>OY728165.1:58077980-68077980 GCA_963277665.1 Viscum album | reverse complement strand
GTAGCGTAGCCTTCTCGGGATCCTCCTCTGCCTTCCGCATGGAGGCAGATGGGTCGGCGGGCCTTATAGCCTCGCTGTGCTCTTTTCCTTTGCTGACGTTTCGGCTCAACGTCAGTGCTTCAGTGGGTGCGGGGAGCCCCAGGAGGTTCCTCTGATGACGAGTAACTCTCACTGATGGGTCTGACGACGGCTTGTCTTCGGGGGGGAAGCCCCCGTCGAGAAGTTCCAAGTCGTTCCCCTCTCCCGACAGGTCAGCCATATTGACTGTTCCTGTCCCTGGGGATATACCCTCAGGGCCACCCAGCGAATCGGGCTGTCGGCGGATCACACTGAAGCGTAGGGCAGCGTACTGCCCCCATCCACGGATATACACGTGGGGAGTGGCTTCCTCGATAACTTTGCGGAGTACTTGAAAGCACTCAACGCATCGTTGTTGGAGGGCCTCGTGGTGCCCAAATGACCCGGGGTGCCGAACCGCGGGGAGCATGGCCAGGTCAATTTGACGGCACTGCTCACCAATATCCTCTAGGTGTAGTTGACTCCCGGGGTATGGCATTTGTAGGCAGTGAAGACGGGAGTGAGTCTCCCGGAGAGTTCGGCGGAAGCACTCGAACTCATCCGGGGTGAGCGATTCGGGTGCATCAAAGCCCGGTCCTGCGACTGGCCAAAACTTCTCAGGGAAGTGGCCCTCTGCAAGGACGGTCCAGAAGCTCCACGACTCAAACTCGGGACCCAGATCTCCTCGGTCCTCTTCCATGGCTGGGAACGGACGGGGAACTGGTAGTGGTGCCGAGGCGGGCCGTCGGGCCGACGGGCTGGCCGGCGGTGAATACGGCGAGCAGGCCGATTGGCCTCCATATCCCGGGCCTCCCCCTGAGGGTGGCGGTGCCCCAGCTACCACATCACGATAGGACGGGCCGGCGAGCGAACATCCTGCCGTAGCATCGGTGCTCGCCGAGGGCGCACCAGATCGTGGTTCGACCGTCGGTCCCCAGAAAAAGTCTCCGGCTTCTCTGATCGAGACGGAAGGCACTTCCGGAGGGGCCGGTACCAACCGCAAGTTTGATCCTTGGGGGTCTACCAGGCCCTCGTTACTCCGGATATACCTTCGGAGAGACGCGGGGATCACATCGATCTCGCTCTCGGGGAGCACGAGGCTGACGTGCCGCATTCCTACCCCTGCCCTTGACTGGCGGGATTGGGGAAGGGGCTCTGTCGCCGAATCGTACTCTGCCTCTGAGTCAGAGAAGCAAACCGGTCGGATCTCTGTCCGGAACTCCGCAACATTCTTCCCTCGGCGTCGACGCCTTGCCTTCCTGCCCCTGGGTGGTTCTTCGGGGCAGGGCTGATCTCTGTCCTGGCGTCCTCCGGCCGCACTGGTGCTGGGGCCGAGAGGACTGGGAACCAAGGTGCGAGGGGCACCGGGACAGATATCAAAGGGGACGCGGGGAGAGATGATCCCGGGCAGGACTCCGGGCCGGGATCGGGAGGTGGGATGACCCATGCCTCCTGGATCGGCCACACAGAGTAGATCCTGCCGGTGAATAGCGCTACCGCGAGGTGGTCCGCGGTGGCTACTGCCAGTGCCAGCAACCGGGAGAGTCAACCCAACCTGCCTTTGGGGCGGTCGGGGCCTCGATCCGGGTCGGGCATAGGAGTTCCCCCGCTCAGGATGCACAGAGGCCTGGCGACTGGAGCCAGCAGTGGCTTGGGCCAATGCGGCCGCTGTTGCTAGAGCCCCAAGGTGGGCATCCTCTTCCGCTCGTGCCCGACGTTGGCGTCGAGACAGACGAGCCGGGATGAGCGGCGCGGGCAGGTGGAGAGCCTGTTCCTCGACTTGAGGGGCCTGGCGGCGATGTCGCCGTGGCCTGGCGGGAGCCCTTATCGTGGATCCCTGGAGCGGACCTCGGATAGGGTGATCCTGGGCATCTTCCACTTCATCCGCATAGGGAAGGGAACTGTCAGAGCGCTCCGGGGATAAACTCCCGAAGCGATTGGACGTTGAGGTAGGCAGTGATGCCTCCCTGCGCGGCCCTCGGGGGCGGCGGTGGTGGCGAGGCGCAGCCTCCTCAAGGTCTAGGCGAGCCATGTCCCTAGTGGGGATGACTCCCTCTTCCTCGTATCTCCGCACCAGGGTGTTGATCACCCTTCTCTGGATGACCTCCGAGGGGGAGAGAGGGCGTGGTCGTCCCGCAATTGCGGCTGCTGGGACGGCTGTGGAACGGGCGGGACCGCGCGGAGTAGCCGCGTCGGTGTTTCCCCTGTCCCTGCGCCAGTGGGCGGGTGGCGTTCGGGCACTAGATCGGGCGACCTGATTTCTGAAAGCAGGGAGAATGACCCATTAATACTGACAGGAAAAAGGAATCGACAACCAACCATTAGCGCCACGACGCCTTCCGTGGGGGGAACCCAGGCCCTCGACGTTGCGAGACGGAGTGCCCGATGTCCCTTCCCCAGCCCCTGGCGGGTAAGACTGAATGCTTGGCCGGGCAACACGCCGGTCTTCCAACACCTCTGAAAGCCATCGGTCTTCGTATCGAGGAGAATAGATTCACGTCGGGTTCACCATTTTTCTGTTTCGGTGCGGATGTGCGTCGGGTTACGCTGTTCCGCCAGGACGCGTTCGCGCGTGCACCCGTCAACCCGAGGGGATGGGCGCGCGGCTTGTGGTCCCGCAGTCCCGCTTTCCAAGGGCGGGCGGCATCCGTCCCTTATTCAGGGGCGTCTGCTCCTTGATCGAAACCGGGATGATGGGATGTCGGCTTCTCCTTCCTTGGACGTCTCCTCGGAACTTGTCGCCTAATCCGGGTCTCCCTCATAGACTTAAGAATGTTCGTGAATCTCGTTCCCGGCGCCATATCTTCATGGACACCGGTTAATTACGCTGCTTCCGCCCGGACGTTCCAAGGAGTCTGGGCGGGGCAGCAACCTGCGGTGAGAAGGCCGGGTGGCTCTGGGTGCTGGGGGCGTGTTGTAACACTGCGGCTCTGCACGTCTGTCTTCCGTCCCTAATAGGGCTTCTCGAAGGCACGATGGCCTGAGGCATCCCGTACTAGGTGCGGGGAACTGTGTCACCTGAGGTTTTCCTCAGCTTCCCGTGTTTAACACGGGGTATGCCGCGAGTTTAACGTCCAGCGGGGACGGCATCGGACCGATCAACACGAAAAGTGGATCAGATGACAGAACCCCTTGCGGGGAACCTCCGACGCTGGGGCCAGCACATGGGCGGCTTCCCAAGTAACGTGGAGTGAAGTGAAGTGGCATGACCCCACCGGGATGTGGCGGCCCGGGTAAGGATCAGGGTGGATGATGGAGTAAAGAGCTTGGACCCCAGAGGGGCTTCCTACGTACCGCGCGTTAACACGGATCAAAGTCAACGTAGTTCGGGCATACAGTTTAACGTCATGCTGGACGTCGGCAAGCCGACTCACGAAGAGGTCGAGGCCGCCGGGCGGAGGATTGAACCGAACCACCTCGCACGGAGGGGGGATGGAACGGCCGGGTGGATCACAGTTTCACGTCATGCTGGACGATAAAAGGGGAAATGGAAAAGGGGGGCTGTGGGGAGGCACCGTGGAGATACACACGGGCGGTCTCCCACAGGGGCGGATTCATAGGTGAATCAACGCAAGCGTGAACCCTGGAGGGGTCCACTGATGGACGAACCGACGTAAATACGACCGGGACGACCAGGTGGTGGGCTTGGACCTCAGGGAGGCTTCCTACGTACCCTGTATAGAAGACAGGGATCAAAGTCCACGTAGTTCATTCTGTCAGGACTTACGCACTTGGGGCGGCCCGGATACTGCAAAACTCAGTTGGAAGGGACTTGGACCGAAAGCAAAAGACACCTCGATCCCAGTCAGACCCTCTACTGGCTTCGGCAGTGGGGAGGTGCAATGGAGATACACATGTGCAGCCTCCCACGAGAAACTAGGGGTTTGTAATACCCTGCCCCCGTAGGGAAAAGCCACTCCCATTAAATCGTCCCAAAAGGGGGACAATCCCGACATCCCTGCAGAGACGAGCGGGTGGGGGCCACGTCCAAACCGGGGGAGACCCTGCGTGCGGAGCACGGGATCAGGTTGCGGACGGTTTAGCGTCTTGCCAGACGAAGTACAGTTTAACGTCATGTGTTGAGGACGAGGCACTTGGCAGTTTAACGTCTTGCAGCACGGACGATGGGGGCTAGGCAGTTTAATGTCGTGCAGCTTGGACGGGTGTGCAGTTTAACGTCATGCTGGGCATAGGTTGCCGGACGAAGCACTTGGCAGTTTAACGTCTTGCAGCGCGGACGATGTACAGTTTAACGTCGTGCAGGACGTATATGCAGTTTAACGTCATGCTGGACGAGTATGCAGTTTAACGTCATGCTGGACATATATGCAGTTTAACGTCATGCTGGACATAGGTGCGTGTCACTTCGCGCAAGCCTGGAGGGCCGCACGGGAAGACAACGCACGGTGCGGGCACCCGGGATGAGAATCATCGGGTGCCACACAGGCGGGTAACCTTAGGAGGTCAACGGGGACGACCCTGGCAGATTGCGCGCAAAAAGGAAGCTTTGCGCGCAATACTGCGGGCCGGCGCGCAATCGGGGCGGCTGGCGCGCAATTGGGCCAGCGCCTTGCGCGCGGATGCTTGAGATTGCTCACACCGGGCTTCGGATAGCGCGCGGGGGCAACGGCTCATTCTTTAACGAATGGCCACTTGAAAGAAGGGGGGTGCGCGCAATCAGGCCGGATTGCGCGCACCCCGGGGGCAATTGCGCGCAAGCGGGTTCTTTTGCGCGCAAAGGCCTTAGGGTGAGTTTTTATTCAAATGAAAGGAGCCAGCGGGGATTGCGCGCGAAGGCGGACCCCGAGGCTTTCTTGCGCGAAAGAAAGGAGGTTACCTGAAGTTCGTCATTGCGCGCGGAAGGGGTTGAATTGCGCGCACGGGAGACGTTTCGACTTCCAGCAACCTTTGAAACGTTGGGGGTCGCCTTGTATTTATAGGCAACCCCGGGCGCGGAATCCAGGGTGCGAGCGCGAAATTCTTCTCGCGGGCGCGGAATCGGGCGCGGCGCGTAAGGGAGTCGCGCGGACCCGCGGCGCGCAGAATTGCGCGCCGGACCGGCGCATTGCGCGCATCCCGGGGGGTTTGCGCGCGGAACATCCCCTTTGCGCGCGTGCCTCTGAAATTCCGCGCAAGGCCTCCGGGCCCTCCGAAACATCCTTCTGACTCCAAATATGACCTCGCTTTCCGCATCCGGAGCTTCGTTTGGGAGCAACGGACTTTTCCGGCGTCTACAAATACATAAGTTCAGTTGGGAACATCCACCACTCTAATATTATCCCTCCAAATCAATCATAATATACCTCTTCATGTCCTAAGAAAAAATGAAACATAAGAAGGGGTGAGATCATATGATTTGTAATGGTAAAATATAAAGCGGAAGATAACAGAAACATTAGGCATGGTGAATAATTTAAACCACATGCCTTTAAAAATAAATTTGAACATAATATGACAGGACTATGAGCTGAGTAAATATTTCCATCATAAAACATAATAATGGGTATTCTACTAGTTGAATAACCTCATGAACTATGAATTTATTGAATCATAATGAGGGAAATTTATATTATATACATTATGAAACATATTATCAAGGCCTTGTACAAGACATCTAAAAATTATTAAGGCCTCAGCCAAAACCATATCTAAAAATGGGCAAGGCCTCGTCCAAGTCCATATCTATTTGTCTCATCACACCTACCAATGAATAGACGGGTTATAGAGGACCCTATCCATCAAATAATAAGTCAAATTCATTCCTAATATGAATGGGGATACATATAAAAAAATATGCATTCATATTAAAACTAACATATGAAGTGTGACTAACTTTCCTCAATCATTAAACATAAACACTAACCATTCATAGTAATATGGGGAATGGTTTCAAGATAGAACATCCATAATCAAACCAATCATAACCCATTAAAAAAATATGGTATATGATATCATAAAAGATTATTCCCATTTATACATAAGAATCAAACAAAGTTTAGAAACAAATAAAATGCTCTTATAAAATCATTGAGTAATTCTTGAGATAAATACTCTTTTACTTTGAAAAGAAGAGTTATTTTGAAAAAAACATTGTATAAAAATAGAAGTGAAAAAATATATATTTTTAATAATAAAAAGAGGGTTTTTATAAAAATAATGGTTTATTAAAATATATTATATAATTCCCTTGAAAATATGTAATAATTCGAGAAAATCCTTTGAAATGGGCATGAATTTCGAGAAGAATTTTTGAAATATCCTTTTAAAGCATATTACTACCCATAAATGAAGGTATGATTATAGATGGTACACATATATAGAAAATTTAAAAATAAATTATGAGGAGTACACATGAATTAATAATAATTTACTTGAGGAAAGTAGATAATAAAAGTAACCTGAATAAAAATGGAGGTTCGGGTAGAAAACCCTTACCTTAAGTCTAAAGGTGTTCCTCACTTGATCTTAACGACCTGAATAATAAAATTTATGTTCATAAATTAATAATTCCAGAAAATAATATACATTTAATTTATTTATTATAACATTATTAATTTCATTCGTGGCCTTTTACGGGTAAATAGATTCAATTTCATTGTTTGGGAGCGTTTTCTTCCTTGATTTTCATGATCGGTTTACTTATATTCATGTACAGATAAACATGTAGAATGAGAATTTTTTTCTAGAATAGAAGTTTTATGTTATTAGTAAAAAAACATAATATTACATGGTTATAAATTTCTATTGTTTATTGGGATTTAAGATGAATCATTATATAAAACTTTAATGGAAATTGTTTGGGTTAATTGGCAGTTTTTTATCACAACAAACTCATTTTAATTTACAAATTAATATCATGGGTACAGAAGGATTACAGAAACTTAAATATGTTATAATAAATATATTATAGTATGTTTCAAACATAAAAATGGTTTCATGACCATAATTGAATATGGTAATAGAAATTGAAAACTCTTTGTCTTTGAATGTGATAAATTAACACATCTCGGATAGTGTTTTAATTTCTAGTATAAAAGAAGGGGAAATGAGAGATGATGATGAATTGTTCCTTTATCATAAAAAAATTCCAGTACATGTAAGGTACTAGATTAATCACAAAATTTTTATTAAAGGAGGCGTGTAAAGAAAAAGAAAATAAAGGAACATGAAATAAAAGAAATGAAAAGAGGAATTTACCTCTTGAAGTAATCTTCCTTGGGGCCTCTTTAGGGGAGAGGTTTTGGTCTTTTTTTGAGAAAAAGGGATTTTGGAAGTGGGGGTATCTTGGGAGGATATTTGGACAGAATTTAGGTAAGTCACAAGGCTTGAGAGTCATGAAAAGAAGAGAGAGTGAAGGGGGTTTTATACTTGAGGAGAGGAGTGATTTCTGATTATCGTATTCATTATTTTATTATTTTGCACGAGACAAGAAGTAGTATTGATTATTGTGACCATGAATAGTAATATGTGCATGTGACTTCTAAAGAATTTCAATTTACATCATCCATGACTCAATCATGATGTATAAATTCACTTAATTAGCATTTTTCGAAAATTATCAAATTTCACTATTCACTAAAAATTCGATTTTTTCAGAAAAATCCCAAAAATTAAACCCAAAAATTTATAAACATATATAATTTAAAAATGGACTCCATTTTATAAAAATAATTTTCTAAATAAGAGAAATTTAATTTTCAGATAAAATCATTATTTACTTGAAAAATACAGATTTAAATTTAAAACTGATTTTATAATACTTTCAAATTTTAATTAAGGTATTTTTAAATTATACTGAAATTATAGGAAAACAAAATATTTATTTAGGAATAAATTTTATGAAAGTTAATTTTCTTTTAAATAAATTTATTAATTTAAAATTGTAATTAAAAATTTATTACTCACAAAAATACCAGCACTTAATTATTAATTTCTAAAATACTCTATTTCATTTATAAGGTGTCTAAATTTTATTTATACCTTCATGGGTGTGGTTACTATTCATAAGGTTCATATTACTATTCACAAGGTTATATTACTATTCATAAGGGTTAAGTTACTATTCAATAAAAATGTAATTTGAACTTATCAAACTATAAATATCTTACTGAACACAATTGTGTATGTCAGTTTTTGAAATTCATATCACAAAGGTGGTAAAATTATGTTCACTAGCTAGGTTATAACAAAGTGGTGTTTTTTTAGACTTAGTGTTTCATTCATTCAATATCAAAATTTATTTTCAAAATTGTGGGGTGCTACATTCTCCCCCCCTTACAAAAATTTCATCCTCAAAATTCATAGAATGTTACCTCATAAAAAGATTTGGTCAAGTCTTCATCATAAGATCCTCAGGCTCCCATGTGGCCTCTTAAATTTTATGATTTTTTCAAAGTATCTTTACTAGTTGAGTTGTCTGATTCCTCAACACATGTTCTTCAGTGTCCAGAATCAGGATAGGCTCTTCACAGTATGGTAGGTTAGGGTCCAATTATATTCCTTCAAAAGTGAGGAAATGTGTTGGGTCTAGCATATACTTTTTCAACAATGAGACATGTAACACATTGTGTACTTTAGACAGCCTAGGTGGCATAGCCAAACGATATGAAAAAGCTCCAATTATCTCCAAAATTTCAAAATGACCTATGTACCTAGGGCTCAGGTTCCCTTTCTTCCCAAATCTTATAACACCCTTCCATGGAGATACTTTTAGGAAAACATGATCTACCACTTAAAATTACAAATCCTTCCTTCAATTATCAACATAGAATTTTTTCTTATTTGAGCTGATTTGATATGGCCTTGAATAGTCTTTACCTTCGTTGTTGTTTCCTTCACAAGCTCTGGTCCCACTAGCTTCCTTCCACCAACTTCATCTCAACATGTTGGTGTACAACATCTCTTTCCATACAATGCTTCATATGGTTCCATTTGAATACTGGAATGCAAACTATTATTTTAGGAAAACTCCACCAAGGGTAAATACCAATCCCACATAACTTGAAATTCAAGCGAGTATGATCTCAACATGTCTTATAAAGTTATGAAAGTCCTTTCTAATTTCCCATCAGATTGAGGATGATAAGAAGTACTCAAAAGAAGACCAGTATACAAAGATTTCTGAATACTTTTCCAGAATTTTGATGTAAATTAAGGATCATGATCAGACACTATTCAAAGAGGTGCTCCATTAATACTTAAAACTTCATTGGTATAGATACGTACAAGGCACTCCAGTGTAAAATCCTCCCTTATAGTGAGGAAATGTGCAGATTTCATAATTCGGTCAACAATTACCCATATCGCATCATTCTTCCTTAGAGTTTTGGGTAATCCATTGAAAAATTCCATGGTGATGTCATCCCATTTCAATGTAGGAATATTTCAATACTGCATGACTCCTCTTGGATTTTTTCTTGTAGACTTTACTTGCTGATAGACTAGAAATCCTGATACATAATCAACAATTTTCCTCTTTATGTTGTCCTATCAAAAATGTTCCTTAAAATCTCTATTCATCTTAGTGATACCAAGATATATAGAGAAATTCTAACTATGGTAATTATCCCATAACTCCCTTTTTAGCATGGGTATAGCTGGAACCCAAAGGTTCTTCCCAAATTTCAGAATTCCATCTTCACACATGAAGTCAGCCAACATCCCATCATTCACACCTTTAATTTTATTTTGATGTTTCTCATCATCAGACTAATAAGTTTTAATCCTTTCTAATAGATATGGTTGGGGAACCAAATGAAAATGTTGTGATGTTTCACCATCTTTGATAATTTCCCTATCCATCTTTACTAGATTGATAAAATTAGGATCCCATTTGAACCTCATTTTGTTTAGAACTCTATGATCCTTCCTAATTAATGAATCATCTACCTTATTTACCTTTCTTGGGAGGTAGTGTATAGAAAAATCATAATCATTGAGTATTTCAATCCATCGGCTTTTCCTCATGTTGATTTCATTCTATGAGAAGATATATTTCAAGCTCGTATAATCTGTATATATCTCACATCTTTCATCATAGAGATAATGTCTTCATATCTTTAGAGAAAATATTATAGCTTCTAACTCAAGATCATGAGTATGATAGTTTTTTTCAAGAATTTTTAAATACTTATATGCATAGGAAATAACTCTATCATTCTGTATAATGAAACAAACAATTCCTTTCTTTGATGCATTACTATATATCACAAATACACCATTCCCTAATGGTAGAGTTAGGATCAAAGCATTCACTAATGTCCTCTTCAATTCCGAAAAACATTCCTCGCATTCTTTTATCCATATGAACTTAAACCCTTTAGTGTAATCTTGGTCATTGGGTTCACTAAATGGGCGAAGTTATAAATGAAACACATATAATAACCTGTTAAACCAAAAAAACTACATACCTTGGTTATGTTCATTAGAGTAGAACACACTTGTAGAGCCTTTGTCTTCATAGGATCAATATATATTCCATCCGTAGAGACAATTTATCCAATAAAGGAAATTGATTGAAGCCAAAATTCACACTTGCTAAACTTGCCATATAATTCATTTCTTCTTAGAGTCTTCAGAATAGTGCACAAGTGGTTTTCATGATATTAATAGCTTTTGGAGTATAAAAAGATATCATCAATAAATACCAACACAAAGTCATAAAATTCCTTGAAAACACTATTCATTAGATCCATGAAAATAGAGGGTGCATTAGTCAGTCCAAAAGGCATTACTGTAAACTCATAATACCCATACCTGGTTCGAAATGTTGTTTTTGGAATGTCTTCCTTCCTTATCTGCAACTGATGATATCCAGATCAAAGGTCAACATTTGAAAAATATTGGGCTCTATGAATTTGATCAAATATATCATCAACGTGAGGTAAGGGATACTTGTTCTTTATTGTTATATAATTGATCTCCCTACAGTCAATGCACAACCTCATAGATCCATATTTCTTCTTAACGAAAAGAACAGGGGATACCCATAAAGAAACACTAGGGAGAATAAATCCTTTATCACTCAATTCATCTAGTTGTTTCTTCAATTCAACTAATCATATAGTTTCCATTCTATAAGGGGTATTTGACATGGGTCTTGAACCAGAAATTAAGTCAATGAAAAACTCAATTTCCCACTCTAGTGGATGTTTAGGTAAATAATTTTGAAACACATCAACATATCCTTGTACAATATGTACGTCCTCTATTTGAAAATTCCTTTCCTCACCGATAGTAATTTCATTTCCTTCCTCCCCAGTAATTTAATACGTTAGAGCTACTAGGGTGGGTCTAGATGAGAATTAGATGGTGATGTTTCTACTCTAAAGATAAAGGATTCCACATTATCCTCAAAAATTGTAACCCCCTCCTTGTAATAAATTTTCAAATCAAGGTTTGAAATCCAATCCATACAGAGTATTATATCAAATTCAATCATGGGTATGATAATAAAATCAGAAAATAAAGCAAATTTATATTCCATAATGGGTACTACCTGACACAAATTTGTTGCAATGACACTTCCCTTAAAATTTTTGACTGAAAACTCCCGTATTCAATCAAATTGAAAATATCTATTTTTCTTGGAAAACAAGGAATATATGAAATAATGTGATGATAAATGATAAAATAAATCATTGGATAATTTTTATGAAATGATTAAAGTAACTTCTACCACATCACTAGGAACTTCAATATTAGAAATTGTGATCGCATAAGCTTGTCCCTTCTCCCTTGGCCTTTTCTGAAGTATGTTTCCTTGATGCTTTGTAAAATCATTAGAATAGTGTCCGATCTACCTACTATTATAGAATTTAACATTAATAGATTCTTTATTTCCCTTACAATCACCATCATGATGGCCTTTCTGTCTACACTTATAGCACACCCATTTTCATTTTAAGCAGGCACCAGGGTGTTTTCTTCCACAATTATCACAGGGTGGAAAGTCAACTCTTCCCTTATTCCCCATTTCCTTATTTCATTTTCTAGAGTTTTAAACAACCCTCTTATTATATTGATTTCATTTAAAGTCATAAGACTTAGAAAATTCATTTTTTGTCTTGATAGCACATGAGACTCTATCTTCGTATAATGAGAAAGCTTGGCAGACCAGTGCTCATTGGAGGAATTTCTTTAGGACATCAAATAATTGATCAATAATTCTCCTTGGATTATGTATATAGTCCAAAAAATGTCTTTCTAACCTTGTGAAGTTATATTCATACTTTTCAACATTCTCATCTTCCTTTTTCTTCAAATTTAGAAATTGTCTTTCCATATCTTCTAGTTGTTCACAAGGAAGGTGTTTATCTAATAAAAGTTATTTAAATTAACTCCATTTCATGTTATATATCTCTTCCTCCTCCTTTTTGTTTTGAATTAGTTACCACCACTGATCAGCATCTCCCAATAGATAATAAACTTTCATGACAACCTTCTCCCTTTCGTTACTTCACAAAGTGAGAAATATCTTCTCTAAGGAACTTATCCACTAATCCGCTATGAATGGGATTGTGGTCCCATTAAATGATGGAGGTTGTTGTTTCATAAATCGATCTAAACATAGCTTATCCACATTGTGGATCTATATGCTCTATTCGAGTAAGGTTATTATTCATAACCTAAGTAAGATGTCCCAGTATAGTTATAAGTTGCTCCGCACCAGCCGCAACTCCATAGCCAACATCATTATCTTGCATAGGAGGTAAATACCTACATGGGATATGCGCATTCATGAAATTTCCATTCCTTACACTAGGAAACATTCCTTAATAATGTAATACACAAGATCAGTTTATGAATTATTGTGTATAATCTCAACTTAGAATACTTAGAATAAATTGAAATCCTATGAATAGCTAATCCCATAATCATAAATATGGTTTCTTTGAGGAAAAATTTACATTTAAATCCTTTATAATGGATTATAAAGAAAATGTGAATTATCATAAGCATATCCCCAAGGAGTGTCAAACCAGGTGCACAATAATGCCCGTTTTCATGTACTAGGATACCCTAGTTCAAGCTCGAAACTCGATTTGGGAATTTTCAATCCTAGGTACATCTATGTCAGAACCATGTCCACTTGTAGTATCCAGATATTGATACATTTTCTAGAAATATCCCCATAATCTATTCCATACAAAAATTCCAGGATGTTCTTGTATTTTTATCCTCAAAGACTATCTTAGGGTTTTTTTCCTTAATTTATGTTTTCTAAATCTAGTTTCCATGTTTTCTACTAAACTTCCTTTGGTGACAACTATAAATACCTCACCTTAGTCACCCAAAACCAGTGCCTTATTTTATTACATTGGAATATAAACAAGGAATATGCAGACCAAAGGACAGAGTAGTTTATTATCTTTGGAAACAAGATATATACATTATTTCAACATTACAACACGAAATGAGAAACAACATATAAGTTCTGTCAGGAACATCCACCAATCTAAGATTATCCCTGCAAATCAATCATAATATACCTCTTCATGTCATGGGAAAAAATGAAACCTAAGAAGGGGTGATCTCATATTCTCGGTAAAGGTAAACAATACACCATAATATTACATAAACATTAGTCATGGTGAGTAATTTAAAACACGTGCCTTTAAAAATAAACATGAACATAATATGGAAGGAATATGAGCTGGGTATATATTTCCATCATAAAATATAATCATGAGTATTATACTAGTCGAATAACCTCATGAAATATGAATTTATAGCTTTATAATGATGGAAATTCATATTCCAAATATTCTGAAATATATTGTCAAGGCCTCATCCAAGACATCTAAAAATGATTAAGGCCTCATCCAAAACCCTATTTTAAAATGGGCAAGGCCTCGGCCAAGTCCATATCTATATGTCTCATCAGACCTACTGATGCATAGAGGGGATATAGTGGGCCCCACCCATCACATAATAAATCCAATTCATTCCTCATATAAATGGGGATACACATAAAAACATATACATTCATATTGAAACTAAAATATGAAATGTAACTAATTTTCCCCAATCGTTAAACATGAACACTAACCCTACTGAGTAATATGGTGAATGGTTTCAAGATAGAACATCCATAGTCAAACTAATAATAACCCATTCAATAAAATATGGTAGATGATATCATAAAATATTAGTCCCATTTATACATAAGAATCAATAAGAGTGTTGAAACAAATTAAAATACTCTTATAAAATCATTGAGCAATTCTTGAGATAAATACTCTTTTAATTTGAAAAGAGGAGTTCTTTTGGAAAGAACAATGTCTAAAACTAGAAGATAAATAATATATTTTTTTAAAAATAAAATTATTTTTTTTATAAAAATAATGATTTATTAAAATATATTATTGAGTTCCCTTGAAAATAGGTAAGAATTCGAGAAATTCCTTTGAAACGGGCTTGTATTTCGGGAAGAATTTTTGAAAGACCATTTTAAAAAATGTAAATCCCCATAAATTAAGGTGTGATTATGGTTAATAAACATATATAGAAAATTAACACAGAAATTATGAGGAATAAATATAAATTAATAACAATTTATTTGAGGTAAGTAAATAATAAAATTAACCCGAATAAAAATGGAGGTTTGGGTAGAAAACTCTTACCATAGTTCAAAGGTTTTCCCCATTTGATCTTAACGACCTAAATAATAAAATTTAGGTTCATAAATTAATGATTCGAGAACCTCCACTACATTTATTTTATTTTTATAACCTTTTTAGGTTCATTCATGTCCTTTTGATGGGTTAAGAGAATAAATTTCATTGTTTGGGAGCATTTTCTTCCTTGGTTTTCATGATCGGTTTACTTATATTCATGTACGGATAAACATGTAGAATGAGAATTTTTGTCCAGAATAGAATTTGTATGTTATAATTGAACAAATATAATATTACATGGTTATAAGGTTCATTTGTTTATTGGGAGTGAAGATAAATCATTATAAAAAACTTTAATGGCAATTGTTTGGGTTAATTTGTGTCTTTTTATCACAACAAACTCATTTTAATTTAAAAATTAATATCATGTGTAAAAAAGGATTCCTGAACCTTAAATAATTTATAATACATATATTATAGTATTTTTCAACCATCAAAATGGTTTCATGATAATAATTGAATATGGTAATAGAAATTGAAAACTCGTCCTCCTTGAATGTGATAAATTAACACATCTCAGATGGTGTTTTCATTTCTAGTTTAAAAGAAGGGGGAAGGAGAGATGATGAGTAATTATTCCATTATCATAAAAAAATTCAAGTACATGTAAGGTACTGGAGTAATCGCAGCATTTGGATGAAAGGAGGTGTGGATAGAAAAATAAATAAAGGAACTTGAAATAAAAGAAATGAAAGAGGAATTTACCTCTTGAAGTAATCTTCATTGAGGGCCTCTTTAAGGGAGATTTTTTGCTATTTTTAGGAGAAAAAGGGATTATGGAAGTTGTTAAGGATATTGGGAAGATATTTGGATATAATTTAGACAAGTCACAAGGCATTAGAGGAGTGAAGAGAAGAGGGAGGGAAGAGGGTTTTATAGTGGAAGAGAGGAGTGATTTTTGATTATCTTATTCGTTATTTTATTATTTTACTCAAGATAAGAAATAGTATTGATTATTGTGGCCATTAATAGTAATATGTGCATTTGAGTTCAAAAAAATCCCATTTACATCAGCCATGACTCAATCATGATGCATAAATTCACTTAATTAGCATTTTTCTTAAATTATCAAATTTCACTATTCACCAAAAATTCGAATATTGCAGAAAAATTCCAAAACTTCACCCCAACTATTTGTCTACATATAGAATTAAAAAATAGACTCCATTATATTAAAATAATTTTCTAAATAATATAAATTTATTTTTAAAAAAACATTATTTACTTGAAAAATACAGATTTAAATTTAAAATTGATTTTATAATACATTCAAAAATTATCTAAGGTCTTATTAAATTATCCGAAAATTATTGGACAACAAAATATTTATTTAGGAATAAATTTTATGAAAATTTATTTTCTTTAAAATCAATTTATTAATTTAAAATTGTAATTAAATATTTATTACTCACAAAAATACCTACTCTTAATTATTAATTTCAAAAATACTTCATTTCATTTATAAGGTTTCTAAATTTTATTTATTACTTAATGGGTGTGGTTAATATTCATAATGTTCATATTAATATTCATAAGGGTGTGTTACTATTCATAAGGGTCAAGATACAATTCACCAAAAATGTAAATTGGTCTTATCAGACTCTAAATATCTTATTGAACGCAACCGTGTATTCCAGTCTTCAAAATTCAAATCACAGAGGTGGTAAAATTATATTCATTGGATAGGTTATAAAAAAGTGGTTTTTTGTAGAAACTCACTGTTTCATGCATTCAATATTAAATTTAATTGAAAAATCTTAGGGTGTTACACATGGTTTTTAAAAAACATAGATTTGTAACAAAAAAGAGAAATATAGACAGGTTTTAATAAAAATATTTTCTTAATTATTTTAGTGACAAAAGTGTGAAAATGGTATCATTACTTGGATTTAACATGAATAACCATAGTAGAATAAATTCATGATAATTATTGAGATATGGATTATAATATTTTATTAATATAAGAAAAATCTAAATAATCCCGATAAATGATGAGACTGTATCAATAAACACTTTCCACTTTGGTAACTTTGAATCCTAATTCCCAAGAAAAAATAACAATAAATGAGCTTAAAATTTCATTAAAATAAGGATATTCATGATATAAAATGTAAAATTGCATTATATCATCCTCATAAATGCATATAGATGCATAACAAAACATATGTCTCAAAGAAGGAAAATTGAGTCAAAATTACCTTACCAGTTTGGTAACTTTTGAACCGTAAACCCATCTTATGGATATGTAAATACCCATAAATTTAAGGATAATTATCATAGAAAATATTCATGGGAATTATATACACCAAATATAATATGATTCATTATAAAATCATTAAAACTTTTGTAATCTCATTAATAACATGTAATATCAGTTCTGTATGTTTACCCATGTTCTACTCGAACATCAATTTATGAATATAAGTGAACCACCCAAGAAAAACCATAAAAATGAACATCCCCGAACAATGTTTTTAAACTCTATAAGTCATCCAAAGGAACATAAAATGACATAATGAAACCAGAATGAACCCTATTAATGTATAAAAGGTTATGGAATTTCTAATTAATGAATATAATGTCATTATACAGGACATTAAAGAGAAGGAAGCATTCAAATACAAGGTAAGGGGAAATCTTGAACCCAATTTTCTTCCTTCAGGTTCTCCCTCTTTCACTCCATTTTTGATATGGTTACTCTTTAAAGATCATTTTTTCATCATTTTAATTACTTTTCTAGGATATACATGTTTTTCACTAGTTTTTATGTCCAACAAAAATTTTTCCAAAAGAACTCTTCTTTTAAGAACACCCCTTTTACTTCTCACTCAAAGTGTATGGTTCTTGTAACATATATGTTATTCCCTATTTCTTTTGGGAACCCAAAGATTATGAATGTGTTATTATGAGTTGAAACCCATTCCTTTCCACGGGTTATTTATGTAAATTTTTTATATGTGATCTATGTGGAAAGCATGATTATGATAATGTTATGATGTGACGGGTGCGCCCAGAATTATATAGCGCAATATGAATGTGTCAATGTGATGGGTGTGCCCGGAATTATACAGTGCTCAAATGCATTGGGTAAAGTGATGAATCTCATGAGTAAATTTGAAATGATGTGTGAACAAGATGCTAGCTTGGTTCACAGGTATGTGTGGTAGTTAACCACTATGACATGATGTTTCATTTTTATGCATTACCACATTTCAAGTCTTTTATTTATGGTCCTCTCATGTTCATGATCTTTTTCCTATGTTATGACTATGCTCACCCCATGCTATATTTTTCTTATCTATCATCTTACTGGGATTCTATATCACCCCTTTTGATGTATATCCTTAGGTGGCTAAATGTACTAAGGATAGTACAAGTGCTAATAAGAAGCTAGAGAATAAGAAATTAAATAAATTTTTTTGCTTGATGTTGTATTTGTTATGTATGGTCTTCATTTTCCAAAGGCACAAAACCTTTGGATCCTCTATGTGTAATAATATTATGTTTTTTATCTTTGATATGATGTAATAGTAATGTAAGAAAAGGTTGGGTCGCTATAGTTGGTATCAGAGGAAAGGTTTAGTTAATTTGGGAATTAGGATTAGTGAACCCTAGAGAAAACCTATAGCATGAGACTAAGTACAAATATGAACACAATAATATCTACACAGGGATCCCATATGTTATGTTTTTGGTATAAATTGTTTAAATGAATAAATTATTCATGACTTGTTTACTTATGTTTTGTTCTAACCTTTCCTATTTTATAAAATGGTGGGAACCAAGAAAAATCAGGCAAACAAATCATGCGAGGGACAATGCAACGATTGCTCGAACGACATCCCCAATGATTTGGGAGGTGGAGTTCAAAACTTCATGGCGATTCTTACCCAATTATCTCAAGTTAGGAATAATAACCATAATAATGGGGAACGTCCTCCTTCACCAAAGAGGGAGCAACTGGCTATCGAATTTTTTATGTGGCAACGACCACCGACGTTTTGTAGATCTTCTGATCCACTAGTTGTAGAATAGAGGGTCAACTCCATGGAGAAGATCTTTTCTGTTCTCCATTGTTCTGAGATAGAGAAGGTGACCCTATCTGTTTATCATCTAGATGGAGATGCGGATTAGTGGTGGGATTTGATTAAGAACACCAAGACAAGGGAGGAAATTCAACAAATGGTATGGGAAGACTTTAAGATAATGTTTCTTAATAAGTATTTACCATGAACTACTCACACGAAGAAGGAGACACTAGTAGAATACTAACCTATACCAACGGTTTGGAACCGTTGGTATAGGACTCCAAACCGTTGCTATAGCCTATACCAACGGTTTGGAGAACCGTTGCGAAGTAAGCCGTTGGGATAGGTCTATACCAACGGTTTTCCCAAAACCGTTGGTATAGACCTATCCCAACGGTTTTAAAAACCGTCGGTATAAGTAATATGAAAATATATTCCAACGGTTATAAAACCGTTGGTATATGTATTTCAAAAAAAACATGTGGTGGGATTTGATCCCACAACCCCCCGTTTATAATTAAACGCCTTAACCACTAAACTAACATAACTTTTATAAACATAACTTCATAAATATATATATGTATTATCATAATTATTTAAAATTTATATTTATATAATGTTCTCGGGTAGTAGACCTGGAAGAAATCAAAGAATCTATCCCAACGGTTCTCAAAACCGTTGGGATAGGTGATAATTTCCAGGGGTGAATGCTGGATTTTGGGCTGAGTTTTCCCAACAGTTCTCCCAAACCGTTGGGAAAGGGGGGGTCTTTCCCCACGGTTCTCCCAAACCGTTGGGAAAGGGGGGGTCTTTCCCAATGGTTCTCCCAAACCGTTGGGAAAGGGGTGTTTTGAGGCCCCTTTCCCCACAGTTCTCCCAAACCGTTGGGAAAGGGGGGTCTTTCCCAAGGGTTCTCCCAAACCGTTGGGAAAGGGTGTATATAAGTGTTGGGAAAGATCTGATTTCCAGTAGTGAGAGAGAATTCATAGAGCTCAAGAAAAAAGAAGGAGAATCGTTCACAACCTATGAAGAAAATTTCACAAGGCTCGCAAGGTACGCTTCAGGTTTTGTTATCAACAATGATAGAAAAATTGATAGATTCTTCAGTGGATTAAAACCACACCTTCGAAAGGATATTGTAATTAGAGACTTTTAGAGTTATGAAGAAGTTGTTCGGTGTGCTCCCAAAGTGGGGATGGAGTTTGGAGAATGGTCCCATGGATATGGTGATATGAAAATAAAGATGGAGTTTCAAGCTGGTGGATCTAATGACAAAGGTGGGAAGAAAAATAAATGACCCACATGCCAAAAATGTGGGAAGTTTCACCATGGTAATTGCCTCAAATGGACGGGGAAATGCTTTAAGTGTGGGAAAGAAGGACATCATTCTCAAGAGTGTCGAAAAGACACAAAAAGGAAGGAGAATGTAGCTGATGAAAGGAGAGAACCCCTCATGGTTCAATGCTACAATTGTAGGGAGCTAGGGCACTATGCAAACCAGTGCACTAAACCTTGAGCTCTCGAGGGTAATTAGTGTCAGTAGCCACCGAAGCCAAAGGAACAAGTTAAGTCTTATTCCATCACTACTGTGAAGGTGGAGCATGATAATAAAGTCGTACAAGGTACACTTCCTATTCACTCAAGAATGGAAAAAGTATTATTTGATTCTAGTTCTACACATTCCTTTATATCTTTAAAGTTTGCTAGAACTATCGAATCGAAGCCCCAAAACCTTGAAGTAGAGATATCTGTAAAAACACCAAGTTGTGAAATCATTGCAACCCAAGTGTGTCAATCTTCTTTTGTTGGCATATGTGGGAATATTCTTCCGAAAAATCTCGTAATACTTCCCTTGGTGTAATTAGACGCTATAATGGGAATGGATTGGTGCTCGTTATATAAATCACATATCAACGGTTGGGAAAAGGAAATATATTTTCATATTCAGAACTACCCCACGCTCCTCTACAAATTCAAGGAAGATCATGAATCTTATTTGAAAAATCCTTCAATGGTGTGGGTGTTGACTCCCTATGAAGAAGAATACCTCGCCCAAATGTTTGAGTCAAAGGAAAGTGCCAACCTTGAGGAAATTCCCATCGTGAGGGAATACATCAATGTATTTCCCGAAGAGTTACCCGGAATTCCCCCGGATTGTGAGGTAGAGTTCTCAATTGAACTCATACCTGGAGCTACTCCTATCTTGAAGTGTCCCTATAGGATGGCTCCTATAGAACTGGAGGAGTTAAAGAAGAATCTGCAAGAGCATCTGGACAAAGGGTTCATACACCCTATTGCATCACCTTGGGGTTCACTAGTTCTCTTTGTGAAGAAGAAGGGTGGAACAATGCGGTTGTGTATCTATTATCGGGAACTCAACAAGATCACCATAAATAACAAGTATCCTCTCCCAAGGATTGATGACTTGTTCGACCAGTTAAGAGGAGCTCAATACTTCTCAAATGTGGATCTTCATTTTGGATATCATCGGGTAAAGGTGAAGAAGGAAGATATTCAAAAAACTTCCTTCCGTACAAGGTATGGGCACTATGAGTTTTTTTTATGCCCTTTGGACTTACTAATGCCCCTGAAATATTCATGGATTTTACGAATAGAGTCTTTAGACATTACCTCAACAAATTTTTGGTAGTGTTTATTGATGATATTCTCATCTACTCCAAGAGTAAGGAGGAACATTAAGAACATCTAAGACTTGTGTTGGAGATATTAAGAAAGGAGAAGTTGTCCACCAAGTTCAGCAAGTGTGACTTTTGGATAAATCAAGCCATGTTCTTGGGACATGTGATCACAAGTGAGGGGATTTCTGTGGATCCTTCAAAGAGAAAGGTGATTGAGGAATGGCCCAAGCTCTCTTGTGTCACAGAAATCCTTAGTTTTCTTATATTAGCTAGATACTACCGATGTTTTGTGAGAAACTTCTCATGATTTTCAAGCTCGCTAACTAGGTTAACAAGGAAAGGGGTAAAGTATGTCTGGATGGAAGAATGTGAGGGAAGCTTCAAGGAGATAAAGAGAAGTCTGATCACTGCACCTGTACTCACACTACCAAAGTGGAGAAATTTTTGTGATATACATTGATGCTTAAAAGAAAGTCTTGGGTTGTGTACTCATGAAAAATAATAATGTGATAGCCTATGCCTCACAACAGATGAAGATCTATGAGCAGAACTACCTGACGTGTGATCTAGAGCTGGCAGCCGTGATTTTTGCCTTGAAAATATGGCAGCACTACCTTTATGGTGAGAAGTGTGACATATACACCGACCATAAGAGCCTAAAGTATATATTCACTCAAAAGGAGCTCAACATGCGTCAAATGAGATGGTTTGAGCTAATCAAGGATTATGATTTCTCTATTCACTATCATACTGGAAAGGCAAACAAGGTTGCTGAAGCTCGAAGCAGAAAAGAACCCGCTACTCTGTCTATGTTACGGATTGAGAAACACCATATCTTCTTATATATGCAAAGAATGGATTTGGAAATCATAAGGGCAGGGGATACATCCTACCATGCCCAAATGATTGCGCAACCATCCATCCAGGAGAAGATTAAGGAAGCACAAAGGGATGATGTGGAGATACAAAAGAGGGTGAATGCAATAAAGGAAGGGAAGCTGCAAGAGTTCCATATCGTCGATGATGGTGTGATTTGGTTTGGAACGCGACTTTGTGTTCCTTTATCACCCAGGATAAAGAAGGAGCTATTGGACAATGCTGATAGCTCAACATTCTCTATCCATCCTGGGAGTACCAATATGTACCGTGATCTCCGAAAACATGTCTGGTGGGATAACATGAAGAAGGAGATTGCGGAATATATATCAAGGTGCTTGTTATGTCAGTAAGTTAAAGTTGAGCGACAAAAGTCCAAAGGTATGATGCAGTCATTGCCTATACCCATGTGGAAATGGGAAAATGTTACTATGGACTTTGTCACGGGTCTCCCGAAGACGTCAAAGTTAAATAATGTGATATGGGTTGTGGTTGACCGACTCACCAAGACTGTCCATTTTATCGCTATTCAGGAAGACCTCTCGCTTGAACAACTTGCAAAGATATATGTGAAGGAAGTGGTGAGACTGCACGGTGTTCCACTCTCAATTTTCTCTGACCGTGATCCAAGGTTCACATATAAATTCTGGAGGAGCCTTCAACATGCTTTGAGTACTGAAATAAATTTCAGCATGACCTATCACCCCCAAACTGATGTCCAGTCTGAAAGGACTATTCAGACGCTTGAAGATATGATAAGAGTATGCTCTCTAGAATTCAAAGGTGGATGGGATCAGTATCTCCCATTGGTTGAGTTCTCATACAACAACAGGTTTCACTCGAGTATTCATATGGATTCGTATGAATCTCTTTATGGGAAGCGGTGTAGAACTCCAACATTTTGGGATGAAGCTGGAGAAAGAAAGCTACTTGGACCCAATCTTGTTCAAGAGATGACAGAGAAGGTTCAAGTCATACAAAAACACATCAAAGCTGCTCAAATTCAGAAAAAGAGCTATGCTGACAACCATCGAAGGGACTTAGAGCTCGACATTAGAGATAAGGTCTTCCATCGAATATCTCCATGGAAGAGAGTCATGTGATTCGAGAAGAAAGGGAAGATAATCCCAAGGTATATTAGCCACTTTGAGATCCTTGATCGCATAGGAGTTGTGTCCTATCATATTTCCCTTCCATAAAATATAGCTCAATTTCATGATGTGTTTCATGTATCACTACTGAGGAAGTACATACCAGACCCCTCACATGTACTAAACTCAAAGGTGGTGCAGTTGGAAGATGATCTCTCCTATGAGGAGCAGCCAGTAAAGATTCTGGATAGGAGGGATAAGGTTCTACGCAACAAGAAAACTCGTATTGTCAAAGTGTTTTGGAGGAACCATAAGTTTGAGGAAGCAACTTGGGAACCAGAAGTGGCAATGAAGGAGAAGTACCCTCACCTGTTTGTGTAAAGTGAAATTTCAGGGGCGAAATTTCTTATGGGGGGAAGAATGTAACGACCCAATGTTTTTCAATGGAAATTCCCTTCTTATGTTTATGTCATGAAAACACAACTACTAAGTGATAAGTGACCTTTAAACATAAATTTTTCACTTCTGTGTTTGGAATTTTGAAAATCCGACATACACGGTTGTGTTCAAGATGATTTTTGGAGTCTAATGAAACAAAAATAATTTTCGGTGAATAGTAACATACCCTTAGGAATAGTAACATACCCTTATGAATATAAATATGAACCTTATGAATAGTAAATCATCCAACATAAGAGTAACATTACCTATGAATAATTAAATAAAATTTAGACATCTTAAAAGTGACAATTTGACCTTTGTAAATGTTTTGGTATTTTGTAAGTCATAAATTATTAATTATAATTAATTAATTAATTTAAAATAAAATTTATTTCCCCAAAATTTATTCATAAATTATAGAATCAATGTTTTATAGTTTTAGATAATTTTATAAGACCCTACGTAATTTTTGAAGGCACTATAAAATCAGTTTTAATCTTAAAAATTGTTTTTTTAAGTAAATTATGATTTTAATTAAATATTAAACTAATAATAATTAGAAAATTATTTTTGAAAAATGGACTTCATTTTTGGATTCTACACATCAAAAAAATGGTTGGGGCAAATTTTAGGGATTTTTTTGAGATACTTGAATTTTTTATGAATAGTGAAATACCGTAATTTACAAAAATAAGCTAAATAAGCTAATTATAGAGTCATGTGGGATGTTTTGATGATTTAACACCACTTGGTTCAGGATCACATGATAAAATTACTATTCTTTTTCATTCAAGACTCTCTATTCCTTGTCTTAGAGGAAATTAATAAACTAATGAATTTTATATTAAGTAAACCCCTCTCCCCTCCACTATAAAAGCCACCATTCACACCCTCATTTACTCACACCTCTAAAGCTCCAGTACTTCTCTAAACTCTGACCAAACACCTTACCTAGCCTTTCCCCCACGTCCAAGAGCTTCTTGTCTCATCAAAAGACCAAGATTAGGCCCTTAAGGAGGTTCTCAGGAGAAGGATTCAAGAGGTAATTTCTCTCCCTCTTCTCCTTTAATTTCCTTTCAAGTTCAAGTTCATTTCTTGATCTCTCCCCACCTATATTCATCAAAATGGTATTTTAAATCCAGTAAAATAAATATAATTTTATTTTATGATTCTAATGGTATATTATATCATCCAACCCCCTTTCCCTCTTCCTTTTATTTTATTAGAGAAAACGTTGTTCGTGAGGTGTTAATTTATCACCTTCAAGAACGACATGCTTTCTTCTTCCATTTATACCTTCAGATCTGGTCATGAAACCATTTTTATGGTTGAAACAGAATATTTTATATGTATTATTTCCTATTTAAAGTTCTTTAACTTACTTATGAACATATTACTATGATATAAATTAAAACAAGTTCATTGTGATCGAAAAACCGCCCAAATTAACCCAAACAATCTTCATTTAATTCTTATCTAATGATTCATCCAAAATGGTATAATTTGATTCATTATAGGATAATTCAAAATCCTGTAATCTAATTAATAACATGTAATATCAGTTCTGGATGTTTACCCATGTTCTACTCAAACATCAATTTATGAATACAAGTGAACCACCCAAGAAAAACCTTAAAAACGAACATCCCCGAACAATGTTTTTAAACTCTATAAGTCATCCAAAGGAACATAAAATGACATAATGAAACCAGAATGAACCCTATTAATGTATAAAAGGTTCTATAATTTCTAATTAATTAATATAATGTTATCATATAGGACATTAAATAGAAGGAAGCATTCGGATACAAGGTAAGGGGAAATCTCAAACCCAATTTTCTTCCTTCGGGTTCTCCCTCTTTCACTCCATTTTTGGTATGGTTACTCCTTAAAGATAATTTTTTCATCTTTGTCTTTAATTTTCTGGGATATATACGTTTTTACTGTTTTTTATGTCCAACAAAATGTTTTCC
Source organism: Viscum album (assembly GCA_963277665.1). NCBI lineage: Eukaryota > Viridiplantae > Streptophyta > Magnoliopsida > Santalales > Viscaceae > Viscum > Viscum album. The sequence continues at coordinate 68,052,197 of OY728165.1, read as the reverse complement.
AAAATAATTCTTCTTTTAAGAACACTCATTTTACTTCTCACTCAAAGTGGACGGTTCTTGTAACATGTATGTTATTCCCACTTTATTTTGGGAACCCAAATCTTATGAATGTGTTATTATGAGATGAAACCCATTCCTTTCCATGGTTTAGTTATGTACATTTTTTATATTTGTTCTATGTGTCAATCATGATGATGATAATGTTATGATGTGACGGGTGCGTCTGGAATTATATAGCGCAATATGAATGTTTCAATGTGACGGGTGCGCCCGAAATTATACAGCGCTCCAATGCATTGGGTAAAGTGATGAATCTCATGAGTAAATGTTAAATGATGTGTGAACAAGATTATATCTTGGTTCACAAGTATGTGTGGTAGTTAACCACTAAGACGTGATGTTTCTTTTTATGCATTGCCACATTTCAAGTCTTTTATTTATGCTCCTCTCATGTTCATGATCTTTTTCCTATGTTATGAATATGCTCACCCCATGATATATTATTCTTATCTATCCTCTTAATGGTCTTCTATATCACCCCTTTTTATGTATATCCTCAGGTGGTTACATGTACTAAAGAGAGGACAAGTGCCAATAAGAATCTAGAGAAGAAGAAATTAACTAAATGTTTATGCTTGATGTTGTATTTGTTATGTATGGTCCTAGTTTTCCCAAGACACTAAACCATTTGATCCTCTATGTGTAAAACTATTATGTTTTTTATCTTTGATATGATGTAATATTAATATAAGAAAATGTTGGATCTCTATAGAGACGGTAGGTCATACGTATACAAGAACGTTGTTTCTATTTTCTTATCATATTAAAAGAAATATATTAACATATATATATATATGTATATGTATATGTATATATTTTCATTATAGTATAATTATTATTTCATATATTTCACATACTATTACTAAACTCATCCTTAATACATTCCATGTAAAGTGTGAACGAATCGCATCCCTTTGAGGAGGCGGTACTCAACATGTCCACAAACGATGTTATCATATTCCAAAAAAATATAAAGAATGAAGTTATCTGGTATATAATAATTATAGAAGAATAAATTCATCATAAATATCATATATATCATATAAAAATAGTAATTCATTCACTATTCCCAACCTTGATAGGTAGTGATGGAAGAACGAACGACATCGGTTTGTGAGGCGATAGTCTGTCGTAAACACAAACGATGATTGTGTATCCCATTTTTTGTAAGTGTGTGTGAGTATAGGTATTACCCTTAAAAAATATCAGTATATTTTAGATATTGAGGTTTTTAAATAATAATGTAATAATAATAATTTAACAGTGGAGAATGAAATAAATAAAAACTTCTAGTTGAAGAGCGTTACCTCTTCTTCTGGTAACATCTTTTGATTTGCACCAAAGGACTTAATTAGTTTTATTTATACCCATATTGAGGCTTATAGTTTGATATTATGGAAGTTGGAATCTTTTTTTTGTCAGGTTTTGGACGATCCAAAGGACTTGGTAGGTGTTAATAAGTTAGGGGGTGAGTTCCCTTTTAGGGTGAAGGAGGAATGGCATTCTTATAAATAAAAAAAAGTTAAACACTATTGAGAGGTCTCCCTTACATCATGTAACTAAAATAATAGTCAATTTTCTATATAATAGGTGAAATGGTCTAAATATTTTCAAAAATGTGTTTTTTACAAGTGTATAGGTCATTTTTTCCATTAAGTTAAATTTTATTCCCTTGGTAAACTCGTTTTTCTCTTCATCATTGTAATTAATTTAACTAATTTAACTAATATTTTTGGTAAAACAATAAGTTGAACTTATTATAAATTATTATAATTAAAATTATTTAAAACATTTTTCTAAATTAAAATCCCATAATTGGTATAAATTAATTTAAAAATAATCCAACAGACGGGACGAAACAACAGGTTTTTAAAGTGAAAATGTTCAAAAGTTTGAAATTCTTTTATGTTAAATTACAATGTAAAATTTATTAAAATGACATAAATTTTATTAATATATGTATAATTTCTATAAATATACTTTAAATCCAACTTAAAATATTATTTAACTATATAAATAAAGTAGATTAAGATGAAGTTTTCGATTAAAATTTGGTGTTTTCACTATTCATAAAAAATGAAACTTATTAGAAAAATATCAAAAATTAAACCAATGTAAATTTTGATATTATTATTTAAAAATTGAATTTTATATTTTAAAATAAAACTTATAAAATTTTCAATAATTAATATTAAAACAATTATTCCATTAAAATATGGTAAAAATTCCTTTCAGAATAATACAACTTTTTATAACTAAAACATGATTTGTTCTTATTTTATGCCTATAAAACATATTGGATGAATGTAAAAATATTTGGTTGAATTTATAATATATATTTTTCATTAATATATCTCACTAATAGTGATTAATTTAATTTATTAATAAAAAAAACCTCTTTGGGAATAAAAAGAGTTTCTTTTTTGTAAAAACACTTCCTTTATATCCAATTAGTTTATATTTTCATTTATAATTAATTGATCACCAATAGATTAATTTTATAAAAAAAATTAAACTGTATTTTCATAATTTAGTTAACATTATTCATATCATTCATTCCAATGTTTATGTGATAACTATAACAATATTTAAAAATAATATTACAGTTCAGTAAAACTCAATCTTGTATTTAACACAAGCTATCAAAGGAACTGAGTATTGTGTGTAGTACAAGACAAAAATAGTGTTTCATGTATCAAAATTATAATATAATTGTTTTTTTATCATAATAAAATCTTGTTTTTGTGTATAAAACAAGCATACCATGGTTTAGTGTGCAATGTAAGCCATCAAAAATTTTAATTTATTCAAAAAACTAATTAATAAAAACTCTGGGTGGTACAAGTAAATATTTTTAAAAGATGGATATCCTAGAGCAAGGATACATTTCATCACCCAAGACAAGGTGAAACCAACCAAATACATACACCATTTAAAATATGAATGTTGCAACTAAATCTAGACATGGTCTTAAGGAATTATTTTCCCTAGGGTCAATGTTGGTTTATCTCCACTCAATAAAACGAACAATAGATACAAGATCTATATCATATCACATTTGTATTTTATTTTTCATTTCATGGTTATTTATTTATTTATGTTATTCATGGTTTATTTGGATTATTAAACATTATCCCATAAATTAAATAAATTAACAAAAATACTAATATAAAATAAGATAAAATTATTATGAAAAAATTATATTATCAAACATGGTTAATTTATTTTGAAAAAATCCACATAATGTTAACAATCATATGGAGAATAAAATAATGAATATTTATTCATAATTAAAATAAAATACCTCAAATAAAATATTAAGTTAGTAATCACCTTTCATTAATTAAGTTTTAATTCAATCATAGATCAAAGTATTGGTTTGGAAATCATCAAGATACATTCATTTATCAAGGAATTATAATTAAATCACTGGGTTGACTTAACCAAGTTATCGTAAAAATTAGTTTTCCTCGTATAACTTGGTGTAACTTTGAGGCAAGAAAAATATTTTGAGATAATAGTGCCTAGTTAGCGGATCAAGGAGTTATGAGTTAATGTATCTGGAAAGTAAAGCCTACCTAAATACCTTTAAATAATTTTTAAATGGCCAATGTATAGGTTATTTAAAGGGGGATATATATTATTGACACTATAATATACAAATTAAAGGATGTTATAAATCTAATATAAAGATTTATTTAGATTTTTCAAAATATTTGGAGACTAAAACAATTATTGTGTTACGATATAAAAGATAATAAAGATAATTTACTAAAATCTATTTTATTTTTTTTTTTGAAATAAAACACACAAGAATATTATGATCATTCTTTCAAAAAAATTCCTCACTGAAAAAAAAATTAAGAGTGATACAGTCTCTTGTACACTACACAACTATAGTAAAAATTTTATTATGTGCTTGAATCCCCTATTTCTAATAATACACCTAAATGAGTGAGAAAGGGTGAAAAGGATTACTATATGAGATACATGGAGGATGTTTCAAATGTTCATTACATCATGATATCAATTATATCCAAAGAGATGAGGATGAAATATAAGGACATGGATGTGTACACCATGATAACTCATCTCCTAGAACTTGAAAGGGGGAAAGAGTGGATAAATATAAAAGATATTTTTGATTCACTATATAATTGTAAAATGAAATATAGGTTCCTATATAGTGATATTACCTTTAAGATGTTGAATTATATCCATTATTTATTAAATTTGGGCTTCCATATGGATAATAGATTATCCATTAATCTTATATTATCATAATTACTACCTTTTTTCTCTATATTCTTTAAGAATTAAAAAATGAATAATATAGAGAAACCACTAAGTAATATTTAAACTATGATTCTTCAAGATGATAAGTATTGGTGGTAATATGGTTCCATACATCCTATAGTGAACTAAGTAAGGGAAAATTTTGAAATTTTTATAATAAGCATAATGTTAATGGATCCTTCACAATTTACTTTAAAGAAATAAAAGATTCAGAGGGAGATAAATGAATTAGATTCTATCTACTTCACATGTGGTAAGAAATTTTACTAGAAGAAGATATATAATGAGTTAAAGAATATGAATGAATATTCTTCTACTTTAGGAATATTTATCACTACATGTAATATTTCTATTTTTCTAATTTGGTATTAAATATAATATGGAACTCATATATTTGCATCCAAATACAAAAACTAAGGATGTTTTAAATATTAAAAATAGTAAGTTAAACTTTCTAAGTAACTAAATGAGGTTGATTTCTAAGAAACCTAAAATAATCTCATAGATTTTACTTGTGAAGTGTATTCATTCTTATAAAACAATTTTTTTTAATGAGTATTACCAAAAAATTATCGAAGAATATAGTTATATACAAAATGATTCATTATCCCATCTTTGAAATTAATGTTTTTATAGTATATCATATTTAATTAATAGTTTAATGATACTTTAATCATGTATATCCAATATCAATCATTAATATGATGAATATAAAATATAAGACTCGAATAATACCTAGTTTTGGAAAGATAATTCTTGGTTATGTTAAACTAAAATTAACTATCAAGGATATACCCAAAAGGGTGTTTATACTCTTTAGAGATAAAATTATTTGGTATTATTATGTACTTATTCAGTTTTAAGAAAATTAAACCTTTTCATATTGAATTTCATAAAGACACAAGGCCTCTAGATTTGTTCATAAATATATGTGTAAACTTTTATAAGGAGAATATATATATATATATATATATATATATATTCATATGCTTTAAGATATTCTTTAAGATATTTTAGGAGTGTAAAGTGAATTAATTAATAAATTTGGTAAAAGATATAAGATCCCCTGGTGGGTTGGAAGAAGAATATAATAAAAAATAATTCAAAAATCATTTAAATATGGAGTAGAGTTATTCTTAAACTCAAATTACCTTATACAAAAAATAGGGATGATGGTAGTAAAAATAGGACAAATAATAATTCTTATAAGTATTTCAAATATTCACTAATTCATTTCAATACATATTTCAAAAATAGGAGTATAACGCCAAACCATATTCTTGATATATTAACTAATGGATTTCATATAAGTTACAATATGATATAAATCCATTATGTCATAGCTTCATGTGTTTTTATGAGATTCATTTTTAAAACTAACATTAGTAATAAACTAACATCAAGAAAACACTAAGTGCAACTCATTTAATTATCATAAAAAGATACTTAGGATATAACTATCACTAATATGGAAAGTTATTAGTTAAGTGGTTGACTATAGTCTATATGATGGGATCGCTTCACTTTTTAGATAGTGGGAACAATCTTGAATTAATTAAATTCAAGGCTATATATGCACATTAGTTGGCATACGAACACTAAACTTCATAATACATAGTGATAAAATGTTTTCTAGAGACACATATTGTGTAGGAAAGTTAAAATAAATGAGATAGTTTTATATTCACCAAATTGGGTGATATATTATTTGATAAGAATAATGAATTCTACATGGGAGTAGTAAATGGGAAAAAGATAATACCACCTACATAATGGAACATTGAAGAGGATTTATATATGTCTCAACCAGAAAGTTTTGGTGACATCAAATAATTCAAATAAGATATGTGGTTTATTAAAATACATTTATGGATTTAATCATGAATAATTAATCATGATAAAAAAATATCAATTTAGATTAATCCATAAGAAATTTTGGTTTTGTTAATAAAAAAATTGATCCATGTTTCTATAAGAAGTTAATTGGAGTTTCATAGTTTTAAACTAAAATATATTGATAACATTTGAAAATAGATATTAATCCTTGCTATTAGTTGAGACTAAAATAAAACTTTTTCTCCAAGAATGACTAAAAGTTGGATTCCAAGTTATACAAAAAGAATGTTTTAAAAAGATCAATGGGGTTTCTTAAATCAATCCATAGTACATACATTTATGAGGTTATTAAAAAATACAAGATGGAATAATTCAAAAGAAATTTTTCTCCTATTTAAGATGGTGTGAAAACTCCAAAAAATTAGGTGTCAATGAACATGAAGAGATTACTATAATTAATATAATACAATATTCTTAAGTTCATGGAATCTGTCTCATATTATATGATATTTACTTATATTTGATGCTTCTTAAGCATAGAGTATAATGGTAAAATATCAAATGGAACTAGAAGAACTGTATAGGGTAGCAGTTGGAACTATACAATGGTACTTTATAAAGTTAAAAAAGATAAGCTACTGGTACTTAGAGAAGTGGGAATATTAATTATTAAGGGGATAAATATATAGTTTTCCTAAAAATCAATTTGTTCTTATATATCATAGTAAATCTAAGTAAATATCAATGATAATATTCTTAAAACTGTTGGTAAACATATCTATATATAATAACTATATTTCGGCTTCAAATGTAGCTTAAAAAGTATTTTAGGAAATGATTTGTTCTAGATTTTGGGATTATACCAAGATAGTAATGTATTATAATAATCTTTGTTGTGATAATATTATAACTAAGGTATTAGTGGAGATGTCAAGTTTAGGATAGAGTACAATTGGTAAATACTCAATCATATCACTTCCTAAGGTATTTTTTCAAATTAAAGTCCTGGTGATAAGAATAGCTATAAAATAACATGGTAGGTATAGTAGATATAGCCATACCTTTGTAAAATCATGTTAATATTGTGAGAGTTAAAGGAATAAAAAATTTTAGCACATGGATCTAGTTAAAGTAGGATTATTTTGGAGTTATTTTCCTAAAGCCAACATACTTTTCACTTTTTATTACCATAAGATTAATAAATACCTTATCACATGATGATTATTCTTCTACATGATATAAATGTGATAATATCCTTAGATTATTTGTCACATTTGAAGGTTATAGTATTTCTCGGCTATAATGAGAACCTGTAGATATTATAAAAATATTCTTAAACATATATCCTATAGTCTAGATGACATATATATATGATATGATATATAATATTTCTACTTATTAGGTGTTGGGGGTCATAACAAATTGAGAATTATTCTTATGAAGTTCACACTTGGTATTCTCCAAGAATAGAGGTTATAAAGATATACCCACTAATATGAATTACACATGTTATATGTTTCATTGGATATTCTTATCTATGAATATGTGTATTGGTCTTTAGAGTTGAGATTATTAATAATATATATCATTAATAACAAAAATTTATATAGGGATGAAAACTATGACAACATACTCTCATGGTGAGGTAGAATATATTGAGTTAATTATAAGTGATATTAAATAAATTGAATATGCTGAGAAAAGTTTTATCCATTATGAATTAATGGAATAAGATATCTTCGGATATTTTAAATAAAATTTCTAATTAAATCCATGGCCATGGTAGATCATCCACAAGTTTATTTAAGGAATCCAAAGAAAGATAAATCAATCATGTAAGATGATGATACAAGTATGCAGCCATCTTGATGTGATATTGAGACAAGGGGACTATATAACATAGTATCATTAATAGGATTTTTTTCATTATGTCATCAACTTATTTATCTATGGATTCCTTAACATGTTATTAAATATTGATCTCTAACTTTAGGTAAGTTAACCTAATTACATTGAGAAATATTCATAGAGGGTCACACACTAAGTGTATCAAGAATCACATTAAAAAAGTTTAATTCAATATTAAGAATAAATATTATTCTTTGATTTTGAAATAATAATTATCTAATTATTATTAGTCATATAAATTCAATAACTGTATATTTGAGTTTATAATATGTGAGTTGAATTTATTTGTGGTTTATTATTCATAAGATAATAAATAAATATTTATTTGAGCACAATGGAAAACCTCTAAAGAAATTTTATCAATCCCAAAATAGAATATACTTCTACCCCCTCTAAATAATAAGAGATAATAAAAGAATCATCTCATTGTGATTAATGGAAAACAACATGAAAAATGAGGTTCCTTTATTCTAGCACTTGAAATGTAACACCCCGAGCTTCCACGATACGCTTCTCATTCAATAATGCAATAGCTTGCATTGTACGCAAGTTCGAGTTCTAACACACCGCAACTAATCAAAATAGCCGTTATGAATAGTAATAACCACTTTTTAAAATTATAGAAATTTTATATTTCAAAATGGACTTCATTTTTGTATTCGTAATATCGAAATTAGCCTATGTTGAATTTTTGGTATTTTTCTGAGAACTTCTAATTTTTTATGAATAGTGAAAAATACATAAAAACAACTTTTTTAATCAAAATAATTTATACAGATAAATTATACTATTTAGTGGTTTTAAGGTATAATTAGAAAATATTTTTACCATTTTATCCAATGGTGGTCATTAGAATTAATTTAACATTGAAATTGGACATAAATAATTGCCAAACTTTTGATATAAATTGTTTCTTAAAAACACGCTATTTGTTGTAACAGCGGTAATTAATTATGAAATTAATTAATACAACTTATATGTTTGGAATTTTGTAAAATAGAAATCATTTTTGAATTCGGAATATCAATTATAGCTTAGGGTGAAATTTTGGCCTTATTCTGAAAAACTTCAATTTTTGATGAATAGTGAAACCACTAAGTGGTTGTTAAAAACTGATTTTTCGTTAAAATGAAATATTACCACTTCTGTGATTTGATTTTCAAAAATCCGACATACATGGTTGTCATTAAGAAGTAAAATGTGGTTCAATGAGATTAAAATAATTTTTTTGGTGAATAGTAACTTTTAAGTTCTTAATCGCGATTAGAGGTAATTAATGTAGTTTAAGGTACAAATGATGTTTTAATAATATAAGATGAGAATGACACTTGTCCTACTCCTATTTGATGAGTCATGGCCGACCAATACAACCCATGGGTCAACTTGGGGACCCCATGGAGCCACTTTAGTTGGAAAATGACATTAATATATATTTATTTAATGTTAAAATTAAATTGACACAAACATGAGTTATTTTACTAAAACAGTTTTTAAGTGGGGTTACACAAGTCCAAATTTTGACTATAAATATTCATTAGAAAGCTAAAAAGATTTCCTACATCATAGTATTTTTTTTATAATTTTTAGACATTAAATAAATTAAATTATTTATGACATCATTATGATGCAGCGATGACCTCATTATTTAACGATTTAAATAAAATGAGAAGATAAAGCAAAATCCAAGGCTTACACTTGTTCAAAGCCTATTGGATGAGGAGATTTAGAACCCTTATCACCTTAGCCTCTAAGTATATAAGTGTGGGACCTTTAGAATCCGAAAAGCATTGTATAAATAATGTAACATTTCAATCTTTCCAAAAGAGCTCCTCCTCTCCACTTATAAAAGGCCCCCACCTCTCCCACCTTATTTACACTTTCAAGCCATTTGGCTCGGCCAACCTCTGCCCAAATACTCTCCCAACATTCCTCCCTTACTCCTAGAAGCCTCACTTTGGGCAGAACTCTTCCCAAGGAAGCCATTGGCTCAAATCAAAAAGAGTTACCCGATTTTGAGGTAATGTATTTTCTAATGTTGTTTTGTTTTATTTTTCTTCTCCAACCCCCTAAACTCTTTTTATTCATTTATTTTGTAACAAAACCAGTATCCTCAATATACTAGTATGTTTTTATAAGAAGGATTCGAGCTACACTTACACACACCTACATCTAATGGTTAAGGAACATACGGTTTCTGTGGATGGCGAATTTCTGCCTCACGAAACGATGATTGTTCAACACTCATATAACACCTTCAAAGGTGGCCATTAAGATGTCACTATATTTATATATGATATATAATGTGTTTATGTTTTAATTATGCTTCTGTATTTCTCATTTATGGCTTACTTTATGATTTCCATTATGGGTAAAACGCGATAATTTCATTTTAGGAAGTGCGGACTACCGCCCCCTCAAAGTGATTTGAATCGTTAATGCCATATGTGGGATGTATAAAGGATGGAGTAAATGGTATTATACACTATATTATACTGGAATTATATTATACATTTATATCATTATGATTTAGTTCCATTAAATATGAAATTGAAATTAAAGTAGCGTTCATGCGTACGTACGGCTTACCGTCTCCATGAACGGTGCATTTCATTTCTTACCTCTAAATGTTACGTAATATTATAAATGAATGTATATACTGGATATATAAGATATATATGACATCTAAATCATGAATATAATTCTGGATATAATGGATATTTCACCACATAAACAACTTGTAATTATAAGAAGCTTATTGTTGACTCAAGTACCAAAGATCGACAAAACGACCGTTATTAACTTAAATAATTACATAATGTTCATATCATTGTAATAAGTGATATAATAAGGATAATGAAGTTGAAAATGGTTCTTAATAAGGTATATATTAACTCTAGTTTATTATTCAGGAGGTTAAAGAATGGTTGAGTCAAGTCGGACACAAGGTAAGGGAATTTCTTAACCCAACTTCCATTCTTTGGGTTAATCTCCTACTTTCAAATTATGTCATGATATTATTATGTCCTCTCTTGTATTTTTACTTTCTTCATGTGTACCTATAGTGAATACACATAATAGATCTATTTTATTTTAAAAATGATCTTTTTAAGGACTTCGTCTCAATCTCCTTTCATTGAGGCATATTTGGTTTTATACACAATTTTCTTTTATACGGTGTATAAACCCCTTTGACTTTTACGGTTATTCAAAAGGAATCTTTTTATACAAAGCGTTTTGCTAAACGACAAAAGGGAAAGTTTTTATTTCCGTACTTATGCGGCGACAACGACTTCTCCACCGCCGTGACCATTATTTGAGTTTCGGCTTCCTCTATAAGCCATCTTTTTTTAATGAAAAATAAATACAAAGCTTTAACTTTCTTTTATTTTGGTATTGAAAATGGTTTTGAAAGCGTTTTTATTATATCAATGTGTTGTATTGATATCTTGTGATTGAAATGTGGAAATGTTATGTTTCCTTTATGCAATTTTTATGTGATATGATTATGTTATGGTTTATGATATGTTTAAACCTATTCATATGAGGAATGTATTGGACTTAATAAGTGACGGGTGGAGCCCGCTATAGCTCCTCGATGCATCGGTAGGTCTCATGAGACAACTAGACGTGGAATTGGCCGAGGCCCTTTCCCAATTTGATTTATGGTTTTGGCCGAGGCCTTAATCATTTTAGATGTCTTGGCCGAGGCCTTGACAAAATGTTTCAGAATGTCCGGCATTATACATTCCCTCATTATGAAAGTGGTTATTGATATTGCATGTGATTATTCGACCAGTAGAATATCCATGTGAAGAAGTGAATGGCATTATCTCATTTTACTTATGCCATATTATGTTGATGATCAAGTTTAAAAGGCTTCTGTTTTTGTTATACATTGCCTTAAATGTTAATGTTTATTTATGAAAGCTTCCGCAATATTGTTATCCTTACTGAGCATCTGAGCTCACCCCTTTCAATGTTTTAATATTTCCCAGGATGTGAAGAAGTATTTTATGAATGACCTGCAGGGATAGTCAGAAGAGGATATGAGTGTGGACTATGGAGACTTTGTTATTGTAGTTTTTCACTTTATGATGTAATGTAACGTTTACGAATGTATCTAGTGTTTCCAAGGCTACTAAACTAATCGGTCTTTCGAGACTTGATCTTTTGTGATCATGCCAATGTTACGAAGTAATGCACCGACTCTGGGTAGCTGGGGTCGGGGCGTTACAGTTAGTATTAGAGGCAGTTTAGTACTAACCTTGGAAGCTAGATTTAGATAAACTCTGATTAGAGCACATAGCCCAAAGATAGACTTTGAGGATTAGTATAGAAGAACTTCCTAGAATTTTGGTATTATAGAGATGTTATGAGTTTTCCGAGAAATACATCCCTGTATGGATACGAGCAGGTAGAGGCGGATCTGGCACAGATGTACCTAGGGGTAAAACCCGAAAACACCGCTTTGAGCTAGACTCGAACGGGAACTGGTGCACGACAACGGGCCTTGCTGCACTCTTGGTTACGACACTCCCGGGGGATATGCTTAGGATAATTCTCATTTTACTTACAAACCACTATGAAGGGTTATGAGTACATACTTACTCAAAGAAAACATTTCTTTTTATGATTATGGATTATATCCATAAATAGTTCAATTTATGTAAAGTGTTTTACAAGTATGGAATTATGTATTTTGATTCATAAACTAACCTAGTTTATGCCGTTGTATAGAAATGGCGCCCAGTAGAAGGAATGTGAACTCCAGCAGTACGTATGATCCAAAGAGTAAGAAGGATAGTATCTTTCACGGTATTAAGCCAACATTTCGAAGGGAAATAGTCTCCCATGTGTTCTCAACATATGAAGAAATAGTATCATGTGTTAATAGGATAAGTAAAGAATTCTCTGAGTCCTATGGCTTTGAAGCGAAGCAAGAGACGAAAGGGATGGAAGAGAGAATGATGGATAAAGGGATGAGGGGAAAGAAGAATTTTCCAATATGTGGTAATTGTGGGAAGAAACATCATGGAACTTGCCTAAAGGGAATGGGAGTTTGTTATAAGTGTAGAGAAAAAGGACACAAAATGCGTGACTGCAAGGGTAAGAAAATGGTTTCAAATGTACAATTCTTCTTCTGCAAGGATTGAGGACACTACGCAAACCAATGTCCAAATCATCAGAGCATGCCCCAAATGATTTTATTGGATAATAATCAAGTTATGATACTACCACAGATGAGGAGTAATGATTAGAGTTCTTATGTTGTTATTAAAGATTTTTTTTTAATTTGAGTGTTGTATCAATGATGTACTGGTTATAATAATTATGGAGTATATAAGGATTGTACTGCAGTACTATTTCATCAAGGACTTGAGATTGTGTGGAACCAAGAAAAGTGACTCCACAGTAGGTTAAATTTTTGGAAAATATATGGTTGAGAGAAAGATAAACCATAATATGGTTTTGATACTGAGATTGTGATTTTGGAATAAGACGTGATTGATTTGGATAAATTATATTGGATATACTTAACTTCCTTGAAACTGATTGATGTTTTGTATACATTTTTGGATAGAAGGAGTATATCTAGTATTCTATAAGGAATAAAGGATCATGGTAATTCAGTATGTTTAAAAAGAATACATGATGAAGGTGTTCACATGTTGTTACGTGGGATAAAGGATCTTCATTATGTTTACCTTCCTTATAAAATTTGGACTGTGAGTTGGACAGAAGTATTTTGGATAACTATTAAGGTTGGAATGGATTAAGTTGAAATTTGGATAGTATTGTTTAAGGTTAAAAAATTTATGAAGATTATTTTTGGAATAGTATAGTACTATATTTTTAGGAAAAGGACAACCTACAGGGTGGGGAATAACCCGTCGCGTCAGACAAAGCTGCAGGAATCGAACCCACAACCATAGTGCGACAAGCCTTTATTTCCTACCACTAGCCTACAGGAAGTCCCTGGTTATTACAAAATAGTTTTACTAATCTAAATGGTATGTGTTAACATTTGGAACCTTATACAATTAGGATAAATAGAATATTTTTGAGTTCCGTTACCATTTGGAGTAAAAGTTGGGTTTGTGGTAAAAATTTATTAACGAATGAAAGTATACATAACAAGTATGTATATTCCCTTACGTTCTTAGTAAATCTCATAAATAAATTCCTCAACATTATAAAAGGTAACTTAAAACAAAAATGTTGTCGGTTAACTTTTCCAACTGGGGATTCAATGACCGTTTAACCAATCACAAGTTTGTGATTTTCTTATGGTTAAACATTCTCCTAATCCTGTTTTCTATAACTCTCCATCAGACCTTGATGGTTTGTTTTTCTTCCATATCCATATTTTCATAGAATCCTAGAATGGGCTATATCGGGTGACCTTTGTACTTATCCTGCTTTCTTTTAATGTTATATATTTATTAACCTTATTTCCGATGTGGGTTTTCCACAAAGGTATTTTCTATTTTCAGCCTTTTATTATCAAAGAAAAATTTCAAATTGCGAGGACGCAATTTATTGAAGGAGGGGATAATGTAACACCCCGAGCTTCCACGATACGCTTCTCATTCAATAATGCAATAGCTTGCATTGTACGCAAGTTCGAGTTCTAACACACTGCAACTAATCAAAATAACCGTTATGAATAGTAATAACCACTTTTTAAAATTATAGAAATTTTATATTTCAAAATGGACTTCATTTTTGTATTCGTAATATTGAAATTAGCCTATGTTGAATTTTTGGTATTTTTCTGAGAACTTCTAATTTTTTATGAATAGTGAAAAATACATAAAAACAACTTTTTTAATCAAAATAATTTATACAGATAAATTATACTATTTAGTGGTTTTAAGGTATAATTAGAAAATATTTTTACCATTTTATCCAATGGTGGTCATTAGAATTAATTTAACATTGAAATTGGACATAAACAATTGCCAAACTTTTGATATAAATTGTTTCTTAAAAACACGCTATTTGTTGTAACAGCGGGAATTAATTATGAAATTAATTAATACAACTTATATGTTTGGAATTTGTTAAAATAGACATCATTTTTGAATTCGGAATATCAATTATAGCTTAGGGTGAAATTTTGGCCTTATTCTGAAAAACTTCAATTTTTGATGAATAGTGAAACCACTAAGTGGTTGTTAAAAACTGATTTTTCGTTAAAATGAAATATTACCACTTCTGTGATTTGATTTTCAAAAATCCGACATACATGGTTGTCATTAAGAAGTAAAATGTGGTTCAATGAGATTAAAATAATTTTTTTGGTGAATAGTAACTTTTAAGTTCTTAATCGCGATTAGAGGTAATTAATGTAGTTTAAGGTACAAATGATGTTTTAATAATATAAGATGAGCATGACACTTGTCCTACTCCTATTGGATGAGTCATGGCCGACCAAGACAACCCATGGGTCAACTTGGGGACCCCATGGAGCCACTTTAGTTGGAAAATGACATTAATATATATTTATTTAATGTTAAAATTAAATTGACACAAACATGAGTTATTTTACTAAAATAGTTTTTAAGTGGGGTTACACAAGTCCAAATTTTGACTATAAATATTCATTAGAAAGATAAAAAGATTTCCTACATAATAGTATTTTTTTTATAATTTTTAGACATTAAATAAATTAAATTATTTATGACATCATTATGATGCAGCGATGACCTCATTATTTAACGATTTAAATAAAATGAGAAGATAAAGCAAAATCCAAGGCTTACACTTGTTCAAAGCCTATTGGATGAGGAGATTTTGAACCCTTATCACCTTAGACTCGAATTATATAAGTGTGGGACCTTTAGAATCCGAAAAGCATTGTGTAAATAATGTAACATTTCAATCTTTCCAAAAGAACCCCTCCTCTCCACTTATAAAAGGCCCCCACCTCTCCCACCTTATTTACACTTTAAAGACATTTGTCTCGGCCAACCTCTGCCCAAATACTCTCCCAACATTCCTCCCTTACTCCTAGAAGCCTCACTTTGGGCATAACTCTTCCCAAGGAATCCATTGGCTCAAATCAAAAAGAGTTACCCGATTTTGAGGTAATGTATTTTCTAATGTTGTTTTGTTTTATTTTTCTTCTCCAACCCCCTAAACTCTTTTTATTCATTTCTTTTGTAACAACACCAGTATCCTCAATATACTAGGATGTTGTTATAAGAAGGATTCGAGCTACACTTACACACACCTACATCTAATGGTTAAGGAACATACGGTTTCTGTGGATGGCGAATTTCTGCCTCACGAAACGATGATTGTTCAACACTCATATAACACCTTCAAAGGTGGCCATTAAGATGTAACTATATTTATATATGATATATAATGTGTTTATGTTTTACTTATGCTTCTGTATTTCTCATTTATGGTTTACTTTATGATTTCCATTATGGGTAAAACGCGATAATTTCATTTTAGGAAGTGCGGACTACCGCCCCCTCAAAGTGATTTGAATCGTTAATGCCATATGTGGGATGTATAAAGGATGGAGTAAATGGTATTATACACTATATTATACTGGAATTATATTATACATTTATATCATTATGATTTAGTTCCATTAAATATGAAATTGAAATGAAAGTAGCGTTCATGCGTACGTACGGCTTACCGTCTCCATGAACGGTGCATTTCATTTCTTACCTCTAAATGTTACGTAATATTATAAATGAATGTATATACTGGATATATAAGATATATATGACATCTAAATCATGAATATAATTCTGGATATAATGGATATTTCACCACATAAACAACTTGTAATTATAAGAAGCTTATTGTTGACTCAAGTACCAAAGATCGACAAAACGACCGTTATTAACTTAAATAATTACATAATGTTCATATCATTGTAATAAGTGATATAATAAGGATAATGAAGTTGAAAATGGTTCTTAATAAGGTATATATTAACTCTAGTTTATTATTCAGGAGGTTAAAGAACGGTTGAGTCAAGTCGGACACAAGGTAAGGGAATTTCTTAACCCAACTTCCATTCTTTGGGTTAATCTCCTACTTTCAAATTATGTCATGATATTATTATGTCCTCTCTTGTATTTTTACTTTCTTCATGTGTACCTATAGTGAATACACATAATAGATCTATTTTATTTTAAAAATGATCTTTTTAAGGACTTCGTCTCAATATCCTTTCATTGAGGAATATTTGGTTTTATACACAATTTTCTTTTATACGGTGTATAAACCCCTTTGACTTTTACGGTTATTCAAAAGGAATCTTTTTATACAAAGCATTTTGCTAAACGACAAAAGGGAATGTTTTTATTTCCATACTTATGCGGCGACAACGACTTCTCCGCCGCCGTGACCATTATTTGAGTTTCGGCTTCCTCTATAAGCCATCTTTTTTTAATGAAAAATAAATACAAAGCTTTAACTTTCTTTTATTTTGGTATTGAAAATGGTTTTGAAAGTGTTTTTATTAT
This sequence comes from Viscum album, assembly GCA_963277665.1. Classification (NCBI taxonomy): domain Eukaryota; kingdom Viridiplantae; phylum Streptophyta; class Magnoliopsida; order Santalales; family Viscaceae; genus Viscum; species Viscum album. Next base: position 68,034,600 of record OY728165.1, on the reverse strand, counting down.
ATCAATGTGTTGTATTGATATCTTGTGATTGAAATGTGGAAATGTTATGTTTCCTTTATGCATTTTTTATGTGATATGATTATGTTATGGTTTATGATATGTTTAAACCTATTCATATGAGGAATGTATTGGACTTAATAAGTGACGGGTGGAGCCCGCTATAGCTCCTCGATGCATCGGTAGGTCTCATGAGACAACTAGACGTGGAATTGGCCGAGGCCCTTTCCCAATTTGATTTATGGTTTTGGCCGAGGCCTTAATCATTTTAGATGTCTTGGCCGAGGCCTTGACAAAATGTTTCAGAATGTCCGGCATTATACATTCCCTCATTATGAAAGTGGTTATTGATATTGCATGTGATTATTCGACCAGTAGAATATCCATGTGAAGAAGTGAATGGCATTATCTCATTTTACTTATGCCATATTATGTTGATGATCAAGTTTAAAAGGCTTCTGTTTTTGTTATACATTGCCTTAAATGTTAATGTTTATTTATGAAAGCTTCCACAATATTGTTATCCTTACTGAGCATCTGAGCTCACCCCTTTCAATGTTTTAATATTTTCCAGGATGTGAAGAAGTATTTTATGAATGACCTGCAGGGATAGTCAGAAGAGGATATGAGTGTGGACTATGGAGACTTTGTTATTGTAGTTTTTCACTTTATGATGTAATGTAACGTTTACGAATGTATCTAGTGTTTCCAAGGCTACTAAACTAATCGGTCTTTCGAGACTTGATCTTTTGTGATCATGCCAATGTTACGAAGTAATGCACCGACTCTGGGTAGCTGGGGTCGGGGCGTTACATGAAATACCAAGAGTGTTCTTCTAAGATTCAAGGAGTGTGTGTGGATATAAATAGAGTGATCCTCACTTGGATTCCCCACTGAAATGATAAAATGGAAACATAGGCATTAGAATTGACTAAGAAGAATTGTCACATATGAATTAATTATTCCTCAAGTGGAAATGGTGATATATTTTGAATGGAACCTCATATTGAAATTATGACTCTGTATATGATTCTAGAATGAGGTCTTTTTTCTAAGTAAGGTGTAAACTCTCTGCAGGTTTCAGTACATGGGATCAGTGTTTAAGTGGATATTTAAATTAAATTAAAATAATTAAAAATTGTGTTAATTTAATTGTCCCCCTATCCTTCCTATACATGAAATAAGGGGGGTATCTCTCTCACATGATGGGTGGATTGATAGTGAAGGGGTATGGAGGTTCCACTGAACTTCTTCCATGGTGGTGATTAAGACCGTAGTTGGGTGTTGTGGATATTGGGAATAGATTTAGACCTGAAGCTTCAGATTTTTGGAAATGTGTAGAACATTTATTTAATTTTTCTATAAATACACATAGATTTATAGTTTTTAAATTTTAAATCCCTATATTATTTCTTGGGGACTCCTTATGGGAGGATATTTTGTTATTTTGAGAGAAATGGGGGTTTGGGGGCTTCACATGAGATTTTCAATCAGAAAACTTGACTACACAATTTGCGGTTTTCAAGAACACACATCATGTGTTCTTTATTTTGGGTGAGGGTTGAATAAAATGACTACATAGATATTATTCCAAAAGTAAACATTGTGTAGATTGACTTGGGGTGTGTTTGATTTCTCATCCAGACACCCCATGAGAGTATACATTATTGTGTAGTGTGCATTAATAGATCCCAGGTATGGTACACAGCATGAGGACATGTGTATTATTTGGCTATAGGCCATGAGATGTATGTATAAAGGTACCACATATTGGTTACATAGCATGTACAATTAATGCACTCCATGTACATCAACCTTACATGGAAAATCTGGGTATGATACATGCCCATGTGGGGATGATGAGGGTAAACTATGTGTACCTAGGGGTAATCATTGAGTGTTGTTCCCTTTAAGGGATTTTAATTTATTTAAACCCTGAATATAGGAATTGAATCAAGAAGAAAACATTCTAATTATTTTTTCACATAGAATGTGGTGGTGGGATCCTTTTGTTCATTCAATTACTTTTAAGAGACAATTTAGGGTGAGATAGTTATGATACATATATTATTCCTTTATTCATTGGATCCAGTTGTCTCTTATAGGAGACATGGTATGATATCCAAGTTAGGGTTGGGAGAATTACTGGGGGAATTCACAAAGAATTTTTAGGACCCTTGGTTTTTAATATCATGATATTGTATAAGGTTTCTGGTATCTGGTTATGGATCCATGAGATAGATAGGTTATGTGAGTGAGATCTGACCTAGGATGGATGAGGACAATAGATGGTCTTATGAAATATTTCTAGAATTATTTTTGAGAGGCTTAACCTATAAGACTAGTGAGGTTTTGATTAAATGATGGCGATGTTTATAGATGTTATGCCTATTGAGTAATGGTGTTGACCCAAGATTTGTGATTGAGGGACCCGTATGATGTGACCTAGTTGTGATGAGACTTAGGAGATCTCGGTGGGTTCCCTAGTGAGATTCTAACCCAAGATATAGGATGTATATGGGAATAAGATAGTGATGATCATTGGTATCACCCTATAACTTTAACAGATATATAATCCAATTAAGCCTAGGATGATTACAGGTCATGTAATTGAGTGGTGATCTTGTTTATGTGTAATGGGATCAGAAAAATTGAAAACCTTTGTGAGATGTTATAGGAGGATATACTTTCCTATGAGATGAATTTACAGAAATGGGATTCCTTGGAAATACACCACTTGGGTAGATAGATAAGTGAATTTTTGTGGGGGATGAGACCCCCCAAGAGGTTCCGGGTAGAGAATGTGACCCCCATGTTTATGGATTTGTGATTCACAGGTAGGGGATGATGTCCCCCACCCCACCCCCCACACATATCTCGGGATACCTTGTACTTTCTCCTTATATCCATGGTTTGGGGATGCGACCCCCCATTCAGATTTGGGTGCCATGGACTTTCTTGATTGGGAGTCATCCGATGAGACACTATATCGAGTGGGTCATACCACATATTTTTATCTTATATATATCATGGTGGGTCTTCCCCCAAGTGTTTAGCTCTTATATACTGGGCGGGTCATACTCTATGTGTTTATCTCCTGTATACCAGGGTGGGTCATCCCTTGGGTTTTTATTTCATGCATATCAGGGTGTTCCAGTCCCGTATATTATTATCTTATCCATACCAGGGTAATTCAAACCATGAGTTATTTCATTATTTTTCAAAACTATGTGATGTTCTCAAAGAAACTTTGGAATCATCTGAAGAAATTTTGGGTTGATCGGGGTTCATGATAGATCCCAAGGGATGAGATTTATTTATTTATTTATTTATTTTAGTTCATTTATTACTTGTATAGGATAAGAATATCACATGTGTAGGAACTTTTTTTGATATTGGATGATATATACACCATTTTTGGTGGCCTATTGAGAATTTATTTCTCTCCCCTTTCATGGACACTTTGGTGTGTATACATATCATATATCTACTTCCAGGTTATGCACAAGATGTAAATTCAAATTGTTCATAGGCTCAGTATTATAGTGTTTCATGATCAGGCTAGAGTATCTTGAGAGGGTTTTAATAATGTTGATTGAGATATAGCTCAGGGATAATAGTAGGTCCTTGTATATATTTTTCCCCTTTTTATTTATCATGTATATGTGGTTAGACAGGTGGGTGTCCAGTGAGTCAGTCTGCCTATATGTATACTTCCTTATTCCTTTATTATTGTTGTATTTATTTATTTATTCTATGTAATCTGATTTTTAATATGATAGATGATGTTTGTTTTATATTTTAAATTATTATACCGTCTAATATGGGGGTATAGTTTTCTCATGGTACTACCCTAGAACCCCGATACTAGTCGATTGACTCTGGCATATAGGGAGGCGCACCTGAGGTCTAGTATAACTCGAACTGTATATTTTTCAAAGTGATATGGTTTTGGATGTGACAAAGTGGTATCACATATTATTATTACTATTTGAAAGATGGTTGAAAGTTGATATAGGAATTCATCGAATATTATGATAGAACTCAGTCTTTTTCATCAAGAACTCCTTTTTCAAATGAATTCTTGGTTATCGGGGTATTGGGTTTAATTTTCTTGGTATTCACTATTATAGTTGAATGATTTTAAACAAGTGTGATGCACATGGTTTTTGAGATTTATAGTTTCTGAGTTATTATATTTTTAAATCTTAGATCATGGTGGAAAGAGGTGTCTCATGCATTATTCTTTTCATGTAGGATTTTCATGACATATATGTGTTGTGTGTGATGATTTTATTAAAGATAGATTTTTTATATTTAATGTGTTGATAATAGCTCATAATATGTTTTTTCTGTATAATTTATTGGTATAATTATACTTAGTTGGACCATTATATATTTTCTCTTAATGATAGGTTATGAGAATTTACGGTTATATACTCTATATGGATGATTATATAGTCCCTCTAGGTATGGTATGTTTAGAGACCCCTAGTTGGTCTGCATAATCATTATATTTCTCAACAAAAGACCCCTTTTGGGTGATTTTCAAGTAGGATTGGTTACTTAAAATTTTAATAACAACCTATATGGTGTTTTCCTAGATATTTTGGAATAGAATGATACTTAACTAAACCATGTGACTATGATTTTCAAGATTTTAATTGTCATATGTCAATGTTGGTTGTATATTTATATACTCGTGTATGTGACCTAATCATACAAGGATTAGTATCATGTGAATATTCTCAAATATGGTGGGTTCCCTAGGACTGGGTAGTGATTTTTTCATGTTATTCTAGTTATGTAAATGTGATAACTTGGGATGCGTGTGTTAGCATGGCAGTACCGGTGGTATTTGAAATGGGTTCATGGATTATGCTCTATGAGTTGTCATCTATGTGAGACCTGATTTATGGGTTGGTGAGAGATATCAGTACTTTGAGATATAGATTAGGGTCATTGAGTTAGGTGATATGATTTAGATGGGTTTTGATGTGTGTGAGGTTAACCTGAGTGAGGTGTTAGATTGGGTTTGTGAGTTCCTTATATATGTGAAGCATGAGTAAATGATTTGAGATTAGGTCAATTAATGGGATGTGACATCAAATATAAGATATAATCATGGTGATACCTTAGATATTTTAAACATGTAATGAATTAATAAGTTTCTCTCTATGAGATCAGTGCATAGTAGGTGATATAGGTGATATGGTGTGGGAATGATTATACATTGGTTTTTTAGGATAAAAGATCCATGATTATGCGTAATTTTGGTATTGAGGTTTGGTTTCTATAGAAGGATTTTTAGGATACCCATCCCAGTATATTTGGTAAGCGTTATTGAGTGGCACATTTGTAGAGATAGGAAGGACACTTTTTTTCAGGATGATATCCTAATGGTGGTTGATCGTGAGATAGACCACGGCATTGGTGAGATGCCTAATTTTGAAGAGGATTGTCAAGGATGCTTCAGTTACATAAAACTAACATGTAGAGTAGCATGGTCAATTTTTAAGTGTTTGATCCTAGTTATGATGATATATAACTCATGGAATTGTTATTCAATTTATGTGATTGGGTAGTATGAGATCATACACCTGTTACTCTTTGATGCGATTGAGGTAGCACACTTTGGGTATGTGAAAAAAAGTTTAATTATGAATCAATAACCAGTCACAAGAGGGGTGAGGACCAATGGATTTGATAGTATTCAATGGTAATTTTTTTCTAAGAATTTTGATTATAGTGAGGAATGTCCCCTCATGATAGAGGATAAATCAATATTGTATTGAGTGTGATGGAATGGTTGATTCATAGGTTGATCATAGATAGGTGTTTCCTTGGATAAATGATTGTGAATCTAGAGGTGAAAAATGCTTGTGATGATGGAACCTTTTGATTTTATGCTCAAAGAAATATATAAGTAAATATATATGGTGGGGATATCACCACTATCTATCGGTGGGTGTCACCCTCATTACAAGTGGAAATTCAGTGGCTGCCAAAGATGAATTTTCTAGGGATCTGAGAATGGGTTCCAATTAATGTTTCATGTTGCAACTCAGATATGAATGGGATGACCAAATATTGTTATTACATGGGTAATAGATGTATTGTGGGTTATGGAGGTATGAACTCGTGTTGGTTGGGTCATGGTTATGATAGGACTGGTTGTTGGATGGTCAAGGTGGAATTTAGATGCCAGTGAGTTGTTGAATCCAAATTATCTAGTTCTATGACAAATACCATATTTTTGATTCATAGGTGATGTTGGATGCAGTATGTGAGTTTTTAGTGGGATCAGGATGTTTTTTATTATATCTGAGTGTGAGATAGATCAATGGTGTGTCAGTTCCTGGGAGAGAGAATGGTGGTGGTTTTGGTTCGTCAAGGACCCAACCACTGAAATATACTAGAAGTCATAATCAGACCTTTGTGTGAGTATTTGGATGATCATGGGATGATTTAAGTTTAGTTTGTTATGATCAGGTGATAATGTGATAGCATGTTGATGGGTGCAACTAATCACTTCAAGAATGGTTTCCCAATGGAGGACCAGTTATTATTTTCATGTATGATTGGACCTGGTGTGATGTAAACCACAATATGTTGGTCATTATATTGTTAAAAATGTGTATTTATAATCAATTTAATGGTGGGGATCACCAAGGATTGGAATTGTATCTAGTAATCAGAGGTTTATGGTGGGGATTACCAAGATCCTAATGAAAATTAGTTGATAAAATCGTGGTGTATCAAGTTACATGGGCATGTGTGAGATCCATCTATCTGATTCAATAGTTTTTATGAGTAGAGGGTCACTCTTCAATGAATAGTGTGCCTTGTCTTTGGAGTTGTGCAGCAGAAGATTGGTTTTCATTCTTCATAATGATATTTTTTGAAGAAAATACCAGGATTGGTCTATATTTGTTGATGGATTACCCCCAAACACTTTTCAGGGATGAGAAGTGCTATAGTGGGGAGGTTTTAAAGACCTAAACCTTTACACGTAGTGAAATTTAGTGGGAATTTTATTTTTGGGTTTTATATTCATATTAGGGATAAATAGTCATTTTACCTTATCATGTGATCTTGTAAATATTTTATGATGGTCTCATTGGTTCCATAATGGGCTCTTTCCCTTGTGATGGAATTTAGTGAAATTTCGAGATGGGTGAATTTTTTTCAGAATATATTAATATTTATTAAAAAAATATTAAATATTACATGAGAAGAAATAGTGATATATTTTCAACAGATCCTCATATGTAAATTTCTACTGCTCTATTGATTCTGGAATGAGGAGTTTTGCCTATGTGAGGTGTAAACTCACTTCAAGTTCAAGGACTTGGAATGAGAATTTAAGTGGATATTTAAATTAAGTTAAGTGGATTATAAATTATTTTAATTTAATTTTCTTCCCCTAGCTTATTATGCATGAAGTAAGGGGGAGGGGATCTACCTCATGCAAATAATGGACTGAGAGAAAAAAGGGAAGGATGCACAGTGAGACTTCATCCCTAGAAACGATCAAGACTGACTTGGGGTGAAGCAGTTATGAGGTGTGAATTTAGACCTGAATCTTTGGTTTTTTCTCTAAGAGGTAGTTCTTTTATGAAATTTTTCCAAAAAACCCTATATATTTGTAGTTTTTAAATTTTAAATCCATATATGAATTTTTGGGGACCTCTTGAAGTATGATCTATGATAAGTTTAGGAGAAAATGGGGTTTTAAGGGCTTCAAAGGGGATTTATATTTGGTAAATCTAACTACAAAATTTGTGGTTTTCAAGAAAACACATTATATGTTCTTAATTTTGGGTGATGGTTGAAAAAGGCCATAAGCAGTATTTGGATAGAGGTTATGTGAATTATGTGACTAGCTACCCCATGTGGGATACAATCTATGTACCACTGAGACACATCATGTAACTGGGTCTTAGACACCAATTTTAGCTGAGATATGTGCCTTATGGGGGATAATGATGGTACATATCATGTGCCTTATGGTATAAAATGTGTATTGTTCCCTTTGAAAGGTTTTCAATGATTTGTTCCCTGAAGCTGGAAATGGGCTTGAGAGGATCCCATTTGAAGTATTTTTCCTTATTGAACATGATGGTGGGATCCCTTTCGTGATTCAAGGAATTTCAAGAGATGATTCAGAGAGAGAGAGTTATGATGGAGATATTCTTCCTTCACTAATTAGACCAAGAGGTATCCTATGGGAGATATGATATGATACTCCAGTGAGGATTGTGAGAATGATGGGGGTATATGGAATAGGATATCTAAGAACCTTGGTTTATAATATCCTGGGATTATTAGTAATTTTCTGGGATGGGTTATGGCTTGAGGAGATAGATAGGTTGGGTGCATGAGGTATGTCCTAGTATAACTAAGGACATGATATGGTCTTGTACCACCTCTATATACTAAAGATTGGGAGGCTTACCCAGTGATTCTAATGAGGCTGTGATGAAATAATGATAACGTTGAGGAATTTTATGTCCATTGATTGATGGGTGTTGACTTGAGAGATAAAGTTGAGATTGAGGGACCCTTATGATGTGTCTTAGATATGATTAAACTTTGGGGACCCTAGTGGGTTCCCTAGTGATTTGTTTACCCTAGTGATAGGATTTATATAGGAATTAGGTAGTGATGATCATGGGTGTCACCTTATAACCTAAATCAAAGTATGATCCTATTAATTTTGTGATGATTACAGGTCATGCACTTGAGGGGCCAACCTAGTTTATATGGAACAAGATCAAGAATATGGAAAACATGGGTGAGATGTCTTGGGAGGATGTACTTCCCTATGGGATGTATTTATATACATGAGATTCCTTGGACATGATCCTTGGATCTATGGTTAAGGGATGCGACCCCACACCTTAAGTGGATAGATATGTGATTCTGGTAATGGAATGTGACCCAATCCTAACCCCTATCCTCCCCCAGGTAAAAGGATGTGTAATATGAGAGAATACAATATGACCCGTACATATATTGGGATTCCATGAACATGTTCCATACTACCATGTATAAGGGATGTGACCCCCCACCCCCACATAGATTTCAATACTATGGACTACCCTGATTTGGAGTCGGCTAATGAACTTGTATATTAGTTTGGTTATCTCTTGGGTGTTTATATTCTGTGTTAGGTCCAAAAGGGGCCTAGATACCCTGAGAGGGGGGTGAATCAGGTTATGGATATTCTTTTTCAAATTATTCCTTCCCCATTAGATATTTACCTCTTTATTATAAGGTTCACTTTAGTTTCATTTGTGCGTTTATGATGATCTCTTATTTTCTTCTTTACCTGATAATGATGCTTTTAAAGTAATGCAAGAATGAAATGACATGACACAAAGATTTTTAATTGGTTCACCCTCACTAGGATACATCCAAGGAGCATACAAAAACAATGTGTCGATGTACCAAATCTATTAAAGCTCAAGGTTCGGGCAAGATCACTTCTATACCCAGGATCACTGGCTTTACAAAGTTTAGGTTCAGGTCACTGCTTTCCCAAGGGTCACTCCCTATTTATCTCTCTCTCTAGATCACTTCCAGTAGAAAGGATAACCTTATTCCTCTTCCTTTTCTCACTGTATTTGGAAGGGATCCACTCATAGTTTATGGACTTGTAGGTCTGTTCATTATCACTAATGAATGAATCCTATACAAAATGTAGATGTTCTATTGAAGTCTAACTTTTATCCCAATATGAATACCACTTCTCTACTGAACACTTGGAAATCCCTTTTGAAACTCTTTTGCAAATAACACTGCCTCTGTGAAGCTCCCACTTTTGAAAATATCAAACAAGCCTTTGAAATGCTCCAACATCTTCATGAAGCTCACAAGTTTTAAGGGATCATAGGTTCACAAAGCTCACTAGATTACAGAGATCTCTAGATCACAGAGCTCTCCCTTTTCTTTGAAATTTCTCAAAGATAAACAATTCTTTACTAAATGCACGTCCTCTGCAAAGCCAAACTATCCTTTGCAGTGCACCTTCCTTTCGTAGATCTCACCTGCCTCTATGAATTCCCTTTGCTTTCATGAATCTCCCTACTCTATGAAACACCTTCACAATTCGAGAGCTTAAGGTTTTTTATTCGATCTATCTCCACTTCTTGAGGGGGTCAAGGTCTATTTATAAGTGATTCCACCGCCTCGAGAACCTTTCACGCAAAGTCAGCACCACGTTAGCTCAAATCACAGAGCTCCAAAAAATTTGCAGAAATTATCTTTATATCATGAAGAACCATGGAAATTTTTGGTGTACAGAGCTCATCGTAATCACAGAGCATTCTTTCAATTCCATTATGCCACCACTACAATTCTCCCTTATAATTCTCTTCACCTATACTATTCACAAAGCTCGTCATAATCGCAGAACTCACCACCAACATTCTTCATGTCATTATGAAATAAAATTCATTAAGCCCATATTCGTGAAACTCATGCTTTTGTCATATTTTGATGAGATCTTCAAGGAAATACACTTTTCTCAATGCTCACTAAACTCCAAATTTTGGACCCCAAAAATTTGGAAAACACTGGAAAACAGTTCCACCTTGTATCTCTTCTTTTGTACTGCCTCTAGATATTTTATTCTTTTTCATGGTTCTTTGTCAACATGGATTGTCAATAACATCTCTATAACTTGGAAATTCACCATAAAAACCTTCTTTGTCAACAAACACAACCAACCCAAAAATGCCACCATGTTACCTTGAGGGATTTTTGCCCAAAATTTTGTATATCATGGTGGGTTAACCCCTAAGGGTTTATCTTATATATACTGAGGTGGGTCATCCCCAAAGCATTTATCTTCTATATATCAGGGTTTATTTATTCTCTATACCAAGGTGGGTCATCCCCCAAGTTTTTATCACATGCATATAGGGGTGTGAAAGGCCCCCATGTGATTATCTTCTATATACAAGGGTGATTTATATTTGTGTAATTAAATTTGTTATAATTATTACGCAGCATGCTTAGAGACACTCCAAAATTAGTTGAATAAGGTTAGAGCAGATTGAGGTTCATGATGGAACCTAAGGATTGGTGGTGATTTATTTATTTATTTCACTTCAGTTATTACATATCTAGGATGAGAATATCAGGTGTGTAAACATTTTTTTATGAAAATACATGACAGGTACACTATTGGGGTGGCCTGTTGAGAATTTATTTCTTACCCGTTGTATGGGAACTTTGGTGTGCATGAAAACCTCATGTCTTCTTTCAAGTCGTGCATGATGGTATAGTGCATCGGGTATAGGCCTAGTGTTGTAGTGTTCCACGATCAGTCTATAGAAGCATAAAAGGGTCTGGAGACTGGTGATTGAGGTATGTATTTGTGACGTTCTGGACCCAGATGCCACTAAACTGGTGCCCTGATCCCAGTGGGCCACATGACCTCAAGCGCATCTTCCCAAATGCCAGAGGATACCAAATAGCAGTGAGGGCCTAGGGTGTCTTAGTAGTGAGACTATTCCCTCATTAGTAGAGTGTATCACGGTGGAAGGAATATAAATGAATAGTGAACAACGAAAGTAATATAATTAAATAGTGGAAGAAAATTGATGCAATAGATAAATGAGAATAACAATAACTATATCAACTGAAAAAATGATGATGTAATGACATTTCACTATAAAACTAGAAAACATGGATACAAGACAATAGGAATGACATGTTACACAAAGTAAAAGAAAACAAAGACTTCTCCAGGAATCTTGAGATCTAACTCAGTCATCTTCTATCAAGCTCCATCCCATCAATAAGCAATCAAGTGTTTGAAGGTGTATGCTTCCCTTTGTGAACACCTGTAGTCATGTAATCTACTCTGGGTACCAAACTGCTCCCAGAGAGGGTATGAGATAAATCTCAGTGCGCCACCACCAATGATGTCTATAACCTCTGGCCCGTGTAATGAAATATAGAAGTGTGCAGGAATATGTATATAAAGTAAAGAAAGTAGTACAATATAACTAAACACCCAGTACATGCTTCAGCCCTTGGCTGGTGTCTGAACATGTAACTAGTTCATTAATTAAGTAATTACCATTTAATGATAATAGTTAATGAAAGGAATAGACAACACTGACATCACCTCACAATAGTATAAGTAGTTAAGGCCCCAAGATATAACAAGGTAACCTAACTAAGATATCCGGTGAGGGAGTTACAGAGTAATCACCAAGGTAATGTAGATCTCATAGAACACTAAATTAGTAGTATCTGAATCTAGATAAGGGGTAAGAGTTTAATCCAAGGATTGTAATCCAATTAATTCTACAATAAGGCACCTACCGAGTCCAAGGTGATCAACCAAGGTAAAATGTGTCCAAGCAAGTATAGGCCCCAATGGGTTTTCACCATGGCACCTACTAGTCAATACTGGATTGAAGGAGTGTATCTGAGGTATCTTGTAATAATGTAAAGGACCCTACGATAGTATACCAGGAATCCAAGGAGTAGACAAGAACCAGATTCTAGGTGGGTGTCAACCTAAGAAAACTGCATCCTTGAATCGGAATGGGGTTCACGAGACCCAAGGTACTATCCTCTCAGAATCCAAGGTGAGATCAAGTTAGTACATTACTATTTGATATTTTAATCATGTAATCATTCCTTAGGTTCAATCCTTGTCTTCCATTAGTGTGTATAGGACAAGTATCATTGAAACCATTTAATCAACTCTTAATTAACCATTAAGGCATATTCAATTATTGAGATTCACTCCTCTACCTTCCATAAATATGGAAAGGGATGCTACAAAACTGTAACCTTTATTCAATCTCATTTTTTAAGGCCTAGTTATATAATTATTATAATTTCCATTTCACATTTCGCATTTAATAATCAATTTGATGCACCTACCTTAGGTCGGACAAGTGGTGAGCATACATGTACATTTCATTATTCAATTATCATTAATAACAATCCATTTATTATAAGAAGGCTCTCTTTTAGGAAGGTAAATCAAATCCATAACTGAACGGTGGCTCAAATGTGCTAAAACACTAAAAACCAAAATATGCATAACCTTCGACATGGGGTTGATTGAGTTTTGGGTGTAACCGCTAACAACTAATCACATATTTGGAAAGATCATAACCATATGATTCTAACAAGTATAATCAGGACATGTCAATTTAAGAAAAGGCTTCTGATGAAATCGGTGGGCCCCACCCGAATATTATAAAAAGAAACAAACTTTAGGCATGAGTTCTAGACCGCCCACCTTAGGGTTGTACAACTCTCCTCCTCCGGTATTGACCCTTCATTTGGCTCAGATTGGGGTAGATCTAAGAAAAGGTGAAAACCGCTAACATGATGATATCTAGGTCAAAATAAAGATAGAATAATAATGGATAAATGAGACACGAGTACTTACAATTTTATATCCAACATGATGAACGAAATCTCGATCGGATGTCGGATGAAGGAGATCTCCTAATCCCTAGCTTTGGCCTTCAAAAAGCTCCAAAACGAAAGGAAAAGGGCATAATCCCGCTAGTTCTCATATTAGGGAAGAATAGTGGAGCAAATAGATCATTAAGGTAATTTTGGACATTTTACCCAGAATTTATCCTATGAACGGTTTGTCTGCATGGTTTTTCAAACTGTGCGTAAACCGTTCGAGACGATTCTACCCGAAAAAACATCCTCTGCACGGTTCGATCAAACTGTGTGAAATCCATGCACGGGTACCTGGGAAAAAGGGGTGTTCACACGATTAGGCTACACGGCCATATGCCAATCATGTGAGGTGGATTTGTTTGAAAAAAACACAATCAGCATGGTTTTCCAAACTGTGCGGAATTCCTACGTGGTTTATTCTAAACCATGTGTCAAGCCAGTTTTCCCCAAAAAGATGGGTTCCAGGCTCTGAACAAGCCCCAGACACCATTGGAACCTATACTAACTCATTAGTAATCCATATTTGGTCCAAATTAAAGATTTATATTTAAAATTAAAGGATCCATATCTGAGTGAAAAATGGGGTTCTTAGAGTCTTCCCCTCTTAAAAGAACTCGCCCCCAAGTTCTCCTTCCAAGGGTAAAGAAACATTGTCCGAGAAAAATTCTGGCTATTGGGAATGTACGTTGTCTTACCTCTTATAACATCCCAAGATTTCATAGTATGTTATTTTCTTTAAAGTAATTCAATAGCTTGTCCTACATGCAACACCGAGTTCGAGCACACCACGACTTACCAGACTAGCCGTTCAAAAAGTGGTCATGAATAGTATTAAATGCATATTGAATTTTATATACTCCATATAATTTTAACATTCATATTATGTGTTTCTTAGACATAATTTAAGACCAAATTCAATTTTTCAGATAAAATAAGTTTTTTTTCAAAAAATGAAATTTTACTACCTTTTAATGGCGAACCTTTTTTTAAATCCAATATTTGACACTTTTATATATTCAATTTGACACAATAAACTTCTTATTTAGAAGAAGAACATAAAAATTTAGTTTGGATAAATTTTCAGTACCTTTCTGATAACTTTCATATTTTGATGAATAATGAAATATACTAAATTTTAATTGAAAACAACTTTTTTAATCAAAATAAATTATTATGTTAAATTATACATTTGAATTGTTTTGAAGTATAATTAGAATATATTTATATCATTTAATCCAATGTTGTTAATTTTAAGTAATTTTACATTTAAATTGGATATAAACACATATCAATCTTTAGATAGTTTTTACTTCTCAAAAACCCACTTTTTGATTTTGACAATGGGAATATATTTTTCAATTAAATAATACAACTTTTTTGTTTTTAATTTGGTAAAATAGACATCATTTTTTAATTTGTAATATCAAAATTATCTTTGGGTGAATTGTTTGGTATTTTTCTAAAAACTTTCAATTTTTGATGAATAGTGAAAATCATTGCATTATTGTTTAAAGCTGACTTTTTATTTAAATAATTATTTTTAATTTAAATTTATTTTAAATTCAAAATAGATATATAATACCTATATTAGTTTAATTTAACTAATTGAATTTATTTTATAATAAGATTTGATATATAAAATTTTATTGAAATTTTTACCGTCTTTTACCCACCTTCTAGGCACATTTGAAAATTGGCATAAAACATAATTTTACTGCTTCTGTGAATTTAATTTAAAAAATATGAAAGAGAATGTTTACATCATTAATTAAAATTTGGTTCAATAGGATTAAAATAATTTTTGTTGAATAGTAACTTTTGAATTTTATTTACCACGGTTAAAAGTAAATTGGGTAATTAAAGGTAAAAAAGATATTATAATTACCCAAAAACATGTCCTAATTCTATTGGATAAGTGTATTTAGATCAAAATAAACCTTAGTAATAAAATATTATCCTTTTTTAACCACTTGGATCAGATTATGACATTTATTATTATTTTATTTAAAGAAGAGTTAAAAGTGTTAAATTCAAAGTTTAATAACTAAAACATTTTTAATGTAGGGAAACACATAAGATAAATTAGACTATAAATAATAATTATAAATATAAAAATGTTTAATACATAATTTTATTTTATTTATAATTTTTTTACATTAAATAATTAAATTTATTTATGATACAATGATGATGTAGTAATTTTCTTATTAATTAAAGACTAAAATAATTGAGGTTATAAATATTACAATAAATTTAAATTGAAACTTTTGATGAATTACAATAATTTTATAGGTTAATATGACATGTTAGGGTTGATTTAATTTATTTTTTTAAAAGTAATCAAGTTTTGTTGACTTTCACAAAAACCAAATACTAAATAGTTTCAAAATTGACATAAAAGAGTTTTAAAAAAATACTATATTATTAAATGATATAATATTCATAAAAATATAAGTTTCAAAAAAGAAATTATATAATGATATATATGTTATTAATTAACCACTTTAGGTTCTATTGGAATTTTATAGTAAGTTTATTAACTGTGTAATATAAAAATTCAAGAAGACATGGTAACAGTTAAACTATTTAACTGAGAACTAAATTTAAAATATAAGGTTAATATGGTGACTTAAACTTGTCTAAAACCTATTGGTTGAGAATATTTCGAATCATAACAATATTATCCTAGAAATAAATACATTTGTATCCATTAGAAACTGAAAATTGTTTTATAATAAAATAATATTTCCATATTTTCCTAAAGTGACCCTCACCTATCTTATAAAAGGGTACTTCCCCTTCTCTCAAATTCACACATCCAAAGCCAATTGTCTCATCCAAAACCTGCTCAAATATCCACCCAAATATCCTCAATTGAACCTAAAGTCCTTAATTTGTTCATAAATTCAACCTAAGGAGCCTTTTTTATCAAATAAAAAGAAACCACCCGAAGAAGAGGTAATAATTTCACCACCTCTTTCAAAGTTCTTTTCTTCTTCCACTTCCTCTTTTATTGTTGTTTCCATAACAAAATAATAAATCCAGTACATTATATATACTATAATGTTATTATAAATATGTTACAACCATATTCATTATTCTATCCATCCTATGAATGACAAAGTCACCATACATGTGTATGTACGGCTTACCGTCTCCACGTCGTGGTGTAGTTTGTTACTCAACACTTAATTATTTTGATGGGTATAATAATGAGTATAATTGATATAAATAATAAATATAACATGTTAATTATTATTTATATATGATATATCATCCAATTACACATTATTTCACCATCAATAGAATGATATTGCCTCTCAAGTGTACGTACGGATTACCATCTCCACCAATGGGATGAGATTCATTTCCCATCGTAACCATTCAAGAATAATTTTCATTTTATGATTTAAAATAATGTTTAAGAACTTAATATCATTATTTATATGAATCAAATACATCCTATCTATAACAAACATGACTTACATAACAAAACATATAAAGGAAAAAGCATCAGTTAACACCCAAAACAATGATAGTACTGTAATATTATTAACAAATCAATATTAGAAGATCATATATGATATCATATTTATGTATGTGGTTATTTTATAATTTAATAATAATGATTTAATTATTATACAGGAGTTTAACTTACCCTTGACTAATGAAAAGTACAAGGTAAGGGGTTTTCATCTCACTTCTTATTACCGTGAGATTCATGCTATATTGCCACTATTTCCTTTTGTGTGGTGTATGTACTTCCCATGATTGTATTCTTTGTGTAATATACTTTAATTTATGGGTATTTATATCTTCATTGTATGATCATTCTTTCATGGGGTGTATGTTTCGTAAGTTACCAAATCGGTAAGGAAATTTCTAATTTCGATTTCCACTCGTTGGGTTTTACGCAAACTTCATTGATTATTTTACTCCAATATTATGTGTAAAATAACTATTTATTTATTTATGTAGTAATTTCCACTCAACTTTGTGTGTATATACTTTTGATACACATAATCACTCCATTTATAAATTCTCAATTCATCAATATGAAATTGATAAGATTAATCTTAACCCAATTTCCATTCATTGAGTTAAACATCCAAATCATTGGTTTTGTTTTTACAAGAATATGTGTGAATGTCATCTGATTTATTTACACTTAATATCCAATAATATTGAGTGTATTTATATTTTTAATATATAATTATTTCATTTATTTATCCATAACCTAAGTATATGGTCTTTATAAGGGATTCCATCTCAATTTACATTCCATTGATATTTCTTTATTGTTATGCGACAATTCACTTTTACATGGTGTACATAATGTACATTGACATAGTATATCATGAATACCTTTATTCTAATGATGTTATAAAGTTTTTATTACCTCAATTATTTATATTCAAGAATCTCTCATTTGGTTAGTAACTCTAACTAAAATATCATTTTAAATGTTTTAAAGATTTATTCTTCTAAATATTTATCATTAATGTCCATGTTTTAAAAATGGTTTTAAGGATTTATTTATATGGACATGAATGTTTTAAAATTAAAATTCCTATTAAATGTTTTAAAGTGGTATGGGAAACTTTGATTCAAAAATATAATTCTTAATAGCCTCATGATAAATAGTGAGACTTTCAAATGTTTTCAAGGAAAAGGGAATATTTATCTCAAATAGTTTTACTGATTATTTTCATCTATATAAATATCCTTTATTATTCTTGATTGAGCTTGATCTATTATAATACAATATTCTATATTGTATTGAATGAGTTATTTTTTTACTTTGGATGTGCTATTTTTATACCATTCATGGTTTGTGGTTAAAAGATTGACATTTTGTATGCTAGTTTTAATAGGAATGTTTAGATTATGTTTCAACCCTTTCATATAAAGAATGCATTGGACTTAGTAAGTGATGGTTGGATCCCTCTATAGCTCCTCGATGCATCAGTAGGTCTCATGAGACAAACTAGTGTCTTGGCATAAGGCCTTAACGAAATCTTATTTGTAGTCTTGGAACGAGGCCTTGAAAATGTGGTCATGATGTCCGAAATTATGCATTCCGTCATTATGAAATTAGTTATTGATATTAAATGTCATTATTTGACTAGTATAATATCCAATAGAATAAGTAAAAGGAATTATTTGATTTATATTTTCCATAATATACTAGAGTTTAAGTTTAAAAGGCTTGTGTTTTAGTCTTATACATTGCCTGAAATGTTTATCCTTATTTATGAAATTTTCCACTATATTGTTATCCTTAATGAGCATCTGAGATCACCACTTTCTTATGTTTTCTTCTTCCCAGGATGTGAAGAACTATATTACGATTGACCTGCAGGGATAGGCTAAGGGATATAAGTGTGTTTAAATGGGACACAATGTTGTTATTTTTTTATTTCATGATGTAATGTAAAACTTATGTGTGTATCTAGTACTTACAAGGATACTAAACTAATCGGTCATTAAAAACTTGATCTCTTGTGATCATGCCAATGTTATGTAATAATTCACCAACTCTAGGTAACTAGGGTCAGGGAGTTACAGTTGGTGTTAGAGAAAATTTAGCAAACCTTGGAAACTAGATTTAGAACAACTTTGATTGGATAACATTATCCTAAGATAGACTTTGAGGTTTAGTATAGAAGAATTTCCTATAATTTTGGTAATGTAGATGTTTTTTGAATTTTCCAAGAAATATATCTCTGTCTAGATGCGAGAAGGTAGAGGTGGCTCTAGAACAGATTTATCTAGGGGTAAAACCTGAAAACACTGATTTGAGCTAGACTCGAACGGGAACGGGTGCATGACAATGGGTCTTGCTGCACTCCTGGTTAGGACACCCTCGAGGGATATGCTTAGGATAATTTACATTTTCTTTATAAACTGATTTGAAGGATTTTAATATAATAATAGAACAAATAACCTTGGTTAATCCTTATGTGTTTTAGATTATAAATAAGGTGTCATGATATTCTCTAAATGATTTTATGACTATTGTTAATCACACTATACTTTCTGGTTTTAGTCAATGGTTGGATTCCACATAATTCATAGTAACATTGAACATGATATTCAAGGTGGGAGTGATGGTGGAAATGAGTGACTAAATGGAACGTTGATAGGTGTAAAAGATATCATTTTCATATCGAAGCAGTTTTCTAAAAATATAATCAACAACATATATATTAACCAACTCCCAAACTCAACAAAGAAGAGAAAGGCAGAGAATGATAAGATCTCCAGTAGTGGAGATCATGGAGAAAAGAAAACTCAATTTCCATCATGTAGGAAATGTGGAAGGAGACACCCACAAAAGTTTCTCAATGGAACAAAGAAATGATTTATGTGTGGGAAATAAGGATATAAAGTAAAGAATTGTCGAGGAAAAATGAAGAGTATTGTGGAAGAAATTAAAAAGGATCCTAAAAATCCATTTATAGTCATTTTCCATAAATGTAGGGGACCTGGGAATTACCCAAGTCAGTTCCCTATTCTATTGGATGACCACAATATCAAGGAAGAACCTATATGGAAATAAATGGATAGTGAAATGTTTAAAAGTATTAATTCTATTTATTGATAGGATTACTTTGGAAGACTTTTCTCTTGTACGTTTAAACCTAGAGTTTGTTATGTGAAAATTATATTTGAGGAATTATTGTATTTTCTTTTGTGGATATAGTTATAAAAAACCATTTGGGTTTATATGATCCTTGAATATGAGGAAATTACAGGTTATTAATTTTTGGGATGAAAATTTGAGGTATGAGATAACATTTGTGGTCAAATTATGTTATGGTTATTTTGAGGAATTTATTTCATTTTGGGAATGTTATAAAATATTTTTTTTTTTAAATTACAACACTCATACCATGTGAAAACCCATCGCGTCGAACAAAGCTGCAGGAATCAAACCCACAACCAAACTATGACTGAGATTTATCCCCTACCACTGGACTACGTGAAGTCCCTGGTTAGTGTGACTAACTATTTTTAGTTAAATGATTTTATTGACCAATAATAAGTTGATTTTGGATCTTACGATTTATCAAATTTATATCCTTATTATTGGAAAATTATTTGGTGATTAAGTGATAAATGTTATTTTGAAATACATTTTCTCTGTTGAGAACACTATATGCCCAAGGAAAATAGAATACTATGGGATTTCATTTGAGGAGTAATGGTGGGTTTTTATTTTTGAAGATTTTGTGTTTTTTATAGAGATTCAGGTTATTAATGGAAATGATTAACCTATCATAGAGAATATTTGATTTGGTTAATTACACTTCAGTATGAGAATTTAAGAGTAGTTGATGTTATTTGGAGATAAATGTTAAGATTTACAATGAATGACTATGTGATTAAATTCTTCTGAGTTTTAGGTTTCAATATTAATTTGGATTATATTGAAGGATTTTAAGGACAATTGTTTATTGAATGGTCTTTATTGAACTTTGGGTATTGTTTGTTTAATTTTGGAAATTAATATTACTATTTCTTTCTATAAAGGATTATCCATTTTTTGGATCATCTGATCTTGTACTAACCATTTTAGTTTTTCTTAATCTCTAAAGACAAGGTAAATATATAGTTCATCCTTTGTGGATTATGTGATTCTCTAGAAGTTGATTCTATGTGTGACCAAGTCATCTTGAATACTCATCATTTGGAGAAAAGAGGAGTTATTGGTAGAAATTTATTAAAAGATGAAACTCTACTTGAAAAGTAAGTATATATCTTAATGTTCTTATTCAATCTCATAAATAAATTCCTCAATATTATGAAATGAAACTTAAAACAAAAAACATTTTTCGTTTACTTTTCCTACTTGGAAACTAAAGACCATTTAACCCATCACAATTTTGTGGTTTTCTTATTGTTAACTTTCTCTTGATCATGTTTTCTATCACTCTCCATTAGATCTTGACAATTAGTTTATCTTCCATATCCATGTTTACCTATATGGAATCCTAGTATGGGTTATTTAGGGTGACCTTTGTACTTCTCTTTCTTTCTTTTAAGGTGATAGTTTTATTGACCCTTTTTCTGATGTGGAACTTTTAATGAAGTTCCCAAGCCCATTTCTAAAATTTCGAGGATGGAATTTCCAAAATGGGGGGAGAATGTAACACCACAAGATTTAATATTAAGTTATTTTCATTAAATTAATTCAATAGCACGTGTTATAAGTAACACCAAGTACGAGCGCACCACGACTTACCAAACAAGCCATTCAAAAAGCAGTTATGAATCATATTAACTGAATTTTGAATTTTATATACTCCATATAATTTTAAAATTCATATAATGTGTTTCTTAGAAATAATATAAGAACAAATTCAATTTTTCATATAAAAGAAGTTTTTTTCCAAAAAATGCAATTTTACCACATTTTAATGATGAACCTTTTTTTAAATCCAATATTTGACACATTTATATATTAAATTTGAAAAAATAAACTTAATATTTATAATCAGGACATAAAATTTTATTTTAGATAAATTTTACTACATTTCTGATAACTTTCATATTTTGATGAATAGTGAAAAATACTAAATTTTAATTGAAAACAACTTTTTAATCAAAATAATTTATAGTGTTAAATTATACATTTAAATGGTTTTGAAGTATAATTAGATTATATTTATATCATTTAATCCAATTTTGGTCATTTTAAGTAATTTTAAATTCAAATTGGACATAAACACATATCAAACTTTTGATAGTTTTTACATCTGAAAAATCCGCTTTCTGGTTTTGACAACGGGAATATTTTATTAAATTAATTAACACAAATTCTATGTTTTAGATTTGGTAAAATAGTCATCATTTTATAATCTAGATTATCAAAATTATATTTGGGTGAAGTTTTTGGTATTTTTCTAAAAAACTTTCAATTTTTGATGAATAGTGAAAACATTGCATTATTGTTTAAAGCTGCCTTTTTATTTAAATAATTATTTTTAATTTAAATTTATTTTAAATTAAAAATATATAAATAATACCTATATTAGTTAAATTTAATTCATTTAATTCATTTTATAATAATATTAAATATATAAAATTTTGTTGAACTTCTTACAGTCTTTTACCCACCTTCTAGGCACATTTGCAAATTTGAGTAAAACATAATTTTACCGCTTATCTGAATTGAATTTAAAAAATCTGAGAGACACGGTTGACATTAGTAAGTAAAATTTGGTTCAATAGGATGAAAATAATGTTTGGTGAATAGTAACTTTTGATTTTATTTACCACGGTTAAAGGTAAATAGGGTAATTAAAGGTAAAAATGTTATTATAATTACCCAAACACATGTACTAATTATATTGGATAAGTTTATTTCAACAAAAATAATACTTAGTAATAAAATATGATCCTTTTGGATCTACTTGGATTAGATTAAGACATTTATTATTATTTTATTTAAAGAAGAGTTAAAAGTGTCAAATTCAAAGTTTAATAACTAAAACATTTTTAATATAAGGTTACGCATAAGATAAATTCAACTATAAATATTAATTAAAAATATAAAAATAATTAATATAAATGGTATTTTATTTATAGTTTTTTGAAATTAAATAATTAAATTTATTTATGACATAATGATGATGCAGTAATTACTTTATTAATGAAAGAAAAAAATAATTGATGTTATAAATATTAAAATAAATTTAAATTGAAACTTTTGATGCATTACACTAATTTTATAGGTTAATATGACATGTTTGGGTTGATTTAATATATTTTTTTGAAGTAATCAAGTTCTGTTGACTTTCACAAAAAAACCAAATACTAAATAGTGTCAAAAATTGACATAATTGAGTTTTTAAGACAAATACTATATTATTAAATAATATAATATTCCTAAAAATATAACATTCAGAAAAATAACTTATATAATGATAGATATTTCATTAATGAACCACTTGAGGTTCTTTTGACATTTTATAGTAAGTTTATTAACCATGTAATACAAAAATACAAGAAGACTTGGTAAAAGTTAACCTATTTAACTAAGAATTAAATCTAAAATATAAGGTTAATATGGTGACATAAACTTGTCTAAAACCTATTGTTTGAGAATATTTCGACCCATACCCACCTTATCCTATAAATAAATCCATTTTGATCCATTAGAAACTAAAGATGATTTTATAATAAAATAATATTTCAAGCTTTTCCTAAAGTGACCCTCACCTCTTTTATAAAAGGGTACTTCCCATTCTCTCAAATTCACACATTCAAATCCATTTGGCTCAACCAAACCCTGTTAAAATATCCTCCCAACTATCCTCACTTCAACCTAGATGCCTTACTTTGATCATAAATCCAACCTAAGGAGCCCTTATCATCAAATCAAAAGGAAGCACCCGAAGAAGAGGTAATAATTTCACCACCTCTTTAAAAGTTCTTTTCTTCTTCCACTTCCTCTTTATTTGTTATTTCATACCAAAATAATAACCCCAATAACTTATATATACTATTATTTTATTATAAATATTGTAAAACCACATTCATTATTCTATCCATCATATGAATGACAAATTCACCATACGTGCGTACGTACAGCTTACCATCTCCACATCGTGGTGTAGTTTGTTATTCAACACTTCATTATTTGGATGAGTATAATAATGAGCATAATTGATGTAAATAATAAATATAACATGTTAATGATTCTGTATATATGATATACCATCCAATTACATACAATTTTACCATCAATAGAATAATATTGTCGCATGTGCGTACGTATGGATTACCGTCTCCACGAACGCGATGAGATTCATTTCCCATCGTAACCATTCGAGAATAATTTTTATTTTATGATTTAAAATAATTTTTAATAACTTAATATAATTCTTGATATGAATCAAATACATCATATCCATAACAAACATGACTTATGTAACAAAATATATAAAGGAAAACCGATCAGTTAACACCTAAAACAATGATACTACTGAAATATTATTAATAAAGCAATATTAGAAGATCATATATGATATCATATTTATGTATATGATTCTTGTGTAATTTAATAAAAATGATTTATCTATTATACCAGAGTTTAACATACCCTCGACTAAGGAAAAGTACAAGGTAAGGGTTTTTCATATCACTTCTTATTCCCGTGAGATTCATGCTATATTGCCACTATTTCCTTTGGTGCGGTGTATATCCTGCCCATGATTGTATTATTTGTGTAATATAAATTAATTTATGGGTATTTACATATTAATTCTATGATCCTTATTTCATGGGGTTTATGTTTCATAAGTTACCAAATCGGTAAGGGGATTTCTAATTTCAATTTCCACTCATTGGGTTTTACGTAAACTTCTTTGATTATTTTACTCCAAGATTATGAGTGAAATCAATATTTATTTATTTATTTTGTAATTTACACTCCCATTTGTGTAGATATACTTTTTATTCACATAATCACTTTGTTGATAAATTCTCAAGTCATCAATATGAACTTGATAAGAGTAACCTTAACTCAATTTCCATTCATTGAGTTAAACATCCAAGTTATTGGTGTTGTTTTTACAAGAATATGTGTGAATGTACTATGATTTATTTACACTGAATATCCAATAATATTGAGTTTAGTTATATTTTTCACACATAATTATGTCATTGATTTATCCTTAACCTGAGTATATGGTCTTTATAAGGGATTTCATCTCAAATTACATTCCATTGAGAATTCTTTGTTGTTATGCACCAATTCACTTTTATATGGTGTACATACTGTAATTTGACATATTATATCATGAATCCCTTTATTCTCGTGATATTATAAAGTTTTTATTACCTCAATTGTTTGTATTCAAGTGTCTCTCATTTGGTTAGGAACTCTAAATAAAATATTATTTTAAAAATTTTAAAGATTATTCTTCTAAATATTTCTCATTAATGTTTGTGTTTTAAAAATGGTGTTTAAGATTTATTTATATGGACATGAATGTTTTAAAATAAAAATTCCTTTTAAAAGTTTCAAAGTGGTATGGGACACTTTTATTCAAAAATATAATTCTTAACAGATTCTTGATAAATAGTGGGACTTTTAAATGTTTTCATGAAAAAGGGGATATTTCTCTCAAATAGTTTTACTAGTTATTTTTATCTATGTAAATATCCTTTATTATTCTTGATTGAGGTTGATTTATTATAATACAATATTTCATATTGTATTGAATTAGTTATGTTTGACATTAGATGTGCTATTTTTATACCATTCATTGTTTTTGGTTAAAATATTCACATTTCGTATGCTAGTTTTAATATGAATGTTTAGATTATGTTTCAAAATTTTCATATGAGGAATGAATTGGACTTAGTAAGTGATGGGTGGAGACCTCTATAGCTCCTCAATGCATCGGTAGGTCTCATGAGACAACCTAGTGTCTTGGAACAAGGCCTTGATGAAATCTTATTTTTAGTCTTGGAAAGAGGACTTGACTATGTGGTTATGATGTCTAGAATTATGCATTCCATCATTATGAAATTAGCTATTGATATTATATGTGATTATTTGACTATTATAATATCCATGTGAATAAGTAAATGGAATTATTTTAATTATATTTTCTATAATATACCGAATTTTAAGTTAAAAAGGCTTGTGTTTTAGTCTTATACATTGCCTTAAATGTTTATGCTTATTTATGAAAGTTTCTGTTGTATTGTTATCCTTACTAACCATCCAAGCTCACCCCTTTTTTATGTTTTATTTTTCCCAGAATGTGATTAAGTATATTATGATTGACATGCAGGGATAGGCTAAGGTATATGAGTGTGTTCAAAGGGGACACAATGTTGTTGTTGTTTTTATTTCATGATGTAATGTTAAACTAATGTATGAATCTAGTACTTCTAAGGATAATAAATTAATAGTTCTTTCAAGAATTAATCTCTTGTGATCATCCCATTGTTATGTAATAATGCACCGACTCTAGGTAACTAGGGTCGGGGAATTACACCTATCCCAAGTCTCATCTTGTACTCGGTCGTGCTACCATAGCACCCGTACGAGAGGGACAGACTTTCCTCGGAGAGACTTCGTGCTTCGTTCAACAACGCATACTGGATATTTCTCAAAGGTAGCATCAGCATCTAACTCAACTTCCTTGGGATCAAAGGTATGAGATGGGTCAGCATGATATTGTAAAAGTTGTGAGACATGAAACACATTGTGCAATCCACGATACCTATGAGGTAGTAGTAACTGATAAGCTACCGAGCCGACTCTCTCTTAGATCTCAAATGGTCTGACCTAACAAGGCAACTACTTTCCCTGCTTCCTTAACCATAAATTCCCTAGCCTGGGAGATACCAGAAGAAAAACATGATATCCAACCTCAAACTCAAGGGGTCTTCGATGGTGATTGGCATAAGATTTTTGTATAGACTGAGCAGTATTCATATGCTTTCAGATCAAATGAACCTATTCTGAAGTCTCCGGAATAAGACAAGGACCTAGTAGGGTTTCCTCACATGCCTCTAGTTAGCACAAGGGATAACGGCATGGCCTACCATATAAGGCCTCAAAAGGATCCATCTGAATCGTCTCTTGAAATCTTTTATTACAATATAAATCAACGAGAGGAATATGATTCTACCAAGAACCTCTAAAATCAAGAACACATACTTAGATAATATCCTCTAGAACCTTTATTTTCCATTCTAATTGTACATCGGTCTGAGGATGAAATGTTTTTCTTAGAAGCACCTGAGTCCCCATAGCTTTTTGCAAACCTTTCTAGAGACATGAATTGAAATGAGCATCCCTATCTCAAATGATAGTACGTAGAACCCTATGTAGTCGTATGATATCATGGACATATATTCTTCCCAGATCATCAACTGAGAAAGTCTCCTGAATAGGTTTGAAGTGGTATGATTTCGTTAATTGTTCAATGACTACCCAGATAGCATCACTACCCCTCGATAACCCAGGTAAGCTGAATAAAAAATCCATAGAAACATCTTCACATTTCCATTTCAGGACTGGAAGTGGATGTAACAAGAATGTAGGTCTCTAGTGCTTCGCCTTCACCTATTGACAGATGGATCACCTAGTTATGAAGTCAGTAATCTGACTTTTCATTTCAGGCCACCAATACTGGCATCGCATATCTCAATAAATCGTTGAGATGCTTGGATGAACTTCCCACTAAGAAGTGTGTGACTCTTTCATAAACTTCTACATCATGTATTCATGAACCTAGATACGTACACATAGACACAGGACATCGTCTCTATCCAAATATCAATCAGGAGGTGGGTTATCTCCTGATATACTCTCACAGAGAACCAAACCTTCAGGATTTGAAAACTACCTATTCTTCACCTTCTCAACGAGAGAAGAGGTAATTGTTAAGTCTAAGAGGTAAGACTACTCGTGACTGTCATGAAACTTCAGATGAAGTTTAGAAAAGAGGTCCATTATCTTCCATTCATCATTGGATTCCTATACAGACTACATTTGAGTTTTCTAACTCAGTGAATCAGTGACCACATTTCCCTTTCCAGGTGTATAGGTAATCTCAAAATCAAAGTATTGTAGATATTAAAATCATCTATGCAGTTTGAGGTTCAAGTCACGTTGAGAAAAGATATACTTGAGGATCTTGTGATATTTATACACCAAAAAGCACTCACCCAAGAGATAGTGTCTCCAGTAACATAAGGCATGGACCACTGGTGCTAGATCAAGGTTGTGTGCCAGGTAATTTCTCTCGTGAGGCCTCAACTATCGAGATCCACATGAAATGACTTTGTCTTCCTACATCAACACAACTCCTAGGCCAATTCCTTATGCATCGCAGAAGATGATATAACCTTGACCTAGTACTGGAAGAATCATAATCAATGTTGAGATAATCCTCCCTTTGAGTTCCAAAAAGGATTTCTCGCATGCTTCTGACCACCAGAACTTAACACCCTTCTTTATAAGTCCAATAATAGGTGAAGAAAGACATGATAAGTCCTATATAAAACTCCTTTAATATCCACTAATCCCTAAGAAACTCCTTATATCAAACATGTTCTTATGCTCCTCCTAGAAAACTATAGCACTTACCTTTTCAGGTTCAAAAGATACTTCTGATTCTGAAATAATATGACCAAAAAAGTGGACCTTGTCGATCGAGAAGTTGAACTTAGCAAACTTTCATAAATTTGATTCTCTCTCAGTGTACTCAGAATGATCTCAATATGTTTTTCATGGTCATTTTGAGTGATAGAATTCACCAATATTTATTCCATAAAGACCATGAAAAAATAGTCCAAATACAGGTGTAAAACCCTATTCGTCAAATCCATGAAAATGACATTCACATTCGTAAGACCAAACGGAATAACAAGATACACATACAGACAATACATGCTACAGAAAGTTGCACAAGGTATGTCTGATGGTCTGACTTGCACCAGATGATAACTTAATCTCAGGTCGATCTTAGAGAAAACCTTTTCTCCTCAGAGATGGTCAAATAGATTATCCATTTGAGGAAGTGGATATCTATTCTTGACCATAAGCTAGTTAAACCTTTTGTAATCAATTCATAGACGTAATTTTCCATTCACCTTCTTGGAAAAAACCACAGGAGAACCCCAAGAGGATGTACTAGGACATATAAATCCTTTCGCCTCTGGGTCCTCTATCTGCCGCTTGATCTCCTGAATATCAGTAGGTGACACCCAGTATGGAGGAATGGACACCGGATCTTCTCTTGGAACAAGCTCTATTGTAAAATCTACCTCTCTCTTAGAAGGTAATCCCAAAAAATCATTGGTAAAGACTTCACTAAAATGATCAACTACTATATGGAAATCAATTTGAAGCAAAACCCAATCCTCCTTGAAAAGATTTAAAATCGGGGCAGTCAATTCACCTAGCCCATGATGCTTCGGTCCATCTCTCCTAGCCTATACATCCTACTCACCTTTGAAAAGATAACTACTGCCTTCTGGTGATGTAAAAGAGACCTTACAGCAATATTAGTCTACAAAGGCATGATAGTGGACTAACCAGTCCATCCTGATAATGACATTGAATTCCATCATCATGAGAACAAAGAGATTCCACATGAAAGGTTAGCTACCTACCTCAAGGGGATAGTCCCTACACTAGCACATGCCCTCCGTCCACATTCCCAATGGTGTATCGAGGGCCATTACACCATAGTGATATTGTATCCATAATATGATACTTTACATGATAGATATAGAAATAAAAGAGTTTGAATCACATGTATCTAACAAATAAGAGACAATAGTGGAGGCTACAAGAATAGTACCTCATACTGTATATGGTCCCATAGCCTAATGCTTGGGTATCTACTATAAAGCATGCAACTGACCTGATCCACGTCCCTGTGCAACAGATGGACTACCATGATCATGATTGCTCTAATGGCACTGATGGTGATCAGGGTTCGGACTACCACAACCATGACCTCCTCCTCATCCAGATTGTAGATGCAATTCCAACTCTCTGCCTGACAAGGTTCAAAAGAACTAGCTCCTGAAAGTGGAGTTGATGTTGATCCTTTTCCACTAGAAGCTGGTAGAAAGGTCCTACAGAAACATTGAAGATGACCCATACGGTCACAAGCCCAATAATCCATAGGGTCTCTATAACATTGGGGATTATTATGATCTGGTATTCCACACTGATGGAACACCATAGAGCTATCAAAATGGATACTCTAGCTGCCACTGCCTAGACAAGAAACCTCAAGGGGACATTTCCTAACATCGGAAGAACTATTGGCCTGACATGGCATAGATCCTTTAAAATCGGTACTCATGTCGTCCCTCAGGATATGATCTATGATAAGGGCCTGATAACCTATTATAGAAAATGTTTGAAGGCGAATGACATTCACCTAAGTTTAGATGGCGTATTGGAGCCCATCCTAAAAACGTCTTGCACACGAAAGCTCGTCACTGTCTAGAAGCGATGAAAAACATTGTAAATCAGTGAAACGTGCTAAATATTATATAGCTGACATAGAAACCATCTTGAGATGCATGAACTCCATGGTTATGTCATCTCTCAGTGCCTAAGGAAAAAACTAATCATAAAAGGAAATCTGGAAATCAATCCATACCAAGCCCTGAGGACGACCGGCCTGGGTAGCCACATCCCACCAACGCTTGGCTGAATCCCAAAGTATGTGTGTAGCAAGATTTACTATCCACTCTAGATGAATTTCTAGATGATCAAATATAGATATCATGGCCTCTAGCCAAGACTCAACAGCCCGATAGCCACCATCCCCTAAAAAAGTAGGAGGAGGATGTTGTTGGAACTCGCAGGTCAGATTAGCCATTGTAGGTTCAACCCATGGAGGACCATACATGGACTTCATCAAACATAGAAAACTATAACAGACTAGGGAATTAGTTCCTGAATTAGGTAAAGAAGTTTTTCCCTCAAGTGTCACTCCTAGAGGTAATACTAGCGGCTTAGGTCCCACCATGTCTGGAGCATGATCGTCACCACCTTCCTAGTGAATGACACGAGGACATCGTGGTAGCATTGGTCTACAAATGCCAAGAACACCAATCAAAACATTCTTATAAGAAAGGAGATAGCATCACTAGAAAAAACTAGACGTAAGAAAATTCACTACCCAAGGCATACTACCCAAACTACCTGCTTATATGGAAAGGTATCGGTAAGTACTCAATTATAAGTTTCATGTCATTTTGCAGTTAATTTCCAGGTTCACTCATTTACCTTTCATAGACGTGACAAGGTAGGGTAAGTATGTGGAACCAATTAATTTTATATTTTAGGGTTCACTTTATAATAGATATCCATTTCTGATGAATCAGTTCCCATACACCTATAACCAGAAACGACACCCGCTTACTTATAGCATAATGGCTCGACTTGGTAAATTACTAATCTCAATCCATGAGGGCCCATGCACCTCCAGAATTGAGACAGGTAATCACTAAATTGTAGCCAAAGTAATACAAGTACAAGTAAAATATCATAACATCACTCAAAAATCACAAGCATATCATGCAATGAAAAACAGTGAAATTCACCTATATGGCATGGCAGTATGCATGACATGTGAACTCTAGGTGCCTATAATGATGCATGTAACATTGATCCTTGCCCTCATATCATCAGTCTAAGGATGAAATAAATTCTCAAATAGAGTAATAATCAACAACACCACACAACATGTCCATCACCCAATGGTGAAATAATATCAACTATAATAGGAAAAAGTAGGATAACAATTATAATTTAGGAAAATTGGTTTTTACCCTAAAAATGGGTTCGCGACGCCCAAGAACGGCTTATGAACAAGTCCCAAGCATTCCTATTCTCTAATATATTGTCTTCAAATAGTAAAAGAAAGAAAAGAAACCACCTGTGATACCACTTTGTGATGTATCAGACCCAGATTCCACTTAACAGATGCCCCAAGCCCGGTGGGCCCCATGGCCTCAAGAACATCTCCCCAAAAGCCAGAGGCTTCCGACTAGTAGTGAGGGCCTAGGGTGTGTCCATGGGGAGACTATTCCTTCATTAGTAGAGTGTAGCACAGTGGAAGAAATATAAATGAATAGTGAAAAGTGGAAGCAATGTAATTAAATAGTTTATGAAAACTGATGCAATAGATAAATGAGAATAACAATAACTGTATCAACTGAAACAATGATGATGTAATGAAATGTCACTATAAAACTAGAAAACATGGATAAAATACAATAGGAATAACATATTCCACAAAGTAAAAGAAATCAAAGACTACTCCAAGCATCCTGGGATTCAACTCAGTCATCTGCTATCAAGATCCATCCCATCAGTAAGCAATCAAGTGTTTGAAGTTGTATGCTTCCCTTTCTCAACACATGCAGTCATGTAATCTACTCCGAGTACCAAACGGTGCCTAGATAGGGTGTGAGAAAAATCTCAATGGGACACCACCAATAATTTTTATAACCTCTAGCTCATGAAATTGAATATATTGTCATACAAGAATATGTACATAAAGTAAAGAAAGTGGTATAATATAACTAAATACCTAGTACCTGCTTCATTCATCGGTTGGTGTCTAAACATGTAACCTATTCATTAATTATGTAATCACCATTTAATGTTAATAGGTCACGTGAGGTATAGCCAGCACTGACATCACCTCACGATAGTAAAATTAGTGAAGGTCCCAAGACGTAATAAGGCAACCTGACAAAGATATCTGGTGAGGGAGTTCTAGGTTAATAACCAAGGTAACATAGATATCATGGAATTCTAACTGAGTGATATCTGAGTCTATCTAAGGGGTGAGAGTGTAATCCAAGTAGATTAATCCAAGGCATTCCCCAATAAGGTGTCTACCGAGTCCAAGGTGATCGACCAAGGTAAAGTGGGGATAAGCAAAGACATGGAACTATGGGATTTCACCATGGAACCTACTAGTCAATGATGGATCCAATGAGTGTATATAGGGTATCCTATAATAATTTAAAGGACCATATGGTAGTATACCAGGCATCCGAGGAGTAGACAAGAACTGGAGTCTAGGTGGGTTTTAACCTAAGAAAACTGTATCCTTGAATCGGAATGGGGTTCTTGAGACCCAAGGTACTCTTCTCTAAAAATCTAAGGTGATCTTGAGTCCATCCATTCCTATTTGATATTGTAATCATGTAATAATTCCTCAGGTTCAATCATTGTCTTCCATTAGTGTGGATATGCTAAGTCGCCTTGCAACCATTTAATCAAGTCTTAATTAACCATTAAGGCATATTCAATTACTGAGGTTCACTCTTCTACCTTCCATCAATATGGAAAGGGGTTCTATGGACATGTAACCTTTATTCAATCTCATTTGTTAAGGCCAAGTTATATACTTAGTATACTTTCCATTTCACATTTCTCATTTAATAATCAATTCAAACCACTTAACTTAGGCAGGACAAGTGGTGAGCATACATGTATGTTCCACTATTCAATTCTCATTAATAACAATCCATTTATTATAAGAAGGCTTGCATTTAGGATGGTCAAGCAAAGTCACACCCATTCGGTGGCTCAAATGTTCCGAAACACTAAAAACCCAAATATGTAATAACCTTCAACATGGGGAGGATTGAGTTGTGGGTGTAACAGCTAACAACTAATCACATATTTGGAAAGATCATAACCATACGATTCTAACAAGTATAATCATGACATGTCAATTTAAGAAATGGATTCTGATGAAATCGGTGGGACCCACATGAATATTCCAAAATCAACGAACTTTAGGGATGAGTTATATACCACCCACATTAGGGTTTTATGACTCTCCTCCTCCAGTATTGTCCCTTGATTTGGATCATATCAGAGTATATCTATGAAAAGGTGAAAAATTATCACATAACGATATCTAGGTCGAGATCAAGAGAGAAGAAGAATGGATAAATAGAACTCTAGTACTTATTGTTTCCCATCCAATGTGATGAACGGAATCTTGATCGGATGTCGGACCAAGAAGATATCTTAATTCCTAGATTTTCCCTTCAAAAATATCTAAAATGAGAGGAAAAGTGATCAATACCACTAGTTCTCAGATTTGGAAAGAAGAGGGGAGTAAATAGATCATGAAGCTAATTTTGGATATTTTACCCCAAATTTATCCTACACATGGATTTTCCGCATGGTTTTTCAAACCGTGTGAAAACCGTGCGAGATGGTTCTGCCCAAAAAAACATCCTATGTGCAGTTTGACCAAACCATGCACAAGCCATGCACGAGTACCTAGGAAAAAGTGTAATTTTCACGGATAGGTCATATGGATGTCCGCCAACCATGCTAGGTGGCTCTGTTTGAAAAAAAAACACAATCCGTAAGGTTTTCCAAACTATGTGGAATTCCTGCACGGTTTACACTAAACCGTGCACTAAGCTAGTTTTCTCCAAAAAGATGGGGTATGGGCTCCGAACAAGCCCATGAAACCCTCGGAAACTTTACTAACTCATTAGGAATTCATATTTGGTCTAATGTAAATATTTAGACTGAAAATTAAAGGATCCATACCTGAGTAAAAAAAATTGGGCTCTTACTGTATTGGGGGTCATAGTAGGGACTTGTATACATTTTTCTTCCTTTTTGTTTATCTTGTATATGTGGAAGGTTTGGTGGGTGTCCAATGAGTCTGTATGATTGTATGTAAGGTTTTATATTCATTTATTATTATTGGATATGTTTATTTTTTTGAGTACTCAAATGTTTATTATGAAATATGAGCTTTGTTTTAGCTTTTTTATTATTGTACAATTTGATACGATCATATTGTCTCTTCAAAGTACAACCCTAGACCCTTATTTCTAGTCAATAGACTCTAGTATACAGGAAGGCTAATATGGTTATTGTTTATAGTGATTCAGGTTTGGACATGAAAATGTTTGATTTATTTTAAGGATTTTAATATTTTAGGATAAAATTAAGGTTGTTTAGGTTGGATTAATTGGGGATGTTTGTGGTTATGGTTTTGGATATATTTTAGGAGTTTTCTACCTTGGTTTCTCTTTGGGTTTAATTATTATTTAATTATAGTGATCGATTAATTGTGTATATTTTTTTATGGGATGTGATTTAATGAATGTTTAGTGTTTTTTGGAGTATGTTAATATCACCAAGGAAATAATATGGCAAGTAGTCTCAACTATCTATGTGATTTTCAAGTAATTCTGATGAAATGACTTCCACTATTTCCAAATTATTAATAAAATATAATCATATATTCTTAGAAGTATGATTAGTTGTTTTCAATGATATTATAAAATATCAAGTTAAATATTTTCAATGGGATTCCACATAAAATGATGTCAGGGATTGGATTCAATCTTTTTTTCCTCAAAACCTTAACTTATAGTCCTATAGAAGTTAGTTTCAAAAAAATACCCAGTTATTCATGTACATTTAATATTATTGAGATTAAAAATGTTATTATTTATTAGTGATTTATTTAAATTAATTTTTTAATGCTTGGTTATGATTACCTTTGCATGGGTTTCCTTTAATATCCTTGTATGTTATAACATGGTAGGTATGAGCTAGCAATGTCTTGGTTTTTCATGCCTAATATGTTTACATTGAATTTTTGTATTTTATTTACCCTATAAAATTCATTAATCATGTTTTTTTATTTTAACTACACATTTTTTATAAACTCAAGTGGTGAACATGTGTTTGATAGTCATGGGTATGTTCTAAATTATGTAAGTTCATGTTTAAAATTATTTTAAAAGGTTTTATAGTTCTCAATACATAGAAGATGGTGTTTTTATATTCATGTTTGGGATATATCACTTGAACTTATTTTAAAAAATTGTTATACATGTTCTCTTGATAAGTAATTTTAGTCAAGAAGAAAAAGTAAAGTATAATATTAATGTTATGAAACTTTGAGTACATTTAGTAAATATGAAATGGGTTTTTCTACTAAATTATGAATGGTATGATTATGATTTTATATAGTATGATCTCATGAGACTTTACGATGTTTTATAAAATAAATCAATTCTCTCCACTAAAACCTGAATGAATTATAATTCAATGAATAATACTTATCCTTGGTTAGGAATTTCATAAATGGTAAGATAGTGGTTATGTTAAACAAGTGGGAAGGAATGATTTGGGGTCTTAAACTTATTTTGTTTTAAAATTTAATTTAAGGTATTATATGCCTTAATTTAAATTTTCTTCAAAATGGATTGAACATAAAAAAAATTGTGTAAAGACTTTCATTTTTATATTTCTTCTTTTGAAAACATTTTCTTGGGTAATTTCATTAATTAATTTCATTGTTAATATTTTTTTCAAAATATATTTTTTAAGACTTACATTTCCATTTCAAAATTTAATTTTAAGAATTGGTTATATTTGTTTAAATAAAGTATTAAGTGTGGAAACAATATTCAAAACTACCCTTTGTATATCACCAATATTAGTTTTAAAATATATTAATTAAGTGTTAAGTTCATATCAATATCTAAACTAAATTATAGATTAATTAAATTATTCTTATACTTATTTCAATAAAGTATTATAAATAAAGAGGTCCCTAAACCTAACTTTAATTGTATAAAGGATTCATTATAAAGACACATTACCTTGGTTCTTAATTATTCCTTATCTTATAATTAAGATGCATTGTTCTTATTATTTTATGGAAAGTTCCTCATTTGGATTGCTATTAATACCTCTGAATTATTATTTATGACAGTTCTAGTTCCTATTTTGGATTTTTTTCTAGTATATTTTGTATATTTCATGCATTATGAAACTTTTGGATTGATACTTTCATGTTTTATTGTTCTCCATAAAGTATTGTATCCATGGAATAGATTATTAATGATGTTTGGTGTTCATATAGCATGGGATTATATCATTCTGATAATATGTATTTCATTTCATATATGTGAATTTTCATCTTTTTGATATAGAGAACGTAAAAAAGTGTTATATTATTATTATAGACTACTTAAATAGATATATCGACCAATGATGGAATAATACAGGATAACAGTGCTCTAACTTTCTATAAAATTTATCCTTTCTAAAATAGAATACCAGTAAGGTTATCTCGACATAGCATACACTTTTCTCTTTCCCCATGCGATGGTTCATTAGTTCCATGTCTTTCATATCATTTCAATTCATATTGGGAGCAATGCTCGAAGAATTTTTTTCATAGGTGTATATTAAACTGATATTAGGAGATATTTTTTATAATTAGTATTCATATTTCAATTATTACTTGTTAGTTACTTCCATGCTTTGATAATTTTTTTTAAACTGATTTATCCTATACATATGTAAATTTACACTACCTAACCCATCAAGGGTCCACCTGTACTGATGTTAAGTTGAGTATGAAACCCCAATCCCACCTCTAATCAACTAGGGAATAATAATTATCACCAAGTAGACATATCACAAAAATGGGAGGCCTTAACCTAATAAACATGTACACATGAACACCTCCAAGTGCATTACAACCATGAAGTATAGATAAAACTATATAGACCCAAGAGGAAAAAAATTCATCTAACAATATCTAAGAAAAATCATACGGAAATAGTATAATTTTATATAGAGTATTAAGGGTAAAAAACATTTACAATCATAAATAAAGGGATTCCCAACGTAAAAATTGATGAGGATATAGAACCATACTCATAAACTCTGATATCGGCCATCACATGTGATCCTTATCACTAAGTACTGATAATCTACACTAACACTAGATCCTCCAAAGTCAAAATATAATTACTTATCATCTGCATAAGACACAACGCATGTGGGTAAGTTCTATATAGGGATGATTATATACATACCTAGTAATATTCCCTAAAAACCAAAGTAAAGTAGAATAAATAAATTTTCATCTCACCCATGGGAGAAGAAACAAAAAAATATGCTTATAGAAATAACCAAATCGAAGAGAGATTGGAAGATCTCGATCTTTACAACCACCTAAGGATGATAATTTTATCCATAGCTCTAAGCTTTAGGGTTTTCCCAATACTAGTATCCCAATGTAACATTACTAGATCCTTTTTGGGGAACCCATGCCTTACCGATAGTACATCATAATTGAGGGGGTATCAACCCCGAGTGGAGGAAACACACCTTATTAGATCTCATGGATGATGGGGTAATGATTATGAAGATAGAATACCCCCATTCTGAGTTGTTGTGGTGGGACACTAACTCTATATATACTAAAGAAGTCTGGGACCCACACCCTAATGTATATGTGTCGCTAGGGGTAGCAACTCCGATGTTTCTCTGAATATCAAACTTGATTCTCAGAATAAAAAAAACCATTATGGAAGAATTTAACCACTCACGCAACCCCACCCCACCCCCCCCCCCCCCCCCCATAGTATCTCAAATGTTGAAATAATGACCACCATTGCATCCTATATGGAATTATACTTAGGAAAGAATTTTCATGGGTCCAATTTTGAGTCCCAAATAAGGATAAATGAGAGGTGTAATGATTTAAAAGAACCTTAATTATATTATAAAAACAATATTTATCCTTTAAAAAAATTCTAATGTATATCCATGTATGGTTGTGATGAAATGTAAAATGGGAATAAATTGTTCCATGGAGGCGGTGGTCCACACATACGCATGGTTGATGATTTCATTTTCCATGGAATGGGGGAAAAGAGTAATATATTTTATCATTTCAGAGTCTAAAATATGTCATAAATATCACAATTATATATTAAATCCCCTACTAGGACCATACTTGTAAGGTAGTGAAGGAAAACAAAACACATTGCATCATGGAGGCAGTAGTCAGCAAAACGCATGATTCATGTTTTTTTTTCTTAAAGGAAAAGGGGAGGATGGTTAATGTTAGTAACCTAATTATAATAATATAACAGTATAATAATAATAATTATTGTATCCTTGTGATATGGTAAAAATAAATTTATATAAGAATAAATTTAAATAAAGAAATAGTAAATAAATAAAGATGGTTTGGGACCTTATACCTCAATTTTTGGGATTATCTTCTTCACGAAGGGGGTTAAAACTTTTAGTGATGGTATTTTTAAAATAAAATACTTCAATTAAGTTTCTAATATTATATAGGAGATTTTTGGAAATTTTTTGGGGTGAAATTAAGGGGGTTTATTGTGAGGGTAAGTCATGAGAGGATTGACCCTTTTATAAGTGAAAAGGAGTAACATTTTGAAAAATACCGAAAAATTTTGAATAATGGGACATCAATCTCAATAACATTAGCTTAAAATTTTTAAAATAATGTATTTTAGAAGTTAAAATTTCAATAAATTCCTCAAACACACATTCTAACACATGTTTTAAAAAAAATTAGATCATTTACACTTAGATTTTTACTTTTACCATTTTAGCTTTTATCGTGGTAACTAGTTTTTACCTAAAATAACTTATCCTTTATAAACAAAAATATAATTTAAATTATTATATAATTTTTACCTCATTATTAAAAAATTTATATATATTTTATTTTACTTATTTCTAAAAGTGATGAAAATTAATTTTAAAAACTAAATGCATAATATATTATAAACAATTTTTTGAAAATATAACTTAAGTTCTAAAATGTCAAATGTGGGTTTGTAAATTAAAACCAGAAATTATAAAATAAAATACTAACTTATAAAATACATATTTGGTCATATAAAAAGTTTCATTAATTTCCAATTATTACTTATATACCAAAAATTTCATAAAAGTCATGTTATTTTTAAAAATGGTATTTCACACTATTCACCTAAGAATAAATATTTTTATAAAATTCTCAAAAAATAATCATAAAAAAATATGGCCATGATAAATAAAAAAATTATTTTAATTTTTCAAACTCACATCCTAAAATATTTAAATTTTAATTTAATTTAAAAACATAAAATATGGAGAAAACATTTTTTATAAGAAAATGATTTTGGGTATATTAACTATTCATTTTCTTATAAATTACTAATTAATCTAGTGTTTATATATCTTGTTATTGATTAATTAAAATAATATTTGTTCATTTAAATAAAATTTCAATTTTTGAAGAAAAAAATTAAGCATAAAGTGAATTTATAAATAATAAATTTTTGAAAAGTGTAAAAGAATTCATAATATATCTATACATATAAGTATTTTATTACATTTTGATATAATCCTAATTTATACTTACATAACCCCTTATAATAATTTCATAAGACCTAAATATTAGGTAAGAACTGGTTATAGTTTTGGGTGATGGTTCACCTAGCGTGGATTTTGTGGAAATCTCCACAAGCTTTAACTTCTCCCGCATGCACTTTTACTCAAACCATAATTGCTTAAGTTAGGCATGGTCTTGGTCAAGAGAAGACCCAATAGAACCTACCCCTATTTTGAATTCAGAAAAAAATGGGATTCATAAGGGATGCATCTTCTTTTGAATGCCATTTCTTCTTAATTTCTTTACTGATTTTTTGATATGGTTACTTTAGTTTATACCAAATAATTTAATAGTTATATTATAATGGTAAAAAATTACTTTAAAATATCATGGTTTTATTTTATTTTGGTTTTTCATGTGAAACATTATTTTAACATAACATTTATTTAAGAATAATATATAATCAAATCTTAGTTCATTACTCTAACAATCTTATGTCGGCATAAGGCACGACACATGTGGGAAAAGCTTATACATGGGTGAGTATATAAATACCTAGTAGGACACCCTAAAAACCAAAGTTAAGAATAAGAAATAAATAGTCAACTCAACCCATGGGAGAAAAATCCCAAAAAATAGATATACTTATAGAAGTAAGTGAATTTAATAGAGAGTGAAATCCCTCAATCTTTACAACCAGCTAAGGATAGTGAGTCTGTCTGCATATCCATGTGCCAATGTTGTATCAATTCCAGTATCCCAACATAATCTTGTTAGATTCATTGTGGGGGGCCTATGCCTCTTTGATTTCATGTCATGGTTAAGGGGGTACTGACCCCCAATAGAGGACCTACATCTCATCTATGTACATACATAATGGGGTATAAACTCTACAGATAAAAGACCCACACCCTAAGTGGGTAAAAGGCCAGGGTGTGGGTAAATGGTGGTTCTGACAATATTTGTACCAAGGAAGTGGGAGATCCTTACCCTAAAATATACTTTTCCTCAGGGGGTTATAGACCCTGATGTCAACATAGAGAACACATTCAAATCTTGATGTCAGCAACTCATGATGGAAGAAGAACATGGATCATTCCACCTCATGTTATATCTCTAATGTTGAGACAAAGGCTAACAACATATCCAACATAGAATTTTACTCTGGAATTACTACTCACTGGTCCAATTTCAAGTCCTGATGAAGGAGATATGATAGGTAGAATTCTATGGGGAAATTATATCATGTGTTCACCATGGTAACATGACATATATGCCCAAAAAATCCCTTGTTGTGTCTAGATACTCCACATGGTGTGTGGGAACTCACATACACAGTGTGTTATTCTAGGTACATAGTGTGTGGGATCACCCAGGGTCCTAATAGTGCACTCCCTATATTCGACTCAACTACCCAGGTAGAGTCACATGGTGTGTGGGCCCACCAAATGTTGTGTGATATTTAACTCAGTTGGAAACCATAATTTGGACAACTGTGGACTAGTTGTCGTGTGTTCCTCCAGAATACACGTTGTGCAGTCAATAATTTCATAGAAACTCTAATATTATTCCCAAATATTTGTTCATTTAATTCACCATCAATCTCATCAATATATTCATTAAACTCATTTACTAGGATTAATTATTTATTGGTGTCCAGATTCTAGAAACTCATCACCTAAAAAACCCATTTTCATCACCCTGCAAGAACCTTCAGTGTGCCTCTCATTTCCACCCAAGGTCCTGATCCCTTATTAACTATCCATGATCCATCATAACTTTATACCACTCCCTCAAGTCATTATATTCATCAATGACTTCACATACCAACATAGATCCAAGGTTTGATCACACTTCAAACTTGAATAATAGTCGAATCATCATCCTATTGTATGTCAATGACGAATGCACAAAAAATAAAGTGATAAGGGCATAATAAACCAAGGTAAGTTCATCTGT
Source organism: Viscum album (assembly GCA_963277665.1). Lineage (NCBI taxonomy): Eukaryota > Viridiplantae > Streptophyta > Magnoliopsida > Santalales > Viscaceae > Viscum > Viscum album. The sequence goes on along the minus strand of OY728165.1, from coordinate 67,992,466 downwards.
GTACATGGACATACCTAACACCAATATGTATCTCATAAATCAAGTGAAAAGAAATAAAACCATTGTAATGAATAGTTTTTTGGGCCAAAATAAAACAATAAATCAATAAGGTCCTACCAAAGCCAAGAAACTAGGGATTCAAAGAATAAATCATAGGAAAATTAACAATTTATGATTAAAATCAAAATAATAAGGCAAGAATCAACAAATATAATCAATACTGCAACATTATATTTATCACTGATGAAGAATGTTTCCACATCAATGTTGATGATGAGTTCTGTTGAATGTGATTTTCTATTCACAAATTTCAATGTTCATCTGATGAAGTATCTTCTCTTGGTTCCTCTCCCAATATCTAAGGTTATGCAGCTAAACATATATAATTACCATAGAAGGTATTAAATAGGATACATCTAGGTTATAATGTTTGATTAGATAATTAAATTAATTATTTAATTTAATTAATTTAATTAATCTAGTATTTTCCCATGGTTTCCATATACTTAGGGTTTGATGTGAATGAATCGTATATCACACATAGAGTAAATCCCTCATTTTGGACTCAATGGTCGTATTAGTTTCTTCATATAAGACAATGTTTAGTAGGAAATGAATTATTTCCAAAATGTTTCATGCACACATTTTAATATATTTAATATTTTTAATTTATCAATTTTGGGATCTCATGAAACTCTTAGGACCACACCAACTTTGAAGAAAGCCCCAAAATGATATATAGAAATATCCAAAGGGTATAAATGTGAAAACCATAGTTGTTACATAAATTTGTATGCATGTTCTTGCATACACTTTTTTATTAATTGTGTGAGTTTGGACATCATTAGTGGGGTCCTACTAAGTCTTTATACTCACACCCTACATATTCACTTATGTGGATATATAGTTTCACTTAATATATTTAGGTATTTTGGTAGTTGTTTTAGAACATTATAAATTTTATAGACTTGGATGATCATTTAGAATATTCAACCTCTATAAGTAATTGGAGTATGAAACCATGTTTGGTAGAGGGGTTTATTTTTTGCTTATTTCCTCATTTGTTTAGTTTTTCTAGAGTGTTGTAGTTGGTTATATTTGCGGTCCATGTTATGGTAAAATGTATGTCATGCTTTTATATTGATAAATATTCATATAAAAATGGGGTGATTTTTTTTACATTAGTATTCATTTATATAAAGTATCGCTTTTTTTCAGTTCACTCCTTATAGAGAATAGTGTTTATGCTTATTTTTCCAAGCATCTGATATATGAACAAGTCATATCAGAATTTAAGGAAGAATCCATATACGAATTATTTTAATATTTAAAGAAATTAAATAATTCCTCAATGATAAAACATAACCTATAGCTCTATTATTCATCCCCTAGATATTGGAGAATTCTCATAGGGTCATTGGCAGTCCGATTCAGATACTATTTGGAATCTTGGTCAATTCATTACAATGATAATGAAATATTATAATATTTACCTTAATACTTATCGAGTTATATAAATTGATAAGATTCTTGGGAAAACTTTTTGATCTCATACCAAGTACTTTAAAATACATAAACACCCCACTATCCTAGAAAATAATCATATTGAAACTTATTATAAAACATATAATTTAAAGTTTATTTATAATTTATTGAAGATAGTGTATTACTTATTTTAAAGGGTCACCATTTTTTGTTTATTTATTAGATATCCATGAAATATATCATTGGATTATATGAATTGATCATAATGATCATTAAATGATCCCTAAGAAAATTTAAAATTAATAAGTAATTAATGATAAAAATCAAATTATATTTAATTAAATTTGAGTCTATAGTTTTTATTTTTCATCATAGGTATTGAGAATAATGTTTCATATATTAATTTCAACTAAAATACTTAGGAAACAAGTTGTGATCTTTATAAAATTACCATTTCATTATTTTTTTCTTATGTATAATTCACATAGGGATTAATAAATATAAAGAGTTTATCATGAGGTGATCCACTTACATATTCATTATATAAATGTCTATAAAAAATATTAATACTATTAAATTGTATTAAAAATTGTATGTAATTATTATTATATATTAGAATTAAGAAAACATACCTTATATATACACTAATAAAAAAGTATCCTAACAATTCATGTTTGAGAATTTCATTTTAATTCTCAATATAAAAAAGGTCATGTGTGACCATTCCACATATTAGCTCTTTGAATATAATGATATTAGTACTAAAAATTTTAAAAAAATTATCTGTAAAAAATTATAGCATCATTAAATGTAGAAAATCTATTTTTTGGGTAAGGGTACCCTTATGAGCTTTTTATCCTATTGAAGATCCCCTAGATTATATTTAACTAACATTTTATTTCCCCTTCTATCACTACATACTTTAGTTCAAAAAATTTCATTCCCAATAAAATAAATTCAATATACTTTAAGTTTTGAAATGAAATTCCCATTTTCATCGAGTTTATTTATAAGATTACATGACCATGTCATAAAATTTATAACATCGTGTTCTGCCATATTAATATTAACATCATTAAGGGGGTCAGGTAGCTCAATTATAATCTCATTAATAACTTGAATCCATAAACTCATGTGATCTATTAGCAGTCATTTATTATGTAGGGTATCACCTTGGATATTGTACACTATACCTCTTACAACAAGGTGAATAGTGGTTTCTAATAGATATAAATCACAATAAATTTAAGTCTACAATATATTAATATAATAAAAGAATTAATAAATATTTGTTTCATAATTAATATAATTTTTATGAAAACTTAATTATATCAAGTAAGATGGGACTTTGAGGGAAATGGATAACCTTGAAAATGGGGGTGTGTGGCTCGGATAATTTTTATTATTTTTTTTATTAATTATTCTTAGTCCATTTGAATGATATATTCTATTATTTTATTGTTCTTATTTACTCCATACACTTAATTTTTAATTGTATCATCCATTTCTTTCATTTTATTATCAAATTTCACATATGTTCCTGATTTCCAAAAGTAATATCATGGTGATATTTAAAAACCTAAACCTCTAACAAAGCCTTAAATTTCTAGATTCTTCAAATAATTTATAAGTTTTTCTTATTCAGCTACAATATATTTTTTATAAATCATATGAAAATAAAGGAAAAATTAGTATTCATTGTTATATTTTATTATATTTAAGAATTATAAATTTCAATTATTTCATATTTATATGCGATTCTAAAACTTTTTAGGTGTTTTCATCTATTATTTTTCATTTTTTATTTTCACAAGATTACTTCCATAGCATATTATGTAGGATATAGGTAAATAGAGATTCTAATTGATCAATAAATATATAAACATATAATCATAATTATTTTTTTGTTTTATATCACATCAAAGTTTTACTATAAATTTAAAATACATACCATTTTTTTAAAGTTAAATATAACCTACCTTTCTTTACAATAAGGGTGGAGTGGTTTCATTTTTATTTTCATAACACTTTTTGTCTTATAACACTTTCTATATGTAATTTAAAATTAATTAAAATCAATTAAAATGTACCTTAAATGATTCCTCAACACAATGGGAATCAAAATCATCCAAATTTTTTTGGTTTATGAAGTTTCCATATAAATATAGTGGGTGGAATTTGATATCCCCCTCATCATCCCTGATATGTATTATGGTAAGAGTTATTTGAAATTATCTATGAATATTTCTAGTCCCATTAATATGAATTTAATATTATAGTACTCTAAAATAAATGTATTCTACAAAGAAGCATAACAACCAAATCAAAATTTCATTAATTTATTTTTAAGGAAAATATTTAGAGTATATTAAAATATTTCCTCATTGACTTCCAAAATGGTTGTCTCAATTATAATAACAACATTTTTTTGGGTATATTTATCAATTGGAATGTGAATTGGAGTACTGAATATAATTTAACTAAAAAATAGACTTTTTGGGTTAATAGGCTATCCGCATGCATTCCATCCAACCTCAAGTTTCTCGCCTATACTTCTCAAAACAATCATGGAATGAAATTTTTGTCCTTTTTTATCCATATTAATTTTTTCATATTTCTTACCTTATATCCATTTCTCACCTTCAATATATTTCTCATCTTTATCATGTTATTCACATTTAGACAATTGGTTATTTTTTAGATCGTTATTATGTTGTTCCTCAAGACTAGCAGTATCAATATGTGAAAAATCCATCATTTGAAAGGAGTAGTTAGTCAAATAATTTAAAATATATAAACATTGTATTTAACACACAATATATAGAGAAAATACATTATATATAAAAAAACTACTTAGAGACAACAATCTTATTTATTACACTCTTTTTATTTTCTATAGTGGTTGAAGGTATTTTTCTACTCGATTAATTATCCAAATCCTCAACCTATAGTCCCCTTTAACATAAAATTCACGATCTACATTGGGACCACCATGAAATAATTATGATTTCCCAATTAAAGGATCATCCCCATAGTATTTTTATTCAACTATACACCTGATTTAGTCACCAAAAGAATAATGGATTTTTTTGTAGGATATAGTGCATAAAAAACTTGTATCGCTTTTGATGTCATTGTGAAGGGTTCATCCTTGTGGCCTTATATAATGAAATTCACTTTCCTGAATTCTGATTCAATTATTTTAACTGAACTCATATTATCAACCCATTTTCATCAAAAAAAATAGCATCCATAATGTTATATAATATAACTCCCATAATTTTTTATGATTTCAAATTAATACATACTCACATAAATTGGATTTATATTCCTAAGTCTATATACATGAATTACTTCTTCTATAAAAGTAAATTTTCTTTTTTACATCATACTAAATTCATATTTTTTCCTTTTTATAGAACTATAATGATTAATTTCACAAATATTATAAGATAACACATATATATTTGGTCCTATAGATAATTATTATTATCTTCTATAAATTGATTTCATATTTATAGAAAAATACTTTAAAATATGGTCTTGAAACCATGTTATAAATTATTGATTATATGTATTTGGAATCCAAATTTCACCCCTTTATGGATTTGAATTCCTAATAATTTCTTTATAAGTTTCAACATATGGTTAAACCTTTGTTCTATTATGTAAAATATAAAGGTAAACCTACACCCAATTTGTGATTGTAATTGTGAAAATATCTCTTCCAAAAATTCCTTCACCCTCATGGTTCCCAGTACGATGAGATTTTTCTATCACAATTCTATCCACATTATATAATTATATGATACATAATTCAATAGATTATTCAATAATATATCGCTCCACAAAACTACCATCTAGGAAACTTTGTTTTTTGACATTCCCTTTCAAAATATTCATATATTTTTCAATGCGGTACAGTCATTTTTAATATATAGGATCACATAGTCATATTTCTCTCCCCAATTGAAACATTAAGTAAACCATTAAATCAAAAAATGACAGATGGGATAATATCTCCAATTCACATAATATGATAGAAATTTTTTTTTCTATTACGGATAACTTCACCAGGTCTATAACCATGTTAGATATAACTTTGAAAAATAAGTAAATCTTGGTTATTATGTGTCAAAGTTTTTTTTGAAAAATAAAATGTATATAAAAAGGCATTAAATATTACCTCAATAAATAACATTCATGTGATTTTAATCCTTTTAACTTGAAATCATTCATCAACACACTATTCTTGATATTTAATGAATATTCCTCTAAAACCATTACATCATTTGGGAATTTGAAAAACTGAAATATCACTTTCCTAGAAAGAGTGTGTGTCACTGTAGGAATAAAATTATATCTTACCTCATTTATTAGTGCCAACTCTTCCCTTATCCCTATATAAATCATTATTAACTTATACTTAATGTCATCTTTCATCTTGATTGATGAATTTATCAACAAGTTAATGACACCACAATATGAATTTTTTTATATGCATGGTTCCATAAAAATTCCAGGAATATAAAAAATTCTAATATGGTGATTTAAAGAAATTTAATCTCTTTTTCCCATCCATTTTAATATGGTTTTCTAGGAATTTTTTATCAAAAATAGGGACAAAATCCTTTACATTTTCAAATTGGTCATGGAAAAGGTATCGTGTCTTATTCCAACTTCCCTTTTAACATTGTTCTCTATGACCAATATTTATGTCATTGAGGTAAAAACTTATGTTGTACAAGAAAAATTGTCTTCATATAATGTTTCAATCTAACTGAGTTTGTACCTTATTCACACATGGGATGCTCTAACATTCCTTTCATGATGTACCAAGAAAAAAATTCATAAGAAGTAAAGTTAATTATTGTTCTGAATAACATAGATATCAATAGTAACTCTTTATTTATATGATCATTGTACATAAGAACAGATATATCCCACATAAATTTAAGATCTTAAATCAATGGATTCAAATAAACATCAATATCATTATGAGTTTGTTTCAGTCCTCAAATAAGAAAATATAATATTATATAATTGTGATTTAAGCATTAAAATAATGGAAAGTAATAATTTACCAATACAATCAGTCATGTGTTTTGAGTATTTATTTATACACCAAAAGTATTCATGTCATTTTTAGATAATATAAGAAATAGGTTTCTTATATTTTTTCCAAATTCAAGATAATCATGATCAATTTTATTCTATTAAGGGGTGTCTTTTAGGTGTCAAAGTATCCCATTTTTAATTATTTTATTTTTGTGATATTTAAATTAATTTTTAGTCTAATAACTTATATATAGTCATATAAACCATAAAATAATTGGAAAGTACCAATTGGATTTTGAAAGACTTGGTCATATTTTTTATATTGAGTCACATTGCATTTAGAACATTTTTTAAGTGAACCATAGTCCTTTCAAAATAGTATACAATCATTTTGGATAGACATGTATTTTTTATAGGTCATACCCATGTAACAAAACATATTTTTAGTGACATATGTTTGAAAAGTATTCTCATATTCATGACCCTATATCCCCAGTCCATGGACCTAGTCATTCGACCCCATGGGTCTCTAGTAATACCTTGGTTTCCTTCTCAGAACACTACATTCTATTACCCACTTGGGTCACTTATTAGACTAATAATTGTATCCATATTCCAACACATGTTATTTTAGTTTTATATTTTTTCACTCACAAACACCTTGAGAAACCATCCATGAGGTCACCCATCCTAACACTACTCTTTTCCATGCACAGTTAACTATAGAGTTCTAATTGGGTAGGCTCTTAAAAAGAAAGATTCACCTTGTTGTTATGGTTAGTATCATTTATTCTATTTATTATCCCTTTTATTGAGTGTCACTTTTTATGGGGTGTCTCACTCTCCTCCCCTTTAAAGTATAACATACTCATTATGAACCCCATGCCACAAACCCAGGCAATGTCATTGCACTTCTACCTGGATATTTCTATTGATACCATTTTACATGATCTTACTTCCCTGGACCATGAAAAAATTCATTTTACCCCATAGGTCTCCTATAATAACTTTTTTCCTTCCCAACACACTACAGGATATTACCCATTGGGGTCACTTATCATACTAATAACTATCTCTGGCTAACATATGTTTATTCAGTGTGATTTATCCTCACTCACACACACCCTGGTAAACTAACCAAGAGGTAATTTATCCTTACACTAATATATGACAATAATTATTAATTATGGAGTTCTAATTAGGTAATTTCTTTAAAATAAAGGAACACCTTGATTACATGGGTAGTAACATTTAGTATATTAAATACCACTTTTTCTAGATTGTTAAAATCATTTTAAGAACCCCAACCCTTCATATAGGTGTGTATCCATTTAAATTTTTAGTGGAAATTTTTTTTTGTTCCTTTTTTTTGAATATTTTGGGTGTTGGTATGTTCATAAGTTTATTCTAGAGAAAAGGGATTCAGAACTTCAGTTAGAATCTTACTGTAGGGGGGTACTGACAATTTAGTGACAATCCATCAGTTATCTGGTGGGATCCTGGGTATTTTTTATGGAGTTTAGCCTCATAAATATACTCAAAATCCCAATTTATTTACCCTCATCTCTTATCCAATAACCTTTAATCAAACTAGGTGGTGAGAGGAGTTCATCCTTAGTGATTTTAAATCTCCCTCTCTCTTTTCTTGGGTGTTTCAAGTGTTATTTTTTGTGTTTGATTCCTCTTTGTGAGTCTAATCTCCTTCATGACCAAGATATCTCTCTTTCTGTATATTTATTTTCTCTTATTAGAAACCCTAACTTGGTGTTTCTTGGGTCTAATTTTAGTTTTTTTTTTCACTAGGCATAATTTCAATGGTGATTTTTACATTTGATCTCTACTATATTTAAGGTAGGTGGTCTAGAGTGATTCCCTTAATTATTGATGTTTTTCAATGTGTATATGATTTTTTTAAATGATGAAATAATGTGTTCATGTAATTTTTTAATTAATAATTAAATTAAATTCATAATTTAAATTTGATGTACCTTTATATTGGATTTGAGTATTCTGTTGGAAAGTATAGACTGAGACTTAGGCCACTGCATAAGGTGTGCCAATATTTGTAAATTAAATAGAAATAGAAGTGGTAACCCTATATGTTCCTTGTCCTTGACTAATGAATGATGAGTTCCATAAAGTCTTAGGAAGTTTCATGATACTTAAGAAATTTATTAAATGATTTATTTATAATCACTTAATTAAATGATTTATTCATGATCACCTTATTAAATGATTTATTGATGAGAACTTGAATAAAATATTCATTAATGGGACTTGATTAAATTAATTATTAAGGGAAATCTTGGTTAATGGAATTTATATGAAATATATTGATGTAATGACAAACTATTTATTAGTTAATTTTATTTAATTATTTATTATATTGACATACATGGTTAGGGGGTTCCTTGGACTTTGTCCCTAGGTTTTTGATTTATAGTTTGGGTACCCAGTATATCTATTAAGGCTGGAGGAATTATTATACTATATACTTAGGACTATGATTTCCTATTTAGGTACCTAGAAATAGAAACACACACACACATAAATCACCATGAACATGCTCCTTGGGAATAAATGTAGGGAATATGAACCCCAGGAAAGTTTGGGTTGTCATGGGATTTATCCTCAGAGTCGTGCAAATAATATTTAGGGCTACCATGGATTGGATATTAGATCATATAATTTGGGATACCATTTTATTGATTCATTGATTCGTTAGTATTTGTGATTGTACTACCATGGATTTAGATCTAATGTTATATCTGGTTTGGCATGGTCATGCGACATGTTAGAGACATTCTAGCATTGGATCGAGTCGGTTTGGCTTAACCCTAGGTGTCATCTAAGAACCGATGGTTCAATGGTTTATTTATTTGATTTTTTGTTATGTTTTACTTCCCACGGCATCATAAAATTTTATTTAATCAAGAGTGAATATTTTTTAGACACTGTTGGTGGTGGCCTACTAAGTTGTGCTCACACCCTGATCGGGCCAATATTGGCACTATTGTACCACTATTAGATGTTTTAATAATCACAAACACAAAATGTTTTTGTAAATATTTAATTTGATTGTTTGTAAATGTTTATGTTTATAAATTAATATAGGAATTTCAATGATCAATAAAAGGTTTCAAATGAATTTTTTTAGGTAATTTGGAGGACCCACACCTAGAAGTGGCAATGACTAGCGGGTAGGACACCATCAGTCGATTGATGGAGAAAAATAGAAGATCTAACTTCTTCCAAGATCACCGCTATACCAATGATCCCTCACTAGGTAAATAGTATACCTATCTAAAGTACTTACTCATTTGATTCCCCAATGGTCAGTCAGTGTCCACCCAACAACCAGCTGATGGTCCCAGTGTCTCACCAATGGGATCATCTGACTAACTAGTGATCCTAGTAAAACAAGCTATTTAAAGTGGAACTCACTACTTTGACTCATATATTAAAGATATATTATACTCAATACTTCTCATGAATGACCAATATAATTTTTAGGGTTATAAATAGTACCTTGAGGAGTCCTGGACATCAACATGTATGAACCAAACATAAATTGGATGTGAATAAAAGTATCATATTCCTTACCTTGAGAATACTCTTGTGCTTATTTTTTGTACTCAAATTCTCTATCATATATTATTATATATTTATATAATTATTATTCTTACAATATTTTTTGAGATATTATAGAATTATTTTCTTCTAATAAAACCTCTTCATATTCTTCTTCTTCTCTTAGGTTCTCACTACCACCAAAGTGATGGTTCTTGGATTTCTTGCTTTCTCCGCTCAAAATAAAGTGTTGTATTGGGTTTATTACTTTCACTATTGAAAATAAATTGTATTTATTTATTATAGGTTATCTTGGATACTAATAAATTCAAATTTTTTAAGTTAAAACCTCTAAATAAATTCAAGTAATGAGATGTGGGTTATCATCTTGAGTTATTATATATCTCCTTTATCAAATTGTGTTCCCTTTTAATTTTCATTGTGCATTGTTTATTTTATATATATCACTTATTATTGAATTTTATCACTTAATTTTCTCATTTAAAATTTTTATTTTAGTTAGTTTTTTAAATGGAAATCCCCCCTTTCCATCTTACTTTGACCAACACTTGGTATCAAAGGGGGGGATTGTCTTCAAAAAAATCTAAAAATATTAATTAGTTTCAAGGAATGATCTTTAAAATATATATAATAACTCTAATAACCAAGGTGATCTTTAAGTAAACTCAATGGGTTGAGCTCCATTCTTTTATGGCTCAAGCTATAGTTATTGGAAAACTTTCATGAATGTTTTTCTTAGAAACATGGGTTATCCTATTAAGAAAATTATCATGCGTAGTTACAGACCCTCTAAATAATAAAAGGAAAAATGGAATCTAAATGATATTATATCCTTTAAACTTGATGAAAATTCCATAAATAATCTTAATTGGGGTTTAAAATGTAATGAATTTAATTGTATTTTTATATTAAAAATGATCATGAAATTTGGAAAATAATTAAAGTAACTCTTAAAGGAGCTAATAAAGTGAAGGATACTAGACTTGATATGTATAGTCAGTATTTTGAAATTTTTATCATGCATTATAATAAATTAATTACTAATATATTTAATCAATTAACTGAAATTTTCAATGGAAAAATATCTGGGTGATAATATTTCCACATAAATTTTTATGAATTAGATACTTTGGGTATTTTTAAGTTCTTAGTAACCAAAGGTAATGGTTATTAAAGATGAAAAAGGAAATTAATAACTTATTAGTGGAAGAGAGTATAGGATCACTCATGACCTATGAGACTACTATGAAATATCAATCCAAAAATAAATATAAGTAATTCAAGGAAAAGATGATTATTTACTTTAAGGAAATCAATTATGATTCTTCTTATTATGATAAAGATATTGTGCACCTATCTAATAAGATTAATAAATTCATGAGAAATAATAATTCCTTAAATTTCACCAAAAAAGACAAAGAACATGAAGAATAAGTGTTAAATTTTTTCAAATTCAAAAATAATGTCAAACAAGAGTGCCCCATTTTCAAAAATAAGACGGAATAAAAGATTAAAATCGAGAGATACTTAAAATTTTTTACATGGAGTGCTAGTGATGACTCCCTCTCCTTGACCAAATCAAGTGACGATGGTGAAAATGTCTCATGGCCAAAACAGAGGTAAATGATGGGGTAAATTATTACTCTTCCTCTTGTTCTTAAATTCATTTAAATTATGAAGATATAAAATATATTATAGATCAACTTTAGGATGGGTTTTGGTAACTCACTACAAAATTAAAATAACTTAAAAATAAGTATAATCAAATAGTTAATTAAAAGGATCAACTTTCTAAAGAGAGAGATAAAGTGTCATTAAATTAAAAGAGTAACCAAATATAGAAAAATTAGAATCCAAAATTAAATAACTTATAAATTGTCTTTATAATTTCACCTATGGTGAAGAAAATATAAAAAAAATGGTCTCCTAACATCATGTGAAAAGTCCTTTGTGTTTTTCTTTTCAAAGAAATCCACCACCTATACAAATACTACTTTAGTAAGAGGATGCTCCCAAGAGAAATTTTATAATTATTGTTTTAAAATAACACATCACAATTATAAATGCGATTATAAAAATTAAAGATATGGTATATCGAAATGGGTACACCTCTTCTCAAATATTTTTTTCCAGAAAAAAAATATACTAAATAAATATTAGTTCCAAAATCCTTTTTAGCTAGCATTAGTGGAACCAAATTTATTTGGGTAATAAATTATTTACTATCTTTATTATTTTGAAGGAAAACGATCTCAGTAAAAAATCCCAAGGATATACATGGTACTTATACCATAGGTGCTCGATACATATGTGTGGTGAAAACCATGAGTTTTACATTATTGAAAAGCTTTATGGAGGCCATGTATCCTTTAAAGATAACTCGAGGAGTAAGATAATTGGTCTAAATACCATTGGATTTTAAAATTTTATTATTGTTAAATATTTTTTATATGTTGTTGGTTTAAAAAATAATATTATTAGTATTTTCCGATTGTGTGATAATATTTTTAACATTTCTTTTGAAAATAAAGATTTTATTGTTTTTAACTCTAAAGGATGTCTTTTATTTTCATTTTCCCAATTTCAAAATGTTTATTTTATTGATTTAAAATCTCTTTCTATCTAGCATGTTAAAAGTCTATGCATAAAAGATAGTATTTCATAGATATAGAATAGATGCCTTTGTCATTATATCATGAACAAACTTATCAAAATCAAATAAAATCAACTAATATGAGATTTTCATAAATTGTATTTAAAAAATGACATTGTGTGTGAGCCTTTCTAACTTGGTAAGAAACAAAAATCTTCCATTAAATCTAAAAAGTAAGTGTCCAACTCAAATCCCCTTGAGCAGGTACACCTTTATTTATTTGGACCAACCCAAGTTGTAAGTATATGAGGTAAATATTTCACTTTTTTATTTTTTATGATTATACAATATTTACTTGGGATTATTTCTTGGAACATAAAAATAAGTATTATCAAGTATTTATTAAATATACCAAGAAGGTTGAAAATAGAAAAGGGTATAAGATCATATCCATTCAGAGTGATCATGAGGGAGAATTTAAAAATAGGGATTTTGATGAACTTGGTAATTCAAAAGTTTATAATCATTATTTTTCTACACCTAGGACTCCTCTAAAAATGTGGTTATTAAAAATAGAATTGAACTCGGATATTGAAAGAACTCTCTTGAATGAATTAAAAATCTCACAATATTTTTGGGTTGAGGTAGTCAATACTTATTTTCATACTTTAAACTATGTTCCTGTAAAACCCTTCATTAATAATACCCCCTATGATCTTTTGAAATACAAAAAATATAAAGTTATCTATTTTAAGGTGTTTTGGTGAAAATGATATATTCTTAACACCAAATACAACTTAGTAAAATTTGAACCAAGATAGAATGGAGGTATTTTTATTAGGTAATATAACTCAAGTAAATCATATCAAGTATTTAATAAATAGACCAAAAGCATAAAATAATCAATTCACATCAAATTTGATAAGAAAATATCATCCCTAAATTAATGACATTGAGGTTGTCCTTAAATATATAACCATAAATAATCCAAATCCTTCTAAATAAATTGAATATGAGAAAGAAAAATCATTTATCCCTTTACCCAAGTCATGGATGAAATCTAAATACCATCTTTTATAAAATATTATTAGGGATTTTAAATCCAATACTCATACTAAAAGTTTAGTCTTAAATTAGGTTTAACATTACGATTTTGTTTCACACCTAAAACCCCGAAATATTGATGATTCCTTTAATGCTGAAAATTTGGTACTTGAAATATGATAATAATTCAACAAATTACCAAGTAATGGTGTTTATACTCTTATGAAAAGACCTTATTATCATCCCATTATTGGTACCAAATGGTTTTTTAGGAAAAATTTAGATAAGCATGGTAATATCTCTAAAAACAAAGCTAAAATTGTAATCTAATGATATAATCAAGAGGAAGGCATTGATTATAGTGAGACCTTTACACCCAATTCTATAATAGAATCCATTAAAATATTATTATAATTCATCACTATTGATGTCAAAATACATGTTTTAAGAGATAGATCAAGGAATCCATGGTTTTTTTAAAAAAATCTTGGTCGAATCAACTCAAAAACCCACTTAATGGTTTGTGTTCATGAAGGAAAAAACCTTCAAGAATAGTGGCCCTTCATGAAGCTCACTGGCCACAAGGAACTTGAGGTAGTAAATTTCTTGTAGCATATTCATGTTCACAGAAGCCACTTGGCCATGATGGTTGAGGTGGTAACCTCTGTGTAGTGTATGTTTATTTTCATAATACCCCTTATGTTATGAAATTCATAATTTTTCATGAAATATGTCATCTTTTGTGAAACTAATACCCTTTCCTATGTTGGGCCTATATATACCTTCCATGTCTGACTTTTTAGGGGACATGGACTTTGGAATTCTATTCAAATCTCTTAATTTGTGTAACTGTAACCTTCATGGTCTAAAGATGGGATATATTTCCCAAGGTATACATCTTTCATGATCTAGACTCCCATGGGTTCAAAATTACTTCAGACCATAGTAGAGATGCCTTTCATGAATCCCCTCATCCTTCACAAAAGAATAAATCCTTTTGTGGCTCTTGGGGTTTCATGAGATAATTATCCTTCACAAAACCACCCCCATGAGAACCAAGATATTACTATGAGGTATTATCACCTTGGTTTGTGAATGATTATGATACCCCTACACTTTGTGAGGCCTCCAACCTTCACAAAACCCCAAAATTCCTGAAACCCATCCACCAAGTCTCTCCATGGTTCCTTCTTTTATCCAATGATATTTCATTGAAGTTGAGTACCAAAGGACCCTATACCAATCTAGAACTAGTTCATCTATACCCCAGATTCCCATGCAACTCGTATCATCAACCCTTGTGTCTTCCCCCTTTACTTCAAGAATGGCTTGGACTATTAACTTTCCTTTTATCCTAATCATAGGCACCCTAATGACTTTTATCCTATGAATAGGTACCCTAGCATTGAAACACCTGATTTCCACTCCTCTATGATAGTTTTTATGTCATACCACACCCATTGGAACATGAGAACTAGACATGTACGTCCCAAAGGTGGAATCATAAATAGAAACTATATATATTTCCTTCTAGGGAGTCCATATGCTATATCTTCCTCTCCTACTTAAAAATGGTATCCCTGGTTTTAGGCCTTGAAAATGTCTAAATTGCATGAAATAAAACTTCCTATCCCAAAAAATTATTCACACGATGTTAAATTTCACAATAATGTCCTCATCACAAGATGTAAAATTGTTGCCTTACGCTATACGTTGAATGCAGGATGCTCCATGTATGGATGGAATGGGATGACCCCACACCTCTTACCCTATGTGATGAAAATAGGATGCCTCATGTATGATCATCATAATATGTAACCTCCTCCTCCACCAAGGGATGAAGCACCTTCCATGCGAAGCGCCCATATGTAAGTCTCGCACCATATTTTACCACCATGGGATGTAATTCTATGACTAGGATGAAACTCTACTCCTACGATAAAACCTAAAAACATACAATCAACCCATATATATAATCCTCACACCATACCTCATTAATTACCCTTCTATGACATGAGCATCCTTACAGCGTGATGTTAAACCGCATTGACCAATCATGTCACATGACCTTAAACTGGAGCATTGAACTACATGGTCTTTTATACTTTTTTCCCAACAAGGTATTTAGGACACCTCCATGAGGTTCAATATCGACATCATGATACACATGGGATACCTCCATGAGGTTTAATCCCGAAACCCACCAAAATTACTATCAAACCCCAATTATGAAATCTTCCCCCTTGGGGATACACTTAATCAAATCCCAAGTGTGAAATATACCCCACTAGGGACACAATTAACCAAACCCTCAAGTGTGAAATATTCCCCACTATGGATACACTTAACCAAACCCTTGAGTGAGAAATCTTCCCGCACCCTTGGGGACACACTTAACCACCAACCTTTCCCCATAAGATGTTAAACCTGTGACCCAATTGGAACCTCTACCCCATAAAATAAACATGGGATACCTAGAATAAAATTATTTAGGTGAATTACACCCTTGGCATCAACTACCCCATGGATAACATGGGATAACTTGGGGGAAATTCATAATATGCCTCACCCATGATATGTATTCCAAATGGTAAATACTTTATAGGCTCCAAACATACCCAAAATCTAGATATGATTAGATATTCCCAATGTTACATTCTAATACGACCATAGTTTTTTGCCCTTCCAAGATAGAAGTAGTGTAATTAACTAGTTTCCACATCAAGATGGAATCAGGAATGAGTTTCACGAACATGACTTAAATATTTGAGGGAGACTCAGACTAGGAAAAAATCTATAATGAGGGATTTATTAAATGAGGAATTAGAATCCCATCATCATGTTTTGATTAAGAAGATAGCATCACCAACAATAGTGTCAGAGGCCACCCACCTTTGGAAAGCAGTAATGTGGGGAAAGACATAATGTGATGCATGACCCTAATAGAAATCATCAGAAAAGAAAACAGTGAACCTAAAATGAAGTTATTATCCTTCAATAGTGAGTATATTAGTAATTTTGGGCACCATCAGATTCGATCATGACCATATCTATAGATCTAGCACTAGGCCCTCACTAAACAGATTTTGGGCTTGATGTGAAACTATGATCCTATAATTGGGAGAAAATTAAGGTCTTTGGGAACCTCCAATCTAAGGAATTATCAATGAGTACCTTCCCCCCAACTTAGAGAAGGAAGAATGACATTGGGAATGTTGGGACAGTTTCATGGTGCATATACTGATGGCTAAATCCATATATTTACATAGGACCCAAGTTTTAGTGGATGCAAGATGAACCTCTATCAATAAGCATGGGGGAAATGGGGCTAATAGTGAAGAAACCCTACACTACTATGTTCTTTCCATGATGGCCACCTCTTCCATGGATGATGTGCACCCAAACCCTATCTCACCCACTAAGATCATCCAGAGGAGGGTCATAAACACCCCTGCTCACTGATATAAACAATAAGGGTCATCCCCACTAGGTACATGGCCCTCTAGGATATTAAATCATTGGGGTTGTTACCCATGAGGTTCGTGTAGGGTGAAACCACACCCTGTTTCAATGGAAAACTACTTCTGGAATCTTTCCCTAAAGCTTTACGATATCTCACTCCCCTATGTCGATGAGGTAGGGGTTGTTAAAGATGTACCCATCATAGACACTACTCAGCAGCCACCTAGGAGAGTTACCACCTTGTCACATCAGTGCCAACATCGACTAGTCCCATAGGTCAATGAGAAGATTGATCTAATCCCTAATTTGATGACCCCAGTAAAGAACACTCAGCATCAATACTGGGGTAAAACCACCAATATTCCATGATATGAGGCCTCTTCTTCAGCTCCTATGGCCCCAACCACCATCGACACTTTCAACCCTACCCCATGATCACTAAGTGAGGCTCTATCTTCACCCACTTGGTATTGAGGCCCCAACCACATCTCAAGATGGCCAGGTTGACTCTTTCAATAATTATCACCACTAGAAATAATTATAGTTCATCCCATGATGAATAACTCTAGTGTGGAAGCCCTTCCTATACTACCACCAACCAGCATGGAGGTCCTCCCCATGCTGACAATATACCTGGCTCTGAAGATCTATCCCAGGGTAGGAGGGTGAACAACCACCAGAGGGTTCATTCCCATAGAATAGGCTATAATGCACATGGATGGAATCCAAGTGACTCTCATAAACTTTTACTTGGACAAGTCCCTCATAATAAGAGGTATAACCAAGGGAAACACAATGTCACCATTGATCTCCCAGGTTCTGAGATGATGGATGATTTGATAAAGGAGACTTCAGATCCATTTCTAGAGATGAGGGTATAATATTATCAGTTGAGGCTAAAAATACCTAAATTTGAGGTGCCCAAAATCCCCAAATCCCTTGATAAGTACTTGTGGATAGAGTATTTTTTTTCTCATTTCATGGACTCACAGTTCAACCATATTTACAGTCATCAGTTTCCCTACTCTCCACCTCCACATAAGAAGTGGGAGAGTCATCAGGGTCTAGATTTATGCCTTCATATGATAGTGAGAACTATGTTCATCCCTAAAGGGATGTTTCCACTCTATCTCATGAGGAAGTCTTGAACAACCCAAACTACATCGATATGATCTCGAAGTTGGACCCACCTCTGAAATACATTCCAATTCTTAGGGGGTAATTGGATAATGTAACAAGCCACTTACCATAAAATAAGTAGCAAAACAGATCTACTTCAGTGCTATCACCAGTTTATCAGCCTATGCCAGTTGGGGTTTAGGACTATCAAGAGAAGTATGATCCTTTGGTTAATGATAAAGAAGACTTTTTTGGAATGTTATCCACTCTACATCTTCTTGTCACATTCTATCCACCTATGACCCTAAGCTTCATCATCCTAGAAACCCTCATGGAGGAACAGGCAACATGCATGTGGTAGAATATCTAAGTTATTCTCTACTATGTTAAGGATATTCAAATAACATACCTAGGAATCCATTAATATCTCAATTCCATCCACAAAAAATGTAACAGGGTTTACATTGAATCACTCCTGATATCTCATCTCCCTAGTGCGTGTAGACACCACTAAATTTTTTAGCAGACCTGTATCAAGGGCCTCATTGTGATTCAATGAATCATGTAAGAATTATATCAACATGTCAAAACCAGAGGGTGGGGGTAGTATATTTCACTCTATTTTATACTGATCCCATAGAAAAAATGAGACCATCAATATGGCCTACCCACCACTAGTTAAGTTCTTATATTTCCACTTATATGGTGAATGTGGTCTTTATTGAACCTCTTGGGGATCAGAGAAACTGAACTACCAACACAAGGAATGATATGGAGAATCCACCTCAAGGGGTGGTACAGTACCAAGTGGATTCAAAAACGGGCACTCACACTCTTCAATAGAGAATGGGTCTGAGACTTGGGATTCCCCCAATGAAACATTCCCACCTTCCATACAATATATCAAAAAGGGAAAGGGGCCCACTGAGCTTACCAGCCTATCTAAGATCACATCAGAAGCTGATGCAGACTCAAAAAAAGATTCTTTTCTCCAGGAGCTTAGGGACTACATGAGGCTTACTGTAGAACTTATTTCTTATTAGTGATTGGGTAATAAAAATGTAAAAAAGGAACCACATATATTCTCCAATTGGTCACCCAATCCTTTTTTGCTGGGAAATCAAATTTGAATTGGGTAGCCCCATGAATCTGATTAGGAAAGAATTTAGGGGCTATGAAAAATAACTGATGAATAAGTCATCCACTCCATTTGATAATAGCACCTATATTCCTTGAGATCAAGGTCATATAGCCTCCCAATTCATCATCCATTCAGAGCACTAGTGACCATAAATACACACTCAGATGATGTGATAATTACACTAAACACCTACCTTGAGGATCTAGAAATGAGATAGGTGTAAATTCCACTAGAAGGAAATCCATATCTGGCATGGTTAAACTATATTCACCCACTTCCAGAATTCATAAATCCATGATTTCCCCCATTCAATGGGATGGGTGATCCACTGCAACATCTGTACCACTTCACCTCATAGTGCGCTCTGATTTTAGGACCTCCAAAAAAGAAGCAAGCTACAAAGATCTGATGTTTTTTCTAGAACCTAGAAGTACCCACATTCATGTGGTATAGCTAGTTAGTCCTAGGATCTATTTTGGGATAATAGGATCTCTACAGATAGTTCAAATACCAATTTATCTCCACCTCATTCAAGACTTGTATCACCAACCTCTCCAAATGAAAACATAGGCCCGATGGGTGAGTGGATGATTACATTTGTCAATGTAAAGGACTCACGTGCTAACTCAACATGTCATTATTCTAGGAATAGCAATTTATTATGTACATCTAGAATGTAAAATATGATCTAGTTCCCATTCTAATCTCCCTGAATTATCTAAGTAGATTTTGGGAGTTCTCTGAAAAATCCCAGCTTCTAAAAGAATACTTGTAGTGAACCAAGAAACAGTCGCACCCATTAACCCTTACAAATCCCACATGAAGAAATTCTAAAGTACAGATAAATTCTAATATGTAAGCAAAGGGTCTTGTGCTAGTACACCTACTGACCACTTTACTGGATAAACCCCACCAGGTGCAGCCCTATGTGGCACAGCCTCACCCGATGCAGCCTCATCCGACACAACCATGTAGAGAGAAAATTTATCTGGGTCCCATTATGGATAGGTTCCCAGGGTTCCTTTCGCATAAAAAAAGAACATGAATTTCTAATTTAGGGATTCAAAAGTATCAGGTTGTTTCATATGAACCCTAGAAAAATGGATCTTGAATTTTTCAGAATGAAAGAGACCCTAATAGGCCAAACTTACTAATCGCACCAATAACTGACCATACCATAGGATCCTAGGAAATACCCTAAAAGAAAGATTTATCTTCAAATATTTTCTTGAGGATCAAGTGGACCTTGTTTCAGTTAAATTGGGTGATGACCCAGTACAAGTAGCACATGTCTCCACTGACCCCGATAGTGATAACGAAGACTCTGGTGAGTGGAAACTGGATCCTGACTGAGGAAGATAAAAAATAAAACAACCGGTTGGCTCGAAATATAGTCACTCATGCACATAGTATCATCCATTCCTACTTGAGAATACTATAACCTCTAGCAGTTATGTGTCTCCTCTAATCACCACATCTGCTTCTACATCATAGCCTTTCAAATCTCAAAATAGAAGGTATCAGTGGCACAAGAGATATCAGTGTCCCCCATCGGTGTGGAAACTAGACCATGCCCTTGGAAACTTCATGCCTCCTGAATTGGGAGATAAACCCAAAGTTCATATGGTCTTGGAATATTACACTAACAAGGATAAAGAAAACACCTATATAATTGATATAGAATTGTTAGATCATTATACGATTCTCAATGATGAGGAACACTATACAAACCCCTCAAACTCCTCCAGCCGATGTCAAAGAAGGAGAGGTAGGTGACATAAAATCTGGAAGATATCTAGTTTAGCAATATAAATTAGGCTATTCAGGTCATTGATACCAGAAACAGGGCCTCACACAGGTCTCAACAAGCACAGCCATCTGGATCCATTCCATTATGTACGCCTCTATAACCGACTATATTGGTTGAGAGTAAGACTCAGTCGTGATCACTCCATGATCAACCATGACTATCTAGGGCCCGAACCCAGCCATCTAGTGCCCATACATTAGATGATTAGAGAAGAAACCCTAAATAATAGTAGATTATATCAATAACTATCCAATCCTCAGTGCCTCAACATAAAACACCTGCTATTCTCCCTACTAAATAACAAACTTATCAATGAAAAAACATGCCCCTCACATAAAAGTATGATGTATTGAATAAAATTTTAAGTATACCAAAGAGGAGCTCGATCCTTGAGGTGATATGCCTATAAAAGGATATGTGTTCGGCCCTTGTTGAATCCTTGAAATCTCCCCTTCATTTCAATAATAAGGCATCTACCACCAAGTTCTATTGTTCATAAGAATCTGAATGGTAGAATTTTCAATCCATTATTTCTTTTTCCAAAGAATATGAGAATGCAACCACTAATGGGAACATCTTCCAATTGTATAACATTGGACAATTCAACAGTATATAAAACCACCTATACCTAGGGGATACTAGATCTAGGATCAATTTTATCCCAACCTTGACACTCAAAAAACGGGGCTCATGAAATAGGATTGGATCCCAACTAACCAAAAAAAATTAGGGGTATGATAAGGGTGAATAGAAGTTGTGTGGAAAGATTTGGTTGAAGAATCGATTTGGTGCTCTCGTAGAAAGAACTGAATTCATGGTGGTCTCATATTATACATATTAAAATTATATTTTGGGAAGGTCTTGGTTATATTTATACGTAGCATTCCACAATGTAGTATTGACCCGATGGAATTCAAAGTGTCATCATTGCTTTGACATCAAGAGTAGACCTTGCAGTCAGAAACAGAGTGGGATTTGATTATTATCCTTTATCACTAAATTCACCCCAGAGTAAGAGTCCCTGGTGGAAAAATATTTCCCCAAAATATCGGGTTATGATTTCGTCCCTAAATCTATAGTTTTGAGATAGTTGATTTGTAACAACTGGGTCCCGCTGACAGCACAGACACCCCACCTTAACATGGTCGTCAGATCCTGGCCTGCCAGGTACCACCAGTTGCCCCGCATACACGTGGTCCCCACCCTAGGGCCCATACATGTGTCCAAATGGGTCATCTAACTAATTAAAGACCCCATATGACAACACATGTCCTTTCCAGTGTGCTTTCACCCTAAGAAACTTCCTAGAAGGTCACCCATCCTGATCACTACTTCAGGCCAACCACGCTTAACTGTGGAGTTCTAATCAGGTAGGCTTCTAAAAGGGAAGGTGTACCATGTTGACATGAGTCATATCCATTTAACCCTTTATCATTTTAGGGTATTACAATCACCCCCCCTAAAGTACAATGTCCTCATTGTGGGCCCTACATCTCAACCTAGGTAGTGCACCGCACTTAAGTTTGGGTACCACCTCTGATACCAAATGTAACAACTAGGCCACACTAATAGCACAAACATCCCGTCTTAACATGTTCATTAGGTCCTGGACCACTAGGTACCACCAGTTTCCCCAAAAACACATGGTCCCCACCCTAGGGCCAACCCATGTTCCCGAATGGGTCATCTGACTAATGATAGTCCCTACAGGCCAACACATGTCCTTTCCATTTTGATTTGTCCTCACTCACACACACACACCATGGGATACTTCCTTGAAGGTTTCCCGTCCTAATCACTACTCCAGGACAAGAAAACTTAGCTGTGGAGTTCTAATTAGGTAGACTCCCAAAAAGAAAGGTGCACCTTATTGACATGAGTCATATCATTTTTTTCATTTAACCCTTTATCATTCTGTGGTGTTACATGATTTCTCCCTATAACTATTATATATCAGAAGATGAATAGGATCTAGAGGATTCCCCTCCAACATTTTAAGAGGGTGTATCCATCACTTTTGATTAGTTGAATCAGGTATACCTTGGTAGTGAAGAAGATATGAGGTTGACACTGATCAGAACAGCCATTTCACCAGAAGAAAAAAATTGGTATGTGGATTTCCTAAAGTATCACCATGATGTGTTCACTTGGAGATATAGAAATATTCCAGTCCTCGATCCCTAAATTTTTTTCCACTTCCTTGGCCTCTTTTTGGTTATTGTGTGTTCAATTAGCCTACCAGAAAAATGCACCCCTCCCATGGTTCCATGGTTAAGGCCAAAGTTAACAATATTATTAAATCCAAATTTTTCAGAGAGGTCTAATGCCCTAGATGGCTAGATAACATAGTCCGAGTTAGAAAAAATAAGGGGTAGATCAAAGTCTCCATAAACTTATGGAACCTTAACCACCATTTTTAAAATAATGACTTTCCACTTCTTAGGATATAGTTTTTTATTGATGCTATAACAGGTTTCCAAACCCTCTCCTATATGGATGGATACTCCAGGATAATCAGATCCATATATAACCCACGTATGAGGATTTTACTAACTTTAGGAAACCCTGTGGGATTTTATTCTATTGGATAATTCCTTTTTATTTTGAATAATGTTGGGGCCACATACCAAAAGGTGATGCATAGTATCTTTAAACCGCTCCTTAGGAAATTAGTGGGGTATTATGTGGATGACTTTGTGGTTAAATCTCACCAGTTCTAGGTCCATATCAAAGATCTTGAGAAATTTTTTGTCTTCTTTTATTCCAACCACTTGAGAATGAACCCTTTGAAGTGTGAATTTGGGGTTACCTCAAGAAAGTTTTAGGATCCATCATTAAATACATAGGTGTCGATATTGATTCTATGAAAATCATTGTCATCAACCAAATAAATCCTCCACACATCCTATGGGAGTTGTGAGGACACTAATTCCACTGATTCCATATTTTAAAAATTATAGAAAATCTAGCTGGAAAGTGTAATCCCTTCTCAAGGATCATAAATAAAGGAGCCACTTTCCAGTGGGGTGATTATTGTAAGACTACCTTTTGGATATCAATTAGTATCTTCTACAGCCTCCAGTTATGATGTCACCCATATTATGAAAGACTTTGTTCCTCTATGTGACCAACCTAGAATGTTCCCTTGGCACCCTTTTATCTTGGAAAAACAACAAGGGTTGGAGAAACAAACTATATTATCTCATCTGCATGCTCCTTGAAACAGAGACCAGATACTCCCCTATTAAGAAGATTTTTCCTACATAGGTCTTCATGGTACAAAATTTGTGGAATTACCTATAGCACCATGAAATATATTTGGTTTATAATGTTAACACACTGAAGTACATCCTCAACCACCCCATGCTGAAAAGAAAAATTTTGCGATGGGAGGTAATCCTCCAGCAGTGCTACATTAGGTTTGTCCTATAAAAAGCTATAAAGGGAAAAAGAACTATCATATTTATTGGTTGTGTATCTAACCCCTGAGGGACTAAATCTAGATTTTTATTTCCCAAATGAATCCATTATCTCAATAGATCAGGCTACACCATGATAGTAGATTAATTTTGATAGTGCCTCCTAAAGATTGAATGGTAGAAGTCTCAACAACACTAAACTCAATAGGGTAGGTCTGGGGATCATCTTTATCACTCTGAAATAAGTAATTTTTTTGTACTCATTATTTTTATCATATGGTTTCACTAATAATGAGGCAGAGTATCAGGATATTATTATTTATCTTAAGTTTTCCCTTGAGATTGATATCCTCTATTTATATATGAAGAGAGACTCTGAGGTAGTCATCAAGAAAATAAAGGGTGACTACATCATCCGAAAGAAAGAAATTATGCCCCTACTAGAAAGGACTCACTAATTAATGGACCATTTCCCTTCTTAATAAAAGATGACCCATGTTCCCTAGTTAAAAAATGATCAATTTGATGCTTTAGGAAGCCAATCTCCATCCCTTGTAGAGCCCAGCTAGGATGAATTGGCCATTAATGTGCAACACCATAGGATCATATCCCCCATAAATTAAAATGATGGAAACCGATGAATATATATGCGGTCTATTGATATTTCTATACTAGGGTCCTCAAATTCCCCCACATTTAGAGAAATACCTTATTGGATGACTCCCTCATGGATGTAATGTCCCAGACTCGAATGCCACTAAAAGGTGCCCTGAGCCCGATTGGCCACAAGTCCTCAAGCGCATCTCTCCAAATTCAAGAGGCTAACAACTAGAAATGAGGGCATATGGTGTGTTTGTGGGGAGACTATTCTCTCTTATTAGAGTGTAACATAGCGGTATCAGTCATAAAATCAATATAAGAAATATTATAACAATCATAAAACAGATGAACAGTATGAATATATATAAATAAACAATACCAGAAAAGGATCTCATATGTATATGATGATGATACATGTCATGTTGTGTCTATAAATAATCTAAAATAGGTATAAATGGAAAAATTTAAATATACATAACAAAATAGAAAAAACACCAAAAATAATATAGATAGAATCATGATCCTCAACTCAGTCTTGTGCTCCCCTACTCCTAAGCAACAATCAAGAACCTATAGTAGGGAGTTTTCTGTTGTCCATAATTTCAATCATATAGTCTATTAGGGTACCCATCATTAGCCCAAACAGTTTGCGATATATAATCCCAGTATTCAACCACCCAAAGGTCAAATTCCATCCAGACATTGAATATATAATAATAACAGTGTGCATGTAGTAATAGAAAATATAAAATAAAACTGTAAAAGTAAACAACCGTAAAGGTGTGGGTTCCCATGGACACTCATCCTCTACAACCTGCTTTTTCCTAGCCAGTAAGGTCTTTAAATAATATTCCTTCCTATATAAATTTATAATCACATTAATTTAATTTATCAATTTAATTTAGTAAGTAAATATCATAACCCGGCATGTATCCCATCATTCCCTATAATGATATGTAATCAAGAGATTTATAACTAAGATATCTATAATGTGTAAGGCACTGATCGAATCCAATATTGTTCTTTGGCTTAGAAGACGTGTCATATAGATCATTTCATTAACTAATAAATTAATGACCTGATACCATCCTTAGCATTCCTAATTTGAAATCCAAGTATCGCTCCAGGTTTGGTATGAACCAAGCACCTTAAAAGACTATCCTAGGCATTCCTAATTATAATCCTACTATTACTCTAGGTGTGATATAACATCACTACCATTCTATTAAATCCTTGGAGGTCTACTAAGTATTCCAAAGTACCACCCATGGCATATATGACCAACTGCCCTCTAATTTTATCCTCATAAACCCAAAAGTAATCCAATTATCACTTGATCATATAATAGTAGGCCCCCATGAGTCTTTCCTTGGCAATCCGTGTAAGGATTCCCAGTTTCACTTGAGCAAAAACAAGGAAATAGTCATACGAGTCTATCCATAG
Source organism: Viscum album (assembly GCA_963277665.1). Classification (NCBI taxonomy): domain Eukaryota; kingdom Viridiplantae; phylum Streptophyta; class Magnoliopsida; order Santalales; family Viscaceae; genus Viscum; species Viscum album. The sequence goes on along the minus strand of OY728165.1, from coordinate 67,965,701 downwards.
AGTTCAAATATGAACCCACATGTCACCCAAGATATATAATCATTCATTAAATCAATTCTATTTAATTATATCAAGGTTCATCATCATATTCAATACAATTAAAACTCACCTCAGAAGGTGGATTAGGGCATGGATAATCTCAGAAGTTTTTCCTATTAATTACTCACTTGTAAATTTTATTATAAGGGAAAAATTAAGCTTAAACAATCCATTACAAGTCAAGGTCTAAGGGTCATGGTGATTATATTCCCTCCTTTTATTCAATTCAACTTACAACTCATTTTACAATTCAAATTACAATTCAATTCATCAATTGAAATCCCAAATCAATGGGGTAAAAAGGCTCACCCTAAGGTGTCCAAATTCAATTTCAATACACCCATGATTGTCAAATTAATTAACAATTAACCCAAGTGTTGGTTCCAATTCAAGGTTCTTAATTTTTATTCATTTATCAAAGGGTTCCATTAATGGACATGCATATCAATTCAAATCAAGGTTTAAAATCCATTTCAAGGGTGTCACTATGATAATTGGGTGTACATAGAAAAAGAATATATATATAAACACTTATACTTTAAAGTAAAATCATGAGACCACCTACCATAGGTTTTTAGTGGATATCTCATCCAGTATCATCTTTTGATTCAAATCAGATCGGGAGAAAATCGAAAAATAGACAAGGAACTTGAAATTGGGGCATATTATCTTGCACATAAATATCATAGTTTATACCAAGAAGAATGAGGAATGGAAAAAAATTATGAATATCTTAATGAGATGGATTTGATGCTTCTGACAGATCTTGATTCTGAGCTCGGAAAAAGAAGATCAATTGATTCCTAACTTAGGTGTCAAAAGGAGCCCTCAAAAGCCTCAAGGATGTCCAATGGATAAAATAAGAGAATTAGGTTTAAAATAATAATTAAATGAGGTAAGTTTTTTAATTTCACCAAAAATATAGGGTCTCATGGTTTGGATTTATGGTTGGACAAACTGTGTGCCAACTGTGTGCCCTTTGTTTTATAAAGGGGAACCATGCACAATTAGTGCGCACGGTTTGACTAACCATGCACAAACCGTGAAAAAATCCTATACCAAAATTTTGTAGTTCTTTTCATGATTTTTTTCCAAAAATAGAATGGTTTTTCTAACCATGTGGCCTATAGGACACTACTGTCTATCCTCACACAGTTAAAAGTAAATGTGTAGCCTACCCTGCATGGTTTCTACGAACTATACGTCGATCCTTTTTCACCCCAAAAGTTGAGTTTTGGGCTCCTAACCAGCCGAAACCCCCCCCCCCCCTTATACCTCAATAGGCTCAAATGGAATTCATAATAGAAAATAATTTATCATTTAAACTAATAATTGATTGAAAAGAAAAAAAATCATACCTCAAGAGAGAACTGGGTTCTTACAAACTTCCCCCCTCAAAGAAATTTCTCCACAAATTTCCCTCTCTAGGGTAGTGAACCTTACTCTATGAAAAAATACAGCCACTATGCTCATACATCAGCCTCTCACTCCCAGGTCTTGTCTTATACATGTCCATGCTTACATATCACTCATACTAATGGAACTAACCAAACTCATAGAACCTTCAGCATACGATACACAATACATATAGGATTCTCCTCAAAATATGCATTTACCTGTAAATAAGGATGAAAAGTGTGAGATGGTTCTGAATTATATCATTTTAGTTGAAATTAAAGGAATACGTCATGCAAGGATTAGTGCCTCTGAGGTACTACAACTGATAGGCTACCGGTCTGACTCTCTATGGGATCTTGAATGACCCAACATATCACGGTGAAAGTTTACCTTGTCTCATGATCCTCCTATGTCCTAGCCTCAGTGAGACAAGTAAAAATACATGATACATGAACTCTAAATCTAGAGGTCATCTCCAACAATTAGTGTAAGATTTATATTGAGACTGTGTAGTATCCATCTTCTTCTAAATCAACTAAACCTACTTTGTAGTCTTCTAAATGAGATGAGGTCCAAGCATAGATTCTTCTCCTACCTCTAACCAACACAGGGTTGATCAGTATGACCTACCATACAAATCCTTATAAGGAAACATCTAAATAGTTTCCTAAAATCTATTGTTATGGTAGAATTCAACCAGGGGTATATTCCTCTTCCAAGATCCCCCAAAATCAAGGACACATGCCTATAGCATGTACTCAAACACCTATATCATGTGCTCTGAATGGCCATCGGTTTGGGGGTGGTATATTGTGCTTAGAATCACTTGTGTACATGATGACCTCTGCATCCATTTACAAAACCATGAAGTAAACCCGGCATCCCTATCTAAAATGATAGTATGGGGAGCCCTATGAAGTCATACTATCTCATGGATATACAACATACCAAGATCATCTTCTGAAAAGGTATCCTTGATAGGTAGAAAATGATAAACCTTTGTGATCCTATGAAAAACTACTTATATGGAATCATTAATTCTCAGCAACCTCAATAGCCTGGTCATGAAATCCATCACAACATCAACCCACTTCCACTCAAGAATGGGTAGTTGTTGTAAATTTTTGCTGGTCATTGATGTTCTGCCTTCACCTACTGACAGGTGAAACATCACATGAAAAAACAAGCTACATATCTTTTCATTCCTGGTCACTAGTATTATCGATGTAAATCAAAATATATCTTAGAGATGCCAGGATAAATTGCCCAAGCTAAAACCTGAAATTCCCACATCATCTTCTCACACATGTTTGTTGAAACCCATACACAACTATGTGCATGCAATATATCATCCTTGCCTACGGTATAACCAGGAGGTGGGTCCTCACCTACCACACTCTCCTATTAGAATAGGCCCTTAGAATCTGATATTTTCCTTATTTTTACTCTATCTAGAAGTATAGTGTTTACTACTAAGGATGATAGAAGATTCTTCCCCTGACTGTCTTGCACCTTCAAGTTCATCTCAGAGAAAATATCCATGAGCTTCCACTCACTACTAGCCTATTGAACTTCCTATATCTGAGTCCTCCTAATCATTGTATTGTCCACTAAATTTCCTTTACTAGGCATGTAGGAAAGATCAAAGTCAAAAGAAGGTGTCCATTCAACCCAACTTCACTACCTCGTATTCAGATCACTCTGTGTAAATATAAACTTGATTATTTTTTAGTCTTTTTACACACAAAAAACCCTATCCAAGTAAGTAATTTCTCCAACATCATAATTCATGAACAACTACAGCTAACTCAAGATAGTGCATCATAAAAATTCCTCTCGTGTGGTCTCAACTATCGAGACTCGTACTACATGACTCTATCTCCTTACATAAGAACTACTCTAAGCCTTATATATGATGCATCATAGTACATAGTATAACTCCTACCTGACTCTAGAAAAATTAGTATCAGTGTTAAATTCAATCTTCCTTTCATCTCCTTAAAGGATGAATCACATGAATTTGACCATAAAAACTTCACCCCTCATAGTCAATCCTATAAGAAACACTTCTAGGTATGAGAAATCTTGTATGAAATGCCTTTAATAACCAAATATCCGTAAGAAAGTCTATATATAAAATATTTTTTGGGATGCTCCTAGGAAAATAAATCTCCCACCTTATCTAGGTGAACTGATACTCTTTTCTTTGAGATAATGAGAACCATAAGGTTAATCGGATCCATCCAGAAGTGGAAATTTGTGATCTTACCATATAAATGATTCTCTATTTGTGTATTCAATATGATATCAAGATATTTGGCATGGTCATGTTGACTATGATAATACACCAATATATCATCCATAAAAACCACCTCAAAATAATCTAGATAAGGATGGAAGTCTTGGTTCATCAATGCCCTGAAAACTGATGGAGTGTTCATGAGACCAAATGGCATAAAAAAATACTCATATATACCATACCTAGTATGAAAGGATGTGCGAGGTATATCTGATGGACTAACTGCACCTAATTATAACCTGATATCAAATCAATTTTTGAGAACACCCAAGATCCTTGGATCTGGTCGAAGTGATCATTTATCCATGGTAGAGGATGTCATTTCTTAGCCATCAACTAGTATAATTTATAGTAATCCACACATATCCTAAGGGTACCATCTATATTTTTTGAAAATAGGACCAGTGAACCCCATAGAGAAGTATTGGGTCAGATAAAGACCATTTCCTCTAAATCCTCTAGATTCTTCTTGAGCTCATTTATCTCAGTAGTATCCATCCTATATTGAAGAATGGATACTGGTGCATATACTGAAACTAAATCGATAGATAACTATACCTATATCACTAAAGGTAATCCAGAAAATTTGTCTGGAAAAACTCCCCTGAAACAATAAACCACTAAAGGTAAATCTTCCTAATGTGTTCCTTGGTCATCCAAATATAAACTCACAATCTGGGTTGTCATCCATCCCATCCCACATTGCTAGGGTCCAGATCGGCTTGCCTATAAATCTCATTAAACCTTGTAAATAAACTCTCCACCCTCTTGTGATGTAAAAGTCACCCTTTGGTGATAGAAATCAACAAAATTATGAAAGGGAACCGACCATTCCATCCCAAGAATGATGTCAAAACCTATCATTTCGAGGTCAAAGAGGTCTCATACAAACTAAAACCCACCAATCTCAAGGGGGAACTCCCTGTACTGATTTAAACCCTATATTCTCATCCCCAATGAAGTATTAATCATCATAAATCCATCAAAACACTAAATAATGAGCCCAAGGCTCTCCATAACAGGCATACATATAAAGTTATAATATGTTCATGTATCGAAAAGAGAAGATGATAAAGTAAAGACTACTAGAATAGTACCTCTCACAATAGAAGGTTTGGGATCCTACTCCTTAGGTGTGGGTGCACTACATATATCTGGCCAGATCTATGGACCTATGATACAACCGAGCTACCCTGAGTAGATCTTCTCTGATGTCACTATAAGTCTAGGTTCTGACTGCCATGGCCATGACCACTTTCTAGGCATGATCAGTCAGTTGTCCTCCAACTTCCAGCCTAACAAGAAGTTGTTGACCTACTTCTAAACATGGATTTGGTGCAGACCCTCTCTCCCTAATTGCTATATAAAATGTTCTAAAAAATCATTGTAGGTGGCCCATATTTCCATAACATTGGCACTCGACTTGGTCTCTCATGCACTGAGGTCTCGTATTCCCTGGCCAACCACACTAGTGGCACTACACCTAGATACATGAGTATGTGATCTAGTAACTAATTTCACAGCATGGAAGCTCCAGATGATGCCTCCAACTACGGTTCTATGTAGTACCATATCTAGGTATCGAAACACATGGGATCACACCCCCAGCCTCTCCCAGGCTACACTCTGTGATAAGTGCCCAATTTACTATTCCAGAAATAGTAGTTAGCCAAAATACATTTACCTGTGATCGGATGTTGTACCTAATACCATACTTTAATATTATGAATCTATATAACTCCTTACCCATAATAATATGTGTTAATAACTAGATCTCTGTAAAATGGTCTGAATAATCCATAACTAATAACATACCCTCCTCCAAGTGCATGAACTCTCAGGTCCTATCAGCCCTTAACGTATCAGGATATAATTAGTAATATAATTTTATATGAAAATATATCCAATCCATCTCCCGATGAAGTTCCATATGAGTAATAACATCACACCATCTTTTGGTGGAATCACACAGCATATACCTAGTGAGATTTACCCTCCTCTCAGGAAGCGTCTCAAGATACTCAAAGATAGATAGCATGGAATCTACCCATGACTATGAAAAATATGGTATGTTATCCCCTAAAAACATGGGGGATTATACTACAAGAACTCACACATCAACTATGTCATATTTCGGGTAGGTCACAGTGCTCCCTGAACGGTCTGTATGAATCACATAAATCCTTCACAGAACTATGCCTCATCACCTATTTCTGGTATAACTACTGGTTCTGGAGCTATCACTAAAGGAGAATACACTAGTATCCCATAGACCACTACCTCCAGAGTGTGGTCATCACCACCTTCCTAGTGTATGACTAGATATCATCACGGTGGCATGTCTCTATAATTCCAAAAACATGCCTCAGATAACAATGTTATCAATGTTCATAGTTAAAAAGCATAGATATTAAAATATGATAGGTACAATCATTTCTATATAAGAAATACACCCAAATACCTTCTCTTTTATTTGGGTCTAGTCATCATACAGATTATATACCAGAAATAGTTACTGCCTACTACTAAGGTTGGGTATGGGTCAAGTTCTCTTCTATAAACAATTTTAGTTTTCATTTTATTCTCATTTCATTTCAATTCTATTAGATCTCAATTAATTTAAAAAATTTGAACCAAATGGTTCACCAAATTCTGATCCATAAGGGACCATACTTCTTGTGAAGAAAAATATGGAATCTACATAATTCACTCTATAACATGTTCCATTCCATGTGACTCATGTCCATGACTCAAAATTCCACAATTGGCTACCTAGGGTGTTTTTTCTAGCCTAATTAGGAAAACACTTCTCAGGATATGATAGGAACTCTAAGTACCAACCATGTTTTATCAATCCCCTACATAAAGTATGTATCGCACAATAGGTATATCTATCATAACACCTATCACAACATAATAAAATCGAGTAATTAATCCTATATTGTATAGAATAATGCATGGCATGTGAATTATAACAGGTTCCTAAAATGATGCATGAGATGGAATAACCTCATCTCATCAGGTTGCAAAAAAATATAACCTACAATAAAATCTAAAATAATGTCACAATTCAATTACATCACCCAATGGTGGAATCAAATCAACTGTAATAGTCAAAATCAAGTAAATAGCAATTTCATTTGAGGTAATTATGCTTTTTCTTGTATGTGGGTTAGCTACTCTCAGGCATAGCTCATTACCAAATTTATGTTTCTTCCTATACCTTTATATTGTCTCAAAATAGTAAAGAAAACCAAAAAATAAAATTCCTCTGATGCCACTTTGTAACATCTCGGACCCAGATTCCACTAAAAGGTGCCCTGAACCCAATTGGCCACATGGCCTCAAGCTTATCTCCCCAAATACCAGAGGCTATTGACATATAGAAAGGGCCTAGGGTGTGATTGTGGGGAGATTGTGACATCTTATCAGATTTTAATATGGTGGTATAAGGCATACAATCAAGAAGGTAAATAGTATAACAATCAAACAATAGATGAACAATAGGAATAGATATAAATAAACAATACCAGAAAATGATCTCACATACAGATGATGATGATACATGTCATTTAATATCTAAAAAGTATCCAAAATAGGTATACAAAGAATATGTACAATACATGTAACAAAATACCAAAAATACCAAAAAAATATAGATAGAAACACGAGCCCCACCTTGGTCATGTGCTCCCCTACTTCTAATTAGAAATCAAGAACCTGTAGTAAGGTGTTTTCCCTTTTCCATACTTGTAATCATATATTCTATTCAGGTACCCATAAAAATACCTAATAGGGTGTGAAACATAATCCCAGTATCCAACCACACAAAGGTCTAATGCCATCCAGTCAATGAATATGTAATAATAACAGTGTGCAAGAAATGATAAAAAAATATAAAGTAAGTATGTAAAATTAAACAACCCATAATGGTTTGGGTTCCCATGGACACCCATCCTCTGCTACCTACTTTATCCTAGATAGTAATGTCTCTAAATAACATTCAGTCTTGTATCAATTTATAATCACGTTCATTTAATTAATCAATCTTATTTAATAAGTAAATATCGGAAACTGTAATTTAGCCCAATATTCCTTGTAATGATATGTAATCAAGAGATTCCAAAATAATCCATCTATAAGGTGTAAGGAACTAACCGAATCCAAGCTTATACTTTATATTAGAAGATGTATCATATATATAATTTCATTAACTGATAATTTAAGAACCTGATCCCATCCATGGAATTGCTAATTTGGAATCCAGGTATCACTCCAGGTGTGGTATGAACCAAGCACCTTACAAGCCCATCCTAGGCATTCTTCATTAGAATAATAGTATCTCTCTAGGTGTGGTATAATGTAACTTCCATTTGAGACTGTCCTTAGAAATCCACGAAGGGATCCCAAGTGTCACCCATGGAGTATATGATCAACTTTCTTCTGAGTCCATCCTTGGAAATTCATAAGCAATCAAAGTATCACTCAAGTAGATAACAGTAAACCCCCATGAGTATTTCCTTGGAAATTCATATAATGAGTCCAAGTGTCACTCAAGAAAAAGTAAGGAAATAGCCATACGAGACTCCCCATGGTGTTCACATATGAACCCGTGTGTCACTCAAGGCATATAAGTATTCATTCAATAAATACCATTTAATTATATCAAGGGTCATCACCATATTCAATTTAATTCAAACTCGCCTCAAAAGGTGTCTCAGGGCATGGCTAAGCTTAGAAGGATTGCCTCTTAATTACCCACATAGAAATTTCATTTAAGGGGCATCTCAAGATTAAAAAATCCATTACATAGAAAGGTCCAAGGTTCATGGTCATTACATTCCCTCCCTTAATTAAATTCAACTTACAAATCATTTTACAATTCAAATTACAATTCAATTAATCAATTGAAATCCCAAACATAGGGTTATAAAGGAACACCCTAAGGCATCCAAATTCGGGTTAAATCCACCCATGGTGGTTCAATTAATTAACAATGCACCCAATGGTTGGTTCAAATTCAAGGTTCTTAACCTATATTCATTTATCAATAGGTTTCATTAATTACATAGGATATACCTATCAATTTAAATCAAGGTTTAAAATCCATTTTAAGGGCGTTGCTCCAAGAATTGGGTGTGTGAAACAATATCACATATATTAACACTTTGACTTTGAAGGAAAAGCATGAGACCATCTACCGTAGGTTCGTATTGGATAGATTGTCTAGTATCATCTTCTAATTTGACCTAGATTGGGATAAAATCAAAATAATGATGAAGAACCTAAAATTATGGCATATTAGCTTACACCTAAATAGTGTAGTTGATACCATGAAGAATAAAAAATGGCATGAAAGGAAAGGAGATCTTACCGAGATTTATCTTATGCTTCTGATGGATCTGGATTCCAATCTTGTATGAATAAGATCTATTGATTCCTAACTTAGGCTTCAAAGGGATCTCTCAAATGCCTCAAGGATGTCCATTGGAGAAAAGAGGAAAATTTGGTTTGAAATAAGAATTAAATGAGGGAAGTTTGGTAAATTCCCCAAAAATATAGGGTTACATGATTTGGCTACACCATTGGCCAAACTGTGCACAAAATGTGCACCCTTTGTTGTAGGAAGGGGTACACCACACAGTTAGTGCACATAGATTGACTAACCATGAAAAACTCCTCTATCAAAAGTCTATAGTTTTTCACATGATTTTTCACCCCAAATCACATAGTTTTTATAACTATGCAGCCTGTAGTAATCCAATGTACATCCTCGGATGGTTACAAGTAACTGTGCGTCCTTCCGCACATGGTTTCTACTAACCATGTGCTAGGCCTTTTTCACCCCAAAATCTAGGTTCTAGGCTCTGAACCAGCCCTGGACACCCCTGTTACCTCCTACAACTCAAAGAAAATTCATATTCAGATGTCATTAAGAATTTAAACTAAGAATTTATAGAAATAAAAATATTTTGTACCTAAAGAAAGAACCAGGTTTTTAAATTGAGTTTCTCCAGCATGGAATTGTCCTGCTAATCTGAGCCAAGTTTGAGAGAATCCACTACCGTGTAGCACATTTCACCCTCCAAAGTGTCCCTAACCTTGAGAAAAATCTCTACAGGAGTAGTAGGTTTTATGGAATTATTCTTTTTTTATCCAATTATAATAGATACCTCATGTTATGAATAGGTCCATGATAGGTCCTATAGATCCCATCAGGTGGGATTGAAACTCTCCTACCAAATTTGGCGGTCAGGTTACCTTTGTCCCATCATGTTTCATGATTTTATTGAGTTCAAAAAAAGGTTTCATGTGTGTAAGATCCATTCCAAATTTTTTTATAAACCACCAGATATTCTCCACACCACCAATTACTCTTATACATTCTTGGTTTGGGGACTCAATTTGTGTGGGTCCCTACCCACCAGTGAGGGCTTGACAGTGTAGGTTCATTCTCACCAAAACAGATTTCTTCTCAAAGTGGGTTGAAGCAGTTCCTCTCCAACATGCTAAAACCCAGTTTGTGATTGATTTTATGAACTCCCACATTATTCATTATTTTGGGGATCCTCACACTATTATCACAGACAATGGCATTAAATTTTGGGTTTCTGAGATGAAGAGATTGTATTCCAAGTACAACATTAAGTCCAACCACACTTCTCACTATCATGAACAAGTGAATTGATAGATTGAGGTGTTTAATGAAACCCTATATAATATTATTCATAACATGGTGGTCCAGAACAAAAATATTTGTCTAGATATACTCTCTAATTCCCTTTGGGCTTATCGAACAATGACTTAAAAATCCACCCAAGCAACCCCATGCTTCCTAATATATGGAATAGAGAAAATTTTACCTATAGTGATTTAGTTTTTTTTCACTTTTAATGGTATTTTATAAGAATAAAATGATATAAAAGGTGGTGTAATTCCATCTAGATGAGTTTGTAGTCTTCAAGGAAAACAGGTTCCAAGTGTTATATAACTTGGAGAGGCACTAGAACCGGGTAACATAATAATTTAACAAGAAGGTTTTCCTTTGATAATTTCTTTAGGGTGACATGGTATTGGATCTTAGAAAAATGATGATACCTAGAAAAAAGACATTGAAGTTGGAACCCAAGTGGGAAGGACCTTATGTTATTCATAAGTTCTATTCCAATGGTGAATACTCATTAATCACCAAAGGCGGGGAGCATATCACACCTCCTACCAATGCCTAGATCCTTAAGCGGTACTTTTCATGAACCCCATGGTCAAAGATACGTGACCTTAAACTATAGAACATCATGGTATAATATCTATAACCTTAAACTATTAGTTTCCCCTTTGGTATGATCTCCATGAACTTAAACTAGAGGCATATTTATTCCCAGTTGTATGACTCTAAACTGCAATTTCCAACATCCTTAGAACATGATGTTAAAAGGTATCCTTACCCTATGTGATGAAAATAGAATTCCTAGAATTATAAATATGAGATGATCAAAACTAACATCCTTAGTATATGATATTAAAATGTATCATTACCCTATGTAATGAACATAGGATGCCTCATGTGATAAATATGAGATGTTTTCATCTAATCATTATATGGTGTAAAGCTACATGGTATTTTTGGTCCTCACTAGAGAGGATATTGTTCTCCCCTTAGAAATGGTCTCCTACCAATCCATGTTCTAGAACTATATGTGGATTGATTCACAGCTTAGTGGGATACATAGTGATACCTAGACCCTTTGTGTTCAAGCCCAGATACAGGCTTCCGCTTCCAAAGAAAGTTCATACTAGACATTAATACCCTATGACCTATCTTCTAGAATGATAAAAGTTACCATGGGCCTCCTTGTTAGGTGTAATCCTCCACCATATCCCTTGATCTATTATAGAATTAATATTCCCTCATGACCCAACATGAGGATGAAAAAATGGGAAGCTAAATGCATAATACCTAAAAACGTACTTATCACATGACATTAAACATTATACTTACCCTGTGTGATAATCATGGGATGCCCCATGAAAATAATGGGATGACTAAATGTATTATTCATAGAGGATTCCATCCTTTCATCATTAGTTACCAACCAAGTAATATTCTAGAACTATATATGGATTGCTTCTCATTCCCATGGTATATGTAGAAATTCTTGTATCTCATGTCCTAGGTCTAGCCCCATCACTAAAAAAACATCTCAAGGTATCCCCCCCCCTAGGTTTAGGCTCAATCATTTCTTACCCTTTGGCGTGAACTCTACAACCTTAAACTATGAGTTTTAGTCTAAGCATCATGAATTTAAACTTCACGCCATTTTTTTTTAAGATTGCATGGAAATGGGTCTCATTAGACCTCTTTCATGTCAGCTTATCACTCTTTCCTAACATACAAGCTTGTTTAAGAAACTAACAATCCTAGTCCGAGCTCTATGACCATAAATTAGTTACAACCATAGTTCGAGCCATATGAATTTAAACTAAAAATCCCAATGTTCTCATCACATGATGTTAAACTGTAGCCTTATCCTATATGATGAACATATGATACCTAAAATGAAAAATATGGTATAAAAAAATATAATCCTTAGAACATGATATTAAATTGTATCCTTATCCAATGTGATGAAAGTAGGATGCCTCATATGATAACTATGAGACGATTCATTATCCTCACCAAACAGGACTACAACCTACTGATGTCGGTCTCTCACCACATTTTGTTCTTGACTCCCATGACTAATAGGATATGTAGGGATACCTAGATCCAACATCCTAGGCCCAGCCTCAACACTAACCTATTTTACATCCTCCCTCTGGTCTAAGCCTCATGACTATAAACTGAATGCAATTAGTTTTAGGATTTCTTTGTGTGGTGAAGGGCCTATTTGCCTCCTCCATGTCAGGTTTTAACTCTTTTTCACCCCCAAAACACCCACAAAGTACCTATACCCCTTTTAGTATAAGCATTATGACTATAAACTATGTGAATACAGCCCCTATGGCCCCTTATTTTCATAGTTTTCTACATCCCTAGTGTCCCAGCAGATCAATTTCCCCTTCTATTTTTAATTTCATCCTCACTTGAGAGGAATCCACCCTCCTGGTGTTAGTATCCCATAATGTCATATTCTAGGATTACATTTGGATTGATTCCCATTCCCATGGGATATGTAGCAATTCCCAGATATTATATCCCTAGTCTTTTCAACTCATTGTGGTGGATTTCCCACCTTTGCATCATGACTTTAACCTATGTACAGTTTGTCTTGAAAGTTTGCATGGAAATGGGTCTCCTTATCCCTCAATTCACATCGATTTATCACTCTTACATTCCATGAAATACTCTTTAATACACTCACACCCTTTGGTATGAACTACATGACCTTAAACTAGCAGCAACAATAGTCAGACCTATATGATTCTAAACTAAAAATCCCAATGTCCTCGTCATGAAACATTAAACTATAGCCTTGCCATATGTGATGCATATAGGATTCATCATATGAAAAATATGGAATAACCAAAACAAAATTCCTCAACACATGATGTTAAATTTTATATTTACCCTCTTTGATGAACATAGGATGCCTTATATGATAACTATGAGATGATCCACCATCCTCTATAGAAAAAATACCACCCATTTGGCATTGGTCCCCTACCAAGCCACATTAAAGAAATACATGTGGATTGATTCTCATTCCTATGGGATACATAGTGATGCATGAATCTCTTATCCTAGGTCTATCCTTACCACTGACTTATTCTAGGTTCTTCCCCTTCAGTTCAGACTTGATCCCTTCCTGCTAATAGTTTCATCCAACGCATTCGAACACATGGTGGGATAGCTACTAGGGCACTCAACATCCCCCAATACATTACCCACTTCTATTTTCAAACTTATTGTTTCCTTAAATTTGTATTCTCATCATCCTATCAATTTGAAAATTCCCCCTAATGTCAATGGTGCCTAGACACATTGGCCCACCTACCACCCTAGGTACATGCCTCAAATTATCCATGGTAACAGATGATGGTTACTATGTTTTGAACATGGTAATGGTCAATATCACTTTTTTCATACCATACTTGAATGTTGAGGGTGTGAAACCTATGTTTTGAACATGATAAATAGTTTTCCCTACCCATTGGTCATCCCCTTTTTACAATCTAGGTTTTGTAATCTATGATTTACTTTCCTTTTCACTTCCCTTTACTTTGGTTGGAATCTCAACACCCCGTGTGGAATTTCCCCATACACATGCATGTGGTGAATAAATAATTTGAAGCCTTTTGGGGACTTCCCTGAGATAGAAACATTTTCCCCTTATTGTGTTCTCCCCTACAAACAATGGGGACTTTGTATCACCCCTTATTTCTCACACCGAGTGTGGATCATGTGGGATTAGGAGTTAGTGAGGAATTTCCCTAAGAAAGGTTGAGACATGTAAGAATCCTTGAAACAGAGCATCAAAAATTTGGTAAAAACTCAAAAACCTTAAACTAGGAATCCAAGTCCAAGAATCGTGACCTTAAACTGTGTGAAAATTGTCTCAAAGATGTTTTATATGGCATCGGGTCTCCTTGCCCCTCAATTAATGTTAGGTTACCTCACCCATTATGTTTCATATTTTTTTACCCCACTACCATGACCGAGTAGGATTTATTCACATTGGTTCACACATTATGGTCACAAAAAACTAAAATATGCTATGAACATCCTAATCACATGATGTTAAACTATATAATGAATTGTAATCATCATAAGATGTTAAAATGTGCATTCAACGATCTCACTATAAGAAGTTAAATTTCATTACCTTCATCCTCATTGCATGATATAAAACTAAAAACATCTTGGTCCCTTGCCTAAGAATCCATTTTCTCCCTTAAGTTCTAGTATCATATCACATCATTCAAGTTCTTTGATCATCACTTAGAATTTGAGATGATGATGACCTTGGGAGACAATTCTGACCTTATTTCAGACTGAAACACCAACCCGGTGTCTTTAGAAACATGGTGGTGTAATCCTAATAGTGTTTAACCCCATTAGAACATTCCCTCAGTTCATGCCCATGCTTTGTGTCTTCCTTAATTTGGACACTCATCATCTTTCATGTATGAACAGGCCCCCTAACAAAAATGTTACTTGGCCACACTGTCTCACCCCTTTGTTTAGATAGAATTCAATTCTCGGGCATTACCCCATTTGTGAACTATCAAACATCGAGAGAGAAAGTTGGTTGTGTAGAGTTCCCCATTCTCCAACCAAAGCATTCCTAGTTATGATAGTTCTAGTGGTCAATAAAGAATTCAGACCTCGAGTGTTCATTCCTTGTATGGAACTCTCATATATATTAGAAATCTTATGTTTGTCCCTTGTTTCCCACACTGAGCATGACTCATGTGGGATTAAGGATTTATTTCAATTGTCTCATTAATATGATTGGGATGAAATAAAAAAGAACACATTTAAGAATATGATAAACTTAAACAAAGAAAATTCAATATTTTGGGGAGGTTCATACACACATTGGATCCTCTCCTTTATTTCAAACTAAGATAGATTTTCCTATGGTTCAGACCTTGTGATTGAGTACTCTAACTCAGTCAGCCTCTATTAAGTAGCCTCCAGGGTCTTCTATCACTCGACTAGTGAAACTGCTTCCTCCTCAGCCACAGGGTAGACCTCATCGGCATGAATTTGAACCTAGGACTTCCCATCTTGGAACTCAACCACTAGATATGCCTCCTATTCAACCGTAGCTTTAGATGTTTCTAACTGAGCCCCCAATTGGTTGGTGATCTCTTTTTAAACACTGATGATATTTGTATGCTCTTAGACCTGCTCTTCTAATTAATAAATCTCCTCCTCACCCACCCAAAGTGCTTGGGTTCTCTTAGAATTATTATTTTTCAGGAAAATATTGAACATTTTCAACTCAACATATGACTGTTTGCTGAGAAAATCCAGATCTAGTGCATGGAGGCCACTAGAGTCAACACCACTAGTCCCCAGGATGACTATCCAATGGTGGAAAGATCCCACCTGATTTATAAAATTGAGAAATGGAGAGTGATTGGTGAAATTACACACACTCCTCCATTACCTGCATTAGATGAAATGATTCTCCTCAAAAGCATCTTAGTTGGAATCCTTGAATTCCTCAAGAGGTGAAAGATCATACCCAGGTAATACCACTAATACATTAGTGTCAGGATAATCTGAAGGCATTTAATTGGGTGGTATAAGCCCTAAGTTCAATGGAAACTCGTCCTCTTCAGATCCTTCACCCCCCAACAAGATCCCAAACCACCTATTGTGATGCCTCCAAGGTAGGCTCAACCATCATATCATCCTCAATCATCTATATTAGTAGCGCAATCTTGACCACCTCCATTGAGGCCTCAGATCCAGTAAACACATCTTATGGTTACTCTTTGGTTTTCCCAACTACCATATCCTCCTCAGAAACTTCTATCAAAGGAACATCCCCATTCAACTCTATTGGTACTACAGCATCATTCATTGTTGCCTCAGTTACAGTCTCCACTGACTCAAGCATCAGCACCGATGGTTGGGCCCTAGACACAGTTAAAACTACCATTAAAATTATGGGTTTGTCCAAGAATAACTTATGAGAGGTAAAACACAAATAAAAAAGTTAAAATAGGATAATGATTATAAGAGTATCAAAGACTAACCAAAAATTCAAAAAGGTTCACCAACAGTCCCCATGGATACTACATCCCCCCGGTTGTTGATACCCCAGTTGTTGGGAGATTCAACATGGATGGAAGTGATGGATCTATCTAGAAGAAAACAAAAAAGTGATTATTATTTCAAACAAATATCCTCGAACCCATATTAGGAGAGAAGGGTTACCAATCAATGCTTATCACTATTGAGTTTTCACTTCAATAATAGGTTCCACTACAATAGATAGTTGGTCTACAGTGACCATAATGTCAAGGGGATACCCCAAGCCTACCCCTTCAAGTTTTGGGGATACTTTCTCATCCTCCTCTTCTGTTTCATAATGAACCACCCCTTTCTTGATAAGATTCATATATAAGTTAAAATGGAGTTAGACGAAAAACTTTAAATGATTAGTAGTTGGTCAGAGTTTCTGAAACATGGATGTTTACCTCATTACTAGTATGATATTATCTAATGGGGGAGCCTTGATAGGAACCACTTCCCCAAGATTCCTCCCCCGAAACCTCTTTCTCGTTCATGCCCATAGATGATTGATCTATAAGGAGATGAGATATAGATGAGAGCGCATACCTAGTAGTACCTTCACTGGACTGGTCAAAGGGTGAGCCATGCCATTGGAGTGGATGAGATCTTCCAATTACTACATGTACTGTAGTGCTTTGGACTATGTGGAATAGAATCTATCCCTAGAATGGAATAATATTGGGATATGGTTCCCCTCACCCTGAATATGAAACCATATCCCTTGGATAGGGTTGAACTGGTGAAATAGTTTTTTATCTCTCCAGGCATCCAGGAATACGGCTCCATCAGTAATTTCACCATGTCACAACTACTGCCCTAGAGGTTCAAAATATGCATTGGGGACCACCCTTGAAGCTTTAACCTCCTCCAAAATCCTCTTCTTAGGAATCCTCTAACCTACTGTTTATTTTCCCTCTGGAGCCTTGTCCCATTTAGGATCAAGAATTGAAGCCACAATTATTTCCCTCCCCGCTGGCCATGCTCTTCCTCCAAAGTGTGACTTTCCTTCCACTACATTTCCACAGCCTCATGGCTATAGGGCCCCTTCTATGGATTCCACCTGAGTGTTTAGAAGACTCATAATATCCTTGGGATATTCTATTTCCCAACTAAGTTCATATTCATGAAAAATACCATACAAAATATTGTTTATCATCATCTCATTTCTTACTTTTTTGTACTCCCAGGAAAACATCCACCAAATTTATTGAAGGACTAAGGTATAAAATTCAGAATGTACCCACGTGTACACCTTTGGGGTAATTCTTTAAATATGTTGTAATTTTATGGTGAACTAATATGAAGTTTACGGTTCGTAGATTTCCTTGCAATCCACTCTTTCCACAAATACCCCACCTCAAAATGATAGAAGGTACAACTATTGCTCCAGTATCCTAACACCTTCATCTGTGATCTACCTCATTGGGTGGTGGAATGAAAGGAAGATAAATTGATCTGCTAACCCAACCCTATCTAGTACATAGAGTGGATCCAAATCAAGAGGTTGTCTCCTGATGATGTTAAGGATTGACGGTCATAAATTTTTATTGGGAAGAGAGATCATATTTGGGTAATCATATCCAACCGTGTGTGTAGCAACCCAACCGTATAAGAAATGGAAAGTCACACACACAAAAAAATGGTTTCTTCTGGTAACTAATGTGATGCAGAACCTTATAAAGGTTCCCCAACATTGGGACTACTAATTGGATGTGTTGTACCATTTCTAGAATTTCCACCATGACGATGGTTCTTGGATGCACCCCCAGGTGAGCATCCCAAACCAAGAGCATCTACCTTTAGATCATTGCAGCAATAAATCCCGCCAACCTGACTACATGATCCTTAAGATTCAAATTTTATCCCCATAATTTTTATTGCCTCAACTTCAGGATCATTTAGTATCAATATTCATTTCCTCACTAAGATGATTTAGAACACTTAAACAACCCCTTGGTAACCTATTCACTGGTTCATTTAGAAAATATTTGAACCATTATTTGAAGGGGATATCATTCATCCCCATATTATGCTCACTTGTTTCCTATATAAAGTGAAATAGATCCTTTATGACTATCAGAATCTAATCCTAGTCTTCCCAAATACTTTCATTTGGGAGAAACTCATCATATATCTCTACTTGGATGGGGATACCTGTTATTTGGTAGAGGTACCATAAACTAATTCCAACCTCCCCATGATGTATGTGAAACATGTTAGTCCCATATGACCACCTTCTCAGCTGCTCTATCATGATTTCCAATTGATAGTAGATGTGAAATTGTGAAGTCCATGCAACTTCATACAAACCCACCCTCTTTAGATTCACCTTGAACTCATGGCAGGACTATCATACCCATTATTCCCAGGCCCACTCATTCTTAAAGTTTTTCCCTAATGAAAGTCGCATTCCTCATTCCAACCATTGTAATTGTTGGATAATCACATCTTGAGAATATTCTCATATTGTGGAGGGGATTCTTATTCACCCAATGCCTCCACATTGATGTTTTTCAGTGGGTTCTATAGTGAATAGGTGGTAATCAATGCATGGTCCTTCATGATATGACCCCAGCATCTTACTTCCACTGGTAATACCCAGGTGAGATCCTGAACTAGTAGGAGGGTGTTCTTGATTATCATTGGGGATAAACACATTGTCCCTTAGGAAAAAATATATAATTGTAGCTTCTTTAACAATGGGTATTCTTACTGCACCTCCATAAATAATATGGTAATAGTGTCATGATCCAAAAACACTCTGAAGCTCTCCCTGATCATAAGGTTGTTAGTCATCTCCCTTCATCGATTAGAAAAAACTCCAATACCCTTAGAATCGACCTTTCAAACCATAAAAAACTTTTTTGGATCTGGTTCACAAAGGTAATTTTGTAAAGGTTGAGTTCTTCTAATTTCACCAAATTCACAAAATCCTAGTTTCAAAGGATTCTATTCATAGAAAATGATGGTTTTATGAGTGTTGATGATAAGTATAATAAAAAAATTACAACGGTCTTGAGTTTTGAGAAAATAGAGCACTGACATATCTTTCATGAAAATCTTGTGGTCCCCTCAGTGACCACCACCCATATTTATAGGAATGGGGTTAGGCCGAGTTTCATGAATAGGGATCATAGATTGTCAGTTTCTAGTGGTTTTCCCTCAGAATATGACCCAAATATCCCTCATCATATCAAATTATGAGGGGTAATTTTTTTAGGCCAAAATAAAAATGTAACAGGAGAGTAAGGCATGTCTAGTTTGAAGAAAATATGGGTAAAATCAGCTCAAAAAACCACTTAAGGGTCTGTGTTTGCATAGGTCAAAACCTTCAAAAATGGTGGCACCTATTGAAGCTTAATTTTCATGCATAAATTAAGGTATTAACCTCTACATAGTATATTCTTATTCACAGAAGTCACCCAGTCCTGATGGTTGAAGTGATAACCTCAACATAGCATATGTCTATTTGTGGAATGACCCTCTCATCATGAAAGTCATAATCTTCCAAAAAAGTAGTTATGTTTCAAAAATAGATTCCCTTTCCTCATTGAGTCCTATAAATACTTACTCTTATCACTTTTCAGGGGACATGACCTTTGTAATTAAAGCCAAATCTCTAAATTCACGGAACTCTAACCTTAGAAATCCATAGAGGATATGGATATCCCAAGTTACACATCTTTCGTGAGTGATCCTACAATGGGTTCCTAACTAATTAGGACCATGGTAGAGATGTATTTCACAAATCCCATCATCCTTCAAGAAATAAGAAATTTATTTGTGGCTCTTGGGGTTTTTTGAGATAACTATCCTTCATGAAACCACCCCCATGGTAATCAAGACTTTACTCTAAGGTAGGGTCACCTTATTTCATGAAATATGCACCTTCATGAGACCCCTATCATTCATGAGGACTCCAACCTTCACTAACCACCTAACTTTGTGAAACCCATCCACCAGGACTCTCCATGGTTCCTCCTTTCATCCAACACCCTTTTACAAAAGTTGAGTTCCTAAGAACCTTATACCCATCTAGAATCGGTTCATTCACACCCCAAATTCCCATGTGACTAGTATCAACAACCCTTGTGTCTACCCCCTTTGCTTCAAGCATAGCATAGACTATTACCTTTCCTTTTAATAATAATAATAGGAACCCTAATTCTTATTTATCCTAAGTATAGGAACCCTAATTTCAAAACCCCTAATTTCCACTCCTCCATGGAAGTGTTTACGCCATACTCACCCATATGAACAAGAGTATTAGACACATAAGTCTCAATGGTGGCATCATCAAGGGAAATCGTCTACTTTTCCTAGTATATAGAACTTAAGACAGATCTTCCTATCCTACTTTGAAATGGTCTACCTAGGTATAGACCCAAAAATATCTGAGTTACATGGCATAAAACAACCTAACCCAAAAACTTAGTCATATAATGTTAAACTACATGATATTGTCCCCATCACATGATGTAAAAATGTAACCTTACCCTGTGCGGTGAATTCAATATGCCATGTGTATGATTGGAATGGGTTAACCCTACACACTTTACCCTAATTGATGACAACAGGATGCCTCATATATGATCATCATGAGATGACACATCCTCCCCCATCAAGGGATGAAGAACTGATCATGAGTAGCTCTCATGTGTCACACTTGGGTTTTTAGTTTTTTCTTCATTCTGGTTCAGGTCAAGTTCTTGGTCATTTTATTAGGAAACGGGCATGATGGGGTCAAGATTTGGGGGAATTACTTCCTTATATTCTTTTCCTGTCTTTCCCTCTAGTTTTCCCCATGAATCCCCCTTGAATTTTGAAGAAAAATGGAACTTTTTTGGTGGATAGAACAGGGCACACAGTGTCTAGGTCATAAAAAATCTTCTATTATTCCAAGTTTTCCCTTTTGAGATTAACCCTAGTGTGCATATTTCTTCCCACATTCGACCATTTCATCCATGGAAGTCCCCCAAGATCCCTCAAGGTCATTTATAACCCATTTTTTTAAGGGATTTTTGGTGGTGTAACTTCAATATTTTTCAAGTGAATTCCTCCATTGTTCCTTCCTTCTCCCTAGGGTTTCTTCCCTCTTTCTTGAAGTTACACATTTCTAGTAGCTAGGGTTTCATACCTATGGTTTAATTTTGAGTTTCTTAGTTCAATATTCATGGTTAGGGTTTTTTTTCACTCTCTTCTGGTGCGGTTGTGGTGTTATTGATGTTTTGCACCGATTCTTGGGGTTTTTGACATCAAAGGTAAGTGTTTCCATCTATAAACATCATTTGATGAATGATTTTTCTTTCCTAATTTATTTATCATGTTATTTTATTATTATATGTGGTGTGAAAGTGGTTTTTAAAAGATATTAACATGTGTTTAATTTTTAAATGGCATTTTTGTGTGAAATGGGGTGTGTTTTTGGGAAACCCCATTTTGTATCACTTGGTAGTGTTTTATAATTTTTGAAATTTTTTTATTAAATGTGGAAAGGGCTTCATATATGTTTTGGTGTGGTGTTACTGTGTGTTTGATTCAAAAAAAATGATTTTTGGAATGATTTTTGGTGTAAGGTCATGTTGTGTTTCTTGGTATGTTTTATAAGTTGTCAAAATGGTTTTTTGAGTCATATAAGAGGTGAAATCTTATTGGAAAACTTTTTTTGTTGGTTCTTGTTTTTAAAATGGTACATTTTGAGGTTAAAGTTCTTTTTTTGATGTGTAACACTTTAGAAATGTCTTGTAAAATTTTTTAAATGATTTATTGAATTCTGAAAGTGATGTGATACATGTTTGTGGGTTGTTTGGTGTGTGTATGATGTTAGAATGAAATTTGAGGGTGAGTAACATGTTTGGGGTACTTTTTGTGTGTTTATGATTTATAAATAGATTTTTTATGTGAAAATGGTATTTTATAACATGTGGAACTTGATTGATCACAAATGGGAAGCTCGAGTATCTATGTGGGCATACTAGAACTAGTATTCTAGTGATCTGGTAGTGGCCTTGTCCCTGTTTCACTTAGAAAGATTGACGATGAAAACACTAACTAAACTATGATGATGTTTGGGGACCACTATTCCATTGGTTTTTCCCCTCCTAGTGGCTCAGGCATGATAAGGTTATTGGTTATGGTTACTTTTACACCGAGATACGATGTACCTAGGGCCCCACAGCTAGCTAGTGCCTAGGGGTGTTCTCGTTACTAGTGCTCATTATATATTTTTTACTTACCATTGTTATATGGTGTTTTTGGTTGTTAATTTCAGTATCTTGTGTATTTTATTTTAAATTTTTCATTCTTTAAATTTTCCCTCTTGAAAACTGTTTTTTTTTTCAATTTGTTTTTCCTTAAAAAAATTTCTAGATTTTCTTTTTCATAAAAATTTCATTCCACTTTCCTTATTATGTTTATAACATGGAATATTTTCTTGGTTGTAATTCTATTATGCCTAGTCTCACACCCTACTTACACCCTTGAGTGTAAGTATACTTGGTAATGTTTGTCGCAGGTATGGGTAAAGTTGTTAGAGCTAGTAGTTCAGGTTTCTAGTGGTCCTTCTTAGTGTGGTGTCTTAGAGATGGATTGAGGGTGATTTACCCTTTCCATGAGGTGGTTATTGGGATACTATTTTTGGATTTATTCCCTTGTGTTAGTCTTTTAGATTTTTTATAAACCTTGTAACTCAATTTTTAATTTTTGTTAAAACCTATTTGGTGTGAATTTTCAGATTCATTTTATTTGTTATTGTTGGTTGTTTTATGTTTCTAAAATCAAGTAAAGCATTCCCAAAACCTTATGTGTGATACTCAGGTACTTGTTACAACCCATGGGGATCGGAAACACCCCTTGGTCCATGCCATGGACTAAGTTGGGTGCTGATTTGGATGAATACCAGATCTGGTTTGTGACAAAATGGTATCAGAGTAGGTTCTCTCTTTCTGGGTCATGTTCATTTGGGAAAGAGTCTGGGTAGACCGGAGCTAGGATTGACATAACTCATTGTTCTAGTTATAAGTAAGGTTTCTAGAGAAAACACCTTTTTGTGGGACTTGAGTTACCAGGAGAAGTCAGGTTCCATCTAAGTCTTTTAGTCCTTCCGTTTACTCGTTGGTTGGGAAATGAAATGGGAGTTGGGTCAACATTCCCAGTGAGCTCACAGGGCCTAGAAAGCCATGTGGAGATAGGTATATGGTCCTAGAACACTCTCCATGATGGTGGTTTGACTAGAATATGGCCACCAAACTTATGTCTGAGTCACCCACTGGCACTAGTTTCCCTCTTTTGAGAAGCGTCTTGTGTCTCTTTGAGTTTTGGAAATCATTTTGAAAAGCCCTTATTTTGGAATTATTGAGACATGGTTTTAAAGTAAAACTGATTTGATTTTAAGAAATATGAATTTTTGTGACATGATTTTCTAGTAAAATGGAAATTTTTTTATTTCTGAAAGGGTGGAAATGAACTTTTGTGAATTTTTGGAAATTTATTTTGTAAAGTATGAATTATGTTAAAGTGGGTTTTCAAAATATGTTTCAAATAGAATTTGTTAAACTATTAAAAGGTGTTTCTAAATGGGGTGAAATGTTTTTAAATTAATGTGTAAGGCTTGAAAGTGAGCTTTTATGTGAATGTTTGGTGATTTTATGAAAAGTTTTGTAAGATTTTAATTGGGTTTTGATTTTGTGGTTAGATATTTTGAGAAAGAGAGTGTGGGAAGAATGTTTCGATTTTGAAAGGATGAAAGGTTTGGTTTTGGTCTTTTGTATCCTCACAGGTGACCACATGCACAGGTTACATGGAAATATGTGTGGTTAATGGCATGACCGTATGAGTGTCGGGGTGGATATGAGGAGGGTGCCCAGTGTAGCACGGAAACATGCATGTGTGAGGACCATGAGATACCATTGGTAAATGCGCTATCCACCGACCCTGTTTACATTCAAAGAAATTATTTTTAAGTAAAATTTTATGTTTTAATAACTGGTGTTTGGATGGTGTGTCTTATTTTTTTTGGTAATGTTGTTATGGGATGTTTTGAGTTCGAGAACCCCTCTTGTTTGAACGATGTTTTGGGTTTGTGTTTTGTTGGTAAGTTGGGATAAAGGGTTGGTTAGTGGTCTTTTAGGAGAAATGTTTTAGGAAGCCTTTATGGTGGTTCCCCTCTTTTGTTCAGTTCTGGTTTTGGTACATTATGACCAAAGGACCATCTTGGTTGGGTTCTTGGGTCTCCCTGTTAGCAAGTGTATACCCCCATAAAGAGTTAATGAACGATTGAAGTGTGGTCTAGGGTAATTCTATATTGGAACATCCTCTAGTTGATCAACATTAGGACTTTCATCTTGATCTTTGGAGATTGATTCTACCCCCTTTTCCTTTTCAGTTAAGTGGATCCTCTTATAGCAGAAGAATGGTTGTGGAAGGTTGAAATAGACCTTAGTCTCTTAAGTTGCCTGAGTCTTCAAAGGTGAAGTTTGACACTGTTGTGTCTGTAGGTTCTATCTGGAAGCGGTGAAGGGGAATTCCATTGAGGGAAGGTAAAGCAGTCTAGATTTGATGATTTTAGCTGTAGTATTTAAGGGACTTTGGGTCTTTTATCAGTTTCTCATAAGAAAAGGATTCATGTTAGGCCATCAGTGTGGAAAATATGGTCGTTAGAGTATTTTATGGATGCTTGCGAAAATATCAATTTTCTTTTGTACTTGGTTCAAGGTACCACTCATTGTAATGTCTGTATTGGGTGCTAAGGTCATGTTCAGTGGTGTCTTCTTGTGTTTTATTTTCTTTTATGATCAAAGGTGGATGTTGCAAAACTTTTTGAGGACTTCCAATTAAATGGAAGCGTGTTTTCTTTTGGGAATTCCTGAAATTATGTATCCTGAATGAACATGTGAGATGGGTAATGTGTATTCATCTTTGAGTCCCCT
Organism: Viscum album; assembly: GCA_963277665.1. Lineage (NCBI taxonomy): Eukaryota > Viridiplantae > Streptophyta > Magnoliopsida > Santalales > Viscaceae > Viscum > Viscum album. The sequence continues at coordinate 67,940,287 of OY728165.1, read as the reverse complement.
ATCTTGGTGAAGGTTACATGAAAGGGTAAGTGGTTTGTGAGATGTGTTGTGTTCTGTTGATTTTGTTGCATCATGGTGTAGTTCCTTGTGGAATCGGAGGTGGAAATTCTATTTAGTGGTTTTTAGAGACTGACTGTGAGGTAGGAGATTCTTTAATCATATGAGCTCCAATTATAGGTCCCAAAGTGAAGTTGTTGTGTAGTTGGGAAACTCTAAGGGGTAAGGGATCTTGGTTTAACTTCTGTATCCAGTATGGGAGGTGGATATAGTTTTAGGTTTTGATGTGGTCGTTTCGTTTCAAGTTGTCTGGTGTGGTGGAAAGGGACATGTAGACCCTTCCCCTTAGGGCTGTAATCTGTATCAATGGGAGAGTCCCACCTTGGTTACAGGAAGGTGGGGTGGTTTTTTCTTCTCAAAACCCCATATTTTGAACCCCTGTGGGTATGACTCTCAGTACGGTTGTTCATATATGAATAAAATTGTAGGTCCATTTAAACCTAGATTTTGGTTGGACTCATCCGAGGTTGGTAATGCTCATGGGAGTGGTGAACTGTGTTGTGACACTGTTGGTTTGAAGTTTCATATAAAGGGGCCTCTTATGGTGGGAGAATAAGTTGTGCAGGAAGTACCCAAGTTATCCCATGTTGGGTTTCTTTATCGGTCCATGTTGGTTGGTTAAGATGGTTGGTTCTTATGGTGTGGAGACCCACCATGGGTATCATGTAAGTTATTTTAGAATAATTCTAATTTTAATTCTACCCCTTATAGTGGGGAGTCCGTTCAGGCCTCCCCTTATTTGTGTCCTGGTTTTGTCTCAGAAAATTAAGTTGTCTCTTATGGTGGGGAGTCCATCCGAACCTCCCCATGTTAGTATTATGGTTCAGTCTCAGGTTTTACTTTACTTTTAATGGTGGGGAGTCCATTCAGGTATCCCTGTATCAGTAACTCTGTTTTTCCCTTAGTGTTGGCTTGGCGGTAGGTAGTCTCACTCGGAGCCATCTAAGCACCAACTTATTTATTAGGTAAACATTTGGATTGGATCCTTCCCAATGGTTTTGATGAAGTAAGGATATGGTAACCTCGTTAGAATTTTTTTTGTTTTAGGTAAATTTCTTAAGATTCATCAGGTAGTGTTTAAGGTGTTTCATTTTGGGATGTGGTTTGATTATATTTGTTCGCTTTAGGAAAGTGGTGTAAATTTTGGTTGGTGAGAGTATCCTTTATTTTGTTTGATCAACTAGAGGTGTTTTAGCCTTTGGGAGAAGGTAACACTTAGAAAGGAAGTCCATCTTGATCTCCCAAGTAAGCTTGTACCCCTCTTTTCCTATTGGTAGTGTCCTTGTTGTCTTTTCATTCAGCATTAATTGGGAAACCCCTTTGAACTTGGAAATATTATTGGGTTTTTTTGTATCTAGACTTATTGTGTCTTTCTAGGGATACAAATCATTATGGTTGAGAGAATTGTCAAACCTGAGTTTTTAGTTTTTCCTTCGTTCTGATTTGGGTCAAGTTCTTAGTCGTTTTCTTAGGAATTCGGCATGACGGGGTAAATTTTTTGGGGCATTAATTTATTATATTCTTGGTCTATATTTCCTCCTAGGTTTCCCTTAGTATCCCCCTTGAATTTTGGAGAAAAATGGCACTTTTTGGGAGGACAGAACAGGGTGCACGGTTTGGCCACATGGTTTACTAAACTGTGCATCCAAACCATGCACAGTGTCAAATTCATAAAAAAATATTTTGTTATTAGAAGTTTTCCCTTACGTGATTAACCCTAGTGCACCCCTTTCTTCCCCCATTCGACCATTTCATCCATGGAAGGCTCCCAAGCTCCCTCAAGGTTATTTGGAACCCATTTTTTAAGGTATTTTTGGTGGTAGAACTTCAATATTCTTCAAGTAAGTGAATTCCTCCATTTTTCCTTCTTTCTCTCTAGGATTTCTTCCATATTTATTGAAGTTCCATATTTCTAGTAGCTGGTGTTTCTTATCTAGGGTTTAATTTTGAGTTTCTTAGTTCAGTCTTCTTAGTTAGGGTTCATTTTCACTCGGTTATGGTGCGGTTGTAGTGAGGTTGAAGTTTTGAACCAATTCTTGTGGTTTTTGACATAAAAGGTAGGTGTTTCCATCTATAAACATTGTTTGATGAATGATTTTGGTTGAATTATTTATTTAGCATGTTATTTTATTATTATATTTGGTGAAAAAGTGGTTTTTGAAAGAGATTAACATGTGTTTTATTTCTAAATGGTATGTTGTGCGAAATAGGGTGTGCTTTTGGTGTAACCCCATTTTTTATCACTTGGTAGTGTTTTATAATTTTTAAAAATTGTTTATTAAATGTTTCAAGGGCTTCCAATTCTATTTTGGTGTAGTGTTAGTGTGTGTTTGATTCAAAAAGGGGGATTTGGGGAATGATTTTTGGTGTAAGGCCATGTTGTGGTTCTTGGGATGTTTTATAAGTTGTCAAAATGGTTTATTGAGTCATATAAGAGGTGAAATCTTGTTAGAAAACTATTTTTGGTGGTGCATGTTTTTAAAATGGTACTTTTGGAAGTGCAGGGGCTACTTGTGATGTGTAACACTTTGGAAATGTCTTGTAAATTTTTTTAAATGATTTCTTGAATTTTGAAAGAGATTTGAAACATGTTTTTGGGTTGTTTGGTGTGTGTATGATGTTTAAATAAAATTTTAGGATGTGGAACATGTTTGGGGTACTGTTTTGTGTGTGTATGATTAAGAAATAGAGTTTTGATGTGAAAAATGGTATTTTATAACATTTGTAACTTGATTGATCACAAATGGGAAGCTCGGGTATCTAGGTGGGTGGACTAGGACTAGTATGATAGTGATTCAGTGGTGGTATCATCCCTATTTCACTTAGTAAGATTGACGATAAAAACACTAATTAAACTATAATGATTTTTTGGTACCACTAGTACATTGGGGTTTCCCATCCTAGTGGCCCATGCATGAGAAGGTTATTGGTTATGGTTAATTTTACACTGAGATATGATGTACCTAGGGCCCCATAGCTAGCTAGTGCCTAGGGGTGTTCCCATTACTGGTGCTCATTGGCTATTTTGTAATTATCGTCAGCATAAAGTGTGTTTGGTTGGAAATTTCAAAATCTTGTGTATTTTCTTATAAATTGTTCATTCTTTAAAGTTTCCCTCTTGAAAAATATTTTTATTTAAAGTTGTTTTTCCTTAAAATTGTTGCTAGCTTTTATTTTTCATAAAACTTGCAAACCATTTTCCTTATGATGTTTATAGAATGTAATATTTTTCTTGGGCAGCATCCTATTGGGCTTAGTCTCACACCCTACTTACATACTTGGGTGTAAGTATACTTGGTAATGTTTTTCGAAAGTATGGGTAAAGCTTTTGGAGCTGGTGGTTCAGGTTTCTAGTGGTCCTTCTTGGTACGGCGTCTGGGAGATGGCTTGAGGGAGATTCACCCTTGCCATGAGGTTGTGCTAGGGATGTTATTTTTGTCTTTATTCCCTTATGGTAGTCTTTGGGATTTTGTATAAACCTTTTAACTCAATCCTTAATTTTTTTAAGACATTTTTGGTGTGAATTTTTATATTCGATTTATTTGTTATTATTGGTTTTTTATGTTTCTAAACTTAGATAAATCATTCCCAAACCCTTTTATGTGATACCCGAGAACTTGTTCCAACCTGTGGGGATCAGGAACGCCCCTCAGGCCATGCCACAGATTGAGTCAGGTGCCAATTTGGATGATGAACTAATCTGGTTCATGACACATGTGTAATCCTCATGTCATATTCCACAATCATAGGATGAAACTCCATGCCTAGGATGAAACTCTGTGCATGGGATAGGACCACCAAACATCTGGGCAGCCCATATGCATAATACCCACACCATCCCTCATTGTCACTTCTTTCTTGACATTATTGTCCTTACAACATGACATTAAACTACATGGATTGGTCCTATAACACTAACTTAAATTAGGGCATTGAACTATATGTGTTTTGATCCCTGTCTCCTAAAATGGTATATAGGAAACCTTTATGAGGTTCAATCCTGACATCTCAAAATACATAGGGTACCTCCATGAGCTTCAATCCCAACACCCCTATCATTACGATCAAATCCCAAGTGGTAAATCCCCCCCCCCCCCTTGGGGACACACTTAATGAAATCCCTAGAGTGAAATCTGTTAAGTCAAAAGTCTTCTTTTGGCTTTTACATCATGTTTTGGAAATCACAAATATATTCTGTCATGTTTTGGAAATCACAAAAGTATTCTATCATATGTTTGTAAATAACAAATTGTCTTTTATCATGTTTATCGTATCGTACGATGATTGATCGTACCGACCAAAACGTATCGTACTGATTCTGTCAAACGTATCGTACTGACTCTGTCAAACGTATCGTACTGACTCTGTCAATCGTATCGTACTGACTTTGCTATTCAGATAATCATTATTTGTTTTGGTACTTTGTCAAAAACTCTCTCTGCATATGAATCGTACTCATGTTTTACATTTCTATATATCTCTTATCCTAACGAAACGATGTCGTTGAGTTAGTTATATACTAATCAAAACGATGTCGTGCTTTCTGTTTCAATATGACCGTTGGAGGCAATATGACCGTTGGAACCCGAGGCCTATAAATAGGAGGTCATTTGAAGCTGAGAAGATACTGATGAACGAAGAGACTCTGTGAACTACGAAGATTCTAGAGAGAGACACTGTGACTTCTCTCATCAGCCTTGTGCGTCCGATCATCGTATCGAGGGCTGCCGGGGATAGGCAGACAGACGTGCCGATAATCGTATCGAGGGCTCACCAAGGTGTTGGTGAGACAGACCTTTTATCCTAGGTGAAAGGATAACCCTTCTCTTTGGGTTAAAAGAATTGTATTACTTTTACATTTCTGCTGTTGTATTAGAAAGGGATTTGTATTGTTTCCTTTCTTTACTTATTCAATTGTAATTGTTTCAATTACAATCATTCCATTACATATTGTATTGATTGGTTCTATACGCTTTAAGGTAGAATCATTCATATTTGTATTACTCTGATTATTGTGTTCACCTTGAATACAATTGTTTTGCTTTACAATAGTATTACAATATATCGTACCTTTTACATTCAATACAATTGTGGGTGTTTGTATTTGTATTAGTTTAAAATCTTTTAAACTAATCTCTTTGTTACTAAAACTCAAGGTTTTTAAAACCTACAATTCACCCCCCCTCTTGTATTGTTCCATCTAATAGACTTTTATATCAACTATTCGATCCAACAATTGGTATCAAAGGAGGTTTTCCACTGATTTGTATTACTAGCTTTATTTCTTATTACTTTCTTAAATACTTACTACACTAACGTGTGGAGTGGAAAAGTTGTTTTTGTTATATTAGATGGCAGGAATGAATATCGGATCAATAGATAATCTGAATCCTTCTAGACCACCAATCTTTAATGGGAATGATTATGAGTATTGGAGAGATCGTATGAAGACTTTCGTCATCAATACTGGTGTAGACAATTTTATTATGCTTACTAGGGGTTACAAAATTCCTGACAAAGAAGTTAGTACTTTCACAAATCAAGAGAAGCAAGAATATCAACTAAATTACAAGGTACGCAATACTTTATTATGTTCTATGACCAGGAATATATATAGTCAGATATCTTCATGTGAAGCAGCCAACTGTATTTGGAAGAAATTAGAAGTCACTCATTTTGGTACATCCAAAGTTATAGAAACAAGGAGAGCAATGCTTCGAGCAGAGTATCATGGATTTGTTTTTCCTTATGGAGAGCAAGTATGTAAAGTGCAACAAAGGTTTATGACAATTGTCAACAGCTTACAATCTATGGGAGAAAAAGGTCTTGATGATGAAGCTCTTGTTGATAAGATTATAGATATTATGCCAAATGAATGGGAGTCAAAAAGAACAGCTATTGATGAAAATAGAAAAGTTTCCCAGATTACTCTTGATGAACTCTTTGGAACTCTTCTACAGCACGAAACAAGAATGAAAAGAGATGCTGATTTCAATAAGAAGAAGAATGGGAATGGAAGTGTAGCTTTTTCATCTAAAGCTAAAACACCTGAAAGGGTTACAAGGTCTAAATCCAAGAAAGTTGTTGTTTCTGATTCAAGTGATTGTAATCTTTCAGACAATGAGTTAGCTAATCTTGCTCGGAGGATGAACAAGATTGTGGGAAAGAAAGATTTTAAATATAGATTCAAAAAGAAATATAGGAAAGATAGGAAAGATTCAGAGGTAACTTGTTATGAATGCAAGAAAGCAGGACATATAAGGCCTGATTGTCCTTTACTGAAGAGGAAAGATAGAAAAGAGAAACACTCTGAAAGAAACAAGAAAAGGTTTTATAAGACGAAGAAAGGCTTGAAAGCAAATGATACATGGAGTGCAAGTGGTAGTGATTCCTCAGATGATTCTTCAGAATATGAGACGTCAGGACAAAGGAATATTGGACTTCTAGCCAGACTACCAATTGAAGATCATTGTCTCATGGCTAAGGTACACAATGCTGAAGCTGTTACAAATGTCTCTTTAAATGCAAATTATGTTGATAATAAATATTATGAATCTTCAAATGATGAACCCTCATCATCAGAAGATGATACTTTACCTTCTTTTGAAGAAGTCTCTAGATTTGCTAAATTACTTGAAAATGAAAATTCTAAACTCAAAAAGAGATTTGAAAAAGCAAATTCTAGAATTTCTATTTTGACTAAAGAAGTATCAGATCTTTCTAAAAATCTTGATGGGAAAACTTCTGATTTTGAAAGTATTTTGAAAACCCTTGAGAAAGTCAAATCTGAAAAAGATAAACTTTCTAAGGATCTTGAAACTGCTATTTCAAAGAAAAACATTTTAGAGTCTAACTCTAGTTCTAATTCAAATATTTTAGAAAACAAGAATTTGGTTTTAAAACTAAAGTCAGAGATTTTATCCTTGAAAAAGTGTTTGTCAAACTTTACTCATGGAAAAGAAAACTTTGATAGGATGTATTCTCAAATTAGACCTTTGAGAAATCGTTCTGGTCTTGGTTTTACTTATTCCAAACCTGTTTTTAGTAATAACTATTTTGTTCCTCAAAAAACCATTTTCTGTTCCAAGTGTCAATGTGGTGGACATTGGAGAAGAGATTGTTCTCTTAACAAAACTCAATCCTTAGGATTTCATAAAGCTCATTTTGCAAAACAAATGTGGATTCCTAAAATTCTTTTATCTAATCCTTCTGGATCCAAACAAGTTTGGATTCCGAAAATCTAATTGTTTCTTTTTCAGGAAAATGAGAAGTGTATCAATAAGAACATTTGGTACATGGATAGTGGTTGCTCTCGACATATGACTGGAAACAAAGTTTTCTTTGAAAAGATTATCAAAACAAAAGGTGGAAAAGTTACCTTCGGAGATAATGCTCAAGGAAAGATTGTTGGTATAGGTAATATCGTTTTTCTTAGAAAAGTTCTTATTTCAAATGTTTTGTTTGTTAAAGGTCTTAGGCACAATCTCATCAGCATAAGTCAATTATGTGATGAAGGTTACCTTGTGAATTTTAGAAATGATAAGTGTCTAGTTCACAATTCCAAGGATGAATTCATTCTATCTGCCCATAGGCAAGAGAATGTTTACACTATTAACTTAGAAGACCTTAGAAACCAAAACTTACCTTGTCTAAGTGTAATAGAAGACCAATCGTGGCTATGGCATAGGAGATTAGGACATTGTAATTTGAGAAACCTAAGAAAACTCTCAAAGAAAGGTCTTGTAAAAGGGCTACCGGATCTTAGATATGATTCTTCAAAAGTCTGTGATCCTTGTCAGTTTGGCAAGCAACATAAAACTAGCTTTAAACCAATTAATGAAGTTTCAACTTCTAATGCATTACAGCTTGTGCATATGGATCTGTTTGGTCCTTCACAATCTGGAAGCATTGGAGGCAAATACTATGTATTTGTTTTAGTTGATGACTTTACTAGATTTACATGGGTCTACTTTCTCACAAAGAAATCTGAAGCCTTTTCGTATTTCAAAACTTTTAGAGCCCAAGTTAAAAATGAGAAAAACCTACCATTGATAACTATTCATAGTGATCATGGTGGTGAATTTCAAAACTCAGATTTTGAAACTTTTTGTAGTAAGAAAGGTATTACTCACAATTTCTCAGCACCAAGAACTCCTCAGCAAAATGGTGTTGTTGAAAGAAGAAATCGTATTCTTCAGGAAATGACTCGAACCATGTTGAGTGAATACTCAATTGCTAAGCATTTTTGGGCTGAAGCTGTAAGTACTGCCTGTTATACTATAAATCGTGTTTTAACTAGACCATTTCTTAATAAAACTCCTTACGAGTTATGGACTGGCCGAAAACCTAAAGTTTCTTACTTCAAAGTTTTTGGATGCAAAGTATTCATTCTGAATACAAAAGAAAATTTACACAAATTTGCACCAAAATCTGATGAAGGAATCTTTCTAGGCTATTCCACAACCTCTAAGGCTTATAGAGTTTTCAATAAAAACACTTGTACTGTTGAAGAAACAGTACATGTAAAATTTGATGAAACTAACCCTTTTGTTTTCAACCAACCCAATCCTACATCCTCGGATGTGTTTTCTAAAGATGTTTATCAACCTTTGTTAGAAGAACATTCTGATAAGGAAAATGTTCAAGAAAGTGTTCCTGAAACATTTACCACAGAAGATTTTCTACCATATGTTGATGAACAGGTTTTACAAAACCAAAATCAATTGTTTCTTAGGAATCATCCCAGTGATAATATCATTGGTGATATAAATCAACCTGTAAGGACCAGAAATTCCTTAAGAAATGAAATAGAACATCTTGCTTTTCTTTCCCAATTTGAACCTAAAAGTCCAAGTGAGGCTTTAGGTGATGATGATTGGATCAAAGCAATGCAGGATGAACTAAATGAATTTGAAAGGAATCAAGTCTGGACTTTAGTTGAAAGACCTAAAGAAACAACTGTAATTGGTGTAAAATGGGTTTTCAGAAACAAGTGTGATGAAAATGGAATCATTGTAAGAAATAAAGCAAGACTTGTTGCTAAAGGCTATAATCAACAAGAGGGAATAGACTATGAAGAAACATATGCTCCTGTAGCTAGACTTGAATCTATTCGCATTATATTAGCCTTCGCAGCATATTTCAATTTCAAACTATTTCAAATGGATGTCAAATGTGCTTTTTTAAATGGTTTTGTTCAAGAAGAAGTTTTTGTTGAACAACCTCCTGGTTTTCAAGACCCAAAACATCCTGATCATGTCTTTAAACTTACCAAGGCTCTATATGGTCTTAAACAAGCTCCTAGAGCATGGTATGATAGACTTACAGGATTTCTTTTACAAAACAATTATAGAAAAGGTACAGTTGATCCAACTCTTTTTATCAAAATGGAAAACAAAAATGTTTTGGTTGTCCAAATCTATGTTGATGACATCATATTTGGATCAACTCAGAAATCTTTAACCGATTCTTTTGCAAATTTAATGAAATCTGAGTTTGAAATGAGTATGATGGGTGAGTTAACATTCTTTCTAGGTTTTCAAATATCTCAAAAACCAGAAGGAACTTATATATCTCAACATAAGTATATTAAAGACTTACTCAAAAAGTATGGATTTGACAAAACTAAAAGTATTAGCACCCCAATTGGTACCTCAAATACTCTTGATCTTGATGAAACTGGGAAACCAGTAGATCAAACAATTTTTAGAGGTATGATAGGGAGTTTGCTATACTTGACAGCTAGTCGACCCGACTTGATGTTTTATGTATGCTTATGTGCAAGATATCAATCTAATCCAAAAGAGTCTCACTTAAAAGCCGTAAAGAGAATCTTTCGGTATTTAAAAGACACTATGGATTTAGGACTTTTCTACTCTTCTGGAAATGATTTTGTTTTAAAAAGTTTTTCAGATGCTGACTTTGGTGGTTGTAGAATGGATAGAAAAAGTACATCTGGAACTTGTCATTTCTTAGGAGATTCTTTGGTTTCTTGGTCTTGCAAGAAACAACACTCAGTAGCACTCTCCACTGCTGAAGCTGAATATGTAGCAGCTGGAAGTTGCTGTGCTCAAGTATTGTGGATGCAGCAGACACTCACTGACTATGGTTTGAGTTTCTCCAAAACTCAAATTCTGTGTGATAATACAAGTGCCATAGCTCTTAGTAAAAACCCAGCACATCACTCTCGTGCAAAACACATAGATGTTAGGCATCACTTTCTTAGGGATCACACACAAAAAGGAGATATTGTTTTACAATTCATCGGAACGCAAGAACAACTTGCTGATATTTTTACAAAACCTTTACCTTCCGATAGATTTGAATTTATAAAACAGAAGCTAGGAATGATTACAATAAAATAATCATTCATATCTACTTCCTGTTTTACATCTCTCCTAATAGTAAGAAACTCCTCGTAGAAAGGGGGAGGACATTTCTTTATGTCTTTATGTTTCTGATCTTTAAATATTTACTCTCTTTATATATGTTTCTTTCTGTTTATCGTATTGACCATTTCAGTTTTTCTGTTTATCGTATTGAAATTCTTTTCCATCGTATCGTTCAAAAATTTTGTATCGTCCGATGATAGTATTGAAATTCTTTTCCATCGTACCATTCAATAATTTTTTGAATCGACCGATGATGGTATTGAAATTCTTTTCCATCGTACCATTCAATAATTTTTGAATCGACCGATGATGGTATTGAAATTCTTTTCCATCGTACCATTCAATATTTTTTGAATCGACCGATGATGGTATTGAAATTCTTTTCCATCGTACCATTCAATAATTTTTTTTTGAATCGACCGATGATGGTATTGAAATTCTTTTCCATCGTACCATTCAATATTTTTTGAATCGACCGATGATGGTATTGAAATTCTTTTCCATCGTATCATTCAATATTGTATCGACCGGTGATAGTATTGAGATTGTTTTCCATCGTACTGTCGGTTAATGGTAACAACTATTTTCCATCGTACGGTCCGACCATAGTAATGACTTTGTTTTCCATCGGCATCATTTTTTTTTCTTACGATTGCTTCTTTGATACTTACCAAATCCAACAATCACCTTTTGTTCTCCGACAGGTATCTTTTTCAATTTTTATTTTATTTTCTTTCTTTGTTTTAATCCTAACCATTGATCTGGTATTATCTAATCTCGACCGTAGAAGTTCAACGGTCATCTCTTTTTTTTGCCTATAAATACCCCCCTCCCCTCCCCAAACCCACATTGATTGTTCAGGAATTGAGGCGAAGCTCTGCTCCCCCAGCTATAAACAATCGTACGATCTTCTCAATCGGCATCATCTTTATGTCTCAATCCTCTGCCAACACTCCCGCTGAAATGTCTTCAAAGACTTTTACAGAGAAAGACTTTCACAGAGAAAGGTTAGTATCCCGAGAATTCTTCGATATGTACGATTCTACAATCAAGAGGATTATTTTGTTTCAAGGATGGGAACATCTCTGTGTGGAAAAGCCTGATACTCAAGATCCAGTTCTTTTTGATGAAGTTTGTCAATTTTACAAAACCGTGTCTTTCGACAAAGATATGACTATAAACTTCGCTGTGTACGATAGAAAATTATCCATGTCTGTGAAACAAGCGGCACACTTTCTGAACGTTTCTATAGAAGGGGATTCATTCTGTCCATCTCACAAACTACCAGAGGAAGTTGGTACGTTTAATAGAGAGAGTGCTGAAAAATCTTTGTTTGTTGTTAATGAGGGAAAGAGGAAAGTTTATCATCTTTCACCGGACAATCGGTTTGTCACTTTATGGATGAAAGGTTTTCTTGTCCCAAGGAAAGGGGATAGAGAAACTCTTAAAGTTTCTGATGTCTTTATGCTCGATTATCTTGTGAATATGAGGAAAGTGAATCTCATGGGATATATTTTTGAAACCGTCAAGAATGTCAAGAAAGGAGGGATTAAATCCCAGATAATAATGTATCCAGCCATCCTTACAAAATTCATTCTTGAGAGTATGAAGTTTTGTAACATTCCTTTGAAAGGAAAACCTATGGATTTGTGGCCGTCTTTCATTAATAAGAGTACGATGAAAAAGCTGAATGTTTGTTTTGATTCAAATTCAAAACTTTTTGTCAGAGATGTAGAAGCTGAATTGCCTGAAAATCAATCGGCACCTATGCCAGCCAAAGACAATCAATCCGCCGGTGTTACTCGAAAGTCTGATCCGCAGACTAGTTCAAAGCCGAAGAAGAAGAAGCCGAGGTACAGTAAGGAAGTTGTAGCCAAATGGAGAAAGGACAAGGAACAGAGAAAAGAGGGTGATCCGAAGTTTGGTCTTGATCCTGCTGAGGCTTTTGCAGAAAGAATAAGGGTAGAAGAAACCCTTCAAGCTGAAAAGAAAAAGAAGACTCTTTTGAAAAGAAAGGCTCAGGACTTTGATATTTCTAAAGTCTTGAAAGCAGTTGAAGATGCAAGTGCTCAACTAACTGTGGAAGTCCATCAAGAACCCATCGTACAGAGTTTGCCTGAGAAAGAAAAAGGAAAACAAGTAATAGAAGAAGTGGAAGTAGAAGAAGGAGATTTTCTGTTAGAATTTCTTCAAAGTTCAAAGAAAAGTAGAGAGGAATCGCTTCAAAAGCTGAGAGAAGGTGTTCAACAAACTCCTCATGCCGATCAGGAAAAATCTTCGGACAGGATGTCATCTCGAGAAAAGCAAGATGCTCAATCTTCTCAATCTGATAAAGTAGTTGTCATTAGTGACAGAGTGGAAGAATAAAGAAAGCAGAAAGAAAAAGTGAAAGGGAAACAGCCAGTTGTTGATTCAAGCAGATCGTATGAACTAGCATCGTACGATGATGATACTGATTCAGAGCATACAATCTCTCTCAAGAAGAGTGATTACATTGTTCAAGTTTTGAGAAGGATGGAGAAAACCATTCCTTATTTTCCGAGGCTGGAAGGAAAGATTGATTTTATTACTGAAAATCAAAGGAAGAAGTTTGGATCTGTGAAAGAATTGAGGAAGAAAGTTTTGTCTGTAGAAGCCGATCTGAAAGTTCTTTCAGAAAGCTCAGTTGCTCATAAGAAAGCTTGCAATAAGATGACTAAGTGGTCGTACAAAACTGAAAGCTCAATCAATGACCATGAGATTGCTATTGAAGATATAAGATGGTTATCAAATGAGCTTGCAATTGCTTTCAACAAGCTTGATAAAGAAACAATTGAAAGACTGAACCTTTTGTCGTCTCAAAGAGCCGATGTTCCTTCAGTGAAAGATTTGCAAGAGAGGATGAATGCTTTCCAATCTGAATTCTCGAAGGTTTCATCTTTCAAAGATGAAATGGTTTTACTGAAGAATCAAAATTCCAAGTTGTCCAAGGATAACAAGACTCTGCAAAACAGAATTGATACCCTTGAAGAAGTAATCAGAGTACAGGAGGAGACCATCAGAAATCAAGATCAGATTTTTGCGGATCAACAGGAGCTTCTCAAAACTCAGGGTGAATCAATTTCTGAAGACAAGAAGGAGATCAAGAAGATGAAAGCTGTGCTTCATGAGCTTATAAAGAAGGAGAAGGAAAGAGAAAACAAATGATTGTTGTATTTGTTTCTTTTGGAACTTGTTTGTTTTGTAATAACTCTTATAATCCTTTCTCTTTTATCCATTGTCTTGTATTACTTCACTAACTCTTCCAGACAATTCGAGATTACTCCTTTCTTTTTGTAAATCACAAAGGGGGTGAATATTTACAAAGCAAAGGTTGTTTTACAAAGGGGGAGAATGCATTATAATGCTCTTAAGGAAAATCTATGAATACAATCCTTAGGAAAGTCAATACCTAAGGGGGAGTTAGTTGTATTCAATTTCTTATTCAGAAGAGTTTTCAATAACTCAGGGGGAGATAAGTATTTCTTGGTTCATTTACTTTGTGTGTTTGTGCTTTCCAAAAAGGGGGAGATTGTTAAGTCAAAAGTCTTCTTTTGGCTTTTACATCATGTTTTGGAAATCACAAATATATTCTGTCATGTTTTGGAAATCACAAAAGTATTCTATCATATGTTTGTAAATAACAAATTGTCTTTTATCATGTTTATCGTATCGTACGATGATTGATCGTACCGACCAAAACGTATCGTACTGATTCTGTCAAACGTATCGTACTGACTCTGTCAAACGTATCGTACTGACTCTGTCAATCGTATCGTACTGACTTTGCTATTCAGATAATCATTATTTGTTTTGGTACTTTGTCAAAAACTCTCTCTGCATATGAATCGTACTCATGTTTTACATTTCTATATATCTCTTATCCTAACGAAACGATGTCGTTGAGTTAGTTATATACTAATCAAAACGATGTCGTGCTTTCTGTTTCAATATGACCGTTGGAGGCAATATGACCGTTGGAACCCGAGGCCTATAAATAGGAGGTCATTTGAAGCTGAGAAGATACTGATGAACGAAGAGACTCTGTGAACTACGAAGATTCTAGAGAGAGACACTGTGACTTCTCTCATCAGCCTTGTGCGTCCGATCATCGTATCGAGGGCTGCCGGGGATAGGCAGACAGACGTGCCGATAATCGTATCGAGGGCTCACCAAGGTGTTGGTGAGACAGACCTTTTATCCTAGGTGAAAGGATAACCCTTCTCTTTGGGTTAAAAGAATTGTATTACTTTTACATTTCCGTTGTTGTATTAGAAAGGGATTTGTATTGTTTCCTTTCTTTACTTATTCAATTGTAATTGTTTCAATTACAATCATTCCATTACATATTGTATTGATTGGTTCTATACGCTTTAAGGTAGAATCATTCATATTTGTATTACTCTGATTATTGTGTTCACCTTGAATACAATTGTTTTGCTTTACAATAGTATTACAATATATCGTACCTTTTACATTCAATACAATTGTGGGTGTTTGTATTTGTATTAGTTTAAAATCTTTTAAACTAATCTATTTGTTACTAAAACTCAAGGTTTTTAAAACCTACAATTCACCCCCCCTCTTGTATTGTTCCATCTAATAGACTTTTATATCAACTATTCGATCCAACAAAATCTTCCCCATTGAGGACACACATAACTAAACCCTCGAGTGTTAAATCTTCCCCACTAGGGGCACACTTGACTAAACCCTCAAGTGTAAAATCCCCCCCTAGGGTTAAACTTAACCAAAAACCTATACCCATAATATGTTAAACCTGTGACCCACCTGAAACCTCTACCCCATATAATAAACATTGGATGCCTAGAGTAAAAAGCTTCACATGACTTATTCCTCTAGTGTCAACTACACCATGGATGAAATGAGATGCCTTGGGTTCTGTGCATATGATTACTCACCCATGAGATGAACTCAAAAATGGGAAGATTTTATAGGTTCCCAACATACCCGACATTCATAAATGAATAGATATTCCCAATGTTACCATCTACTTCGACTGCAATATGTTTCTCTTTCGAGACAGAAGTATCATAATTAACTCTGGTCCACCTTGAGATGGAATTTGAAATGAGTTTAATGAAAATAAATTAAATCATTTATGGACTCTCAGACTAGGTGAAAAGATCTAGTAGGCATACATAGAAGAAAGAATCAACATCCCATCATCCTGTTTTGATCAAGGAGCCGACATCACCAACCATGGTGGTGGAGGTCGACTACCTTTAGAAAGTGGTAATGTGGGGCAATAAATAGCACGATTCACATCCTTGAAGGAAAGTATCATAAATAGTCATCCACTTAACTATTAATCTTTTTCAATGGGATGTTAAAAGTTATTTTTTGAATGGTTTAACTATTGAAAAGGTGTTTGTTGAAAAACCTCCCAGTTTTGAAAATTCAAAACATCCACATCATGTTTCAAGTAAACCAAAGATATGTATGGTTTAAAATAATCCCATTAGGATTTTTATAAAAGGTTAACTAAATTTATTTTGGAAAATTATTTTAAAATGAGAAAATAATTTTAAATGAGTTTATATGGGAGAAATAAATTTTTTACTTGGTTTTCAAATTTCTCAATACAAGGATGGTATTTTTATAATCCAATGAAAATATACTAATGAAATTTTATAACATTTTTTGAATGTATCAAGTAAAGAAAATAAATACACCTATTAGTTCTTATTATAAGCTAACATTAGATGAAACTAGTAATCAATGACAAGATTTATAATGGTATGATTGGGAGTCTTCTTTATCTTACTATGACTCAGCCAAAAATTATGTTTATTTTTTTTTATTCTCATTTTCAATGAAATCCTAAATAATATTTTTTTAAAGATCTTACAAGAATTTTTATATATTTAAAAGTTCCTAAAAATATTGGTTTATTTTTTCCAAAATATACTTATTTTGAACTTATAATTTTTTCTGATGCCAATTTTGGTGGATGTTGATTAGATAATAAAAGTACGAGTGGAAATTGTCAACAACTTTAAAAATCCCTAGGCACTTGTAGTAGTAGGAAGAAAAACTTCATTTCTCTTTCTATAGATGAAGTATAAAATATATCCATGGGGAGTTGTTGCACCCAAACTATTTGGATGAAAAACATTCTCTAAGATTATGGGCTTACATGTGGTCATGTTCCTATCAAGTGAGATAATACTAGTTCTATTAGTATTTCTATAAATCTCATTCAACACTTGCTAAATAATAACATTGATATTAGAAACCAATTTTTGAGAGACCACTTTAAATAAGGAGATATCTTGTTAGATTTTATTAGCACGAACTTTCAATTAGATGATATTTTATAAAACCCATTACTCTAGAACATTTTTATTTTATTAAGAGAGATTTATGAATTATGTGCTTGTGAAACTTACTTTAATCTTAGGAAAGATTAAGAATTTTATTTTTATTTATTTTTTAAAAAAATATTTATTTAAAATTTTTTGAATTTTTCTTTTCCTTTAAATTATATTTCAATATTTTAAATTATTGATATTTTTTTAAGGGGGGATATTTAATTTTTTTAGATGAATTTTATGTTTATGAGTAGTTTTTTTACAATCATAAAGGGATAGAAATGTATCGTAGTATTTTGGAATATTTTCAAAGAGATAGAATGGTGGTAATATCAAGGGGAGAAAATGGTAATGTAAAGTGAGTGTGGATTTCCTAGAAAAGTAATACATGTCTGGATACAAAAAATTGGATGTGGTTTTGACATGGATATACCTAGAGGTAATAACATTTAAAAGGGTAGGTTGGGTATTAACCTAATATTCACCCTAGGCACAAGTAGTGGGCCTTTAATACACAACTGGTTTGACACTCCCTGGGGATTTACCTTGTATAATTCACATTACCTTTAAAATTCATTATGAAGGATGAATTATATGGGTTGAAATTATATTTATTGAAAATATCTTCAAAGTATATTTTTTTAATTCCATTGTGAAATATTTAAATTCTTTTTGAAATTATGTTGGAAATATTTTTATTAAAACTTTTCATATGCCTTTATCTATTTAGTTAAAAAAAATTATTCAAAGTGGTTGTGATCATCAAAAAGGGGGAGATTGTTGTACATATCTTAGATGTTTTAATGATTAGAAACACCAAATGTGTTTCTAACTATTTTATTAGAGTTTTTTTTAGTGTTTATGTTTGTACATGAAGATATGAAGTTAACTAATCAATTGAAACGTTCAAAAGGAGATTGATAGGTTTTTTGGAGGAACCTTACCTGGCAGTAGCACCATACAACCATTAATCCCTCACCAGGTAGCTAGTAGGCCTGCTAGAGGCACCTGCTACTGCCATGCTCAAATGGCCAGCTGGTAGGATCGTTTGGATAGCCAGTGAACCCAGTTAAACTAGCAATTTAAAGTGGACCCCATCAATTTTACTCTCCATTTAAATCTCTATTATACACAAGATTACCTAGAATGGACAAGTGAATTTTGGGGGCTATATATAGAACCCCAAGGAGGAATGGACATCAAAAAATATGAACCAAACATAAATTGGATATGAATCAAATCCTCTTGTGCCTTATCTTGAGATTACTCTTGTGCTTCTTTATTTTACTCAACTTATCTTTCATCGCTTATTGTATCTTTCTATCATTATTATTCTTCAAATATTTTCAAGATATTAGAGAGTTATTTATAAATTTTTTTACTAAAAGAAAATATCCTCCTCCTCCTCTTCTTCTCTTGGGTTCTCACTACCACCTAAGTGAGGGTTCTTGGGTTTCATACTTTCTCCACTCAAAACAAGTTTTGTATTGGGTTTATTTATTTCACCATTGAAAATAAATTGTACTTATTTCTTCTTGGGAATCATGGATAACTATAAAGTCAATGGTTTTAATCTAAAACCTCTCAATTAATTTAAGGGAGGAGAGATAGGGGATTATATTTATTTATTAATGACCTCCTTTATAAAATTATGTTACCTTTAAATTTTATCTATGATTACTTTGTTTTTTATATATATATCACTTATGATTGCATGTTATTGATTAATTTCTTCATTTAAATTGTTTAATTTAGTTTAGTTTTTTAAAGGGAAAACCCCACCCCACCCCCACCCCCTACTTGCTATCTTACTTCGACCAACAGGCACTCAAGAAAACTTCATGGTTACAAGTAAAGATAAGCGGAAATCCCATATGATTAATTGGTGATCTGGTATGTAAAATATGGAGCTTGGATGGTGGAACCAGGTGGGGACTCTGAACCTATTTTGGAAATTTTTGTTTTGGGAGATATTTGGGGATTAGTTATGGATGCATTATGAATCTCATTTTGTTACAGCATGGTTATATTTTTTGGATTATTTTGGAACTTATTGGGATGTATTTTTTATGTATGTGATGGATTATATTGTTATGATTTCTGAAATTCCAAAGGACCATAAAACATTTGAGATGGGGGTGAATTAGTTATTTCCTTTTGAAAAATTTCAAACTTTAGGATACTTAACCCCTGTAACTTGTTGAAATTTATTCATTATCAAATTTTAGTTAACACAAGTTCATGAAACTATAGGAAAGTAAAAAAGGCACACAAGGTTTACAAGGTTCAGAATCAATGTGAGAATCTACATCCTTTCCATAGTCTCTCTCATGGTTCTATGGAAATTCACTATTATGAATAAGTGAATACAAATTTTGTGTCAACTAACATTGTAAACCTTCTATTTCTTGATAGAAAATATTATACTAAATCTTATAAGTTTAAAAAAAATTCTTACAAAATTCAAGGAACAAAAAAAAGAATAACATTGAAACTTTCTACTCCACAATAATCAGCCTAGATACTCTACTCAACGCCTACATATGATGAACCTACATATTATAGCCTAGATCTAATAACCTAGTTTCAATTTAATCCATCTAATAGAATCTATCTGATGGACCTTTTCTCAATATATTCTTGTGAAAAACTTTCTGATCTACCTATTTATCAAAACTTCACTTCTCAAACTTATACTCAAAAATTCAGTCTGATCCCCTCAGTCTGGTAAGAAAAAAATTCTACAAATCAATCTTCTGAATTAATCCTCTGTTCAAAAACCTATTTTGATAAAAAAGATTCATAAATTATTCTTTTTGTGTCTATGTAATTTGTAACTAAGTATAATTTGTTATGTACATATATTTACAGATGATCCATTAGAGAAAACAATGGGAAAAAAATTTCATTTTCTCACTCGCTCAAATATCAGAACTTCGAATTTCTCATTCATTTTAACTTTATTTGGAAACTTCTCAAATATTATCACCTATCCTAGTGACTTCTAAAATCTATTTTATTATTGAAAATTTTCATTACTTTAAAAAATATAGAAAAAAAAATTAAAAGAACAAAGCACCAATCTAGAAATGGTGATCTAGAAAACTCATCATTTGTCTGGTCCTCTTCACCCACTTAAAACACACTCAAAAATAATCTCATGCTTTTTAAAAATATAATTTTCTAATGTATATTCTTAAAAAAATATCTCATGATGAAACGTAAATTGAAATTTCAAAACTTTTACCTTATCATTTAAAAGAAAATTTTCTCTTAAAAATTCATAAAAAATGTCTGTACAATAAGCCTCTCTTTATATATTCCATTGATCTTTACCCAATTTAAATAACTCGCTTATTTTTCCCTTAATCCACTGAAAATAAAACAAATAAATTATTTTTCACTCTAATACTCCAAGCCAACTGAAAATGGTTGACAATATTATTGAAACTTCTAAAGACTTCAGAAACCCATAAATAATTTCTAGTAACAATTTCTATATGTATCACATGTTCATCTATTTTCTCTAACTTATTGTATTTTTCATCTACTCTTCTGTATAATCATAATTTTTTTGATGGAAGTCTATATCCAATGACTTATCGGTGTCAAAATCTCATCTTATGTATTGACAATATATAAACTTTCTACTTGTTGCACCTTTATCAAAACTACATGATCTCAACAACCACAACACTTCTAACTTTCTAAAAATTTAGTGTCTAATGATCTTCATTTGGTGCCTTCGATCAAAACTTCTCTTTGTATAGACATAGAAACTAACTCTTTTCTAATCAGATCTATCCGATATAAAACTTTAACTTTTCTATATTTCAATAACTTCTTCATCCGATCAAATTATTTTTTAAAAAACTTCATACTTCCTCAAATATTCAAAAACAAATCTTGAGATTCTTTAGATTTCCTTAAAATTTGAAACACTAAAAAAACTTAGAACTCAAAAATCAAAAATCCAAACTTTCTTAAAAAATAAACCTCTGATGATTCGTGTTCGATCATAAACTTTTCATTTCTTAAAAATTTATCAAATTTAGACTATTAGTCTTTTAACTTTCTTCATCTCTTCAACTTATAACTTTCCAACAAAAAATTATGTACGATGAACTATGTCTGATGGATTATATGATCACCAACTTCACAAAAAACTTTCTTTATTTTTATTTATAGGAACTTCACACCAAAAAAATTAAAAGTTTCTAATTTTAAATATTTCACATGATTTAAAAAACATTCTTTTACAAAAAAATTAGTTGTAAACAAAAACAAAACTTTGTTAAAAAATTCATCACAAAAGATCTCTAATCTCCCCCTTTTGATTTATTGACAATTATCATTAACAAATTTTTCAACTCACCATGTTTTAACACTCATAATTTTTCACAACTCATTTTTGAACATTTACCAAAACATATCCTTTGTGAAAAAGAGTTTTCTAACACCATACTACTGTATAAAGTAATGTTTTTGAAGGAATTTCATCCCTCACTGAAAAGAAAATTTTCAGTCGGGTTAAGATAAAATCTTCCTCAATTTTATCTTTTCCTCTCATTTTTCTTTTTCTCCACCATTTTATAATAACTACATATTCAAATTCACTTAAGTAATGAAAGGAATTATGTCTCCTATATAGGAAAAAGTTGTACATATTCTCCCCCTTCTTCAATATAATCCAAAACATAGTAGGGGTTTCTTCCTTAAGATGTTTAGGAAGTCTTTTGTATAAGATGAACATTAAGTCGCAGCCTCAATTCTTCAAATCTCTCCTTGGGCATTGCTTTAGTGAAAATATAAAAAAATTGATATTTTATTGAAATATATTCTAGTAAAACATCTCCACTAGAAAATTTTTCTTTTATGGACTGAAACTTAATATCAATGCATTTATATCTTGATTTTGGATAGGATTTTTAGAAATATTAATTGCACTCTGATTATCACAAAGTATCTTCAATGGTTTTCAAACATGAACTTTTAAATATTCCAAATAAAATTTCATCTAAAAAATTTGAGTACAAGTCCGTGTAGCTACAACATATTCTAATTCTACTGTGATTAAAGTTTATAAACTTAGTTTATTACTATTCCAACTCACACAAAATTCTCCAAAGAAAAATGTTCTTCCAGAGGTTGATTTTTTTCATTTCAGTTTCCAGCCCAGTCAACATCAGTATGGCCATAAGATTTTATATCACAAATTATTTTATATAAAATACCATGTGAAGTTGTTCCTTCAACATATCTCAAAATTATCTTTGGTTCCAAAAAAATGATATTCTTTTCAAATCACTTAGATATCTTTCACATAAATTCAAAGCATAAATAATATCATGTCTTGAAGCTATAAGGTAAAGAAAACTACTGAAAAATTTTCAAAAATCTTTCTCATTAGAACTTTTAATAGCTTCATCTTTACTCATATTCTTCCTAACTAAAATAATAGTAGAAACTTCTTTAGATTATTACACAGCACACTTTTGTAATGATTCCCTAGAATAATTTTCTTGAGATTGTAAAATTTATCTTTCTTTTTTTTAACTTATAAATCAAGGAAGAAAGTTAATTCTCCCAACATTGAAATATAAAAATTAATTTTTATTTCAATGAAAAATTCTTTAAAAAAAATTTCTTCATATCCAAAAAAATCATATCCTCAATATAAAAAAATTGTAATCAATGTGTTGGAGTTAACTTCTTTCACATATAAGTTGATATCTACCTTTCCTTTAGAAAAATTCAACATTCTAAAAAAATTATCAAGTATGTGGTACTAGAAATGTGGTTCATGTTTCAACACATATAAGGATTTTTTAATTTATGAACCTCGCTTCCATATTAATCAAGTAGAAACCCACAAGGTTTCTCCACGTAAACTTATTATTAAATTTCACCATTAAGGAAATATAACTTTACATCCATTTGATTAAATTTATCATATTGATGTGAAACCACTGCTAGAAACATTTTGAAACTTTTTAACCTTGAAATAGGAGAAAAGGTTTCTTCAAAATCCACACCTTCCACCTGTGTATAGCCTTTAAAAACAAGTTTGGATTTATTTCTTGAAACTTCTCTATGTTCATTCAACTTATTTTTGTACACCCATTTTGTTCCAATAACCTTTTTATTTAATAGAAATGGAACAAGTTCCAAAGTTTTGTTTTTCTCAATCTAATCTAACTCTTTATTCATTACATCAACCCATTATTTATGTTCAAATACTTATGAAACTGATTCTGGTTAAATTTTTTAAATGAGTAATGTGTGATTTTCTAATATCAACCTTATTCTTTACTGAATCAAAGATTTTGAATTCTTGAGAATTTTTTTAGTTTCAACATGTTTCTATAAGGTAGTAAATTTCAAGGTTTCTCTTCCAATTTCACTTTCCTCAACACATGATTCATCTAAGTCTTGATATATGTGTTTTGACTAACTTTCACTTTCATCATAAATATTCAATTTGTATTCCTCAACATATTCAAGATCCTTTGTTAAGGAATTTTTATTTTCAATAACATTCACATCATATAAATCCACCAACTTTTGAAAATTATTATTCCAAAATTTATAACTTCCCTCGTTGGGTGAATATCCCATTAAAATTTATTCTTGAACTTTCTCATCAAATTTTCCAAAATATAGATTGTTTATTTTTAGTAAACATATAAAGATGTATTCCTGAATTGAAAAAAATATATCAATGGGTTCTACAAAATAATTGACTCATATTCAAAAATAAGTGGTCACAAGATCAATCTATCCAAGAGAAACATCTATATTTCAAGTAAATTTCCAAGTAGGCATAGTAGATCCATCTAAAACCGGATAGGGATGAAAAGGAAGGACCTTCCCTTGGTGTACTTGGGTTCACCAATATTGGATTTTAAAACAAATAATGTGCTCTTTGAAGACATTATCAATCAGAAAATGGAGAGAATAGACAACTAGAAGAATCAATTTCTCTCTTTTGGAGGGAGAGTCACGTTGTTCAATGGTGTACTTTCATCTACCCCACTACATGTTTTTTCTATCCTTAAGTCTTCGAAGGGAACTATTGATATAATTGAAAAGGTCTTCACAGACATCATCTGGGATTCCAATCACAGCCATAAATTCCATTGGGAATCCTGGAATAAGATGGAGAAACCGATTGAGGAGGGAGTCTTCAACCTAAAAGGGTGTCTAATACTATAATGGGAATACAATAATTAATGGAATGGGAAATTATTGAAGTAAAGAAAATTTGGGATAAGGTAATGAGATAAGGGTATGGGAATAATTAGATTCATTGAGTGAATAAATTTGAGATATTATCAACTCTATCAAGGAATATGATCGAGCATCTTGATTCAATGGAAGGGATGTTCGGTCGGTGGTGGGTCGAGGGGATATCAATTATTGTTCTGATAAATGGGTTGGATAGGTTTTATTATTCTTGGGGTGCCCAGTATTGGGAATATCATTCTAGGAAGAAATTTTTCATCCAATTTTTATCAGCATTACTTTAGATCAGAATAAAAAAACATTATAGAAATATATGCAGGAATGAAGACCCTAATAGATGCGTTTTCTTCAAAATCCAAGTCGGAGTGCTTCACCATCCATGGTTTCATACTTTCGAGGCATGCCAACTCAGTTCAGAATGAATGGGATTCCAAGACCTGGTGCATGGAATTACCATTGAAGATGATTTTTTGGGTTTGGTGTATGAGGAATCACGCGGTACCCACTAATGAAAATATTCAAAAGAGGGGGATTGTGCTGGCATCAAAGTACATATATTATGCCCAGCCAATCTTGGAATCCACCCAACATCACTTTTTTAGGAGCGATTGGGAAAATAGTTTATAGTGATTTATGGGTCAGGAGTGGGGGTTCTCGGGTGTTAGTGAGTCAATTTCTCTCTTCTTATTGGACTGTTATTAGGGAATAGTGAAATAGGGGGTTGAGGCCAAGGTTTGTAGTTTTCTCTTCATAGTGATGTGTTGTATCATCTAGGAGGCGAGAAATAATGTGAAGGAGGGTAAAATACTCTCTGATACATTCTTAAAATCTTGTGTTATGTTATCAATAGCTAAGGTGGGGACTCTCATCAAGGGAGTAGGGTCGTCATCCATGCTACATAAATTGCTTCCTAGAACCTTTTTTGTGATAGGGGATAGGGGAAACAGGAGTAAAGGTACATGGATCAAATGGTCAGCTCCTCTCATGGGATTAAAATCCAGTATTCATACATATTCATTATGATGAGCCCGTAAGGGGCTTAGCAAGATGCTAGGGTTTCCCCCATGCCGTCTTCTCTTCCACCGCTTCAGGTCGGCAGTGATTCCCTCCTTGGTGCTTCTTTTCGACTCAGTCTTGGCTAGTGTTCTCTTCTAGCAATGAAATCATGTGGGATCTTTCACCTTGGAAAACCTCATCATTTGTTGGCCTCTTCTCGCCCTTTCCATCAAGCTCACTAGGTTTTCACATGGAGGAATGGTTTTGGTCCAATGTTTGTGTTCCAGATGCTACTGTCAGGGGGTTTCCACTGCATTTGGTGTCGTTTGTGGGTGTGCTGGGAGGATCTGGCCTCCTTGTACAGTTTTTAATGTGGTGCTAGATTATGTGGTTGGCTTGCGGCGGGATTCCAGTGATTTGGAATTCGTGAAGTTGTCTTGTCAGTGATGTTTTCTTATTTTTTGATCTTTTAACTGCGGTTATAGATTTTGGATGTGTCGATTTTTGACTATGGCTTGCGGTGCCGACAGAGCAAGGTGGCCCTTCTTTGTTTCTTGTTGGTTCCCCTACCGAAGGGTGTATTGTGGGTTCAGTGAGGCGAGGATACCCCCAATGTTGGCTTCGATGTTCTGGTTCTCTGATTTTCTGATGTTCTGTGGAGTTTGGCTTGATGATATACATTTTTTGGTTGTGGATTTGCTACTCATGATGGTTTTTGGCGTGGTTTGAATTGATTTTGTTCTGCAGAGTGTCAATTGGTTTGTGGTTGTAATGTGGTGTCTGTAGAGTAGGGTGTGGTGTCTAGACGTCCTAGAATTCCTCATTCTGGTTTCTTCATCGCTCTTTGTGGATGCGCTCTTTGGTTCATCTCACGTCACTACAGGGTTTGGGCAAACTCTGACTGGAGTCCGCTGACGGGTTTGTGGATTTGGGCTAGTGTCGACGGTCGCACTAGTGGGTGCTTGAGTAGACCGGTTTTGTGGTTTGTCCAGCTTTTCTGATGTTTGTGTTCCCTAGATCATGGTACCTCGTCCTTCACTTGAAAATTTTGGATCCATATATTAAGGTATGTCATTTTTAATACATGAATGGATTGTTCATCCATTGTGCTTGAATGTTTTTTTGTAAAGCCTTGTATAGTTTTAAGTGGAGAAGTGGTGAAGTAGTGAAGTGGTGAAGTGGTGAAGTGGTGAAGTGGTTAAGTGGTGAAGTGGTGAAGTGGTAAAATGATGAATTCATGTATGGTTTCTCAATTTTTCCTCAAAATTGTTTGCATAATAATAAAAAACAATTTTCAGTCCTCTCATGAGATTAAAAATTAATGTGGAAGGATCTTGTATGTATGTCACTATGAAAGGAGGAGGTATGGTGAGAGATGTTAATGGATCATTTATTTTGGGTTTTAGTGCTTTCTTTAGAATTTTCACTTCATTGGAGGTAGAGATCAATGCAATGGAAATCGGGTTGTCCTTATGTAGGATTTATGACATAAATATCTGATAGGTGGAGTCAAACTCCATCACTTTGGTCAGGTTATTACAGGACAAGGAGGAATGCCCATAGAAGCTAATTTATATGATTCACAAGTGAAAGGAGCTTATTAACCAAAGGATTAGTCTCACTCATATCTACATAGATGGAAACTACACAGCATATTCCTTGGCTAGAAAAGGGGATCCAAGATAAGGTATTTTAGTCTTTTACCATACCAGGTTGTTACCTAATGACTACTCTCTAATTGTTAAGGATAATTCCTTCAAGATTCACCATTTCCATCCCCTATAGACATGGTTTCTGTTTCTCCTCTTACCCTTATCTTTAATAATAATAAATGGATTTCGAGTGAGTAAACATAGACTTCCCAAAACATTGAAGTATTTCAATGAAAGTTTTTTTTTATACCACATTTTGTAAGAATTTATGTTGGATTTTTTCCTCAAGAAACATATTTTTTGTACATGTATAGCAGTAATAACACATTTTCTCCAATAAAACCTTGAAAGTTTGTATTCTGATAACATGCTTATACCCATTTCCACCAAACTTCTATTTTTCTTTTCAACTACTCCATTTTTTGTGGGGTTTAGAGAGAATTTTACTAATGTTTGATTCTATTCTTTTTTATATAATATTCAAAGGCATTTCATATGAATTATGTACCATTATCTGATCTTAAATTCTTTATATAAACCCCTATTTCTCTCTTAACATCTCTACTTAAGAATCTGAACATTTCAACAACCTTAGATTTATGTTTCATAAACAATATGTTGGTTATCCAGGTGAAACCATCAATAAAAGTGATAAAGTAAAAATTTCCTTTTGATGATTCATGTCTCATCAATCCCCAAAGATCTGAATGAATAAGTTCAATAGGTTTGGTAGAATTAATCTCAACTTTATTATGGATTTTACTAAATATATTTCCTTTTGACAAGTTATACAAGCATTGTTTCCTCTTCTTTTCAATGTTGGAAATTTTCACACATCATAAACTTTAGAAAGTTTTTTCATAATTTTCTGACCAAGGTGGTTGAGTCTATGATGCCAAAACTTATTCTCACCTTCAATACTTAGATAACATGAGTTATCAAGTTCTACAATCTGAAAAATATTTCTGATGGTTATTTATCCTCTTGTAACAACTTTTCCATCTTCCACACTTCTACTAATACAAGAATATTTTCTAAAGATAACTAATTTACCATCATTACAAAGTTGGATTACACTAGGTAAGTTATGTTTTAGGCCATAAATAAATATAACTTCATTATATTTCAACTTTTCTACTTCAATCTTATTCATTCTAATTCCTTTGATTTTTAAGGAACTATCATTCTCGAAGGTAATAGCTCCTCCATCATGATTTTCAACATCTTTAAATATTTTCAAATCACCTTTTATATGTAATGAACACCCACTATCAAGTATCCATGATTTTCTCTTTTTATTTGATTTTAAGTTTGTATCAAAAACAAAAGATCTTTCCTCAACTTTATAATTTCCATATTTCTTTTCTTTTATATAATAAGAACTTTTCCCTGGAATATTTTTCATACATTCTTTAGCATGGTGGCCAAACTGATCACATCTTCTACATACTTCTTCCATACATCCAAAAAAATCCATTTGAAGTTTTATAACATCTTGAGATTTCATTTTTAAAACTTTTTTTATTTTATGAAAGTTATTCATTCACCTTCCACCATTACTTTCCCATTATTCATACCTTCTTTTGGGAAGTGGAAAATTATTCCAACATTTTTAAGCTTTATGCCCATAAATTCCATAGCACCAGCAAAAACCATCAAATCTTGGTTTTATATTAAATTATGATCTTTCATTATAGAAATATTTTTGAGGTTCATAGCTTCTTTTTTTCTCTAACATTATTTGGGTATGGACCATCTCTCTTATTGAAGATCTTTTCAACTTTTGTAGATGTGATAGGTTTCTCACATACCTTCTCACACCAATATTTCACAACACCTTTTCCATAACCTGTAAGGTTAGTAAAACTAAATGAAATTTTAAGTTTAGTGGGTGTAAAATTCTCCTAATTCTTGAAGTAATATTTTTTTGCATCTTTAAATGATTTAGTTTTTACTTCTGAAGTCTTTTTTAAATTTTCATTAAACTTTATTAAGGTACTTTTATCCTCAATAAGTTTTGATTGAGTTTTTTTAAATTCATCACCCTTATATTTCAACCACTTATTGATGTATTCAATCATATTTTTTTTCTTGTAAATTATCATTTTGTAACTTAATATATCTTGGATGTATTCCTCTTCCTTCCTGAAAATATCCTTTCCTGTATCTTTCTTCATCATTATAATTTCTTTCTTAAGGGTTCTATTTTTCTCAAGAAATTAAACAAGTTTTGTTCTAAGATGATACTCTCTATAAGATCCATCGCCTCCTCCTTCTTCATTATTTGATGAATCTTATTTCTTCTCAACGTTTTCAAAGAAGGTTATAATTCTTTCATAACTTTTATCTTATAATAAATCAATATCATCTAAGTTAGATTATACATTATTACTTAGCATACTTATTCTATTTCCAGTGAACTTATTCTTCCCACCAATGTGATTATTTTCTTTCTTGCAAGTTTTATCAAACTTATTTCACTAAGAATTTTCATCAAAATTATCTTAAAACTAAACAACTTTCTTTTTTGGATAATTCATAGTAAAATTATTGATTCCTCCACACTCAAAACATTTGAGAGGATATTTTCCTCCATACTTTACTATTCCTCTATGATAGTTCTTAGAGATAAGAGACATGATTTTTTCATTCAACTCATCATCATCCTTATCTTATTAATCACAAGGATCATCACCTTCAATATCATGAATTTTTATCTTTCTCATAAATTCAAAATTAATTTAATCTTTCATCTTATTTTTAAACACTATAGATTTTATCATTTCATAAGAAACAATAAATTTATGTTGTTCATCAAGAGATAAATTGTATTTATCTTCTAAATAATAAATTTTAGAATCAAAAATATTTGTAAAGTTTCTTATTTAAACAAAATTCATAGGGTAATCTTTATTAATGGGTGGAAACCTAATTTTAGTAGAATCAATAACTTTTGAGCCAAGTGACAGAAGATATGGAATCATTTTGTTTTTTCAGCCATAATAATTTTTCTATAGAAAGTAGGAATACCTATTCTATTGATAGAATTTATATTTTCCATGATAAGGATTCAATATGGGAACCTTCACTCTAATACCATTTGAAGTTCCAAAGGATCTTAGAACAATCAATAATGGGGGGTTGAATGAGTAGTTTCCTTTTTACAAATTTCAAACATTAAGAAACTTAACCCCTAAAACTTGTTAGATTTTATTCCTTATAAACTTTTAATAAACTCAAATACATAAAAAAAATATAGGAAAGTAAACAAAGAATTTGATATTTACATGGTTTGGCCTAGGTGTGAGAACCTACATCCTTTCCATATCCACTCTCATGGGTCTATGGAAATTCACTATTATGAAGAAGTGAATACAAATTTTGTGTCAGCTCCTATCAAACACCTTCTATATCCCAATATAAAATATTATATTGACTCCTTATAGTTTAAAATTTTTTCTTACAAACTTTAATCCATAACAAAAAAGAATAACTTTTAAACTTTCTAATTCACAAGAATTAGTCCGGATACTCTGCTTGATGCCTATGGATGATGAACCTACATCTGATAGCCTAGATCTGATAGCCTAGGTATTATGGCCTCTCTCTGATGAACACTTTTCAATGAAACTTTTCTCAATATTCTCTTTTACAAAAAAAATTGATCTTTCTATTTAATAAAACTATGCTTCTTAGACTTCTTCTCAAAAACTCAGTCGGGTCCCCTCTATCTGGTAAGAAAAAAATTCTACAAACCAATCGTCTGACTGAAGCCACTATTAAAAAACCTCTTTTAATGTATCATATTCAGTAAATCATATATTTTATCTTTGTAAATTGTAACTAGGTATGATGTACTATGCACTTCTATTTATAGGATCTCCATTAGAGAAAATGGTGGGAAACCAATTTTATTTTCCCACTCACCCAAATTTCAGAACTCCAAATTTCTAATTCATTTGAACTTTATTTGATCAATTGTCAAATATTATCACCTCTTATGGTGAATTTTGGAATCTCTTTGATTATTCTAGAATTTACTTACTTTAAAAAAGACAAAAAAACATTTTAAAGAACAAAATGTTAGTTCAAAAATGGTGATCCAGAAAACTCATCATTTGTATGGTCTTCTGGACCCACTTTAAACACACTCAACCGTTAGATCAAACTTTGTAAAAAAATAAATTTTTGATCACTCAAATTTTCCAACCCAACTTAAAACTTCAAAATGCTCATCCAAATGCTCTCCCGATGGAACAACACTTTAAAACTTCAAAAATTTGACCTTAACCTTTAAAAGAAACTTTTCTCTTCAAACATCATAAAAACATATTTCTGTTAAGCCTCACTTTCCATAGTATGATGATCTTGAACCAATTGAAATAACTCACATATTTTTCCCTTGATCCACTAAAAACAAAAAAAATGATTGATCACTCAAATCCTCTAAGCCAACTTAAAATGGTTGACTGCATTGTTTAAACATATAAATACTTTATAAATCTAAAACAATTGTTCGGTAACAACTTCTATATATCTCACATGTTCATTAATTTTCTCTATCTCATTATAATGCTCATATACTCTTCATTTAGATCATAATTTTTCTGATGGAACTATGCATTTGATGACTTGTGGTTTTAAGAGCTCATATGATAAATTGAAATCAGATATAATTTATACTTATTTCACCTTTATCAAAACCACACAATATAAACAACCGCAACACTTCTATATTTTTAAAAAATCAATGTATGATGATCTACGTCTCATGCCTTTGATCAAAACTTCCTTTTTACAGACTCAAAAACTACCTCATATCCAATAAAATATTTCTGATGGTAAAATCGAACTACTCTATATTTTAAAAACTTCTTCATCTGATCAACTTATGTCGTGAAACAA
Source organism: Viscum album (assembly GCA_963277665.1). Lineage (NCBI taxonomy): Eukaryota > Viridiplantae > Streptophyta > Magnoliopsida > Santalales > Viscaceae > Viscum > Viscum album. The sequence continues at coordinate 67,908,688 of OY728165.1, read as the reverse complement.
CTTCATACTTCCTCAGATATTCAAATATGACATTTTGATCCTCTTTAAATTTCTTTCACATTTATAACACCACGGAAACTTAGAACTCAGAAATCGCAAAGCCATACTTTCTAAAAAAATAAACTTTTGATGATTCGCATCCAATCATAAAATTTTGATTTCTTTAAACTTGATCAAATTAAGACTAAAGGTCTATTGAAAACTTCAGAATCCAATGCATTTTGATTTGATGAGCTACATCCAGAAAAAGTTCAACTTTGTAGAAACATAAAGCATTATAAATTTATACGTCTCTTTCCTTCTACAAAATCCATATTGTATCATGAGTTCTTCATGATTTTTTAGGAACTTGAAATACCATAAAAGCATCATCTGAATTATTTTGGAATGTTAAATGACTTCCCAACTTTTCAAGTAATGAAAACTTTATAACTTTATTTATCTCATCAACTTCTAAATTTCCAAAAAAAACTACATCTGATGAAATTTGTCTAATGGATCATCTGATCACCAAATTTTAAAAACACTTTATTTATTTTCATTTTCAACAACTTTGCACCAAAAAAATTAAAAGTTTCTAGAATCACATATTTCACCTGATTTTTAAAACATTCATTTACAAAAAGTTAGTTGTCGACAAAAAAAACTTTTTTAAAACAAAACATCACAAAGGATCTTCAATTTATTTTGTTATTACTACTCTAACCTTAGGGTATAGTCTCCCTATTTTATCTTCAAAGACCCACACAACTAGTCAGCATACTCTATAGTAAGGGGAGGTGCACTTGAGATCGTATAGAGATCTGATTCAATTACTTATGATGGAACTAGGTCAGGGAAATTACACTCATTTCCATCTGGTAACATATCCTTAAAGATAGAAATAAATTCTATAAAATTGATGGAACTCTATCCATTGATAGATTTCAAATTATATTGTTTTAGTATGGATGAAAATGTTGTATATTTAGCATAAGCATCATAAAATGACATATTTTCATAGTTATTTAACTTTTTAAATAGATTTTTTACAATCATGATGGTTATCTTCAATCATTTTTTTCATGCCCCTAATATAATCTACATCATCATATACGGTTGTATTGATATCATACGATCTATAAATTGTACTTTTACTCTGGTCACTAAAAGCATTCAGTTTTCTCTATGTTTAGTTCAACATTTAAAACTTTGATCTATTTTGTATCATATATAGTTTTCTTCCAACTCATCTAGAAAAAATTATCTGGAATGAAAGCAACATAAACATTTATAAATATTTTGATAAGGATCATTTACAAGTTCTATTGAAAACTTGATGAAATTTTTAACGTCAATCTTATACTCTTTGGTAAAATGATTTGATTTCATCCATTTTCGATTCATATTCATCCTATATGGTTCAATGATATTTTTATTTCACCAAAAAATCACAAAAGGTATGCATATAATGCATTACTTTTACATAAGTAAAGTATATAAAGTATACATTTAAAGAATATTCATATCAAATATAATATATATATAATACAAAATAAAACATATAAAGTGTATTTTTTATACATGTATGAAGTATGAATATAATGTGTAAATAAATTAAAATTTAATACAAATAATACAATAATTTATAAAGAACACAAGGTATAAAGTACATAATGTGTAAATTATACATATATAGTATATTTTAACATAATTTTTATATATTTCAAATATTTTTGTGTGCATGTGTGTAATTTTTTCATAATAAAAATACGTATTATGAAAGTATATGTAGAAACATATATTTGTGTGTGTGTGTCAGTAGATATGAAATACATTTGTGTTTGTTTGAAAGGATTACACACGAACATATACACTCATATATATATATATATATATATTATGCACACAAATATATACACACACATAAAAATATATATATATATATATATATCAATAAATATATATTCTAACTATATATTCACACACAAACATTGAGTATTATGAAAGTGTGTGTGTATATATATATATAAGCAAACTATGATGAGAAAGTAAACCAATCACAGATAAACATACATTTAATCTGGAAAAAAATTAATTAATTAAAATTTTGGGTACATTTATTAATATTAGAGATTGATTTGACTAAAGGATCAAGATAAAAAATGGAAAAAACTTTGCCTTGGATAAGGGCTTAATGAAGAAGACTGAACGACATAGAAGCTAGGTTTAAATTAAAAGGGAAAGACCTCCATTATCACTAAAAATATTAGCAATGATAAAACATCTTTTATTAGTGTTTATTTAATGTCGATGAAGGGAATCAGACCCAATTCTTGATATTGAGGAGTGGTTTGGTCAACCACTCAACCTGAAAAACTTATTTGGTAATTTAATGGATTTTTTATTTATAAATATATATTATCAGTGATAAATTTAAAATATAATTACATATATTTAAAGTATTTAAATTATATTAAGTATATTTAACATATGTGTACACTATATATAATTATTATTAATATATAAATGTATAATTATATATAAATATTTTATTATTTATAATTAAATTTATAATATATTACAAATTATATATATAATAAAATTACTATCAATTATATTTATAAAAAATGTTATTAACTATTTTTTTTTATTTGCATTATCTTTTTTATATTTTAATAAAATTATTAATTATATATGTAAAAATATTCTATTATTGATAAATAATATTTTTCATCGGTGGTTTTCCCCTATTTATACATGTGGAAGTGTGTTTGGGAGTGTCACGAACCAGCCCGGGTACCCTGGTAACCCGATAACCGAGATGGCCCTGACATAGCCCGAAGGGCATTCCTGGTCCCCACGGGTCGGCAACTAGCACCGGGCATCATACAACACACAAGTGGGAACGATTTTTCCACAAGAATGTGGAAGCAAGAATAAAACAAAACAGTATGCATATCAAAAGAAACTCCACTGGGAGTAATGTACCAGAATACAAATAGGCACAAAAAGTTAAAGTACTACAACCCAAGTACCAAAAGGGAAAATAGTCCCAAGGTCCTAAAGGACACAACTCACTAAGTCCAGAGATCAACAATTGGTTCCACCTCCAAGAGGTCCCTTCCCTTTGCTCGATCTTGGAAGAAGAAAATCTACAAACACCCGAAGGCAAATGTAGGGTGTGAGCCTAAGCCTAGTATGATACCACCAAAGATTCCATAACATATGCCAAATATAGATTATCCAAAGAAAGTATTTCCATTTTTAAATAAATAGGTTTGGCAATTCAAAAGCATATTTTAACAAAAACATGCTATACATTTTCAAATGATGGAAATAAATATTTTTAAGCAAAGGCTTTACAAATGATGGAATATTTCTAAAACAATGACTTAAGCAAAACATTTATATAAAACAGTTTATATAAATTCAGCAGGCATGTAAAGCAGTTCAAAATCATTGGCATACATTTATATCTTAAATATAAATAAACAAGCGAGCAACATGGTCATCTGCCAAAAGATATGATAGTATTAACCAGTTATAGGATTCTGCACTCTCTATGTGAACTTAGTAATATGTGTATCCAAATAACTCACTAACTACCTATGTCTTTCATGTGCTCTTACATGATGGGTGAACTATTTTAAGAATGCTTAAAATATGATCAATCCCATTCTTCCCTTTCAAAAGTGCCAATTTAATTTCATTTAAAACCAAAACAGGTTTTATTCAAAACATGCCTTTTTCACAAGATAAAACCAATGGGTTTATATCAACTCATTTTAAGCCATTTTCATAAGTTGAAATCCATTCAAAACCAATTCCATCATTACACATTTCATTTCCACAATTAAATTCAACAATTTAATTGAAAACATTTCCATCAAATCCACAATTTAAATCCAACAATTTAAATCGTCCAATTTCCATAAACACACCCAATTCAATGGAATTTGGGTTTTTTTCCAAATTTTAATGCCAAACCCATTTCAAATATCTCGATTCACTGGAATCGAGGTTTTATCGATTTAACTGAAACCAATTTGAGCAATTGAATTTAAATCAACAATTGAAATAAATTAAGAAATACAAGGATAATCAATTTGGAAAGTCAGGACGGAACCACATACCTCGATATATTGTAGGAAGATAACCCAAAGAGAAGCCCCCAAAAACCGAGCAGCACAACGTCGCCGATCAAGTTCTAGATTTAAAACCCTAAAACCAAAATTAAGTTTCAAGGGATCGAGATCTTGAAAGATTAGATCTAGATTCACAAACCTAGATCTATAACTCAACTCATAGGTATAGATCCATGGAAAAAAAGGAAAACTCCCATGAAAAGATCAAGGAAAGAGAGAGGAAAGAATGAGAAACACAATGGGATGAAAACCACTTCCTGGGAGGAGAGAGTATCTTCAATTCGGGCCTTCACTCTCGAAGAACGATGTTCGGTTCACCTTGGAATCTCTCTAGGAAGCTTAGGAGAGACTTAAAATGAGCCAAGCCCAAGACAAGGTCGAAATAATGGAAGTCCCAGGAGTTCGGGTGGTTTTAAAAGAGATTTTCGGAATTAAAAACCCGCACGCACGATTTCTGGGCAAAGGCACACGGTTTGTTAAACCGTGCGCACACCGTGCGGACCTCACTGTCCAGAGGTGCATGGTCCGCATGGTTTGGTCGCACTGTTTTTTAAACCATGCGCACACCGTGCGTACCCCCTGTCCAGTGGTGCTTGGTTGGCACGGTTTGGTCGCACGGTTTTTCAAACCATGCACAAGCCACTGCCCTTTTGTTTTTGCTAAAAATTCCACCCAAACGCACCCCCAAGTCATTTTTCCAAAATAGAATTACCTAGAAACATAAAAAGTACCTGAAAACGTAACGGGATGTTACAACCTCCCCACCATAAGATCTTTATGTCCCCAGAAATCCTATGAAGAAACCTCCACGTCAAAAATATGAGGCCACTGCTCTTTCATTAGTGCCTCCCTTTCCCACGTCTCATAAGAATCTGAACCATGCTGCCAAAGTATACGGACTAGAGGTATCATTCTCCCATGAAGTGCCTTGGTCTCAGAATCAACAATCCTGACTGGTCGCTCAGTAACAGATAAATTTGGTTCAATCTCAAGATCACTCCACCTCACAACATGGGATAGATCAGAGATGTACTTTCATAGCTGTGATACATGGAACACATTATGTATCGATGTCAGTTTTGGTGGTAGAGATAAATGGTAAGCAACTTCCCCCACGAGACCAAAAACCTCAAAAGGTCCCACAAAACGAGGAGCAATCTTCCCTTGCCTCCCAAGCCATCGATGACCTAACCGGGGTGAAACTTTCAAGAACACCTGGTCACCAACTGAGAAATATAAAGGTTTACGTCGACGATCAGCATAAGACTTGTACTGGCTCTGTTCTATCAACATTCTCTGACGAATCAACTAGATCTTAGATGTCGTCTCTTGGACCAAACTCGGTCCTACCAAAGAACTTTCGCCAATATCCGACCAACATAAGGGAGATTTACACGGACAGCTATACAGAGCCTCAAAAGGAGCCATTTTGATCTCATATTGATAACTGTTGTTATAAGAAAACTCAACTAGCCCCAGTTGATCATCCCAAGACCTACCAAAGTCGAGAACACATGTGCGGAGCATATCCTCAAGGATCTAAATAACTCTCTCTATCTGACCATCTGACTGTGGATGGTAGGCCATTCTCAAACAGACCCGAGATCCCAGTGCCTCCTGAAGGCCTCTCCAAAAGATATAAGTAAACCGAGGATCCCTATCAGAGACTATTACAGATGTAACTCCGTGCAAACGAACAATTTCTTTCACATAGATATTTCCCAACTCCTCAACTTTAGTTGTATCTCGAATAGGTATAAAGTGATCCGACTTGGTCAGTCTGTTGATCACAACCCATATCGCATTCTTATTCCTCTAGGTTTGAGGTAACCCAACCACAAAGTCCATTGAGATTTCATCCCACTTCCATGTAGGGACTAGAAGGGGTTAAAGCAAACCCGAAGGTTTCTAGTGCTCAATTATCACCTGCTGGCATGTATAAAACGAGATACAAACTCAGCAATGTCTCATCTTATACCTGGCCACCAGAACTGTCATCGCATATCATAGAACATCTTCGTGGTCTATGGGTACACAGCCCACTGAGAGTTATGGAAATCCCTCATCACATCCTTCCTTGCCGACAACGGCACAACGTAACGGTTTTGATAACACAGAACACCCTCTTTAGAGAACGACCACAAGGTGTCAGTCTCCCCACCATAAAGAGAGTCCCTATTGCCATGGAATTCATCATCCAGTTTTTGTTCTTAAAGAATTAACTCAAGGAGAGCAGAATTCAACTGAACACTGGTTAAAGAAACTTCATTCCCCTTCCACTGAACTCCAATATGCAACTGAGCAAAAACGAGCCATCAAACTCTACTCTTCTGAAGATTCTTTCACAGCCAGAGATGAAGGTTTCCTGCTTAACGCATCTGCAACTACATTCCATTTTCCCGGGGTATAGGCAATGTCAAAGTCGAAAGATTTCAGGTACTCTACCCAACACCTTTGGCGGAGATTCAAATATTTTTTATAGAAGATATAACTCAAGCTCTTGTGGTCTGAATACACAATAAACCTTTCTCCATAAAGGTAATGTCACCAACACTTAAGTGTGTGCATTATAGCTGCAAGTTCAAGGTCATGGGTAGGGTATTTATTCTCATGATTCTTAAGCTGACGTGATCCATAAGCAACAACATGATTACCTTGCATAAGGACACATCCCAAACCTGAACCCTATGCATCACAGAAGACCACATAACCTGCCCCAGCCTCAGGAAGAGTTAAAACCAGCGCAGTAGTCAAAAGACGCTTTATCTTAACAAAAGAGTGCTGACATTTGTCATTCCAGGAAAACTTCACTCCCTTTCGAGTCAGAGTAGTCATTAGAGAAGCTAAATTTGAAAAATCTTTGAGAAAACGATGATAATATCCTGCTAAGCCCAAGAAGCTCTGAATCTCAAAAACATTTCGTGGTTGTTCCCAAGTCATAACAGCCTTCACCTTTTCAGGATCAACTGATATTCCTTCTTCTGACATGGCATGTCCCAAGAATTTTACTTCCCGAATCCATAAATCTCACTTTGAAAGCTTGGAATAAAGTCTTTGATTCCTTAGAAGTCTCAGAACTATTCTCAGATGATGCACATGATCCTCCTCAGACTTGGAGTATACAAGGATTTCATCCACAAAGACTACCACAAAAGTATCCAGATACTCATGCAAAAATTGATTCATCAAGGCCATGAAAACTGTAGGAGCATTTGTTAGGCCGAAGGGAATGACAAGGTACTCATAATGTCCATACATACTTCGAAAGGTGGTTTTCTGAATGTCAAATTCCTTTATCCTCAACTGATGGTAACCAGATCGAAGATCAATTTTTGAAAACCACTTTGCCCCTTTCAATTGGTCAAACAAATCATCAATTCACAGTAATGGATACTTGTTCCTTATCGTAAATCGATTGAGCTTTCGATAATCAAAACATAAGCGTAGAGAACCATCGACCTTCTTGGCGAAAAGAACTGGTGTTTCCCAAGGTGAAACACTCGGGCGTATAAAACCTTTCTCAAGAAGATTTTCCAATTGAGACTTCAGTTATTTTAAATCGTCTTTGTCACGAACCAGGCATTAACTCAATTGAAAAATCGATCTCCCTTACAGGTGACATACCAGAGAAGTCAGAAGGAAACACGTCTGGAAACTCAGTGATGACTGGAGGAAGTTCACCACTCATTGGATCTTTCTCTAGATCAAAAGCAATCATTGATATAATTTTCCCCATATCTAGATAATAAGGTTTGGCTCTGCCTGACCTGGGGTCCCATTCTCCTTGAAAAACAAGAGGCACACCACTGGGTGTAGTAAGGTAGACCCGTCGGAGGTGAAAATCAATCTGAGCTTTATTGGCGATGATCCAATCCATCCCAAATATAATTTCAAAATATTTCATGTCGAGAACCAAAAAGTCCCAAACAAGCTCGACATCTGAAAGAAAGAAGACGCAAGCAGGACTACGGAGACCCTTCTCTCTCACCGTACCAAGAGGCGTAGTAATAACCATCGCACAAGACAAAAGTTCCATGGGTAGATTAAGTATATTCACAACATGAGTTGAAATAAAAGAGTGAGATGCACCAGTATAGAAATGAGTTGTCACTAAAGACAAAGTTATAGTAATGGTACCTCTCACAGTCGTAGGACCTTTATCAGCTACCTCTGGTGACTCTTCCACTGCGTGAAGAAGCTTCATTCTGGATGCCCGTGGCTGGAACCCTTTTTTACGTGAAGCATTTGATTTCCCCGCAGTATTTGGAGGTGCTGATGATCCTGTTCCACTACGCAGAGTAGAGAAGTGATGGAAGAATCTCTGTAAGTGCCCCAAGCGTCCGCAGGAGCTACAGTTCTTGGGTGCCTCAGTGAAAACCCTCTTAGAATTCCCCAGCTTTCCACACTGATAGCATGTCAAGGAGGCCCCTCCTGGTGCTATCAGAGGTCTGGAAATACTATGTTGTCGATAACCACCCTGAGAAACATCACGCTTCCATTTTCCTTTAAAGGAACCAACAATGCCACTAGAAGAAAAAGGAACTTCCTGCAACCCTAACTTTCTTTCCAAATCCATATCAACCATCATCGCCCTATCTAGAAAATCGGCATAAGTGGGTAGCTTCGGTAAGAAAACCTGAGAATGGATATCTGATCGAAGCCCCAACTCAAATCATCGGGCCTTCATCCTCTCATTAGATACAATTTCAGGAGCAAACTGTACCAACTCAGCAAAGCGATTTGAGTACTCAGTCAGGGTTTTGTTGGCCTTCTCAAGTTTGAAAAACTCCACAGCCTTGTCCAACACCATAGATTCTGGATAGAACTGATCAGTGAAAAGAACCTGAAAGTCTTTCCACTCCAAACCCTCGTCTTTCCCTGCCATCACCATCGTGTCCCGCCATCTCCTGCTTGGTCCCTCCAGCACGAAGGTGGCACACTTCAACTTGATCACTTCAGGTGTCTCCAAGAACCCAAACAGACGTTCAATCTTACTCAACCATTCCTCATCATGTTGAGGGTCAGTGGAGCCTTTGAAAACTGGTGGCTTATGGCATAGAAACTTTTGAGAATGACTTCAAAGAATATCACTTTGAGGATCTAAAGCTGGAGCCTGAACAGGGACTGGAGGTGGAGCATGTCCCAGAGCTTGGACAGTGCGAACAATCACCTCTACCAGACTTGGATCCACAACAGGACTTGCTTGCTGAGATTCAGCAGCGGCCTCTTTTTAGATTTTATTCCCATGTCTTTTCGGAGTCATGATGCTACACAACACCATAAAAGATAGATATTAAGACACCAATCGAGTAACAAGGAAAACTAATCTTTAAAAAAGGAATAAACAAGATTTGGATCCCACTCAATCCAAATCAAAATAGGGAAAAGACTAGAACTAATCCACAAGTCATCTTTCACAAACCACTCGTGGTGACTTAAGGTTCATTGTGGTGAGAGCTGTCCAGGCACTCAATCAAAAATACCTCCTAAGTCCTGACAAATGCATACTCTCATCAAGGCAAGATGTTTAAAACCTACCTCTGATACCATTTTGTCACAAACCAGACCGGGTACCCTAGTAACCCAATAACCGAGCTGGCCCTGACATATCCTGAAGGGCGTTCCCGATCCCCACAGGTCGGCGACTAGCACTGGGCATTGTACAACACACAAGTGGGAACGATTTTGCCACAAGAATGCAGAAGCAAGAGTAAAACAAAATAGTATTCATATCAAAAGAAACTCCACTGGGAGTAATGTACCAGAATAAAAATAGGCACAAAAAGTCAAAGTACTACAACCCAAGTACCAAAAGGTAAAACATTCCCAAGGTCCCAAAGGACACAACTCACCAAGTCCAGAGATCAACAACTGGTTCCACCTCTAAGAGGTCCCTTCCTTTTGGTCGATCTTGGAAGAAGAAAATCTACAAACACCTGAAGGAAAATGTAGGTTGTGAGCATAAGCCCAGTAGGATACCACCAAAGATTTCATAATAGATGCCAAATATAGATTATCCAAATAAAGGCTTTCCATTTTTAAATAAACATATTTGGAAATTCAAAAGAATATTTTAACAAAAACATGTTATACATTTTCAAATGATGGAAATAAATATTTTTAAGCAAAGGCTTTACAAATGATGGAATATTTCTAAAACAATGGCTTAAGAAAAACATTTATATAAAATAGTTTATATAAATTTATCAGGCATGTAAAGTAGTTCAAAAGCATTGACATAAATTTATATCTCAAATATAAATAAAAAAGCGAGCAACATGGTCATCTGCCAAACGATACGATAGTATTAACCAGTTATAGGATTCCACACTCTTTATGTGAACTCAGCAAGATGTGTATCCAAATAACTCACTAACTACCTAAGTCTTGCATGCGCTCTTACATGATGGGTGAACTATTTTAAGAATGCTTAAAATACGATCAATCCCATTCTTCAATTTCAAAAGTGCCAATTTCATTCCATTTAAAACCAAAATAGGTTTTGTTCAAAACATGCCTTTTTCACAAGATAAAACCAATGGGTTTCTATCAACTCATTTTAAGCCATTTTCATAAGTTGAAATCCATTCAAAACCAATTCCATAAATACACATTTCATTTACACAATTAAATTCAACAATTTAATTGAAAACATTTCCATCAAATCCACAATTTAAATCCAACAATTTAAATCGACCAATTTCCATAAACACACCCAATTCAACGGAATTGGGGGTTTTTTCCAAATTTTAATGCCAAAACCATTTCAAATATCTAGATTCACTGGAATTGAGGTTTTATTTATTTAATTGAAAGCAATTTGAGAAATTGAATTTAAATCAATAATTGAAATAAATCAAGCAATACAAGGATAATCAATTTGGAAAGTTAGGACGGAACCACCTACCTCAATCTATTGTAGGAAGATAACCCAAAGAGAAGCCCCAAAAAAACAAGCGGCACAAAGTCACCGATCAAGTTCTAGATTTAAAACCCTAAAACCAAAATTAAGTTTCAAGGGATCAAGATCTTGAAAGATTAGATCTAGATTCACAAACCTAATTGAGAAGAGAGAACTTGGATACCTTGGTGGGAACTTAGGATAGATACTTGGTTGGTCGTTTATGTGAAATTGGGTTTGATATGATTTAAATTATTATGTAATGTTTTATAATGAGATGTAACTATCATGTAGTAAATAATTTGGTTGTGTGGTTCTCTTATAAAAATTTTAACCATATAGACATGCTGCTCCCATGAAAATACACCCCAATGACATGAAAATCCCATATAAAATGAACTGTGTAGACATGGTTTTCCCATGGAAATATAGAACAAGGACATGATTCTCTAAAAGATATCTAATGATTCCCACCCTTGTATATTTTGGTACTTACCCATGATCCTTATTGTGAAACTTTATTATGTGATATTCTCTTAATATGTCCTAATTTCATCTTTTGATTCTCACATAATCTGATTGTTCATTATTATTTTTGGTTATTTATGTTCATTATAATGGTATTGTTGATTATTAATTCCTCTAGATTTTATATTCACTGTGTATTTATATGAAATGGATTTTAAATGATATTTTCATTTTTTATAATCATGTTTATTGTCTATAAGGTGATGTTTTATTTAATATTATTATTTCCATTTAGCCTAATGTTTTTTCTATATGAATAAAAATTTGATCCTTATCTCTTGATATTATTTAATCCTCATTAACATTTTCTTTATAAGACACTTTGCCTCCCAATATATTAAAGATAATTCCTTTATATGTTCATCTTTAAATAAATATCAGGAAACGAATTGGCATGCATGTTTTAAAAGTGGATAACTTTTATGTCTTTAAAGAGATGAAGAAAAGAGCCTTATTCGATGCTTTTATTTTTTATTTGAAAACTAAAATATTAGTTTAACAGTTTTCTTTCAAACTAGAATAGAATGTATTAGGTTATAATGGTTAAGAATGGATAATTTAGTGTAATCCAAGTAAAATTTATCTTTTTCACAATATATGCACAATCTATGTGTGTGTAGACTCAATTTACTTTGATTGGATTGTGTAATAATTGTTTTCTATTCCATGTCTTATGATTTGTTTGGTTTGTTATTTGTATTCTTCATTTATAGCATATGTTATTTATCTTAATATTTTTTTAGATAGATACTAGTATGCTTTGATGACTTTCATATTAAAATTGGTACTACTTTAAGTTTTTCATGGTATTTTTTTTATTCATTTTTTTGTTTTCATTGAATTTAATTAGATTTATTTTAATTCAGAAAACCAGGTTTAAAATGGGTTTTTAAAACATGTATAACATGGTTTTAAATTATAATTTTTAAAACATGTTATGATATTTATAATGTCTTGTTTGACATCTAAGTTTTATAAAGAAAATTTAAAAACTATTTCTAAAAAAAATTACATTTCATTCTTATGCGTATTATGAAATATATTTAAGAAATTTGAAGGAAGATACTTTTTGATAATGATCAATTAATGTGCAAACTTGTGCTACCTCCTCTAGTTCCCTTAGTGGTAATAATAATTGTAATATTTTTATTTTGTGTTACATTTAATGTCATGTTATTATTCTTTATCAAAAAAAATAGGTACATTAATCTAAACTATAATATACCTCTCCTCATCCTTCTAGTAGGGATTAAACTAGGGGTACTCCTAGAGATACATGAAGCACCCATCATAATCATTCACAACCATACCCTCTAGAATACATCCCATCTACCACACTTTTTCCTCCTCCAAGTGACCCTCCTGGGACATTCCCACCTATGCCTTCATCATCATCTTATTTAGGCTCTAATTATTATAACATGTCTATGTTGCCTCCAGGGATGTTCCCACTTATACAATATCTATATCCTATAATGTATACCCAACCCTTATATCATTATCCTACCTTGTCTACACCACCTCCATTTCCTATTATTCATCCAGGATCTGATGATTGTGCTCCTTTAGCTTCCATTCCACCGCATGTAGATGACCCAGTGCAAGCATTGGAACAATAACATCCTTCAAAGGATATTAAATCTTGAACACCCTAGGGATCTATCAGATACCAATGATCATCCTAGATCATATTTTTTATGAGAGTTTCAAATTATATCACATCACATCACTTTTTTCAGTTATACTGTGAATTAATTCTACTTTTTTTCTTTTATCTTATTCAGCAAGATCTTCTAATAGGTGATGTGGGAATACCCATATGCATAAAGTCTGGAATCATCAAACACAAATAATGGTAGATTAAAATGAAGATAATTAAACGATAGGTAAAAATTCCAGATGATTTATAAGTTTTATGGAAACTTTATCCAAGAATAGAAATATCATTTCAGTGTATCCAGTATCATGGAGACATATTAGTAAATAAATAAAGAATAATTGATGGGTAGAGATATGGGTAATAAAAAATTTAAAATATGTATCTGTATTATTGTTTTATTTAAATGAATTAACATATTCATTACAACGTCGGTTTAACTTTCATGATGATCGAACTATTAAGTTCACACAGTTGATGGAACTTGGGGAGTTGTGTCAATCATATAAGCATGAGTTATATGTTGTTTATAAGATTAGATTCGGATTTTAGTTAGTGGGTGTACCAATATTCAATGACTTACTAACAACACAATACCAAGAAATGATTGTATATTGTAATATTAATGAGTTTAAGGTATTCTTAAACTTTAATGGTTTGTATTAAAATTTTAATTCTTATTAATTGTATTAATTTTTTTTAGGGTGCATTAAAAAAACAAGGATTCTATGAAGTATATTCACACTTTGGGGCACACTACAATGTGGGAGAATAAGAGGCACTGGGTATTTTTTTATGACCAACTGAGTTTTATGACCAACTCATTATTAATTCTCCCCAAAACTCTTAAAATATCTCTGTATATTAAGAAAAATGACACAAGATGTTATCTATAAAACACCTTTAAAAACATATATAACTTTTAATTCAATCCATGTTTTCATGCAAGTTTTCATGCAAAAGGATTTATGGTATGTAACCTCTTTCATAGGACATGGAAAACTCCCAAACTCCAGACCCATATTCTAGTTGATTCCTAGATTATAGATATTTCAAAAAGTATAGAAACCTTACAATGTCCCTTATATCAACTTTTAAAAATTGATATTCTAGTTTTCTCATAAAGATAAGGAACCATATTAGCTCTTGAAGAAAACCATAAAATATCTCATAATAAACCCTATGAGGTTCTTTTTCAACCTTTTTAAGTTTAATAAAAAACTGTATGAGGTACAAATATATACCTTACAAAGATTCATAAGCTTACAAATTCTTGAATAAAATCTTATGAAGTCTAAAAAATGAACCTTACCAAGATTTTATTGGTAATTTTTTTATATCAGGGTGAACCTTATAAAGTTATCATGTGAACGTTATGAATATTCCCTTTATCATTTTTTCAACTTTCCTTGTGTAACAATTTATAAAATGAAAAAATCTCTTTTATTCTATTTAATTTACCATTATAGAACATAATACATTCATTGGTCATTATATTCTTCTAATAACCCCCTTTACCATACATTACATAAAATAAAACGCAAATTAATTTCAATTAACTCAAATATCTCCATATACCAAGAAATAAATATAATAATTACAATTGAAATGAGTGGGTTAAGATCCTGGAAGAGATCATATAACCAATCAAAAGGAAAAATTAAAATTCAGATTATGAGTTTTACATCTCTATATTAGGTATAAATATAACAAATTAGAGAGTGTACTGTTAGTATTTTTGTAAGATGCCATCTTTTTCTAACGGTGCAGCAAGATTAAGTTTTGAGTTCTGGATATAGAAAAAAAATATGCATCATGAACCCAATTCACGATGTGAATTTTTTTGGGTAGGCCATGTGAATTTAATTCATGGCTTGAATTAATTCACAACTTAGAAAATTTACACCCCCTATAAATGTTTTTCACCACATGTCGACATGTCATAGAATTTGTTTTCACCACATGTCGACATGTCACAAAATTAGTTTTCACCACGTGTAAATATTTCATGAAAAGAAATTACACAACATGTAATTTCTTTTTAATGTTTTTTAAAGGGGTGGCGACGAGATTTTGCAGAAAATAAGAAATAAAAAGGGGCTCTTATCCCTCTATCCTATAGAACTTCTACCTTAGACCAAACCTCCTATGCACACCTCCTCCTTGGACCAAAGCTCCTCCGCACAACTCTATCTTGGACTGAAGCTCCCCCGTGCACCGTCGTCTTCAACTGAAGACCCTCTGCACACCTCCCGGGTATGGTTTTTCTTCTTGTTTATACCTATCTCTCTCTTCCACTCCTTTTCCCAAATAGAATAAAGATAATTATATGTTGTTATATCTAGATCTAGATTTGTTGAATCTATATCTATGATTGTTAGATATAGATCATGTTTCTTTTAACTATGGATTTAGGTTTTGGATCTATACCATGTTTTTCATGGCATTCTTGATTGATTCATTTAAAATTGGGATTATCTATTGGCAAGCGTTCATCACCATTATTGAGGTAGGTGGTCTAAAATTCAAATCACATGGTCTTGATTACAATTATGTGTATGTAATTGTGTAATTTCTATTAGATGTTAAGAAATTGTGTTCTTGATTAAATTAATTAATTTGGTGAATTAATTAATTAAAGGAAATGTAAAATCAGGAAATTGGAATTTTAGATCATGAATAATTAATTTTTAAAAAATTATGAGATATTAGGATTGAAATTAGATAATTGATTGTTGAATTAATTATAAGATATTGAGTTTGTGGATATTTATTAATTAATTGGTGAATTAATTAAATTTTTTGGTGTGCTTGATTAATTAGGGAATTAATTGAGGAGATTAGTGTGATAAACTAATTGTTAAATTATTAATGAGATTGAGTCGGACTAGTTAATTGATGAATTAATTGGGAATATTGAATTGATTAAGTTTGAACAATTAATTGATGAATTAATTAATGGGAGTTATGTGATTATTTAATTCTTTAATTAAATAAAAGGATTAATTATTTGGTGAATTAATTAATAGGAGTTATGTGGTTATTTAATTATTTAATTAAATAAAGATATTAATTAATTGATGGATTAATTTATGGGAGTTATGTGATTATTTAATTGTTGGATTAAATTAATTGATGAATTAATTAATGGAAGTTATGTGATTGTTTAATTATTGAATTAAATAAAGGGATTAATTAATTTGTGAATTAATTAATAGGAGTTATGTGATTATTAAATTGTTGAATTAAATAAAGGTATTAATTATTTGGTGAATTAATTAATGGGAGTTGTGTGACTATTTAATTATTGAATTAAATAAAGGGATTAATTAATTGATGACTTAATTAATGGGAGTTATGTGATTATTTTATTATTGAATTAAATAAAGGGATTAATTAATTGATGAATTAATTAATGAGAAATAATGTGGTTATTTAATTGATGAATTAAATAATAGGATTGATACGGTTAATTAATTGGTGAATTAACTAACAGGGATTGTTGTGTTAGTGTAATTGAATGAGTTAGATTAATTAATTAGTGAATTAATTATTGGGGTAAATGTGATAAATTAATTATTGGATTAATTAATTTTATTCATGTGATTAGTTAATTATTGAGTTAACTAATGTAAGTGATGTGATAAGTTAATTTTTGGACTAACTAATGGAAATTGACATGATTAATTAATTATTGAATTAATTAATGAAATTGTTATGATCAATTAATTATAAAATTAATGGATGAGTGTAGTGTGATTAACTAATTTTGCAATTAGTAATGGAAATTATATGGTTAGTTAATTGATAAATTAATTATCAAGGTATTGAAGTTGGGATTTGGAGATAATTAATTGTTGAGTTAATCATCAAATTCTTGAATTATTGAATTGTGAATTGAGAATAATTAATTGTTGAATTAATTATTAGATGCTAAGATTGTGATAGGATTAATTAATTATCAAATTAATTAATGGACTTGAATTAATTAATTTATGAATTAATTAATGGAAGTAGTGTTGGTTAAATTGTGATAATATTACTAATGTTGTTTAATCATAGTTGATAAATGGGGTGTTAGACATGACAATTTACACCCATGATAATGAGATAAATGTATGGTTGATAAATGGGGAGTTATACATGACGATCTACACCAATAATGCATATGAAATAGTTGTTAAATGGGGTGATAGACATGAAGATCTACACCAATGATAGATCTATCTGCATGGTTGAGAATTGGGGTGTTCTAAATGATGATCTATGCCAAATATATATGCATGTGATTGAGAATTGGGGGCTAGACATAACATTCTATGTCCATGATGTATATGCATGATTTAGAATTGGGGTGATAGACAAGACATTCCATGCCCATGATAAATATGTATAATTGATAAATAGGGTGGTAGACATGGTGTTCTATACCCAAAACATTGGCATTGAATGATGGTTCCAAATGTTTATAGTAATGAATTTAAAAATAAATGGATAATGAAATCCCATTTACTGAATTAAATTGTGATTTGATAATGTGAAATGGTTTAGAATTCGGAACATGCTAGAGTAGGTATTGAGATACGGGAATCCATGGGAACGTGGGGTTTATGTAGTTAAATAAAGGATAATTGAATTAATATAAACTATTTGCCTTATTAGTTGTATTTTATTCTTTATAAAACTACATACACTATTATTAACTAGATTTGTTTTAGACATCATTGGTGGTGGCTTACTGAGTTATACTTACACCCTACTCAGGTTTTCTGATCAATACCCAAATAGATTACACGATTGTGGTATAGGTTAAGGGAAAAGGCTTTCTGTTAGATGGTTGCTTGAAATGGAGTGCAGATGAGGAAATCATACATGGTTTGGGACCCACTTGTAATTTTTCAGTGTCTTTACTTTTGAGTTTCATTTGACACATGGAATGTACATTAGCATGACATATTTATTGTTTAGTTTTGACATTGTACTTCATTCTTTGGTTATCAAGAGATATTGGTATAATTTATGATCATATGTTTTCGCTTTTGTTTATTTATTTCTTCTAGTGTATTACCTTGATAAAAAAAAGAGGGTATAGTCTCCCCATGATCGACTTATCAAACCCTCACTTCTAGTCGGTAGCCTCTGGAATATGGGGAGGTGTATTTGAGGTCATGTGGCCAACTGGTTGGGGGCACCGGTATGTGGCACCTAGGCTGGGATGTTACAAAGTGGTATCAGAGGTCCAGTTTTCTTTTATTATTCTTCTTTCTTACTATTTTGGAAAGGTAGACAGGAGACTAGGAAGAGTCAGGGTTTGGTTCTGAGCTCATGTATAGGAGTCTCTACCTCATGTATGGGGGAGAACCCAAGTACCCAGGGTGGGATTGTTTTTATTATTATCTGTTGTTACATCTGAATATTATTTCACCATGGGTAACACACTTATTATTTAATGGGATTATTGTTTCTGGGATTTGTTGAGATTGACTGGTGACCCTGAATGGAAAAATATTTAAGTATTAATGCATCATTATAGGCACTCAAGACTATTTTTTGAAATGCATCATTTTAGGCATGCATGGGAAAATGGGTTTTGGTTAAGTTGTTGAGCTTGAACTGTTTTTTTTTCTTTATTGTGAAATTGAATTGAAAATGGTGTCTAACATGAAATTGAGAAAGATTTTAAAATTATTCATGATGAGAATAAATGGGTGTCTAAATTATAAAATTGAATTATGAGAATGTTTTTACCCTTGTTAACCAGAACCTAGGTGTAGGATGGTTAACGGTAATGATAGCGCCTCAGTCTTGACTATGTGGCGGGAAAAAGAGGAAAAAGACTTGTCGTGGCTTACTGTTATTTTACTCTAATATAAATTTAATAAATTTGTGTTATGAGTCCTAATAAATGTGTTGGAAATTGTATAGATATGCCTCCATGAAAATTTTTTAGCATACTTTTAATTAGTGGCGGTCATGTCCCCTACCTTGACATCATCTGAGTATGTTGAGAAAGCTCTGTCTTTGCACCTAGATACCTAAATGTGTCTTGGTTGGATATGGGGACTCTTAGAGGTTGTTCTTAAGAATAAGTATATATGTGGAGCTGGATGGTGCGATGTACATCATCGAAAATTTACAGATGAATTTCTCAGGATGGATTGGGGGGTCGATGAATACCATGGTCTGGGGGTCGTGGGTCGTAGTGGCTAAGTTTCTTGATAAAGTAGTGTTAATGGAGCTCCAAAGGTGGGGAGTGATGTGTTAGTGGTGGATGCATGGAGTAAGAAAATGGGTTGAAAGTGGTGGAATCGGAATTCCATTAAGGAACTTGTAAGGTGCATGTTTAAGTTCCTCAGGGGAAGGCCAGGTGATCCTTGGAGGTGCTTGATATACATCCTTTATAGTTGCTTTTTGATGGCAAGGATAAGTGCCAAGGTTAGATGGTTTCTTACGGTTGTTGGGAATGGTGAGTTGGGAAATGTATTGGGTAAGTTGTGGAAGTTTATCTCAAGAAAAACGTGTCATATGAAGAGCATCAGATACATGTATTGGGTCACAGTGAAAAGGTGTTTCAGGAAAAGATTATGTTGATAGTTTTTATACTGTCGAAACTTGGGCATGTGCAGGAGAAAAATTGGGAGAGAGAAGAAGATATTAAGGATTAGTGTCCTGATCTTTTTGACTCAGAATATTTTAGGTGCTTGGGAGTATAGCTCGAGGATGATCTGTTATAAGGAGGGGATATTATAAGATCATGTCATCTTCTAGGGGTGTAGCGGGATTAAGTGGAGAGTTCTAGCTACAAAACAAAATACGCATCATGGACCTAATTCATGATGTAAATTGTTTTGGGTAGACCCTGTGAATTTAATTCATGGCTTGAATTAATTCAAAACTTAGAAAATTTACACCCCCTGTAAATGTTTTTCACCACATGTCGACATGTCATCAAAGTAGTTTTCACCACGTGTTGATATGTCATGAAAGTAGTTTTCACCACTTGTAAACATGTCATGAAAAGAAATTACGCAACATGTAATTTCTTTTTAATGTTTTTTATAGGGGTGGCGATGAGATTTTGGGGAAAATAAGAAATAAAAAGGGGCTCTTATCCCTCTCTCCCATAGAAACTTCACCTTGGACCAAAGCTCCTCTGCACGCCTCCACCTTGGACCAAAGATCCTCTACACACCTCCATCTTAGACCGAAGCTCCCCCATACACCACCGCCATCAACCGAAGACCCTCCGCGCACCTCCCAGGTATGGTTGTTCTTCTTGTTTAGATCTATCTCTCTCTTTCACTCCTTTTTTCAAATAAAATAAATGTGTTTATTTGTTGTTGGATCTAGATCTAGATTTTTTTAATCTAAATCTAGGATTCTTGGATTTAGATCTAAATTTAAGAGATCTTGTTTATTTTAACTATGGATTTAGGTTTCAGATCTAGACTGTGTTCTTTATCGCATTACTGATTGGTCTATTTCAAATTGGGATTATCTATTGGCAAGCGTCCATCACCGTTATTGAGTTAGGTAGTCTAAAATTCAAATTCCACAGTCTTGATTACAATTATGTGTATGTAATTGTAGAATTGATATTAGATTTTTAAAATTTGTGTTCTTGATTTAATTAATTAATTTGGTGAATTAATTAATTAAGGGAAATGTGAAATTGAGAAATTGGGATTTTAGATCATGAATAGTTAATTGTTAAAATAATTATGAGATATTGGGATTGAAATTAGATAATTAATTGTTGAATTAATTATAGGATATTGAGTTTGTAGACACTGATTGATTAATTAAAGAATTAATTAATTTGTTTGTTGTTCTAAATTAATTGGGGAATTAATTAAGGAGATTGATGTGATAAACTAATGGTTAAATTATTAATGAGATTGAGTTGGAACAATTAATTGACGAATTAATTGGGGATATTTAATTGATTAAGTTGGAACAATTAATTGATGAATTAATTAATGGGAGTTATGTGATTATTTAATTGTTTAATTAAATAAAAGGAATAATTAATTGTTGAATTAATTAATAGGAGTTATCTGATTATTTAATTATTGAATTAAATAAATGGATTAATTAACTAATGAATTAATTAATGGGATCTATGTGATTATTTAATTTTATAATTAAATAAAGGGATTAATTAATTGGTTAATTAATTAATAAGAGGTATGTGATTATTTAATTATTGAATTAAGTAAAGGTATTGATTAATTGATGAATTAATTAAGGGGAGTTATGTGATTATTTAATTATTTAATTAAATAAAGGGATTAATTAACTGGTGAATTAATTAATGGGATTTGTGTGATTATTTAATTGTTGAATTAAATAAAGGGATTAATTAATTGGTGAATTAATTAATGGGAGCTATGTGATTATTTAATTTTTGAATTAAATAAAGGGATTTATTAATTAGTGAACTAATTAATGGGAGTTATGTGATTATTTAATTTTTGAGTTAAATAAAGGGATTAATTAATTGATAAATTAATTATTGAGAGTTATGTGATTATTTAATTGTTGAATTAAATAAAAGGATTAGTTAATTGATGAATTAATTAATGGGAGTTATGTGATTATTTAATTGTTGTATTAAATAAAGGCATTAATTAATTAGTGAATTAATTAATGGAAGTTATGTGATTATTTAATTATTGAATTAAATAAAGGGATTAATTTATTGATTGATTAATATGAGTTATGTGATTATTTAATTGTTGAATTTAATAAAGAGATTAATTAATTTTTGAATTAATTAATCAGAGTTATGTGATTATTTAATTGTTGAATTAATTAATGGATTAATTATTTCATGAATTAATTAAGGGATTTATGTTATTATGTAATTGTTGAATTAAATAAAGGGATTAATTACTTGATGAATTCATTAATGGGAGTTATTTGATTATTTTATGATTTAATTAAATAAAGGGATTAATTAATTGATGGGTTAATTAATGAGGAGCAATGTGATTATATAATTTATGGATTAAATAATGGGATTGATGGGATTGATTAATTGGTGAATTAATTAATGGGGTAAATGTGATAAATTAATTCTTGGATTAATTAATGTTACTCGAATGATTAATTAATTGTTGAATTAATTAATGTTATTGATGTGATTAGTTAATTGTTAAGTTAACTAATGGAAATGATGTGGTATGTTAATTTTTGGATTAACTAATAACAACTAACTTGATTAATTAATTATTGAATTAATTAATGAAATTGTTATGATCAATTAATTGTATAATTAATTGATGAGTGTGGTGTGATTAACTAATTGTGGAATTAGTAATGGAAATTATATTGTTAATTAATTTCTAAATTAATTATCAAGGTATTGAATTTAATATTTGGGGATAATTAATTGTTGAGTTAATTATTAAATTATTGAATTATTTAATTGTGAATTGAGAATGATTAATTGGTGAATTAATTTTTAGATGCTAATATTGTGACAATATTAATTAATTGTCGAATTAATTAATGGACTTGGATTAATTAATTTATGAATTAATTAATGGAAGTAATGGTGGTTAAATTTTGATAAGGTGGTTAATGTTGTTTAATCATAGTTGATAAATGGGGTGTTAGACATGAAGATTTATGTCCATGCTAATGAGATAAATGTATGGTTAATAAATGGGATGTTAGATATGAGGATCTACACCAGTAATGCATATGAAATAGTTGTTAAATGGGGTAATAGATATGAAGATCTACACCAATGATGGATCTATCTGTATAGTTGGGAATTGGGGTGTTATACATGAAGGTGTACACTAAAGATATATGCACATGATTGAGAATTGGGGTCTAAACATGATGTTCTATGTCCATGATGTATATGAATGATTGAGAATTGGGGTGTTATAAATGATGTTCTATGTCCATGATAAATATGTATAATTGATAAATGGGGTGGTTGAAATGGTGTTCTATACCCAAAACATCGGCTTTGGACTACGGTTCCAAATGGCTGTAAAAATGAATTTAAAAATAAATCGATAATGAAATCCCATTTGCTGAAATAAATTGTGAGTTGATAATGTGAAATGGTTCAGACTTCAGCATGGGCCAAAGTAGGTATTGATATACGGGTGTCCATGGGAACCCTAGGTCTATGCGGTTAAATAAAGGATAATTGAATAAATGTAAAAATTTTACCTTGTTAATTTTATTTTATTCTTTATATAATTTTATACATAATTATTGATTGGGTTTTTTAGATGTCATTGGTGGTGGCCTACTGGGTTGTACTCATGCCCTACTCGGACTGCCTAATTGGTACCCAAATAGATTACATGATTGTAGGATAGGTTAAGGGAAAAGGTCATGTGTCAGATGGTTGTTTGAGATGGATTGTGGATGAGGGAACTAGATGTGGTTTGGGACCTGCTTGGGAGTTGTTAGTGTCTTTACTTTTGAGTTGCATTTTACACATGGAACATACATTAGCATGACATATTTATTGTTCAATTTTGACATAGTACTTTATGCTTTGGTTATCAAGATATATTGGTATAATTTATGATCATATTTTTCCGCTATTGTTTATTTATTTTTGTTGGTGTATTACTTTGATAAAAGAAAAAAATAGGTTATAGTCTCCCCATGATCAACTTATCATACCCTCGCTACTATTTGGTAGCCTCTAGCATATGGGGAGGAATGCCTGAGGTCATGTGACCAACCGGTTTAGGGCACCGATATGTGGAACCTAGACTGAGACATTACACTTTACATAGAACATATCATTCAATCCAAAAAAAATTAATGAGCCTCTTAACACATTAGCTTATCCATAAATATATGAAACAATAAAATCATGTATACTAAGAGAATATAAATAGTCAATCCATTGATGCATAATCTTCTAGAAATGATCCAAATACATAGTTTCCTCTATCCTTTTTATATATAAAATTGAATGGATTGGACTATAGATTCCATCTCAGCCTCAAAATGTAGTAATAAGTTAACAATATTTGTAGAAGCTTACCTCACTTCCCCCTTAACATATCTAAATATCAACCAACATATATCTAGTTTAAGGAACCATTTTATTTCTCCATGCATGTTAGTTTTAATTTGGCCTAAAATCAGAGGATTCTAAGTCATAGATATATATCCATTATATGTTATAAAATTTACTTATATTTCAAATATATTAAGAACATAAATATCATTGATATAGTTTTTTTCCATCCCAAATTCATATAATTTTCATCCTTTACAGTTGAAAAAATGACTGATTAGGACTTCTATAATTAGAGAACTTGATTATTAAACCAGATATACTTTTTGTTCCTCTTAATCAGATTGAAAAATTCCACAATAGTAACATTAAAAAAGTTCTTGTGTTTTGCATATATGTCTAGTCTATAATAGCCTAAAAGGATCCTCCAGTTGGTCCTCTACTAGTATTTCCCATCCTCTTGGAGATCCAAATCTCTCCCTATGTCCATGTCACCCCCAATCAATGAATCCCCTTTATCCTTATTTAATATTTTATCATCTCCCTCGACAAAGGTATTCATTCTGGATAGAAATTATCTTTTTTTCATCTGCAACATACTCAAATAACTTCATTGACATATTTGGTTCATTGTATCTATACTAAAACAACCTACTTCGATTTCATTTAACATCACCTCCATTAATCATATTATATTCTTGTAGATTCTTCTTTATTTTATGGATTTCTTTAAAAACTAAAATATTAATTCATTCTAGGTTGTGTTAAACTTTTATGTATCTTAAATTGGTTACTTTAAAATGATCTACTCACCAATATTATTAATCTAACATAGCTTCCTCCTTATTTATACTCCCCATTTTAACTTGACCTTCACTTAATCACATGTAGATCCATTCACTTACAGCTTAATCTAATGTTAGAATTGAATTTAATACCACATATTTAATCACCTATATAATTTAATCTAATGTGGTAAAGTTTTAATACCACATATTGAATCACCTATATAATTTAACAACCAACATAATCACCATTAGTTTCCAATTCATATCCTGATCTAACATGTTAGCACATTTATTATGGGATATATGTTATAAAAATTATAATTATAAACCTATCATTTCAAGTTCCATGTTAAAGAAGTGGCACACCCCATGGGTGTCCCTTAACCTAGTTAAATCAACCTCAACACATCCCACAGGTATCATGAGGCGTTTAATTAAACATTTACCCAATCAATTCACCATTCCTACCAAGGAAAACCAAAAAGGGCAACACAACCACACCAAAGCACATCCACATACACATAAATAACCAACAAAACTATGGGAAATAACTTGTAGACCACCTATGTAATGTCCCATACTGGTATCCACTAAACTGGTGCTCTGATTCAGTTTTCCATGAGACATCAAGTGTGTCTCCTCATATGTCATAGGCTGCCAACTAGTAGTGGGGGTCTAAGGTGGATCTATGGGGAGACTGAACCCCCATATCAAAGTGCACAGCTAGAAGTAAATAACCAAACATCATACACATTATAGTAATGAAGAAGAATAAATAAACTTTAACTAAAATATGTTGTAATAAAATGAAAATTCACTAAAGGCCTAAACAATCATGTCATAAATGAAGGTTCTGGGAGCAGCAGAAGCTCGTGGTTAGATGTGCCCACTTGGCTTTTTTTCATTAGAAATGATCAATCCAAGATCAATATGACGATTAACGCCAGTCTCCACGGTTCGATTCACAGAAATAGACAAAGAAGAAGAAAGGTCCCAGAACCACAAAAGTGGATCGTCATAGGTTGATTATAATTAATTTAATTAATTGACAAGAAGTAACTTTTTGGATGTTGTTTCTTCGTTTATATTCTTTATCACATTCAGATGTGATTTTTCATTGCATCGTAGAATCCAAGTGTAGACTTCCTCTAGTGGTGATCCACACGTGCACCTCGAATCTCTGGAAGTCTCCAAAGGAGTCATCGGGTGCTAGCGTGGAGAAACCTTTGCTTGCATTCTCCGCATTAGATCGTCTTGATCCGATGGAAGATGATCTCTCTCAGTCTTGAGAGATTTATTTGAGGAAGAGGTTCTTTCGGCCTTGAAATAATTCTCCATAATTGTTGTGCACAACGATTCTCTTTTTTTTTCAGAAAAGAGTTGGGGTTGTGAGGATATTTATAATTGGTTTTGAGGTTGTAGAATTATGAAAATAAATAAGCGTGTTACACATTTTATTTATTTCATTGACTCTTATTGAAAAACCCCATGTTGAATAATTAATTCCTTGACATGTGCCCACGCTGATTATAATAAATATCATTTAATAAAACAATATTATATCCTCAAAATCCCGACTGGAAAACTACACGGCATGTAATCATTAATACACGGTGTGTACTTGTTTTCCATAAAACTACACGACGTGTAATCATTAATACACAGCGTGTACTTGTTTTTTATTTCCTTTACAAAATGAAAACTACACAGCGTGTAATCATTAATACACAGCATGTAATCATTAATACACGGTGTGTACTAGTTTTCCATGAAAAACTACACGGTGTGTAATCATTAATACACGATGTGTATATCTTGTTTTTCAGTTCCTTATTCCTCCATCATTAAAACAATTTAGGCTTACTTGAATAATTATTAAACCATGTATGGGTATAATCTTTATTCTACTTTAGATACTTGGATACACTTAGTGTGTGGCCCTCTAGGCCTCTTTATCATTGGCATTAGGCGGGCTTCCCTAAAGTCCAAGATTACTGTCTAGCAACGGGTCAAGGCACCCAAGAGAAAGAAGTTGACTCTGCATTGACATATCACCTCATATGAATGCTTACTGTGTAATTTAATCCCTTTGTATCAATATCTCATCAAGTAGGTTTCATGGCAGTGTCATAAACCTGTATTCTTAATCTTTCATTCTTTGACTTCCAGAAATAAACTCGTCCCGTCACCATGGCCATGGAATTTGTTTGAAAGTTCTATTTCAATCAAAGGGACCAAGATATCTACTTCCATAAATATGGAAGGGAAAAATCCTTCCTCGACTTATCCATTAACAACATTCCATTCGTGACGCACCCAACTTACCCTAATTCTCGCCAACTGTCTTCGTGATGGTTTTTGTCAGCAAATCTAAGTGTGCGAGTCATGACATGAGTTAATGATAATCTTACAGTCTAAGGAAAATTACACACGCTCGTAGATAGTAATGTCTGATGACACCAAAACATGTGGAATTACTACTGGAAGGTATGTTCTCATAATCTCCCATCTTGGAGATTACCAAGTGCGAACTCCATGAGAAAGAGTCTTGTCTTCTTACGAGTACTCACACATGATAGTCTGTATACTATGTGTCCTATCATAGTATATCATCCAACCGTAGAACTTTATTTAAGAATATTTTTATAGCATTTCAAGGTTCTCATCATAGCGGGGATCTTCCATGACCTTATCAATGTAACAAATATTCTAGGACATTATTATATTATAGTCGTGAAGAACAATGAAAAATATATAATAAGTGAACATTCATGTAATCAAAGTACAAAACAGTTGGTTCTCAGAACACCAACCCTAACAAAATCCCACTTGGACTAGATCCAACTGCCTACGAATTTTAGTCCACTAGACCTCACATGATGATTATGCTTTTGCTGGGTCAAGGCTTTAGTCAAGGGGTCCACCACATTGTCTTCCATAGAAATACTTCTCACTACAACTTCACCTCTCTGAGAAAAATCCCTCATGAGATGATACTTCTGAAGTATGTGCTTTGTCTGCGGATGTGACCTTGGCTCTTTTGCAAGTGCCACCACTGCAGTATTATCACAATAGAGTGTGATGGGATCTTTACTACTAGGTGCTACATCCAGATCTTGGACGAAGCTTCACATCCATACTACTTCTTTAGCTGCCTCAGAAGCTGCGATATACTCAGACTCTACTATAGAATCTGCAACCACACCTTGCTTTGAGCTCTTCCAGCTCACTACACCTCCATTCAAACTGAAGATGTATCCAGTCTGTGAATTCATATCATCTTGATCAGTCTGGAAACTAGCATCTCCATGTCCTCTGATGAATAGTTCCTCATATCCTCCATAAACCAGAAACATATCCTTAGTACGCCTCAGATACTTAAGGATAGTCTTGACTGCCATCTAATGGTGGTCTCCTGGATCAGCTTGATATCTGCCTACCACACTTAAAGCGTAAGCAACATCTAGCCTTGTACATAACATATCATATATTACTGACCCAATTTTGGATGTGTAAGAGATCCTTGCCATTTTTTCTCTTTCCTCATGTGTCTGAGGACACATTTTCTTGGAAAGATGAATGCCATGTGACACTGGCAATAATCCCCTCTTGGATTGTTCTATACTGAATCTCTTCAGTATCTTGTCAATGTATGTACATTAAATTAGGCCCAGCATTATTTTGGATCTATCACGATGGATCTTGATCCCAAGAATATATGTTGCCTCTCCCAAGTCTTTCATAGAGAAGAATTTATCCAACCATGCCTTAACTGAATATAAGACAGGTACTTCATTTACAATTAGTAATATGTCATCAGCATATACTATGAGGAAAAAAACTGCACTTCCACTAAACCTTTTGTAGACACAAGGCTCACATTTGTTCGTAACAAAGCCAAATTCCATTACGGCTTCATCAAAACAAATGTTCCATGAACTTGATTATTGCTTTAATCCATAAATGTATTTCTATAACTTGAATACCTTGTTGCCATCCTTTGGAGTCACAAACCCTTCAAGTTGTGTCATGTAGAAATCTTCCTAGAGGTTTCCGTTAAGGAATGCTGTTTTGACATCCATTTTCCAAATTTCATAGTCATGGTAAGTGGTAATGGCCAATAGGATTCTGATGGATTTCAGCATCGCAACCAGTGAAAAGGTTTCATCATAGTCAATTCCTTGATGTTGTCTAAAACCTTTTGCAACCAGTCGTGCCTTATAGGTGCTGACTTGCCCATCCATGTTCAGTTTCTTCTTGAATACCCATTTATTACCAATATTCTTTACATCAACTGGAGGATCTACCAAAATACAGACTTGGTTTTGGTACATGGAATCCATTTCATAATTCATGGCTTCTTTCCACTTGGAAACGTCTATGCATTCAAATGCTTCCTTGTAGGTAAGAGGATCATCATTTTCAACCAATAATGAGTCACCATCCTCGGTGATAAGAAAACCATATCATTCAGGTTCTCTTACCTCTCTCTTGCTCCTACGCAGTTCTTGTGTCTCTGGTACAGATTGTTCTTCCACAGGGCTTTGTGGAATCTATTCTTGTACCAACTCCTAAGTATCTTGAGCCTCAACTTCATCAAAGTATATCTCTCTCCCACTATCTCTTTTGGAGATCTTCTCCCTATCAATGAATATGGCATGTCTTGACACTTTTACCTTTTTATCTGAGGGGTTGTATAGGTAATATCCCCTTGTTTTCTTGGGATATCCTATAAAGATACACTTTGTGCATCGGGGTGAAAGCTTGTTGCCTGAAGAGGACTTAACTAATGCTTCGCTACCCCACACATGTAAATTTGATAACATGGCTTTGCGTCCACTCCATAATTCGTATGGAATACCATTTATCGATTTAGTTGGTACTTGGTTTAGTATGTGCGTTGCTGTTTGTAATGCATATCCCCAAAAGGATAATGGAAGAATCGCATGACTCATCGTTGATCTCACCATGTCCAACAGGTTGTGGTTCCTCCTTTCACTTACGTCATTCCATTGAGGTGTGTAAGGAGTGAGTTGAGATAGAATCTCAAACTCTCGTAAGAAATCCATGAAGTCCTGATTAAGATATTCTCCTCCTCTGTCTGAGTGGAGTTTCTTAATCTTTTTACCAATATGGTTCTCAACTTAATTCTTGTATTCTTTGAACTGATCAAAAGAATCTGACTTATACCTCATTAAGTAAATATATCCATATCTACTAAAATAATCAGAAAAAGTTATGAAGTATGAGAACCCACCCCTTGCTTCAACTGGAAATGGTCGACACACATCTATGTGAACTAATTCTAGAATCTCTTTATCCCTTTCACCTTTCCCACTAAATGGGGCTTTGGTCATTTTTCCTTGTAGACATGCATAACATACACCATGTGGTTTTAGTTTGAAAGAATCTAAATACCCATCTTGATGTAATTTTGTCAAACATTTCTCATTGACATGACCTAGCTGGTGATGCCAAAGTTGGGTGTGGTATGAGTCATGTGAATTAACTTTGTCATCGATTGCCATTACTTGGTTTGTGTACTCTAACACATAAAGGCCGTTATATAAATGTGCCCTACCAAAACAAATGCTATCTTTATAAAAATATCAACATTCATTTCCAAACTTGAAGGTGAATCCATCAGTATCTAATCTAGATACTGAAATAATTTTTTTAGTAACAGAAGTCACATAATAATAACTCTTTAACACCAAGATCATTCCAGTTGGCAAGGTGAGGTGGTAGTCCCCAACAGCTACAGAAGTAAGTTTGGCTCCGTTGGCTTCTCATAGATCTACCTCCCCTCGATCAATCTTTCTGAATCTACTTGGTTCCTGTATTTGGATACATATATGAGCACCAAAAGCTGTATCTAATACCCAATTTGTAGAAATAGATAGATTTCATTCGATGAAAAATGCACCTGAAGCTTCCCCTTGCTTTCTTGGCTGGGTGCAGTTTTTCTTCCAGTGGCCCTTCTTGCCACATGGGAAACAAACAGCATCTCGTTCTCTTTCCTCCCCTTTAATCTTCCTTTTCTTGGAAGGCCTTGAAAAATCTTTTGGCTTAAAGATCTTCGCCTTCCCTTTCCTTTTATTCACCATAAGTACATAAGGTTTATCACGCTTCATATCATTTTCCACTTCGCGAATAAGGATAAGAAGATCAGATAGAGACTTCTCAACGTTGTTCATGTTGAAATTTACAACAAAGTTAGAGAAGCTCTGGGGGAGTGGTGCGAGAATGAGATCGGTACCCAGTTCTTCAGGGAGTTTAAACCCTAGAACCTTCAAGCGCTAAATGTAGCCAATGAGCTTAACTACATGAAGCCCAGCTGGGGCACCCTCTCCAAGATTGCTCTGAAATAGAGCCTTGGAGATCTCAAACCTTTCCTGTCTTTCTCTCTCCTGGTATAGACCACGGAGGTTCTTGAGCATGCTATAGGCATCCATGTCTTCATGAGACTTCATGAGCTCACTAGACATTGATGATAGCATCAAACATTTAACGTTGAGTGAATCATTCAAATGTTGATCATAGATCAAGAAATCTTGATCACTCACCCCTTGGGCAGGAGAATCAGGAAGTGAGGACTCTAGCACGTAAAACTTTCCTTCATGGTGTAGGATAACCCGAAGGTGCCTAAACCATTCCTAAAAGTTACTATCGGTGAGGATATTGTCTTTTTACATAATTTATCATAGAAAAAAAGTGGTTGACGAGCTTGTGATATTTTATTCTACAATTTAAAAAGAGCAGATTTATCATTACTTTCTTGATTACATTTAATAAGAAATAATAAATTTTATTAATTCTCCCACTATTTTATCAAGTCCCAATGGCCCTCACCATTGAATCTGGAATGTCTAGTTGCTTTTACATTATAGTGGAAAGGATCTATATTCCCCTTCGCATAACCCCAACAAGGGTTGGTCAAGCTATTTGAAGGTATTTAGGTAGGCAGGTCTTTTCCAACTGTGAGCTTACAGTTCCTTGATTTGTTGAGTAGACTCTCCAATCTTGAAATCCTGAATTGGATTTCCTCAAATCTTGCCTCCAATATTACATCGAGTCTATCAAGGGATACTCCTCTTGATGTAATATGGTTAAGTCAACCCGAAACCTTTCATAAGGGATTCCTTTATAAAAGTAAGTGTCCCAACAAGGGTTGGTCAAACACATAGTTTTATTAATTCTTACCCTTAATCAAGTAATGGAAGGCTTGGTTTGACTTAATATAGTATTTGACTGATTTTATTCTTTATGCATAGTTTTTCATTATCAAATGCTTGTTAATGTTAAGTGATGCTTGCTTAAGAGATTAACCATGTTCTGATAATGTTTACACATAGTCCGATTTTTATTTTATTCCATCTTTGCATAACTGTTTATTTCATTAATTATGTGATTGAGACAACACATAAATAATAAATAAACCATGAAATCAGATAGAAATAAAATAATATGGCATGATCATGAGATTCTATTGGTTAGCTTATCTAGCGGTTTGATAAGCTAACCCTAACCTAGGAAAAAACACCTTGAACTGATGGTTCGTGTTTTTCAGCTCCCACCTATCCACCATTGTATCTTCTTGGGTTGTTTTCGCCTCAGCTTTGGGTTTTGAACCGTCTCCTTTGGCTTGGGAGATCCTCCATTACATGGGGTTTACATTAAATAAACCATGGCCACGCAGGCCCTACATTTTATTGGAAGAAGGCTCGCAGGCCAATGAATTTAAATTAAACAAATTTAAATGAAACCAAACACACATACAAAGGGTCTTTGGTCTAGCTCATGATCATCCATAGCATGCAATGACATTTACGCATATTTAGAATTCAAATTCTTTTAATCGTTCTATTATTTAAGATAAGTTGCTCTTGAAATTAATTAATTATGATCTTATAATTAATCAATTATTTATCTTAAATTCCTTTTTGAATTTCCTTGAGATTCTTATCATCCATATTCCTTGTACAGGTCTTTGTACTTTTGGAGGAAACCTTGTGAAATTCCATTTCTGGAAAGTACACGGTGTGTAGTTTATATTTACACTGTGTGTATTTCTTTTCACCCTTTATCCAAAGTACACGCCGGGGGCTTTGGCGTGTTTTCTCTACTTTGGAAATTTTGGAGTACATGGCGTGTAGATTAACCTAACATGGTGTGTACTTCCTTGTTATGCGGTTATCGGACTAGAAATCCCGTGTACACAGAACACGGCTTCTCCTTGTACACAGTTTCACTTGGGCAAGATCGGACTACACGGCGTGTTGATTCAACATACACGCCATGTATTCTGGTTCCACATGCCATTCATTTCTGGTCAACACGGTGTAATAAAACTCAGGTATACTCAATTCACACAGCGTGGTTTAGCGGACCAGTACCAGTTCGTTGAACCTAAGTACATGGTGTGTAGTTTTCATTACACGTTGTGTATTCTCGTGTTGTACAAACAGAAAGAGCGGCGCCTCCGGATGAGTTCCTCATTTTTATTTTAATCAAAATTAAAATTAAAAGGTCATTTCTGTTATGTGAATCGAGAAATGAAGGAGGAAGAATAAATCTCTTTCATTCAGTTTAATAGAACGATTTATCACTAATTGAATCAAATATAAATGCGTAAATTATCAACATTGTAACCTCCCTATGATTCCAATTGAAGGTTCCAGGCGTAGTGGAATCTCATGGGTGGATGTTCCCACTTGTCTTTTTGTCATTAGAAATGATCAATCTGGGATCAATACGATGATTAACGCCAGTCTCCATAGATCGATTCACAGAAATAGACAAAGAAGAAGAAAGGTTCTGGAACCATAAAAGTGGATCGTCACAAGTTGATTATAATTAATTTAATTAATTGACAAGAAGTACCTTTTTGGATGTTCTTTCTTCATTGATATTCATTATCATGTTCTGATGTGATTTGTCATTGCGTCGCAGAAGCCTAGTGTAGACTTCCTCCAGCAGTGATCCACACGTGCACCTCATATCTCTGGATGTCTCCAAAGGATTCTTCAGGTGATAGTGTGGAGAAACCTTTTCTTGCATTGTCTGCCTTAGATCATCTTGATCTGATAGAAGAGGATCTCTCTCGGTCTTGAGAGCGTTCTTGGAGGAAGAGGTTCTTTCAGCCTTGAAAGAATTCTCCAGAATTGTTGTGCACAACGATTCTCTTTTTTCAGAAAAGAGTTGGGGTGTGAGGGTATTTATAATCGGGTTTGAGGTTGTAGAGTTATGACAATAAATAAGCGCGTTACGAGTTTTATTTATTTCATTGACTCTTATTGAAAAACCCATGTCGAATAATTAATTCCTTGACATGCGCCCATGATGATTATAATAAATATCATTTAATAAAACAATATTATATCCTCAAAATCCCGACTGGAAAACTACACGGCGTGTAATCATTAATACACGGCCTGTACTTGTTTTTCATTTCCTTTCCAAAATGAAAACTACATGGAGTGTAATCATTAATACACGGCATGTACTTGTTTTCCATGAAAAACTACACGGCGTGTAATCATCAATACACGGAGTGTATATCTTTTTTTTCATTTTCTTCTTCCTCCATCATTAAAATGATTTAGGATTCCTTGAATAATTATTAAACCACGTACGGGAATAATCTTTATTCTACTTGAGATACTTGGATACACTTAGTGTGTGACCATCTAGGCCTCTTTCTCATTGGCATTAGGCAGGCTTGCCTAAAGTCCAAGATTACTGTCTAGTAACGGGTCAAGGAACCC
Source organism: Viscum album (assembly GCA_963277665.1). Lineage (NCBI taxonomy): Eukaryota > Viridiplantae > Streptophyta > Magnoliopsida > Santalales > Viscaceae > Viscum > Viscum album. The sequence goes on along the minus strand of OY728165.1, from coordinate 67,873,915 downwards.
GAGAGAAAGAAGTTGACGCCGCATTGACATATCACCTCATATGAATGCTTACTGTGTAATTTAATCCCTTTGTCTCAATATCTCATCAAGAAAGTTTCATGGCAGTGTCATAAACCTATATGCTTGATCTTTCATTCTTTGACTTCCAAAAATAAACTCGTCGTGTCACCATGGCCATGGAATTTGTTCGAAAGTTCTATTTCAATCAAAGGGCCCGAGATATCTTCTTCCATAAATATGGAAGGGACAAATCCTTCCTAGACTTATCCATTAACAACATGTCATTCATGACGCACCCAACGTACCCTACTTCTCGCCAACTGTCTTTGTGACGGTTTTTGTTCGCAAATCTAAGTGTGTGAGTCATGACATGAGTTAATGATAATCTTCCAGTCTAAGGACCATTACACATGCTCGTAGATAGTAATGTCTTATGACACCAAAACATGCAGAATTACTACTGGAAGGTCTTTTTTCATAATCTCTCATCTTGGAGATTACCAAGTGCAAACTCCATGAGAAAGAGTCTCATCTTCTTATGAGTACTCGCACATGACAGTCTGTATACTATGTGTCCTATCATAGTATGTCATCCAACTGTAGAAATTTATTTAAGAATATTGTTATAAAATTTCAAGGTTCTCATCATAGCGGGGATCTGCCATGACCTTATCAATGCAACAAATATTCCAGGACATTATTATATTATAGTCATGCAGAACAATGAAAAATATATAATAAGTGAACATTCATGTAATCAAAGTACAAAACAGTTGGTTCTCAGGACACCAACCCTAACAATACATACAGCCACAATCACCCAATAGGCCAATCACACATACAAAATAAATTATTGAAAAGTAAATACAAGGGGACCTACTACCAACTATGGGTCGTAACACATACTCGGTCTCCAGTACCCTATCAAGCTACTCTAGCTCGACCTGTAAACTCCACTTGAGCATCCCGCACAACTATGAAACTTAGATCCTCATCCTGATTCATCATGCATCTGTTCTCAACCTAAAATAATATAGAAGGTATGTATTCACACTGAGGTGTATGTACAAGGGTGAGAAATAAATCTCAATATACCACCCCTAATGGTGAACCTATAAACTGCTTCCATAAGTGCATGCTCATGCAATATGCTCAGCCTAGCCGATATACAATATAAAAAAATATAAATAAAAAAAATATCAATCCTTAGGTATGGGAACTCAGTCGACCATAGCTACTTTGGCCAATACTGAAGTGTATTTAAGCACGTCACCATGATTGTACGTCCCAAATAACCTATGGACTCCATATCCATGGTATTCACAACCAAACCTGAAAATACCAAAAACCCATCCTATGATAGCCCTATTATCTGGGATACTAACCTAAGTCATCCCATACCATGTCCTTATGACCCAACATTTCCTCATACTTGGCACATCAACACATATGTAGTAGTTACTCCAAAAGTACTACCAAGCCCAGACCCTTAGATTGACATCTATATCGTGTATCATAAATAATAATGCCTAGAGAATCAATTCAACAACTAAAGCATAAGTCCAAACCATAGGTACCAATAAAAAACATTAGGCCTATAAAAGCCTTCACAAAACATAAAGGTAGTTCCTGGAACCTCCATCCAGCAACCATAACATCGGTGGTGCCTAGAGCATCAATCTAGACCAACCCAATGAGGAGCAGAAACAGTCCAGCATCCTATTTCTCATGACATTCCATAATTACCCAGATCCTCTACACTTTAACCATGAAGTATACTATTAGTGTCAAGAGTCGAAGTCTAAAACCATCCCAGTAGTATACTTCATGTGCCCAGAACCTCAAGTCTAGCACCATACCATATACATGTGACGTTACATCCACTATACTCAATAGTATAAAACGACATGCCCAGAAACTCAATCCATCACTCAAACAATGGATGCAGATCATCGATCTACCATACATCTATCTGGTATACCATAAATTCCTAGAACATTAGTTTGGAACATAACCAAAAAAGTATACTATCTATGTCTAGAGACTCGGTCTGAAACCTAATTTGTAGTATACTAACCATACCCAGAGCCTCATGTCCAACGTTCACAATCATGAATATTCAAAATGATACATATGGATCCTCTTTCCAACTCTATCATTTGTTGCAGTTCTTTCCATTAAATCTGGTTCCCTAGTGTGGAAACCCAACCATATCAAATCGTCCCACAGGCATAATCAAAGTCTCAACCTTGATGAAATAAAATGTAACAAGGGATGGTTATACATCCATCTTGGACAACTAAATTTTAGCCCCATAATCTCATACATCATCCTGGGTCCCAAGTAACCCTCATAACTGAACTACATAAGCACATGCACCTGTTTAGGGTTATCCTATCAATCGGACCTGCACTTGACCCTTTAGGTTCACACATAAATAGAGTAATCCCTCCTTATATCCTCAGAACTAGCACTCAAGATGAGGAATCCTCTCTGAACCCTGGTAATAACCAAACTATTAGGCCAGTCCCTATTACAATAAATATCATCAAGTGGCCCTCAATGGCCCTCAGTTTCCTCTAATAAATCCTTGATCAATAACATGCCAACAAGGTAATCCAAAATAAAACTCATTCCACATGGGAAATATCATCATACAACCAAGAAATCCAATTATCACTTAACCAAAAACTGGCCCACTATGGGAATCCTCAAGAGTATTTCAGACTCAACTCAACACCACAATGGCACTCGTCCAGAACTACCATCCTATGGTGTTAACCAAGCCCTAAATTCCCCATCCACCTTGATCCTCAAACGTAGTATATAAACCTCAGTGACACTAACCTCAATACACTTATCTAGATACATAAGGACAAACCAATATCTTCCTAGAGATACTACTCAAATCTGATCTTTTAGGATTCATCCCAAAAACCTCAAGCAAAAGACCATGGCACGCTCGATCCAGATCAAACACCAAGCTCAAAACCTTCACCCGAGTCTCCCAACTCACATCCCATACCACTGGAGGATTATGAATCCAAGACTTAATAAAATACTATTGATGAACTGCATTTGTCCAAAAAACCATCCATATAACCTATATATGTCAAAAATATCCCACCATCATGATCTACACATAAAAACGCTCAGAATGGACTACTCACAAATCTAATTCTAACTTTCAGAGCACAAAAGACCCAAAACCACCATGCTAGAAAAATTACATGGCATGTACTCTCATATATCCTCTTGGAAATGTACTTTTACATGGCCAAAGAAACATGGGGTCTGCCTGTGTACTACTACAGAGCGTGTACCCAAAGTACACGGTGTGTACTTTCCAAACATTGCTTTCCCGTGTACTTTTCCATATGGCTATGTACTACTACACGAAAAGTACTTAAAGTAACAGCATATACTTCTGAAAATCCAAACAGGAAGAACACATAGTGTGTGTTCTTAGAACCGCATGCCATGTATATGGGGTTTCCGAATTGGAAACCCCTCCAAACCTAGCGAAACCCCCATTTTTTCCCAAATAATCATAGATCGACCCCCATGGGGTCCTTAGAAATCATTATAAAGCTTTAGAACTAAAAAAACCAATATAATGGGATCGAGGCATAAAACTCAAAAACTGCCCTACCTCATGGTGTAAACGTTGAAGCTTTGAGTTCAAATTCACTGTAGAAAGTCGTTGCACCTCGATCTGATCCCGATCTATGCCAAGGATGAATTCTGGCTGTATCTCCCTCTTCTCACCCTCTTGGTCCAGTCGTTGCATTCAAGGTAGGTTCCCTCCCATATCCTTCTGTGTGTAGGAGCCCCAAATGGGGGGAATTTGTTTTATTAATTTAATTAATTAATAACCCATTTAACAGTCATCCCGAGTCCCAAAACCTAAAGTGAGTTTATACCTCACCTAGGAAAAACCCCCCATTCTAGACTTAATCGCAGAGTTAGAATATGAATCTGACACTCCTTTCAAAAGATACAACCATGTGAAACTATGTGAATAATTTAATATTTAACTGATTAGTATTAAATATTCCTCCAAAACTCCAACTTCTTATAATTATACCAAACTCTTTTACTATGGTAAAATACCTATTCTAGAACCATTGGAGTGGTCGTAAAAATTATCTAAGACTATCTATTTGGGTAAAATGATAATTTTACCCCTCATGATCACCTGAGAACAAAATTTTAAATTTATGCTCAAATTTCAAAACCAAGAAAAACTTGAGTCTCTAAAACCTCCCCACCATTAACCATATCTTCCTCGAGAAGCCTCATTGGTCTTCCAACAACACATCCCAACCACCCTAGTCATCAACTCAAGATCAACTCATTGCATTCTACTCAGATATTCCAATTGGTTTTCTCTGCATAACTCTAAAGAGATGGCGAAAAACCCATCAAAGTTCAAGCCACCACTTTCCACCACTAACAAACCACTAGTATAATTCCTACCTACACCTTTCCATCCTGATACACCACACCATCATTTAAAAAAATTCATCAAACTCACAGTGATCCCCACCATAGAACTCAACCCACATCTATCAATTCTGATCCACGATGCTTCCCATCATGGAATTCTCCTTTCAAACACATCCTCAGTGGTCCACCAACCCACTTGACATGGTCCTCACTATATCCTCGACCCTACCCACATAAGGGTCAAACCAAAATGTTCGATCTGGTACTCCCCACCATAGTAGTATTGTTATCATCTCCTTATAACCAAACATTATTTTCCCTGGCCCATTCCACAATCACAACCGAATCCTGGAGTTGGACATGTCCATATCACTCCCACCAAAGTAACCAAACAAAATAGACATTATTGCCCATTCTCGGAATCTAGGAATAGCACCCACGGTATTCATCCATATTTGACCCATCACAGGGACCACTCTCATAGTAAGTCGATGGTACGCTCCCCACCATATGGATTCACGTACACCACTCCATGAGAACAAACTCCCAGGAGTCCCCTTATCAATCTAGGAATATATCTATATAGCATGGATGGAAGTCGGTTCTCTCTTAGCATACTCAGGATGATATAAAGATATTGGGCATGATTGTCTCAAAATTATTAGTATACTAATATTCCCTCAATGAATACCACCAAAACATTATCCATTACAAAACATCATAGTTATATCTCCAAGCCTCGGGTCACCATTCCCATAAGCCTTTTATCACACCTGCAACAATTCTCAACCCACTCATGGCTATCTGCCCAACTTAAGCACATCGGATGTACACTCCCATAACATCTGATCCACAAACCAAATTATACAGTGCATCGCCAATGATTAGGTCTCCAAGATTTCTCTATCAAATAACCATTACACTCCCTTATGTAACCCAACCACAGAACCTGCTCAAACTTCAACTAGTCACTTTTCACAAAAACTCATCTCACAAGCCCTAACCAAGAAAACTCGAGCACTTCCTATGCTCTTGATCCAACCCAAAGACACCAGGATCAACTCACTTACACAATAATTTCCTGGGAAAGGCACCTAAATGAACCCAACCCTCTCAAAACCAAACACTAGTCATAGTCACTGGCACACAAGTGCACTATCTCAAAACAAAAGGCATCTAACAAGCCTAAACCTCAAACCCAATTGCACCCTTCGTACACCAATTTAAAGAATCCAAATCATCTATATGTGTCTCAAGTACCAAAAAATCACTCATAGCATTGTTGGACCCTTTCACGGGTCACCCATGAAAGTAAAATGGCTCTGAATCCCTTTTATGGAGTCTTGTCAAAAGGACACTAGGCACTCCCACCTAGACTTACCGATCAAGTCTCAAGTCAAGTCACTAGGTCCAACCACCTAGGTCTAAGACAACTCACACAATTCCACAACTCACAAGGCATCCATGTGCACCTGTCTCGTCATAACACAACATCAAAAAGTCAAAACACCCTCCTCTAGGGTTTCACACCATGAAGGTGTCATACAAAAACCAACTGCCCAAAACTAGGGCATTTGTCCTCTCTGGGCATCTGTGCATTAGACTACTCCTTGGAGTACCTAGACATACAACCAGCCTCTAAAAAATCATCTATAAGGGGTCCACATCCCTATATTTATACCATACCAACCCACCAGAATCACCACATCATCCACACACAAGGATCACGTCAATATAACTACCATCGAGCGTCTCACTTTATATCCACAAAACCTGACATCATAATAAAATACATAAAATCACACAATATAAGACCTACAACATGGGGATCCTATGTGCCTATAATGATGCATGAGATGCCTCTTTCCTCTTCAGGCCAAGAGTTGAAACCAAATCACAGGCCTCTCTCCAATGGTCAAAGAGCCTAAAATACATAATAAACCATAAAATCCAAACAACATGTGTGTCACCCATAAAAAATCATTTACAAACATAACATCAAAAATCTATAACATTAATCCCAATCCATAGTAACCTAGACTTCCTACCGGAATTGGTGTTTGTGATGCACCAGTCTGGTATCCATCACAAGATCTAACACATTACTATATCTCCTTTCTACCAAACCCTAAATAGTGAAATAACAGGAAAGTAACTCCTATGATACCACTTTGTAACATCCCATCCCAGTAGCCACTAAATTGGTTTTCTGAGCCAGTTCACCACAAGACCTCAAGTGTGCCTCCTCATATACCAATGGATGTCAACTAGCAGTGGGGGTCTAAGGTGGATTTATGAAGAGACTATACCCCCATATCAGAGTGAACAACTATAGGTAAATAACCAAATATCATATAGATCAGAGTAATGTAAAAGAATAAATAAACTAAAACTGAAATATTTTGTAATAAAATGAAAATACAATAAAGGCTTGAACGCTCATGTCATACATACAACCACAATCACCCAATAGGCCAATCACACATAAAAAATAAATGACTAAAAAGTAAATACAATAGGCCCTACTACCAACTCTGGGACGTAACACATACTCGGTCTCTAGTACCCTGTCAAGCTACTCTAGCCCAACCTGTGAACTCTACACGAGCATCCCACTCAACTGTGAAACTTGGGTACTTATCTTGATCCAACGTTCATCTATGATCAAACTAAAAGAAGATAGAATGTCTGTATGAACACCTAGGTGCACGTACAAGGGGTGAGAAATAAATCTCAGTAGGTCACCCCCAATAGTGAACTTATAAACTAATTCCATAAGTTTATGATCATGCAATATGCTCATCCTAGCCAATATACAATAGAAAAACAAAATAAAAATAAAACAACTATTGATCCTTAGGTCTTGGACATTAGTCAACCATATATACTTTGGCCAATGTTGGAGTGTCTTTGAGCACATCACCATGATTATGTATCTCAAATAACCTACAGACTCTATATCCATGGTAGTCGCAACCAAACCTGAAAATATCGAGAACCCGTCCTATGATAATCCTATCATCCGGGATACTAATCTAAGTCATCCCATACCACATCCTCATGACCAAATATTGTCTCATACTTGGCACATCTACACATCAATACCAGCCACTAAAAAAGTACTACCAAGACCATACCCTCATTCTGAAATCTATCTCATGTATCATAAACAATAATGCCTAAAACATTAGTCCAACATGTAAATAATAAATCCAAACCATCAATACCAATACAGAACATCAGGCCTATCAGAGCCATCACAAAACATAAAGGTAGTACATGGAACCTCTACCTGGTAACCATAACATATGTGGTGCCCATAGTATCAGTCCAGCCCAGCCCAAGGAGAAGGAGAATCAGTTCAACATCCTATTTCTCATGGAATGACATTATTATCTAGATCCTCATTCTTCACTTTAACCATGAAGTATACTATCAGTTTCTAGATCCTTAGTCTAACACCATATCAGTAGTATACCTTATGTGCCCAAAACCTCAAGTACAACACCATGCCATATACATGTGACATCACATCCACTATACTCAACAATACAAAACAACAAGCCTAGATCCTCAATCCAATACTCAAAACATGGGTGCGGAACATCATTCCACCACCATCTAGATGTTATAACATAAATTTCTAGAACACCGGTCTAGCACATAACCAATAAAGTATAATATATGCATCTAGACCCTTAGTATGACACCTAATCCATAGTATACTAACCATACTAGGATATTCATGTCCAACAATCTCAATCATGAATATTTGTAATGATACCTATGGATCATTTGTCCAACTCTATCAATCGTCGTAGCTCTTACCATTAAATCAGGATCCCTAGTGTGGAAACCCAACCATATCAAATCACCTCATGAACGTAATCCAACTCTCAACCTCAATGAACTAAAACATAACAAGGGTTGGCTATACGTCCATCTTGGTCAGATACATATTAGCCCCATTAGCTCATAAATCATCATGGGTCTCAAGAAACACCCATAACCGAACTATATAAGCACAGGAACCCACTCAGTATTATCCTATCAATCATACCCGCACTTGACCTTCTCAGTACACACATAAACATAGGCATCCCTCCATGGATCCTTAGAACTATCACTCAAGTGAAGGCATCCTCTCTAAACCTTGGTAATAAAAAAACTCTCAGGCTAAGAACTATTACAAGAGATAACCTCAAGAGGCCCTCAGTGGCCTCTAAAAAATCCTTGATCAACAACATTCCAACAAGGAAATACAAAAGCAAACCCATGCCACATGGTAAATATCATTATCCAACCATGACATCCAATTATCACTTAACCAAAAACTGACCCACCATGGGTATCCTCAAGATTCTCTTGGACTTAACTCAACACCACAATGGCACTTGGCCAAAACCACCATACTATGGTGTTAACAAAGCCCCAAAGTCCCTATCCACCTTGGTCCTCAAATGTAGGATTTAAACCTCAATGTCTCTAACCTCAATCCACTAGTCTTGATACACAAGGAAAAAACAATATATTCCTAGAGGTACTACTCAAATCCCATATTCTAGGATACATACAAGAAACCTCAAGAAAAACACCATGGCTCACTCAAGCCATATCAAACACCAATCTTACAACCCTCACCTGTGTCTCCCAACTCAAAACCCATCCCACTAGAGGATTCTGAATCCAAACTTTAAGGAAATCCTCATGATGAAATACATTTGTCCAAAAAACCATCTAGATGACCTATATATGTTGAAAGGATCCCGCCATCATGATCTATGTGGAAAAATTCTCAGAATAGACTACTCACATGTCCAATTCTAACTTCCAGGACACAAAACACCCAAAACCTCCAAGATGGAAAACATACATGGCGTGTACTTTTGAGTAAATAGTGTGTAATCTCATCTATTATCCTAGACATGTGATTTTAAATGGCCAGAGTAACATGGCATCTACCTGTGTACTATTACATGACATGTACCCAAAGTACATGACATGTACTTTCCAAACACTGTATGCCTGTGTACTTTTACACATGGCCAGGTACATGGACATTTACTACTACATGGAGTGTACTTAAAGTACATGATGTGTAATTATAAAAATTACTTATTCCCAAAATAAGAAGAACACATGGTGTGCACACATCGTGTATATGGGGTTTCTGAATGAAAAACCCCTCCAAACCTCCCAAACCTCTCAAATAAGCACAAATCAACCCCCATAGGGTCCTTATAAACCGTTATAAGGCATTAAAACTGAAAAACAACAAATATAAGGGGATTGGGGAATAAAACTCAAAAGTAGATCTACCTTGAGGCATAAATGTTGAAGCTTTTGGTTCAAATCCACTTCTAGAAGCTGTTGTACCTCGATCTGGTCTCGATCTACGCTAAGGACGAAGTCCGGAAACATCTCCCTATCCCCCCTAGTCAATCCATCGAGAGAAGAGGGGGAAACATACCCTCTATTTTAGTGAATAGGAGCCCCAAATGGTGGGGATATGTTTTATTAATTTAATTAATTAATTAATTAATCACCCATTTAACAGTCGTCCTGAGCCCTGAAACCCAAAGTGAGTTTATACCACACCTAGGAAAAAACTCCCCATTCCAAACTCAAACATGGAGTTAGAATCTTAATCTGATGCTCTGTTCAAAAGATACAGACACCCAAAACTACATTAATAATTTAATATTTAATTAATTAAATATTAAATATTCTGCCAAAACTCCAACTACTTGGAATTCAACCAAACTTCTATCCTAAGGTAAACTCCCTATTCTGGGACCAACAGAGTGGTTAGAAAAATTACCAAAGACTATATACTTAGGTAAAATGACCATTTTACCCCTCATGATCACCCAAGAACAAAAAATTAAATTTCTACACAAATTTTAAAACCTAGAAAAAATTAAGTCTTTGTAACCTATATCAATTGCGAAGATGAACTCTTGATTAACCCTAAACTTTGATTCGAATTTTTTAACACCCTTTGAAGCCCAAACCTAAGATCCACTAGAAAAAAAGGATTTAGGTCATTGAAAGAAGAAGAGAAAATATACAATCCCTAATCTGAAAAAGAGAAGGAAGAGGAGTGTTAGACCCACCCAGAGATTTGATCTACAACCAAAAGTGCTCCAAACGGGCTAAAAACAAAGAAGATAAATCCTTGGAAATCTTGGGATGTTTCGGTTAATCACTATGGTTGTAGGAGGAATAAATTATGGAAATCTTGAGTTAGAACACTTAAAGACCGAGAGGGGGGTTCGTGAGTGTGGAGGGTTTGAAAAGGACACTTTCGGGGATTCCCTTTAAATGAAGGAAGGACTATGAGGGAGAAATGGTAAAATCACATTTTTGATGGGGCGCATGATTTGGCCACATGGTTGGCCAAACTATGCGCCAACCGTGTGCCACCCTCTTTACGAGAGGGGTCTAGGATGCACGGTTTCCTGGGGATCCTGCATGGTTTGACAAACCGTGCTCTAACTGTGCGGGGTGGCTCTGTACAAGCCCGCATGGTTTTTCCTTCCCCCTTGCATGGTTTCTTCAAACTGTGCACCCCTCCTCCAGGCATGCACAGTTAGGGAACATGATTAATACTAACCATATTCCAACTATGTGACATGCACTGGATGGCCCCGCTCTCCCTTATTTTGTGTCCCAAACCCCTAGAACACCCTTGAGCCTCCAAATAGACTCAAAAAGCATTTCATTGATCATATTGAAGGTATTTAAACCAAAAAAATAACAAGAAATTACCTCAAAGAAGTCTGTGATCTTACAACCTCCCCACTTTATAATGGATCATCCCCAATCCACCCTTCCCAAGAATCACTAAGCTTCCAAAGTGAAAAGATTAGGACACTAGGCCGACATATCTTTTTCCTTCTCCCAAGTTTCCTCCTAAACATTACTATGCTTCCACATAACTCGAACCAAGGGCATTATCTTTCCTTGAAATACTTTCTCACTACAATCCACAATACGAACCGAATGATTCTAAAAAGATACATCATCCTCAAGATCAAAATCATCAACATTAATCACATGAGATGGGTTAGGGTGATACTTATGAATATGTGACACATGAAAAACATCATGCATACCATTATACTGTTATGGAAGATCCAGTCGGTACTCCACTAGTTCGATCCTCTCCACTATCTCAAACAGCCCCACATACTTGGGTGCCAACTTACCCTATTTCTAAATCTGAAAGTGACCCAACCTTGGAGACACCCATAGAAATGAACGATCACCCACCATAAACTCAAGAGGTTGATGATGTCGATCTGCATAGAACTTTTTCCTACTCTAAGCATAATCCATTCACTTCTGAATTAACTGAAGATGTTCTGGTGTCTCATGCATGAGAATCGGTCCCAATAACTCTGATTCACCAGATTCCATCAAACATAATGAAGTTCGAAATGACCTCCCATAGAGAGCCTCATACAGTTCTATATGAATCGTCGCCTGGTAATCGTTGTTATAGGAGAACTCAACAAGCGCTTCATACAGTGCCATGTGAATTATCACCTGGTAATTTTTGTTATAGGAGAACTCAATAAGATCCAAGTTATTTTCCCACAATCCACCATAGTATAGGACACAAGCCCTCAAAATGTCCTCTAGTGCCTGAATAGTATAGTATGATTGCCCGTCTATCTACAGGTGAAAAGTTGTACTCAAAAATACATGGGTACCAATAACTTTCTATAACCCCTATAATAAGAGAAATGTAAAATGTAGATAATTATATGAAACTAATGTTCATGGAACCCCATGAAACTGTACTATCTCTTGGACATACAACTCACCCAACTGATCAACAGTGAAGGTATCTTGAATTGGTAAGAAATGTGCCACCTTGTTCATCTGATCCACAACTACCCATACTGAATCATTCTTCTGAGGAATAATCAAAAGTCCCACCATAAAATTCATCATCACATCATCCCATTTTCATTACAGAATGGGAAAACACTATAAAAAACCACTTGGTCACTGATGCTCGGAGTTTACTTACTAATAGGTGTAGCATCGCGCTACAAAACCTACCACCTCTTTCTTTATCTCTAACCAAAAATATTATCTATGAAGGTCATGATACATTTTGGTTTATCTAGGATGAACCTCCCACTTGGAGACATGGAACTCACACATAAACTCTTCCCACATACAAGTAGGAATTACAACCTAACTGTGAACGTAAACGATCTCATCATCACCAACAGTCCAATCAGAAGGTGACTCCCCACCTTCAAGGATTTCCCTCAAATCCAAACACTATGGATGATCATATTTTATCTCCTTGGTCTATCATATAAGGTTGGACTCAACTACCAAGGATACAAGTTTCGTCTTCCCTTTACCATCCTTCACCTCTATATGAAACTCGGTGAACAACACCATCATTCACTAATCAGAAATAGATTCCTGAACCGCTTGGTTTTGAGTCTTATGACTCAAATCATATAGAAAACTAATCCCCTTTCCTAGTGTGTAAACCAACTCAAAATAAAAGTATTTTATATATTTAACCCATATTCTCTACCAAATATTCAAATCACATTGGGAGAAGATGTACTTAAGGATCTTATAATCGGTATACATAATAAACCTCTCTCCTAAAAAGTAATTCTACCAATACTTTAGGGCATAAAACACCATATACAATTCAAAATCATTTATAGGGTAATTTCATTCATGAGGCATCTACTACCCTGACCCATACACCATAACCCGATCATCCTACATCAACACTACCCCAATCCCAACACCATATGGATCACAAAACAAGGTATAGTCCTTACCCAACTTGGGTAGGATCAAAATTAGTGTAGAATTTATTCTCTTATTTAACTCTTGAAAATCATTATCATATGATTTAGACCATTAAAACTTGATGCCTTTCTTGGTTAAGCCTAAAAGTGGTACTGCCAAGTGGGAGAAATCATTTATGAACCTTTAATAATATTCTGCTAAACCCAGAAAACTTCGGATATCAAATACATTCTTAGGCTTCTCCCAAGACACAGCGGCTTGTACTTTCTCTGAGTCCACTAACACACCTTACTCATAGATGATGTGACCCAAGAAATGAACTTTGTCAATCCAAAAATGACACCTAGATATCTTGGAATATAGAATATTCTCTCTTAGTTTACTCAAAACAATGTCAATATGTTTTGTAATTATCATCATGAATCTTAGAGTACACCAAGATGTCTTCAACAAAGAAAAATACAAACTAATCTAGGTACAGGTGAAATATTCAGTTCATTAGGTCCATAAATACTACTGGTGCATTGGTCAACCTGAACGGCATCACAACAAACTAATAAAACTCATACCTACTCTTGAAGGAAGTTTGTGGTATATCAGAATGTATCACCCTTAGCTAATAATATCCTAGTCTCAAATCAATCTTAGAGAACACAGAAGCACCCCTCAACTAATAAAAAATATTATTGATTCATGGAATAGGGTATCGGTTCTTAACTGTCATCTAGTTCAACTTCCTATAATCGACACACAATCAAAAGGATCCATCAACCTTCTTGGAAAAAACATTGGAGATTCCCAAGGTGATGTACTCAGGAAAATAAACTCCTTATTTTCTAGTTCCTCCAACTGATTTTTACATTCATGTAGATCTACAAGTGCCATTATATATGTAAGAATAGAAACTAGTTCTTCTCTCGACAACAACTCTATCATGAACTCAACCTCCCTCTTGGGTGGAAGCCTCGATAAGTCTTCAGAAAAAACATCCTGAAACTGATCCACCATAGTAGAAAATACAAGCTGCTCTACTCCCCCATCATCAGGTACAAGACAAGCCACTTAGGTTGTGAGTTTACCCAACTACTGACATATTGGCCCTGCATGACCTACCCAGATATCTTATTCCCCATAGTGAACATATGTACTCCCCTTTAGGGATTTAAACATTACCCTATGATGATAAAATTAAATATGAGACTAGTACACCACTAGCCAATCTATGCCCAAAATCAGGTCAAAACCCGACATCTATAGCATAAACAAGTCCTAAAAAAACGCTACCCACAAATCTCGAGGGAATGCCCCTTACACTACCATATATTTTCTACCCAAACTCCCAATGGTATATCAATTTACATAACTCCACACATATATTCCACCACTAGGCCCGATACACTCACAAATTCGGTAGATATAAAAGAATGTGAGGCACCTGTATCAAATAAAGTACTATCAAGAGTGGAATCTACAAGAATTGTACCTCGAACTATTGATGGCCTACCCTATCCACCTTCAGGTGCAAGATGAACTGCATGAAGATGACCTGCCCCTCTACCCTGATCTTTGGTCTGAGTTCCTAGTGCTTTACTACCCTACAGATAAGGATGCTCTTGTCCCAAAGTACCATATCCATTACCCTAACCGGTATGGCCGATAAAACTCCAACTGCATGCCTGATATGGGGTAACTAACCCCCTTCTTTCACTTTTCATTAGCCTTGATCCTCCATCAGTACCCATCTGTCGAGGGTTCTTATATAACCACTACACATGTTTAAAATTTCCACATGTTTGGTACTCAACTGGTGGTCGGGGACACTAACCACGCATATTTCATAGCCTACCACACTGATAGACGAAAAGTCGATCACTACCCTGAGAGGCTAGCTCCATATTATGGCTACTCTATCCTCCATTTACTTGGTGTAAACTCTTGAAAAATCGCTTCCTTCAGAAACCACACCACCGGATCACCTGACAAGAGGTACATATCCACTACCAAAAGCCTCCTTGAGATTTTCTTCTAAAATAAGTGCCTAATACACCACCTCAGTAAACCTATTTAAGCATAATATATTCACCTGATACTTAATATCATTTCTAATTCCATCCTGGAAATGTCTTTCCAT
Source organism: Viscum album (assembly GCA_963277665.1). NCBI lineage: Eukaryota > Viridiplantae > Streptophyta > Magnoliopsida > Santalales > Viscaceae > Viscum > Viscum album. The sequence continues at coordinate 67,858,536 of OY728165.1, read as the reverse complement.
ATCCACCTCATCCCCTTACAAAGATAGAACAAAGTGTTTCAAGTCAATGAAACGGTCAACATAATCCATCACTAACATGGACCCCTGGGTCAACCTCATAAACTCGGAATCCTTCTCATGTTTCAAGGTCTCCATATAGAAATTTTCTAGTAAATTTTCTTGGAAATATTTTCATATCATACTATCAGCTTGCTGGGTATAAACCAGGGCATCCCACCAACGCTTTTCCTACCCTCACAACATGCAAGCCACCAACATGACTCTCTTCTCGGGAGGAGTCTCCAAGTGATCAAAAATCATCTGAATGGAATCTATCCATAACTCATCTACATCATGTACACCCTCTATAATAAAAATCAGAGGGTGTTGCATCTAAAACTCCCTTGTCATATCAAACATGCTCGACATAACCCGTCCTGGGTCACATTACATCATTTTTATAAAATGAGAAAATCTCTCCCAGAACTTCTCCTATCCCATGTTACCCTGGATCACCAGGTTTTCTTGATCCAATTATGGAGGAGAATTCTCGATGACATCATATTGTTTCCCAACCAATACAAGACATAACGGTGGAATATTCCTACAATGCCAAACATACATCTCATAACACATAACAAAAAACATCCACTGTTTTCACAAAAGAAGTATCTTCACTAGACATAACAACCCATTCTATATACACTATCCCAAATGATATCATCATTCCTCTATAACTACCCTTGGTCTTCCCTAACATAGGTCATGGTCAAAATTGGGAAAACAACTCACTCAACCACAAGCCTTTTCATTTAACACCCTTTTTAACCATTCTCACTTTCACAATGCACATATTTATCTTTTAGACACCCTAAAATTTTTACAAATTATTACCACTAAAAATTAAACCCATTTATAACTTTCCATTAGGCACAATTTCTTTCAAAAAAAATTAGGAAAAATGGAATGCATTGTTATCCTTCATGACCCACAGATCCTCCCTGTGTGTGTCTACTATGATGCATTTTGTCAATGTCCCTAGGTGACTAAAATTATGTATGAATGAACAACATCATACCATTTAGGCCACGAGTAAAATATCATAAAATAGTCACATCACACAATGAGTGCATCTCCCTATGGTGAAATATCATTAAATTATAACAACGCATGTCAAGAATAACAATCCCACTCTGGGGTACTTGGGTTTTCTCTCATACATGGGTTAGATAGTCCCATGAAAAAGATCATTATTAAGGCCCAAATCACCCTAGTCTCCCATATACCATCCCCAAATAGTAACACAACAGAAGAGAACCCATCTGATACCACTTTGTAACATCCCCAACCATAAGGCCACTAATTTGTTGCCCCGATTTAGGTTTCCACATGACCTCAGGTGTGCCTCCCCATATGCCATATAATAACGACTAGAAACAAGGGTCTAAAAGATCACATGGGGTGACTATACTCTCTTTATCATAGTAATCCACATTATATAAGATAAAAAAAGAAAATAGTAAATCATAAATAATAAGCATGAATTGCCAACCATTTCTCAAAACTAGGTACAATACCACCACCAAACAGTCAAAATGATATGTCATTTCATATTGCGCCAATTGTGAAGAAGACTATAAAATAAGTAAAACCTAAATAATAACTAAAACATGTCCTAACTCTAATTCTGGATCCCTCATCCAATCACATCCCACACCCAACTTAACCATCTAGTATGGGGGAATTTCCCTTGTCTTGGCCCGCAATCGTGAAATATGCTTAGGTACCCAATGGCAACCCAAGTAGGGTATGAGTACAACTCAGTAGTTCACCACCAATGGTATCTATATAATATATAGTCTAAACATGTAGTTTGTGAACATACTAAAATATTAATAAGGTAAACAAAAGATAAATTAGGCCATTAGTTAACAATTATTCACTTAAACTATTTACATCATTTAATTCAACGATTAGGAAAATCATTTGTAACACAATAGTCTATGTAGATCAACCAATAAGTATAAGGAAATAAAAAAAATTGAAGGTTCTGGGCATAGAGGAAGCTCGTGGGTGGATGTGCCCACTTGGCTTTTTGTCATTAGCAATAATCAACCCAGGATCAATACGACGATAAACGTCAGACTCCATGGATCGAATCACAGAAATACAAAAAGAAGAAGAATAGTCTCGGAACCACAAATGAGGATCATCACGGGTTGATTATAATTAATTTAATTAATTGAAAATAAGTACCTTTTATGGTGTTATTTCTTCGTTGATATTTCTGATCACGTTCCGATTTGATTCATCGTTGCATCGTAGAATCCAAGTGTAGACTTCCTCTAGCGGTGATCCACATGTGCACCATATATCTTTGGACATCGCCAAAGGAGTCTTCGGGTGCTAGCGTGGAGAAACATTTACTTGTGTTGTCCGCCTTAGATCGCGTTGATTTGATAGAGGAGAATATCTCTCGGTCTTGAGAGCGTTCTTGGAGGAAGGAATTCTTTCGACCTTGAGAGAATTCTCCAGAATTGTTGTGCACAACGATTAAGGAAAAGTGTTGGGGTTGTGAGGATATTTATAATCGTCTTTGAGGTTATAGAGTTATGACAATAAATAAAAGCGTTACGCATTTTATTTATTTCGTTAACCCTTATTAAAAACCAGCATGTCAAATCATTAATTCCTTGACATGCACCCACGCTGATTATAATAAATATCATTTAATAAAACAATATTATTTCCTCAAAATCCCGACTAGAAAAACTACACGGCATGTAATCATTAATACACAGCATGTACTTGTTTTTCATAAAACTACACGGTGTGTAATCATTAATACATGACATGTAATCATTAATACACGGCATGTATATCTTGTTTTCATTTTATTCTTCCTCTATAATTAAAACAATTTAGGCTTCCTTGAATAATTATTAAACCACATATGGGAATAATCTTTATTCTACTTGAGATACTTGGACACACTTAGTGTGTGACCCTCTAGGCCTCTTTCTCGTTGGTATTAGGAGGGATTGCCTAAAGTCTAAGATTACTGTCTAGCAACGGGTCAAGGCACCCAAGAGAAAGAAGTTGACGCCGCATTGACGTGTCAACTCATACAAATGCTTACTATGTAATTTAATCACTTTGTCTCAATATCTCATCAAGCAGGTTTCATGGAAGTGTCGTAATCCTATATGTTTTATCTGTCATTCTTTGAATTCCAGAAATAAACTCGTCGTGACACCATGGCCATGGAATTTGTGTGACAATTCAATTTCAATCAAAGGGCCCGAGATATCTACTTTCATAAATATGTAAGGGACAAATCCTTCCTTAACTTATCCATTAAAAACATGTCATTTGTGATGCACCCAACGTACCCTACTTCCCGTCAACTGTCTTCGTGACGGTTTTCATCAGAAAATCTAAGTGTGTGAGTCATGACATGAGTTAATGATAATCTTCCAGTCTAAGGACCATTACACACGCTCGCAGATAGTAATGTATGATGACACCAAGACATGTGGAATTACTACTGGAGGTTCTGTTCTCATAATCTCCCATCTTGGAGATTACCAAGTGCAAACTCCATGAGAGAGATTCTCGTCTTCTTACGAGTACTCGCACATGATGGCTTGTATACTATGTGTCCTATCATAGTATTTCATCCAACTTTAAAACTTTATTTAAGAATATTGTTATAGCATTTCAAGGTTCTCATCATAGAAGGGATCTACCATGACCTAATTAATACAACAAATATTCCAGGACATTATTATATTATAGTCATGCAGAACAATGGACAATATATAATAAGTTTACATTCCTGTTATCAAAGTATAAATAGTTGGTTCTCAGGACACCAACTCTAACAAACTCTCACTTGGACTAGAGCCAACTGCCTATGACTTTTAGTCTCTTAGACCTCACATGATGATCATGTTTCTGCTGAGTCAAGGCTTTAGTCAAGGGGTCTGCCACATTGTCTTACGTGGAAATACTGCTCACTACAACTTCACCTCTCTGAGAAAAATACCTCAAGAGATGATACTTTCGAAGTATGTGCTTTGTCCACATATGTGACCTTGGATCTTTTTCAAGTGCCACTATTGTAGTATTATCACAATAGAGTGTGATAGGATATTTACTTCTAGGTACTGCATCCATCTCTTGGATGAAGCTTCACATACATACTGCTTCTTTAGCTGCCTCATAAGATGCGATATACTCAGACTCTCCTGTAGAATCTGCAACCACACCTTGCTTTGAGCTCTTCCAGCTTACTACACCTCCATTCAAAGTGAAGATGTATCCAGTCTCCGACTTCATGTCATATTGATCAGTCTGTAAACTAGCATCTACATGTCCTCTGATGACTAGTTCCTCATCTCCTCCATAAACCGGGAACATATCCTTAGTATGCCTTAGATACTTAAGGATGGTCTTGACTATCATCCAATGGCGGTCTCCTGGATCAACTTGATATCAGCCTACCACACTTAATGCATAAGCAACATCTAGACTTGTACATAGCATAGCATACATGACTGACTCAATCATGGATGCATAAGGGATCCTTTCCATTTTCTTTATTTCCTCATGTGTATGAGGACACATTTTCTTGGAAAGATGAATGTCATGTGACACTGGAAAAAATCCCCTCTTGGATAGTTCCATACTGAATCTCTTCAGTATCTTGTCAATGTATGTGCTTTGACTCAAGATCAGCATTCTCTTGGATCTATCACGATGGATCTTGATCCCAAGAATATATGTTGCATCTCCCAAGTCTTTCATAGAGAAGAATTTATCCAACCATGTCTTAACTAACTGTAAGACAGGTACTTCGTTTCCAATTAGTAAAATGTCATCAACATATACTATTAGGAAAACGATTGCACTTCCACTAAACCTTTTTTAGACACAAGGTTCACATTCGTTCTTAACAAAGCCAAATTTTGTTACAGATTCATCAAAATGAATGTTTCATAACCTTGATGCTTGCTTTAATCCATAAATGGATTTATTTAACTTGCATACCTTGTTGGCATCCTTTGGAGTCACAAACCCTTCAGGTTGTGTCATGTAGACATCTTCCTGGAGGTTCTCGTTAAGGAATGTTGTTTTGACATCCATTTTCCAAATTTCATAGTCATGGTAAATGGAAATGGCCAATAGGATTCTGATGGATTTCAACATCGCAACTGGTGAAAAGGTTTTATCATAGTCAATTCCTTGACACTGTCTAAAACCTTTTGCAACCAGTCATGCCTTATAGCTGCTGACTTGTACCTCCAGGTCTAGTTTCTTCTTGAATACCCATTTATTACCAATAGGCTTTACATCAACTGGAGGATCTACCAAAATCCATACTTGGTTTTGGTACATGGAATCCATTTTAGAATTCATGGCTTCTTGCCACTTGGAAATGGTTTTGCCTTCAACTACTTCCTTGTAGGTAAGAGGATCATCATTGTCAACCAATAATGAGTTACTATCCTCGGTGACAAGAAAACCATATCGTTCTGGTTCTCTCACCTCTCTCATGCTCCTACGCGGTTCTTGTGTCTCTGGAACAGATTGTTCTTCCATGGGGATTTGTGGAATCTGTTCTTGTACCAACTCCTGTGTATCTTGATCCTCAACTTCATCGAAGTCTATCTCTCTCCTACTATCTCTTTTAGAGATGTGCTCCCTCTTAAGGAATATGGTGTGTCTTGCCACTATAACCTTTTTATCTGAGGGGTTTTATAGGTAATATCCCCTTTTTTCCTTGGGATATCCTATAAAGATACACTTTGTTCCATGAGGTGTAAGTTTGTTACCTGAAGAGGCCTTAACAAATGATTCACTACCCCACACATGTAAATTTGATAATATGGATTTGTGTCCACTCCATAACTCATATAGAATACCATTTATCGATTTAGTTGGTACTTGGTTTAGTATGTGTGTTGTTGTTTGTAATGCATGTACCCAAAAGGATAATGGAAGCCTCGCATGACTCATCATTGATCTCACTATGTCCAATAGGGTGTGGTTCCTCCTTTCACTTACACCATTCCACTGAGGCGTGTAAGGATAAGTGAGTTGAGATAGAATCCCAAACTCCTGTAAGAAATCAATGAAGTTTTGATTAAGATATTATCCTCCTCTGTCTAAGTGGAGTTTCTTAATCTTCTTACCAAGCTGGTTCTCAACTTCATTCTTGTATTCTTTGAACCGATCAAAATAATCTGACTTATACCTCATTAAGTAAATATATCCATATCTACTAAAATCATCAGTAAAAGTTATGAAGTACAAGAACCCACCCCTTGATTCAATTGGAAATGGCCCACACACATCTGTGTGAACTAATTCTAGAATCTCTTTAGCCATTTCACCTTTCCCACTAAATGGGGCTTTGGTAATTTTGCCTTGTATACACGCATGACATACACCATTTGGTTTTAGTTCGAAAGAATCTAAATACTCATCTTGATGTAATTTTGTCAAATGTTTCTCATTGACATGACCTGGCTGGTGATGCCAAAGTTGGGTGTGGTATGAGTCATGTAAATTAACTTTGTCATCGATTTCCATTACTTGATTTGTGTAGTCTAACACATAAAGGTCGTTATATAAATGTGCCCTACCAAAATAAATGTTATCTTTATAAAAGTAGAAACATTCATTTCCAAATTTGAAGATGAATCCATCAATATATAATCTGGATACTAAAATAATGTTTTGGGTTACAGAGGGTACATAATAACATCCTTTTAATACCAAGACTATCCCAGTAGGCAATGTGAGGTGGTAGTCTTTGACAGCTACAGCAGTGAGTCTGACTTCGTTGGCTACTCGTAGATCCACCTCACCTCAGTCAATATTTCTAAATCTAATTGGTTCTTGTATTTGGATACAGATTTGAGCAACACAAGTAGTATATAATACCCAATTGGTAGATTTAGATAGATTGCATTAGATAACAAACGCACCTGAAGCTTCCCCTTGCTTCCTTGGATGGGTGCAGTTTTTCTTCCAGTGGCCCTTCTTACCACATGCGAAACAAACAGCCTCCCGTTCTCTTGCCTCCCCTTTGATCTTCCTTTTCTTGGAAGGCCTTGAAGAAGTTTTGGGCTTAAATCTCTTCTCCTTCCCTTTCCTTTCATTCACCATAAGTACATAAGGATTTTCACACTTCATATCATTGCCCACTTGGTGAATGAGGATAAGAAGATCAGATAGAGACTTCTCAATGTTTTTCATATTGAAATTTACTACAATGTTGGAGAATCTCTAGGGGTGATGCAAGAATGAGATCGGTACCCAGTTTTTAGGGATTTTAAACCCTAGAACCTCCAAACGCTCAATGTAGCCAATGAGCTTGACTACATGAGGCCCAGCTGGGGAACCTTCTCCAAGCTTGCTCTGAAATAGAGCCTTGGAGATCTCAAAACTTTCATATCTTTCTCTCTCCTGGTATAGACCATGTAGGTGCTCGAGCATGCTATAGGAATCCATGTCTTCATGAGACTTCATGAGCTCACTAGACATTGATGACAGCATCAAACATTGAACGTCGAGTGCATCGCTCAAACGTTGATCGTAGACAAGGAAATCTTCATCACTCACCCCTTGGGCAGGAAAATCAGGAAGTGAGGACTCCAGCACGTAAAACTTTCATTCATGGCATAGGATAACCCGAAGGTGCCTAAACCATTCCTGAAAGTTACTACCGGTGAGGATATTTTCTTTAACCATAATTGATCGCAGAGAAAATGTGGTCGACAAGTTTGTCATATTGATTCTAAAAATTAAAAGATAAGATTTATCAGTACTTTCTTGATTACATTTTATGATAAATAATAAATTTTATTAAGTCTCCCACTATTTTATCAAGTCCTAATGGCCCTCACCATTGAACTCGGAATGTCTAGTTTCCATGACATTCTAGTGTCAAGGATCCATATTCACCTTCACATAACCCCAACAAGGGTTGGTCAAGCTATTTAAAGGTATTTAGGTAGGTAGGTCTTTGCCAACTATGAGCTTACAGTTCCTTGATCTATTGAGTGGACTCCCCAATACTAAAATCCTGACTTGGATTTCCTCAACACTTGCCTCCATTTTACAATAAGTCTAGCAAGGGATACTCCTATTGATGTAAAATTTTTTAAGTCAACCCAAAACTTTCATAAGAGCTTCCTTTATAAAAGTAAGTGTCCCAACAAGGGTTGGTCAAACACATAGTTTTATTGAGTCTTTCCCTTAATCAAGTAATGGAAGGCTTGTTCTGACTTAATATGGATTTGAGGGATTTTAATCCTTTATGCATAGTTTCGCATTATCACATGCTTGTTAATATTAAGTGATGCTTGCTTAAGTGATTAACCATGTTCTGATAATGTTTACGCATAGTCAAGGTTTTTTTTATTCCATCTTTGCATGATTTTTTATTTCATTAACTATGTGATCACGACAACACATGAATAATAAATAAATCATGTAATCAGATAGAAATAAAATAAAACGTCATGATCATGAGATTCTATTGGTTAGCTTATCTAGTGGTTTTGATAAGCTAACCCTGACCTAGGGAAAAACACCTTGAACCTAATGGTTCATGTTTTGCAACTCCCACCTATCCACCTTTGTATCTTCTTGGGTTGGTTTCACCTCAACTTCAAATTTTGAACCGTTTCCTCTAGCTTGGGAGATCCTCCATTACATGGGGTTTACATTAAAGAAACCATGGGCATGCATTCCCTACATATTATTGGAAGAAGGCTCGTAGGCCAACGAATTTAAATTAAATAAATTTAAATGAAACCATACACACACAAAGGGTATTTGATCTAGCTCATGACCATCAATAGCATGCAATGACATTTATGCATATTTAGTATTCAAATTCTTTTAATCGTTATATTATTCAAGATAAGTCGCACTTGAATTAATTATGATCTTATAATTAATCAATTATTTATCTTAAATTCCTTTCTGAATTTCCTTGATATTCTTCTCATCTATATTCCTTGTACGGGTCTTTTTACCTTGAAGGAAACCTGGTGAAATTCCATTTCTAGAAAGTACACGGCGTGTAGGCTATATTACACGGTGTATATATGTTTTCACCATTTATCCAAAGTATACACCAGGGGCTTTGGCGTGTTTCCTGTACTTTGGAAATTTTGGAGTACACGGCGTGTAGATTAATCTAACATAGTTGTACTTCCTTGTTACGCGGTTATCGGCCTGGAAATCCCATGTACAAGGCTTCTACTTATACACAGTTTCACTTGGGCTGGATCGGACTACACGGCGTGTTGATTCAACATACATGACGTGTATTCCGGTTTTCACGCGCCATTCAGTTCTGGTTAACATGGTGTAATAAATAATTAGGTATACTCAATTCACACGGCATGGTTTGGAGGACCAGTACCGGTTTGTTAAACCTAATTACACGGCGTGTAGTTTTTACTACACGCCGTGTATTCTTGTGTTGTACAGACAGAAAGAGCGGCTCCTCCGGATGAGTTCCTCATTTTTATTTTAATCAAAATTAAAATTAAAAGGTCATTTCTGTGATATAAATTGAGAAACGAAGGAGGAAGAACAGATCGCGTTCATTCAGATTTATAGAACGATTTATCTTGAATTGAATCAAATATAAATGCGTAAATTATCAACAAAAATTAAATAACTATAATCAATGTTGTAACCTCGCTCTGATACCATTTGAAGGTTCCGCGCACAGTGGAAGCTCGTGGGTGGATGTTCCCACTTGGCTTTTTTTCATTAGCAATGATCAATCTAGGATCAATATGACGATAAACGCCAGACTCCACGGATCGAATCACATAAATAGACAAAAAAGAAGAATAGTCCCAGAACCACAAATGAGGATCATCACAGGTTGATTATAATTAATTTAATTAATTGACAAGAAGTACCTTTTATGGAATTCTTTCTTTTTTGATATTTCTAATCACGTTCTAATGTGATTCGTCATTGCGTCGTAGAAGGAAAGTGTAGACTTCCTTTAGCGGTGATCCACATGTGCACCACATATATCTGGACGTCACCAAAGGAGTCTTCGGGTGCTAGCGTGGAGAAACCTTTGCTTGCGTTGTCTACCTTAGATCGCATTGATCTGATGGATGAGGATCTCTCTCGGTCTTGAGAGCGTTCTTGGATGAAGGAATTCTTTCAGCCTTGAGAGAATTCTCCAGAATTGGTGTGCACAACGATTAAGAAAAAGTGTTGGGGTTGTGAGGATATTTATAATCGGGTTTGAGGTTATAGAGTTATGACAATAAATACACATTATACATTTTCTTTATTTCATTAACCCTTATTAAAACCCCCCATGTCGAATCATTGATTCCTTGACATGCGCTCACGCTAATTATAATAAATATCATTTAATAAAACAATATTATTTCCTCAAAATCCCGACTATAAAAACTACACAGCGTGTAATCATCAATACACGGTGTGTACTTGTTTTTCATAAAACTACATGGCGTGTAATCATTAATACATGGAATGTACTTGTTTTTTAATTTCCTTTCCAAAATGAAAACTACACGATGTGTAATCATTAATACACGACGTGTATATCTTGTTTTCATTTTATTCTTCCTCCATCATTAAAATGATTTTGGATTCCTTGAATAATTATTAAACCATGTACGGGAATAATCTTTATTCTACTTGAGATACTTGGACACACTTAGTGTGTGACCCTCTAGGCCTCTTTCTCGTTGGCATTAGGTGGGCTTGCCTAAAGTCCAAGATTACTGTCTAGCAACAGGTCAAGGCACCCAAGAGAAAGAAGTTGATGCCGCATTGACATGTCACCTCATACGAATGCTTACCGTGTAATTTAATCCCTTTGTCTCAAAATCTCATTAAGAAGGTTTCATGGTAGTGTCATAAACCTGTATGCTTGATATGTCATTCTTTAACTTCCAGAAATAAACTCGTCGTCACACCATGGCCATAGAATTTGTGTGACAGTTCTATTTCAATCAAAGGGCCTGAGATGTCTACTTTCATAAATATAGAAGGGACAAATCCTTCCTTGACTTATCCATTAACAACATGTCATTTGTGATGCACCCAACGTACCCTACTTCCCGCTAACTGTCTTCATGATGGTTTTCGTAAGCAAATATAAGTGCGCGATTCATGACATGAGTTAATGATAATCTTCCAGTCTAAGGACCATTACACACGCTCGTAGATAGCAATGTCTAATGACACCAAGACATGCAGAATTACTATTGGTGGGTCTGTTCTCATAATCTCCCGTCTTAGAGATTACAAAGTGAGAACTCCATGAGAGAGAGTCTCGTCTTCTTACGAGTACTCACACATGACGGTTTGTATACTATGTGTCCTATCATAGTATTTCATCCAACCGTAGAACTTTATTTAAGAATATTGTTATAGCATTTCAAGGTTCTCATCATAGTGGGGATCTGCCATGACCTTATTAATGCAACAAATATTCCAGGACATTATTATATTATAGTCATGCAGAACAATGGACAATATATAATAAGTGTAAATTCATGTAATCAAAGTATAAATAGTTGGTTCTCAGGACACCAACTCTAACAAAAAGTTTCATGTCTTACTAGGGAAACTATTTCACAATTAATTACATCACACTGCCCTGGATCCTCAATCCAAGTAGTCTTATCCAATGAAACTATTAGGGGCTAAGTGCCTCAATCTGACTCCCTAACCCATGAATTCTAGGGGTGGGGTTTAGATCCTTAGTCCAACCCGACCCATGGGTGTACAACATCAGTAAATACCCGACATACCACTAAGCCATGTGCACGTGCTTTATTAAACATCCATAATATAAAACCATAATCAAAAAATACACACAAAATTCACAATTAATGTTTCATTCAATCCATAAATCATCTTCATGCATTACCCATTTATATTTTATCATTTACAACCATAATTCATTTATCACATTCACTTTAATCCATTTAACCCATTCACGATATTCCACATAACCCTTTATGAAAAGTTAACAACCAACACAATCATAGTTAGTTTCCAATTCATAACCCAAGCTAACATGTCAACACATTTATTATGGGATCTATGTCATAAAAATTTCAATTATAGGCCTACCATTTCAATTTCCATGTTCAAGATGCAGCACACCCCATGGGTGACCCTTAACCCAGTTAAATAAACCTCAACGCATCCCATGGGGATCGTGAGGGGTTCAATTAAATATTTAACCAATCAATTCATCATTACTACCAAGGAAAACCAAAAAGGAAAACACAACCACACCGAAGAACATCCACAAACACATAAATAACCAACAAGACTATGGGATATAACTTTTATACCACCTACCTTAATTGCGAAGATGAATGCTCTCTTAACCCTATATTTTGATTCGAATTTTTTTAACACCCTTTGAATCACTAGCCTAAGATCCGCTAAAAAAAGAGGGTTTTTGGTATTTGGAAGAAGAAGAGCAACTACACAAGCCCTAATCTGAAAAGGATAAGGAAGAAGAGTATTAGACTCACTCAGAGCTTCGATCAACAACCAAAACCGCTCTAAATGGCCTAGAAATGAAAGAGATCGAACCTTGAGAAGATTGGGGTGTTTTGGTTCATCACCAGGGTTGTATGAGAAAGAAATGAGTGAAATACCAAGTTATAACACTTAAGTATAGAGAGGGAAAATAGTAAAATCCCATTTTTAAAGGGGTGCATGGTTTGGCCACATGGTTTTCCAAACCGTGCACCAACCATGAACCACCCTTTATGTAACATCCCAACCTAACTGACCACTAAGATGGTAGCTGGACCAGTGGGTCACATGGCCTCAAGCGTGCCTCCATGTATTCCAGAGACTACCAACTATCAACAATGGTGTAAGGAGGTGATAGTGGGGAGACTATACCCTCGTATTAGAGTATCACAGTGGTTTATCAAATAAAAATTAATAGGCAATAGCAGAAGCATTAATAAATAAATGACAGAGCAATAGAAGAATAATAATAGACTAAATAAATAAATAATGGTCAATGCCAATATACAATAGATGCGTGCATATCCAAGTGATGATACATAATCTAAAACAAGAGACATACAAGACATAAAAAAATAAAGAAAGAAAAGAAAATCCCCAAGGGTGATCTCCATGAGCATCCTGATCTCCAGCTCGGTCCTCTGCTCCTAACTCCTAGGTACTAGAAAGACATCTCAAGAAATCAACCATGGTCTTGTGAACATAAGGTCTACTCAGGTACCCCGGTGTAATGGTGGCCCAAGAAGGGTGTCAGATATGAATCCTAGTTGGTTACCACCCACGGTGTCTACGAATGAATCTAGTCCATTAACATAATGTAAAGAATTGTGAGGGTGATATGAATAAATAAACAATGTTGAATAAATAAATAAACACCAGTCAGATCAGGTTTCAATATGACACTTGGTTGACTCTGCCTGCTTTGGCACATGGATAGAATAAGATATATGACCAATAACTATATATATATATAAACAATTATATATAGTTTAGTTATATATCACATCCACCTATATGAATCAAGTATATATGGACATAAGTGGCCATATACTTGGAATACTAGGTTCTGGATGGACTGGGCGTAACTCAAACATCTATGACCAGTCTAAATGAGCTTATAAGCTCAAGCAATAGAGTACATGACCTACATCCCAATAGAGTGTGTGACGTCATGCATGACACTTGGGATGGTGAGTGAGACATCATGTCAACACTCTAAATAGGGAGTGTGGCACCTCAGCCCAATGTCTTGCATAGTATCAATGGTATGAGACATAATGAACTCAACACCTTATGTAAGGGAGTGTGATTTTCTACCATGCTTAGCAGATCACTTACCATCACCCCACAACCCATTTAAGTTCTAATCATATAATAATGATAATAATAGGATCCATGAGGCATTACCTATCATCCTCTACATTTACCGATCCCATTATAAACAAGGGTGTTCCATTTATTACAATTCAAAATAAACATGTACTTAATCATACAATGATCAGCATGTAATTTCCACCCTTTTACAATTCATTCCATTTATATCATTTAATTTAATTCACATAAGTCATTCTTGTTTAAATACCAACAAGTGGCATGGTCATACCACCCAATTCAATTCCATTTCAATTAAACCATTTAGGTCATTCATGGAAGGAAAACCATCATGACAGGCCATTACATTTAATACTTTCCAATTAATTAAACAAAACATGAAATTCATGTATCAAGGTTCAGTGAGACACTTGGAAGGAATATTTGTTTATTGGGTATTTACCTACTTTGGAAAATCCCATTTATAAGGAAATTCATCCAATTTATAAAATGGACAAAGACTTATAAGGTGTTATGGTTCATGTAACACTTATATAAAGGAGGGAAACTCAATTTAAGGACAACCAAATAGGCCATGTACAAAACATTCCATATTTCATGCCTTAAAAAAACCATAGAAAAGCACCAATGCCACAAGGCCAAGCAAGATGCAATTCATTAGTCGATACATTTTAGTTTAGAAGAAAACACACCTCATTCGATGGGTTTTATTATAAAATAATAACATTTTTTATCAAACAATTCATTTAATCATAACCAATCATCACATTCGTAATTCACAATTAAATTTACTAAAAGAAACATTTAAGAGCTAATTAACAAGGCAAAACAAATATATAAACTTCAACACAACACATAGGAGGGTCCATTTCTAATTGAGCTATCACCAACACGAGAAAAAACATTTATACTCTAAGTCAAATGCTTAAAAGTCATTCTGGTCATTTAAACCATTTAATTAAAAAGGTAAATATAAACTGGATCACCTAAGGGGTTTTTGTGATCAAGGTTAACATCCTTAAATTTCTAAACATGGATCATAGGGAGTGTATCTAAGTACGTTGATCAATTTGATATGAAGAAATCAATTATAAGGTGGTGCTCGACAAAGGCCATCACACAACACAACAACACTATTCATAAAATGATAGAGAATTTATAAAAAATATGTAGACCACTTACCTCATACTTAGGATGATCTACTCATCCAATATTGAGGTCTGATTTGGTCTAGTTTGGAAGAAATATAAGAAACGGACCTTCAATTTGAAAATATGTAAAATGAACTCACACCAAAATAGTGCAATAGATGGAATGAGAAACTTGAAATAGACTAGAGAGGATCAAAGAGCTTATCTATGTGGATTCATAGATACCGATGGTGTTCGATTCGGAAAACTGGAGGAGGGGATATCTTCATGCCTAGCTTGGAGAGGAGGTCAGATCACTGAGGGACAAGAGGAGTTGCACATGACTACTAGGAGGAGAAGAAAGAAAGAAAAGAAGTTATAAGTTCCATTAAGGGAAGTTCGGTAATTTCACCCTCAAACTTGGGTCGCATGGTTTGGCTAAACCGTGCACCAACCGTGTGACTCCCACTACCTAGGAAACCCACCTCACATGGTTTGTCTCATGCGGTGAATAGTGATTAGGTACTGCCTAAGTGACACTAGCTGTATGGGATAGGTGCACAGTCTGGGAAAATCATGTGCATCCTATGCACTTCACATTTCCTCACCTCCACAAATCACACAGTTAGTTGTTGGGGTCCACACAGTTTCAGACAAATTGTTCACCCTATTCAGAGCACCCAAACCTTCAATTTTCCAGCCCTAATGCTCCTGAAACTCAACGGGACACCTGAGAGGAACCTGAGGCCTTCAACCAAGTCTAAAAAAATTACTTTTAAGTGTTACATATCTCATAATTATGTTCTAAAGCTCAGTTCAAAGAACAAACCATCCAATAAAGGCCAAATTTTCAAATTCCCTTAGAATTTTACCTTGGCTCAAAAACATGGGACGTTACAACCTCCCCACCTTAGAAATTATTTTCCCTAAAAAGCCTTAAGGAATAATGAAAACATCACATGACCTATGAGGGTCGTGAAGTCTTGTTTAGATTTTCGTGTTGTGTTTCCAAATGCCCAATGCACCTTCAATCACTTCTTAAGCGTATGAAACTTAAGCTGTGAAAAACTCGAGCCAATGCCCGTTTTCCAAAAAAACACCAAAAAGGATCTTACCTAAGCCCGTTTATCTAGAGACATGATCACATTTTCATCTCATTAAACATCTAGCTGAAGGTGCTCCCCACCTTAGGCCTTAACATTAGATGGGGCCAATTCAAAACCATGACACCTCCATCGTCAGAATTTCCTACAAAGCATGCCTTTAAGTGTTCGAATGAAGCCTCTGACATGATTCATTTAACAAGGAGAACCTGATCACATCCAAGTCCATAAAAGAAACCTCACCATAAAGAAACAGTCAAATCCTGATCGACCAAACTGAATTGGTCATAAAATATTTCCTATAAGACACAACCAACCTTTACACCACACTCGCCTTAACCCGACAACATGCTTAAAACAACTTTGTTCAATTGCACACATCGAACAAGAAGGATAACCATTCGAGCCACTTCGGCCAAATTATCTTGAAGATTCTCAGCTTAGACAGCCAGTGCATTTCAAACTGAGCCACATTGCCTTCCTCTAAGTCATCATGTGTTCACTACAAACATGCACACTGAAGCCCATACCTGACTTTCGGTGACACTCCCTGATCAAACCATCACCTGTTCATTGAATTTTCATGCCTTGGTATGAACAAGGGGTAACCCTGATCTAGCCCACTGGAATCATCACCCTTTAAACGTCACCTAGGATCCTGACTACAAGTCTAGTAGAAACTCAAATTCATTTAACTGGAGTCCAAGGAACATACCCATGGTAGTCCCTACTCCATGTTTACAAGTGAGTCATTGGTACAAAGCCAAGACGTCCACATAAGATCATCGACTGAGCCCAGAGTGGCATCTTCCTAGAGGTCAAGTCAAAGAAGAATGGATGGCATCCAAGAGTTCATCCAAGGAATTCCTACATGTTAATCCTCGTATCACTCAAGACTAAGCAAGCCTCGAAGAAAATCATGCATCTAGCGTGAAACTCATATAGATATCACTTATCAAGCCCAACAACTTTTAAAACTTTAGTTTTGCGTAAGGCTGATGCTCTCATAGTGAATCAAGAATGATGTCAATATAGGGGACATGCTCTTCTCTTTAAGAAGAGTACACTAAGATGGTTTTGGGAGTTACCAAAATATTTTAGACGCTTTTATCACATTTGAGATGAATTTCTTAGTATGGTTCTAACCCAACCATACCTAACTATAGGAAAGAAAAGCAGTTGAACCACTACTGGTTGACTTCTTGAAAGAAGCTCGGCTTCACCTGCCAACCCATCGCCATTAACTGGTCACAAGCCTTTACCACCTGAATTGTTCCATGATCATTCAAGATTTAACCATTGAAGTCCATTCAAGACCAACGGTGTTTCCAAAGGTTTCACACACACCCAACCTCATCAACGTTGTGCTTCCAAGAAAGCACCAACATGGTTTAAAACTTTCAAGCCTCAAGGGCATTCATGAAAGATCAATTGTTTCCAAAAGGTATTCCACAATTGTGTTCCTTCTACCTGGAAGGACACACATTCACTTGAACTGACATGATGCTCTCCAACTTATGAGTTTCCTAGTCATCGAAAGAAGAGATAGTCTAGCCACTCAAAAGCGAATTAGGTCTGAACCACCATAAACGTATGTGTGTCACTCCTCCGAGTCACGATCACCACGTTACAGCATCTGAGTGTTTGGCATGAAAACCATATCCAACCTGACCAACGTGTCAAAACACTCGATCCTCTTAGAAATTCATCCTGAGCATTGGGGTGAATTTTATTCCTTTAAACTCACAGGTTACTCTACTATGAAGATGAACCTAGCACATACTTAACAGCCCAAGGATCAACGATTTCACTGAACTCAACTAGTTCATTACATCATTTTGCACTCGACGGGCACTGCGTACATGAACACATATTACCCCAAGGTTTAGAAGCAAAGTGGAACATCCTTGATACTATCTATATGATGTCTGCCCTATGAATTCAAGTATTAGGAGGTCCTTACAAGAGGTTTAACCCAGAGTCGTATTGCCTCATATGACCATTTAACATGGATGTTGACACACCAAGTCATATAGTACTGAGGAAGAAGAAAGGGCCACAAGGCCTACTAAGCGGCTGACCATGCCCATGGCATGTCTAACCTACTGAAACCGAGCATTTGTTGATACTCATGCTCATAAAAAGGGTCAAGGATACAACGACCACCCATCCAAACAAGGGTGTCATTTAGAAGGTAGGGGTCCCACTAGGGACAACGACGCCCGAACAACACCAAGCAGCAGAAACTCACAGCATTAACAAGGCATTTAAGGTATGAGGGTGTTACCTACCATAGGTTATCCCCCTATGAAAGCATGAAGTGTCGACCCTTTACGGGTTCATGCCTACAAAAGTCATTAGGATCAAGATCCCATCATTTAAGTCGTTTCTAAAAAGGAGAAAGACCTATAGAAAAAGATCATGTTTCTGTTCCAAGGCTACACAAAGAGGCATTAAACTACCCTTAGACAAGGGTTTAAAATGAAACCACTTTAGGTTCCACTCTAAGGTCATTACATTGATTCACATTTAACTTTTAAACATTTAAAAGATTTAAAAAGGAACATCAATTTCCAATTATAAACAAATCTCTTGATAAAAGATAAGGTGACCTATGAGGGGGCTGTTAAGCTAAATTAGGTTCATCAGAATGCAACCCAATAGAAGTTTCTTAACTTTTTAAAGTTTCAAAACACCCATAGCGGGTTATATCATAAAAAAGCATGCCCTAACTGACCTACTTGAGTCCAGTTGTGCATTTAACAATTTAATCACACAATCTCCATGCACGTGTGATAGGGTCACAAGCCTTTATAGAGGAAATCAATTCATTTCAGTTCAAAATTAAACAGTTTTACATTTATAACCATTTCAAAATATAACACATGGTCATGCATAATTATCCGATTATATGGGTTGTTTTTCCCCAACCTATAAAGCACCCATACACTTTATAGACCACGAATTAGCTCACATTTAACCAGAACCAATTCACTTTAAAAAAATGAACTTTAGCGTCTTTTTCATTTTAACAGGGGTCTATAAATATATATAGAGTTCAAATGATGGTTCAAGTATACAGGTTGCTTTTTTCCAATTATAAGGCGCTCATACACCTTACAACTGAAAACTGGTTCCCATTTAATCGCAACCAATAAATTCAGCCCATGAAACCAATTACATAATGACAAAACTATCATGTCATTACAACTATAAACACATAGAATTGTTCTAATAAGCACAGAAGCACAATACAAGGAAAGACATGCTAAATAGACAGGCAACATGGCATATTATCAACTAATCATGTTATGTAAACAGACATGTTAAAGAAAACAAGAGCATGACATCACACTCAAGGCACACAATTTCAATCAGCAAGCAGCCTATAAATGAATCTACATGGCATGGCATATGCATGACATGTGAATTTTCTATGTGCCTATAATGATGCATGTAATGCATCATCCTTTTCATAGTAGGACAAAGGTAAAATACCCTAAATATCATAAATCAATAAGCAATATAAAGTACACCAATCACTCAAGGTGAAATAGTAATCAACTGTAATATCAAACATTATGAACAACAATCTCATCCCTGGCCACTTGGACTTTTCCCCATGGGTGGGTTGATCAGTCCCAAACACGGTTATTTACCAAGCGCCAACACATTCCTAGTCTTCTGTCTACCAACCCAAAATAGTAAGACAAAGGAAAAATAACTCCTTTGATACCACTTTGTAATGTCCCGATCTGACCGACCACTAAGACGGTAGCCAAACCGGTGGATCATAAAGCCTCAAGCACGCCTCACTATACGCCAAAGGCTATCGACTAGCAGTGAGGGTGTAAGGAGGTGATAGTGGGGAGACTATACCCTCATATTAAAGTAACATAGTGGTTTATCAGATAAAAATTAACAGGAAACAGCGGAATTATAAATAAATAAATGACAGGGCAGCAAAAGAATAATAATAACCAACTGAATAAATAAAGAATGACCAATTCCAATATACAAAAAATGCATGCATTTTCATGTGATGATACATAATCTAAAATAAGAGGCATACAACACAAAAAAAAAATAAAGAAAAGAAAATCCCCAAGGGAGATCTCCACGAGCATCCTGAGCTTCGGCTCGGTCATGTGCTCCTAACTCCCAAGTACTAGCAAGACAGCTCAAGAAATCAATCATGGTCCTGCAAACATAAGGTCTGCTAAGGCTGCCATTGCACTGAGGTACCTGAGTAGACCTTATGTTTGCAGTACCATGGTTGATTACTTGAGCTCTCTTGCTAGTGTCTGGGAGTTAGGAGCATAGAACCGAGCCGGAGCTTGGGATGCTTGTGGAGATCGCTCTTAGGGCTTTTCTTTTCTTTCTTTATTTTGTTCTGTGTTGTATGTATCTTGTTTTATATTATGTATCATCATATGTACATGCGTGCATCTGTTGTATATTGGTGTTGATCATTTTTTATTTATTTAGTTGATTATTATTATTATTCCGTTGCTCTGACATTTATATATTAGTGCTTCCATATTTGCATGTTATTTTTTATCTGATAAACCATTGTGCTACTCTGATATGAGGGTATAGTCTCCTCACTATCACCTCTTTACACCATCACTGATAGTTGGCACCATCTGGCGTACAGGGAGGTGCACTTGAGGTCATGTGACCCACCGGTCTAACTATCATGTTAGTGGTCAGTCGGGTCGGGATGTTACACTCTATCTGAGAGGGGGTCAGGCCGCACGATTACCTCGGGATCCCGTGCAGTTTGAAAAACCATGCTCTAAGTGTGTGGGATGGCCATGTCCAAGCCCGCAGTGTTTTTCCTCCCCCTTGCATGGTTTCTTGAAATAATACACCCCTCCTCCAAGCATGCATGGTTAGGGCGCACTGTTACTACTAATCGTGCGACATGCACTAGATGGCCCCACCCTCCTTTCTTTCGTGTCCCAAATCCTTGGAACACCCCCAAGCCTCCACATAGACTTAGAAAACATTTCATTAACCATATTAAAGGTATTTAAACCAAAAAATTTAAGAAGAATGTACCTCAAAGAAGTCTGGGATCTTACATTTTGATACGTAATTCATAATTAAATATCTGATTTATATTTTCAATAGTGTGCTTTGGAGGCCCTTGATGAGAAAGAGGATATCAATTTTGGGTGAAATGATCATATGAGATCGATATTAGGTGAGAAGGGGATAGTCGGATGTCGACCCAAGAAAAGCATCATCCCCGCTAGGTATTGGCCCTCGTCGAGCGCCTCTAAAAGCTCCCACACCACCGAGCTGCAAAACGCTCGTGCAGAAGCAGTTGAGGCCAAAAAAAATAGTTATACACGAGCATGAAAGAGGTAAACCGATCACTGAACAGTTCCTGTGATCTATGATAGTTATACGTTCATCACTTCCATCAGCGGTTGCTAATTTTTTTGATGTATAGCCACAATGTGCTCTTTATATGATGCACCAAGTGATGTCGGTGAGGGTCCTAGTGGCGATCGAGGTGATGATACTCCTGGTGCTGGTGATGATGACGATGATGGTGTTGAAGACGATGATGTTGGTGCTCTAGATGATGATGTTGGTGAGGATGTTGGTGATGATTACGGTGGCACCGGTGGTGATGAGGGAGATATTGATCCCCTCCATTTTTGAGCTGACAGTAAAGAGACATATGTGTGGATGGTGTTTAATGACTAAAACGGATTGATTGTGTGGATTGTATATGTATTTTATAGTATTGTAAATGGTTTGAAAACTATTGATAAGCACCTGGTTAAATGCTAAATATATAATATTTGTATTGCACTAAATGTGTACCATGGTTTGTATTTTGTTTACAGGTTCTGAAAGAAGTGTTGGATTGGCTTGTTGTGCATGATGGGGAGAGGAAACTATACCAACAATTTTGTGAACCGTTGGTATACATCATTGTTGGATAGCATGCTATATCCACGGTTTCATGAACAGTTGGTATACATCTATACCAACGGTTTACTACAAATCATGGGTATTCAAATTTGCTTATGGGTTATATCAACGGTTTCAAAGAAATCGTTGGTATAACCCTATATCAATGACAATATGGCTCATGGTTCATAGAACCATTGGTATAGAGTACTTTTGCAGTGGTGGTTGTGGTCGAGGGTTTAATCCTTGGCGACTCCCATTTATGGGGGGATTTTCATGGTATTATACTGATGGTGCAAGAGACATTGTAGGTGATACCGCAGCAGTGAAACTGTAGTAATATTATTTACAGAGGCCTTTGGGGGAAAAAAGGATCTCCCCGTCACAAGATCTTTGGGTCATCAAATTGTTAGATCTTCGGTCCATCTCAAATTATCATGAGCAAGCTTGGATGTGGGCTATTCTTGGGGATGAGGTCTGATTCACGTCGGTCCAACGTATGTGTGTTTGTGTTTGCTTTGCAACTCCATTACCTATTAGTAATTTTTAATTATATTTACACAATTAGTTATAGTTAAAAAAAAGCTAGTAATTATAAATATAATATATATTTTTATTAATTTCGCTAAAAATATAATTATTTATACTTAAATAAATACCATTAATTAAATAAATGTATATAAAAAGATATATTTAAAAATATTAATTATATTTAAATATAATTATATGTATATATGATATTACAAATTATATTTAAATTTTATTAATTATTGATTATATTTTGAATAATTATTGTTTATATATATATATATTATAAATATAAAAAAATATTTTTACTTATATTTTAAAATGACTTTCTAGTTATATATTGTATATTTAAACACACATTTATTTATTCACACAAACATGCATATATATGTGTGTGATATTAATTATATTAATTATATATGAAATAAATTATGAAATTTAATTTCCTAGATACGTATTCTTTCAAATTTTCATTTAAAAAAGTTCTATGCATATATAAGTGTGAGACACTTAATTTGAATAAAAAGTTTTGGTCCAGCTGTCATTCTCCCTAAATGATTTTGAGCTCACATCCCACTTTTCTAAGATGATGGGCCGGGCAGACCGATGGAACGGTGGCGTTGACATGCGTGTGTGGACGGGCCCATCCCACCGCCCACAGCTTTCCATTGGATTACGACTGCCGGTCACTTCACCCCATGTGGAATGGCCGAAAACCCAAACATGCCGTCCACCGCCCAATTTAGACTTTCTCCGGACCAAGCCCACGACAAGAAAGAACACAAATTTCCTTCAAAAAATCAAAAGGATAAATCTATTTTCTCCATTATCAAAATCATTTTTTCTTATACATAATTTTAAACGGTCCTTTCTCCATAAAAAAATCTAATTGTTTTGAGCTGAAATTGTTTGTAAAAAATAAAATATTAAACAAGTTTACATTTTAAAAAATCAAAGAAATAAATAAGATACATGACTCGTTTTTTCCTTTTGAGAAATAAAAGGAATCGCCTTCTCTCCCATCAAAATATACCTTTTCATTTAAATAAATTCAAAAAATATCTTTTTTATTAAAACAAATTAAACAGTTTAGTTTCTAAAAACTTCTCTTTCATGAAAAATCTCAAAGGGCGGGCATTTTTTTAGAGACGGTGCACTTTTTTTTTTAAATCTCCTTTTTCATTTAAAAAATATCCATTTTCATCAAATGAAAAAATACACTTATTCCTACAAAATACTACGCAGCCTTCGTTATAAAATTTGATGAAAATCGTTTTTTATTTTTAAAAATTATTAATAAAACAACATTTTTGTTAGATAAATTCAAATTAAATTTACAAAATAAATGTTTTTCATCTTTAAAAATAAAAAAAAATTAAACTTTTCTCTTTTTAATAAAATCAACAAAATTATCCTTTCTAGTTAAAACATTTGAGAAACCCCCCCTTTTAATTTAATAATAAATGTCAACCTCTTTGCTTTAAAAAATAATAAAATCTTTGAAAATAATATCCTTTTGCATTGAAAAAAATAAATAAAAATATCTCACCGTTCGTAATAACAAATGACTCCCCACCCCGTCATTAAAAAAAAATAAAATAAAAATTCTTCCACGTGAAATTAAAAAAAACAATAAAGTCTCTTTAAATTAAAAACTATCCGTTTATTTTAAAATAATAAAAAAAACATCCTTATTAAAAATATTTATAAAACAATTTTTTATATTAAAAAATAAAATATACATTTTTTATTCAAAAATAAGAATAAAAAAACTTTATTTTCCTTCCAACAATCGTTGTTTCCTTTAAAAATCAAAATAAATAAAATAAAATTATATTTCCATTTAACGAAATAAAAAAAATAAAAGAAATCAATGATTTTCACCCATTGAATTTTTCCAACGCTCCTCATTTGTGAAAGGTTAATTAAAATATTATATATATATGTGTGTGTTTGTATATGTGTGTGTATATATATATATACATATGAAAAAAATCAAGATAATAATTTAAGCATATATTTTATTTTACTTGAAAATAAAGAAATAATTATTTAATTATTAGATTACTAATGAATATAAAATTTAATAATAAATTCTAATATTTATATTTATATATAAATATAAATAATTATTTAATTATAAGATAACTAATAAATATTTATATTTAATAATAAATTCTAATATTTATATTTACATTTTAAAGTATTTATATTTATGCATGTATGCATATATATATATATTCCTAACAAAATTCAATAATTTATGACAAAATAAAATAATTAATTATTTACCCATTTATTTTTTAAAATTATTATATATTTTTTAAAATATTTTTTCTTGGAAACCTTTATAAAGTTATTTATTCATTGTGTTTTGTGATGAATAAAAATAGCCTTATTCATCTATTAAAGAATATATATAACCAAAACAATGAAATTAAATATATATATACTGTCTTTTATTTTGAGGGGGGAAATGTGTTATTTGCACAACTCTCATGCAACATTGTACAACACAACTAGAACACAATTGACAACCCATCCTCCATTGGTCTTCACTAGCCGATATTTGTCTCATCCAATGAACCCATGCTCCCGACAACCTGAAACTAAAATTGACATGGGGTGGCAGGTGGGGCTGGGGTGTGGAGCAACGGTCACGAGGTCGAGTCCTCAGACCGTTTTATTGTAACGTGCATAATAATGTAACCCACCTTTTTAAAATTGACATTTGCCGCATATTGACATTTTAAAAGAATGTGTTAATTAAGGGGTTTAACACGGTAATTTAAAATCTCAAATAAAACACAACCACATCGAGACCCCTTCAGAGACAACCAAAATAAGTTGCTAATGGGTTGCAGTGGTCGCAACAGGGCATCCTATGAGCAACCTCCATATAGGTATTAAAATTTTACAATCAATATGCATCCGTAGTTTGTATTTTAAAAAAAACATATACAAAAATAAGTCACAATTCAAAAAAATTAACATATGCATGCACCACAAATAATTTATTTAATAATCTAATAACTAACCTCATCATATCGTTTTTCAACCTTCACACTAATCATCTCATAACTAAAAATCAAATAGATATAAAATAAAGTTTAGTACACTAAAAAATAACAAAAAACTAATAATTCAAACCCGCTAGATTATTTAAAGTAAAAGTTAGTACATTAAATAAAAATAGTATGTGGTTTTTTTTCAACGTATTACCTTTTTTAATCATATTTTAATCTAAGACTGTTTTTTAATTCAATCAAAGTATGTGGCATCTATTTGTACATGTTACAAATAATTCAAATATTAATGTCTTATGATTTCATCTCAAATCATGACCATTTGCTAGGTTTTGACTGTTACATGTATGTTTTAGAGTTTTAAAATAATAAAAGTGCATTTTCAGTCATTCCGAATAAACCGCAACTCGGATTGATGTGTCATCTATTCCTACATTTCACAAATCAATTAGTGGTTGTTGCTCTACGATTTTATTGCAATCTAATGTCATCTGCTTGATTTTGACCCCCCCCCCCACAACGCTTGTTTTTAAATACTCCAATACCTTCCTTATTTAGTCATCCCAAGCACACTAATGAGTTTTGTAGGATTATATCATTACTAACACATTTGATGAACCCATTTGAATTTTCGATCTATCATCACCAAATCAACATGAAACGAAGAACATGAATATAAACATACATACCTCTATAGTGTTGAACTTCATCTATGTCGATCTCGATGGAGTATGTTTGATAGAAATCACCAAGCTATACCTAACATACTCTCTCCTCCATAGGATGAACACTGGCCACTAGAATCCTCGTATGCTATGAGGCCCCTCCTCAAACTCCAGAGGTGTGCTAACACCATTTCCTCGAAGATGAATGGAGAATAGGGAGGAAGAGAAAACATTGACTTCAACAAGACAAACTCATGCCCCCAACAGGAGATCCTCATCCTTTATACAGGATTCCTTCATTTAATGAAGGAAGTCGATTGTCAGCCAACACTTGGCATGCGACATGGGTTACCCATAACACATGCTCGTTGGGGGTATGGTAATTCGAACATTTCAAACGATTATAACATGTAAATACCCAGATTTTTCATGTATTTTTTTAATTTTATCGAATTATTACGAGTATGCGAAAATTGACGGCGCGTGATTCTGAGGCTCGGTGTGCCCGAAATGAATTTCTGAATTTTTTTTAAAGTACGTTTAGTAAATGCGCAGACAACGTTTTCTATCTTTTGAACTGGTGCTCAGATTAAAAATTCGAGGGCACCGTTGAATCCGCAGCGCTGGGATCCACTTAAGGGATGCTTCACTTCGACCGCATTAGGTCAGGTGAAAAAGTTAATTTTGCGGACTTTTGAAAGATTAATAAAATAACATGTTATGTTATTTTATTTCTTTTCTTTTTTTTTCCGGCGGATGACGGCGGTGCCAGGACCAACGACACGTCAAGTCATTAAATGACTTGACTCCCCTTTATTCTTGTAACCGCACCGTTGAAATTTGGAAGGTTCATTAATTAAATGAACACCATTAATTCCACATGTGTTGCTCACCCTTCCTATCTCCTATTTATATAGAGCTTGTGGTGGAGTGTTGACACGACTTCACCAAGCGACAAAACTCTGACAAAGTACTGTAACGCCAACCACTTGGAGGACGAGACCAGTTTCAACGAGCGGTGACGAGCGCCACCGAATCACGAACCAACGACAATGACGAAGGAGGTTTCGTCGATCGTCGTCAGTGGACGTCTAATCCAGGTAGGAGGATTGTTTAAAAGTTATCTTTGATGTTTTACCTTGCTTCCGCTTGCTTTCACATTAACGCGGAGGGCGCAGGCCAAACGAATAAGGCCCAGACCCTCCGCCGCTTCACTAATGCTCAGTTTTTCGAGGACGGTTTCCTCAAACTGATGGCAATGCGAAATAGCGGGTCACGCTTTGACAGCGGCAGTGCGGGAGAGCCGTAGGTGCAAACGACACCAAGATCGGACACCGAAACACGTTCGGTGACCCGTGGAAGAAACCGCCGGCGCGCCGTAGTGGTCGAAGGTGGCCGACCCGAGCCGGCCGCACGGGAAAAGGGCAGCGCCTGCAGGCGCCACCGACGGCGCGGAGCGGCCGCGACAGAAGGGGGTGGCGCGGAGCAGCCGCAGCCAGCGGGCCAGACCTGTCGGAGGGCCAGGCCGGACCCGCGGCCCGTCAGGCCAGCGCGGGTGGGCCGAGCCCCACCTGGCGGGCCGAGCCCCATCCGGCGGGCCGGACCAACTGCGGCCCTGGCCCGCGAACCGAACCGGGCCGTCCCCAGCGGGCCGAACCCAGTGGAACTGGCCCGACCCTTAACGGGCCGAACCCGGGCGGGGTCAGGTAGAGCCCGAGACCCATTGCGTCGGGCTGGCCTGACCGAGTTGAACCGAGTCCAAACCCTACCGGTCCCCGAATAAAGAAACGCACGTAACTGACGAACCAGGTGTCTGTTCGATACGCCGTCAGTGGCATTGGGATCCCTTTTGGGAAGCGGTCCCTTTGACATATTTCGACGGGTCCGACTGAGCCGAGCTGGACCGAGGTGCGATCCCCCCGTTTCACGGAAAGAGATGCAACTAACAGACCAGACGTCCGATCGATGCGCCGTCCGTGGCATAATGACCCTTATGACAAGGCGGTCCTTTGGAGACACTCTTAGTGAGTTTTGACGGAGTTTGACATGCGACTTGGGTTGGATCAGATTTGAATTCAACCAGACCATTTTTTACAAAAGTGCCCATATCTCACAGACTGGACGTCCGAATGACGTGTCATCTATCACGTTGGGACCCCTATGACGGGGTGGTCCTTTGGGTATACTTTTTGTGAGATTTCGTACTGGTTGAAATACGACCGATGACTTGAGCAGCGGTTCTCCCAGAATCAAGTGTGTTATGAGCGGGAATCCAGTGGCTAACTATGACATTGTAAGAACCCAGATCTATTTTTAGGTATGTTTTTCCTTTTTCTGGAGTTTTTGAGAAAAATGAGTTTTCTGGAAATTTCAGAAGTACACGCCGTGTACTTTCTTAGTACACGTCGTGTACTCTTTCCCCGGCTCGAAGCCGTGTGTTGGCCGTGTCCGGGCCACACACACGGTGTGTAAGGCTGAGGTGGAGGCCGGTTATTTCGGAGTATGGAAAATTTGAAGTACACGCCGTGTACTCCAAAAGTACACACCGTGTACTCCAAAAGTACACACCATATACTTTTTTTTTCCATTAAACAGACCGGGGGCACGTCTAACCCCCATATCCGTTTTCTTCTTCAGGTTTCGACCGTCCGAGAGAGACCGTACGATCGAATCTTCGACGGACGACCGCCTCGTCGTCCGTTCTCCGATTCGAGCACGGTCAGTTGCGTTGGAATCGCAGCGGTGAGTTCTTCCTTTTGCTTTAGCCTTGTTTCTTGATTCCTCCTGGATTCCAAGTTATCGTAGGATGAGCGTTTTGTGCGTTTTCTCAGATCTACGTCGTTCCAAGGGGAATCTGTCGTCGATGTTCACGTATATCGATCTCCTAGAATCGAGGTAGGTGGTTTGTGCCTTTCCGTAGAAAGTTGATGAATATTATGTGCAAATTCCACCAATACCCTTGAACGGGGTATTGCGTGTTTCCTGTTTTGCCCTTGCTGCTTGCCTGCTTTGCTTGATTGCTTTAGTAGATGTTATTGCTTGTGATTAGAGTATTTGTTTGTGCTCAGTTGCTTTGCCATGCCTAGTTGTAGGATTGTGGACTGGTGTTTTAGTATTACTGTTGAGCCTTAGTTGATAGCCAAGTAGTTCTTGAGGTTTATTTGGACGATATGCACGCGCTGAGCATGTTTAGTTATACTCAGGACTGTGAGAACCTAGAGTAGTAGAACAAAGGGAGAATTGACGGAAGGGCTTCTCCAGAGTGTCTTTTTAATCACGATGCAGGACCAAGGGGAGAATTGACGGAAGGGCTTCTCCAGAGTGTCTTTAACTACGACGCGGGCCACAGAGGGAATTGACGTTGAGTGCTTCCCCAGAGAGCCTTTAGCACGATACAAGACTATAGGGGGAATTGACGGTGAGTGCTTCCCCAAAGAGTCTGCTTAATTACGTAGCTGAATCAGAGGGGTGAGACTGTGTGTGCCTCCCAGAGGGTTGCTTAGAGGTTGAACCATAGAGGTTGGACTGTGAGAGCTGCCCAAAGGGTTACCTGTTTTCTTCTTGTTGTTGACTGCTCACTTGTGTGCTTTACTTGTTAGAGCTGTGGATTGTAGCTGCTTGTGATTTCCTGTTTACTACTTCTTATTTATTTACTGCCATGTATTCATTGACTGTTAGACACAAATCTTTGGGTGGTTGCCTACTGGGATTGTATCTCACACCCTGTTTGGGCCATGCTTTTGGGCCCAAGCAGACTATGTTGCTACAGGTATAGATAAGGGAAAGCGCCCTTCTACTTTAGGATCTTGACTGCACTTGGAGCTGGGGAGCATGGGACCGAGTCGTGGCTCGCGATGTTGAGGAGCTTACTTTGTTTTCTTTTGCACTTGGTTTCAGTTGTATTTCAGCACGTTGTTGTGTTTGCTATTTTCCTTAGATACTTGTACCTGCTGCATCATTTTCATCATAGCTATGTATTTACATTGCTTCCGCTATTGGTTTCTGTTGGTATGCATGTTGTTTACTGCTTCCGCTGTTTATTGTTGTTTTCTTACCTTGTATACCTTACCGAATGAGGGCATAGTTTCCCCACCGACTCACCAAGGCCCTCACTGCTAGTTGGCAGCCTCTGGCGTTCGGGGAAACGCGCTTGAGGTCATGTGGCAAACCGGGTACGAGGCACCAGTGGAGGGGTTCCGGACTCGGGACGTTACAAAGTGGTATCAGAGGAGTTATTTTCTCTGGCTTTACTGTTTGGAGACCTTAGTCAGGGATACGACAGATTCGGTACTTGGCATTAAGCTGTGCTCGGGAGTAGCTAACTCGTGTACAGGGAAAAGCCATACTACCTCGTTAATTGCAGTTTCTGGTTTTGAGATTTTATGATTGACCTGATTTCACCTAGAGTGATTCACATGGCTTGTGCTATTGTTGTTTTGGTATTGCGGTTCTATTTCTGTCGCAACTCGATGAGATGAGGGTATGCTGTCTCATGCATCATATAGACACTTGTAGAAATCACATGTCATGCATTCTTGCCATGCCATCTAGGGTGCATTAGCGACTGCATGCTGTTGTGATAAACTTTGTGTAGATTATGCATGCTGTTGTGATAGTTGCTTGATAGATTCTATGCTGCTATGTTAGAAAACTGTTGTTTTGTTTCTTTCTTAAAATGAACGCCAAATTTTGGTTCTTGAGGTGTTATGGCCCCTCACGGATCAGAAATTGACATCCTTTCCCTTGTTTTTAGTGTTTTTGGAATTCTGCACAGTTTCTGAGCTACTGCCCAGAAAACCCAGAATACACGACATGTACTTTTTAGATACACGCCATGTAGTTTTCAGGCCGTGTCACTGACCGTGTGAGCAGAACACGGTGTCGTGGGAGTAACTTCGGGAACACGCCGTGTACCATTGGTACACGTTGTGTGAGTTCGGAGCCGTGTACCCGACCGTGTCACTAACAACACGGGCCGGGGAAGCTCGGGTAGAACACACCGTGTCCATAGTGAACACGCCATGTAGTCCTATCCAGGTACCCGACCGTGTCATGAACAACATGGGCCGACGTTACCTTCCTTTCCACACGCCGTGTTTGTTCGGAACACGCCGTGTAGTCTTGCCCAGGTACCCGACCGTGTCACGAACAACACGGGACGGTGTCGCCTTCGCCTATGCACGTCGTGCTTGTTCGGAGCACGCCGTGTAAGGACCAGCCGTGTAGACGGCCGTGTACTCAACAACACGGACCGCCGAAGCCTTGTCTAGTGCACGCCGTGTTTGTTTCGAACACGCCGTGTAGTCTCGGGTTGAGTCAGACCGTGTGGGTTGGCCGTGTCAGGAGACTCGGGCAGGGAAATAGTTTTCATGTACACGCCATGTGTGGTTGTTAACACGCCGTGTAGTTTGAGGTGCACACGACTTGTGGGGCAGAAGTACACGCCCATGTCAATGGTTCCAAAAGACACGCCGTGTAGTTTTACACACGCCGTGTAGTCGTGTTTTGCAATCTTGTGTGTTCTTCTTCCCCTGTTCCCATTTTGTACTCTTGTGTTCTCTGTCCATGTTTTCCTGATCTAAGGTGTGTTTTTGATCTTTCAGAGCTATGCCTCCGAGACGTCCTCCGGTCGTACGTCTGTTGTCAGACAGTGATCAGACGCCAGACAGGGCTGATCAAGGACTTCCTGTCGATCCCCCAGCCGAGCCAGCCTTGGCACCGGTTGTTGTACCAGTCGCGGGCGCTGATGCGCAGTTCAGGGAAGGTTCCATGAGGATGATGCAAGCCTTCCAAGGAGCACCGCCTCCTGCCTCATCTATGGAGGACTTGACGCGGGTCTTTCAGCAGCAACATCCTCCCACGTTCTCGGGGGAGGGAGGACCTCAGGCTGCAGAGTCATGGCTGGAAGCCATGCTGACTATCTTCAAGAATCTGGAGATGCCTCTAAAGAGGCGGGTCAAGCTCACCACCTACATGCTCCGAGACTCCGCCAAGAGGTGGTGGGACGTGATCTCACAGGCGGGTCAACAGCAGGCTATGGCTTGGGAGGAGTTCCAGTGCGCGTTCTACGACTACTTCTACCCGGAGACACTGAGGGCCGATCGAGCCCGGGAGTTCATGAGCTTAGAGCAGGGTACTCTATCTGTTATGGAGTATTCCTCTCGTTTCACTGAGCTGCAGCGTTTTACACCCCTATGGGATGGGAGTGGGGTGTTCTTGGTGAGGAAGTTTGAGGATGGACTCAGGCGGGAGATCTGCTCGCAAGTGAACATCTTCCAGCTGACTTCCATTACTTCCATCGTCAACCAGGCACTGATTGCGGAGCGCAATCTAAGAGACTCTGGAGCTGCGAGCCAGGGCGGTTCTGCTTCCAGAGCTAGCTTTCCTTCAGATGACAGCAAGAAGCGCCGTAGGGAGCCTACGCGCGATGATTCGAGGAAGCGAGACGCATCTTCCGGCAGCCAAGTGACATGCTACCAGTGTGGCCGAACAGGGCACATGAGGCCGCAGTGCCAGAGAGACCCCGTGGAGTGCCGATCTTGCAGCAAGTTGGGTCACCTTCAGCATTTCTGCCAAGTTTTCTCACCAGCAGCAGGTGACCGGGGTTCTTCCATGACTCCTCGTTTAGGAGCAGCACCGCTAGTTTCTCACCAGTCGGGGAACTGGAGTTCTTCCGGCCGTTCGGGCCGAGGTGGAGGTCGAGGCCGTGGCGGTCAGCCACCAGTTCCTCAGCACCAGCAGGGCGGTTCAGCTCAGAGTGGTCAGCTAGGGGCGCAGGGCCGCGGTACAGGCCAACAGGCCAGTCTTTCGCTGTGGAGCAAACTTATCATGAGCAGGATCCCGACCCTTCTACTGTTCGAGGTACGATTTTAGTAGCCTCAGTTTTATCTTCATCCCTTTTCGATACTGGTGCTACGCATAGATTTATCTCTGTTGCTGTTGTGGAGAGCCTTGGACTCTGCATCTTTTCTTCTGCTGACTCGTTGACACTAGACACACCCTTGGGGACGAGGACATCTAGTGTACGCCAATGTAGAGAGTGCCCTCTCGAGGTTGCAGGGTATCGCTTCTTATGGGATCTCTATGTCCTGGAGATGACAGGCTATGATGTCATTCTCGGCATGGACTGGTTGATTCCCTTCCAGGCAGTCGTTGACTGTTATCACCGCAAAGTCAGTTTTATTTCACCAGAAGGTGAATCTTTCCTTCATAAAGGCGAGTGGGACGTTCGGGCGAGTCGGGCAGGACTCGAGCATCTTGGGCTAGGAGGGGTAACATCCCAGATTGCTAGTCTTTATCTGGATGATCAGGGGACTCCACAGTTGGACTTTCCTCCAGTGGTGGATCGCTTCAGGGATGTCTTTCCAGAGGAATTTTTGGGTTTGCCTTTGGAGCGTGAGGTATACTTCTCTATTGAGCTCATGCCAGGAGCGGCACCGGTGTCCATTCCTCCCTATAGGATGGCCACACCTAAGTTGCAGGAGCTCAAGAAGCAGTTGGAGGAGCTACAGGCTAAGGGTTTCATCCGACCCAGTACTTCTCCTTGGGGTTCGCCTGTTCTGTTTGCAAAGAAGGTAGACGGTACCCTTCGGCTTTGTGTGGATTATCGGAAGCTGAACCAGTTGACGGTTAAGAACCGATATCCCTTGCCGAGAATCAATGACCTTTTCGATCAGCTTCGGGGATCCCGGGTGTTCTCGAAGATCGACTTGAGGTCCGGTTATCATCAGTTGCGCGTTAGACCCTCAGATATACCTCGGACAGCCTTCAGGAGCAGGTATGGTCTATACGAGTATACGGTCACGCCGTTCGGTCTCACGAATGCGCCGACAATTTTCATGGCACTGATGAACCGAGTGTTCCATCCTTACTTGGACTCCTTCGTCGTGGTCTTCGTGGATGATATCTTGGTGTACTCTCACACTCGACACAACCATGCCACCCATCTTGAGATCATTCTGAGTACACTGAGAGAGCATCAACTTTATGCTAAACTCTCGAAGTGCCACTTCTGGATGGATCAGATTCACTTCTTGGGTCACGTCATCTCAGAGGCAGGAGTATCTAGGGACCCAGAGAAAGTGAGAGCTGTAGTTTCCTGGGAACAGCCGAAGAACGTTTTTGAGGTACGGAGCTTCCTAGGGATGGATGGATACTACAGACGCTTCATTCAGGACTTTTCTCGTCTAGCAGCACCTTTGACAGGACTGACCAAGAAGGGGGTGAAGTTCTCATGGTCAGATTCTCGTGAGTCAGCCTTTCAGGAGCTGAAAGGGAAGTTGACGTCAGCACCGATACTAGTCTTGCCGGAGCCAGGCAAGAGCTACACTGTTTACTATGATGATTCAGGTATCGGGCTGGGAGCTGTACTTATGTAGGGAGATGGAGTCATGGCGTACGGGTCTCAGCAGTTGAGGCCACATGAGAGGAACTACCCTATGCACGATCTGGAGTTGGCAGCTATTGTTCATGCCTTGTGCTGTTGGAGACACTATCTTCTGGGAGATCACTTTTTGGTCTTCACTGACCACAAGAGTCTCAAGTATATCTTCACTCAGCGTTATATGAATATGAGGCAGCACAGGTGGGTTGATTATCTACAGTCTTTCGACTTCGATCTCGCTTATACGTTGGGAAAGGGCAACGCCGTGGCAAACGCGTTGAGCAGGAGAACTCAAATTCAGGCAGTTCAGGAGGCCAGTAGTGAGTGACAACTGATGGCTCTGTTCTCTGAGATGCATCTGGAGGTGCACGATAGACGGAGACAAACTTTTCTATCTTCTGTAGCTGTTACCTCCACGCTACTTGATCGGGTACGGATGAGGCGGCTATCAGACTCATAAGGCTTAGTCCTGCGGGAGAGTGTGTCAGGAGAGGACCCTCTTCCTGGATGGACAGTGGGTGAGGATGAGATCTTTCATTTCCAAGGACGCGTATGGGTGCCAACAGACATACGTGAGGAGCTGATGCGGGATTTCCATTCCTCTGTTTGGGCAGTTCATCCTGGCGTCACCAAGATGTATTGGGACCTTCATCGCCAATACTAGTGGCCAGGTATGAAGAAGGATGTTGCTAGTTTTGTCATGATATGTTCTACTTATCAGCAGGTGAAAGTAGAGCATCAGCGACCAGCAGGAATTTTACAGCAGTTACCCATTCCAGAGTGGAAGTGGAACAATGTTGCGATGGACTTTGTGACCGGGTTGCCGAGATCACCCCGAGGGAACGATGCTGTTTGGGTTGTCGTCGACAGACTTACGAAAGTTTCTCACTTCTTGCCGATCAAGGAGACCTTTAATGTCGATGATCTGGGATGACTTTACATCAGGGAGATCATTTTTCTGCATGGAGTTCCGTGCTCTATTGTTTCAGACAGAGATGCACGCTTTACCTCTCAGTTCTGGCAGGGACTTCAGAAGGCCTTGGTTACACAGGTACTTTTGAGTACAACATACCATCCCCAGACTGATGTCCAGTCCGAGCACACGATCCAGGTGCTTGAGGATATGCTCCGATCTTGCATCCTTGACTTTGGCGGTTCTTGGAAGAAGCATATTCTTCTGGTGGAGTTCTCCTACAACAACAGTTTCTAGATGACCATTCAGATGGCGCCATACGAGGCTTTGTACGGTAGGCCATGCCGATCACCCTTATGCTGGCTGGAGGCAGGAGAGGCAGCTTTTCTGGGACCTCGTCTTGTACAGGAGACTTCATAGCAGATAGAGCTGATTCGAAAGAGTATGGCTATAGCACAGTCTCGGCAGAAGTCTTATGCTGATCAACGGAGACGACCTCTGGAGTTCGAGGTCGGTGATTAGGTCTTCCTACGTGTTGCACCGAGGTTGGGACACAAAAGGATTCGGAGACAGTGTAAGCTTTCACCGCGGTACATCAGGCCGTTTGAGGTCTTGGAGAGACTGGGTACGGTCGCCTATCGGTTGCAGCTACCTCAGAGATATCGGGCCATGCACAACGTCTTCCACGTCTCTTAGCTCCGACGCTACTTTTTAGACCCGTCTCACGTCTTTCAGCCCGAGGAAGTCGAGCTTGAAGCAGATGCATCGTTTGAGGAACATCCTATCTGGATTGTCGATCGTAGTATGAAGGTTCTCCGCGGGCGGTCTGTTCCTCTGGTATGAGTGCTATGGTAGCACGGGCGAGCACAGGACGGGACCTGGGAGAGGGAGACCGATGTACGATCGCAGTGGCTGGAGCTGTTCGGGGTTTCTCCTTCTCCACCTCATTAGGGAAATTTGGGGACAAATTTTTTTAAGGGGGGAAGTTTGTAAGAACCCAGATCTCTTTTCAGGTATGTTTTTCCTTTTTCTGGAGTTTTTGAGAAAAATGAGTTTTCTGGAAATTTCAGAAGTACACACCGTGTACTTTCTTAGTACACACCGTGTACTCTTTCCCCGGCTCGAAGCTGTGTGCTGGCCGTGTCCGGGCCACACACACGGTGTGTAAGGCTGAGGTGGAGGCTGGTTATTTTAGAGTATGGAAAATTTTAAGTACACGCCGTGTACTTTTTTTTTTCATTAAACGGACCGAGGTCGTGTCTAACCCCCATATCTGTCTTCTTCTTCAGGTTTCGACCGTCCGAGAGAGACCGTACGGCCGAATCTTCGAAGGATGACCGCCTCGCCGTCCTTTCTCCGATTTGAGCACGGTCAGTTGCGTTGGAATCGCAGCGGTGAGTTCTTCCTTCTACTTTAGCCTTGTTTCTTGATTCATCTTGGTTTCCAAGTTATCATAGGATGATCGTTTTGTGCATTTTCTCAGATCTACATCATTCCAAGGGGACTCTGTCGTCGAGGTTCACGTATATCGATCTCCTAGGATTGAGGTAGGTGGTTTGTGCCTTTCCGTAGAAAGTTGATGAATATTATGTACAAATTCCACCAATACCCTTGAACGGGGTATTGCGTGTTTCCTGTTTTGCCCTTACTGCTTTCCTGCTTTGCTTGATTGATTTAGTAGAGGTTATTGCTTGTGATTAGAGTATTTGTTTGTGCTCAATTACTTTGCCATGCTTAGTTGTAGGATTGTGGACTGTTGTTTTAATATTACTATTGAGCCTTAGTTGATAGCCAAGTAGTTCTTGAGGTTTACTTGGACGATATGCATGCGCTGAGCATGTTTAGTTATACTCAGAACTATGAGAACCTAGAGTAGTAGACCAAAGGGAGAATTGACAGAAGGGCTTCTTCAGAGTGTCTTTTTAATCACGATGCGGGACCAAGGGGAGAATTGACGGAAGTGCTTCTCCAGAGTGTCTTTAACTATGACGCGGGCCACAGGGAGAATTGACGTTGAGTGCTTCCCCAGAGAGCCTTTAGCACGATACGAGACTATAGGGGGAATTGACGGTGAGTGCTTCCCCAGAGAGTCTTCTTAATTACATAGCTGAACCAGAGGGGTGAGACTGTGTGTGCCTCCCAAAGGGTTTCTAGTACTTAGAGGTTGAACCATAGGGGTTGGAATGTGAGAGCTGCCCAGAGGGTTACCTGTTTTCTTCTTGTTGTTGACTGATCACTTGTGTGCTTTAATTGTTAGAGCTGTGGATTTTAGCTGCTTGTGATTTCCTGTTTACTGCTTCTTGTTTATTTACTGCCATGTATTCATTGACTGTTAGGCACAAATCTTTGGGTGGTTGCCTACTGGGATTGTATCTCACACCCTGTTTGAGCCATGATTTTGGGCCCAAGCAGACTATGTTACTGCAGGTATAGATAAGGGCAAGCACCCTTCTACTTCAGGATCTTGACTGCACTTGGAGCTGGGGAGAATGGGACCGAGCCGTGGCTCGCGATGATGAGGAGCTTACTTTGTTTTCTTTTGCACTTGGTTTCAATTTTATTTCAGCACGTTGTTGTGTTTGCTATTTTCCTTAGATACTTGTACCTGCTGCATCATTGTCATCATAACTATGTATTTACATTGCTTCCGCTGTTGGGTTCTGTTGGTATGCATGTTGTTTATGGATTCCACTATTTATTGATGTTTTCTTACCTTGTATACCTTACCGAATGAAGGCATAGTTTCCCCACCGACTCATCAAGGCCCTCGCTGCTAGTTGGCAGCCTCTGGCGTTCAGGGAAACGCGCTTGAGGTCATGTGGCGAACCGGGTATGGGGCACCAGTGGAGGGGCTCCAGACTCGGGATGTTACAAACATGAAGAAGAAGAGCGACCAATGCGGGTTAGCATAAGAAACCCCATAGTGGGATGATCTAGTTGTATGACTAATCATCCCTACCTCTGTGCTAGCGACCCTGTGTGGATCAACATCTAGTAACCCTGTGTGGATCAGCAACATAACGACCATGTGTGGATCAGCATCTAGCGACCCTATGTGGATCGGCATTCTAGCGACCCTGTGTGGATCAACATCTAGCGACTCTATGTGGATCAACAGTAGCATGACCCAATGAGGACCCGCCTTATAGTGGCCTGTCGTGGAACGACTCACATCCAAGAGTGGATTGATAGTAGAACAACTTCTTGTGGATTAGTTGTGGAACTTCTAAATGGAATAAGGAGATATAGTTTAAGACTAATGATCTATATTCTTAATCTCTGAGTTGTATATCTTGTATGAGATGACTATTGCTTTCTGCTTTGTGATTGATGTCTTGTTTTGTGGTTTTTTCCTTTGTGGAACTCTGGGAGACCTTCGGGGGTCTCAGGGTCCCTACTGGGTATTGTTATACTCACCCCTGCATGGGCTTCGCCCGCACCTTGTTGTGTCTTATGCAAACGACGAGCAGCTGGGCTGAGACTTGAGGGAGCCAGGACCAGGCGGTACACGGAGGAGACGAGCTGACATGGAGTGCTGTGGAGACGATATGTACCCAACCTTCTGGTAGGATCCTTGGTGGACCATCAATGAGCTATTTTCTCTTTTCAGTTGTACTTGTAATTTTCAGTTGAGCTTGTACTTTTTAGTTCAGGCACCAGAAGTCCACGCATAGCCCCAAGATTCTATCTTCCTTCTTGGAAAACAACAATGGGGCTGCCCATGATGAAACACTGGGCCTCACAAAGACCTTTTCTTGCAAGTCCTCCAACTGTACCCTCAACTCACGAAGCTTTGAGGGAGCCATCCGATATGTCGGTGTGGATATCAGTGTCGTCTCGGGGTACATGTTGATGCATAAGTCTACCTCCCTATGAGGAGTTAGCCCCAGAACATCCTTAGGAAAGACGTCTTTATACTCATCCACCACTACAGGAAAGTGAGGACTCCTCTCGTCCATCGCACTGAGGGTGAGGCAAGCCAACTGGTGAGTGATCGGCTGCACCCTCCTCTAAGAAAGTCCGTTATGTGCTGCAAGAGTTCCCTTCTCACCGGTGAAGGAAAACATGGTCCCCATTGCGTTGGGCCGGTCTGACTGAGTCGGACCGGGACCAGACCCAACCGGTCCCCGAATAAAGAAACGCCCGTAACTGACGAACCAAGTGTCCATTCGACACACCGTCAGTGGCGTTGGGGTTCCTTTTGGGAAGCAGTCCTTTTGACATATTTCGGCAGG
The DNA here is from genome assembly GCA_963277665.1 of Viscum album. Taxonomy (NCBI): domain Eukaryota; kingdom Viridiplantae; phylum Streptophyta; class Magnoliopsida; order Santalales; family Viscaceae; genus Viscum; species Viscum album. Next base: position 67,818,726 of record OY728165.1, on the reverse strand, counting down.
CTCGACCGAGCCATGCCAGACCGATGTGCGATCACCCCTGTTTCACGGAAAGGGATGTAACTAAGAGACCGAGCGTCCGATCGATGCGCCGTCTGTGGCATAAGGACCCTTATTACAAGGCGATCCTTTAGAGATACTCTATGTGAGTTTTGAAAGAGTTTGACATGCGACTTGGGTTGGATCAGACTTGAATCCAACCAGCCCCTTTTTACAAAAGTGCCCATATCTCACAGACCGGGCGTCCGAACGACGCGCCGTCTATCGCGTTGGGACCCTTATGATGGGGCAATCCCTTCAGTGTAATTTTTGTAGGACTTATTACCGGTTGAAATATGACCGATGACTTGAGGAGCGGTTCTTCCAGAATCAAGCGTGTTATGAGCGGGAATCCAGTAGCTGACTGTGACATGAAGAAGAAGAGCGACCAATGAGGGTCAGCATCAGAAACTCCAGAGTGGGATGATCTAGTTGTACGACTAATCATACCTACCTCTATGCTAGCGACCCTGTGTGGATCAATATCTAGCGACCTTGTGTTGATCAGCAACATAGCGACCCTGTGTGGATCAACATCTAGCAACCCTCTGTGGATCAACATTCTAGCGACCCTATGCAGATCAGCATCTAGCGACTCTGAGTGGATTAGTAGTAGCATGACCCGACGAGGACCCGCCTTATAGTGGCCCGTCATGGAACAATGACTCATGTCCAAGAGTGAATTGATAGTAGAACAACTTCTTATGGATTAGTTGTGGAACTTCTAAATGGAATAAGAAGATATAGCTTAAAACTAATCATCTATATTCCTAATCTTTGAGTTGTATACCTTGTGTGAGCTGACTATTGCTTCATGCTTTGTGATTGAGGTCTTTCTTTTTTGGTTTTTCCTTTTTGGAACTCTGGGAGACCTTCAGGGGTCTCGGGGTCCCTACTGGGCTTTGTTATACTCACCCCTGCATGGGCTTCACCTGCACCTTGTTGTGTCTTATGCAGACGACGAGAAGCTGGGCTGAGACTTGAGGGAGATAGGACTAGGCGATACACAGAGGAGACAGACTGATGTGGAGTGTTATAGAGACGATCTGTACCTACCTTTCAGGTAGGATCCTCAGTTGACCATCCAAGAGTTGTTTTCTCTTTTCAGCTGTACTTGCACTTTTCAGTTGGGCTTGTATCCCAACCCCTTTACTTTCAGTACAATTTTTACTACAGTAGTTTACTTCGTAGTTGCTTATGTTGTGTTCTTGGATTGTGTGTTTGTACAGGTTTAAAGGCAATGCCTTTTCATTATATGAATATTCCTTTTTGGTGCTAGTCGCCAACCCCTGGTCTATGGAAGGTGGGCTTGGGGTAGTCAAGGTACGGACCCCGAGGGATGGGTCGTTACAAAGTGGTATAAGAGGAGTCAGTTCTACCAAAGAACTAGGAATCTGATATTTTATTAGGGAAATAATGTTAAGTGTTTTGGGTGTGGATTTCAGTTCAGAAAGTCTATTGTTGGTATGGCGACCGACATATCCATACACCAGGACCCTAAATTCTGATTTCTGACTCGGTGCACGAAAACACTAATTGCGTGTGTTTTGGAAGTGTTTTATTTTTGATCTATTCGAGTCAACTCACCAGGTATAACTTATTGACCATGGTGCACTTGCTTCCTTTTAAGATGCTACCACGTAGACAACCAACCAGGATTCCTGAGAGAGTACACGATGACGGCCCACCGAGCAATGAGGCTTTGGTGCAAGGCCCTCTTACGGTAATAGTACCATCGGGTGGTGTACCAGGAGAACCACTACCCATTGGGCAACCATTGCCACTAGTCCCACCAGCAGATGGTGCACACCGGCTGAGCGCGATGAACAAGTTCTAGCAGTAGAGGCCTATGAGGTTCCGAGGTGAGACGGATCCGCCGGCGGCTGAGGACTGGCTGGAGCCTGTGGCTAGAGTTTTTTGCCTAGTTGGGACACCGGCTGACTAGATGGTGATCCTAGCTACCAGTATTTTCCAGGGAGTAGCAGAGAGATGGTGGAGCCTGACGCTTCAGACACACAACGAGGCGACCCTCACCTGGGCAGATTTCGAGGGCCTCTTCAGGGCAAAGTTTGTCTTAGTGACTCTACGCTCTGTGCGTATACAAGAGATGCTACACTTACATCAGGAAAGGCTGACCATGGCCCAGTACTCGACGAGGTTCACCGAATTCTCACGCTACTCTACCGACATTGTGCGGGACCCCTTCTTTAGGGCCCATACCTTCAACCAGGGACTCCGATGGGAGATCAGATCTTTGATGGTCTCTCTCAACATCCCGACACATGCTAGAGTGCTGGAGAGAGCACTCTTGGTGGAGATCTTCTTTGCTGGGCAGACATTGATAACAATATCCACTACTGGGCAACACGTAGTAGAGTCATCTGCGGCTGGTAGTAGGAAGATGACACCGAGGTCCAAGAAGACCAGACCTTCTGGTGGATGACCCTGGGACGTAGGGTTAGAGGTGTGAGGCTCACAAGGTAGAGCAGACCAGCAGAGGAGCAAACTGTGCTTCACGTGCGGCGGGCAGGGTCACATGGCTTGCAACTGCTCGACCAGCTGCACTGATGACCAGTAGATGGTCAAGGGACCGCCGAGGTAGAGGTAGAGATTCGAGCGAGGAGGTCCGCAGGATGATGGACACGACAAATGAGTTGGCTGTGCAGCAGGCAGTGGGCAACGATTTGAGGTTCTACTACCACCACCTCTTGGTCGTCCACCTTAGCTGCAGTACTTATAGACACATGTTCTGGTCACTCTTTCATTGACACTACTCTTGTTCGAAGATCAAAGATTTCGGTGGAGCTGTTGGCTCAATCCTTGCGATTAGAGACTCTTACAGGAGAAGATTTGATGATTACACACTGGTGTCAGTAGTGTTAGCTTACTCTAGGAGGTGAGAGCTTTGACTGAGATCTTCTAGTAGCGGCGTCGAGGCCTTATGATGTCATCTTGGGTATGAATAGATTATCCACAGTCCATGCTCAGATTGACTGTATTAGGCGCAAATTCTGGTGTGTTTGTGAGGATGGGACCATGTTTTCCTTCATTGATGAGAAGGAAATATTTGTAGCACAGGATAGGCTTACCCAGAGGAGGGTGTATCCGATCACGTATCAGTTGGCTAGCCTTACCCTCAGAGCAGTTGATGTTGAGTGTAACGACCCAAAATTTCATTAATGGAAATCCCACTTGATCCAATTAAATGTCTCTGTATGTAAAATTTTTATATAAAATGTCAGCTTATTTGTTTTTATATTAATAATTGTGACCATTGCTAATATAGTCATTGAACAGTGATCACATGATTAGTATAAATATAAGGCTTTAACAAATCCAATTTACTCAGACAAAGGAAGTGATGACCTCATCCAATAGACGTTATCCATATGAAGCCCATTTGTTAGAGATCGGAAAGGAGGTGGGGTCATTGGGCTTTGATCTTGACCAAGACCAAGATGAGCTTAAATATATTAAGCTCGAGCAGGACCACCTATGAGAGAAGTGGAAGTTGATTGAGATTACCACCCGAGTAATGTTATCCAAGCCACCCCAAGAGTCTGTCACCATCGCACACCTTACTATTCAGTCTTATGCGGGTGTTATAAGGGGTTATGTAACAAGATCTTAGTACTATGATTATGTACATTATTTTTTTATATAATAATGAATATACTTTAATTTTATTATTGTTACCTTGTAAATATTTTTTAAAGCTCAAATATTATTTTTAGTTAAAGTTCAACTAAGAAATCTATTTTGATGAATTAATGGATTTTTGAATTAAATAATATTTTAATAAAATATTATTATTATTATTAAATTAATTTTTATTAAATATAAATGATCATATAATTTTATGAATGCAATTGTAATTTTTATTAAGGTTTGAAATCCACGTTTGTCAAAACCCATGAATTTTCGATAAGTGTCAGTTTTTATTTTAAAAGTGAAAATTAACATATTTAGAAAATTATTTAGATAAAATGAATATTATTTCTGGAATCAAAACATCAAAATTATCCAATGGTGATTTTTTCATAATTTTCCAAGGCAGTCAAATTTTTGGGTAAAAATTTAATATCGTTTAAATATATAATGTGTTTTATGACATCATAATGACCCAATAGTGATGTAATAAAATACTATAAACCTTATGTTCTGCCAATATATGTTTTACCATTAAAATAATGTGATTTTGGGTTTGTTTGATTTATTTTACAATACTTTAGTGGACCCTTCAAGACTTATTAAACATTTTGTCTTTTTAAATTGTTTTCCTTGGGAGTGTGACTCACCTCCACATAATCAACCCCATTATTTTAAGAAGTTAGGACTTTGGACTTATAAAATATTGTTTTCCAATTCCCTTTTCCAAAATCCATGGTCAAAAACCATGGGCTGGTTTGTGGTTTGGATTAGTTTAATGTAAGGTGTCCCAAACATAAATAATAAAGAATTCCCTCACCTTTTCTATATAAACCCACCCAAGCTCCCACTTCCTCCTCACTAAAATCCTTTGGAGTTCATCCAACCTCTGCCCTCCTCTCTCTAGAATCCTCCCAATGTGCCCCAAACTCCCAAGAAGCCTCTCTCAAGCCTCTCTCAAGCCTTTGGAAGCACACTTCCAAGTAAGGGGTTTTCTTCCTTTCTAATTTTTGTCCAATATTTTTTAAATTGTTATGCCCTTTTAATTTCAATTATAAATGTTGGGGTATGGTTTCTAAACTCCCCTATACTTCCCTCTTTATGTTTTAATGATGAGAGACCCCTTTCTCTCTCATTAAATGCCTCCCATGTACACCCGTTACTATGCCAAAATTCTGAAAGGAATTTCTGTCTCCTCATTTACATTCAAGAAATTCTTTTGTATCATGAATCTAAATTCCATTACATTTGTTGGTACATATATCTATATGACCCCCTTACTGTCCATGCCATGTAAATATGATGAGACACCCCTTTCTCTCTCATCAACCATTTTTACGAGTTCTTATGTCACGCCGTTATGCTGCTGAAATTGCATTGCGCTTTTCCAAGCCAAATTCATTATGTAGTGAATACCATGCCCATTTCTCTATCAAGGGTATTCAACTTTATGTACATTTACTTATTGTTTAAAGAGTTTCATGTATTTATTCCACATTTTTTTATCATGGAATAAAATATTATGTTGAATGACTCAATGTTTTATGATCCATGTGGCACACTTATGCATGCAATGAAATGTTTAAGAAGGGTGCACCCTTATAGAGCTCCAATGCATTGGGTAAAGTATAGTATCATGATAAGTCATGTGCAATGGGTGTTTACTCATGTTAATTCAAGTGCAACGAGGGTTTACTCGTGCTCCATGTGCAATGAGGGTTTATTCATGCTCTATGTGCAATGAGCCTTGGCTCATGCTAATTCCATGTTAAGTGTTGTTGCCACATTTCCATGTTATGATTATCATGCTTTATCATGCCTTTATGTTTATGCTTCTCTTGTGCTCTATTGATATGCCTGTTGTCTAACATTTATTTTATTCCTCTTGTTATTCCATGATTATTCCCTTATTGGGATTTATAGCTCACCCTTTTCTTATGCATGTCCTCAGGTTATCCCATTCAATGTTAAGTATGAGGGAATGTAGTGGTCATGCAAAGGAAGTTTTCAATAAAGATGTCGTATTTCATGTTTTAAGTTGTTATGTAATGATCCTAGTACCCAAAGACACTAGACCTCTCTATCTTCTATGTTGTATCAAGTGAAGTTTATGAAATAAACTATGTTTAATTATGTAATAAAAGATCAGGGTTGTCATATTGAGAGTCTGAGCTATACTGTAGTGGTGGACCAGTATGACGATGTCTTCCTTGATGATCTTATGGGACTAACTCCTCATAGAGAGTTGGACTTCTACATCGACCTGTACCCCGATATGACACCGATATCTACACCAGCATATCAGATAGATCTCATGGAGATTCATGATTTATAGGTACTACTGGAGGAATTGCAGAGGAAGGGGTTCATAAGGCCCAGTGTTTCTCCATAGGCAGCCCCAATTTTGTTCATCAAGAAGGCAGATGGGAGTTTGAGGCTCTGTGTGGATTATCAGTTCCTGAACCAGGTGACTATGAAGAACATGTATCCAATTTCGAGGATTTATGATCTTTTTGATCAGCTGAAGGGATCTTGTTGGTTTTCAAAGATAGACCTCAGATCAGGCTATCATCAGCTCAGGGTATGAGATGAGGATGTGCATAAGATGACCTTCAGATGTCGGTATGACCACTATGAGTTCTTGGTTATTCTATTCAGCGTGACCAATGCCCCTGCAGTGTTTATATGACTCATGAAAAATATCTTTCATCCATACCTCGATCGCTTCATGGTGGTCTTCATTTATGACATATTGATATACTCGGAGTCGGAGGAGGAGTATGCCTATCATCTACAGATAGTTCTAGATACACTCCGAGAGCACCAACTTTATGGTAAGCTCTCAAAGGTCCAGTTTTGGATATGGGAGGTCCACTTTCTGGGATACGTTATCTCAGAGGCTGAAGTTGCAGTGGATCTAACAAAGATAGTGGCTATTCTATCTTGGGAGCCACCTAGAAGTGTGACTGAGGTGTGAAGTTTTTTGGGGTTGGTTGGGTACTACCAGAGATTTATACCTGAATTTTCTAGAGTTGCGGCACCCTTGTCAGCGTTGACTAAGAAGAGACAACCCTTCGTATGAATAGAGAGATGCCATTAGAGTTTTTAGGAGCTGAGGCAGAGGCTAACAAGTGCCCCCATCTTGAGGCTACCAGAAGAGGGCGTTGGGTATGTAGTCTACTATGACTATTCAGGGACTGTACTTGGATGTGTCCTGATTCAAGAGTGAGCAGTGATCGCTTATGGTTCACGATAGCTGAGACAACATGAGCAGAACTATGCTACCCATGACCTGGAGTTAGCAACAGTGGTCTTCGCCTTGAAGATGTGGCGACACTACTTGATGGGTGAACGTTTTACAGTCTGCTCTAATCACAAGAGTCTCAAGTATATCTTCTCACAGAAGGACCTGAACCCGAGACAATGACGATGGCTAGAGTTCCTATAGGTCTATGAAATTGAGATAGTCTATACTTCTAGGAAGGGGAACGTAGTAGTAGACGCACTCAGTAGGAGGTCTGGTCTACAGTTGCTGAGTGAGGTGACAGAGCAGCTAGCCGCATTATAGATATCCTTTGTGGATAGAGATGAAGCAACTTACCTCCAGTCTATGACTGTCACTCCCCTACTTCTTCAGAGAGTTTGGGAGGCACAACTTTGGGACATTTATTGTGAGGATTTATGTGCTCAGATATCCTCAGGACAGGCACCTGATAGATTTTATGAAGGTGGGGAACACGCCATCCTCTTCAGAGGATGCACCATAGTCCCGATGGCGCTACGAGAGGAGGTGTTGAGGGAGTTACATACATCCCCTCTAGTGGTACATCCTAGTGTGGCTAAGATATACCAGGACCTCAGGCGTCAGCACTGGTGGCCAGGGATGAGGAAGGTAGTGGCGGAGTTTGTTTCATGATGCCTCACTTGTCAGTAAGTGAAGGCCGAGCATCAGGTTCTAGCAAGCTTAGCGCATCCACTAGAGGTACCAGAGTGGAAGTGGGATGGTATCTCCATGGACTTTGTGACAGGGCTACCATGGATGTACATGGGACATGATTCCATCTGGGTGATCGTTGACCGACTCACCAAATCATCCCACTTCCTAACCATCAGAGACCATGGATCAGTGGAGGGCTTGAGATGCCTCTACGTACAGGAGATTGTACGACTTCATGGGGTGACATCGACGATCATATCTGATCGTGACACACATTTTACATTCCGGTTGTGGAAGGGATTACATGAGGCGTTTGGGACTCAGCTACATTTGAGCACCACCTTTCATCCACAAACGGATGGTCAGACGGAGCAGACCATTTAGACACTGGAGGACATGCTTCATGCTTGCATCCTAGATTTTGGCCGCAGTTGGGAGGATCACTTGCCCTTGGTGGAGTTATCATACAACAACAGCTATCACTCTACCATCGGTATGGCACTGTTTGAGGCCTTTTATGGTTGACCATGAGGATCACCTCTATGCTGGATAGTCCTAGGGGATTCAACACTTCTGGGTCCAGAGTTGGTATAGACTACCACTGAGAAGGTGCAGATCATCCAGGAGTGAATGAAGACTGCACAGAACAGATAGAAGACTTATGTTGACAGGAGGTAGAGACCTTTGGAGTTCGAGGAGGGAGACCATGTCTATCTACGGGTCTCACCTCGACGAGGTTTGCAGAGATTTGGCTGGGGTGGAAATCTATCTCCGAGGTTCATCAGACCCTTTCAGGTTCTCAGCAGAGTTGGTGAGGTGGCATATCACCTAGCTCTTCCCCCACAGATGCATCAGGTGCATGACATTTTCCACGCATCACAGTTGGGGAAGTACGTGCATGATTCAGCGCATGTTATTGACTGAGGTGAGCTAGACATTGATGATGGGGTGACATTTACGGAGGTTCCAGTAGAGATTGAGAATCGACATGAGTGGGTCCTTCATGGATGATCAATCCCTCTGGTGCTCATTCGCTGACATCACAAGAACCTCTAGGAGATCACATGGGAGCGGGAGGCTCATATTCTTTCTCAGTACCCCAATTTGTTTCCGTAGTATATGTTGTGGCTTTCGGGGACGAAATGCCATAAGGTGAGAAGAATGTAAAGACCTAGATTTTCCATTTTTTTTAATTATATGGAATTATTACGAGTCTGTGAAAATTGACGGCGGGGGATTCCGAGGACCGGTGTGCCCAGAATGAATTTCTGAATTTTTTTTAAGGTACATTCAGTAAACGCACGAGCGACATTTTCTATCTTTTGAACTAGTGCTTAGATTAAAAATATGAGGACACCATTGAATCCACAACACCGGGATTCGCTTAAGGGAGGCTTCACTTCGACCATAGTAGGTTAGGTGAAAAAGTTAATTTTGCAGACTTTTGAAAGATTAATAAAATAACATGTTATGCTATTTTATTTCTTTTATTTTTCTCCAGCGGATGACGACAGTGGCGGGACCAAAGACACATCAATCCATTTAATGGCTTGACTTCCCTTTATTCTTATAACCTCACCGTTGGAATTCGGAAGGTTCATTAATTAAATGAACCCCATTAATTCCACATGCGTTACGCACCCTTCCCATCTCCTATTTATATGGAGCTCGGGGTGGAGTGTTGACATGGCTTCACCAAGTGACGAAGCTCTGGCAAAGTACCGCAACACCAACCACTTGGAGGACGAGACCAGTTTCAGTGAGCGATGACGGGCACCACCGAATCACGAATCGACGATAACAACAAAGAAGGTTCCATTGATGGTTGTCAGCGGACGTCTAATCTAGGTAGGAGGACTGTTTAAAATTTATCTTTGATGTCTTACCTTACTTCCGCTTGCTTTCACATTAACGTGGAGGGTGCGGACCAAATGAACAAGGATGGAACCCTCCACTGCTTTGCTCATGCTCCGTTCTTCGGGGACGATTTCATTTGACTGATGGCAATGCGAAATAGCGGGTCATGCTATGACGGTGACAACGCGGGAGAGCCGTAGGCGCAGATGAAACCAAGATTGGAAACTGGAGCATGTCCGGTGATCCATGGAAGAAACCGTCGGAGGAGACCCGCAGCAACCAGCCGCAGGCGGTGGAAGGCGGCGAGCGACAGCACCCCGCGGTGGCCGAAGGCGGCCGACCCGAGCTGACTGTGCGGGATAAGGGCGGCGCCCGCAGGCGCTGCCGGTGGCGCGAAGCAGCCATGGCAGAAGGGGGCTGGAGCGGCCTCACGCTGCACTGCATTGGCAGAACCCGATCGGCCAAACGGTTGACCGTTCATGCGGTGGGGCAGCGCCCTACCGGCTGGCGAAATGACCCCGCAACCGCGGGGCCAACGGGACACAACAGTCCACCTTTGGGCAGACCGAGCCAGTTGCGGGCCGAACCTGCCCAGCAGACCAGACCCACCCAGTGGGCCGGACCCGCCAGTAGGCCAGGCCGGACCCGCGGCCCGGCGGGTTAGCACGGGTGGGCCGAGCCCCACCCGGCCGGCTGGGCCAACTGCAGCCCGGGCCCGCGAACCGAACCGAGCCAACCCTTGTGGTCCGGACCTAGTGGAACTGGGCTGACCCTTAATGGGCCGGACCCGGGCGGGGTCAGGTAGACCCTAGGACCCATTGCGTTGGGCCGGTCTGATTGAGTCGGACCGGGCCCAGACCCAACCGGTCCCCGAATAAAGAAACACCCGTAACTGACGAACCAGGTGTCCGTTTGACACACCGTCAGTGGCGTTGAGATCCCTTTTGGGAAGCGGTCCCTTTGGAATATTCCGGCGGGCCCGACTGAGCCAGGCCAAACCGACGTGCGATCACTCCCATTTCACAAAAAAATGTAACTAACAGATCGAGCATCCAATCAATGCACCGTTCGTGGAATAAGGACCTTTATGACAAGACAATCATTTGGAGATACTCTAAGTGAGTTTTGACAGAGTTTTACATGCGACTTGGGTTGGATCATACTTGAATCCAACTAAGCCCTTTTTACAAAAGTACCCATATCTCACAAATCGGGCGTCCAAACGATGCGTCGTCTGTCACGTTGGGACCCCTATGACGAGGCGGTCCCTTGGGTATACTTTTTGTGGGACTTCGTACTGGTTGAAATATGACCAATGTCTTGAGGAACGACTCTCCCAGAATCAAGCGTGTTATGAGCGAGAATCAAGTGGCTGACTGTGACATGAAGAAGAAGAGCGACCAATGCAGGTCAGCATCAGAAACCCTATAATGGGATGATCTAGCTGTAGAACTAATCATACCTACCTCTGTGCTAGAGACCATATGTGGATCAGCATCTAGCGACCCTGTGTGGATCAGGAACATAACAACCCTGTGTGGATCAGTAACATAGTGACCCTATGTGGATCATCAACATAGCGACCCTGTGTGGATTAACATCTAGAAACCCTATGTGGATCAACAACATAGAGAACCTGTGTGGATCAGTAACATAATGACCCTGTATGGATCAACAACATAGCGACCCTGTGTGGATCAACATCTAGCGACCCTATGTGGATCAACATCTAGCGACCCTGTGTGGATCAGCATCTAGCGACCCTGTGTGGATCAGCAACATAGTGACCCTATGTGGATCAACATCATAACAACCCTATGCGGATCAACATTCTAGTGACCCTATGTGGATCAGTAACATAATGATCCTGTGTGGATTAACATCTAGAGACCTTGTGTGGATCCACATCTAGCGACCTTGTGTGGATCAACAACATAGCAACCCTTTGTGGATCAGCATCATAGCGACCCTATGTGGATCAACATTCTAACAACCCTGTGTGGATCAACATCTAGAGACCCTGTGTGGATCAGCAGTGGCATGACCCGATGAGGACCCTCCTTACAGTGGCCCATCATGGAACAACGACTCATATCCAAGAGTGGATTGATAGTAGAACAACTTTTGGTGAATTATTTGTGGAACTTCTAAATGGAATAAGATGATATAGCTTAAGACTAATCATCTATATTCCTAATCTCTGAGTTGTAGACCTGGTGTGAGCTGACTATTACTTTGTGCTTTGTGATTGAGGTCTTGCTTTGTGGTTTTTCCTTTGTGGAACTCTGGGAGACCTTCAGGGGTCTTGGGGTCCCTACTGAGTATTGTTATACTCACCCCTGCATGGGCTTCACCCGCACCTTATTGTGTCTTGTGCAGACGACAAGAAGCTAGGCTGAGACTTGAGGGATCCAGGACCTAGTGGTACACAGAGGAGACGGGTTGATGTGGAGTGCTGTAGAGATGATCTTTACCTACCCTTCAGGTAGGATCCTCGGTGGACAATCCAGGAGCTATTTTCTCTTTTCTATTGTACTTGTACTTTTTAGTTGGGATTTTATCCTGAACCCTTTACTTTCAGTACACTTTTTACTACAATAGTTTACTTTGTAGTTGCTTCTTGTTGTGTTCTTGGATTGTGTATTTGTATAGGTTTAAATGAAATGCCTCCCCGTTATAGGGATATGCCTTTTCGGTGCTATGAGCCAACCCCTGTCCTATGGAATGGAGGTTTGGGGTAGTCATGACACGAGCCCTGGGGGACGGGTCGTGACATAAAATGTTTATAAAGCCATAAACGAATCACCTTGATGATCCATAACTGAAGGAAATAAAGTATAACACATAACAATGGTTATGTATTTGATATCCCATATCATAGGCCAATCATATATTCATACAATAGAAGCATCTCCATGCCCCTTAAGATATGAATCAATCGTAGCCTATGACATACATCTCATGCATGTCTTGAATTATGATATATACTAACCATAAAATATAATTGGTCTAGTTTTTATTACATATCTATTAATCTCCCACCTGCACTAAAATACCATAAGGATTTTATGAAAAAACTTTACAACCCTCTTTGAATCCATCCAAACTCTTTTGGATACAATTTATCAAACGCTCTTCATTTTGAAGTAAAAATTTGGTCCAAAATTTAATCCTTATTATAAGGACTAACCATGAGACCCTGTGGGCCTTTATAACATTGAAAACAAATATGAAATCTTGATTTCATAGATGTAAGCAAAGAGAAACCTCTATCAAAATTTTATTTCTACTCAAGCTACAAAGAGGTCTAGTGGGATCTCGATCAAACATACTCATATCTCCATATGAACATGTCCACCATAAGATGTATCATATGCATCATATGTATACTTATATAATCCCTTTTCCATGACATCAAGTGACCACTATACATGGAACATGTTAATCTAGTATAGGCCAACTCATACATTCATTATTTTTTGAAATATACTAACCAATTTGAATGAACACATCACATGATATTCATCCAAGTAGTCGGGCACATCACATGTTACTCAACTAAGCATGGCCATGCATTAAATCAGTCTAATTCAATCAAGAGGAAAAATGTACTTTCTTATCATATAGTGGACAATTTCCATTTTGGTTGAGCTCTGACCAACAACATGATCAACAATATACCCAACCATACCTCAATTAGCTAATTCTCAAGGATTTCATAAGAAAGGTATCAAAGTATGAAGGTTATCATTCTAGGTATCTTTCCAACCTCGAGTAATGAAGATTCATAATAAGCATACACTCTTGAAGTATATCAATGACCGTATGATATTTGATGTGCTATACTTTAGTGGGTAAATCCATATCATAAATCTCAACTTATTATCTCATGAATGTATTCTTTGTATCACATAAAACTCTTTGTATCAAGTACAATATTATGATCATGTTAATATTAACATATCATCAGAACCCATAATACTCCATGATGATCATCGATTAGGGATAACTAAAATTCATACCTGGAGGGAATTTTATCATTTCACTATTCATGTAATATAAATGTTGCACTCAAGAATGAATGATAAATGAAGATTGCCATTATTATAAAACCATGATGCATTTTACAACCATTAAATTCAATGTCTCATGTATCTAATACCAAAAGATTCAACATGATCCTTATGTTTTTTTCTACGCTAATGGTTTTTATCAAAGGATCAACTACATTTTCATTTGTATCCACCCAAAATATCTTTACATCACCCCTCTAAATAATCTATTGAATTAGATTGTATTTGATAAGGATTTTTTTAGTCCTTTAGTGAGACCAAGGTTCCTTAGATTGAGTAATAAATCTATTGTGGTCATAATAAATCTTGATTAATCCCTTAATTTTAGGAACCACCTCAACTAGAGTGATGAGATTCTTGATCTAAATAGATTCCTTCACAAAATTTGGTGCAACAATGTACTTTTATTCTGACATAGAGTTTTCTATGGTGAATTTTTTTGAACTCTCCCAATTGATAGCTCCATTATTTAGGAAAAACATGAATCCAGATTGAGATCTCATATAATCTTTTTTAGACAGGAAACTGAAATCAATTTAACCCCTTATAATGAGATCATCATCTCCTCCAAAGACCAAGAACATATCCTTAATTCTTATCAAGTATTTAAGGATATTCTTAACATTAATATAATGAATATTAATAAGATAGGTTAGGTATATTCTTGTTAAGTGCAAAGAATAAGCAGTATCGGGTCAAGTACATGACATGATATACATGATTGTTATTATGGTGAATTCATAAGGAATCATATTCATCCTTTCCAACTCTTTAAAAGGTTCTTTAATCTTATAAGATTTGTACCATGCAACACTAGTAAATACCCCTTCTTGGAGTTATCCATGATAAACCACTTTAGCACTTTACCAATATTAGTGTTTTGACCTAGTCCAAGAAATCCATTTGATATATATATATATATATATTTATATATCTTTATTCCAAGTATGTAATATTCTTCACCCATGTATTTCATCAAGAAGCATTCACCCAACCATACCTTTATAGAATGTAAATTTAGGATATCATTTCTAATAAGGAGTATGTCAACCATATACAATATTAGAAATGCCACAACACTCCCACTAATCTTTTTATATACACAATAATCATCTATATTTTTTATGAAACAAAAAATATATGATTGCATCATCAAACTGAATGTTCCAATTCAAAGAATCTTACTTCGATCCATAAATGGATCATTGTGACTTGAAAATATTAGTAGACTTATTTGGTATTTTAAAACCTCCAGGTTGTATCATATACACATCCTATACTAAATTCCCATTAAGGAAATAAGTTTTAACATCCATTTTAAATGTCTCATAATCATATCAATCTATTACAAAAAACAATATCTGAATATAATTTATTTTCATAAATGGAGAAAAGGTTTTTTCATAGTCAATACCATGATTTTTTTACAACCTTTTCCCACTAGGTGAGATTTATATGCAGACACTTTACCATCCTTGTCATATTTATTTTAGAAAAAACACTTTCACTATATGGGTCTCACCCCTTTAGGAACATACACTATGTTCAAAAATTGATTAGTGTAATTGGAGTCTATCTCAAATTTCATGGAATTTGTCCATTTCTAGAAATCACAACTCTCAATGACCTCTCAGTAGGTAGTGGGAATCTCAATGAACTATCATTGGGTAGTGGGTTAATCATCTATAAATATCATCTCATCATCATTTTCCACAAAAAATCTATATATATTAGGATCTTGATGAATTCTACTTGCCCTTTGAGGTTCTTGTGTAACATGATTCAGTTCTAATTCTATAACTCTTTATGAAACTGTCTCAACTTCCATCTCAGGAAAACTTCCTAATTGTTTGTATAGAACTTCTCCAAGTTTAAATTTAATTCTAAAAACTCCTAAAATAATAAATCCATTATCAATAAATATACTAGTTCTATCCACAAATTATTTTTTCTCAGTAGGACTATAAAAATGGCATCCATTTGTTTCTTTGTAATAACTAACAAATAAGAATTTATCTGAATTGGGGTCAATTTTATCAAAAGAAAAATGTATCATGTAAGCTTATAAACCCCAAATCTTCATAAAATAAAAATTATGATGTTTCCCATACTATATCTCATATGGTATCTTTATGAATAATTTAGATGGAATGCAGTTAAGTATGAATGTTTCAATTCTAGAGCATATCCCCAAAATAAAATAAGAAGGTCACAATGGATCATAATTGATCAAACCAATTCCAACAGAGTATGATTCTTCATATTAGTCACACCATTCCATTATGGTGTTTATAAGGAATGAGTTTTTAAATAATTCTAAAATCTATAAATTTATAAGTGAATTTCTGGATTAAGTATTCACCACCCCAATCTGATTGGAGAATATTAATAATTATGCCCAGTTGATTCTGTACTTTATTCTAAAACACTTTGAAATTTTCAAATGTTCTAAAATTTTATTTCACCAGAAACACATAACCATACTTACTTAAGTCACCACTAAAGGTTATAAAGTATCTATAACCACCAATTTCTTGAGTACTCATTGGACCACATACATCACTATGTATAAGATCCAATAGTCCACTAACCCTTTTACATTTTTTACTAAATGGTTCTTTGTACATTTTTCCTAATAAAAAAAATTCATATGTTTCAAATGATTCATAATTGAATTATTCCAAAAATCCATCTATATGAATTCTTTGAATGTATTTCTCATTTATATATCTAAGGTGACAATTACAAAGTTAAGTTAGATTAAAATAAACCTTAAAATTATTATTCTAAATGTTACAGATTGGATTATCCATATCTAGAATATATATAAACCATTAACCACATTCTAAATTTTATAAAAGACTTCATTACTATATATAGAACAACTATTTCTCTTAATAATGAATGAAAATCCCATATTTTCCAAATAAGATACATAAAAAAATTTCAATCTATAGAAAGAACATAATAATTGTTTTCTAATTCCATAACTAATCCACTATGCATACCTAGATCATAAGTGTAGAATTATAATGTAGTAACTATTTCCTCATTTCTAATACATAGATCTATTTAACTTTTATTAAAATCTCTCATATATACGAGTCTTTTTTTGTGAGCAAAAATGTGTGTTGAACACTTGATATCTAATACCCATGAGTTAGTGTTAGATAAATTGATTTCTATAGTAGTCACAGCCAAATGCTAATAATTTTTTTCTCTTTCATAACACTCATCAACCTTAAATACCAATTTATAATTATATTATAGGTTATATCTACAAGATACCTAAAAATTATAAACAAGATAAATTCCATAGTCTAAAACAAATACATATCTATGAGTGAGTATCATGTTTTATGTATTTTTATCAAGAAATAAAAATGAAAGTACTCCAACTAAAATGATGAACCCATATATCATTACCTTTAGTGGGTGAAGGTCCATATTTCACTAAGTAATTATTTTCTATAGAGTTTCTCCCATCACTTAGATATTTAGTTATGAAATCATTAAAATCAAATCACATATAACTCTTAGATAGTCAAGTAGACAACCCTTTTCCCAAATCCATTATACAGAGAATAATGAACTCTATTCCTTTGGAATCATAATCCAATTAGGGTTTCCCAGAAAATTATAACATATTTCTCACATTTAAATATGGGAACCTAATCCTATTAGGGCCACCCATACCCAACATGCCTTACACATGACAATCAATGGGAACCCAACTATGTAATAGTCGACCTAGTTGAATGACCAAGGTCTTGATATGTGTTTGATTTGGAAGGAACATTACACTTAGTATTTAAGGGGTTTTTCTTTTAAAGTATCATCAATTCATATACATCACATACATATTAAATCCATAACTATAACATCATATACAATCATTATTATCTCATGTTTTATTCCATTATATATGCATGCTTTTAATAATTTAGTTTTTTAATTACTATTCTATCCACCAAATTAATATGTTCAAACCATTTTAATGTGTAACTCTTTACACAACTCACATTTTGCATTACTCACCCCAAAATAAAATAAAAATATATTTACAGATATTAAAATTCATCATATGAATGAGGCGCATGAACTCTTTCATGTAAAGGTTTATAATAATATGAAATTAACAATCTCTATAGGAGTAATCTTGGAGGTAAAAATAGTTAACCCACACTTTTTAGACATGGTATAGGCCTCTAGGCCAGTGAAAAGTATAAGAAAAAATCCATATACCCAAGTATAATTTACTCAAGAGAGATTTAAATTCTATATTAACTTTAATAGTTAATATGTATAAACTATATTCAACCTCTAAATTTGATCCAATAACTTTATAACAAAATAAAGTCAAGGTAGATGAAAACTAAATCTTATGTTTTTATATTTATCATGGCATAAATTTTTTATAAGAAATAATTTATCACATAAATTTAAGAATACATAATATTCACATTATATAAAAAAATTTATGAACATGAATATTCAAAAGGAATATATAAATAAATACACTTATTATTTTTACAAACATGATATTTTAATATGAACATTTCATATTTAATTTAGGCATAAAAAATTCCATTTATAATGCCTAACACTTATATTTTATAAAAAATTTACAAACAATAAACATTTTATCCAAAATATTAAGTTTTTTTGTATTATATCATAATTTAAGATAGATAAAATAATTTATATGTATTAGTTGTGATCAGAATTGGTGCTTATGATAAGCACTATCATGGCCTGCCTGTCATAATCAATGATATTTATTATATCATTGTTATGATTTGATGCTCTATTTTATGAAACCTAGGATTAAAGATGAAGACTATAGTATTTCATATAATAGTTTATGACTCAATATAAAATCATAGGTTTCAAAGAATCAGATGTTATGATTCATCCATCCATACCCTATGATATGGTAAAACAATATATCACACCTTACTCTTGTTTTTTATTCACTAAAGCACTGACCACAATTTGGTGGAAGTCACCATGCTATGGTCTATGATTTTATGTGGCATTCAATTCAAAAACATGCTCATATGAAGAATGATATTTGATATCATTAAAATAGCACTTCCTTGTTGGTTATCACATTTATTTTAGCCCATTGACACATCATATGATGATGTGTAGATAAAAAATTAATTTTTAAAGGATTTTAACAATAAAATTATTAAATGAGTAGAATTACTATAGTTATCTATTTCAAAATGTATGAAATGTAGTAACTCCAAGATGAACCTTCATTAAATGAAGGAAACCTATATAAGGTAGATTCATCGACCTCATTTGGTATATTGGAGATTATTCACACATATCCAAAAATCACTCAATCTCTCTTCTCCCAATTTTTATTTTACAAAAGAGGTTATAGCATAATGTTAAGATAAATTAGGTCCTTCTAAAGAATTTAGTGATTCTAGTGGCTGGTGGATACTATTAGAGTAAAGAACCCATTGGTTTTTTCTTATAGAACTTGATCAAATTTACTTCCAATGAAGATTGAAAGAATGGATAGTAAGGTATGTATGGATTATCATTTTATCATTTTATCATTTTATTATATCATTTTATATCATTAAGATATTAGATATGGATTTCATGTTTTCTTTTGATACTAATGGGAATAGAGATGTCCCATGGTACCCATCAGTGGTATCAAAGTAACTACTGATGATAATTCAATAGGATAAAGATCTATTTAGAGAACCTAAATTGGAATCTACCTAGGCACCATGATGTACCCCCTTCAAAATTCCCATTTATATTCTTAATCTTTCTAACCATTACATGCCATTTATAAACATAGAAATTTCAATTCATATTTTTACATAATCATGACACAATGAACCTAAAATGGCCATTTTGGGCATCATTTGAAAATCATAGAAAACAGTGCATCATGGGATGATGCTCTGTGTCATGGTTAGACCTATCTATACCATGATTGAGTTTCACCATGAGGACCACCACAACATAATAAAATATAACAATCCATTTTATAAAATGACTTGGCTACCCAAAATACTTTTTCCAAAAAGGTTTATCTATCTAAAACAGATTCCTAAATGGTTATAATACCGGGCATTTTCAAAAGAAAAAATGGAATGCACTATACCATGGTACAAGAATTTTTGGGGGAATTTTTAACAAAAAATATATTTTTATTTAAATTATCAAAAACCTTCACCAGCACGAGCCCTTTAGGCCCATGTTGAATCTATGTAACTTTAGACTACATCAAAAGTGATTTTGGTAAATTTATTTTTCTAATTTTTTATGGCATATTAAATAATTAAACTATTCATTTATTTAAGATATTACAATTTAATTATTCATGTATATAAATTATTTTTATGATTTAAATATTGTACGATTCAGTTAAAATTGTTTAAAATAATTTTTATAAAATTTCCATGTCATGTTAGGTATGAAAACATAAGATTTTGTTTTCATCTGTGTTGAATTTAGTTTTTAATTAAAGTTACGATCTTAAATTAAGAGGTTGAATATAGTTTTTACATATTTGGTGTTAGGGTTAATATGGGACTGAAATATCTCTTGAGTAGAGAGACTTTGGGTCATACTTCCCACTGGACTAGAGGCTTATGGATTGTCTAGAAAAGTGAGGGTTAGCCATATGAGGATCCAAGATCACTCATGTAGAGATTATTAATTTAATATACTTCTAAACCATTACATTAAAATATTTTCATGTACCTCATGTATGATATTAATTTGGATATGTGTAAATATGATCGGATTTTATTTTTGGGTGAGTAACACAAGATGTGAGTTGTGTAAAGAGTTACACATTAATATAGTTTGAAGATATTATTTTGGTGGATGGAACCGTGATTATAAAATTAAATAATTAGAAACATGCATACATAAATCAATAAAACATGAGATAATATATATTTCATTATATATATATATATATATATATTAAATTGGCGAGTTTTTAAAATAAACCCCTCAAATACAAAGTGTGAGTTTCCTTCGAAAATAGACACATGTCAAAACCTTGATTATCCAACTAGGTATGTCATGCCATAGCTGGGTACCGATGAATCATATTGTGTAAGGCATGTTGGGAATGCATTACCCTAATAGGATTAAGTTTTCATATTCAACTGTTAGCATTGGGTTACACTTGGCAGGAAAACCCTAATAGGATTAAGATACTAGTGGGACATATTTGATTATTCTACATATGATGGATTTGGGAAAAGGGTTGTCCACTCAAGTATTGAAGTTTCATATGTGATATTATTGACATGATTTCCAACCTAAATAGAAATTGATAAGAGAAACACTATATCAGACTCATTACTTGGTAAAATATGGATCATGGCCTAGTAAAGGTAATGGTTTAAGGGGTAATTATTTTAGTGGGAGTACTTTCATTAAAATTACTTTATTAAAATATACAAAACATGATACTCACCTATAGATATGTTTTTTATATATTGTGTTATGCATTATGTTTATCATCTTTTGGAATCTTATAGGTATAAACGATAAAATGATACTAAATTGGTATCTAATATTGATAAGTGTTATCAAAGAGAAGAATTATGAACATTTGAATTTGAATTTTATAAAAATATATTTCTATAATTATAACTCATGGGTATTATATATTTGGTGTTCATTACTCATTTTTGCTGACAAACACAAACTCATAAATAGGATGAAATTGAATAAAAGTGAAGTATATATTTATGTTGGAAATTGGGAAAGAGTTATTGCATTGAAGGTTAAAAATTATGATCTAAGTAAACCTATTGAATTAGTTTTGGAATTAGAAAAAAAATATTATGTTCCTTCCATAAAATAAAATTTTATTTTTGTATCTTTTTTAGACAAGATGGGTTTTTCATTCATTATTAAAATTAATATTTGTTCAATATAGACAAATAAAATGTTTTATGGAATTGGGAATATGGTGAATGGTTTATATATAATTTACATGGATAATCATATCTATAACAATTAGAATAAGAAGTTCAAGGTTGATTCTAACCCCACTTACCATCAGCATTTTCTCCTTATACATATAAATGAGAAACACATTAAAAGACTCTATATAGATGAATTGTTCAACTCATTAAATTATGAGTAATTTAAAACATGTGGATAATTTTTATTAGGTATAATAACTAAATATATAACACCCTGATATTTTAAGAAATATTTTTTCAAATAAATTTAATTTCTTCAATAGCTTCCGTTCTACGCAACAACGAGTTTAGACGAAACACAATATACTATTAAAATATTATTATCACCTAGTTGTTGTATTAAAAGGTATTAATATGACTAACTAAAATTTTGAAAATTCATGATTTATACATTAATAAAATTATTTCATTAATTATAAATTAATTATAAATTTAAATAAAAATCATTTAAAAATAAAGGATTTTTTTTTGAAAAACTGTTTTTATGTGCGCAATGTGTTTTTATCCTAATAAATCTAATTGATCACTATTGGTGAATGATTTTAATGAAATTTCTATATTATATATATTAAATCAAATGTTTTAACATTAATATAATGTTTTTTATTATGCATAGGATAATAATAGATACAGTTTCATGCTTAAAAATGTATTTTTCTAAAAAACAGGTTTCGTCGCATTCTGCACAATTAATTTAAAATTAATTTCTACCATTTATAGTTATTTAATTATATAAAATCAATCAAATATTTATAATCAGGAGGTTCAAATTTTATAAATATACCCCTTTTAATTTTGTTCAACATGAATAGTAACTGTGGTAAAAATTTTTCACCTTAGTAAAGGGTAAATCGGGTTAATCTAGGATAAAACTACGTAGTAAGGCTATTATATTTCATAATAATTCTTATTTTATGAAGTTAATTCAAATATTCACCTTAATCTTTAAATTTATTAGTTTAATGGAAACTTTTCCATGAAAACGACCTACATAATATTTAAATCAAAGAAAGTTACAAAATGTCACTCTTTTTGTTTTTAATATCTCTTATGTGTCCATATAGAGAAAAAAGAAAGTTATGAATGGATCTAAGTTTCTGTTTTAATATTAATGAAATTTTTTCCCTAATATATTTTTTCCAATTTTTAGTTATTATATAATGACCTTAATTGCTTATGCAACACTGATGTAATATTTCTCAATTTAATAAAAAATATAATAAATGATTTAAAAAATATTAAAAGTGATATATTTTGAATGAGTTAATGTGTTCCATGAATTTTATAGATCTATATGACATATTAGGGAGGTTTTAAAGCATTATATTCGAATCCCCCCTTTTCTTGATGTATTTAAAGTTAAATTAAATGAATAGTGTTAAAAATGACATTAATGACATTTTATAATAAATAATACTTTATTAAATAATATAAAATTAATAAAAATATTAGATTCATAAACATAAATTTTATATAGTTTTAAAAATCAACCATGGTCCATTTATGGTCTTTTTTTCATTTTATAGTAACATTATTGACCCTTAAAGGGTAGACGACTTTAATATTACGGTAATTGTGAAAAGGGTCAACAGGGGGTTACAACTAAAAGATAAGAGTAAAAATGTGATAAAAACTTTTCAAAATTTTATAATATGAAATTATTTTGACTCATAATCATATTATAATCTAATATTATGAATTTGGAGCCAATTGGACATCAAAATTAATTTATATTAATTTAATATTTTAAGAAATTTCAAGATTGCCCCTCCCCTCAATTATAAAATGGCACCCTCCTTTCTATTTTTCACAAAACATTGATCCTTATAGATCAAAAAAAATATACCAATTTCTCTTATCCACTTACCTATACACATTCTAGAGGGTTTAGTCTTCCCAAAAGACAAACCCTAGATCCCTTTATAGTAAATCTAAAGGAGTCATTTCAAAGAAGAGTTAATCGCCTTAACCAATCACTTTCTTTTAAAATTTTCTTTTACCTCATCTAAATGTATTATATTATTCATAAAATAATAAATTAAGTATCCTAAATATACTTAAATTTTATTATTATTATTAAAACACCATTATACACCCTCTTTCCCATCAAATGGGAAGTGAAAGTATAGCTCGCGTGTACGTACGACTTACCGTCTCCACATAGCGATACAATTTATTTTTCATCACCATATTTTATGAATGGGTATTATGATAGGTTTAATATTTATATATTATATTTATGAAAAAATTTTTCTTCTATAATGATAATATCATGTATAATTTCTTACCATCCAATCCTTTGGTAAACGAGAATGTCGCTCATGCGTATGTGTGGACTACCACCTCCATGAAGCGACGTGATTCATTTTTTATTTTTATTTTACAAGGATGGAAATGAGGATGAATTTTATGAATATATATGATATATATTATGTAATAAATATCTTTTAAAGGTGAATTAATGTTCACCTTTCTTTCATTCCATCTGTTGAAAAATGAAAACAATGTTCATGCATATGTATGGCTTACCATCTCCATAAATGGTGTAATTCATTTTTCTATCCCTAAATTTTATGGATGAATATAAAAATATATATAATGAATATATATTATATTTATAATATGATTAAAATTCTGTATATGATGGAACTATGATCAAAGTACAAGGACCAAAATTACCAAACCAAAACTTATATGAAAAACAAAGTAATTATCACCTAGAATAGTGATTTTAATAAATAATTATTGAGAAAAGGGTGATAAAAGGTTAAAAGTAAATATTATATGGTTATATATATATGATTATGGTTCTATAATAATATTTATAATAAAAAATATATTAATTATGCCAGAGGTTCGAAAATGTATGAAGGAAGTCATAACTAAGGTAAGGGGTTTTATGTTACAATCTCATTGTTTATGATTAAGTTCTGATGATGAACATTTTCCTTAGATTATGTACTCAAGAGACCAAAAATATGTTTTTAAGGAAAATTGAATTCATTTTTCTATTTGGTTGAATTTTTTTCTCACATATCCATGTTTTCTTAAAATGTTTTAAATAAGGTTTTTAATATTCTCTTATGTTTTTTTAAAGTAATTTTTACCCAGGTTTGACTTTTTATATTTTTTTGAAAAAAATATTCTTATCATTTTAAAAATGAGGTACTTTGAGAGATTTTCAACAAAATTATGGAAGAAATATTTTTTTTAACTTATACGACATGAATAGAATTTCCCACCACCATGTCCAATAAATGTTTTGAAGATTACTTTACAAGTTTCCATGATTTTTTTAAAATAAAATGTTTTCTATAATATTTTAGAAATTTTTATATTTTGAAGAAGTAATTTCAAAATAGAAAGGTTATTTTCATGAAGAATGTTTTAATGATATTTTGATTCATCAATGAAAAAAATATTCAATGTTTATTATACTTTACTAGGAATATTATAAAAGGATACACTACAACAAAAGAGTCCATTAACAGCACTAGAATTGGCCTTTATCAGTGCTAAAAAAGTGATGACTACCGAAGCATGGTTAAAATCCCTAGTATTTTATCAGCATTAGAAAATAGTTGATGAGTGAGTCCTTTATCAGCGCTAATAAAGGGACCCTTTAATAGTGCTAATGAATGACCTAATAAAGACATTCTTTACGAGCATTACTAAATGTGCTGATAAAGGGGCATATTGCAGTGTGCTGTTACAACACAGTGTAGCAACAAAAATAGGGAATACTGTAGTGTGTTGTAACAACACACTAAATCCCCAAAAATATTAGTAGAAATTAGAAAAATCAGATACAAATGCATAATTTAAATGAAATAAAATTTAAAACACAAATATGAAAAAAAACACTATTATAGAGCAAGAGAACACACCTGTATAAAAGAACAAACCACACCTACTTGAGCAAAAGAAAACACATATATAAGAAAAAAATTCTTATGTTAGTAATAATATAAAGAAATAAATTAAATATAAAGTGTTAATTTTAAACTAAACTTTGAGCCATACCAGGAACATTGTGTATCAGATTGAGTTGCAGTTGATTCTTGCACATCACACCATTTATTATTCATCTTCAAGAATTATCTCTATGAAAATTAACTAAATAATTATAATATAAAATTGATAAGTAAATTAATTAAGTAGTATAAGATAAAATGATGAGAAAACAATCAAGGCTCATTTTCTGTTTTGGCGATGTGATGCACGTTTTAAACTAAAATTACATTTATATATTGAAAAGATGCACTTGGAATTATATTGGTCACACCATGCATTGTATTAAGGTGTGTATGATTCATACACATACTAAATGACTTAAGATAATTTTCCTAAAGTATCAAAGTAATCGTAATGTTTTTCCTTAGCTTTGAGTGCATCAATTTTTTTATACCAAAATGTCATTTTAAACTGGAAACATGCACTTTGAGTCAAACTGGTCATATCGTGCATTGGTTTTACATGATAATTATTCTTACACATCACAAATGAATTATTAATATTTTTCCTAAATTATCAAGATAATCCAAGCGCATTTTCTCAGTTTTAAGTGAGTGACACTTTTTGAACTAAAATGTCAATTTTAAATTGATAACAGACACTTTGAGTCATACCGGGATCATCATGTATCATATTGAGGTGTAGATAATTACTGTACATAAAAAATGATTTATGGACCATTTTCTAAATTATCAAAAAAATTTGAACACATTTTCTTAGTTTTGAATATGTCAATTATCTTTTTTACAAAAAATTAATGTCAATTTTAAATAAAAATACGCACTTGAGGTCATACTAGTCACACTGTGCATAGGATTCAAGTGATGATGATTCCTAAATGTCCTAAATGACTTATGAATCATTTTAATAAAGTATCAAAACAATAAAAATGCGTTTTATCAGTTTTGAGTATGCCACTTGTGTTTTTTTACTAAAATGTAATTTTAAACTGGAAACACACACTTTGAGTCATACAAGTCACATCGTGTGTGAGTTTGATGTGAGATTGATTCTTAAACATAAAAAATTAATTATGAATATTTTTCACAAATTATCAAGACAATCCAATTATGTTTTCTTGGTTTTCAGTGAGTGAAACGTTTTCTACTAAAATGTAAATTTTCAACTTATAACGGACACCTTGATTCATACCAGGAACATCTTGTATCAGATTAAGGTGAGACTGATTCCTACATGTCAAAAATGACTTATAGATCATTTTACTAAATTATCAAAATAATATTAATGCATTTTCTTAATTTTGAGTATATCACTTGTCCTTTTTAGTAAAATTAATGTCAATTTTAAATAAAAAGACGCACTTGGAGTCGTATCAGTCACACCATACATCAGATTGAGGTGAGACTAATTCTGACACATCCTAAATGACTTATAGATAATTTTAATAAAGTATAAAAAAATACAAATGATTTTACTTATTTTGAGTATTTCACTTGTTTTTTTTACTAAAATGTAATTTTAAACTGGAAACATGAACTTTGAGTTATACTGGTCACATCATGTTCTAGTTTGATGTGAGATTGATTCCTACACATCAAAAATGAATTGTAATGTTCCGGATCCGGGTGCCCCGAACCCGGTTGGTCAGATGACCTCAAGCGCATTTTCCCAAATGCCAGAGGCTACCGACTAGTAGTGAGGGACCAGGTCTGATAGTGGGGAAACTACACCCTCATTTGTCAAAGTGTAGTGTAGCGGAAAAGATAATAACATACTACAGAAGAAGCAGTAAACAATATGAACTAGAAATGAACAACTGCAGTACAAGATAACCAACAGTTATATATAATGATGCAGAATGTATCTAATTATAAGAAAGTATCCAAATAGGATACACTGTAGTACAATACAATACAACTCAAAGTACGAGGTACAACAAAACAAAATAAAGAAGGGTAAACAAAACACAACAACATTGCAAGAAAAATCTCGGTCTCATGCTCTCCTACTCCTCTCCTACTATCATGTAACTGTGTTGGGACCCTTGCCCCTATTGACACCTATAGAAATATAGTCTGTTTGGGCCCAAGACATAACCCAAATAGGGTGTGAGAAATAAATCCCAGTAGGCACCCACCAAAGGCTCGTGTCTAAATGTCAGTGAAAATGTGCAACAATAGTGTGCAGTAGTAAATGCAATAAACTAAGCAGTACTCAAAAGTAAGTAACTTTACCATTCATATTTCCATTTTAATATTCATTTAACCATGCGAATCCCGTGCTTTAACTTGTCAGGTATAACATTTAAAAATCACCTCAGTGAATATTTATGATAACACTATCCTCAGACATACTATCCTTACCCTCATGTAACCAGAATCGAAACCCGCAGGTGATTACCCACAGGAAAAAAAAATATTTCCCTCAGGCGTACGAAGTTTCACCCACAGGCACAGAATCTACTGCCCACAGACATAACGAATATTGACCTTAGGCTAAAAGAACCACTTCCCTCAGGATAAAGGAAACACTGCCCTCAGGCTAAAGGAACCACTTCCCTCAGGCTAAAGAAACCGGGCCGAGCCCAAAGCATAAAAAAGAAATTTATATAACTTTATCTTAAGAAAAATGCAATGCAAAATATAATCATGGAATACCCTTAGGTATCCTGTCCAAACATCTAAATAGAGGAACGCACCCCTGGGGTGGTCCTGGATCCAAGCAGTGATCCCAAACAACAGTTTTAATATATCAAAAGTTTATCTATGCAATTCTATATATATTTACAGCAAAGGCCTTAGCCATACGACAACGCAAATATGGGATCTTAGCAAAACGGTGCACAAAAACACACAACAGTTGGAATTTAAGCACCAGACCGCCTACCTCGATCGCCCCTGATCGATACACATGAACGACGCTTCCAGAAATGCCCAAAAATGACGTAGATCTAGGAATAACAACAACACGTTAAAACCTAAACAACTCCCCTTAGAGGAAGAATTGGTAAGAACAACGCAAGGAGAAGGGAGGGCTTACCCGTACAGTCCCAACATGATTGATGGAAGCAGAAATAGATTCCCGGTGCGCAGTCACTAGATCTCCAAAGCTCCAGTCGTCCCCCTGAGCTCCAAACAGTGTTCTAAGCTTCCTCTATGAACAAAGGAGGCTACTGCCCATTTTAAGCGAAAAAGAAAACTACATGGCATGTACTCTCAAGTACACAGTGTGTACTTTTCTCATTTAACTGTTCCTCTGGCAGCTACTTTTTCACTGTCGAACTGTTTACTTGAAAACATGAGTACACGGCGTGTATTCCCAATTACACGGCGTGCACTGTCGCTCCGCTGGTGGCTGCCACCACCGCCTTAATATTCACCTGCCGACTGAATACACGGCATGTAAATACCCCATATATGGCATGTAGTCAGTTTTTACACCCTTCATTACCGACAGGCCTACACGCCCTATTTACCCATCCCACATGACCAAAGTACATGGCGTGTGGAAAAGTACATGGCGTGTAGTTAGAAATTTTGGGATTTTCCCCGATTTTCCTTATTTTCTCAAAAACACTTAAGCAAAAAGGTAAAGAAGAAACCTGTAACTCAAGAAGAAGAACCAGGTTCTTACAAACTTCCCCCCTTAAAGCAATTCATCCCTGAATTGCCCTTCCAAGGGTGGTGAAGATAGAGCTCAAAACAAATCTGGCCACTGAGCACGCACATCGGTCTTCTGCTCCCATGTTTCATCTGGCACTCGGCCATGCTGCTATAACACTCGTACGAGAGGAACTGACCAGCCTCCAAGAACCTTTGTGCTCCTATGAACGATACGAATCAGATGCTCCTCAAAGGACACATCGATCTGAAGCTCAACCTCCTCAGGCTGAAAGGCGTGAGATGAGTCTGAAAGATAACAGCGTAGTTGAGATACATGGAAGACGTCGTGCATATCCTGGTACCTCTGTGGTAACTGCAACCGATAGGCAACCATCCCGACTCTATCCAGAATTTCAAATGGCCCCACATACCTCGGTGAAAGTTTACCCTGTCTCCTAATCTACCTGTGTCCCAACCTCGGTGAAACATGAAAGAAAACCTGATCCCTGTCCACGAACTCCAAGGGTCGTCAGTGGCGATCAATATAAGATTTATGATGAGACTGTGTGGTAGCCATCTTATTCTGAATCAACTGGACCTGCTCAGTAGTCTCCTACACAAGATTTGGTCCTAGTAAATCTACTTCACCTGCCTCCATCCAGCATAAGGGTGATCGGTATGGCCTCGCATATAAAGCCTCATAAGGTACCATATCAATAGTTTCCTGAAAACTATTATTATAGGAAAACTCAACCAGGGGTATATGATTCTCCCAAGAGACCCCAAAGTATAGGACTCATGCGCATAACATTTCCTCAAGCACCTGTATCGTACGCTCTGACTGGCCATCAGTATGAGGGTGGTAAGCTGTGCTTAGAAGCACCTATGTACCCAGTGCCCTATGAAAAATCTTCCAGAAACGAGATGTAAAGTGGGAATCCCTATCATAAATGATAGAACGAGGGACCCCATGAAGACGTGCTACCTCTCAGATATACAACTTCCTGAGCTCGTCAACACTGAAGGTCTCCTTGATCAGTAAAAAGTGAGCTACCTTTGTGAGTCTGTCCACAACAACCCACACGACATCATTGCCTCGAGGTTACCTCATCAACCCGGTGACGAAATACATCGTGACATCATCCCATTTCCACTACAGAATGGTTAGTTGCAGTAATAGTTCGGCTGGCCTCTGATGCTCCACCTTCACCTGCTGACAGGTGGAACATCTTGCAACAAAACCAGCTACGTCCCATTTCATACCCGACCACCAATACTGAAGTCCCAAGTCACGGTACATCTTGGTAACTCTGGGATGCACTGCCCAAGATGAATCATGAAACTCCCGCATCAGCTCCTCGTGTATATCCCCTAAAACCCTCACTTCTCCATGGAAACACAGTACCTCATCATCGCCTATCGTCCATCCAGGAAAAGGGTCCTCACTTTCCACCAACTCCCATAGAACTAGGCCTTCTGAATCAGATAGCTGTCTCATCCTTACTCTATACAGGAGGGTAGAGGTCACATCTAAGGAAGAAAGATAGGTCTGACCCTGACTATTGTACACCTCCAAATGCATCTTAGAGAACAAAGCCATAAGCTGCCACTCACCACTGGCCTCCTACACTGCCTGTATCTGAGTCTTCCTGCTCAGTGCATCAGCTACTGCATTACCTTTACCAGGTGTATAGGCAAGCTCAAAGTCGAAGGACTAAAGGTATTCGACCCACCTTCGCTGTCTCAGGTTCAATTAATGCTGGGTAAAGATATATTTGAGACTTTTGTAGTCGGTGAAAACCACAAAATTATCTCCCAAGAGATAATGTCTCCAATAGTGCAACACATGAACAATCGCAGCCAACTCGAGATCACGCGTGAGGTAATTCCTCTCATGTGGCCTCAACTGCCGAGACCCGTACGCAACTACTCGATCGCCCTGCATCAACACAGCTCCCAGCCCAATACCTGATGCATCATAGTAAACTATATAGCTCTTCCCTTGGTCTGGAATTATCAGGATAAGTGCTGATATCAACCTTCCTTCCATCTCCTGAAAGGTTGTCTCGCAAGCTTCTGACCAAACAAACTTCACACCCTTCTTAGTCAAACCTGTAAATGGCATTGCTAAGTGGGATAAGTCCTATATAAAGCACTTGTAGTAACCAGCCAACCCCAAGAAACTATGTATCTCAAACACGTTTTTAGGCTACTCCCAGAACACTACTTCTATCACATTCTCTTGGTCTACTGCAACTACTGCCTCTAAAATGATATGGCCTAGAAAGTGTATCTGGTCCATCCAAAAGTGGAACTTTGAGAGCTTAGCATATAGCCGATGCTCTCTCAGTTTACTCAGTATGATCTCAAGATGGGTGGCATGGTCGTGTCAAGTGTGAGAGTACACCAAGATGTCATCCACGAAGACTACCAAAAAAGAGTCCAGATAAGGGATGGAACACATGATTCATCAGAGCCATGAAAATTGCTAGCACATTCGTGAGTCCGAACGGCATAACCAAGTACTCGTATAGACCATATCTGATCTGAAAAGCTGTAATAAATATATCCAATGGTCTAACATGTAACTGATGATATCCGGATCTCAATTCAATCTTTGAGAACACTTGTGATCCCCAAAGTTGATAAAAAAGATCATCAATCCTAGGCAAGGGAGATAGGTTCTTGACCGTCAACTGGTTCAAATTCTGATAATCCACACAAAGTCTTAGGGTACCATCCGCCTTTTTAGCATACAAGATAGGCGAACCCTAAGGAGAAGTACTGGGTCAGATGAAACCCTTTGCCTGTAACTTCTATAACTGCCTCTTGAGCTCTTGCAACTCAAGTGTAGCCATCCTATAAGGAGGAATGGACACCGGTGCCGCTCCTGGAACAAGCTAAATTGAGAAATCCACCTCCTGCTCCAGAGGTAGACCTGAAAAGTCATCCAAGAATACATCACCAAAATGATAAAATACTATAGGGAAAACCTTCTGACAAGTCCCTTGATCATCCAAATATAAACCCACAATCTGGGCTGTCACTCCACCTTGTCCACGATGCTCAGGTCCATCTCGACTCACCTAGACATCCCATTCACCCTTGTATAGAAACTCTCCGCCCTCTGGTGACGTAAAACTCACCCTGTGATGATAGAAATTCACAAAGTCTCAAAAGGGTACCAACCAGTCCATCCCAAGAATGACACATCATAGCTCGTCATCTCTAAGACAGAGAGGTCCCATAGAAAGTGACACCCACCAAAATCTAGGGGGCACTCCCTACACTGATGAACACCAGCCGTTCTAGTCCCCAATAGAGTGTCTAGCGTCATAACATCAGAAGAATAAGAAACACAGAGCCCAAGGCTCTCCACAACAAGCACAAATATGAATCAATGTGTAACACCCGTATCGAAAAGCACTGAAGATAAAACAGAATCTACTAGAATAGTACCTATAATAGTAGAAGGTCCGGGATCCTGCTCCTATTGGGTCTATTGCACTGCATATGCCTGCCCAGTGCTGTGGCCCTGCGACACAGCCTGGTTACCCTGAGCTGACCCGCCCTGCTGCCTCTGAGATCCTGGTGTCTGGCTACCATGGCCACGACCCCCACCTCTGCCCGTACATCCTAATGCATCCCAGTTGCCCGATTGGTAAGAAGCTGCTGGTCCTGCTCCCACATGTGGAGTCTACACAGAACCCCTCTCAGTAGACACTAGTGGAAATTCCCTGTAAAAGTGCTGCAAATGACCCATATTGCCGCAAGCTCGGCACTCCACTGGGTCTCGAGGACACTAAGGTCTCTTGTTCCCCTCTATACCACACTGCTAGCAAATAACCTGGCCACTTGAATTATTCTTCTGACTAGTACTACAACCGTGAGAGAAATCCATCTACGTCTTCCTCGTACCAGTAGAAATAGTACCAGAAACTGGTGTCGAACCGCCCTGGCCCACACCACTAGCTTCCCGCAAGTTCCGTTCAGTAATCAATGCCTAGTTCATAATAGCATGCACTGTAGGCAACCTAAAAACATTCACCAGTGCTCGAATGTCATACCGAATACTATACTCAAAGCGTCGAGCCCTCAACCCCTCATCACCCACTAAAACGAGTGAAAAACGCTGAAGCTCGGTGAAACGAGCGGAATAATTCATCACTGACATAGCACCCTACTACAGATTCATGAACTCTTGAGCTTGATCTTCCCGCAACGTCTCTGGGAAGAAGAATTCATATAAGGCTGCCTAAAAATATTCCCATGCCATGTCACGATGATGCTCAGACTGGGTGGTAACATCCTAGCACCTCTTGGCGGAATCACACAGCATGTATGTAGCAAGCTTGACCCTCTACCCTGGAGGCATCTCCAGATGCTCGAATATCGTCTACATAGAACCCAACCAAGAATCCACAACCTGTGGTTCACCATCCCCTGAAAACGTAGGTGGATGCTACTGCTGGAATATACGAGTGATCTCTTCTATAGATGTGGCGGCCTGTGGTGCTCCCTAGAAGGTCTGCATAAACCGCATGAAGCCTTCACAGAACTGCGCCTCCGCACCTGTGTCCGATATAACGGCTAGCGCCACATCTGGCTCTGCTGGAGGATCCATTGGTATCCCATGGCCTACCATCTCTAGAGTATATTTGTTTCTGCTCTCCTGGAAAACAACTCGAGGTCGTCTCAGCGACATGACTCTACAAGGTCAAACACATGCCTTAAATCAAAATTATCAAAGACTAAAAAAGAGGAGACCAAGGAATGAATATGAAAAAGGAAGCATTCAATATTTACAAAACTTGACTATACGACATGTATAAATACTACACGACGTGTTCTCACAATCCATCCACATGGGCGTGTACTCCAGCTAAATTGGTCGTGTAACACCCCAAACACACAACGTGTTGTCCACACACACGGCGTGTAATTGAATTTTCCTCCCTGCCCAAGTCCCTCTACACGTCTTAGCCACACGACTCTCCTTTAAACAAAACCACACGGTGTTTCCCAGATAGGCACGATGTATACAACTTAATTTCCAACTGCCCATGTTGTTAGTGACACGGCTGACCACTCAGCTGACACTACACGGCGTGTTACACCCGTAAATGGTGTGTACACCACTCCATCTTTCCAGCCACATGACCAGGTCCACAAGGTCTTTCCCCGGTCAAGACTACACGGCGTGTCCCACAGGTACACGGCGTGTTCAAGAAGAGGTAACACCGACCCGTGTTTGTTAGCTACACGACCAGGTCCCCAGGTTACACTACACGATGTGTTCATTATGGACACGACGTGTACAAGAAAAGATTTCCTCCATCCGTTCTGTTAGTTACACGGGCGGACACAGGGTCCCCACAACACGGCCTGTGAAATAACTACATGGAATGTGCCCTCTATAACTTCCCCATATTGTGTCTCTGCCCACATAACCTATGACACAGGTAGCTACTACATGGCGTGTACTCAACATTTTTTTCTCTTCCTCCCGAACAGAAGAATACATGGCATGTAGTCAAAACTACACGACATGTATTTTGGGTTTTTCCAGACAGCAAGCCTTAGAAACTTCTCCGGAGCCCATAAAAATACTAAAACCGACACCTAAGTGCCAAATTCCGATCCTTGAGGGCCCATACTCCCCGAAAATCAAAGTTTGGAATCTTATGCATGTTATAACAAGATAAAAAGTCAATGATCCACCAAATTACGGTCAATGAGGGCCCATACTCCTCAAGAACCAAAGTTTGGCGTTCATTTTATCAGCCTCACACAAAAATACCCTATCAAATAGTAGGTATTTATCAAAGCAGCTATCACAACAACATGGATTCCTAGCACAACAACTATCACAACAACATGTAATTTCTAATGCATTTACATAGCATAGAAGAATGCATGACATGTGATTTCTAGCATGCACCTAAATGATGGATGAGATGGCATACCCTCACCTCATCAAGTTGTGACTAAATAGAACCCATGTATAAAATATAAACAGCACACCACAAGTGCATCACACAACAGTGAAAATCAAATCAACTGTAAAATTTTAAAATCAGAAAAATTTAAATAACTGAGGTAGACTGGCTTTTCCCTATACATGGGGTAGCTAATCCCAGGCACAACTTATTACCAACTACCCTTTCCATCCTATCCTTGAATAAGGCTCTAAACAGTAATTAAAAGAAAAGAACCCCTCTGATACCACTTTGTAACGTCCCGGATCTGGGTGCCACTCAACGGGTACCCCGAACCCTGTTGGTCACATGACCTCAAGCGCATTTCCCCAAATGCCAGAGGCTTCCAACTAGCAGTGAGGGACTAGGTCTGATTGTGGAGAAACTATGCCCTCATTTGTCAAAGTGTAGAGCAACAAAAAAGATAAATAACATACTACATTGGAAGCAGTAAACAATATGAACTAGAAATGAAAAACTGCAGTACAAGATAACCAACAGTTATATATAATGATGCAGAATGTCTCTAATTATAAGAAAGCATCCAAAAAGGATACACTGCAGTACAATACAATACAACTCAAAGTACGAGGTACAACAAAACAAAATAAAGCATACTAAACAGAACACAACAGCATCGCAAGCCAAATCTCGGTCCCATGCTCTCCTACTCCTCTAATACAATCATGTACCTGTATAGGGACCCTTGCCCCTATCGACACCTAAAGAAATATAGTCTGTTTGGTCCCAAGACATAACCCAAATAGGGTGTGAGAAATAAATCCCAGTAGGCACCCACCAAAGGCCCGTTTCCAACTATCAGTGAAAATGTGCAACAACAGTGTGCAGTAGTAAATGCAATAAACTAAGAAGTACTCAAAAGTAACTAACTTTACCAGTCATATTGCCATTTTAATATTCATTTAACCATGATAAGCCTGTGCTTTAACTTGGTAGGTATAACATTTAAAAATCACCTCGGTGAATATTTATGATAACACTGTCCTCATACATACTATCCTTACCCTCAGGTAACCAGAGTCAAAACCCACAGGTGATTGCCCACAGGCAAAATGAATATTTCCCTCAGGTGTATGAAGTGTCGCCCACAGGCATAGAATCTACTACCCACAGTCATAACGAATATTTCCCTCAGGCTAAAAGAACCACTACCCTCAGGATAAAGAAAACACTTCCCTCAGGCTAAAGGAACCACTGCCCTCAGGATAAAGGAATCGGGCCGAGACCAAAGCATAAACAAGCAATTTATATAACTTTATCTCAAGAAAAATTCAATTCACAATATAATCATGGCATACCCTTGGGTATCCTGGACAAACGGATAAACAGAGGAACGCACCCCCGGGGTGGTCCTGGATTCAAGCAGTGATCCCAAACAACAGTTTTAATTTATCAAAAGTTTATCTATGCAATTCTAGATATCTTTACAGCAAATACCTCAGCCATACGACACCCCAAATATGGGATCTTAGAATAATGATACACAAAAACACACATCAATTGGAATTTAAACACCAGACCACCTACCTCGATCGCCCCTGATCGGTACACATGAACAACACTTCCAGAAATGCCCCAAAACGACATAGATCTGGGAATAACAACAACATGTTCAAACCTAAATAACTTCCATTAGAGGAAGAATTGGTAATAACAACGCAAGGATATGGGAGGGCTTACCCGTACAGTCCCAACGTGATCGATGGAAGCAGAAACGGATTCCTGATGCGCGGTCGGGAGATCTCCAAAGCTCCGTCCGTCCCCCCAAGCTCCAAATAGCGTTCTAAGATTCCTCTATGAACAGAGGAGGTTGCTGCCCATTTTAAGTGAAAAAAACAAACTACATAGCATGTACTATCAACTACACAACGTGTACTTTTCTCATTTAACTGTTCCTATGGAGGATACTTTTTCACTGCCGAACTGTTTACTTGCCGACATGAGTACACGACGTGTATTCCTGATTACATGGCATGCACTGTCGCTCCACTGGCGGCTGCCTCCACCACCTTAATATTCACCTGCCGACTGAATAAATGGCGTTTAAATACCCCATACACGGTGTGTAGTCAGTTTTTACACCCTTCATTGCAGACAGGCCTACACACCTTGTGTACCCATCCCACACGGCCAAAGTACATGCCGTGTGGAAAAGTACATGACGTGTAGTCATAAATTTTGGGATTTTCCCCATTTTCCTTATTTTCTAAAAAACACTTAAGAAAAAAGGTAAATAAGAAACCCATACCTCAAGAAGAATAACTGGGTTCTTACATGAATTATGAATTTTTTTAGTAAATTATAAAGACAATATGAGTGTATTTTCTTGGTTTTTATTGAGTGATGTTTTTTGAACTTAAATGTCAATTTTAAACTAATAATGGACACTTTGAGTCATACCGAGCTCATCATGTATCAGATTGAGGTTTGATTGATTCCCACATGTCACAAATGACTTATGGATTTTTTCCTAATGTATCAAAACAATATTAATGTTTTTTCTTGGTTTTGAGCATGTGATGTGTGTTTTTAACTAAAATGTAAATTATAAACTAAAAACATACCGTTCGAGTCATACCGATCACACGATGCATCAGATTGAGGTGAGGTTGATTGAGTATGTGATGTGTGTTTTTCATTCAACCATCTACACCAAGACAAAAAGGAAAGAAATGTTCTATTTGGATGGAAGAAGAAACCCCATGTTGCCTAAAACACCTCATACAAAAGCACCATGTTCTCTTTTTTGGCTTATTGTAGATGATTGGAGAAAAAATATGAATTCCCAAAAGATCTGTGTAAAAAATTATTATATAAAAATGATAAGGAAATTATCTTAAAAATAATATATAAAATGGTGAAAAAATCAACTAAATTAGTAGTATGAATTCAACTTTTCATGATGATTGTATACATTGTTAACCCATTTCCTTGTTGTTGTTATCTCAGTTGTACCCTTAAAGTCCAATCTCTCATGAACACGAGTAACTTCGAAAAAACCACCCCAACTCAAGAAAAATAATATGACTATATAATAAAACAATTCTTATGTTATTAATACTATAAATAAATAAATTAAACATAAATATAAAACAATAAATTAATAAAATTTCAATTTTAAACTGAAACTACACAATTTAAGTCATACCGGGTACACCGTGCATTGCTTTGAGGTATGGTTAATCCCACTATTTATTTTTATACTAAAGTGTAGTCAAAACTATAGGCTATCTAACAATATTATAGTTTTATGACCCATAATTTTGAATTCATTAGAGAATAAAAATAAAATTTCACTATCATGATTGAATCATCCTTATTGAGTGCATGATCATAGTACAAGAGTGAATCGTCCTTGTTTAAAAAGTAATTTATCATAGAAAAAAAATAAAAATTAGTGTAAACCTATCATCATTCATTGATTGAACAAAAATAAATATTTACATATGAGTTTTTATGGAACATAATAAAATCTATCTTACCCTTCACCATCATGGAGAGTATAAACTCCATGATAAACCATTTAGCCTATTTGATGGAAAAAACATTAGTGTGGACCATTATGTATTTTTAGAAGACAATAAAATCTATTATAATTTTTTTACCCCCTTTGATAGTATTGAACATCAATATAGCTCTTTATAGCATCCAAGTGACACTGAAATCTAGGGCATCCATTAAGCCTTTTTAGATTGTGATATAGACTAGTATATCCTTTTCAATGTTCTGGGTGATGATAAACTCCAACATAACATTTTAATTATTTTTTCATCAGAATGAGAATGTCCCTATTCTCATGTATTTTTTATTGATAATTATGATGATTTTTTATTAATGATCTTGTGAACATGGATCATTTTACATAATGAATGTGCACACGCATAATGAATGTTACTTGTATGGATTTCACAACCATTTGTTATATTATATCATGCATCTAATTGATGATCAAATATCCTAAATAATTCCATAACCCACCAAAGTAAAACCAACATATTGTTCTTTTTGAAAATTCATGATCCATTTAATGAAATTTTGTATTTGTTTATTTTTTAGAGGTTTTGGATAAAGCTGCTAGCTTATTTTTAAAATGGGTCTTCATTTGGATTTTTGGTACTTAATGATTTCATTTGAAGAGGGTTTTTCATTTTCATATATTTCTTCATAAGGTGGTTTATTTTCATTTGATTTCATGTTTCCTTTGATACCAACCCTCTTTAATGACCATAATCTCTCAGTGCTGGTTGTCCTCCAATAATTCTCTCATACACCTGCTGGATTTGGAAGTTGATTACACACATATTTTTTCAAACATTTGAGTTGGATTATATACTAGTTTTATGATTGGATTGGTGTTGTATGACTCTCAAGTGACTATTGGCTCCACTACTGAGACCCTTTCTTTACAGTGTAGAGAAGTCATGGGCAAGTAACTTCTTCTATTTTTTTATTGCTGTTCATTTTGTTCTTGGTGAGGGGTTTCTTTCACACTTTAGTAATATTTGATAATACTTAGAATGATACAATTAAAATTTTAGCCTATGATAATTAGTTTGAAAAAATGAGTGATGTTTGTTTTGTTTCTAAAAAATAATTCCTCCACTTAAATTCTTGTATAAAATCACTTAAAAAAGTGGTGAAAAACATTTTTTCAATAAACCACCTGAAACACTCGCACGATGTATCTTATATTAAGTGACAAGTGTTGTGTTCACTTTTCAAAAATTGTTCTCAAACACAATCTTGGTATGATCCCTATTCTACTCCATTTCCAAACAATTTTATTGTTTTCAAGCTAGCGCTTCGTCTCCTCCTCCACCTCGGTCTCTGCCTTAGTTTACCCCTCTGCCTCCTCCTCCACATTGGTATTCAACTATAACTTCACCTCCACCTCCACCTCTGCCTCCAACTTTGACTCCACCTATCCATTATCAAACAATTTTATTGTTTGTAGTTCAATGCTTCTAAACAAATTGATTTCCTCCATTATACTTATCCTTGAGAAACAGATCAAAAATAATATATAAGCATTATGAAACTAATTATTCACACCCCAAATATATTTCTAAGGTCACATATCATACTATATTACAAAAAAAGTAGGTAATCACCTAAATTTGTTATCTAAAAACATTCTAACAACATGTATGCTTCCCACTCATCTCTAAAAAAATTTACT
Source organism: Viscum album (assembly GCA_963277665.1). Classification (NCBI taxonomy): domain Eukaryota; kingdom Viridiplantae; phylum Streptophyta; class Magnoliopsida; order Santalales; family Viscaceae; genus Viscum; species Viscum album. The sequence goes on along the minus strand of OY728165.1, from coordinate 67,778,432 downwards.
TATTCTTTTGATTATGAAGGTTGTAGGAAATATTGATAGTATTGAGAAAATATTGACAAACAAATGATTAAGAAATATATTTAATTAAATTTTAATTACCTTCATAAATTACCTATTGGGGGATTATAGTGTTTTCATGATTTATGATCTCTCTCATAAAATTTCAAACATAATATCCATAATCGTTTCCATGATCTTAATTCAGAAACTGCAAAAACATTGATCAAAATAAGTAAATAATTTTGAAATATGTTTTGATAGTTAAATATTTATATATATACCTTAATATATTTACATTTATAGTAATCCAAAAGATTTATAAGTTAAGAAACTTAATTCATGCCATGATTTAGCCTATATTTAGCGATCACCCTATCATAATAGAATTCTTGTTAAAACACAAACTAAAACATATAATTTGAAGTTAATCTATAAAATATTGATTATATTGTATTAAAAATTCACAATACACATCATGTGTGGTTGGTTTTTTGGATATCCATGCATTGGATCCAAAAAATAAATATTTTAGGTATTCAGATTGACTGGGATTAGTATCCAGTGCTGCCTAAAAAAACAAAAAACAAAAAATTAATGCAAAAATTAAAAATATATTTTATTTTTTTAGATTGTAGAGTTATACGTGTGAATTGTAGGAATAAAAAAGAGTCGGTCATTTGATATTTTTTTCTCAAACACTTCGAGTAGCTCATCACTTTTCTTCTCAATTTCCTCCTTATCCAAAGCAAGTTTTTCTATAGAAATAATACAGGGATTAATGAATCAAAATCATGCTTCGTATGGTTTTCCTATTTATATAGTAGTAATATAAACACCTATATAAAATATGAATAGTTATTAACATTAATAAACATATTATCTCACTATTTGGAAAGACATATTATGAAAATGTACCTTATGTATGTATTCACAACCGAGACTCCCAACCATTCATGCTTTAGAATCTCATTTACAGTCTTGAGACTAATTACATCTATCATGAAAGTTCCACACATTGATTTTTAATATGGAATGTAAGAAATATTTTCATCTTTAAATGTGGTCAATGCATGAAGTTGTAATGATAATAAATGTAAATTTGGGACTGGTGGGAAGAAGGTACTCCTGGAAGGTCATTTTGATTTCTTGGTCAATTCACTAGATTGTCTTGATCCAACCTTCTGTTTCCCCATCATTTTATCCATATGTAATATCATACCTCACTTCAGACCTTTTTTCATCAACTGTTATAGGTTTTTAATATGAAAAAATTTGTTAGAAACACCTCATGTATCTTTATAAGATTCGATAACCATGCTATGTCAGTTCTAATAGTATCATTAACTATTGTAATATCCAAACCATTAAGTGGAATAGACAACTCAGTAGTCATATCATGAGCTACCTCAATCCCTACTCTCATTTGATCTTTTGGGAGGTATTTATGGTGTAGCTTGTCTCCCGGGATATTATACACCATATCCCTCACAATAAGGTGGTGCATGGGTGTTGACAAATACAAATAACATACAACTGCACCCTATAGAATTTTAGTAATATAAAGTTATCAAAAGTTGTTTGATTCACATTTAGAGGAATGATTAATGAAAAAATTGATTTCCTTTAGTAATTTATGTAGTTTAGGGGATTGAAAAGCCTCAAATATAGTGGTTTTATTTGGTTCATGTGCAAATATTTGTTCCGCTACTGGTTCACTTCAATCCTTTCTCATAAATTGGTCCACCAAACCAGACTAGATAATAATATCTTACAAAACATCTATTTATGTCTGCAACCCTTTCACCATCTTATATATATCTTCATTTAGTTTTATATTCTCAAAATATGTTCAAGGAGAGAGTCCAAAACCTAATCCTATAATGTGACCATAATGTTCCAGCTGCTTCAAAGCTAGTAAAAGCAGTTTTTCTTTAGGTACGGTCGCTATCGATTCCTATGTCTAAACCATATAAAAAAACAAAAACATAAATAGATATTTTTATTTAATAATATTATAAATCATAATTAATTATTATTATGTCATACTTACACATGTTTCCCATACTTTTTTATGTTTTCATTCACTATTTTTCCCTATTTATTTACACGATCCACCTTCCATAGCACATGACATGGGATGAATGTGGATTCAGATCTTTCTTTATCAATCTGCATATAAATAAAGGAACATATTTTGTTTCATATCACATAAAATTTTATTTTTGATTTAAAATACATAAAAATTTCTTCTCTAGTGAAGCGTACCCCATCCTTTCTTTGCGATTAGGGTACATTGGTTTTGATGCATGTTCTTTATTTTCAGCACTCTTTTTTCTGTTTCATAAATTAACAATCTTGAATCAAATTGGATAAAATAAAAAATGACAGATAATATATTATCAACTAGAATTCACATGAAATTATTTCTCTTTGTGATGAATGATGAAATTAGTCCATGTTTCCTACTTTATAATGCATGCATAACTAACTAGTGGGTGGGGCTTTACTTTCCCCTTAGCATCCCTAAGATGTAACTTGGTAAGAAGAGTATGAAAACATCTATGATATCTTATAGTATCCATTGAGACAAATTTACTATGGAAATATTCTAAAATAAACAAACTCTATAAGGAATAATGAAAATTAAATCAATGTTTCATTATATTTTTTTTTGGTAAAACAGAGAAAGTATATCATAACATTACTGTTATATCTTTCCAAAGGGTTTCCTTTGTTATAGTTTTATATGATTCTAGGAATAAATATCAATTAACACATTCATCCTTGTTGTGACTCCAACATAACTAATGAACATTGACTTATTGGGGTCAATAGGTTGGTTGTGTTGATTATAACTAACCTCAAATTTTATACCCTGACTTATTGCCTTGATAATTTTATTCAACACTGTGATGGTACGTCATTGTTTTTTTTCATCAACATGTTTTTGATCCCATGATAATTTTTCAATTTCATCATCAATAGTCTGTTCTTCCTCAGTATTGGTAAAATCATCATGTAAAGAAGACATTGTCTGCATGAGTAGTCAAATATTTAATTTGTATTTAATAAAAAAAATGTAAACACAAATAAAGGATTTGAGAAGGTTCGTATGCATTATCTATTAAAAAATTGATGAACTCTTTAACTCCATATTCATAATCTATTGTCAAATGATTAGCACACATACATTTGGAAGTAAATGAGTCATTTAATTTAAGAAAATAATTACTCCACTATGGTTGATGTTATCCTCTAAATTCATCTTAAAATGCTAAAAGGCCCCAAACACTACCATGAGAACATCAAATCATCCCCATAGAGCTACACCAACTCTAATCTATGTTACTAGTCCTTTTCCCTCACATGTATCTTAAATATAAGAGATCTATATCCACTTAGGTTCATGTGTAGGGTGTGAGTATTAAAATAAACAAGTAAATACTAATATATCCCCTAAAGTATACAACAATGCATATATTTTATTATATGTTCAAAGTAGTAACACTCAAAATACACATGTAAGTCAATTCAATGTGTACTAACCAGGACACCATGATAATCAAATGTACCTACTTCATTTCATACTAGTGAATTATACTAATCATACCATAAATTTATACCATGTTTGTTCCCTAAAATTCAAATAATTTCACTAATAAGAGGTTAACATTTGAATTATAGGAGGAGAAAAAATTATTTATCTCCCTCTGGAAATAACCACATCATAGGTACCGTGAGATTCAACCCCATACCCCTAGCATCCAAGACTACCCCTCAGGGATAATCATCACATGTACTTATTACATCAAAAATATGAAATGGGTATAACATATCCATTTTTCTTAAGAAGTTATTTGAAATATGGGGAAGTATTAACATAATTGGTTCCCTTAGAAAAGAACCGCACAATGGGTGCCACAATACATTAGTTAAACCTAACTTCTAAAAAACCATAAATACTAACAAACAACAACACAAATGTCACATCAACCTCACCCTATCCCTCAATGAACCACTAACATATATATAACAACTCACGTTCTAACATACCATACCTAGCCATCACATAATACCCATCATATTCTAATATACGATAAAAATTATTTTTATCACATACACACATGTATTTCTTATAGAAAAATATTGTAATCATACATTGAGAGGTATATTAAAAATCATTTCAAATAATATCAAGTTATTATTCAAAGAAAATATTATAAGGCAATATTTATCAAAATTTAACAAAAATATTAGTTACATATTATGTTTAATACAATAATTTAAAAAAAAACTACTCTAGAGAACAAATTATTAAACATGTAAACAAAAACATTTAGTTAAACAATTAGTAAAAAATGTATACAAAGATAAAAATGAAGAATTACTAAATAAAAGTCACATAATTTTTCCATTTCCTAAAATTTTAACGTCTAAAAAAATCATGTTACATTTTATAATAATTAATATAGTTACCTTAGTCAAAAAATTATTTATATATATGTATTAGTTCATTTTACATTATAAATATTATTAAAACCACATTTGTGTATGATTAGAGTAAAATAATTTGAAGAATATATTTATCCTATCAACACATATATATCATGAACCATTTCATCTGAAAAATAAAATATTAAATACATATATAAAAAATATAATTAATATTCTATCATAAAAATAAAATTACTTAATAAAATAATAAAACATGATAATCACTTGAATATTTCTATTATATCATGTGTAATACATAATAATTGATCAAGATTCTATATAACCCATGTTTTCTCAAATCTAACATAATTAAAATCATTCACTGTCATTGATTATATTCAAAACCAATCTAAAAAAATTATTAATGGTGTTATTTAAATAGTATTGAATTATTTAAATCATGAATAAGATATTTCAATAGTTAATAAACAATAAATTGTTTATTTTCAAAAACATACTCTAAAGGAAATACATTATAAACTTTTACATATCCTACATGATCTAAATATTGTGAATTAATATAGACAAACTCATCCTTAAATGAAATAATGAAGTAATTTATATATTTAATGAGAAACTATTTTTTATATCTAATTAGAACAAAAAACTAAATAAAAATTTATTTCAAAAACAAAATAAAACCTAGCACTTATTATTTTTAAAAAATATGTTTATCCCACGTATACTCTAAACCCAATCATATTAAAAATAACCTAAATGCAATTTTAATTATGGATTCTAACATATTACATTTTAAAAATATAATTCTATAAATAAAATGTTAGTTTTTATCACTTTAATAAAAAAACAAAAATATTTTAGAAAATACCATAAAATCAAATTATAGATGGTGAGAATCAATATTGTTTGATCCAAATTTTCATTAAAAGCATTTCATTAAATTGAAATGCATATAATATTAACATATGTATATAAATAAATATACCTATCAATGTAGCATTATTTTGAAAAAAGTAAGGAACATGTTAAATACAAATAACAGTGGCCTATAATAGTGTAGTTTGATGGAATTAAGACTCTTGTATCACTAAGATACATCATAGAGAGACCTAAAGCCATTTGAAATATACATGGAGACCTTGTTCCTTCCAAATAAATATATCTTGTCCAAATCCATATTTTATTCTATAATAATTTTGGGGAAACTCAAATGATTATAATAAATACCATTAAACTACATATTAATTAGGTGATTGAAAAATTGGTTATAGTTTGTGATAGGATTTTTTTTGGAAAAATAAAGAGTCGATTAAAACAATTGATGAGATGGCACCCTTATCGATGAACAATAATATTCTGAACCAAACATCCTTTACTTACTCTATAAAAGAAGAGGTTGCTCCATGGGAAGCCACAAAGACAGTAATAATGGAAAGAATGAGTCCCCAAAACTATATGTGAAGCACACATCCCATTTCCATTTCCATCACTAAAATATCCATTATTATACAATATGATATCTATGATATGTAGTGACCATATAACATAAGGGGAACGATTAGAGGGAATGTTCGGTGGAGCAATGTGGGCAGTGGTGATTGTGAAAACAATAACACTAACAATGGTAAGAGCCATGAGTGAAGGTTGTAATAAGAATGAAAATAAAAAAGAAGAATGAGAGAGAGAAATCATGACTAGAGTTATGGGAGAAGAGAAGTAGGATTCATCACAGTTGAGAATACCATAAAAAATGAAAACTGAAGAACCCAACAAGCAATCAATGAGAGAGGAAAAGGAGAAAATAACATACCTTGGATTCTATCCTTGACTCGTTTAAGAGAACATAGGGGAGAGCCGACATAAGGGGAGTTCCATGAGAGCTTGAGAATTGCTACCAAATTAGTAATAGTTAGGGTTTTTTAAATAGATCGGGGACACTTTTATCAGCGCTTGCAAAAAAGAGTTGATATAGATCCATTTTATTAGTGCTAAATTGATAAGTGCTGATAAAATGCATCTTTATCAACATTGATAAACCTTTATCTTTATGAGTACTAAAGAAGTGCAGATAAAAGGAACCTTTATCATCGCTAAAACTTTAACACTAATAAAAGATTTATAATTATAATTATAAATAAAAAATTTTGTAAATATATTTATATAATTATATATTTATTTATTATAATTTTATAATTATTTAAATATATAATTATTTATTTATAATTACATAAATACTTTTTTTAAAAAATTATATTTTTTATTTATAATTATAAATATATAATTTTATAAATATACTAAATATACATTTATAAATATATTAATATCATTATATATATTTATATAATTATATATATTTAATAAATATATATAAATATAAATATAATAAATATATTCATTATTTAAATATATTTATAATAATTTTATAATAATAAATATATTAATATCAATATATATATTTATGTAATTATATATATTTAATAAATATATATAAATATAAATATAGTAAATATATTAATTATTTAAATAAATTTATTATAAGTTTATAATTATTTAAATATATAATTATTTATTTATAAATATATAACTACTTAAAAAAATATTTATATATTTATATCATTATATATATTTATATAATTATATATAAAATAAATAAATATAAATATAAATATAAATATAAATATAAATATAAATATAAATATAAATATAAATATAGATATAAATATAAATATAAATATAAATATTAATATAAATATAAATACAAATACAAATATAAATATAGTATATTCATTATTAAAATAAATTTATTATAATTGTATAATTATTTAAATATATATAATTAATTATTTATAATTATATAAATAATTTTAAAAAATAATATTTATTTATTGATAATAATTATAAATATATAAATTTATAAATATAGTAAATATACATTTATAAATATATTTATTTATAAATATTTTTTTTAAAAATATTTTTTTAACATTATTAATGAATATATAATCTTAAACACATGAATTTTAAAAATGAGTGAAATTGAATAATTAAAAATGAGCACACTTTAAAAATATTGAAAAATGGATAAGTTTTATTAATTAAATATAAATTATTAAAAAATATGGATATATATTGAAGTAAAGATGAATATATATTGAAAATACGATAACATAGTAAATAAATATATATTCATATAAATAATAGAAAATGATTAAATTCAAAAAAAAAAAAATTAAAAATGAAAAAAGAATACATAACTATAATAATATTAAAAAAATAAAAAAAAAATTGACCTATTAAAAACATAATATATTAAATGTATCATGTTATAATGAAATTCTAAAATATACAAAAATTTGAATAAATTACATAAATATTAGGTGTATGTGTTTCGATATAAGATTTCATTAATTGCGTAAATATTTGTGTGTGTGATTTTTATATAAAAATAAATTAATTATATATATTTATGTGAAATTAATGCAACGCATGTTTGATATATGTTAAATTAAAAAATAAAATAAAATTAAAAATGAAGAAAACATTAATATGTTTTTAATTAAATTTTATTCATTTTCTATATATTTATATTTAATATACATTATTTATTACTATTTATAATATATATATATATATATATATTAAACTTATGATTTTTTATTAATAATTTTTTCATCAATAATTTTTTAATAATTTTTCAATTTATTCATTTTTTACTTTTTTGTTTAATTATTACAATTTATTTATTTTATATATCTATATTTAATATATACTATTTATTAGTATTTATAATATATATATATGTATATTAAATTTATTTATTTTTATTAATAATTATTTAATTAATAAAATGTTTAATATTTTTCTAAATTTACTCATTTTTAATTTTTTTGTTCAATTATTTAATTTTATTCATTTTACATAACTATATATTTAATATATACTATTTATTAATATTTATAATTTATATATATGTATATTCAATTTATTCATTTTTATTAATAATTATTTAATTAATAAAAGTGTTAATATTTTTTTTAATTTTTATTTATTTATTTATTTTATTTTATTCCAGACCTTTATTAGTGCTAAAAAAGCACTGATAAATGATACCCTTTATTAGTGCTAAAAATAAAGCACTGATAAGGGTACCCATTATCAGTACTAAATATAAAGCACTGATAAAGGGTATCTTTTATCAGCCCTAAATAAAAAGCACTGATAAAGGACACCTTTATTAGCACTTTTTTTCTTGTAATAACATAGGCTAGTACTGTTTAATGTATGTTTTATAGTAGTGATACCATCCTTATTCTTTCTCTGGATGGTTTATGTTTATGATGAAATGATTCTTATAAAACTCATTACTTTTCTATGGGTTATACTATGTTGAAATGTTTATGAAACACGTTTCTTTTTATAGGTTATGATATGATGAATGGTTTATAATCTTGTGGAACACATGTCTATGATTTTCATTATGTGATGGGTTGGACCTATATCTCCCTCCAATGCATTGGGTAAAGATTGATATCTCATGAGATAAACATGACTGTAATAGGGAGTGAACCTAGTTCAGTAAGGGATTTTGTCCACTATGATAGTCTTATGGGTGAACCTTAACTACTACAATGGCTTAGGGAGTGAATCAATTCCACTATGATAGTCTTGAAATGATTTTCTATTCTTATGTGCATGCCACAATTCCATGTCTTATACCTTTATTATTCTCTCATGGATCATGTTCTTTGATTCCTTTATGATTTATGTCTTATAAACCGCCATAATTTATTCCATGACTCAAGATTATGTTCTATGATATGCATGGTATGATTTTTAAATATTAAGCTCATGTTGTTATACACTTTTTCTCATGTTATTTTTATACAATCATTGATATATCTCTTGTTTACCTTTACTAATCATCAAATCTCACCCTTTATTATGTTTATTTTCCTAAGTTATGAAGAAAGGTTTTATGTTTAAGAAGGGTGATAATTATAAAGATATAAGTGGGAGACAATGTAGATTTATTATGAACCAACTGTTTATATTTCCAAGTTTCTAAAGATTCTAGACCTATATGATTCTGGCATAGATCATTATGTTATATAATGAATATTCATCTATTAAGATGTGATATCTATATGTGAAAAGTATGGTCCATCATAAAATCACCCTTTAGTGAAAAGGTGAAAGGGATAAAGGGATATTGGGTCTTATACATATGTATATGGACCAACGAGCACTCAAGAAAGTGGTAGATATTGGTACTTTGTAAACTTTATCAATGAATTTAATTTATATGGTTATGTTTTTCTGATAAGAAAATAGTTTTATGTTTTTTAAAAGTTTAAAGAGTTTCATAATGAAGTAAAAAACCATCCAGAAAAAAGTATTATGATCCAATAATCGGATTGTGGTGGTGAATACTTGAGTTAGGAATTTACTGATCTTTTGAGAGATTGTGGAATATTTTACAACTCACTAATTATAGAACACCATAATGGAATAGTGTGACTAAGAGGAGGAATCATACTATATTAGACATGGTTTGAACAATAACGAGTTATTGTAACCTTCCTATATCATTATGGGTATATTCTCTAGAAATTGCTATATTCTTACTTAACTGCATTCTATCTAAAGCATTCGTAAAGACAAAATATAAGATGTGGTATGGGAAATGTTCTAATAAGTATTTTACAATTTTTTGGGGTTGTGAAGCATAATTATAACACCCCAAGATATTAGTATCAATTTTAATTTAAATAATTACTATGTTTAATATATTTCTTTACATGCAGCATTGAACTAAAAAACCCACTATATATTAAGATAAAATTATAAGTTGTAAATATAATCGTTATAAGGTATTAATTAAGTTGGAGGTTATAAATAAAGAAAAAAATTATAAAATATTTGTTGAAATAAAAATAAAGGTCATGTTTAATAATAATTAATTGGTAACATTAAATTAGTGTAACTAAATAACTAAAAAATCATTTTATGCATAAAAATATATTTTACTAATAATTTTTGTTTTACGCACTATGGATTTTGTTATATTATGGTTAAATAATAAATTTAATGAATTTAATTGATTATAATACAATAAAATAATTTAAAATCCATCCAATAGTTATCATTAAGCAATTAATAAATTCATTTTATGGTTAAAAGTTATCGAAAATTGTTTTTATGCGATATGTGTGCTTACATAAAAATTAATTTTTATAATTTTTAGAAATTGAACCAGATAAAATTATTTTCATATTTGTAATAATCATGTAAAGATTAGTTAATAAGGACAATGTCATTTTTATGTATAAAAATAAGTTATCGAGATTAAAGTTAATTACCATGATAATTATTAAATGGTTAGTTTTGAAGAATTGTTTTCACAAACATTGTGTAATTTTTATCTAAATAAATTAAATTTATCTCTTTTAAATAATTACTCTAATTTTATTCTAAACATATAAAAATTTATATATTAACACTAATTTAATTAGTAATTTATAAGAAATACAAAAATAACAGTTAATATTTTAAAAAGTTATTTTCCTATAAATGCATTTTTTCATTATATTTTATATTTTCATTTAAAAGATATATTACTAAATTTTAGAATTTTAATTTGAAAAAATGAACTTAATTTTTGGATTTAGAATAAAATTATTATATTAGAATGAATTTTTGGGAATTTTTATGAAAATATTGATTTTTAGATGAACACAAATACCATGGTTTTTATGAAATCATTAGGATATAAGCATGAATTAAAAATTTATGAAACCTTTTTATTGAACAAATATATACTTGATAAGTAAAATTATACATTTAAAAGTTTTATGTTTAATTTAAAAATCTACGTCTGACATTTTAGATTTTAAGTTATACTTTTCTCTAAAATTGTTTTAATGCGTTATACAATTATTATTTTAGAATTATTTTTTTATCACTTTTAGAAATTTTATCTAATAAAAATGATTTAATATTTTAAATAATAAGATAAAAATTATTTTATAAGGTTAATTTTATTTTTAGAAAAAAAATACTTTGGTAAAAATTAGTTGCTACGGTAAAATCCAAAATGGTAAAAGGGTTAGATATATGGGGTAAAGGTCCTAAATCATGTTAAAAAAATATCTCCAAATGATTGGTTGAGGCCTTTATCAGCCTTACCCAGTCCCTTCACCATTATTATCAACTTTTGGAGCCACTTGACTTGAATAGTGCACCTCTTATGATAAAAATGCCACTCATGTCACTTACAAAAGGATCCCTTCACCACCCCACTTCTCTACATACCACAATCCTCTTAGTTTGACAAAAATATAGAAAAATACTTATTTAAAACACCAATACACATCTTATAGGTTCTTTTATCCTCAAAATACTACCCCTCAAAGGCCTAATCCAATTTACAAAGGAGTTATTCTAAGGAGTAAGGTAAAAAATTCCCAATCAGTCATTTTCATTTATATTTATTTAATCATTCTTCTTCAACCTAAAAGTATATTATACCATCATAAAATAATAACATCATTATAATTATTATAATAAAATGTTATTATATTTTTAGAGAAATCATTATCTTCCTTCCTCCCTTCTCCTTAGAAAAATGAAAATGTCATCCAAGCGTATGTGCAGGCTACCGCCTCCATGAACGACACATTTATTTTTTCATCACCAACTAAAATGGATGGTTATAAAAGTGTATTTAATGAATAAATATTATACTTATATAATTATTAATATTATTAAAATATAAACCTTTTTATACATTCCTCACATTCTTTGGAAAATGAAAATGTTAGCCATGTGTACGTGCGGACTACCGCCTCCATGAACGATGTATTTTTTTTTCATAACTTCCTTACATGGATGGTTATAAAACTTATTTTATGAATATATATGATATAATTATCATTATATATCATTAATATATTTATAAAATTGTTAAATTAAAATTAATGATCATTATAAAGTAATATGTTGATATTGATAAATTACCCAAAACAAGATCATCATAGATTCTGTTCTCCTAATCCATGCCCATAGTTTACATAAAATGAACATGGGGATCAATAAATAATTAAAAAATGATTGAAATACCTTTTATAATTTTTAAATAATGAAATTGGTCTCAAATAATAGGGTTTGGCATCTCCATTATAAAATATATGCAAACAATCGAAAAATACTAACATTCGATTTTGAAAATAAATTTTAACTAACTAATGAATGAATAATGAATTATTATAATTAAATATTATAAAAGGTAATATATATGAATATGGTTCTGAAATAGATAATTAATATTTTTATTCTTTTTATGTAGGTTGTTAAGGATCTTTCATGGAATTTGTGAGTAAAAGGTAAGGGTTTTTGTTAAATCAATTTTTATTCATCAAGTTATGATCATAATTATTGAACTTTATTATTATAAATTTAGAATTTTTTACCGTATGAATTTATTATATTTTATTTACTATTTTCTTTTTAGGGATTTATATTTTTATCACATAAACCCCTTTTCAAATGTTTTATACTTTATGAATTATGATGTCCATAAGGGTTTTCGTCTTAATTTTGATTTCATATTTCCCCCATTATTCTTTTTAATGGTGTAATTAGTACCCCATTGAATTATTTCATCATAAATAAATCTTAATCATTTGATTTAAAAGTTCATTTCACAATCTCTCTTTCACGTTATCTTAATTCATATATTACTCAGGTTGTATGGGTTTTCTCATCTATATTTTCATTATTTGAGACATATTCCATATTCAACACTCATTTTATTTTGTGCGGTGTATATACCACACTATATATGATTTTTATCATACATTTCATGAAATTAAATGTATTTAAAAATCCATTATAATTTCACTTTTTCAAGGGTTTTTTTTGATTCAAGTATTATTAAATTCATAAGGGCTTCTGTTAACTCTACACTCTTTCATTGAGTTATAAACTTTATTCTTGAAAATTTTTCTTCTATGTTTGGTTTATTCCACCCTATGGTTTTATTATATATAAATTTAATTTTATATATAGCCAAAATTATATTTTAAATTCAAATATTATTCCTTGATTAATTTCTTTTACTTAATTGTATAATATTGTTAATAATAATTCTCATCATCTTTAATGAATTTTTTTCTTTCATATCCATATTATTTATTTCAAAACATATTTTATTTTATTTTTTTGAAATAAAAATATGTATTATCACTTGTTATATTCATATTTTTCTTTACCTTTTTCAAAAATAAGATTTATTTCACTTTTTATAATTTGGATTTCAACAAAGGTATTTTTAAAATATTAAAAAAGATTTTTTTCCTTTCATGATCATATGTTTTATCTTCCACTACACATTTCCCTAGGATATAAATTATGCCCTTTTAAAGTATCCATTATTGAATAATATTTTTAAAATTAAAATTTTTCAAAAGTTTTCACTTCACCTTTTCAAAAATTACTTTTAAAAAGGACCTATAACTTCTTCTTTTATTACAATGTTACAAATTTTTTCTAAAAACTATATTTTGATTTCACTTACAATTTAATATTTACCTTAAAAGTATTTATTCCTTGTAAATTATTTTATTATGAATTACCCTCTAAATTACCTTATAAAAATTTTCTTTTGGGGGATCAAGCTCACAGTATCAAATGATCCAATTCATGATCCCTTTTTATGTGGTACCATTTGAAGTGTTCTTATTATAAAAGTAATTTTCATGTATTTAAAAAATCCTTAAAAGTTTCTAAGCTTTATCAGGGATATTTGATTATGATACAATTCAAGTTCTCTCTCTATATGGCTTATAAAATTTTCTGGGGAAGCTTTTTTGAAACCCATCTCTTTTCCACCAGTTAATTAAGAAATTTTTGAAATATGAATGTTTTCATGAATTCCTGACACACATATGTATGGTTTTAAATATGTGATGAATGGTTACTAAATTATATATCCCTTCAATTCAATGGGTAAAGTTTGGTATCACATGAGATTATAATTTTGTACATGTGGGTGTAATTATGATTAAGATATGATCACAAGATTGTGTGTCACAAACCAAGCTAGGGTTCCATCTAACCTGACACCTGACCTAGCCTGTGACATGGCCCGAAGGGAATTACCCATCCCCATGGACTGGAAACTAGTTCCTGGGTATAAAAAATACACTTTTGGGAATTATTTCACCCATGAATAACAACTATAAATAATTTTCAAAAACAAAACATCACCCCAAGATCAATAACCATAACCAAAATAGGTAAAACATTTTCAAGTTAAAAAATTTAAAACTTCAACCAAAAATTAAAATAACAAAATGGGAGGGAAAAAAACTAGATCATAACCCAAAACCTCCATGAAACGAGAGGACCATCACCCTCAATCCACCTCCACAAACAACTGTAAGAGAGAAACACTAACAAACAGATCCACTATCACCACTACGTAACATCTTTCCTTTACCTGGTTCAATAATAAAAAGGTCTACATATATCCAAGGGTGTTTGCAGGGTGTAATCCAAATCCTAGTTGGATGCCACCAAAAATAAAGATCCCATTACATAACATTAGAAGACAAATTAACATGTGAGTTTTAGGAAAATAAACTAGAAACATTTTATAGAAAACATTTTTAAGGACACATCACAAGAGAGCATCATGGATAATCCCTAAAGGAACTAGCACTAGTGGGATCATAGGAACCTCATATCTTAGTGATAATGGTATAGAAACCATGAACCACATCATCCTAGTGCATGATACACTAGAGAGGAATCTATCAAAAGTTCTAGTGGTCTCCAATCATCATCATTGTTTAGTTTATGTTGTATCATCAATCTTTCTAGAATAAACTAGGCCTTATCCCTACTGATCTAACTAGAATACTAGTCATAGTCTTTCCACCTAGATACCTAGTATTTCCTTTTCCCTCAATTTAATTTTCAAATGTCACATAGATCACCACTTTTGCATAACCACACTAAACAATACAATTTCACCTAAAAAACACCATTTTTCATAGGAAAAACCTATTTCAAATCCAAATGCACACCAAATCCATTTGGAAACACACTTCCCACCACTTAAAATATTTATAGAATACATTTAAAAAATAATAAGGAATAACACATGAAACACAACCAATTTATTTTAGAAAACCATCTTCCATTCCATACGCACCTCAAAACTTTTATAAAACACATTTAGAACCACACACATAATCTATAGAACAAATTTAAGAAACCAAGAAAGCATACCAAAATCATTTAATAATGGTAAAGCATGGAACCACCTACCTCAAAATTGGAAGCTTCTATAATCTGATGTAAAACCACAACCGCACCACAAGGGGACCCTATAAAGGCATGACCGAATCATAAACACCAAGATTAAACCCAAAGAACCAAGATTCAACCCATTTTAGGGCAACCAACCCATTGGACAAATGAGAACCCAATAAAGAGGGTAGAAGTACCCTAGAAGAAAGAAGAAACCAAGATAAAAGAGGCTTACTTGATGATTCTTGAAGACCCAAATCCAAATCCACCAAAAAATTGAAGGTCCACGGGAGAAATTAGGAGAGGGAGATGTGCCTAGGGATGAAAATAATGAATGGGGGAATAAATGGGTGGAATTAGGGTTAAATCAGGGTAGTGTAGAAAGGTAATTTTCATATTTTCAATGACCAATATCGGTTGCATGGTTACCCCACATGGTTTTCCAAACCATGTAGAAACTGTGCATCACCCTATTTCCATGAGGAATGAGGCCACATAGTTTCATGGGGGAGAGAGAATTCCCATGAGGTAAGATATTCATCATGGATAGTGCCACTATCCAGGGCGCACCATTTCCCTAGGGCTAGCACATGGTTTCCTCTAATTGTGCTCCAACCATGTGCCACCTGCTATCAGGTCCAAAAAATCTATTTTCTCCAAAAACTCTTCGAAAAATAAAGGGATAAATTCAAGAAAAAAAATAAAATAATAATACCCCAAAATAAAATCATATATGTGAAATTTCCCCCACCATAAAATATTTCTGTCCCCAGAAAGTCATCTTGAAGTCTGATCAGAGAATAAAAAAGGATACTGCTCCTCAACCCAATACTTCCAATCCCACATCTTATTCTCATCATCACCATGATTACAGAGCACCCAAACTAATGGTATGTATTTTCTTCAAAGAACTTTATATATAGAATCCATAATTTGTGCTGGCTGTTCAAACACAGAAAAATCAGGATCCAACCTTAACTCCTCCCAATTCAACACATGTAGAAGATCCATATTATACTTATTTAACTAAGATACATGAAACATTTCATGAATTGACATCAACTAGGATGTAAAATATAACACATATCCCACATTAGAAACTCTCTCAGTAACCTCAAAAGGTCCAACATACCTTGGTTTTAGCTTCCCTTGCTTACCCAAATGATGGTGACCTAAGAAAGGTGCCACTTTCAAGAACACCCGATCACCCACAAAGAATTCTAAGGATTGGATCCTTTGATAGACATAAGAATTGTGGAAACTCTGCGCTGTCGATAACTACTACCTGATCAAACATACTTTCTCAGACTTCTCCAAAACAAGACTCAATCCTAACAATGATGTATCACCCACCACTACCCAGGAAAAAGGAGATCGTCATGGCTGACCATAAAGCACCACAAAGGGAGCCATTATTATTAAGGATAAGTAATTTTTATTATAAAAAAACTTGAGCAACCCCAAATGGATATCCCATGAGGCTCTAAAAGCTAAAATAAATGCCCAGAGCATGTTTTCTAAGATCTGATTCACCCGCTCTATCTGACCATCTGTTTGAGGATGGTATGCTGTACTCAACATGATCAGCAATCCCATCACCTTTTGAAGGACTTCCCAAAACTGTGAGGTAAAATGGGGGTCCCTATCCAAAATGATAGCTGAAAACACACCATGAAGTCTCACTATTTCCCAAACATACAACCAACCCAATTCCTCCACTTTGGATGAATCCCTAATTAGAATGAAATGGGATGATTTGGTCAGATGATCAATAACTACCCATACGTAATTTATCCCTAGGGTGTATGAGGTAAGACAATAATGAAGTCCATGGTGAACTAATCCCACTTATAAGTAGGAATTTTTTAAAGGATGAAGAAAACTAGAGGGCCGTTGGTGCTCTTCTTTAATATGATAAATAGTATAATGCCGAGATACAAAGTCTACTATATCGCATCTCATACCCAGCCACCAAAACCAATGATGCACATCATAAAACATCTAGGTGGTATTGGGGTGAATGAACTGTTGAGAATGGTGGCTATCCTACATCACCACCTTTCGTAATGAAAATGACACCATGAAGAAATCCTGGAAGTAGGTAACCCCCTCAGGAGACAACGACCATTCACATGTCACCACCCCACCATTTAAGAAGTGCATAGAATGATGGAACAACTCATCATTAGGATAATCCTATCAAAGCAACTTCAGGAGAGAGGGTGATTGCTGAAATCTAGCCAAGAACGCACCTCCACTGTGATCCTTGGTGTCCAGATGAATCTGGAAAAAAGACCCATTAAAGTCCACTCATCACTAGACTCCTTCAAAGCTTGAACTGTCACTTTTCTTCTCAAAGCATCAGCTACTACATTACCTTTACCTGGGCTGTAGTTGATATAAAAATCAAACCCCTAAAGGTATTAAAAACAATTATTCTACCATAGATTTAGATCATTTTGAGAGAATATGTAGGAAAATCTATTATGATCAGAATATACCACAAACTTCTCCCCAAAAAGATAATGATTCCACATATTCAAGGCATGCATCACTGTCACTAGCTCCTGATTATGTGTTAGGTAATTCTTTTCATGTGGTCAGAGTTAGCGAGAACCATACACCACCACATGCTCATCCTGTATCAGTACACACCTAAAACCCATAGATTAGGCATCAAAATAGACCACACATTGCTTTCCGTATTTAAAAAAAAAAAAATCAAAATAAGGGATGTGGTCAACTGCCGCTTATGATCCTAAAAAGATTCTATAAATTATGAGCTCCACTAAAACTTCATACCCTTATGGGTGAGTTCCATCATGGGTGATGTAATCCAATATAAATCCCTAACAAACCGTGTGTAGTACCTTTATAGGCCCAAAAAGATCATGATCTCAAAACCATTCCTCAAACGATCCCATGACATCACTGTATTGATCTTTTTTGGGTCCACTGAAACCCCTCATTCTAAGATCATGTGACCCAAAAACTTTAACTCCCTGATCTATAAGGTGCACTTACAAATGCCGTTCATGCTCCTCCTTGGTTCCAAAATAAACCAAGATGTCATCCACAAATATAACAATAAAAGAGTCAAGATACCGATGGAACACCCTATTAATGAGTTCCATGTAAACCATTAGAGAATTCATCAATCTAAAAGGCATAACCAAATACTCAAAGTGTTCATACCTGCTTGAGAAACCTATATTCAGAACATCCTCCTCCCCAAATCTGACCTGGTGATACTTGGAACAAAAATCAATCTTGGAGAACCACTTTTCCCCCTTAATATAATCAAAAAGGTTGTCAATATGGGGAAAGGGTTCTTATTCTTTATTTTCAAATTATTTATATGTCGATAATTGGTACATAACTAGAGAGATTCATCATCCTTCTTTGAAAATATGACTGTGGAAACCCAAGGTGAGACACTCGAGCAAATAAATCCTTTGGATTCTAATTAGTCTAGATGGATCTTTAATTCCCTCAAATTTTTAGGAAAATACTATATAAGGGAAGAGATATTGGATATGCTCTCAATTCCAAGTTGATGGTGAACTCCATGTCCCACTCCGAATTAAAACCTGAGAAATCATCTGGAAACACCTTTGGGAACTCATTCACCACAATAGGTAATCCACCTTTATGAACACCATCATCATCCTTTAATGTGAGAGACAAGATATAAAAAATGAGATATCCCAACTCCAGAAGTGGAGGTCCAACACATCCCGACTAAGGATCCCATTCACCTTGAAAAATCTAGGTACTCCCATCAGGTTCCATGAAACTCAATATCCATCGTTAATAATCAATGTGTACATAACAATGCACCATCCAATCCATAC
Organism: Viscum album; assembly: GCA_963277665.1. Taxonomy (NCBI): domain Eukaryota; kingdom Viridiplantae; phylum Streptophyta; class Magnoliopsida; order Santalales; family Viscaceae; genus Viscum; species Viscum album. The sequence continues at coordinate 67,758,810 of OY728165.1, read as the reverse complement.
CAAGGACCATGTCAAATAGGACCATTTATAAAACCTAGAATCCCATTCTAGCTTGAACCCTGATAGGGTGAGTGCATAAGACAAACACCTGAAAACCATCTCTCACTTCTAACCAAGTGGCGTAACTAACTCCATCACATACGACATAAGATCAGTTGATAGTTTCAACTCATCCACAAGATGGTAAGAAATAAAATACTTACACGTACCAATATCAAACAAAGCAACAACTATAGATGATGAAATAAGAATGATACCTTAGACTACTACAGGTCCTACATCAGATTACACTAGTGCCTGTTCCACAACATGAAGATTTATTATCTCTTCCTAATAATGAGAACAACCACTAGACTACATCTCTGACTTGAGATGAATCTGACCAAAAGAAGATCCAGCTCTACCGCCACGACCACCAAATTGAGAACCTACTATTCTGGATGGTTCTAACTGTGATGAAATCCCTATGGAGGCTACATATCCTGCACCACCCTAATATGGATGAGTGGATTTGAAAACCCACTAAAAGTTACCATTATACCCACATCAATGGCAAGGTATAAGTGGAGATAGACATGCTGACCGCATGTACCCTTATTTTCTACATTAACGACATAAGACTGACCCAAAATCTGAATCCACAAATGAAGATAGTTAGGAAAGATAGCCCGAATTACCACCACCATTCTTATTTTACTCATCCAACTTCATATTATTCTCAAATGAACTGCCACTGCCTTGGCCCACTACTGAAACTGCTCCATAAAAACCAGACTTTACGACACGATCTATCTCCACAATCAAAGCATGATCAACCACCTCATCATAAGTCTTTATCTTGAACAAGAATACCCAAGATCAAATATTTGGCCTCAACCCTATTTTGAACTGTTGAGACTTTAACTGCTCATTTGAAACCACTTTAGGTGAAAAATGATCCAATTTAGAAAAATGATTAGCATACTCCGTCATGGTCTGATACCTTTGGTGGAGATCTAAAAACTCTTAGATTTTAGAGAAGGTAAGGGTATTTAGGAAATAATACTCATTGAACATGAACTTGAAGTCCTTCCAACCCATATAATCATGGTTCCTGGCTTGAACCACTAATTCCCACCACCTTCAACTGGGACCTTCCAAGAAGAATGAATCAAATTTCAACTTGAATGCCTCAGGAGTTTCAAGAAACTTAAATATTCTATTGATTTTATAAAGCCACTCCACTTCCACTTGGGGATCTGTGCTACCCTAGAAGGTAGGAGGCATATTCTTGGGAAACTCCTGAGCTTTTTTACTTTCGAAGACCTGGTTCTGCTTCCTTGACATGAGCAGGACTAGATCCCGCTCCCTGACCCAAATCTTGGATAGCCTAAACCACAACTTCTATTAGTCTCTGATCAATTAACGAGGGAGAACTCTCTTTGTCCTCTTCCTATGGCCACATATGAAGTCTCTAAGGATTCATCTTTATACATCAAGAAAAAACCAGAAGGAAAAACTACCAATACACCATTCTAAAAAATTTTCAGCAACAACATTTCCAAACACTTCCATAGATCAAAACAAAACCGCATCCATCATAATAAAAAACCAAATGAACAACTTCAACCCCACCCGATGTCCATGCATATTCTGTAGTCTGTAAGTCTCACTAGGAGGAGAATTCAAACCAAATCCTAGCATCCCATGGTGACTCAAGGCCTGTTATGAGGTGTTTTTTCTAGACACCCCACTCACAACCAAACCTCAAGACCTAAAAATCCTAGATCCTATCTATCAAGACTCACCCAAATATCATGATCCAAATAAAGGATGAAACCTCCTTTGATACCATTTATTCATGAACCAAGTTGGGGTTCCATACATCCCGATACCCAATCCAACCCATGATATGGCCTGATGGGCATTCCCGATCCCCATGGGCTGACAATTAGTGCCTGGGTATCAACTATACACTTTTGGGAATGATTTCACCCATGATGAACAACCATAAACAATTATTAAAAATAAAACACCACACCAAGATTAGTAACCATAACCAAAATAGGTAGAACATTTTCAATTTAAACATTTTACAACTTTAAAAAAATATAAAAAATACCAAAATGGGAGGGGAACCAACTGGAATATAACCCAAAACCTCCATGCAACAAAAGGGACACAACCCTAAATCCACCTCCAAAAACACCTACAATAGAGGAACACTAGAAACCAAATCCACCATCACCACCAAAAAACATCTTGCCTTTACCTAGGTTAATCATAACAAGGTCTACATACACCCAAGGGTGTATGCAGGGTGTGAGCCAAAGCCTAGTAGGATGCAGCCCAAAAATAAAGATTCCATTCCATAACATTAGAAAATAAATTAACATGCGAGTTTTAGGAAAATAAACTAGAATCATTTTAAAGAAAACATTTTTAAAGAAAACACTTTCAAAAAAATCTTTCTTTGAAATTAATTTGAAAGTAAGGTCCACCGTGTGCTGACGGTAAGCACCACATCACAAAAGTGAATCATGGGAAATCCCTAAAGGTACTAGTATAATTGGGACCCTAGGAACCTCTTATCTCAGTTATAATGTTATAGAAACCATGACCCACAACATCTACATGCATGATACACTATCAAGGAATCTATCCTAAGTTCTAGAGGTCTCCAATCATCATCATAGTTTAGTTAGTGTTGTATCATCAATCTTGTAAAAATAAAGAGAGACTCAACCCTACTGATAAAACTAGCATACTAGTCCTAGTCCACCCACTTAGATACCTATGATTCCCTTTGTGCTAAATTTCATTTTCACATGTCACATATATCACCACTTTCACATACACACACAAAAAAATATGATTACACATGAAAACCACCATTTTTCATAGTAAAAACCTCTTTCAAATCCAAACACACACTAAATCCATTTGGAAACACACTTCGCACCACTTAAACAATTTACAGAACACATTTATGAAGCACAATAAGTAAGCACACATGAAACATAATAAATTTATTTTAGAAACCATTTTCAAGCCATACACACCACAAAACCTATATAAAACATATTTCTCACTACACACATAATCCATAGAACACATTTAAGAAACCAGGAAAGAATACCAAAATCATCTAATAATGTTAAATCATGGAACCACCTACTTAAATTCTGGAAACTTCTAGAATCCAGTAGAAAACTACAACTACACCATAAGGGGACCCTATAAAAGAAATATTGAACCATAAACAGCAAGATTAAACCAAAAGAACCAAGATTCAACCCATTTTAGGGAAACCAACCCACTTGAGAAATGAAAACCCAAGAAAGAGGGAATAAAAACCCTAGAAGAAAGAAGAAACCATGATAAAAGATACTTACTTGATGATTCTTGAAGACCCAAATCCAAGTATACCCAAATATAGAAGGTACAAGGGAGTAAGGAGGAGAGGGAGAGGCACCTAGGGATGAAAATCCTGAATGGGGGAAGAAATGGGTGGAATTGGGGTTAAATATGGGGAGGGTATAAAGTTAATTTTTATATTTTTAATGACCTGGGCATGTCATACAGTTAGCCTACATGGTTTTCCAGACCATGTGATAATCGTGTGTCCCTCTCTGTCTAAGAGGAATAAAGCTATATAGTTTCCTGGGGGAGGGAACATGCCTTTGTGGAAAGCTATGTGGATTGGACAATGTCACTATCCAGGGAGCATAGTTTCCCTTGGGCTGGCGCACAGTTTCCTCTAATCATGTTCCAATCATGTGCCACCTGATGTTGGGTCAAAAACTCAATTTTCTCCAAAAACTCATAGGAAAACCAAGGGATAAATTTAAGACCGAAAATAAGAAAAAGAATACCTCAAAATAAAATCATGGATATGATATTGTGTGTGGGTGTAATTGCTAATAATCTATGCTCACAATATAATACATGGGTAAAATTACGGTTAAGCTATGCTCACAAGATTGTGCATGGAGTAATTGTAGTTAAGCTATGATCATAAGATTATGCATGGACATAATTATGGTTATGATATCTTCAAAATGTTATGATTTCGTATACTTATGATTATTCCATATTTCTTTGTTAAATTCCTATGTTATGTTCCATGGATCATAATTATTGTCTCATGTTTATGTACTCTTATTCCATGGTATATGTTAGATCATTTGAGACTACATTTATTTTTATCTTTCCTTATGGACAAATCTTATTCTTTAATGTTATTTTTTATCATATATTTCTACCATGCTCATGTTTTCTCACTTTATTATGCTTTAAACCCTTTATGACTAATTTATTAGTTTTTCATTTATTGAGTGTTTCAGATCACCCATTTTTATTTTTTCTCATTCCCCAGGTTATGAAGATGAGTATGACATATGAGATGCCTAGAAGGAAGTATAGTATGGTGTAATTATAGAGAAATGTTAAAAAATTTGTGAAATAATATTTTTATATAGATATTCTCTAAGACACTAATCCTTCCATTAATGATATTTTTAGATTATTTTAAGATGTAATGTTTATATTATGGAAGTATATAAAATTTTATCTTGAGTTATCTCACTTAGTATCAAATCCACATATTAAATTATTTTTAGCACTAGATTTGAGAGTGTGGGTTTGGGGTGCCTCAGTTGGTATCATAGTAGAGTTTAGTTAGTTTTGGGTATTAGTTTAGTTATTTTTGGGGATTAATACTAGAGAAAATTGGTGAAAATCCTATAGATAAGAATAAATGTTCTAAAACAACCTTAAATTTTAATAAAGTATATATTTTTTGGTTTCCTAGTAATGAAATCCCTATTTAGATACAAACATGTGGACACTAGATTTGACATAGATGAACATAGGAGAAATAACCCTGAAAAAGGATGGTTGGTTATTAAAGTGATCTTCCCTCAGTGCATGGAAAAGAGTACTAACTTTACACTTGGTCTGAAACACCTTGGGGGTTTTATTTGTTCAATTCACATAATCTTTCTGAATTATTATTAATGATTTAAATAGAATTTGATGATGTATAAATATATAGGTTAGAAAACACAATAGGGAAATAACTCTAAAGTATTATAGGTTGAAATGATAGTGTCATAGGATGAGATACCTTATTATTGATTTATATAATTGTTTACTATGATATTATCAGATATTATCATAACCACTTGGTTTTAGTATTTGGATGGAATCAAGATCATGAAAATAAAGCTGTGAAAGGTATGTCTCTAGAAACCCTTATGTCTTACAATCCAACTAAGGAAACATATTTGAAACAAATGGTTGTGAAAAATGAAAATCTCGATAAATGTTTATTAAGTGATAAAAGAAGAGTTTTCTAGCCCCACTTAATATAGTATGGTTAATATCTCATTATAAATTACATATTTAGTCTTGTATATCTTATGGATACACTTAGATATTTTTATAAGTGATAATTAAAATTATGAGGATGCAATTTATTTATGAGGAGAGAATGTAACACTATAAGATTTGAGTATAAAATTTTATTTAGATAAATAATATTCTTAATATCTTTCTTCATATGAAACACCAAACTAAAAAAATCACAATATATTAAGATAAAATTATAATTAGTAAATATAACCATTATAATGTAGCCATTAAGTTAGCGAGTATAAATAAAGCTAACTAAATTATGAAATATATGTGGAAATAAAAATAAATTTCATTTTTAATACTAATACATTGATAAAATTCAATTATCTCATCTAAATAACTAATAAAATCATTTTATACATAAAAATATTTTACTAAAAATTACCTTTTTATGTGTTATGAATTTTTTTATATTATTGTTAAATAATGATTTTAATAAAATTTATTGATAATATATATAATAAAATAAGTTAACATCTATCCAATAGTTATTACTAGGCATGTAATAAATTCATTTTATGCTTAGATGATACACTTTTCATAAAATTATTTTTATGGGTCATGCGTGCTTGCATCAAAATTAATTTTTATCACTTTTATATTGAATCAAATAAAATGATTTGAATATTTTTAATCAAAAATTTTATAATTAGGTAATAATAGAAACCGAATTTTTAGTCTTAAAAATAAGTTTCTGAGATTAAATTTAACTACCATGATAGTGGTAAAAGGGAGGTTTTCAAAGAATAGTTTTCACAAATATTGTATAATTTTTGTCTACAAAATTTAATTAAATATATTTTAAAAAGTGAATCTAATGTGGTGTTTAAAAATATAAAAAAATATATTAACACTCATTTAATTATTAATTTTTAGGAAATAATAACAAGAATAGTTAACATTTTTAAAAACTATTTTCCTCTAAAAAAATTAATTATATTTTATGTTTCCATTTAAAAATTAAATTACTAAATTTTAGAATTTTAATTAAAAAAAAACAAATTTTGGATTCATAATTACAATATTATATTAGAATGATCTTTTTGGATTTTCTGAAAAGATTTTTTTTGATGAATTGTATAAAATAATGTTTTTACAAATATTGTGACTTTTATGATATCATTATGATATAAGCACAAATTTAAAATTTATGAAACATTTATCTTGAAAAAAATATGTATTTTATAAGTAAAATTATAAATTTAAAAATAAAGAGTTTAATTTAAAAAACTGTATTTAGAATTTTAGAATTTAATTTATATTTTTCTCTAAAAATATTTTTAATGCATTATTCATTTATTATTTTAGAATTAATTTTTAATAATTTTAGAAATTTTATCCAATAAAATGGATTTAATATTTTTAATAATAATTTATAAATTATGTAATAATTTATATTTTATTTTTAGGCATAAAAAATAAATTACTTAGGTAGAAATTACTTACTATGGTAAAAGTTAAAATGGTAAAAGTGTTAAATAAAAAAGAAAAAAGACATAAAATTTTTAAAAACATTCCTATAAATAAGTTTTTAAGGCATTTATAGAACTCAAATCATCCCTTGTCTAATAAATTTTAATTTTTGAGTCACTTTCCTTGGATACTGCACCACTTATTATAAAAATTCCACTCATCTCACTTATAAATAGATCCCTTCACCACCCCACTTATCCACATACCACAAGCCTCTTAGTTTGACCAAAATCTACCCAAATACCTCCCAAAAACTCCTATACATATCCTATAGGTTTTTTATCCTCAAAAGTCCATCCCTAAAATTCTTAATTCATTTTTTCAAAGGAGTTGTTCCATGGAGTAAGGTAAAAATTTCCTAATCAGTCATTTTCATTTCCATTTCTTTAAGTATTCTTATTCTAACTAAAAGTATATTTTACCATACTAGAATAATAAAATTAGTATAATTATTATATTTAAATTTTATTATATTTATGTAAAAATCATTATGCACCTTCCTCCCTTCTTCTTAGAAAAATGAAAATATCGTTCATGCACACGTGCAAAATACAACCTCCATGAACAATGTATTTCACTTTTCATCACCACCTTACATAGATATTTATAAAATATAATTTAATGAATAAATAATATAATTATAAAATTATTGATACTATTAAAATATAAACTAGTTTCTAACTTCCTACCATTCCATATAAAATGAAAATGTCATTCATGTGTACTTGAAGACTACCACCTCCATGGATGATGTATCTAATTTTTCATTAGTAACTTACATGTATGGTTCTAAAACATATTTGATGAAAATATATGATATCAAGGAGTAATATATTTCATGAATATGGTTCTGAAATTATTCCACAAAAATTAAATATCATTATAAACTAATTCATTGATATCAGTAAATTACCAAGAGAAAACTCACCATGGATTTCTCTATCATGAACCATGACCATAGTTTCCATTAAATGGAAATGGGGATGGATAAATCATTTGAAAAAATATTTAAATACCTTTTTATCTAGGAATTATGAAATTGGAATCAAATAACAGGGTTCAACACCACCGTTATAAAACATATGCGAAAGAATTGAAAAATACTAATATTCAATAGTAAACATAACCATTAACTAAATAATGAATTTATAATGAATAATTATAATTAATGAGTATAAAACATAATATATATGAATAGGGTTATTAAATAGGTTATTAATATTTTTTATTACATAGGAGGTTAAGGATATTTTATGGAAGTAAGGAGTAAAATGTTAGAGTTTTTGTTAACTCAATTTTCTTTCATTGAGTTATGGTTGTTCTTATTAAAATTTATTAATATAAATTGGATAATATATATTGTATGATTGAATTATGTTGTATTTAATATTTTATTTTTTTGGGACTTACATTTAAATCACATAAACCCCTTTTCAAATGTTTACTACTTCATGAATTATGACGTTTGTAAGAGTTTTCATAAAAATTTCCGTTCATTGAGACATGATTTCATATTTTGAACCTATTATTATTATAAATGGTTTAATTAATAACCCATATAATTACTTAATCCTAAATTATCCTTAATAATGTGATTCAAATTTCCATTTCACATCATCTCTTTTTATATTCTTTTAATTCATATATACCCAAGTTGTAAGGATTTTATCTTCTTAATTTTCTTTCATTGAGACATATTCCATATTCAACACTTGTTTTATTTTTTGTGTTGTATATAATTCTATATGTATTATTTTTATCACACCATTCATTTAATTTAATATATTTAAAAATCCATAATAAGCTCTATTTTCAAGGGTTTTTCGTTTCAAGTGTTACTAAAGCCGTAATGGTTTTTGTTAACTTAACTCCCTTTTGTTGAGTTATAAGATTTATTCTTGAAAATTTTCCTTCTATGTTTAGTTTATTATGAACTAAGGTTTTGTTATATATCACTTTATATTTTTATTAAGGTAAAAATACCCTTTTAATCTAAATATTCTTCCTTGATGAATTTATTCCACGTTTAATTACTACATTGTTAAGAATAATTCTCATCCTCTTTAACGACTATTTTTCTTCCATATATATATTATTTCATTCCATAAATGTTTTCCTTTATTATTTTGAAATCCAAATATTTATTATCTCTCATAATATTCATATTTTTCATCACTTATTTTAAAAAACAAGCTTTATTTATCTTTTTACGATGTGAGTTTCAACAAAGCTATATTAAAAATATTAAAAAGGTTTTTCCTTTCATGATTATATATTTTATTTTCCACTCAAAATTTCATCACGATAACCTTTATGAATTTTTCAAAGATATATTATTTAACATTCCTTTTAAAATTAATGGTTTTAAAAAGTTTTTTACTTTATCATTTTGAAAATTATTTTTGAAAATGACCTATAACTTCTTCAGTCAGAATGGCCTGAAGGCATTCATTTTTTTTGATAATACACCTTTCAAGGGGTGAGGTGGAACCCTTAAAAGGGCCAAAGGCTTAAATAAAATTACATGACTTGTAGGTATTAGGGGGAATCACCCAGACAAGACAACTTTGAACTGATCCTCCCCAGTATATGTCATGATATCAGCACTGCACCTTTCCAGGGCTGGTCGGCTAGCTGTCCTATGAAAAGATACATAGGTTATAAAGATGAATATAAGATATGATATATCTATAAGGAATTATAGTATGGTGTGATTATGGAGAAATGTTCACAAATTTATGAAATAATATTTTTATGTATCAAATATTTAAAGACATTAAACCTTCAGTTAATTAGATTGTTAGATTATTGTGAGATGTAATGTTTATACTATGGAAATATATGTAAGTTTGGATTGATTCACCTCACTTGGTTTCTAATCCAAATATTAATTTATTTGTTTTTATCACTATATTAAAGAGTGTGGGTATGGTTCACCTCAATATGTGTGAAATATGACTTCTAATAAACTTGACCCTAAATCAAGTAGATGCTTATTTGTTGTTTATTTCAAAGAAAAAAAGGATATTATTTATATAGTCTTATTTAGAAGAAAGTTATGTATCATACTGGTATATTTATTTAGAATTAATATATTAATAGAGGATTATATTAGAGGAAAGTTGAACTTAAAAAATTTCAAGAGAAAAAAACCCAAACTATTTCTAAGATAGAAGTTATTCTAGTTTCAAAAAGAGTTGTGGAAGATGAATTGAATGAGGTTATATAAGAACCTCAATGGTCTAGTAGGATTTTCTTGTAACCCAATAGATACGGATATCTTGTGGAAAATTATGATTAAGTACTGTTCATAAATAATGAACCTTCTACCTATCGATATAACATTGAGATTTTAGATTATAATAAATTGTGAAATTCCATGAAATATGAGATGAAATACATGTACACTAACCAAGTTTGGAATTTAGTGGATGCATATGAAGGGATGAAACTCATAGGGTGTAAGTTTATTTCTTGAATTAAATCTTTCATGGATAGTATAATTTCTACAAATAAATATCACTTGGTGGGAAATTTTTACAAACAAATTCATGGTATTAACTATAAATATATATTTTCTTCAATTGTGATGATAATTTCTATTAGGATATTTTTTTCCATAACAGATCATTATGATTTTGAGATATATTAGATGGATATCAAAACCAATTTTCTTAATGGGAGTTTAGTTAAGTAATTGTATGTTATATATCTTGATGGTTTTGAAGTTTCAAATGAGTCTATAAAGGTTTCTAATTTACAATTGTCCATTTTTGGATTGAAGTAAGATTCTTTGAGTTAGAACATCCAACATGATGATAAAATCAAAGTGATTGGTTTCATAGAAAAATAGGATTATTATTGTGTATACAAGAATACTTATGATATTATTATGGTATTTTTGATATTGTATATGGATGGCATACTTATTATTATAAATGATGTACCAAATTTACACTATGAAAATATGTGGTTTAGAAAATGATTCTCAATGAAAATACATAGATGAAGTAGCCTTCATACTAGGTATGAATATCCATAGATAGAGATAAAAATTTTTAATCGTATTGATTCAAAAACATTTTATTGGTAATGTGATAAATTGGTTTAACATGGAGAATTATAAGAAAGGGTCTTTACCAATGCTGCATGACATGAGTCTTTGGAAGATTCAGAATCCTTCTAAAGAGTTAGAAAGGATGGATGAGATTATATATAAATCTTCCATAGCATCCATCATGTATTCCATATTATATACTCTAGTTGATGTCAGATATTAATTACGCATAATAAGTAGATACTAATACATTCTTAGAACGAGTCAATAGATTATAGTCAAGAATATCCTTAAGTACTTAATAAGAAGTAAGGATATGTTTTTGGTATTTGGAAGTGAAGATGAGATCATTTTAAGAGGTTACACTTATTCCAGTTTCCAATACAACAAAGATGACATGATATCTCAATTTGGTTACATGTTTTTCTTGAATGGTGGAGTAATTAGTTGGACAAGTCTCAAACAAGACATTTTAGAGGACACAACAACATATTCATAGTACATCACAACATCAGATGCTATGAAGGGAGTTGTTTAGACCAATAAGTTAATTTATGAACTTGGGGTGGTATCTATCATTGAAAGATAAATTGATATTTACTATAATAAAAATGGATTTATTTTTTAGGATAAGAAACCCCATTCTCACCAAAAGATAAAACACATCCTTTAAAAATATCATTTCATTAGAGAGATCATTAAGAGGGGTGATGTAAAGAACCTTTTGGGTGGATATAGATGAAAATATAGAAAATCATTTGATAAAAACATTAACACAAAAAATCATGAGGTCCATATTGAATATCTTTGTATTAATATATTAGAGATAATATATAATGGTTGTAAAATGTATCATGGTTTTATAATAAAATAAATATTTATTTGTCATTCATTTGTGTGTGCTGAATTTACATTACATAGATAGTTTAATGGTAATATCATATCAAAGTAAATTTTTTTATTTGTTTTGAATTGATTAATTCACATAATATTACAGGTTATGATGATATATTATGATTAATATGAGTATAATCTTTCATTTTACACAAATAGTTTTATGTGATAAAAAGAATAGACCCATGAGATAATTTGTCAAGAATTATTATCTATTATGAACTACTAAATTATATCACATGGAATGTCATATGATCATTGATATACTTAGGATTTTATACTTATTATGAATCCTTAATGATTGAGTTTGAAAAGATACAAAGTATGAGAACCTTTATAATTTGATTCCTTTTTTATGCAATCCTTGAGGATTAACTAATCAGGGGTAGTTGGGTATGTTATGGATCATGTCATCAGTTGAAAATTAATCAAGATGGTATTTATGCACTCATATAGAGAGAAAATAAATATGGGTACATAATTAAACTGGGATGAATAAATTCATGACCATGATTATTTGAGTGACATGTGATGTTATAAACTACTTAGATGAATGATATGTGTTGTATTCATTAAATATGGTTAGTCTATTTTAGATAATCATAAATTTATGAGTTGGAATATAATATATTGAAATGTTCCATGTCTATTGGTCACTCAATTTCATGAAAAAATGGATTATATAAGCACACATATAGTTTATATAACTACACATTGAAGTGGACATGTTCATATGAAGATATGAGTGTATTTGATTGAGATCATACAATAACCCTTTGTATCTTGAGTAGAAATTATGTTTTTATAAATATCTCTTATCACACACCCACCCTTTAAATTTTATTAATTAATTTATTTAATTTATTAATCTTTGGTTTTGTGCCAATTTATTTTATAATTTTTTAAAATTATAAGGTCTTTTTCATGTTTCATGGTTTGGTCGCACAATTGGATAAATTGTACGATAACCATGTAAAATGGGTATATGATCTGATTTAAATAGTTTTCACATGGTTTTACAAAAATGTGGTCTAACCATATAGGTGTTCCCAATGTGTCCACTTTTGGTCACATGGTCTGTGTACAATTTGGCCAAGTGTGTAGCCAAACCATGCAACCCTCCCTCTGATTACAATTTTTGAATTTCTAAAATTTCCCCTACCTCATTTTTTTGGGTAAAAATCCCTCAAGGTATCATTGAATCATTTTTGAGGTGATTGTGTTTGTTGACAAAGTGGGCCTCCATGTTGTGTTTGTTGAAAAAGCAGACCATGATGTACAAATTTGTTGACAAAGGGGGTTTACATGGTGAGTTGTCGAGTTCAATGGATTTTTCAACAATCCATGATTGATTGAAGAACATCTATCAAGGAATGGAAGATCTGGAGGTGGTACAAAAAGAGCAGATACAAGGTGGCGCTGTTTTCCAGTGTTTGCCAAATTTTTGGTCCTGAAAATCGGAAAATGGAGAAATGTGTTTTTGGAAAAGGAACTTGCACAAAAATGTCTTAGAAGCTTAGAAAGTTGTGTGACATATGTTTTTCATGATCATAACATCAAAATATTTCAAAGTAAAGAGGGGAACCCAAGTTTTGGTTTGGTCGTGCAAGTGACTAGGGCGACAGAGGCTCGGGTGGCTGGACTTGCATGCTGAGAGGAGACTTGCGTGCCGGTGCTCAGGGTACCCAAAATGCCTATAAATAAAGGGATACCCCTTCTAATTTTTAATGGAGTTCAACACTTAGATAAAATTAGAGCTCTAGTCGCACAGGTGGTTCGGTCACGCAAGTGGTGGTTTGGTCATACAAGTGGTGGTTTGGTCACGCAAGTATAAAGATACTCATAAGTTGTGCACCAGTTGATACTTATGTGATAATATTGGTTTTGGGCATAAAAGGGTGTGAGTCTTTCAAGTTTAGAGTTGAAAAATGGGGTTTCACGCAAGTGTTTTGGTGAAAATTGTGTGCTAGGTTTGGAGAAGCATGACAAAGCATAGAGAAGCACGCTAAGCATAGAGAAGAGAATCGATTATTCCAGGACTGTGTGAAAGTTGGAAGATTTCCTGGTACATCTGTGGTAAAGTTTTATTCATCAGTGGATAAAATTGGAACTTCAAAAGAGCATCTACATAGAGAAGAAGATGCATTCATTTGTGATAATAAAGGGGCCAACAATTCTTTAAACTATGAGTGGATCTTCTAAAGAAGTAGTGAGACCACTTCAGTTGAGAGAGCAATGAGCTTTCATATTGTGAGTGGTTGTAAACTAGGAGGGACACTGAGTCCGCTCCAAAATTTGTAAACATCAGTGCACTTTTAGTGGATTTGGTACATCGACACATTGCCAGTATATACTCCTTGGAAATATCCTAGTGAGGGTGAACCAAGTAAAAATCATTATGTCCTGTGCATGATTTAGTTTCTGTTTATACTTTTCTACATGAAAGAGAGAGAAGAGAGTTTTTCTTAACAGCGAAACAAGATCAATAGGGGAAGTTGTTTTAATATGTCATACCATGATTCACCACCCCCTCTTAGGGTATCTAACCCAGTGGACCTAACATCATTTTAGACCCAAAATTGTCTCCTCCTCCCATCATACATGATGCATGAACCCTAGTAACCTAGGGAACCTCTTTCATGTATCCTCCTCCCTTCTTCTCCATTTTGTCTTGTGATTTCAATGGTATTTCATTTAGGTAGGGTTATTTTTCTCTTCTTCCTCCTATTTCTCTCCCATCCCCCCTTCTCCCATTATAGTGCACATCATTGGGAATAACCCTAGGTTGGTTAAAACTCCAATTTCTTCCAATTTTGGTTTCCCAGGGTGTTTAATATTCCTTTGAGTGCTTCCTCTCATCATTATTCAAGGTTTTAGATCTCAACTATTGAAAGTAGTGAGTTCTAGGTAGGTTACCCCATATTTAAGGCTTTAAATTCTATAACCCTTTACTTCTTATTCTTTAAATCTATGTTTTAGTTATTTATTGAAAATATTAATTGTATCTATAAGCCTCTTTGAGAGGTAAAAAGGTTTTACTTGGCTTCCATTAAATTCAACGGGCCTCTTCTTTAGAAATGTTTGATTTAAAATTATTTAGAAACTAATTTACACACCAAGTATTTTATGGATTTATTGGATGATTTTTAATTGTAATTTTTGGTGTTTTATTTTTTTTATTTCCAAAAGAAATTATCAATAAATTCTTATTTTTACATAACATTTCATCTAATTCCATGAAATGATAAGTAAAATATTAATTGTTTCAAAATTTTATTCTAAATAAAATTTTGGGTTTATGAATGTCTTTTGATGTGTTTCTCATTATTATCTTATATATGTGTATATGAATATATTTATATATATATATATGTATGTGTACCAATTTACATGGTAATGTGTGAATTCATTTACTAAGAGACATATGTGTGTATATATATACATGTAAATGTATGTGATCATAACAATTAAGAGAAAATTTGGGAACTTAGTTATAGTATTCAAAATCAATATTAAAATAATATTTAAGTGGATTTCTTAAATGGATTATATGGACTAGTTGGTGTTGGGACCACTTTTGTGTATGAGTTGTATTTATTGTCAAATGTTGTCAATGATGATCAAAATGAGGAAGAAGATCCAAAGTTAATGGAAGTTGGTTGAAGTGATTCCTAGAGAATTGTTATGGATTCATAGCATTGGATTCCATGCTTGGGGAATTCTCCATGTTGTTCAAATTAGATGATTGTTGCACTGGTCCTAAGTTCAAACTACATGTATCAAATGTGATACATTATTTACAATAATGAAGTGCAATCCATTTGAGGATGAATTAAGTTCTTTGAAATTCATATTCCAAAAATAATAGAAGAAGAAGAATGGTAGTTGAAGATAAAGAGAAAAAGAGAGTGTGGAAGAGGCTTGAAGTTCTAAGCACTAAGGTGGCCATGCATGAGCTTTGAGTTCAACGGTGGCAATGCATTTTATGTTAAACATTTTTTATGTGGATTACCCAAAAATATGGCATCCAACCAAGCTAGCCAGCTAGCCTCGACCAAGGGTACATGTGAGACTCTTGGTCAACCGCACCCAAGGGGAACCCGCTAGGCCAGCTGGTCATCCACATGAAAGGTTGTGTGTAGGCCCGTAACAGCGCACATGGGAAAATCCATGTATAGGTTGGGAAAAAGTCTCATAGAGAGGGTGGGTTCAAATTACACCCACATAATTCAGTATGGGGTAGTTTTGGGGAGGGGGAAGGAGTAATATGAGTATTTGGCGAAGCAACTTGATACTTATTTCGTGCCTCTACCGTATCGTAGATTCGATGTGGGATGAGATATTTATTGAACGGAGTGATTCACACCATATGATCCGATCACATATCATCTGATATGTTGATATGTTTTAAAATATATGAACATGTCATATCTTTCCAATCTATTTCGATCCAATGATCATAGATCTTCCATGCCCTCTTCTTCTATACTGTTTGTAGGGGTGTTGTTTTTTGTGAAGAATGAGAATCATGAAGGTAGGGGTTGTGTGTGCATGCATGAAACACATGCACTTATGTGAATTATTTGAAGAAACCTGAGGTAGTGTGTGTGTGCAAAGAACAACAGAGAATGCATGTATGATGTACATGAATTCATGTGTATGAGTTGAGATAATCAAGATTGTGTGTATGAAAAGAAAGAGATAAGTAAAAAAAGTTAGTAAATGTGTGCACTTTTTAAGTAATAATAATTATAAGTGAAGAGAATATGCATGATTCCATGCATACGTGAAAAAGTGAACCCTCATACATGAATTTGATATACCCAAAACTCTCTTAAAGATTAGACGTAAAATAACAATAGAAAATTAATGCATGTGATATAATTGGGTTTATAATTCAATAAGAGGTTATTTTTTTTATGTGGAAGACCATTCTTTAATAATATTGAAGTGTGGTGCAATTCAATTAAACAAACATCAACTACACCAAGAAGAGAAGGAGAGAACTGATACTACAATCACTATTGATATTGTGTTTCAAGGAAGAAAAAGAGGGAAATTTAACTGTGATGATGCTAATATGAGATGGTCTTCATTGATTTAATAAGAAAAAAAAAGTTTAGGATTATATAAAGAAGAAGAAGTTTTAGTGTCGTTGGTTTTTCACCAAAGAAGAAGGAGAAGAAGATTGTGTAGCTTTTAGGTTTGTTGTTGGTAAAGAAGTAAGAAAGGTTACTTGCATGCTTCTAGGAAAGTAACAAGTGAAGAGTGGAAGATCAAGCAGTATTGTGACATCAAATAGGTATTAAGAGGTGGAAGACTCTATTGGTGTTAGAAACCCTTTTCAATAGAGAGAATACTCTCTTGGGAGGTAGTATAAATAACCAGAAAGGAGATGAAAGTTAGACTAGGTCATCACCAATTTAGTGAAGTAGAATTTTTTCATTACCCCATCCAAAGTGTAAGGATCCACACTGGCTTACGAATTATTTTCTAATCCAACCCACTTTAACTTGTTACTAAATTATAGTGGAGAATATCTATACTGGTCAACCCATACATGAAAAGGATGTAGCTGCTCTTATTGAGTGGAGAACCTTGTAAAAATATTATGTGCTATTTTAATACTTTCATATTATTTCATACAACAAGTAAAAAATAATAAGAGAATCAATATCCTAACAGGTCAAGAGGTATAAGGGTAAAATGTTACAATTGGTTTAAAAAGTCCCTAACACCGATTCACCCTCCCTTAGTGTTAATCACATCTCAAACTTGTCCTTTTAATTGGTATGAGAGTGAAGTTTCACCTATGATAGATTCTATACAGTGAAGATATTCTCTTTTAAAGACTTGAGTTTCTTTCCTAGGATAACAATGAAGTGCAGTTTTGCTAAATATTCATTTATCTTTGAGCATAAGTCCATATTTGTCAAGATCATGAAGAACAGAAAAAATAAAGATAAGAAAAAGTTAAAGAAGAAGTCCTTTTTATCTAAAGAAGTGGAAGTATCTGTTTCTTCATAATTTTTTGACAAAGAATAGATTTCAGATATGGAAAGTTATGAGCAGGTGGCTCAAGTTACCACCAAGAATATGGATAACCTTTCTACCTCAAGTGACCAGGAGGTACGTGTTAGTACATTTAAAAATTATTCTCATGATGAAAATGCCAACACAAGTGGTGATTATTAGTCTAGAAATTATAAAAAATTATCAGTTGATAGATTAATAACTATTTTTCATGGTATTCCTAAAGGAATTTCATCCCTTTTTTATTGAGTATTTCAATTCATGCAAGAAGATATCACCCAACTCAAAGAATAAACTGATGTTCTAGAGAAAGGCTTGAAAGAAAAAATCGTTGAATGTTTAAAGATATCCAGAAAAGTTGGAGCCTTTGAAGCAATAAAGAGGGAATTTGAATTTTGTTCCTCAAAATGGATTAAAGAAGTTGAAGAGAAATATGGAGTCAAAAAGAATCTAGAACAAAATATCCATGCACTTGAAGATGAGCTGAAAAAGAGAACTGAAGTCAAGGGTTTATATTTAGAAGAAACTTCCAAGAAGATCAAGGAACTTGAATCTTTATTATATAACAAAGTGAAGTTGCATGAAGATGAAGTTGAAATAATGAAGAAGGTATGTGAATAGAATATGATTATGATTGATGATCAGAAAATCATCCTCAATATGAAATGTCTATAAGTGGAAGCTTAGTTGACCAATCTTTAGAAGAATCATATTGACAATTCATAAAAAAAGGTGAAAGTTTCTACTGGAACTCAATGTTTATTGGATGATTCTAAAGTTAAAAGAACTCCAACAAGTGATAAAAAGATCATGACTTCATTCAATGATCTATCATAAGAAACTGAGAAGGTTCAGGTACCATCCATACCATCTTGTACTTAAGTTTCTAAATATGTTTCCAATAGTAGTGCTAGTTGGAAGGCTGATTCAAAACAAGTGTGGATGGGAAAAAGTAATGAGATAACTACCACCGTGAATAGTATGGATAAGAATTAGAATGTGGAAGATGGTTCCCCACAGAAAGCACAACACATCTTCAGAAATACTCAATAATCTAATACAAAAGATGTCTATAAATAAAGGTTTGTGGATCAATATTGGTGATACAATATATTAGGGCATTGTGCAATAAATTTTTGGTAAAATACACAAAATATAGAAGCAAAAAGGATGACCATATCAAGGGAAAAAAGATAGAAAGTAATAAGAAACATCCATAGATCCATAATAATTAGTATACTACAAAAAAATTTGGACTGCTTTTCAATATATGTGATGTATTCAATGGGAGTGGTCACAAGTTTGGTTCATGATCATTTCAACATGTATCCAGAGCTGATAAGAATATAAAACCACAAAATTTTTCCAAGAATTAATAAGTTACCTTGAAAGAAATCAGAATAATATTGTAAAAAAAATTCTCCCAAGAAGATTCCAATAAAGAAAAGAGAGAATACCTTGTATTCTGAATCCAATAAGTTGAAAGGTGGTGCATACAAAATAATTTCTAAAAAGGATGAAACTCATAAGAATCCATATCGAAGATCTAAACATGCTACCACAATTCCTAATGACATGTTAGTAATTTATAATGAAGACTTGGAAAGCACGAGGAAGCTTGAAGATGGACAAGAAAATGTTAGTTCTTGTGGAAATTAAGTTTTGTGTGAGAGATGCAAGAAACCTGATCACATTGAAAAAGGTTTTCTAACCATACTACCAGACCAAGAAGTAGTCCTCAAGAGGAATAATAATTCATAATCTATAAAGGCTGTTAAGAAGAAAAGTTCTTCACACAAAGAATAATATGATGTAAATATATCCATGATGCCTCAATATATATCATAATAGAAGTTCAAATGTTCAATCATGAATATCGGAGAAAATGGAGCAACTTGGTTGAGAAAAACATATCAACCTTGCTGTTCACATTGATGAAGTAAGGAGGATCCACCTTATTCCCTTAAAACTTTGTATATTGTATTTGTGATTACAATACAGGGAATTTATGGTGAATAATGTTATTAGGGAAAGAACTTGAGAACTAGTGTTGAGAAGTGTTTTCCCTTGAGGGGGAGACAAATTTAGAAGATGCCAGAATTATTATTTCAATGGGTAGCAATTTATTTTAGAAATTTCTTGAAGATCATTTCATTTGAAAATGTATGTCATTTATCAATCTCTCATCCTTGGTTATTAAAAATAAAAAATTATTACAAATGGGGAGTAACTAAATTATTTAGTGACATAAGAAGAATTAAAGTGTCTCAAGGCCACTTATCATGCCTATGGAACTTGAATGTTTTTGATCCATTTGTTGAAGTAAGTGTAGTAGTTTTAGTTTGATTGTTCTCAAAAAAATTCATGTCACTCTTATTGATTTTAGTCTGGAATGAAAGTGAACAAGCCTTGAAAACAAGTACATTAGTTCTCATCTCATGAGGTATCATGATCAATGGTAAGGGATAACTTTATTGTCTAAATAAAATCCTCTTGTTTTTTACACTGAGCATAGCTCAAGTAGACTTAGAGTGAAATGATGGATGAAACATTGCTTAAGTATGGATTAATACCCTTTTCCCATGAACTTTGTATTTCTTGTCAATAAGGGGGAGATAAAGTGAAATGAAAGTGGAATATTAAAGGAGAGAGATACGATTTTACATTTTTGACATTATACATTCATTTGAGAAAGAACTTAGAGTATTTCAAACAAATAAAAAGGGGGGGGGGGATTATTAGACCTCTTTTGTGTATGAGTTGAATTTTTTGTCAAACATTGTCAATGTTGATCAAAATGAAGAAGAATATCCAAAGTTAATGGAATTTGGTTGAAGTGATTCCTGGAGAATTGTTATGGATTCATAGCATTGGATGC
The DNA here is from genome assembly GCA_963277665.1 of Viscum album. Taxonomy (NCBI): domain Eukaryota; kingdom Viridiplantae; phylum Streptophyta; class Magnoliopsida; order Santalales; family Viscaceae; genus Viscum; species Viscum album. Next base: position 67,738,078 of record OY728165.1, on the reverse strand, counting down.
TATGCTTGGGAAATTATCCATGTTGTTCAAATCAGATGAATTTTTCACGGGTCTGAAGTTCAAAATACATGTATCAAATGTGATACATTTTTTTACAACAAATAAGTTTCATCCATTTTAGTATGATTTAATTCATTTGTAATTAATATTCCAAAAAGAATATAAGAATAAGAACGACGGTTTAAGCTGAAGAGAGAAAGAGAGTGTGGAAGAGACTTGAAGTTCTAAGCATTAAGGTGTCCATGAATGATCTTTGAGTTCGAAGTTGGCCATAAATTTTATGTTAAACATTTTTTATGTGGCTTACTCAAAAAATATGGTAGCCAACCAAGCTAGAAATCTGTCCTTGACTAAGGGTACATGTAGGACTCTAGGTCGACTGCACCCAAGAGAAGCCTACTAGGCCGACTGGTAAGCCGCATATGGGGCTATGGTAGGCCCAAAAAAGTGCATGCGGGAGAGCCCACACATAGGTTGGGCTAAAGGCCTGTAGAGAGGGTGGGAGTAGAGCATGCCCATATAATCTAGTATGGGGTGGTACTGGTTAGGGGGAAGGAGTAATCTGAGTATGTGGAGGAGTGATTTTATACTTATATCATGCCTTGGCCACATCCTCAAATCGATGTGGGACAATTTTTTTAATAAACAAAGTGATTCCAGCCATCCGATCTGATCACATATCATATGATCTGTTGATCTATTTTAAAATATATGAACATATCGTATCCGTATGATATGTTCTGATCCAACAATCATAGATCGTTCATGCCGTCGTCTTCTACCTCCGACCATCTGACGGGTTCCCGATGCCACAGTATGCTGGAGATGCAGCTATACTTCCATGATTGAGCTTCCAGTTACTGTTAATTATCTACTCCACTATATTAGGGTCATTGGATCGAACTGAGACCATGCATGCAATCTATTTATTGCATTCATGCAGGTATCTTGAAGAAGAATTCTTGGACAAAGAAAATGGAGTTGTGAGGCTACATCATGAATGGATGAAACTTGGGTGTTAATGAAGGATATATATATGTGATCCTCGTAGCATGTATGTGATTTTTTAACTGCAAAGGAGTAGCCCACTCACAAAAGGAAACACTCCATAATTCTCGCCGTATCTTTAACCGGGTTTGAAGGTTTCAAATGCAAAAGATCTCGGTTGATTCAAATGCAAGATTTGAAGAGCATATATTATGGGATTTGAATGTAGAGAAATATTATGATCCCCACCTATAAAAGGATCCACACTAATATTAGGGAGGTTACTGCCAGTCGTATATTCACGGGTGTTCATGTTTTCTAAAAACAGAGCACTTCTATTTGTTTTTCCATGCGAAGGATAAAGGATTCCCAGAGGACTTTGACAAGTTATAAGTACTCTCAAAGATGATTCACAAATAGGAGAGTTCCGTGAACCATTAGGTTACAGGAAGAGAAGAATATACCACACTCACGCGATAGGTGTTTAACACCCTCACTATGTTTTGTGAAGAAACTGATCCGTGAAGCTCTCTGCTTTCACAAAGGTGATCATCCTCCTATTTTAATATTAATGTTATACTGTTTATAGGGGTGTTGTTTTTGGTGGGGAAGGAGAAGCACGAAGGTAGGGGTTGTGTGTTCATGCATGAAACACATTAACTCATGTGCATTATTTGAAGAAACCCAAGGTAGTGTGTGTGTGAAAATAATAGTGGAGAATGCATTTATGATGCACATGCATTCATGTTCATGAGTCGATACAATTAATATTGTGTACATTCAAATAAAGAGAGAAGAAAACAAATGTAATACGTGTGTGAAATTGTGATAGAAGAATAATTATAAGTGAAGAGAGTATGCATGATTCCATCCATACATGAAAAAGTGAACCCTCATACATGCATTTGAGATACCTGAAACTCTCTTAAATATTGGACATAAAATAACAATAGAAAATTGATGCATGTGATATAATTGGGTTGATTATTAAAGAAGAGGTTATTTTTTTTATTTTCAAGACCATTATTTCATAATATTGAAGTGTGTTGTAATTAAATTAAACAACCATCAACTTCACCAAGAAGAAGAGGAGATAACTGATACTACATTAACTATTGATATTTTGTATCAAGGAAGAAGAAGAGGGCAATTTAACTGTGATGATGCTAAGATGAGATGGTCTTCATTGATATGATAATTACAAAGAGATTTTGTGATTCTATTAAGAATAATAAGAATTTTCAATTTCATTGGTTTTTCAATGAAGAATAAGTAGAAGAAGATTGCACAACTTTCTGGTTTGCTGCTGGGAAGAATTAAGAAGGGTTACTTGCAAGCTACCAGCAAAGTAACAAGTGAAGAGTGGAAGATCAAGCTGTAATGTGGCATAAAATAGGTCTCAACAGGTGGAAGACTCTATTGGTGTTTCAAACCCTTTTTAATAGGGAGAATAATGTCTTGAGTGGCAGTATAAAGAACTAGTAAGGAGCTGCAAGTTGGACTAGGTCATCACCAGTTCAGGGAAGTAGAATTATTTGATTCCCCCCTCCAAAGTGTAGGGACCCACAATAGCTTACGGATTATTTTCTAATCCAAACCACTATAACTTGTTACTAAATTATTGTATAGAATTTGTGTACTGGTCATACCCATACACAGTAAGGATGTAACTGTTCTTATTGAGTGGTGAACCTTGTAAAAATATCGCATTCTATTTTAGCTGCTTTTATATTATTTCATGCGATAGGAAAAAGAGAATAAGAGAATAAAGATCCAAATAGTTTAATAGGTACAAGTATAAAAAGTTAAAATTGGTTTAAAAAGTCCCCAACACTGATTTTCCACCCTATTAGTGTTAAGAATATCGCAAACCGGTCCTTTCAGTTGGAACCTTTCAAATAATATTAAAGTATTGATTGATTTTATATGGAAATATTCTTGGGCCTTGTTTGGAAAACATAGATGTGTAAATTAAATCTTCCCATGGTTATCTATGGATTTTATGTGGTGATGGTATTTTTTGAATTACTTGGTGATGATGTATATTATTTATTATGGTTACTATTATTATTCAAACTTTGTGGGAATTTGGAGTACTTTGGTAGTAGAGCATAGTTCGGGATGAGTTCCCTTCTACTAGCTATTCCTAGTGAAGTAAATGCGATGATCCCACTATAAAGTGATGTGATACTCCCCCAATAATTGAGGGTTTCCCTAATTACTAACATTAGTTCTAGGTTTACCCTATCCTTAGTGACCCTCAGGGTGTTTCTCCCACAATTCTCATTTTAAATAATTATTTTAATAAAATATCCTTACCTTTTTTACTCTATAATGACTTTGGTTTATGGAATTTTTATTCTTCATTTAGAATTATTCATTTTAGTAAATAATCTTTCTAGAGGGTGCTAAAAAATCATATTTCTAAGTGGTTTAAAAGCTAGACTTTAAATTGGTGTTAGTATGAAAAGAGGCCTCAACCCTATGGATTATTTTCCAAGTGATTGTTTTTATTTAAATTAAATTAAAAAGTAAGTTTGATAACATGATTGGTAATTTGATATTGGTTTCCATATTCTTATATAATAAAAATTTACTTTTAATTAATGTATTTCAAACTATAAATAAATGGATACTTTATTTAGGTCTTATACTTGGGTTGTGGTCTTCCTTTGGCATGCACATTGAGCTCATTTCTCATTCCAATCATATCATTTCTGTTATAGGTTTTGGTTATTTTATTACTAATTCTAGAGTGTTGTGGTTTTAGTTTTAGATTGTGACTTCTAGAGTCACATGGAGGTATGCATGTTGCTTATTTTATTTTATCACATCGGTCATGTAGGAATTTTACTACTTTATGTGGTTGGAGGTGTACTATATTTCAGTGGTCGAGGATGTACATCTGGTGGGGGTTATTTTTGTAGGGGAGGGAGTCTAGGGTGAGAATAGGTATTTTGAACATCAAATGGATCAAATAACTACTGAAAGGGGGGGGGGGGGTTGAATCAATTTCTCACTTTGTAATATTTTCAAAAAATTTATAAACTCAACCCCTGAAACCTATTAAGATTAATTTTCTTATCACCTTTTAGTAAATACTCATGCATGAAAAGGTAGAAAAGAAAGTAAATCACACATGATTTTGAAGGTTTAAACTCAGTGTGAGAACCTATATCCTTTCCATATCCACTCCCATGGGTCTATAGAAATATACTATTATGAAGAAGTGAATAAAACTTGTGCCAAATCCCATTAGACTCCTTTTATACCTCGATAGGAAATATTATACTTACCCTCATTAGTTTACAAAGTTTCTTACAAAACAATTGATCAAAAAAAAAGAATAAGACTTTTGGTCAATTTTATCCACAAAAGCTCAATATGGATCCTCATAACAATTTGTATAGATCAAATTCTCTCATTCTGATAAGTTCAATACGATTCTCCCTTACTCAATCTACACTTCTCAAACTCTGCTCAAACACTCAATCGATCTTCCTCAGTCCGATTGACTCAATACGATGGAATCAATATTATGAACTAATTCTTAATCTACCAAAATCAAACTTTAATAAAATTCTCATTATGATTGTATCCAGTCTGATTGACTCAATATGATGTTTCTCAATACGATTCTCATATCCCATAAACAAAAATTTCTGGTGTCTAATCTTGTTATGAGATCTAAGTCTGAAAAGAAATTTCAGTTGAATTATTCAGTGTTCCACCTTTTTTGATTATGTGAAAGTTATAATGAATGAATGATTTGAGAAAGTATCTATAAGAGACTCAAAAAATTAATAGCAGGAAACTTTAAAACTTTACCCACTTCCTCAAATTTCAAAACTTTGAAAAAACTCTTGCATTTAAACTTCAACTTTTACTTATGAAAACCTTCTCAGATTTCTTTGAGATTTACAAATAATTTAATATCAAGTTTGACCACTTTAACTATTCACTTAAATTATTCTCCATAATAATATTTCTTTAACTTCCTTTATTTTCTTCAGTATGATGAAACATCCTCATCTCATTATGATGAAACTTGCTCAACTTCAGCTTCCTCTACTTATTACGATCTTAATTTTTTTCTATGCTCATTATGATCCACCTTTCTTTCTTAGATCATTATTATATGCCTTTATTTCTTAGCTCATTATGATATGTATTTCATTATCAGCTTATTATGATCTGACTTTATTTCTCATCTCATTATGATCTTCCTTTATTTCTCAGATCATTATGATCTTTCTTTCTTTCCCATCTCATTATGATCTACCTTTCATTCTCAGCTCATTACTATCTTCCTTTCTTTATCATCTTATTACAGTTTTTCTTTCTTTATCATCTCATTATGATGAACTTCCTTATCTTCATCCTGATGGAATCCTCATAATTATGGAATTATCATTACGTTGGAATTCCCATTATGATGGAATTACCATTATGATGGATTTTACCATTACGATGGAAATCCCATTACGATGTTTTTTCTATAACAATGGAAAGTATTTACTGATGAATCAGATTAGAAAATTTGAAATTCTTCAAACTTTGTTAGCTTTATACATTCTAACTTTTGGATCTAATCTTCTGTGTTCAGATTTATTGAATCTAATGAATACTTTGTCTTGATCACTAGAACCGATTCAATCATTATGATTCCTCCATTTCTTAAAAAGTTTTTATCATGAGTATGTTTAATTATTAATAATAACTTCATGATAAGAAAATAAAAACCTAAATTTGTTTTATAAAGTATGAAAACTTTCTAACTCCTAAATTAACAATCTTCTTTCAAAAATCTTCAGAAAAAATAAGACTTCTTCAAACAATAACATCTAACTTTATAACCAACACTAAGTATGATGAATCTTCATGGAGATGGATCTGAATCTAACAAATCATCTAATCAACACCTGTATCTTTCTAACTACTTATGCCTCTGGTGCTTCTTAGTCTGGAAAACTGAGTCCAAAAAACAAATTTATTAAATAAAAAAACTTTTCTACCCCTTTATGTTTGGGTATAAACATTCAAAATATTTTAATGTTCTTATAGAACTCATTACAAAGGACTGGGTCTGATTCTTGAATAATAAAAAAATTTTTATACAAAAGTTTTGTTTTCAACAAATAAAAAACTTTGTTAAAATAATTTATCACAAAGGCTCTTCAATCTTCCCCTTTGGATTTGTTGAAAACACTTGTTAACAAAATTTTCCAATTCTCAGATGAACATGAAGTTGCAGCCTCAATTCCACAAATCTTTCTTTCAACATGGATTTTGTAAAAATATTAGTAATTTAATAATTTGTTGATATGTATTCCAGTATAACATATCAAGCATCAACTTTCTATTTTATAAAGTGAAATTTTATGTCAATGTGTTTTGATCTTAAATGTTGGATATGATTTTCACGACCCACATTTTTCAAGATGATGGTAAGGAACAACAAAGTTCTATGCCCTTCCTTCTTCAAGATGAAGGAGAGATAATGACCCTTGAGCCCATCCTTCAATAGGCCCCGGAGTGGTGAGTAGCACCAAGGGTATAGAATCATACACAAAATGGAAGGAATTACCCTTTTTAATGAAAACAAGATTGGGAGATAAGATGGTAAATCCCCAGTAACTCCAAAGTAAAGATAAAAGTAAAGCCAAAATACATTCCCATATGCATGTTCAAATTTAAACTGTGGAAAAAGTACAACTGAAGTACTAAAACAAGTACCAAAATAAAATAGTCTAAGCAGTAGTAGAACAACTATCCTGATGCCCAAGCTAGTAAAGTCCAGCACGATCCTGAAAGTCCTCCTAGAAACCTGAAAATATTTTTACACATGTAGGGTGAGTATACAAGTATACCCAGTAGGAAAACTAATCCACCCATGCACAAGTTTGGGAACATACTAATGCCCCTTGTGATAAAATAGTAGAAAATCAAAGCACCTACCAAGGAATACTAACTAGCCCAACCTCACCAAGGCATGACAACCATGTAACACAAGTCAAGTAAAGTAGTAGTATAAGAACATCGACATTTGGGTACCCCGCACCAATTTCTCATTGGTTGAATGCTCACTCCTAATGGCTAACATCTTGATACTACCAATCTTCCAAATGTAGTCCCATTTCCACAACCTTCCCACACACACCTGAGGCTCAAACCATGCACAATCCCCCCCTCCCCACAGGAACCTGGGCCACAACCGCACCATGCATATCACCCGTAGACACCTGTGCCTCATCCCGAAGATACTTGGGAAAACAAACCTAGCCTGCGAACACCTAAGCCCCTCGTCTACAACAAACCTTCCTGAAGTATCTTGGACTATTTTAAGTCTCAAGCCATTACAACCTGCCCGGATATGCTCGAGCTGTAATAACCTGGAAGATGGTGAAAGGAAGAAAGTCAGTAACCGACCATCTATCCTACTACCGGGATGTTGGTAAAGACACCCTTCCCCGTGTAATGGAGGTGTTCAACACATAGTCCTGAACAAGGGTGGGATGCGTATAGAAACCACAAGAAACTATAATATATATATGTATAGATAATCAAACACTCATCCCAACCTATGGGTCCCAAAACCAACAAATAACTCATACATTACTACGTTACTGCTACCCCTATATTCACAACCACACAACAGCCACTACCAAAGCATAATCCCAACCCCTGTTTATTTAGCCACTTTCCATTTATTAATTTAGGGGTTCGCTTTAATTTATTCCAAAACTACCCAATGAAACTACCAAGAACAACATCTCCAACCTCCTTAGAAGGCGAAGAGCCTCATTAACTAAACACATAATAACTAACCTATTGCCAACTATCATTCTTCAAAGTTATACCGCAAAATCCTACCCTCACAAAAAAACTTACAGTCCCACTTCTCAAACAGTTCCCAGTTGCAGTCCCACAACACAACAAGTTCATAACCATATCGTGATCCCACTGCCTAACGTTGCTTGATGGGCACAACACAACAAAGGTAGTCCCACTGACCAAAAGTCCATCCATTCCACAATCAATCAGTCTCTCAAACTAGGATACCAACACACCCCCATACTACCCACACACCAAGCCCCCAACAACTACCATTAAACCACAACCTCGATGCACACACATACCTCACACTTCTCACAGAACCAACTCCTCTATCCACCCCTGTATCGACAACCTACACAAGGATGAACCCCACAAAACACAATACATAGCCAAACCTATCAAACATGATATATATTTAGATTTCGTAAATTCTATTCAATAATCCAATTTGATAAACATGGGTGATCATACAACAGGTTTGATCCAAGGGAATCCATTTAATTAACCAAGTATACATGATTAAGCAGATTTCATTTTATGGACAATTATCAAACATCATAACAAAAAAAATAGAACACCACCAGTGCGTAAGAAAATAATACCAACAACCATGATTTTTAGAGGGAATATAACCACAACAACTATAAAATAATCAAAGATAACAAATAGAACATGCGATCAACATCAAACCACTCCCAGCCCATTATTTTATTGACTCCATTATCTTTTGATCATATTACCTTCTTATTTATTTCTTTTTTTAAGAAAATTATTCACCTGTTATTCATAAGGAATCATTAGTACTCCCACCCCACATGATTCACAATTAAAGATAGGTAGAATAAATCCCTATCAGAACAACATGTGACCAAATATCCTCTTTGCGTCAAGAACAGGGGATCATGCGAGCAACACATAACTCTAACAAGGCTGAGCAGGAGGGGATTTATCACAAGTGCATGACTCTTCTAGAGAAGTACACTTTAGGCACCCCAAGAGGGAATGGAAAACATATTGGGAAGGTAAGATCCCGACTTTGAAGAGCCATATCCTATATTAAAGGAAGAATGGTTTCAAAAGACATTAATCATGGGATCATGGTCAAGATCACATGGTTTGAGTATATCAAATACCCTAGATCATTATGATATTAAAGATATACTTAATATCCTTCAAAAAACTCTTAAAAATTCCCAAACAAGGCTTTAATCTCAGTTTATGTCAAATAAGACGTAAGAGGTGCGAAAATGGAAAACTGAGAGAAACTAGGAAAATTGTAAATGAGTAACTATTGGGTGAGTCACCGATGTGGATCCACCGATGGGTGAGCTATCGATGCGACCTACTGACATTGAGTCATCAATGCTAAGCTATCGATGCAATGGACTACCAACGCCTCGACCTACCAACGCCTTGAACTACCGATGCTCTGACCTATAGACGCCCTGATTTACCGAAACTCCAACCTACCAACTCCTCAACCCACCGACATCACGACTCATCGATGCCGACACCCTTGACCTACTAATGACAATTCCCCTGACATGATGACGCACTGACATGCCAACATCGACAGTTCAAAGATGGATTTTGGAAAACTCTCAAAATGAGCTACAGTTTCCTCCCAGAATACCTTAAACACTGTATTTTTACAAAGGAAAGACCCGTGTAAATATAGGTCATTACATCAGATACCTCTCAAACTATTCTCATCCTTGAAAATTCAAAACTAACCTAGAAGAAAAGAGGTCCGAACAATCACCCAATAAGACACCTCTCAAAGGTGAACCACATTGTGTTGTTCGAAAGCTGGAGTGAAAACCCTAACACTAAAGGATACATCCTTGACATATATCTACAGAAAAACTATAGAAACATTAAGTCCCCACTACCCTAAAAAACCATGAAAACACCAAAGGTCACACTATCTAGACATGTGGTTTAGGGAGATCCTTCATCCATGTCAAGATATTATCCACTTTGGCTGACACTGACTCACCCAAACAGGTTTAATCACATCCATATTAATGAATCTTTTTTAGGGATTAGGTCCTACCCTCCCAATAGTTAGAAATTTTCACACATATTCAGAGAATAGGGAAACAACTCATCTGATAATGAACAAGTTCAAGAATTACATCATAGGACGAATCACAAAAGTAAAACATAGAAACAAAACTTAGAATAGCTATGGGTATTGGTAATGCATATGTGCCTACCACTCCCAAGTACTCTCCTTGAGGCCACCATGCTTCCATAACACATGGACCAAAGGAATGGTCCATCCACACAACACCTTCTCCCCATGATCCTCGATTCTCACTGGTTACTCCATGAACATCGCATCATCTTAGATATCCAACTCTCCCAAGTCAATGATGTGGGAATCATCATGTAGATATTGACGAAGTTGATATACATGGAAGACATCTTGGATACTCTCCAACTGTGGTGGAAACACCAGCTGATATTCTACCTCACCAACCCGTCCCAACACCTCGAATGGTCCAATGAACCTAGGAGAAAGCTTTCTCCCCTTACCAAACCTATACTTACCATGCCAAGGGTGAAACTTCAAGAAAAATTTGTCCCAAATCTTTAACACCAAAGGCCTCCTCCTATGATCAGCGTACAACTTCTATCGGTCCTGTGATGCCTTCACCCTCTCACAGACAAGTTTCACCTTCTCTATTGTACTCTACACCACGTCCAGACCAAGAATAAAAGAATCCCCAACTTCCATCCAACACAAGGGTGAACGGCACAACCTCCCATATAGAGCTTTGAATGGGGCCATACCAATGGAAGAGTGATAGCTATTGTTGTAATCAAACTCTACTAAGGGAAAATGTCACGCCCAAGACCCACTGAAGTCCAGAACACATTCCCGTAACATGTCCTCTAACGTCTGGATGATCCTCTCCATCTTCCCATCCATCTGAGGGTGGAAAGCAGTGATAAGGCATAACTGGGTGCCAAAGGCATGCTGTAATTACCTCAAGAATCATGATGTAAAACATGTATCCCAATATGAGACAATGGATCTTACAACTCCATGCAGCTGCACTAACTCATCCATATAAGTCCATGCTAAGGAATCCACTGCGCTAAACTCCTTGATCAACAATAAGTGATCCAATTTTGTCAACCGATCCACTACTACCCAAAGAGAATTGCATCCTCCCTAAGCCCTGAGTAATACTATGATGAAATCCATCAATATGTCATCCTACTTCCACTCGGAAACATATAAGGGCTAAAACAGACAGCTGAGAACACGATGTTTAACCATCACCTACTGACACACTAGACACCTTGCTACAAACTCTACCACTACCTGCTTCAGCCCAGGCCACCAAAACTATTCCTTCAAGCCTCGATACATTTTTGAAATTTCTAGATGCACCACCATAGGTGAGCTATGGAACTAACGGAGAACTCCCTTGTGTATTTCCACTGAAAAAAATATCTTCCCACAAAACAAAATCCAATTTTGACTATCCTCCAACCATCCCTCTAGAGCATCAACCTGGACAACATGATCATGCATTAATTTAGTTTTGAGTCTCCCCACAGAGACTCCTCCACCTGCTACATTAATGAAGACTAGACTATCATTTGAAATAGATAGCCTCTGCCACCATCCACTCTTGCATCAAGATGCAAAGTGACCAACCCCTATATTGCCTTCCAAGCATCCATGGATTCCTGAACCAAATACTTCTGTGACTTCTTGCTTAAGGCATCGGCCAACACATTCACCTTTCCTGGGGTGTAAGAGATCTAGAAGTTTTAGTCCTGGATAAACTCCACCCACCTTCATTGTGGAAAGTTTAGGTCTCATTGGGAGAAGATATACCTCAGTATCTTATGAACTATGAATACTACAAAGTGCTCCCTGATGAGGTAACTCTGCCACAACTTTAGCACAAACACGACCACTACAAGCTCTAGGTCATGGGTGAAATAGTTACATTTGTGAGGACATAACTACCTAGACCCATAAGAGACAAATTCCCTATACTAAATCAGCACACATCCAAAGACTATCACAGAAGAATCATAGAACACCTCGAACATCAACCCTTCCTTTGGAAACCAAAGCACCAGAGCACTAACCAGCTTTACCTTTAGGTAGCTAAAGGATCCCTGGCACTTCTCACTCCACACAAAGTCCTATCCATTTCTGGTCAAAGTTGTCAATGGAGCCGCAACTTGGGAGAAGTTGTGTACGAACCTCTGGTAATAGCCTGCTAGACCTAGGAAGCTATGAACCTATGACAATTTCTTAGGTTCTTACCAAGAAATAACTACCTCAACCTTTGATGGGTGTACTTTTATACCTTGCTGAGACACCACGTGTCCAAGGAAGTGCACCTCTCATGTCCAGAACTAGCACTTGGAAAAATTCCCATAGAGCTGGTGGTGTCGGAGGACCTCTAAGATAGTCCTCAGATTCTCGGTGTGCTAGTCCTTTGACCTTAAGTGGATCGGGATTTCATCAATGAACATGATGATGAACTGATCTAGGAACTCATAGAGCATAGAGTTCATGAGCCCCATGAACATGGTTGGTGCATTCGTGACATCGAAGGGCATGAACATGAACTCGAAGTGCCCATACCTACATCTAAAATAAATCTTCAGGATGTCACCCTCCTTCACCCTCAACTGGTGATACCCAGACCTCAGATCGATCTTAGAGAACCAAACTTCTCCCTTTAACTAGTCAAAAAGATCATTAATCCTCGGGAGAGGGTAACAATTCTTGACCATTACTCGATTCAGTCTCCAGTAGTCTATGCAGTGTCTTAGAACACCATTTGTTTTCTTCAAAAAAAAAAATAGTATAGTACCCCATGGTGACACAATCAGCTGGATAAAATCCTTCTTCATCAGGTCATCAACTTGAATTCTCAACTCCCGCAACTCAGAAGGAACCATCCGATAGGGAGCCATCAAAATTAGATGAGAACCAAGTTGCAAGTCTATTCCGATCTCGACATCACATCAAGGGGGTAGAGTCACAAAATCCACTGAAAATATATCTAGGAACTCTCTGAAAACCCCCAGAACCTCCACCATATCTGTACCTGCTGATCCTGCTAATAGTTGGGGTAGTAAGGAAAGAATAGTATCCACATACCGAATGCCCACCCGACAACCATGATCACCAACGAAAGCTATGAAATGGACACCCATATATGAGAACAAAAATCTCCTTTGAAAGTAGTTGACAATGGCGTATATATAAAACAACCATTAGATTCCTAGGATAACATCATACGACTACATATGTAGTAGAATAAGGTCCCCATTGGATTGATGTAGCCCCATTATCAGTCTACATCCCCAACAAACATCGAATAGATTGGTCTGACCTCCAACTGGATTTATCAATGCCATGGGAATGGAAAGTATCTCCATGTCTAGTACCAAGGCATGTTATAGGATAGGTGCAAAAAAGGAGTGAGAATCTCCTAAATCAAACAAAGAACACACAAGAGTAATAAATTGACTGATCGTACCTCAAACAACCACCGTCCCTGCTGGAACTACTGGATCGACGATGTGCAACTGCCCAAACCTAGATCCTCTACCCCTATGACGTCAACCACCTCCCCTAACATTCCTTAGTTGAAGTCCTTGAGGAGAACCCTGAGGTCAGCCTCATCCATCACTGTATACCCTTGGTGGAGTGGGATATCGCTGCCCCTGCTGCTGGAAAGGCCTGATCAGCAACTGCTGCTGCTGAGGTGGGAACTGAACCAGCCCACCCCCACCGTACTACACTCAAACTAGGAACTGATTCTGAAGATTTAAATGAACCCCATAGAAAAAGAACCTTAGTCCCTAGACCATGGGGAAAGGGAAAGGACCAGGAGACTGAAACTTGAACTGTTGAGGCCTACTCCCCGCTGGACGAAACCTGGAAGGTCCTGATGCTAGAAACCTACTGCTGACTACCTTCCCCTTCAACGTACTCAGTTGGATCCTCTATTTGAATACACCTCCCTAAGATTTCATCCTTTCCACTACCTCATCCTTCTTCTGAACCTCTTAGTATGTTGGTAGAGTGAAGGGAGTAACAACATACTGAAGAGAAGGTCAGAGTGTCTCCTCTAAGCGTCTCGCTCGAGACTCCTCATCTAGAAAGAGATCTAGTGTGAAGCATAGGAGGTACTTGATCTTGATCCCTAGTTACCTTACTGAAATAATCCCCTGATGTAGGGGGAGTAGATCCTACCTCTTCTCAGCCTTCATCATGGAAGAAAGGAATTTCACCTAGAACTCCTTCTCAAAGTTATCCCATGAAACATCAGTCTCCTTCCTCTCCCCGAGGTAAATCATTCACCATTGATGTGCTAATAACCTTAGCTGGATCATGGCTAGAGGAACCCAATACTCTATTAGAGCCCGAATCAAGCTGAAAGTGATCACCAGCTCCTTGAGCTAACTCTCCATCTCTATGTATGAGATGATGCCCTTGTACTTTTCCAAAGTCTACCACTAGAAGGCAAAAAACGTCTTCTGCCACTGGTCATCTTCCTCCTCTCGATCGGTCCTCCACTGATCAACTGGGTCAACCTACCGGGCCTCAACTGCTTGTACCATACATGGGAGATGTCCATGTACCATAGCTGAAATGGGTAAACAAAGAACTCCTAATCCCAAGTTGTATAGAAATTTCATTTTTAAGATTTATATTAAATTTTTATTTAAACTTAAATTCCCAAAACACCCAAATCACACATGAAAACAATTCATTATGAAGCATGTAACTTTCTTAGGGTCTCTACTCTATAATCAGTGTAGCCTCACTTGGTTGTTTAGTAGGTCCAGTGTCCTTGCATCAGATTATAGGGGGCCCTAAAATCCCGTGTCCTATCCGGTCTTCCCTAGCCTATTTCACGCACCAAGATTTCCTAACACCATTGACCTACCATCCCATGAAATCCTCACTACCCCTAAATCCAAACACTATCCTATCCCTCAACCTCACTCCTTTGATACCACTTTATCATGACCCGCCTTTCTCAAGATGATGGGAAGGGACAGTAAAGTACCATGCCCTTCCTTCTTCAAGATGAAGGAGAGATAATGACTCCCGAGTCCCCCCTTAAATAGACCTTAGAGTGGAGACTATCACCAAGGGTATATAATCTCACACAAAATGGAAGGCATTACCCTTTTTAATGAAAACAGTATTAGGAGATAAGATGGTAAATCCCAAGAAACTCCTAAGTAAAGATAAAAGTAAAGAAAAAATTCATTCCCATATGCATGTTCAAATGTAAACTGCAAAAAAAGTACAACTGAAGTACTAAAACAAGTACCAAAATAAAAGACAATAAGAAACAACACAAAAAATATCCCAACGCCCAAGCTAGTAAAGTCCAGAACGGTCCTCAAAGTCCTCCTGGAAACTTGAAAATAATTTTACACACGTAGGGTGAGTATACATGTATACCCAGTAGGAAAACTAAAGACACCTGTGCACTAGTGGGAGAACATACTAATTCCCCTATGAGAAAATAGAAGAACCTCAAATCACCTACCAAGTAATACTAACTAGACCAGCCTCACCAAAACACACTCAGCAAGTAATGCAAGTCAAGTAAAATAGTAGTATAATCACATCGACATTTGGGTACCCCACATCACTTTCCCACTAGTTTAATGATCACTCCTAATGACTAATGTGTTGAAACTACCACTCTTCCAAACACAGTCCCACTGCCACAACCTGTTCTCACACTCTTGATCCTCAAACCACACACAAATCCCACCCATAGACACCTAGGCCACAACCACACCACACATCTCATCTGCAGACACCAGGGCCTCATCCTAAAGATACTTGGGAAAACAAACCTGGACCACAAACACCTGAGCCCCTCATCCAAAATAAACCTGCTCGAAGGATCTTGGAATATGGTAACCCTCAATCCATTACATCCTGCCCCAGATATTCTCGATCGGTAATAACCCGGAAGAGGGTACGAGGAAGAAAGTCAGTAACTAGGCATCCAACCTCCCAACGGGATGTTGGGAAAGACACCCTCCTCCATGGAATGAAGGTTTTCGACACATAGTGATATAAAAGTGTGAGGTGCGTATAGAAATCACAAGGAATTACAATATATATGTATAGGTAATCAAACACTTAGCCCAAACTATGGGTCCCAACACAAACAACCAACTCATATAGAACCACATTACTGCTACCCCTATATGTACAACCCCAAAAAATCCATTACCAAATCATAATCACAATACCTATTTATTTACCCACTTTCTATTTATTAATTTAGGGGTTCACTTTAATTTATTCCAGAACTACCCAGGGCAACTACCAAGAAAAAAATCTGCAGCCGCCTCAGAAGGCAAAGAGCCTGATTAACTAAACACAGAGTAACCAACCTACTCCCAACTATAATTCTTCAAAGTTAAAGCACAAAATCCTTCCCTCACAACCAAAACAGCAACCATGCTTCCCAAACAATTACCAGATGCAGTCCCACTATACAACAAGTTCATAACTATACTGCAGTCTCACTGCCCAACGTTTCTTGACGACCACAACACAACAATGTTAGTCCCACTGTCTACAAGTCTATCCACTACACATTTAATCAATATATCAAATTGGAATACAAACAAACTCCCTGTACTTCCCCACACACCAAACCCCTAGTAAATACCATTAAACCACAACCCCACTGCACACACATACCACACCATTCTCACAGAACCAACTCCTCTGTCCACCCCTGTACCCACAACCTATAGAAGGATAGAACCCCACAAAACACAGTACATAGACACAACTATAAAACATGATATATATTCAGATTTGGTAAATGTTTTTATTTAATCCACTTTGATAAATAGGGGTGATAACACAACAGTTTTGATCATGGGGCATCTATTTAACTAACCAAGTATACATGATTAAGCAAATTTCATGTTATGACCAATTATCAAACATCATAACAAAAAAAAAATATAAAACCACCAGTGGAAAAGAAAAGACCACCAAAAAACATGATTTTCAGAGGGTATACAACCACAATAACCATAAAATAATCAAATATAAAAAATAGAACATGCGATCAACATCAAACCACTCTGAGCCCATTATTTCATTGACTCCGTTATAGTTTGATCATATTCCCTTCTTATTTATTTATTGTTTTAAGAAAATTATTCACTCATTATTCAAAAGGAATAATTTGTACACCCACCCCACATGATGCATGATTAAAGATAGGCATAAGAAATCCCTACTAAAACAACAGGAAACCAAATCTCCTCTTTGCGTCAAGAATAGAGGATCGTGCAAGCAGCATGAAACTCCAAGAAGGCTGAGCAGGAGGGGATCTAGCACAAGTGAACAACTCATATATAAAGAAAAACTTTAGGAACACTAATAGGGAATGAAAAACATACTGGGAATAGAAGATCTCGGTTTTGATGAACTAGATCCTATATTAAAGGAAGAACGACTTCAAAAGACTTTAATCGTGGGATTGTGGTCAAGATCATGCGGTTTGAGTATCTCAAATTTCCAAAACTGTTAGTATATTAAAGATATACTTAATATCCTTCAATATAATCTTAAAAATTCCCAAATAAGGCTTTAAACTTAGTTTATGTCAAATAAGACGTAATAGGGGCGAAACTGGAAAACTGGGAAAAACTGAGAAAACTACAAATGAGTCACTGATGGATGAGTCACTGACATGGATACACCGATAGGTGAGCTACTGACATGACCTACTGATTCTAATCCAACAACATTGAGATACCAATACAAAAACCTACCAACACCTTGACCTACCGATGCCCCTACCTACCGATGCCCCAACCTACCGATGCCCCGACCTACTGATGCCCTAACCTACCGAAGCTCTAACCCACCGACTCCTCAACCCAACAAGGCCACGAATCACTGATGCCGAATCCCTTGACTTACCGATTCCAATGCCCCTAACATGATGATACACTGACATGTCGACGTCGACGGTTCAAATCTGGATTTTTTAAAACTCTCGGGATGAGCTACCGTTGCCTCTCAGAACACCCTAAACACTTTATTTTCACAATGGAAAGGCCTAGGGAAATATAGGTCATTACATGATTTTTAGAAATATCAACTTTACTATGATTATCACAAATTATATTAAATGGTTTAGAAAATTTTACTTTTAAATTTTCTAACTGAACTTTCATCCACAACATTTGAGTACATGTATGAGAAGCTTCAACATAATCAGATTCAACTATACTCAAAGTTACTAATTTTTTTTTCAAACTATGCCAACTCACACAATATTAACCCAAGAAAAATGTCCCTCCTAAGGTTGATTTTCTATCATTATAATCTCCAACCCAGTCGGTATCAGTATAACCATGAAACTTTATCTCAATGTTTCTTTTGTATAACAACCCATGTGTAGTTGTTCCTTTGTCATATCTCAAAATTATTTTTTCTGCCAACATATGTGATTATTTTAGATTAATGTTATACCTCACACACAAATTCATAGAATAAATAATATTAGGTCTTGAAGATATAAAGTAAAGTATACTTCCTATCAGCTTCTGAAAATCTTTCTGATTCACACTTTTTCCAGATTAATCTTTAATCAACTTTGTACTCACTGAAATAGGAATAGAAACTTATTTGGATTCTTCCATGCCAAAATTATTTAAAAATTCTGTGGAATACTTTTATTAAGATAAGAAAATGTATTTTTATTTTTGTTAAACTTGTAATCCAATGAAGAAAGTTAATTATACCAATATTTACATTTCAAAAATTATTCTTTATTTATTTAGAAAATGTTTTAAAAACATCTTCTCTATCCCTAAAAAAAATTATATCATCTACATAAACAAATACAATTAGAGTTATAGAGTCAATATCTTTCACATATAAGTTACTATAAACTTTTATTTTAGAGAAATTTAACATTCTAAAACAATTGTCAAGTTTTGAATACTAATCACGTAGATCTTGTTTCATACCATACAAAGTTTTCTTCAATTTACAAACTTTATTTTCATCCTAATAAAGTAGAAACCCATAGGGTTATTCAATGTAAACTTCTTCTTTAGTCCCACCATTTAAGAAATATGAATTTACATCCATCTGATAAACTTTGTAATTACAATGTGCGACCTATGAAAAAAACATTCTAAAAGTTTCCAATCATGAAACTAGGGAGAAAGTTTCTTCAAAATATACACCCTCCACCTATACACAGTATTTCCAAAAAATCCTAGATTTGTTTCTTGAAACTTCTCAATGTTCATTCAAATTATTTATGTAAACCCACTTTGTTTCAATAACATTTTTTATTTACTGGCCATATAACAAGTTCCTATGTTTCATTTTTGTCAAATTTATCTAACTTTTCATTCATAACATACTCCCATTCTTTGGATTGAATCGCTTCTAAAACTAATTATGGTTTAACTTTTGAGATAAGTGAAGTCTGATTTTCTAAGCTCAACTTTCTTCTTGTCTGAACTAGAGTCTTCTGATATCCAATAATTTTTTCGGACTCAACATGTTTCTGTAAAGTAGGAAATTTTAAAATTTCTTTCCCAAATGAACATTCCTCATCACATGAATTTTTTTAATCCTGATAAGGATGTTTTGAATTACTTTTACTATTGTTGGAAATCTTCAGTTTATCCTTATTAGCTTTCTCAATAAATTTTGGTAAGGATTTTTTATTTTCAATTACTTTCTTATCATATGAGTCCGTCAACTTTTTTAAATTTTTTTTCCAACATTTATAACTTCTTCCGTGGGGGTGGATAACCCATAAGAGTTCCTTCCTCAGCTTTCTCATCAAACTTTCCCAAATATGGATTTTTTATTTTAAGTAAATATGGAATTCCAAAATCTTTAAAGTACTTCAACGAGTTTTTTTGTTATAACACATTTCATAATAATTAATATTGGATTATAGTCTCAATAGACATCTATTATAAATATGTATAGCAGTACAAACAACTTATTTACTGTAAAACCTTGAAAGTTTGTATTCTTCTAACATACTTCTTCCCATTTCCATGAAGCTTCTATTCTTTATTTCTGATACACCATTTTGTTGTGTAGTATAGGGAGCACTATACAAATGTTTGATAACATGTTTTCTTAGATAAGCTTCAAAATCATTTCTGGTGAATTTAGTACCATTATCTGTTCTCAAATTCTTTACATAAACCTTCATTTCTTTCTCAACTTATTTTCTGAAAAACTTGTACATTTACATAGCCTTTGACTTGTGTTTCATAAACATGATGTTTTACATTTAAGTGAAAACATTAATAAAAGTGATAAATTATAAATATTATCTTTTTATTGATGTCTCATCGGCCCATATAAATTGGAATGAATAAGTCCAGGAGGTCTGGTAGATTGAATCTCAACTCTCTTTTGACTTTTATTAGTCATTTTTCTTTTCTAACAAGTAATACAATTATCTTCTCCTCTCCTTTTCAATTCTGAAAACTTTATTACATCATAAACTTTAGAAATTTTTTTCATGTTTTTCTTTCCAAGATAGAAAAGTATTTGGTGCCATAATTTATTTTCATCTTCACAAGAGGACTTTGAGAGATTGGTTGAGAGGAGTATAAATTTTACTCTAACTTTTGATCAGGAATCTTGGATCAACAAAAAACGTGGTATCTTGGCTCGTGGATCTAATAAAAAGAAGATTTCAGTAGAGGAACTCATTCAATCTTGGGATAAGATGACAATCTATTTTTAAGACATCCTCAAAGATAGACTGGACGGGTGGACCACCATTCCTCAATGGAGTCTTCTCAGAGGTAAGGGATCTAAAAGACTTAAACTGCAATTTGGAGATTCGGCCATTTCTTATGAGATTGCTTGATGTTTTTATACTTTATAGTTTCCAACTTTTCCCTCAAAAGTGCTTCTTAATAAAAAATTATATATGATTATGAAGTAACAAGAGTTGTTAAATTATACTATTTAGAAAAGATTCCCACCAGTATTTTCTCCTTTTTAATCACTTTTCCATCTTTCACAATTTTGATAACACAAGAATATTTTGTAAAGATTACTTCTTTTCTATCATCACAAAGTTTTCTTACACTATTTAAGTTTTGTTTTATCCCATAAACAAATAAAACTTCCTTATATTTCAACTTTTCTACTTCAATCTCAACCATTCTGATTATTTTGATTTTTAAGGAACTATCAGTACCAAAGGTAACTACTCCTACATCATGAATTTCAATATATTTCAAGATTTTCATATCATCTGTCATATGTAAAGAATAAACACTATCAAGTATCCATAGTTTTTTCCTTTTACTTGATTTTAAAGTATTCTCAACAACAAAATATATTTATTTAACTTTCTTCTTCCAACTCCCTTTTCTTTTCCACTATAAGAAACTTGTTCAAAAAGAAGTGTCATAAATTTTTGGCATGATGAATAGTCTCATCACATCTTCCATAAACCTCTTCCAAACATTCAAATTGATTTTTTTGGAACACTTCTCAGATATTGAGATTTTTATTTTCTAACTTCTTATGGATTAGGAAAGTTATTCATTATTCTTTCATCAAACCTTCTTCTGAGAAGAGATAGGTTATACCAACAATTATAATCTCTATGGCCATAGATTCCACAACACCAGCAACAGCCATCAAATCTTGATTTTATAATTGAAGTAAGATCTTTCTCTATAGAAGCATTATTGAGGTTCATAACTTATTCCTATTTCAACATACTCTGGTCGTGGACTATCTTTCCTCCTGGGTAAGTTTTCAAATATTATAGATGTGATAGTTTTATCACATCCTTTTTCCACCAAAGCTTTTACAAAACTTTTTATGGAACTTGAAATGTTATAAAAATTAGATGAAACATTATTTTTGGTGAGTGAGGATTTCACTTGGTTCTTGATTTGATTCTTCTTAGGAACTTTAGAAGTATCATCTTTTACTTCCAAAGCTTTGTTAAAGTTTTCATTCATCTTTCTCAATGTATTTTTAGATGCAAGAAGTTTTGATTGAAACATGTTAACTTATTCTTCCTTGACTATCATCTTCTTACTAAGATATTCAACTATCTTTTCCTATTCAATAATTCTAATTTTGTAACTTAGATCTCCTAAATGTATTAATCCTCCTACTTGATGACATATTTTATT
Source organism: Viscum album (assembly GCA_963277665.1). Lineage (NCBI taxonomy): Eukaryota > Viridiplantae > Streptophyta > Magnoliopsida > Santalales > Viscaceae > Viscum > Viscum album. The sequence continues at coordinate 67,716,043 of OY728165.1, read as the reverse complement.
CCTTCAATAAATTCTTCTCAATCTTTATTTATCATTATGATTTCTTTCTTGGGATATTTTTTTCTCAAGATTTGTGAAAATTTATATTCTTGATGGATACTCTCTATAAGATTGTTCACCTCCTTATTCTTTAGTATTTAAAGAGTCTTCAACTTTATTAACTTTTAAAATGAAGTTTTTGAATTTTTCTAAACTTTCATCATATGAAGATTTTTTTTCTATTGATTATGATTTATATTCCTTACTCAACATACTTCTCTTGTTCCCAATAAACTTATTTTTGTATTTTTTGGATGAATTTTCTTCTTTAGAACTTTTTTTCCATGTTTTACAATGAGGATTTTCATCAGAATCATCTCGATATTATCCAACTTTCTTCTTGGGACAATTCATAGAAAAGTTTCCAATTCCAACACACTCCAAAAATTTGAGAGGAATTTTACCTCTATACTGTCCTCTTCCTATTCCATATTTCTTAGATATAAGAGACATGATTTTATCATTCAACTCGTCATCCTCTTTACCTTGAGAGACATAAGGATCAAAATCTTCAACATATTGAATTTTCGACTTTCTCTTAGCATCAAAATCCATTTCATCTTTCTTATTATTTTTAAACATTATAGATTTTATCATTTCATAAGAAAAAAAATAAATTTATGCAATTAATCAAGAGATAAATCATCCATATATTTTAAAGAGGAAATTTTAGAATCAAGTCTTTATGAGAAATTTTGTATAAATTTCTTCACTATTTTTTAATCCTCCACAACATCTCCAAATCCTCTGATGTTGCAAAAAATTTCATTTACTCTAGTGAAGTATTCATCAATAGTTTCTTCATATCTCATTCTGATGTCTCTAAACATACTATGCCAGATTTGTTACTTTTCTTTCTTTACTTTAGTATTCCCTTCAAAAATACTTTCCATCTTGTCCCACATACTTTTTGAAGTATTTTGACCAATCAACTTCTTATAAAAATTCTTTGATAAGGAAATAATGATTTCATTTATAACCTTTCCATCAACTTCTATATTTATCTTATTATCAAATTTCATAGGAGAATATTTCACAATAGGTGTAAAAACAATAATAACAATATCAACAACTTCTAGGCCAAGAGATATGAGATAAGGAATAATCTTATTTTTCTATCTATAATTAATTTTTCCATAAAATGTAGAAATTACTCTACTATTGATATAATTAATATTATTCATGATAAGGATTCAACAAGGGAACCTTTCTCTCTAATAACAACTGAATTTCCAAAGGATATAATAACAAATAAGAGAGGGTGGGGGGGGGGGGGGTGAATTAGTTTTTCAATTTTTAATAGTTTAAAAAGTTTTAGAAACTCAAAATCTACAACATATTAAGATTAATTTCATTATCACTTTTTAGTATATACTCATGCTTGAAAAAGTAGGAAAGTAATTAAAGCACACAAGATTTACAAGGTTCGACCTTAGAGTGAGAACCTACGTCCTTCCCATAGCCACTCCCATGTGTCCATAAAAATACCCTATTATGAATAAGTGAATACAAATTATGAAAAATACTATTAGAAACATTATATATCTTAATAGGAAATATTTTACTAACTACCATCATTTTACAAAGTTTTTTACAAAACAATTGAGCCAAAAATAATAATAATACTTTGTTCTATTTTATCCAAAAAAGCTCACTCTGAATCCTCAATCCAATTTAGATGGATTCGATTCTCTCAATATAATGAGGTCAATAAAATTACCCCTTACTTAATCTATACTTCTCAAACTCTTCACAAACACCTAGTCTGATCTTCCTTAGTCAGATTGAATCAATATGATGGACTCAATATGATAAACCCATTATCAATCCTCCAAACTCAAAATTTGATCAAATACTCATTATGATATTCTTCAGTATGATTGAATCAATCCGATTAAAACAATATTATATTTCTCAATATGATTATACTATCCAATAAACAAAATTTTCAGGTGTCTGGTATTCTTCTAAGATCTAAGTTCGGAAATAACTTTCACTTGAATTCTTCAGCACTCTACCTTTTCTGATTATGTGAAAGTTATAATGAATGAATTATCTGAGCAAGTATTTATAGGCAACTCAAAAAATAAAGAGTAGGAAACTTGAGAACTTTACCCACTTCCTTAGATTTGAAAACTCTAAAAATATATCTCATCTAAAATTCAACTTTTACTTCTCCAAACCTGATCATATTTCTCTAAGTTTTATGCATAATTGAATATCAAGTTTGACCAATTCAACTCTTTACTTTACTTATTCTCCGTAGTCTTCTTTCTTGAACTTACTTTCTTTTATTTAGTATGATATAACATCCCCACATCATTATGATGAAACTTCCTCATATTCATCTTCCCCTGATTATTACAACATTCTTTTCTTTATCATATCATTATAATATTTTTTTCTTTCTCATCTCATTATGACCTATATTTATTTCTCAGATCATTACGACCTACCTTTCATTATCATCTCATTATGATATTCCTTTCTTTCTCTACTCATTATGATCTTCCTTCCTTTCTTATCTCATTATGATATTCCTTTATTTCTCAGCTCATTATGAGCTACCTTTCATTCTCATATCATTATGATCTGATTTTATTTCTTATCTCATTAATATCTTCCTTTCTTTCTTATCTCATTATGATAAAATTCCTTAGGTTCATCCCAATGGAATCCTCATAATGATAGAATTCTCATTATAATGGAATTCCCAATATGATGGATTTTCCCATTACTATAGAAATCACATTATAATTATTTTTCCATAAATATGGAAAGTATTCAATGATGAATCCACTTAGAAAATTTGAAATTCTTCAAACTTCATCATCTGTATACATTCTGACTTTTGGATCTGATATCCTGTGTTCGGATTTCTTGAATTTGATGAATACTTTTCTTGATCACTAGAACCAATTCAATCATTATGATTCCTCTATTTCTTCATAATCTTTTATCATGAGTATGTTTCATGATTTATAATAACTTCATGATCAAAAAATCATCATCTGACTTTGTTTTAGAAAGTGTGAAAACTTTCTAACTCATAGCTTCATAATCTTCTTTAAAAACTCTTCAGAAACTATAATACATCTTGAAATAGAAATATCTGAATTTATAACCAATGTCGAGTCCTATGAATCTTCATGGTAATAGATCTGAATATGATAAAGCATCCAATCAACAACTTCATCTTTCTAACTACTTCTGCTTCTGGTGATGCTTAGTCTGGAATCTTGAGTCCAAAAACAACTTTTTTAAAGATAAAAACTTTTCTCCCCCTTTATTTTTGGGTTTTTAAATTTATAAACTTTCATGTTTATTATATAAATCATTATGATGGACCGGGTCCAATTCCTGAATAAAAAAGCATTCTTATACAAAAAGGTTAGTGGTCAAAAAATACAAAAAACATTGTTAAAACAATTTATCTCAAAGGTTATTCAGATTTCTTTGGTTAAATTATTTAAACCACTTTATATCTATTTTATTTTCTTATCTGATTTAATGTGGATTTATGATATATGGATGATTTATGAAGAATTTTTATTTAATATTTTTCTATTTTTATTTATTTTATTTGGGAAAAATAATTCCTTATGAATTTATATAGTGACCTAGCACTTGATGCCACCCCATGGAAATTGAGAATGTTCCTTGGGGCTATCATGGGGTGGATCGGGCATTATATGGAGGGACGAATCAAGCTAGTCCATAAAAAAATGGTATTAGAGGGAGTAGTTCCTTAATAGGGCCAATGTTTTTGAAGTATCACTTGATATTTTGGATATTTGGTAGATGGAGATAGGATTTCTAGGGCTCAGGAGGTAGTTTATGGGTTAGTTCCTGATCATTACCACTCATAATGAAACCTGAGTTACCATGGTATGTCAGGATTTAAATTATGATTTTGAGATTTTTATTTTGACCCTTTCTAAATTATTTTCTATTGAATATATGATTTCTTGATCCCCATGGATCGTTTTGTAATTTTTTTTGTATTCTAAGTATGAAATTAGAGTTGTGATGGTTTTAAATGGTGATCTAAAATGGATTAGTAACCCATTTAGATCCCATATACATGGTTTTATACCACTCTTAGTAGCATTTGTGTGATTGGAAAATGGTATACCAAGCCCTACGAACAAATCATACACAATCACCAGTCCCTTTTTAGTTGGCCTTATGTTCTATGATGTTAATTAATTGGGGTTTTATTGTAAGTTTGATAGATTTATTTGATTTTAAATCATTTTTCATGTAAATTTTTAATATTTTAAAATGGTTTCACACGTTGAAATTATTTTAAAAATAGTTCATGGTTTTAAGTGGTCATATTCAATTTTAATACAGAAAGGGTAGTTTTGAAATGGGTAAACATTTTATGATTGGATTTATATGGTATTTATATAAAGAAAATTATTTTAAAGGAATGGAAAATAAATTTTGAAAATTTATAAATAATTCTTGTAAAATAATTTATAAACAAATTGTGAACTCTAAATTTATAAAATGAACTTAGCATTGAGGGAATCATTTAAACTAGGTTTTCGACTAAAATGCTTCAATTTTGAAAATGGTTTAAAGGGGAATTTCAAAATTTTAAACAGATTGGTGTTTATATAAGTGAGGTTTGTAATTTTAATTGTTTGAGTTATTTTAATATGAATTTGGGATTTTTTTAAAAATGGTATGATAAGTTTTCCAAGATGTTTTGCAAATGATCTTTGAACATTGAAATTCTAAGTTGGGGATTTTAAAGGGGAAAAGAGGGAATTTTTTAATAGTATTTTTCTTTAGTGAATTGAGTTTTTGAATTTGATTTATGATTTATGTTGGAATTATATGATTTAGATTTGTTAAACATGAATGTATGGGTTTATGTTTCATTTTATTTTGTGTATGACCTATAAAAGTCTAAAAAAGGGTGGTTAGTCAGTCGCTAGGATGTCTCATTTTGTTTTATTGGTTAAGATAAATTTTGGGGCTTGGTTATATTTCTATGTTTATGGTTACTATTTTTCAAGTTAGTGAAATAAAATTATTTGAGGAAATTATTAATTAGTGTTTATTTGGGTATCCCTTTAAATATTCCTTAGGAAGTATTGATTGTTTTAGTGATCATCCATTTTGATGATGTGTATACCTCAGTGTTTGTATCACTTAATTTTTGGTAGGGAGTCCTAGGAGAGTGTTTGTGATAAATGATACGGTGATCTATATTTTTTATTGGTTGGGTTCACTTTGGGTTGGTTTCATGAGAGAAGGTCCCATGTTATCCTCCCCTGGCCTGAGACTAGACACCATATTTATTTTTTTGTAGCATGTTTTTACTTGTGGAACTCTGAGTTGTACCTACCCATATTTTATAATTAGTTTTAATTATATTCATTCAAGTTTTTAGATTTTCTATGTTTTTGGTATCAATAGAGTGTTTGTGGTTAATTAAGAGTGCTTTATCTTGATATTTCATGAAACATTAATGCTGATTTTTATAGAATGTTGGATGTTGTTAGTTTCTCTTAGGAACCTTCTATCCCCTTGGACTTTTTTATCTCTTTGAGCCTTCCTAGTTTCTTGATTTAAGTTTTTTTCTTCAGGTAATTTATCCCATATGCAGTTTTGGATATAATTATTCTACCTTGATATAATTTCATAAAAGATGTTAGGTTTTGTGATCAGTTTTGGGTTTTCTATGTTGGAGTGGGTGGGTGATGTTTTGTGGGGTTGGATTTGTTTCGCCCACCATGATAAGTAGAAAACTTATATGGTGGGTAGATCTCTTAGGATTATCAATTTTGGATTCCTACCTTTTCAATTGTTTCTTATAGTCATATTCCTAGAGGCTTTATCATTGTGGATATAGATTAGGATATGTTAGTTTCCCTTTATCTATCATTTAAATCTAAATGGGGTTTTAGAATTCCTCTCTTGTTTTTAATTCCAAACCATCCCTTGGAATTTCAATGCCTTTCTAGGGAAAAAAGAATTATGTTGGGGATAAATTTCACACTTATACCTTTAAAATTTAATGAATGAATGAATTTAGTAATTTAATTTATTAATCATGGGGTTTATATAATATTATTTTTGAATTTATTTAAAATTTTAAGGTTTTTTAGATATCTCAGGGTTTGGAGACACGGTTGGCCTAATCATGAGATAGCCATGATATGGGGTTTTTTAGTTTATAAGGGCCATTTCACCTGATTGGTGAATGGTTTTTCAACTATGCATCCCAACTATGTTGGCATTCTAGTTGTATATAGTGTTGATCACACAGTTAATTCATAGTTTTGGCCATGTGTGCAATAAAACTGTGTGACTCTCCATGGGATTAAAAAATTCAAATTTCAAAAAATCCATTACCTCATTTTAGAACACAAAATTTCTCCTCTTACCCTCCTATATTAATAATGATCCCCAGGTTCCCAAACTTCCTCTTCCATGCCTCCTCCTCCCTTATTCTTCATTTCTTCTTGTGATTTCATGGGGATTTCATCTGAGTATGGATTATTTCTCTCTTCCTCCTTCTCTTTATCTCATATATCTACCTACTTCATTATCCCATTGATTCACATGTGATTGGGTTGAACCCTATATAGGTTTAGTCTCTTATTTATTATGGTTTTGATTTCTTAGGGTGTATGATCTTCCTTCGAGGTTTTCCTATCATCGTTCTTCAAGGTTTTGGACCTCAAATATTGAAATTAGTAAGTTATAAGTACGTTACCCAATGTTTATGGATTTAAATTATAGAACCCTTTACTGATTATTCTTTAGATATATGTTTTAAGTATTTATTAATAATATTTATTGTATTTGGAATGAACCTATTCTTTAGAAATGTTTGATATAAAGTTATTTAGAAACTCCCTTTCAAACCAAGTGTTCTATAGATTTACCAAATTAATTTTAATTATAAATTTTTGCATTTTGAAAAAATGGTTTTCAAAAATAAATTATCAATTCATTTTTAGTTTTCCTTTTAATTTCATGTAATTACATAAAATTATAAGAAATGTATTAAATGTTTCAAAATTTAACTCTAAATAAAATTTGTGGTTTATGGATGTTTTTTGATGTGTTTACCATTATTCACTTATACATGGGTATCTTTATATATATATGTATGTGTACCACTTCATATGAGAGTGTGAATTCTTGAACTATGATACCTATACACGCACACACACACACACACACATGAACATATGTGTAAATGTATGTGAGCATAATAATAGAGGCAAACATTGGGAATTTAGTTATAGTATTGAAACATCATTTTCCAATAACCATTGATTAGATTTATTATATGGATTATAAGTCCCAGTTGGAACATTTCAAATATTATTTAATTCTTGATTTATTTTTAGTGGAAAACTTCTTGGGCCTTATTCGGAAAACTTAGACACGTGACTAAAATTTTCTAATGGTTGTCTATGGATTTTATATGGTGATAGTATTCTTATAATTTCTTGGTGACATTGTATATTATTTCTTATTGTTATTATTATTAAAACTTCATGTTAAGAATGGGTGATTAGGTAGGATATCCTAGTTTAGGATGAGTTCCCTCCCACTATTTATTCTTAGTGAAGTAAATGTGATGATCCCACTGGCCAATGACATGAATATCTTCCTACTAATTGAGGTTTTCTATAAATAGTGACACTAGTTCTAGGTTTCCCCACACCTTAGTGACCCTTAGTATATTTATACCATTTTGATTATTTTAAATAATTGTTTGTATGGAATGTAATTCTTCTTTTTTACTCTATAATGCCTTTAATTTATAGCCTTTTTATTCTTTATTGATTATTATTAATCTTTAGTAAAATGGGTTTCTAGAGGGTACTAAAAAATCATATTTCAAATATATTAAAAGATGGAAATTAAATTGGTATTTTTATTAAAATTTCCCCTGACCCTATGGATTATTTTCCAAGTTATTGTTTTGATTTAAAATAAATTAAAAAAGTTTTATGAAATTATTGGGAAAGTGATATTGTTTTTCATATTATTATATAATAAAAATATATTTTTAATTAATTTATTTCAAGATTTCAGTAAATAGATCCTTTATTTAAATATTATACTTGGTGTGTTTTGTTCCTTTAACATTCCTACTAATCTTGTTACTCATGTTTATCATATCATTTAAGTTGAAGGTTATGGATCTTTTGTTACTTCTCTTGGACTGTTTAGGTTTTAATTTTGGATGGTGACTCCTAGAGTCACATGGAGGTATGTCTATTGTTTATTTTGATTTATTTCATTCTCCATGTAGGGATTTTACTAATTTATATGGTTGGAGGTGTACTATATTATAATGGTTAAGTATAGACATCTAGGGATGGTCATTTCTTCAGGGGAGGGAGTTTATGGTGAGTGAATGGGTTTCTTTGTTTAATTTTTTTGGAATGATTTATATTTGTTTTATTTTCATATTTTATTTATAATGGACATCCTACATATGTACTGATCATGTAAAATTTTTATTTAATTTTCTTTTGTTGGAAATAGGCTACTAAATCAGACCATCATTATTTTCACCACATGCTCGAGAAGCTGATAAATCTTATCACAATCATTTTCATAGTAGCCTTGATGCATTTTACCAAGGGATCATCACAGATTCACCCCATATCCTTTATTTTTTTGTAGTTTTAGAATCTTTTTTATCTATTTATTCTTTCAATATATTTATGATATAATGATGCTCTCAATCTATTCATTAATAAATCATTATTATGTGCACTAATTTGAGGGACCAGATTAGACCTACACATCTTATTTATCATCTATATAGGTATTCCTTTTTATTATTCAAATTAATGATTATAATATTGGGTTTCCACTCCTCTATCAGATGGTATGTGTTCCTATATACATTTCAATATTATTTGAGTTTCTAATTTCTCAAAATGGTTTCCCAGTATCATTTATCCACCTAAATTTCCATTAGATTCATCATACCTTAGTGAATAATGATAATTAATTATAGCCTCATATCACTTGTTATGTTGATGAACATCATAAAATTTTATGATATAAAATATTTTAAGGATGTGTCAAGTCATTTAAGGGTTCACTACATCTTTGGGATCTTATTGTTGAATAAAATAACCCATAGTTTGGTTTTTGATTTTTTTTGTTTTCTTATTTTAATTTTTATTTGATAACATGTTGTAAATATTTTTGATGATTAGTAAAAACATGCTTTTTAGTTTTATAGATATGAAGAAATCATTTTTTTGTTTGGATAAAGTCTTGATATTAGTTTTTTTATAAATATTTATTTAATAGTGTTATTGAAAAATATATTTCCTAATATGGGTCTCTATTTTTAGGGTTTGATTTTACACATAAAAATCATATAATTAAATTCATTTCCTTAAAGAAAAATTAATACACCCCTAATCCTTGAAGCTACCCCAGGAAAATCAGGAACATGCCTCATGGATGTAGTGGGACAACTCTGGCATTTGAAGGAGGGATAGATTGGGATAGTATGTGATAATAAACTTTTCTTACAATTGTGAATTATAAAATTCATAATTATTTTCAATTCTAAAAAGGAATGAATGGTCATACATAATTTCATAGAATGTGGATTAAATTTTGGTATGAAGTGTTTGTCCAAAAGTTGAGAGAGATTATGATAATCATATCCAAAGGAGTTTGGATGGATTCAAAAATAGTTTCAAAGTTTTTCATAAGGTCTGAATAACTTTAGTGAAAGTGAGTAACTGTTTAGTTTTATGAACTAAAGCTGTAACATCCCAAGTAAGTAATGAATAATAGATATTTTTATCTATGTCTATTAATGAATTAGATAGTGTTTTAGAGTCTTAAAATGAAAATAAATCCAATCTTAAGCATGGAATACACTAATATTCTTAAAAGATTGTTTTACTGCCTTTTGATGGAAAACCTTTTTTTTAAATCAAACTTTTGACAATTTTATAATCTATATTTTTCAAAATAAACATATTCATTATGATTGGAACATTGAAATTTACATTGGATAAATTTTTGTTATTATTCTGACAATGTTTATTTTTTAATGAATAGTGAAAAATACTGCATTTTACATCAAAACTACTTTTTCATTTAATTTAATTATATGTTTAGATTATATTTTTAATTGGTATTAAAGTTTAATATGAATATATATTTACCATTTAATTCAATGGTGGTCATTAGGATTAATTTCACTTTGAAATTGGTCATAAACTAATGCCAAACTTTTCATAGATATTGTTTCAAAAAAAACCCGCTATTTGTTTTAACAACGGGAATTATTTTTAAATAAATTATTGTAATTTATGTGTTTGGAATTTGGTAAAATGGATTACATATTTGGAATCAGAAGGTCCAAATTATGTAATTAATACTCTTGTTTTTGGGCATTATGAATAGTAACGACGGTAATTATCTTTAATTATCTTGATTAATGAGTAATCAGGTAGTTAAGGATAATAAAATAATATCATAATAATAAAAAATGACACTAAAATGTGTCCTAAGGCTACTGGTTGTTTCATGGCCGACCATGGGATACCTTGTGCCAAACTTGGGGACCCCATGAAATCACTTTTGTGAGAAAGTGACTTTTTGTCTTTTTATTTTTTAAAGAATGTTAAATGTAACAAAGAATGTATCACCTAAGTAAAATATTTTTAATTTTGTCTACATAAATGATATTTTGGACTATAAATATTCATTGGAAAGATAATAATATTTTATACATTATAGTATTTTTTTATAATTTTTAGACATTAAATAAATTAAATTATTTATGACATCATAATGATGCAGCGATGACCTCATTATTTGACGATTTAAATAAAATGGAAAGATAATGTAACATCTAAGACCTAAACATGTACAAAACCTATTGGGTGGGTATATTTCGAACCCTTATCACCTTATCCTCGAATTATATCAATGTGGGACCTTTAAAATCCGAAACCCATTTGAAAATAAAGTAACATTTCTTTACTTTCCAAGAGTGCCCATCCTCTCCTCTTATAAAAGGCCCCCACCTCTACCTCCTTACCCACACTTCCAAAGCCTTTGGCTCGGCCAACCCTGGCCCATTTTGTCTCTCCACTTCCCTCTATTACTCCTTGAAGCCTCACTTTGGGCAGAAGTCTTCCCAAGGAATCCTTTGAGCTCAAACCAAAGGGAGTTACACGATTTTAAGGTAATGTCTTCACTTGAGTCCTTTTGTTTTATTTTGCTTCTCCAACCCCCTAAACTCTTTTTATTCATTTATTTTGTAAAAAATACAGTATCCTAAATATACTAGGATGTTTTTATAATAAGGATTCTAGCAACACTTACACACACCTACATCTAATGGTTAAAGAACATACTGTTTCCGTGGATGATGAATTTATGCCTCCCGAAACGATGATTGTTCAACATTATTTTAACACCTTCAAAGGTGGCCATTAAGATGACAATACATTTATATATGATATATAATATGTTTATGTTTTCATTAAGCTTATTTATTTTTCATTTTGAGCATACCTTTATGGTTTCCATTATGGGTAAACGCTATATCTTCATTTAAGGAAGTGCAGACTACCGCCCCCTCAAAGTGATTTGATTCGTTTAATACCATATGTGGGATGTATAAAGGATGGAGTTATGATATTATATATGATATTATACTGGAATTATAATATACCTTTATATCATTATGATTCCATTCTATAAAATATGAAATAGAAATGAAAGTAGCGTTCATGCGTATGTACGGCTTACCATCTCCATGAACGGTGCATTTCATTTCTTACCTCTAAATGATTATGTAATATTATAAATGCATGCATGTACTGTATATGTATGAAATATATGATATCTACATCATGAATAACATTTTGGATATAATGGATACATGAAAAACTTATAATTATAAAGGGATTATTTTTGACTCAAGTACCAATGATCGTTAAAACGACCGTTATTAACTTAAATAATTACATAGTGTTCATGACATGGCAATAAGTGATATAAAAGAAATAATGAACTTGAAAAAGGTTCTTAAAAAAGTAGAAATTAACTCAAGTTTATTATTCAGGAGATTAAAGAACGACCGAGTCAAGTCGGACCCGAGGTATGGGACTTCGTCTCAATCTCCTTTCATTTCGCATATTTTGTTTTATACTCAACCTTCTTTTATACGGTGTATAAACCCCTTTTAATTTTACGTTTATCCAAAAGGAATCTTTTTTATACGAAGCGTTTTACTGAACGACAAAAGGGAATGTTTTTTCGTACGTATGCGGCGACAACGACTTCTCCACCGCCGTGACCATTATTTGAGTTTCGGCTTCCTCTACAAGCCATACCTTCTTTTTAAAAGAAAAATAAATACCATGTTTTACTTTTCTTTTATCTTGGTATTGAAAATGGTTTTCATAATGTTTTTATATCAATGTGTTGTATTGATATCTCGTGATTGAAAGGTGGGAATGTTATGTTTGCTTTATACATGTTTTATGTGATACGATTATGTTGAGGTTCTTGGGCATTATTATGAAGACGGGTGGTTCCGTGATAAACTAAGGGAGGGTGAGCCCGATATAGCTCTCCAATGCATTGGGTAACGCGAAGGAGTGAAACGTTAAGGTTTCTCTGAAGAGATTTATGGAATAACTGTGATGGGTAATCCAAACGTAACCAAGAGGGTTACTCCCTACGTAAGAATGTTATGAATGCCTCAAGTTACCTTTATGTCTTATGATTTCTATGATTTATTCATGATTTGATGAGGTATGTTTTATGGGTAAAGTATGATTTCATTCTTATGTATATATGAACTCATGTTTCCTTTCCATATTTTTTTATATAACCCATACTGAGCTTTTTATGCTCATCCCAAGTCTTTTTTGAAATGTTTTTCAGAGGTCAAGGGAAAGGTACATGATATGATGATAGTGTCAAGGAAGTGTCAAGAAAGAATCCATGTTTTATTCTAAATATGTTCCATTGATGGGAAAAAAATGAATACTATCTTTATGTAACCACTTTGTTTAAATGTGGAATGTAATGAAAGTTTTATGATCTAATTCTCTAAAACTCTAAACCTGAAATGATCCTCAATGTGTAATCTTGTAATAACTCAAGATTAAGTAAGGTTTAAGGATGGGGCCTTATAGTTGGTATCAGAGGTCGGTTTAGATAACTTTAGGAGTTATAATTCTATTAAATGATTATCCAAAAATATTTTTTTTGAAATGATATAGCATTTGAATATTACCATGTTGCTTCATCTAAGACATATTTGTTCACAATGGTTTTCCGTAGAGGAAACAGGGAAGCAGTGCTAGAAAGGCATACAGAAGGAAATAACCTTCCGAATCAGCATCCTGAGATGGTCGGAATTGGAACTGAACAGTTTTTTGCTGTAATGGCGCAGTTGACTCAAGCGATAAATGGTGGTGGTATCCATGCATGAGATCAGCCAGATCAACCGTAGAAGAACATGTCAGTGGTGGAACATTTCATGAGGCAACATCCCCCATAATTCAGAGGATCATCTGACCCTGTGCTAGCTGAAGGGTGGATTAAAGCATTGGAGAAGATTTTCGATGTCATGGGGTGTTCAGACAATCAAAAGGTTAGTCTTGATATTTACCGTTTGGAGGGTGAGACAGATCTGTGGTGGTCTATGGTTAAAAATATCAGGGACGCCGATGAGATTGATGCTCTTGACTGGGATGAATTCAAAGGTATGTTTCTTGAGAAGTATTTTCCTAAGTCTATTCGACTTAGGATGGAAAAGCTTTTCTTGGAATTGAGGCAAGAGGAAGACTCAGTGGCTACCTATGAAGAAAGGTTCACTCGATTGGAGAGGTATGCTCCAAATTTTATCCTAGACCTTGATAGTAAAATCAATCATTTTTACTCCAGATTAAAGCCAAAATATCGAAGGTCATTAGATTCTCGTGAGTTTAAAAGTTATGAAAAGCTTGTTCGATGTGCTGAGAATGTGGAAATGGAGTTTTCTGATGATCAAGTGTTCTATAACAACCAACAGAAGAAGAGACCGAGGTGGCAGGAGAAAGGTAAGAATTCTTCAAAAAATCTGATGGTAAGAAAACTAAGTTTCCATTTTGTGATAAATGTGGTAAAAGGCATGCTGGGGAATGTCTTCTGAATTCTGGAAAGTGCTACCGATGTGGTAAGATGGGACATAAGGCTCGTGATTGCACTGAAAAAGATCAAGGTGAAGGTAAGACCAAATTTGATTTACAGTTAGTGAAATGTTATAAGTGCAATGAGATGGGTCACTATGAAAACGAGTGTCTGAAAAAGAGATTGAGTGATGGGAAGCAGTTATACTACAAGCAGAAAGGGGTGGTGAAATCCTTTACAACTACTTCAGCAAATGTCGGGCCATCAAATGAAGTTGTATCAGGTACTTTGTTTGTTTTTTCAGATTATTCCAGTGTGTTGTTTGATTCGGGGTCTACACATTCTTTCATCTCTAAAACCTTTTCTAGTAAAATGGGAATACCATATCAAGAAATTACTCCTGAACTTGTGGTAAAAATAGCTGGGAGAAATGTTGAGGCAAAAATAATTTATAAGAATCTTCCTATCCTTATCTGTGGAAAGAACCTACTTGCAAACCTTATTGTTCTAGCTCTAGTAGAGTTTGATGTTATCCTGGGTATGGATTGGCTCTCTATTTACCATGCTAAGATTGACTGTAGAGCTAAAGAAGTTTCTTTTTAGAAAGACTTTCAGTTTGTGTACAAGAATGAACTCTTACTGTTGATAACATATCAAGAGGCCGAGAAACTTGTAAAAGATGGAAATGAATGTTACCTTGCACACATCGTTGAAAATAAAGAAACTGTTCATATTAATGATGTGCCAGTGGTAAATGAGTATCCTGATGTTTTTCCTGATGAGTTGCCTGGAATAATACCAGATCGGGAAGTTGAGTTTACTGTTGACTTAGTTCCTGATGCTAAGCCAATTTCAAAACCCCCTTATCAAATGGCTCAAATTGAACTTTTAGAGTTGAAGGAGAAATTTCAAGATTTATTAGAGAAAGGTTTCATTCGACCTAGCACATAACCATGGGGTGCTCCTATTTTATTTGTTAAAAAGAAATATGGTTCAATGAGACTTTGCATTGATTATAGAGCCTTGAATAACATCACTGTTAAGAACAAATATCATTTGCCTCATATCGATGATTTGTTTGATCAGCTACAGGGAGCTCAGTATTTTTCAAAGATTTACCTGAGATCGGGGTACCATCAGCTGAAGGTAAAGGAAGCAGATGTTTCGAAGACTGCGTTTCGTACAAGATTTGGCCATTATGAATTTGTAGTAATGCCTTTTGGGCTAACCAATGCACCTGCTGTATTCATGGACTTAATGAATAGAATTTTCCATGAGTTTTTGGATAAGTTTGTGGTGGTTTTCATTGATGATATTTTGGTGTTTTCTAAAAGTAAAGAGGAGCATGAAAGACATTTAAGGGTTATCTTGCAAACCTTAAAAGAAAATAAACTGTATGGAAAATTCAGCAAGTGCGAGTTTTGGTTGCAACAAATTTCTTTCCTTGGTCACATTGTTTCTAAAGATGGGATAACCGTTGATCCTGCAAAAACAAAGGTTGTTGAAGAATGGCCAAGACCCACAAATGTAACAGAGATTCATAGTTTCCTTGGTTTGGAAGACTATTACCAGAGGTTTGTTAGAAATTTTTCACAGTTATATAGTCCAATGACTAAGCTAACTTGGAAGGGTGTTAAGTTTATCTGGACAAAAGAATGTGATGATTGTTTTCACGAATTGAAAAAAAGATTGGTGAATGCTCCAGTTTTGGCACTACCTTCCAGGAATGGTGAGTTTGTTATATACAGTGATGCTTCATTGAAAGGACTTGGTTGCATCCTAATAAAGAATGATCAGGTAATTGATTATGCTTCATGACAGTTGAAAACTCATGAGGTAAATTACCCTACACATGATTTGGAATTAGCTGCTGTTGTTTTCACTTTAAAAATTTTGAGGCATCATTTGTATGGAGTAAAGTGTGAAATATATACTGATCACAAAAGTTTAAAGTATATATTCACTCAGAAAGAATTGAACATGAGACAGAGGAGATGGATGGAATTAATCAAGGATTGTGATTGTACAATTCATTACCATCCGGGAAAAGAAAATAAAGTGGCTGATGCTTTGAGTCGAAAAAGTAATGCTTCATTAGCAATGTTGCGTTTGGAACGTGATCCTTTGGTTGAGGATTTGATGAACTTTGGCATAGAAGTTGTTGGTGCAGGAAGTTCTTCTGTTTTGTTTCAGGTATCATTGAGATCATCTCTATCAGATAGAATCAAGCAAGCACAAAAGCAAGACAGTGAGTTGCAGAAATAGGTAGAGCTGGTTCAGAAGGGTAATTTGCCTAAATTCAACATTGATAATGATTGCGTTTTGAGATTTGGGAAGAGATTGTGTGTGCCTTGTGATTCACAGTTGAAGAGAGAGTTGTTATGTGAAGCTCATAGTTCTCCGTTTTCAGTTCATCCAGGCAGTACTAAGATGTATAGAGATCTTCGGGAGTATTACTGGTGGGATGGAATGAAAAGAGATATTGCTGATTTTACTGTGAAGTGTTTGACTTGTCAGCAGGTTAAAACATAGAGGTAGTTCCTGAAAGGGATGCTTCAGCCTTTACCAGTGCTAGAGTGGAAATGGGAGAATATATCCATGGACTTAGTTGTGGGATTACCGAAGACATCTCGAGGTAATAATGCAATCTGGGTTATTGTTGATCGCTTGACTAAATCTGCTCATTTCCTTACTATACGCGATACTTTTTCCATAGATCAACTTTACCGTTTGTATCTTAAAGAGATAGTCCGGTTACATGGAGTTCCTCTCTCCATTGTATCTGACCGTGATCCCAGGTTCACTTATAACTTTTGGAAAGGCCTTCAGAAGTCGTTGAGTACTGAATTAAATTTTAGTACAGCTTTTCATCCTCAATCAGATGGGCAGTCGGAATGAACAATCTAGACCTTGGAGGATATGCTACGAGCTTGTTCGATAGATTATCAGGGAAGTTGGGACCAACATCTTTCTTTGGTTGAATTTTCATATAATAACAGTTTTTATTCTAGTATACAGATGGCACCATTTCAGGCATTATATGGGAAGCAGTGTCGAACTCCAGCTTTCTGGGATGAAGTGGGTGAAAGGAAGTTGATGGGACCAGAATTGGTAGAAGAGTTGGAAGAAAAAGTTCAGATGATACAGAAACACATGAGAACAGCTCAGAGTAGGCAGAAGAGTAATGCAGACAACAGGAGGAAGGATCTAACTTTTGAGGTAGGTGATCATGTTTTTCTCAAAGTTTCACCATGGAAAAGTGTGATGCGATTTGGTAAGAAATGGAAGCTGAGTCCAAGGTTCATTAGACCATATGAAATTCTGGAGAAAGTTGGATCAGTTGCTTACCGAGTGGCTTTACCTCCGAGTTTATCTCAGGTACACAATGTTTTTCATGTTTCGATGTTGAGGAAGTATATGCCAAATCCATCTCATGTTTTGAGTCCAGAGGTAGTTTAGCTGGAAGAGAACCTATCTTATGAGGAACAACTGGTCCATATTCTTGACCACAAGGAGCAAGTGTTACGGAATAAGGTGATTAATCAGGTAAAGGTTTTTTTGGAAAAACCACATGATGGAAGAGGTAACATGGGAATCTGAAAATGCAATGAGGGATAAGTACCCCCATTTATTTGATAAGTAAATAAATTGCGGGGACGCAATTTTCTAAAGGGTGGAAGGATGTAACATCCAAAGTAAGTAATGAATAATAGATATTTTTATCTATGTCTATTAATGAATTAGATAGTGTTTTAGAGGCTTAAAATGAAAATAAATCCAATCTTAAGCATGGAATACACTAATATTCTTAAAAGATTGTTTTACTGCCTTTTGATGGAAAAACTTTTTTTAAATCAAAATTTTGACAATTTTATAATATATATTTTTAAAAATAAACATATTCATTATGATTGGGACATTGAAATTTACATTGGATAAATTTTTGGTATTTTTCTGACAATGTTCATTTTTTAATGAATAGTGAAAAATACTGCATTTTACATCAAAACTGCTTTTTCATTTAATTTAATTATATGGTTTGATTATATTTTTAATTGGTCTTAAAGTGTAATCAAAATATATTTTTAACATTTAATCCAATGGTGGTCATTAGGATTAATTTCACTTTGAAATTGGTCATAAACTAATGCCAAACTTTTCATAGATATTGTTTCAAAAAAACCCGCTATTTGTTTTGACAACGGGAATTATTTTTAAATCAATTATTGTAATTTATGTGTTTGGAATTTGGTAAAATGGATTAAATATTTAGAATCATAAGGTCCAAATTATGTAATTAATACTCTTTTGTTTTTGGACATTATGAATAGTAACGACGGTAATTATCTTTAATTATCTTGATTAATGAGTAATCGGGTAGTTAAGGATAATAAAATAATATCATAATAATAAAAAATGACACAAAAATGTGTCCTAAGTCTACTGGTTGTCTCATGGCCGACCATGGGATACCTTGTTCCAAACTTGGGGACCCCATGAAATCACTTTTGTGAGAAAGTGACTTTTTATCTTTTTATTTTTTAAAGAATGTTAAATGTAACAAAGAATGTATCACCTAAGTAAAATATTTTTAATTTTGTCTACATAAATGATCTTTTGGACTATAAATAGTCATTGGAAAGGAAAAAAGATTTTATACATTATAGTATTTTTTTTAATAATTTTTTAGACATTAAATAAATTAAATTATTTATGACATCATAATGATGCAACGATGACCTCATTATTTGACGATTTAAATAAAAGGGAAAGATAATGTAAAATATAAGACCTAAACATGTCCAAAACCAATTGGGTGGGTATATTTCGAACCCTTATCACCTTATCCTCGAATTATATCAATGTGGGACCTTTAAAATCCGAAACCCATTTGAAAATAAAGTAACATTTCTTTAATTTCCAAGAGTGCCCCTCCTCTCCTCTTATAAAAGGCCCCCACCTCTACCTCCTTACCCACACTTCCAAAGCCTTTGGCTTGGAAAACACCTGCCCATTTTGTCTCTCCACTTCCCTCTATTACTCCTTGAAGCCTCACTTTGGGCAGAAGTCTTCCCAAGTAAGCCTTTGAGCTCAAACCAAAGGGAGTTACCCGATTTTAAGGTAATGCCTTCACTTGAGTCCTTTTGTTTTATTTTGATTCTCCAACCCACTAAACTCTTTTTATTCATTTATTTTGTAAAAAATCAAATATCTTCAATATACTAGGATGTTTTTATAAGAAGTATTCGAGAAACACTTACACACACCTACATCTAATGGTTAAAGAACATACTGTTTCCGTGGATGGTGAATTTATGCCTCCCGAAACGATGATTGTTCAACATTCTTTTAACACCTTAAAAGGTGGACATTAAGATGAAACTATATTTATATATGATATATAATATGTTTATGTTTTTCTTAATCTTCTGTTATTTTTCATTTTGGGCATACCTTTATGGTTCCCATTATGGGTAAACGCGATATCTTCATTTAAGGAAGTGCGGACTACCGCCCCCTCAAAGTGATTTGATTCATTTAATACCATATGTGGGACGTATAAAGGATGGAATTATGATATTATATATGATATTATAATGGAATTATAATATATCTTTATATCACTATGATTCCATTCTATAAAATATGAAATAGAAATGAAAGTAGCGTTCATGCGTACGTACGGCTTACCGTCTCCATGAACGGTGCATTTCATTTCTTACCTCTAAACGATTATGTAATATTATAAATGCATGAATGTACTGGATATATATGACATATATGATATCTACATCATGAATACCATTCTGGATATAATGGATACATGAACAACTTGTAATTATAAAGGGCTTATTTTTTGACTCAAGTACCAATGATCGTTAAAACGACCGTTATTAACTTAAATAATTACATAGTGTTCATGACATGAAAATAAGTGATATAAAAGGAATAATGAACTTGAAAAAGGTTCTTAAAAAAGTATAAATTAACTCAAGTTTATTATTCAGGAGATTAAACAACGAACGAGTCAAGTCGGACCCGAGGTATGAGATTTCGTCTCAATCTCCTTTCATTGAGGCATATTTTGTTTCATACTCAACCTTCTTTTATACGGTGTATAAACCCCTTTGACTTTTACGTTTATCCAAAAGGAATATTTTTTATACGAAGCGTTTTAGTAAACGACAAAAGGGAATGTTTGGTCGTACGTATGCAGCGACAACGACTTCTCCGCCGCCATGACCATTATTTGAGTTTCGGCTTCCTCTACAAGCCATACATTCTTTTTAAAAGAAAAATAAATACCATGTTTTACTTTTCTTTTATCTTGGTATTGAAAATGGTTTTCATAATGTTTTTATATCAATGTGTTGTATTGATATCTTGTGATTGAAAGGTGGGAATGTTATGTTTCCTTTATGCATGTTTTATGTGATACGATTATGTTGAGGTTCTTGGGAATTATTATGAAGACGGGTGGTTCCGTGATAAACTAAGGGCGAGTGATCCCAGTATAGCTCTCCAATGCATTGGGTAACGCGAAGGAGTGAAATGTTAAGGTTTCTCCGAAGAGATTTAGGGAATATACTGTGATGGGTATTCCAAATGTAACCAAGAGGGTTACTCCCTACATAAGAATGTTATGAATGCCTCAAGTTACCTTTATGTCTTATGATTTCTATGATTTATTCATGATTTGATGAGGTATGTTTTATGGGTAAAGTATGATTTCATTCTTATGTATATATGAACTCATGTTTCCTTTCCATATTTTTTATATAACCCATACTGAGCTTTTTATGCTCATCCCAAGTCTTTTTTGAAATGTTTTTCACAAGTCAAGGGAAAGGTACATGATATGATGATAGTGTCAAGGAAGTGTCAAGAAAGACTCCATGTTTTTTTCTAAATATGTTCCATTGATGGGAAAAAAATGAATACTATCTTTATGTAACCACTTTGTTTCAATGTGGAATGTAATGAAAGTTTTATGGTCTAATTCTCTAAAACTCTAAACCTGAAAAGATCCTCAATGTGTAATCTTGTAATAAATCAAGATTAAGTAAGGTTTAAGGCTGGGGCCTTATAAAAGCACTGAACACAATATTGAATAACCCACTATTTAGTGGTCTATGATTTTATGTGGTATTCAATTCTATGTCATGTGCATGTGAAAAATGAGATTTTATATCATTTAAATAATAATACTTTGATGGATATCACATTTATTTAGATCTATTGACATTTCATATGATGAAGTGTATATAAAAAATTGATTGTTAAATGATTTTAACAATCCTATTATTTAATAAGTAGAATGATAATGGTTGTCTATTTAAAAATGTTTAAAATGTAGTAACTCATAGAGGATACCTTATTAAATAAAGGATGCCTATATAAAGGAGATTCATAGAACTAATTTGATACACTAGAGATTATTCTCACATAGACAAAACTCTGTTCATATCTCTTTGCTCTATTTTTATTTCAAGAAATAGGTACTAACCCACAGTTTGGATAAAGGATGTAATGCAAAAGTATTCAGTGATTCCAGTTGCTGGTGGACACCATCAGATACAAGAACCCATTGGTTTTTGTTTAGGGAACTTGATCAACATCACTGTCAATGAAGATTGAAAGAGTGGATAATTAGTCACAAATGAATTATCATTTTATCATTTAATTTTATCACTTTATTTTAGTAGGATCTTGGATACAAATTTTCTGTTTTCTTCCATTACTAATTGGAGTATAGATGTCCCACAAAACCCATCACTTTGGTATCCCATATCACAATTCAATGTAGAGAAATATAATGGCCAACAATTATCCATTATCTATTATGTATTATGACATCGCCACAAGTAGTATATGATATACATGTTCTTCATAAAACTCAATAGAAAAATATATTGATTTAAAATGAAGGTGAATATGATACCACTGATGGGTTTCATAAGATTATCTCATGACCAACATAGTGGATGTAACACATTTTAATGCCCAATAAATCCTAATTGAATCAAAATTAGATGAAGAACATGAATATAAATAGGTATTCCTCTATCACAATTATCTTTATATATATTGATCTCAATAGAGTATATTTGATAGAGATCACCAAGAAATAGCTAGTAGACTCTCTCCACCACTGGATGAATATAATATACTAGAATCTTCATATGCTATTAGTGAACCCCTTAGATTCCAAAAGTATTCTAGAAACTTCTCAAAGATGAATAGTGAAGATGGAGGAAGAGAGAGATTTGTATGTGGAAAGATAGAATCATGACCCAATAGGAAGATCCTAACCTTCCATATAGGATTCCTTCATTTAATAAAGTATATCATCATATTCTAATACTTGTAAGCCGATATTCAATACTAATAACACCTTCCCATTTGGTTAGAATCATTTGAATAATTATGATGATTATAACATGTTTATTAATACATAAATAAATCATCATGAGGATCTATGACTAAAGGAAACTGAGTATAAGACATGGTGGTGGTTGTGAACTCGATATCCCATAGCATAATCCAATTGTATCATGTGATAAAAGCATCTCCATGCACTTTACATTATGGATCAATTTTAGACTACGATATGGATATCACACATGTCTTGGATTATGATATATACCAATATGAAAATATAATTGGTCTAGTTTTTAGTTCATTTTCATCACAAAATACATGTCAGATTGATGTTCCATTTATTTTTTATCTTTAAAAAATAATTCCAAGATCATTTATCTGTGATTTCACATCAATTCATGGTGATTTTCTTGGTTTTGACAATTACAGACATGTTCTTAGATTTAAAAGACAAAAAGTTTGTATTTTGTTCATCCTGAAAAAAAATCATATTGATGTGGAGTATATTACTATATTTCACAAATCAATCATTATTCATTGTCATAATATTTCATTGAAACATGATGTTGTTTTATTAATTTTAACCCATTGACACATGTTTTTAAAGACTTTAATATCTTTAATATCTAATTATTTTGTATTTTAAAGAATATTTCACATTAGATTAACATTTCATCCATTCTTATATGTCATAAATAATTATAAGATCATTTTCCAATGGTTTTTCATCAAATTGTTGTCATTTTCTAGGGTGTGACCATTACTATAAAGACCCATACCCCAGTAGTCTGATACCATTGTCTTAATTTATTATATTGGTACTAGATATAAGGAATAATATCCCAAAGTAATGAATTGTTTATTAGTCTTGGTAAAATAGATACATACTTGATTCACATATTATATTTGAAAATAAAATTTACAACATTATTTTTTGTAAATAATTTTATTCCCTTTAGAATATCTTTTACATAACAATAATAGTACACTTCATGGATTCTTGGGAAAAAAAGTAAAATAATGGTGAGATCAAATTATCAGTATGGATTAAGTACAATGGAAGATATAATGAATCAATAAGCATAAACAACATGTCAAGGTAATTAACTAAACACACACAAAATTTAATAACTTGACTATCATAAGAAGATAAGGCATAATCATTATGGAAATGTAAAGGATTTAAAATAAATTAAATTTATTCAATATCTTGGAAAAAATATAATATCATAGTGAAAATATCATGAAAAATAATAAATTAATTCTTAATTAAGGATATTATTAATGATTGGATTTCATTTTCCCAGACACATGACACCTTTATAGTCATGACCTTTCACAATATAGTTTAATATTTATAGGTAAATAAACCATTTAATTTTGAAAACTTATTCATCTAATGAGACTACCAATGCATCAAGGGGATTTTCTACATACGGTACCCACCAGTTCTTTCATGTCCAAATCATTCCTCATATATCAAATAATTTATTTAATTCAAAAACAATGTGACTTATCATAAAATATCCATATTGATTAAAAGATATAGATTATAAATGTTTCACTAGTCAAAATCATCATAAAATATTTAAATAAATATGATGAATGGTATAATTAAATTATA
Source organism: Viscum album (assembly GCA_963277665.1). Lineage (NCBI taxonomy): Eukaryota > Viridiplantae > Streptophyta > Magnoliopsida > Santalales > Viscaceae > Viscum > Viscum album. The sequence continues at coordinate 67,691,838 of OY728165.1, read as the reverse complement.
TCCTCAAAATAAATTTCAAAAAGGATGTCTCCAAAGATTAATATACTTTAAATATATTTTTGGAATTTTTCACGAGGAAAATTCCCTTTTTTTTGATTTTTTTTTAAAAATCTAAAAACTGTGAACATAATAAAGAAATAATTTTATTTGAAAATAACCTTGTCAAATTTTAAATGAAACTTTAAATCCTTAAGAAATCATGATGGTAGGGAATTTTTTTTTCATATTGTATAAGTTAAAAAAATATACCTTTTACAATTTTTTTAGAAAAATAATAAAATAACTTCTAGGAAAATGAAAAGAAGATTCCTTTTTAATTTATTTAAAAATTTAAAAAGTTTTAAAAATATTTTTAAACAATCATTGAATAATATTAAAAACATTTTTTTAAATAATTTTTAAAAAACATGGTATGGAAAATAAATATTCCTCAGTAGAGACTTAAACTTAAAAAATATCGAATAATGACATGATTATCAAATAAACCCTCACAACTTGTAATCCATTGAATTAAATGCCCCATGAAAGAAATAAATTAAAAAAACTTTATATATTATGAGAATAAATAATTTCATGATATAACATGTCAAATAGAAGTTATATTCACCTCATGAAAGAATATAGGTGTATAACATCAAAATATTCCTCAATGAAAGAAAATTGATACAAAGTACCTTACAAAGATCATATCATTGAAGAGAGTGTTAATAAAATGAATATATTATGCGGAACCACTGTAAATAAAAATAAAACAAGTGTAAATATAACATAATATAATAAAAAATTATTTTATACATAATCATAGCATGACATAATCAATGAAGTAGAAGTTTAACCTAATGAATGGAAATTGAGTTAAGAAATACTTTACCACTTGGGAATCTTAAAAATCATAAGACCCAAGAAATAAATAACCTCAAATGAATATGTAAATATCATAAATAAAAATTGATTCATGATATAATATATCAAAGGGTCATTATATAAACTACACAAAGTAAACACATGGTATATAAGACATATGTCTCACATAAGTGAAATTGAGATGAAAATCCCTTACCTTGCACTTTCCTTTAGTTGAACATGATTTAACCTCATATATAATGGTTTAGATAATTTTATTAATTTATATGATAACCATATTAATATTTATGTTATTATATATGATCCTATTATATCTTCTTATTATCCATTTGTTCATAATATTTTATTATTACCATTGTTTCAAGTGTTAATTACTTTATTTTCCCATGCATGTTTTATCATGTATATTTTGGTTCTTATGCATAGGATATATTTATATAATCTATTTAATAAAATTAATTTCATATATATGATATATATTCATTAGATACATTTTTAGAATCATTCTTGAATGTTGAAAATAAAAAATGAATCACATCACTTCATGGAGATAATAAGTCGTACAAACAAACGAGCGACAATATTATTTCTATATGGTTGAAAGGGAAAAGAATTGGATGATATATTAACTTTAAAAAATCAATATCATGTAATAATTACCATATATGTCCATTATTTCCATAATTATAACCATATTTTTAATGTGGTGATGAAAAACAAATTACATTGCTATGTGGAGATGGTAAACAATAAGTATGCATGCATGGTGCTTTCGTTTTTCATAGGATGGATAAAAGGTAGAATATGATAATTTCATAATAATAACAAAATATAATTATATATATGATACTTTATTTATTATTTTAGGATGGAAACAACACATTAATAGGGAGTAGAAGAAGAATTAAACTTGGAAGATTCGGTAAAGATGATTACCTCTTGTTTTGTAAACTTTCTTTATATTTCTTCTTAGGGACACTAGGGTTGGTATTTTGAGAATAAAAAACCAATATAAGTTCTATGAGGAATATGGGAAGATAAATGGGTAGATTTGGGTTATATATATTGCTCAAAGTGGTGAAAATAAGTGAAGGAACGAGTGCCCTTTTATAATTGAGGTGAGGGGTGCTTTAAAAATTTCTTAAAATAATAAAGTAATATAAATTATTTTTAAATTAAAAATGGATCCAAAGTAATTTATTTAGAAAATAATATGATTATGGGTCTAAATCCCCTAATAAAAAAAATTCATATAATTTTTAACTATATTTATACCCTTATCTTTTGGTTTTAAAGCTTATTTAACCCCTTTAACTCTTACTGTGACAATAAGGATTTTTACTCATTGAGGGTTAATATAGTTACTATAAAATGGAAAAAGACCCATAAATGTATCATGATTGAAATTATTAACAATATAAAAATAATCTGGAAGAATTTAATAATTTTTATGAATTTTATATCAGTTAATGAAATATTATTTATTTTAAAATATCATTAATGTAAATTTTGACACTATTCATTACTTTGACTTTTAAAAATATCAATATAATGAGATAACTTAAAAAATAATATTTTAATACATAACTAATACATAAAGTTCCTCTAAAAAATTTATGGAATAAATTTATTATATAAAATTATATTTATTTTAATATTTTAATATCATTTATTTGATTCTTATATTAATTAAATAATTACTACATCCGTGTTGTGTATGCATTTAAGGTAATTTTTTATTCACTAAAAATTAAAAAAATTACCATGATAAAAATAATTACTTTATATTTTATAATACTATTTATAGTTGAAGATATATTCTGGATAACACTATATTAAAAATGTTATATTTATTAAAACTATGAATGTGACATCTTTGACTTTTCTTTAAATAAAATATTATAAAGGTCATAATCTCATCTAAATGGTCATATTATAGAACATTGAAAGATTAAGGATAAAAATAAATCATAAACTAAATTTTTTTAGTGTTAGGGTCATTTTATTGTCCTTATCATTTTATTTTTAACATATATTACCCAATTTACTCTTTACCATTGTAACAAAAATTACCAAAGTTACTATTCATATTGGGAAAAAATAAAAGGGATCTAATTAATAAATTTGGAACTTATGAATAAAAATATGGAATCCATTTTTAAAAATTCAAATCATAAAATTTTCATAATTTAATTTAAAATTAATCCTGCAAAACATAATGAAAAACAATTTTCTTAAAAAATGCATTTTAAGCCAAAAAATGAACTTTTTCCAAAATAAGGTATATGGATGATTAAAATGAAATAAATTAGATTATTTATAACTAATGAGTACTAAAATTACATTTAGACCAAATTTAAATCATAAACATACTTTTAATGTTCACAGTTTTATAAAAATCGATATTTTTTCACTATTCACTAGAAAATCAATCTTTTCAAAAAATTACCAAAACTTCAACATAAGTTAATTTTAATAATTTGATTTTAAAAAATAATTTCATTTTTTCAAATACATTTCAAAAAGTTTCACAAATTAATTATATTTTTTTTCTCATAGAGAGCAATAAAAATTGGTTTTCAAAGAAAACATATATTTAAAGAATCAAACAACTTTTCTAAAAATCATGTGTTTATTTTTTAATCATAAATAAATTTGTATTTAATATGAAATTGATATATATTTCATAATATAGTTAATCCTATTTACACTCGCTAATTTAATAGCTAGGTTATGATGATCTCATAATAAGATTTCATTATTTGTTCAAGCTGGGTGTTGCGTGCAACGTAAGATATCAAAGATATTAAATTTAAAAATATACATACCCTAAAATATTAGTGTTTTACATTCTAAAATCCATAAATAAATCATTTCCTTAAAATTAAAATATCACTTTGAAAATAAAACATTGATACTTAAAAATTCCATTGTGGGAAACCCATATAAAAAATGGAGTTAATAAAACATCCTCTTAATAAGAGGGAAATGGAAATGATAAGTTTAACACAAAATTAGGATTTTTAATAAGATAAAATTAGTAATAAGTGAAAATAAATACATGTAAGAGAAATCTAACTATCAAGTTCTAATGAAGAGTGATAAAAAACACGATCATGATAAAGTTTACCATCATGAAACCATAAGTTTGAGATCAATTAAAAAACCATTGATTTCTCATTAATAAAATTAAATGGATAATTTTTTTATTCCAAAATCCTTTTCCTAGAGTTGTGGAATTTTTTTACTTCCTAGAGTAATAACGTAAGTAAATATATTTACTTGGAAAGTATAGTTTCATCCTTTAATCAATTTCCACTAAAAACTCATCTTTTTATTCAAATGAAGAGTATGTTTTTTTGCATTCTTGAGGTACTAAAATAAACTTATATGGATAAAAAATTCCAGAGAAGGAAAAAAATATTCCCCCTATCTTTAGACATTATCCAAAACCAATATGGTTTGATAATTACCAAAATGAGTAAACAATTTTGTGTAGAAAACTAATTTAATCTCCCAAAATTCAACAATAATACCCAAAATTCCACTTGGATCATTCAATAAATAAGTTTTCTTAAATGTCTTAAAATTATTCCATACTAATATTAAAACCCAAAAATCAGAAGGATTTGATCACAAAGTCTTCCAAGAGAAATTTAATATTTACCTCTAAAAAATTGCATGACCTAAACTTACAATCCCCATGATATGGTAACTATTTCCCTAAATAACATGAATCACCATAAATATACAATAAAATTATTTATTTCTCCAAAATACAATTCAATCTTTATTCCTCAAATACAATTCCATAATATTCTATTTACCTTAATCATATAGGGTTCCCAAAATGAACTTATCATTGATACATCAAATCATTTAACTAAAAATAAATTGTCATACTTACTGGGACTTCAAATAGGTCAGTGGTAGGAGATTCACCATTATTTAACTTTAGTTGTGGGTTCATGACCCATGAACTTTCTGGACGCAATAGGTTTTCACCCAACATGTATATTTTCTTTTTTCTAAAACTATATTAACATAATTATTAAAATATTTCCAAAAATATCCTTATGATATTAAATATTAAAGAAATGTTTTATCCTCAAAAGTTATCTCATACATTTCATTTTTCATTCCCAAAAATATAATTACCCATAATTACCTTAAAATCAAAGGTCATATAAACCCTAAAGGTTTTACATACCTTTAAACTTATATCCACAAAATGTAAAGGCATTATTACTACCTTTTCAAACTTACTAAACTAATGGGTTGTATTTCCATAAATTTCTCCCAAAATATCCTCAACATTTATTAAATTCCCTAACATAAAACCTCAAAATAGTGTTTAAGAATTTAAACCTATGATTAACATAAAACTCATAAACCCAAGATGGTGTCTATAACTATTATGTTAATGAAAGTATATAAACATAATTCATTATACATTTCAATATTTTTATAACCAAAATACCACTGTTAAAATACTTCAACAACATTATTCTTGAATCCAAATACATAATAGTTCCAATTCATTTGATGTTATTATAGTTCCTTCTAGTTTTGACTATTTACTAAAACCAAAAAGAAAATTGTAAGCATAAAACTATAATAATCAGAGTGAGATATGAAATATTATTCAAAGTATGTCTAAATCATGACACATTATTCTTAATTTATGAATAATTATGATTATACTAGGTTATCCATGGTCATAACCAAATTTATAGGATGTTATCATATACTTAAGACTTATCCTCAAAGTTAGTCGTAGGGTTATATTCCCTCATAAATGTTTTTCTAAATCTAGTTCACAAGGTTTATACTATAGAAACCCTAATTTTTCTTACATTACTATTAAATCATTTTAAAAATATTCAACATAAAATCATTACAAAAGGAGGATACAAAGGTTTAGTGTCTTAGGAAAATTAGGACTATACATAACATTTACTAAATAAAACATAAATATTTATTTAATTCCTTCTTCTCTAGATTCTTATTGGCCCTTGAATTATCCTTAGTACAAGTTGTCACTTAAGGATATACATCAAAAAGGAGTGAGATAAAAACCTATTAATAGTATAGATAATAACATGAAATAATATAACATGGGGTAAGAATATACATAACATCATAATCATAATCATGAGATAAAGCATTAGATAAAGGCATATAATGTGGCAATGCATAAAAATAAAGCATCATGTCTTAGTGGTAAACTACCACACTTAGTTGTGAACAAATATATCATCATGTTCAAACATATTTCAATTTTCTCATGAGATAAATCACATTACACAATTCATTAGAGAACTATATAATTCTGGGCACACCCTTTACATCATAACATTTACATTGTGCTATATAATTCCAGACACACCCGTCACATCATAACATTTACATTATAATGCGTGCCACATAAAACGTATATCAATATTGTACATAAAATAACCCATGTAAAGGAATGGTTTTCATTTCATAAATAATATATTCATAAACTTTTGTTTCCATCAACCTTGAGTGAAGAAGAAACAATCTCAAGAAGTTTATAGTGTGTTTTTATAAAAGAAGAGTTCTTTTGGAAAACATTGTGTTTATCATAAACCCAATTAGAAAAAATTTATATTCCATAAAAGTTAATATAATTATGAATAAATGATACTTAAGGATCATCCATACTGAAAATGTGGTGAAAGAGGGAAAAATTCAAAGAAAGAGAGTTGGGTTTGAGAATTCCCGTTACCTTATGTCTAAATAATTTCTTCACTTTAATGTACTTTATAATAACATTAGATCCATTAATTAACAATTATAGAACCTTTTATACATGAATATAATTCATTATGGCTTTATTAAGTTATTTTATTGGTATTTGCATGAGTTATAGAGTTTAACTTCATCGTTCGAGAGTGTTTGTTATTTTAGATTTCTTGATCGGTCCTCTTGTATACCTGAGTGGAAGTTAATTTAAAAATGAGGATGAATAACCAAAATTGTTATTATATGTTATTAATGATAATAAAAAATCTTAAATGATCTTACAAATAATTTGGTTATATTCCATGAGGATGATTCATTTGATAAAAGTTATTGATAATCATTTTAGATTAATTTTGGCGGTTTTTCGATCACAATGAATTCATTTTGTTTTATAATTTATTATTACGAGTATAAGCTACTTCCAAAAAATAAAAAGGGTTATAAAATTAAATTTAAAATATTTTTTAAACCATTTAATGGTCTTATTAATATCCTTGAATGTGTTTAAGGAAAATGAAAGTTCATCACCCATGATGTCGGTAAATTGATACATCACAAGAGATGATTTCATTTTAAAAAATAAAAGAGAGGGAGGGAGGAGTTTAATGATGGATATTACATTAAAATGATTTAATTTTAGTATATTTAATATAATGGAGTTATCATTCCATTTTTATTAAGGGAGGTGAGGATAGAATAATAAAATAAATGAAATTAAAAGGAAATTAAAAGAAAAAGGGAGAGGATTTACCTCTTGAATTCTCCTCAAAGAACCTAAAATTGGTATTTTGATGATACCTAGAGATATTAGACATGGTTAAGGGTCCAAGTAATATTATTAGTTAGAATTTAGGCAAGGATCAAATCTTGATAGGTGTGAGGAGAAGAGGGGGTGAGGGGTGGTATTTATAACGGAGGAGAGGAGTGTTTTCTCAATATTTTAATCATAAGTTTATTATTTTGGCTCAAGACTATGAATAGTTTGAGAATTATCATAAAATATATTAAAATAATTAAGTATAGTTAGAGATTTGGGTGATTAAATCATTGATGACTCAATGAATATTGCATTTAGCTTGTAATGTATATATGCTTTAAATTACCGTATTTTACAATTCACAAAAAATCAAGTATTTAAAAAAAATATAAAAAATTCTCCCTAAATATTTTTTGAAATGTAGTATTAAAAAATGAACTATATTTTATGAAAATAATTTTCTAAATAAAATTAATTTAATTTTTAATTAAAATTATCATTTACTTGGAAAATACAGATTTTTAAATTATAAGTAATTATATAACACTTTGAAAAATTACTTACGGTCTCATAAAATTATCTTAAAAAAATAATACATAAAAATATTAATTTATGAATACATTTTATAAAAATAAATTTTCTTATAAATTATTAAATTAATCATAAAATTGTAATTAAATATTCATGACTTGTAAAAATAGCAACACTTAATTAATAATTTTTAAAACATTAATTTACTTAGACTGTGATTTAATTATATAATTATTTTATTTATAATATGCCTAAATTTTATTTATAATTTAATGGGTGATGTTAATATTAATTTGGGCTATTTACTATTCATAAGGGTCATATAACTTTTCATAAGGCTAAGTTACTATTTCATCGATATTGGTTGTTTAACTTCTTGAAATAATTGTTATTTAATTAATTACTAATTTATAAAAGATTTTATTATGGTCTCTAAGAGATTTTATGAGATTTATACAATATGAAATTACTATAAGAAGGGATAAATTCTGTTGATAAATGTTTGGGTCGTTACATTTTCCCTCTCTTTTGAAATTTCTCCCTCAAAATTTCATTTTACATAAATAAGTGAGGGTAATTATCTTTCATCACCTCCTTCGGTTCCCAATTTTCTTGTTCATACTTATAGCTCCTCCACAACACTTTGACAATGTATATTTACTTTTTTTGTAGAACCTTATCTCTCTGGTCCAGAATATTTATTGGCTGCACCTCATAAGAGAGATCAACCTCAATTTATACCACCTCTGAGTTTAGTACATGTGAGAGATTAGGTATATACTTTCTCATGAGTTATATGTGGAAAACATCATTAACTTGAGCTATATTTGGTGGAAGTTCAAGATGATAGTCCATGAATCTTATGCAATCAATAATATCAAAGGGGCCAATGTACCTTGGTCTTAGCTTCCCTTTCATTCCAAACCGCATGACTCTCTTCCATGGTGATATTTGAAGGAAGACTTTATCTCAAACATCAAACTCCAAGTACCTTTGACGACTCTTAACATTGCTATTTTCTGACTCTGAGCAGATTTAATATGTTTCTAGATGTCTTGGACATTATTTTTCATCTCTTTCACAAGATCAGGTTCAAGTAGCTTTCTTTTTCCGACTTCATCCCAACAGGTTGGAGTTCTAAATTGATTTCCATACAAAGCTTCATATAGAGCCATTAGAATACTCGAGTGGAAGATATTTTTGTTTGAGAACTCAACCAATGGGAGATGATGATCCCATCCACCTTTTAATTCTAAAGAGTAGGCTCTTAGAATATCCCCAAGCATCTAAATAGTCATTTTAGATTGCCCATCAATTTGGGGGTGATAGGTTGTGCTGAAATTTAATTCAGTACCCAAAACATGTTGAAAAATCATCCATAATTTAGATGTTAACCTGGGATAATGATTAGAGAAAATTGAAAGTGTAACCCATTTTAGTCTCACCACTTTCTTCACAAATATATTTTCAAGTTGTTCAAGTGATAGATCTTCTCGAATAGCTATAAAGTGGAAAGTATTGGTGAGTCAGTCCACCACAACCCATATCACATTATTTCCTTTGGATGTCTTTGGGAGACCCAGGACAAAGTCCATAGTGACATTCTCCCATTTACACATGGGTATATGTAATGGTTTCATCATCACTTTGGACTTCTATCACTCTTCTTTAACTTCCTGACATATCAAACACCTTGAGATATGTTCTGCAATCTCTTTATTCACATCGTCCCACCAGAAGTGTTATCAAAGATCACGATACATCTTGGTACTCCTAGGATGGATATAGAAAGTTGATCTATGTGAAATTTCCAATATCTCCTTTTTTATCCTAGGGTATAAAGGAACACAAATCCTTGTTCCAAACTGAATCACACCATCTTCATTGTTATGGAACTCTTATAGCTTCCCTTCCTTTACTGCATTCACCCTCTTTTGCAACTTTGTATCATCCCTTTGTGCCTCCTTAATCTTCTCTTGGATAGATGTTTGGGTAATCATTTGGGAAAGGTAGGATGTATTCCCTACTATTATAATTTTCAAATCCATCCTTTTCATATCAATGAAGATAGGGTCTTTATTAATCTGCAACATGGATAAAGTAACATGTTATTTTCTTCTAAGAGCATTAACTACCTTGTTTGCCTTTCTAGGATGATAGTGAATAGAGAAATCATAGTCTTTGATTAGATATAACTATCTCTTTTGATGCATTTTGAGATTATTTTATGTGAATATATACTTTAGGCTCTTGTGATTGGTATATATGCCTCACTTCTCATCATAGAGGTAGTTCCACCAGATTTTCAAGGAAAAAATCATATATTCTAGCTCTAGATCATGCGTCAGGTAGTTATTCTAATGGGTATTTAACTTTCATGAGGCATAGGCTATCACATTATTTTTTTTACGAGTATAAAACCCAATCCTTTGTTGTAAAAATCACTGTATATTACAAAAATTTATCCACTTTTTAGTAATGTGATCATAGGTGCGGTGATCTGCCTATTCTTTAGCTCCTTGAAGATTTCCTGACATTCTTACATCCAAACATACTTTACCCCTTTCCTTGTTAACTTAGTTATCAGGCTTGAAAATCTTGAGAAATTTATCAAAATACATCGATAGTACCCTGATAATCCAAGAAAACTATAGATTTCTATGACAATAGAGGGTCTAGTCCATTCCTTAATTGCATTTGTTTTTGAAGGCCCCGCAGAAATTCCCTCACTTGTGATCACATGTCTGAAGAATGTGACTTACTGCATCCAAAATCACACTTTATGAACTTGGTGTACAATTTCTTCTTACTTAATGTTTCTGACACAAGACTTATATTTTCTTCATGTTACTCCTTACTCTTAAAGTAGTTAAGAATATCATCAATAAACATACCAAAAATTTGTCGAGGTAATTTATAAAGACTCTATTCATAAAATCCATGAAAATTGTAGGGGTATTAGTAAGTCCAAAGGTCATCACCAAAAACTCATAGTTCCCAAACCATGTATGGAAGGAAGTATTTTGAATATCTTCCTTCTTTACCTTTAGCTAGTGATATCCAAAATGGGGATCCACCTTTGAGAAGTAATGATCTCCTCACAACTGATCAAACAAGTCATCAATCCTTGGAAGAGGATACTTATTCTTTATGGTGATCTTATTGAGTTCTCGATAATAGATACACAACCACATTGATACATTCTTCTTTTTGACAAAGAGAATTGGCTCACCCCAAGGTGATGCACTAGGCAATATGAAACCTTTATCCAAATTCTATTGCAGCTACTTCTTTAACTCTTCTAGTTAGATAGGGTCCATCCTATAGGGACAATTTGAGATAGGAGTAGCTCTGGGTATGAGTTATATTGATAACTCTACCTCAAGATCTAGGGGGAGTCCATGTAACTCTTCAGAAAATACATCCCCACATTCCCTCATGATGGGTATTTCCCCTAGGTTGATAACTTCCTTTGACTCAACTATTTGAGCAAGGTATGATTCTTCATAGGGAATCAACACCCTCGCCATTGAAGGATTTTGAAATGGAAGTTCATGATCAACCTTACATTTATACAGGATCATGTGATGGTTCAGAATATGAAAAGATATTTCCTTTTCCTAACAGTTTATATGTGCTCTATATAATGAGAGACAATCCATTCCCAGTATAGCATTGAATTCCACCAAGGTAAGTATTACGAGATTCACTGGAATAATCTTCCCACATATGCCAACATGAGAAGAGTCCAACACTTGGGTTTTAATGATTTCACCACTTGGTGTTTTTACAGATATCTCTACTTCAAGGTTTTGGGTCTTCAATTCAATAATTCTAGAAAACTGGCAAGATATAAAGGAATGTGTAGAACTAGAATCAAATAAGATATTTTACATTCTTGATTTAATAGTAAGTGTATCTTGTACAACTTAATTTTATTTCTCCACTTTCGTAGTAGTGATTATATAAGCCTTCCTTTTCTCCTTTGGATTTGGTGGCTGATGTTGCTAATTACCCTTAAGAACTCAAGGTTTAGTGTAAAGGCTTGCATAATTCCCTTTCTCCATATAGTTGTAGCATTAGACCATGGGCGGTGCTCTCCTTTACTCCAACACATTATCCTACTTCCTTATGTATTTTTGACATTCATGAGCTTTGTGGAATTCTCTCCCACACTTGGAGCATTTCCTCGTCCCTTTGAGGCAGTTCTCATGATGCTTCTACCCAAATTTTTGACAAGTGGGTGGTTGAGTTTTCTTTCCACCTTTCTCATTAGATCCTCCAATAAGAAACTCTATCTTTTGTTTCTTATCCCCATAGCCATGGGACCATTCTACAAACTCCATATCCACTTTGAGAGCACATTTAACAACTTATTCATATCTCCCAAAGTCTCAAATTGCAAGAGCCTTTTGAATGTGTGGCTTTAAACCACTAAAGAATATATCAATTTTTCTATTATTGTTGATAACAAAACCCAAATCCTACCTTGAAATCCTTGTGAAATTTTATTCATAGGCTGTGACAGATTCTCCTTCCTTTTTCTTCAACACTATGAATTATCTCTCTATCTTTGTATGAAGATTTAGAGGGAAATACTTGTTAAGAAACATTATATTTAATTATTCCCACTCCATCTCTTCAATTTCGTCCCTTTTCTTGGTGTTCTTAATCAACTCCCGCCATTAGTTAGCCTCTTCATATAGATGATAAAAGGACAGAGTCACCTTCTCCATCATAGAATAGTGAATTATAGAAAATATCTTCTCTATTGAGTTGACCCACTACTCCACGACTAGTGGATTGGATGATCCACTAAATGCGGTGGTTATTACTGTATAAAAAACTCAATAGCTAGTTTATCCCTCTTAGGTGATGGTATGCATTCCACATTATTCGAGTTATTGTTGTAACCTGAGATATATGGGTAAGAATCACTATGAAATTTTGAACTCCACCTCCCAAAGCATTGGGGATGTCATTTGGACAATCACTTAATTTTCCCTCGCATGGGTTGTTGGCTTGGTTTCTCCTAGTTCCGACCTTTTTATAAAATAGAATAGGCTAGAACAAAAAATAATTCAACAAGTCATGAATAAATAATATATTTTTTTGTGCATTTAAGTATAAAGGCATATCTTGTGGGATCCCAATGTTTAACATTTTCCAAAACAAATCCTCTTGGGTGCTTACTTATACTTAGTATCATCCTAAGGGTTTTCACTAAGGTTCTATAATCCTAATTCCCAAATTAACTAAAACATCCTCTGATACCAACTATAGCGACCTTGATTTTTCTTACATTACTATTACATCATTTTAAAAACAGACAACATAAAATCATTACACAACGAGGATCCAAAAGTTTAGTGTCTTGGAAAAATTAGGATGATACATAATATTTACTGAATAAAACATAAAAATTTATTTAATTCCTTCTTATTTAGTTTCTTATTGGCCCTTGAATTCTCCTTAGTATAAGTAGTCACCTGAGGATATGCATCAAAAAGGGATGAGTTAAATCCCATGAAGAGGATAGATAAGAACATGAAACAATATAACATGGGGTGAGCATAGATATAACATCATCATCATAATCATGAGAGTAACCATTAGATAAAGGCATGGAATGTGGTAATGCATAAAAATGAAACACCATGTCTTAGTGGTCAACTACCACACATAGTTGTGAACAAAGCTAGCATCAGGTTCACACATATTTTAATTTTCTCATGAGATACATCATATTACCCAATGCATTGGAGAACTATATAATTCTGGGTTCACTTGTCACATCATAACATTTACATTGCGCTATATAATTTTGGGTGCACCCATCACATCATAAAGTTTACATTATCATGCATGCCACATAGAACGTACATCAATCTTGGACATAAAATAACCCATGAAAAGGAATGGGTTTTATTTCATAAATAATAAATTCATAAACTTTGGGATCCCAAATGAAAATGGTAATAACATACTTGATAAAAGATTCATCAACCTTGAGTGAAGAAGAAACAATATCAAGAAGTAAAATTTGTGTTTTTTTGAAAGAAGAGTTATTTTGGAAAACATTGTGTTTATCATAAACCCAAGTAAAAAATGTATATCTCAAAAGGTAAGATAATGATGGAGAAATGATATTTAATGATCATCCATACTAAAAATGGTGTGAAAAATGGGAAAACCAAAAGAAAGAGAGTTGGGTTTGATAATTCGCCTTACCTTGTTTCTGAATGATTTCTCTACTTAAATGTCCCATATTATCACATTAGATTCACTAATTCATAATTCTAGAACCTTTTATACATGAATCTGATTCATTATGGTTTTATTAAGTTCTTTTATTAGCATTTGGATGAGTTATAGAGTTTAATTTCATCATTTTGAAGTGTTAATTTTCTTAGATTTCATTTATATATTAGGTTCTTGGGGGTACAATTATATCCAAACACATACACACATCACACACACAGGACGAAGATGCAGACCATAGCCCCCCCAAGGGGATAAGACACCCATCAAGGCACCTAGGCTTGGTATTTTGATGAGAACAAGAGCTCCTAGATGTAGGGAAGGTTCTAGGGAAGATTATTGGGCATAATTCAGGCAAGGCTCAAATATTGAGATGTGTGAGGAGAAGAGGGGGTGAGGGGTTGTATTTATAGTGGAGGAGAGGGTTTTTTCTCAATATTTCAATCATTGGTTTATTATTTTGGATCAAGACTATGAATAATTTGAGAATTATCATAAAATATATTAAAATAATTAAGGAAAGTTTGATATCTGGGTGCTTACATTAGCGATGAATCAATGAATAGGGCATTTATCTTGTAATGTATATATATTGTAAATTACCGTATTTTACTATTCACCAAAAATTCAAGTATTTCAGAAAAATATAAAAAATATACCCTAACTATTTTTTGATGTTTAGAATTAAAAAATGAAATCCATTTTATGAAAATAATTTTCTAAATAATAAAAATTTATTTTTTGATTAAAATAATCATTTACTTAGAAAATACAGATTTTAAAATTATAAGTGATTTTACAGCACTTTGAAAAATTACTTATGGTCTCATAAAATTATCTTAAAATAATAAGACATCAAAATATTGTTATATGAATACATTTTATGAAAATAAATTTTATTTTAAAATAGTAAATTAATCATAAAATTGTAATTAAATATTCATGACTTACAATAATTCCAAAACATAATTAATAATTTTTAAAACAATCATTTACTTAGACTATGATATAATTATACCACTATTTTATTTATAAGATGCCTAAATTTTATTTATACTTTCGTGGGTGATGTTAGTATTCATTTTTCATGTTACTATTCATAAGGTTTATATAACTATTCCAAATTTCAAGTTACTATTTCATTGGTATTGGTTGCTTAACTTCCTAAAATAATTACTATTTCATTAATTAATCATTTATAAAGTTTTTATTATGGTATCTAAGAGATTTTATGATATTTATAATATATGAAATTACTATAAGAAGAGATAAATTCTATTGATAAAATTTTGGTTCGTTACATCTACTAAACTTTATCTGATATCAACTATAAAGAACCAGACCCTAGTAGCCCAGAGATAATGTCTTACTTTATTATATTGGTACTAGATACAAGGAATATCATTCCAAAGGACCAAATGGTATAATAGTATTGTTAAAATAGATACATACATGATTATCATATTACATTTTAAAACAAAAATTACAATATAATTTATTTTAAAGAATAACATTATTCCCTTTAGCATATCCTTGAATAAAAATCATAGTACACTTTATGAATTTATGGGGAAAGGAAATAAAATAATAGTGAGCTCAAATGATTAGTAAGGGTTAAGTAAAAAACTCTATCATGAATCAATAAGAATAAACAACATGGAAAGGTAATTAACTGAACAAACATGCCATTTAATAACTTTACTATCAAGATAAGATAAGGAAAAATCATTATGGTAATGTAAATGATTGAAAAAAATACACATATGTCTTATTCCACCCTTTAGGGTAAAAAATCCAAATAGATGTTTAGTATTCTAATAATAAAAAAACCATATAAAATGATCCTGAAAATAAATAAAGGGAATATATTACCCTTAATAAGGCAAGGTGCTTGTACTACTATGTTATGTTCTAGGTTAGCACTTAGGGCCTATACTACACGGACAAAAGAAAATTCCATTTAATCAATAACTTGAAAAAAATATGAATTTGGAGATTATTTAATAGTGAAAATATCATGGATAATAATAACTAAATTCTTAATGAAGTCAATTCTTAATTATTGGATGTCATGTTTCCTAAACACATGATACCTTTACTATCAAGACCTTTCACAATATAGTTTTATCTTTATGGGTAAAAAACCTAGTTAATTTGTCCAACTTATTCATTTGATGAGACTATTAATGCATGAAGGGGATTTTTTATATACTTTACCCACTCGTTCTTTTATTTATAAAGTATTCCTCAGATATCTAACAATTTATTTAATTCATAAACAATGCATATTATCATCAAATATCTGTATTGAGTAAAAGATACAGATTTATCAATATTTCCCCAGTTAAAATAATCATAAACCATCCAAAAAAATATTATTAATAGTATCATTAGATTACACCCTCAACATAACTCTCAAAAAATGATGTTTCTATAGATAAAAATACTTTAAAGAGATTACTGGAATATTTTATGAGCAAAATTCCATTTTTTTTCTTTGAAAATAATTTTTAAAATCTAAAAACTACATATATATTAAAGAAATCATTTTCTTTGAAAATAACCTCGTAAAATTTTCAAGTAAGCTTTAAATTATTAAGGCATAATGTTATTGATAAATTCCATTCATGCCGTATAAGTTAAGAAAATTTTTTTTTCACACTTTTGTAAGAAAAAACATAAAATACATTTTTGGAAAATGACTAGAGGATTCCTGTTTAAAACATTTTGTAAAAATTTAAAAGGGGTAATTTTTTTTAAAAACCATTGGAGAATATTAAAATATTTTTTGAAAGAATTTTTAGAAAGCATGGCATGGTAAATAAAAATTCCTCAACAGAGCCCTAAACTTAAACAATCTCGAATAATGATGATATTGTGAAATAAACCCTCACCACTTGAAATCAATTGAATCATATTCCCTATGAAGGAAACAACTTAATTTTTTTTTCAAATGTCCTGAGAATAAATTAATTCATGATATAACATGTAGAAGTTTTGTTATATCATCCTCATTAAAGAATATATGTTCAAAATATCAAAATATGTCTCAATGAAGGAAAATTGAGACAAAGTTCCTTACAAAGATCATACCATTGAAGTGAGTGTTAATAAATTGAATAGATTATATATATCCACTTTAAATCCACATAAAACAAGTATAAATACAAAATAAGATATTAAAAAATCATTTCTCACATAATCTTATCATGACATAATCAATTAAGTAGAAGTTTAACCTAATATATTGAAATTTAGTTGAGAAAACCCTTACCACCAGGGTATCTTAGAAATCATAAGACCAATGAATGAAATAACGTAATATGAATATTAAAATATAAAAAATATAAATATATTCATGATATAATATATCAAATTGGAAGTATATACACCACACAAAGGAAATAAGTGGTATATAATACATATGTCCCACATAAGTAAATGTGAGATGAAAATACCTTACCTTGCAATTTCCTTTATTTGAATGATCTTTAACCCCATGGATAATGGTTTAAACCATTTTATTAATTTATAAAATAACCATATTTATATTTATGATATCATATATGATCCTATTATATCATCTTATTTCCCTTTTGTTAATAATATTTCATTATTACCTTTTTTTTGGGTGTTAACTGCGTTATTTTCCCTTGCATGTTTTATCATGTATGTTCCGATTCTTGGGAATAGAATATAGGTACATTATCTATATAATGATATTAATTTCATAAATATAATATTCATTCATTATATATATTTTTATAATAATTCTTTAATGTTTAACATAGAAAATTATTCGCATCGCTTTGTGGAGATGGTAAGCCGTACGTACGCACGAACGACGATATCGTTTTCTAAATGGTTGAAAGGGTAAGGAAGTATATGATATATTAAATTTAAAGAATAAATATTATGTCATAATTAACACATATAGATATTATTTCAATCATTATAATCATCCTTTTAAAGTGGTGATGAAAATTGAATTATATCGCTACGTGGAGACGGTAAGCCATATGTACACACGTATGGTGGTTTCGTTTTTCATAGGTTGAATAAAAGGTAGAATATAATTGTTTAATAATCATAATAAAATATAATTATATATATTATACTGGATTTATTATTTTATTATGGAAATAACACACGAAGAGGAAGTAAAAGGAGAAATAAACTTGAAAGAGTCAGTAATGATGATTACCTCTTCTTCGACAAATTTCCTTTAGATCACTTCTTTGGGACACTAGGGTTGGTATTTTGAGAATACCATCACATAAATAACTTTTATAATAAATTATGGAAGATAAATGGTCAAATTTTGGTCGATATAGATGTCTCCAAGTGGTGTAAATAAGTCAAGGAAGGGGTGCCCTTTTATAATTGTAGTGAGGGGCACTTTAGGAATTTCATAAAATATTAAATTAATATAACTTAATTTTTAATTCCAAATGGATCAAAAGTGATTTATTTAAAATATAAGACTATAATGGATCTACCCATAATCCAATAAAATCTAAATAAGTTTTGACTATATTTCCACCCTTATCATTTGGTTTTAACCCTTGTTTAACCCCTTTAACTCTTATCTTGAAAACATGGATTTTTAATCTTTGAGGGTTAATATAGTTACTATAAAATGTTAAAAGACCCATAAATGGATCATGGATGAAATTTTAAACCTGATAACAATCAGTTGTATGAATTGAATATTTTTTTATGGATTTTTTATCATTTAATAAAATATTATTTATTTTAAAATATCATTAATGTGAATTGTGACACTATTCATTACATTGACTTTTAAAAATATCAATAAAACAAGATAAATTAGAACCAAATATTTTAATACATCTCTAATATGTAAATATAATTTTAATAAGTCTTTTATTACATTAATTATCTCAAATTATATTTATTTTAATATTTTTAACATCATTTAATTTATTTTTTCATTAATTAAATAATTACTACATTTGTGTTGTGCAAGCATTTAAGGTAATTAATTATTCACTAAAAATTAAAAATAAATTATCATAGTTAATATAATTAAGCTAAATTTTATACAACTATTTATGGTAGAATATATATTGTGTTTAACACCATATTAAAAATGTTATAGTTATTAAAATCATGAATGTGACATCTTTGACTTCTCTTTAAATAAAATATTATAAAGGTAATAATATCATCCAAATGGAAATAAATTATCATATAAACAAACCTTTAATTATTATTGAAAAAAGTAAATCATAAAATAAAATTTTGACAATTTTTAGGTTCATTTTATAGTCATTTTGATTTTATTTTTAACATATTTTACTTAATTTACCCTTTACCATGACAACAAAAATTACAAAAATTACCATTTATATTGAACAAAAATAAAAGGTATATATTTTATAAATTTGGAAATGATGAATAAAAATATTAAAATCCTTTTTTCAAAATTAAAATCACATAATTTTCATAATTTAATTTAAAATTAATCCTGCAAAACACATTGAAAAACAGTTTTCTTGAAAAATGCATTTTAAGCCGACAAATGTACTTATGCCAAAATAAGGTATAAGGATGATTAAAATGAAATAGATTAGATTATTTGTAACTAAATATTACTTAAGTTATATTTATATGAAATTAAAATCATAAAAATACTATTAATATAAATAAATTGACAGTTTTATAAAAATTGGTATTTTTCACTATTCACTGTAAAATCAACATTTTAAGAAAATTCTCAAAAATTCAAAATAAGTTAATTTTTTTTCAAAAATAAAGTTTGTTTTATCAAATAATTTTTCTAATAGTGTAAAAAATCAAATATATTTATTTTATCATATAAAGAAATAAATTTCTCTTTTTGAAGAAAACATATATTTAAAGAGTAACATGTCTTTTCTAAAAATTATGTGTTTATTTACTAAGCATAAATAAATTTCTATTGAATATGAACTTGATATATATTTATTAATATAGTTAATACAATTAAAACCTACCAATTTAATTGGTTATAACAATCTCATAATAATATTTCATTATTTTTTCAAGTTGGGTGTTGCGTTCATTATAAGTTATCAAAGATATTAAATTTAAAAAGAGACATAACATAAAATCTTGGGGTGTTATAATTACCAATTTTTTTTAGTGTTTTAAAATAATAAAGTGTGTTTTTGATATTCTTTAGAAAACCACAACTCATATTTTTGTGGCGTCTATTCATATATTTAAAAATCAATCACCAGTCATTATCCTAAGATTTAATGGTAATTAGAGATCATTTTCTTGGTTTTGACCACATAACATACACTTTTAATGAATTTTAAATATTTCAAAACTACTTATTTAGTTATTCCAAGTACACAAAATGTTGGATTGACATGAAATTAATTTGTATATGTCACACCACAACCTAGTTGATGCGTGACTTGCACGCGATTTAAAAAAAAACTGCACGACAAGTACACAGCTTAACCCCGTAAGCTGTTAGTGCCAAGTGACACGGTTCGAGCACAGTTTTCTCAATCGCATTTTAGATGGTGCGCGATCCGTGCGGATTCCTGAATTTTGAAATATGTAAATAAATTAATTAAATGATAAAGGAAATAAAATAAAGCTAGATAAAATAAATAAAATGTAATTTTTAAAATGTTTATTAATAATATGGTAATAATATTATGATTTGCATATTGTTATTATTATTATTGTGTTTATTATTATTATTATTATTATTGTGTTTATTATTATTATTATTGGTATTATTATTATTATTATTATTATTATTATTATTATTATTATTATAAAATGAATAATGAAAAATTACCCTAGGGGAGGGGCACCAACCCCTTTTGCTGCTCCTGTGTGAGGCACAGACCAGGAGGCCGCCTCCCCCTCCTTTACCTAGCGCAGAACAAGCCACCACCGCCCCCTCCTTCACCTGGTGTAGATCAGGGCATCTCACCCCTTATTTCCCTTGATGGTGCACTTGAACCCCCAACTCCCTCTTGTGCACACGACCCACCTCTCGGCCGGCGCCCCTCCAGCCTCGCTGCACCAGTCGACCCTCGCTCCGGCCACCCTCCTCTTTGCTACTCCGACTCTACCCTTTACTATAGATCTCGACCGCCACCCTCCGCCTTGTACCAGCCAGCCATGCCCCCTTCGCGCTCCAACCTTCCATCATCACTCTGACTAGCCACCGCATGCCCCCTTGTTTAGCAGTTTTCTGGCGAACCCAAACCCCACTTTTTTCAGAGGTCTTCCAGTGCGAAACCGTTCCTCCATCACAACATTTTCACCTTGCTCTAGTGGCCATGATTCCTCTCATCGACATCCTTCTCCTCTTATAGTCTAGGTATATTTTCTTCCCTTTATTTTTGGTGTTTTTTTTTCAAATTCACCAAACCATAATATCTCAATTTTTAATTTGAACATTTTTATTGATTAAAGAATTCAATTGGTATTTAGGGTGTTTTTAATCTTTTCACATAAGCATCATTGTGTCCACACTTGTTTTGAGGAAGGAAAATTCATACATTTCCTTTCCATTTCTTGTCCTTTAATGCATGATGTTTTTAATTAATTTATTAACTTGATACACACCTCTATGGTACCTTTAGTTAGTCTTCTATGATGTTTTAAAGTTGAATGATTGTGTTAAAAATAGTTTTTTACATGAAACTTGAATTATTCCATTGTGTGTTTCTACCAAAAGTGTTTTATGAAATTTCAATTGAAATTTTAAATATAATTTGGATCGGTGAGTAGTGTTTTACCTAATGAAATGTTTTTTTCTTCCATTTTGGACAATGTCTTGGGTTTTATATGTGAAATATGGTGTTTTCCTCTAATGTGGTTTGGAACATGACCTTAAAATATCTTATTGAATTGTAAATATGTGTCACATTTTATAATGGTGTGAAATGGACTTTATTGGGTCAAAAGAAAATGGCGGTTTCATGAAAATGGGTTTGAAATGTTTTAGTTGATTTTAGGGTGTTCCATTAGATGTTGGAAAATACATGGGTTCACTAGGTGCACACATGGATGTGCAATCAAATGAAAATGACACTATAGAGCTACTTTCCTTCAAGTGTACTGCTTCTCCCATTCCTTCTAATTTCCCTAAAATGTTTCCATGTTTTAAAAAATTGTGGAAGTGGTTCTTTTTGTTTTCCAAAAATAACTTTAAATGAGTTCCTATGGTTTGTCCCGATTTTCCTTGAAACATGCTTGGGTGAGTGGTTGGAAAATGGAAGGCCCATTTAAAATTTGTGGTGTATTTGGGTGAAAGTGGAAGCTATAGCCAATTTAGAATTTTTTAAAAGAGTGTTGGCTTGTAAGTGTTGTGAAATCTATTTTGTAACTTTCATAGGTGTTGTTTGTTATAACTTGGTTTAAAGTGAACCTGGCCATGCTTTGGTAAATGCATGGTGTAAGGGCCAGTTTCTCCATGTTTATAATAAATGATGTTTATTGTTGTTTTGGAAACATTTATAAATGTTTTGGTAAATGATTGAATGAGGTAAATCTAAAGGCCTGGTTGACATTTTCAAAAGGCCATTTATAAAGGGTTTGATCTATGAGATCTGTATAAGGACCGTTTGGAATATTTGAAATGGTATGTTTGGAAAACCCCTCTTTGGTTAGGTCTCTTACCTCGTATGTGGATCATGAGATAGGAGGGTCCTCGGTATGAGCCACCTTTTGAGAATATTTATTTTATGGTGTGGGACTAACCATGAGGTGTTCAGGGTGGTGCTATATTATGTAGTGTGATTGGTTTCATATATAAGGCTTGTTGTTTAAATGTGTGGCACACCTCTTTGTGAACATAGCACGAAAACCCAGCATAGCAAGGGGGTTTACTGAGAATGATTACTGTACTAGAAGTTCACATACTATAAAATGGCCCATAGTAGGCATAAATTTAAGATTATTGCTATGGGATTGGGCCCATCAGTCTGACCTGAGAAAGGGTGGATGGGAATTAGGTCATTTGATTCTATTGTGTGTGAAATGATATTGGGGATAGAGTCATAGGTATTAGTATATTATAGTCTTCCTTTAAGTTCCTAGGTTTTCCGTGATCCTTTGATACGAGCTCTATTAGTACCATTGATCTTAATATGTTTAGAAACATACACTTGATCATGGTTTTGATTTTTTCTTAGAAAAACTTTGTGTGTAGGGTTGGTTAAAAAAAATATTTCAAAGTAACTGTTTCAAAAAAGTTTGTGTGCGCCCCTCTTTATTTATTTTACTTATATTTGAATTATAAAGGAAATGGAATTGTGATTTTTAGTTTTCAAAATGCATTTTATATGTGAAAAACTTAGTTTTATAACTGTATTTCAAACTATTATTATTAGACTATTTTGGAATAGGAAAATGCATGGATTCTGTGGTTCACTTTTGGCATCCCTATTGAGCATTTTAATGATCACGCCTATCCTATCTTTTCAGATGTAGGTTCAAATTTTGGTTCAGGTTCCTGGTTCATCTACTCAGTGTTGGAGCAGGTCCGGTATAGTGGTTAGGGGTGACCAAGAGGTCACATGAAGGTTGTGATAACACGATTTGGTTTTCTTGTTTTTAGTTTTCAGTCCGTTAGTTGTCCCTTGTAACTAAACCTATTTATTTATATCTATTTAAGTTTCAATTTTCTTTTTTTTTGCATGATTTGTTTGTTATCTTGGTTTATTTGATCTTGGTTTTGGGCTGAAATCGTTCACATTGGTTGTATGTTTGATTCCCGACACTAGTTACCATCCCAGGGGTATTGGGAACACCCCTCAGGTCATGCCGCAGACCGACTTGTGTGATCGGTTCAGGGTCGACCAAGGCTGGTTCATGAAAACATATTTCAAAAATAATTCCAAGATTAATATACTATGATTTAACATCAATTGGTGGTCATTTTCTAGGGTTTGATTGTCACACACATTTTTTAGAGTATCAAAACACTAAAAGTGTGTTTTCCAATCCTCTCAAGGAAACCACAACTTGTATTTATGTTAAGTATATTCTTATATTTTATAAATCAATTAGTATCCATTTTACTAATATTTCATGGAAATATTAGGTCATTTTCTTGGTTTTGACCCCATAATGCATGTTTTTATAGACTTTAATATCTTTAAAAGATGTTTATTTAGTCATTATAATTACAATGCACGTTATACCATTTTTTTGTATATTTTCACATGTCAAAAATAATTACAATAGTTTTTGTCTTATGATTTCATGATAAATCGTGGTTGTTTTCTTGGTTTTGACTGTTATATGCATGAAACACTAAAAGTTTGTTTTTGATCTCTCCAAGAAAATTAAAAATTAGATTGATGTGGAATCTGCTACTAAATTTTAAAAATCAATAATTACTTATTATTCTAAAATTTCATGCCAATTTAGATTGTTTTTTGGGTTTTGAGCCTCTGATGCACATTTTTAAATACTTTAATATCTTTAAAAACTATTTATTTAGTAATTACAAACACATATCACATAAAATTGATATGAATTACATTTATAAATTTTAAAAAAAATTTAAGATCATTTTCCTATTATTTCACATTAATTCATGGCTATTTTGTAGGTTTTGACTATTTTATAAATTTTGGATTTTTAAAACACTATAAGTGCATTTTTGATAATCTAGAGAAAATAAAAACTGAAATTGATGTATATTCTTTTAATAAATTTATAAAATCAATAAAATTTTGTTTTTCTAATATATCATCACAATCTGTGATTTTTTTCTTGATTTTGACCCCCTATCGCATGTTTTTAAAGACTTTCATATCTTTAAAAACTACTTATTTAGTAATTCTAAGCACACTGCAAGTTGGGTTGATGTGTAATATATTATTAAATGTAAAAAATGATTCAAAAATAATTTTACTTTGTTTTAAATTTATTCCATTTTCATTTTCTAGGTTTTGAGTATCACACACATGTTTTAGAATTTTAAAACACTAAAAGTGTGTTTTTGGTCATCGTGAGAAAACCAAAACTCAAATTGATGTATCACCTTTTCATACCATTAAAAAATAAATTATAGGTCATTTTTATGAGATTTAATTTCAACCCAAGGAATTTTTTCTTGGTTTTGACTTCATGATTCTTGTTTTTAAGGACTTCAATATCTTTAAAAACTACTTTTTTAGTCATTTCGAGCATACCACATGTCATATTGATGTGTCATATATTCCTAAATTTCACAAAAAATTAAAATATTTTTTCCCTATAGTTTCACATCAATTCAAGTTTATTTTCTAGGGTGTGACCATTACACACATATTTTAGAGTTTTAAAAGACTAAAAGATCATTTTTTGGTCATCTTGAGAAAACCACAACTCGTATTGATATGTAATATTTTCCTAAATTTTAAAAGTAAATAATCAGATATTATACTAAAATTTAATGGAAACATGTGGTCATTTTATTGGTTTTAACCCCCTTCTACATGTTTTTTAATTCATTAATATCTTTTAAAACTACTTATTTAGTCATTCTGAGTACACCCCACATTGAATTGACATGTGGTCTATTCATGCATGTCATAGATAATTTCAAGATCATTTACCCATGATTTTACTTTAATTCATGTTTATTTTCTAGGTTTTTACCATTACACTCATGTTTTGGATTTTTAGAACACTAATAGTATGTTTTTAGCGATCTTGAGCAAATCAAAACTCGAATTGATGTGGAATTTATTCATATATTTCAAAAATCAATAAATGATCATTATCCTAATATTTCACATCAATTTATGATCATTTAATTGGTTTTTATCATGATAGTACTATGTGAGACACATAATTTTTGACTGTAATCTATTTTAGAAATAAAAAATAAATTTTAATTATACATCAAACAATAAATAATTAAAATACAATGACACACACCTCGTGCACATGGTACATATATATTCATATCATATATGAACCCATAATTTTATACACTAGTTATATATGGAGCCTATAACATATATAAATATTAAATTTTATAATAATTAAAAAAATAGATTAAGTTTAATTTATTTTCTTTAGTGTCTGCGATGTTGACATCTGTGCACTATCAAAAGGATATTGCTTCATAACCTCCTCTATATATGCTGGCATATGTGATAATCTCTCCTCATAATCTTCCTATAGGAACAAAAATTGAGTATCTATATTTTTCACTATAGTCTTTATTACAACATCTACCCCAACCTATGTGCGTATTCTTGTATCTTTATATGCACCTAATGTAACAACCCACATTGTTGTGGATTGTGATATTCATAGGAATTTTGAGATACCATTTTGGATGGGGGTATTTTCTAATAATTGAGATTTAGTTATTATTAGAAGTGTTCAAATATCTCATAAATATGTTTTTGAACTTGGATTGAGGCCCAATAGGTATTTCAAGTGCATGTGTGGGAATTGGAACATGGTCTGGGTGCGCCTGACCCTTTTCTAATTTTGGGTTGCAGATCCAAGTAACTCTACAACCCTTAGACTGAATCATGGTAGGGATTTAGTGTGGGGTGTCATGATGTGATAGGTGTAAGGTGTAGGAGGCCACATTATAAAGGAGGGAGACGGTGACTCCTCTCATATGTGGGAGTGCTTCATTCCCCAACCCCTGGCTGTGTTTTGAATTTTTCAGGAAAAAGGGATCATCACACTATAACCCCCATGTCCATTCCATGAACCAACTGTAAGTTATTTTTTAAATTATTAGTTGGTATTTTATGAGGGTTTATAATTTAGAAACTCCTTTATATTTTTTCTTCTTGGATGCATGAGTAGAGGGGAGGTTGGACCCACTCCCCCCCTTATTCCTACTTGGCCCCTATGATCCAGTACCTTCATTAGTGGTTCATCATACATATTTGTGGTAGGTATCTTCTATATTCTCCCTTAATATCTTATTTTATTTATCCTTTTATTTTGGTTTTCTTTCTTGGGATTTTGGGAGACGATTTCACCATAGCATGGTTAAATCAGCCCTCTCATTGGGGATTTTATATGTGGTTAGTAGAGGAGATCCTAAGAGGAGGTATTCAAGAGACCATCTATATTTTTTCCTTAAGGTAAGTTGAAACATGATTATATTTAGGGTTTCTCATAATTTTGGATAAAATTTTCCATTGATTCATGTTGATGATTTGAGGCTTTCATGTGGATTAGGTTTGTGTGTGTATTGAGAGTAGACCACACCCTGTTTCTCATGGTTTTGGTGTTGTAATGTTTCCTAATGAGTTTTGAATAAATTATTCCAAGTAGAGATTTTGGTTTTAAAAGGTTAATTTATTAAATTGTTGATATAGGTGATAATGAAATCATAGGAAGCTATTGGGATTGAATTATGGATCATTGATTGAGGCATGTTTCCTTGAATTTGTTTGTGTCGCTTTTTATACTATTGATTTTATGTTTGTGTTTCATAGTTATTATATTTTTTGTATGTTTCATGGATTTATGAATTATCTATAAGGTTAATAGGGGATCATGTCATCCTAATAGTCAATATAGACAACATAACTTGATAAAAAGTTTGATGGTGTTGTCTTGGTCGAATGAGTATTGGTAGACCACTTTTAAGATTTCTTAGTGGAATGATTTGGATTTTAAATAATAAGAGATTTACCTTTTTAAAATAGGTTTTAAAAGGGGTTTGACTTAAATTATAACTTAAAAAGAAAATGGGTGATTGAGAAATGGGTTTTAAAATGGTATTTCAAAATGAGAAAGTGATTTTTCAAAGAATGATTTGATGATATTTTTTCAAGGGTTTAGTGTTAGTAATATAACATGTTATTCCATTTCAAAATTGGTTTAAAGGATAAATTTGATTTAGTTTCCAAAGTAAATTATGAGGGGATTGATTAATACATTTTTTCCATTTGAAATCATATGGGTGATGACCTATTTTCCAAAGCTTATGTGCTTATTTTTATTCTTAGTTTTCTTTCATAGTGTTTAATATTTTTCATAATGATTAACATTACTTGTGTTTCCCTATAAGAACTCTTATTTTGGCATCAAAGTGACAAGTTATTCCAAATGGATGTGAAGAAACCCTCAGCGGGTCGATATGGGTATTGGGAATGTTTGAGACATTAGGTTAGGTCTCAAGTGACTATTTCCATGGTTGTGAGTTGGTGAGTTTTGATATGGTTTACATTCCATGGTTTTTGTTACCCACATGTTTCAATTATACAATTATGTTAAGCTATAGATTCTGGTGTGGGGTTATGTATCCCAAGTCTTTGGCCCCACATTGAGTGGGAGGACATAGACATGATTGACATGGGTGGGATATGTTCTTAGTTGTGCGATGATGTTTGGGAAAAACTTGAGTGGTAAGGTGTGGATTTATAAGAGATGTATGGCCACACTCGAGTGAGATGGGATAGATAGGGTACTTCTGGTGCACCAAACCTTGAGTTAATAGGGATGACCTGGATGCTTGGTGTCACAACCAAGCCTAGATTCCATCCAATAAGACACCTGAACTGGCCCGAGACAAGGCCTGAAGGGTGTTATCGATCCCCATGGGGTGGAAACTAGTGCCAAGACATCCATATAGTAACCAAGGGAATGATTTCACCGAATATAATAAATTGAAATAGTCAAATTAAATAGAGTATCCCAATAAAAATACAATTACCAAACTAAAAATCATTTTTGCATAAATTAAAAATACAACAACTAAACAAAAAAATAGACAAAAAAATCCAATATGAACTTGAAAACCACAACATCTCCATGTGACCTTGAGGGTCACTCTTCAATCCATAACCAACCATTGCCCATGACGATCTTACCAAAGATAGAATCTATTATAGAAGTTGAAAATAAGAAATAACTATAGGCATGAGTATTATAACTCAGTAGTCATGCCTGAATAATATATTATCAACGAAATTACTTTAAATAAAAGAAACATCAAATTTAGGTTTGAACTATAATATACAAAACTAGGTTTTTTTCACACACATTTTCCAATTTAAAACCTGTCATGTTCCATTTTTATTTTCATTTAAAACCCAATCTTTTCCAAGGAGGAACCATATTCACTTTCGATAAGGAGAGTTATGATTTCACTTAAAAAGGAAAAAAAGTAATGTAAAATCATTTTCATAACATTTTCTATTAAACATTTGAAAAAAATACACCACTTTTACAAAGAGGCACACTACACAAGATAGAAATAATAAGGATCACATAAGAAGGGAAATGAAAATAAGCACACAGGAGTAACCAACCAACAAGCATCTCAATCATCTGCTATAGAAAACTAAGTTCAGGAATGTAAGAGTTGGTGTCTAAGAACCAACTGGTTTTACTTTGATTACATGGATATTTAATGTATTATTACATATTGTTCATTGTTCTACATGACTATGATGAAATAATATCCTAGAGTATTTATTGCATTGATAAGGTTACGGTAGTTCCCCTCTATGATAAGAACCTTGAAATGATATAAAAATATTCTTAAATATAGTTATGCATTTTGATGACATACTATGATGGGACATATAGTATGCAGACCATCAGGTGTGAGTACACGTAATTAGATGAGACTTCTTCTCATGAAGTTTTCACTTGGTAATATCCCAGGTAGGAGATTATGAGAACAGACCCGCTAGTAGAAATTCTGCATGTTTTAGTGTCATTAGATATTTCTATCTGCGAGTGTGGGTAATGATCCTTAGACTTTAATATTATCATTAATACATGTCACGACTCACACACATTGATTTACTGATGAAAACTGTCATGCAGGCAGTTGGTGGGAAGTAGGGTATGTTGGGTGCGTCATGATTGGCATGTTATTAATGGATAAGTTGATGAAGGATTTGTCCCTTCCATTTATAGAAGTTTATATCATGGCCCTTTTATTGAAATAGAACTATCATGTGAAATTTCATGGACATGGTGTAACGATGAGTTTATTTTAGGTAGTCAAAGAACAATGTATTAAGCATAAAAGTTGATGACACTATCATGAAACCTGCTTGATGAGATATTGCGAAAAATGGATTATATTACATAGTGATCATTCATATGTGGATGTCGTTTTTACAACTTTACATTCTTTCTATTGGGTGCCTTGACACATTTCTAGATATTACTCTGGACTTTAGGCAAGCCTGTCTAATGCCAATGAGAAAGAATCCTAGAGGGTCACACACTTAGTGTTTTTGGTGGTCTCGGTTAAATTATATTTGAATTTAATTAATGAAATAAATATTATTATCAAGACCATGGAATAATTTTATTCAAGTTAAAATGATCTCATAAATTAAATAAAATATATTTATTTATTTTATTGAAAATTTAATAAATAGTGATTTACTAGTTTTTAAATAAAATATTTATTTAAGAGAATAAATTATTTATTTATTTATTTGGGTGTTCAATAAATGTAAGTGGAGTTCGAGCAGACCATGGTTGGTTCGGTAGTAAAAAAATTATTTTTAAGATGGTAAATAATTATTTAACTAGTTGGCACAAATTAAAATAATAATGATGTTGCTATTATTTTGTGATGTGTAATTTTATTTTATAATTCTGTTTTGTGCTAGTTGGCACACCATGAATAATGATACAGTATTATTATTATGGGCATGGGTTTTGTCTAAGTTCATGAATGTATTTAATTGTTTCTATGCAATTAAATATTGTAACTAAAATTCAATGTATATAAATAGACAAGTAGGCCTATTGTGCCAGACACCACACCACATGCCTGGTGAATTGAGAATTGTTGAGCCAAACAATTTCTCTCTAGAATCAACTTCTCTCCCCTCTCAAGAATGAGATACATTCTTCAAGGCCGAAGAACAAGCAATCAAGAATGACTGACACAAGATACTTGCTTCGCCGCTAGAGGGATTCTAGTTTGGATACTTACAAGCACAACAAGATAATATGGAAGGGTCATCCTGGACGATCAACATCATCAACAAAGAAAAATACAAAATATCCAGGTATTATTTTTTTTTATGAAATTAATTAAATTAATTATAAACATGATGTGCAAGATCCTCTCTAAAGGTTTTGGAACTCTTTATTTTTTATCTAAATCTTTGATTATATTCTGTGGAGACTGGAATTCATCATCTTATTGATCATGGAATAATCATTGATCATGGTAAAAATAAAAGTTGGGTGGTTTCCCAACCATGCTTCCCCTGCGCTCGGAACCTTCAAGTGGTATAAAAGGGGTTACATCATAATTTATAATTATTTAAATATTTCATTGATGACTTATGCATTTAATAATTTTATTGTTTCAATTCAAGTTAATTGTTCTAAAAATCTGAATATCGAGATCTATTCCACCTCTTTTGTTTCTCTTTCACCATACAGAAACAATCTTTTCTTTTAATTTTGATTAAAATAAAATACAGGATCTCATACGAAGGTGTTAAATCTTACTGGCCATACAACACCAGAACACACAGCGTGTATTTGGAAGTACACGCCCTGTAGTCAAGATTCAATGCATCAAATTGGTTTGCTAAACCAAGCTGTGTTTTGCAGTCTTTCTAAGTCTTAAATGACTCTCTGTGTTGACCAATAATAGGTGGCACATGGTTTTCAGATTACACTCCGTGTGGCCCAAATGGACACGATGTGTAGTCCCTTCATGTTAGGGTTGGACCGTGTACCCCTTACATAGCTAGCCTGATTGGAGACTGTGTAGTGAGGAACTACACAGAGTGTGGATAACTGGACATGCCATGTACTCTAAAGATTTCTGAAGTACACTCACATGCCGTTTCCCTAGGTGTGTACTTCGAATGGACGATGGAAAATAGTACACACCGTGTAGTTGGAACTACACATCGTGTACTCATCCAAATTATGAATATTTATTAAAATTTATTATTATATTATAAAAACCCTTGAGACGTGTACCATCGTGTGGGCATAAAGCTGAGGCATAACACGTGATAGGTGTTTTATATATATGTGTTTAATTTAACATTTGTGTAATGTTCATTTGTACTCATTTGGTAGTTATGAATAGGAATTCATTAGGTTTCCTCCAAGGTACAAGTTACGTACAAAGATAATTTTAAATGAATTTATTTGTTTAAAATTATGATGGATGAGAATCTTAAGGAAATTCAGAAAAGGATTTAAGATAAAAGGATTGATTAATTAAGGATGATAATTAATTGATTCGAGCGTGATTTATCTTAAACAAGAACGATTAAATAATTGAATGATAGTTTTATTTATGCATAAATATTGTTGCATGTATGGATTATCATGAGCTAGACCAAGACCTTTGTATGTGGATGATTTCTTTTAATTTATTTATTTGAATTAAATTTGTTGGCCTATGAGCCTTGTCCTCATTAATATGTTGGTACTACATGCCCAAGGTTTATTTGATGTAAAAACCACTTTTACCCCTCACCTACATGTGAGTTAAAAAAATGGCATATGTAATGGATGGAACTCCCAAGATAGTAGAGGTGGTTCAAGCTGGAGACGAGATGAAACCAATACCAGGAGATACAGAGGTGGACAGGTGGAAGTAGTAAACATAAACCCAAAAGGTTCAAGGTGTTTCTTCCCTAGGTCAGGGTTAGTTTATCAACCGCTAGATAAACTAACCATTAAAAAAGGTCATGATCATTCCATTTAATTTATTTTATTTCTGACATTTTCATGGTTTATCATTATGAATATGTTGTTACGATCACATAATTAATGAATTAAACAATCATGCAAGATGGAACTAAAATAAACCAGACATATGTGTAAATATTAATAAGACATGGTTAATCACTTAAGTAAGTTCCACTTAATATTAAAAAGAATGTGATAATAAGAAATTTATACATAAGAGATAAAAATACCTCAAATAAAATATTAGGTCAAACCAAGCCTTCTATTACTTGATTAAGGGAAAAACTCAATAAAACTATGTGTTTGACCAACCCTTATTGGGACACTTACTTTTATACAAGAAGCCCTTATGAAAGTTTTCAGGTTGACTTAACCATATTACATCAAGAGGAGTATCCCTTTATAGACTTGGTGTAATATTGGAGGCAAGATTTGAGGAAATCCAAAGACATGATTTTAGAATTGGGGAGTCCACTCAATAGATCAAGGAGATGCAATCCCGCAGTTGGCAACGACCTGCCTACCAAAATACCTTATAATAACTTGACCAACCATTATCGGGGTTATTTAAAGGGGAATATGGGTCCTTGCCACTAGAATGTCTTAGAAACTTGACATTCCAAGTTCAATTGCGAGGGCCATTTGGACTTGATAAAATAGTGGGAGACTTAATAAAATTTACTATTTCTCATAAAATGTAATCAAGAAAGTACTAATGATCTACTCTTTTAATTGTAAAATAAAAATGAAAAGCTCATCAACCACACTATCCCTACAATCAATTCTAGATAAAGTCCACATACTCACTGGCAGTAACTTCTAGGAATGGTTTAGATGCCTTAAGGTTATCCTACGCCATGAACGAAAGTCTTACGTGCTGGAGTCAGCATTACCTGATCCACTCGCCATGGAGGCGAGTGATGAGGATTTCCTAGTCTATGAGAAACATATGAACGATGTGGTTGACATTAAATGTTTGATGTTATCATCAATGTCTAGTGAGATCATGAAGTCTCATGAAAATATGGATGCTTATAGCATGCTCGATCACCTCTGTGGTCTTTACCAGGAGAGAGAATGATAAGAAATCTTTGAGATCTCTAAGTCACTCTTTTAGAGTAATCTTGGAGAAGGTTCCCCAGCTGGGCCTCATGTAGTCAAGCTCATTGGCTGCATTGAGTGCTTGGAGGTTCTAGGGTTTAAACTCCCCAAATAACTGGGCACCGATCTTATTCTTGGATCACTTCCTCAGAGCTTCAATAACATTGTTATAAGTTTCAATATGAACAACATTGAGAAGTCTCTATCTGATCTTCTTATCCTCATTCGCCAAGTGGACAAAGACATAATGTTCAAAAATCATTCTGTACTTATGGTGAATAAGAGGAAAGGGAAGGAGAAGAGCTTTAAGCCCAAAGCTTCTTCACAGACTTCCAATAAAAGGAATATAAAAGGGGAGGTAAGGGAACATGAGGCTGTTTGTTTCACATGTGGCAAGAAGGGACACTGGAAGAAGAACTACACCCAGCCTAAGAAGTAAGGGGTATCATCAGGTGTGTTTTTTATCACATGAAATCTATCTATTTATACAAATAGGCTATTAGATATATCTTTTAGTGCTCAGATATATATCCAAATATAGGAACCAAGTAGATTCAGGAAGATTAATCGAGGGGAGGTAGATCTATGAGTAGCCAATAGATCCAGACTTGCTGCTGTAGCTATTGTGGACTACCACCTCATGTTTCCAACTGGAATGATCTTGGTTTTAAAGGTTTATTTTTATGTTCCTTCTATAACCAAAAATATAATTTATGTATCTAGACTATATATAGATGGATTTTTTTTCAATTTTGGAAATGAATGTTGCTTCTTTTATAAAAATAACATTTTTTTGGCAGGGCACATTTATACAATGGTCTTTATGTGTTGGATTAGACAAACCAAGTAATGAAAATCAATGACAAAGATACTTCACATGATTCATACCACACCCAACTTTGGTATCGCCAGCTAGGTCATGTAAACGAGAAACTCTTGACAAAGTTACATCAAGATGGATATTTATATTCTTTTGAACTAAAATCACTTGGTGTATTCCATGCATGTTTACAAAGAAAAAGGACCAAATCCCCATTTGGTGGGAAAGGTGAAAGGCTTAAAGATATTCTTGAATTGGGTCATACCGACGTGTGTAGACCATTTCCAGTTGAATCAAGGGGTGGGTACTCATACTTTATAACTTTTACTGATGATTTTAGTAGATACAGATATATTTACTTAATGAGGTATAAGTAGGATTCCTTTGATAAGTTGAAGGACTACATGAATGAAGTTGAGAACTAGATTGGTAAGAATATTAAGAAACTCCGCTCAGACTGAGGTGGGGAATATCTTAATCAGGACCTCATTGATTACTTACGAGAGTTTGGGATCCTATACCAAATCAATCCTCCTTACACACCTCAATGGAATGGTGTAAGAGAAAGGAGGAACCTCACCTTGTTGGACACGGTGAGATCAATGATGAGTCATGCAAGTCTTGCATTATCCTTTTGGGGGTATGCGTTACAAACAATGGAACAAAAAATAAACCAAGTACCAACTAAATCGATAAATGGTATTCCATACAAGTTATGGAGTGGCAGAAAATCCATGTTATTGAATTTACATGTGTGGGGTAGTGAAGCGTTTGTTAAGGCCTCTTTAAGTATAAAACTCACACCCTGAGGCATAAAAAGTACCTTTATAGAATACCCAAATGAAACAAGGGGATATTACCTATACAACCCCTCAGAAAAAAAGGTTATAGTGGCCAGACATGCCATATTCCTTGAGAGGTAACACATTTCCAAAAGGGATATTGGGATCAAGATAGACTTCGATGAAGTCAAGGATCAGGGTACACAAGAGTTGGTATAAGAACAGATTCCACAAAGCTTCATGGAAGAAGAATCTGTTCCAGAGACACAAGTACTGTGTAGGAGTACCAAAGAGGTTAGAGAACCGAAATGGTACGGTTTTCTAGTTACCAAGGATGGTGACTCATTATTAGTTGATAATAATGATCATGTAACCTATAAGGAAGTAGTAAGTGGCACACACATTTCTAAGTGGAAAGAATACATGAATTCTGAAATGGATTCCATGTACCAAAACCAATTCTAGATTTTGGAAGATCCTCTAGTTGATGTAAATCTTGTTGGTTGCAAATGGGTATTCAAAAAGAAACTAGACATGGAAGGACAATTAGGTACCTATAAGGCACGACTGGTTTCAAAAGGGTTTAAACACCATCAAGGAATTGAATACAATGAAACCTTCTTACCAGTTTCAATGATAAAATCCATCATAACTCTACTTACCATTGCGTCTTACCATGACTATGATATTTGGAAAATGGATGTCAAAATAACATTACTTAATGGGAACCTTTAGGAAGATGTCTACATGACATAACCTGAAGGGTTTTTGACTCCAAAGGATGCCAATATGGTATGCAAGTTGTAGAAATCTATTTATGGATTAAAGCAAGCATCCAGGTCATGGAATATTCATTTTGATGAATCCATAAAAGAATTTGGTTTTATCAAGAATGAATGTGATCCTTTTGTCTAAAAATAGTTTAGCGGGAGTACAATTGTTTTCCTAATAGTATATGTTGATGACATATTACTTATTGGAAATGAGATACCAGTCTTACAGTCTGCTAAGGCATGGTTGAATCAATGCTTCTCCATGAAGGACTTGGGAGAGCCAGTATATATTCTTGGGATCAAGATCCATCGTGATAGATCTAAGAGATTGTTGGGCCTTTGTAAAAGTACTTACATTGATAAGATACTGAAGAGATTCATTATAGAACAATCCAAGATGAGATTGTTTCCAGTGTCACATGGAATTCATCTTTCCAAGAAAATGTGTCCTCAGACACATGAAGAATGAAAGATAATGGCAAGGAATCCATATACATCAGCGATAAGGTCAGTCATATATGTCATGATCTGTACTAGGCTGGATTTCGCCTACGCATTCAGTGCGGTAGGTAGATATCAAGCTAACCCAGGTGATGACCATTGGACGACAGTCAAGACTATCCTAAAGTATCTAAGGCATACTAAGGATATGTTCCTAGTTTATGGTGGAGATGAGGAACTATTCCTCAAAGGATATAAAGATGATAGTTTCCAGACCGATCAAGATGACATGAAGTCTCAAACTGGATACATCTTCACTTTTAATAGAGGTGTAGTGAGCAGAAAGAGCTGAAAGTAGAGTATGGTTGCAGATTCTGCAGTAGAGTCCAAGTATATCGCAACTTCTGAGGTAGCTAAAGAAGCAGTTTGGATGAAAAGTTTCGTCCAGGGGCTAGATGTGATACCTAGAAATAAAGATCCCATCACATTGTACTGTGACAATACTACAATAGTGGCTCTCACAAAATATCCAAGGTCATATCAGCGGATGAAGCACATACTTCAGAAGTATCATCTCTTGAGGTATTTTTCTCAGAGAGGTGAAGTTTTAGTGAACAATATTTCCACGGAAGACAATGTGGCAGACCTGTAACATCCCAAGTTAATAAAGAATATAATATTTTCATATTTATTAAAATTTATGAATTAAATATTAATTTTACTTTAAATTGGATTCTATGTTCAATGGCGTACCCAATCTCTAATAATAGGTTTCTTTGAAATCTTATGTTGCACACAATACTGAGTCATACTGAAAAATAATAATATAATATTATTTTAAATGGTAGTTAATTCCAACCTATTGTATTAGTGAGAATGGAAATAACTAACTAAAATATAAATATACATGTTTTTTAAATGTTTTTACATTTACCCAATAAATTTTAGAGGCATAAAATAAGAAAAAAAAATCTGATTTTAAGCATAAATACTCTAATATTCATTAAAAGGTTGATTTATCGCCTTTTGATGGAAAAACCTCTTTAAATATAGTGTTAGTCACTTTTATATGTTCTATTTTACAAAATAAGATTCTTTCTTATAATTGGGACATCAAAATTTACTTTGGGTAAATTTTTGGTATTTTTTCTGATAAAATTCATTTTTTAATGAATAGTGAAAAATACTGTATTTTAATTCAAAAATGCCTTTTAATCTAATTTATTTATAAGGTTAGATTATCTTTTTAATAGGTTTGAAAGTTTAATTATATTATGTTTTTACCATTTAATCCAATTTTGGTTATTTTAAGTAATTCACTTTGAAATTGGACATAAATAAGCGTCAATCTTTTGATAGTTATTATTTCTTAAAACCACACTTTTTTTGACAGTGGGAATTAATTTTAAATTAATTTATTCTACTTATGTGTTTTGAATTTGAAAAAATTTATTCCATATTTGTAATCATGAGGTCCAAATTTTATAAATAGGAAACTTTTATTTTTAGACATTATGAATGTTTACTTCAGTAAAAATTTTATTTACCATGATTAAAGGGTAAATCTGGTAAACAAGGGAAACAAAATATTATAATAATAATATTTAATTACCCTAACATGTGTCATAATACTATTAGTTGATACCTTTGTGACCATGGGCATCCTTGGGTCGATTTTGGGACCCCCTGGTGCCACTTGGGAGTGACAATGACACTTTATATTAATTAATTTAAAGTAAAGACAAAAATGACACAAACATATATCTTTTAGTAAATCAATTATTAAATGGGGTTATATAAGTTATATCTTTGACTATAAATTTTCATTTTAAATTTAAAAATATTTCCTACATCATTATATTTTTTTTAATAATTTTTAGTCATCAAATAAATAAAAAATTTTATGACACAATAATGATGCATTATTTACCTCATTAATGAATGATTTAAATAAATAAGATTAAAAAGATTAAAACAATATCCAAAACCTGGCCAATTATTATTGTATGATTTTATTTCTAACATGAGTCATCTTATATTTGACTTTAATGAGTTTCTGACCTTCAGAAACTGAAAATAATAATATAATAAAATAAAATTTTCAAGCATTCCTAAAGAGCCCCTCCCTCCCTTATAAAAATCCCTCACTTATAACCCATTCCTCACACTTCTCAAGCCCCTTTTATCATAAAAAATCTTCCCATTTAAGATACCTACATCCCTATACTCCTCCCAGAAGCCTTCCCCTAAGCATAATGAAATTCAAGTAAACCTTTTGGTTCAAACCAAATGGAGATACCCGATTTAAAGGTAACATCTCCTCTTAAATTCTTTTGTTTTATTTTACTTCTACAACCCCATAAACTCTTTTTATTCCTTTATTTTATAAAAAAAACAATATCCTAAATATAATATACTGTTTTTATAAGAATTATTTTAACTACACTTACACACACCTCCATCTAATGGGTAAAGAAGATACTGTTTCTGTGGATGGTTAACTACTGCCTCATGAAACAATGATTATTCAATCTTCTCCTACCACCTCTCTTGGTGGAAATTATGATGGAAATATATTTATATATGATATATATTATTTTTATGTTTTCTATATTCTTCTGTAATTTTTATTTAAAAACATACCTTTATGCTTTCCAATATGTGTAAATACGATAATTTCATTTGAGGAAGTGCGGACTACCGCCCCCTCAAGGTGATATGATTCGTTCATGAAATAAATGAAACGTATAAAGGATGGAGTTAATGAAATTATGTAACATATATATCATATGATATTATAATTTAATTATAATATACCTATGTATCATTAAGTTTTCATTCTATTAAATATGAAATAGAAATGAAAGTAGCGTTCATGCGTACGTACGACTTACCATCTCCATGAACGGTATATTTCATTTCTTATCTCCAAATGTTATGTAATATTATAAATACATAAATATACTGGATATATATTATATATATGATATCTAAATAATGAATATCATTCTGGAGATAATGGAATTTTGACCACATGAACAACTTGTAATTATAAGAAGTTAATTTTTGACTCGAGTACCAAATATCAACAAAATGACCATTATTAACTTAAATGATTGAATAATGTTTATAACATGGTAATAAGTGATATAAAAGGAATAATAAACTTGAAAAAGGTTCTTAAACAATTATAAATTAACTTTATATTATTATTCAGGAGATTAAAGAACGAACGGGTCAAGTCGGACATGAGGTAAGAGGTTTCTTATCTCACTTTTAATTCCATGAGATTTCCATTTTTCACCACTTATTTATTTCATGTGGTGTATTTTTACTTCCATTTGATATATATTATCATGATTCTATTTATATTCATGGTATTATATGATTAATTTGGTGGTTATTAACTTTTTTTTCATACGAATCGATTGATTACAATGTGGTAAGATGTTTTCATATCACTTTTTATTCCCGTGAGTTTCATGCTATATTTGAAACTATTTCCTTTTGTGTGGTGTATGTACTACACATAAATGTATTATATGTATAATATAATTTAATTTATGGGTATTTACATCTTCATTATATGATCCTTCTTTCATGTGGTGTATGTTTCGTATGTTACCAAATCGGTAAGGGAACTTTTTAACGCAATTTCCATTCCTTGGGTTAATCTTATAATTCTTAATTATGTCATGATATGTTTATGTGTGGAATCATTGTTTATTTATTTATGTTGTAATTTCCACTCCCCTTTGTGTGTATATACTTTTTATACACATAATCACTCCATTGATAAATTCTCAAGTCATTGATATGAACTTGATAAAAGTAATTTTAACTCAATTTCCATTCATTGAGTTAAACATCCAAGTCATTGTTGTTGTTTTTAAAAATATATGTGTGAATGTTCTATGATTTATTTACACTTAATATCCAATCATATTGAGTGTATTTATATATTTCACACATTATTATGTAATTGATTTATCCTTAATCTAAGGATACCATTTTTATAAGGGATTTCGTCTCAATTTACATTCTATTGAGACTTAATTGTTGTTATGCAACAATTAACTCTTACATGGTGTATATAATATCCTTTGGAATATTATATAATAAATCCATTTATTCTCATGATATTATAAAGTTCTGATTAAATGTTATTCCTCAATTATTTGTATTCAAGCGTCTCTGATTTTTTTAAAAACCCTTTAACTAAAATATATTTTTAAATGTTTTAAAAATTTATTCTTATAAATATTTATCACTAATGTCCATGTTTTCAAAATGGTTTTTAGGATTTATTTATATGAATATTAATGTTTTCAAATGATAATTCATTTAAAAGTTTCAAAGTGGTATGGGACACTTTGATTCAAAAATCTCTTTATTAAATGTTTTAAACGATTTTGAAAATGGTTTGATAAAGCATTAATTATATCAATATATTGAAATGATATATTGTGATTGCAATGTGGAAATGTTATTTTTTCTTTATGCTTGTTTTATGTATTATGAATATGTTATGGTTATTGGGCATTGTTTATGTATACGGGTGGTTGAGTGATAATCCTAGGGCAGGTGAACCTGAGATAGCTCTCCAATGCATTGGGTAACGTGATAGAGGTAAACATTAATGTTTCTCCTAAGAGGTTTAGGGAATTTACTGTGATGGGTATTCCAACATAACCCCCTATGTAGATGTGACAGATACAATGTAAGTATGATATGGATGCCAAAAGTTACCTTTATAATTTATTATTTCTATGTGTTATTCATAAGTCTTATGATTTCATGAGGTATGTTATGATTGAAAAGTATGGTTTCATTGATTTGTATTTATTGATGGGTTAATGTTTCCTTTCCTTATTTTATAACCCTTACTGAGATTTTTATGCTCATCCCAAGTTTTTGAAATGTTTTCCAAAGGACTTAAAGATGAATAGGGTCAAGGATGAGATCAAGGGAAAGTCATTCTATCTAAAACTTAGAACTAGACATGTTTCTTTTTAAGATTTTTTATTTTATGAAAAAATGGATACTGAGTAGTAGCTTCTACATGTAATTTTCTAGTTGATATGTAATAGTAATGGACTAATTATCTAAAAATATAAAATTGAAAAGATCCCTAATGTGAATTATTCATTTAATTCAAGATTATGTAATGTTTTAAGGCTAAGTCATTATAGGACCCCTTGACTAAATCCTTGACTCAGTAGAAACATAATCATCATGTGAGGTCTAGAAGACTGAAAGTCATAGGCAGTTGGTTCTAGTCCAAGTGGGAGTTTGTAATAGTTGGTGTCCTAGAACCAACTGGTTGTAATTTGATTACATGGATATTTAATGTATTATTACATATTGTTCACTCTTCTACATGACTATGATGTAATAATGTCCTAGAGCATTTGTTGCATTGATAAGGTCTTGGTAGTTCTCCACTATGATGAGAACCTTGAAATGCTATAACAATATTATTAAATATAGTTATGTGGTTGGATGAAATACTATGATGGGACACATAGCATGCAGAACGTCCGGTGGGAGTACTTGTAAGAAGATGAGACTAGCTCTCATGAAGTTCACACTTGGTAATCTCCAAGATAGAAGATTATGAGAACATACCCTCTATGAGGAATTCCAAATGTTTTAGTGTCATCAGATATTTATATTTGCGACCATGTGTAGTGATACTTATACTTTAAGATTATCATTAATATATGTCATAACTCGCACACTTTTCTTTACTGATGAAAACTGTCATGCAGGTAGTTGGCAGAAAGTAGGGTATGTTGGGTGTGTCACGAGTGACATGTTATTAATGGATAAGTCAAGGAAGGTTTTTTCCCTTCCATTTATGGAAGTTGATATCTCATCCCTTTGATTGAAATAGAACCGTCACGCAAAATTCCATGGCCATGGTGTAACTATGAGTTTATTTTCAGTAGTCAAAGAACGACGTATCAAGCATAAAAGTTGATGACATTATCATGAAACTTGCTTGATGAGATATTGCAAAAAGGGGATAATATTACACAGTGAGCGTTCATATGTGGATGTCATTGTTGTGACTTTACATTCTTTCTCTTGGGTGCCTTGACCTGTTGCTAGATAGTATTATTTGATTTTAGGAAAGCTCGCTTAATATCAATGAGAAAGAATCCTAGAGGGTCACACACTAAGTGATTTTGGTGGTGTCAGTTAAATTATATTTGAATTTAATTAATGAAATAAATATTATTCTCAAGATCGTGGAATAATTTTTTTTAAAGTTAAAAAGATCGCATAAATTAAATAAAATTTATTTATTTATTTTATTGAACATTTAATAAATATTTATTTACTAGTTTGTAAATAAAATATTTATTTAAGAGAATAAATTATTTATTTATTTATTCAAGTGTTCAATAAATGAAAGTGGAGTTTGGGCAGACCAAGGTCAGTCTGGTAGTAAAATAATTATTTGCAAGATGGTAAATAATTATTTAACTAGTTCGCACAAGTTAAAATAATAATGACGCTGCTATTATTTTGTGACTCAGAATTTTATTTTATAATTCCGTTTTGAGAAAGTTGGTGCACCATGAATAATGACACGGTATTATTATTATGAGCATGAGTTTTCTCTAAGTTCATGAATATATTTAATTGTTACTATGTAATTAAATATTGTAACTAAAATTCCATGTATATAAATAGACAAGTAGACCTATTGTGCTAGACACCACACCACACGACTGGTGAATTGAGAATTGTTAAGCCAAACAATTTCTCTATTGAATCCTCTTCTCTCCCCTCTTAATAATGAGAGACATTCTTTAAGGCCGAAGAATAAGCGATAAAAAACAACCGACATAAGACACTCGCTTTGCTGCGCTAGCACCCGGAGAATGAGCGGTGTCGATCGGAGGCCATCAGAGCACTTGTGGATCACCACTAGAGGGATTCTAGTTTGGATCCTTACAAGCACAAAGAGATAATTCGGAAGGGTCATTCCAGACTATCAACATCAACAACG
This sequence comes from Viscum album, assembly GCA_963277665.1. NCBI lineage: Eukaryota > Viridiplantae > Streptophyta > Magnoliopsida > Santalales > Viscaceae > Viscum > Viscum album. The sequence continues at coordinate 67,648,061 of OY728165.1, read as the reverse complement.
AAGAAAAATACCAAAGATCCAGGTATTATTTTTCTTTATGAAATTAATTAAATTAATTATAAACATATTGTTTAAGATCCTCTCTAAAGGTTTCAGGCCTCTTTATTCTTTATCTAAATCTTTGATTATATTCCATGGAGACTAGAATTCATCTTCATTTTGATCCTAGAATAATCATTGATCATGGTAAAAATCAAAGTTGGGTGCCATCCCAACCACGCTTCCACTACTCCCAGAACCTTCAAGGAATACATGGGAGAACCTAAGAGATCATGAATAATATAGAACATACTATACATGCCACTCATTCCAAAGGCATGCATTACCTGATGAAATCATAATTCCCAAACACTCGATCACACCCTACTTGTCCAAACCGAGGGAACAATCCCTAAGTAGATACTCCATACTAAAGGCCACTAGCTAGTGCATAATCTAAGCTAGTGCAATAATTTTTCAGCAAAAATTCATTCGCTATGCCAGGTTCCTATGTCACAAATAAAAATGTGGTGAGACAACTAATTCAAACTGATCATCCAATCACAAGAACATATATACATATCACACATAAGTATCTCACACAACAAGTCACCCTCGATCCAGCTCAATGAACAACCTCTTTCCTTTCAGCCATTAGAGCACAAGGGAGCCTCTCAATGTGGAACTCCCAAAATATTCAACCATAAACAAGAAAAGAAAATTATCCAAGGAGATATTTCACCAAAACCATTTTTACAAAATTTCCAATCGGGCCTCAAACACCCTTTGAGAAATCTCCCTTTTCCAAAAAGAAACCAATAGATTTACGGTACATGCCAAACCATTTTCAAAGAACCAAATTCACACCAATTTCAAGTATAAAACAATTTAAAAGTCCATTTGATAAACACCAAATACCATTTTAGATGTTACAAATTCATTGAAAAAACCAAAAAATGCTTTTAAAAATCACAAAACACTTGAAAAATACAACCAGAAAATTTATTAAACACTTGGTGTGCAAAACTCAACAAAAACACACCATATATTCAAAACAATGAAAAAAACAACCTTATTTCACATCAAAAAATTATTCTAAAAATAATACATCACTACTTAACATCCAAGTAGGGTGTGAAAAGCAATAAACTGATGAATCTTAAATTTAAAGGACAAGTGCACGGGAAACCTACCACAAATAACATTCACTTAAACGATGCCCAACTAAAATGACTCTATGAAGGTTCCAAGAAGCAAAAACATCCAAAATAAACCCTAATAAGTAAAAACCCTAATTTCACACCACCCTAGTTACCCAAATTAGCCAAAAATGGCCACTAGGGTTAGAGGATAAAGAGAAAATGGGAAAAAACCAAAAGAGAAAGAGAGAGGATCCCTAACCTTTTGATTTGGGTGAAAAATCACCAAGAAACCACCTTGAATCCCACTTTTAGAGGCTTGGAGGAGCCAAAAACCAAAATGGGAGATATTTTGGTAATAATTTTCTAATGGGGGAGTATAAGGGAAGAAAACCTACTTAAAAGGAAGGAAAAATTATCCCTAAATACCCTTTCTTGAGTGGGTTTCATGGTTGTCTCGTATGGTTTAACAAACCAAGTGAAAACTGTACACAAATCATGAAATTCAACACTATCTAGTGTTTCACAGGATGAACACTTAGGCTATATGGTTAATTATACCATGTGACCTAACCATGTGAACCCTATACAGTTAGGCTGCATGGTTAAATAACAATGCACCTTAACCGTGTGACCTTGAGAAAAGCCCCCAAACATCACCATTTTCACCCTAAAATTATTCTAAATCAAGGGGATAAACCATACATCAAACACACCACATAGACAAGTGACACCAAGGGTTTCAAAAACTATCCTCCAAGATATTCCCTCCCCATACCTTTACACTAACAATGAACATGTCCAAATACCACCCAAAACATTCATGACTCAAAAATTTAAATCAAGAACATATGAAACACCAAATTTAAATCTGTAACACCCAAAACATAGAATAAAAATGAATAACCAAAAAATAGTTTGAAATAAAGGATGAAAATGAAAATTTAAGTGTGACAATTCTCCCCACCATTATGCTTTCTACCCCCAGAAATCCAAAAAATTTCTAACTGATTGATCAAAGATAAAGGTTTATGAACTTTCATGACTTGATTCCCAAAATTGGTAAAAAAACTTAACTATCATTAAGACAAAACACATAATTATACCTGAAACAAATCAAAAAACGAAAATAAATTCTAAAAAAACTACAGAAATCTTGAATTAGGACTTCTACAACCTATTTTAAGCAATACTATTGGGCTTACTTCAAAATCCAAATGTTAACTCAGAAGGAATGACTTGGAACCAAAAAACCCAAACAAAACTATCCATGGAAAAGATAACCTAATGGATAAACTAGATTACCAACATGAGAGGACATAATAGACTCCCCACCATTAGAAACTAACTAGCATTGACTAACACGATAAACCCTATTAAACCTACTACACCCCAATGGTGGAGACACAAGGTTCCCCACACCCCCAATGATTCCTGACAACGTTAAAATATTCAGTCTAGGACCAATGGTTGGAGTCCTGATGTCTTGAAGTATCTACAGATACACAATGAAGAGCTGATGATCCCTAATCATAGATTCATATTTTGGTGACACAAGTGGTCACATAATAGCTCCGAATGAACCAAACAAGCATGACACACCACAGAAATCAGTTCTCTCCAATAAGGAACTTTCTCCATAATAAGGATTTAGGAGATTCATATGCATCAAAAACTTTCACCCTAATAATAAATAGTGGGTATAGGGCACACAAAGAACACACCTCCACTTAGAATATAAGAATTCAAAATTTCTAAAAGAAACACATTCATTAAAACAGAAGTTCAAAAAATAACACAACATCCTTCGATTTTGTAAGGAAATAAAAAAATGAAGAAAAACAACCACTACAATGGAATTAACACTCAAACAAATGGGGTCTTAAAACTGAACCAAACTAGGAACCTTGGTCTCTCAAATGAGAAGGGGTGTATTTTGAAAAGGGGGACCAGGTTCCACATTACTTCCTAGAAAAACCCCGAAAAAAAACATTGTAAGTGACCTATGTACCCACACATATGGAATTACCATGGATCATTTAGACACAATGAATTATTATGACCACTCTTACCACACTAATTACACATCATAATATTGCACTCATAAGAGGATGATGAAAGTTCCGAAGGCCTCTTAATTTCCATACCAGCACCAACAACTTCATGATTCTAACCATTCTTCTTAATTTAATTCCCTTTACCACTTACAGATACCAGAGGAAGGCCGTACATCTCAAGAACTCATGCTATAACAACTTCAACATGAACAGATTGCCTCACTACATTAGAACAAGTGGTTAATTCGAACTCTAAAACCTTCAAGTATAGATCAGGATGAAGCCCATACTCAAAATAACGAGCCTTCAAGGGATTGTTCACAACATACATTGGATCATATGAAAATAGATATATAAAGTGAAAATAAAACTCCAACAATGACCCATCACCTTGCTGTAAACAACACATCTCCACCCCCTTCCTCACCTTCATGACCTCAGAGAAATACTGCTGGATGAATGAAGGATTAAAGAACTCCCAGGTAAGATATTCCCAAGGCTTGGTTTGAGAGACTAATTTCCACCACTTCCAAGGTGGACCTTCAATCATAAAGGTAGAAAAATTTACCTTTGATGATTGGGGAAACTCAAGGAAATTTAAGTTTCTCTCAATTTTTCAGCACCCACTCTTCTGATTTGAGAGGATCCTCTTGACCATAAAAGAGGGGTGGACTCAACTTCCAAAATTCAAGAATCTATTCTATGGGTTGATAAATTGGAAAGTTTTATAACGGTTCACCACCCATAGCCTCACGTTTAATATCCATCAAAACTTTTTAGGGGTAGACACTAAGAAACTAGAAATCCAAGAACTCAATAAAAATAAATCCATCAATAAGAATTATCAATATAAAAACACCGTATAAGAAAGATCATTCCAAAAACACAAGAAAACAAACTACACCACCACTGATCACCAAAACCTCACAATTTATTTTTCTATTTAAAACACCTTTTGAAAATAATAACTATTTTGAAAGGGTGCACAACCACCAATGGTATTCCTTAAATCCTCACACATGCACATTTCTGTGCCAATCCTGGAACCCATCTACTCATGCCATCAACCATCCACCCTTCTACACACATCCTTGCATGTGGATGCTCACAAGAATACCAAATCCCAACCAAAACTTATTTTAAACTTTCAAAATAAAAATTAAACCCAAGTTTTTACATTTTTAAGTCACCTGGGAACCTTGTATGGTTATGATTCACGATTTACCACATCGTGAACCCACCATGAACCCCTTACAAGAAACCCAAGAACTCACATGGTTGGATACATGGTTTGGGAAGCCATGCACCAACTATGCATTATAGTTCTATAATAAATTTCAAAACGATGCACATACCTTTTGCACAGTTTTTCTAATTGTGCTTCGGCCGTGTTCCCTTGACCAGAAACACCCAAGGGTCTTGCACAGTTCTCTTGGGAACCAAATGGTTTAGATCAAACCATTTGCAACCCATTCAAGATGAAAAAAATGGAAAGAGACTCGACTTCATGAGGTTTCACAATTACACCTTACCCATGCATCTAAACTATGAAACTGAAGAAAAATAGATCAAAAATTAAAATTTAAATTTGAATCACCTAAAAATAAAAATAGTTACTGAAAACAAAATCATAAATCACAATAAAACCAATTTATATCATTCAAAAAATTTCCATCAATTCCAAAAATCTCATTGTATGCACTTCAACGACGCCCAACCAAAATGACTCCATGAAGGTTAAGAACATCGACAAGGAACCCTAAAAAGGAAAAAACCCACAATTTCATACCACTCCATGATGGGTTGAGACTTGAGGATACTATACCATGAACCTTTAGATGATATTCAATACATGGCATGTGACCTCACTTGAGTGTAAAGGGATGGTTTGAGACTCAAGGGTGCCTTACACTACACCATAGGGTAGTGGTTTAGATTTTATAGGGAAATATACCTTATGTAATTAGGTATAGGTCAGGTTATGGTATGATGTTTCTCTCATCCTTTTGGTATAGGGAAAAAGTAGGAAGTGTTAGGCATCATAGTGGTCTAGTTATCACATGAAAACTTAATATGTATACTTTCTTGTGCATTGTGTGTTATGTTTTTTGGGTGGGTGTTTTTCATGAGAAATACTAAACTACTTATATATGTATTTCATTAAAATCCACTTTATTGTAGTAGAACCCAATATTTTTGAGGTGTTATAGATTCCTACTAGGTCATTATACATACCCCTACCCATGTACACAACATGGGTTTCGATGTATGTGGGTAGAAATTCAAATTTTATCTTAGGGAACAAGTCATTATTTGAGTTGAAAAAATAGTATAGGTCCAACCAGTTATAAGGGCTAAGTATTCAATTTGATGATTATGTGAGTTAATCTGGAGGTCATGTAGTTTATATATTTTTCAGCTTGTGTACTAGATAGTGTGCCATTGCTTTATTTATATGATGATTCCATGTTTATCTTCTACCATTACTTTGTTATATTTGATGCATCATATGGACTATTTTAATGATTTTTATTATAAACTACAAGGGATTGTTTGGATCTCTATTTTATGGACATAATTTTTTTGGATTCTCTTTAAATGGATGTGTGTTGAATTTTTGATAGATTCGTCCATGACCTTCGAATATTATTATTGAGGGTATAATATTCTCCTGTTTTTTATTCCCGTTACATTATTCGACAACATCTTTAATATTAGGAGGCATGATTATGGTTATGTAGCATCCCCACATGGGCACCATTTGGGTAGTTTATGTTTGGGTGTTACAAAATGGAATTAGAGTGTATTTTGGGATTCAAAAATGTAGTTATAGGTGTAAGTTTCTTATCAAAACTTTGGAGGTGGACTGAGTGCATTCCTAGATGAAAAAACACTAGTTAAAATCTAGTTACTAAGTAATATCCTAATTTAGGACCAGGAATTCTAGGGTGAGTGATGTGTTAGATTAGACCAAGAATCCAAATGTTTTATAGATGATACTTTTGATGATTCATACATATCATCTAGGATATAGTTAGTTGTTCATGTATCCTAATAGTGGAATGATTAGGGTATGCTACACGTGCCTATGAGCGGTGTCGTATGACTTTTTTTCTCATTATAATCAACTCTTAATTAAATAAACTTATAATATGTAAAGACCCGTAAAATTCAAGGGAAATTTTTTCTTAATTTTCTTTAGAATTTTACAAGAGCGTGGTTTCAGACGGCACCTGATTCCGAGGCCCGGAGTGCCCGGAATTAATTTCCGAAGTTTGGCTCGGGTACGTTCAGTGAACGAATGAGCGGGAATTCCTAACTTTTGATCCGGTGCTCAGAATTGAAATCCGAGGGCACCGATGAACTCGCAGCGCCGATATTCTCTTAAAGAGACCTTTTCGGGAGTTGCGTTTGTTGCGGGTTGAAAGTTAATTTTGGGGTTTTTAGTTTGAGTTAAATAAAATTTGTGTAGAACAAATTTTATTATAACTTGATAAAACCTACCAAAGGGGGTTGGAAGTGGGACCCACACCCACTTAACCTCCCTTGGGAGGATTAAGTGTGGTGGGGCCCACACGAACCCCTAATCCTTTCAAATTCTCCCAACTCCCTTAACGCCTCATTTATTGACTTGAGTTACTTATTTAATTATGGGAGTTAATCCTTTTGAATTTCAAACTTTTGAAATTCTATTGTGTTATGTAATAATAAAATAAGTTGTTGTCTTATTTTATTTTGGGTTATTTGTTTGTCTTCTTGAGAGGTGGAGAGCTCTTCTTCTTCTTCAACTCTGACGAAGAACTCGAAGAACGTTCATCTTGACGAAGAACGCTCAAGCTCCGACGAAGAACGACGCACCTCCATTCTTCGTTTACCGTGTCAACGAAGGGGACGCCACTTCTTCCTCGGACAACCTTCGTCGGCGTACAAGTTTCACCAACGACGTGTCTCTTTGAACGCATCCCTTCGTCATCGGATTTGATGAAGGGCTACCGCGACGCCCGACCTCCGCGACGTCGTCTTCCGCGGAACGTTCACAATCTTCGAACCTTATACCCGAGGTAGGGGTTGTTGATTTCTTTTTGGTTTCCTTATTTTTTATTCTTGATCGTGAATAGCAAGTCTAACGTGTGGCTTGAATTATTTAAGTTGCGTTATTATTTTAACGTGAGGGGGCCGGACCGCACGAACACGGCCGAACCCCCCTCCATCGTTCTTGTTTATTCTTGCGGGTGGAAGCAAGTGGCGTGGTGCCGTCGCACCACGCGGATAATCGTGCTTTTATTTTAGGCGGCGCCGTCGCGCTACGCCGAGGTAGAATCTTCAAGAACGCGACGCTGTCGCGCCGCGTTGAAAGGAATCAAGGCACGGAGAAAGGGGCGCGGTGCCGTCGCACCGCGCCGGACGACGAACACCGCGGCCGGTTCCGGGCCGCGGCGGGACGAGGAGACCGCGGCCGGTTCCGGGCCGCAGCGGAAGAGAAGACCGGCGGCCGGGCCGCCGGCGTCGGAAGCCGAAGGGGGGACCAGAATTTCCGGTCCCGTTGGAGAAAACCGGTCGGCCAGCTGGCCGGCCGGAAGGCATTAAACCGGGGGAATTAATCCCCCGGCCAGCATGTAAAACCCCCCTCTTTAAGAGGGGGGCGGTTCCATGAAAGGGGGGCAGCAGCCCCCCGGTTCTCTTTATTAAACCGGCCCCCACGTGGGGGCCGTTTGTTGCAAAGGCGCGGCACAAAGGCCGCGCCGCTTCAATCAGCGGGGGCTTAGCCCCCGCGTGCGGCCCCTCGCGGCGCCAGGCCGCCGCGGCCCACCGCGCCGCCGCGCCGCCGCCGCGCCGCCCCAGGGGGGGGGGGGGGGGTCGGGCCGGGTCGGCCCGGACCCGGACCCCCCCGTTTCGAACCAGAATCGGTTTTTGGGCCATATCTTGAGCCTCGGACCTCCGAATGACGAACCGTCTGCGGCAACGCGATCCTTGGATCGAGACGGTCGTTTCGGTATATCGAACTCAAGGTTTCGGTTTACTTTGAGTTCGGCCGGGTTGGTTCGTTCACGAAACCAACCGGGCCTTCGGAGCGGAAACGCTCATATCTTGAGCTACGAACGTCCGATTGACGCACCGTCAGTCGCGTTGTGTTCCTCTTAGTGAGACGGATCTTTTGGCATACTCCACCCGAGGTTTGGACGCAGGTGGAGTACGGTCGGGTTGGTTTATCCTTAAAAACCAACCGGGCCCCGGAGACGAAAATGCCAATAACTCTCAGACCGGGCGTCCGATCGACGTGCCGTCTGTTGCGTTGAGTTCCTATTGACGATACGGAACTTTTGGATACATCAACTCTGGTCTTTGTGATAGTTGATGTATCAGCCTCTCGGCTCGTGGAGCGGACCCTCCGAACGAGCTTGCTGTGTGCGGAAACCTTAGTGCTGGCTGCGACTGCTACAACTGCTACTACTGCTACGACTGCTACTGTGACTGCGACGACGACAGTACAGAGATCCTGTGTGGATTCGACGACGACAGTACAGAGATCCTGTGTGGATTCGACGACGACGACTACAGCACTCAGCGATCCTACGTGGATCAGTGTTACAGGTCCTGTGTGGGCCCGATCCTGTGTGGGTCCGCGCTCAGCGGTTCTGTGTGAGCCAGCGCCTACAGGTCCTGTGTGGGCCCGATCCTGTGTGGGTCTTTGCGGGGGTTAGTTACCTATCGATCCTTCGTGGGTCCGACGACTTAGATGGATCAGTGATCATCTTTATCGTCCTTGAAGAAGTATACCTGTGTGAGATGAATCCTATTGCTTTCCTGTGTGGATTGTGTTGTGCAATCCTATGTGGTTTACGTTTTGCTTTCCTGTGTGGAATACGTTTACTTTCCTGTGTGGACTGAGTTGTACTTGGGCTCGGAGGTTAGAGCGTATTTGAATTGATGACTTAGGTATATGTATGGGCATATACCTAAGCAGTGTCGGTTAATACTTCGTGATTGTTACTTTTCTTCGTGGTTTATCCTTTGTGGATTTGAGAGACCTTCAGGGGTCTCGGGGTCCCTACTGAGTAGCTTATACTCACCCCTGCACGGGCTTTGCCTGCACTACGTTGTGTTGGTTGCAGACGACGGACAGCGTTGACCTTAGCTGAGGCTTGCAGAGCGGGACGGTACCCAGAGGTGGACCACTGGGCGGGACGTGCACGGAGTGGACGGCGGGACCCGTGGAGCAGAGGATCTATCTGTACCCACCCTTCAGGTGGGATTTCCAGTGGACAGCTCGGAGTAGCGGCTTTTACTTTTCAGTTGCTGTTTTTCCCTTTTTGAGTTGTACTTTACTTTCAGTTTGGGTTTGTATTCTGGCCCATTTACCTTTCCGCACTTTCAGTCGTACTCTGCTTTGTTTAGTGTTTACTTTCCGCTTGTTTACTCTGTGGTGTTTGTTTACTTTACAAAGGCAATGCCTTCCTTTTTTACGGGGATTTACGCCTTGGTGCTAGTCGCCAGCCCCTGGCCTATGGAAGGCGGGCTTGGGGTAGTCACGGCACGGACCCCGAGGGCGGGTCGTGACATAATATAATCAATGTTTTCTAAATTTTATTATAAGGGTTTATTAGAATAACATGGACTCGAGGGTTTTGTTTTTTGATTTTGATTATGCTTGATGAGTTCCATAGGGAAATGGTTTTTGGGATTTTGTAACTATAAGAAGAAAATTAGTTTTGAAAAGAAAACTTGCATGGTGGAATGAGGTGTGTGAAAATGGTTTTATAAGTTGGTTTTACTTGAATTGGCTCATCGAACTGGTAATTTTTAAATGAATGTTTTTTTTTGGATTTTAAGAAAATTCAAGGAAAATTATTTTTGAAATTTGTTTTCAAAATGATTTTAAATGTGGGATTCATTTTTGAGAAAAGGACTAAACAATTTATTGTTTTTTAGATTTTGGTTCTTGTGAAAACCCTTTGATGTTAAGGGGTGTTTTTAAAACTTGGGACACTTTTGTTGTGTATAAAATTATTTGAATGGGATTTTGAAAACAAGAAACCAGTTCCTATGTAAACAAGACTACTTGGATTTTGGTGTTTTAGATAGGAGTAATCCAGGTTCTTGAATTGTTTTCTTGTCATGTATACAATGTTTTCTTGGAAAAATATAAGTGAGGATATAAATTGTGTTTGGATTATATATTTTGAGTTTAGTTTATGGTTGTTTTGTGGAAGATACTTATGGTGGCCTTGTGAGGTGGATGTTCATTATGGGATCAAAGTATCCAGTTATGTGTTGGTGGGTTTAGGCATTGGACCCCTTTATATGTGTTTTGATGATTTCTTTGTGTGGACCACTTGTGGTGTGTTTTCAATGTGTGAATCCCTTGATGGGGAGAACCATTTTATAGAATTATGAATTAGTGTCAATGTATTATGGTGTGGAGAACCATAATATTGGGGTGAATTAGTTATTGTCACTTCAATGTCTTAGGATCAACAAGTGATATTGGGAAGCACCTTAGGGTTTAGTGATTAATGTTGTGGGCTAGTTATTGGGTGTAAATAATGAGGTCACATGCAACTATTGTATTTTATAGTGGACAAGATGTGGGATATGGAGATCAGGTGTTTTGATTCAATAAGGAAATGATTATTATACTCCTATGGTGGGGGGCGTTTTATCGGTCTGGTGTATACAACCTTCATATACAAGGGATCAAGGATATTGTGGATCTAGTTTGTGGATAGATGAGATGTTAGCAGGATGATAGTTAGTGGATAATCCTAATTCAATAATTCTTATGTGGTGTTGGATGGATCCCATGTTTCGACATCCTGATCAAGGTGAATATGGAATGATATGAGAGTGAGTTGGTTTGGTGGTGTGTTGGTGCTTGAAAGAAGAGAATAATACCAGAATTGGCTGGTTGAGGATCCAACTATGGAATTACACTGGGCATCATGTTTAGACTTCACTATGGGCGTTTAGTTATTTATTATACCAAGAATCAAGTTTGAACTTCATTGTGGGTGTTTAGTGATTCTATTATGCTTTTAGAAGTTAAAGAATCATGTTTGGGAGGAGGGGATGTATGTTGATGAGTGTGGTCAAGAATTTTCAAAAAAATTTGGTTAGAGAATGATTGGATATTGAAATGTAATAGAGGTGGATATGGTTGGGTGGAAACTGCATCAATATCATTTTAGATAGATCATATCGAAATGATGACATAGGTGGGATGGTAGTCATGGATAGAGTTTTTGGAATCTCAATGAGTGGGGAATTCATTTTTTAAATATTAATGCGCATTGGTATTTAGAGTTTTATAAAATAAGTGAATTGGGTGCTTGAAAATAGGATTCAATGTTTTGGTAGTGACTTGATAGCCAAGGTATGTCAAGGTTAGTGGTCAGAAGACTGTCACAACTTCTTGGGGATGAAGAGAATTATGCTGAGGGAGTTTGTAATGGCTCACATCATTAAAGGTTTTCATATTCAAAGGAAGTTTGAATTACTTTTAAAAAGTGGGGGACATTCTGAGAATTGTGACTTAGATTGGGATTTCAAGTGTTCTTAAATCATATAAATATGGTTTTTAACAAATATTGAATATTTATAGGTGTTTTGGGTGCTCGGGTAGGCGTTTAAATAGGGTCGTGGTGCCCTGAACCTTTGCTGGTTTTGTGCTGCAGAGCCTAATTGTTTTGTAACCCTTATTACATTCCATTAAAGAATCTAGTGAGGGATGTCATGCCTTGAGATGTTCTAGGAGTAGGGGTCCATGCTATGAAGGAGGGAATCAATGCCTTATTTCCTACGTTGGAGTTATTTTTACCATGAATAATCTAGGAAAAAGGGGGTCATTGTTCCTTGATCCCCATGGTCACACTGGAAACCCACTATAAGAGATTTTTTTAATGGATGAGTGGTCTTTTATGAAGGTTTATAATTTTTTAAACCCATTTAGATTTCTTATTCTCTAATGCATGAGAATATGGGATCTTTAATCCTCTTTCACCATCCTCCCACCTTATCCCCTTTTAATCTGATTTATTTGCCGGTGGTTTATCATGTTGATTTGAGATAGGTTTCTCCTATATTCTACCATGAAATATTATTTTATTTATCATTTTATTTTGTTTCTTTATCTTGGGAATTTTGGAGATTATTTCATGAGATCATGGTTATTCATTCCGCTCATTAGGGATTTTAAATACGACTGGTATAAGATTTCATAATAGGAGGTATTCAAGTCACCATTTTTTTGTAAGTTATGTTTCACCAAGGTATTATTTATGATTTATAGTGTTTTTGGGTAAAATTTTCCATTAATTTGGGTTGATGATTTTGGGATTTCATATGTATTAATTCTGGGTATGTGTTAAGAGTGGACTTCCCAATATTGCTCTTGGTTTCAGTGCCATGAGGTCACCTGGTGATTTTGGAATCAATTATTCCATATTTTTTTTTAGTTTTAAATGTTTAATTTATTAAATTAATGATATTTATTGATGAGATAAATGATTGTGGACTCTTAGTATGCCGATATGAGTATGGGCTAGAATTATGGATTTAAGGTTGAGATAAGGGGCTTTGACTTTATTTGAGTATCTAGTTTGATTAGTAATTTTATATTCATATTTCATCATTATTATATTTTTCTACATGTTTCATGGATTTTTGAATTCACAATAAGGTTTTCATGGGATCACATTATCTTAATAGTTAACATAGACTGTATAGATTTCTAAATAGTTCAATGGTGGCACCTTGGTCAAATGAGTGTTGGTGGCCCTCTTTATGGATTTCATAGTGGCGTGTGTTAGAATATAAAGAATAAGAGATGCCATTTTCATAATGAGTTTTAAAAGGGGTTTGAATTAATTGGATATTTAAAAGGAAAATGGGTGATTAAGAAATGGTTTTTGAAATGGTATTTCAAAATTGGAAAGTGGTTTTATAAATAATGTTTTAATGGGATTTTGGAAAAGGGTGTAGTGTGGGTAAAATGACATGTGATTCCATTTATAAATGGTCTTAAAGGATTATATGACTTTATTTCCAAAGGAAATCATAAGGGGGATAATTTATTTATTTTTGGGTCCATTTGATCTTGTGTGGCTGAATACATTTTTTCCAATGTTAATATACTTATTTTTCTTGATGGTTGTGCTTTCTCAGTGTGTATTTTATTTAATGATGATGCATGTTGGGTGTGTAACTCTATGAGAACTATGATTTATGTATCAAAGTAATGGTTTGGTCTAGATGAATGTGGAAGAACCCTTAGAGGGTATATATGTGTATTATTACATGTTTCAGATGTGGGGTTGGGTCTTGAAAGATAAGTGCCTAGGCTGCGAGTTGGTGAGTTGGGAGATGAAATGCATACCTAATTTATTATTTCATGTATATGTTGAATATATTATTATGTTAGGTATTATATTTTAGTGTGTGTGTGTGTGGTAGGGGGGTGGGGGTGGATCCTGAGGCCTTGGACCCTCCTTGAGTGAGAAGGCACTATTAGGATCTCCATGGAAAATATGGGGTCCTAGTTATGCCATGATATCTAAGACATTCTTGAGTGATAAAGAATGGATTGAGATATGATATATGGACCCCCTTAAGTGAGAAGGGATGGCGATGTTGCTTTGTGTGTGCCATAAATCGAGTGAAATTGTGTAACCTAGATTCTTGTAATGTAACCTCCCTTTAGTAAAAATTGATTGGTCGAGACTTGAGGACACCCTAACTTTTACCTTCAGGTAGTGGTTAATATGTGGTGTGTGGCCTCCCTTGAGTGAAAATGGATAGGTAAAGACTCATGTAAACCTGACCCTCCAACTTTGGGTAATGTTTTGGATTTGGTATAACATTCCACCATACATATTTTGACACAGGTCATATTATAGTAGGATGTGACTCAATTTCTTTTGGTATGGAGTTGAGGATGGTAGGATCAGGTGTTGTGGTGGCTTATTTAGCACATGAAAACCTAGAATATATACCTTTATGTGCATTATGTGTTATGTTTTCTTGGTGGGTGTATTGATTAGGAATGAGTTCACTCCTTATATATGTACTGTATGCAAATCCACTTGACCATAGTATCACTCAGTTTGGTTGAGGCATTATGGATTCCTACTAGGTTGTTGGAGTCGCCCCCACCCATATATATGAAATGAGTTTAGATGTATGTGGGTAGAACTTTAGGTTTTATCTTAGGTAATTGATACCTCTTGGATATAGACATATGGTAGATGTTTAGTAGGTTGTGGAGGTTGAGGATTCAACTATATCATTATGTAAGTTGTACTAGAGGTTTCATAGTTCATCTTTTTAATTTTCATTTAGGTTATGTACTGAACAATGTTCCATTGTTCAATTTTTATGATGATTACATATTTATAAGCTACTACTACTCTATTATGGTTGATGCATCATATAAAATATTTTATTTATTTTTATTATGGACTATATGGGTCCATTTGGCTTCTTTTTTTATATCTATAGGTTTTTGGGATGTTCATAATACAGACGAGTCATTCATAATTTTTGGTAGATTTGGGCACGACCCTTGGGTATTTTTATTGAGGTAATAGTTTCCCCATGTTTTTTATTCCCTTATTACTAGTTATAAGCCTATGAAATATGAGGAGGTATGCTTGATGTTATGTAGTTTCCATAATCAGGAATCATTCAGGTGATCCAGGTTCGGTTATTACAGCCCTCACCTCCACTATAAGAACGACAAGACATGGAACACCTATTCCATATGTTAATGAGTAACCATGACCATAAGGCCCTATGACACACTGAAATATATCATATCTACTTGTAGTAATGTGTTATTTCTCCTCTGAGATCCATGCTTGATCACCATCAAACTAATACTCTTGAATATATATAATTAATAAATGAAAAAATTTGAATATTCTTAATATAATAAAAATTCATTTTTTACTAAATAATTTTCTTACTATAACGTTGAAAACATCAGGATCAATGATCCAATGATCTCTCATCCATACCAACATCATATTGGTGGGATCACCTTTCTAGTGTAACTAAATCCATGGTCTTCACCAATTATATATTTATACTCATGTTATATCGTAAAATTTTAAATATATAAATGAGAAATGAATTATAAACTTACTTTATGTTTAAGATATGACATGTGAAGAGTGCCAAGTTTGGAAACCATGCCTTATGGAACTTAATTATATGAATGATGACCATAATCGATCTACATTAAAAATAATCAGTTATTAAACATATGAAATATTAATATTGTTTATATATTCAAAATAATAAATCTTACCATCACCACCCAATTAGACCAAAATGAAAATAAATCCTACCATCACGTAAAAACCCTTTCCCCAATAGTGTAAAGCGATTACTACTTATTACATTTACATAAGATACAAATAATCACATCCCAAAGGACCAAATAATTTACCATTATTGGTAAATTAGATACATACTTGAAATTATCATTACATTTTAAAATATAAAATACATGAATAATTTTCTTTGATAATTCCATTATTCCCCTTCATATATCAAATCACATCAATCACAAAACAGTTCCATATATCCTGGAGAAAAATAAAACATAAGAATGAGGTGAGATTAAATGCTCATTAAGGGTAAGGGTACGACAAAAACTATAAGAAAGTAATGAATGAATAATATGATAAGGTAAATAATTAAAACAAATTTCATTTAATCAATAAATTGAGAATAATATGGAAACAATAAATTATGATAAAATTATTCCATCCAAATAATCACATGAGAATGAAACTTAACCATGGATATTATACTAATAAAATAATAACATGAAACTTGAATAAATAATCTCATAATTATTACATCTAAAACATACAATCAAGGCTTTCTAATAAGACATCTAATACTATAAAAGATTAATGCTAAGAATATAATATTGTCAAGGCTTCATTCCGTAGATCTAACAAATGGGTAAGGATTCATCTGAAAAAAATACATTGTTTATATTATGATACCTACCAATTAATTTTGGGGATATAGAGGGCCCCACCCATAAATTACTAAGTCCAATGTATTCCACATATATTTAAATAGTAAAAATGAATCAACATGCCTTAAAAAAATCAAAACATGTCCATATTGGAAGAACTAGGCATACAGAAAATTAGTGTTTACCCTAGTGAAAATGATCAGAAACCATAAAAATAAATATTATAAATGGTATAATTATAGTACATTCTCAAAATAATATTCAAAAAGGATATTAATATAGATGAAAATACTTTAAAGATATTATTGTAAAATTTATTGAGGAAAATTCCTTTTTTCACTTTAAAAACAACTTTTAAAATCTAAAAAATGTGCATGTAATAAAGAAATAATTTCCTTTGAAAATAACCTATCAAAATTATAAAAGAATATCTAAATCATTAATTTTTCATGATGGAAGAAAATTATCTTCATTATTTTTAAGTTTAAAAAAATATTCCTTTCACACTTTTGTAAGAAAAATTATAAAATACCTTTTTTAGAAAATGAATAAAAGATTTGTTTTAATTTTTTTTTTGTAAAAAGTAAAACATCGATAAAAATGTCTTTAAACAATAATTATAGAATAGTAAAAAAATTATTTTTTTTAGAAAACACGGGCATGGAAAAGAAATATTCCTATGTAGAAACCCTTAATAATTAAGACATTGTAAAATATGCCCCTACCCCTTGGGTATCTTTTCAATAGTAAGCCCCATGAAAGATATAACTTCAAATTAATATTTGAATATCAAGAATAAATATATATTAATGATATAATATATCAAATGGGAAGTATATACACCACATTGTAAAGACCCGTAAATTTCAATGAATTTTTTTTTTCTTAATTTTCTTTGGAATTTTACAAGAAGGAAATTTCTGACGGCGCCTGATTCCGAGGCCCGGTGTGCCCGGAATCATTTTCCGAAGTTTGGCTCGGGTACGTTCAGTGAATGGACGAGCGAGTTTTTCTAACTTTTGAACCGGTGCCCGGAATCAAATTCTGAGGGCACCGATGAAATCGCAGTGCCATTATTTGCTTAGAAACGCCGCTTTAGGAGTTGCGTTTGCTCGGTTGTGGTTTTTAATTTTTGGGCTTAAAGTTAAGAAATAAAATAAATTGTTCAACAAACTTTATTTTATTTCACTTAAGCCACTTGGAATCCACTTAAAAGCGGCTTAAGCTGAGTTGAAACAGATAGGGTGCTATCCAAAAATATCCTACCCCTTGGTAGGATATTTGTGGGGTGGGGCCCGCACGAGCCCCGCCGTTTCTTTTCCGCTAAGTAACGCACCCACGAAAACCCGTCATTATGAAGTCAACTAACGCGTTTTCTTAAATTCTTAACGCACTATTTAATTGGGTGGTTTTATTCGTGAATTAAATGGGCAGTTTCTTTCGTTGATTTAATTCTACGAATTAATGGGTCGTTACTTACCTCTTTTTCGTTTGTTAGCGTAATAATAAAATAAGACCAACATGACTTTTGAAGGATTGCACGTTGAAAGGATTTGACAGAATTCTTGTGCCTTCATCCTCCTTCGCGAAGAACGCGAAGAACACTGTCACCCTCGGAGTTTGACGACGCTCCAATCCGAGATGTTCTTCCCCGCCCCGATCTCCGATCACCAACCGCTTGAGGTAGGAGATTTCGGGTTTTCATTAAAACTCCTTTGTGGTTTATAACAACGATATGGATTTAATTTTTATTAATTAAATATGTATGTTCTTGAAACTCGGAGTTCGTCGACGCGACGCCCTTCCACGACGCGATGATCGCCTCCTTCCGCGACAAACAAATCCGCGAAGAATGTGCGTACGACGACGACTACGAGGTAGGGGTTGTTGTGAATAATTCCTTTTTCTCGTGATTGTTTCTTTTAAAAGTGAAGAACCCGGACAATAAGAACAATTTTAATTCATTAAAATTGTTGATTCATGTGTTGAATATATTTCTCCCGTTGTTTCTATCTAACGCGGAGGGTGCGGGCCAAACGAACACGGCCGACAACCCTCCGCCGTTCTTCGTTATTGTGCGAATTTGGTGGGCAACGATGAAACGTGCCGCAGAGGCGATTTGGTGTTTCCGCAGTAAAGAACGGATCCCAGGAGGAGCAGCGGCGCAGACGGGAAGAAAAACGGACCACCGGAGCGACTCCAGTGGCCCGCGGAAGTCGCCGGCGGCGCAGGTCACCGGCGCGGCGGCACCCCTGCGCGCCGCCGGACAGGGCCGCCGCGGTTGAGCCGCGGCGGCAGCGGCCAATGGACCCATGACACGCGGGTCCGGCTCGCGCGCACGGGACGCGGGTCCAGCTCGCGCGCACGGGACGCGGGTCTGGCTCGCGCGCACGGGACGCGGCAGCATTGTAACACCCCAAGATTTCATAGTGTGTTATTTCTTCAAAATAATTCAATAACTTGCACTACACGCAACACTGAGTTCAATCACACCATGACTTACAAAAAAAAAAGCCATTCAAAAGAGGTTATGAATAGTATTATCTAAATTTTAAACTTTATATAATCCTTATAATTTTAGAATCCATATTATGAGTTTCTTAGATATAATGCAAGAACAAATTCATTTTTAGTATTGCACTTTTATCAACTTTTAATAGTGAACCCATTTTTAAATACAATATTTTAAACTTTTTGACTAAATGGGTCATCAAAAAATTTAAAATGAAACATCCCAAGCTTCCACGGTATGCTTTCCTTTGAATAATACAGTAGCGTGTGTTGTACGCAACTTCGAGTTTTAACACACACCACAACCGATCAAACTAGCCATTATGAATAGTAATACCTAATTTTTGAAATTATATATATTTTATATTTCAAAATTGACTTCATTTTTGGATTCGTAGTGTCGAATTTACCCTAAGATGAAATTTTGGTACTTTTCGGATAACTTTCATATTTTGATGAATAGTGAAAATTACTAAATTTTAATTAAAAACAACTTTTTTAATCAAAATAATTAATAGTGATAAATTATGAATTTGAGTGGTTTTAAAGTATATTTAGAATATATTTTTACCATTTAATATAATGTTGGTCATTGGACATAATTTTACAATTAAACCGAACATAAACAAGTGTCAATCTTTTGATAGTTATTATCACTTAAAAACACGCTTTTTGTTTTGACAACGGGAATTAATTTTAAACTAATTTCTGCCACTTCTGTGTTTTGAATTTAGAAAAATGGATTCTATATTTGGAATCAGGATGTCCAAATTGTGTAAATAGGTAACTTTTATTTTTAGACATTTTGAATAATTACTGGGCTAAATATTTTATTTACCATGGTTAAGGGTAAATCTGGTAAATAAGGGTTAAAAAATAATATTATAATAATACTAAATTACCCTAAAACGTGTCCTAGCCTTATTGGTTGATACATGTTCGACCATAGGCATCTTTGGGTCTATTTGGGGACCCCATGGTGCCACTTGTAGGTGATATGGACACTTTATTTTAACTAAGTTAAAATGAATAAAAAAATGACACAAGCATATATCTTTTCTAAAAACAATTATTACATAGGGTTATATATGTTGGATTTTAGATTATAAATATTAATTAAAAAGATAAAAAGATTTCCTACATAATTATATTTTATTTATAATTTTTAGACATTAAATAAGTTATTTTATTTATGACACAATGATGATGCAGTGATTACTAAAATAGTGAACAATTAAATTAATTGATATTATAAATACCCAAATAAATATAATATGAAACTTTTAATGAATTAAAATAATTTTATAGGATAATATGATATATTAGGATTGATTTAATTTACTTTTTTCGAAGTAATCAATCTGTTATGAGTTTCAAAAAAATCAACTATTGAATAGTGTCAAAATTGACATAAAAGAGTTCTTAAAACAAATATTATATTATTAATTGATATTAAATTCCTAAAAATCTAAGGTTCGGCCAAGAGACTTATATCATGATAGGTTCATCATTAATGGACCACTTGGGGGTCTCGTGGATGTATATAGTAAGTTTATTAACCATATTATATAAAAATACAAAGAGACATTGTAAACGTGAAACCAATTAACTTAGAGTTAATACTTAAAGATAAGGTTAATATAAGTACCCAAACCTGTCTAAATTCTATTGGTTGAGTGGTTTTCGACCTATCCCCACCTTAACCTTTTAATAATCAACTTTGTAGCCATTAGAAACCGAATATGAATTTATTATAAATTAATATTTCTAGCTTTTCCAAAGGTGCCCCTCACCCCTCTTATAAAAGGGCACTCCTACTTCTCATTTCTTCACACCTTCAAAGCCTTTTGGTTCGGCCAAACTCTGCCCAAATACTCTCCCAACATCCCTCACTACAACCTAGAGGCCTTAGTTTGATCAGAAATCCAACCTAAGGAGCCCTTTTGATCAAATCAAAAGGAAGAACCCGAAGAAGAGGTAATGTTTTCACCACCCCTTTTCAAGTTCCTTTCTTCTTCCACTTCTTCTTTCTTTGTTCTTACCATTCTAAAATAATAACTCCAGTATCTCACATATACTGTGATGTTATTATAAATATGGTACAACCATATTCAGTATTCTATCCACCCTTTGAATAACATGTCACCATACGTGCGTACGTACGGCTTACCGTCTCCACGTCGTGGTGTAATTGTTATTCAATATATTATTATTTGGATGGGTATAATAATGATGTGTAACTCATGTAAATAATAAATATAACATGTTAATGATTCTGTATATATGATATACCATCCATTTATATATTATTTTAATATCAAAAGAATGATATTGTCGCTCGTGCGTACGTACGGACTACCGTCTCCACGAACGCGATGAGATTCATTCTCCATCGTATCCATTCAAGTATAATTATCATTTGATGATTTGAAAAATGATGTTTAAGGACTTCATATCATTCTGGATATGAATAATATACAACCTATCCTTTACAAACATGGCTTACATAGCAAAACATATAAAAGAAAACAAGTAAGTTAACACCCGGAACAATGATAATACTAAGATATTATTATCAAATCAATATTAAAAGATCATATATGATATCATATTAATATATATGATTATTGAATAATTTAATAACAATTATTTCACCATTATACAGGAGGTTAAACTACCCCAACCAAGGAAAAGTACAAGGTAAGGAATTTTCTTATCTCACATTCAATTCCGTGAGATTTCCATTGTTCGCCACTAAATTATTGAAAGTGGTGTATTGTGTACTGCCATTTGATATATATTATCATGATTATCTTTATATTCATGTTATTCTGTAAATCATTTGGTGGTTATTAACTTTTGGCCATATGACTCAGTTGATTAACGTGGTAAGGGGTTTTCATCTCACTCCTTATTCCCGTGAGATTCATGCCATATTGCCACCATCACCTTTTGTGTGGTGTATGTACTGCCCATAATTATATTCTTTGTGTAATACACTACAATTTATGTGTATTAAAATATTCATTGTATGATACCTCTTTCATGGGTTGTATGTTTCATAAGTTACCAAATTGGTAAGGTTTATTTCACAATCTCTTCATTATCTGAGGTTGTTTATACGTAATAATCTACTGGGATTTCTTTATCATCCACATCCATGTTTCTTCAAAATGTATTTCAAAACATTTTTACTATTTACAATAATATGGGTTAAAGTCATTTATACCCTTATTTGAATTTTTATAAGTGGTTTATAAAGGAATCTTTCCGTCGTTTTCCAAACAAGGTGCCTTTTAACCTTTTGACAGAATTAAGGTAAGAATGTTTTTTTTAACTTATACAGCGGGTGCGGTTATTTTCCGCCGTTATAAAATCGTCAAAGCTTCCCTTACAATCTTATAAGAATATTTTCAAATTGAATGTATTATTTTATAATTATGTTACTTTTAAAATGATTTAAAAAAAAGAGATATTTCTCTAAAATAGTTTTGATTTCATCTATGTCAACATCCTTTGATGGATTTTAAGCTTATTTGAAGTTGATATATTATGATACAAAACATCCATATTTTATTGAAAGGTTTTGTGCTATTTTTGACTGTGGATAAGTTATTCTTATGTCACTCATGGTTTTTGTTTAGAGTATTGACATTTCATAAGTTATTTGTAATCCGAATGTTTATGTTATATTTCAACCTTTCATTCAGATGAATGTGTTAGACAAGTATGTTCCGGGTTGGGGACCGGTAAAAGTAAGCCCTCTGGTTTGGTCTCCGGTTATTGGAGGAACTCCGGGTTGGTGTCCGGTTATTAGAGGTACTCCGGGTTGGTGTCCGGTTATTAGAGGCACTCCGGGTTGGTGTCCGGTTATTAGAGGCACTCCGAGTTGGTGTCCGGTTATTAGAGGCACTCCGGGTTGGGTTCCGGTTACAGTTAGCCCCAAGGTCTTGGGACGAGGCCTTGACAAAGAAATTAAAGTTCAGCATTATGCATTCCAACATTATGAAAGAGGTTATTGATTTTTGCATGTGATTATTCGATTAGTAGAATATCCATGTGAATAATTAAATGGCATTATTTCATTTTATTTATGCCATACCATGTTGAAAGTTCATGTTTGAAAGGATTTTGTTTTAGTTATACATTGCCTTAAATGTTTATTCTTATTTATGAAAGTTTCCGCTATGTTGTTATCCTTACTGGGCATTTGAGCTCACCCTTTTTCTATGTTTTATTTTTCCCAGGAAGTGAAGAAGTAAATTATGAATGACCTACAGGGATATTATGTGGGGATATGAGTGTGGATTATGGAGACATTATGTTGTTCTAGTAGTTTTTCATTTTATGATGTAATGTAAAACTTATGAATATATCTAGTGTTTCCAAGGCTACTAAACCAATCGGTCTTTCGAGATTTGATCTTTCTTGTGATCATGCCAATGTTATGTAATAATGCACCGACTCTGGGTAACTAGGGTCGGGGCGTTACAAGCATGTCGTGTCCGTTGTCCCAGCGCGGCCCGCTCGCGGGCCGCGACATCTCCCGACCGTGGGGGCAGTGCCCCGCGGCTCCCTGCGCGTCACTTGGCCGCGCAGCCGAGCCGAGCCGGGTCGGACCCGGGTCGGGTCGACCCGGTTCGGGTCGACCCGGTACGGGCCGACCCGGGGGGGGGGGGGGTGGGGTCGGGCCGGGTCGGCCCGGACCCGGACCCCCCGTTTTCGGACCACTTTAGGTCAAATGCCTATATCTTGAGCTGTAGACCACCAAACGACGTTCCGTCAGCGGAAACACGATCCTTGGATCGAGACGGTAGTTTCGGTATATTACACTCAAGGTTTTGGAGAACTTTGGGTTCATTCGGGTTGGTTCGTACACGAGACCAACCGGGCCCTCGGAGCGAAAACGCTCATATCTTGAGCTATGAACGTCCGATTGACGTGCCGTCAGCTTTGGTGGATTCCTCTAAGTGAGAAGGATATTTTGGATCACTCCGCCCGAGGTTTGGACGCAGGTGGAGTACGGTCGGGTTGGTTTTTCCTTAAAAACCAACCGGGCCCCTAGGACGAAAAAACCAATAACTCTCAGACCGAGCGTCCGATTGACGCGCCGTCTGCGACGTTGAGTTCCTGTTGACGATATAGAAATTTTGGATACATCAACTCTGGACCTTGTGTCAGTTGATGTATCAGCCTCTCGGCTCGTGGAGCGGACCCTCCCGAACGAGCTTGCTGTGTGCGGGAACCCTAGTGCTGGTTGCGACTTCGACGACGACGACTGTGCAGAGATCCTCAGTGGACTGTGAGGATGAAGAGTGCTGGTCTTGTATCCTATGTGGGTCCCAGCTATGCTGGTCTTGTATCCTATGTGGGTCCCAGCTGTGCTGGTCTTGTATCCTACGTGGGTCCCAGCTTAGATGATTCAGTGCTGGTCTTTTATCCTATGTGGGTCCCAACTGTGCTAGTCTTGTATCCTATGTGGGTCCCAGATTAGATGACTCAGTGCTGGTCTTGTATCCTATGTGGGTCCCAGCCGTGCTAGTCTTGTATCCTATGTGGGTCCCAACTTAGATGATTGAGTGCTGGTCTTGTATCCTATGTGGGTCCCAGCATAGATGAATCAATGAAGAGTGCTGGTCTTGTATCCTATGTGGGTCCCAACTATGCTGGTCTTGTATCCTATGTGGGTCCCAGCTGTGCTGGTCTTGTATCCTATGTGGGTCCCAGCTTAGATGACTCAGTGCGGGTCTTGTATCCTATGTGGGTCCCAGCCGTGCTGGTCTTGTATCCTATGTGGGTCCCAGCTTAGATGATTCAGTGTCTATATCTGATCATCCCTTTCACCTTTTCGACGATGTATACATGTGTGAGCTGAATCCTGTGTTACTCTCCTTTGTGGATTGTGTTGAGCTATCCTGTGTGGATTTACTGTTTTACTCTCCTTTGTGGATTGTGTTGAGTTATCCTGTGTGGGTATACGTTTTGCTTTCCTGTGTGGACTGGGTTGTGCTTGAGCTCGGACGTTGGAGCCGAGTGGGAATTGATGACTTAGGTATATGTATGGGCATATACCTAAGTAGTGTCGGATGTTACTTCGTGATTGTAACTTTCCTTGTGGTTTATACTTTATGGATTTCAGGAGACCTTCGGGGTCTCGGGGTCCCTACTGAGTAGCTTATACTCACCCCTGCACGGGCTATGCCCGCACTTCGTTGTGTTGGTTGCAGACGACGGACAACGCTGATCGTGGTGGAGGCGTGCGGAGTAGGACGGTACCTGGAGGTGGACCACTGGGCGGGACATACTCGGAGCGGACGGCTGGACCAAGGAGCTGTGGAGGCTATCTGTACCCACCCTTCAGGTGGGACTTCCAGAGGACGGCTCGACGCTGCAGCTTTTCTTTTCAGTTGCTGTTTTCCCCTTTCAGTTTTACATTACAGTTGGGCTTGTATTTCCGGCCCCTTTTACTTTCAGCACAGCTTGTTACAGTTTTTACCTAGTGTTTACTCTTTCCGATTGCTTACTCTGTGATGGTTGTTTACTTTACAAAGGCAATGCCTTCCCTGTTTATCGGGATTTACGCCTTGGTGCAAGTCGCCAGCCCCTAGCCTATGGGAGGCGGGCTTGGGGTAGTCACGGCACGGGCCCCAAGGACGGGTCGTGACACACATAAAGGAAAAAAGTGGTATATAATATATATGTCCCACAAAATTAAAAGTGATATGAAAACACCTTACCTTGCGCTTTTCTTTAGTTAAAAGTGATTTAACCTATAATATAATGGTTTAAATAATGTTATTAATTTATACTTGAACCATATTCATATTTATTATATCTTATATAATCCTCTTTTATAATCATATCACCCATTTTTAATAATATTTCATTATTACCCTTATTACGACTCTTAACTACTTCATTTTCCTATCCATGTTTTATGGTGTAAGCCCTAGTTATTATCTACATGATATAGTTACACCATCTATAGAATGATATTAAGGTCATAAATATAATATTTAATCATTATATACATTTTTATAATCATTATTGAATGTTGGATATGGAAAATGAGTTGCATCACTTCATGGAGATGGTAGACCATGCGTACGCACGAGAGACTATATCATTCACTTAATTGTGAATGGGTCAAGAAATGAATAATATATTAATTTTATAGAATAAATATCATACCATAAGTATCATATATATTCTTTATTTTCATAATTATACCCATCCCTATAAATTGGTTATGAAAAACAAATTACATCACTGCGTAGAGATGATATGCTGTACATACACAGACACAACGATTTCATATTTCATAGGATGGAAAAAAGTGGAATATGGTTGTATCATATCATAATAAAATATTATTATATATATTATACTAGATTTATTAAATTAATATGGAAACAACATGTGAATAGAAAGTAGAATAAGAAATAAACTTGAAAGAGTTGGTAAAGACGATTACCTCTTCTTCGGCAGAATTTCTTTAAATCACTTCTTAGGGGACTTAAGGTTTGTATTTTGAAGAGACTGGAACCTAAAGAACATGGATAAGGAAGTTTTTAAGGGAAATGGGCAGAGTTTGGTCAAGCTAGATGGATCAATTTGGTGTTAGTAAGTGAATAAAGGGGTTCCCTATTATAATTAAGGTGACAGTCACTTTTGGAAATTCTCAAAATATTAGAATATAATAATACCATTCTAGAGAAAAATTCTTCCAAATAGAAAAAAAATGCACAAGATATGAATTTTTGACCATATTTTATCATA
Source organism: Viscum album (assembly GCA_963277665.1). NCBI lineage: Eukaryota > Viridiplantae > Streptophyta > Magnoliopsida > Santalales > Viscaceae > Viscum > Viscum album. Next base: position 67,621,608 of record OY728165.1, on the reverse strand, counting down.
TTTTTAATTTTTTAATATATATATATTTTATATAATTTAATAAAATATTATATTTATGAATTATCATTATTTTCAATTTTGACAATATTTATTACTTTGAATTTAATAAAATCAATAGAACAAGATAACTTCAAACCAATTTTTTTAGTGCATTCCTAATATGACAAGGTCATATTGAAAATTTGTTTATGAAATTAATTATGTAGCTTCTTATGAATTTAAAATATTTCCCTTTGAGAATAAATTTAATTTTTTTTATATGGCTTGAAATGCATGCAACATTGAGTTAGTTTGCGTGGCACGCAACAACGACATTATTTGATAGCTTGCATTGCATGCATGATAAAGTTTTGAAAAATAATATTTAAAATGACAATTACACCCTAGTCTCTAAAGCTTTAGTTATGAATAAGATCAACTAACTTATGAAAATATGGTTTAATTCATTAGTTACCAATTAATTAGAAACAAAAATAAAATCAATTCAATATAAAGGAAATGTTTTTATAAAGAACTATTTTTATGTTCCCAAAGACGATTTATCTTAATAAATTAAATTAATTAATATTAGTGAATTATATTAATGAAAATTATATATTATATACTTAATCAAATGTTTTTACATTAATCAAATATTTTTTGGTAGGCATACGATATGAACAAATCCAATTTTATGTATAAAAAACTGTATTTTTCTAAAAGGATTTTTCCGGCTTTTAATGGATTAATTGTTTTAAAAATATATTTTTACACTTTTATAAATTTTATTTAATAAAGTAAACTTTATTTTTGAAATTGGAATGTAAAAATTATCTTAGGGTGATTTTTTGGTATTTTTCTAAGTAGTTTCATTTTTACTAAATAATGGAAAATACTAAGTTTAATTGAAAACTAATTTTTGATATAAATAATTTACAATGTTAAAATATATTTTAAATTGGGTTTAACATAACATTAGATCAAACAAAATATCTATTAATCTAATTTAGGTCATTGGAATCAATTTCATTGTGAATTTTTATATAAAAACATTTCAAACTTTTAAAAAATTTCACTTTAAAAACCCAATTCATTATTAAGTTTGTGGGAAAAATATTAAATTCAATCCTTACAATTCTATGAGTATAATTTTTGAGACCTAATAATAGTTTTTACTTCATGGTATTTAAAATAATTCAACTCCTCCTCTACTATTGAAGGGCACTCAGTCCCCTCACTTTTTCACACATCCCAAGCCATTTGGATCATCCAGAACTTGTACCAATTCACTTTAAAAATTACCTACCCTCATCCTAGAAGACTTAATTTTGAAATAAATCCATCCAAGTAAGGACTTTGGTGCAAACCAACATGAGTTACCTGAAGAAAGGCAACGTTCATCAACATGCATATTTGTTTTTATTTTATTCTCCACCCCTATAAATTTTTCTTATAAAATGATTATATAATAAAATCAGTATCATAAATATGTATATATGTTGTTATATTAAGGGTAAAACCTATAACCACACACACTTCCATAAAATTGGTTATGAAGTCATCATTTGTGTATACGACGAACTACCTCCTCATGAACCGATGTTGTCCGTTTTTATATTAAAACCTTTCAAGATTGGGAATAATGATGAAAATACTATTTATATATGATATTTATGATATATATTATGTATTTATGCTTCTTTAATTATTATATAATAATTTACTTCATGCATTCCATTTTGTGGGAATATGATAACGTTGTTCGTGTGTACGGAGGACTACCACCTCGTGAAGCGAAGTGATTCTTTCACGATTTTCATGGAATGTATTGAGGATGGTTTTAATAATCATATGTGTTATATATGACATTAATATGATACTATAATTATAAGATACATATATATAATTTACTTTTTTTAGTGTGGTAAGAAAATGGAAGCAGCGTTCATGCATACGTATGACCTACCATCTCCATGAACGATGATTTTAATTTCCTGTCACTAAAATATATAGATTACTGAAAATAAATATATACTAAATATATATGATATTAAAATAATTATTTAAATTCTATATATGATTAAATCATGATTGATGTAAGAGGAACAAAAAATATCAAGTCAAAACATACTAAAAAAATAAGGCAATTAAGACAAAAAAATAATGAAAATAGTGAAATATTATTAACAAATGAGTGATAATATGTTATAAAATAATCATATATGATAAATATTAATATGGTTTTGGTGTAATTTAATAACATTATTAAAACCATTTTATCATAGGTTAAAGAACGTTCAACCAAAAGGAAGCACAAGTTAAGGGATTTCTTCTTAATTTACATTCCATTCACGCTTATTTGTTGTTATGCACCAATTCAATTTTGTGTGGGGTATATACTTCCTATTTTACATTTAACATCATTATTCATACTTCATGGTATTTTAAGTTACAATTTGAATTATTCCATCCAAGGGGATTTGAACTGAAAATTATCAAGTGATAATTGTTATTATGGAATCTCATTTGTTTTTATGATTGCTAAATTTATCTTAAAACAATCACTTTATTGTAATTATTTTTTATGAGAAATTAAATTTTTTCATGACCCCTTCCACTAAAATTGTACCCCTCCTAGTATGGAAATGGTAGAAGAGATATAATGACCCCTGAGTCCCACCTCAAGTAGGCCTTGGATTGGAAACTAGCACTGAGAGTATAGAAAACACAAAGATGAGAGACATTACCCTCTAAGAGAACACATGTGAAAGAGAGAGATAAGATAGAAACCAACCAAATTATTCTCAGAATAAAATATAAAAGAAACCCAAGTGCATATATGTAATGTCATATAAGAACTAGTACAACTAAAAGGAGAAACTAAAAGTACCCAAATAAAGTAAAATGGAAGCAACCACGAAGCCCGAACAGATCCCGCGAACCCCAAGCTAGTAGTAACCAGCCTAATCTCCAACATGATCCAACTGATCTGAAAAACAATTTATATATATGTAGTATGAGTATAGTAGTATAATAAGTAGGATCCTCCCTGGATCCTCCCATGCAAAAGTAAAGAAATCATGCTAAAGCACAGTGAACAATAAGTTAAACTAAGTCATCACCTAAATAGGTATGCAAAGTTCCCAGCCTCACCACGAATACTCTCACCAAGTATCACATACAATAGCATATAATATATTAAATAATATTTGGGGTACCCCACTACCACTTCCCCATTTGTTTTCCGCTTTTCCACAACGTTTCACATCCTGAGCATCTCTCTCCAAAAAGGCTAGCCCGAAGACACCTGGAAAAAGAACCACAACATGCACCTTGTACAACTCACCACTGCAAACAAATAACCAAAAGTAACTAGGAAGTTTCTGGGAGCCAAAATATCCCGCATAATGTGTATTATACATTGGGTATTATACCACAACCCATTACAGCTCATATGTCGATTAAGGATTCTTAAGCTATCATAGCCTATACATGTTATACCTATAGTAGTCCACAAGAAACTATATTTAGAATATAAGTGTGGGAAATAACCACAATCCATTACAACCCTATACACACAGATATGGGGAAACTAACTGTTTTGCATACCAGTACAAGAAATGACCAAGAAAAAAGAGCGGGGCCAAATGGGATAGTCATCCATCCATCCTCCCACTGGGATTTTGGAAAAAACATCCCCAGGGCTTAGAATCCCCAGGGTGTCAGTTTCCCTAACCGATAGGGTGGAGTAGCGTATAGATACACAAAATGTAAATAATATAATATAGCTCACAACCATACTATAGAAAAAAATTGTCTTTGAATCAACCATAACTAACATCTCTCGAACTCCCAGCAGCCACTACTAAGACTAGATATCCTATAATCACACAATTATTGAAAGAGATACATTAAGTTACTTTATCCCTTTTTATCAGTTTCCATTTATGTTAATTAATTCGTGAACCATTAATTAACCATCTTCAATTCCACATTACATTCCATTTTCATTCCAAACAAGATCCATGACCCCCAGGTATAACCAAATCAAGTCAAAGAATTCTCATAAATATTACCTTGGCACTGCATCCTAGTAAGCTCCAAACTCATGGGTTAAAAATTTACCCATTTATTAACAATGTTAACACATTCCATATTTCCATATTTCTATGTATTCACTACTAGAATTTGGGTTTTTCCCCACACTTCCATACCAACAGTTTTATAAAACTGTTAGTAAAGGATGGTTTAGGGGAGCTTTTACCAACGTTTCTAAAGAACCGTTAGTATAGGTGTGTTTATGGGAGGTTTTCCCAACAGTTCTAATGAATCATTGGTATAGATGTGGTTAGGGGGAGTTTTTACCAATAGTTCAAAAGGAACCATTCGTATAGGTGTTGTTTAGGGGAGGTTTTACCAATGGTTCAAAGAAACCATTGGTATAGGTGTGGCCTGAAAATATATACCAATGGTTTTTAAAAACCATTGGTAAAACTTTCCCCCAAATTCACAGCGACCCGACCTTTCCCCCATTCGCGATACAGAACCCTAAACGGGATCAATTTGGTGATCTTGGAGCTCTGTTGGCTTCCACTTCCTCCATCCCATTCAAGCTGCTAATCTCCTACCGAATTTTATCAGACCCATCCTAAATTAGGTATTTTATTAACTGGTACCTTATTTTTATTGAAATTTATCTAATATTTATGTTTTTAGTTTTGATTTTGATGTGTATATGTTTTTGTTTCTGTTTTGATTTAACCTATATGTGATGATCTTGTATCATCATTAAGATGTGTAATGATGTGGGTTAACTTTGGTTTCCCCAATTTCCAGAAGCTGCGGCGCCCTGGTGAACCATAACCTGAGTTCTGTGATCCGATCGGCTATAACTCCGCCATCCAGGTTAGACTCTTTAAACCTCTTCATACACATAAAATATATAATTGATACCTTGTTTTTATTGTTATTCATCTCATATTTTAGTTTTAAGTTTTGATTTTAATGTGTATATCATTTTTTTGTGTTTTGATTTAATCTAGACTTTATCCATTCCAATCAATTTAATTAATTAAATCCTTAACCCTCCATCGAAGAAGAAGCATCTCAAATTAATTGTCGTTGGATTCTAGATTTTCTAAGTATGTGTTTTATGCTTTTTTTCATCTTGTAATTAATTGTTACTTGGAAATTTATTTATATGTGTTCAATAATTTTTATCAAAGTTTTTATGAATGTTTTCCTTTAAATTATTTGAGGAAAGTGTTTTATTAAGATGATTTTTTTTAATACGGCTTGTGTAATGTAATTTGTTATAGTACACTATGTGACTATGTTTGGTATTTAATAACACAGAAGATAACTGGTGTGTGAGAATGTGTTGTGAAAGAGATTCCATGGTTGGTTCAAGATTATATTTACATTTTGAGCCTATTAGTGAGTTGTTTTAAAGATATTTTGAGATATTTACCTTATGTTTATTGGTGAAAACTGGGAGCTGTAGAGGTGGTTCATGATTAATACATATAATTACTGCTAAACATGTGGATAAACCTTGCATAGTAGTGAATTCTTGAAAAGTTTTATGTTTTTAGTACTTTTTTATTTGGAGTTTCTTTTGATGGTGATGTTTATTATTGTTACCTATGATGGGAATTTATTTTAGTTTCTAAATTGGTTGAGACTCCCCCACCATGCACAGTGTATGCAACCTCTACCCTTATTTAATCATTCTGTTTACACAGCCTATGCAACCTCTACCCTCATTTAATCAGTGAACTCAAGTCATTAATTCAAGCCTTCATTATCACTAGCATGTAAGAAATTGAATGATATAAACCCATCGTCACATGATTTATTACCTTAGATAGTGTCCAACATATGGAATACGAGCTTTTTAATTCATCAGTTAACCAGGATCATATATTCCATTTCCCCCAAGATGACTGTACTAATATAACTTTAGGGTCAATTAAATATGGTTCTCATTGTATGTTGTATATTATGTGTCCTTCTTGGCCAATAATCACTTTTATGAGGGTGGGGTACTTTTCACTACCCATTCTGACATGTGTAGACATTCATAAAAATGTTAGATAAGTCACAAGTTTAATTCAATAATGTTGTTATCATTGAAATACTTTATTATTAATCTCAAATTTAAAAATAAATGTTTTTGTCTATACTTAATGAAATTAAATCTTTTTACAAGTCATGAACAACCTATTAGTGTAGAAGCCTAAAATTTATTCACCCATGGGGTGCGCTTGACTTGGGGAAGTAATTGGGTAATGAAAGGTATGACCCTAGAGGTGCCAATAATGAGTTATTGAACATGAGTAAATGATTTAGGATGCCTATAATACATGATGGGACCTGAGGCATGTGACTCTTATAGACCTAATGAAAATGAATATAAATAAATTGTAATTTAATTTATGAGTACTTGTTCTTTACATTATTTTAATAGTTCACTACATCGACTAGAAACTTCTTCCTTTATCGTTTACTTAAATGTATTTTCTATTAAATTTCAATCCTATTGAATTGTTTATGACAAAATGACTTATACAAATTCTTTTTATAGAATGGACAAAAGTTGGATGTATGAAACCGATCGGATCTCAAGTGATTTTCAAAACAATTTGGAGAGATTTATAGATTTTTCATTTCACAATGCTACAGATAATGGTCGCATACACTGCCCATGTTCCAATTGTGTTGGTAGACCTTGGTTAAGCCATGGAGAAGTCAGCCACCACATAACCAAAAATCATTTTCAAGCAAACTACTTTGTGTGGTATCACAATGAGGAGAAAATGAAATCTCAAATTAGTGATGATCGAAATGAAAGGACTGGAATGGAGAATTTGTTAGATGATCGGTTTCCATTTATTCATCATCATGAAAAAGAAATGATTTTGACTCAAGAAGACTTCGATATGAGGACAACTGATTCTTCTAGTGAAAATGATGATATTGATAGGGTGAAAAAATTGAGTGATGCTGCCACGACTCCAGTATATCGACAATGCGATAAAATGAAAAAGCTGTAATTTTTAATCCGATTGTTTCATGGGAAAACTATGTATGGTATTTCTAATACAGCAATCGATTAAATTCTTACCCTCTTGAAGGATTTACTTCCAGATTATGCAAATATTCCCTCAAACCACTATATGGCATGGAAGTTAGTTGAGGAACTTGGATTTTCAAGAAACAAAATTCATGCTTGCCCGAAAGATTGCAGTCTATTTTGGGAGGAAACCACTGAACGAAATGATTTTATAAAATGTGGCGCATCCCGCTGGAAGTAAAAATCGGATGGAACACCATCCCGCATTCCACAGAAAGTAATGTGGCACTTTCCATTGATCACCAGACTCCAGAATCTTTTTATGTCTGATGAAATATCAATAAAAATAAGATGGCATGATACTGAGATAAAGAAGACTAATGATGAGTTGGTTCATCCTGCAGATGGATTTGCATAGCAGATATTTGATGCTCGACATCCTGATTTTGCAGCTGACGTGCGTAATGTGAGGTTGGGTCTTTCATGCGACGGTTTTAATCCGTTTGGGAAGATTCTTACTTCGCACATCACATGGCCAGTTTTTATACACATTTATAATCCTCCCCCATGGTTGTGTATGAAAAAACCTTTCACTTTTATGAGTATACTCATATCTGGTCCTTCTGATCCCGACATTGATATTGATGTATACATGCAACCTTTAATAAAAGAGTTGAAACTTCTTTGGGATGTTGGTGTGCGCACATACGATGCATGTTCGAAAGACATATTTCAGATGCGTGCTGCATTTATGTAGTCGATCAATGATTTTCCGGATTATGCAATGATTTCTGGATGGAGCACGAAGGGAAAACTGTCATTCACAGTTTTTTTGAAGAATACACGATCCAAAAGATTGAAACATCGCTGTAGTTTTAGTTTTATGGGACATCGATGATTCTTACCAAATGATCATCCATATAGAATGAATCGTTGAAGATTTGATAGTACCATAGAGACCGATCATCCACCTCAGCGTATGTATGGAACTGATGTGCTTAATGAATTGAAAGATTTCAGTTTTTCATTCAAGAAGGGTCAAATGAAATCTGGAAAGAGAAAAAAATTTTCCATTAAAACCTGTTACAATTAGAGGAAGAGGAGTATATTTTTTTATTTTCCTTATTTTTCAACCAATTTGTTATGTCATTGCTTAGACGTAATTCATATTGAATAGAATATATGTGAAATGTTGCTTTCGGTTCTTTTAAATGTCAAGGGGAAGGAAAAAGATGATTTACAATCTCGGAGTGACTTGGTGGATTGGGGCATCAGACCAGAATTGCATCCTATGTGTATTAGTGAAAATAAATGGAAACTTCTATGTGCTTATTATGTGATGAAACCTATGAAAAAAAACAATTTTTGGAAGTATTAGAGACTATTAGAGTTCCTGATGGCGATTCAAGCAACATATCTAAACGGGTCAACAGAAGAGAGTTGAAGCTAAAATCTTTGAAGACTCATGATTATCACGTTTTACTACATGAGTTTATTCCAATAACAATCCGTCATCTTTTGTCCAATAATGTAAGGGTGGATGTTATTCGGTTGTTCCATTTGTTTAGAGATCTTTGTGCTAAGAAGTTGTCTAAGTCTTTCTTGTAAAAAATGTTGACTGATGCCCCATTAATTTTGTGTGAGTTGGAGAAAATATTTCCTCCATCATTTTTCACATGCATGCTGTATCTGACTATCCATATTCCCACTGAAATACATCTTAGAGGACCTGGTTCTTTTCATTGGATGTATCCAACTGAAATAAATATGTTCACATTAAAGTCTTATGTCCGAAACAGAAATCATCCTGAAGGTTCTATCGTGAACGGTTACTTGGCTCAAGAATGTATGGATTTTTGCTCGATGTATTTTTCTAATCTTACTACAAGATTGAATAGACCAATGAGAAATGAAGAAGAACAGTATGAGAAAATTGAACCCAGTTTTCCATCACTTCCTCAAATTGGAGGAATTCCTGGATCATATACATTGAAGACATTAATCCATGAAGAGCGGGAGATGGCACATCGCAAAGTTTTGTTCAACTATGATTTGTTCGATGACTATATCAGGTAACTAAATTGATTATGTATATCTTACATATATATCTGTTAAACTATTCATATTTTTTTATCTACAGGGAACATAAAACAATGATAAATAGGAATCATAATTCTTTATCTTTGAGAAGGAGAGAGACTTTTCATAGCAAAGAGTTTTCTACTTGGTTAAAATTGAAGGTAAAAATATTACTATTTAAAATAATTATATCAATATTTAATTAAGTTTAATAGTCATTTATATTGCAGGTATTGAGTTTGTCTTCTGACTCTGTCTTTGAGAAAATAAGAGATTTGGATTTTGGTCCTAATACCGTGGTTCGTGACTATAAATCAATTTTTATCAATGGGTAAAAATTTATTGTCACTGAACGAGCAAAGAACATGAGAACACAACATGATGGTGTTATGGTTACTGCCATAACAGATTGTTATGCTAGTGCATCAGATAGTAGAATGCGATTTGAAAATGTGGGTTATTATGGAGTTGTTGATAAAATAATAATATTGGTTTATTACTCTCATGGGCAAGTCACAATGATGAAATTCAATTGGTTTGATTCTATGACGAGACATGACACATTTATTGATGATTGTGGATTTTGAGTAATTAATATTAAGAACCACATGTGTTGGCATCAATGGCGAAACAAGTTTTTTATGTCAAAGACCGACTTCGACCTGAATTTGGTGTCATAGTTGAAGTAATTCCAAGACATATTTTTGATGATGGTGATGATGGAATTGACACTGTACCTAGTGCCATTGAAACCAATCCATTTATTTCTTTTGATGACTCCAATAGCTCAATTTTCAGAGTTTATTGTGAACCTAAAGTTGTGGTTGAAAATATATAGAATCATTCATCCATGTTCTCAATTATTTTGGTTTACCTCGAGTTGGGTTGTTAAGGTTTGTAATATTCAAATTGATTTAGTATTGATCACAAATATGTTTTAGCTGACTTGACCGTTATGTGAATTTTCAATGTTTATTGGTTGTAGTTTTATTTGAATTGCATTTTCTAATTTGGAATTGAACTGTATTCAAAACTAGTAAAACAATATTTCTAACTTAGTGAACATTACAAATTGTATGATTTATTAAATCCATTCAATCTATTCTAAAACAATTTATAGCTAAATTACCAATGAATCCCCCTATTCCCTCATATATTTAGTTTTTTGGGTTACACATTAGTTTCCTTTTTCTGATTAATTACATATTTGTTTTCAAAAGCAAGAAATGCATCCAATTGAAGAGAGACGAAGGAAAAAAATGATGGAGAACAATCGTCGAATGGCGGAGTTGGGAATTCCATCATTAGTGCCTGTAGTGAGTAATTTATTTCAAATATATATATTTAAAGAATATACAATGTCATGTGATTAATTTTTTTGTAAAAATTTTTGTAGGATCCACCTATACGTCGACAGTTATTCGATGAGGAGCCTAGTAATGGTCCTAGTACTCAGGCCGATGGTACGAGGAGGGTTCGTACCAGAGGTGGAAGAGCAGCTACGCGTACCCGACTAGACCCTACCCCTCCCACTGACATGTCATCCTTCCCACATTCTGATCTCTGTGTGTCCTTTGGGACACACGGGATATTTAGTCCTCAGATGTTTTCACTACCTTCTGCATCTTCTAGCCCATCATTTTCATATCCCATGATGATTCCCACTCCCCAGTCAGAGTACGGTCAGAAAGCTGTCCCATCTTCTTTTCCTTCTACTTTTGTCACTCCGAGCTTCTATATTCCATCGTCTTCGAATCCTGTTCCACCATAGGGTGTTCCATCTTCTTCGATTTAATTTTCCCGATGGTGAGGGTGCACAACTGGAACATATAAAGGATTTAGGTGACCTTTAGAGAGCCTACAAGCATGAGTTGTATATTGGTTGGGTTACTAGAGTCGGCACTGAGTTAGAGGCAGTACCAGTGGTGGATGATTGTCCTATAGAGCAGTATCGTCAGATGATTACTCCTTGGACGAGTACCCAGTTTAAGGTATTAATTAAATTTGAGGTATTTAAATAATAAATTTCATGTTTTTCATTAATACTATCTGTTTCATTTTCAAATTTTATCTAGGAATCATCTGGAAAAAATAAAAAGAACATTGATGCAAAAAAATACCTCCACACACTAGGACGCACTATAATGCCTGATCATGAGAGGAAGCAGGTACGAAAATTGTTTATAAGTTTTATTTAAGACATAAACTTTATTTTTTTCCTCAATTATTTAATATTTTGCTAAAGTTTTCATATAAATTTAGTTTTCAATGTCATTGTAGAGGCAAATACATAATATTGAAGGACGTATGCCTCGAGCAAAACTGTTTTTCTCGAGTAGACGGAAAAAGGATGGAAGTGCCGTCAATGAAGAGACTCAGCAAGAGATTATAAGTTTTAATATGTTGATTTTATATTTTAATATCTATTTTGTAACTTAATAATATATTTATATATGTAATAGGATGCTTTAGAGGCCCTCGATGCCCAAGAACCAGACAATTTTGGGCCAACTGATCACTTACATCAGGTTTTGGGAGAGAAGCATCCTGGCAGAGTACGCTGCCAACCTAGGATAGCCCTGATGAGGTATTGGCCCTCCTGAGGTACGAGTTGTAGTGCCACCGAGCTATAGAAAGTTAGGGCACAGGCAGAACGGGCTGACAAAAGGGCCACAGAGATGGCAGAACAGTCTGCTAGGGCAAACAGTGCATTTATGAAATTTATTGAAGTTCTATGTCCGACACTTCCACCATAGGCCAGCCCAGATTTTAATGAATATATGTCATCGATACGTTCTATATATGCAGAACCAGGTGACAGTTCTAGTGGTGGTCAAGACGATGTCTAGGCTGATGATGATGATGGCGAGGAGTCTGATACGGAAGAGGAGTGAGAGGAGGAGGGCGAGGGGGATGGCGAGGGCATGCCGGAGGTCGAGGGTGTGGAGGAGGGTGAGGAGGACGAGGATGATGATGGGGATGAGGACAAGGGTGATGATGATGGTGATGATGGTGATGGTGATGTGGGACAAGTTTATCCTTTACATTTTTGACTAATATTACTAATATTTGATTTTTAACCTATTCTAGTTGTTGGTTTTATCCAGACCTGTAATATAGTATTGCAGTTGAGTTATTTTTATATATTGCCTGTTTTCATGGATGTTGATGTCTTTTAGTGGTTGTGTGTTTGGGAACTCCCTGGAAAACCCCCCTCCTTCCTGGACCATGAACAACCCCCCACCATCCTCCTTGGACCTCGAACAGCCCCCCTGACAGACCTCAGACAGCACCCCCACCATCATCCTTAGTCCCCGGACAGCCCCCCGGACATCCCCCCGGACAGCCCCCCAGACAGCCACCCGGACAGCCCCCCACCCTCCTCCTTGGACCCCGGACATCCCCCCTAACACCCCCCGGACAACACCCCGCACAGCCCCCCACCCTCATCCTTGGTCCCCAGACAGCCCCCCAGACACCCACTGGACAGCCCTCGGACAGCCCCCCGGGACAGCCCCCCCCGGACAGCACCCCCACCCTCCTTGATTTCATTTACTACTAGAAAATCAATAATATATATTTTATTTATATTCATCATGATAATAAATGTAAATCACACTTACACATCTAATCAATATCATAGATTCTTGGTATGTTATAAAAGGGATGTATTCATTGGGCATGGCATTGTTATCTATGAAATGTTTCAAAGAATGATAAACTAAAATCTAATCCTTACTAAGAATGATATAAAAATATTCTATATGAATTTCTACAAGATTTTAAGTAAATACCATTCCACTAAGTGAAAAGAACAATTGGCATACGGAAAACCGACCAGACGCATTCGAAATCTATTGATAATTTATCACAACGATCCATGGGTCATATATGACGTGTACGAGCCAACCCGGGATCAATCTGAGTCGCGGTGTGGCTGGGATCAGTCTAAGTGTCTCTCTTTTGTTTAAAATGGACAACATTTTAGGTACATACGGAAAACCGACCAAACACATTCGTTTTCCGTTGAAACTTTAGGAGAACGATCCATGGGTCATATGTTACGTGTACGAATCAACCCCGCCTCAATCTGATACACGGTGTGGCCGACACCACTCAAAGTGTCTGTCTTTTGTTTCAAAAGAACATCATTTTAAGTGAAAAACATCAACTAGCATATGGAAAACTGAACAAACACATTCAGATTGAGTTGATACTTTAGGAAAATGATCCATGGGACATTTGAGACGTGTAAGAGTCAACTCCGTCTAAATCTGAGAAGCGGTGTGGTCGGCACCACTATAACTGTGTCTCTTTTGTTTAAAATGGATAGGATTATAAGTGAAAAGAACCACTGGCATACGGAAAACTGACCAAATACATTCAGAATCTATTGATAATTTATCACAATGATCCATGGGTCATATGTGACGTGTAAAAGCCAACCTAGGATTAATCCGAGTCGCGGTGTAGCCGAGATCATTCTAAGTGTCTTTCTTTTGTTTAAAATGGACAACATTTTAAGTACATATAGAAAACTGACCAAACTCATTCGGTTTCAATTGAAAATTTAGGAGAATGATCCATGGGTCATATGTGATGTGTACGAATCAACCCTGCCTCAATCTAAGACGTGGTGTGGCTGACACCACTCAAAGTGTCTGTCTTTTGTTTCAAAAGGACATCATTTTAAGTGAAAAACATCAACTGGCATATGGAAAACTGACCAAACACATTCATATTGTGTTGATACTTTAGAAAAATGATCCATGGGTCATTTGAGACATGCAAGAGTCAACCCCGTCTAAATTCGAGATGCGGTGTGGCCAGAACCACTCTAACTGTGTCTCTTTTGTTTAAAATGGACAAGATTATAAGTGAAAAGAACAACTGGCATATAGAAAACTGACCAAATGCATTCAAAATCTGTTGATAGTTTATCACAATGATCCACAAGTCATATGTGACATGTACGAGCCAACCCAGACTCAATCCGAGTCGCGGTGTGGCCGGGATCTGTCTAAGTGTCTCTCTTTTGTTTAAAATGGACAACATTTTAAGTACGTATACAAAACCGACCAAACACATTCTGTTTCCATTAATACTTTAGGAGAACGATCCATGGGTCATATGTGATGTGTACGAATCAACCCCGCCTCAATCTGAGACACGGTGTGGCCGACACCACCCAAAGTGTCTATCTTTTGTTTTAAAAGGACATCATTTTAAGTGAAAAACATTAATTTGCATATGGAAAACTGACCAAACACATTCATATTGTGTTGATAATTTAGGAAAATTATCCATGGGTCATTTGATACGTGTACGAGTCAACCCCGTCTAAATCCGAGATGCGGTGTGGCAGACACCACTCTAACTGTGTCTCTTTTGTTTAAAATGGACAAGATTATAAGTGAAAAGAACAAATGGCATACGGAAAACTGACCAAATGCATTTGGAATCTATTTATAATTTATCAAAACAATCCATAGGTCATATGTGACGTGTATGAGCCAACCCTGACTCAATCCGAGTCACGGTGTGGCTGGGATCAGTCTAAGTGTCTCTCTTTTGTTTAAAATGGACAACATTTTAAGAGCATACGAAAAACCAACCAAACACATTCTGTTTCTATTGAAAATTTAGGAGAATGATCCATGGGTCATATGTGATGTGTATGAATCAACCCTATCTCAATCTGAGATGAGGTGTAGCTGACACCACTCAAAGTGTTTGTCTTTTGTTTCAAAAGGACATCATTTTATGTGAAAAACATCAACTGGCATACAAAAAACTGACCAAACGCTTTCAGATTGTGTCGATACTTTATCCCAATGATCCATGGGTCATATGTGACGTGTATGAGTCAACCCCTCCTCAATACGAGGTGCGGTGTGGCCTACACCATTCATAGTGTCTCTCTTTTGTTTAAAATGGACATTATTTTAAGTGAAAACAACAATTGACATACGAAAAACTGACCAAATGCATTTAAAATGTGTTGATGATTTTGGAAAACGATCCAAGGGTCATATGTGATGTGTACGAGTCAACCCTACCTCAATACGAGGCCTGGTGTGACCGGGATCACTCTAAGTGGCTCTCTTTTGTTTAAAATGGACAACATTTTAAGTACATACGGAAAACCGACCAAACGGATTTTTATTGTGTTGATACTTTAGCACAATGATCCATGGGTCATATTTGACGTGTATGAATCAACCCCACCTCAATATGGGACGTGGTGTGGCCGACACCACTCAAAGTTTCTGTCTTTTGTTTCAAAAGGACATCATTTTAAGTGAAAAACATCAACTGGCATATGGAAAACCAGCCAAACACATTTGTATTGTGTTGATACTTTAGGAAAATGATCCATGGGTCATTTGAGACGTGTAAGATTCAACCCTGTCTAAATCTGAGACACGGTGTGGCTGGTACCACTGTAACTGTGTCTCTTTTGTTTAAAATGGACACGATTATAAGTGAAAAAAACAATTGGCATACGGAAAACCGACCAAACACATTAAGAATCTGTTGTAATTTTAGGAAAACTATACATGGGTCATATTTTATGTGTACGAGTCAACCGCGCCTCAATCCAAGTCATGGTGTGGCCAGGATCACTCTAAGTGTCTCTCTTTTTTTCAAAATGGACAACATTTTAAGTACATATGGAAAACTGACCAAACAGATTCTGATTGTGTTGATACTTTAGCACAACGATCCATGGGTCATATTTGACGTGTACGAATCAACCCTGCCTCAATCTGAGATACGGTGTGGCCAACAACACTCAAAGTGTTTGTCTTTTGTTTCAAAAGGACATCATTTTAAGTGAAAAACATCAACTAACATATGGAAAACCAACCAAATGCATTTGTATTGTGTTGATACTTTAGGAAAATGACCCATGGGTCATTTGAGACGTGTACGAGTCAACCCCGTCTAAATATGAGATGCGGTGTGGCCGATACCACTCTAACTGTGTCTCTTTTGTTTAAAATAGACACGATTATAAGTGAAAAAAACAACCAGCATACAGAAAACCAACCAAACGCATTCAGAATCTGTTGAAATTTTAGGACAACGATCTATGGGTCATATTTTAGGTGTACGAGTCAACCGAACCTCAATAAAAGTTGCGGTGTGGCCGGGACCACCCAAAATGTATCTCTTATGTTTAAAATGGACAACATTTTAAGTACATAAGGAAAACCAACCAAACGGATTCTGATTGTGTTGATATTTTAGCACAACGATCAATGGGTCATTTGTGATGTGTACAAGTAAACCCTGACTCAATCCAAGGCATGGTGTGGCCAGCACAATTCAAAGTGTCTCTCTTTTATTTAAAAATCACTTCATTTTAGGTGAAAACTACAACTGACATACAGAAAACTGACCAAACACTTTCAGAATATGTTGATAATTTAGGACATCGATATATGGGTCATTTGTGATGTGTACGAGTTAACCTTACCTCAATCCAAGGCACGGTGTGACCGGTATCACTCCAGGTGTATGCATTTTGTTTAAAATGGACATCATTTCAGGTAAAAATATATGGTATATGAAAAACTGATCAAATTATGAATTGAATTCCGGATTCCACATATAATTGTCATCTAAATTTTAATTTGAATTCTAAATGAATTATGTATGTTTATAATTATGTTATGAATTATAATTTAATTATGTATGTGTATAGTTCCAGGATGCATTATATGTTAAATGTGTATGAATTTGTTCTCTATATGTATGTGTTAGTTGGTTTTTGTAGGTACAATAATTGTATATGTATGTGTTAGTTTATTTTAGGTACAAATAATTGGATTGAAAATGAGGGGGAATTCACAAAATGAGACCTGCTGTGCAAATTGTAGGCTGTTGTGCAATTTGCACAGTATAGGCTATACCAACGGATTCAAACCGTTGGTAAAAATCCTTTCCCAATGGTTTAGAAACCGTTGGGAATGAAGAGATTACTTGGTTTTCCCAACGGAGCCAAACCGGTGGGAAAAACTATCCCAACTGTTTGGCACAACCGTTGGGATATGTTAATTTTTCCCCAACCTATCCCAACGGTTCACTATAAACCGTTGGGAAAAGTTTTCCCAACGGCTTACTTCCCTAAAGTTTGCAGAACCGTTGGTATAACATATACCAATGTTTCTGCAGCCTTTCCCAACGGTTTAGAACCATTGGGAAAACTTGTATTTCCACTAGTGATTCTAAGAAAACATCCTAAGCTAACAAACACAAGTGTCTCAACATGGTGAGTAGATGAACTACCCGTCGGGTATTTTCCACCTATAGAAGGAGCATAAACCCATCCATCCTCAAGAAGCTACACACAAAAATCACATGACATACCCCATGCATCTTCACCTATTATGGAAGAAGGGTAAGCAAGAACATCTGCCTCAAGCAGTGGGTAAAGTAAAGTAGATGAACAAAAAATAGATTCAACAAGAAACCAAATTTTATATCAATGGGGAAGCCTAGCTTCAAACCATTCCATCATCTCTGGTGCCCTCCCCGACATCCACATGCATAAACTAATGCATATAATTACTCTGGGCTTCTACTACTGCCATAACCACTGGTCCTCCCTACCCCTACACACCACAACATCCATCTAGGCTTAGTCATCCTATGCTCACGTTTCCTCACAAGTAGTAAGAAACATAGCAATGATCTCTTGGCCCCAAAGTAAGGCATTTAGCCTTTACACATAACGAGCTCTCATAATTCCCAAACATAAGGCACTTGGCCTTTATAAGTAGACAGGTAACTCAAAACCTATAAGGAATTAACTTTTTTTTTTCATATAACCAGTTCTTATTCCACCTTGAATTAACAGATTCATTATTCAAAAGTTCCAACTACATGCAACCTAATCAATAATCTATCCTAGATTTCATAAATTTATTAAAAAATTAATTTAAAATTCCTTTAATTATCTTATCAATAAGACTCAATCAAGCTTAATGTTCATTAAACAATTAAAATAATGTATATCTACATCAATTTGATTATCATAAAATGGAAATAACAATAACCGAATTCATTAGCATGCCTCTTTAATATTAAGTTAATTAATTATAAATTAATTCATACTTTATATTCTTTACCAATTTTCATCAATAAAAACATTCTAAACATTCTAAACAAGAAAATCATAGATATCACACTATCTAGTAAATCAAGAGGCAATGGAATCACTAAGAAATTTATACCAATTCTCTAATCTAGTTCAAATATTTATTATATCAATTTCATTGTGATCCCATGGGATAAATCATGACAACTTTATGATTACATGTAAATAAAATAGAGAAGAAACAAATCCCCTACGTAAAAAGTTTTCTGACATTCTTTTCATAAGGATGATCCACATAATAGATCACGATCACCTCTCCTGCAGTGATTTCATTCACCCGTGGATGCCACGATACCACTGCACCAACCAAAAACCGAGAAAGCTCCATTTGAAACATGAAGATCACATAACATCACATGGTAAGGAGAAATGGAAGGAATCAAATCAAGTAACCTTGAAGAACGGAGGTAGAATATATCTTATATCAAATACGGATTGATAGTTCCTCATTTCACCATAACAGGGCATACACATGTAGTAGGAATAAATACAAGGGGAACACGATTGAAGGACTGTAGTTCGATCGTATGACTCCTATGGGTGGAAGAACTTTGGGCATCCCATACTAAGGAAAAAAACAATAAATAACAATGGAGAAAGGTATCTTATCCCTTTGAAAATCTAAACATATCCATGGTTTAAGTACAATTTATATTTTCCATTAAAGGTAGATCTAGTCAAGATTATACATTTTGACTGAGTAATGGAACCCAGACCCTTAGAATAATTTATATAGGAGTTATGGGATTTGAATTGGCCTTAAATATTTTAAAATAATTATTTGAATGCATTTTACATCAATGATAAAATCAAAGGGGAGAAACTGTAATAAATTGGAAACGCTGTTCATGACTCACCATTGGATGAGTCACCAATGGATGAGTCACCATTAGACAAGTCACCATTAGATGATTCACCATTGGAAGAGTCATTATTGGATGAATAACCATTGGATGACTCACCATTGGACAATTCACTATTGGAGGAGTCACCATTAGATGAGTCACCATTGAACAAGTCACCATTGGATGAATCACCATTGGATGAATCACCATTGGATGAGTTACCATAAGAAAAATAATTGTTGGAAGACTCACTATTGGTTGAGTCACCATTTGATGACTTAATGTTGGACGAGTCGTCACTGGATGAGTCACCATTGGATGATTCACCATTAGAAGAGTCACCATTGGATGACTCACCATTGGATGAGTCACCATTGGATGAGTCACCATTAGATGAGTCACTGCTAGACAAGCCATCATTGGATGAGTCACTATTGGATGAGTCATCATTGGACAAGTCACTATAAGATGAGTCACCATTGGATGACTCACCATTAGAGGAGTAACCATTGGACGATTCACCATTGGATGACTCACCGGTCCTAAAACACTGTTCACAAAATGGAAATTTTTCAAAGTGTTGAAATAAGTCGTCTTGACCTCCCAGAACACCTAGAACACTAAATTTTCAAAAATGGATGGACTCGAGAGGTTCGAGGGATTACATTAGATTTTTCTGAAAACATTATCATCTTTTAGAATCAAAAACCAACCCAAAGAGGAATCAAAAAAGGTTTTTCCAAACATCCACCCCGTAAGATACTTCTTAAGGCTTTCGCCCCCATAAGAGCTCAACTACTTCAAAAAAAAAAGTACAACGCATAACCATGTGAAAACCAAAACTAGATCCTAGAAAATATCTTGGGGGAGATACCTATAAAAAGAGAGAAATCCACACCAACCAATAAGATAAATCCATATCATAACCAAAAAGGGTCTACAAGAACCAAGGGAACAACATTACAAGAGAAGAGTTAAACATCAAACAAATCGGGGTACTGAGAACGTATCTGCGACTCATATTCCCAAGTACTCTACTCCAAACCACCATTCCACCACAAGACATGAACTAAGGGGATAGAACACCCACAAAACACATTCTTTTGATGGTCCTGGACCTCTACAGGCTTCTCCCCAAAGGTCGCATCATCGTCAACATCAATCTCACCGCAATCTATGATGTGAGAGTCATCATGAAGATACCGATGGAGCTGTGACACATAGAAAACATCGTGTATCTAGATAATCTTTGGGGAAAGTGATAAATGATATTACATGGCTCTAACATGATCCAACACCTCAAAGGCTCAAAAAAATATGGAGAAATCTTACTCCCAGGACCAAACCTTTACTGCGCATGATAGAGAGTCCTTCAGAAACATATGAAACCCAATGTCAAATTCTAGAGGTCTCCTACTATGATCGACATGAGACTTATAATGATCCAGTTCTACCTTAATCCTCTCTCAAATCACCTGAACTATCTCTATCGTACTCTATACTAGTTATATCCCACAAATTTCTGATACTCCAACCCAGTCTAGCACAGCAGAGAACGGAAAGGTCGGTCATAAAAGGCTTCAAATGGTGACTTACTGATGGTGGAATGGAAACTATTTTTGCAAGAAAACTCTACCAAGGGTAATTTAACCATCCAAAAACCTTCAAAATCCAATACATAATAGAAAAAAAAGTCTTCAAGAGTTTGTATGGTTTGTTCTATCAGACCATCTGTCTGCAGATGAAAAGCAGTGCTAAGGCATTGATGAGAACCAAAATCATTTTGGAGAACTCTCCACACCCTAGAGGTAAAATGAGAATCTTGATCAGAAATGATCATCCTCAGGACTCCATGGATTCTCACTACCTCCTCCAGATATTGACTCTACAAAACCTCCGCTGAGATCAACTCCTTGATTCCTATGAAGTGGGATGATTTCATCAAATGATCCATTACCACCCATATAACATCATATCCTCCCCAAGTTCGAGGTAAATCGGTAATAATGTCCATCGATAAGTCCTCCCACTTCCACATAGGAACATATAATAGTTGGAGAAACCCAAAAGGTACACGGTGCTTGACCTTCACCTTCTGGAATACCAAACATCAAAACACAAACTCTACAACTGCATGCTAGAACACATGCCACCAAAAATAACCTCTAAAATCTTGTACATCTTTGTCACGCCATGATTTACTACTAAGGGTGAACTATGAAACTCTCTGATAACCATCTCTCATGAAACCAAATGAATTAAATTCCTTACATAAAATAACACATGGTGTTGTTCATCCTCAGACCAACCACCAGGGTCCTCACCACAAACAACTCAATATCTACAGACCTTCACCTTAAGATCCCCCAACCGAGACTCTTCTACCTACTGCACCAGAGATGACTGCACTGCCATCTAAGAAAGAAAACCTCTGCCCCCCAACTTCTCCCATATTCAGATGTAATGATTAAATTTCTTCAATCACTCTCCAAGAATCTCCCAATTCACACACTACATCACTACGTGACTTCCTTCTCAGCACATCGGCTATAAAATACCCCTTTCCAGGTGTATATGAAATTTTGAAGTCGTAATAATGTAAGAATTCCATCTACCAATTCTATCTCAAGTTCAAGTCATGCTGGGAGAAAATGTACCTCAGGATATTATGATTGGTGAAGAACGAAAAATGCTCGCCAATGAGGTAATGTTTCCAAAATTTTTGGGAAAACACCACTACCTCCAACTCACGATCATGGATTTCAGAGTTATGTTCATGGGGAAACAATTGTTGAGACCCATAAGAAATGACTAATATATACTGTATTAGAACACAACCTAAACCCAGATGCAAAGAATCAAAGAAAACCTCAAACTGAACTCCTTCTACTGGCAGACTAAGATCTAGAGCACTGACCAACTTCTCCTTCAGATATTCAAAAGCTGCCTGACACTGATTAGTCCACATAAATTCCTAATTATTTCTAGTAAATACTATAATAGGATTCTCAACCCGAGATAAATTTCCTATGAACCTCCTATAATAGCCTGCAAGACCAAGAAAACTTCACACGTATTCCACTGTCTTGGTGGATTCCCAAGACCCAACTACTTCTATCTTTGACATATCCATAGATATTCGATGATGGAATACAAAATAACCTAAGAAATGTATTTATTAATCCAAAAAACTCACACTTTTATAACTTCCCAAACAACTTCTAATGGAGAAGAACTCCCATAATATTACACAGATTCCCTATAGGCCCCTCCTCAAATGTAAAGTACACAAGGATTTTGTTGATGAAAAACACCAGGAACTTATCCAGGAACTCCTGGAACACAGTATTTATCAATCCCATGAACATAGCTGGAGCATTAATCACACTGAATGACATCACAATGAACTCATAATTACCATGAAAATAATGAAAATATGTCTTCAGGACATCCTCATCCTTCACACACATATGGTGATATCCTGACCACAAATCAATCTTCAAGAAAAAACTTACACCCTTCAGTTGATCAAATAAATCATCAATACATAGAAGAGGATAGAATTTATTCACTATCAATTTGTTCAAGTGATGATAATCGATACACAATCACAAAATTCCATCGAACTTCTTCATGAACAAAACTGGTGCACCCCATGGTGACACGCTTGGATGAACAAAACCACACTACAAAAAACCATCAAGTTGTATACGCAGCTCCAACAACTCAAAAGTTAGCACCCTATATGGATACATTGAGATAGGATAAATTTATGGATGTAGTTTGATATCAAACTCAATCTACCTTCGAGGTGGTAATGTTACAACCTATTTTAGAAAGGCATCAGGGTACTCTTCCATGATCCCAGGAAACCCCAACTGCCGAACCTCCTATGAACTCAACATCAGCTCAACCATCAATGATGACAAGGAAGGAACACGCCTCTAACCCATCCGAGGGTCTTGCTCGCCGAAAAACACTACCGTCTCTCCATCATCATTGAAGAACACTATATACCTCTAGAATCAATCCATGATATCCTTCACTTAATACAAATAATCCATGATAAGGATGACATCATATGGTTGTATTATAAACATAGGAAATCTCCCCAAGAGCGGTGCTTCTCCAACACTATCTCACAGTCTCTAAACACTTTAAACAAGTATGCTCAACCTCCAACTGGCATAGTCAACGCCAAGGGAACTAGAACCCTATCTACCTCAAGCCAAATAGAATGGAAAAGGGCGGTGATATGAAAGAGTGTGTCACTCTTGAATTAAACAAGGCATGCTATCAATTATAAAATAATCAAAGGGTACCTTGAACGATGTTTGGCTCACCTGGCTCTGGCAAAGCTAATGCATGAAGCTGACTACAAACTAGTCCATGACCTCTATAACCATACTAGTGACAACATATATGGACTTTATATACTCTCAGAGGATGGGGATCATTCCATGGTGTCCTTTTCCTACCCCATCTTCTCTCTACTAATACAAAGCTGGTGTGACATGCTGCTACTACCTCAGCTGGAACTACCTCAATGGAGGAACTTGGAGCATAGCACCTGGCACACGCTAACTACTCAGAAAGGTTGGGAACACATGCCAATGATGACCTCATCCTACACAATAAAAATAAGCATCTGATCCATTAGCATAGGCCTAAGTGCCGCTTCCCCCCAGAGAAATGAGTCATTAAGGGACAAAACCTACCCCTGTCTGAACAAAAACTCTTCTTCCCTGAAAAACTAGAACCCCGTACTATATCTCTTCTTCATGAGGAATCTAGACGACTCCCCTATAGTGAAAATATAGTTCTAGATAACGTCCTCTTGACAACCTACGCCCTTTCCAGCATCTCAAGATATTTCATTATTATAAACGGGGTGACTTGGAGCTAGATATCTAGAAACAAAGCCTCCTAGAAATGTCTCGCTCTGGCCTCCTCATCTGGAAACAAGTCCAAATAATATCACATATGGTTCCTGAAATAGATCCCAAATTTTCTCACATTAGAGCTTCCCTACCAAAGGGTAAGAAGATCCTAGAGACTGGCTACCTTTACAGTCAAATAAGGAAAATTTTCCTTGAAATAGTCTAGGAACTTCTCCCTTGAGACTGGAGACTCCTCAAAATCCTCAAGGAATATAAACCACCACTACCTTGTTGCCCCAAACAACATCGTCACAACCAATGATACCCAGTTCTACTTTTAATAATGTATTGAATTGGAATCTATCTCAACCTATTACAACTAGTATTCTATGACTGCATATAAAATGGATACCTCATACTTCTTCAATCTCTGGCGCTAAAATTATCCAATTTTCCTCCTCCAAGTGTCATCATCGTCAAACTCTATTCTACAACGATCTCCTAGTGAAACCTTCTAAACATCTTCAATGTGAACTTTATGAGGATGTTGAATTAGAGCAATACCAACAAAAGAAAAAAGAGTTAGAGCTCCTAAACCTATAATATGGAAGAATCTAACATTAATTAATCTTTTTCTTTTATTCATTTTAGGTTAACCTATCCCATGTTTACCCATTAAAAAATAGGCTCAATGAATAATGATGCATGATCCTTTCCTATGTCTCCAATCTACAGCCAGTATCAATTCATTTGGTAGCCACTATAAACTTAAAGGTATTTCCATCAAATCATAGGGGTCCCTAAATACCTATCTCTTAGCCGGTCTCCAGTGTTCACAGTGCTTGATGAACTTGACTGGAATAGTTTCCCTACCAACCCATGAAACCCCACCTATGCCTAACTCCAAACTCTATCCTATCCCTCTACCTGGCTTTGATACCACTTTTTCATGACCCTATCCTCTCAAAGTTTACCACTCCTAGCCCAACAATGGGAGAAAAGAGATAATGACCCCTGAGTCCCACCTCTAGTAGGCCCCGAGTTACCGACTAGCACTGAGGGTATAAAAAACACACAAATGGGAGGCATTACCCTCAGAGAGAACACATGTTGAAGAGAGAGATAATACTGACACCAACTAAATATTTCTCATACTATAATATAAAAGAAACCCATGTGAGCATATGTAATTTCATGAAAGAAATAATACAATTCAAAGGGAAAACCGCAAGTACCAGAAGAAAGTAAAATGACAGAAAACATGAAGCCCGAACAGTTCCCGCAAACCCCAAGCTAGTAATAACTAGCCTGATCTCCAACCTAATCCAATTGACCAGAAAAACAGTTTATATATACATAGGGTGAGTATAATAGTATACTCAGTAGGATCCTCCCTGAAGCCTCTCATTCAAAAGTAAAGAAATCATGCTAAAGCTTATTGAACAACAAGTGAAACTAACTCATTACCTAAACAATTATACTAAGTTCCTAGCCTCACCATGGATACTCTCACCAGTATCACATATATGAGAATATAATATAATAAAGAACATCAAGGGTACCTCACTATAACTTCCCCACTAGTTTTCCACTTTTCCCCAACATTGCACGTCCTAAGTATCTCTCTCCAAAAAGGATAGCCTGAAGACACCTGAGCAAAACACCACAACATGCACCTCATGAAACTCACCACCACAACCATATAATCAAAATTAAAATGATAGTTTTCAAGAACTTCCACAGACAGTATAACATGTAACATACATTTTTTATTATACCTCAAGCCATTAGAGCCCATATGCTGAGTAAGGATCCTCAAGCTATCACAACATACACACGTTATACCTATAGCAGTCCATAGGAAACTATATCTAGAATACATGTGTATGAAATAAGCACATTCCATTACAGCCCTCTATACACATATATGGGGAAACTAATTGCTATGAATACTGGCACAAGTAACTTCCAAGAGAAGAGAGCGGGTCCAAATGGGGTAGTCATCCATCCATCCTCCCACTGGGATGTTGAGGAAATCACCCCCAAGGTTCAGAATCACTGGGGTGTCATTTTCCTAGACCTAAAGGGTAGATTTTCATATATAAACACAAAACATACATGATATAATTTAACTCACAACCACACTATAGAAAAAACATAGTCTTAGATTCAACTACATCTGTTGTCTCTCAGACTTCCGGCTACCACTGCTAAGACTAGATTTCCTATAAGAACACTATCATTTAAAGAGATTCATTAAGTAACTTTATAACTTTTTATCAGTTTCTATTCACATTAATTGATTATTTAACCATTATTTAACTATTATAAATTCCATATTACATTCCTTTATAATTCCAACTAAGATCCACGCCCTTAGGAATAACCAAACTAAGTCCACGGCTTCTCAGAAACATTACCTTGGTATTGCATCCCAGAAAACTCCAACCTCATGGGTTAAACATTTATCCAATCATTAACAGCATTAAAATTTTAAATATTTCCATATTTATAGGTATTATAGGAAAATATACTAAGCTACCAAACATAAGGGGATCAACACGGTGAGTAGATGAACTCCCTGTTGAGTCTTTTCCACCTATAAAAGGAGTACAAACCCATCCATCCTCGAGAAGATAAATTCATATAGAACTTGGAATACCCCATTCGTCTTAAAATTTTTGGAAGGTGAGTAAACAAGAACATCTACCTCAGGCAGCTGGGAAAGTAAAGAAGATAAAGAAAAAACAGATTCAACAAGCATCTAAGTTTCATAAAAATGGGTAAGCCCATCATAAACCCATTCCATCATCTCCAGTTCCTTCCTACATCCACATGCATACAAATATGCATCTCTCCATTCTTTGCATCTATTGCTACCACAACCACTAGGCCTCCCTACCCCTATATACCACAACATCCATCTAGGATCAACCATCCCAGGCTCATGTTTCATCACAAGTAGTTAGAAACAAACATAGTAATGGGATCTTGTCCCCAAAGCAAGGAATTTATCCTTTAAACACAATAATCTCTTCTGGATCCAAAACATAAGGAACTTAGCCTTTACAAGAAGATAGGTAACTCAGAATCTATAAGACATTAAATTTTTATCACACAACCAGTTCTTATTCCACCTTGAATTAACCGATTCATTATTAACAGGTTTCAACTACAGGAAACCTAAGCAACAAGCTATCATAGATATCCCTAATTAATTAAACAATTAATTTAAAATGACTTTAATTCTCTTATAAATAAGAATAAATTATGCTTCAGGCTCATTAACCAATTCAAATCATGCATATTTTTATCAATTTGATTATTATCAAATTGCAACAACAACAACCAGATTCATTAACATGCCTCTTTAATATTAAGACAATTAATTATCAATTAATTTTGGATTTATGTTATTTACCAAATTTCATCATGAACAACACGTTAAATAAAAAAATAATAGATATCACACTGTCTAGAAAATCAAAATGCAGTAACATCACTAATCAATTGATACCAATTCTTTAATCTAATTCAAATATCTATTATATCAATTTCATTATGATCCCATGGGCTAAATTTTAAAAACTCTATGATTTCATGTAAATAAAATATAGAAGCAACGTATCAACTACCTCAAAAGCTTTTTGACACTATTTTCACAAGAACGGTCCACACAATAGATCAAGATCACCTCTTCAGTAATGACTGCATTCACCTACAGATGCTGTGACACCACCACACCAACCAACAATTGAGAAAGCTCCATTAGAAACATGGAGATCACATTCCATCACATAGAAAGGAGAAATGGGAGGAAACAAATCATGGAACCTAAAATAATGTAGGTAGAACATACCTTATATCAAAGATGGATCGACACTTCCCGATTTCACCAAAACTGGGGGTACACATGCAGTAGGAAAAACTCGAAGGGGAACACAATCCAAGGATTGCAGTTCGGTCGCAGGACTCCTATGGGAAAGATAACTCTGGCTGTCCCATACCAATGAAAACAATAAGGAAGAATAATGGTGGAAGGTATCTCGACCCTTTTGGAAATATTAATGGAGAAGTAGTTTAGATACGGTTTAGATTTTCCATTAAAGGAGGATCTGGTCAAGGTCACACATTTTGATCAAGTAAAGGCAACCAAAACTGTAGGAAAATTTAGATTGGATTTATGGGATTTAAATTGAACTTAAATCCCTTAAAAAAATATTTGAATGCATTTTATGCCAAAGATAACATCAAAGGGGTGAAACAATTGGAAACTGAAAATACTGTTCATGAGTCAGTATTGGACGAGTTGTCATTGGATGAGTTACCATTGGATGAGTCACCATTGGATGAGTCACCATTGGAAGAGTCACCATTGGAGGAATCACCATTTGATGAGTCACTGTTTGATGACTCACTGTTGGACGAGTCACCATTGGACGAGTCACCATTGGACGAGTCACCATTAGATGAGTCACCATTTCACGAATCACCATTGGATGACTCACTGTTGAGTGAGTCACCATTGGATGACTCACTGTTGAGTGAGTCACCATTGGATGACTCACCTTTGGATGAGTCACTTTTGGATAATTCACCATTAGATGAATCAACATTGAAAGTCTCACCATTGTACGAGTCAACATTGGACGAGTCGTCGCTAGATGAGTCACCATTGGGTGAGTCACTATTGGACGAGTCACCATTGGACAAGTCACCATTAGAGGAGTTACCATTGGAGGACTCAACAATAAACAAGTCACCATTGGAAGAGTCACTATTAGACAAGTCAACATTGGATTAGTCACCGTTGGATGACTCACCTTTGGATGAGTCATCGTTGGAAGACTCACCATTGTTCAACTCACCGGTTCTGACTCACCGGTCTTGGAAACACTATTCAAAAAAACTGAGAATTTTGAAAAGTGTTGAAATAAGTCACATTGACATCCTAGAACACCTCAAACACCAGATTTTCACAAAGGGATTGACCAAAGAGGTCCGATCCATTACAAAACCTCTCTTGAATATCCATATTCTTGTGTACTAGATACAATTATTTTCTAAATCATAACTCATTTTTATATATGGTGTTTACTTAGAAAGATATTGATTAATTGGGGAAATATTGGTAAATCTGTATCCTTTACTCAATAGAGATATTTTATAAGCAACATTTTTTATGAACTAAATCAATTATTCAATATACAAGGATTGATTTGGTTTAGTATGACGCAGGTTGAAAGTAATCCCCTTGATTCCTTGGTAGTCTCATGAGAAAAATCAATTGTCCAAACTAGATGGGCTTCTACCCAGTATATTTTAAATCATCTTGTGAAAGATATTGATAGTAAAGGTTACATGTGTCTGCGAAACATGGTGTCTAATATTTATGCATTTCCTTCATTGTGAATTTACTTATTTTTATTATCCTTGAAATTTTTTCTATGACATTATCTATAGATTCATTTCATTCTCATTTTATTGATTAAATGAAATGTGTTTCATTTGTTTACTTCACTATATTAAATATTCTTTATCTAGATATTTATGTGGAATGTGTGTTTAGTTATATACCTTTTTATATTTATTGTGATGATTGATTCATGATAGATTCCCCTGTACTTAACCCTTACTAATAATTTTAGCTCACCCTTATTTTGTTTCCTTTCCCCAGGTTTTGTAAAATATATCTTTGAAATAGTTTTCAAAGATTTAGTTTATCAGATCTTGTTATGTATTATTTTTATTTTATTTTCTAATTTTAATATTTATATCATATATGTAATATAGTTTTCCAAAAAATATAAACTCTTCGGTCCTTTGGGATTTGAATCTTATATTTATGCCAATGTAATAAATTAAGGAATTGGCTTTGGGATACTGGGATCAGGGTCATTATGGTTGGTATTAGAGAAATTTTAGTAGAAACATTGAAAAATATATTTTGGAAAAAATTGATTAGGGCACATAACCCTATGATATTATTTTAGGATAAGTATATAAGAACATCCTAGAATTTTTGAAAGGTAGATATTTTTTGGATTATTCTAGAAATAGACCCCTGTTTGGTTACTATAAGTGGATGTGGTTCTTACACAAATGTACCTAGGGGTAATAACTCTAAAAAGGGTGCATTGGGTCTGAATTGAGCATAACCTGGTAGAAAAAAACAAGCCTTACTATGTACCTGGTTTGAAACTCTTGGGGGATATGCATAGAGTAATTCATATTTTCTTTACAAACCATTATGAGGGATTTGAAAGTAAATATATCCCCAAAGAAACTAAATTTTATGATTATGAGATTAAAAATTCATAAATTTTTAATTTATTTTGAGCCATATATTTGGAACTATACATTATGATTTAAAATTCATAATTTTATAAGCTAATACATTGTATTCTATTATTTTGAAAGGTCATATCGAAGGAAGAATAGTATCAATACTCATGAACAATGTAGATATTGACTTATTGAGGAAACCAATGCAAGTGATATTGGACCAGAGAAAATTGTGGGTATATTAGGGAAACTTAACCTGGTTATAAAAAATAACCTTACCTGGATGGAGAGACCTGTTCCATAGTGAAATTTTTCTATACTGGATTGCTTTATGTGATAGAAGTACCCATAATTTAGTGGGAATAAAAATCCAATTGTATTTGATAAATGGATTATGTATTTGGAAAATATATTCATGGAATTGGGGTGTGGTGAAAAGAAAAAGGTTACACTTTTAGTGTATTTTCTCAAAGGATTTTATGATCAATGGTGGCCTTTGATCCAAAATACAATGGAGGAAGAAGAAATAGAAATCATGTAATGGAAACATTTTAATGATACATTCTTCAAAAAATATTTCCCTCATGAGAAAAAAATTGAGATAAATATAAAGTTCCTTAGATTAAAGAAAAAGGAAGAATAATGTGTTAGATATTATGAAGCTACCTTTATAAGGTTATGAAGGTATGCTATGATTACATAATGAACATAGAGTGAATTATTGATCACTTCCTTAAAGGATTAATCCATGTCTTTGAAGGGAACTAGTCTCGATTTTTTTCGTCATATGATGAAATAGTTGTATGTTCCATCAAAACAGAGAAGGAATTATCGATTTCATATATATTCAAGGGAAACCAAGAGAAGAAGAGGTCATATGAACACCATGAAAAATTAAATGCATCAAACAAGAAGAAAGAGATGAAGAAATTCTTACCATGTGAGAACTATGGAAGGAATCACCCTGGGAAATTCCTAAAATTAATGAGAATTTTTTATAAGTGTGGTGAAAAGGGGAATCATTTTAAATAATTTAAGGGGAATAAGGAAAAAATTTCTAATTAGTGCTACAAATCTAAGGATATGGGGGAAATATGAAAACAAATTCCCTATGAATCAAGGGAATCTACCACAGAAGAGGAAAATGGGAGAAGTTCAAGATTATGAGGTCATTAAAGATAAGGTAGAATAACCCAATAATGTGGTGGTTGGAACTTTAATACTATATTTAAATATAACCATTAATTTATTTGATTCTAGATCATTTCACTCTTTTATATCTACCTTGTTTTCCTAAAAAACTAGACATTTCCCATTTGATTTAATAAGGGATTTTTCATTCAAAACTCATAAGGGAAGTATCATTGCAACAAATATGTGTTAGGAAGTCACATTATTACACATAAAAATGATTTAATTTTTAACCTTATTATCATACCTATGGTTTAGTTTTTTATAATCCTCATTATGGATTGACTTTCAAAATATTATGTGAAAATTTATTGCAAGAAGAAGGAAATTATGATTTGTGAGGAAGATGTATAATTCCTTATATTTATAGTAGAAACTTCATCATCTAATTATTATCTTGATCCACCCCGAGTGGATCCACTAAATGAAATTATTTGGAAATAAGAGTAAACAACATAATAGGATAAATAAGGTAATATTCAAATTGATTATGTACCTATTGTATATGAATACATTGATGTATTTCTTGATGAATTACCTAGACATCCCCCAGAGCATGAAGTTTAATTTTCCATTGATTTAATACTTGATTCAAGACCAATATAAAAGAAACCCTATATAATGACCACTGTAGAATTAATGTATTTAAATAAACAACTAGAGTATTTGGGTAATAAGGGATTTATTGACCCGAGTGTTTCTCCATGGGGATCCCATATTCTCTTTATTAAGAAGAAATATGGATATATGAGGCTGTGCATTGTTTATAGAGAAATCAATGCTCTTACAACAATGAATAAGTATCCTCTACCTCACATTGATGACCTATTTTATCAACTTCATGGAGACCAATACTTCTTAAATATTGATTTTTTGTTCCTGATATCATAAATTTCAAGTAAATAAGGAAGAAATTCTAAAGACATATTTTCTAAAAAGGTATAGTCATTATGAGTATATAGTAATACTATTTACATTTACTAATTCACCCTCTATATTTTATGAATATAATTAATAGTGTGTTCAAGGAATATGTTGATGATTTTTTATAGCACTCATTGACGTTATTCTGGTATATTATAAAATTTATGAGGACTGTGAGAACCAATTTAGGATCATTATGAATACTCTTAGAAGGAAATATCTATATGGGAAATTTAGTAAGTGTGATTTATAGATTTACGAAGTTTCTTCTATTGGTCATACTATCTCAAAAAACTGGAATCTTAGTTGATCCTATAAAGATAAAGGCCGTTTGGGAATGGAATACAACAACAAATATAACCGAGGTACACTGTTTCATTTGTTTAAATGGTTACTAGTAGTGATTCATTTATAATTTTTCATGATTAACTAACCCATTTACCAAGATTACATAGAAATGGGTTATGTTTGTTTGGAAAAAATAATGCAAAGGATGTTTTGAAGAACTAAATAGGATATTGGTCAATGATCCTATTTTGACTGTACCATCTGTAAGTGATGGGTTTTTGGTATATAGTGATGCACCAAAGAAGAGACCTGGTTGTTTATTAATGTAAAATGAAAAAGTTATTTCATATCATCAAGGCAGTTGAAGACTCATGAACAGAATTATCCAACCCATGATCTTGAGTTGGCAACTGTGATTTTGATTTGAACATATATAGACGTTATCTCTATGGTGAAAGATGTGATATATACATTGATCATAAAATCTTGAAATCAATTTTTTTATAGAAATAGGACAATATGATACAAAGGATATGGCTCTAATTACTCAAGGATTATGATTTCTCAATAAAATACCACCTAGGAAAAGAAAATATTGTAGAAGATGCGTTGAGTAGGAAGGATCCTAGAGTTATGACCTAAATGAGGATTAAGAGGTATCCTAAGTTCATGAATATAGTAAATATGGATATGGGAGTTACTAAGGAAGGGGATACATAAATCGTTTTTCAAATGATTTCAATACTATATTTATTAGAGAAGATAAATAAATATCCATCTAATGATAATAAATTTCATAAGAATATTAAAGTTGTGTATAATGGAAAATTAGCATATTTCATTTGTGAAGATGGTGTCCTGAAATTCTGAAAGAGGTTATGTGTTTCATCTATACCTAAGCTAAAAAGTGAATTTTTGGATAATGCTCATAGCTCAAATTTCCCTATACACCTCAGTATCACAAAAATGTATGGGGATTTGAAGGAACATTTTTGGTGGGATCACATGAAGTAGGAAATTTATGATTATGTGTCAATATTTTTGGTTTTTTAAAAAGTAAAAGCTATGATATAACATCTTAAAGGAGTCATGGAAACTCTTCCTATTACTGTGTGGAAATGGGATGACATTATTATGGAATGTTTCGTAGAACTTCCAAAGAATCCTAGAAATACTGATGCAACATGGGTTATTCTGGATCGCCTAATAAATTCTACACATTTCCTCAGTATAAGAGATGATTTAACTCTTTATATATTTACAAGGATCTATATTAAGGAATTCATGATACTTAATGGTGCATCTACATCAATTGTTTCCAATAGAGATCCCATATTTACATCAAAATTTTGGAAGAGTCTTCAAAAGGCTCTTAATACTATGCTTAATTTGCACACTGCCTACCATTCTCAAACAGGTGGACTGTTCAAAAGAATGATTCAAATAATAAAAGACATGTTTAGGCCATTATCACATAACTTTAAAGTTATGTGGGATCAATATTTTCCTTTTTAGACTTTTCCTATAATAATATCTTCTATTCAAGTATTCTAATGGTGTTGTATGAAACATTATATAGAAAGAGATGTCACAATCTGACTTGTTGGGATAAAGTTAGTGAAAGTAAAATTGTAGGCCTAGAACTTGTTAAAGAGACAATGAAAAAATTAAGGGCTATTCAAGATCCAATTAAAGCAGATCAAAGTAGAAAAAATAGTTATACTGATAATCAGAGGAAAGATTTGGAATTACGAGTGGAAGATCACATTTTCTTGAAATTTTCTCCATGGAAGGGTGTTATAAGGTTCAATAGGAAAGGAAAACTAAGACCTGGGTAAATTGAACCCTTTAAAATTATTAAAATAATTTAATTTGTTTATTATGATTTGGAAATTCCACAAGACCTATAAAAAATTCATGATGTTTTCCATAAATATTTTCTAAGGAAGTACATGCCATACCCAATACATGCGCTCAACTCAGATGAAATAAAGTTGGAACCTGATCTATCATACTATGAAAAAACCTTCTAGATTCTTGAAACCATAGAGAAATTATTGAGTAATCAGATGACTCATTTGGTAAAGGTAATCTTGAGGAATAAAAAAATAGAGGAAGCAACATGGGAACTAGAGGATATTATGAAGAAGAACTTCCCTCATATATTTAGAAGGTAATACCCATAAAATTTTGAGGAATAATTTTTTGTAGGAGGGAAGAATGTAACACCCCAAGATTTTATAATATTTACTTTTTAGAATAAATTTATTTTTATTGATATATATTTTAATGCATTCAATACTGAGTTAGTTTGCGTTGCACACAATGATGACTTTCTTCGATAGCTTGCGTTACACACTAGATCAAATTTTACCAAATACTATTTGAAATTAAAATTCTACCATATCCTTTAAATTTTAAGTTATTAATATGATAAAATAAATTATGAAAACATTTTTGAATTAATTAGTTACCAATTAGTTATAAATTAAAATAAAAACCAATTGAATATAACGAAAATATTTTTTTATGAAGAACTATTTTTATGCACCCAAAGATGATTTATCTTAATTAATTAAATTAATTAATATTATTGAATGATATTGATTAAATTTATATATTATATATTCATTCAAAATTTTTAACTTTAATAAAATATATTTTATAGGCATAATATAAGAACAAATCCTATTTTACTCATAAAAAAATGCATTTTTCTAAAAGGCAATTTTCCACCTTTTAATGGTGAAATTGTTTTAAAACTAAAATTTTAGACCCTTATAAATTTAATTTGAAAAAATAAAAATCATTTTTAAATTATAATATCAAATTTATCTTAGGGTAAATTTTCTATATTTTCAGAGAAGTTTCATTTTTTGATGAATAATGGAAAATACTGAATTTATTTAAAAATTGACTTTTCATCTAAATAATATATAATGTTAAATTATATTAAAAATTGGTTTTAAATTTAAATTAGATAATTTATATATATATATTAATCAAATTCATGTCATTTGAATCAATTTAATAGTGTTTTTTATATAAAATCATTTCAAACTTTTGAACATTTTCATTTTAAAAACCCACTTTGTCGTCACATCTATGAGAAAAATATTAAAAAAATTCTACAAATTATGTTCATTGAACTTGGAAATATGGATTATATATTTTGAATCATATTAATTTTTAATTTATAACAAGTTCAAATTAATTTTTTACCAAAATTATTATCAAAAATATTTAATGTTAATCATAACAAGTAAGGTAGAAACGAGTTTACTCAATGGTTAATCTTAAAAGATAAGGTGTGGAAATGAACCAAAACTTGTCCAAAACCCTTTTTATGGAAATATTTATACCATATCACCTATTTTTTTCTAAAATTGTCATTATTGGTATCGCATGAGGTAAGGGAGACCTCCCAATAGTGTTTACTTTTTGGTAATTATAAGAATGCCACTCCTCCACTATAAATGGGCACTCAGTCCCCTAACTTATTAACACCTACCAAGCCATTTATCTCATATAAAACCTACCCAATTATTTTCCTAAATTCCATAACCTCTTCTTATAATCCTTACTTTGGGAAGAAATCCATCCAAGGAAGGTCTTTGGTGCAAACCAATAGGAATTTCCTAAAGAAGAGGTAACATTCATCAACATGCATATTTTTTTTATAACTTTATAAACCCCCTTAAATTATTATTATACCATGATTATTTAATAAACTAAGTATACCCAATTGTTTTATATATTTTTATGTTATGTTTAATTCCTACACACACAAACTTTCATGAAATGGATTAAGATATCATCCTTTGTGAGTTCATCGTACTACCGCCTCGTGAACCGACGTTGTTTGCTTTTCCATTACCATATTTTAAGGTTGTGAATACTGATGGAAATACTATTTATATTTGATATTTAATATATTTATAATATCTTTATTCTTTTGGAACTATTATATAACACCTACTTTAATTATTTCCATTTTGTGGGAATACGCTAACGTCGTTTATGTGTATGGAGGACTACCGCCTCACGAAGCGATGTGATTCATTGACACTTTACATGAAATATATTGAGGATGGTTTTAATAAAAATATGTGATATATATGAAAAAAATATGAAACTATAATGATAATATACATATTTATCATTTAGTTTTTTTTCTTTAATTCCACAAGAAAATGGAAACAGTGTTCACGTACATACAACCTACCGTCTCTATGAAAAATTCATTTCATTTCCAATCACTAAATTTTATAGATTAATTTAAATTTATATATAAAGAATATATTTGACCTTTATATCATTATTTTCATTTTGGAGATGATAAAATCACAATTTATGTAAGATTAACAAAAAACAACAAGTCGAAACATACTTGAAAAACAAGCAAATTAACATTTGAAATAATGAAAATAATAAAGGATCATTAACAAAAAGATGAAAAGTTTTTTTAAAATAACTGCATATGATAAATATTAATATGATTCTGGTGTAATCTAATAAAATTCTTAAATCCATTATAAAAGTGGTAAAAGAGTGTTTAACCAAAAGGAAGTGCAAGGTAAGAGATTTCATCTCAATTTACATTCCATTGAAACTTATTTGTTATTATGCACCAATTCAATTTTATGTGGTATATATACTTCCTATTTAAAAATTAATAACATGATTTATACCACATGGTATTTCAAGTTTCAATTTGAATTATTTAATGCAAGGGGATTTTACTTAAAAATTAATATGTGGTAATAGTTTTTATGTAATCTCATTTTATATTTTGATTGTTAACTTTCTCTTAAAACAATCACTTTATTGTAGATATTTTTCATTGGAAATTACATTTTTCTTGAATATCCATATTCTTGTGTAATGTATATTATTATTAGATAAACAGTTTATCATTTTTATATTTGGTACTTACATTGAAAGGTATTGATTAATTAGGTAAATATTGATAAATATGTATTCAATATGGATATTTGATAAGGAAAAATATTTATAAATTAAACCGATTATTTAATATATGAGGAATGCTTTGGACTGGTATGACATGGGTTGCAGACCATTTAAATTAATCCCCTCGATGCATCAATAGTATCATGTGAAGAACCAGTTTTCAAAATTAGATGGGTTACTATCTGTTATGTTTTAAATATTCTTGTGAAAGGTCTTTATGGTAAAGGTTACATGTGCATCGGAAACATGGAATCCAATATTTAAACATTTCCATCCTTGAGAATTCATTTACTATTATTATTCATGAGATTTTTTCTATGAAATTATCTCTAGATGCATTTCATTCTAATTTTATTGATTAAATGGGTTATTATTTATTTATTTAACTTTCCTTATTGATTATTCCTGATCCAGATATTTATGCAGTATGCGTGTTCAGTTATTTACCTTTCCATGTTGATTATGATTATTGATTCATGATAGCTTCTGCAGAACTTAAACCTTATTGATCATTTTAGCTCAACCTTATTTTTTTTCATTTCCACAAGTTATGAAGAAGAGATCATGGAATGAGCTTTCAAGGATTAATTTTATTATCTATTGTTATGTATTATTTCATATTATCTATTCCAAATTTAATATCAATATCATATATGTAATCTAGTTTTTCAAACCTTTGAAACTGTTTGATCCTTTGGGATTTAAATCTTTTATCTAGGACAATGTAATAAAGTAAGGAACTAGATTTTGGTTACTGGGTTTAGGTTCATTCAAAATTATCTCAAATTATATATTTTCATATTTTTGATATCATTTATTTGATTTTTCCATTAATTGAATAATTATGTCATCATCGTTGTGTAATTATGTAAGTCAATTATTTCATCACTAAAAATTAAAAATAAAATTCCATGATGTAGATAAATATTTTATATTTAAAAATAATATTAATAGTCGAATATATATTTAGGATAAAACCATGTTAAAAATGTTATAGTTATTAAAAACATATATGTGGCATCTTTTACTTTTCATTAAATTAAATATTATCAACATAATAATCTCATTAAAATGGCCATAAATGGTAATATAATAGAACCTTAAATGATTATGGATGAAAATTACTGATATGCTATTTTTTTCAAGCGTTAGGGTCATTTTATGGTTCTTATAGTTTTATTTTTACCCTAATTACCCAATTTACCCTTAACCATGGTAATAAAATTACCAAGATTACTATTCATATTGGTAAAAAATAAAGGTAAACTATTTAATAAATTTAAATTTTTTTAATCCAAATATGGAATCCATTTTTCAAAATTCAAAACATATAAGTTTCATAATTTAATTTAAAATTAATCCTATAAAATGCAATAAAAAGCAGTTTTCCTAAAAAATGCATTTTTATTCCCAAAAAATGTACTTATACAAAAATATGTTATAAGGATAATTAAAATATAATTAATTACATTAAAATATATAAAGAGTAATTAAGTTACTTTTAGTTCAAACTCAAATGAAATATATCATTTTTTAATATAAAGAAAATGACAGTTTAGAAAAAATCATGATTTTTCACTATTCATTTGAAATTCAAACTTTTTAGAAACTTTCAAAAAATTCACCTTAATATAATTATTTAAAAATTATATTAGTATTATAAATTAAATTTTATAGAAGTTCTATAAATTTTTATAATATTTACACATAAAAATCAAGAATTTTTTTTATGATTTTTTTTGAAGAATAAATGACTTTACTAAAAATTAAATGCTTATTCCCAATGAATTAATTAATCAATTAAAAATGAGTTTTATTGATATATATTTTATAACATGGTTAATACTATTCATTCATACCAATTTATTGGCTAGGTTATAAAAATCACATAATAATATTTCATTGTTCATTTTGGCTAGGTGTTGCGTACAATATAAGCTATTAAAAAGATTACATTTATTTAAAAAGATACATACTATAAAATCTTGGGGTGTTAAATTATATCATATTTCAATAAATATCATCCTAAAAATTTGAAAATTTCACTTTAAAAATCAAATGTTGATAGTTTAAAATTTCTTTGTGGGAAACCCACATCAAAAAAAGCATTAATAAAACATACTCTTAAAAAGAGGGAAAGGAAAATGAGATGGTCACCACAAAACTAGGATTCTAGATTAGAGATAATTAGTGGGAAGTGAATATATGGAAATAGAATAGAAATATAACTATCAATTTCTAATGTAGTGTGATAGAAAACATGATCATGAGAAATTTAAACATCGCAAAACAATAAATCTGTGAGTAGTTAAAAAACTAATGATTTCTAAAAAATTAAAGTAAATGGATAACATTTTTGTTCCAAAACCATTTTCCTAGAGTTGAAGTATTATTTTACTATCCAGATAAAGCACTTTATAAAATTAACTTACTTGATTTTATTCTACTTCATAAGAATAATCCCATCTTTTGGCTGTGCTGCGATATATTTCCACTTCATTTCATACACATTGAGATGGACATTGAAGAAATTTTTTTTATGCTCGAAGCACTTTTATAAAAATATACATTATTCATTACTTAATACATTAAATATTTACCAAAATTAAATTGGTTAGGAAATGGTATCCAATATAATAAATCATACTATAACCTCAAATAATAATATCTAAATTTTAACTTAATCTATTCCATAAGTAGTTGACCTTAAGACTCATCTAAAATACATCTATCCAATTTCATAGTCCAAAAATTTAGACGGAAGGTCACTAAATTTCCTAAATCAACTTAACATTAGTTTCTATGAAAAACATAATGTAGTTATTATTTTCACATACCAAATATATTAATACCTTTATCTCCTTAAAACCTTAATGAAAACAATCATTCTTCAAAAAATAAAATCTCGGGTTGTCGAATACATTTATTAAATCCAAACATGTAGTAAACCCAAAAAAGATAACATAAAACATAAAATCAATAAAAAATTTCATGGTCACTAATATTATCCCATAAACATATCTCTATCATTATTATCTCAAGATCAAGCACATATCATGTTTATCTTCCCTAAATCATGTGTTTTGGAAAAGATCAACTTTCTACACAATCTGTTATCTTCATTACCATTACTATTCACCATATACCTCTAAATCCTTAAAGAAATGATATTATATTAAAATCATTATACATTTCATGATTCTTATAATGAGAATTTAAAAAATACTTTTACAACATATTTTTTAGATCCAAATACACAAGAATAGTAATCATTCCACTTAGGCTGTATCAATAACATAAGATTGACCATGATCCATTTTATTATTATGAGGTATCTTCTCTTGAAGTTTGGTGAATTAATTTTCATAGTTCCCCATATCCTTATATTGGAATCATTTCACATTGGAAAATAATTTCTTAACATTTCAATCATGATCATTGTGGATTATTTCCCCACACTTGAAACAAACTCCTTTTCCTTTTAAGCATATACCAAGGTGTTTCCTTCCACAAGTACCACATATTAGAAAATCTTTCTTTCCATTATTCCCCTTATCCATCCTTTGATATATCATCCTCTTATTATCTTACTTCCCTTCAAAGTCATATTACTTTGAGAATTATTTATCTATCTTGATAGTACATGATACTATATCCACATATGATGAGAAAGTTTGTGATACCAGTACCCTTAAAAGGATTGGATTAATCCCATAAAAAATGATCAATCTTTCTATTTGAATTACATATGTAATCCATAACATTAATTTCTAACCTTTTAAAGTTTTATTTATACTTAGAATCATTTTTATCTTCTTTTTTTCTTAGACTCAATATTTGTCTTTCTATATCCACTCATTGCTCACGAGGAAAATATTTTTCCAAAAAGAGCACCTTGAAATCCTTCCATTCCATTCTTTATATTTCTGCCTCTTCCTTAGTGTTTTGAATTAATGAACACTATTGATCCACATCCCCTAATATATGATAAATTAACATGTTAACATTCTCCCTTTCATTAATTCAAAAATCTAGAAATATATTCTCTAAGGAAGTTGTCCATTGATTATCAACAAATGGATTTGTAGTCCCATTGAATGATGGAGGTTATTATCACATGGAGTGATCTAGAATTGTTACACAATATTTTGGATTATAAGTATGGTCCATAGAGTAAAGGTTATTTCTCACAACATGAGTCAACTATCCCAATATAGTTATAATTTTTCAGCTCCAACTGTAACTCCCACTCCCACTTTATTATCTTGTCTAGGATAGAAATCCATATATTGAATATGTTCATTTATATAATTTATAATCCTTTTAATATGAGATAATTCTAAATAATCAAATACACTGGATTAAATTAGGAATCATAATTTATAATTTCAAAACTAGAGAAACACCTAACACAAATTGAAAGTTTAGGTGTAACTAATGTCAAAATCATAAGATTTGTTACTTTTGGGATATTATCCATTTCCATTATAGGTTTATTTTCCCTAATATATATTTTCTTAAATATTGTTCCAAAATATTCTTCTAAAATTGCTCTAATACCAACTGTAAAGACCCAGACCCCAGTAGCCTAAATTTGGTGCCTACTTATGAAATTGGCATAAGATAAAGGGAATCACATCTCAAATGACCGAATAGTTTAGAATTATTAGTAAACTAGATACATACCTAAAATTAACATTACATTTTTAAAAATTAAATACATGGAGAATTTGTTTTGATAATTCCATTATTACCCTTAAAATATTTCTACATATCAATCACAACCA
This sequence comes from Viscum album, assembly GCA_963277665.1. Classification (NCBI taxonomy): domain Eukaryota; kingdom Viridiplantae; phylum Streptophyta; class Magnoliopsida; order Santalales; family Viscaceae; genus Viscum; species Viscum album. The sequence continues at coordinate 67,579,138 of OY728165.1, read as the reverse complement.
ACAACTTGAGCATAATATAATAGCAATAAATGATTATCAAATCATTCCATCTAAATAATATCATGAGGGTGAAACTTAACCATGGATATAATAATAATTGAATAATCACTTGGAATATTGATAAATAATCTCATAATGATGGAATGCCTAATGATGGGAATCTAAAACATTGCATCTAGGCTTTGTTCTATGAAATATAACACAATTAAGGATTTTTACCAAGAATCTAATATTATCAAGGATTTTTGAAAAGAATATAATAAATAGGAAAGGAATCAAACATAACTATATATTTTTTATCTCATGATATCTACTGATGCATCATGGGACTACAATAGAACCTTACTATCACACCCTAAGTCAAATGTATTCCACATATGGTTAAATCATACAACTTAATCAATATGCATGAACAAAATTAATAACTTTCAAAATTTGAAGAACTATTCATACAAAAATCAATAATTTCTCCAATGAAAATGATCATAAACCATAAAAATAAATATGATAAATGGTATCATTATAGTACATCCATAAAATAATATTCATCAAAGGATGTTTACATTGATAAAAATACTTTAAAGATATTATTATATTATTTCTTGAGAAAAATACACTTTCTACTTTGAAAATAATTTTTAAAATCTTAAAACTGTGCACGTAATAAAGAAAAAATTTTCTTTGAAAATAAAATTTTAAAATTATAAAGGAATCATTAAATAATTAAGGGTTTATAATGGTAGAAAATTCCATTTATTCCATATAAGTTTAAAAAAATCCCTTTCAAACTTCTGTGAGAAAAATCATAAAATCCTTTTCGGAAAATGACAAGATTACTTTTCAATCATTTTGTAAAAGTTAAAAAGTGGTAAAAATGACTTAAAAATATCATTAGATAATAAAAAAAATATTTTTGAAATTTTTTTAGAAAACATAATAAATTAAAGGAAATATCCCTCAGTAGAGACTTAAAAAAGAAACAATCCTGAATAATGAGGATATTGTGAAATTAACCATTACCACTTGGGTATATTATAAATCATAAGCCCCATGAAAGAAATAACTTCAAATGAATATTAAAATATCGTTAAGAAAAATAGATTCATTATATAATATATCAAAGGAAAAGTATATAAACCACATAAAGGACATGGGTGGTATATAAGACATATGTCCCATAGAAGTAAAAGTGATATGAAAATAACTTACCTTACGCTTTCCTTTAGTTTAAAATGATTTAAATAGAGTATTTGTTTTATAAATTATTATTATTTGTTTAAAATTATATACATTTTTAACTATAAATGGGGAAAAATATAGGAAATATTTCTTTAATCATGAAAATCTATCATATTTTTTTTCAACCATCTCCCTAACCCATTAGATATCATATTATTGTAAAACTATAGTTGTTTGGTTAAGATTTTTATAAGGAAAATAAGTAATATATGTATCCTCTCATTAAATGAGAAAATAGTTTTTATGGACATTTTAACCACAACTTTCTAGTTCTAATCAATTTTAACAACAAATACCTTCTCTATCTATGATTCTAGTATAAAGGGATTATTTCTTACTCGGTTATATTTATAAAATATACTGTTAAAGTTTACCAATGTAAATCGGAAATGGTACAATTTCATTCCATGAATTGGATCAACCCAGTTACACTTTAACAATATATATTTTTAACCATGACTATAAATAACTTCAAGTACATCCCAAAACAGTCCATAGTAATAACCATCATAAAAAAATTGACAACCAATACCACTATTTTTTATTGGTTAGTTCAAATCAATATCACTAATGTGAAATCAAAATATATTAGCCTCTGAAAACATATAATGATGATATTTAATAAATAAACCTTCAACTAGTTAGTGGAGTTCTTTATTTACTACATGAGTACCTGATTCATGCATCTTTTGAATCTCTAAATTTCACTCAAGTAAATGGATAGAGGCCTGTGAAAAAGCACCTCATGCACATTTAAAAAAAAATTCAGTTATTTATACACATGTGGGTCTTAAACCATTCATGAAATCTATTAAAATGATGTTTTTGTATATGATGATTAGTGGCATAAGGATTTTCCTATTTCAACTCAGCGATATACATCCTAAATTGATAGAAAATGAAACGTAAGGAATAAATTAAAAATAAAAATATAACATATAATATTTAAACTATATAACTTAATTTATGAACGTTATAACTGATAGGGTTTTGAAAAATATGTATTGATGAGATTGAACCCACTCATTATTGTTTATATCAAATTATGTCCCTTCTCTAATTGGACCTTCATAAATCTAAGAGGGTTTATCTAATTTTTTTCAACCTCATCAATATATGAAACACATAAATTGGTATATTCATCCATTATTTAAACCTTGGTAATCAAAGTTTCCATATGAGCTCTATTTCACACATACCATTTCAATTTATTCAAGTATCAATCTATTGGATACACCAACTTGAATTGCTTGAGACCACCGATAATAACTTCAATAATAAAATTTACGGTCAAGTGGACCATGTAATCAGAAAAATAAGGAAAAAATAATTTATCCATGTAATATAGTGTATGAACAATCATGTCTAGAAATTTTTTCATATCACTCATGAGATGATTTCTTGAATAGATGTTTTTGAAAAAATTTTGAAATCTAATCATTTACTAAATAATATGGTTTGTAAAATAATCAAAAAATTTAATAGGGATTAAAAATTGAAGCATAATTTGGTTATAATTACTTCTAATCCCTAGAAATATCATGATCACCACATTTAAATACATATAAATATTATAACAATTACCCCAAATCACCTTGTCCATATTCAAAATTGATTGAAATGCCCCTTTTTCTATTTTTCTCATCATGAAATATGAAATAGGAATGTATTCCCTATCACCCTCACCCAACAATAAATATAAAGTGTTCCTCAATCCAATTTATTTCACATTTCATTGAGTGTTGGCACTATCCCTTGATTTTCCTATGACGCCAAAAATTATATATAATATATCATCACACATGTTTTTATCAACATTAACCAAAAATAAAATTGTGCCTAAAATTTTTATATTTCTAAAAATAAAATTTAAAGAATATTTCGTCTTCTTTAAATCATGACTTCTGTAATGCCTTGTAAATGTATGAGTCATTTTTTTCAAATGGAATTTGAATTTTTGGTCTTGGATTAGGGTTGGGGTGAACCCATTGATGATAATATTTATCTATATGGTTAGTTATTCTATCAAAGGTAAGAGTCATGTAGTAATGTGGGAATGAAAAAGGATTATTCTATATCCAACAGAGACATGACAATGTGAATATAGAATATCATTGCATGACCAGTGGGTGTCACAGTGTGGTGTATTTTTTTGGTATTTTCATTAATAAAAGTTACTTATATATGAGGGTTACACCATGGAGGAGTGAATCATTCCAGGAAAAGAACCCTTACATATTGAATTTTTGTAAAAGGAAAAGTCCCCTACACATGAGGATCATGTTGTGGATTAGGGCATCACATCATGATGGTAACCTATATGTATGGGATTTGGAAAAACATTATTCTTTTCATTTTACAAATTTCATGATAAATGTTTTTCATTCTATCAAGGATTTACCAAGGTGAGGTATCATAGTACGGAGCATGAGGGTCATGTCATGGGAGTGGGATTACAAGGGAGGACAAATTGTGAAGGAGGATTCTATGTCATTAGGGCTAAAGACTATAATATAAAGGGATGATGCCTTGATGTGAAGGCTTAAACATGGTATTTTTGGTTCTATTGATGGATTTTTTCTATGTCGTGACTAGAGTGGTCACACTATGATGGGTGTCTGGTAGGGGCATAACGACATGAGCCATAGGAATCATGCCATGATAGGGTGTTTTTATAGATTTTTTTTTAAATCTAGGGATAATCCATTTTTCTTGGTTTAACCCTCTCATGATTTAGGTAAAATAATCAGTGGGAGAGGAATATTCATCTATATCTCCACACATCCTCCCTTTGACCCCCCCTTAGAGAGGGTTGTTTTGGTGGTGATTATATGAAAATTAGAGGTATGTTCTTCCCTCTAATCCCTTTATTTATTATTCCCTTTTATTAGTCGATGATTTTTGTATCTTTAAGATAGGGTTTGATGATGATTCTATCATACCATTGTGGAATCAGGCTAAGATAATGGGGATTTTGCTCGATTTATCTAGAGGGAATCTTGAGTGGACGAGCGCTCAAGGTTTTGTATAGTTTTGCTTATGTGGTATTGTATAGTGAGTTTTTTGGTAATTATTCTACACGGATTTAATTTTATATTTAATTAAAAATTCTTATAATTAATTTTTTGGAATGTTGTGGTTTGTAATAGGGGCTTGAGTGTTGGTATTATGATAGACGGGGTATGTATGAAGGTTGGAAAGGATGTAAACTCCATGCTTGAGGTCAGTGGTCCCTATAATACTAATCCATATTCTGGTTTATTCTTGATTGTGAATGTGTGTATGAACATATGTGTTCTAAATAAAGGGATAAGGTCCAATAGTTCCCTTGGTAAATAAAATGGGTGGCATAGACCCTCTTAAATTTGGATAGAAGGCTTCATTAAACATTAGGTATTTTGGGATTTCCCGTCAAGTACAGAGCCAAAGGGTAGAGGATGCCAATTGAGGTTATGAGAGGGCTAGGATAGTTCCTTGGGATTGATATGAGATGTGAATATCCAATTTTGGTTTTCTATGGATAATTGGTCAAGTATTATAGTCATTTCCTTATAAGGGACTGAGTTTCTCCATCTTTCCATTGTGGATCAGGTTTCCCCATCTTCCCATAGTGTATCGGGTTTCCCCATCATCCAATAGTTGTTTAGGTTTCCCAATATTTCAAAGGGGATCAATACCATTGAATTTAATCCCATAATTATCTCATGATATATAAATCTTTACCCGATTCATTAGAGTAGATATTTGTCCCACCCTTCACATAATAAAATCGTACATACTTTTTCCACAAGATAATAAAACTTGCATCATATCCTTACCCATAAAAATAGATGGGTTTAATAAATTTCATATTATAATCCTTGAAATGAAATGTTCATCATAAAAATTTCATAATATCATTACCAATGGAAAATAGGTAGGTCTCATAATCATTTAATCAAAGCATAACCCGTGAAAAAAAGAGGGATTCAAGTGCATATAACCTGTGGAATAGAAACAGGTGTCACAAACACTATTACATCAAATTATAAATAATTCAAGAAATAATATGAATGGTGTTATTATATAATATCCCCATAAAATAATAAACTATAAAAAATTATGTAATCTTATATGGAGAAGGATTTTTAATGATCACATTAGAAATTTCTTAAGTGAGATAGAATTTCTTTGAAAATCATTTTTATAAAACCATTTTAAAATACTTTTAATATAAATAGAATTTAAATTTTTTTTTAAAACATGTATTGATGAAAGTATATTTTTTTCTATAAATAATACATTTTTAAACATAAATAATTTTAAAACATTTTTCTTTTAAAATATATTTTAAAACTTATAAAGTAATATTGAAAATATTTTGAAATCCCTTTTCCCTAAAAACACCTTGAAAACTCATAAAGAAATATTGAAAACATTTTTAAAACCATTTTTTTTAAAATTACTTGAAAAAATAAAATGAATGCTAGAAATCATTTTAAAACCCTTTTATAGAAAATGTCTTTGAAAACTTATTAAGAAATATTGAAATCATTTAAATAATTTTAATTGAGAATAATATTTTGAAAAAATATAAAAAAACTATTAATGGAGACCTAGGACTCTATGCTAGAGTTCTCATTGAGGTCAATCTTGAAAACAAACTACCCCTTTTAATTAATTTCAATGATACTGATTATAAAACTGTTGTTAAAGTTGAATATGAAAGATTACCACCCTACTGCGAATTATGTAAACTTGTTGGTCACACTGTTCATAATTGTAGGCTTGTTCAAAAACCACCTCCCCTTTAGAATCACAATGAATGGACACAGGTTAGAAGGTATAGGAGGGAGAAAGAAATAATACCTGAAAAAAGAATGTCTTGGGCTGATATTGCTGAAGAAAAAGAGGCTAAAAACCTTGAACGAGCTCTTAGAAATGACCTTGAGGCTGAAATTCTTGGAATTGTATCCCACCCCAAACCGGACCCTGGTCATTCTGTAAGTCCTTTAGAGGATGAGGTCCTTCTTTTGAGAATGCCTCTGAAGGAAACCTATTCTGATCCCCCTGACCAGATCTCACCCTTTAAGAATCTCTCTGATACTGCTTTAATAGTGGTTCATCTTCCATCTGAAGACACCATCTCTAATTTTGATGCTGCCTCACTTGACACACAAAGCAAAACCTTGGAATCAAGTAGCCCCTCCACTGCTAAGAAGGATTGAAATCCTCACATTTTGGTGCAGGGATATAAAAATGTTTTTTTGTCCTCCCCTGTGAACAAAAACAGGACCCAGGACAATGACACCATGGCTGTGCAATCTGGGAAGGGTAGCTCCCCTCCACTGGATGCACAACCTGTTCCTCAAAAGCCTATGAAAAAAATAGTTGCATCTGATACAACTACAAGTAAATAGTACGATCTGGATTCTAACAATCAAGGTGAGATTAGGACTTGCAATGTTTCAAATTCTGCTAACCCCCCTTGGCTCCCCTCTTGTCAATATAGGTTGAGCATGGTAACAATAAGAAGGACAACACTATGGGAGTTTCAACAAGTTCAAAGGCCTCGACCTCTAAAAAGAAAGGGGACAACCCCACAAAAAAGAGGTATAAATGAATATTTTTTGGAACTATCAAGGTATAGAGAATTCTGACACTTTAAACATTCTGAAGAGATTCATTTATACCCACTCCCCAAAACTGTTTTCTATTTCTGAGCCCAAAATCCATTATGCTTCTAGATTTCAGCATTCTTGTCCTATTGGATACTTCTTTGTAGGGGCCTTCATTAATCACCTATCATTTGAATCCTTATGAGTTTTTTTCACTCTTCGCTGCAAAATGTTAATGTTGTTAGCACTTCGAACCAAGCTTTTACTTGTGATTAAATGTTTGAACAAATTCATGTTTTCACTACTTTTGTTTATGATTATAATAGATATCAAGATAGGAGACCAATTTGGAATGAAATTACTCAGCTTAATACCATGATCCAAAATCCTTGGTTTATTGTTGGGTATTTCAATGCCATATTAGATTCTAGTGAAAAATTGGGTCCGCCACATGAATTTATTTCCTCTAGGGAATTTAAAGCGTGCATTGAACACAATAACTTCATAGAGGTTAACCTAATGGGTTCTAAATTTACCTGGTATAGACAACATTATAATAGGATTGTGGATAGAAAACTAGACAGAACCTTCACCAATGATATTTCCCTAGATAAGTGGGACAACATTTCCAGTATCACTCTTACCAAGATTGCTTCTGATCATCATCTTATTCTGGTTAGCTTCTCCTATAACTTTATAAAACCTAGATATCCTTTTAGGTATAACAATGCATGGTATTCTAACATTGACTGTGTGAACATTATTAAAATCTTCTGGACCAACATGCATAAAGATAATAATTCTTTTGCCTGCCCTTTGAAATTAGAAATGCTGAATCAAATCCTCAAAAACTGGTGTAAATCAAAATCAAATGAAATAGATAAGAATATTACCCATTTGGAAAAGGAACACACTCAACTTTAAAATCATAACACCTCCTCTAGTTTTTCTCACAACTCCCAACATGAAATTAGAATTTCCTCTAAATTGATCACTCTACTTAATTTTAAGGATAAACTCAAGAAAAAAAATCTTCAAAACTAAATGGTTAAATGATGGGGATAGAAACACGAAGTTATAAAATTATCTACACAAAGCTAAAAAAGCTTTTCGAACTCTCTCCTTTCTTAGGGAAGGGGGAAAATCTTTGACACTGATGAAAGCATTGCGAATCATGTGGTCACCCACTTTCATATTGTCTTTAATGGCCCTAATATTGATAAAGACCTTCGACCCGAAGTTATCCTTATTATGATTACTGACAAGAATAATTCTTTGCTTAAAAATGTCCCTTTGGATCAAGAGATTAATGATGTTGTCTTTAGTCTAAACAAGGATGGTGCCCTGGGACCAGATTGTTTTAACAACGGGTTCTAACAGAATCATTGGGATATCATTCAGAATGTTGTCTGTAGTATGGTTAAAACTTTATTCTCTAGAGGCATTCTTCCTCATGGCCTGAATTCTCAATTCCTTGTGCTTATTACCAAGTCAGAAAATGTTGATGAAATACAACACTTCAGACCCATTGCCCTTATAAACTCACCTTTTAAAATTATCACTAAAATGATTGCCAACAAAATTCCTTCCATTAGCAATATAATTGTTTCATTGAATCAATTTGGTTTCATAAAAGTAAGATATATACAAGATTGTATCCGTTTATCCTCTGAATCCACTAACCTTTTAAATAGGAAAACCTGTGGAGGGAATGTTTCCATTAAAATAGATATTTCTAAGGCTTTTGATACCATTGATTAGAACTTCATATTTAAATTTCTTAGGAATTTTGGATTCAATGAGACCTTTATTAATAGAATTAGAATCTTGTTTAATTTGGCCCATATTCCTATTCTTATAAATGGTTCCCCTAGAGGATACTTCAAGTGTTCTAAGGGGGTCAGACAAGGAGACCCTCTTTCAGCTATCCTGTTCTCTATTGCTGAAGACTATTTAAGTAGACTTCTCTCTCAAGCTATCAAAAATTGAAATATCAAGCCTATATCTGCTTCTATAAATTTTAATTCCACTTCTCATCTCCTCTATGCTGATGATATAATCCTATTTTTAAAAGGGGACAACAGAAATTTGAACAATCTTAAATCCATCCTCTTACACTATGAAGGAGTGTCTGGACAACATATCAACTAGCATAAATCTTATATTTATTTTGGAAAAGAGTATACCTCTAGTAGGAAAAATAGCATTACGAATATGCTTGTTGTTAAGGAGGGATCTCTACCCTTTACTTATCTTAGAGTTCCCATCAATTAGGGTAGACATAAAGTAGTGCATTTCTACCCTATTGTTGATCAAACTCTTCGAAATATCTCCTCCTTGAAAGGTAAAAATCTCTCAATGGTAGGGAGAATTTTCCTTGTAAAATCTATAATTTTTTCTAAACTGGTTTACTCCATGACGATCTACAAATGGCTGGCTAGTCTTTTAAAATGTATCAATGCTGTCATTAAAATTTTTTTCTAGACTGAGAGTACTCTCGAAAGAAAACTGGTACCTATACCCTGGTCCACTTGTTGTAATCCTATTGATAAAGGAGGTATCAGTATACAAAACTTCACTAATTTCTACCAGACCCTTCAAGATAAGCTTACATGGAATCTCATATGTAATAAATCTCCCTCCATGGACATTTTTGGGATTCATTTCCTGGATAAGCTTCGAAATAATACCCATAGTTATTTCACATCCTCCATATGGCCATTCATCAAATGTACCTTCAATTCCATTATGGATAACTCTAGATGGATGGCCAACAAAGACTCTAATTTGAATTTTTGGCTTGATAATTTTACTATCTCCCTCCTAATATCCTTGATATCTTCCTCTCAAATCACTGTGCACACCAATGACACTATCAAGAACATCATGCATATAAAAAATACTTATCTTACTAAGGATATTAAGAGTATTGTTGAAAACTATCATTTCATGATTAATGATGACTTTCTTATCTGGAAGCCTTCACATAATGGGATGATTGACTCAAAGAGCTTCTACAATCATTTTTACAACAATGATATTAATAAATTTAGCTGGTTAAACAGATTCAATAAAGCTTGGATCAAGACTTAGAGATTTACTGTTGTTTGGCATATTGCTCATAGTAGGATTCCCACTGACTCTTGTTTACAGGCCTTTGGAATCAACCTTTTCTCTAAATACCATATGTGTGACCAGAATCATGAGGATATTAACCATATCTTCCTTTCCTATGATATGGCTACTATGCTTTGGCATTATATTTTTTATATTTTTGAATGCAATTGGTTGGTTTGTAGTTATTTAATATTTCAGATTCACAGATGCATGGAAACATCAGACTCCCAAAAAATCAAGAATATGTTGATCGCAGCTGTTTTAGAGCTTCTACATGTGATCTGGTATGGAAGGAATGAATATATATTTCGCAACAGCTCATTCAACCTTAATGCAGGTAAAATGATAATCCTCATTCCCATACGGGAGGCAGCATCGATATGGAAAGATCATTGTAACAACTCGATTAGAGATCTTAGGATTTTGCGACATATTGGGATTGAGTGAAAATATCCTCACCCCAAATTCACCCTTAAAGTATTTTGGTAGCCCCTCCCACAGGATGGATCAAAGTCAATGTGGATGGTGCCTCTAAAGGCAACCCTGGCCCAGTGGGTTGCGGATCCATCTTCAGAAATAATTTAGACCAGAGTCTCGGCTGCTTCTATGGATCTTGTAGAGTTGTTACCTCCTTTGATGCTGAGATGATAAGTGTTATTAATTCTATTTCGTTTTCCAAGTTTCCCCACTGGAACAACATCTGGATTGATAGTGACTCCTTTACTATCATTCAGGCTATCTGGATGGGAACCATACATCTATCTTGGAAGCTCACTGCCTGATGGATAGACTTCATACACTCCCTTTCATCTCCCAGCTTCATTGTAATGCATACTTACCATGAAGCCAACAGAATTTCCGATGGTCTTTCTAACATGGGTGTTGATAATGATATTACTTGGAGGGATGAGATTCCCCCTGATTTATTTCCTCTTTATGTTTGGGATGTAAACAAAATTCCTTCTTTTAGACTTGTTTAACTTCTTGACTTTTAATAATAATTTTTGTGTTTTGGTCTTTGAACATAACAATACCTTTGAATTTTTTTTTTGAAAACATTTAAAAAAAACACAATTTTGAAAGAACCCAAATTTCCAACTGAAAGGAGAAATAAAGTCATATTTTCATAAAAACATTTTCTTAATTATATTATGTAAAAAATAGTAGAGAAATTGTACCATAATTGGATAAAAAATTAATAAATAGTGGTTAATATACTTCATTTGAGTTATTTAGAAATGGATTATAATATTTCATCAATGGAAGCATAATAATGAACAATCTCGATAAATGATGAGATTGTGGAAATAAACTATTACCAATTTGGTAACTTTGAATCATAATAAAATGGAAAGAGTACATTACATGAATATTAAAATATCATTAAAAGATTGATATTCAATATATAATAAGTCAAAGGGAGTATATACACCTCATATAAATTTATAGGTGCATAATATGAGATATATCTCAAAGAGGGAAAATTAAGACAGAATTACTTTACTGATTTGGAAACTTTGGAAACATTAACCCCATGAAAGAAAGATCATAAAATGGATATGTAAATAACAATAAATCTAAGTTTAAAAATAATATAATACATCTATTTTCATTATATACACCACATAAAAGAAATGAGTGGTGAATAAGTCATGTATCTCACGAATATAAAAAGTTAGATGAGAAAACCCTTACCTTATATCTTGAATTTATTCGTACATGTTAAAAACTCATGTATAATAAATAAAATTTAATTTTAAATATACCAAAAAACCATATTGTTATATATCATACCATATATTTTTTGTTTATGAATTTATATTACCTGTTTATTAACAAATCCATGTTAATATTATGTTTCGGGTAATATCTTATTTGTTTTTCATATATGTTTTGGATTGTTATTATTGATACTATTACATATAACATGATTTAATTATTTATATATTTTAAATCACGATATATATATCATATATATTTACTATATATTTATTTATAATAATCTATAAATTATTGAAATATGAAATGAAATACACCGTTCCTGGAGACGGTTGACCGTACGTATGCATGAACGTGGTTTCCATTTTGTCATTGTATTGAAAGAAATAAAGTTAATGATATATATATATATAATAATTAAATTATAATTATTATTTTATATATATCATATAATTTTTATGAACCCATCCTTAATACATTCTATGTAGAGTGTTAACTAATCCCATCGCTTTAAGGAGGCGGTAGTCCACACTTCCCCAAATGAAATTATCATATTTAAAAAAAATTGAAAGAATGATGTTATGTGATATTTAATAATTAAATAAGTATAAATCGATCATAAGTATCACATAAATCTCATAAAATATAGTTTCCATCATATTTCTCAACCATTATAGGTGGTAAAGAAAAAAAGAACAACATCATTTCGTGAGGTGGTAGTTCGCAGTATTCAAAAATGGTAAGTCAACTACCCATTAGATGTAAGTGTGTGTAAGGTTATAAAGAAAGCTTATAACAAAAACATCTAAGTATATTTATGATACTGTGGTTGTTATATAAACATGGAATAGTAAGAAATGAGGTCGCATAGAATGAAAATTAGACAAAAGAGCTTGAGGAAGGATGTTGCTTCTACTTTGGGTAACTCCTTTTGGTTTGCACCAAAAGGATTCCTGGGATGGATTTATACCCAAATAGAGGATTATAAGACTAGGGAAATAATGTTGGGAGATTATTTGATCAGATTTCGGGAAATAAAAATGGCTTTAGAGGTGTAGATAAGTAAGAGGGTTGAGTGCCTTTTTATATTAGAGGAGGGGTGACATTCTTGTATGTTTTTGAAAAGGGAATTACATAAATGTTTTCCAAATGAAAATTGGATCCAATAAAGATAAAAATTATATAAAAGGTATTACATGGTATATATATTTCCAAAAATGTATTTTAGAAAATTTCTAGGTCATTTGGTCCCTTAAGTGTAAGGTTTAGTCTATTGTTAAGCTATTTTTTCTCTTAATCACTATAATTAATTTTAATCAATTTCATAAATATTTTTTTTAAGAAAATAAATTTAAATTATTAGAAATTATAAATTTTTTATGGAATAATTTTTTCAAAACTTCAGTCACATAAAATTAAGAAATAAATTTAAATTTAATCCGGCATATGAGACAACAAAATGGGATTTTAAAGTAAAAACGTTCAATAGTTTGGTAAGTTCTTATATCCAATTTCAATGTAAAATTGATCAAAATTACCTAAATTGGATTAATTTATGTATAATTTATATAATTGAACTTTAAAACCAACCAAAAACATAATTTAACCTTATAAATAAATTAGACAGAAATTTTTTTTTGAATTAAAATCCAGTATCATTCACTATTCATCAAAAAAATAAAACATCATAAAAAATACCAAAAAATCACCGTAATCTAATTTTTATGCTAATATTTTAAATATTAAGTCTATTTTTTGAATAAAATTTATCATATTTTAAAAATAATATTTAAAATGAGTTCTCTATTAAAAATTGATAAAATTTCCTTTTAGATAATATATCTTTTTATTCATAAAATTGGATTTATTCTTATCTTAGACCTATCAATTCTATTGAATGAGTATCAAAACTATTTATTGAATATATAATATATAAATTTTATTGAAAAAATTAATCCAAAGTTTTTTGTTTAAATTATTGATATAAAATTACGTTTGTACGTAGAAAAATGGTTTTCTTAGAAAAGTAATTTCTTTATTTTCAAATAGCTCTTACATTCACTTATAGAAATTGATAACCAAAGGATTAATTTTATATACATGTGTTAAAAATATTTTCACAATTTAGATTATATTACTCACAAATTCCAATCCAATGGATATGTGGTAACTATAATAATATTTTAATAATTATATTAATAATATTTATAGTTCTGTAAAAATTCAGCCTTACATGTAATGAAATCTACCAAAGAGACTCAGTAAATTGTGTAATATAGGAAAAAATAGTGTTGTGTGCACCATAATATAATATAATTATTGTGTGTAGTGCATGAAATCCAAACATAGTGATTTAAAATATAAATAACTATACTCAGTGATGTGTGAAATGAGAAATATCAAGAAGATTAAATTATTTCAAAAAAAATATTTCACAAAATCTCATGGTGTTACACCAGGTGTTGGACCATGTGTTTTAAAAGTGTACCGGGACTTTTTGAGAGAGACACTTGTGGATATCTCAAGAGATAAATGTTTTTTGTGAGTCACTTGTGGAAAATCATATATTTTAACGTGGTTTCGAGTAGTTTAATGCAATTTTGGTGGGTTGAGGGATTATAACCCTAATGTTGTTTTGATAGTTTTGTGAGTTGGACAATTTTTTTTGTGATTTCTATAGGTTATACCTATGGTTGGGATACCCATTAGATAAAATCAACCTTTTTATTTGATTATGATTATTTTAATCACCATAAGTATTGATAGGATTTGTTTTTTGAATTGTCAGTTTTTTTGGAATTTCTAGGTGTTGTTGATAACCATCTAGATGCCTGGGGATTAGTGTTTCAGGTTTTTAACTTTGGTGTGAGAGAAGTGGTCACATCCCATCATTTTCCGTGGTAACAGATGATACGTGGGTGGTGGATATATGGTGTTTTAGTTCTATAAATAGATGACAAGGATACACCTTTTATGGGGTGTATCAAATCAGTTATGGGTGTAGGACCCTTGTGTTAGAAGGGTTCTTGGTGTAGTGGAATTGGTTGGTGGATGGTTGAGTTTATATTGTGAACCAAGTGAGTAGGTATACCTGATTTGGGGACTTTTGTGTGGGGTTTTTTGACTCATAGAATGGGAATCAGGATTAGGATAATGGTATCTTTATCTGTAAACAAGTTGGATCAAAGGTTCTCTAACACCCCAAGCTTCCACAATACGTTTCTCTTTGAATAAAATAATAGCTTGCACTGTACAAAACTTCGAGTTTTAGCACACCATGACCAATCAAACTACCTGTTATGAATAGTAATACACACTTTTTAAAAACTTATATATTTTTTTCAAAATGGACTTCACTTTTGGATTAGTAATATCAAAATTATCTTAGGGTAAATTTTTGGTATTTTTCTGAAAACTTTCAATTTTTGATGAAAGTGAAAAACACTATGTTATTGTTTAAAACCTACTTTTTATTTAAATAATTTTTTATTTTATTTAAATTTATTTTATGTCAAAAAATATATATAATACCTATATAAGTTCAATGTAATTCATTAGAGTCATTTTATAATAAAATTAGATATATAAAATTTTATTGAACATTTTAACGTCTTTTACCCACCTTTTAGGTACATTTGCAAATTTAAAAAAAATGTAATTTTAAAAATTCTATGAATTGAATTTTAAAAATCTGAGATACACGATTGAAATTAGTAAGTAAAATTTGGTTCAATAGGATGTAAATAATTTTTGGTAAATTGTAACTTTTGAATTTTATTTACCACGGTTAAAAGTAAATAGGGTAATTAAAGGTAAAAATGATATTATAATTTCTCTAAAACATATACTAATTCTATTGGATAAGTTTTTTTAGACCAAAATAAACCTTAGGAATAAAATATGATCCTCTTTGATCCACTTGGATTAGATTAGAACATTTATTATTATTTTATTTAAAGAAGAATTCAAACTGTTAAATTCAAATTTTCAGAACTAAAACATTTTTAATATAGGGTTATACATAGGTTAAATTAGACTATAAATATTCATTATAAATATAAAAATATTTCCTACATAATTTTATTTTATTTATAATTTTTAGACATTAAATAATTAAATTTATTTATGACAAAATGATGATGCAGTAATTACCTTATTAATGAAAGATTAAAATAATTGATATTATAAATATCCAAATAACTGTAAATTGAGACTTTTGATGAATTAAACTAAATTTATAGGTAAATATGACATGTTAGGATTTATATAATTTATTTTTTCTAAGTAATCATGTTTTTTTGACTTTCAAAAAAACCAAATACTAAATAGTGTCAAAATTGACATAAATGGGTTTTTAAAACAAATACTACATTATTAATTGATATAATATTCCTAAAAATATAAGGTTCAGCCAAAGGACTTAGATAAGGTTATATATATCAATAATTAACCACTTGAAGTTCTCTTGTATTTTTATAGTAAGTTTATTAACCATATATTATAATAATACAAGAATACATGGTAAAAGTTAAACTATTTAACTAAGAGTTAAATCTGAAAGATAATGTTAAAATGGTGACCTAAACCTATCTAAAACGTATTTTTCGGGAGTTTTCAGATCCATCCCCACCTTAAACTTGAAATAAATCTTTTTTTATCCATTATAAATTGAATATGATTTTATAATAAATTAACATTTCCAGATTTTCCTAAAGTGACCCTCACCTCTCTTATAAAAGGGTACTACCCTTTCTCTTAATATCACACCTCCAAATCTATTTATATTTGCCAAAACCTGATCAAATATCCTCACAAATACCATCAATTAAACCTATATTTATTACTTTGATCATAAATCCTACCTAAGGATCCCTTTTTATCAAATCAAAAGGAAGCACCTGAAGAAGAGGTAATAATTTCATCACCTCTTTAAAAGTTATTTTCTTCTTCCACTTCATCTTTCATTGTTGTTTCCATACCAAAATAATAAATCCATTACCTTATAAATACTATTATTTTATTATAAATATGTTACAACCATATTTATTATTATATCTATCCTATTAATGACAAAATCACCATACTTGCGTACGTACGACTTACCGTCTCCACATCGTGGTGTAGTTTTTAATTCAAAACTTCATTATTTGGATATGTATAATAATGAGTACAATTGATTTAAATAATAAATATAACTTGTTAATT
This sequence comes from Viscum album, assembly GCA_963277665.1. Lineage (NCBI taxonomy): Eukaryota > Viridiplantae > Streptophyta > Magnoliopsida > Santalales > Viscaceae > Viscum > Viscum album. Next base: position 67,562,261 of record OY728165.1, on the reverse strand, counting down.
ATTCTATATATATTATATACCATCCAATTACATTCAATTTCACCATCAATAGAATGATATTATCGCTTGTGCGTACGTACGAATTACCGTCTCCATGAACACGATGAGATTCATTCCCCATCATAACCATTCTAGAATAATTTTCATTTTATGATTAAAAATAATTTTTAAGAACTTAATATCATTATGTATATAAATCAAATGATTCCTATCCATAACAAACATGACTTACGTAACAAAACATATAAAAGAAAATGAATCAGTTAACACCCAAAACAATGATACTGCTGAAATATTATTAACAAACAATATTAGAATATCATATATAATATCATATTTATGTATATGGTTCTTGTATAATTTAATAACAATGATTTAACTATTATCCAGGAGGTTAACATACCCTAAACCAAGGAAAAGTACAAGGTAAGGGTTAATTTTATAATCTCTTTATTATCCGAGGTTGTTTATATGTAAGCATCTACTAGGAATTCATTATCATCCTCATCTGGGTTTCTTAAAAATCTATTTCAATTTTTTTACTGTTTCCTAGAATATGGGTTAAAGTCATTTATACCATTTTTTACTTTTTATAAAATGTTTTGAATGTAATATTTCCATCATTTTTCAAACAGGTTACATTATGACCTTTTCGAAAAATTAAGGTAAGAATGTTTTTTTAACTTATATGGTGGGTGCGGCTATTTTCTAATGTTATAACACCTTATAATCTTACCTTACAATTTTATAAGAATATTTTCAAAATAAATGTTTTCTTTTATAATTACGTGACTTTTAAATGATTTCAAAATAGAAGGAGATATTTCCCTCAAAAAGTTTTTATTTCATCTATGTCAACATCCTTTGATAGATTTAACACTTGTTTGAAGTTGATTTATTATGATTCAATATTCCATATTGTATTGAAGGTTTTGTGATATGTTTGACTATAGATGTGCTATTTTTATACCATTCATGGTTTATGGTTAAAGTATTAACATTTCGTATGCTAGTTTTAATATGAATGTTTATGTTATGTTTAAATATTTTCATATGAGGAATGCATTGGACTTAGTAATTGATGGGTGGATCCTGCTATAGCTCCTCGATGCATCGATAGGACTCATGAGACAAACTAGTGTCTTGGAACAAAGCCTTGAAAAAATATTATCTGTATTCTCGACACAAGGCCTTGAATATGTGGTTATGATGTCCAATATTATACATTCCATCATTATAAAATTAGTTATTGATATTACATGTGATTAATAGACTAGTATAATATCCATGTGAATAAGTAAAATGGAATTATTTGACATATCATTTCCATATTCTTATACATTTCCTTAAATGTTTATTCTTATTTATGATAGTTTATGCTATATTGTTTTCCTTACTGATCATCTAAGATCATTCCTTTCTTATGTTTTCCTTTTTCCAAGTATGTGAAGAAGTATATTACGATTAACTTGTAGGAACATGCTAAGGGATATTAGTGTGTTCAAAGGGGATACAATGTTGTTATTCTTCTATTTTGCAATGTAATGTAAAAATTATGTATGTATATAGTACTTCCAAGTCTAATAAACTAATCGATATTTTGAGACTTGATATCTTGTGATCATGCTAATGTTATGTAATATTGCACTGACTTTGGGTAACTAGGGTCAGGTCGTTATAGGTGCATCAAAGCTTGTTGTAGAGTGTGATAGTGGATGAAGTTGGTTGGGGAACCAACTATAGAATTACATTGTAAGTTGGTTCTAGAATTTAGTGTGGGATTTTGAGCATTTCTATGATTCATCTAGGTGTTAAGGTATTGTGTTCAGGTATTGTAGTAATGCAGTGATGCGTTAACAAGGGACCTCAAAAATTTTCAAGAGAAAATGGATAGAGTAGTACCAATATGTATGTGTTTCATATAAAGGGATGTTTTTAGGTTTAAAATACAACAATAGAGTCATTCTATATGTGGTTAAGGTTTTTTGATGATCTAATCAAATGTTCTAGGGGAAATATAGTGTATTTAGGTTTGGTGTTTAGAGTTTCACAATAGAAGAGTTTTCTTAACATGAGGATGAGATGCTGTGAGTTAGTCATGAATCAATGACTGAGGTAGGTTGAGATTCATGGTCTGTTGACTACCATGGATTATTGAGTATGAGAAGAGTTATGGTGTGGATTTTGTAACTACCCATTCCATTAGGAGGTAAAAAATTCTAAGTAAATTTGAATTTCTTGATCTGGGGAGAATTTCACTTTGATAACCAGGACTTGGATTGGGATTTCAAGTATTTTGGAAACCTTATAAGTGTTTTTTACATGGTTCAAGGATAAATGGATGACTACGGTCTTTAGAAGAATTTTGAATAAGTTCTGGATGTTCAAGATACTGGAAATTAGTAGTTTTATGACATTAATGGAATGAATGGGTCATTCATTGAAGGAATGGGTCATTCATGCTATGAATGTCCCTTACGAGGGGTCATGGGTTTCAAAGGACCATTATGTAGGTGTATAGGGATCCTTATATAGATTTTTTGGTTAGGACAAGGGACCATGCTATGAAATTATCAGGAAGAGAGCTAGTATTCCTACCTGGAGAAGGGTTCACATCATGAACCCCATTTCACATCCTAAACCAATATCAGGTCCTTTTAAAAAAAGGTTGAGAGGGTTTCTAAATTTGATATCCCTTGGGTTTCATCTCCTCAGATGTATGGAAGAAGGAGAGATCAAACCACCCCTGTTTCCCCATGATCTTGATCATTTAGGATTGTTTTATTGTATTATTTTAGGGTATGATCTCTCATCTCATTCCCTTTTTTCTTCTCCGTTGTCCTTAGCTGATTTTGGTGTGCCTATCAATCATTTTGGAGAAGCAAAATTGTCAGGTCATTGAAAAATCACTTCTCTTCCTAGGGATTTCATGTTTAGCTTATATAGGACATCCTGAGAGGTTGTATTCAAGTCATTGTTCATCATTTGTTGTCAGTTAATTTGTTCTATGAATCTATTTATGGTTTATAGTAAATTTTAGTAAAATTGGTCATTTATTTAGGGAGTTAACTTGGGTATTTTATATGGACTAACACCAAGGGTGTGACAGGATTGGGTTATACCACTTAATTGGAGGATTCTATGTTTTAGGGATGTCTAGTGATTTTCGAATCAATTATTCCAAGCTATAATTTTTTTAAAAATCTAATTTATTAAATTTATAGTGTTTATTGATGATACAAGTTCTTATAGACTCAATGGATGTCAGTATGAGCTCCGAAATATTTATAGAATGTTGTTTGAGGTATAGAATTTGACTTTACTTGAGTTTATTAGGTAATTAGTGATTTTATGTTCATGTTCCTCCATTATTATTATTTCAAGAATAATTTCATTACTTGTGTTACATGTTCCCCATAATGTTGGAACAAGATCAAATCACCCCAATAGTCAACATGGACCGTATATCTTTATAAATAATTTGACAGTGACATCTTGGTCAAATAAGTACCAACGTAGACCCTTATGGATTATTTGGAAGCATGTGTTATTTTTTCAAAGATAAAAGAGGTTTCCCTTTTGAAATGTGTTTTAAAAATGGGTTTTTGGATTAAATATAAATTTTTGGAGAAAATGGGTGAATTGAGAAATGAGTATTCAAATGGTATTCAAAAAGGGGAATAGATTTTCTAAAGAATATTTTGACGGAATTTTTTTCCAAGGGAACACATGGGTAAAATGGCATGTAATGATTTTTCAAATAGTTTGAAAATAGGGATTTTAATTATTTTCCAAAGGAAAACCAGAGAGGCTTATTGAGTTACTTATTGTATGTTTGATATTGTAAGGGTGATTCCCTATATTCTAAAGGATATATAACTGATGATTTTCCTACTTTTGTTTTCTCAATGAGAATGTTGATACATGATGATGCATGTTGTATGTGTAGCTACATGAGAAATTATTTTACATGATAATCCATGACATGTGTGTTTGGAACTATGATGACTATTCTTGTGGTATGGAAGTGATGGTTAATCAAAATGGATGAGATAGACCCCATGGAGGGTTGATTGGTGATAGAACTAGTGGGGGGGGGGTGGAGGGATGTATAGGACAAAATTTTCATTGATATATAAGTCTAATCATGATATGGGACCTTGAATTGTGTATCCCAAGGTCAAGATAACAGACCATTCTAGGGGTGATAAGGCTTGTGTTGAGGACCACCCATGAGAGTACTAGGTTGAGATGTTTTATGAGATTGTTTAATATTCATAGTATTCTTGTATTTAAGACCATCCTGGGGGATAGGTCATGGTATTCCATGATTCATGGATGATAGACCCCCATTAAGTTATAAAGGTATGTTTTGAGGATTTTGGACATATGATCAAGGCATGTTCCATCAGGCAGTGGGTTGAGGTTTGGAAAATTTCACACTCTAAGAATTTGAGTGTGGGATAAACATCATTTAAATTGTATCCCTAACCTATTTCATTAGGTATGGTTCAATTTATGGTATGAAGTGATTTAATTTTAATATGGATCTAAAATAGGTATGTCCAAGGGTTGTGGTGACCTAGTTTTCACACGATGACCTGAATTTTATGATTTTATGTTATGTTTCTAGGTGGGTGAGTTTTATTGGAATGACTGCACAATATATATATGTATTCCATGAACATATAATTGATCATAACAATAATAATTATTATTAAGGAATTTAGGGTTTCTCATGGGTCATTAGATTCACCCCTTCACATGTACAAGGGATGGGTTTTTATGTGCATGGGTAGAATCTCCTATTTTATTTTAGGACACAAGTATTGCATGGATCTAAATGCATGGTACAAATCTGGTAGGTTATGGAGGATAATAATTTGGTAGGTTGGTATGTGAGTTTTTCTAGAGACTGTGTAGTTTATTTTTAGTTATTTTTTAGCATGTACAATCTAGTGTGAAATTTACGTATATATAATTTATGATATGACATACTTATATATTATGTATTTGTTCTGTATTTTTGAAACATATTTAATATTTAATTATTTTTATTCTAGAAAAAGGTATCCATATTTACGTCCCTATTTTATGTCTATAGGTTTTTGATATTTCTGTTATATTGATGGGTCATGCTGAATTTTTAGTAGATTCAGGCATGACCCTCAAACTTTTTTAGATGCCATAGTCTCTACAAGCCTATGTTAGGCCCTAACCACTAATCAAAAAACTCTGTCATATGGGGAGTCAAACATAAGTTTATTGGGTGACCCTTACTTTTAGGATATGGAATTATAGAAATAATAATCATCTTCCTTCTTTCTTTCTATTAGAAAACAAAAACATCACTCATGTGTATGTGCATTCTACCACCTCCTTGAATAGAATATTTCATTTTTCCTCAACACTTTACATGGTTGGTTATAAAATATGTATTTAGTGTATACTTATGATATTCATGATATAATTTTAATTCAATAAAGATAAACTTTTATCTAACTTCATTCCCTCCCACTCAATATAAAATAAAAAAATATTCATGTGTATGTGCGGACTACCACCTCCACGAATGATGTATTTAATTTTCCATTACTAATTGACATGGATGGTTCTAAAAATAGATTTAATGAATTAATATTATATTTAAAAAATGATAAATTTTATATAGTATTTATATACAAATTTTTATTCTCTAATAAAATAAATTCTATTTATAGAATCAATATTTATAAAAAATGTTATTTTAAAGATTTACATGAGAATCATCACCATAAGTTTCTATAAAGTGACCTTGGAACTCTAAAAACATATCACAAACATATTTTACACAAAAATAAACATTTTATATATGATAAAAACATGACTAAGGAGTAAGGTCTAGAACTGTTGAATTCAAACATGGTTGGAAAACATGATATTTAACAAACAACATTTCTCTTAACAGAGAATTATTACTAAGTGGGTAACAAAAAAATATAATAGAATTATATATAGTAAGAAAAATATAAATATGGTTCTTATATACGTTTATAATAAATATTAATTTATTATACATGGATGTTATATTTTCTTTGACTAAGAAAGAATCCAAGATATGTGTATCTCTTTTCAAACTTATTTCTTTGATACATGTTTTGATGTACGAAACTATTTAAACTACATGATGTATATGATAAATCTTTGAAATATTATATCATGAAAAGTAATTAATCAAGTTATTTAAAGTTACATTTGATTTTTTATGTTTCAAGAGGTTTTGTTTAAATTGTCATATGATCTATAAGTATTCCTGGTCTCAATTTTGATATCCTGATACATGTTTCATATTATGTATCAAAATTTTGTTTATATATTATATTTAATACCCCATAAATTTACTTTGACATAATATTTTATGTGATTAATGGTATTTATGTAACCATATCATGTTCTAAATATTGAAATTATTTGTTTTAAAAGTTGTCAAATCTCTTAATGTTTATTTTACAATCTAATTTTTATCAAGATTTTTTATCTTTAAATTAACATTGTGGAAAATTATGAAATATTTTTCTCTTAAAACCCCTATATTTTCTTAAATTTAGGTTATTTATAGTGTTTCAAGTGTTCATTCCACTATTCCAATCTTTTTTTTTCAAAACCACAGAGATATTGTTAATAATAAAATATAACATTATTTTTAATTTTTAGTCAGAACTTTTCTCTTCTATATACATATTTTTTATTTTGTTTCAAGTTTTTAGTTTTATATAATTAAATTATTAATTAATTTTAATTTATATTGGCTTTTAAATTCTATTCAAATATTTAAAAAGAATCTTATAATTTTTTTTTCCGAATAAGTCATTTTTATCTTTCTTTGAAAAAATGTGATGGAAATTGATTTTTAAACATTTTCCACTTGAACAGATTTTCCTACCATCATGAATATTGTAAATTATTTATCTTTCATACCAATCTTGTATGATTTTTTAAAATAATATTTTTTCTAATTATTCTTTAATTTTTTCATAAGAAATGGATATTTTTTAAATTTTTTTAAAAGGGATTTTATTCCGTATATGTGTATTTTTATTTTCAACTACACATTTTATTAATTAAACATAGTTTATTTTAAAGAATCCATTATTATAAATAATTTTTCAAAAAAATTAAATTTATTCTTGAAATTTCCTAAAAAATTTTGAACGTGACACTTCACTTTGTTTTTTTTTGTAAAAAAGTAATGAATTTTTTAAAGTAAATTCTTTTTAAAATTTTTTCTTCTATTTTCCTCTCTATCACCCAAATAACATGACTTTATGACAATACCTTCATTTCTGATGAATTTATGGTATCCCTCCTGTCCATTTTATTTATTATAATGGATTTATTCTAAATAATTTCTAGTATTGACTTATCTTTATACCCACTGCTCTGTATGGTGTAAAAAACCTATTTTACATAAATTATATTGGGGTATTTAGCAAAAAATATAGTTCATTTATTAAATAGAGAAAATATTGATAATTTTTATACTTTTTAGTTCTATGAATATGATTTTTTACTAGAAATGTTGGTTGATTTTGTTTTGGTGAAATATTGATATTTTTTATTACATGATTTAATATGTATATTAATTGATTATTATGGAATTTTTTTGAGGAATTTTTTTTTCATTCAATATATATATAATTCATTGAAAATGTGTAAGTGATGGGTGGGGAACATTATATCCCCTTAAGGAATCAGGTATGGAATCATAACATAAACATGTATGGGTATCTCTTAGTGTATTCCATATCACACTATGTAAGATGTCTTGGTTGAGAGGGATCAATGTAATATAAGGTTTCTTGGTTAAGAGGCCTTAATAGTGTGGAAGATGTGTTGGATGAGGACTTAATGGTAATATTAAGATGTCTATCACAATGTATCTCATGATTTTTAAGACAGTTATCAGTGTTCATGTGATTACTTACATTATTATTATATCCATGAATATATTTCATGCTCATGTTATTGATTATATAGAAAATTTATTGAGTATTTACTCTTCTATATTACTCATGTTTTTTTTCTTTATGAGATATTCCATTTTACACTACCCTTACTAAGTGTTTAATATCACCATTATTATGTTTCTATTTCCCCATGCTATGAAGAAGAGAAATAAAAATGATGTATCTTGATGGGTAACATGTGTGGGAAATTGTTTTAGAGATGTTGAAGACTTATTATGGAATTATTAGATTTGGGTTTAATGGAAAAAATGTCTGTTGGATGGGAAAGACATGGGGTTTTTATAATTATATCAAGACACAACCCCCCAGAGCTAGACTGGTAAAAAATAACCCATATTTGACAACCCAAAATCACCTCTAATAGGACAGGGGCTAGAAACTAGCACCTATTAGGCATATCACACACATGAAAGACCTTATCCTAATGCACCTGTACACATGGACACATCTTCATACACTATTATAATGTATAAAGGTAAAAAAAATCATACTATAAATTCATGTGAAACATTTTCCCACATCATATTACAATAATAATTTCAAAAAATGTAACAGGTCCGAATATAATTCCACAAAAACTATAAATATCCCAACCTACTGATGACAAGGGGGAGACTACCCAAAAGTAACTCCTAGATCCATCTAAGATCTATCCATCACAACTAATATCCACCTTCTCCTAGACAAAAAAGACAAAAAAATCTCCTATCATATACATTAGACATGACATGTGTGGAAAGATCACATTTTGGGGTGAGTATAAAAATAACTAGTAGGACACACTGAAATCATCAAACATAAAGAATCAAGAGAGGAGCTAATTCATTAACATGAATGTATGTCAATCAAGATGTGAGATAGAAAAATATAACCATAAAAACCTAGATATGATCAATATAGACACCTTGTCTCAGGATGAGGTCATGAACTCAATACCAACCTAGGATTATACTAGTTGTTCAAAGGCAACACTCATCTAGGAGATATAACTCCATGATCCATGTTGTCACTGATGGTGTTCATCTGAGAAATCTCACTCATCACATATTACTATACTAATATAAATCATCTGAGAGAATTTTATCCTCCAATATTTTTAAAAAGAAGCATGAAATAAATTGGGAGGGTTCATCCAAGATACACACTCTATTGAACACCACCTCACTAAAAGGAAAAACATTTCAATACATAGATTGGAGATAACACCTAGGTCCTATGGGGTATATATGAACCTTACTGGATCTGGTAATACATTGATACAAAAATAATGGATCACACTCAGGGCCACTGGGGGGCACAAAAACCCTAACTAGATTAACCAACTAAGTAGGGGATTGTATGCTAGTGTAATTTGGTCATGATGATTCCTCAAACCCCACCTAGGGAATATGAATAAATGATAGAGGATTTCAACCTGATCATACATAGGGATACCACAAACTCTATCCAATATAAAATCATATACGGGATAACAATCCTATCTTTGGGAGGTAATTATACACTTTACCCTTGTAGGTATCAACCAAGGTAAATAACCTAACTAAAACTGGTCCAAACTAAAGAGACAAAGGGCCTTAACTTGAACTAGAAAAAGTACATGGTGTGTACTTGGAGTACACGTTGTGTATCTCTAATTCTACCAAAACCCATGTCTCACTATCCCACATGAAAAAATTACTCTAAATACATGGAGTCTTATTTGAGATACATACCGTATAGAGATTTTACTTCAACTTGGTGTGTCATTTGTTTTAACCTATGTACTATAACATGTTTCCATGTACTCAAGGAATACTCATGTACATTGGCTATGTTTGAGTAATTTTCTAAATAACAGGAGGTACACTCCACATCACTTGAAGTGCAGAGTCCATGCCATAAATTTTCATGTTTCATCTTCCCAATCCCATTATCATTTGAATTACACGGTATGTGCCCCATCATACACAACATGTAGGGCCACATCAACTCTGATTTTTCAAATCACCATATATATCAAGTTATTCTCCAAGTGATACATGAAATGTGGCTAGACACATACTAGGTGTATCACCACATGGATTTCTACAAACTTAATCCCTCTACAAATCTAGATAAATTGCTAGGTATTACATGGTTTGTGGGAGAACCACACAATGTGTGATATTTATCATAATGTGAAACCATATTCATAACTTAGTGGTGACTACATGGAATGTATCCCCCTCAAATACATGATGTGTAGATCATAAATTTATAAAAAGTACATATCTTCGTGTGTCTTCTACCACACATGTTTCATCCTTTATATCTATATGATTTCATAGCCATAACTCATATAATAGAGTTGAACAACATAAATATCTAGCCATAAGTTGGATTTCATCTATTATTCATCAAAAAAAGGTAATTCCACCCTCAATTTCTAGATCATACTAGTATTAAAACACCTATATAAACTAGTGTTGTGACTAGAAAAGGGTTTATGAACCCCACAAATAGTCTATCATCTCGTCCAATTCTTCGTAACCCTCGATGATGTGATATCTCTCAAAATAAAAGATCATGTCATTATACTAAAAAATACATCTTCATCAGTCCATAAAGGACTTATGATGTTTTCAGGTAGTCCTCATACACCTCGGGATGAATTTCACCATTCACAACCATTGATTTCCACAAATCTAGGCCGCATACACTATATCCCACTAGATCCAACCAGTACAACAATGTCTTGCAGGGTATCCCTTACATAGAATCAAATAAAGATCCACTGATGGTTGAGTGTTAAATATTTTGTTACACAATCTCCACCAATGGTAGATGATCCTCCCTTCTACTACTGAAACCAATAAGAAAAAACAAAACATGTTCTATAGAATCCAAATGGTTAATTTTACTTGGAATCCTATTTATGGATGAAACATTATGCTAAAATAAAACTGATTTTATAAGGCCACCTATAACTTATTCATAATTGTGATGTGAAGTGATCATCACTGTTTGAAATGATCATCAAGGGATTTTTTTTGAAGTCAAACTACCTCTGGCAGGCATTGGCATCCCAAACTCTCCATTGAACTATGCCATTGGATGGTTTGGAAGTGGTCCAAAATCTTGAGTCAGATTATGATCACTTAGATAGCATTGTGACATCACACATGTCATAAAATTTCATGCAAAAAAAAAAAACAAAAATAAATCATCCCATTTCCACTTCTATATGGAACCTCACCCTTCATTTATTGATAGATGGGACATAAAGAGTTAAAATCAAAAACTTACTGCAACATCTTTGGTTTCTCAAACTAATTCCAAGGAATCTTGGTATATACTCACCTCTATTGGATGTAATGCTAAGGAAAATAAACCTCCTTAAAATATCATCTCTCTAAATGATGAGTTTCACCATCCATCCTCAAACAATAATGGTTTGCTCCCCACATTTAGTAAAATCCATCAAGAACATTCCTAATGGATATCTGGTAATGAAATATCTCACAATCGATAACCCTAAGTTGTGTATCCCCAGTTTACTAAATAATGGGAAGGGTAACAAATATTGAATGGAAATACATTGTACCATCCTCACTCTCAAGGGTCAGCTACAAGGAGGTCAACTACTTTGTCACCTTTCTCATTATCATTGAATAAAAACCTCACAGTGTGAATTTTCTATCTTGGACATGACTTTTGGTGGATCTAAAGATGGAACTACCTCAACCTTTTCTAGGCATACTATCACTACCATTTCTAAGAAGTCATATCCCATAATGTGCACCTCCAAAAAATAGAACCAATAATTCAAGATCTTCCCATAAACTTGGTACTCTCAAAGAATATATAGAACTATCCTCAAGTGTCTCACATAGTCCACCTATGATGCTATGTACATAAGGATTCCATTGAATAAGACCACAAAGAAACAATCCAAGATGGTTTAAATATCATGTTCATAAGTCTGAAAAGTAATATTTGGGAAATTATCACACCGAAGAACCACTTATACCCTAACCACTGGTTGAAGAAGTCACCAATTCTTAATGGTGGATACTCCTCCATGATAGTTACCTAGTTTAAGTGAATTTAATCCACACCTTAACTCATGATCTTATCCTCCTACTAGAAGAAAAAAACATGGCTTCCCATGTGAACATAGTGGGTATAATAAATCCCCTACTCTATATATTTCCCCAACCACACCTTTAGCTCTCACAGCTACGTGGGGTTATCCAACATACTATCAAGAATATCTGGTTGACCCTAGGTGCAATTCCATGCAATTTTTTTTACTCGGGTGGTAATACAAGAAAATCCTCATGGATGGTTTAAAAATAATCCCCAACATATATAGAGACTTGAAGCTCGTAAAATACAATGCTCTAAGGGTCATACTAGTCAAATTATAGGAAATAGAATGTATCCTCTTGCACATTAGATTGTCTTACTCTACCTGGGATTCCTTCTCACCAAAGAATGAAAATTCCATCCCACTAACTTGGGTACATTTAAACCATCACTAATAATATTAAACTGAGTAGGGTTAATAGAAAAACTATACATATTAAGGAAAATATTGTAGCGTCCTATGACCACTACATAAAAATTCCACATGAGGCTCTCTGTCCTTAAAAAGTTAGTCCACACTGTCAGTAGAAGCACATGATCACCAATCCTATCTCTAAGATCCTCCAAAAACAAGGGGTGAGGTAAAAGGATACACTCACTAGGACTCAAATAGGGAATATATTCAGGGAAACATATCTTTAAACTCTTTTCTAAAACTAATATTGGAGTAGTTAAGAAACATGTTTTACTGCAAAACACACTCTTTATTTTCAGTCACAAGATCCTATCACATGAAGTTATCCATTCCCTTTCCCATCTATTCACCACAAATAGGGTCTACTCCAACACCTTATAACATAAAAATAACTTCAATAATACATATATATACTAACTCCCCATGTCACCCTATAGAGGTATCACCTCCAGGATCACTATCAAGAGGGGTCCAATCCAAGAGGTACTTTCACACCATAGTATTTTTCTTGTACTCTCCCAATTGAGATGGGGATATGGATCTCCATAAAAACTAGGAAATTCCTTTCTTTGATACTCATGAAATGTACAAAAAACAAGTTAATCATTTACTAATATAGAATGGTTTAAATAATGCTCAACTTAACAATGAATATCCACATGAACTGCTAAATTTTGGTCAATATACTGTTGAATAGGTGGAGAAATCGATCTCTATCAACCCAGAGGAACCAAATCCTCTACATATCAAAAAATTAAATCCGCATATCTAAGTTGATCATAACCATGACGCCACTATAAAATCCTAGATAGTTTTTGTAATAGAATAATCCAATGATAACCGAGACACACCACAATTAAAAGATGATATATAGGGAGCATACTCAAGAATGAAATGGAACCACAACCCATTTCTATATGGTGAAGTTATCAATGATTTCCCTAAAATAATTCCAATATGTAAAGATTCAAAAAGAAGGTTAAAAGGGTCCTGGAAAATGGACATGTCAACATCCACAACAACACTTGGTTCCCTATCCTCAAAGATGAACTCGAAACACTTTAAAACTATTTTCATAGTTCCCAAACCAAATATCATAGCTAGAAAATCTCTCAACTCTTGTACAAAGATGACCAGCTGTGATACCACTATGTCATGAACCAACCCACTAGGACCTACCTGGTTTGCGGAAAGCCAAGTGTGAAACCCCAATCTTACCTCCAATAGTCCAGAGGATGGTGACTATCATCGACTTGGCATATCACACACATGGGAGGCCTTAGCCTAAAGTAAATAAACACACGCATGCATCTTCATACACTAGTATGATAAAAAATGTTAAACAACTCATACATAATCATGACCAAAATTTATCCCATATCAGAGTATAAAAATAATTACATTTAATGAAATAGGGAAAAATACAATCCCACTAAAACTACAAAGATCCCAACATGCTGAAAACATAGGGGAAACTACCCAAAACAACTACTAGATCCATATGAAGTCTATATAGCACAACTAAGCTCCACCTTCTCTTGGTTTACCCATGAATCAAAAAAAATCCTATCTTCTATATAAGAAATGACCTATGCAGGAAGATCCCATACTAGTGTGAGTATAATATTACCTAGTAGAATATCCCAAAATCACCAAACATATAGAATCAAGAGAGTAGTGATAATATCACCATGAAGGAATGTCAATAAAGATATAATACATAACAATATGACTATAGAAACCCAAATTTGAACCAGATAGTCACTAAGTCTTTAGGTGAGGTCACAACTTCACTGCTAACCAAGGATTTTACTAGAGGCTCGAAAGTAACACTCAAATGGGAGATCTCACTAAAAGAGCTAAGCTATCATGGATGATGCTCATCTATGAGATATCACTCATTGGACATAACTTTATTGTAGGCACTCATCTGTTAGAACATGCTCGTTGATTATTCCCATGAAGAAGTATAGAGGAAAATGGGAGGTCTCATTTGAGATACACACTTGATCAGTCTTTACATCACCAGAATACAACAGACGTCATTACACAGATAGGATATCACATCCAGTTCCTAAGGGAATACCTAACCCTAACTATAACATTGAATATATGAATACATAGACAGATTATCACACCCAGAGGCCTCTAGGGGACACTAAAAACCCTAACTAATTTGTCCCTCTAAGTAGGGGATCATACACCAACATTAGTTGGTCAAGAAAATTTCTCAAACCCCACATATGGAAGATTTTTAAATGATAAAAGATAACACCCTAGTCATTTGGAGGGATAAAAAACTATGTCTGATACAAAATTATATAGGGGATCAGAATCCTATGTTGAGGATGTAATGACACACTATACCCATAGAGGGATGGACAAGGGGAAAAAACCCAATAGAAATTTGTCTATGATGAATAAAAAAGGGGGACTCAAATTTACCTCTAAAAATTATATGGAATATACTATGAGTACATGGAATGTATCTCTAAGTCTATCACTGCCCATGTCTTGTTGTCCCACCTGTAATGAAATCCTCCAAATACAAAACATGTTCTTTGAGATACATAGTGTGTAGAGATCGGTCTGGAAATTAGCATATTGTCTGGTTAAGCACATTTACTATTGATTTTTTTCTCTCTAATACGAGTTTTCATTTACACATATTCCATGTTAGAGTACTTTTTTAGAGTACACATAGTTTAATTTGCATCACACGATATGTAGGGGTCAATCTGGACCTCAGTATGTTTTTTACCATACTTGTGTACTATCCTAAGTACATGGTGTCTGCCCTATCATATCCGAGGTATGGGGGTACATTGGATCTCGAGCATGTTCTCCCTGCATACATCAAGCCGTAAAACCCTTTTCACCACTCATATGGGATTACATGACATGTATCCTCCTGAAATACAAGTTTTTTAGTTAAAAAATTCATAGAATTTCTAGATCTTCAGACATCTTCTCCCCTATGTGGTATAGCCTATGAATAAGCTAGATTTCATTTCCATAACTCTCGTAATGGAGTTTAATGACATCAATGGCCTTCCAAAATCAATATTTCATCTATTCTTCACAAGAAAACTAATTTCGTCACCATTGTGAAGCAACCTCCATATCCCATCTCTTGAATCCACTTTCACCCATGCCTTGATCATATTTCCACCACCATTGGTGGCCATATTTTGGCCACCTAAGCTTGGGATCACCCATAATCACAACTTCAGATATATCCACCAAATTTTTCTCGTGAAATCATTTTTACCAATTCCATTTTTAGATTCTCATCATCATTTTAATACCCTTATCATGGTTTTAACTCCCAAAATGGATCTCATGATCATGATATGTTATTCCAAATATCAAACTCACAATGATCGGTCTTCCCTAGGTATCATCGAACCACCATCCAACCTATTTCTAAAGAAAAATGATAAGAATGGAGGGAGAAAGGAACATAACACAATAAGAGGAAAAAACTCAGATATGTTTTAGGTTAACCACAGTCAATTTTCATTAAAATAAAAAATGAATGGAAGCAATTAAATGAAAAATAATAAAATATCACTAATCCATAAATCTTAGGAAGATTATATCATGCCCAAAAATATGATTGATCTTTGAATCAATTTATTTGGAGGTTTGATTCAGTCTTAACTAGGGACAAAAAATTGAAATAAATCTACATAAAATTAAGCCCCTATATCAAGTTTTAATTGATGACAGACAAATAACAATTCCATGTTACTATAATTGGTGATATTTAAAATCTCATTTGATGATGATGATCCTTGTAGTACTCCAATCATTTATCCATGATCCTACGACTATACACCAATGCCCTTACCATCAAAGCTCTCTATCCTCTCACACACTGGGGTTATGTATATAACTATAGAGTATCCACCATAATAGGATTTATATAGGATAGAAAAATGGACTTTTATATTAAATAAATAAATAAATAAATAAATAAATAAAATTTTTATTTATTTTTCCATTATTGCACTTTATTAAGACATCTGATGATGAATAATATTATGCCACACCTAGCATAACACCCATGTTTCAGATTAAATGAAGGTCTTTAATTTCCCATATGAGACTCCATTTAGGAGTTATTCAATTATTTATTAAAAACTTCTCACACATAATAAAAAATATTTAATATTTTTAATATCACTACACCAAGGTTATCAGGGCCCTGGAATCATACGCTATCTCATTTTTTATCTTCAAAAATATTCCTTAAAATATTCTAAATTCTTATAAAGTAAAAATAGAGTTGTTATAAAGTAATTTTTTTTCTAATAATTTATATCTCTAAAACTAAAAAGGTATGGGTCATATAAGTTACTCAATAATTATTTTTTATATTATAATTATGGATGGTTAAAATTGGGTCTCTGGAGTTAGTATTATAGCCATTATATAAATATTATGTTTTTATCATGAGATCCTAGATTATGGGTTTGGGGAATCTCATTTTCACCCGTTAGTTTTTCCTTTTTAATAATGGTTTATTTTTTTGGGATGAGTTGAATCTTAGGTGTTCTTGATTTATGCAAGTTTAAATTCTATAATATTGTATTTATCCCTAGAATATTCTACTAATTCATTGAAAATTTCTCAATTTAGAGTTTCCCATTGTGTGTGATGAGTTTTAGTCATGTATTGATTTCATTAGAATAAGATACTTTTATTTTATACTTATAGTATGGACAAATGAGGCATTATAATAACTTTTGGTCATAAATAATAATTTTTTTCATTTTTTAGTTCGTAAATACTTTTTAGGAATTTAGTGAATTGAAGTGTCATGGCCCATATTGGGGTAGTAATCTAACAGATCATGTTTTGGGCGTTCCTCTTCCTTTTCTCCACCTTTCCCCCCTTCTATTACCTTTATTTTTCATTCAATGTTATTGGTATACTAGTTTCAACCATCATATTTTTGAATTTACAATGTATATTACTCTTTTTTGAATATAATGATTTTCTTGTTTCAGTCTCTGGGGTTTATGATCAGACTATACCTTGGGGTGACTTTGTAACAATCCAAAGTTTTATCAATGTAATTCCCTTCTTATAATTATTCCTTATAGTATAATTAAATTAAGAATCACAATTAAATATAATTATACTAAATATTATGTGACCATTACACATAATTTTTCTACTTCTAAGTTTTGAATTTCAAAAATCTGACATACACGGTTGTGTTCAAGATGATTTTTGGAGTCTAACAAAACAAAAATAATTTTTTCTGAATAGTAACATACCCTTATGAATAGTAACATGCCCTTATGAATAGTAATAAGACCCTTATTAATAGTAAATAGTCCAAAATAATTGTAACCTTACCCTTGAATAATTAAATAAAATTAAGGTATCTTATAAGTGACAATTTGAACATATTTAAAGTATTGGTATTTTTGTAAGTCATAAATAATTAATTATAATTAATTTAAAAGAAAATTTATTTTCTTAATAAGTGTTCATAAATTAAAAAATCTATTTACTATAGATTTAAGATAATTTTATAAGACCTCAAGTTATTTTTGAAAGCATTATAAAATCAGTTTTATTTTTAAAAACTATTTTTTTTCAAGTAAATTGTGATTTTAATTAAATATTAAATTAATCATCTTTAGAAATTTATTTTTGAAAAATGGATATCATTTTTGGATTATACACATCAAAAAATGGTAGGGGTTAATTTTTGGGATTATTCTGAAATACTTGAATTTTTTATGAATAGTGAAATACCATAATTTACAAAATAAGCTATTTAAGAAAATTATTGTCATGTATGATGTTCTGCTGATGTAAGCCCACTTGTTTTAGGATCACATGATAAAATTACTATTCTTGGTCATGTAAGACTCACTATTCCTTGTCTTGTGGGGAATTAATAAATTAATGAATTTTATATTGAGAAATCCCCTCTCCCATCCACTATAAATACCACCCTTCACACCCTCATTTCCTCATAGCTATAAAGCTTAAAACTTATTTAAACTCTACCCAAGAATATTCCATAGCACCTAACCCACTTCTAATAGCTTCTAGTCTCATAAAAATACCAAACCTAGGTCTCTTAAGGAGGATCTCAAGAAGAGGATTCAAGAGGTAATTTCTCTTCCTCTTTCCTTTAATTTCCTTTCAATTTCAAGTTCTTTTCTTATTCTCTCCCCACCTATATTCATCCACATGGTATGGTAACTTCAGTATCCTAAATATAATATAATGTTATGATACTAATAGTATATTATACCATACAACCCCCTTTCCATCTTCCTTTTATTTTATAAAAGAAAACGTTGTTCGTGAGGTGTTAATCTATCACCTTCAAGAACGACATGTTTTCTTTTCCCATTTATACCTTCATATATGGTCATGAAACCATTTTTATTTTTGAAATAGAATATTATATATGTATTATTTAATATTTTAAGTTATTTAAATAACTTACGTACATATTACTAAATTAGTAAACAAAACAAGTTTGTTGTCGTCAAAAAACCACCCAAATTAACCCAAACAATCATCATTTAATTCTTATCTAATGATTCATCGACATGGTATATAGTATAATCAAATATAAGATCATTTAAACTCATGTATGATAATTAATAATATGTAATATCAGTTCTGTATGTTTACCCATGTTCTACCCGAACTTCAATTTATGAATACAAGTTAACCGCTCAAGAAAAACCATAAAAACAAACATTCCCGAACAATGTTTTTAAACTCTATAACTCATAAAAAGACACATAAAATAACCTAATGAAACTATAATGAACTATATTTATGTAAAAAAGGTTATGTTATTTTTAATTAATGAATATAATGTGGTTATACAGAACATTAAATTGAATAAAGCATTTGTATATAAAGTAAGGGGAAATTCTCGAACCCAACTTTCATCCTTCAGGTTCTCCCTATTCCACTCCTTTTTTGATATGGTTACTCCTTGAAAATAATTTTTTTCAAATTTTAATTTATTTATTTGGGATATACGTGTTTTTAAATGGTGTTTATGTTAAACAAATGGTTTTATAAAAGAACTGTTCTTTTAACAACACACCTTTTACTTCTCATTTAAGGTTGATGGTTCTTGTAACATGTATGTTATTCCCTCTTCATTTTGGAAACCCAATGTTTATGAATGTGTTATTTTGAGATGAAACCCATTATTTTACATGGTTTAGTTATGTCAATTTTTGATATATTTTTATTGTGTCATGCTTGATAAATGATAATGTTATGATGTGATGGGTGCTCCCAAAATTATATAGCGCAATATGAATGTTTCAATGTGACAGGTGTGCCCAGAATTATATAGTGCTCCAATGCATTTGTAAAAGTGATGAATCTCATGAGTTAATGTGAAATGATGTGTGAACAAGATGCTATATTTGTTCACATGTATGTGTTTTAGTTAACCACTAAGACATGATGTTTCATTTTTATGCATTGCCACATTTCAAGTCTCTTATGAATGCTTCCTCTCATGTTCATGATCCTTTTCCTATGTTATGGTTATGCTCACCCACTGTTTCATTGTTCTTATATATCCTCTTATTGAGATTTTATCTCACCCCTTTTGATGTATATCCTCAGGTGACTACATTTACTAATGAGAGGTCAAGTTCCAATAAGAAGCTAGAGAAGAAGGAATTATATAAATGTTTATGCTTAATGTTGTAATTGTTATGTATGGCCATAGTTTTCCCAAGAAACTAAACCTTTATATCCTCTATGTGTAATGAAATTATATTGTTTGTCTTTAAAATGATGTAATAGTAATGTAAGAAAGGGTTGGTCGCTATAGTTGGTATCAGAGGCAAGGTTTATTTAATTTGGGAATTAGGATTAGTGAACCCTGGAGAAAACCTCTAGTATGAGACTAATTACAAATTTTCATAGAAGAATATTTACATAGGGATTCAATATGTTATGATTTCAGTATAAATTTCGCAAATTAATAAGTTATTTATTCATGACTTTTTGACTTATGTTTTGTTCTAACCTTTTATATTTTAGAATATGGTGGGAACTAGGAGAAACCAGGACAACAACTCAAGCGAGGGCCAATGAAATGATTGCCCGAATGAAATCCCCAATGATTTGGGTGGTGGAGTTTAGAACTTCTTAGCAATTCTTACTAAACTGTCTCAAGTTATGAATAATAACCACAATAATGGGGAACATCCTCCTTCACTAAAGAGGGAGCAACTAGATATCAAATGTTTTATGCAGCAACGACCACTGATGTTTAGTGGATCTTTCGATCCACTAGTTCCGGAATAGTTGGTCAACTCCATGAAGAAGATCTTTTCTATGCTTCAATATTCTGAGACAGAGAAGGTGAAACTGACCTTTTATCATCTAGATGGAGAGGCTGACCAATGGTGGGATTTAATTAAAAACACCAAGCCAAGGGAGGAAATTGAAGAGATGGAATGGGAAGACTTTAGTATAATGTTTCTTAACAAGTATTTCCCAAGAAATATTCGCACGAAGATGGAGAGAGAATTTATAGAGCTCAAGAAAAAGGAAGGAGAATATGTCACAACCTATGAAGAAAATTTCACTAGGCTTTCAAGGTACGCTTCAGGTTTTGTTATCAACAATGATAAAAAAATTGATAGATTCTTTAGTAGATTAAAACCACACCTTCGAATGGATCTTTCAATTTGAGACTTTGGGAGTTATGAAGAAGTTGTTCGATGTGATCTCAAAGTGGAGATGGATTTTGGAGAATGGTCCAATGGATATGGTGATAAGAAATCAAAGATGGATTTTCATGCTGGAGGATATAATGACAAAGGTGGGGAAAAAACTCAGAAACCCACATGCCAAAAATGTGGGAGGTTACACCATGTGAACTACCTCAAATGGACATGAAAGTGCTTTAAGTGTGGGAAATAAGGATACTATTCTCAAGAGTTTCAGAAGGAAAAGAAAAAGAAGGAGAATTTAGCTGAAGAAGGAGAGAACCACCCATGGTTCAATGCTACAACTATAGGGAGCTAGGGCACTATGCAAGCCAGTGCACTAAACCTCAAGTTCTTGAGGGTAATCAGTGTCTATAGCCACCAAATCCAAAGGATCATGGGACGGCTTATGCCATCACTAATGCAGAAGTGGAGCAAGATAATACAGTCGTACAAGGTACACTTCCTATTCACTCAAGAATGGAAAAAGTGTTATTTGATTCTGGTTCTACGAATTCCTTTATATCTTGAAAGTTTTCTTGAACTATAGAATCTAATCCCCCAAACCTTGAAGTAGAGATATCTATAAAAGCACTAAGTGGTGAAATCATTTCAACCCAAGTGTTTGACTCTTCTACTGTCGACGTATGTGGGAAGATTCTTCCAGCAAATATCGTAATACATCCCTTGGTGGAATTTGAAGCTACAATGGGAATGGATTGGATCTCGTTATATAGAG
Organism: Viscum album; assembly: GCA_963277665.1. Taxonomy (NCBI): domain Eukaryota; kingdom Viridiplantae; phylum Streptophyta; class Magnoliopsida; order Santalales; family Viscaceae; genus Viscum; species Viscum album. The sequence goes on along the minus strand of OY728165.1, from coordinate 67,540,262 downwards.
CACATATCAACTATCGAGAAAAAGAAATATCTTTTCATATTCTGAACCATCCTATACTCCTCTAAAAATTCAAGGAAGATTATGAATCTCCTTTGCAAAATCCTTCCATGGTGTGGGTGTTGATTCCCTATAGAGAATCATACCTCACCCAAATGGCTGAGTCAAAGGAAAGTTCCACCCCTGAGGAAATGCCCATCATGACGGAATACAGTAATGTATTTCCTAAAGGGTTACTCAGAATCCCCCTAGATCGTGAGGTAGAGTTCTCAATATAACTCATACCCAGAGCTACTCCTATCTCAAAGTGACCCTATAGAATGTCTCCTATTGAACTGGAAGAGTTAAAGAAGTAGCTACAAGAGAATCTGGACAAAGGGTTCATATGCCTTAGTGCATCACCTTGGGGTGCGCCAGTGCTCTTTGTAAAGAAGAAGGATGGAACAATGTGGCTATGTATCAATTATCGAGAACTTAACAAGATCACCACAAAGAACAAGTATCCTCTTCCAAGGATTGAAGACTTGTTCGATTAGTTAAGGGGAGCTCAATACTTCTCAAAGGTGGATCTTCATTCTGGATATCATCAGCTAAAGGTGAAGAAGGAGGATATTCAGAAGACTGCCTTCCGTGCAAGGTATGGTCACTATGAGTTTCTGGTTATGCCATTTGGACTTACTAATTCCCCTATAATCTTCATGTATATGATGAATGGAGTCATTAGACATTACCTTGAAAAATTTGTGGTAGTGTTTATTAATGATATTCTCATCTACTCCAAGAGAAAGGAGGAACTTGAAGAACATCTAAAACTTGTGTTGGTGACATTGAGAAAGGAGAAGTTGTACACCAAGTTCGGAAAGTGTGACTTTTGGATGAAGCAAGTCACTTTCTTGGGACATGTGATCACAAGTGATGGAGTTTTTATGGACCCTTCAAAAACAAAGTCAATTGAGGAATAACCCTGGCCCTCTAGTGTCACAGAAATCTGTATTTTTCTTGGATTAGATGGGTACTATCGATGTTTTGTGAGAAATTTCTCATGATTTTCAAGCCTGATAGATAAGTTAATAAGAAAAGGGGTAAAGTATGTATGGGTGGAAGAATGTGAGGGAAGCTTTAAGGAGATAAAGAGAAGGCTGATCACTGCACCTGTACTCACACTACTTAAAAGTGGAGAAAGTTATGTTATATACAGTGATGCTTCAAAGAAAGTATTGGGTTGTGTACTCATGAAAAATGATAATGTGATAGCCTATGCCTCATAACAGTTGAAGATACATGATCATAACTACCCAATGCATGATCTAGACCTGATAGCCATGATTTTTGCCTTGAAAATATGGCAGCACTACCTTTATGGTTAGAAGTGTGACATATACACCAACCATAAGAGCTTAAAGTATATATTCACACAAAAGGATCTCAACATGCGTCAAAGGAGATGGTTAGAGAAAATCAAGGATTACGATAGATCTATTTACTATAATCATGGAAAGGAAAATAGGTTAGTTGATGCTCTAAGTAGAAAAGTGCCTTATACTCTATCTATGTTATGGATTGAGAAAGACCCTATCTTCTTGTATATGCAAAGGATGGATCTATAAATCATAAGGGCATGGGATACATCCTACCGTGCCCAAATGATTGCACAAAAATCCATCCAAGAGAAGATTAAGGAATCATAGAGGGATGATGTGGAGATACAATAGAGGGTGAATGAAGTAAAGGAAGGGTGGCTTCATGAGTTCCACATCGATGATGATGGTGTGATTTGGTTTGGAATGTGTCATTGTGTGCCTTCATCACCTGGGATAAAGTAAGAGATATTGGACAATGCACATATCTAAACATTATCTATCTATCCTGGGAGTACCAAGATGTACTGTGATATCCAAGAATACTTCTGGTGGGATAACATGAAGAAGGAGATTGTAGAATATATCTCAAGGTGCTTGGTATGTCAGAAAGTTAAATTAGGGCTATAAAGGTCCAAAGGGTTGATGCAACCATTGCCTATACCGATGTGGAAATGGTAGAATGTTACTATGGACTTTGTCACAGGTCTCCCAAATACATCGAAGGGAAATAATATGATATAGGTTGTGGTTGACCAACTCACCAAGACTGCCCATTTTATCACTATTTCATAAGATCTATCGCTTGATAAATTTGTAAGGATATATGTGAAGGAAGTGTTGAGACTGCATGGTGTTCCACTCTTAATTTTCTCAGATCGTGATCCACGGTTCACATCTAAATTCTGGAGGAGCCTTCAACATGATTTGAGTACTAAATTAAATTTTAGCACGTCCTATCACCACCAAACTAATGGCCAATCTAAAAGGACTATTCAGACACTTGAAGATATGATAAGATCCTACTCTCTAGAATTCAAAGGTGGATGGGATCAGCATATCCCACTGGTTGAGTTCTCATACAACAATAGCTTCCACTTGAGTATTCAAATGGATCCATATGAAGCTCTTTATGAAAAGCGATGTAGAACTCCATCCTGTTGGGATGAAGTTGGAGAAAGAAAGATACTTGGACCCAATCTTGTGCAAGAGATGATAGAGAAGGTTCAAGTCATCCAGAAACACATCAAAGCTGATCAGAGTCAGAAAAAGAGCTATGATGACAACCGTCGAAGAGACTTAGTGTTCGACGTTGGGGATAAAGTCTTCCTTCTAATATCACCATGGAATAGAGTCATGCGATTTGGAAAGAAAGGGAAGCTATACCCAAAGTACATTGACCCCTTTGAGATCTTTGACCGCATAAGAGCCATGGACTATCAGCTTTCACTTCCACCAAATATGGCACAAGTTCATGATGTGTTTTAGGTATCACTTCTGAAAAAGTACATACCAGACCCCTCACATGTACTAAACTCAGAGGTGGTACACCTGGAAGATGATCTCTCCAATGAGGAGCATCCAGTAGAGATTCTGGACCGAAGAGATAAGGTTCTATGCAACAAGACAACCCACCTTGTCAAAGTGTTGTGGAGTAACCATAAGTTTTAATAAGCTACTTGGGAACCAGAAGAGGCGATGAAGGAGAAGTACCCTCACCTTTTTATGTAAAACAAAATTTCAAACGTGAAATTTCATAAGGGGGGAAGAATGTAACGACCCAAAGTTTTATCAATGGATTTATCTTCTTGTAGTTATTCCTTATAGTATAATAACATTATGAATCACATTGAAATATAATTATACTAAATATTATGTGACCATTAAACCTAATTTTACCACTTCTATGTTTTGAATTTCAAAAATCCGACATACACGGTTGTGTTCAAGAAGATTTTTGGAGTATAATAAAATAAAAATATTTTTTGGTGAATAGTAACATACCCTTGTAAATAGTAACCTACCATTAGGAATATTAATATGACCCTTATGAATAGTAAATTGTCAAAAATAATATTAACCTTACCCTTGAATAATTAAATAAAATTAAGGTATCTTATAAGTGATAATTAGAACATATTAAAAGTATTGGTATTTTTGTAATTCACAAATAATTAATTATAATTAATTAATTAATTTAAAATATAATGTATTTTCCTAAAAAGTGTTCATAAATTAAAAAATCCATTTACTCCATATTTAAGATAATTTTATAAGACCTCAAGTAATTTTTGAAAGCATTATAAAATCAATTTTAATTTTAAAAACTGGTTTTTTCAAGGAAATTGTGATTTTAATTAGATATTAAATTAATCATATTTATAAATTTATTTTTTAAAAATTTACATCTTTTTTGGATTTTACACATTGAAAAATGGTAGCGGTGAATTTTTTGGATTTTTCTGAAATACTTGAATTTTTGATGAATAGTAAAATATCATAATTTTCAAAATAATATAAATAAGCTAATTGTAGGGTCATGTATAATGTTATACTGATATAAGATCACTTGTTTTGGGATCACATGAAAAAATTACTATTCTTGGTCATGGAAGACTCACTATTCCTTATCTTGTGGGGAAATATTAAATTAATGAATTTTATATTGAGAAATCACCTCTCCCCGCCACTATAAATACCACCCTTCACACCCTCATTTTTTCATAGCTCTCAAGATTCAAACCTTGTCTAAAATATACCCAATAATCTTCCCTAGCCCCTACCCTACGTCCAAGAGCTTCTGGTCTCATCAAAATACCATGCCTAGGTCTCTTATGGAGGATCTCAAGAGGAGGATTCAAGAGGTAATTTCTCTTCCTCTTTCCTTTAATTTCCTTTCAATTTCATGTTCTTTTCTTATTATATCCCCACATATCTTCATCCACATGGTATTTTAACTCAATTATCATAATTATAATTTAATTTTATGATAATAATAGGATATTATACCATCCAACCCCCTTTCTATCTTCCTTTTATTTTATAAAAGAAAACGTTGTTCGTGAGGTGTTAACTATCACCTTCAAGAACAACATGTTTTCCTTTTTCCATTTCTACCTTAAGATCTGGTCATGAAACAATTTTTATGGTTGAAGAAGAATATTATATATGTATTATTTCCTATTTGAAGTTTTGGAACTAACTTATGTACATATTACTAAATGATTAAACAAAACAAGTTCATTGTCTTCAAAAAAACCACCCAAATTAACCCAAACAATCATCATTTAATTCTTATCTAATGATTCATCCACATGGTATATAATATAATAAATTATAAGATAATTTAATATCCTATAAGATAATTAATAATATCTAATATTAGTTCTGTATATTTACCCATGTTCTACCCGGTCTTCATTTTATGAATACAAGTTAACCGCTCCAGAAAAACGATAAAAACAAACATTCCAGAACAATGTTTTTAAACTCTATAACTCCTCCAAAGGCACATAAAATAAATTAATAAAACCATAATGAACTATATTAATATAAACAAGGTTATTTAATTGTTAATTAATTAATCTAATGTGGTTATATAGGACATTAAAGTGAAGAAAGTGTTTGGATATAAGGTAAGGGGAAATTCTCGAACCCAACTTTCATCCTTCGGGTTCTCCCACTTTCACTCCTTTTTTAATATTGTTACTCCTTAACATTATGTAATAGTAATGTAAGAAATTTTGGGTTGCTATATACTTTCCTAGAATCATCAAGCTTTGTTTGACCCACCATGTTAGAGTAAAATTTAAATGACGGGGAGTCCTATTACAGATCTCATCTTCTAATTATCTCCTTCATATATTTGTTTGGTGTATTAATCCAGTTAGAGCTTGTAATTATGGGTTATTTTCATGAATTTCAAGTGATGTTTTATCTTTTAGTTTCCTCAGTCCTCTGTGTTTTGGTAATTTCACCTCTCGAAGTACATTCTTTCTCTGATTGAATTTTTTCTAATATTCTAAGTGAGGATGATTGTGTTGTTCTTTTTTATTCAGTGAATTTCGTGGGGTAGAAAGGGATATGGCATGGGAATTGTTATACCCCAACCTTTTTTTTATTTTTATTATAAATATATATTGATTATTATTATAATTTATAAAACTCTATATTTAATTGGATTTTTTTATTTTATAAAATTGTGTAGAATACTGTCGTTCTAAAAAATGTTACGTTATGTTGAAACCAAGGGAGATCATTTCATGATATGACCTTTATATTTTATGAATATTTGGGTCTAGAGTATCTTGTGTCATGAAAATGTGTCTGTTTTATGAAATGACCCTAGGAATTGAGGTAGTCATTCTAATTGGCTTCATGGGAGTTGATCCATTACTTGATGAGGGGGTGTTATGAGATCCAATATTTTCACATTTTGATGTGATTTTTACTAGAAAATAAATCCATAAGTGATTTAAGATATGAAAAATTCATTTCTATTTTTACTTTTGAAAATAATTAATTTAAATTTTTAAATGGATTAATTTTTTATTTTTTTTGTTTCCTTAATTTTAGAATTAAATGAGAAACCATACAATGTTTTTTTTAAATTTTGGTTATATACTATTTGAAGGGTTTTATGTCAAATTTTTATTTTTATTTCATTTTTATTCTAATTAAGCAAAAACATTCATTGAGTAAATGATTTTCATGGCTAGTAGTCTAAAAATGAGAAAGGAATGATTTTATTTGACTTTACCTCAACCTGATTATATGAATTTAGAATTTCCCATTTCATACAACTTTCATCAAACATTTATAACTTTCGGTCATTTTTTAATGACTTTGTCCCTTAACTTTCCTGCACATATTACGACTTTATCATTAAAATATAGTGAGTGTATGAATTCAGCCAACTTGTAGGACTTAGAAGATCCCATATAAACTCCATAATATGACTTTTGAGCATCCCATTGTATGAATTTATCCCCACCATAAAACTTTATTATCAGAAATATGACTTCATTATAAAACTTCACCATCACACTTCTTAGTGCATAGGACTTTCCAAAGACAGTGTCCATGTATATCTTTAGAATCATTATTTAAAGTTGAGATTTTGACATTAAATGTGTCATATAAATTTGGTACTTTTCAGAAAAAATATTTATATAATCTCTAAGTTTATTAGGTCTTAAGATAAAATTTTATATACATTTTTTTGGTCTACTGAAATCGATCAAGAACACTCTCGAGCTTCGATAACACACCCATCCCACAAAAATAGAAGGAGAATATGATGGTTTTGAGATGAGAGGATTAAATATTGACATATATAAATAATATTATCCATCTATGTAACACCATAATCATTTTAAAGGAATAATATGATTGATGACATTCTTAACATGCAACACTGAGCTTTAAGAGAATTGCAACATACTATAAAAATATTATTACTTAAATATGACCATTATAACCTAAATTTTGAATTAGTGGGTAGGGATAATAGTAAAATCATTATGAATTTATTTATAATAGTCCAAATAAATAAAAATTTCTTGATTAATCTTATTAAATAACCACTCAATGTTTAGTGAAGTCATTTTATTCTTCAAAAAAATGTTTTCTTCAAAAATGGTTTTTATTAAATTTTGTGAGAGAATAGTATAATTAATTTTTGAAGGTTAAATTTTTTTTTTATAAAAAATATATCATTTTAAAATTATAATTTAATAAATATATTGGGGTTAAATTTTGATAATTTTCTAAAAATATCAATTTTTCAGTGAATATTAAAAAAATACCGATTTTATAGAAAATCGTCTTTTCCATTCAAGTATTTACAAATTCCTTTTTTGTTTTTAATTGATTTTAAAATTTTAAAATTCATTTTTTATTAAAAATTATTCAACTTGATTCATTATAATTGACCTTATTCTCAATTTTGGTATAATAACATTTTTATACATAAAAATATATTTTTTTGAAAAATTATTTTTCATCGCGATTTATGGGTTTACTTTAAAAGTAATTTATGAAAATTATAGGGGTTGAAATTTATATAATGGGTTAAATATTTGGAATTATCATGTCTAAATTTTCAAATCAGTTCAATATTTTTTTTCATAATTAATAGTATCCTTGGTGAAAATGTTGTCATTACGGTAAGGGTAAAACAGATAGAACAAGGTAAAAACTAGGAAATAAGGCTTCAAAATAATCCATAAACTTGGAAATATTTCATTTTAAGATTTTTATTCCACTAAAACCTTCAAATATTTTAAAATATTTTATTTTTTTCCATTAGTGTTTGATATTGATCATTATTGTTTTTAAGTAAAGGAAAATTCCAAGATATCTTATTCTTGATTTTAGTATCCATAATATTTTATGATAGTGATAAAAACAATTTTTCAATGATTATTTAATTTAATTTTGAATATAAATAATTTTTTTTATTATGATAATTTTTTTAGTTTTTAGTGATCAAATAATTACCTTAAATCCTAAAGCAACACCAACACAGTGCTTGTGCAAGTAGTAAAAAAACACATAAATGGTTTAGAAACAAGAAAAATAATATTTTTTGGTTATGTAATTGTGTTACATGAATTTATTGGATAAATATATGATAATATTTATGTTTCAAAATTTTATTTTTGAATTACAAATATATCATGATTTTTTTAATGTCAACTAAGTGAATAATCCCAAAAATGACTTTAATCTTACTTTATGTTAAATAATAGTTTATTAAATGATTAAAAATTATTAAAGATACTATATTCACCCAATTTAATTTTATGTGTTTTATAATATCAACCATTTTCCACTTATGGGTCACATTTCCATTTATATTAACTTTTTCACCTTTAAATAGTTAAAAATGTTGACATTGATGTAATCATTAAAAGGGTTAAGGGGGATTAAAAAAAATAGATAAGGGTTAAAAAATTAACTAAACTTTTATAAATTTTATTTTTTGATATAATTTATACATATATTAATCTTATATTATAAATATATGATTTTTTGAGCCGCTTAAATATGATACTTAATTTATATTAATTTAATATGTTAAGTAATTTCAAGGGAGCCTCTCTCTTATCTTATATAGGGACACCACATATCATCTATTTCTAACACTTATTTGGAAAATATCACAACCAAGACCTTAAAAACTAATATTAACTACCTTGGATATACTATAGATGTTATAGTCTCCTAAAAACTCCATCCCTAGGGTCTTTGAGAAGAGATGCAAATGAGGTTTCTCTAAGAGGAGGTAATCACCTTAAACGATCTCTTTCATTTTAATTATTATTTTACCCACATAAATTTTCCATAAACATTAAAATATATTAAAATAAATATATACCATATAAAAAGATGTTATTATGTTTATTTTATAACTTTTATGTATATCATTTTCCATCAAATGAGAAATAAAGTATATCTCGTGCATACATGTGGACTACCATCTCCACATAGTGATGTGATTAATTTTCCATCACTATATATCATGATTGGTTATTATTATGGATTTAATATTTATATTTTATATTTATGAAATTATTATGTTTCTATAATTATAAAATATTATCTACCATCTTACCTTTTCCTATGTTATAAAATGGTAATGTGACCTGTTTATATGTGTGGACAACCACCTCCAAGAAGCGATGTGATTTCTTTTATTTATTCCTTAAATTGATGGTTATAAGGATAAATTAAATGAATATATATGTTATATTTATTATATAATAATAATAATAATCATATAATAGATAATTATTATTTACTTTTCTTTCACTTCGTCCATCAAAAAATAGAAACATCGCTCATGCATATGTTTGGACTACCATCTTCATGAATTGATGTATATATTTTTTCATCAAAACATTATATGAATAGTTATAAAAGTTTATATAATGATAAAATGTGATAATAGTTATATTATTGAAATTATAGAGATGATATAACCATGATCAACGTGCAATGACCAAAACTACCAAACTGAAACTTACTTGTAAAATGAAACCGTTAATATGAAAAAATAATGATTTTAATAAATAATTATTGACAAATGGATGTTGAAATGTTATAAGTGTATAATATATGATATAATAAGTAATAATATGGTTATTTTATAGAATTATAATAAATTTATATTTATTATAAAGGAGGTTAGATCACTTATGAAGAAAGTCAAACTTGATGTAAGGGTTCCTCATCTCGATATTGTTTCCTTGAAACATGTTTGATTTTATTCACATATTTATGTTTATAAGGTGTGTTCAATTAAAATTTGACATGTTATATCACATATATTTCCTAATTAATGGTATTTAAATTTAAAATTCAAATATTTCATCCAATTTGTTTGATTTGAAAGTTATCAACGTGGAAATGGTTTATCATCTAATGTTGTCTTCTTTGGGACATATGTTTTTTCATACACCTATCTTCTTTTATGAGGTGTATTGAATGCCCATTTTATATATTGTATGATGAATATATTTATGTTCATGTTATTTATAGTTTCATTTAAATTTATTTCTTTAATGGGTATTATGAATCAAAAGTTACCAAAGTGATAAGGGTTTTATGTTGAAATCTCATTTTAGCTAGGATTGTTTATGCTTAAATGTAGGTTGATGAAGTTATATGATATTTCTCTAAAAAATAGTTCTTTTGTTATAATATGGTAATTTATGGATATTATATGATTATATTTCACTTTTTTCTCTTTAATTTCCCAAGATACCGAAAGAATGTTTATAAGAAAACCTAACTTTATTTTATTATTCGGTCGATAATATTTTTCTTCTATGTCTATATTTTATTTAAAATTTTTTAATAATTTTTTTAATATTATGATATGAATTTTTAAATAAATTTTTACCTAGGTGTTACATTCTATAGAAAAATTAAAATTAATATTTCTTTTCATTTTCTAAATGTGGTACTTTTGAATTCTTATCAAAAATATGAAAGGAATATTTATTTTAACATACATTGAATGAAGGGAATTTACCACCATCATGATTGCTCAATGATTGGCAGATTAATTTTAAAATTTCCTTATTTCTTTTCAAATTAAATGTTTTCCTTATAATTTTGGGATTTTTTATATTTTAAATAAGTGATTTCAAAAATAAAAAGGTATTTTCATCAATAAATATTCCAATAATCAAGTAGGAAAGTATAAAAACTCTATAATAGTTTTGAGAGATATTAAAGTAGATGACAAAGAACATCCCATGTCAACCATTTTGAAAATCATTATTTCTTAGTGTTACTTTACCAAGGATTGATATAAAATGATATACATTTTTTGGGTTCCTCTTCTAAGTGAGCATTGATTGACATGTTTCTAGATGAATCAAGAGAGATAATATAGAGGATCTCGAAAAACCCTAATATTTTTTTACAAGAACAAAAAATAGATTAGTATACATGGTAAATAGTTCCAAATACTCTTTACATAAAACTAAATGGGAATAAATAATATCTATTATGTGGTAGTTAACATTTAACAAGGTTTGAAAATTATCACCTTCTACACCCATTCGAGTGTGATAGTTTTTTCACTATTTGGGTCATTATATTGATGGATTCACTCTTGTTAAATAAATTCATGATGCTAAATAATAAATAAGTTCAAAAAACCAACCAATAGTAAAGGATTCAAGGAATACTCAACAATTAAATTTTTAATTGAAACTAATATCCTCAAAAGAAACCTTTCCAACAGACTTTTCAAAAACTTTCCAGAAACCCCCATTCTCGAGGAATAATTCCCAACCTTTTGAAAGCTACCAAAAAAGATATATTGGACAACCCTTAATTAAGGTATGGCTGATATAGCTTGTGTAATATCAAAATAACTAGAAAAACACTCTCATAACTCAAGTATTAATTCTAATGGAGATGAATGGGTAGTTTGGATAGATCGTTTACACCCTCGATAACTTGGTAAATCAAGGCTCAAGTAAGCAACCATCTTAATAAATTCCCAACCAAAAAGGAAATTTCAGTTTTTCTTCTTTAAGTATTGGTAATGAGGTTAAAAGTAGTTTATATTCCCTACCATGGTTTTAATTTGGAAGTGGTAAGCCTCCAGAACATTGATGAATTTATCCTAAAGAAGGAACCAAAATAGAAAGTGTCTGTGGAGACAAAACCAATGGATAAATATAAAGTAAAATCCAATATGGATTAATTACTAAAACCCCAAACTCCCTTACCTTCAAGGATAAACCCATCTAGTAGAACTAATGAATATTACCTACATCAAGAAGTTCTATAAACATTTTGGAAAGTGCAAGTAAACATCCCTTCATTAGATTCCATCCACTAAATCCATAGATAAGAAAAATTTCTCAAATAGATGTGCAATAATAAGGGGAAACTTCAATATCATGAAAATGTGAGTTTAGGTGGAAATGTCTCTATTATATTAACCCCATAATTACCTAGAAAATATCAAGACCTAGATACTTTCACAATACATTTCACCATATTAGAGATTGATTTTAATAATTCATTTCGTGATTTAGGGGAGTCAATAAAATTTATTTCTTAATTGGTTTAATATTCCTCATGGATAGGAGATATTAAGGAAACTAGGGTGGTTGAACAAATATCAAACTAATACAAAACTTAATCGACATGGGTTTTAGAATATATTTAGGTAAGAGTGAAATGACTATTGTTTTTAGCTAATTTATACATTTTGGGAATGGAATAAGAAAGAGGTGCATCCCATTCACCTACAACTATAGTTATTAAAATTTTTAAGACTACTAAAATAATAATAAATGCCAGTAAACTAATATTCTCAATTTATTTTATATAATAAAATATGAATTTTATTATTTTGGATTCAATGAAATATCCTCTTAATGAACAGTATATTTTTATGTTGCCTCACTCTGAATTTCCTTATTGTTCTAAGAAAGAAATAAAAATTTATCGATGAAATAATTTAACTAAGGTAAACTTGAGAATCACTTGATTTTTCTCACAAATTTTATTTTTAAGATGAGATAAATTTGAAACAAATTTGCGTGTTTAATATTTTGTGAAACATGAAAAATTTTATTATGATTATTTTCTCAAATATGTGGCTGGAATTTCTATTTAGAAAGTATAGTTTGTGGGAATAGGAAATAATAAGTTCAACACATTCTTAAAACACCCCTCCCCCTCCCCCTATCAAGTGTCAAATAAAGATGTCTTCCTCTAACCAGAAATATGTTTTTCAGGAGGAAAATGAAAATCGTTCACTTTTAATTTCAAATATTAAAACCCTTTTCAAGAAAATAAATTTCTATAAATTCTAAAATATAATGTTTGGAAAATATGATGTTAATTAAGATATATATGTTCTATTATTCCTATAACTTATTCACCCCAGATTCTCTAAGAAATTAAGTCTAAACCCATGACACATTCCCAAAGAAGTCTCAATCTGACCCTCATGGAAGTTTTATAAATTAAAATTAGTATATTTTCAAGAGATTTAATTATATACCCCTTCTAAAATTAAAAATGGGTGTGTACCATCTATATTATAGTAAATAATATTGGATTCACCATTGTAAAAATGAGAATAATGATCTTGTTCCCACTGTGATTAGAAAAACATTTGGGGGTATGCATTGACTATGGGAAATTAAATCACATAACCTGAAAAGGCCATTTAATTATCCCTTTTGTAGACCAAATGATTTAGAGACTACTTGGGAAACATCATCATTATTTTCTTGATTTATTCAATGGGTATTTATAGGTTCTAAAATCTATAGAAGATCTTGAAAAACACAACACCTTTCCCTTTGGTATGTTTTAATTCTGAAGGATTCTTTTGGTTTATTCAATGCCCCATATACTTTTCAGTATTTCTTGATAAGTATTTGTTCAGTCCTGATTGAGATTTTCTTGGAGGTATTTCTTGATTAATTTACTTATTATTCAACTTTATTTGAAAATTTTATTGAAAATATGGAGAATATTTTAAAGATATGTATTGAGAAAAAATTATTTTTAAACACTGTAAATTTACATTTCATTATAGTGAAAAGTAGTGTGTTAGGATGTACAGTTTTTAATGATATAAATGTGGTTGAAAAGACCATGATTGAAATATTTTTTTTTCACTTCCCTACCCCGACTTTGTACAAAACATTAGATCATTTTTAGAAAATGTTGGATTTTATAGAACAAAAATTAAATAATTTTGCAATTTTTCTTTAACTTTGACCAAAATGATCAAGAAAAAAACTAATTTTTTATTTGATAATTCATGAAGGATATACATTTATAAACTCAATGAGTTATTTTCCATATATCCTGTGATTAGTCTACCAAGAAAGGAATACCCATTTAAAGTAATTTTTAATGGCTCAATCTAAGTTATGGGAGATATGTTTCCCTAAAGGACTAATGGGAACTCACAAGTGATAGATCACACTTCAAAGACCCTAAATATAGAAAAAATCGATTAACAATAATTGAGAATTATTTTTTGGTCATTTTTTTAATTTAGATAAATTTCTTTAATATATGTTAAGAAGTAAAGTCAAAATTTATTTTAAGCATGCATCCCTAAGATACTTTATTAAGATAGATGATATAGTTCCAAGATTGGTCAGATTTATATTGATATTATATGATTTGAAATTTGATATCAAAGAAAATAAGGGCTTTGAAAATTCATTTGCAAACCACATGAGTGGGCTTCCCTACACATTCATAGTAAAAAACCCATAAAGATTTCCTCAGATGATTTCCACCCTAGTGATTAACTATAAAAATTCACTCAAGTGCCCTAATATGATGACATAGGGAATTATTTATTGACAAAAAAATACCCATTTCTTTTATAAGAACAAGAATATTAAGTTAAAATTTTAATATAAGTATTTTGTTTGGGAAAAGCCTTATTTATAGAAACTTTATAGTAAACATTTGTTTAAGAGGTGTATACATGAGGAATGGATAAGATATATTCTTTTATTTTATTCATACTCTTTCATTTGGAGGAAAATGTGTACCTCAAAGAATATAAATATAATTATTATATGTTGTTTAGTTTTTCCTATCAAATTTTAAAGATTTTCAATATTTTCAAACCATTTAAAAAAGTCAATTTACTGAAGGAATTTCTAAAAGATATAAAATTTCTCAAAAATATTTTATTTTTTGAATTATTTAATTAATGGGGATTTGTTTTAATGGGCCTAATATATTTTGGTATTTCTTATACCTTGTTAGTGATAGATTATCTGCCTATGTGGATTAAAGTATAAGAAAACAGAAATGATGTTGAAAAAGTTGTAATTTATTTTTGAATATCAATTTTCTTTAGATATTTTGAGTTATAATCAATGATTAGAGAATATGTTTTTACAAAAAAAATTATGCTCATATGAATAAGTATAGAGTTTAGTACAAGACCAAAATAATATACCACCCATAAATAAAAAGTATATCTGAGGTCTCCAATAGAGAAATAAAAAGGCTTTTAGAAATAAAAATGAAACTTAACTGGAAGGATTTGAGTAATAAATTTTATGATACATTATGGGTAAATAAAACATATTTTAAAACACTCCTATGTATGTCTTGTTACCTAATGTTTTATGATAAATGATGTCATTTTCGTGTTGAACTACAAAATAAAGCCTACTAAGTTGTGAAGAAGGTAAACCTAGAGTTAATAAAGGATAGGTAGATAAAGAATCTATAAATTATTTTATTAAAATATATGATAAGAGAGTAATGTTAGAACACCATATTATAGAAGGAAATTCCTAGATATTTCAATGAAATATTTATTTAGAAAAGAGACCTCCAAGGTGGAGATAAATTATTTTGGTTCTATTCTTGGAAGAAGCTTATACACAGTAAGATTTATTTCAAATGGATTAGACCATTTAAAGTAATGAATACTTTAAATTCATTGTAGTATATATCAAATGAGTTTAATTAAAAAAACTATTTAAAGTGTATGAAAAATAGTCAAATAAAATTCAAAAATATTTTTAAAATTAAATGATGGAGGTATCCAAACTCCTCTTTTACACTTATAAATAAAGGATGGTCATGTTTTTCTCTTTCTATAACATTAGTCAAGATTCCAAGTTTTTAAATATGGTATTTCTTCTAAATTTTGATATGTGATTAATTGAGATTGAGTTCTAGGATAAGTGTGGGGGATAAGAAAAAATATTGCAGGATATAAATATTTTGAGCTTTATATTTATTTTGGTTTTGTGTGTTTATAACTCAAAACAAAATAAAAGGAAGAAAATAATGATAACAAATAAATTTTCATGATCTATAGATAAATTTTCATGTTTTATGATTTAATTTTTAATAATTTTAGAGTTTTTTTTATGTTAGTAATTTTATTTTAAAATCTACCCAAACTAGTGAAAAGAGGAATGATAATTTTTAAGATTTAGTAGTTCTAAAATTGATGAAATAAAATGATTTATTAGTGATATTTCCTAGTGTTTTCATTGAAATTTTGTTTCACAACTTCGAAAAAGGGTTTGATAGGAAATATTTTTACTAGAATCAAAATGATAACATGAGGAAATTGAAATTTTGAAAGTGAACCACAGAAACTCATTATTTTTGAAAAATAACACCTTAGGGAGATAACCCAAAATAAATTCATAAAATTCATTTAAATCTAGATTAAAATGGAAAATTTTGAACCCATGTGAATTTTTAAGAAAACTAGGTGATGTTGTGTGAATAATAAAATCCATATGTAAATTTAACAAGTTATTTTCACATAAATGACAGTGAAAAATTTAGTAGGTGCCTAATTGTCAAAAAATGAATGAAATTTGGTGAAGGTAATTGGGAAACTAGATGAAGAAGGTGAAAATTGACATATAATAGTGTTATTAGACTAATATAAATGAACTATAAAGTTTAAAATGGGTACAAGTTACCTAGAAAAAAGAATGAATGAATGTGCCACTTGTAAAAGTATAAATTCCACTGAAATCTATTCCACTTTCTCTATTAAAACTAAAAATTTTAATTTAATGTATTTGAGGGAAGAGGATGGTAAATTCATAAAGCTGGCATGATATTTTTATGCATTAAGTGAATCTTTTCTTTTTTTGGAAAGTGTATTTGGAACATTGAAGGCTGAACTTTTTGTTAGTAAGATTTCATTGTTTTTTATAGGAGTATAATAGTGTAAGTTTAGGGAAGTGATAAGAGCCAATATTTTTAAATTTTGATCACCTTTTAATGTATATTTACCCCATAGGTAATTTAAGAAATTGAAAATTCATTCATATTTGTACATTTTAAAATGTAAAATTTAAATGTTTAATTAGATAAATATATTATTTTAATTTGTTTCATCTGTTTTGGTATTAAATGGGAATTTATACATTTATTATGTGAATTTTAATTAGATAGTATTTAAAGTATTTTAATTTTAATTTTTATTGTTTAATTCATTTTTTTTTCTAATTAGCATGAAGCTTACAGTGAGTAAATTATATTCATGGTTTATGGTTTTAAAATGACCAAATAATGAACTTTTTATGAATTTACCTCATCCCAAGAGTATGAATTTTTAGTTTTCCATTTAATAAAATTTTACTATGATTTTTTATGACTTATAATCATTTTATATGACTTTATTTGTAAGAATTTTTTTAATCATATAACACCATCATTTGAATTCATTGATCATGAGACTTTATCCAACCTATAGGACTTTAAAGAAACTATAGGAATTCCAACATAAAACATTGATATTCTCATTGTATGAATTTGTACCCACCAAAATACTTTCCTACCAAGAATAATACTTCATTTTTTCATTTCCCAAAGAATATGAATTTACAAATCTAGTAGTTATGTATGAATTCTATATCATAATTTCAATTTGATCATTAAACATACCACATATCCTATGAATTTGAGACTTTATAAAAAAGATGGATAATTTTTATCTTTACATGTTAACAAGGAACTAACCTAAAACTCAATTTCCATTATTATAGTCTACCCAAATTGGGAAACAATGGTACTGATATTCTTCATGGAACCCATCTAATATAAGAAAAAGGAGAATTTAATGAAGTTGAGATGAAAATATTTGAGATATACCCAATTAAAGAACTTTGAACACCATGTTTTACATATGGTAGAAATCAAAGAAATATGATTTGGGAATTGAGTACTATAAGGATTACAGAATCCTGAAAATCACCCAATAAATACAATAGAGAATATTCCACTCACATGGGACTGGGAGATACTAAAGTGAACTTAAAGCCTTGATAAATGTAGGATTTCTATAAGAACATGATAATTCATTCAGGAATGAAATTTTGAGGTAGATTTCATTGATAATTTGATTCAGTAAGTTCTATTGATAAAATTATTTCTTTCTTTTCTTCTATTGTAATCTCCAGTGATGTCACACTAGACCCTTAGTGGTCAAGTCAAGGAAAAACCCCCCATTTCCTTGTTAATTAATTCTGCAATTTAATGTTAAATATATTCATGTTAAATTATCAAAAACTGTTTGAATTTAAAGATAATTGGAGGTTTTTATTGGTTATTTAATTTAAATTATTCTTCCCTTCTTTATTGGTTTGCACACACAGGCCACCTGGAATATTTTCACTGCCTATAATAGTGAGAAATAGATTTTTTATAGAGTGAGTGGTGATATCTAATAAATCATCAAGTCCCAGAAAATGAATGAAATAATTATTCCATTACTCTATTCAAGTCAAAAGTACTAAAGGTGGGTAATAAATTTAGGTTTCAACATATTATAGAGAGAGAATGTGAGTTCGTTTGACTTTTGATTTAATAAGTAAGTGAGAAAGGATATATAAATTTAAACCATTATCACTAAAAAATAAATTAAAATAATATTTTTAATTATATTCTCAAAAAATAATTGATCATTTTTTTAAAACGCACTGAACCCACACAATATAAGAAAAAAATACTAAAAAATCCTCCTCTATAAAGACAACCTGTGTCCCATATCATCAGGGTCTCATCACAATGTATTTATTTCTATATTTTTATTTTTCTGATTTTCATATTCTAACATCCTTAATTTAAAACCATTCTATGGTTTCTTTCCCCAATTTTTCAAATGATCCAGCTATAGTGATCCCTAAATATGGATCCCATTTCACCCCTTGGATTTTATGGTTTCTTCTTTGATTTTTAGTGGATTTTTTTGTTTTAGATTTTATTTTTTACTCTCTTTTTCTTTTTATTATTCTTCCTTTATTACAAGTTCTTATCCTTCCTATCTTATGGAGTCATTTTTTCCATACAATAGATCATTACTCTTGTTTTAACATTTAATTTTTTAGGTCTTGTAAACCTCATCATGAGGATTATTTTATCTTAAATTATTGATGACATCGTATTTATATTTGGTTTAAGGTAGGTTTATTAAGGAAATTTGACTGTATTGAAATTCCTCAAGTTATTGAGGTTTCTAAACACTTGTTTATTTAAAGATTATTTAATAATTCTAGTTTTGTGAGTGTGATAATGGTTTTACTTATATTAATGGTCATCAAGTCTTAGATAAATGATGTTTTCAATTAAATTTAAGCTATATATAGTTAAAAATAGTTTTTAATGACCCTTTGGTATTTTTTGAAAGGAATAAAGGGATTATTCATGTAAATTAATGTTTTAAAATTATTTTTAAGTTACCATGTGACATTAAATGTTTTCTAAATATAATATCTCTTGACACCTAGTTTTAATTTCTAAAAAAATAAATCCATTGAAGGAGTTTCAGGCTGTTATTGATCTTTAGATAAACTTTTATAACTTTATATAATTATTATGAATTTATTTTGACTCTTATAATATGATATAATATATATAATGACATTTAAATTTCATTTTTATTTTTTTGGACATTTTTATAATGGATTTCAGTTTTATTTGGTTTAAAAATATTTTTCCAAAATATCGAGTTTTACTTGCTTTATAAATGATATTTTTTTCTCAAACTCAGATAGAATATTTATTATTATTTTTTAATATAATTAAATGGATTTTATTATTTGATTTCTTAATAGGGTATCAAAATTCTAGTTAGAATTTAACAAAAGTGGTTTAAATTTACCCTCTTTATTTTTATGTTTTGATTTGAGGTTGATGGATATATAAAAGATATTGTTTCTGTATGGAACGTCCTAGGTTTGATGAAATGGTTTGATTTAGTAAAGGGTGATTAGAGTTGACATTAGAGATGTATTTATTTTTCATTTATTTTTTATGTGATTGATTTCATGATTGAAATTAATTACCACTATTTTAATGATAATGGGATCCATGGGTACTTAGGTATGAAAGACCAAGACAAGTAAAACTAGGAATGAAATTCCCCACCTAGATTTGGATTATTTTGCACTAACTAAAAAACACTATGATATTGTTGTGATTTTTTGGGACTTAATGTGGTTCTCATTAAAAGCTTATATAGGATATTATATAGCAGGTTATAGCTATATGGGATTCATTTAATCACTAATTAGTACACATATACTAGGGTACCATGACCTTATCACCATATGGATTCTCCCATGATGTTGATTATATTTATTATATTTATTTTATTTTAATTTATTTAATCTTTCTTATATTTATTTTTCTATGTGGGCTGATATTTATTATTACTTTCATTTCATGTAGTAGTCTTATATTTATTTTAATTTTTTTAATCTTTCTTATATTTATGTTTTTCTTATATATGGTGTTTCTTTTGTGAATTATTTAAATTCGTGGTATTTTTTTTGTTATTATGAAAAAGAAACATAAAAAGTTTTAGAATTGAATCAGTAAATAAAGGTTTTCAACTAAGGTATTTAACATTAACTATTTTAGAGGTATTTTTTCCTCTTTAAAAATGGTTAAATTGAATTTCATAAAATTGATGGTTTTCCCTAAATAATTACTATTTAAAAAAAAAACTAAAATTGAAATTTACTTGTGTGGGTTTTTTTTATAAAAATGTTAAAAAGATATTAATTTCCTAATTTTTTTTCAAACTAGGATTAATATAATGGATTATGAAAGTAATTTCATAGAGAATTTTATTGGTGAAACCTACTAATATTTTTTTCTCATATCAAAATAATACCGCTCAATATTTGAAGAATGAGTTGGATTTTCATGTTTATGTTTGGTTCTCAAGGAGTGCCTTCACATGGACTCTCTTTCTTTCAAGTTTCTTATGGAGTGAGTTTTGTAGATGTTGTTGAATGGTGACATTATTTTATAAGGATTCCAATGGTTTAATGTCTTTTTATTATTTATTTCAACTCGTGTATTATTGACCAAGTCTTCCATATTTTTCATTCACGTATCCTTCATTTGGTATTGTTTGAATTCTATTATATTATGTTATGTGGGTTGGATGTCTATTTTTAATGTCCTATTTGATTTTTTTATGTATGTTTTTTAAACAACTTATTTTATTTACATGGAATTACAACTTATGGATGAATCATGATGGAATATTAGTAATAATTCTACTATTTTTTTTGTTATTAGTTATTGGTTTAATCCATTACCAAGAGTTTTTACTTAATTACAAAGAACTAATTTTCATCCCGTGAGGATGGGGAACGCCTTTCGATCCTTTCCAAAAATGGGATTGGGTGTTGGGACATGATAACTTGAGTTGGGTTTTGATAGAATGTGTGTGTGTATGTGTATGTGTATCTGTATGGGTATATGTATGTGTAGGTGTATGTGTATCTTTATGTGTATGTGTATGTGTATGTGT
Source organism: Viscum album (assembly GCA_963277665.1). Lineage (NCBI taxonomy): Eukaryota > Viridiplantae > Streptophyta > Magnoliopsida > Santalales > Viscaceae > Viscum > Viscum album. The sequence goes on along the minus strand of OY728165.1, from coordinate 67,519,076 downwards.
ATGTGTATGTGTATGGGTATGAGTATGTGTATGCGTATGTGTATGTGTATGCGTATTTGTATGTGTATGTGTATGCATATGCATATGTGTTTGTGTATGTATATGTGTATGTGTATGTGTATGTGTATGTGTATGTGCATGTGCATGTGTATGTGTATGTGTATGTGTATGTGTATGTGTATGTGTATCTGTATGTGTATGTGTATGTGTATGTGTATCTGTATATGTTTATGCGTATGTGAATTTGTATGTACATGTGTATATTGTGTATGTATGTGTATATTTATGTGTGGGTGTGGGTGTGTATGTGTGTGTGTGTGTATATGTATATGTATGTATGTCTATGTGTATATATTCAGGTTTATATGTTTGTATGTGTATGAGTATGTGTATATGTAGATGTATGTATATGCCTGTGAATGTGGCTGCATGTAAGTGTATGTATGTGTATCTATGTTTATGTATGTGTATATGTATTTGTGTGTGTATGTTTATATATGTATGTGTTTATATTTTATGTATGTGTATTTATGTGTATTTATATGTATGTATGTGCATGTATGTGTATATATTTTTGTATGTGTATGTATGTGTGTGTATGTCTATGTGTGTGTGTGTGTACATGTATGTCTTTGTATTTATGTATATATAAGTGAATATTTATGTTTATGTATGTGTGTGTGTATTCATGTATGTTTATGTATATGTATGTATGGGTATGTATGTGTATGGATGTGTATGTATGTGTATGTATGTGTATGTATGTATATGCATGTGTATGTGCTTGTATGTATGTGTATATAAGTATGTATGTTTATGTTGTGTATGTGGTTTATGTATGTGTATGTGTTTATATGTATGTAAAGGTATATAAACCCACACTTTTCATACATAAATATTATATCATTTTACTTGAATATTCAACATGTAACATTAAAATCCATGCTAGAACTGTGAAGGTTTAAGGTATTTGGAGAGTAGATACATAAACATCTTATATAGGTACATATTTCATAATCTCTCATCATGTTCATCTCACTTTTTACCCTTCTTGACATACCTTACATAAAATCTTTCTTCACAACCTGGGGAAAGGAAAAAATAAGAAAAGGGGATCTCAAATGCTCAATAAGGGTAAACATAGCAGATATCAACCAATGATCATATGAAAAAATGACATAAAAATAAGGGCATGAGATCATGTTCATATCTTAAAAAGTTCATACTCAATCTATCATGGATCAAAATCATGATTCATGGCCCAAAATTATACCATTTCAAAAGACATGAATCACAAGGGTGAGAGATCATCACTAATCAATCATAAACCACATGTTCAAATCATAAGTATAAAAGCATGCCATAAAAATGTGGAACCATAATAGGAATAGAAACTATTTCATATCTCAATATTAACTACCGAAATGATAAAATCATAGTGTATTAGGAATCAAAAAATGTTTTCCATATCATAATGAATCAGTCATTATCATTTTTTCCCATAGTGGATCAGGTATCACCACAAGTTTCCTATAGTGGATCAAGAACATCAACATGTTTCACACAGTTATCTCATGAGATATAAAACTTTACCCAATTCATTTCAGGGATTTATAAATCTGATACCACTAATCACAAAATGAAAACCATCAATTTGTGTTCCATAATATCATAAAACATTCATCATATCATCATATCATAACCCATGAAGAAGAAATGAGTGTCATAAACATTTTATCAAATCATCACACTATATCCCATGGGAAATGAATGGGTTTCCTAAACATATCATCATCATAATCATTTACCATCTAAAGAAATGATAATTATGGTACCATTGGATCATATCTTTATTAAAGCACAGGTAATTTCAAAGATATCATCATAGATAAAAACTATCTTTAAATGATTATTATAATATTTCTTGAGGAAAATACTATTTTAATTTTGAAATCACATATTTAAAATATTACCAAAATTTATGGAAAAAAATTTATTTTAAAATAACCATAGAAACTTGTAAAATAATCTTTAAATAATTTAGAATCCATGATATTGGGGAATTTTATTCATCTTGATTACATTAAAATAAAGATTCATTTCACGTTTTTTTGTAAAAATCCAAAAGTAACTTGTTTGAAAATTATAAGATTATTCCTTTGAAATATTTTGATAAATATTAAAAAATGGATAAAATTTACTTTAAAATTTTATAGGATGATAGAAAAATATCCTTGATAACATTTTTAAGAAAACATGGACATGGAAGAAAAACACTCTCGACTAAATAGTAAAACATAGGATGCTTTCATTTAAAGATTTATTTTGATATCATGAGTATATAAATTCATGAAAATTAAAAGAGGAAATTTATTATTCTTAAATAAATATAGGATAATAATAATTAAATAGATTTATCATATAAGGATTTTATAATTACCTCAATGAAAATTCAAGCATAAATAATCCCGAATTAAATGGGACTGAGATGTAAATCTCTTACCACTTTGGTAACTTTTTAATCAAAGCCTCATGAAATATAGATAAATATATGGATATTTAAATCACCAAAATTTTATTTTTAATCATAATAAATTAAATTCATTTCTACTAAATACACCACATAAAATAAACAAGTGGTGAATATGGCAAGTGTCACATAGAAATAAAAGTGAGATGAAAATATTTTACCTCAAGTATAATATTTCTTCATATGAATTCATAATTTATATATAATAAATATATTTTTATTATAAATTTATTTAATAACCATACTTATATATATTATACAATATATAATTTACTTATAACATTTTATCACTTGTGTATTACCAATTCTTTATTAAAATCACTATTCCATGTGATAACTGGTTTGTTTTTCATTCATGCTTCAATTCGAAAGTCACTATAATTATAATTTGATCATGGATAAATTATTTCCAGAATATTAATAATAATATAAATATAATATATATTCATTATACATATATTTAGAGTCATCCATAAAAGTTATAGATAGAAAAATAATTATACTTTTCATGTAAACGATAGGTCGTAGTTATGCATAAACGTTGTTTTAAATTTTCAATGGATGGAATAAAATAAATTTAAATAAGAATTAATCTATAAATAATTATTATTATATAATATCTATCATGTATATTCACTAATTATATCCTTATTACAATCCATGTAATTTTTAAAATCAAATCAAATCAAATCTCCTCATGGAGATGGTAGTCCACACGTACGCATGAGCGGTGTTATCATTTTCCAATATATGGTAAAGTAAGAAAGTAGATGTTATTTTATAACTATAGAAGAATAATTAGGTCATAAATATCATTTATAAACCCTAAACCAACCCTAATAATCATCCATGATATATGGTGATGGAAAATGAATTGTATCGCTATATGGAGTCAGCAATATACAAATACGCACGAGAAGTACTTTCACTTCCCATTTTATGAAATAGAGGGGGGTATTGGTGGATACATAATCATAATAACATTTAATTATATTTAATATATTTTATTTATTATTTTATTTTGAATAACTCATATTTATAGGTGGTAGAAGAAGAAAGAAATTGAAAGAGGTCGAATAAGACGATTACCTCTTCTTTGGTATACCACTTTTAGATACTTTCTTAAGGGCATTAGGATTGATATTTTAAGGATAAAATAACCTATAATTAGTGTATATGTAAATTTATAGGAGCATTATGTTGTTTTGGTTGAGTTATATGGATCAAAGTGTGTGAGGAATAAAGGAGAATATGTTCCCTTTTATTAGTGAGGCGAGGGACACTCTTGTAATTACTTAAAGTATTAATGTAACATAAATTAATTTTCATTTTCAAGTTTTATAAATATTTATATATTAATAATATATGATTTTGAATAATTAAATACACTCATAAAACAAAATATTCCCAAGTTTATGTGATGTTTTCACCCTTATCTCTTTGTTTTGACTCCCTAATACCACTTTTGACAATTACCACGATATCAAAGTTTTTTGCTCATAAAGGGTCAAGAATGTTAACATAAATAGAAAAATTACCCTTAAATGGAACATGGTTTATATTTTCAACCATATAATATTAATTTGGTTTAATATAATATTTTTATGAATTTTAAATTATTAAATATAATATTTTTTATTATAAAATATCATTAATGTACTTTTTGAAACTATTCTTTTAATTTGACTTTAGATAAATTAGGTTTGTAGTGGTTTTGGAATATAAACACTTCACATAACCCTAATATGTTATATTTAGCCTCAAATTTCATGTAATATAATAATTCACTAAATTTTATTTCTTTTAATATTTTTAATATAATTTATCTTATTTTTGTATTAATTAAATAAATATTATGACGGTGTAGTGTAATAATTTAAGGTAATTATTCAATCATTATAATTAAAAATAAATTACCATGAAAAAAAATCAATTAAAATTTTAAATAAATATTTAAAATTTAACTTTTCCACTTTTTATATTTATGTAAAAAATTTAGATATATTAATGTTAAGAGAGTGATATTTTGTATTTATTATTTTCTTAAATTAATATAAAGGGAATAATCAAAGAAAAATGACACCAAGTATCCATATATTTGTGAAATGGATGAATATATTTGATCTCAACCCATAAAATAGGATAAAAGAAAGTTTTAGAGAAATCTTAAAGCCTTATCCCAAAGTTTTAATCATATTATACATATTTTACCATTACTAAGGTGAAAAATACTTACCAAGGTTACTATTAATTATGATAATAAATAAAATGGGACTATTTTACAAATTTTTAACCTTCTAATTCTAAATATGGAATCCATTATTCATAATTAAATTAGAAAAGGTGGAATAATTTAATTTAAAATTAAACCTATAAAACGTGATGGAAAGCAATTTTTCATAAAAATGTTCTTTAAAGCATAAAATGTTTTTATGAAAAAAATACAAAATAAGATTAATTACAAAAAAATTAATTATATTTTTCATAATATAAATGAACTAATTTTACTTTTCAAATCTTTTTTAACCAAAATATAACTTTTTAAATTATTTAAACGAAAATAAAATTTTCAATAAAAATTAGTATTTTTCATTATTCATAAAAAATCAATGTTTTTGAAAATTATAAAAAATTAACTCTAACCTAATTTTGAAATGAAATTTTCAAAACAAAATTTAATTTTTTGAAATAAAATTTATGATAGTGGTGGACATTAATTTAAATTTCCTCACATAAAATGCAATAAAAATCATTTTTGAAGAAAATTAATTTATGAAGCATAAAAAGCATTTAATAAAAATAGAGTGCTTATTTAACAATCATTAATAAATAACTTTTTATTAATATTTCTATACATATATTTCATAATGTGGTCAATCAAATTATTACCCTACAATTCAATGGTTACATTATAACGTTCATATTTAAACAACAATATTTTTATAATACATATCAATTCACTTAAAACTCAATGGTCCATGTTAATAAAGCTATCATGATTAATATTCTTTCAAATTAAATTTTAAGGGTGTTATATCACCCCCTAAATAAATTGTTCCATCATAGTATTTTCTTAGTCATCAAAGGTTCAATATTTGAAAATACATTTGATAAAAACCCACATCATAGATAGGTATAATAAAACTTCTTTTAAAAAAGGGAAGTGGGAATGATAAAGGTTGCATGAAATAACAAATAATTAGGTTTCTATATAAATATAAAATTGGTTGAAATTTATAATATAGACACGACTGAGAAAAATACTATCAAATAACATGGTAATGGAAAAGTTAAAGACCACAAAACTATAAATCGGTGAAGGGTACAAAACCATCAATTCATCAAAAATAAAGGTAAATGGATGAATTTTTTATTTCAAGATCCTTTTCCTAAATTTTATATATTATTATGATATGAAGATATAGAATATGGTAAAATGTACTTACTTTATTTCTTTCCATTTCATAAGTGCATCCACGAGACCCATGTTCGTAACTAGGGGAGGCATAATTTCGGGTACTGTAGTAGTACCGTGCGGGTAATGTACCAGGTACTGTAATAGGTAATGTTCGGTGTTGTATTTCCTAGAACTATTCACCTTGGGCCATCAGTTTGGGATTAGATTCCTTAAGGCCTTCAGGCCACCTAGGTCGTTGGGTTAGTAAGGATTTTGTGCCACCTTTATGGCCTTTGGGCCACCTTAAGGCATTCGGGCCACCTTAAGGCCTTCAGACCACATGATCAGTGCAGTTTCCCCAGGAAAAATCTATAAAAAAGAAGCATCCCCAGAGGAGGATTCAGAGCAGGCGCACTCACCAGATCATAACCAACGGATTTGGAATAATTAGAGGTTATGGATACACCATCGGGAGAATCCTGTACTTGCATGATAAGCTTAGTCGGATGATCATGTAAAGGTGGAGAGCTACCATCACAATGAAAATGTTGGGGAGGGGAACTTCCTTATAGTTATAATTTGGTTTAATTCCTTGAGACCTTCGGGTCTTGTAATCTCTATGCCTATAGGCCTTGTAAGGGTTCCCCCTCATCCCTTGAAAGGGGGGTTATCAAAAATCAATAAAAATGAAGGCCTTCAGGCCATTCAGGTATAATCATAGCTTTATTATTTTTTATTATTTGAAAAATTTCCACTTTTTCTTATATTCCAAGAAATGAATATTTGAGATGAATAATTTATACCTAAATCACAAAAATTAACTTTTAACAAATCATAAGATCCATAAAATAATTAAAAGTAATTACTTATTTCTATAAATATTTAAAAATATAATAATGGATATCATAAGGTATCTAGTATGGATAAATACAATAAATTAATCTCTAAAAACTCAACACTAACCCACAAAGTCTAGATTAAGCCATTTTATAAATAGTTAACCTTAAGACTCCCCTAAAATATGTCTGTAAATATTTAAAACATAAAAATACTAAATAATAGATCAAAAACTTATCCCAATTCAAAATAATGTATTCTATAATGTCACAGAGCAAACGTGTCAATATCTCAATCATATATTCTCTTAAAACATACTAAAAATATGAATCACAATAAAACCTCCTCGAAAACATATATACTTCAAAAATTAACATAATAATTATTCTTCAAATAAAATATCAAACTATTGAATATATTCCATAAATCCTAAAATGCATTAAAATTTATCAAATATAACCTAAATCTAATTGCCATAAAATCACTAACAAATCTCAAGGTTACTAATACTATCTCATTTACTTCATCAAAATCAATCAGTTATTTTTCCCAAATAAACAATATTAACTCAACATCAGAATAAAATTAAGTGTTATCTTTCCCTTAATAATTTGTTCTCCAAAAATATCATGTTAACAATAAATAACTTTTCATGGTTATTGCTACTATTCAATATATGTTTTAAAATCCTTACAGAAAAACTACTGTAGAATAATTATAATATGTCTCAATATTCTTATATCTATAATAACATAATTATTAAATACCAATATATAAACCCTGTAATTCTTTTACTTTAACAATTGGAATTAGATATGTACTTCATTGGTCTAGGATTTAACCCTTGTATTTGGGCATTGGCTGAGATAATGCCCATATTCCCCATACGTAATACATTAATCTGTTAATGATACCTTATAATGAAATTAATTTCCCTAAGTTAAACTTTTAATTTTATTTTAGTAATTACTTTCTTTATGGTCTTTTATTCCACATATAAAATTGTTTCTCATTCCTAAGGCATTTCCTTGAGTGCTTCTTCCGACATACTTGAAATATAGGAAGAATAATATTCTACTATGCTCAATCTTCCTCAAACTCCATTTTTCTCTTATTTGGTGTGTCAAAAAACTCACCCATTTTGAGATTGTTAATCATATAATGAGATAGATGATTAGGAATAATCACAAGGTTTATCCTTCCTACTACTATATAATTTTGTTGTTTATAAGTACAATCATTTCATTATCTATCACATTCTCAATTAACATGAATCCTCCTATTTCCTTCCATTAACTAAAACCAAAAATTATAGTGTTAGAAAAAATATTCATAGTGAGGAATCATGTAATCATACAAATCAATCATAGGATGTCAAAATCATGACACCATATTTTCAATAAATGACACCTTAGGATTAAACTCGCCAATCCTTGGTGATTATTTATTCAAATCCTTCATAATGATTCATAATGAAAATGTGGGTTAACCTGAGAATATTACTAAAGAGTGACAAAATAGGTGTATAGTAAGGCCACATTCACCATGCACCAGTATAAGGGTCGATATATACTTGAGATAATATTTTTATGGTTATCTCCCCAAGATGCATCTGTGTCAAAATCACATCCACTTGTAGTATCCAGACATGGATTTTCTTCTCAGAGAACCACAAAATATATATATTATCAAAAAATTAGAACTCAATTCTATTATTAGGATTACCCCTATGGTTTTCACCAAATTTTACTAATCCAAATCATAAAAAAATGATAAAAACCTACTCTGATACCAATTTTAGTGACCCATAATTTTATACATAAATATTTCAACATTTTAGATGAATATTTAATATATAACATTGTCATATATGCCATAAATTATAAGTTTTAGTGCCTTTAGAGGATAGATACATAAACATCATATATAGTTACATACTTCAGCATCTTTCATAATGTTCATCTCACTCTATACCCATCTTGGAATACCCAACTTAAAACCTTTCTTGATAACCTTGGGAAAGGAAACATAATAAATAATGAGATCAAAATCTTGGTAAGTTTAAACATAGGAGATATCAATAGATGATTATATGAGAATATAAGTTAAAAAAATGTTATGAGATCATGATCATAACTTGAAGAGTTCATGAAAAATTTATCATGGATTGAAATCATGAGTCATCGAATAAAGATATATCATTTCAAAATTCATGAATAATAAGGGTGAGAGATCATTACTAATCAATAACTTACCACATGTTTAAATCACAAGTATAACCACATGTCATAAAATGGTGGCACTATCATAGGCGTAGAAACCATTTCATGTGTCGTGGTTAACTACTGAGATAATAAAATCAATTTGGATCATGAATAAATACTAATTTTATAATTTCATAATGAATATGGAATCATCACTTGTTTCCCATTATTGATCAAGTATCACCACATGTTTCCCATAGTTGAAAATGTACATTGACTTGTTTCCCATAGTTATCTCATAAGATATAAAACATTACCCATGTAGTGGAGGGATATATGATTCTAGGACCACCCATCACATAATAAAAACCATACATATGTGTGCCATAAGATCATAACATGTTTCTAATATCATCATATCATAACCCTTTAAAAGAAAAAAGGATTTTTTTATCATTTCATCAATTCATTATAGAAACAATCATGGTAAATGAATGGGATTTATAAACATCTGATTGGGATAATCACAAACCATTCAGATAATGAATAAGGGTAGAGTCATTAGATTATGTCCCGAGTAAATCATAATTTACCTCAAAGATGTTATCATAGATTAAAAATATGATTAAAATATTACTAGAATATTTCATTAAGAAAATAACATTTTCATTTTGAAATCACATATTTAAAATATTTCCAAAATATTAGGGAAAAAACTTATTTTAAATTGACCTTGAAAACTTATATAAGAAGAATCAAATCATTGAGTGGTCAGGATAGTGGGAAATTTTGTTCATACCATGTACATTAAAATGAATATTTATTTCACATTTCTTGTAGAAAGTCATAATTACCTCATTCTATAAATGATAAGAAGATTCCTTTGATAGTTTTTTATAAAAATTCAAGTAGGTGTAAAAATGGATTTTAAATTTCATAGGACAATAATAAATTTTTTTGAAAATATTTTAAAGAAAATGTTTAAATTGAAAAATAAATCCTAAAATAATAGTAAAACACAAACAATTTTCCTTAAAAATATTATTTCGGCCTCTTGAGTACATAAAGTGAGGAAAATAAAAGGAATAAATTTATTTTCCAAAAATAACCCGAAGAATAAAAATTAAAGGAATTTATTATAAAAGGGCCATATAATTTAAGAAATTGAAATTATAGCATAAACAATCCCAAATAAAATGGTATTAAGATGTAAATCTCTTATTAATTTGTAACTTTTAAATCAAAACCTCATGAAAGAGAGATCCTTGGATGTATATATATATCCTCAAAATATTCATGAGAATAATCACAAACTAAATTTATTGAAATTATATACACCATATAAAATAATCAAGTGGTGAAAAAATGAACAATATTTTCATGATATATACATATATAATTAGAGTCAACCACAAAATGTAGATATATAAAATGAATTTATCATTCATGGAGAAATTTTTTTGTATGTATACATGAATATTGTTTTCACATTTTGAGGGATGGAACAAAAGAATGGTAAATAATAATTCACCTTTATATATTATTTATTTTATAATATATATCATATATAATCAGTAATTCTATCTTTATTTATATCTATTTAAAATATAAATGAGAAACAAATCACATTGCATCATGTAGTTGATAGCCTACATGTACAGATGAGCGACGCTATCATTTTCTAATGGATTGTAAGGTGAGAAGGTATATATGATATTATAATTCTAGAAGAAAAATTATTTTATAAGTATAATGCATAAACATTAAACCCATCATAATAAAAATCCATTAAATATGACGATGGAAAATGAATTGTATTGCTACGGGGAGGCGGTCGTCCATAGGTATGCATGAGTGATACATTAACAACACATTTTGACAAAATAAATTGTGTATATTGGTTATTAAATAATCATTATAAAATTCTATTATGTTTAGAAAACTTAATTATTTATTTTATTATTAATACCAAAGATTTATAGAAGGTGGAAGAATAAATAAATTGAAATAGGTCGGGTAAAATGATCACCACTTTTTCAATGTGGCTCCTTTATATCCTTCCTTAAGGGCCCTTGTAATGGTATTTAAAGGAATCCATAAAATCTTGTTTTTTATAGGGAAATATAGAATATATTTTTTGGGGGTTTGGTTGTGCTATATAACTTAGAGAGTGTGAGGAAGAGAGGACAATAGGTTCCGTTTTTAAGTGAGGAGATGGGAACTCCTGGAATTACTTTAAGTATTAATGAAATTTAAATTAATTTTCTTTTTTAAGTTGATAAAAACTGATATATTTAGAATATATGGTGATTATGAGTCTAAATACTCTCACAAAATAAAATTTTGACAAGTTTGGGTGATGTTTTCACCCTTATATCTTGGTTTTAACCCCTTGTTGCCCCTTTTAACAATTACCACAATATCAATGTTTTTATTCTTTAAGTTTCAAGAATGACTCCATAAAATTATAATTAACCCATAAATTGAACATGATTGACATTTTAAATCATATCATATTAATTGTTTTAAGATATGATTTTTATGAATTTTAAATCATTTAAGAAAATATTGTTTGTTATAAAATGTCATTAATGTCATTTTTGAAACTATTATATTACATTGAATTTAAAGACATCAAAATTGCAATTAATTTTAAATATAAACATATCACACAACTCTAATATGTTATATTTATCTACAAAATTACTAGAATAAATCAATTCACCCAAATTGTGTTACTTTTAACACTTTTAAAATCATTTTTTGTTTTTCTATTAATTGTATAAATAATGTGTTGGTGTTGTGTAAGCATTTAAGGTAATCATTTAATCATTAAAATTTAAAAAAATTAACCTAAAAAAAATTAATTCAAATTTCAAATAAAAATTTATAACCAAACTTATCCACTTTTTATCCTTATGTAAAAAATTTGGAGATATTAAAGTCAAGAGAGTGACATTTTGTATTTTTCCTTTTATTAAATTAATATAATGGTTATAATTAAAAAAATTAACTAAGCAACCATTTAATTGATAATTAATTTTAAATATTATAAATAAACCCATATAATTGGATAAATATTGGTTCTATAGAAATTTTAAATCCATCTCCCAAAGGTTTAATTAAAATTAATCCCCAAAAACGCGACAAAACGCTTTTTTCTAGAAAAAATGTTTTCTGAAGTATAAAAAAGTTTTTATATCAAAATAAAAAATTATAATATAAATGAACTATTTTTTGTTTTAAAATCATTTTGAAAAAAATGGTACTTTATAAATGCTTTTACCATAAATAAAGTTTTTCAATAAAAAATTATATTTTCACTATTTAACAAAAAATCAATATTTTTAGTGAATTATCAAAAATTTAATCTAAGATAGTTTTGACATGAATATTTCAAAAATAAATTTCCTTTTTTAAAATATTTTTTTTTTAAAAGTGATAGAAATTAATTATAAATTCCATCCCCAAAATGCAATAAAAATTATTATTGAAGAAAATATATTTTTGAAGCATGGAATGACTTTACTAAAAATTGAGTTCTTATTTCATTATAATGAATAAGTATATTTGTATTGAGTAAGACTAAAATACATATATTTTATATTGTGGTTACTCATACTTGTACCCACCAATTCAATGACTAGGTTATAATGGCCATATTTTAATAACACAATTTTTATAATACATCTCAATTCACTTAATGTTTGGTGTTGCATTTTAAGTAAGCTATCAACTTTTTCATTCCTTTTAACCAAATTTTTAGGGTTTTATAGTACATGTATGTGTATAAGTATGTGTATATTTGTTTGTATGTGTATGCCTGTGTGTATATGTTTATGTGTATGTATATTTTTTATGCATGTTTATATAAGTGTATATGTATGTATGTATGTTTATGTGTATGTATGTATGGGTATGTGTTTGTTTGTGTGTGTATGTGTATGTCAATGTGTATTTGTATGTGTATGTGTATGTATGCATGTATATGTGGATGTGTAGTTGTATTTGTATGTGTACGTGTACGTGTACGTGTACGTGTACAGGTACGTGTACGTGTACGTGTACGTGTACGTGTACGTGTAGGTGTATGTGTATGTGTATGTGTATGTGTATGTGTATGTGTATGTGTATGTGTACATGCTTGTGTATGTAAATGTGAATGTGTATGTGTATGTGTATGTGTATGTGTATGTGTATTTGTATGTTTATGTTTATGTGTATGTGTATGTGTATGTGTATGTGTATGTGTATGTGTATGTGTATGTGTATGTGTATGTGTATGTGTACATGTACATTTAGGCGTAAGTGTAGGTGTATGTGTATTTGTATGTGTATTTGTATGTGTATGTGTATGTGTATGTGTATGTGTAAGTGTATGTATATGTCTATGTGTATGTGTATGTCCATGTGTACATGTACGTGTATGTGTATGTGTATGTGTATGTGTTCGTGTAGGTGTATGTGTATGCGTATATGTATGTGTATGTGTATGTGTATGTGTATGTGTATGTGTATGTGTATCTGTATATGTATCTGTATCTGTATATGTATATGTATACGTATATGTATATATGTGTATGTTAATGTACATATATGTGTGTAAGTCTGTTTGTATGTGTATTTACGTCTATGTATTTTTATGTTATGTGTATGTATGTTTGTATGTGTTTGTATGTGTATGTGTATGTGTGTGTTTGTTGTGTGTGTGTGTGTGTGTGTCTGTGTATCTATGTGTATGTATGTGCATATATGTGTATAAATGTGTTTGTATGGATGTGCATGTGTCTGCATGTATGTGCATGTATGTGTATGTGTATGTTTGTGTATGTGTATGCTTGTGTTGGTCCATTTATACATGTGTATGTGTATATATGTATGTATATGTATTAATAATAGTAATAATGTTTGATATTCAAATTAAATTAATGCACTTATATATATACGCATTTTAATAATATATATAAAAATGTAATTTAATTTTTTTAAAGTTATTATTTAAATAAAAATAATGAATAGATTTTTTTGAGATACAATTGATAGAAGATTTAATGTTTATATGTTAATTAGTAAAATTTATTGATTTTTTTTGAAAAATACAATACATCTATAATATTTATAAATACAACTATACATTTTATTTAGTGTATAATATTTACTCATTTGTATAATAAATAATATTTTGGAAAATATAACTAACAATATTTAAATATTAAATATTATTAATATTTTATATTTATATATATAATTTATATTATATACATTTAAAAAATTAGTAATGTATTTTAAATATTTTAAGTTTACATGTAATTTTAAAATTTTATTTGTCTTTATATTAATATTTATTAATTTTTAATATTTGTGTAATTTATATCATTAATATTATTTATTCATTATTTAAATATTTTTCTAATTTATTCAATTTTATTTATTAATTTTCTTCATTTTTATTTTTTATTCATTTAAATATTATTTATTATTTTTTAATAATTTTGTAGTTTATTCATTTTAAATATTAATTTATTTTTAATATTTATTCATTTAATATCTTTGATAATTTATTAATATTTTAATATTTATTTTCAAAAAATTTTATTTTTTATTTTTAACATTTTTTTAATATTTTTAATATTTATATAATTTATATATTTTTTAATATTTCATTTATTTAAATCTTTAAAAAATTATTTTTTATTCATTTTAATTATTATTTTATTGAAAATCATTTGTATTTAAATGTATTTTTTTATTATTTATTCATTTTTATGTTTATATTTATTCATTTTTAACATTTTTTTAATTTATATAATTTATCCATTTTTAATATTTTTGCAATATATTCAATCTTATTTTATTATTTTTAAATTTTTAATAATTTTTAATAATTTATATAATTAATGTTATTTATTCTATTTATATATTTTTTAAATTTATTCATTTTTATAAAATTTTTAATTTGTTGTAATTTTTATATAAAATTTTTAATTTAAGTTTTTAATATTTATTTTTACATATTAATTTGTTAAATAGAAAAACCTTATTCATGAGGTGTTTATGAGCGTTATATTTAGCTCTGATAAAGTCTTCTTTTGTCACTAATTTTTTTTGCACTAATAAAACTAAGCTTTATCAGCGCTTAATGTTTTTAGCGTTGATAGTGGTATTTTTATGTGTGCTTTTACAATGCTGATAAAGACATGCCTTTATCAGCAGTAAATTTAGTACTCATAAAAAAATATATTAATTATCGCTTATGGTTTTAGCATTGATTATTTTTTCCCTCTCTATAGAAGAACATTAGTCATTCGCCGCTCCTTCTCATCGTCTAAGATTTTGAAAAACCTGAACTTGGTTGTCGCCTCTCTCAAACCATTTGGACCAATCAACTCTAAAATGTAAAGGCATGTTATCTATAACCAGTTTTTAAGGATTTCTCAACTGCTCTTATGAGTTTTTCATGATTTTTTTGGTTCTTCCCATGTTTTTATGTATATCCAAGTGATACCTATATGTAAACATGTATATACATGTTTATATATATATAATAGGATTAATTTGATCCATAATTATTTTGGTTATTTCTCATAATTGATTGTATATATATCTTTATATATATATATATAAATGTGTGTGTTTCATCTGCTTTTATATGTATAAATATGTACATATGTTTTAGTTTCTATATGAGTGTGTATTTATATATCTTTGTTTGTATGAGTGTGTCAAAATTTATATATTCATATATTAAAATTGGTTTATATTACATTAGATATTTTTTATTTATATTTATATTTATAATAGACTACATTTATATATACTAAAAAATATGATTCAGATATGTATATTATCTTGCATATAATATTTTTGATAAAAACATATATAATGATAGTAAAATAAAAAATTAGATAACTAAGGGGTTCAATGATCAACTTGAAAATTTCATTTTGTATTTTATTTAGAAATGACATAAAATAGAGCCCGATAATCTGAACAAGAATCTTCAAAACAATCATCATAGTAATTTATACTTCATCACCTTCTAATCCCATCATCAAATACTCATAAAATTCTGAAGAAATTTCAAATTTGATAAAATAAAGTACTCTAACTCTCTACTATGAAATTATAATATATTTAACAAATTAACCCCCTGTATTTACCTTGAATATACTTTACAAAATATTTCACTTCTTCACAATAAATTTTACATGACTACATTCATAATTTTCAAATTTATGCTCATAGTCACATCATTAAGATCACATCATCTAATATTTTTTTTGGGATTGTGAAGCCTCTTCAAGTCTCTAGATTTTTTTTAGTTGAAGGAGGAAGCAGTAACGAGACTTCTTCAAGATCAAATTTTTTAGTAATAAGTTTTATGGGGTTTTCAATTCAACAGAAGTTGGATCACATAGTTGTGTCTATTTTCTAGAAGGTTATGCTTTAATTAGTTTACCGATTATATTCAATCATGTTTAATATTGCTTCAAGTGACCAGTGGTTACTATTGCTATTGAATGAAGACCTATGAAAGTAGGAGTCCAATGCAGCCAAGTGACAAGCTAGACCCCACTATATATATGGGTTTGGATCACCTGTTGATGTGTAATATGATTAATTTCTAAGAGTTATCAACATGGCTGATAAATCCCCAGTTGTAATCTTTTTTACTTTCAGAGAAATATACTTTTATAGTTATTTCCCATGGATGTTAGATGAAATATCAACCCATAAAAACAAAAACTATTCTTTACTTTGTCTCATTCTTTTTGTATGTTTATATGCTTGGGTTTGTGTTTTTTGTATGAATTTTTGTGTTGTGATTTTAGGTGAATGAAAGATTTAAAATTTCTAGGGATCTTAGTCTTGGAGGGTTGGCATCTCTACTACATGTGGTATCTAGAATATGTGTATCTAGTGGATTTAAGATATTGATTCTACTTGTTTAAAATCTAGTGATTTCATGAATTACACATGTTAGTTTTTGCATTTCCCCAAATAATTGGTATCAAATCTTGGTCAATACATGCTCACCAAACTTACATATCTTCATTTTATTTATTCTGTGAAGTTATTTTATTCAGTGGGAGTTACTATATAGAGACCCAAGACTTTTAAACATATTATTACATGAATTTTAACATAAACATATATTAATTACAACCAAAATATCATGAGGCCTTCCATCTTTATAAGACTAAGTATATAATATATCAAAGTGAGGACAAAATAAAACTTTATTTTATTATCTATTATGCACTCCCAAATCCTTTTAAACTACTAAAACTCTAATGGATACCCTATGGAATACATGTAAAAAATCAGTGAGCCAAAAATCATGTTAAGTGAATAACATGATAAAAAAACCTAACATGTTAGTAAAAAGTATATCATTATATCAAAAAAGGGAAGGAACATGAGTAATCACAAGGGGGGGTAACATAAAGAACTTGGTATCATAATATCATGGCATCATAATAAACTTGTAAGCAACATAAAACATGAAATAAACATAGGTCAATACTAACTATTGAGACAACATCACATAGTTGATAGGGTTCTATAATGGATTAGGTTCACTCCCTAATCTCATAAATGAAATCACATGAGACTAAAACATTACCCAATACATTGTAGGGATATAAAATTTCAGTCCCTCCCTTCAAATTCATATAATCTATATTAATATGTGTTCCATATATGAAAATCAATCATAATTCATAAACATAAGAATTTACCCTGGAAAGAAAATTAGTTGCATATTCTTACCTCTTACCATAATCAAAAGGGATTTCTTAAAAAAGAAATTTGGGAAATGATCATAAGGCATGTATTACACCATAAAAGGAAAATTATTTTCATATTCTTACCTATTTCCATAATCAAAAGAAATTTTGGATTTCTGCTTTCTTGACGATGGTGGTGTTCGGAGCCCTCAGATGCTTAAAGCTCTGCCCTGACCTCATGATTCTCGGTACCTCTCTCAGTCGGATCTGGTGCGAAGGTATCTCTAAGTTTTTTGGATCTGTGTTGCGGCATTCATCAAGGTTCAAGGCATGACAAGAGTCGCTTTCCTCTTGTGAGGATGGCTTATGGTTTTTCAGATCTATGTGATGTTTCTTATTCTATGTTTCAGGTGATGATGTTTTGTGGTATTTTTTGAGTGCTATGTTGGCTCGATGAAGTTATTGTTTTTTCTATCTGGTTCGGGGACATTCGTCTCAAGTGTGGTTTTGGAGTCGACGCCAATGGTTCAGTTTGTGAAGGATGAATTGTTTTTTAGTGACTGCAATTATGGTGTTTTCTGCGAGCAAGGATGTAGTGGTTCCGACGGTGAGGATTTTCAGAGGGCGGTTGCTGATGGGTTTTTGGGTGCCTCAGGGTTGGCGGCTCAAGGCCCTGCTCGTAGTTGGCAGTGGCACATCACTTTTTTGATTTTTGAATTTGGTGAATCCTGACAGTTTCATGTGATCTCCTTGAAATTTGCGAGGTCTGTTTTGTTGTTTTTGAATCAGTTTTTTGAATCTGTGCGGTTCCCACTCACCCATAAAGAGGTTATGGAAAATTAAAAAAATAAAGATTTGTGGAGGGAAATAACCATTCCACTTTGAAAATCAATTTTGAAAAACAAAAAATTTCAAAAATATTAAAGAATGTATTTTATTTAAAAATAAACATGGAAAATTATAAAGTAATCTTCAAAGATTTGATTATTCATGATATTGGGTAATACCATACATGTTTTATAAGTTAAAAAAACATTCCTTCCACTCTATTGTAAAATGGTTAAAAAACGACTCTTTCCGAAAATAGAAAGAATATTCCTTTCAAACCATTTTTTAAAATGATCAAATAGGGGTATAAATTTATTTATTACATTTTATTTGAAATGTTAAAAAATATTCTTGAAAAATATTTTTTAGAAAACATGGGTATGGAATAAAAAAGATTTTTGATCGAAGAGATAAATTGAGTTATCTTTTATTAAAAAAAATTTCTCATCCATTTTAAGTACAAAAGAGAAAAAAATATGTTTTATTACTTCAAAATTTCTTGAATAACCAGAGAATAATAATATGAAATGTTTTTATTAGATAATTATTAAATAATTTACTATAATGGAAATTCAAGAATAAATAATCCAGATTAAAATGATATTGAAACGTAAACTCTTACCATTTTGGTAAATTTTGAATCCTAACTACCCATAAATGAAGTAGATGAAATATAAAAAAATACCATTAATTATGAATGATTCATGATATAATATGTATATTTTCATTATATACAACATTTAAAATAAATTAAGTGTATAAACGAACATGTTTCTCAAAGAAGGTAGTTTTGAGATGAAACCCTTGCCTCGAGTCCATACTTTATTGTGTATGTATTTTATCTCCTGTATAGTAAACATAAATAAATTATTTAATTTTTGAAGAAACTTTTCTAGGTTTAATCCCTTATAATTAAACCATTTACATCATTTATATAAATGATATATTTATTTAATTAATTAGTATATCAGCATTGGGTGTTCTGAGGATGGTTGGTTCATAATTTTAATATGAGATCAATGTATTGACTGTGGTCAAAGGAGTAATTGTTCCATCATTTATATAATAATAATCATGAAAAAATTATCATTTTTATAAATAAATTATACTTTTAAAAATAACCACGAATTATGGTTATGAAAAATTAATATTTGTTACAATCATGGAGATGATAAGTTGTACGTATGCATGTGTAACATTTCAATTTATAAAAAATTAGGATAGAAAGAAGGTAAGTGTTATTTTATATTTTTATAATGATAAATATATCATAAATATCATATATTTTATATAAATTCACTTACATAAACCATCCATGTTATCCATCGATAAAAACAAATCACATCAATTTGTTTGGTGGTAGTCTGCCCTACACATGAATGACATTATCGTTTTCAATGGATGGTACGGTAAGACACTATACGATATATAAATTTTCAAAAATTAATAATATATCCTGAATATAATTTATAAACATTATATCTATCATCATCAATAGTCATGAGAGGATATTATGGAAGACAATTTACAATGGTTTGTGTGGTGGTAGTCCACCGTACACACGATCAATGGTTTCATTTCCCACTTGATGGATGTGGAGATGGATGAATATTATGTCATAAACATAATGAAATTTGAGCATGCAGGAGATATATATGTTATTATATTTTAATTTTTAATACTAAATTGATATTGAAAAAATAATAATTAAAAAGAAGGAGTTTCGTGAACACGATTACCTTCTCTTAGAAAAATCTCCTTAGGATCTCTTATTAAAGACCATAAGGTTGGTATATTGTGAATTACACAAGATCTATAATATTTATAGGTATTTTGTGTAGGTATTTTGGAAGGATTGTTTTATCCAAATTCTACTATAGCTATGAATATGTGGGGGGGGGGGGGGGGTTCCCTCTTTTAATTTAGGAGGAGTGGCATTTTTTTAAATATCCAAAACAATTCAATAATGGGAAGTAACTCTCAATCCAAGTGCCTAAAAAAATTAAAAATATTGTATTTTCCAATATCAAAGGTAAATAAATACCTATAACACAAAAAATAAACATTTTTTAAACATGTTATCATCTTTACCTCTACAGTCACTCACTTTTCCCCTTTTTTTTACCACAGTGACTAATTGTTTACTATTTTTACTATCAATTATATAAAAAATGAAGTTTAACTTTTTGAATAATATAAATTAAGATGACTAAAAAAATTTAATACATTTTATCAAATTACATTCACATAGGTGGAAGAATTTAATTTAAAATAAAACTCACAGACGTGTCGAATAAATTATTTTCCTAAAATACATTTTTGAAGAATAAGATGATCTTATAATAAATATATATGAAAATCATTCATAAATAAATTAATTTAAATTTAAATATATATATATATATATATATATAACATATAAATTTAATTTAAATAAATCCTCATTAGGTGTTATTTTAATTAGTTAAAATGGAGGAACATTTTGAACATAGTTTTCAAAAAATATGTTTTTAATAAAAAAATAACATTATACTAAAATCCCATATTAAGAATATTTAAATGTAATTAATCTGACTAAATATAACTAAATAATAATTATTTCAATATTTAGTCAAATAAAAATAATAACGGTACTTTTAAATTACCTAATTTATTAGAAGAAGTGACAATTTTACGAAAATATTTTTTTTAAATATTCCCTGAAAAATCTATATTTTATGAAAAACCTAAGAAATATTTCTTAAATTAATATAGATATTATAATTTTTAAAAAATATTTTTATTTTATAAAATAACATTTCTAAAATATTTAAAAACTAATTGTAATATTTATTCCCAAATAGAAATAAAAATCATTTTTTAAGGAAGCTTATTTTTTATAGAATATAATATATTTATTGAAATTTGAGTGCTTATTTATTAATAAAAGTTTGGGTCCAAAGCATCATTTTTTATTGAAATAAAGGACCTATTTTTTTTGGGAATATCAGACCCATTACATGCCTCGTATCCCCAGTGGGCATGAAAGCACATTATATGGCCTTAAAGGCCCATTTTTTTGGCCCAAAGGCCCAACTGTGAATAGTATTGCTACAATACTCAGGCTTCTATAATAACCTACTATAGTACAACCGCCTCTATAGTCCCTGAAACAGTGCCTGCCACCTCTATAGTGTTGTCGTTGCTAAAGTATCTCCACTGCTACAGTACCGCTACAGCGCTGCTATAGTAACCTGCACCCAATGGGTTTTGAACCCCCTTAATTATTGATCACAAGTTAATCTCATTCATAACCTACAATTTAATGTCTAAGTTATAACAACCATATTTAAATAATAATATTTTAGTAATATGTCATGGTTCATTTAATCTCAGTGTTGAAAATTGTATATTCTATTGAACATAATGTTCATTTAAAATCTTAGGGTGTTTCATTCTACCACACTTAATACATTTCATCCTCATAATTAAAACTTGTGATAAAAAATTAATGGTTTTTCATTTTAAAATTACCTTTATGTAAAACCCACATCTTAAAATATTTTAATAAAAATTCCTCCAAAAATAGGGAAATGGAAATTTGAAGTTCATCAAGAATAACACATTAATGGGTTTACAAGTACGAGAACATTTATAGGATGTGAAAATATAGACTTAGAAGAAAAGTGTAAATGATAATGGTGAGTGAAATAGATAATTGATCACAAGAAAATGAATGATCAAAAGAAAGTTAAAAACCAAAAAATCAAAAACATGTGATGAGATAAAACATCATCAATTAATCAGATATGAAGGTAATATGATGATATTTTTCCTTTAATGATCATTTTTCTAGGGTTGAGGGATTATTTTACTATAATGAACCACCTAAAATATACTTTATATCATTTTATTTCATAAAAACAGTTTCATTTTTTGGTTATTATTTGATCACATTACACTTCACATCTTACACTAATGAATTTATATTTAATATGAATTTTTTATACCTGAAGCACTACAAATAACTTTTAATGGATAATAATATCCATAAAAAAGTAAAAATTTATTCCTACTATCTTTAATAAAATAAAAATTGTTAGAAAAATGTAAAAGAATTACCAAAATGAATATGAATATATTTATATCTGAAATTAAACAATAAAACAAAATGATTAACATAGATCATTCCTTAAATAAATAATCATATATCCCAAATAACCTTAATAAACTCAACATTAAATAAGGTTTTTACCTTAGAGGTTATATGATAATTTATGTTATATCTCAAAAAACATAACATAATTCTTCCCAAATAACCATTTATGTTTAAACTAAATGTTATATATAACTAAACCTAGTAATATATTTACCAAAATATCATTAACCATATTAAAATCCCATCACATAGAATGTAAAAAACATTGTTTAAGGCTTTGAACTTAGGATAAACCTTAAACTCATAAACCCATGAGTGTATCTTTAAATCTTGAACTTAATCATATATGAAGACATATATGATTCCAAAATTAACAAAATCCTAATATGTTTCATGATTATTATAAAATAATTACCATTGGTATAAATAATTCGACAATATAATTTTGTAATCCAAATACATAAATTGTTCAACAATTTTACATAGATTATTTGGTATAACTTAGGTCCTTCCTTTTTCTAGGGGATAACCCTTAGTTTAGAAAATTGACTCGGATAATTCACAAGTTCCCCATATAAAAGACATAGAATTACTTAGAAATTATTTTCTCTATATCCTCTATTTATACATAGAAAAAATCTTCCCCTATATATAATATATTCTTCTAGGTTATTCTTCCCACCTTCTAAACAAGTATGAATTTGAATCTTCTTTCTTATATTTTCATTACCACATGTAATTTCATAAAAGTCCTCCTTCTTATTATTGACTCATTATGAATCTCACCAAATTTAACATTATTAATTATATATTGAGATATATATTTAGGAAAAATCACAATATATTTTTCTTTAATAATAATCCAATTTTGTTTCTCATAATCCTTAAATTTTCTATCAGATTCAGTGTTAACGTTATTCCTCCTGGTTCTAACCATTTACTAAAACTACAAATCATAGTATGAGAAAAAATAATCATAGTGGGTACACACCTAATCATGAAAAATAAATTATTTGATATCAAAATTATGACACCTTATTTTAAATCTATGACACCTTGGGTTTATCCTAAGTCATTCATGGTCATCATTTATCAAAATACTTTATGAATATTTTTAATGATTTTAAGAATTTACAAAGCATATCTCCCGTGAGTGTTAAAATAGGTGTGCAGTAATTCCCATTTTTATGTTCCAAGTGATGATCATGTCAAATCCCAATACACCGTTTTCGGATTTACTACCCCTACGTACAACTATGCCAAATCCACTTCCAATTTTAGTATCCAGATATAGATTAAATTTCTTAAAAAACACCTGCTATATCCCGCATCAAAATTCTAGGATGTTTTCTTATAATTATACTTATCACAAGTGTTCTCACTAATGTTTTCTCATACTAGTTTCCATAGGTTGACTAAAATTTTTCTTTGATACCAAATATAGAGACCTAATCCTTTTACACATATCATTACATGGTTTTTTAACATATAAATATATTAATAAAAACCAAAAAATCATGATTCCCAGTGTCATTAGAATACTATGTTCATAATATATCAAATTGTGGATAAAATAAAACTTTATTTTATTATCCATAACGAGTTACCAAAGAATTTCAATCACCTAAAACTACAAAGGTTAACCTGGGGAATACATAGAAAAAATGGGTGATATAAAAAAAACAGTAAAAGAATAACATGATAAGGAAACATAACATGTGGGTAAAAAATATAATATGATATCAAAAAATATATGTAACATGATTAATAACATGGGGGAATCACATAAATAAAATGGTATTATAAGATCATAACATCCTAGAAAATTTATCATCATTAAAAACCATGACATAAACAAAAGTCAAGGCTAACCATGGAGACAAAAACACATGGATGATAGATTCCCATAATGGATTAGGTTCGGTCTCCAATCCCATACATGACATATCATAAGACTAAAATATTACCCAATGCATTTGAGGGCTCTATAATTCTGGGATAACCCACCATAGTCATATAATGTACATGAATATATGTTCCATATAAGAAAATAAATCATAAGGAATAGACATAATTATTACCCATGAAAAGAAAATGGGTTGCATAATCTCACCTCATACCATAATCAAAAGATATTTCTTAAAGAAGGAATTTGAGAAATGATCATAAGAAATGTATTACCCTGTCAAAGGAAGATTGAGGTTGGTATATATATAAGATACATATATAAAAAATTTAAAATTATTTCATAACATTATCAATTATTTTCTATGATGAATAAAAATACTTTTAAAAGATTAAAAACATTCTTAAGGAAAATAATCATTCCACTTTAAAAATACATTTTGAAAACCTAAAAATTTGTAAAATATTATAGAAAATATTTTCATTAAAGGAACCATGAAAACCTATAAGTGAATATTCAAATAGTTTACTGTTCATGACATTGGGTAATACTATACATTCCATATAAATCAAATAGAACATTCCACTCATGCCGTTGTAAAAGGTTTAAAGTTCCTTGTTCAGATAATGATAAGAATATTCCTTTAAAATTTTTTTGTAAAAAGGTCAAATTGGGGTAAAATGTATTTAATAAATCTTTTGGGGTTTTTAAAAAAATATTTTTGAAAAATATTTTTAAAAGGAATGG
Organism: Viscum album; assembly: GCA_963277665.1. NCBI lineage: Eukaryota > Viridiplantae > Streptophyta > Magnoliopsida > Santalales > Viscaceae > Viscum > Viscum album. The sequence continues at coordinate 67,493,760 of OY728165.1, read as the reverse complement.
ATATATAAGAAAAAACGATTTTTAACTCTAGAGAGAAATGAAGTAATATTTTCTTAAAGTCAATTCTCAATCATATTAAGTACCAAAGAGATAAATATGGTACTATTAATTAAAAATTTCATAAATAAATAAAAGGAGAATAAAATTAAATGTTTTTATTATAAGATGATCAAATAATTTTCTATAATGGAAATTCAATCATAAAAAAACCAAATTAAAATGATCTTGAAACGTAAACCCTTTCTACTTTGGTAACTTTTTAATCATAAATTTTTATGAATGAACTAGATAATTTGTAACTTAAAATACCATGAAGTATGAAGGATTCATGATATAATACTTAAAGGGTTATTATATACACCATTTAAAATAAATTAGGTTCATACAATAACATGTGTCCCAATGAAGGATGTTTTGAGATGTAACCCTTCCATTGAGTCTAGACATTGTGGTGCATGTGTTTTATATCGTGTATCATAAACATTTATTAATTATTTTTTATTAAGAGAATTTTAATATTTTAATCCCATAATATTAAACCATTTAATTTCATTTATTATAATGATTTAATGATTTAATTAATTATTTATGTCCACATTTGGTGTTCTGAGAATGCTTGGTTCATTTTCATTAATAAAAAATGAATCACAACGCTTTGTCTAGCTGTATTCTTTCATACATAAAAACGATGTTATAATTTTTAGTGAATGGTAATGAAAGAAAAAATATGATATATAAATTTTATAGATTACTTAATATTTCATGTATATCATATATAAACATTAAATCCATCATCTTTAATTTTTGTGATAGGTGATGATGGAAAACAAATTACATCGGTTCGTGAGATGGAAGTCCGTCGTACACATGATTGACGATTTTTTTTCCCATTTGATGGAAGGGGATATGGATGAATATTATGCCAAAAAATAGTAAAATACAAGTATATAGGATATATTTTTGTTATTATATTATAATTTTTAATCCTTAAAATTAGAAAACAATATATAAAAAGGAGCTTGGTGAATATGATTGCCTCCGCTTAGAAGAACCTCATTTAGATCACTTCTTAAGGACCATATTGTTGGTCTTTTGGGAAGAAAAAGGCTATAAAATATTTATAGGGCTGTTGGTAAGATATTTTTATAGGTTTTGGTTTAGAAAAATGTCTTTAAAGTTCTATATCGGTGGGTGGATGGGTTCATGTCTATAATTGAGGAAGAGTATAATTTTTCTAAATACCAAAAAAGTATTCAATAATGGGAAGTCAGTCTCAAGAAAAATGCCTCAAAATTGAAACATAATGTAGGGGATGAGATATAAATCTAATAATCACCTATAAAACTAAATATAAACATGTTTCAAATATTTTATCCACTTTACCTCTAAGGATACCCAATTTTACCTTTTAAATTTTTTTCACCACTGTAGCTATTTTTTACTATTTTTATTGTTCACTGTGATAAAAAATTATGTGAAACTTATTACATAGGATAAATTATTATGATTCTAAATATGGAATCCATTTTATCAAAAATAAATTCACAAAAGTGGAAAAATTAAATTTAAAATGAAACTAGAATACGTTTAGAAAAAATATGTTTTCAAGAAATGTATTTTTCAGGCATAAGATGATTTTATAGTAACTATATGAAAATTAATAATAAATAAATTAATATAAATTAATATATATAAATATATAATAAATAAATTTCATTTTAATAATTCCTCATTAGGGATTATTTTTAATTATTTCAAATGGACAAACATTAATCACTTTCAAAAAGTTTTCAGAAAAAATGTGTTTTGATGACTAAAAATAAACTTATAGTAAAAGCCAATATTTTTATGATTTAAATGTGGTTTATAGTATAATATATATATAAATAATAATTAATTTTATTTTAAATAAATTTTTTACAATAATTATATCTCTAATTACTTAATATATTAAAAGAAATGAGAGTTTTAAAAAATTGATATTTTTCATAATTCAAAAAGAAATCAATATTTTCTGAAAAATTACAAAATATTACCCTAATTTAATATAAATATTATTATTTCAAACATTATTTTCATTTTAAAAAACAACACTTCTAAAATTTCCATAAATTAATTATACTATTTTTTCCCAAAAAACAGTAAAAATTATTTTTAAAGTAATTTTTTTTGTAGAATACAATATATTTTTTAAGATTTGAGTGATTATTTATTAATAATTTATCAATAAAATTATATTGGGAATGAAATTTATATACATTTCATTAATTAGTTAATCCTTTTCATACCCACCAATTTAACAATTTGGTTGTAACAGTCATATTTAAATAACAATATTTTAATAATACATCATGATTCATTTAAAATCAATGTTGCATGTTGTATATGCTATCGAACATAGTATTATTTTAAAATTGGTGGGTGTTACATATTTTATCATTTTAATTGAATAAGAATATATAATGGCAAGGGTTGAAAAGTTTTATAAAAAGGCTTCATATTCTGGAAGTTGTAGATGGAATATTTTCTCATCCAAAACCACCTAGAAATTTTATTAACTAGATTCAAAATAGAGAATATTTAAAAAGTTTAATTAGAATGAATTCATAGTAAGGAACTCAGATTAATTCATATTCTATTTTCAAGGAATTTTTTTTTCTATTCATGAGATGGAAATAATAGTAGAGGTGATGATAGCCCTGAAAGATATGTATGAGAACTGGATTTTTTAAAAAAGTGTTTCTGATGTGTATTTTATTCAACAAGATATTGTTAGAAGGATGTAACACCCTATTACCTTTCTTTTATCTTTTTTCAAATCTTTGATTTTGGTTTCCTTTTTTTTGGGTGAGTATTGCTGACCATGAAATTGGGAGGATACCTATAATGGTGAATTTAGGTATTTATTATAATTTTAAACATAAAACCTTATTTTTAGTTACTTTTTGGGAAGTTACATACCATATAAGTGAAGTACATGATGTTCAATGGTTTCTGGGAATAAGTAGTGAATTGAATATATGGAGTGAATGAGTTACACATTGTGTAATAGTTATACACTATATAAGGGAAAGATATTGTTGTTTAATTAAAAAGGGGATGGGGTTTTTGGAACATAGGATCCTCAAGAGTTCCATGATGTATAATGGAATTATACACCATATAAATATTCTGATTTTTTCTTTTAAGAAGGCAGATCAACTTTTTTTTCTTTTCATTTAGCCTATAGTAGTCCTCTCTCGACCCAAATTTTACCCTAGGCATTTTTAAGTGACCCTTTCCATTTCGATCAATTCATTCAGTGATTGATCACCGTTGTGGTTGGATTGATCCTCTTTGGGTGATAATTAATACTAATTCTACTTTGGTTTTGTGTTGCAGCTATGGTTTGTCTACTGTTCTATAATTGGATTATGTTTCCTATAAATCATTTTAGTATCTTATATTCCCTTTTCTTTTGGAGGTAGATCTTGTGGTTTCCAATCTCCATTGTAAAAGGTGTTTAGGTTTTTTACATTCTAGAGGTAGGTATATCTATCAAAGAATTATAGTTTATTTAATTTCTTATATTTCTTATTGTTTACTTGAGATTTGAAATAGAATTTCATGTGTTAAATTTGAAATGGGCATGGGTTTTTGTATTAAATGTGTTTTCTCTTTGAAAACATAATTTCTTTGATTTAGATAAAAATATATTTTAAAACCCTTAAGAATATTGTATTCTCATTGAAATGGTTTTATAAAAAAAAATTTCATGGTTTCGAAAATGAAAATTGACAAAAATTGCATAGTGGGAACCTTGGGTGCATCAAGAAAGAGATATGGGTGGCCTTAGTGTTGATGAAACCACTATAAGGTAACCTATTATTTATTTATGGATTGTGGTAGGAATCGATGTTATTTGGATCCAACCTTATTTCCTTTTAGTCTCATGAGTGTCTAGTATGTATTGTCTAATAGGATAAAGCCTAAATGGGAGGTTCATTGTTGTTTTGAGTTGTTTATTTTACAATAGATTATTTCATGGATGTTGGATCACATGTAAATTTATACCTCAGTATGATAACCTACTTTGTTTTATGAATGGAATTTTTCTAGATTTAGTAGTTATGGCGTGCAATTTTTGGAAAACCAAAGGATTGTTTGATAAATATTTTCAATTTATTTATTTATAAAAATACTTTTAAAAATGTTTTTTAAGATATAACTTATGAATTATTAATATTATAATTGTATATATTCCTTGGTGGTTTCAAACTGGCCAATATTTATCACACCCTAAATCGACCTTTGGGTGACTGTAGACATTGTTTTTTGAGATACAGGAAAAGGAAGGTTATTTTGTACTATGGTTGATTCACTTTATGTTGTTGTTTTAGTTTGGGATTGTTTGTAGAGGTGATGGTTGGTCATAAAGAGACTTGTTAGTCTAGAATTATAATACTTCTTAGTTTGTCATATTTAGATTATATGTATCTCCCTTTTTTTATTCTTTGTACTTGTTTTGTTATATGTGTTATACCTCACCCGGTAATGGTCTAGCTTGGGTGATTGGGCTGGTTGACCAAGATTGGTATGCTAAAATTTGGTATCAGAGTAGTTACATAGCTTAAAGTGTGTCAACACTGCCTGAGTTGGTTCTCTATATTGGGTAGATAAGATTATGGTCATTAAGATTCTGATAGTAGGTTCAGAAAATGGGCATGTCCAGCTAACACCCATGACTAAATCCGAGTTTCCATGGGTGGTCGAATTTATTTTACTAAGTCTATGACCTAGTATTTAGGATTATTTTAATTAATTGTATAAAAAAGCTATTTAAATTAACCTATCTACTAAGTTTGGGTACTTAGTGTGTGTATGGTTATTTAATAAAATATTTAGGGAGTTTATTTAGATGGATTATTCCTTTCAAAATGTATTGCCTTTTCATGGTATAATTCATAATTTATTTAAATTGTTATCATTTGAAAGCATTGTTTTCGATTATATAAATTGGTTCCAGGGTTTTGGAGTTTTCCCATGACTGATTAGTTATTGTCTTATGTTTAACAAAAAAATATCTCCTAGAAGAGATCTTCCAAATACAAGAGGTGAACCTACGTGGCAGGCACCACAAAAACATCCTCTAGGGGACCCTTCTTTGGTCAAAGTAGTTATTTGTACCATTCAGACTATGGGATCAATGTAAACCATATACCCGAGATGTGTAGAGGATCATGGCTCAAAATTTACCAAGAATCAACCACCAATTTTCTATGTTGATGAAGGAACACAATAATCAGAGGAGTGGCTTGAATGGATTGAGAGGATCTTCAAAATTTTGAATACTCTTAAATATTATCAAGTGGGTTTTTCCATGTATATGGTCGAGGGGACAAGAAGAAGATGGTAGGACTATATAGTGCAAGTTAAGTTGGATGAAAGTATTACCATGGTTTCTTTCAAGAAAATATGTAATTAACACTTTTATCCTATGACTTTAAATGTGGAAAAGACATGAGAGTTTCTGACCTTGGATCAAGGGAGGTGTACCATTCTAGAGTGCTCCACCTGTTTTGCTAAGTTAGTGAATTTGGCACCAGATATTTTCACTAATGATTACCTTATGTTCTAGAGGTTTTATATGGGGTTGAGGACCATTATTCAGTCAATTATTGTTCTTTTGTGCCTTCAACATTTTTGGAGTTAGTGGATAAAGTAGATTTGGATGAGGGAAATATAGATGGAAGGATATGTTTGGACAGAGCTTCAGTTAGTGAAACTATTATTTGGGTGCTTCTTCTAGTCAGAAGAGAAAGTGAAAGGGTTGTGAGTTTTATATAGGACAAGTTTCATGGGTTTCATCAGGGAATAAATAGTTTATCTGTTACAAGTATGGGAGGTGGGGTCATACCAGGCCTCATTGTATGGAGGCTTCTAGTTTGTGTCATCTTTGTGAGTGATATATCCATCTAAAACATTTATGTGACATGATGTCCCAAGGCAGTAATGTGGGATCCACTTTCACCATGGGATTGTAGGTGAAAATTGATTCTCCCAAGGGTGGTTGGTCTCATTATTATACAAAGGGTGATGTCCATGTGGTAATGTCTGTACAACTTTATGTGGTAGAGTTTGTTCCATAGAATTCTGAAGCATCTGCAACTACTATTAGAGGCATGGTGTTTTTTTATCTTCTGTGGTTGTAGCTTTGTTTGATACAGGTGATACTCATCCTCTTAAGTCCTCAAAGTTGGTTTACATGTTGTGTTTTAATTTAGAGATTATGTCATTTTTGTTGCATATTTTCACACCTTTGGGAAATAAGTATGATCAAGGTTTCAAGTACCCCACATGTTAGGTGGTGATAGATGAATTTGGGGTGGTTTGGGACTTCCTAGTGCTTAATCTTAACATATTATAATTGATTATTGGAATGGATTAAATGATAATTATGAAGGCCCAGATATACTTTTATCATTGTTGGGTACAATTATCATCTACTAACGAGGTCACATAATTTTTGCATAGTGGGTGGGACTCTAGATCAGGAATAACGGGTCATGTTGTTCCTTATGCCACTATAATATCATTCCAGTTTTTAGAAATATTTCTTAATATGGTTGAACCGTTCTTGGGTGGTCAGCTATATGTTCTTATGTGTGCGTAACCTATGGTCTTTCTGGATGATTTTTTTGGTTTACCACCATATATAGAGGTCAAGTTTACTATTAATTTTCTCCCTGTAATGATGAACATTTCAATTTCATCCTATAAAATGGAACCTACTAAGTTGGTTAAACATAAGGTATTGATTTAGGACATAGAGGAAAAAAGATTTGTTCATCCTAGTGTGTCACCGTGGGATTTGCCTGTACTTATTTCTAATAAGGTAGATGGAACTCTCAGGCTTTATATTGACTATTGAAAGTTGAAATGGGTGACTATTAAGTACAAGTATCATTTACAAAGAATTGATGTTCTCTTTGATCATCTTGGAGGGGATTATTGGTTTTCTAAGATTTACCTATGGTCAAGGTAACATCAGTTGGGAGTTTGAGAGGATGACACAAATAAGACAGTGTTTCAGATTCAACATGTAAATTTTCAGTTTTTTTAATCCATTTGGACAAACTAATGCTCCAGTGGTATGTTTGAATTTGATGAATCATATCTTTCATCGGTTCTTGGTATCTTTATTATTTTGTTCGTAAATGGTATATTAGTGTACTCCAAGTCATAGGAGGAACATTTTGACCATTTGGATGTCATTATTCAAACTTTAAAAGAACATATTTAATATGGTAAACTTTCCAAGTGTGAGTTTTGGATTCGAGAGGTGACGTTTTTGGGGCATGTGATATTATAGAGTTCTTTATTAGTGGATCTTAAATTAGTTTGGGTAGTTGTGTCCAGGGAAAATCCTAGAAACATTTATGAGATCTAAAGACTCTTAGGGTTGGCTAGTTATTACAGAAAGTTTTTTCTAGAGTTCACCAAGCTTGTATATCTAATGAAAACTTTGATCTATAAGGGTGTAAAGTTTTAGTGGGACAAAATAAGTCATTGAAATTCTGAGGATATGCAATAAAGGTTGACTTTAACACTAGTGTTGATTCTCTAAGAACCAGTTTCAGGTTACAATGTTTTCTCTAATGCCTCAAGTATAGGTTTGGTAAGTGTCTTGATGAAAGGGAAACTTGTGATTGCGTATGGAACATGATATTTATGCAATATTGAAAACAACTACCCTACCCATGATATTGAGCTGGAAATGGTTGTGCACGCACTCAAGATGTGGCATCACTATCTTTTTGGGGAGTGATTCACAATGTATTCTGATCACAAAAGTTTGAATTATATTTTCACTTAGAAGGATCTAAACTTGCGATAGAGATGCTGGGTGGAGTCTATTAAAACCTTTTATTTTAATATCATATATAGCCCTAGGAAAGGAAAAATGGTTTTTGATGCACTGAGTAGAAGAACATCGATCCAACCAGTGAAGGAATCAATTTAAGAGTGGTCTCTGTTGAGTTTTTTTGAGATAAAATTAGGAGTTAATGAGGTTGGTGGATATGTGTTCTTGTGTTTTATAAAGGTTGAATTGTCATTTGATGAGTGATTTTTACTTGAGTATATTACATACACTAAGATATAATGTTTAGGAGAAATCCTAAATAGTGGGGAAACCTCGAGTGAGTAGTCTTTATATCCTAGTGGTGCTTTGTGCTTTTATAATTGCTTGGTTGTTCCTTTTTTCATGATAGAGGAGTTGTTAAAATGTGTACATTGTCCATGTTAGTATATTCACCCAAGGGATACAAATATGTACCATAATTTGAGGGGTCAGAATTGGTGGCTGGGGATGAGGTGGTCAGTTATGGATTTTGTATCGCAGTGTCTAACTTTTCAATGAGTTAATGTGGAACACTAGAGTTCTTCATGTTTTTATATACTTTACCCATTCTAATATATAATTGGGTTGAAATTTCCATGGATTTTATCATTATTTTACAATGAACATCTAGTGGGATAGATACGATTTGTGTGATTATCAACAAACTGAATTAATATGTACATTTATTTCCAATAAAGAAAATGATCAAAGTATAACTGGGTGGGGAATTATATTTCTAATAGATTGTGAGACTGTATGGGGTTCCCCCTATTTTTTATTTCTTATAGGGACTTGAGGTTCACATCTAGATTCTGGAATGTTTTTTAGGAAGTAATGGGTTCCCAGTTGAAATTGAGCATGACTTATCATCTACATATGAGTGAAGAGACATATCAGGCTACCCAAGTTCCTAAGGATATGCTCCAGCATGTGAGATTTAGTTCGGTGGATCTTATTATAAAAATTTTCTTTTGTTCATGTTTTTATTTAAAAAAAGTTATCAGGTTTCTATTAGGATGGTTCCCTTTTAGGATTTGTATGGTTATACATGTCAATATCTCTTGTTTTGAGAAGAGTTGTGAGAGAAGTACTTGGTTGGGCTGGTTCTAGTTCAATAGATGATAAAGATAGTATAGTTTGTTGGTTGGGGTAGAGTACTCAGGGGGGGGGGGGATAAATTGAGTATCTATAAAAATTTCTTGTAAAAGTTCACTTATAAATATTCTCCAATAAAAATTAATACAACCCAGTTAATCAAGATAATATGGTTATAATAGTTTGACTGTTCAAATAACTTTTCGTAAGATTGATTAATTCTATGTAATATCAATGTGCATTATTGATACAACTTTTGAAGCTATTATAATAAGCAAAAGTAGTTTTAACTTCTATCCAAGACTAACTATCAAAGTAAAATCTAGTGTTTTCTGAAATATATAGCATTGTAGCTAAAAAATAAATTGAACAACACAACGGATAAAACAAGTGGTTTAGTCTCAAGACAAGACCTAATCCACTCTACTTGGTGATCACCTTCCACCAAGTATTTTATATTAATAAAATTGATACACACCCTGGATCTAGGTAAACAATAGTGCACATGACTGTCCAGGTCACACAACCTCTTCCACTATTCTTCATGGGTATAAACTACTAGGTCACACCAGAAACTCTTCCAAACATATCTATGGGAGAAAAAAAATGTAAGAAGTGATGAGAGGAAGGATATGTTATATCCTTCAGTATAATACATGAGACAATGTGTGTTTTTAATACAGACACACACACACAACTCGAAAGCTAAAAATTGTACACAATAGAGAAAAGATTTTTGAAAATGCTTAGAATTTCTCTGAGTGCTATTCAATGTAGCTCTGGGATTCTAGGATGAAGCAGATGAAGGTATTGAGTCTTCTTGTGAAAAACTGATTATCACAAGTTTGGTGCTCTGTTTTCAAGTTGTATCTAGCTCATTTTCTTCATGGAGTTGGTACTGCAAAGATGATTTTTATTATGATCTAAAGTAGTCCAACCTTTTTGAATCAAGAGTGCTTCGTGTGTTCTTCAGTTGTATCTTGTTGCATGTATCGGTTCTATTTTTTAAAAAACTCACACTTATGCTTTTATGTCAGTGTATTTTTGTAGCCCGACTTCACTTTCTTTTTAATTGCGGGTGAACATGTTGGAGCCGATATGATGCATGTATTCCACACCTTGAACCTTGTATTGTCAGGTGAAATGTCTAGAAACAAATATTAATTATTCCAGTTCCTTTAAATGACCCCAGTATTACCGTTATAAATTAAATTGAAAACGATAAAACAGATTAAAGAATGGTGTCACAGTTTGTCTTGAAATAGTATCACTTGGAAACGATATCACAAAGGAATGGTGTCTTTTTCTTTGCCTTTGAGAAGTGAGATAGTCATGATGCTACAATTGCATTGAGATTTGGAACCGGTTGCACAGATACAGTGTTATTGTCATGACCCGTCCTAGTGGGGCCCATTCTGTGACTCCCAAAGCTCACCTCCAATAGGCCAGGGGTTGGTGACTAGCACCAAGTAGGCATATAACTAATCAAGGGAAGCATTTCCTAAGTACCTATACACACACACACACATCTCCAAGCGCACAATTGCTGAACTGTAAAAACACTAAGGAACTAAATGCATGCATACAACTAAACACAACCAATAGAGTACAATAGAAGGTAAAGTATTGAAAGTAAAGTGGGCCAGAATAGAAGCCCACCAAAAAAAAGTCTGAAAACTACAAAGTACAACCGGTAAACACAAAAGGTACTGGGATTACTGCTTGTAGCCGTAGGAATGCCTCGGCCTGTAGGGAACTCAGAAAACTCGATCCCGTCCAGGTCTGCCATGGACTCTTTCAAAAGGCTACTCGTCTTCACAAGACACGACATGTGCGGGAAAAACCCATGCAGGGGTGAGTATAACAATGCTCAGTAGAGAACTCTGAAAACCACAAAGCAGTACACAAATTAAAGGTATTGTCAGCTATGCACAATATCTGTCTACATATAGTAAAAACCAGATATACTCAAAACCCAGACCCGTAGTACATATACAAGTCACACAACCACATACCCCCAGCTAAGGGTTCAGTTCGAATATTCCATGAAGCACTCATTTCGGGAGAACACAATCCATGAGTTTTATAGCTCTGATGACGCTTGTCCTAGAAGTACTGTACGTCGGGAAACGTCACGAGAGGTAGTTACACTCATTACGGGAGACACACTTTTGAGTGAGAAGGTTATGGTAGATAGATGCACTCATTATGGGAGACACACTCTTGAGTGGGAAAGATCAAGATACACAGATGAGGATCACTGCCAGGGCCATAGTGGATACCGAGACTCATCCAGAATTCACCTACTAGGTAGAGGATCGATGCCTAGTGAAGTTGGTCTCATCGATGCTGGACTCTACCTAGGGTCAAGAATGGATAGGGGATCTCGATGCAGGCCACACATATGGATGCCAGAATCTATCATAGAAAGTACTGCTAAAGGAATCATACTTCTGTAGAGGTAAATGATGCCTGACCTTCAGGGGAATGACAAGAAGGGGCACTAACCCAAATGAAATATGTTCAAGATACGGTGAACAAGAGGACCATGCCATTTTCCAAAAAGTACATGGGGTGTAGAAAAGTTACACACCATGTTGTCTGACCCCCGGTACAGCCCGTGTACAATGGACCATGTCGTAAGGCTGATCGTGTAGGAAAATTGAGTACATGGTGTGTAGTACTATGTACACGCCATGTCTGAGTGATTGGGGTTGGCTCTGTCTACGCTGGCTATGTGCCCGTACACAGTCATCAACCTGTGTACTCCAACTCGTGTAATCTGTACACGGGGTGACCCGCGTTACTGGCCCTGCCTGACCGTGTGATGGACTACACGGTCATGTAATCCATCCCATGTCCATTAACCCCTTTGATAAATGCCGAGTTTTGCGTATCCACCTCTGCCATGCTGTACATGTCAGGTCGCCTGAAGCCGTGTAGTCCAACCCGTGTCCGTGTACTTCCCAAAATACACACCGAGATTTGGGGAAAGCCTAACATGCCTTGTGACCAGGGTCACACATCATGTGATTCCTCTCTGACCCTCGAAACCCTAGCCACCACTTCCAGTACTACATGTCGTGTTCTTCAGAAGTACACGCCGTGTCTTTTGGAAATTTCCAGAAACACAGACCTCCGCCGTCGCGCCTCCGGTGATGCTCTGTTCATCAATCTGGTCATCTGATCACAATGAAACACCCATGTTTTGGTCGCCCTAATACCATGAAGCTAATTCCGTTGTTTTCAGACCTCTGAATAGCTCCGAAACATGCAATGATCCATCCGTACGAAGAACGCTCGAAGAACAGCCCTTCCCGATCTAGTCCGATTCGTTATCCACTATCATCGTCGCACCTCCGCAAGTTCGTTGTGGTGTCTATTATTAAATTTGAGATTGTTGCATTGTATAATGTATGTGCAAGGATCCATTTTTCATCGCCTCGTAAAGAACATGAAGAACGCGCAAGAAGAAAATGGAGGAAGGAAAACCAATCAAACAAAATGAGGAACGAACCTCCACCATCGTTTGTCATGGCATTGATCCTATCACATTAATGGTCTTAAACAGAGAAAAAAATCAACAAAAAAATCATCATGGATTAATTTCCCCCATAATCATCCCAAAGAAATCCCTCCCGCAAGAACGTATGAATCCACAGATCAACTTGTTCGTGGTTGATATGCGTTCGTCGTTTAAATAAAAAGTAGGGATAATAAAATTCAAATAACAAACCCCTACATTTAATAATGGATCGATCGCTGAATAATAGGTCATGATTCTGTCATTATCACGATCCTCCAACCTCTTTGGCACAATGATTCGTTGCTTTGATCCATCGTTGTTCGTCACCGAGAGTTTTCTTCAGAGTCCCCTCTCAATCTTTTTCCATCGATCGACGTTCGATTATCCCAATAAAAAGGGAAACGTAATTGACAGTCAAAAAAATAAGCTGTGGTATTAATGAGTCCAGATTTCCATTATTCAGTCATTATGACTCACCATTTATTAAGGAAACAGCTGCCCCGCTATCGCACTGCAGCGGATGTTTCCATAAAATAAATAAAATAAACTTGCGAACTTATTTTATTTTACTTAAAACATCTAAAAATTAAATTTTTCCCCTGACCCATGCCGGTCAAGGTTATACCCATTATTTTGTAATGTTGTCATCCTGAACGCAACGGTGCCCTCCGATTTTTAATCCGGGCATCCGTCTGGAAACTACCATAGCCGCGCACAAGTTCCGACCCGCTTAACTTTAAAAAGTTCAAACCACCATTTTGGGCTCACTGGGCCTCAGAATGATGTGCCATCTTTGCAGCCGGTCTCGAAATAATTCTATATAATATTTAAAAATAATAAACGGAAAATCAAAGACTTTATATTCTCCCCACCTTGGGGCTTTACGTTCTCGAAAATCCAAAACATAGGCCACTCAAAAAGATGTGGGTACTGGGCACAGATCTAGGCCTCCTGCTCCCACGTGATCTCCTGAAGATTCTCATGCTGCCACTGAATGTGCACCAAGGGAATCAATCACCCATGAAGGATCCTCTCCTGCCAATCCACGATCTCCACTGTGTACTCAGCAAAGGTCACTCCATCCTCGATATCCAGCTTGCCCCAGTCGATAACGTGTGATGGGTCATGAACGTACCTCCTTAGCTGCGACACGTGGAAGACATCATGTACCCGATGCAACTGTGGTGGTTGATCTGGGTGGTACGCCCCCTCACCAACTCTACACAGTATCTGGAAAGGTCTGATGAACCTCAGAGATAGCTTGCTTCCTTGGACAAATCTCCATAACCCTCATTAAGGTGAGACCTGAATAAAGGCGTGGTCTCCCTCTTCGAACTCCAGAGGTCTCCATCGTTTGCTAGAATAGGATTTCTACTAGCTCTGTGCAGTCTTCATCCACTCCCAGATGATCTGCACCTTCTCGGTTGTACCTCACCCCAACTCTGGACCCATGAGTGCTGACTCTCCAGGGTCGGTCCAGCTAAGCGGTGACCGGAAGGGTCTCCCATAAAAGGCCTCGAATAGTGCCACACTAATGGTGGTGTGGTAGCTATTGTTGTATGAAAACTCCACCAGTGGTAGGTGTTCCTCCCAACTGCGACCAAAGTCCATGAAACAAGCTTGCAATATATCCTCCAAAACTTGAATGGTCCTATCCGTCTGACCATCTGTCTGGGGATGAAACGTTGTGCTCAAGCGTAGCTGTGTCCCAAAATCCTCCTGTAATCCCTTCCACAATCGGCATGTGAAACGGGCGTCTCGTTCCAAGACTATTTTTAAGGAGACTCTATGAATCTGAACTATCTCCTATACATAGAGGCATCCCGAGCTCTCTACGGTACTCTTCTCTCTGATAGTTAAGAATTGGTGAGTCAGTCAATGATCACCAAGATGGAATCATGCACCTTGGGAGTCCATGGTAATCCTGTCATGAAGTCCATCGATATTCCATCCCACTTAAACTCTAGAACTTCCAGGGGCGAGCTAATCCTGTTGGAACCCAGTGCTCGACCTTCACCTGCTGGCATGTAATGCATCGAGAAATGAACTCCGCTATTGCCTTCTTCATGCCTGACCACCATAACTATTGTCAGAGGTCCCAGTACATCTTTGTCACTCTAGGATGTACTGACAAAGGGGATGTACGAAACTCCCTTCAGACCTCCTCCTGCAATGCCATTGGTTCAATAGTGTGTCCTCTGAAAATAAGTACGTGCTCCCCACCTTGCGAATATCCATCAGAAGCATGTCCTGTGGATAACTGAGCACGTAAGGCCATATAGTCTAAATCTCCCAGCTGTGCCTCTTTAAACCATTGTAAGAGTGGAGGGGCAACAACCATCGACTATAGGAAAGCTGTATCCTCTACATCCACGAAGGATAACTAAAAAGCATCTAACTGCTCTGTTGCCTCCCTCAACAGCTGTGAGCTCGAACTTCTGCTAAGAGAATATGCCACCTTGTTCCCCTTCCCAGAAGTATAGATGATCTTGAAATCATAATCCTAGAGGAACTCTATCCAACGCCTCTACCTCAGATTCAGATACTTTTGTGTGAAGATGTACTTGAGGATCTTGTGGTCAGACTAGATGATAAACCACTCTCCCATAAGGTAGTGTCGCCACATCTTCAATGTGAAGACTACTGCTGCCAACTTGAGATCATGGGTCACATAGTTCTGCTCATGTGGCCTAAGCTGGAATGAACCACAAGCAATCACTACCTGCCTCTGCATCAGGACACATCCAAGACTGGTCCCTTATGCATCTCATAAAACTATTCACTTGACTCCCTCCTCTGGTAATCTCAAGATTGGGGCACTCGTCAAACTCCGTCTCGAAAGATTGCTGGTAATTCTCCATCCACATGATGGGATGCCCCTTCTTGGTCAAGGATATCATTGGTTCTTATATCTGGGAGAAGTCAGGAATAAATCTCCAGTAATATCCTGCCAACCCAAGGAAGCTACGCACCTCCATTATGCTCTGAGGTGGGTCCCATGCTAACACAGCCTCCACCTTGGCTGGTTCTATAGCTAATCTATCTACTGAGATGACATGTCCCAGAAAGTGGACCTCCTGAATCTAGAACTAGCATTTTGAGAGTTTCCCAAAAAGATGGTGCTTCTGAAGTATGTTTAGAACCATCCGCAGGTGTCTCACATGCTCCTCTTCTAACGCCGAGTACACAAGGATGTCATCAATGAAGACCACTACGAACCGGTCCAAGTACGGATGGAAAATTCATTTCATCAGTCCCATGAACACTATAGGGGTGTTCGTCATGCCGAAAGGCATAACCAAGTACTCATAATGACTGTAGCGGCATATGAGATCCATCTTCGGTATATCCTCATCCCACACTCATAGATGGTGATAGCCTAATGCAAGTTCAACCGTCGAGAACCAATGTGACCCTCTTAGATGATCAAAGAGGTCATCAATCCTTAGCAGTGGATACTTGTTCTTCACTGTCACCTGGTTCAGTCACCAGTAATCCATGCACAACCTCAGACCCCTGTCTTCCTTCTTGGAAAACAAGACTGGTTCCACCTAGGGTGAAACGCTCGGTCTCACGAAACCCTTTCTCTGCAAATCCTCCAACTGCACCCTTAGCTCACGAATCTCTGCAAGAGCCATCTAATATGCTGATGAGGAAATCAGTGTCATACCAGGGTGTAAGTCGATACATATGTTGATTTCCTGGTGGGGAGGTAATCCGGGATCATCTTTGGGAAAGTCATCCTCATACTCTGCCACTACTTCTGGGAACTGGGATCTCACAACATCCACTGCTCTGAGGGAAAGGCTAGCTAAATCATGAGCGATTGGCTGCACCCTCCTATGCATAATCCCATTATGCACTACCTGGGTTTCCCTTTCTTTGACACAGGAAAACCTCGTTCCATCACAGTGGACACACTGCACTCTTCTCCTAAAACAGTCAATCTGGGTATGGACTGAAGATAACCAATCCGTACCAATAATGACGTCGTAAGGCCTCGACGCTACCACCAAGAGGTTACAACTGAAACACTCACCTCCAAGGGTGAGATCACACTGTATGCAAAGGTGCATGATCGTCGAGTCTCCTCCCGTAGGTGTCTCCAAGCATAAATATCGAGTCAACGGTTCTACCGAAATCTCAAGGTTTTGTACAAGACATGTGGCTATGAAGAAATGACTGGCACTCGTGTCTATACGTACCGAAGCTAAGGTAGAAAAGACATAGATCATACCTCAAATCATCCTGGAGTCCCTGGGTCATATGCCTCGACCGCATGCAGCTGTCCCCGTCCCTATCCCCCAACTCTCTGTGCCTGGTGCAGACCTCCTGGGGGTGGTGGTGGAAGTAATTCAAAGCGTCTGCCACCACCCGCAACTCTCCCTGCTCCTCTACCATGTCTGCCACCCGGTGGGTCTGTCTGCTCAACTCTTCACCTCTACCTCGGTGGTCCATCAACCGCTTCCGTATCAACAGCTCGATGGGTTGGATAATCTCTAGAGAGATGTCCCCTACTATCGCACGTGTAGTATCGCTTCTCCCCAGGCTGACTGGATCTAGCCTGAGAGACCGGGACTACCGATCCTCTATCTTGGGTCCTCCTATGACATTTCCCAGGTCCAGATACTTGTGCCTGATGTCGTCTCCCTACTGCTGGGGTTTCCGCACCTGTCTGCTTGCTGCTGACTACAGTCGACTATCTCTGCTCCGCCAAGAAGCTCTCGATCACCAAGGCCCACTCAAACACTCCCGAATAAGTCGATATGCATAGAGGTAGGACACTTGCTCGGATGTCTATTCGTAGACCTCACTCTTCGGTCTGAGCTCTAAAGTATTGATCCCTAACCATATCCATTGAGTACCGGGCAAGGTTAGTGAACTGCGATGAATAGTCAACTACTGTCAAACTGCCCTGCTTAAGCTAAAGATGATCCTATATGCGCATATCTCTCACTGTAACCAGAGATAACTCCTCCCTGAAGAGTCGCTCAAACTTCGTCCATGAAAGAGTCTCCTCGTCATGAGTCTGTGTGGTCAGACTCCACTATTATCCTGCCAAACCCTGTAGAAGGCTCACTCCTAGGATCGACATCTTCTCTACTGGTGTCCTCACTAGATGTAAAACCTATTAGCCACCTCAAGCTAGTCCTCAGCTGCCTAAGGGTCGGGCTCACCTCGAAACCTGAGGGGTCTCTGTCATGGAGAGTGCTCAGCCTGCGCTCCTCATCAGTTTGTACTGCAGGTACCACGGGCTACTCCACTGGTGGCGGCATAACTGGTGCACCATCTTGTGGCAACGCCTAGGGAACTGGTCCCTGTATTGAAGCCTCTTCACTGAGGGGGTCATCCTCATGATCGTGGCACTGAATCCTAGTGGGTATGCATCATGGAGGAATCCTGTATGGAAACAAGATGTACCATGGTCAATGCGTATATTTGGATAGCCGACACAAAGGACATGGAAAATAAAACCCATTCCTATATGATGAATGTACCATTATTTTACTTCCCCAGAACTAGTGTTTTCATGTACCGAGTCGAAAATCAGGTAATAAAATTCCTAGTGTATGGATACGTCAGCCGCCGCACCAATACTGGAGTCTCTGGCCTGAAAACTGAACTCAAAACACTAAACACTGTTGCCCCAAACCAATCTCACAGACTCTTGGTCCTAAGGTAGAACCGACCACCTCTGATACCACTCTGTCACGACTCGTCCTAGTGGGGCCCACACCATGACTCCCCAAGCGCACCTCTAATAGGCCAGAGGCTGGTGACTAGCACTGAGTAGGCATATTACTAATCATGGGAGGCATTACCTAAGTACATGTACACACACACACATCTCCAATCCCAAAAATTAAGAAATGTAAAAACACTAAGGAACTAAATGCATGCATACAACTAAACCTAACCAACATAGTACGAAAGAAGGTAAAGTACTGAAAGTAAACTGGGCCAGAATACAAGCCCAACAAAAGAAAAGTATGAAAACTTCAACGTCCAACCTATAAACACAAAAGGTACTGGGACTACTTATCATAGCTGTAGGAATGCCTCAGCCTATAGGGAAATCAGAAAAATTGGTCATGTCCTGGTCCTCCCTGGACTCTGTCAAAAGGCTGCTCGTTTTCACAAGACACGACACGTGCGGGAAAAGCCCGTTCATGGGTGAGTATAACAATACTCAGTAGAGGACCCCGAAAGCCTCAAAGCACATCACCAAGTAAAGGTACGGTTAGATATTCACAATATATGTCTACATATAGCAGAAAATAGATATACTCAAAAGCCAGACCTGTAGTCTAGAGACAAGTCACACAACCGCAGACCCCCAGCTAGGGGTTCAGTTCGAAGATTCCACGAAGCACTCGTTTCAGGAGAACACACTCCACGAGTCTTATAGCTCCGATGACATTTTTCCGGGAAGTACTGTATGTTAGGAAATGTCACGAGAGGTAGTTAAAATCATTATGGGATACACAATCTTGAGTGAGAAGGTTACGGTAGATAGATGCACTCAGTACGGGAGACACACTTCTGAGTGGGAAAGATCACGATACACAGATGAGGATCAAGGCCAGGGCCATGGAGGATACCGCAACTCATCTGGAATTCACCTTCTAAGTAGAGGATCGACGCCTGGTGAAGTTGGTCATGTCGATGCTGGACTCTACCTAGGGTCAAGAATGGATAGAGGACCTCGATCTAGGCCTCACAGATGGATGCCTAACACTATCACAGAATGTCCTGCTGAAGGGATCATACTCTTGTAGAAGGAAATGATGCCTGACCTTCAGGGGAACGAGAAGAAGAAGCACTAACCCAAACGAAAGATTTCCAATATACAGTGAACAAGAGGACCATGCCATTTTCCAAAAATTACACAGCATGTAGAAAAGTTACACGCCGTGTTGTCTAACCCCAGGTACTGCCTGTGTACAATGACTTGTGTCGTAAGGCTGGTTGTAATGCCACGACTCCAGTTACCCAGAGTCGGTGCATTATTTTAATACATTAGAAAGATTACCAGGAATCAAGTCCTAAAAGACCGTTCGGTTTAATAGTCTTGGAAAATATATTACATACAAAAATTTTACATTACACTTTATAACATACAAAACAACCTAAATAATCATTTATGAATGCCAGTATTCCCTTGGCTTAACCCTGCATATCAATCACAATACACTTCTTGGAATCCTAGGAAAAATAAAACATAGAATGGGGTGAGCTCAGATGCTCAGTAAGGATAAAAATACAGCGAAAACTTTCAAAAATAAGCATAAACATTTAAGGCAATGTATAAAACTAAAACAAAAGCCTTTTAAACTTGAACTTCAGCATAATATGGCATAAATAAAATTAAATAATTCCATTTACTTATTCACATGGATATTCTACTAGTCAAATAATCACATGCAATATCAATAACCACATTCATAATAAGGGAATGCATAATGCCAAACTTTAATTTCTGTGTCAAGGCCTCGTGCCAAGACATAAGGGATAACTATAACCGGAACCCAACCCGGAGAGCCTCTGTAACCCGAATCCATCTCGAAGTGCCTCTATAACCGGACTCCAACTCAGAGTTCCTCTAATAACCGGACACCAACCTAGAGTTCCTCTAATAACCGGACACCAACTCGGAGTGCCTCTAATAACCGGACACCAAACCGGAGTGCCTCTAATAACTGGACACTAACCCGGAGGGTCTACTGTAACAGGACCCCAACCCGGAGGGCTTACTTTTAGTAGTCCCCAACCCAGAACATACTATTCCAACACATTCATCTTAAAAAGAGTATGAAATATAACATAAACATTCATATTAAAAATAGTATACGAAATGCCAAAACATTAATCATAAACCATTAATGACATAAAAATAACTCATCCATAGTCAAACATATCACAAAACCTTACATAAAATATAAATGATTTTTATCATAATAAATCAACTTCAAATAAGTGTAAAATTTATCAAAGGATGTTGACATAGATGAAATCAAAACTATTTGAGAGAAATATCTTTTTTTTGGAAATCATTTCAAAGTCACATAATTATAAATGAAAACATTTACGTTAAAAATATTCTTATAAGCTTGTAAGGGAATATTAAAAGTTGTAATAACGGTGGAGAATAAATACACTTTCTTTATAAGTTAAAAAAGTCATTCTTACATTAATTTGGTTGAAAATGTTAAAAAGGACCTTGTTTGGAAAACGACGGAAACATTCCTTTATAAACTTCTTATAAAAAAGTAAAACAAGGGTATAAATGACTTTAACCCATATTTTGTAAAATAGTAAAAATGTTTTGAAATACATTTTTAAGAAACATGGATGCAGATGATAAAGAGGTCTCAGTAGATCATAACGTATAAACAACCACGGATAATGAAGAGATTGTTAAATAAACCCTTACCAATTTGGTAACTTATGAAACATACACCCCATGAAAGAGGTATCATCCAATGAATATGTAAATACATATAAATTAAAGTGTATTACACAAATAATACAATTATGTTCAGTACATACACCACAAAAAATGTAATAGTGGCAATATGGCATGAATCTCACGGGAATAAGGAGTGATAGGAAAACCCCTTACCTTGCACTTTCCTTTAGTCGAGGGTACATTTAGCATCCTGTATGAAGACTATAGTAAGTTATTAAATTATAACAGAACCATATTAATATTTATGATATCATACATTATTCATTTATGACTTTATACTACCCATTTAATAATAATTTCCATGTTATATTAATATTTCGGGTAATAATTGATTTCTTTATCGTATGTGTTTTAACTTGTAACTATTGATTGTATCACTTAGACCATGATTTAAATACTTCCAGAATATAAAAAATGATTTATTTATCATATATATTTAGAATATAAAAATTTATAATATACATATATATGAAATGGAAAACACCATTTATGGAGACGGCAGTCCATACGTACGTGTAAACGTTGTTTCCATTTTCATATAGTACTGAATAGAAGTAAGTGAATAAGATATATGTAAGTACATAAATACTTATATATATAAATATATATATCTCCAGTAGAATTATTATGTCATATATTACATACTTATTAGTAATATATATTTTTATAATCGTCGATGAATGGTGAACTTGGAAATGAATCTCATCACATCGTGGAGACGGTAATCAGTACATACGCACGAGCGAAAATATCATCTTTTGATATTAATATAATATATAATTGGATGGTATGTAATATATACAGAATCCTTATCATGTTATATTTATTATTTACATCAAATACACATCATTATTATACCCATACAAATAATAATGCATTGAATAACAATTACACCACGACGTGGAGACGACAAGCCGTACGTATGCACGTATGGTGACATGTCATTCAAAGGGTGGATAGAATAATGAACTTGGTTGTACCATAATTATAATAACATCATAGTATATAGAATATATTGGAGTTATTATTTTAGAATGGAAACAACAAAGAATAAGGAATTGGAAGAAGAAAGGAACTTGAATGAGGGTGGTGAAATCATTACCTCTTCTTCGGGTTCTTCCTATTGATTTGATCAAAAGGGATCTTTAGGTTGACTTTATGATCAAATTAAGGCATCTAGGATAAAGGTAGGATATTTTATAGGGTATTTGGGCCGGTTTTGTCTGAACCAAAAGGCTTTGAAGGTGTGAAGAATTGGTTATAAGTTGTGTCCTTTAATAAGGGGGAGGAGGGGCTATTTAGGAAAAAACATAAATTATTAATTTATAACAAATTCATATTCAGTTTATAATGGATAAAAAGTGGATTATTCAAATTATAAGGTGTTTATGGGTCTAAATAATTTCAAACAATATATTTTTTACAGGTTTGGGTCATTATATTAACCTTATCTTTTAGTTTTAACTCTTGGTTAATTAGTTTAACACTTACCATGTCACTTTGTATTTTTATAATATATAGTTAATAAACTTACTATATACTTCCAAGCGACCCCTCAAGTGGTCCATTAATAATACAACTATCATTAAATAAGTCCTTTGGATGAACCTTATATTTTTAGGAATAGAATATCAATTAATAATATAATATTTGTTTTAAAAATTCATTTATGTCAATTTTGACACTATCAATAATTGATTTTTGTTAAAGTCTTAAAAACTATATTAATTCGAAAAAAATTCATTTAATCAATAATAACATGTCATATTAACCAATTAAATTCTTATATGTCATCAAAACTTTCAAATTATATTTATTTTAACATTTATAATATCAATTATTTGATTCTTTCATTAATAAGGAAAATATTGTATCATTATTGTGTCATAAATAAATTTAATTATTAAATTTATAAAAATTATAAATAAAATACCATTATGTAGGAAATATTTTTATCTTTCTAATGAATATTTATAGTCGAAAATCCAACATATATAACCCTGTGTAAAGTTTTTTTCCTACAAGATATATGCTTATTTCATTTTTGTATTTATTTTAACTTAATTAATATAAAGTGTTCTTATCACCTACAAGTAGCTCCATGGGGTCCCAAAATCGACCAAAAGATGAACATGGTCGGAAATGTATCAACCAATAAGGTTAGGACACGTTTTAGGGTAATTTATTATTATTATAATATTATTTTTTACCCTTATTTACCGGATTTACCCTTTAACCATGGTAAATAAAATATTTACCAAAGTAATTATTCAAAATGTCTAAAAGTTACCTATTTTCACAATTTGGACATCCTGATTCCAAATATGGAATCTATTTTTTCAAATTCAAAACACAGAAGTGGCAAAAATTAATTTAAAATTAATTCTTGTTGTTAAAACAAAAAGAGCGTTTTTAAGATATAATAACTATCAAAAGATTGACACTTGTTTATGTCCGGTTTAATTGTGAAATTATGTCCAATGACCAAAATTTTATTAAATGGTAAAAATATATTCTAAATATACTTTAAAACCACTCAAATTCATAATTTATCATTGTTAATTATTTCGATTAAAAAAGTTGTTTTTAATTAAAATTTAGTAATTTTCACTATTGATCAAAATATACAAGTTATCCGAAAAGTACCAAAATTTCACCCTAAGATAATTTTGATATTTAGAATCCAAAAATGAAGTCTATTTTGAGAGATAAAATTTATAAAATTTCAAAAAGTGGATATTACTATTCATAACTGCTACTTTGATTGGTCGCGGTGTGTTAGAATCTCGAAGTTGCGTACAACACATGCTACTGTATTATTCAAAGATAAGTGTATCGTGGAAGATTATGGTGTTACATTCTCCCCTAATTCAATAAATTGCATTCTCAAAATTTATGCTTGGTATTGGAAACTTGGAGTTGACATTTCAAAATATCTTAGTTGAAATCCCACATCGAAAAATGGATTAATGAGGCCTCTATTTAAAATAAAGAGTGGTAAGTATGAAGGTTACCGAAAATAACACATACTAGGGTTCCATGTAGGAAAATATGGATATGTAAGAGAAATCTAACCATCAATATCTGATAGATAGTGGTAGAGAACACGACTATGAAAAGGCCAATAATCCCAAAGCCATAAATTTGTGATGATCTAAGGTACTATCTAGGACAACATTTTTGTTCTAAGTTTATTTTATTAATGTTGAGGAATTTATTTATGATATTGGATATGATCATAAGGAGATATAATTACATTATAATTAGAGTTTTATCCATTAATAAATTTCTACCACAAACTCATCTTTCACCCCAAAACATAATACACCACAAAAATACTCTACTTATCCTAATCGTATAGGGTTACAAATATAATGAATTTATAATTCACATATTAGACCCTTTATGAAAAGAAACTACATTATACTATCCAAGAAATTCACCTAGTCCAGTGGTAGGTGATAAATCCCAATTTCACTTTGGTTGTGGGTTTGATTCCTGCAGCTTTGTTTAATGCGACGGGTCGTCACACGGTCTGCGTGTTGTCCTTTTATAAAAATCCAAAAATAAACTTTGAAACTTAATCCCTTCCAACCTTTAGACTTATCCAAAATACTTCTATAAACTCTCAGTCCAAAATTTATATGAAAGTTAAACATAATGTAGATCCTTTTTACCCTATAATAGCATGTGAATACCTTCATCATGTATAATTTTAAAACACTAAAACATCATGAATTACAATAAAACCTTATTGATTAAATTCATGCTCCCTTATTACTTATAGAATACTGGATATACTTCATCCATCCAAAAATGTTGTAAAATCCAACAATGATGGAATATACAAATCTTTAATCAGTTTCAAGGCAGTCAATAATATCCAATATAATTTATCCAAATCATCCATATCTTATTCCAAAATCAGTACCTCAATATTAGGACCATATTAAGGTTTATCTTTCCTTCAACCATGTAATTTCCAGAATGTTTAACTCACTGTAGAGTCAATTTTCTTAGTAACAAAAAATCTCAAATCCTCAACAAAATAGTACTGCAGTACAATCCTTATTTATTTCCAAAACATCATTGATACAACACTTAAATGAAATAATTCCAAAATAACAACATAAGAAAACTAGTCATTCCTCTTCATTTGTGGTAGTGTCATAACTTGATTATTATCTAATAGCATCATTTGCGGCATAGTTTGATGATTGGGACATTGGTTCACATAGTGTCCAAACTCCTTTTAGATGAAGCATTATACATTTGAAATTTTTTATACCCTTGCAATCACATACTTGGTGTCATTTTTCTCCACACATATAAAAAACTCCCATTCCCTTCAAGCATTTACCATGGTGATTCTTTCCACAGTTATCACATAGGGGAAAATCCTTCTTTTCCCTCTTCTGTTTATCCATATTTCTCTATTCCATCATTTTATTGTCTTGCTTTCCTTCAAAGTCGTAGGACTCAGAGAACTCTTTACTTAACTTATTTACATATGATACTATTTCTTTATATTTTGAGAATACATGGGTGACTATTTCCATTCTAAATATTGGATTAATACTATGAAAGATATGATCATTCTTACTCTTTGGATCATACGTATTGTTGGAGTTCACATTACTTCTATTGGGCGCCATTTCTATACAATGGCATACACTAGGTCGGTTTATGAATCACAATTCATAATTCGAAATATGTAAAATAACTAACATAAATTGAATAGTTTATGGATATAATCCATAATCACAAAAATGTTTTCTTTAAGGAGGTATATACTCATAAACCCTTCATAGTGGTTTGTAGAGAAAACAAGAATTATCCTAAGCATATCCCTCGGGAGTATCGTAACTAAGAGTGGATCAAGGCCTGTTGTCGTGCACCAGTTCTCATTCGAGTCTAGATCAAAGTGGTATTTTCGGGTTTTACCCCTAGGTACATATGTGCCAGATCCACCTCTACCTGCTCGTATCTAGACAGGGATTTATTGCTCAGAAAACTCACAAAATCTTTATAATACCAAAATTCTAGGAAGTTCTTCTATACTAATCCTCAAATTCTATCTTAGGGTAATGTGCTCTAATCAGATTTTATCTAAATCTAGTTTCCAAGGTTATTTCTAAACTTCCTCTGATACCAACTGTAATGCCCCGACCCCAGTTACCCAGAGTTAGTGCATTATTTTAATACATTGGAAAGATTACAAGGAATCATGTCCCAACGGACCGATCAGTTTAGCAGTCTTGGAAAATATATTACATAAAAAAATGTTACATTACACTTTATAAGATACAAAACAACATAAATAATCCTTTTTGAATTCCAATATTCCCTTGGATTAACTCTGCATATCAATCACAATACACTTCTTGGAATCCTGGGAAAAATAAAACATAGAAAGTAGTGAGCTCAGATGCTCAGTAAGGATAACAATACAGCAGAAACTTTCAAAAATAAGCAGAAACATTTAAGGAAATGTATAAAACTAAAACAAAATCCTTTTAAACTTGAACTTCAGTATAATATGGGAAAAATAAAATTAAATAATTCCATTTACTTATTCACATGGATATTCTACTAGTCAAATAATCACATGCAATATCAATAACCACTTTCATAACAAGGGAATGCATAATGATGAACTTTAATTTCTGTGTCAAGGCCTCCTGTCAAGACCTAAGGGATAACTGTAACTGGAACCCAACCTGAAGAGTCTCTATAACCCGAATCCATCCCGGAGATCCTCTACAACCGGAATCCACACCGGAGTGCCTCTAATAACCGGACACCAACCCAGAGTGCCTCTAATAACCGGACACCAACCCGGAGTGCCTCTAATAATCAAACAGTAACCCGGAGTGCCTCTAATAACCGGACACCAACCTGGAGGGTCTGTTATAACAGGACCCCAACCTGGAGGGCTTACTTTTACCGGTCCCCAACCCGGAACATACTAGTCCAACACATTCATCTTAAAAAGAGGATGAAATATAACATAAACATTCGTATTAAAACTAGCATATGAAATGCCAAAACATTAATAATAAACCATTAATGACATAAAAATAAATCATCAATAGTCAAACATATCACAAAACCTTACATATAATATATGTGATTTGTATCATAATAAATCAACTTCAAATAAGTGTAAAATTTATCAAGGTATGTTGACATAGATGAAATCAAAACTATTTGAGGGAAATATCTTTTTTTTAAATCATTTAAAAGTCACATAATTATAAATGAAAACATTTACTTTAAAAATATTCTTATAAGCTTGTAAGGGAAGCCCTAAAGGTGTAATACTGGTGGAGAATAACCACACTTTCCATATAAGTTAAAAAATACATTCTTACCTTAATTTTTTCAGAAAGGTTAAAAAGGACCTTGTTTGAAAAATGACGGAAAGATTCTTTTATAAAATTCTTATAAAAAAGTCAAACAAGGGTATAAATGAATTTAACCCATATTCTGTAAAATAGTAATAATGTTTTGAAATACATTTTTAAGAAACATGGATGGGGATGATAAAGAGGTCCCAATAGATCATTATATATAAACAACCTCGGATAATGAAGAGATTGTGAAATAAACCCTTACCAATTTGGTAACTTATGAAACATACACCCCGTGAAAGAGGTATCATATAATTAATATGTAAATAAACATAAATTAAAGTGTATTACACAAAGAATACAATTATGGTCAGTATATACACTACAAAAAATGTAATAGTGGCGATATGACATGAATCTCACGGGAATAAAGAGTGAGATGAAAACCCCTTACCTTGCACTTTCCTTTAGTCGAGGGTACGTTTAGCCTTCTGTATGAAGAATATAGTATGTTATTAAATTATACTAGAACCATATTAATATTTATGATATCATACATTATTCATTTATGACTTTATACTACCCATTTAATAATAATTTCCATTTTATATTAATATTTCGTGTAATAATCGCTTTCTTTATCGTACGTGTTTTAAATTGTTACTCCTGATTGTATCACTTAGATCATGATTTAAATAATTCCAGAATGTAAAACATGATTTATTTATCATATATATTTATAATATAAAAATTTATAATAGACGTATATATGAAATAGAAAACACCGTTTATGGAGACGGTAGTCCGTACGTACGCAAAAACACTGTTTCTGTTTTCATATAGTATTGAACAGAAGTAAGTGAATAAGATATATCTAAGTATATGAATAATTATATATATATATATATCTCTAGTAGCATTATTATTTCATATATTACATACTTATTAGTAATATATATTTTTATAATCGTTGATGAATAATGAATTTGGAAATGAATCTCATCCCGTCGTGGAGGCAGTAATCCGTACATACGCACGAGCAAAAATATCATCATTTTGATATTAATATAATATATAATTAGATGTTATATAATATATACATAATCCTTATCATGTTATATTTATTATTTACATAAAATACAAATTATTATTATACCCATCCAAATAATAATGGATTGAATAACAATTACACAACGGCGTGGAGACGGTAAGCCGTACGTACGCACATATGGTGACATGTCATTCAAAGGGTGGATAGAATAATGAATTTGGTTGTAACATAATTATTATAACATCACAGTATATATAATATACTACAGTTATTATTTTAGAATGGAAACAATAAAGAAGAAGGAAGTGGAAGAAGAAAGGAACTTGAAAGAGGGTGGTGAAATCATTACCTCTTCTCCAGGTTCTTCCTTTTGATTTGATCAAAAGGGATCTAGAGGTTGGCTTTATGATCAAAATAATTCCTATAATATTAAGGGAGGATATTTGAGAGGGTATTTGGGAAGGTTTTGGCAAAACCAAAAGGCTTTGAAGGTGTGAATAATTGGTTAGAAGTTGTGTCCTTTTATAAGGGGGAGGAGGGGCTCTTTAGGAAAAAACTTAAAGTATTAATTTATAATAAAATCATATTCGGTTTCTAATGGCTCCAAAGTTGATTACTAAAATTATAAGGTGGTTATGGTTCGAAATAATTTCAACCAATAGATTTTGGACAGGTTTGGGTCATTATATTAACCTTATCTTTTAGTTTTAACTCTTGGTTAATTAGTTTAACACTTACCACGTCACTTTGTATTTTTATAATATATAGTTAATAAACTTACTATATACATCCAATCTACCCCCAAGTGGTCCATTAATAATACACCTATCATTATATAAGTTTTTTGGCCGAGACTTAGGTTTTTAGGAATAGAATATCAATTAATAATATAATATTTATTTTAAAAACTCATTTATGTCAATTTTGACACTATTCAATAATTGATTTTTTTTAAAGTCTTAACAACTCTATTAATTCGATAAAAAATCATTTAAGAAATCCTAACATGTTATATTAACCAATAAAATTCATGGATGTCATCAAAACTTTAAAATTATATTTATTTTGACATTTATAATATCAATTATTTGATTCTTTCATTAATAAGGAAAATACTACATCCTTATTGTGTCATAAATAAATTCAATTATTAAATGTCTAAAAATTATAAATAAAATACCATTATTTATTAAATATTTTTATCTTTCTAATTAATATTTATAGTTTAAAATCAAACATATATAACCCTATGTAAAAATTGTTTTTCTAAAAGATATATGCTTATGTCATTTTTGTATTTATTTTAAATTAATTAATATAAAGTGTCCTTATCACCTACAAGTGGCTCCATGGGATCCCAAAATCCACCCAAATATGACCATGGTCAGACATGTATCATCCAATAAGTTTGGGACACGTTTTAGGGTAATTTATTATTATTATAATATTATATTTTTACCCTTATTTACCGGATTTACCCTATAACCATGGTAAATAAAATATTTACCGAAGTAATTATTCAAAATGTCTAAAAGATACCTATTTACAAAATTTTGACATCTTAATTCCAAATATGAAATCCATTTTTCCAAATTCAAAACACATAAGTGGCAGAAATTAATTTAAAATTAATTCCCATTGTTAAAACAAAAAGCGTGTTTTTAAGAGATAATAACTATCAAAAGATTGACACTTGTTTATGTCCAGTTTAATTGTAAAATTATGTAAAATGAACAACATTGTATTAAATGGTAAAAATATATTTTAAATATATTTTAAAACAACTCAGATTAATAATTTATCACTGTTAATTTTTTCGATTAAAAAAGTTGTTTTTAATTAAAATTTAGTAATTTTCAATATTCGTCAAAATATAAAATTTATCAGAAAAGTACCAAAATTTCACCCTAGGATAATTTGGATATTATGAATCCAAAAATGAAGTCCATTTTGAGAGATAAAATTTATAAAATTTCCAAAAGTAGGTATTACTATTCATAATAGCTACTTTGATTGGTCGCGGTGTGTTAGAATCTCGAAGTTGGGTACAACACACGCTACTGTATTATTTAAAGAGAAGTGTATCATTGAAGCTTGGGGTGTTACACTGGTCGTGTAGAAAAACTGATTACATGGAGTGTAGTACAATGTACACGCCATGTCTGAGTGACTAGGGTTGGCTCCGTGTATGCTGGCCATGTGCCCATACACAGTCATCAACCCGCACTACTGGAAAATGGGTCTATACCCACGGTTTTGCAAAAAAACCATGGGTATAGGTATAGTGTGCGAACCTATACCCACAATTTTCTAAAACCGTGGGTATAGGCCTTCTATACCCAAGGTTGTGCCAAAAACCATGGGCATAGATTTTTTTAAGACCTATACCCACAGTTTTGGAGAAAACCGTGGGTATAGGGTATTTTCTGAAGACCTATACCGACGGTTCATCAAAACCATGGGTATTTGGTTTTTTTTTGAAGACCTATACCCATGGTTCTTCAGAACCGTGGGTATAGCTAATGTCGGGGAAAGAAATTTAGGCGGGACATGAAAAAAATTGGCAGGAAGAAATTTATTCATGGTTTAGATTAATATATTTACATAAATATAAATACATATATTCAAAAATTCTATAGCTTGGTTGGTAAACGCTTCTCGACACCTGCTGTAGGTCACGTGTTCGAATCCCGCTATTGGTATTTTTTCAAAACGTGGATAATATAAATATATATACATTGATGTATGTTTCTATAACAAATAAAATTGTTAGCCCGGTTGGTCCCTTAGTGAAGCGCTACATTCAGGCGAGTTTTCAGGTGCGGTTCGAATCCTACTGTCTACAAAATTTTTCACCACGCGGTTTATTTTAATTTTCCAAACGCGGTATATATTAAAATATATACGTAGATATATTATATATAACAAATAAAATAGGCATCTTGGGTGGTTCCCTGGTGAGGCGTGGCTGGGAGGCGCTCCGTGAGGCACGGGTTCAAGTCTCCCCATCGACGGATTTTTGGAATTTAAATACCCCACGGTTTGAAAACTATGGGGTCTACTATGTGCCATGTTGGAAAAGCATGGTCTACAATTTGAGAAGCCTATACCCACGGTTTAAGCAAAACAGTGGGTATAGGATGAGACCCCTATACCGACGCCATTCCAGCCCACGGTTCCCAAAACTGTGGGTATAGGCTATACCCACGGTTTTGGGGGCTATACCCATAGTTTTGAACCCTGGGTATAGGTCATTTTTCTAGTAGTGCCGTGTACTCCAACCCATGCAATATGTACACGGGGTGACCTACGTTACTGGACTCGCCTGGCCGTGTGATGGATTAAATGGTTTTTTACTCCATCCTGTGTTCGTGTACCCCCTAGGATACACGCTGAGTTTCACATGGCCACCTCTGCCATGCTGTACACGCAGTGTCTCCTGAAGCCATGTAGTCCAACCTTTGTCTGTGTACTTCCCAAAATACACACCGAGCTTCGGGGAAAGCCTAACACACCATGTGACCAGGGTCACACACCGTGTGATTCCTCTCTGACCCCTGAAACTCTTGTTGCTGCTGCCAGTACTACATGGCGTGTTCTTCCAAAGTACACGCTGTGTATTTTGGAAACTTCCAAAATCACGGACCTCTTCCATCGAACCTCTGGTGATGCTATGTTCGTCGATCTGGCCATCCGATTACCACGAAACTCCCAA
The DNA here is from genome assembly GCA_963277665.1 of Viscum album. Lineage (NCBI taxonomy): Eukaryota > Viridiplantae > Streptophyta > Magnoliopsida > Santalales > Viscaceae > Viscum > Viscum album. The sequence goes on along the minus strand of OY728165.1, from coordinate 67,461,668 downwards.
GTTTTGGTCGCCTCGACACCACGAAGATGATTCTGTTGTTTTCAAACCTCCGATCGGCTCCGAAACATGCAACGATCCATCTGTGCGAAGAACGCTTGAATAACAACCCTTTCCAATCCGGTCTGATTCGTCATCCTCTATCATCGTCGCACCTCCACAAGGTCATTGTGGTGTCGATTCTTCAATTTGGAATCGTTGCATCATATAGAACAGATGCGCAATGATCCATTGTTCATCGCCCCATGAAGAACAAGAAGAATGCATGAGAAGAAAATGGGGGAAGAAAAACCAATCAAACAAAATGAGGAATGAACCTCTGCCATTGTTTATCACAGCGTTGATATGCTCCCATTAATGAGCTTAAACAGAGAAGAAAATCAACAACAAAATCAACATGGATTAATTTCCACCATAATCATCTTAAAGAAATCCCTCCCTCCAGAATGTACGAATCCGCAGATCAACTTGTTCGTGGTTGATCTGTGTTCATCGTTTAAATCAAAAGCGGGGAAAAGAAAATTCAAATTACAAACCCCTACCTTTAAGAAAGGATCGATTGCTGACAAAGTGTTCATGTTACCGTCATCTTCGCGATCCTCCAACCTCATTGGAACAACGATTCGTCACTTTGATCCATCGTCATTTGTCACTGAGAGTTTTCTTTAGAGTTCCCTTTCAATATTTTTCCAACGATCGACGTTCGATTATCCTAATAAAAAGGGAAATGTAATTGAAACTCAAAAAAATACATTGCAGTATTAATGAGTCTAGCTTGATATTCTTGAGTAATTATGACATTCCATTTATTAAGGAAACAGCTACCCCATTGTCTCACTACAATAGAAGTTTCCATAAAAGAAATAAAATAAACTTGAAAACTTATTTTATTTTATTTTACTTAAAACGCCTGAAAATTACCTTTTTCCCCCCGATGCACGCTGGTCAAGGTTAGACCAGTTTTTAGGTAAAGTCATCATCCCAGACGCAACTGTGCCCTCATATTTTTAATCTGGTCATTCATCTGGAAATTGCCACAGCCACACACAATTGTCGGCCCGCTTAACTTAAAAAAGTTCAAACCACCATTCCGGACTCACTGGGCCTCAGAATGATTAGCCATATTCACACCCAGTATCGAAATAATTCCATATAAGATTCAAAAATAATTCATGGAAAATCCGAGACATTACAGTTATGATCACACTGTCTGGTCCTTTTCCAACCTTTGAATTGTGTCATGGTGATAGTAGAAAGGTACAAGTGTCACAAACTTTATGAGATCTGAAACTGGTTATGGTGTCAGGGTCACGGTGTCTGGGTTACAGTTTCTGGGTCATTGTGTCTAGGTCACGATGTCTGGGTCACCGTGTCTTGGTCATAGTGTTCAGGTCACGGTGTCTGGTCCTTATCTAGAAACCAGAACCAGTGGCAGAATAATTGTTTCTCAGACCTAACTAAATATCTCTAAACAATCTTAAGCAGTAATATTCACATAATGAGTTAGAACTAATCATTCATAGAAGAATAATTATAGTTTACAACAATAAAACATGATTTATAAGAATCAGGATTTGTAAAAGTTTATTAAAAGCATAGGGAAACCAACCATCTGTACACAAGATATGAGATAGAATAAAAGGATTAACAAGATTTGTGATCATTAAAACATGATTAAAACATGATGAGTCCAACAATATCCCACTTTTTGATGATCAAAAATCATATGGAGTAAATTTCTGTTCTTATTTCTATTCTTGGTGTTATTTATCCCCCTTAGTGTGTCATTCTCCCCCTTTTTGGATTATCAAAATGATTATAAGAAAGAAAGATAATAAATAAAATTAAATAAGATAACAAAAAACAACAGGGCACATTACATTAGATAGAAAGATATTTTTTTCATTAAAATAAGTAGGAAGAATTACAAAACATCCCTATCAAGAAACAATTTTCACTTTTCTTTAACACTAGTATTCTTCTCTATTCCCCTGGTAGCAGCATCAAAAGGATCCACAAGAGAAGAAGTAGAGGTTGAAGAAGGGAGTGAGCTAATTTTCAGAGAAGGAATAGGTAGGCCTTCAAAAATAGAAGGTTCCAATGTGGGTTTGGTGGAAGACCAAGGCATGTTTTTGTCAAGGATAACAGTTTTGATCTGGATCAGAGCCTAATATACAAACATCTAGGCAGCACAAAGGTAGTTGATGAGAAAGGAGTTAAACCAGGCCATAAGGGTGCAACTGCAGGAGCCACAATAATAGGGCATTGCACATGAAGATAAGGCTTCAACAAAAGAATGAAATCAGAAATGATCTCACCACCATACTGAATTTCTTTTTAGAAATCATCTTTGTTCTCAAGGAACTTATCAAATAGAGGAGTGAAGTATTTCAGCCTTTAAACTTCAGTCTTGAAGTCTTGAGTGAAAAGAATTATTTTCAAATTCTATAAAAGATATTTGAAATTATTGGTCATATCATGCATAGAGAAAATCATATTAAAGTAGAAATCCAATTTCTTAATAATTTCCTCATGAGAATCATTTTCAATCTTTGAATGAATTTTCACTAAATCAAGGACTCTGTCACTATTCTTGACAACTGTTGATAAAATATCCTTTTCATAGTTAATTAACACTGATTGAAGTTCCTCTATTACAACAGTTCTGAGAAGACCACTATCAATGGGTTGAGATGTCTATACAGATGCAGTAGAGGATGTGAGAGCTGAAGTGAGGGACTTGAGCTAATTTAGAACCTTATATAGAAATCCCTTTTACTTGTTAGTCAGTTTTTTGAGACAAACAATAAGCTCACGCATCTCATGGACTATCAGGATGTTTTCTCAGCTACTTTTTCAAATATTGTAGTCAAGTTTGGTCTAATCAAAGAGGCAACTTTTTGTGGAATTTGACCACTAACATCCTCAATAGAATTATAAATAACATCTTTCACTGATTGAAACACTTTTTGAATATCTTCAACTATATATTGGAGAGACTTTACCTCATTACTCATATAATTTTTTTTAATTTAAAACTCTTGTATTTCATGAAGCATTTTTAGTTGAATCTTCCATATGAGTTTCTCTAACAGCAAGGAAACATCTCATTCACTAAGATTTTTCAAAGGAGTAGGTTGGGTGTTCATGATATTTTCAAATCCAACTAATAAAGAAGCTCCAAAGGCTTTCAAATCATTGTGAATCACAAAACCAGAAGGTTCTTGAGAAGGTTTAGGAATAAGAGCTGAGATATGCTCAGGTTCCTTTACAGAGATTACTTCTAGAGAAGAAATTGGTTTCAATTGAAACACAGTAGACAGGTCTATAAATTTAACCAAGGCCTCATGGGAATTATCTACATCAAAGTAGCTAGGGAACTTGTACCATGTATTCATAGTGATTTAATCAACATTATTAGTAACTTCAATAATTTCTAGACAGGGGTGATTCTCCCCCTCAACAGGTGTATCTCTCACATGACTAAGAAATTCGGTCCCTTGATTTATTTCTAAAATTTCACCTCCAATAGACTCACCCATTTATTTTTTAGCTAACTGGAAGGATTTCCCCATTCTTTTCTCAGTATATAGGATAAGTTTAGGATCATATTGTTCCTCTAAATATTCCTCAATAGCTTCCTCTTCTTAAATAGTAATCTCTTCTACTAGATGTTCCTCAAATAAAACATTTTCTTTTACTCTAACAACACATTCTTTTTAAAAAGTAGGTTCTTATTCTAAATAAGCACTTATTTCTATAAGAGGTGCCTCCTTCTCAACTATATTTTGTGGAATAGGTAGACCACTGTCATCCTTATCCAAGACAATTCCTTTCATCAGTGCAACATCTGCCTCTTCATCTTCTTCATCAGAAAAATCAACAACTTCATCTAGTTCCAAAACAGGATAAAAAATGTTCTTAGGTCTTGAAGAATGATCAACTAGATTAAAATTTTCATATATCCTTTCATTATCCTCTACCCAAGACGTTTTCCACATATTCTAACTTATTTTCATTCTTTTGACTATACCCTTTGAGATAAATAACTCATAGTCTTTGATGTATTCTTTATTCGGTCCAACCATTCCTTTAACATACAAAATTTCAACTTGAATAGAACAAAGATGTAGACTTTGAAGTTGTCTTAATCAATTCACTCATGTAAAGTATAACATATTTACACAGATTGATCTTGTGTCCATTTATTATAATATTTATTAATAATACATCTTGATACTTGAGGGTAGAAATATATCCTTTCCTTGGACTAATCATATTCTGAATTAACTTACACAATAATCACGATTCACCATCAAAATCTACAGTAATTTCTCTTCTTTTATTTTTATTTCCAGTCAAGATTCCCAAGGCCTATTTTAAGACAAAAATATCACTTGGAGGAGGAGGAAGACTCTAGTAGTCCTAAAACATTCCTTCATGAGGTATATCTAGCTAGGCATCCCATAACCATGAGGAAAAAGTGCATCTTTGACCATTAATCTAAATTATTACAAAAAAAACATCTTCCGTATCAAATAAGAACTAGACAAACTAATAAAACTGATCAACAAGTTTTGGATAAATCGGCCTTGAATTTTTTTTGAACTAGTTAATCTATCCATTCTCTTTTAGTACTTTCAAAACTAAGGACTTACTTATCAACAACCACATTGGAAAAATTTCCTTTTATGGAACTACTATTCTATCAACAAGATTTGGGTTCATCAGTCCTTCAAGCGCTATCTTCGGTGCTCTTTTTTACTTTCTTCTATGATTTTTGCTTCTTTGGAGTTGATGAAGATGAGTGCTTCATTCTGAGCATTCAATGATGGTTCGAGAGAGAGATAGATGTGAAGGGATGAAATAGGACTTACATTTTGAGAGAAGGGTTTTGGTTTCGAGAGAAGGGAGCTTCAAGTGAAGAGAAGAGTGAAAGATATTTTGTTTTTATCATTTGGGGATTTCAAGCATCACAAATTTAAAAGTGTGGGATAAAAATAATAAAATAATCAACAAAACTATACAGGAATAATATATAAATTAAAAGAAAAAATTTACATTATAGTGAGACCAGAATATATTGTCACAGAGAGACAGAAACATATTTTCACAGTTTCATATTTACATAATGTCTCAAAATGGAGCGACCGTATCATTTTAAATAGTAAGTGCAAGATAGTAACTGAGATTCAGTAACTGTGAGACCATAAAAATGAAACAATAACTTCAAGACAGTAACCTGTAGAGCTGTGAGAGTGGGACAATAATCATAAGACAATGACTTGTGAAACCATAAATCATGAAACCGTAAACTGTGAAATAGTAAGTTTTTTTTGAAACAATACATTTTCTACTTGAGATTTACCATTCCTAATTCATGTATGATGTAATCTATATTTCCAGAATTTAATGGTTTAGTGAATATATTAGCAAGTTGATATCCAGTTCCAATGAATTCCAAAGTGATATCACTTTTTTGATAATGGTCCCCCAAAAAGTGATGTCTTACATCAATATGTTTTGTCCTGGAATGTGAAATGGTGTTCTTTGAAATGTTAATAACACTTTTATTTTCACAATTTATGGGTACATTCCTGAATTGATATCCATAATCTAGTAATGTGTGCTTCATCCAAAACATTTGTGAACAACAACTATCAGAAGCTATGTATTCAGCTTCGACAATAGATAATGCAACAATTTTTTCTTTCTTACTACACCATGACACTAGAGACTTTCCTAAAAAGTGACATGTTTCAGAGGTAATTTTTCTATCTAACTTACAACCACTGAAATAATCATCAGAATAGCTAACTAACTCAAATGACTGTCCTCTAGGGTAGAACACTTCTAGATTGGGTGTATGTTTGAGGTATTTCAAAATACTTTTAACAACATTTAAATGAGATTCTTTAGGGTTTTATTGAAAATGAGCACACATACATACACTAAACATAATGTCAGTTCGGCTTACAATTACGTAGAGTAAGATTCCAATTATTCCTCTGTAATTGGTTTGATCAAAAGATTTTCTATCTTCATCAGGATCCAACTTACAAGTAGTACTCAATAGAGTATCACTACTTTTAGTTCTATCCAAGACAAAAAAAATTAGAATATATTTAGTATATTTTCTTTGATTTAAAATAATACCATATTTATTTTGAAATATTTTAAATCCAAGATAGAATTTTATTTCACCCTTTAAACTCATTTCAAACTCATTTTTGCATCATTTTAGAAAAATCAATATGTAAAGAATTTTTTGAAGATACAAAAATAATATCATCTACATAAATTTTAACTACAAAAACATCCTTTAAATTCATTTTATAAAATGAGTAGGATCAGATATACCTTTTTTAAAACCTTTGGAAATAAGAAAAGTTCTTAATCTATCATACAAAGCTCTTGGATCTTGTTTTAAACTATATAAAGATTTTCAAAATTTAAAAACATGTTTTGGAAAGTGAGGATTTGTGAAACCAAGGGTTGTTCAACAAAAAAACCTCAGCTATATACCCATTTAGAAATTCACTCTTGATATCCATTTGATATAGTTTGAAATTCAGATGTACAACATAAGCTAGTAGGATTCTGATGGCTAGAAGTCTAGAAATAGGTGCATTGGTCTCTTCATAGTCAATTCCTTCTTATTGACTATAGCCTTGTTCAACCAATATATCCTTGTTTCTAACTATGTTACCATATTCATATACCATATTTCTAAACATCCACTTAGTGCCTATGGTGAATATGTCTTTGGGTCTATCAATAAGCTTCCAAACTTTGTTCCTTTTAAACTGATTATGTTCTTATTGCATAGCCATCACCCAAAATTCATCATTTATAACATCATTATTGTTTTAGGTTCAAGTTGTGACAAGAATACTCGATGTTCAAATTGATTTCTAAGAGAAGATCTAGTTTGAGTTCCTTTATCTTAATATCCTACAATAACATCTAATGGATGGTTCTTAAGGGTTCTAACAGCTCTAGAAAAATATGATCTAGTTATTTCAGGTTCTTTAATAGGTTCAGGTTCATTATGACTTAGATATAGAGAATTTACAGAATTGGAAGTTTTTACAGATTCCTTTACAAGATAGTTGGAGGATTTTGTATTGATGTCCAAATTTGACATATCATCCTCAAGATTATCTAGAGAGGTATTAGGCTCATTGGGATCTATCTCATCAAACTTGACATGGACAGATTCCTCCACACATTTAATTATTTTATTAAAAACTCTATAGTATTTAATAGAGATTTAGTATCCTAGAAAGATTCCTTCATCATCTTGGATTCAAACATTTAGAGATTTTCCTTCGTATTAAGTATATAAACTTTGCAACCAAAGACTTTGAAGTAGTTTACTTTGGGTTTTCTATTATTCCATAACTCATATGGATTTCTTTTAAGAATAGGCCTAATCAATACTATATTAATAATATAGCATGTTTTATATATGGCTTTAGCCCAAAAGTAAACAGGTAAGTCATATTCACTAAGCATGTTTCTAGCAATTTCTTGCAAGGTCCTATTTCTTCTTTCTACAACTCCATTTTGTTGAGGTGTTCTAGGGGCATAGAAATTATCACTATAGCCATTTTGTGAGAAAAAGGATTCAAACTCTTGATTTTCAAACTCACGACCATAATCACTTCTTAAAGATTTAATTCTAAATCCACTAAAAGTTTCTATAGTTTCAACATATTTGTTGAAATGAGAGAATATTTCACTTTTGTGAGCCCAATAAAGGTCCAAGTATATCTAGAAAAGTCATTTTCAAGAACATAAACATAGTTCTTCCCATTTAAACTAGAAACTATATATGGTCCAAACAAATCCATGTGAACCAACTCGAGAGGTTGAGAAGTTGAAACTTATTTCTTTGGTTTGAAGGAAATCTTTTGTTTCTTTCCCATTTGACAATGATAACACAATTTGTCATTTGGAAACTCTATTTTGGGTAGATCTTTGACTAAAATTTTTCAAGTTTTCTTTTTAAGGGATTAAATATTATAGTGTCATAGTATTCTATGCCAAATCCAAGATTCTTTATGAAATACACTTAAACATGAATCATTTTCAGAAACTAAATAATCTAAGTTAACATAATATACATTTTCATTTCTTTGTGAAAAATATAGTAATTCATTTTTATAATTAAAAACAATGAAACCATAATTTTTAAATTTAACATGAAATCCATCGTCACATAGTCGTGAAATACTAAGCATATTATATTTTAGTCCATGAAAAAAAAGTACATTGGAAATTAAAGCTGAGTTAGAGTTACCGATTTGGAGAAGAACAATGATTTTTCCTTTGCATTGTCACCAAAGGTGACATGTCCCCCGTAACTCTTTATTATATTCTTTAAACATGAATAGTCTCTTATCATGTGTCTTGAACAACCACTATCCAAGTACTATAAGATTTTACAGGAGCTCTTTAAATAATTTTCCTACAAAATAGTCAAATAAAAATAGACTTTGGTACCCATATTTGTTTGGGTCCCGTAATATTATTAATTAGTCCTTTAAGAACACACATATTCCTCATAGGTTTCCTATAAGAATTATGTAAAGTATTTGAGAAATAAACTCTATTTGGTCCATAAAAACTCGAAACAGAAGAGAATGTATCATAATTTGAACTAATAGAATGTTTTCCTGAATTAGGAGTAAAACTGTATGTTCTAGATTTTGAAACAAAATTGTTTTTTCAAAAATTTCTTCTATTAGGTTAAAAGACAATAGCAATAGTGTATTTAGGGGCAATCTATTTACCTATAATTTATACCAAGGTATCTTTACTGTTAGTAAAAATTTCAAGATCCTTTTTTAATTTCTCATTAGATAGCTTTAATTCATTGTTTCATTTGAGCAATTGGACATTTTTATCTCTTTCTATAGTAAGTTCAGATTTAACAGTTGAGGTAAGAGCATACTGTTTCTTTAATGACTTGTATTTATCTTTTAGTTCATTACATATATATATTCAAGAATATTTAAATACTCAAAAATTTCTTCTTTAGATATATTTTCTGAATCACTTTTATCTCTAGAATAATAGGAATTTTGTACAAGAGATTCCAAGGTTACCTCAGATGTGTTTGTCATGAAACTCATATTGGTTTTGTTAGCTTGTTAATCCTATGAAGACTCTAAGTCACTTCAAATGTCCTCAGAAGCACTCCAAGTTTCTTTCATTGCCTTTTTATACTTTCTATCTATTTCCTCATGTTTCTTTTTATATTTTAGCTTGGGACAGTCATCCTTTACATGTCCCTTTTGCTTAAATTCATAACATATTATCGCATCATACTTGTCATTTCTTTTCCAATATTTCTTCCAGGTTCCCTTTTGATCACATCTTCTTTGAAGTTAGGTTTTCTGAAAAATATCAACCTTTTGTAAACTTTCTTAAACCTTATGGATAATTGAGCCATATCATCATCACTATCAGGTGATGATTGTTCACTTCTAGAAAATTCTAAAGAGACTTTCTATTTCTCATTTTATTTGTGTTTAGAGGTTGTGGTTTTTAATGCCACAAATTTTCTTTTAGGTTTATCATCCTCTTCCTTGTTGACTTTTAGCTCCTCTTCATACATCATCAGTTTCCCAATGAGTTATTTTACAGGTAATTTACTGATATCACATGACTCTCTAATAGAGATAGAGGTTCCTCTCCATATATCAAGTTGGCATCTTATAATCCTCTTGATTTTTTCTTTGGCAGTAACTTCTCTTCCTAGAGAAATCATGGTGTTGACAATTTTGTTGAACATGAGATACATGTCAAAAATAGGCTCATCAGGATTCATTTTAAAGTTATCATATTTAATAGTATAAGTATTAAGTATCATTTATTTCACACTATAAGTTCCATCACGTGAAATAGAAAAAGTATCCCAAATTTCTTGGGAAGTTTTACAAGCATAAATTCTGTTAAATTCCTCATCTCTTAAAGATCAATAAAAGGCATTCATGGATTTACAATTATTATTTTAAGCTGTCTTGGTTGGGTCATCCCAAGTAATTCAATCAGTAGAAATAATCTTATACTAATCTATAATTGAAGACCAAATTTCAAAACTCATACTTTCTAAATGCATTTTCATTTTAATTTTTCATTGGGAATAATTAGTTCCATTAAATAATGGTGGTATGTTTGTTTTATCACCTTAGAGTCTATTATCTGTAATAAGAAATACTTATAAAGAGATAGAAATTTTGAATTAAAATAAATTTATAGATCATTAAAGTAAAAATAAAACCACAGTTGAACATATTTGAAAACAGATTTGTAATAAGAATCAATATCATTTGATACCAAATGTTTATTGGAGTCGAGTACTCAAGAGGGGGGGGGGGGAGAACTGAGTATCTATAAAAATTTCTGGTAAAATTTTACTTATAAATCTTCCCCAATAAAAATGAATACAACCCAGTTAATCAAGGTAATATGCTTATAATATTTTGAATGTTCAAATAACTTCTCAAAATATTGATTAATTCTCAGTAATATCAATGTGAGTTTTTGATATAATTTTTGAAGCTATTCTAATAAGGCAAATAGTTATATATTTTATCCAAGACAAACTATCAAATTAAAATCTAGTGTTTTCTAAAATATATAATAAAGCATAGAAAAACTAAATTGAACAACATAGAGGAAAAAATAAGTGGTTTTATCTTAAGATGAGACCTAATCCACTTCACTCGTTGATCACCTTCCACCAAGTAGTTTATATTAATAAACTTGATCCACACCCTAGATCAGGGTAAACAATAGTGCACAGGACTGTCCAGGTCACACAACCTCTTCAACTGTTATTCATGGGTATAAACTACCAGGTCACACAAAGACCCCTTCCACACTTATTTATGGGAGAAAAAGATGTAAGAAGTGATGAGAGGAAGGTTATCTTGTATCCTTCAGTTTAATATAGGAGACAATGTGTGTTTTTAATACAGACAAACACACACTACTCGAAAGCTAAAAACTGTACACAATAGAAAAAATATGATGAGAAAGGGGTAGAAGTGCTCTGAGTGCTATTTTATGTAGCTCTGGTCTTATAGGATGAAGCAGATACAGGTATCAAGTCTTCTTGTAAAAAACAAAGCATCATAAGTTTGGTGATCTAGTTTCCCATTAGATCTAGCTCATGTTATTCATGGATTTGGTACTATGAAGATAATTTTTATTCTGAGATATGGTAGTCCATCATTTTTTAATCAATAGTGCTTTGTGTGTTCTTTAGTTGTATCTTGTTGCTTGTATCAGTTCTCTTTTTCAAAAAACCTTCCCTTCTACTTCTATGCCTATGTATTTTTGCATCCCGACTTCTTTTTATTTTTAATTGTGGGTACAGATGTTGGAACTGAAAATATGCATGTATTCTTCACCTCATACATCATACTATTAAGTGACATGTATACAAAGAAACATTAATTATGTCAATACCATTAAATGACTCAAATATGACCTTTAGAAATTAAATTTAAAACCAAAAAATAGATTAATGAATGGTGTCATAGTTTTTCTTGAAATGGTATCACTTGGAAATGGTGTCACCATGAAACGATGTCTTCTTCTTTTCCTTTTATCGGTGAGACAGTCATTATGCCAAAGTGGCATTGAGATTATGAACTGATAGCACAAATGCGGTGTTTAGATCATAATGTCTGGTTCTTTTCCAACCTTTGAACAATGTCTTGGGGATGGTAGCAAGGAACCGGTGTAACAGACATTATGAGATCTAAAATGTGTTATGGTGTTAGGGTGATAGTGTCTATGTCACGGTGTCTGGGTCACAGTTTCTGGGTCACGGTGTCTGGGTCACGGTGTCTTGGTCACAATGTCTGGTTCATAGTGTCTGGTCATTTTCCAGAAAACCAGAACCGGTGGCAGACTCATGGTTTCTCAGACTTAGCCAAATATCTCTACACACTCTTAATCAGTAATATTCACATAATGAATTAGACTTTATCATTCATAGAATAAATCATTATAGAACAAAAATTAAATATAACTTACAATAATCAAACATGATTTATAGGAATCGGGATTTGTGAAAGCTTATTGAAAGCATAGGGAAACTAACCATCTCTACACATTATATGAGATAGATTAACATGATTAATTGGATTTGTGATCATTAAAACATGATTAAAACATGAGGAGTCCAAAATTGTTAATCCAGATTCATTTGATCGTGGAATATAGTTTGTTGAAATATTATGAAGTCCCTCTTCATTAGCTACTAGAGTTTCTGGTTGGTGATTAGTTTTTTCAAAGAGTTTCACTGTTCTTGGGACATTATCAGTTGAAAAAGTACGATAAGTTAGAGATAAGGTTTGTGTACCCCTTTGAAATCATTTAAAAACTGGTGATAGTGGCTACCAGTTAGACTTTCCATCCATTTTAACTTATATCCATGATGTGTTTCATGTTTCACATTTGAGGATCTATATACTGAATCTTTCCCATATGATTAAGTGAGAGCATGTAGATCTTGAACCTGAAAACACTTTGGTCAAACAACCTATTTAAAATATGGATTTCTTGGAAAATGTACTATGCAGTAAAAAAATCCCCCCTATTAGGGTACTATGGAAAGGCACACATGATCTCCACGAGTCGTGGGAGCACCTGTCATTGATGAGGAAATAATGGCATTATGTTTTTGTGGATCCAGATCTTGGGATCTTTGTCTGGACATAATTATTTGATTATTTGGATATTTTAATGTCTTATTACCTTTATATAAGGTATTTTATATTATTTACTTTGGGTTTTCTTTTTTTCATTAGGTGACTATTATCCACCTTGAAATTGGGAGGATACCTGTAATGGGGAAGTTTGTGATTTTTTGGAATTTTCAACTTAAAACCTACTTTTTCTATTACTCACTGGGAAATTACATGCCATTTAATTAAAGTAAACAATGTTTAATGGTCATTGTGTAGAATGAATTAATTTAATTCATGTTTTTAATTAGTTAAACACCTTGTAATAGCTACACACCTTATGAGGGAAAAATATCAGTGTTTAAATATAAAGTGATGGGGTTTTTAGATTATACGAGAATAAATAGTTACATAACATGTGATGGAATTAAAAATCATGTAAATGTCGTAAGTTGTGGTTTTAAGATGGTGTATTGTATAATTTTCTATTTCATTCAACTTGTAGATAGACTCTCTCGACCTATAGCTTACCCTAGGCAATTTTGTGTGACCCCTTTCCCTCTAGATAAATTTTTTCGATGATTGATCACTAGAATTGCTGGATTTCTTCTCTCTAGTTATTTATTCCTTCTAGTTTTTCTTTGTTTTTGGGTTGTGTTAGTGGTTTGGTTGTGTTTTTTTAATCAGATCATGTTTTCTATCAGTCCTTTTTAGTCGATTATTGTGCCTTGTCTTCTCAAGGCATATCTTGTGGTTTCTAATCCCTATTGTAAAAGGTGGTTAAGTTTTCTATTTCCATGAGGTAGGTGATTAATAGTTTTTCTTATTATTTTCTTGATATTTGAAATATAATTTCATGTGTTGAAATTTAAAAGGGTGTGGGTTTGTATTTTAAAGGTGTTTTTTCTTTAAAAGTGGGACTGCCTTGATTTAGAGAAAAATGGATTTTCAAACCTTGAAGTGGATTGTACTAGATTTTAAATGGTTTTATAAAAATGTGAAATTGATTTTAAATTTTTTTTATTTATAAAAATGACTGTAAAACGCTTTTTAAAATCTAGATATTTTGTATTCTTGATATTATAACTTGTATATATTTCTTGGCGGTTTCTTACTGGGATTTGTTTCTCACACACTACTTCTAAATTTGGAAAATTTTAGACCATTTTTTGCATGATTCAAAAAAGGGAAGGGAATTCAATAGTATATACTATTCTCTTTACATTGCTTTTTCAGTTTGGGATTTTTTGTGGAGGTGATGGTTGGTCACATAGAGACTTGTTAGTCTAGAAATTTCATACTTTCTTGTTTATCTCGTTGGGATTAGTTGGGTATCCCTTTATTTATTCTTTGTAATCTTATGTTATATATTGTTTTTATAATATTCAAGGATTATTTTGTTAAATTTGTTAAACCTCACCCCCTAATAGGCTAGCTTAAGTGACAGGTCTGGTTGACCGTGGTTGGTCTGTTACAAAGGTAGACCAACTATTGACCATGTTAAAGATTTTATCCAGATCCAAAGTCAGATTGAGTTAATAAAAGTCACTTTCATGTATTATTTTTGTACATTTCATTCATTTTCATCACTACCTAAGAGTTGAGAGGTGATTATTACCACTATCAATAATTCTATCAGAAAACCTAGCTTGGTATTCAAGGATTCTAGAAAGATAATCCTAAATTAATATCATAGGAAGAAGGAAATTCATAAACATATTAGAAATTTAATAAATACAAAATGTAAAGTATATTAAACCAACTAAAAGATAAATTTGAGGAAAGAAAACAATTCAAGATATGAGATTTGAAAATCTACTAGACTCGTACCGATATGTTGGTAATGTGGTTACAGGGGGTACCTCAAGAAAGTTTTTGATAACTATTTAGTGAGTTTTAGAATAACTATTTCCATAAGGTCCAATTATTTAAATTTATATGAACAAAGTAGCAATTTTCCATTTTGTTTCAATTTTATCATGGAATCATGGGTGTTTGATTCCACAGCATCATTCCATTCCACATCAAAGTCAAGGTGCAGGAAGAATTATGTATTTAGAAGATTCTATAAGGTACACTTGGTGGGTGATGAGGATCATGAAGTTGTTAAAAAAGGTAATGTCAATATCTAGATGTCAAATGGGAACTTGATTAAGTTGAAGGGAGTGAGAATAAATCCTAGTTTATGGAAAAATATCATTTCTATGAGATAGTTGGACAATAAAGGATATTGAACAAGATTTTATAATGGTACATGTAATGTTACATGAGGATCAATAGGTTTCAAAAGGGGATTAAATAATGAGACCATTTATCATATCAGGAGATCATATGGAAATCTTCTATACATAATGAAAACTTCTAGAACTCCATCATTATGAAACTATCAGCATTGAAATCACAGTGAGAAGAACATGGTGGTTCTAGTGGCAGCGGGTGTACTAAATCATGATCACAATGATGTTGTAGCTTATTAGAGTTGTATACTCAAAAAATAAAGGAATGTTTTGTTTAATTTTAATGAATGTAAACCTCATTTTAGGAAGATTGAACTTATTTATTTTGATGTTTGGGGGACAAGTTCAATTCATTATCAAGGAGTTTCTTTATAATTTTTCATATTTATTGATGATTAAATAAGAAAATTATTGGCATATTTCTCAAATCACAAGTTTATATTGTTTGTTGTTATTACTCAATGGAAATACCTGATCAATTCATGAAATATTCTAAATCATAGTTACGTAATTTCTAACTTTGTAATAATTAATACTAAAAGACACAATAACTTAAATAGAATGATCACAAATTGAATTTTGAAGGTATTTATGGTCAGGTAATAGTATTTGTTAATTCATATGGCCTTAAACCAAATTTTAGAATTTAAAAACATGATACAGATAATCACTAAATCTAAAATTAATTAGTAAAAAATCACAAACCTCGAGGTCAATCCAATGAATAAAAAGTCGAAAATACACTAGTTTGGGAAAGTTATAAGGTTAGAAAAAATAGTTCAGAATATATTCCCATAGAAGATGTACAAGAATGATCAATTACTACAAAGGTGTAAAGTAGAGTTCTAGAAATTTGGACACTAGAAGAATTGATATCATAAGATAAAATAAAAAAAAGGAATAATCACATATTGATTTTAGAAGGTATTATTGCTCAGGAATTAGGCATCATTAATTACAACGATCTAAAACCAAAGATTAAAATTTATAACAATTTGATATAAAATTATTGAATGTGAAATTATGTAGTATAGGATCACAATCACAATGGTTTATTCCATGAAAACAAGGTTAAAAATATTCAATCCAATAATTAAGACCTAAACTACTATCTAAAAAGAGATCTACACTACATGGATTTTAAAGTAGGTGGATTGATGACGATTTGATAGAATGAGAGAATAAAAGCAAAAAACATATTGTAAATATAATTTATTGGACTATGAAAAAATATAATGAAAGATAATGAATAATTATTTCCCTCATCCGGACTAAATCTATGTCGTACCCTTGGTTTGGGGGATCAAACACACACTCTCTCTCTATCTCCCTATTATGACCCATCTCCCAGGACTTGTGTCGTGACTTCCCCAAGCCCACCTTCTATAGGCCAGGGGTTGGCGACTATCACTGAAAGGCGTATTCCCTAAAACTGGGAAGGAATTTACTTTATAACCTATAAACACATGCAACCAAGCACATACCAAGATACAAACACAAGTCAAATGCATACAAAAGAGAGTGTTGAAAGTAAAAAGGGGCCAGAATACAATCCCAACAGTAATGGCACAAGTACAACTGAAATACAATACAACTAAAGAAAAAGAAAGGCAGCTACTGGGTTGTCCTCTGAGGTTCCTACCTGAAGGGTAGTTAAAAATCGCCTCCTCAACACTCCACATCTACCCATCTCCACTGCGTAAAGTCATGCCATATGGTCCACCTTCAGGCCCCGTCGAGCCCTAGTACCCTCAGCCTCAATCAGAATTTTCTATCATTTTCACTAAACACAACATGGTGCAGGCATAACCTGTGCAGGGGTGAGTATAACGATACTCAGTAGGGACCCTGATACCCTCAAGGTCTCACAAAATCCATAAAGGATAAACCACAAAGTATGAAGTAAAATGAAAACCCTAATTACGTATATGCCCAAACATATACCTAAGTTACCAAGAACACCCATCTCAATCATGAGGAAACTAAGGGTCCAACCCAAAAGTGCAAAGCTCAATTATTCCACAAAGGAAGGAATACCACAAAGGTAAGTACCGCACAGGTACGTCACACAGAAGAATACCACCAAGGTATTACCATGAAGGTAAGTACCACACAGGTATGAACTCATCTCACACCAAGTATAACATAAGTACGGTAGTAGAGATGATTAGATGTAACTACTGAATCATCTTACTCTATTAAGAGGCTTTGCTGTTGACCCACAAAGGATCACTCGGTGCTGACCCACCGAGGATCGCTAGGTGCTCACCCACGCAGGATTGCTCGGTGCTGACCCACACATGATCAATCAGTGCGGACCCACACATGATTTCTTAGTGCTAATCCACACAGGATCACAAGGTGCAGACCCACATAGGATCTCTTGGTGTTGACCCACACAAGATTTCTTTCCATTCTTCATGTCACAGCCAGCTACTGGGTTTCTGCACTAAGCTTACTCGTCTCCGGGATGGTCTGCTCCTCAAGCCACTAGCCAATACTCCAACTAAAATGAATTCCCATGAAGAAGTAACCCAAAGTACCGCCTTTTCTTAGGGGTCTCAATGAAGGAGACAGTGTGTCAATCAGACACCCGATCTGTAAGTTATTACCCTTTTAGTCCAGAGGGCCTAGTTGCATTCATGCTTGATCCAACCTGACAGTGTCCCAACTTTATCCAAATCTGAAGTGGGGTATACTAAAGGGACCGTCTCACTCCAGGGTTTCCCGCACCATAGACGGTTCATCAAACGGATGTCTGGTGCCAAAGTTATGGTTGAAAGAACGTAAATGGGTCGAAGTGGGTCTGGGTCCGATCCAACCCGGCCCAACCCGGCCTGGTCCGACCTGGTTTGGGTCGACCCGACCCGACTCGCTGGGTCTGGCCCAGCCCGCGATGTGGCCCGTGCAGCGCTGGGTGGCCCGGCCTTGGAGGCGTGGGGAGACATGGAGACCGCGCGGGCCGCGAAGGCCGCGGGGGCCGCGACACGACAGAGGATGCGTAGGGTCACGATGGTCGCAGGGTGGCGAGGCTGCGGGGGCCGCGAGGATCGCGGGGCGGCGAGGCCACAGGGGCTATGAGGGCCACAGGACGGTGAGGTCGTGGGGCGGTGGAGGCCACAGACGGTGCAAGGCCGCCAGTTAGAGGAGGCCATAAACGGCGTGAGGCCACGGGGCGGCAGAGGTTGCAGGTGGTGGAGGCGGCGGAGGCCGTGGGGCGGCGCGGAGGCCGTGGTGCAACAGTGCGGTCGTGGTGCGGTGGGGAGACTGTGGTGCGGCGGTCTGCTGCAGTTGGCCAGATGGCTACTTGTCCTCTCCACATGGTGCATCCGTGCGCCCTGCCGATGTCGGTGGTTGGTTCGGCCGGCCGCTCTTCATTCATCGCCATGGAATGAAGTCACCTTCACCCATCATGATGAACACACCATTCATGAAGAACAACGCAGGGGTCGGGCCATTTTTTTGGGCCTGCACCCTCCACGTTTGAGTGGTAGCAAGCGGCTCAAGGGGGATGATTCAATGTGAGGGGAAAAAACTAACATTGATCAATTTAAAACACACCCCTACCTCATTTTTTTGTTGACGTCGATGAGGAGGGAATGGCAGTCGTCGATTGAAAGCATCCCACATTGTAGGATGTCCCAAGAAGAAGTCGAAGACATTGTAGAACATCAACATTATTCATTGTAGAAGCATTCTTCATGGAAGAAGTTCTTCATTTGAGAAGTGTAATCCTACCAAAGGCTCTCCCCTTCTCCTTTGCCAAAAACTTTATCTTAATCCCCACCAAAAATTAAATAGCCAACATAATAGAATATGTTATCTATTTATTTTGTTGGAATAATTTCAAATTATCTTAATTAATTAATTGATGAGTTAGTATAATTTATCAAAGTGGGTGGCACAATTAAAGTGGGGGAAGTTCAAGAGGCTTCCCCACTTTTAAGAGGGATTTTAAGAGTTTCTCCCATTATGAGGGTTTGGGTGCCCCTACCTTTAGGAATTTAAAATTGGGGGGTTTTAGGCTCGGGTGTTCCCCACCACCATCACCCATGTGGGAGGTTTTAGTTCAGGTGGTCCCCATCACCAAAACCCATCTGGGAGGTTTCTAAAATAAAAATGTTAGACATTTTTTTAATTCCTTCACAAAAATCACAAAAACTAACTTTCACCCTCCACTAACTACCATCGAGGTGAAAGTCTTCCTAAGTGAATACTGGTGCTGTGAGTTCAACGGTTCCCTCAAATTTCAATTCAGAGCATCAGTTTAAAAGTTACAAAAACCCACTCACACGTTTACTGAACGTACCCGAAAAAAGTTCAGAATTTCATTCCGAGCACACCGGGCCTCGGAATCACGTGCTGTCAATTTTTGTGGACTCTTAAAATTCCCATATAATTAAAAAAAATTAAATGGAATTTAATGGTCTTTACATTCTCCCCACCTTAGGGGTTTATGTCCCCATAATCCACATAACAAAACTAGGAAAACAAGTGGGGGTACTGAGCACGTATTTGAGCCCCCCTTTCCTATGTGCCCTCCTGGAGCTTCCTGTGCTTCTATAAAACATACACCAGAGGTATCGAATTCCCACAAAGGACCCAGTCCTATTAATCCTCAATCTCTACTGAAACCTCTGTAAAAGTCACCCCATCGTCGACGTCCATATCGCCATGGTCGTGTATGTATCTCCTCAGCTGGGATACGTGGAAGACGTCGTGCACCTAGTGCAAATGAGGGGGAAGACCTAAGAAATAAGCCACCTTTCCAACTCTACTAAGGACCTGAAAAGGTCCGATGAACCTCTGAGATAACTTGCCACCTCGACCAAATCTCCGCAAACCTCATTGAGGTGATACCCGTAGAAAGACGTGGTCACCATCCTCGAACTCTAGAGGTCTTCTCCTCCTGTCATCATAAGACTTCTGCCTGCTCTGTGACGTCTTCATATGCTCATGGATGATATGAACTTTCTATATGTTAGCCCATACCATCTCTGGTCCCACTAGTGCTAACTCCCCCGGGTCAGTCCATCACAAAGGTGATCTGCAGGGTTTCCCGTACAATGCCTCAAAAGGTGCCATTCCAATGGGGGAGTGATAGATGTTGTTGTATGAAAACCCAACCAAAGGAAAGTGATCCTCCCAGCTATCATCGGAGTTGGGGATGCAAGCATGCAACATATCCTCGATGGTCTGAATGGTCCACTCAGTCTGACCATCCGTCTGAGGATGGAAGGCGGTTCTCAAATGAAGCTGCGTCCCAAAAGCCTCCTGCAACCCCTTCCATAGCTGGGAAGTAAAATGTGCATCAGGATCGGAGACAATCGTCGAGGTTACTCCATGTAGCCACATAATCTACTGCACATAGAGGCATCCCAAGCTCTCTACTGAACCCTGCTCTCTGATCGGTAGGAAGTGGGCCGACTTGGTGAGTCGGTCGATGATCACCCAAATCGAGTCAAGACCCCTGGATGTATGTGGAAGTCCTGTCAGGAAGTCCATGGATATCCCATCCCACCTCCACTCTGGGACCTCTAAAGGCTGAACCAAGCCTGCTGGTACCTGATGATCCACCTTCACTTGCTGATAAGTGAGGCACCAAGAGACAACATCTACTACTTTTTTCTTTATTCCTAGCTACCAGTGCTATCGTCGGAGATCCTAGTACATCTTCGCTACTTCTGGATGTACCGCTAGAGGGGATGTGTGGAACTCCCTCATCACTTCCTCCTGAAGCGACACCGGTACCATGGTACATCCTCTGAAGATGCTTATGTGCTCCCCACCTTCAGAAAATCCATCAGGTGCCTGTCCTATAGATATCTCAGCACGTAGAGCCTTGCAGTCAGTGTCCCCATGTTGCACCTCCTTGACTTGCTGAAGAAGTGGGAGAGTGACTGTAAGAGACTGAAGAAAAACTGCTCCATCCTGATCCATAAAGGATGTCTCCAAAGCGGCCAACTGCTCTGTCGCCTCACGTAGCAGCTATATACCAGATCTCCGGCTGAGTGCATATGCTACAAAGTTCCCCTTCCCAAGAGTATAGACTATCTCGAAGTCATAGTCCTGGAGGAACTCAAGAAAACCTCATTGTCTCAGGTTCAGGTCATTCTCATAGAAGATATACCTAAGACTCTTGTGATCAGAGTAAACTGTAAAATGCTCTCCCATCAAGTAATGTCGCCACATAATCATGGAGAAGACCACTGTTGATAACTCTAGGTCATGGGTAGGGTAGTTCTACTCATGCTATCCCATCTGTTGAGTACCACTTGCGATCACTACTCGATCATGCATCAGGACACATCCGAGTTCGGTCCCTGATGCACCGTAGTAGACTAAGTAACCTATGCCCTCCTCTGGAAGCCTCAAGATGGGGGCACTATTCAGCCTTTTCCTCAGCTCCTGAGAACTCCGATGGCATCACTCCAACCACATGATGGGTTTACCCTTCTTTGTCAATGCCGATAGAGGTGCTCCATCTCTGGAGAAATTTGGCACAAATGTCCGGTAGTATCCAGCCAAACCCAGGAAACTCCGTACCTCCATCACACTCCTGGGTGGCTCCCAAGAAAGTACCACCTCAATCTTCGCTGGATCCACTGCAACTATAGCCTCCGATATGACATATCCCAGAAAGTGAACCTCTCAGATCCATAATTGGAACTTTGAGAGCTTACCATAAAGCTGATGCTCCTGGAGTGTGTCCAGTACTACCTAAAAATGGTAGGTATTCTCCTCCTCAGTATTCGAGTAGATCAGAATGTCATCGATGAAGACTACTATAAAGAGATCAATGTATTGATGAAAGATCATGTTCATAAGTCCCATGAACACTGCTGGAGTGTTGGTTACACTGAATGGCATAATCAAGAACTCATAATGGTTGTACCAGCATCTTAAAGCTGTCTTCTTCACATCCTCGTCTCGCACTCTAAGATGGTGATAGCCTGATCTGAGGTCTATCTTCGAAAACCACCGTGCTTAGTTCAGCTGATTAAAGAGGTCGTCAATCCTCGGAAGTGGGTACTTGTTCTTGACAATCACTTGGTTCAGGTGTTGATAGTCTTGACAAAGTCTCAAGCTTCCATCTACCTTCTTGATGAACAAAATCAGGGCTTCCCAAGGAGAAACACTTGTCCAAATGAACCCTTTCCCCTATAAGTCCTCCAGCTATACCCATAGCTCATGAAACTCTACGGGAGCCATCTGATACACTAGTGTAGATATCGGTGTCTTCCCAGGGTACAAGTCAATGTAAAAGTCCACCTCTCTGCGAGGAGGTAGACCCGAAACATCATCAGGGAAGACAACTGCATACTGGTCCACCATTATAGGATAACTCAGAATCTTCACATCAACTGCTCTGAGGGTAAGGCTAGCCAACTGATGAGTGATCGGCTACACTGTCCTCTAGGTAAGTCTATCCTCTACTATAAAGGCTCCCTTATTGCCGGTGAAGGTAAACCTGGTCCCATCCGTTTGGACACGCCACACTTTTTTCCTAAAAAAATAAATATGAGAATGGACTGTAGATAACCAGTCCATACCCAAGATGACATCATAAGGCCTCGACACTACTACTAGGAGGTCCCAGATAAATCTCTCACCTCTTAGAGTAAGCTTACACTGTCGGCACCAGTGTGTAATCGTCAAATCCGTTCTCGTAGGAGTCTCTAGCCATAAGAATTGAGCCAAAATCTCCCTCGGAATCTTTGAGCTCCGAACTAGGGAATTGGAAATAAAAGAATGACTGGAATCTATGTCTATAAGCACTACAAATAAGGTGGAGTAGACATAGCTTGTACCTCGTATCATCTCCAAAGCGCCATGATCGTAGACCTCAGCTGCCTGGAGGTAAGCTCGTCCCTGTCCACCTGCTCCCTGTAGTTGGGGTGGACCACCTGGTGGTGGTGGAAGTAACATCTCAAATCATCTCCCACCGCTAGCTGCACTACCATATCCTCTTCCACGTCTGCCTGCTCCCGGTGGGCCTCCTCAGTCGAACCTCTGTCTCTACCTGGGAAGTCCTTTGACCATCTGTTGATCATTCGTACGACGGGTTGGACAGTCACGAGCCATGTGACCCTACCCGATGCATGCGTAACATTGCCCACTCCTGGCATGACTGGCTCTGCCTCGGGTGCCCCGCACAACTGACTCTGAATCCTGCGGTCATCCACCTGTAGGTCTGGTCCTTTTGGACCTCTGTGACATCTATTTGCTGCCAGCGGCAGAAGAATTTGCTATGTGACGCTTGGTGGTGGGTCTCGCTGCTGATGGATGCTCAGTAAGGAAACTCTCCACTAATAGGGCTTGTGCTAACACCCCTGTAACACCCCAAGCTTCCATGATACACTTCTCTTTGAATTATATAGTAGCGTGTGTTGTACGCAACTTCGAGTTCTAACGCACACCATAACCAATCAAACTAGAAGTTATGAATAGTAATACCCACTTTTTGAAATTTTATAAATTTTATCTTTCAAAATGGACTTCATTTTTGGATTTAGAATATCGAAATTAGCTTAGGGTGATTTTTTGGTACTTTTCTGATAACTTTCATATTTTGATGAATAGTGAAAATTACTAAATTTTAATTAAAAACATCTTTTTTAATCGAAAAAATTAATAGTGATAAATTATTAATTTTAGTGGTTTTAAATTTTATTTAGAATATATTTTTAAAATTTAATCCAATGTTGTTCATTGGACATAATTTCAAATTTAAACAGAACATAAACAAGTGTCAATCTTTTGATAGTTATTGTTTCTTAAAAACACGCTTTTTGTTTTGACAGTTGGAATTAATTTTAAATTAATAAATGAAACTTCTATGTTTTGAATTTGGTAAAATAGACTTCATTATTGAATTCAGAATATCAAAATTAGCTTATGGTAAATTTTTGGTATTTTTCTGAAAACTTTTAATTTTTGATGAATAGTGAAAAACAATGAGTTATAGTTTAAAACCGAATTTTTATTTAAATAATTATTGATTTTATTTAAATTATTTAATGTCAAAATAGATAAATAATACCTATATAAGTTCAATTTAATTAATTAGAGTCAGTTTATAATAATTTTAGATATATAAAAATTTTATTGAACTTTTCACCGTCTTTTACCCACCTCCTAGGAGCTTTTGCAAATTGACATAAAATTTAATATTACCACTTCTATGAGATGAATTTAGAAAATCTGAGAGACATGGTTAATATCAAGGAGTAAAATGTGGTTCAATGAGATGAAAATAACTTTTGGTGAATAGAAACTTTTTACTTTTATTTTCCACGGTTAAAAGTAAATAGGGTAATTAAGGGTAAAAACGATATTAATATTACCCTAACACATGTCTTAATTCTATTGGAAAAGTGTATCTCAACCAAAAAGAAACCTTAGGAATACAATATTATCATTTAGGTCCACTTGGGTTAGATTATGACATTTATTATTATTTAATTCAAAGAAAATTTAAAAGAGTTAAAATCAAAGTTTATTAACTAATTTTTTTTAATATAGGGTTATACATAAGATAAATTCTATTATAAATATTCATTAAAAAGTTAAAAGGATTTCCTACATCATGTAATTTTATATATAATTTTTGGAAATTATATAAATAAATTTATTTATGACACAATGATGATGCAGTAATTACCTTATTCATGAAATAATCAAATAAATGGTATTATAAATATTAAAATAAATATAATTTCAAAGTTTTTATGACATACACGAATTTTCTAGGTGAACATGGCATGTTAGTATATATTCAATGCATTTATTTTTAAGTAATAATGTTGTTATCATTTTAACAAAAAAACAAATACCGAATAGTGTCAAAATTGACATAAAATAGTTTTTAAAAGAAATATTATATTATTAATTGATATAATGGTCCTAAAAATATAATGTTCATCCAAAAGACTTATATAATAGTATATATGACATTAATGAACCAATTGGTGTTCTATTATCAGTATATAGTAATTTTATTAACCATATAGTGTAAGAATACAAGAAGACACGGTAAAAGTTAAATTATTTAACTTAGATTTAAATCTAAATGATAAGGTTAAAATGCTAACTTGAACTTGTATAAAACCTATTCATTGAGTTCTTTTCGACCTATCCCCACCTTAGAGTTTAAATAATCAACTTTTGAGCCATTAGAAACCGAATATGAATTTATTATAAAATAATATTTTAAGTTTTTCCTAAGGTGCCCCTCACCCCTCTTATAAAAGGGAACTCCCCTTCTCTCTAATTCACACCTTCTAAGACATTTTCTTGGCCAAAACCTACCCAAATACCCTCTAAAATATCATCCCTTCATCCAAAGGCCTTATTTTGATCACAAATCCAACCTAAAGAGCCCTTTTGATCAAATCAAAAGGAAGAACCCGAAGAAGAGATAATGATTTCACCACCCTCTTTCAAGTTCTTTTCTTCTTCCACTTCCTTATTCTTTGTTTTCTTCCATTATAAAATAATAACTCCAGTATATTCTATATACTGTGATGTTATTATAATTATGGTACAACCAAATTCATTATTCTATTCACCCTTTGAATGACATAAGCATATATCTTTTAGAAAAAAAAAATTACATAGAGTTATTTATGTTTGATTTTCAACTATAAATATTCATTAGAAAGATAAAAATATTTCCTACATAATGGTATTTTATTTATAATTTTTAGACATTTAGCAATTAAATTTATTTATGACACAATAATGATGCAGTATTTTCCTTATTAATGAAAGAATCAATTAATTGATATTATAAATGTTAAAATAAATATAATTTGAAAGTTTTGATGACATCCACGAATTTAATTGGTTAATATGACATGTTATGATTGATTAAATGAATTTGGTTTGAATTAATATAGTTTTTAAGACTTTAACAAAAATCAATTATTAATAGTGTCAAAATTGACATAAATGAGTATTTAAAACAAATATTATATTATTAAATGATATTCTTTTTCTAAAAATCTAAGGTTCAGCCAAAGGACTTATATAATGATAGGTGTATTATTAATCGACCACTTGTGGGGTAGCTTGGATGTATATAGTAAGTTTATTAACTATATATTATAAAAATACAAAGTGACATGGTAAGTGTTATACTAATTAACCAAGAGTTAAAACAAAAAGATAAGGTTAATATAATGACCCAAACCTGTAAAAAATATATTGGTTGAAAATTTTTAGACCCATAACCACCTTAGACTTTGAATAATCCACTTTTGAGCCATTATAAACTGAATATTAATTTATTATAAATTAATACTTTAATTTTTTTTCTAAAGAGCCCCTCCCCCCTTAATAAAGGACACAACTTCTAACCAATTCTTCACACCTTAAAAGCCTTTTGGTTCGGCCAAAACCTACCCAAATACCCTCTCAAATATCCTCCGTTCATCCTAGAGGCCTTAGTTTGATCAGAAAGCCAACCTAAAGAGACCTTTTGATCAAATCAATAGGAAGAACCCGAAGAAGAGGTAATAATTTCACCACCATCATTCAAGTTACTTTCTTCTTACACTTCCTTCTTGTTTGTTGTTTCCATTATAAAATAATAACTCCCGTATATTCTATATACTATGATGTTATTATAATTATGGTACAACCAAATTCATCATTCTATCCACCCTTTGAATGACATGTCACCATACGTGCGTACGTACGGCTTGCCGTCTCCACGTCGTGGTGTAATTGTTATTCAATGCATTATTATTTGGATGGGTATAATAATGATGAGTATTTGATGTAAATAATAAATATAACATGATAAGGATTCTATATATATTATATACCATCCAATTATATATTATATTAACATCAAAATAATGATATTTTCGCTCGTGCATATGTACGAATTACCGTCTCCACGACGTGATGAGATTCATTTCCAAGATCACCATTCATCGACGATTATAAAAATATATATTACTAATAAGTATGTAATATATGACATAATAATTATAATGGATATATATATATATATTTATATATATAAGTATTTATTTACTTACATATATCTTATTCACTTACTTCGGTTCAATACTATATGAAAACGGAAACAACATTTATGTGTACGTACGGACTGCCATCTCCATAAACGGTGTTTTTCATTTCATATATACGTCTATTATAAATTTTTATATTATAAATATATATGATAAATAAATCATCTTTTATATTCTTTAAGTATTTAAATCATGATCTAAGTGATACAATCAAGAGTAACAAGTTAAAACACGTATGATAAAGAAAGCGATTATTACCCGAAATATTAATATAACATGGAAATTATTATTAAATGGGTAGTATAAAGTAATAATGAATAATGTATGATATCATAAATATTAATATGGTTCTGGTATAATTTAATAACATACTATAGTCTTCATACATGAGGCTAAACGTACCCTCTAATAAAGGAAACTGCAAGGTAAGCAGTATTCATCTCACTCCTTATTCCCTTGAGATTCATGCCATATTGCCACTATTACCTTTTGTGTGGTGTATGTACTGACCATAATTTTATTATTTGTGTAATACACTTTAATTTATGTGTATTTACATATTCATTGTATGATACCTCTTTCATGAGGTGTATGTTTCATAAGTTACCAAATTGGTAAGGGTTTATTTCACAATCTCTTCATTATTCGAGGTTGTTTATTCGTAATGATCTACTAGGACCTCTTTATCATCCACATCCATGTTTCTTAAAAATGTATTTCAAAACATTCTTACTATTTTACAGAATATGGGTTAAAGTCATTTATACCCTTGTTTGACTTTTTTATAAGAATTTTATAAAGGAATATTTCCGTCATTTTCCAAACAAGGTCCATTTTAAATTTTTCGACAAAATTAAGGTAAGAATGAATTTTTAACTTATACGGAAACTACGGTTATTCTACACTGTTATTATACCATTTAGGCTTCCCTTAAAAGCTTATAAAAATATTTTTAAAGTAAATGTTTTCATTTATAATTATGTGACTTTTAAATGATTTAAAAAAAGATATTTCTCTAAAATAGTTTTGATTTCATCTATGTCAACATCATTTGATAAATTTTACACTTATTTGAAGTTGATTTATTATGATACAAATCATCCATATTGTATGTAATGTTTTGTTATATTTTTTACTATGGATGAGTTATTTTTATGTCATTAATGGTTTATAATTAATGTTTTGGAATTTCGTAGGCTAGTTTTTGTAAGAATATTTATGTTATATTTCATCCTCTTTTTAAGATGAATGTGTTGGACTAGTATATTCTAGGTTGGGGACCGGTAAAATTAATCCCTCCAGGTTGGGGTCCGATTACAGAAAACCTTCCGAGTTGGTGTCCGGTTATTAGAGGCACTCTGAGTTGGTTTCTGGTTATTAGAGGCACTTCAGGTTGGTGTCCAGTTATTAGAGGCACTCCGGGTTGGAGTCTTGTTACAGAGGCTCTCCGGGATGGAGTCCGGTTACAGAGGCTCTCTGGGTTGGGTTCCGATTATAGTTATCCCTTAGGTCTTGGCACGAGGCCTTGACACAGAAATTAAAGTTTGACATTATGCATTCCATTGTTATGTAAGTGGTTATTGATATTGCATGTGATTATTTGACTAGTAGAATATCCATCTGAATAAGTAAATGGTATTATTTCATTTTATTTCTGCCATATTATGCTGAAGTTCAAGTTTAAAAGGCTTTTGTTTTAGTTTTATACATTTCCTTAAATGTTTATGCTTATTTTTGAAAGTTTCCACTGTATTGTTATCCTTACTGAGCATCTGAGCTCACCCCTTTCTTGGTTTTATTTTTCCCAGGATTCGAAGAAGTGTATTGTGATTGATATACATGGTTAAGCCAAGGGAATACTGGTATTCATAAAGGATTATTTATATTTTTTTTTATGTTATAAAGTGTAATATAACATTTTTTTATGTAATATATTTTACAAGACTGCTTAACCGATCGGTCCTTCGGGACCTGATTCCTTGTAATCTTGACAATGTATTAAAATAATGTACTGACTCTGGGTAACTGGGGTCGGGGCGTTACAGTTGGTATCAGAGTAAGTTTAGAAATAACCTTGGAAACTAGATTTAGATAAACTCTGATTAGAGCACATTACCCTAAGATAGACTTTGAGGATTAGTATAGAAGAACTTCTTAGAATTTTGGTATTGTAAATATTTTTTGAGTTTTTCGAGATATACATCCCTGTTTGGATATGAGCAGGTAGAGGCAGCTCTGGCACAGATGTACCTAGGGGTAAAAACCGAAAACACTGCTTTGTGCTAGACTCGAACGGGAACTGGTGCACGACAACGAGCCTTGCTGCACTCTTGGTTTCGACACTCCCGGGGGATATGCATAGGATAATTCTTGTTTTCTTTACAAACCAATATGAAGGGTTTATGAGTATATACCTTCTCAAAGAAAAAACTTTTGTGATTATGGATTATATCCATAAACTGTTCAATTTATGTTAGGTATTTTACATATTTGGAATTATGAATTGCGATTCATAAACTGATCTAGTGTATGGCATTGTATAGAAATGGCACCCAATAGATGGATTGTGAACTCCAAAAATACATATGATCCAAAGAGTAATATGGATCATATCTTTCATAGTATTAAGCCAACATTTAGAACGGAAATAGTTTCCCATATATTCTCAACATATGAAGAAATAGTATCATATGTAAATAAGTTAAGTAAAGAATTCTTTGAGTCCTACTAATTTAAAGGGAAGCAAGAAAATAAAAGGATGGAATAGAGAAAGATGGATAAAGGGAAGAGGGAAAAGAAGGATTTTTACATATGTGATAACTGTGGAAAGAATCACCATGGTAAATTCTTGAAGGTAATGGAAGTTTGTTATATGTGTGGAGAAAAAGGACACCAAATACGTGATTGCAAGGGTATAAAAAATTTTCAAATGTACAATGCTTCATCGGTAAGGAGTTTGGACACTATGCAAACCAATGTCCCAGCCATCAGACTATGCCACAAATGATGCTATTGGATAATAATCAAGTTATGATACTACCACAAATGAAGATAAATGACTAGTGTTCTTATGTTGTTATTTTGGAATTATTTCATTTAAGTGTTTTATCAATGATGTTCTAGAAATAAATAAGGATTGTATTGCAGTACTATTTCATTGAGGATTTGAGATTTTATGGTACTAAGAAAAGTGACTCTGCAGCAAGTTAAAATTTTTGTAAATTACATGGTTGAAGGAAAGATAAACCTTAATATGGTCTTAATATTGAGGTACTTATTTTTGAATAAGATATGGTTGATTTGGGTAAATTATATTTGATATTTTTGACTACCTTGAAACTGATTAAAGATTTGTATATTCCATCATTGTTGGAGTTTACAATATTTTTGGATGGATGAAGTATATCCAGTATTCTATAAGGAATAAGGGAGCATGAATGTAATCAATAAGGTTTTATGGTAATTTAGGATGTTTCAGTGTTTTAAAAGTATACATGATGAAGGTATTCACATGCTATTACGGGGTAAAAAGGATCTACATTATGTTTACATTTCATATAAATTTTGGACTGAGAGTATACAGAAGTATTTTGGATAAGTCTAAAGGTTATAAGGGATTAAGTTTGAATGGTTATTTTTGGATTTTTATAAAAGGACAACACGCAGACCGTGTGAAGACCCATCACGTTCAACAAAGCTATAGGAATCGAACCCACAACCATAGTGCAAATGGGATTTATCGCCTACCACTGGACTACGTGAAGTTCCTGGATGGTATAATGTAGTTTCTTTTCATAAAGGGTATGATATGTGAATTATAAATTCATTATATTTGGAACCCTATACGATTAGGATAAGTAGAGTATTTTTGAGTTGTATTATGTTTTGGGGTGAAAGATGAGTTTGTGGTAGAAATTTATTAATGGATAAAACACAAATTATAAAGTAAGTATATCTCCTTATGATCTTAGACAATATCATAAATAAATTCCTCAACATTAATAAAATGAACTTA
The DNA here is from genome assembly GCA_963277665.1 of Viscum album. Lineage (NCBI taxonomy): Eukaryota > Viridiplantae > Streptophyta > Magnoliopsida > Santalales > Viscaceae > Viscum > Viscum album. The sequence goes on along the minus strand of OY728165.1, from coordinate 67,430,665 downwards.
GAACAAAAATGTTGTCCTAGATAGTACCTTAGATCATCACAAATTTATGGCATTGTGATTATTGGCCTTTTCATAGCCATGTTCTCTACCACTATGAATCAGATATTGATGGTTATATTTCTCTTACATATCCATATTTTCCTACATGTAACCCTAGTATGTGTTATTTTTGGTAACCTTTATACTTACCACTCTTTATTTTAAATAGAGGCCTCATTAATCCATTTTTCGATGTGGGATTTCAACTAAGATATTTTGAAATGTCAACTCCAAGTTTCCAATACCGAGCATAAATTACGAGGATGCAATTTATTGAAGGAGGGGAGAATGAAACACCCCATGCATCTATGACACACTTCTATTTGAATAATATAGTAGCATGTGTTGTATGCAACTTCGAGTTCTAACGCACACAGCGACCAATCAAAGTAGCAGTTATGAATAGTAATACCCAATTTTTGAATTTTTTTAAATTTTATCTCTCAAAAAGGACTTTATTTTTGGATTCATAATATCAAAATTATCCTAGGGTGAAATTTTGGTACTTTTCGAATAACTTTTATATTTTGATGAATAGTGAAAATTACTAGATTTTAATTAAAAACAACTTTTTTAATCAAAATAATTAACAGTGATAAATTATGAATTTGAGTGGTTTTAAAGTATATTTAGAATATATTTTTATCATTTAATACAATTTTGGTCATTGGACATAATTTCACAATTAAACCGGACATAAACAAGTGTCAATCTTTTGATGGTTATTCTCTCTTAAAAACACGCTTTTTGTTTTAACAAATGGAATTAATTTTAAATTAATTTCTGCCACTTCTGTGTTTTTAATTTGGTAAAATATACTTCATTATTGAATTCATAATATTAAAATTAGCTTATGGTAAATATTTGGTATTTTTCTGCAAACTTTTAATTTTTGATGAATAGTGAAAAACACTGAGTTATAGTTTAAAACCGAATTTTTAATTAAATAATTATTTGTATTATTTAAATTATTTAATGTCAATATAGATACGTAATATCTATATAATTTCAATGTAATTCATTGGAGTCAGTTTATAATAATTTTAGATATATAAAAATTTTATTAAACTTTTCACCGTCTTTTACCCAACTTCTAGGAGCTTTTGCAAATTCACATAAAACTTAATTTTACTGCTTCCATGAGATGAATTTTGAAAATCTGAGAGACACAGTTAATAGAAAAAAGTAAAATGTGGTTCAATGAGATGAAAATAATTTTTGGTGAATAGTAACGTTTTACTTTTATTTACCACGATTAAAAGTAAATAGGGTAATTAAGGGTAAAAATGATATTAATATTACCCTAAAATAGGTCCTAATTAAATTTTACAAGTTTATCTCGACCAAAAAAAACCTTAGTTATAAAATATTATCATTTAGGTCCACTTGGATTAGATTAGGACATTTATTATTATTTAATTCAAAGAAGAGTTAAAAGAGTTAAAATCAAAGTTTATTAACTACAACATTTTTAATATAGGGTTATACATAAGATAAATTCAATTATAAATATTCATTAGAAATCTAAAACGATATACTACATCATGGTATTTTATTTATAATTTTTAAACATTATATAAACAAATTTATTTATGATACAATGATGATGCAATAATCACCTTATTCATGAATGAATCAAATAAATGGTATTATAAATATTAAAATAAATATAATTTCAATGTTTTTATGACATAAAAAAATTTTCTAGGAGAACATGACATGTTAGGATTGATTCAATGTATTTATTTTTAAGTAATCATGTTTTTATTATTTTAACAAAAAACAAATACCAAATAGTGTCAAAATTGACATAAAATAGTTTTTAAAACAAATATTATATTATTAATTGATATAATGGTTCTAAAAATCGAAGGTTTGGCCAAAAGACTTATATAATAATATATATGACATTAATGAACCAATTGTTCTTCTATTGGCAGTATATTGTAAGTTTATTAACCATATAGTGTAATAATACAAGAAGACAATATAAAAGTTAAATTATTTAACTTAGAGTTAAATCTAAATGATAAGGTTAAAATGGTAACATAAACTTGTCTAAAACCAATTGGTTGAGTTATTTTGACCTATACCCACCTTAGAGTTTAAATAATCAACTTTGGAGCCATTAGAAGCTGAATATGAATTTATTATAAAGTAATATTTTAAGTTTTTCCTAAGGTGCCCCTCACCCCTCTTATAAAAGGGCACTCCCCCTTCTCTCTAATTAACACCTTCTAAGCCATTTGGCTCGGCCAAACCCTGCCCAAATACCCTCTTAAATATCATCCCTTCATTATAGAGGCCTTATTTTGATTATAAAACCATCCTAAATAGCCCTTTTGATCAAATCAAAAGGAAGAACACGAAGAAGAGGTAATGATTTCACCACCCTCTTTCAAGTTCTTTTCTTCTTCCACTTCCTTCTTCTTTGTTGTTTCCATTCTAAATTAATAAATTCAGTATATTATATATACTGTGATGTTATTATAATTATGTTACAACCAAATTCATTATTCTATCGATCCTTTGAATGTCATGTCACTATACGTGCATACGTACGACTTACCGTCTCCACGTCGTGGTGTAATTGTTATTCAATACATTATTATTTGGATGGGTATAATAATAATGTGTATTTGATGTAAATAATAAATATAACATGATAAGGATTATGTATATATTATATAACATCCAATTATATATTATATTAATATAAAAATAATGATATTTTCACTCGTGCATACGTATGGATTACCGTCTCCACGACGTGATGAGATTCATTTCCAAGTTCACCATTCATCGACGATAATAAAAATATATATTACTAATAATTATGTAATATATGAAATAATAATGCTACTAGATATATATATATATTTATATATATAAGTATTTATGTACTTACATATATCTTATTCACTTACTTCCGTTCAATACTATATAAAAACGAAAACAACGTTTATGCATACGTACGGACTACCGTGTCCATAAACAGTGTTTTCCATTTCATATATACGTATATTATAAATTTTTATATTCTAAATATATATGATAAATAAATAATTTTTTATATTCTGGAAGTATTTAAATCATGATCTAAGTGATACAATCAAGAGTAACAAGTTAAAACACGTACGATAAAGAAAGCGATTATTACCTGAAATATTTATATAACATGGAAATTATTATTAAATTGGTAGTATAAAGTCATAAATGAATAATGTTTGATATCATAAATATTAATATGGTTCTTTTATAATTCAATAACATACTATAGTCTTCATACAGGAGGATAAACATACCCTCGACTAAAGGAAAGAGCAAGGTAAGGGGTTTTCATCTCACTCCTTATTACCGTGAGATTCATGCCATATTGCCACTATTACCTTTTGTGTGGTGTATGTACTGAACATAATTGTATTCTTTGTGTAATACACTTTAATTTATGTTTATTTACATATTCATTGTATGATACCTCTTTCATGGGGTGTATGTTTCATAATTTACTAAATTGGTAAGGGTTTATTTCACAATCTCTTCATTATACAAGGTTGTTTATACGTAATGATCTACTGGGACCTCTTTATCATCCACATTCATGTTTCTTAAAAAATTTTTTCAAAACATTCTTAATATTTTATAGAATATACATTAAAGTCATTTATACCCTTGTTTGACTTTTTTATATAAGAAGTTTATAAAGGAATCTTTCCTTCGTTTTCCAAACAAGGTCCTTTTTAACCTTTTTGACAAAATTAAGGTAAGAATGTCTTTTTTAACTTATACAGCAAGTGTGGTTTTTCTCCGCCGTTATTACACCTTTTAAGCTTCCCTTACAAGCTTATAAGAATATTTTTAAAGTAAATGTTTTCAAAAAAAAAAGATATTTCTCTCAAATATTTTTGATTTCATCTATGTCAAAATACTTTGATAAATTTTACACTTATTTGAAGTTGATTTATTATGATACAAATCATCAATATTGTATGTAAGGTTTTGTGATATGTTTGACTATAGATGATTTATTTTTATGTCATTAATGGTTTATGATTAATGTTTTGGCATTTCGTTTGATAGTTTTACTACGAATGTTTATGTTATATTTCATCCTATTTTTAAGATGAATGTGTTGGACTAGTATATTCCAGGTTGGGGATGGTAAAAGTAATCCCTTCGGGTTGGGGTCCGGTTACAGCAGACCATCCGGGTTGGTGTCTGGTTATTAGACGCACTTCGGGTTGGTGTCCGGTTGTTAGAGGCACTCCGGGTTGCTGTCCGGTTATTATAGTCACTCCGGGTTGGAGTCCGGTTACAGTGGATCTCCGGGTTGGGTTCTAGTTACAGTTATCCCTTAGGTCTTGGCATGAGGCCCTGACACAGAAATTAAAGTTCTGCATTATTCATTCCCTTGTTATGAAAGTGGTTGTTGATATTGAACGTGATTATTTGACTAGTAGAATATCCATGTGAATAAGTAAATGGAATTATTTCATTTTATTTATGCCATATTATGCTGAAGTTCAAGATTAAAAGGCTTTTGTTTTAGTTTTATACATTTCCTTAAATGTTTATGCTTATTTTTGAAAGTTTCCACTATATTGTTATCCTTACTGAGCATTTGATCTCACCCCTTTTATGTTTTATTTTTCCCAGGATTCCAAGAAGTGTATTGTGATTGATATGCAGGGTTCATCCAAGGGAATACTGGAATTCATAAAGGATTATTTATGTTGTTTTGTATGTTATAAAGTGTAATGTAACATTTTTGTATGTAATATATTTTCCAAGACTGCTAAACCGATCGTTCCTTTGGGACTTGATTCCTTGTAATATTGTCAATGTATTAAAATAAAGCACTGACTCTGGGTAACTGGGGTTGGGGCATTACAACCCCCGCCTGTGTCGGGATACTAAGATAAATCATCGAAGCCCTGATCTCTCACCTGAGTCCCTCCTTAAAGGTCCGAGCCCTGAAGAATGGGTCTCGAAACATATCAATGGAGTAGCGTGAGAGTTTAGTGAACATAATTGAGTACTGAGCCACAATCATACTTCCCTGCTGCAGATAAATAAGCTCCTGTATGTGCAATACACGATGAGTCGCTGAAACCAACTCTGCCTGAAACAGGCTCTCGAAGTCCGCCCCGAGAATCGTCACCTCATCGTAAACCTGGAGCATCAAGCTCCACCATCTTCCTACTACTTCCTGTAGTAGACTGGAAGAAAGGATCACCATGAGATCACCTGGTGTCCCTACCAATCGTAAGACTCTCACTACGGCCTCCAGCCAATCCTCAGTCACCTATGGGTCCGTCTCTCTCTTGAACCTGGGTGGCCTATGGTGCTTGAACTCATGAAACACGCTCAAGTGGCATGCACCCTCTTCTATTGGGACTGTTAGCATCAGTGGCCCAGTGGGTAATGGTACCGCTGGTGCCTCCACGGGTGCCTCTACGGAAAGATGGCCCTGCACCTAGGCCTCGTCGCTCGGTGGGTGATCAGTGCGTACTATATCCGGAACCCTAGCTGGCTGTCTGTGTGGAGGCATCCTGAAAAGAAACAGGTGCACCACAGTCAAAAAGTTATACCTGGTGATATGAATCAAAGAGATCAAAAATAAAACTCTTTAAAACACACACGCAATTAGGGTTTTCATGCACTGAGTTGGAAATCATAAGTCAAGGTCCTGGTGTATGGATACGTTGGCCGCCACACAAACACTGGATTCCCTAAAATGATAACCATAGTCACTACACTTAACACTATTTTCATTAAAAGAAAGATCACATTTCTATGTTCTACAGTAGAACTGACCCCTCTAATACCAATTTGTCACAACCCGTCCCCTGGGGCCCATGCCGTGACTACCCCAAACCCACCTTCCATAGGCCAGGGGCAGGCGATTAGCACCGAAAGATGTATTCCCTAAAACTGGGAAGGCGTTGCCTTTATAACCTGTAAACACATGCAACCAAGCACACAACAAGATACGAACACAATTCAACTGTATAGAAAAAAGAGTGCTGAAAGTAAAAAGGGGCTGGAATAAAGCCCAATAGTAATGGTACAAGTACAACTGAAATACAACACAATTGAAGAAAAATAAAGGTAGCTAATGGGTTATCCTCCGAGGTTCCTAACTGAAGGATAGGTACAGATTACCTCTTCAGCACTCCACGTTCGCCCGTATCCTTTGCATACTGTCACTTCGTATGGTCCACCTCCGGGCCCCGTCTAGCCTTGGTATCCTTAGCCTCGATCAGCGTTGTCCGTCATCTATACCAAACACAAAAAGGTGCAAGCATAGCCCGTGCAGGGGTGAGTATAACGATACTCAGTAGGGACCCCGAGACCCTCAAGGTCTCAAAAAATCCACAAAGGATAAACCATAAAGTATGAAGTCAACTGACAACCCTACATAGGTATATTCCCATACATATACCTAAGTTACCAAGTATACCCACCTCAATCATGAGGAAAGACAAGGTCCAACCCAAAAGTCCAAAGCTCAAATATTCCACAAAGGAAGGAATACCACGAAGGTAAGTACCACACAGGTACGTCACATAAAAGAATACCACCAAGGTCTTACCACGAAGGGAAGTACCACAAAGGTACGAAATTAGCTCAAAATAGGTATAATGTAAGTACGGTAATAGAGATGATTAGATATAACTACTGAATCATCTTAATTTGTTAAGAGGCTCTACTGCTAACCCACACAGGATCGATCAGTGCTGACCCACATAGGATCGCTTGATGCTGACCCACACAGGATCGCTCAGTGTGGACCCACACATGATCGCTCGGTGCTGACCCACACAGGATCCCTCGGTGTTGACCCACACAGGATCGCTCGGTGCTAACCCACACATGATTTCTTGGTGTTGACCCACATAGGATTTCAAGGTACTAACCCACACAGGATTGCTCGGTGTTGACGAATACAGGATCGCTCTTCATTATTCACGTCGCACCTAGCTACTGGGTTTCTATACTAAGCTTACTCATCTCTGGGAGGTTCCGCTCCTCATGTCACTAGATGATACTCCAACTACAGTGAAGTCCCACGAATTAGTAACCCAAAGTATCACCACGTCTTAGGGTCTCAACACAACAGACGGTTCGTCAATCTGACACCCGGTCTGTAAGTTATTAGCCTTTTAGTCCCGAGGGCCTTGTTGGATTCATGCATGATCCAACACGACCATTTCCCAACTTTATCCAAATCTCATGTGGGGTATAAAAAAGGTACCTTCTCGCTCTAGGGTTTCCAGCTCCATAGACGGTTCGTCAAACAGACGTCTTGTGCCAAAGTTATGGCCGAAAGAGTGTAAATGTGTCGTAGTGGGTCCTAGTCTGGTCCGGCTCATCCCACAATCGTCGGACGAGCCCGCGCTGGGCGGACCATCCGGGGTGGCGTGGGCCAGCGCGGGGGTGGCGTGGGCCAGCGCCGAGGTTTCGGGGGCGGCGAAGGCCGCAACAGCTACGGGGGCCGCGGCGGCGGAGGCTGCGGAGCGATGAAGGCCGCAGAGGGCCTCGGGGGTCGCGGAGCGGCGAGGCCATGGGGCCGTGGTGGGTGCGGATGGCGCGAGGCTGTGAGGTGAAAAAGGCCGCGAACGTCGTAGGACTGAGGGGGGGGGGGGCAGAGGCCGCAGACGGCGTGAGGCCGCGGTGCGGCGGAGGCCATGGGGCGGTGGCAGCGTCGGGCGACGGAGGCCGCAGAGGCTGTGGGGCGGTGTGAGGCGGTGCGGAGGCCGCAGTATGGTGCGGCGACCAGGGTTTGGCGGGGCGGCCGCATTACGGTGGTCAGCCGTAGTGGACCAGATGGCCAGCCATCCTCTCCACACGGTGTGGTCGCACGCTACGCCATCGCCGACAACCGGTTTGACCGACCGCTCTTCATTCATCACCATTCCACAAAGCCGCCTTATCCTATCGTGAAGAACACACCATTCTTGAATAAGGGCTGAGGGGTTAGGCCATGTTTTTTTGGCTCGCACCCTCCACGTTAGAGTGGTAGAAAGGGACTCAAGGTGGATGATTAAATGTGAGGGGAAAAAACTAACATTGATCAATTTAAAACACACCCCTACCTCATTTTTTTGTTGATGTCGATGTGGAGGGAATGACAATCATTGATTGAAAACGTTCCACAATAGAGGATGTCTCGAGGAAGAATTCAAAGACATTGTAGAACATCGTCATTCTTCATTGTTGAAGCATTCTTCGTGGAATAAGTTCTTTGTTGGAGAAGTGTAATCCTCCCAAAATCTCTCCCCTCCTCCTTTGCCAAAAACTTTCCCCCAATCCCCACCAAAAATGAAATAGCCAACATAATAGAATATGTTATCTATTTAGTTTGTTGGCATAATTTCTAATTTGCTTAATTAATTAGTTGATGAGTTGGTATAATTAATAAATGTGGGTAGCACAATTAAAGTGGAGGAAGTTGAAGAGGCTTCCACACATTTAAGAGGGAATTTAAGAGTCTCTTCCATTATGAGGGGTAAGGTGGACCCACCTTTAGGAATTCAAAATTGGGGGGTTCTAGTCTCAAGTGGACCTCACCACCATAACCCCTACGGTAGGTTTTAGTTCAGGTGGTCCCAACCATCATAACCCATGTGGGAGGTTTATAAAATAAAAAAGTTAGACAACTTTATTTTATTTAATTCTTTCACGAAAGGTACAAAAACTAGCTTTCACCCTTTACCAACTACCGTCAAGGTGAAAGTCTCCTTAAGTGAATACTAGCATTGCGAGTTCAACAGTGCCCTCATATTTCAATTCCAAGCACCGGTTTAAAAGTTACAAAAACCCACTTGCACGTTTACTAAATGTACCCGAAAAAAAATTCAGATATTCCTTACGAGCACACTGGGCCTCAAAATCACGCACCGTCAATTTTTACGGACTCATAAAATTCCCATATAATTAAAAAAATTACATGTAATTTTTGGGTCTTTACACTTACCTTTTCTTAAGGTCATGCAATTTTATTCACCCATTAGAAAGGTAACTCAAAACAATTTTTAAACATATGAACTAACTTACCTAATGGTCATGGAGAAGATATTATATTATTAATCATATTATATAATTCTCCCTCACCCAACATGAAATGTTCATGCATGAAAAATAAGAAAGATATAGAGAGATGAATGTTTTAGTATGAAAATACATCTAAAATCAATCCTAAAATCAAAAAACTTACCAATTCATTTCCCATTCAAATAATATATTGGAATTAAAAGGAAATTACCCCCTCATGTTATCCATGATAGTGTGAGGAAAATAATGGAAGTAAAACTACAACATAAATAGGAGTGGGAGGCCTGACGGAGGAATCTAAAGTAGAAATATCACTGTCCTCCACTGATATATTTTCTCTTGGAATTAGCCTATATCTTCTCCAATTACATATTTTTTATTATCTAATAATCCATATTTCTAAATGGTTTTGAGAGGGAATACTTATATGACTCGAAGACCCATGGGAAAAAAATAAATAGGTATATATCCCAAAAGTCCAAAGGCATAAAACCATACATCATTATCAGTAAAATACATTGGAATAACCCCTCCCCAACACCTTTTCAACTCTGAATCAGTTCACCAACTGACACTTATAATGTATTAGTGTTCCCTTGTGTCGATCTATATGGGTTTATGACTGGTGCAATGTCCCTCCTTCAGTATTAGGTCCGTTTTTTTCTATTTGGTGATTGATTCTACACTGATCCTTTTTGTCAAGGTTGTTCCAGTAAGAAAAAACTACATTTCTTCATGACCTGAGGGCCCTATGTCCCAAAAACATTGAATATTTTTTCATATAGGTCGTATAGCCTAATGTCCCATGGATGTATCATAGGATCTATAGCCTGGATGTCTATATTGATGGATCAAATGCATAATTCAGGTGAATATCAATATTACTACTATACAATTATAATACCTACTATAATACTACTATAACAACTCATAAATTCCTCCCCCAATAATATTTAAACCATATTATTTCTTGTAGTCTTATGGAGTTTTTACCACTAAGAAAACCCACAACTATTTTCAATAGTAACCTCAACACTCTTATTTACAGAAAACAATATATCTCAGTGAGTTAATATGTCTCATATTTTATATTTTGAAATTTCTCATATATATTTCATTTATATTTTCAATTTGAATCTCATCTTATATCCCTTGAATACGTGCAGTAAAATCTGTATGAAAAATCAACTCTCATCTATAAGATAAACCTTTGAAATTATTGAAATAGTAAATATCTTCAAATTTGAATATTTAATAAAGATATATCTTGACCCAGGAATATACACGATTGATTCCTCATGAGCCTCAACTTTATTTTCACATGAAAAAATAAAATTATCTCATCACCATGACAAATATGAACCCTTGAGACATCCATACACTATCAAAATAATATGCAATTATTTCTACTGAACATGTTAGTACGTCACTTGTTCCTTTCCACTTGTGCACAATGATAACCTCCATATCAAAGAAAAATACATTTTTATCTCATTGTTTCTCTATAATACATGGATTCACAATCCATGAAATATTAATTAGTGTTTTAAACTTCATCAAGAATGTGGGTCATGCCTCATTATTATGTAGAACCATTTCTATAACTACTTGACAAGGAATTTCCATCATCAATATCACACATTTCCACTACTCTTAAGCTCTTCCCATATCAAGATCTGCACTTACATATGAAACATGGTAGATATGGAGTTTCAATAACTATAACAGTGACTATATCACACCTCAATTTCCTTTCTTGGAGCTCTGGAGCAACATCAATGGTGTTGTGGTTGATGCTTCACTCAACATTTTCATCCAATGATGTGTATTGTTCATAAAAAAGGCCAACCAAAGGACCCTCAACCTCATTTACCATTTCTGAAGGTGGTTAGAGTATCTACTATGACATGATCGATATATTTAGAAGTGATAATGGAATAATTTAGTGATGTAGTGGAGGTGCAATGAGGTGTGAAGGTAGCACTGGTAGTGTGAGGTGACCGAGGTCTTCAATAGGATTTATCTGAGTGAGGAGACATAATCACAGAGTGGAACGACTGTGTTTTTATTAAAATGAGTAGTGCCTCAATGACATGTGTTCCACATCAATTCTAATCTCATCCTATCTTTTCATATATAACACCTTACAACATCTATAGATTAGATGAGTATCCCCAACCCATAAATGTGTTGGTTCCTCCTAGATAGTGTTGGAACATACATGGCCTTCCTCTATTACTTTTGAATTCTCTTGGCATCGAACCATTCTAGGTTCAGTTATACTTGAAATTTATTTTACCTTTGTGTGCAAATTTTTCCCATTGAGTAAGTGTTAGATCATATTTTTCACCTATAAAAGCAAACCATTTTTCCATTAATAAAATATAAATTAAAATTCAAGTAAAATTTTTATTTTTCCAAAATTAATTTTAAATACTTCATACCATAAATAAATAAATAAAATAAAAATATTTCATGAATTATTAATAAAATTAAAAAATTAATTAAATATAATTTAAAAAAATTTATGGATAAAATATAAACATCATCTCCCCCCGTACACATAGACTATGATTATACTCAAACATATAATATCATTTGAATAATAAAATGAAACTGTGATACCACTATTTAATAATAAAATTCAACAAAACAAAATGATTATCAATGATGAAAAAAATATTTAAGTATATCTACATGAATATTTCTTTAACTCTTCACTTTTTAAGGAAACAAATTCAATTATGAATTTTACTTTTCCATTTTGAAATTGACTCTTCCCTCATAACTTCCTGTAAAATATCTGAATTCATTATTAACTATATTTTAAAATATTATCTAACTCACTTTGAATTATTTCCAATCATTCCTCAAGTTAAAAAAATAATGGTGTTATGTTCATACCCTGAATATATTATCTTAACCATATAATTTCAAGGTATCTCAATTCTCTACCCCATAGAGAAAATTTTCACAATCAATCATGAGGACATCACATTAAGGTTTATATGACTCAAAGTTTTTAGGTAGGTATGTAATTATGTGAAAAATATTAAATCTCAAAAATGGGTTTGAATTTAAGGCATATCTCATGATGTTTAAGAGTAAATAAAAATTTAAAACTTGTCTAATTAAATCCCCCTATAATGATGTACAATTAATGATAAGCTTATTTTTTTCTCTATTTTTCATTTTTTAACATTTTACATGGGAAAAATTACACACTCTTACACAAACCTTGGTTGAGATTCTTAAAAAACTAATTTCAATAGTTATAAAATATCATGGTAAAGAAATAATGATTTTTGACCTGCCTAGAAAACAATCCAATTTTTATTTAACATTTTTTAATTTTTTTCTTTTTGTCATTTCTATTTTTTCAATTGTTTTTAAGAGAGGTAACAAATATGTACTATGAAAATAATTATTAACAGTCCCATAACCTAATTAAAAAACACCGTACATAATATCCTCAATGAAATACATCCCTTTTCACCTAGTAAAACCTCCCCCTAGAAGTATTACATTACATATCTTGAAAAACACAAAGTGTAGGGTACAAAGAAAAATATTGGATTGTAATTTGGATCTTCCATAATGTAGGTCATTTATGGATTCTATGGGTTAAAGTAGGATTAAAATGATATAATGTGTCTTAATGATAAATGTATTTTAAATAAAAATGGATCAAACATATTTAAATTGATTTATGTACAATCATAGCTCTAAAAATATAAAATTCAAGTCATAGAAGAAAAAATGCCTGAGTTTCTCTGAGGAATTTCTCCCAAAAATAATGGGAAACCTTATGTACAAAATCCTATCAAGAATTGGGACATAATGAAATTTGGAAATAACTCAAGTAATAATTTAATCAAAATGAATTTAAGAAATTTAAATCTGGAAACATGTATGAATAATTTAATCGACGAAAATTAACTTTACTCCCAAAAATAATGATGTATGAAATCCCTACCGCTATGATTATCTTTATTAGTCCATACCCCATCTTAATAATTCAATATTTTTAAATTAAAATCTAAAATAAGGAATCATGATATTATAAGGTAATTTTGGTATTATAGATCAAAATTTAATAAAAGAGCTTAAGGGGTAATTTATTCTATGTTTAGAACACAAAAAATATGAATATAAGAGAGACTAAGAGAAATAATAAATTAATTTCTTAATACCATTTTCATTGAATCTCTTTATCTTTTTCTTTTCTTTTTTTGCTTTCACCACATGGACCTACAAAAGAAATAAATACATGTGAGATAATGGTCCCTCTCATTAAATAAAAAATGGTAAGTGTACTGAAAACTATATCATAATATATTCCTAAACTAATTCCTAAGGAATGATAAAAACAACTATGTTCCTAGAAAGAAAATAAAAAAACTCAATTTTCCACCCAAAAATCACTTTTGTTTAAGGTCATTGGCTCAATATTTATTATTTGGCTTAAAAAATAGGAGTATCTCATAGAGTTACTTTATCCAGATTTATCCATTACTGATGTTATAGTGCATCCAATGTAAATTTTCTCTTCCTCTAATCAAAATGAACTTGTAAAAAGAGGTAACCAAAATCTGGAAAACTTGAAGGTTTAGAGAATAAGTTCATATGTTTTCCAGACATTGTAATAATCTAATTGTACATATTATTCATTGGGTTATTCTTTATATTATTTAATTTATTTTAAAATTTTAGTTTCTATAAACTATCTATATTCTTTTATTTATTAAAAATTTTATCTTATTTCTATATTAAATTTATTAATTTATGTAGCCAACACTTATTCTTCTTGTTTTTACTCCTCATTTATTCCCTTCACTAAGTCAGGATCCTTTATTTCCTACTTTTCATCCTCCTCTTCTTCTTCTTTAAATTCTTCTGTCTCCTCATCCTTGGTGAAGGTTTTTTACTAAGGAAATTAATTTTAATATTCCTATTCAGAAGTTAAATTGGGTTTATATTTAGATTAGATATCAATCTCATATTTCTCATTAATTTTTTCATTTATGTTATATTCCTCCTTGGTTTCTTCTTTGGACCCCACTTCTTCTTTTCCCATGTCCTCTTGGAGTCACATCCCTTATTTGGATGTTTGTTCCATGCATTGGAGGAATAAATCTCACAAACTCAATGGTGGTTGTGGAATCCATGTATAAATTTTTCACTCTCATCCTTATATTTGAATTTTATTTTTATTTCCTTAATATGTTTTGATAGATTATCCATTTTAATTTTCATTCAGATGTGGGATTTCATTTTGAATTTTAACATTCACAAAAAAAAACAAGCACATAAAAGTAAAAGAAAAATAATCTAAACAAAAATCAAACAATAGAATATTGGGGGAGAAAAGTCATTTTCTAACTATTAAATTTAAGTATATCTTATCCAAGTCCCCAGAAATTATTCCAAAAACATGGTTGGTTTATATACATAATTAATTCTAACATCCTCAAACCAACTTTTAGAATTTATAAGGATGAGATGAAAAAATGCTAAATCTACAATTAATTAGTATAAGATTATAAGCCTCAAGGTTGATACCATGAATACAAGGTGTAAAATACTCAACTAAATAATTAATACCAAAACTATAATGTAAAATGAAATCTAAACTATTTGAATTTGAAATAATATATATTGATGATGATTTGAGAGAATGAAATAATAAAAAAAATACACACCCAACATATAATTACCAAGCTTATGTACTAGTAGTATGAATGTTAATAATTTATTTATCGTCAAAATTAATTCTAATCCATCCCCTTGGTCTGGGTGATCATTCTCTATCTCTACCTATGAACCCTTTTCTAATGGTCATGCACTTTGATTATCTAGTGAAAAAGGTAACTCAAAATCATTTTCAAACACAATATCAATCATACCCAGTATTCATAGAGAATATACTATGTTTTATGATTGTATTATAGAATAATAACTCACTACACATGAAATGTTAACACATAAAAAATAAGGAATATAATGATAAAATATAGTTGAAATACAAAAATACATCTAAAATCAATCATAATACCAAAACAATTTCCATAAAATTCCCCTTCAAATTGTGGCATGACGCAAAATAAAATCACCCTCTCAAGTTTTCCATGAGAAGGAGAAGAAAATAAATAATGTAAAACCCATAAAATAATAGAATAAATAGGCTTGGTGGAGGAATCAACAATAGTAGCCCCTCCCAAACCTATGTTTAGTCCTTCTATGACTGATTCTCTCTTACCAGTAGCCTTGACCCTATTATTTATTAGAAAAATTATATCTTTAAGGGACAAGATGTATTCCATTAAATCTCTATTATATTTTCACATATCTTTATTTTATCATAGAAATTTAAATCTCATCCCATATACCAAGAGGATAGAAAATCAATTCTATATTAAATATCACCTCTCGAACAAAAGATAAATTTTTAAAGTTATTGTTATGATATAGATATTTGAATTTTAATATTTTACTCAGATAGACCCTGAAAAAAACATATATTTGATTTTCCCCAAGTGTTTCACCTTCATTATCACATTACATGCTAAAATTATCTCCTCACCATGCCAAAGCTAAACCCATGAGTTATTCTTGTGAAACAAAATAGCATGCACTATTTTCTGTAGGTATTTTTTTACCTATTTTATATTAGCATATCACTCGTTCTTTCAAAACAGTGCATGATGATAACCTTCATATCGAAGAAAAAGGTATTTTTGTTTGAAATTTTCTTCATAAACCACATATTTTTATTCCATGTCATATTAACTTAAATTTTAAATATTATAAAATATGTTTCACATGCCTCATTATAGTGTAGCACCATTTCTCTATCTATTTCACTAGGTGTTTCCATCATCAATCACATGCATCACCACCACATTGAAACCCACACCAAAGGTGTTTCAATTTCAATATTGTAACTTCCTTATGTAACATGGAATGTATGAAATTTTGATTATTATGGAGGTATTTTTTTCACTCCTAGGTTGCCTCAGCATCGATCTCTATCCATGACATCAATGGTGTTTCAATCAGAATTTAACTCAGCATTTTCATCCCATGTTTTATATTCTCTATCAAAGTGGGCCAACCTAATACCCCTCAATTAGAAATCCCATTTTTTTTATTTTTTTAAGAATCACTTTTAGGTTTAGTGAGAACATAGAAGAAGGACCAAATCTATGAAAAAATATATTCCAAATGATGAAGAAAAAAAAAATTAAAATATTCAAATACACCCTTGAAAATTAAATAATGTGAGTGGGTAGATAACAAACCAAAATTCACACCCTTGATCCATCATCTCTATTTTCCCACTAATTGATGAAACTGCACCCACATACAAGCCTCAATAATGGTGTTTTCATGTTACTAAACCTTTATCCATGAAAAATAATTACTGTAACTGTCATTACAATAGATCACAAGATAACATCATCAACCGTTATTAGAAAACTAAACTAGTATACATATTCTAAACCTTTTTCTTAGACATTCTAGAAATTCCATACCAAAACTAGCTCAAACCACTATAAACAACATCATCGATGACCATCTCCAATCACCAAATTAATGAAAAAACAAAATATGAAACCAAAATCATCATCACAGAGGAAGAACCTAATCTATATCGACAGAGAATCAGGAAAATAGGAAGAATATCAATGATGATGGGACCCTAAAGGGAGGTATGAATCCTAATTAGCTCATGCATCCTGGTACACCATTGATATATAACCCTACACATTCCAAAAACTCATAGTAAACTAACATACCACACAAACCAGGGGGATTGGTAGAACATTATGTAAGAGAAGATATTAAAGGAGGAAATGGACTCAATAGTGATCCATGACTTTCTCTAGGACAGTAAATCCTCCATTCTAATTATATACCTAGATAAACTAGAACCACATATAATGCCTTTATGAATGAAGAATAACTGGATAAAAAACATGAAAAAAACCTAAATCTACCATCTTCAGAATGAAACCAAGCTCTAATCGTGTTATCACTGGTTTAGCCTCCTCAACATCATAATATGACATAATAACCCTGATGATTGAGTATATATGGATTCTATCATGAAGGGAAGGAAGAAAAGAGAAGAAGATGTTAGATAAGTCTGCGGCTATGAAGATCGATGTACTAAAGGAAAAAAACAAAACCAAGTAGGAATAAAAATATAGAGTGGGAGAAAAGTGGAAACAATAAAGAAAGGAGTGATAGTGGAGGAAAGAATAAATATGATTAGGATAAGGGGAGATGACATTAGAGGTCTATGCAGTGTATGTCCCCATCCAAACCACCACTAAGGAGGAGCTCTAGTGTGAGAGAGAAAAGGGGGAGATGTCGTTCATCCGCCTCCATGAGCTCCATCAAGATCCCATGGAATTTTACAAGGATGTTCCACTATCTAATAAAGCAGGATCAATATCCTCGGTGCCAACAATGAAATATTTTAGTGTTGTAGAGGTTTTCAGGAGGAATGAGTGGAGCAATGTGGGAGAGGGTTTCAATGGGTTTTGTCAGAGGTATGATATGCGATCATCATATGTAATAATTTTGTTTTTAATAAATTAATAGTTCCTTGATTTAATGTGTTTGACATCAATTCTGATATCAACCACCATCTTACTGATACATTAACTCACAACATCAAACACTCAGTTGAGAAGCCCTAGACCATCCCCAAGCAAGTTCATCTTTCCAAGTCCAATAAGCTTTAGGCCCTCCTTTGGAACTCATGAACTTTCCTAGTGCCATCCCACACTAGGATATTTTATGATTACACTTCCTATCTATGTATGTTCTGGTATTTATCATTTTCCAAGTGTTAGGATACATTTTTCACTTATAATTAACAAAAAAATTTAACTTTAATGAAACTTGTATAAAAATTAAAGTATATTTATTTATTTTCCAAAATTACTTTTAATATACTTCCTTAAATAAATAAATAAAATTAAAAATACAATAAAAATTATTAATTGAATTTTAAAATTTATAATATCTAATATAAAAAATTAATGAATTAAATATGTAAATAAATTTTAAAGTCAGATGGTCGATAAAAAGTTCTGATCACGAATTTTTCTAATTACATGAATTAATGGAGGAGATCTTGAGATCTTGAAATAATCGGTATCAATCAGTGATTTCGGAAAGTGTAATTTAGTTATGTAAGTGTAAATGAATTAATTATATTCTAGTGAAACATTTTATCTATCAGATTTACCATTTGGAAAGTAAAAACTTGAGAATAAAAGGTTTTTCAAGATTAATTAAAACATAGATATAAGTAGAGGTAAAATGATAATCTAGAATTGAAAGGATTAAAATAGAAAGGGGGATTAGATTTCTCGAAAACAAATTCACCAATAGTAAAACATAACACAATCCAAGGTGTTTTAATCTAGTTAATACTAGTTATTTTTTTTGAAAAAATGGATATATAAAAAACATTACTTTATAGTGACTTAGAATAAGAAATTTATATAAAGAACCCATCTAGTTTTGATTTTGATCAGAATAATGACTTGGCGTGTAAGCTAAAACATAATCATTATGGATTGAAAAAAAAACGAAGGTCATAGAAGTGTAAATTTCATTAATTCATGATTAAAAAATGTTCCATGATAAAAATACCAAATAATTTTAGTTATTATAAGGTGTTTTTGAATGACTCATTTATCATCATGCACACGTATGTTGATGGTATGCTTCTAGTAGATCTTAACCTTCAAAAAATTCAGGAATCATAGTGTGATTTGTTCATAACTTTTGAGAAGAAAGATCTTAGTTTTTTAAATAAGATTAAAGGGATCGGTATGGATAGATATTGAAGAGTTTTAATTATATTGTTGTATCAATGTGAGTACATTTTAAAGGTCATTGAGTGATTTTGAATGACTGAATGTAATTCAGTTCAACTTCACTTGTGGTGAAGTTCAAACTATCAAAGGGAAACACCAAGATTTGAGGATGATGTGAGATAAATGGAAATTTTTTTGTTTACCTCAGTAGTTTAAATATATATTTATGTGATGTTATGAAATTTTCCTAAAATTTATTATCTAGTAGGATTCATCAGCTAGAATATGGAAAATCTAGGGAAAGAACACTCAGAAGTTGTGAAATTGATCAAATGGTATCTAAAAACTATGAATGACACTACATTATGTTTTAGGTTATATAAACTATTACAAGGGTATATGGATGAGGATTTTAGGGGTGATTCATCTCCTCAAAAGTGTAAAACAACCTATGTGTTTATAGTGAAAGGGATGTAAATCAATTGAATTTCTTTCTTAGAGATAGTAGTTTCAATCTCAGTTACAGAATTAAAATATATTTTCATAACAGAATGAGTGAAGGAGTTGGTTCTTTGAAACATTTATTTATTGAACTTAAAATTAACTAATAAATTTTTTTAGTTTACTCTGATAGTCGAAATGTGATTCACTTGAAAAAAAACTACAATTTCATTCAAGGAAAAAATAAATTGACATAAAATATAACTATATTCAAAAGTTTCTTAAGGATGGATAATTAAATTTTCATAAGATTGTTAAATTTGGTTTACATGTATTCTAAGGTTTTAGTTCAATAAATTATGAGGTATTATTGTGCCTCAATGGTTTTTAGGTAACAAAAAGGTGGAGGCAAGTGTTTCGTGTATATGGGAGGAAAATGAGAGCTTACATCTATCAAATAATTGAAGATTTCTCAGGGATCCTTTATGAATTATTTGAGTGAGAGATTTTTTGAATTTTGAAGCCTCTTAAAGACTAAATATTTCATTCACTAGAAGGATGAAACTTTAGTGAGACTTCAATAGTGGAAGGTTAATCAGGAGGAAGTCATTAAGGGTTTTCTAGTTCGGTGGAAGGTAGATCATGTAGTGGTTTTGTGAAACCCTCCATGTCACTGTGTGCTTTATTTTGTATTATTTTATCTTTATCTTGGTGAATTTTAATTTTGGATAGTTTTTATTGGATTTTAAAGCTTCTATGATCTTCCCAATGTGAATAGTATTCACACATGATTTATTGGAAATAGTGTGGTTACCTCTACACAATGAATTTTTCAGTTCATTTTTTTATAGAATGGTTAGTCTATAAGAGTGGAGAATAATTCAGTCTAAACCATGAATATTCTAGGGTAAATAATGTGGGATATTTGGCACATAAGGGTGAGGGAACATGGATTTCACATGGTTTGGTAAACCATGCAATATGTATGTGAATTGGATTTTAAATTTGATGGTTCCATTTGGCACTGTTGGATCATGATTTTTCAAACCATGAGGAATCCCCAAGTGTGATCATGTGAGTGGTTTTAGTCAAGGATATTGCCTATAAAAATTTATCTTGTGGTTTAATAAACCATAAAGTCAAACTTTAAAGCCTACCCATATTCATTAAAATTTTAATTTATGGATTTTACTCTACTTAGTTTTAACCCTCTTGGCCTCTATTTATTTCTCCCTCTCACTCGAATAGATTAGGAACCGATAGGTAGTTTCTACTTCCTTCTTCCCCTAAATTTTTAGGCCCTCCATCTTGGTTTCAAGTGAATTACTCCATGGTATGTCACTCAAAACCCCTTTCTTCCTTTTATTCTCCCTTTTTTCCTAGATTTTTATCCTTCCCATGGATCATAATGTTAATGTTTCTTGATTTTAGGATTGGGGTTAGGCTAAATCATGGGATTTATATCCAATAGGGGTTATAGATAGAATTATATAGCTTTTGTGAGTGTTCTCTGGAGTATGTTATGACTTCTTTCTTATTTCTATTGAATAAAGGTAGGAGTTTCTTTAATCTAGAATTATATTTGAAACTTTTAAATTCATGATGGTTTTAGAATTTTTTTCATTAATAATATCATATATTTTTTATCCATGATGGTACATAGTTATTTAAAAGTATTTTTAGACCCCTATGGTGGAATGGGATCCCATTATCATTGTTTTTTAAAAATCCTAAATGTATTTTGAAGGATGAATTTAGGTTTAAAAGTGGTGGTGAGAACTATTTTGACATTTTTAAGTGTGTTATTTGCAGCAATTGATTTCTAAATCAAATTTTCAAGGTGTTTAAAGGTTTTGAAATAATATAAATTATTTATTTTATTTTAAACTAGTGTGTTAACCCTTATGCATGAGGTTTAAAACTTTTTTATAACCTTGGTTTATTTCAAAGATTATTTTAAGGGAAGTTTGAGTTCCCATTTCGGTTTTAAAAATGTATTAATAAAATTTAGTCCCAATATTTGATTAGAATGGGTTTGAAATTAGTGTGAGTTTATCTTTTCATTCCAAGTGTGTTTGGGGAAAACAATCCTTTAACATGATATGAAAATGAGTTTTAATTAAATGTGTGATACCTTCTTGTACACTTTTTGATTCTTTTTATGTCATGGTGGTTTGTGATCCTGAGTTTGGATGTTTTATATCATTGCATCTTTATATATTTCTTATAAATAGTTGTGATTTGGGGATTTTCCTTGTGAGGGTATAAGATATGAGACATGAGTTATTTAAAAGGATTTTTATATGACATATGTAATGGTTATCTTTTTTTATCCTATATTGACTTTTCTTGGGAGACCTAGGAGTATAGTACATGACCTTTATGATGTAAAACCCTAGTATATATAGTGCATTGACTATGGAGTGTTGTATACCTACTCTGATATTGTTATACCATAATGGGAATTGGGTCTTGTGAGATAGAGACATTATGTTTTGTTCCCACAATTTTAATTGATCTCCAGGGAAATTTATTTCTAGATAGTATAAAGGTTATATTGGGAACATTAACAGGTTCAATAATTTTGGGCTAGGTTCATTCTCACCAGTTCAAGTCTTTATTGATAGAGTTCTAGGATGATTCCCATCATGCAAGTATCTTATTTATGATCATTATTGTGTATTTTCCCTTTTTAATTGCAATCCATACCTCTTGTATGATTAGTTGGTAGATGTATAGTTCTTTTATATTTATCTAAATCATATGACTTGATATAGTGGTTCTTGTTATGTTCTTTCTTCCTTTATTTTCTAGCCTATTTTCCAAACATTCTGAAAAGGTACATAGGAAAGGTTTTTAAAAATGAAAGTTATAGGGTGATTTGAATGTGCCTTTAAACTGTTTTATCATGAGTTTAAAAGAAGTTTTTTATAAAATTTAAAAGTTATTTTCTAAATATATTTGGTTTACTTTGTTGAGAAAATTGGAAATAGTTTTCTTTTGAAACTCCATTGTGTAGTTTTTAAAAATATTTTTTTAGAATTTCATGCCAAGTTCTATTTGGAAATTGGATTCAAAATATAATTTAAAAACCAATTTTAAAATTGGGAACTTCCATGAATTTTAACATGTGAATTTAAAAAAGAAGTGTTTTAAGATAGTTTTAGAGTGGGACTTTAAAATGGTTTCTTGGTAAAGAGGGTATCTGGATATAGAAAATTGTTTTCTAAGTGATTTTTTTATTTAAAAAGAAATAAGAAAAAACAGTTTTAACACAACTTCATGTGTTTCTTTTTTCTCATGTAAATTATTATGAAAAATTAATAATTTTCTACTGAATTTCAAATGATAATTTTTTGTAAGTAATATAAAAGTGATTACATTGATTTGGTGGTTAGAAACTAACTGGGCTTTTTATCTCATGCCTATATTTTATAGGTTCGGGTTATTTCTGGACAAATTATTTCATAATTGTTTTTTTGGGGATAAATTAACTTGAATGATAATCATTAGTCTTGCAAAAGATCAATGTAGTGGTTTAGGGATTTATATTTCCCATTTTTCATATTTTATTTTCATGCACTTTGACTTTATTTTTATCTGCTTCTATAGTTTATTTGTTTATGTATTGGTTGTATATTCTATTTTGGATGTTCATTAATTCTTATCTCTTTCTAGGTTACTCCATCTCATTCATTTATACTTCTTATTTCTATTGTTTTATGAGTGAGAAATCATTCCCAAGGTATGTTTTCTGATTCCTAGTCACTATTTTTTATCCCATGGGAATCATAATTGTAACAGCCCAAGCTACCACGATACGCTTCTCTTTGAATAATGCAGTAGCATGTGTTGTACGCAACTTCAAGTTATAACACACCACAACCAATCAAACTAGTCGTTATCAATAGTAATACCCACTTTTTAAAAATATATAAATTTTATCTTTTAAAATGAACTTCATTTTTGGATTCGGAATATCAAAATTAGCCTAGGGTGAAATTTTGGTATTTTTCTGAAAACATTCAATTTTTGATGACTAGTGAAAAACACTGAGTTATAGTTTAAAACCAAATTTTTATTTAAATAATTATTTATTTTATTTAAATTTATTTTAGGTCAAAATAGATACATAATACCTATATAATTTCAATGTAATTCATTGGAGTCAGTTTATAATAATTTTAGATATATAAAAATTTTATTGAACTTTTCACCTTCTTTTACCCATCTCCTAGGAGAATTTGAAAATTCACATAAAACATAGTTTTACTGCTTCTGTGAGTGGAATTTCAAAAATCCGAGAGACATGGTTAATTCAAGGAGTAAAATTTGGTTCAACGAGATGAAAATAATTTTTGGTGAATAGTAACTTTTTACTTTTATTTACCACAGTTAAAAGTAAATAGGGTAATTAAGGGTAAAAATGATATTAATATTACCCTAACACATGTAATAATTCTATTTGAAAAGTTTATATCAACCAAAAACAACCTTAGGAATAAAATATTATCATTTATTTCCACTTGGATTAGATTAGGACATTTATTATTATTTAATTCAAAGAAGAGTTAAAAGAGAAAAAATCAAAGTTTAATAACTAAAACATTTTTAATATAGAGTTATACATTAGATAAATTAGATTATAAAGATTAATTTTAAAGATAAAGAGATTTTCTACATAATGGTATTTTATTTATAATTTTTAGACATTAAATAATTTAATTTATTTATGAAAAAATGGTGATGAAGTAATTACCTAATTAATGAAATATTAAAATTATTGATATTATAAATATAAAAATAAATGTAATTTGACACTTTTTATGAATTACACTAATTTTCTAGGTTAATATGACATATTAGTATTGGTTATATAAATTTTTTTCGAAGTAATAATGCTGTTATAAAATTATCAAAAACAAAATACCCAATAGTGTCAAAATTGACATAAAATAGTTTTCAAAACAAATGTTTTATTATTAATTGATATTCTATTCCTAAAAATATAAGGTTAGGCCAAAGAACTTATATAATGATAGGTGTATCACCAATGGACCACTTGGGGGTCTCTAGGATGTATATAGTAAGTTTATTAACTATATAATATAAAAATACAAAGAGACATGGTAAATGTAAAACTATTTAACTAATAGTTAAATATAAATGATAAGGTTAATATAGTGACCCAAAACTGCCTAAAATCTATTGTATGAAAGTACTTCGACCCATACCCACATTAAATTTTAAATAATTCACTTTGAAACCATTAGAAACCGAATATGAATTTATTATAAAATAATATTTCTATCTTTTTCAAAGGTTCCCCTCACCCCTCTTATAAAAGGGTACTCCCCATTCTCTCTAATTTACACCTTCAAAGCCTTTTGGATCAAATAAACCCTACCCAAATATTCTCTAAACTTACCAAACTTCTACCTAGATGCCATATTTTGATCATAAATCCAACCTAAGAAGCCCTTTTGATCAAATCAAAAGGCAGACCCCGAAGAAGAGGTAATGTTTTCACAACCCTCTTTCAAGTTCTTTTCTTCTTCAACTTCTTATTTTGTTGTTATTTACATTATAAAATAATAACTCCAGTATCTTTTATATAGTGTGATATTATTATAAATATGGTACAACCATATTTAGTATTCTATCCATCCTTTGAATGACATGTCACCATACGTGCGTACGTACGGTCTACCGTCTCCACGTCTTGGTATAATTGTTATTCAATACATTATTATTTGGATGGGTATAATAATGATGTGTAATTCATAAATAATAATTATAATATGATAATTATTCTGTATATATGATATACCATCCAATTATATATGATTTTAATATCAAAAGAATGATATTATCGCTCGTGCGTACGTACGGACTACCGTCTCCACGAACGCGATGTGATTCATTCCCCATCGTATCCATACAAGTATAATTCTCATTTTATGATTACAAATAATGTTTAATGACTTGATATAATTATTTATATGTATAAGATACAACCTATCCATAACAAAAACGACTTATGTAACAAAACATATAAAAGAAAACGGGTAAGTTAACACCCGAAACGACGATAATACTAAGATATTATTGACAAAGCAATGTTAAAAGATCA
Organism: Viscum album; assembly: GCA_963277665.1. Lineage (NCBI taxonomy): Eukaryota > Viridiplantae > Streptophyta > Magnoliopsida > Santalales > Viscaceae > Viscum > Viscum album. The sequence continues at coordinate 67,405,156 of OY728165.1, read as the reverse complement.
TATATGATATCATATTAATGTATATGATTATTTAATAATTAAATAACAATTATTACACCATTATACATGAGTCTAACCTACCTTAGACCAAGAAAAAAGTACAAAGTAAGGAGTTTCTTATCTCACTTTTAATTATGTGAGATTTCCATTGTTCACCACTTATTTATTGCATGTGGTGTGTGTACTGCCCATGTTTGTATTAATTATGTAATATAATTTAATTCATTTATATTTACATCATCATTGTTTGATACTTCTTTCATAGGTGTATGTTTTGTAAGTTACCAAATCAATAAGGGAATTTGAAATTTCAATTTCCACTCATTCGGCTTTACGCATACTTCATTGATTATTTTACTCCAGGATTATGTGTGGAATCCCTATTCATTTGATGATGTCACAATTTACACTCCCATTTCTGTGGATATACTTTTGATAGACATAATAACTCCATTGATAAATTGTCAAGTCATCGGTATGAACATGATAAGAGTAATTTTTACTCAATCTCGATTTGCTGAGTTAAACATCCAATTCATTGGTGTTGTTTTTACAAGAATATGTGTGAATGTACTTTGATTGTTTTACACTAAATATCTAATAATATTGAGTGTATTTATATTTTTCAAACAAAATTATGCCGTTTATTTATCCTTAATCTAAAGATATGTCCTTTATGAGAGATTTCATCTCAATTTACATTCCATTCATTGAGACTCCTTTGTTGTTATACACCAAATCACTTTTATATGGTGTATATAATGTACTTTGACATAGTATATCATGAATCACTTTATTCATAGGATATTACAACGTTTTTATTACCTCAATTATTTGTATTCAAGTGTCTCTCTTTTGGTTAGGAACTCTAACTAAAATATCATTTAAAAATATTTTAAAGATTTAATATTCTAAATATTTCTCATTAATGTCCATGTTTTAAAAAATGGTTTTAAGGATTTATTTATATGGACATTAAAGTTTTCAAATCAAAATTCCTTTGAAAAGTTTCAAAGTGGTAATGGACACTTTGATTCAAAAATATATTTTAAATGGCTTCTTGACAAATAATGTGACTTTTAAATATTTTCAAGAAAAAGGGGGATATTTATCTCAATAGTTTGATGATTATTTTAATCTATGTTAATATCCTTTATTATTCTCAATTGAGGTTAATATGATATAATAAAATCTTCCATATTGTATCGAATGATTTATGTTGGACTGTGGATGTGTTTTTTTATACCATTCATGGTTTGTGGTTAAAGTATTGACATTTAGTATGCTAGTTTTAATACGAATGTTTATGTTATGTTTCAAAATTTTCATGTGAGGAATGAATTGGACTTAGTAAGTGATGGGTGGAGCCCGCTATAGATCCTCGATGCATCAGTATGTCTCATGAGACAAACTAGTGTCTTGGCACAAGGCCTTGACAAAATCTTATTTGTAGTCCTGGCACGAGGCCTTGACTATGTGGTTATGATAGTCTGGAATTATGAATTCCATCATTATGAATGTGGTTATTGATATTGCATGTGGTTATTTCACTAGTAGAATATTCATGTGAATAAGTAAATGGAATTATTTCATTTTATCTTAGCCATATTATGATGAAGTTCATGTTTAAAAGGATTTTGTTTTAGTTATACATTACCTTAAATGTTTATGCTTATTTATGAAAGTTTCCACTATATTGTTATCCTTACTGAGTATCTAAGATCACCCATTTCAATGTTTTATTTTTTCCCAGGGTGTGAAGAATTATTTATGAATGACCTATAGGGATAGTATGAGGGGATATGAAGACAAGATGTTGTTGTAGTTCTTTTTACTTTTTGATGTAATGCAATACTTATGAATATATCTAGTGTTTACAAGACTACTAAACTAATCAGTCTTTCGAGACTTGATATTTTGTGATCATGCTAATGTTATGTAATAATGCACTGAATCTAGGTAACTAGGGTCAAGGTGTTACAGTTGGTATAGGATGAGGTTTAGTGCAAACCTTGGAAAATAGATTTAGATAAACTCTGATTAGAGCGCATAGCCCTAACATAGAATTTGAGGATTAGTATAGAAGAACTTCCTAGAATATGGGTATTGTATAGATTTTGTGAGTTTTCCAAGCAATACATCCCTTTTTGGATACGAACAGGTAGAGGTGGCTCTGGCACAGATGTACCTAGGGGTAAAACCAGAAAACACCGCTTTGAGATAGACTCGAACAGGAACTAGTGCACGACAATGGGACTTGCTGCACTCTTGGTTACGACACTCCCAAGGCATATTCTTAGGATAATTTACATTTTCTTTACAAAACAATTTGATGTATTTTAATATAAGATGAGAATAAATGACCTTGGTTAATCCTAAGGCGTTTCAAAATGAGAATATGGTGTCATGATATTCTCTAAATGATTTTATGACTACTTTTACTCACACAATGGTTTCTAGTTTTAGTCAATGGCTGGAGTCCAAGAAAGTCATAGTAACTTTGAGAATGATGTACAACGTGGGAACAATGGTGGAACTGAGCAAAAAAATTGAATGTTTATAGGCGTAAAAGATATCGTGTTCATGCCAAATCAGTTTTCCAAAAATATGATCAACAACATATATATTTACCAACTCCCGGACTCAACAAAGAAGAGAAAGGTGATGAATGATAAGAGCTCCAGTAGTGGAGACTATGGAGAAAAGAATCCTAAATTTACATCATGCATGAAATGTGGAAGGATACACCCAGGAAAGTGTCTCAACGGAAAAAAGAAATTCTTTACGTGTGGGAAAGAAGGACATAAAGTGAAGAATTGCCGACGAAAAATGAAGAGTATTATGCAAGAAAATAAAAATGGTCCCAAAAATCCATTTACAGTCATTTGACGTAAATGTATTGGATTTGGCCATTACCCGAGTGAATGACCTGTTCTATAGGATATTTTCTTGGTCAAAGAAGAAGCTATGTGGAAATAAATGGTTGGAGAAATGTTTAAATGTATTAGTGCTCCTTGTTGACGGGATTACTTTGGAATAATTTTCTCTTGTATTTGTAACCCCACTGTTTTCCATGTGAGAATGATATTTGAGGAAGAATTATCTTTTCCCTTGTGGATATAGTTATTAATAACCATTTGGTTTTATATGATCATTGGGTTTGAGGCAATTACAAGTTATTATATTTTGGGATGAAAATGAAAGGTATGAGATAACATTTCTGGTTAAAATTATGTTATGGTTATTTTGAGGAATTTATCTCATTTTGGTAATGTTATAAAATATAGTTTTTGAAAAAGGACAACACACAGACCGTGTGACAACCCATCGCATCAGACAAAGCTGTGGGAATCGAACCCACAACCAATGTGCGTTTGGGATTTATCGCCTACCCCTGGACTACGTGAAGTCCCTGGTTAGTGTGACTAATTTTTTTTAGTTAAATGATTTTATTGATCAATAATAAGTTGATGTGGGTTCTTATGTATTATAAAATGAATACCCTTAGTATAGGAAAATGATTTGGTGATTAAGTGATAAATGTTATTTTGGAAGATGTTCGCTTTTTTGGGAACACTATATGCCCAAGGAAACTAGAATACTATGGGATTTCATTTGAGGAGTAATGGTGAATTTTTATCTACATTTTTATTGTGGATTTATAGTGATTTGGGTTATTTATAGAAGTGATTAACCTATAACAGAGAATATGTGTTTAGGTTAATTACTTTTAAGTATGTGACTTTAAGAGTAGTTGATGTCATCTGGAGATACAATTTAACTTGGAAGACTACATAACCAAATTCTTCTAAGTTTTGGGTTTCAATATTAGTTTGGATTATATTGAAGGGGTTTAAAGACAATTGTTTATTTAATGGTATTTATTTAACTTTGGTGTATTGTTGGTTTAATTTTATAAATTAAGATTAGTGTTTCTTTCTCTAAAGGAATGTCCTTTTGGGGGATCATTAGATCCTGTACTAACCATTTTGGTTTTGATTAATATCTATAGACAAGGTAAATATATAGGTTATCCTTCGTGGATCATGTGATTCTATATAAGTTTATTTTATCTCTTCCAGTGTGACGAAGTCTTCTTGAATACTCATCATTTAAAAAAAATGAGTTAGTGGTGGAAATTTATTAAACAATAAAACTTTACTAAAAAAGTAAGTATATCTATTTATGTTCTTAGTCAATCTCAGAAATGAATTCCTCATCTTTATGTAATGTAACTTAAAACAAATTTTTTTTCCATTTACTTTTTCTACTGGGAAACTAATGACTGTTTGTCCCATCGCAATTTTGTGGTTTTATTATTGTTAACTTTCTCCTAATCATGTTTTCTATCCCTCTCCATCATAACATGACAGTTAGTTTATCATCCATATACATGTTTTTCTACATGAAATCCTATTATAGGTTGTCTAAGGTGACCTTTGTACTTCTCTATAAGAACCCGGTTTTTGCTGCGATAGACTTTGGAATATTCTTGATATTATTCCAGTGCAGCGCCTTCAGACGGCGTGCGATTCTGAGCCCTGGAGTGGCTGGAATTAAATTTTCAGTACGTTCACACTGGACATGCCAAATAGATAGTATAATTCCTAAACAATGATCCGGATCAGAAACCTGAGTGTACGGATGGGTCCGGAATGGGGTGTTTACCCTAGTAATGACATAAAACATGTCGGCACGGGATGTTTGAACCCCTCACTCGCTATCGGAACATGAAATGGATAAATTAAATAATTTATTTATTTGTTTAACATCTTAACTCAAGTATCTCTTAAACGATTGCTTAGATTTGAAAACTCAGGGCACCGTTGAGTCTAGAGCGTGCCGTTTACCCTAGGAGGGGTGTAATCTTCATGGGTGTGGGCCGTCTGTGAAAAATGGCCCCAGGGGCGTTTTCGTAATTTGGCAACCTTGGGCGATGAGTTTTATCACTTTTGAATGGGGCCTCAGAATAAAATTCGGAGACCGCCGTTGTACTCAGTAGGTGGTTTTTACCCTAGGGGAGGCTTAATCTTGACCGCGCCGGAGGTTTCAGATGTGGGTCATTTAAGGGGTTTAAATTAATTAAACAATTTAATTAATTTTTTTTATAACCTCTCTCCCCCCTTCTCCTCCTCCCCTCCTCTAGAGAACGCTCGCAATCAAGGAGATCCTCCTCAATCCCTTCCTCCTCCACCTCTCCGGTGAGGCACGACAACTCCGGCGAGGCACGACAGCTCTGACAGGTCACCAGCGAAGCTCCAGGCTACACCCAAAAGGTAGGAGTTTTTGTTTTGAGTTTTTAATTCCTGCAAAAAATTTGATCCCAATTTCTAGCATCGAATTGTTGCTATTTCTTTGAGAAAATCCCATAATCGTGTATATATTTTATGAGATTTCCATCGCTCTTTTTGGAATTGAAATCCGAGATCGGTGGAGATCGCAATCACTTTTCGAAGTTTGCGGAGTTTGTGTTTTTCGGTGAACCAAGGCGGTCTGGCGAGGGTTCAGGCGAGCTGGCTCAGCGGTGGTCCGGGGCAGCTTCAGCAGCCGTCGGTGAGGGTGAGGCCGAGTGGGGGTCGTCGTCGTAGTCAGGCGGTGAGAGCAGGCCGGCACGACGGCTTGGCGACACGGCGGGGCTCCTAAGGCTGGGCGACGACGGTCTTCAGGGCAAGCGGGCTCGGCGTGGCCGGGTGAGGCGGCTCGTGGTCGAGCGCAGGCAGCGCAGCGGGTCGCGGGGTCGAGCGGCGCATGGGAGCCAGTGCGAGGCTGGGAGACTGTGGCGGTGAAGGGTCGGGACGGCGAGGCGACATCTGCTACGGGAGGTGGAGGCGCTGAGGGCGCCTGTCGCGGTCGGAGGAGGTAGCCCCGAGGCGCTGACCTCGGGGGCGGAGTAGCAAACCAGGACCCGCGCCTCGCGGGTCCTGCTGGGTGTCAACGAGGACCGGCCAACTGGCCGGTCGGTTGAAAAAAAAACCAGACCCGCTCAGGTCCGATGGTTTGGGGCAGGCCGCAGCCAGCGGGCCGCGGCATGACGGGCCGACCCGCGGTTAGGCCCCCTATATTCGGGGGGTCGTATCTCTTAAACGACGAGTCCGTTTGACGTGATGTCTGTGGCTGTGGGACCGTATCGATGAGTCGGCCCTTTTAAGGTGAGTTTAGAGGTTTTTTGGATATGTGCCCAAAGGTGGGTGACCTGAGAGTTTTAATTTAATAATAATAAATTTATTATTAATGTTGCGACGGATATGGATCGCAAGCCGAACGTCCATTTGAAGCGCCGTCAGAGGTACAGTGGCCCCGGAGCTGAGACGATCCTTCCAAAGTTGGTTTAGAGCCCTTTCCATTTGGTTTCGTTGCTCGGTGGCACGAAACGCTTTATATGAACAATTAATTAATTATTTAATTAATTAATTACTGTTGCGATATAACTAACTTTTATTTGGGATGTCCGATTGACGCGCTGTCAGCGACAGCGTGACCCCAATCCTCGTACGGACTTTTTGAGATGCTTTTTAAAGTGTTTGGATTAGAGACAGGGTGCGGGCCTCACAAAGCCTAGTTCGCACGTTTTACGATGAAATGTCGTTTTTCCACCCGACATCCGTTTGGGGTGTTTGAGCACTGCATTCAGTGTCTTTTTCTGAGGGGATTGAAATGGCGCAATCTGCCCGCCTAGATTCGGGCTTGAGGTGTGGGCCCCATTGGGCCCCATTTTCGTATAGTGCAGGGAGTGAAATCTTTTACATCCGACGTCTTTTTTAGGCACCGTCAGCAGCGTTGTGACCCTAGTATTGAGGCAAAATTGTCCGCGGTTGTTTCAGGCGTTGAAGCCGGAGATGAGGCGTGGGCCCCACAGGCCATCTTTTAAGCTATGAGCAGTGTACTACAACCTTTTTCATCAGACGACCATTCGGGGTAGATGAATAGTCGATCTGACATGTTTTTCTGAGAGCATCACGATGACACAGTTCGCCCGACCTTATTCGGGATAGTTGTGTGGGTCCCCCCTGAGTTGGCTATGGTGAATAGTACCCTTTTCACCAGGTGTCTGTTTTGGGTGATTGAGTAGTCAATCCCATGTGTTTTTTTGAGGGTATCATAGTGGTGTGATCTGTTTGTTCATTTTTGGGATCTTGGTGTGGGCCCCACATGGGTTGGCTATATTGAATTGTTCCATATTCACTGGTTGACCATTTCAGGCGAGTAATTATTCTATCTCACGTGTTTTTTCACGAGGATTACAATAGTGTAAACTGTTCAGGAGAGCGGAGCCTATTACATGATCTTATTAAATGTGGAAATATGAAAGGGCGTTGGTCAGAGGCTTCATTGGACGTACTCTGAACCTATGCACGGTAGCGGTTCTAGTGACACCCAATGATAGTGGGTGCTGAACCTCTACTGGGTGACTTGTTCCAGAATTGGGTGGTTGTGCGATACCCACTCCGTGTTCGGTTGGCCAGTGTCGTACCATCCAGTAGATATGGCCAGAGTAGTTTTAGGTTTACCCTCCAGCGGGGCTGGGAAGTGGGTTACTCATCAACTTCTTCGGGTTTACCCTCCAGTAGGGTTGGGCAGTGGGTTTCTAATTGACTTCTCAGGGTTTACCCTCTAGTAGAGACTAGGAATTGGGTCACCAGACGACTCTTGAGGGTCTACCCTCCAGCAGGGCTGGGCAGTGGGCCGCCTGTCGTCTTGTTCCAGGTCTACCCTCCAGCAGGGCTGGGCAGTGGGTCGCCGGTCGACTTCTTCTAGGTCTACCCTCTAGCAGGGCTGGGCAGTGGGTCGCCTGTTGACTTATTTCAGGTCTACCCTCCAACAGGTTTGGGCAGTGGGTCAGCTGATGATGTATTAGGGTTTACCCTCCAGCAGGGCTGGGTAGTGGGTCACCCGATATCTTGTTACGATCTTACCCTCCACCAGGGCTGGGTAGTGGGTCACCTGATGATGTATTAGGGTTTACCCTCCAGCAGGGCTGGGCAGTGGGTCACCTGATATCTTATTATGATCTTAACCTCCACAAGGGCTGGAAAGTGGGTCACCCATTGGCATTTTAGACTCCACCCTTCCTGTAAGGCTAGTCAGTGACTTTTCTTCGTGACTACTAGAGCAGGACCCTTGGTTTTACGGGTCAGTACAGCCCAAAGCGGATAGTGTCGAGGTGCGGTGATTTGAGCCCCTTGACTTGTAGTTCATGGCAGACGTACGGGATGCTGGGGATCGATGGTGTTTACTTCTAGGACTGTTGGCTACTCACTCTCCTGGACTGAGCTACGGGTTGGAGATCCCCTTACGATATTGTTCGAGTTTCTTTTTAGAGCATATATATATATGTACACTTGGTTCCAGTACCCACTCCTTGGGTTTTGGTTACTCTCCTTCCAGGAGAGGTGAAGTCGTACGTGGTATGCCACGTGCTTTCCGTGTCTAGATTCTCGTGGTTGGACGAGTCTACTCTCCTACCATAGGTAGCGAAGACTCGATGAGAAGTTCATCTTCTCACTGCTTCTAGCCCCTTGTGTTTGGATGAGTCTACTTCCTTCCTATTTTTGGGTTGAGCTGTACTCTTTAATGCACTCTCAGTTGTACTCCTTTACTTTTCCTATTCGATCTACTACTCACCCTTCGATACCTCCATTGTTTCTCCCTCGAGCCTTCGGGGTATCCTATTGAGTATTTTTATACTCACCCCTGCTTGGGCTTTGCCCACACTTGGTGTTCCCTTGCAGAAGACAGACAGGTCGATCGTGATATCAGAGGATCTTAGGAGCCGGGAGCTTGGACCGCTTGTGGTGGTCGTTGTTGGGTTCTAGGTGTGGGACCCTCCCAGCTGTTTATTGTTGTTTTACCTGTTGCTGGGTTGTCGCACATTTCTGGATGGGCATGTGTTTTTTCCCTTTTCTTTTCAGTTTACCTTCAGCACCTTCTTGTACTATTTTGAGGTCGATGCACATCTGTGGTTTATTTATAACAGTTTCCCTTTACTTTACTTGGATTTTCTTTTTTTATCTGCACTTCTGCATTGAGTGGGCTCCATGTGTGTGTACAGGTACTTAGGCAAAGGCCTCCCGGAGTTGTTCTACCTTCAGTGCTGGTCGCCAGCCCCTGAACTATGGAGGAAGACAAGGGGTAGTTTCGACTCGATCCTGGGTAGGGTCAGGTTGTTAAAAAGTGGTATCAGAGGTGGTTCATTCCTTGGGATGTTGTGAGGAGGTCCCTAAAAAGGAATTGGTTGGGATTTAGGGAAACGGTGTCAACGTGTCTCGAGAGTGGCTCTCAGGCCAAGGAGTCCAGTGATGGTGCGGCGACCGACGTATCCATTCACCAGGACCCTGATAACCCACTTATCGACTCGGCATGCTAAGAGACATGTTGCAGGGAAAATTGGTTTGTACATAACATAGGATTGTGTCTTTGTCTTCCCTTCTTGAGTCAGCTCCCCATTGTTGATTTTGGTATATACATTATGCTCATCTGATCGCGACACTCCTTGATAACATTCAGGATGTCTCCGCGAAGATAGCCAGCTAGGATACTAGCTTTGGTTCAGGATGACGACCCTGTGAGCTATAAGGCCTCAGTCCAGGACCCATCAAGCAACCCCCTTTCTCTGGGTGGGCCGGTAGCAGCACCCCCATATGGTGAGTAGTAGAAAGCTCTAGTAGAGCGGACGGGGCTTGAGAGAGCACCGTGAGTTACAGCGGCAGAGATCGCTAAGGTTCGGTGGTGAACCAGACCCTCAGGCAGCAAAGGTTTGGCTGGAGATGGTGGTTCACCTTTTTAGGCTTGTGTAGACACCGGTAGATCTTCTGGGGGATTTGGCCGCCAGCCTTTTCCGCGGAGCCGCTTGGTGTTGGTGGAGTCTGGTGACTCAATTTCTTGATGAGTTGTTGCTTTCATGGGGCGACTTCCAATTGTTGTTTCATGAGGATTTTTCCCCTCCTGCTTACGCTTCGTTTGGATTCATGATCTCCTGCAGTTTTAGCATGGAGGGATGTCGGTGGATGAGTACGCGGCCAGATTCACTAACCGTGCACGCATTTACCCAGACTTGGTCCATGACGGCAACTTCCTGGCGCAGGATTTTGAGCAGGGTCTCCACCAAGAGATTCGTGCTAACGTAGTACCTTTGGGCATACCAACTTATGTCAGAGTGCTAGAGTAGGCGCTGGTGACAGAGAGCTTCCTGCCATGTTTTATAGTTGGTGGTGGCAGTAGGCTCAACAGAGCCGAGATTTCTGCCACAGTTAGCGAGCGTTGGGTGACAGAATGTCAACGCATGTAGCTTTTAGATAACCGGACTCAGGGGCATGGTCGTACACCACAGTGGCACCGGAGGGCACCAGGGTAGCACGAAGAGTGTTAGTGCTATGCTTGCGATGGCCGAGGTCACTTGGCATGGGACTGACCGACTAGGCATGCTGAGAATATCGGGTAGGCAGCAGGTGCACCACCACGGCAGAGGCAGTGTTGTGATCGGAGTAGCGCATAGGGAGGTGGTGCTAGCAGGGGAGCGGGGGGAGTTGGTAGTGGGGGAAGAATTTATGAGGTCTTCCCATCACCACTAGGCGGTCCACATCAAGCTTCGGGAGGTAACCGTTGGGACCATGGGCAACCGCGAGCTTTGGATGTCTAAGATCTTGCTGAGCATGAGATGATAAGAGGTACACTCTACGATTCTTCTACTTCTTGCAGTAGAATTTTTAGACTCTGTGCGTGAAATTATTTTCTCCCTACTCCTTGTTTGAGGTGTTACCAGGGTGATTCAGGGCGTTGGTGTAACCCTGTGACAGTGGAATAGAAGGTTTGGAACCTTTTCTGTTAGTTGATGGTGTCGACTCCATCTCTCTCCGAGCGTGTAAGAGAGTCTTGGTTGCGAGACACTGACTATGGAACCTCGTGTGACCGAATATCCATGGGTGTTCACCATATGGATATTCTGAAGGAGGGAATCATCGGGCCTTATTCCAGGTGCATGCGGTGATTCCAGTTGCAGTATGCGACGAAGAGGTTCGATCGGGGAGGTGAGTTACCCTGAGGGCCTTTGGGCCATTTGAGACCGTGCGAAGGGATGACGAGGTTCCCTACTGCCTTACCCTATCCCCCAAGGTCTAGAGTGGGTGCACGGTGTCTCCCACGTGGATCACCTGAGAAGAAGTGTGTGTAATCCTATGCACGTCATCGGCAAGGGCAGACCTCGCTTAAACAGATAAAATCCTTTGGTCTGTGCGTGGTGACACAGAACTGTGCAAGAGTACTTCTAGGTACGAGAGAGCCATGTGTGGGATTAGTACCCTGAGTTGTTCCCTGGTTTTTCTTTTCAAGGAAGAAAAGCATGAAGGAGAGAATGATGTAAGAACTTTGTTTTTGCTATGAAAGACTTTTGAATATTCACGATATTATTCCAGAGCAGCGCCTTCAGACGGCGTGCGATTACGAGCCCCGAGGTAGCCAGAATTAAATTTTCAGTGCGTTCAAACTGGAAATGCCAAATATATGAGATAACTCCTAAAATGTGATCCAGATCAGAAACTTGAGTGTACGAATGGGTCCATAATGAGATTTTTACCCTAGGAATGACATAAAACATGTCGGTGCGGGACGTTTGGACCCCTCGCTCGCAATTGGAATGTGAAATGGATAAATTAAATAATTAATTTATTTGTTTAACGGCTTAACTCAAGTATGTCTTAAATGATTGTTCATATTTGAAAACTGAGGGCACCGTTGAGTTCGGAGCGTGCCGTTTACTCTAGAAGGGGTGTAATCTTCGCGGACGCGGGCCGTCTGTGGAAAATGGCCCCAGTGGTGTTTTTGTAATTTGGCGGCCTCGGGCGTTGAGTTTTATAACTTTTTAACAGGGCCTCAGATTAAAATTATGAGACCTCCGTTGTACTCGGGAGGTGGTGTTTACCCTAGGGGAGGCTTAATCTTGACCACGTCGGAGGTTTAAGATGTGGGTCATTTAAGGGGTTTAAATTAATTAAACATTTTAATTAATTTTATTTTTGGCCTCTCCCCCCCCTCGTTATCCTCCTCCCCTCCTCTGGCGAACGCTACCAATCAAGGATCTCATCCTCAAGACCTTCCTTCACCTCTCCGGTGAGGTACGACTGCTCCAGCGAGGTGCGACAGCTCCGGAGGATCCCCGGCGAAGCTCCGGGCTACGCCCAACAGGTAGGAGTTTTGGTTTTTGAGTTTTTAATTCCTGCACCAACTTTGATCCCAATTTCTAGCATCTAATTGTTTCTATTTCTTCATGAAAATCCCAAAATCTTGTAGTATATTTTATGAGATTTCCATAGCTCTTTTCAGAATTGAAATCTGAGATTGGAGGAGATCGTAATCACTCGTCGAAGTTTGCGGGTTTGGTATTTTTCGGTGAACCAAGGCGGTCTGGCGAGGGTTCAGGCAAGCCGGGTCAGCGACGGTTCGGTGCGGCTTCAGCGGGCGTCGGTGAGGGTGAGGTCAAGTGGGGGTCGGCGTCGCGGTCGGGCGGGGGCAGCAGACCGGCACGAAGGCTCGACGATGCGGTGGGGCTCCTAAGGACGGGCAGCGGCGGTCTTCAGGGCGAGCGGGCTTGGTGTGGTCGGGTGAGGTGGCTCGCGGTCGAGCGCATGCGGCGCAGCGGGTCGTGGGGTCGACTGGCGCAGGGGAGCCGGTGCAAGGCCGAGCGACCGTGGCGGTGCAGGGCCGCGACAGCGAGGCGGCGTTGGCTGCGGGATGCAGAGGCGCCGAGGGTGCCTATCGCAATCGGAGGAGGTAGCCCAGAGGCGCTGGCCTCAGGGGCGGAGCGGCGAACCAGGACTCGTGCCGCGCAGGTCCTGTTGGGCGTCAACGAGGACCGGCCAACTGGCCGGTCAGTTGAAAAAAAAGAACCGGACCTGCTCAGGTCCGGCAGTTTTGGGTGGGCCGCAGCCATCGGGCCGCAGCGTGACTAGCCGAACCCGCGGTTGGGCCGCGGGCTGGCGGTTCAGACCGGGCCGACCGGGGTGGACCGGCCCGGTTAGGCCCCCTGCATTTGGTGGGCCGTATCTCTTAAACGGCGCGTCCGTTTGACGCGCCCTCTGCGACTATGGGACTGTATCGATGATGCATCCCTTTTAAGGTGAGTTTAGGGGGTTTTCAACTATTCACCCAAAGGCGGATGACCAAAGAGTTTTAATTTAATAATAATAATTTTATTATTAATGTTGCGAGGAACGTGGCTCGCAAGCCGGACGTCCGTTTGAAGCACCGTCAGAGGCGCGGTGGACCTGGAGCTGAGATGACCCTTCCAAAGTTGGTTTGGAGCCCTTGAGGTTTGGTTTCATTGCTCGGTGGCACGAAATGCTTTATACGAACAATTAATTAATTAATTAATTAATTAATTATTGTTGCGAAAGACCTAACTTTTATTTGGGATGTCCGATTGATGCGCTGTCAGCGGCAGCGTGACCCCAGTCATCGTGCGTACTTTTTGAGATTCTTTCTGAAGTGTTCGGGTTGGAGATAGGGTGAGGGCCCCCCAGGTCCTAGTTCGCACGTTTTACGATGAAATGTCATTTTTCCAACCAACATCCGTTTGGGGTGTTTGAGTACTGCATTAAGTGTGTTTTCCTGAGGGGATTGCAACGACACAATCTGCCCGCCTAGATTCAAGCCTGAGGTGTGGGCCCCACAGGGCCCCGTTTGCGTATAATGCGGGGAGTGATAGCTTCTACATCTGACGTCTGTTTTAGGCACCGTCAGCGGCATTGTGACCCTGGCATCGAGGAAAAATTGTCCGGGGTGGTTTCAGGCGTTGAAGCCGGAGATGAGGCATGGGCCCCATGGGCCGTCTTTTAAGCTGTGAACAGAGTACTGTGGCCTTTTTCATCGTGCGACCATTCGGGGAAAAGGAATAGCCGATCTGATGTGTTTTTTCGAGAGCATCGCGATGGCACAGTTTGCCAGACCTTATTTAGGATAGTGGTGTGGGTCCCACTCGGGTTGGCTATGGTGAATAGTACCTTTTTCACTGGTTGTCTATTTTGGACGATTGAGTAGTCAATCTCGTGTGATTTTACGATGGGATCACAGTGGTTTGATCCTTTTGTTCAGTTTCGGGATCTTGGTGTGGGCCCCACATGGGCTGGCTATAGTGAATAGTACCATATTCACCGGTTGACCGTTTCGGGCGAGTAAGTATTCTATCTCACGTGTTTTTTCATGAGGATTACAAGGGTGTAATATATTCATGCGAGCGGAGCCTATTACATGATCTTATTAAATGTGGAAATATGAAAGGGAATTGGTCAGAGGCTTCATTAGACGTACTCTGAACCTATGCATGGTATCGGTGCTAGTGACACCAAATGATGGAGGGCATTGAACCTCTACTGGGTGACTTGTTCCAGAATTGGGTGGTTGCACGATACCCACTCCGTGTTTGGTTGGCCAGTGTCGTACCATCCCGTAGAAATGGCCAGAGCAGTTTCAGGTTTACCCTCCAGTGGGTCTGATCAGTGGGTTACTCATCGACTTCTTCGGGTTTACCCTCCTGTAGGGCTGGGCAGTGGTTTGCTCATTGACTTCTCAGGGTTTACCCTCTACCAGAGAGTAGGCACTGGGTCAACCGACAACTCTTGAGGGTCTACCCTCCAGCAGGGCTGGAAATTGGGTCGCCCGTCGTCTTGTTCTAGGTCTACCCTCCAGTAGGGCTGGGCAGTGGGTCGCTGGTTGACTTCTTCCAGGTCTACCCTCCAGCAGGGCTAGGCAGTGGGTCGCCTGTCGACTTATTCCAGGTCTACCCTCCATCAGGGCTGGGCAGTGGGTCACCTGATGATGTATTAGGGTTTACCCTCCAGCAGGGCTGGGCAGTGGGTCACCCGATATCTTATTGTGATCTTACCCACCACCAGGGATGGGCAGTGGGTCGCCTGATGATGTATTAGGGTTTACCCTCCAGCAGGGCTGGGCAGTGGGTCACCCGATATCTTATTATGATCTTACCCTCCAGCAGGGCTGGGAAGTGGGTCACCCGTTGGCATTTTAGACTCCACCCTTCTTATGAGGCTAGTCGGTGACTTTTCTCCAGGACTACTGAAGCGGGACCCTTGGTTGTATAGGTCAGTGATGTGACAGCTTTTCCTTTGAGCAGATATTTAGGTTGTGTGACAGTGACGAGGTGGGTTTGACTTAACCCAGAACTCTCAAGTACGAGGGGAGCTTTCCCCATCAAGACGCATCCTTGTGACGCGACCTAAAACCGTGCGGGCGAGTCAGTGCCACCCAAAGCAGATAGTGTCGAGATGCGGTTATTTGAGCCCCGTGACTTGTAGTTCATGGAAGACGTGCGGGATGCTGGGCATTGATGGTGTTTACTTCTGGGACTGTTGGCTACTCACACTCTTGTGCTGAGCTACGGGATGGAGATCCCCTTACGATCTTGTTCGGGTTTCTTTTCAAAGCATATATATATATATATATATATGTATACGTAGTTCCAGTACCCACTCCCTGGGTTTTGGTTACTCTCCTTCCAGGAGAGGCGAAGACGCACGAGGTATGCCACATGCTTTCCGTGTCTAGATTCTCGTGGTTGGAAGGATCTACTCTCCGGCCATTGGTAGCGAAGACTCGATGAGAAGTTCATCTTCTCACCGCTTCTCGCCCCTTGTGTTTGGATGAGTCTACTTCCTTCCTCTTGTTGGGTTGAGTTGTACCCTTTACTGCACTCTCGGTTGTACTCCTTTACTTTTCCTATTCGATCTACTACTCACCCTTCGGTACCTCCTTTGTTGCTCCCTCGGGCCTTCGAGGTATCCTACTAAGTATTTTCATACTCACCCCTGCTTGGGCATTGCCCGCACTTGGTGTGCCCCTACAGATGATGGATAGGTCGATCGTGACATCAGAGGAGCTTAGGAGCTGGGATTTTGGACCGCGTACGGTGGTCGTTGTCAGATTCCAGCTGTGGGACCCTCCCAACTGTTTACTGTTGTTTTACATGTTGCCGGGTTGTGGCACTTTTCTGGTTGGGCGCGTGTTTTGACCCTTTTCATTTCAGTTTAACTTCAGCACCTGCTTGTATTGTTTATAGGTCGATGCACATCTGTGGTTTATTTATAGCAGTTGCCCTTTACTTTACTTGGATTTTCTTTTTTTATCTGCACTTCTGCATTGAGTGGGCTGCACGTGTGTGTACAGGTACTTAGGCAAAGACCTCCCTGAGTTTTTGTGCCTTCGGCACTGGTCTCTCTCCCCTATCCTATGGATGCGGTCTTGGGGTAGTTGCGGCTTGAGCCCTGGTAGGGTCGTGTCGTGACATTCTATTTCTTTCTTTTAAAGCGATAGTTTTATTGACTATTTTTCCGATGTGGTACTTTCCATTATATTCCCATGCCCAATTTTAAAAATTATGAGGATGAAAATTATTGAAGGAGAGAATGTAACACCCCATGCTTCCACGGTACACTTCTCATTGAATAATACAATAGCGTGTGTTGTACGCAACTTCGAGTTCTAACACACCACAACCAATCAAACTAGCCGTTATCAATAGTAATACCAACTTTTTGAAATTATATAAATTTTATATTTTAAAATGGACTTCATTTTTGGATTCGGAATATCGAAATTATCTTAATGTGAAATTTTGGTATTTTTCTGAAAACTATCAATTTTTGATGAATAGTGAAAAACACCGAGTTATAGTTTAAAACTTATTTAAATAATTATTTATTTTATTTAAATTTATTTTAGGTCAAAATAGATACATAATACCTATATAATTTCAATTTAATTAATTGGAGTTAGTTTATAATAATTTTAGATATATAAAAATTTTATTGAACTTTTCACTGTCTTTTACCCATCTACTAAGAGAATTTGTAAATTCACATAAAACTTAATTTTACCACTTCTATGAGTGGAATTTTGAAAATCCAAGAGACATGATTAATATCAAGGAGTAAAATTTGATTCAATGAGATGAAAATAATTTTTGGTGAATAGTAACTTTTTACTTTTATTTACCACGGTTAAAATTAAATAGGGTAATTAAGGGTAAAAATGATATTAATATTACCCTAAAACAAGTCCTAATTCTATCGGAAAAGTTTATCTCGACCAAAAACAACCTCTGGAAGAAAATATTATCATTTAGGTCCACTTGGATTAGATTTGGACATTTATTATTATTTAATTCAAAGAAGAGTTAAAAGAGATAAAATCAATGTTTAATAACTAAACCATTTTTAATATAGGTTTATACAAAAGATAAATTAGATTATAATAATTAATTAGAAATATAAAAAGATTTTCTACATAATGGTATTTTATTGATAATTTTTAGATGTTAAATAATTTAATTTATTTATAACACAATGGTGATACAATAATTAACTAATTAATGAAATATTAAAATAATTGATATTATAAATATAAAAATAAATGTAATTTGAAACTTTTTATGAATTCCACTAATTTTATAGATTAATATGACATATTAGTATTGGTTATATAATTTTTTTTCGAAGTAATAATGCTGTTATAAAATTATCAAAAACAAAATACCCAATAGTGTCAAAATTGACATAAAAGAGTTTTTAAAAAAAATATTATATTATTAATTGATATTCTATTCCTAATAAACTATGGTTCATCCAAAGGACTTATATAATGATAGTTGTATCATTAATTGACCACTTTGGGGTCTCTTTGAGGTATATAGTATGTTTATTAACTATATAATATAAAAATACAAAGAGACATGGTAAATGTCAAACTATTTAACTAAGAGTTAAATATAAATGATAAGGTTAATATAGTGACCCAAACCTGTCTAAAATATATTGGTTGAAAGGATTTCGACCCATCCAAAGGTGCCCCTCACCCCTCTTATAAAAGGGTACTCCCCCTTCTCTCAAATTTACACATTAAAAACCTTTTGGCATGAAAAACCCTGCACAAATATTCTCTCAACTTCCCAAACTTCAACTTAGAGGCCTTTGTTTGATCATAAAGCCAATCTAAGGAGCCATTTTGATCAAATCAAAAGGAAGACCCCGAAGAAGAGGTAATGTTTTTAGAACCCTCTTTCAAGTTCCTGTCTTCTTAAACTTCTTCTTTATTTGTTATTTCCATTCAAAAATAATAAATCTAGTATATTTTATATACTGTGATATTATTATAAATATGGTACAACCATATTCATTATTCTATCCATCCTTTGAATGACATGTCACCATACGTGCGTACGTACGGCCTACCATCTCCACGTCGTGGTGTAATTGTTTTTCAATACATTATTATTTGGATGTGTATAATAATGATGTGTAATTCATGTAAATAATAAATATAACATGATAATTATTCTGTATATATTATAAACCATCCAATTATATATTATTTTAATATCAAAAAAATGATATTATCGCTCGCGCGTACGTACGAACTACCGTCTCCACAAATGCGATGAGATTCATTCCCCATCGTATCCATAAAAGTATAATTCAAATTTTATGATTACAAATAATGTTTAAGGACTTGATATCATTCTGTATATGAATAAGATAAAACCTATCCATTACAAACACGACTTATGTAACAAAACATATAAAAGAAAATGAGTATGTTAACACCCGAAACGACGATAATACTAAGATATTATTAACAAAGCAATGTTAAAAGATCATATATGATATCATATTAATGTATATGACTCTTTTATAATTCAATAAAAATTATTTCACCATTATAAAAGAGGATAACCTACCCTTGACCAAGGAAAAAGTACAAAGTAATGGGTTTCTTATCTCTCTTTTAATTCCATGAGATTTCCATTGTTCACCACTTATTTATTGCATGTGGTGTGTGTACTTCCCATTTTTGTATTCATTGTGTAATATACTTTAATTCATGTATATTTACATCATTATTTTATGATCCTTCTTTCATAGGTGTATGTTTCATAAGTTACCAAATCAATAAGGTAATTTGAAATTTCAATTTCCATCCATTCGACTTTACGCATACTTCATTGATTATTTTACTCCAAGATTATGTGTGGAATAACTATTCATTTGATTATGTAATAATTTCCACTCCACTTTCTGTGGTTATATTTTTTATACACATAATCACTCCATTGATAAATTCTCAAGTCATCGGTATGAACTTGATAAGAGTAATTTTCACTCAATATCGATTTGTTGAGTTAAACATCAAATTCATTGGTGTTATTTTTACAAAAATATGTGTGAATGTCCTTTGATTGTTTTTAACTCAATATCCAATCATATTGAGTGTATTTATATTTGTCACACATAATTATGTCGTTGATTTATCCTTAACCTAAGGATACAACCTTTATGAGAGATTTCATCTCAATTTACATTCCATTCGTTGAGACTCCTTTGTTGTTATAAACCAAATCACTTTTATATGGTGTATATAATGTACTTTGACATAGTATATCATGAATCCATTTATTCTCATGATATTACAAAGTTTTTATAACCTTAATTATTTTTATTCAAGTGTCTCTTTTTTGGTTAGGAACTCTAACTAAAATATCATTTTAAAATGTTTTAAACATTTATTATTCTAAATCATTCTCATTAATGTCCATGTTTTAAAAATGGTTTTAAGGGTTTATTTATATGGAAATTAAAGTTTTCAAATCAAAATTCCTTTTTAGTTTTTCAAAGTAGTATGGGACACTTTTATTCAAAAATATATTTTAAATGGATTCTTGACAAATAATGTGACTTTTAAATGTTTTCAAGAAAAAGGGGAATATTTCTCTCAATAGTTTAATGATTATTTTAATATGTGTCAATATCCTTCATTATTTTCAATTGAGGTTAATATGATATAATAAAATCTTCCATATTGTATCGAATGATTTATGTTGTACTGTGGATGTGTTATTTTTATACCATTTATGGTTTGTCGTTAAAGTATTGAAATTTGGTATGCTAGTTTGAAGATGAATGTTTATGTTATGTTTCAAAATTTTCATATGAGGAATGCATTTGGTTTATTAAGTGACGGGTGGAGCCTGCTATAGATCCTCGATGCATTGGTAGGTCTCATAATACAAACTAGTGTCTTGGAATAAGGCCTTGAAAAAATCTTATTTGTAGTCTTGGCACGAGGCCTTAACTTTGTGGTTATGATAGTCTGGAATTATGAATTCCATCATTATGAAAGTGGTTATTGATATTGCATGTGGTTATTAAACTAGTATAATATCCTTGTCAATAAGTAAATGGCATTATTTCAATTTATCTTTTCCATATTATGATGAAGTTCAAGTTTTAAAGGATTTTGTTTTAGTTATACATTGCCTTAAATGTTTATTTTTATTTATGAAAGTTTACGCTATATTATTATCCTTACTGAGCATCTGATCTCACCCCTTTAAATGTTTTATTTTTTCTCAGGGTGTGAAGAAGTAATTTATAAATGACCTGTAGGGATAATATGAGGGTATATGAAGACAAGTTATTGTTGTAGTTTTTTTACTTTATGATGTAATGTAAGACTTATGAATATATATAGTGTTTCCAAGACTAATAAACTAATCGTTCTTTCGAGAACTGATCTTTTGTGATCATGCCAATGTTATGTAATAATGCACCGACTCTTTGTAACTGGGGTTGGGGCGTTACAATAATTACCCTTTGGTCCATAAAAAAGACCGATTTGGGATCTAGATAAGATGGAACCTGGATTCAGTTTTATAAAAAATTGTATGAGACCCTTGGTTCTTTGTAAGGCCTATTTTTTTGAAGAGATTTGGTGCCCCTTATGAATTTAGTTGTTTTGAGATAAGTATACCAATACTCATTATGTAGGTGTGCGGAGATTGGAATGAGTTGTTTCTCACTCTAACCCTCAAGTTTCCATAGGTTTCAGGGATTTGGTCATTGATTTTATACTACCGTTTGATGGCGTTTTTAGATTTTAGTTTTATGACTATGGTTTTGGTGATTTAATCCTCAATGAAAAGGCTTCAATTGACTCTGGTGATCATGTTTCATATTTTTTAATGGAGATAAAAAATAAAATCAGTGCGTGAGGTTGGAATGCATGACCTGATAAACCATGTGGAAAACAATCATTTTATATTAAACATATAATAAAATCTAGGCTTGAGGTTAGCAATAATGGTAGATAAACCATGTGAAAACCATGAATTTTATTTCAGACATATACATGGGACAAATTCTGGATTGGCACATGGTTGTCAACCATTCTCTAGGTTGAGTGTGGTTTCCCGTCCCTATTTTGTTTAATTTAAACCTTATTATGTATGGATTTCATAGTGTTTTAGGGAGATTGTAAAGGATTATAGGTGGGTATTATAATATTTTCACATTCTTAGATTGAATTATTGTATTTTGGTTGAGGTATGTGTCATGAACTTTCTTATGTGATTTTTTATGTGATGTTAATAATAGATTTCATGAGAAAAATGATTTCAAAATTAAAATAACCCCACAGGTATTATTTTAAAAAATGTGATTGGGTTTCAGGAAATTTTTTGAAACATTTTATTTTACTTTGATATTTTGAAAGTGATTTTAGTGTGATTTATTTTCTAATCAAGTGCACAAAGTGTTTTTAAAGGTTTATTTGAATGAGGTGATTTCATTAAAATGTGTATATTTAAAAGTGGTCTCACATTTTAAGAGGATCCAATAATTAATCTTAAAATCTATATTTTGGGAATTTTTTGGGTTTTACCCTTTAAATGTATCAAAATTGGATAAAATATTTCAAATTTTCTAAATGTATGATTTTCTATTTTTACTATAAAACATGGAAGAGTGTTTTTGTCTTAAAACTGGTCGATGTTCATTTTGAAATCAATTTTGGATTTTTTTTTAAATTTACTAATTCAAATTTGGGCTAGGGATTTAAATTATAAAATGTTTTATATTTGAATTTTTATTAACAAGAGTCCTGATATGAAGGGTTAATTGATTTTAAATATGGGTTTTTGGGAGTCTTAATTATGGGGATTATGGTTTTAAAATGATTTGGGATTTTTTATTAATGAATGTGTTCTGGTTATCCCCAATTTAATTTCAGGACTACTCATTGTGATTTTAGAGATATGGTTGGGTTGATATAATAACTCATGTGGTTTGATTTAAACCTATGATAAAGATTTATTATAATGGTAGTGCATTTTTATTTATATATTTTACCACTTTTTTGTTTTAAAACATCCTGAACACTAAATGGAGTATCATGTATTATCTTCTCCACTTAGTGGGGTGGCTTGGTGTTATTAAAGGTAGTGTTTCCTTAGAGAGTTTTCTTGGGAATTATGTTGGAAAAGTGTCTTAGATTATGAGTCTTGGTTTGAGAGATGGAATGGTGAGGGTTGGTTTTCTTGGAGACTCTTATGTGAGCTCTAGTTGGGGTGTTTGTTTGAAAAATCTTGGAGAAGTTTGATATTTGTTGTTTTTACATATTTTTGTGTATCTTTTGGATATTTTATTATCTCTTTTGGATTACAAACCATGTTGAGGTTTATGCTCGATGAGTTTGGAGTAGATGTAGCATAACAAAATACTTCCCAGGTGCCTTGTTGATTTCTCCTCATGAGTGGTGGTTCTTTTGGGTAATTTTTTCCCCAGTACATGATGGTGTTCTTTTTTCCCATGTGTGGGAGAGACCATAGTATTTGTTGTTCTTGTTGGTTTGGACATGAAAAACCTATAGTTTTTTCAAGTATACAGAGAGGTTTAGTCCTATTTTTAGTTGGACCATGGATGTCACTTGGTAGAGTTTCCTGTTGGAGTCATCTTAGGACAGTATTCTATAGGTTTGAGTTTAAGAATCATCATATATATTATTTTACCCTAAGGTTAGAGTCATGTAATTTTTTAATGAGGCATGTTCTCAGTTTTTTTTACATTTTTGTTGACATGACCTGGATTTGGGAATTTGGTTTTTTAGTCCATCTGGATGTTTTTTAATCTAGTATCTCCATTTTTTACATTTATTCAATTTTTTATGGATTTTATTTAACTGATGTATTTTTTTTAAATTACCTTAGAGGTTTTTTGAATGTGTTTTTTCACTGATATCCACTTGCTTTATGAAAAAGTGGGTCCCATTAGTTTTAATATTATAGATAAATTCAAAAATATGGCGAGACCTATGTTAGGTCTTCATCATTTTAAAGATCCACATTGAGTTGGTTATTGATCCGTTCTACTTGAGGATATTTTGTGTTGTTTGAGGAACTCATCCGATTGTTCAAGGACCCATCTTTTATATTAAGAGTTTCTTTGAAAATATAATTAAATGTTTCCCCCACATTGAACTAAGACTTTTTGGGGGAAGAAAGTGGCACGATGGCGAAAACTAAGACATCCTCCATGTCATTGCATAGTTTATTTTTAATTATATTAATCTTTTGTTATGTAGTTTAAGTATGGAGAGTTTGGGGTTGGATTTTAAAGTTTCAAGGATTTTTTCTTGTATGAATGATTTTTATGAATGATTTTTAAGAAACCATGTGGTTACCCATATGTGATAGGATTTTCAGTTCATTTTTTCTAACAAGGTTTTTTTGAAAGGGTGATGCAGAGTTTAGTCGAAACCATGCATATCCAAGGGGAAATAGTGGGGGAACTTTGGTATATAGTGGTGAGGTCACACATATAGTGTATCGTTTTTTATATGTATACCATGTGTGTGAATCAACACTATAATTTTACTACGCCATTTGGAATGGTTGGCATATAAATTTCCCAGTCTTATAGAATCCTCAAGTGTGATTGTGTGAGTGGGTTTGGTATAAGTAGTGGCATATGCTTTGTTTTTACACTATTGGGCAAATTGTGCATCTAAAACAATATATCCTAACCAAATTCATTAAAAGTGGAACTTTCAACCCCCACACATCATTTTTTACCCTCTTTACCTTAATTTATTTATCTCTCTCTCTCTCACTATAAGGGACCATTTTCCTTTAGGGATAATCTCCTTCCTTCTTACCTATGATTATTTTTGTCATAATCGTTTGTTTCAAGTGGATTTATCAATTATAGGTCCCAATAAACCCCTTCCCAAATTTTATTTTTCCTCTCTCTCTTGATTTCCCTCGTTCCCAGGTAGCCTAATGTTGTTTCTAGCTAAAACTATATTTGATTTTGGTCCCAATCATGAGTATTTTCTTGTTTAGGGGTTTTAAATATAATTCATTAGATTATGGGATATTTCACTATTATAGATGATAACTTTCAACTTATTTCCATTGAATCGAGTTAGGTGTTTCTTTTTTATAAATATATATTGTATTTATTTAAATAATTAATGGTTTTAGGATGGTTTTTCATTTAAAATATGAATATATGTCAGAAATATGTG
Organism: Viscum album; assembly: GCA_963277665.1. NCBI lineage: Eukaryota > Viridiplantae > Streptophyta > Magnoliopsida > Santalales > Viscaceae > Viscum > Viscum album. The sequence continues at coordinate 67,380,796 of OY728165.1, read as the reverse complement.
GGAATTAGTTGTTTCATATTAGTTTTATCCCTTGGAATATAATGGTATCCCCTAACATGTGTTTGTGAAAATTATTTAATGGATTTTGAAGGATGAATTTGGTTCTAAAATTATTTTAGATAAATGAATTGTGTTTTTAATTGTGTGATTTATATTAATTGATTTTAAAATTTAAGTGTTTAAATATTATGTAATAATATAATGTGTAGTTTAATTATTAATGGGTTTGTTAACACTTGTGTGTGAGGTTTGATACTTTTTTATGACCTTAGTTAATTTCACAGGTTATTTCTAAGGGAAGTGTGAGTTAAAATTTGGTTTAAAAAAATATGTTAATAAAACTTAGTCCCAATAGTTTATTGGGATGAGTTTAAAATTAGGTTCAGTTGATCTTGGAATTATAAACATTTTTTGGAAAAAAGAAATATAAGGAATTATATGTAAAATGTGATTTCATTAAAGGTTTGAGCCCCTCTTGAGCCTAATGTGATACTTGTTCTGTCATGGTGCCTTGTGATCCTATAAGGATTTATTTTATATAGATGAATATTTATTTCATAGAAATTAATATTTATTATTGGGGCTATTTCATGATAGGTTGTAGGATGTGAGTCATGAGTTATTTCATATGATTTTTATATGACTTAGGTAATGTTTATCTTCTTCTCACCTCCATTAAATTATCATGGGTGTCCTATAAATATAGTATATAAACTTTGTGATGGAAAAACCTAGTATATATGGTGCATCAACTAGTGAGTGTAGTCCGGATACTCTGATATGGTAAGACTATAAGGGGTAGAGGGCCTTGTGAGCTAGTTAAAATTTGTTTCATTCATGTGGTAATGAAGGATCTCAAGGGGAATTTATTTCTAGATAGTTTAATGAGACTATCAATAAAATTTATAACTTCAGCAGTGTTGACTTTGGTTCCATATATCCAATTCAAGTATATATTAATAGAGAAATAGGGTGATTCCTATGATTCTATAATACTATTTAGGATCATTAAAGGGAATTTATCCTTTTTATTGGATCATTTTATTCATGTAATTTTTCTTTACACCTATGCAGTTGTTGTTTATTTATATTTATTATAGGACTTGACATAGTGGTTCTTATTGTTTTCATTCCTCTTTTATTTTCAATATTTCTTTTCAAAATTGTGGAAAAGGTATTCATGAAAGGTATTAAAAAGTAAAAAAGTTAAAGTGTAATTTAAATGTGATTTAAACTATTTTATATTCTTTTTTCAAGGAGGGTTCTTTAAATTTAAAAATTTATTTTTTGAAGAGAATGTTTGTATTTTTTATGAGAAAATTGGAAATTTTTTGTTTTTTAAAATCCATTTCTTGGGTTTTAGAAATGTATTTTTTTATATTATGATTAGTTTTATTGGTTTCCAAAGATGATTTTAAAAAATATTTGAAAATTGGAAAACTTATTTAGTTTTAAAATGTGAAATTAAAAAATAGTTGTGTTTGAGATGGTTTTAAAGCGGGGCTTTAAAATGGTGGTTTGGTAAAGGGGGATTAAGCCAGGGAAAATTATTTTCTAAGTGAACATTTTTATTTAAAAATATACAATAATAGTGTGTTTTAACACTGTTTTATGTGTTTATTATTTATTTATATAAAGGATTTTGAAAATTTTATATGTTCTACTATGTTTCAAACTAGAATTTTTATAATATAATATGAAAGTGACTGTATTGATATAGAATATGGTGACCTACTAGGTTGTTTATCTCAGACCTATATTTTATAGGTCTAGGTTCATTCTAGTATGATTATTTTCTACATGGTCTTCTGAGGGAGACATTGGCTTAGATGGTGATCATCAGTCATGCGAAGGCCATTTGATTGATGTGAGATTCCTTTTGGTTTTTGAATTTATATTGTCTATTTTGGAATGTTTTATTTTTATGTACTTCATCTTTATTTGTATCTTATTAAGTTATTGATTCATTTATTTATTAATTTTTTATTTCATTTTGGATGTTTATTTGTGCTTATCTACTACTAGGTTGGTTTATTTCTTTCATTTCCAATGCTTATTTGTATTGTTATGTGAGTGATAAATCATTCATGCAGTATATTCCATGATGTCCAGACACTATTTTCCATCCCATAGGGACCAATAACTCCCTCTAGGTCCTATTATGAAACCTGACATGAGATGGGTTAGGTGGTTCCTTGGGTCATTTCACTACAATTGTCTATTATCTAGATAATAGTGAGATTCTTGGTCGATATTTGTATTCAATATTATTGAATTTTTTATATTGGAGACTAGTGGTTACTATTGTAAATTGATAGAGGTTCTTGAAATTTAGTGGTCAATGAAACTGAGTGATCGACTAGATCCCACTATATTTATGTTTTGAGACCACCTACTAATATGAAAATTGAATACTTTATAAAGAGTGATCCATGTGGTAAAAAATCCACCAATTTTAATCCTTATATTTCCATAAAAATATACTTTTTCATTTTTCTCCCATTGATATAGTGTGAAAGTCTAAACCAAGGAAATACAAATTCTTTATTACTTTGTCACATTCTCTTTTCTTATTTTGATGCTTGTATATGTGTTCATCAAAATACTGTATGCAAAGTAATTTATTAGGTATTCAATAATCTTATGTTCTAGATATATTTATCTAGGAGTTTTGGTTTTTCTATGATACATAGCATCTAGATGTTGAGTATCCAGTGAATTCAAGATCCTTGTTCTCAGGGTTTAATACCTATTGATTTCCAGAATTACACCTATTAGTTTTTCCATTCCCCCAAAAATTATTTACATAAAATCCTTTATAATATCTTTAAATTAATTACATGAAAACCATAATTGAACTATATGAAAACCATAAATAAAATTTATGAAATCCTTAATATAAATTGATGATAGGCTTTGGAAAATACAATTTCCCAAAAAAAAATATTTTTTACAAAAGTCTCTAAAACATCTCAAATATATCCTATGATTATTTTAAACAAGAACAATACACAGAACAATATTAATTAACATTAATAATGCAAATGCAAATATATTTTATGGAACCTCGAAAAATATCATATTTTTATAATTAAAATTGTTGTGTGTACTTATTTCAAGAAAAATATTTGAAATCACAAAAATATCACTATTAAAAAGTCAATATCTTTTAAGATAATTAAATATTGATCTAATTAAACAAGGAAGTATATCATGGATACCCATTTTGGGATGTTGTAAATACTTATATAGAAATATCAATGATTCTACTATGTGATATTTAAACAATATTATCATTTCTTTATTAATTGTGATAAATTTGTTACCTCAAAATATTTATTGAACTTATATTTATTTTAAAGTTAATTCTTAACTCATAATATTATATTTAATTTGATTAGAACTAGTCAATAAAATTCATTTTTTATGAACTAAAACATATAAAGAATCATATATTCTATGAAATTCCTAATATTTTGTTAACATTATATTCCTTAAGAATATAATATCCTTAATCCTACCTTCAATCAAACACCCAAAACATGTATTATAGAATTATTTTTGATGTTATTGGTTAAATTTCCTAACTTCATATATAATTAAAACTATTATGAATCCTTTCCATAAACATTAAGTTAATTTTATCACACTTTAATTTAAAACAAATATAGGCATAATAGTAAGTAAAGTGACCAGTAGATGATGATGGTGATATATTTTTTTTCAAAAGTTGGTAGAAAATCGAATGAGTAAGTTAAAGGAAAATTCACATATAGATATCACTCCTAGAAATTTCGTATATACAAACGGTTTAAAACCATTAGTAAAGGCTGTATAATCGTTGGTAAAACTTATATCAATAGTTTAGCCAAACATTGGAAAGAAAGTCGTGGGGGTTGGCTTATACCAACGGGTTATGAAGTAATTGTAGGGATAAGCCACCAGAAATCATATTATACCTCCCAATGGTTTAGAAACCATTAAAATAGATCTTTACCTCTGAAAATTGTTGGTAAATATTGAGAATAACAGGCCTTTTCGAACAGTTTCTGAAACTATTGGTAATGATTGAACTAACATTCCTTTACCAACGGTTTCTGAAAACCATTGGTAAAGATTGAGAATAACAAACATTTACCAATGGTTGTAAACTATTGGTAAAGAGTGGGATTTTCAATTCTATACCAATAGTTTTGGAAACCATTTGTATAGATCCAGCAATTCACATAAGCAAGCAGCTTCCCTCTGTGCAATTACCTGCATAATAACAAAGAATTTAGAATACAGAATACATATCATTCTTTACCACTGGTCTATAAATTAACTTTAGGTTTATAATAATATCCCCCATTCAAAAACATTAAATATCATATTACGTATGATACTTGAATTTTATAATCTCTGTGTTGAGTTGACTATAGACTATATCTTTATGAGGTATCTGTTATAAAACCCCTAATTTGAGTTTTTTCAAAATGGTATCACATGTTGAGTTTATTAATGCGTAACCTTTATGTCTTGAATAATTCTCTTTTATTTTTGATGTCATCCTATATAGAAATAAATTCGATTAACCAAAGTCTTTTAGGGGGTGTCCAGGGGGGTGGGAGGGTTTTATTTGGGGGTGTGGGGGGGGGGGCTTTCCATTGGTGTGGGGGGCTGTCCAGGGGGTACGATGTGTTTAGGGGGTGGGAAGGCTATCCATGGGGGTGGCGGGGCTGTCCAGGGGGTCGGGGTGTCCAGGGTGGTTGGTGGGCTGTCCACGGTGGTGGGGGGGGGGGGGGGTCTGTCCAAGGGTAGGGGGTGTCCACGAGGGTGGAGGTACTGTCCAGGGGGTAGGGGATGTACATGGGGTTGGAGGGATATCCACAAGTGTGGGGGGCTATCCAGGTGGGTGGGTGGGTTTTCCATGGGGGGTGGTGGGGGTGTTTAGGGGTGGGGGTTTCTAGGGGGTTGGGGGACTTTCCAAGGGGGTCGGGGGTGTCTAGGGGGTGGGGGTGTCCGAGGGGGATGGGGGGTCTCTGAGGGTGGTGGGGGTGTCTGGTGGGGGCTGTCAATAGGGGTGGGGGCTGTCCAGGGGGTATGGAGTGTCCAGGGGGTGGGCGGCCTGTCCACGGGGGAGGCAGGGCTGTCTAGGGGGTACGGGGTGTCCAAAGGGGTGGTCGGGCTGTCCACAGGTGTGGTGGGGCTGTCCAGGGGGGTAGGTGTGTCCAGGGGGTGTTCATGGGGTACAATGTGTCCAAGAGGGTGGGCGGGCTGTCCACAGGGGTGGTTGGGCTATCCAAGGGGTACGAGGTGTCCAGGGGGGTGGGAAAGATGTCCACAAGGGTGGGGGGGGGGCTATCAAGGAGGTAGGGGGTGTCCATGGGGATGGAGGGGCTATCCAGGGAGTATAGGATGTCTATGGGGGTGGGAGTGCTATCCATGGGGGGTGGGGGTGGGGTTATCTAGGGGGTGGGCGGACTTTCCACCGGGGTTGGGGGTGTCCACATGGGTGGGGGTGTCGAGGTGGGTGGGCAGGCTATCCACGGGGTTGGGGGTGTCCAAGGGGTGGGGTGTCTAGGGGTGGGGGATATCTAGGGGGTTGGGGGGGATGTCCACAAGGGTTAGGGGTGTCTGGGGGGATGGGTGGTGTCCTGGGGGTGGGGGGTCCAGGGGGGTGGGCGGGCTTCCACGAGGGGGGGGGGGGTATCGAGGGGGTACGAGCTGTCCAAGGGGGTGGCTGGGCTGTCTATGAGGGTGGCGGGGCTATCCAGGGGATAAGGGGTGTCCGGGGGGAGGGGGGGTGGCGGGATGTCTCTAGGGGTGTGAGGGGGGGGGGGATTGTCCAGGGGGTAGGGGTGTCTTGGGGTGGGTGGGCTATCCATGGGGGTGATAGGGCTATCCAGGGGGTACGAGGTGTCTAGGGGGTGGGCGGGTTGTCCACGTGAGTGACATGGCTGTCCAGGGGGTAGGGGTGTCCGGGGGGGTGTCCATGGTGTAAAGGGCTATCCAGGGGGTAGGGGTGTCTAGGGGGTGGGCGGTCTGCCCAGTTGGGTGGCGGGGCTATCCATAGGGTACAGTGTGTCCAGGCGGTTGGGCGGGCTGTCCATGGGGGTGGGAGGGCCATCGAGGGATGTAGGGGTACCCAGGGGTGGGCGGGTTGTCCAAGGGGGTGGGGGGCTATCCAGGGGTAGGGGTGTCCAGGGGGTGGGAGGGATTTCCACCAAGGTGGTAGGGCTGTCTAGGAATGTACAAGGTGTCTAGGGGGTGGGTGGGATTTCCACGAGGGTGGTGGGGGTGTCCTGGGGGTACGGGGTGTCCAGGGGGTGTGTTGGTTGTCCATGGGGTGGGGGATATCCTGGGGGTACGGGGTGTCCAAGGGGGTGGGTGAGCTGGCCACGTCGTGGTAGGGCTGTCCAGGGGGGTAAGGGGTGTTCAGGGGGGATGGACGGGCTGTCCATGGGGGGCGGGGGTGTACAAGGGGTAGGGGGTGTCCTGTAGGGTGGACGGGCTATCCATGGGGGTGGGGGGGCTATGCAGGGAGGTATGCGGTATCCAGGGGGTGGGCGAGCTATCCACGGGGGTGGGGGATGTTCAGGGGTATGAGGTGTCCAGGGGTTTGGGCAGGCTGCCCACGGGGGTGGTGAGGCTGTCCAGGGGGGTAAGGGGTTTCCAAGGGGGTGGGCGGGCTGTCCACAGGGGTGGGGGGCTGTCCAAGGTTTAGGGGGTGTCTAGGGGGTGGGAAGGCTGTCTAAGCAGGTGTAGGGGCCATCCAGGGGAGTAGGTGGTCCCAAGGGGTGGGTGGGTTGTCCACGGGGGTGGGAGGGCTGTCGAGGAGGGGTAGGTTTGTCTAGGTGGGGGATGTGTTGTCCACATGGGTGGGGGTGTCTAGGGGATAGGGGTGTCCAGGGGGGTGGGAAGGCTGTCCACGGGGGTGGTAGGGCTGTCCAGGGGGGTAAGAGGTGTCCAGGGGGTTGGCGGGCTGTCCACGGGGGTGGCGGGGCTGTCCAGGGGTGTAGGGGGTGTCCAGGGGGTGGGCTATCTATGGGGGTGGGGGATTTCCCAGGGGGTATGGTGTGTCAAGGGGGGTGGGGGGCTATCGAGGGGGTAGGCGTGTCTAGGGGGTGGGCGGGCTGTCTATAGGGGTTGGGGTTATCCACGTGGGTCGGAGGGGGGTCCAGTGGGTTGGGGGCTGTCCAGCGGGTTGGGGGACAGTCCTCAGGGGTCGGGGTGTCTAGGGGGTGGGGGTGTTTGGGGGATGGGGTGTCCAGGGGGTGGTGGGGGTGTCCAAGGGAGTGGGAAGGCTGTTCACGGGGGTGGGGAGGGGGGGGGTCTGTCCAGGGGGTACGAGGTGTCTAGAGGGTGGGTGGGGTGTTCACGAGGGTGGGGATGTCCAAAGGGGTAAGGGGTGTCCAGGATGGTGGGTGGGTTGTCCACAGGGGTGGGTGGTGTCCACGGGTTTAGGGGGTGTCCAGGGGGGGTGGGTGGGCTGTCCACATGGTTTGGGGGTCTCCATAATGGTGGGGGGGGGGGATCCAGGGGGTGGGGGTGTTTAGGGGGTTGGGGGGATGTCCACAGTGGTCGGGGTGTCCAGGGTGTGGGGGTGTCGGGGGGATGGGGGTGTCCGGGGGGTGGGGGCATCCAGGGGGTGGGTGGGCTATCCACAGGGTTGGGGGGACTATCCACTAGGGTGTGGGGTGTCCAGAGGGTGGGCGGGCTTTCCACAGGGGTATGGGGTGTCCAGGGGGTGGGCACGCTTTCCAGGGGGTACAGGGTGTTCAGGGGGTGTTGGGGATGGGGGGTGTCCAGGGGAGGGGTGAATTGGTCACAAAAAAATCATCAAGTCAAGTTTTATTATTTATAGATAAAGAAATAAAGATAATGTGACCTACCTAATCACATATATATTCAGGAAAAAAAATCAATAAACATCAATGGTCAGTAATATCAGTAAGAAATGTAACAGATCAATCTATTCCTCATCACTATCACTATCATCATCGTTATCATCAGCCTCACCCTTGTCCTCATTGTCGTCCCCATCATCGACCCCACCCTCCTCAATGCCCTTTTCCTCACCCTCGTACTCCACCTCTACCACCTCATCTCCCTCCTCCTCCACCTCGGCATTCTCCTTTCCCTCCTCCTCCGCCTGAGCCACCTCATCCGCCTCGACCTCCTCCTCTCCATCATCTCAACCACCACTAGAAATGCCACTCGTTGCACCATATATAGAACACATCTATGACATATATTCATCACAAGATGTTCTGGCCTCTTGTGGAAGTGTTGGACATAAAACTTCAATCAGTTTCATAAATGTAGTGTTTTCCCTAGAAGATTGTTCTGCCGTGTCTGTGGCCCTTTTTTCAGCCTGTTCTTCCTGTGGATTAACTTAATGGAACTCAGTGTCAATACAAATCATACCTGAGGATGGCCAATACCTCATCGGAACTATACTCTTCTGAGGTCGGCAGTGTACTCTACAAGGGTTCTCATCTCCCAACACCCGATGTAAGTGATCGTTTGGCCCAAAATTGTCAGGTTCCAGGGCATCAAGGTCCTCTAAAGAATCCTTTTACAAATATAAATAGATTATTAAGTTTCAAAATAGAGATTAAAATTTTAAATCAACAATGTAAAACTTAAAATCTGCTGCTAAGTGGGTTCATTAACCGTACTTCCATATTTCTTCCATCTACTCGAGAAAAACAGTTTTTCCCAAGGCACATGTCCTTCTATATTCAATTTATGCCTCTATAATGACATTGAATGTTGGAAACCATAATTAGAAATAGGATACCAATAATTAATTTCATAAATAAAATTATATAACAAATTTATCAATCAAATAAATTATAGAGGAAGCAATAGAAAGTGCAGGTCATAAAGAAAAATTATAAATGGTCATACCTGCTTCTTCTCATGATCCGACATCATAGTAAATCCCAATGTGTGGAGGTATTTTTTAGCATCAATGTTTTTTTATTTCTTCCGAATGATTCCAAAATAAAATTCAATAATTAATATTAATTAAAACATGAAAATTTTCATTTGAATACCTCAAATGTGATTAATACCTTAAATTGGATAGTTTTCCAATGAGTACTCATATGTCAATACTGTTCTAACAGAAAATCATCCACAATAGGAACCACCTATAACTCTGTGCCTACTCTAGCATGCCATCCAATATATAACTTGTGCTTATAAGCTCTCCAAATCTCACCTAAATCCTTTAGATGTGCTTGCCATGCACCCTCACCATCAAGGAAATTAAACTGAAGTTGACACCAAAATATTAATTCATAAAAATAAAAAAAAATAATATATTGCATTAAATACAACAGATTTTTTTAACCATATCTCTTCCCAAGCTTTATCCTTGAATTTATTTGGCAATTGTCTCCATGAGAGCGGGCTGACAGGATTGATGTCGGAGTATTTGGCAAGTGTCGCCAAAAAACTCCGACATTACTGTCCTATTTTATCAATCATTTGACTATCCTCATTATAGTCCACCATCAACTATGTGTGGAGGTTCCACACCGCACGCATGCATGTACACCCCCACCCCCCACCTCCTACTAGTAAATGTATCTGTTATGAAAGAAAAACAAATATTTTATCAATACATTTTATAATGAAAATAAATAATGGTATAAAAAATTGTTAGGGTTGTATAGGTATACCTATGGTAGTATGATCAATGGGCATCGCTAGATCTGAAAAAACTAAAGGAACACCATGTACAGGTGGAGTGGGCCCCAATGTATGCTATGTAGGGACAAACTCTAGTGGAGCAGGAGTCGAAGAATATGGAATATAAAAGCTCGGAGAGAAAGAAGCAGAAGTAAAAGAAGATGACAGGGATGGTTGGCCGAATGTTGGATGGGGAGTGGGAATCATCATCAGATATGGTAAAGATGGGTGTATAGGTTCAGATATAAAGGGTGGTGAAAACATAGGAGGCCTAAATATCCAGCGTGTCCCTAATGACACAACGGTATTAGAATTTGGGATGAATGGTATGTCAGTGGGAGGGGCAGGGTCTAATCGGGTACGCCGACCAGATCATCTAGCTCTCATATCACACCCCTCGTACGAACCCCCTGAGTACTGGGACCACTACTAGGCTTCCCATCAAATAATTGTCTCCTAATAGGTGGATCCTGTAGAAGTATTTAAAACAAAATTAATCAAATTACATTATATATTATTTAAATATATATGTATATTTGAAATAAAATACTCACTACAGGCACTAGTGGTGGAATGCCCATCTCAGTCATGTGATGATTGTTGTCTGTCATCTATTTCCATTGCCTCTCTTCAATTGGTTGAATTTCCATCATTTTCAAACAAATATAGAAGTAATTAGAAAAGGATAACTAATTTGTAACACAAAAAAAAATAATAGGGAATAGGGGGATTCATGGATAATTTAACTATATGTTATTTTAGGTGAGATTGAATAGATATATAATTAATTCAATAAATCATAAAAGATGTAATAAAAAATTTTAATTTTTAGTAGGATGGTTATTTACTAAGTGTCATTAGTCTATTAAAATCATGGAACACTGATTTTGTGGATTTATTTCACTCAAAAACCAAGAGAGAGAGCATCCTGAATTATACCTCTAGAAAATTCGGGAAGGTATATATGGGAATCAAGAGTGAGAGGCCACTCACATTTCAGAGAGACCATGATAGTTAGAGTTACATTTTGAGCACGTGACTATGATTTTTAGTTTTTTATTATAGAAATTGGTTCCCCAGGTGTATGTGTGATAAGTGAATTAACAAAGTGTGGCTAATATATGTGCATCAAGAGTGATGCAGGGCTTGTATGGGCATTGAGTTTGACGTGGTATTTTATGGGCCTCATGTATGGTGTGATTATGAAATTAGAATATGATGGGATGTGGGAAATGATGGAGTATGATACTTCTATTATGGGTGTTACGGGATGATGGTTGCTGTGGAACCACCAGGATATTGATAGCTTGGGACGGGAAGTGATGAGGTAGGTAATTACTATGGGGGGGAGTTCCCATAGAAGTGATCAATTAATTATATTGAGTAGTTGGGGTATTCCAGGCATGTGGGAATGATACATATACATTCAATGTCATATCAAATTTTGGGACAATGAAGATCAAGCACTTGAGATAGAGGAGAGTTTTGGTCTGGGTATAGCCAAAATAGAATAATGATGAACTATTATATGTTTGGGATATGGCAGGGCACATGTATTTTTCATAGATTTAAAAGATTTGAGGGTTGGGAGTGTACAAGGAAGAGGGTTGGGAGATTCCTGTTGGTTTATATCCATTCACAGCGTGACACTATGTTCCATGGAATGAAATATTTATAAAGAGGTGGGGGGGGGGGGTCCTGATGACCAATAGAATGAATATGCAGCTCACACTATGAATAGTTCTATGAGAAAGAAAAAGGTTGCTTATTTTGATATTAAAATGGGGTTTTATGGTTTCCCATTTGAATGATCTAGCAGCGTGCTCTTCTATCCATGGGTATGTGTTAGGAAAGGCCCATGTGAAAATGGGTGATGTTAATAATTAGAAGTGAGGTGACGTAGTTCTTTTGGACATGGTAGACAGTTTTGACCATTTTTCTGTTGGAAACAATGGTTCACAAGTATTGAAAGAGGCTTTCCAAAGGTGAAGCCTAGGATTTTTTTAAGCCTCTCACTGTGGTTATCCAATATAGTCATCTTGTTCATGTGAACATGGGATACAACCCATTGTGGTGGTGCTGACCACTCTTTGTGGGTGGAGACTGTAGTAGATTATGTGACATAGAAAATGGGGTTGATGATGGGTATGGAGAAGACATTTTTCATAGAAGGCCATGACTAGTGGTGTGTGAGCCCCCTCCCCCTTCACAAACCCCTGAGACCCCCTCCCCCAGCTCTCGCCTGAAGCCCCCACCCCCACACTGCACAACCCCCCTCACCCCTACAACCCCCACCCTGCACGACTACCCCCTATATCCCCCCAAATCCAATACCCCTCCCACTGTACATCCCCCCAATCCCAATGTACACCCCCCTTACAGTCACCCACCTCCCACTGCGTAGTCCAGACCCCCATAGCCACCCTTCCAACTACACATCCCCCCCCCCACAACCCCCTCCCATTGCACAACCCCCCATATAGCCAGCCCCCCTCCCCACCAACTCCCCCTTGCAGTCCCCAGCCCCAACCCCCCACAACCCCCACCCCCTACAACCCCCACCCTGCATACCCCCTCTACAGACCACCCCACTACACCCCCCCCCCCACATACAACCCCATCCCATTACATAGCCCCCCCCCACCCACTCTCACTGCACACCCCTCTACATCCCCCCATTTCCAACCCCTTCCCACTACACAGCCCCCCTAGAGCCCCCCCTACAGTCCCCTGCCCCACCTCCCCCTGCACCCCCACCCCCACACATTGCACATCCCCCCTCACCCCCACTATGTAAAACCACCTACCTATATCTCCCCATTGCACATCCCCTCTAAAACCAACCCCATACCACTACACATCCCCCCCACTCCCACTACACACCCCTACAACCCCCTCCAACTGTACAACCCCCCTACAGCCCCCTCCCACTATACAGCCCCCACCCACCCACTGCACAACCCCCTGTCACCCAGCCAACCCCCCTCTTATTGCACAACATCCCCTCCCACCTTACAGCCCCATACAACCCCTCCCACCCTACAGCCCCCTCCCCCCACCTCCCCCCCACACTGCATAACCCCCTAACCCTTTACAGCTCCACCCTACATAGCCACCCCCTATATCCCCCCTATATCCCCCCACTACACATCCCCCTACACCCAAACCCCCTCCCACTACACAACCCCACCATTCCCAGTGCACCCCCCCCCCCAAAACCCCCTCCCACTGCACAACCCCCCTACAGCTAACCCCCTCCCACTGCACACCCCCCATAGCCAAACACCTCCCACTGTATAGCCCCCACCCTCCAACTGCACCCCCCCCCATAGCCAACCCTCTCCCATTGCACAGTCCCCTCCCATTCCCTAAAAAAATAAATTATGAAATATAGACCCATAGTAGGTCTCCCTACCATTTAAGAAATCACTACCAAGTTGGATCAATATAATAGGACATCACTAAAAAATCACTATAAGACATGAACCATGCTTCTAATCAAAATGTTATCAATAGAACACCTAAAAGGTACTGTATGCGGTGGAATTATTCTCAAAAGAACTCTATGCAAGGGCATGACATTTCATAGATACAAATTTCTGAACTTGAGGAATCATCATTTGAATAGATATTCAACTAGAGAAATCATGTGTTATGTTAGGGGAAATACACTACACCATGTTATCTTATATTTAAGGTGGAAGAAAAAACACTTACTTGAATCAAGGATGGATCGCAGGTTGGAAAGAAGGGGTCACAAAGAGTAGGGGTGCTGTAGTTTAGGGATAATCAATACAAAAAACAAAAAACATCTTTGTCTTCAAATAAATCGAAATGAAAAATGGAATAAATAGTGGTATAATATTAAGATCATTTATAAATTACATATTTTATGTGAAAACAAAAATCAATTGCTGGGAAGAAGGGTTTTCATGCTGGAATAATGGGAGCTCTCGTTTAGGGCACAATGTGGGCGGATCATGATCAGAATTGGGAGCAACCTTTGTGGCATTTTATCCCAATGGTTTTTTAAAACCATTGGGAAATATTATCAAACCTATTCCAATGGTTTCAATGAATCGTTGGCACAAGGGGGTACACATTCCATTATCCCAACGGTTTCAAAAAAATCTTTGTGAAAACTATCACCTATCCCAATGATTATTTATAACCATTAGTAAAAGTGTATCTACCCGGGCCTATCCCAACGGTTTGAAAAACCGTTGGGAAAATACACTCTAAAAATTCCTATACCAATAGTTTTCAATAAACCATTGGTATATAAAACCTATCCCAACAATATTTATAAACCATTAGGATAATGGAGTTGGTATAGGAGGAATTTTTTGTAGTGTATTATGGAATAATTCTACTAGAAGAAATTGTTTTTTAATGAGGAACCAATGGAAGAAGAAACATTATAGATGAAAGATATAATTTTAAAATATATTCATAGGTAATGAAAATGAGTTACTTTTTTTGAAGGAAATATAAATGAATGAAAAGGTTATATTTGTATGTAACCACAAACATCATTCAATTTCACTACCAATCTTCATTATTTACATGACTGGTACAAAAGGATGAATAATCACTTTCCAAAACTATGACACCTCAAAACTTATTTCTCATGTAATAATAATATTATATCTTTATTCTGTGTAGTTTTTGTACTTTTTCAATAAAACATACAGAATAAACATAAGGAATTCTTATTAAATACAAAATTGATTACATTTCTTTAAAACTAAGATAATACAACAACCAAAAATACCTACTAAAAGATCTATTAGACCCACTGAAATACCACCTAATGCAACAATAAGACCCAATAAATAGAAAAAATCCTTTGGGTTAGTTAGAAAGAAAAACATCACGGGCAGAACCACAATAGCTGTACTGAGAATCAGTGGTATGACGAGCACCATTTTCACCAAGTTGTATTGAATATGGAACACAATAATACATGTTTATATAAGGCCTCTATTCAACTATTTCCCCTTAGGTGACTGTTGAGTTTCTAATGGCTATAAGTATAGCCGTTGGTTACTATATTGGTTTAATTTAAAATATCTAAGTATAAGTAGTTTTCCAAAATATTTAAGTTATCTATTGAAATTATAACTTTAAATATGTAAAATATTTTTATAAACTCTAAAAAATATATTGATTTAATATAGTATGATTGCAAAACGAGGTATGTATCTCAAATACTTTTCATATATTAAAAATGAGATAAAAAGATTTTATAAATGTGTTTACTTTTAGATGTATGAAACAAAGGTCTTAACTAAGAATATGTTTTTAATTTTTTTAATACTAATATAAGACTTTATTAATGATGTATTGAAATTTGATTTATCACTTTATGTTTTAAAACTTTAGAATTTATAAAACAAAGGAAAATATTGGTGTTAGGGCTTGGTATAGTTATAAAAGAGAATTCATATTTTTTTGAAAACACCTATATAAATTTATATGGAAACAAAGTTTATATTTAACAAAATAATAAACTTTTACTATGTTAACATTTAGGTGAGTACCCCACCTAGGTGAGGGCCACCTCTTGGGAAGCCATCTAGACCTTGATGGGCATCTCAACCAAAACCCCTGGCTATAGTATAGGGGCTGTGTGCATGCAGGGTGCGTGTTAGGTCACACACAAGTTAAGTATAGCTTTCCCTCAGCGTGCATGGGTGTGTGTGCATGGTCCGGAGCATGCCACCATACAAGACGACATGACGACGTGGGCGAACGCAAGCGCGCGCCCGCAGAAGAACCTGATATGGGGCGATACCGAGAGGGGAGGGTGAGTAATCTAGCATAAGCACGGACACCACAGGCTTATAAGGGAGCTCAATAACTTTCTCTGTTTTGATGTTGGATGACAAAAATCAGCTGGGATCGAATCCAGGCTATTCGATCGTGCTGCACATGATCTAGTCTAGCCATTGATCCCCAACGACCACGTTATTTCAACCACGTTTTTGTGTGTATTACAATCCCAAGGGATTTAATCATAGCCTTCCAAGCCTTTTAAAATTCCTGCATCGCTCATAGCTGTCAGATTACATATATGATCTAATCCATACCATTCATCTCTTTTTAAATTTTTGCGTTGCATCATAGCCGTCCACTTGAGTCGCGACCTGATCTCATCCTTCCTTTCCTTTTTAAATTTTAAGACACACCTCAGCCGTCAAATCTGAGAAAGATTTAATCTCTACCATCTATTTATTTTCCAGATTTTCTCTCCCGCGGTGCCTTTTTTTTCCTATGCATGCATTGCACTAGTGGCTTCTTCCTTTTCCACTTGCTCCAATTTCTCCACCCATGACACTAGTGGACCCCCATTTCTATCATCTTCCACAAGACCATAACCCATTGTCATTTTATAAACTGAGTGTGTCTCAGTTTTCCTTGCAAGTTTTATTAAACATATAATATATACGATTTAAATATTATATCACGTTTTGAATTTGAACCTCTCGATTTTTCATCATCTCAAGCATCCAATGCCTCCTTCAAGTTTCCCAAACCTCTCCTCCCCCTAATTCAAATTAGGTAAGGGTTCTATGTTTCCTTTATTTGATTTAGTTTGGGTTTATATATATATATACATATAGTTGTATACAATTGTATATATGTTTATGGTTGAGTATAAGACTGTGGATTTATTCTAAGTTGGTGAGTCCTTAATCCTACATGTAGTATTTAATTCTTTATCCTACAAAGGATGTGTGAGGTTTTGAGATTATATACAAATTGAAATATAAATAAGCATATATATATATATATATATTATAAAAAAAATTTATAATTGATGGCACATTTTGAAATTTATGAACCCTTCTTTTTTTTAAGGTAATTTCCCAGTGTGACCTTTTTGAACCCTCCACATAGAGAAACCCCCCTCCCCCACGAAAGGGTAGTAACCACAGGCAGCTCCCCAGCTGGGGAAGGGGTCGTTGCCAGCCGAGATGGCAGAGCGTCCCTAAGGGTAACGACTCGGCAATGATGGGTCGACACAGCAATCCATCAGCAATTAGACTGTACCTCATTTTACCCACCCAGAGGAGTCCAGGCAGCCCAACAAGGTGGGTGGATCCCGGGGGAGAGGCTTGCCCTGAAAGAGGACTCCCAGGATTCGAACCCTGAACCTCTCATAGAATGACCTTGTTTTGGAAACTCACCTTCACCACCACACCACCACCGAAGTGGCAGAAATTTATGAACCCTTGTTTTTACTAATATTCCTAATAATTTAAAACATGTAAGTGTTAATAAATCTCAGTGTAAGACCATTATATATATATATACTATGTATAATCCGTTGTACACATAAATAATCTATGTATATCGATGTTTACATAAACAAATCTATAATTTTTTATAATAAATAAACCATTTAAAAATCATTTCAAGATTTAAAATTTAGGGACCCTTGTTAATTAATGTGCTTAATATATTTATATAATTATACGTGTCATTGGTTTTTTGGTATAAGTCCCTTATATACACCATGTATTTTTAGTTATAAATAAATAAATAAATATATATATATATATAACTGTGGATCCTAAATCTAATTTAGGTTTTCCAATATTGATGAGGAAGAATGGAAAATATGGTTTTTGAAACATGAAAGGTTTTTATTTAAAAATAAAAATTGTTATATACAACCTGGTGTATAAACGGATTTAAACAACACTAAACCCTAATATTCTAGTAATTGTGGAGAATTATTTATTATAATGTTTGGGATTTTCTACCCTTATATACATATATAAGAACAACTTATTTTCACAAATATTAAATGATATTTGGTATGGTAGAATTTCAGGTTTTTTATTTTTAACATTATGTGTACCCTTGTTGATATGTTATACATAAGAATACCAGTAATAAATGTTTGGGCATCCATGTGTTTAATACCCCACATGAAATATTTGGTTTATCTTTTAATTAATTATGCATCCAATCCATAATGAAATTCCAATATACATTTCATTAAAAAGGATTTAGAATTTAAGGTTTTCATTTTATGTGACAAAACATGTATTTATTTTTGTGCATTAGTTGTCATCGCATATGTTATAATATACTAATAATATTTTCCATTTAATTCCATATCATTGCGGTTGATAGTTTGGTAATTAACACTAATATTCTTGATTCACTAAATATATGTAAATGTAAAGAACGAAATTAAATTCTTATGAACTTTTATAGATTAAGTATTAAACTATTCAAATTGGTATGGGACACTTTGAATAATATGAAATGATAAATTAAATATTCAAAGTGGTATGAGACATTTTGAATATAAAACCCTATTTGGCATATAAATAATGTATTAAACTCAGTATAACGGGTTGGGTACCAGTTAATGAAATCCCCTCGAGGCATAGATAGTTCTCATGAGAAAATCAGGTCATGGAATAAGGCCGTTGACATTTCAGGTCTTGACACGAGGTCCGGACAGGGTCTGGCATTATACATTTCCTCATGTTGTCTACAGAATTTAATTAATCAATTGTGTATTCAACTAGAGAATATGCTTGATCAGGAGATTTATATAATTTAATTAACCAAGTGTGTATTCAACTGGAGAATATTCTTGGTTAAAGAGCTTGTACCTAGGAGTATCAGAGAAAGTAAAATCTTGTTGCATATTAATTATTCATCACTTAGAGGTTTATTAGACAGTGTATGTTTCACAGTAGTAAAGGATGAAATAGAAGTTATTTTCTTATGCGCAACTCTGATCATGTAATACTCTGACTTTTAAATTTCGAACTTGTATTTTCACATGTCATACCTATTAAAGTTGGAATGTCTCTACTTATTATTTCTATTTGAGCATGATTATAATTGGAACATATTACTTTGTAATTTTTTTAGTATTCCATGAAATGTTCTTATTTAATTCTAAGACATAATGTTTTGTTATGATGCATGTGTTACATCATTCCTAAAGAAAATTTTTTATGAATAATTTTATAGGAATGTTTTCAAAAGGTTTTAATTTGTACATTATGTTATTTTAAAACCCCTTACTGGGCATTCGTATGCTCACCCTATGTATTCAATGTATTTTCTTTTACAGGTTTAGTAGATTTGAGTCCCTCTATTTGGTGAAAACTTAATGAATACTTTTTGTTCAGTTTTAAAGAATTTTAATAATTGTATCTGATTCTCCGGGTTCAAAACCAAAACAATCCTCTTGAATGGAATGTGTGTGTGTGATTTTATCTCTTCTTTTAACAAAATTTTATACACACCATGTTTTATTTCAGATCCACACTGACTTCAAGGAAGCCTAGGGATAGGGTGTGACTGTTGTTATCAAAGTACTGGTTTAGATAACCCTGGAAAATTAGAACAATACTAAAAACTTGTGTATGTCTTACTAAGTAGTCATTTCCTAAAGCTTTTCAGATGGCTAAAGAATCGCTCCTTCTTTCCCTTCCAACAAAAATATTAGAAACCATAGTTGCCATGGAATGTTTAGAAGGATATGAAACTTTTTAGAACCTTTGTTTATCTTGTAAACATCTCTATCATGTGTCCAATTCTCCTCGTGTACTCCAACTTCACTAAGGATCTGGATTTGATTAATTTCTAATGACGCATGCCCAACTTCCCTTTTATGAATGTAAGGGAAGGTATTATGAAGGTCTATTCTGATACTTCAACTTGTCCAACAACTTCTTTTCACTGATGAACTTCTAGGAAGCTGCACAATATGGTGACCTCCAAGAAGCATACCTCTGTCAAATCGTAACCTATGGTCTTCAAGGTCAGGTCATAGACTTTGAAATTATCAAGGATGAATCTACCTATTTGAATTATAGAAATCAAGTTCAAGCAGACATCACCTAACTCCATAACCTTCATTATTTCCTTTATTAAAACTTTAGATGCCCACATCCGATTAATCTGGACTGCCCATGCTATATCCGGACCCAGGATATTGAGGAGTTTGGGACCGCTTTGAGAATCCATTTGACTGGAAATTGGGGGATTCTCCAACACCAATGAATTTGGTGAAGTTCCATCTTGGAGGACATTAGGAAATCCATACTTGTTTTTTGAGAGTGAGTGAGTAATTATGTAATACCTTGGGTTTATGAACTTTTTATAACTGAATAATTTGGTGTTTTGATACTTTAAATAAAGTCTCTATTTTGATATGGTTATGCCTTGCTGAATAAAACATGTCTCTTGAATTTCAGATAGAATACATGGGTTCAACAACCAATCTTCAATCACTTCCTACTAAACTGTTAGAGATTATAATCGCCAAGACATGCTCCAAAGAATACCAGCCCTATGAAAACTTACATCTGACTTGTAAACAACTCCATTGGGTGTAAAACCACCCAAAAATCCTCCATCTTTACCAAGGAGACAATCTTGCCTATTACTGTTTTGAAAATTCACAATTTTTAAAATATAGACAAAGAGGAAAGTATCATGAATCTCTTTTTCTATGTTTCACATTGGATGATACCTACCGAGCTCTAGGTAAGTTTCTAGAAGCTACTTTGGATGGTGATCATTGAGTGTCCTACCTATTCCAGGTCCAATGTTTTAGTATGGACTGGGAACTCTACGATATCAATATTTTCAAGCATGACATGGTGCATGGAATTTATCGGGATTTATTACACTCTGAAATCACCGACCTCCACACCTATCGTGCCTCTTTGTGGAAGGATAAGTTCTTTAGACACAGGCTCAACCCTCGCTGTTCACAGTGTATTTGGGCCCAGGAAATCAAGGATCTGAATACTACCTTAGGAATTTACCTAAGGTCCTTAGCACCCTACCCGTAGTGGTCTTCTTGGTAATGGGACCTCAGAGGTGATGTGAGACAAGTTTTTTTAGTGGGTTGTGTACGAATATTTTAGAATTGTGAGGACGTAATTCATTGAAGGGGAGGATAATGCGATGCCCAAAAACATATTTCTCATGTAATAATAATATTTTGGATTTATCTTATTTATTTTTCGTACTTTATGAACAAAAAATACAGAATAAACAACAGGAATTATTATGAAATACTAAATTTATTACATTACTTCAAAACTAAGAGAATCCAACTGACCAAAAATACGTACTAATAGCCCTATCAGAGCCACTGGGATACCACCTAACACAACAATGAGACATGGTAAATAGAGAAGATCCTTCAGGTCAGTAAGAAAGAAAAACATCACGGCCATAACCACAACAGCTATACTGAGCATTAGTGGTATGACGAGCACCATTTTTTACGAAGTTGTGTTGAATATGGAACACCCTAATACAAGTTTATATAAAGCCTCAATTCGACCATTTCCCCTTAGGTTACTGTTGAGTTTCTAATGGCTATTTGTATAGATATTTGACATTATATTGGTTTAATATAAAATATATAAGTATAATTAGTTTTCCAAAATATTTAAGTTATGTATTGAAATTATATATTTAAATATATAAACTCTTTATAAAATCTAAATAGGATAATGATTTTATATAGTATGATTTCAAAATGAGGTATGTATTTCAAATACTTTTCTAATATTTTAAATGTGATGAAAATATTTTATAAATGTGTTTACCCTCGGATGTATAAAACCATGGTCTTAACTAAGAATATGTTTCTGATTTTTGTAATACTAATATAATACATTATTAATGATGTATTGAATTTTTATTTCTCACTTTATGTTTTAAAACATAAGAATTTATAAAACTAAGGAAAATATTGGTTTTAGGAGTTGGTTTAGTTATAAAAGATAATTCATATCTATTTAAAAACACCTATATAAATATATATGGAAACCTTGTTTTATGTTTAACAAAAAAATAAACTTTTACTATGTTAAAATTTAGGTGAGTACCCCACCTAGCTGAGTACCACATCTTGGGAATCCCTCTAAGATTTGATGGTCATCTCACCCAGAACCCCCTAGTTATGGACCAGGTGTGGTGCACATGCAGGGTGTGTTCTAGGTCGCGCGAAAGGTATGCATAGCTTACCCTCAGTGCACATGGGTACATGTGCATGGGATAGAGCACGCCACCGTATGGGGGGGGGGGCACATCTGAGTGGGTGGGTGCATGAGTGCGCCAACAGAAGAACCCGGTACAGGGCGGTACTGGGAGGGGAGAGTGAGTAATCTGGAATAATGTCGGGTGACTTAGGCTTATAAGGGATCCTGGGAAATTCCTCCATTTCAATGTGGGATGACGAAAATCAGCTGGGATCACATCCAGGCTGTCCGATCACACCACCCACAATATGATCCATTCGATCAGTCCAACCATCGATCCCCAGCCATCATGGTATTTCAAATACCTTTTTGTGTGCCATCCGATCTCGACGTATCTAATCATAGCTATCTGAGCCTTTTTAAATTCCCACATTACTCAAAGCTATCAGATTACATATGATCTAATTCAGACCATTCATTTCTTTTCAAATATCCACATTGCACTGTCGTCGTCTGATCGAGTCGTGACTTGATCTCATCTGTCCATCACTTTTTAAATTTGAAGACGCACCCTATCTGTCGGATCTAGATGAGATTTAATCTCATCCTTCCATTTATTTTCCAGATTTTCTCTCCAACTGTGCCTTCTTTTTCCTCTGGGTGCGTTGCACTAGTGGCTTCTTCCTTTTCCACTTACCCCAATTTCTCCACCCGTGACACTAGTGGACCCTCCTTTCTATCATCTTCCACTAGACCGACACCCACGGTCATTTTATAAACTATGTAGGTCTCGATTTTCCTCGCAATTTGTATTAAACAAATAATTTATACAGTTTATATATTATATAACGTTTTTCATTTGAACCTCTCAGTTGTTCTTCCTCTCAAGCCTCCAGCACCTCCTTTGAGTTTCTCGATCCTCTCCTCCTCCTTATTCAAATGAGTTAAGGTTTTTATGTTTCCTTTCTTTGATTTGTTTTTGGTTTATATAGATATATATATATATATTTATATATAGATGTATACACTTGTATATATGTATATGGTTGAGTATAGGACTGCCAATTTCTTCTAAGTTTGTGAGTCCTTAATCCTAAATGTAGTCTTTAATTCTTTTTCATGAAAAGGATGTGTGAGGTTTTGTGATTCTATAAAAATTGAAATATACATAAGTATATATATATATATGTATACATATTTTATAAACAATTTTTTTTATAATTAATGGCACATTTTGAAATTTATGAACCCCTATTTTTACTAATGTTCCTAATAATTTAAAACATGTAAGTGTTAATAAATCACGGTGTACTGCCATTATATATATACACTATGTATAATCGGTTGTACACATAAATAATCTATGTATATTGATGTTTACATAAACATATCTATAATTTTTTTTGATAAATAAACCATTGAAATTTCATATCACGATTTAAAATTTAGGGACCCTTGTTAATTAATGTGCTTAATATATTTATGACATCACAGGTTTCATTGGACTTTTGGTGCAAGTGCCTTAGATACACCATGTATTTTCATTTATAAAAATATATATATATATATATATATATATACATGTAAAAATAAATTTGGATCCTAAATCTAATTTATGTTTTCCAAGATTGATGAGGATGAATAGAAAATGTGGTTTTTGAAACCTAAAAGGTTTTTATATAAAAATACAAATCGTTATATACACCCTGGCGTATAAACAGATTTACAAAACACTAAACCCTAATCGTTTAGTAATTATGGATAATTCTTTAGTATAATTTTTGGTATTTTCTACCCTTATATACATATGTATGAATCACTTATTTTCACAAATATTAAATCGTGTTAGGTATGGTAGAATTTTAGGATTTTCATTTTTAACATTATGTTTACCCTTGTGATATGTTATAGATAATCATACTAGTAATAAATGTATGGGAATCCATGTGTTTAATACCCCACATGAGATATTTTGTTTATCTTTTAATTAAATATGCATCCAATACAAGATGAGATTCCAGTATACATTTTATTAATAAGGTTTTAGAATTTAAGGTTATCGTTTTATGTGACAAAACTTGTATTTATTTTTGTGCATTTGTTGTCACCACATATGCTATAATCTTCTTATCATAATTTCCATTTAATTCCATATCCATGTAGTTGATAGTTTTGTAATTAACACTTATATGCCTAATTTACTAAATATATGTAAATGCTAAAGAATGAAATTAAATTCTTATAACCTTTTATGGATAAAGTATTAAATTATTCAAAGTCTTATGTGGCATTTTGAATAATATGAAATGAGAAATTAAATATTCAAAGTGGTATGGGACATTTTGAATAAAGGACCCTATTTGGCATATAAGTAATGTATTAGACTCAATATAAAGGGATGGGGACCGGTTAATGAAAGCCCCTTGATACATCTATTGTTCTCATGACACAACCAGGTCCTGGAATGAGGCCATTGACATTTGAGGTCTTGACACGAGGTCTTGTTGGGGTTTGGCATTATACGTTCCCTCATTTTGTCTATAGAATTTAATTAATCAACTGCGTTTTCAATTGGAGAATATACTTAATTAAGATATTTATAGAATATAATTAACCAAGTGTGTATTCAACTAGAGAATATGATTGGTCAAAAAGCTTATACCTATGAGAATCCGAGAAAGTAAAAGCTTGTGGCTTATTAATTATTCATCCCTTAGAGGTTTATTTTCCAGTGTATGTTTCACAGTAGTAAATGTTTAAATTGAAGTTATTATATTATGTGCAACTTTGATCATGTAACACTCTTAGTTTTAAATTCTGTACTTTTATTTTCACATGTCATACCTGTTAAAGCTAGAATAACTCTTCTTATTATTTATGTGTGAGAATACTTATAATTGGAACATGTTTCTTAGTAATTATGTTAGTATTCCATGAAATGTGCTCATTTAATTCTGAGACATAATGTTAAGTTATGATGCATGTGTTACAGCATTCCTAAAGAAAATGTTTTATGAATAATATTACAGGAATATTTTTAAAAGGTTTTAATTTGGACATTATGTTATTCTAAAGCCCCTTACTAGGCATTCATATGCTCACCCTATGTCTTCAATATATTTTATTTTACTGGTTTAGTAGATTTGAGTCCCTCTATTTGGTGACTGCTTAATGATGAATTTTTGTTCAGTTTTAAAGGAATTTTAATAATTGTATCTGAATCTCCAAGACCTAAACCAAAACGATCCACTTGAATGTAACATGTGTGTGTGATTTCATCTCTTCTTTTAACAAAAATTTTTACACACCATGTTTTATTTCTGCTCTGCACCAGCTTTGGGGCAGCCCCGGGCTAGGGCATGACAGTGAGCATGTACCTATAAGTATCAGAGAAAGTAAAATCTTATGGATTATTAATTATTCATAACTCAAATGTTTATTATCCAGTGTATTTTTCACAGTAGTAATGGACGAAATCGAAGTTATTTTCTTATGGTAAACTCTGATCATGTAATAATCATATTTTTAAATTATATACTTGTATTTTCACATGTCATACCTATTAAAGTTATAATTTCTCTACTTATTTTTTCTATATGAGAATTATTATAATTGGAACATGTTGCTTTGTAATTTTGTTAATATTGCAAGAAATGTACTCATTTAATTCTGAGATATAATTTTTTGCTATGATACATGTGTTACAAAAATCCTAAGAAAAATGTTTTATGAATAATTTTACAGGATGTTTTCAAAAGGTTTTAATTTGTACATTATTTTATTTTCAAACCCCTTACTGGAATTTGTATGCTCACCCTATGTTTTCAATCTGTTTTCTTTTACATGTTATTTAGATTTTAGTCCCTCTATTTGGTGACTGCTTAATGATTAATTTTCGTTCAGTTTTAAAGGAATTGTAATAATTATATATGATTCTCTAGGACCTAAACTAAAACAATACTCTTTAATGGAACATGTGTTTGTGAATTCAGCTCTTTTTTTTAACAAAAATGTTTACACATCATGTTTTATTTATGATTCGCACTGACTTCGGGGCAGCCCAGGGTTGGGGTATGACAAAAACACTTGCATTAGAAAAATTAAGTGCCATTAAATGAAGACTGATAACCCTAATGAAGTTTCAGATAAAGAGTTAAATATAATATCAGATATAGAAGGTAATACGAAAAATAAAAACATCAAAAGGTAATTTTAAGAGAAATAAAAAACTAAGATATTTAGAAGGAAAACCCATTAAAGAAATCAAAAATTCCATATGATTCAATCATGAGGAATGTAAAGAGAGATAATACCATAAAAATTTCAAAGGAATTTAATGAGATACTCAATTTTTTGATGTAGTTTAAGATTACACGTATCTAGAAGGATACTGAGAAAACAAAAGAACTTAAAGTTTTATAAGAACTTAGTTCTAGCAAATATATATGGGTTTGATGGTCAAATCACAAGAAGTTAAGATAATTAGTTATGATGGTAAACTTTTGTTGATGTAAATATGAAGTATCAGATGTAATGCAAGTACGAGTGATTGATATAAATCAATGAGTTGAGGAATTCCAGATATTTGGAAGATAAAAGTTTTTTTTGGAATATAAGTAAATCATAGGATTATATAATCAAAATAAGAGGTTCCCCAGATGAGCAGGAGGAGTAATAATAGAAGTTGGAGGTTGAATTTGAGTCGATCAAAATAATAATAATTTGTAATCCCAGTTTTAACAAATTAAAGGTTCATCGGATGGAGACCATAGTAAGCACATGAATAATTATATATAATGTTTGATGCATTAAAATATTCATAATATTGAGTTGAGACAAAGGCATAATAAGAAGAATATTATTACTTTTTATGGAAGAACCGATTTCAGAATATGTAAGAAGGGAATTGAATTGTTGTAAAGTCATACATTCTGATAATGTTGATCTAGATGTTCAAAGTGAAATATTCACATAATTTATTTTTTGAATTCAATAAAATATCATAAAATGAGTTTAAGATTATTTATTTCAAGAATAATGGGAGTTCAGATGAATTCAAATCATGATATCATAAAAATAAACAAAAGGCAGACAATTCAAAAGTTGAGATAACAATAAATTCAAACAGAATATCATGAATTACCTATATCTATCAAAATAATTGTTTCTATATAAAGGAAAAACACATTATTTTAGTATGAAAATACAGAGAGATATATTTATTAGAAATAAATAGTAGGATTGGAAGTATCCAACCAAGCACTTTCATCAGAAGATTAGAAGTGTCGAAGTTGAGTAGACGGGAACTTGAGGTTCCAAAGTAGAGTAATTTATCTAGATCTATAAGACTGGAAGGAGGAGTGACAGACTAACATCAAGAATCAACTTACTTAAGTTCCGGATGTTAAATTTCTTAGCATTGAGAGTTCTGGAAGAAAATTTTTCCACAAGCTAAAGGACAGGGTCAATGTGCATGCTAAATATTGAGAAAGTTCATCTAGAAGTCAAAGAACCATCTATGAAGAAGTTAAACAAGAATACTTAAAGTATTTTGGTTCTATTATAAATAATTCCATCATTCCTACCATAGAGTTCTCAGGATATTTTTGAAGTTAGATTAACCACATGGTTAATATTGTGGTTTCAGAAGAGCATATGATGAACATAGAGGATTAAGGTTGATTCCTTCCAAAAAACCCAGTAATTTGAGATGGTTAATATAAATAAAAGAATCCCTGACCCAACAGGAGTCGACAAGAAAATTATATGGTTCTCGCATTAATGGATAACATTGTAAAAATCCATATGTGTTGTTTTATTTACATTATTTGAGAATCTCACTAAGTATTTTAATTAAATGTATATGTATTTTTTTTATAAACTTTATTGTGTACGTTCCATAATTTTCATACATAATATTTAAATTTATAGTTTATATTTTGTAATGTTTTCTTTATATAAATATAATAACACACATACAATTATATATTTCCACATATATATTTAATTGGTTTATATATTTATATATGTACATATATAAATATATTTTATATAAAATTATATTTTTATATAATTTTTTTTATATTTATCTATTTTGAACTATATTACAAAACATTGGAATATATCTATTAATTCATATACTATATATAAATAATATAATTTATAATTATATGTTTTAAATTCATTCTTTATATAATTTATAAATGTAAAAAATGATACATTATAAGCATACCATAAGTGTTTTTTATATTTTTTATAAATATAAATATTGTTGAGTCAAATAGGGTGAATATTAATTGAAAATAGATATATTCCAATCATAGGATAAAATAGTATGAGGATGGGGTTATAGAGTTCATCATGTGTACAATAGAGGATTAACATTTCCCTTCTTAAATATTTTTTTGGGATTATATTGTTGTTATCAAGAAAAATTTATCCATATGGGTTGAAAGAACACTTGAAATATCATGGAATAGATAGAAGATATAAATTTTGGACTAAAAATGTAGAATAAATGATTGTATCTACTGATTAGGATAACACAATAGTTTATGGAACATCTGAAATGAGTATAATTATAAATGATTTTTGAGATCACATTGAGGAAATGAAAATGACAGGTTAAGGTGATCATCATGATTATCTTAAGATATTTTAGTATTCAAATAGTAGTGAAAATATTTCATTGTATGTGTGTTGTATTTAATATACAACATTGTCATCCATACTATAGTTATATAATTTGAAATCTAGCAATGGATAGAGTGACACCATCTTTAGAAAAATACATGCTCTCTTTATGAATATGTAACTATAAGATAATTTAGCACATTATAAAACATATGAAACTAAAAAATGTTATGTTAAATGGTTATGATCTTTGAAAGAATATATATCTATTGAAATTATTGTAGATTATTTATCTAGGACTATGGATAATTAAAAATGATCTAAGTGTGATACAACTTGATACAAGAAAGATGAACCAAGTCCTTTGAAATATTTATGTGGATTTCCAATCATTTCAGTGTTTGGATAGCTATATGAAAGTTAGGATACTATAAGAAAATTAACATGAACAATAGATAAAATTGTTCAAGATGATAAAATTCATCACCCATAAGACTCTCCACAATGGAAAAAAATTCCCATGAGTATCCTGAATATGAAATTGATCTTCTAATCCTCTATCTTGCATGTGATGGATTGAATCATTTTTGTTATACAAATTCAAAATCATAATAAATTATTTGCAATGTTGGTAAATTATAATTTTATACCATGTTTATACACAAAGTGAAAATAGATCGTGTTTCATATTCTAATATCTGTTGAGTCAAAAATTTTACTTTCTAATTTTCAAATTCTTAGTTTTTTAAATAAAAAAAATTAAAAATATGTTTAATAAATTTATGTTTTCCAATTTTTTAGTAAGTTTTTTGTAGAAAAAATTATTTTATATCTAACATATAAATAATTTTAATGTAAAAAATATAAAATTTTATTATTAAATATGATCAATAGGACTGAAGCTGCGTTGGATTCATAAAACTAACTTTTGTTTAGACTAGTGGTTAGATTTATGTCCAATCTTTCTGATTGATAAAATTCACATCCATGAGACTCAAATTTTCACAGATACATAGGATTTACCTTTGTTTAATTTATCAGATTGAGAATCGATAGTGAAGTTCAATGGACAATTCAATGTTTATAACCAGACAGATTAGAATTATATCTATCATAAAGAATACCAAATAGCTTTGTAATGGTGCTAAAAAAATGTTGCTGGATAAATGAAGTAAAAATCATTCTTAACCGTCAAGTTCAAGATCTAGATCATTATGAGCTATCAAATAGAGATCTATTTGAATTTGTTACAACTAAATCATAACTATGACCATTAGATAATCACTTATAAATATGAGGTCATTTTTAGAGATGGGAGGTAATGAATTCTCAACTCAAGTCATATAAATTTCTCACTATATGAACATCTCATTCCAAGTATTTATAATCTTTTAGATAGATGAAGCTATAAGGAATCCTTGTGAGGATTTTAAATTCATCAGAACAATTTTATTTTGTATTAAATAAGGACCATGTTATATGTTTTTTATCTTTTTAAAAACTTTTTTTCCTAACATTTTTAGTATTATAAAAAATAATATTTTCATATGAATATATTTTTCAGAGTCAATTTTTTTTTCTAGAGATAAAAAAAATATATAAAGTTTTCCAGACTAAAAAAAATTATAAAATTTTTCCAATTCATATTTTTTTGAACCAATTTGAAACAAAATTATGTTAAAAAATATATATGAGATAAAATTTTTCCAAAATCAAAAATGGTTATAAAGTTCTATAAAATAATTTTGTTATAAAATTTGTCACAATCATTTTTATTAAAAAACCAAGAAGAAAAGATTTGTCGTACTGATGAAATAGTTTTACTCCAAAAGGTATTCTACTTTTAGTTTTTTCACTTATTCATTATTCTAGTTTATCAATTATGTTGATTACTTATTCTTTTAGTTTTAAAAACATATATTTTGTTGAAAACTTAATAGTTTGTCTAATTATATTGTTTCTCACTTTGATAAAATGTTTTAATAAAATAATATTAAGTGTTTGTATTTATATTTAAAACATATTTCAATTAGATTTTGAATATAAAATTAGATAAGGAATTATAATATGATCAATTTGTTTACCTAGAATTTTAATCGTCGCCTTCTATGAAAATATAATGATTGGTCACCCATTGTACCACATTGGATTTCTGATAATTTTCTCCTAACTCTTACAACCTCATTTAGTGCTTAATTTTTTTACTTTCCATTCATCCAATCATAGGTATAAGTCTCAGTATGATGGCCACCAATGAATAATTTAAAAAAAGGGAAGTTGTGAGAGAATTAATTTTTAAGAAAAAATGGTTTGAGAAATACGATTCTAATTAGAAAAGGGTTATCAAGTTTTAATGTTGTTAAAATATTATTATTCATAAATATTATTTTTAAAAATATTAACATAATATAGTTAGATATTTTTATGTTTTAGTTCAATTTATTTCTAAAGAAGATAAGTAATAAGTAGATTTTAAATAGTTTGGTGAAAAAATATTAACATTCTTATGAACAATTCTCATAGCCAGTGGAAGTAACCTTTCAATGTGATTTGTATCTCCCTTCTAACCAATTACGTGAAAAAAATAGAAGTTTTATGAAATCTAAATACGATTCATTTTAGATTACTTATTTTAAAAAAAGTAAGGAATTTTTCACACCTCACACCATACACAAGGGTCGTTACTTTGTGGAATCGGTGTTATCTAATCCTAAGAAAGAGTGAAACAGATACCCTCCAAGTTTCATACATATTTATTTTGTATTATCTGATGAATATGTGGAAAATCAACCTTTTGTGATTTTTTTCATCACAGTGGAATCAATAAATAAGTATTCAATGAAACAAATTTTTTTATGTTTTCATTCTTTATAAACAAGATTTTAGTCAATTGTATGGAAATTTTTCAGATCAAGAATAAGACTTATCATAAAGGGAAAATATCTCCATAATTAGTGAAGAAACCATGTTAATGATTATATTAGTTGTTGATTCTAAGTTGAAATCCTTTTTAGATAGAATAGATAAAACTAAATTTGATGTAGGACCAATAAAAGAGAAATAAGTTGAGAAAGAAAAATGAAAGGCCAAATCATATCCTATGAAAAAAAGACATTGAAGATAAAGACTGATGGTGAGTTCAAGAAATCCCGGGCACATAAGGCTCAAAAGAGACCTGGTGATCCTTAGTTTTTCCTTGATAAGAATGAGCAAAGATATATGAATATTAGAAAAATCAAAGAGCTAAAGGAAGCATAGAAAATAAATTAATAGAACTAATGGATTTGAAACTCTAAAATAGATGAAATTTTAAGGATAGATGTTGAAAAAGCTTCAATGAATCTAATTATATCGATTTCTTCTTTTTTAGTAGTGTAGTTAGCTCAATAGTATAAAACCATGACTCATATCGAAAAGACTATTTCGGATGTTGGTCTGGAGATTTGAGAAACTTTAGTTATTCCTTCAGTATTTCTAGAAGTTAAAAAAAGGGAAAGATAAGAGGTTTTATAGGAAGTAAGAGAATACATCCCTATTCAAGTAAGAAATGTTTTTTAGAAATAAAAATAAAAATATGTTAAGAATGTTTTAAAAGGTATTCTTAAAACATTACAGTAGTCAAAAAATAATTGGAAGAAGAATAAGAACAAGAGGAAGAAGAGTATGAAGAAGAATAAGTGGATGAGGAACAAAAGGTAATATAAACTAAAGAAGAGACTATGGAAATGAAGAGTTCATAAGAGTCATCTTCATCTTATAATCTGTTAATTTCCCAATCCTATAAGAATTATAACATAAAAGAATGTGAAGAAGTAAATTTATCATTAAAATAGTAATATAAAGAAGGAAATTCTTGTAAAAAAGTGTCTGACAAGGTTGATACAGAAAATGAAATAGATATTGTGAACATTTTATAATATGTTAAAGTTAATTCAAAAGAAAATAAGAGAAATGAATATTCATCTAGACCACATGTTTCATAAGTTAAGTCAGAATCATTAGACTCAGCTATAATAGAGTCAAAAAAGAAAATTTATTACATTTTCCTAACTTTGAAAAGTTCAAGTGATTCAATATCACAATTTTTACCATTGAGGCCAAATGAAAACAAATTCATAATCCTACTAATGAAAAATCATAATAGATGAAGATTTTAACTAATAATGCAATCTAGAATGAATCTAAAGTCAAATCTATTGAATGTTACTTAAGATATCAGAAACGACATTTTAATTAGATGATAAAATAACTGAGAGAGGTTTGAAATGATTTAAAAGACCATAAGGACAAGATAATGGATGCTAATAATGTTTGTGTTGATATTTTAGACTACTTTGATAAGTTTTCAACCAATGTTTCAGATAGAGATAAGTTTTTTGAATAATTAAGAGACATGACTGGTAATTGGGGTGAGTAATAAGAGTCTTGAAAGAAAAGGTTCAAAGCATGGAAGTTGAAAATTGGAAAATTTGACCCTATGAAAATGATTTGTTCCTAATAAAGGAAGAGTATAAGAATATAAGTGCGGAGGTTGAAAAATTAAAGGCATTGGTTCAGAAGAAAGCACCCATAGAGGAAAAAATTGTGAAGCCTGATCCATCAGTCTCAAAATATCTAAAGGATTGTGATGATGGTAGAAAGATGAAGAAAATCACGAAAAAGTATTTAAAGAAATAATGAACATTTTTATTTGAGATATTGATGTAATTTTTATAAAAAAATATAAAACCATACTGAATTTGAATAACTTTTTAGCCGAACTCATTATTTCTGAATGAATTCCAATTTTGTTTGGATATATTTTCTTTATTTATTTCTTGGTAGAATTGTTAATTCGCATTCAATTGTTTGATATATTATTAATTTTTGAAAATTTTAGGATATTATAATTTTATACATTTTTGTAAATCAAAACAAGGAATAAATTTCTTGTTTTTGGGACAAGCTTTGGTGGAGATGTTTTGGGATGTATAAGGGGAGAAATTTTTAAAAAAATTTGTGAGAATTTATTTATAATAAATATCTTTATTAAGTAAGGGGGGAATTAAAAGAATAAATAGTTTTCATTAAATAAACTATAATGAAGAAAAAGAGGGTATTAACTTAGTGGGGTATAAAAATGATAAGGGAAGAAAGTTTATATATATTTTATGTTCCTAAAACAAAAATGTTCTGTAATTTTTCAAAGTTATTATTTTTAATTTTGTCTATTTTGTTTTATGATTTCCAAAAAGGGGAGATTGTTCAGTTGAAACTTTTACTTTATAATTTTCCTTTCCTCAGTTTTTGTAAATCACAAACACATTCTAAAAACTATTTTTACTAAATTTATATTTCTCACAAGTTTTATTATGGTTTTTTAGAAAAAAATATTTAATACTGAATATTTAAATAGTTTTAATATAAAATGAATATGAACTTTTATTATTAAATCCAATCCATTAGACTGATGGTGTGTCTGATTCATCAGACCAAATGTTTTTATAACATGTGGTTAGACTTGTGTCTCGTCTATCATATTGAAAAAAAGGAATGATCATTATACTGAAATTGTTACCAATACATTAGATTGAACATTGTTCAATTTTCAGATTGATAATCAATAGTGAAGTGCATCAGACTATTCAAAGATAATAATCAGAATGAATGAAATTATATCTATTGAATGGAATATAAAATATAATTATAATGGTTCTAAAAAACAACAACAGACAAATGAAGTAAAAAATCCATCTTATATTTCACGTTCAAGATCATAATCATTATGATCTATCAAACTGTGAGCTTTCCCAGGATGTTGCAACCAAATCAGAAATTTGACCATTGGAGAATCACCTATAAATTGGTGGTCATTTGAAGAGATGAGAGATGATTCATTTGCAACTCAAGTCATATAAAGATATTTCTGTGGGGAAATATTTTTGAGAATATTTTTTGTCTTTTAGAGTGTTGAAGTTTTAAGGAATCCATGGAATTATTGTAAAATCCTTATAACTATTTTCTTTTTTATTTTCTGAATCTAATTACGGTTCTGATCGAGGGCTTGTGGGGATAGGAAGAAGGTGAATATGATCCATCAGTTTGAGATATTATGTGGATTGGAAGATAGAACTGACATCTATCATCATATCATGATATTTCTAATTTAAGAAACACATAACAGATACTAATCCATTAGAATGACGAATTCCATGGGGTAGGAAGATATATCCATACCAATCTATCATATCAAGTGATTTCCTAGTAAGGAAATATAGACCTTTATAGTAAGTATTAAAACTATGGATAAACATTAGTCATGATTTTTGGCTACCTAAACTCTTATGGTTAAAGATTAAATTATTTTATTAATCTTGTAATTCATTCTTACAGGTATAAGATTTTGTATTTATTGTTTATACAAGATTTATTTTCCATTGTGTATTTGTGATATAAAGTTAGTTGTACTCTAATATTTTTAAAAAACTATTTTCTCGATGTGTCTTTGATATCTATAAATAACTATGATATAATAAGACAATATTTGGTTTTGATTTTAACACTATGATAATTGGAAAAAGTCTGTGTCCGATCATTTTTACTTAAGAAGATTTTTTTTCTTGTTTTAGTATAATTTTTTGAACCAAAATTCTCCCCCTATATCCATTATAAATTATTATGATCCAATAATATCATGACCAACACAATATAGAAATGAAATTTATGTTTATTTGGAACCATTTATTGATGATTTGAAATTGATGTGAGATTCAGGTTTTATGTTGCGTGAAACTAAAAAAATAATTATTTTAGGTTGAGATCCATATTGTTTGGGATGATAAAATAATTTAATTCTTATGGAAATATATCAAGATATAATTAAAAAGGAATTATAGGGTTTTCCATTTGTGGAGAAGGAACACAATCAATTATAATGAAACATTCCTTGAAGATAGATTTTTTCAGACAACATATATTCTTACCCTGATAAAATAAATACTGATCTTGGACAACATCATTCGATGGGAATTCAAACGAAGTTGTACATCCATCTATATTAAGAGGTGATGAATGGTTTAGAGCGTAAATAATATTGTCACCATTTTTAGTAAGATTTTTATAAAAACCATATGAAAACATATTGGAAAATGAGTAAAAATTTTTTAATTACCATATTAAATTTTTTAGTATGGTAGATATTTTCTTGATTCCATGCTTATATAGAGAAATATATATAATAGTTCCATTGTAATATTTCTGAATACACCTGACAAAAAATGGCAGTAAAGAAAGGTTGGGAAATATTAACATGGGAATAAGAGAAGTGTTAGTTCCAGTAAAAGATCAATGATGGACTTTTCATCCTTCAATAGCTTAAAGTATTTCAAGGAAATATAGATTTTGGTTTTAAAACATCTTGAATGGTGTAAAGGTTCCAAAGGTTTGTTCATCAAATAAAAAAAATATTAAGTTAATGACTAATTTTAATTTTAAGGCATTAAAACCATATGACTATCATATTTTGAAGTAAGATTTAATTCTTGTGTCTTTCGGTGTTTTTATTCCTAAAAATGTTTGACATACATTAATAAGGTTTTACTTATTTTTCAAATCTATATGTTATAATGTTTTAGACCTAGTAAAGTTTTTAAATTTAGAAAAGGAAAGTGTATCATATAAAGTTGATTAGAGATATTATTCCCATCATTATTCATTTTTATAATGGATCACTTGATGGTACACTTTTCTATAGAGATCTAACTATGTAATCATATACATTATAGATAGATGTACCCCATTTAATGATAACAAAATATTTTTAAAGGTTATGTTAAAAGTCAATGTAGGCCATAAGTTTGTATTATAGATAAATATATTATTTCCAAATATATTTCTAATATGGATATCATTTTCCTCCCAAATGTAACACTCCAGGATTTCATAGTACGTTCTCCCATTAAAGTAAGACAATAGCTTGCGCTACACACAACACCGAGTTCGAACTCGCCACAACTTACTAAAATAAAAGTTCAAAAAAGCGGTTAAGAATAGTATTAACTTCATTTTTAATCGTATATACTCTATATAATTTTAACATCTATATTATGTTTTTCTTATAAATAATATAAGAACAAATTCATTTTTTTCTGATAAAATAAGTATTTTTTTTAAAATGTAATTTTACAGCCTTTTAATGGTGAACCATTTTTAAAATAAATATTTGACAATTTTATGTATTCAATTTAATGAAATTAAATTATTCTCTAGAATCGGGACATAAAAATTTAGTTTGTAAAAAATTTTGGTTCTTTTCTGATAACTTTCATATTTTGATGAATAGTGAAATTACTAAATTTTAATTAAAAACAACTTTTTTAATCAAAATAATTTATAGTGATAAATTATTCATTTTAATGGTTTTAAAGCATAATTATATTATATTTTTATCATTTAATAAAATTTAAGTCATTATAAGTAATTTCAAATTTAGATTTGACATAAAGACATGTCAATCTTTAGATAGTTTTTACTTTTTAAAAACCCGCTTTTTGTTTTTCAAAATTTTAATTAATTTTAAATAAATAAATGAAACTTCTATGTTTCTAATTTGGTAAAATAGACTGCATTTTTGAATTCATAATATCAAATTTATCTTAGGGTGAATTTTTGGTATTTTTCTGAAAACTTTCAATTTTTTTATGAATAGTGAAACAACACCGTGTTATTGGTTAAAACCAAATTTTTATTTAAATAATTAGTTATTTTATTTTAATTTATTTTAAGTCAAAATATATACATTATACCTATATATATTGAACTTATTTCATTGGCATCATTTTATAATATGTTTATATATATAAAATTTTATTGAACTTTTTACCGTCTTTACCCACCTCCTATGAGCATTTTCAAATTTGTATAAAACTTAATTTTACCTCTTCTGTGAGTTTAATTTCAAAAATATGAGAGACATGGTTAATACCATTAAGTAAAATGTGGTTCAATATGATGAAAATATTTTTTGGTGAATAGTAACTTTTTACTTTTATTTACCACGGTTAAAAGTAAATAGGTTAATTAAGGGTAAAAATGATATTATAGTTACCCTAACACATGTCCTAATTCTATTGGATAAATTTAATTTGACCAAAAACAACCTTATTAACAAAATATGATCTTTTATATCCACTTGGATTAGATTAGGAGATTTATTATTATTTAATTCAAAGAAGAGTTAAACGTGCTAAATTCGAAGTTTAATAACTAAACAATTTTTAATATAGAGTTTCACATAAAATAAATTTGACTATAAATATTCGTTAGAAATATAAAAATATTTCATAAATAATTGTATTTTATTTATATTTTTTAGACATTAAATAATTTAATTTATTTATGAGACAATGATGATGCAGTAATTACCTAATTAATCAAATATTTAAATAATTGATTTTTTAAATATATAAATAAATGTAATTTGAGACTTTTTTTGAATTCCAATAATTTTATAGGTTAATATGACATGTTAAGGTTGGTTATATAAATTTTTTTCTAAGTAATAATGCTGTTATGACTTTAGAAAAAACAAAATACCAAATAGTGTCAAAATTGACATAAAAGAGTTTTTAAAACAAATATTATATTATTAATTGATATTCAATTCATAAAAATCTAAGTTTTGGCCAAAAGACTTATATAATGAAATTTGTATCATTAATGAACCACTTGGGGTTCTCTTGGAAGTTTTTAGTATGTTTATTAACCATATAATATAAAAATACAATGAGACATGGTAAATGTCAAACTGTTTAACTAAGAGTTAAATCTTAAAGATAAAGTTAATATAGTGACCCAAAACTGTATAAAACCTATTGGTTAAGTGATTTTAGACCCATACTCACCTTAAAATTTAAATAATTCATTTTGGATCCATTATAAACCTAAAATGATTTTATTATAAAATAATATTTCTAGCTTTTCCTAAGGTGTCTCTCACCCCTCTTATAAAAGGGAACCCCCCTTCCCTCAAATTCACACCTTCAAGGCCATTTGGATTGGTCAAAACCTACCAAAATACCCTATAAAATGTCCTCCATTCATCTTATAGGCATTAATATAGTCATAAAGCCAACCTAAGAATCCCTTTTGATCAAATCAAAAGGAAGAACCTGAAGAAGAGGTAAATATTTCATCAACTCTTTCAAGTTCCTTTCTTCTTCCACTCCCTCTTTCATTGTTGTTTCCATTATAAAATAATAACTCCAGTATCTTCTATATACTTTGATGTTATTATAAATATGGTACAACCATATTCATTTTTCTATCCATCATTTGAATGACATGTCACCATACGTGCATACGTACGGATTACCATCTCCACGTCGTGGTGTAATTGTTATTCAATACATTATTATTTGGATGGGTATAATAATGATGTTTAATTGATGTAAATAATAAATATAACATGATAATGATTCTGTATATATGATATAACATCCAATTATATATTATTTTAATATCAAAAGAATGATATTGTCGCTCGTG
Source organism: Viscum album (assembly GCA_963277665.1). Lineage (NCBI taxonomy): Eukaryota > Viridiplantae > Streptophyta > Magnoliopsida > Santalales > Viscaceae > Viscum > Viscum album. The sequence goes on along the minus strand of OY728165.1, from coordinate 67,341,971 downwards.
CGTACGTACAGATTACCATCTCCACGAACATGATGAGATTCATTCCCCATCGTATCTATTCAAGACTAATTTTCATTAGATGATTAAAAATAAATTTTAAAGACTTAATATAATTCTGAATATGAATAATATACATCCTATCCATAATAAAAATTACTTACATAACAAATCATATAAAGGAAAACGAATCAGTTAACACCCAAAATGAAAATAATACTAAGATATTATTAACAAAGTAATGTTAAAAGATCATATATGATATCATATTAATGTACATGATTCTTGTATAATTTAATAAAAATTGTTTCACCATTATACAGGATGTTAACCTACCCTTGATCAAGGAAAAGTACAATGTAAGGTTTAATTTCATATTCTCTTTATTATCCGAGGTTGTTTATACGTAATTATCTACTAGGACCTCTTTATCATCCACATACATGTTTCTTAGAAATGTATTTCAAAACATTTTTACTATTTACTAGAAAACGGGGTAAATTAATTTATACCCTTATTCAAACTTATATGTTTTGAATGTAATATTTCTATCATTTTCTAAACAAGGTAATTTATGACCTTTTCGACAAAATTAAGGTAAGAATGTTTTTTTTAACTTATACAGCAGGTGCGGCTATTTTCCACCATTATAACATCATCAAAGATTCCCTTACAAGCTTATACGAATATTTCAAAAATAAATGTTTTATTTTATAATTATATTAATTCTAAATGATTTCCAATTTGAAAGAGATATTTCTCTATAAAAGGTTTTGATTTTATCTATGTCAATATCCTTTGATGGATTTTAAGCTTATTTGATGTTGATTTATTATGATACAAAACTTCCATATTGTATTGAAGGTTTTGTGATATGTTTGACTGTGGATGTGTTATTTTTACACCATTCATGGTTTATGGATAAAGTATTGACATTTCATATGCTAGTTTTAAAATGAATGTTTATGTGATATATCAACCTTTTTTTATGATGAATGTGTTGGACTAGTATGTTCTGGGTTGGGGACCAGTAAAAGTAAGCACTTCGAGTTGGGGTCTGGTTATAGCTGACCCTCTGGGTTGGATTCCAGATACAGAGGCTGTCCAGGTTGGATTTTGGTTATATAGGCTCTCCGGGATAGAGTCTGGTTACAGAGGCTCTCCGGGTTTGGGTCCGGTTACAGTTAGCCCATAGGTCCTGACATGAGGCCTTGACACAAAAATTAAAGTCTGGTACTATACATTCCCTAATTATGAAATTAGTTATTACATGTGATTATTCGACTAATATAATATCCATGTGCATGTTTATATGGTAATGTTTGATTTACTTTTTCCATATTATGTTCATGTTTATGTTTAAAAGGTTATTGTTTTATTACATATCTTGCCTTAAAAGTTTATAGCTTCCACTAAATTATTTACCCTTACTGAGAATCTGATCTCATCCATTCCTTATGTTTTATTTTCCCAGGATATCAAGAAGTCAGTTATGAGTGACTTTCAGGCATTATCTAGGAGGCCTGGACGTTTATAATGGAATAAATAACAATTGTTTTTCTTTTCAAGTTGTAATGTTGAACTTCTTGTATGTAATCTATTTTTCAAAACTGTTAAACTGATCAGTCCTTCAAAATTTGATTCCTTTTAATCATGCCAATGTTATGTAATAATTCATGGCCTCTGGGTAACTGGGGTCGAGGCGTTACACCAAATATCATCATAGTAGGCTCCTGGTGGGTGAAGAAATTTCCAAAAGAGTGATTATCAAAATTACCATTACATAACATGATTAGTCGCACCATTACATTTTACATAACAATATAAATGTTACACTATATTTTGAAACACATAATTGAATTCTTAGACAATTGAATCCATGAAAGGATAAAATATGAATATCAAATACACATAATAAAAAGTTTGAAGAATGATTTTGATATATATTTTAAGGATTTATCTGAAAAATTGAATTCAACTTCAGAATAACTTCTATAGAAAACAAGAGGACTAATTTTACAAGTATTATCTAATAATGTTTATATAATCAATAGTTATGAATTCCTTAAAAAGGAACAATATGGATATATTATTCTAAAAAATGGAGTTTCTCTTGTTCTATAAGTGATGCATGTATCTAGAAAAAAGGACTAAAATCCAACTTAAATGAATATTTAGTACTTTGGTATCATTGAATAAATGTGGGAGTTGGATTATACATCATTAATAGTACTTATTTTTTATGAAAATATGTTGATAATAGAAGTTTAGGTAAAATTAATGAATTGGTATATATGAAAGTGAAATTTAGTAAGGATGGGTATAAGGACAAACAATTAATAATGGCATCATAGGAAGTAAAAACTAGAAGAAAAATACCTTTTTTACATCAATTGTTTTGAATTTTTAACATTGGTTGTTCAATCGATGTAAATACAGTTGACATTGTGAGTTTTTTTAATATTTGTTATATAAATTGATGTCAAAAAAACATAAAAATATTTATTTTGATAAAATTTCAAGACTTTATACATTTTTTATTTTGATAATCTACATTTAAAGTCTCTTATAATGTCGGTTATAAAATTAATTAATGTTATAACAGACTTTCAATGTTGGTTACCAAAATAACTAACAAAAAATGTGTCTCGTTTTTTTAACATTTCAATACTCATAATTTATATAGAATAAAAGACAAGATATAAGGACTAGAAAATTGTAGAAATTAAATTAAAATAATAAAAATAGGCTTAATGGTTTGGAATCTTTTCCTTTCCTGTAGACATGTCCTTAAAATCTCTATATCATTTGTTGATATTGAATTTATTTTATAGAAAGAAATCCTATAACATTATAAACTATATCTGGTATGAAATTTTAAATTCTGAACTATACATTCCATGAGGAAGCATTAACTTTTTTTCTTGATCAAAATAAGATATCTTCATCATAAAAAAACCGAAAAATTATATCTATGAATAAAAAATAATAAAAAACAAAATAATGATAGCATAATTTTAAATTACATGGAAAAATAATCAAATGGAAAAGAGATGGAAATTTGAATCATTAGATAGAAATAATTGTAGATATAAAATATAGAAATATTAAGAATGAAAATTTATAGACGATACTTGAAAAAATTTTCCCGTGACATAAAAAATTTCATATAGAATGTTAAAATTTGAAAGGGAACATTGTAAGAAAAATAAAACATCACAAGAAAAAGATGTTAAATTTTAATACCCAAGAATAAAGGGGTTTTAACATCAGTTACATTAATAAATAACATTAAAACCCTGGTATTTAAAATTGGTTAATATATCTTCTATTACAACCCATATTATTATGGGTTGTAAAATTGGCTAATTATATAATCGATGTTGAAACCAAAATTATGGTGGGTTTTTAAAAAAAAGTAAGTAGCAAGGCTTGATATTATTAAAAAAAAGTTACAAGAGTTCGAAGGAGGGAAATTTACATCGAACCCTAATTATGATGGGTTTGAATGTGGGTTATATATTAATTGGTGTTAAAATGGATTTTAACATCAGTTAATACATTAACCAATGTTAAAATCTATCATAGTATGGATTTTTATGTTTTTATATAAATAAATAACTTTAAAACACTGATGTAAATGATATATTTTATTCTAGTGATAATTATTTTATACCTTGAATCCTATAAAGAATCATTAAAATATTCTATTATAGAATAAAATAATACCAGGGACAAGTGAAAATTCCATTAAGGATAACCGTTTCATTGGGATTTCAAAAATCATTTCATAGTAGTCCCAATAAAGGCAGTGTCTTGTATGTCAAAGGGGACCAAAATGAGGGGATTGAAAGAAAACAAATATAGGAAAATCCCTTTAACCTTTATGTAAAATTAAGGCATTTTAATAATCAGGTCAGTTGTGTTTGATTAGTTTTTTATATACAATGTGTTTCCTCAAAATATTATGTGTTCAGTACTGGATTTATGTAATCTAAATTAACAGTTTAATTACCTATAGATAATGCATTATCCACCTACCAATGCTACCAGTGTGTGGAAATAATATATTGGTGATATTTAAATTGATGAAATGTTAGCATATAACCAAAAAATGGTTTAAAAAAGATAGGATTCATGTAACATAAAAGAATTAGTAAAAACATATTAAGGTAATAAGTAAAGTATAAAATTTAAGTTTGTATGTAATGAGTGAGACCAACCTATTGACCACAACAAACCAATTTTCATAAGTTTCATTGGGTTTCGAACTAAAATTTATGTATTTATTGATTTCGATACATCGAATAATATTTTACCTATATTTAAGATAATATTTTTCAATGAAGTTAGGGTAATTTTATGATATACTTTCTAAATTTTAAAGAATAACCGAATAATTAAAATTTGATTTACTCTTCATTATCTCTTATAGAGTGCATTTATATTAGATTATTATCAAATAAAATTTTAATTAATTATTTCTAGAAAGGATCATTGTTCCTTTCAGAAACTTCATACAAAAAATCATCTTAGATATGTTGATGGGAAAGTAAACCACCACCCTTGAGTGAGACACACACACACTCACACAAGAAATTAATAAACTAATATTGCTTTCATTGACCATATCGATGAAGAAAAACTTATGGTAGATTGTAATTCACAAAATTTTATCTTACATTACATTTATTAATCACTTTGATTTAGAATTTTAAATTTATAAAAACATCAAATGAGTTAACAAAATGAACAGTGTGAAAAAAAAGCCAATATACCCTTACCTTAAATCTAGGATGGGGTACACTTCACTTGAAAAAAAAGATTTTTTTTAAATATATAGTAAAGATTATAAATGATATAAAATAAAAAATAATAATTAGGTTCTATTTTTTATATAAATACTTTTAAATCTAAATATCAATCCACTTCCATCCCAGGTCATGTTCTATAGAAATAGGCTCATCTAAATAGAAATGTATAAATAGTAATTGAAAACACATTGAATGTATGGGATCATGTGTAGGTATGATGTAATATAAATTTTTTATACATTAAAATAGTATTATATTACAACAAAAACATATTATATTATATTTTGTATTTGGTTTATACATAAGAATCCTCATCTACTATACTCTATGAACAATAAATTTCAATGGATTTAAAGCACCCAGAATGGTATGGCCACTTTAGAGGTGCATGTATTGGAGTGTCTCCCTAAGCATACTTTAAAAAATAAAATACCTTGGAGGAAAATATAGTAGATAGTACTCTTGTAACCCATAGTTGTTGTCTTAATTAATACATTACCATAAGCTGCAAAAGAGCACATCATAAAAGATCGGTCAGTTTAATAGCCTTTTAGAACCAGATTCATATATGTTCCCCATATTATATTGGAAATAAAATATAAAGAATATCATAAAAAATATTTTTTATCATTGAAATTTATTCAAATATTATTTCTTCATATCTTGGGGAGAGGAAAAAATATAAGGGTGATCTTATACTCTCAATAAGGGTTAGATACGATGGAATATATCATGTATAAATAAGGAATAATCAATATGGTAATGTAAATACCTGAAAATACTTTCCATTTAATCAATAAATTGAGAAATAAATGCATTTTTGGATAATATAAATGTAATAATCTCATGAATAAAAATAACATAATTATAAATAAAGGAAATATATAATTTTATAGGTCATGATCAAGGCCTTGTTCCAATATATTTTGAAATATGGGTATATATACAACAAGTACATGATTAATAATTATAGCCAACTATTTTACCTCATGGGATGTGTTAATGAATTAAGGATCTATCTATAATATGGATCCACCCATAACTATATTTCCAATTCATTCGTCGTATATTTAATGATCAATTTCACTAATAAACAATATGCCTTATCTACAAATATATGTATTGGATAAAGAATATAGAATATCAAGATATTCACATTAAATTAAATAACTTTCATAGTAAAACACCATATGAAGAAATGGTATAAAGTTTAGGAAATAACCATACCCATGATAAAAATAATAAAGACATTTCAGATGAAATATGATCATAATAAATTTAATATTTCAAGAGAAAGTTCGTGTCCAAAAAATTAATTAGAAATTTTGGTTTTATAATCAAATCAAGTATTTTGGAGAATAAAATAAAATAGAATAATACCATTTAAAATAAATTTTCATAGTAGAATTTTCTTTTTAAACCCATGGGAAATATATCTATGAAGGAAAAAAGTATAAATTGGTTATGATGGTGGAAAACTCATTAATGTCGTATAAGTTAAAAAGAAATATTTTTTTTGAATTTTTAGAAAGAAAGTAAAAAATATCACTTTTTGAGAAAAATTTTAAAGATTAATTTCAAACCTATTAAAAGTTAAAAGATAAAAAAATATCCTTAATAAAAAATTTGTGTAAATGAATATGCCTCTTGAAAAACAATTTTGAAACATATGGATATGAAATAAAAATATACCAGATCAAAAAGATACATAATATTAGCTTTTAATTCTAACATTTATTTGGTTTATTTAATTGAAAAATAGAGTAAATTTTAGAAAAAAAAATTAAACTTATTGAATTTCAAGATGATAAGAAAATATATGGAGTTCATAAAGGTTATATTATAAAATTCATTAATTAAAATATAATTAATCCCATAAAAATGAGATTGTAAAATAAATTCTTACCTGCTTGGTAACTTTTAAATTAAAACATCTTGAAATAGTAAAGTTGAATTAAATCATTAATTACCATGAATAAATATATATTCATTTTATACAAATAAATGGTTAAGTATATATACCACATAAAATAAAATACATTCATAATATCAAATTTGACTCAGTAGAGTGGAAATTAGGACGAAACTCCTCACCTCACACTTCAACTTAGTTAAATGGGTTTAAACTTCATCTATAAAAAATTTATATTTATTATACATATATAAATTGACCATAAAGATGTCTATAATATAATTTATGATCCAATTATAACATTTAATCACCTTTTTGTTAATAAACATTCATTATCATAATTATTTTATGTGTTAACTACTTCATTTGTATGATTTGTTTTCATTCATCAGTTGTTGTCCATATTTATTAATCATGGTTATATCATCTACATAATTTTAATTATGACATAAATAGCATAAATATTTTTTATATTAATATTTTTAATCATTCATGAAAATAGGGAATGATAAATGAATCACATCACTTCATTGAGTTGGTAGTCCACACGTACGCATGAGCGATGTTATCATTTTTAATGTGTGAAAGGGTAATGAAGTATGTGATATATTAGATTTATAGAATCCTAATTAGGTTTTAAATATCGTTAATATTCATTATTTCTATCTTTATGACCAACCATGTGGGGCGGTGATGGAAAACAAATTACATCAGTTTGTTAAGTGGAAATCTGTCGTACACACGAGAGATGGTTTTATTTCCCATTTTATGGGGAAGAATATGAAAAAATATTTTGACTTCGACATAGTAAAATATCGTTATATTTTATATAATTTTTTTAATATATTTTATTTTTTAGGACATAACTGAAAGTGGTAAAATAATAAAAAGATGAAAGTGTTCAGTTAAGATGATTACCTATTCTTTGAAAGAGATCCTTTAGATCTCCTATTAAAGACCAAAGGGTTGGTATTTTGGGAAGATAAGAAGCCACATAAAATGTATAATTATTTTTGGGATAAATATTTTTAGGGTTTTATGAAGCTAAATGGATCAAAAGTGTGAATAAGTTAGTGGAGGGGGTTCCCTTTTATAAGTGATGTGGATGGTACACTTATAAATTTTCAATGTTTTTAAATATTATTATGTCACTTTATAGGAAACATGGATCCAAATTGAGCCTATTTTAAATTTTATATAATATAGGTATTAAATATATTCCAAAAAAATATATATATATATATATATATTATTTTTACCTTTACCTTTTTAGATTAACACCCAGATTAACCCATTTAACCTTAATTGTGGTAACTGACTATTACCATTGTAACTATTCGTAATGTCCTAAAATTAAAGTGAAATAATTTATAAATTATTCCACACTAATTAAATATATATAAAACAATATTAAATTACATTCCCATATGTGGAAGAAATTAATATTAAAAATTCCCCCAAAATGCGATGAAAAACGGTTTTTCATGAAATTGGATTTTTCAAGCATAAGATGATCTTATAATAAATTTATGAATTTTAATTATACTAGTATAAATTTAATATTATTATATATATAATATAGATATTTTATTTAAATTATCCATTATTAGTTATTATACTAATTAATTAAGATGGAAAATCATTATGCACCTCCAAACAGTTTTATGAAAAATATCGCTTTTAACTCAAAATGATCCTTCCCTTATTTTTATAAATCTTATAATAATTATATTATTAATTATACATATTATATAACCTGATTATAAACTGTAGGATTATTGGTTAAATACTAAAATTTCAATTATTCATAAAATCTTATTTCTAAGGGAAAATTTAAAAACTTCATTCCTGGATTATTTTGATATAGAAAGTACAAAATTAATATTCATCCAATAAAATTAGAATTTTCATGCCATGAAATATCAAAATGTTAATTGTAATATTGTTTAATTTAATTAAAACTTTCACTGACTAAATTTAATCTTGAGTGTCACATTCTTCCCTCTTTAAAATTTTTTGTCCTAGAAATTTTCATGGATATTACTTTCTAAACTAATGAGGGTGGTTCTGCTTCATAAAATCCTAAAATTCCTATTTTTATTCATTTATTTTATAATGTGTTAATTGTAACATTTTTTTTGGAGTCATCCAATTCCATAACACTTTTTCTCTAGTGTCAAGAATCTGTATAGACTCCTTACAATAAGATAGATCAAGTTTTAATTTCATTTCTTCATAGGTGGGCACATGCATTGAGTCTGGAATATAATTCCTTAAAAATGATACATGGATCTAATTATGCACTTTCTAGAGGTTCATTAAAATTTAAAAATGGTAAGACATATCTCCAATTATTTCCATAATTTCAAAAGGTCTCATCTACCTAGATCTTAGTTTTTATTTTTTACCGAACCTTATAACATCTTTCCACATAGTTACTATAAAGAAAATGTAAAATCACACTTGATATTAAATATGTTTATTTCAATTATCATCATATCACATTTACCTAATTTAAGATTCATTAATATGGGAATGAATAGGATTTACGTTTATCATTTTATCCTCAACAAGTTTTGGGCCAACAAACTTAATTTCTATAACTTCATAACAACAAGATATAGTTAGACATCTCTTTCCATATAATGATTCACATAGAAGCATTCGAATACTTAAATGTAATATATTGTTTTAGGAAATATCCATTGAAGGTAAATTCATATCCTACAAACCTTGTTAATCTAGTGATCATAACCTGAACATTTCATCTAATATTTGAATAGTTCTTTCGGACTATAAATCAGTTTGAGGATGATAGGTGGTGCTCAAATGAAGCTCGGTATCCAGTGCCTTCTGAATAATTTTCCAAAATTTCAATGTAATTCATGGATTATGATCAAACATAATTGAAACAACTTCACCAATATTTCTTAAAAATTCATTAATATATAGTTGTGTGAGGTGATCAAAAGTTAAATATTCTCTTATAGTGAAGAAATGTTCATATTTGTTAATGATATCAACAATAAACCATATGGTATCTTTTATTATAGGATACCTTAGTTATTTATTGAAAAATTCCATAGTTTTATGATAATTGTTTTTTCATAGGAATATTTATAGGTTGCATTAATCCTCCAAGACATTGACTATTGGCCTTCAGGTCTAAACAAAATATATATATAGATACATAATAAAAATTTCCTCATTCATATTATTCCCAAAAACTTTGTTCATTAAAATCCATATATATCTTGATGCTTCTAGGGTTTATAAATAAATTTAGGCTCTGAGAATCATCTAATAATTCTATTTTCAGCTCAGGTATAGATGGAATACATAGTTATTTCCAAATTATAGAATATTATCTTCATAAATGTAGTCTTTCAATTTCATATCATTCATAGCTTTAATTTAATTTTGAAAATTCTCATCATCAGGCTAAGAACATTTCATCTTTTATAATAAAGATGGTTTGGTAATCATTTTAAAAAGTAGTTATGTTTCTCCTTCCTTAATAATTCATATATCTATTTAAAAAAATGGGTTATATTTTACCTTATTAAAAATTCCCATAGTATTTCTTTCTCAGTGAATATAATACCCTATTTTATTTCCCTAGTTGGTGGTGAATTAAATATTAACAGTATTTGAGTAGCTCTATCCACCACCTTTTCCTTAGATTGAGAGCCTTATATAAAAATATATATTTCATACTCTTATAATATTTGTATATCGCATATTTTTTTCCATAGAGATAATGTCTCCATATATTCAAATAAAAGATTATTCCTGTCAACTCAAGATCATGGGTTGTATAAGTCAATTCATGTGTATTTGAATTCCTTTATGCATAGGAAATAACTTAATCAATCTGTATAAGGACACAACCAATCCACTTTTTTGAAGCATTAAAATATATCACCAGTCCATATTTTACTTATGATAGAGTAAATATCATAGCATTGAATAATATTTTCTTAAAATTTTCAAAGAATTATTTATATTCCTATATCCAAAAAACCTAACTCCTTTATGTGTAACATTGGTTATAGGGTTAGCCAATCGGGAAATATTTTGAAGAAATTTCTGATTGTAACCTTATGATCCAAGGAAACAACGCACCTCAGTAATGTTCTTGGGTGTAGTACAATCTTTGATCACCTTTGTTTTTAAAGGATCAATTGAGATTCCATCCTTGGATAAAATATGGCCATGAAAAGATACTTTCTGACTCCATAATTCACACTTGATAAATTTCCCACATAACATTTTTTTCTAAGAGTATCAAGAATGACTTTCAAGTTATTATCAAGGTCCTAATATATTTTATATTACACAAATATATCATTAATAAATACCACAAATAAATCATCAAGATATTCTTTGAATACTCTTTTCATCATATCCTTAAAAACAGAGGGTGAATTTTTAAGGACTCAGCCTTAAACATTACATAATATTGAATTAAATGAATAATTCACATTGAGGATCTTTTTCAGGTTTAGAGTTTAAGAGAATTAGGACATAACTATTACATCTCAAAAGATTAAAAAGTATACACTTCTACATAGATTCCATTTTTTTCATAAAATAAAAACTCTTGAAAAAACGTGTCATTTCTAGTTCCATGTTTTAGACAGCATGACTTTTCCTTGATCCCATCCTTGACCCTATTCATCTTTAGGTCATGTGAAAATATTTCAAAACTTAGGATAAGCATAAAAAGCTCAGTAAGGGTTATAAAATAAATAAAGAAAACATTTTTTCATAAATACATACAAAACATAAACTCTTTTACTTACCTCATGAAATCATAAGATTTTATGAATAACACATAGAAATCATAAATCATAAAGGCACCTTGTGGCATCCATATCATACTTACATTGTAGCTATCACAACTACTGAGGGAGTTACTTTGGAATACCCATCATAGTATATTCCCTAAATATATGAGGAGAAACATTCACATTTACCTCCGTCATGTTACCCAATGCATTGGAGATCTATCTGAGGCTCACCCGCCCTAGGTTTATCAATGAACCACCCGTATATGTAAATAATTCCCAATAACACCAACATGATCATAACACATAACATAATCATAAATAAAAGATAACATTTTCACATTGCAATAACAAAATATCATTTCAAGATATTCAAATAATAAATCCATTCTCAAAAATCATTTTCAATATCAAAATATGTAAAAAGGGTATATGGTATTTATTTTTTCCTTTTAAAAAACATTACGACTTGTTAAGGAAGTCAAAGATCAAATAATACTCGCGGCGGCAGAAAGGTCATTGTCACCGCTTTAAAAAACATTCCTTTTTGTCATTTAGTAAAATGCTTCGTATAAAAAGATTCATTTTTAATTAAATAAAAAGTAAAAGTTGTTTATACAGTGTATAAAAGAAAATCATGTATTAAAACAAAACATGACTTAATGAAGGAAGATTGAGGTGAAGTTCCTTACCTCGTGTTCGACTTGACTCGTTCATTCTTTAATATCCTGAATAATAAACTAAAGTTAATTTCTACTTTCTTAAGAACATTTTTCAAGATTATTATTCATTTTTTATCAATTATTACCATGTTATAAATATTATGTAATCATTTAAGTTAATAACGTCCATTTTGTCGATATTTGGTACTTGAGTCAAAAATGAACACCTTATAATTACATGTTGTCCATGTGGTCAGTAGTTCATTATATCCATATTTAAATTCATCATTTAGATATCATATATATCATATATATCTAGTATATACATGTATTTATAATAGTACATATCATTTGGAGGTAAGAAATGAAATGCACCGTTCATGGAGACTGTAAGCCATACGTACACATAAACACTGATTTCATTTCTATTTCTTATTTTAATGTAAATAAAACATAATGATACATAGATATATTATAATTACATTATAATATCATATATAATATCATTAAATCTATCCTTTATACATCCCATATAAGGCATTAACGAGTCACGCCACTTTTAGTGGGCGGTAGTCTGTACTTGCTCAAATGAAATTATCGCATTTACCCATAATGGAAACCATAAAGGTATGATATAAATGAAAAATTAAGAAGCATTAAGAAAAAATAAATATCATAAATATCATATATAAATATAGTTCCATCATAATGTCCACCATGAGAGGCGGTAAGATGTAATTGAACAATCATCGTTTCGTGAGGCGTTAGTTTTCCATCCACGGAAATATTATGCTCTTCAAACATTATATGGAGGTGCGTGTAAGTTTAGTTCAAATACTTATCATAACAACATCCTATAATATTTAGGATACTGTTTTTGTTACAAAATAAAGAAATAAAAAAGAGTTTAGGGGTTGGATAAGAAAAATAAATGAAAACAATTTAAGAGAAACGGTTACCTTAAATTTGAGTAACTTCCTTTGGTTTGAACCAAAGGACTTCTTGAAGTGACTTCTGCCTATGGTAAGGCTTCTAGGAGGAGTATATGGATGTATTGAGATTAATTGGGCAGATTTTGGACGAGACAAAAGGCTTTAGAGGTGTGAGGAATTGGTTAGAAGTGGTCTTCTTTTATAAGGGGGATGAGGGGCTCTTTAGGAAAGTGTGAAACTATTATTTTATTATATAATGATATTCGGTTTCAAATGGTCCAAAATCATTATATTCGAATATAAGATAACTCATGGTCTAAATAAAATAATCCAATAGTAATTGGATAGGTTTTGGATAATATTTTAATATTTATAATCTTATTTATTTAAATGATTTATTAATGAGGTAAACACGACATCATTATTGTGTCATAAATAATTTAATTTATTTTTTGTCTAAAAATTATAAAAAACATACCATGATTTAGGAAATCGTTTTAACTTACCAATTAATATTTATAGTCAAAAAGATTATTTATATAACCCCTTTTAAAAATTAATTTACTAAAAGATATTTGTTTTTGTCATTTTTGCCTTTACTTTAAGTTAATTAATCTAAATTGTCATTATCAATTCCAAGTTGCTCAATGGGGTCCTAAAATCGACCCAAAGATTCCCATGGTCATAAATGACTCAACCAATAAGGTTTGGACAAGTTTTAAGGTAATTTTGAATTATTATAATACTCTTTTTACCTTGATTACCCGATTTACCTTTAATCGCGGTAAATATAAGTCAAAAGTTACTATTCACCAAAACTTATTTTTATCTCATTGAACCAAATTTTACTTAATAATAACAACCATGTATGTCGGATTTTAAAAATTCAATTTATAGAAGTGGTAAAATTTCATTTAAATGAAAAAGACAGTTTTTTTAACTACTACTAAGTGGTTTCACTATTCATTAAAAAATTGAAGTTTTTTAGAAAAATACCAAAAATTCTGCCTAAGCTTTATTTGATATTTCAAATTCAAAAATTTTGTTTATTTTTCCAAATTAAAAACATAAAATTTTCATTAATTAATTTTAAAATTAATTTTCATTGGTAAAACAAATAGCGTATTTTTAAGAAACAATAACTATCAAAAGATTGACACTTGTTTATGTCTAATTTCAAAGTGAAATTTATTCCAATGACCAAAAGTGGATTAAATGGTAAAAATATATTCTAATTAAACTTTAAAATTAATAAAAATAAAATATAACCATATAAATAAATCAGATTAAAAGGAACTTTTGAAATAAAATACAATACTTTCACTGTTCATTAAAAAAATGCAACTTTATCAGAAAAATCCCAAAAAATTTAACAAAGTATATTTTGATGTCCCCGTTATAAAGAAGGATTTTATTTGGTCATATATAATGTATTAAATTAACTTAAACTATATTTAAAGAGGGTTATCCATTAAAAGGCGATAAATCGGCCTTTTAATGTAAATTATGCTTAAAATTAGATTCATTCACATTTTAAGCCTCTAAAATTTATTGGATAAATTTAAATACGTTTAACAAACATGTATAATCATATTTTAGTTTATTTTGTTCATTATCTCCAATACAATGGCTAGGATTTAACTACCAGTTAAAATAATAATATTAAATTATTAGTGTGCAACGTAATGTTTCAAAGAAACCCGTTGTTGCATATCCGGTACCCTATCGAACATAGAAAACCATTTAAAGTAAAATTAATATTTAATTCACAAATATTAATAAATATGAAATATGCCTTATTCTTCATTTACTTGGGAAGTTACATCCTTCCCCCCTTTTGAAAATTGCATCCTCGTAATTTTTATTCACTTATCAAAATAAATGGGGGTATTTATACCTCATAGCATTTTCAAGTTCCCACATATCCTCTTCAACCACATGGTTTTTCCACAAAACCATTACCTAGTGAATTACCTTATTCTGCAACACTTTCTCTCTACGGTCAATAATCTGGACTGGTTGTTCTTCATAAGAGAGATTCTCTTCCAACTGAACTAACTCTGGGCTCAAAACATGAGATAGATCTGGAATATACTTTCTCAACATCAAAACATGAAAAACAATGTGTACCTAGGATAAACTTGGAGGTAAAGACACTCTGTACGCAAATAATCCAACTTTCTCCATAATTTCATAAGTTCCAATGAACCTCGGACTCAACTTCCCCTTCTTACCAAAATGCATCACACATTTCCAGGGAGAAACTTTGATAAAGACATGATCACATACCTCAAAAGATAGATCCTTCCTCCAGTTATCTGCATAAATTTTCTGTCTGCTCTGAGCAGTTCTCATATTCTTCTGAATCAACTCAACTTTCTCTTCCATCTCTTCTACCAATTCTGGTCCCATGAGCTTCCTTTCACCTACTTCATCCCAAAATGCTGAAGTTCGACAACGCTTTCTGTATAATGCCTCAAATGGATCCATCTGTATACTAGAATAAAAACTGTTATTATAAGAAAATTCAACCAAAGAAAGATGTTGGTCCCAACTTCCCTGATAATCCATTGACCAAGCACGTAACATATCCTCCAATGTCTGAATTGTTCGTTTTAATTTCCCATCTTATTGAGGATGAAAAGCTGTACTAAAATTTAATTCAATACCCAATGTCTTCTGAAGGCCTTTCCAAAAGTTAGAAGTAAACCTGGGATCACGATCATATACAATGGAGAGAGGAAATCCATGCAACCTAAATATCTCTTTAACATACAATCGAGAAAGTTGATCTAGAGACAAAGTATCTCGAATGGGAAGGAAATGAGCATATTTAGTCAATTGATCAACAATAACCGAGATTGCATTATTACTTAGAGATGTCTTCGGTAATCCCACAACAAAGTCCATTTATATATTTTCTCATTTCCACTCTGGCACCGGTAGAGGCTAAAGCATCCCTTTTGGTAACTGCATCTCTACTTTAACCTACAGACAAGTCAAACACTTTACATAAAATTAGAAATATCTATTTTCATTCTATCCCACCAGTAATACTCCTGAAGATCAATGTACATCTTAGTACTGCCATGATGAACTAAAAATGGGGAATTATGTACTTCACATAACAACTCATTCTTCAACTATGAATCAAAAGGAACAAATAATCTCTTTCCAAATCTCAAAACACAATAATTATCAACATTAAAATGAGGAAAATTACCATTTTTAACCAACACTACCTTTTTCTGCAACTCAATGTCTTCTTTTTGCGCTTGCTTTATTCTATATGATAGAGATGATCTCACTTACACCTGATACAAAATAGAAGACACCAAAAACTTCTATGACAAAGTTTATCAAATAAAAAACCAAAGTATATCATTCCAAACATAACATGTTTAATGAATCATTACCTTTTCGACTCAAAGCATCAACCGCTTTATTTTCTTTTCCTGGATGGTAATGGATGGTGCAATCATAATTCTTGATTAATTCCAACTATCTCCTCTTTATCTTGTTCAATTATTTCTAAGTGAATATATAATTAAAAATTTTGTGATCAGTATATATTTCACACCTTACTCCATAGAAATGATGCCACTAAATTTTTAAAGAAAAAACAACAACAGCTAATTCCAAATCATGTGTAGGGTAATTTTACTCATGGGGTTTCAACTAACGTGAAGCATAAGCAATTCCCTGATCATTCTGCATGAGGAAACAACCAAGTCCTTTCAACGAAGCATCACTGTAGATAACAAACTCACCATTTCTGGATGGTAGTGCCAAAGCTGGAGCATTCACCAATCTCATTTTCAATTCCTGAAAACAATCATCACATTCTTTTGTCCAAATAAACTTAACACATTTTTGAGTTAACTTAGTCATTGGACTCGATAACCATGAAAAATTCTCAACAACTTTTGTTTTTGTAGGATCAATAGTTATTCCATTTTTTGAAACAATGTGACTAAGGAATGAAATTTTTTCTAACCAAAACTCACACTTTCTAAATTTCCCATAAAGTATTTTTTCTTTTATGGTTTTCAAGACAACCCTTAAATGACTTTCATGTTCCTCGTTACTTTTGGAATAAACCAAAATATCATCAATGAACACAACCACAAACTTATCTAAGAACTCACGGAAAATTCTATTCATAAGATCAATGAATACTGCAGGTGCATTGGTTAACCCAAGAGGCCTAACTAAAAATTCATAATGGCCATATCTAGTATGAAATGCGGTCATTGGAATGTCTACTTCTTTCACTTTCAACTAATGGTACCCCGATCTCAATTCAATCTTCAAAAAATACTGAGCTCCATGGAGCTGATCAAACAAATCATCGATATGAGGCAAAGGATACTTATTCTTAACATTGATGTTATTCAATGTTCTATAATCAATGCAAAGTCTCATTGAACCGTATTTCTTTTTAACAAACAAGACATAAGCACCCCATGGTGATGTGCTAGGTCGAATGAAACCTTTATCTAATAACTCCTGCAATTGCTTCTTTAACTCTAAATGTTCAATTTGAGCCATTCGATAAGGGGGTTTTGAAATTGGCTTACCATCAGGAACTAAGTTAATAGTAAATTCAACTTCTCAATCAGGTATAATACCAAGAAACTCATCAGTAAAAACATCAAGGTTCTCATTTACCACTCGCACATCATTAATATGAACAGTTCCTTTATTTTCAACAATATGTGCACAATCACATTCATTTCCATCTTTTACTAGTTTCTCAGCTTCCTGATATGTTATAAAAAGCAAGGGTTCATTCTTGTACACAAACTGAAAATATTTCTAAAAATTAACCTCTTTAGCTCAGCAGTCAATCTTAGCATGATAAACAGAAAGCCAATCTGTGCCCAAAATAACATCAAACTCTTCTAGAGGTAAAACAATAAGGTTTGCAGGTAGATTCTTTCCGCACACAAGGACAAGAATGTTCTTATGTTTTCTTTTTGTCTCTACATTTCCTCTAGGTGTTTTTACCATAAGTTATATATTCATATCTTGATATGGAATTCCCAGTTTACTAGAAAACTTCTCAAAAATGAAAGAGTGTGTAAACCCTGAATCAAACAACAGATTGGCATAATCTGAACAAACAAACAGTGTACCTAATACAACATCAATTGATGGACCAACATATATTGAAGTAGTTTCAAAGGATTTCACCACCCCTTTATGATGTAGTCTAGTTTCTTTCCCTCAGTTGAGTTCTTTGTTGGACACTCATTTGCATAATGACCGATTTCATTGCACTTAATACATTTTACTGACTGTAAGTCAGATTTTGTCTTACCATTACCCTGATCTTTTTCTGTGCAATTACGATCCTTATGTCCCATTTTTTCACATTGGTATCACTTAACTGAATTCAAAATAAATTCCCCAGCATGCTTTTTACCACAATTTTCACAAACTGTAAACTTAAGTTTCTTACCATCAGACTTTTTTGAAGAGTTCTTCCCTTTCGCCTGTCCCCTCGACCTATTATTCTGTTGTTTGTCAAAGAATGCCTTATCATCATCAAACTCCATTTCCACCTTCTCCGCACAACGAACAAGTTTTTCATAACTTTTGAACTCACAAGAAGCTAAATCCCTTTGATACTTTGGCTTTAATCCTGAGTAAAAACGGTTGATTTTACTATCAAGATCTCATATGAAATTTGGAGCATACCTTTCCAGTCCAGTGAATTTTTCATCATAAGTAGCCACTAAGTTATCCTCATGCCTCAATTATAGGAATTGTTTTCCATTCTAAGAAGAACCAACTTAGGAAAATATTTCTCAAGAAACATACCTTTGAATTCATCCCAATCAAGAGCATCAATATCCTCACTATCCCTGATATTTTTCACCATCGACCACCACTGATCAGCTTCACCTTCAAAACGGTAAATAGCGAGACTAAACTTTTGATGTTTTGAACATCCGATGATATAGAAAATCTTTTCCAGTGCTTTAATCCACCCTTATGCTAGCACCAGATCAGATGATCCTCTGAAATATAGGATATGTTTCCTCATGAAATGATTCACTACTGACATGTTTCTCTATGGTTGATATGGCTAATCTCGTCCATAGATACCGCCACCATTTATATCCTGAGGCAATTGTTCCATCACTGCAACAAACTGTTCAGTTCCGATTCTGACCATCTTAGGTTGCTGATTTGGAATGTTGTCTTCCTCCTGATGTCATCCCAATATAGTTTCCATGTTTCCTCTATGTAAAACCATTCTGAACAAAGAAATATCTTAGGCGAAACAACATTGTAATCTGTAAATTCTATATGATGTCAATATTAACATAAATTACTTTCTAGATATTAATTTAACAATACCCTAACTCCTAAAGTTATCTAAACCGACCTCTGATACAAGTTGTAAGGACCCGACCTTAAACATTACATAATATTGAATTAAATGAATAATTAAAATTGAGTAACTTTTTAGGTTTAGAGTTTTATAGAATTAGGAAATAACTATTACATCTCAAATGATTACAAAGTAGGCACTTCTACACAGCTTCCATTTTTTTCATAAAATAAAAACTCTTGAAAAAAAGAGTCATGTATAGTTCCATGTTTTAGATAGCATGACTTTTCATTGATCCCACCCTTGACCCTATTCATCTTTAGGCCCTGTGAAAACATTTCAAAACTTGGGATGAGAATAAAAATCTCAGTAAGGGTTATAAAACAAAGAAAGAAAATATTTGTTCATAAATACATACAAAACATGAACTCTTTTACTTTTCTCATGAAATCATAAGATTTTATGAATAACACATAGAAATCATAAATCATAAAGGTAACTTGTGGTATCCATATCATACTTACATTATAGTTATCATAGTTACTAAGGGAGTTAATTTGGAATACCCATCATAGTATATTCCCTAAATCTCTTAGGAGAAACATTCATGTTTACCTCCATCATGTTACCCAATGCATTGGAGAGCTATCTCGGGATCACCCACCCTAGGTTTATCACGGAACCACCCATATACGTAAATAATTCCCAAGAACCACAACATGATCATAACACATAACATAAGCATAAAGGAAAGTTAACATTTCCACATTGCAATAACAAAATATCATTTCAAGATATTGAAATAATAAATCCATTCTCAAAAATAATTTTCAATACCAAAATACGTAAAAAGTGCATATGGTATTTATTTTTTCCTTTTAAAAAACATTACGGCTTGTTAAGGAAGCCAAAGATCAAATAATACTTGCGGTGGCGGAAAGGTCGTTGTCACCATTTACACTAAAAACATTCCTTTTTGTCATTTAGTAAAATTCTTCATATAAAAATATTCCCTTTGAATGAAATGAAAATTCATAGGTGTGTATACAGCGTATAAAAGAACATTGTGTATTAAAATAAAATATTCTGCAATGAAAAGAGAATGAGGTGAAGTCTCTTACCTCGTGTCCGACTTGACCCATTCGTTCTTTGATATCTTGAATAATACAATAAAGTTAATTTATACTTGATTAAGAACCTTTTTCGAGTTTATTATTCCTTTTATATCAATTATTACTATTTTATAAACATTATGTAATCATTTAATTTAATAACGTCCATTTTGTCAATATTTGGTACTTGAGTAAAAAATGAACACCTTATATTTACATGTTGTCCATGTGGTCATTAGTTCATTATATCCATAATGAAATTCATCATTTAGATATCATATATATCATATATATATAGTATATACATGTATTTATAATAGTACATAACATTTGGAGTTAAGAAATGAAATGCACCGTTCATGGAGACGGTAAGCCGTACGTACGCATGAATGCTAATTTCATTTCTATTTATTATTTTAATGTAATTAAAACATAATGAAACATAGATATATTATAATAACAGTATAATATCATATATAATATCATTAACTCTATCCTTTATACATCCCACATAAGGCATTAACGAGTCACGTCACTTTGAGGGTGAGGTAGACCGCACTTCCTCAAATGAAATTATCACATTTACCCATAATGGAAACCATAAAGGTATAATATAAATGAAAAATATAGAAGCATAAAGAAAACATAAACATAATATATATATATCATATATAAATACAGTTCCATCATAATGGCCACCATGAGAGGCGGTAATATGTAACTCAACAATCATCGTTTCGTGAGGCGTTGGTTTTCCTTCCACAGAAACATTATGTTCTTCACCCATTAGATGGAGGTGGGTGTAAGTGTAGTTCAAATACTTCTCATAAAAACATCCTAGTATATTTATGATACTGGTGTTTTAACAAAATAAATAAATAAAAAGAGTTTAAAGGTTAGACAAGTAAAATAAAAGAAAACAGTTTAAGAGAAACCGTTACCTTTAATTTGGGTAACTCCATTTGGTTCGAACCAAATGACTTATTGAAGTGCCTTATTCCTAAGTTAATGATTCTAGTAGGAGGAGAGAGATGTAGGTCGATTAATTGGGCATAGTTTGGATGAGACAAAAGGCTTGAGAGGTGTGAGGAATTGGTTAGAAGTTGTCTCCTTTTATAAGGGTGAAGAGGGAATCTTTAGGAAGGTGTGAAACTATTATTTTATTATATAATGATATTTGGTTTATAATGGTCCAAAAATAATTATAGTTGAATATAATAAGGATCATGGTCTAAATAAAATCATACAATAGTCATTGGACAGGTTTTGATAATATTTTAATATTTATAATCTAATTTATTTAAATGATTTATTAATGAGGTAAACACTTTATCATTATTGTGTCATAAATAATTTAATTTATTTGTTGTCTAAAAATTATAAAAAAATAACATGATATAGTAAATCATTTTAGCTATCCAAATAATTTTTATAGTCGAAAATATAATTTATAAAACCCCTTGTCAAAATTAATTTACTAAAAGATATTTGTTTTTGTCATTTTTGCCTTTACTTTAAGTTTGTTAATCTAAATTGTCATTATCACTTCCAAGTTTCTCAATGGGGTCCCGAAATCATCCCAAAGATGCCCATGGTATTAAATGACTCAACCAATAAGTATTGGACAGGTTTTAAGGTAATTTTGAATTATTATAATATTCTTTTTACCTTTAATTACCCTATTTACCTTTAACCGGGTAAATATAAGTCAAAAGTTACTATTCACAAAAAAATTATTTTCATCTCATTGAACCAAATTTTACTTACTAATAATAACCATGTATGTAGGATTTTTGAAATTCAATTCATAGAAGCGGTAAAAATTCATTTAAATGAAAAAGTTAATTTTTTAACTACTACTAAGTGGTTTCATTATTTATCAAAAATTGAAGTTTTTCAGAAAAATACCAAATATTCAGCCTGAGATTTATTTAATATTATGAATTAAAAAATTATTTTTATTTTTCCATATTCAGAACATAAAAGTTTCATTAATTTATTTTAAAATTAATTCTCATTGGTAAAACAAATAGCGTGTATTTATGAAAAAATAACTATCAAAAGATTGACACTTGTTTATGTCTAATTTCAAAGTGAAATTAATTCTAATGACCAAAATTAGATTAAATGGTAAAAATATATTCTAATTAAACTTTAAAATAAATTAAAAAGATAATCTAACCATATAAATAAATCAGATTAAAAGTCACTTTTGAAATAAAATACAATACTTTCATTGTTCATAAAAAATGTACTTTATCGGAAAAATCCCAAAAATTTACACAAAGTAAATTTTGATGTCTAAATTATAAATAAGGATTTTATTTGTTAATATACAATGAATTAAAGTAACTTAAAATAGATTTAAATAGGGTTCTCCATTAAAAGGTGATAAATCAGCCTTTTACTGTAAATTATGCTTAAAATTAGATTCATTCACATTTTAAGCCTCTAACATTTTTTGGATAAATGTAAATATGTTTATCAAAAATTTATAATCATATTGTAGTTTATTTTCTTTATTCCCTCCAATACAACTTCTTGGAGTTAACTACCATTTAAAATAATAATATTATATTATTAGTATGCAACGTAATGTTTCAAAGAAACTCGTTATTGTGTATCGGGTACGCTATCGAACATAGCAACCCTTTTAAAGTAAAATTAATATTTAATTCACAAATATTAATTAATATGAAATGAAAATTATTCTTCATTTACTTGGGATGTTACAGAATTAGTCAATCCAAGTGGAATTACTGTAAACTCTTAATATCTATGACTCATCTGAAATTTTATCTTCAGAATATCTCCTTTATTTACTCACAATTTATGATACCCAAAATGAATTTCAATAGTTAAAAAATATTTATCCCTTTTAATTTGATTGAACTTGTCATAAATTCAAGGTAGAGTATACTTTTTTTATAGTAATAGCATTTATTTCCCTACAGTCAATTGAAAACCTCATTTATCAATATTTCCTCTTAATAAAAATAACACAACTCTTATAGTTGTTTCTTTAATTCCACTAGTTATATATTTTCCATTTTATAGTTAGTCTTTGATATAAGTCTGGTATTCCAGATTAAATAAATTGAAAACTCAACTTCATGCTCTAGTGGATGTCTAGGTAATTCGTTAGAAAATATATCAATGTATTCCTATATGATAAGTACATCTTCAATCTAAAGATTACCCTTACCATTAATATATTTTATAATTTATTCTTCAATGAGAATATCATTTAGAATAGATACTATATTTGGATCCATAAATGACCCAAATGATGAAGTCTCGTCTCTAATGATAAGGACTTCTACATCTTCATCGCGAATCATAATTTCCTTCGATTAGAAATTATTTTTTCCATAATATTTTGAATGCTTTTCCATACCAAGGATTACATAAAAGTAAATAATAAGAATAATAATAAATATAATAAATAGTTTATGTCGATTTTTATTAATGGGAACTAACTGAGTTATCTTTATTTCACTAAGATTTACACAATGATCCTTGATTAAAAAATCCTTTCTTAATGTGCTTAGGAAATATCTAATTTTCTTGAAAAATGGAAGATATAAAAGAGTAAAAAGATATAGAATCAAATAAATCATGATCAAAATTTAATTTGATGAATAAATTATTAACAACCACATCTTTTTGAACTTCAACCTTGATATAAGTGATCGCATAAGCTTGGCCTTTTCCCCTTGGAATCTTCTATGGTCGGTTCTCTTGACTCATGGGACATTGGTTTGAATAATGCCTCATTTCTCTATATTTTAAAGATTAGATAGAATTGGTTTCTTTCTTTCCCTTATATTCTTTATCCATATGACCCTTTTCTCTATACTTGTTACAAAATCTAATATCCTTCAATCATTTTCTAGGATGTTCCCTTCTATAATTTTCACATTTTAGAAATTCCACTATTCAATTGTTATTATTTATCTAATTCCCTTTTTTGTTAATATGGAATCTTATCCTATTAATTTACCTTTAATATATATGATATAAAAAATTAATTCTCAATTTTTATGTAATATAATGTTATTTCATCATATGATGATAAATTTTTGAAAAACTAGTTCCCTTCAGAGGCTTGGCTTAATCCCTTCAAAAAATGGTCAATTTTTCTTTTTAGATTACATATGTAATCCATAGAATACCTATCTTGAAATTTAAAGGTAGCATCACTCTTTAAAATAAACTATTCTTCCTTTTTCTTTAATATGAGTAACTTTATCTTTATTTTAGTTCATTTATCATAAGGGAAATAGTTATCAAAGAATGTTATTTTATAAGATCTCCATTACAAATAATTTATTTATTCTTCCTCCCTAGTATTCTAAATCATTGACCATCATTGATTTTCATCACCTTTAAGACAATACATATCTGGTATACATTTTTTCTACTTATTACATCTTAAGGCTAGAAATATATTTTCAGTGGACTTAATACATTTGTCATCTACCACTAGATTAGTAATTCCTATAAAATATAGAGGATTCTATCACATGAAATTATCTAATATAGGTTTATCATGTAATTGAACATCATGTTGATATATAGGTGAAAGATTATTAGTCATGACCTATGTTGTCTACCATAATATGTCTATGATCTGCTCAACTCCAACACCATTTTTATTGGCCATGAGTATTGAGACCATTATTTATTCCATGTGAAATTTCTAAAAAATATAATGTACTAAATTATATGTTAACATTGTGAATTTTAAATCATACAAATAATTCAACATTTGGTGTAAAACTTAACATAAATTGAAAATTTATATATTACTAATGTCAAAATCATAAACTTGGTTCTCTTTGAAATATTTTGAAGTCAAAAAAATATATTTACAAATCCTTCAAAATGGTTTGTAAATAAAATGTGAATTAACCCAAGCATATACCTCAAGAGTGTAAAACTAGGTGTGTGGTAAGGTCCCATTCACCATGCACCAGAATGATAGATGAGATATACTTGATCAAATCTTTTTGAGGTTATTACCCCTGGATTAATCTATTCCAAAACCATGTCAACTTATAGTATCTAGACATCGATTAATTTTCTAGTCAAAATAAACTATATTAACTTTTCTAAAATATTATGAAATTATTATAGACTTACACTTATCCTCAAAGTATATCATAGGGTTGTGTTCTCTAATATATGTTAAAAATATATAATTCCCAAGGTGTCCACAAAACATTATTTGATACCAATAGTAACAACCTCGACTCTAGTAACTCAGAGTTTATGTCTGTTTTATTACAATAGCATAAGTTTCAAGGGATCACATCACAAAAAACTGAATATTTTTGTAGTCTTTGAGAACTATATGCTTAAATTATTATAATTTTATATTGGAAATAAAATATAAAATATAACAAAATAAAATAGTCTATATCCACAAAAATCATTCAAATATTCCTTCTTTATATACTGAGGAAAGGAAATAAAAATAAGGTAGACCTCAAA
This sequence comes from Viscum album, assembly GCA_963277665.1. Classification (NCBI taxonomy): domain Eukaryota; kingdom Viridiplantae; phylum Streptophyta; class Magnoliopsida; order Santalales; family Viscaceae; genus Viscum; species Viscum album. The sequence goes on along the minus strand of OY728165.1, from coordinate 67,315,913 downwards.
CAGTCAGTAAGGATTTTATATCTTGGAAGCTATCTTGAATAAATAAGGAATAATCAAAAATGAAAAGGTAAATAACTGAAAACACATTAAACTTAATCAATAACTTAATAATGAAATAAATCCAAGGAAAATATCAATATCATAATATCATTTATAATAATAAATTAATTCTAAATGAAGTAAATTTATAATTTCAGATATTATGATCAATTCCTTCTTCCAATATATTTTTAAACTTAGGTAGGTTTATACCAAAAACCCTTTTAAGATTCCTATCCAACCAGTTTTTCTCATAATACTTATTGATACATTGAGAGGATATCAATAACTGGGACCCACCTCTAACTACATGTCTAATTCATTACTCATATGTTAAATGATCAATTTAATTCATAAATAATATGATTTATCAGTAAATATGTGTATTGAGTAAATAATACATAATATCAATATATCCACATTCAATTAAATAATTTTATTGGTAAAACACCATATTTTGAAATTGAATATGGTTTATAAAATAACCAAACCCATGATACAATGAATATGGATATTTATGATGAAATATTATCACTAGAGAGTTAATGTTTCAGGAGAAATTTATTAACCAAATAAAATTAATCAAAAAATTGATATTTTGTAATAAAATAAATTCTTTCAAAGAATAGAAGAAAATAGAACAAAAAATATTTAAAATATATTTTCACTGAATAATTTTCGTTATAAAAATGTGTGAAACCAATTGAATAATATAAATAGCATAAAATAGTTATGGTGGTGGAGAAATATTTTAAGATTGTATTCGTAAAAAAACATTCCTTAATATTTTTTATAAAAAAAGTAAAAAATAATCCTTTTGGAAAAAAAATCAAAAATTCTTTTAAGAAACATTAAAAAGTAAATGAAAACATTAAATTTACTTAATATATAATTTTAGTATATAAAATGGACTTTTGTAAAACAATTTTGAAAAATATGGATATGAAAGAAAACATACCTGATCAAAAATAGAAATATGATTGAATTTTATTTTGAACATTAGTTGCTTGATTCATGTGAATAAGAGAGTAAAATTAGGAATAAAACATTAAAACTAATTAAATATATACAGGTTAAGAATATAGATATTCGTTATTAAGGATAAATTATAATATTCCTTTAATGAAAATCTGTACAGATACAAAAAAATAGATTTCCAAATAAATTATTAACTTTCGGTAATTTTAAAAATATAACCCCTTGAAAGTTTATAATTGAATTGGAATTTTAATCACCATTAATAAATATATATTATTTTTATATATATAAAAGGGTTGTTATATGAACTATATAAAATAAAATAGGTACATAATACCAAATATGTCTCATTGAAATTGGAATTGAGATGAAATCCATTACCTCACACTTATACTTAGTTAAACATGATTTAACTTCTAGTATAATAAATTTAGATTTATTATAGTTACATACCAAAACAATAAATAAATATATAATATCATATAGGATCCAATTATAATATCATATCACTAATTTTTAACAATCCTTCATTATTATCATTGTTTCAGGTGTTAACTACGTCATTTTTCATGTTTTTTTAGATTTAGTGTTTATGAAAATTGTGTCTTAAAAATGGTTATATAATTTAAATAATGTTAATTTTTATATAAAGATCAAAAATATTCATTATATACATATTTATAATCACCCATTAAAAGAGGGTTGTAAAAATGAATCACAACACTTCGTAGTGGAAGTAGTTCACATGTATGCACAAGAAATGGTATCATTTTTAATGGGTGGAAGGGTAAGGAAGTGTATGATATATTAAATTTAAAAAATCATAATTAATTGATAAATATCATATATATTCCTTATTTATATCATTATTACCAATCCAGTGAGGCGTAATCGAAAACAATTTTCATCGGTTTTTGAGGCGGTAGTCTGTCGTACACGGGAGTGATGGTTTTGTTTACCATTTAATAGATAAGGGGATGAATAAATATTATTCCATCAACATAATATCATCTCAATATATTTTAAATACTGGATTTATTATATTATAATAGTTAGTAAATAATTCAAGGTGGTAAAAGAAGAAGAAAAATGAATGTGTTTGGTTAACATGATTACCTTTTCTTTGAAAGAGCTCAATTATATATCCTCTTAAAGTCACTAGGGTTGGTATTTTTAGAATACAAACATATATTAAATGTATAAAGATGTTAGGGAGATATTTTTTCATGTTTTTTTGAGGTAAATTTCTCAAGAGTTTTAAATAAATGACGAGAGGAGGTTCACTTTTATAATTGAAGTGGGTAGAGCACTTGTAATTTTTCAAAGTTATAAAATATTATTAAGTCAATTTCTTGTAAAATTGGATACCAATAAAGTATATTTATAATTTTATATAACATATGGAATAACTAAATTCAATAAATATGATTTATACAATTTTTTATGTCATTTTAACCCCTTTTTTTATCCACCGGTAAACTCATTTAACCTTAACCTTAGTAACCAATTTTTATCCTTTTTAATATTTATAATGACAAATAATTAAAGTGTAATCCTTAAAAAATTTAGTAATTATGATTCAAAATATGTAAAAACTTTTATATAATTCCATTCTGGTAGGTGGAAAAAATTAATTAGAGTGATAAAACCGTAAAACACAATGAAAAACAGTGTTTTATGAAAATAAATATTTTAGGCATAATATGATCTTACATTAACTATATGAAAATTAATAATAATTATTTAAATTTAAATTAATATAATTATATATATAATATATAAATTTAATATAAATTATTTATCATTAGGTATTATTTTAATTAAATTAATTATAAAATCATTATACACTTAAAATGAGTTTTCTATAAATTATCACTGTTTACCTCCAAATGATCTTATAATTATTTATATCACATTAATAATAAATATATGATTAATTATAAATTTATAATTTTTTTATAAATAAAATTTGGATTTATTGAATATTTCATTTTAAATTATTCATTAAATATTATTTCTAATGAAAATTTTCAAAAACTCATTCAAAAATTATTTTAACATGGTAAGTTAAAAGTTGATATTCACCCAAAGAAATTATAATTTTTTATCAATAAATATTAAAATGTGAATTGTTCTATAGTTTCCTGAAAATAATATGTTCACTTACCATAATGAAAGTCATGTTTTATAAAAATAATAAGAGAATGAAAAACATGCATGCATAAATAGACACTCTTAAGGAAGAATTTTGTTCGTAGGATAATGGGTCAGAAAAATTTATTCAAAGGGATCAATGAGAAGAAAAAGCATATAAAAATCCACAATACATCATCCCCATACCATCTCACCCTACAATAATATGACTTGGTATTTATATGACCTTATGTATTCCTCCCCATATTCTAGAGGTTACCGACAAGTAGTGTGGATCTAATGTGTCACCATTGAGAGATTTAACCTCATATCCTGCTCAATCACTTTTTTTTTATTTCTATGAACTCCTCAATATGGAATCTGGGATACCTAAAATAAAAACCAATGTCCAATGGAGACTAAAAATTCAAGCAAATATACATCCATTTTTCAAATTACCGAATAAGAAAAAATTAAAAATCCAAATGATGAAATTGAAAAGAACATTGATAAAAGTTTATAAAGCCTCTAGATTAGAACCTCACATGAATCAAGTAAGTGCCTCTAAAAGTCACCACCTTCACCTTTGTTCATTAATGAAACCTCCATATCTACCAAATCCACCATACTAGTGGGATTAAACCCTCTACCTAGAACCGTATTCATCGGGTCACCCTCATTGTTAGGAGTGATAATGAATCTTCAAGAAGAACCCATTGACCAAAAAAACATACTTATTTGGAATTTCATCATCTAAATAGAGTAATAAAAACTAGGATAATCCAAACAAACCAATGAAAATAAGATTCAACAATTGTAGAACCCCAAACATTTTATGGTATGTTTCTCTTAAATACATTCTAGTTATAGCCTATATTTCAGGAATCACTGAGCCTCTACGGAACAAAACAAGGTTACTAGTAGGAGATAGCCATAACATATCCATAAAACATAAATTTGTCAGCTCTGTGATTTGAATTTTAAAAATCTATCATACACGGTTGTGATCAAGATGATAATTAGAGTCTGATAGAATTAACTTAATTTTCAGTGAATTGTAACCTACCATTATGAATAGAAACTTACCCTTATGAATAGTAATATGACTTTTATGAATGGTATCCACACCCTTGAGTGTATAAGTGAATTTAGGCACCTTAAAAATGAAGATGAATATTTTAAGTGTTTAATTTTTTCGATTAAATAATGATTTTAATTAAATATTTAATTAATCATATTTAGGAAATTATTTTTGAAAAATGGACTTTATTTTTGGATTCTACATATCGAAAAATTGTTAGGGTTAATTTTTGGTATTTTTCTGAAATAATTGAATTTTTTATGAATAGTAAAATCTGATAATTCACAATAAATGTTAAATAATGGATTAATTGAGTCATTGGTGATGATCTGCGGATGTAAGACCAATTGATTCTGATTCCCATGATAAAATTACTATTCCTGGTCACGTAATATTCACCATTCCTTGTCTTATAAATAAATAATAAATTAATTAATTTTTTATTAAGAAAACTCCCCTCTCCTCCACTATAACCCCCCCCCCCCCCTTCACTCCCTCTTCTCTTCACTCCTATCAAGCCTTGTTCCTTAAAAATATTCTACCCAAATCTCTCCCCAAGATCTTCCCCACGTCCAAAATCTCTTATCCTCTTCAAAATACCAAAACCTCTCCCCTTAATATGTTTTCAAAGGAGGAAGTCTCAAGAGATAAACTCCTCTTTCCAATTCCTTCATTTCTTTTAAGTTCTTTTCTTTTTGTTTCTTTCCTCACCTCCCTTCACCCAAATGGTATGATAACTATAGTAATATACATGTATTGGAATATTTTTATTCTAATGGTATATTTCATTATCCTCCCTCCTTTCCCTATCCTTTTTTTGGAAGAAATGAATGCACCGTTTGAGATGTGCTAATTTAGCATAATCAAGGAAAACAATTTATCAATTTCTATTATAATCATTAATTCGGTTCATGAACCCATTTGTGTTATGATTGACCAGATTATTATATATTTAATATATCTTATTTTTAGTTCTGTAATCCTTTTGTACAAATGGTATTAAGTCATAAAGCATAACAAGTTCATTGTAATCAAACCCACTGTTTAACCAAAACGGTTGTCACTAAGGTTATATATATATGTAATAATTTGACCTCACTCTAAGTGAACAAATTAAATTTAAAACCATGTAATCTCCTGTAAGTTTACTAATGGCATATAACTTCATTTATGTACAACCACTTCCATCTTTTATATTAATCCAAACTTGAATTTAAGTGAACCGATCTTTTAAAACAAGTAATCAAACGAGCCCGACCAATGAAATTGAACATTATAACTAATAAAAAAGGCCTTGAATGAACTGAAAAGGGTTATAATAAATAATTTACATATATTAGTGGTTCTGGACTTATGAATTAATAAGCCTAATTTGTTTATTAAGGTCTTTAATAACAAGTCAAGAACATCTTCAAGCATAAGGTAAGGGATCCTCTCTCTCACTTGTGTTCAAGAATCTCCCCTATGTTGTGCCCTTTTATTTTTAATTCCAAATGATGGGGTATGTTTTAGAACCTCCCCCATACTACCATTGTGACATATAAACAATATAATACCCCTTTACCTCTCATTAATACCACACAATAACACTCATTTCCATGCTGAAATGTTTGTAAGGGGTTTCTCATCTCACTTTCATTTCTATGATATTTTCATTGTTCAAAACATATTTCTTGTATGTGGTATATATGTACTAACATTTGATATATAATAACATGATTATATTTATATTCATGTTATTCAATGATTCATTTGAGGGTTATTAATTTATGGTCATATGATTTGACTGATTAAATTGTGGTATGAGACTTTGTGTCAACTACTATTTTGTTGTGACTAACTTTGTATTGTTCACCTAATAATACTTATGTGGTTTACCTACTACCCATTTCAGATCAATTTTCATTTGAAATTATATTTATATTAAATATCCATAATCTCATATCATTGATATGTTTTTTGTCTAAATTGTATACCATTTTACATACAGTGTTTATTTGGAATGTTATTTTAATTAGGGAAATATATATGAATCTGTATACTCTACTCTATATGGATATTGAAAATCCACATTTCTCTTTTATTGAAGCAATTTATAAATAATTATTTGGACATGCATTGGTAGGTGGGTCCCTCTATATCCCCTTGATGCATCGGTAGGTCTCATGAGACAAATCAGTTTGGCGACAAACCCTTCAAGTTTGTTTCCGAAAATCAGACGGGTTTCTACCCACAGAAATAAACCGTTTTAACGGTATTATTGTTTCATGTTCCAGATACATGAAATCCAATTAATAATAATTCTTTTTATTCATTATTGGTTATTATTATTATCCATGAGGTTTTCACTATGAAAAAATCTATGGATGCAGTTTCATTCTTAGTTTATTAATGGCATTAGTTTTTCATTTACTCACCTTGACATATTGATTATGTCATATTTATTATGATTCACTCATTATTGTATTCATGCTTCCGCTATTTGTAACCCTTACTGAGCATTTCAGATCCCCCCTTTTATTGTTTACCTTCAACAGGTGATGAAGAGGAGGTCATTTATTGACTTCATGTGGTTGTAGTTTTTAGTTTTGTTATGTATTGTATCTTGTAACCTTTTTCAATGTAATTTGTGTTAAATATATGTATCTAGTTTCTTCAAAACTACTAAATTGATCGTTCCTTGGGGATTTTCATTCCTTCTAACCATGCCAATATCACAACTAATTTACCAGCTCCAGTCTGGAGGGGTCGGGTGTTACAGTTCGTATTAGAGGACGTTTAGTAGGGAACTTGGAAACTAGTGTAGGAAATATATAGTAGGGAAAAAAATCCCAAATGTAGTATTTGAGGATAAAGGTAGAATAAAGTCTTGGTATTTTGGTAAGTAATAGATTATGTGAATCTTTCTAGCAAATACATTCCTGTCTGGATATGAGCAGGTAGAGGTGGCTCTGGCACAGATGTACCTAGGAGTGAAAACTCTGACAAGGAGTTTTGGGCTTAACCCGAGGTATCCTGGAACATGAAAATGGGCCTTCGCGCACTTTTGGTTACGACACTCCTGGGGGATATGCTTAGGATAATTCATATTTTCTTTACAATCCATTATGAATAATTGGAATATAAATTTTTCTCTTAGATAAACCATGTTTATGAGATTAGCTATGCATTGAATTTCAATCTACATTAAGTTATTTCTATTTTAGATTAATAAACTGATCTAGTGTATGCCATTATTTAGAAATGGTGCCTAATGGAAGAAGGGGAATCAATACTTGTGGACATCCTCCAGAGCCGGAAATTGAGTTCTATATTGATTTAATTCCTCGTGAAAGACCTATATCAAATACTCCCTATAGAATGGATATTGTGGAATTATTAGATCTAAAGAAACAAATAGAGGATTTGAGTGAAAAAGGATTTATTCAACCTAGTGTTTCTCCATGGGGAGCCCCTGTCCTCTTTGTTAAGAAGAAGGATGGATCCATGAGGCTTTGCATTGATTATAGGGAAATCAATGCTATTACAATAAAGAATAAGTATCCTATACCTCATATTTATGATTAATTTGATCAACTTCATGGAGCTCAATAATTTTCTAAGATTGACCCTCGATCCAGATGTCATCAACTACGTGTGAGGAAGGAAGATATTCTGAAGACATCATTTTGAACCAGGTACGGGCATTATGAGTTTACAGTGATGCCTTTTGGACCGACGAATGCAATATCTATTTTCATTGATCTAATGAATAGAGTCTTCAAGGAATATATTGATAAATTTTTTGTTGAATTCAATGATGATATCATTGTGTACTCAAAAAGTTATGAAGACCATGAGAATCACTTGCCGATTATTCTGAAAACTCTTAGAAGCAATAAATTATAAGGGAAGTTTAGAAAGTGAGAATTTTGGCTTCAATCGGTTTCTTTTCTAGGCCATATTGTTTCTAAGTATGGAATCCTAGTTTATACTACAAAGAAAAAGGTAATTTAAGAATGTCCCACACCAAAAAACATAACCGAGGTATGTAGTTTTATTGGATTAGCAAGTTACTATCGGCATTTTGTTCAGAATTTTACTCAACTAGATAACCCGCTAACCAAGCTCACAAGTAAAGGAGTTATGTTTGTGTAGACAAAATAATGTACAGAATCCCAAAGGAGTGATGTAACCTCAACCTATTCCTATGTGGAAGTAGGATAACATTACGAATGATTATTTTCATCGGACTACCTAGGACACCAAGAAAGAATGATGCAATATGGGTAATTATTGTTAATCTCACAAAATCAGCACATTTCCTTCCAATAAGAGAGGATTTACCACTTGAGCATCTGGAAAGACTTTATATTAATGAAGTTGTAAGACTTCATGGTGCACCTCTATTGATTGTGTCCGATCAAGATCCCTGGTTTACATCAAAATTCTGGAAAAGTCTCCAGAAGGCTTTGAATAATGAGCTTTATATGAGTACTGCTTATCACCCCCAAACTAATGGATAGTCTGAAAAGACTATTCAAACTCTTGAAGATATGTTAAGATCATGTTATCTTGACTTCCAAGGTATGTGGGATCAATAATTTCCTTTGGTGGATTTTTTATACCACAATAGTTTCCATTCTGGTATAAAAATGGCTCCATATGAAGCATTATATGGAAAAAGATATTGAAATCCAACTTGTTGGGATGAAGTTGGTGAGAGGAAACTTATAGGCCTAGAACGTTTTGAAGAGACCACAACAAAGGTGAAGAAGATACAACCCATATTAAAGTAGCCCAATGTAGGCATAAGAGTTATATTGATAACAAAATAAAGGACTTGGAATTACAAGTGGGAGATCATGTATTTCTGAAAGTATCTCCATGGAAGGGTGTCTTAAGGTTCAGTAAGAAAGGGAAACTGAACCCCAGGTACATTGGACCATTTGAAATTCTGGAAAGAATAAGAGTTGTAGCTTACCATTTAGCGATGCCGCCAAATCTCTCTAAAGTTCATGATGTGTTCCACATGTCATTTTTAAATAAAACATGGCAGACCCAACGCATTTACTCACATATGAATAAATTGAACTGGAACCTGATTTGTCATTCTACGAAAATCCTACCAAGATTCTTGACACAAGGGAGAAGGTATTGAAAAATCAGACAAATCGCCTAGTAAAAGTTCTTTCTAGAAACTGGAATATTAAGGAATCAACATGGGAACCTGAGGATGTTTTGAAAAAGAATCACCCACTTCTTTTTGGTGAGTTTCATACATTAAACTTCGAGGATGAAATTTCTAAAGGAGGGAATAATGTAGCACCGAAAACATTTTATGGTATGTTTCTCTTAAATACATTCAAGTTATAGACTATATTTCAAGAATCAATGAGACTCTATGGAACAAAATATGGTTACTTATAGGAGATATCCATAACCTATCCATACAACTTATATTTTCCAGCTCTGTGATTTGAATTTTAAAAATCTAACATACACGGTTGTGATCAAGATGATAATTAGATTCCGATAGAATTAACTTAATTTTTATTGAATAGTAACATACCCTTATGAATAGTAACTTACCCTTATGAATATTAATATGACTTTTGTGAATGGTATCCATACCCTTGAGTGTATAAGTAAATTTAGGCACCTTAAAAATAAAGATGAACATTTTAAGTGTTTATATTTTTCGATTAAATAATGATTATAATTAAATATTTAATTATTCATATTTAGAAAATTATTTTTGAAAAATGGACTTCATTTTGGGATTCTACAGTTGAAAAATGGTTAGGGTAAATTTTTGGTATTTTATTGAAATACTTGAATTTTTTATGAATAGTAAAATCTGATAATTCACAGTAAATGCTAAATAATTGATTAATTGAGTCATTGATAATGATCTGCTGATGTAATCCCAATTGATTCTGATTTACATGATAAAATTACTATTCATTCTCATGGAAGATTCACTATTCCTTGTCTTATGGATAAATTATAAATTAATGAATTTTATATTAAGAAAACTCTGCTCTCCTCCACTGTAAAACCCCCATTCAATCCCACTTCTCTTCACTTCTCTCAAGCCTTGTGCCTTGACAATATTCTACCCAAATATCTCCCAAAGATCCTCCCCCACTTCAAAAATATCCTAGACTCTTCAAAATACCAAAACCTCTCCTCTTAAGAGGTTCTGAAAGGAGGAAGTCTCGAGTGGTGAACTCCTCTTTCCAATTCCTTCATTTCTTTTAAATTCTTTTCTTTTTGTTTTTTTCCTCACCTCCCTTCACCCAAATGGTATGATAACTCCAGTAACATAAATTTAATGGAATTTTTTTATTCTAGTGGGATATTTCATTATCTTCTCTTCTTTCCCCACCCTTTATTTGGAAGAAATGAAAGCACCGTTTGAGATGTACTAATTTAGCACATTCAAGGAAGACTGTTTATCAATTTCTCTTATATTCATTAATTCTGGTCATGAAACCATTTGTGTTATGGTTGAACCATATGATTAAATATAAAATATATCTTATTTTAGTTCTATAATCCTTTTTTACAAATGATATTAAGTTATAAATCAAAACATGTTCATTGTAATCAAACCCACCGTTTAACCAAAACGGTTGTCTCTAAGGTTATATATATGTAATAATTTGACCTCACTCTAAGAAAAAAAATTAAATTTAAAACCATGTAATCTCCTAAATGTTCACTAATAGAATATATCTTCATTTTTGTACAACCACTTACATCTTTGATATTTATCTGAACTTGAATATAAGTGAACCGATCTTTTGAAACAAGTAATCAAACGAGCCCAAACAATGAAATTGAACATTATAACTAATTAAATAGGACTTTAATGAACTGAAAAGATTTATAATAAATCATTTACATATAGTAGAGGTTCGGGACTTATGAATTAATAGGCTTAATTTTTTTATTCAGGTCTTTAATAACAAATCAAGAACACCTTCAAGCATAAGGTAAGGGATCCTCTCTATCACTTTTGTTCAAGAATCTCCCCTATGTTGTGCCATTTTATTTTCAATTACTAATGATGGGGTATGTTTTTTCACCTCCCCCATACTTCTCTCGTGACATATAAATAATATAATACCTCTTTAACTCTCACTAATCCCTCGTAATAACACTTGTTACCATGTTGAAATGTTTGTAAGGGGTCTCTCATCTCACTTTCATTTCTGTGAGATTTTCATTGTTCACCACTTATTTATTGTATGTGGTATATGTGTACTAACATTTTATATATAATAACATGATTATATTTATATTCATGTTATTAAATGATTCATTTGATGATTATTAAGTTCTGGTTATATGATTCGACTGATTACATTGTGGCATGAGACTTTGTCTCAACTATTATTTTGTTTTGAAAAACTTTGTATTGTGCACCTAATAATACTTATGTGGTGTACCTACTGCCCATTTGAGATAAATTTTCATTTTAAATTATATTTATATTAAATATCCATAATCTCATATCATGGATATGTTTATTGTCTAAATGTTATACCATTTTACATACAGTGCTTATTTGGAAAGTTATTTTAATTATGGAAATATTGATGAATCTGTACACTCTACTCTATACGGATTTTGAAAAGGCATATTCCTATTGTATTGAATCAAAATATAAAGAATTATTTTGACATAAATTGGAGTTTTGTTCCCACTATATCTCCTTGATGCATCGGTAGGTCTCATGAGACAAATCAGTTTGGCGACAAACCCTTCGAGTTTGTTACAAAAAATCAGACGGGTTTCTACCCACAGAACAAAACCGTTTTAACGGTATTATGGTTTTATGTTCCAAATACTTGATGTCCAATTAAAAATCATTATATTTATTCACTATCAGTTATTATTATTATCCATGAGTTTTTCACTATGACAAAATCTATGGATGCAGTTTCATTCTTAGTTTATTAATGGCATTAGTTTTTCATTTATTCACCATGCCATATTGATTATGTCATATTGATTATGATACACTCATTATTGTATTCATTATCAAAATATTCTTTACCCTTACTAATCATTTGAGGACACCCCTTTCATTGTTTACCTTCAACATGTGATGAAGAGAAGGCCATTTATTGAGTTCATGTGGTTGCAGTTTTTAGTTTTGTTATGTATTGTATCTTGTAATCTTTTTCAATGTAATTTTTGTTACATCTATGTATCTAGTTTCTTAAAAACTACTAAACTGATCTTTCATTTGGGATTTTCATTCCTTCTGACCATGCCAATATCACAAGTAATGCATTGGCTTCAGTCTAGAGGGGTTGGGGTGTTACACCAATGCCACCATGAAATGAATTGAAACTACCTAGAGAATTACTATAAACCTTCCACTTAGAAAAAATTCAAGAAATAAAATAAAATCCCATAAAATGAAAACCATAATAGTACCAATAATAAAAACACCAAAAACTTCACCAATATAGAAATAGACCTCCTACCTGAATTATTACAGTTATAAAATAATATAGAATAGAATCCCAAAATATAACTAAAATCCATCAAGATTCCACCACAATAATATCATTGATCAAAAAGAAAATTATATATAGAAAAAGGATATAAAAGAAGACCCAAAACTAAAACAAAATCCAAAAAACATAGTAAAATAAAAAATAATACCACTAAAACCCCTAAAAACCCTACCTATGGAACCCACCATTATTAAAACACCTCTGACACACACATCCATACCAATATCAAACAATGTGAATTAAAGTATTACATCCATCCCAACATCTTCGGGAACATGAAGTCTGATAAATGCCACTAGGGTATAGAAAATTCAATGTTAAAACAAAGAAACATATTCAATGAAGGAAACATGGATAGTCTAATTCAGAAATGCTTCCATATGTTTGTATCTGATCAGGAACATAACCAATGAGGGGACAATATTGGTTGAATTAAATAATAAATCCTCCCCCAATAATGATGAGAATATTGAAGAGTGAATGGGAGGTAATTGATAATGGGGAAAAGAAAGGGAAGTACTAGGAGAAGTTCACATAGAAGTACATCATAGAGGATAAACAAAAAAAGTAGGAAGGTTGGAGTACAAGTATCCAGCTCCACTAACTAGGAGAATCCCTAGAGTGTGATCATTGATGAGAGAATCCCATGGGAAAATGAATACATTTCCAATGGCCTTATATTCCATCATACCATAATAATAAAAACTACGGAAATATAGTATTATCAATCCTTAAAATATCCATATAAATAAATAAATAGTATAACCCACACCTCCATAAATAAATTATAAACTCATTTGATAATAAGATGAAGTATATAAATGTCTCACAAGTTAGAAAAACATCAATAAGATATCACTAGGAATATAATATTCATCCAAAACCAAAATGACCATAAAACAATAATTATTAGTGCCTAACATTGAGTCCCCACCTAGTCCCAACTTATGAATCTATATTGACATATAGCTATTCCATCCAACACTATTAATTTTCCCAACCTGTTCTTGTGATTATGAGGCATTCTTAGGTACCAATGTGCTATGAAAGCTCAAGTAGGGTGTGAGTAAAACTTAGTAGGTAACCACTAATAGACTCCCAAACATTACCAGTATATATAGCACATACACAATGTGATATAACAAAAATAAAAAATAAACAATTATAACAAAATAAATTATTATAATCGGTGCTTGAGTTCTAAGTTAGATCATAAGGTTGACCATACCTAACTCACAATGTGTCCTATGTCTCTAAGAGAGTCACATAACCATATTTCATCAATGGTAATAACATCCCACCTGAAAATACCATCATCTATCATCAGGGGTAATAAATCCCTCCATTGAAATACTACCATTTAACATTAGGGAGAATGGTTTCCAATGCAAAAATACTATTGTATAATATATCAAGGGGGTGGTTTTTTCCTCGTAATACCACCTGGATAAATTGAAGTCTCCCCATAATACCCAATATATAAATTCATACATCTAGGAGAATTTCCCCCACCCCAGAACTATATCACATCTGGGGGTGATTCCCATTTCTAAAATTACTTTACACATCTAGGGGTAATGGTTCCCCACTTTGGAATCATATATCATTTCAGGGGGAATGGTTACCCACCCTAGAATCACATATCACACCAGGAGAAATGGCACACCACCCTAGAATCATATATCACATCATAGGGTAATGGAACACTTACTTAAAATATCATATATCATACACCTAGGGGAATAATATCTCCCTAAAATCTCATATAGAAAACACCCAGGGGATAACACTCCACCCTTGGACCATATCATATATCATATATCTAAATCATGGGGTTAGATTCTAGCCTAAACCCCACATTTATTTTCTAGGTTAGACTCTAGAGGATACAAATTATTTCCCCTACCAAAATAACTATTAGGTTATAGAACCCACTCTAGTCCCCAAGATCACTTCTTGGTTTTGACACCCCACATGGGTTCTTTTCTACCATTATAAACTTTATGTTAAAATCCTATCACTTAAAGGATATAGAATCCCCCAACATAGTGGTGACTAAATCATAGCCAAAGAATCCTCATAGGAAACACAATATATGAATCATAGAAAAGGAAAGGAATAATGCTTGAACCACTTTTAAATTCAAGAAAATTTGTCTCTCTCATTCCTAACATAAAATTATGTCCTTCCCATTCTATACCCACCTGGTTTTAATCAATCAGTTTGTTAAGAACATTCACCCCAATAACTAATCAACTAGGAAATAGGATATAAGGTGTCCTAAGGCTTCAAGATGGCCCATCCCTAAGCTAATCAATTCAATTCATCATAATCCCTACTCAAAAATAACTAAGGGAACCTATATCTGTGTAATGGCCCAGACTTTCCTGTCCATTTACATTTCCAAAACATAACTCCACCAAAACGTGGCACCGTGACGGTGGCATCGTTCACTGTGGCACCGTTTCCTCACTGAGTCTTTTTTTTTTCAGTTCCGCTCCTGCAACGTAATTATTGACGTAAATTAATTTTAATAACCTTTTTAAATCCAATTAAAGCCCATAATTAATAACTAAAAATCTCGAGAAAACTCCCTGATGGGGGATATTAATTAACAACTTAATATCACTGTGTGTAACTACCCACCCACGTGGGGAAACTACGATATGACTTTCAAGTCGTTCAAAGTTCCATTTCCTGTAACAATAGGATCTCCTCTTTATATATCACGATAGAGTTTCTTCCTCCCCCTTATCCACTAGATTTCTTTCTTCTTCCTCGTGCTCCTGGTGTCCCTCCTTCTTGAGTCTTGTGGAGTGCTTGTGCTGGAGTTTTCTGCTCGTCCTTGGAGTCCCCGACGTTCCTCCCCTACAAGTCGCGCATCCCCTGTTTTTGGCGTGTGGAGAAGAACTTCGATCCTTGATCAACCAGGTAGGTATTTTCCTTCATATCTCCTTCCTTTGTATCATGTGGGGTGGGTACGCTACTGTTTCTGTGGGAATATATGAAACAAAACCTTAATGAAGATAACAAACAGACTTTTAAATAATGAAGGGGATAGGAGTGTTTGATATTCTGTTGTTCTATTTCCTCCTCTTCCTTGATTATTATTTTGTGAATTGTGTGGGTTTATGCCTACTGAAAATCATGGTTGTTGGTGGTCCTACTATGTGAACTAATAAACTCTTGTTTTTTGTGATGATTAATTGGATGCAACATGGAAATTAGTTAATCATGTAAACTCAGTGGATTAAATGGATTCCCAGTGAACATAAAACCTTGTGTGGTCACCCCGTCTAACCAACAGAAATAATAAAATAATGAATGATGTGCTTGAACCTGGAAATTTTCCTACTCTTTTTGGTAGTGGGTGTGTTATCCTGCTAAATTCTTATGAGGAAATGTGGGTGAGTATGGGATCCTCTGTTGTGGTACGGTTATTGGTTGTGAAACTGAAGATGTGTGGTTTCTCTTCTTATGACATGAATTGGGGTGGGATCCTCTACTGTTGGAAAATCATTGGTTCACGATTTTGGGGATGTGGGGTTGTATCTTGATGCCTACTTTGGTTCCAATACTTTGAGGGATCTCACTTTGATATGAATTTACCAGAGAACTGGGTGTGAATGTTTAAATTGATGTTGGTTGTGATTCCCCTTGGGTTGTGTTTACACTTTCTAGTCGCCCAGTAGTGTAGAATTTTACTCAAACAGGATTACTTGAACATGAAAACAAGAATGGTTCAAACGGGAAATTGGTTCTGGGAATGGGTTGTGACTTGGTCGTGAGTATTGTTTCATTATTTTATGAATGGATAGTAATAAGGGTGTTTGTGCTTAGGTTGGATTTGGAAACCCTAGGTTGTGATGAGTGCTTGTTACCTATACATATAATTTTAATTTCCCTGTTTCTTATTCGCACCCCACCCAAGTTGATCACTTAGTGTCGTAGACCCCCATTTCAGGGGGGAGGGTGTTTTTCCCAACACTCCTATGAGTGGTTGGTTATTAGCTCCTTTTCTGCTCCCTTTCCTGAATAGCCCAAGTATCATCAGGCAGGATGTGATGGCCAGAAGTCCATTATTAGCCCAAGAATCTTTGGGCAGGGTAGGTTGTTTCCCAAGTATCTTCGAGATGAGGCTCAGGTGTCTTCGGGCGAAGCGGGATGGTAGTTGTGGCCCAGGTGTCTGCGGGCAGGATAGTTGTTGTGGCCCAGGTGTCTAGGTGCTTTGGTTGTCTCTTTTATCATAGGGCATTAGAATACCTCCCCACTTGTGCATGAGAGTCTTTGGTTTTCCCTACTGAGTATAATTGTATGCTCACCCTACGTATATAAAACTTCTTTGAGGTTTCCAGGAGGATTTCAAGGATCGTGCGGGACCGTACTAGCTCAGACATTAGGGCAGTTGCTGTTGTCATTTTCCTTTTCTTGGTACTTTAATTTTTGGAGTTCTTGTGACTTGTATCTTTTACTTTTCAACATGCATATGGGAATTGTTTACTTTGGGATTTACCTTTACCTTCAGCTTTTGTTGATGTTTGGGTATTACTATCTTATCTCCTGATCCTATTAAAATAAAAAGGGTAATGCCTTCCATCTGGTGTGTGATTCTATAGCCTTGGTGCTCGTCACCACTCTAGGACCTATTGAAGGTGGGTCTTGGGGGTAATTATATCTCTTTCAACTTCAAGATGGGAGGGTATGGAAATCTGTTGTCCCTTCCCTCCTTTTGGTGAAGGCGGGTCATGATAGAAAGGTATTAGAGGAAGAGGTTGAGATATAGGATGGAGTCTGGAGTTAGGCATAGTTAGGATTGCATGGGATGGTAGAGAAAGAGTTTTGGGTGATTTTGGTTCATGAAATAGGCTAGAGAAGACCGGCTAGGACATGATATTTTGGGCCCCCCATGATCCGATGTAAAGACTCTGGACCTACTGAACGACCAAGTAAGGCTGCACTGATTGCATGGTAGAGACCCTAGGGAAGGTACATGCATCATAATGACTTGTGTTCTTGTGTTTCGTGGGTATTTGGGGATTTAAAATGAATAAGAAGTATAAGAAAATTTAAGAACAATATTCTGCACTGCTCGGGCTTAGGCATTCCTTGTTTACTTTGCAACTATGGCACCTGGGAGACGACCATGAGTAGTGCAAAAGATTGAGGCCCAGGAGGTTGACTTGGATGATTGGCGGAGGATGGACAGAGAGGAGGAGGATGATCAGTGGTAGAGTACGCTTCGTGCCTTTCAGCAGCATACCCTCAGGAAGTACGAGGGTAGTGTCTCAGATATGGAGATGGAGAGCTGGCTCGAGGAGCTAGTGATAGCTTTCAGCTTGATTCATGCTCTGACGAAGTACTGGGTTCCATTGGCTGTGAGCCAGATGCGTGGAGCGACGCGTCAGTGGTGGATGCTTTATCTTTGAGAGAAGAGGGAGGCTGAGGTGACATGGGCAGACTTCGAGAGGGAGTTCCGAGTAGAATTCCTCTCTTCTACAATGAAGGCTGAAAAGTGGTAGGAGCTACTCTCCCACCAGAAGGGGAGCATGTCAGTAAGAGATTTGGGGATCAAATTCAAGGATCTCTTCCTATTTTATCTGGAACTCTTTCTGGATGATGAGTCTCAAGAAAGACATTTGGAGGAGGGGCTTCGACCTTCTCTCAAGTATGTTGTGACTCCCTTCACTCTACCGACATACTTGGAGGTCCAGAAGAAGGTTGAGGTGGTGTAGAGGATGCACATGATGGGAGGTGTACCATGAGAGGGAATTCAGTTGGGTTCATCAAAGGGGAATTTCATCAGCAGCAGGCCTCCAGCATTAGGTCCCTATAGGTTTCGACCAGCAGGGAGCAAGCCTCAGCAGTTCCAGTTCCGATCTCTTGGCCCTTGCCCTTTCCCTTAGGGCCTAGGACTGAGATGCTTCATCTGTGGAATCCATTATCACCTTTGGAACCAGTACCAGGACAGAGTATAGTACGACCGGGACGGGAAAGTTCAGCACCAACCACAGCAGCAGTAGTTTCTAGCTAGGCCCTTTCAGCAGCAGCAGCAGCAGGGGCAGCAAGCTCCCACTCCTCCGAGGGCAGGTGTCGCAGGAGGAGGCCGACCCCAGGGCGCTCCTCAAGGACCTCGACCAGGGAGTGTTCAGGGAGGTGGCCGACAGCCGAGAGGCAGAGGAGCTGGGCATAGGCAGTTTTACGCCGTAGAGGCAGCAGTTCGAGTAGGGCTAGAGGTCGTTCGAGGTACGATCAGCTTGTTTAGTACTCTTGCCTATGCCTTGTTCGATACAGGAGCTTCACACTCCTTTGTTGCACCCAGTCTAGCCCATGCTCTGGGATTAGGCGCTGAGAGACTTCTGGTGCCCCTAGTGTAAAGTACACCAGTTGGAGATCAGACCAACTTGTTTTATGTTTTCCGAGGTTGCATGCTGATGATAGGGCCACATCAGTATATCAGGGATCTTCTACTATTGCAGATGGAACCATACAATATCATCCTAGTCATTGATTGGCTACTCTACGTATGTGGCATCATTTACTGCTTCTGAAGAAGGGTCGTGTTTTCAGATTTGGGCATTCAACGTGTTACTTTCATCGATGAGAGGGGTTTCCAGAAAATCAGCAGGCGAGAGGAGCCCCTCCTTTCCTTGTTAGCTGAACTAGCAGTGGAGTCAGGGGATGTAGAGATGGTGGAAGTCCCAGGGATTGTCAGTATGTTCATGAATGTCTTCCATGAAGAGGTGGAAACTCTACCCCCTCGATGTGATGTTGAGTTTGGGATAGTGATGTTATTCATTTATTCATTATATTTTACTAACTCCCTTTACTGATTTTATATGAAAAGTGCATAATTTGTGTGTAATATTCATATTTTAATATTAAATATAATTTTGAGCACTATTTGAATAAATCCATATTTGAGTCAGTTTAATGTATTATCTATAACTATTACTATACTGATCCAAATTTCATGGTTTTTGTTTTTAGGATTACTATTTCAATTTAGAACATTTCATTAGAAGGGATCATGTGCCAATTCTTCCATTTGAAGGTTCATATGTACCATACAATAAGGCCCAATGAATCTGTGATCAAACTGGACCAGCCTTGAATATTGATTTACTCGGCTCAATCCAGAAGTCCAAAAACATTAACTCTCCACCATAATTATGGTGACACTACATGTCATCTTTGATAAAAATTTCAAGGCCCAAATCCAAGTACAAGGTTCCCAAATGAAGCTTTGAATTCCATCCCACCATTCTGGATGAGAAATAAAATCAGTATTGTATTCATGACATATCTCATGATGTCAGCATCAAAGTGAGCTGAGATTTTTCATTGTGAAAGACGATATATAGACGGCCGACTTTGTTGAATAAGTCATTCGGAATTTAAGGCATATTTTTGTTCCAAAATCCATTCACATTTTGGCCGTCGAAAAAGCATGGATAGAAATGGACAGTTTACCTTTGTTTAATACAACTGCTATAACTTTGGCTCCACTTGGCCAAATGCCTCCAAATTTTGATAGTAGTCGAAAAACCTTATTATCTACAACTTTGAAGAAGGAGATAGTTTGAGATTCTGCTGTATGATTATCCAAATTGGAGATGAAAGTGGAGGGACATATTGGGAATGCAAACAGTCCACTCCTTGGGCTATAAATACTCCCCCCTTCTCTCCTTGAGAGAGGTTGGCATTTCAGAAGAGAGGATAACATATTGGAACGACCAAATCCTTGAAAAAAGTCTTGTTAGGACCTTCTATACTCAAGTTTTTACTTGAGAGACCATTCTTCTTCTCTTTTTTTCACTTACTTTCATGTTCTTTGTTTTTGTAATTTTGTAAGTCCTTTCTTTTGTAATTCTATTTCAATGCAAGTTTCTTCTTCAATATCTCTTATTATCATCCACATTATGTAGTTTAATATTTATGTTCTTAAAATAGTTTAAATTCAGTTGAATCCCCTTCCGTTATTTTTCTTCCTCATTCAATCGAAAATCCATTTTTAATTATCATCATTGTTCGTGTGTTTGTGTTCGACGTACCATTGTTTTTCTAATTCCTTTCTTTTTCTTCTATTCTTAATTTATCATTATAATTATTATAACCAGAATATTAAAAACCCAAATAGATGAGTAAATATATCATTGGGTTGAGTTATAATTTAGGGATGTTAAGTGATTGAGAGTATTTGCTCGATGAGTATTCGTTAATTTAAAATTGTGTATGTTGGACTTAATTTGTCACGGATTAATGACATATTTTGTTTAGCATGTGGTTTCCATGGATTATTGGAACTAAAAATACACTACCATAAACATTTACTGATTGAGATTAAAATCCTAATTAAGTTAAGGCTTGGATTAAAGCTTTAACACTTATGAATTCTAATCGATGTCAACTTGTGAAGTGGGTGTTAATTTAAATGCAATATAAAGCAAAGCTCAAGGATATCACAAGATTAACTACCTAATGATGTACTCACCCTAATCTTTATCAATTTTTTAAATCAAACATAATCCATAAATTATTTCATAAGCTCTTCAAACAAACCCCCCAATCATAATACAATTAACTAAAAACAAACGACTATTACAAAGTATCATCGCCGAGGATTCGACCTGAGTGCTGCTATACACATTAGCAGAGCACTGGAACTTTGACCGGTAAATTTGCGACAATCGGCCGTGCATTTCAAATGGTTCCATTTTCGAGTATGGTTCTTTAAGTAGTCGGTAGTTTTTATTTTTTGTAAAAAAAACAACAAAAAAATCAAAATTTAAAAAGAAAAAAATCCGAAAAAAACCCGAGGAAAACTCACCTTCCTCATCCTTTCTAAATATCTCTGAATGCCCCATAGCCTCCCAAACAATCCCTTGGATTTGTTTGACCCTGAAATTGATAGAAATCTTTGTCGACTTAGGAGGACCATTAGGGACAACCAAATCACCCAAGAACCAATCATTTCCCTACCAATTGAATTCAATATGGCCAATCCTAGGGAACAAAAATTGAAAGAACTTGTTTCCCCTGATATGAATTACCAACCCCTTGGTATTAAATATCCAAACATAGAGGCTGAATTCGAACTCAAATTGGGTTTGATTCATCTTCTACCCCATTTACATGGGCTAGTCGGTGAGGATCCACATCTACATCTCAAAGAGTTCTAGGTGGTGTGCTCTACCCTGAAGCCTTAAGGGGTTTCTGAAGAAAAAATCAAACTTCGAGCATTCCCTTTCTCCCTAGCTGACTCTTCCAAGTCATGGCTCTACTACCTCCCTCCCGGTTCCATAACTACATGGAATGACATGAAGAGTCTCTTTATAGAAAAATTATTTCCTTCTTCTCGTATCGCTTCCATCCGAAAGAAAATAAGTGGTATCCGTCAATTCCCAAGTGAATCACTCCATGAGTTCTGGGAGAGGTTCAAAAAGCTTGTTGCAACCTTCCCACACCACCAAATTCCTGACCAACTCTTGATCCAATACTTCTATGAGGGGTTATTGGCTATGGAGAGAGCCATCATTGATGTCGCAAGTGGCGGTGCTCTTGTTGATAAAACTCCTGCAACTGTAAGAGATCTCATAAGTAACATGGCTACAAACACACAATAATTCCATACTCGAGCACATGATCAAGTCAAACAAGCCCAAGATAATCAATCCATAGAACCTAACAAGATGACTAAGTGGATGAGTGAACTTACAGGTCTTGTGCGTCAACTAGTGGTGGCTACCAAAGCCCCAACCTCATCTTCTCCACAGTCACTATTCCCTGGACCTATCAAGAATTGTGGAATCTGCAACTCTCCATCTCATCCAACTGACACATGTCCACAACTTCAAGAGGATATATCCAATTCATCTGGACCAATGGAGCTCAATGCAGCATATGCTCATTAGAACACCAATCCTCAACTATCAGGTCAGTTTGTTAGAAACTTCAACCAACCTCACTTTGAGTCCTTCTCTTCTTCATATAACCAAGGATTGAGGTATGGTAATCCCGTCTCTCATCCCCCTCAATTCCCTCCTTATAACCCAAACCATTTCCAATATGGTCAAGGTGGTGGTAACTTACATCAACCTTATCCTTTTGTTCCTCAACCTCAAAGGAACAATCCTCCTCCTGGATTCCACTATCCGAATGAGCCTTCCCAATTCCCAACCCAATACAATCACTTTCCCAAGAACCAAAATCAAGGTAATCCTAATCTGGGACAAGCCTCTTCTTCCAAGAAACCATGGGAAAGTGTAGTGTAAGATCTTGCCTCTTTCACCCATTATAGCCTTAAAAACATTGAAACTCAAATAGGTCAACTTGCATCCCACCTGAGCTAGCAACAACAATCAAATTGTTCCCAACTCCCAGCTCAACCATTACCCAACCCCAAGGGTAATGTAAGTGCAATTGCACTTAGATCAGAAAATCAACTTGCTATGCCTCAAGATAAATCCTCAAACCCTCCTTTGAATGTTGACCTAGAAAATGAAAAGAAAAAGAAAATTGAAAAGGAACCTGAATCCATTCCCTCACCTCCTTCCATTGCACTTAGGAATCCAATTCCTTTTCCTCAAGATTTTTCTAAACTAAGGAAGTCCTTTGAACCTGATCCTGAAATGCTCGACATGTTTAGACGTGTTGAAGTCAACATTCCCCTCTTAGATGCCATAAAACAAATTCCTAAGTATGCCAATTTTCTCAAGGAGTTGTTTACCCATAAGAGGAAACTTAGGACCTTCGAAAATGTTTCCACCCAGCAGTCTATTCCCATAAAGTGCAAAGATCTAGGTACCTTTACGGTTCCATGCCAAATTGGAAGTTCTAACTTTTATGATGCACTCATAGACCTAGGAGCCTTAATTAATGTCATTCCCAAATCCATATTCTCAAACCTTGGTCTCGGTCCCTTGCACCCAATGGGTGTTGTCATTCAGTTAGCCAATCGAAGCACAACAAGTCCTGAGGGAATAATTGAGGATGTCCTTGTCCGAGTCAATGATCTTATCTTCCCTGCTGATTTCTATGTCCTTGACATGGAAGGTGAGACGAACTCTTCTCGATCTCCCCTAATTCTTGGAAGACCATTCCTCATGACTGCGAGAACCATGATTTATGTCCATTCTGGCATCTTATCCATGGAATTCGGTGACCAACTGGTCAAATTCAACATTTTCCAAGCCATGCGATACCCATATGAGGATCACTCTGCATTCTCAATCCATGCTTTCGAGGACACTTCTAAGAGTCGATTGAACCTTATTACATCATGTTCATCTTGTTCTGAAGAGATAGGATGTTGTGAAATCTGCACTAGGATTAACCAAGTCATAAATGGTGAAGTTGATGTGGACCTCTCATTCATAGACTCCATCAATCTAGAGGAACTTGAAAACTCTCTTTAATTCCACATCAATTCTGATCTCTACTGCTCCACCTTGGACAGTATTAAGGAAAATGAATCTGAAGCAACTAAAGTCCCTTCTTCTAATCCTGAGTTGTCTATCCCAAAAGTGAAAGATGAGACTGATTTGAAACCTCTTCCTGCACTCCTGAAATATGCATTCCTCTTCCATGATCACTCATATCCTGTCATTATCTCTGCCACACTTACTGAAACCGAGGAGTCCAAACTTGTTCAAGTGTTAGAGGAAAACAAAAAGGCCTTAGGTTGGACCCTATATGACATACCAGGAATCAACCCTGCCCTTTGCATGCATCACATCCATCTGGAGGAGACATCCAAACCGGTTAGACAACCCCAAAGAAGACTCAATCCACTCATACATAAGGTAGTTAGGGAAGAGATCACCAAGCTTCTTCAAGCTAGTATTATCTACCCAATTTCTGATAGTGAATGGGTTAGTCTAATTCAAGTTGTACCTAAGAAGGGTGGGATAACTGTTGTCACAAATGAACATGGAGAGGTAGTCACAACTCGAGTGAAGAAAAAATTGCGTGTGTGCATAGACTATAGGAAATTGAATGTTGAAACCTGAAAAGATCACTAACCTCTTCCATTCCTTGATCAAATTCTAGAACGATTGGCCGGAAAGTCACACTATTGCTTTCTTGATGGATACACCGGCTACTTCCAAATCCCAATCGCACCTCAGGACCAAGAAAAGACTACTTTCACATGCCCCTTTGGAACATATGCATATAGAAGAATGCCTTTTGGCCTTTGTAATGATCCTGAAACATTCCAGAGGTGTATGATGAGTATCTTTTCAGAATTCATAGAACACTGCATGGCAGTCTTCATAGATGACTTTACCATTTATGGAGAGTCATTTGATTCATTCTTGCATTCACTCTCTCTTGTCCTTCAAAAGTGTGTCAAGTGTAACCTTGTGTTAAATTTTGAAAAATGTCACTTCATGGTTGCGAATGGGATTTTTCTAGGGAACATAGTTTCAAAAGATGGTATTGAAGTTGATCCTGCCAAAATTGAAGTGATCCAATCACTTCCTCAACCCACTTCTGTTCGATACATCTGATCATTCCCCGGTCATGCTGGTTTCTATCGACGATTCATCCATAACTTTAGAAAAATTTCTCTCCCACTCACTCGTTTGCTCCAAAATGATGTCTCTTTCCATTTTGATGAGGTTTTCAAGAAAGCCTTCATTGAACTCAAAACTGCTCTTACATATGCCCCGATAATCCAACCCTCAGATTAGTCCTTACCTTTTGAATTGATGTGTGATGCTTCTGATAGAGCTGTTGGAGCTGTTCTTGGTCAAAGAAGAGAAAAAATTCCTCATTTCATCTATTATGCCTCAAAAACATTGGATGAAACTCAATCTCACTACACTGTCACTAAAAAGGAACTTATAGTAGTGGTTTTTGCCTTAGATAAATTTCAGTCCTATCTCTTAGGTGCCAAAATCATCATCTTCATAGACCATTCTGCTATTAAGTTCTTACTCAAGAAAAGTGATTCCAAACCAAGGCTAATAAGATGTATTCCAATGATCCAAGAGTTTGACCTTGAAATCAAAGATAGACCTGGAAAATAAAACCCTGTGGCTAATCACTTGAGTAGAATTACTAATTCTCCTCATTCTGAAATCATTGATCCTGAATTTACAATTGAGCACCTTTCATCTCTCACTCCAAAACTACCATGGTATGCCCCAATTGTAAATTACTTGGTTTCTGGTGTTTTTCCTGAATTTTTTTCAAAAGATCAAAAAATGAAGTTGAAAAGTGATTCAAAATACTATTTTTGGGAAGAAAATAAACTTTGGAAAACTGGGGTAGACATGGTAATTAGGAGATGTGTTGATGAAGATGAATATTATTCCATCTTAGAATTCTGTCACTCAATTCCTAGTGGTGGACACTTTGGACCACAAAGGACCTCCCAAAAGGTCCTAGACTCTGGATTCTTCTGGACTTCCCTCTTCAAGGACTCACGTGAGTTCTGTCAATCATGTCCCTCATGCCAAAAGTTTGGCATAATCTCCAAAAGAAATGAAATTCCCCAAAATCCCTTAATCTTTTGTGAAATCTTCAATGTTTGGGGTATTGATTTCATGGGACCATTTCCCCCTTCCAATGGATTCTCATACATTATTCTTGCAGTCAATTATGTTTCAAGGTGGGTTGAGGCCAAACCCACTAGGAAGGATGATGATCATACTTTTAGTGAGTTCCTAAATACCCACATCTTTCAAAGATTTGGCACACCACATGCCTTGATCAGTGACTTAGGAACCCATTTTTGTAATAGAACCGTGGAATCTCTTCTGAAAAAGAATGGGGTTGTACATAAAACTTCAACTACATATCACCCCCAAACAAATGGAATGGCTGAACTTTCTAATAGAGAAGTGAAAAGAGTGCTTGAGAGAATTGTAAAACCCACCAGAAAAGACTGGCCTAAAAGACTTGGTGAAGCACTTTGGGCTTATCGAACTGCCTATAAAACACCCATTGGGATGTCTCCTTTTAGGCAAGTTTTTGGTAAAGCGTGTCCCTTACTAGTTTAAATCCAACATAAGTCTTTTTGGGCTATTAAAACCTCTAATTTTGATTGTGAAAAATCTGGTGAAGAAAGATTGTTGTAATTGGCTGAACTGGAGGAGCTTCAACTTGAATCCTATGAGAATTCCAATCTGTAAAAAGAGAAGTCTAAGGTACTCCAAGACAGACACATCCTGAGAAAGGTATTTCATGAAGGTGAAAAGGTAATGCTCTTCAATTCTTGATTCCGACTTCACCTAGGTAAGCTTAATTCTCGTTGGGAAGGTCCTTTTGTTATTACTAATGTTTACCCATTTGGTGCAGCGCAAGTCCAAGACCCCTCTTCTAAAAGGATATTCACGGTTAATGGACATCGGTTAAAGCATCACCATGAGAGGTCTCACAATTTGGGAACCACGTCAACTTCCATCGAATCCCCATCCACTTCAATAGAACCACCACTAGATAGAGACCCAACAAATCCAAACCAGGGGGCACCTCTTTCCCTTTAACTCTCTCTCTATCTTCCTCTATCTCTATTTCTTCTTCTTCCTCTCTCTTTCATTTTTTACCACTTTATTTATCAAAACCTTTCTTTTTATCATTCTTTTTTGTGTGACTATGTATTTAAAAAAAATACTAAAAAATAGTAAAATACAAAAGGTAAAAAAAGAGAGTCGTAATTACTCACCAATAAATTTTCAAATTTTGTCGAACCTTTTTGGGGAATTGAAAGACATGTTTCCATCTCAAAAATTTTGCATTTTCATCATGACTTTGGATAATGAATTTTGTGACAAGAACAATAAATGTTGAATGCCCAATTTTTTATTTGGAAAATGATTTACCCCTACCGTGAGGAACATCATTAGCTTTCATGCCAAGGTCACTTATGACCATCTTTTCAAAATGTGTGTTTTTCACCCCCATTTTTGAGTATTGATTTTGTGGACCTTTGAGCTGAATTTACTACTTTGTTGTTAATTAATATGATAGAGGCATTTTTTTAACCTCATGAGAATCACATTGGCCAAATAGCCTCCCATTACCCTACATTAATCCTCCTTTTGAAAGCCCCTTCAAGCCTATGAAAACCTTTTCTTTGATAGCCACATTACAAACCCAATACCTTGTCCCACCCAACATCTACATGGATTTACATTGCATAATTTCTTGATATTTAAGTGTGGGGAGGATGGATTTCATTTTGGGCATCCTTTTCTTGATTTTCAACGTGTTGTCATATGCTTGAGGGAAAGCATCCATTTTAGTGTGGGGGAGAGGTCATAATTTAGTGAGTTTTGTTGTAATGGACTCATCTTGACGTCCTTTTCTACGAATATTATTGAAAAGTGTTCAAAAAAAATTCAAAAAAAATGAAAAACAAAAAAATTCAAAGAATGGGTTGTGTCTTGGTTAGGTCAAAAATCACTCTTACTCATCCTTTGATATCATTATAACTATTAAAATTAATGTCGTGAGGAGATCAAACATGGGTTGGGTGATTAGTGTGAGATCTATTTCAAGTTCAACTTTAGAAAAAATACAAAAAAAAGAAATGAAATGAAAAAGGAACACTTATGTTATTGGGAGAAGCTTTTTGTTTTGTAAATATTCCATCTTCTCATCCCCTTCAAATTTTCTTCCACTTTTGTGTCATGCTTCATTTTTCCTTTTGTAAAAATGTGTTTTCATTTTCTTCCATGTTTCAGTTTCAAAAAAATTGTGCATTATTTTATCCATGTTAGTGTTTTAGCCCCTCTTTCCACCCTTTTGGACATTATAATCCTACCATCCCATAGCAACAGAAAAACCCCTAAAAAGTCCTCTTGATTCTTGTGCACTTTATAATAGAGAATAGAAGTTGAGAGCTCTTTCAAACTCTAAGATGTTCACTTCTGGTTTGTGAATGAGTGAAGCTCCATAAATTAATTTTATCATCTTGAGTGGAGTAAGTTTTGAGTGCCCACATTTTCTATTTCTAATTTTGAGTATGAAAAATAAATTGTTTTTGGAACATTATTTCTGTAACAATTTGTGGTGGAATTCAATATGGATGAGTGGAATGGTCTGAACCTCCCCTGATTGGTAAAAAAATAAAATTTTAATATTTGTTGGTGAGTGAAAATGATTTTGTCATGTTTTTAATATTTGTTGCACATCAGGACATGCACAATATTGAGTGTGGGGGAGTTGATGTTATTCATTTATTCATTACATTTTACTAACTACCTTTACTGATTTTATATGAAAAGTTCATAATTTGTGTGTAATATTCATATTTTAATATTAAATATAATTTTGAGCACTATTTGAATAAATCCAGATTTGAGTCAGTTTAATGTATTGTCTATAACTATTACTATACTAATCCAAATTTCATGGTTTTTGTTTTTTAGGATTCCTATTTCAATTTAGAACATTTCATTAGAAGGTATCATGTGCCAATTCTACTATTTGAAGGTTCATATGTACCACATAATAAGGCCCAATGAATCTGTGATCAAACTTGACCAGCCTTGAAGATTGATTTACTGGGATCAATCCAGAATTACAAAAACATTAAATCTACACCATAATTTGGGGGACACTACATGTCATATTGGATAAAAATTTCAAGGCCCAAATCCAAGTACAATGGGCACAAATGAAGCTTTGAAGTCCGGCCCACCATTCTGGACGATAAATAAAATCAGTATAGTATACATGACATATCTCATGATGTAAGCATAACATCGATCTGAGATTTTTCAGTGTGAAAGAGGAGATATATAAGGCCGACTTTGTTGAAGAATCCATTCAGATTTTAAGGCATATTCCTATACCCAAATCCATTCACATTTTGGCCATCGAAAAATCATGGATAGAAATGGACAGTTTACCTTTGTTTAATAAAACTGCCATAACTTTGGATCCAAATGTCCAAAGGCCTCCAAATTTTGACAGTAGTCGACCAACTTTATTATCCACAACTTTGAAGAAGGAGATATTTGGAGATCAGGCTATCTGTATAACCAAATTGGCTATGAAAGTGGAGATACATATTGGGAATGCAAACAGTCCACTCCTTGGGCTATAAATACTCCCCCCTTCTCTCCTTGAGAGAGGTTGGCATTTCAGAAGAGAGGATAACATATTGGCACGACCAAAGCCTTGAAAAAGGGTTGGGAGAACCTTCCATACTCAAGTTTTCACTTGAGATACATTTCCTATTCTCTTTGTTTTCACTTACTTTCATGTTCTTCATTTTTTTAATTTTATAAGTCCTTTCTTTTATAATTCTGTTTTAATGCAAGCTTCTTATTCAATATCTCTTATTCTCATCCAACTTCTGTAGTTTAATATTTATGTTCTTAAAATATTTTATATTCAGTTGAATAACCTTCCCTTATTTTCTTCCTCATTCAATCAAAAATCCGTTTTTAATTATCATCATTGTTCTTGTGTGTGTGTTCGACGTACCATTTTTTTCTAATCCCTTTCTTTTTATTCTATTCTTAATTTATCATCATAATTACTATAACCAGAATATTAAAAACCCAAATGGATGAGTAAATATCTCATTTGGGTGAGTTATAATTTAGGTATGTTAAGTGATTGAGAGTATTTGCTAGATGAGTATTCGTTAATTTAACATTGTGTATGTTGGACTTAATTTGTCATGGATTAATGACATATTTTGTTTAGCATGTGGTTTTCATGGATTATTGAAACTAAAAATACACTACCATAAACATGTACTGATTGAGATTAAAATCCTAATTAAGTTAAGGCTTGGATTAAATCTTTAACACTTAGGAATTCTAATCGATGTTAACTTGTGAAGTGGGTGTTAATTTAAATGCAATATAAAGCAAAGCTCAAGGATATCACAAGATTAACTACCTAATGATGAACTCACCCCAATATTTATCAATTTTTTAAATCAAACATCATCCATAAATTATTTCATCAGCTCTTCAAACAAACCCCCAAATCATAATACAATTAACTAAAAACAAACGACTATTATAAAGTATCATTGTCGAGGATTCGACCCGAGTGCTGCTATACACATTAGAAGAGCACCAGAACTTTGACCGGTCGATAGGCAACAATCGGCTGTGCATTTAAGATAGACTTGAAACCTGGTGCTCATCCCATTTTGATGGCCCCCTACCGGATGGCACCTTCTGAGTTACGGGAGTTGAGGATTCAGATTGAAGATATGATGAAGAAGGTCTTTGTTCGACCAAGTGCGTCACCTTGGGATGCTCCAATCTTGTTCGCAAAGAAGAAAGATGGTGGTCTCAGGCTGTGCATAGACTACAAAAGGCTGAATCAGGTGGCGGTCATGAATCGCTACCCCCTTATGAGAATAGACGATCTCTTTGACCAGTTGAAGGGGGCATGATGATTCTCTAAGATCAATCTGCGGTCTGGATATCACCAGTTGAGGGTGAAGGAGGGTGACATCTCAAAGAAGGACTTCAGATGAAGATATGGGCACTTCGAGTTTGTGGTCATGCCTTTCATCATTACGAAGGCTCTAGCTGTGTTCATGGGAATCATGAACTCTGTCTTCCGGGAATACCTAGATCGGTTCGTAGTCGTGTTTATTGACAACATCCTGATCTACTCAAGATCAGAGGACGATCACGCCGAGCCCCTGAGAATGGTTTTAGAAGTCCTCCGACAACACCAACTCTATGGGAAGTTGTCCAAGTGCAATTTCTGGACGTGAGAAGTGCACTTCCTTGGGAACGTGGTGTCCGAGAAGGGAATAGCGGTGGACCCGTCGAAGGTCAAGGCGGTTTTTTCTTGGGCAGCACCCAAGAATGTGGTAGAGGCTCGTAGTTTCCTTGGGATGATAATTTACTACCAGAGGTTTGTCCCCAACTTCTCTCGATTTGCAACACCTATGACGACATTGACCAAGAAGGACCAAGATTTTGTGTGGAATGGACAGTGCGAGGCATCCTTTAGCTATCTAAAGGAGAAGTTGTTTAGTGCCCCAGTGCTGAGATTTCCCGAACAAGGGGCGGCATATGAGGTGTTCTGTGATGCTTCAAGACAAGTACTTGAACGTGTGTTGATGCAATAGCAAGGGGTGATCTTTTATGGATCTAAATAGTTACGTTCTCATTATCATAATTATTCCACCCATGATCCAGAGCTTGTGGCGGTCTTGTTCACACTAAACTTGTGGGGTATTACCTCATCGGGGAGCACTTTTTGGTCTTCACGAATTACAATAACTTGAAGTATATCTTCTCCCAACGGGACCTGAACTTACGACAACGAAGGTGGGTGAGGTTCCTTCAGGAATACGACTTTGAGATTTCCTACACTTTATGGAAAAGGGAATGTAGTGGATGATTCCTTGAGTAGGAAGTCGCGGGAGGATGCGGTTCGAGAGTCGGAAGATGCTTGGAGGGTGATGGAGGAGTTGGTTTCCCTGAACCTGGATGCGAGGATGGATAGTGGTAGAGGTTTCTTGTAATAGATGACAGTGCAGTCGTCTCTCATGCGGCAGGTGGAGAAGTCCCAGTGGGGAGACTCAGAAAGTGAAGTGATACGTGACTAGGTTACCCAAGGCGATGCCCCAGAAGGGTGGACAGAGGATGGTCAGAACCAGATGCTTTTCCGAGGGAAGATGTTTGTCCCAGATTCGATGTGTGAGAGGGTTCTTGGTGAGTTCCACAACTCACCCC
The DNA here is from genome assembly GCA_963277665.1 of Viscum album. Lineage (NCBI taxonomy): Eukaryota > Viridiplantae > Streptophyta > Magnoliopsida > Santalales > Viscaceae > Viscum > Viscum album. The sequence goes on along the minus strand of OY728165.1, from coordinate 67,283,493 downwards.
TAGTGGTGCACCCAGAATTTTCCAAGATGTATCAGGTATTAAGGAGACAGTTTTGGAGGCCCGGCGTAAAGCGGGCAGTGGCAAAGTTCATGTCCAAGTGCCTAGTGTGTCAGCAGGTGAATTCTGAACACTGTGTTACGGGCGGTTTTTTGAAACCTTTAGATGTCCCCGAGTGTAAGTGGGATGACATCTCGATGGATTTTTTCATAGGGCTACCCAATGTTCAAGGAGGCTACGACGCTATCTGGGTAGTGGTGGACCAGTTGACGAAATCAGCTCACTTTCTGACGATCAAGGAGTCGGGTATAGTGGATGCCCTATCACAGAGGTATGTGTATGAGGTGGTGTGATTTCATGGAGTTACGAGGTCTATAGTCTTGGATAGGGATGCACGGTTTACCTCACGAATCTGGAAAGGATTGCAGAATGCTTTTTCCACCCATCTACATCTTAGCACGACCTTCCACCCCCAGACAGATGGACAGATGGACAGACAGAGCACACCATCCATACAATGGAGGATATTCTATGAGCATGAGTCCTGGACTTCGAAGGATCGTGGGTGTGACACTTCCTCCGGTGGATTTTGCCTATAAAAAAATCTATCACTCTACTATTGGCATGGCTTCATTAGAAGATTTGTACAGGAGACCGTGTCGCTCACCCGTGTGTTGGACGGAGGTTGGGGAGGCAGGTGTTCTTGGCCCGAAGGTGGTGTAGAGCACGACAGGGAAGGTTTAGATTATATGAGAGAGGATGAAGGCAGATCAGGACCGACAGAAGTCATATGTCAATGATAGGAGGATACCCTTAGAGTTCAAGGTCAGAGACCATGTGTTCTTGAAGGTCTCCCCCCAGTGTGGGCAGCGGAGGTTCGGCAGGGGAAGTATGCTTTCTCTCAGGTTCATCGGACCCTTCGAGGTTTTTTGACGAGTCGGCGAGGTGGTTTATCAACTGGCGCTTCCACCACAGCTACAAAGGGTTCACAATGTCTTCTATGTGTACCAGTTCTGTCGGTATCTGCATGGTGATTCACATGTCCTCCAAATGGGAGAGATAGATATCAGGGACGATGCAACATTTTTGGAGTGACCAATGATGATTGAAGGTCATCAAGAGAAGGTGCTTCATGGATGAACCATTCCCTTGGTTAGTGTCTTATGGAGGCACGGTAGGCTTGGGGAAAGTACCTGGGAAAGGGAAACAGAGATGCATGCCCAGTACCCAGAGTTGTTTTGAGTTTTACCCTATTTGTTCTGTACCTGTTTACGATGTAATTCTTGACCTAGTTAACTATGAAATGTGTTTCAAATGCGTGAAAAGTGTCCTGAAATTTGGGGAGGAGAGGACCTGATCCCTAGTTAAGACTCATTAAAGTGGATGCGCCTAAACCCGTGTGGGCGAGTCAGTGCCGCCCAAAGCGGATATTATCTTAACATGGAGGAGGGGAAACCCCTCACCCACATGACTGGATGGTTTAAAATTTTGTTTTGCGTGGTTTCACGGGTAGAGGAGTGGTATGATTGTGATTTTTTAGGAGATAGATGAGGAAGGGGGCGTTCTGTGGTAACAAAGACGTCTACTCCTGAGAGGTATCTTTCAGGGTGGTTGTTCAGACCCTCTCCTTTCTTCAGGTCTGGTTTTAATTATCGAGGGTGAGAATAGTTTGAGAGGTATCTGATGTAATGTCCTGGACTTTCCTGGCCATTTACTTTACCAAAACACAGCTCCACCAAAACGTGGCACCATGAATGTGGCACCGTGACGGTGGCACAATGTCCTCACATAGTCCTTTGTTTTTTTTTCAGTTCCTCTCCCGCAACGTAATTATTGACGTAAATTAATTTTAATACCCTTTTTAAAGCCATTTAATGCCCATAATTAATACCTAAAAATCTTGAGAAACCTCCCTGATGGAGGATATTAAATAACAACTTAATATCATCGTGTGTAACTACCCAACCAAATGGGTCAACCATGATCTGACTTTCCAGTCATTCAAAGTTTCATATCCCATAACAACAGGATCTCCCCGTTAAATCTCACGATAGTGTTTCTTCCTCCCCCTTCTCTGCTAGATTTCTTTCTTCTTCCTCGTGCGCCTGGATTCCCTCCTTCCCGAGGCTTGTAGAGCACTTTTGGAGCTCTTATGCTATAGTTTTTTGTTCATCCTTGGAGTCCCCTACGTTCCACCCCTGCAAGTCGCGCATCCCCTATTTTTGGAGCATGGAGAAGAACTTCGATCCTTGATCAACCAGGTAGGGATTTTCTTTCATCTCTCCTTCCTGTGTATCATGTGGGGTGGGTATGCTACTGTTTTTGTGGGAATGGATGAAACCATACCTTAATAAAGATAAAAAACATACTTTTAAAGAATGAAGGGGAGGGGAGTGTTTGATATTCTGTTGTTCTGTTTCCTCCTCTTCCTTGATTATTTTTTTGTGAATTGTGCGGGATTAATCCTACTGAAAATCATGGCTGCCGTTGGTCCTTCTCTGTGAACTAATAAACTCTTGTCTTCTGTGATGATTAATTGGCTGAAAAATGGAAATTATTTAATCATGTAAACTCAGTGGATTAAATGGATGACCAGTGAACATAAAATCTTGTGTGGTCACCCCGGTTAACCAACAAAAAGAAGAAAATAATGAATTATGTGCTTGAACCTAGAAGTTTCCCGACTCTGTTTTGGTAGTGGGTGTGTTTTCTCACTAAATGATTATGAGGAAATGTTGTTGAGGATTGGATCCTCTGTTGTGGTACAGTTGTTGGTTGTGAAACTGAAGTTGTGTGGTTGCTCTACTTATGACACGAATTGGGGTGGAATCCTCTACTGTTGGAAAATTGTTGGTTCATGGTTTTGGGGATGTGGGGTTGTATCTTGATGCCTACTTTGGTTCCAATACTTGGAGGGATCTCACATTGATGTGAATTTACAAGAGAACTGGGTGTGAATGTTTAAATTTTTGTTGGTTGTGTTTTCCATTGGGTTGTGTTTACACTTTCTAGTCGCCCAGTAGTGTAGAATTTTACTCAAACAGGATCACTTGAACATGAAAACAAGAATGGGCCAAATGGGAAATTGGTTCTGGGAATGGGTTGTGACTTGGTTGTGAGTGTTGTATCTTTCTTTTATGAATTAATAGTAACGAGGGTGTTTCTGCTTAGGTTGTATTTGGGAAACCCTAGGTTGGTATGAGTGCATGTTACCAATACATATAATTGTAGTTTTCCTATTTCTTATTCGCACCCCACCCAAGTTGAGCACTTAGTGCCGAACACCACCATTTAATGGAGGAGGGTGTTTTTCCCAACACTCCTACGAGTGGCTGGTTATTAGATCCTTTTCTGCTCCCTTTCTCGAATAGCCCAAGTATCTTTGGGTTGGATGTGATGGCCAAAAGTCCATTATTATCCCAAGAATCTTCAGGCAGGGCAGGTTGTTTCCCAAGTACCTTCGATATGAGGCCCAGGTGTCTTTGGGAAAAGCGAGATGGTAGTTGTGGCCCAGGTGTCTACGGGCGAGATAGTTGTTGTGGCCTAGGTGTTTGTGGGAGGATAGTTTTTGTGGCCCAGGTGTTTGCGGGTAGGATAGTTGTTGTGGACCAGGTGTGTGCAGGCGAGGTGTGGCAGTGGTAATGTAGTGAGAATAGTGGGATTGGTTCGATGCATAGGATGTCTTCAAAAACCAGTGGGAAAGTGGCGCGGGGTACCCAAACATCGATGTGTTGCTACTGTACATTACTTGAATTGCGTTATTTGGGGAGTGTGCCTTGGTGAGGCTTGGGTGGATAGTTTTCCTTACTAGGTGCTTTGGTTGTCTCTTTTTTCATAAGGAATTAGAATGCATCCCCACTTGTGCATGAGAGTCTTTGGTTTTCCCTACTGAGTATACTTGTATTATCACCCTATGTATATAAAACTTCTTTTAGGTTTCCAAGAGGATTTCATGGATCGTGTGGGACCGTACTAGCTCGAACGTTAGGGCAGTTTCTGTTGTCGTTTTCCTTTTCTTGGTACTTTACTTTTTGGAGTTCTTGTGACTTGTATCTTTTACTTTTGAACATGCATATGAGAATGGTTTACTTTGGGGTTCACCTTTGCCTTCAGTTTTTGGTGTTGTTTGGGAATTACTATCTTATCTCCTGATCCTATTAAAATAAAAAGGGTAATTCCTTCCATCTTGTGTGTGATTCTATACCCTTGGTGCTTGTTTCCACTCTGGGGCCTATTGAAGCTGGGTCTCAGGGTTCATTATCTCTCCTTCAACTTAAAGAAGGACAGGTATGGAAATATACTATCCCTTCCCTCCTTTTGGTGAAGGCGGGTCATGATAGAATGGTATCAGAGGAAGAGGTTGAGAGATTGGATGGAGTCTAGAGTTAGGCACAATGAGGATTGAATGGGATGGTAGGGAAACAGTGTTGGGTGATTTTGGTGCGTGAAATAGGCCAGGTAAGAACTGTGAGGACATGGGATTTTAGGGCCCCCTGTGATCCGATGCAAGGACTCTGGACCTACTGAATGACCAAGTAAGGCTGAACTGATTGCATGGTAGATACCCTAGGGAATGTACATGCATCATAATGACTTGTGTTCTTGTGTTTCATGGGTATTTGGGGATTTAAAATGAATGAGAAGTCGAAGAAAATTTAAGAACAATATTCTGCCCTACTCGGGCTTAGGCATTCCTTGTTTACCTTGCAGCTATGGAACCTGGGAGATGACCATGATTAGTGCGGGAGATCGAGGCCTAGGATGTTGACTCGGCCAATCGGCAGAGGAGGGAAAGAGAGGAGGAGGAAAATTAGTTACAGAGGACAATTCATTCCTTTCAGTGGCAGACCCTTGGGAAGTACGAGGGTAGCGTCTCAGATATGGATATGGAGAGCTGACTCGAGGAGCTAGTGATAGCTTTCGTCTTGATTCATCCTCTGACAGAGTACGAGGTTCCTTTGGCTGTGAGCCAGATGCGGGGAGCTGTGTGTCAGTATTGGACTCTTTATCTTGGAGAGAAGAGGGAGGTTGTGGTGATGTGGCCAGACTTCAAGAGGGAGTTCTGAGCGGAATTCCTCTCCTCCACAATGAAGGCTGAAAAGAGGCTGGCACTACTCTCCCTCTAGCAGGGGAGCATGTCAGTAAGAGAGTTGGGGATCAAATTCAAGGATCTACTCCTCTTTTCTCCAGGCCTCTTTCCAGATGAGGAGTCTCGGGTGAGATGTTTGGAGGAGGCGCTTCGACCTTCTCTCCAATATGTTGTTACTCCCTTCACTCTACCGACATACTTGGAGGTCTATAAGAAGTCTGAGGTGGTGGAGAGTATGCACACACTGGGAGGTGTATCGTGAGAGGTAATTCAGTTGGGTTCGTCAAAGGGGAAGGCTGTCAGTAGTAGGCCTTCAGCATTAGGGCCCTCTAGGTTCCAACCAACAGGGAGCATGCCTCAGCAGTTCCGGTTTTGATCTCTTGGCCCTCGCACTTTCCCTTCGGGCCCAGGGACGTTCTCTTGGCCCTAGCCCCATCTTCCTATCTAACTTTCCATTATTTATAAAAATATATTCTATATTCATTATGATCTTCCACCATCACCCAGTACACATATTGACAAGCAGTTGAAGAAAAATACAACCATAATCCATTGGGATTTTTAATATCTTTATTTTTATTTGATATCAATACCTTAAACTGCTTCACAAAAGATAATGTCAATATGTATTCTTTAGTTGTTCTATTCACCACATTGTTAAAAACAGATATAAAGGTATGTGTAGGTAAAAAAATTACTTGTTTATTTAATTTTCTGGATCAGTCAAAAAAATCATCTTCTTGTCCTTTATTAACAGATAATAAGTTAGAGAAATAAAAACTTATTTTATTAAGATAAGGATGGAATCACTTTTTTAATTTGTAATGAGACATCAATTAATCAACTCTAATTCTATATGAGACTTTCTTGGTCAAGAAAACAATAAAAACTATTCTAGACTATAAATTCATCCATAAACTCTCCAAAATGTAACAAAAACTCTAAAGTATATTTATAGGGGATAAATGTATAGATTTTCAAGAAATTTTTATTGCATGTTCTCGAATTCAAAAAAACACATAAAAATGTTCAAGTGTAAGTAAAATTACTCCTCCATCAATCAACCTTTTTGTAAAATAGGCACTCCACCATAGTGCATCAAATTTCATACAATAAAAACAAAATGGGGAAATAGATTGTTTTAACTCAACTTTAGATTTAAAGGGGTATCCATAATTCCATTTTTATCTTAAAATAACAAAAAACTAAAGAATTTCTCTTATTTTCAGCTCACCATCAAGGGATGTACTCTAATAATATTCATCATGGTTGAACTTTTTCAAATATGAACTCTATGAAACCTTTGATACCAATTTATGTCTTTGTTAGTAGGATTTAGGTATTCTATGATGGATGAATTACCATGGTGTATGATTTTTATAGTATCCATCAATTCTCCCTTTTCATATATCACCTTGAATTCCTTACTGTGAAATACTAATAAATATATGGTTATCGGAATTGGGTGAGTATTAATAAGATCCTCAGTTAAAGAAATATAAATAAGTCTTATTTTTCAACCTAGAAATTCCTTTATTTAAAACTCTAATGTTTTAAAAATCTCCATACGAGATTCTCCTTCGATTTTATAAATTTAAACATATTTGGGTAGCATGGATTTATTGCTCTTTTTTTCTTTATTCTTAGAAGTAATAGATTTGGATACTTCATTAAGAAAATAACTTCCATTATTTTATTCTCTCTACAACTTCTTATCAAATTCCAATTGGATTTTCCATTTATAAATCACTCCTTAGGGGTATGAACAACAATATTTTTTCATGTTGATTCCTTCTTTATAATATTATTCTTAGCACAAGAGGAAACTGGTGATTTTACTTTGGTTTTAAACATTTACTTTTATCTAAGTAACCAATCCAAGAACATGTTAGTTGTATGCCCAAATAATTTTTAACTTCCACATATATCTCTGTTATCCTTTTACTTTCAATTATTTGAAATAATTTTGTGTTTTTCTTCAGGGATTTTATCCACCAAACTATTTATATTATTCATATCATAGATTCATTTAGATTTTTTGTTTTAGTGTTATTACTTTATTTTTGATGTTCATGTATAATTCACAATAGTCCATGATGTGGCCTTTTCTTCCATAGTAGAAGTATCTTCTTATATTTGGTGTGACAACCATTTTAGATTTCTTCATTTACTTCTTGTGAGTATTTTTCTTAGATATCTTATTCTGTTTACTCCTGAAGGAAAACTCATATCTATATTTTCTTTAATTATTTATTTTATGTGGTATTATCTTCTCATCAGCATATAAATTATTCTTGGTAGGAATTGTAATGTTCTAGACCTAGTTAACTCATATATAACTGAACTAAGTCGATCAAATGGCCTCAAGAGTTCCTCCCAATATTCTATAGGTTGCTAACTAATAGTGAGGTTCCATGATGGTACGGTGATCAGGCTATACCCTCATGATTAGAGTAGTGAAATAGTATAATAAATGAATAAATAAAAAATGGAAGTATAATAACTAAATATATGGTAGAGTAAGTAAATCATCCATATAATAATAATAAACAATCCAAAAGTATCACTATATAAAAAATGTTCTGTACATCATGGATCTATACAAAATGAAAACATGTGTACATACTAGTATATCAAAAAGAAAAAAAAGACAAAAAAGGCTATCAAATATGATTATAATACATGGATTGGTACCATGATCTGAAGCTATCATGCTATAGCCAATCAAACATTTAATATCGGTCACTTTCCCTTGTCCTTACATGAATCCATGAAGTATGTCTAGGTACTAAATGGCATCCCGAACAGGGTGTGACATATACTCAGTAGGACACTACCAAGGGTGTCTATAATAGTCTACCCCTTGAATATAACAGTAGCAATTTGTAGATATAAATATAATAAGTGTAATAACAAACATGAAATAATAATAAATTCAGACTTGGACTAATCATGGGATGCCTGTTTCACTATACCTACTTTGGATTATGCTGGTAATGTCTAAACAATGAACCTACAAGAATTTTGAATCTAACATGTATAACCAAGGTATACTGGCCTAAGTAATCATAAATAGGTCCCAAGGAGAAACTATCTTTCCAAATTCATACTGGCAATAATGTAGGTTTCAAGAGGAATCATGTCATCTTTGATGCAAGAAGGTTGAGCAAGCTCTCCATATATAAACCATGAAACCTAGTTATGCAAGTATAAGTGTAATCCATGGGGTAGACCTAAGGAATTCTACAGAAATAATCTCCTACCATGTCCATAGAGCAAGTCCACAGTAAATCCCAGGCGAACCATGACTAGGGCCTAAGGGGAGAACCCAAGATGCCTCTTATCCTAACACATCTATTAAATTCAATGAGTGTATTTGATTCATTTTACTACATGTAAATGAGTCAAGTGTATCATCAGTACTATTCCAATGCATTCATATATAATAATACATTACCCAAACTCCAAGGTGGGTATCTGCCCTAGAAACCGGGCCAATGAATCAGGGTGGTATCCTCTAATTAATCAATTTATTCCCTTAGGAATCTTAGTGTGTCCCAAGTATGACCACTCCTATATTAATAGAATGGTTAATAACAATAATAGGAACCTTAATTTTAATGATATAATCAATTTTGTGTGATAACCATTCAAATTAATTCACTTTACTTAATTTGATTCCATATCCTTTTCAATAAACAATGAAAAAGTGCTATATAAGGATTCATACCATTAATTATTTTATTCCAATTTAATACGATCCAAGCTAAAAGTGCTTTCCCAATCATAAATTTGCAATTTACCCACTTAAATAAATCAAAACACTTGATAAAGTCAAATAAACACACACCAATGGGTTTTTCAACTATTAGAATATAGTGGGGAACATATGCATAAGAATGTAACACACAAGGGGTTACTAAAGTTGAGTTCCTATATCTCCATATACAATAAAGTAGTCTAATATTGTGTTTACATTCCAAATTAAACATCTAATTTAAGGAAAATTGAGTTTAGGGTAAAAGGGTGGATGAAACTAGAATGTGGAACAATGGTGACAATTATAAGTCGATGAGAGTTGAGGGAAAAGTCATAGATCATCTACTTTATGGATTTGGAGAAACACTCATCAAGTATCATCCCCTGGTTTGGTCTGAATTATAAGAAAAAGGAATAATATAAAAATACCTGAAAAATTATGCATGTCATTTCAAACCAAATAGTGTCGAATATGGAGAGATAAACCATGAAAGAAAGGTAAAAGATTAAAGTTATCACCAACAAAAATCCAATGAATTAGATAGCGTTGAAACCAGACATCTGACATACTCCATTCACTTTTTGATCAGTTGAACCTACTCCGAAGTCTTCTGAACAATACTTGGTCCATGTAATGACATCTCCCCTAACTCTAACTAGAATAGAGGGGAATGGAATGGCCTATTGTATAAGGATTCATAAGTATCCATTTTTATTATCTCTTGAATACTATTATTGTTGGAGAACCTGGTTAGGGGTATATGTTTCTCCTAAGAACTTAGAATATCAATGAATCATTCTCTGAGCATGTACTTTAAGACCTGTATCGTTAGCTTAGACTGAGTGTGGGTCTAAGGGTGGTATATTCTTCTCAAAATATCTTATGTACCTAACTCCCTCTACAAACCATTATAAAACCTAAAAGTAAAATGAGAATCATTGTGTGATACAATAGTTTGTGGGACTCTATGAAGTTGAATAATCTCATGGACATAGATCCTTCCAATCTCATCCATTGAAAAGGTCTCCTTGATAGATAATAAGTGAGAGACCTTCATGATACATTTGACGATAACTTATGCAACATCATTTTTTAGGGGATCTTGGTAAACAAGTAATAAAATCCATGGTGAATTCACCACATTTACACTAAAGAATGGGAAATGGATGCAAAATATCTACTATTCACAAGTGTTCTCCTTCTTTTTTAGGACAGGTGGAACACCAAGTACCAAAGATATTTGTATCCATTTTTAAACAAGGACAACTTTATTAGTGATATAGATCATGATACATCCTTGTATTCCCAGGTTGTACCACACAATTAAAAGTATTATACTCTTAAAAAGGTTCCTCCCATATGTCTATAGGAACCATGCATTCCTAATAAGGGTATGTGATGTGTGTTGACAAAAAATAAAAAAGTCATTGCTTCTGATTTATGGAAATTGAAAGTTCATGAGAAAAACAATCCAATACAAGATTTGGAGTTAGATATCGTAATCTTTACTTCGAAAATTTGGCAACATTATATCTTTGGGGAGAAGTGTGAAATATTTACAGATAACAAAATACTCAAGTATATATTCACATAGAAAGAGATGAATATGCACCAACAAATATGGTTATATCTGATCAATGACTATGACTGCCCAATCCATTACCACCCTGTGAAATTGAACATGGTGGAGGATGCTCTAAGTATAAAGGACCCATAGATTATGTCATTGATGATAGTTGAAAAAGACCCAATATTATTAGATTATATGAATATAGACATGGGAATCATAAAGATGGGAACATCACCAATACTTTCACAAATTATTTCTCAACTGTATCTTTTGTAAAGGTTAAAGGGCACTCAAAAGGATGACGTTGGAATTCAGAAGAAAGTGGAAACTATCAGAAAAGGGAAATCCTCAAAGTTCAATTTTAATGAAGAAGGAATTGTGAGATTTGGGAAAAGAACGTGTTCCATAAAATCCAGATTTAAAGAAAGAACTTTGGGATGATTCACATAGTTTGAATTTATCCATTCACCCAGGAAACACAAAGACGTATTGAGATCTTTGAGACCATTATTGGTGGGATAAAAAAAGAAGGAGATCCCTGAGTATACATCAAAGTGTCTGGTATGTCAGCAAGTGAAAGCTGAGAGGCGGAAGTCTAAGGGTAGGATGAAACCATTACCCATACCAATATATAAATGCGAGAACATCAGCATGGACTATGCCACCGGACTTATGAAGGCATTCAAAGGAAATAATGTTATCTGGGTTGTTTTGGATCGTCTTATAAAGACTACACACTTTATTTCAATTTGAGAGAATTTCTCATTGGATCAACTAGCATGGATATAAATCATAGAAGTGGTAAGGTTGCATGGGGTACCACTATTAATGGTATCCAATAGAGATCTAATATTCACTCTATGTTCTGGAAGAGTCTCTTACATGCTCTAAATACTAAGCTAATCTTCAATACGTCTTATCATCCTCAAACTGATGGCCAATCTGAGTGGACTAACCAAACACTTGAGGACATGTTGAGAGCATGGTCAGTGGACTTTAAAGAAGGATGGGATCAACATCTTCCTCTGGTTTAGTTCTCTTATAAGAACAGTTTCTACTCAATCATCCAAATGACTCCATATTAAGCCTTTTATGGGAAGAGGTGAAGAACACCGCCATGTTTAGATAAATTTGGGGATCGAAAACTCCTAGGTCCAGAAATGGTCAATAAAATGGTGGAGAAGGTTAAGACCATCCAGCAGCACATTAAAGCTGATCAGAGTCGACAAAAGAGATATGTTGATAATTGTCAACGAGACCTAGATCTTGATGTTGGAGACATGTTATTCCTCTGAATATCACCTTGGAAGAGAGTTATGATATTCAGGAAGAAGTGAAAGCTCAGTCCAAGGTACATCGACCCTTTTGAGATCCTTGATTGCCTTGGAGCACTACCCTATCCGATCTATCCCCATCGCACACCTTACCCTTATGTTTTATGTGAGTGTTATAAGGGGTCACGTAACAAGACCCCACCACTCTGATTCTTTGCATTATTTTTGATATATAATAAATAATATACATTAATTTTATTATTGTTACTTTATTCACACATAGTATTTTTTTTGTTAATATTTAAATTAAATTAAGAAATCTATTTGGATGAATCAATGGATTTTTGAATTAAATAATATTTTAATAAAATATTATTACTAAATTAATTTTTATTAAACAAAAACAATCATATAATTTTTATGAATACAATTTTAATTTTTATTAAGTTTTGAAAGTTGTTCTTGTTAAAACCCAGGAATTTTCGATAAATGTCTATTTTTATTTTAAATTTAAAAATTCACATACTCAAAAAATTGTTTAGATAAAATGAATATTATTCTTGGATTCAGGATTTCAAAATTATCTAATGGTTCATATTTCATAATTTTTTGAGATAGTCAAATTTTTGGGTAAAATAAAATACTGTTTAAATATATAATGTATTTTATGAAATCATAATGACCCAATAGTGATTTAACAAAATACTATAAAAAGGTATTCCGGCCAATATATGTTCTAAATTTAAAATAATGTGATTTTATATTTGTTTTATTAATTTTATGGTGCCTTAGTGGACCCTCCAAGACATATAAAACATTTAAAATTTTAAAATGATTTCCTTGAGACTCTGACTCACCTCCACATAAGAAAGACTAATATTTTAAATAGTTCATACATTGGTCTTATAAAATAATTTTTTCCACTCCCCTTTTTCAAAAAGTATAGGCAAAAACAATGGGTTTTTTTTGTTTTTATTAGTTTAATGTGTGGTGTTAAAAACCTAAATAATAAATAATTCCATCTCCTTTCTGATAAAAACCCACTCAATATCTCATTCCTCTTCACTAAAACCATTAGGAGCTCAACCAACCTCTGAACTGATCTCTCTAAAATCCTCCTAAGGTTCCACAGGCTCCCAAGAAGCCCCTCTCAAGCCTCTCCCAAGCCTTTAGGATCACACTTCTAAGTAAGGGATTTCTTCCCCTCCCATTTTTTTCAAAGTTTCTTTATATTTTTATACCCTTGTCTTTTCAATTACAAATGTTGGGGTATGATTTCAAACATCTGATAAACTTCCCTAATTGTTTTTACTGATCAGAAACCCATTATTCTCTAATTAATTCCTCCCATGTACACCAGTTACCATTCCGAAGTTTTGTAAGGTATTTCTCTCTCCTCATTTACATTTATGCAATTATTTTATACTGTGAATCTAAATTCCATTACATATGTTGGGACATGTATCTATATGAACCCATTACTATCCATTTTATGTACATATGATGAGATACCCCTGTATCTCTCATCAACCATTTTTATGAATTCTTATGTCACGTCATTATGCTTCCGAAATTGCACCGTGATTTTCCAAGCCAAAGTCATTATGTAGTGAATACCATGCTAATTTCTCTATCAAGGGTATTAACCTTTATTCACATTTACTTATTTATTATAGATTTTCATGTATTAATTCATAATTCTTTTATTGTGTAATAAATTATTATATTTAATGAATCCATGTTGTATGATCTATGTGGAACACTTATGCATGAAATGAAGTGTTTATAAATGGTGAACCCTGATTGCGCTCCAATGCATTGGGTAAAGATTAGTAACATGATATGTCGAGTTTAATGAGGGTTTACTCATGCCAATTCAAGTAAAATGAGGTTTTACTCATGCTCCAAGTTCAATGAGCCTTTACTCATGCTAATATCATGCTAAATGTTGTTTCCACATTTCCATGTTATGAGAATCATGCTATGTCATGCCTTTATGTTCATGTTTCTCTTATGATACATTGATATGCCTATTGCTTAACATGTAGTGTATTCTTCATGTGTATTTTATGTTTTAAGTTGTTATGTAATGTTCCTAATCCCAAAATACACTATATATCTTGATCTTCTATTTTGTATCAAGTGAATATTTTATGAAATAAATTATGTTTAAATGTGAAATAAAGAGTAGGGTTTTTATAGTTGGTATTAGAGGATAGGTTTAGTTATTTTTGGGATTAGGATAAGAAAACCCTATTAAAAACCTTAGGTATAATACTAAGTGTAATAAAAACATACCTAAATTTCGGTGAGTATAGAGTAAGTGGTTTATCAATAAAATACATCTCTATCTGGATACAAACAAGTAGAGGGGGCTCTGGCATAGAAGTATCTATTGGTAAAACCTGAAAACACCGCTTTGAACTAGACTCGAACAGGAATTGGTGCATGACAACGGGCCTTGCTTCACTCTTGGTTATTACTCTCCTAGGTGATATTATTTGGTAAATTCATGAGCTTAGTATGAACCATTTTTAATGGAATAAAAAAATTCCGTAAGAATATATGTTGGGAAGTAGATCCTTGATGACATATATTGAAGGCTATAAATTCATAAGTTAATGAAATGAAAGTAATTTATAAGTTATCCTTTTTTTTATTGGGATTACCCTTTATGTGTTAACCCTGACTTTCCTTTTATTCCAGCCAATGGCTTGTAATAAGAGGACATGGGTTAACAACTGATGTGAATATCATTTTGATGACTGTTCTAATGAGATTCCCAATCCGATGGGAGTGGGAATCACAAACTTTGTCATGATACACTCTCAGTTAACTCAAGTTTTGAATATAAACTTGGGTCAAGTGGATAATGCAACCCCCCCCCCCAAATAAAGAACAAGTCATAATCGAGATCATCATGAGACAAAAGCCTTCTACTTTTAATGGATCATCTGATCCCTCAATCACCGAACAATGGATCAACTCCATTGAAAATATATTCTACATCCTTCAATGTTTTGAATATGAGAAGGTTCTTCTAGTTGATTATTTTATGGAGGGTGAAGCTGACCAATGGTGGACATTGATCAAAAATAGGAAGCCTAAGGAAGAGATCAAGGTGTTGGAATGGAAGGATTTCAAGAAAAAAAATCGATAAATATGTTCCCCGCACCCTATAACTTAATTTGTAAAGGGAATTCCTTTACCTCAAGAAAAAAAGACGATGAATCCATTAGAGCTTATGATTCAAACTTCACAAGGCTTGTATGATACAAATTTTGCTTTTTCATTACCACCAAATGCAAGGTTGACTGCTTCTTTGGAGGGCTAAAACCTAGCCTATAGAAAGACCAAGCGATCTGTGACTTCGATAGCTATGAGGAAATTTTCCTATGTTCTCTTAAAGTCAAAATGGAGATCAGTGAATCTCAAGGGTATCATGGGGATAAGAAGTAGAAAGTGGACTTTAATTCTGGCAGGCTAATGGATAAATCTGATGGAGCTAGGAAAATACAACACCCAACTTGCCAAAGGTGCTGAAAGAAGCACCCCAGAAATTTCCTAAAGGGGGTGTGGAAATGATTTAGGTGTGGAAGAGAAGGGAACCTTGCCATTAACTATCATCAAGAAAAACCCACTACTATGATAGATGAGAGTAATTCTCTGTTCTTCTCTCAACATATTGTTTATTTCTTCATCTACAAAAAACTAGGTCACTTTTCAAACTGGTGCCCTAAGCCACGGGTTTTCAGAGGCAACCAACAACCTCCAAAGAATTATGGGAGACCTTTTTCCATCAATACCATCGAAGAGAACCCCGTAAATGAAGTGGTGATAGGTATGATATTCATTAATTCAATAATACCGAATGTACTTTTTGATTCAAGTTATACACATTCTTTTATATTCCGAAAGTTTAGTAAAACTATCCCAATACCACCACAAATCATGGAAGTAAAGATGTTGGTGAGAATGGAAAATGGGGAAATCATTTCATCCCATGAATATAACTCCTCCCCAATCATAATTTGTGGATTAAACTTCCTGGTGAACCTCATCATACTTCCTATAGTATAATTTGATGAAATTATTGGCATGTATTGGCTTTCCTTATATAGAGTCAACATAAATTGGTGTGAGAGGGAAATCACTCTCCATATGGAGAATCGATCCCCAATTCTATACAAGTGCAAGGATGATGAATCTTCATTAGCACCATCATCTCAATCCTAGATATTACTACCCTATGAGCATGAATATCTTCCTCAAATGGTTGATTATAAAGAAGAAACCATCCTTGAAGACATGCCTATTGTGAGGGAATTCGTTGAATTGTTTACCGATGAATTGCTTGGTCTTTCTCCTAGAAGAGATGTTTAATTATCAATTGATCTTATACCTGGGGAATTTCCAATATCCAAAACTCCATATATAATGGATGTTGTGGAGATTAAGGAGATGAAGAAAAAACTATAAGAGAATCTGGATAAATGTTTTATACACCCAAGTGCTTCACCATGGGGTGTACCAGTCCACTTCATCAAGAAGAAGGATGAGTAAATGTGCCTTTGCATTGATTATCGTGAGCTCAGAAAAATCACAATAAAGAACATGTTTCCTCAGCCACGAATTGATGACTTGTTCTATTAGCTACATGGAGAACAATACTTCTCCAAGGTGGATATGCTTCTAGTACATTACCAATTAAGGGTGAAGAAGGAGGATATCCCCAAAACTACTTTTCATACAAGATACGGGCACTATGAATTCATAGTAATGCCTTTAAAACTCACTAAAGCTCTAGAAATATTCTTGGACATGATGAATAGAGTCTTTAGAGAACAACTCAATAAATTTGTGGTAGTCTTTATAGACAATATTCTAATATATGCCAAAACCAAGGAGGGGAATGAGGAACATCTAAGCACTATGATTATGCACATTATTTCTTTTATAGAATAAAGAATATTCATTCATTTTTTTATTGTTACTTTGAGAACAAGTAGTATTTTTTTAGTTAATATTTAAATTCAACTAAGTAATCTATTTTGATGAATTAATGGATTTTTAAATCAAATAATATTTTAATAAAATATTATTAAAAAATTAATTTTTATTAAATATAAATGATTGTATAATTTTTATGAATACAATTATAATTTTTATTAAGGTTCGATAGTTGTTTTTGTCAAACCCCATAAATTTTAGATAAATATTGGTTTTTATATTATAAGTAAAAAATTTAAATATTTAGAAAATTATTTATATAAAATGAATATTATTTTTGGATTCAGGATGTCGAAATTATCTACTGGTGAATTTTTCATAATTTTCAGAGATAGTCGGATTTTTGGTGAAAAATTAAATACCATTTAAATATATGATATGTTTTATGACATCGTAATGACCCAATAGTTATATAATAAAATACTATAAAAATTATTTTCATCTAATATATGTTTTAACCTTAAAATAATGTGATTTTAGATTTTTTTTATTAATTTTATGGTGCCTTAGTGGACCCTCAAAGACTTATAAAACATTTAAAATTTTAAAATGATTTCTTTGAGAGTGTGACTCACCTCCACGTAATAAAACCTAATATTTTAATAAGTTTGGCCATTGGCCTTATAATTTTTTTTTCTAATCTTCTTTATCAAAAAACATGGGCAAAAACCATGGGTTGGTATGTGGTTTTGATTAGTTCAATGTGTGGTTTCCAAAACCTAAATAAAAAATAATTCACTCTCCTTTTCTATATAAACCCACTCAATATCCAATTCCTTTTCACTCAAACCATTTGGAGCTCGACCAAACTATTCCCTCCTTACTCTATAATCCTCCAAAGGTTACCCAAGCTCCTAAGAAGCCTCTCTCAAGCCACTCTCAAGCCTTTGGGATCACACTTCCAAGTAAGAGATTTCTTCCTCTTTCATTTTTGTCCAAGTTTCTTTATGTTGTTATACCCTTGTCTTTTCAATTAAAAATGTCGGTGTATGATTTATCACCTCCCCTATACGGACCTACTTATTTTGTAATGATGATAGACCCCTTCCTCTCTCATTAATGCCTCCCATGTACACCTGTTACCATGCCAAAATTTCATAAGATATTTCTCTCTTCTCATTTATATTCAAGAAATAATTTTATATTATGAAACTAAATTCCATTAAATATGTTGGGAAATGTATCTATATTACCCAATTACTGTACATTTCAAGTAAATATGATTATATACCCCTTTCTCTCTTAGAAACCATTTTTAAGAATTTTTATGTCATGTCTTTATACTAGAAAAACTGCACTGCGATTTTCCAAGCCAAAGTCTTTGTGTAGTGAATATCATGCACATTTCTCTATCATGGGTATTGACCTTTATAAACATTTAATTATTGATTATAGAGTTTCATGTATTAATTCCATATTCCGTTATCATGAATTAAATAATTATGTTTAATGAATCCATGTTGTATGATCTATGTGGCACACTTATGCATGAAATGAAATGTTTATAAATAATGAACCCTGATAGCGCTCCAATGCATTGGGTAAAGATTATTATCATGATACATCATGTGCAATGAGGTTTTAATCATGCTAATTCAAGTGCAATTAGATTTTACTCATGCTCCATGTGCAATGATCCTTGGATCATGCTAATATCATGTTAAATGTTTTTGCCACATTTCTAAGTAATGATAATCATGTTATATCATGCCTTTATGTTCATGCTTCTCTTATTCTCCATTGATATAACTATTTCCTAACATGTACTATATTCTTCATGTTATTCCTTGTTTACTCCCTTACTGTGATTTATATCTCACCCTTTTCTTATGAATGTCCTCAGGTTATCCTATGCAATTCTAAGTACGCAGGAATGTTGTGGTCATGTAAAAGAAGTTTTTAATAAAGATGTGTATTTCATGTTTTATGTTTTTTGTAATGTTCCTAAACCCCAAATACACTAGACCTCTAAATCTTATATTTTTTATAAAGGGAAAAATTTTATGTAATAAATTGTGTTTAAGTGTGAAATAAAGAGCAGTGTTGTTATAGTCGTGAAGCTCATGGACCTTTAATTGAATATCAAAAAGTAGGGCCATCAACTTCCACTAATTATCAGAATCTTGAACTAATTGTGTCTGAATCCTCTGGATCAAATTATTTGCTACATCATTTCTCATACTCAACATATAGGAATTCTCAAAATAAAACCACTTTAGGTATTCAACCAAACTTATATACCTGAGGTTCAAGTCACACTGTGTAAATTTATACCTAAGCATTTTTTGATCTTTATACACTCCAAAATTCTCTCTAAGAAAATAATTCATCGAATAATGTAAGGAATGAACTACTGCTGACAACTCAAGATTGTTCATTGAGTAGTTCCTCTCATGTGGTCTCAATTAATAAGACTCATATGCCATGAATCAATATTATTTCATCAAAAATACTCCTATACTAATTCTTAATATATCACCAAAAATTCCTACTTCCTAGATTTGGAAGAATCATGATAAATTTTCATGTCAGTTTTCCTTTTAAATCCTTAAAGTCCATCTCATAGGCTTCTGATCACATGATATTCACACCATTCTTAGTCAAGCCCAAAATACATGCTTCTAGGAATGAAAATTCCTAAATAAAGTGTCTATAATAGATAACCATCACCAAGAAACTTTGGATATCAAATAAATTATTACGATTCTCCTAGGAAACTATGGAAATCACCTTCCCTGATTCAACTAACACTCCTCCCTCTGAGATAATGTGATCCAAAATCAAAAACATGATGATCCAAAAGTGTAATTTTCTAATCTCAACATATAAATAGAGATCTATTAGTGTATTATGTATGATATCAAAATATTTTACATTGTTCTATTTAGTGTGAGAATAAACTAAGACATTCTCCATGAATACTACCATAATTGAATCCAGATACGAGTGAAAAACCTGATTCATCCTATCCATAAAAATGGTTGGTGTGTTCATGAGACCAAATGTCATAACAAAATACTCATGAAGACCATACCTACTAAGAAATGTTTTATTAGGTATGTATGAAGGTGTAACTCATACCTGGTGATAACCTAAATTCAAATCGATTGTGGTGAAAACTATTGCTCCTCATAGCTAATAAAATATTTCTTCTATCTAAGGCAGTCGATATCAGTTCTTAACCATAATTTTGTTTAATAGATAGTAATCCATGAATATAATAAGGGTACTATTTTATTTCTTAGAGAAAATGATAGGTTAACCCTAAGGTGAATTACTAGGGAGTATATGACTTCCAATTTCTTTATTTATCTCTTGATCTCATACAACTCAATATCATCCATCCTATAAATAGGAATGGATATTGGTGATACTCTGAGAACTATATCAATAGAGAACTCTAAATATCTCTCATGAGGTAATCTAGAATTTTTTTAGGGAATTCATCATATAAATTGTCTACTACATGAGAAAATTCATCAAGATGCATTCCCTAATCATCTATATAAAGTCTAGAAATTTTTGCTGTCACTCCTCCTAGCACATGATTCTCTAGTCCGACTTTACTTTACTAGAAATCCCATTTATACTTATAAATATAGCTATGACCCTCTAGTTTTGTAAAAAATACCCTACAGTGATACCAATCCATATAAATCTGATAGGGGACCAACAATCCATCCTAAGAATGAAATCAAATCTCATCATCCCAAGGGTGAATAGGTCCTATAAGAAAAGATAACTACCTACCTAAATGGGGAATTCTTTTAACTGGAACACACTCTCTAACCAAATTCTCAATGTATTGTCAAGTGCCATCATGACATAAAACAACTAAATAGTAAGCCCAAGGATTTCAATATTATACATAAAGATAAAATACTATGAAGTTCATTTATCAAAAAGAGAAGATACTAATGTAGAAGATACCAAAATCATACCTCATACTATAAAGGCTCAACACCCTGCTCTTCAGGTAAAGTTCTCATTATACAAATTCGGCCTGATCTACAACCATGGGTTGTAAACTAACTACACTAAGTGGGTTCAATTAGCTAGAACCACATATCCTGATTCATACATCCTCTGCCATATACCCATCCTCATCTCATTTGGACAGTGGAATTCTAGCTTCTAGCCTGGTGTAGAGCTACTTATCTTGCCCCAAAACCCGAAGCTGGTATGGATCCTCTTACACTATCAATAGATGGATTGGTCTGAAAAAACCTTTGAAGATGCCCCATTATACCATAGTCTTGAAACTAAATTAGGTCTTGGTTACACTAAGGATTTAAATGATTGTATCTCTCACACTAATGGAATATAATAGAACTACCTATGTGGATACTCTGGCTTCCATTCCCCTATCAAGAACTCTCCAGATAGCACTTTCTACTACTTGATGAACAACCACTCTATATCATCCCTGAAATAACATTCACTATACTTTTATCATCCCTTAAATTGTGATTCATAATGAGGGATTGATTCACAATTCATGAGATAGTAGTCAAGAGGAATACATTTAACTAAAATTAGATAGCATACATGACCTCATCCTGAAAGTGTATCTCTCTTGAAAGATCATCAGCAGCAAAGGAAGGTGAAAACACAAAATCCAGGTAAATTGGTCTGAATAATACCTAACTTATAAGGATCCTTGCCCTAGATTTAATAACTCCATAGCTCTATCAAATCTCAGCATCTTCAGAAACAAATAGTCATCGAAGCTAGCCTAAAAATATATCGAGACAATATTCCAAATATAGTCTTCCTGAGTAATAATGTCCCTCCAATTCTTAGAAGAATCATGAATAATATAAGTGGTGATCTTGAATCTCCTCTCTAGAGGTGTCTCTAAGTAGTCATCGATAAATATCAAGTCCTCTATCCATGTCTCATTGTCCTATAAACCGCCATCCCCCCAAAAATGGGTGTGGATGATACTGCTGAAACTATCTCATCAAATCTGCAATAGTAGGTATAATAAGTGAAGATCATTGAATATTATACATAATCCATAGAAAAAATTATCAAAAATGGGCTTCATCACCCATGTTAGGTATAAATAGAGGTGCCACAAGTGGCACTACTAGAATGTTATATCCCAAAACATCAGGAACATGGTCATCGCCAAATTCCATGAACTTGACTAAAGTTCATTGTGGCGTAATGGATTTAAAAAAATCAAAACACATGCCTCAAATTATATTTAAAATGAAAAAAATCACAGATACAAAAAATATGATAGTTATCCATCCTATATAAGAATAACAGCCTCATTCCTACTTTTAAGGTCATGTGAGGGCGTTGTATAAGACCATGATGAAACACAACAGATAATGCCTATTGCCTAATACTAAGGTTGGTTCTGAGTTAAGTTCTCTAATTTCTATTAGGGTTCTAGTATATAGTGTTTCAATTTCATGTTATAGAGGAAAAAACACTTTAAGTTGAAATTGGCATCACTATTTAATGAAAACCATTTCCATTTAAACTTAGAAATCAACACTTCTTAAATATGAAATTATTTAAATCAATATATATATATATATTCGTCTAATTAGATGTCCATACCATTCCCAAGTTATAAAGTACTATACTTTATAAATTTCAAATGGTACTACATATACCTGCAACTAGGATTTTAATATGGGTCAATTAGGTGGATCACTATTCCCAATTTATAGAGGAACACACACTCTTTAAATTTTAATTGGTGTATATATAATTGCAACCAAATAACATTTCATCTCATGTAACCCATGGTCTATGTAACAAATTAAATATAATTGGCCAATTAAGGTTCCATCATCACACTATATGGGAAAACACCATTTTGGTTGAGGTGGACACTTTAATTATCCATATTATTTATGCCTTAAAGAAATGTTAACACAGTCTCAAATATAAATATCAAGGAACAAGGAATACTCAATAATAATGAACATAATAAGTAAACGTGGCATGGTATAATTTATGACACATTAATCCTCACATGCTTATAATGATGCATGAGACGCTGCCTTCCCTTCAAACTAGTCCAAGGATAAAAATAGATTCTATAATAATAATGAAATACACAGTCCATGTGTGTCACCCAATGGTGAAATCATTGAAAATATAATAATAATAATCTAGAATAATAAATCCCATCCCAAGGAATTGGATTTCCCCCCATACATGGGTTAGCTACTCCCATGAATAGGTTCATTACCAAATTCCAATACATTCTAATATCTTGTCTAATAACCCAAAATGTAAAAAAGGATAATAAACCTTTGGTATTAGTTTTGAGATTTCAAGACCCATTATAAAAATAAGTAAAAGAACCCAGTCAGATAAATGGTCACAAGTGAGCCACCCCATATACCAAAGGCTACTGACTAGTAGTGAGAGTCCATGATAGTATAGTGGGGAGATTATAACCTCATGATCATAGTAGAATAGTAATATAATAAAGAATAAATAAATAAATGAATTATAATAATTAAAGATAGGGTAGTGGAATAAAATCATCCAAAAAATAATAAAAAAATCCCAAAGTTTAATTGTAAAAAAAATCCCGAGTATTTCAATGAGCTACAGAAAATGTTGTAATACATACATATTGGTATATTAAAAGGAAAAAAATACCAAAAAGGTTATCCAATTGAATTAGAAGCCAAGGATTGATCACACACTCCTAATATCCCATGAAATAGTCAATTAAGCATCTAAGATTGATAACTTTCCCTTGCCCCTACCTGTATCAATGAATTCTATCTTGGTACCAAACCGTGGCATGAACAGGGTGTGAGATATAATCAGTAGGCCACAACCAACATCATCTATACTAGTCCAATATGTGAATATAAAAATCATTAGTTTATAGATATAAATATAGGTATTGTGATGCATGAAATAATAATCAGGTCAATATATAATTCCTCATGGGATTCCTGACCAACTATACCTACTTTGGATCATGCTGAATAGTGTCAACAAAGAACCTATAAAATTTTAGGATCTAGAATTTATAACTAAAGTTTACTAGTCTAAGTAATCATAAACAGGACCCAAGGTGAATCCAGGGCATCCAAGTAATAATGATAGTAATGTAGGATCTAAGTGGAATCAAGTAATCCTTGACCTTAAAAGGTTTGGCTAACTCATAGTACATAAACCATGCAACCTAGTTATGCAGCTATAAGTGTAACCCAAGGGGTATAATTGATCCATTATAATGGAATAGCTTCTAACTGAGTCTACGGATCATGCCCAAAATAAATCTTGATATAAGAATTTTCGGGGCCCAAGAGAATAATACAAGGCGCCTCTTGTCCTAAGACATCAGTTGGATCAAAGGTGTGTATTTGAGGCCTTCTCGTATTTGGAAATGAGTTGAGTGAATAGTAAGTAATATGCTGAGGAATTCAGATATAATAAGGCATTGACAAAATTTCAAGGTGGCTATCTCCCTTGGCAACTGAACCAATGAATCAAGGTAGTTTCCTTTAATTACTCAAGGAATTCCCCTATTAATACACGGATGTATCAATCCTAACCACTTCTTTAATAAGAGAAAGTTCCATAGTAGCAATATGAACCTTACTTTTAATGAAACAATCAAGGCCATGTGAAAACCAAGCCAATTCATTAACTTTAAATAATTCAATTTCATACCCTTTTCATTCAATGATCAAAAAATGAAATATAAGTATTCATACCATTAATTATTTGACTCTAATTTAATATAATACAATCTAAATATGCTTTCTTAGTCCTAAAAATTTAGTTCGTCCATTTAAATTAATAAAAACACTTTTGAAACTCAAACCCAACACACCAATGGTTGTTTTGACAATTAAAATATAAAGGGGCATATAGGTATAATCATGGAACACCCAAGGGGTTACTCAAGTTGAGATCCTTGGCCTCCAACTATAATATAGTGGTTTCATTCCAAATTAAACACCAAATTTAAGTAAAATTGACTGTAATAGTAAATAATGGGTGAAACCATAACACGACATAATATAATAAATTATTAATCAATGATACATGAGGGAAAATTCATAGAACACCTAACTTATGGTGTTAGAGGAATACTCATCTAGTATCAGCCCTCGGTTTGGTATGAATTGAAAGAAAATGTAAGAATAAACAAATAAAATTAAAATAGAAAATATCATCTCACAAAAAAATAGTGCCAAATGGGGTTATATAAACCATAAAAGGAGGGTAAATGATTAAATATATCACCAGTAGTGATCTAACACAATAGATGACGCTTGAATCAGACATAAGATGGGTAAGGGAGATGAAAGCCTGTCTTAGGTATTAAAGGAGGTTCAATAGGAGGATAGATCTAATGTGTGCGTTTAAGGAGGGAAAATAGGGTGAGTTTTTAAAAATAATTAAGAGACAATCATAATTTATCCCTACTTTAGGGGTCATTTGGTTTGGCCACATGGCTTACAAAACCCTGCACCAATCATGAAACAGCCACTACCCAATGTACCCCCCTCACATGGCGGTCTTGTATGGTTTGAAAAAAAAATTACCCAACTGTGCAGGGTCATTGCCTAAGTGTAACTAAAGGTGCAGGCTAGGTTTTTGTTTAATTCAGTCAGGCATATCCCATTCAAATCCCCATTATAACATGTATATAGTTTTTTTCATGGCCATGTATCCTCCTTTTCATGGGTTTTCAAACTATTCTCGCTTATATATGGGTTGCACTATTGAGTTTCATGGTTACTACTAACTATGTTCCAACCATGTGCCTCATAAAAAATCTCAAAAATTTGGGGTTTTGGGCTCCAAATATTCCCCAAATTCTCCCGAACCCTTCCCTAAACTCTTAGGGAAACTTATAAGAGTAAAACTAAAGATTAAAATTGAAAATAAACGGGTTCATACCTCAAAAGAAAAGGTGGAGTGTTATAAGAATAAACAAACAACATATTATGTCCTACATTAATTATCATAAGTTCATATATTTTTCCGATATTCAATTAACTTGTGTCAAACCTACAAAAACCCAAAAAATGGAAAATTAATCATTTTCTCTTTACTTTAGTAGTAATCTAGAACGATTTTTTTATTTTTTTCCTAAGTAAAACTATAATTCCTTTGGGTTTCTTTTGGAGAGATTATCTTCCTAGATATTCTAACATGCACCATAGAAATATTTGTGGGTTTATCAACATTTGTTTAACTATATTTGCCTATTTTTTATTTTAAAACATCACAATTAGTTTAAATTACATTAATCAAAAACAAAAATAAATAGGTTAAGATTTAACTCTTTCTAAGATCTTGTAGTAGATATTTTCATTGATGATGCCAAACTCTTCTTGTCGCTAACATTAGACTTTTTAGAAGAAATAATATTTTAAGTGGTGCTTGTAGAAACACTTCTCTCCGCATCTATTTGTAACAATTATACATTGATGACATCCAAATTTCTCAAATGAACCCCTACCTCAAGACATTTTTGATTAGTGCGTTCTTCTGGTCTTCAAGTGATTTTAATATATCTTCACATTTACTTATTAGTATTCCGATATGATATTCATGTATCTTACTATTATTATCCAATGAATTATAATATTATTTTATATTTTTCACCATGATATGTAATTGAGTATACTTAATATCAATAATGGATTTGTGAGTTTATTCTAGTGCAAAAATATTTTCCTCAACAAAAACTTTCTCACAAAAATTTATTTCCAACTCTTCTTTAACCCAAAAAAATGTTCATTGGAATGTAATAAAACATCCTCCTTGGATTTGATATGTTTAGTGAGATTATTTCACATGTGAATCTTTTTATCCAATGCATTATCCAACACATCAGCGTCTAACTCTAATTTTGTGTTTTGATCAAATAGTCCCTTGATTAACCCAAAAATATAAGTGAAGACTATAGTATGAACTTTCATAATGTGATATTTAACATTAGAGTAGAGGTATTCAACTATTTTAAAGGACTTATCCTCCCCATAACCTACATAACTAGATTTTAATTTTTCTAGATGATCATAATCAATAGATTTACCAACTAAACTTCCACTTGGATTGCTTTATGGTAGTGGTAATTCCTCCTTCCCTATGAGTTATTTTCTAATTTCTTTACCTCCCTCTCCTTCTGGTTCTATAGGGTTTTGGTTAATACTAAAGGTTTTCAATGTAGAAAAAGTGCTTATTAGACTGTAGAAAAATCAACTTTTATGGGTTTTAAAAAATAACCTATAATGTACAAGATGATAAAATATTATGAACAACAACTTAAATCTGATGAAGATTGAAAAATATCACCACAACCATGACATATGATATTTTTATGTTAAATTTATAACTAATTTTAATTAAAAATTACTTCAATCCATGGAATTATTTCTTCATTAAAGAGGTTGATCATTCGAACATCCTTTGGTTTCACTGTCATTTCTATATAAGGATTCAATGATATAATCCTTATAGTGGTGATGTACACATGCTTCTTTAATCTCAAAGTGTAACCAATGACACTCTGGGGGACAATGCGGTGGTATCGATCGTCATGTGTCACTCTTTATGATCGCCACATGATCCATTAAACTCATATTGAATAGAAAATGTCTATTAAATCCAATAATAGCTTAAGTAATTTCCCTTTAGTCTCTTAGTATTTAGATGAGTAAGAACATGTAAAATTTCTCATGGATCTAGAGACCTTTCTAGGAAATTTTCATTATAGGGTTGAGAGAATCTCTAAAGAGGTTATTTGTTCACTACCATCTCTAACCCTATGAAATGATATATCTTAGTATTTATAGAGCTACATAATTGAATAAATAATTTCACAAGGGCCCTTAATTATTATAAAAATCACTAATGAACCCTATGTCTATATAATAATATTATTATTATTTTTGTGACATGCGATGAAATCAACGATAAAAGGAATGTCATTTTATTAAATAAATATTTATTTATTTAAATAAATGATATTTAATATATTATTCTAGCAAAAACCAATGAATCGGTTCACATTTCCTCCTCTATACTTATTATACCATGAATAATAAATAATATTTATTTGATAAATAAATAAATATTTATAATATTCACGGTCATTCAAATAAATATTTATTTAATTTTCAAATCACATAAAATATTGACTGAATATGTACTATTAATAAATCCTAAATAAATTTAACTCAATATACTAGAGAAAAATATTTATTATAATAGGGAAATTCAAATACAATTTAATTTAGATTAATAGAAACACTAAGTTTCTGAACCTCTATTATTCCTAAGTGTAATTAAGAAGGTTTTCCTAAATTCCAATATTAACTTTTTAAAACATGTAAAGCTGCCTAATAGAAAAAGTTAATTTCATAATATTAAAAACCATATACAAACACTTACTATTTAATATAATAACTTTTTATTAATATCTCATCAATCTGGTTGAACAATCGATTCCTCAAACAATATGCTTGATATATCTTTATTTGACTTCCTAAAATGAACGTTTCAATATAATATGATCATTGAATTTAATTGGATGACTCCATTTCAATCACTGATATATGATATTAGCTTCCATAAATATAGAGGAGACAAAAACTTCGTTAACTTATTTATTAATTCCCTATCACTCACGGTGCACCCAACATACTGAACTTTACCATGAACATATGACATCACATTTTATAGAAATACATCTAAATACATGACTCTTGATAATAATTTATGAAAATGTTAAATCCTAGGGATCATTACACATGCTCATAGATAAGAAAATATAATAACGCATTTCACATGTAGAGTTCCTGTTAGTGGGTTTGTATTAATAATCTCCAACCTTAGAGATTACCAAGTTATAACTTCATAAGATGAAGTCTCATCCATTTATGAGTACTCTCACCCAAGAGACTATATTATCTTTTTCTTATTAGATTATGTTATATGACCAAAGGACATAGTGTCTAAGAATATCATTATATCATTTCAAGATTCTCATCATATTAGTGTTCTACTATGAAACTTTCATTACGATAAATACTCTAAGGCATTTCTTTCATTAATAAATATTCATATCATTGAATAAATACAGGTAATCTAAAATATAAAGTAGTTGTTTCTATGGAACCAACTCAAATAGAATCCAACATTCACTAGATCCACCTATTAAAGACTATCTAGTTATCACAAGTTAAACATGCTTCTCCTAAGTATGGTAATAGTTTTTATCCCTACCATGCTTCCAGAGCTAGGGATGGTATTAAAAAATGGATTTGTGGCATGATTATTTACTACTACCTCATTGTCCTGAGAAAATACCTCAAATAGTAAGATAATTGAGTATCCAGCTTATTTTTTTCTTTTTAGGTACCTAAAATCTTATCTAAAACTATATCCATATTTTTTCACAATAATTATAATTCTCTTATGATTAGTATAACTTAAAATTTTAAACCAATAATTATTAAATAGTTTCTTAAGTATCTTTAAAAACCAAAACATACTTGGTTCCTAAATGTGTGGCCACCATAGTGTGTAATATGTTTTATTACATATTACCTTATCTTTATTATGATCCTATATCAAAATTATCTAAATGAAATCTACTGTTACATCCACAAAAGAATATTATTTTCATTTTTCATATTTCTGTGAACTCTTCTAGTTTTACTTTCTTCAGAACTATTGGAAAGTTCTAACTACAATTATATGTAGTTCCACTAGTTTTATCTGATATATTCAATCCATAAAACATATATATCAAATATTAGTACATATAATTTTATATTAGAAAAATAACTTTCACCTAATCTGGGGTAATTTTATCCATAATATCTTTGGGTTCCTACATACATTTTCCTAGGGATATTTTATTCCAAGTGACATGGAAAACATTATAGTCTTTAATTTTTCCATATTTTAAAGGTATGTACCATAACTAGATTAAGTAACCCTATAGATATAAATTTATAGATATTTTTTCCTGAATTTGGATGTAAACTTCATTCTTGGAGAATTGATTTTTAGTCTTATGAAACTTGTAAGACTGACTATTTATTTTCATATGTTATCAACATATATGTCATGGAAATAGTAGTGCTCCCACTAATTCTTCATAGAAATATGTAAGTATTTTATTCCAAATGAATATTATATGATCACTATGATTTCTTCTATCCATAAATCGGTATGTGTAATTTATATATATTATTTTTAATTTATTAGTGTCACCAAAAATTTTGGTTATGTCAAATAGTCATATTCCATAGGGTTTCATTTAATGATACTAGTATTGAGATCCATAACCCCAATAAAATGATCACAGGATACTTCTATGTCAATTATATTTCAAATGGATTTTGACATGGTGAATAAAGTATGTTTTTTTCATAAACTATGTCTGATAAAACCTTTTAATAATTAATCATTATTTATTAGTAATGAATTTTACCATCCATATGAAGTTTATATTGAATAATTAATAATATTAATAACCCTAGAATCATAAAAAATATGGATCCTCTGAATTTTGTTACATGGAATCCATTACTAAATATATACATACTTGTTAATCTAAGAAGGTTTCCACTAACTAATTCTTTTTAGGATTAATTATTCATAAGCAAAATGAATATATATATATATATCACCCACCATAATGAATATATAAACTAATTCTTTGGTTTTATTTCCCACATATTATGTATCTTTGGATCCACTCCTCCCACTAAAATTAATGGAGTCAATGTTCTTATTCCAACTCTTATGCATCTGGATCCCGGACACCATTGATGTCTAGATTGTACCCTCTATATGAAAAGATATTTGTTTCCCTCTTAAATAAATATAGTTGATTTTGACTAATAAGATAATATCATTAGTGGCTATAGGATTATTAATAGAGATGAACTTATAATTTCTTTGATGTTAGTTTGTATCTAAATTTTGTTTTTAACAAATAGTTCTCAATAATTATTATAAATTTTACTTAATATATTCTTTATCATATTTTATTTAATATAATATCCATTAGTTAATATATTCAGAACATGGTTAGTGATTGTGATACTATTTTTGAAACATGTTTTGATGAAATTGGGTAAGATTTACAATATTTATAAGATGTTACATCAATCCTATTTTGCTACCATAAATATATATATATGTAAGGTAATGTGAACTTATAGTGACCTTAAATACATATATTAATGATTGATGAATAATTGGTTATGATACACTTTGATAGGCTAGCCTAGGGGATCAGGTATCCTTTACCATGTGTATTAATTTCATCATTGGGTTTTTTTAAAATTTATTGAAGGAATCACCTGAAGTATATGAAAAGACCTCTTAGTTTTTCTTTAAGAATAATTCATGGGATTTTTGAACTAACTATTGTATCTTTATCTTGTACCTTTATTTTTAATGGTTTATTTGTCACAAACATGATAGTGAATTTGTTCTAATACGTAGAAATTTAGCTCAAAAGACACAAGAACACTCCTATAGATATAAAATTTCAAACTAATATAACTTTTACTTGAAGAAAAATTATGTTTACATAATAATATATTTGAAGTATTATAATTATATTCTTCATTGATTTCTAATTTAAAATATCTATGATTGAATAATTAAAAAACAATTAATTTAGTATGAAAAATATTATAATAACATTTATTCTATAATGTAATAACATCTCTTTATGTCTAAATATAAATTAAATAATTTTTTTAGAATAATACTTAATGATTGTTCAACTTGAATCTAACAGGAAATCCTGAATTCATGCACTACTCTATAAAGGTCTTGGAATAAAACTTATTAATATCATTAGAAAATGTTTATTGATTTTAGAAATATTTCTCCACTTATGTGGTTTATGTGTTTTAATACACATATATAAAACAAATTGTGTTTAATACCCAATAAGTAAAACAGAAGAATTACATTATTGAATATACCTAAAGTAGTAACTTCTACTTCATTTCATTTTAGTTTTTCTTACAATGTCCCTACATTCCTCATGAGAATAAAATAATATCTCATTATTTTTATTTTCTATTTATATTCACATTATTAGAAGGTCATTTCAAGGAATCATTACACTTAGTATTAGTGTGGGGGATTTTCTCATTCCCCTTACTTTTTGTTCACCATAATAATGGATTTATGCTTCATGTCCTTATGAAATTGGAAAAATAGAGTGAGGATATCTAGGAAAGACTTATTAATGTTGTTAATATTAACAATTTATAAAAATTTGGAGAATTTATGAGGGACTCATGAAAATATGATACTTTTATAAGAATTATTCGAGTAGATTTAACCCAATAATATCATGTTGCCCAATGTAGAAAACTATATTGACAACATGATAACCCGCCAGTGCACCCTCTCTATGTTTTTTTGAAAATAGTGCCTTGGAAATATCATACCGCTATTTCCTTTCTGACTCCAGATAAATATCATGGATATGTATGAGTATAGTGTTTGCTCCCATACCCTCATGTGACTTTTGAAGTTCACTAAAACTGGACAGTAACATTAGATACTAGAAATATAGAGCATCATCCAAGTATTTCTCATAGACATATATCCCTTTATTTCTTTCCTCCTTGGTAGTTGGATCAGAAATAGTGGATTCCAACACATAGACCAAATTTGTTATTGTAAAGCAATGTATAAACTTCTATATCAATTATGATAAATTTGTGCATGTAAAGACTTGAACCATGTAAAATAATGATCTCAAATTTATCATATTCGATGAACATTCAATTTTACTACAATAATATAAAAGTAGAAATGATTACTTTATATGATTACAAAATATGGGGGATGAAATAATTTTAATTTTATTATTTTTCTCCCACTATTTTATCAAATCCCAATATACTTCACCATTAAACTCATAATGATTTATCATTCGGACATCATAGTGGAAAGGATTCATATTTCCATTCTTATAACCTATATAATGACCATGTAAATTATAAACAGATATTCAGTTAGGTGGGATTTCCAACTTTTAAATTATTGTTCATTGATCTGTTGAGTGAACTCCATAATCTATAAATCCTAACTTGTATTTCCTCAATACTTGCCTCCAAATTTGTTGTGAATATAAAAAATCCATTAAACCCAATAAAAGTTTCTTTCAATAAATCTTCCATATTTGTTTACATTTATATAAAATTAAAAGTACCTCCAAAAATGGCTCAAACTTACACTTTAACTATAGATAGATCTTAAATCATATAATATAAGTCTTATTGACTTAATATTTCCCTTAAGTATTTTTTTTATTTTGAATAAATTTTTCTTATTTTATCCTTTTACATGTCATGTTAATATTAATTGGATTTAAATTTAGTGATTAACAATGTGTCGGTAAAATATTTTTTGCATGATCCTTTTATTATTTATTCCATCTAAGTATGCTTGTTATTTAATTCATTTTTATGTAATTTAAATATATCATCAACAAAAATGAAATAAAACAAATAACCATAAAAAATAAAAAATAAATATGTGGCATGATGAGGAGATTTATCAACCAATTATTTTATTTAATAAGATGAAAAAAAACCTTTGACCTTAGGGGGAATTCCATGAGTCAATTGTGGATTAAGTTGTAATATTCCATGTAATTATTTTTTATCACCTTGGTTGACATCTCCTCATCTCTATATTGAACAACCTATAATCGACTGGGAGCACTATCCATACATATAAATTACTCACACATAGGTGAGAGGAACCAATGGAATGGTTTAAGAGGTTTACATAAAAAACCACAGACATGTAGGTCTTTACATAATAAAAGGAGGGGATGACATGTAGACCATCATTTTAAT
Source organism: Viscum album (assembly GCA_963277665.1). NCBI lineage: Eukaryota > Viridiplantae > Streptophyta > Magnoliopsida > Santalales > Viscaceae > Viscum > Viscum album. Next base: position 67,249,928 of record OY728165.1, on the reverse strand, counting down.
TTAATAATAATAATTTAAAAAACATGTATGCAATAATTAAATTAAAATATATCCAATCCATATAGAGGTTGTTCAATCTCCTGATCATCCAAGAATGCAATGAATGTAGATTTAATAAACTAACATTCATTTCAATAAATATTAATAAAGATAAATCATGATTAGGTTAATTAATTATATTTTTTAAATAGTGAATTCAAATATCTTAATATCTATCCAAAATGTACTTAATATTCTCATATATTATAATTTTAAATAAATTATATCAATAAAATTATTTAAATTTTTTTATTTACATGTTTTGTACATAAATAAAACATGGCATATACTTGCCTGAATTAACCATCATGGTCTTTGTCGTGTATCCTGCATTCACACAACATTTAGAATACACAGAATGTTATGTAATTACACACCTTATACAATCATTAAATGAAACACATAAAGATATTTTTTATATGGAATGATTTCTTTTAATGTATATACATTGCATGGAATATAAGGAATAAACACGACATGTATTTGTGAATTTTACAAGAAAATTAATTAAGTATATAATATATATACACATATATGTATATATATATATACATAACCTATCATAAGGAGTGTACTATTCATTAAAGATACACATACATATTTTTATTAGGTTTAATGGATTTGTTAATTAATTTTCATTTTATATGAAAATATGTAGGATATACGACATGTACAATCCAGTTACACATGTATATTATTTTGTTTCTCAATGAAATTTTCCTAGGGACTATGAATATATGTCAATCATGAACATTAATAAAGTAAATGGTGTGTGTGGGATCTAAAAATTTTATTCCATCAAGGTTTCATGGTTTTTAATAACATGATTCATACATTAATACACAATTCATCTTGGGCTACATTTTTTCCACTATAAAAACACTTAGACTACATCGATTGTAAGAAATTTACACGACATGAAATCTGGTACATTGTGCGCCACTATAGTCAATTCAATAATTAGTTTCTTAATGAAAATATATATGATTCAATGAATGACACTCTCAATTAAATTAAAGGTTCATCCTGGAACTATTTTCATTGGTACATTGTGTATACCTTCGAGAAACATGCCTATATCCCCATGTTATCCATCCATAATTATTGTTACATATGGATGGGTTATTTGGATATTATTCTTATATATTTAACATGTTCTCTTTTATATGAGTGAGAATAAAGAATAATAAAAAGATATTTTGATATTTATATTTTAAAGAATAAATTTCATAAATGAAAAACTAAAAACAAATGCACATAATGATCAAAAAATTAAATCATTATAAATTTCAAAATGGACACTGTAATATCAATTTATGGTTCTGAATATAGTGGAATCTCATACTCGACCATGGATGACTAAAATGTTGTCAGTTTGAAAAAAATATCATGAATTCAACATGTTGATAAAACAGTATGTCCAACAAATTAAATCTGAAGATTATTGAAAAAGATATCCCTGACCAAGTGATAGGTTTTTTTGAAGATAAATTTATAATTAATTTAAATTAATAATTACATGGGTCTCTGGAATTATTTTGTATTTGAATAGGTTGATCATCTAAATTTCATTTGGTTTCACAACCATTTATTTATAAGGATCCAAGTATTGAATCATTCTAGCGGAGATCCACATAGGATCATTTGATCTCAAAGTGTCATCGATGATACTTTGGGTGCTATTATGGTAGTACAAATCATATTGAAATTATTCATTTTAATAAATACACAATCCTTTAAACACATATTGAGTATAAAAATTCATTAAATGAAATACTAGTTTAAGGATTGTTTATTTAGTCTCTTGATCTTGAGGTGAGGAGGAAGGTGGAAAATTTCCCTCGTTTCTTGAGAGCATTCTTGAGAATTTTCTCTCTAGGGTTGAGTGAATCTATAAAGAGGTGTGTTGTGAACACTTGCATATAACCCTAGGAATCGATATAACCATAAATCTATAGATCTATGTTGGACAATAAATAATTTCACATGGGCCCTTAATTATTCTCATGATCCATAGTGGACCACTTGTTTAAATAATAATATATTTATTATTTTTCTCATACACATTGAACTCATAGATAAAATAAACATCATTTATTTAAATAAATTAGTTAATATTTATTTAAATAATATTTCATATATCATTCCTATTACACTCGATAAATCAATCTCATTTCCACCTCATTATTTACTAAACCATGAATAATAAATATTATTCATTCATTCAATAAATAGATAAATAATTATAATATTCATGGTCTTGGGAATAAATATTTATTTAGCATTAAACTAATTTAAAATATTTAATAAATATGTGTGATCAATAAATATAGAATAAATTTTATTCCTAAGACTGCAAAATCATATTTATTCTAATAATTAAATTCAAATACAATTTAATTGAGATCAATAGAAACACTAATTGTGTGGCCTTTTAGTCTTCTTACTCAGTGACATCGGGATGGGTTGCATAAAGTCTAATATAAAAATTTTCAACAGGTAAAGGTTACCAAGAGGAATAAGTTAATTTCATAACCATGAAAACTGCATATGAATGACCACTAGGTAATATAATCCTTCGGTCTTGATATCTCATTAAGCAGGTTGCATACATGTGTCAACAAATTATATGTTTGATATGTATTTCTTTAACTTCCTAATATGAAATCATCAATACACCATGGACATGGAATTTAATTTTATATTTCAATTTCAATCAAAGATATGAGATATAAATTTTTTTAAATATGTATGGGACAAATTCTTCTTTGAATTATTCATTAATAGTATATCACTTGTGATGCCTGTAATGCACCCAACTTCACTGTAAATATATGGTGTCATAGATTATGGAAATACATATAAATATGTAATTTATGATATACATTAATAATAATATTAAGTTATAAGGATCATTATTGATGATCATGAAGAGGAATATCCAATGACACTTTTAACATGTGGAATTTGTACTAGTGGGTCTATCCACATAATATCCTACCTTTGAGATTAGCAAGTGTGAAATTCATGAGATAAATTTGCATCCACTTATGAGTAACCATGCCAAATATTCTAAATAATATGTTTCCCACTATATTTATTCATGTGACCATATAAAATACAGTTTAAAAATATCATCAATTAATTTCAAGGTTCAAATCATAGTGAAGAACTACTATAATCTTTTCAATGTAGAAGATACTCTCAAACATTTATTACACTAATTTTACATAGAAGAAAAATCAATATGTTATATGGTATTAAACAATATTCACATGTTTGAATATATATATATGTGTGTGTGTGTGTAATATAAATAAAAAGTAGATGGTTCTAAGGCACCAACTCCAATAGATACCTCCATTTCACCTTTGATAGTGATAGAGACCGAGTTCTTCATAAAGGGACCCTATGAATTTTCTTAAAAATTATACTTAATATATATCCATAAAAAATAATAAAGATTATATATCTAATCAAAGGGAACAAAAATTAGCTATGATTCCATGTTAAATTCCTGATATACCAAGTAGTCATTTGAGAGGGGGTAAATCTGGTGTGACCTTTATATCGAATTCTCTATTACCATTTAATTGCTATATAAATATTAAAAAATATATCTTAGTTAAGTGGTAAGATTTTTTATTCTCTCTCAACATTGACCATCACATGAAATAAATGACATAAATAATATGGAATTAGCATAATGGTTTTTAGGTGGTCGAACCTCAGCATGGGAATCTACTCCTTATTGTGTTCAACAAATGTTAAGACACATATTATCACTATTAGAATTATAGTGATTAAAAATTGGTGTGAAGTTATCATCCAATCTAAAAATAATAATGGTTGGGTAAGTATCATACAATTACCTTTGGTAGGTATCATTCCTTTCCCACAATATATATCTAGATATCACCTTCCTCTTGAAAGATCTTTAGTCTCCCAACTGGAATGGTGGAATTCAAATTGGATCCTACAATCTCCAATGGTCCTCCATAAACACATTTAATTAGATCTTCTTCTTTCTCTAGAAGTCACAACATCATAATAATAATATTTTTTCCTCAATGAATAGATTTCCAACCACTAGAATATAATCATAAATAGTACATACAAGTCAGTTTTGTCCTTTAACATAATCCCACTATGATCTTCTATCACATCAACCCAATAATTTGAGAGTATTGACTAAAGATAAGTAGTAAAATTATCTTTCAGTCTCTATCTCAATCATTTTATATTTTACAGATATATCATATGACTTTTTCACTATTTATTCTTCTTCTTCACCAAACAAGATCTATTTTTTACTAATTATTATAAGTTTTTCTCTTCAATACATTAGATCTTATCACATAGAATACTATATGAGTTCTATTATTTTTATTCTTATTATAATTCTATTAAATATTCACTAAATATCATGAATAGTATTTCCATAATTAAAATATAGAAACTCCCGTAGTGTTTTTGTAGTTTGATCTTTTTATATAATCAAGATAATATTTATAGATTTTATTCGCACAAAATCCCAGCCAAATATATCTTCTTTTAATATAACAAAATAATCTTTATTTTTACATCTTCATGAAATCCAAAAAATCCATATAAACTTTATTCTATAGGGGAACATATGCACATATATTCATGGAATTTCACTTCCGTTGTGGTTTTATTGCCCCTAATTTCACAAAACATCCTTTGGAAAATTCTTTATCCTTAGAATTCCACACAACATGGTCCGCTATTTATAACTTTAATATCATTCCCTCAATTTCTTAGCATGAATCATAATATCATTTTTTATGTTTATTTCCCTAAAAAACACATGCATCGAATGATTTAACTCTCCTTAAAAATAATTCAATATAAAATTTCTCAATATTTTGGATAAGTCAGTGATTCTAAAAATGAAATTTTTGGTTTAGTAATTCTCCAAAATTCCAAACTCTAGTCATTTCATAAGAGTAAATGACTCTTATGTTTTTCTATAATTTCCATCCTTTTCTACTTTTCAATTAAAATGATGATTTTTAAGAATAAATAACTCTTAATATCTTAAATTCATATCTAATACTTAGGTAGATTATTTGTTTCACTAAGCCTATAAATGACTCACAAGCAATGTAAAATGACTATTTTTAATTTCCTAGGATGAATAATATTATTTTAGACTTATCTATATTCTATAATATCATATCAGAGTAGATATTATGGAATAATACTTAATTTCAACTTCATTACTCAGTAGTAATGACAACTATGATATATTTAGATGACTCTTACACTCTCAGGGCTTAACCTGTACTTAAGTAGATTTTGATTTCAGACTACTGAAATGAATTTTATATAGCTAAATAATGACTCTTATGAATTTTTAAATGACTCTTACAAAATCATTCCTTTTACATTTGTCTACTCTATTGATGAAAAGGCATTTATTAATTGAACCACAAACCTTTATGAATCATAGTGGTGTTCCCTATTGGATTTTAAATTTTTTGGGATGACCCTCATTGAATCCTATAATATTCATCATTGCCTATTTTTCACCTATTACATAGAATTTCCAAAATCCTTCTAGTCAACTAAAAACCTATTTAATTCAAATCATGTAATTCTTAATCACTTCAAAAATACTTTAAATGATTTTAAAAATTACCAAAACATTTCTAAAAAATTCATAATGAATTATAAAGTCTTTTATAGAAAATATATACATAATTTTGAATATTTTTGTGAATATTTATAGACATTTAATTCTATATTCATTTCAACTTATTCGAACCTTTATTTAAGTGATATTACTTATTATATATAGTATATTTCATGGACTCAAAACCTTGGATGGATTATCTAATAAACCATCCATAATTTTACCAATTTATTAAAAACACTTCAATATATTTTAATATCTAGATATATCCAAAATTTTCAAATCAATTATATATTTTTTTTTATATTTCATCAGCACTTGTCAGTAATTCACATGAAATTCAAATCCACAATAATAAAATTTATGTAGTATTATTACTTGAATAAATTTTCTCTAAGAAATTTATGCTCAAATATATTCTTCTCTTCCTTTCTATTCTTCATAATGGTAGTAGCTTCTATAGTCATTAGGCATTTCCTATATCACCCAATAAACATATTGACATTCTTATTGATAACAAATACAACCATAATACATTGATATATTCACCATTATCCATCAATCTTGTCCAAAACTCTATAAAATTAATATTATATCAATAATACATAAACTATAATTAATTTATATATTTACCAAAAATAATTGCATAATTAAATTTGGAGAATAAACAAGGAAATGTTCATGATGAGATCTTACAAGGATAAATACTCAAAAAAAAGGTGTGTACACTACCTTTAGTATCCATCAAGATCATTATCACACAAAATCCCCAACTTTTCATTTCCATATATCCATCCATTTCACCCAAATTGGTGGGAACTCTAAATAAATCAATGAAGAGACTAACCTTAATAAATCAATATAAAACATATAGAAAACACCCTCTAAAAAATACCTTTATCCAATACAAGAAATTTTTCGTCATATTGAGTTAATTCCGCCATGTTTTGGTGGAAATAACATAAAACCCTAGTTCAAGTTGTGAAAAATCTGAAGTAAAGAAAAGGGGGATAAAATAAAAAAAGAATCAAAGAAGACTGTTATATTTACCTCATGTTATCTTCCAGATCAAACAATACTTAAATCCATCAAGGATTGAGAGATATATCTTTTGGATTCAAAGAGTAGGGAAGAGAACAATCCTAAACATATACTAATTAAAAAAATGCCTCAAATCATCTTTTATACTTTATTTAAACATTTTATAAGTATTTTATATAATTATAGAAAAAATCATAATATTGATTTTTTTACAAACACCATGACTCTTACATACACCCTAGGGACCCTTACATATTTACTAAATAATACTCCTATGAATATCGGCTCTAGATTATATATAAATTTAAAAAAGTAGAAGACACTTATGTATTATAATGATTCCCCATATTTTACTGATTTTCCAAACCAGGAATACCCTTAAATACATAGGGAACACTCCTAAACACCTATCTAAATTTCCCAAATCAACATTGGATAACCCTTACACAAGTAAGTAATTACTATTATGTATGTATGGAATGACCCTTTAAATTCATACTTAACCACAAAACATCTCATATGGATTACAAGGAACACCCTAATACTTTACCAATTTTTTATTAAAAGAAATAATATTACGTATTAATCATTTTCTCTTACAATCTAACACTTGTACTTTCTATAATACTTACACATCATATGGTATATATTGATCTTTACGTAACTTAATTTTACTCTTCATATAGTACCCAACACTTAGAAAAACTTTAGATTATAAGGTAACCCTTACATATGAAGGATTTACTCTTACACATCCCTTTAGACATAGAATTACTATTGTGTATACAAGGTAAATTTTGAGTTTTTCTTATATATTAAGTTAGTCATTTTCCAAAATCTTCACGGAGTTAATATTATGCATAAATGGGTTTACCTTTATATACAAAAGAGATATATTTTTACATAGAGAGTTTACTATGAATTTGGGAATTTCTTTTACATACCACTCTTTAATATTTTGAGACACCCTAAAACCACACTCTAGAATATGGTGCTAAAAAATATTCATTATAGACCAAAATTAATACCAATTAATAAAACCCAAACTTAACCATCCATAAATAAAATATCAAAAAAAATGAGCCACTTACATACTCGAGACCTTTTAGGTTCAGAGTTTTAGATAATAAAGAAAAAAAGACATTAACTAAAAAACCCATATATTTTTCATAAAATGGATATTATTTACACTAAACTAAGGATTCCTTATTTTACAATAAGTATTCAATATATCCCAAAAAATTCTCCAAACTTGAGACTCATCTAAAAATTTTATATTTAATACTCTTCTTCATAACCATGGGAAATGGAAAAATAAGAAGGGTGACTTTAGATTCTCTGTAAGGGTCAGCATATAGTAGAAATTATCAAGGAATAAACAATTCTTGATAAATATGGTATGAATAAATAATAATCAAATATTATATAAAACTATTAAAATAGGCATGGAAGATATTCATAGATATAACAGTAACACAAATAATCACAAGGACAGTAATAATAGATTTTAGAGTGAAGGAATGAATAATATCATACATCTTAATATAACAATTGAGTCATCATGCTAAAACGTTAACACCCTCAGATGTCAATATATGACTTCTTAAATGAGTTTAATGTGTTCAAGATCTTTCTCCACATGAAACACCAAACTAAAATGAAATCACGATATAATTTAGATAAAAATATACATATTAAGTATGTCTATTAAAACCTATCCATAAAATTATATTTAATAAATAGGTGTATCCAATTTATAAAATATTTATGTAAATAAATTAAAGGGTACTTTTAATATGAATGAAATTCAATTGGTATAATAACTAAAACTACTAATATGATTTTTTATTCTTAGAAATGTATTTTTATAAATATTCCCTCCTTATGTGATATTAATTTCTATTTTAGGAAACTTATAGTTAATGATAATAAAATATATTTTACTTGAATAATTTTTTAATTATAATTTCATTATTAATTAATAAGAAATATTAATAGGAAAAATAATAGTTAATATTTTAAAAAAGTTATTATCCTATGAAAATGGATTTCGTTATATTTTTATGTTTTTATATAAAAATTAATATTCAAAACTTCTGAAAATTGAATAATATAATATGATTTTTATATTTTTAATTGGCATAATAAAATTATGTAAGGGGGTCAATTTCATTTTTAGGTATAAAATTATTTTACCAAGGTAAATATTAGTTACCGAAGTAAAACAGTTATTTTTTAAAGAACGGTCATTTTATAAATATTATGTATTATAAAATTAACTCTCTAATATTATGGCTAAACATATATAAAAATAAATTAACACTCATTTAATGGGAAATAAAAGTTAAATAAGATTAAGAACACTTAGTTATTATAATGACCTTTTTTCTACAAAAACAGTTTTTCAACACGTTATATGTTTTAATTTAAAAGACAATTCTTGCATATTTATAAATTTTATTAGATTAAAAATAGTCTAAATTCCGTTTCATCACATAAAAATTTTGTAATAAAGGTCACGTAATATTTTTAGTAATAAAATATTAGCCATAGTTAAATTTTAATCAAGATTAAAAAGTGTTAAAATGGGTAATCTAATGTTGCTTGAATTGTACTAAAATATTTAGAAACGTAAACCTTATAGAATAAATTTTTTATATTTTAAAATCATTTATATTTGTCTCCCCAACATTTACCCACCTAACTCCCTTAACCATCATGCAATTCCAATCTTATCCCTTACATAAAATTCTTTTCCAAAGATTTTTCCCTCTTTTTATCTTATAAAAGGGGCTCACTTGCACCCACATAAATACACACCTCTAGTTTGAAATACCAATGAAATTATACACAATTTAATTCATCTAGATTACCTAAACATGATTTTACAATCCTAGTTTCAACAAAGTTCCTAAAGTCCTTCATTTCCCAAAGATAATTCAAGATAAGATCAAAATCTTCAACATAAGTATTATTTTCTCATGCACGTTTGTGGACTACCACCTCCATGAACCACAAGTTTTGTTTTCCATAACCACACTTCAATTATATTTTATGAAATATGTTTATTGAATAGATATGATACTTGTTTAGTTATTTATATTCTGTATATTTAAATTATATATTGTTTACATAATCCTAGAAATAAGTGATCATTATAAAACTGAACTCCTTAAATGAGCATAAAAAAGAAATCAAACAGTTTATTTATAAGTGAAAATTTATTTTTCATTTACCAAATTCTTATAAATATTAAAAAAAATTATTCTTAACCTTAATAAAGTCTAATTAGTTTCATTGTTTTTTTAAAATGATATTATAACAAAACAATATCTTCTATAGCCATTATCACACATAGAATATAGCATATTCTTATAGGGCGATTTATCCACCTATAATAAAAATAAAATAAATTTATATCAAGGATAAATTTGAAAAATAAATATTGGATATAAATAATTAAAAAATCTTTTTTTTACTTCTAGAGTGGTAATATAAAAATTTAACTTATTAATACTGTATTGTTTTTTTGTAATAAATTACCAAAACAACCTCATCGCCAATCTTGTCATCAAAGATAATGTCACAAACCATCCCAGGTTTTTTAGTATCCCAATAACTGATCTTTCCCTAACATAGCTCGAAGGGAGTTCTTGATCCCCACATGTTGGCTACTATCACTTGGCACCATATAATATGCAAGTGGGAATAAATTTCCCAAAAACAATGTGGAAGAAAAAGAAAAAATGAAATGTACATAACAAACAAAACTCCACCGGTAGTGATGTACCTGAATTCAACAAGGAATTAAATCCAAAAATACTAAAACTCAAGTACCAAAATAGAGAAAAACACCCCATGTCCCTAAGGACACAACTCACCACATACAAGGTTCAATAGCTAGATCCACCTCCAAGAGATCCTTATGCCTTAATCGAACCAGGAATGAGATAATCTAAAAACACATGAAGGCATAAGTAGGGTGTGAGCTAAAAACCCAATATGGCCTTAACAAGGATTCCATAATAGTTTCCAAATATATATTAACCAAACAAATGCTTTCAATTTTAAAATAAACAAGTTTTTTATTTTAAATCTTATTTAAACAAATCATGATATATAATTAAAATTATGGGAAAATACTTTAAGAAAAGATTTACAAATGATGGAATATTTATAAAACAATGTATTAGATAAAAAAATTATATAAAATAGTTTATATAAATTCAGAAATCATGTAAATCAATTTTACAACATTGGTATACATATATATATCAAATATAAAACAAGTAAGAAAATGGTCATCTTCCAAATAGATATGATAGTATTTCGGGCTATAGAAATCCAAACACTCTATGTGATCACATAAATATTTGTATACACACGTCCCCCTAATAGTGGACAAAGGTGACTCCTCACCCTCTCATCAGGTATGTGACCCACTGTATGTTGGTTTTAGAATGTTGTAATAGTGTAGAGTGTGTCCAAATAAATCACCAACTAAATACGGCTTTTATGTGTTTTTACACAATCAGTGATGGGAAATATATTTTAATATATATTAAAATTAAATTAAATCACATTCTCCCATTTCAAAATTCTAATTTTCTATTTAAAATCAAAATAGGTTTTAATAAATAACATGCCTCTTTCACAAGATAAACCCACAAGGTTTATATCAAACATTTTTTATCCATTTTAACAAATTTGAAATACATTAAATACTAATTCCATATATTTCATAATTAATATTCACAATTAGATTCAATAATTAAATTTAAAACATTTCCATAAAATCTACAATTTAAAATTTAACAATTTAAATCAACCAATTTTTATAAAAATGCCCCAATTCAATGGAATTTGGGGTTTTCCCAATTTTCATGCCAAAAACATTTCAAATCCCCCAATTCACTAGAATTGGATTCCTTTTCGAGTCAATTGAAATAAAGTTTGAGAAATTTAGAGTAGATCAAAAGTTTAAATCAATCAATCACTATAAGGTTAATCAATTTGGATAATCATAATGGAACCCCCTACCTCTTCCTAAAACTCCACACTCACAACAACAATAGTCAATGATAAATAAGGTGGATAATGCCTCAAAAACCAACCTAGAAATGATATCTAACACCAATTATCATAGATCAATCACTATCATGATGATCTACTAAAATCCCAAAGTTGGATAATGAGATATAGACAAAGAACAAGGGAGAAAGCTTACCGAGAAATCACATCACAAGCGTAATGATGATCGAACACAAAATGAATGGATCCAAAAGGGTTAGAGAGCTTAAAGAATGCCTGAGGAAGGAATTATGTTGAGGTATTTGAAACTAGATTTAAAGAAAGAAAATATCTTATCCTAAATACTTGTTTAAAAACCACATTTGGGGTATTACATGAGGTGTAACCCTAATACACATCGTGAAACAAAAAATTTCTATAACCACAAAAAATGCATCACCTCAACTTAAAATATGACACTTCGAATTAAAAGTTGATCATCTATTCCTTAAAAACGTGTAAAGGAATATAACTATGTGAACCCATCACAATGTGAAGTATTTTATGACGTGTATGGAGAACCATTACACTACATATAACCTTGTGACATGGTGTGAAACCCTTTAGTAGTCTACAGAAAAATCTGGTTAAATCTGAGAGTCCAAAAAATCCATAAATTTTCTATTATAGGTATACTCCCAATTCAATATCAAACCAACCCTATAAATGAAATGGAAAAACCATGACAAGGATTAAAGACGTATCTATCAGATTGGTCACGGGAAGTTACAACCTCCCCACCATAAAAACTTTTTGTGCCCAGAAAGATTATAAATAATATTCTATGTAAAATAGATGAGGACACTGCTCTCTCATCAATACATCACATTTATATGTATCAATACTATCAGAACCATGATTCTATTGAACAAGGACCAAAGACATCATCCTCCTACAAAGTACCTTGGCCTCAGAATCAACTATCTCGACTAGCCACTTATTCTAAGGTAAACCAAGTTCAATCTCAAGATCACTCTAACTCAAAACATGAAATGGATCAAAGAGATACTTTATCAGTAGTGATACCAGGAATATGTTATGTACCGATGTTAGATATGGTGGTAGTGATAAACGGTATTCAAATTTCCCCTCCAACTCAACAACCTCAAAAGGTTCCACAAAATGAGGAGCAAGCTTACCTTACATCTCAATCCATAGATGGCCCAAATGGGGTGAAATATTCAATAACACCTGCTCAAACATTGAAAAATACAAAGTTCTATGGTGTTAATTTTCATATGACTTATATTTTCTTTACACTGTCAATATTTTATAATGGATAAACTGAATATTTTCTCTCATGTTTTGCACCAAACTTATTCCAACCAAGGAACTTTCCCCAATCTCCAACCAACATAATAGATATTTACAAGGCCGGATAGAAAATTCCTCAAAATATTCTATTATATTCATGGAATGGTAACTATTGTTATAATAAAACTCAACCATCCCCAAATGATCAACCCAAGCCATATCAAAGTCGAGAACACAATTACAAATCATGTCCTCAAGAATTTGTATAGCTCTCTCTATCTGGATTTCTAACTATGGATGGTAGGATATGCTCAAAAATTCATGAGATCCCAGTCTCTCCAAAAGGAATCTCCAAAAGTGAGAAGTAAATCGGGGATCCCTATCAGAGACTATAGAATATGGACCTCTATAAAAACGAACAATCTTTTTCATTTAGAGATTTCCCAACTCATCCAATTTAGATGTATCATGAATGGGTATGAAGTGAGATGAATTGGTCAGCCTATTGATCACAACCAATATTTCATTTTTCTTTCTCTGTGTATGAGGAAACCTAACCACAAATTCCATAGATATTTTCTCTTAGTTACAAGTATGGACTGAAATTAGTTACAACAAACACGAAGGCTTCTGGTGCCTGGCTTTCATTCAACATTGTGTTTTTTACTAACTGGAAAATCTCATCAAAAAATATGGCCATGGGAAATTCTAAAGAGTAAAAGACTATAGAGGTCTAAAATAATTAATACCAAGTTTGTCTCCTCTAATTAGATATATCCCCTCCAATTTTAGTTGAAGAATGATGGAAAAATAGGTAACATTACTCCCTTGGTCTTCCACTGCCATCGAAGCAAGACGCTATGACACTTTATTGCCTTCCCTCCATGTATGAACAACCTAAGTGTGGTTGATTATGGCCTTAAATTTTCTGATTATATAGGCAATCGACCAAGTAGTGTTTATTTTACCATGCATAGAGTCATGAATAATCATATAATCAGTTTTAACTTTCTCAAAATTAAAACTTTTATGGGAACACAATTTAAGACTTATGAACATCGCTTTTTCATCGGCCTGAATAGAGTTCCCTTTTCCATAATAGGCGGTGAAAGAAATAATAACACTCCATTTATAATCTCTGACCACCCCTCCACCACACATAATCCCCAATATATAGAAACCATCAAAATTAAATTTGTAACCCACAGTTGGAGGAGACCAACAAACCTGGTTTCCTCTTAAAATAGAACAAGGATAATAGATTAAAGGCATATTCACCTGTATGAATCTCAAATAGGGGTCATGAATCCAGTCATTGAAAACACTAACCAATTAAATCAGGAGGGACTTCGTTCTTTTGACAACATATCTTCCTGTATAAATCAGGCCTTCAAATCTAGAATTATTTCTAGCTTTCCAGATACACCAGCAACCCGTTTTAAGAATTTGCACCCTAGAAATTTTTTCTAGGCTTCCACCATTCATCCTAGAGAACCATTTTATATTGAATTATACACCTTGGAGTTCTGTGAAAAAAAATCCTATTAAACTCTCCAAAACACGTCTAGACATTCATAACCCATTTTCCTTCAAAAAAAGAGATGATTTGAATCCTCCTCCTTGTGAATTGTACAACAATGACATTTAGAGACCAGATTAATACCCATCCTTCTCACATTATCATATGTAGGTATAGCATAGTTTATAATCCACCATATTAGTAATATGAATCTAGAAGGAATTTTTTTACACCATAACACATTATTCTAGGTGTCTTGTTGGTCCTGTGAATTGATGATCTGACGAAAGTCCTTTGCAGAAAAAAAATCTGAATTAAAAGTAGTAAAAATACATCTATCTAGATCCAAATTTTAGTCAATAATACCAAACACCTCCTTTTGATTTATGTAAAAAATAGCATTAATGAAACTAGGATGCGTACTTGACTCTCTAAAGGATATTTATGGTCCTAAATATTTCGGAAAACCAGTACCTAAGCCTTCCCAATTATGATGCCAAAAATAAATATCCCCTTTCCAAATAATCCACCTTGACTGTTCCTGAATCATAAGAATAATATGACATATGAAATACCAAAATGGAGAATAAGAACTTCTATATTATAAAGAACCCCTTTCTAGAAATGATATAATTTTACCCCATAGGGTGTGCTCCTCCACTACCTCCCATACATGTTTTTCATGCATGCAGTGCACAGTATAAGCTATATTTCTTACATTAATGCCACCCTCAAGAACAGGTCTTTCCAATCTATCCCACAAGGTCCAATGGTGTTTCCCATTATAAAGATCATCCCATAAGAAATCGTCCAATATTATGTCAATATTATTTATAACCCCCTTTGTAACTTTTTTATCCAAAAGAACATGTATAGGAATAGCCAGTAAAACATTATTAATTAAAACAATCCTTCCACCAAAGGATAGATAATGGTATTTATATTTAATCACACACAATTCCATAAAAATCTCTAATTCTAGTATGTCCATAGGATATATGAGATTCAATATAATTCAAGGGAAACTAACCTCTCTGTATATTCAACATTCTAGATAAGGAGGAAAATTCCATATCACTACATTTTTCTAAAATATACAGATTAATTTTGACTCTATTGATAGTTTTCCCTCTCTAGTAACTATACTCATCCAATATTTTAATAAGACTTCCAGAAAATCTAGCACTATATTTGATAAAGATTAGGGTATCATCCAAAAACATAAAGTGGGAGATTATCGGTTGATTAATTTTACTTCGTTATGGAAGAAGGGTACCTATAGAGATTTTATTGTGAATAAGGCGACTAAGAGTATCTTGCATGAGATTAAAAATACTTATAGAAATGGGATCTCCTTCCACGAGCCCACGAGTAGACTAGAAAAAGCCATGAGTTTTTTCAATGAATGAATCCTCCATCCAGGAAGATCTGAAGTAATGAAATAGAATATCTATCGCCCAGGAGGAGAAACCCATACCCTTAATCGTTCTGATGATAAAACCCCCATATATTCTATCATAATATTTATTCATATCAATATTTAAATCCATGTTTGATTAATGGTATTTCAACTATATATCACAAATCATTTCAAGATCCAAGGCAACCACTCACTGAATAGATCAACATCGAACAAAACCATGTTTCTATAAGGATACCCACCATGGAACATGCATAGACAGTTGTGGGTTGATAATGCTTGAAAGAATTTTGTATGTATAATTACACATACTCACCGGTTTATAATCCTGAATGGGAGATGGATTTTTAGTCTTAAGAATCACTACCAAAGTAGTAGCACCCGTGACCCTTGGGATAGAATCACTAGAAATAAATCCTAGATTTCCAAAATGATATCATCCTTAACCACATCCCATGATCCTCTATAGAATGATCCTAGAAAATCATCAGAACTTGGAGCACTCTCTAGGTTAAGATTCATCATAGCATTATAGATTTATTTATCATTGGGGATAGATTCCTAAAGGTTATTATCATGAAATGATATTATATTACGTATTTCTTCGAATAGATCTGAATTCCCACTAGGATATCAATTCACCAAATTTTGATTATAATCTAAAAGTAAATTTTTTAAGAAGGATAATTCCAAGTTTCCAACCACATTTTGATCATCTGAGAAAGATGCATCTTTAAGAAGGATATTTGGTTCAACAAAACTTCTACGTTCCTTAATAGAAGCATGGAAATAGTTTTAGTTTCTATCTCCTTTATGAATCCATTTCAACCTAGATCTTTCATGATCAACACATTCATGTTCCAGGATTAGGGTTTCCATATCATTTTTCTTACAAGAAATATCTTTAAAGATTATTTCATCCCATCTATCTTCAAGGATTCTTTATATAAGCTCAACCTAATATTCAAGATATTCCAAGTCTTGGTCGATAGGAGGGAGATCTTTCTCCTAGGAATGAATCTTATGTTTAAGAAATTTCAACTTATTATGAATGGACACCCAAGAATAGCCTTGAATTGGTTCCTTCCAATAATCCATTAAAATCTGATGATACCCATGCATACCATTCTAGTAATCATAAAATAAAAAATGTTCATTTCCAACCTCCCTAGAGGATAAGGACACAAGAAAGGGTGAGTGATCTAAGATCCCACAGACAAGATGATCCACCTTAGCATTAGCGAACCTAGAAACAGCATTAACACTAGCTAAGAAACGATCGAGGTGGCTCTAGAAATGAGGATTCCCTTTACTATTATTATACCATGTTAAATCATCCCTAGAATAACCCATATTAAGAAGCCAATTTACATTCATGAACTAGAATAAATTCATGCTAGCCACATGAGGAAATTCACCCATCCCTTTATTTTTATTTGGATCTGAAATTATGTTAGAATCTCCACCAAAAATCCAAGGATGTTACTTCGAATCAAAGTTATTCCAGTCCTACCATAAGATCTCTCTCTTTCTAGTGTCACAGCTTCCATATAGAAAAAACATAAACACCAACTCCACACCCATGATGAATTTCACTATAATATATAGATCACTAGCCTTGACCAGATCCACAGACACATCTTTATTCTAGAATACCCATATATGATTATTATCTGGTTCTACACGCATGCCTGCATTCATTCTGATTTTATGAGTAAACTCATTGATCTTACTTGGATTTTGTTTATGCTTAAGAATAGTAGTAATACACACATTATACTTCTTGGTTTCCCTTAATAAGAAATAATATTTCTCCCGATTACCAATTCCATAAGTGTTTTAAATGATTATCAGAATCATTGGAATGGTTTAGGTTTAGATTTGACCCTAGGAATCTTGGTTAGACTAGACTAGGAGGACAGATAATCCTTAATATATTGAAGCCTCTACCTAGTGCATACTCAATTTTTTAAAGAAGATATATATTTGATAGGAGAAGTCGAGACAAAATGATACCGCCTAGAATCCTTCCTCATCCTGCTCAGAGACAATTGGTTATTGCAATTCTTATATACTGAAGAAACCAAAACATCTTGCAAGCAGACACTCAAATTTTCTTGGGGGAGAGGTAACTTGAGGGGTGAAGACCCATGACATATATTTTCATCTCCTAATGTTAATTCCATATGTAAGTTCTTGAAAGCACCTATGGAGGTAACTTTTTCACCAATCTCAATTGGGATAGAGGTTGGAGAAGGTAAGGGATCATATAAAAAAGAAAGAGGTCTCATAAAACCAGACCAGGGAACCAAATGTCTAAATGAACCTTACCTAGAAATCCAGAAGCCTTGGGAACATATATAAAGACACATGAACAAAACTCTAACAATGAAGGCACATAAAAATCCCCCCTCAGATTGAAGAAAATTACTCACAAACAGTAAAGAATCATTAGTATCATTATACATGCCTTTAAGTGATTATTCAATCGCTAAAGTACCAGTACTGAAATAAATATATATATTCTTAAAGTCAGGATTAGCACTAGATATGGTTACCTTTAAAGAGTCACTACTAGAAGCATCAGGCATGATGTCCTTGATAATCGGGGAAGGATCAGATAGAACACCACTTTTGATTGGGACAGGATTTGAAGGTCGAGTCCCACCCATCTATATTTCCTAACTACCTACACAAAATGACCATGTTGATAGAAATGGGAGTAGTACTTAGGAAATATCGGATAAACAATATCTTGATTCCAGGAAAACAATCCCTTCACTTTCAATGATATCCTATTAAATATGGACAATGATAGATCTAGTTCAACATAGATACCAGTAGTATAAATGTCCTCACCATATCGGTTTCTATCAAATGAACAAAGAAAACCCCCAAGAGAGTCTCCAATGACTTTTAGAATAGAACCATTATGAAATGGTAGTGGAAAACCTGTTAGGGAGATCCATAAGGCTACAAGAGAACTTTCCCTCCCTCTGTTCACATCAAGCAACCATCGAGCCAAATTACATAGCCATTGACCCAGGATTTGGGGAGAATAACACCATGCATGAAAAACCCATCTCAGATGCAAAGAAGAGGTATAAGGAAGACCAGTGAACCGAACAGACTTGGACTGGAGTAGAGAGACCCCAAGAATCAATGAACTTATTGAAAATCGAGATAGGTTGTTTTGATGATCCAAAATAGGAAATAATAGTTCATTTGATACAGCCAACTCCATCATCATAAGACACCGATGAGATCTCTACTAATAGGCCAAAATCATCCCTACCAACTGAAGAGGTAATCAGTTGAATCTTCAAGAATCCCAAAAACACTAAACCCTGGGATGCACCACATAGGGAATATTTGAAATATTTACAACAATAAATAGGAGAAGAACCAATAATAGACATCCATTAGTGACCAGGATCGAAGGGAAATGATGTCAGAAACCTAGACGAAAAGAAACTTGCATCAGTAGGGACAACCGAGAATTGAGTTTCTGTATGCGCGTGGGGCATGTTCTCTAGATAGGAATTCATTTCAACCCCCTACCAAATCCATGAACTCTCTTGGTTCTAGGAATTCACCTGTTAGAATGTATAACAATATGATACAAACTCTCCAATGCATCATCTCATCCCTAGCCACTAGAAATTATACTGCATTTCATAGAATATCTTAGTGGTTTCTAAGTGCACATCCCACTAGGAATTATGATAATCCCCCATCACATCCTTCATTGCTTCAAAATACACAAAAATCTATTCCGATAAAATAGATTACCCTCTTTGGAGAATGAACATTGGGAAACTATCTCCCCTCTATAAAGGGAGTCTCTAATGCTACAAAATTCATTATCAAGATCTTGATCAAGAAGAATCAACTCTAGAAGAGTGGATGTCAACTGAATGCTGGATAAAGAAACATTATCACCTTTCTCTGGAACTCCAATATGCAATTGTTTAAAGAGATCCATCAAACTCCACTATTTTAAAGATTATTCACTACCTAGGTTGGAGGTTTCCTACTCAATGAATTTTCAATGACATTACATTTCCCCAGGGTATCGTAGATGTCAAAGTTGAAAGATTATAGGTACTCTACTCAACACCTACGGCAGAGATTCAAATATTTTTTAGAGAAGATATAAATCAAGATTTTTTGTTTGGATACACAGTAAACCTTTCTCCAAAAAGGTAGTGCTACCAACTTTTAAACACATGCATCACAACCACAAGTTAAAGTTCATGGGTAGGATAATTATTCTCATGTGGACTTTGATGATTAGATCCATAAGAAGCTACCTTATCTCTCAACTTAAGAATGAAACCTAGTCCTGAACTTGATGTATCACGAAAGACCATATAGCCCTGCCTGGCCTATGGAAGATTCAACACTAGCATAGTAGTCAGAAGATGATTTAGCTCAACAAAAGAATTCTGAAAATTATCATTACTATCAAACTTCACCCTCTTCAGAGTTAGAGTAGTCCTCAAAGAATCCAACCTCAAGAAGTCCATCATGAACCTATGGTAATATCAAACTAAATCTAAGAAGCACCAAATATCAAATACATTTCATGGAAACTCCCAAGTTATAATATCCTTCACCTACTCTTTATAAACTAATATTCCTTATTCCAACACCACGTGGCCCAAGAATTTTACTTCTCGAATCCAGAAATCACATTTTGAAATCTTGGCATAAAGTCTGTGATTTCTCATCAGACTCAGAACTGTTCTTAAATAATGCACATGATCCTCCTTCATGTCAGCCAATTTCATGTGGTAAGAGAGAATTGAAACCCTTTTGAGTACCAGGTACTAAGTCAATGGAAAACATAAACTTCCCTTAGATATGGAAAACCAAAGATATTAGAAGGAAACATGTCACTAAACTAAAAAAATATTGGTTGAGATATCTACTCATTGAATCCTACTCCAAATAAAAAGAAAACACTGATATCACTTTCCCAAACTTCAGATAAGAAGGTATAGCTCTACTCGATCTTGGGTCACATTATCCTTGAAAGAAAAGAGATAAACCATTATGTGTAGTAAGGTAGACCCATATAAGATAAAAATAAATCGAGGATTTATTAGAAATGATCCAATCCATCCCAACATGACGTCAAGAGATTTCATGTCGAGGACTAGAAAACTCCAAGCTGGCTTTTCATCGGATAGAGAGAAAACACCATCAAGACTAAAGATACCTTTCTCTCTCTTTGTAATAAGGGGTGTATTAATATCCATTAACCAAGATAAAATCTCCATAGGAAGATTAATCATATTAAAAATGTGGTTTAAAATAAATGTGTGAGATGCACCAACATCAAATAGAGCAGTCCCTAATTAAGAAGCTATAATAATGGTACCTCTTATAGTTACTGGACCTAAGTCTACTTCCTCTGAAGAATCTTCCACTGTGTGAATTAACTTCATTCTAGATGCTTATGGTTAGAACCCTTTTAAATATGAATCATTTGATTACCCTGTAGTTTTCAGAAAAGATGATGATCCTATTCCACTACACGGAGTAGAAAATTTATGAAAGAATCTATGTAAGTGTCTTGAATGTTTGTAGGAGATACAGTTCTTGGGTATCTCTATTCAAAATCTCATATCATTTCCTATCTCTCCACACTAATACCAAATCAAATGACTTCCTCCTGGTGTTGTAAAAGGTCTAGTATGACCCTATCATTAAGAACTTCCATGAGGATCATCACACTTCCACTTTCCCTTTATGTAATTGACACTTCCACTTAGAGAAAAAGAAAATCCTGATAACCCTGACTTTCCATCCAATTCCATCTCAAACATCATCACCTTATCTAGTATATCAGCATAAGTGGTCATCTTTAGCCAAAAAACTTGAGAACAAATATATGATTGAATTATCAACTTAAACCGTTGAGACTTCATCGTCTCATAAGATACAATATCAGGTGAAAACTACACTAAATCATCAAATCAATAAGAATACTCAGTCGCAGTTCTTTAGTCCTTCTTAAACGTGAAAAACTCCACACCTTTGGCCCACACCAAAGTCTTTAGATATAACTGGTCGGTGAAAATAACCATGAAGTATTTCCATGATAATCCCTCATGTTTCTTCATCATTATCATTTTTACCACCATATAAAACTCATTCATCCATCATGATGGTGGAAATCTCACCTTGATCGCCTCCAGTGTCTCCAAGGACTCAAAAATATGTTCTATCCTTCTCAACCATTCAATATTAATGTCATGGATCAGTGGAACCTTTTAAAACTAGTGGTTTCTAGTAAAATAAATATTGAGAATGATTTTGGAGAAAATCCCCCTAAGGATCCATAGCTAGAGACTAAATAGTGACTAGCAGTGGTGCATGTCCCAAGGATTAGATAGTGCGCACAATCAACTCAACTAGATTTGGGTCCACTGAAGGATTCGCTCACTCCAGTTCAGCAGCAGCTTCCTTTTGGATCTAATTTTCATGTCCTTTTTAAGGTATGATGCTACATAGCATCCATAGATAGCAAGGAAGACATTAGTCTAACACTCAAACTGAGAAAAAATGGAAATTAATCCTAATATATAGAAAAAACAAGATTTGGGTTTCAATCTATCCGAATATCAATAGGGAAAATACTTTAACTAATCTATAAGATGTCTTTCCCTTACCACCCCTGGAGACTTAAGGTTCATTATGGTGAGAGATGGCTAGACACTAAAATGAAACTACCTCTTAAGTCCCAATAAGATTTCAAAAATTCATACTGACTTATAGACAAAATCTCAACAGCCTCATATGATACCACTTTTTCACAAACCATCCTAGTACCCTAGTAACCCGATAACTAGGCCAGGCCTGACATAGTTCTATGGGAGTTCCCAATCCCCATGGGTTACGACTAGAACATGGCACCATAAAACATTCAAGTGGGAATGAATTTTTCACAAACAATATGAATGAAAAAGAAACAAGACAATATGCATAACAAAAGAAACTCCACTGGGAGTAATGTACCAGAAGTCAACTAGGATTTAAATCCCAAAATACTACAACTCAAGTTCCAAAACAAATGAAAATACCCCAAGTCCCTAAGGAAATAACTCACCATGTCCATGGTTTAATAACTGGATCCACCTCCAAGATATCCTTTCCCCTTGCTCGAACCTAGAAAGAGATAATCTACAAACACCCAAAGGAACATGTAGGGTGTAAGATAAAAATATGAGTAAGGTATCATCAAGTATTCTACAATAGTTTCCAAATATAGATTAACAATAATAAATGCTTTCACTCTTAAAATAAATAGGTTTGTAATTTTAAAGAATATTTAAACAAATCATGCTATACAGTTCAAATGATGGAAAAATAATTTAATAAAAGTATTTAAAAATAATGGAATATTTCTAAAATAATGGCTTAGATAAAATAGTTATGTAAAATAGTGAATGTAAATTTAGAAGTCATGTAATGGAGTTTTATAATATTGACATACATTTATATCTCAAATATAAAACAAGAAATAAATGTGGTCATCTTCCATATAGGTATGATAGTATTTTTTGATATAAGACTCTGAACTCTATAAGTGATCTTATAAATATATTGTTGGTTGGAGTGGATACTCAAGAGGGAGGTGAATTGAGTTCCAATTAAAATTTCTGTTAAAAAAATTCTATTAAAATCCCCCAATTTATAAAACAAGTTAAACTGTAGTGAATTTGTAAAAATGTAAAGGTTCAATTAGGTTCTCAAAGATTGATTAGGTATCATTCAATTTAATTAGAAGATTAAATTGGATTTTGAAGTTAATCTACTGATTTACAATAGTTACAAACACTTGCTAGAATAACTATCAATGTAACTTTAAAATAGTTTGTCTTTCAAAGTAATATCATAGGAATATAAAAGATATATATTATACTTTGAACTTAAACTAAAATGCACAGAAGATATACCCAAGAGGTTTAGTCTCAAGCTGAGACTTAGTCCACTCAAATTTATATATAAAAGTTATCCACACCCTGGATCAAGGTTAACAACAGAACAAGACTGTCTAGGCCACGCAGGGACCTCTACTACAGTTCTTCATGGGAAACAAAAAATAAAGACCAGGCCACACAAGGACCTCTTCCACAGTTTTTGTGTGTAAACAAGAGTAAACAGTTTGGTATGAGGATTTTTATATCCTCCAGTTCAGCGTAGGAGATAGTGTGTGTGTAAGATATACAGAGTACACACACTACTCGAAAAAGTAAATAATAAATCATTTAGAGAGAGTATATGAAAGTTTATAAATCTCTAGTGATTGGAAGTGCAGCTCTAGAATCATTGGATTCAGTAGAAACTCTTCGGAGTCCTTCTCTGGTTTTGTGTCGAAAAATAGAGTGTCGTGGTTCAGATTGTGTTCTTCACGAGTGAGAATGTTCTCTTGATTTCAATTCCTCCAGTAGTGTCAGATTGCATGTATATGAGTTCTTGAAAGATCTTGCAATCTCTTCTTCGTTCTCAGGATTGTTCTTCTATTCAGTATAGAGCTCGCGTGTATTTTCTATAGATTTTCATACATTCTAGTATGTGTATCTATGTGTGTATCCTTTATTACAGCTCAATCCTCCTTATATACCACGAGCTCCAGCAATAGAAATGATTACCTTTTCATAGGTACGAGTTATGGTTTCCTGGCACGCAACAACTATCATTAAATAACATTAAATGCATTAAAAACATCAAATATGATTGTTAGTATTATTTAAAGAATATTAACAAAAAGGTTAATAAACGGGGTCACAGTAGTTGTGCAAACAGTGTCTGCTTCACGATGTGTTCTTCACGGTATGACATTCACGGTATGACCGTCACGGTATGTGGCTCACGGTGTTTCCTTCACGGTGTCTATGTCACAGTGTCTGACTCACGGTGTGTCCTTCACAGTTTCTGGGTCATGGTGTCTGAGACTTAGAATTCACGGTGTCAGGCTTACTGTGTATGTCTTACACTTCACGGTGTCTGTGTCTTGCACACAGTCTGTCTTACTGTGTCAAACTTCACGGTGTCTTGATACTTAGACAAATAACTATATTCAAACTTAAACATTAATATTCGTAATATGAATTGAGCTTAACCATTGTAAGGTAAGAGAACTTGAAACATAAATACTGAGGTTTTGATAAGATAAGTAAAATTTGTGATCATGCATAAGATTTGTAAATAATAATGAGATTAATTAACAGTAATAAGATTTGTGATCATGAAAATATGATTAATACATGAGGAGTCCAACATATATTTATACACACATCCCCTTGACACTGTTAAAAGGTGACTCATCACCCTTCCATCGGGGATGTGACTTGTTTAATATATGTTTTAGAATGTTGTCATAGCGTAGAGTGTGTCCAAATAATTCACCTACTACGTACGGTTTGCATGTCATAATCAACAATGGACAATTTATTTTAATAATGATTAAAATATAATTAAATCCCATTCTCCCATTTCAAAATTAAAATTTTTTCATTTAAAACCAAAAGAGGTTTTAATAAAAAAAACATGCCTCTTTCATAAGATAAAACAACTGGGTTTCTATCAAATCTTTTTAAGAAATTTTCACAAGTTTAAAATCCATTAAAATTCAACTCCATAAATTTCAAAATTAATTTTCACAATTAAATTCAAACTTTTAACTGAAAATATTTCCATAAAATCTATAATTTAAATTCAATAATGTTAATCAACTGATTTCTATAAACACACCCCAATTCAATGGAATTGGGGGTTTTCCCAATTTCTATTCCAAAACCATTTATAATCAATGAATTCAATAGAATTGGGTTTTATCGAGTCAATTTAAAGAAAGTTTGATCAATTGATCTTAGATCAACATTTAAAATAAATCAAGCAATGTAAGGTTAATCAATTTGGATAATAAGGGCGGAACCACATACCTCTTCCTGAAACTCAACACCCGCAACAGCACTCGTTAACGATAAAAAGGTGGAGAAGATCGAGAAACCCAACCTAGAAATGAGATCCAAGACCACAAAGCATAGATCCAGCATTATCAAGATGATTTACTGAAATATAAAAGGAGTAGAATGAGATATAGATGAAGAACAAGGGATAAAGCTTCCCCAAAAATCACACCAAAAGCGTAATAATGATAGAATATTGAACGAATGGATTTGGAAGGGTTGGAGAGATTCAAGATCGCATGTGGAAGGGCTTAGGTTGAGGGAGTTGAAACTGGAATGGAGAAATGTAATGATCATAGCCACGCTGCTAGTTTAAAAATTGCAGTTAGGGTATTACATAATGTGTATTCCCAATATATATCGTGAAACTATTAATTTATATAAATTCCAAAAAAAAACATGTCACTTATACTTAAAAACTGATGCTCCAAATTAAAATCTGATCATTAATTCCTTCATAATGTGTAAGGTTATATCACGATATATAACCAATCAACAGCATGCAAAAAAATATAGTTAAATATAAGAGTCCAAAAATCTCTAACTTTACCATTATAGGTATCCTCACAATTCAATATCGACCCTACCCCATCAAAAAATGGGGAAATCCATGGAAAGGATTAAATACGTACCTGTCAGATCAGTAATGGGATGTTTTAGATAATAACTAAAATACTTATGTAATGAAATTGTAACATTATAAATAATTATAAAAAATTAGTTATAATACCCATTATTATCT
This sequence comes from Viscum album, assembly GCA_963277665.1. Taxonomy (NCBI): domain Eukaryota; kingdom Viridiplantae; phylum Streptophyta; class Magnoliopsida; order Santalales; family Viscaceae; genus Viscum; species Viscum album. The sequence continues at coordinate 67,223,201 of OY728165.1, read as the reverse complement.
TGGAATGATGAACTTAGATAAAATAATGAATGACAAAACTGATATTATGAAAGTAGTTAAAAACATTCAAAATTACTCACACCTAATATTGAAAATAGATAACAGATAACTAATATACATATAGAGAATAATTATAAATGAATTTTATCAAAGTTTATATATATGAGTATGGTTTTTAAATATAATATTATGATATTCATATTTTTTGTACATGTGGTTATAATTCATTCGACTATGTGGAAAACAAGCTAAAGGTTGTGTTGGTCTCAATTACGATTCTTTGAGACATTTTACATGATATGCAATGTGTTTCCTTTGTATGTTGTTCAATTGATTTACTATCCCATTAATTTGATATACCTTATTTCCTTATAATTTTTTTGGTAAAATAATCCAAATCAAGTTCTTTTCTTTAAATATCTTTTGACTCAACTTTTACCCTAGTCATAAGAGATTTCGGTAAATCAATTTTTTTCCATTAAGTTATAACCATTCTCTTGAAATTATTTCATATAAATTGAGTACATTCTACCCTATTATTTTATTCAATGGTAATATCCCATTATTTAAATTTTTACCATGTAAGCCCCTTTTTAACTATGTCATGATTCATGGAGTATTCTTACCATAATTAATATTTATAAATAAAATATCATTTCCTTGAGTTATATTGTTTTATCTTCAACATTTCCAAGGTTATCCCACCCTAATATTATATTATATGATATTTCATTATCCTATTTGGTAAAATTAATACTTAATAAAAAATATTTTATTACTCTTTTTATAATATCATTTTTTAATGAATGTAATTTCAAGTTATTAAAAAGGGTCCTTTCATAATCAAAATTTTTTCCTCAGATCCACATTTTCTAGAGAACATTTTATGACATTTTCGATACTCTATTATTAGATATTTTATTTAAAAGTAAAAAAATTAAAATCTTTCACTTTAACTTTTAAAAAGTTACTTTATAAAGTGGCCTTCAAGTTTTTATTATGAATCAATGTTAAAAATTTTCTCTAAAAACACTTTATGTTTCTACTCCCATTTTAATTTTCATATTCAAACGGATTTACCTTATTGGGATTGATATTTAATGATCTACGCTATTATTTAGATTTAGATTTTAAAGAATTGAACTCATGGTACTAAAAATCCAATTTCTAATCCCTTCATGGGTGGTATCGTTCAATAATTATATTATAATGATTTTTTTATCTATGTCAATATCCTTCTATATTTCCTCTATTATACTAGGGTAGTTTTCTCTTGAAATCAAACACCTTTTTTATGTATGGATTATAATAATGTTATTATAACATTTACTTAGCTATATACTAATTAATCTATACAATGTGATCATTAATGATTAAGTAATTCATATTATAGGATGTTCACCTAGAAAGATGTTTTATTTTTTATCATGGGATGTATTGAAATTATTTATAATTATCGATTGTGAAAGTAGGACGATTATATATTGACATTTTGTATACATGAATGGGGGTTTATTAACACTATGTATTCTTATTATCTCTATATGTATGATCATTAGAAAATTTTATTTTTGTTATTTTATCATACGGTGAATGAATTGGAATTAATAAAGTTCCAGGTGGGACCTAGAATTATATATCCCCTTGATATGTTGATGGGTTTTATGAGATAATACATCTTGGGTTTTGGTGTGTACTTAATCTCATATCACAATAATGTCTTGAAATAAGGCATTTTCATCAAGTTTTTTATGTCTGAAATTATGTATTTCATTAGTATGTGATCTTTAATTATCATTATCCATGTTTTCAGTTATTTTCATAGATATTTCATGCTCTCAAATTGAGTTGATGATGGAATTATTAGGATTATTTATTCCTTGCATATAATTTATTCCATGTTTATTCTTTAACATCATTAGTTATATGTTTCACTTTCTACATGTTTCAGCTCACGCCTTCTTATGTTTTCTATTCCCAAGGTTATGAAGAAGTTCATATATTGAGACTTATTATGGATTAAGTAGTATCTTATTTAGTGGAAAAATATTAATTAGTTTTGAAAGACATGGGTTTTTTAGTGTATTTTTTATCCTAATTCTTTAAATATTGAAACCAAAAAGGTCTTAGGAATTTATATAAATAAATATTTTTTAAGTCATGAAATTATGGGAAAGTTATTTCTAGGAATTTATAGTTGGGATTGAAGGTAGTATTCTAAGTATGTTTTTATGGCACCAGATCTGGGAGTGTTGTTCTAGGACATCATAGTTGGTATCAGAGCAGGGTTTATATAACTTTAGAGATTTGAATAATATCAATTGAGAATAAATTTGGAGTCATAAATTTTATTAATCTTTATTATAATTTCAAAGTTAAAGAAAATTTTTTATGTTGGTTTGGGTGATATTTTGGGGATTAGGATAAGATAAATTCAGTAAAAACCTTGGGATAAGTATTAGGGATAAGTTTAAGTATAAGATAAAATCTTGAAGTTTGGTTTAGGTAAATATTGTGTGGTTATATTATAAATTATATCCTTGTATGGATACTATAAGTGGATCCAAGATCTGCCTTAGATGTACCTATGGGTAATAACCCTTAAAAGGGTGGATTGGGTATTAACTTGGTCGTCACCTAGTTCATAAAAAAGAGTCCTAACTTAAAACCTATTTCAATACAAACAAGATATATTCTTTATTTAATCACATTATATTTATAAACCATTGTAAACAATTTAAGTATGATTTTGACTAATTAGGTTATAGAACCTAATAGAAAAATGACCATCAATATCCAAGGATCAAAAAAAGATTCATAAGTTAAATAAAAAGTATAATAAGTTAAAATAAATGTGTTATAGAAGAATACATATTTTGATTGACGTTTATATATTCATATTTTATAAATAATCATCACCATTTTGGTTTCATTATGTGGTTGAAATAGGTTACAAAAATGAAGCAGATAGAGTTATGTATCAAGAAACCACAATATTTTATTACCGAATAATGGATCCTATTTAAATAGTTAAGAATCATGGTATATTCATGTTATGATGGAAAATGTGAGTTTCCTAGTCTTAAATAAGGTAGTGTGGCTAATATCTTTATGGAAATTAGATCTTGATAATTGTAGCTATTTTCATTAATGATTGATATTTATCAATGATACTCTCGTATATTTTAAATTTTATAAGGATTATATGAAACATATAAGGATTTTTCTTTAGATTTTTTACATTAAAGTTTTGGAAACATATATTAAATGGTATAAATAACCTTTAAAATTTATTTTAGGATAAGGCTATACATTTTTTGATAACTATTGAATAATTCAGGATTGAGGGATAAATAACTCTTAGGTTTAAGGTTGATTGGTTTTTAGAAAATTGATTTAGAGAGTATTGATAACCTTGGAATTTATTATTTATTTAATGAAATTTTTATCCAGGATATTTTTGGTGAAGTTCATTTCATTTTTGGGATTGTGGTATATAATGGCTCGTGTGTGATTTTGCACCATTTTAGGGTTAAATATAGTGTTAATTCATGGAAGGATATATGGTTTTCTGTGGTTTAATGTCTTGGGGATTCAAATGGATTTTGAAAAAGTATGTTATGAAGAATATATGATTTGGGTATATACATACTTTGGAATATTATTGTATGAATTGATAATTGTGTTTTAATAAAGACACATAACTTGATATAGCTTAAGAGAGTATGATAGATGTTATATAATAATTTATACCACAAATGATGAATATGTTAAGAATACCCTCACCTAATTTATTCAATTAATGATAACTAAAATTTTGATTCAAAATTTATTTAGGGGTTAGAATGTAACACACAGGAATTTTTACAAATGAATTGCTTTAAATGAAACAAATGTATTTGATGGCTTGCTCCATAAGAAAAACCAAACAAAATGTATTTTTTATATACTTTAGGTAAATATATAAATATTAAGTATTGTCATTAAAACTTGTCCATTAAATTATCAATTATAAATAGTTGTATACAATTTAAATAATATTTATAAAAATAAAATAAATGCTATTTTTAATATGAATAATATTCAATTGGTATGGCTAAAATGACTATAATATCATTTTATGCTTAGAAATGAATTTTTTAAAATATTTCATTTTATGCGATATGAATTTATATTTCAATAAAATTTTCATTAATGATGATAAAATATATTTGAGGTGGAAAATTGGTTAATATTAATTTAATTATCTTTAACATCCTGAACCAGGTGCCACACACTGGTGCCCTGAGCTGGTTAGTCACATGACCTCAGTCATGCTTCTCTGTATTCTTGAAGCTATCGAAAAGTAGTGAGGGTCTAATATTTATCCTGGGGAGACTATACCCTCCTTATCAAAGTAGCATAATAGAAAAAAAAGAACCAAATGATATTACTATAACGAGATTAATACCATTATCACGTAATGACTAAAACAGGAATACAATACCCAAACTAGAATGTTAGATATTTCATTCCAAGTACGTGTCCAGTTACAAATTAAAAACCCAGAATAAAGTCACTGATAAATCCAATCAAGTACCAACACCAAGTCTAGTTCCCTTATACATGCTCTATCTCAACTCAACCATCTAACATGAGGCATTTTCCTTTATCATGTCCTACAAACATGAAGTCTATTCGGGTACCAATCAGGAAACCCAAATAGCGTTTGAGTAAAACTCAGAAGTCCGCCATCAATAGTGTATAAAACAATATACAATCAATAAAAGTGTATATAGTTATATAAAGAAAAAAATACTAGAAATAAATTAAATATTATATATATATATATTCAATTATTTTTAATTAAACACATAAACCCTTGGGTTCCTAAGGATACCCAAACCCTAAATACCAACTTCATCCCATGTCAAATTCTGAACCATATCAAAATACCATGTTTAATATTTATCATTCCATTTCAAATCATATCACAACCAATTTGAGCCATAGTCTAATGCTAACTCATGGGTGTATAACATCGTGTCTAACACCCCATGGGTATTTCGAGCCTCAGTCCCTCTCCCACACCACAATATCACATTTCTATTTGAAGCCTCAGTCCCAATCCCACAGTCTCTATATCATATGTGTATTTGGATCCTCAATCCCTCTCCCACACCTCAGTATCACAAGGGTATTTAGAGCCTCAGTACCTATACCAAATACATTTATCAAATATAGGTATTTGGAACCTCATTCAGTGTCCCACACTCATATATAAATCAATCACACATATATCACATATATAACATATATCATAGCAATCATGGTTAATAAACATTAACCCTAGTATCACATTTTACAATATGATATACCATTACCATTATCACAAAAAACTTGGTTCTTCATTTAATCACGTGGAATAATATGAATAATTTACCATTAAATCGTTTACATTATTAAAATCATAAACCCATTAACCATTTATGGTCAAGTCAAACATATTATAATTATCAATTTCAATTAATTCATACTAACATTAATTGACCAATTACACAATTCCAATTTCCAATAAATTCCATAATCACAGTGTTCCATTACTTAATTAACCAATTAATTAATCCAATTCCATAACCTCGATATTCTATTAAATAATTCACCAATTAATTAATCCAATTATACAATCTCAATATCCCATTAACTAATTCACCAGTTAATTAATCTTATTCAACTATACTAATATCCCATCAATTAATTCACAAATTAATTAATCCACTTCCACATATCCCAATATCCCTTCAATTAATTAACTAATTAATTAAACCAATTAGGAAATCCTAATATTCAATTAATCAATTCCATAATTACATAAATTAGTTAATCAATTAATTTATTCAATTCAAGATTCAATTGTTAAACATACCAATTAAAATATCATAACACATACATGCAATGAGAATTCAATACTATGGGAATTGAATTTATACCACTTACCTCAAAATTTATGAAAAACACTCACCAACAGAAATCCTCAATTCAAGCATAACAACCAATAACACGATGTTAAATGAGATCAAGATCAAAATCATTCATCCAAAATCAAATGGATTAGAAATTTCACATCCTAGATCTAGATCTATCACCAATGGAGCAAAATGTCCCTTTAAAGGATGAGAGAATGATAGGAGAGAGGGAGGAAACCAATCAGGATTAGTATTTATTATTGAGAGAGGTTTAGATCTTTAATATGATCTTAGAATCATCAAGAACATAGGTTGTAAGGCTATGGAATCCATCCAAGAGCCTCAAAAATTGATAGAAACCATTTAGTGTTGATTTAGGGTCAATTTAGAGGGAATTTTGAGGGTTCAGGTATTTTTAATCTATTTTTCATGGGATTAAATTACCACATGCACAGTTTCTTATAAATGCCACACAGTTTCCCCTAAATTTGTGCCTAACCATGAACCTACTCCTCATGAGGCACATATTTCTAATAATACAATGAATGGTTTTCAAAACCATAATCCATCCATGTGAATCCTCTATATTTGGGTTCTCATAGTTTTATGGGCACAGTGCACTGTTTAGGAAAACTATGCACCAACTGTGCACTGCCACTTTTCCTTCCCAAATTTCCAAAATTCACCCAAAAACTCCCCAAGGTAAAACCCAAAAAATATGTACTCAAAAAAAGATACAATAATACCTAGAAATGGGCTTGATACATCTCTAGAAAAGGTTAACATCTTAAAATCTCCCCACCTTATAATATATTATCTTCCATCCTTACTACCAAGCATCTCTAAGATTTTGAGGTAAAGAGTTAGAGCCATTGATCTTGAATATCTATTTCTCTCTCCTGTGTTTCCTCCTAGACATGGCCATGTTTCCATAATAAATGAACTATCAGCATTTTCTTTCCCCACAATTCTTTATCAATGTGATAAAACACACGTATTAATTTATCTTCAAATGTCACATCGGTGTCGAGTTCAACATCATCCACATCGATCACATGATAAGGGTTAGTGTGATACCACCAAAGTTGTGACACATGAAAAACATCATGTATAGAACAATACTTTTATGGAAGGCCAAATTAATACACCACCAAGAAAATTCTTACCACAACCTCAAATGGTCCAACAATCTTGGGCGACAGCTTTCCTTATCATTGAATCCTATGGTGACCCAATCAAGGAGACACATGAAGTAACACATGATCACCAACTGCAAAATATAGGGGGAAAATCTTTTTATCAGCATATGAATTTTGTCTACTCTAATTCATACCCATAAATTTCTGAATTATTTAAACTTGCTCTGATGTCTCCTTCATGAGACTCAGTTCTAGTAAATATCACTCACCTACCCTCATCCATCATAGAGGTGATCTGTATGCCCTACCATAAATATCCTCATATGCTTTAATTTGTAAATTCTCTTAATAACTATTGTTATAGGAGAACTCCAAGAATATGAGGTGCTTCTCCCAAGACACACCAAATTATAGAACACACACTCGCAGAATATCTTCAAGAACATGTATAGTACATTCCAAATTCTCATCTATTTGTTGGGGGAAATCTATACTTAGTAAAACCCATATACCAAGTGCCTTCTACAAGCCCTACTAAAAGAATAAAGTAAAATGTGAGTCATGGTCTGAAATAATACATTGTGGCACCGTGTTCAAATGGACTATTTCTTGAATGTAAAAATCTCCCAATTATTTCACTGAGAAAGTCTCCCATATACAAAAGAAATGATATACCTTTATCAAATGGTCCAGAATCACCCAGATAGAATCATTCTTCAGATTAATCATAGAGAGACCTACCACAAGGTATATAGTAACATTATTTCTCTTCCATTCTGTAATTGGAATAACATATAGTAAACCATCAGGGCATTGATGCTCGACCTTCACCTATTGAAAGGTGTAACATTATGTCACAAACCTTTATATATCCTTTTTCATTTCTGTCCATCAACACTTTAATCATAGGTCATGGTATATTTTGGTCAAACTCGGATGTACTTAACACTTTTAGGAAAAAAAAATAATGCATCAAATCCTTTTATATACTCATTGGTACAATAACATGATTATTGACATAGATGATATTGTGGTCATATATGCTCCAGTTAGAAGGTGACTCCCCGCCTTAAAGGCTTTCCCTTAGGGACAAACATTCTAGATCCTCATATTTTATATCTCTAATATAGATAAAATGTGTAGACTATACTAAAATGGATATGATATTCATCTACTCCTAACCCTATTGAACCACAACATGCATCTCATCTAGTAAGGTCATCATTTTCCACTCATCAAGACTCCTAAACTTCTTTAGTCTGAGTTTTTTTGCATAATGCTTTAGCAACACTGTTTCCCTTTATGGTTGTATATTCTAGATGGAAGTAAAATGAATTTATATAAACAACACATATCCATGAATATTCAAATCTCATTTTGAAAAGATATAAATTAATCTCTTATAGTCAGTGTACACAGTAAACATATCACCCAAAAGATAATATAGCTAATACTTCAAATCATAAACCATTACTACCAACTCGAGGTCATGTATAGTGTAGTTCCAATAATTGGGAATAAAATTCTAATATCCATATGGAATGACTAAGTATCCTTGAATCTACACTACTCCAAGACTGATCCCAAAAGTTTCATAAAACACTAAATACTCCTCACCTGGCTTTGGTAGGACCAAGATCAGTGTTATAGTCAAATGATTGTTCATCTCCTGGAAGGAATTCTCAAATGCTTCTGACCATTCAAACAAAACTCCCTTCATGTTCAAGCCCTAAATTGGTGCTTCCAAACTAGAAAAATTCCTTGATGAACCTCCAATAATATCCCTATAATCCCATAAAATTTTGAATATCAAAAACATTCCTGGGTTGCTCCCAAGAAACCACTACCAAAGAATTATCTGGGTTCACTAACACACCTTCCTTAGAGATAAATTTACCCAAAAGTTGTACCTAATCGATCAAAAATTGACACTTAGATAAATTGTCATATAGTCTACGCTCTATCAGTGTACTCAAGAATATTTCAAGATGTTGGGAACGATATTCATGATTCTTGGAGTGTACCAAGATTTCATCCATAAACACTACCACAAACTGATCAAGGTATGGGTGAAAGATTATATGCATCATGGCCATAAACACTGTTGGTATGTTCATTGGCCCAAACAATATCAGGAAAAAATCATAAAGAAGTAATTTCTTCTGAAATTAGTCTGAGGTATATCATAAGGACAAAATCTTAATTGACGATACCCTAATCTCAAGTAAATCTTAGAGAAAAAAATATCCAATCAACTTGTCAAAATTATTTTTGATATATGAGAGAGGATATCATTTCTTCACAATCATCGGGTTTAACTTTCAATAAACAACATGTAAGTGTATAGTCTCATTGGACATCTTAGAATGAAAACCAGATAACCCCAAGGAATTATACTTAGATAGATAAAACCATTATTCATTAACTCTTTTAGTTGAGTCTTGATCTCTTGAATCTATATTGACACAATTTTGTATACTAAAATAGAAACCGGATCTGGCCTCGACATGTGCTCAATTGTAAATTCCATATCTCTCTTAGGTAAATCCCTAATAATTTATCAAGAAAAATATCCTAGAACCTATCCAATATGGGTGGAAATATATCAATCTTCACACCCCCATCGACTAACAATAGACTACCAACTTGAGTGGTGAGATCCCCTGGTTGTTGATGAATCAGAGCTGTATGAAGCTCCTTGATATCTTATTTTCCATGGTGAATATAAATATAATACTCAGAAAATGTAAAAGTCACTATCATGTGGTAATAGTCTATGTGGTCTGGGTATGTTACTAACCATTCCATTCCCAAAAATAGGTCAAAGACTAGCATATCTATAATGTGAAGATCCTGAAAGAAATGATTCTCCCCAACCTTGAGAGAACAACCATTTCATAAATAGATGTCCCATGAACGTACTCCCAATGGTGAATCAGTCATCATAACCCCACTCAAATACTTCACTATTAGGTTCAAACCATTCAAAATTTGGGTAGATATAAAAGAATTAGAGACATCATAATCAAATAAGGAACTAGAAAGTGTAGAAGTTACGAGAATAGTACCGCTAATTGTCGATGGTCCATCCTCACTATCCTTTTGTGTAGCTTAAACGGAATGAAACTTTACTACCCCTTTTCCTTGTAATCTATTCTGATTCCCCTAAACAGAACCAATCTACTAATATGAGAACTATTTCCTAGAAGCACCATGTCCACTACCTCAACCGTAATATCCAGTGGAACTCCAACTGTCTAACTTATGTGGTGTATAATATCTTCTTCCCACACCATAATTTTTCCCAACTAATCTATCATTACCCATATATTATAGGTTCTAACGAAATATCCATAGATGTATCATCCTATTGCAAGCTTGGCACTCAATCGGTGGTCGGAGAAATTTTTTACAAAAGTGGCCCGACCTAGCTCACTAGATTCAAAGAACTCGGGTTACATCCTGAGTAAATAATGATTCCCCCTATCCACTCTTCATTCCACTACTCTGGTCAACATTATTATAATAGCACTTCCAACCCTCAGAGTACGTACCCCCTGATCATCCATTATAAACTACCTATCCCCCACTGGAAGCTACCTTCAACTTCCCCTTAGATACGAAATCCTAATCCACCACTTTAGAAAACTATTTGCCCCAAAAGATATTAAAATGGGACTTAATATCAAACATAATACCATCCTGGAAATTCCTTACCATAGTTGTATCATCCCTTTCCAGTGATAAAGTAAAGCATTGCAGGTCAGTAAAGAGACCGGCATATTCCATCATAGACATACTCCCATGATTCAACTTCATGAACTCAATTTCTATCTACTATCTCGGTGTCTTAGGGTGAAAGTTCTCTTGGAACTTATCCAAAAAGTCCTTCCATTCCATACACTACGAATTCCCAATCCAAGACTGAACATCCCACCAATGATTTGGTGATCCTCATATCATATCAGCATCCAATATGACTCTCTTCTTAGTAAGATCATCTAATTTCTCAAGTATATAATTGATTGACTCAATCCAGAGCTCAACAGCCTCAGGTCCACCCTCTCTGGTGAAATTTGGAGGCTGATGTAACTGAAACTCCCTTGTTAGGTTATATATAATATTTACAACCTACTATGGTTCTATATCTATAAACTACATCAAGCGAGCAATGTTCTCATGGAACTGCTCTCTGGATCCTTCACTTAGCACTATCAGTGCCTTATGTTCTACTGTTGGGGGATCATTTCCATCCATAACCTCTTATCTTCCTTTGAATTAGAATCTTCATGGATTCATATATCTAAAATTCCAAACACACATCTTAGGACTCATAAAATAAAATTTACACATTAAATAGGAGGTTTTCAGATTAATCCATAATAAGTAATTTTGCCTTTTTCCCAGCCACATGGTCGAAACTAAGGAACTAACACTACCCTCGACCATCATACTTCTAGGTCATTATTAGAAAATGGTAAACTTATTATAATTCTCAATTTTCTAATTATATGGTAATTTATTCATATTTTTCATCATTTTATGACTTTCAATTTAATATTAGGCACCATTTTTAGTTTTATTTCACAAGCAAAGAAAAACATTTCAAGTTCAACAACTTATCGAAAACCTACTTTTTCATGCGAGCCTAAAATGATGCATGCCATAAGATAATCCCGAGTTCATATAAAGATGCATGAATAATCAACTCTCATTCTATAATGGGTCATGATTAAAATATTACAAAATATTAGAAATAATAACTACATCACACAACAAGTGAATCATAGAAGGTTAAATAACATCAACTGTTACAACACTCCTCAATAACAACAATACCACCCTATGTACTTAGCTTTTACCCTCATACATTGGTTAGATACTCCCATGAATGAGATTTTAAACAAGGAACAACTCATCCTATTCCCATATATTCATTTCCCAAATAGTAAGATAAAATAGATAAAATTCTTTTGATAACACTTTGTAATGTCTTGAACTAGGTGCCACACACCAGTGCCATGAATCGGTTGGTCACGTGACCTCAGGCACGCCTCCCAATATTACAGAGGCTTTCAACTAGTAGTAGGGGTCTAATGTCGATCATGGATATACTATACACTCTTTATAAAATTATCACAACATAGGAAATAAATAATAATAACAAAATGATATAACCATAACTAGAATAATACCAGTATCACATGATGGATAAAACAGGAATAAAATACTGAAAACTAGAATAGTAGATATGTAATTACAAGTAATTTTCTAGTATAAAATGAAAAACCCAAAATAAATACATTGATAACTCCAAGAGGGTCCCGACACTAGGTCTAGTTCCCTCGTTCAGCCTCTATTTTGACTCATCCATCTAACATGGGTTATTTTCCCTTATCTTACCCAACAAACATTAAGTCTATTCAGGTACCATTCTAGCAGCCAAAATGGGGTGTGAGTATAACTCAGTAAGAAACCATAAATGGTTTCTAAAATAATATCCAGTTAATAAAAATGTATATAGCTTTATAAAGAATAAAATACTAGCAACAAATTAAACAGTTTACATATATTAAATTATTATTTAGTTAACCACATAAAGCTCTGGGTTCCCAAGGACACCCAAACCCTCAATACCTATTTCAGACTGTGCCAGAGTTTGAACCATATCACAACACCATGAAAAACATTTATCATTCCATTTTTAATAATGTCACAATCAATTGGAACCAATGTCTAATTCCAACTCATGGGTATATAACTTCATTTCTAACACCCCATGGGTATTCGGAGCTATTTTCCCTATCCAATACCACAATATCACATGGGTATTTGGAGCCTTGATCCCTATCTCACACTTACTATCTCATATGGGCATTTGGAGCCTCAATCCATATCTAACACAAACTATCTCATATGGGTATTTGGATCCTTAGTCCCTATCCCACACCTCAGTATCACATGGGTATTTGGAGCCCCACTCCCTATCCCAAACTCATTTATCAAATAAGGGTATTTGGAACCTCATTTCGTGTCCCGCACTCGTATATAAATCAATCACACATTTATCCATATATCACATATATGACATCAATCAAGGTTAATCAACATTAACCCTATTATCACATCTCACATTATGATATATCATTACCATTATCATAAAAAACATGGTTCTTAAATTTAATCACATGGAATAATATGAACAATTCACCATTAGAAAATGTACATTATTTGAATAATAACCCATTTAACCGATTATGGTTAAGTATAACATATCATAATCATTGTCTATTAATTCATACTCTCATTAATTAACTAATTACATAATTCTAATTTACCATCAATTCCATAATCACAATGTTCCATTAATTAATTAACCAATAAATTAATCAAATTCCACAACCCTAATATTCGATTAATTAATTCACCAATTAAATAATCCAATTCCACAATACCAATATTCCATTAATTTATTCAATAATTAATTAATCCAATTCCACTATCACAATATCCCATTAATTAATTAAAAAATTAATTAACCCAATTCCATAATCCCAATATATCATTAATTAATTCACCAATTAATTAATCCAATTCCACAATCTCAACATCCCATTAATCAATTCCATGATTCCATAGGTTAATTAATCATTTAATTTATTCAATTAAAGTTTCAATTGTTAAAAATACCATTTTAAATTGCACAACACATATATGAAATTGTAATTCAAGACTGTGGTAATTAAATTTATACCACCTACATAAAAATTGATGATGAAGACTTGCTAATAGAAATTCTCAATTGAATCATAACAACCATGATCATGATGAAAAATGAGATCTATATCAAAATATTAGATACAAAATAAAATGGATTATATCTATCAAAAACTAGATCTAGATTCATCACAAATGGAGTAAATAACCCACTTGAATAATGATAGAAATATGGGAGGGAGGGAGGAAACCGATCAGGATTAGAATCTCTTATCGAGAGAGGTGTAGATCTTCAATCTGGGATTCGAATCATTAGGAACGGAGGTCAAAAGTATTTTGAATCCATTAAAAATCCCCCAAAATCAATAGAATCCCATTTAGGGTCTATCTAGGTTTAATTTAGGGTGAATTTAAAGGGTTTTGGTATTGTTAATCTAATTTTTGTGGGATTAAATTCCCACATGAACAGTTTCCTGTATAGTATGCACAATTTCCATAATTCATGTTCCTAACCATACACCTCCTCCTAGGGATCTAGATTGTTACTACTAAGGGGGTGCATGATTTTTCCAAACCATGTTCCAGCCATGATAATCCCATATATTTAAGTTTTAATGGTTTTTTGGGTTGAGCACATGGTTTGGGAAAATCATGTACCAACTGGACACTGCCCCTTTTCATTCTGAAATTTCCTAAATTCACCCGAAAACTCCCCAAGGTAAAACCTAGAAAATATATACTCAAAACAAGGAAAACCAATACCAATAAACGAGCTCAATAAATCACTAGAAAAATTTTTGATCTTAAATTATCATTTGAATAGAAATAAGAATAATAATAGAAAAATTTTAAAATAACTTATTTTCTTAAAAAAAAATTCATTTTATTTTTATGTTTTTATATAAAAATTAATTTTTACCACTCTTATCAATTGAATAATTTAATATATTTTTTATATTTTTAATTTTTGTGATCAAATTATGTGATGGTGTCAATTTCATTTTTAGGCATAAAATTGTGTTACCAAGGTGAATATTAGTTATAGTGGTAAAGATGTTACTTTCTAAAGAATGATCCACTTATAAATATTGTATGATTTTAAATTAAATTTATTTTTTAAAATTAAATAATATTATTATTTTAAAACATATTTAAAAAAATAACACTTATTTAATTGGCAATAAATTCTAAAAATGATTAAAAATAACTAATGATTAAAACAACATTTTTCTACAGTTCAGTTTTTAGCCCAATAAATGTTTAAATTTAGAAGATAATTTACTCATTTTAAGAAATTTAAATACATTAAATGGATTTAAAATTAGGATTCATCATGATGATATTTTTTAGGAAGGATCATCTTATATTTTAATTAATAAAATAATTACCATGGTTAAATTTTAATCAAGATTAATAAGTGTTAAAATGGGTAATCTAATGTGGATTGAATTTTACTAAATCATTTAGACACTTAAAACTTATATAACAATTTTTATAGGTTTTAAATTCAAGACTAAAATTATCACAAACATTTACCCATCTAAATCACCTAACTCTCATTCAATTCCATTATTACCCCTTACCCAACATTCTTTCCCAATGATTTGTCCCACTTTTTTCACCTATAAGAGGAGTTCACTTCCATCCACTTAAATAAATGCCTCTATTTTGAAATAAAAATGAAACTATGCCAATATTAATTTCTATAAATACCATATATACTTTTTTCATACCATAGGATTAATAAATTTCCTCAAGTCCCTAATTTAAAAAAGGATACATCAAGAGAATATCTAAATCCTCAATGTAAGTATTACTTTCCCTTTAACTTAAATTCCTTATCCTTTTCATCCACCATCCTCCTAACCCATTATAACCATATTTATATATAAAATAACTATTAATAATATATTTAAATTTTATTATAATTAGTAATAACCTATATATATTTTCCTCTTATTTAATCAAAAAATGAAAATGTTACTCATGTGCGTGTCTAAACTACTGCCTCCCAAAACAACACATTTTATTTTCCATCACCACCTTTCATGTATGGTCCAAGAAATGAGTTTAGTGAATATATATCTAAATTATATCATTATATATATTATATAATTTTAAATTATTAATTCTATAATAATATAATTAATAAGCGATCATTGTAAAACTAACCACCCAAATCAAGCATACCAAGAGGGAAAGTGATTTATTTATAAGTGAAAAAATCTTTTTCATTTACCATATTCTTATAAATATTCCAAATTATAATTTATAACATTAGTAACATCTAAATAATATAATTATATTTTTGTGATAATGTTATTTTATCAAAATAATCACTTCCTTAGGCATACTCACACATAGAATATTGCATGTTATTATTGGGTCGGTTTAACCACCCACATGAAAAATGATTTAAATTTATGTCAATAATATAATTTGAAAATTAATTTAGAAAATTAATAAGTAAATATTTATTTTTTATTTCTATAATTTTAACAAAACCATTTTACTCTTTAAAACAACATCGTTCATTCGTTATAAATTACCAAAACAAGCTCATCACTGACTTCACATTAACAAATAATAACAAAAATACATTTATAATGAAATTATAATAGTTTAAATAATTATAAAACATCCATCAAAGTACCTTATATTATATATGGATGATAAAATTTGGGATAAGAATGAATAACGACATCGCTATTACAAAACTAGTTCAAAACAGTCAATATTACTCACACCTGTTATTGAAAATTAATAATAACTAATGAATATACATATATAGAATAATTATAAATGAAATTGATAAAAATTTATACATATGAATAATACTATAAAATATAATATAAGATAGTTATTTTTTTTATAAGATATTGGAATGCATTCTACTAACTAGGGCAACAAGGTAAGGGTTTTTTTTTGTCTCAATTATGATTCTTTGAGACATTTTACATATTATAAAGCATGTTTCCTTTATATAGTGTTATATTGATTTAATATCCCATGAATATTATAGAATTTATTTCCATGTAATTATTATGGAAAACTAAGCTAAATCATGTTTTTTTTTCTTTACATGCCTTTTGAAATAACTATAACCCCAATCATAAAACAATCTGGTGACATGATTTTCATTCATTGAGTTATAATAATTATTTTGAACTTATTTCATATAAGTTGTGTAAATTATAATATTTAATTGTTTTATGTGGTATTCTCTCATTGTTTCAATTTTTTCCATATAAACCCCTTTCTAGATATTTCATGCTTTGTATATTATGATTCCCATAAGGTATATTGATAATTTAAATCTCATTTCCTTAGGTCATAATTTTTCATCCTGAACATTTCTAAGGTTATTCCACTAGTATATTTTATTTTATATTATTTAACAATCTTCTTTATCAAAATGAAGTTTTAATATAGAAGGTTTTTAATACTCTTTTTACATTTTGGGTTTTTAATAAAGGTAATTTTTAAGTATTAAGAAGGTTTCTTTCATAAAAAATGTTTTTTCTTTGGATATACATTTACAATCAAAATATTTATATCATTATAAAGGATATATTTTTTATATATTACTTTTAAATTTAATATTTTTTAAAATCATTCACTTCACCTTTTAAAAAGTTTTTTTAAAAGTGAAAAGTACGTTTTTATTTTATGTCAATGTAAAAAAATCTAAAAACCCTTTTATATTTCCACTTCTATTTTACTTTTCATGTTTAAAAGAATTGACCTTAATGGGATTTATGGTTAATGATATACAATCATATTTATATTATATTTTGTGGAATTTAACTCAATATACCAAAAAATAAAATTCATGATCCCTTCTTGGGTGGTATCGTTCAGTATTCTATTACATGGATGTTTTTTATCTAGTCATCATCATTCTATGTTTCCTTTATTGAAGTTTATTTGTATTATTTTACAACAATACACCTTATTGTTTGTATGGATTGTGGTCATGTTATTCCAGTATTTACTTAGCCATATACCCATTACTCAATATGGTGTGAAGTTCATTATTTACAAAATTTAGATTGGAGGATGTTTTCCAAGAAAGGCAGTTTATTTATTGGTTGTGAAAGTATTGACATTATTTATGATTATTGATAGATATATAAAGTTGATGTGAATTGAAATTTCATATACATGATTAGGGATATATTAAAATTCCAAATTATCATTATGTCATTATATATGATTATTAGAAAAGTTTATTTATTCATTTTATCATCTGATGAATGCATTATACATAATCAAGTGACGGGTGGGAACCAAAATTATATAGCCCCTAGAGAAATCAACAATACTCATGAGGGAAAAAAGCTTTTTATTTTAGTGTATAAATATCCCCATATCAGTATAATATCACAATGCAAGGCTTTAGAATCATGTTTTTTATGTTTTTCATTATGAATTTCATCGGTATGTGATCAGTAATTATTTATATGCATATTTTATTTTATTTTTATGGATATATAATTCTCTCATATTTAGTTGATTATGGATTTATTATAGTTATTTACTTATGTAAAATTATTTAATATTTTTTTCCTTTAAATATTCAGTTATATGTTTCCATTAATAACCATTTAATCACACTCTTTATGTTTTCTATTCTTGGGGTTATGAAGAAATGTATTACACATGATATCTATAAAATGATAAATTTATTGATAATTTATGGTAGATGTTAAATACTTATTATTTCTTAAGTATTATCTTATATAGAAGAGAAAAATATCCAATGGTCGAGAATGACATGGGTCTTATTAGTTTGTGTTTTTTCCTAATTATCTAATGATCTAAAGATAAAAGGTATTGGAAATTTATGTAATGTAATATTTTATTTTAGTTAAGTAAAAATGGGATGGTTATGAATATAAATATACTATTGGTATTGTATCCAACATGAAAAGTATTTTTTTATAACACTAGATTTGGTAATGTGATCTTGGGGAATCATAAAGACAACATACATAAATAGGTAAGGCATATGCAAAATACCCAAGATGGTTTGTCTCATGAGACCTAACAACGTATTGAGGGGGAAAATAATTCTAGGACCCACCCCCTTACTAGTTAATTCAAATGAATTAATTATATAAAGTAATGAATAAATAATAAAATAAAATACCCAGATGCCTTAGTAAACAATAGACATCCAAATAGAAATAAAAACTATATAGAATGTCAATATTTCACCAATCAATAAATAGAATGCCTTTATTGGTAAGAACCATTAAAACTAGAATTTTATATTCTAATATATATATATATATGTGTGATTAATTAAATACCATAAAACAAAATATTTATATATCAGAAGTGATATAAAATAGATCTATGAGATTGAAGAACATGGGCACAAAGGATAAAAATAATCTCAAGAGAGATATGAATAGTGAAATAGAAAAAAAGACCTTATAAAAAATGTGACATGTGAAATATAAATTCATGGGAGAATTTATATGGAAATACATGAAATAAAAACTCAAAGGAGATATATTATTTATAGTTTTAAAGGAAAATAGAACTGGAATTATAAAATGAATTTTCATAAATATTTTGTAACATAGTTATGAAAACAAACTTATAAATTGCTTCAAAAATACATTTCAAAGGGAAGAAAAGTAAAAATTGAAAACCATGATTTTAAAAGAATTAAAAAAAATTAAACCTTGAAAATAAATTATGTGAAATATAAAAAATGTAAATTTCAAGATAAAAATATATATAAGTGGAATGAAATCCTTTTATTTATTCCTCTAGAAAATTAATAAAAAAAATTTATAAAAATAAGAATAAATTTTAATTTGTAAAATCATGAAAACTTAAAAAGGAATCCTAAAAATGAATAATGGAAATAAAACTAGAAAAAAATCATGTATAAAATGTTAAAAAACATATTCTATTCAAACTTTTGTAAAGAAAGACCAAATAAGACTCATTTGGAAAAAGTTAAAAACATTCATTCTAAAAATTTTAAAGAAATAAAAATATAATGTAAAATGAAATTAATCTATATTTTAATTATATAGAATAACATTCTTTAAATATTATAAATAATATGGAAATAGAGGATAAATATTCTCAACCTAAAAGAAAAGACAAGGTCAGCTTTACATATGGGAAACCTTTTGGTTGAATTATGAACCAATGGGATGAAAAATGATAAGAAGGAATTTAAAAACTATAAAAACCCATAT
This sequence comes from Viscum album, assembly GCA_963277665.1. Lineage (NCBI taxonomy): Eukaryota > Viridiplantae > Streptophyta > Magnoliopsida > Santalales > Viscaceae > Viscum > Viscum album. The sequence continues at coordinate 67,203,176 of OY728165.1, read as the reverse complement.
GAGAAGGAAATAAATGTGTTTTTATAGAAAAATAATATACAATATTTTTAAGTGGTAACTTATAAATAAAAAACACTAAATTAAAGTGAAATTAGATAAAAAAACCCATACAACTTTTATAACATCTAGATCAAATGGCTATGGAAGGGTGGACATGAAATAAAACATTAAATACAATGAATAATAAGATAATAATGAAATAATATATAAATTTTTTTATATATAAACCATATAAAATAAAATAGTTGCATAACATAAAACATGTCCCAAAGAAGGAAATTTTGTGATGAGAAACCCTTACGACTTTGGTATTGCATGAATCATAAAATAGAATGGGTGATCATGATATGGGCTTCAAAATCTCATGAAAAAATATATTCATATTATAAATGATGGTAATAGGGTATTTATTACACTATATAAAATAAAACATGGTGCATAATATGAAACATGTCTCTTGGAATTGAAATTGTGACAAAGAACCCTTACCTCAAGTCTCGTTTTATTTCCTCACATTAGTGCCTAATATATAATAAATTTATGTATATTTAACCATGAATCCATAAGTTTATTATATTCCTTTTTATATTCTTCATCATTTATATTCATTTTAATTTATTTCTCACAATTCGTTTGAAGTGATAATGGTTTGAAGACTTATTTTATTTTTAAATTATCCCTTTTTGTTTTGATTTCAAGATATTTATTATTTGTAATTAATAATTTTATAAAATAATTTAAATAATCTTATAATACATAAATATAAGTTTATATTATACAATAAACACTAAACATCTATGTATTAAGTAATAAGTAAAGTATTAACGATGTCCTCACAGGCCGATGAAACCGATTGTTATGGAGACTTTTAAAAAGAGAGGAGAGAGAGTATATGATATAAATGGATTAAATAGTTATACCAGTATCATAAAAACATTAATATGTTATATACTCATATATGAAATTTTTAGAAAGATAGAAAAAGGTAAATTGATTCTGGGAGTATAAATAAGAATAAAGATAAATCAATGAAAGAGAATCGGGGTTACCGCTTCATTAATGATTTACTCAATTGCAAAATCCTCGAAGATTTAGAGTAGGGTAACTCTAAAAAATCTATAAGGGTTCTAAGAGGATTATTATAGGGTAAATGGAAATAAATTAGAATTTTAGGATTATATGGGAAGTGTTTTTTTCGAGAAAGGAGAGTTGGTATTTATACTTTAGAAGACGGGTATTTGGGGGATAAAATATGGATTATTTTATCATTTAGGGAAAAATGAATATTAATGATTAAAAATAGATTTAATGGTTTATAATTAAATAAAATAGGGTTATTTGACTTTAAAACCAATTAATAACCAAATGTAATCTTGGAAATATTTATTTAAAGGTAAAAAATCAATAATAGTTTTTTAATGGAATAAAAAATAACACTAGTTCCAAAATTTGAAACAAAGGGTTATACATTTAACATGTTGTTTTTCAATGAATTATTTTAATAATTGAATAAATTATTAGTTAGGAAAAAGGTTTAAAAAATTATTTCATAATTATTTCATGAAGATTTTATAGAAGTTACGACACTCATAAAAATTGTGTTTTTTTACTATTCACTTAAAAATCAACCATTTTAGAAAAATTCAAAAAAATAATCCTAAGATAATTTTTAAATACTGAATCCATAAATAAATTTATTTTTTAAATTAATATTCTAAAATTTTTTAATTAAACTTTTAAGAAAACATAAAATATAATAAAAAAATTGTATAGGAAAATGAATTTTTAAACTTTAAGTGTTCTTAGACTTATTTTGTATGAGTTAAAAAATAATTTAGTTTTGATCTATTTGTTTGTATATTTTATCATTTTATAATAATAATCCTTTAAAAGTATTAATTTTAATTAATTAATATTAAAATACATAATATAAAAAATACAATTCTTCAAAAAATAGGCTTTTTTAACATTAAATAAATTTAATAACATCCCATTAATTATTTGTTTTATAACCACTGAATTTCATCTATTAATTGGTATTTGAGCACATAAGATCATTCCTTAAATTAACAATAATAATATAAATAATAAATCATTTTTATTATATTTTTATTTGTTTTTTTACTCTTCTTGTAGTTTTCTTAATGATATTATATATTTTTAACCCATCATATATTAATGTTTATATTTTATTTTAAAATATATTGTGGTTCATTTTAGTTTAGTTTTTCACATGATATAAGATGTTCAACATAGTAATTATTTAAATGAAAAATACATACTAAAATATCAGGGTGTTACTATTGGATTTGTAGAAAAATATATGTATGAATGAATTAAATTTAGGTTCATGAATCTTCCCATGGGGTTTCATCATCTATAATACATAGTTAATGGATTAAATAGAATCAAATATGATTATATTAAAAAATCATTCATTAAAGTAATTCAATGAATATGTCCAATGGGAATAAACATATATAGATATGTTGAATATAGTTGGTGAGTTTCATTAAATAAAATGAATCAAGGATGTCTATATAAAGGGATGAGATACCTTATAATGAATATATTTGATTGTATGAAATAATCCCAAGTCTATATTTCTCCTGAAACATATTTCATCACTTTTTTATGGTTTTGAAACCCCTTCTACCTTTACAAATTCTCATGAAATATTATGGGATCCTTTTGATGATGTAATCCCCTAAGAGGTGGGAAGATTTTATCTACTAATATTAGAATCTTTATCAAAGATAATACATCAATGTTTGAAGATGGAGATTTATTTCATCTAGGTATATATATTTATGTTCTTCATTTATATTTTATGTTGATTATATTGAGGATAGAACTCCCAAAATAGGTATGCTTTCGCTATTAAAGACGATAGGACGATATACGAAAACTCATCAATGGTAACAAAGCAAAGGATAAAGGACTAATTGATTCCAAGGAATTATCATGAATGAGTAGTTATAAAGTGTGTAACTCCGCCCAAGATCTTCATTATTGACGAAACGAATTACATGGAGTAAGTTTTTCGGTAAAGGAGTTCTTTGATAGGTTCATATGGATGTCATGTTGGATGTGTTCATATGAGGGAAAGTTTTACAACCCTCTATCAGTGGTATCAAAGCATCAGCTTCCTATAATTTCTTTTAACTTAAACAATGCATAATTAAATTATTTAAAACATGGGGTTCACTTTCATAAGTTTTGAGGACCTTTCTGGACTTGATTTAGAGAGAATTATGAAAAAACTTTCAAAACAAATAGGGAACTTCCACTCATTGTCTATTTTTTCCCATAAAAATAGGATTCTTAAGTTCACAATATTATTTCATTCATTAATAACTTTCTTAATCCAAGGAAAATTTACATAATTCAGATATATACTTCATAATATTTCATACTCATCAATTGAATCAGATATTTCTAAATATTTATAGAATTTATAAAAATATTTTATAAACTAATTAACTATAAAATGTTTATGGATAATTATTTTATTAATTGTGAAAGAAAAGTTATAAATATTCCATTAATATTAAAGAGTTAATATTAATAATATTTTTTCATATTTATATGGAATAATTTTTAATTTAAATAGAAATTGTTTGATAAATGATAATATTAATTTATAAATATTTTAAAATTTATAAAATAAGGTTAATTATATAATTTTTAAATTTAAAGATTATTAATTTTTCATTATTAATTTGAAATTTTCAAATTAAGAGCCTTATTTGAATATTATTTAGACCTCATAAAAATAGTTTTATGATCAAAGGTCATAATAACCCCTATTTTATGATATATCGATTTTTTAAAATGTTTACATAATAGAAATTTAATTATAAAATATTTACAATTCATAAAATATCATATATTTAAATATATGTTCCATATAATGTATAATATAAAAAATTCATAGTATATAATAAGTATAAAAGTGTTTGAATTCAATATTTTAGAGGATCTGTATTCTACTTGCTAATTTATAAAAAAATTATAGTTTTATTTTTTTATGAATTGTTCATGAATTGTTATATCATGTTTTTGGAAAATAAAAAAAAGTTTATTTATTTGTTAATTTCCTAAATATTCATGTTTAATAAATTTATTATGAAATATGAATTTTTTTATATGCAATATTTATTTGATAAATTACATATACGAGTCAGATACTTGAATTACATGGAAGGTATAACACCATAAAATTTAGTTTTCATCTACTTAAACTTGGTTTGTAATTGAATTTATTATCTTGAATATAGTAGTTAGGAATATTTTTTGCATATCATGTTTTAGAGAGTAAATTATCCCCAATTATAGAGACATGGGGTCGAACTTCTCATTATCCTAAAGGCTTATTCCTTATTCTAGAAAGGTGAAGGGTCGGTTATCTATCACTATGGACTTACTCATGTGGATATTTTCTATATCATATAGTTTTAAACATATACATGAAGATTTCGTGTAACTATTTCATATAATGAATTTGGAAATAAATTAATATGTTTGGTTACTACATTTGGGTAAGTAACACAAACTCTAGGTTGTGAGAATAGTTACTCATCAATTTAGTGATTGGAATAGGGATTCCAAAAAAACACTAGAAACCTGTATACACAAAAGGAATAAAATTAGAGATGATAAAAATTGCACAAATTCAATGGTTTTGAATTTAATATATATATATATATATATATATATAATTAATATTAAATTGGTGAGAATAAAAAATCCATTAAATACTTTGTTTGGGATTCCTTCCAAACCATCACTTGTCAAGACATCAATCATTCAACTGAGTAGATTCATGATAAATCTGGGTGCTCCTCGATTATCTTGAGTATGGAAAGAAAGAAAAGGGTAATTATACACTATCCAATGGGTAGTTTCATGATAAATTTGGGTGACCTGGGATTGTCTTTTTTTCTAGTTAATATTATTTTCTTTGGGTTTCACTAGCTATGAAAACCTAACATTAAGTATACTAGAGTAATATAGTTGAGTTTATCCATACGATAGATCTTAGTAAAGAGTTATCCATTCAACTATCAAAGAATCATAAATATTATGATTGTGATGATTCCTTAGATAAATAACTAAGTGGTGAGGTGAATGACAAAATAAATTCATTACTTAGATAAATTTAGATCTTGGATCACTAAAAGGTTCTGATGTATGAGATCATAATTTTTTAGTGTGACAACAATCATTAAAATTCAATGAAATAAAGATACAAACATGATACATACCCATTTATATGAACATATTATATATTATAGAATTTTTTGGGGAAATAATATTTAGATCATTAATAATAATAAACTATAAAATAGTTCAAAAGTGGTATCTAGATTTGAGATGTTTTCTCAAATAAAAGAATTCAAGGCCCATGAATGTGAATGATATAGAAGTCATTTTTACCAACTCTAACTCATGGGTATTAAATAGCGAGTGTGAATCACACATTTTTTTTATAAACACGGACTTGGAGGTAGAAGGGAATTTATAAAGGGTGAAGTTGATATTTGTGTTGAAAATAAATAAAGTGTTGTTTTATTAGAATTTATAACATATGATTTGGCTTTAAAAAGTAGATTGATACCAGAATTATAGAAATATTATTATATTTCTTCCAAAAACCAAAAATTGATTTCTATATCTTTTTTGGAAAATAAGATATTTTCATTCAATATAAAGAAAAATATTTATTATATATATAATAATGAAATTACTTATGAAATTGTGGATATAATTAACAGGTTAAACAGTTTTATTTATGTATAATCATGTTTATAATATTTAGAATAAGAAGGTAAGTGTTGATTCAAATCTTGCCTACCTTTTGTAGTGTCGCGTTGGATATATAAATGAGAAATGCATCCAAAGACTCCATATATATATTTATATTATTAGACTCATTATTTTAAAAATCATTTGATACGTGGTAGTATTTTGTATTAGAAAAAATGATAGACACCATTTGTGAGAAATGGTGAAGTGGATAGTGAGTTAATGGATCTCATGCATTATGATATATATGGACCCATGAGTACACAATCAATTGGTAGTTATAGGTAATTTTTTAGAATTCTTTATGACTTTAGTTAGTATTGATATTTTTTCTAATGAAGAACAAGTATGGAACCATTAAAAAGTTAGAATAGGTTAAAAATGATGTATAAAATCAACTAGGCACGGGTATTAAAATTATTTAATCATATCAAGGTTGTGAATACTTGATCCAAAAATTCATAGATCATCTGAGAGATTGTTGAATTATTTCAAAACTCAGTCCAAAAACATAATTTCATTATGTGTATGAGAGGAGTAATAAAACCTTTTTAAAGATGGTTTAATCAATTATGAATCAATTTGGCCTACCTATTAAATTCTAAGGTTATTCTTTAGAAACTAATACATTCTTACTAAATTGTGTTCCATCTAAATTTTTCAAAAATAAAACATGGGAAATATTGACTAGTAAATATCCTAAAATTTATTTTTTGAGGATTTTGGGTTGTGAATAACTCATAAACAAATGGATTCATATATTATTGGCCCAAAATCAAATAAACTTTTATTTTTTATTATTCTAAGGAAATGATGGGACATTATTTCTATAAACCTAATGAACACAAATTGTTTGTGGCTTCACATGCTAATTTCTGTGAAATGAAACATATAATTTGATCATAAAGTGGGAGAATTGTTGAACATAGAGAATTTTAATACCAAAATACAAGAAATTTTCCTGAGGTATAGGTTGATTTGGTTCCACAAAAAGTTGAGAAAGAAGAATCAAATCAAGCTACTTAAGAACCTCAAAGTTTTGGTTGGATTTGTTGGGAACACAAGAGATATGAATTTTTTGAGGATAATGATTATTAAGTAATATTTATAAGGGAAGAAACAACAACATACAATAATAGAATTGAGAGTTATACATCTGAGAGATAGTAAAAATCAATGGAAGTTGATATGAAATCCTTGTAAAGTAACAAAGTTTAGAACTTGGTGGGAACACCTGAGGGGGTGAGATACATTGGGCAAAAGTGATTTTTCCTTAAAAAATGACATGGATGGTAATGTTTCAACCTATAAAACAATAATGGGTTAAAAGTGTTATAAAAAAATCATGTTATTAACTATGAATAAACATTTTTTCCTATTATGATGATAAATTCCATTTGGATTTTTCTAGTCGTGACAAAACATTTTGATTATTTGATATATTAGAAGTATTTCAAAACCACTTTATATAATGGGAATTCAATAAAGGATGTGTATATAATATAGCCTCATGTTTTTGAATCTTGAAATGTTTGTTAAATTTTTTAATCTATAAAAATGAATTTATATACTAAAGTAAGCCTCTTAAAGTTATAAAATATGGTTTGATGATGATATCAAAAAAATCATCAAGAAAATAGATGCTTAATGTGTATATATGATAATTATTAGGAGTGTAGTAGTGTTCCTGATGTTTTATTTGGATAAAATACTCCTTATCAAAAACAATATTCCAATTCTTAACTTTATGAAGATGTGGTTGGGAAAATGATTCTGGATGGAAGACATGGGTGAAGTTTCCAATATAATGGGTAAAAATATCCATAGAGATACATATTAAAGGATTATTGGAATTAGTAAAGAAAAATACATTAGTAAATTTCTAAATCATTTTAGATTAGAGAACTCAGATGTGGGGTATTTACAAAGATTACATGGCATGAATCATTGGAGTATTTAAGATCCTTATAAATAATTAAAAAGGATGGATAGAATTATATATGAATCATCCATAGACTTTATCACCATGTTTTTTAACATACCATATGTCACCTATTCTATAAGAATAACTTGTAGATACCAATACAATCTTGTTGGGAGTTACTAGATATCTTTGAAGAACATTCAAAATTACTTCAAAAGGACTAAGGATTTTTTCTTTGTCTTTAGAGGATAATATGAGCTTTATATAAAAGCTTACATATATGTGAGGATTAAATTTGAAAAATATGATATGAAATATCAATCTGTTTAGGTGTTTTTCTTAAATGTTGGAGTTTTCACTTAAAATATTTCTAACCAACCACCATGATGGACTCAAAAATAGATATCACGCCCTAGTATTTAGAATTAGGTATGGATCCTATTTTAACTTTGTATTTTCATTTTTTGGTTTTTTTGTAAGTTGGTATAAGGATTTGGGTTTTTTAGTGGCTTAAAATTCGTTTTTTTTTCCTTTATCTATGCAACATGGGAAGGAACATGACTGTCGTGGAAAACATGGTGTACCAAAAAGATTTCTATGTGAAACCAAAAAGGATGAATTGGAAAGTGGTTAGGAATGCACTAGGGTAGAGTATACTGGGAGTCTTCCTATCGACCATAAGAATAAGAATCCAACCATTCCATGGCGGATGCTATGGTGTGTCAAAAGAGACAAATTTCATGCACCATTACATTATCAGTCTCCATGGTCTTTCTGCTAAGTGAGGAAACCATGGTCATGTTTGATAATCTCTAGGGAATAGCGGTAGTGGTTTCTATTTTTAAACCTCAAATTAGACATGTAGTCTTCTAGGAGTGGTTACTTCAACCACATGTGACCTTGATGAGGGGTTTTGTCACATCTTTTGTCTTAGTTCCCTCTATTAAACCGAATTTTCTCTCCTCATTGGCTCAGATTCCAGATCTAACATGTTCCATGAAAGGGTTTTGAATGTTCTTCTTTTATATAGTATTATCCTTGGGTGTTTCCTTTTTTCCTAGTCTTTATCTTGGTATATTTAGGCTCATGTGAACTAGATCTATTCATTTCCCATCACAGATTTCAAAGGAAATGAGTTTTTCTTTTCTATTAAGGTATGTGTCTCAATCCTATTGTCTATCCCTTGGTATAATCTATGTTATTATGATTTCCATTGGTTTTTTATTTATTAAATTGATGATTTTAAATATATAAGAGGTGAATTTCTCTTTAATGGATAAGGAATTGTTTTCTAACAAGGGGTTTTTTAAATCATTTTGATGCACATGATATTTTTATTAAAATGCCTCAATGATTATTTTGATATGGTAATGGTTTTTCATCTATAGAAACATTGTGAAATCGCTATAGATTTTTTTTATGAAATTATGGTTATAAAAATTATATGAATTTTCCATGTAAAATGATTATGAAATATAGATTTGGTTTCTTGAACATAATAATGATGTAATAGAAAATGTGAGACCTTGGGGTTAGGGGAAAACTAGACGTCTACAAGCAATGTTAGCATAAGATATCACTAGGGTTGGTCATCATGATTCCATAGAGAAAGTGCATAGCCTTTACTATGAAACTAAGGTTAACAGAGTTGGATGTCACTTATACCGGCTTGGGTTTCTTAATTTTCTAACTTGTGTACACACACATGTAGTGTGTTTTACTTTTGTTATGTGTCGATAAATTATGTGTAGGTTTACCTAGCATACTTATTACCCAATTTATATGAATAATGATTCTTAAAAGCTATTATACTCATATGCTTATTCCTCATGGATATATGTTATGTTATATTGTATTTCTTACTAAAATATGGAATGTTTTTAAAAGAAAATTAAATAATGATTTTATATGTGAAAATGATATATTTTTAAAATGTTTCAAAATTTTCCTTCATAACATAACTAACAGATACATGTGGATAGATATTTTATATATTATCACTGTCATCCTACTAATTTTTTATGCTCACACCCTACATTTCCTTTGGGTTTTTTGCATCCATTGTTTTATAGGATACAGGTAAAGGGAAGAGTTCCTTTAATAGGATGGCTATATGGGATCCTATTTCCTTTTAACTTGGTTGAGATAGTGGCGATATATGGTAACATGGAGATTTACCCATGGGTTTTTTCAAGTTCCATGTCAATGGTTGTTTAGTTATTTATCTAATCCTTATTATCCATTAGTTGGATGAAACCCTTTATGGTTTGGTTGTTTGATATATGATTCATTTTGGATATATGTTGTGATACTTTGTTTGATTATATCTTATCATATGTAATTTGAAATTAAAATCATTCCCATATTTTTTTATATAATACCATGGTGCTTCTCACTAGCCCATGGTGACTGGGAACATGTTTTGTGTCTTTTGGTGGGACAATTCAGATGACACTATGGGCTAACCTAGGTTGGTCTATTATAAATTGGTATCAAAGGGGTCAAGTTATCATTAAAGATTTCACCCAATATTTTTTCACACCCTCTTATGTTTGTGGGTTATTGATGACTAGATATAGGACCTTTTTGTGATGTCCCAGACCTAGATGCCACTTAATGGGTACCCCGAGCTCGGTGGACCACATGGACTCAAGCGCGTCTCCTCGGATTCTGGGGGCTACTGACTGGAAGTGAAGGGTGAAGGTTTGTCTGTGGGGAGACTATACCCTCATTACCAAAGTGTATCACAGTATATGATTATAAACAGAGGTAAATTTCAGAAGAAATATAATTAAAAAAGAAGGCATAGTGTAAAATAGAAACAACTATAACAATAACTGAAACAATTGGATTATCATTCAACAACTGATGATATACCATGTCACTAGAAAACTAGAAAACTAGGGTACAAGATAGTAGACATAACATGTTCCACATAAGTAAAAAGAAACTTAAAGACTATCCCAAGCATCCAAAGTTCGGTCTTGGTCATCTGCTATCAAGATCCATACAAAACATCAAACAATCAAGTGTTTGAAGTCGTATTCTTACCTTTGTCAACACCTCCAACTATGTAATCTACTCCTGGTACTAAACGGCACCCATAGAGGTTTTAAGATAAATCTCATTGGGCCACCACCAACGGTGTATATAACATATGGCCCGTGTAATGTAAATGTAATAGTGTGAAATCATGCATATATAAAGTAAAGTTCTACAATGTAACTAAATAACCAAGTACCTACTTCAGCCTTCAGATGGTGTCTGAACATATAAACAATTCATTATTTGATTATTACCAGTTTATAAATAAGTCACATGTCAACAATAGTGAAGGTTCCAAGTTATGATAAGCCAGCATGTAATGATATTTAATAGTGAAGACCCAAGTTAATAACCAAGGATACATAGACCTCAAGGGTCACCAAATCAGTAATAATTATAGCCTAGCATGGGTTAAGAGTGTAATACAAGGAGCATAGTCCAAGGCATTCAACAATGAGGTGCATATCAAGTCCAAGGCATTCATCCAAGGTAAAATGGGGCTAAGCAATGACTAGACCCGATGGGATTTTACCATGGAACCTACTTGTCAATGCTAGATCCAAGGAGTGTATCCAAGGAATCCTGTAACAATATGGAAGGGATCCTATGGCGTCATACTGGGAATCCAAATAATAAACAAGGATTGGGATCTAGGGGGGGCTTAACCTAAGCAATCCATATCATGGAATTAGAATGGGGTTCCTGAGTGCTTAGGGAATTCTCTGATCAGAAAACAAGGTGACATTGAGTAAGGACATTCTATTTCATTATAAAGTCAAGTAATATTTCATTTGGTTCAATAATTTCCTTTCATTAGTGTGATAAGTTCTAGTATCAATAAACCTTTTAATCAAGTCATAATTAATCAATAAGTCTATTTGGTCCAATCCTTTCCTTTTGTTAGTGTTACAAGCCTAAGTATCATGAAATCTTTATTAATTCCATTCAAATAATATTCAATAATTAAGGTTCATTTTGATACCTTCCATTAATGTGGAAAGGGGTTCTATGGACATCCAACCTATTATTAATTCATATTTAAACCAGTCAAGTCATATACTTAGTATACTTGCCAATTTCTATTTCACATTTAATTATCAATTGAAGCACATACCTTAGGAGGTTCATGTCATGAGTATACATGGTATTTTCCATTATAAAATTCAAAATATAAATCAATCCATTCAATATAGAAAAACTTACCCTTAGAAGGGTCAAGCGAAGTCACACCCGAACGATGGCTCAAACATGTAAAATACTAAAAACCAAATTTTGGAATAACATCCTACATGGGATGGAAGAAGTTATGGGAATAACCATCAACAATTAATAATATATCTGGAAAGATAATAACTAGATGGTTCTAATGATAATATTAAATGAATGTAAATTCTATAAAAAGCACCCGATAAAATCAGTGGGCCCCAAATGACAATTCTAAAATCAATCAACTTGAGGGATGAGTTATAGACCACCCACCATAGGTTTGTATGACTCTATTCCTCAGGTATCGGTCCTTGATTTGTCTTAGAATATAGTAGATATGAGAAAAAGTGAAAAAATCTCACACCTTGAAAACTAGGTCAAGAGAAATAGAGGAGAAGAAAGTCTTAAACAGACTCGAGTACTTACCATTGCGCATCCAACTTGACAAATGGATTCTCGATCATATCCTAGAAGAAGGAGATATTTTAATCCCTAGATTTTCCCTCTAAAAAGATCCAATTTGAGATAGAAATATGTTAATCCTGCTAGTTCTTGTATTAGAGAATAAGGAGGGGTCTAATTAGATCATTAAGGGGAAAAAAGGACAATTTACCCAGAAAAAAAGCATGTACAAGGTTTTTTTGCACTGTTTGACAAACCACCCACAAACTATGAATAGTTACCTATATAGAAGAGTCACTTTCATGGTTAGGTTGTACATCTATGTTCAAACTATGCTATATGGTTCTACCCAAAAATTTCCATGCGCATGGTTAGCCAAAATGTGTGTCAACCATGCGCTAACCATATGACATGTCCTATTTTCCCAAAAAAAAGATGGGTTTTGGCCTCTGAACTTTTCCAAGACACCCCTGAAACCTTTTTACGTCATTAATAATCTATGTTAGGTCCAAAGTAAATATTTATACTGAAATTTAAAGGATCCATACCTGAGTGAAAAACCAGGTTCTTACAGTCTTTCACCCTTAAAAGAACTCATCCCCAAGTTCACCTTCCAAGGGTGGAGAAACACTGTCTGAGAATAACTCTGTCCGTTGAGAACATACATCACCTTCTCTCTCCCAAGTCTTGTCATATTCTTGACCTTGCTACCATAGCACCCATACCAGAGAGGCAGACTGGCCTCAGAGAGCCTTTGTGCTCCAGTCAACGATGCATAATGGATACTTCTCAAAGGTAGCATTAGCATCTAACTCAACTTCCTCAGGACCAAAGGTATGAGATGGGCCTACATGATATTGGTGAAGCTATGAAACATTAAATATGTTGTTCATGGCCCGATACCTCTGAGGTAATAGTAACTGATAGGCTACCGGCCTGACTCTCTCTTGAATTTCAAAAGTCCCTACATAACGAGGTGAAAGCTTTTACTACTTTCATAACCGCCTATTCCCAGGCCTGGGTGACACCTAGAGATAAACACAACCCCCGACCAGAAACTCAAGAGGTCATCAATGAAAATTAGTATAAGATTTTTTATAGATTGAGAAGTAATCATACACATTCTGATAAGCTAAACCTACTCTGAAGTATCCTGAATGAGATGAGGAACTACTAAGGTTGCATCACCTGCCTCTATCTAGCACAGGGGTGAATAGAATGGCCTACCATACAAGGCCTCAATAGGAGCCATCTAAATTGTCTCTTTAAAGTTATTATTATAGGAGAATACGATGAGAGGCATATGCTTCTCCCATGAACCATTGAATTCAAGGAAACATGCTCGGAGCATATCCTCTATAACTTGTACCGTCTGTTCAATTTTTTCATCGGTCTAATGGTGAAAATATGCTCTTAGAATCACCTATGTTCCCATAGCCTTCCACAATCATTTCCAGAACCATGATGTGAAGTAATAATCCCTATTTGAAATGAAAGTATGAGGGACCCCATGGTGTCATATAATCTCATGGACATACAATCTTCCCAACTCATCAATAGAGAAACTCTCCCAAATAAGAATGAAGTGGGATTATTTCATTAGTCGGTCAATGACTACCCAAATAGCATTACTACCACTTAGAGACCTTGGTAAGATGACTAAGAAATACATAGAAACATCTTTCCATTTCCATTCTAGGACTAGAAGCAGTTGTAACAAGCCAAAAAGTCTCTCTTGATCCTCCTTCACCTGCTAACAGGTCAATTACCTAGTGACAAATCATACTATTTAACATTTCATCCCAGACCACCAATACTAGCATCGCATATCTCGATACATCTTGGAGATGCCTGGATGAACTTTCCAAAGAGAAGCATGAGACTCATGCATAAACTCCTCTATCAAATATGCAGGAACCCAAATATGAACACATAGATACTAGATATTGTCTCTATCCATAGACCAATATGGAGGTGGGTAATCTTGAGATATACTCTCACAGAGAACCAAGCCTTCAGGATCTAAAAACTATATACCCTTCACCTTCTCAAGGAGGTAAGATGCAACTATCAATAATGACAGGTAAGACTACTCGTGAATATCAGGAAACTCCAGATGAATCTAATAAATGAGGACCATTAACATCCATTAATCACTAGCTTCTCGTATGGCCTGTTTTTTAGTGTTTCAAACTCAACACATCTGCAACAACATTACCCTTCTCAGGTGAATAGGCAAGATTAAAATCAAATTATTGTTGATACATGACCCATATTTGTAGTCTGAGGTTCAACTCAAGCTATAAAAAGATATATTTGAGGCTCTTGTGGTCTGTGCATGACACAATGTTCTCAACTAACTGATAATGTCTCCAACAATGTAATGCATGGATAACTGCTACTAGATTAAGGTCATACATCAGGTAATTTCTATTGTGAGTCCATAACTATTGTGATCCATACACAACAACTCTACCCTCCTACATCAGCACTACTCCCAGGATAATTCTTGATGCATCACAAAATACAGTATAACCTATACCTGTCTCTGAAAGGGTCAGAATATGTGATCATAAAATCCTCCCTTTCGGCTCCAGAAAGGATTTCTCACATGCTTCTGACCATATGAACATTCCATCCTTCTTTGTAAGACTAGTAAGAGGTATAACAAGGTGGAAAATACTAATATTAATTGCCTATAATATCCTGACATCCCCCAAGAAACACCATATATCAAACACATTCTTGGGATACTCCTAGGAAACTACATCACTAACCTTTTATGGGTCAACAGATACAAGAAATTACGATATTATAAGACCCAAGAAGTGAAATTTTTTTATCAAGATGTGGCACTTAGAAATATTGACATAAAGATGATTCTCTCTCAGTGTATTCTAAATGATCTAAAGATGTTTGTCATGGTCTCTATGAGTGTGAGAATACACCAAGATGTAATCCATAAAGACCGCGACAAAAGAGAATAGGGGGAACACTATTCATTAAAGCCATGAAAACGACAGGCACGCTCATAAGACCAAACAACATAACAAGGTACTCAAACAAACCATACCTACAAGAGAAATCTGTATGATGTATGTCTGATGGCCTGAATTGTACCTGTTGATAACCCTATCTTAGGTCGATCTTGGAGAAGACCTTTACTCCTCAAATCTAGTTGAAGAGATCATCTATTCAAGGAAGTGGGTAATGTTTCTTGATTGTAAACTGGTTCAACCGTCTGTAATCCATTCATAGACATAAGGGTACATCTACCTTTTTGTAGAAAAGAATGGGAAACCCCCAAGAGGATATACTGAGCCGTATAAAGCCTTTGGCCTGTAAATCCTATAACTACCACTTGAGCACTTGAATCTCTATTAGTGGAATCCTATACTAAGAAATGGACACTAGATCTACTCCCATAACAAGATTGATGGTAAATTCTACCTATATCTAATGAGGTAAGGTAGAAAATTCATCAGAAAAAACATCCCTGAAATGATCCACTACTAGAGAAAAATCATCTTGTCGTAAACCCTAATCTTTTATGAATAAATTTGGATATGGGCAGTCAATCCACCTAGACTATTATGATTTAGTCCCGCTATACCATAATGGACATCTAACTCACCCTTATTTAGATAATTTCTTCCCTCTAGTGATGTAAAATATACCATGTGGTGATAGAAGTCTATACAAGTGTGATAGTGAACAACCGTTCCTATCCCAAGAATGATATAAAATCATATCATCTCAAGAACAAAGAGGTTCCATAACAAAAGGTAACTACCTAGCTCAAGGGAACAGTCCATACACCAGTGTATGTCATCTTTTTGTACCCCTAACAGTTTATCAAGGGTCATTACACTGTAGTAACATTGTATCTTCAATATATTACATTACACAATAGATAGAGAGATAAAATAGTTTGAAGGACCTATATCAAATAAAAAATATACTATAGTAGAGTCTACTAGAATATTACCTCATACTATAGATTGTCCCAAAGCCTGATCCTCAGGTATTGGTTGTAGTTCATTCAGCTGGCTGGATCCACGGGCATGTGCGACAGATGGACAACCATGATCATAACTACTTTGTTGGTGTTGATGATGATCAGGGTTATGGATACCAAATATACAACCTCATCCATATCCAGACCTACCGGTGCTATTCCAACTCCCCAATTGATGTCGCATAAAATAACTCATTATGGAAGGTGGAGCTGGTGTGGATCCTTTTCCACTTGAGGCTGGTAGAAAGAACCTGCAGTAATGTTGGAGATGCCCCATACAACCATAAACCCAACACTCTAGTGGGTCTTTATCCCACTAAGACTTTGAATTTCCCCATCGTCCACACTAATGGAACACTTTAGAGCTATTGAAATGGGCACTCTGGTTTTCACTTCCCTAATGGTAAACTTCAAGGGAACATTTCTTGCCATCGGAAGAACTAATGGCCTACTGTGTTATTGATCCCATATACATAATAATATTTTCTTCCATCAGGTTTTTCTCAATGATAAGATCCTGATTTGCTATCTCAGAAATATTAGGTAGGTGAAATACATTCACCTACGTATAGATGGCATACTGAATCCCATAATTAAATAATCTATCACATGAAATCTCATTACCAGCTAGAAGTGGTGTTAAGTGATACAACTCAGTGAAACATGCTGAATACTACATAACTAACATAGAACCCATATCTTGATTCATGAACTCTCTAGATCTGTCATCTCTCAATGTATGAGGAAAGAATTGATCATAGATGGTGGTCTGGATATCAACCCATAACATGCCCTGATGAGGATCGGCCCAGGAAGTCACGTCCCACCAATGATTGAATGAATCCTGAATCATGTATGTGGAAAGATAGGCCATCCACTCTATAGGTGTATCCAGATGATCAAATATAGATAGGGTGGATTCTAGCCAAGACTTAGCAGCCTATAAACCACCATCCCCACAGAAGGTAGGAGAATGCTGTTGCTGGAACTCATGAGTCAGATAAGCCATTGTAGGTACAAGTCATGGAGCACCATGCATGGACTGCATCAGACATAGGAATCTATCATGAACTTGGAAATTAATTCCCATATTAGGTATAGTAGGTAGAGCCTCAAGTGGCACTCCAGGAGGTAAGATTGGTGGCTCAGGGTCCACCACGTTCGGAGCATGGTCATTGCCACCCTCCTAACATAAGATATGAGGATTTCTTGGTGTCATTGGTCTATAATAGCCAACAACACACCTCAAAACAAGTTAAGTAGAAAAAGAACGTCACTAGCGGATACTGAACATTGGAAAACTCACTACATAAGGAATACTATCCAAAATACCTTCTTATATGGATAGGTATCGGTAAGTGCTCAATTATAAGTTTTATTTCATTTTATATTTAATTTATAGGTTCACTCATTTGCCTTTCATAAACATGAAAAGGTGGAATAAGGATTTGCAACCAATTTATTTTAGATGTCATGATTCAATTTATAATGGATAGCCATTTCTGATGAGTCAGTGCCCATAAACCTATCACTTGAAATGACACCCATTTATTTATAGCATAATGTACAGACTCGATAAATTACTCATCCCAACACATGAGAGACCATACACCTCATGAATTGAAATAGGTAATCACTCAATCGCAACCAAGATTAATACAAGCATAAGCTAACTATCATAGCATCACTCAATAATCACAGGCATATCAACCAATGAAAAATAGTGAAACGAACTGATATGACATGGAAATATGCATGACATGAAAATTCTAGGTCCCTATAATGATGCATGAAACAATGCTCCTTTCCCCCGTATCATCAGGATAAGGATGAAATAAAATCATAAATCAGAGTAATAATCAAAAACTAACAGGTGCACCACCCAATGGAGAAATAATATCTTCTGTAATAGGTAAAACCATAACAACAATTATATTTTGGCTAACTTGGCTTTTACCCCGAACCTGGGTTCACGACACCCAAGAACAGATTATAAACAAGTCCTAAGTGTTCCTAATATCCAATCTATTGTCTCCAAATAGTAAAGTAATAAATTAAACCCCTCTAATACCACTTTGTGACGTCCCAGACCCAAATGACACTTGATGGGTTCCCTAAGCCTGGTGGGCCACATAGCCTCAAGTGCATCACCCCAAATACTAGAGGCTACCGACTAACAGCGAGGGTCTGGGGTGTGTCTGTGGAGATACAATGCCCTCATTACCAAATTGTAGTGTATAATATGATTATAAACATAGGTAAATAGTAGAATCAATATAAGTAAATAGAAGGAACAGTGGAAAATAGAGATAATAGTAATAATAACTAAAACAAATGGAATAAAATTTAACAACTGAAGATATTTCATGTCACTGAATAACTGGGAATCAAGGGTAAAAGATAACAGGCATAACATGTTCCATATAAGTAAAAATTAACTCAAAGACTATCCCAAGAATCCTGAGCTCTAAATCAGTCATCCGCTATCAAGCTCTATAATAAACAGCAAGCAATCAAGTGTTTGGAGCTGTATGATTTTCCTTTGTCAACACCTACAACCATATAATCTACATTGGGTACCAAATGGTGCCTAGAGAGAGTGTGAGATAAATCTTTGTGGGCCACTTCTAATGGTGTCTATAATGTCCAGACCATGAAATGGAAATGTAATAGTGTTAAGAATGTATATATAAAGTAAAGTTGTACAGTGTAAATAAATACCCAAGTACAGAGTTCATCCCTCGTATGGTGTATAAACATGTAAATAATTCATTATTTTATTATTACCATTTTATAAATAAGTCATATGTTAATAGTAGTGAAGGTTCCAAGTTATGATAAGGTAGCATGTAATGTTATTTAATAGTGAAGTCCCAAGGTAATAACCAAGGTGATGTAGACCTCAAGGTCCACAAACTCAGAAATAACTATAGCTTAGAATGGGGTAATAGTGTAATCCAAGGAGTATAGTCCAAGGAATTCCACAATGAGGCACCTACCAAGTCCAAGGAGTTTATCCAAGGTAAAACAGGGTTAACCATTGACTGGGTTCGATGGGCTTTAACCATGGAACATACTTCTCAATGATGGATCCAAGGAGTGTATCCAAGGCATCCTATAATAATATTGACGAGATCCTATGGTGTAATATAGGGAATCAAATTAATAGACAAGTATTGGGATCTAGGTGGGTCTCAACCTAATAAAGTCATATCTTTGAATCGGAATGGGGTTCCTGAGTTCTCATGGAATTTTCCGATCAGAATCCAAGGAAAGTTTGAGTTAGGCCATTCCTATTTGATTATGAAGTCAAGTAATATTTCATTTCGTTCAATCCTTTCCTTTCATTAGTTTACTATGGTTATGTAGTATGCAACCATTTAATCAATTCATAATTAATCATTAAGTCTATTTGGCCCAAGAATTTCCTTTCATTAGTGTGACAAGGCCAAGTATCATGCAACCTTTATTAATTCCATTCAAATAATATTAGATAATTAAGGTACATTTTACTTCCTTCCATTAATGTGGTAAGTATTTCTACATAAATGTAACCTATTATTCATTCATAATTAATTCGGTCAATTCATATACTTCGTATACTTTCCAATTTCCATTTAAAAATTAATTATTAATTCAAGCACTTACCTTAGGTAGGTCAAGTGTTGATAATACATGGTACTTTCCATTATGAAATTCATAATATAAATCAATCCATTTAATATAGAAAAACTTACCCATATAAGTGTCAAGAAAAGTTACATCTGAATAGTGTCTCAAACATTTCAAATAATAAAAACCCAATTTTGGCATAACATCCTACATGGGATGGATAGAGTTGTGAGTGTAACCACCAACATTTAATCACATATATGAAAAGATAATATCCATACAATTATAATGATTATAAGAAAGTCTTGTAAATTCTATAAACGACAATCGATGAAATCAATGGGCCCCACACGACAATTCCAAAATCGACGATCTTATGGGATGAGTTATAGACCACCCACCTTAGGGTTGTACGAATATCCTCATATAGTATCTAACCTTGATTTAGATTAGAATAAAGTAGATCTAAGAAAAATTTAATAGATCTCACACCTCGATAACTAGGTCAAGAGCAGGAGATGAGAATAAAGGCTTAAATGGACTCGAGTACTTATCATTGCACATCCAATGTGATGAACGGAATCTTGAACATATCTTGTATGAAATAGATCTTTTTATCCCTATATTTTCCCCTAAAAAAGATCCAATTTGATAGAAAAATAGGTTGATCCCACTGGTTCTCATATTAGGGAAGAATGAATTATCTAATTAGATCATTAAGGGAAAAAAGGGCAGTTTACCCAAAAAAAATAGCATGTGCATGGTTTTTCTACATGGTTTGAAAAACTATACATAAACCGTGCATGGTTACTTGGGAAGAAGGGTCACTTGCATGGTTAGTCCGCACAGTTATGCACAAACTGTGATATATGGTTCTATGTAAAAATTTCCCTCTGCATATTTATCCAAAATGTGTTCCAACAATGTTCTAACTATGTGACATGTCCTATTTCTCCAAAAATATGGTTTTTGGGCTCCGAACATTCCCTAGACACCCCATAGAACTTTGCTATGTCATTATGAAACCATATTAGGTCCAAAGTAAATATTTAGACCAAAATTTAAAGGATCCATACCTAAGTGAAAAATCAGGTTCTTACACTTCAAAACACTAGAGATATTGTGGGAGGTTACTTGGATATCTCACTTTCATGATAATCCTCATGTTATAATGCGAAGTCAGGGGTTGTAAGTTCTCAACCTTAAACATTATATAATCTGAATTTTTTGTCAAGAAAATTAATTTCTTGAAATTTTAGGATATTTTTAGGTTTATATTTTTAGATATATAGGACATAACTCTTACATAAGAACTATAATATTACAAATTTGACCCTTATATTCAATATCCATTTTTTCACAAAAAATAATAATTTTTAAAATAAAACATGATATATTTTTCATGAAAAATAATCATAACTTTCAACTTGAATTCCTCCTTTCTCTTACCACTCCTTATACCCTATGAAAAACATTTTAAAATTTGGGATGAGAACAAACAGATCAATAAGAGACATAAAAATAATGAAAGAAATCATTATCCTATGAATACTTGTAAACCAATGAATTTTTTTCTTAAAGTTATATTTTTCACCCATAAAACATAATCACTTTCACTTGCCTCATAAAATCATAAGTTTCTAGTAAAAATACACATAAAACATAAATAATAAATGTAACTTGTGGAATAATTTCTATATCACTCTTACATTTACTATAGCTCTCACATCTATATTGGGAGTAACCTTCATGGTTACATTTGGAATAACCAAAGTAGTATATTCCCTTAATCTCTTAGTAAAAACCCAACTTATTAAATCCATATCATTACCTAATTCATTGGAGTGATATAATGGGGTCACCCTCCATCAATTTATCATGTAACCATCCATACTTATAAACAACCCCCTAGAACCATAATATAATCATAATACATAAATCATGCATAAAATAAAAATAAATTTTTCACTTTGAATTCATTTTTCATTTTTAAAAATCTACACACTCATAAATGAAAAAAATTTGTTTAAAAATAAAATTATAAACTTGTAAAAGAAGCATAAAAATTTAAAGCAACATGAAAGTGGTAAATTCTCTTCATTCTGTATATGTTACAAAAATTCTTTTGGATTTAGTAAAACTAGTTGAAAGAGTAACTTTAAAAGAGGTTTTGAAAATAAAATCCCTTACCTTGAGTCTGACTCGTCACGTAAAATATTTATCTTCATGAATAATAAACTTAGGTTCATTATTTATTTATTCAGAACCTTTTAAAAATTTATTATTCCTTTTATATCACTTATTATCATGTTATAAACATTACTTAATTATTTAATTTTATATAAGACATTTTGACGATATTCGGTACTTCAGTCAAAAATAAATTTTGTATGAGGTAATAGACAAAGTGGTCAATAGTCCATAAGATTCAGAATAATAATCATAACATTATTAAAAAATTTATACATAAATTATAATTTTAAATCAAACCATTAAGTATGGTTATGAAAAATGAACTATGCTATAATCATGGAGATGGTATGTCATAATTAGGTAGGGGTAATGTTTTCATTTTTCAATGATCATTACGGAAAGAAATTAAGTATTATTTTATATTTAAAGAATTATAATAATATAATTTATATCATATTAATCATTTAAATATACTTATATATTTCATCCATGTGATGTGGTGATTGGAAATTAATCGCATCGCTTCGTGGAGGTAATAGTTCACACATACGAACAAATGACGTTACCATTTTTTATATGCATGGAAGGGTAAGAATATAAATGATATATTATTATTTAATAATGATAAATATTTAAGGAATATAATATATAAACTTTAATTCCAAAATTTTAATTAGACTCGGGATTTGGTGATGCAAAACAAATTATATCAGTTCGCGATGTGGTAGCTCATCGCACACACAAACAATTAATTCTTTTCCCATTTGATGGAAGTGGATATGGATTTAAGTGATTATATTAACATAGTAACATCGAAGTACATTTATAATATTTGATTTATTATTTAATAATGGTTTAATAATATCTTAATAAATTTTAAAAATAAAAAAAATATAAATACTCGATTGAAATAGTACCACTTCTTCAGACAACCCCCCCCCCCCCTCTTAACACTTTAAGACCACAAAGGGTGGTGTTCTGCCTATAATAAAAGCTCTATAATGTTAGGGGGATTATAATAAGGGATTTGATCAAAGATTTTATGAACCACGTGTGTTTTTAAGTGTTAAGAAAAGAGAATAAGTGGTTCCCCTTTATAAGAAAGGGAAGGTACACTCTTTAAATTCTTCAAAATATGAAATTAAGATAAATTAATTTTATATTCAAAATTGATCAAAAAAGATTTATTTATAAGATAGGATTACTATGATTATAAATCCATTCATCCAGTGAAAATTTATACAAGGATTATTGTTTAATCCTTATCTTTTGTCTTTAAGCCTTATTTAACCTCTTTAACTCGTACTATGACAACTTTAATTTTTACACATTGTGTTAATATAGTAATTATAAAAAAACAACCATAAATGGATAGTTGACGAAATTTTAAAACTTATCCCATTTATTTGAATTAATTTCATATTTTTATGAATTTTATATCATTTAACTAAATATTATTTATTTTGAGATATCATTAATATCAATTTGGACATTATTCATTACTTGACATTTTAAAAATATCATAACAACAAGATATATTCAAACCAACTATTTTAAAACATCAATAAAATGTAAAATTAATCTATAAAAATCCCAGATAAAATTAATTATATCAAATTATATTTATTTTAATTTTTTTAATAACATTTATTTGATAATTTTTTTAATTAAACATTGCGACATTATCATTGTACAAACCTTTAATTTAATTATGTCTACCCTAAAAATTAAAAAAAATTACCATGATGAAAATAAATACTATATATTTAAAACTAGTATTTATATTATAAAATATCTCTTATATAACCCCATATTAATAATATTTCACTTGTTAAAAACAAAAGTATGACAATGTTTACTTTTCTTTGAATAAAATACTATAAATGGATTAAAGTCAGCCAAGTGCCTCTAAGAGGTTATAAAATTAGAACAAGGGTAATTTTTGTCTAAAATAACTCATAAAATAAAATCATTACAATTGTTTGAGTGATTTCCTAATATTTGTAATATTATTTTTACCCTTAACTGTGGTAATAAAAATTACTAAGATTACTATTCATATTGTACATAAATAAAAGGGATCTATTTACTGAAATTGTACCTTCTAATTGCAAATATTCAATAATTTTTTTAAAAATTCAAAAAACATAATTGGCTAAAATTAATTTAAAATTAATCTCATTGAGAGAACGAGAAATGGGTTTTTAAAGTTTAAATGTTTAAAATATTAAAATGTTTTTATAACCAAATTCAATGTGAAATTGATTTATTTATTAATTATTATAAAACACATTTTTACACATTTAAATAGTTTTTCAAAAAATATTTCCTTTTACTTTCAAAGTGTTTTATTTTTATTTATAAACAATTGGTCCCCAAGAAATTAATTATATATACATTTCTAAACCATATTTTCAAAATTCAGTTAATTATGTTCATTAGATAACATTTTTGTTTCAGGAACCTTTTCATATTGTTGAGGAATTATTTTACTACATATAATAAGAACATAAGGAAACATACTTACAAGAAAATTATAGTTTCTTTCTTTAATCAATTTTTACCACAAACCCATATTTTCCTCCAAATGATCAGTATTTAAGATGAATTTTTCATACCTAAAGAATTAGAATAAACTTCTATAGAATCACATAGTCTACACGTAATGAACCAAACCTTTATTAAGGGAAAATACTATTGATCAAATTAAATGTCTTATTATGTAAAATCATTATATAACATATTCACTTACTTGGTTTTATGTTTTTGGATTTCAAAATACAGTTAAATTTTTTTACCATTGCTAATATAGTTTTTGAATAGTGATCACATGATTTTTATAAATATAAGGATTTAACAAATCCAATTTACTCAGAAAAAGGAAGAGATGGCCTCATCTAGTAGAATTGCTCCACACGAAGCCCATTTGTTAGATCTTGGAAAGGATTTTGCGTCACTGGGCTTCTCTCTAGACCAATACCAATCTGACCTTCAACATGTTAAGCTCGAATAGAAATATCTATGGGATAAGTGGAAGTTGATAGATATTACCACTCGAGCGATGTTATCTGAGCCACCCCAAGAGTCTATCACCATCGAACACCTTATCCTAAGGTCATATGCGGGTGTTATAAGGGGTTATGTAACAATACCTTAGCACTATGATTATGTGCATTATTTTTATATATAATAAAGAATATACATTCATTTTATTATTGTTACTTTGTAAATAAATTTTAAATCACAAATAGTATTTTTAGTTAATATTCAATTTTTAAATATATTTTGATGAATTAACATATTTTCGAATTAAAAAATATTTTAATAAAATATTATTAACAAATTTCTTTTTATTAAATATAAATGATCGTATAATTTTTATGAATACAAATGTAATTTTTATTAAGGTTTGAAAGACGTTTTTGGTCAAACGCATGAATTTTTTATAAATGTCATTTTTTATTTTAAAAGTAAAAATCCACATATTTAGATAATTATTTAGATAAAATTAATGTTATTTTTGGAATCAATACGTTGAAATTATCCAACGGTGAGTTTTTCATAATTTTTCGAGATAGTTGAATTTTTGGGTAAAAATTAAATACCATTTAATTATATAATGTCTTTTATGACATCATAATGACCCAATAGTAACATAATAAAATAATATAAATTTTTTGTTCATAAAATATATGTTTTACTATTAAAATTATCTGATTTTAGGTTTTTTTGATTTATTTTTACAAAGCCTTAGTGGACCCTCTAAGACTTATAAAACATTTAGTCATTTTAAAATGATTTCCTCGAGAGTGTGACTCTCATCCACATAATAAAGCCTAATATTTTAAGAATTTTGGCCATTTTCCTTATAAAATAATGTTTTCCACCCCTGGAAAAAACCATGGGTTGGTTTTTGGTTTTTATTAGTTTAATGTGTGGTGACCAAAACCTAAATGATAAATAATTCCCACTTTTTTCCTATATAAACCCACCCAAGATCCCACTTCCTCTTCACTAAAAGACTTTTGAGCACTACCAACCTCTACCCTCCTCTCTCTATGATCCTCCCAAGGTTCCCCCAAGCTCCCAAGAATCCTCTCTCAAGCCTCTCCCAAGCCTTTGGAGCCACACTTCCAAGTAATGGATTTCTTCTTTTCTCATTTTTGTCTAAATTGATTTATGTTGTTATACCATTTTTTTCTATTACAAATGTTGGGGTATGATTTTTAACCTCCCCCATACTTTCCTCCTTATGTTTAAATGATTATATACCCCTTTCTCTCTCACTAATCCCTCTCATGTACATCTATTACTATGCAAAAATTATGTAACGGATTTTTCTCTCCTCATTTACATTCAAGAAATTCTTTTGTATTATGAATATAAATTCCATTACATAAGTTGGGACATGTATATATATGACCCCATTACTGTCCATTTCATGTAAATTTTATGAGAAACCTATTTCTCTTTCATAAACCATTTTTATGAATTCTTATGTCACATAATTATACTGCCGAAATTGCACCGCGATTTTCCTAGCCAAAGTCATTGTGTAGTGAATACCATGCCCATTTTTCTATCAAGGTTATTCACCTTTATGAACATATAATTATTGATTACATAGTTTCATGTATTAATTCCACATTACTTTATCATGGAATAAATTATGTTATTTAATGAATCCATGTTATATGATCCATGTGGCACACTTACGCATGAAAGGAAATGTTTAAGAAGAGTGTGCCCTGATAGCACTCCAATGCATTGGGTAAAGATTAGTATCATGATACGTTAAGTGAAATGAGGGTTTACTCATGATAATTCAAGTTCAATTAGGGTTCACTCATGATCCATGAGCGATGAGCCTTGGCTCATGCTAATATCATGTTAAATGTTGTTTCCACATTTCCATGCTATGATAATCATGTTATATCATGCCTTTATGATCATGTTTCTCTTATGCTCCATTGATATGCCTATTTCCTAACATGTACTGTATTATTCATTTTATTCCCTTTTTACTCCCTTACTGGGCTTTATAGCTCACCCTTTTCTTATTCATGTCGTTTGTTTATCCCATACAATACTAACTATGAAGGAATGTTGTGGTCATGTAAAAGCAGTTTTCAATAAAGATGTTGTGTTTTATGTTCTATGTTGTCATGTAATGTTCCTAAGCCTCAAATAAACTAGACCTCTCGATCTTATATCTTGTATCAAGTGACAATTTTATGTAATAAATTATGATTAAGTGTGAAATAAATAGTATGGTTATTATAGTTGGTAATAGAAGATAGGTTTAGTTATTTTTGGGATTAGGATTAGAAAACCCTAGTAAACGCCTCAGGGATAAGACTAAGAATAATAAAAACATCCCTAAATTTTTATGATTATTGAGTAAGTGGTTTATCAAGTAAATAAATCCTCATCAGGATATGAGTAGGTAGAGGTGGCTCTACCACAGATGTATCCTAGGGGTAAAACCCAAAAACACCGCTTTGAGCTAGACTCAAATGGGAACTGGTGCATGAAAATGGGCCTTACTGCACTCTTGGTTATGAAACTCCTGAGGGATATGCTTTGGTAAATTCATAAGCTTAGTATGAATCAGTATTAAAGGAATAAAAAAATGACCCTAAAAATATATGTTGGTAATTCTATCATGGATAACCTAGATTTAAGCCTATAAATTCATAACTTAAGGAAATAAAATTAATTTATAAGTCATCCATTTTTGTCTTTGGATTACCCTTTATGTGTTTCCCTTAACTTTCTTTAATTACATCCAATGACCAGTATAATAGGACTTAGGCTAACAACCGATGCGAAGATCAATGTGACGGATGTTCTAATGAGATGCCCAATCCGATGGGAGCAGGAATCGCAAACTTTGTCGTGATACTCTCTCAGTTGACTCAAGTTTTGAATAAAAACATGGGTCTAGAGGAACATTCACCCCCCCCCCCCAAATAAAAAGTCACAATCAAGAGCTTCATGAGACAAAGGCCTCTTACTTTTAATGGATCATCTGATACCTTGATTGCCGAACAATGGATCAACACCATTGAAAATATATTTTCTATCCTTTAATGTTCTGAACAAGAGAAGGTTCTTCTGGATGTTTATAATATGGAGGGTGAATCTAATCAATGGTGGACATTGATAAAAAAAATATGAAGCCTGAGTAGGAGATCGAGGCATTGGAATGGAAGGGTTTCCGGAATATTTTTTTTTTTGATAAATATTTTCCACACACCATTCAAATTAAGATATAAAGGGACTTCCTTTCCCTCAAGAAAAAAGATGATGAATCTGTCAGAGCATGCAAGGAAAACTTCATAAGTCTTGAATGATATTCTTTTGGCTTTGTCGTTACCCCCTGATACAATGTTGACTGCTTCTTTGGTGGGCTAAAACCCATCCTATGAAAATCTTTAGCGATCCGTGAATTCGATAGATATGAAGAAATTGTTTGATGTGCCCTCAAAGTAGAAATGGATATCAGGGAATCTCAGGGGTATCATGTGGATAAGAATCATTAAGTGGAATTCAATTCTGGAAGTCTAATGGATAAATCCAATGGTGATAAGAAAATCCAGCACCCCACTTTCCAAATTTTTGTAAAGAAGCACCTCGGAAATTTCTTGAATGGAACGAGGAAATGCTTTAGGTTTGGAAGAGATGGTCACCTAGCTATTAACTACCGAGAATAGAAACTTGTGGCTATGACAGAGGATAGGAACACTCCATTTTACCCTCAATGTGTTGTTCATTGCTTCAACTACAAAGAATCGGGGCACTTTGCAAACTGCTTCCCTAAGACAATGGTTTTTTAAGGCAACCAACAACCTCCAAGGAAGAAAGGGAGAGATGTTTCCATCACTACTGCTGAAGTGAACCCCAAAAAATGAAGTGGTGACAGGAAATCTAGTTGTTCATTCAAGAATAGGGAACATACTTTTTTATTCCAGTTCTACGCATTCTTTTATATCTTGAACGTTTAGTATAACAATCCCAACACCACCACAATTCATGGAAGTAAATATGTCAGTGAGTATAGTAAATGGGGAAATCATCACATCCCATGAATATAACTCCTCCACTATCATAATTTGTGGATTGAACTTCTCGAAAAATCTTGTCATACTCCCTTTGATGGAATTTGATGAAATTATTGGCATGGATTGTATTTCCTTATATAGAGCCAACATAAATTATCATGAGAGGAAAATCACTCTCTATATGGAGAATTTACCCACGATTCTTTACAAGTGCAAGTAGGAGGATTAATCTTCTTTATCACCATCATCTCAAGCACATATATTACTACCCTATGAGCATGCATATCTAGCTCAGATGATAGAGTCCAAAGAAGAAATCATCCTGGAAGACATGCCTATTAAGAGGGAATTTAATGAAATGTTTCCCAAGGAATTGTCTAGTATTCATCCTATAAGATATGTTGAATTCTAAATTGATCTTATACCTGTGGCATTTCCAATATCCAAGGATCCATATAGAATGGTTGTTGTGGAGCTTGAGGAGATGAAGAAATGACTATAGGAGAATCTGGAAAAAGGGTTTATACACCCAAGTGCTTCACCATGGAGTGCTCCGGTACTCTTGATCAATAAGAAGGATGGGTTAATGCAACTTTTCATTGATTATCGTGAGCTCAACAAAATCACAATAAAGGACAAGTATCCTCTGCCCCGAATTGATGACTTGTTCGATCAGCTACGTGGAACACAATACTTCTCCAAAGTGGATCTGCGGCCGAGATATTACCAAGTAAGGGTGAAAAAAAAGATATACCCAATATTTCTTTTCGTACAAGGTATTGGCATTTTGAATTCATAGTAATTCCTTTGGACTCACTAACGCTCCATAAATCTTCATGGAATTGATTAATAGAGTATTTAGAGATTACCTCAACAAATTTGTGGTAGTATTTATGGATGATATTCTAATATACTCCAAAGACAAGTAGGAGTATGAGGAGTATCTAAGCATTGTAATAGAGACCTTGCAAAAGGAGAAGATATATTCTAAGTACATCAAGTCTAAGTTCTGGTTGAAGGGGGTCTTATTCTGGGGTCATATCATCACAAGCAATGGGATTTTTGTAGATCCATCCAAGTTTGATGCAATTGAGGGATGGCCAAGTCCAACATCAGTGAAGGATATCCATAGCTTCCGGGGGTTTTCTGAATATTATCACCGATTTGTGAGAAATTTTTCATGATTGTCAAACCCTCTTACCAATCTAACTCGGAAGGGAGTCAAGTTTTCTGGGAGTGATGAATGAGAAGAAAGCTTTAAGTAGTTGAAAATGTGTCTTATCACTACACCCATTCTCACCCTACCCACAAATGTAGAACTTTTTGTGGTATTTAGTGATGCTTCAAATAATTTCATGGGTTTTGTGTTGATGAAAAATGAAAAAGTCATTGCCTATGCTTGAGGCAATTGAAATTTCATGAGCAGAACTATCCAACACATGATTTGGAATTGGTTCTGGTGATCTTTACTTTAAAATTTTGCCAAAATTACCTATTTGGGGAGAAGTTTGAAATATATATGAACCAAAAAAGCATCAAGTATATATTCACATAGAATTAGTTGAATATGCACCAACGAAGATGGTTAGAGATGATCAAAGACTATGACTGCTCAATCCATTACCACCTTTGGAAAGCGAAAAAGGTGGTAGCTGCTCTAAGTAGAAAGGACCCATCAATTCTATCATTGATGATAATTGAAAAGGATCTAATATTCACAGTTTTGATGAATATGGACATGGGAATCATAAAGAAGGGAACATCATCAATCCTTTCACAAATTATTGGTCAACCTTCTTTTTGGAAAGGTTAAAGGATGCTCAAAAGAATGATGTGTGAATTCAGAAGAAAGTGGAAACTATCAGAAAAGGGAAATCCTTGGAGTTCAATGTTAATGAAGAAGGAATTGTGATATTTGGGTCAATAATGTATGCACCATAAAATCCATAGTTAAAGAAAGAACTTTGGGATTATGCACATAGTTTTAATTTCTCCATTCACCTAGGGAATACATTGATGTATCAAGATCCTTGAGAGCATTATTGGTGGGAAAACATGAAGAATGAGATCACTGAGTATACATCAAAATTCTTGGTATGTCATCAAGTGAAGGATGAGAGATAGAAGTATAAGGGGATGATGCAACTATTACCCACACCAATATGGAAATGGGAGAACATCACCATGGACTTTGTCACCGAACTTCTGAATCCATCCAAAGGAAAAAATGCTATCTAGGTTGTTGTGGATCGTCTTACAAAGACTGGACACTTTATTTCAATTCAAGAGGATTTCTCATTGGATCAACTAGCATGGATATAAATCAGATATGTGTTAAGGCTACCTAGAGTACCATTATCTATTGTATCTAATCGCAATCCAAGATTCAAATCTAAGATTTGTAAGAGTCTTCAACATGATCTAAATACTAAGTTGAACTTCAGTATGGCTTATCATCCTCAAACTGATGGCTAATCTGATTGGATTATCCAAATATATGAGGATATATTGAGATCATGCTCAATGGACTTCAAATGAGGATGGGATCAACATCTTCCTCTGGTTGAGTTCTCTTACAATAATAGTTTCCACTCAAGCATTCAAATATATCCTTATGAAGCCCTCTATGGGAAGAGGTGCAGAACACTGGAATGTTAGGATGAAGTTAGGGAGTGAAAACTCCTAGGTCTAGAAATGGTTGAAGAAATGGTAGATAAGTTTAAGACTATCAAGAAACACATTAAAGCTACTCAGAGTCGACAAAAGAGCTATATTGATAATCATCGATGAGACCTAGAGTTTGATGCTGCAGGCATGGTATTCCTCTTCATATCACCATGGAAGAGAGAAATAAGATTTGGGAAGAAGGGAAATCTTAGTCTAGGGTACATTGGCCATTTTGAGATCCTTGATCACATTGGAGCGGAGGCCTATCGAATAGCACTCCCACCAAACATATCTCAAGTACATGATGTATTCCATGTATCACTCTTGAGGAAGTACATACTTGAACCATCGCATGTAATCAATCCAGAGGTGGTACCATTAGAGAATGACCTCTCCTATGAAGATAAGATGGTGATGATCTTAGATTGTATGGAAAAATTTCTACAAAATAAGACAATGCCCTTCATCAAGGTGTTATGGCGAAACCACAAGTTTGAAGAAGAGACGTGGGAATCAGAGTAAGTGATAAAGCAGAGTTACCCTCATCTGTTTTAGTGTGGGAAAAGGAAATTTCAAGGGAGAAATTTCTTAAGGGGGAATATTGTTAGGAACCAAACTTTTATTAATAGAGATTCATCTTGATCTAATTAAAGGTATTATTATGTAAAATGGTTATATAACATATGCACTTCCTTGGTTTTATGTTTTTTTATTTCAAAATACCATTAATAATTGTTACCATTTCTAATATAGTCATTTAACTGTGATCACATGATTAGTATAAATATAGGGATTTAAAAATCCAAATTTACTCATACAAAGGAAGTGATCGCCTCATCTAGTAGAATTTCTCCGTACGAAGCCCATTTGTCAAACCTTGGAAAGGAGGTGGTGTTAGATCTAACCCATTATGATCGAATGGAACCGCATATGGGAGAAGTGGTAGTTGATAGATATTACCACCCAAACGATGTTATCCAAAACACTCTAAGAGTCTGTCACCATCGCACACCTTACCCTTAGGGCTTATGCAGGTGTTATAAGGGGTTATGTAACAAGACCTTAGCACTATGATTGTGTGAATTATTTTTTTATGTAATAAATAATATACATTCATTTTATTATTGTTACTTTGTAAATAATTTTTAAATCACAAATAGTATTTTTAGTTAATATTCAATTAAAAATATATTTTTATGAATTAATGGATTTTTGAATTAAATAATATTTTAATAAAATATTATTAACAAATTTATTTTTATTAAATATAAATTATCATATAATCTTTATGAATACAATTATAATTTTTATTAAGGTTTGAAATCCGTTTTTGGTTAAACCCTGTGAATTTTCGATAGATGTCGGATTTTATTTTAAGAGAAAAAATTCACATATTTAGAAAATTATTTAGATAAAATGAATGTTATTTTTGGAATCAGGACATCAAAATTATTGAATGGTGAATTTTTTATAATTTTCTGATATGGTTGAATTTTTTGGTAAAAATTAAATACCATTTAATTATATAACTTGTTTTATTACATCATAATGACCCAATAGTGATTTAATAAAATACTATAAATGGGGTGTTCATAAAATATATGTTTTACCAATAAAATAATGTGATTTTAGGTTTGTTTAATTTATTTTACAAAGCCTTAGTGGAACCTCTAAGACTTAAAAAACATTTTGTCATTTTAAAATGATTTCCTTGAGAGAGTGACTCACCTCCACATAAGCAAGAAAAATATTTTAAGAATTTCTTCCATTGTCCTTAGAAAATAATTTTTTCCACTCCCCTTTGTAAAAAACCATGGGCAAAAACCATGGGTTGGTTTTTGGTTTTTATTAGTTTAATGTGTGGTGGCCAAAACCTAAATAATAAAGAATTCCCTCTATTTTCTTATATAAACCCACCCAATATCCCACTTCCTCTTCACTCAAAGCATTTAGAGCTCAACCAACCTATGACCAACTCTCACTAGAATCATCCCAAGGTGACCCAAGCTCCCAAGAAGCCTCTCTCAATCCTCCCCCACGCATTTCGGATCACACTTCTAAGTAAGATATTTCTTCGTTTCTCATTTTTATCTAAATTTATTTATGTTGTTATACACTTTTTTTATAATTAAAAATGTTGGGGTTTGATTTATAACCTACCCCAAACTTCTATCCTTATGTTAAAATTATGAGATACCCATTTATCACTACTGGGAAGAGGACTTTTCCCAACACTTGTATACCAACGGTTCCAAGAACTGTTGGTATATTTTATCTTTACCAACGGTTTTCATAAACTGTTGGTAAATATCTTGAACAGGTGACTTTTCCCAATGGTTTAATAAAACTGTTGGGAAAGATGGGGAAAAAGTCACTTTTACCAACGGTTTGATGAAACTGTTGGGAAATATGGGGAAAATTTTAGTTTTCCCAATGGTTACATAAAATCGTTGGGAAAGATTGAGTTTTCCCAATGGTTTTTAAAAACCGTTAGGAAAAAAAGCCCCAAATTCTCCAAATGCAGGCATCGGCCTCTCCACGATTCCAGAACCCTTCCGCTGGTCTCCAAAAGTGATTCCTTCATAGAAGCACTTTAGAATCCCCACCTCTTCCATCGGATTAGAAACTACCAGGTTAGACTCCTTCCATATTTTATCAAGGATATAGTTCCACCTCTTATCAAGCATATCCTTCTATTCTCTATGATTTGGTTATTCCCAATTTTTAGGGTTTTTGTAAAATTTTATGATTGTTCCATGAATTGTGTACTCAAATCCCTATATCGGTGTATGCCCAATTAATGTTTTCATTACACATTTACATTTATAAGGGCATGGTGTCTCTTTATTGTGTTCTAATTTTGAATATTCATAGTTTTTTTTAATCTCAATGCTTCAAATAATATAGCTTCATGTATATGAACTAATAAGAAATTGTTTGTAATATTTATTGATATTATTTCATGAAAATCACTCTCATTAAGATCATGCCAAACATGAAGATCTTGTTTATCTTAATTTTTTGTACACTATGTGTATTACATAACAAGTATGTATCATGTTTCTATAAAAATATATATATATATATAAAATGACACATTGTTCACTTATCCTTTGCACAATAGAACATATGGAGTATCTTCTTGAACTTTTCAAAATAGTATGTGGTCCCTAATTAGTACTTATTCCTTCTTCATGAAACTAATTCACAGAATGTCAAATTCAAAATATTAGTGAATATTAGTTTTTCTAATATAACCATTAATCATTATGCCTTCGACATCATACATGTGTTATTCAATCACCTTTTTAAAACACAATGACCATTTTCACTAATTCGGGGTTCCTCAAAATGCTTGGGAAAATCAGAAAAATGCATGTATTGAATCATGTTTCTCATATGGTTTCATGGATACAAGTTCATCTCAAAAATTATGACTGCATGGTTCAAATATCATGAGGACCATGAGATTATTATTCTTCACACAAATGAAGTTCTTTTCTACAACTATGTGTTTTTGTTTTCACTTTTGATTTGGCTGAAAGGGGAGCTTTGTAGTCATTAATCATGGTTGTGGGTGGTCATTTAGGATGTAAGATAGTATGACTTCATTTTACTTGATATATCCAATATCATTATTGATTTATTTTCAATTTGATTATCTTTAACAAGTGATGTTATTTAATAAGTTTTTATTAATGGTTGTAATAATGACGATATGGTATAAGGGTTCATATGGTGTGTATAAGGGTTCACATGGTGTGTATAACAGTTGACATGGTATCAGTTAACTCAAGTCATTAATTTAATCCTTCATTCTCCCTATAATACAAGAAATTGAATGATGTAAACCCATCCTCACATGATTTATTACCTTCGATAGTGTCCAACATATGGAATACGAGCTTTTGAATTCATCAGTTAACCAGGATCATATATTCCATTTCCCCCAAGATGATTGTACTAATATAACTTTTGGGTCAACTAAATATGGTTCTCATTGTACGTTGTATATTATGTGTCCTTCTTGGCCAATACTCACTTTTATGGGGGTGGGGTGCTTTTCACTACCCATTCTGGCATGTGTAGACAGCCATAAAAATGTTACATAAGTCACAAGTTTAATTCAGTAATGTTGTTATCATTGACATACTTTATTAAGAATTTCAAATTTAAAAATAAATTTTTTTGTCTATACTTAATGAAATTAAATCTTTTTACAAGCCATGAACAACCTATTAGTGTAGAAGCCTAAAATTTATTCACCCATGGGGTGCGCTTGACTTGGGGAAGTAATTGGTTAATGAAAGGTATGGCCATAGAGGTGTCAATTATGAGTTATTGAACATGAGTGAATGATTTGGGATGCCTATAACACATGATGGGACCTGATTCATGTGCCTCTTATAGACCTAATGAAAATGAATATAAATAAATTTTAATTTAATTTATGAGTACTTGTTCTTTACATTATTTTAATAGTTCACTACATCGACTAGAAAATTCTTCCTTTATCATTTACTTAAATGTATTTTCTATTAAAGTTCAATCTTATTGAATTGTTTATGACAAAATGACTTATATAAATTCTTTTTACAGAATGGACAGAAGTTGGATGTATGAAACTGATCGGATCTCAAGCGATTTTCAAAACAATTGTGAGAACTTTATAGATTTTACATTTCACAGTGCTTCAGATAGTGGTCTCATACACTGCCCATGTTCCAATTGTGTTGGTAGACCTTGGTTGAGCCGTGAAGAAGTCATCTACCACATAACCAAAAAT
The DNA here is from genome assembly GCA_963277665.1 of Viscum album. Lineage (NCBI taxonomy): Eukaryota > Viridiplantae > Streptophyta > Magnoliopsida > Santalales > Viscaceae > Viscum > Viscum album. Next base: position 67,166,451 of record OY728165.1, on the reverse strand, counting down.
GGTTTTCAAGCAAACTACTTTGTGTGTTATCACAATGGGGAGAAAATGAAATATCAAATTGGTGATGATTGAAATGAAAGGACTAGAATGGAGAATTTGTTAGATGATCGGTTTCCGTTTATTCGTCATCATGAAAAAGAAAGGATTTTGACTCAAGAAGACTTCAATATGTGCACAGCTGATGCATCTATTGAAAATGATGATATTGATAGAGTGAAAAAATTAAATGATGATTCCACGACTCCAATATATCGACAATGCGATAAAATGAAAAAGATGGAATTTTTAATCCGATTGTTTCATGGGAATACTATGTATGGGATTTCTAATACAGCAATCGATTACATTCTTACCCTCTTTAAGGATTTACTTCCAGATGATGAAGATATTACCTCAAACCACTATATGGCATGGAAGTTAGTTGAGGAACTTGGATTTTCATGAAACAAGATTCATGATTGTCCAAAAGATTGCAGTTTATTCTGGGAGGAAATCTCTGAATGAAATGATAGTATAAAATGTGGCACATCCAGCTGGAAGTCAAAATCTGATGGAACACCATCCCACATTCCACAAAAAGTAATGTGGCACTTTCCATATATCCCCAGACTCCAAAATCTTCTTATGTCTGATAACATATCAATAAAAATGAGATGGAATTATACCAAGAGAAAGAAGACTAATGATGAGTTGGTTCATCCTGCAGATGGATTTTCATGGCATAGATTTGATGCTCGACATCCTGATTTTGCAACTGACATGTGTAATGTGAGGTTGGGTCTTTCATGCGACGGTTTTAATCCATTTGGCCAGATACTTACTTCACACAGCACATGGCTAGTTTTTATACACATTTATAATCTTCCCCCATGGTTGTGTATGAAAAAACCTTTCACTTTCATGAGTATACTCATATCTGGTCCTTCTGATCCCGGCATTGATATTGATGTATACATGCAAAATTTATTAAAAGAGTTAAAACTTCTTTGGGATGTGGGTGTGCACACATATTTTTCATGTTCGAAAGACATATTTTAGATGTGTGTTGCCCTTATGTTTTTTTTAAACATATTGGGACTAGCCCTTTTATTGAAGAAAAGAAAAATAGAGACCTATTTTAAATTGGGTAAGAGGGGAACCATTACACACCTAAGGCCAAGGCACGCAGACTTTAGAATGAAGGGCACAAAATCCCATGGAATCAAAAGACCCAAAGGTCCAGAGCTGAGCCAAAAAGACTCCCCGTAGTCAACAATGCCATCGCGCCCAGGCCAAGCATATCGCCCGCTGAAACCGGGCCACCTGAGACATCACCGAGAAGCATCATCCCTGAGAACCACCCTGGTTTTTCGATGCGCACCCACTGGTCGTCCTTCGAAACGTCGTCGCCCTTCCATCCCCAATGCACGAAGCCCACCGCCATCGCCAGCAGGGAACCAACACTGGACCATGAACAAGACACCATAGTCGAGATCCCGACCAAACCGAGCTGAAAAAATAAGATCTAAAACAGATCTGAATATGGATACGCCGAATTCCATGGGGGCAGAGACGTCATGGGGGGGGGGGGATCCAGAGACGCCGAAGCAGGATGAAACACCAGATCTGAGATAGATCTGAAACGCCGATGGCCACCGAACTGAATCGCCAAACTGCCAGACCAGCGACCGAAGCCACGCATGACCAGAGCATCGAGAGCCCTACAGACCAGAAACCATGGCCCAAATCCACCGCGTCAAGGGAGAAACCACCGAAGAAGCCGCTGAATAAGCTGCCACGGGATAAACCCTACAGGATATAGAGAGCTCTCGGCCGAAGCCGAGAGGTCCCCCTTACGGCATCGTGTTGCGCGTATGTGGACGATCAATGATTTTCCGTCTTATGCAATGATGTTTGGATGGAGGATGAAGGGAAAACTGTCATGTCTAGTTTGTATGAAGAATACATGATCTAGAAGACTGAAACATTGTTGTAGTTTCAGTTTTATGGGACATCGACGATTCTTGCCAAAGGATCATCCATATAGAATGAATCGTCAAAGATTTGATAATACCATATATACCGATGATTCACCTCAACGTATGTCTGGAACTGAGGTGTTTAATGAATTAAAAGATTTCAGTTTTCTGTTCAGGAAGGGTCAAATGAAATCTGGAAAGAGAAACAATGGTTCTACTGAAACCTGTTATAATTGGAGGAAAAGGAGTATCTTTTCTGATTTTCCTTATTGGTCAACCAATTTGTTACGTCATTGCTTATACGTAATTAATATTGAAAAGAATATATGAGAAATTTTTCTTTCGGTTCTTCTAAATGTCAAGGGGAATACAAAAGATGATTTACGATCTCGTCATGACTTGGTGGATTGGGGCATCAGACCAGAATTTCATCATGTGCGTATCAGTGAAAATAAATGGCAACTTCCATGTGCGTCTTATGTGATGACACCTATGAAAAAAACAATTTCTAAAAGTATTAGAGACTATTAGAGTTCCTTATGGCTATTCAAGCAACATATCTAAATGGGCCAACAGAAGAGATTTGAAGCTAAAATCTTTGAAGACTCATGATTATCACGTTCTACTGCATGAGTTGCTTCCAATAGAAATTCATCATCTTTTGTCCAATAATGTAAGGGTGGATGTTATTCGGTTGTGACATTTGTTTATATATCTTTGTGCTAAGAAGTTTTCCAAGTATTTCCTGCAAAAAAAATGTTGACAGATGCCCCATTAATTTTTTGTGAGTTGGAGAAAATATTTCCTTCATCATTTTTCACATGCATGCTGCATCTGACCGTCCATATTCCCGCTGAAATACTTCTCAAAGGACCTATTTATTTTCATTGGGTGAATCCAACTAAAAGAAATATGTTCACATTAAAGTCTTATGTCTGAAAGAGAAATCATCCCGAAGGTTCTATCATGAACGGTTACCTGGCTCAAGAATGTATGGATTTCTACTCGATATATTTGTTTGATCTTACTACAAGATTGAACAGACCAATGAGAAATGAAGAATAAAAGTATGAGAAAATTGAAACCAGTTTTCCATCACTACCTCAAACAGGAGGAATTCCTGGATCATATACATTGAAGATATTAATCCATGAAGAGCGGGAGATGGCACATCGCACAGTTTTGTTCAACTGTGATCTGATCGATGACTATATCAGGTAACTAAATTGATTAGGTATATCTTACATATATATCTGTTAAACTATTCATATTTTTTAACTATAGGGAACATAAAACAATGATAAATAGGAAGTATTGTTCTTTATCTTTGAGAACGAGAGAGACTTTGCATAGCAAAGAGTTTTCTACTTGGTTAAAATTGAAGGTAAAAATATTAATGTTTAAAATAATTATATGAATATTTAATTAAGATTAATAGTCATTTATATTGAAGGTATTGAGTTTGTCTACTAACTCTGTCTCTGAGGAAATAAGAGCTTTGGCTTTTGGTCCTAATACCATGGTTCGTGACTGTAAATCAATTGTTATCAATGGGTACAAATTTATTGTCACTGAACGAGAAAAGAACATGAGAACACAACATGATGGTTTTATGGTTACTACCACAACATATTGTTATGCCAGTGCATGAGATAGTAGACCGCGATTTGAAAATGTGGGTTATTATGGAGTTGTTGAGAAAATAATAATATTGGATTATTACTCTCATGGACGAGTCACAATGATGAAATTTCATTGGTTTGATTTGATGATGATACATGGCACATTTATTGATGATTGTGGATTTCGAGTAATTAATATAACTCGCAGTCTTGCGACTGAAGTACCATATGTGTTGGGATCAATGGATAAACATGTTTTTTATGTCAAAGACTATCTTTGACCTGAATTTGGTGTCATAGTTGAAGTAATTCCAAGACATATTTTTGATGATGGTGATGATGGAATTGAAACTGTCCCTAGTGCCATTGGAACCAATCCATTTATTTCTTTTGATGACTCCAATAGCTCAATTGTCATAGTTGATTGTGAACCTGAAGTTGTGGTTGAAAATATATAGAATCATTCATACATGTTCTCAATTATTTTGGTTTACCTCGAGTTGGGTTGTTAAGGTTGGTAATATTCAAATTGATTTAGTATTGATCACAAATATGTTTTATCTGACTTTACCGTTATGTGAATTTTCAATGTTTATTGGTTGTAGTTCTATTTGAATTGCATTTACTAATTTGGAATTGAACTGTATTAGAACCTAGTCAAACAATATTTTTAACTTGGTGAACATTACAACTTGTATGATTTATTAAATCCATTCAATCTCTTCTAAAACAATTGATAGCTAAATTACCAATGAATCCCCCTATTCCCTCATATATTTAGTTTTTTGGGTTACACATTAGTTTCCTTTTTCTAATTAATTACATATTTGTTTTCAAAAGTAGGAAATGAAGCCAATTGAAGAGAGACGAAGGAAAAAAATGATGGAGAGCAATCGTCGAATGACAGAGTTGGTAATTCCATCATTAGTGCCTATACTGAGTACTTTATATCAAATTGATATATTTAAAGAATATATAATGTCATGTGATTAATTTTTTTGTAGAAATTTTTGTAGGATCCACATATACGTCGACAGTTATTCAACGAGGAGCCTAGTACTGGTCTTAGTACTCAGGCTGGTGGTACGAGGAGGGTTCGTACCAGAGGTGGACGAGAAGCTGCGCATACCCGACTAGACCTTGACCCTCCCATTGACATGTCATCCTTCCCATATTCTGATCCTGGTGTGTCGCTAGGGACACACAGGATATTTAGGCCTCCCATGTTTTCGCTACCTTCTGTATCTTCTAGCCCATCATTTTCACATCCCATGATGATTCCCACTCCCCAGTCAGAATCCGATCAGATAGTTGTCCCATCTTCTTTTCCTTCTACTTCTGTCTCCCTGAGCTTTTATATTTCATCGTCTTCGACTCCTGTTCCACCACAGGGTGTTCCATCAGTTTCTATAGATCCAGCGGTGCTCAGCAATCATACGGGCATAGGTATATTTATAGAACCCTAACAAATTTTTATAGCAATATTTATTTTCATTATAACATGTTTTGATAAAATATTTGTTTTTCTTTCATGAAAGATACATCTATTGATAGGAGGATTCTCATAAATCATGTTTACCCTAATACTTCCAGAAGGATTTTTAGTAAAAGTTTTATCTTCTATTAATTTTATGATATTCTCATTTTAAATGTAAATTTTTCATAAATAAATTAATTTACAGACCCATAGTCAAATATTGTATTTGAATAATGTAAATAAACAACTAACATACTGTGCCTCTTTTGTTTAAAATGGAAAGGATTATTAGTGAAAAGAACAACTAGCATACGGAAAACCGACCAAATGCATTAAGATTCTGTTGATAATTTATCACAATGATCCATGGGTCATATTTGACATGTACAAGTCAACCCCGTCTTAATCCGAGGCACGGTGTGGCCGGGATCACTCTTAGTGTCTCTCTTTTGTTTAAAATGGACAACATTTTAAGTACATATGGAAAACTGACCAAACGCATTCGGTTTCCATTGAAACATTAGGAGAACGATCATGGGTCATATGTGACATGTACGAATCAACCCCGCCTCAATCGGAGACGCGGTGTGGCCAGTACCACTCAAAGTGTCTGTCTTTTGTTTCGAAAGGACATCATTTTAAGTGAAAAACATCAACTGTCATACAGAAAACTGACCAAACGCATTCAGATTGTGTCAATACTTTATTAAAACAATACATGGGTCATATATGACGTGTACGAGTCAACCCCACCTCAATCCGAGGTGCGGTGCGGCCAAAACCATTCACAGTGTCTCTCTTTTGTTTAAAATGGACAGGATTATAAGTAAAAAGACCAACTGACTTACGAAAAACTGACCAAACACATTCAAATTCTGTTGATAATTTATCACAATGATCCATGGGTCATATGTGACATGTATGAGTCAACCCCACCTTAATCTGAGGCACGGTGTGGCCGGGATCACTCTAAGTGGCTCTCTTTTGTTTAAAATGGACAACATTTTAAGTACATACGGAAAACCGACCAAACGCATTCGGTTTCCTTTGAAACATTAGGAGAACGATCCATGGGTCATATGTGACGTGTACGAATCAACCCCTCCTCAATCGAAGATGCGGTGTGGCCATCACCACTCAAAGTGTCTATCTTTTGTTTCAAAAGGACATCATTTTAAGTGAAAGACATCAGCTGGCATACGGAAAACCGAACAAATGCATTAGAATTGTGTAGATACTTTAGAACAACAATCCATGGGTCATATATGATGTGTACGAGTCATCCTCGACTCAATACGAGGTGTGGTGTGGCTGACATCATTCACAGATTTCTCTTTTGTTTAAAATTGACAGGATTATAAGCAAAAAGAACAACTGACATATGAAAAACTGACCAAACACATTCGGATTCTATTAATAATTTATCACAACGATCCATGGGTCATATGTGACGTGTACGAGTCAACACCGCCTTAATCCAAGGCACGGTGTGGCCGGGATCACTCTAAGTGGCGCTCTTTTTTTTAAAATGGACAACATTTTAAATACATATATAAAACCAAAAAATGCATTCGGTTTCCATTAAAACATTAGTAGAACGATCCATGGGTCATATGTGACGTGTATGAATCAACCTCGCCTCAATAGAAGATGCGGTGTATCCAGAACCACTCAAAGTGTTTGTCTTTTGTTTCAAAAGGACATCATTTTAAGTGAAAAACATCTACTGGAATATGGAAAACCGACCAAACGCATTAGGATTGTGTCAATACTTTATAAAAACGATCCATGGGTAATATATGATGTGTACGAGTCAACCCTACCTCAATCCGAGGCGCGATGTGGCCAACACCATTCACAGTGTCTCTCTTTTGTTTAAAATGGATAGGATTATAAGTGAAAAGAACGACTGACATATGAAAAACTGACCAAACACATTCGTATTCTATTGATAATTTATCACAACGATCCATGGGTCATATGTGAGGTGTACGAGTCAACCCCTCCTTAATACGAGGCACGGTGTGGCCGGGATCACTCTAAGTGGCTCTCTTTTGTTTAAAATGGACAACATTTTAAGTACATACGGAAAACTGACCAAACAGATTCTGATTTGGTTGATACTTTAGAACAACGATCCATGGGTCATATGTGACGTGTATGAATCAACCCCACCTCAATTAGAGACACGGTATGGCTGGAACCACTCAAACTGTATGTCTTTTATTTCAAAAGGACATCATTTTAAGTGAAAAACATCAACTGGTATACAGAAAACCGACCAAACGTATTTAGATTGTGTCGATACTTTAGAACAATGATCCATGGGTCATATGTGATGTGTACAAGTCAACCCCACCTCAATCCGAGGCACAGTGTGGCCAACACCATTCACAGTGTCTCTCTTTTATTTAAAATGGACAGGATTATAAGTGAAAAGAAAACTGACATATGAAAAACCGACCAAATGCATTCAGATTCTATTGATACTTTATCACAACGATCCATGGGTCATATGTGATGTTTATGAGTCAACCCCTCCTCAATCTGAGGCGCAGTGTGGCCGACACCATTCACAGTGTCTGTCTTTTGTTTAAAATGGACAGGATTATAAGTGAAAAGAACAACTGACATACGAAAAACCAAACAAATGCATTCGGATTCTATTGATGCTTTATCACAATGATCCATGGGTCATATGTGACGTGTACGAGTCAATCACACCTTAATATGAGGCATATTTTGGTCGGGATCACTCTTATTGTCTATCTTTTGTTTAAAATGGAAAACATTTTAAGTACATACAGAAAACCGAACAAACGCATTTGGATTGTGTCGATACTTTATCCCAACGATCCATGTGTCATATGTGACGTGTATGATTCAACCCCGCCTCAATATGAGACATGGTGTGGCCGACACCACTCTAACTGTGTCTCTTTTATTTAAAATGGATAGGATTATAAGTGAAAAGAAAAATTGGAATACGGAAAACTGACCAAACGCATTCGAAATGTGTTGATGCTTTAGGAAAACGATCCATGGGTCATATGTGATGTGTAGGAGTCAACCCCGCCTTAATCCGAGGCATGGTGTGGCTAGGATCACTCTAAGTGGCTTCCTTTTGTTTAAAATGGACAAAATTTTAAGTACATATGGAAAACCGACCAAACGCATTTGATTTCTGTTCAAACTTTAGGAGAATGATCCATGGGTCATATGTGACGTGTACAAATCAACCCCACCTCAATATAAGACACAGTGTATATCATCCTGTCTTTTTATAACATAAACTTTCATTACATTACACAAAACTGAGGATCGTTAAGGTTTAGTGTCTTAGAAACAAGGATCATAATACATAAAAAAAACATAAAACATTCTTCTTAAACACTTGAAAGGATTCTCCTTTAGTTCATCCTATGTTAATTATGCATCTCATAACCTGGGGACATACATCAAAAGAAAGGGTGAGCAGAAGGCCCAGTAAGGGAAACAAGAGAAACATTTTACAAGTGAACTTGAGATACTTCAATAAGGACATGAAAAGAACTTTAAGGCATGAGAAAGAAATCATGAGATACATCATAATAAAAATAACATTTTTCATAACTTGAAGATGTGGCTACAACATTTAATATTGATAATCGTTTCGTTTCACCAAGGTCCATCCCCAAGGTGTCGTTAAAAATTACCAAGGTTATTCACCAAGGCGTCATTAAAATGGTCATCTCTAGAGATTAAGTCTTTACCCAATGCATTGGAGCGCTATCAGGGATCACCCTTAAATTTGTCTTTATTTTCATCTGAGCCACATATATCATCATCAAACATTTCATAAATAACCAATATAGCATAAAATAAATGGGTTTCATTTCATAATCATAACGTTTTAAAAACTGCTTTAAAGACATGATCTTCACGTTACTTTAAACCCACGGAAAGGGAAAGCGGGTATCATGTATGTAAATCCCAAAATTTAAAATAGAACATTTTTTTATATATATGTGAATACTCCTTTAGAAATAGGAGCTTTGAGTATTCACTTTATAACATAAAATAATTTTGAGAAAAGAGAGGCATTTTGAGACGAAAATTCTGCAGCATAACGGCTATGTTACAAGGTTTTAGAAAACTTTGAAAAGAGAGGGAACATGGGTTGAACAATCATAATTGACCCATAAAAAAAGTAGAGGGACAGAATAAGAAGGATATATGGACATGGGGATGCAATTTCAAGGAAATACCATTTGAAATGAAAAACATGGAAGGAGGACAAAAATTTGATTTCTCTTATGAAAATTCGGCAGCCTAACGGCGTCACTTAAACTTCTACAAAAATGAATTGAACAAATAAAATAGGGTCTCTCATCATATGATTATAATAGATCAGTATGATATATATAGAGATCATACCCCAACATAATAAAAAGGAACTTGAAAGATTTGACATGAAAATCGAACTTGAAAATGAGAAGGGTGAAAGAATCACTTAAACATTCGGCAGCCTAACGGCGTCACTTAAACTTTCATAAAACGAAATGATGAGAGTAAGAGGGGATCTCTCATCATATAAACATGAAAGGGCTGTAAGTGGAATATAAAAGAACATCCTCTCACATAAAAACATGGAGCACAAAAGGAATGACATAAAAGAGGTTACATGAAAAGAAAGAGAGGGGTCGGATCCCTTACCTTAAAACGTGACTCTTGAAACTCAAAGGATTGGAATTTGAGGGCTTGGGGGCAACTTGGGAGGACTCCTTGGAAGGTAAGAAGACCAGAACTTCGTTGGGGAAGAGTTGGGAGTGAAAACCAAAGGAGGAAAGGGTGGTTATTTATAGGGAAAGTGAGGGGACAAAGCATTAATGGCCAAAGGACACCTCACATGTGCTTTTCTCAAACCCATGTGCTCTCCCTTGGAATTTATCATGGAGTTAGGCCACATGGGGCCCCCAAAACAATAATTCATCACCCTTGGCCGGCCAACCCTCAAAAGATCTCATGACATCATCATGACACCATTATGATTTCATTAAACATACCGAAACCCTAAAACGGTATTTTTACTATTCACTGAAAATTCAACTTTCTCAGAATAATCCCAAAATTTCACCTTAACCAAATATCAATGCTCTGATTTCAAAAATGAAATCCATTTTATAAAAATATTTTTCTAAATATTTTTAATTTAATTTTTAAATAAAAAGACTATTCATCGAAAATTCATTTTTTTTTCAGAAAATCCCCAAAGATTACCTTAACATAATATCGATGCTCTGAGTTCAAAAATAAAGTCCTTTTTATAAAAATAATTTTCTAATTATTTTTAATTAAATTTTTAATTAAAAAACACTATTCATCCGAAAAAGCTAATACTTGATTAATAATTTATGAAACCGTTATTTACCGATTTTATTGAATCACATTACTTAATCTAGGTGTCTAGATTATATTAAAACTTTCTTTGAGTGAAATTATTAATCCATTTGGTCACATTACTAATCCTAAGCGTAAAATCACTATTCATAATTTACTATTCATCAAAAATTAAGTTGATCTTATTAGACTCCAAATTCCTTAATGAACACTTTTGTAGAAGACCATTTTTTGAAAATCATTACACATCATTAGTTATTTAGGGTTTACATAAATATTTCAAAATATCCCTTTTTCAAAATTCATCAATAAAATACATTCTAAAATTATCTAGACATTTGAAATTTCACAAACATTACTAAAGGAAGAAATCTCAATTTATTCACCCGAAAGGATTACACAAGGAAACTAGGGTCTCATCACATAGCCCCTTATAACACTGGCATAAGACCTAAGTGTAAGGTGTGCTATGGTGAGAGAATCTGAGGGAGGCTCAGATAACATTGCCCTAGTAGCAATCTCCACTAACTTGAACTTCTCCTGCAAGCGTTTTCGTTCAAGCTTGACACGCTGGAGCTCGGATTGGGCTTGGTCCAAAGCGAATCCCACAGATGCTACCTCCTTCCCAAGCTCTGATAAGTGGGCTTCGTAAGGGTTGAGTCTACTGGATGAAGCCATCAACTCCCCTTTCTGCATTAACCATTAACATCTTATTAAATCATTAAGAGTAAGTTAATATAATACTCAAAAATATTGGGTCGTTAAATTCTTCCCCCCTTAAGAAATTTCGTCCCCGAAATTTATACTTGAGGCCTAGCCGAAAAGGTGAGGGTACTTTTGCTTCATCGTTTCCTCGGGCTCCCAAGTCGCTTCTTCATACTTATGATTCCTCCACAACACTTTCACAAGGTGGGTAGTCTTGTTTCGTAGAACCTTGTCTCTACGGTCTAAGATCTCCACTGGCTGCTCTTCATAAGAGAGGTCATGTTCAAGTTGTACCACCTCTGGGTTCAGTACATGCGAAGGGTCGGGTATGTACTTTTTTAAGAGAGATACATGGAAGACATCATGAACTTGAGCTAGGTTCGGTGGAAGTGCTAGACGATAGGCCACTGTTCCTATGCGATCAAGGATTTCATATGGGCCAATGTACCTAGGGCTGAGCTTCCCTTTCTTCCCAAATCGCATGACTCTCTTCCATGGAGAAATTCGAAGGAAGACTTTGTCACCAACACCAAACTCCAAGTCCCTTCGACGATTGTCAGCATAGCTCTTCTGCCGACTCTGAGCAGCCTTTATGTGTTGTTGGATGGCATGAACATGTTCCGTCATCTCTTGCATGAGATCAGGCCCAAGAAGCTTCCTCTCACCAGTTTCATCCCAACAAGTAGGAGTTCTACACCGCTTTCCATATATAGCTTCATAGGGTGCCATCTGAATACTCGCATGGAAGCTGTTGTTATAGGAGAACTCCACTAATGGGAGGTGTTGATCCCATCCACCTTTAAATTCCATTGAGCATAATCTCAACATGTCTTCGAGTGTCTGAATATTCCTTTCAGATTGGCCATCAGTTTGAGGATGATAGGCCGTACTAAAATTCAATTCAGTGTTCAGAGCATGCTGAAGACTTCTCCAGAATTTTGATGTGAATCTTGGGTCACGATCAGATACGATGGATAGTGGTACCCCATGCAGCCTTACCACTTCCTTCACGTATATCATGGCAAGCTGATCCAGAGAGAAATCTTCCCGAATAGAGATAAAATGGGCTGTCTTGGTGAGACGGTCCACAATAACCCATATCGCATTGTTTCCTTTGGATGTTTTTGGGAGACCAGTTACAAAGTCCATAGTGATATTATCCCACTTCCATACTGGTATGGGTAGTGGTTGTAATACCCCCTTAGGAAGTTGTCTTTCTGTCTTTACTTGCTGACACACTAGGCACCTTATAGTGTAATCGGCAATCTCCCTCTTCATGTTATCCCACCAATAATGATCACAAAGGTCTCTATACATCTTAGTGCTTCCCGGATGTATAGAGAAAGTAGAGCTATGAGCTTCATCCATCAGTTCTTTCTTTATCTCCGGAATAGATGGAACACATAGTCTTGTACGAAATTTCAATACACCTTCTTGATCAATATTGAAGTCAGGGAACTTCCCATCCTTTACAGCCTCGAACTTCTCCTGCAGCAAAGGATCTTCTTTTTTAGCCTTCTTGATCTTCTCTAGCAATGAAGGTTGAGAAATCATTTGGGATAGGGTTGATGATGTCCCTTTCCTTATAATTCCCATGTCCAGTTTTACTAGATCTTTAATCAAGGGATCTCCCAGGATCCTCATTGTTGCCAGAACAACAGGATCTTTCCTGCTTAACGCATCCGCGACTTTGTTTGCTCTTCCTGGGTGATAATGAATTGAACAATCATAGTCTTTAATAAGCTCCAACCATCTCCTTTGTCTCATGTTCAATTCTTTCTGAGTGAAAATATACTTTAGACATTGGTGGTCAGTGTATATATCACATTTCTCCCCATAAAGATAGTGCCTCCATATCTTTAGAGCAAAAACAACTGCCGCCAGCTCTAGATCATGCGTAGGATAATTCTACTCATGAATCTTCAACTGTCGAGATGCATAAGCAATTACCTTGTCATTCTGCATGAGGACGCACCCAAGCCCTTTCAGAGATGCATCGCTAAAAATAACGAATCCTTCTCCAATAGAGGGTAGTGTTAACACCGGTGCAGTAACCAATCTCTTCTTCAGCTCTTGGAAACTTTCCTCGCATTCCTTTGTCCAGATGAACTTAACCCCTTTTCGAGTCAACTTGGTTAGTGGATTAGAAATCCGTGAAAAGTTTTTCACAAACCTCCTATAATATCCCGCTAAACCAAGGAAACTACGAATCTCAGTTACTGTTGTGGGTTGAGGCCACTCCTCCACAACCACTGTCTTTGCAGGGTCAACCGAGATTCCTTCATTGGTTACGATGTGCCCCAAGAAAGCCACTTGTTGTAACCAAAACTCACACTTGCTGAACTTCCCAAAGAGCCTCTCCTTCCGTAGAGTTTTCAAAATAACCCTCAGATGATCTTCATGCTCCTCACGACTTTTTGAATATATCAAAATATCATCAATAAAAACTACCACAAAGTTATCAAGGTAGTCCTTAAAGAATCTATTCATCAAATCCATGAAAATAGCAGGAGCATTAGTCAAGCCGAAGGGCATAACAGTAAACTCATAATGCCCATATCTTGATCGGAAGGCAGTCTTTGGAATATCTTCTTTCTTCACCCTCAGTTGATGATAACCAGATCGAAGGTCAATCTTAGAGAAGAATTGAGCCCCACGAAGTTGGTCAAATAAATCATCAATTCTTGGAAGAGGGTATCTGTTCTTCACTGTGATCCCGTTCAGTTCTCTATAATCAATGCATAGCCGCATTGATCCATCCTTCTTCTTCACAAAGAGAACGGGTGCTCCCCAAGGAGACACACTCGGTCGGATAAACCCCTTCTCCAACAAGTCTTGGAGTTGTTTCTTTAACTCTTCTAGATCCACATTTTCCATTCTATACGGAGTCTTTGATATCGGTTGAGACCCAGGTACGAGTTCAATGGAGAACTCTACCTCTCTTTCTGGGGGAGGTCCAGGTAACTCCTCAGGAAATACATCCATGTATTCCTGAACAATCGGAACATCTTCAATTTGTATGCTCCCTTTCCCTTCTTCCTCATCACCGATTAACTCCATAAAGAAAGCTATAGGAGGTGCCTCTAGATAGGGATCAGTTCGGGATATCTCTCCTCGGAAGATAACTGTAGGTCGTTCATTAAAGACTACTGAGATTTCCTTAATTCTGCAGTTGATCTTAGCGTTATACTTTGAGAGCCAGTCCATCCCTGGTATAATGTCAAATTCCATCATGGGAATGACTACTAGATTTGCGATAAGATTGTTCTCACCAAAGTAAACACTAGAGTCTCTAAACACTGTTGATGCATTGATAATCCCACTTGGAGTCTTGACTGACAACTCTACCTCAAGCAATTCGGGGATTGATTCTATATTCTTTGCAAACTTGGAAGAAATAAAGGAATGCGTAGAACTAGAATCAAATAAAGCACTTGCTAGTTTTGAGAGGACAACAAGAGTACCTGCTACCACATCGTTCGGAACTTCAACTTCAGTTGTTGTGATAGCGAAAGCACGACCTTGCTCCCTTGGCCTCTGCTGAGGTTGATGGTGATTCCCCTCCACCGCCCTCGGATTGGGACATTGGTTAGCAAAGTGCCCAAGCTGTCCACACTTGAAGCATGTGACTTCGGGTAGGGCCAGAACCATCTTTCCTCTGTCGTTAGTGTTGGGAAGCTGAGGCTTCACCTCACTATGACAATTCTGAGCAATATGGCCTCCTCTTCCACACTTGTAGCACTTGCCACTTCCGTTCAAGCAGTTCCCCAGATGATTCTTCCCACATTTATTGCATGTGGTAAGTTGCATTTGCTTTCCACCTCTTCCCTGATCAAAAGACTTCCCTAAACTGGGCTCTAACGATCTCTTCTTTTCATTTGGCTTATGAGACCACTGTGTCTCACCAAACTCCAGCTCGACTGTCATAGCACTTCGAACTATTTCTTCATAGCTATCATAATCCCTGTTGGCTGGATTCTTCCGCAGATGAGGTCGTAGTCCACCAAAGAATCTATCAACCTTCCCATTAGGGTCCATGACAAAGCTTGAGGTATAACGGGAAAGCCTTGTGAAGTTCATCTCGTAGCTTCCGACAGATTCGTTCTCCTTCTGCTTCAGCTCGAGAAACTCTTTCTCCATTCTCGTTCTCATGGAACGAGGGAAATACTTGTTAAGGAAGATTCCACAAAATTCTTCCCACTCCATAGCTTCTATCTCTCCTCGTGGCTTCGTGTTTTTGATCAGTGACCACCACTGATCAGCTTCTCCCTCTAGGTGGTAAACAGCAAGGGTGACCTTTTCTTGTTCCGAACAATGAAGTACAGAAAAGATCTTTTCAATGGAGCTTATCCATTGTTCCGAAACCAACGGGTCAGTAGATCCACTGAATGTTGGCGGTCGTTGACGCATGAAGGACTCAACAGAGTGTTGTTCCCTTCGTGGTGAGGTCGGCCTCTCAGCTTGATTCAAGTTATTACTCATAACTTGAGTCAGTTGGTTCATCATTCGCATGAATGTTTCCATTCCGGCTTCCATCGGAGGGTCGTCGGCACATGGTGCATTGCGGTCACCATCGGAACGGTTCCTCCTATTTCCCGCCATTTTCTAAAAGAATAAAACCTTAGTAAGAAACTTATTTCATTTATGAATCTTTTAACTAAGACTTAATGCTTAGGCAATTACACTTTTCTATAATTCCTTCATAATGATTCATAAAAAGCTTGTGATTAACCAAACATATCCCCCGGGAGTGTCGTAACCAAGAGTGCAGCAAGGCCCGTTATCGTGCACCAGTTCCCGTTCAAGTCTAGCTCAAAGCGGTGTTTTTGGGTTTTACCCCTATGTACATTTGTGCCAGAGCCGCCTCTACCTGCTCGTATCCAGACAGGGATGTATTTGTTTGATAAACCACTTACTCAATACTTACCAAAATACCAGGAAGTTTTCCTATATTTAAACTTTTCTATAGGGTTCTTCCTAAAGTTTTTATATCCTAATTTCCACAAATAACTAAACCATCCTTTGATACCAACTATAGCATCCCGTCTTTTTATAACATAAACTTTCATTACATTACACAAAACTGAGGATCATTAAGGTTTAGTGTCTTGGAAACAAGGATCATAATATATAAAAAAACATAAAACATTCTTCTTAAACACTTGAAAGGCTTCTCCTTTAGTTAATCCTATGTTCATTATGCATCTCATAACCTGGGGACATACATCAAAAGAAAGGGTGAGCAGAAGGCCCAGTAAGGGAAACAAGAGAAACATTTTACAAGTGAACTTGAGATACTTCAATAAGGACATGAAAAGAACTTTAAGGCATGAGAAAGAAATCATGAGATACATCATAATAAAAATAACATTTTTCATAACTTGAAGATGTGGCTACAACATTTAATATTGACAATCGTTTCGTTTCACCAAGGTCCATCCCCAAGGTGTCGTTAAAAATTACCAAGGTTATTCACCAAGGCGTCGTTAAAATGGTCATCTCTAGAGATTAAGTCTTTACCCAATGCATTGGAGCGCTATCAGGGCGCACCCTTAAATTTGTCTTTATTTTCATGTGAGCCACATATATCATCATCAAACATTTCATAAATAACCCATATAGCATAAAATAAATGGGTTTCATTTCATAATCATAACGTTTTAAAAACTGCTTTAAATACATGATCTTCACGTTACTTTAAACCCACGGAAAGGGAAAGCGGGTATCATGTATGTAAATCCCAAAATTTAAAATAGAACATTTTTTTATATATATGTGAATACTCCTTTAGAAATAGGAGCTTTGAGTATTCACTTTATAACATAAAATAATTTTGAGAAAAGAGAGGCATTTTGAGACGAAAATTCTGCAGCATAACGGCTATGTTACAAGGTTTTAGAAAACTTTGAAAAGAGAGGGAACATGGGTTGAACAATCATAATTGACCCATAAAAAAAGTAGAGGGACAGAATAAGAAGGATATATGGACATGGTGATGCAATTTCAAGGAAATACCATTTGAAATGAAAAACATGGAAGGAGGACAAAAATTTGATTTCTCTTATGAAAATTCGGCAGCCTAACGGCGTCACTTAAACTTCAACAAAAATGAATTGAACAAATAAAATAGGGTCTCTCATCATATGATCATAAGATATCAGTATGATATATATAGAGATCATACCCCAACATAATAAAAAGGAACTTGAAAGATTTGACATGAAAATCGAACTTGAAAAATGAGAAGGGTGAAAGAATCACTTAAACATTCGGCAGCCTAACGGCGTCACTTAAACTTTCATAAAACGAAATGATGAGAGTAAGATGGGATCTCTCATCATATAAACATGAAAGGGAAGTAAGAGTAATATAAAAGAACATCCTCTCACATAAAAACATGGAGCACAAAAGGAATGACATAAAAGAGGTTACATGAAAAGAAAGAGAGGGGTCGGATCCCTTACCTTAAAACGTGACTCTTGAAACTCAAAGGATTGGACCTTGAGGGATTGGGGGAAACTTGGGAGGACTCCTTGGAAGGTAAGAAGACCAGAAATTCGTTGGGGAAGAGTTGGGAGTGAAAACCAAAGGAGGAAAGGGTGGTTATTTATAGGGAAAGTGAGGGGACACAGCATTAATGGCCAAAGGACACCTCACATGTGCTTTTCTCAAACCCATGTGCTCTCCCTTGGCATTTATCATGGAGTTAGGCCACATGGGGCCCCCAAAACAATAATTCATCACCCTTGGCCGGCCAACCCTCAAAAGATCTCATGACATCATCATGACACCATTATGATTTCATTAAACATACTGAAACCCTAAAACGGTATTTTTACTATTCACTGAAAATTCAACTTTCTCAGAATAATCCCAAAATTTCACCTTAACCAAATATCAATGCTCTGATTTCAAAAATGAAATCCATTTTATAAAAATATTTTTCTAAATATTTTTAATTTAATTTTTAAATAAAAACACTATTCATCGAAAATTCATTTTTTTCAGAAAAATCCCCAAAAATTTCCTTAACATAATATCGATGCTCTGAGTTCAAAAATAATGTCCTTTTTATAAAAATAATTTTCTAATTATTTTTAATTAAATTTTTAATTAAAAAACACTATTCATCCGAAAAAGCTAATACTTGATTAATAATTTATGAAACCGTTATTTACCGATTTTATTGAATCACATTACTTAATCTAGGTGTCTAGATTATATTAAAACTTTCTTTGAGTGAAATTACTAATCCATTTGGTCACATTACTAATCCTAAGCATAAAATCACTATTCATAATTTACTATTCATCAAAAATTAAGTTGATCTTATTAGACTCCAAATTCCTTAATGAACACTTTTGTAGAAGACCATTTTTTGAAAATCATTACACATCATTAGTTATTTAGGGTTTACATAAATATTTCAAAATATCCCTTTTTCAAAATTCATCAATAAAATACATTCTAAAATTATCTAGACATTTGAAATTTCACAAACATTACTAAAGGAAGAAATCTCAATTTATTCACCCTAAAGGATTACACAAGGAAACTAGGGTCTCATCACATAGCCCCTTATAACACTGGCATAAGACCTAAGTGTAAGGTGTGCTATGGTGAGAGAATCTGAGGGAGGCTCAGATAACATTTCCCTAGTAGCAATCTCCACTAACTTGAACTTCTCCTGCAAGCGTTTTCGTTCAAGCTTGACACGCTGGAGCTCGGATTGGGCTTGGTCCAAAGCGAAGCCCACAGATGCTACCTCCTTCCCAAGCTCTGATAAGTGGGCTTCGTAAGGGTTGAGTCTACTGGATGAAGCCATCAACTCCACTTTCTGCATTAACCATTAACATCTTATTAAATAATTAAGAGTAAGTTAATATAATACTCAAAAAGATTGGGTCGTTACACAGTGTGGCTGACACCACTCAATGTATCTGTCTTTTGTTTCAAAAGGACGTTATTTTAAGTAAAAAATATCAACTGGCATACGGAAAACTGACCAAACACATTCAGATTGTGTGGATACTTTAGCAAAACGATCCATGGGTCATATGTGACGTGTATGAGTCAACCCTGCCTCAATCTGAGGCATGGTGTGGCCGACACCATTCATAGTGTCTCTCTTTTCTTTAAAATGGACAGGATTATAAGTGAAAAGAACAACTGACATACGAAAAACCGACCAAACGCATTCGAAATGTGTTGATGCTTTAGGAAAATGATCCATGGGTCATATGTGACCTGTACGAGCCAACCTAGGCTCAATCTGAGTTACGGTGTGGTCGGGATCAGTCTAAGTGTCTCTCTTTTGTTTAAAATGGACAACATTTTAAGTACATATGAAAAACCGACCAAACGCATTTGGTTTCTATTGAAACTTTAGGAGAATGGTCCATGGGTCATATGTGACGTGTAAGAATCAACCCCGACTCAATCTGAGATGTGGTGTAGCCGGCACCACTCAAAGTGTTTGTCTTTTGTTTCAAAAGGACGTCATTTTAAGTGAAAAACATCAACTGGCATATAAAAAACTGACCAAATGCATTTGGATTGTGTCGATACGTTAGCACAATGATCCATGGGTCATATGTGATGTGTACGAGTCAACCCCGTCTCAATACGAGGTGCGGTGTGGCCGACACCAATCATAGTGTCTCTCTTTTGTTTAAAATTGACAGGATTATAACTGAAAAGAACAAATGACATACGGAAAACCGACCAAACGCATTCGAAATGTTTTGATCCTTTAGGACAACGATCCATGGGTCATATGTGACCTGTACGATCCAACCCAGGCTCAATCCGAGTTGTGGTGTGGTCGGGATCACTCTAAGTGGCTCTCTTTTGTTTAAGATGGACAATATTTTTAAGTACATATAGAAAACCGACCAAACGCATTCAGTTTTCATTGAAACATTAGTAGAACGATCCATGGGTCATATGTGATGTGTACGAATCAACCCTGCCTCAATCTGAGATGCGATGTGGCTGGAACCACTCAAAGGGTTTGTCTTTTGTTTCAAAAATAACGTCATTTTAAGTGAAAAACATCAACTGGCATATAGAAAATAGATCAAATGCTATCGGAATATGTGGATATTTTAGCACAACGATCCATGGGTCATATATGACGTGTACGAGTCAACCCCACCTCAATCCAAGGTGCGGTGTGGTGGGATCACTCCTTGTGTATATATTTTGTTTAAAATGGGCAGGATTATAAGTGAAAAGAAAAACTGACATACGGAAAACTGACCAAACACATTCAAAATGTGTTGATTCTTTAGGAAAACGATCCATGGTTTATATGTGACGTGTATGACTCAACCCCACCTTAATTTGAGGCACAGTGTGGCCAGAATCACTCTAAGTGTCTCTCTTTTGTTTAAAATGGACAACATTTTAAATACATACGGAAAACCGACCAAATGGATTCTGATTGTGTTGATACTTTAGTAAAACAATCCATGGGTCATATGTGATGTGTACGAGTAAACCCCGCCTCAATCCGAGGTGCGGTGTGGCTAACACCATTCATAGTGTCTCTCTTTTGTTTAAAATGGACATGATTATAAGTGAAAAGATCAACTAGCATACGAAAAACCGACCAAACACATTCAAAATGTGTTGATGTTTTAGGAAAACGATCCATGGGTTATATGTGATGTGTACGAGTCAACCCTGCCTCAATACGAAGCATGGTTTTTCCAACGCCATTCACAGTGTCTCTCTTTTGTTTAAAATGGACAGGATTATAAGTGAAAAGAAAACTGACATACGAAAAACCGACCAAATGCATTCAAAATTTGTTGATTCTTTAGGTCAATGATCCATGGGTCATATGTGATTTGTACGAGTCAAATCAGGCTCAATTTGAGGCACAGTGTGGCCGGGATCACTCTAAGTGGCTCCCTTTTGTTTAAAATGGACAACATTTTAAGTACATACGGAAAACCGACCAAACGCATTCGGTTTCCATTGAAACTTTATAAGAACGATCCATGGGTCATATGGGACGTGTAAGAATAAACCCCGCCTCAATCTAAGATGTGGTGTGGCCAAAACCACTCAAAGTTTCTATATTTTGTTTCAAAAGGACGTCATTTTAAGTGAAAAACATCAATTGGCATACAGAAAACCGACCAAACGCATTTGGATTGTGTCGATACTTTTACACAACGATCCATGGGTCATATGTGACATGTACGAGTCAACCCTATCTCAATCCGAGGTGTGGTGTGGCCGACACTACTCTAATTGTGTCTCTTTTGTTTAAAATGGACAGGATTATAAGTGAAAAGAAAAACTGGCATACGGAAAACTGACCAAATGCATTCGAAATCTGTTGATAATTTATCACAATAATACATGGGTCATATGTGACATGTACGAGCCAACTCAGGCTCAATACCAGTTGTGGTGTCGCCGGGATCATTCTAAGTGTCTCTCTTTTGTTTAAAATGGACAACATTTTAAGTACATATAGAAAACCGACCAAACACATTCCGTTTCTGTTGAAACTTTAGGAGAACGATCCATGGGTCATATGTGACATGTACGAATCAACCCCAGCTCAATCTGAGACGTTGTGTGGCCAGAACCACTCAAAGTTTCTGTCTTTTGTTTCAAAAGGACATCATTTTAAGTGAAAAACATAAACTGGCATACGAAAAACCAATAAAACACTTTTGGAATATATTGATACTTTAGGACAACGATCGATGGGTCATTTGTGACGTGTACGAGTTAACCTTTCCTCAGTCTAAGGAATGGTGTGGCCGGTAACACTCTAGGTGTATGTATTTTGTTTAAAATGGACATCATTTCAGGTAAAAATATATGGTATACAAAAAACCGATCAAATTATGAATTGAATTCCGGATTCCACATATAATTGTCATCTAAATTTTAAATTGAATTCTAAATGAATTATGTATGTTTATAATTATGTTATGAATTCTAATTTAATTATGGATTTTTATAGTTCCAGGATGCATTATATGTTAAATGTGTATGAATTTGTTCTCTATATGTATGTGTTAGTTGGTTATTGCAGGTACAATAATTGTATATGTATGTGTTAGTTTATTGCAGGTATAATAATTGGATTGAAAATGGGATGGAATACACAATGAAAATTGCAAAGGTTCTGTGCAAATTGCAGGCGTACTGTGAAATTTGCACAGCATAGGCTATGCCAATGGTTTCAAACCGTTGGCATAGCATCTCTGTTTCTTTTTTTACCAATGGTTGATCGATGTGTCGGTAAAAAAACCTTTCTCAACGGTTCATAAACTGTTGGGAAAGAGGAAAATCCTTGGTATTTCCCAAAGGTTCAAGCCAAAATGTTGGGAAAAACTATCCCAATGGTTTGGCACAACCGTTGGGATAGGTTAGGATTTCCCCACCCTATCCCAACGGTTCACAGTAAACCGTTGGGAAAACCTTTCCCAACGGCTTACTTCCCTACAGTTTGCAGAACTGTTGGTATAACATATACCAACGGTTCTGCAGCCTTTCCCAATGGTTCAGAACCATTGGGAAAGACTGTTTTTTCAGTAGTGTATCTCTCATTAATTCCTCCCATGTACACCTGTTACTATGCTAAAATTCTTTAATGGATTTCTCTCTTCTCATTTACATTCAAGCAATTCTTTTGTATTATGAATCTAAAATTCATTACATATGTTGGGACATGTATCTATATGAACCCATTACATTCCATTTCATGTACATATTATGATACATCCCTTTCTCTCTCATCAACCATTTTTATGAATTCTTTTGTCATACTGTTATGCTTCCGAAATTGCACCGTGATTTTCCAAGACAAAGCCATTGTGTAGTGAATACCATGCCCATTTCTCTATCAAGGGTATTCAAATTTATGCACATATACTTATTGATTATATATTTTCATGTATAAATTCCACATTAATTTATTGTGGAATACAATATGATGTTTAATGAATCCATGTTATATGATCCATGTGGCACACTTACGCATGAAATGAAATGTTTAAGAAAGTGTGAACTGATAGTGCTCCAATGCATTAGGTAAAGATTAGTATCATGATTCGTCAAGTAAAATGAGTTATTAATCATGATAATTAAATTTAAATGAGGTTTTACTCATGATCCAAGTTCAATGAGCATCGGTTCATTCTAATATCATGTTAAATGTTGTTGCCGCATTTCCATGTTATGATAATCATGTTATATCATGCCTTTATGATCATGCTTCTCTTATGCTCCATTGATATGCCTATTTTCTAACATGTACTGTATTTTTTATGTTATGTCATATTTACTCCCTTACTGGGATTTATATCTCACCTTTTTCTTCTACATGTGGGCAGGTTATCCAATGCAATTCTAAGTACGAAGGAATGTTATGGTCATGCAAAAGAAGTTTTCAATAAAGATGTTGTGTTTTATGTTATAAGTTGTTATGTAATGTTCCTAAGCCCCAAATACACTAGACCTATCGATATTCTATCTTGTATCAAGTGAATATTTTATGTAATAAATTATGTTTAAGTGTGAAATAAAGATAAAGGTTGTTATACTACAAATGAATAACTATCTATTTATCCTGTCATGAAAAATTAACCAAAACCAAAATGTTTAGGATAAGATAAGATAATTCTCCAAAAATAATAAACCATTATAGGATGAAAAATCACTTCAACCTCCAAAAGTCAATAGTGACACCCAAATTTCAACATTTATCATTAAACAAATGACTATCATTAAAATTCCTCAAAAATATTCATTACTAGTATTAAATCCAAAAACTCAAAATGATTTAATCATATAGTCTTCCAAATGACATCAATCACTCTTAATGATTCATACCAGAAATTTAATTTCCTAAATTACATAATCTCTAAGTATGTTATGAATTTCCATAAATAACCTAAATAACCATAAAATCATATTTCCTCTAAAATACAATTCAATCTGTATTGATCGAATAATATCCTACAATATTTAATTTACCATAATCATATAATGTTTCCAAAATAGAAAATGTCTTCTAAAATAACATTAATCACTTAATCTCCAAATAATTTTCTAATGCCAAGATTATCTATAAGACATATTTTCCCAAAATGAACTTAACATTTATCCATCATATGTTTTAAATAAATTAAAATTGTTTTATACTAACTGGAACGTCATGTATGCTAGTGGTAGGTGATTCACCCTTGTCTCCATTCAGTTGTGGGTCTAACTCCCATAGCCTTTCTGGACGTTATGGGTTTTCATCTATCCTACAGGTTGTGCTTTTCCAAAAACTATGATATTATAATACTTATAAAATTACATAAATGTGAGAAAGATCCTAAAAAATAACCTTAATATGTTTTAACCTCATAGGTTATTTCATACCTTTCATTTTGCATCCAAAAATTTAATATCCCATAATTACCTAAAAATGAAAGATCATATAAACCCTAAATTTTATCAATACCTTTATAATAATTTCCAAAAAAATAAAAGATAATTATTCTTTTTATAGAATTTTCACATGAAAATTTTATGGGTTATAGATAACAAAAACTTAAAAAAATTATTCTAAAGTAATCCCATCATCAAAAAAGTATTAATAATTTTAAACATTTCAACATCCTTAGATCTAGAATAACTCTTTAATTACTTATATGGAGACATATTAATCATTTATCATTCTTCATTCTTTATAATCTTTTAATGATATATTTTCACCTTATTCATTAATAATTATTTCCTACAAACAAAAATATGAGCATATCCTGGGATTCAATAATGTTAAAACAAGAATAAAGAAATAATCCATAACATTCATATATCATTTTCATTTTATTCGTCATTGTAATGGAATTAGGTATTCCTAAATAGATATATGTATGGTACTAATAATCCCAATCTTGAGACTTCTTCCTAAGACATATATTTTCATAATGACAATACTCTATACATTTATAACATTCAATTGATAACACATGAAGAACTTATTTCCCTTTCATGGATTCAATTGAATGCTTCCTTTTTTCCTTGGAATATTATTGATTTATGACCCCCATTACCACATTTAAAACATCTTATTATCCTTTTAATATATTTTCCTAGTTGTTTATTCCCACATTCTTGACACATATGTCATTGAATATATTTAACTTTATGATCTTTGTAACCTAAACTTCCATAGGGATTTATTTATCTCATATATTATGCATTAGAAAAATCACCAAGGTTCAAGTGGTTAATCATTTATCATAATAGTTGGTTTAGAATAACCAAAAGAGTTCTAATTGTAGATCCTACTTCATTCAGTTTATTATTTAGAAAATAACCACATTTTCCTTTAGATAAATCATTATTTTGGAGCCTAGTGGATCCAGTTATTTACTAAAACCAAAAAAGATAGTGTGAGCATAACAATAAAATCATCATATACCATCTTGTGAGTAATATAATACTAAAAAATCCTTATTCATGTTAATGAAAACTCATTTAATTTATATGAAATAAGTATGAATCTCTCTATCAGGATAACCATTATGGTCATATATTACTTATAACATCCTAACCTATAAATTTATCTAAATCATCCTTTTATTCCAACTGAAAGGACCCGACCTTAAACATTACATAACCTTGAGTTATAGTTAAGAAAAATACTTTACATCACTTTGATGATCTTTTTAGGTTTAGGTTTTTAGAGAATTAGGAAATAAATAATATATAACAACTAAAATATTAAAAATTTGACACTTCTACTCAATATCTATTCTTTCACAGAATAAAACTTTTTAAAATAAAATATGACTTCATTTTCATGAAAAATGTTCATAACTTTCAACTTTACTTTATCCTTTATATTATACATTCTTATACCCTATGAAAAACATTTTAAAACTTGGGATGATCCTAAATAAGTTAGTAAGGGACATAAAAAATTAAACAATCTATTAGCCCATGAATACTTAAAAACCCATGAAATTTTTTTCACAAAGTTATAATTTTCATCAATTATACATTAACACTTTATCTTACCTCTTGAAATCATAATTTTCCCGTAAAACTCCATAAAAAAATAAATCATAAAGCTAACTTATGGAATCATTTATATATCACTATTAAATTTACTATAGCTCTAAAGGATACATAGTGCATAACCTTCATGGTTATATTTGGAATAACCACCACAGTATATTCCCTTAATCTCTTAGGAGAAATCCTACTGATTAACTCAATCTCATTACCCAACGCATTGGAGAGATATAATAGGCTCACCTGCCCTTTTTATCATGGAACCACCTTTAATCATAAAAAATTCCCAATAACCATAATATAACAATGAAACATAAATCATGCATAAAATAAAAACAACTTTTACACTTAGAAATAACTTTTCATTTTTACAAAGTCACACACTCATAAATGAAAAGACTTTATTTGAAAATAAAATTGTAAAATAAATATCAAAACATTAAAGTAACATAAAATTGGTAAATTTATTTCATTATATAAATGTTAAAAAAATATTGCTTTTTCATTTTGTGAGAATGGTTGAAAGAGTAATTTTAAAAGAGGTTTTTAAAAGAAAGACGCTTACCGTGAGTCCGAATCGTCACGTACAATATGTATCTTCATGAATAATAAACTCAGGTTAATTATTTACTTTTTTGAGAAAAAATTTAAAGTTTATTATTTCTTTTATATCACATATTAGTATGTTATAAAAATTCCTTAATTATTTAATTCCATGTCAGACATTTTGACAATATTCGGTACTTGAGTCCAAAATGAATTTGGTATGATGTGAGTAATCAAAGTATCCATTATTCCATAAAATTAAGAATAATACTAATGAAATTATTATAATTTTTATACCTAAATTATACTTTTATATCAAATCATTATTTATCATTATGGAAAATGAACTATGCTATAATAATGGACACGGTAGGTCGTATGTACGCATGAGTAGTGTTTCATTTTTCAATGATCATTGTGGAAAGAAGGTGTAACAGCTCGAGATTTTATGAGAAATGTTATTTTTAATTACTTTTATGTCTTGTTTTTTACACTACACCAAGATTATCTTGTACTATACGCAACACCGTATTAACTTTCAGTATACGCAACACTATTCTTGGCTCGTCTTACACACAATTTCAAGTTCGTTTTTTGGAAATTATTCTACGCAACATTAAGTATAGATTTTGTTTAATGTATAATTGAAATAAGTTTTTATTATTTTATACGCAACACTAAACAGAGCTTTCACTACAGGCAGCACTGGCTTTCTTGCATTACACACAATCAAGACCTTCTTCGATAGCGTGTGTAGTACGCAATACCAAGTTTTACTAAACGAGATATTATTATAATATTATTATGAACTAGCCATTATGAATAGTAATACCCACTTTTTGAAATTTTATCTTTCAAAATAGACTTCATTTTTGGATTCAAAATATCAAAATTAGCCTAGGGTGAATTTTTGTTATTTTTTTGAAAAATTTCAATTTTTTATGAATAGTGAAAATACTTGGTTACTATTTAAAAACTGACTTTTTATTTAAATAATTATTTATTTATATTTATATTTATTTTAGGTCAAAATAGATACATAATAACTATATAATTTCAATGTAATTCATTTGAGTCATTTTATAATAAGTTTAGATATATAAAAATTTTATTGAACTTTTAACTGTCTTTTACCCACCTCCTAGGAGAATTTTCAAATATACATAAAACTTAACTTTACCAATTATGTGAGTGGAATTTTAAAAATATGAGAGACACAGTTGATATAAGTAAGTAAAATTTGGTTCAATAAGATAAAAATAATTTTTGGTGAATAGTAACTTTTTACTTTTATTTACCACGGTTAAAAGTAAATAGGGTAATTAAGGGTAAAAATGATATTATTATTACCCTAACACATGTCCTAATTCTATTGGTAAAGTTTAATTAGACCAAAAAAAACTTATTAATAAAATAATACCCTTTAGGTCTACTTGTATTAGATTGGGGCATTTATTATTATTTTATTTAAAGAAGAATTAAAATAGTTAAAATCAAAGTTTAATAACTAAAACATTTTTAATATAGGGTTATAGAAAAGATAAATTCGACTATAAATATTAATTAGAAACCTAAAAATATTTACTGCATAATGGTATTTTATTTATAATTTTTAGACATTAAATAATTTATGTTATTTATGACACAATGATGATGCAGTAATTACCGTATTAATGAAATATTAACATAATTGATATTATAAATAACCAAATAAATGTAATTTTAGACTTTTTATGAATTAAAATAATTTTCAAGGTTAATATGACATGTTAGTATTGATTCAATTAACTTTGATCGAACTAATAATGCTTTTATGATTTTCACAAAAATCAAGTACCAAATAGTGTCAAAATTGACATAAAATAATTTTTAAAACAAATATTATATTATTAATTGTTATTTTATTATTAAAAATATAAGGTTCAGCCAAATGCCTTAGATAAGGATATATATATTAATAATTAACCACTTGGGGTTCGTTTCTCTTGTTATAGTAAGTTTATTAACCATATAGTGTAAAAAAAAGACACGATAAAAGTTAAATCTAAATGATAAGGATAAAATAGTAACCTAAACTTGTCTAAAACCTATTGGTTGAGAGGATTTTGACCCATCCCCACCTTATCTTCTAAATAAATCAATTTTTAGCTATTAAAAACCGAATATTACTTTATTATAAAATAATAGTTTAAGTTTTCCTAAGGTGCCCCTCTCCCCCCTTATAAAAAGGGTACCCCTTCCCTCTTCTCTTCACACCCTTTTGAGCATTGAATATCAGCCAAACCCTGAAAGTTTCTCTTCTAAACCTCTATATTTATATCATATAGGTTCTGGTTTTATCAAAAGACCAACTCTAGTACCCTAAGAAGAAGTTTAAAGGAGGTGCGTCGAGAAAGAGGTAATCTCTTCTACCGACTCTTTCAAGTTTCTTTCTTCTTCTAATTCCTCTTCTTTAGTTGTTTCATTTTTAAGTAATAACATCAGTATCACTAATATACTGATATGTTATTATAATTATGAAACAACCTCATTTCACCTTCTATCCATCCTACAGAAAATGAAATCACCGCGCGTGCGTACATATGGAATACCGTCTCCACGCCGTGGTGTAATCTATTTTTCCACCACCACCTTACTTGGATGGGTATAATGGTGTAAAGAATAACTATATATGGTTATTATAAAATAATACAAATTTTGAGATATTATAACATTCACCTCAATTCAATTCAATAATTATGGGAATGATATCATCACTCGTGCGTACGTACGGACTACCGTCTCCATGAACGCGATGAGATTCATTTTCCATGATTAACCATTAAAGTGTGATTATAAAGTATATATGTAATAAATAATCATTAAATATATTAAATAATAATTATACTAGATTTATGTACATATACATTTCATTTACATAATTCCATTCAATTCAATAAGGAAACAAAAACAGCATCCATGCGTACGTACGGCCTACCGTCTCCATAAACGGTGTATTTCATTCCATTTATCGATCTATCAAATATATTTATATACTGAGTATATATTATATATAAATCATGTTTTAAATTCTGGAATTAATTAAATCAGGATATGAGTAATAATATCAAGAACAACAAATAGAAACACGTACGATAAATAAAACGATTTTACCCAAAATGCTGCTTTAACATGGAATTTACAAAAGAACGGGTATTATGAAGTCATAATTGAACCATATATGATATCATAAAAATGAATATGATTCTGTAATAAGTAAATGAAATTATTTAAATCATTATATAGGAGGATTGGATGCATACAAATCATATCATACATAAGGTAAGGGATAATTATTCCAATCTCGTTCTTATTCGAGATTGTTTATTCGTAAGTATTTACTGGGGTTATTGTTATCATCCATGTCCATGATTTCTAAAAGTGTTTTTATGTATGTTTAAAGTCCTTTTTACCCATTTTTTACTTTTACCACATGTTATGAATGGAATATTTATTTTGTTTACCATACAAGTTACTTTTTGACTTTTCTGACAAAAGTACAAGAAGAATGTTTTTTTAACTTATACAGCATGAATGGATTTTTACAGTTTTATAACACCTTATTTTCATGAAGCTTAATCTACAAGATTTCATGACTATTTTCAAAAAAAATCCTTTTCTTTTAAAATTTCATGCAATTTTGTGAAAAGAAAATGATTTTGAATAAGAAAGGATATTTTCCTCAAGAATTCATTTCAAGTGTTTTATCAAAACCATTTTCCATCTAAGATGACATTATTTAATATGTGTATGCTTCAAGTATAATGTCTCTATAATTTACATGGTTTCACTTTTTTTATGATGAAATGATGTCCATTTTTTTATATGGATTATGTTATAATGGGATGATGTTTATGAACCACATTTTATTCTTTGGGTTATGATGAATGATTTATGTTTATGTTGTGGCACAAGTAAGAATGATTTCATTATGAGATGGGTGGGACCTATATCTCCCTCCAATGAATTGGGTAAAGATTTATATCTCATGAGATAGAAATGGCTGGAAAGGTAAGTTAATCTGGTTCAGTGTTACAGGACTGAAACGGGGAGTGAACTCGATTCAGAAAGGGACTTTATCCACTAAGATGGTCTTGGCAGCAATGCCTTGGCTACTATGGAAATCATATCATGTGATTAATGGTTTTACACAATTACATGTTTTCTTACCATACTATTTTATCATGATTGATGTTCCATTATGATATATTTTTTACGTACTTCCAAGATTTATGTCTTTGGTCAAGATTTTGTTGTTTGGATTTTATGTTCAAGTTTTTTTCATTCAAATTTTTATGGATTGTTTTATGTTCTCTATGTTTACCCTTACTGGGCATTTGAGATCACCCTTTTTATGTTTTCTTTTCCCCAGGATTTAAAGAAAGTTTTTAGGTAAGAAAACAAAAGTGGAAGATCTTTATAGGAGATTTTGAAGATCTTTAACCACGATTAGAAGATTATGTTCTGGGTTTCCAAAGACACTAAACTATTACAGTCCTTGTGTGTTTGTTTTTTTTATGTATTAAGTATTCCGAAAAAGTAATGTAATGTCCATGTATGTCAAGCTTGGGTCTCTACATTTGGTATCAGAGTTTCAGTTTAGTTAACCTTTGGAAACTAGGATGCTAAAACTTTAGTGAGATCCCTAGAGATATTTCTAAGGTATGTTTAGGGATGTCCCTAAGCTTACGTATAAGTATAAGTTATAGTCCTAGAATTACGGAAACGATATTAGAATTAAACCTAGGATGTTAGATATTGAAGGTACTCCCCCTTGATTATGATTTTTTCCTCTCACACTATTCCTTTTGGGTTTTAGAAAATGGATGGAAATAGAAAGATTCACGATAATGGAGGATATGATGGAAAATGGAATGATATTCTTCATGAGAAACCAAATGAAATTGGATCTGGAAGTCCACATATAATTATTATGCCTATTCAGGAATCTCATAATATGATCAATAATATCAACTTTGGTAAGTTTCCCGACTCAGATAATAAGAGAAGGATGGAGTTTCCTGATGATCATAGAGGAAAGAAAGTTCAGTTTTTCTCATGTAAATCATGTGGGAAGAGGAATTAGGGAGATTGTTTCAAAGGAACTGGAAGATGATTTGGGTGTGGAAAAGAAGGACACAAAGCCAGTAAGTGCAAAGGAAAAGGTTCAGTTAATACCATGGACAAGTATATTGGTATTTCTACGATATCAACAATGATTAAATGTTTTCAATGTGGAATTTATGGGCATTATGCAAACCAATGCCCTAAGGGAAAGTCTCATGAAGAGAATAAGCATAGTCGTATGGGTAGTATTTATGTTGATGATGATGAAGAGACTACAAATGATATGTGAGATAAAATAATTTTTGAATCTCGTTCAATGGTTTAAGAAGGTAGTGGAATGATTTTATGTTTATCAAGAGTAATGTTGTATAGGTAATGGTACTATGGAATAAAGACAAATCTAAGGATTGTTACACAATTGTTTTTTCCTAAAGTATTTGAAAGTATATGTTGAATGGTATCAGTAACCATGAAAGTTTATTCAGATATTTTTGGAAAGAAGATGATATGCGCATAATGAAGGGATAAATAGATAATTAAATGTTTGATAGTATTCATGAGCTCATGACAGATATAAGGAAAAAGTTATATCATGGTTTGAGTATATAGAAATTTTGGGATTTTAGTATGTGGAAATAGTTAACTTTTGACAGCATTCATGTTTTGACTAAGGTTTAATGGGTATTAATTTTTCAAGAGAATACATGATTAAGGTATTCACATGTTTGGAATGTGACCAACAAGATATCTCGTATGATATATGGGGGATAAATGATGGTATTCACATGCTCGGTAAATGGTATTACTTGTAATTATTTTCTTTATACTATGATCTTGGACAGATGTATTTTAGATAATCCTAAAGATTGTAAGAGATTATATTGGACATATGTTAGTATTGTTTAAGTCTTGAACTTTTTGATATTATTTTTGGAATGTTATAATAGTACAGTTTTAGAAAAAGGACAACCCATCGGTCGAGGGATAACCCATCGTGTCGGACAATTCTGTGGGAATCAAACCCACAACTGAAATGTGACAGGCCTTTATCACCTACCACTGGCCTACAGGAAGTCCCTGGTTAGTAAAAACTAGTTTTATTAAATTAATCGGTATGATATATGAAGTATAAGTCCATTTTTATAGCCATATACGTTTAATATCTCCATATATAGACTTATGTATATTGAATAACTTTTTCTAACCTTTAGTTTGAGAAACATGGAATGACCTGTCATTCTATCATATGATCTGCTAAAACTTCACAAAAGAAAAATTCAACTTCATTTCTTTAAGATTTTGTTCAAGGCACAAACAACAGTATGATTGTACCAAAATCAAGTAAGTATTTCTTTTAATTCAACAATTCTTCAACTTTAGGGAAATGATCTTGAAAACCAAAAATGGTGTCATAGTGTCCTCATATCCAATGAATTAGATGATACCTTAGATCCTCAAAAATTTATGGCTTTGTGATTGTTGGATTTTTCATAGCCATGTCCTATACCACTCTCCATCAGAACTTGATGGTTATATTTTTCTTCCATATCCATATTTCCACCTATGTTCTCCTATGTGGAAACCCAGTGATGAGTTAATATGGGTAACCATTACATTTTTAAATTTCCTTTTTAAAATGAAGTTTTAGTATTCCTTTTTACGATGTGGGTTTCTATGAAAGAAATTTTCAAGTAATAGACCATTTATAACCCTGACGAATTTCGTGGGCGAAATTCATTTTAAGGGGGGGTAGAATGTAACAGCCTGAGATTTTATGAGAAATATTATTTTTAATTACTTTGATGTCTTGTTTTGTACACTACACCAAGATTAGATTGTACTATACGCAACACCATATTAGCTTGCAGTATACACAACACTATTCTTGGCTTGTGTTACACACAATTTCAAGTTCGTTTTGTGGAAATTATTCTACGAAACATTAATTATAGATTTTGTTTAATGTATAAATGAAATAATTTTTTATTATGTTATATGCAACACCAAACGGAGCTTTCACTACACGCAGCACTAACTTTTCTTGCATTACATGCAATCAAGACCTTCTTCAATAGCGTGTATAGTACGCAATACTAAGTTTCACTAAATGAGATATTATTATGATATTATTATGAACTAGCCGTTACGAATAGTAATACCCACTTTTTGAAATTTTATATTTAAAAATGGACTTCATTTTTGGATTTGGAATATTGAAATTATCCTAGGGTGAATTTTTGGTATTTTTCTGAAAACTTTCAATTTTTGATGAATAGTGAAAACACTGGGTTACTATTTAAAAACTGACTATTTATTTAAATAATTATTTATTTTATTTATATTTATTTTAGGTCAAAATAGATACATAATACCTATATAAGTTCAATGTAATTCATTGGAGTCATTTTATAATAATTTTAGATATATAAAAATTTTATTGAACTTTTAACCGTCTTTTACCAACCTCCTAGGAGAATTTGCAAATATATCTAAAACATAATTTTAACACTTCTGTGAGTGGAATTTAAAAAATACAAGAGATGCGGTTGATATTAGTAAGTAAAATGTGGTTCAATAAGATAAAAAAAAATTTGGTGAATAGTAAATTCTTACTTTTATTTACCACGGTTAAAAGTAAATAAGGTAATTAAGGGTAAAAATGGTATTATTATTACCCTAACACATGTCCTAATTCTATTGGATAAGTGTAATTAAACTGAAAACAACCTTATGAATAAAATATTACCCTTTAGGTCTACTTGGATTAGATGGTGACATTTATTATTATTTTATTTAAAGAAGAATTAAAATAGTTAAAATCAAAGTTTAATAACTAAAACATTTTTAATATAGGGTTATAGATAATATAAATTCGACTATAAATATTAATTAGAAAGCTAAAAAGATTTCCTACATAATGGTATTTTATTTATAATTTTAAGACATTAAATCATTTACGTTATTTATGACACAATGATAATGAAGTAATTACCTTATTAATGAAATATTAACATAATTGATGCTATAAATACCCAAATAAATGTAATTTAAAACTTTTTATGAATTCCAATAATTTTATAGGTTAATATAACATGTTAGTATTGATTCAATTAAATTTTATCGAACTAATAATGCTTTTATGATTTTCAAACAAATATAATATTATTAATTGTTATTTTATTCCTAAAAATCTAAGGTTCGGTCAAATGCCTTAGATAAGGATATATATATTAATAATGAACCACTTGGGGTTAGTCTGTCTTGTTATATTAATTTTATTAACCATATAGTGTAAGAAAACAAAATGACACGGTAAAAGTTAAATTATTTAACTTAGAGTTAAATCTAAATGATAAGTATAAAATAGTAACCTAAACTTGTCTAAAACCTAATGGTTGAGATAATTTCGACCCATCCCCACCTTATATTCTAAATAAATAAATTTTGAGCTATTAAAAACCAAATATGACTTTATTATAAAATAATATTTTCAGTTTTCCTAAGGTTCCCCTCTCTCCCCTTATAAAAAGGGCACACCTTCCCTCTTCTCTTCACACCCTTTTGAGCGTTGAAGCTCAGACAAACCCTGATAATTCCTCTTATCAACCTCTCTAGTTATATAATAGAGGTTTTGGTCTTCTCAAAAGACCAACTCTAGTACCCTAAGAAGAAGTTTAAAGGAGGTGCGTCGAGAAAGAGGTAATCTCTTCTACCGGCTCTTTCAAGTTTCCTTCCTCTTATAATTCCTCTCTTTTAGTTTTTTTATTTTGAAATAATAACATCAGTATCACTCATATGATGATATGTTATTATAAGTATGAAAAAACCCATTTCACTTTCTATCCATCCTACGGAAAAAGAAATCACTGCGCGGGCGTACGTACGAAATATCGTCTCCACGTCGTGGTGTAATCTGTTTTTCCACCACCACCTTACTTGGATGGGTATAATGGTGTAAAGAATAAATATATATGGTTATTATAACATCATACTAATTTTGATATATTATATCATTCACCGAAATTCTATTCAATAATTATGGGAATGATATCATCGCTCATGCGTACGTACAGACTACCGTCTCCACAAACGCGATGAGATTCATTTTCCATGACTAACAATTCAAGTATGATTATAAAGTATATATGTAATAAATAATCATGAAATATATTACATAATAATAATACTGAATTTATGTACATATATGTTTCATTTACATAATTCCATTCAATTCAATAAGGAAACAAAAACAGAATTCATGTGTACGTACGACCTACCATCTCCATGAACAGTGTATTTCATTCCATTTATTGATCTATCATATATATTTATATAATAAGTATATATTATATATAAATCATGTTTTACATTCTGGAATTAAGTAAATCAGGATATGAGTAATAATATCAAGAACAACAAATAGAAACACGTACGATAAATGAAACGATTTTACCCAAAACGCTGCTTTAACATGGAATTTACAAAAGAACGGATATTATAAAGTCATAATTGAACCATATATGATATCATAACAATGAATATGATTCTGTAATAATTCGATGAAATTATTTAAATCATTATACAGGAGGTTTGGATACGTACAAAGAATATCAGACATAAGGTAAGGGATAATTATTCCAATCTCTTTCTTATCTGAGATTGTTTATTCGTAAGTATTTACTGTGGTTATTGTTATCATCCATGTCCATGATTTATAAAAGTGTTTTTATGTATTTTTAAAGTCCTTTTACCCATTTTTTACTTTTACCACATGTTATGAATAGAATATTTCTTTTGTTTACCATACGAGGTACGTTTTGACTTTTCTGACAAAGGTACAAGAAGAATGATTTTTTTAACTTATATGGAATGAACGGATTTTTACAGTTTTATAACACCTTATTTTTATGAAGCTTAATCAACAAGATTTAATGACTATTTTCTACAATATACTTTTCTTTTAAAATTTCATGGAATTTTGTGAAAAGAAAATGATTTTGAATAAGAAAGGATATTTTCCTCAAAAATTTATTTCAAGTGTTTTATCAAAACCATTTTCCATCTAAGATGACATTATTTCATATGTGTATGTTTCAAGTATAGTGTCTCTATGATTTACATGGTTTCACTTTTCTTATGATGAAATGATATCCATTTTTTTATAAGGATTATGTTATGATGGGTTGATGTTTATGAAACCCATTTTATTCTTTGGGTTATGATGAATGATTTATGTTTATGTTGTGTCACGAGTAAGAATGATTTCATTATGAGATGGGTGGGACCTGTATCTCCCTCCAATACATTGGGTAAAGATTTATATCTCATGAGATAGACATGGCTGGAATAGTAAGTTAATCCGGTTCAGTGATACAGGACCGAAACGAGGAGTGAACTCGATTCAAAAAGGGACTTTGTCCACTAAGATGGTCTTGGCAGCAATGCTTTGGCTACTATGGAAATCATATCATGTGCTTAATGGTTTTCCACAATTATATGTTTTTCCCCATGCTATTTTATCATTATTTATATTCCATTATGATATATGCCTTATATACTTCCAATATTTATGTCTTTTCTCAAGATTTTGTTGTTTCGATTTTATGTTCAAGTTTTTTTCATTAAAATATTTATGGATTGTTTTATGTTCTCTATGTTTACCCTTACTGGGCATTTGAGCCCACTCTTTTTATGTTTTCTTTTCCCCGGGATTTAAAGAAAGGTTTTATGTAAGAAAACAAAAGGGGAAGATCTTTATGGGAGATGTTGAAGATCTTTCACCACGATTAGAAGATTGTGTTCTGAGTTTCCAAATACACTAAACTATTACGGTCCTTGTGTGTTTGTTTTTTTATGTATTAAGTATTCTGAAAAAGTAATGTAATGTCCATGTACGTCAAGCTTAGGTCTCTACAGAAGGTAAGTATAATTTTATATTTATTTAAAAGTTATAATATAATTAAAACCCTATTAGTAATTTTAATATACTTATATATTTAATCCATGTGATTTGTGATGGAAAATGAATCACATTGCTTTGTGGATGTGATAGTTCATACGTACGGATGAATGACGCTATCCTTTTTATGTGCATGGAAAGTTAAGAACATAAATGGTATATTATTATTTCATAATGATAAATATGTCATTAATATCATATATAAAAATTAATTCAATCATTATAACTATACTTGAGAGACAGTGATGGAAAATGAATTATATCAGTTCGTGATGTGGTAGTTCATCGTACACATGAGAGATTAATTATTTTCTGATTAATAGAAGTGGAGATTTATTTAAGTGATTATATAAACATAATAACATCTAAAGTAATTTTAGGATAATTTATTTATTATTTCATCATGGTTTATGAATATTTTAAGGAATATTAAGAATAAATAAAATAGAACTAATTGATTAAAATATTACCTCTTCTTCAAACAATCTCCATTTTTTAACACCTTAAGACCACTAAGGGAAGTGTTATGCCTAAACTAAGATAAATATAATTTATGAGGGATTATATTAATGTATTTTTTAGATATTGGATAAAAAAATTGGTTTTTAAGTTTTAATAATAGATAATAAGAGATTCCCTTTTATAAGAGAGAGGAGGGACACTCTTGGAATTCGTCAAAATATTAAATTAATATAAATTAATTTTATATTCCCAGTGGATCAAAAAATATTTATTTAGAATATAGGGTGATTATAGGGATAAATAAATTCATATAATGAGAATTATACATGTTTCGATTATTTTTAATCCTTATTTTTTCACTTTCACCTTTATATTACCTATTTAACTCTTGCCGTGATAATATGCATTTTTACTCATTAAGGGTTAATATAGTAACTCTAAAATTCCAAAAGAACCACAAGTAGATAATTGAATACATTTTAAATATTATCCCAATAATTTATCTTAATTTTATATTTCTAATAATTCTATATCATTTATAAAATATTATTTATTTTTAAATATCATTAATGTCAATTTTGACAAAATTCATTACTTGACTTCTTAAAAATATCATAAAAACATGATATTTTCAAGAAAAATATTTTAAAAAATAACTAAAATTTCAAATACATATGTAAAAATATTTTAAGAATTTAATTGTATCAAATTTAATTTATTTTAATATTTTTAATAATATTTATTTGATACTTCAGTTGATTAAACAATTATTGCATCATTACTGTGCAGGCTTTTAATTTAATTATTTCTTCCCTAGAAATTAAAAAAAAATTACCGTGATGAAGATAAATCCTTTATATTTAAAATTATGATTTATAATCTAATATATACCCTATATATCCCCATATTAAAAAAATTCACCTATTTGAAACAAAATTGTGACAAGATAGACTTTTCTTTGAATAAAATATTATAAATGGGATAATGTCATCCAAGTGGATCCATGAGGTCATAAAATCATCTCATATATGTTTTTAGTCAACAATAAATCATTAAATAAAATTATTATAAGGAGTAAGTTAATTTCCTAATATTTATAATATTATTTTTACCCTTAATTTTTTAATTTACCCTTAATCGTGGTAATAAAAATTATTAAGTTTACTGTTCAAATTGTCTAAAAATAAAAAGGAACTATTTATTAAATTTTGAAATTTTTATTCCAAATATGGAATCCATTTTTCAAAATTCCAAATAGATAATTGGATAAAATTAATTTTAAATTTATCATGTTGAGAGAATGAGAAAACATATTTTTAACGTAAAAATGTTCAAAATATTGAAATATTTTTATATACAATTTCTATGTGAAATTGAATAGAATGACCTACATTTTATTAAATTATATAAAATTGATCTAATTATACTTTAAATCTAATCATAAATATAATTTAACACTATAAATTATTCAAAAGAAAAATCTATTTTCAATTATTGTCTAGTTTTTTTTACTATTCATCAAAACATGAAACTTATCAGAAAAATATAAAAAATTAAAAAAAAATGTAAATTTTGATATTCCAAATTCAAATAAGAAGTTTATTTTTTCAAATATGATTTATAAAATTATCAAAAAATTTATTTAAAACAAGTGTTCCATCAAAAGACAGCAAAACTGTCTTTTTAGAAAAATACATATTTTATTCTTAAAATTGGATTTGTTCTTATATTATGTCTAGAAAAAACTTAGATGAATGTTTAAAAATATATTGAATATATATTTAATTAATATAATACAAACAAAGTGATTTATTTATTGTTATAAAACACATTTGTGCACATTTATATAGTTTTTCATAAAAATATTTTCTTTTATTTTAAAAATGATTTTATTTTCATTTATAAATAATTAGTCGCCAAAGAATTAATTATATAACATGTGTAATCCATATTTTTATAATTCAGTTAATCATGTTTATTCCCTCTATTCTAATACCTAGGTTATAATAGTAACATCTAAATAATAATATTTCATTTTTCACTTATGCTCGATGTGGCATATCGTTTACATTATCAAACATAGTGTTTCTTTTTAAAAACTCATGATGTTACAGGGGTTATATAGAATCCTTATATATCATTTTATCCTTTTGGATTAAGTTCTCTAAAATTTCAATTATGATCAGTTAATTTAATTTTTTTCTTGATGGTTTTCTTTTTATTTTTTATGTATAATATGGATCGTTAAAGAAGACCATCTCCGAATGCTAGTGAGGAAGATACAATGCAATCCCAAATGGTGAATCCTCTGGATGACATAGTTTTGGTGGAAACTATAATCCAAAAAATCTAGTCCATAGTCTAAGTAGGAAATGTTGAATTGGAATAGAAGGTGGACCATTGCTTCATAATTCACTAAGAATCATCCATAAATCTTCCACAATGATATTGGACCGTAGGAATTAGAATAATGGATCGAGAGGGTTGACAGGATTTTACACTTCTTAAAAATGTTAGAAGACTCCAAGGGTGGTTTATTAGCTTATATTCTTGATGATTTAGAAGGTATTTGGTGTGAATCTATTGTGCAAGCTAGGTTACTTAAGGATATCACCTATATTACATTCAATAATGTATTCAATCGATAGTTTTATCATGAAATAATGTGAGTGGAGAAGATGTGGTAATTTTTTAACATGGAGAAAAGAGAGAATTCATTCATGGAGTATGCTACTTGGTTTTTTGATTTTTTTCACCTATCTTTGGAGATTTTTTCCAATGACTATCTCAAGGTGTGGTGGTTCGAGATGGGTTTGAGGGTTGATATTTGGTCTATATTGATTTTTATGTGCCATCCCACCTTCCTTAAGGTTATATAAAAGGAATTTATGGATACGGAGGATATAATTATAAAATTAGGACTCTTTGATAAATCAATGATAGTATGAGGTAGCCATAGTTTTCCATATTTCCAAAATAGTATTTGGGTGACCGGTATCAAGGTAATGGTTGGAGTGTACATTGGATGTTGGGTTTGGGTTAGGTGGTCTGTTACCAGTGTGGGAAAAAGGGACACATGAAGCCAGATTATAGGGCATCACTAAAGGTATTAAGAATTTGTGGGAAATATGGTTATCATCTAAATTATGTGGGAGAGAATACTAGGTTAGTAGATCTATACCCACATTCATAAAGTTCTCATAGTTTAGATCTGATAAATAAAACGGGGTGGGATCTCAACATTATTCTAAGGGTGATGATCAGGTTGTGAATAAATGGAAAGTTGAAGTTGGATGTCTATATGTAGTGAAGTGGTCACCAAAGGATTCAAAGGCTAGACCAGCTACCATGTGAGCTATGTTTTTTATTTCATCTTCTATGGTTGTGGAATTATTTGATACCGGTGAAAATCATTCCATTATCTCATCCAATATCATTTATTTGTTGGGTTTTTATTTAGGGATTATGCCTTTCATGATGACTCTTTCCAGTCCTTTGGAATTGAAGTTGAATAAAGGTTTTAGATGTACCAGGAGTCAGGTGATGATCGTAGACCATGATTTTTTATGGGATTTTCCATTTCTTGATCTTGAAATCTTTGACCTCTTCATTGGAAAAGATTTCATGATTATCTGTAAATAGAAAATTGATTTTTATAATTATTAGGTTCAGTTTATTTCTTATGAAGGAGTTACTAATATATTTAGGGGTGA
The DNA here is from genome assembly GCA_963277665.1 of Viscum album. NCBI lineage: Eukaryota > Viridiplantae > Streptophyta > Magnoliopsida > Santalales > Viscaceae > Viscum > Viscum album. Next base: position 67,124,479 of record OY728165.1, on the reverse strand, counting down.
TTTAGATTCTAGATTAGAGAGAGTGGGTATCATTGTCCCTAGTTCTGAGATGATCACATACTAATTTTTGTAGATACTTCTGGAATTTTTTGATCCATGTCTTAGTGTCCATATTATTGTGGTGTTGAGTGGGTATCCTGAATTTTTTCTATATTATTTCTCTACGTTTTTTCCTCAAATGGAATTTGAGTTTTCAATAGACTTTATTTTTGGGATAAGGATCATTTTTTACCTTCGTACCATATGGAGAATGCTGAATTGAAATAATTAAAGGTTCGTCTTGAAGATCTTGAGGCTAAGGTATTTATTCACCCAAATGTTTCATCATGGGAATCACCAGTACTCTATGAAAAGAAGGAATATAAGAATTTATGGATTTTATTTGATTACCAAAAAATCAACCAGGTGATAAATAAGAATAGATATTTTTCCCTATGATTTATCCCCTCTTTAATTAGCTCAAGGTAGCCCAGTGGTTTTCTAAAATTGTTTTAAGATTGGGGTACTATCAACTGAGGTTCTGAGAGAAATATATTCCTAATATGGTGTTTTGGAGAATGTATAGGAATTATCAATATCTATTCATGCCATTTTATAGCGACCCATATTTTTCTTACATAAATATTAAATCTTAATAAATGAATTTTCAAAACATAAAATTACAATCCATGCTAGAATTGTATATCTATATTGTTTTTAACAACTTGGATATATAAATGACATGTTCATAAGATATCTACATATTATCCAGCCTAGTTCTTCACAACTACAACCCTTATTAGACATATCATACTTAAAATCTGTCTTAATATCATAGGGAAGGGAAATATAATAAAGGGTGGGTTTAGATGCTCATTACAGATAAAAAAGGGGCATATCAATAATCACTTAAGTATAACATGTCTTTAGTATTTTAAAACCATGCCACAGAAAAATGCATCACCTCAAATTTAAAAACATCCTTTAAATAACTCAGGATGAGTAAAGTCTAGTCATAATGTGTAAGCTTCACAGTGTGAATCCTTTCAGGACATTCATCTAGAAATCCTTACATGTCGTGTAACCTAGTCACACGGCGTGTAAACCTCCTACAACCTTTAGAAAAAGTTTATTAAAGATAAGATTCCAACAAATCTATGAATTCAATAGTATAGGTATCCTCCCAACTCATTCTCTACCATACCAAGTAAAAGAAAAGGAAACGACACGACAAGGTTAAAGGTATACCTATCTGATTGGTAACGAGATGTTAAAACCTCCCCACTATAACAACAATTTGTCCCTAAAAATCCTATGAAGAAGCTTCCAAGACGAAAAGATGATGCCACTTCTCTCTCATCAATGTCTCTCATTCCCATGCCTCATTACTATCATGAGAATATTGCCATAGCACATGGACCAAAGTTATCTCCGTCCCATAAAGTACCTTGGTCTTAGAATCAACTATCTGGAATGGCCACTCAATCAAAGATAAATCATGTTATATCTCAAGATCACTCTGGATAAAAACATGAAATGGATCAAGGAGATAATTTCTTAGCTATGATACAATGAATACATTATGTATCAACATTAGATATGGTGGTAGTGCTAAACAGTATGAAAATTTCCCCACCTGATCAACAACCTCAAAAAGTTCCACAAAATGAGAAGAAAGCTTCCCTTAACTCTCAAGTCATCGATGACCCAACAAAGGTGAAACTTTCAAAGAAACATGTTCACCAATTGAAAACTCCAAAGGTCTATAGCATCTATCAACATAAGAATTATATTTTCTCTATGATGTCAACATTTTCTGATGGATTAACTAAATCCTTGTTATCATCTCTTACACCAAACTTGGTCCAACCAAAGAGGTTTCCCCAATATCTGACCAACACAACATATATTAAAAATTCTGGACATACAAGACTTCAAAAGGTTCCATTATGATCATATATTGGTAAAAATTGTTATAATAAAACTCAAATTTCCCAAAATGATAATACCAAGCCCCACCAAAGTTGAGAACACAAACATGAAGAATATCCTCAATAATTTGTATTGCTCTCTCTATATAGACATCTTACTACGGATGGTAGGTCGTTCTCAAACTGACCTGAGATCCTATTGCTTCCTGAAAGCCTCTCCAAAAAAAGAAGTAAACTAAGGATCCCTATAAAATACTATATTAGATATAACATCGTGCAAAAAAACAATCTCTTTCACATAGAGATTTATCAACTCCTCAACTTTTTTTCTATCTTGAATAGGTATGAAGTGAGATGACTAGGTTAGCCTTTTAATCACAACCCATATTGCATTATTCTTTCTCTAGGTATGATTAAACCCAACCAAAAAGTCTATAGATATTTCATCCCAATTCAATTTATGGATTGGAAGTGTATGAAGAAAACATGAAGGTTTATGGTGCTTTGATTTCACCTGCTGGAACATATAGAACCACTAGACAAACTCGTAATTTCCTCATATCATCCCTAGCCACCAAATTTTTCATTGCATATTGTAGAAAATTCTAGTGGTTCCTGGGTACACAACCCACTAGGAATTATGAAAATCCCCCATCATAGTATCTCTAGATAATAAAGGCACAACGAAGTGATCCTAATATCATGGAACACCTTATCTAGATATTGATCATTAGGCCACTGTCTCCCCACCATAAAGAGAGTCTCAAATGCTATAGAATTCATTATCAAGCTCTTGATCTAGAAGAATCATCTCGAGAAGAGTAGATTAAAACAAAATTCTAACTAAAGAAACATTATCCCCTTTCTTCTGAACTCTAATATGCAACTGTGAAAAAAACCATCAAATTCCACTCTTCTGAAGATTTTTTCACTGAATAGGTTGGAAGTTTCCTACTCAACACATCTGCAATGATATTCTATTTCCTAGAGGTATAGATAATGTCAAATTTGAAATATTATAGGTAATACACCCAACAACTCTTGAAAAGATTCAAATCTTTTTGTGAAAAGATATAACACAAGATTTTGTGGTTTGAATACATAGTAAACCTTTCACCAAAAAGGTTGTGTCAACAACTCCTCAGAGCATTCATCATAGCCATATGTACAAGGTCATGGGTAGGATAATTATTCTCATGTGGCCTAAGATGTTGATATCCATAAGAAACTACATGATCTCCCTGTATAAGAACAAAACCCAATCCTAAACCTGAAGCATCACGAAATACCACATATCCCTACCTGGCCTCTAGAAGATTCAACATCGATGCAGTGGTCAAAATATGTTTCACCTCAATAAAAGAAGTCTAAAATTTCTAATTCCAATTAAAATTCACCCCCTTCCAATTTAGAGCAGTCATTGGAGAAGCCAATTTTGAGAATTATATCACAAACCCAAGGTAATATCGACCTAATCCCAAAAAGATTCGAATCTAGAAGACATTATGTGGTTTATCCCAAGTCATAACATCCTTTACCTTATTAGGATCAACTAATATACCTAGTTTAGATAGCACATGTCCCAATAAATTCACTTCCTTAATCTATAAATCACACTTTGAAGGCTTGGCATAATGTATGTGATTTCTCAGCTAAATCAGAATTGTTCTCAGATGATGAAAATGATCCTCTTAGAACTTGGATTAAATGAGGATGTCATCCATAAATACTATAAAAAAAGGTATATAAATACTCATGGAAAATCCTATTCATTAGAGTCATGAAAACTAGAGAATAATTTTTTAGACCAAAGGGAATAACGAGGTACTCAAAATGGTCATACCAGCTCCTAGAAGTGGATTTTAATATTTCATATTCTTTCATCCTCAACTGATGCTGACCAGATCATATGTTAATCTTTCAAAACCACTTAAACCCATTCAACTGATCAAATAGATCATCAATCCATGTAAATGGATAATTTTTCTATACCATAAGTTGATTGAGCTTTCGGTATTCAACACATAAGTGAAGGGAACCATTATCTTTCTTAGAAAATAGATCCAGCATCCCCCAAGGTGACACACTTGGGAATATAAAGCCTTTCTCAAGAATATTTTCAAATTGGGACTTTAACAGTTTCATTTCAGTTTTATCCATTCGATAAGAGGTAATTGATACTGGTTTAGTGTTTGGAATTAAGTCAATGGAAAACTCAACTTCCATTTCTAGTGGAAAACTATAGAAATAAATAAAAAAGCATATCAAAAAACTCAATGAAAACTGGAGGGAGATCACAACTCAAAGATTACCTCCCTAGATAAAAAAGAAAACCATGATATTACTTTCCCCAACTCTAGATCATAAGGTCTGGATCTACTCAACCTTGGGTCTTGTTGTCCTCAGAATACAAGAGACCCACAAATGGATATAGTAAGGTAGACTTGTTGATGATAACAATCAATCTGGGATTTATTAGAAATTATTCAATCCATATTGAATATGATGTCAATAGGTTTAATGTTGAGGACCAGAAAACTCAAAGCTTTCACTACATCTGATAGAGAGAAGACACATGCAAGACTATGCAGACCCCGTTCTCTCTTTGTACTAAGGGGTGTAGTAATATACATTGCACAAGACAAAATATCCATAGGAATATTAAGAAGATTAACAATATAGGTTGAAATAAATGAGTGATATTCACCAATAGCAAATAGAGTAGTCATTAATGACGAAGCTATAGTAATGGTACCTCTAAGAGTTACTGGACCCATCTTTGCTTCCCCTAAAGACTCTTACACTGCCTGAAGTAGCTTCGTTCTGAATGACTGTGGATGGAACCCTTTTATATGAGAAGCATATGATTTACCTTAAATATTATGAGGATCCAAATATACTTTCCTATAATACAGAGTAGAAAATTTATGGAAGATTCTATGTAAGCGTTCTAAATGTCCGCATGAACTACAATTCTTAGGTTCCTTAGTGAAAACACTCTTAGAATGTCATGGATTTTCACACTGATAGAAAATAAAAGGACTTCCTCCTGGAATTTTAAGGGGTCTAGAATGACCCTACCATTGATAAATTCCATAAGAATCATTACGCTTCCTCTTTCCTTTGAAGGAACTAACCCTTCCACTAGGAGAGAAAAAAACTCCCATCAACCCTAACTTTCCAGCTAGGTCCACTCAAACCATCATTTTCCTATCCAGCACATCAACATAAGTGGTCAGAATTAGAAATAAAAACTAATAATGGATATCTAATATAATTCCCCACATTAACCATTGATCCTTCATCCTATAATGATATATAATATCTGGTAAAAACTTCATGAGCTTAGTAAATCATTTTTAATACTCGGTCTTGGTACTATCAGCTTGCTCAAGCCTTAAAAAACCCACAGCCTTGGGAAACACCATTTAATCTAGATATAACTAGTTAGTGAAAATAACCTTGAATTCATTCCACTATAAGACCTCATGTTTGTTTTCCATCACCATCATTTCCCACCATCTCCTTCTCGGTCCTTCTGACACAAAGGTGGCACATTTTACCTTGATCTCGTTCGATCTCTCTAATATCTCAAACAGGAATTCTATCTTAACCAACCATTCCTCATCATGTTTGGGATCGATGTGCTATTGAAAACTAGTGGCTTCTAGAAAAGAAACTCTTGAGAATTATTTTTTAGAACATCCCCCTGAGGATCCACAGTTGGAGCCTAAATGGGAACTGGAGGTGGTGCTTGTCTGAGATCTTGGATAGTGCGCACAATCACCTCAACTAGATTTGGATCCACTAGAGTATTTTCTCACATTATTTCAATAGTATCTTCTTCTTGGATACAATTTACATGTCTTATCAAAGTCATGATGAAACACGACATCAGTAGACAACAAGGAAGACATCATACTAACACTCAAACTGAGAAACAAGGGAAATAATTTCCAACAAATGGAACAACAAGATTTGGATTTCAGTCTATTTGAATTACAATAGTCAAAAGACTAGAACTAATCCACAATATGTCTTTCCCTAACCACCTTAGGTATCTTAAAGCTCATTACCATGAGATTTATCTAGGAACTAGATTTCAATTACCTCTTAAGTCCTGAAAATATTCCAAAAATCCATACTAACTTCAAGAAAAAAGCTCAACAACCTCCTCTAATACCATTTTGTCATGAACCAGAACGGGTACCTTGGTAACCTGATAACCGATTTGGCCCTTACATAGCTCGAAGGGTGTTCCCAATCCCCACAGGTCAAAGACTATCACGTGACATCATAGAATGGAAAGTGGTAACAGTTGTTCCACAAGCATTACAAAATTAAAATGAGAAAATTCAATATGAAAAAAAGAGTAACTCCATTGGGAGTAAAGTATCAAAATACAACAAGGTGTAAAATCCCAAAGTACTACAAACCAAGTCCCAAAATAGTTAAAATAGCCCAAGGTCCCTAAGGAAACAACTCACAAAATCCAAAGTTCAATATATGGATCCACCACCAAGTGATCATATTCCCTTGCTCGAACCTGGAAGATGGTAATCTACAAACAACGGAAGGCATAAGTAGGGTGTGAGCTAAAAATACCAGCAAGGTCTCACCATGGATTTCATAATATCTTCCAATAATTGACTATCCAAAATAATGCTTTCAATTTTAAAATAAATAGGTTTATAATTTTAAATCATATTTAATCCAATCAGGATATATAATACAAATTGTGGAAAAATATTTTAACTAAAGCCTTTACAAGTGATGGAATTTTTATAAAACAATGTATTAAATAAAAAAATTATATAAAATAATTTATATAAATTCTAAAGGCATGTAAATTTGTTCAAACAACATTGGCATACATATATATCTCAAATTTAAAAAAAAAAGTGAGAAACATGTTCATCTGCCAAATAGGTACGATGGTATTTTCAGCTATATGACATTTCACTCTCTAAGTTATCTTAGCAATATGTGTATACAAAAATCCCCCTAACACTATCTAAAGGAGACTCATCACCATCCTATCAGGGATGTGACTCAACTCATGTATGTTTTAGAATGTTGTAATAATGTAGAGTGTGTCTAAATTACTCACCAAATACCTAAGGCTTGCATGTTCTATTACACAATAAATGATGGAAATTTATTTTAATACTTATTAAAATAAAATAAAATATCATTCTTCCATTGATTTCCAATTTTTTTCATTTAGAATCAAAATAGATCGTAATAAAAAACATGCCTCTTTAACAACATAAAACCAATGGGTTTCTATCAAAAAAAATTAATATATTTTCACTATTTTAAAATCCATTAAAAACCAATTCCATAAATTTTCACAATTCATATCCATGATTAAATTCAACAATTTAATTGAAATTTTTTCCATCAATTTAAATCAACCAGTTTCCATAAACAAACCCCAATCCAATGGAATTGGGGGTTTTCCTAATTTCTGTGCCAAAACCATTGCAAATCTACCAATTCACTAGAATTGGGTTTTTAATAAATCAATTGAAGGAAACTGTGATCAATTTAATTTAAATCAACAATTTAAATAAATCATGCAATTCAAGGTTAATCAATTTGGATAAATATGATGGAGCCACCTACCTTTTTCCTGAAAACCAACACTCACAACAGCACTCGTCAATGAGAAAGACGGTGTAGAAGTCCTCAAATAACAACCTAGATGTGATATCTGACATAAAAGAACAAACATCCATCAATTTCAAAATGATATATTGAAATTAAAAAGGAAGAGAAAAATAGAAACACGAATAATGTAGGATAATTCTTACCCAAAAATCACACTACAAGGGCAACGACAATCAAATGCCAAATGATAGGGTCTGTATGGGTTTGAGAGCTTTAAGATATCCTGAGGAAGGTTTTGGGTTGAGGGATTTGAAACTACATTGGAGGAAAGAAAATATCTCAGTCATGCTTCCTATTTAAAAAAAACACAGTTGAGGTATTACATGTTGTGTAATCCCAATACATGTCGTGAAACAGATAATTCTCATAACTTTTGAAAAATGTGTCACCTCAAATTAAAAAAAATTCTATTAAATAACTCATGAAGTGTAAAGTATAGTCACAACGTGTAACCTTTACAGTTTGAAACCTTTCAGGACTTGCATCCAGAGTTCCTTACACCGCATGTAACCTAGTTACATGGCATGTAACCCTCCTACAGCGTGTAGAAAAAGTTAAATAAAGATAAGATTCCAAAAAAATCTAATTTCTCCATTATAGGTATCCTCAAAACTCATTATCAACCCTACCCAGTCAATGAAAAGAAAAAAATGTGATAAGGTTGAAGAAATACCATTCAGATTGGTAATGGGGTGTTATAAACGAAGTAAATGTGGTTATAGATTATTTTACTAGAAAATTCCAACTCAAACAGTGAATGAATCAATGGAAGATTAGTTCTTTATGGGATTGTTTACTGATATGTTCTTGGATGAATGTAAAATAGACATATAGGTACTCTTAGAATGTGCTTGGATTGGATTACCCATAGATGATAATATTTTAATTTGACAGGAAAATTATGTGGAGTATTAGAAATTTTTTAGGAATATTTATAGTAAGGGGACCTCTGTTAAGTGTTCACAGTCTCCCAATAGAGTGTTGAAATTTTTAGAAAGGTTGGTTCTTCCTATAAATCCAAGATAGTAATTGTTATAAAATGGGAACCTATCTAATTGGCATATTCACCCAAGAGCTACTAAGATATATCGTGACCTAATGCATCTTTACTGGTGACTAGGAATTGGGTTACCAATAATAAATTTGGATTATTAAAGCCTTGTGTGTCATAAAATTAAGTTTTAACATTATAGGCCTACCTTTTTTTAGTAACCTTTACCCATATAGTATAAAATGGGATAAGATGTAACGTCCCAGACTCGGATGCCACCAAGAATGGTGCCATGAGCCCAGTGTGTCACAAGGAATCTACTGTATCTCCCCAAATTCTAGATGTTGTCGAATAGAAGCGAGGGTCTAGGTGAGTAAATGGGGAGAATATGACCTCATTACTAGAGTATCACAGAAGAACTCAAAACATACAGTAAATACAGGAAGTGAAATAAATAGCAGTCAACTGAAAGTAAGACAAGACATAAATACATATAAATAACTAGAAGTGTCTCACATACCAAAATTATGAAGATTGTTTAAGTATATAGAAAACATCTAGAACATAAAATGGAAATGTAATACAGTACAATTCCCAAAAGAACAAAAGACCAAAAAGGTATCCCAGCATCACAAGCCTCATCTTGGTCTTATGCTCCCTTGCTCCAAAGCCATAGTCAACAACCTGTACCAGGGTGTTTTCCCCTAGCATCACCTTCAACCATATTATCTGTTTGGGTCCTAGAGGAGGCCCAAATAGGGTGTGATATGAACATACCAGTAGGCAAACACCCAAGTCTATACAGTTCTAACGGTAATATACAAAGTTTAAGCAAGTGTAAACAAGAAGTAAATTAAAGTGTGTATGCCCATGGAATAAGTGTATAGAAGTAAGTAAAACCAAAAATCCCTCAAGGAAACCTGTAAAAGAGTCATCTCCTAACAAGGAATCTAAAAAAAAAGTAAACAAGTCAATAGCCACGTCGTACATCCGTCTGTATCAAGAAATCCAAGGTCACTTTGTATAAAGAAGTCAAGTATTCCATGTCCACCCCATATAGTGAATTAAAATATCTCATGGCCATGATATATAGTCTATAGCAGTAAGTAAATCCAAACATCCCTCAAGTCTACCTGAAAAAGAGTCAATTCATAACAAGGCAGATTAAGGAAAAGTAAACTAGTCACATGGCCATGCCAAACATCTGTCTGTATTAAGAAATACATAGTCATACTGTATAAATAAGTCATGTCTTCCCTGACCATGTCATATAGTGAATTAAAATATCCCATGGCCATGTCGTATAGTGAAAAGAAGACCTCATGGGATGAATCCAAGGTGTCATCAAACCAAGTAATCCATGTAATAATTATAGACCATGGAGAGCCAGATCCAATGAGATTATCTAAGGCATCCCATCGAGTTCCATGGGAACCCTTAGTGGAAACATGGTTAGGCACTGGTTGGGGTCCTAGGATCATGGAAATAACAAGTCCTATGTGACCCCAGGAAAGTCGGATCCACAGGATAGCAAGGCTCGAGGCATCCCACGGAATCAAGACCCAAGGGGTAGAGTCAACCCAAGGCATCTACTACCGCATTCCAGATCCATGGAGAGAAATCCATGGCATCGATCAACCATTCATTCACACATTCAATTTAAAAATTTAATTTAAAAAAAAATTCCTGTGAGTATTCCCACTCACATCACCTGAACAATCCATGAGTATACCCACTCATGCAAACCATTAATCAAAACAAGCATATGGTCTTACCCTCCAATATAAACCATTTACATTCCATTATTAATTACATATAGTTATACCCACCCATATTATCTATTTAACATGACAAACTATCTAAATAGATAAGGAATAACATGAGATTAATTGAGAAACAAGGCAGTACATCTCCTAAATAGGCTATTCAAACTATCAATGCATTAACGGGCTTCCTATAACTAGGAAAGAAAGAGAACACACACCTTGGGTGGTTTAAATAGGCCTAAAAATCTATTTCATTAAGTCACACCCCTTGGGTGACCTCGAATCATGTAACGGGTGCCAACGTACCTAAAAGGAACCTACGGGAATCCTCATTGGGTCAAACTATAGCTACATAAAGGAACTGGCTCAAAAATGAGGCCTCTTTGGAAATTACGATGGGCGGTGAAAAGGATGAATACCCGAAAAGCACCCAAAAAGATGAAAAAAAGTATATACCACCTACCTCACCTTGGCAGTTGACAACTCATCTAGTATCAAATCTTGATTCATCCTAGTTTAGGATAAATTTGATGAACGGACAAAGAATGAGAAATTAGGGAATATCAACCTAAAACCAAATTGCATAGTTTTTGTTCTAAATAATCAAGAATGACTAAAAAGGAATTGAAAACTTACAGATGTATTTCCAACATGACTGACAGTGTAATAATCAGAGTCTGGATGGCTTCTCAAATTGGAAAACTAGAATAGAGGTGCTTTGGATATCAAAAACAGATGAAAACTTTTGTCCGTCAAAATATGAGGCTACTAACTCTTTTATAAAAAAACATTAGGCAATTACATGATGTGTACATAATGTACATGACATGTACCCGAGGTACACAGCATGTACATTTACTACATCTATCCTTTATCCTATTTTTCCCCTTCTTTCCCAAAAACAACCCAACTAGCCCACGACCCAACTTAGGATCTAAGCCAAAAAGGAAATTAAAAAACATTTAACCTAAAAGAAAATATATGTACTTCAAGAAAAACCTTGGATCCTACAATCTTCCCCCTTATAGAAATTCTTCCCTAAATTTCTCTCTGAATGATGGTTAATATTCGTCTGAAAACAACTTCGTCCACTAAGCACGTATGTTGGCCTCCCTCTCCCAAGTCTCATCCTATAAACGGTTGTGTTACCATAGAACCCATACTAGAGGAACTAACTGGACTTGAAGAATATTCGTCCACCTGTCAACTATAGGAATCAGATGCTCCTCAAAGGATACATCAACCTAAATCTCAACCTCCTCATGGTTAAAAACATGAGACGGGTCTGAGTGATAATGGAGCAGGTGATATGCATGGAATATGTCATGCATGGATCAATACCTATGAGGTAACTGAAATCGATTGACATCCAATCCAACTCTCTCTATAATCTTGAACGGCCCAACATATCTTGGTGAAATTTTACCTTGTCTCCTGATCTGCTTGTTTCCAAACCTCAATGAAACATGCAAGAAAACCCGATCCCCAACCTCAAACTCTATAGGTCATCTGCAGTGATAAACTTATGATTTCTGATGAGACAGTGCAGTATCCATATAATTATGAATTGTCTGGACCAACTCAAAATTCTCATTCACATGATGTGATCCTAGTAATTTTGTCTCTCCTGCCACTAACCAGTATAGGGGAGAACAACATGGCCTACCATATAAACCCTCTTAAGGTTCCATCTATATCATTTCCTAATTACTATTATTGTAGGCAAAATAAACCAGGGGAATGTTCCTCTCTTAAGAGCCCCCAAAATCTAGGACATATTCTTGCAACATTTCATCTAGTACCTCTATCATACGCTCTGACTAGACATCAGTCTAAGGGTGGTATGATGTGCTCAGAAGCGCCTATGTACCCAGCACCATTTGAAAACTATTCCAGAAAAGAGATGTAAAGTAGGCATCCCTATCTGAAATGATAGTGTCTGGGACCCCATGAAGTTGAACCACCTCTTAGATGTATAACTTTTCAAGATAATCAATGTTGAAGGTCTCCTTGATCGGCAAAAAATGTGTGACCTTCGTAAGCCTGTCAACAACAACCCACACAACATCATTACATTGAGGTGACCTTGGTAAAGAGGTCATGAAATACTTCATAACATCATCTCATTTCCACTCCAGAATAGGTAACTGTTGTAAAATAAAAGCTAGTCATAGATGTTTCTCTTTCACCTGCTGACAGGTAGAACACCTGATAACAAAACCGTCTACCTCTATCTTCATTCTTGATCATCAGTACTAATGTCACAAGTCACGGTACATCTAGTTGGCCTTGGGATGCACTGCCCAAGCTGAACCATGAAACACCCATATAATCTCCTCACGTATATCCACTGTAACCCAAACACATATATGGATACATATAATCTCATCATTACCTACCATATAACCAGGAGGAGGGTCCTCACCTTCCACACACTACCGCAAAACTAAGCCTTCTAAATTTGATAGCTGCCTCATCCCAACTCTATCCTTCAGGGTAGTGGTCACAGCTAAGGATGATAAAAAAATCTTCCCATCCCTATCATGCCCCATCAGATGCATCTCAAAAGACAACTCCATAAGCATCCACTCGCTACTGGCCTCTTACACTACCTGTATCTAATTCCTCCTGCTCAGTGTATCAGCTACTGAATTTTCTTTACCAAGCGTATAGTTAATATCTAAGTCAAAGGATTTTAGGTACTCCACCCTCCTTCACTTCATGAGAATCATATCTTTCTACATAAATATATACTTGAGGATTTTGTGGTCCGTGTACACCACAAAATGCTCTCCCAATAAATAGTGTCTCCAATAGCGCAACGCATGAACAACTATAGCTAAATAAAGATCATGCATAGGGTAATTCCCCTCATGAGTCCTCATCTATCAAGACATGTATGCCATGACTCGATCTCCCTGCATCGGTACTACCCCCAACCCAATACCTGAAGCATTACAGTACACCATGTAGCTCTTTCCCTACTTTGGCAGTATCAGGACTGGTGCTGATGTCAACCTCCCTTTCAACTCATTAAAGGTTGTCTCACAAGATTCTGACCACACAAACTTCACTCCCCTCTTGGTCAATCCCATCAACGGCACTTCTAAGATTGATAATTCCTATATAAAATTCATTTATTAGCCAGATAGCCCCAAGAAATTCCATATGTCAAAAATGGTCATGGGTTGTTCCCAAGAAACTATAGCTATCACCTTCTTTGGGTCCACTGACACTCCTGTCTCCGAGATGATGTGACCTGGGAAGTGAATCTGATCCATCCAAAAGCATCACTTTATGAGCTTATCATATAACTGGTGATCTCTTAGTGTATTTGAAACTATTTTATGATAGTTGGCATGGTTGTGTTCATTGTGAGAATACACCAAGATATCATCCACAAAAACTATCACAAAATAATCCAAGTAAGTATGGAACACTCGGTTCATCAAAGCCATGAAAGTCGCTAGTGAGTTTGTGAGACAAAATGGCATAACCAAATACTCATATAACCCATACCTACTATGAAATGTTGTACGAGGTATGTTGGTTGGTTCAACACATCCATGTTGATGTCCTGACCTCAAGTCAATCTTCAAGAACACTTGAGCTCCTCGAAGCTAATAAAATAGGTCATGTATCTCTGGAAAAGGATATCATTTTTTAACCATCATCTGGTTCAATTTCTGATAATCCAGGCATAGCCTAAGAGTTTTGTCTACCTTTTCAGAAATAAGGACCAGTTAAACCCACAAAAAAGTATTGGTTCTGAAAAACCCCTTCACCTCCAAATCCTCTAGCTACATATTGAGATCCTGGAACTCTGTCATAGCTATCTTATAAGGAGGAATGTATACCAGCACAGCTCCTGGCACTAGATCAATGGAGAACTCCACCTCTCTCTTAGGAGGTAAACCAGAAAAGTCGTCAAGAAATATGTCCCTGAAGTTCTCATCCACTATATTAAATTCCTCCTGACTCACTCTCAGGTAATCCAGAAATAAACTAGCAATATAGGTTGTCATATCACCCATCCCACGGTGCTCAGATCTAGATATTCTTACCTAGACATCCCATTCATCCTTGTGGATAAACACTACACCCTCTACTGATGTGAAAGTCACCCTTCGATGATTGTAGTCAATGTACGCTTAATAATCCATGAGATATTCCACTCTGAGAATTATGTCAAAACCGATCATCTCGAGGACATAAACATCCCAAATGAAATGACAACCTCCAACCTCAAGGGTACACTCTATAAACTAGCACACATCACCCATTCTAACTCTGAACGGAGTATCTAGCATTAAAATTCCCTCAGAAATCCAAACTGAAAGACCAAGGCTTTTTACCACTCATTCAGATATAAAACTATGTAATGCACCTATATCAAAGAGAGTAGATGAAATAGTAGAATCTACTAAGATCGTACCTTTCACCATAGATGGTCCATGATCCTTCTCATGTTGGGTATGTTTCACTACATATGTTTGACCTATACCACAGCCCTGTGACCTTACCTAGCTACCCAGAGCTAATCCACCCCGCTATCTCTGAGAACACAGTGTCTGGTTACCACAGCCATGACCACCACTGCCCTGTACTGACTGGCCTGTATTGCTCCAGCTGCCAACTTGGCACGGAGCAGAAGAACATGCTCCTGAACCTGATGTCAGAGCTAACCCCTACCACTCATAGCTAAAGGGAAGGTCCTACAGAACCACTACATGTTCCCCATCTTATCGTAAGCTCGGAACTCAATTGGGTCATGACCACACTGATTATTTACATCGCCTCACCAACCTCACTGAATGAAATATAAAAAAACGCCTAAACCCACAGTATTACTAGAACTCACCTTATAGGAATCTTCAAAACGACGTTTCCTGCTTGAATATGTAGATCCACTAGGGCAAGAAACAACACTCCCATGTTCTGTACCCCCATATTCCCTCAGGTTTCGCTATGTAATCAGCGCCTGATTCACAATCTCAATGATAGAAGGAAACTTGAACATGTTGACCTAAGATTTTATATCATGTCTAAGACCTTTCTTGAAGCATCTTTCCCTCAACAACTCATCTATAAGATACATCAGTGCAAAGTTTGTAGCTCAGTAAATCATGCCCAGTATTCCATAACTATCATCACGCCCTTCTCCAGACACATAAACTCAGTATCCCACTCTACTCATAGAGTCGCAGGGTAAAATTAGTCATAGAAGTGGGTTTTGAATTCATCCCAACCCATATTCATCATCCCATCATCCTGGTTCAAAATTTCACACCTGCACTTTGTCTTTCCACATAGAATATAAGTCACGAGTTTAACCCTCCTCTCCAGAGGCATATCCAGAAGCTCAAAAATCACTATGGTGGTCCCTAGCCACATCTCTACATCCTTTGGTCCACTATCCCATAAAAACATAGGAGGATAATGCTACTAGAGCACCCATGTTAGCTCAGCCATATTCAAGGCTGGTTGTAGTGCTCCCTAGATCATCTGCGTATATCAAAAGAAACCCTCGTAGAACTATGTCTCAACACCTATGTCTGAAACAAATTCATGTTCCATATCCAGCACTATAGGAGGATCAATCGGTGGCCTATGGCCAACCGTCTCTGAAGTATGGTCATCGCCTCCCTCGTAGTATACCATTGTAGGTCGTCATGGTTGCATGTCTCTACAATTCCAAAAGCACACCTCAGGAAAGAACAAAATCAAAGCACAAATCTCAAAGAATAGGAAAGGTCAAAACTATCCTAAAAACCAACTCCAACCCATAACCTACTCCTAAAGTTAAGACTATATAAAGAAAAAACATAAAACGACTAGAAACTATGCATCTTGCCCACTCAAAAAGTCAGTATAGGTAAAGTCTATATCCAACTTTTCAATTTCCATTTCCATTTCGTGTTCACATTCAGTTACCCTATAAATTTCACCATGGGTTACCAATTCTTAGTTTATGAGGGTCCATAACACCTCATGAACCCAACCTTGGTTCCCATTCAAACCATACATGTAACAAGTTTATTTAATATTTACATTCCATCAGTGCATCATTTCCCAATTCATAAGGGTCCATACTCTTTATGGATTGAAAGATGACATCACACCTTTATCTACTACACCCAACTAACACAACAGCAGGCACAAATATCAAATCAACTATCACAACATCATGAAATATCTAATGCATCCTAGATGTCATGGAATAATTCCTGGCATGTTATTCTAATAAGTGTCTATATTATGCATGATATGGAACACCCTTATCACATTGGGTGGCAACTAAAATAGAACCAAAAAATTTATCAATAGTAATAGCATAAGTCAAGTGTGTCACCCAATGGTGAAATCAAATCAATTGGAATAGTAAAAATCCAAAAAATAAGAACTCAATTCAAGGAAATTTAGCTTTGCCCTGTACATGGGGTAGCTACTCTTGGGAATAGTTTATTATCCTACCTATCACTATCTAATGTTGAAAAATAGTAATTGAAAACAGAAAATAAAAACTCATTTGATACCACTTTGTAATGTCCCATACTCAGATGCCACTCGAAACAGTGCCCTGAGCCTAATGGGTCACAAGGTCTCAAGAGAAAATCCTCAAATGCCAGAGGCTACCAACTAGCAGTGAAGGCCTAAGTGAGTCAATGGGGAGACTATTCCCTCATTACTGGAGTATCACAACAAAAGTAATAACATATAGTAAAGAGAAGAAGATAAATAAATAGAAGTCAACTAAAAATAAAACAAGATAGGAATACATATCAATAACCCGAAGTGTCTCATACACCAAAATGATTGATATGGTACAAGTATCTAGAAAGTATTCAAAATAGCACATTGTTATGTAATATAGTAAAATTCCTAAAAAAAAATACCAAAACTGTATCTCAGTACTCCAAGCCTCATCTTGGTCCTATTCTCCCATACTCCAAACCCATAGTCAACAACCTGTACCAGGGTGATTTCCCCGAGCATCACCTACAACCATATAATCTGTTTGGGTCCCCAAGGAGGCCCAAACATGCTGTGAGATAAACATCCCAGCAGGAAACCACCCAAATCTAAACAGTTCTAACAGTAATATAAAAATTTCTAGAAAGTATAAACAAGAAGTAAAATGTGTATTCCCATGGAATAAGTATATAGGAGTAAGTAAAACGAAAAAGCCCTCAAGGCTACCTACAAAAGAGTCAGCTCCTAACAAGGCAGCTAAAAGCAAAGTAAAAAAGTCACATGGCCACACCATACATCCGTCTATATCAAGCAATCCATATCACGTTGTATAAAGAAGTCAAGTATTCCTTGGACACACCATATAGTGAAGTAAAATATCCCACGTCCATGCCATATAGTGAAAAGAATACCTCAAGGGCTGGATCCATGGTGTTAAAATACCAAGGCATCCATGTAATAATTCTAGACTACGGCGGGCTAGATCCAAGGAGCATGTCCAAGGCATCCCATCGAGTCTCATGGGCATCCTTGGTGGAAAATTGGTTAGGTACTGGTTGGGGTCTTAGAAGCATGGAAATAGAAATTCCTACATGATCCCAAGCAAGCTGGATCCACAGGATAACAAGGGCTGAGGCATCCCACGAAATCAAGACACAAGGGGTAGAGTAAACCCAACGCATCTACTACCGCGTTCTAGATCCATGGACAGCAGTCCATGGCATTGATCAACCATTTATTCAAGCATTCAATTTAAACATTAAATTTATACAAAAATTCCATGTGAGTATACCCACTCACATCAACCTGCACAATCCATGAGTATAACTACTCATGAAAACCATTTATCAAAACAAGAATATGGTAATAACCTCCCATATAAACCATCTAACATGCCATTAGTCATTAAATATAGGTATACCCACCCATATTATCCATTTAACATAAAAAAATATCAAAATAGACGAGTCTTAACATGATATTCATTAATCAAGGAGGCAGTACATATCTTAAATAGGTTATTCAAGCTATAAAGGTGTTAATAGGCTTCCTCAAACTGGGAAAGCACAAGCACACACCCCTTGGGTAGTTTAAATAGACATAAACAAGCTATTTCCATAGGGCTCACCTCTTGGGTGAATGTGAATAATGTAATGGGTTCCAATTCACCTAAATAGAACCTATGGGTATCCTCTCTAGGTATGACTATAGCTAAAACAAGGAATTCACTCAAAAAAGAGGCCTCGCTGGAAAGTTTCATAGGTGGTGAAAAGGTAGAATGCCCAGAAAGCACTTGAAAAGCCGAAAGAAAGTATAGACCACCTACCTCACCTTGGTTGTACATAGATCATCGAGTATCAAGTATTGATTCATCCTGGTTTAGGATTAATCTAAAGAACAAACGAAGAATGATAAATTAGGGCATATTATCAAAAAACCAAATAGCCAAGTCGTTGTTTTGAAGAATCAAGAATGACTAAAAAGGAATTGAATAATTACCTATGCAGTTCCAACATGACTGACGATAGAAGAATCAGAGTCAGGATGACTTTTAAAACTGAAAAACTAGAATATAGGTGCTTTGTCTCTCAAAAATGGATGAAAACTTCTTTTCATCAAAATATGAGGCAACTGCCTCTTTTATAAAAAAAACCCCCACTAGTGAAGTACATGATGTGTACATAAATTACATGGTGGGTAGGTACACAACATGTACCTAGACTACATCCCGCCTTTAGCCTATTTTTCTCCTTCTTTCCCAAAAACAACCCAACCGGCCCATGGCCCGATCAAGGGTCTATGACAAAAGGGAAATTAAACAACATTTAACCTGAAAGGAAAGATCCATACCTCAAGAAAAACTGGGATCTGACATGAGATATCCATGGATTTCATGATTAGTATACCTCATGATCCTAGTGGTAAGCACATAATATGTATGATTATTGATCAAATCAAAAAAATCAACGATTTTTTCACCTATAGAGTGTCCAACCAAGGTGAAGGGTCTTGGGAACTTATATGTGAATGGGATTATTGAACTCTATGGTGTGACGTCATCTATCATTTCAGATGGGGGTCCTTTCTTTGCATCTTGGTTTTAGAATAGATTGTATTAAGTTATGGGTTCTTAGTTGATGTTAAGGTAAAATTATAATCCATCGATGGATATCCATACGGAGTGAGTTATCTGGATTCTTAAAGACATTATTCGGGAATGTTTTCTTGAATTTTGAAGATCTTAGGAGAAACATTTACCCTTAGTGGAGTTTGAAAATAAAAATTGACATCATGAGTTAATCAGAATGGTGTCTTTTGAATAATTGTATGGTAGGACATGTATATTGCATCTTTATTGTCTAGGTATTGGAGAATTTTCCATGGTGGGATCAAGCATCATATAGTAGATGAAGAATAGTGTGAATTTGGTCTGAAAAGATTAACGATATCTCAGACTCACCAAAAAACATATACTAATTGTGTCATTCTATTTTGGAGTTTGAGGTAGGTGATTGGATTTTCCTAAAAAAATTTACACATTTGGGACATAGACTTTTGGGGGGCATGGTAAGTAATCACCTCCATAGTTCATCTCATTTGATATTGTGGAGTGACTTGGGAAGGTAGATTATTTATTAGCCATAACTACTCATTTAAATTATATCCATAATGTGTTCCATGTTTCCAAACTGAAGAATTTTCATCTAGATACATCCCACATGATCGAGTGGTAAGATGTAGGGATTAAACTCATCCCCTAAGTGATTGAAATTCTTATTCAGACAGTGGACCAGTAGTTTAAGGTGCTTCATGGAAAGATGATCACATAAGTTCAATTGATATGGAAATGTGGTTTGGATATCCATGAGACATAGGATTGTGACACCTTGATAATGTATCAATGTTCTTATATCTTTTTAGGTTCATGACCTTGATCCATTCTAAGAATAGAGATATTTTATAGTGGGGATATTTTTCACACCCTGATATATAGAATCATGTAAGGATCCTCTTTTGATTTTTTTCATTTTGTTTTCTAGGTCATTCATGAGTCTAGGAAAGGATTCAAGATTATTGGTGGCCTAAAATTGGTCTTTAGCATTTCTATTTAAACACAGGCAGGACCATGGACATGGGGGAGTCCCTAGTATACCTATGATTTCTTATATAAAATAGGAAAGGCTAAAAAATCCAGTGACTAGCATGGAATATGGGAGATTATGTTGGTAGTCTTCCTATCGACCAAAGCCATAAATACCACACTATACTATGTTGGAGGTTGTGGTGCGTAAAAATGGCCAAATTTCCTCTACCATGTCATGAACAGTCCCTATGGTCTACCTTTTGGGCGAAGCACCATGACTGTGATGGATACATTAAGGTATGGTGGGAGTAATTTTAGTTTTTTTAAAACCTGAATGGTTGCATAATTTTTTAGGGATGGTTAATCCAATGGTGTGTGACCTTAATGAGGGGTTCCATTACATCTTTTGACTTATTTGTCCCTGTTAACCTGATTTTTCTCTCCCTATTGGCTCGGATTCCATATCTATCATGTTCCTGGAGGGGTTTTGGATGTTTTTCTTCTATATAGCAGTATTTTTTGGAGTTTCCCTTATTATTGGGAATTATACTTATATATATAGGTTCATGAGGATCATATATTTTCATTTCCCATCATCATCTTCAATGAAAACATGGTTTACTTTACTCTTGAGGTAGGTGTCTCTATCCTATGGTCTATCCATTGTCAAGATTTATGTTCTTATGATTTCTTATGGTTTTGATATATAAAATTGATTATTTTAAATCCATGTGAGGTGAATTTTATCTTTTATGTAAATGGAAATGTTTTTCAAAAATGGTTTTTTTTAAACCATTTTGATGTACATGATGTGTTTTCTAAAATTCCTCAAATATGATTTTGAAATGAAAATTATTTTTTAAGCATGGAAGTAGTGTGAAATCACTATAGAAAATGTTTTATGAAAATGGGGGCATGAAATGAAATGGATATTCATTGTAAATTTTTTATAAAATATATATTTAGTTTCTAGAATGTAATGATGATGTAATAGAATATTGTGAGATCTTGGGGTATGAGGGGAAAACTACAAATATGTGATCTCTAGTGGAGTAAGCTATCACTAGTCTAGTTTCTCATGATTTCATAGATATTATGTGGATCCTTTACTAGTTAACTGAGGTTCATAGAGTTATAGTTCACTTATATCGGATATTGTTTCTTTCTATTCTAAGTTGTGTATACCCTCATGTGGTGGATTTCCCTTTGGTGATTTGGGGATACATTATGTACATGTTTACTTTTCATACTTATTTCCCACTTGATATAGATATTAATAGTTTCAACCTAATCTATTCATCTTTTTATGCCTCATGGATATATGATATGTAATCTTATTCTATTTACGGAATATGTCTTTTTTAGGAAAAACAAATATAAATTTATATGGGAAAATGATTTGTTTTGGAAATGTTTTAGAAATATATTTAATATAAGAACTAACATATTATTGTAGATAGACAATGTGTTGATTCTTAGTGGTATCCACCGAATATTTAGTGCTCGTAGACTAATTTTTCCTTTGTGATTTTGTATCCAGGCTTTTCCAGGATGTGGGTAAAGGGAATAGAATAATGTAGAGGATGGATCTCCTGAATTGTGTTTCATTTCCAGTGGGTTGGGATGACGGTGACATATAGTCACATATAGATGGACCCATGTGTTTCTTTAGGTTCGAAGTAAATGGTACTTTTGTTTGTTTATCTATACCTTATTATCCAATTGTTGGATGTTAATTTAACAGTTTAGTTTTTTGACATGTGATTTATTTTTGATATCAAATGTGATACTTTGTTTGCTTTTATCTTATCGTATGTCTGTTGAGGGTAAAATCATTCTCATGTTTCATTATATGATACCATGGTGCTTGTATCCAGTACATGGATATTAGGAATGTTCTTTGGGAATTTTTGTGGTCCAATTTTGGTGATATTATGGGATTGACCTTTCTTGGTCGATTATAATAGTGGTAGTATACATCGTTGCATCAAAATCTATGAAGGAAGCTGTTTGGATCAGAAATTTCATCTCTAAACTATAGGTGTTTCCAAGAATTCAAATAGTGTTTAAACTTTATTGTGACACCAATGGAGATATCAATCAAGTTAAAATTATGGAGCCTCACTCACCTGGCATCTGATATCAGGTTCTTGACTTTCCATCTCACTCTTAGGGCTTTGTTCCCTTCTTAGTGGCAATGGATCCTATCTCCTTTTCCATCTTTTTCAAACTTCATTTTTCCAATATGTTCACTTCTGGTTCTATGGAGGTGTTTTATTTTATCCTCTCCCTCCATTTCTCTACCAATCTGTTCTGATAAATTCTTCTCCATATTGGGTGGGTGTATTGGTTTTTCCTATGGGTTTGGGACTATGGCGGTGGGAGAAGGGGAATTTCGAGATTCCCTTTCCCTTGGTTCTCTCAATCATTTTAGGGTTCCTTCTAGGGTTTAATCTTGGTTTCTTTTTAGGGTTTCATTCTCATTCCCCCCCCCCATCATTCTTTTTTCTTCTGGTTTTGGGTTCTATCACTATTTGTAATTTATTAGGGCTTCATCCCCTGGTTTCCTCTCTTTCTCTTCAGCATTGTGTTGGTGTTTCTCGATGTTCATCGGTAGTGTGAGATTGAACACAGTGGTGATGGTTTCCTCATGTAGCTCATTGGTTTTGGTCATTTCATGGCCGTGATGGTGGATTCCAGTAGACATCTTGGACGTCACCATTATTTTTTTGGTTTGGTGCTGAGGATACTAGCGCTTCAGGGTATTATTCCCACGGTGTCTCCTCCGTGATTATGATTACAACATCTTCGGTGACTAGGTGACTTTAAAAATGATGTTGACGTTGGGTATCTATTATCAGTGGCGATGATGATGATGACTTCTCTAATAGTAATGATAGTCTCTGATGGTGGCTCTCAACGGTGATGTTGGTGTTCTTACTAGTGTTGAAAACAGATTCTGGTGGTGCTCTATGGAGACAATGATAGTGATATCAATGAAGACGAGGTTTAGTAGTGTAAATAGTGATCTAATAGATGATGTCTTCGATATCAATGTGTGCTTCTCGAGGCGATGGTGACCAAGGCATGATGATGGTCTGACTATTTTTTGAATTTCAAAATTTGAATTGGTTATTTAATCAGTGGTATTGTGGAGTTGCAGTCAGTGATGGATTTCATGTGGAACAAGTTTGTTTTTTTATTTATAAAACTAGTAAAAAAAATTGATTGCTCAGTTTTTTGTATTTTGAAGTACCTGGGCTATGGTGGTTTTAGACTTGAAGGTTTTATCTGTTTGGATATTTGTTAAGGTTCAAACTTAACCTTTAAAAGTTTTATTTGAAAATGAAAAAATACGGATTGTGGTTAATCAAGATAAATAACCTTGTTCTCACCAAAGAGGCAAACACATTCTCTAAAAATACCATCTCACTCAGGAAATCATAGAGAGGGTTGATATAAAGATTAGTTGGGTAACTAAAAATGATAATGTAGTTTATATATAGATGAATCCACTACGATAGTAATAACATGAGGGTAATGTTAGGTCTCTATGTATTTGATGATTGATAGATTTATATAATGGATAAAAATATATTATGTATTTATAAATAAATTCAATCTCTATTTATTATTCATTCATGTTTAATTTAAATTTATTTTAATTGAATGGTCGAATGATAATATTCCCTCAAATAGAAACTTTGAGTTATCCCTAATCGATGATCATCATGAAATATTATGGTTTATGATGATATGTAAATATGAGTATGAAAAAAATCTTATAATCATTATAAAGGGTTTTTTATGGCATAAAATGAATGGGTTCATGTAGTAATAAGTAGATAATTAATACTTAGACTAGACCACCCAAGTATATCTCATTGAATTTCATATAGTCATCGATATACTTAGGGGTGTATAGTTATAATTAATCCCCATTAATTGAAGTTTGAGGGATACCAAGCATGATAATTTTAATAATTTTATACTTGATTTATAGAAGTTAGAAGCAACTTAGATAATACAGGAGTGGTTGGGTATGTATTTGATCATATTGTTTTTTGGAGTGTAACCAAATAGGATTTGTCCACTCATAGGTTAAGTTATGACATATGTCCCTTGATTGAATTAGAATAAGGAAATAAATTTCCATGCTCATATAATTCACATATAATGTTCTTAGCTATTTGGATGTGGGTTATGTGTTGTATTCAACTATTATATGAATAATATGTGATGTATTCGTCAAATTGGTTGGTTTTTTTAGAGAATAAATAAAAAATGAGTTTTCTTATCACAGATAGATGTGTTCCATGTCAAATAGTCAATCAATGTCATAGAAAAAGGTGTTATATATATACATTTTATATGATACATATTATGGTGTATATTTATATATATATATATAAGTATGTTTGATGGATATCACACTAGACCCTTTAGTAGCTTGAGTGGAACTAATGATTTTCTATAGGATCCACCTTGATTATATCTATAAAATGAGGATTTCATATTTTCATTCAATACTACTAAGGCCCGCAGGATCATTCATTTTGGCCTTTGGATAAGGATTAAGTTTTAGATAAATTATTGGTTTTGAAATGGAGTATGAAAAAAAATGTATCCAAATGGAGTTTTGGACGGATGGAGTTGTGAATTCTTTCATAAATTCCTTATGGGATTTTAGAGGAAGTGGGGGATTGTTGGATGTGGGATAAAATATTCTTGTGGATGAATTAAATTTAGCTGCATAAATATTCCCATGTGGTTTCATCAATTATAATCAATAATTAATTTATTAAATGAAATCCATTATGAATGGATTTAATGGATTTAATTTATTTAAGGAATTCAATAAATAAGACTAATGGAAATAAATGTATATCAATATATAGAATATAGTTGATGTATTTCATTAAATTAAACAATTCAATGATGGATATATAAATATGTAAGATCCCTTATATTAGATATGACTAATTATATGAAAGACTCTTAATTATATCTTTCTCATAAAATGTATTTTATCACT
The DNA here is from genome assembly GCA_963277665.1 of Viscum album. Taxonomy (NCBI): domain Eukaryota; kingdom Viridiplantae; phylum Streptophyta; class Magnoliopsida; order Santalales; family Viscaceae; genus Viscum; species Viscum album. Next base: position 67,099,047 of record OY728165.1, on the reverse strand, counting down.
AGGTTAATGTGCTAACACCCCCTATGTGTTTACAGACACTCAAGAAATGTTCTAGGATCCTTCGGGCTGTGTAATACCCTTGTAGGTGTCAGCCTTCCATTTACTTCTCTTGTTATATTCATCAAGAAAACTTCATCAAATATTGAATATAGATATTGATGTCACCCAGGAATGCAAATTTATATTCTTTACTTATATTTTATATTGATTATATTAAGGAAGGAGAATAAAAAATGGATTTACTTTCACTTTTAAAGATCATATGATGGTCCATTAAAACCCGTCAATTACATTATACCCCCCTTAAATAAATTTTGTCTTATTAATATTAATTTCTCTCACTGATGAAAATAGAAAATAGTAATCTTAATATATTCATGAATCCTGACATATTTTTAAATGAGAAATCGACCTCACTGAATTTGAGAACAAGTCATATTTTATAGTATCAAATTTTAAAGGACCATAACAATGTATTCAAATCCTTAAAAATTATTTATAAATAGAATGTGAAACATCCAAATAATATCCCCTTGGAGCATCAAAGTAGGTATATATTTAGGATCTTTTATTTTGTACTAAGTGAAGATCAAATGAATACCCACTATCCTTTTTTATGGTTATTATCCATAGGTGAATCAAACTTATAAAGTACATAAACTTACTGTATCCAGATAAGTATTTTATTACTAGGAAGCCACACACGCTTTGCATTACCAAAATTTAATGATATTATCCTATATTTAAATTTATACCTGGAGTTTCCATTAATGTGTCATAGTCTTAATTCCCAATAAAAATTAAAACTAAATTTATCCAGATTGGTCTTACAATATTTCAAATCTAAAATTCATGAAAAACTATACTCCCATAAATAAATTTACACTTTAATCTCCATATAACATAAAATCACATATCAATCAATATATACCTTAATTATATATACACCAAAAATATATGAATATTATTTGGAAATAAAATAAATTTCCTTAACATGAATTTACTTACCAACCCTAAGGTATACCTATACCTCTATCATGTATTCCTTTAAAAACCCAATAAATATATCATCAAATATCACTAATTTCTTTAGTATCTAATCATATAAGACCTCAAAAGGGGAATTTATCCCTTTAAAATTATGGTAAAACTAAAACTTATTAACCTTTGATGGTATCCATAACTCATAAAATATCATAATATAATAACATTATAACCTATAAGTTATCTAAATCCTTCTTTAATACCAAGTGACATTACTGAGACTCATACTCCCATATCTCGTGAAAAAAACAAATTCATTGCAAACTAGCTTTGATAACAATTGAGATGACCCAAACGTAACCATCCATAATTAAAATATCGATAACAAATGTTAAATCACTTACATACCCAAGACCTTATAAATTTATAATTTTAAATAATTAGAAGAAAATTTTAACTAACAAAACCTATATGTTTCCCATAAAATGGATATGTTTTCCATTAAACCTAGGATTCATTATTTTATAATAATTCTTCAAAATCTCCCAAAAAAATCTTCACACGTGATACCCATATTCAAATTTTTTACTTAATATTATTCTTTATAACCAGGAGAAATGGGAACATAAGAATAGTGAGCTTAGATTCTTAGTAAGTTGTAGTATAAAATGGAAACTATCATGAAATAAAAAAGTCATGATTAATATATTGGGAATAAATAATAATTAAATATTCCATAAAAATATTAACATTAGTATGGAATATATCCTTGGATAACATAAAAAATAAAAATAATCACATGGAAAACAATAAATTTACTTTATAGTGATGGAATTTATAATTTTTAACATCTTAATCTTGCCATCAAAACCTCATGCCAAGACAACATATATAAATAGATAAGTCCGGCTCCAAATACATTATCTATTTTATCTCATGATACCTACTAATGTATCAAGGGAATCGATAATTCTGAGGCACAATTATCACTAATTAATTTAAATATATTCATTGTATGATGGAATTAATAAATGAAACAATACATACTTATAATTCATGATTTTATCCTTTTTAGTTTATAAGTTTCCCTTTAGTATGTTAAAGTATGATCATCTGAGGTTTTTATTTCTTTTAGTTAATGGTGTAAAATAAGAAAAACAATTCCAACCACCAACATGATAAGTAATGTGATGATTTCCCCAATTATATTCCTAACCATATAGGAGTGGGATATAGAAACTTCATGGGAAGTACTAGCTCAAATAGATCATGTTATGAATAACAACATGAATCATGTGGAATTCCTTACTCTTCCTAAGAAGGATAAAGTTACATTCAAGTGTTTTATGTGAAAAGGCCCACTACATTTAGTGGATCTTACGATCCCCTCAACACTAAACAATGGATTAACTTCATTCTGAAGACATTCTCTATCCTCTAATTCATAAAGAAAGAGAAAGTTGTGATGTAAATTTATCACATTTGGGGAGAAGCAGATCCAAGGTAGAACCTGATTAGGAACACAAATTCCAAAGAGGATATTAATTCTATGGAATGGGAAGACTTCAAGAAAATAATTTTCAATAAATATTTTCCCTAAAATATATTTCCTAAAATGGAGAGGGAGTTCCTCGATCTGAATCAGAAGTAAGAATATCCTATTGAGTTGTATGAGGAAAACTTTATAAGGACTATATAGTACACCTCTAGATTTTTTATTATAATTGAATATAAGGTGAACCATTTCTTTAGTGGTATAAATATGAGTCTATGAAAATATTTGGAGATTTAATAATTTGATAGTTATGAAGAGATTTTTTTTCTTCAAACTTGAGATAGATATATGTGACTCCTAGTGGTCTCATTGGATTAGAGATAAGAAATGTAAATAGAGTTTCCTTTAGGAACATAAACAGATAAATCCTATAAAGGAAAGAAAATTCATCATCCCACTTGTCAAAAGTGTGGGTAGAAGCATCTTGAAAACTACTTAATAAGAATCAAGAGATGATTCAAGTGTATAAAATAGGGGAATCATTCTAATTAGTGACATAGGAAAATGAAGAATCCCACTAATGAGGAAGAAGAAAAGAAGGTTCATATCAACACTATGTCTTCTGTATAGTTCTTTAACTATAAATAACATGATCATTATGTAATCCAATTCCCTAAACCATGGTTTCTCAAATAAAATCATTGAAAAAAACCTCCAACACATTAAGTAAGGGTGTATGTTATCACTAAGTATGAGGTGGATTCCAAGAATGATTTGGTGATAGGTACACTATTTATTAATTCAAGAATATTGAATGTACTTTTTGATTCTGGTTCTATGTACTATTTTATATCTTAAAATTTAATTATAACTATTAAAACACCACCTTAAAACATGGGGGTTGATCTATTATTGAGAACATAAAATTAAGTGATGGTTTCATTACAAGTATATAACTCCTCCCCAATCAATTTTTGTGAACTTAATCTTCTAGAAAATCTCATATTACTTCCTTTAGTGTATTTTTATGCTATTTTGGGCATGTATTGGCTACCATTATATAAATCCCACATCAATTTTCGAGAGAGGGTGATCACTATTTATATCCCATGTTATCCACTGATTTTGTACAAGTGTAAGGAGGAGGATAAATCTCCACTGGAATCTTCTATTCAAGAACAGACATTATTTCCCTATGGGAAAGAATATTTATACCGAATGATTGAGACAAATGTGTGAATAATGCTTGATGACATTCCCAATGTGAGGTATTATACTGATGTATTCCCAAAATATTTTCCTAGTATCCCTCCTGGCTAAGAGGTTTATTTCCCAATCAAAATTATACATATATCTCTACTCATTTCCAAGAATCCTTAAAGAATGGCCATCGTTAAGTTGGAAGAACTGAAGAATAAGTTACAAGAGAATCCGTAAAATGTTTTTATATACTTTACTGCTTCACTGAGGGGTACACCAGTCCTCTTCATAAAGAAGAAATATGGGTCAATAGACATCTGTATTAATTATCATGAAATTAAAAAAAATCATGATAAATAAAAAGTATCTCCTTACATGGATAGGTGACTTGTTTGATCAACTATATAGAACTCAATATTTCTATAAAGTGTACCTTTATTTAGGATATCATGAATTAAGGGTAAAGAATAATGATATTTCCAAAACTATCTTTTGGACTCACAAATTCTTTAGCAACCTTTATGGTCATAATTAAAAGAGTATTTTGGAATTACCATGACAAAATTTTGGTAGTCCTAATAAATGATATTCTGATATACTCCAAGAGAAAGGAGAAGCATGAGGAGTATTTGAATATTAGGATAATGGTATTTAGAATAGATAAACTATAAGAAAGGTATAGTAAATGTTAGTTTTGGATGAATAATGTATCATTCTTGGGGCATATTATCACTATAAAAGGGATATCTGTCGACCCTTATAAGACAAAGTCAATAGAGGACTAGAATAGAACAGTATATATAATATATATCTATTTTTTCCATGGAAATTTTGGGTATTATAGATTATTTTTAAAAAATATTTTCATGATTTTCAAACCCACTAGACAAGATAACACGGAAGGGTGTAAAATTTTTCTAGACTAGTGACTGCAAAGAGAGATTTATGACACCAGTACTTATTCTACCTCAAGTGGATAACATTTTGTGTTTTATAGTGATGCTTCAAAGAAGGGTTTGGATTTTTCACTAATGAAGAATGATAAAGTGATATACTATTCCTCAAGGCATTTGAAAGTTCCTTAGTAGAATTATCCAGCACATAATCTAGATTTGGTTGTAATGAACTTTTTTCAAAATATATAGTGACATTATATCTAGGGGGAAAAGTTTTAAATATATAATAATCACAAAATCCTCAAATATATATTCACATATAAGGATATTAACATGTTATAGTGAACATGGTTAGATCTAATCGAGTACTATAACTACTCAGTCCATTTCCATCCTAGGAAAGAAAACAGGGTATCATATTTTCTATGTAGAAATGATCTAGTAATTTTATCATTGATGATAATTGGAAGGATCTAATCTTATTAGATTTCAAAGTATAGCTATGGGAATAGTAAAATGATCATTAACCTACCTTGTTCAAATAACAGCTCAACCATCCATTCCTAAGAGGATCAAGGAGGCCCAAAAAGATGATGTGGTACTATAAAAAAAAGTTTTCTAATATTTTGTAGTTTAACTTTGCTAAAGATAGAGTTATAGGATTTAGAACTCAGATTTGTTCCCTCATTAAAACTAGAACTAGAGAGGGAGATTATGGATAATGCACATATCTTGTCCTTCTCTATTCATCCAAGAAACATTAAGTGTATATAGATCCATATAAAAACTTATGGTTGGATAACATGAACAGGGATACTGTAGAATTTGTATCTTGATGCTTGTTATGCCAACAATTCAAGGATGAATAACATAATTCTAAGGGTATGATGCAACTATTTCCCACACTAATATAGAAATGGGAAAACATAACCATGTATTTTTTTAATAGGACTCCCTAGGAAACCAAAAATCAATAACACCATCTAGGTGGTATTCAATTAACTTGCAAAGTAGAAATATTTCATTTCTATTAAGGAATATTTATTTTTTGAACAAATCACTAAGATATAATTAAGGGAAGTATTAATATTGCATGGAAAACTAATCTCTATTGTATCTAATTGAGATATTATCTTTACCATAAGGTTCTAGAGAATCCTTCTACAAGTTTTATATACAGAACTCATTTTTATCACTGCTTATCACCCTTAGATGAATGGTTAGTCTGATATAACCATTCAAACTCTAGAGGATATATTGAGGTCTTATTTAATGTATTTTCAATAATTTTGGGATCATCACCTTCCCTTGGTAGAGAAGATGTTGAACGGACTTTCTCTTACCCAAGAGATAATAGAGAAGGTCCAAAATATTTTTCATCATATGAAATCCACAAAAATTTGATAGAAAAGTTATACAGACAACCTTCGATGAGACCTAAAGTTTGATGGTGGAGATAAGGTGTTCCTCCATATTTCATCATGGAAGAAATTCATGAGCTTTAATAAGAATTGAAATATTAATCCAGGATACATCGGACCTTTTGATATCCTTTATCACATCAGTGTGGTGTCCTACCATCCAGCATTCCCACCTAACCTATCTCAAGTACATGATGTGTTCTATGTATCCCTCTTGAAATAGTACATACCACACCACATGAATGTAATGAATCCAGATATGGTACCATTAGAGAAATACCATTCATAATAGTATCATCCAGTGAAGATATTAGATTATAGAGAAAATTTTATATGAAACAAGACAAGTCACCTGGTAAAAGTGTTGTGAAAAAACCACAAGTTTGAGGAAGAAACTTAGGAATCGAAAGATGTGAAGAAGAAGAAGTACCCTCACTTATTTTCACCTTAGTATGTAATAAGAAATTTGGAGAGAGAAATTATTTGAGGGAAGAATATAACCCTAAGACTTTACGATTTATTTCATTTTAAATTTATTTAACCTCTTAGATAGCTTGAGATGCATGCAACACCAGATTTAAACAAAATGTGATAATCAATTAAAATATTATTATTTAAACATGGCCATAATAACCTAGCTATTAAGTTGGTTTCTATGGATAGGACTAATTAAATTATAAAAAATTATCTGTTTTACACTTGTATAAAATAAATTCAATGGTTATATATTGATTATAGATAAAATAAGAACCTTTTGAAAGAAAAAAATGTTTTCTAAAGAACTATATTCTTCTAAAAGATGGTTTAGTCACACTATGAATGTATAATTTAAAATTATTTTTTTTTTGAATTATAGATATTTTATTTTAAATAATTAAATTAATTTTTGAAATCATCATATCAAAATTATCTTATGGTGTATTTTTTTGAATTTTTCTGAAATTTTTTATTTTTCAATGAATAGTGAAAATACAGATTTTTATTAAAAATGAATTTTTGTTTAATGAAATTACAAGCCCCATTTTATTTTAATGTTGTAATGTCCTAGCCTGGGATCTACTTAACATGCCCCTTGAGCCAGTGGGTCACATAGCCCCAAGCGCACCTCCTCGTACGCCATTGGATGCCGACTAGCAGTGATGGTGAAAAGGTGGTGTAGTGGGGAGACTATACTCTTATGTCAGAGTAGTACAGAGGACACAAGAAATAATAATTAATAGAAGAATCATATATAAACTGACAGAATCAACAAACTACAGAAACATAAATAAATAATAGAATAAAAAACAAGTGTATAAGTGAGAAACAAATAGAACAACTAATAATACTATCAAAATTATATAAGGAAGTTTCTGATACATGATGCATGGAATGATGATAATGAAAATGGGTATAGGGGTCAAACATATACAATCATCCTATACAAACTAGAAAAAAACTCCTCCATAAGAATCTTGAGCTGAATCTTATTACTCTACTTCTAAGATCCATCTATAAGCAAAATAATATCAAAAACCTATAGAAGGGCACTTACCCTTATCCATGCGTATAGGAAGATAGTCTTCCCAAATACCAAAGGTAGTTCGAGTAGGTTGCTAGATAAAAATATTAGTAGGCCACCTCTAATGGTGTCTATGTGTAATCCAAGTAGTTCTCATAACTAAACTATGTACATGTATTAGCAGACTAGTAAAGAAAAGGCGAAATAAATAACTTGCCCACTCAGGTTCATATAGGACACCTGGCAATTCTAACTTCTTCATCACATGGCTGGAATGTGTGTCTGGTCATGTCATTATATATATGGAATTAATAATATATAAAGTTTAATTTTATAATTCAGTCACCTATATGAACCAATTATGCGTGAACATAAGTGTCCATATACCTAGAATACTAGTTCTGACTAGATCAGGGTGTAACATAGACATCCATAACGAGTATAAAAAGCCTAAAATATCAATAAATAGGGTATATTCCCTATATCCCAACAGAGTTAGGGATGTCATGATACAAAAATTGGGATGGAAAGTGAGCCTCTATGGAAACACGCTAATCATGAAATGCGACACTTCAACCCAATGTCCATATAGTATAATTGGTGTAAGATGACATGTTCAACACTCGATGTAAGGGAGAATGTTATCACTATGCTCAACAATACCTTGCCATTGTATCTCAACCTCTATAAAGGAACATTATAATTATAACTGGCTTGGGGAATTACCTCCCATCCATCTCTTTTATCAGGCCCACATTAAATATAGAAGAGGTATAGTAATTTAATATAATGAATAAATCATAAACTCTTATGAATTTCATTATCAAATTTCAATTCCATTTAACCCATTAAATTCATTAAAAACATGGAAAACAAGTCATAAGGACCAAAGTTTCAATTGGAAGGTGTCATGGTCAACTCATTTAAAGGATGTCACCATCTTTCGGAATCTATCATATACAATCCATTCACCATAACCAATTCATTAAATTCATTATGACATAGGAACACAATTTATAAGGTCAAAGGGGGGTACTTCAAGGGTTACATAGTCATTACAGAACTTTACTACTTGGGAAATTCTAAGGATAGGATGAACCATCCACCCAAGAGGTTCCTCGGTTCCCATGAACATTCATATTCCATTGGAAACTTAATTTAAAATCTAAGTCATTAAATCATTAGCAGTTATGATTGTTTTTAACCAATTGGAAAAAAATGACCAATTCTACTAGGAACACCCAAGGGGTTTCCATAAGTGAGGAAACCAACCTATAAACCACTAAAAAAGATTCAAAATGCATATAAAAAAATGTATGGATCAATCTAACATAAAGGAGTCAATTTAAATGTAATGTCTAGAAAATGTCGGTGTGCGTCATAATGGAATAGCTATGAGAAAACAAAACTCAAAGGGAAAATAGTGTGACCACTTACCTCAAGTCCATAAATGATACCTTTCTCAATATCAGACTCAGATTCAAATATTGTTTTAAGACATATGAGAAACGGTCCAATACCCTGATAATATGGAAAATTATCCTACACCTAAATAGCGTAATAGATGGAAACAAAACTTATATATGAATTTAGATACTATGAGAGCTTACCGAGATGGATCTAATTCCTTGTAAGGATCGAAGATTAGACACCGAATGAAGGAGTTTCTTCAATGCCTATATTTAGGTTCTCTTGAGCTCAAAGGATAAGAATTTGTGGTTCTGGTCCATTGTATAAAGAAAGGGAAAAGAGAAATAAGGTTTTATGTTAAATTAGGGTAAAATTTTCATTTCACCCCAAAATATCGAGGGGGACAGTTTGGTCAAATCGTGCACAAACTGTGCTAATTTCACAACTACTTGGGTCACACCACATGGTTAGACACATGGTTTGAAAAACTGTGCACAAAATGTGTAGAATGGCTCTATCCCATGCCTACAACTGGCTATATGAAAATGCACCCTAGGTTTCATGGTTGCAGAAAAACCATGCGGACAAGTCTTTTTTTCCACTTTCAAAGCTCTAGTCTTTGAACAATCCCCAGAAATAATTGTGACCTCTATGAGTTGATTAGATACCATTATTAGGGATATTTAAGGTACTCAAATTGAAAAACTAATGATTTTTACCTTCTTTGAAAAGACGGGTCATTACAACCACCCCTCCTTAAAGAAACTTGTCTCCAAGATGGCCCTCTGAGGGTAAAAAGGTATCATCAAAGAATAGCTCTGACCACTAAGCTCATATATCCGCCTCACACTCCCATGTCTCATCCTATACTTTGTTGTGCTACCATAGCACCCATACCAAATGAACTGAACTACCTCAGTGTGTCTTCATGATACGATAAAAAATATGAACTAGATACTCCTAGAAGGAAGCATCCATATCAAGATCAACCTCATCAGGATAAAAGACATGTTAGGGGTATGGATAGTATTGATGAAGCAAAGATACATGAAAGTAATCATGCATTGACTAGTATCTCTGAGGAAGTTACAACTAGTAAGCCACTGTTCTGATCTATTTCACAACCTCAAAGGGTCCAACGAACCTTGTTGAGAGCTTAGCATACTTCCGAATATGTTTATGCCCTAAACTAGGTGTGACTCAGAAGAAAAACCAGTCTCTGACCAAAAAATCGTGATGTTATCAGCATCTGTTGTAATATGACTGCTGTCAGGGCTGATCTTTCAAGATGTTTATAGTATCCTGAATAAGACATGGTCCAAGTATAGCTGCTTCCCTTTCCTCTAGCTAGAACATAGGTGAGTAGCAATTCCTACCATATAAGGATTTATAGGGAGCCATCTCGATGGTTGCTTGAAATATATTTTTATAAGAAAACTCGACGAGGGGAATGTGTTTCTCCTAATAATCCCCAAAGTCTAAGACAAATGCATGAATCATGTTCTATAAAACATGGATAGTAATCTTTGTCTATCTATAGGTCTATGGGTGAGAGATCATGCTTAAAAGAACTTGTGTACCCAAGGCCTTCTGCAACCCCTACCAGGACTTTGATGTGAAACGAGTATCTTTGCCATAAATGATAAAACAAGGATCTATATGAATACATACAACCTATCTGACATACATCCTTCCTATATTGTCAATCGTGAATGTCTATTGCATAGGTAAGAAGTGTGTGACCTTAGTTAGATGATAAATGACAACCCACATTGCAATGTTTCCATGTGGTGATCTGGGTAGACCAGTCACAAAATACATCAACACATCATTCCATTTCCACTTAGGAATGGACAATGGCTGTAAAATCCATATTAGTTTCTAGTGTTCTTCCTTAACCTGCTAACAAGTGGATCATCGAGTAATGAAATTGTAAATCTCACAATTCATACCAGGCCACCAACACTGGCATCATAGATCTCGGTACATTTTGGTGACACTCGGGTGAACCGCCCATACTAAGGCATGGAATTCCTGCACAATTCCTCTATGATGTTTGTTGCAACCCATACACTCCCATGGAATAGTAAGGTTCCATCCCCATCCATAGTCCAACCTGAAGATGTATCATCATCTGTGAAACTTTCCTTAGGAAAAGGAATTCAGGATCATATAGTTGTCTCATTCTCACCCATTCCATAAGAGTATAATTCATTGTTAAGGATGATAGGATAGTCTAACCATAGTCCTCCTGAACCACAACATGAATCATTGAGAATAAGTCCATAATATTCCATTCACCACTAGATTTCTGAACCACCTATTTCTAAGCCTTCTAGATCAGAGCACCAGCCACATAATTTCCTTTACCAGGCATGTAAGAAAGATCAAAATCAAATGACTGTAGGTACTCAACCCACCTCTGTCATCTGATATTGAGATCAAGCTATATAAAGATTTAATTGAGGATTTTTTGGTTTTTGAATACGACAAAATTATTTCCAAGTAAGCAGTGCCTCCAATAGCGTAAGTAATGAACTAAAACATAAAGATCAAGGTCATGTAGTGGGTAATTCTGCTCATGAGGCCTCAACTAAAGAGACTCGTATGTGAAAAAAAGATCATCTTACATCAGAACATCTCCAAACCTGATACTTGATACATCTCAGTATACAGTATAGATCCTTCCATGATTTGGAAGAATCGGTATCAGCACTAAAGTTAAATGACCCTTCAAGTCCTAAAAGGATTTTTCAAAAACATATGACCATATGAATATCACACTCTTCTTTTTTAATCCTATAAGAGGAACTTCAAGGTGTGAAAAATCTGTAATAAAGAGTTTTTAATATCTAGCTATCCCCAAGAAACTATGAATGTCAAATACTTTTTTGGGATACTCCCAGGAAACTATTGCTTTCACTTACTTTGGGTCTATTAAAAATTATGACTCCAGGACAACGTGACCCAAGAAGTGGAATTTTTAGATCCATAAGTGGCATTTACTGAGCTTAGAATAGAGATGATACTCTCTCAGTGTATTCAGCATGATCTTAATATGATTTTCATGGTCATTTCTAGAGAGTGAATACCCCAAAATATCATCAACAAAGACTACCACAAATGAATCCATTTATGGGTGGAAAACCTAATTTATAAGATCCATAAAGACTACAGGTGTGTTTGTGAGTCTGAATGGCATAACCAGGTACTCATATAGACCATAATTATTCCTAAAGTTGAGGTAGGTATGTTTGAAGTCCTTCCATGCACCTGATGATAGACCAAACTTAGGTCAATCTTTGAAAACACTCTCGTTCTTCGAAGGTGATCAAAGAGATCATTTATTCTAGGTAGGGTATAATAATTATTTACTATCATCCAATTAAAATGTTGGTAATCCACACAAATCCTGAGGGTACCATCCACCTTCTTGGAAAAAATAACTGATAAATCCCAAGGAGAAGTTATGGGCATATAAATCCTTTAGCCTCTAGATTCTACAACTGCTTCTGGACTTCCAAAAGCTCCTTAGGTGTCATACTATAAGGAGGAATGGTCACTAGTGTTGCTCTTATCACTAACTCAATGGTAAACTCTACCTATCACACCGGAGGTAGACCATAGATGTTTTAAATAAATAAATCTCTAAAACTCTCCACTATAGGAGAAAAGAAAGTAGTTGTTAACCACTAGTCATCAAGGAAAAGACTGGTGATTTGTGTTGTCAAATTACCTAGCCTATGTTACTCAGGTCCTGATCGTGAATCTTGGATATCCCATTTACCCTTATGCACAAGCAGACCTCACTCTGGTGATATAAACATCACCCTACAACAATAGCAGTCAAAGTGGTCTTGGTAGTGAATTAACCAGTCCACTCTAATGATTACATAAAATCCCATCATTTCAATGATGTAAATATTACATACGAAAAGGTAACCACCTATGTCAAGGGGTAGTACCTATAATAGTGAATTCCCTCTAAATGGATGCCTAAATATTAATCTAGTGTCATAAATCTATGATAGTGTTCAATCTCAAGGCCCAGAATCTCAGTGATTTCCTCATATATAAATGAGTGGGATGTGCCTATGTCAAATAAATGAGACACTAAAGTGGTGGATATGAGAATAATACCTCATACAGTAGAAATATGTGAACTCTACTCCTCATGAATAGGCTAGATTCATATAACTAGCATGTACCATGGCCCTGAGTCACCTTCTGACTTCCTTGAGAAATCCTTCTCTACTGGCATCGAAAATTATAAGCCTGGATATCTCCTCCTCGACTGCTACCTCAGCCTGGTCAGTCCGTGGTATTCCATCTACCTGTCTACTATGATCCTATTGACCCCACTCCTGGCTAGGGAGTAGGTGAATATCCCCACTCACTAGGTACTATTGGAAAAGTCCTATAGAAATTCTAGATATGGACCATCCTTCCATAGCCTCTGCACTCCACTAGATCCCACAAGCACTGAGGCTTTGTTAGCCCCTACTTCCCACACTGGTGAAAAATCAAGAAGCAATCAACATGAGTGGCATGGATGCAGCTACATCCATGAGAAACCTCAAAGTGATTCTTTTTCCCAAAATAAGAATCACTGATAGCTTTAAGGGCCAAACTACCCTGACACGCAACTTCAACATCCCTCATGTTTGCTTTATCATTAGGTCCCGATTGACAATTTCAGAAATAGTCATCAATAAAAAAATGTTTACTTGGGATTGGATGGAATAAACCATCCCATCCTCAAATCACCTAGTGGTAATAAGATCATCAGTAGCTAGAGTATGAGTGATTCACTGTAGCTCTATGATATTAGTAGAGTATTCCATAACTGACATTTTCTTCTACTATAGGTTCATGAATTCTCTATCTCTTTCATCCCTAAGAGTCTGGGGAAGGAAGTAGTCATATAAGATCATCTAAAAGTTATCACATACCATATCTCCATGTCAATCTTCCTGGGTGATTACATCCCACCACCTATTGGTTGATTCACATAGCAGATATTCCACAATCTTGACCCCCTTCTCTGAAGGCATATCCAAATGCTCGAATATGGATAGGATTGATTCGAGCCAAGACTATGCAGCATGAGGTTCGTTATACTATGAAAAGGTAGGAGGATATCACTACTAAAATTCATGATTCAACTCATCCATAATCAAGGTAGGTTGAACTACACCTTTTATAGACCGAAGAAGCATAGATAACCCTCTCGGAACTGAGAATCAGTGAAAATATATGGAACTGGAAGAGTGGCCACATGTGGCTCTATAGAAGGAATCACTGGAGGCTCATGGCCCACCCCCTCAATTACATGGTCATCACCACTTTCAAGGCATGTGATAGGACGAAGTCATAGTGTCATGACACTACAATGCCAAACACACACCTCAAAATAGATTTAAGCATTTGAAGATACTGCATTTAAGAAACTAGGATAGGATTAAATCCTTCCTATAAAAACCACCACACCTCTCTTCTTACTTCAAAATCCAGATCTATATGGTATAAAGAGACCATAATAGGGCATTAGAACACAAGATACACCCATTATCCATAACTATGGGTTCAGGTCTAAGTCTCTATATTAGAAACATATATAAGATGGATGTTTAAAATTAGGATTCATTTTCATTTTGAATTTGTGATTTTCAAATATTAAATCACTTTAGATGGTTGAATTAAATGGATTTCCATTTCCAATTAATAAGTTCTCATACTTCTTATGAACCAAATATTTCATCTACTTAACCCACACCATAACATGTTCCAACTCATGTGATCGATGGTCCATAGCTCAAAGTTCCATAATTGAATGCTTAAGGTGCCTCCTTGAACCTATCAAGGAAATAACTATTAGGTTAAGGCACACACTTTAATTATCAATTATGTTTTCCCAATACCTTCCATGTGTATCATCATAATTCAACATAATCAAGGCACTAATAATATGCAACAAGAAAATGCACGCTGAAAATAGATGTGACATGGAAAAATGCATGGCTTATAAATCATATTGTGCATATAGTGATGCATGTAATGCATTGCCATCATTTCATCTAGAGATAGTAAAGAAATAATAATTTCAATAACATCAATATAAATAAAATCAGAAACAAATTTTTCCACCCAATAGTGAATTCATATCAATAATAAATGGAAAAATCAGGATAAAAATTATAATTTGGGTAACTCAACATTTACAACGAGCACGGGTTTGTGATGCCCAATCACGGCTTATGACCAAGTCCCAAGTGATACTATTTTCTAGTCTATTGTCTCAAAATATTATAGAAATAAAGGAACCTCCTTGGATATCACCCTGTAATATCTCGACCTGGGATCCACTTAACTCATGCTCTAAGCCAGTTGGTCACATGGCCTCAAGTGTGCCTCCCCGTATGCCAGAGATTGTTGACTAGTGGAGAGGGTGTAAATATGGTATATTGGAGATACTATAACCTCATTTTAGAGTAAAAAATAAGATAAAACCAATAATAATCAACAATATAAACATATATAAACAGACATAATCAATAAACTATGAAAACATAAACAGATAACTAAAAAATAGACAAGTGCCAAAGAAAGAAATAAACAAAACAACTGATAATAAAATAAAAAGCCTCTAAGGTAGTGTCTGATACATGATGCATGTCATTATAATAAGGAAAAGGGGTACAGGGGTCAAATAGATACAATATTTCTATATAAACTATAAAAAGAAAAAAAAAACTGCTCCATATGCATCTCAAGCGAAATCCTAGTCATCTACTTCTAAGCTCCATCTATTATAAAAAATATATCAAAAACCTTTATAAGGAAACTTTCCCTCATCCATACCTATAGTAATATAGTATTCTTAGGTACCAAAGGTAGTCCGGGTAAGGTGTGAGATAAAAATCACAGTAGGCCACCACCAATGGTGCCTATGTGTAATCCAAGTAGTGCTTTTATCTAAATAGTGTATAGGTATAAGCAGAATAGTAAAGCAAGGCTGAAATAAATAACCATCTTTCTTAGATTCCTATAGAATGCTTAGCGGATTTACCTACTTCAGATCATGGCTAGAATGTGTGTCTGATCATGTCACTATATATATAGTATTAATAAAATATATATATTTTTTAATTATATATTTCATCCACGTATATTAACCAAGTTTAGGTAGACGAAAGTAGCCATATACTGAGAATACTATTGATGGCTGGACCAAGGTGTAACTCAGACATCCATAACCAGTATAATGAGCCTAAAATCTCAAGCAATAGGGTATATTCCACAAATCCCATTAGAGTGAGAGACTTCACGATACAATGCTCGGGATAGTGAGTGATCCTTTATGGAAACACTCTAATCATGGAACATGGTGCCTCATCCAAATGTCTATATTGTATCATGGGTGTGAGATGCCATGCTCAACATCCTATGTAAGGGAGCATGATATTTTATTCTCAAAAATCTCTTACCATTATATCATAGCCTCTATAAAGGTGCATTGTAATTATTACTAGCATTCGGCATTGCCTCTCATTGATCTATTTCACCAAACCCACATATATATATATATAAGAGGCATAGTCATTTAATATAAGGCATAATGAATAACCTCTTATACATTTCATTAGAAAAGTTCAATTCCATTTAACCCATTCAATTCATTAAAAATATGGAAAACAATCCATAAGTCTCAAAGTGTTAATTGGAAGGTGTCATGGTCAATTCATTTAAAGGATGACACCATCTTGCATAAGTAAACCTATAAAATCCATTCACCATAACCAATTAATTCAATTCATTATGACATGGGAACACCATTTATAAGGTCAAAGGGGGTCACTTGGGGGTGACATCATCGTTAAGTAACTTTCCTACTTGGTAAATTCCCAAGGATAGGACGAAATAAAAACCTAAGAGGTGCCTCGATTTCCATGAACATTTATATATTAAGGGAAAATAAATTTAAAAGATAATTCATTAACTCATTAGTAATTAAATAAATTTTGAACCAATTTTCCAAAATGAGAAATTCTACTTGGCACACCCAAGGTGTGTCCATAAGTGAGGCAACCAACCTCTAAACCACTAAATAAGATTCAAAAGGTGTATAACAAGATGCAATGATCAATATAACACGAATGATTCAATATAAATGGAATTCTCAGAAAAGGTCAGTGTGTGGCACAACGGTATAGCTACAAGTTGACAAAACTCAAAGGGGAAATGATGTGACAACCTACCTCAAGGTTGTAGATGATTCCTTTCTCGATATCGGCCTCATATTCAAAGTAGGATGGAAGAGATCTGAGAAACAATCCAATGCCCTAAAAATAGGTAAAATGGGCCTACACATAAATAGAGTAATTAATGGAAATATAAACTTAGATGGGAATTTAGAGACAATTAGAGATTACCGAGATGAATACAATGCCTCATACGTAGCACAGATCAGACACTGGATAGAGTATTTTCTTAAATGCCTAGTTTTAGGTGCTTTTGATCTTAAAGGAGAAGAAGAAGAAGTGTTGGTTCGATGGAGGAAGAAAAATAAAAAATAAATATGGTTTTAAGTTTAATTATTGGAAAATTTTTCATTTCACCCCAAAATATAAAGGTTCATGGTTTGGATTCACGGTTTGGCCAAATTTTTCTTAGTACACTACTACTAGGGGCACACCGTATGGTTAGGCACACAGTTTGACTAACCGGGCGCAAACCATACAGAATGGATTTGTCCCATGTCTGAAACTGATTGCACAGTCATGCACCCTAGGTTAAATAGTTGTAGAAAAACCATAAAAATAAACCTATTTTTTCCCTTTCAAAGATCTGGACTCTGAAAGAGCCCTGGATTCACCTGTTACCTCCATGACTTGATTTGACATCGTTAGTTGGGTTGTTTAAGGTATTCAAATTGAAATCCTAAAGATCCATACATTCATTAAAAAGATGGGTCATTAAAAAAGTAGTTTTAAAGGTAATATTAGTTCAATTATATATTAATTAATCTAAACTAGTTCATTTAAATCAATTTCATATTTAATTTTGATATAAAAACATTTCCAACTTTTGAAAGTGTTTCTTTTGGAAAACCATTTTTTGGACACATATGTTGGTTTAATTTTGAATTAGAATCTGAAAATTATATGAGTTTAATTTGAAAAAATTGAATCCAAAATGTTAATAATAATTATTTATATTATATAATTATTTCAAATTAAATTTTTTCATAATCAATAGTGAAAATGGTAAATATTATTTATTGTTATTAAGGTAAAAATGAGTTTACCATGGGTTAAACTAAAAATATAAGTCTTAAAAATGACCCAAAACATGTCTATTTCATATTTTATGGTCATATTTAGGAATTATATCTTATAATATTCTTCAAATGGTTCATTTAGGATCCATTTTTCATGATAAAACTGAAGGTGAAATTTTTTCTTTTTAAAAATTCCAAGTGTGCTTTGTCTCTCTGTTATAAAAGACCACCGCCTCTCCTCTACATTACACACTTCAAAAATCCATTATTTCAGATAATAAATACCCAAAATAACTTCCCTAATTACCTATTCTCATTCTATAAGCCTTTTTGTGGTCATAAATCTACCCTAATAAGGCTTTTGGTTTATTCCAAAAGAAGTTGTCTAAAGAAGAAGTAATGTCTTTAACTGACCGTTTTACTTTATTTCTTCTTCCACATAATTAAAATATCATTAAAACGTTATAATATAATAACACAAATATATTACATAAAACTATATGTTTTTTGTTAAGTTCATTACCAAAAACCATATTTTACTCCCTCAAATGGGAAATGAAATCGTTGATCGTGTGTATGGAGGACTACCGCCTCATGAACAGACATAACTCATTTTCCATCACCACTTCTCACAAATATATATGATGATGTGTATAATATTTATATATTATATTTATGATATAATTATAATTATTTAATAAAAATATCATTTATACCTTTTTACTTTAATTTTTTAGAGAATATGATAATGTTGCTCGTTTGTACGGCGCACTACCACCTCACATAGCACTGTGATTCATTTTTCACTTACGATTTACATGTAAGGTAATAAGGAATAATTTTATGTTTATATATTATATTAATTACATATTCACAATTATATAAAATTAAAATATCATATAATTTCTTACCTTATCATCCATTGAATAAATGATAATGTCGTTCATGTGTACGGTAGACTACCGCCTAACGAATCGATGTGATCCGTTTTTATTACAGCATCACATTGATGGTATGTGTAAGGGTATTTAAAGAAATAATATTATATTTATGATATAACTATCTAGAAATAAAATATAACACTTACCTTCCTTCCACCATGATCTTCAAAAAATGGAAACATTACTCATGCGTATGTACGGCATACCGTCACCATAATTGTAACATAGTTAATTTTTCATAACCATGTTTAATGGTTGGATTAAAAAGATAAATTTATGAATAAAAATTAAAATTATTTAATTTTTACAATTCTTTATATGATTAATTAATAATCTCTTGGAAATTAGTCAACTTACCAAAGTGATTTTGGACATATGATTTATTTATCATCAAAACATCCAACATGAAATTAATTGGTTAGGTAATTGAATATTTAATAGTAAAATTTAAAATAAAATGAATAATGTAACAACCTAGTTACTTATAAAATATGTTGTTTTCATTCTAGACCTAAATAGTTAAATTCATTATAAATGTATAATGAAATAAGTGGTATTTATAGAAATTAAGGAACCTATACTAATAGAATAGTAGACTCATCTGTGAGAGTACAAATAAAATTTATGTATCTTATAAGTGAAAATATGATATATTTATATCAAGTATTAAGTAAATAAATGTTTTGAAAACGATAAATTATGTGTTGGTTTTTTTGTAATTTATAAATTATTAATTAAAATTTTACCATTAATATAATGATTTAAAAGAAAATATTGTTTCATAAAATAGATTAATAAATTAATATTTTATTCTATTATTGTTATAATATAATTTTATGAGACCTTAATTAATTTTTCAAAGTGTAATAAAATGGGTTATAATTTAAAAATTAGTATTTTTCAAATAAATAATGATTTTTATTAAAAATTAAATTTCTCATATTTAAAAACTAATTTCATAAAATGGAGTTCATTTTTAAATTCTACAAGTCAAAAAATGGTTATGGTGTATTTTTATGATTTTTCTAAATAGTTAAATTTTTAGTGAATAGTAAAATATGGAAATTTATCGTATATATACATTATAAGTTAAATACACTATTCTTTAAATCATTTATGATGTAATCACTATAATCTCTATATACACTAAAATATTTAAAAAAAATTGTGATAATTCTCTAACTATTCATAGTCTTGATCCAAAATAATAACTAATGAATAAAATAGTGAGAAAACACCCCTCTCCTCCACTACAAATACCACCCCTCACCACACATTCTTCTCACACCTCAAAGCCTTTTATATTGTTTAATTTCTACCCTATTCTATTACCAAGACTCTTCCCCGCATCCAATACCTTTTGGTCTCACTAAAAGGCCAAAACCAAGTGCCTTATGGTGGTTTACAAGGAAAAGAATTCTAGAGGTAAAATCCTCTTTCATTTTCTTTTATTTTCCTTTTAATGTATTTTCTTTTCTTATTGTGCTCTAACCTACAATAATCCAAGTGTCATGATAACTCCATCATCTTACATATACTGGTATTTTATTTTTTTTAAGGGAATATCCATCATCAAACCTCTTCTTTTATCATCTTACTTTAAAAAATGAAAACACCTTCCGTGATGTGTTGATTTACCATCATCATGGATGATGTGTTTTTATTTTACTCTACCCCCTTCAAGGCTGGTCATAAAATCATTATTATTGTAAAATAATATTTTATTACACATATTATAATTTATATATTGTTTTGTGAACAACATATAAACAACATATTAAATGATATGATATAATTTTTTGATGGCTGTAAAAACTGCCAAATTAAATTAAACCATTTTAATTAATATTTTATCTAATGAATCATCCTCATAGTATTACAAATATGATATATGGAATCATTTAAAATTATATAAACATATTAACAACATTTCATTACACTTATATAGTTTTTATTCCATTCGACAAGAAAACCCATAATGAACCAACCATGGAAACCATTAAATAAACACACCTAAAAAATAAAAATAACAAAATATTATCAATAAATGAGTGGAAAGATATCATAAAATGTATTATAAAAATTTATATAGTTCTATACTACATTAATAAAACTCTTTAAATCATTATATAGTAGGTTTTAACACGTTTTAATTACTACTAACCTAAGGTAAGATAATTTTATTTTAAAACCCTCATTTGAATTTATATATTTCCAAAATTCAAAAGGAATGTTTCTAGGATGCAACTATTCTTATTTTATGATAATCATATAGTTCTTGGGAATTTTTTGTGATAAAGGGTGGGACCTATATCTCTCTCTAATTAATTGGGAATTTTTATGTTGGAGGTTGCCTGTATGGTTACTCCAAGTGCAATCATGATGGTTACACCATAAGGTAGTTGTGAAGGATACTTTGTAAGGTATTCATGAGGGTTACACTATATGGTAGCTATGAGGGTTACAAATCATGTGGTAGGCACAATAGTTACAATATTAAGTAATTAATTCTCTAAGTTACCTAAATATTTTATTTTATTTTTCTTTATTTTATCAAAATATCTTGTTTTCACAAAGTATATGATACTTTATGGGTGAGAATAATGTCTTTGTGAAAATGATTTCATATGTTTATTACTATTTATGGACTAATGGTTCTTTTATTTATGTCCTTTGCTGATATTTTTATTCTCAATCCAATTTTTAAAATGTTTTTCATAGGTTTTAAGTATGGGTAATAGAAAATGAGAATCCAAGATGAATGTTGTGAAGATTTTTCATGAAAATATTTCATGTTTTGTTAAAAAAATGTATTATGGAATAATTAGAAACTATTTTAGTATTACACACTTTTTATTATTATGGATTGATATGTATTAATTATTTCTTAATTTTATAAAACTATAAACCATAAATTTCTTTGAAAATGTAAGAAAGTGAATTCTAAAAGAATTTACTAGATTATGTAATGTTTAAAGTCGCGTCCTTATAGTTGGTGTGAGTGCATGATTTAGATAACTTTAAGGGTTAGGATGATGTTAATAAAATACAAAAAAAAATTAATTTTGGATATTTTTAAATGATATAGAATTTAAATATTACCATGTTGCTTCATCTAATATATTTCTATTCTAAATGGTTTTTGAGAGAAGAAATAGGGAAGCTGATGTAGGAAGGCACTAAGAGGATGATTTCTTTATAAATTTGCAACCCAGAAAGGTCGGAATTTGAACTGAGCCGTTTTTTGATAGTGATGGATTAGTTGAAGAAGGACATATGTAACACCCCGAGCTTCCACGATACGCTTCTCATTCAGTAATACAATAGCTTGCATTGTACGCAACTTCGAGTTCTAAAACACCGCGACTAATCAAAGTAGCCGTTATGAATAGTAATACCTTCTTTTTGAAATATTATAAATTTTATATGTCAAAATGGACTTCATTTTTGTATTCGTAATATCGAAATTAGCCTATGTTGAATTTTTGGTATTTTTCTGAGAACTTCTAATTTTTTATGAATAGTGAAAAATACTTAAAACACCTTTTTTAATCAAAATAATTTATAGTGATAAATTATAATATTTGATGGTTTTAAAGTATAATTAGAATATATTTTTACCATTTTATCCAATGGTGGTCATTAGA
Source organism: Viscum album (assembly GCA_963277665.1). Classification (NCBI taxonomy): domain Eukaryota; kingdom Viridiplantae; phylum Streptophyta; class Magnoliopsida; order Santalales; family Viscaceae; genus Viscum; species Viscum album. Next base: position 67,076,272 of record OY728165.1, on the reverse strand, counting down.
ATTAATTTAACATTGAAATTGGACACAAACAATTGCCAATCTTTTGATATAAATTGTTTCTTAAAAACACGCTATTTGTTGTGACAGCGGGAATTAATTATAAAATTAATTAATGCAACTAATATGTTTGGAATTTTGTAAAATAGACATCATTTTTCAATTCGGAATATCAATTATAGATTAGGGTGAAATTTTGGCCTTATTCTGAAAAACTTCAATTTTTGATGAATAGTGAAACCACTAAGTGGTTGTTAAATAACTGATTTTTCGTTTAAATGAAATATTACCACTTCTGTGATTTGATTTTCAAAAATCCGACATACATGGTTGTCATTAAGAAGTAAAATGTGGTTCAATGGGATAAAAATAATTTTTTTGGTGAATAGTAACTTATTAAGTTCTTAATCGCGATTAGTGGTAATTAGGGTAGTTTAAGGTATAAATAATACTTTAATAATATTAAATGACCTAGACACATGTCCCAACCTCATTGGTTGTGTCATGGCCGACCAAGACAAGCCATGGCCTAACTTGGGGACCCCATGGATCCACTTTTGTTGGGAAATGACATAAATTACTTTTTATTTAATGTTAAAGAGAAAATGACACAAACATAATATGTTTTACGAAAACAATTTTTAAGTAGGGTTATACAAGTCCAAATTTTGATTATAAATAGTCATTGGAAAGATAAAAAGATTTCCTATATCATAGTATTTGTTTTATAATTTTTAGACATTAAATGAATTTAATTATTTATGACATAATAATGATGCAGCGATGACATCATTATTTGACGATTTAAATAAAATGGAAAGTTAATATAAAATCTATGAACTACACATGGCCAAAACCTATTGGATGAGTGGATTTCGAAACCTTATCACCTTAGCCTCGAATTATATAAGTGTGGGACCTTTAGAATCCGAAAAGCATTTTGAAATAATGTAACATTTCAATCTTTCCAAAAGTGCCCCTCCTCTCCACTTATAAAAGGCCCCCACCTCTCCCACTTCATTTACACTTTCAAGCCATTTGGCTCGGCCAACCTCTGCCCAAATACTCTCCCAACATTCCTCCCTTACTCCTAGAAGCCTCACTTTGGGCAGAACTCTTCCCAAGGAAGCCTTTAGCTCAAATCAAAAAGAGTTACCCGATTTTGAGGTAATGTCTTTTATAATGTTGTTTTGTTTTATTCTCCAACCCCCTAAACTCTTTTTATTTACTTCTTTTGTAACAACACCAGTATCTTCAATATACTAGGATGTTGTTATAAGATTTATTTGAGCTACACTTCCACAAAACTACATCAAATGGTTAAAGAACATAAGGTTTCCGTGGATGGCAAAATTCTGCCTCCCGAAACGATGATTGTTCAACACTCATTTAACACCTTCAAAGGTGGCCATTATGATGTCACTATTTTTATATATGATATATAATATGTTTATGTTTTCCTTAAGCTTCTGTTTTTTTCATTTTGGGCATACCTTTATGGTTTCCATTATGGGTAAAACACGATATCTTCATTTTAGGAAGCGCGGACTACCGCCCCCTGAAAGTGATTTGATTCGTTAATACCATATGTGGGATGTGTGAAGGATAAAGTTAATGATATTATATATGTTATTATACTGGAATTATAATATACTCTCATATCATTATGATTCCATTCCAGAAAATATGAAATAGAAATGGAAGTAGCGTTCATGCGTACGTACGGCTTACCGTCTCCATGAACGGTGCATTTCATTTCTTACCTCTAAATGTGATGTAATATTATAAATGAGTGTATGTACTGGATATATATGACATATATGATATCTACATCATGAATACCATTCTGGATATAATGAACCTTTGACCAAATTAACAACATGTAAGTGTAAGAAGCCTATTTTTGACTTAAGAACCAAATACCGACAAAATGAACATTATTAACTTAAATAATTACATAATGTTCATATCATTGTAATAAGTGATGTAATAAGGATAATGAAGTTGAAAATGGTTCTTAATAAGGTATATATTAACTCTAGTTTATTATTCAGGAGGTTAAAGAACGGTTGAGTCAAGTCAGACACGAGGTAAGGGAACTTCTTAACCCAATTTTCGTTCTTTGGGTTAATATCCTACTTTCAAATTATGTCATGATATTATTATTTCATATCCTGTATTTGTACATTATTTATGTGTACTTGTAGTGAATACACATAATAGATCTATTTTATTTTAAAAATGCTCTTTGTAAGGGAATTTCTTAACCCAACTTCCATTCTTTGGGTTAATCTCCTACTTTCAAATTATGTCATGATATTATTATGTCCTATTTTGTATTTTTACTTTCTTTATGTGTACCTATAGTGAATACACATAATAGATCTATTTTATTTTAAAAATGATCTTTTTAAGGACTTTGTCTCAATCTCCTTTCATTGAGGCATATTTGGCTTTATACACAACTTTCTTTTATACGGTGTATAAACCCCTTTGACTTTCATGTTTATTCAAAAGGAATCTTTTTTATACGAAGCATTTTACTAAACGACAAAAAGGGAATGTTTTTCTTTCCGTACTTATGCGGCGACAACGACTACTCCGCCGTCGTGACCGTTATTTGAGTTTCGGCTTCCTCTATAAGCCATTTTTTTTAATGAAAAATAAATACAAAGTTTTAACTTTCTTTTATTTTGGTATTGAAAATGGTTTTGAAAGAATTTTTATTATATCAATGTGCTGTATTGATATCTTGTGATTGAAATGTGGAAATGTTATGTTTCCTTTATGCATGTTTTATGTGATACAATTATGTTATGGTTTATGATATGTTTAAACCTATTCATATGAGGAATGCATTGGACTTAATAAGTGACGGGTGGAGCCCGCTATAGCTCCTCGATGCATCGGCAGGTCTCATGAGACAAACTAGTGTCTTGGCACAAGGCCTTGACAAAATCTTATTTGTAGTCTTGGCACGAGGCCTTGGCTATGTGGTTATGATAGTCTGGCATTATGCATTCCATCATTATGAAAGTGGTTATTGATATTACATGTGATTATTCGACCAGTAGAATATCCATGTGAAGAAGTAAATGGCATTATCTCATTTTACTTTTGCCATATTATGTTGAAGTTCATGTTTAAGAGGCTTTTGTTTTAGTTATACATTGCCTTAAATGTTAATGTTTATTTATGAAAGCTTCCGCATTATTGTTATCCTTACTGAGCATTTGAGCTCACCCCTTTCAATGTTTAAAAATTTTCCAGGTTGTGAAGAAGTATTTTATGACTGACTTGCAAGAATAATCAGTGAAGATATGAGTGTGGAATATGAAGACCATGTTTTTTTGTAGATTGTTTAATTTTGATGTAATGAAAGACTTATGAATGTATCTAGTGTTTCCAAGGCTACTAAACTAATCGGTCTTTCGAGACTTGATCTTTTGGGATCATGCCAATGTTACGAAGTAATGCACCGGCTCTGGGTAGCTGGGGTCGGGGCGTTACAACATAAATAGTAGAATAATCCATTAAAGAGAATATTCAGAGCTACCACAATATACCATGATGATAGTGGAACATTTTATCATCCAACACCCACTTACTTTCAGTGGATATTTTGACCAAGTTGTAGCTGAAGGGTGGATTAAAGGCCTTGAAAAGATATTTGATGTCATGGTAATTTAAGAAAATCTAAAGGTTGGTCTTTCTATTTACTGTTTTGAAGGTGAAGTTGACCTGTAGTGGTCAATGGTCAGGAATATTAGAGATAGAGTGGAGATTAATGCCTTTGAATGGGATGAATTTAAGAATCTTTTTCTAGAAAAATATTTTCCTAAGGTGTTTTGACTTAGGATGGAAAATAAATTCCTCGAATTGAAACAAAAGGAGGAATATTCATTGGATGTGTATGAGGAAAACTTCCCAATATTCTTAATTTTTTCTCCAAATAATATTTAGTATCTTGATTGTGAAATCAATTGTTTTAACTCATGATTGAATCCAATATACCAAAGGTATTTAGACTCCTCTGAATTCAAAAGTTATGAAAAATGTATTTGATGTAATAAGAGGTTATAAATGGAATTTTATGATGATCAAATATACTTTGACACCAATTAGAGTAAGAGGTTAATATGGAAAGAAATGGGAAACATTCAATCAAAGAAATATTAAGGTAAGAAAATTAAGTTTCCAGATTGTGAGAAGTGTAGTAAAAAACACCTTGGGGGATGCCTTAACAAATCTGGGAAGTGTTTATGATGTGGAATGTTTGGATATATATCTTGAGATAGCAATGAAAAATATCTTAGTGTTGTTATGTTTAATTATGATAAGAAAACTATACAGTGTTTCAAATATGGTGAGATGTGTCTGTAACACCCTAGGTAAATAAGGAATATGACATTTTCATATGTATCCATAGTTGTGAATAAAATATTAATATGACTTTAAAGGGGACGCTATGCTCGATGGCGTACCCAACACGCAACAACGAGTTTCTTGGGAATCTTACGTTGCACTCTAATAATAAAATAATATTATTTTAAATGGTAGTTAACATGTAGCCATTGTAATGGCGGGAATGGATAGAAATAACTAAAATATGATTATATATGTTCTTAAATATTTTTACATTTATACAATAAAAGATAAAGGCTTAAAATACGGAAAGAATTCAATTTTAGGCGTATATGCCCTAGTTTTCACTAAAGGTTCACTTATCACCTTTTGATGGAGAACCGTCATTAAATATAGTTTTGTTCACTCTTAAACATTCTTTTGGACCAAATAAAACTCTTATTAAGAATAGGGGCATCAAAATTTACTTTGTGTAAATTTTTGGTATCTTTCCGATAAAGTTCATTTTTTTAATGAATAGTGTAAAATGTTGTATTTTAATTCAAAAACAATTTTTAATCTAATTTATTTATATGATTAGATTATATTTTGAATTGTTTTTAAAGTGAAATTAGAAAATATTTTTACCATTAAATCCAATAGTGGTCGTTGGAATCAATTTCACTTTGAAATCAGACTTAAACTAGTGTCAATCTTTTGATACTTATTGTTTCATAAAACACGCTATTTGTCATGACAGCGGGAATTAATTATTAAATTAATTAATGTGACTTATATGTTTTGAATTTTTTAAAATGGAATTCATTTTTGAATTCGGAATATCAAATATATCTTAGGGTGAATTTTTGGTAATTTTCTGAAAAACTTCAATTTTTGATGAATAGTGAAACCACTAAGTGGTAATCAAGAAAACTGATTTTTCAGTTAAATGAAAGTTTACCACTAATGTGTACTGAATTTTGAAAATCCGACATACATGGTTGTCATTAAGAAGTAAAATGTGGTTCAATGAGATTAAAATAATTTTTTGGTGAATAGTAACTTATTAAGTTCTTAATCGCGATTAGTGGTAATTAGTGTAGTTTAAGGTATAAATAATGCATTAATAATATGAAATGACCTAGACACATGTCCCAACCTTATTGGTTGTGTCATGGCCGACCAAGACAAGCCATGGGTAAACTTGGGGACCCCATGGAGACACTTTGGTTTGGAAATGACATAAATAACGTTTTATTAAATGTTAAAGTAAAAATGACACAAACAAGAGATGTTTTACGAAAACAATTTTTACATGGGGTTATAAAGATCAGATTTTTGATTATAAATATTAATTGGAAAGCTAAGAAGATTTACTACATCATAGTATTTTTTTATGATTTTTAGACATTAAATAAATTAAATTATTTATGACATAATAATGATGCAGCGATGACATCATTATTTGACCATTTAAATAAAATGGAAAGATAATGTAAAATCTATGAACTACACATGTCCAAAACCAATTGGATGAGTGGATTTAGAACCCTTATCACCTTATCCACGAATTCTATCAATGTGGGACCTTTTAAAACCGAAACAAATTTTCAAATAAAGTAATATTTATTTACATTCCAAAAGTGCCCCTCCTCTCCTCTTATAAAAGGCCCCCACCTCTACCTCATTTCACACACTCCTAAAGCCTTTGGCTCGGCCAACCCCTGCCCATTTACTCTCTCCACATCCCTCTACTCATACTAGAGGATTCCCTTTGGGCATAATCCTTTCAAAGGAATCATTTAGGCTCAAATAAAAAGGAGTTACACTTTTAAAGGTAATTCACTCTCTCATGTTCATTTGTTTTATTTTGCTTCTCCAACCCCCTAAACTCTTTTTATTTACTTATTTTGTAACAACACCAGTATATTCAATATACTAGGATGTTGTTATAAGATTTATTCAAGCTACACTCTCACACAACTACATCAAATGGTTAAAGAACATACGGTTTCCGTGGATGGTGAAATTCTGCCTCCCGAAACGATGATTGTTCAATACTCATTTAACACCTTCAAAGGTGGCCATTATGATGTCACTATTTTTATATATGATATATAATATGTTTATGTTTTATTTATGCTTCTGTATTTTTCATTTTTGTCTTACCTTTATGGCTTCCATTATGGGTATACGCGATATCTTCATTTAAGGAAGTGCGGACTACCGCCCCCTCAAAGTGATTTGATTCGTTAAATACCATATGTGGGATGTATAAAGGATGGAAATATGATATTATATATGATATTATACTGGAATTATAATATACCTTTATATAATTATTATTCCATTCTATAAAATACGAAATAGAAATGAAAGTAGCGTTCATGCGTACGTACGGCTTACCGTCTCCATGAACGGTGCATTTCATTTCTTACCTCTAAATGATTATGTAATGTCATAAATGCATGAATTTACTGGATATATATGACATATATGATATCTACATAATGAATACAATTCTGGATATAATAAACATTTGTCCACACGAACAACAAGTAATTGTAAGAAGTCCACTTTCGACTTAAGAACCAAATATCGGCAAAACAAATATTATTAACTTAAATGATTACATAATGTTTATGACATGGTAATAAGTGGTATAAAAGTAATAATGAACTTGAAAAAGGTTCTTAAGGAATTATAAATTAACTCAAGTTTATTATTCAGGAGATTAAAGAACGATCGAGTCAAGTCGGACCCGAGGTAAGGGATCCTACTCCTCTCTTTCTTTTTAAGTACACACTTTTATGTCATTCATTTTAAAGCTCATATTTCTTGTTATTGGGATGATCATTTATATTACACTTACTGTAATTTTTATTTTCATGTGATGAGAGACCCTATTCTCTCTCATCAATCCATTTTGGAAGTTTTGAGTGGCGCCGTTAGGCTGCCGAACTTTCGTAAGAGATCTAACTTCTCTCTTTCTTTTTAAGTACTCCCCTTTATGTCACTTCTTTTAAGCTCCTCTTTGTTATGATGGGGTATGTTATTTTATATTCCTATTTCTGTACATTTTATTGCAATGTGATGAGATACCCTATTTGATCTCATCAATCCATTTTTGGAAGTTTTAAGTGGCGCCGTTAGGCTGCCGAGTTTTCGTAAGGGATTTTTCATCTCACTTTTATTCCCGTGAGATTTATGCTACATTTGCCACAAATTCCCTTGAGTGGTGTATGTACTGCCCATTATTCTACTCTTTGTGTAATATACTTTCGTTTATGAGTATTTACATCAATTATCTTTTGTCCTTCTTTCATGGGGTGTATGTTTTGAAAGATACCCAAGTCGGTAAGGGAACCTTTCACCCTCCTCTTTTTTAAAAGACTTCTTTTGTTGGGTCTTTTAATTTATATATCGTTATGTTGGGATATGTTCTCATATATCCTTATTGATGTAAATTTTATGTCCAAGTGATGAAATACTCTTTTTATCTCTCATCAACTCTTTTTGATGTGATGCCGTTAGGCTGTCAAGGGAACTTTTTAACCCAATTTCGATTTCTTTGGGTTCAACATGTAGTCATTAAATATGTCGTCGAATATGTGTGAATGACCTTTTTACACTTAATATCCACTTATATTGGGTGTATTTATATTTTTCACACATATTTTTGAGATTGATTTGTCCTTAATTTAAGGATACCTTCTTTATAAGGGATTTCATCACATTTGACATTTCTATTGAGGGTTTATTGTTGTTATGCACCAATTCACTCTTATATGGTGTATATAATGTCCTTTGGAGTAGTATATCATGAATCCTTTTATTCTCATGATATTATAAAATTCTGACTAAATGTTATTCCTCGATTATTGTATTCAAGTGTCTCTAATTTTGGTAAAACCCCTTTAACCAAAATATCGTTTTAAATGTTTTAATTATTTGTTCTTATTAATATCCATGTTTTCAAAATGGTTTTAAGGATTTATTTATATGGATATTAATGGTTTAAAATGTTAAAAGCTTCAAGGTGGTATGGGACACTTTGATTCAAAAATCTCTTTATTAAATGTTTTAAATGGTTTTCGAAATGGTTTCTTTTTGAATGGATTCATTATTTCAATATCCTAAAATTTTATATTGTGATTGAAATGTGGAAATGTTATGTTTCCTTTATTCATGTTTATGTGATATGATTATGTTATGGTTCTTGGGCATTGTTATGAAGAATGGGTGGTTCCGTGATAAACTAAGGGCGGGTGAGCCCGATATAGCTCTCCAATGCATTGGGTAACGCGAAGGAGTGAAACGTTAAGGTTTCTCCGAAGAGATTTAGGGAATATACTGTGATGGGTATTCCAAACGTAACCAAGAGGGTTACTCCCTACGTAAGAATGTTATGAATTCCTCAAGTTACCTTTATGTCTTATGTTTTCTATGATTTATTCATGATTTGATATGCCTATGTTTTATGGGTAAAGTATGATTTCATTCTTATGTATATATGAACTCTTGTTTCCATTCCATATTTTTTATAACCCTTACTGAGATTTTTATGCTCATCCCAAGTTTTTGAAATGCTTTTCACAGGTCAAGGGAAAGGTACATGATGTGACGATAGTGTCAAGGATGTGTCAAGAAAGAATCCGTGTTTTATTTTAAATAGGTTTCCATTGATGGGAAGAATGAATATTGTCTTTTATGTAACCACCTTGTTTAAATGTAGAATGTAATGCAATTTTCATGATCTAATTCTCTAAAACTCTAAACCTGAAAAGATCTTCAATGTGTAATCTTTTAATAACTCAAGATTAAGTAAGGTTTAAGGCCGGGGCCTTATAGTTGGTATCAAAGGTCGGTTTAGTTAACTTTAGAGGTTAGGGTATTCTTTAAGCATAAGTGACATTACCATAATCGTTAGGATTTCAGAAAGAGTCCTAGTTTTAGATAAAGTGAATGAGTAAGTATATCTTAGTGTTTACCTTCCTCATTAGCACATGATGGTTTTGTCGATATACTCACACTGACATTTCTGTTTTTAGTGAATGGCTGGATCTCGCAGGCACCAAAGTGACAATTGGTTTGAAGGAAACTGTGGTGGTTCTCTGATTAAGAGACTCGATGAAATGGGGTACTCAATGAGGAAACTCGTGGTTGTTCTAAACCAAATATCAAGGAGTCATGATAAACCACTTGAACCTTGGTATGTTCTATAACGCATCATGTTCGAGATGACCAATCGATGTGGAAGTTCAGATAATAACAAAAAAGGTAACCATTAGGGTTTATATGATCCTTACTTTTTAGGTAATTATGGGTTACTCTATGATATGATGGAAAATGAAAGGAATGAGATAAACATGAGGTTAAATTATGTTATGGTTATTTTTGATGATTTTATCTGTTTTTGGGGAATGTTTTAAGAATTATATAGTTTTGGAAAAAGGACAACACACAGACCGTGTGACAACCCGTCGTGTCGGACAAAGCTGCGGGAATCGAACCCACAACCAAAGTGCGACTGGTATTTATCGCCTACCACTGGACTACGTGAAGTCCCTGGTTAGTTTGACTGATTCTTTTTAGTTATATGATTTTATGAATTAAGAGAAAGTTGATTTTGGAGAATATGTGATTAGGATAATTACTTTTCAATGTGAGACTTTAGGAGCAACTGATGTTGTTTGGAGATAAATGTTATGATTTAACTTGGAAGACTATGTGACTAAATCCTTAAAATATTTGGGTTTCAATCTTATATTGGTTTACTTTGAAGAATTTTATGGAAAATTTGTTTATCGGATGGTCCTCGTTGAACTTTGGGTTTTGTTCGACAAATTTTGGAGATTAAGAATAGATTTTCTTTTTATAAGGGGTTATCCTTTTCTGGATTATCTGATCTTGTACTAACCTTTTTGGTTTTGGTTTTGGTTAAACCCTAAATACATGGGATGTATATAGTTCTCGTTTGGGGATTAGGTGATTCTCTAGAAGTTTATTATAGTACTCTTAATGCGAAAAAGTCTCCCTAAATACTCGTCTTTTGGAAAAAATATGAATTTGACTAAGGAATCTAGTAAAAGTTGAAAGTCAAAATGATAAGTGATTATGCTTCCTTATGAATAAATTCCTCAATAAAAAGTAACTTAATACAAAAATTTTGTCTATTAACTTTTCCTACTGGGGAACCCAACACCGTTTAACCCATCACAAGTTTGTGATTTTCTTATTGTTAACTTTCTCCTAAACATGTTTTCTATCACTCTCCATCAGAACATGACCCTATGTTTTCTCCTCCATGTCCATATTTTCATACTTGGAATCCTAGTATGGGTTAACTCGGGTGACCTCTGTGCTTATCTTTCTTTATTTTAAAGTGATTGTTTGACCGACTCTTGTTCCGATGTGGGACGTTCAAGGATGTTTCCAAGCGCAATTTTAAAATTGCGAGGACGCAATTCCCAAAAGGGGGGAGGGATGTAACACCCTAGGTAAATAAGGAATATGACATTTTCATATTTATCCATAGTTGTGAATAAAATATTAATATGACTTTAAAGGGGACGCTATGCTCGATGGCCTACCCAACACGCAACAACGAGTTTCTTGGGAATCTTACGTTGCACTCTAATAATAAAATAATATTATTTTAAATGGTAGTTAACATGTAGCCATTGTAATGGCGGGAAAGGATATAAATAACTAAAATATGATTATATATGTTCTTAAATATTTTTTCATTTATACAATAAAAGATAAAGGCTTAAAATACGGAAAGAATTCAATTTTAGGCGTATATGCCCTAGTTTTCACTAAAGGTTCACTTATCACCTTTTGATGGAGAACCGTCATTAAATATAGTTTTGTTCACTCTTAAACATTCTTTTGGACCAAATAAAACTCTTATTAAGAATCGGGGCATCAAAATTTACTTTGTGTAAATTTTTGGTATCTTTCCGATAAAGTTCATTTTTTTAATGAATAGTGTAAAATGTTGTATTTTAATTCAAAAATCACTTTTTAATCTAATTTATTTATATGATTAGATTATATTTTGAATTGTTTTTAAAGTGAAATTAGAAAATATTTTTACCATTAAATCCAATAGTGGTCGTTGGAATCAATTTCACTTTGAAATCAGACTTAAACTAGTGTCAATCTTTTGATACTTATTGTTTCATAAAACACGCTATTTGTCATGACAGCGGGAATTAATTATTAAATTAATTAATGTGACTTATATGTTTTGAATTTTTTAAAATGGAATTCATTTTTGAATTCGGAATATCAAATATAGCTTAGGATGAATTTTTGGTAATTTTCTGAAAAACTTCAATTTTTGATGAATAGTGAAACCACTAAGTGGTAATCAAGAAAACTGATTTTTCAGTTAAATGAAAGTTTACCACTAATGTGTACTGAATTTTGAAAATCCGACATACATGGTTATCATTAAGAAGTAAAATGTGGTTCAATGAGATTAAAATAATTTTTTGGTGAATAGTAACTTATTATGTTCTTAATCGCGATTAGTGGTAATTAGTGTAGTTTAAGGTATAAATAATGCATTAATAATATGAAATAACCTAGAAACATGTCCCAACCTTATTGGTTGTGTCATGGCCGACCAAGAAAATCCATGGGTCAACTTGGGGACCCCATGGAGACACTTTGGTTTGGAAATGACATAAATAACTTTTTATTAAATGTTAAAGTAAAAATGACACAAACAAGAGATGTTTTACGAAAACAATTTTTACATGGGGTTATAAAGATCAGATTTTTGATTATAAATAGTCATTGGAAAGATAAAAAGATTTACTACATCATAGTATTTGTTTTATGATTTTTAGACATTAAATAAATTAAATTATTTATGACATAATAATGATGCAGTGATGACATCATTATTTGACGATTTAAATAAAATGGAAAGATAATGTAAAATCTATGAACTACACATGTCCAAAACCAATTGGATGAGTGGATTTCGAACCCTTATCACCTTATCCACGAATTCTATCAATGTGGGACCTTTTAAAACCGAAACAAATTTTCAAATAAAGTAATATTTCTTTACATTCCAAAAGTGCCCCTCCTCTCCTCTTATAAAAGGCCCCCACCTCTACCTCATTTCAGACACTCCTAAAGACTTTGGCTCGGCCAACCCCTGACCATTTACTCTATCCACATCCCTCTCCTCATCCTATAGGATTCCCTTTGGGCATAATCCTTTCAAAGGAAGCCTTTAGGCTCAAATAAAAAGGAGTTACACTTTTAAAGGTAATTCACTCTCTCATGTTCATTTGTTTTATTTTGCTTCTCCAACCCCCTAAACTCTTTTTATTTACTTCTTTTTTAACAACACCAGTATCTTCAATATACTAGGATGTTGTTATAAGATTTATTCGTGCTACACTCTCACACAACTACATCAAATGGTTAAAGAACATACGGTTTCCGTGGATGGTGAAATTCTGCCTCCCGAAACGATGATTGTTCAATACTCATTTAACACCTTCAAAGGTGGCCATTATGATGTCACTATTTTTATATATGATATATAATATGTTTATGTTTTATTTATGCTTCTGTATTTTTCATTTTTGTCTTACCTTTATGGCTTCCATTATGGGTATACGCGATATCTTCATTTAAGGAAGTGCGGACTACCGCCCCCTCAAAGTGATTTGATTCGTTAAATACCATATGTGGGATGTATAAAGGATGGAAATATGATATTATATATGGTATTATACTGGAATTATAATATACCTTTATATAATTATTATTCCATTCTATAAAATACGAAATAGAAATGAAAGTAGCGTTCATGCGTACGTACGGCTTACCGTCTCCATGAACGGTGCATTTCATTTCTTACCTCTAAATGATTATGTAATGTCATAAATGCATGAATGTACTGGATATATATGAAATATATGATATCTACATAATGAATACAATTCTGGATATAATAAACATTTGTCCACACGAACAACATGTAATTGTAAGAAGTCCACTTTCGACTTAAGAACCAAATATCGGCAAAACAAATATTATTAACTTAAATGATTACATAATGTTTATGACATGGTAATAAGTGGTATAAAAGTAATAATGAACTTGAAAAAGGTTCTTAAGGAATTATAAATTAACTCAAGTTTATTATTCAGGAGATTAAAGAACGATCGAGTCAAGTCGGACCTGAGGTAAGGGATCCTACTCCTCTCTTTCTTTTTAAGTACACACTTTTATGTCATTCATTTTAAAGCTCATCTTTCTTGTTATTGGGATGATCATTTATATTACACTTACTGTAATTTTTATAGTCATGTGATGAGAGACCCTATTCTCTCTCATCAATCCATTTTGGAAGTTTTGAGTGGCGCCGTTAGGCTGCCGAACTTTCGTAAGAGATCTAACCTCTCTCTTTCTTTTTAAGTACTCCCCTTTATGTCACTTATTTTAAGCTCCTCTTTGTTATGATGGGGTATGTTCTTTTATATTCCTATTTCTGTACATTTTATTGCAATGTGATGAGATACCCTATTTGATCTCATCAATCCATTTTTGGAAGTTTTAAGTGGCGCCGTTAGGCTGCCGAGTCTTCGTAAGGGATTTTTCATCTCACTTTTATTCCCGTGAGATTTATGCTACATTTGCCACAAATTCCCTTGAGTGGTGTATGTACTGCCCATTATTCTACTCTTTGTGTAATATACTTTCGTTTATGAGTATTTACATCAGTTATCTTTTGTCCTTCTTTCATGGGGTGTATGTTTTGAAAGATACCCAAGTCGGTAAGGGAACCTTTCACCCTCCTCTTTTTTAAAAGACTTCTTTTGTTGGGTCTTTTAATTTACATATCGTTGTGTTGGGATATGTTCTCATATATCCTTATTGATGTAAATTTTATGTCCAAGTGATGAAATACTCTTTTTATCTCTCATCAACTCTTTTTGATGTGATGCCGTTAGGCTGTCAATGGGACTTTTTAACCCAATTTCGATTTCTTTGGGTTCAACATGTAGTCATTAAATATGTCGTCCATTGAATATGTGTGAATGACCTTTTTACACTTAATATCCACTTATATTGGGTGTATTTATATTTTTCACACATATTTTTGAGATTGATTGGTCCTTAATTTAAGGATACCTTCTTTATAAGGGATTTCATCACATTTGACATTTCTATTGAGGGTTCATTGTTGTTATGCACCAATTCACTCTTATATGGTGTATATACTGTCCTTTGGAGTAGTATATAATGAATCCTTTTATTCTCATGATATTATAAAATTCTGACTAAATGTTATTCCTCGATTATTGTATTCAAGTGTCTCTAATTTTGGTAAAACCCCTTTAACCAAAATATCGTTTTAAATGTTTTAATTATTTGTTCTTATTAATATCCATGTTTTCAAAATGGTTTTAAGGATTTATTTATATGGATATTAATGGTTTAAAATGTTAAAATCTTCAAGGTGGTATGGGACACTTTGATTCAAAGATCTCTTTATTAAATGTTTTAAATGGTTTTCGAAATGGTTTATTTTAGAATGGATTCATTATTTCAATATCCTAAAATGTTATATTGTGATTGAAATGTGGAAATGTTATGTTTCCTTTATTCATGTTTATGTGATACGATTATGTTATGGTTCTTGGGCATTGTTATGAAGAACGGGTGGTTCCGTGATAAACTAAGGGCGGGTGAGCCCGATATAGCTCTCCAATGCATTGGGTAACGCGAAGGAGTGAAACGTTAAGGTTTCTCCGAAGAGATTTAGGGAATATACTGTGATGGGTATTCCAAACGTAACCAAGAGGGTTACTCCCTACGTAAGAATGTTATGAATGCCTCAAGTTACCTTTATATCTTATGTTTTCTATGATTTATTCATGATTTGATATGCCTATGTTTTATGGGTAAAGTATGATTTCATTCTTATGTATATATGAACTCATGTTTCCATTCCATATTTTTTATAACCCTTACTGAGCTTTTTATGCTCATCCCAAGTTTTTGAAATGCTTTTCACAGGTCAAGGGAAAGGTACATGATGTGACGATAGTGTCAAGGATGTGTCAAGAAAGAATCCGTGTTTTATTTTAAATAGGTTTCCATTGATGGGAAGAATGAATATTGTCTTTTATGTAACCACCTTGTTTAAATGTAGAATGTAATGCAAGTTTCATGATCTAATTCTCTAAAACTCTAAACCTGAAAAGATCCTCAATGTGTAATCTTGTAATAACTCAAGATTAAGTAAGGTTTAAGGCTGGGGCCTTATAGTGTCATTATGAAAAAACCTACCTAAAGAAAGATATGAATGATGGGAAGTATCCAGACTATAAGAAGAAAGGTGTAGTGAAATACTTTGTGACTACTTCAGCAGATTTTGGGCCATCTAATGAATTTGTATTAGTTAAATTGTTTTTTAATCGTATTTTTATAATTTCTTTTTTGATATGGGGTCCACATATTCCTTTATTTTTAAAGGATTTTCTCATAAATTTTAAATTTCAACTCAAGAAATGAAATCAAAACTTATGGTAAAAACACCGGGGGTAATATTAAGAAAAACGGCATTATAAGTATATTTATTTTATTGTTTGTGGAAATACATTACCTAAAAACATTATTTTTTTACCCCTAGTAGAGTTTTATATTATTCTGGGTATGGATTGGCTATATGTTTACCATGTTAAGATTTATTTTAGAGCTAAAAAAATTCTAGAAAGAGTTTCATTTTTTATAAAATAGTGAACCCATACCATTGATAAAGTATCAAGAAGATGAGAAGCTGAAAAAATATAGAAATGAAATTTATCTTTCACGTATTGTCGAAATAGGGGAACTACTCGGATAAATTATGTGCTTATGGTAAATGAATACCTAGATGTTTTTCTTAGTGAGGTATCTATAAGTGCATCCACGAGACTAAAGATCAAAACTAGGCGGAGGCATAATTATGGGGGGGTACTGCATCAATACTGTAGAAAGCACTATAGTAGTACTATAGCATGCATTGTAGCAGTAATCTGTGGGTATTTTAGTAGGTACAGTAGTAGTTACTGTAGTAGATATTGTAGTATGTTTTGTTCGGTAATATAGCAACCATAACTATTCACCTTGGGCCATCGGTTTGGGATTGGAGTCCTTAAAGACTTTAGGCCACCTAGCCCTTCAGGTCAGTAAGGCTTTAGGGGCCACCTTTAAGGCCTTCAGGCCACCTCATGGCCTTCGAGACACCTTAAGTCCTTTAGGGCCACCTGATATGTAGATGTCCAGACAGATTCTACAAGGAACCAGCTCCATGGGAGGATTCAAGAGAAATTTTCGTTCACCAGAGCAGGGCTAATGGATTTGGAATAATAAGAGGCTATGGCATTTACATTGATACTGGGCTTTTACATCTCTGCACAGCACAGCTAGCCGAACAGCCATGCAAATTTGGAGATATAAATCACAATTGAGATACTAGGGAGGGGCGGTTTCAAGTATTCATAGTTTGTGTGACTTTCTTAAGACCTACGGGTCCTGTAATTCCTCCAAGCCTATGGGAAATGTAATATCTAATCCTACGAGCCATGTAAGGTTTCCTCCTCATCCCTTGAAAGGGGGTTATCAAAAATCAATAAAAAATAAGGTCTTTGAGGCATTCAGGAAAATCCCCTTATCAAATGGATCAAGTGGAACTTATATAATTGAAAAATCAGTTATAGGAGTTTCTTGATAAAGGTTTAATTCATCCTATCACTTAACCATAGGGTTCTTCTATTTTTTTTGTTAAAAAGAAAGATGGTTAAATGAGACTTTTCATTGATTATAGATCTTTTAATGACATTATTGTTAAGAATAAGTATCAATTTCCTCATATTTATGACTTGTTTGATCAACTCCAATGAGATCGGTATTTTTCCATGATTTATTTGAGATCCAGGTACCATCAGCTGAAGGTGAAGAGGGATGACATCCTAAAAATAATTTTCTATACTATAAATGTGCATCATGGGTTTTTTTATATTCCCTTTGGTTTGAAAAATTCTCTTATTATATTTATGGATCTTACAAATAGAATATTCCATGAATATCTGGATCAGTTTTTTGTATTTTTTACTGATGATATTTTGGTTTATTAAAAATGTTATGAGGATCATGAAAAAAAATTTAAGGATTGTTCTGAAATCACTTAAAGAAATGAAGTTATATGATAAATTTAGAAAATATGATTTTCGATTAAAACGGATTTCTTTTCTTGGGAAAATTGTATATAATAATGGCATAACAGTTGATCCCTTCAAAACAAAAGTGGTTGAGGAATGTCCAAGACCTAAAAAATTTATAGAGATTCATTGTTTTCTTGGATTATTAGGCTATTATCGACGGTTTGTTGAAAAATTCACATGATTATTTAGCCCGCTAACTAAGTTAACATGAAAAGGGGTTAAATTTATTTGGATAGAAGAATGTGATATTTTTTTCAGGAACTGAAAAGAAGATTGGTCAGTGATCTAGTTTTATACTATCCTTCTAGAAATGGTTATTTTTCATCTATATTGATACTTCATTGAAGATAATTTGTTGAATTATGATGTCGAATGATTTTGTAATTCCTTATGCTTAAAGACAACTAAAACCTCAGAAATTAAATTACCCCACACATGATTTTGAATTAGAAGATATGGTTTTTGATTTAAAAATTTCAAGGTATCATTTATATGGATCCAAATGTGAAATATATACTGACCATGATAGTTTTAAGTATATATTTACTAAAAAGGAATTGAAAATTATGTAGATAAGATGGATGGAAATAATAAATGATTATGATTTCATGATCAATAACCATCCTACAAAAGAAAACAAATTGGTTGATGTTATGAGTCAAAAACAACATGTTATACTATCCATGTTATGTTTGAAACATGATCCTATGATTAATTATTTGATTAATTTTGTCTTAGAATTTGTTGGTGCTAAAAATTCCCCTATTTTTTTTGAGGTGTTAGTTTAGTCATCTCCCTCAGATAGAATTAAGAAAGCATTAAAGGAAAACTATGAGTTACAAAAAAAGGTAGAATTATTTTAGAAATGTAAGTTTCTTAAATTGAATATTGATAAAGATTGTGTCTTGATATTTGTAAAGAGATTATATGTGCCTTGTGATTCATAGATAAAGAAATAATTGTTAATTGAAACTCATAGTACTCAATTTTTATTTCATTCTGGATACACTAAGATGTACAGAGACCTTCATGAGTATTACTAGTGGGATGAAATGAAAAGAAATATTGCAAATTTTACCATGGAATGTTTGACTTGTCAACAGCTTAAATCATAGAAACAACTACCAAATGGGATAATTTATCCTTTTCCAATGCTACAGTGGAAATGGGAAAATATATCCATGGACTTCATGGTGGGACTAACAAATACATCTTATAGTAATAATGTGATTTTGGTTATTATTGATTAGCTAACCAAATCTGCAAAAAAAATCCTATTTGAGATAATCATTCTCTAGATCATATTTCTTGATTGTTCCTCAAAGAGATTATCATGTTACATAAAGTTACTCTCTCAATTGTATCTCATTGTGATCCCAAGTTCACATATAAATTTTGTAAATGCCTTTAGAAATCATTGGGAATTGAATTAAATTTCAGAATAGCCTTTCATCCTTAATCAGATGGAAAGTTAGAAGGAATAATCCAGACATTGGAGAATATTCTTCGAGCTTGTTAAATGGATTACTATGAAATTTGGGATCAGCATATTTCATTATTTGAGTTTTTTTATAATAAAAATTTTCATTCCAATATAAAAAATGGAACCTTTTCAGGAATTATAAAGAAAGCAGTATCAAACTCCAGCATTTTGGGATGAATTTGGGTAAAGGAAGTTGATGGGACCAGAATTACTGGACGAGGTGGTAGAAAAAGTGAAGATAGTCAAGAAATGCATGAGGATAGCTCAAAGTATGTAGAAAAGTTGTGAAACTAATATGAAGAAAGGCCTTCATTTTTAGGTAGGTGATTATTTTTTCCTTAAAATATATCCTTGGAAAAGTGTTATGCATTTCGGTAAGAAAGGAAAGCTAATTTAATGGTTCATTTGGCCTTATGAAATCTAAGAAAAGTTGGACCAGTTGCCTACTGAGTAGATTTTCCTCTAAGTTTATCTCAGGTACGTAATTTTTCTCCTATTTTGATATTAATAAAGTATGTACCAGACTCATATCAGGTTTTAATCCCAAAATTATTTTAGTTGGAATATATCCTTTCTTATAAGGAAAATCCTGTTCATATTCTTGATCATAAAGAGAAATTATTGCAGAATATGGTAATTCACTATGGAGAAATCACACGGTTGAAGAAGAAACATGATAATCTGAATATTCTAGGAGGGAAAGGTATCTTCACTTATTTATAAGTAAATAAAAATTATAAGGATGCAATTTCTAGAATTTGGGAGAATGTAACAAACTAGGTACTTATAAAATAATTTGTTTTCATTCTGGAATTAAATAGTAAAATTCATTATAAATTTATAATGAAATAAGTTGTATTTATAGAAATTAAGGAATCTAAACTAATAGAATATTGTCCTCATATATGAAAGTATACAATTTATATATCTTATAAGTAAAAATATGATATATTTATATCATGGATTAAGAAAATAAATGTTTTGAAAATGATAAATTAAGTGTTGGTATTTTTATAAGTCATAAATATTTAATTACATTTTTATAATTAACATAATGATTTAAAAGAAAATATTTTTCAAAAAATAGATTCATAAATTAATATTTTATTATCTTATGATTATAATATAATTTTATAAGACCTTAATTAATTTTTCAAAGTGTTATAAAAGTTTAAATAATTTTAAAATTATTATTTTTGAATAAATGATTATTTTAATTAAAAATTAAATTTCTCATATTTAAAAAATTATTTTCATAAAATGGAGTTTATTTTTGAATTATATACATCCAAAAAATGGTTAGGGTGAATTTTTGAGATTTTTCTCAAATAGTTGAATTTTTATGAATAGTGAAATACGGTAATTTATGGTATATATAAATTATGAGTTAAATAAACTATTCCTTGAGTCATTACTAATGTAATAACCATAATATCTAACTCCTCTTAATTATATTAATATAATTATTGATAATTATCTAAATATTCATATTCTTGAGCCAAAATAATAAACTAATGAATAAAATGATGAGAAAACACTTCTCTCCTCCACTATAAATACCACCCCTCGCTGCCTATTCTCCTCACAACTTAAATCCTTGTAGATATTTTAATTTACAAAACATTCCCTTCCCAATTCTCTTCCCCATGTCTAAGACCAACTGGTCTCTCCAAAATGCCAAAACCAAGTTCCTTAAGGAGGTTCTCAAGGAGAAGATATGAAGAGGTAAAATCCTCTTTCATTTTCTTTTATATTATTTTCAATTTTTTTTTCTTTTATTATTATATCCTCATATACCCTTATTAAAGTGACATAAAACTCTATAATCTTACATATACTAGTATTTTATTGTGTTAATGGAATATCCATTATCAAACCCCTCCTCTTCTCCTCTTATTTTAAAAATGGAAACATTGTCTCTGATGTGTCAATTTACCATCATTGTGGATGATGTGTTTTCATTTTTAGTTACCACCTTTAAGGCTGGTCATAAAATCATTATTATAGAAAAATAATATTTATTACACATATTATAATTTATATAATGTTATGGAACCAATATACAAAAAACATATTAAATGAGATGATATAAGTTCATGATGGTCATAAAAACCACCAAAATAAATTAAATCATTTTCATTAACATTTTATTTAATGAATCATCCTTATATCAGGAAAAAAATTATATATGGTATCATTTAAAATTTTGGAAATGTATTAACATCATTTCATTTCACTTATGTAGTTTATCCTCCATTCGATAAGAAACCCTATAATGAACCAACCATAGAAACAATGAAATAAACACACCTGAAACAACAAAAATAACAAAATATTACCAATAAATGAGTTGAAAGAAGTCATATAACGTATTATAAATATTAATATAGTTATTTAAAATATTAATAACACACTTTAAATAATTATAAAGGTTGTTTGAACATAATTTAAGTAATATAACCCCAAGGTAAGGGACTTTTCTTTAAAACAACACTTTTAAACTTCTATTTTTACAAAATTCAAAAGGAATGTTTTTATGATGCAAGTATTCTTATTTTATGATTATTTTATGGTTCTTGAGAATTTATTATGATAAATTATGGGACCTATATCTCTATCTAATTCATTTGGTATGTTTATGTTAGAGGTCAGTTGTATGGTTACTTCAAATGTAACTGTAATGGTTACACAAAAAGGTAGTCATGAAGGTTATATTATAAGGTAGCCATGAGGGTTACACTGTAAGGTAGATGTGAGGGTTAAAAATAATATTGTATCTATGAGGGTTAAAATATTAAGTAATTAATTCTCCATCTTAACTAAATGGTTTATTAATTTTTTCTATATTTTATTGAAATCTCTTGTTTTCACAAAGTAAGTATATGATACTTTATGGGTCATAAGTATGTTTTTGTGAAAGTGATTTCATATGTTTATAAGTATTCATGGACTAATGGTTCCTTTATTTTATTCCAATTACTAATATTTGTTTTCTTTTTACAAGTTTAAAAAAAATGCATAGTATTTAAGGATGGGTAAGAGAAAAGGAGAAGCCAAAATGAATACTGTGAAGTTATTTCATGAAAAGATTTCATGTTTTGTTAAAAAAAATGTATTATGGATAAAATGGATATATTTTTTATATTAACCAATTTTTATTCTTATGGGTTGATATTTATAAATTATGTCCTAATTTTTTAAAACTTTAAACTAAAAAGATCATTGGGAATGTAAAAAAGTGAACACTAAAAGAATTTACTAGATTATGTAATGTTTTATGTCAGGTCCTTATAAATAATAAAATCAAAAAAGGTTCTAAAGTAGATAAATAATTTACATAAGTTTATTATTTATGAAGATAAAGAACACATTGAAAAATTGGGATAGAGGTAAGTGATCTCTCTAAACCACCCTTTCCTTTGAGTTGTGAATTTTATATATATAACTAACTTTATATCTCTATTTAATGTTATGGAATGATTATAAATTCTATATATATGTCTCTAAAATATATACCTATCTTATTCTCCCTTAATTTGATGGGGTAATATATTCCTTATGATTATTTCTCAAATTCCTTCATTATGAAATTTCCTTTGTCTATGATATGAAGCAAGATTATGAAACCCATTTTCTTTCTATAAATAATTATTATGTTATTATTTATGATTAATTCCTTTATGTGGTACACATATATCATGAAACATTTATTATTGGTGCACCCATACAGCTTTTAAATGAATTGGTTAATGATTTAGTCTCATGATGCACCATGTATGGGATTAGGGAGTAAATCTAGTCCATTATGAGACATTTTACACCATGTGATATTGTCTATGAATTTATCCTTGACTTGTGTTTATGTAATGTTATATAATTTTTCACATTTACTATAATTCCATTATCTTATGATACCATTCTATTTATGTTATGTTTCCACCTGATTACTCATGTACCTTCTCTTTTATGATATCATGGTATACCTTTGACTAAAATGTTATACTTCCTTATTATGTTTATTCCCCTACTAGGATTTTTATATCACCCTTTTTTTTGTATTACCTAGGTTATCCTATGAATTTTTAGAAGCTCAGAAATATTTTAGGATCTCACTATGGATAATAAAATGATTATGTCTTGTTTTAAGTTCCTTTTGATGTAATATGACCCTATTTTCCAAATGCACTGGGACTTTATGATACTTGTGTTTTATTCATGGTTTTTTATGTTTAAAAATCATGTAATAATATGTGTAAAAGTATTGGGTCTCCATACATGTAGACTTATAATTTCAAGTTCACATATAGATCTTAGAGAAGTTAATGGTATGTTGAGTGAAGTGGCATCAATATCAAGTAGTTAATCTAGAGTATGTTTAAATAGTAACCAATATGAGATATAATACATGTAATAAAAGGTGGATTAATAGATAATTATATATGAGGAGACTTGATCATTAATTAAAGATCATTTCATGGGGAATAGGATGCTAAAGAGAGTTGATGTGGCCTTGAATTTCGATATTATGAAGAAAGTGTTAAGATAAAAGGATAGGGTGACCTGATTAATGAAATTCCATTGAATATTATAAGTAAAATAGTCTTAGAGACTAATTTTAAATCTAGTGTTATCCATCTCAAGAAACATCTTGAAGAGAGAAGAAAGTATGAAAATCAAACTACCTCAAGTTTTAATGAAATGATTGTCTAACTTAAAAATAAAGATGAAAAGATAAAGTAACTTGAAACAAATCTTAGTTGGATAAAGTGAAAGGAAAATTCTTAGATTACCTCCATTTTATCCACAAAAAATTAGAGTTCACAAAAATTCAAATCATGAATCAGTAAGCATAAGACTCTTACCAGATCTAGAAGTAATGACTCATAGAGGAAAGTATCATCAATGTGATACTACTATGGAAAATTGAGACATAATATTAGTTTGTGTAGATAACCCCAAGGACTTAAAAAATGAAGGAAATCACTAAATTGAAATATCAATTGAGAAATTATTGTAGGATTTATAGTGAGCTATGATTTTCACACTTATATATTACATCTTCATAGATGAACATTCATTACATAACATTATGATTCATTCTATAATCGTATAGGTATAGTTTCTTTGTAAAATTGTATAAATAAAAAAATTTATAAGATATTTTATTTCATCACTAACTAAGTTATACATATCTAGCACCCTTCTTATACAAGTCATACCTAAAACCTATCTTCATAACTTGGTGTAAGGAAACATAAGAAAGGGTGATCTCTGATTCTCAATAAGGGAAAACAAGGGTGATAAAAATGATTATTTAAACATAACATGATCATAAGGGTATAATAAAATGGGCATAACATTTTATAACCATACCTTGCATATAATATATCATAATTTGGAGTCATGGAATAAATCTTGACATTTAATAAGACATGAATCATAAAGAAATAAAATAACATGATCCATGAGATCATAACATTGGTATAAGACATAGATTTTTGGCATACACATAAAAATAAGAAATAATTTTCTTAGTAGTCAAGGATCACTTCCAAGACTATAATATTGGATTAGGTTAACTACCGAAACAATCATATTTGTCAAGGTTCACTCTCAAGACTATCATAGTGGACAGAGTCCTTTACTGAGTGGGGTCAACTCCCCATTCTAGTCCTTATTATCTCATGAGATATCCATATTTTACCAATGAATTATAGGGATATATAATTTCAGGTCCACACCTTACATAATAAAAATCGTACATATGTGTTCCACAACTTCATTAAACATTCATCATATCATAACTTGTGAAAATGAAATGGGTTTGATAAAAATTTCAGCAAAGAATAGCCCATGTAAATGAAAACAAGTTTCATAAAAAATTTATCATATAATAACTGGGGTAAAATAAATGGTTTTAATAAAAATATTTTCATCATAAACATAAAACATCAAAATAAATAATAGGGATGGTATCATTGGATTATATCCTCAGTAAAACGTAAGTAACACCCAAGGATGTCATCATAGATAAAAAATGCCTTTAGAAGATCACCTATAACATTTATTAAGGAAAATAACATATTCACTTATAAATAATTTATTTAACATTTCATGATGGTGGTAAATTCTGTTCATTTAATATAATTCAAAAGAAAACATTTCATTCACACTTTTGAAAAAAAAAATCAAAAAACATCGCATTGGGAAAATGAAAAAAATATTCATTTTAAACTATTTTTTAAAAAATAAATCATTGGTAAAAATTACTTTAAAAATACTAGGATAATATAAAGACATTCTTGAATTAAATTTTTTTAAAATAAGGATATAGAAGAAAAGGGATTTTCGATAGAAGAAATATATTAATTCAATTTTCCTTAAAAACATTATTTTAATCACTTGAGTTGTTAAAGAGAGGTAAATGAATAGAAAACAATTATTATCCAAAAACTATTATTGGAAGATATAACTCACAAAACTATTTTTATTTATATCATAAAAATACATCATCGAAAACATAATCATAAACAATCTTGATAAATAATGAGATTGTAACATAAAACTCTTACCACTTTGATAACTTTGGAATCATAAGCAACATGAATGAATGAATTTAAATGAAAATTTAAATATTATGAAAATAATAATAATAATAAAGATATAATTTTTCAAAGGGGAAGTGTATACACCTCATTAACTTACATAGGTGTATAACATCAAGCATGTCGCGACAAAACAATATTTAGATAAAGAAAACTAACAACTTTGATAATCTCTGAATCAAAACCACATGAAAGAGAGAAACTCATATATATTCCTAAATCATAATAATTTTCATGAACATAATCAAAAAATAAATCTATGGGTATTATATATGTCACACAATAGAAACAAGTGTTGAATATGGAATATATCTCACAAAAATAAAAGTGGGATGGTAAACCCTTACCTCAAGAGTTTCCATGTTTCATATGCGTTTAGTACTTCTTTATAATAAATATATATTTATTATATACAAATTATAGAACAATATTCATGTATAAATTACTATTTAGAATCCTGTTGGGAAAAAATCCCTCAAGGTATCATTGAAGCCTTTTTGAGGTGATTGTGTTTGTTGACAAAGTGGACATCTGAGTTGTGATTGTTGACAAAGAGGATTTCAAGGTGGAATGTCGAGTTCAAGAGCTGAGGTCAACGATCCATGTTTGATTCAAGAACGTCGATAAAAGGAATGGATGATCTGGAGGCGGTACAAAAGAACAGATACAAGGTGGCTCCGTTTTCCAGTGTTTTCCAAATTTTTGGGCCTGAAAATCGGCAAATGAAGAAAAGTGTTTTTGGCAAAGGGACTTGCACGCTGTGGACTTGGAGTATAGGAAACTTGCGCGCCATATGTTTTTCAAGATCAGAAGATCAAAATATGGCTAAGGAAATAGGTTCGCACAAGTTTGGGAGTTGGTCGTGCAAGTGTCTAAAAGGAGAGAAGACTTGCGCGCTGAGATTGGTTCGCGCAGGTGACTTGCGCGCCGTCACGCAGGGTGGTCAGATTGCCTATAAATACTAGACCACCCCTCCTCATTTTTCACTGGAGTTCAAAACAAGAGCTCCCGTTGCGTAGGTGTGGTGGTCGCGTAAGTGGTGTGTGTGTTCGCGCAGGTGGGACTTGCGCGCCAGTGGTTGAAGTTGTGCGCCGGTGTTAGAAGTTGCGTGCCGGTTGGCAGTTACGCGCCAATATTGGTTTGGGCGTAAAAGGAAGAGAGTCGCGCAAGTTTGGAGTTGAGGAAGCTTGAGTCGCGCAAGTGTCTGAGGAGGACTTGCGCGCCCGTTGTGACTTGCGCGCCGATACTTGCGCGCCGAGGTTTACTTGCGCGCCAAGTAAGGTTTGTTCCAGCAGTGTTTTTCGGGCTGCGTGGAAGCTGGAAGTTTGCCCGATACCTTCGGTGCAAAGAGATATTCATCTATGGGTGAAAGTTGTACTTCAACAGAGCATCTACACACAGAGGAAGATGCATTCATTCATGCAAATGAAGAGACCTACAGGTCTATAAACTGTGAGTGGATTCCTTCCAAGAGCAGTGAGCTTAGGAAGAGGAAGAAGGTGATCCTCTCCACCGGCAGTGAGCCAGAGAGAGAGAAACAGGGAGTGACCTTTGGGAAAGCAGTGAGCTGACCCTAAACATTGTAAATGCAGTGAGCCTGGGCATAGAAGTGATCTAGCCCAAATCTTGTAATCCACAGCTAGTGAAGATTAGTGGAATTTGGTACGACCGGCAACCTGTCGGCGTATGCTCCTTGGACATAGCCCTTAGCGGTGAACCAAGTAAAATTGCTGTGTCCTGTGCTTGCTTTACATTCTGTTTATATCGTGCAGCAGGAAAAAGAGATAATAGTGTTTTTCTTGACAGCGAAACAAGATCAGAACGGGCATTAAAATTTAATTAGTCATACCCTGATTCACCCCCCCTCTCAGGGTATCCAGCCTAGTGGACCTAACAAGTGGTATTAGAGGGAAGGTTGAAAGTTGTTCTTCTCTCAATGGAGGTAACCAATCATAAAGGGATTCCGATCTTCGACGGATATAATTTTCAGATATGGAAGAATCGGATGCAACACTATTTCTGATCCTTGGGAATGGATGTGTTTTCAGCAGCTATGCATGGTATCACAGCTGATATTAATAGTGGTGCCTTATCAGAGGCTGAACATAGAGAGTTGGATGCTGATTCCAAAGCAATCAATGCCTTAGGGGGAGCCCTTTCCAATCCCATCTACACAAAGGTGATGTCATGCAAAACGTCACATTCCATGTGGGAAAAGCTTTTGAATATATATGAAGGGAACACAAAGGTCAGAGAGGCAAAGCTGCAGGTGTTGTGGAACAAATATGAAGATCTGAAAATGAACCCGAATGAGTCTGTTGATGCATTCTTTGATAGGGTAAACATTTTTGTGGAAGATATGCGAGGTCTTGGAGAAGTCATTGAAGACATAAAGATTGTAAAGCGCATATTGAGGAAACTTCCACCTCGGTTCAATCCGAAAGTTTTAGTACTAGAAGATAAAGATCCAAAAGAGCTGATATTGGAAAATTTGCACAGTACCTTGGTTGCATATGAAATGAGGAACGATGATAATGAGGCTGTGGAAAAGGGGAAGTCTAAAGAGGTTGCATTTAAGGCCATGAAGAAGCTCACCATTGAAGATTCTAATGAAGAAGAAGAGACAGATGAGGTGATGTCATTCCTTTCTTCAAATCTACAAAGAGGAAGAGGAAAGTTTAAAGGTAAACTTCCACTAGCATGCTTTAGATGTGGAAAGGTTGGTCATCTTGCGGCAAGATGCCCCAAGAAGTTTCAAGATGATGATGATGATGATGACGTTGAAATTCCCAAAAAGAAGACTTCAGCTTTTGTAAAAGGGAAGAAACAATTCAAGAGAAATTTCTTCAAGAAAAATAATCTTCTTTCACAAGAATTTGAAAGTTCATATGAGTCTGAGGATAAAGAAGTTGAGGAAATAGAAAATTGCAGAGATCGTGGGGTAAATGCCTTGGTGGCAATTGTTGGTAGTTCTCAAAAGGGAGAAGAAGCTGATGCTAAAGAAGAAGAAGAAATTGAAGGGAGAATTGATATGGAAGCCGAATTGGAAGCAGCTCTTGAGGAGATAGATGTTTGGAGAGCCAAAACGAAGAAAGCCAATAAAGTGGTTCGCGATGCCAAACTCTATATGCAACAACAGGATGAAGAAAAGTCTGAGCTGTTAGAAGAAATTGAAAGACTAAAATCCTCAACACGAGAGAGCTCAGAAAATATTGTTGAGTATAAGCTTAAAATTGAGGAACAAAAGAAGGAAATTGATTGTTTGACTAACACAGGAAAGGATCAGGTTAGATGTATCAAAGAGCTTGAAGAAGAAGTGGTCAGTCTGCGACAAAAACTTAAGAATCAAGATAAACTCTTGACCCCCAATGTGATATCCGAAAAAAAGGCTATTCAGAAGACAGAGAAGATAAAAGCGGAGCCTAGCAGTTCAGTAGGGAAGAAATAGCAATTGAGCTCAGATGTTAAGGTCGTTTCTGGGCTTAGTCAAGAACAAAAATTTGCGACAATTGCAGTCAGACCGCAAGCACTCATCCCGAAAGTGAAGGTTGATTTGGGAACAAAACAGAATCAGAATATTCAGAGATCCCAAAGGGGAAATCATAGTGTTGAAATATCACGAGGGAATGCATCATATATCAGGTGTTATTGCTATAGGAAAATGGGGCATTCATAGTATGTGTGTTCCATAGCTAAGATATACAGAAGGGAACATGAACAGAGATGGCAGCCAAACAGAGAACGGTTTTCCAGAACACATTTTGAAGGACTCTGTTTTTGGTGCGGAGGATTTTGACACATGGCTAGGTATTGCACTTCAACCATTCAGAGAAATGTGTCAAAGAATAATCAAAATGTCCGCAAGCATCAGATCAATAAACCAACAAGTGAGTTAAAAGTTCAGAACAGATTTGCAGCTCTGCAAGATGAGGGTGGTCCATCATACTCTGAGACAGAACAGAAGCCTCAATCCATGCCGAGTGTGAAAGAAAAAGTATGGACCAAGAAGAAGAAAAATGAGAAGGCTGTGGTGGCGCAGATTGCCCTTAAAGTATCAGATCGATCTGGTGTTTGGATCCTTGATAGTGGTTGCACATCCCACATGACGGGTAATAAGGATCTTGTTACAGGCATCAAATATGACAAAGAAGGAGTTGTCAAATTTGGAAATTATGAAGGTCTGAATATTGTTGGCTCAGGGAAAGCCAAGTTTGGGGGCAAAGAGATGAGACGTGCTGATGTCTTGGTAGTAGAGGGTCTCAGTCATAACCTACTCAGTGTCAGTTAACTATGTGACTCTGGGCACTCTATCCAATTTACCAAGAAGATGTGTGTTGTGAAAGGAAAAGATGGAGCAGTTGTTCTACAGGGAAAAAGGTCAAAGGGAAATCTCTATCTTGTAGGTGGGGAAGAAGATACTTGTCTTTTATCGAGAGAGGAAGAAAACCAGTTGTGGCATAAGCGACTTGGTCATCTATTCCAACCATCTATGGAGGATCTCGTTAAATGTGATGCTGCTAGAGACCTTCCCAAACTATCACGTGATCGCACTCATACGTGTGATGCTTGTCAACAAGGGAAAATCATCAGAAAGACATACAGGCCAAAGGAACAGAAATCAACTAGAGTGCTCGAATTGGTGCATGCTGATGTATGTGGACCTATCTCACCACGAGCTATAAATGGGAAAAGGTACTATGTTCTTTTCATTGATGACTATAGCAGAATGGCCTGGGTATTCATCATAACCCATAAGACAGAGGTGTTCAGTTGCATAAAGAAGTACAGGAGGGAATCAGAAAAGATGCTGGGGCAGAAAATTCTGAAGTTTCGTACTGATAACGGTACGGAATTTACAAACAGTCAGGTTGAAAACTATCTCGAAAAACATGGGATAAGGCATCAAGTTTCATCAGTAAGAACTCCCCAACATAATGGAGTAGTTGAAAGGAGAAATCGGATCATCAACAATATGGCTAGAACAATGCTTATTGATAAGGACCTGCCAGAGAAATTTTGGAAGGAAGCAGTTTTGACATCGGTCTATGTTTCAAACAGGTCCCTGTTATGTCCGAAGCAAGGGAAGACTCCGTATGAACTGTGGTACGGAAAGAAGCCAACGTTGAAGTACTTTCGAATCTTTGGAAGTAAGTGTTTCATTCTCAACAAAGAACATCATAGGAAGTTTGAGGCACGAGGAGATGAAGGGATATTCCTTGGCTATTCCGGGAAAAGCAAAGCATATAAATGTTTCAATAAAAGGCTGGGAAAAATCATTGAAAGCAATGATGTCACTATAGTTGAAAATGAGCAGAATACTCAACGATCCAGTGAACAGTTCCTGGATGAAAGTGATGATGAGGTAAGCAACCCAGGGGGAGCAGAAGTGGAAAAAGCTGACTCAGAAGAAGATACTGATGATGAAGAGGAAAGTGTCAAGTCGGTGTCTGTGAGAAAGCCAAAGAGTCGAGCTGAAATTGATAGGCAGAATATCATTGGTGATCAAACAGCTCCAGTTCAGACTCGAAGAATGAAATCATCACAGCAAGCATCGTTTTTGTCTCAAGTGGAGCCGAAATATTTTTCTGATGCAGATGAAGATGAAAACTGGGTTCAGGCCATGAACGAAGAGCTTGATCAGATTGAGAAGAACCAAACATGGGAGATTGTTTCGAGGCCAGCAGACAAGAATGTCATCGGGACTAAATGGGTCTATCGCAACAAGATGAATGAAGATGGCATAGTGATTCGGAACAAAGCACGACTAGTGTGCAAGGGATACTCCCAGATAGAGGGAATAGATGTTGATGAGACATTTGCACCGGTTGCAAGGCTGGATACAATCAGATTATTTTTGGCCATAGCAATGCAAAGAAAGTTCAAAGTGTTCCAGATGGATGTCAAATCCGCATTCTTGAATGGGGTTCTGGAAGAAGAGGTGTATATTGAGCAGCCAGATGGTTTTCTCATTCATGAGGATGAGAACAAAGTTTGCAGGCTGAAGAAGGCGTTGTATGGGCTGAAACAAGCACCAAGGGCATGGTACTCAAGGCTTGATCAGTACTTGAAGAAGCTTGGTTTCCAGCGTGGAGGAGTTGACTACAACCTCTATTTCATCAATGACAGTAATCAAAGGATGATGGTGCTAGTGTATGTCGATGACATAATTTTTGGCGGATCAGATGAAGCTCAGTGCAGACAGTTTTCTGAATTCATGAAAAATGAGTTTGAAATGTTAATCATTGGAGAGCTAACGTTTTTCCTTGGTCTACAGGTGACACAAGGAAGGAATAGAACATTCATTTCTCAATCCAAATATGCCAAGGAGGTTCTAAGAAGGTTTGGAATGGATAATTCCAAGGAAATGAAGACTCCGGTTTCTACCCGGATGAAATTATCAAAAGATGAGGATGGAAAGGCAGTTAATATCACAGAATACAGGCAAATCATTGGAAGTCTGTTTTACTTAACCGCAACAAGGCCTGATATTGTTTTCGCCACATGCCAAGCAGCGAGATATCAGATTAATCCCATGGAAAGTCACATGCTTGCAGTGAAAATAATACTTCGGTATATCAAGGGCATGGTGGACTTCAGCTTGACATACAACGACAAATCTCAGACAGAGTTATTGGGATATACTGATGCAGACTGGGCCGGTTCAGCAGATGATAGAAAATCAACGTCAGGTGGTGCATTCTATCTTGGTGGATTGTGTATTTCTTGGCTAAGCAAGAAACAAGATTGCATTTCATTGAGCACCACAGAAGCTGAGTATATTACGGCCACTCAAGCATGCACACAGTTATTGTGGATGAAGCAGCAGCTTGAAGATATGGGAGTTGAAGTGAAGTCTCCGATCCGAATCCAGTGTGATAACTCAAGTGCTATAAATCTTAGCAAAAATCTTGTCCATCATTCCAGGACAAAGCACATTGAGATCAAGTATCATTTCATCAAGGAGAAGGTTGAGCAGGGCATCGTGAAGTTGGAGTATGTGCCTACAGAGCTACAGGTTGCAGACATTCTGACAAAGGCCTTACCCAAGGAAGCTTTTGAGAGGCATCGACTAGCTCTGGGAGTTCAGTCGATTCCCCTCACTTGAAATAGTGTGGATGCGGGACACCCCCCCTCTCCCCGAGGTATGATGTGTTTTTCCCTCATATGCTGATATGTGTTCTCTACTATGTTACAGACTACAAAGGACTGTCCTTTGGGTTCGTTGACAAAGGGGGAGAAAATAAGTGATTGTTCACGGGGGATACAATGTGGAGAGTTGATAAATTTTGAATGATATGGGGAGAAGATGACAGGCGGAGCAGCCAGATAGGGGGAGTTGAAGCCAATTGAACGTGCTTATCCAGAGCTTAGCTTGGACAACCCAGGAAGTATGGCTAAAGAGGTGTTGAAGCTGTGAGTAGAAAGGGGGAGCATATTAAATCTGACGATGCTAGAAGTGATCGATCAAAGAATAGATATCACGACAGCTGAGGATCGTGATAAAAGTAGAAGAGTGGTGTTGGACAGTGTTTGGTGTCAATAGTGGATGTCAGAGATAAAGTGATTCATTGATGAACTTTTCATTTACTCTTGTTTCTCACGCCGAGCATTGCTCATGTGGGCTTAGAGTATGTGTTGAGTAAATCCTTGGTCGCTATCAGAATCGCAATGAGGCGAATAGAGGTTGAAGAATCAATAACGTATCTTTGTTTGGAAGAGTTGTCAACAAACCCAAAGGGGGAGATTGTTGGGAAAAAATCCCTCAAGGTATCATTGAAGCCTTTTTGAGGTGATTGTGTTTGTTGACAAAGTGGACATCTGAGTTGTGATTGTTGACAAAGAGGATTTCAAGGTGGAATGTCGAGTTCAAGAGCTGAGGTCAATGATCCATGTTTGATTCAAGAACGTCGATAAAAGGAATGGATGATCTGGAGGCGGTACAAAAGAACAGATACAAGGTGGCGTCGTTTTCCAGTGTTTTCCAAATTTTTGGGCCTGAAAATCGGCAAATGAAGAAAAGTGTTTTTGGCAAAGGGACTTGCGCGCCGTGGACTTGGAGTATAGGAAACTTGTGCGCCATATGTTTTTCAAGATCAGAAGATCAAAATATGGCTAAGGAAATAGGTTCGCGCAAGTTTGGGAGTTGGTCACGCAAGTGTCTAAAAGGAGAGAAGACTTGCGCGCCGAGATTGGGTCGCGCAGGTGACTTGCGCGCCGTCGCGCAGGGTGGTCAGATTGCCTATAAATAATGGACCACCCCTCCTCATTTTTCACCAGAGTTCAAAACGAGAGCTCCCGTCGCGCAGGTGTGGTGGTCGTGCAAGTGGTGTGTGTGGTCGCGCAGGTGGGACTTGCGCGCCAGTGGTTGAAGTTGTGCGCCGGTGTTAGAAGTTGCGCGCCGGTTGGCAGTTACGCGCCAATATTGGTTTGGGCGTAAAAGGAAGAGAGTCGCGCAAGTTTGGAGTTGAGGAAGCTTGAGTCGCGCAAGTGTCTGAGGAGGACTTGTGCGCCCGTTGTGACTTGCGTGCCGATACTTGCGTGCCGAGGTTTACTTGCGCGCCAAGTAAGGTTTGTTCCAGCAGTGTTTTTCGGGCTGCGTGGAAGCTGGAAGTTTGCCCGATACCTTCGGTGCAAAGAGATATTCATCTACGGGTGAAAGTTGTACTTCAACAGAGCATCTACACACAGAGGAAGATGCATTCATTCATGCAAATGAAGAGACCTACAGGTCTATAAACTGTGAGTGGATTCCTTCCAAGAGCAGTGAGCTTAGGAAGAGGAAGAAGGTGATCCTCTCCACCGGCAGTGAGCCAGAGAGAGAGAAATAGGGAGTGACCCTTGGGAAAGTAGTGAGCTGACCCTAAACATTGTAAAGGTAGTGAGCCTGGGCATAGAAGTGATCTAGCCCGAATCTTGTAATCCACAGCTAGTGAAGATTAGTGGAATTTGGTACGACCGGCAACCTGTCAGCGTATGCTCCTTGGAAGTAGCCCTTAGCGGTGAACCAAGTAAAATTGTTGTGTCCTGTGCTTTCTTTACATTCTGTTTATATCGTGCAGCAGGAAAAAGAGAGAAGAGTGTTTTGCTTGACAGCGAAACAAGATCAGAACGGGCATTAAAATTTAATTAGTCATACCCAGATTCACCCCCCCTCTCAAGGTATCTATCCTAGTGGACCTAACACATCCCTTTTATAATTTCCCATTATCCTTTTATTAATAATTCTTCCTTAAAATAGGCATTCAGGTGAAAATTGTTTCGTTTTCCGTGCATGTTTTAGTTCGATGGTATCGGTACGTGTAATTTGATCATAGTTACATTATCTATATAATTTTATTATTGATATAAATTTAATATATATTCCTTAGATACATATTTACAATCATCCATCAAATTTAGATATAGAAAAACGAATCACAATGTTTATGGAGACGATAGGCCATATATACGCATGAACGTTGTTTTCAGTTTTAGATGGATGGAACAAAAAAATGTAAATAATAATTAACCTTTATAGAATCATTATTATATCATATATATAATTTATATTCATAAAATATATCCTTATCACCATTCAGGTAAAAAGGAAATTAAAAACAAATCACATCACTTTGTAGAGTTGGTAGTCCACACGTACACAAGAGCGACGTTATCATTTTCTAGAGGATTGAAGGTTAGAAGGAAATGTTATATTTTAATTATAAAATAATAATTATTTCATAAATATATTATATAAAAAATAAACACATAATAATAATCATCAATTAAATATGGTTATGGAAAATAAATTGTATCGCTATGTGGAGGTGGTAGTCCGCACATACATGTGAGCGATACATTCACCTATAATTTTTGGTAATAGATGGTGGATGATGGTACTTTAATGATAAGAATAACATTTAATTATATTTATAATACTAAGTTCATTATTTTATTTTTAATAAAAAATGTTTATAGTAATTAGAATAAGAAATAAATTGGAAGAGGCCGGGTAAGACGGTTGCCTCTCTTTTGGTTGGCCTCCTTAAAATCCTTTCTTAAAAACAATTGAATTGGTATTTTAAGAAGTTAAAAACTTATAATTAATGGATAATGAATCTTTTAATAGAAATATTTATGTTTTTTTGAGATATAAATCTCAATTTTGTGTAATAAAATGATAGAAGGGGTTCCCTTTTATAAGTGAGGGGAAGGTCACTCTTAGAAATTCTTAAAATATTAAAATATAATTAAGATATTCTGAATAAAAAACATAAAAATAGCCAAAAATTTAAATAAAAAGGTTTTATGGTATAAATATAATCATCCAATGAAATTAATATAGTTTTTTGTGTCATTTTAAACATTATCTCTTTGATTTCCCCATTCATTAACCATTTTTAACCTTAATCATGATAACAAATAATTCAATATTAAAGGGTTATAATTTTACTTATAATTTATAAATTAGATCATAAATGTACAAGGAATGAAATTTAAAGCCATATATTATCCAAATTTTCCTCTTTAAGGATTTTTATTATTTTAAAATATATTATTTTCATAAAGTGTAATTAATGTCATTTTTGAAACTATTCATTTAATTTGACATTAATAACACTAATAAAAACATGTATTTGAATATAATCATTTAAAACAACTATAATATGTCATATTTATCTAAAAAATTCATGGAACATAATAATTCCCCCAAATTATATTAATTTTAATATTTTTAATATCATTTATTTTATTTTTCTATTATTTAAACAAATATTATGCCAGTGTTGTTTAAGAATTTAATGTAATTATTTCATCACTAAAAATTAAATAAAATAACATCACAAAAATATATTAATTTAGTTTTATATTATCATTTAGTTCATTCAATTTTTATATTTACTCGCATCTATGTCATAGAAACTTATATAATATGCTATTATGATTTTTCTGGTCTTGCGCAATCATTGCACAACCATTTGAATAAGTCACTTGTTATACGAATAAAAAATTCATACATATCCAAAAATATCATAATTAATACTTTATATTTATTAAACAAGTCTATAAAGGATTTATTCATTCTCAAATATTACCTTTAGGACTCCAAATTTGACTTTTCTAATGTTGTGTAAGCACTGTATTGGTAGTGAAAATGATTTTTTTATTTACCTAAAAATAAAATATAATTTATATTTTTTTAGATTATTTTTTGTATTATATATTTAATATATTATCATAAATTATACTATAAAAAGGTTTAATAAATTTTTATATTATTTTTATGTCATGGTGACATCATAAAAGATATCGTATTTTAAAAAAATGTATTTTTTACTATTCGATGGGAATTTAAATTCATCAGAAAAATATCAAAAAATAATACTCAGATAAATTTTATTGTATTAATCCAAAAATAAATAACATTTCATAAAACTTAATTCCTATAAGTGATATAAATTAATTTTAATATAAATTCATAAAACATAATGAAAACCATTTAGTAGAAGAAAAAATCATTTTTAAGACTAAAAATGAACTTATAACAAAAAAAGTATAACACTCATTCATAAAAAATTAATTAGAGTGTTTATAAAAAAATTATACCTATTAATTTAAGATCAAATTCAATTAATAATGGGACATGAAAATAAATAACATATTTATAAAAACATAAAAAAAATAGTATTGTCAATATTCACTAAACAACCATTCATTTTAGAAAAATACAAAAAATTCACCCTAAGTTAATTTTAATATGATTATTTAAAAAATTAAGTTCATTTTTTCAAATTTATTTTATAAAATTAATAGAAATTAATTATAATATTTTCTAACAAAAATCA
This sequence comes from Viscum album, assembly GCA_963277665.1. Taxonomy (NCBI): domain Eukaryota; kingdom Viridiplantae; phylum Streptophyta; class Magnoliopsida; order Santalales; family Viscaceae; genus Viscum; species Viscum album. The sequence goes on along the minus strand of OY728165.1, from coordinate 67,038,771 downwards.
ATAAAAATCATTTGTGAAGAAAATGTACTTTTGAAGAATAAAATAACAGTACAAAAAAATGAGTTATTATTTCATAAGAATTAATAAATAAATTTTTATTAAGTAAGACCTCCATATATATTTTATAATTTATTTAATCCTATTCATACATTCAAATTTGGCAGCTAGGTTATTACTATAATATTTAAATAATAATAATATTTCAAGGTTCATTTAAGCTCAGTGTTGGGCATTGTATACGCTATCAAAAAACAAAGTTATTTTAAAATATCAGGGTATTATAGGAATTGTGATTTCTATAGGAGATTTTTTATTTGTTTTTATTCATTATGTATTTATAGGGATTAAAGTATAAGAGGAACAAAAATAATTATATGGATTTTCCCTTTTCCTATGACAAACCTGAAGAAAATTTTCACTGAATGAAAATTTCTCAATATGTAAAATATATTCACTACTATATAGGATAAAATTGATATCAATGAAAGCTTAATCATGAATATATTATGTTACAATAAAAAAAAACCTCTTGGAGAGAAAAAAATAATCCCTCGAAGAAAAAGAAGAAAATTTCTCCTACTGTGAGAATGGTGGATAGATATGTCAAGAAAGACATGCCAAGGATAAACAAGTCTAAGGTGAATCTAATGGATATTGAAGAAGACAAACATGAGGTATGACTTATTGGTTTCAAATATTATACCATAAGTAAAGATGTGAAGGTCAGTAGAAGAACCCTCTTATGGAAGAAAATCATTTTCAAGGATGCAAGGAAAATGCATCATTGAAAGAAACTTATATAAATGGGATTAGTTTCAAAATAAAACTAAGTCCCATGAAAAAAAGATAGTGAATCCTAAAGAAAACATCCAGAATGAAATTTGTGTGAGTGATATTACCAATAGGAGAAACCTCATTAAGTAATAGAGAAAAACTATAAATAAATAATTGGTTGACTAACCACATTTCTTTAATTAAGGATATTAGTGGTACACCTACCCTTATGTTTTTAAATTATTTTAATTTTTAATGAATGTGGTATAAAAATAAGGGTGAGATATGATCCATGGTGTTCATAGGACCTGAAAGATGATTTTTATAAATCATAAGCTCATATTATGCGGAATGAAGATATATGTTTGTGATTCTGGATGAAGTATAGTTGTACTGAAATTACAGATGGATATGAGCTAAAAGATGATTGAAACAAGTGGATTTAAAATTCCTAAAGTTCTCCAATTGGTATCAGTCCTGGAAATAAAGTTAAAATTGTATCAATTTCTAAATTTAACTCAATAAGTTGTGTCAACCAATAATTGTTAATTTCAAAGTTATATCTAAGGTCACATTCATTGATAAAGAAGGTAAAATGAAGAATATCATTATCTATAATTCCAATGGTGTCATTATCTCATTTGAAATATCCAATGGTTTCAAGTCAACTTTGGTAGTTAATAAGGGATATAATACTATATAATTAGTGGTATAATTCCACTAATAAGAAGAAGACAACTCAAAAATAATAGGCAATAACATTCATGTATATCATCTTTATCTATTTACATTATAAATTAAGTGGTATCAGTGAAATGTTTTTAATATTGCAAGAATATTTTGTAATAAAAACATCATTACCAATAACTTTTTTAAAATTACAAATATTATCTAAATATATGATGTTTCTCTTTGAAGGTATTTAGTGGGAGTTGGTGATGTGAATTTAAAGGTTTTTTATCACTTTTTATAAAAAAAATCAATTTTGAATAGAGAAAGATTCATTCACATCAAGTGGTGTCCTAAGTTTATCAAAAACATGTGTTGTTAGTTGATTCAATATGTAGTATACTTTACACTTTATTATCCATTGACGGCTTGGTTTAAGTGTGATTGATATTGAATGATGTGCTAGATATTATAAGAGTGTCAAGCTTCTAGGATTTATTGAAAAAATGTAATAAGTGACATGGATAGAAAGAGATTATTAAATTATACTCTTGTTTCATACACTAAACTCTAGATCAGTATTCTTAGAGGGTTTTTCAAAGATTTAGTTCCAAGTGGTAAATTCACTCCTTGATTATCATTAAAAGAAAATTAAAGTTTTAAGGATAAAATTATAAAAATAGATGGAAGAAGAGAAAAAGGTTTAATTAAAAATTGGTTTAGTCCAAACAAATGAAGATGGTAAAATAATCCAAGAGTTTTTCAACTTCTAAAATATATTTTCAATTCTGCCAGTAAGGATTGTAAAACATAATGGGATAATAATCTCTTATTTTCAAGTTTTTTTAAGTTAAATTAGAATATCCTTCCGACACATGTCTTTTTAACTCATTAAATATCTGGTGAAAGGAATTTTTTATCAAAGGGGAGGTTCTTATACCCAATAAAACTTTCTTATTCATAGATAAGGGGAGAGATCATTAATAAGGGGATGAAAAAATCTCAAAGGGGGGATAAGGTCTTGGAAAAATTCAATAAAAAAATTATCAATAGCATCATTCAATTCTCTGGGGGGAGATAATTCTTGTTTTTACTAATAGGTGATTTTAGTTTTCAGGTATCTTATTGAGGGGGAGTCGATATATAGGTGTTTCTCAATGAAATTATGTAATAAATGGGGAGTTGTACAGAGAAAAACCCTTATAAAGCTTATAAATATATGAAGGGTGATAATGAAATGATAAATCTATAGGAGAAGGGACACTTTGTATTGTATTAACAAAGTTGAAATTTTTTTTTGTAATTCACCTAAAATTTATTTTTAATATTGAAGATTTAAAGAATTAAAGAAAATATGGATTTCATAGAGTATTGTCAATAAAATACAAAAGGATAATCTTAAAACTAGAAGGTTGTGTGTTAGATTATTTGATAATAGTTGTTGGTCCAGTTGACAAGGAAGATCAGTAGAATAATTCAGTTAAGACATGTTGATGTGGTGTTGTAAATGACTTGGTGATTAGGGGTTATTCATAGATGATTTAGTAGATTTTGCAAATATGTTCACATGGAATCACTTTTACTAAAATATAAAAAAAAATATACCTTGATATATTTATATATATAAGGACTATTTTTTGTTTTGAATGAAATCATGAATCTTAGATCAAAGAGAAGGTTCTCACTATGTGGTTTTAGTTGTAATCATTTATAAAATTCTAGAAAATAAATGTGTTGCAGCCTGAAGTGATATGTGTCACAAAGATTGAATTATATGCGAAAATGTGGTATTAAAAGGGATTTTTTATACATGTAGATGATTCTTTATGTTGAAACATGGAACTTTAAAATGGTCATCTTTATGAATGATTTTTTATTTATTAAAGAGGAAAATGTTTGCACTGTTTTCTAAATTTTTTGCTGTAAAATTTGTGGGGAAGTTTCGTATGCATGTCCTTGTTAGTTGGAAGAAAAAGGAATAGCTTAATGGATGCCTATATGTTTAGTTGTTTATTGGATGGAATCCAATGAAAATTTCTATGTAGAGAAAGTGACTTCATGTAATATCTTTATATTTTAAAAATAAATACCATGTTTGATATCATACAAGATACAAAACATCGATCTTGAACAAACAACGAATTATTATTATTTAAATGTGACCATTATAACCTAACTGTTAAATTACCATTAATGAATATTATTAACCAAATTGTGAAATATATAATGGTACTTCTAACTAATAATGTATTAATTAATTATTTTTAAATAATCACTCGATTTATAGTAAAGTCATTTTATTCTTCAAAAATATGTTTTTTCAAAAATTGGTTTTCTTGTTTTTTATGAGTGGGTATTTTAATTATTTTTTAAAAAAAAATTAAAAAATTATCTGAAAAAAATAATTTTATTTTTTAATTTATCGTGTGAAAATTATCTTTAGATTAATTTTTGATAATTTTCTAAAAATATCGATTTTTCAATGAATATTGAGAAATACTGATTTTTATTAAAAATTGTATTTTCTTTTTAAATATTTAAAAATTAAAATAATATTTTGGATTAATTTTAAAATTTAATTAGTTAAATTTCACTTAAAATAATCCAATTATGGTTTTTTTATGTATTTTATACTTTAATTAAGTATAAAAACATATTATATTTTCAAAGGTAATTTTTCTGAAGAAAAAAAACTATTTTTGATCGTATTTTTCTGGTTTAATTTTAAATTATATTATATAACTTCTATGTTTTGAATTTTGAAAAATAGATCACATATTTTTAATTATAAGTTCTTAATTTTGAAAATATTTCCATTTTATTTTTAGTTAAAATGGATAGTAATCTTAATAATTTTTGTTTCCACGGATATGGGTAAATCTGGTAATTAAGGGTTAAAAATAAAATGATAACGACTATAAAATAACCCCAAAACTTACCTAAATTTTATTTTATTAGTCCATTTAATCCATTATAATCCAATATTTGGTTATATTACCTTTTTTTACCATTTTATTATGATTATGACACTTATAATATTTTATAAAATGAAAAGTCAAAATGACACATTCTTAGTTTCAATAACTATAATATTTTTACATGGGTATAACGAGAGTATTTGTTTGATTATAAATACTAATTTGAAATATAAATTATTTATATTCAAATTAGTAATTTATTTTTATTTTTTAGTGAAAAATAATTACCTTAAATTCTTACACAATGTTGATGTGGTAATTATTCAATTAATGGAAAAATAAAATAAATGATATTTAAAATATAAAAAGTATTAAAATTCTAGATAAATAATTTTATATAATAATTTTAAATATTAATATTGAATTTTATGGATTTATTAAAATATTTTTTTTAAATTTTACTTTTTTATTGATGTTATTAAATTTAAAGTAATGAATAGTTCTACAAATTGACATTGTTGATATTTTATAACAAATAATATTTTATTAACTGAAATAAAATTAAAAAAATAATAAATTCAAAAAATTTATTATTATATAGTTTATAATATCAACCATGTTCCATTTATGGGCCTTTTTTCCATTTATATTAATAATCTTGACCTTTAAAGAGAAAAATCATTATTGTCATAGTAAGTGTAAAATGGGTTAATGAGGGGTTAAAACCAAATGACATGGATAAAAACATAGTAAAAACTTGTATAATTTTTTTTACGATGTTATTTTTACGCATAATCATTCTATATTCTAAATAAATTAGTTTGGTGATATTTTTATTTAAAAATTAATTTATATTAATTTAATATTTTGAGAAATTCCAAGAGTGCTCCTCCCCTCTCTTATAAAAGGACATCGATTCTTCTTTTTTACTTCATATGTCAAGAACCATTTTTTTATCCAATACCTAACCAAATCCCTTCCTATAATCGGTACACTAATTATAGAGGTATCTTTTGGTCATAATAACAATATTATAAAAATTAAGGTGTCAATTAAAGGAGACTTTCAAAGAAGATATATAGTTTTTAACCTCCTCTTTTAGTAGTATTTATTCTCACACCTACTTCATATCTTCTTAAACCATGAAAAAATAAAAAAAAACAGTATCCTGAATATATTTTTATGTTATTATATTAATTTAATAACCTATATCTATCTCTAACCTTCATCAAATGGGAGATAAATTCATCATTTGTGACTACGAAAGACTACCGCCTTGCGAACCGATGTAATTTGTTTTCCATCATCATTTATCAATACTATTTATAATGATAGAATTAATGTTTATATATAATAGTCATGGTATATTAATCATTTTAAAGAAATATAATATATCATTTAACTTCTTACCTTTCTATTCAATAAATAATGATAACATCATTCGTGCGTACGTGTGGACCACCACCTCTACAAAGCAATGTGATCCATTTTTCATCACCAAATCACATGGATGATATATATTAGTATATTTAAGGAAGTAATATTATATTTATGATATTATTATCATTATATAAATATAAAATAATACTTACCTTCTTTCAATAATGAACATTGAAAACGGAAATGTTACTCATGCGTACGTACGACGTACCATCTTCAGGATTGTAACATAGTTCAATTTTCATAACAATGTTTAATGGTTAGATTTAAAATAATAATTGGTGTATGAAATTGATAATTATTTCATGAATATTATTCTTTATATGGTGGACTAATGACCAGTTTTACCATAGTCAGCATTCCTAAGTCATTTTGGACTTATGAATCGAATATTGTCATAACGCCCAATGCAAATTTAATTGATTAAGTAAATAAAGATATAAAAAGGTAAGAGATAAATTAGAATTTAGAAAACAATTGAAAAAAAAATATTAATAAATTAAATAAATAACCTAATTTTATTATTAAATAAGGTATATAATGTATGTGATGAGTCAAACTCAAGGTAAGGTACTTTCTTTTTAAAAATCATCTTTTAAGGTTTCCCTTAAAAATACCTTTTTCATCCACACCCATATTTTTAAAATTATTTTATTGATATATTTATAAGAACATAAAATAATTACAAGGTACATTTTATTACTCTTTATAATTTCTTTCAAATGTTTTCAAAAGGAATTTTTTTAGGAAATGTTTTGAATTTATTTATAAAAAGACAAAAGAAATGTTCTATTTTAACATATACATTGACAATAACCTTTTTCACTTCCATAACCATTATTTTATTTTTGAATTCCTTTACATGATTCTATATTTTCTTTAAATAAAAACCCTCCTTCCCTATGTTCTATTTATTTTCAAAATTGGGTTTTAAATTGGAATAGATATATCAATATCTGAAAATATTTTCTTATGAGTGAAAAGAAATTTTTTATGATGAAATATTTTATGTATTATGCTATAGTTCTTGGGAATTTTTTATAGGGATGGGTGGTTTTTTATAAATAGAGGGTGTATGATCCCATTATATCTCTCCAATTAATTGGGTAAAGGGCTAGATTTAACCGATTAGGTTTCTCCTAAGAGATTATGGGAATATACTACGATGGTTATTCCAATTGTAACTGTGATGGTTATTTTATGTGTAAACATGATGGTTATTCTATATATAGATATTAAGGTTATCCCATTTATAATAGTGATATGGAAATGATTCCCTATGTTTACTATATGTTTTATCTATACTTTCTATGGATTTTTAAAAGTTTAATTTGAGAAAAAAGTCCATATTTTTCATGTGTAAATGATTTATTTCCTAATCTCAAAGAATAATATGATAAAGGTAAGTATTTTATGGGTTTACATGTTTTTCAATGGACTAAAATATCACTTTATTTTATGTCCCTTACTAAGATTTTTTTGTCCATCCCATTTAAAAAAAACAATCACGAGGTTTATGGATATGTAGGGGAAAGTAATATTTTAATTTGAAAGTTTTTAATATTTTTCAAGAAAATAAATCTTGTTTAAAGGTTTTATATTTCAGTCAAAATTGATACTGATCAGAAGTGTCCACAATATAAAATATGATTTTGTTATGTAAAATTTGTGACCTAATTCTCTAAAAATATAAACCTAAAATATATTTGGTAATAATATAAATTGAATTATAGTATAAATTCTAGATTATGTGATTTTTAAGTTTGGGTCCTTACAGTTGGTATCATATCATGGTTTATATAACTTTATAGGATTGGATGTTATTAGATAAAAAGTTTATAGTCCTCTATAAACACAATGGTTAATATGTAAGGGAAAAACATAGTTATTTTAGATGAATAAAAAGAGTTTGAGATAACATGAATATGGATATACTAGTGATTATCCTCCTTATAAGATGTTATATTATGATTTTATTGATAAACTCACACTAACCTTTTTGGTTTTAGTAAATGGTTGGATCCGTTAGGAACCAAACAAATAATGGATGTGAATGAAAGTATGGTGATTGTCTAAATGATCAACCAAACAGAATGAGAACTATGCTGAGAACTCTTATGGTTATTCTTAACCAACTTTCAAGAGTTATTATTAAAAAAAATTAACCTTATTGAGTTTTATAATGCATAACATATGATAAAAATGAATCCCCATGGAAGTTCAGATGATAATGATCATAAAGGTAAATATATTTAATGACCTATATGTTAGGAATGTGGAAATAATAATCATAGAAAATGTCTTAAAAGAGTGGGAAGATGTTTTATATGTGTTAAAGGAGTTAAGAAAGCAATAATATACCAAGTAAAAAAGTAATCATTCAATTAACTCTGTGAAGGGGAAATAATTTCTTCTAGAGGTATTAATTTAATTTTTTAAATGTGGGGAGAATGATAATTATTAAAATAGATATCCTAGGTGAAATACTCATGAATGGGATTATAATTATTGTAAAAATATCAATTTAGAAATACTTAATTCAATTATAGTTTAATATTTGGAAACTAAAAATGAAATATGAAAGTTATAGATTATTTTGGGGATAATTTTTTGATATTGTTGAATCTTAGTACATGATTCATTTTTTTGTAAGAAATGAGTATTAAGGAATAATATTTAAAATCATGGTTAATCAATTATGAATAAATTGTAATGAATAGGACGTATATATAAGGTATTCAAGGTTTATGGTATATTTAAGGATGATCATAAGTTTAAAAAATTAATACACCTTTGATGATTGAACTTTTTTGGGAGACTTTTATTGAGTTTCGATATATGTTTGAGGTATATGTAACCCTTAAGTTTATCACATGAAAAGGTTATTTAAGGAATAATTCTATTTTAATTTTTTGGACATAAATTTAAAGGTATATATAACCTTTAAATTTTATATGATCCTTTATTTTGAGGTAATTTAGGGTTATTAAAACTTGGGGGATGAAAAATGAAAGGTTTGAGATAACCTTTGAGGTTTAAACATTTCTTAAAATTTGAATATATTAAGTTTATTTTTTAGGATTTTAATCACATTTCTAGAAATCTTATAAGGATTATATTAATAAATTTTTAGAAAAATGACCACTCACAAGTCAGGTGATGACCTGTCACATCTATCAAGGTCGCAAGGCTTGAACCCACAACTGAAGGGTGGCAAGCTTTCATCATCTACCACTAGCCTCCGTGATTTAGTGGTTAGTTTGAAATTTTTTTTATCTAAATCATATAAAATATAAAAGTTAAGTTTATTTTGGAAACATATTTTTTATTGTATAGATAATTATGAGATTTAAAGTGATTTGGTTATTATGTCATTAATATTATTGTGGAAAAAGTTCACTATTTTTAGAATCATATAAGATTAAACTGAATAGAATATTATAGGATTTTATTTGAGGAATATAGGTTAAATTATAAATTGGAATCATATATGATTTTAATCTATACTTTTGATGATTCGGGTTATTTGTGGAAATTATTATCATATATTAGAGATTATATGATTAATGCATATATGTTTTAGGAATTATCTTATCTTTTCCTAACCATTTTTGGTTTTGTTTAATTTCTAAATAAAGAAAGAATATCTTATTAATTTTTTTGGATTTTTTGATCCATTATAATTTAATTTTAGTGCTTTATTCATGAAAATATCATCTTGAATACTCATCGTTTGGATTAAAAAATATGACTTTATAGTTAAAATTGATTAAAATAGGAAATTTTTTATTTACAACTAAGTATATTTCCTTATGTTATTAGTATAGGTAGTAAAATAATTCCACAAATTTATTAAAATTATTTTGAAAAAAAACTATTTTTTTTCTTTTCTTACCAACGAAGCAATGGTATTTTAACCCATCACATATTTACAGTTTTTGTAGGGTTAACTTTCCCAAAACCATGTTCTCTATCACTGTCTGTTAGTCCTTGGGAGTTATTCTTTTCTTCCATATCCATTTTTTCACATCCCACTAATTTTCTCCTGTTTGGAAACCTACTTTGAGTTATTCCAGATAACCACCATACTTCCCTCTCTCTTTTCAATAGGAAATTTTATTGACCATTTTACGATGTGGGTTTTCGACAAACGTATTTTGAAAAGTCAGACCCTAGTTAATGAACCTTAGTCTAAATTGTGAGGATGAAATTTATTAAGTTGGGGGAGAATATAATATCCTAATATTTTAAAAATAAATAATATATCTAATAGCATACGAGATATGCAACACCGAGCTTAAATGATAAATGATTTGTTATTATTTAAATGTGATCGTAATAGCATAGTTTTTAAATTGGTGGGAAAGAATAGTATTAACCAAATTAAAAAATATATAATGGTCCTACTAATTTATAATGTATTAATTAATTATTTTTAAATAAGAACAAATTTTTTAGGAAAGTAATTTTATTCTTCAAAAATACATTTTCTTCAAATATAGGTTTTCTTAATTTTTATGAGTGAATATTAGAATTAATTTTTGGAAATAATAGAAAATTTATTTTAAAAAATTAATTTAATTTTTGGATTAATACTTTTAAAATTATATTAAGATTAATTGTTGAGAATTTTATGAAAATATTGTTTTTAAAAAATAGTGAAAAATACTAATTTTTATTAAAAATTGTATTATCTTTATAAGTATTTACAAAGTAAAATTATATATTGAATTATTTTTAAAATTTAATTAGTTAATTTAAAATTAAAATAATCCAATTATGAATTTTTAAATGGATTTTATACTTAAATTTAGTATAAAACATTTTATATTTTAAAAGGTTTTTTCTCTAAAAAAATTGTTTTCTTTCCGTTTTGTCGGTTTTATTTTAAATTAAATTCTAAAAATTATATATTATGAAATTTAAAAAATGGATTCCATATTTGGAACCATATGTTCCAAATTTGGTAAAAAGTTCCATATTATTTTTATTCAAAATGGATAGTAATCTAGGTAATTTATGTTACCTCGGTTAAGGGAAAATAGGGTAATTAAGGGTTAAAAATAAAATGATAAAGAATATAAAATGACAGAAAAACTCCCTTAAATTTTATTTTATGATTCCATTTCATCCATAATTATCAAATATTAATTTATATGAACTTTTTTTATATGGGTGCGATTATTACCCTTATAACATTTTATGTAAATAAAAGTAAAAAATTCCACACTCTTATTTTCAATAACTATAACATTTTTAACATGAGGATACCAAAAAGATATGTTTAGTTTTAAATATTAATTTTAAATATAAATTATTTATATACATCATGGTAATTTATTTTTTATTTTTATTGAATAAATAATTACTTTAAATGCTTACACAATGGTGATGCAGTAATTATTCAATTAATAGAAAAATAAAATAAATGATATTAAAAAAATTAAAGTATTATAATTTGTGATAATTAATGTTATAAATATATATATACTAAAATTAAATTTTAGGTATTTATTAAAATATTTTTTTCAAATTTTACTTTTTTTCTTGATACTATTAAAGTCAAAGTATTAAATGGTTCTATAAATTGAAAATATTGATATTTTATAATAAGTAATAATTTATTAAATGGTATAAAATTTCTAAAAATATTATATACAGCCAAGTGATTATCATATGGTTTATAATATCAAACATGGTCCATTTATGTGATGTTTTTCTCTTTATATTAACTATCTTGACACTCAAAGATTAAAAATCCATATTGTCGTAGTAAGTGCGAAAGGTGTTAATGAGGTGTTAAAACTAAATGATAAGGGTAAAAATAGTAAAAACATATATAATTTTTTATTTTAAGAGAGTATTTAGACTCATACTCATCCTATATTATAAACAAATCCATTTGGATCCATTCATAATTAAAAATTAATTTATATTAACTAAATATTTTTGAGAAATTCCAAGAGTACCCCTCCCCTCTCTTATAAAATGACATACCTTATTCTATTTACATAACACTTCAATAAAAAAAATTATTATCCAATACCAATGAAAATACATTCCTAAAATCCATACATTCATTCTAGAGGTCTTTGTTAGGAATAATACCAACCTTATAGGACATAAGGAGTTAATCAAAGAAGACTTTCCAAAGAAGTGGTATGGTTTTTAACCGCATATTTTGGTTTTATTTATTATTAAACCTCCTTAAAATATTATTAAAAAAAGATTAAATAATAAAAAAAAGTATCCTAAATATAATGATATTTTATTATTTTAATGTAATAACCTATATCCATCTCCAACCTCCATTAAATGGGAGAGGAATTCATCGTTTATGTGTACATCAAACTAACACCTTGCGAACCAATCTAATTCAATTTCCATCACCATCTCTCAATAATGTTTATAATGATATAATTAATGTTTATATAAAATATCCTTGACATATTTATAATTATAAAAAGATAATGTATCATTTACCTTCTTACTTTTCCATTCACTGAAAAATGACAACGTTGTTCATTCGTATATGTGGACTATCACCTCCACGTAGCATGTGATTTTTTTTCATCATCATATCACATGGATGATATATATATTTATATTTAAAGAATTAATATGATATATATGATATTATTATCATTATTGAAATATAAAATAATACTTACCTTCTTTTTATAATGATCTTTGAAAAATGGAAATGTTACTCACGCATACGTACGACCTCCCATCTCCACTATTGTAATATAGTTAATTTTTCAAGACCATATTTAATATTTAAATTTAAAAGTAAAATTGATGTATAAAATTGAAAATTATTTCAGGATTATTATTCTGGATATGGTGGAATAATTACCACTTTGACTATAGTCAACATACCTAAGTCATTTTGGACTTATGAACTGAACATCATAAAAAAGTATGATGTGAATTGTAAAGACCTAGAAATTTCAAGAAAATTTTTTTCTTAAATACTTTGGAATTTTACGAGTACGCAATTTCTAACGGCACCTGATTCCGAGGACCGGTGTTCCCTGAATCAATTTCTGAAGTTTAGCTCGGGTACGTTCAGTAAACGAACGAGCGGGTTTTTCTATCTTTTGAATCGGTGCTCGGAATTTAAATCTAAGGGCACCAATGAACTCGCAACGCTGGTAATTTATTAAGAGGACCTCTACCGCAAATGTGTTTGCACGAGAGGAGAAGTTTAATTTTTTGGTTTAAATAAGAAGTGAATAAAAATTGTGGAACAATTTTTATTCTTTATCTTAAGTGGTTTTATCATACATGGGGAAGTTAGGATGGGACCCACAAACTTCTAACTACCCATGTGAGGATAATTGTGAGGTGGGGCCCACACGATCCCCAACCATTCACATTCCCTAAACCCCTTAAACCTCACATTAAACTCCTTTATTTAATGTTGACAACCCCCTTGGATTTATTTGAGTAACTCTTCCTCTTCTCTCTCTCCCTCATTAAAACTTTCCAACCGATCACCTAATTAATTAGACAACTCATGGTTTAATTAATTAAGTGAATTGGATTTTGAATTCTGTAATTTTGAATGCATGGAAAAATAAAATAAAATAAGGAGAAGCCTTATTTTATTTTGGGTTAGATTTGTTGTGTGAGGAGGAATTGGGGGAATGCTAGTGTTTTTGAAGAACTTCATCCTCAATGAAGAACGCCAACTCTTCGACGAAGAACTTCGACTCGACGACCCCGAATTCTCCATCCTCTTCTTCCTTCACGACAAGGGAGGAGACACTGATGCAGGAATTCACCAATGAAATCCGCCTTGTTTTCTTCTCTCTGTGATAAAAAGGGGAGACGTCACTTCCTCCTCAGATGCTCTCCGTTGACGTCTACGAATCCTCACCTCGCGACACCGTCAACCGCGATGCTGATGTTCATCATCATTTATCGAGGTAGGGGTTAAGTTCAATTTTAAAGGATTAAAATTGTGCTTTGGTTTGTCGTTGAGCATCTTTTTTACCTTGGAAATTTGCTATCGCTTTATGCGGAGGGCGCGGGCCAAATGAACACGGCTCGACGACCCTCCGTTGAACTAGTTTATTTTATTTAGAATTTGCAATAAAAGGCGAAGGAGGCACGACACCGTCACACCGTGCTGGGAATGCAACAAAGGAGTCTGGCGTCGTCGCTCCAGTTGTGCGGGAATAAACGTTACCCGCTACACGGGCCTCTTCGGTGGAAGAAATTGTCAGCCCGTCAGCCGGCCGGGCGAAGAGGAGCCACTGTGCCAGGAGGGCGCTGCTCTAGAGAACCGGCTGGCCCATCGGTCGGTCGGGCAAGGCTGGACCGCGGCATAAGGAGGGCGCCATACTAGAGGATCGGCGGCCCGCCCATGAGGGCCGTGTGCGCAGAAGACCGGCCGGCCTAGCCGGCCAGTTTGGGGAAGGGCGGCGCCGCCTGGCGCAGCCAGTGCAGAACCCCCCCCCCCCCCTTCAGAACCCGCTCGGCTTCGGCCGAGCCGCTCAGCCAGCTGGCCAAGCCAGCCAGGCCGCGCCCCTTCTGGCCGGGACGTGCCCCTTCGGGCCAAGTTATGTAATTTTTTAGACCGTTCTGACACCCCTGTTAGGTCGGACCCGTCAAACTGGGTCAATCCGACCCGTCGGCCCACTGGGCTAAATGGGTCGGGCCCGTTATTCACTTAAACGTGAATAACTTAAGAACCGCGTGTCCGATCGACGCGCCGTCTGTGGCACTAGGACTCTTTCGATGAGATGGTTCTTTTTCTATACTCTAAGTGAGTTTCTAATGAATTTGGATATCATCTGGGTTAGAAACAAGCGTATTTCTAACCTGGCCCCTCAGACGAAAAGGCCAATTTCCCTCAGACTGGGCGTCTGATTGACGCGCCGTCTGTCATGTTGAGTTTCTATTTATGAGATGTAACTTTGGGATATATCAACTCTGGAATTCATGACAGTTTATGTATCGACCCCCTTGGCTCGTGGAGTGTACCCTCATAGAATCGAGTATCCTTTGTGCGGGAACCCTAGAGCTGGTTGCGACTGCGACGACGATAACGACTGTACTTGGATCCTATGTGGGTTCGAAAGTGAGTACGACTATACTTGGATCCTACATGGGTTCGGCAGCGATGGTTACTATACTTGGATCCTACGTGGGTTCGGTAGCGATGACTTCTGTACTTGGATCCTACATGGGTTCGGCAGGGAAGATGATTCAGAGGCTACATCTATCATCTCCACCCATCTTCATGTGAAGTATTCCTGTGTGAGCTGAGTCTTGATTTCCATTCATTATCATCGATGTGATTGGATTTCTTTCCTACATGGATTAGGTTATTATTTCCTATGTGGAATGGGTTGTACTTGGAATCGTGAGTTGGAGACGAACTGGAATTGATAACTTAGGTAAATGTATGGTCATATACCTAAGTAGAGTTGGTTGATATTTCGTGTTTGTATCTTTCCTTTGTGGTTTATCCTTTTTGGATTCTAGGAGACCTTCGATGGTTTTGGGGTCCCTACTAAGTAATTTATACTCACCCCTGTACGGGCTATATCCACACTACGTTGTGTTGGATATAGACGACAGACAGAACTGATCGTGGTAAAATCTAGAGGAGTGGGACGGTACTTGGAGGTGGACCACTTGGCGGGACGTACATGGAGAGGACGGCCAGACCTGAGGAGCTGAGGAGACCATTTGTACCCACCCTTCAGGTGGGATACCCGGAGGACGATTTAGTGGTTGTTGGTTTACTTTACTACAGCTATTCTTTCTTTACTGTTGTACTGTACTTTCAGTTGGGTTTGTATTCTGGCCCATTTACTTTCCAGCACTTAATTTTGTTCTCAGTTTACTTAGTGTTTATTTCAGCTTACGTACTCTGCTGTGTTTGTTTACTTATATAAAGGCAATGTCTTCCCTTTTATTGGTATTTACACCTTTGGTGATAGTCCCCAGCCACTGGCCTATGAAGGCGGGCATGGGGTAGTCACCGCATGGGCCCCGAGGACGGGTTGTGACAAATTGGTATCAAAGGAGTCGGTTCTACCGCAGAACTTAGGACTCTGATAATTTCTTCCTGTGAAGCAATGGTGTTAAGGGTATTGAGTGTGGTTATCAGTCCAGGGAGTCCAGTGTTGGTGCGGCAGCCGACGTATCCATACACCAGGACCCTGAATTCAGATTTCTGACTCAGGGCACAAAAACATTGATTGCATGTGTGTTTCAAAAGTTTCCTTAGTTATTACTTTATGTCATCTCACTAGATGTACTGTATTAACCGTGGTTCACCTGTTTCTTTTCAGGATGACCCCACGATGACAGACATCTAGGGTTCCCAGTTACATGCGAGATGGCATTCCACCGAGTGACGAGGCCTCGGTGTAGGGCCCCATTACAGTAGAGGCACCAGTAGTACCTCTACCCACTGGTCACCCGATACCACCATCCCCAGCAGCGGAGAGTGAACACTTACTAAGTGTTCTGCATGAGTTTTAGTGACAGAGGCCGCCTAGGTTCTGTGGAGAGACGGACCCTCAGGCAGCTGAGGATTTTTTGGAGGCTGTTTTCCGAGCCTTCAGATTGGTAGGGACACCAGCAGATCTTATGGAGATCCTTGCCACGAGTCTTCTGCACGCAACAGCAGGTAGATAGTGGAGCCTATACTCCAGGTGCACGATGAGGCATCTCTACTTTGGATGGACTTCTAGAGCCTCTTCTGCTGGGATTTTGTTCCATCTACCCTCTGTGTGGTGCGCATCCATGAGTTACTACAGCTGTGGCGGGGCAGCATGTCAGTAGCCCAGTACTCTGCGAGATTTACCGACCTCTCGCGCTACTCCACGTACATGGTATGAGACCCATTCTTCTGGACTCGGACCTTCAAGCAGGGACTGAGGTATGAGATTAGGGCTTTGATGATCTCCCTCGATATTTCGTCACAGGCAGGAGTACTAGAGCAATCCCTTCTTGTGGAGAGCTTCCTTGTAGAGCCTACGCCAGCAGCGAGGCCTACCGTAGGGTGACACGTAGCGGAGTCTTATGCAGCCAGTAGTAGACAGATGTTACAGAGGTCTAAGCGAACTAGGCCATCATGTGGGCGACCTCAGGATACTGGTTCGGAGGTGCGGGACACACGCAGTAGAGCCAGTCATACGAGAGGTAGGCAGTGCTATGCATGCGGCGGGTAGGGCCACATGGCTCGTCACTGCCCGACCCGCCATGCAGAGGAGCAGCAGATGGTTGAGCGACCACCCAATCAGAGGAAGAGGTTCGACTATGGAGGTCCACAGGGAGGAGGCGTATGAGGCAGAGGAGCTGGCCGAGCAGCAGGTGGTGGGCAATGCTTTGATTCTCTACCACCACCACCACCAGGAGGTCCACCCCGACCACAGGGAGCTGGCGGACAGAGGCAGGCTCAGCTTCATACAGTGGAGGCTTATGACCACAGAGAACCTAAGATGATTCGAGGTACTATCTATGTCTACTCCACCCTTTCTGTAGTACTTATATACATAGGAGTGAGTCACTATTTTATTGTCACTGCCCTTGTTCAGATCTCGGATATTCTGATGGAGTCGTTGGCTCGATCCTTGCAGCTAGAGACTCCTACGGGAGAAGACTTGACTATTACACACTGGTGCCAACAGAGTGAGCTTACTCTAAGAGTTGAGAGCTTCGGTTGGGATCTTCTTGTAGTGGCGTCGAGGCCTTACGACATCATTTTGGGTATGGACTAGTTATCTACTTTCCATTCCTAGATTGACAGTTTTAGGTGCAAAGTGCGGTGTGTCTGCATAGATGGGAGCAGGTTCACCTTCACCGGTGAGAAGGGAGCCTTTGCAGCGCAAGATGCACTTATGCAGAGGAGAGGTCAGCCGATCACACATCAGTTGGCTAGTCTCATCCTCGGAGCAGTTGATGTGCGGAGTCTGAGTTTTTCTGTTGTGGTGGATCAGTTTGCAGACATTTTCCCTGATGACATTCCAGGACTACCTCCTCGCAGAGAGGTAGACTTCTATATTGACCTATACCCTGGGACACCACCGATATCTACACCAGCATATCAGATGGCTCCCGCTAAGCTTTGTGAGTTGTGGGTACAGCTGGAGGACTTGTAGGGAAAGGTATTCATCTAACCTAGTGTTTCACCCTGGGCTTCTCCGATTTTATTCGCCAAGAAGGCGGATGGGAGCTTATGACTATGTGTCGACTACCGTCGCCCGAATCAGGTGAACGTAAAGAACAAGTATCCACTCCCGAGGATTGACGACATCTTTGATCAGCTCAAGGGAGCATGATGGTTCTTGAAGATAGACCTCAGGTCAGGCTATCATCAACTCAGAGTTCGAGACGAGGATGTGCAGAAGACGGCCATCAGGGGTCGGTATGGCCACTATGAGTTCTTGGTTATTCCTTTCGGCATAACCAATTCTCTAGCAGTGTTCATGAGTCTCATGAACAGGATCTTCCAGCCTTACCTTGATCGATTTGTTATAGTCTTCATCGACGACATACTGATTTACTCGACTATTGAGGAGGAGCATGCCTACCACTTACGAGTTGTACTGGACACACTCCGAGAGCACCATCTTTATGGTAAGATCTCAAAGTGTCAGTTTTGGATTCAGAAGGTCCACTTCTTGGGGCACGTCATCTCTGAGGTGGTAGTTGCAGTGGATCCTGCAAAGATTGAGAAAGTACTTGCTTGGGAGCCACCCAGGAGTGTGACGGAGGTGCGGAATTTCCTAGGTCTGGCTGGGTACTATTGAAGATTTGTGCCAGACTTCTCCAGAGTTGCAGCACCACTTTCATCTTTGACGAAAAAGGGGAAACCCTTCATGTGGTCAAATAGATATCAGCAAAGCTTCCAGCAGTTGAGACAGATATTGACCAGCGCAACCCATCTTGAGGCTACCAGAGGAGGGCGTAGGGTACGTAGTTTACTGCGATGCATTAGGGACTGGACTCAGGTGTTTCCTGATGCAGGAGTGGGTAGTGATTGCTTATGGTTCACGATAGTTGAGGCAGCATGAGTAGAACTACACTACCCATGACCTGGAGTTAGTAGTAGTGGTCTTCGCCTTGAAGATATGGCGGCACAATCTGATGGACGAACGCTTTACAGTCTACTCTGACCACCAGAGTCTCAGGTACATCTTATCGCAGAAGGACCTGAACCTGAGATAGCGATGATGGATTGAGTTCCTCCATAACTATGAATTCGAGATAGTCTATACTCCTGGGAAGGGGAACGTAGTAGCTGATGCTCTCAGCAAGAGATCGGGCATTCAGCTACTTGGAGAGGCGACGGAGCAACTAGCCACATTGCAGATATCCTTCATGGATAGAGATAGAGCAGCCTTTCTATAGTCACTCACAGTCACTCCTCCACTACTTCAGTGGGTCAGAGATGCACAGTGTGGAGACGTTGACTGTGAGATGCGACGTGCACAGATATCCACAGGACAGGCACCTAATAGATTTTTTGTAGGAGGAGAGCACGTCATCCTCTTAAGGGGAGGTACCATGGTACCAGTTTCATTACAGGAGGAGGTGCTGAGGGAGTTTCACACTTCCCATTTGGCGGTACATCCAGGAGTGGAGAAGATGTATCAGGATATCAGACGACAAAACTGGTGGTCGGGTATGAAGAAGGTTGTGGCAAAGTTCGTTTCACGATGCCTCACCAGCCAGCTGGTGAAGGCAGAGCACCAGGTACCGGAAATCTTGGTGCAACCCTTAGAGGTCCTGGAGTGGAAGTGGGATGAGATATCCATGGATTTTTTGACGAGTATCCCTCATACTTCCAGAGGTCACGACTCCATCTAGGTGATTGTCGACCGACTCACCAAGCTGGCCCACTTCCTACCTATCAGAGAGTAGGGCTCAGTAGAGAACTTGGGAGGCCTCTAAGTTCATGAGATCGTATGACTTCATGGTGTTCTGTTGTCTATCATCTCCAATCGCGATGCTTTCTTTACTTCCCGGCTTTGGAAGGGGTTGTAGGAGTCATTTGGGATGCAGCTACGCCTGAGCATTGCCTTTCATCCTCAGATGGATGGCCAGATAGAGAGGACCATTCAGACACTTGAGGACATGCTTCGTGCATGTGTCCTTGACTTTGGTCATAGCTGGGGGGATCACCTACCCTTGGTGAAGTTTTCGTACAAAAACATCTACCACTCCACCATTGGGATGGTACCATACAATGCATTGTACAGCCAACCTTGCAGATCACCTCTGTGATGGACTGACCTAGGGGAGTCATCACTTATAGGACCAGAGATGGTTCAAGCAATGACAGAGAAGGTACATATCATCCAGGAGTGGATGAGGACTGAACAGAGCATACATAAGTCCTATGCTAATAGGAGGCGGAGACCACTGAAGTTCAACGATGGCGACCACGTTTTCTTATGGGTCTCACCTCGATGTTTACGGAGATTTGGTTGGGGCGGAAAGTTATCTCCACGCTTCATCGGACCATTCCAAGTTCATAGTAGGGTAGGTGAGGTGGCTTAGCACTTGGCCCTTCCACCTCAGTTGCACCGGGTGCATGACGTCTTCCACGTATCTCAGCTGAGGAGATACGTGCACGAGCTAATGCATATCATTGATCACACAGAGCTGGACATCGATGACGGGGCGATATTTGCGGAGGTCCCATTGGAGATCAAGGATCGATAGGAGCGGGTCCTACGTGGATGGTCAATTCCTCGGGTGCACATTCATTGGCATCACGGTAACCTCTAGGAGAGCACATGAGAGAGGGAGGCTCAGATGCGTGCACAGTACCCTCATTTGTTTCCCTAGTTTATGATGTAGCCTTACGGGGACATAAATTCCTGAGGTGGGAGTAATGTAAAGACCCAGAAATTTAAAGGAAAATTTTTTATTAAATACTTTGGAATTTTACGAGTACATGGTTTCTGACGGTACCTTATTCTGAGGCCCGGTGTGCCCAGAATCAATTTCTGAAGTTTATCTCAGGTACGTTCAGTAAACGAACGAGCATATTTTTCTATCTTTTGAACCGGTGCTCGGAATTGAAATTTGAGGGCACAGATGAACTCGCAACGCTGATAATTTCTTAAGAGGACCTTTACTACAAATACGTTTTCACAGGAAGAGAAGTTTAATTTTGTGGTTTAAATAAGAAGTGAATAAAAATTGTGGAACAATTTTTATTCTTTATCTTAAGTGGTTTTATCCTATATAGGGAAGTTAGGATGGGACCCACAAACTCTTAACTACCCATGTGAGGATAATTGTGAGGTGGGTCCCACATGATCCCCAACCATTCACATTCCATAAACCCCTTAAACCTCCCATTGAACCCCTTTATTTAATGTTGACAACCCCCTTGAATTTATTTGAGTAACTCTTCCTCTTCTCTGTCTCCCTCATTAAAACTTACCAACCTATCACCTAATTAATTAGACAACTCATGGTTTAATTAATTAAGTGAATTGGATTTTGAATTTTTTAATTTTGAATGCATGGAAAAATAAAATAAAATAAGGAGAAGCCTTATTTAATTTTGGGTTAGATTTGTTGTGTGAGGAGGAATTGGGAGAACGCTAGTGTTTTTCAAGAACTTCATCCTCAACGAAGAACACCAACTCTCCGACGAAGAACTTCGACTCGGTGACCCCGAATTCTCTATCCTCTTCTTCCTATGTGAAAACAGAGGAGACACCGATGTGGGAACTCACCAATGACGTCCGCCTTGTTTTCTTCTCTCCGTGATAAAAAGGGGAGACGCCGCTTCCTCCTCAGAGGATCTCCGTCGACGTCTACGAATCCTCACCTCGCGATGCCGTCAACCGTGACGCTGACGTTCGTCATCATTTATCGAGGTAGGGGTTAAGTTCAATTTTAATGGATTAAAATTGTACTTATGTTTGTCGTTGATCATCTTGTTTACCTCGGCCATTTGATATCACTTTACACGGAGGGCGCGGGCCGAACGAACACAGCCCGACGACCCTCTGTTGAACTTGTTTATTTTATTTATAATTGGAAAGAAAAGCAGGAGGAGGCACGACGCCATCGCACCATGATGGGAACGCGAAAAAGGAGGACAGTACCGCCATGCTGGTTGTGCAGGAAGAAACGCGGCCCGCTACATGGGCCGCTTCGGTGGAAGAACCGGAAGGCCCATCGGCCGGCCGGGCGAAGAGGAGCTGCGGCGCCAGGAGGGCGTCGCGCTAGAGAACCGACCGGCCTGTCGGCCTACTAGGCAGGGCTGGATCGTGGCACCAGGAGGGCGCCGCGCTGGAGGATTGGCGGCCCACCCATGCGGGCCGCGTGCGTAGAAGACCGGCCGGTCTAGCCGACCGGTTTGGGCAAGGGCGGTGCCGCCAGTGCGGAAACCCCCCCCCCCCCTCCCCTTCGGAACCTGCTCGGCTTCGGCTGAGCCGCTTGGCCAGCTAGCCGAGCCATCCGAGTCGCGTGCCCAGCCGGGACGCGCCAGGCCGGGCCGCATCGGGCTGAGTCGGGCCGCGTTGGGCCGGGCCGCGTCGGGCCGGGCCGCGCCACTTCGGGCCGGGCCATGCCACTTCGGGCCGGGCTGCGCCCCTTCGGGACGAGTTATGTAATTCTTCGGACCGGTCCGACACCCCTGCTAGGTCAGACCCGTCAAACTAGGTCAACCCGACCCGTCGACCCACTGGGCTAAACAGGTCGGGTCCGTTATTCACTTAAACGTGAATAACTTAAGGACTGCGCGTCTGATCGACGCTTCGTCTACTGCACTGAGACTATTTCGATGAGACGATTATTTTGAGATACTCTAAGTGAGTTTTGGATGAATTTGGATATCATCCGGGTTAGAAACGAGCATATTTCTAACCGGGTCCCTGGGACGGAAAAGCCAATATCTCTCAGACTGGGCGTCTGATTGACGCGTCGTCTGTCACGTTGAGTTCTTATTGATGAGATGGAACTTAGGAATACATCAACTCTGGACTTCCTGACAGTTGATGTATTGACCCCCTTGGCTCGTGGAGCGGACCCTTCCGGAATTGAGCGTACTGTGTGCGGGAACTCTAGAGTAGGCTACGACTACGACGACGATAACGACTGTACTTGGATCCTACGTGGGTTCGGAAGCGAGTACGACTGTACTTGGATCCTCCGTGGGTTTCTTAGTGAGTATGACTGTACTTGGATCCTCTGTGGGTTCGGCAACGATGACGAATGTACTTGTATCCTACGTGGGTTCGGCAGCGATGGTTACTGTACTTGGATCCTACGTGGGTTCGATAGTGACGACTTCTGTACTTGGATCCTACGTGGGTTCGGCGGGGAAGATGATTCAGAGGCTACATCTATCATCTCCGCCCATCTTCATGTGTAGTATTCCTGTGTGAGCTGAGTCTTGATTTTCAGTCATTATCATCGATGTGATTGACTTGCTTTCCTATGTGGATTGGGTTGTGCTTTCCTGTGTGGACTGGGTTGTACTTGGACTCGTGAGTTAGAGCCGAACTGGAATTTATGACTTAGGTAAATATATGGGCATATACCTAAGTATAGTTGGTTGATACTTCGTGTTTGTATCTTTCCTTTGTGGTTTATCCTTTGTGGATTCTGGGAGACCTTCTCGGGTCTTGGGGTCCCACCTGAGTAATGTATACTCACCCCTGCAAGGGAAATGCCTGCATTACGTTGTGTTAGATGCAGATGACAGATAGCACTGATTGAGGTGGATTCTAGAGGAGCGGGATGATACTTTGAGGTGGACCACTTGGCAGGGCATACACGGAATGGATGGCTAGACCTGAGGAGCTAAGCAGATCATCTATACCCACCCTTCAGGTGGGATATCCAGAGGATGATTTAGTGGTTGCTGATTTACTTTACTACAGTTGTTCTTTCTTTGTTGTTGTACTGTACTTTCAGTTGGGTTTGTATTCTGGCCCATTTACTTTCCAGCACTTACTTTTGTACTCAGTTTACTTAGTGTTTACTTCATCTTGCGTACTCTGTTGTGTTTTTTTACTTATATAAAGTCAATTTCTTCCCTTTTATCAGTATTTATGCCTTTGGTGGTAGTCGTCAGCCCCTGGCCTATGGAAGGCGGGCTTGGGGTAGTCACAGCACGGGCCCCGAGGACGGGTTGTGACATGAATTTAATTGATTAAGTAAATAAATATATCAAGGAAATAGATAAAATAAAATTAATAATAAACTTGAAAAATATTTCTTAATAAATTAAATAATTTACATAAGTTTATACTTCAGTATCATAAATAACTTACGTGATGAGTCGGGCATAAGGTGATGGGATTTCTTTTAAAAATCATCTTTTAAAATTTGACTAAAAACTCTCTTTTTCTTTCATATACATTTTTTTAAAATTATTTTATGGATGTATTTATATAGACATAAAAAATTATGCATTAAATTTTAGGTCTCTTCATATTTTATTTCAAATGTTTTCAAAAGGAATCTTTTTATGTAATGTTTTGACTTTATTTACAAAAAGACAAAAGGAATGTTATATTTTAATGTATATGGTGATAATGACCTTTTTCTTCCATTATAATCATTATTTTAAATTTTATATTCCTTTAAAAGATTCCATGTTTTATTAAAATAAAATCCATCCTTCCCTATGTTCTACTTATTTCCAAAATTTTGTTTTAAAATGGAATGGATATATCAATATCTGAAAATGTTTTCTTATCAGTGAAAAGAACATTTTTATAATACAAGATTTTATATATTCTATTATTTTCCTTTTGAATTGTTTATAAATAACGGTAGTTCCACTATAAAATGAGGGAGGGTGAGATCATTATAGCTCTCTAATTCATTATGTAAAAGGGTGTATTTAAATGATTAGGTTTCTCCTAATTGGATATGGGAATATACTATAATGGTTATTCTAATTATAACCATGATGGTAACATTATGAGTAACCGCGATGGTTATTCTATGTGTAACCGTGAAGGTTATACCATTTGTAAGAGTGATATGAAAATTATTCCCCAATTTTCCTACATTTTTATATATTATTGTTATGGGTTTCTAAAAGTTTTATTTGAGAAAAAAGTGTGTATTTTATATGTGAAAAATATTTATTTCATAAGATCAAAGATTCTTGTGATAAAGGTAAGTATTTTTTTGGTTTTTCTGTTTTTCACTAAACTAACAGATTTATTTCTTTTATGTAGCTTACTAATATTATTATGTTCATCCCATGTTTTAAAATATTTTTGACAAGTTTTAAGGATGGGTAAGGAAAAGGAATAAGTCAAGTTAAAATTTATGAAGATTTTCCATGAAAATAAATCATATTTTATTTTAAAGGTTTTATACTGTGGAAAAAACGGATTCTGATCAGAATTGTCCATATTGTAAAATATGTTTTTGTTATGTAATATTTATATCCTACTTATCTAATACTCTAAACTTAAAAAGATCTTTTTGAATGAAAAATAATGAATTTTAGTTTAAAGACACCAGATTATGTAATGTTTAAGGCCATGTTGTAAGAACCCGATTTTTGACTCAAGTATGGATCTTTAAATTTAATTATAAATCCTTATTATGGACCTTTTTTGAATGCCTAATGAGTTCATAAAGGTCACAAGGGGTGTTTGGGGATTGTTCAGAGCCCATATGTTTGGAAAAAATGTCCATATCGTATAGTTAAAGTAAACCATACGGGTAGGGCGCATGGTGAGATCTAACTATATGGATGTTATTCATTTCCAAGTAGATCAATTCTTCATTGTTGGTTCATGGTTTCCCTAAACGTGCAGACTAACCATGTGGTATTCCCCTTCCTCCAGGTTCCCATGAGGGTAGGCATATGGTTTGGAAATCCGTGCGGTCAAACCGTGCATAAGCTATTTTTTAGGTGATTTTACTATTTTACCCTTAATGATATAATTAACTTAATCATTCTTCCTTAATTCAAATTATATTAGCATGAAACTACATTTCTCCCATTTAGGATATTTCGAAGGCCAAATCTAATTTTTGAGAGATCTACTACATCTGGGGTATGATCAAGCTTTTGTTTGTCACATAGGATGTGTAATGGTAAGTACTCGAGTTCTTTTTATCCATTCTTCATTTCTCTTTCTCTAGGCCTATTTATTGAGGTTTAAGATTTTATTCCCATTTTTCATATCTACTATGATCCTCACAAAATTAGAGGTTCATACTGCATGAGGAGATTCATACGAGTATGAGATGGGTGGTCTATAACTCATCCCTCAAGTTTATTGATTTTTGAATTGATGTGTGGGTCCCACGGTTATCATCAGGTGTCATTTATTGAATTTATATTCCTTTATTATAGTCATTAGAACATTATGGTTATTCTCATTACATAAATTTGATTAGTTTTTGGTTGTTGCATCCATAACTCCCAACACCCCATGTAGGGTGATATTCCATAATTGGGATTTTAGTGTTTTGACAATTTTGAGAAATCATTCAAGTTTGCTCGATCATAAACACATTAATGGTAACCCTCCATATATTAAATTCTTACTGAATAATGAAATTATGAATATATTATTCCATGTTACTTCCACTTGACCCACCTAATGTATGTTCTTAAATGTAAGTAATTGATTCAAATGATATTATGGAAAGTGTACTTAAGTATATAATTTAACCTTATTAAATGTAAATAAATGTTTGGTTTCATGTCTATAGCACACCTTTCCATGTTCACTCCTATACCTTCTATAAACATGGAAATTTTTTGATATTTATGTGCAACCAAACATTCATTTATATTTAATAAGGTTAGTTCATATACTTAAGTATGCATGCCATAATATCATGTGAATCAATTACTTACATTTAAGCACTTACATTAGGTGGGTCAACTCAAAGTAACATGGAACAAACTATTAGTAATTTCATGATTCCATATTCATTTAATATATGGATGATAACCATTAATTTGGTCAAACTTTACCACACCCAAATGATGGCACAAAAGCGTCAAAACACTAAAAGCCCAATTGTGACATATCACCATATATAGGGTGTTGGAAGTTGTAGACACAACCACCAACAAACAATCACATTTATGGAAAGTTCATAACTATATGGTTCTAATTACTATAATAAATTCGTATAAATTCAATAAACAGCACCCGATGAGAAAGATGGTCCCCACACATCAAGTCCAAAATCAATGAACTTGAGGGATGAGTTATATACCAACCACCTTGTACTTGCACAACTCTCCTTGTCCAGTATCGACCTATAATTCATTATGGATTGAAGTAGACCTGAAAAAAATAGGCATTAAATCCTAAACTTCAATAACTAGGTTGAGAGAAAGAGAATCAAAGAACAACTAGAAAATACTTGATTACTTACAATTGTGCATCCAATGTAACAAACGAAGTCTCGATCGGACCCCGGATAAAGAAGATCTCTCAATCCCTATATTTGGCCTTTAAAATCTCTAAAATGGGATAAATGTAGGTTCATCCCACTAAAATTCATATTAGGGAAGAGGGGTTAAGTTAATCATATCATTAAGGGTAAAATAGTAAAATCACCCAAAAAATAGCATGTGCACGGTTTGGCTGCATGGTTTACCAAACTGTGCACCAACACTACATGGGCACCTAGAGGAAAGGTCATACCACAGATTTAGTCTGCACTATTAGGGAAATTGTGTGCCAACCATGAAGAATGGCTCTGCACAAAAATACAGACCATCCATGTTGTTAGATCTAATCATTCTCCTTGCCCACACAGTTTAATCATTCTCCTGCAACCTTCATGAACTCATTATGCATTTGAAAAAGGTCCATAATAAGGAGTTAGGCTAAAATTTAAAGGATCTAGACCTGAGTCAAAAACTAGGTTCTTACACATGTCATTAAACTTCACTCGATTGTAAGAAATATTGTACAAGTCAAATCATAGTCACATAAGTCTGGTCATGATTTTTGATATGTTTGAAAACTCACTTAAATGTGATATGTGTAGACACAGTGTGTTAAGGGAGTTTCACATGGATAGTGAAAGGGAACACATAGTGGAATTTTATTTTCATGTGAACAATTAAATGTAGAATTATTTAAAAAAATAAAAAGTTTCATAAATGGTTGGCATTTTCAATAAATACAATATCCCTAAAAGAAGAAGAAAAGTTAATTATATAGGGAAGATTCTTAAGGGATCTAAATTTACCAAAGTGAAGTTATGTAAAATATTTACATGAACCATCAAGTCATATGATATACATGTTTGATTTACTAAGTTCTATAAACACACTATTTTCAAGAACCTTTAATTTTCATAAAGGACTATCTTTTGAGAATAGAACTACCTTGAATGGGTCCATGTGTTGGATCTTACAAGTCCATACTTATATTAATATAAGTTTTATGTAATTTCAAAATAATTTTAATGAAAATAATAGAAAGAAAGTGGATCATAGTGAAAAATATAGTTACTTAGAAAAAGATGGAGTTATTTCATTATTATATATAACTGCTTAAGGTATTTAAGAAGGATCATAACAGAGATAATTATATTTTAAGATTATATTAAATTAGAGTGGATAGTTATTATTTTTATATCATGTAAGAAACATATTCAAACATCACATCAAGGTATTGATCTCATGTGGTATAGAAAAAGGAAAGTATGGGAAAAGGAAGTGTAATAAAACATTAAATTAGAAGAAATGATCCATGATAATTCTTATGTTAAACATAGATAAACCTACATGTTCCATATATAGTGAAGTGATCCTCAATTATATGAAATTATCATACCTTCCCCAAATAAATTCAAAAAAGATGAAAATTGGTTGTGTGCCTTGGGTGACGAGTGACCAAACATAGAAATCTATAAAGGTAGTAAGCCTAAATTGAGTGGTTGTGGATGAAACATTACATCTATAGAACTAGTGAAGATTAGTCAATTTTGAAACATTGAAACATCTTCATTGTATGATCCTTTTATGTAGATTAGTGAGAGTAAACCAAGTAAAAGTACTATGTTCTATGCATGATTTACTTTCCTACATTTTTTTTATTTTGGTATTAGGGATATTAGGAGTTAACAGTTGAACACAGTTCCTATAATGAACCATTCTAGGACACCATCTAAACGGGTGCCTAAACTGGATCGTCACAGACCAAAGGGGTGTTTCTGATCCCTATAATTTGGCAACAAGAACCAAGGTATTATATGCATATAAAATGGAAATAATTTTGTCCTTAAATCAGAGTTAATTAAACTTTATAATTATATCAAAAATAAATCATGAATCATCCATATATTGGACTTCAAATCCATAAATAAAATAGTAAATATAAACAACACATAAATAAGTGACAGATATAAACTAATCCCTTAGCTGACCTTCGAACACCCTCACCTAGCCAGCATACCTCCACTCACCCCTAAGCTCCCTCAGCATGTTGCATCACCAAAAATCACCCAATCTTCACATGAAATAATTAAATCCACTAATATACATAACTAAAAGAAGTAAATAATATATTTAAAGGGTATGTTTGGTAGGAAATTATATGAAAATAAATGTTAGTCCTACAAAATCAAATAATAAGAAGCACAGGCTGAATGTGATAAAATAAAAAACTAACCTCAATCCCCCAAATGAGTCAACACTCCAATAGAGGTCAATATATGATACCAAGATTGAAACTAAAATGATAATATAGGTTTGATCATAACAATACCTTGTAGACCACCACCCTCCTTACCACATGAAAAAAAATTAGTTATAAAACCATTTTTAAGCTAGTTTAAAATACAATTAAAAATTATATTTTCTGTTTTTATTTTATTAAATGAAAATAATCACTTGAAATCCATTTTCTTGGCCTAATACATTTTTAAACTAAAAAACATTTTCTATTTTACTTTTAAAACCCAATATGAAATCATTTCATTTAAATAAATTTCTAAAGTCTCTTTAAAAACCATTATTAATGAAAGTAAAAAAACATAAGGGTAGAGTATGATATAAAATGGAACCATAATTCAAATAAGTAGGTATATAAATGAAAAAATTGAAGGTTCCTAAAGAAATATAAGTAGTGATAAAGAAATCAATAACAAGAGAAAGATCCACTAAATTAAACACCAATCAAGAATGCAGTTATCATGGTATCCAATATAGGAACTCAGGAAACCCTTTCCTGAACAGGTGATAAGAACTTTAGGTCAACCTTAAATAACCTATCTAACCAAGTATACCATGAAACTAGTTATTAACTCACACCATCCCAAGAGGGTGGGACTCAAAGGGACATAATATGGGAATCTCAACAACCCATCAAATATCCCCTAGATAGACCAACTAAACTAGTGGTTTACACTCATCCAGGATTCTACTTAGTGAACTAGCACTCCCATAATCAATTCCCAAAAATTAATTAGATATAAATTAGAAAAATAATGCATAATTAGGAACAAAAAATCCCCCATGTCACCACATACACCAAACACAATCCACAGAAGGGGATATAAGAATGGGAAAAATCATAGAATTCCTCACAGGGTTCCAAGTGGAATCCTTATAGAAAATACTAAATGATGATTTCAGAAAAACATAACCTAGATGAAAAAGTCACTTTCACATTTTAAAACTATTTATAAACATTTTTTAAGCACTACATCTATAAAACCATTCCTTAAAATCCATTTAGAAACTAACCCACTTCCATTTAAAATGACCATGTGTCTCAAGCCCTCCATTTCATTTATCTCATGACCCAAATGAGTTCAAACCATTTTTAAACTACATATTTTAATTAAAATAAAAATTTTAATGATTTTTTCATACATTAAATTTCAATTTCAAATTGAAATTCTATGTAAATACTCATTGTGAAAAAAATGAAATAACAATACTTTCTTCATAGCTATAGTTAAATTTTAAAATTTCATTTGGGTAATTTAATAAATAACTAGTGAATGAAAATAAATAAATTCAGTTTTCACAATCCTTTAAAATAAGAAAACTCACTACTTCTTATTAAAATCATGATAAAATCAGATAAATAGGAATAATTTGTTCATAAAAAATTAAAACATGTTTTTTTAAGTAAGAAATCAATGGTTAATTAAAAATAAAAGGCATGGGAAAACCAACCTCAAACCGATGGAGGATGGTCCAAAATGCATTATCTTCAATAGAAGATGCCCTAACAAGGAAAAAGAGTCCTGCACAAACCTTAATCATTATATATTCCACAAAAATCATCTCATCCCTATACCCTAGGGTTAGTTCAAACCAAATAATGGTGAAGGAAAAAAGAAAACCATGAAGATAAGAGAAAGGGATGGGAGTGGATTTCTTAACCAGGAGATTCAGACCTAACCTTCAAAGGACTCATGATGAAACATAATAGAGAGGGAGATCTGAGAGAGGGTAGGAATACAATATGAGAGGGGGTGGACCTGGGATTTACACCACACCAAAAAAGATGAGGAAGGTGATAAGTTTACGTATTTAAAAAAATAAGAAAATAAATAAAATAATAAAAATGAAATATTTATTCACTGGGAATACCAAACAATTTACCCGCATGATTTCCCAAACTGTGTGGTGACTGTGAAACACCCACTAAACACCCAAAACACTATCACATAGTTACTCCTATGACCTATCATGGTTCAATAGAATAGTCAATAACCATGATAACTAACACTATCCAAAGATAAATCCAAACACACAGGAATCACATGGTATACTAACTCTACAAGATAATCTTGCTCCCTTAAAAAAATTAAAAAAATAAATTCCAAGTCTGAAAAGAACCAAAACTCATGAAACTCAAAATAATATCAAATAATATTAGATAATAATTAAATAAAATATGGTGACATGGTGGGTATCACTATTCTCCCCACCATTAATCTTTTATCCCCACAAAAACATTTTTAAAGGAAGGAATACAAAAAAATATCAAAACTAAAATAGTTTAAATGAGAGGTAGAAGGGTATAGAAACTAGAATAGGACATAATGAAAGAAGACATCCAATATGATTATTACTCAAGATAAACTGAAGCATACACTAACATCACATGACATCTCCAATTAGAAACACTCCACCAATAAGGGATATAAGTCCTCACTAACACCAAGACCTACTAGGGTCTCCCAGCAATTTAGACTCTATCTAAAGCGATGGGTAAATAACGCACACACTCTCCAAAAGAAAAAATACCTAGAAATAATCACCTATAAAAATTCTCAATGAATATCAAAATTACTCAAAAAATCCAAACATCCATAAAAAACAACCCATCCTTAAACAAAGCATGCTTTTATTACAAATAATGAGTAATAACCTAAAGAAAAAACTATGAACTGAAAAATAAAATCAACAAAACTAATGAGAGCATAACCAGCCTAAGGAATGACATGGGCCTTACCCTTGGATCATCATACTCAATAGGTAAACTAGGACCTTAAACTAGTACAACATCTCATTTATAACTCATCAAAAGAAATATCACACTCTCAAGTTCCTAATAGCCTAAAGGAAACTCTCATCCTATTTTCCCAAGCACCAACCCTAAAGTTTCCCTTTCTCTACCCATAAAAACCAAAATCCCAAATCATCAACATAAAAATGAAAACTAGAATAAACATTATCATTATTAATTCACAATCACCACAAGAACATCCAAAACCCCATAAATAAGACCTTAAGCACAAACTAGATCAAAACACCTTAAAGGATTTCATCAAATCCCAATCCATTGAAAAGGAAACCAAAAAAACCATGGATCCTCCTAATAAAAAATTATTTAATATCCTTCAACACTTAACTAGGATCTTCAAATACACCTATTAAAAACCTAGAACTCTACAAAAAATAAGGGTAAAGCTCTAGAAACCTTGAACTAGGTTCTAATAAGAATAAATAATCTATCATTACCGCTCAATATTGAGTCTAGTTAGGGCTACTAACTAGAGGAACTACACCCAATAAAAAATCAAATTATCCTAAGTTTCATCCCTTAAAATAGATAATTAATCATTTTGATGAACTTTCAGAATGAAGGAATTCAAATAACATGAAACTTGAACTCAATTAGTTCATGTCTCGTGTGATTAGCTAAAAAATCCCCAATAGACTAAGGGACAAATCCAAAATAACAAACCCAATAAAACACATCATGAAAATCAAACATCATAAAACCTCTATTTTTTAAAAATCCCAAACACAATTAATATATTTTAAAATCCATTTCACTAAGAACATACACTAGAAACCAAATTTTCATTTAAAATTTTCCAAATTCCAAAAAATAATTTAAAACAAATTTAACCAAACACACACTTTAAACTGGATTTTAATAACCCCCCCCCCCAATATTTAAAAGGTTTATATTTTTTCATGAAAAAAATCACAAAACTCCCATAGACAAAATCACACCAAAAAAAGCATCATAAACATATCACAAATCCATTTAATTCACTTATAATCATTGAGAATTCTTTAATATTAGCTTAAATATTAAAAAAAATAGAATTTGGAACAATTCATGATTATACCAAATGAATTTTGGGACCATAGGACAACCACACAATAATTATTGATTCATCACAGGATCAAGAATTTGGTTATTGTCTAGTTTCTTAGGGTATGAAAACCAACCTCACACTTTTGACCCATATTCTATTTCCATATCAAAATAAAATCAGAACTCTAAGGAAAATCATCCATGTAGATGAGGATCATTACACCATAAATAACAATCCAAACAAGATTCTAAATCCAAAATTCAAAACTCATTTCCTCTGGTAAATCGAGGTTCCAAATGGAAGAGAACCTGAGACACTCTCCCCCATATATACCAATCAATTTCCAACCAAAAAATAAAACTTGATACTACCATGACATCCCAAATAAAAAAAGGGCTACTCGAGAGTCTTAGATCCCACTATAAGTCCCAAATCTATGATACCATTTGTAACAAACCATCCTAGTATGTCCTCTGATCTATCACTCGACCCAGCTCACCATTGACCAAGGGGGTGTTTTTGATCCCCATTGGCAAGTGATAAGCACTAGGGAATCATATTCATACATAGTGGTAGAAATTTATACCTTAAATTATACAAAAAACCTAGCATGACCCATTCATAGATCAAATGTCTACACCAAAAATAAAGCAGCATATATAAACCAGACATAAGAAAGTGGCAGATATAAACTAATCCCTTGGATCACCTCCAAACTCCCTCACTTAGTTATCGTACCTCCACTCACCCACCCAACCCCCCCCCCCAAGCTCCCTAAATATTACATATCTCCCCAAATCACCCAATCTCTATATAAAATAATACAATCCATTAATAATAGTAACTGAAAGTAGTACATAACTCGTTTAAAGGGAATACTTGGCCAAACATTATCATAAAATAAAATTAGGTCTGATAAAATAAAATAATATGAAGCCTTACCTCAATCCCCCATGTCAACCAATGCTCTAAGAGTGGTCACGATTTGATCCCAAGCATGAAGTTGAATTAATAATATAGAAATGAGAATAAAAAATACTTAATAGGCCACCACCCACCCTGTTACATGTCAATATTTTAAGAATAAAATTTTTATCATGATAGTTTCAAATAAAATTCAAAAATATTTTTTCCATTTTAATTTTATTAAATGAAAAATATCACTTAAATTTTGTTTTCTTGGCTTAAACCATTTTCAAACCAAAACACCCCTTTTCATTTAAATTTTAAAAACCAAGA
The DNA here is from genome assembly GCA_963277665.1 of Viscum album. Classification (NCBI taxonomy): domain Eukaryota; kingdom Viridiplantae; phylum Streptophyta; class Magnoliopsida; order Santalales; family Viscaceae; genus Viscum; species Viscum album. The sequence goes on along the minus strand of OY728165.1, from coordinate 67,004,209 downwards.
CGAAAGCCTGTTAATTAAATAATTTTCCAAATCCTATTTAAAAACCATATTTAAATAAAAAAAATTGAAAAAAAAGGTGGAGCATGATATAAAATAGCACCACATGTCAAAGAATCAGATATAAAAAGTAAAAAAAATAAAGGTGATGCAAGCAATAAAAACAAGGTAGAAATTAATCAAGCATAAGAGAAGGATACCCTACATCAACCAAGAATAAAGAAAGCATGTGTTATGGGATCTAATATAGGAACTCAAGTAACAATATCCTAAATTGTTGATAAGTAATTTTGGTCGAACTCAAAGGACCTGTCCATCCTGGTATCCCGGTCAAACTAGTTAGGTCATAACACAATCCCAAGAGGAAGCAACTCAAGGTTCCACAATATGGGAGCCTTATTAACCCATGAACCCTCCCCTATATAGACCAAATAAACTAGAATTTTTCACTCATACATGAATCTAATTAGTGACCACATACTCCAATGACCAAGGCCTATGCAAGGAAGGGGATCTAATGCATTCAAACAAATTCACAAGTATGAACAAACAATCTCCCATATCACTTCATCCACCAAACACGATTCACAAAAGGGTATATAAGCACAAGTCAAATCATATAAGTCCTAAAAATGTTCCAAGTTGAATCCTTTCATTAAATTACAGATGGGCTTTTAGGATATACTTTACATGCAATACAAATCCACTTTCATATTTCAAAACCATTTATAAGATATTTTTGAACCACTACACCTTAAAAACCATTCCTTGAAATCCATTTAGAAACCAACCCATGTCCATTTAAATTCCCAAGAGTCCAAACCCTCCCTTTAATTTATTTCAAGACCCAACAAGGTAAAACCATTTTTAAACCACATATTTTATTTAAAATAAACTTTTTAATTATTTATACATACTTGAAATTTCAATTTCCACTTAAAATTCCAAGTAAATCCTCTTATAGTATAAATTTAAATCCCAAGAAATGTTTTATAGATCTAGTTTAATTTTGAATAGCCATTCAGGTAATTTAATAAACTGGTGAACAAAAATAAATAGAATAAATTTTTAACAATCTGTTAAAAAATGAAAACTCATTGCTTCTAGGAAAAATCATGATCAAATCACTTAAACAAGTATATTTTATTCATATAAAATTAAGACAAAATTTTTAGAGAGAAAGAAATCAATGGTTCTTAAATTAAAATTAGGGTATGGAAAAACCTAACTTGAACAGATGGAAGGTGGTCCAAATTGTGTTTCCCTCACTATTGAATTCCTAAAAAAGGAAGAAGATATCTGCATAAACACTAATAATTTATGAAACCATAAAAAATAAGGTTATCCACATAACTTATGGTTTTCAAAAATCAAATCACAGTGAAGGGAAGAATAAAACTATAAAGAAAATAAAAAGATATGGGAAAAGAGTTTATAACTAGGAGATTTAGTCCTAACCCATGAAGGAATCTTAATAAAACACCATAGAGAGGGAGATATGGGAGAGAATATGAGTGTGAAATGATAGGGGGTAGACCTGAGGTTCATGTGATCCCAAACAAGAGAGGTTTAGTTTAGGTTTTAAAAAAAATAAAAAAATAATGAAAATGAAATTTTTATTCACTAGGCAGTCCCCATCATTTACCCCCACAATTTTCCAAACTGTGAGGTGACCATGTTACACCCATCAAACACCCAAAACTTGGTCGTATGGCTACTCCTAGATGATCACATGGTTCAAAAAACTATTTTATCACCATGCTAACTGACACCATCCAAATACAGAGCTAAACTTATGGGCATTACATGGTTTACTAACCATGTGTGCTAAATATGTTCCCTATAAAAAAATAAAAAATAAATAAATACCAATCCTGAAAATTTCCAAAACTCACCAAACTTAAAAATAATATTGAATAATATTAAATAACAATTAAATAAAACATAGTGACACAAAAGGTTTCATAGTTCCTCCAAACCTGAGAATAATATCCTAAAGAAAGTAAAATGATTGAAATAAAATGTTTAAATTGCGGAAACACCCAGATCCTGTAACACCTGAGACTTTTATGTGAAATATTTTGTTTTTATGTTATATAAATCATCAAAGGAATCTTTCACTACACACAACACTAGCTTGGCTTTCTTTACACGAAACTGCGGCCTTCCTCTATAGCTTGCGTTGTACGCAATACCGAGTTTCACTAAACAATGATATGCTATTAAAATATTATTAAAACTAGCCGTTATGAATAGTAATAACCAATTTTTGAAATTTTATAAATTTTATTTTTCAAAATGGACTTCATTTTTGAACTCGGAATATCGAAATTATCCTAGGGTGAAATTTTGGTATTTTTCTGAAAACTTTCAATTTTTGATGAATAGTGAAACCACTAAGTGGTAGTTAAAAAACTGAATTTTTCATAAAACTTAATTTTACCGCTTCTGTGAGTGGAATTTCAAAAATCTGATAGACACGTTTGATGTCAGTAAGTAAAATGTGGTTCAATGAGATGAAAATAATTTTTTGGTGAATAGTAACTTTTTACTTTTTTTTACCACGGTTAAAAGTAAATAGGGTAATTAAGGGTAAAAATGATATTATTATTACCCTAACACATGTCCTAATTCTATTGGACAAGTGTAATTCGACCAAAAACAAACTTAGGAATAAAATATGACCATTTAGGCCCACTTGGATTAGATTAGGACATTTATTATTAATTTATTTAAAGAATGGTTAAAATAGTTAAAATCAAAGTTTAATAACTAAATCATTTTTAATATGGGGTTATACATAATATAAATTCGACTATAAATATTCATTATAAATCTAAAAATATTTCCTACATAATGGTATTTTATTTGTAATTTTTAGACATTAAATAATTTAATTTATTTATGACACAACGATGATGCAGTAATTATCTTATTAATGAAATATTGACATAATTGATGTTATAAATACCCAAATAAATATAATTTGAGACTTTTTATGAATTAAATTAATTTTATAGGTTAATATGACATGTTATTATTGATTTAATTAACTTTTTTTGAACTTATCATTCAGTTATGATTTTCACAAAAATCAATTACTAAATAGTGTCAAAATTGACATAAAATAGTTTTTAAAACAAATATTATATTATTAATTATTATTTTATTCCTAAAAATCTAAGGTTCGGCCAAATTACTTATATAAGGTTATATATATTAATAATAAACAACTTGGGGTTCGTTTGGCTTGATATAGTAAGTTTATTAACCTTATAGTATAAGAACACAAGAAGACACGGTAAAAGTAAAATTATTTAACTTAATGTTAAATCTAAATGATAAGGTTAAAATAGGAACCTAAACATGTCTAAATTCTATTGGATGAGAGAATTTAGACCCATACCCACCTTAGCCTCGAAATAAATCAATTTGGAGCTATTTAAAACCGAACCTGACCTTATAATAAAATAATATTTTTAGTTATTCCAAAGGTGCCCCTCTCCTCCCTTATAAAAGGGCACCTCCTCCCTCTCTTCCTCACACCACTTTGAGCCTTAAATCTCGGCCAACCCCTACCATTTTCTCCTCTCCACTTCCCTAGAGACATCCTAGAGGTCATGGTCTTCTTAAAAGACCAATTTTAGTGCCCTAAAAGGAGGTCTCAAAGAAGCACTTCGAAGAAGAGGTAATATCCATTACTGATCCTTTCCAATTTCTTTCTTTTCAACTTCTTCTTCTTTAGTTTTTTCATTATGAAGTAATAACATCAGTATCACTCATATACTGATATGTTATTATAAGTATGAAACAACATTATTTAACCATCTATCCATCCTACGGAAAATGAAATCATCGCGCATGCGTACGTACGGAATACCGTCTCCACGCCGTGGTGTAATCTATTTTCCACCACCACCTTAATTGTATGGGTATAATGGTGTAAATAATGACTATATATGAATATTATAAATTGATATTGATTCTGAAATAGTATACATACACTCTAATAAAATTCCACGATCATAGGAACGATATCATCACTCGTGCGTACGTACGGAATACCGTCTCCACGATGTGATGCGACTCGTTCTACATAATCTTCATTTCATAATTATTATATAAATGAATTGAATAAATGAATATGATATATATTACACTAATACCATTCTTTAAATTAGGTAACTATAACCTAAAGAGAAGAATAAGAATTTATTCGACAAAACATGCATAAGAATAAAAAGTTATAAACACCCGAATAACAAGTAGCAATGAAATATTACTACTAAGAATCTAAGAATATGACCATATATGATATCATAAAAATAAGTATGATTCTGTAATAATTCAATAACATTATTTAAATCATTATACAGGAGGTTCAGACACTTACAAAGCAATTCGGACCTAAGGTAAGGAAAATATCACAATCTCATTTTTATCCGAGATTGTTTATACTTTGATATTTACTGGGGTGTATTTTATCATCCACATCCATGTTTCCTCAATATGTGATATTTATATCCTTATACAATAGTTTATATCCAATTTTACCCTTCGGTGAGTTTTTAGTAAAAGATATGAAAGGAATATTTTGTCGTTCTTCGTACGAGGTACTTTTTGACTTTTCCGACAAAAGTACGAAGAATGTTTTTTTTAACTTATACAGCGTGAATGGATTTTTAAAACATTATTTCCAATAATCTTCCTTTACAAGTTTTCAAGTTTATTTTTAGTCAACTTCTTTTACTTATAATTTTATGACATGTTAAGAAATGAAAAGTGTTTTTGAAGTAGAAAGGATATTTTCCTCAAGAATGGAGTTCAAGTGTTTTATCAAAATTATTTTCCATCTAAGATAATATTGGGTTCTGTTTCTATCCCTATTATTACATGGATTTGATTATGTTGTGATGGAAATATTTTTACGAATTCCTTTATCTTATATGAATTGTTTTATGATGTCATGTTGTTTAAGAATCCCATTTTTATTACATGAGTTAAGCTATGATGTATGGTTTATGATTTTGTGGAACACATAAGAATGGTATCATTATGAGATGGGTGGGACCTATATCTCCCTCCAATGCATTGGCTAAAGATTTTATATCTCATGAGATAGACATAGCTGGAATGGTAGGTTATACCGGTTCAGTGAAACAGGACTGAAACGAGGGTGACTCGGTTCAGAAATGGAATTTGTCCACTAAGATAGTCTTGGCAATGAGTCTTGACTAATAAGAAATTATTCTCTATGATTATGTGTGTATGCCACAAAGTTTCAGGTTTTATGTTATGATTATTGGGATTACATTTCACTTCTATGATTTATCCCATGTTATGATATTATGATCTCTTTTGCAGGATAAGATTTCCAAAAGTTATGCTCTTATGTATATGATGTGATTGATATTTATTTTGTTTACCCTTACTGAGCATTTGAGCTCACCCTTTTGTATGTTTTATTTCCCTAGTTCAGGAAGAAGGTTATTAAGTAGAATATGCCAAAAAGGGACTCTAGATATGATGAAATAAATGGGAGGCTAAGTAGATGCTTTATGAACCAGTTGTTTATGTTTCCCAGTTTCTAAAGACACTATACCTATATGGTCCTTTCTTGGTTTTGTTATATGTTGTAATAAGTGTGCTTCAATTCTGAAGTAATAACGATGTATGTAAAGTATGGGTCGTTATAGTTGGTATTAGAGGAAAGGTATAGTCAACCTTTGGAAACTAGGATGTGAAAGCCTTAGTAAGAACCCTAAGGATAAGTCTAAGCATAGAACACAATCTTAGTGTTTTAGAAATGGCCATGAATAACCTAGGATAAGACCTTAAGTGTGAAATTTTATTCTTGATTATGTGGTTTTCCTATTATAATTAGTGTTGCTCACACTATTCTTCTTGGTTTTAGTCAATGGCTGGAACCCGAAGGAACCGTGTTAATGCAGAATGCGACGGGCAATGCAATGATTGTCCCCCTGAGCAACCAAACGTTATGGGAGCTGGAATGCAAAATCTTTTAGGCATGCTCATACAACTTTATCAAGCTATGAATCATGCAGTACTTCCAAACAAGAAAAGGAAGGAGCAACATTCTATTGAATCCTTCATGAGACAGCATCCACCTTCATTCAGCAGGTCTACTGATCCATTAGTTGCTGAACAATGGATTAGTACTACTGAAAAGATATTTTCAGTTCTTCAATGTTCTGAGCATGATAAAGTCATCCTAGCAGTGTATCGTTTGGAGGGTGATGCTGATCAATGGTGGAATCTTATTAAGAATACAAGGAAAAGGGATGAAATTGAGTCCATGGAATGGGACGAGTTCAATAACTTATTTTTCAATAATTACTTCCCTCGTATTCTCCGAACAAAGATGGAGAAAGAGTTTCTTGAACTGAAGCAAAAGTATGATGAATCTGTTGGTACCTATGAAGCAAATTTTACAAGACTTGCAAGGTACGCTTCTGGTATTATGATCCAACCTGAGAGTAAGATCAATCGATTCTTTAGTGGCTTAAAACCAAGTCTTCGAAGGGCCTTAGCCATAAGGAACTTCAATAGCTACGAGGAAATCGTTCGATGTGCTCTCAAAGTTGAGATGGAGATTGGAGTAACCCATCAGTCATATGGGTTTGTTAAGAAGAGGAAAATGGAATTCAACGGAAAATCTAAAGAGCACACATAAAAGAAGATGAGCTTTCCCTTATGCACAAATTGTGGAAAGAAACATGGAGGGAGTTGTCTTAAAGGGAAAAGTAAATGTTTCAAATGTGGAAAGGAAGGTCATCGGGCATTTGAATGCCGCGATGATGGGAAGAAGATGTCTAATGATGCAAACAAAGGAAGGGATACATTGAATGAACCTACTACACTTCAATGTTTCAAGTGCAAGGAGATGGGGCATTATGCCAATCAATGCCCAAATCCAAGGGTTGATGATGATGGTCGACGTCAACAAACTCTTAAGGCTAAAGACAAAGGAAAGTCACATGCAATTTCTATCAGTGATGTGGAGTATGATAACGATGTGGTGAAAGGTACACTTACCATCCACTCTAAAGTAGAAAATGTTTTATTTGATTATGGATCCACCCACTCCTTTATTTCTGAAGAATTTTCTAAGGATATCACCTTATTACCTCAACAGTTAGATGTTGAGTTAGCTGTGACAACCCCTAATGGCACAATAGTCGCATCAAAAGTTTATAATTCTTCTCCGATTGAAGTTTGTGGGAAAGTGCTTCCTGCAAATCTTGTGATCCTTCCTATAGTGGAATTTGATGTGATTCTTGGCATGGATTGGCTTTCTCTACATGGAGCTCATATCAATTGACAAAGAAGGGAAGTCACATTTCATATTCCAAATCAATCTATGATCGTATATCGATGCAAGGATGAACATAACCTTCCAGTGGAAATTCCTTCCATATTATGGGTCTTGATTCCACTAAATGAAGGTTATTTATCTCAAATGGTTGGTGATAAACTCACGATTAAGAATATGCCCATTGTATGGGAGTTTTATGATGTCTTTCCGGAGGAATTACCGGGTCTTCCACCGAATCGTGAAGTTGAGTTTTCAATAGAACTCGTACCGGGTGCTTTGCCTATTTCAAATACACCTTATAGAATGGCCCCAATTTAGTTGCAGGAATTGAAGAAGCAACTCCAAGATAATCTTGATAAGGGGTTCATACGCCCTAGTGCGTCACCTTGGGAGCACCTGTTCTGTTTGTTAAGAATAAAGATGGATCAATGAGACTCTGCATTGATTATCGAGAACTTAACAAGATCACTATCAAGAACAAATATCCTCTCCCGTGCATTGATGACCTATTTGACCAACTATTCGGAGATCAATACTTTTCCAAGATTGATCTTCGTTCAGGGTATCATCAATTAAGGGTCAAAAGGGAGGATATACCAAAGACGGTTTTCCGTACAAGGTATGGACACTATGAATTTTTAGTGATGCCATTTGGTCTTACTAATGCCCCTACTATCTTCATGGATCTAATGAATAGAGTCTTTAGAGACTATCTTGATCAATTTGTGGTAGTCTTTATAGACGATATTCTTGTATATTCAAAGTGCAAGGAATAACATGAAGATCACTTGATAATTATACTGAAGACCCTGAGAAAAGAGAATCTTTATGCCAAATTTACCAAGTGTGAATTTTGGCTTCAAAAAGTTTCATTTTTGGGTCACATAATCTCAAAAGAGGGGATATCTATGGATCCAGCAAAAACAGAGGTTATCGAAAGATGGTCGATACCAACAACAGTGACTGAGATCCGAAGTTTTCTTGGTTTGGCTGGATATTATCGACGTTTTGTGAAAGATTTTTCACGATTATCTAATCCACTCACCAAGTTGACTCGGAAAGGAGTTAAGTTTGTTTGGACGGAGGAATGTGAAGAGAATTTCAAGGAGTTGAAAAGAAGGTTATCCAGTGCAGCTGTACTCACACTGCCTTGTAGTGGAGAAAGGTTTGTGATCTACAGTGATGCATCCAAGAAGGGATTGGGGTGTGTTCTTATGCAAAATGATATGGTGATAGATTATGCCTCATGGCAGTTGAAAATAAATGAGCAAAATTACCCAACTCATGATTTGGAGTTAGCTACGGTAATATTTGCATTAAAGATTTGGAGGCATTACCTTTATGGTGAAAGGTGTGATATTTATACTGATCATGTATATTTTCACACAAAAGGAGCTGAATATGCACCAAAGAAGATGGTTGGAGCTGATTAAGGATTACGAATGCTCAATTCATTACCACCCTGGGAAAGCAAACAAGGTGGCAGATGCATTAAGTCGACAAGACCATGCTAGTTTATCCATGATGAGGATCACAAAAGATCCAATATTTATGGATTTACAAAGGATGGATATGGGAATTATAATGAAAGGGGAAAAATCGTATCTTTCTCAAATGAATGTTCAACCATCTATACATGTGAAGATTAAAGAGGCACATAAAGAAGATGTCGAGTTACAAAAGAAGGTGAGAAATGTTCCTGAATTCAACCTTGATTGTGATGGGATAATAAAGTTCAGTAATCGGGTTTGTGTTCCTCCCATCCCCGAATTAAAGAAGGAGCTGCTGGATGAGGCTCATAGTTCTTCATTCTCTATTCATCCTGGAAGCACGAAGATGTATAGAGACCTGAAAGAGTACTTCTGGTGGGATGGCATGAAAAGAGATGTTGCTGAATATGTCTCTCGATGCTTGGTTTGTCAGCAAGTTAAAGCTGAGAGACAGAAGTCTAAGGGGATGTTACAACCATTACCCATACCCGAATAGAAATGGGAAAACATCACTATGGACTTTGTCACAGGACTTCCTAAAACATCCAAAGGCAATAATGTTATCTAGGTCATAGTTGATTGTCTTACAAAGTCTGCACACTTCATTGCTATTAGAGAGGATTTCTCTCTGGATCAGCTTGCCAGGATATATGTAAAGGAAGTGGTAAGATTGAATGGAGTACCACTTTCTATTATATCTGATCGGGATCCGAGGTTTACCTCAAAGTTTTGGCGAAGTCTTCAGCATACTCTGGATACAGAGTTGAGTTTCAGCACTGCTTATCATCCTCAGACAGACGGTCAGTCTGAGAGAACAATTCAAACTCTAGAAGATATGTTGAGAGCTTGCTCTATGGATTTCAAAGGTGGTTGGGATCAACACCTACCTTTGGTGGAATTTTCTTATAATAATATCTTTCACTCCAGTATTTAGATGGATCCTTATGAAGCTCTCTATGGAAAGAAATGCAGGACTCCAACTTGCTGGGATGAAGTTGGGGAAAGAAAGCTATTAGGACCTGATCTCGATGATGAAATGGCAGAAAAGGTCAGATCTATTCAACAACACATAAGAGCAGCTCAGAGTCGATAGAAAAGTTATGCCGACAACCGAAGAAAATAACTAGAGTTTGAAGTGGGTGATAAAGTGTTCTTACGGATATCTCCCTGGAAGAGAGTCATGAGATTTGGAAAAAAGGGGAAGTTGAGCCCTAGATATATCGGTCCTTTTGAAATACTGGATCGTGTTGGGAAGGTAACTTACCGATTGGCGCTTCCACCAAATCTCTCTAAAGTTCACGATGTGTTCCATGTATCTCTCCTGAGAAAGTACATACCTGATCCTTCACATGTACTTAGCTCAGAAGTTGTACCACTAGAGCAAGATCTTTCTTATGAAGAACAACCGATAGAGATTCTGGATCGTAGCAAAAAAGTCCTACGAAACAAGACCACTCGATTGGTGAAACTTTTATGGAGGAACCACCAATTAGAAGAAGCTACATGGGAGCTTGAGGATATGATGAGGGAGAGGTATCCTCATCTGTTTGTTACAAAGTGACGAATTTCGAGGGCGAAATTCATTTTAAGGGGGGTAGAATGTAACACCCAAGACTTTTATGTGAAATATTTTGTTTTTATGTTATATAAATCATCAAAGGAATCTTTCACTACACACAACACTAGCTTGGCTTGCTTTACACGCAACTGCGGCCTTCCTCGATAGTTTGTGTCGTACGCAATACCGAGTTTCACTAAACACTGATATGCTATTAAAATATTATTAAAACTAACTGTTATGAATAGTAATAACCCATTTTTGAAATTTTATAAATTTTATTTTCCAAAATGGACTTCATTTTTGAACTCGGAATATCGAAATTAGCCTAGGGTGAAATTTTGGTATTTTTCTGAAAACTTTCAATTTTTGATGAATAGTGAAACCACTAAGTGGTAATTAAAAAACTGAATTTTTCATAAAACCTAATTTTACCGCTTCTGTGAGTGGAATTTCAAAAATATGAGAGACACAATTGATGTCATTAAGTAAAATGTGGTTCAATGAGATGAAAATAATTTTTTGGTGAATAGTAACTTTTTACTTTTTTTACCACGGTTAAAAGTAAATAGGGTAATTAAGGGTAAAAATGATATTTTTATTACCCTAACACATGTCCTAGTTCTATTGGACAAGTGTAATTCAACCAAAACCAAACTTAGGAATAAAATATGACCATTTAGGCCCACTTGGATTAGATTAGGACATTTATTATTAATTTATTTAAAGAAGGGTTAAAATAGTTAAAATCAAAGTTTAATAACTAAATCATTTTTAATATGGGGTTATACATAAGATAAATTCGACTATAAATATTAATTAGAATTATAAAAATATTTCCTACATAATGGTATTTTATTTGTAATTTTTAGAAATTAAATAATTTAATTTATTTATGACACAATAATGATGCAGTAATTATCTTATTAATGAAATATTGACATAATTGATGTTATAAATACCCAAATAAATATAATTTGAGACTTTTTATGAATTCCACTAATTTTCTAGGTTAATATGACATGTTAGTATTTATTTAATTAACTTTGTTCGAACTTATCATTCTGTTATGATTTTCACAAAAATCAATTACTAAATACTGTCAAAATTGACATAAAATAGTTTTTAAAACAAATATTATATTATTAATTGTTATTTTATTCCTAAAAATCTAAGGTTCGGCCAAATGACTTAGATAAGGTTATATATATTAATAATAAACAACTTGGTGTTCGTTTGTCTTGATATTGTAAGTTTATTAACCTTATAGTATAAGAACACAAGAAGACACGGTAAAAGTAAAATTATTTAACTTAATGTTAAATCTAAATGATAAGGTTAAAATAGGAACCTAAACTTGTCTAAATTCTATTGGATGAGAGGATTTCGACCCATCCCCACCTTATCCTTGAAATAAATCAATTTTGAGCTATTTAAAACTGAACTTGACCTTATAATAAAATAATATTTTTAGTTATTCCAAAGGTGCCCCTCTCCTCCCTTATAAAAGGGCACCTCCTCCATCTCTTCCTCACACCACTTTGAGCCTTCAAGATCGGCCAACCCCTGCCATTTTCTCCTCTCCACTTCCCTAGAGACATCCTAGAGGTCCTGGTCTTCTTAAAAGACCAATTTTAGTTCCCTAAAAGGAGGTCTCAAAGAAGCACTTCAAAGAAGAGGTAATATCCATTACTGATCCTTTCCAATTTCTTTCTTCTTCAACTTCTTCTTCTTTAGTTGTTTCATTATGAAGTAATAACATCAGTATCACTCATATACTGATATGTTATTATAAGTATGAAAAAATATTATTTAACCATCTATCCATCCTACGGAAAATGAAATCACCGCGCGTGCGTACGTACGGAATACCGTCTCCACGCTGTGGTGTAATCTATTTTCCACCACCACCTTACTTGGATGGGTATAATGGTGTAAATAATGACTATATATGACTATTATAAAGTGATATTGATTCTGAAATATTATACATACACTCCAATACAATTCCACGATCATAGGAACGATATCATCACTCGTGTGTACGTACGGAATACCGTCTCCACGATGTGATGCGACTCATTCTACATAATCTTCATTTCATAATGATTATATAAATGAATTGAATAAATGAATATGATATATATTACACTAATACCATTCTGGAAATTAGGTATCTATAATCTAAATAGAAGAATAAGAATTTATTCGACAAAACACACATAAGAATAAAAAGTTATAAACACCTAAATAACAAGTAACAATGAAATATTACTACTAAGAAGCTAATAATATGACCATATATGATATCATAAAAATAAGTATGATTCTGGAATAAGTCAATAACATTATTTAAATCATTATACAGGAGGTTCAGACACTTACAAAGCGGGTCGGACCTAAGGTAAGGAAAATATCACAATCTCATTTTTATCCTAGATTGTTTATACTTTGATATTTACTGGGGTGTATTTTATCATCCACATCCATGTTTCCTCAATATGTGATATTTATATCCTTATAAAATAGTTTATATCCAATTTTACCCTTCGGTGAGTTTTTAGTAAAAGATATGAAAGGAATCTTTTGTCGTTTTTCGTACGAGGTACTTTTTGACTTTTCCGACAAAAGTACGAAGAATGTTTTTTTAACTTATACGGCATGAATGGATTTTTAAAACATTATTTCCAAGAAGCTTCCTTTACAATTTTTCAAGTTTATTTTTAATCAACTTCTTTTATTTATAATTTTATGACATTTTAAGAAATGAAAAGTGTTTTTGAAGTAGAAAGGATATTTTCCTCAAGAATGGAGTTCAAGTGTTTTATCAAAATTATTTTCCATATAAGATAATATTGGGTTCTGTTTCTATCCCTATTATTACATAGATTTGATTGTGTTGTGATGGAAATATTTTTAAGAATTCCTTTATCTTATATGAATTGTTTTATGATGTCATGTTGTTTAAGAATCCCATTTTTATTACATGAGTTATGCTATGATGTATGGTTTATGATTTTGTGGCACACATAAGAATGGTATCATTATGAGATGGGTGGGACCTATATCTCCCTCCAATGAATTGGGTAAAGATTTTATATCTCATGAGATAGACATAGCTGGAATGGTAGGTTGTACCGGTTCAGTGAAACAGGACTGAAACGAGGGTGACTCGGTTTAGAAATGGAATTTGTCCACTAAGATAGTCTTGGCAATGAGTCTTGACTAATAAGAAATTATTCTCTATGATTATGTGTGTATGCCACAAAGTTTCAGGTTTTATGTTATGATTATTGGGATTACATTTCACTTCTATGATTTATCCCATGTTATGATATTATGATCTCTTTTGCCGGATAAGATTTCCAAAAGTTATGTTCTTATGTATATGATGTGATTGATATTTATTTTGTTTACCCTTACTGAGCATTTGAGCTCACACTTTTGTATGTCTTATTTCCCCAGGTCAGGAAGAAGGTTATTAAGTAGAATATGCCAAAAAGGGACTCTAGATATGATGAAATAAATGGGAGGCTAAGTAGATGCTTTATGAACCAGTTGTTTATGTTTCCCAGTTTCTAAAGACACTATACCTATATGGTTCTTTCTTGGTTTTGTTATATGTTGTAATAAGTGTGCTTCAATTCTGAAGTAATAACGATGTATGTAAAGTATGGGTCGTTATAGTTGGTATTAGAGGAAAGGTATAGTCAACCTTTGGAAACTAGGATGTGAAAGCCTTAGTAAGAACCCTAAGGAGAAGTCTAAGCATAGAACACAATCTTAGTGTTTTAGAAATGGCCATGAATAACCTAGGATAAGACCTTAAGTGTGAAATTTTATTCTTGATTATGTGGTTTTCCTATTATAATTAGTGTTGCTCACACTATTCTTCTTGGTTTTAGTCAATGGCTGGAACCCGAAGGAACCGTGTTAATGTGGAATGTGACGGGCAATGCAATGATTGTCCCCCTGAGCAACCAAACGTTATGGGAGCTGGAATGCAAAATCTTTTAGCCATGATCACACAACTTTCTCAAGCTATGAATCATGCAGGACTTCCAAACAAGAAAAGGAAGGAGCAACATTCTATTGAATCCTTCATGAGACAGCATCCACCTTCATTCAGTAGGTCTACTGATCCATTAGTTGCTGAACAATGGATTAGTACTACTGAAAAGATATTTTTAGTTCTTCAATGTTCTGAGCATGATAAAGTCATCCTAGAAATGTATCATTTGGAGGGTGATGCTGATCAATGGTGTAATCTTATTAAGAATACGAGGCAAAGGGATGAAATTGAGTCCATGGAATGGGACGAGTTCAAGAACTTATTTTTCAATAAGTACTTCCCTCGTATTCTCCGAACAAAGATGGAGAAAAAGTTTCTTGAACTGAAGAAAAATTATGATGAATCTGTTGGTACCTATGAAGCAAATTTTACAAGACTTGCAAGGTACACTTCTGGTATTATGATCCAATGCATTGGGTAAAGATTTTATATCTCATGAGATAGACATGGCTGGAACGGTAGGTTATACCGGTTCAGTGAAACAGGATTGAAATGAGGGTGACTCGGTTCAGAAATGGACTTTGTCCACTAAGATAGTCTTGTAAATGAGTCTTGACTAATAAGAAATGATTCTCTATGATTATGTGTGTATGCCACAAAGTTTCAGGTTTTATGTTATGATTATTGGGATTACATTTCACTTCTATGATTTATCCCATGTTATGATATTATGATCTCTTTTGCAGGATAAGATTTCCAAAAGTTA
This sequence comes from Viscum album, assembly GCA_963277665.1. Lineage (NCBI taxonomy): Eukaryota > Viridiplantae > Streptophyta > Magnoliopsida > Santalales > Viscaceae > Viscum > Viscum album. The sequence goes on along the minus strand of OY728165.1, from coordinate 66,989,050 downwards.
TGTTCTTATGTATATGATGTGATTGATATTTATTTTGTTTACCCTTACTGAGCATTTGAGCTCACCCTTTTGTATGTTTTATTTCCCCAGGTCAGGAAGAAGGTTATTAAGTAGAATATGCCAAAAAGGGACTCTAGATATGATGAAATAAATGGGAGGCTAAGTAGATTCTTTATGAACCAGTTGTTTATGTTTCCCAGTTTCTAAAGACACTATACCTATATGGTCCTTTCTTGGTTTTGTTATATGTTGTAATAAGTGTGCTTCAATTCTGAAGTAATAACTATGTATGTAATGTATCGGTCGTTATAGATCCCCCCCCCCCTCAAGGTGTCTAAGATTCCAATAATTACATGCAACATTTTATAAATTAACTTCTAATAATATATTTTTATTATGTTTTAACAAGTATTTAGTTATGATATAGTGGTTTTTATTTGTTTTCAAAACCATGATATGAGGATGGTCAATGTGTATAAGCTATAAATTGATAAGTATTGAGGCATATATAAATATTTTACTTTCAAAACATATATCAAAAAAATTACTTATTTTTGTTTAATGATTTGGAAGTGTGTAAAACAATTGATTTAAATTATTATGGTTATTGCATTTTTAAATTGATAAAAGATATCATATTTCATCCACAAACTAGCATCCCTGTAGAGGTATTTCAAAAGGTAAATACAATTTCATTTAAAATATTTATTAACCATTTTTATCTAAATTAATTGAATACTACTGAGACTATAAACATTATATATATTCAAAAGAATAATTATCCCTTTTTAGGAATAATTTCATAGCTTACATGGGGTTAAAATGTTTGTAGGCATTTTGAAGTGGTGATTTTCTATCATGTTTGTAATTTTTTTTATTTCATATAGATCATGAAGATTTGGTTTATGTACTTCATATTTAGTTAATTTTATTTTCGGTTTAAGTTAGAGTTATGGAGAGTGAAATTGCAATAAAAAGGTTTCAATATAAGTCGATATAAAATAGGATATATGTATTATCATTTAAACAAATCATTGGGAGCCCATGTTATTTCAAAATTAATCCATTTATGATATTTAGACTCATTTATGTGCTAGGTTTCAAGGAATTTAACAACTATTATTAAACATAATGGAAGATGTTAAAGAAAACTAAAGGAAATATCATTGCAACACCCCGTTATTTTACTTTATAGTCTTGATAACGTGTGATACATGTAACACCTCGACCCTAGTTACCCAAAGATGCATTATTACATAACATTGGTATGATCACAGGAGATCAAGTCTCTAAAAACCAATTATTTTAGTAGCCTTGGAATTACTAGATACATAAATAAGTTTTACATTACATTATGAAATAAAAAAACAACAACATTGTGTCCCCTTTGAACACACTCATATCCCTTAACCTATTAATGTAGGTTAATCATAATATACTTCTTCACATCCTGGGAAAAATAATACATAAGAAAGGGGTGAGCTCATATGCTCAGTAAGGATAACAATATAGCAGAAACTATCATAAATAAGAATAAATATTTTAGGCAATGAATAAGACTAAAACAAAATCCATTTAAACTTAAACTTTAGCATAATATGGAATAGATAAGTCAAATAATTTCATTTACTTATTTACAAGGATATTCTTCTAGTCTAATAATCACATGAAATATCAATTGCGAATTTCATAATGATGGAATGCATAATTCTGGAGATCATAACCACATAGTCAAGTCCTCGTGCCAAGACTACAAATAAGATTTTTTCAAGGCCCTGTGTCATGACACTAGTTTGTCTCATGATACCTACCGATACATCAAGGAGATATAGCAGGCTCCACCCATCACTTACTAAGTCTAATTCATTCCTCATACAAAAAGGTTGAAACATAACATAAACATTCATATTAAAACTAGCATACGAAATGTAAATAATCTAACCATAAACCATTAATGGTATAAAAATAACACACCCATATTAAAACATATCAAAAAACATTCAATAAAATATAGAATATTGTATCATAATAAATCAATTTCAAACAAGTGTAAAATCCATCAAAGGATGTTAACATAGATGAAATCAAAACTATTTGAGAGAAATATCTCTTTCTATTTTAAAATAATTTAAAAGTCATATATTTATAAAAGGAAAATTTTATTTTAAAAATATTCATATAAGCTTTTAAGGGAATCTTAGAAGGTGTTATAATGGCGGAAAATAGTCACACCCACTGTATAAGTTAAAAAAACATTCTTACCTTAATTTTTCGAAAAGGTCACAAACTACCTTGTTTGGAAAACGAAGGAAAGATTCCTTTAAAAAAAATTATAAAAAGTAAAAAAAGGGTATAAATGACTTTAACCCACATTCTAGTAAATAGAAAAAATGTTTTTAAATACATTTTTAAGAAACAAGGATGAGGAATATAATGAAAATCCAGTAGATACTCACATACAGACAACCTGAGATGGTAAAGAGATTGTAAAAATTAACCTTTACCTTGTACTTTTCCTTGGTTTAGGGTACATTAACCTCTTGTATAATAGTTAAATCACTGTCATTAGATTATATAAGAACCATATACATAAATAGGATATTATATATGATCTTCTAATATTGTTTTGTTAATAATATTTCAGTAGTATCATTTTTTGGGTATTAACTAATTCATTTTCCTTTATATGTTTTGTTACGTATATCATGTTTTGTATGGAAAGGATGTATTTGATTCATATCCAGAATTATATTAAGTTATTAATAATTATTTTTAATCATAAAATGAAAATTATTCTTGAATGGTTACGATGGGGAATGAATCTCATCGCGTTCGTGGAGACGGTAATTCGTGCGTACGCACGAGCGACAATACCATTCTATTGATGGGGAAATCATATGTAATAGGATGGTATATAATATATAAAAAATCATTAAAATGTTATATTTATTATTTAAATCAATTATACTCATTATTATACCCCTCCAAATAATGAAGTGTTGAATGACAAACTACATAAAGACGTGGAGATGGTAAGTCGTATGTACCCATGTATGGTGTTTTTGTCATTCATAGGATGGATAAAATAATGAATATGGTTATACCATATTTATAATAACATCATATTATATATAAGGTATTGGATTTATTATTTTTGTATGGAAACAATAAAGAAAGAGGAAGTGGAAGAAGAAAAGAACTTTGAAAGAGGTGGTGAAATTATTACCTCTTCTTCGGGTGCTTCCTTTTGATTTGATCAAAAGGGCTCCTTAGTTCAGATTTTTTATCAAAGTAAGACCTATAAATTGAATTGAGGGTATTTGGTAGGGTATTTTAGAAGGGTTCGGCAGAGCCAAATGGCTTTGGAGGTATGATTGTGCGAGAAGGGGAAGTACCCTTTTATAAGAGAGGTGAGGGTCACTTTAGAAAATTCTTGAAATATTATTTTATTATAAAATCATTTTTGGTTTCTAATGGCTCAAAAAGGATTTATTTCGAGTATAAGGTGGTTATGGGTCCAAAAAATCTCAACCAATACGTTTTAGACAGGTTTATGTCACCATATTAACCTTATCTTTTAGATTTAATTATTAGTTAAATAGTTTAACTTTTACCAAGTCTTTAAGTATTTTTATATTACATGGTTAATAAACTTACTATAAAATTCCAAGATAACCCCAAGTGGTTTATTAAAAAAATATCATTATATAAGTCTTTTTTCTGAACCATATATTTTTAGTACTATTATATAATTTAATAAAATATTATTTGTTTTAAAAACTAATTTATGTCAATTTTGACACTATTTAGCATTTGGTTTTGTGAAAGTCAAAAAAAATGATTAATTTGAAAACAATATATTAAATCAACCCTAACATGTCATATTAACCTATAAAATTCTTGTAAATCATCAAAAGTCTTAATTTACACTTATAATATCATTTTTACCTTTAATTACCCTATTTACTTTTAACTGTGGTAAATAAAATTCAAAAGTTATTATTCACTAAAAATTATATTGAACCACATTTTACTTACTAATTCCAACCATGTCTCTAGTATTTTTTAAATTAAATTCACAAAATTATTAAAATTACATTTTATAGAAATTTGTAAATGTGCCTAGAAGGTGGGTAAAAGACGTTAAAATATTCAATAAAATTTTATACATCTAATTTTATTATAAAATAACTCCAATGAATTACATTGAAATTAGATATATATTATGTATCTATTTTGACCTAAAATAAATTTAAATAAAAATATTAATTATTTAAATAAAAATTCGGTTTTTAAACAATAACGCAGTGTTTTTCACTATTTATCAAAAATTGAAAGTTTTCATAAAAATACCAAAAATTCACCGTAAGCTAATTTTGATATTTCAAATTCAAAAATGATGTTTATTTCAAAAAATTTAAAAAATATAAGTCACATTAATTAATTTAAAATTAATTTCCATTGTCAAAACCATAAAATGGGTTTTTAAGAAGTAAAAAACTATCAAAAGATTGACATGTGTTTATGTCCAATTTAAATGTGAAATTACTTATATGGAACTAAATTATATTAAATGATAAAAATATAATCCAATTATACTCTAAAATCACTCAAATGTATAATTTAATACAATTAATTATTTCGATTAAAAAAATTCAATTAAAATTTAGTATTTTTCACTATTCATCAATATATGAAAGTTCTCAGAAAAGTATCAAAAATTTATCCAAACTAAATTTTTATATCCCAATTATAAAGAAAAATTTAATTTCATTAAATTTAATATGTAATAGTGTCAAAAATTGGATTTAAAAAGGGTTCTCCATTAAAAGGCAGAAAAACTCCATTTTTTGAAAAATACTTCTTTTATCAGAAAAATTAAATTTTTCCTTATATTATGTCTAAGAAACACAAAAGTTTAATGTTAAAATTATATAGGAAATATATATATATATAATTAAAAATGTGTTTAATACTATTTATAACCACTTTTTAAATGGCTAGTTTGATAGGTCCTAATGCGCTTGAACTCAGTGTTGCGTGTAGCGCAAGCTATTGAATTACCTTAAATAGATAACATACTATGAAATATTGGGGTGTAAAATTCTCTCCTCCTTAAATAAATTTAATTCTCTCAATTTTAAATTATTCTTTAAAAATAAAATGTTGAAAATAGAAAATACCTTTGTGAAAAACTCAATCGTAAATAGGGTTAATAAAATTTAGTCTTAATAAGAGGGAAACAGAAATGAAAAATTCGCCACCAAAATATGATTTAGAATAGGAGAAAATTGGTGGAAATTAGAGACACATAATTGGATGAATAACGTAAATATTTATAATAAGTGATTGTGTTCATCAATCACAAACAAGTGAACAATAAATGGAAAATTGAGGGCCTTAAAGCCACAAATCTATGATGATTTAAAATATTATTGGTTCAAAAAAACAAACGGTATTAGGATAACACATTTTTGGTTTTAAGTTCCTTTCACTAATGTTTAAGAATTAATTTCTTTATAGAATTAAGAGGAAAAAAAAGAACACTTGGTAAGTAGTGTTCCATCCTTTAAATAATTTCTAACACAAACTCATCTTTAACTCTAAAGATAATAGAACTCAAAAATATTCTATTTAACCTAATTGTATAGGGTTTCAAAAAAAAATGAATTTATAATTCATCTTTCATACCATTTAAAGAAACTACATTATACAAACTCATACATCACTTAGGCCAATGGTAGGTGATTCACCCTTATCTCCCTTCGGTTGTGGATTCAAGTCTCACGGCCTTGCCGAAGGTGACGGGTTGTCGCCCAACCTTTGGATTGTCCTTTTTATAAAAATACAAAAATAATCTTAAGAAATTTTTTAACCTTAAACAATAGTATCCAATTTCTAACTTAATTCATTCCAAACTTTAGACTAATTCAAAATACTTTTGTCTAAACTCGTAATCCAAAATTTATAAGGAAGGTAAACATATTGAAGATCTCTTTTTCCATGTAACAACATGTTAATACATTCATCATGTATTCTCTTAAAATATGGTAACACCCTGAATTACCAAAAAACCTTATTGATTATATTCATTCTCCCTTATTCCTTATAGAATACTAGATATGTTCCTTACATCCAAAAATTTTGAATACTCTAATAATGATGGAATAATCAAACCATTATTTAGTTCTAAGGTAGTCAAGAATATCCAATATAATTTATCCAAATCAGCCATCTCTATTCCAAAATCACTACCTCATTATAAGGGCCATGTTAAGGTTTATCTTTCCTTCAGGTATGTATTTTCCAAAAAGTTTAACTTGATGTTGATTCACTTTTCTTAGTACCATATAATCTCAAATCCTTAATGAAATAGTACTGTAGTACAATCCTTATTTATTTCCATAATTAATATAACTAATACATCATTTATACAACACTCAAATGAAATAATTCATTAATAAAAATATAAGAACAATAATTATTTATCTTCATCTTTGGTAGTATCATAACCTGATTTTTATCCAACCGCATCATTGGGGGTATACTCTGATGATTGGGACATTGATTCACATAGTGTCCCAACTCCTTTTAGATGAAGCATTGTACATTTGAAACCTTTTTCTTACCCTTGCAATCACGTACTTGGTGTCCTTTTTCTCCACACTTATAAAAAACTCTCATTCCCATAAATCATTTACCAAGGTGATTCTTTCCATAGTTATTACATATGGAAAAATCTTGTTTTCCCTTCTTCCCTTTATCCATCTTTCTCTTTACCATCCTTTTTTTCTCTGGCTTCCCTTAAAAGCTATAGGACTTATAGAATTATTTACTTATCTTATTAACACATCATACTATTTCTTCATATGATGAGAATATGTGGGATATTATTTCCCTTATATATTTTGTCTTAAGACCATGAAAGAGATGATCCTTCTCACTCTTTGGATCATGCGTATTACTAGAGTTCTCATTCCTTCTACTAGGAACCATTTATAAACAATAGCATACACTAGGATAGTTTATGAATCACAATGCATAATTAAAAACTTGTAAAATACCTAACATAAATTGAAAAGTTAATTAATATAATCCATAATTATAAAAATGTTTTCTTTTAGGAAGTATTTACTCATAAATCCTTCATAATGATTTGTAAAGAAAATGTAAATTGTCCTAAGAATATCCCCGGGGAGTGTCAATACCAAGAGTGCAGTAAGGCCCATTGTCGTGTACCATGATACCCCGGGTCAAGCCTGAAACTCCTTGTCGGAGTTTTCAATCCTAGGTAAATCTCTTCCAGAGCCTCATCTACCTGTTTCTATCTAGACAGGGATGTATTTTCTTGGAAAACCCACATAATATTTACACAACCAAAATTTTTGGACGTTCTTCTATATTAATCCTCAAATTATATCTTAGGGTAATGTTCACTAATATGAGTTTATCGAAATCTAGTTTCCAAGGTTAGTACTAAACTTCCTCTGATACCAACTGTAACACCCTGGCCATAGTTGCCCAGAGTCGGTGCATTATTAAATAATATTGGCATGATCACAAGAGATCAAGTCTCAAAATACTGATTATTTTAGTATCCTTGGAAGTAATAGACACATACATAAGTTTTACATTACATTATGAAATGTAAAAACAACAAAATTGTGTCCCATTTGAACACACTCGTATCCCTTAGTCTATTCCTATAGGTTAATCAAAATATATTTATTCACATCCTGGGAAAAAGAAAACATAATAAAGGGATGAGATCATATGCTCCGTAAGGATAACAATATAGCAAAAACTATTTTAAATAATAATAAAAATTTAAGTCATGTATAATACTAAGAAAATCATTTTAAACTTAAACTTTATCATAATATGGAAATGATATGTCAAATAATTCCATTTACTTATTAATATGGATATTCTACTAGTTCAATAATCACATGTAATATCAATAGCTAATTTCATAATGATAGAATGCATAATGTTGGACATCATAACCACATAGTCAATGCCTCATGCTAAGACTAAAAATAAGATTTTGTCAAGGCCTTGTGACAATACACTAGTTTGTCTCATGATACCTACAAATGCATCGAGGATCTATAGTGGGCTCCACCTGTCACTTACTAAGTCCAATGTATTTCTCATATGAAAAGGTTGAAACATAACATAAACATTCATATTACAACTAGCATACGAAATGTTAATACATTAACCATAAACCATGAGTGGTATAAAAATAACACATCCATAGTCAAACATATCACAAAACCTCAAATACAATATGGAAGATTGTATCATAATAAATTAACTTCAAACAAGTTTAAAATCCGTCAAAGGATGTTGACATAGATGAAATCAAAACTATTTGAGAGAAATATATCTTTCTATTTTGAAATAATTTAAAAGTCACATAATTATAAAAGAAAACATTTATTTTGAAAATATTCTTATAATATTTTAGGGGAATCTTCAAAGGTTTTATAATGGCGTAAAATAGTTGCATCCACCGTATAAGTTAAAAAAACATTCTTACTTTAATTTTTCGAAAAGGCCATAAAGTACCTTGTTTGGAAAATGATGGAAAGATTAGTTTCAAAACATTTCATAAAATTTCAAATAAAGGTATAAATGAATTTAACCCATATTCTAGGAAATAGTAAAAAAAATTGAAATACATTTTTATGAAACACGGATGAGGATGATAATGAAATTCTAGTATATACTCACATATAAACAACCTCTGATCGTAAAGTGATTGTAAAAATTAGCCCTTACCTTGTAATTTTCCTTGGTTAAGGGTAATTTAACCTCCTGTATAATAGTTAAATCATTGTTATTAAATTATAAAAGAACCATATACATAAATATGATATTATTTATGGTCTTCTAATATTGTTTTATTAATAATATTTCAATAGTATCATTGTTTCGGGTGTTAACTGATTCATTTTCCTTTATATGTTCTATTATGTAAGTCATGTTTGTTATGTATAAAATGTATTTGATTCATATCTATAATGATATTAAGTTCTTAAACATTATTTTTAATCATAAAATTAAAATTATTCTTTAATGGTTATGATGGGTAATGAATCTCATCACACTCGTGGAGACACTAATCCGTACGTACGCACGAGTGACAATACCATTCTATTGATGGTGAAATCATATGTAATTGGATGGTATATAAAAAATATAGAATTAATAAAATGTTATAATTATTATTTACATCAATTATACTCATTATTATACCCACCCAAATAATAAAGTGTTGAATGAAAAACTACACCACGGCGTGAAGAGGGTAAGCCGTACCTACGCATGTATGGTGACTTTGTCATTCACAGGATGGATAGAATAATGAATATGGTTGTACCATATTTATAATAAAATCATAGTATGTACTAGGTACTAGAGTTATTATTTTGGTATGGAACAACAAAGAAAGAGGAAGTGGTAGAAGAAAAGAACTTTGAAAGAAGTGATGAAATTATTACCTCTTCTTCGGGTGCTTCCTTTTGATTTAGTCAAAAGAACTCCTTAGGTCAGCTTTCTGATCAAATTAAGGCCTCAAGGTTAAAGTGAGAGTAGTTGGAAGGATATTTGAGAAGGTTTTGGATGATCCAAATGGCTTTGTAGATGTTATTTTGAGAGAAGGGAAAGTTCCCCTTTATAAGAGAGGTGAGGGCCACTTTAGAAAAATCTTGAAATATTATTTTATTATAAAATAATTTTCTATTTTAATGGCTCCAAAAAGATTTATTTCTTGGATAAGGTTGGGATGGCTAGAAAATCTCTCAACCAATAGGTTTTATACAGGTTCAGGTCAACATATTAACCTTATCTTTTAGATTTAATTCTTAGTTAAATATTTTAACGTTTATCATGTCTTTTTGTATTTTTATATTACATGGTTAATAAACTTACTATAAAATTTCAAGTGAACCCCAAGTGGTTAATTAATGAAATATCTATCATTATATAAGACCTTTGGCTGAATATTAAATTTTTTTTACTGTTATATAATTTAATAAAATAGTATTTTTTTTTAAACTCATTTATGTCAATTTTGACACTATTTAGTATTTGGTTTTTGTGAAAGTCAAAAAAACATGATTACTTAGAAAAAAATACATTAAATCAACCCTAAAATGTCATATTAACCTAAAAAATCGTGGAAATCATAAAAACTATCAATTTAAATTTATTTTTTTATTTATAATATCAATTATTCTAATCTTTCTTTAATAAGGTAATTACTGCATCATCATTGTGTCATAACTAAATTTAATTATTTAATGCCTAAAAATTATAAATAAAATACCATGATGTAGTAAATCATTTTCTATTTCTAATGAATATTTATAGTATAATTTATTTTATGTATAACCCTATATTAAAAATGTTTAATTATGAAAATTTGAATTTAACACTTTTAACTCTTCCTTAAATAAAATAATAATAAATGTCCTACTCTAACCCAAGTGGATCAAAGAAGATCATATTTTATTCCCAAGGTTGATTTTGGTCGAAATAAATTTATCCAATAGAATTATGACATGTGTTATGGTAATTATGATATCATTTTTACCTTTAATAACCCTATTTACTTTTAACCATAGTAAATAAAATTCAAAAATTACTATTCACCAAAAATTATTTTCATCCTATTTAACAAAATTTTAATTAATAATGTCAACTTTGTCTCTCAGATTTTTGAAATTCAATTCACAGAAGCAGTAAAATAACGTTTTATGCAAATTTGCAAATGTGCCTAGAAGGTTGGTAAAAGACGTTAAAATGTTCAATAAAATTTTGTACATCTAATTTTATTATAAAATGACTCCAATGAATTACATTGAAATTATATAATTATTATGTATCTATTTTTACCTAAAATAAATTTAAATAAAAATATAAATTATTTAAATAAAATGTCAGTTTTTAAACAATAACGTAGTGTTTTCACTATTCATAAAAAATTGAATGTTTTCAGAAAAATACCAAAAATTTAAACTAATCTAACTTTGATATTAAAAATTAAAAAATGATGTCTACTTTACCAAATTTAAAACATATAAGTTAAATTAATTAATTTAAAATTAATTTCTGTTGTCAAAACCAGAAAGCGGGTTTTTAAGAAATAAAAACTATCAAAAGATTGACATGTGTTTATGTCCAATTTAAATGTGAAATTACTTATAATGAACTAAATTATATTAAATGATAAAAATATAATCCAATTATACTTTAAAACCACTCAAATGTATAATTTAACACTATAAATTATTTTGATTAAGAAATTTGTTTTCAATTAAAATTTAGCATTTTTCACTATTCATCAGAATATGAAAGTTATCAGAAAAGTAACAAAAATTTATCCAAACTAAATTTTTATGTCTTGCTTATAAATGAAATTTTAATTTAATTAAATTGAATATATAAGAGTGTCAAATATTGGATTTAAAAAGGGTTCACCATTAAAAGGCGGAAAAATAGCATTTTTTCAAAAATACTTATTTTATCTGAAAAATTGAATTTGTCCTTATATTATGTCTAAGAAACAAAAAAGTTCAATGTTAAAATTATATAGGATATATATAAAATTAAAAATGTGGTTAATACTATTCATAACTATTTTCAAATGGCTAGTTTGATAGGCCCTGATGCACTTGAACTCGGTGTTGCGTGTAGCGCAAGCTATTAATTACCTTAAAGAGAAAACATACTATGAAATCATTGGGTGTTACAATACACATAACATTGATCTTAAACAAATCATGATATACAATATAAATATTATTATTTAAATATGATTGTTATAAAAAATCTATGAGATTGGCGGGTATAAATAAGAGAGATCACATTATCAAATATATTTAGAAAATTTTTCCTAATATATTTATTAATTTATATTATGTTATTATTTAATTTTTAATGATAATAAATAAATTATATAATTTTAATAAGTATTAATGTTCAAATAAGATATTTTTTCTATAAAAGTGGGTTTTCTTTGATTTATATATCTTTCATTTAAAAGATAAATTTCTCCTATTTTGATTATTAAATTTATTGAAACTTTATTTTTTATATATTTAAAGTAAAAAAGAATCATTCATAAATTTATTATCAAGTTTTTATAAATAAATATAAAATCATTTGATGGTAAAAAGAGATATTTTTCATAAAAGTGTTTTTAAGTACGTAATGTATTTTTATATTAATAAATTATGTTAATGAATATTGATTAATTATTTTAATAAAAAATTTCATAATATATTAAATTAAATAAATTAATATTTATATAAATATTTATTATAAGGAAAGGAATGAGAATAAATTCTTTTTATGCTTCGAAAATACATTTTTTCTAAAAATGGTTTTTACACATTTGTGAGCGGATATTAGAATTATTTTATGGAATATTTAAAAAAATTATTTGATAAAATTAAATTAATTTTTTATTTTAACATATAAAAATTATCTTTAGGGTGATCTATTTTTTCAATTTTTATAAATATTTGATTTTTGGATGAATAGTGAAAAAATCTCGATTTTACAAATAATTTCACATTTATGACAATAACATGATATAAGAATAACTTGAATTTTTATGAAACTATTTTTGTAGAAAATATATGTATATAAAAAATTAATATAATTCATTTAAAATTATAATTTTTAGCTTATAAATCTATGTTTAACATTTTTGAAATCTAAGTAATGTTTTATTCAAAAAAAACTAATTTTGATTCTTCTATTTTAATCAAATATTCAAAAGGTTCCTTTATATTTTGGTTTCATTTGAAATTAAAATATGTTTAATTTTATTTAAAATAATCTAATTAATTCCTCTAGAATAAAAATTACACATTATTTTGGTATAAAATCATTTTAATGTTTAAAACGTATATTTTTCTAAAAACAGGTTTTTTGTTGCATTTAGTGAAATTATATTAAAAGTAATTTTTTTACCAATTATCAAAATTAAATTTTGAAAACTTGATTCCATATTTGGAATCATTATAATTAAAAAATTAATAAGTTCAACTTAATTTTTTGTCATAATGAATAGTAACTATAGAAAATATGTATCACTTCGATTAAGGGTAAAATGGGATAAAATGTTAAAAATAATGGGATAAGGCTTCAAGATAATATAAAACACTTAATTAAATCTAATTTTTTGTTTTCATTTCAACTTTATATTTATCATCATTAAATATATGATAATTTGGAACCACTTTACATGAGTAAGACATATATTATATAATAAAGTTTCAACTATTTACAAGTTTTCCACCCACCTCACTTACAAAAGGGAACCTTCTATCCTATCTTTTCCAAACTTATTGAGCTAAATAGATACAATAATTCCTACCCACAAACCTTCCAAACATCCCTCCCCATTTTCTATAGTTTCTGGTCTCACCAAAAGATCACTTCAATAAGGATTAAGGTGTAGGCCAAAGGAGGGTACCAAAAGAAGAGGTATATATTCTTACAGAGAATTTTCAAAATCCTTTCTTCCTGAAAATATGAAAAATATTAAATAAACATCCTAACATAATTAAATAATTTTTTTAACCATACTGATATGTTTTTATGTTAATGTTATATCCATTTTCTATCTCCTTTCCATCCTATGGAAAATGAAAACTATAACACCTTGAGATTTCAAAAGAGGAACATCATATCTGATAGTTTATATGACACACGACATCAAGATTAGAATAAAATTTAACACCCTAAGACTTTATATTTTTAAATAAAGTCAATATCTTTGAAATATTTCAATGCACGCAACACTGGGTTTAAACCAAATGTGATAATCTATTAAAATATTATTATTTGATCATGATTATTAAAACCAAGCCGTTCAGTTGGTGGATATGAATTAGAATAACTAAATTATAAAAATTATATTTTTTTCAAATTTATAAAATAAATTAAATTAATATATATTGATTATAAATAATATAATAATCATTTGAAAGAAAAACAAATGTTTCTGAAAATTTGTATTTTTCTAAAATGACATCTATTCGTGATTTGGGCACATAATTTAAAATAATTTTTATAGATTTTAGAAAATTTATTTCACAAAATAAAATTAATTTTTTTAAATATACATATCAAATTTTTATTTCAGTAAATTTTTGGTATTTATCTGAAAATATTTATTTTTTGATGAATAGTGAAAAATGAAAATTTTTATTTAAAAATGACTTTTCATTTAAATTATTTTAAAAGTTAAATTATATTTTAAAATGGATTTAAAGTAACACTAGTTAAATTATATTACAATTTGACTAATTTATGTCCTCGGAATCAATTTCATGTTGAATTTTGATATTAAAATATTCTATACTTATGAGAATTTTCACATTGGATAATCGCTCTTTCGTCGCATCTGTCATTTAAGTTTAAATTGAATTATATCACTTTTTTTAATGAAATTTTGAAAAAAAAAATTAAATTCACATAAGTGACATAATTAAATTAAAAATTAAACCACATATGCGACAAAAGAGCAGTTTTCCAAAGAGAAAATTCTCATAATTATAGAATGTTTTGATATCAAAATTCAATATAAAATTGATTCTAATTATATAAATTAGTTAAATTTCAATATAATTGAAATAATATTACATAAAAACAAATTTTAAATATAATTTAACTTTTTAAATAATTAAAACGAAAATCCATTTTCAATAAAAATTAGTATTTTTCACTATTCATCAAAAAATTAATATTTTCAAAAAAATAAAAATATTTATACAAAGATAATTTTTACATGTATAATTAAAAAATTAAGTTTATTTTTTAAAAAAAATTTTATAAAAGTGATAAAAATTAATTTTAAATTATGTTCACAAATTACAAATATGGCGCCTTTTATAAAAATACATTTTTTCGGAAAATATTTCTTTTTCTTTCAAATGATTCTTATTTTATTTATAATAAATAGATAACCATTGAATTTATTTTATACGATTTTAAACCATATAATTTTCATAATTTAGTTAGTATTATTCATACCTACCAACTTAATGGATAGTTTATAATTTTCATGTTTAAAGAATAATATTTTAATAGAGTATTGTGTTTCATTTTGACATAGTGTTGCATGTATCACAAGCTATTGAAGATATTGAATTTAAATAAATATATCCTAAAGTCTCGAGGAGTTATATTCTCTTATAATATTGGTTTTGTGTGTCATACATGATATCAAACAAGATGTTACTATTTTAAAATCTTTAGGTGTTACATTGTCTAATAAGTTCAACTTAATTTTTTATCATAATAAATAGTGAAAACAGTAAAAATTAATTGCTTCAATTAAGGTAAAAATGGGTTTATGAGGGGTTAAAATAAGAAGATAAGTGTTAAAAATGATTTATAACTTGTCAAACACTCATTTCATGGCCATATTTTGACCTTATCACCTCTAAGGTTAGAGAATGACCCATTTTGGTGGCTTTTGTCATGATAAAAACATGGGTATCAATTTATCTTTTCAAAAATTCCATGTGTGTCTTCTCCCCCACTTATAAAAGGACACCCCCTTTCATCACATCTTTACACATAAAAAACTATTTGGCTCATCCAATCCCTAAAAAACTCCCTTCCTTACATCCATACCCACTTCTTATAGGCTTTACTTTGATTATAAATATGTCCTAATAAGTCTTTGGGTTAAACCTAAATAGGCTCTCTGAAGAAGAGCTAAAATTCTTAAACATGCATATTTAATTTTTTATTTTTATACTCCATAAAACGATATTGAAACTATGATAATATAATAAAAAATTATATATTATATACTAATATGTTATTATGTTAAAGTAATATCCCAGATCCATCTCCACTTCCATCATATGGGAAACAAAATTGTCGATCATGTGTATGGTGGTCTTCCACCTCACAAACTTATGTAATTAATTTTCCATAACCACCTTTAAACGATGGTTATATTTATGGATTAAATATATATATATTATATTTATTAAATTATTATACTTTTTAATTATTATATCACATATACCTTCTTACTTTCCATTCCATGGGGGATATAATAATGTCGCTCGTGTGAACGGTGGACTACTTCCTCGTCAAAAAATGTGATTCTTTTTTCACTTATGCTTTATATGAAAGGTATTAAAGTTAAAATTATTTTATATATATGATATTTATGATATAATAATACTTATATAAATACAATATCAAATATACCTCCTTACCTTCAAATCCATTAGAAAATAATAACATCGCTCATGCGTATGTATGGACTACCGCCTCCACGTAGCAGTGTGAAATATTTTTCATTTTATATTTACATGGATAGTAATAAGAATTTATTTGATTAGTATAAAATATATATTTAAAATAATAATATTCTTTTAAATATGATTTAACTCTTTTCCTTTCATTCTATCTATTAAGAAAAATGCAAACACCACTCACCCATACATACAGTCTGATGTTTGCATGAACGGCATAATATATATTCTAAATCTACTATTAATAGATTACTCTAAAAACATATATAATGAATATATATGATATTTATATCATGTTTAAAATTATGGGGATTATATAACCAAGATAAAATTAAAAGGACCAAAATTATTGAACTAAAACATACATGAAAAATGAAGCAATTATTACCCAAAATAGTGATTTTAACAAAGAATTATTAATAAACTGGTAATAAAATACTATAATTAAATCATAAATTTTATGATATATATGATTATTTCTATATAATATATTTATAATAAACCTATATTTATTATTTATAAGTTTCTAACAAATACGAAGGAAGTCAAATTTGAGGTAAGGGTTTCTTATCTTACTTTTACTTCTGTGAGACATACGCCATATTCACCACTTATTTCTTTGTGTGGTGTATATACTACCCATTTTGATATTTTATATCATGAATCTATTTATATACATGGTATTTAAATATTAATTTTAAATTATTTATTTCATGTATCTTATGATTCAAAGGTTACAAAAGTGGTAGGGGTTTATTTCACATCTCATCATTATTCAGGATTGTTTTTGTTTAAGTATCCCTTGGGTGAATTATTTGATATTTATATCTTAAACTAAATATATTTTTTTATCCAATGTTTATTAATGAAATTTTAAAGTAATAGAACCATTTTTTCACTCTTTAATACCTAAAATGATTGAGAAATTTTTTTTAAGAAAATATGATTTTATTTCTCTCTTCGGTCAAAAATATTTTTTCATTAAAATCCTTTTTTTATAAAAATGTTTTAAAAAATGATTTTAATATTTTAAAAATGATTTAATAAAAAAATTTAATCAATTTTTAAATAAAAAAATAGAAATTAATCTTCATGTCATTTTCAAAACAAGGCGTGTTTGAATTTTATTAAAAATATTAAAGGAATATTTTTTATAACATGTATGATATGAAAAAAAATTATCATCATCATAACCACTAATCTTTTAGAGATTATTTTATAAGTTTCAAAGGTTATTTAAAAAGGAAATTAGTTTAAATTTTTTTTTGAAATTTTATTTTTAAAAATATTTTCAAAGTGAAATGGTTATTTTTCTCAAAAATGTTTTAATGACATATTTAGGGTATTTTTATTCATCAATGACATCAACCATTTATTATACTCATGATCCAATAGGGATATGTTTTATTTATATAATACTTATTATTTACTTTTACAGTTTATGATCATTTTTTTCTAATTATTTATAATTTTATTACCATTCACCGTATTACTCAGGATGGTTTTTTATTATGTTTATTTTATTTGGGTAAATATTAACATTTATTATGTTAGTTTTTCAATAGAAATTTTTATATTGATTATGTTTTTACCATTTCATATGATAAATTATTTTTAATTTGTATTTTATGGGTGGGGACCAGTTATATATAGCCCCTCGATGCGTTGACAGGTTTCATGAGACAAATCAATTAGCCAAATTAGACAACTTCCTACCCACAGATTTAAACTATCTTGTGAAATGTCTTGGCATTATGTTTCAGATGTCCAAAATTATATATTCCCTCATTATGAGATCATTTTTTAATTTCCATGTAATTATTAAATTATTTATAATATCTATGGATAAGTTTCAATCTCATGTGATTATTTATATGGATTTATTTTATTATCATGTATTTCTTCCATATTATGCACAGTTATTAATTAAATAGAATGTGTTTTAGTTATTTTAATTTCCATACTGATTATGATTATTTATTCATGATATAATTTTTTGTATGTTTACCCTAAATAATCATTTGATCTCACCCATTTCTTATCTTTTATTTTCCTTAGGATACCAGGAAGTCTTTTTTGATTGATAAGCATGGATATACTATGAGTAATAATGGATTTTTCAAAAAAAATGATTTTTTGTATTTTATGTTTTCAATTATAATGTAAATTTAAATTATTCATCTATTTTACCAATATTAATAAACTATTTTATCCTTTGGGATGAAATTCCTTTTATCTTATGCTAGTGTAATAAAGTAACCACCAAATTTGGGCTACTATATTCAGGGTATTTATATTTGGAATTAGAGGAATATTATAACAAACATTGGGAACTAGATTTAGGAAAATATAGATTATGGAACATAACCTAATGATAGAACTTAAGTATAATTATATAAGAACATCCTAAATTTTTTTAAGATAGATATTATATGTTTTTCCTATAAATACATCCCTATTTGGATACAATAAGTGGATGTGGTTCTGGCACAGTTGTACCAAGGGGAAATAACTCTAAAAAGGTACATTAGGCTTGACACAAGCATTACCTATTGCACAATAATAGGCCTTACTATACACCTGGTTTTAAACTTCTAGGGGATATGATATTGTTAATTTAAATTTTATTTATAAACCATTATGAAGTATTCAAAAATATTTTTATGGTTTGGAATACTTCTCAAAGAAACCATGTTTATGATTACGATATTAACTGTGTATAAATCTTTCAATTTATGTTAATTATTTCACTAGTATTAGGATTGTACAATATTTTTAATAATTTTATGATTTAATTTAGTGTATATAATTTTTTAGAAATGGTTCCCAATGAAACCAATGGGAACCATATCAATTCATGTACCCCATGTAGGGATTTTCCTCCTAGGAAAGATAATAAAGTTAGAGCTGGAGATGCAGCTAGAACCAAAGACATTTTAACTATATTAGGGCAGCTAAATATGGTTATGATCAAAAAACTTTCCCATATAGAGCAGCTTATTGATCCACCTTGCAGTGTAACAATGTTAGAAAACTTTATTCATCAACAACCTATATCATTAAATGGGGCAAAAAATCATTTTTAACTGAGAAATGGATAAGTTATCTAGAGAAGATATTTCTTACCTTGGAAATTAATTAAAGGGAGAATTTTTTCATATAACTTTATCATATATCGTGATATGTGTATCAATGGTGGTCATTAATTCAAACACTAAGAATTAAGAAAAAATATAAAACATGGAACGGAAGTATTTTAAGGAAATTTTCTTGGAAAATTATTTTCCTCATAAGAAATGAGTAGATACGAAGAGAAAATTCCTGAGTCTAAGAAAAAATGAAGTGGAAAATGTTTCTAAGAATAAAGAAAATTTTACCAGCTTAGTAAGACATGTTATGGACTATATACGATATCCAAAGAGAAAGATTCACAATTTATTTTATGGGTTAAAGATAATTATTCGAAGGGAACTATTCTCCTAATCATTCTCATCATACATGGACATAGTATCAAGTGATATCAAGATAGAGAAATAAATATCCATGTATTATGTTTTCAAAGATAATTAATATAAAAATAGAATTACAAAGAAAAAGACAAATAAAGGGAAGAAGTGAAAGAAGAATTTCTCCCATATGATAATTGAGAAAAGAAAACAATGGTACTTGCTTAAATGGGATGGGAGTTTGTTATAAGTGTGAAGAGAAATTACACCATGCTCATGATTTCATGGGAAATAAATAAGTTAAAATATTCAATTCTTTATCTATAAGGAGGAGGGGCACTATAAAAATGAATTTCCAAAGCATCAAGGGAATATACCCCAAAATATGATAAGGTATCAAGTTCATGTTTGTGTGATTGATACTGATGAAGTGTAATGACAAAAGTGATTATATTTGGATTCAAGAAATATTTTGTAGAAGTACTTTATCAATTATATTTTTATCATAATAATCATAAAATGTATAATCATTTTATTGTAGTACCTTTTCTTTAAGGATCTAAAAGCATATATTCAATAGTACTGATAAATAAGAAAATTGATTCTATTGAAATTTGACCATTTTGTAAAAAAATGATTGAGGTAAGATAACCCTTAATATGTGGTTAGTGTTGATATAATAATGATAAATATATGTTTATGGGATAGTATTGGTAACCTTAAAATTTGTTAGTGTTGGACTCATCTGTTTTGATAATCCCAAATCCTCTTTCATTTATCTTTTAATCATATTTCATTAGTTTTTATAGTCTTTATCATGGAACCATTTTGTATTTTTTAATCTCATTGATTTCTTGATCAAGTTTATAGTGTAACATTTTCTAAGTAAAAGGTCACCTATATGAAGGTCTCTGTTAAGAGCCTTATGTTTAAGTCATTGGTTGAGGTTACTGATAGAAGTTACCGTTGGAAGTTACCACTAAAGGTTACCGTTGGAAGGTTACCACTAGAGGTTACCACTGCAAGGTTACCACTAGAGGTTGTCGCTTGACTTTACTGCTAGAGGTTACCGGTACAAGGTCACAGATGGAAATCCTGATGCTGGAAGCCTAATAAAGTCACCCCTAAGAGGCTGTTGCTGAGAAGCTACCATTGAGAAGCTACCGTTGAGAAGGCTATCTCTACCAGTCTACCGATATCTATACCCTTCTACTATATACTTTTTTAATTTTCTAAAGATTATTCTAACGGTCAAATTTAGTAAAATTAATGCTTATAACATTAATTAATTTTGTTTGTAGGCATATATGGAGACCGTATCTAGAGGCCATAAGAGGTATGAGGAAGACCGCATGTGGTTTTATCATTCCTACTGTCGGACCTCAAGAATATAAAATAGAATAGAAGATCGAACTAAAAAATAATTTTGAGAGAGAGACAGACATTTTTACACTAAATACCTAAAGAACAAGAAGATAACACCAACACTTACTATGTGAACCCAAGAGCTTCATAAAGATAATTTTGATAGAAACAATTCAACGTTGCCTTGTTGTGCTTCATCAAATCTCATTCAAACCAAGAAGCTAAAAATCTCAGTATCTGGAAGCTAGAACCTGAAGCTGCAACACTCTGTTTTGGATACAACTTCCAGAGAAAGACTCAAACTAAAATTTCTTTACTCCAAGGAGTCCAGAGTGGAACTTCAAACACATAGAGCCTTCTAAATTCAATCCTCATAATATTAAATCTATTGTGTTCTTCATTTTACATTTCTGAGAAGTGTGTGTCTGTCTGTTACACACACAGTCTCTTATGATTAAACTGAAGGATACTGAAAATACTCACACCAAACATTACTTACACTATTGTTTCCCATGTATAACTATGGAAGAGGCCATGTGTGTCCTGTTTGTTTGTTTTTTCCACAAAGAACTATGGTAGAGGTTTTGATACCTAGACAGTTTGTGAAAACTATTATAAATCCCAATACATGTTGTGTATCAAAGATTATTAATATAAACTACTTGGTGGTAGGTGATCACTAAGTGGAGAGGATTAAGTCTTATCTTGATACTGAACCTATTGTTTAATTTTTATGTGTACTTTATTTTGTAATACTTGGTTTTTCTATTTTCTGGTGATTATAATTTCAAAACCATAAAACTATTTTACATTAACTCTGATAGTTAGTTTTGGTTGGTGTGTATGGGTGTTTAATTTAGTAAACCTCTTTAAAAATTTGGATAAGTCTTCCTACATAGATTCAACTGAGGACTAATCAACCTTTTATAATATTGTTGATCAATTAAACATTTATATCTCTATTGCCTTAATTAACTAGGTTGTTTCAAATTGGGGATTTTATCATAAATTTTTTAACAGAAATTAGGAACTCAATTCACCCCCTCTTGATTTTCCAGATCCAGTAGTATTTGGTATCAGAGGTTGTGTTTATTTATATCATCAGAACTATTTTTTAATATTTTCAAATTATTTTCAACTGTGATTTTAGTTGTATCTTAAAGATCATAAAATTTCTGTCATATCTAAATTATTAGTTCTTTAAATTCTCATTAGCTATGGATAACCAAGTTGAGGGTGTATCTACTAACAGGCCACCATTCTTTAATGGTAATAACTATCCTCTGTGGAAAATGAAAATGTATCTAGAGAGAATAGTTCCTAAAATCTGGGACATAATTGCAGAACAACATGCATTACCTTATAATATTAGGGACACATGGTCTCAATTAACTAAAGATACGTATAATAAAAACTATAAAGCAATGAATTCATTGTATTGTGCTTTAGGTGATGGAGAATTCAATAGAATATTTTCCTATAAAACTATATATAACATTTGGAATACTTTTTCTATTTCCCATGAGGGAACAACCAATGTTAAATAAATGATATTAAATACGTATACTATGAAATATGATAATTTTAAAATAAATCATGATGAAACTATCTCTGAAATGTATCTCAGGTTCAATGAAATAGTAAATACCATGAGTCTTCTTGGGAAACCAGTGGACAGCAAAGATTAGATTATGAGATTACTTCAATGCCTACCTGACTGATGGAGAGGAGAGTCTGTTTCTATCCAAGAATCATGTGACATAAGCAAGATACCAGTGAAGGAGCTAATTGGAAAACTCATGTTGTACTAAGAAGAGCTTAAGGTGAATCAATAAGTAGATTAAGAACCAAGAAATAAATCTAGAGCATTCAAGATTTTTACCTCAAAGAGAAAAGATAATGAAAAGGTTCAAGTTCCTGTAGATAGTTCCACCAGTGAAGATTTAGATTTTGACAGTGATGAGGAGATGGCTCATCTTGCTAGAAGATTCAAAAATTTCTACTGAAAGAATAAGTTCTATAGAAATTCAAACTATATAGAAAGTTATCATAGTAAAGGACATTGGAAAAAGGACAGAAAATGGAATGACAACACAAATGAGATAATCTCCTATGAGTATAAATGAAAAGTTCATGTGAAGGCTGATTGCCCCAAGGTGAAATTCAAGAAGAAATATGAAGACAAGGGAAAGGGATATAAAAAGGCTATGAAATCTACTTAGAGTGCTTTATAAGATATCTCCAGTGGATCTGACACTTCTAATGCTGAATAAAACAATCATGCAAACCTGTGTTTCATGACAGAAACATCTGAGGTAACACTTAATTCTCCTATACATAATGCTTATTATTCTATGAATGAAAGTGAATCAAATAATGATGAAAATATGACTAAAGAAGAACTATTTGAATACTGTGAAATGCTTGAGTATACCTTTAATGAGATCAAGGATAAATATAAATCATTGAAAAGAAAAAATGCTTTAAATTCCAATTATAAGTCTGATTTGGATATTGAGAAGGAAAACTTTTCTCAGCTGTTAAAAGAAAATACTGAACTTAAATTATCAAATGAGAAACTAAAAAGAGATCTTGAGAAGTTTATAGCTGGTGGGGATACCTTAAGTCAATTTCTATGGAAACAAATTGCTCCAAAATACACAACTGGTCTAGGATATCAACTAGGACAAAGAAGAATTATTAAAAAAAAATTGTTCTAAAATCTAGACAGTTGACTACTAGTTCAAGTTCTGGATCATCTCTTGCAAAACAATTTTCTAAAGGACCTAACAAAGTATTTAGGTCTCAAAACACGTTTTGTGATTATAGGAAACCTATTAAACAAATATGGGTTCCCAAAGTTTTACTTTCTAACCTATCTGGACCCATGAAAATCTGGGTACCAAAGTTACCCTATGCTTAATCTGTTTTACAGGAAGATTGTCTAAAGAGTTCCTGTAAAACCCTATGGTACTTGGAAAGTGGATGTTCAAGACATATGACAGCAGACTATCCATTCTTAAAGAGATTAATCTAATTTTTATGTCAGACATGTTACATTTGGTGATAATTCTAAGGGAAAGATCTTCGGCTTAGGCCAAATCGGTAACCCTAATACTATATTAATTTAAAAATTACTTTTTGTTGATGGGTTAAAGTATAATCTACTTAGTATCTCTCAGTTGTGTGATGATAGTTTTAATGTTAAGTTTTAAAATGATGCATGTAATGTTTTTAATTCTAAAAATGATTTAATATTCATTGCTCATAGAAATGAAAATGTATATATTGTTGATTTAAACTCTTTAGATAAGAAAAATGTTTCTTATTTAAATGATTTTCACAAAGAATATTGATTATGGCACATAATATTAGGACATTAAAATGTGCACTCACTTAGAAAACTAACTAGTAAAGTTTTAGTTAGAGACTTACCTAAATTGGAATTCCCACTTAACAAACTTTGTAATCCTTGTCAAAAGGAAAAACAATACAAAGTTTCTTTCAAACCAAAGAAAGAAGTTACAACTTCTCAACTGATTGAGTTGGTTCACATGGATTTTTTGGACCATCTAGAGTTTCAATTTTAAATGGGAATAACTATGTATATGTTCTTGTATATGACTTTTCTAGATACACTTGGGTATAATTTCTAGCTCAGAAAAGTGAAGCATGTTCTTACTTCATTAAATATTCCAAGTCTGTAGAAAATCTTAGTGGACTTAGAATTAAGACCTTGAGAAGTGATCATGGCTATGAGTTTGAAAGTCAGAAGTTTAAATAATTTTTCTCACATAATGACTATAATCACAATTTCTCTTCTCCTAGAACACCTCAAAAAATGGAGTTGTAGAAAGAAGAAATAGGACACTTCAAGAGATTTTCTGGACTATGCTTAATGAGTATAACCTTCCTATCTATTTTTGGGATGAATCTGTTAATACAACTTGTTACATCGTCAATAGATTTTTAATTAGACATGTTCTTAAGAAGACACCTTATGAGATATAGAACAATAGGAAGCCTGAGTTCAATTACTTTATAGTTTTTGGTTGCAAAGTATTTATCCTTAACACTAGGGATAATCTTGACAAATTTGCCTCCAAAATTGATGAAGGAATTTTTCTAGGTTACTCAATATCTAGTAAAGCCTATATAGTATTCAATAAGAGAACCAAATGTGTAGAAGAATCAATTCAAGTCAAATTTGATGATACTGATCCACATGAACCTAAAACCTCTCTAGAATATCTTGAGGAAGATATATCAATTATAGGCCTTAATGATAAAAACAATTAACCCCCAGTAAAAACAACTAGCTCAGGAAATTTTACAGAATCTGAGCCTGTTGAATTTGAACCTATAGATAAAAATGAGGAGTCTAGTCCAACCCTTTCTAGAGGTATTAGAACTCTCAAGAATCATCCTTTAGATGTTGTAGTAGGTGATCTAAATACAGGAATGCAAACTAGAGATTCTCTGAGAAACTAGGTTGAACATCAAGCTTTTTGTTCACAGCTTGAACCCAAAAATATTAATGATGCTATCAATGATGAATTTTGGGTGATATCTATGCAAGAAGAATTAAATCAGTTTGAAATAAACAAAGTTTGGGAATTAATAGAAATACCGAAGGAAACTTTGACCATAGGCACTAAATGGGTGTTTAGAAACAAAGTTGATGAGTCTAGAAATATAGTTAGAAACAAGGCAAGATTAGTTACATAAGGATATAGTCAATAAAAAGTAATATAATATGAGGAAACCTTTGCACCTGTAGCTAGACTAGAAGCCATTAAGATACTACTTGCTTATGCATCTCATTTGAATTTCAAACTCTATCAAATGGATGTTAAAAGTGAATTTATAAATGGTTATATAGTTGAGGATGGGTTTGTTGAACAACCCTATAGCTTTAAAAATCCCCATTTTTTAAATCAAGTTTTTAAACTTTCTAAAGCTTTATATGGTCTAAAATAAGATCTTAGAGATTGGTATCATAGACTCAGTTCTTTTCTTATTTCAAAAGGTTTTACTAAAGGGATAGATGATCCTACTCTTTTTATTAAAAGGATTTACAAAGATTTTTTAATAGTACGGATTTATGTAGATGACATTATTTTTGGATCCTCTAAAAATTCTTTATGTACTGATTTTTCAAAGATGATGAAAAATTAATTTGAAATGTATTTAATGGGAGAATTTAAATTTTTCCTTGGATTTTAAATTTTTCAAAATAAAAATGGTATTTTTTTTTAATCAAAGTAAATTTACTAAGGATATTTTGAAAGTTTTTGGTTTGGATAGTAATAAAGGTAGTGATACACCTATGAGTACCACTTGTAAGTTGGATGCTAATGAAACTGGTAAACCAGTGGATCAAACCAATTATAGAGGTATTATTGGGATTCTTCTCTACCTTACTTCTAGTCAACCTGATATTATGTTCAGTGTATGTATGTGTGTCTTTTTCAATCCAACCCCAAATAATCACATTTAAATACTATTAAAAAAAATTAAATATCTCAAGTATACTACCAACTTATGACTATTTTATCCAATAGGACAATCATTTGATTTGATAAGTTATTTAGATGTTGATTTTTTTTATTGCAAGTTAGATAGAAAAAGTACCTCTGGAACATGTCGCATTTTGGGCAAGTCACTAGTATCATGGTTTAGTAAAAAATATAATTCAGTTTTATTATCCACTGCTGATGCGGAATATATAGCTACCAGTAGTTGTTGTGCTCAGATTCTGTGGATGAAGAACACTTTACTAGATTATGGATATCAATTCAAACATGTCTCTATAAATTGTGATAATAAAAGTGCTATTAACATCTCTAAAAATCAATTATCTCATGCTAGGACAAATCACATTGATGTGATACATCACTTTTTGAGAGATCATTATCAAATAGGTGATATCACTCTTGAATTAATTGGTAGTGAGCATCAATTGGATGATATATTCACAAAGCCTTTGAATTCTGAGAGATTAAATTACATCAAACATGAGTTAGGTATGATT
The DNA here is from genome assembly GCA_963277665.1 of Viscum album. NCBI lineage: Eukaryota > Viridiplantae > Streptophyta > Magnoliopsida > Santalales > Viscaceae > Viscum > Viscum album. Next base: position 66,961,904 of record OY728165.1, on the reverse strand, counting down.
AATTTTAGTTAAGGACATCTCACTATTAGACCTTACCATTAGGACACCTCACCGTTAAACTTTACCATTAGGACACCTCATCGTTAAACCTTACCGTTAGGACATATCACCGTTCGACCTCGCTGTTAGGACACCTCACCATTGGACCTCACCATTAGGACACCTCACCATTGGACTTCACTGTTAGGACACCTCGCCGTTGGACCTCACTGTTAGGACACCTCACCATTGGACCTCATAGTTAGGACACCTCACCATTGGACCTCACTGATAAACCCTACTGTTGTCACATTACCACTATTCAACCTTACTGATAGGTCCTAAACTTCGTGTTTTCATCCAGAATCTAAAACGTTTTAATTTTATTCATTTCTTTTACTCAATTTTTTATTTTGATCCACAAATGATAAAAACAAATTACAATTCACATTTTAATTCACTTCAATCATATCTCAAACTTTTTTCTCGCAAATCCTTAAACCTAACCTACTACTAAAAACCCTTAAATCTCATCAAATCGCAATGGAAAGAGTAAACAGACTGATGGTTGGTGATGAAGGAGACACACCAAATACTAAGAGACCTTGATCTAGGTCTAGTGGTGGAAGCAAGTTTGTGGTGAAGATGATCAATCCTCATTTATCAAAGAGGGAAATCATGGTTGAGAAATAATTAAGTTCAGAGTGACTGTTGTCGAGAAATTCTCTAGTGATGAAGGCACTCGAAGCTCAAGATTGCGTAGAATTATTCACAAATAATAATGGATTGTATTACCCGAAGCTAGTAAAGGAGTTTTATGAGTTTCTAAAGTTCGAACAGTATGAGGATGAGAACCTAATTATTTCTAAGGTAAATGAAGTAAGTGTGAGCTTATCTTCTATTGAATGTTCTGAATGTTTAAGAGTCCTATATGAATGAATATTTGACTATTATTATGGAGTGAGGCCTCCCACTAGTGAGTTTTTCTGCTATGAAGAGGCCCTGGCCGAACTGATAGGGAGTGAAATCCCTAGAAAGGTAATTGCTGCTGAGATGGAGGGGGAAAACAGGTTACTATTTAAATTTTTCCAACATGTCTTGAGTCCCAAGAGAGGGGACTTTTCTACTTTGAAATATCAGGACAAAATTTTTTTGTATTTGTTGAAGCATGGTCAAAGGATAAACCTTTGTAAACTTTTGATGGTTCAGTTAGAGGATATGACTAGGCCTGGTTCCAAGTTAAATTATTTATTTTATGACAAGTTGATATCTTTGATGTTAAAAGTGAAATGTGTTGTTTTAAATAATGAAGAAACCATAGTTTTAAAGGACAACTTATTTATTACCAAAATGATTTGCAATTTCATGAAGATAAACTGGAACCCTTGGAAAAGGGAATGGATGAATGATGAGTCTAAGCTATATGAATAATTCAACTCTATTGACAATCCTAATAGGCCAAAGGATAAAAGAGATCCAGGTTTAAAACTTGATGAAGTGGAACCAGTGTATTCAAATGTAGAAGAAGAGGTTATTGTTGTGAAAAAAGGAGAGGATTCTCCTGTATATGACAAGAGTGATCCTGATCTTCCATCAAGTCCTCATGTTGGTGTTGTATCATTTGGTGATCCTAGTCCACAAATGATCTTGCCCAGAAGAGAGACTATCCTAAGGTACATTGATGATGAGGAAACCTATGATGAAGAATGTAAGGAGAATATCTTAAGATACATTACTGATGGAGAGACCTCAGAGGATGAGGATAAAGTTGATTCTGATCATGAGAATTATGATACTGCTGATGACAATGAGAGTAAATAAGAATGCCTAAGTCTTATTCCTTTGATAGGATGTACAGAAATATCAAAGAATGAAAAGGGAGAGTAAGTTGAATCTGTTCAAGTTGGAATTGCAGTGGAAGTGGTTGAATATTTTTTAGAAGAAGTAGTTGTAGATTCTCTTGATGGTTCAGTTGATCAATAAAGACCGGAATAGGAGGATGCAGTTATCCAGGAGGATACTCCAAGTGAGGGGGAGGAACCTATTGCCACAAGTTCAATTTCTGTTAGTTATGAGATATAAAATTGGTCGGAGGACCCTAGATTCCTTGTGTTGGGCTTAGAGTATAAAGACTTTAAATATGACACATCTAACAGAAGACCTTGAGTTCATTCTATTTCATAGACCGCTATAGTACAGTCAGTGGTTCTTCTACCTCAATATTATATAAATAAGGATGATCTTGAGTCTTTGAAATTATATTTTCAAAGACACTTTGATAAAATATCCATTGGGATTAAGAGAATAGTGACTATGAATTAAGAGCTTGTGGCATCTATTATGGAAAAGATAATGTCTAGATTTAAATAAAATATGATACATGAAGTAAAGGAATGATATAATCAGGTAAGAACCTTGGAAGAATATTTGGATTCTGTGAAACAGTCAATTGTAAATTTAGACTTATATATAGCTTCAATAGTTCAAGTGTAAAAACACATTCAGTGTGTTAAGAGTGTTGTTCAGCAGATGTTCATTGTGTTTGAGGACTTTAAGAAGTCTATGGAGGCACATGTGACTGGTCAGGATGATTATGTGAAGAGTTTGATCAGTGGATTGACCAAGTCTTGTAAGGAGATAGTAGTTTTTACCATATCACTTCTTTGTGCATCTGGTGCCTCCTATTGATCTAGAAGCCCTTAGATCTGTTGTTAGAGAATAAATGGAGAATCTCTCTGGTGCAAGTACCTCAGACCCGCAGTCTTTGACTCAAGTCATTTCCACTACTATAGACATTCATAATCTTGTAGTTGATTACCTGATAGAGGCTACCCTTGATTATAAATCCATAAAACAAAATATTTATTTATATTATAAAAGGTTTTATACTAAGAATAAGATGTATAGTCACTTCAAGCTGCTGTTGGAGAACTTGAGCATACCTACTATCACTCAGGCTTTTAAGGATCAAGTTAAAAGTCTTGGAGTTTTGACTCTCAATTTGGAAAAGTCCATGGATAAAAAGGATGATTTCATCTCATCTTTGAAAATAGGAGGAAGCATCATTATGGATTTTAGGAATCTCCTTTTTCCATTTCTCAATGTGGATTGTACTCCCATTATTATAACTCCAGTCTTGCCTTCATCCTCAGCTGCATCAAGATCTACCAATGTTTCCCCTTTTATGACTCTTGCACAGGCCATTAGAAGCTTTACTCCTATGATTACTTAGAGATCTACTCATTATCAAACTAATGATTCTTCTGTAGTAGCTCCTCCTACATTGATTATTGTTATACCTTAGCATGTACATCCATCTTCTAAACCTACCTTCTCAGCTCATAAATAAAATTCCCACTTGGACATCTCTGATGTGGATTGAATGTAGACTATCTTATTTGATAGGGATCCTTGTATTCTTTTTGTATAATGTAATCTTATTTTATTAATACAACAATATCTTTTTTTTTAATCACAAAGGGGGAGAATTTTTCAGATTGCATCCCTTGCATATATGACATTACTTCATATATTATATTCCTATACATTTATGTTCTGATATATTTTCAACAATAAAACTGGTTAAATACCACTAAAGATATTAGAAAATATACTTAACTCTGATACAATACTACTTATTCTAAATATCACTACCATAATTTTTTATTATCAAAAAGGGGGAGATTGTTGGACTCACCTATTTTGATAGTCCCAAATCCTATTTCATTTATCTGCTAATCAAGTTTAATTAGTTTTTATAGTCTTTATCATGTAACCATTGTGTATTTTTTTAATCTCATTGATTTCTTGATCAAGTTTATAGTGTAACATTTTCTAAGTAAAAAGTCATCGGTATGAAGGTCTCTGTTAAGAGCCTTTTGTTTAAGTCACTGGTTGAGGTTACTGATAGAAGTTACCGCTGGAATTTAACACTAGAGGTTACCGCTGGAAGGTTACCACTAGAGGTTACTACTGGAGGTTAATGCTAGAAATTACCACTAGAGGTTACCGCTAAAGGTTACCTCTAGAGGTTACTGCTGGAAGGTTAGCACTAGAGGTTACCGCTAGAGGTTACTGGTACAACATCACTGATGGGAATCCTACCGCTGGAAGCTTAATAAAGTCACCACTAATAGTTTTCCACTAACAAGCTATCGTTGAGAAGCTACCATTTAGAAGGCTAACACTACCAGTCTACCGATATTTATACCCTTCTACTGTATACTTTTTCAATTTTCTTAAGATTATTATAACAGTCATATTTAGTAAAATTAATGATTATAACATTAATTAATGTTGTTTATAGACATATCTGGAGACTTTATCTGGAGACCGTACGAGGTACGAGGAATACCGCATGTAGTTTTATCATTCATAGTGTCAGACATCAAGAATAGAAAATTGAATAGAAAATTGATCTAAAAAATAATGTTGAGAGATAGATAGACATTTTTACACAAAATACCTAAAGAATGAGGAGAACACACCAGCACTTACTCGGTGAACCCAAGAGCTTCACGAAGATCATTTTGAGAGAGAAAATTATATGTTGCCTTTCTATGATTTTTCAAATCTCTTTCAAACCAAGAAACTGAAGATGTTAATACCTGGAACCCAGAACCTGAAGTTGCGACACTCTGTTTTGGAGAAAATTCTAGAGAAAGACTCAAACTTCAATTTCTTCACTCCAAGGAGTCTAGAGCTAAACTGCAAACACATAGAGCCTTCTAAACTCAATCCTCGTAATATTAGCTCTACTGTGTTCTTAATTTTACATTTCTGAGCAGTGTGTGTTTGTCTATTACACACACACTATCTTCTATTCTTAAACTAGAGGATACTAAAAATCCTCACACCAAACATTACTTACACTCTTTTTTCCCATGTATAGCTGTGGAAGAGGCCGTGTGTGTCCTGGTTGTTTGTTTTTCCCATTAATAACTATGGTAGAGGTTTTGATACTTGGAAAGTTTGTGAAAACTATTATAAATCCCAATATAGGTTGTGTATCAAATCTTATTAATATAAACTGATTTTTGGTAGGTGATCACCAATTAGAGAGGATTAAGTCTCGGTTTGAGACTATACCTCTTGTTTAATTCTGTTGTGTACTTTATTTTGTAATAATCTGTTTTTTCTAATTTATACTGCTTTTAATTTCAAAAATATAAAAGTGTTTTACATTAACTCTGATAGTTATTTTTGGTTGGTGTGTATAGGTGTTTAATTCAGTAAACCTATTTCAAAAGTTGGATAAGTGTTCCTACATAGATTCAACTGAGGACTAATCAAAATTTGAGAGACCTGTTGAGCAATTGAACATTTATATCTCTACTGCCTTAATTAACTGAGCTATTTCAAATTGAGGATTTTATCATAAAATATTTAACAGAAATTTTAAGTATGAACATAATTCACCCACCCTCTTGAGTTTCCACCTCCACCAACAGTTAGTGATTTGATGGTTTATGTTATCTTTTCTAGAGTTTACTCATTTTTTAGATTTATGGAATATATTTGATAACCTAGGATTTTATTTTTTGAAGAATACATGTTTTCATTAAGGTTTTAAGGTGATTAAGGTATTTAGATATCTGTTAAGTGGCATTAAAATCTATATTATGTTTTTTGGGTAATAAAATTTTATGTTGATTTTTTGAAATTTAGTGACCTTCCTTATAAATTTTTAGACTTTGAATTTTGACAAACAAATTTTGGTTGAGTATTAAGGTAAACTATAGTTGGAATGTATTAAGTTGAAATTTATGTGTTATTGGATAATTTTTTTTAACCATTTTGGTTTTGGAAAATACCTAGAGATGGTAAGAATTAATTTTCATTCTAATGATATGTTAAATGTGTTTTGGGTATAAAAATTAATTTTGGATATTCATTTCTTAGAGTAAGAAATGAAGTGGTAATTGATCAAATCACAACCAAAGAATGAAATTGTGCCTATGAAATAGATAGATATCAAGTAATAAAATTTTTATATGTTCTCAATATAAATGGTAAAGGAATTCCTTAACTCGAGGAAAAGGATATTAAAACAAAAATGTTATCCAAAAACCTTCATATAAGATGAATCAATGGTCTTTTGACACATTACAGGTTTATGGTTTTTTGGTTTTTGACTTTCACTTTATCATTAACTTTCTTGTGATAAATGATCTCTATCACCCTACATCATTATTTGGTCATTAGACATTTCTTCTATGTTCATTTCTTTACTTTTCACTTATCTTCCCCCACATGGACACCTAGTTATGTGATTATTCCAGATGACCTTCATACTTCCCATTCTCTTTTATCAATAAGATTTTTTATTAACCCTTCTCATGATGTGGGATTTCAAGAAGGGTATTTTAAAATTTTAAACCCTTGATTATTGAGATAAATATTAAATTTTGGGGATGTGATTTATTTAAGGGGGTAGAATGTAACACCCTGAAATTTTTAAATGGGAACATCATATTTGATAGCATATCTAACATTAAAACATAAATATTATAACAAAATATAATACCCAGAGACTTTATGATATATTTATTTTTAAATAAATTCAATCTCTTTGATAGTTTTCAATGCACATAACACTGGGTTTGAACAAAATTTGATACTCTATTATTTAAAAATTACTATTATAACATAGATATTAAGATGATGAGTATGAATATTAATAACTAAATTAGGAAAATTATAACATTTACCCTTGTATAAAATAAATTGAATGGTTATATATTGATTAAAAATAAAATAAGAACCATTTGAAAGAGAAAGAAATGTTTTCTGAAAAACTGTATTTTTTTAGAAGGTAGATTAGTCACATTTAGTTTAAAAAATTTAAAATTAATTTTTATGAATTTTAGAAAATTTATTTGAAAAAATAAACCTAATTTTTTAAATCTACATGTAAAAATTATCTTAGGATAAAATTTTTATAATTTTCTTAAAAGATTAATTTTGTATGAATAGTGAAAATATTGATTTTTTTCAAAAATTGTCTTTCAGTTTAAATTATTTACAATGTTAAATTATATTGTAAATTAGTTTTAAAGTAAAATTAGTTTAATTAAATTAAAATTTATATAATTTAGGTTATTATATTCAAATTGATATTGAATTTTGATGTTAAAACATTATATAATTATGAGAATTTTCTCTTTGGAAAACCGCTCTTTCATCGCATTTGTGGTTGAATATTAAATTGAATTCTAGAAGTTCTATGAATTGAATGTGAAAAAATAGATTAAATGTTTAGAATAATAATAATTTATATTATCTAACAAGTTCAACTTAATTTTTTACCATATTGAGTTGGGAAAATAGTAAAAAATAATTGCTACGGTTAAGGAAAAATTGGGTTTACTGGGGGTTAAACTAAGAAGATGAGAGATAAAATGACCTAAACCCATTTAAAAATCCATTTTATGTCCATATTACAAACTTATAACATATAATTTTCTATAATTAACCATTGTTTAGACTTTTTCATGATAAAAATGTCAGTATCACATTTGGTTTTCAAAAATTCCATGTATGTCCTCTCCCCCACTTATAAAAAGCCACCCTCTCTTACAATATTCACACTTTAAAAAACCTTTGGTTCAGAAAATACCTGAAAAAATACATTTATTAATTCCCTAAATATATCCTAGAGGAATTATTTTGATTATTAATCCCTCTCAAAAAAAATTCGGTATAAACCTAAGAGGCTTTCTATAGAAGAGGTAAAATTATTAAACGTGTGTATTTTTTTATTTCTTCTTCCAGCTCCTTAAATTAATATTTAACTATTATAATATAATAACACCAGTATATACTATATAATTATATGTTATTTTTTTAATTTAATAACACATATCCCTTTGCACTTCCATCAAATGGGAAATGAAACTATCGCTCATGTGTACGGTGGACTACCACCTCGCGAACCAATGTAATATATGTTTCATCACCACCTTTCAAGGATAGATATAATTATAAATTTAACATGTTTATATAATATTTATAGAATTATTATAATTTTGTAATTATTATATCACACATACCATTTTACTTTCCATTCCATGGGGGATACGATAACGTCGCTCGTGTGGACGAAAAACTATCACCTCGTAAAGCGATGTGATTCATTTTTTGCTTATGATTTACATGAAAGGTAGTAAGGTTAAAATTAATTTATATATGTGATATTAATTATATAACCATAAAATTTTAAATATAATATCACATCTAACTTATTACCTTAAAATCCTTTTGAAAATAATAACGTCGCTCGTGCATATGTGTAGACCACCCCCTCCACAGAGCGATGTGAAATGTTTTTCATTTGATTTTTAAAAAAATGGTAATAAAGATGTATTTGATTAATATAAATGATATATATTAAATAATTATAATTTTTTAAAGGTTAATTAATATTTATTTTCCTTTCTTTACATCCTTCAAGAAAAATGGATATCGTGTTCATGCGTAGTATGGCCTACCATCTCAATGAACAGTGTAATACATTTTCTATCTATAAATTTAATAGATTAATATAAATAAATATATAATGAATATATATTATATTATGTATGTTTAAAAAAATTTATATTATTTTCCCATGATAAAATTAAAAGGACTAAAATTAATGAACTAAAACATACATGAAAAATGAATCAATTATCACCCAAAATAGTGATTTTAACAAAGAATTGTTAATAAACAGGTGGTAAAAGTATATAATTAAATCATATATGGAATTAAATATATTATTATGGTCATTTAAAAGATTTATAATAAACTTATATTTATTATTCAGTAATTTTTGACACATACGGAGGAATTCAAACCTAAGTTAAGGGTTTCTCTTCTCACATTTACTTCTGTGAGATATGTCATATTCACAAATTATTCCTTTATATAGTGTATATGCTTCCCATTTTGATATTTTATATCATAAAACTATTTCTATTTATGGTATTTAAATTTTCATTTGATTTTATTTTTTTCAAAGGGCTTATGATTCAAATGTTACCAAAATGGTAAGGGCCTTTTTCACAATCTCATTGGGATTTGGGATTACTTTTGTTTAAGTCTCTCTTAGGGTAATTATTTGATATTTTTATATTAAAATAAATATAATTTCTTATAATTTAGTTATTCAGGAACTTTTAAAGTAATTGAAACATTTTTCACTCTTTTTTACTTAAAATGATTTAGAAAAAGTATTTGATAAAATATGACTTTATTTCTCTCTTCGGTATAAAATCCATTTTCATCAAAATCCATGATTTATAAAAATATTTTTAACCTTTTAAAAATAATTTAATAAATCAATTTTTATCCATTTTTAATTTAAAAAAATTGAAAGCAATCTTCATGTCATTTACAAAACAATGACTATTTGTATTTTATTGAAAATATGAAAGGAAACATTGTTTTAACATGTATGGTGTGAATGATATTTCCCACCGTCATGAACACACAATGTTTTAAAACTTATTTTATAATTTAAAAAGGTTATTTACGAAGGAAATTACTTTCAAAATATTTTTTGAAATTTTATTTTTAAAAGTATTTTTAAATTTGAAAGTTTGTTTTTCTCAAAAATGTTTTTAATGACATCTTTATGGTATTTCTATTTATCAATGACATCAAACATTCATTATACTTATCCTCAACTGGAGATATTTTGTATTGATATAATCCTTATTCTTTCTTTGGAATTTTTATGATAATTTTTATAGAGAACGTAAAATTTTATTACCATTCACCATATTACTCTGGTTGTATTATGATTGTGTTTATTTGATTGGGGTCGATATTAACATTTCATATATTAGATTTTCAATATGAATATTTATGTTGATTATGTTTACCCCCTTTCATATGATTAATGAATTGAAATTAGTAAGTGATGGTTTGGTCCCCGTTATATATAGCCCCCCAATGCATCGATAGGTCTCATGAGACAAATCAATTGGCCAAATTAGATGAGTTTCTACCTGCAGATTCAAATTGTCTTGTGAAAGGTCTTGAAAATTTGTTTCAAATGTTCGGAATTAGGCATTCCATCATCGTGAGATCATTTATTTATGTTTATGTTATTATTATATTAGTTAATATTCATGGATAAGTTTCAATATTATGTGATTATTTATATGGACTTATTTTATCACCATTTATTTATTCCATATTATGCTCATTTTATTGATTAAATGGCTTGTGTTTCAATTATTTACCTTTCCATATTGATTATTCTTATTTATTCAAGATAGATTCCACTGTATTCTTACCCTTATTGAGAATATAAACTAACCCCATTATTTTGTTTTATTTTCTCCAAGATACCTATAAGTGTTTTGCGAATGATATAAAAGGATATTCTATGAATAATAATGGTTTTATCAAAGAAAACACTTGGTGTATTTTATGTTTTCAATTTTAATATGAATTTCAATTTTTTATCTATTTTACCAAGACTAATAAACTATTAGGTCCTTTGGGATGTTATTCTTTGAATCTTATATCAATGTAATAAAGTAACCATCGGCTCTGGGAAACTATGGTTAGGGTCTTTACAGTTGGTATTTGAGGAAGGTCAGTGGAAACCCTGGGAAATAGATTTTGGAAAACATAGATTATAGAACATATCCTGTATAGAAGAACATCCTAAAGTTTTGGTAAGACAAATATTATTTGATTTTTCCTAGAAATACATCATTTTCTGGATACTACAAGTGGACATGGTTCGGGAACAGATGTACCTATGGGAAATAACTCTAAAAAAGGCACATTGGGATTAACTCTAGTGTTACATGGTACATGAAAATGGTTCTTATTGTGAACCTATTTTGATACTCCTTAAGAATATTCATTGGTTAATTTTCATTTTCTTTACAAAAGATTATGAAGGAATTGAAAATATTTTTATTATTTGTAAACCTTCCCAAAGAAAAAATGTTTATGATTATGTGATTAGATATACATAAATATTTTTATTTATGTAATTATTTAACTAGTATTTGGATTACACATTATGTTTTATAATTTTATGATCTAATCTAGTGTATTCCATTGTTAATATTTGGAACCTAGTGAAATGAATGGGATACATATCAATACACTTACCTCATATAAGGATTTCCCACCTAGAAAATATAATGAATATAGAGTTATAGATATAGCTGGAATTGAAGAAATTATAAATATATTGGGGAAGCTAACTCTGATTATGAGCAATAAACTTTCTTATATAGATCAGCCTACTAATCCACCACATGGTGTAATGATGTTATACTACTTTATGTGTCAACAACCTCTTTCATTAAATGGTACTATATATCCTTTTTTTATTTGAGAAATAGATAAGTTATTTAAGAATATATTTTTCATCTTGAGAAGTAATGAAAGAGATAAGGTTTTTATGGCAGTTTATCATCTCTCAGGAGATAAAGATCAATGGTGGTCATTAATTCCAAACACTAAAGATAAAGAAAAAATAGAAAACATGGAGTGGAATGATTTTAAGTAACTTTTATTATAAAATTATTTTCCTCATGATCAATGAGAATATACAGAGACAATTCACGAGTCTAAGAAAAAAGGAAGAGGAAAATGTTTCTAAGTATGAAGAAAAAATTTTCAAGGTTGGAAAGGAATTTTATGGAACACATATGTAATCCAAATAGTAATATTTTCCATTTTTTATGGGTTAAATCCAATTATTTGAAGGAAAATATTCTACCAATCATTCTCATTATACGATGACATAGTGTCATGTGTTATCAAGACATAGAAATAATTATACAAATATTATGGCTTCGAAGGGAAGTAAGAGAAAAAAAAAGATGGAAGACCAATATATGGATAAAGGTAATAAAGTAAAGAAAGATTTCCCAAATGTGATAATCATGGAAAAACACACTGGTACTTAATTATAGGGAATGGGAGTTTTCTAAAAGTGTATAGAGAAAGGACATCAAGCTTGTGATTTTAAGGAAAAGAAACATGTTTCCTATGTTCAAAGCCTTAACTATAAGGATATGTGGAACTATGCAAATGAATGTCCCAAGCATCAAGGGAATATACCCTAGAGGAAGCTAAGGGATCAAGGTCAAAATTATTTTATTGATATGGTCGAAGTGTAATGATTAAAGTTATTTAATTTGTATTCAAAAAATAAATCGTAGAAATATTTTATCAAGGATATTCTTATTTTAAGAATCATAAAATGTATAAGGATTATACTGAAATACCTTTTCTTAAGGATCTGAAAGTATATGATGAATAGTACTGATAACCAACAAAAGTGATTCTATGGAAAGCTGATATTTTTGGAAAACACATGACTGAGGGAAGATAACCCTTAATATCTGTCTGATGTTGAGATAATAATGATAAAGAGGTGTTTATGGGGTAGTATTGGTAACATTGAAATTGGTTAGTGATTAATGTTATCTTTACTGAAGTTTATTGAATGTTTGTATTTATGGAATGTATTTGACAACCTTAGATTTTATTTTTGGAAGAATACATTTTTTCATTAAATTTTTATGGTGATCAAGGTATTCACATATTTGGAATGTCACATTAATATCTAATTTATATTTTCTAGGGAATATAATGTTGATTTAGTGAACTTCCTTCAAATATTTTGAATTTGAATTTGGGTAGATAGATTTTGGACTAGTCTTAAGGTTAAATATATATAGAATGTATTAATTTAAAATTTGGGTGTAATTGGATAACTTTTTCTAACTTTTTTTTGAATATATCTAAAGATAGAAGGAATGACTTGTTCTGCTAATGATCTGTTAAATATGATTCAAACAAAAAAATTAACTTTGGATATTCATTTCTTGGAGTAAGAAATAAAGTGGGAATTGATTGAAGCACAAAAAAAGATTAAATTGTTCCTATGAAATAGATATATATCAAGTAATAATAATTTCATATGTTCATTCTAAATGGTAAAGAAATTCCTTAACTCTCGGAAAATGATCTTGAAACAAAAAATATATCTTATTTCCATCATAACTAATGAATAAATGGTCTTTTAAATCATTATAGATTTATGGTTTTGTGTTTTTTTACTTTCTCTTAATCATTCACTTTCTTTTGATCAAATGCCTTTATCACCCTTCATCATTATTTGGGTATTACGATTTTATTCCATGTCTATATCTTCACTTCTCACCTATGTTCTCCTACTTGGAAAACTATTTCTTTAATTATTCATGATGACCTTCATAATTATATTTATCTCTTATCAAGAGAATTTTTTATTAACCCTTATCACTATGTGGTACTTAAATAAGCTTATTTTCAAATTTCAAACCCTTTATTATTGAAATCAAAATTAAATTGAGAGAACACAATATATTTAAGGGGTAGAATGTAACATCCCATGATTTTAAAAGATGAACATCATATTCTATCAAGTATTTGACATAAAAAATCAATATTAGAAGAGAATTTAACACCTTGAGACTTTATGATATATTTATTTCAAAATAAATTCAGTCATTTTGATATCTTGTGATGCACATAATATTGGGTTTAAATAAAAGATGATACTTAATTAAAATATTTTTATTTAAACATGACCATTATGACCTAGATGTTAAGTTGTAAGGTATTAATAGGACTAAATATTATTAAAATTATATTTTTTATATATTTATAAAATAAATCTAGTGGATATCTGTTGATTAGAAATAAAATAAGAATCATTTGAAAGAAAAAAAGAAATGTTTTTGGAAAAAATGTATTTTTCTAAAAGGCAATTTATTCACGCTTTGTACACATAATTTAAAATTAATTTCTACCACTTTTAGAAAATGTATTTGGAAAAATAAACTTAATTTTTTAAATATACGTGTAAAAATTAAATTTCTTTAAATTTTTAATATTTTTCTAAAAATCTTAATTATTTGAAAAATAATGAATAATATTGATTTTCATTGAAAAATAACTTTTTGTTTAAATTATTCACAAAGTTAAATTATAGTTTAAATTGAATTTAAAGTAAAATTAGTTTAATTATATTGAAATTTAACTAATTTATATCATTTTAATCAATTTAATTTTGAATTTTGATATTAAAATATTATATACTTATAAGAATTGTCTCTTTGGAAAACTGTTATTTCATCACGTTTACGGTTTAATATTAAATTGAATTATGACACTTATGTGAATTAAATTTGTAAAAATAAATTCTATATTTTGAATTATAAAATTTATATTTTCTAATAAGTTCAAATTAATTTTTTACCATAATTAATAATTAAAATAGTAAAAATTAATTACCGCAGTTAAGGTAAAATGGGTTTATCAGGGGTTAAACTAAGAAGATAAGGTTTAAAAATGAAATAAAACGAAATTTTTTACCATAATTAATAATTAAAATAGTAAATATTAATTACTGCAGTTAAGGTAAAAATGGGTTTACCGGGGGTTAAACTAAGAAGATAAGGTTTAAAAATGAAATAAAATGTGAAAAAAAAACCCATTTTTGTCCATATGTTGACCTTATCACCTCCTAGGTTCAATAATTTCTCATTTTAGAGGATTTTTCATGATAAAAATTTATACATCACTTTATCTTTTCAAAACATCCATGTGTATCCTATCCCCTACTTATAAAAGGCCAACCCCTATTCTCCTATCTTCACACTTCCAAAACAATTTGATTCATCTAATACCCACAAAAATAAATTAATTAATTCTATCCTCACATACTATATTAATTTGTTTTATTTTTAATCCCTCTTAATAATGCTTTAGTTATAGACCTAAAGAGGCTCTTTGAAGAAGAGGTAAAATTCTTAATTTTGTGTATTTATTTTATTTCTTATTAAAAATACTCTAAAGTTTAATAATAGATGATAATATAATAAAAATAGTATAAAATAAATATTTAGATATTATTATGTTGATTTCATAACCCATATACATCTCCATTTCCATCAAATGGGAAATGAAACCAATGATCATGTGTACGGTGGATTATTGCCTAACGAACCGATATAATTCATTATCGGTCACCACCTTTCAAGGAAAGATATAATGAAAGATTTAACATATTTATATGATATTTATGATATTATTATACTTTTATAATATTTATATCATATATGAATTCTTACTTTCCATTTCATGGGGGGTATGATAATGTCGCTTGTGTGTACGGCGGACTACCGCCTCGCAAAGCGTTGTGATTCATCTTTTGGTTAAACTTTAAATGAAAGGTATTAAGGTTAAATTTAATGAATATATGTGATATTTAGGATATAAACATAATTTTTTAAATATAATATCACATATAAATTCTTACCTTCCAATCTTTTAGAAAACAATAACATCACTCGTGCATACGTGTGGACTACTACCTCCACATAACAATGTGAAAAAAAATTCATTCTATTTTTACATGGATGGTAATTAGGATGGATTTGATTAATATTAATTATTTATATGTAATAATAATGATTCTATAAAGTTTAATTAATATTTATTTTCCTTTCATTTCATCTATCTGTAAAAATAGAAAGAGTGTTTATGCGTATATACAGGCTACTGTCTCCATAAATGGTGCAATCCATTTTCTATCGCTAAATTTAATAGATTTATATAAATAAATATAAAATAAATATATATTATATTTATATAATGATTAAAATTATTTATATGGTGTATCCATTATCAAATTAAAATTACCAAAATTACCAAACTAAAATATAGATGAAAAACGAAGCAATTATCACACAAAACAAAAAATTTATTAAAAAATTGTAAATAAATGGGTGATAAAATACTGTAAGTAAATCATATATAGTATGATATATTTTAGTATGGTTCTATAATATATGTATAATAAATCTATCTTTATTATACATGAGTTTTGGACACGTCCAAAGGAAATCGAACCTGAGGTAAGGGTTTCTCATCTCACTTTTACTTATGTGAGACATACGTCATATTCAACACTTATTCCTTTATGTGGTATATATACTACACATTTTGATATTTTACAGTGTGAAACTATTTCTATTAATGGTATTTGAAGTTTTATTTGAATTTATTTCTATCATGGGGATTATGATTCAAAATTTACCAAAGTGGTAAAGGTTTATTTTACAATCACATCATTATTTAAGATTTTTTTTGTTTTAGTATCCCTTAGAGGAATTATTGGATATTTATATCTTAAAATAAATATATTTTATTATACTATGGTTATTCATGAACTTTTTCAAGTAATATAACCTTTTTTCTACTCTTTGGTACTTAAAATGACTGAGAAAATGTTTTTAAGATTATCCGACTTTATTTCTCTCTTCGGTTGAAAATCCTTTTTCTTCCAAAACCATGTTTTCTAAAAATATTTTCAAAAATATTTTTAACATTCTAAAAATGGTTTATTAAATAAATTTTTAACCATGTTTTCAGTTTTATAAAAAAATTAATCTTCATGTCTTTTTCCAAATAATACTTGTTTGCATTTTACCAGAAATGTGAAATGAATCATTATTTTAATTTGTACAACATGAATACTCAATGTTTTAAAGATTATTTTTCAAGTTTTTAAAGGTTATTATCAAAAAAAATATTTTCTATATATTTTGTGAACTTTTTAAAAAAAAATATTCAAAGTGAACAGGTTATTTTACTTGATAATATTTTTAATGACATTTTTATAGTATTTCTATTCATTAATGACATCAACCCTTAATTGTACTTATGGTTCACTAGGGATAAGTTGTATTGATATCATAATTATCCTTTATTTGGATGGTTTATGATCATTTTGACTAAGGATATAGGATTTTACTACCATTCACCATATTACACTGGATTATTTATGATTATGTTTATTTGATTGGGGTAAGTATTAACATTTTATATGTTATCTTTTCAATACGAATGTTTACGTTTATTATGTTTCACCCCTTTCATATGTGGAATTCATTGAAATTCTTAAGTGTTTGGTGGGTACAGTTTATAGATATACCCTTAACAAATCAACATGTCTCATGATACAAATAAATTGGACAAATTAAATGAGTTTCTACACGGTGATTTAAATTGTCTTATGATAGTATGTTTCAGATTTCCAGAATTATTAATTCCATCATTATGAAATTATTTATTGATGTCCATGTGATTATTTTTTATTATTTAGAATATCTACAGATAATTTAAAAAAATCAATTATTTATATGAATTTATTTGATAATTATTTATTTCTACTATATTATGATCACTTTATTGACTAAATGTCATGTGTTTCAGTTATTTACCTTTCTATATTGATTATGCTTATTTGTTCATGATAGTTTTATTTGTATTCTTACCTTTACTGAGTATTTGAGCTCACCCCTCTCTTATTCCTTATTTTTCCTTGTATACTAGGAAGGGTTTTTTGATTTACATATAGGGATACACTATGAGGAATAATAGAGTTATCAAAGAAACCATTTTTTGTATTTTATGTTTTCAATTGTAATGTGAATTTAAAGTATGTGTATAGTTTTGCAAGACTATTAAACTATTTGGTCCTTCTATATATGATTCATTTTATCTTATGCCAATGTAATAAATTAACTAATGACTCCATGTTATTGGGATCAGGATATTTATAGTTGGTATCAGAGGAATTTTAGTAGAAACCTTGAAAACTCAATTTGGGAAACATATATTAGGGAACATAACCCTATGATAGACATTGAGGATAAGTATAGAAGAACGTTATAAGGTTCTTATAAGGTATAAATTATGTTTTTTTTCCTAAAAATTTATTATTATCTGGATACTATAAGTAGAAGTGGTTCTAGAACAGATGTACCTAGGGGTACTAACTCTGAAAAAGGCAAGTCGGTCTTGACTCAAGCATTACCTGGAATATGAAAATGGGCCATACTTCACACCTAGTTTGAAAATCCTAGTGGATGTTCTTAGTATAATTCACATTTTATTTCTAAACCATTATGAAGGGTTTGAAAATATTTTTATGATTTGAAAACTTTCCCAAAGAAACCATGTTTATGATTATGAGATTAGCTATGCATAAATTTTTCAATTTATGTTTAAGTATTTCACTAGTATTGGGATTATACATTATGTTTCATAATGTTATGAACTAATCGAGTATATTAAATTATTTAAAAATGGTGTGTAGATAAAGGAATGGAAAATTTTTCATTACACATACCCTATATAGGGATTAACCTCCTAGGAAAGACAAGGAAGTAGGATATAGAGTTATAGCTAGAACTGAAGAAATTAAAAATGTATTGGGGTAGCTGACTCTGGTTATGAGTAGTAACCTTTTATATATGGACCAACCTGATAATCCACCACATGAAGTAACAATGTTATACCACTCCATACATTAGAAACACCCATCATTAAATGGGATTACAGATCCATTTGTAGCTGAGCAATGGATAAGTTCCTTAGAGAAGATATTTCTCACTTTGGGAAGCAATAAAAGAGAGAAATTTTTCATATAATTTTATATCCTCATAGGAGATATAGATCTATGGTGGTTATTGATTCAAAACACTAATAATGAAGATGAAATATAAAACATATAATGGAAGGATTTTAATGTAATATTATTGGAAAAGTATTTTACTCATGAGCAACGAGCAGATATGGAGAAACAATTACTAAATCTAAGAAAAAATAAAGATGAAAATATTTCTAAGTATGAATCCAACTTTACAAGGTTAGTTAGGCATGCTACAAACTATGTACGTAATCTAAAGAGAAATATTAAGTATTTCTTTAATGGTATTATGCTAATTCTTTAAAGGTAATTAGTCTCCCTAACTATCTAATCATATGAGTATATAGTACCATATGGTATAAATATAAAGAAATAATTATACAATTATTATTTATTTTAAGGGAATCGAGAGAATAAGAGGAGGGTAGAATAAAATAATGATAAAGGGATGGAAAAGAAGGATTTCCCCATGTCATAATTATGGAAAGAAACACCCTAGTACTTTCTTGAAGGGAATGGGAGTTTTCTACAAGTGTCGAGAGAAAGGATACCATGATCATAATTGTAAGGGAAATAAACAAGTTACTAATGTTCGGTGATTTAACTGTAAGGATATGGGGAACTAAGAAAAAAGTTCCCCAATCATCAAGGGAATATACCTCAGAATAATATAAGGGATCAAGGTCAAACTTATATTATTACTATAGTCAAAGTGTAATGATTAATGTTCTTGTGTTTTGATTGGAGAATTATGTTATAATAGTATTATTATCACTGATATTATAGTTATAAGAATTATAAAATGTATGAGGATTGTACTACAGTACTTTTTCTTTAAAAATTTGAGATCATAAGTTGAAAGGTACCAATGACCAAGAAAAGTGATTTAGTGCTAAGTTGAAATTCTTGTAAAACACATTATTTATGGAATATAACCATTAATATGTGATCTATGTTTAGATAATAATAATAAATATATGTTTATAGGATAGTATTGGTGACCTTGAAATTGGATTTTGAATTGATGGTTTATGTTGTTTTTGTTGGAGTTTGATGCATATTTAGATTATAGAATATATTCAACAACCAAAGATTTTATTTTTGAAATCATGCATGTTTTCATTAATGTTTTATATTGATCAAGGAATTCACATAATTGTAATGTTATATTAAGATCTACTTTATATTTTTTGTGGAATATAATGTTGATTTAGTGACCTTCCTTCTAAATTTTTGGACATTGAATTTGGTCAGACGTGTTTTGGATGATTCTTAAGGATAAATGTATATGGAATAGATTAATTTGAACTTTGGGTTATATTGTATATCTTGTGCTAAACATTTTTATTTTGTAAAATATCTAGAGATGGGAGGAATAACTTTTCATCCTCTTATTGATCTAATGATCTATTAAATTTTAATTTTAGTCCTTAAAGAATAAAAATTCCTATTTTATATTCATTTATTAAGATATGAAGCTAGAATTAATCCAAGCATAGCTAATGTATATAATTGAATATATATTTTCTAGAGTTATCTATCATAATGGAAATATAATCCCTCAACTTTAGGAAAATGATCTTGAGAAAAAAAATTCCTATTATATTCATTTCTGTTGAATCAATGGTCTCTTAACTCATCATATATTTATGGTTTTATGGTGGTTAACATTATCATGACCATTTTATCTATCACTCTCTATTAATCTTTAGGCATTAGTATTCTCTTCCATGTCCATGTTTTCATTTCTCACTAATATTATCATATTGGATACCTAGTAATGTGTTATTATGGATGACATATGTAATTACCTTTTCCTCTTATCAATAGGAAGTTTAATTAACCCCTTTTATGATGTGGGTTTCAAATAAATGTATTTTTAAATTTCAAACCCTTGATTTCCATGATCAATATTAAATTTCAAGGATGCAATTTATTTAAGATGGGTAGAATATAATACCCTGAGATTTTAAAAAGGTACATCATGTTCGATAGTGTGTATGACAAGAAACACCAAGATTGGAAGAGAATATAACACCATAATAATTTATGATAAATTTATTTAAATTCAATCACTTAGATAGTTTGTGCATTATTCAACGTCAGGTTTAAATGAAACATAATACTCTATTAAAATATTATTATTTAAACATAGCCATTATAACCTAGTTGTTAAGTTGGAAAGTATTAATAGGACTAACTAAATTATGAATATTATATGGTTTAAAATTTCATAAAATAATTTCAATGGTTTTATATTTATTATAAATAAAATAAGAATCATTTGAAATAAAAACAAATGTTTTCTAAAAAACTATATTTTTCTAAATAGTTATTTATTCACACTTTGCACACATAATTTAAAAATAATTTTGAAAAATTTTAGAAATTTTATTTCAGAAAATAAACATAATTTTTTAAATCTATATATAAAAATTATCTTTGGGTGAATTTTTGGGATATTTCTAAAAATATTAATTTTTTGATAAATAGTGAAAAATGCTGATTTTTATTGAAAACTGCCTTTTTGTTTAAATTATTTATAAAGTTAAATTATATTTTAAATTAGTTTTAAAGTAAAATATATTTAATTATGTTAAATTTTAACTAATTTAATTAATTTTAATAAATTTTATATTTAATTTTTACATTAGAATATTCTATACTTATGTGAATTTTCTCTTTGGAAAACCGCTATTTCGTAACGTCAATGGTTTAATTTTAAATTGAATTCTGCCAATTATTTAAATTAAATTTGGAATATTGGATTCCGTATTTGGAATAATAATAATTTATATTATATAATAAGTTCAACTTAATTAATGACCATAATGAATAGTGAAAACATTAAAAATCAATTATCACAGTTATGGTAAAAATGGGTTTATTGGGGGTTAAACTAAGAATATATGGGTTAAAATGATCTAAAACTTGTAAAACACCCATTTAATGGAAATATTACGACTTCAAATCCTATAATATTATATAATGACCCATTTTTTTAGTCTTTTTTAATGAGAAAAATGTGGGTATCACTTTATCTTTTCAAAGAATTCCATGTATGTCCTCTCCCCCACTTATAAAAAGCCACCCCCTCTCCTCCCATATTCACACTTACAAAACCCTTTGTTTTATCCAATACCTACCCAAATAACTTCCTTAATTACCTCTCTGAATTATAGAGGCTTTATGTTTGTTATTAATACCTCCTAATAAGGATTTAGTTATAAACATAAAGAGGCACTCTAAAGAAGAGGTAAAATTCCTAAACATAAGTATTTATTTTATATATTCTTCAACCTCGTTAAAAAAATATTAAAATATGATCATAAAAAAACAAAATTATCTCCTATATAATTATATTTTATTATTTTAATTTAATAACCTTGATCCATCTTCACTTACAAAAAATGGGAAACGGAACCGTTGATCGTGTGTATAGTGGACTACCTTCTCGCAAACCGATGTTATTCGTTTTTCATCACCACCTTTAAATGATGGATATAATGATGGATTTAATATAATTATATTATATTTATGACCTTATTATACTTATTTAATTATTATATCACATATAACTTCTTACTTTTCATTTGATGGGGGGTATGATAATGTCGTGCTTGTGTACGGAGAACTGTCGTCTCACGAAGCGATGTGATTCATTTTTTTCTTATGCTTTATATGAAAGGTAGAAAGCTTAAAATTAATAAATATATGTTATATTTATGATATAAAAATAATTTTTTAAATATAATATCCCATATAACTTCTTACCTTCCAATCCGTTGAAAAAAAATAATGTCACTCATGCGTACATGTGGACTACCACCTCCACATAGCGATGTGAAATATTTTTCATTTTATTTTTATATGGATTGTAATAAAGATATATTTTATTAATATAACTTATATATATGACATAATAATTATTCTGTAAAATTTAATTAATATTTATTTTTATTTTTTTGTATTTGTCGAGAAAAATGGAAATAGTGTGCATGCGTACGTACGGTCTTCCATCTCCATGAATGGTGTAATCCATTTTATGTCTCTAAATTTAATAGATTACTATAAATAAATATATAATAAATATATATATGATATTTATATAATGTTAAAAATTATTTATATGATTTTACTGTGATCAAATTAAAAGGACCAAAATTACCGAACTAAAACATACGTGAAAAACGAAGTAATTATCACCCTAAACATTGATTTTAACAAAGAATTGTTAATAAATAGATGATAAAGGACTATAAATAAATAATATATGGTATAATATATATTATTATATTTATTTAATATATGTATAATAAACCTATAATTATTATACAGGAGGTTCAGTCACATATGAAGGAATTCGAACCTGAGGTAAGGGTTTCTTGTCTCAGTTTTACTTTTATGAGACATACACCATATTCACCAATTATTCCTTTGTGTGGTGTATATACTTCCCATATTGATATTTTAAATCATGAAAATATTTCTCTTCATGTTATTTAAAGTTTAATCTAATTTTATTTATTTTATGGGGATTATGATTCAAAAGTTACCACAGTGGTAAGGGTTTATTTCACAATCTCATCATTATTCGGGATTGTTTTTGTGTAAGTCTCCCTTAGGAAAATTATTTGATATTTATATATTAAAATAAATATATTTTCTTATAATATGGTTATTCATGAAATTTTTCAAGTAATATTACCATTTTTCACTCTTTGGTACTTACAATGATTGAGAAAATGTTTTTAAGATAATCTGACTTTATTTCTCTCTTCGATCGAAAATCCTTTTTCTTCCAAAAACATGTTTTCTAAAAATTTATTCAAATATATTTTTAAAATTATCAAAATTATTTATTAAATAAATTTTTAACCATGTTTTAATTTTTACAAAAAAAATTGAATGTAATCTTCATGTAGTTTTCTAAAAAATGTATGTTTGACTTTTTCCTAAAACGTGAAAGGAATATTTGTTTTAACATGTATGGGATAAATGAAATTGTATTCTATCATGACCAATAAATGTTTTATAGATTATTTTAAAATTTTTAAAATTTTATTTTTAACAAAAATTATTTTTCAAATATATTGTAAAAAATTTTTCTAAAATAATATTTTCAGAGTGAAAAGTTATTTTCCATTAGAATATTTTTAATGGCATTTTTTATGGTATTTATATTCATTAAAGACATAAATCCTTCATTATAATTATGATACAACAGGGATATGTTGTATTTATATCATTCTCATTATTTATTTTGATGGTTTATGATCATTTTTAATAAGGATGTACAATTTTATTACCATTCACTATATTACTATGGATAGTTTATGATTATGTTTATTTGATTAGGGTAAGTATTAACATTTTATATATTATCTTTTCAATATGAATGATTATGTTAATTATGTTTCACCCCTTTCATATAAGAAATTCATTGTAATTAGTAAGTTATGGGTGGGTCCTGGTTTTAGGTAGAACCTCGATGCATCAATAGGTCTCATGTTAGATGGGTTTCTACCCACAATTTTAAACTGTCTTTTAAAAGGTCTTGACATTATGTTTCAGATGTCTAGAATTATACATTCACTCACTATGTGATCAGTTATTGATTTCCATGTGATTATTAGATTAGTTATAAAATCCATTAATAATTTTCAAGATTATGTTTTTATTTATATGGATTTATTTTATTATCATTTATTTCTACCATATTAAGAAAAATTTATTGATTAAATGGAATGTTCTTCAGTTATTTACCTTTCTAAATTGATTAAGATTATTTATTCATGATATATATCATTGTATTTTTACCCTTACTAAACATGTGAGATTACCCATTTCTTATATATTATTTTCCCCTAGATACCAGAAAGTTTTTTGTGTTTGATATACAGGGATAAGCTATGAGGAATAATAGTGTTCTCAAAGAAAATACTTTGTGTATTTTATGTTTTCAATTGTAATGTGAATTTAAAGTATGTATCTAGTTTACTAAGACTACTAAACTATTTGGCCCTTTAAGTTAGGATCCCTTGTATCTTATTCCAATTTAATAAAGTAATCATCGGCACTAAGCTACTGGGGTTGGGGTATTTACAAAAATATTGCTCATGCGTACATACGGTATAGCATCTCCATGTAACGGTGTAATTTATTTTTAAAAACCACTTTACTTGGATGGTTATAAAAATAATAATTGATGAATATATATTATATTTTATGAAATAATTATGATTATTGAAATATAATATATCATCTATACTATTACCCTTTTATCTGTTAGAGAATGATAGCATCATTCGTATGTACGTATCGACTACCACCTCTATGAAGCGATGTGATTTTTTTTATTACCACCATGCATAGATGATTCTAAAATAATATATAATGAAAAAAATATTCATGGAATCATTAACATTTTTTATATTATGGAACCATTTCAAAACACCTTTAACCATGGTTAATATACCAAAGTAATTTTGGAGAAATTGATTGAACAACCTTAGGTGGTCAATGTAAACAAGAACAGTTGAATGAATGAATGAAAAATGATTATAAAAGGACAGAACTAATTAAATATATGTGAAAATTGTTATTGATAAACTATTTTATAAATTTAAATTTATTATTCATAAGGGTATAACATGTCTCACCAAATAGGAATCCAAGGTAAGGTTTTTTTCATTATAATTCCACTTCATTGAGACATATTTCATATTATGGACCTAATTTATTTTATATGGTGTATATACTTTCCCCTATGACATATTATATCATGAATTCCTTTTTACTCATGATATTTAAAATTTTGACTTAATTTTCCTCTTTTAAGGGGTTTTGATTCAAAATTTATTAAAGTTATTAAAGTTGTAAAGGTTTATTTTACAATATCACTCTTATTCAGGATTATTCATGTTGAAATATAAAATAGAATAATTATGTTTGCTTTATATTCTTAAAAACACATCTTTATATTATCCTATATTTATTTTTGGCTTTTCCATGTTTTTATTCAAACTTTTTCTCTCTTTTGTACTCAAAGATTGAAAGAATGTTTTTAAGAAAAACTAACTTTATTTTTTATTTTTGGTTAAGAATATTTTTATTCTATATCCATATTTTCCAAATTGGTTCATAGAGTTTTCTATCTAATTTTAAATGATTGGTAAATTTATTTTTATACTAAATTTTAATTTCTTTACAGAGTTTTAAAATGATTTGTTTAAAAAAAATTAAATAAGCCATTTTTTACTTTCTACAAAAGTGTGAGAGGAATGTTCTTTTAGCATATATATCATGAATATATTTTCCCACCTCCATGACCATTATTCACTATTTATAATCCTCTATACGTTTCTATGATTTTAAAAGAAAATATTTTTCCCATTTGTATTTGAATTTTTAGTTTTTATATTAAAATAAAAAAATCATTATTTTCTAAAAGGGTGAAAAGATTTTTTAAAATGATTTATAATGTCATTTTTATAACAACTTTAAAAAATATTTAAAGAAATTTATTTTTAAAGTTTCACTTCCATTTTCCCCTCTAATTCTCAAGAGAATTCACTTTATTAAAAACTTTAAATTACGATGAATTGATGTTCTTATATCATCTTTTACTGATTTATGTATTATACCTTATTTTGAGATCATTAACTTTCTTATGATCATGTTCTCCATCACTCTCCAATATTCATTGAATAGTATATTTATCCTTCGTGTTCATATTTTTTGTATAATGAATTTATTTAGTATCATTTAAAATAATTGGATGTTTTATTTAACATTTTCCATTTCAATATATGGTGTTCTTTGAATAAAACTTATTAAGAAATTTATTTCATTTACCAGGTAAATATTGATGTTTTATGTTATTTATTCAAAAAAGATATTTATTTATTGATAAGAAATATTTATTATGTATTATATTATTAATTCAATATATGAGGAATGAATTGTACATATGTAAGTGATGGGTAGGTCCTGATTATAGATATCCCCTCGATGCATCAACATGTCTCATGATACAAAACAAGTTAGCATGATGTATAGACCAAAGCTATAAGATCTTATCATAACATTTAGGTAATTTGTGTATACCTACCCATATAATGAAAGTGTATTGGTAAAGGAATTGACTATATGATTCATAATGTCTTGGTTGAGACTTTTATAGTAAGATCATGAATGTATGACATTATGCATTTCCTTTATTATTATTTTTATTATTATCTGTGTGATTATTTTATTTTCCATTGATATATTTTGAAGATTAGGTTATTGATTAAATGTAATATATATTGATTATTTAATCTATCATGTTATTTATTCCATACATATTTATGATGAATTTTTTTGTATTCTTTCCCTTTCCATGAATATGAGCTCACCCTTTATTATGTTTTCCTTTCCCCATGTTATGAAGAAGGAATATTTGAATGATCTTTAAGGATGAAAAACAAAATTCATGCTATGTTTTGTTTTTAAAATTTTATATGGAAATAATGTATGTATCTAGTCACCTAATACTTCTAAAATGATTGATCATTCATGTTGTTATCCCTTATATCTTGTGCCAATGTAAAAAAGTAAACATCGGCTCTGGGTCACTGAAGTTGGGATTTATACAATCACCATGCAATATAAATGAAATCACAAGTAAAATGGAAATTAAGAAACTATGGATGTGTACCTTACACCATTTCTTCCATTACACCATATTCAACCATCATTTTATGGGTTTTATGGAGATCACAAAGAGGCAGTTGTAATTATTAAATAAAATAGCATTGTATCAAATATAATGCCTTAAGACATGTCCATTTATATACTATGACTTTCATATGAAAACACCTTATGATATGGCTTAACATAAATTATGATATCCATTGGTAGCAGTATGGAATTATAATTTATGATATCTGTAAGTCATAAAATATGACATATCCAAATCACACCATATACAAAGTGCCTTTAGGAAATATCTCCTTAAATGTGATGGAGATATTAATGCATATATCTCTCATAGGGTATACCAATTGTCTTGATATTTTAGAACAAAAATCAATAATTAATTTTTAATATGTAGGAATTAACTACACATCAATTTGAAATGTGGTGTGACTGGTATGACTATAAAAGTATGTTTTCATTTAAAAAAACATTTTAGTTCAAAACATACATCACCTACTAAAAATCGAGAAAATATGATCATATTTTAATGGTTATTTAGGTAAAAAATAGTTATTCATTCATGATATATAATACTAAACCTCATGTCAGTACAATAGATGGTCAGCGCCTTTATGACTAAAAGTGTATATTTTTATTTAAAAGTGAAATTTTAGTTCAAAATATGTATCATGAACTCATAAAAAAATGTGATTGGATTTACATGAGGATTTATAAAAAATCTATAATTAATTTTCTATGTGTATGAATTAATCTCACATCAATCTGATACATGGTGTGACTGGTATGACTAAAAGTGTGTGTTTTTAGCTGAGAAGTGACATTTTAGTTCAAAATGTGTGTCACATACTCAAAAATTGAGAAAAAAATACACAGATTGCCATGATTATTTAGGAAAATTATTGATTTTTTATCCATGAAATATAATAATTAACCTCAAATCAAACTAACACACAGTGAGCACTTTTATAACTAAAAGTGTGAATTTTCATTTAAAAGTAACATTTCATTTCGAAATGTGCATCTTGTAACACCCCGACCCCTCTAGGCTAGAGTTGGTGCATTACTTGTGATATTGAAATGGTTAGAAGGAATGAAAATCCCAAATGAATTATCAATTTAGTAGTCTTGAATAAACTAGATACATATATGTAACACAAATTACATTGGAAAAGGTTACAAAATACAATACATAACAAAAACTAAAAACTGCAACCACAGGAACTCAATAAATGATCACCTCTTCATCTCCTGTTTATAGAAAACAATGAAAGGGGTGAGCTCAAATGCTCATTAAGGGTTACATATAGCATAAGCATGAATACAATAATAAGTGAATTGTAATCAATCTGACATAATCAATATGGCATGGTGAATAAATGAAAAACTCACGCCATTAATAAACTGAGAATGAAACTACATCCATAGATTTTATCATAATGAAAACCTTATGGATAGTAATAAATGATAATGAATAAATAGAATGCTTATTAATTGGACTTCATGTATCTGGCACATGATACCATAATACCATAAAAACGGCTTAGTTCTGTGGGTGGAAACCCATCTGATTTTTGGAAACAAACTCGAAGGGTTTGTTTCCAACTGATTTGTCTCATGAGACCTAACGATGCATAGAGGGGCTATATCAGGCCCCGCCCTCCACTTAATATCCAAATAATTCTTTATACATTGATTCAATACAAGATTAATCTTCCTTTTCAATATTCTTATAGAGTAGAGTATATGGATTAATCAATATTTCTATAGTTAAAATAACGTTCCAAATAAACACCATAGGTAAAATGGTATACGGTTTAGACAAAAACATATCCATGATATGAGATTATGGATATTTAATATAAATATAATTCCAAATGAAAATTTATCTCAAATTGGCAGTAGGTACACCACATAAGGATTATTAGGTGCACCATACAAAGTTAGTCACAACAAAATAGTAGTTGAGACAAAGTCTCTTACCGCAATGTAATTGGTCGAATCATATGACCAGAACATAATAACCCTTAAATGAATCATTTAATAACATAAATATAAATAGAATCATGTTATTATAAATGTAATTACACATATACCACATACAATAAATAAGTGGCGGACAATGAAAAACTCGCAGAAATGAAAGTGAGATGAGATACCCCTTACCTTATGCTCGAGTGTGTTCTTCATTTGTTTTAATAGCCTAAATAATAAAATTTAGCTTCATTAATTAATAACTCCAGAACCTATTATAAATTTCATTGATTTATTATAAACTTATTAGGTTCATTCATGGCCTTTTTATGGGTTTAAGAGGTTCAATTTTCTTGTTTTGGAAGCATTTTCTTCCTTAGTTTTCATAATTTGTTTACTTGTTTTCATGAATGGAAGTTCATTTGAAATGTGGTTAAACAT
This sequence comes from Viscum album, assembly GCA_963277665.1. Taxonomy (NCBI): domain Eukaryota; kingdom Viridiplantae; phylum Streptophyta; class Magnoliopsida; order Santalales; family Viscaceae; genus Viscum; species Viscum album. Next base: position 66,932,305 of record OY728165.1, on the reverse strand, counting down.
TCAGAATTGTTAATATATCTTATTAATGACATTAAGGAGATATAAATTATTTTATGTTATATACCATGATGATAATTCATTAGTTAAAAGTTTATTACAAATATTTGGATTAACTTGGCCGTTTTTTCATAATGAACTTGTTTTGTATTATTATCTTATATTATGAGTGTCTAAGGATTACAGAACATTAATGAGATTAAATACATATATTATTGTCTAGTTCAACCATTAAAATGGTATCATGATCAGTAATGAAGGAGAAAGTGAAGAACAAAACTCCGTCAGCCACAAAGGTTATAAATTGGAATCTCATGGATGTTGATTTCGTTTATAAAAATAAAAGGGAGGGAGTAAGGATATTGATGATATTTCTTCCTTTAATATGATATAATTCCAGTATATATATGATACTTTAGTTTATCATGGTCATTTGGATATAGTAGGTGAGGAGATAAAAATAAAATAGATGAACTTGAAAATAAAAGAAAAGGTGAGAGATCCCCTATGAAAATTCGGCAGCCTAACAGCATCGCTTAAAATTTCATAAAATGAAATGATGAGAGAAAAATGGTATCTCATCATATTGAAATCAAAAAAGAAAGTAATAAGAACACATAAAATCAAACCCCAACATATGAGAATAGAAAATCAAATGGATAGCATAAAGGAAGTGTCGACTAAAAGATGAGAATGAAGGATTCCCTTACCTTGTAGAGTAACTCCTAGATATTGAAGGATGGGACCTTGGGGGATTAAGGACACATTGGGAGGACTCATAGAGAGGTAATAACACCATATATTCTATGATATTGAGTTTTTAGTGAATGAAAACGAAGGGGGTTAGTGGGTATTTATAGTAATTAAGAGAGAGTTTTTTATTAATTAAAACGGACACCTCGTTAGTGGTTTTCAAAAAACCATGGGCCTGCCCATGGTATTTTCCCATGGTTTAAGCCACATTGGAAACCTCATTTCATAATATACTATACACAATTTTACCATCAATTTACATTAATAATTACATCATTATGATGTCATTAAACTACCGAAAACTCAAATCTATATTTTTACTATTCACGAAAAAATCTTGTATTTTAGAAAAATCCCAAAAATTCACCCTAACCATTTTTCAATGTGTAGAATTAAAAAATGAACTCAATTTTTTGAAAATATTTTTCTAAGTATTTTTAATTTAATTTTTAAATAAAATGAAATTTAATTCGAAAAATAATAATTTAAAGGTATAATTAGTTCTGTATTACATTGAAAAATTAATTAAATTCTCATTATCTTATTACCTTAAGAAAATAAAATATTATCATTATTTACTATTTATAAGGTTTATATTACTATTCATATTACTATTCATAAGGGTATGTTTCTATTCATCATAAAATCAAGTTGGTTCTATCAGACTCTAAACGACTTATTGGTCACAACTCTAGATGATTATTTTTCAAAATTCAAAACATAGAAGTGGAAAATTTATGTTTAATGGATAGCATATAACTTTCTCCTATAATGTTTTGTTTCACAAAAGACTTAGTGCTTCATGAAATATGGGCTATCTAATGAATATAAAGTATTTAAGAGCAACATACCATAAAATGTTTGGGGTGTTACACATCTCATACTCAAAAGTGAGAAAATTTCATCATATTTTCAATTTATACTTTAGGAAAATGATTAATAAATAATTTTTTATGTTTATAAATTAGAATCATGTCCATATGACATGTAGTTAGTGCTTTTATAACTAAAAGTTCATGTTTTCATTTAAAAGTTACATTTTAGTTCAAAACATGTGTCAAGTACTCAAAACTAAGAAAATTCTCTTAGATTGTCTTGATACATTATAAAAAGTATACATAATTAATTTTTGATGTATCATAATTAATCTCAGGTCAATCCAACACACAGTGTGACCAGTATGACTAAAAGTTCATGTTTTCACTTTAAAAGTGATATTTTAGTCCAAAACGCATATCACATACTCAAAAATGAGAAAAGTCACTCGAATTATTTTAATATTTTATGAAAAATATCAATAATTCATTTTTTTTATGTAGTAATTAACCACACATTAATCTGACACATGATGTAGTTGGTAAAACTAAAAGTGTGTGTTTTCATTTAAAAGTGTTATTTTAGTTCAAAATACATATTACATACTCAAAACTGAGAAAAAATTATTTGATTGTCTTGATATTTTAAAAAAAGATCTATAGTTCATTTTTAATGTGTAGGAATTTTCATCAAGTCAATCTAACACACGATGTGACTAATATAACTGAAAATGCATGTTTTAATTTAAAAGTGACATTTTAGTTCAAAACATGCATCACATACTCATAACCAAGAAAACACACTTGAATTTTATAGATATTTTAAAAAAATTGATAATTTATTTTTTATGTGTATGAATTAACTTCATTTCAATTCAACATTTGTTATGGATGATATGACCGAATGTTCATATTTTCATTTAAAAGTGACATTTTAGTTCAAAACAAGTGTATCATACTCAGAACTAAGAAAATACTCTTAGAATGTCTTTATACTTTATAAAAATTATCCATAATTCATGTGTGATGTGTACAAATTATTCTCACATCAATCTAACAAACTGTGTGTTCAGTGTGATTTAATGTGATTTTTTCCATTTAAAATGATATTTTAATTTAAAATTCACATCACATACTCAAAATGATAAAACACACTCAAATTAACATTAAACTTTAGAAAAATTGATTATTAATTTCTAACTTATAATAAGTGACCTCAATACGATCTAACACACGGTGTGATCAGTATGACTAAAAGTGTGTGTTTACATTTAAAAGTGACATTTTAGTTTTAAACACATGTCACATACTCAAAACAAAATACTCTGATTATATTGATACTTTTATAAAAATATTGATAATTTATTTGAGACATGTATGGATTAACCTTAATTAAATCTAGCACATGGTATGGTCTTCATGATTTAAAGTTCATGTTTTTATTTAAAAATGGAATTTTAGTTCAAAATGCACACCACATACTCAAAACCAAGTAATCATGTCTAGATTTTATTGATAATTTAATAAAAAGATTGATAATTAATTTGTGATGTGTATGAATTAATTTCAAATAATTCTGATACAGGGTGTATATGTTATGACTAAAGGTTCTTGTTTTCATTTAAAAGGGACATTTTTGTTAAAAACTCATGTCGCATACTCAAAATCAATCAATCATGACCGTATTTTCTTGATACTTTAAGAAAAAGATTGATAATTCATTTTTGATGTGTAGGAATTAGAATGACATCCCTAATTTTAGGTAATTTACCCTTGTTTTGTATATTTTCAAGTCAAATAATTCTTGGGTTAATTTTTGGGACTTTATAGAAGGTTTTGAGATGTTTTGGAAGTGTTTCTGGAGGTTTACGGTTTGATGATAAAGAATTGGTATCCTCTTCCATGAATCGATTGCCTATTTAATCAATTAAGGGAATATCAGTGGTTCTATAAGATTGAATTATGATCAGGATTTCACCAAATCCAAGTTCAAAAGGAGGATATTATGAATATATCCTTCAGGAGAAGATATGGGCATTATGAATATGTGGTTATGACCTTCAGTCTTACAAATAAACTATCCATCTTTCTGGAATTTATGAATCTAATTTTTCATAGGTTTCTTTATTACTTTTTGTTGGTGTTCTTTGATGATCTTCTGGTGTATTATAAGACTAAATACTATCATGAACAACACTTGGCTATAGTATTTGGTATCTTGTGGGAACATCAACTTATTTAATCTTTCAAAGTGTTGTTTATGGATATAAGAAATATGTTTCCTTGGTCAGGTCATTTCTGAAAAAGAAGTTTCTTTTGATCTTTAAAAGATAGAGGTTTTTATCTCTTGTAAACCACTGAATAATGTTTTTAAGATATTAAATTTCCTTGCCTTAGTAGAATGATTTTGATGCTTTGTTCATGATTTTTCATGTCTATCCTCACTGATGACAGCCTTTATAAGGAAATGTGTTCCTTTCCAATGGAACGATCATTGTCAAATATTTTTCTAAGAACATAAGATATAGCTTACATAGCACCTATCCTTTAATTTACAGTGTCAGGACAAGGGTATGTAGTCTATTATAATGCATCGGGATATGGACTGGGTTGTGTTTTCATGCATGGAGATTATATTTTTGTTTACAGCTCATGATAGTTATGAGTGCATGAGAATAATTACCCAACACACGGTTTGGTGTTGGTTGTTTTAGTTCATGCCTTAAATACTTGGTTTCCTTAAAAAAAATTTAAAAAATTTATGGTGTTACATATTATGAGAGGTTGAAACATATTTTCTCAAAATGGGATTTGAGTCTAAGGTAATTCTAATGGATGGAATATCTATAAATTTTTAACTTTTACATGATGTATACACTAGGGAAAAGAAATTATGTAGTGGATGAAGTAAGAATGAATCCATACAACCAATTGGACAAAGTGGATTTATATCAACAGTTGATAATGACGATTATAGTTGATATGAATCTAGAATGTAATAATTAAGGTGATGTTATAGTTTTCTTTCTTTCTTCTCTTATTCATGATTTAGTAGATAAAGTTAGAGAAGCTTATACATCTAATCATGAATGTTTAACCGTTATGTCAAAACTCAATGGGGGGTAGATCATTGAGGGGTGAACGATAGATGGGATATATGTACTACATTTTAGAGATCATATTGTGGTATCTATAGGATATCATGACCAATTTATCTATGCATACCTCTATTTGAGATAAGTTTTTTATCCTGGAATTCAGAACATGTATAAAGAACTGGCATAAAAAGGAGAGTGGTGGATTTTGTCTCGAGATTCCTCTCCTATTAGAAAGTCAAGGTGGAGCACCAACGACCAGCTAGTATGTTTCATTCTTTACCTATTCCTATATGGAAATGGTAGAAGATAACTATTGGTTTTGTTATAGGTATACCAAGAACGGTTAGGAAACATGATGTCACATGGGTGATTGTGGACCAGATCATGAAGTTGGCTCACTTCATTCTTATCATGAATCCAATATAGTGAAATATTTTTCCAAACTCTATATTTGGGATGCATGGATATCTAGTTTCAATTGTTTCTGATAGAGACCTCAGGTTTACATCTCATTTTTGGATGTCCTTATATCAATCCCTTTCAACTAAGTTGACCATGAGTAAATCTTATCATCCTCAAATGGATAAGCAATCTGAACAGATGATCTGAATGTTTGAATACATGTGTAGAGATTTCATAATGAATTTTGGAGGCTCATGGGAGGTGCATATACCATTAGTGGAGTTATCATACAACAAAATTTATCAATATTTGATACATATGGCCCCTTTCAAAGCATTTTATGTTCATCCTTATCATTTTCCACTTTTTTGGGTGGAAATAGGTGAGGATTCACTTATCAGACTTAACCTCATGCATGAGGTAATAGAGAAGACTTATATGATTAGGAAGAGGAAGGAAATAAATTAGAGATTTTAGAAATAATATGCATACCATTTTCAATAACCATTATAATTTGAGTTAGATGATCATGTATTCTTGATAATCTATCCAATGTTAGAGCATCTTCATTTTGGAAAAAAAGAAAAAATTTATCCTTGATATATTGTCCATTTTGAGATACTTGAACAAGTGGGTGATGTGTCTTATTGGATGGATTTACCACCAAAGTTCAGTTTTGTGCATAATTTATTTCATGTATCTCAATTAAATAAGTAATAACCTAATCCTAACAATGTGATTCAATGGGACTATGTTGATCTTGAACTAGATGATACATTAATTCATTTTCTGATAAGGATTCTAGATTGTAAATAGAATCCCTTATGGGGGGAAATAATCACATTGGTATATGTTTTATAGAAACATTGTCATATTTAGGAAGAGACATCAGAACGTGACAAAGAAATTAGGGAGCAATGTCCCAAGCCCTTCTAAAACAACCTTAGTTTTCCACTTTATAAGGATGGAAAGAATAGTGGTGGGGGGACTGTGACACCCTTGATTTTAGGTACTTTACCATTATTTTGTATATTTTCAATCCATATAACACTTAAGTTAAGTCTTAAGAGTTTCTAGAAGGTTTTGTAATGTTTTAGTAGTGCTTATAGAGGTGCACGGTTTAATCATGGCAAGTAGAAACTATGAACTACCTCCAAGAAACTGTGCAATATGATTTGGGAGTCACTGAAAAAGCCCATAGTTAGAGCATAGTTTTTACTAACCATGTGCATGGTAAGGGAAAGCATGCAGGTTGGGATAATGGGGGGAAGCATAGTTGACGTATGGTTTTTCTATATATGAAATCCAACTGTTCAAGGTGTTTTCCTCTAGAAAATAGCATCACACAATAGGCACATCATTATCCAAACCATGTGACCCTTTGGATCTTGTCTAGTGGCATACACATGGTTAGCACATATTTTAAAAAACCATGTGATAAGAATTTAATGCTCTAAAAATTTTTGTTTTAATTTGGATTAAGGCCCAAAAGTCTCTTTAGTATCCTATTCTTCCATGGTCTCAAAATCCTCTTCCTCCCTAAGATCATTGTCAATTCCATTCGACTCAGAAGAAAAATTTGAGAAAATCAAAGTGCATTGGAGATCTAGAATCATCAGTAAGCCCTTGTTCTCTCTCATTATTCCTTATTATTCTTAGATCTACTATTATATTCTATCTCATAGACATATATCTAGTATATTATAGATAGATCTATGTGCTAGGATGTGATCTATGATGATATATTATTGGATTTATTGAAGGGAAGGTTATGTGAGCCCGAATCAAAAAGTTATAAGCATCGTTCCTCGTTTTTTTCATCTATTGAGAAATGGGTGGATTCCCTCTCATCTCCACTACTCTATAACTTTAACAATTATTTTTTCTTAAATGGTTTTTTTTAGATTTTCTATGTTTTTTTTAGGTGATTTCATAAAGAAATTTATTTTGGTGTGTTTTGGAAATTGTGGAAAATTGGTTGGATTTTGGAAAACCCCCTGCTTATAATTTTAAAATGTCAATTTTAAAATTATAGAATAGTTTTTATGCATGAAAAGTGTTTGATGAAATGCTTTCAAAGTAATAATTTTTCTATGTGAAATGTATTGGCCTGGAATTTAGCATGCTTTGGTCGGTGTGTGTTAAAGTGGATGGGTATGGTCAGAAGTGCCACCATCAATATAGGACATATTATGGTCATGGAGTACCACCATTAATGGTAACACCAATATTGAGTTTATAGTTGTGTGTATATAGATGTTTGTGTGTGTGTGTGAACATGGGAAAGGTTATGCTAAATGTGAATGGATGGAAATAACCTTGTTTATAGTTTTCTCACATGTACTTATCTTACAACATTATATAAATTGTTAAACTATTTTCCAAGTGTTTTATATGAATTTTGATAACAAGTTTCCATACTAGTGGTTTGTATTGGGAAGTCTCTGGGGAAGTCCTATTGGGTTTATACTCACCCTCTACTTGGGCACTTTGGTGTGTTTGCAGATGTCATTTATCAGGACATGGGGAAAGGGAAGATATTTTCTTTCTCTAGAAATGTGTCTTGATACCAATGGAATGGAAGGTGGTGTTAAATCTTAGATAATTTTCATGTATTACTTGGTATTTTTTCTTTGATGACTTTGGGACATGTTGTCTTGAGTTTTGTTAGTTTTTATACCATGTTCTATTATTAATCTGATATTTCTGATTTTTTTTTGTTTTTATTTGGATTGTATTGTTTATACTCATGCATCATGGAGGAGGATTGGATGTTTATATTTTATGTTGTTGGATTTTTTTATCTTTAAAGGTAAAATCATCCCTCAATATGTTCCTAATACCTTGTCATTTATTTTCAGCTTTTGGTGTCTAAGAGATGTCACCCAAGGTTAGTGACACTCTGTCTCTTCTCAGGCCAATGAGTTGCAGTGGGATTTTAAAATTAATATCACATCAATTAGATACATTGTGTGTATGGTATGACTAAAAGTGTGTGTTTTCATTTAAAAGTGACATTTTAGTTCAACATGCAAGCCACGTGCTTAAAACTAACCAAACACACTCGAATTGTCGTGATATTTTAAAAAAAAAAAGTTATTCATTTTAACTTGTATGAAGTAACCATATATCATTCCAATTTAAATTTATCATAGATTATATATCATTTCAATTATAATTTGTTTTTATTTTTTATGTACTATTATTAAAATAAGCATTTTTTTTATTACATGCACTCACTTCTTTTGTATAAGGTTGGGTTGATCATTGGGGAAGACCTGTTATGAGCATTATGTTTTTGTATTTATTATAATTATTTTTGTGTTGAAGTGAATTTTACATCAATGTAATTTTATTATACTAAAATTTTTTAATTTAATATTTGTATTGAAATGATTGTGAAAAGTAAATTTAATTTATTTTTTATGTTTAATATAATATTTGTACTGTAATTAAAATAGTTTTTTATAATTTTTATTTGTTGCTATAAATTCCTATAGATATAGCTACTAGAACACTACACCAACTAGTAATGACTTTTCTCAATGCTACATGAAGTGTTGAAAAATGTCTCTTTTATCAGTACTAAAGATAGTACTAATAAAAGTGTTATTTATCAACACTACAAAAAGTGAAAATGAAGGTGATTTTTATCAGTGCTAAAAAAATTCTAAAAAAGGCCTCATTTTTTATTAGGATCAAAAATGATTGTCCCACTGGTATAGTGATAATTTTGAGATAAAATAAATTATAAAATTCATAAATAAATGACACTAGGTGTAATGTGGAAAAAATATTAAAAATGAAAGGGGTAAAAACCATGAGAAAAACAAAGGATCACTGTGGGTAAAAGTGGGTACAAATACCTCAATATTACAAGGATAAAAGCCTCATAAATCACTCACTTGAATATGTAGGGAAACTACCTCAAAAAACACCACTCATAAATGATAAACTACTATTGGTGTTGAAGATGATGAGAAAAATATTGTGGGGATCCCCTTTTATAGGCTACCTCTCCCCCTCCTGATTCCTTCTTTATTAGAGGGTTTTTGGGGTTTAGCCACCCACCACACAGCCACCACGCCTACCACTATTTGATAAATGATGGGGAGGAACTGTCTTTTAATAAAAAAACTATCGACACATTTCCCACTTGGAGATTTTATTGTGAACCAATCATATCTCTACATATCCTTTCTATCTGCTAAACCATGATGTTCATGTCTCTATGAGACCACTCAAGGATATGCACTATCTAAACCTATCAAGTTCGATCACCTTCATTATGAAATCCAACATATTTTCCTTAATTTAAATTTTATGCATGTCTACACTTCCTTCCTCCACTACATCTTAGAAAAAAGTGATATTGTACCCCAATGTGCTTCATTCTGGAATGAAAATATGAATTCCTTATAATGTTCAAGGCACTCTGACTATCACAAAACAATGGTATCTAACCCTTTCTGTGTATAAACTCCTCCAATAACCTTCTCATACAAATTGATTCTTTTCAAGCCTATGTAGTTTCCATGTACTCTGTCTCCATTATGGATAAATCCACAACTAACTATAACATTGAAATATAGCTCAAAGCTCCTCCTGCAAGAGTAAACACATAATTGGTAGTGGATTTCCTTTGGTTATAATCACCTAAAAATATGAATAAACATAGCCTCTGATAGTAAAATTTGATTCTTCATAACATAATGCAACATCTGAGGTCTCCTTGATGTATCTCAAGATCCTATTTAGTGTGTTCCAATGCTCCCATATTGGATTCTCTATGTACCTACTAACTACTCTCACTTCATGTGAAATTTTTGGGCTAGTATAAACTATATCAAACATTAGACTCCACACTATTGATGTATACCATACATGATACATCTACATTCTCTCTGCTTCACTGATGTGACTCATCATAGAGGATAACTTGAAATTAACTATAAGAAGGGTAGAGATTACCTTATATTCTTTCATATTGAATCATTTCAAGACTTTCAGTAAGTAATTATTCTATAATATAAATATTTTCCCATTATTTATTTCTTGATAAATCTACATTCTAAGAATCTTGTTTGATAGTACCAATTCTTTCATATCAAAATCTCCATCCAACTGTGCCTTCGTCTCCTGGATCTAATCATTATTGGGGTCAGCAACCAACATGCCATCCATATACAATAAAATAATGATAAAATCATTATCATCTGAAACCTTGAAATATACACAAGGATTTAAATGAAGTTATTTGTATCCAAGTCTCATGATATAGGAATCAATTCTCTTATACCAATACTTCGATGACTTCTTGAGATCGTACAAATATTTTTTAAAACCTAAAAACCAAGTTCTCTTTTCCTTCTTCTATAAAACCTTCTAGTTGGAGTATATAGATCTCTTCATCAATATCTCCATGGAGAAAGTAAGTCTTCTCATCCAACTTCTATAGATGTAAATTGTATGTAGCACACAATTTCATAACTATCTAAATAGTCATCATTCTAACAACTGGATAAAATATTTCATTGAAATAAATACCTTCTTCTGAGCATATCCTTTGACCACTAGTCTTGAAAAATAACCTTCCACCCAGTCTTTTTCATCCCACTTGATCTTAAAACCCCATTTTTTTCAATGGTCTTCCTCCCATAAGGTAATGGAACAAGATCCCAAGTCTTTTTCTTATTAGAGGTTTCAAGTTCTTCCTACAACACCTCCATCCATGAGGATACATTTGGACTCTGGTTTACATTCTTAAAATAGTATAGTTCTCCATACTCTACCAATAATCAGTAAACAATATTTCTCTAAATAACATAATTTGAGTTTCATACTAGTTCTATTTTCTCCCAAGTTTATCTTTTTGGTCCAGACTCAATCAGTACTTGATCATCATGCTCTGGTAATTCCTTAGTAGAAAATGGTTCTTCCTTTGATTTTTCCTCCACCTCAACTATTTTTGTTTTTGTATTCTATTTATCAATGTATCTATCAATTATCATTTTCACCTTTTCTTTTGAAAAAATGATATCTCTACTAATGATAATTTTGTGGGTGGTGTTATCTCACAAATTATACCCCTTTACATTATCAGTGTATCCTAAGAAGATACATTTCCTAGATCTTGAAACCATCTTCGATGTCTCATGGTCATTAAATAATACATATACAAGACTTCTAAAAGTATGTAACAAGTAATAGTCAATGAGTTTGTAGCGATGTGACCTATAAGCCCAGATCTAGTGTATTATATTAATTATATTAGCATGATTACAAGGAATAAATCCCTAAAGGACCAATTAGTTTAGTAGTCTTGGTCAACCAGATATATAAATGAGTCTTTTATTACAAATGACTACACTAATTACAAGATAATTTTTTCTTCTTCTTTCTAAAATATAAATAAATAACTTCAAGGGTAACTCTAATCCATTTATTAAATCCATGTATATCTTTTATAGTACAGTTCTTGGATACCTAGGGAAAGAAACATAATAATGGTGAGCTCAAATGATCAGTAAGGGTAAGTAAAGCAGAAGAAATAATGAATTAATGAGAATAGTCAATATGAAAAGGTAAATAATTGGATACACATTCCATATAATCAATAAACTGAATTGAAGTGTGTAAAAAATATGTCAAGTTAATGACTAGAAACACGTTACATTCAAATAACTAGATAAGGAAAAATAAATATAGAAAGGTAAGAAACTGAAACACGTTCCATCTAAATAAAAAAATGAAATGTATCTATAGACTTGTTGATAAAAAATCTCATGGATAGATAATAACTGAAGGTTGAAAATGAAATAAATCCATAGATATGTCAATGGAAAATCTCAAGGATGAATAATAACTAAATATAAATGAGGTAAATACTTTGTTATTAGACGCCATATTTCCCAGGTACATGGTACCTTTACCGTCAAGAAATTTCACATGAAAGTTTACAAAATTTTGGGTAAAAACTCATCTAATGTAGCTAGCCAAATTAATTATATTATGATACTATTGATACATCGAGGGTATATCTATAACCGAGCCCCACCCATGTCGTACCAGTCCAAAACATTCCTCATATATTGAATAATTTTTTTAACAACATACCTTATCAAATATCCATATGGAGTAAGAGATATGAATAAATTAATATTTATCCAAATGATATAATAATTGTAAAAGTATGCACCATATGTAAAATGGTATACAGTTTAAGAAATATTAATATCCATGATAAATTAAATGGATAATTAGGGGAAATTCAATGTTTAATGATTATAGAAGATTGAATGTTTCAAGGAGAAAAAGAAATCATGTGAATGTGAATAATATCCTTGGATAAATCAATCATAAATCATCATTATGATGATTAAGTATGATATTAATACATCATACCCCAATTGGAGTAAAATAAAGGGTTTTTTCCATTGATGAATGAAAATATGATAAAAATATATTTTAAAAACATTCTTGAGGAAAATATCTTTCTGTTTTGAAAAAAACTTTTGAAAATAATTTTCTTTGAAATTAAATTTAAAAAAAATCTTTAAAAATTAACCTCTCAAAAATGAAAAGTAATCATTGAAGGAATGACGGTTAGTAAATTTGTACATGTCGTACAAGGTAAAATTAACATTCCCTTTGCATAGTAAAAATGTAAAAAAATGACTTGTTCGGAAAGCAACAAGAATATTCCTTTGAAAAAATTGGTAAAATAAAAAAAATAGTTAAAAATGTATTTACCAAATCATTTTAAAACATTTTTGAAAATGTTTTAATAAAACATGGTTTTTAAAAGAAAACAGGTTCTATGACTAAGGAGAAAAATGAAGTTGGGATTTCTTAAAAACATTTTTAAAACACTTTGAGTACCAAAGTGTGTGAAAATGGTACTAATGCTTGAAAATGGTCATGAATAAATAAAGGATATAAAATTAAAGGTTTTTTTGACAAAATTTCATAAAATTTCTTCGAATAGAAATACCATTTAAAGATAATTAAGTTTGTTTTTGAGGAAAATAATCTTTAAACATTCCAAAGTGTCCCATACCAATTTGAAACATTTTAAATCATAAATATCATGAATCCATAATATTAAATGAAATTTTATGATACCATAAAGAAAAAATGATTAATTATATAACATGAAAAGAGGCTCAGTAGATACACCACACAAAATATGTAAGTGGTGTACATGACATTTATCCCACAGATGTAAAAATGGTGAGATGAGAATCCCTTGCCTTGTGTTTCCTTTTGGGTAAAAATCCTTTAACTTCTTGTATAATAAACTTGTTTTAATTTTATACTTTCTTGAGAACATTTTTTAAATTTATCATTACTTTTATTTCACTTATTATAATGTTTTATGAAACTACTTAAACAATTATATTTACATCGGGTGTTTTGACCAAATTCGGTTTATGTGTCAAAAACAACTTTGGTAGGTCAACTGTGGCCAAAGGGGTCGATATCTAACATATAAACAATAATAATCATGAAAAAATTATCATATTTATACATAAATTATAATTTTAAAATCAATCATTAAATATGGTTATGAAAAATGAACAAACATTATAATCATGGAGATGGTAGGTCGTACGTACGCGTAAGTAACGTTCTCATTTTTCAATGATCGTTATGGAAAGAAGGTAAGTAGAATTATATATTTCCAGAATGATCATAATTTTATGAATACCATATTATTTATTCATATATTCTTACATATAAAATTATCATGATGTAAAAGTAATCACATCGTGTCAAGGAGGCGGTAGTCCGCACATCCCTGACCGACATTATCACTTTTTAGTGTGTGGAAGGATAATAATGAAAATGATATGTGTATATATATATATATACAGAAAAATAATTATGTCATTAATATAATATAGATGTTTTTTATGTATCATATGTTCAATTATAATCATAATTTATACATTCCATGGATCGTGTGAATGAATCACATTGCTTTGAGGGGGCGGTAGTCCACACCTCCTCAAATGATGTTATCATATAACGCAAAATGGAAAGTATAAGGGTATGTGTTGTAAAATAAATAAATAAACTTAAATACATATTAAAAATAATATAATATATATATAAACTTTGTTTCCATCATAATGACCAACCATGAATGTTGGAAATGGAAAAATGAACAATCATCGTTTTGTGAGGCAGTAGTTCGCCATACCCAGAAACAATATGTTTGTTACCCATTAGATGGAGGTGTGTGTAAGTGTAGGTAGAAATATTAATATAAAAATATACTAGTGTATTTATAATAATTTTTTTGTTATGTTATCATAGGATAAGAATATTACAGGGGTTGAATAATGGAAATGAAACTAAAAATCTTGAGAGAAGATGTTACCTCTTAATCGGGTAACTTCTTTTGCTTTGAACCAAAAGCTTAGATTTCTTTATACACAAGGGGAGGCTTCTAGGATGAGTGGAGGCATGTTGTAACACTACTTTTTTAGAGGTTGGATGATCCAATGTGTCTTGAGAGGTGTGAGGGAGGGGGAGAGGTGGTGGCCTTTTATAAGGAAGGAAAAGGGCTCACTTGGAATTTTTGGAAACAAGTTAGGTGTACACATTTTCTTACCTAAAAAAAGTCATACTGAACCAAAAAAACTCAATAATGGAAGGTTAGTGGACTATTTATGTATATTAAATGGGTGTTTTACAAGTTTCTAGGTCATTTGGTCCCTTAAATATAAGGTTTGGTCCATTTTTAAGCCTAATTACACCTTAATCACTATAATTAATTTTAATCACTTTCACTGATCATTTTGGTAAAAAATTAATTTGAACATATTAGAATCAAAATATAATCCTGATTAAAAAAATTTATGTCCATTTTTATAATTCAAATCATAGAAGTGGCAAAATTAATATTAATGTTAATATTACAGACAGACGGTTAAACTGGTTTTAGTTGAAAAATGTTCAAAAGATTGTTAAGTTTTTATATTCAATTTCAATGTGAAATTGATTATAGTAAACTAAATTGTATTAATATATGTATTATTCATCTAATGTTACTTTATAAAAAAATATAATTTAACATTAATAATTATTTAAATGAAAAGGAGTCTTTTAACTAAAATGTTGTATTTTTTACTATTCATCAAAAAATGAAGTTTCTCAGAAAAATATCAAAAATTCACCCTAGGATAATTTTTAAATTATGAATTAAATAATGAAGTTTATTTTATAAAATTAAATTTATAAGAGTGTAAAAATTAATATTTAAAATAGGTTCTCCATTAAAAGGCGGTAAAAATTCCTTTATAAAAATATAAGGTTTTATGTGTGAAATAGGGTTTGTTCTTATCTTATGCGTGTAAAACCTATTGTATAAATATCAAAAATATTTTATTGGATATATAAAATATATGTTTCATTAAAATCATTCACTAATTGTAATTATTTATGTTTATTAAGGTAAAACTCCTTTAGAAGCATAAAAATAATAATATTTCTTTTTATATCCAATTGGTTATTATTTTAATTTTTCATTTATTGGTAACCCATGAATTAATTTTATATTTATATTGTGATACCCAAAAAAACTAATTTAAGAACCTTGTATTCGATGGCGTGTATGAAACGTGACAACAAGCACGTAATGTAATATAATACCCGTATACTTTATAATATATTTACTATTTAAAATATATTCTATATATTTCAACGCATGAAACACCATTTTATCTTAAAAAGAACATGACACTAGGTTAGATTACATCATACACAAAAACTACCTTCCTTTATATCTTGTGTTACACACAAAAGTGACCTTCTTTGATGGCTTGCACTATACTCAATACTGAGTCTTACCGAGAAACAATCTATAATTAAAACATTATTATTTAATATAATAAGATATAAACTAGATGTTATGAATATTATTAACTAAATTATGAAAATATATTGTTTATACAACTAAATCATTAGTTAAAAATAAATTATAAACGAATATAAGAACCAATTGAATATTAAAAGCATATTTTTATAGAAAATTATTTTTTTATGCTCATGAAGTTGTTTTACCATAATAAATAAAAGTAATTACAATTAGTTAATTATTTTAATGGAATATATATATTATATATTCAATCAAATATTTTTTACATTCATCATTAGATTTGGTAAGCATAAGATAATACCAAACCCAATATTTCACATAAAAAACCTATATTTTTATAAAAGCAATTTTACTGCCTATTAATAGCGACCCCATTTTAAATATTAATTTTGACACTCTTATAAATTTAATTTGATAAAATAAACTTTAATTTTTAATTCATAATGTCAAAATTATCTTAGGATTAATTTTGTTATTTTTCTGAGAAACTTCATTTTTTAGTGAATAGTGAAAAATACTGTGTTTCAGTTAAAAAAATGCATTTTTGTTTAAATAATTATTAATGTTAAATTATATTATAAATTTGTTTTAAATTAAAATTTTATAAATTATAAATATATTAATATAATTTAGTTCATTATAATCAATGTAACTTTTAAATTGAATATAAAAACATAACAATCTTTTGAACATTTTTCTACTAAAACCAGTTAATCCGTCTGTCTGCGAGATTAGCATTAATATTAATCTCTTCACTTTTGTGATTTGAATTTTAAAAATATGACATACACCATTGTAATAAATATAATATTTGTGGTCTAATAATATAGACTTAATTTTTTACAAAAATGATTAGTGAAAGTGATTAAAATTAATTACAGTGATTAAGGTTTAATTAGGCTTAAAATGGACTAAAACCCTAAGTTTAAGGACCCAAATGACCTAGACACTTGTCCAACACTCATTTTCAGGAAATATTTTTTCCATTAACATTAAATTAATTAGTTTTTGTGGTTTTTTATGACTTTTATTAGGTAATAACATGTTCACACCTAACTTCTTTTCAAAAAAACCAAGTGAGTCTTTTTCTTTCCCTATTAAAGCCCACCACCTCTACCCATTCCTAACACCTCTCAAACCACTTAAGTTTGTCCAGTATCTGCCAAAATATTCTCCCATAATTATTATTCTAGACCTATAAGAATCCCTTTGGTAATAATACCTTCCATGTATGCCTTTTGGTTTAAACCAAAAGAAGTTACCTGATTAAAAGGTAATGTCTTTTCTCAATCTCTATAGTTTCATTTCCATTATCCAACACCTAAAATCTCCTTATTATGTTATTGTGTAGCAAAAACATTATCCTAAATATAATATGATGTCTTTATTCTGATATTTATACCTTCACTTGCACACACCACCATCTAATGGGTAACGAATATAATGTTTCTATGTACGACGAACAATTGACTCATGAAACGACGATTGTTCAATTTTTCCCTATCGCCTCTCATGGTGTCCATTATGATGGAAACTATATTTATATATATTATATATGATATTTATTATGTATTAATACTTTTTTAATACTTTTATTACACCTTCATTTAATACTTTCTATTTTACGTTAATATGATAACATCGTCTGAGGAAATGTGGACTACCGCCCCTCAAAGCGTTGTGATTCATTCACACTAAACATAGAACGTATAAAGGATAGTTTTAATTAAACATATGATACATACACAAAATATATATTATATTCATGACATAATTATATTTCTATAAATATAATATATATATATATATATATATATATCATTTTCTTTATTACCCTTTCACATGCTTAAAAAGTGATAACGTTATTCGTAGACGTGTGGACTATTGCATCCTCGACATGATGTGATTACTTTTACACCAAAAAAATATTTGTATATGTATTAATGATTAAATAATATGTTATTTATTATATAATTATCATTCTGGAATGATATGGTGTTACTTACCTTCTTTCCACAATGATCACTTAAAAATGGGAATGTTACTCATGCGTACGTACAGCCTACCGTCTCCATGATGGTAACATATTCTCATTTTCATAACCATATTTAATTGTTGATTTTAATAGTATAATTTATGTATAAATATTATAATTATATAATTGTTATTATTCTAGAGATATTATATAATGAACCATGTGACCATAGTTGACCAACAATAGTTGTTTTAACACATAAACTGAATTTGGTCAAAAACACCCGATGTAAAATTAATTGTTTGATTAGTTGTACACAACATGGTAATAAGTAAAATAAAATTAATTATAAACATTAAAAAGGTTATAAATCACATATAAAATTAATAAAAGTTAATTATATAGGAATTTAAAGGACATTAATCTGAAAGGAAACACAAGGTAAGGGATTCTTGTCTCATTTTCATTACGTGAGGCATACTTAATTATTGTACACCTAATTTATTATATATGGTGTACTTACTGACACATTGACATATAATATCATTAATTATATTATCTTAATATTATTTAAATTTTTTTATTTAAGTATTATTACCTTTTGGTTTTCCAATCCATTTGTTACTACATTAGTAAGGATTTCCATCTCGCTTTTTACATCTGTGAGATAAATATCATATTCACCACTTACTCCTTTTGTGTGGGGTACCTACTAGACATTTTGATATATTATATCATGAATTAATTTTCCTTCATGGTATTTAATAATTTCATTTAATATTATTCTTTCATAAGGTTTATGATTTAAAAATATTTCAAAGTGGTATGGGACACTTTCGAATGTTTAAAGATTATTTTTCTCAATACTAATCCTAATGATATTTCAATGGAATTTCCATTAGAGGAAATTATATAACCATTTCCCAAAAAACGCTTTCATTATTATATAGTTATTCATGACCATTTACAGTATTAGTTTCATTTTTCCACTATTTGGTAACAAGATGATTTTAGAAAAAAAATCAAAAAACATCACTTTATATATATCTTTAGTCAGAGAAATTATTTTATTCTAAAAACCATGTTTTATTAAAATGTTTTCAAAAATGTTTTTAAAATTATTTGTTAAATAAATTTTTACCCTTTTTGTATTTTACCAATGTTTCAAAGGAATATTCTTATCGCTTTCCTAACGAGGCATTTTCTAACCTTTTATTTTACAAAAGGAATATTCTTTTTACCTTGTAAGACATCTACAGATTCATTCACCGTCATTTTTTTAAAGCCTCCTTTTCAAGTTTAAAAGGTTTATTTTTTAAAATAAAAATTTTTTCAAATGGTTTTTCAAAATAAAAGGATATTTTCCTCAAGAATATTTTTAAAAGTTAATATTTTATTTCATCAACGACAACAATCCTTTATTTTACTCCACTTGGGTTTATTGCATTGATACCATCATTATTCTTCCTATGGATGGTTTATTATTGATTTATATAAGGATAATATTCTTATTCACTTCCTTGATTTATTTGTTAGTCACCTTGAAGTATTCAATTTCCTATGATCATTTAACTTTGAATTTCCCCTTATTATCCATTTCATTTTTCATGGATATTACTATTGCCTAAACTGTATACCATTTTACATACAATGCCTACTTTGATAGTTATTTTTTTAATTGGTAAATTATTGATAGATCCGTATTTCTCATTAAATATGTATATTTGGTAAGTAATTATAGTTATTTTGATTATTCATTATGATTAATGCTTTGGACTGGCAATGACAGGTGGAGCCCAGACTTTATATTGCTTCTCGATGCATTAATAGGTTCTCATGAGATGAATAATTTTTCAAATGGGTTTCTACCCTTAGTTTTAAACCGTCTTGTGAAAGGTATTGATGGTAATAGGTCCTCATGTGCCTAAGATATGACATCCGATAAGAAATCAATTTCCCTTATAGTAGTTTCAGTTATTATTCATCCATGAGATTTTTCGTTGACGTGTTATGGATACATTTCATTTAAGGTCATTGATTAATGGCATGTGTTTTAGTTTCATACCTTACCATATTTATTTTTCCTTATTTATTTATTTTAATTCCATATGTTTCTAGTTATTACCTTGCTATATTGCTTATGTAATTTCATTCAGTTTATTAATTACATGACATGTGTGTTCAGTTATTTACCTTGCCAT
The DNA here is from genome assembly GCA_963277665.1 of Viscum album. NCBI lineage: Eukaryota > Viridiplantae > Streptophyta > Magnoliopsida > Santalales > Viscaceae > Viscum > Viscum album. The sequence goes on along the minus strand of OY728165.1, from coordinate 66,912,179 downwards.
AATGATTATTCTCATCGATTCATTATTTCTTTAACTATATTTTTTCCTTAATGAGAATTTGAGCTCACCCTTATTATGTTTCTTTCCCCAGGAATCCAAGAATTTTACTATGAAATAAATTTAGAAATATACTAGATGAATTAGAGTTATCCTCAAGCTATTTATTTGTTTAGAAGGAAAAAAATATGTTGTAATTTGTGTACCCATTTATAATGAAATGCTCATTTATGTATCTAGTTTACCAAGACTAATAAACTGGTTGGTCCTTCGGGGATTTATTTCTTGTAATCATGCCAATTTAATTGATAGCAGACACCAGCTCCCAGATATCTAGGGTTGGGTCGCTACAGTTGGTATCAGAGGAAGTTTAGTAGAAACCTTGGGAACTAGATTTAGGAAAACCTATATTAGAGAACATAACCCTAAGGTAAAATTTGAAGAATTATAGATGGAAATACTATAATTTTGGTAAAGTATAGATTATGTGGGTCTTCATGGAAATACATAGTTTTCTGGATACTACAAGTGGACGTGGTTCTGGCATAGATGTACCTAGGAGTAAAAACTCCAACAAGGTGTTCTGGGCTTGACTCAGGGAAACCTGGTACATGACAACATGCCTTACTGTGCACTTGGTTTGATACTCCTAGGGGATATGCATAGGATAATATACTTTTTAATTACAACCCATTATGAAGGATTTGGATACATAATAATTAAACTAGGTTAAACCTAAGAAGTTTTAGATTGAAGATAAGGTGTCATGATTTAGAAATCCAACTAATGATATTATAGATAAACCTTAGACCAAGGAAGGACCTATGTGGAAATAAAATGGATGGGGTATTTATGTAGTGAGGTTGTATTGAAAAACTTAGTTAAAATGCTATTTAGAGATTATCCTAATTTCAAGGATGTCTATCATATTTATATTTGGAAGTTATAATAATATGGTTTTAGAAAAGGACAACCTATAAGTCAGGTGACAACCAGTCAAATCCAGAAAGGCCGCGGGTCTTGAACCCATGACCGAAGGATGATAAGGGTTTTATAAAAACCACTAACCTACACAATAACCTTGTTAATTTTCATGGTTTTTAGTTAAATAATTTAACGAATAAATATTAATGATGAACCAATAGTAACACTATTAAGGATTAGAAAATAATCTATTAACCATATTTATTTTGGGAGATATTTAAAGATAAATAGTAAGACATGTTAGTCTTTTATAGACCTTACAATCCTTTAAAATTTTCTTATAGTGATTCAGCCATAAAAAATTTCATTGTTGGTAATTAATTTTTGGGAATAAAGGGATGAATTAGAAATTCATCAAATCACAACAAAAAGTTAGGATTGTTCATATGAGATTGAAACCTATCATGTAAGAATATTTTGTCATATTATTGGTTAGTAAAAGAAATAACCGATATTAGTAAAATGACATATAAATAAAATTATTTCCTAATACCTAAATTTCTGTTGAATAAATGGCCTTCTAAATCATCAAAGAATTATAGCTTTGAGGCCCGTAACTTTCCATTGATCATTCACTTGTTTATGATTGATGACCTCATTCACACTTTATAAATATTTACATTTTTTCCTCCAAGTATGTATCTCTACTTTCCACTGATTTTTTACTACTTAGAGACCTAGATACATGGTATTCCATGTGACCTTTGTACTTTCAATTCTCTTTTTTATAAATGATTACTTATGAACCATTCTCATAATGTGGGATTTCAATCATAGGAAGTATCAAATAATCTATCACCATGATCGATTTTTAAATCACGAGGATGCAATTTAAATAAGGTGGGGAGAATGTGACACCCCAAAAAATCTAAAGTAAGAACCTTGTATTCGATAGCATGTATGACATATGACAACAAGCGCATAATGTAATATAATATATGTATACTTTATAATATATTTACTATTTAAAATATATTCTATATATTTCAATGAATAAAACACCATGTTAGCTTGAAATTCATGTGGCACTGGGTTAGAATACATCATACACAACAACGGTCTTCCTCTATAGTTTGCGTTACATGAAAAAGCGGCCTTCTTCGATGGATTACGCTATATGCAATACTGAGTCTTATTGAGAAACAATTTGTAATTAAAACATTATTATTTAATATAATAAGATATAAATTAGCCGTTATGAATAGTATTAAATAAATTATGAAAATATATGGTTTAGAAAACTAAATAATTGGTTACAAATAAATTATAAATGAATATAATAACCATTTGAATATTAAAAGCATATTTTTATAGAAAACTGTTTTTTTATGCTCACGAAGCTGTTTTACCATAATAAATAAAAGTAATTAAAATTAGTTAATTATTTTAATGGAATATATATGTTATATATTTAATCAAATGTTTTCTATATTCATCCATTATATTTTGTAATCATAAGATAAGAGAAAACCCAATATTTCACATAAAAACCTATATTTTTATAAAGGAAATTTTACCACCTTTTAATCGTGAACCCGTTTTAAATATTGATATTGACAATATTATAAATTTAATTTGATAAAATAAAATTTATTTTTGAATTCATAATTTCAAAATTATCTTAGGATGAATTTTTTGGATTTTTCTGAGAAAATTCATTTTCTAGTGAATAGTGAAAAATATTGCGTTTTAGTTAAAAACTGCCTTTTCATTTAAATAATGAGTAATATTAAATTATATTATAAATTTGTTTTAAATTAAAATTGGATAAATTAAAAATATATTAATATAATTTAGTTCATTATAATCAATATAAATTTTAAATTTAATATAAAAACATAATAATTTTTTCTACTAAAACCAGTTAATCCATCTGTCTGCGAGATTAACATTGATCTTAAATTGTCCACTTATTTGATTTTAATTTTGAAAATCAAACATACACCATTTTAATCAATATAATATTTTTTTTCTTATAATATCAACTTAATTTTTTACAAAAATTACTAGTGAAAGTGGTTAAAATTAATTACAGTGATTAAGGTGCAGTTAGGCTTAAAAATGGACTAAAACCCTAAGTTTAAGGGCCTAAATGACCTAGAAACTTGTACAAAACTCATTGGATGGAAATATTTCGTCCATTAACCTTCCATTAATTAGTTTATGTAGTTTTTATGACATTTATTAGGTAATAACATGTCCAAACCTAACTTATTTTCAAAAATACCAAGTGAGTCTTTTTCCTTCCCTATAAAAGGCTACCACCTTTACCCATTCCTCACACCTCTCAAACATAATAATTTTGGACAATAAATGACAAAATAGTCTCCCTTAATTCATATACTCGACCTATAAGCCTTAATTTTGTAATAATACCTTCCATGGATGCCTTTTGGTTTAAACCAAATGAAGTTACCCGATTAAAAGGTAATGCCTTTTCTCAATCTCTCTAGTTGAATTTCCATTATCCAACCCCTAAAATATCCTTATTCAGTTCTTTTGTAACAAAACCAGTGTATTAAATATACTAGTATTGTTTTATACTGATATTTAGACCTACACTTATACACACCACCATCTAATGGCTAACGAACATAATGTTTCTGTGTACGGCGAACAACTGCCTCAAGAAACGATGATTGTTCAGTTTTTTCCTACGGCCTCTCATGGTAGCCATTATGATGTACACTCTATTTATATATATTATATATGATATTTATTGTGTATTAATACTTCTTTAATCCTTTTATTACAACTACCTTTAATACTTTCCATTTTATGTTAATACGATAACATCATTTGAGGAAGTGTGGACCACCGCCCCCTCAAAGTGTTGTGATTCATTCACACTAAACTTGTAATGTATAAAGGATGGTTTTAATTAAAAATATGAGACATAAAAAAATATATATTATATTAATTAAGTAAATATATTTTTTTAAATAATATATATATATATATATCATTTTTCTTATTACCCTTTCACACACTTAAAAAATGACAACGTCATTCATAAATGTGTAGAATACCGCCTCCTCGACATGATGTGATTCCTTTTAAACCACAAAATTATTTATATAAGTATATATGATTAAATAATGTGGTATTTTTTATATAATGATCATTCTGTAATGATATGGTGTTACTTACCTTCTTTCTACAATGATCACTTAAAAATGGGAATGTAACTCATGCGTGCGTATGGCCTACCGTATCCCTGATTGTAACATATTCTCATTTTCATAAACATATTTAATGATTGATTTTAAAATTATAATTTATGTATAAATATGATAATTATTTCATGGTTATTGTTCTTTAGATTTTATATAATGAACCCTATGACCATAGTTGACCAATAATAGTTGTTTGGACACATAAACTGAATTTGGTCAAAAACACCTGATGTAAATTTAATTGTTTGAGTAGTTGAACACAAAATGGTAATAACTGAAATAAAATTAATTATAAACATTAAAAAGGTTATAAATAAAGTATAAAATTAACATAAGTTTATTATACAGGAATTTAAAGGACGTTCACCCGAAAGGAAACGCAAGGTAAGGAATGCTTGTCTCACGTTTCTTTCTGTGAGGCATAATTTATTATTGTGAACCTAATTTATTATATATATATATATATATGGTGTAAATAATTCCACATTTTTATATAATATCATGAAACCTATTATATTCATGGTATTTAGATATTTCATTTGATGATTATCACTTTTGGGTCTTTCGATTCATATGTAAAGGATTTTCATCTCAATTTAAGTTCCATTGAGGCTTAATTGTTGTTATGTACCTAGTTTCTTTTACATGGTGTATGTACTGCCCTTTACATGATATATCATGAATATCCTTACTCTCATGATATTTTAAATATTCATATAATGTCATTCCTTCATGATTATTATGTTTTAAAATATTTCAATGTGGTATGGGACACTTTGGGATGTTTAAAGATTAGTTTCCTCAATAATAAATTTAATGATCTTTCACTGGTATTTCCTCGATGTGTCAACAAGTTCTCATGAGATGAATAATTACACAAATGGGTTTTTACCCTTAGTTTTAAACCATCTTTTTAAAGGTATTGATGGTAATAGGTCCTCATTTTCCTAAGACATGACATCCAATGAGAAATCAATTTCCCTTATAGTAGTTTCGGTTATTATTCATCCATGAGATTTTGCGTCGACATATCTATAGATACATTTCATTTGATTTCTTTGATTAATGGAATGTGTTTTAGTTTCATACCTTTCCATATTTATTTTTCCTTATCTAGTTATTTGAATGGCATGTGTTTCCAGTTATTACCTTTCCATATTACTTATGTACTTTCATTCAGTTTATTGATTACATGGAATGTGTGTTCAGTTATTTACCTTGCCATAATAACTATTCTCATTGATTCATTATTGCTTCCACTATATTTTTCCCTTAATGAGCATTTTAGCTCACCCTTATTATGTTTATTTCCCTAGGAATCCAAGAATACTACTATGAAATAAATGCATGAATATACTAGATGGATTAGAGTTATCCTTAAGATATTTATTTGTTTAGAAAGAAAACAAATATGTTGTAATTAGTGTATCCATTTTTAATGTAATACTCATTTATGTATCTAGTTTACCAGGACTACTAAACTGATTAGTCTTTAAGGGCTTGATTCCTTGTAATCATGCCAAATTAATTGATAGCAGACACCAGCTTTGGGCTATCTAGGGCTAGGTCTCTACATATATAAATAATAAATTTTTATAATTTAGTTATAACTATTAATAACTTCTAACATAATGGCTATTTCATATCATATTATACTAAATAATAATATTTTAATAATACATTTTTATTTGGTGAAACTCAGTCATGCGTTTAACACAGGCCATCAACGAAGGTCGCTCTTGCGTGTAACACAAGCTATCGAGGAATATTGCTCTTGTGTATAACAGAATCTAACTTGGTGTTGCATGCATTGAAATATATAGAATCTACTTTAAATAGTAAATATATTATAAATTATCCAGATATTATATCCCCTTGCATGCTTGGTGTCACATTTCATACACGCTATTGAACAGAAAGTTTTACTTTAGAATTTAGGAGGTTTAAATTCTCCCCACCTTAATTAAATTGTATCCTCACAATTTAAACTCAATTATGGTGATATATCGTTTTATACTTCCTATGTTTTAAATTCTACATCATGATAAGGGTTTGTAAAACATCCTCTAGAAAAGAGAGAAAGTGAAGTACAAGGGTCACATGGACTACCATGTAACTAGGTCTCTAAGTAGGAGAACATTAGTGGCAAGTAGATATATGTATTTGGAGGAAAATTGTAAATATTTATAGGGAGTGAATGAAGTCATCAATCACAAACAAGTGAATGATAAATATAAATTTTAGGGACTCAAATCCATAAATCTTTGATGATTTAAGAGAACATAGTTTCAACATAAATTAAAGTATTAGGACAACATTTTTTTCTAAGTAATTTTCCTAATTTTAGGTAATTATTTTACTGACCAAGAATATAATGAAATATTATTGCTTGATAGGTTTCAATTTTATATGAACAATCCTAAATTTTGGTTATGCTTTGATCAAATTCTAATTCATTCTTTTACTCCTATAAATTAATTAGCAATAATAAATTTTTTATGATTGAAGAACTAAAAGGAACTTTTAAAGGATCGTAAGGTCTATAAAAGATTGAAAAGTCCAACTATTTTTCTTTAAATATCTTCCAAAACCAATATGGTTAATAGATTAATCTCTAATCATCAAAAGTGATACTATTGGTTCATTATTAACATTTATTCGTCAAATTTTTTAACTAAAAACAATGAAAATTAACTAAGACATTATTTAGGTCAGTGATTGGTGTGAGACCCTTATCGTCCTTCGTTTGTGGGTTCAAGACCCAAGACCTTTCTGGATTTTATTGGTTATCACCCAGCTTACAGGTTACCCTTTTCTAATACCAAATTAATATAATTTCCAAAATATAATGGACATACTTGAAATAAGGTTAATCACTAAATAGCCTTTTAACTGAGGTTTTCAATACAACCTCAATACATAAATACTTCATCTATTTATTTTCCACATAGGTCCTTCCTTGGTCTAGGGTTTATCTATAATATCATTTCTAGGATTTCTAAATCATGAAATCTTATCTTTAATTCTAAAACAACTTTGGTTTAACCTAGAATATTCATTTTCATTATCTATTCAAATTATTCATAGTGGTTTGTAAAGAAAAAAGTGTATTGTTCTAAGAAAATACCTCAGGAGTGTCAAACTAGGCACATAGTAAGGCTCATTGTCATATACCAAGTTACCTTAAGTTAGGAACAGAACACCTTGTCAAAGTTGTTACTCCTAGGTACATCTATGGCAGTACCATGTCCACTTATAGTTTCTAGACATGGATTTATTGCTAGGAATACCTGCATAATCTATACTTTACCAAAAATCTACCACTACTGGAAATAAAATCTATACCAACGGTTTTGGGAAAACTGTTGGTATAGTTCACTAATTTGGACTTATACCAAGGGTTTGGCCAAAATTGTTGGTATAGGTCACTTATATGGACCTATACCAATATTTTTTCCCAAACCATTGGTATAGGTCACTAATTTGGAGTTATACCAACGGTTTTGGGCAAACCGTTGGTATAGTTCACTAATTTGGACCTATACCAATAGTTTTGGGAAAACTTTTGGTATAGGTCCATTATAGAGACCCTATAACAATAGTTTTGGCCAAACCGTTGGTATATGTACCCCTTATACCAACAGTTTGTCCAAAACCATTGGTATAGGTCCTAAAATCAAAGAATCTCTACCAACGGTTCTCAAAACCGTTAGTATAGGTCTATACTAATGGTTTTGAGAACCGTTGGTATACGTACATGTATTTTTAATGGCATCTTCTTACAGAGGATATTAAATAATTCAAAATTTAAAATACTTATGATAATACATATATATATTTATGAAATTATGTTTACAAAAGTAAGTTAGGTTAGTGGTTAGGTTGTTCAATCACAAACAGGAGGTGTTGGGATCAAAACCAGTCGAATGATTCTTTTTTGAATTACATATACCAATGGTTTTATGGAACCGTTGGTATAGATTTTCATATTAATTATACCAACGGTTTTGAAAACCGTTGGTATAGGTCTATACTAACAGTTTTCCCAAAAACGTTGGTATAGACCTATTCCCATGGCTTACTAGCCAACGGTTCTCCAAACCATTGTTATAGGCGATACCAATGGTTTGGAGGCCTATACCGACATTTCCAAACCGTTGGTATAGGGTATTTTTTCAGTAGTGTATGGTGTTATTCTATACTTATCCTAAAATTTTACCTTTGGGTTATGTTCTATAACCTATGTTTTCCAAAATATAGTTAACAAGGTTGTTGCTAAACCTCCCTCTGATGCCAACTATAGTGACCTGACCCAGAATCCTGGAGCTAGTGTCTACTATCAATTACATTAGCATTATTACAAGGAATAAATCCTTGAAGGACCGGTCAGTTTAGTAGTCTTGGTAAACTAGATACATAAATGAGTCTTGTATTACAAATGACTACACTAATTAAAACATAATTTTTTTCTTCTTCTTTCTAAAATATAAATAAAGAACTTTGAGGGTAACACTAATACATTTAGTAAATCCACACATATCCCTCATAGTATTCTTCTTGGATACCTGGGGAAAGAAACATTATAAGGGTGATCTCAAATGATTAGTAAGGGTAAGTAAAGTGGAAGTAATAATGAATCAATGAGAATAGTAAATATAGAAAAGGTAAATAATTAGACATACATTCCATATAATCAATAAACTGAATGGAAGTGCGTAAACAATATGGAAAGGTAATAACTATAAACACATGTCATTCAAATAACTAGATAAGGTAAAATAAATATGGAAAGGTAAGAAACTAAAACACATTCCATCTAAATGACTGAAAATAAAATGTATCCATAGATATGTCGACGCAAAATCTCATGGATATATAATAACCGAAGCCTTAAAATGAAATACATCCATAGATATGTCAATGAAAAATCTCATGGATGAATAATAACTGAATATAAATGAGTAAATACTTTATTATTGGATTCCATGTTTCCTAGGTACATGGTACCTTTACCATCAAGACCTTTCATGAGATGGTTTACAAAATGTTGGGTAAAAACCCCTCTAAGGTGGCTAAACAAATGAATCATCCCATGATACTATCAATACATCAAGGGGGTGTCTATAATTGAGCCCCACCTATTTCTTATCAGTCCAAAACATTCCTCATGTATCAAATAATCAATTTAACAATGTGCCTTATCAAATATCTATAAGGAGTAAGAGATACAGATTTATCAATATTTACCCAAATAATCAAATAATTTTCAAAGTATACACCATATGTAAAATGGTCTATGTTTTAGGAAATAGTAATACCAATGATAAATGAAATGGATAATTAGGGGAAAATTTTATGTTCAATGATCATAGGAGATTGAATGCTTCAAGGGAAAAAGAAATCAAGAAAGTGAATGTGAATACTATCCTTGGCCAAATTAGTCATAAACTATCTTTAGGACGATTAAGGATGGTATTAATACAACATACACCAAGTGGAGTAAAATAAAGGGTTTTTATCATTAATGAATGTAAATATTATAAAGAGATATTTTAAAAACATTCTTGTGGAAAAACAAATTTGAAAATCCTTTTGAAAATAATTTTCTTTGAAAATAAATTTTAAAAACATTTTCTTTAAAAATTAATCTTTTAAAAATGAAAAGGAAGCTTTTAAGGAATGATAGAATGTAAATATGTACATTTTGTACAAGGTAAGGTAAAAAGAACATTTCTTTTGCATGGTAAAAAGGTAAGAAAAATTCCTTATTCAGAAAGCGACAAGAAGATTCCTTTGAAAACATTGGTAAAAGACAAAAAGGGTTAAAATTTTATTTATCAAATAATTTTAAAACATTTTTAAAAACATTTTAATAAAACATGGTTTTTAGAAGAAAATGGGTTTTTCTACTAAAGAGAGAAAGGAAGTCGGGTTTTCCTAAAAACATTTTAAAACACTTTGAGTATCAATGAGTGGAAAAATGGTAGTAATACTTGAAAATGGTAATGAATTACCAAAGAAGAGAAAATTAAAGGTTTTATTAAAAAATGTTCATAAAATTTCATAAAATGTAAATACCATTGAAATATCATTAAAGTTGTTGTTGAGGAAAATAATCTTTAAACATTCCAAAGTGTCTCATACCACTTTGAAACATTTTAAATCATAAAAATTGTGAAGGAATAATATTAAATTAAAGTTTAAGATACTATTAATATAAAAGGATTAATGATATAACATAACAAAAGTTTTAGTATATAAACAACACAAAATATGTAAGTGGTTTACATGACATTTATCTCACAGATATAAAAAAGGTGTGACGACAATCCCTTACCTTATGTCTCCTTTTGGGTGAACGTCCTTTAACTTCATGTATAAAAAACATATCTTAATTTTATACTTTATTGAGAACATTTTTCATGTTTATATTTACTTTTATTTCACTTATTACAATGTTGTATACAACTACTTAAACAATTACTTTTTCATCAGGTATATTGACCAAATTCGGTTTATGTGTCAAAAACAATTTTGGTAGGTCAACTATGGTCAAAGGGGTCAATATATAACATATCCAAAATAATAATAATGAAATAATTATCATATTTATACATCAATTATACTTTTAAAATCAATAATTAAATATGTTTATTAAAAATGAACCAATGTTACAATCATGGAGACGATAGGTCGTATATACACGAGTAACATTCTTATTTTTCAATAATCGTTATGGAAAGAAGGTAAGTGTAATTATATATTTCCAGAATGATCATAATATCATTAATACCATATTATTTAGTCATATATACTTAAATATATAATTCTCATGATGTAAAAGGAATCTTATCATGTTGAGGAGGCGGTAGTCCACACGTCCCCGACCGACATTATCACTTTTTAGTGTGTGAAAGGATAATAAAGAAAATGATATGTGTGTGTATATATATATATATATATAAAGTTAAATATGTCATGAATATAATATATATGTTTTTTATGTATCATATGTTCAATTATAATCATCCTTTATACATTCCATGGATCATGTGAACGAATCACATCGCTTTGAGGGGGTGGTAGTCCACACTTCCTCAAATGATGTTATCGTATTAACGCAAAATGGAAAGTATAAGGGTATGTGTTATAAAATAATTAAATAATATTAAAGAAATAATAAATATAATTTAATATATATATATATATATGTAAATATTCTTTCCAACATAATGGCCAACCATGAAAGTTGGAAATGGAAAAATGAACAATCGTCGTTTCGTGAGGCAGTAGTTCACCATACAATGAAATAGTATGTTTGTTACCCATTATATGGAGGTGTGTGTAAGTTTAAGTATAAATATTAACACAAAAACATACTATTATATTGATAATACTATTTTTGTTATGTAATAATATAATAAGAAAATTATAGGGGTTTAATAATGGAAATGAAACTAAAAATCTTGAGAGAAGACGTTACCTCTTAATTGGGTAACTTCTTTTGGTTTGAACCAAAAGATTCCTTGGATTGATTTCTTCCCAAGGGTAGGATTATATAATTAGGGTAGTTATGTTGGAAGACTATTTGGGTATATTTTTTATGATTCATTGTGGCTTGATATGTGTGAGGAAGGGGGAGAGGTGGTGGCCTTTTATAGGGAAGGAAAAGGACTCACTTGGAATTTTTGGAAACAAGTTATGTGTACACATTTTATTACCTAAAAAAGTCATACCAAACTAAAAAAACTCAATAATTTAAGTTTAATTGATGAATTATGTACATCCAATGTGTTTTAGAAAAGTTTTTAGGTCATTTGGACCCTTAAATATAAGTTTTAGTCCATTTTTTAAGCCTAACTACACCTTGATCACTGTAATTAATTTTAATCACTTTCACAAATAATTTGGGTCAAAAACTAATTTGATACTATTAGAATAAAATTATGATCCTGATTAAAATTTTATATGTCTATTTTTTTAAATTCAAATCACAGAAGTGGCAAAATTAAGATTAATGTTAATCTTGCTGACAGTCGGTTTAACTTATTTTAGTAGAAAAATATTCAAAAGATTGTTGAGTTTTTATATTCAATTTCAATGTTAAATTTATTATAGTAAACTAAATTGTATTAATATGTGTATTATTGATATATTTTGACGTTATAAAAAAATTAAAATATAATTTAACATTAATAATTATTTAAATGAAAAGATAGTTTTTAACTAAAATGCAGTATTTTTCACTATTCATCAAAAAATGAAGTTTCTTTGAAAAATACCAAAAATTCACCATAGGATAATTTTTATATTATGAATTAAATGATGAATCTTATTTTATAAAATTAAATTTATAAGAGTTTCAAAATTAAGATTTAAAATACGTTTTCCATTAAAAGGCGGTGAAATTGCCTTTATAAAAATATAGGTTTTTATGTGTGAAATAGGGTTTGTTCTTATCTTATGCATATCAAACATAATGGATAAATATAAAAAATATTTGATTGAATATATAACATATATATTTCATTAAAATCATTCACTAATTTTAATTATTTATGTTTATTAATGTAAAACTTCTTTGGAAGCATAAAAATAAGAATATTTCTTTTTATATCCAATTTATTCTTATTTTCATTTCTCATTAATTGGTAACCCACAAATTAATTTTATATTTATATAAATAATAAATTTTCATAATTTATAAATAACTATTCATAACTGCTAACATAATGTCTAGTTTATATCATATTTTATTAAATAATAATATTTTAATAATATATTATTATTTGGTGAAACTCAATCTTGCGTATAACGCAAGCCATTGAGAAAGGTAGCTCTTTTGTGTAACACAAGCTATCAAGGAATGTTTCTCTTGTATGTAACATAATATAACTCAATGTTGCATGCATTGATATATATATAATCTACATTAAATAGCAAATATATTATAAATTATCTGGATATTATATTCCCTTCTGTGCTTGGTGTCGCATGTCATACACGCTATTGAACAAAAAGTTGTACTTTAGAATTTTAAGGTGTTACAGAGTTTACTAGTCCACATCTCCACCAGTGTCTTCAAATCAATTTCCATTGAAGGGGATCAGTTGATCACATAACAAGTGGTATTCACTGATTCTTTCAAGGATGTTTTAGAAATTATTCCAATCTTCAACATCACCCTTGTTCTATAAAATAGGGTTCTATTCATCTTCTCTACCACTCTATTCTATTAAGGAGTGTATGCCACCATGAATTATCACTTTATTCCTTCTCATTGATAAAAAGTATGAAACTACTTAGTTGTATATTATCCATCATTGTCGGTTTTTAAACACTTGATCTTCTTTCTAGATTCAAGTTCCTTCTCCACTTTGAATGTTTTGAAGAATTCAAAAACATATGTTTTCCTCCTAATTGGGTACACCCAAAATCTTCTATAATAATAATCAATAAATGATATAATGTAACTTGATCCTCTTAAGGATATAACTTATTATTTCCAAACATTGTAATGGATCAACTCTAAGATCTCTTTTCTTCTTGTTCTTAATGTCCCGAACTTTAACCTGTATTGCTTGATCAAAACACAATGCTCACAAAATGGTAAGGATACCTTTGTAATCCCAAGAAACAACTTTTGGTCTGTAAGAATATTTAGGCCTCATTCTGACATATGGCCAAGATTCTGATTCCATAATTTCATCAATGCTTTCATTGAGGTAGTTGATACAACAATTATCTCCGCCTCCTTGTACATTTCACCCATAATCGCATTTGGGTTATTTGTGATCTTATCTACCTTCATTACCACAATCATTCCCTTTACAATTATCATCACTCCATTCTTGGTGTGAGTCTTACATCTAATGTCATCAAATTATGCCATAGACAATATGTTCTTCTCCAATACCTACATATGGTGTACTCCTTTGATGGCTCAAACAATACTATCATGCATTTTTAGTTTGATGGTATCGACACCAATGATATTTAAGGTGTGGTAATTCCCCATGTACACAAGTCCTTCTAGGATAGTTTCATACTGATCATACCATTCCCATCGAGATTTCATGTGTCATGTTTCTCCCAAGTAGATTATCCATGCATTGTTGAGATGCTACCTGCTTCCAGCAGTCATCACCGCTTCACTGAATAGTGTATCTTTATTATCAAAAGTATTCATCACATTTCTCTATAATCTCTTTTTACTACTCTTCTTATTCAAACAATACCTTCTTAACACAATTGTTAGATGTGATATTTTTCTTATTACTCCTTGATTTGAACCTACTAGGATTTTGGATTTCTCTAGAACCACACTTCATCATCATTCCTATCTCCATTGGTAAAGCATCTACTTGATGAGAAGTTGTCTATTTTTCCTCATTTTTATTGTCCATACTTTCGTATTCAAGAACCATTTTTGTAACATCATTATAGATTAGCATATCTGTCAGGATATTATTGGTGAAGTTGATGATGAGTTGATCATATGAATCTAACAAACTCTAGAGAAAAATCTCCACACATTTTGTATCCAAAATTTTATAGTGCAACTTCATGAGCTGATAGAACAAGGTATTGAGGGTATTTATGTGTTTGGTCACTGATGATGAATCCACCATTCGAATAATATAAAATTTTCTCTTTAGAGAATTTTTTTTTCAGTGGCTTGGCCCCATATAGCTTCATCAGAGTATATCATATTTCATTCGTTGTTTTTTATCTGCAATGCTTTATAGGACCTTTTCTGCCAAAGAAAAATGGATGTTGTTAATAGAATTTTTGTCCATGTCATTCCATTTATCCTCTATCACACCTTTCAGTCTTTTTACAATTTTCAGTAGACAATTATCCATCAACAACACTTCATGCATCTTCATTTTCGAACACAAAAATGTATTCTCATTAAATTTTTCAATATCGAATTTCACCACCATCTAGTGATGCTATCAGTTCAAAACCTCCTATGTTTCACAATATTGTATTTAATAATCTCAATAAAAAAATTCTAATGTAAAAGATCAACCATGGACACAATTACAGAGAATACTCAAATTTATGAGAATTATTAATACCCAAAAAAGTAAACAACACCAGGTCAGAATCTTCCTCTGATCCACTTATTGGGACCTAAAATGATTGTTTCACTTTTGTGGTGATAATTAAAAGATAAAATAATGTTTGAAATAAGAAAATAAATGATATCATATGTAACATAGAAAACCCCCCAAAAATAAAAGGGGTAAAAAACCACAAGTAAATAGAATGATCATAATAGGTAAAAGTGAGTACACACTTCCTCACTATTATATGGATAAAACTCTCATAAATCACTCTCTTCAATATTTGTGGAAACCACCTCACAAAATATGAAACACAAATGATGAATTTCCAGTTATGTTGAAACTGATGAGAAAACCATTAAGGGGATATCCCCTTTTATAGGTTGCCTCTCCACCTCCTGTTTCCATCTCCATTGGAAGGTTGGTGGGGTTTTTCCACCCACAACACAACCACCATTACTACCACCATTTTACAAATAAAGGTGAGTCTCCATATTTTAATAAAAAAACTATCAACATTTATCAGCATTTTTTTAGTACACATTAAGGTGATTTCCTTTTATTATAACTAGGAACATCAGTACTATTTTATCACTAATAAAGGAAATTTATGAAATTTTTAAAGTACTTATCTATAGTAGTGATCAAAATTCTTCATCACATCCTTGAATGGGGTTCACTCAGGGAATCTGATGATATTTCCACTCTCATGAATCTATACATGCCTCAGTGGTTAGTCAATTTAAATAATTATTTTTTACTAAGAATATTCAAAATATGTGATGTTAGAAACTAATAAAATTATGTATTTTATGTTAACTTAAAACTCAATATGTGTGTGTGTGTGTGTGTTTCTGTGTGTGTGTGTTATAAATTCTCATTAATTGTGTAGATTTCATAGAATCATAATTTATGAGGTGAATTCATTTTTTTAAAAGTCTCTTCATATGGCCAAAAATATTTTTATTTTCGTTATTATATCTGATTCATAAGAATTAATTTATTCTGTTGGATCAAGATTTTTGTACTCTATAAATACGGTGACATATTAATGTAATTTGGTGTGAGATTTTGATTGATCATATACTTTTTTATTTCTATTTTATTATATTATATTCTGATTGAGACGTTTTACTTCTCCATCATCATCCTGATCATTCAACATCATTATATTCTTTATTTCTCTTCACCTTCAATCGATCAGTTTTACAACACATTATCATCATGAATATTCTATAGAATAAAAAAGAAATGGATGACATAAATCAATCTGTTTGGAATAATTTCCATGATGAAGATATTTTCCTCATCAAAAGTATAATAAAGTATACAATTCTTAAACATGAGAAATATTTTATCACCATTAAAATGGGGAGTTCTCAAGTATGTAAGTTAACCGGTAGTGTATAATTAATTGAAGGCTCTAGAAGAGAAAGAATATTCCTACCTAGTGGTACATGAATTGTTATAAATAATGATTTTTTTTTTCAAGTATCAACTCAATTTGCTAAGTTTTAAAGATATTCGTAATAATAGATATCATATCAAGACTATAGATGAAGGAGGTATTGAATACCTATATATAACTAGCATTAATAATGAGCACAAATGGATTCAAGAGAAGATTTTGAGACTTCCATACAGATTTTACTTTGTCAATATTTGTATAATTGAATCAAACATGGTAAACTAGAATTTTACTAACCATGATACATTTATTGTGTGGCATGACCACTTGAGTCATTCTAGATCAATAATTATGAGGAAAATAATTAAATGTATGCATAGTCATCCATTGGTGGATAAAAGGGTTATTATGCCCCATGATTTCTCATGTACTTATTGTTCTAAATGAAAATTAATCCTAAGACCATCACCATAAAAGATCAAGATCGAATCCCTGATATTCCTGGACTGAATTCATAGTGATATATAAGGCTCCATCCTTAAACCTTACTTAATCTTGAGTTATTACAAGATTACACATTGAGGATCTTTTCGGGTTTAGAGTTTTAGAGAATTAGATCATAAAACTTGCATTACATTCCACATATAAACAAAGTGGTTACATAAAGATAGTATTCTTCATTCCCATCAATGGAAACACATTTAAAATAAAACATGGATTAATTCTTGACACATCCTTGACTCTATCATCTTATCATGTACCTTTCCCTTGACCTGTGAAAAACATTTCAAAAACTTGGGATGAGCATAAAAACTCAGTATGGGTTATAAAAAAAACATGGAAAGGAAACATGAGTTCATATATACATAAGAATGAAATCATACTTTACCCATAAAACATTGGCACTTTAACATACCTCATAAAATCACGAATAAATCATAGAAATCATAAGACATAAAGGTAACTTGAGGCATTCATAACATTCTTACATAGGGAGTAACCCTCTTGGTTACATTTGGAATACCCATCACAGTATATTCCCTAAAATCTCTTCGGAGAAACCTTAAGGTTTCACTCCTTCGCGTTACCCAATGCATTGGAGAGCTATAACGGGCTCACCCGCCCTTAGTTTATCACGGAACCACCCGTCTTCATAATAATGCCCAAGAACCATAATCATATCACATAAAACATGCATAAAGGAAACATAACATTTCCACATTTCAATCACAAGATATCAATACAACACAAAAACATTGTGAAAACCATTTTCCATACCAAAATAAAAGAAAAGTAAAACATGGTATTTATTTTTCTTTTAAAAAGAAGGTATGGCTTGTAGAGGAAGCCGAAACTCAAATAACGGTCACGACGGCGGAGAAGTCGTTGTCGCCGCATACGTACGACAAAAACATTCTCTTTTGTCGTTTAGTAAACGCTTCGTATAAAAAAGATTCCTTTTGAATAAACGTAAAAGTCAAAGGGGTTTATACACCGTATAAAAGAAAGTTGTGTATAAAATAAAATATGCCTCAACGAAAGGAGATTGAGACGAAGTCCCATACCTCGTATCTGACTTGACTCGACCGTTCTTTAATCTCCTGAATAATAAACTTGAGTTAATCTCTACTTGATTATGAATCTTTTTCAAGTTCATTATTCCTTTTATACCATGTTATGAACATCATGTAATCAGTTAAGTTAATAATGTTCATTTTGTCGGTATTTGGTTCTTAAGTCAAAAATAGACTTCTTACACTTACATGTTGTTAATTTGGTCAAAGGTTCATTATATCCAGAATGGTATTCATGATGTAGATATCATATATTTCATATATATCCAGTACATACATGCATTTATAATATTACATAATTTAGAGGTAAGAAATGAAATGCACCGTTCATGGAGACGGTAAGCCGTACGTACGCATGAACGCTACTTCCATTTCTATTTCATATTTTCTGGAATGGAATCATAATGATATAAGAGTATATTATAATTCCAGTATAATAACATATATAATATCATTAACTTTATCCTTTACACATCCCACATATGGTATTAACGAATCAAATCACTTTTAGGGGGCGGTAGTCCGCACTTCCTAAAATGAAGATATCGTGTTTTACCCATAATGGAAACCATAAAGGTATGCCCAAAATGAAAAAAAACAGAAGCTTAGGGAAAACATAAACATATTATATATCATATATGAAAATAGTGACATCATAATGGCCACCTTTGAAGGTGTTAAATGAGTGTTGAACAATCATCGTTTCGGGAGGCAGAATTTCGCCATCCACGGAAACTGTATGTTCTTTAACCATTTGATGTAGTTGTGTGAGAGTGTAGCTCAAATAAATATTATAAAAACATCCTTGTATATTTAAGATACTGGTTTTGTTACAAAATAAGTAAATGAAAAGAGTTTAGGGGGTTGGAGAAGCAAAATAAAACAAATGAACATTAGAGAATGAATTACCTTAAAAAGTGTAACTCCTTTTGATTTGAGCCTAAAGGCTTCCTTTGAAAGTATTCTGCCCAAAGGGAATCCTCTAGGATTAGGAGAGGGATGTGGAGAGAGCAAATGGGCAGGGTTTGGCCGAGCCAAAGGCTTGAAGAGTGTGTGAAATGAGGTAGAGGTGGGGGCCTTTTATAAGAGGAGAGGAGGGGCACTTTTGGAAAGTAAAGAAACATTACTTTATTTGAAAATGTGTTTCGGTTTTAAAAGGTCTCACATTGATATAATTCGTGGATAAGGTGATAAGGGTTCGAAATCCACTCTTCCAATTGGTTTTGGCCATGTGTAGGTTTTAGATTTTTCATTATCATTCCATTTTATTTAAATCGTCAAATAATGATGTCATCGCTGCATCATTATTATGTCATAAATAATTTAATTTATTTAATGTCTAAAAATTATAAAAAAAAATACTATGATATATGAAATCTTTTTAGCTTTCCAATGACTATTTATAATCAAAATTTGGACTTGTATAACCCCACTTAAAAATTGTTTTCGTAAAACATATTATGTTTGTGTCATTTTCACTTTAACATTAAATAAAAAGTAATTTATGTCATTTCCCAACAAAAGTGGATTCATGGGGTCCCCAAGTTGACCCATGGCATTTCATGGTCGGCCATGACACAACCAATGAGGTTGGGACATGTGTCTAGGTCATTTCATATTATTAAAGCCTTATTTAGACCTTAAACTACCCTAATTACCACTAATCGTGATTAAGAACTTAATAAGTTACTATTCACCAAAAAATTATTATAATCTCATTAAACCACATTTTACATACTAATGACAACCATGTATGTCGGATTTTTAAAATTCAATACACATTAGTGGTAAACTTTCATTTAACTGAAAAATCAGTTTGCTTGATTACCACTTAGTGGTTTCACTATTCATCAAAAATTGAAGTTTTTCAGAAAATTACCAAAAATTCACCCTAAGCTATATTTGATATTCCGAATTCAAAAATGAAGTCTATTTTACAAAATTCAAATCATATAAGTCACATTAATTAATTTAATAATTAATTCCCGCTGCCAGAGCAAAAAGCGTGTTTTTACAAAACAATAAGTATCAAAAGATTGACACCAGTTTAAGTCTAATTTCAAAGTGAAATTGATTCCAATGACCACCATTGGATAAAATGGTAAAAATATATTCTAATTTCACTTAAAAAGCAATTCAAAACATAATCTAATCATATAAATAAATTAGATTAAAAAGCAGTTTTGATGTAAAATGCAGTATTTTTCACTATTCATTAAAAAATGAATATTGTCAGAAAAATACCAAAAAATCACACAAGGTAAATTTTGATGTCCCAATCATAAAGGATAAGTTTATTTTGACAAAAATAGTTTATAAAATTGTCAAAATATAGATTCAAAAATGGTTTGCCATCAAAAGGCAGTAAAACAATCTTTTAAGAATATTAGTTTATTCCATGCATAAGATTGTATTTATTTTCATTTTAAGCCTCTAAAACACTATCTTAATCATTAATAGACATGGATAAAAATATCTATTATTCATTACTTACTTGGTATGTTACATCCTTCCCCCCTTTAGAAAATTGCGTCCCCGCAATTTATTTACTTATCAAATAAATGAGGGTACTTATCCCTCATTGCATTTTTGGATTCCCATGTTGCCTCTTCAATCATGTGGTTTTTCCACAAAACCTTTACCTGGTGAATCACCTTATTCCGTAACACTTGCTCCCTGTGGTCAAGAATCTGGACCGGTTATTCCTCATAAGATAGGTTCTCTTCCAGCTGAACTACCTCTGGACTCAAAACATGAGATGGATCTGGCATATACTTTCTCAACATCGAAACGTGAAAAACATTGTGTACCTGAGATAAACTCGGAGGTAAAGCCACTCGGTATGCAACTGATCCAACTCTTTCCAGAATTTCATATGGTCCAATGAACCTTGGACTCAACTTCCCTTTCTTACCAAATCTCATCACACTTTTCCTAGGAGAAACCTTGAGAAAAACATGATCACCTACCTCGAAAGATAGATCCTTCCTCCGGTTATCCGCATAACTCTTCTGCCTGCTCTGAGCTGTTCTCATGTGTTTCTGAATCAGCTGAACTTTTTCTGCCATCTCTTCTACCAATTCTGGTCCCATCAACTTCCTTTCACCCACTTCATCCCAGAAAGCTGGAGTTCGACACCGCTTCCCATATAATGCCTGAAATGGTGCCATCTGTATACTGAAATGAAAACTGTTATTATATGAAAACTCAACCAAAGAAAGATATTGGTCCCAACTTCCCTGATAATCCATAGAACAAGCTCGTAGCATATCCTCCAATGTCTGAATTGTTCGTTCTGACTGCCCATCTGATTGAGGATGAAAAGCTGTACTAAAATTTAACTCAGTACCCAAAGACTTCTGAAGGCCTTTCCAAAAGTTAGAAGTAAACCTGGGATCACGATCCGATAAAATGGAGAGAGGAACTCCATGTAACCTAACTATCTCTTTAAGATACAAACGGGAAAGTTAATCAAGAGAGAAAGTATCTCGTATAGCAAGGAAATGAGCAGATTTGGTCAAGCGATCAACAATAACCCAGATTGCATTATTACCTCGAGATGTCTTCGGTAATCCAACAACAAAGTCCATGGATATATTCTCCCATTTCCACTCTGGTACTGGTAAAGGCTGAAGCATCCCTTTCGGTAACTGCCGCTCTGCTTTAACCTGCTGACAAGTCAAACACTTCACAGTAAAATCAGCAATGTCTCTTTTCATTCCATCCCACCAGTAATACTCCCGCAGATCTCTATACATCTTAGTACTGCCCGGATGAACTGAAAACGGAGAACTATGAGCTTCACATAACAACTCTCTCTTCAACTGTGAATCACAAGGCACACACAATCTCTTCCCAAATCTCAAAACGCAATCATTATCAATGTTGAATTCAGGCAACTTACCTTTCTGAACCAGCTCTACCCTTTTCTGCAACTCACTGTCTTGCTTCTGTGCTTGCTTGATTCTATCTGATAGAGAAGATCTCACTGATACCTGAAACAAAACAGAAGGACTTCCTGCACCAACAACTTCTATGCCAAAGTTCATCAAATCGTTAACCAAAGGATCATGTTCCAAACGCAACATTGTTAATGAAGCATTACTTTTTCGACTCAAAGCATCAGCCACTTTATTTGCTTTTCCCGGATGGTAATGAATTGTACAATCATAATCCTTGATTAATTCCAGCCATCTCCTTTGTCTCATGTTTAACTCTTTCTGAGTGAATATATACTTTAAACTTTTGTGGTCGGTATATATTTCACACTTTACTCCATACAAATGATGCCTCCAAATTTTTAAAGCAAAAACAACAGCAGCTAGTTTCAAATCATGTGTAGGGTAATTTACCTCATGAATTTTCAACTGTCGTGAAGCATAAGAAATTACCTGATCATTCTGCATTAGGACGCAACAAAGTCCTTTCAATGAAGCATCACTGTATATAACAAACTCACCATTCCTGGAAGGTAGTGCCAAAACTGGAGCATTCACCAATCTTCTTTTCAATTCCTGAAAACAATCATCACATTCTTTTGTCCAGATAAACTTAACACCCTTCCGAGTTAGCTTAGTCATTGGACTAGATAACCGTGAAAAATTTCTAACAAACCTTCGGTAATAGCCCGCCAAACCAAGGAAGCTACGAATCTCGGTTACATTTGTGGGTCTTGGCCATTCTTCCACAACTTTTGTTTTTGCAGGATCAAAAGTTATTCCATCTTTAGAAACAATGTGACCAAGGAAAGAAATTTGTTGCAACCAAAACTCACACTTGCTGAATTTCCCATACAGTTTCTTTTCTTTTAAGGTTTGCAAGATAACCCTTAAATGTTTTTCATGCTCCTCTTTACTTTTAGAAAACACCAAAATATCATCAATGAAAACCACCACAAACTTATCCAAGAACTCATGGAAAATTCTATTCATTAAGTCCATGAATACAGCAGGTGCATTGGTTAGCCCAAAAGGCATTACTACAAATTCATAATGGCCATATCTCGTACAGAACGCGGTCTTCGGAATATCTGCCTCCTTGACCTTCAGCTGATGGTACCCCGATCTCAAGTCAATCTTTGAAAAAAACTGAGCTCCCTGGAGCTGATCAAACAAATCATCGATATGAGGCAAAGGATATTTGTTCTTAACAGTGATATTATTCAAGGCTCTATAATCAATGCAAAGTCTCATAGAACCATCTTTCTTTTTAACAAATAAAACAGGGGCACCCCATGGTGATGTGCTAGGTCTAATGAAACCTTTCTCTAATAAATCTTGCAATTGCTCCTTCAACTCTAAAAGTTCAATTTGTGTCATTCGATAAGGGGGTTTTGAAATTGGCTTAGCATCAGGAACTAAGTCAATAGTAAACTCAACTTCCCGATCTGGTATTATTCCAGGCAACTCATCAGGAAAAACATCAGGATACTCATTTACCACTGGCACATCATTAATCTGAACAGTTCCTTTATTTTCAACGACGTGTGCAAGGTAACATTCATTTCCATCTTTTACAAGTTTCCCGGCCTCTTGATATGTTATCAAAAGTAAGGGTTCATTCTTGTAAACAAACTGAAAGTCTTTCTGAAAAGAAACTTCTTTAGCTCTACAGTCAATCTTAGCATGGTAAAGAGAGAGCCAATCCATACCCAGGATAACATCAAACTCTACTAGAGGTAGAACAATAAGGTTTGCAAGTAGGTTCTTTCCACAGATAAGGATAGGAAGATTCTTATAAATTCTTTTTGCTTCGACATTTCCCCCAGGTGTTTTTACCAAAAGTTCAGGAGTCATTTCTTGAGATGGTATTCCCATTTTACTAGAAAAGGTTTCAGAGATGAAAGAATGTGTAGACCCCGAATCAAACAACACACTGGCATAATCTGAAAAAACAAACAAAGTACCTGATACAACATCATTTGATGGCCCGACATCTGCTGAAGTAGTTGCAAAGGATTTCACCACCCCTTTCTGCTTGTAGTCTAACTGCTTCCCATCACTCAAGCTCCTTGTCGGACACTCGTTTTCATAGTGACCCATCTCATTGCACTTATAACATTTCACTAACTGTAAATAAAATTTGTTCTTACCTTCACCTTGATCCTTTTCAGTGCAATCACGAGCCTTATGTCCCATCTTACCACATCGGTAGCACTTCCCAGAATTCAGAAGACATTCCCCAGCATGCCTTTTGCCACATTTATCACAAACTAGAAACTTAGTTCTCTTACCATCAGACTTTTTTGAAGAATTCTTGCCTTTCTCCTGCCACCTCGGTCTCTTCTTCTGCTGGTTGTTATAGAAAACTTGGTCATCGGCAAACTCCATTTCCACCTTCTCAGCACATCGAACAAGCTTTTCATAACTTTTAAACTCACGAGAATCTAATGCCCTTCGATATTTTGGCTTTAATCCTGAGTAAAAACGATTGATTTTACTATCAAGGTCCCGGATAAAATTTGGAGCATACCTTGCCAATCGAGTGAACCTTTCTTCATAGGCAGCCACTGAGTCTTCCTCTTGCCTCAATTCCAAGAATTTCTTTTCCATCCTAAGTCGAACAGCCTTAGGAAAATACTTCTCAAGAAACATACCTTTGAATTCATCCCAGTCAAGAGCATCAATCTCATCGGCATCCCTGATATTTTTAACCATAGACCACCACTGATCTGCTTCACCCTCCAAACGGTAAATAGCAAGACTAACCTTTTGATTGTCTGAACACCCCATGACATCAAAAATATTCTCCAGTGCTTTAATCCACCCTTCAGCTAGTACAGCGTCAGATGATCCTCTGAATGATGGTGGATGTTGCCTCATGAAATGTTCCACCACTGACATGTTCCTCTGCGGTTGGTCTGGATGATCTCGTGTATGGATACCACCGCCATTTATCGCTTGAGTCAACTGCGCCATTACTGCAACAAACTGTTCAGTTCCAATTCCGACCATTTCTGGATGTTGATTCGGAAGGTTATTTCCTTCTGTATGCCTTCCTAGAACTGCTTCCCTGTTTCCTCTGCGGAAAACCATTCTGAACAAACATGTCTTAGATGAAGCAACATGGTAATCTTTAAATGCTATATCATTTCAAAAAAATATTTTTGGATAATCATTTAATAGAATTCTAACTCCTAAAGTTATCTAAACCGACCTTTGATACCAACTATAAGGCCCCGGCCTTAAACCTTACTTAATCTTGAGTTATTACAAGATTACACATTGAGGATCTTTTCGGGTTTAGAGTTTTAGAGAATTAGATCATAAAACTTGCATTACATTCCACATATAAACAAAGTGGTTACATAAAGATAGTATTATTCATTCCCATCAATGGAAACACATTTAAAATAAAACATGGATTAATTCTTGACACATCCTTGACTCTATCATCTTATCATGTACCTTTCCCTTGACCTGTGAAAAACATTTCAAAAACTTGGGATGAGCATAAAAACTCAGTATGGGTTATAAAAAAACATGGAAAGGAAACATGAGTTCATATATACATAAGAATGAAATCATACTTTACCCATAAAACATTGGCACTTTAACATACCTCATAAAATCACGAATAAATCATAGAAATCATAAAACATAAAGGTAACTTGAGGCATTCATAACATTCTTACGTAGGGAGTAACCCTCTTGGTTACGTTTGAAATACCCATCACAGTATATTCCCTAAAATCTCTTCGGAGAAACCTTAACGTTTCACTCCTTCGCGTTACCCAATGCATTGGAGAGCTATAACGGGCTCACCCACCCTTAGTTTATCACGGAACCACCCGTCTTCATAATAATGCCCAAGAACCATAATCATATCACATAAAACATGCATAAAGGAAACATAACATTTCCACATTTCAATCACAAGATATCAATACAACACAAAAACATTGTGAAAACCATTTTCCATACCAAAATAAAAGAAAATTAAAACATGGTATTTATTTTTCTTTTAAAAAGAAGGTATGGCTTGTAGAGGAAGCCGAAACTCAAATAACGGTCACGACGGCGGAGAAGTCGTTGTCGCCGCATACGTACGACAAAAACATTCCCTTTTGTCGTTTAGTAAACGCTTCGTATAAAAAAGATTCCTTTTGAATAAACTTAAAAGTCAAAGGGGTTTATACACCGTATAAAAGAAAGTTGTGTATAAAATAAAATATGCCTCAACGAAAGGAGATTGAGACGAAGTCCCATACCTCGTATCCGACTTGACTCGACCGTTCTTTAATCTCCTGAATAATAAACTTGAGTTAATCTCTACTTGATTATGAATCTTTTTCAAGTTTATTATTCCTTTTATACCATGTTATGAACATCATGTAATCAGTTAAGTTAATAATGTTCATTTTGTCGGTATTTGGTTCTTAAGTCAAAAATAGACTTCTTACACTTACATGTTGTTAATTTGGTCAAAGGTTCATTATATCCAGAATGGTATTCATGATTTAGATGTCATATATGTCATATATATCCAGTACATACATGCATTTATAATATTACATAATTTAGAGGTAAGAAATGAAATGCACCGTTCATGGAGACGGTAAGCCGTACGTACGCATGAACGCTACTTCCATTTCTATTTCATATTTTCTAGAATGGAATCATAATGATATAAGAGCATATTATAATTCCAGTATAATAACATATATAATATCATTAACTTTATCCTTTACACATCCCACATATGGTATTAACGAATCAAATCACTTTTAGGGGGCGGTAGTCCGCACTTCCTAAAATGAAGATATCGTGTTTTACCCATAATGGAAACCATAAAGGTATGCCCAAAATGAAAAAAAACAGAAGCTTAAGGAAAACATAAACATATTATATATCATATATGAAAATAGTGACATCATAATGGCCACCTTTGAAGGTGTTAAATGAGTGTTGAACAATCATCGTTTCGGGAGGCAGAATTTCGCCATCCACGGAAACCGTATGTTCTTTAACCATTTGATGTAGTTGTGTGAGAGTGTAGCTCAAATAAATATTATAACAACATCCTTGTATATTTAAGATACTGGTGTTGTTACAAAATAAGTAAATAAAAAGATTTTAGGGGGTTGGAGAAGCAAAATAAAACAAATGAACATTAGAGAATGAATTACCTTAAAAAGTGTAACTCCTTTTGATTTGAGCCTAAAGGCTTCCTTTGAAAGGATTCTGCCCAAAGGAAATCCTCTAGGATGAGGAGAGGGATGTGGAGAGAGCAAATGGGCAGGGTTTGGCCGAGCCAAAGGATTGAATAGTGTGTGAAATGAGGTAGAGGTGGGGGCCTTTTATAAGAGGAGAGGAGGGGCACTTTTGGAAAGTAAAGAAACATTACTTTATTTGAAAATGTGTTTCAGTTTTAAAAGGTCCCACATTGATATAATTCGTGGATAAGGTGATAAGGGTTCTAAATCCACTCTTCCAATTGGTTTTGGCCGTGTGTAGGTTTTAGATTTTTCATTATCATTCCATTTTATTTAAATCGTCAAATAATGATGTCATCGCTGCATCATTATTATGTCATAAATAATTTAATTTATTTAATGTCTAAAAATTATAAAAAAAAATACTATGATATATGAAATCTTTTTAGATTTCCAATGACTATTTATAATCAAAATTTGGACTTGTATAACCCCACTTAAAAATTGTTTTCGTAAAACATATTATGTTTGTGTCATTTTCACTTTAACATTAAATAAAAAGTAATTTATGTCATTTCCCAACAAAAGTGGATCCATGGGGTCCCCAAGTTGACCCATGGCATGTCATTATCGGCCATGACACAACCAATGAGGTTGGGACATGTGTCTAGGTCATTTCATATTATTAAATCCTTATTTAGACCTTAAACTACCCTAATTACCACTAATCGTGATTAAGAACTTAATAAGTTACTATTCACCAAAAAATTATTATAATCTCATTGAACCACATTTTACATACTAATGAAAACCATGTATGTCGGATTTTTAAAATTCAATACACACTAGTGGTAAACTTTCATTTAACTGAAAAATCAGTTTGCTTGATTACCACTTAGTGGTTTCACTATTCATCAAAAATTGAAGTTTTTCAGAAAATTACCAAAAATTCACCCTAAGCTATATTTGATATTCCGAATTCAAAAATGAAGTCTATTTTACAAAATTCAAATCATATAAGTCACATTAATTAATTTAATAATTAATTCCCGCTGCCAAAGCAAAAAGCGTGTTTTTACAAAACAATAAGTATCAAAAGATTGACACCAGTTTAAGTCTAATTTCAAAGTGAAGTTGATTTCAATGACCACCATTGGATAAAATGGTAAAAATATATTCTAATTTCACTTCAAAATCAATTCAAAACATAATCTAATCATATAAATAAATTAGATTAAAAAGCAGTTTTGATGTAAAATGCAGTATTTTTCACTATTCATTAAAAAATGAATATTGTCAGAAAAATACCAAAAATTCACACAAGGTAAATTTTGATGTCCCAATCATAAAGGATAAGTTTATTTTGACAAACATAGTTTATAAAATTGTCAAAATATAGATTCAAAAATGATTTGCCATCAAAAGGCAGTAAAACAATCTTTTAAGAATATTAGTTTATTCCATGCATAAGATTGTATTTATTTTCATTTTAAGCCTCTAAAACACTATCTTAATCATTAATAGACATGGATAAAAATATCTATTATTCATTACTTACTTGGGATGTTACATGATATATGTGGAAAAATTCGTCCACCATGTGGAAAATTTGGATATTTTATGATCATGATTGATGTGTCAACTAGATAGTACCATGTGTGTTTATTATCCACTTGCAACCAAGCATTTCTGAAATTAATTACCCAAATAATAAGGTTAAGGGTGAAATTCCATAATTATTCAATCAAGCATATTAGAGTTGGTAATTCTAGTTAATATTCATCACATTCTTTTAATAATTATTACATGTCATTGGGAATGAGTGTTAAACATCTTGTAGCTCAAGTTCATACCAAAAATGGTCCATCTAAATCATTTATAAAGCGATTACAACTTACCTCTAGACCATTACTTATGAAAACTAAATCACCCAGTTCATCATGGGGATATTCAATTTTTCATGCAGTAACACTACTTCAAATAAGGCCATCAGGCTATCATGATTATTCCCCTTTGCAATTAGCCTATGGCCATGAACCAAATATTTCATACTTAAGGATATTTGGTTATGTTGTATTGTGCCTATAGCACCCCCGCAACAAACAAAAATTGGACCCCAAAGGATATTGGAGATATATATTGGTTTTGAATCTCCCTCAATCATTAAATATTTTGAGATTATGATAGGATGTGTATTCACAACAAGATTTTATGATTTTCATTTTGATGAAAATTTATTTCTAACAATCAAAGGGGGAAATCAATAGATATCAAAAGGAATATCATGGAAGGTGACTTCATTGTTACATCTTGATCCTCATACAAATATGAGTGAACATGAAATTAAAAAGATTGTTAATTTTCAAAATTTAGAAACTCAATTTTCTAATTTATTCAATGATTCAAAACATGTTACAAAATCATATATATTTGTTGTGAATGCATCGGTAAGGATAGATGTCTTAGAAGGAAAATTTTATAGTATTACCAACAATACTTCTAATCCATTCCTAAATCATGGGAGACCACTTGGTTCAAAAGATTAAAAAATCCCCATAAAATAAAGGTGAAACAACCTATATTGGTTGAAGATGAGAATGAACCTGAATAGAATGTAAATGTACCAGAAGTACATGAACTTGATCAAGAAGAAATTGTTGGAGTTGGTTCCATAGAACCAATTTTTGTGTACTTTATGATAACCTATATTCATAGTTTTGAATATTAATAAACTTCTTGTCACATCATGATTTTTCTTCTATGTAACATATTATGTGATAATGTCCCAAGAGTAATTTTCGCACTAAAAGGTCATAGCAGTTTCCCGCTATGATGAGAACCCAGAAGCTCTATGACACTATTCTTAAATATATGTTCTATAGTCAGATGATATTGTTTTAGGGACATAAATGAAATAGTCTATCAGGGGTGGAGATTCATAGGACTTTGAGGCACCTTATCATGGTGTACGCTCTTGGTAATATTCAGCATAGTATATTATGAGAATGAGACCCTCTAGTAGAAAACCCATATCTATATGAGTTATTGGGTTTTCTTATTTTTTGACGTGTGTATTGATCCTTAAACATTAATATTATTATTAAACAGTATTATGATTCATATACTTTGATATATTGATGAAAACTGTGACGACGGATGTTCGTAGTGATGTAGGATACATTGGGTGCATCACGAGTAATATTACATTAATGAATAATGATAGAAAGAATTTATCCCTTATTTTATTCAATGGAAGTTGATATCTTAGTCTCTTTGATGGAAATGATATATCCTTAATAAATCCATCACCATGGTGTTCTATAGGCAAGTTCAATTTTTGGGAAGTCAAAGAAAGAGATATCGAGCACATAGGTTGATGGAACCAGCATTCAACCTTCTTGATTAGATATATCGTGATAAAGGGATTATATTACACATTAATCATCCATATAAAGTATTATATTGTTGTGGCATTAACTTCTTTCTCTATGGGTGCCTTGGTGTGTTGTTAGATGCTAACTTTGGACTTTAGGCTGTATTGTCTAATGCCACTAAGAAAAAGGCCTAGAGGGTCATGCACTAAGTGTATCCAAAATCTCAGTTAAATATTATTATTATTATTTATTTTTTAATAAGTTGAATAAATATTATTCTCATGTGTGATTTAATAATTATTAATGTTTTCTTGATCACATTTATTTCATCCCCAGTTATTCGAGAGAGTATAATGTGAGCATAATATTTAATAATTATTTATTCTTTATTTAGTGAATATAATATTTATTTATTTATTGGTGAATAATGTAGTGATATTTATTTAATAAATAAATAGTTATTATTCAAGGCCCGATAAATATTATAGAGGAGTGGCGGATTGGGTTTAATGGTCTGGTGATAAATAATAAATATTAAATATTATTTGATTAAATAATTTTTAATTTAATTCGCAAGTTAAGTGCATGTTGATAATTATTATTATTATTATTATTATTATTATTATTATTACTACTACTATTATTATTATTTGAAATGGGGTTCTGTAGGGATTAAATAAATAATAATGGGAACTTGTGAAATTATTTTATTTTAACCCTAGCAGTATATAAAACCAATTATATTATTTTGTAATAGATCCAATTCATTTTTTTTTGTTATGTACAATGGATTTGGAGAATCCTCTCAAACCCTAGAGAACTACCATCTCCAAGAATTCTCCCAAGAATGGAGAGCTATATTCCTCCACCTTCTCACCCTCAAGTCAAGAGAGATCAAGGAAAACTCTTTGAAAGAGGTTCTCGAGGAAATCAAATATAGATAAAGAAAGTGATAGGATATTTCGTAATAGCACCCAAAGATTCCTAAGATGATGTTTAGAGATTTGTGGAACATTTTTAGACCACCACTAGAGGGAATCTACTCTTGATTCCGATAATGCAACGATGGTACAACGCAAATCTGTTGTTAGATCCATCAATGAAGAAAAATTACAACAAGGTAATTATTTAATTAATTAAATTCTTTATAGATAATATGTGATGATCCTCTCTCTGGATTCAGAATTCTATCCCTTGTCTACATTCATTTATTCAATTTCATAGATCGTGATGTTTATCATTGTGTAAATCTCAGATTGATCATTGATCATGACAAAAGGCAAAGTTGGGCATGACCCACCGCACGCTTCCGCTATGCCCGGAACCTACAAGTGGTATGAGAGCGGTCACATAATTATTTATAATTATTTAAAGATCTTTGATTGATTTATGCATTTTTTATTTATTTTTCAATTTAATTTTAATCGTTATTTTAATCCAAATCGTGAGATATTCTTCTTCATCCTTCATTTCTCATGGATCTAATAAATACGATTAATTTTATGAACCAAATAAAATCAAAGAACTCATTCAAAAGTGCCAAGGATTCTAGTCAGATAAAATAGGAGTAAACATCGTGTAATTGGATTTATATATTGTGTACTTGTGTTCAATTCATCGGGAATTAATTCGGAAATTAATTCAAACTGTGTGCATTGATGACATGTGCTGTATTTATTTATTACACTGCATTTTAATCAGACCAGGGTGGTGCACGGTCTACCAGAGTACACATTGTGTAGCCCACATACATGGTATGTAGTCCCTTTGAGTCACATATGGGTCATGTATTATCATACACAGCCTACCTGACTGGTGATCATGTAACAAGGAGACTACACTCCATGTAGTCACTTATACACGCCATGTACTCCTATTTTATAAGGCACGGTTTACACACTGAGTTCTTAAGCGTGTGCCTCATATACATAGTGAGAGATGTACATGCCATGTAGCTCAGTTGTACATGCCATGTACTTATACCAAATTATATAGATTTAAAATTTATTTATTATACTATGTAAACCTTATCAACATGTACTTGTGTTTGGTCATTAAGTTGATAGGACACACCATGTGATAGGTTTTAATATATATGTGTGTGTGTGTGTGTGTGTGTTTAATTAATATTTGTGTAATGTTCAGACTTTCATATCATTTATGATTTTTATTAACAGTTGTTACTTTATGTGCATTAAAGCATAACACGTGACCGAAAAATCAAGAAATTCATGTAATCATTAAGTTGATAGTACACATCATGAAATTACATGATAAGTTATGTATTCCATATGTCACAAGATTAAATTGTATTCGAGTATAATACATGTTGGGTATATTTTGATGGGTATTCACTATGTTTCCTCCAAGGTACATTTATGTATACAGTTAATTTTAAATAAATTTATTTAAATTGTTTAAAATTATAATAGATGAGAATATCAAGGAAATTTAGATGATAATTAAGTTGAAATAATTTATTAATTAAATATGATAATTAATTGATTTGAGTGCGATTTATCTTAAATAAAAATGATTAATAATTGAATTCTAGTTTTATTAAATGTGTAATTCATTGCATACATGTGGACGATCATGAGTATAGACCAAAACTTTGTATGTGATTGGTTTAATTTAATTTATTATTAAATTAA
The DNA here is from genome assembly GCA_963277665.1 of Viscum album. Lineage (NCBI taxonomy): Eukaryota > Viridiplantae > Streptophyta > Magnoliopsida > Santalales > Viscaceae > Viscum > Viscum album. The sequence goes on along the minus strand of OY728165.1, from coordinate 66,878,786 downwards.
ATTGTTGGCTTGTGTGTCTTCTCTCCTCTTATTATGTAACGGTCTGTGTTCTCATGGTTTCTTTTATGTAAACCCTTTTTCCCTCACCTGCATGTGAGTAAAATCATATGTAATGGATGGAACTACCAATATAGTGGAGGTAGTTCAAGTATGGAGCTGAGGTGAAAACAATCCAAGAGAGATATATAGGTGGATATGTGGAAAGCTCTAACATGAACCTTAATTGGTTCAAGGTGTTTTTCCCTTAGTTAAACGGTTAGTTTATCGACTGCTAGATAAAATATCCATTAGTAAAAGCTCGTGATCATACCACTTTATTATTTTATTTCTATCAAGATTCATGGTTATTTCATTATGGAAGTTTTTTTGTGATCACGTGAATTAATTAAATTAACAAGCATGTAAGATAAAACAAAAATAAATTGGATTGTGCATAAATATTGTCTAAGATAAGGTTAATTGGTTAATTAAATCTACAGAATATTAACAAGCCTATGAAAAATATGATAATTGGAAATTTATGCATAAAGGATAAAATCCATCAATTACATATATTAAATCGGTATAGCCTTTCAATACTTTAATTAAAATCAAAACATAGTTCAAACTTCTTGATGAACCAAATTTGGGGTGCTTTCAATTATCATGGAATTATAACTTGAATTTTTGGGTTGAATTAACTTAGTTCACATCAAGGGTTGACTGTCAAAGCAGTACTTTGTGTAACTGAGAGGCGGGGGTTGAGGAAATCCAATTTAAAGATTTTAGGATTGGAGATTCCACTCAACAGATTAAGGAACTTTGAGTTAATTCAATTGGAATTCATAATGCCTACCTAAAACCATTCAAGTTGTTTAACCAACCAAATTTGGGTAATGAGAAGGGTAATATGGATCCTTGCCGCTAAAATTTCTAACCAACGGGATATTCTGAAGCTAGTGGTGAGGGATATTAGGTTTTGATAAAATAGTGGGAGACTAATAAATTTAATATTTATTTATTTTTATAAATTTATTAGTTAAATTAATAAAATTATTCTCATCTTATTTGTATAAACAACATTAAAATGACTTCAAACATATCATTGTGATCCATACTTGAGAAGGATAACTTTCTCACCGAAAAAAAAAATTCAAGAGTGGAAAAGGTGCTTACATGTTATCCTTTGCCATGAAAGGAAATTTTATGTGTTGGAAGAACATTTTCCTGATGCGCCTAGTAATGATGCAAGTGATGAAGAGTTGTCACTCTATGAGAAACATTTGAACGATTCCACAGATGTTCAATGTTTTGTTGATAGTGGGTGCTCTAGACCCAACTTATGATTTACTTTGATTACCACTACATGAATATAGTTTGTTAAATATACATGTATTTATCTTTCCATAATAGTGTTTATACTTATGTATCCACTTTATTTATAGTAATTTCTTTAGATTACATGTTGTATCAAAGGGTTATAGAAGATCCTAGGCTATAATGAGAACCTAGAGATATTATGATAGTAATCTTAAAGTAATATCCTATGGTCCAGATACATCATATTGATAGGACATAGATGATGTGTGACTATCAAGTGTTGGGGGCTCATAATAATTGAGACTTATTCTCATGAAGTTGTCACTTGGTGGTCTATAGTAGATAAGATCATGAGGACAGACCCACTAGTAGGAACACCACATGTTTCGGGTGTCATTGGTTGTCCCTATCTACGGACATGTGTATTGGTCTCCTGACTTGATATCATTGTCATTGTGTGCCATTTGATCACGTACTTTGATGCATGGTGAAAACCATTACAATTAATTTGTGGTGAGGTATTTTATATTGGGTGTGTCATTGGTGGCATGACATTGGTTGAATGATCAATATAAGATTTTTCGCTTCCGAGTTGAGTAAGAGATATATTTGTCCTAGTTGATCAGGATGGTAGTACCTTCATAAATCCATGTCTATGGTAGTTGAATTTAAGTTTTTCCGATTAGGTCAACAAATAATAAAACAAGAAATGGTTGATGACACAAGTGTGCATCCTTCTTTATGATATATCGATGACAAAGAGATTATATTACATAGTATGTGTCCGTAGGTTGGTAGTCATTGCTATGGCTTTTCATTATCTCTTTAGGGGCCTTGATGGGTTGCTAAACTCCTCTCTTGGTCTATGAATATTATTCATTGCTATTGAGTTAAGTACCTAGAGGCTCACACACAATAGATCATTCTAGAATCTACCATATTCTGTTGAATAGGAATATAGGACTCAGGGGGACCCGCCATAGGGTCCAAGTGTTATCCAAGTTCTATTGATCACCAATAAATTAAAAAAAATCATTACTATTCAAGTAAAGAATAATTAGGTTGAATTTATTTATTACATGTATTTACAAGTGATTAAGTAAATACAATAATTGATATTATACAAATGAATATTAATATAATATTCTATGTTTGTTTCTTATTATTATGAGTTACAAGTCGATTTAATGGATCAAGATTATCACGTGATATATTTAATATATATTACAGGTATGTGATAAAATATAAATAATATTTATGAAATGGTTTAGTTCGTCATAAATAATTATTTATTATACTTATTTAGTGGATGTTCATTGCACAGGGTTCGGGAACCCTAATCGGGTAAAATGAAAATCCACTATATAAGTGGAGAGAAGCACATCCTAATGATATATTCATTCCATTGGAATTGAGAGCTTATCTATCCTCCTGATTCTTAGAGATATAATTGTTCAATCAATAAAACGATCCAAGTTTTTCAACGCAAATCAAAGACAGAGGATCATAGTGATCGTCCCTGCATCGAAGTGCTTGTTGAAGCTCCGCGCTAGCGCCTAGAATCTGATGAACAGTGCGCGCGCAGATTCAAGAAGCATGTGTGGATGATCTAGATGGATTTGGCATCAGATCCTTCAAGTAATGGATGCATGCATCTTATGATAGACTTGCACGCATCAAATCGAAATGAGGTATTTATTCATTTAAATTTATTGTGCTCTGATTAAACCACACGGGATCCTCATATCATACCGTGGCCAGATCAACAGAATCGATGATGTCTCATCACTTCAGTGATGGAAGAAAAATAAATTTGTGGCCTATCGGCTTCCACTGCATGCCCCGATACATTCAATTGGTATCAGAGCGATGTGTGGTTTTTTCGAGTCAAGATAAATTAAATTGCTTTAAATTTTAAGTATAGGGTGTTAAAATGGTTCCAACAAATCTGATCGTGCATCGATCCAGTTTCGGATGGCTAAGTTACAGCCATCTGAAAACATTTTATGGATCGCAATGGTGTTTTTCATATTTAAGTTTTTTTCAGATTTTGATTTTTTTTTAAGAACACATTTTATATATATATATATATATATTAATGTGTTCTTGAATTTATGGCATTTTCCATCTTAGGAATAGCTGGAATCCGGTCATGGGAGTAACTTCGGCCGGTGACCCGGTTTTCCACCACCAGGACAAAAAAATTAAATATTTTGTTTTTGTTGTGAATTATTAAATTATGTGGATGTCATCAATCATAACAAATGGGGCCTTTTTCATTTCCCAACAAGCCTCTTCATTTCACCAACCCTTTGGTATTCCCACCATTAGATTTGGTTTGTTGTAATTGATATTGACCGTTGGATCAACCTTTTGTAATCTATAAATATGGTGGTATGATAATGGAAATGGGGTGATTTTGTGTGGCCATATACTTGTGTTCTATATTTCTTGTTCTATTGTGATTGAGACGTTTTACTTCGCCATCATTGTCCCGAGCAATCGACATCGTCATACGTTTTCGCTTCTCTTCACCTTCAAACGACGAATTTCACAACACGTTATCAGCACGACTGCTCTGCGAAGTAAAAAGGTTAGTCATCTCGGTAAGATAAATTTTCCCATGGCAAATATTGCAAAGCATAGATTTCTCCCTCTTGAAATTTCTGGAAAGAATTACTTGTCGTGGATTCTGGATGAGGAGATGAACCTTGATGCAAATGGCCTCGGTGAAGCAATTAAAGTAAGCAATCACGCTTCCGCTCAAGACCGTGCCCGAGCCCTAATATTCCTCCGCCATCACCTCCATGAGGATCTGAAAAATGAGTACCTCACGGTGAAAGATCCTTTGGTGCTGTGGCAGAATCTCAAGGAGAGTTATGATCACCTTCGACTTGTAATACTACCAAGAGCAAGGTTTGAATGGAGCCATTTGCGATTCCAAGATTATAAATCGGTAAGTGAGTACAATTCCGCAATGTTTAAAATAACATCACAACTCAAATTACGCGGAGATACTATCACTAATACCGATATGTTGGAAAGAACATATTCTACTTTCCATGCCTCAAATGTCATTCTGCAACAACAATATCGTGAGAAAGGTTTTACAAAATACTCTGAATTACTTTCTTGTCTTCTTGTTGCTGAACAAAATAATGAACTCCTGATGAGAAATCATGAATCCCGGCCTATTGGTGCGACTCCATTCCCTGAAGCGAATGTGACTGCTTTTAATCAAGGTCGTGGGAAGAACCAACGTAATCGAGGCTGAGGAAAGTCATTTGCCCGAGGTGGTCATACACCAAATGAGAAGAGGAAGGGGCACCACCAGAAGTGGTCCAATGACGAACAACCACAAATGAAGAAAGCTAAGAGTGATGAAAGTAACTGCTTTCGATGTGGCATGAATGGGAATTGGTCGCGTACCTGTCGTACGCCAAAACATTTTGTTGATCTCTATCAACAATCTATCAAAGGAAAGGAAAAGAATGCTGAAGCGAATTTTGCTGACCAGGCTTTGAAATATGATGATGATATTACAAACTTTGATATTTTCGACTATTTTGTACACCCTGAAGGTGATGAGCATATTGATCAAGCATGAATGCTCATGATGGAATCAAAGTTTGATTTTTGGTTTTTGTATGTTTGTGGTTGAAATGAACAATGATTTTATGGTTTTGTAATATTTTTAAATATTGCATGTTTGATTTTGGTTTCTTTTATTTTATTACTTATATGCATGTTTATTTTCTTTACTAGAAATGGATGATATAAATCGGTCTGTTGGGAATAATTTCCATGATGAAGATATTTGTCTCGTTGACAGTGCAACGACACACACAATTCTTAAACATGAGAAATATTTTATCACCATTAAAATGGGTAGTGCTCATGTGTGTACTTTAACCGGTAGTGCGCAATTAATTGAAGGCTCTGGAAGAGCAAAAATATGTCTACCTGGTGGTACCCAGATTATGATAAACAATGCTTTGTTCTCTCTCAAGTATCGACGCAATTTGCTAAGTTTTAAAGATACTCATAATAATGGATATCACATCGAGACAATGGATGAAGGAGGTGTTGAATACCTCTACATAACAAGCATTAAAAATGAGCACAAATTGATTCAAGAAAAGCTTTTGAGACTTCCGTCCAGATTGTACTTTGTCAATATTTGTACAATTGAATCAAACATGGTAAACCAGAAGTTTACCAACCATGATACATTTATTGTATGGCATGACCGTTTGGGTCATCCTGGATCAATAATGATGAGGAAAATAATTAAATGTACTCACGGTCATCCATTGGTTGATAAAAGGGTTCTTACGCCCCATGATTTCTCATGTGCTGCTTGTTCTCAAGGCAAATTAATCATAAGACCATCACCATCAAAGATCGGGATTGAATCCCCGATGTTCATGGACCGAATTCATGGTGATATATGTGGACCAATTCATCCACCATGTGGACCATTCAGATATTTTATGATCATGATTGATGCGTCAACTCGATGGTCCCATGTGTGTTTATTGTCCACTCACAACTAGGCGTTTGCAAAATTACTTGCCCAAATAATAAGGTTAAGGGCGCAATTCCCTGATTATTCAATCAAGCATATTAGGGTTGGCAATGCTGGTGAATATTCATCACATGCTTTTAATAATTATTGCATGTCATTGGGAATAAGTGTTGAACATCCTGTAGCTCATGTTCATACACAAAATGGTCTAGCTGAATCATTTATAAAGCGATTACAACTTATCGCTAGACCATTACTTATGAAAACTAAATTGCCCATTTCAGCATGGGGACATGCAATTTTGCATGCAACAACACTGCTTCAAATAAGGCCATCAAACTATCATGATTATTCCCCTTTGCAATTAGCTTGTGGTCATGAACTAAATATTTCACACTTAAGGATATTTGGTTGTGCTGTATATGTGCCTGTAGCACCCCCGCAACGAACAAAAATGGGACCCCAAAGGAGATTGGGGATATATGTTGGTTTTGAATCTCCCTCGATCATTAAATATCTTGAGATTATGACAGGAGATGGATTCACAGCAAGATTCGCTGATTGTCATTTTGATGAAAAATTATTTCCAACACTCAAATGGGGAAATCAATCGACTTCAAAAGAAATATCATGGAAATAAACTTCATTATTACACCTTGATCCTCGTACAAATACGAGTGAACTTGAAGTTCAAAAGATCATTAATTTGCAAAATTTAGCAAATCAATTGCCTGATGCATTCAATGATTCAAAACGGGTTACAAAATCATATATACCTGCTGTGAATGCACCGGTAAGAATTGATGTCCCGGAAGGACAATCTGATGGTATTGCCAACAATGCTTCCAACCCACGCCTGAAGCGTGGAAGACCACTTGGTTCAAAAGATAAAAATCCCCGTCAAAGAAAGGGGAAACAACCTATGTTGGTTGAAGATATGAATGAATTTGAAGATAATGTAAATGTACCAGAAGTACATGAACATGATCAAGAGGAAATTTCAATAAATTTCACAAACACTGGAAGATGTTGGAACCGAGTGGAGACCATTGTTGATAACACATTTTCATACAATGTAACCCTTGAAATTATGGATGAGGATCAAGAACCTAAAACTGTTAATGAATGTCGTGAAAGGCCAGATTGGGATCAATGGAAAGTTGCAATCCAATCTGAGCTAGACTCACTTGCTAAACGTGAGGTTTTTGGGTCGGTCATGAAAACCCCTGAAGAGATTAAGCCTGTTGGATACAAATGGGTATTTGTGAGAAAAAGAAATGAAAATAATGAAGTCGTGAGATATAAAGCACAACTGGTTGCTCAAGGCTTCTCACAAAAACATGGGATTGATTATGATGAAACATACTCTCCTGTAATGGATGCAATAACCTTTCGGTACCTCATGACGTTTGTTGTACATGAGCAACTTGAATTACGCCTGATGGACGTAGTGACTGCATATCTTTATGGTGAGATTGATGTCCAGCAAATAAGGTCTTGTGACAATCTCACAGATTTGTTCACAAAGGCATTGCCAACTTCAACATTTGAGAAATTGATTTATAAAATTGGAATGCGAAGACTGAAAAGTTTATCATGATTTTGTGAGGGGGAATTGGGAACGCTGTACTCTTTTTTCCTTAATCAGTTTTTCCCACTGGGTTTTCTGATAAGGTTTTTAATGAGGCAGCATAGCATGGAATCATTTTAATTTGGGTTCACTTGTTTTTCCCACAGGGTTTTTTTTAAGTGAAGATTTATATTAGATTTTATGGGATTATGACATCCAAGGGGGAGTGTTGTGAATTATTAAATTATGTGGATGTCATCAATCATAATAAATGGGGCCTTTTTCATTTCCCAACAAGCCTCTTCATTTGGTCAACTCTTTGGTATTCTCACCGTTAGATTTGATTTGTTGTAATTGATATTGACCGTTGGATCAACCTTTTGTAATCTATAAATATGGTGGTATGATAATGGAAATGGGGTGATTTTGTGTGGCCATATACTTGTGTTCTATCTTTCTTGTTCTATTGTGATTGAGACGTTTTACTTCGCTATCATTGTCCCGAGCAATCGACATCGTCATACGTTTTCGCTTCGCTTCAACTTCAAACGACGAATTTCACAACAGTTTTTAATTTAAGCCTATTATTAAGATTTTGAAAAACTTATCTGGTGGATTGTTTTCCTAAAGGAGTGGTATCCTTTTCAATAAAAACAAAATGGTTGTTTTTTCTATTCACGCGGGAGGACTTTAAAAAAAGAAAATAGGACCAAGACCCGCTGGGTCTCCTCCCTTGCCTAGATCGTGACCGGCGTACCTCCTCTACCGAGTTCACGGGCAGCCTCCCTCCCGATAGATCCTCCTCCCGTGGTCGCCCCTTCTCCCTCTACCTTGGACGTACATCGGCAGCACCCCTCCCTCTCCTACCATTGAGCCCATTAGGCATCCCCCCTCTTCCCCTCGTCACGTTGATCGGAGGTCCCACGGGTCATCGCCCCTTCTGAGTCGCTCGTCGGTCGCGCCACCGGATCTAGTCCTGCTGCCTCACCTCCACCGTTGTTGCAAGATCCTAGTTCTAGAACAAGGTCTTCGCCTCCTCCCGCAACAGCGGTCCGTCGCATCTCGTCGAGCCGGCCACCGTCCACATCCCCTTCGGTCGCTGCGGTCGCCTCGCCTCACCGGGAGCACCCGCCACCACTGGATGCCACTAAGACCCAGCCGACCACCCTCCATCACAGTCGACTGATTCTACTGTCATTATGCCACCTCTTGTGGTCTAGTCGGGTGTCTCCCTGACCCTGAGGTACTCCTACAGTGGATTTTCACAGGTACTGCCGGACCCGATCTGCCCTGCATGGGGTTTTTTAGGCCAGTGGGGCTTCCGCCCAGTTTACTAAGGGCCTAGGCGGGGTCTGGTTGAAATTATTAAATTAATTTGATTGATTTAATTTTAATTTTAAATAAAATTAATTAAAATTAATTTTGGTTTTAAAACTTTATAATGCGAAATATTATTTTAATTTGAGTAGTAAATTAAATTAATTGTTTTAATTTAATTTTTCATTTTAAAATTAAATTAAAACATGAACCAAATAAAATAAATTATTTGAATTTATTTAAAATCATTTAATTTATTTCAATACCCTCACTGATTAAATTAATCACAATTTAATTTTTATCGCATAATTTTACTATACCAATTGGTCTTGAGCTACTGACCAACCCTTGTATATCTGGATTTTAAATTATTTATTTATTTATTTATTATGTGCAATGATTGTAATAAGTAGGAAATTAAATGGTGGTATGCGCATCGTCTTACTTTCATTCATATATGTATAAGGATTTGTGTATCCAATGCACCTATTATACATTTAACCCTTAGACCTCCTCGCATGCACGTAAGTATTTTTGTACATAGACGATGACGTTCTAAGATGTGAACCCCACCAATTTGAGGCGGTAATTCAGACGGGAGTCGAATACATTTCATTTGGGGCAAGTTGCAATATGAGTCGGGAGTCTACTCAAGTATGAAACCCCTTAGGTCAAGATTGATACGTTATGGATCAATCACATTTATATGCTCAAGACTAGTCGGGTTAAATGTTTTTCTTTAATGCATTGTTTGTTATTTTATGCAAGTGCATTATTATTGTGTGATCACATAAAATAATAAACAAGATAAAATGCATCAAAGTGCAACCTATGTTTTTATATTTCCTGTTCAGTTGTGAGCGTGACAAATTAGATTGAACATAATATAAATAGATTAAATTCTTCAAGAAATAATAAAAATCCCTCAAAGAAATATAAGTCCTAAAGCCTTCCATTACTCAAATTCGCACAAAATCGGGTGTTCGGGGTGCTTGTCAGCCAAAGTTGAGAGTGCCTCCTACTACCGGGGAGTTCATTTAAGAGTAATATGTCAACTTGACTAAAGGTGGTGGCAAATAAGTAGCCAAAGATAACTTTCCATCACTTTAGAGGCAAGGCGTTGAGGGAATCAAGTTATGGTTCCAATAAGTTGGGACTTTACTCAACAGTTCAAGGAATCGTGAGTTAATGTGGTTGAACATTCTATATCCTACATAGAAACTCTCTAAGTAGTGGCATAACCAAAGATTGTAGACTATGAGGGGTAGTTTCAATGATCATTTTCACTAGAATACTCAAGCAACAGAGTATTCTGAATCTAATAGTGAAGGATATTAAGGTTCAATAAAATTGTGGGATACATTTAAATGATATAATAATTAATTAATCATAAATGTCTAAAAGGTAATCAAGATAATGAATGCTAAAATTTATTTTTTGTAGATCTAAAATGGAAATCACCAACACCACAAGTACATTATCACTGTGATCAATTTTGGATAAAGAGAATATCATGCTCAGTCATAACTTTTAGGAGTGGTACAAGTGCTTGTGCATAATACTACGCTAAGAAAGAAAGCTTTATGTGTTGTAATCCTCTATTCTCAATGATCCTCCATAGGAAGAAAGCAAGGCAGATAAAGAAAAATGAAAAAAAACATGTAAATGATGCACTAGATGTTCAATGCATCATGGTGTCATTCATGTCTAGTCAACTGTAGAAAATTCATGAGGACAAGGATTCCTACAAGATGCTAAACCATCTCTAAGAATTATATTAGGAGAGATAAAGGCAAGAAATGTATGATATTTCTAGTGGCCTTTATAGGTGAAAGCTAGTACAAGGAAATCAAGCGGGACCTCATGTACTTAAGATGATCAGGTACATTGAGAGGCTTGAAGCCCTTGGGTTTAAATTGAACCACGAACTAGCAACAGATCTCATTATTGCCTCTTTACCACCAAGATTTTTGAATTTCATTATTAATTATAACATGAATAACATGACAAAGTATCTCCCGTACCTTTTTGGGTTTAGTTCACCAAGATGATAAGAATATGAAGAATATCAATTATTCAATCCTTATGGTGAACAAGAGAAAGAAAAGAAAGGCTACGGGTTCTAGGCCAAGTCAAGGTTGAAAACACCTATGAATCGTCCTTCTAATAAGCCAAAGATACAGAGGCAGGGAAATGAGTATGAGGCTATCTGCTTTTTATATGTCAAGAAAGGCCACTAGAAGAAAAATTACAGAGCTAGTAAGAAGAAGCAAGGAGACACTTCTGCTTTAGGTATTTTTGTCGTTGAATTTAGTCTATCATTATCTACAAGTTGGGTATTGGATATGACAAGTGGCTCACACATATGTATTCATATATAGGAACCAAGTAGATTCAAGAAGATTGTAAAAGGTGAAGTTGATATCTGAGATGAAAATAGTGCAAGTCTAGTATCTTGACAGTGGGATGTTATCATCTTACTTTGCCCAGTGGTCTGGTTCTTGTATTAAAAAATTGTTATTATATACCCTCTATAACCAAGAACATAATCTCAGTGTCAAGTTTGAACACAATGGGATTTTATTTCAAGTTAGGAAATAAATATTATCTCTTTTATAAGGATAACATGTGTTATGGTATGATGCATCTTAACAATGGATTATATATACTTGAACTTGAAATCCCGGTAATGATAATCAATGGAAAACCCAGCGAGCATGCCTCATATAACACTTGCCTATGGCACTACAGGCTAGGTCATGTAAACAAGAAGTGATTACAGAAATTACATCAAGCATGGTATTTAGGCTTGGCTCAGTTAAAACCCTTGGATGTATGTCATGCTTGTTTACAAGGAAAAATGACCAAATAACCCTTCTCTGGGAAAGGGAGTAAGAGCCGATGAATTACTGGAATTAATTCATACTGACGTATGTGGTCTATTTCCAATAGAGGCAAGGGGTGGGTTTTTGTACTTCGTTACTTTTACTGATGACTATAGTAGGTATGGATATATCTACTTAATGTGGTATAAGTTAGATTCCTTTCAGATATTTAAGTAATACTAACATGAAGTAGAAAACCATCTTGGTAAGAATATTAAGGCACTCAACTCAGACCGAGGCGGAGAGTATCTTAACCAAGCTTTCATTGGTCATTTGAAGGAGTATGAGATAGTATCCTAACTCATTCATCCTTATACACCAAAGTGGAATAGTGTTAGTGAAAGAAGGAATAGGGCCTTTCTAGACATGGTTAGATCAATAATGAGTCAGGTAACTCTTCCATTATCCTTTTGGGGATACGCTTTTGCAGACAACAACATGTACCCTTAGCCAAGTACCAACTAAAGCTATAGATGGGATTCCATATGAGTTGTGGCATGGAAATAAACTCAATCTGTCACACTTACATGTATGGGCATGAAAGGCTTTTTTCAAGACTATACCAAATGAAAGATTAGCATCCAGAAGCACAAAGTGAATCTTTATAGGTTATCCTAAAGAAACTAAAGGATATTACCTATGTAACCCTTCTGATAGAAAAGTGATTGTGGAAAGAAAAGCCATATTTATAGAAAGGGAACACATTTCCAATGGAAATAGTGGGAGACATATTGAATTTGATGAAGTTAATTCTCCAGATGCATATGAGTTGGTATGGGAACAATCTTCACAAGAGACAGTGGGGGATTAAGTGGTTCCCAAGACATAAGTAATGCATAGGTCAACTTGAGAGGTTAGAGAAGCAGAGCGTTATGGTTTTCTTATCACCGAGTTAGGTGACACATTTATCCTTAAGGCTGATGAACCTATAACCTACAAGGAAGAAGTAGAAGGAAAGGATGCTACTAAATAGAAATATGTCATGCAATCTGAGATGGATTCTATGTACCAAAATCAAGTTTGGATATCGGTAGACCCTCCAACTGATATAAAACCCATTGGGTGCAAATGGGTATTCAAGAAAAAGCTGGACATGGACGATAAGGTTAATACCTATAAAGAAAGACTAGTATCGAAGGGTTTCAGAAAACATCAAGGCATAGAATATGACGAAACCTTCTCACCAGTAGCAATGCTGAAATCCATCAAAATATTGCTTGCAATAGCATCCTTCCATGATTATGAGATTTGGAAAATGGATGTAAAAACTTATTTTCTAAATGGGAAGTTGGTCAAAGACGTCTATATGACACAACCAAAAGGGTTTTTTAGTTCAATGAATTCCAATAAGGTGTGAAATATAAAGAGATCCATTTATGGGTTGAAGCAAGCATCGTGATCATGGAATGTTTGTTTTGATGAGGCTATAAGGGAATTTGGTTTTGTCAAAAGAAAAAGTGAGCCTTGTTTCTATAAGAAGATTAATGGGAATTCCATTGTTTTCCTAGTATTTTATCTTGATGACATATTAATTATGGGAAACAAAGTGCTAGTCTTGTCATCTGTTAAGACTTGGTTAAATGAATGTGTCTCAATGAAAGACTTAGGTGAAGTAGCCTACATTCTTGGGATCAAGATATATCGAGATAGATCTCAGAGGCTTCTTGGGCTAATTCAAAGTACATATATTGATAAGGTACTCAAAAGTTATAGTATGGAACAATCCAAGAGAGGGTTGTTTCCCATGTCATGTAGTATCAATATCTCTAAGAAAATGTTTCCAAAAATTCAGGAGGAGATTTACAGAATGAGTAGAATCCCTTATTCCTCAAAAGTAGGTTCTATCATGTATTTCATGCTATATACTGGGTTTGATGTTTCCTTTTCCTTAAGAATGGTGGTTAGATATCAAGCTAATCTAGGAGAGTTGTACTAGGTAGCTGTTAAAACTATCCTGAAGTACTTGAGGTGTATAAATGATATGTTCCTAGTTTATGGAGGAGATGAGGAACTAGTAGTGAAATGATACACTAATGCTAGTTTCCATACATGTCATAATGATCTGAAATTGCAATCAGGCTATATCTTTTTCCTGAATTGTGGTGTAGTGAGCTGGAGAAGATCGAAGCAATCTGTGGTCACTGATTCTACAGTAGAATCTAAGTATATAGTGGCTTCTGATGCAGCAAAGGAAGAAGTTTTGATATGAATCTTTTTCTCATACATTGGTGTTGTTCCTAGCAGTGCAGACCTAATTCCAATTTAATGTGATAATACTGATGCAGTGGTGCTTGCCAAGGAGCTCAGGTCACACCAGAGGAAAAATAATATACTTCAAAAGTTTCATATATTGATGGATTTTACTTAGAGAGGTGAAGTCGTAGTTAGTAGAGTAACCACAGAGGAAACCATGGAAGACCCCCTATCTAAATCTTTATCTCATCAGAAGCATGATTCTCATGTGAGAGATAGCGGATTGAGACCTGTTAGTAATTGGCCCTAGTGCAAGTGGGAGTGTTGAAAGTGGGTTCCCTAGACCCAACTTGTGATGTAATTTGATTACCACTACATGTATACAATTTTTTAAATATACATGTGTTTATCTTGACATAATAATATTGATACTTTTATATCCACTTTATTTATGGTAATTTCCTAGGTTACGTGTTGTATCAAAGGGTTATAGCAGATCCCGGGCTATAATGATAACCTAGAGATATTATGATAGTAATCTTAAAGTAATGTCTTATAGTCCAAATACATCATACTAAAAAGACACGGATGATGTGTGACTATTAGGTGCTAGGGGATTATAATCATTAATACTTCTTTTCATGAAGTTCACACTTAGTGATCTCTAGTAGTTGAGATCATGAGGACAGACCCAACAATTGGAACACCACATGTTTTGGGTGTCATTGGTTGTTTCTATCTATGGATATGTGTATTGGTATCCTGACTTGAGATCATTATCATTGTGTGTCATTTGATCCCATACTTTAATGAAAAGTGAAAACCATGCCAATTAATTCATGGTGAGGTAGTTTGTGTTGGGTGCATCATTGGTGGCATGACATTGGTTGAATGATAAAGATAAGATTTTCGGCTTCCAAGTTGAGGAATAGATGTCCCGGGCCTAGTTGATCAGGATAGTAGTACCTTTATAAATCCATGGTCATGGTAGTCGAAGGTAAGTCTGTCCAATTAGATCAAAAAAATAATAAAGTAAGAAAAGGATGATGACACAAGTGTGTATCCTTCTTTAAGAGATATCGATGACAAAGAGATTATATTACATAATATATGTTCATTGGTTGGTAGTCATTATTATGACTTTTCTTATCACTTTAGGGGCCTTGATGGGTTTCTAGACTCCACTCTTGGTTAGTGAATATTATTCACTACTATTGAGAAAAGGGCCTAGAGTGTCACACGTAATAGTGCATTCGATAATTTTCCCTATTCCGTTGAATAGGAATATAAGACTTGGTGGGCCCCACCATGGGGTTTGAGTGTTATCCAAGTTCTATTAATCACTAATAAATAAATAAATTCATTATTATTCAAGTGAAGAATAATTGGGTTGAATTTATTTATTGCATGTATTTACAATTAATTAAGTAAATACAAGGATTAATATTATATGAATGAATATTAATATAATATTCCAAGTTCGTTTAATATTATCAGGATTTACGAGTCAAGTTAATGGATCAATATTGTCATGTAATATATTTAATATATATTACAGGTATGTGATAAAATATAAATAATATTTATGACACGGTTTAGTTTTTCATAAATAATTATTTATTATACTTATTTAGTGGACGTTCATTACATGGGTTTGAGGAACCCTAATCGAGTAAAATGAAAATCCACTATATAAGTGGAGAGAAGATCATCCCAATGATATATTCATTCTATTGGAATTTAGAGATTCTATCTCCTCCTGATTCCTAGAGAGGGAATTTCTCAATCGAGCGAACAATACAAGTTCTTCTTCACGGATCAAAGATAGAGGATTGTGGTGATCTTTGCTGCATCAAAGTTCTTGTTGGACGTCCATGCTAGCACCTGAAATCTGACTAACAGTGTGCACACAAATTCGGGAAGCATGTGTGGACGATCTAGAGGGATTGGACATTGGATCCTTCCAGAAACATACATCAGTAGCTTGTGATGGACTTAGGTGCATCAAATTAAAATGAGGTATTCATTCATTTAAATTTATTGTGCTCTGATTAAACCATGAGGGGTCCTCAGACCGTACCGGGGCCAGATCACCGGAGTCGATGATGTTTTTTCGCTCTGGTGATGGAAAAGATTCTAAATTCATGGCCTACCAGATTCTGCTATGTGCCCTGATACCTTCATTATTCATGCTATCATCCATGTCCAATGATCTTTTGAAGCAACATGAGGACATGAATGCGTATATCATGATGTATCACCTTCGGGATCTCTATCAAGTGAAGGTGAGACAAGAGAGGTATGAGATATCCAGTTCTTTGTTTACAACTAAGCTTGGAGAGTTTGTGACATCTAGGCCTCATGTAGTCAATCTTGTTGGCTACATTGAATTCTTAGACATCTTCAAGATTAAATTCATAGATGAGTTGTGTACAGATCGCATAATTTCATCACTTCCCAAGACCTTCTCTAGTTTTATTGTTAATTATAATATGATAA
Source organism: Viscum album (assembly GCA_963277665.1). NCBI lineage: Eukaryota > Viridiplantae > Streptophyta > Magnoliopsida > Santalales > Viscaceae > Viscum > Viscum album. The sequence goes on along the minus strand of OY728165.1, from coordinate 66,862,495 downwards.
ATAATGAGAATATTATTTCAAAACATCTTACTTTGATTCTCCAAGTGGATAAGGACACGAGGCATGATAAACTCATAGTCCTTATGGTGAACAAGAAAATGAATAACAAGAAAAAGGGTCCCAAAACTCATAACAAATCTAAATATCTTGATCACCATCCTTCCAAGAAAAGGAAGATCCAGAGGTAAGTAAAGGAAAATGAGGTGGTATGTTTTTCATGTGTCAAGCCAGGATACTGGAAGAGAAACTGCACCCAGAAGCAAGGGTAAACTAAAGGTACGTTCATTATCAAGTGTAGTCTTTGATGTGGCACCCACTCGGACCCACTAGGACACCTGGCCTAGGAACCCCAGCGATACGGCCCCAAAACCCCGCTGCAGCGGCAATCCCCCAACCCTTCGCTGCAACTGGGACCCACTGGGACACCTGGCCCAGGAACCCCACATATACAGCAGGTTGTTGCGAACAGCCGGTTTCGAACCGGGGTCGCCTTTAACACCCAGCCCATGGAACTGGATGCCAACCACTAAGCTGCAGCCTAGTGGTTGGCATCCAGTTCCATGGGCTGGGTGTTAAAAGGCGACCCGGGTTCGAAACCGACTGTTCGCAACAACCTGTCGTATATGTGGGGTTCCTGGGCCAGGTGTCCCAGTGGGTCCGAGTTGCAGCGAAGGGTTGGGGGATTGCCGCTGCAGCGGGGTTGTGGGGCCGTATCGCTGGGGTTCCTAGTCCAAGTGTCCTAGTGGGTCCCAGTGGGTGCCACATCAGTCTTTAAATAAATAAACATTGGTTATTAGATATAGCTTTTGGTGATCACATATGTATCCAAATACAGGAACCAAGTAGATTCTAAAATATTTTTAGAGGATAGGTGGATCTATGAGTTTCCAATGGTGTGAGGTTGGTTGCTCTAGATGCAGATGGGTTTATTTTCAAGTTTGTAAATAAAAGTTGTTTCTTTTACAAAGACAACACATGTTATGGTATGACACATTCAAATAATAGTCTTTATGTATTAAATTATGAAAAAAAAAGTATTGATAATTGATAACAAATCATGTTCACGTGACTCATATAGCACCCAACTATGGCATTACCGTCTTGGTCATGTAAACGAGAAGCATTTTACAAAGCTCTGTCAAGATGGTTATTTAGACTCTTATGAGCTAAAACCACTTGAAATATTTCATGCTAGTTTACAAGGAAAATGACCAAACCACCATTTGGTGGATAGGGTGAAAGGGTTGTAGATCTTCTAGGATTAGTACACACCAATGTGTGTGGACCATTTCCAGTAGAAGATGGATGTGGATATTCTTACTTTATAAATTTTACTGATGACTTGAGTAGATATGGCTATGTCTACTTGTTGAGGTATAAGTCCTAGTCCTTTGAGAAATTCAAGGAATTCAAGAATGAAGTAGAGAATTAACTTGGTAAGAAGATAAATAATCTTTGATCAGATCAAGATGGTGAATATCTTATCCAAGAGTTTATCGACTTCTTACGGGAGTTTGAGATTTTATCTCAACTCGCTCCATTTTATACACCACAATGGAATGGTGTTAGTGAAAGGATGAACTATAACTTTTTAGACATGGTAAGATCGATTGTCACGACCCGTCCTCGGGACCCGTGCCGTGACTACCTCAAGCCCGCTTTCCATAGGCCAGGGGCTGGAGACTAGAACCAAGACGTAAATCCCGACAAAAAGGGGAAGGCATTACCTTTATAAAGTAAACAAACACCACAGAGTAAGCAAGAAGAAGTAAACACTAAGTAAACTGAGTACAACAGTAAGTGCGGAAAAGTAAGTGGGCCAGAATACAAACCCAAACTGAAAGTAAAGTACAACTGAAAAGAAAGTACAGTAACTGAAAAGTAAAGCAGCAACGTCGAGTTGTCCACTGGAAATCCCACCTGAAGGGTGGGTACAGTTAGCCTCCACCTTAGCTCCTCGGGTCTAGTCGTCCGCCCCGTGTACGTCCCGCCCAGTGGTCCGCCTCCAGGTACCGACTTGCTCCACAAGCCTCAACCACAATCAGCGTTGTCCGTTGTCTGCATCCAACACAACGTAGTGCAAGCATAGCCCGTGCAGGGGTGAGTATACGCTACTCAATAGGGACCCCGAGACCCCCGAAGGTCTCCCAGAATCCACAAAGGATAATCCACAAAGGAAAGATACAATCACGAAGTAACAACCAACTCTACTTAGGTATATGCCCATACATATACCTAAGTCATCAATTCCAGTTTGGCTCCAACATCCGAGCCCAAGTTCGATCACGTCTACACAGGATAGTACAACCCAATCCACACAGGATAACACAACCCAATCCACACAGGATAACACTACCCAATCCACACAGGATAACACTACTCAATCCACATAGGAAAGCAAGTCAATCATATCGAATGTAATGATTGAATAGTCAAGACTCAGCTCACACAGGTATACATCATTTGTAAAGCAAAAGGAGATGATCAGATGTAGTTACTGATTCATCTAGCAGGGACCCACGTAGGATACTAGACCAGCTAAGCTGTCGGACCAACGTAGGATACTAGTCCAGCTACTCTGTCGGACCCACATAGGATACTACAACAGAGGTCGATATTGTCGGACCCACGTAGGATACAAGTACAGTAGTCGTCACCGCCGAACCCACGGAGGATTCCAGTACGGTTGTCGTCGTCGTCGAACTCACGGAGGATTCCAGTATGCAAGTCTTCACCGTCGAACCCACGGAGGATTTCAGTACGGTCGTCATCGCTGCCGAACCCACAGACGATTTCAGTGCAGTCGTCATCGCTGCCGAACCCACAGAGGATTTCAGTGCAGTCGTCATCGCTGCCGAATCCACGAAGGATTTCAGTGCAGTCGTCATCGTCGTCGCAGTCGCAGCCAGCTCTAGGGTTCCCGCACACAGCATGCTTGATTCCGGGAGGGTTCGCTCCATGAGCCAAGGGGGGTCGATACATCAACTGACACGTAGTCCGGAGTTGATGTATCCCAAAGTTCAGTCTCGTCGATAGGAACTCAACACGACAGACGACGCGTCAATCGGACGCTCGGTCTGAGAGTTATTGGCTTTTTCGTCCCAGGGGCCCGGTTGGTTTTTAAGTTCAAACCAACCCAACCATACTCCAACTACGTACAAACCTCAAGCGGAGTAAGCCAAAAGGTTCTTCTCACTAAGAGGAAACCAACAAAGTCGACGGTACGTCAATCGGACGTCCGGAGCTCAAGTTATAAGAGTTTCCGCTCCGCGGGCCCGGTTGGTTTCGTGTTCGAACCAATCCGGCCATACCCAATGTTCTCTAAAACCCTGAGTGTAATATACCGAAACGACCGTCTCGATCCAAGGATACCAACGCAACTGACGGTGCGTCAATCTGAGATCTGAAGCCCAAGATATGGACAAATGACTGAAAATAGTCCGAAATGGGGGGTCTGGGCCCGGCCCGACCCGGCACAACCCCCCTAGGTCGGCCCGAATCGGGTCGACCCGACCCGGGTCCGGGTCCGGCCCAGCTGGGCGCGGCGTGGCCCGGTCCGCGTGACCCGCCCTGGCCCCGCCGAGGGGGTGCGCTGGCTCGGCCAGCGGGCCGAGCAGGGGGGCGCGTTTCCCCCCTTTGCGCCCCATGGACGCAGCAGGCGCCGCGTCCTCCTCCTCCAGATCCCGCGCGGCCATGGGATCTAGCCGCCTGCCGCCGCGGCTGAAGCCGCGGCGGTTCCTCCTGGTGGCACGCCGGGGCGCCGCCGCCTCCTGGCGGCCGGCCGGTGTCGGCCGCCGTGCCGGCATGGCGCGCCGGCAGCGTCTTCCGCGGACCACCGGACGCGCTCCGGTGGTCCAATTTGCCCGCCGTCTGCGCCTACGGCTCTCCCGGGACACGTACTTTACTGTGAAGGCCTCCAATCTCCATTCTGGTCCCGTTTCTTTATCGCCAAAAGCTACGAGCATGAAGAACAGAAAAACGATGGGTTCGGACTTGTTCGTTGGTCCGCACCCACCGCGTTAGTGGTTTGAAACAACTCCCAACAATTCCCGGCAAATGATAATCTCCAACCCGCAAATAATAATCCGTGGATCAACTTGATAATTAGTTGGTCCACGTTCATGTTTTAGAGGAAAACAAACATGAGAGTATTATCATTCTCAAAACAACCCATACCTCAATGAAGTAGTCGAACAAGGATCGTCGCGGGAAAAGGACGTCGCGGAAGACGGCGTCACGGATCGAGGCTCCATAAGCGTCGTCGGTGTTTGCCCGATGAAGGATGCGGTGCGTCGTCATTCTCCAGAAAAGGCGTCTCTCACCGGCTGCGGAGAGGAGTGAAGACAGCACGACGGTCTTCCCTTGCGGTGATGGAGTCCTTCGTCGTAGACTCGGCGTTCTTCGCGAAGAAGACAAAGTTCTTCAAGACCGTGAGATTTCTCTCCTTGTTTCCGCACAACGAATCAACCCCCCAATAAAATAAGACATTGTCTTATTTTATTAACACACATTTTCCGACATTAAAATTGAAATTAAAAAAAGATCTCATTCAATTAATTAAATTAATTGAAGAGCCTTTAACAGCCCAATTAATTGCGAGAGTTGACTTGTCATTTAAAAAAGGGGGTGCGAGTGTGTTACACAATTAAAAGCACGAGGAAGGTTTTAAGGGATTTGAAGGGGTGGGGCTCGTGTGGGCCCCACTTCACTAATATCCTACCAAGTGGAGTTAGGATGTAGTGGGGCCCACTCCAACATTCATGCATAGGTTAAAACTACTTAGAATAGAAAATAAAAATTGTGGCACAAATTTTTATTTCATTCTTTAGTTAACCCATTTATTTAATAACCTCACCGAGCAAACGCAACTCCAGAAAAGGAGTTCCTAAGCAAAAACCGGCACTGCGGATTCATCGGTGCCTTCAGATTTCGATTCCGAGTACCGGTTCAAAAGTTAGAAAAACCCGTTAGTTCATTCACTAAAGGTACCCGAGCTAAACTTTGGAAAATGATTCCAGGAACACCGGGCCTCGGAATCAGGTGCCGTCAGAAACTGCGCACTCGTAAAATCCCAAAGAAATTAAAAAAAATCCTTGAAATTTTTGGGTCTTTACATCGATAATGAGTCCTAAAAATATTTCATTATCCTTTGGGGGATATACATTAAAAAAATGTGGCATACACATTAAATCGAGTACCAACTAAAGCGAGAAAGGAATTCCCTTCATGCTATGGAGTGGAAAGAAATCTGTTTTTTCACACACACATGTATGGGGTTGCGAGGCATTTGTTAAGGACTTATCAAGCAACAAACTATCACCTCATGGCACAAAGTGTATCTTTATAGAGTATCCTAAGGAAAAAAAAGGATACTACCTATACAAGCCCTCAAACAAGAAAGTGAATGTCGCCAAACAAGCCGTATTTCTTGAGAGGTAGAACATCCTCAAAAAGTATTATGGGAGAAAGATTGACTTCAATGAAGTTGATGATCAAGATAAAAAGAGTTAATATAGGAAAAAATTCCATAGGTCCCCATGGAATAAGTAGTTCTTGAAACACAAGTACTATAGATGAGCGTAAGAGATGGAAGAGAACCAGAGAGATATGGTTTTCTAGTCACTAAATATGGTGACTCATTATTGGTTGATAATGATGAACCTCTCTCATACAAGGAGGTAGTAGAGAGATCAGAAGATGTAAGATGGAAATAAGCCATGAATTCCGAAATGGATTCCATGTATCGTAACCAATTTTGGGTTCTGCTCAATGTGCCAGTTAATGTAAAGACCGTTGGATGCAAATGGGTATTCAAGAGGAAACTAGACATGGAAGGTAAAGTAAATACCTATAAAGAAAGGCTAGTGGATAAAGGGTTTAAATAATGTCAAGGAATTGACTATGATGAAACCTTTTCACCAGTTTCCATGTTTAAATCCATCAAAATTATACTTGCTATAGAAGCTTACCATGACTATGAGATTTGGAAGATGGATTTCAAAACTGCATTCCTTAATGATAACCTTTAGGAAGATGTATATATGACACAGCCAGAAGTGTTTGTGGCTCCAGGTGATTCCAAAATGATTTGTAGCTTACATAGATCCATTTATGGATTGAAGAAAGAATCAAGGTCATGGAACATTCGATTTGATTCATCCATAAAAGAATTTGATTTCATTAAGAATGAATGTGAGATATGTGTTTACAATAGGTTTAGTGTAAATGTAGTTGTTATCCTAGTAATATATGTTGATGAAATATTATTTATTAGAAACGACATTTCAGTCTTATAGTCTATTAAGGACTAGTTAAACAAGTGTTTCTCTATGAAGGACTTGGGTGAAACAACCTGTATTTTAGGGATCAAGATCATTTGTGATAGATACAAGAGGATTCTTGGACTAAGTTAAAGTATATATGTTGAATATATACTAAAGAGATTTAGTATGGAACAATCCAAGAGGGGATTGGTTTCAGTGTCATGTGGTTTACATATTTCTAAGAAAATGTGTCCTCGGACACAACATGAGAAAGAGAGAATGAGTAAGATCTCACATGCTTCGGTGATAGGATAAATCATGTATGTCATGTTATGTACTAGACTTGATGTTGCCTATGCATTAAGTATGGTAGGAAAATATCAAGCTGATCCAGGAGAATAGAATTGGTCTGTTGTTAAGGTTATCCTTAAGTATCTGAGAAGAGCTAAGGATATGTTCCTAGTGTATAGAGGAGACGATGAGCTGGTCATCAGGGGTTATAATGATGCTAGTTTTAAAATAGATCAGAATGATCCAAATTCATAATCAGGATACGTTTTTTGTCTCAACAGAGGAGTTGTGAGATGGAATAGTTCAAAGCAACCATTTGTCATTGATTCTATAGTAGAGACCGAGTATATGGAAGCTTCTAATGCATCCAAGGAAGACATTTGGATTCATAATTTTGTCCAGGAGCTTGATGTGGTACCTAGCATTAAACACTATATCACATTATATTGTGATAATACTGCAGCGGTGGCTCTTGCAAAGGATCTAAGATCATACCAAAAGAAAAAAAAACATATACTTTGTAAGTCTCACCTCTTGAGGGATTTTTATCAAAGGGATGAAGTTGTAGTAAGCAGGGTACCCACGGAAGTGAACGTGGTGGATCCCTTGACTAAAGGCCAATCTCAGCATAAGCATGAGTATCGTGTGAGAGATAACGGACTAAAAGTTATTAGCAGTTGGCTCTAGTGCAAGTGGGAGTCTGTTGGAGTTGATGCCCTATAACCAACTTCTATGTACTTTATGATAAACTATATTCATAGTTTTAAATATCAATAAACTTATTATCACATCATGATTGCTATTCTGTGTAACATAGTATGTGATAATGTCTCAATAGTAGCTATCGCACTAAAATGTCATAATAGTTCCCCGCTATGATGAGAACCCAAAAGTGTTATGAAACTATTCTTAAATATATGTTCTATATCCGGATGATATCATTTGAGGAACACAGATGATACAATCTATCAAGGGAGACTCATAGGACTTTAAGGCGCCTTCTCATGGTGTACACCCTTGGTATTATCCAGCATAGGATATTATGAGAATGAGATCCTTCATTAGGAAATCCATATTTATATGTGTCATTTGATGTTCCTATCTGCTGATGTATGTATTGATACTTTGACTTTAATATTATTATTAATGAGTATTATGAGTCACGTGCTTTGATGTATTGATGAAAACTGCAATGACAGATGTTCGCGGTTAGGTAGGATACGTTAGGTGTGTCACTAGTAATATTGCATTAATGAATAATGCGATAAAGGATTTATCCCTTCTATTCTTTATCTCAGAACCTTTGATAGAAATTATATAGCCTAAATAAATCCATATCTATAGTGTTCTATAGGCAAGTTCAAATTTCAAGAATTCAAAGAAAGACGCAATGATCACATAAGTTGATGGCACCAGCATGCAACTTGGTTGATTAGAGATATTATGATAAAAGGATTATATTACACAGTAAGCATCCGTATAAGGTATTATGTCATTGCGATATTAAATTCTTTTTTATGGGTGCTTTGGCGTGTTGTTAGATGCTAACTTTGGACTTTAGGCTACTTCGACTAATGCCACTGAGAAAAAGGCCTAGAGGGTCACACACTAAGTGTATCCAGAATCTCAGTTAAATAGTATTATTGTTATTTATTATTTAACAAGTTGAATAAATATTATTCTCACATGTGGTTTAATAATTATTCATGTTTTCTTGATCGCATTTATTCTGTCACCGATTATTCAAGAGAATATAATGTGAGAGGAATATTTAATAAATATTTATTTTCTATTTAGTGAATATAATATTTATTTATTTATTAGCAAATAATGGAGTGATATTTATTTAATAAATAAATAGTCATTATTCAAGGCTTGATAAATATTGTGGAGGAATAGTGGACCGAGTTTAATGGTCTGGTGAGAAATAATAAATATTGAATATTATTTGATTAAATAATATTTAATATAATTCGCAAGTTAAGCACATGTCGAGAGCACATGAGCCTCAACCCAGTTGGTAAGGTATCCTTAAGTGCATCCACAAGACCCAGGTTCAAAACCAGGTAGAGGCATATTTATGTTATTGTAGTAGTGTTGTAGCAGGCATTGTAGCGGGTACTATAGCAGTATTGTACATTGTGCGGGGTATTGTAGTAGGTATTGTAGCAGGTACTGTTCGGTACTGTAGCATCTGGAACTATTCACCTTGGGCCACCGGTTTGGGCTTGGAGTCCTTAAGGCTTTCGGGCCACCCAGGCCTTCGGGTCAGTAGGGCTTTCGGGCCACCTTTAAGGCCTTCAGGCCACCTCAAGGTTGTCGGCCCACATGCAGTTGCCCCAGACAAATTACAAAAAAGGAACAGCCTTAAAAGAGGATTCAGAGTAGGTGCACTCACCAGAGCAGAGCCAAATGGATTTTTCAGAATGAGATGGTATGGCTATGCCATCGGGACCAGCCTGTGCTTGCATAGGAATCCTAGCTAGACAGAAATGCGAAGGTGGAGAGCTACTATCATGATGCAGATGTTGGGGAGGGGCAGTTCCTTGTAGATAGTCTGGTTGAATTCCCTTAGACCTTCGCGTCATGTAATCTCCCAAGCCTACGGGCCTATAATCTATGAGCCTACGGGCCTTGTAAGGGTTCCCCTCATCCCTTGAAAGGGGGGTTATCAAAAAATCAATAAAAATGAAGGCCTTCGGGCCATTCGAGAAAAAGCACATGTCGAGAATTATTATTATTATTATTATTATTACTATTATTATTATTATTATTATTTGGTGTGGGTTCTGCAAAGATTAAATAAATAATAAATGGCACTTGTCCAATTATTTTATTTTAACCCTACTAGTACATAAACCAAATTATATTATTTTCTAATAGAGCCAATTCATTTGTTTTAGTTGTGCACAACGGATTTGGAAAATTCTCTCAAACCCTAGAGAGCTCCCTTCTCCAAGAATGCTTCCAAGAACAAAGAATGATATTCTTCCACCTTCTCACTCTCAAGTCAAGAGATATCAAGGATAACACTTTGGAATCGGTTCTCGAGGCGATCAAAGGCGGATAACGAAAGTGATAGGATTTGTCGTGCTAACACTCGGAGATTCCTACAACGACTCGGAAATTTGTGGAACATGTGTGGATCACCGCTAGAGGGAGTCTGCTCTTGATCCATACAATGCGACAATGGTACAACACAGATCTGTTATCAGATCCATCAATGAAGAAAGAATTCCAACAAGGTGAATATTTAATTAGTTAAATTGATTATAAATAATATGTGATGATCCTCTCTCGGGTTCCGACGTTCTATCCATTGTCTATATTCTTTGATTAAATTTCGTAGATCACAACATTTATCATTGTTTAAATCTTAGATTGATCATCTATCATAACAAAAAGTAAATTTGGGCATGACCCATCACACGCTTCCACTGCTCCTGGAACCTACGAAAATTTCAATAAAGTTCACCAACATTGAAAGATGTTGGAACCGAGTGGACACCATTGTTGATAATATGCTTTCATACAATGTAGACCTTCAAATTATGGATGCGAATCAAGAACCTAAAACAGTTAATGAATATCGTGAAGGTTCAGATTGGGATCAATTGAAAGTTGCAATCTAATCTGAGCTAGACTCGCTTACTAAACGTGAGGTTTTTGGGTTGATCATGAAAATCCCTGAAGAGATTAATCCTGTTGGATAAAAATGGATATTTATGAGAAAAAGAAATGAAAATAATGAAGTCGTGAGATATAAATCACGACTAGTTACTCGAGGCTTCTCACAAAAACTTGGGATTTATTATGATGAAATATACTCTCTTGTAATGGATGAAATAACCTTTCAGTATCTCATGATGTTTGTTGTACATGAGAAACTTGTATTATGCCTGATGGATGTTATGCCTACATATCTTTATGGTGCTATTGATAATGTTGTTTACATGGAAATCCCATAAGGATTCAAATTACCGACAAAATATCATGGATCTCAATATCTTTATTCAGTGAAACTAAATAAATCATTAAATAGATTAAAGCAGTCAGAGCGTATGTGGTATAACCATATGAGTAAATATTTACTGAAGGAAGGTTGTAATAATGATCCAATTTGTCCATGTGTTTTCATTAAGAAGATTGGATCTGAATTTGTGATCATTGCAGTATACATTGATGATGTAAATATAATTGGGACTAATGATGAACTTTCCAAGGCAGTTGAATATTTGAAAAAAGAATTTGAAATGAAAGATTGTCTTGGTTTACAAATTGAACATCTTAGGGATGGAATTTTTGTTCATCAATCATGATATATTGTTAAAGTCATGTAGAGATTTAATACGAATGAATCGAATTCACTAAATACGTCAATGGTTGTACGATCTCTTGATCAAGATAATGATTCTTTTAAACCACGAGAGGACAATGAAGAACTCATTAGTCTTGAAGTACCATATCTAAGTGCTATTAGAGAACTTATGTACCTTACAAATAATACAAGACTAAATATATCATTTTCTATAAATTTATTGACAAGGTATGGTTCTTCTCCTACTTGTCGGCATTGGAATGATATCAAACATGTATTAAGATACCTTCAAGGGTCAAAAGATTGGGGGTTACTTTATTCCAAATCTTTAGAACCAATGTTGGTTGGTTATGCTAACGCTGGATACTTATCTGATCCACAGAAAGCAAGATCTCAAACAGGATATGTGTTTACATATGATGGAACTTCTATTTCTTGGTGTTCTACAAAACAAACCATTATTATGACTTCTTCCAACCATGCTGAGTTGATTCATATTCATGAAGCAAGTTGAGAATGTTTTTGGCTGAGATCAGTGATTAATCAAGTTAGAAGTAATTGTGTATTATACATGAATAATAATATTCCCACCATATTATATGAAGACAATATTGCTTTCATAGCATAGTTGAAAGGTGGGTATATTAAATGTGACAAAACAAAGCATATCTCACCAAAATTTTTTTTCACTCATGACCTTCAAAAGAATGATGAGATTGACGTCCAACAAATAAGATCTTATGACAATCTCGCAGATTTGTTCATAAAGGCATTGTCAACTTTAACATTTGAGAAATTGATTTATAAAATTGGAAAGTAAAAACTGAAAAGTTTATCGTGGTTTTATGAGGGGAAGTTGGGAATGTTGTACTATTTTTCCCTTCATCGTTTTTTTCTACTGGGTTTTCTGATAAGATTTTTAATAAGGCGCCATAGCATGAAATCATATTAATTTGACTTCACTTGTTTTTTCCACATGTTTTTTTAAGTGAAGAATTATATTAGATTCCATGAGATTATGACATCTAAGGGGAAGTGTTGTAAATTTTCATTAATTGTGTGGATGTCATAAAATCATAATTAATGAGGTGTATTCATTTCTCAACAAATAATACAAGACTAGATATATCATTTTTCTATAAATTTATTGGCAAGGTATGGTTCTTCTCATACTCATTGGTATTGGAATGGTATCAAACGTGTATTAAGATACCTTCATGGGTCAAAAGATCGGGGGTTACTTTATTCCAAATCTTCAAAACCAAAGTTGGTTGGTTATGCTGATGTTGGGTGCTTATCTGATCCACATAAAGCCGGATCTCAAACTGGATATGTGTTTACATATGGTGGAATTGCTATTTCTTGGCGTTCTACAAAACAAACCATTACTATGACTACTTCCAACCATGCTAAGTTGATTGTTATTCATGAAACAAGTTGAGAATGTGTTTGACTGAGATCAGTGATTAATCATATTAGAAGTAATTTTGAATTAGATATGAATAATAATATTCTCACCATATTATATGAAGACAATACTGCTTGCATAGCACAATTGAAAGGTGGGTATATTAAATGTTACAAAACAAAGCATATCTCACCAAAATTCTTTTTCACCCATGACCTTCAAAAAGAATTGTGAGATTGATGTCCAACAAATAAGGTCTCATGACAATCTCAAAGATTTATTCACAGAGTCATTGTCAACTTCAACATTTAAGAAATTGATTTATAAAATTGAAATGCGAAAACTGAAAAATCTATCGTGATTTTATGAGGAGTTGGGAACGTTGTGCTCTTTTTCTCTTCATTAGTTTTTCCCGTTGGGTTTTCTGATAAGGTTTTTAATGATGCAACATAGCATAGAATCATATTAATTTGACTTCACTTGTTTTTCACATTAGATTTTTTTAAGTGAAATCGTGATTTTATGAGGAGTTGGGAACGTTGTGCTCTTTTTCTCTTCATTAGTTTTTCCCGCTGGGTTTTCTGATAAGGTTTTTAATGATGCAACATAGCATAGAATCATATTAATTTGACTTCACTTGTTTTTCATACAGGATTTTTTTAAGTGAAATTTTATATTAGATTCCATGGGATTATGACATTCAGGGGGTGTTATAAATTTTCATTAATTGTGTGGATGTCATAAAATTATAACTAATGAGGTGTATTCATTTCCCAACAAGTCCATTCATATGGGCAAAACCACTTGTATTCTCACTGTTGGATCTGATTAATAGGTATTAATTTTATCCGTTAGATCAGGCCTTTTGTACTCTATAAATACGATGACATGTTAATAGAATTTTGCATGAGATTTTAACTGGTCATATACTTATGTTCTTTCTCTTTTCTTTTGTTCTACTGTGATCGAGACGTTTTGCTTCGTCATCGTCATCGTCATCCCGAACATTCAATGCCGTTAGACGCTTTATTTGGTTTCGTCTTCCACTAGTTTCACAACAATATATATAATATATATATATCTTACTTTAAATATTAATTAGTTTTTATTTAAAACAACTTCGTTATGGATAATAAGAGATGCTCACACGTGTGATAACGTTCCACGTGTGATATCAATAAAACTGAAAATCATACATGTGAGAATGAGCTTATTCAAACAAATTAATTGAATATCGGAAAACAAACTTAATTACTTTCAATGCCCCCACGGGTCCTCACTCAAACTAAACCGGCAGTCCCGCCACCGCCATCGACCTCCACGTCAGCATCCTATGACACGTCACCATCCTATGACACGTCACTCTCGCGCCTACGCGGCCGTGCAGTGGCAGGGGCGCAGGGGCAGGACCAACCGACCCATTCCTCCCCACCCACCCACGTGGGCTCCGCGCCGCGCCCTCATTAATTAAACCCCACGCCACTCCCCATCTCCCGACACGTGGAGTCATCGTCGCCGTTATTCACGCGGGCGCCACATCGACCGCGGGATCCCCGCCTCCTCACCGTGACCATTCTCCCCCGTTCACACCGGAACGGCACCTCCAGCCCTGTCTAAAAAAAAAAAAAGATATGTAAATTTAAGTCATAAAAAAAAAAAGAGATAACGTATGCAGTTTCCTCCCTACAAAATTTTAATTTACTATAAATGCATACATAATGAGTTATGTTATGGTATGTTATTTTTCATTCTTGATTATATTTATTTACGGTAGAAAAACTCCTCTCTACCCATACTAATTCATGTTTTTTTTCCAGAATAACCCTCTTATTATGTGTAGTTGTGTTTGTTTTTCTTATTTTGTAGAGTTGAGGTGTTACTCTTAATTTAACCACAAACTCGAACCCCATTATGAAAATTATTATTAATTAGTCAATAATATTTTTTTGAATGGCACAACAGTTATGAAAAAATATTTATATATTTTGAGATCAGTTCATATTATATTTATATGTAATTTTTAAATTTGAATTCGTTGACTATATGTTAATAAATAAAGTACAATTACAAAATATATTTACTTAACTAGTATTTCCACAGTGCATTTGCACGGAATGTGGTCGCTACTAAAACAAAATAACTAACTATGAATTTCAAAAAGAATAATAATTTCAATTTTGGTTTAAAATAATGTAAACAAAATCAACGCCTTAACAATTGATGATAGTTCACCACAATGATAAAATTGTTGTGAAATTGATCGAACGCCGATTGAAACCGCGAAACATTTCGAAAACCGGAAATGTAAGATCGATCGCAGGCGAAGCGCATCGTTGAGAAAGCGAATGCCGAATCTGCGTATGACGGTGATAATAACAAATGGAAATACAAATACAAAAGAAATACAAGTATAGAACACAATGTAGAGCCAAAAGTTTATATTATTTCATTAACATATCACCATATTTATAGAGTACATGAGATCTAATCCAATGGTGAGAATATGAAAGGTTGGCCATTAAGAGGGGAATTAATTGGGAATTGAGGAGTTATCATCATTGTCATAATTATGACATCAATTAATAACGTTTCATAACACTTCCCCTTAGATGTCATAATTTCATGGAATTTTATTTAATCTTCACTTAAAAAAACCCTATGGGAAAAATAAGTGAAGCCAAAATAAAATAATTTCATGTCATTATGCCTCATTAAAAACATTATCAGGAAAACCCAATGGTAAAAACCTGATGAAGGGAAAAAGAGTGCAGTCACTAGTGCAGAAAATGTTTTTTACGGTGGTTATTTTTTATTTTTAATGTCACCTTTTGGCCGATGTTATTACAGGAGACATTATAAACATAGTTTTTTACGTCGGTTATTTTACAACCGACGTAAAAAACACAAATCCGAAGCGTTTTTCACATCGGTTGATAAAAACCCGACGTGGAAACGCTTTGGAGTCATGGTTTATTACGTCGGTTATTTAATAACCGACGTGCTATATACCCTTTCACGTCGGTTATTATATAACCGACGTCATAAAGCACTCCTCCAAAGCGTTTATCACGTAGGTTATTTTTATAACCGACGTGATAAACCTGTTTGCCAAGCAGTTTCCAACGTC
This sequence comes from Viscum album, assembly GCA_963277665.1. Taxonomy (NCBI): domain Eukaryota; kingdom Viridiplantae; phylum Streptophyta; class Magnoliopsida; order Santalales; family Viscaceae; genus Viscum; species Viscum album. Next base: position 66,847,088 of record OY728165.1, on the reverse strand, counting down.
GGTTATATAATAATAACCGACGTAAAAACATATCTACGACGTCGGTTATTTCATAACCGACGTAAAAACCATTTCCCACGAAGTTATTATGTCGGTTTCCAAATAACCGATGTTAAAACTAATACCAATGCATTTTTATGTCGGTTATGAAATAACCAATGTAAAAAACAATTTTTTTTAAATAAAACCGAACCACTGCTATGCCCAGCCAAATTACCTGAAACAGGGCAAAAGGTTACCAAAAACATACCAGAACCCCCCACCCCACTGGACAGCCCCACCACACCCCTGGACACCCCCACACTCCTGGACTGCCCCCACCCCCTGGACAACCCCCCACACCCCTGGACAACCCCCACCCTCCTGGACACCCCCACACCCCTGGACTACCTCACCACCCCCTGGACATCACTCCCACACCCCTGGACAGCCCTCTCACACCCCTGTAACATACCAAAAAGTTACCAAAAACAGACCAGAACCCCCACCCCACCCCACTGGACAACCCCCACCACACCCCTGGACACCCCACACCCCTGGACTACCTCACCACCTCCTGGACAACCCCCCACACCCTTGGACAACCCCCACCCCCTGGACAACACTCCCACACCCCTGGACAGCCCTCCCACACCCCTAAAACAGACCAAAAAGTTACCAAAAACAGACCAGAACCCCCCACCCCACTGGACAGTCCCCACCACACCCCTGGACACCCCCACACCCCTGGACTGCCCCCACCCCCTGGACAGCCCCCACCCTCCTGGACACCCCCCACACCCCTGGACTGCCCCCACCCCCTGGATAGCCCCCCACACCCCTGGACAACCTCCACCCTCCTGGACACCCCACACCCCTGGACTGCCCCCCACCCCCTGGACAACCCCCCACACCCCTGGACAACCCCCACCCTCCTGTATACCCCCACCCCTGGACAACACTCCCACACCCTTGGACAACCCTCCCACACCCCTGAAACAGACCAAAAAGTTACCAAAACAAACAAGAACCCCCCCTCCCACCCCACTGGACAACCCCCACCACACCCCTGGACACCCCCCACACCCTTTAACTTCCCCCACCCCCTGGACAGCCCCCACACCCCTGGACAACCCCCCACCCTCCTGGACCCCCCCACACCCCTGGACTGCCCCCACCCCCGGGACTGCCCCCACACCCCTGGACACCCCCTGAACATCCCCCCACTTGCCTAGACATCCCTCCCACCCTCCTGGACACCCTCCCACCCCACTGGACAGCCCCCACCACACCCCTGGACACCCCCATACCAAAAATAGACCAAAACCCGACCAAAACCAGACCAGACCCCCCCCACTGGACCGCCCCCACTACACCCCTGGACACCCCCACACCCCTGGATTGCCCCCACCCCCTGGACAGCCCCTGGATAGCTGGTGTTGGGAGAGGAGGCACCTCCATCCCTCGGGGGGCTGAACGCCACTGGAAGGTACTCATCACTCCCACATGCGAAGCTTGAGCTCTCAAAATGTTTCACCAATGCTTTCTTCCCCTGTAAACATCATTCATTCTATCACTTTGATGCGAGTATAACCAGGGGGAAAACACCATCACACATGACGACGTTTCCACCTAGTTATACTGGCATCAAAGTGATAGAATGAATGATGTTTACAGGGGAAGAAAGCATTGGTGAAACATTTTGAGAGCTCAAGCTTCGCATGTGGGAGTGATGAGTACCTTCCAGCGGCGTTCAACCCCCCGAGGGATGGCGGCGCATCCTCTCCCACCCCCTTGGACTGCCCCCCCATCCCCATGGACACCCTGGACCCCCCCACTGGACAGCCCTCCCACACCCCTGGAAACCCCCCTCACCCCACAGGACACCCCCACACCCCTGGACACCCCTTGGACAACCCCCACTCCCCTGGACAACCCTTCCACCCTCCTGAAAACGCTCCCACCCCTGGACTCCCCCCCCACTCTCATGGACACCCAAGACACCCCCACCCCACCGGACAACCCTCCCACACCCCTGGATACCCCCACCCCACTGAACACCCCCACACCCTTGGAACCCCTTCCCCCCATACCAGAATCCATACCAGAAAAACCATCATAAGTAGACCAAAACAAGAAGTAGAGAAAAATTAAACATTCACATATATAACATTCAAAACTTACAATGTCAACCTAAAAAAATTAAATCCAACCTAAACGACTACCAAATACACAATTACAATGACAATATTCAAAATTACATTTTATACTACAAACAACTAAAATTCAATCAAACCTATAAAATAATTTGACCATTCCACTTGTAAGTGTTTGACGTCTTGAGAACTATAGGGTTGAGGGTCATCAAATAGCTACAAATTAAAAGGATAGTATTTAACGTGTATAATGAATAAATCAAATGAAATATTATGGCAAAGTTTAAAAAGAAATCTTACCAGGTCAAAGTTCATAACTGTCCTAGTTGTTATTATTTCATACATAAATCTTAACATATAATATCCACATTCGATGACGCCTTGTTGTTCATGAAAATTCTGTTTGAATGAGTGTAAATTCAATATATTATTTTTATGTAATAAATCAAAAAGTACAAATTATAAATGGATATTTACCTTCACATTTACATATTTGATCTTCGCACTCCTTTTCTTTGTGTTTTTTCGAAAGTAGACCCATCCCCTGTTAGAAAATAATACGAACATGATAAATTTAAAATTCATTATAATATATAAAACTATTGAGAAATTGAAACTTACTTTTCCAACATTTTCTTAAAACTTTCCCGCATATCACCATAGACAGAGCATATCAAATAAAGTGTTTTCTCCCTTGGGAAAAAACCCCTAACATCCAATGATCACTGATAAAATAAAATTTAAGGTTAGTGGTTTTTTATGTTAAAAGATAATGAACTCTTTGAGAGAGATGTGTTTCATACCTCTCAAAAAAAGGCATCATCCAACATTGTATGACTATATTCTGTTCAAGTCTTTCAGCAATATAAAGCATTCTTTGTTCCTCATCCAATGCACATACTTCAGGGGAAATCAAATGTGGGTCCATGAATCCATATACATCTGTCTGCTCATTCTTCTCACTAATGTTATAAAGATACCTAATACAAAACAGACATAAGTATACATTTTTAATAAATATAACGCAGGGAAAAGGTGTTAAGACTTACATGGAAAAAATTTGCACCACATTGATGCCCAACTTATCTTCAGTAATAAGCTCCATGATATCAGTTTTTACAATCCGCACAGTTATTGCACGTCCACAAATATGAGCTTCCATTAGAAACTCATAATGATCCACCAAAAAATTTGAATATCTTGACAATCAGTCAAAACTACTAGAATCTGTATTTGATGTCAAAGCCATTTGTCTTTTTTGTTGTCTATACATTATTTATTTACCTTTGAAGTATTCCTGTAAAAATAAACAGAAAAATATATTAGTTTTCAAATGATAAAAAAAATTAATAAAAAAATAAAATAGAAGATATAACATACATACCTCTATGGTAATGAGTTGAAGAAGTCTGTATGGCCAAATTAAAAAATGGCCGATACTATGTCCAACTGTCATCATTTCATCTGTAGGTAATGGTACTCGAGCTGATCTGTCTATAATATCCTATACAGTGACCCTCTGATTCTCTACCTCTAATTACTGATGATGAACTGTATCTCCTATACAATATACCAACCTGTATGAAACTATATGATGTTGAGGATCATCAACATACAACTCGCAATAGGTAAGAAGCTGCAACGGAGGAGTAGGATAAAAAATGGGATCCGTAGGCTGAGGTGGGGGAGTGGGAGCTACTAGTGGAGATGGAGGATAAATAATGGGGTCTGTAGGGGGAGGTGGAGGAGTGGGAGCTGCAGTATGAAATTGTCTTTGCATGTCTGCAAACATAGACTGTACCAACACTCTAATATTTTCCTCCATCGTCGCATTAATATTATGAACTTCAGTCTCCAAGGATTCTATTTTTTTTATAAACACGCTCAACGTAAGAAGTTGAAGAACGTGGCAACACTTTTCTTACCGATACACCTGCCGGATATCCTCGTACATGACCAGGATGTTCGGGATTTCCCAATGCTGCAGATAAAATATCTTACCTCCCAGTAGCTGTAAATACCCCCTGTGATCTCTGCTCCTCAAGAGAATCCTATATTAATTAATTGAACATTTCTGTAATGATTGAAATTATATGAAGAAAATAGTTAACTTAAATAAATAAAATAGATATCTTACAATATTCTTAGCTACGATTCTCGAATCTTCCAAAAGATATTGCCTTTTTTCCCCCATCTGAGCTCTCTTCCATTTTTCATGTCTAGATGGAGGGGATAGAGGGGCCACCTCTCTAGAGCTTGAAGACTCATCTCTTAGTTTTTTGTAATTTTTCCGCCATCATTTTTTCTTCCAATAATGTATACTCTCCCCGAGATAAACTATGAGGGTATACATTTTTAGATTAGATCTCCTGATGAGATTTCCTTGTTTGCTATAAATTAAGAATAAGAAATCATTAACAAAACATTAATAAGATCATTTATATAAGAAAGCTTATAAAAGTTTACATTGCCCTTACCAAAAATGAATCTTTTCTTCTACTTTCAACAAACTATCTCCATGTGTCTTCATCTATGAAAGGATATATACGACATGGATTGTCATGACTCCTATGACCAAAAATGAAATCAGATGTGAGGGTTGATTTGAAATCCCTCCATCTCCTGGCAGCCATCGATAAACATTTCTTCCTGACTCCTCCAGTGTCAGTAATATCAAATTTCATCTGATAAAGAAGAGGTTAAACATATTATATATACTAGAAAAATTTAAAGAATAGGAAAATAATAGCAAAATATATTACCAAAATCATCTCCCACAACTGAGAGATTATCGCTTTGTCCACACTTCTCCAGTCATCATACAAAATGCTTATTTTGCTCTTACCCTGAGTTGATACAAAACTCTTAAAATCTTTTTCATTTGGACCTCTAGGAATATCATCCTCATCAAACTCAATGAGTATCCTATGATCCTGCGTATGGGAAAGTGATAATTTTGGTAAATGTGTGAACCCACGTTTACCAACTCTTGAACTCTTTGTCGTAATGGGAGCACATGAGGAAGATTGGGGAACATCAAGAGGAGCATGTGAATGTTCCTCCCCAGAGGTATGACCAATATTCTCATCTCCAGAATCATGTGGTTAATCAACTGATTGATCTGTCATTATCCTTCAAATCAAAAAAACAAACATTAGTTCACAAATATACAAATTCAAATATTAAAATACTAATGTAATCATAAAATAGAAAATTGTACTAAGTTACATAATAGTAAACATGGTTAATATGATAAGCATGTTAAACAATAGTAAAGATGGTAAAGATGGTCAAGATGGTAGACATGGTAAACATGGTAAACCTGGTAAACATGGTAAACATGGTAAAGTAATTGTCACTAAACAAAAATAATAGATATATAATTTATGTAATAGTTAACATGATAAAGTAAACTAAAAAAAATTAAAACAAAAAAAAACTTATACTTATTTTGTTTTCATACATGTTTTAATAAAGAAAAAACTTACAATATCTAACATTTTATGAAAATAATAAATGTAAACAAGAAATAAACAAATGTTACCTATAATTTTAGGAATGTACAAATGGATTGTTTTCCCAAATTTCTTCGTCATGATCATTCCTTATGGCACAAACCATGTCTTCAACATGCTCATCATTATGTTCTATTAATATTTCCATGGAAGTAGGGATCTCACATAAATCAACATCTTCATCAAGTTAATCCTCACCAACATATTGTTTTTTCCCTTGTAAAACAACAACCCACTGCATATCTGATTAATCTACTACATAGAAAATTTGTTTTGCATGTGTTTCCATTATAAAATAATCAGTTGTGTCTTCCAATCTATTCATATTAACAACTATCATTCCAAATTCATTGTGTCTGACACTATTTTTACCGATAAACCATTTATAGTTAAAAATAGGAAATTTAATTTTAAAGTAATCAACCTCCCATATGTCTTCAATCACTCCATAATATGCACTTGATGTAGAAATTGGGTTTTTGTCCTTAGCACTCGAAAAATGCATTGCTTCTGCAAACACCAATACACCACTATTCTGAACTGCACTTCTATTGTCCCAAGCTTTCGTATGAAATGTATAACCATTAATGTCATAACTAGACCATGTTATCACATTTAAACATGGACCACCCACTACCCATTTTAATGTCTCTGATACATCTGATCTACCAAGAAAGGTCATTTTAAACCATGAAAAAAATGTTTTGTTGTGCTCATTCAAAATCCACATTTCTTTCTTCTTTGGAAGACACTGTTTCAACTCATTAATATGCAATGTGATATATGATTGAGCATCAGTTATGTTATTCAAGATGTATGATTCTAACTTCTTCATCTGTTTAGCTGACAATGATTTGACTTTCAAGCCACGAATCCCCTTTCCCTCATTATTAACTCGTTCATGGTGAGATGGAGGCAAACCTATGTGCTGCGCCAGAGACAAGTAGCTCGTACAAAACTCTGTAAACTCCTCAAAAATATACTTTTCAATAATGGAGGCTTCAGGTCAATATGGATTCTTAACATACCCCTTCAATATTTTCATATACCTTTCAAAAGGATACATCCAACGAAGATATAAAGGTCCACAAAGCTTTATTTCTCAAACCAGATGAATCATTAAATGCACCATTATATCAAAAAAAGTTGGAGGAAAATACATTTCCAATTGAAAAAGTATACAAATTGCATCATTTTCCAAAATGTTCAAAGCATTCACATCAATCACCTTATTACAAATTGAATTGAAAAAATAACAAAACTTCATTATAGTCTTTCTGACACAAATGGGTAATATTCCACGCAATGAAACTGGTAGAAGTTGTTGCATCATGATGTGACAATCATGAGATTTCATACCTATCAACTTCAAGTCCTTCAATGAGACAAATTTTTTTACATTTGAAGAATAACCTTGAGGCACTTTGATATCATGAAGACACTGAAAAAAGATAATTTTCTCCCTCTTGGATAATGTATGACAAGCTGGGGGAAGAAATGTTCGTCTTCCATTAGGAGTGGGAGCTAACTCCAAATGTATTCCCATTGATAGTAAGTCTAATCTTGCATTCAACCCATCTTTTGTCTTTCCTTTAATATCTAACAATGTTCCAATCAAACTATCACATATATTCTTCTCCACATGCATGAAACCAATATTATGTTTAACTTCATGATATCTCCAATATGGTAGCTCAAAAAATATTGATATTTTCTTCCAAATATGTCTATCATTACCAGATTTCTATGTCTTTCCCAATGCCACATCAAGGTTTTCCACCCTCTCAAAATATAGATCAGGGGATAAAGGTTTTGGAGAAATATCAAATTCTTGTGAGCCATTGAATGCCTTTTTTATTCTTCTATAAGAGTGATCCATAGGCAAAAACTTTTGATGACCCATGTACACTGTTTTCCTCCCATGATGCAATTGACAATATGAAGTCTGTTGTTCACAAATTGGACATGCTTTATGTCCTTTAACACTGTATCCAGACAAATTTTCATATGCTGGGAAGTCATTTATAGTGAACAAAAGAATTGCATGCAGTTGAAAATATTCCATTTTATAAGAATCATACACCCTAATACCATCATCCCATAAAAGTTTCAAATCATCAATCAATGGTGACAAGAAAACATCAATATCATTGTCGGGTTGCTTCAGACCATAGATCATTATACTCAACATGAAATATTTGCGCTTCATACAAACTTCAGGATAGAGGTTGTAAATTACCAATAAAACAAGCCATGACCTATGTGTGCTACTGAGGGTTCGGTATGGATTCATTCCATCCGTGCACAACCCTAGTATGAGATTTCTAATTTCATTTCCAAATGTAGGATACTGCTCATCAATTTTCTTCCATTGTGGACAATCAGCTGGATGACGTATTTTTCCATCACATAAATGCTCATCAGCATGCCATATCAACCTTTTTTCATCATGTGAATTAGCAAATAAACATTTGAAATGATGAATTATAGGAAGATACCAAAATACCTTTGAAGGGATCTTTGTGATCTCTATATCAGCCTATGATTTTTCTTTCACCTTATACCGTGATGACCCACATTTAGGACACTATGACAGAAATTCATATTCCTTCCTATATATCATACAGTCATTCAGATAGGCACGTATTTTCTTGTATACTAATCTCATCGGGCATAATATTTTCTTGGCCTTATAATGTGAATCTAGAAGATCGTTATCTTTTGGAAGAATGTCTTTCATCAATTGTAGCAGCTCTGTAAAAATTCTGTCACTCCATCCATGTTTCGCCTTCAGGTTAATCAATCTTAACACCGCCGAAAAATGGTAAAATCTGTACAACCAAGATATAATGGTTTTTCAGCATCACCATATAGACGCGCAACTGTTGGTTCTATATCAATTTGTTCTGCTGCTATATCGCGAATCATTTCTTCAATTCCATCATAGTCACCATCTTGTGAATCATCATCATTAGTTACATTCCATCCAATTTCACCATGCCAAATCCAAAGGCTGTAACTTGGATTAAAACCATGAAAAATCAGATGATTTTTATCTCTCTACTTTTCAACTTCTTCATATTCAAACATTTCAGGCATGGACAAAAAAAATGTCACTACTTGGAACATTTTGTGTAGCAAATTCCAAAAAGGCATCAACACCTTCCTCATATTCATTGCTCATTCGATGTGCCATAATCCAACTTCGACTCATTATTACCTATAAAAAATATCAAAATTATACATCTTTTTAAGATAAGATAAATATATGTTTATATGAAAAAAACATAATTTGAATGTAAAACAATTTTGAAATATAAAAAAAATCTATGCGTATTTAAAAAAATATGCTTGAATATGATTTTAAAAAGAAAATATAGTTAAATATAATAGTTTTAAATTCATCTTGGATCCTTTCTTCTTAAGGTTCACAAAGAATACATCCTGGTGCAACTGGATACCAAATTCACCCTTCCATAAAAAAGATATATGAAGTATAAATATTAAAATATGTATACATTCACTACTGAAAATTACACAGATCCTAATGATTTGAAACCTCTAGAACGCCCCCCACTCCTCTGGATAACCCCCCACCCCCTGGACACCACCCCACCCCCTGGACACCACCCCACCCCCTAGACATCACCCCCACCCCCTTGGACACCACCCCACCCCCTGGACACCCCTACCCCCTTGGACACCACCCCCACCCCCTTGGACACCACCGCCACCCCCTTGGACACCACCCCCACCCCTTGGACACCCCCTGGACACCACCACCCCCTTAGATATCCCCACCCCCTGGACACCACCCCCACCCCCTTGGACACCCCATAGACACCACAACCCCCTTGGACAACCCCCACCCCTCTGGACAGCCCCCACCCCCTGGACAGCCCCCACCCCTCTAGACAGCCCCCACCCCCTTGGACACCCCACCCCTCCTGGACACCACCCCCACCCCTACCCCCTGGACAACCCCCTGGACACCCCACCCCCTTAGACACCACCCCCACCCCTTGGACACCCCATAGACACCACCACCCCCTTGGACAACCCCCACCTCTCTAGACAGCCCCCACCCCCTAGACAGCCCCCAACCCTCTAGACAACCCCCACCCCCTTGGACACCCCCACCCCTCCTAATAACCCCAGAACACATCGATTAATATTAAACCGTCAATTTAAAAATGAACAAACATCCCTAATAATAGAAGGAATGAAGGATAAGAAGAAGTGGACGAAGAAGAAAAAAAGAAACAAAAAATAAAGGAAGAAGGACACGGAATAAATAACTTATTTAAGGAAATTCCATGGAATCCAAGAAAACCATGGGGCCTCCAATGGTTGATAAAAAATTGGAGAAAATGGAGTAAACCTGAGAATCAAATCAAATTTAAAATAAAAACTCGGATGGAGAAAATCACAGTGTAAAGCTTATCATCACGACACAATGGGGCCAGGATAACTGCGCATCTTTGAAAACCACGACATGGTATCCCCCATAACCCATAATTTTCTCATAGTAAATGACTGGTCAAAATATATATAACCAAATATAATCATATTACAACACCCCTCATCTTTTCATAATGCTTGAATCCCTAAAAATCATAGTGGAAACCTCAAACATAGACTGTACCACCCCCCTTTGACACCACCCCCACCCCCTTAAACAACACTAATAAATTATATCATAATATCCATGAAACAATACAATCATCATGTCATAATCTCACAAACCACGATGCAATAGTCAATCCCAACTAACACTTATCCCCCACCCCCTTGGACACCACCCCTGTAGGTTCCGGGCGCAGTGGAAGCGCGTTGGTGGGTTTTCCCAGCTTTAATTTTAACGTCAAACAACGTTCAATCCGAGATCTGTCACGATTTAAAACGCCGAATCTTTAGAATAGAAAGAAGAACTAAAAAGAAAAGAAGAGTCCCGGAACCCTTGAGATAGGATCATCATATGTTGGTTATAATTAATTTAATTAATTCATAAGAATTACCTCGATGTAATTCTTTCTTCGTTGGAGTCTCCGGTCACGATCCTGTGATCCGTCGTTGCATTGTAGAATCCAAGTACAGGATTCCTCTAGCGGTGATCCACACGTGCTCCATGTATCTCTGGACGTCGCTGAAGGGATCTCCGGGTGCTAGCACGGAAGAACCTTCGCTTGCGATGTCCGCCTTCTACCGCCTTGATCTGGTGGAGGATCTCGCTCTCGTAACTTGAAAGCATTCTTGGTGGAAAGGGAATTCTCTCTTGGCTTGAGAGTATTACCAAAATCCGTTGTGCGCAACAATGTCTCTAATTCTCTATGAGAATAATGTAATTGGGATTATAATACTTAGAATAATAAAATGAATTAATTGCCCGAAAGCATTTAATCATTTCATTTAATTCTTAGTAATACCACATGTCTTAATAATGACAGTTGACCATCATTATTACTTGACATGCACCCAACCTATTACATTTAATATCATTTAATTAAATAAACAATATTTTATCACGAATCCCAAAAAACAAACTACACAGCGTGTATATAAATATACACGGCGTGTATTTTTATTTTTCATTTTATTTATTTCCTCCACCATATTTACTAGACCTTGAGTAATGACTATTTATTTCTTAAATAAATGTAACTGCATTACTCACTAATAAATATATATTATTTCACCCACAATATATTCTCTCAAATAACTAGTGTCGAAATAAATGCGATCAGGCATCCTTAAATAATTATTAAACCACAGTCAGGAATAATATTTATTTAACTTGTTAAATTAATATTTAACTGAGATACATGTGTGACCCTCTAGGCCTCTTTATTAGTGGCATTAGGCGGAGCCTGCCTAAAGTCCAAGGTTAGCGTCTAGCAACACGCCAAGGCACCCATAGAGAAAGAAGTTAACGCCGTAATGACGTGTCACATCCTACGAACGCTTACCATGTAATATAATCCCTTTGTCTTGATATCTCCAATCAAGCGGGTTGCATGCTGGTTCCATCAACCCATGTGCTCGATTATTCTTTCTTTGACTTCCCAGAATTGAACTCTCCTATACCTTACCATGGCCATGGATTTATTTAGGCTATATCAATTCCATCAAAGTTCCTGAGATATCTACATCCGTTATGGAACAGAAGGGATAAATCCTTTCTCGCATTATCTATTAATGCAGTATTACTCGTAACGCACCCAACATATCCTACCTCGCTACGAACAGTGTGTCGTCACAGTTTTCGTCAATACATCTAAGTGCGTGAGTTGTAATACCCATTAATAATAATCTTAAAGTCTAAGGACCAATACACACGTCCGCAGATAGGAACATCTAATGACACTATGAAATGTGGATTTCCTACTAGCAGGTCTCGTTCTCATAATATACTCCTGGATATTACCAAGGGTGCACACCATGAGAAGGTGCCTCAAAGTTTTATGAGTCCTCACCCATAATGACCTGTATTATTTGTGTCCCTCAAATAATATCATCCGGCCATAGAATATATATTCAAGAATAGTGTTATGGAACTTTTGGGTTCTCATCATAGCAGGGATCCACTATGACCCATTAATGAAATAGCTGTCTTTAAGACATTATCACATGCATTGTCACGCAGAAGAAAAATCAAGATGTGATAAGGCTTTTATTAATGAATAAAGTACAAAGTAGTTGGTTCTAGACCACCAACTCCAACAGACTCCCACTTGGACTAGATTCAACTGCTAACAACCTTTAACCCACTAGCTCTCACATGATATTCATGCTTCTACTAAGATAGGCCTTTAGTCATGGGGTCTGCCACGTTCTCTTCTATGGACACTCTGCTCACTGCAACTTCACCCCTTTGATAGAAATCCCTCAAGAGGTGATACTTCCAGAGTATGTGCTTTGTCCGTTTATGTGACCTTGGTTATTTTGCAAGAGCCACCACTGCAGTATTATTACAATACAATGTAATGGGATCATTAATTCTAGGCACCACATCAAGCTCCTGGACAAAGTTCCGAATCCAGACGGATTCCTTGGCTGCATCAGAAGCTGCTATATATTCAAACTCTACTGTAGAATCGACGACAACTGGCTTCTTTGAACTCTTCCAGCTCGCAGCTCCTCCATTGAGACAGAAAACATATCCAGATTGCGACTTCAGATCTTTCTGATCTGTCTGAAAACCAACATCAGCATACCCTCTGATGACAAGATCCTTGTCTCCTCCATACACCAGAAACATATCCTTAGTTCTTCTCAGATACTTAAGGATAGTCTTAACAACAGTACAATGCTGTTCCCCTGGATCTTCTTGATATCTTCCTACCATGCTCAGTGCATAGGAAACATATATCTTGGTACATAACATGGCATACATGATGGATCCTATAGCCAAAGAGTATGGGATTTACTCATCCTATCTTTCTCCTGTTGTGTCTGGGGACACATTTTCTTAGAAATATGTAAGCCATGTGACACTGTAACCAATCCCCTCTTGGATTTTTCCATAATAAATCTATTTAGTATCTGGTCAATGTATGTACCCTGACTTAGTCCAAGCAGCTTCTTGGATCTATCACGAATGGCCTTGATCCCTAGAATGTAGGCTGCTTCTCCTAAGTCCTTCATGGAGAAACACTTGTTCAACCAGTCCTTAACTGACTGTAAGGCTGGTACGTCATTTCCAATAAGTAATATGTCATCAACATATACCACTAGGATGATGACAACATTACCATTAAACTGCTTATAAACACATGTCTCACATTCATTCTTAATGAAACCAAATTCCTTTATGGATTCATCAAATCGAATGTTCCATGAACTGGATGCTTGCTTCAATCCATAAATGGATTTCTGCAACTTGCAAACCCGTTTGGATTCACCTGGTGTCACAAACCCTTTTGGTTGTGTCATATAGACATCTTCCTGAAGGTTCCCATTAAGGAATACTGTTTTGACATCCATTTTCCAAATCTCGTAGTCATGGTAAGCTGCTATGGAAAGTATGATTCTTATGGATTTAAACATGGAAACTGACAAGAAGGTTTCATTATAGTCAATTCCTTGACACTGTCTGAATCCTTTAGCCACTAGCCTTGATTTATAGGTGCTAACATGACCTTCCATGTCCAGCTTTCCTTTGAATACACCCATTTGCATCCAACATGCTTTACATCAACTGGCTCATCGACCAGAACCCAAAATTGGTTCTGATACATGGAATTCATCTCAGAATTCATAGCTTCTAGCCATCTTGCAGCTTCTGAGCTTTCTACTTCTTCCTTGTAGGAGAGAGGTTCATCATTGTCCAACAATAATTATTTACCATCCTCGGTGACTAGGAAACCAAATCTCTCTGGTTCCCTTACCTCTCTTGAGATCCTACACAGTACTTGTGTTTCTGGAACCTCTTCCATGGGGACCTGTGGAACTTGTTCCTATACCAACTCTTGTGTATCTTGAGAATCAACTTCATCAAAGTCAATCTTGCTCCCACTATCCTTCTTGAGGGTGTTCTCCCTCTCAAGAAAGACAACTTGTCTGGCGACAATCAATTTCTTGTCTTGAGGGTTATATAGGTAATATCCTTTCATTTCCTTGGGATATCCTATAAAGATACACTTCGTGCCCTGGGGTGCTAGTTTGTTTCCTGAGAAGGGCTTAACAAATGCCTCGCATCCCCATACACATGTGTGCGACAAAGTGGGTTTCCTTCCATTCCATAACTCGGATGGAATTCCATTTGCCACCTTAGTTGGTACTCGGTTTAATGTGTATGTTGTAGTTTGTAATGCATATCCCCAAAAGGATAATAGAAGATCCGCATGACTCATCATCGACCTCACTATGTCCAACAAGGTGCAGTTCCTCCTTTCACTAACACCATTCTACTGTGGTGTATAAGGAGGAGTGAGCTGAGATAGAATCCTAGACTCCCATAGAAGATCGATGAACTCTTGGTTCAGATATTCTGCACCTTGATCTGATCGAAGTTTCTTTATCTTCTTACCAAGATGGTTCTCTACTTCATTCTTGAATTCCTTAAATTTCTCTAAGGACTCTGACTTATACCTCATTAAGTAGACATAGGCATATCTACTCAAATCATCAGTAAAAGTAATGAAGTAAGAATATCCACCTCTAGCTTCTACTGGAAATGGTCCACACACATCCATGTGTACCAATCCTAGAAGCTCCGTGGCCCTTTCACCTTGTCCACCAAAAGGAGGCTTGGTCATTTTTCCTTGTAAACAAGCGTGCCATTTATCAAGTGGTTTTAGCTCAGTAGAGTCTAAATAGCCATCTTGGCAGAGCTTTGTCAAGCACTTCTCGTTCACATGACCAAGGCGGTGATGGAATAACTGGGTGATGTATGAGTCATGTGAGTTTGTTTCATTATCGATTGCCAACACTTGGTTTTTGTAATTTAATACATACAAAACATTATTTAAATGTGCCATACCATAACATACGTTGTTCTTAAAAGAGACAACCCTTATTTCCAAACTTGAAAATAAATCCATCCATATCCAAACAAGATACATAAATTATGTTTTTGGTAACACTAGGAACATAATAACAGTTATGTAAAACCAAGATAATCCCAGTCAACAATGAGAGGTGGTAGTCACCAATAGCCAACGTAGCTAGCCTTGCGCCATTGGAAGCACGAAGATCCACCTCTCCTCTGTAAATCTTTCTAAATCTACTTGGTTCTTGCATTTGAATATAGATGTGAGCCCCACAAGCTGTATCTAATGCCCAATGTGTAGAAATAGAAAGATTACACTCGATAACGAATGTACCATTAGCGTCCCTATGCTTCTGGGTGCAGTTCCTCTTCCAGTGTCCTTGCTTTCCACATGAAAAACACATTGCCTCCCGTTACTTGCCCTGCCTCTGGATCTTCCCCTTCTTGGAGGGATGGTGCTCGGGGGCTTCAGACTGTTTATAAGTCTTTGGCCCCTTTTCCTTGTACTTCCTTTTCTTATTCACCATAAGGACTGCAGGTTTGTCACGCCCCATGTCCTTATCTACCTGGTGAGTTAAGGGTAGAAGTTTCGATCTAGGTGCAACTAGAATAGGCTCTTCCAGCACATACAATTTCCTTTCAGGGTAAAGGATGACGTGTAAACGCCTCTGTCACTCTTGGAAATTGGTGCCAGTGAGAAGGTTTTCCTTCTCGAGTATGGTTCAAAATGATATGTTTGACGTCATTTTCTTGTTGTTTCTAAAAATTAAGATGAGAAAAGTTTTAGTACTTTATTAAAAATTGAGACAAATAAATAAATTAATACTTATTAGTCTCCCACTAGTTTATCAAAATCCAATAGCCCTCACCATTGATTTTGGAATATTCTTTTGCCTGAATATTCTAGTGGCAAGGATCCATATTTCCCTTCGCATTACCCAAACTAGGGTTGGTCAAGCAACTTGAAGGTTTTTAGGTAGGCATTCCAAATGCCAACTACATTAACTCGCAGCTCCTTGATCCGCTGAGTGGACTCCCCAATCCTGAAATCCTTTTATTTTGGATTTCCTCAACCTTTGCCTCTTGGTCACACCAAGTCCTGCTGTGGCAGCCAAACCTTGATGCGAACCAAGTAAAGTCAACCCAAAACCTTGAATTAGAATTCCCCGATAATTGAAAGCACCCCAACTAGGGTTGGTCAAGCACTTTGAACTATGGTTCGATTCTAACCAAGATTATGGAAGGCTATACCGACTTAATATTTCTTTTGAGGGATTTTATCCTTATATGTAAATTTCCATTTTATTATCTTTGATTACATGCTTGTTAATATTAAGTGGGATATAATTAAGTTATTAACCATGTCTAAGATAATATTTACGTATAAGACGGTTTTATTTTAGTTCCATCTTGCATGCTCGTTTAATTCATTAATTGTGTGATCGTGACAACACACCCACAATAAATAAACCATTCAACTGACAGAAATAAAATAAATGGTATGATCATGAGATTTTTCTATTGGTTAGTTTATCTAGCGGTTGATAAACTAACCCAAGACCTAGGGGAGAAACACCTTGAACCTTTCAGGTTCGTGTTTATATCTTTCCACCTGTCCACCTTTATATCTCATTGGATTGGTTTCGTCGTGGATCCTGACTTGAGATGCCTCCACTAGCTTGGGAGCTCCATCCATTACATATGCATTTATCTCACACGCAGGTGAGGGGTAAAAAGGGGTTTTACATAAAAGAATCCTTGGGCGCGTAGGCCCTACATATTAATGAGGAGATGACTCGCAGACCAACAAAATTTAATTTAAATAAATAAATTAAAAGAAACCATTCACATACAAAGGTCTCAGTCTAGCTCATGATCATCTATACATGCAACGATATTTATGCATAAATAAAACTAGCATTCAATTCTTTAATCGTTCTTGTTTAAGATAAATCACGCTAGAATTAATTAATTATCTTTAATTAATCAATCCTTTTATCTTAAACCCTTTTCTGAACTTCCTTGAGATTCCCATCCATCATAATTTTAAACAAATAAATTCATTTAAAATTATCCTTGTACGTAACTTGTACCTTGGAGGCAACCCGGTGAATTCCCATTTATTACGCAGATGTTAAATTAAACACATATTTATAAAACACCTATCACATGTTGTGCCTCAGCTTTACACCTGCACCATGGTACACGTCTCAAGGGTTTGTATAATATAATAATAAATTTTAATAAATCTGCGTAATTTGGGTGAGTACACGACATGTAGTTCTGACTACACAGCGTGTACTTTTCTTCACCGTCCATCCGAAGTACATGCCCAGGGACAGGGCGTGTTAATGTACTTCAAAAATTTTCAGAGTACACGGCGTGTTACAGTGGGACACACGTCGTGTAATTTCCGCATTACACGGTTTCCAGCCGGGCAGGTCATGTACTGAGTACACGGCCCAACCCTAACCCGAAGGGACTACACGCCGTGTTCATTGGACCACATGGCGTGTATTCCGGAAACCGTGTGCCACCTGTTTCTGGTCAACACACAGTGTCTTAAATTCTTAGAAAGAATCCAATACACGGCCTGATTTGGCGGATTAGTCAATGCATTGAACCTAGACTACACGGGGTGTACTTCCGAATACACGCCGTGTATTCTGGTGTTGTACGGTGAGAAACGTTTGGCTCCTCCAGATGAGTTCCTCTATTTTATTTTAATCAAAATTAAAAGAAAATTTCGTTTCTGTGAGGTGAACGAGAAACGAGGGAGGAGGAACAGATATCGAGATTCAGATTTCCAGAACGATTAAACATGAATTGAAATAACTAAATTATTAAATGCGTAAATCACCAATGAAAAACTAAATAATTATAACCAACGATATGACTGCTCTGATACCACTTGTAGGTTCCGGGCGCAGCGGAAGCGCATTGGTGGGTTTGCCCAGCTTTAATTTTAACGTCAAACAACGTTCAATCCAAGATCCGTCACGATTTAAAACACCTAATCTTCGGAATAGAACGAAGAACGAAAAAGAAAAGAAGATTCCCGGAACCCTTGAGATAGGATCATCATATGTTGGTTATAATTAATTTAATTAATTCATAAGAATTACCTCGATGTAATTCTTTCTTTGTTGGAGTGTCCGGTCACGATCCTGTGATCCTTCGTTGCGTTGTAGAATCCAAGTACAAGATTCCTCTAGCGGTGATCCACACGTGCTCCACGTATCTCTGGACGTTGCTGAAGGGATCTCTGGGTTCTAGCATGGAAGAACCTTCACTTGCGATGTCTGCCTTCTACCACCTTGATCCGGTGGAGGATCTCCCTCTCATAACTTGAAAGCGTTCTTGGTGGAAAGGGAATTCTCTCTTGGCTTGAGAGTATTTCCAAAATCTATTGTGCACAACAATGGCTCCAATTCTCTATAAGAATAATGTAATTGGGATTATAATACTTAGAATAATAAAATGAATTAATTTCCCGAAAGCATTTAATCATTTCATTTAATTCTTAGTAATACCACATGTCTTAATAATGACATTTGACCATCATTATTACTTGACAAGCACCCAAAATATTACATTTAATTAAATAAATAATATTTTCTCACAAATCCTAAAAAACAAACTACACGGCGTGTATATAAATATACACGGCGTATACTTTTATTTTTCATTTTATTTATTTCCTCCACCATATTTACTAGACCTTGAGTAATGGCTATTTATTTCTTAAATAAATGTAACTTCATTACTCGATAATAAATATATATTATTTCTCCCACAATATATTCTCTCGAATAACTAGTGTGGAAATAAATGCGATCAGGCATCCTTAAATAATTATTAAACCACAGTCGGGAATAATATTTATTTAACTTGTTAAATTAATATTTAACTGAGATACATGGACACACTTAGTGTGTGACCCTCTAGGCCTCTTTCTCAGTGGCATTAGGCGGAGCCTGCCTAAAGTCCAAGGTTAGCGTCTAGCAACACACCAAGGCACCCATCGAGAAAGAAGTTAACGCCGCAATGAATTGTCACATCCTACGAATGCTTACTGTGTAATATAATCCCTTTCTCTCGATATCTCCAATCAAGCGGGTTTCATGCTAGTGCCATCAACCCATGTGCTCGATTATTCTTTCTTTAACTTCCTGGAATTGAACTCGCCCATACCTTACCATGGCCATGGATTTATTTAGGCTATATGAATTCCATCAAAGGGCCTGAGATATCTACATCTGTTATGGAACAGAAGGGACAAATCCTTTCTCACATTATTAATTAATGCAGTATTACTCGTGATGCACCCAATGTATCCTACTTCGCTGCGAACAGTGTGTCGTCACAGTTTTCATCAATACATCTAAGTGCGCGAGTTGTAATACCCATTAATAATAATATTAAAATCTAAGGACCAATACACATGTCTGCAGATAGGAACATCCAATGACACTATGAAATGTGGATTTCCTACTAGTGGGTCTCGTTCTCATAATATCCTCCTGGATATTACCAAGGGCGCACACTATGAGAAGGTTCCTCAAAGTTTTATGAGTCCTCAACCCTAATGACCTGTATTATTTGTGTCCCTCAAATAATATCATCCGGCTATAGAAAATATATTCAAGAATAGTGTTATGACACTTCTGGGTTCTCATCATAGCAGGGATCTGCTATGACCCATTAATGAAACAACTGTCCTTAGGACATTATCACATGAATTGTCACACAGAAGAACAATCAAGATGTGATAAGGCTTTTATTAATGAATAAAGTACAAAGTAGTTGGTTCTAGACCACCAACTCCAACAACCCCCACCCCCTTGGACACCCCCTAGACACCACCACCCCCTTGGACAGCCCCCACCCCCTGGACATCCCCCCACACCTCTAGACAGCCCCCACCCCTTTGGACACCCCCACCCCTCCTGGACACCACCCCCACCTCCTACCCCCTTGGACACCCCCTGAACACCCCCAACCCTCTGGAAATCCCCCCCTAACAACCCCCAAAACCCTCTAGACATGCCCCCACCCCCTTGGACAGCCCTCCCCACCCACACCCTTGGACAAACCCCACCCCCTTCGACACCCCCACCCCCTTGGACCCCCCACACCCCTGGACTCCCCCCCACCACCATGGACACCCTGGACACCCCCAACCCTCTGGACAACCCCCCAAACCCTATGGACACCACCCACACCCCCTGTACACCACCACCCACTTGGACAGCCCCCACCCCTCTGGAAATCCCCCCACCCCCTGGACAGCCCCCACCCCTCTAGACAGCCCCCACCCCCTTGGACACCCCACCACTCCTGGACACCACCCCCACCCCCACCCCCTTGGACACCCCCATGAACAACCCCCACCCCTCTAGACAGCCCCCACCCCCTTGGACACCCCACCCCTACTGGACACCACCCCCACCCCCACCCCCTTGGACACCCCACCTGGACACCCCCAACCCTCTGGACAACCCCCCGAACAACCCCCCAAACCCTCTGGACAGGCCCCCACCCCCTTGGATAGCCCCCCACCCACCCCCTTGGACAACCCTCACCCCCTTCAACCCCCCACGCCCCTGGACTACCCCCCGAACCCTATTGACAGCCCCTCGAACCCTCTGGACAACCCCCACCCCCCTTGGACAACCCTCACACCCCCTGGACACCACCCCACCCCCTTTGATATCCCCCACAACCCCTTGGACACCCCAACCCCCTTGGACAGCCCCTTCACCCCTAGAAACAACCCCCACCCCCTTCGACACCCCTTGGACACTCCCACCCAACTGAACAGCCCACCCAACCCCCCTGGACACCCCCACCCACTTGCACAACCCCACCCCCTTGGAAACCCCCTGTACGCGCACACACACATGATAAAACACACAAAAATCGTAAACTTGCATGATATCACTACCATAGGTTTATTTTACCAGAAATTTTTTTAGCATGGTATAGATGAACACTATGAAACTAACCATGATAGCAAGAACAAAGAAAAATAACATCTCAAAAAATTAGTTTAGGGCATCGCGGAAAAAAAACTGAAAAGGAGTCGTGTGAGGCTTACTTGAGTGTTGTGAGTCGACCTGATAGATCTGATAATAATAAATAGGAAGAATGATGTTGGAAAAACAAGGCTGGAGGGCACAACTTCGACGAATCGATTCTAGGTTTTCCGCGTGAGAGAGACGAGTCGCAGGTCACCCGATTGAAGAAAACAGAATAACTAAATACGGGGTGTGATAAATCATTTAAAAGATTTATCACATCGTTTATTTAATAACCGCCATGATAAACTATTTTTTTTAATGTTTATAACGTCGGTTATTTAATAACCAACGTAGAAAAATATTTATAACGTCGGTTATAAAATAACCGACGTGATATATGTCGCTTTATACCGACGTGTTAAATTACTGAGATTGGCTTTATCACGTCGGTTTTTTATAACCGACGTGGTAAAGTGCCGAGATTTCCTTTATCACACCGGTTATTTTATAACCAATATGATAAAGCATTCCAAATTCGATTTTCACGTTGGTTATATAATAACCGATGTAAAAAAGCTAATCTCTATATATTTTACGTTGGTTATAAAATAACCGACATGATATATCGATCATTAAAGCTTTGCACGCAGGTTATATAGAACCGACGTGAAAAATGCCGACGTGTTAAACGTTTTATCCACTAGTGAGTGTTCTCAACTCCCCCTGATTATATCATTTAATTGTGTATTCGGGACATCAATTAATATTATTATTTAATTATATCTTTGGGACATGGGAGGAAGACCATAGATAATAATAAATGGTCTCATTGAAAATTATGACTCATGGGAAAGACCAACAATTTCCATTAATTATAGAAATCCATAATAATTTATAACATTCCATTGGATATCCGTTATGATGTATTATTTCCTCATTAAAAACCTCATCAAGGAAAAACCCTTCAGGGGAAAACACTTGATTAGGGAAAAAGAGTACAATGACATCAAGTCCCCAGAGTGTTGCCTCGTTAAAAACATTATCATGAAAATCCAGTGGGAAAAAATTGACTAAGGGAAAAAGAGTAGAACAGTTACATCTCTCATTCATAATGATTATCATTTATCTCATAGAATGTCCATGATCAATTCATAACCAAAAAATCCAGTTTTGAATTTTGGAATAATAATAACTTATACCCTTTAGATTTCAATAAATGGGGAAGAACATTAACTTGCATCATAATATGAATTATTTTCATTTTCAAGGTACATATGCACACATACATTTATACCCTTCAGGGATTAATAAAATGTACATTTATATTTAATCCTTATGGGATAGGTATGTTCTTCATCAACCCCTTATGTATGAAATCTATCACTCTTGGAAGCAAGAGATTTAATTATTCATTAAGGGTAAAACCATTCCAAAATTTAATATTTCATCTTCAGGATGATTAATTCAAAATACAAGGACATTCCATGTAATTTCATGATCAAATAGTTCATTAATTTTAGAACTCTTCAAGAGTTTAGTTGTTTTTCAAAACACCTTAATAATATGATGAATACAATGATTCATACAAACCATGGGATGATAAATTCAATTTATATTATTTCTTAAATTAATATGGATAAATCTTATTCAGTTCACCGCATAATTTATCAGATTGGGTGAAACTTTCCTAATTTTGAATATGCTTCAGGAATTTTGAACCCTTCTAGGATTCATATAAATATCCAAATATGCAAGGAAGAATATTTCTTATAATAAGATCATTGATATTCAATAGTCTTTATAGTTTGGATAATCAATCTGGAACTTTATATGTTGAATATTTCATAAGTTCCTTTAATAATTTTGGCCAATTATTATGACGTTGACATCTGTAAAAATCCATTTTCATCAATGAGTTTTAAAATAATTCATAGAAAATATATTATCAACAACATTTGATTGAGATCTCATAATTTTTCTGGTACCAGTGTCACTTCAGGGACAATATCTAAAATGATATAATGTTTTCGATATATTCATTTTCCTCTTCAAGGGAAAATATATTTATTGCTTTCTACTCCTGATGAACAATGATTTTATATAATCAATTCAACTACACTTCAGGTGTGTATAATCAGACTATTGATTTCCAACACTTTACATTCATGTAAGTGTTGCGAGCATCTTGTATGCCAGACCATATATTATATGATACTCAATATTTATTTTAATCAGCATGCATAACATTCAATGTATACTCACCATCAGCAAATAACACATGCGATCATTTATTGGATGCATCTTTCATATAGATGGATCACATGGTGGGCGCGCCCCATATATACTTCTTCATAAGTATATGGGAAATTTATTTCCATAGTAACTACTGATGATATAAATAAATTACCTCAAAAATGGGTACCTCGTGGTAAATTATTATACAGGGGGAATTCATAATGACTTAATGATAATAAATTCATTTATAATTTTGTAGACATGCATCCATTAAACAAATTCATCATTATCCCCCTGATGGATGTATACTATGTTATCAATAAATCGATGCTCATGTATACTTGAATCAATATCTTTCATTATAATTGATCCCAGATGGCCTAAATCATCATGTCATATATTTGAAGTGCCAGGATCAGTAAACTTATGGTTTACCATTATTGATTCAATTGTACATAACAAATTATTTATAATCACTTTTATGAATGCTTGTTACATATCAAGGTACCTCTTTTGTCTCCATATGATATTCATTTTCATGAATATCATTCATATATCTCATTGAGACTTTAGATATAACAAAGCATTAAGAATTTGTACTACCAGGTTTGAATATATTCTCTCTTCTAGAGTCATTTATTAATTTTCCCTACCGGTAAATGTACTTATATGAGCATATACTAACGCATATATGAGTTATTTTGAAGCATTTAATCAAAATAATATTTTTCTTCAAGATCGACACATATAATATCTTCAGGATCTTTCATTGTGAAAATTCATATTTGTCGTTATAATTTTCACTTATGGTGGTTGATGAATTCAAAATATAATCATAATGGGTTAGGCCCATCACCAAGCAGATTATTGCATAATTTAGAACTTCTGGCCAAAATATTTTGGAACTTCGGGTCCAAATATTATTTTACAATATATCTACCTGGGATAAGAGCCCCCATGTCTTTTAAAGGTAGTGAATGTGGTAGCGAGAACCAATGTGGAAGAATCTTATGGATTCACGACACACCTTATCACAATCCAAAATTATAATTCATAAACAACATTCACTTTATCAAATGAAAGATAAATCATTTGATCAAACCTCATCAACTATCAAATATTCATGATATCATAAATCATAAAAAAATCATGAATAATTTCATTCACTTCAAGGAATGAGATATAGTAATTAATACTACATTCACATCAGGGAATTCATTCATTCATCGGATTTCATGATCCATGAATGATAATTTATTATTTATCAGTAATGATCATACTATATAAAATATAAATTTTATTGATTATGATGATCATTATTTTAACCACTTCAGGTGGTAAAATCATTTTCATAATATATATCAGATTATCAGAACTATGCAATTCAATCATTTTATTTATGAATTATATGAACAACAACATCCACTTTAGGGGACAGATGAATTACATGAGATGATATTGATAATCCATAAGAATATGATAAATAATAATGTTTCCCTTTATATTGTTGCTGCAGGAACAATAAATGATAAATGAAGATATTCTTCAATATAATGTCAAAGGAAATTATTTTCATATCATCCTTTAGGGATGTATTATTTATATAATATTCATAAAATTTATTGTTTTATATAAATATTTATTGTCATCAAACCACTTCTGTTGGTTATATTTTTATTATTTGTTATTAAAAAAATACAACATAATGATCATTCGCAAAACATCATATTCACCTCGAATCATGTATATTTGCATTCACATTGGGGAATGAAATAAATCATTTTCAATAAATATTATCATTCACTCCAGGGAACATAATAAAATTATTTGCTCGAGTTTTATAGTGTCTTCAAGACAATTACATGAATATTCAAATCAACAATTTCATCAATTTCATCCACTTTGGGGGATTAATATATATAAAATATATTTATGCTTGTTCATCAAGAATATTTAATTTCTCTAAAATTATTTATAAAATAAAATAAAGAGAAAAGAAATAAAATAAATATTTACAAATATTTAAAGTAAACATCATCTCTATCATGAACCTTTATATAGTATAATCAAACTTGACACCTTCAGGGTGAACAAGAAATAATAGGTATGATGGTTCATGGAATGATTAGTGAACTTCAGATCGACGTACGACAGGTACGCGATGATCATTAAACTTCGGCTAGACGTACGATGGGTACACGATGTTCATCAAAATTCGTCTCGACATACGACGGGTACGCGATGTTCATCAAATTTTGGCTCGACGTACGACTGGTACGCAATGTTCATCAAACTTCGTCTTGACATACAATGGGTATGTGATGTTCATTATTCAACTGCTCGACGTACGATGGGTACGCGTTGTTCATCATTCAATGGCTCGACGTACGATGGGTACGCGATGTTCATCATTCAACGGCTCAACGTATGATGGGTACACGATGTTCATCATTCAACAGCTCGACGTACGACGGGTACACGATGTTCATCATTCAACTACTTCTGGTGGTGTAGTTTTTTTATTCATTTGATGAATTATGTTTGTCTCGGCATCGGCCACATTGATTATTAATCAAACACATTCTCTCCAGGGAATGAAGTGAAATTTGTCAACTGTGAGTCATTACAGCTCTTCAGGAGCTCATTGTTTTTCCCGCAATAAAAGATTAAGAAAATCATATATTATTTTCAGATTTATCAAGAGGATAAAAATAAATGTAACAATATATTACATGTAAAATAAGACTCTCCTTTTTGATGCACCACTTCGAATGAGTGGATTCGATGTGCATGCGAAAGATTTTGTAAAAAAAATAATGTTTATAAAAACAGATGACATACCTTTTTCCCAAAATTTTTTTCTTATGCCGATGATGGGGATGAAGGTAGCATCGTCACGATGCGAAATGTGGAGAGGACAATCGTGCTGATAACGTGTTTTGAAATTGATTGAATGCCGATTGAAACCACGAAACATTTCGAAACCGAAAATGTAAGATCGATCGCAGGCGAAGCACATTGTTGAGAAAGTGAATATCGAATTTGAGTATGACGGTGATAATAACAAATGGAAATACAAATACAAAAGAAATACAAGAAGTATAGAACAAAATGTAGAGCCAAAAGTTCATATCATTTCATTAACATATCACCATATTTATAGAGTACATGAGATCTGATCCAATGGTGAGAATATGAAAGGTTGGCCATTAGGAGGGGAATTAATTGGGAATTGAGGAGTCATCATTATTTTCATAATTATGAAATCCATTAATAACATTTCATAAAAAAAATAAAAAAAATTATTTATAACTACTAAAACTTAAGGATAATAAAAACTGAGAATGTTGTAACCTAAAAGGCTATCTAAGTTTAAAAGTGGGTTTTCCCCTTTGAATAAATATTTGTGTGCATGCCTAATAGGAAACAATAGTTTCATGCTGTTTTCAAGGTATTTTCTAGATTTCTTGCAACCGATAGATCAATAACTAAATTTGAAAAATCACAAGATTAATGGTAAAGCAAAATATTAATGGAAACATGAATAACTAAACTTGAAAAATAAAAAAGTTAAATTAAAACATTTTTATTAAAAAAATAAATTCAAATAATTCAAAACTAACCTTCATGTGGTAGTACGCTTCTACAACAATTTTCATAGACTTTTTAAATGATGAATCTCCCATGACACAAAACTGAGCACAATAAAAGTGAAAAAATAAAGAAAACAAAAACATAATTGAGAATGGGATAGTATACACAATTAGAAATCAAAAGGCATGGTATATTAGAGGAAACATGCACCTATGGTTGGGAGTGAATGAGGCCTTCAGGCATGTTGAAATATATATATATATATATATATATATATAAAATAACAGTGGATAAAAACACATTAATCACATTAACAATGAATGGAAACACATATTAAGCATTCTTATACCATGTTAACTATTCTATAACTAACATTCTTACATGTATAGAGTACACCAACAACATATAAAATAATTTGAATACATTATACCAACATTGAATTTATACATATTATCATGATGTAATGAAAATTATAGGATGATAAATGTAAATGGTTTTATTAATATTTTTATTTATTTCTAAAAGTATGATAACAATTAATATAACATGCTAACACTTAGTATGGGACACTAACAATGAATGTGAATCCATTTATATTTTAATAAATGCATGACATAGTCATAGTGTAGTCAAAAGAGTTGCAACATATCATCAACATATTCATAATTTTTATTCTTGGAGTGAACAAAATGAATGAAATAAATAAAATATCAATCAACGGTTTGGAATTACAGAAATGGCCAAATTCTAGAATTCATAAAATTTCTGAACAATTTGAAATAATAAAAATAGATATGAAAAAGCATCTAGACCAGGATTCTATTCTTTAACTATTTTCTTAGTTGATCTAAGATTGAACCCAATAAGTAAACTTACTAACTTCTCATATAGTATCTTGTATTTGGATACCATTCATTATATTTTTTAGTGATGACCCAACCACATGTACCACAAAAGACTTAAAATTATCAGATAGTATGTGTTTAAAACCATTCATAATCTTGAGATATGGGTTTAAGGCCCTTCAAAAATAGGGGATAAACTATAGTAAGAGAAATATAAGTTGCATTTCAATACATGAAAGTAAATAACACAAAGGAGTATATATACATGAAATAATTATAATAGAAATAATTCAATCTTGAATCTCAAATATATTTAAAGTATATCATTGAAGCAGTAAGAAAAAGCTTTTATCTCCAACATACTAAATAAAGGCTAATATAAGACAAGAGAAAATCATCTAAGCAATTCTTATTTAAAATATCATAAATCAGAAAAAAATATAAATGTCACAACTAGCTGGATAAAATATGCATGTCAGATGCAACTGGAAAATCTAAATATCCAACAAAAGGAATTAAAAGAAATAAATGTCAAATGTTGTGGTAAATGAATTCAAAATAAAATTGACATTTAGATGAATGTTGTATAAAATAAAATTTATTTGAATTCAAAACCCTTTACCAAAATGACTCCAAGTTGGTTTCATTGAAAAAAAATTGTTTTTTAGGGTAGAAGGAAACGTTGTAGAGACCAAGTTGTTGTCAAAAGTAGATAATCTTCTTTGTTTCAGGTAGTGAAAAACCCTAAATTTTTGGTCTACCTGAACAAATTGCAACAACTTTGTAGAAAAAAAATTGTCATTTGAGGGGGAGCGAGAGATGGGAACTCCGAGAGATGGGGATTCCAATTGTAATTGAGGGTTGGTAGTGGAGCTGGGGTAGCGGAGGGACAGTCAGTGACAAGGAAAGGACGAGGAGACAAGGAGTGAGTCGGGGGAGCAGGGGGGGGGGGGATGTGTTGGAGACGAGGGGCGTATGGTTTGTAGGAAATGGAGATGAGAACTCCGAGAAATGGGGAGACTGATAGGAATTGAGGGTTGGCGGTGAAGCTGGGGCAGTAGAAAGATAGTCGGAGATAGGGAGACGAGGAGTGAGGGGTGGGGGGAGTTGTTTCAGAGATGAGGGGCGTAGGGTTTTTGGGAAATGGAGACATAGATAAGGAGAGGGAGAATTAGTGGGGAAGAAGAAAATGCAAGGGGGAGCGGCGTGCTTGGAGGAGTTGACATGTGGAAGGGAGCCACAGACCTTAGAATGAATAATAGATTTTTTGATATATTATTCTATATTTATCAGTTTTTCTAAAAAAAGAGAGTGAAAAATTCTCCTCAAAGTGATGAAATATTTAATAACAACTTAATAGTCAGACTTCATAATGGTCGCATTCCACTATCGTGAATGCGCAAAAAAAATTATCTTCTCAATACCTTTAGTTTCTGCAACTAAAAGACTCCAGCTCGATGAAACAACTATATTTATTCCTCCTCCAAATCTTTTTTATTATTATTTATAAAAACTCAAGGTTTAGTGGTAACCTCACATACAACCAGAAGACTTGACATCCAGAAAGAACCAAAAACCATATCCTGGATTCAAAATAAAAAAATAAAAAAAGACAAGCGAGGCAGGGGTTAGTTGGAAAACTTTGACCTCGTTAGGAGACTCCCTCATTCCCAACATCCCTAAGAACCTACTCCATCCCATCACTAATGTCAACGTCAACCCCCCATGCGTCCTTAGTGCTGAAACCATGACCCGCCGGTAAAACCAAAATCAGCTAACCAAAAAACTCACAGGAGAGTAAGACTAATCAAAATGTCATGGACCTTTCACTATTGTAGGATTGTGAATATTGAGTGATTCCCTTTATCAGCACAAAAAACCGCTAATAAATGGGTAGTTTTATCAGCACTAAATAAAAGCGTTGATAAATGGATGGTTTTATCTGCATTGGATAAAAGCGCTGATAAATATTATCTTTATCAGTGCTAAAAGAAAAACACTGACGAAACTATCATCTTTTATCAATGTTTTTTAGTGCTGATAAGTGTTATATTTATCAGTACTTTTATCTTGTGGTGATAATAATTACATTTATCAACATGTGTTTTAGCGCTAATAAAATGTGGTATTCTTAGAAAAAATAATATATCATTAAAAAATATATTTTATATAGAAATATATTTATATCGATATATATATATATATACAAGTTTGCATAAATATGATTTATATAATACTAAATATATGTATTTACACTTAATATGTCATATTTGGTGAAAAAGGTTTATAAGTTAATTAAAAGTTAATATTAATTAAAAATGTTTACTAATTAATATTAATAGACATTTAATAACATTTTGTTTTATCAATGCCATTTTTTTGGTGATGGAAACAGATCTTTCATTAACATTTGGACTGTCATGACCCGCCTTCTTCAAGATGAGGGAAGGGACATCAAAGTGTCACACCCTTCCTTCTTCAAGATAAAGGAGAGATAATGACCCCCGAGTCCCTCCATGAATAGGCCCCAAGGTGGCTACTAGCACCAAAGGTATAAAATCTCACACATAATGAAAGACATTACCCTTTTTAATGAAAACAAAATCGGGAGATAAGATGGTAAAAATCCCAAACAACACCAAACATTTATATAAAGGAAACAAAAATTCAACCCATGCATGATTTAAACGTAAACCGTGACAAAAGTACAACCAAAGCACCGAAGCAAGCTACAAAAAGAAAAGACTAAGCAGCAAACAACAACTATCCCGACAAACAAGTTAGTAAAGTCCAGTACGGTCCTCAAAGTCCTCCTGGAAACCTGCAAATAGTTCTACAAACGTAGGGTGAGTATACAAGTATACCTAGTAGGAAAACTAAAGTCACCCATGCACAAGTGGGAGAAGCATACTAATACCCCCGTGAAAACAGTAGAAACCAACAACACCTAACAAGAAAATCTGACCAGCTCAGCCTCACCAAGGCACACTCCTCAAATAACGCAAGTCAAGTAAGATAATAATATAAGCACATCGATGATTTGGGTACCTCGCACCACTTTCCCACTGGTTATCTGCTCATTCCTAATGGATAACGTCTTGACACTACCACTCTTCCAAAATGCAGTCCCACTGCCACAACCTGCCCGCACACACCTGGGCCTCAAACCACACACGAATCCCGCTCGCAGTCACCTAGGCCACAACCGCACCACACATCCCACTCGCAGACACCTGGGTCACAACCACACCTCTTTCCTGAAGAGACATGAGCCTCAACCCGAAGATACTGGGGAAAACAATCCTAGCCCCCTCATCCACAACAAAACCCACTACGAGAAAAATGACCTTTTGCGGTGGCCCCCCTAATCCCGTCGCAAATAAATATTTTTTTTTTGTGACGGGATTAGGGGTCCCATTGCAAAAGGTTTAGCGCGATGTGGCGCAGATTGCGCACCAAACTGTAAAAAGGGTATTTGCGATGGGGGGCCTCCCCGTCGCAAATACCTGGTGGCGGTAAATACTATTTGCGACTGGGAGGCACCCCCCTATCGCAAATACCCAGCAGTGGTAAATACTATTTGCAACGGGACATGCCCCCATCACAAATAGTGTGTCGGCAGGTCAGTATTTGCGATGAGATCCGTCACAAATACCCTTTTAACCACCGACAATAATTAATGCGGCCAAAGGTATTTGCGACGTGGCTCGTAGCAAATAGTATTATTTGCGATGGGAGTCCCGTCGCAAAAAAATCTAACCTATATATACTCCCCATCTATTTTTCTATTCTTCCTCTCAATTCCTACTTTTTCTCTCCCTAAACTCTAATTTTAGAGTTAAAATTTCTTTGAGTTGAATTTTTTTATGAACAAGTTTTGAAGCCGTCTACACCTATAAAAGATCAATTTTAAAGGTATTTATGTTTTATTTAATTTAATATTTATTTCATTTTTTTATATTAATTTTAATTATTATTAATTAGTTGTAATTAAATTAGATTTAGATTGTTTTTGTCATCAGTATTTATTTGTAATAATAAATTGAAATTATTGGTAATAATTATTAATAATTAGTAGTAATTAGGAATTATTAACGACAATTAGTAATGAATATAAATAATTAGCGGTAATTAGTAATTCGTAGAGGTAATTTGCGGCAATTTGCATTAATTAATAGTAATTAACGCTAATTAGTAATAATTAGCGGTAATTAGTAATAATTAGAAATAAATAGTAATAATTAGTAAAAAATAGTAATAAATATTAATAATTAGTAATAAATTCTAATAAATACTAATAATTAGTAATAAATACTAATAAATACTAATAACTAGTAATAAATACTAATAAATATTAACAACTAGTGATAAATACTAATAAATACTAATATTTACTGATAATTACTAATAATTACTAATAATCACTAATAATTACTAATAATCACTAATAATTACTAATAATCACTAATAATTACTAATAATTAGTAATAATTACTAATAAATAGTAATAATTAGTAATAAAAAGTAATAATTAGCAATAATTAGTAATAATTAGTATTATTTAGTAAATAATTAGCAATAATTAGCAATAAATACTAATAAATACTAATAAATACTAATAAATACTAATAAATACTAATAATTAGTAATAATTAGTAATAATTACTAATAATTAGTAATAGTTAGTATTAATTAGTATTAATTAGTACTAATTAGCAATAATTAGCAATAATTAGAAATAATTAGCAATAATTAGCAATAATTAGCAGCAATAATTATGAAAAATTACTAATAATTAGTAATAAGTAGTAATAAATAGTAATAAATAGTAATAAATAGTAATAATTTGTATTAATTAGTAATAATTGGTATTAATTAGTATCAATTAGTATTAATTAGTATTAATTAGCAATAATTAGAAATAAATACTAATAAATAATAATAAAAACTAATAAATACTAATAATTAGTAATAATTAGTAATAATTAGTAATAATTAGTAATAATTAGTAATAATTAGTAATAATTCGTAATAATTAATATTAATTAGAAATAATTAGTATTAATTAGTATAAGTCAGTATTAATTTTGAATAATTAGAAATAATTAGAAATAATTAGCAATAAATAGCAATAAATAGCAATAAATACTAATAAATAACAATAATTAGTAATAATTAGTAATAATTAGTAATAATTAGTATTAATTAGCAATAATTAGCAATAATTAGCAATAATTAGAAATAATTAGCAATAATTAGCAATAATTAGCAACAATTAGCAATAATTAGCAAGAAATAGCAATAATTAGCAATAAATAGCAATAATTAGCAATAAATAGCAATAAATAGAAATAAATAGCAATAATTAACAATAATTAGCAATAATCAGTAATAATTAGCAACAATGAGTAATAATTAGCAATAACTAGTAATAATTAGTACTAATTAGTAATAATTAGTAATAATTAGTAATAATTAGGAATAATTAGTAATAATTAGTAATAATAAAGAATAATTAGTAATAATTAGAAATAATTAGCAATAATTAGTAATAATTAGCAATAATTAGAAATAATTAGCAATAATTAGATATAATTAGCAATAATTAGCAATAATTAGCAATAATTAGAAATAATTAGCAATAATTAGAAATAATTAGCAATAATTAGAAATAATTAGAAATAATTACTAATAATTAGCAATAATTAGCAATAATTAATAATAATTAGAAATCACATCAAATTTATTATGCAAAGTACTATACTACTTCAAGATACCCGAGTGATTGGTGTAGCATAATAAAAATGAAATCTCGGGAAAATCAGTTTACTCAAAGTGAATGTGGTTCTACTAAAGTGCAAGGAATTGATTTTTTTCAGGAGACTACTCAAAATCCATATTTTTCACAAAGAGATATTAATATTGACGATGACACCCCATAATTAAGGGTCGATGATGACAGTGATATTAATGATGTTACAAATGAATTTGAAATGGAAAGAGATGATGAAACTGAAACTCATATGGATATTGATGATGCCCGTGAGGAATATGAAGACATTGACATCATCAGATATGAAGATGATGATGAAGGTGAATATTGACACAATTAAATGTTGGTTATAATCATAACTAATATATATCTATATATAATAGTTATTTTTAACTATTTAATAACAACAATCATTTTGTGTTTCAGATGGATGATGATCTATTTCATCAGTTGCATGAGGGTGAGCAACCTTTGGATGAGGAGGATTTGGGATCATCTGACCCTCATCCTACTGGTGGTTCAGAGGGTATGAAGAGGGGGCGCAGTCTTGCACGACTGATGATTCCTGACCCTATCCCCGAGCGACGTCCACGTCTTAGCTTCAATCCACGTACACAGAGGTATGGTAACCTGTGTAGTTTAGTTAGATTTTATTAATTTATTTATACACTAATTGTTTGATTATTTGTTCTTTTTTCATAGTTTTGCGCATATAGCTGTTGGACAGGGGAGCGCTATCTTGAACAATTATTTTTCTCAGCCATGGATAACATGGGAGTAGATTCCCATTGATGTGAAACTCGACATGTTCGATCATTAGTTGGTACGTAAATAAATAATATTTATTTTTAAATTTATTTCATTAATAACTTGATATTATAAATTATTTATAGGGTTTATGGTATCCCACCTATGATAGCACGTGTGACATTATTCACACGGAATGGGAGGTGTCTATGCGTGACTGTTTCCATCAATTTTTGCACAATTTGAGAAGGAAGACCATGAAGAAAGTAGGAGTGAAAATATTTGATGAGTCGTGTAGAGTCCACAAACCAGAGTACATTTCATCTCACGTTTGGGATGGATTATGTTCACACTGGTTGGGTGGTAGATTTTAGAGGAGATATTCATTAGGCTGATAGAATCAGGGGAGACAAGAGGTGACACATTGAGCTAGTAGTCGTATATTCAGTACACATAGAGAGCATCTGGTAAGTACTTTTTTTAAAATATTTTATATAAATTTAAATATAAAAAGTTTATTTTATATCCATATAGGTAGTTGGGAAACCCGATATTACGGAGTACGACGTTTATCGGAGGATGTACAGTGATCCAGCCACTGGAAAGATTAGAGGTGATCGCCAGCGTCAGATTGTGGTCAGTATTATTTTTTTCAAGTTTGAAAATTAACTAAATATAATATTTTCACTATTTTAATTTCAAATTGGAACTAAAGGAGTCATATGAGGCCATGGACTCTCAGACACAGGCTGAGAGTCAGGCCGAGACGACTGATCAGTTTAGTGCCCACCATTTCGATGAGGCGGCATGAGTAGTTGGTATCAACTCTCATTTAACTCCTGGGACTTATTATGGTACTGCTGCAATGTCGGCGTCGAGCTCGAGAGGAGCTCATGGAGAGGCATCATCTTCTAGATTACAGTATCAGGAGTAGTTGTAAGCTCATAGTGAGCTAATAGAGAGTTTGCGTAAGCAGTAGGAAGAGATGCATCAGCAACAGCCACAGTATGAGGAGGAGACGCGTCGATGGTAGCTATAACATCACAAGAAGATGAAGTACATGTGCCGTTTGACTCATAGTTTAAGGATGAAGTTTCCTCCACCATCTCCTCCAACTCCTCCACCTCCTCCAGAAGACTATCCCCCCAGTGACTTTTTTTTAACGTTAAAAATATTTGAATTCAAATTTTGTTGTAATATTAGCTATTTACAGTTTCTGTCTTTTATATTGGTGCGAATATTGCACAATTTAATTTTTTTAATATTTTAATATTTTAATATTTATTATTAGTATTATATTTTTTAATGCTTGTTTATTTTAATAATAATAATAATAATAATAATATTTTATTATTATTTTATATTGTTTTGCGAATATTGAGAATTTTAATATTATATTTTTTTTTATATTATTTTAATAATATTAATATTATTTTTTCGTAAATATTATTAATAACAATAACATTATTATATTATTAGTATTATTTTATTATTAATATTATAATAATATAATTTTTTATATTATTAATATTAGTATTATTATTATATAATATAATATTATTTATATTAAGAGTATTATTATTATTATTATTTAATATTAATTTATCATAATTTTATTGAATATATATATATATATATATATATTATTTTATTAATTATTTGTGACGAGACCTTTTGCGATGAGCTTCCGTCGCAAATAGTCTGTATATTTTTTAAATAAGTATTTGTGACGGGAAAACTGGGCCCGTCGCAAATATGTTTTTGCGACGGGCCCATCACAACATGTTTATGTATATAATATATATAATTGGAAAACTATTTGCGACGACCAAACATGACCGTCACAAATACCTTTTTGCGACGGGACCATCACAAAAGGTTGTTATATATATAATGTATATAATCAGAGAACTATTTGCGACGTGACCCTGTCGCAAAAAAGCATTCACAATAGGATCCCGTTGCAAATATCCCATCACAAATAACTCAAATTTCACTAGTGGAAGGATCTTAAACTATGGTAAACCTCAAGCCATTACAACCTACCCGGATACGCTCAAGCGGTAAGAACCGGAAGAGGGTGCGAAGAAGAAAGTCAGTAACCAACCATCCATTATTTCACTAGGATGTTGGGAAAGACATCCCCCCCCATGAAATGGCGGTGTTTGGCACATGGTGCTCAACAAAGGTGGGGTGCATATAGAAATCACAAGGAACTACAATTCATACATATAGGTAAGCAAATACTCAGTCCAACCTATGGGTTTCAAACAAACAACCAACCCACATAGAACCACATTTGATGCTACTACTATATGAATGACCACACAAACAGCCACAATAAAATACAAGCCTAACCCATTTTTATTTAAAAACTTTCCATTCATTAATTAAGGGGTTCAGTTTAATTAAGTCCAGCACTACCCGGGGCAACTACCAAGCACAACATCTGTAACCTTTTTCAGAAGGCTAAAGGCCACTAGACATGGCCAAGGAAAACAAGGAAGTAGGGACCAAGGTAAGGAAATCCATTTTAACACCCATTCATAAAAACAACAGAGAACAACCAACCTGTAGTCCCACTGCATGCCCCCTTTTTATTAGACACATGTTTAACCACTTCCAACTGTCATTCTTTAAAGTTATCGCGCTAAATCATCCTCTCACAACTAGAACCGGCTGCCCCACTACACAACAACATCACACCTAACAAACCCATAAACATAGCAATGCGAAACGGGTGGGGCGGGGTGGGCCAAGACCGTGCGAGCTTGATCCCATGCAGGCTGGACCCGCAAAAGCCTACATAAAAAATGGGTGGATTTATCAAGCCCGCCCAGCCCCTTAGTGGATGCGGGCCAGCCCGCAGACAACCCACATTCATTATTATTTTATAACTTTTTACATTTTAATAGGCTCGTAAAATACCTCATGAAAAATAAGTGGGTTTATAGTTTCAAATATGAAGCATGAGAATGAGAATGCAAGCTTAAAAATACAAAAAAAATAATTTTAAAAATTATTGTAGTGACTATTCAAAATTCCGTCTAAATGTTAATCACTAAAAATTAATAATTAATAATTAAAATCCAAATAAATAAATG
The DNA here is from genome assembly GCA_963277665.1 of Viscum album. Lineage (NCBI taxonomy): Eukaryota > Viridiplantae > Streptophyta > Magnoliopsida > Santalales > Viscaceae > Viscum > Viscum album. The sequence goes on along the minus strand of OY728165.1, from coordinate 66,809,627 downwards.
ATAAAATGTAAAAATAGAAACAAATCTTATAAAATTAAAAATTAAAAAAAATGAATGGTTACATTTTTAATGAAATTATGAAAAAAATATTCATAATTTTAAAATATAAAATTAATGAATGTATGTAATTATTTAATTTTATTTTGAAAAAAAAACATTTTAATGAAATATGATGAAACAATGATTTTTTTAAAATAGATAATATATAATTATTTTTTTGGGTAATTAGATAAGCAATATTTAATTTATTAATTATTAAAAATTTCATTAGCTAATTTGAAATGATGTTTCAAATATAATGCGATTTTGAATAGTAAGAATTATGGATCAAATATAATTATTAATAATTTGAACATTCTCATTTATCTAATTTGAAATAATGAATTCTTTGGTAATAGGAAAAAATTATAATTATTACAATCTTTTAACATGATAAAATTAATGAGATTAATTAACTATTTTTTTATGGTTTAATAATATGTTTTATAATAATTATATAATTTGATTATTTAATAAAATTCAACAATTGATTATTAACAAAACAAATTTAATACTTAATAACCCTATAAATCACAAAATAATATAGATATGTAAAAATAATTAAATTTTAAATTAAAAAATGATGGTATGATATAATAATGAATGAAATGATAAGTTGTTTTTTTAACTTAAATTTATATGATACAAAATCATAAAAATAAAAAATGTTAACAATTAAAATTAAAAACTCAAATAATGTTATGAAAAAAAAATATTAAAAATTTAAAATAACCTCAACTTAGGAGGAGAACGTCGACCGACATGGGTGGACGGTTGGGGCCGAAGGATAATGTCGATAAAAGTGGGGTAAGTGCCAGGCGAAGGTGGTGGGCGCGGGATGGAGGCGGAGGGCAACTTCGATGATAGGAGACGTTGACCTGGGGAAGGAGAAGGGGCTGAGGGGGGGGGGGGAGGATGACAGGCGGGTGATGATGCGACATTGGGGTGTGGAGGGTAGCAAAGGAGGCATTGGGGGGGGGGGGAGGGAGGTAGAGGAGTAGGATGAGGGGTGGGGTACCAGAGGAGTGGATGACAGGTGGGGGTGGGGGTTGATGATGTGGCAGTGGGTATCCTGGAGGACGACAATGACAGGGGGCGCGGTGCGGGGCAGGAAGGGGAAATGGAGAAGGCCTCGAGGGAGGGGGAGGAGGAGGACACGAGGGTGGGGGGATGGAGGATGACTAAACACTAAGGATGAAGTGGAGGAAAGAAGGTGAGGGATGGTGGCCGGCTGAAGGATGACGTTAGAAGGAGGTGGTGCCGAAGGTGAAGTGAACGACGTACATGATGGGGAGGGTGGTGCATGCGCCTTAGTATAGTATGTCTCAGTTAGTTAAATAAAATTAAAATGAAAACTATTAGGAAATAGAGAGACTTTTGTTGGTTCCCAGATGGTGTGGGAAGGAAATGAATAATTGAGGATGGAATGGCATGCAACTTTAGTAATTGCATTCTAGATGGTCGTTCAAAAATATTCATCATATTTTGTGAAAAAAAATAAATGGCCCATGGGCCAACCCGTATCCATGCAGGTAAACCCACACATGTTGGATACCTGCACTGGCTTTCCATATAAACCTGTTTTAAATGCGGGTTTTTTAATAAGCCCGCTCTGCCCCAAACCCGCCCCAAGCCCATTCAGCCCGTAGGCCCGCAACCCATTTTTCACTACTACATAAACATAAAGTCATGAAACAACCAAGTCCTACAGCCCCACTACCCAACCACTACCCATAAGCAGTCTCACTGCACAACAAGTCCATCCATTCCACAATCAATCAACCTCTCAACCTGAGATTCCATCACACCTCTTGTACTACCCCATACACAAATACCACAACAAAACACCACCAAACAACAGCCCCACTGCACAAACATGCCATTCCCCATTCACAGGACCAACCCCTCTATCCATCCCTGGTACCCACAACTGTGACTCCCACAATATCACCACACAACCCACACAAGGCTCGAACCCAATAAAACACAACACACAACCACACCATCAAGACAAATATATTCAGATTTAGCCAACCATAGTTATTTAATTCCACTTTGATAAACAAGGGTGATCACAAAACATGTTTGATCCTGGGACATCCATTTATTTAACCAAATATACGTGATTAAACAGATTTCATGTTACATCCATTTATCAAAGTATCACAACAAAAACAGAACATCACCAGTGCACAAGAAAATACCACCAACAACCATGATTTTCAAAAGGCATATAGCCACAAAAAACCATAAAAAGAAACAAATATAGTAGATAAAACAAGTGATCGACATCAAACCATCTTCAATTACCTACTTGTTATCTTTTAATCATCATATTCCCCCTCATTTATTACTAGTTTAAGAAAATATTTACCCGTTCTTTACAAGGATCATTAGTACACCCACTATGTATGATACAAAAATAAAGAGAGGTAGAAGAATCCATACTTGAAACAACAGGTGACTAGAACTCCTCTTTGCACCAAAATAGAGGGTCACATGAGCAGTAAGAAACTTCAAGAAAACTGGATAGGAAAGGGCTCTAGCACAGGAGCATGACTCGTTTAGAGAGGAAGGCATTAGGTGCACTAAGGGTAACAAAAAGAAAGAAGAGAATAAGAGATATTGGTTTAAGAAAAGGATAGATCCTAAAAACCAGGGAGATGATTTCAAAAGTCATTAACATGAGATCATGGTCAAGATCACATGGGTTGAATATATCAAAGTCTCAAGAGCATTAAGATATTAAATACATACATAATATCCTTTGAAACACCCTTAAAAACACCCAAATGAAGCTTTAAACTCAGTTTACATCAAATAAAACTTAAGAGGGGCAAAACTGGAAAAAATCGGGAAACTGGAAATTTGGAAAAGGGTGAGACACCATTTTGGTGTTCCACTGTCATGGTCCCACCATTTAGGTGTGCCATCATTACGGTGCCACCGTTTCTATGAAACCATTTGGTGAAACTATATTTTTGGAAAACTCCCAAAATAAACCACTACGACCCCAAATAACATCACAAGAATTGGATTTTCACAAAGGAATGACCCAGGGAAATCTTGATCATTACATCAGATACCTCTCAAACTATTATTTTCCCTGAGAATTTAAAACCAAACTTAGAAAAATAGGGGTTCGAACAACCACCTTGTAAGATACCTCTCAGGTACAAAACACCCTGCGTTGTTCGAAAATTGGAGAGAAAACCTCAACATCCAAGAACGCCTCCTTGACATCTATCTACTGAACAACTATAAAAAAACTAAGGCCCCCCTGCCTAGACATATGGATTAGGGAATCCCTTCCTACATGTAAAGATACTATCCACTCTAGGATACACTTAATCGCCCGCACATGTTTAATCACATCCACATTAATTCATCTTGATTAGGGATTAGGTCATCCCATCTTCACTTTTCGGAAATTTCCACACAAAACTGAGAACAAGGGAACAAAACATTTGATAATTAATGAGGTCAATCATTACATCATAAGAAAAACATAAAGTAAAACACAAGAGCAAAACTCAGAATAGATCTGGGTACTGGGCAGACATATGTGCCTCTCACTCCTAAGTACTCTCCTCAATGCCACCATGACTCCATAACACACGAACCAAATGAATGGTCTATCCACGAAGCACATTCTCCTCACAATCCTTGATTCTTATTGGTCACTCCACAAACGTTGGGTCTTCCTCGATATCCAACTCTCCCAAGTTAATGACGTGAGAGTCATCATGTAGATACTGACAGATTTGAGAGACATGGAAGACATCGTGGATCTTCTCCAACCTCAGTGGAAATGCCAGCTGATATGCCACCTCTCCAACTCATCCCAACACTTTAAAAGATTTGATGAACCTGGGAGAAAGGTTTCTCCCTCTACCAAACCTCCGTTGGCCACGTCAAGGAGAAAACTTCAAGAATAAATGATCCCTAACCTCAAACTCCAAAGGCTTACTCCTATGATTGGACTATGAATTCTGTCGGTCCTGTGCTGCCTTCATCCTCTCATGGACAAGCTGTATATTCTCTGTCGTACTCAGCACCACATTTGGACAAAGAATAGCTGCCTCCCCAACTTCTGTCCAACACAAGGGTGAATGACACAAACTCCTATATAGAGCTTTGAACAAATCCATACTAATGGAAGAGTGATAGCTATTATTGTAAGAAAACTCTACCAAGGGAAAATGTCGCACCCAAGACCCACTAAAGTCCATAAAACATGCCCGTAACATGTCCTCCAATGTCTGGTTTCTCCTCTCCATCTGTCCATCCGTCTGAGGGTAGAAAGTAGTGCTAAGGCGTAACTGAGTGCCAAAGGCATGCTATAATCCTCTCCAGACTTGCGACATAAAATGTGTATCCCAATCCAAGATAATGGATCTTTGAACTCCATGCAGACACACCACCTCATCTGCATACCTCTATGCTAAGGAATCCACTGCGCTTGACTCCTTGATCACTAATAAGTGAGACTATTTTGTCAACCGATCCACTACTACCCAAATAAAATCGCATCCTACCTAAATCCTAGGCAATACTATGATAAAATCCATCGATATTTTATCCCACTTCCACTCGGTAATGTCTAATGGTTGCAATAGACCTCCAGGAACACGGTGCTCAGCCTTCACCTACTGACATACGAGGCACCTTGCCACAAACTCCACTACTTCCCGCTTCACCATGGGTCACTAAAACTATTCCCTCAATCCTTAGTACATTTTAAAAACTCCTGGATACACCGCTAGGGGTGATCTGTGGAACTCATGGAGAAATCCCTCATGAATTTACACCGAGACAAACAACTTCCCATAGAACAACATCTGATTCTGACTATCCTTCGACCATCCCTCTGGAGCATCAACTTGGACAACACGATCATGCATCACTTCAGTTTCTGAGTCTCCCCACTGAGACTTCTCCACCTACCGCATGAAGAAAAAATACACTGTCATCTGAAACCGATAGCCTCTTCCACCATCCACTCTCGCATCCAGATGCAAAGCAGCCAAATACTCTATTTCCTTCCAAGAATCTATGGATTTTTGAACTACCTCCTTCTATGACTTCTGGCTTAAGGAATTGGCCACCACTTTCCCCTTTCCTGAGGTATAAGAGATCTCGAAGTTGTAGTCATAGAGAAACTCCATCCACCTTCACTGCCGCAAGCTCAAGTCTCACTGGGAGAAGATATAACTCAAGATCTTGTGATCCATGAAGACCACAAAGCACTCCCCTATGAGGTAATGTCTCCACAACATCAGTACAAATGTGACCCCTACAAGCTCTAGATCATGCGTGGCATAGTTACGTTCATGGGGACATAACTGCCTAGACCCATAAGAGATCACTCCCTATTACTTCATCAGCACACATCCCAAGCCTAGACCGAAAGCTTCAAATAACAACTCGAACATTACCCCTTCCTTTGGAAACATAAGCACTGGAGCACTGACTAGCTTCCCCTTCAAGTAGCTGAAAGCTTCCCAACACTACTCACTCCACACAAAGTCCCGGTCTTTTCTTGTCAAAGCTGTAGATGGAGCCTCAAATCAAGAGAAGTCGGGTACAAACCTATGATAATATCTTGTTAGACTCAGGAAGTTGTGAACCTCTACCACATTATTAGGTGTTTCCCAAGAAATAATTACCTTGACCTTTTATGGGTCCAATGCTGTCCCTTGGTGAGACACCACATGTCCAAGGAAGTACACCTATCTCTTCCAGAACTTTCACTCGGATAACTTCCCATAGAGCTGGTGGTGACAAAGGACTTACAAGACTATCCTGAGGTGCTCAACATTCTCATCCTCTATCTTTGAGTAAATCAGAATATCATCGATGAACATGATGACAAATCGGACCATGAACTTGCAAAAGACAGAGTTCATGATCCCCATGAACACGACTAGTGCATTCGTAATACCGAGGGGCATGACCATGAACACGAAGTGCCCATACCTAAACCTAAAATTAGTCTTTGGGATGTCACACTCCTTAACCCTCAACTGTTGATATCCAAAACACAGATTGATCTTGGAGAACTAACCTACCCCCCTTAAATGGTTGAAAAGATCATTTATTCTCGGGAGAGGGTAACAGTTATTGACCATTACCTAATTTAGTCCCCCATATGCCTTCTTCATTAACAAGACTAGATCAACACACATCGACACACTTGGATGGATAAAGCCCTTATTCATCAGGTCATTAATTTGAATTCAAAACTCCCACAATTCTGAAGGCGCCATCCGATAGAGAGCCATCGAAATCGGGCAGGCACCAGGTTGCAAGTCTATTCCAAACTCAACGTCACGTCAAGGGGGTAGAGTCCCAACCTCTTCAGGGAAAACATCCAAGAACTCCTAAAAAACTCCCAAAACCTCCACAATATCTATGTATGTTGATCCCACTGATAGCTAGGCTGATAAGGAGAGAAGAGGCTCCACACACCGACTGCCCTCCCAACAACTGCGCTCGCCAAAAAAAGCTACACACTGGCCATCCATATCTGAAAATAGGACTCTCTTCCAGAAGTAGTAAATAATAGAATGCATAAAGAACAACAAATCAATGCCAAGGATGAAATCTTATGACTGCATCCATAGTATAAGAAGATCCCCACTGGACTAATGCGACCCCAACATTAGTCTACATCCTCAGAAAACATCAAATAAACCGGTATGACATTCAAATGGTGTAATCAACAACAGGGGCACAAAAGTTATATATACGTCTAGTCCCAATACATGGGCTAGAATAATTGCAAAAAAAGGAGTGCAAATCTTCTAAATCAAATAAAGCACACAGAAGAGTGCTAAATAGACTTATCATACCTCGAAGAACCTCTGGCCCTGCTGGAATTGCTGCCTTAGCGGTGTGCAACTGCCCATACCCAGCTTCTATACCCCTATTCTATCGACCACCTCCCCTGCAATTCCTTGGTAGAGGTCCCTGAGGATCACCCTGAGGCCAGCCTCCTCCATCACTATCTACCCTTGATGGAGCGGGAGCCCGCTGCCCCTACCACTGGAAAGGTCTGACCAGCAATTGCTGCTGCTGAGGTGGGCACTGAACCTGCCCACCCCCACCGTAATGAGCTCTAAATGGGCACTAACTAAAAAGATTTACATGGTCTCCATAGAAAAATAACCTCAGTCACGAGCCCATGGGGAAAGGGTGAGGACCAGAAGGTCAGAACTGGCATTATTCAGGCTTACTTTCCGCTGATTAAAACTTGGAAGGCCCTGGAACCAAAGACCTACTACTAACTGCCTTTCCCTTTGATGAACTTGGATAACTCCCCTCTTCCAATACACCTCCCTGTGGGTGAATCCTCTCCAATACTTTGTGTTGGATTTGGTGGCCTAGAACCAACTACTTTTTACTTTATTCATTAATAATACCTTATCACATCTTCATTGTTCTTCTACATGACAATGCATGTGATAATGTCCTAAGGATAGCTGTTGCACTAAAAGGTCATAGAGGATCCCTACTATGATGAGAACCCAGAAGTTCCATAACACTATTCTTGAATATATGTTCAATGGCCGGATGATGTTATTTGAGGGACACAAATAATATATTCCATTAGGGGTGAGGACTCATAAAACTTTGAGGAACCTTCTCATGATGTGCGACCTTGGTAATATCTAGGAGGATATTATGAGAACGAGACTTTCCAGTAGGAAATCCACATTTCATAGTGTCATGGATGTTCCTATCTGCGGATGTGTGTATTGGTCCTTAGAATTTAATATTATTATTAATGAGTATTATAATTCACACACTTAGATGTATTGATGAAAACTGTGACGACACAATGTTCATAGTGAGGTAGGATATGTTGGGTGTGTCATGAGTAATATTGCATTAATAGATAATACAAGAAAGGATTTTTCCCTTATGTTCCATAATGGAAGTAGATATCTCAGGCCCTTTGATGGAATTGATATAGCCTAAATAAATCCATGGCCATAGTAAGGAATGGGTGAGTTCAATAATGAAAAGTCAAAGAAAGAATAATCGAGCACATGAGTTGATGACACTAGCATGAAACCCACTTGATTCGAGATATCAAGACAAAGGGATTACATTACATAGTAAGCATTCATAGGAGGTGACACATCATTGCGGTGTTAACTTCTTTCTCTATGGGTGCCTTGACATGTTCCCAGATGCTAACCTTGGACTTTAGGTATGCTCCGCCTAATTCCACTGAGAAGAGGCCTAGAGGGTTACACACTAAGTGTATCTAAGTATCTCAGTTAAATATTAATTTAACAAGTTGAATAAAGATTATTCCCGATTGTGGTTTAATAATTATTCAAGGATACCTAATCACATTTATTTCGACACTAGTCATTCGAGAGAATATATTGTGGGAGAAATAATATATTTATTAGCGAGTAATGCAGTGATATTTATTTGAGAAATAAATAGACATTATTCAAGGTCTAATAAATGTGGTGGAGGAAATAAAGAAAATGAAAAAAAAGTACACGCTGTGTATATTAATATACACACCGTGTAGTTTTTCTGTGGATTTTTGAGAAATAATATTATTTATTTAATTAAATAATATTAGGTGTAATTCGCTGGGCACATGTCAAGTAATAATAGTAGTCAAATATTATTATTAGACATGGGGTCTTACTAAGAATTAAATAAAATTAATAAATGATTTTGGGTAATTAATTCATTTTATTATTCTAAGTAATTAAAATCCCAATTATATAATTCTCATTAACCTAGCCATTTTTTAGAGGTTGTGCACAACAGATCTAGAGAAAGCTCTTAAGCCAAGAGATAATTATTTTCTTCCAAGAACGCTCTCAAGCTACAAGAGAGATACTCCTCCAACAGATCAAGGAGAGAACTTTGCAAGTGGCTCTCAAGGCAATCAAAGGTGAACATCGCAACTGAAGTCCCTTCCATGCTAGAATCTGGAGATCCCTTTGATGATGTCTAAAGATATATGTATCATGTGTGGATCACCACTAGAGGAATCATACACTTGGATTCTATGAAGCAACGATGGATCACATCAGATTGTGACCAGAAACATCAATGGAGAGAGAATTCTGTCAAGGCAATTCTTGTATTTTAATTAAATTAATTATAACTAATATATGATGATTCTATCTATGGTTCTGGGACTCCCCATTTTTCTTTTGTTATTCGTTCTATTCTGAGGATGCAAAATTTTATTATCATGACATATCTCATATTGATCAATGTTAATGGAAAAAATTATAGTTGGTAACACCCACCAATGCACTTCCAATGTGCCCAGAACCTACACTTTGGCCTTATTCTGAACTTATAAGTATGGAGGTAGAGTAAAGGGAGTGATGACATACTAAAGAGAAGGCCGGAGTGCCTCCTCCAAGCATCTTGCCCATGACTCCTCATCTGAAAAAAGATCTGGAGAAAATAATAGGAGATCCTTGAACTTGATCCCTAGTTCCCTCACCGAAATACCCCCTACTGGAGGGAGAGCAGCTCCTACCTCTTCTCGGCCTTCATAATTGAGGAAAGAAACTCTACCTGAAACTCCTTCTCAAAGTCATCCCATGATACATTGGTCTCCTTAATCTCTCTGAGGTAAAGTGTCCACCAATGACGCGCTGCTCCTCGCATCTGGATCACTACCATAAGAACCCAGTACTCACTCAGAGCATGGATCAGGGTGAAAGTGATTGTCATCTTCTGAAGACCACCCTCTGTATCTAATTATGAAACATTGCCTTTGTACTTTCCTAGGGTCTACTGCTGGAAAGAACGAAGGGTCTTATGCCACAAGTCATCTTTCTCCTCTCGATCATCCCTCCGATGATCAACCAAGTCAGCCTAATGGGCCTCAACTTCTCATACCACACATGGGACATTCAGGTTCCATAGCTGAAAAGGGTAAACAAGGAACTCTAAGCCTGGGTAGTATGAAATTTTATTTTAAGATTTATTTCAAATCTTTATTTATTTTAAATTCCCAAAATACACAAGAGACACAAGAACACAAGTCATTATGATGTATGTACCTTTCCTAGGGTTTCTACCCTACAATAATTGCAGCCTCGCTTGGTCGTTTGATAGGCTCAAAGTCCTTGCATCAGATCATAGGGGGCCCTAAAATCTTTCATCCTACCCAGTCTTCCCTGGTCTATCTCACACACCAAGATTTCCTAACATCGTTTCCCTGCCATACCATGCAATATTTACTGTGCCTAACTCCGAACTCCATCCAGTCTATCAACCATCAGATCTGATACCATTCTGTCATGACACGCCTTCTTCAAGATGAGGGAAGAGAAAACAAAATGCCACACCCTTCCTTCTTCAAGATGAAGGAGAGATAATGACCCCTCGATTCCCACCTTCAATAGACCCCAGAGTAGAAACTATCACCAAGGGTATATAATCTCACACATAATGGAAGGAATTACCCTTTTTAATGAAAATAGAATCAGAAGATAATATGGTAAAAATCCCAAACAACACCAAACATTTATATAAAGGAAAACAAAATCCAACCCATGTATGATTTAAACGTAAACTACAATAAAAGTACAACCAAATCACCAAAGCAAGGTACCAAAAGAAAATACTAAGTAGCAAACAACAACTATCCCGATGCCCGAGCTAGTAAAGTCCAACACGGTTCTTAAAGTCCTCCTAAAAACCTGAAAATAATTCCACAAATGTAGGGTGAGTATACAAGTATACCCAGTAGGAAAACTAAAGCCACCCATGCACAAGTGGGAGAAGAATACTAATTCCCCCATGAAAATATAAGAAACTAATAACACCTAACAAGGAAATCTAATCAGACCAATATCACCATGGAGCAATCCTCAAATAACACATTTCAAGTAAGATAATAATATAAGAACATCAATGATTTGGGTAACCCGTACCACTTTCCCACTGGTTATATGCTCATTCCTAATGACTGAAAACTTGATGCTACCACTCTTCCAAAATGTAGTCCCATTGCTACAACCTGCCCACACACACTTGGGCCTCAAACCACACATGAATCTTGCTCGCAGAAACCTGGGACACAACAACCATGCCTCTCGCCTGCAGACACTTAGGATTCATCTTGAAGACATTGGGGAAAACAATACTGGCCTGCAAACACCAGGGCCCCTCACCCACAATAAAACCTGCTCGAAGGATCTTGGACTATGGTAAAACTCAAGCCATTACTGCCTACCCGGATACACTCAAGCGGTAAGAACTAGAAGATGGTGTGAGGAAGAAAGTTAGTAACCATCCATCCATCCTCACACCAGGATGTTGGGAAAGACACCCTTCCCCATGAAATGGGGGTGTTTAGCACATGGTGCTAAACAAGGGTGGGGTGAGTATATAAATCACAAGGAACTAAAATTTACACCTATAGGTAAGAAAACACTCAGCCTATCCTACATGTTTCAAACAAACATCCAGCCCACACAGAACCACATTTGCTGCTACCTCTATATGCACAACCACACAAAAATCCATAATAAAACACAAGCCTAACCCCTTTCTATTTAACCACTTTCCATTAATTAATTAAGGGGTTCACTTTAATTAATTCCATCACTACCCAGGGAAACTACCAAGAACAACATCTACAACCATTTTCAGAAGGCTAAAGGCCACTAAACATTGCCAAGAAAAACAAGGAAGTAGGGACTAAGGTAAGGAAATCCATTTTAACACCCATTCATAAAAACAATAGAGAACAAACAACCTGTAGTCCCACTGCACACCCCCTTTTTCCGAGACACTCATTCAACCACTGTCAACTATCATTCTTCAAAGTTATCCCGCTCAATCATCCTCTCACAACTAGAACTGATAGCCCCATTGAACAATAACACCACACCTAGAACAACCATAAACATTAAGTCATGATAAAACCTAGTCCTGCAGCCCCACTACCCAAACCACTTCATAGAAGAAGTCCAACTATACAACAAGTCCACCCATTCGACAATCAATCAGTCTCTCAACCTGATATTCCGTCACACCTATTTTACCACCCTATACACAAATCCGACAACAAAACACCACCATACAACAACCCCACTACACAAATAGGATATTCCCCACTCGCAGGACCAACGCCTCTTTCCATCCCTGGTACTCACAACCGTTCCTCCTACAATATCACCACACAACCCACACAAGGTTCGAACCCAATAAAACACAACATACAACCACACCATTAAGCCAAGGATATTAATATTTATCCAAAAAGGGTTCTTTAATTACACTTTGATAAATAGGGGAGATCACACAACAGGTTTAATCATGGGGAATCCATTTATTTAACCAAATATATGTGATTGAGAAAATTTCATGTTACAACCATTTATCAAAGAATTACAATAAATACAGAACATCACCAGTGTGCAAGAAAATACCACCAATGACTATGATTTTCATAAGGTATACATCCATAATAAACCATAAAAAGAAACAAAGATAGTAGATAAAACAAGATATCAATATCAAACCATCTTTAATTCCCTACCCAATATCTTTTAATCATCATCTTTACCCTAATTTATTACTAGTTTAAGAAAATATTCACCCATTATTCACAAGGATCATTAGTACACCCACCCAACATGATACATAAACAAAGAGAGGTAGATGAATCCCTACTTAAAACAACATGCAACTAAAACTCCTCTTTACACCAAAACAGATGGTCACGCAAGCAGAAGGAAACTTCAAGAAAACTGGATAGAAAATGGATATATAACAGGCACATGACTCGTCTAGAGAGGAAGAATTTAGGTTCACCAAGAGAAAAAAAAGGAATAAGAGAAGAAGAGATATTGGTTTAAGAAAAGGAAAGATCCTAAAAACCAGGGAGATGATTTCAAAAGTCATTAATATGGGATCTGTTGGAACCAAGCGTTTAGTGGAAGCCCCAAATAGGTGGGATTTTAAAATTTTTCCACTGAAGATTGACGTAAACTTGTCGACATTGGTGAAGAGAATCCCAGTCAAAGATGAGGATCTGACGTGAAGGGTTTTAAGAACAAAAATAAACCATAAAATACCTAGTTTAATCCAAAGCTGCGCACGACGTATGCTCATTGTTGGAGATCAATTCTTGAAGAATCTGAAGCAGAATTAATATAGATCATCCACACACACTTCAAAGAATCCATGAGAGCGCCATTCATTGTAATCCGGGTTCTAGCATGGAATTGCGATGACACCTTCGACGCTCCAACGATTACCACATAGCTTCACTAGCGACGCCTGAGAGAGAGATCTTGATCCAAGATCCTTGTATCCCGATAATATCTCTCTAGATAATGGGAGATAGGTGAGGAGATATAAGTACCATGAATAGTTCTTGGAAAAATCCCCTCCTCTTCTATTTATAGTGGTTAATTAAAATACCCAGTATCGCCTTGCCAGCCCTGAATACTTAATGCACTATCAATGACATTTTATGACTACTAAATTGAGTCATAAATATTATTATCACTCACTTGTAATATATTAAAATATATTACATGATAATAATTGAATCATTAACATGACTCGTCGCTCCCATAAATATTAATTTAACCTTGAATAATTTAATATTCGTCAATTAATATTTTTCATGTATTTACTTAAAACTCGTAAATACATTTAATAAATAAATTCAATGTTCATTATTCTCAACTCGAATAATATGTATTTATTTATTGCATTGGTGATCATTTTTCTTTGGAAAAATTCCGGACCCCAGTGGTGGGGCCCACCATGTCCAAAACTCATATTCTACTGTATAGGGAAGATTCTTGAATACACTATTGTGTGTGACCCTTTAGGCCCTTATCTCAATAGCAGTGAATATTTTTCACAAACCAAGAGTGGGATATAGAAACCCATCATGGCCCCTAAAGAGATAAGGATTGTCATAGTAGCGACAACCAACCTTTGAACACATACTGTGTAATATAATCTCTTTATCTGTAATATCTCATAAAGAAGGACACACTCTCGTGTCATCACCCTTTTCTTACTTTATTGTTTGTTGATGCAACTAGATAGACTTACCCTTGAATTCCATGGCTATGGTCTTATAAAGGTACTTCCATCTATATCAACATGGCCTGAGATATATTACTTCCATAACTTGGAAGTGAAAAATCTTTTCTTGACCATTCAACCAATGCCATGCCACCAACGACACACCCAACAGAAACTACCTCTCCAAGACTTCATTACCATGGTTTTCTTCTTGCATCAAAGTACATAATCAAATGACATACATTGGTAATGATCTCAAGTTAGGATATCATTACACATGGTCGTATATAGGAACATCCAATTACACTTGAAACATGTGGTGTTCCTATTAGCAGGTCAGTCCTCATGATCTCACTACTAGAGATTACCAAGTGCGAACTTCATGAGAAGAAGTCTCAATGCTTATGAGCCCCCAACACCTGATAGTCAAAAATATTCTGTGTACAGTCAGTAATATGTATCTAGACCATAGAACATATATTTAAGATTAATGTCATAGTATCTAGAGGTTCTCATTATAGCCTGGGAACTGCTATAACCTTTTGATATGACAATTAATCTTTGGACATTACCATTTCAATAGTGGACACAGAAAATTATACACTACAATGGTAAGACAACATCATGTATAACTAATTGTATACATGATATGGTAATCAAAATCACTGAATAGTTGGGTATAGGGAACCCACTATTTCAACACTCCCACTTTCACTAGAGCCAACATGCTAACCAAATTTGTTAGCTACTCACATGATGAACATAATGTTTCTACTGAGTAATGGATTTAGCTACTGGGTCTACCACGGTTCCTCCACGTGGCTATTCTTCTATAGCAACCTCAATCCCTTGAGTAAAACTTCTCTAGAGATGGTATCCTGAGTATATCCCTATTGTCCACTGTCATAGCTTGACATCTTGGCCAGTAATATTATCATAATTTACATTATGATAATACTTTTCTTACCAGGTGATATTCCAAGAACTGAAAAACATCATTGCATTTAATTGCTTCTTAGCTACCTTAGAAGCTGAAATATACTCGGTCTTTGTAGGTATGGATACCATTGGATGATATGAGCTAAACTCTCTCATCGTCTTTATCCAAACTTCGATAGTAGATCACATTGATCTATAGAAGACTAGTTTATATCCCCAAAAACTAGTATCCTTTCTTCTCCACTTACCAGGTATATATCTTTTGTACTTGTTGATGTATAATTAGATAGTTCTAACTACATCCCTTGTAGTGCTCCAGGATATAACTGATATTTTCCTATTAAAAATATACCTTGGAAATATCAGTTCATGTACATATCATGGCATACGTGATTGATCCATCACTTCGACGTATGGATTTAAATCATCACGTTTATCTCTTCCATGTCTTTGACATGTCAACCTGAAGAGATTATGCCCTTTGACATAGACAAAAATTATTTTCTTGAATTTTTCCAACTTGTATTTTTCAATACAATGTCACTATATGTATGATTGACTAGGACCAAGCAACCTATAGATCTACCTCAATAGGTCCTGTTCCCTAGAACTTATGTTGGTACTTTAAGTCAATCACTGGAGAATAAATTTCATCTTGGTCTTAACAAACTATAAGACCAATGTCTGTTTTCCATATGTTGCTGAACTTATTTTTTCTTGGAAAACATTAGTGCTCCCACTAACCTATAGTAGACACATGGAAAACATTTGTTGCAAATGTATATTCTATAATCTTGTTTCTTAATTTAATCCTAAACCAAAGTTCAATAACTTGAAACCTTTATTAGCATTCTATGATGTGAACATCCCTTTCTGGTTGCATCGTATAGATACCATCCATGATTGGTGGTCATGACATCCAATGATAAATAATTTGGTCATAGATATTAGTTATGATAAGTAAAATTCTAACAGATTTAGGCATAATGACTTGGTTAAACCAATAAAGCCTTATTGGTACTGTGCTTGTACCACCCATGTATCAATACACTTGAATACCCACCGCAATATTCAAAATACTAATCCCCTTTTCACTTTGATACATGGAATCCATTAATTGAATTTTAGTTGGTCTTATCAATTTTAGATAATTTCCATAAACTGCTTACTTGTAGGAAATATTATTCACATTGAATAATAGATCACTGACCGCGGTGAATATAAAAACCATCACAATGGTTTTATCCTTACCACGTAGTATGTGTCTCTAGAACATACTCTGTTCCATATGCTCTTGTGGAACTAGTTCCTATGCCAACTATTTTTGCATCTTGAGCATTGACTAAACACAAGTCAATATAGCTCCCCCTATCTCTAATAGAGATGTCAAACCTTATATAGAAGTGTATTTTATCACTTAACTACAATTTTTCTATATTAGGGATTTATTTAATATCCTAATCAATCGTTAGAATAAGTACCTCAGATGCACAATGTGTTTATCTCGATGTAAGTTTGTTTGTATCTGAACAAACTATTTGCATCAAAACACATGTCCTTTATGAAATAATGGATTTACATCATACTATGACTTTTATGATATCCATTTTTCATTTTAGTTGGAATATGATTGTGGTATATCACCATTATTTACAAATAATTTCATAAAATATAATGGAAGTTTCTTCTAGTTACAACATTGATATTACTTACATCAATATTTTTATGTATAACATATTCATTTAGGAATTACTCCACACTACATGTTTGTTGATCAATATTGATATGTAAGACTTCACCATCAATCCTCCTCATTAACATTAATGTTGTGATGTTGATAAATTAATGTGCGTTTAGGAATTACTTCACGCTACATTATCATGATTGATGAATGCTTGGTTGAGATATTCTTCGGTATCCCAACCCAAAGCAACTCATATCTCCTGAACATGCATATACTTCACTTTATTATTCCTTAATTACTTAAAGAAATATTATACCTCTAGCTTATACTTGGAATAGTTCATGCTCACTTGTTGAACTATTTCCAAAAGCTTTGTGACATACCTTTATTTCTAAAGGCTCCTTTATCCAAACTAAAGATGTCAATAATACCAAAAGTATTTAGATGTGCCGAGCCTAAATACCATACTTTTTATATTTATTACGTCCACATTTAGTATTAATTGAAAAAGAATTATGTTGTCACAACTGGGTATAAGTCTTACATTTATATTCAACACTAATTACCTATGATTCATGTATAACTGAACTAGTGATTGAGTTTACCAAAGAAAAAACATTCATTCCAGAACTTGAAAGAATGTCTCCTTGCGACCAAGGAAACATGAGATTAATGTTTATGGTTATACTCAATAATAGTTCAACACAAATATTTCACTTTTCAATTAATAAGTCATGTACTTCTCACCACTAGCCTAGGTATCACCCTTTCGCAACCCCTTGGAGAATACACCTGAATTATAGTAATATTTCTATACTTACTTGGTAAAAACACATAATTAAAAATCATATAGTATTAAATAACCAAGTAGTAAAAAAAAAACATTAAATTGATGAATATTCCTGATATAGAAGCAACAAATTGCTTCTTTAAATTAGTTTATTTCTTTTAAACTTCCATAATATTATTTCAAAATATGCAGTACAAACAACCTTTGTTAACACCTCATTAATTGAAGGACGTCGTGAATGTGTCATTAGCATTAAATTCCTTTGACCTTTTCACATTGTCCTTAAATTTATTCACCATAATAATTAAAACTTAACTGTCTTTTATTATTATTCACTTGGAGAACCTTACCTATATAGGTAATGGATCATTTGCTCAATACTTGTTCATGATCAATATTTCAATTTACACATACTGTTGTAACCATTTACTTATTCATATCATTGCTTCGCTTTCTCCTTGAAAACATCTTGGAGATGAGACTTCATGTTTATATCATCCATGTCCTGGTGTATCGACCGCAACTGACACTAGACAATGATGAAAGCATATTGATATAACTATCATATGCTTTGTATATTAGTCTCCTGTAAGCAATTTCACCCTCGCTTCTTGAGTTAGTTTAACAATTTTGGGGTTACTGGCACCTTGAGTGTCCTATATCATAGTACTATGAACACATGCATGTACTATTCATGGATACTCATGTCGGTGAGGACATTTACTTTGACCAATATAAATCACAGTTTAAACTTGTGGCATAATTTTCCATTTTTCTACAAAAATGAATTTTAGAAGATGAGTGACTTTTATTTGGATTGTCGTTTAGAATTTTTTTGATTAAAATAATTAATTAAATGTCTCCCACTATTTTATCAAATTCTAGGAACCCTCTGTTCTAGAATCAGAATACTTTATTGCTTGAGTATTCTAGTGGAAAGGATCCCGGAACCTCCCCTCATAGTCTACAAGCTATGGCTACGCCACTACTTGGAGGGTTCGAGGTTGGATTTTGGCTGGCCGACCACTTTAACTTGCAGTTCCTTGATCTGTTGAGTGAAGTCCCAGCTTCATAAAATTAGAACTTTATTTACTCAATGCTTTCCTCTAAAATTACAACAATATATCTATGACTATTTCTTTGCTGAGATTTTAGTTAAGTCAACCCATCATTCTTATAAGGACTCCCATGTAGTAAGAGGCACCCTTAGCTATGGCATGACCAACACCTCAAATAGCCAGTTTTGTCCAAATTTGAATGATGGAAGGCTGTTATGAATTAATATATCTTTGAGGGTTTTTATTATTTTTTAGTGTGATGAAAGAAATCATTTTCTATTTTTATAAGCACGTACTATGTGATCGCACTCACAACTGACAGTGCAAGAAATAGAAATTTCATCCTGTTACATGTTCATTTTATCTTGCATGTTTGTTTATTATTATACTATGTGATCGCGTAATAAATTAAAAATTCACAAAAATAATAAACCATGTAGAAATAAAGTGAAAACCTGATCATGATCCGATTCTAATGGTTGATCCATTGAGTGAATAACAGACCAACTAAAACCCTAGGGGAAAGTACCTTTAGTCGCGTGGCTTGAAACTTGAACAACAACGTCTGCTCATCCAATGTAACCAACTTCTATCTGGTGCGTCACCATCACTTGGCACGAAGTGCGTCATATGCCATATCGTCATTATACAATTGTACTCGCACACAGGCGAGGGGGTCTCGGGGTATAAAATACAACTCTGAGAGTGGGCGCACATGCCCTTATACATATAATGACACTTGAGATGACACACATATCATATTTTATTTAATTAAAATAATTATTACAAACTGACTTGCAATAATTAAATAAATAATTAAATAAAATGAACCAGACATAAATTGGTAGGTCCATGGCTCATGACCAATATACACATTAACTCGCGTATATAAGAATTAAATATAGAATAAAAATTAAACTTGCATTAAAATAAATTCTGAGGTCATTATTTATTGAATTAAAATTTCACTCTTGTTTTAATTTAATTTAACGTCGTTCGGTCCCAATTAATTAATTTAATTTTTAAAACTAAAACTAAATTAATTAATTAATTAATTAATCCCCAATTAAATTAATTACGCCGCATTAATTATAAACCAAAGTTAATATTTAATTAATTTAATTCTGAACTGAAATTAAATTAATTAAATTAAATTAACTTTTGATTCAAATAAAATTACCCGAGCACCACAAACCTCAGGCAGAGCCTGTGCGGGTCAGGGCGAACCTGTTCAAGCCCAGTCTGGGTTGTCCTGACCACGTGCAGAGGCGTTCTAGGCCGGGTGGGTCTGCTCAAGCACGTCCTCGGCTGACCCAACCTGCCTGGACCTATTTCGGGGCATACCTGTGTTACCTACCCGCTAGGAGGATCAGCCAGTGGCCAGAACGAGGTGAGTTCGGTGCAGTTCAGCGCCACTACTGGTCCAAGAGATCCCGACCAGAGGAGGGTCGTGCGGCTGTGTGGAAGCTCGCAGTGGTCCGCGTCAGCGGTTGAAGCGGGAGGATGCTGGTGGAGGGAAGCAGCCTGGAGGGGCTGTCTGCGCTGGGCGGGGGCGACCACCGGAGGCAGTCCCACGAGGCAGCACAGGGCGCCGGTGGATCACATCCGGGAGAGATCCGGCCAACCTAGTAGAGCTCGGGAGGTGCGACCGGGTGGTGCTGACGTAGGCTGGACAGGGAGGTGCGACTGTGGTATGGTTGCAGGAGTGTGCAGACCTGGGTTTGGCCCTGGTGCTACAGGGCTTACAACAAGAGGAAGGTAGTCGGCCGGGTCCAGGGGCACCAGACCGTAGGTGGGGTAGCGACGACTCCTGGGTTTCCTGGTGCATCGCACTGTAGTGGGTCTCTTTGAGGGATAGAGTCCATGCGGGTTGGGGAGGGCCTCTTGTGCAGGAGGGATATGACAGCCTGGGGCCGCTGCACGCCATGCCTGAACCACGGGGAGGGAGGCAAAAGCAGGGTGACCTGGGGTGCACCTGGAGCGGAAGGCCATGCTAAAACACAACAGAAGAGGAGAAGGTGGCCCTACAAGGGCCACCACGTGCTGCTGTTGG
This sequence comes from Viscum album, assembly GCA_963277665.1. Lineage (NCBI taxonomy): Eukaryota > Viridiplantae > Streptophyta > Magnoliopsida > Santalales > Viscaceae > Viscum > Viscum album. The sequence continues at coordinate 66,789,006 of OY728165.1, read as the reverse complement.
AGGGCGAGGCTTGTGCCACTACCTGGTGTGCACCTTGCCGTCGGTGTGCGCTGCTGGGAAGCACCAGTGTGCGAGCCAAGCGTGCTGCCGCACTTCTCCATAGGAGGGAGATGAACCAGTGCCCCCCCCCCCAAACCTTCATTTTTTTGTGACCTACACATGCAGGTCGCCCCCCATTTTTTTTACTTTTAGACTTGCTTTTTCAAGTCACCCCCTTTCCCCTTTCTTCTTTTTTTTTTCAATAAAGACTTACTTTGAAAGTATTTCTCCTCTTTTTTTTTTAAATTAGCTTAATGTATAGGCTTTAGAAAAATAATAATATTATTTTAATAATAATATTATTATAATGTAATTAATATTATTATAAAAAAATTAATAATATTATTATAATAAAATTAAATAATTTTATTATTATAAAAATAATATAATTATTTTTAAGAAAATAATATCAAATATAAACTGTTTTGCAGTGAGTATTTCGACCACAGAATTTCCGGTCGAAATACAAAACATCACCAAAAATCAGTCTCGAATCCAAATTCAAAACTTCGGATGGCTGCAGACTGGCCATCTGATGTCCAATTTATATTCCTTCTGCGTCGTTGGGACTGTATTGACGCCCTTCATTAAATTTAATGCAAATTTAATTTATACTTGGCTTAAAAATGACACGTGCTCCCTTTGATACTACTTGTTGGAATTGGGCGTGCAGCGTAATCCCCAAACAGGTGGAATTTAATTTTTTTCCAGTGATAATTGACATAAAATTGTTGATGTCGGTGTAGAGTAGCCCAGTCAAAGCTGAGGATCTTGCATGAAGGGTTTAAATAACAAAAATAAACCATAAAATACCTGGTTTAATCCGAAGCTGCGCACAACGTCTACTCGTCTTTGGTGATCACTGCTCAAAGAATCTGAAGCTGAATTACTTTAGATCATCCACACACACTTCAAAGAATCAGTGGGAGCACCGTTCATCATAATCTGGGTGCTAGCACAAAATTGCGAAGACGCATTCGATGCTCCAATGATCACCGCATCGTTTTGCTAGCGACGCTTGAGAGAGAGAGAGAGCTCGATCCGTGATCCTTGGATCCAGAGCATATTTTTCTAGATCATGGGAGAGAGGAGAGTAGAGATAAGTACCTTGAATAGTTCTTGGAAAAATCCCCTCCTCTTCCATTTATAGTGGTTAATTAAAATACCCGGTATCGCCTTGCCTGCCCCCGAATACTTAACGCACTATCAACGACATTTTATGACTACTAAATTGAGTGATAAATATTATTATCACTCACTTATAATATATTAAAATATATTATAAAATAATAATTGAGTCATTAACTCAACTCGTCACTCCCATAAATATTAATTAAACCTTTAATAATTTAATATTCGTCAATTAATATTTTTCATGTATTTACTTAAAACTCGTAAATACAGTTAATAAATAAATTCAATGTTCATTATTATAAACTTAAATAATATGAATTTATTTATTACATTGGTGATCTTTTTTCTTTGGAAAAATCCCAGACCCCAGTGGTGGGGCCCACCCTGTCCAAAACTCATATTCTACTAAATATTGAAGATTATTGAATACGCTATTGTGTGTGACCCTCTAGGACCTTATCTCAATAGTAGTGAATATTATTCATAGACCAAGAGTAGGATCTAGAAACCTATCATGGCCCCTTAAGAGATAAGAACCGTCACAATAGTGACAACTAACCTACGAACATGTACTGTGTAATATAATCTCTTTATCTGTAATATCTCATAAAGCAGGACACACTCTCGTGTCATTGTTCTTTTCTTGGTTTATTGTTTATTGATGTAACTGGATGTAATTACCCTTGACTTCCATGACCATGGTCATATAAAGGTACTACCATCTATATCAACATGGCCTGAGATATATTACTTCCATAACCTAGAAGAGACAAATCCTTTCTTGACCATTCAACCAATGCCATGCCACCAACGATACACCCAACACAAACTACCTTACCACAATTTCATTGCCATTGTTTTCATCTTGCATCAAAGTATGCAATAAAATGAAATACATTGGTAATGATCTCAAGTTAGGAGACCGTTACACATGATCGTAGATATGAATATCCAATGACACCCGAAACATGTGGTGTTTCTATTGGCGGGTCAGTGCTCATGATCTCACTACTATAGATCACCAAGTGAGAACTTAATGAGAAGAAGTCTCAATAGTTATGAGCCCCCAGTACCTGATAGTCAAACATCTATTGTGTCCAGTGTGTAAGATGTATCTAGACCATAGAACATATATTTAAGATTAATGTCATAGTATCTAGAGGTTCTAATTACAGCATGGGAACTGCATTAACCTTTCAATACGACAATTAATCTTTGGAAATTACCATTTCTGTAGTGGAAACAAAAAGGTATACACTATAATGGTAAGACAAAATCATGTATAACTAATTGTATACATGATATGGTAATCAAAATCACTGAATAGTTGGGTCTAAGGCACCCAATATTTCAACAAGATCACAGTCAAGATCATGTAGTTTGAATATCTCAAAGTCCCAGGAGTGTTAGGATATTAAAGATATACTTAATATCCTTTTAAAATTCCTTAAAAACACCCAAACAAGGCTTTAAACTCGATTTACGTTAAATAAAATGTAAGAGGGGTGAAACTGGAAAAACTCAGGAAACTAGAAATTTGGAAAAGGGTGAGACACCATTTTGGTGTGCCATAGTCACGGTGTCGCCATTACAGTGCCATCGTAACGGTGCCACCATTTTTGTGTGCCACCATTATGGTGGCACTGTCTCGGTGAATCCATTTGGTGAAACTATATTTTTAGAAAACTCCCGAAACAAACCACTGCAATCCTCAAGAACACCATAAGCACTGGATTTTCACAAAGAAATGGCATGGAGAAATCTAGGTCATTACATGGAAATACACATGGTTGGTTGATTAAAATTGACTCAAAGCAACTTCCCCAGTCCCTGAAGGGCTTAATGATATAAAGGTTCTCTCACTTTTCAATGAGGAAGGATGCAGATGGTGTCCTGTAAAAATCTCCCCCTAGTTCAATGATAGGGATATGAATATTATTCTTAGTATCTCGATGGCTATATATTTGGGTCTAGATAATTTATGATGGAGTAGGGATAACTTTATCACTCACACTATTAAATTTGGGTATGCTCTGGCTTTATCAGCGCCAAATCTGGAGATGAAGGCTCTTTGAAAATCTATCTAGAACCTTCAAATCCACCCTTAATCTCATTATTTCTAGTGGAAAGTTTGCCCCGTGATCCTTCCTTCTCTAGAGTTTCTTGCCTCTCACCATGATTCAGACGTCCTAACATGCCCTATCTGTATGACCGTGCCTGAATCTCCCTTTCAGGCCATTCCCCACTGCACTGCTGTGCGGAACATCTAGTACACCTTCAACCCTCATGCTAACATCCTCCTAAACATGACACATGATCTTGCGGATCTTCTAGAAATATGGTCTTTACACCTCACCGCTGAGGGCCTGGATTTCCATTGTATAATGGAATGAATCATTTGGATGAGGATAAATGATATCCTCTTTAACCAATCCTCCAAACCTTTCACCTTTTGGGTTGAGAACACATCCCACTAGTTATCAGTGTGGAACCACATCAAGCATATGCTTGACAAACATATGATAAAGGATTATCCTTATACCTAGAATCCACCCTTTATTAGCACCTTTAAAATTAATGTTGATGCATCCCCTTATGAAAAAGGCATCACATGCTTCAATGCCATCACTTGTGACTCTCAAGGACTAATCATCATAGATTTTCATTCTTCTCTCATGTCATCACTCTTACCTACGGTCACAAAATCAAAAGCAATTTTTCTTTCCATGGAATTCACTTTGGAATAAGATTGGGAGTCCATCACTTTGGAATCAGATTGAATCACTATTTTTCATGCTATCTGTTCTCAGGAGGCCGGCCTACAACGTTTTGGACTTCTTATCTAAAAGATCTAGTCACTCCAGCCCCAATTTTTGGCTTGCACCTTATCCTTTACCAAAAGATAGGGTAACATGGAAGCTCATCATTTAGCAACTCAAAGCCTCTCGAATGGATCTCACGTCTGGTTTGATTTTTCCCTAATTGGCTGTTTTCTCTTACTTTACCTAATCTTTGATCTCTTAATATATGAGTTTTTACTTTTCCTCCAAATAAATGTCATTTTTTTCAATATAATATATATATCAAACCTATGTATATATATCATTAAGTTCACACAAACATATATATGAAATTATTTTAATTTTATATAGAAACACATAAACAATGTCATTTTTTTGACATATATATAAAACCTGTGTATATATACATATATAATTATTTTTACACATACATATATAAAATTAATTCAATTTCATATATAAACACACATATACTAATAATAAATTTTTATTATTATAATTTTTTAACATTCTGCCTCTCCCCATTAGCTTGAGAAGGCGGTTGGACATTACTAGGCCCTAGGTGACATCCCCAAGATACCAAAGGCTGGCAATAAATGCCAAGGGATTCACAATAATTTGGGGACAATTTTTCCTTTTTAAAATAAAATAACCATAACTGACATAACCATAACCAATAATCACTATATGATTCATGAGGATAATGTAATACAACCCAAAGTAAACCAAATGAAAACAAAACCATAATACAACCATGAAAAATATCAAATTAAAAATCAAAAACCGAAAACCAACAACTCAAAGACAACCCAAGATATAAAATTCACACCTCCCAACATGATCCATGATACAAATCCACAAACCACACCCAAAGTATCACAAGGCATAACTAAATAAATGTGATACCTTCCTTTACATGTGTCTCAATATATAATATCGGTAAACGCACCAAATTTCCCAAGAAGTGAGTGAGTATAAAACTCAGTAGGATTTTCCAAAATGACTTCCCTACTCATGAAACTAGTATAGAGCATGTTATCAAATTTATATAAAAAAATTTATATAAAAAAATTTAAACCAGTTTATATCAAAAAACAAAACCATTTATAAGAAAAACAATCTTCCATGGAAAGAAAACAAACAAGTCTTTAAAACCATTTCTTCATTTCATTTGGCATAACCCATTCCATGTTCACACACACTCAATATTGGTGTTACCATTGATGGTGAAACTTCACATCCATAACCCATCCCTTTGATGATGGTACTTCATGACCATTATCCATCTCATTCAACTCATGCCCAACCATTATGCCAAAAACCATGCCCAAGAAATTGTGTCAACCCATTTCAATAAAAAAATCCTTTTATTGAAAAAACTTTCCAACTAATTTTCTATGTATAGAAACCTAAAAACCATTTTAAAACCAATTAACAACTTTAATTTCAAAATAACCAATTCTTACAATTCCACAAACCATCAATAAAGAGGGATTCCAACAAGAATTGCACATCAATTTGCTAATTCAAACTAATAAATACAACTAATTTGAAATAGTACTTCAATTTTTAGTAAGAGGAGTCAAAAGTAAAGCCACCTACCTTGTAAACTTAGGAAAAAATGAAGAAAGACACAAATTCTTTAACAAAATTGAACCTTAGATCTTGTTATCTACCATCAACACAACCATATCTCATCATGATTTTCATCCCGGGATATATCCCCAATGGATTAGATCCATGAATCTAAGAGTGGGAATAAGAATAAAACTAAGTAAAAACACTAAGAACGAGAAATTACCAAGGAATCCATGCTTCCAACTCATGAAGAATATCCAATGGATTACTCTTGGATCAAGGTTAAGGGTCTCTCCAGCCTTTGAGAGAAGTGGAAATCATATTAGGGTCAGATTAGAAAAAAAAAAATGACCACTTAAGGGTATAATTTAGATTATATCCACAATTTAAGGAGGGACACCTATATGCCACACAGTTTAGAAAACTGTGTGCCAACTTTGGGGGTGCTACTACCTTAATCAACCCATCGAATGGTTATCCTGCATATTTAGACAAACTATGTTCCAACCGTGATTTTACCTTTGTACAGAACATGTAAGGTTTCCCTTGAGTGACCACATGGTTTGGCCAAACCATGTGCAAATCATACACCTAACTAATGACCTATGTTTTCCCTTTCATGGTTTCCTGGAGGTGTTTCACTATTTCTACTAACCATGCTCAAACCATGAACAACTATAAAATCCCCCAAAAATTGTTAAAACTCCCCCAAACCTTCCCAAACTTAATCCAATTACTTTATGTAATTAAAAATAAATAAATAAAGGGTTAATTATCTAAAACTAAGGGTGTTATATTCTTCCCACCATTGGTCCTTCTATCACCCAAAAGTAGAAAACCACCATTTTACTGAAATATTTTGGGCCATTTCTCTATTATTTCTATAAGGACCCTGACCCCAGTTGCTAGGAGCCTGTACCTTACTTTATTACATTGGTATGACTAAAAGGAATCAAATTCCGAAGGACTGAATAGTTTAGTATAATTGGGAAACCATACATAATTATTACATTACAACATGAAATGAAATACAACATATCAACTTCTTTTGAATCACACATAAACTCCTAGATTATCTCTATAGGTCATTCATAATACACATCTTCACAACTTGAGGAAAAATAAAACATATGAAATGGGAAATATTAGATGATTAGTAAGGGTAAGAAATATAGAGGAAGTTATCATAAACATAATCATTAGGCATAATGAATAACTAAAAACACATGCCTTTGAAAATAAACTTGAGCATAATATGGTAGGAATGAAAGTTGAGTAAATAAATCCATATCACTGATCATAAGAGAATAAACCTTGGTCATGGATATTATATTAGTCAAATATAACATGGTTTATCAATTTATAATATCATAATGATGGAATTCATAATTCCAGACATCTAAAATATATCGTCAGGGCCTCAACCAAGACGTCTAAAAATACTAAGGTAAGGCCTCAGCCAAAACCCAATTCTGTTTTGTCTCATGAGACCTACTGATGCATCAAGGGGATATAATAGATCCCGCCCATAAATTGCTGAGTATAATTCATTCTTAATGTGAATGTAGATAAAAATAAACAATATGAACATATGAAATGTAAATAACTTTCCTCAATCTATAAACATAATCACTAACCAATCTAAGTAGAATGGTGAATGGTATCAAAATAGCACATCCACAGTCAAAACGGTCATAAACCATTTAGTAACATATGGTAGATTAAAATAATAAGAGATAAATACCAATAAAAAAAATTCAACATATGTGTTTAAATATATTAAAATACTCTAATAAAATCATCGATGAATTATTGAGATAAATACCCCTTTTTTACTTTTCAAAGAATATTTTTTTAGAAAAATCATTTTTATTTGTCATAATTGTTTGTATAAAACCAGTAATGAACAAATGCGGTTTTTCATGACAAAATTAGTGATTTAAAAAAATAATGGTGTCTTATAATAGATTATGGATGGTACTTGAAAATGGGTAAGAAATAGAGACGTTTCCATTAATCAGGCTTGCGTATCAGGAAAAAATGAGAAGGGAACCTTGTAAAACATTTATTCTCCCATCAAATAATGATAAAATAATATGTATATATGATTTTGGAATAAATATATATATATATATAATTGAAAATAATTACATAAAAAAAATGAAGAATTACATTGGCGTATGGAGGAAGAAATCATAACCCAAATGAAAATGAAGGTTTGAGAAGAAAACCCTTTCCTTATGTCTGAATGCGTCCTGCACTTGACCTTAATATCCCAAATAATAAAATTAAATCAATAAATTAATTAATTAAGAAAATTATATATATTTTTTTATTTATTACAATTTTATTAAGTTCATTTATGCCCTTTTTTATGAGTTAAGATACAATTTTATTTCTCAGTAGCGTTTGTTTCCTTGGTTTTCACGATCAGTATACTTATATATGAGTATGGAAGTTCATGTGGAATGAGTATAATTCTATAGAATTTATTTTTATGATAATAATGAACATAAATAAGTGTAATTGTTTATATATATCATTTTTTATATGGTATAAAGATAAATCATTAGATAAGACATTTTGTGATAATCGTTTAGATTATTACGGCAGTTATTGATCATAAAGAATTTATTTTATTTTATCGTTATGTATTATGTAAATATGTTACTTCTAGAACATAATAAATGTTATAATACATATATTATAGTCTGGTTTAACCATAAAAATTGTTTCATTACCATCCTTTAAAGACAAATTGAACAACGAAAATCCGTCGTCCACGAAGGTTGTAAATCGGCACATCACGAACGATGATTTCATTTTTAAAATAAAAGAGAGAGAGAGCAAGGATCTTGATGAAGGATATTACATTAACAAGATATAATTATAGTATATATATGATACTGGAGTTATCATTATCATTTGGATATATTATGTGAGGAGAGAATAACAAAGGAAAAGAACTTGAAAAGAAACTAAAAGGAAAAGGAAGTGGATTTTACCTCTTAAATACACCTCCTTGAGAACTTCTTAGGAGAAGGGGTTTTGGTCTCTTGGAAATTAAAACAGCTTATGGACATGGGGAGATACTAGAGAATAATATTTGGGCAGAATTTTGACAATCTTCAAGGCTTAGAGGTATGAGGATAGGAGGGGGTGAGGGGTGGTATTTATAGTGGAGGAGAGAGATGATTTCTCATTATTTTATTCATTATTTTATTATTTTACTCAAGACAATCAATAATTTTGATTCTTGTGACTAAATAAAGTAATAAGTGAATTTGATTTCAAACCAAGAATACTTAAATCATCTAAAAACCAAATATGACTCAGTAAATCATTTATTTATCATTTATCATAAATTATCATATTTTTCTATTTACAAAAAATTAAAGCATTTTAGAAAAATCCTAAAAATTCACCCTAACAATTTTTGAATGTGTAGACTTCAAAAATGAACTCCATTTTATGAAAATAATTTTTTAAATATGAAAATTTTAATTTTTAATTAAAACCACCATTTACTCAAAAAATACAGATTTTAAATCTTGAACTGATTTTATAATACTTTGAAAAATTAACTAAGGTCTCATAAAATTATCCTAAAATCATAAGAAAAAAAAATATTGATTTATGAATACATTTTATGAAAATGAATTTTCTTTTAAATCATTTTATTAATTATAAAATTGTAATTAAATATTTATGACTAATAAAAATACCAATACTTAATTAATAATTTTTAAAATATTCATTTATCTATACTATGATATAATTATATCATACTTTAAATTATAAAATTCCTAAATTTTATTTATACAAATATGGGTGATGTTACTTTTTATTAATTTGATTTACTATTCATAAGGGTCATATTACTATTCCTAAGGTCATGTTACTATTTCATCAATATAGGTTCCTTAACTTCTAGAAATACCTCTTATTTCATTAATTATTCATTTATGATGTTTGTATTGTGTTATATAAGTTATTTTATGTGATCTATACTATATGGAATAAACATAAGAAGGGAAATTTCATTGATAGAGTTTTGGGTTGTTACATTCTCCCCTCCTACAAAAATTTCATCCTCAAAATTTCTAGATTACGACCCCACAAAAAGATTTGGGTAGTTATTCATCATAATATCCTTAGGTTCCCACGCCACCTCTTCAATTTTTTATCTTTCCAAAGTACCTTTACCAGCTGAGTCATCCAATTCCTCAACACCTATTCTTTAGCGTCTAGAATACGGATAGGATCTTCCTAGTAAGATAAGTCAGGTTCCAATTCTATTCCTTTAGAAGTGAGTACATGAGTTGGGTTTAGCATGTACTTCCTTAACAAGGAGATGTGGAACACATTGTGTACCTTAGAAAGGCTAGGTGACATTTCGAAATGATAATCCAGAACTCCAATTTTCTTCAAAATTTCAAAAGGACCAATGTACCTAGGGCTCAATTTCTCTTTCTTACCAAATCTTATAACACCCTTCCATGGAGATACTTTCAAGAAAACATGATATCCCATTTGAAATTACAAATCCTTCCTTCGATTATCAGTATAGCTCTTTTTCTTTCTTTAAGCTGCTTTGATATGGGTTTGAATAGTCTTTACCTTCGCTATTGTTCCCTCTACAAGATTTAGGCCTACAAGCTTACTTCCACTAACTTCATCCCAACATGTTGGTGTATGACATCTATTTCCATTCAACACTTCATATGGTTCCATTTGAATACTTTAATGGAAACTATTATTGTAGAAAAACTTTACCATAGGAACATACTAATCTCACATACCTTAAAAGTCTAGGGAGCATGATCTCAATATGTCTTCTAATGTTTCAATGGTCCTTTCATACTTCCTATCAGCTTGAGGGTGATAAGAAGTACTAAAACAAATCTCAGTATCTAAAGCTTTCTAAAGACTTTTCCAGAATTTCTATGTAAATCATGGATCACAATTAGACACAATAGAAATTGGTGCTCTATGAAGTATTAAAAATTTATTAATATAAAGTTCTTCAAGGAACTATAGTGGAAAATCCTCCCTTATAATGAGGAAATATGTAGATTTGGTAAGTCGATCAATAATCACCCATATTTCACCAGTATTTGTTGGAGGTTTTGGTAATCTAGTGACAAAGTCCATACCGATGTCATCCCATTTTCATGTAGGAATGGGAAGGGGTTGCATGAAACCAATAGGATTTTGCCTTTCAACCTTCACCTATTGACAGACTAAACATCTTGATATATAATAAGCAATTTCTCACTTCATATTATCCCACTAGAAATGTTCCTTCAGATATTTATACATCTTAGTGCTACTAGGGTGTATAGAGAAATTTTATTTATGGGAATCATCCAATAACTCCCTTTTTAGCTCAGGTATAGAGGGAATATATAGCCTCTTCCAAAATTTCATAATTCTATCCTCACACATGAATTCTTGAAACTTTGCATCATTCACAACATTTTTTTGAATATTATCACCATCACACTAAGAAATTTTAATTATTTCCAATAAATATGGTTGGGAATCCAATTGAAAAAGTAATGATGTTTCAACTTCATTAATAATTTCCATATCTATCATTGCTAGATTCATGTACATAGGATCCTTGTAAATCCTCATTTTTTTTATAAATCCATGATCCTTCCTACTCAATGCATATGATACCTTATTCTCCTTCCTTTGGTGGTAGTGTATTGAACAATCATAATCCTTGAGCATCTTGATCCATCGCCTTTGCCTCATGTTGAGTTCTTTCTGTGAGAAGATATATTTCAAACTCTTGTGATCCATATATATCTCACATCTTTCACCATAGAGACAATGTATCCATATATTCAAATTAAATATTAAATATTCTAACTCAATATCATGATTCAGATAGTTTTGTTCATGATTTTTTAACTACCTTGATGCATAGTCAATGACTCTTTTATTCTGCATAAGGAAACAACCAAGTACTTTCTTTGATTCATCACTATAAATCACAAATCCACCATTTTATAATGGTAGAGTATGGATCAGAGCATTCAAAAATATCTTATTTAATTCTTCAAAACATTCTTCACATTATTTTTTCCATACGAACTTAACCCCTTTATGTGTAATCTTGGTTAACAGGTTAGCTAATCGGGTGAAGTTATGAATGAAACACCTATAATAACCTTCTAAACCAATAAAACTACGTACATAGGTTATGTTCATTAATGCAAGACATTCCTGAACCACCTTTTTCTTCATAGGATAAACTAATATTCCATCCTTAGAGATAATATGGCCAAGAAAAGAAACTGTTTGAAACCAGAATTCACACTTTCTAAACTTCCCATATAATTTATTTCTTCTAAGAGTCTTCAAAAAAAAAAAATCCGTAAGTGATTCTCATGGTCTTCATAGATTTTGGAGTATACCAAGATATCATCAATAAATAACACAACAAAGTCATCAGGATATTCCTTGAAAAATCTATACATTATATCCATGAAAATGGAGGGTGAATTAGTTATTCCAAATGGAATTACTGTGAACTCATAATGTTCATACTTGGTTCAAAATGATGACTTTGGAATATCTTCCTTCCTCACAAGCCACTGACGATATACAGATCGAAGTTCAATCTTCAAAAATATTGATCTCCATGAAGTTGATAGAATAAATCATCAATACGAGGTATGTGATACTTGTTCTTTATTGTAATATCATTTATTTCTTTATAGTCAATGCACAACCTCATGGATACATCTTTCTTCTTGACAAAGAGAACAGGGGATCCCCATAGAGAAAAACTGGGGCAGATAAATCCTTTATCACTCAACTCCTCTAGTTATTTCTTTAGTTATACTAATTTAACTATGGTTATTATATAATTATTATTTGATATAGGTCTTGAACAAGGAATTAAATCAATAGAAAACTCAATTTCCTGATCTGGAGGATGTATGGGTAAATCCTCTAGAAATACATCAACATATTCTTTTATAATAGGTACACCCTCAATTTGAAGATTTATTTCCTCACCCATAGATATTGCATTATCTTCCTACCAAATAATTGAATTCAGTAGAGCTATTGGGAGTGGATATAGATAAGAATTAGGTGGCAAGGTTTCTGCTCTAAAGATAAGAGACTCTACATCATTATCAAAAATCGTAACTTCTTTCTTTTAGAATAGGTTTTCACATCATAATTTGAAATCCAATTAATACAAAGTAATATATAAAAATAAATCATGGGTATGATGATAAGGTTAGTAAATAAAGCATGTTTATGTGCCATAAAGGGGAAAAATCAACATATCTTTGTTGAAATGATACTTCCCCTAGGAGTTTAGAGTGACAAATCCTTTATTAAATCAAAATGGAAATGTATAATTTTCTTGGAAAACTAGTAAGATATAAAAGAATGTGATGATCCAAAATCTAATTAATCATTGGAAATGTTTGAGGAAATGATTAAAGCACATGCCACCACATCATTAGGAACTTCAACCACATCAGTTGTGACCACATAAGCTTGTCATTTCTCCCTTGGACTTATTTTGGGAAATATTACGTAGCACTTAGGAAAATCATTTGCATAATGTCCCATATATTTAAAATTGTAGCACTGAAAATTGGTAGCTTCTTTATTTCCCTTGAAATCATAGGCTTGATGGACTTTTTCTCCACACTTGTAACAAACTCCCATACCCTTCAGGAAAGTTCTAAGATGTTTCATCCCATGATTATCATAGGATGGAAAATAAAATCTTACCTTCTTACCCTTTTATTTATTTCATTTTCCAGAGTGTTCATAATCCATCTTTTTCTCTTGATTTAATTTTAAGTCATATGACTTAGATAATTCTTTTTCTATCTTGATAGAACATAAGACTATATCGGGCACACCCATAATCATGAGCTAGACCAAACTCTCCATTAATCATAAACAATGTCCAATAACCATAAAATAATTCTAACACCTGAAAGTTTTCATTTTTATCACAAAAAGCATTAAAATATTATTTTCACCCATAACAAAAACATTTCTCAATATCTAAATATCTATTCCATTTAAAAAACCTTTTGAAAATACCCAGAACAAAGGGAAAGCAGGTTTTTCCATGAAGAAAATAGGGAATCTTGTAAATGAATATGAACATAAAATAACAATTATGGTGGTGGGAAAATTTTTTGATGCCGTATATTTTAAAATAATACATTCCTTTTTCCCTTTTATCAAAATTTTCTATATAAAATACAAAAAATATTCTTTTTGAAAACCATTGGAAAAAATTGAAAAGATATATAAAATGTATTTTATAATTTATTTATGTACATATAAATATATCCATAAAATAATTTTTAATTATATAGACATGGAATAAAAATATTTTTAAAATAAAATCTTAAAACATTTATAATGAGGTTTTAAGGTAAAGTGTCCCTTACGACTTTCATAAATTTTGATACAAAAGGACATTAAAGAGGAGAACAAGAAATGAATTTTAAATTTTTTTTAATTAAATAATGACAAAATATGTCCAGAGTTCAGGAACCACAAAAATAAAACCTCTGGTGAAAATGGCATAATTATCATTGAAATGAAATTAAGATGAGAAATCCCTTATGTCAAATACAGACTTGGATGGTATATCCTTTAAGTCATATATAATACATTTATATCAATCATTTACCTACTTAATAAATTTTTTCTAGTTTATTACTTTATCATTAAACTATTCATTTCATTTATTTCAATGAAATATTTAATTACTTAATCAGTTTTATCCACATTAAGTGTTTTTGAGGATGTTCGGTTCATAATTCAAAATGGATTCAATATGTTGACCATGGACAAAGAGGTAATTAATATATCATCTAAAAGATAATAATAATTTCATAATAATAATTTTTATAAATTAATTATTCCTTTATAACTATCTATGTAACGTGTTTATGAAAAATGAGTTATGTTACAACATGGAAATGATAGTCCGTGCGTATGTATGGGTAACATTTCTATTTTTCAATGAACATGAGGGAAATAAGGTAGGTGTAATTTTTTATTTCTAAAATTATTATTATAGTATAAATATATTATTAAATCTTTAAATACACTTATAGATACCATCCATACGAGGAATTGATGAAAAACGAGTCACATCGCTTCGTGGAGGTGATAGTCTACACATATGCATGAACAACCCTATCATTATTCAATGGATGGAAAATAAGAAAATAGGTGATATATTATATTTAAATAGTGACAATTATTTCATGAATAATATATATATATATATGTATATATATTTATTAAATCTGCCATTATATACAACCATGAGAGGCAGTGATGGAAAATGAATTATATCGGTTCACGAGGCGATAATCAGTCATACAAAAGAATGATGGTTTTTTCCCACTATATGGAGGAGATATGTTATGGTCATTATATAAGAATAATAACATCTAAGAATATGGTATATAATTTTGTTATTATACCACAATGGTTGGAAGAACTTTTAAGGATGTGGAAGAAGAAATAAAAATAAAACATTCGATTAAAAGCTATACCTCTTCTTTAGTAAAACTCATTTTCTTTACACCTTAATCCTCATAAGGTTCGTATTATTCTTATAAGAATACCTATAGTAGATGTATATGGATGTTATAAAGGTATTTAGGAAGGGATTTTCCAAACTAGAGTGCCCAAATGGCGCGAGGAAGATAAAAGAGGGGGTTCCCTTTTATAAATGGGGGGGGGGAGGGCACTCATGGAATTTATTGAAGTATTAAATTAATATATATTAATTTTGATATAAAAGTGGAAAAAATTGATATACATAAAATATTAGACGAGAAGGAGTCTAAATAATCTCATAAAATAAAATTATTACAAGTTTAGTGTTGAGTCAAAAACTTGTTTATGACTTTTCCATTCCTTTTGTTCTAGAAATCACAAAATATTTCTTAAATACTTAATTTATAACTATTTAATTTCTGAATTATTTTATAATTTTTCATATGAAAACATAATAATTTTATCATACTTATAATGAGATTTAAATAATTATGAAAACATTTTTTTGTGCTTATTGTAATGAGACTAGATAGGATACATTTATCATAATAAGACTGAATACAATAATAATCATACTCAAATTTATTGTAATTAGTTTTATCAAATTGAATATAAAATCTCCTATTTTGTTTGTTGTACTGACAAAATATTATTATTTGTATTGATACAGGTTTCAATTAAAACTGTTCCTAGACTAAATTTTTTATCACAATGACCTTTTCGTAACCAGAAAATCTTATCTATAATATAATAAATATGTCTTACACTACACATGATGCATATTAAAATGATGTCATCCATTCTGTTATAATTTGACCATTTAATTTCCATGTGTCCAAGTCCTTGAAAAAAATATCTGATTAAATATGACCATTGGAGGATCAATATAACCATTGAAATATTGCCTATAAATACCAAGCCATTTGAAGAGTTTGTAAGAACATATAGATTCATGTAGAGACACTCTGCTGATTTTTCTGCTGTTCGAGATCTATGAAGCTTACAAGAGTGAACTGCTTGTTCCTTGTACTTGTAATCTTTGTGAGTTAATTTTTTCATTTTCTCTGTGAATCTGATTGTGTGATTATAATAGAGGGCTTCTTAGGATAGTAATAAAGAGATCCAATATTATTGATTGAGGGCTTGTAGGGATATCAAGACAGAATCTGATCATCGTATTGAGGGTTGACGTGGATTGGAAGATAGAGAAACACCGATCATTATTTTGAGGGGTTATGGGTACATTGAGACAAACCAATCTTCGTATCGAGGGATTTACCTAGTAAGGTATAGAAGGAATTTTTTTAAGTATTAAACAAGGTACCTTTATCCTAGGTTATTGGATACCCTTCTCTTGGGGTTAAAAGAATTGTATCCATTTACCTGCTTTATTACAAGCCTTTTATTTTTTATGAAATTGTAATAGAACATGAATTCTTTTTATATTCATCTTTATATTTTTATCTTGTTTATCATAATATATTTAATTATGATAAAATTGTTTTACCCTATATTACTTTGTGAATACATTATTACTCTGAATATGAATCTATACACTTTCAGATAGAATCACTAATTTTTTATTACTCTGATTCATCATAACCAATGTGATTACAATTCTTGTTATATACTATGATTTAATTGTTCTCTTCTATGAATATGATTAATATTTCAGTAAGTTATCACTGCTTAATTGATTATGATTCTATAAGCTGTTAAGATAGAATCTCATTACAACATATTGAATACATATCAAAATATACTTGAATACGATACTTTTTTCATCGGACCCAAGGGCCTATCCGATAAACTTTTAAATACTTAACAGGTTTTGGGAATATAATTTGGTTAACCATTTTAAACTAAGTTTATTTTAAGGTTAATTTTTTTTAAACTTAAAATTCACCCCTCCTATATTTATCTATCTTTATATAAATTTTGATCTAATAATTGGCATCAGAGACACGAATCTATAATACTGATACTTACATTTAGTATTAGAGGAATTTTACACTGATAATACTTTATAACTTTATATTCTTAACTTTTTCGAGTTTTTTTAAATTTTTTAAATTTTTTGTTTATAAATATTTTCTACACTAACGTTTATTATGGAATATATTTTTTGTTTTTTTAAATATGACATGACTCAATGTTGGTTCAGTAGATAACCTCAATCTGAATAGACCACCTATTTTTTATGGAGCAAATTATGATTATTTTTGAGATAGAATGAATTAATTATAAATACTAGAGTTGACAATTTCATCATCTTAATTGGGGATCACAAGATTACTGACAAAGAAGTGATTAATTTTACAAATCAGGAAGAACAAGAGTATCAATTGAATTACAGAGTTAGAAACACTTTATCGTGTACTACAACCAGGATAATTTATAGTTAAATTAATTCTTGTGATCTTGATAAAAGTATATAGAAAAAGTTAGATATTACTCATTTTGGAACTTCAAACTTTGTTGAAACTATAAGAAAAATTCTTAGAGATGACTATCAAGCATTTGAATTTACTTTTGGTGAACCTTTTGAAAAGGTAAAGCAAAGGTTTATGAAAATAGTAAATAGTTTAAAATCTATGGGAGAGAAATGATTAGAAGATGAAATTATTTTTTTAAAATATTATTGATATTATGTAAAATGATTTGGGATCTAAGAGAAAAACTATTGATTAACTGAGTAAGATATTTTTTTTTTACTCTTGATGATTTATTTGGGACTCTTCTACAATATTAGGGTGAATTGAAAAGATATGTAGAGAATGTAAAGTGGAATAATGTTGGATTTTATTTTACTAATACTTCATATTTGATAAAATCTCCAACTCATGATAAGGTTTTTAAAACTAAAAAGAAAAAAAGACATAGTTCAATAAAATACAAGTGATTCTTAACATTTTGAAAATAAATTAGCAAATATTTATCGAAGAATAAATAATTTTGTTGGTAAAAATGATTTTCAATATCTTTACAAGAAAATTAAAATGGAAAAGAATGAAAATAAAGATTCCTAAGTAACTTGTTATTAGTGAAAATGAGCTGGAAATATTCAACCTGATTGTCCCAAGTGAAAATGAAAAGATAGAAAGGATTGAAATTTTTGTAGGTATCAAAAAAGTATTATAATTATAAAAGTAATAAATTTCATAAAGTTTCTTACACTTGGAGTTCTAGTGGAGGTGATTATTCAAAGAATTCATCAGATAATGAAATTACAGATCCTAGGAATATTGGTATTCTTTCTAAAATACCTATTACAAATCAATGTTTTATGGCCAAGGTACACAATCTTGATTACCTAACTAATATGTCATTAAATTATAATTACGCTAAGGAATATAATTTTAAATCTTCAAATTAATAATCCCCCTCAACTAGTGATGATAATACTTTACCTTCTTTTTGAGAAAATTTCTCGCTTTCCAAAAATTTCAAAAAATAAAAATTGTAAATTGAGTAAAAACATGATAAGGATAATGAAAAAATTACAAAAGATAATTCAAGAATTTATTTTAAAAAATTAAATATCATATAAATAAAAAGATATTGATAAATCCAATTTTTATAAAGATATTATTTCTAATGATTTAGAAAAATTATTTTTTTTGAAAAGAATAGTTTTAAAACTAGTTTTGAGAAATTCAATTCCAAAACTAATATTGATGTGGGAAAAAATTTAGTTATAAAACTAAAATTTGAAATTTATTCACTAAAGAAACTTCTATCTAACTTTAAAACTTTAACGTAAGGTTTTGGTAAAATGTATATATAAATTCATCCATATGGTACTCATTCAAAAATAAGATATACTCATTAATTTTTTTTAGTAACAATTTCTATGTTCCAAAAAATGACCCATTTTGTACTAAATGTAAAAGTATAGGACATTGGGAAAAAATTATTCATTAAATAATACCAGATATTTATTATTTCACAAAGAAAATTTTTTAAAACAAATTTTTATTCCTAAAATTTTGTTTTTTAACATTTTCAGACCTCAGAAGCTTTGGGTTCTGAAAGTCTAATTGTTTTTTCAGTAAAAAAAAGATTGGACCAACAAAAAAAATACACAGTAAAATGATAGTTGGTGTTATAGACATATGGATTTACAAAAATATTTCTTTGAAAATATTATCAAGATGAAAGTTAGAAAAGTTACCTTCGAAGATAATGATCAAAGAGAGATTATCGGTATAGGTAATATTTTTCTTCCTGATAAAGCTTTAATTTCAAATATTTTATTCATTAAAGTTCTTAAGAACAACCTTATAATAATAAGTCAATTATGGGAAGAAGGTTACCTTTTGAATTTTTGGAATGATAAATGTGTATTATACATTTCTGGGGATGGATTCATTCTTTCTACCCATCAGAATGAAAATGTTTACACTGTTAACTTAGATTACCTTAGGATCTAAGATCTACCTTGCCTTATTATAATGAAAGATCAATATTGTTTATAGAATAGAAGGTTAGGAAACTGCAACCTTAGAAATTTATGTAAACTGACTAAGAATATACTTTTTAAGGATCTACCAGAACTTAGATTTGATTATTCAAAAGTATATAACCCTTGTCAATATGGTAAGGAACATAAGTTAAGATTTAAATCTATTAGCCAAGTCCCAACTTCTGATGATTTACAGTCAGTGCACATAGATTTATTCGGTCCTACAAAAACTAAGTATTGGATGAAATTACCATGTATTTTTTTTATTTTATGATTACATTAGATATACATGGGTCTATTTTATAGAAAATAAATTTAAATCCTTTTTTTATTTCAAGAATTTTGTAGCCAAAGTAAAAAATTAGAAAAACCTTTCCCTGATAAATATTTTTAGTGATCGTGGTTGAGAATATGTAAATTAAAATTTGAAAATTTTTGCAGTAATAAAGGCATTACACATAATTTTTCAGATCCTAGATATCTTTAGTAAAACGGTCTTATTGAAAGAATAAATCATATTCTTCAAGAAATAATAGGAACCATGTTGACTAAATAATCAATTGGTGAACATTTTTGGGATGAAGTGGTCATTACTGCTTGTTATACTATAAATATAATTTTAATTAGAACTTTTATTAATAAAACTCTTTAAGAGTTGTAGACGGGTTGAAAACCAAAATTTTCTTACTCCAGAGTATTTGTATGCAAATTGTTCATACTAAATAAAAAATATAACTTATAAAAATTTGCACCCAAATCCGATAAAGGTATATTCTTAGGATTTTCCACCACTTCTAAGTCATATAGAGCATTTAATAAAAATTATCATATTTTTGAGGAAACAATACATGTTAAATTTGATGAAATTGATCCTATTTCTTTTAAAAAAACCCTACAAACATCCTCTGATATGTTTTTTTAATGGATCCTCAACCTTTGATAGAAGATTCTTCATATAAGGAAAATAATCTAGAATTTTTTTATGACGTATTTACTCAAGAAGACTTTCTTGCTAATTTTTATGAAAAGACCTTCAAAAACCCAAATCAGTTGTTTCTTAGGAATCATCTTAGTGATGGTATCATTGGTTATGTTAATCAACCGGTTAAACTAGAGGTTCTTTGAGAAATGAAATAGAAAATCTCGACTTTCTTTGCCAATATGAAACTAAAAATTCTAATGAATATTTAAATGATGAGGATTGGATAAAGTCATTTCAAGATGAGATAAATGAATTCCTAAGGAATAAATTATGGACCTTGGTTGAAAGGCATAATCAGTAATTGGAGTGAAATGGGTTTAAGAAACAAATGCAATTAGAATTTTATTATCATTATAAATAAAGAAAGACTTGTTAATAAAGGTTATAATCAATAAGATGTAATAGATTATGAAGAAACCTATGCACCCAAAGCTATACATGAATCTATTTTTATTCTATTTTCCTTTTCAATATTTTTTAATTTTAAATTTTTTCAAATGGATGTAAAATGTGGTTTACTTAATGTATATGTATAGGAGGATGTTTATGTTGAACAACTCCCGAGTTTGGAAGATAAAAAACATCCTAAATACATTTTTATACTTAATAAAGATTTAAATATACTTAAACAAGCCATGAAATCTTGGTATAATAGATTTACATGATTTTTGTTACAAAATAATTATGTTAAAGGAACTGCTGATCTAACTATTTTTATAAATAAATTAAAAAAAAACATTATAATTGTTAAAATATACATTGATGGCATTATGTTTTGATCAACTCAATAATCTCTAATAGATTCCTTTGTGAGCCTTATGAAATCTTAGTTTGAAATGTGTATGATGGGTGAGTTATTTTTTTTCTTTATTTCCAATTTCTCAAAAATCAGCAGGTACTTATATATTTCAATATAATTATATCAAATATATTTTTAAAAATTATGGATATGACAATACTAAAAGTATTAGCACTCAAATTGATACCTTAAATACACTGATCTTGATGAGGCATGACAACCGGTTGATCAAACAATTTTTAGAGGTATGACATGAATCTGACTATACTTAACTACTATTCAACTAGACTTAATTTTTTATGTATGTTTATGAGAAAGATATAAATCCAATCCAAAGAAATACCATTTAAAATAATTTAAATTAATTTTCATTATTGAAAGGTAATTATTGATCTAGGAATTTTATATTATTCTAGAAATGATTTTCAATTAAAAGGTTTTACAGATAATGACTTTGGTGGTTTTAGAATAGATAGGAAAAGTAATTCCAAAACCTTTCATTTCTTAGAAGATTCATTATTTTATTGGTCTTGTAAGAAAAGAAACTCAGTAGCACTTTCCACCGCTGAAACCAAATATGTGGGAGCTTGAATTTGTTGTGCTCAAGTGTTGTAGATGCAACACACACTCACTTATTATGGCATAAGTTTTAATAAAACTAAATTATTATGTGATAACACTAGTTCCATTTTATTAAGTAAAAACCTTGCACACCACTCTCTCAAAAATACATATATAGTAGGCCTCACTTTCTTAAGGATCACACACAAAAAGGAGATATCATTTTACAATTCATCAGAATGAACGAATAACTTTCTGATATTTTTACAAAACTATTAAATTTTGTTAGACTTAAATACATTAAACAAAATCTAGGAATGATCACTATAAAGTAATTACACATATATTTATTGTTTAAAATACCTCATTATATTAATTTACTCCTTTTCATCATGGGAGTACATATGATTGATGTTTTACATTTCTTTTGTGTTTTAAATTTTTAATTATTCCTCATTTTTAATAATTATTTTTCCAGACTCGAGTTTAATTTGAATCAAATTTGAATTTTTTTCGTAATTAGATTTTCAGATTTGGGTTTATCTTTTAACTTTTTTTCATAATCCAAACTATCATATTCAACAATTTTAGTTCAATTAATTTTTTTTTCTTTTAATAAAAATATTTTGTTAAAATAAAGAAGAAAAATTTATCATATTATTGATTACACTTCAAAAGGAATTCTTATTTATTGTATATTTTTACATTATTTCATTATGATTAGTTTCATAATTTTTTTTGTTATAAAATTATGTATCTTTTTTATTTTTCAAATTCTTTTTAATCGTATTCTCCCAATATGTAAATGTTTTTTTCAATTTTATCGTATTCAAACAATAATATAAAACTTTTTAGAAACCTCAAGAGTTTATATTTTTTTATAAAAAAGCCTTTCTTCAGGATATATCACAATCGTTAGATCAAATGGATCAAATCTCAACCATAAAATCTATTAGGAATATGAACTATCACATTCCATTGCCTATATAAAATAGACCCCACTTGTGTCCCACATTGAATATTTCATAATTATTTCTTCGAAGTGCTACCTCACTTAAGACTCCAAGTCTGATTTCTTTCTTTATGTTTGAATCCTCAGTTTCTAATACAAATAAGATAGGCTCA
Source organism: Viscum album (assembly GCA_963277665.1). Lineage (NCBI taxonomy): Eukaryota > Viridiplantae > Streptophyta > Magnoliopsida > Santalales > Viscaceae > Viscum > Viscum album. Next base: position 66,765,946 of record OY728165.1, on the reverse strand, counting down.
AAAAATGATTACAACAAGTGGTTTGTATTCTGTGAAAGGTTAATCACATGATCATTTTATGAGAAATATGATTCATCTTTGAGAAGGATAATAGAGTTTCAAGGTTGGGAATCTTTATATGTAGAACAATATGATTCAAATTATGATATGATTTATTTTGATTTGATAATTTTTTTTATGATTCTGAAAATTTATTTAAAGAAAAAAAGTAAATGTTTTGTTTTAATATTTATGATAATTCTTATAATATGAAACTGATATCAGCAACCAATTTTCATGGTATTTCTAATGAAGGAGATAAATTTTTTCCATCTCATAAATTAATGGTTTCTAAGGGTATGTTTGTAAGAGATAGAGCCAAAAAGTATTTGTTCAAGAATGTATGGGTTTATGTAATGAGAAAATTTACTCATCTAATTTCAGATCATAGAGATTTAGCTCTTTGGATGAAAGGTTTTCTTATTTCGAGAAAAGGTGATCGAGATACTTTAAAAGTATCTGAAATTTTCATTTTTTATTACCTGGTCAATATAAGGAAAATAAATTTGACCAATTTTTTTATTTTTACTGTTAATAATATGAAAATAAGTATATAAATTCACAAATAATAATGTTTATAATATTGATTAGTATGATGATTGAAAATAGAAAATGTCATTTTAATATTGGAATAAAGTCTGAACCCTTTAGGGAAAATATTTTGTTTATTAGTGGTGATACAATTATAAGACTGAATTATTTTTTGATCAAAATTAAAAAATGTTAATCAAGAGCACTGATGTTTCTTCATCAGTGGTAGAACATTATTTGATAAATAAATCTAAGATAATTGTTAGTAAAACAAAGGCTAGTTCACTTCCCCCAAAAAAGAAAAAAAAACCATAATAATATTTCTGATGCAGTTGCTTCAGAATAGAGAAGGAAGAAGGATAATAGAATACAAGGAGAGCCTTAGTTTGGACTTGACCCAGATGAAGCAATTTCAATAAGGATACATGGTGAAGAAATTATAGAAAAATAAATAAAGGAAATAAAACAAAACAAGAAACACAAAAGTGAATCTTTAGTATATAGATTGATGAAAATAGTTGAGGATAATTTTTTGAAAGTTTTTTACCTCCCGATTCCAATTTTACTTTTTAATAATTTGAAATTTTTAAAAGCGATGTTTCCTGTATTATAAAAACTGTAAAAGTAGTTGTAGTTGATGAGGAATCAAATATTGTTAGGAAAGATGACTTGGTATTAGAGTCACATATTTATATGCTGTTGAAAGAAGGTACTGGTGAAATTCTTGAAGAAGAAAATGTGTTCCAAGAATTGAAAAGTATCATAAAGAAGAAGGTGAAGAAGGAGAAGGAAGTGAAGAAGAAGAAGAATAAAGTGAAGCTAGGGGAGTGTATGGTAATCAAGAGAAATTATAATCTGAAGAAAATAAGGATGAGAAAATTTTTGGTAATCTCTCTATAAGGACTTCTCAAGACTATTTGAAGTAATTATCTTCTTTAGGAAATCATAATGAGAAGTTAGTTAGTCAAGAAAAGGAAAAATCTCTATCATTTAAATAAGTTGTATCTATGCCCAAGAGGGACGAACCAAACCAAAACCAAAAGGATGAGGGAAGTAAAAGAGTTTTTATTGATGCAATTGAAATCTCGGATGGAAAAATAAATCAGTTTCAAATAATTTGAAAATAAAATCTGCTCAAGAAGAGATTGGAACCAGTCACAAAAATAATCAATCAGAATTAGATTCTCCAAATATAATCACTACTCAGGGCCTTGATTATATTTTTCATACATTGAGAAGATTAGAAGAAATAATTCTCTACTTTACCAGGTTGGAAACAAAGTTTTATTTCCTTGTTGAAAATAAATACAAATTTTAAAATTAAGAAAATCATTATCAAAGAGGTTAATATGATTGGAATTAGATTTTAATATTTTCAAAGAAAGTGTTGAATATCATAGTAAAAGTTGTAACAAGATGGTTAAATGGTCTAATGGCGTTGAAAATGATATCAAGATTCATAATGATAATTTTGAAAAGTTCAAAATCAATTTTAATGAAATTGATATTTCTTTTAGTAGTATTGAAAATAATATAGCCACCAGGGTTAAATATATTGAACAATTCTGAAACACATCAAAGAAATAGACTCAAGATATATCTGATTTAAAAAACTATTAAAGTTTCTACTTCACGAGATTTAAATATTCAAGCACTATAAAGATGATATTATTGATATAAAGAATGAGAATAATTTTTTATCTAAAATAATCAAAGATTAGGAAGATCATATTCATCTTTTAGAAGAAAAGCTTCAGTCTCAAGAAGAATAGCTTAAATTTCTGGATTATAGAATTTGAATTTCGGAGGAAATGATTCAAGAGATGGAAAGAAATGTCTCCGGAAGAGTTAGTGACTATGGTATAATAAGAATGAATGAAATAGTTTTAGAAAATATATTTTTTTCATATCATTGATGTTGAATAAATATTAATTTCTTAAAACTGTTGTTGAAATTCTGTTATTTGAACTATTAATACAATAATTTTTCATCTACTTATAATTTTATTGAATGTATTCCAATTATTAGTTAGTTGAATATTATTTCATTTATTTAATATGATAAATTTCTCTATTATTGTGTTTTTTATAATAGTTCCTCTAACATTTTCAGGTATTACAAGGATTTTCCTGTTCCTTTTTGAAAATAAAAAAGGGGCAGAATTTTAGATAAGGGGAAGAATGTTTTAAATAAGGGAAGATGATTTAATTAAGGTATAAAAATAATTATAAAATAAGATGATATGATCCATGGGGACATTCTTATCCTAATAGGGAGATTGTCTTATTCATCATTATATTCAGATGAGTTATAAACTCAGGGGGAGATGCGTATTAATATTTCATTCTTAATATGAAGTACTTAAAAAGAATATTGAACATAAAATTTTCAAAGTTATTTTCTAATTAAGTCTTGTGTTTTGTGCCTTCCAAAAAGTGGTAGATTGTTGAGTCAAACATTTCTTTATGAATTTTCCATTCCTTTTATTTTGGAAATCACAAACTCTTTTTTAAATACATAATTTCCAACTGTTTCATTTTTAAAGTATTTTATTATATTTTAATAAGAAAACATAATCCTTTTATCATACTTAGAATAAGATTTAAAGAATTATGAAAATATTTTTTTCATGCTTACCATAATGAGACTAGATATGATACATTTATTGTAAGAAGACTGGATATGGTAATAATCATACTCATATTCATTGTACTTAGCTTTATCAAATAGAATATAAAATCTAATGTTTTTGATTTTATACTAACAAAATCGTATTATTCGTATTGATAAAGGTTTCAATTAAAATCATACTATGACTCAAAGAATTTACCATAATGACTTTTTCATAACAAGGAAATATTATCTATAATACAAGTAATATTACTTACACTGAAAGTGATGTATATTAAAACGATGTCATGTATTATATTATAATATGACAATTGAAGTGCCACGTGTCCAAGTCCTTGCAAAAATCTCTGAGAAAATATTACTGTTTGAGGATCAAGATGACCATTGGAAGCTTTCCTATAAATACCAGGTCATTTGAATAGTTCACAAGTAGATATAGACTAATATAGAGACACTATCCTGATTTTTCTATTATTCGAGAGCTCTAAAGGTTAGAAAAGTGAACTGCTTGTTCCTTGTACTTGTAATATTTTTGAGTTTTTTTATTTTCTTTATGAATCCGATTGTGTGATTATGATCATGGGATTTGGTAGATAGGAAGACATAGATCTGATCTTCTTATTTTTCAAAAATGGAATTCCCATGTGTGTCCTTTTCATGACCTCCACACATAGTAACCCCCCTCCCCCACGAAGGGGTCACTGCCCTAAGGTAGAGCCCTAGCCGGGAAGGATCTGTTGCCAGTCGAGATGGCAGAGCATCCCGGAGGGTGACGGCCCGATCGGTGATGGTTCTTCAAAGAAATCTGTCAGTGCAGTGGGACATGCCTCATTTTTCTTAGCCAGTCAAGACCGAGCGACCCAGTAAGATGGGTGGATCCCAGGGGTGAGGTTTTTCCCAAAAGTGAACTCCCAGGATTCGAACCCTGAACCTCCCAAAGAATGACATTATTGTACCACTCACCTTCACCACCACACCACCACCAAAGTGGCCATAGATCTAATATTCTTTATTGAGGTCTTGTTGGGATAGAAAGTGAAAATATAATTATCATATCAAGGGTTGTCAGGGATAGGCAGACATAAAATGTTTGATAATTGTATCAAGGGCTCATGGGGATAGTGAGACAGACTGATCTTCATATCAAGGGCTTTAATTGGTAAGGGAAAGACTGAATTTCTTGTAAGTATAAAATAAGGGACCTTTATCCTAGGATATTGGATACCCTTTTCTTTGGGTTAAAATAATTCTATTCATTTACTTGTTTTATTACAAGCCTTTTTTTCCATTGCAATTTTAATAGAAAGTGAGTTATTTTTATATTCACCTTTCTATTTGTATCTTGTTTATCATAATAGATTTAATTATGATATAATTTTTTTACCCTAGATTACTTGTTGAATATATTATTAATATGAATAATATTCTATATGATTTAATATAGAATAAATACTTTTTACTACTCTGATTCATTGTAACCGTTGTGATTATGATTCTTGTTATATACTCTGATTTAATCATTTTCTTCTATGAATATGATTAATCTCTAAATACATTACAACTACATAACTAATTATAATTCTATAAGATTTCGAGAAAGAATCTCATTACAACCTATGGAATATATATAAAATTTTTCCTGATTGTGATACTTTTTTCATTAAACCCAAGGGCCCATTCTGATCACCTTTAAAAACATAAGAGGTATTGTGAAGACTATTAGTTTACCCATGTTAAACTATGTTTCTTTTACGGTTAAAAACAAAAGTTTTTAAACTTACAATTCACCCCCTCTGGTATTTATCCATCATCATATACATTTCAATCTAATAATTGGTCTCAGATCCAAGTCTTCATAACACTAATACTTACATTTAGGTGATGTTTTCACCCATATCTCTTTGTTTTAACCCCTCATCAACCTATTGATGTTTACCATGATATCAAAGTTTTTTACTTTTTATGGGTCAATAAAGTTATTATAAAAGAAAAATAGACCCATAAATTAAAAATTATTGACATTATAGACCATATACCTTTTACTTGGTCAAGTATAAGATTTTTATGAATTTTAAATCATTTAATAAAATATTGTTTATTATAAAATATCATTAATTTCATTTCTGGAATTATTAATTTAATTTGAGCTTAGATTCATCAAGATAACAATTTAATTATAATATAATCTATTTTACCATCAATAAAAAATTATTATTAACTATAAAATTAATTTGGAACCATAATTCATCCAAAATATATTACTTTTAATGTTTTTAAATTTATTTACTTTGATTTTCCACTACTTGCACAAGCACTGTGTTAACCTTGTATATGCCTTTTAAGGAATTATATAATCAATAAAAATTAGAAATAAATTATCATCATAAAAATAATTTAATTATTATCAAAATAACCATTAATATTCATTCAAAACATATTTTTATCCCTATGTAAACATATAATTGAGATTTCAAATCAAGTGAGTGAAATTTTGTATTTTTTATTACTTAAAATATTATATAGGTCATTATTAATGAAAAAAGGATCCAAGTGGATATAAATAAAAATAATAGATGAGTATGGATAAAATAACTCATCCAATGTAGTAAAGAAAAGTTTTAGGTATATTTTAAAGCTCATTTTCATATTATTCTTAACTTTAATTAACCCTATTTATCCTTTACTGTGGTTATAACTATTTACAATAGTTACTATTCAAAATGAAAAAAATAAAGAGGAAAATATTTACCGAATATTAATTATGATGATTATAAGTATGAAATAAATTTTATCAAATTCAATTCTTAGAACTATTAAAATTTAATTTAAAATAAAACAAGATGAGAGTGGTTTTTGAGAAAACATTTTCTTCTTAATTGTAAAAGTTTTTATACCAAAATCCAGAATATAATTAATTTAAATTAAATTAATTGAATTATTCATAATATAAAAGAAAAAATATTAATTTTAAACCATTTTAAAATAAAATGTAACATTTTGAATTCTTGAAACTAAAAGAAAATTTTCAATAAAATCATTATTTTTTCCACTATTCACTGAAAAATCAATCTTTTCAGAAAATAACCAAAATATTATTCTAAGATAATTTTTATATGTTGATTTAAAAATTGATATCCTTTTTATAAAATAATATTTTTAAAATTGGTAGAAATTAATTATAATATTCACTCATAAAAAGCAATAAAAATCATTTTTGAAGAAAAGATATTTTTAAAGAATAAAATGACTATTAAAAATTTTGTGTTTATTTAATAATAATATATCAATGAAATTATATTTATTAGGAACTTTATATATATTTTATAATTCATTTACGTATATTTATTCCCTCTAATTCAACCACTATGTTATAACTTTAATATTTAAATAATAACATTTCATGTTTTGTTTAAGCTCGATTTTGTGTATCGTATACACTATCGAACATGGTGTTATTTTAGAAAAAATATTAGTGTGTTAAATGGATACTTTATATATAAGAAAAATCTATTCAACATTTAAAATAAAAAAATAGAGTTCAATGAACAGGTTAAAGCGTTTTTAATATATTATTCTTTTCCTCATAATATTATGTCTTATCTACTGTATTTATGTAATATAAATTAAATGTTTGAACATTCATAAAGATAATGAATTATCCACACACTTATGTTATAAATTCTAAGTAAGAACACACTATGGATGCTAAAACTAAGGATTTTTTAGGGTATCAATAACATATATATGAAAAAAACAAGAGCGATGTAGAATCACCCTGTTAACTATTGTTATTAAGGAAAGAAGAAAAGGCACAAAATTCGAGGTTGGATGGAATTAACACAACCAACATGTTGACTCCAACAATTCAATGTCCATTAGTTAAATTAGGGTGACTTTTCAAATGTATGTTTCAATTTCTATAAATACGTGGAACAATGGCATGCCTGGATTGAGGACAATCATTTTGGAAGATATAAGGGTAATGTCATGGTATACTTTCTCATTTTACCAAAAAATTATATAATGAAACATTTATTTAATTTTAACTATCCCATATAGAATTAATTTATTTTTGATTATTTTTGTAAGAAATTTATATTAATGGTCATTGGAAAAGAACATACATCCTTTGAGACACTTTTGAAAAAACAACATCTTAGGGATACTGAGGGGAGAGTAAACCTCCACTGATTAGACACTGAAATATGATAATATTAATGATTTATATCTTAATATTTATGTGTTTTAATTTCAATAAAAACTAATTTTATTTCAATTTATAAATTTAACTTCACTTCACATCATTGTGCAATTTATGTTTAAAGTGTCAATTTGTGACCAATTAATCATCTGCTTGTGGAATAAATTGTATTTATTATTTTAAATTTATATTTTTGGGTATGATTTTTCACTTTTTTTGGAACATTTTATCTTCTAGGATCGATGGATTAATCCCAAGGGAAGATGATTTTTTTTGGCAATGAATGGAGACATTCCTAGAAAAAACATAATGGCCCTTAAGCACATCAAACAAAAGTGGGGCCAATAATTCAATCCCAACAAATCTGAAATTTTAACTATAGAAAGATAAAATTATAGGGATAATTTCATTAAACTGTGTCTCGAGATAATTCTTATGTTTTCAGGGAGATCCTAGGATCTGAAGTTTACATTTAAATTATGAGTCAGATATGAAGGACAATAAAATCAGCCTACCAATTTAATAATAACATGTGAATGGAAGATCTAATTGGCCTAAAATTTTTAAATATTTTAGAGAAAATTTGGAATAAGTTATTATTATTCTATTACCCCTTCATATTAGGACATAATCAATTAAAAATTCACATGTTATAAATGGGAATGAATCTGGAAAATATTTCTTGTCAACTTTGAAACATCCAATTTTCTTTGATTTCTCACCCTCCTTTTGACTCTCCTAATTTATGGATAAGGAATTTATTGATGGGGTATCAACCATAGGCTCCTAATATTACTATATAAATATCTAGTGGTCAAGTTATTATGCATCCATTTTTTTATTCAATTGTAATTTTACGCTTTAATTTTATAATCACACCTTCATTTTTATCATATATGATTTTCATTCAAATTCGTTTATTAATAAAATTTGTTCTCATTATTCTCTTATTTTATTCTTTTCAGTATCAAATTGATATCGTTTCCTTAGGGAGTGAGGTTATTCACAACATATTTTGTAAAATTCCCCACACAACAATGGAGTGATCATTATTTAAATGTTTTTCTTCTTCAATCCTACTTCATTAAGTTGACTTCCCACTTTCATTGATTAAATATCACAAGTAAAGGGATAAAATTTTATGTGTTAATCCTCAAGAGTTTAATGGTATGGATTAAATTTTATTTTATGTTATTAAAATATTAAATTAGTTCTATAGTTTGATAGTTCCATTCTTTTACTTTTTTTCTTCTTTGTCTTCACCAACTTTAACGATGACACATTTTGAGTGCTAGTACTATCAAATTATGTGGAGTGATCGAATCCACAAAGACTTAGTTTATAGTTTCATATTTTACCTCAACCAAATTTAGATGCTTCATATAACAACCTCTAATAAATATTAGTGTCTTAAGGTTTATTCTTCAGTCCTGGTGGGTTCGATCCCTACCTATACTAAAACAATCACATATACCTATTGGGTAAATTTGGGTGAAACCATCCACCCACCATTTATGAATGAACACATTATAAACCAAGAAACATGAAAATGTTTCATTAGTTTCCATGGTGAGGAATCATTTTAGGTTCATTATTATTGATAGTATTTTATTTTATCCACTTTGATTAAAATTTTTTAATTTATGAAACAACAAAGGAGTGATAAAAATAAATAGTGTGAATCAAAACCAATGTACCCCTATCATAAAAATTGATGGAGTATCCTTCACTTGACTAGAAAATGGTATATATTTTAAATATATAGTAAAATTTTTATGTGATATGAAACACCATATTTTATATTGTTTTTATGCAGATTGATGAATGAAAATCGAAAGCAACTTCCCTCCCACATCATGTTCTATGGAGGGAGGCTCATGTAAATAAAGAAGAAAAACTAGTAGATGAAAACACACAAGTAGTATGGGAATCTTGTGTAAGTATGGAATAATAGTAAATTTTTATGATTTATAACAACATTACATAAAAATATATAATTATGTTCATATGTTGTTTATATGGTAAAAAAATAATGACATTAGATGTACCCGAAGAACAACTACTTTCAGTAGCTTTGAATCAACCAAAAAAATATGGCTATAAAATAGGTGTAGGTTTTGGAGTGTCCCCTCAAGAATATTTTTTTAAGATAAAGTCTCAAAGAAATACATTTGAGATAATAAAATATATATAGGAAAAAATAGGTTGTTTAAATTATATTATTGTATGGTCTGGTTTGGCAGACTAGTATATGTGAAAGGGTCAAAGGGAACCAATAGTAGAACAATGATCAATACATGAAGATCCACATAACCCCACTATCTTTGAGGCTATACATTCCCCTCAACTGCCTACATTACTTCATGTAATCAATTTTATCATTAAATGTATACTAAATGTGAATCAAATAACTACTAATAGCTTTCTATTATTAAAATCCTATATGGTGAAATTGTATGTGATTTATTTCTATTAATACCCTCCATCACCTTATTTTAAGGGGTATGATGTATAATATCTAAGGAGACATGATATATAACAAACAACTACCAAATTATCACATGAGAGTAGGGATTTAAGTCTATCATGATCCAAATGGCATGTTTCTTATTCCTCTTGATGATCTAGATGTCATCATGGTTGATAATTCTATTATTACATTTGTAGCATGGCTATTTAATCTGATAAAATACATGGTGACAGTGTGGTATGCCCTCTATAAATTCTTAAATAAAAAACTTCAACAATTAATGAAAAAGGTATGAAATGCGGTATAGTATTACATACAGAAAGTATGAATGGGAAACATAAGGTCAAATCAAACTATTCTAGTGGATTAACCAAGAAATAAAAAAACCTTTCAAGAGTACCTTCACCCCACAAGTTCCACTGCTTCATATATTAACATTTCAAGTTCTTATGGCTAAAAACATAAAATATAAAAATGTGGCATATATTTAATATTAAGTAGAAATATTTATAGAGACTATAAGATATTTTATTGGTATCAATAATATAATTAAATTATGAAGTTTTAATGGATAGTAGTTTTATTTGTGAATTCATACATGAGATACATTTTCACAGTATGTTTTTCGAAAAAATGAACTACTATGTTCAATAGTCTTAATAACTATTAATAGTTTCCATAGGCATATATATTACTACTATATAAAAGGAAACCCTGCAAAGAAAAATTTGGGCTCATTAATCATAATAACATTTATATTCCATAAGTTAAATTGAAAATGGAAGAAACTGAAAAAAAGATAAACTAAGTGTAACATTTTAAAATAAAATAAAAGATAACAAACTCTTATTTATGATTACAATGCAGGGTAAAACTCTATAATCTAATCATATAAAATATATTTTTCTTTTTTTCATTACTTATTTGTTTTTTTAAAAAGCATCGGATGCTCATCATACCCAATTTGGATACAATGAATGTTTATTGTTTTTGGATCCAAAGAATATATTTCCAAAACATTGACCACAAAAAGACGTCTATTGTGATTTTTTAATGTTCCAAAATTAACATTTACAAATAAAATTTAAATTATATTATTTAGTTTATGTTTTTAAAATATTTTTTCTATGATATATAATTCTATAAATATTATTGAAATCATTGTACGAGGTTAGTGACTAAACATAAGAAGCCTATAAATTTCTGAAAATAGATATATATTAAGGTATATATAGTAATATTTAACTATAAAAACATATTTTAACACAATTTACTTGTTTTTTCAATGTTTTTACAGTGTCTAAAACACAATAACGACAACAATTATGCATATTATATTTTTGAATTTATGAAATATATCATGTACCATAAAAAAACAAGCATCCCTAAATAGGCGTTTCTTAAGGTAATTACAATTTAATTTAAAATATTTTTTAATCATTTGTTTATCTTTATATTCTTAATACTACTAGGATTTACAATAGTCTATGTACTCGAAAAGAGAAGTAGATTTGTAAATAGATTAGTGGGTAGAGTATGTGGCGTCATAATGTCTTTCAACATCAAGTTTTGGTGATTAATAATTTTGTTTTTATTTTTTTATTTCTCAGTGATTACAATTAGTTGATTTCACATCAATTTGACATATGATATGACCGGTAGGACTCAAAATGCGTGTTCAAAGTAAAAAAGAACATTTTAGTCTAAGATATGATTTACATAGACAAAACCAATAAAATAATCTCATGTTATCTTTATACTTTATAAAAATAACTACAATTAGTTTGTGATGTGTAAGAATTAACCGTATATAAATCTAAAACACGATGTGGTTTTTATGACTCAAAGTGCATATTTTCAATATAATAGTGTCATTTTAGTCTAAAATGCAATTAAAATAGCAAAAAATGAGTAAAAAATATAAAAATATATTGATGCTTTAAGAAAATGATCCAAAATTCATTTGTGACATGTAATAATCAACCACACATGAGTTCGACACATGGCATGGATGATATGACTCAAAGTGTTTATTTTCAATATAAGAGTGCCATTTTAGTCTAAAATAGAATTCACATATCTAGAAACAAGAAAATGAGTTTATACTATCTTGATAAATTAGTAAAACAATCCATAAGTATTTTTTTATGTGTAGGAATCAACTAAACATCAATCAGATACATGATGTGGCTGGTATGATTAAATTTGTGTGTTTTCAATATAAAAGTTTTATTGTTGTTTAAAACATGCATCACATTTTCAAAACCCAGAAAAGAAGATTTGTTTTTCAAACTTCAGTAAAATGATCCATAATTTATTTTTTACGTGTTGGAATCAATATCACATTAATCCAACACACAATGTAGATGGTATGACTTAAAGTGATTGTTTTCAATATAAAAATGTTATTTTATTCTAAAACATGACTCACTTAGAAAAAGTTGTGAAAAAGATCTTAGATTGCATTAGTACTTTTAGAAAATTATACACAATTCATCTGTGATGTGTAGGAATCAACCTCTTATCAATTTGATGCACAACATGTCCGGTATTACACAAAGTGCATGTTTTCACATTAAAAAAGCATCACTATAGTCTAAAATGTGATTCACATAGTTGAACTGAATAGAAAAATCTCTAATTATCTTGATACATTAGAAAGATTATCCATAATTCATTTTTTATGTGAAGGAATCGACCGCATGTCAACATAAAACATGATATGTCCAATATAACTCAATGTGTAAGTATTCAATATAAGTGTCATTTTAGTTTAAAACATGCATATCATTTTCAAAACTAATAAAACAAGCTCAATTTGTTTTCAAAATGTAGGTAAATGATACACAATTAATTTTTTATGTTTAGGAATTGACCATAAATCAATTCAACACATGATGTAACCAGTATGAATAATAGTGCATGTTTTCAATATAATAGTGTCATTTAGTCTAAAATGATATTCAGATAGCCAAAACTGAGAAAACAAGATCATATTGTCTTGATACTTTATAAAAATGATCCATAATTTTTTTTGATTTGTAGGAATTTATATCACACCAATCCAACACAGGACATGGATGGTATGACTCCAAGTGCCTATTTTTAATATAAAAGTGTCATTTTTGTCTAAAACACAATTCACATAGACAAAACCAAGAAAATGAGCTCATATTGCTATGATAATCTAGGAAAACGATGCGTAATTCATTTTTGACATGTAGTAATTGACCATGTCACATCCCAACCCAACACTTATCTTTTATTTTATTTATTTTTGGTTATTTATTTGTTCTATAATTTTTCCAGGTGGTTTCCCCCTAAAAAGGGAGTTATAGGAGATCTATAGAGTGACACATGGTTGGTGCATGGTTAAGGGAAACCATGTTCTATCCTTGTAAAATATATACAACCCATAAAGTGGCTCTATATAGGCCTCACGGTTAGGATCAAGATAGTGTGCTAGCCTCTGTTGACTGTGCGACTCCAGATAAAGGTGACTGAAGGGTTGGTGCATGGTCTCACAGGCCATGTAGAAAAATCATATGGCCAAACCATGTGGCCTTCCAGGCCTTTAAAAAAATGTTTTAATGTTATTATTATTATTGTTATAAATGTTATTGTTATTATTATTTTTATTAATAATTTTATTGTTATTGATGTTATTATTATTATTATTATTAAATTTTATAAAACCCCCTATGGGATTTCTTTTTCTCCTATCCTCTATCACCCTCTCCCCTTCATCATGTCCCAAACCCCTCCTCTCTACCCTCACACACACTACCCCTTCCAACAACCACCTCTCCATGACTATTCTTCTACCGATTCATGGTATGATCACCTCACACAAGGTTTCCTCCTCATCCACTTCATTTTACTTCCATTTTCATTGAACATTTCCTCTTCCTCCATGTGGGGCATGTGACCCATCCAAACCCTAACCCATTTCGGTTGTTTCACTTGTTTTTTTGGGGTCTGGGGTCCTTAGGTCCTTTTGGGGACATTTTTAGCCATGAATATCGAAGGTAGTTGACTAAAATTTAGTTTCAAGTATGTTTAAATCCATTTTAATTATTTTTCCCTATTTTAATTAGAGAATTTTTAATTTCTAGATTTCTATTTTATTATTTAGGGTATCTCACAGCTCTTTGAAGTCACCTTTCATGTATATACATAGTTATGTAAATATATATCTATATACTCCTTGTAAATATTCCCTTATTTCAAGGGGAATATATATTTTGGGTCAAGGTATATATATATACATATATGTGAAGGTGTATATGAGTATAAGTGTGAAGTGGTTTTAGGTTGTCTTTAATAAAGGCAGTGTGTTTTGAGGTATGTTCTCTATTTAAAAGCCTTTAATTTGAATTATTTTATTTATAGAGAATTTTAAAAGTGTTTTTTTATTATTATGCGATATATATATTCTATGGAAAATTAGTTGTGACTTTTTTGTAATGGTTTTGTTTTATTTAGAAAGTTTACTAAATCTTCCACATGAGTTATTCATATTAATCATAAGTTTTTAACCTTTTTTTAAATTGAAATGTGCTTTCATAAGACAATAAGCCCTAATTGGAAGTTTGACTTGTTTTATAAAAATGGAAAACCCATCTTAAGGCATTCCCTCCATTGATTTGGAAATGCGGTGTGTGTGATAAATGTGTGATTTGTGATATGTGCTTAGTAAAGAGGTTGATGCTTGGTTTAAGTGACTTGGAAAGGAGACAAGTTTAAGGAAGGAGATCAAGGTTGAGAGGGTCGATGGTTTTTGGGTAAATAATATGATATGTATGTAAATTCTAGATTTATAAAAATTCACCTCCATTTATACAAATAACTTAAGAACCCTTGGTACCTAGGTGGGTTGCAAAGGACTAGTAAACCAGTTGAGTCATTAGGGCACTTACCCCGACTCCACAATAGGATTATGCTACAAATCTAACAAAACAACATGATGATGCTTTGGGCAGTTCCACTAAAAAAACTATTTATAACATCGCAAATTTCATGTTTATTATTTAGAACTTACAAGGAAATATGTGAAAATGGTTTTTTCACATCGGTTATATAAAAACCAAAGTGAAAAATCCATATTCATCACTTTTCCATGTCGGTTATACAATATAATTGACATGAAAAGATGAATTTTCACATTTTTTATCATATAACTGATGTGAAAAAACCATTTTTCATGTCAGTTATATGATAACCAACATTATATATCTTTTTAAATTTTATGAATTATTAGCGGATTCATTTCATTGTCTTTCATTCTTGTGACACAAGTCTCGTTTCTCTCTCACCCAAGCCCTAACTCTATCATTTATTTGATTCAGTGGTCCAATCTCACATTATGATCTTAATTCACCCGTAGGTTTCATCATTCTCATCTTACACATTGAATACGGATCTGATCATCTATGAAGTAATCCTATTTTTTTAGTTTCTCTCTTTTTGGTCATTCTTTAGTGTGGAATCCCTAAACATCATTTGTTCGATCCGATGGACTCTATTCTTACATTAACATCTTCATACACCCTTGGTTTTTGTCGGCGTAATCATTTCACATTAAATTATAGATCTTCTCTGTAACACCCCAAGCTTCTACGGTACGCTTCTCTTTGAATAATGCGATAGCGTGTGTTGTACGCAACACCGAGTTCTAACAACCAATCAAACTAGCCGTTATGAATAGTAATACCTACTTTTTAAAATTATATATATTTCATATTTCAAAATGGACTTCATTTTTGGATTCGGAATATCTAATTTAGCCTAAGGTGAAATTTTGGTACTTTTCGGATAACTTTCATATTTTGATGAATAGTGAAAATTACTAAATTTTAATTAAAAACAACTTTTTTAATCAAAATAATTAATAGTGATAAATTATGAATTTTAGTAGTTTTAAAGTATATTTAGAATATATTTTTACCATTCAATATAATTTTGGTCATTGGACATAATTTTACAATTAAACCGAACATAAACAAGTGTCAATCTTTTGATAGTTATTATCTCTTAAAAACACGCTTTTTGTTTTGACAGCGGGAATTAATTTTAAATTAATTTCTGCCACTTCTGTGTTTTGAATTTAGGAAAATGGATTCCATATTTGGAATCAGGATGTTCAAATTGTGTAAATAGGTAACTTTTATTTTTAGACATTTTGAATAATTACTGCGGTAAATATTTTATTTACCATGGTTAAGGGTAAATCCGGTAAATAAGGGTTAAAAAATAATATTATAATAATACTAAATTACCCTAAAACGTGTCTTAACCCTATTGGTTGATACATGGTCGACCATGGGCATCTTTGGGTTGATTTTGGGACCCCATGGATCCACTTGTAAGTGATAATGACACTTTATTTTAATTAAGTTAAAATGAATACAAAAATCACACAGGCATATATCCTTTAGCAAAACAATTGTTACACAGGGTTATATATGTTGGATTTTAGATTAGAAATATTCATTAGAAAGATAAAAAGATTTCATACATAATTATATTTTATTTATAATTTTTAGACATTAAATAATTTATTTTATTTATGACACAATGATGATGCAGTAATTACTATAATAGTGAAAAATTAAAATAATTGATATTATAAATACCCAAATAAATATAATATGAAACTTTTAATGAATTAAAATAATTTTATAGGATAATATGATATATTAGGATTGATTTAATTGACTTTTTTCGAAGTAATCAATCTGTTATGAGTTTCACAAAAATCAACTATTGAATAGTGTCAGAATTGACATAAAAGAGTTCTTAAAACAAATATTATATTATTAATTGATATTAAATTCCTAAAAATATAAGGTTAGGCCAAGAGACTTATATCATGATAGTTTCATCATTAATGGACCACTTGGGGGTCGTTTAGATGTATATAGTAAGTTTATTAACCATATTATATAAAAATACAAAGAGACATTGTAAAAGTGAAACTAATTAACTTAGAGTTAATACTTAAAGATAAGGTTAATATAAGTACCCAAACCTGTCTAAATTCTATTTTTTGAGTGGTTTTCAAACTATACCCACCTTAACTTTTGAATAATCAACTTTGGAGCCATTAGAAACCGAATATGAATTTATTATAAATTAATATTTCTTGCTTTTCCAAAGGTGCCCCTCACCCCTCTTATAAAAGGGCACTCCTCCTTCTCATTTCTTCACACCTTCAAAGCCTTTTGGTTCGGCCAAACTCTGCCCAAATACTCTCCCAACATCCCTCACTACAACCTAGAGGCCTTAGTTTGATCATAAATCCAACCTAAGGAGCCCTTTTGTTCAAATCAAAAGGAAGAACCCGAAGAAGAGGTAATGTTTTCACCACCCCTTTTCAAGTTCCTTTCTTTTTCCACTTCTTTTTTCTTTGTTCTTACCATTCTAAAATAATAACTCCAGTATCTTAAATATAATGTGATGTTATTATAAATATGTTACAACCATATTCAGTATTCTATCCACCCTTTGAATAACATGTCACCATACATGCGTACGTACGGCTTACCGTCTCCACATCGTGGTGTAATTGTTATTCAATATATTATTATTTGGATGGGTATAATAATGATGTGTAACTCATGTAAATAAAAAATATAACATGTTAATGATTCTGTATATATGATATACCATCCTTTTATATATTATTTTAATATCAAAAGAATGATATTGTCGCTCGTGCGTACGTACGGACTACCGTCTCCACGAACGCGATGAGATTCATTCTCCATCGTATCCATTCAAGTATAATTATCATTTGATGATTTAAAAATGATGTTTAAGGACTTGATATAATTCTGGATATGAATAATATACAACAAACATGGCTTATGTAACAAAACATATAAAAGAAAATGAGTAAGTTAACACCCGAAACGACGATAATTCTAAGATATTATTAACAAATCAATGTTAAAAGATCATATATGATATCATATTAATATATATGATTCTTGTATAATTTAATAACAATTATTTCACCATTATAAAGGAGGTTAACCTACCCCAACCAAGGAAATGTACAAGGTAAGTGTTATTTCACAATCTCTTCATTATCCGAGGTTGTTTATACGTAATAATCTACTGGGATTTCTTTATCATCCACATCCGTGTTTCTTCAAAATTTATTTCAAAACACTTTTACAAGAATATGGGTTAAAGTCATTTATACCCTTGTTTGACTTTTTATAAGAGGAATCTTTCCGTCATTTTCCAAACAAGGTGCTTTTTAACCTTTTCGATAGAATTAAGGTAAGAAAGTTTTTTTAACTTATACGGCGGGTGCGACTATTTTCCACCGTTATAAAATCATTGAATCTTCCCTTACAAGCTTAGAAGAATATTTTAAAATTAAATGATTTCTTTTTATAATTATGTGAGATTTAAATGATTTCAAAAAAATAGATATTTCTCTCAAATATATGAAAATCCAGTGCAAATGTATATGTATTTAACACAAGCTTAAAAATGTTTTTAGAAAACCCAACTCTCGAGTGTGGTAGATAGGAAGGGATTGGGAGTGGACCCATCATGGCCTGTAATTAGTCGAGCAGTCTCAGAATTAGTTATTTTGTTTTCAAAAGCTTTCATAATGTTTTCAGAAAAACACTGGAGTATATTATTGCAATTTTAAACGTAAGTATCTTCTAAAAAATTGCATCGGTAGGTCTCATGAGACAAACTAGTGTCTTGACACAAGGCCTTGACAAAATCTTATTTGTAGTCTTGGCACGAGGCCTTGGCTATGTGGTTATGATAGTCTGGCATTATGCATTCCATCATTATGAAAGTGGTTATTGATTTTGCATGTGATTATTAGATTAGTAGAATAACCATGTGAATAAGTAAATGGCATTATCTCATTTTATTTATTCCATACTATGTTAAAAGTTCAAGTTTAAAAGGCTTTTATTTTAGTTATACATTGCCTTAAATGTTTATTCTTATTTATGAAAGTTTCCGCTATATTGTTATCCTTACTGGGCATTTGATCCCACCCCTTTTATATGTTTTATTTTTCCCAGGAAGTGAAGAAGTAAATTATGAATGACCTACAGGGATATTATGTGGGGATATGAGTGTGGATTATGGAGGCAATATGTTGTTGTATTAGTTTTTCATTTTATGATGTAATGTAAGACTTATGAATATATCTAGTGTTTCCAAGACTACTAAACCAATCGGTCTTTCGAGATTTGATCTTTCTTGTGGTCATACCAATGTTAAGTAATAATGCACTGACTCTGGGTAACTGGGGTCGGGGCGTTACAGTTGGTATCAGAGGAAGTTTAGTACAAACCTTGGAAGCTAGATTTAGATAAACTCTGATTAGAGCACGTAGACCTAAGATGAACTTTGAGGATTAGTATAGAAGAACTTCCTAGAATTTTGGTATTGTAGAGATTTTGTGAGTTTTCCAAGCAATACATCCCTGTCTGGATACGAGCAGGTAGAGGCGGCTCTGGAACAGATGTACCTAGGGGTAAAACCCGAAAACACCACTTTGAGCTAGACTCGAACGGGAACTAGTGCACGACAACGGGCCTTGCTGCACTCTTGGTTACGACACTACCGGGGGATATGCTTAGGATAACTCTCATTTTTCTTTACAAATCATTTTTAAGGGATTATGAGTATATACTTCCTCAAAGAAAACATTCTTATGATTATGGATTATATCCATAAATAGTTCAATTTATGTTAAGTGTTTTATAAGTATGGGATTATGTATTTTGATTCATAAACTAATCTAGTTTATTCCATTATTTAGAAATGGCGTCTAGTGGAAGAAATGGAAACCGTATCAATGCACGCACTCCATGTAGGGATTGCCCTCCTGCTCAAGATAATTATAGTGGAGCTGGTGATGCAACTGGAGCCGATCAGCTAATCACCATACTGGGACAACTTACTCAGGTTATGAATAATAACCTTACCCGTATGGAGCACCCTGATTCGCAGCGTGGAGGATCAATGTTAGATCGATTCATGAGGCAAAAACTACCAAAGTTCAATGGGAGTACAAATCCCTTAGTAGCTGAGCAATGGATATTTTCCCTAGAGAAAATATTTCAGGCTTTGGGGAGCAGTGAAAGGGAAAAAGTTATCATGGCAGTTTACCGCCTCACTGGAGATGCTGATCAATGGTGGTCATTGATTCAAAATACGAAGGAAGATAATGAAGTATCAAATATGGAATGGAGGGAGTTCAAAAATCTGTTTTTAGAAAAATACTTTCCTCGCGACCATCGAGCAGATATGGAAAGGCAATTTCTATGTCTGAGACAGAAGGAGGATGAGAATGTCACAAAGTATGAGGCTAACTTTACAAGGTTAGCAAGGTACACTGGTGATTATATACGTAACCAAAGAAGTAAGATTGATCGTTTCTTTTATGGTTAAAACCATTTCTCTATCGAGCATTAGTCTCACAATCCTTTTAATCGTACGAAGACATTGTCTCATGTGCTATCAAGACTGAAAAGGAATTCTCTAAGTCTTATGACTTTAAAGTAAATAAAGAGAAGAAGAGGCCTGCTGATCAATCTGGGAATGGAAATAAGGGGAAGAAAGGAAAGGTTGAATATCCATCCTGTGGTAAATGTGGGAAGAAACACCCCGGTGCTTGCTTGAAGGGAATGGGAGTCTGTTACAAGTGTGGTGAAAAAGGCCACCAAGCTCGTGATTGCAAAGGGAAGAAGGAAGCCACCAACGTTCAGTGCTACAATTGTAGGGAGATGGGACATTATGCGAATGAATGTCCTAACCGTCAGGAGAACTTACCTCAGAAAAGGCCAAGGGATCAAGGCCAAGCTTATGCTATCACTACTGCTGAGGTAGAAGCTCCGAAAGACATGGTGGCAGGTAATTTAATGGTTTCCTCAAGTTTAGCAAATGCATTATTTGATTCTGGATCATCGCATTGTTTCATATCTTCCCAGTTTGCTAAGAAAATTAGATATTTCCAATTTGATTTAACAAGGGAGTTGTCAGTTAAAACTCCTAAGGTAAGTATCATTGCAACAAAGTTTTGTGAATCAGTCCCCATTAGAGCACATAAATGTTCGTTATCTGCTGATCTCATCGTCATACCTATGATTGAGTTTTACATAATCCTCGGTATGGACTGGCTTTCGGACTATGATGCGAAGATTTATTGTAAGAAGAAAGAGGTTACGATTCTTGATGATAATGATAAGGAACACCTTATCTTTAGAGCAGAATCATCACCACCTAATTCTTATTTAGATCCACCCTCAATAGCTCAACTAAATTCAATTATTGGGGAGGAGGAGAATGAAATAACTGCGGGTGAGGAAAGGAATGTTCAAATAGAGGATGTACCTGTTGTGAAAGAATTTGTAGATGTATTTCCGGAAGATTTACCTGGACATCCTCCAGAATGAGAAGTTGAGTTTTCCATTGATTTAATTCCTGGATCAAGGCCTATATCGAAGACCCCTTATAGAATGGCCACTTTAGAATTATTTGAACTAAAGAAACAACTAGAGGAATTGAGTAATAAGGGATTTATTCGCCCTAGTGTTTCTCCATGGGGAGCCCCTGTTCTTTTTGTTAAAAAGAAAGATGGATCTATGAGGTTATGTATCGACTACAGGGAGATCAATGCTATAACGATAAAGAACAAGTATCCCCTACCTCGTATTGATGATTTATTTGACCAACTACATGGAGCTCAATACTTTTCAAAAATTTACCTTCGATCTGGATACCATCAGTTGTGTGTAAAGAAGGAATACATTCCGAAGACAGCATTTCGAACCAGGTACGGGCATTACGAGTTTACTGTAATGCCTTTTGGATTGACTAATGTACCCTCTGTATTCATGGATCTGATGAATAGAGTTTTCAAGGAGTATCTCGATGAATTTGTGGTGGTATTTATTGATGATATCTTGGTATACTCCAAAACCTACGAAGATCATGAAAATCACTTGCGCATTATCTTGAAGACTCTGAGGAGGCATGAATTATATGGGAAGTTTAGCAAGTGTGAATTCTGGCTTCAGGAGATTTCTTTTCTTGGCCATATTGTCTCTAAAGATGGAATCTCTGTTGATCCTTCTAAGACCAAGGAAATCCAAGAATGGCCAGCACCTACGAGTATAACTGAGGTATGCAGTTTTATTGGTTTGGAAGGTTATTATCGACGTTTCGTCCAGAATTTTGCCCGATTGGCTAACCCATTAACGAAGCTCACACGTAAAGGGGTTAAATTTGTTTGGACAAAAGAGTGTGAAGAATGTTTTGAATAACTGAAGAAAAGATTAGTCAATGCTCCTATATTGACTCTACCATCGGGGAATGATGGGTTCGTTATTTATAGTGATGCATCGAAGAAAGGACTTGGTTGTGTCCTTATGCAGAATGATAGAGTTATTGCCTATGCATCATGACAGTTGAAAATTCATGAACAAAACTATCCTACTCATGATCTCGAGTTAGCAGCTGTGATCTTTGCTTTGAAGATATGAAGGCACTACCTCTATGGTGAAAAATGTGAGATTTATACTGATCACAAGAGTTTGAAGTATATTTTCTCACAAAAAAGAACTCAACATGAGGCAAAGGAGATGGCTTGAATTACTCAAGGATTATGATTGCATGATACACTACCACCCGGGGAAAGCAAACAAGGTGGAAGATGCTTTGAGTAGAAAAGACCATGGAGTTTTGAACAATATGAGAATTGAAAGGGATCCAATTTTCATGGATCTAGTGAAGATGGACATGGGAATAACCAGGGAAGGCGAAACATCATTTCTTTTTCAAATGTTTGCCAAACCATCTTTAATAGAAAGGATTAAGAGTACTCAGACCGATGATGAAGAATTTCAAAAGAAGATTAAAGCTGTGAATGATGGGAGATTGAGAGACTTTGTGTATGAAGATGGAATTTTGAAATTTGGGAAGTGACTTTGTGTTCCCGATATACCTGATCTAAAGAGGGAATTGCTGGATGATGCTCATAGTTCCAATTTCTCTATACACCCTGGGAGCACCAAAATGTATAGAGATTTGAAGGAACATTTTTGGTGGGACAACATGAAGAGGGAGATTGCTGATTTTGTGTCAAGATGTATGGTTTGTCAACAAGTGAATGCTGGAAGGCAACAGCCTGGAGGAGTCATGCAACCTCTTCCCATACCGGAGTGGAAATGGGACAATATTACGATGGACTTTGTCATGGGGCTACCAAAGACTCCTAGAAGGAACGATGAAATATGGGTTATTGTTGATCGTCTTACCAAGTCAGCACATTTTCTTTCTATAAGAGAAGATCTACCCCTGGAACATCTAGCAAGACTATATATTAATGAAGTTGTGAGACTTCCTGGAGTACCCCTATCGATTGTTTCTGATCGTGATCCCCGTTTTACTTCAAGATTCTGGAAAAGTCTTCAGAAATCCCTGGATACTGAACTTCATTTGAGCACTGCATACCACCCTCCGACAGACGGACAATCAGAACGGACTATTCAAACCTTAGAAGACATGTTGAGATCTTGCTCACTTGACTTTCAGGGTATGTGGGATCAATATTTACCTCTGGTAGAATTTTCCTATAACAATAGCTTCCATTAGAGTATTCAGATGGCACCATATGAAGCATTATACAGAAAGAGATGTCGTACACCAACCTGTTGGGATGACGTTGGTGAAAGAAAACTTGTAGGCCCAGAACTGGTGGAGGAAACGGTGGAAAAGGTGAAAGTAATCCAAAATCACATCAAAGCAGCTCAAAGTAGGCAGAAGAGCTATGCCGATAATCGAAGGAAGGATTTGGAATTTCAAGTCGGTGATCATGTTTTCCTGAAGGTATCTCCGTGGAAGGGAGTCATACGTTTTGGTAAGAAAGGTAAATTGAGTCCCAGGTACATCAGACCTTTCGAAATTCTAGAACGAATTGGGGTTGTAGCTTACCGATTGGCAATGCCGCCAAGTCTCTCCAAAGTTCACGATGTGTTCCACATATCTCTGTTGAGGAAATACATGCCTGATCCAACGCATGTACTCACCTATGAAGAATTAGAACTGGAACCCGATCTTTCCTATTGTGAAGAGCCCGTCAGGATTCTTGATACGAGAGAACAAGTACTGAGAAACCGGACGACGCGTCTGGTAAAAGTTTTGTGGAGAAACCATAAGATGGAAGAGGCAACGTGGGAACCCGAGGAACTTATGATGAAGAACCACCCGAGTCTTTTCATGCGATAGTATTCTAGAAATTTCTAGGATGAAATTATTTGAAGGATGGGAGAATGTAACACCCCAAGCTTCTACGATACGCTTCTCTTTGAATAATGCGATAGCGTGTGTTGTACGCAACACCGAGTTCTAACAACCAATCAAACTAGCCGTTATGAATAATAATACCTACTTTTTAAAATTATATATATTTTATATTTCAAAATGGACTTTATTTTTGGATTCCGAATATCTAATTTAGCCTAAGGTGAAATTTTGGTACTTTTCGGATAACTTTCATATTTTGATGAATAGTGAAAATTACTAAATTTTAATTAAAAACAACTTTTTTAATCAAAATAATTAATAGTGATAAATTATGAATTTTAGTAGTTTTAAAGTATATTTAGAATATATTTTTACTATTTAATATAATGTTGGTCATTGGACATAATTTTACAATTAAACCGAACATAAACAAGTGTCAATCTTTTGATAGTTATTATCTCTTAAAAACACGCTTTTTGTTTTGACAACGGGAATTAATTTTAAATTAATTTCTGCCACTTCTATGTTTTGAATTTAGGAAAATGGATTCCATATTTGGAATCATGATGTTCAAATTGTGTAAATCGGTAACTTTTATTTTTAGACATTTTGAATAATTACTGCGGTAAATATTTTATTTACCATGGTTAAGGGTAAATCCAGTAAATAAGGGTTAAAAAATAATATTATAATAATACTAAATTACCCTAAAACGTGTCTTAACCCTATTTGTTGATACATGGTCGACCATGGGCATCTTTGGGTAGATTTTGGGACCCCATGGATCCACTTGTAAGTGATAATGACACTTTATTTTAATTAAGTTAAAATGAATACAAAAATGACACAAGCATATATCTTTTAGGAAAACAATTTTTACATAGGGTTATATATGTTGGATTTTAGATTAAAAATATTAATTAGAAAGATAAAAATATTTCCTACATAATAATATTTTATTTATAATTTTTAGACATTAAATAATTTATTTTATTTATGACACAATGATGATGCAGTAATTACTATAATAGTGAACAATTAAAATAATTGATATTATAAATACCCAAATAAATATAATATGAAACTTTTAATGAATTAAACTAATTTTATAGGATAATATGATATATTAGTATTGATTTATTTGACTTTTTTCTAAGTAATCAATCTGTTATGAGTTTCACAAAAATCAACTATTGAATAGTGTCAAAATTGACATAAAAGAGTTCTTAAAACAAATATTATATTATTAATTGATATTAAATTCCTAAAAATCTAAGGTTCGGCCAAGAGACTTATATCATGATAGGTTCATCATTAATGGACCACTTGGGGGTCGGTTGGATGTATATAGATAGTTTATTAACCATATTATATAAAAATACAAAGAGACATTGTAAAAGTGAAACTAATTAACTTAGAGTTAATACTTAAAGATAAGGTTAATATAAGTACCCAAACCTGTCTAAATTCTATTGGTTGAGTGGTTTTCGACCTATCCCCACCTTAACCTTTGAATAATCAACTTTGGTGCCATTAGGAACTGAATATGAATTTATTATAAATTAATATTTCTAGCTTTTCCAAAGGTCCCCTCACCCCTCTTATAAAAGGGCACTCCTCCTTCTCATTTCTTCACACCTTCAAAGACTTTTGGTTCGGCCAAACTCTGCCCAAATAATCTCCCAACATCCCTCACTACAACCTAGAGGCATTAGTTGGATCATAAAGCCAACCTAAGGATCCCTTTTGATCAAATCAAAAGGAAGAACCCGAAGAAGAGGTAATGTTTTCACCACCCCTTTTCAAGTTCCTTTCTTTTTCCACTTATTCTTTCTTTGTTCTTACCATTCTAAAATAATAACTCCAGTATCTTACATATACTATGATGTTATTATAAATATTGTACAACCATATTCAGTATTCTATCCACCCTTTGAATAACATGTCACCATACGTGCGTACGTACGGCTTACCGTCTCCACGTCGTGGTGTAATTGTTATTCAATATATTATTATTTGGATGGGTATAATAATGATGTGTAACTCATGTAAATAATAAATATAACATGTTAATGATTCTGTATATATGATATACCATCCTTTTATATATTATTTTAATATCAAAATAATGATATTGTCGCTCGTGCGTACGTACGGACTACCGTCTCCACGAACGCGATGAGATTCATTCTCATTCGTATCCATTCAAGTATAATTATCATTTGATGATTTAAAAATGATGTTTAAGGACTTGATATCATTCTGGATATGAATAAGATACAACAAACATGGCTTATGTAACAAAACATATAAAAGAAAATGAGTAAGTTAACACCCGAAACGACGATAATTCTAAGATATTATTAACAAATCAATGTTAAAAGATCATATATGATATCATATTAATATATATGATTCTTGTATAATTTAATAACAATTATTTCACCATTATAAAGGAGGTTAACCTACCCCAACCAAGGAAAAGTACAAGGTAAGGGTTATTTCACAATCTCTTCATTATCCGAGGTTGTTTATACGTAATAATCTACTGGGATTTCTTTATCATCCACATCCATGTTTCTTCAAAATTTAATTCAAAACATTTTTACAAGAATATGAGTTAAAGTAATTTATACCCTTGTTTGACTTTTTATAAGAGGAATCTTTCCGTCGTTTTCCAAACAAGGTGCTTTTTAACCTTTTCGATAGAATTAAGGTAAGAAAGTTTTTTTTAACTTATACGGCGGGTGCGTCTATTTTCCACCATTATAAAATCATTGAAGCTTCCCTTAAAATCTTAGAAGAATATTTTCAAATTAAATGATTTCTTTTTATAATTATGTGAGATTTAAATGATTTCAAAAAAACAGATATTTCTCTCAAATATATGAAAATCCAGTGCAAATGTATATGTATTTAACGCAAGCTTAAAAATGTTTTTAGAAAACCCGACTCTCGAGTGTGGTAGACAGGAAGGGATTGGGAGGGGACCCATCATGGCCTGTAATTAGTCAAGCAGTCTTAGAATTAGTTATTTTGTTTTCAGAAGCTTGCATAATGTTTTCAGAAAAACACTGGAGTATATTATTGCAATTTTAAACGTAAGTATCTTCTAAAAAATTGCATCGGTAGGTCTCATGAGACAAACTAGTGTCTTGGCACAAGGCCTTGACAAAATCTTATTTGTAGTCTTGGCACGAGGCCTTGGATATGTGGTTATGATAGTCTGGCATTATGCATTCCATCATTATGAAAGTGGTTATTGATTTTTCATGTGATTATTCGATTAGTAGAATAACTATGTGAATAAGTAAATGGCATTATCTCATTTTATTTATGCCATACTATGTTAAAAGTTCAAGTTTAAAAGGCTTTTGTTTTAGTTATACATTGCCTTAAATGTTTATTCTTATTTATGAAAGTTTCCGCTATATTGTTATCCTTACTGGGCATTTGAGCTCACCCCTTTTCTATGTTTTATTTTTCCCAGGAGGTGAAGAAGTAAATTATGAATGACCTGTAGGGATATTATGTGGGGATATGAGTGTGGATTATGGAGACAATATGTTGTTGTAGTAGTTTTTCATTTTATGATGTAATGTAAGACTTATGAATATATCTAGTGTTTCCAAGACTACTAAACCAATCGGTCTTTCGAGATTTGATCTTTCTTGTGGTCATACCAATGTTAAGTAATAATGCACCGACTCTGGGTAACTGGGGTCGGGGCGTTACATTCTCATATCCAAATAGCTCACATGAAGGTTCAAATATATTTTAGAAAGTATGAATTAGTTGTTCCTTATTTTATTTCTAGTATGAATTAGTTGTTCCCATTCAATATATTTTTCCTTTTTTTGGATTACTTTAAAATTATTTTAAAGAATATGTTAGGTTCGTATTTTGAATATTTCTACATTTATATATGTATATTTGTTTCATAATATTCAAATTAAGTGGAAGGGAAATAATATTCGTATAAACTATTTGTAGTTTCATATTTTTATTATGATTTATTATTTGCTGATTTACCTATTTTGGGTTCCTTCTTCATACACCAAGTTTTTATGATAGGCAGGTAGGGGTCAAGTTGTGACCATATGCTATGTATAATGTATTCACACATTAATTTTTTCATATATATTGACCCTTCATAATTTTATTTTTTCAAATGATAGTAATTATACTCTATGTTTATATTCTATATATTGTTTAATGGTTGTCATTATATATATTTTTATAATTTTATAAGGTTATATTCAATATTTTTTTTTACTTCAGAAATTTTTTAAAGGAATATATTTTTTAATTCCTTCCACATGATTGATTTTCTCATCAAATTTTTTATTTTTCTTCTAATGTTTCCCTTATTGGTTTTCTATATTTTTTGATGTCATTTCTAATATCAATATTTTATAAATTACTCCATTTTTAATAAATGTTAATAAGAAATATAATTGTAATATCTTCATATTTTTCCATATAATTTTATAATGCTATTATAATTTAATTTTTACCAATTATTCTCCACTTGGTATATACTATAATGACACCACCCAACTTACTTTTTAGTATGGATTATGATAATTTTTTTGTAAATCCTTTTTAATTCAATTTATTTATACTATATTCAATATGATATGTTAGGATTATGATTATTTTCTCATTTATGTTCTATAGATATATATATATTTAATAATTATTTTATGGGTGAATGTATAATATCTCTATAAAGTATTGGAAATTTATTTGGGTATTTAACACCCTATTATCTTTAATGCGGTTAGAAAATTTTACCTTCCATTACTTTTTAAACTTTATTATCCTTAAAATAATCTAATATTTCCCCCATCTAAATCAATTTTATCACCACTATATTCTTTTGAAAATATATTTTTTTTGATATTTTTTTTGATATTTGTTATAAATAATAATGAATCGAGGTTAGTTTAATGCGCCTCGAATTGGTGATTAATACGAGGAAGGTTTTGATTATTTTTTGGAATTTTTTAAACAAAATGTTCCAAACAATGACATGTTTTTATTTCATTAATGAAAATTTTAAATTGGAATAATTTTGAAAGAAAAGATATTAAAGATCATTTAATTTTTCATGTTTTTAATCCGAGTTATAACTCTTATATTTTTCATGGTGAAACTGGGCAGAATTTCAAATATATTGATGATGGTTCTTTGAAAGATGATAAATACGATCAACATGATGAAATGATTTGTGATATTTAAGTAGTGTAAATTGAGAAAGAATCCACAATTGATCATCTATATGATGATGTAAAAAAACCATTGCATCTAGGTTGTATGGGATTTATAGTTTTATCAATGGTGTTTATATTAATTAACCTAAATACAAAACATGGATGGAGTGATAAGAGTTTTATAGTGATGATATAATTATTGGAAGAAATTATTCCTAAAGACAATGATCTTCTAGATTCACATTATAAAGTGAATAAAATATTATTCCCGATGGGATTAGTGTACAATAAAATAAATTTCTACCCAAATGACTGAAAGATCTCGATATTTAGTGAAGGTGCTTCCTTGTTAATTTTTTTCTTAACACTATTTTATTGTTAAATAAGTGTTTATTAAGTGATTTAGGAGTTTTGGAACTGTCTTGGTGTTGCTGTAATGGCCTGAAATTTTGAATAATATTTGTTTCCTAATTTTTTGTGTTATTTTATTTTTTACTCAACAAGACTATATCCTTTTGTTAATGAAGTGAGTGTAATTAAAATGAGACCTTTGGGTTTTGACTGTTATATGATCATTGGTCAATATGAATATTGGAAACTATACTCTTAACATTATGATTATTGTTTATAAATACAAAAGATCATGGTTAATTAATACAGAAACAAGAGTCGGTGGCCTCATCCAGCAGACTCAGGCTGCACGTAGCCCATTTTTCAGAGCTTGGGAAGGAGGTGGCATCACTGGGATTCACTCTGGACCATGCCCAAGCCGAACTTCAACATGTTAAGCTTGAATAGAATCACTTATAGGAAAAGTTCAAGTTTATAGAATTCACTACATGGTCATTGTTGTCTGAGCCACCCCAAGATTCTATCACCATTGCACACCATACTCTTAGGTGATATGCAGGTGTTGTAAGAGGCTATGTAACGAGACCTTAATTACTTTGTGTAATCCTTTGGTATAAATAAAATTTTTATTTCTTATTGTGGTAATTTTTTTGAATTTTAAATTTGAAGATAAATATAGGATGGATTTATAGAATATTCATATTATTGATGAATATTGAAAAAAATTATTTTAAAATTCATTTTTTTATACTTTAAATAATTAATAATGTGAGACAATTTTCAAAAAATGGTCTTCTGCAGTTGTGATCAGTAAGAAATTTGGATTCTAATAAGATCAACTTATTTTTTGTTGAATAGTAAATTATGAATAGTAATATTACCCTTATGAATAGTAATGTGACAATTGGAATAGTAACCTCACTTAATTAAGTATAAATATAATTTTGGCATTTTGAATGTTAATGTGATATAATTGCATAAGTAAATAATTGTTTCAGAAATTATTAGTTAAGTATTTGACTTTTTTTGTGTAAATAGTGTTTTTAATGAAAAATAAAATATCTCATAATTATAATTTTTGTTTCATAAAATGGAGTTCATTTTTGAATTCAGAGCATCAATATTCAGTTAGGGTGAATTTATGAGATTTTTATAAAATGTTTTGTTTTTTGATGAATAGTAAAAATATAGTTTTGAGTTCCAGTGTGTTTAGTGACATCATTAATGACGTAATCCTGAAGTAATAATTCTGGTAAAATTGTGTACAGTAAGATATGTTATGAGGTGTCCCAAGTGGCCAGTACCATAGGCAAATACCCTGGGCAAACCCATGGTTTTGCAAAAACCACTATTGAAGTGTCCCTTGAAAATTAATAAAATATTCCCTCATTTTTTTCTATAAATACCAATCCATTTCTTCATTACGTTCATTAAAAATTCCTACTCAATGAATCTATAATCTTTTTACCTCCCAAGGAGTCCCCCCAAGGTTCCCTCAAGCCCCACAAGGTCCCAACCTTCATGTTTTTGAAGTTAATCTTCAAGGTAAGGGAACCCTTCACCCTCCTCTTTTAGTCATGACTTCGTTTATATTATATCATCTAGTTTCCATTTTGTTATGTGAGGGTATTTTCTTATATATCCTTATTTCTTTTCATTTTATGTAAAAATTATTAGATACCCTTTCTACTCTCATCCACTTATTTTCCGAATTCTTAAGTGATGCCGTTAGGCTGCCAAATTTTCCAAAAAGAAATCACATCTTCTATTTTCTTTCAAGTTTCCTTTTTCATTTGGTATGTCATTAAAACATCCATACCATGATCTTATTTACATTATATTATATACCTATACTGTATTATGAGTTATTTATGAGTGAGTAACCCTTTCCCCTCTCTTTTTAATGTTTTCTAAAACCATGTTTCATAACTGTTATGTTGCAAAAATTTTGTCTCAAAATATATCCCTTTTTATCAAGAAATTATTGCATTTTCCTTATATGAATACCCAAAAATCTTTAATTTTAAAGGATATTTATCTTGACATAAAAATGATATATTTTATTTTTAAATGGATATAAATAAAACCCTTATTCCCTTTCCACGGGTTATAAATGACATAATGATCTTGTTTTTAAGCACTTTTTATAAATATCATGATTTTGATATGAAACCCATTTCTTTTATTCTATTTGGGTTATTTATGAAATTATTTATTATGATCTATGTGGATCACATGAAAATAAAGATAAATTAATGTTGCACCCTGATGACGCTCCAATGCATTGGGTAAAAAATTTAATCTCTAGAGATGACAAGTTTTACGATACATTGGTGAATAACCATGGTAATTTTTATGACACCTTAGGGATAAAATTTGTTGATATGTTCATGAATATCTAAATTAAATGTTGTTTCCACATTTTCAAGTTATGTTTGAAGTTATTATTATTATTATATACTTCTTTATCAAAATGTTATTATTGGTATCACTCAAGTTCACTTGTAAACTATTTCACTTGCTTTCCTTACTGGGTCTTCTGCTCACCATTTCTTTTGATGTATGTATCCAGGTTGTGAGATAAAGTAATTTTACTTAGGATGAACCTATGTTGAATCCTTACAATTTTATTATAAAAATTCTTTATATTGTCATGTATTATGTTCCTGATTTTCAAGACACTATACTTTAAAGAACCTCTGTTTGTGAAATTTAATGAAAAGTTATGTAGAAAAAGGCAGGATACCATAGTTTCGGGACATAAAAAGAGAAGAAAAGTGAACAAACACTATATAGAACATGATTATCACATAGTTAGTGTAAATCGTGTGATATTCCCAAGAAACCATGCGGCTTGGTTACCATTTTAGATAGAGGGTTAGTGCATAGTTACCACATGGTTTGAAAAACCATGTGGGTATCTCCAGGTAACCATGAGACCCAACTTCTCTTAGATAATGTCTTGCACATGGTTTGGAAAACCATGCAGGTAAACCATGCACCCCATTAAAAGTTGAAAATTTATAGTTTTTTTATCTCAGGTTTTTTAGATCATCCACCAAGTTTTCCTCCCTTTAGACCCCCTCTACCCTAGGTGATTTACTAGTAGCCCCATATCCCTCCATGGATTGTTCTCTCTCAATTCTTGGTCATTGGGTGTGAAACTAGGTGCAAATCAAAGATCTGGGAAAGTATAACACTACACATTTCTTTTCTTCTTGATTAGGGCTTGTAGAATCCCTCATGTTCTTATGAAGCCTTAAAAACTTCACTTTTCCTGATTATTTTAAGTTTGTACTTTAGTAAGGGTTTAAGATTGGGTCAAAGGTGGAGACTAAGTAAGAGTTCACCAACATACACAAGGTAGGTGGTCTTAAAATTTTTTTCCATAGTTTTGATGTGTTATATGGGTATATAGTTGTTTTATTTTGCTTCCATTTTTCATCTTGATGTATTTCATTATGGAAAGTGGTTTAGATATTATTTTGAGGTGTGATAACCTTCATAGACCCTGTTGGGTTCATCAATGATGTGAGACCAAACCTAGGGCTACCATTGGGTAATCTGGACCCTAGTAATTGGTGAAAAAAATTAGTAAACCTTGAGATAAGTATGTCATGAGAGTGAAAGGGGAAGTGAAAATAAAATTATTGTGTGGGTACGGTTAATGGATTTATTGAAAAAATTTATAAGTTGAGTCTTGTGAATTATTGATTGGTTTTGAAATGAGTTGGATGGTATGTTTGGGGCTTTAACTTTATTTTAGATTTATTAATGGAAAATGTTGTTTGAAAGTGAGAAATGTTTTGAAAGGAGGTGATTGACTCAAAGTGATTCAAAAGGGATTTTATAAGATATTTAAAATTGTTTCGAAATGGGAATAAGGTTACCCTTTTGAGAGAATGGTTTAATGGTTTCCTTTATGGGTTGAAAATGTAATCAAAAGCCTTGGGGCATGTTTTTAGTTTTGTAAAGGGAAAGTATGTGTCTTTAAGGGGTGGTTTGAAGATGATTTCAGTGATTAATTTGAATTGTGTCTATTACCATGATGTAGTTTATGATGGTCAAATGGAACCATAGTAATTTATGGTATTTCAGGGTTAGCGAGATAGAAACCATAACAATTATTCTAGCATGTTAACATGATCGTGAAATGAACTAAATGATGAATGGGATTCGATGATGATATAGCGTAAAGGGGTGTTTTTCATGATGTGAAAATGGGTTAAATGGGATTAATGTGAATGTTCCTAGTGGAATGTGTTTTTTACCTAAAATGCATAAGTAGTTAACACATGGAAAATGATAAATGGGTTATGACATGAAAATGATATATGTATTGATGAATTATGATTTGTGAATGTAATGTTATTGTTTGATTATGACTGTGAAATGGTATATGTTGAAAATTGTTAAAGAATCATGTGCATATAGCTTAGTGGTGGGATGATGGACTGATGCTTCTGCCATAGGTTATGTTGGACTGATACTCTAACCCCACCCAATAATGCTTGGTTTATGGAGTTATACTGATGCTCTATGACCCTAATAGTTGTATTAGACGAAACTTCCTGGACTGAGGCTCTGAGGTAAGTTTTATATAATGAAATGTTTTGATGTTGGACTAAGGATCTATGCTTCCCAACTAAAGGTCATGGTGTGGGTTGGGATATTGGGTTGAGGCTCTGTGCTTCCCAAACACATGGACATGGATATGTTACCAGACAGAGGCTCTAGGGTATATTGATAAATATTATTTGTAAATTATTTGTGAGTAACAGTGTATGTAACCCATTATGATCAATAATTGAGTAGTTTAGGATGAGGTATAAATGATGCAAATTCATAACCCATGTAACATGATCTGAAGATGAATTTAGTAACGAAGATAATACAAGTGATGAAATGATAATAATGATGAAAATGGATTAAGGGAACATTATAGCTAATGGGTATGTGATGAGTTTTGGTTAGTAAAATCCCTTATAGTTAAAGGTGTGTGTCACCTTTGTGCCTTGTCTTAGACTCAGAGTGTTACCTGTGTTAGTTTTTTTGTTTGGTTGATTCTAGGAAACTTAATGGGTAAATGGATATTAGATAATTAATTAAAAGTATTCCTTATTACTTGTTTATTTATTTCACTTGTTACCTGTATACACCTTTATACAAACTGGATATTCCTTTAGACACCATTTTTCTGCACCTGAGAAGATACTTCTTGTTTTTAGGTACTGGTTTAGATAAGGAACTTGGTGTTTGTTGGTGTACGGGATGACGGGTTGGAGTATGTGAGGTTAGGACTAGGTTGGGGATTAGGTCTACGTTTGGAGTCCTTTGGTATTTGTTCTTGGTTTATATTGTATGACTGCTTGACATGTAGATTGGTTACAAGATTTTGTTATAACATCTGTACTTGGTTACTTGTTGGTTTTGTTGTATGATGCCCATTTATAATGATTGTGTGCTATATATGAAAGAATATGAATTTATATAAGAGTGTCCTAAATGTGGGACATCACAGTATAAGTTGAACAAAAAATTACAGGATGACTTAGGAGTAGCAGAGACCCCTACCAAGGTAATTTGGTATCTTTTTATGATTCACCATTTTAAATGTTTATTTTCAAATTCATATGATGAAAAAAGGTTAAGATGGAATAAATATGATTAGATATGTGATGGAAAATTATGAAATCAAACTAATTTTCCACAGTGGAATAATATTTATCACTAGTTTCCTACATTCAGAAATGAAGTTAGAAATATCATACTTGGAATATGCATAATAGAATGAATCTATATCAAAGCTTTAGAAGCACACATAGTTTGTGGCCTATTTTATTGGTAATGTACAATTTATCTTCTTAATGTTTTATGAAGAGAAAATATGTCATGCTGAGCTTAATGATCTTTGGAAGAAAATAACTCAGAAATTATATTAGTGTTTTCTTATCATCATTAATTGATGATTTGAAAATTTAATAATAGGAAGTTATCAGATTGTATCATTCTTATAAAATGTAATATTTTCAATTTCCTGTAATGATTATGTTCACTATAAATGAATTATATACATATGGAAGTTTTTCTGTATATAGTGTTAAGGGACATAAATATTATCCAATTTGTGAACAATAGACTTCATATTATCAACTGCATCATGGGAGAAAAAAATATACATTGGTCATTAAAAGTTTTTGTCTATGGATCACTCTTATTTAAGATAAAAAAAGGAATTAAATGTCTCACAATAATTTTTAATCCTCTAAAACCTTTATCCACTGATCAATATTTTGATAGGGTTAAAAACATTGACGTGACATTCAAAAAGACACAAAAATTGGGTAATTATATAAATACTTGAAAAAACATTCTATATTTTTTGAGATACCATATTGATGATATCATAAGGTCAAACATAACATTGATTTCATTCATGTGGTGAATAATATCTAGGGTATATTGATTGGAACATTTGTAGATATTAAAGGAAATACTAA
This sequence comes from Viscum album, assembly GCA_963277665.1. Lineage (NCBI taxonomy): Eukaryota > Viridiplantae > Streptophyta > Magnoliopsida > Santalales > Viscaceae > Viscum > Viscum album. The sequence continues at coordinate 66,729,711 of OY728165.1, read as the reverse complement.
AGATGGGTTGAATGCAAAATTGGACTTACTCTCAATGGGAATACATTTGGAGTTATCTCCCACTCCTGATGAAAGTGAACATTCATTCGCCCATCTTTTTATATATTATACAAGTTGGAGAAAATTATATTTTTTCATTGTATTTATGATATCAAAGTGTTGTAGTTTTGTTCTTTTAATGTAAAAAATTTAGTGTCTTTAAAGAATTTAAATTTGATTGGTATGAAATCTCATGATTGTCACATCTGAATGCAACCACTACTACCGATTTCATTGCATAAAATATTTCCCATCCGTGTGGTAATGACTATCATGTAGATGTGTTATTCTTTAAATTCAGTTTTTAATAAGGCGATTGTTATGAAAATTTTGAATAATTTGGAGAAAGAAGTGGTTTATATACCTAATCAATTGGAAATGTATTTTCCTCCACCATTTTCTGATATCATTGTTTATTTGGTGTGGGAAATAAATCTTTTCATACCTGCATATCTTTTTTTGGATATATCATTTTGAAAGGAATATGGAGATATTAAAGAAGTATGTTAAAATCCATATCGGTAACGTCCTAAGAAAATAAAGAATATGAAATTTTCATATTTATTATTATTTTTGAATTAAATATTAATTTTAAATGGGATTTTATATTCAAGGGCGTACTTGAAAGGAAACAATGAGTTTCTCTCAAGTTTTATGGTGCACACAATGTTGAATCATACTGAAAAATAATAATATATTATTATTTTAAATGGTAGTTAACGCCTAGACGTTTTATTAGCGGGAATGAATAGAATAAACTAATATATTATTATACATGTTTTTTAAATGTTTTTACATTTATCCAATAAAATTTAGAGGATTAAAATGTGAATGAATCCAATTTTATGCACAAAAACTCTAATATTCTTTAAAAGTTTAATTTACCATCTTTTAATGGCGAACCCTCTTTACATCTGGTTTTGTTCACTTTTATATGTTTTATTTGAAAAAATAAAATTATTCTTTAGAATTGGGAGAGAAAAATTTACTTTGGGTAATTTTTTGGTATTTTTCTCATAAAGTTCATTTTTTAATAAATAGTGAAAAATATTGTATTTTAATTCAAATATGCCTTTTAATATAATTTATTTATATGGTTAGATAATCTTTTTAATTGGTTTTAAATTGAAATTAGATTATATTTTTACCATTTAAACTAATTTTTATCATTGGAATTAATTTCACTTTGAAATTGGACATAAACAAGTGTCAATCTTTTGATAGATATTGTCTCTTAAAAACCCGCTATTGGTTTTGACAACGGGAATTAATTTTAAATTAATTAAATAAACTTATATGTTTTGAATTTTTTAAAATAGAAATCATTTTTTAATTATGAATATAAAATATATCTTAGGCTGAATGTTTGGTATTTTTCTAAAAAACATCAAATTTTGATGAATAGTGAAACCACTAAGTAGTAGTTAAAAAACTGACTTTTTCATTTAAATGAAAATTTTCTTCTTATGTGAATTAAATTTATAAAATACAACATACATGGTTGTTATTATTAAGTTAACTGTGGTTCAATAAGTTAAGAATAATTTTTTTGGTGAATAATAACTTTTGACTTTTATTTACCGCGGTTAAAGTTAAATAGGGTAATTAAAGGTAAAAAGAATATTATAATAATAAAAAATTACCTTAAAACTTGTGATAACCTTATTAGATGAGTCATGTACGACCATGGGTATCCTTGGGTCGATTTTGGGACCCCATGGAGCCACTTGGGAGTAATAATGACACTTTAGATTAGTTAATTTAAAGCAAAGACAAAAGTGACACAAACAAATATCTTTTAGTAAATTAATTTTTACATGGAGTTATATAAGTTATATTTTAGAATATAAATATTAATTGTAAAGCTAAAAATATTTCCTACATCATGATTTTTCTTTATAATTTTTGACATCAAATAAATAAAATTATTTATGACACAAAAATGATGCAGTATTTACTTCACTAATAAATAATTTAAATAAATAAGATTATAAATTTTAAAGTAACATCCCAAACCTATGAAATTATTGTTGGATGAATTTATTTATAGAATGAGTCATCTTATCTTAGACTATAATTATTTTTGGACCTTTATAAACCAAAAATCATAATATAATAAAATAATTTTTCATACTTTTCTAAAGATCCCCCCTCCCCCTTATATAAAGCCCTCACTTCTAACCCATTTTTAATAACTCTCAATACCCTTTCTCATAAAAAACCAACCCAATAATCTCTCAAGATCCATATATTCCTTCTAGAATCCTTATCTTAGGCAGAAGTCACTTCAAGAATTCGTTTTGGTTCAAACCAAAGGGAGTTACCCGAATTAAAGGTAACAATTTCTATTAAATTCTTTTCTTTTATTTTACTTCTCCAACCCCTAAAATATTTTTATTACTTTATTTTATAACAACAAAAGTATCCTAAATATACTATGTTTTTGTTATGATAAGTATTAAAAATACACTTACACACACCTCCATCTAATGGGTGAAGAACATACTGTTTCTGTGGATGAAAAATTAACGCCTCACGAAACGATGATTGTTCAATTATCTTCTATAGCCTCTCATGGTGACCATTAATATGAAACTATATTTATATATTATATATATTATGTTTTTTTTTCTTTATTCTTCTGTATTTTTTATTTATAGCATACCTTTATGGTTTCCATTATGGGTAAACGCGATAATTTCATTTGAGAAAGTGCGGACTACCGCCCCCTCAAAGTGATATGACTCATTAATGCCATATGTGGGACGTATAAAGGATGTAGTTAATTATATTATATATGATATTATACTGGAACTATAATATATCTATTTATCATTATGTTTTAATTCCCTTTAAATACAAAATAGAAATGGAAGTAGCGTTCATGCGTACGTACGACATACCGTCTCCATGAATAGTGCATTTCATTTCTTACCTCTAAATGTTATGTACTATTATAAGTAAATGTATATACTAGATACATATGATACATATGATATATAAATCATGAATATCATTCTGTATATAATGTAATTTTGACCACATGGACAACTTGTAATTATAAGGTGTGCATTTTTTACTAAAGTACTAAATATCGACAAAAGGACCATTATTAACTTAAATGATTACATAATGTTTATAACACAGAAATAAGTTTTATAAAAGGAATAATAAACTTGAAAAATGTTCTTAATCAAGTATAAATTAACTTAATTTTATTACTTAGGATGAACAAGGAATAAACAAGTCCAGTCGAACATGAGGTAAGGGGATTTCTTATCTCACTTTGAATTCTGTGAGATTTCCACTGTTCACCACTTATTTATTGCATATGGTGTATTGTGTACAGAAATTTGATATATATTATCATGATTATATTTATATTCTTGTTATTCTTTGAATCATCTTGTGGTTATTAACTTTTGTTCATACGACTCGATTGATGACAACGTGGTAAGAAATTTTCATCTCACCTTTTATTCCCATGAGATTCATGCTATATTTTCCACTATTTCCTTTTGTGTGGTGTATGTACTGCCCATGATTGTATTAATTGTGTAATATAATTAAATTAATGGATATTTACATCTTTATTTTATGATCCTTATTTCATGGGTTGTTTGTTTTGTAAGTTACCATATCGGTAAGGGAACCTTTTAAATTAATTTCCATTCCTTGGGTTAATCATCTAATTCTTAAATATTTCATGCTATGATTATGTGTGGAATCACTATTTGTTTATTTATGTTCTAAGTTCCACTCCCCTTTGTGAGGATACACTTTTGATACACATAATCACTTCATGGATAAATTCTCAAGTCATCGATATGAACTTGATAAGAGTAAATTTAACTCAATTTATATTCATTGAGTTAAACATCCAGGTTATTGGTTTTGTCTTAAAAAGAATATGTGTGTATGTTCTCTGATTTATTTACACAGAATGTACAATAATATTTAGTGTATTTAGTTTTGTCACACATTATTATGTAATTGATTTATCCTTAATCTAAGGATACAATTTTTATAAGGGATTTCATCTCTATTTACATTCCATTGAGACTTCATTGTTTTTATGCACAAATTCACTCTTATATGGTGTATATAATATCCTTTGGAATATTATATCATGAATACCTTTATTCTCATGATATTATAAATTTCTGATTCAATGTTTATTGAATGGACCGAAGGCCTTATTTTTTATTGGTTTTCTGATTCAATGTTATTCCTCAATTATTTGTATTCAAGCGTCTCTCATTTTGTTAAAAACACTTTAACTAAAATATCATTTTAAATGTTTTAAAGATTTATTCTTCTAAATATTTCTCATTAATGTCCATGTTTTCAAATTGGTTTTTAGGATTTATTTTTATGGAAATTAATGTTTTCAAATGAAAATTCATTTAAAAGCTTCAAATTGGTATGTGACACTTTGATTCAAAAATCACTTTATTAAATATTTTAATTTTTTTTGAAAATGGTTTGATACAACATTGATTATATTAATATCTTGAAATGATATATTGTAATTGAAATGTGGAAGTTTTATCTTTACTTTATTCTTGTGTTATGTGTTTTGATTATGGTTATTGGGCACTGTTTATGTATATGGGTGGTTCCATGATAAACCTAGGGCGGGTGAGCCCAAGATAGCTCTCCAATGAATTGGATAACATGACGGAGGTAAATTTTGATGTTTCTCCTAAAATATTTAGGGAATTTTATGTGATGGGTATTCCAAATGTGACTCCCTATGGAGCTGTGATAGTTACAATGTAAGTATATTATGAATTCCATAAGTTACCTTTATGATTTATGATTTCTATGTGTTATTCATAAATCCTATGATTTCATAAGGTATGTTATGATTGAGAAGTATGGTTTCATTGTTTTGTATTTATTGATGGGATAATGTTTTTATTCCTTATTTTATAACCCTTACTGAGCTTTTTATGCTCATCCCAAGTTTTTGAAATGTTTTTCATAGGTTATAAGGAACGGTAAGAGGAAGGAATTATTCAAGAAGATTTATATCAAGAAAAGAACTCTTGTTTTATTTAAGGAGTTTTATTATTGTGAAAAATCGATTATAGTAGAAGTGTCTACTTTGTAATATTAAAGTTGATATGTAATAGTTACTTCCTAATTCTCTAAAACTCTATATGACAACCCTACTTTTTATTACAACTTAAACATGATTCATTACATAAAACTTCACTTGATACAACAAAGAATATTGAGAGGTTTAGTGTCTTTGGTGCTTAGGATCATTACATAAAAACTTAAAACATGAAATACAACATCTTTATTGAAAACTTCCTTTACATGACCACTACATTCCCTTGTACTTAGCATTGCATGGGATAACCTGGGGACATGCATAAGAAAAGTGTGAGCTATAAAGCCCAGTAAGGGAGTACACATGGAATAACATGAGGAGTACAATACATGTTAGAAAATAGGCATATTAATAGAGTATAAGAAAAACATGAACATAAAGGCATGATAAGGCATGATAATCATGACATGGAAATGTGGCAACAACACTTAACATGGAATTAGCATGAGCCAAGGCTCATTGCACATAAAGCATGAGTAAACCCTAATTGCACATGAAGCATGAGTAAACCCTCGTTGCACTTGAATTATCATGAGTCGACACTCATTGCACATGACGTATCATGATACTATACTTTACCCAATGCATTGGAGCGCTATAAGGGCACACCCTTCTTAAACATTTCATTTCATGCATAAGTGTGCCACATTGATCATAAAACCTGGATTCATAAAACATAAAAATTTATTCCATGATAAAGGAATGTGAAATTCATACATGAAACTTTGTAATCAATATATAAAGGTTCATAAAGGTGGATACCCTTTCTGGAGAAATGGTCATGGTATCCACTACACAATGACATTGGCTTAGAAAATCGGTGTGATTTCGGCAGCGTAACGTCGTGGCATAAGAATTCATAAAAATGGTTGATGAGAGATAAAGGGGTTACTCATCATATTTACATGTAATGGACAGTAGGGATGTCATATAGATACATGTCCCAACAATTGTAATGGAATTTAGATTCATGATACAAAATTATTGCTTGAATGTAAAAGAAGAGAGAGAAGTTCCTTTTGGAATTTCGACATAGTAACCAGTGCACATGGGAGGCATTTAATGAGAGAGAAAGGGGTATCCCATAATTCAAAAAATAATGGGGAATTATGGGGGAGGTGCGAAAACATACCCAAACATTCATAATTGAAATTAAAAGGGAAATACAACTTAAATAATATTGACAAAAATGAGAAAGGAAGGAAAAAAACCCTTACTTGGAAGTGTGCATCCAAAGGCCAGAGAGAGGCTTGTGAGAGGCTTCTTGGGAGCTTGGGGCACCATGGGAGGATTCTAGAGAGAGTAGGGGAGAGGTTGGACGAACTTAAAGGGCTTTGAGTGAGGAGGAAGTGGGAGCTTGGGTGGGTTTATATAGGAAAGTTGAGGGAATTATTTATTATTTAGGTTTGGGACCCCTTATATTAAATTAATCCAAACCACAAACCATCCCATGGTTTTGGACATGGTTTTTGGGAAAGGTAAGAGGAAAAAAATATTTTATAAGGACAAAGTCTGAACTTCTTAAGATATTAGGGTTGCCTCTGTGGAGGTGAGTCACACTCCCATGGAAATTAATTTAAAAAGGCAAGGTGTTGAATATGTCTTGAGGGTTCCATTACTGGTTTGAAAAGTAAGTAAAACAAACCCAAAATCACATTATTTTAATGTTAAAACACATATTGGACGAACATAAATATTATAGTATTTTATTAAATCACTATTGGGTCATTATGATGTCATAAAACACATTATATATTTAAACAGTATTTAATTTTTACCCAAACATTTGACTGTCTCAGAAAATTATGAAAAATTAACCATTGGATAATTTCCACATCCTGATTCCAAAAATAACATTTATTTTATATAAATAATTTTCTAAATAGTTTAATTTTTACTTTAAAATAAAAACCGACATTTATCGAAAATTCACGTGTTTTGACAAAAATAGATTTCAAACCTTAATAAAAATTATAATTGCATTCATACAATTATATGATCGTTTGTATTTAATAAAAATTAATTTAATAATAAAAATAATATTTTATTAAAATATTATTTAATTCAAAAATCCATTAATTTAATAAAATAGATTTCTTAATTAAAAAATAATTAAAAACACTATTTGTAATTTAAAAACTATTTACAATGTATCAAAAATGACTAGAAATTATATTCATTATTATATAAAAAAATAATGTAATGAACATAGTACTACTTATTTGTTACATAACCTCTTAAAATAGCCGCATAAGACCTAAGGGTAAGGTGTGCGATGGTGACAGACTCTTGGGGTGGCTCGGATAACATCGCTCGAGTGGTAATTTCAATCAACTTCCACTTTTCCCGTAGACGGTCACGTTCGAGCTTAACATGATGAAGCTCATCTTGGGCTTGGTCAAGGGCAAAGCCCAAAGATTCCACCTCTCTTCTGAGCTCCGACAAATGGGCTTCATATGGGGCAATTCTACTAGATGAGGCCATCGCTTCCTTTGATTAAAATGGATTTGTTAAGGTCCTATATTTATACTAATCATGTGATCACTGTTCAATGAATATATTAACAACGGTCAAAATTCTTAACATAAAACCAAAGAAGTTGACATCTTATAAAAATATTTTTCATAAAGAGACATTTAACTAGATCAAGAGGGATTTTCCATTAATGAAACTTTGGGTCATTACAATATTCCCCCCATAAGAAATTTCGCCCTCAAAATTTTCCTTTTCCCAAACTAAAACAAATGTGGTTAACTCAGCTTCATCATATCCTCCAATTCCCAAGTCACTTCTTCAAACTTGTGGTTTCTCCACAACACCTTCACGAGGGGCATTGTCTTATTTTGTAGAACTTTTTCTCTACGATCTATGATCTTCACTGGTTGCTCCTCATAAGAAAGATCATCTTCCAATTGTACCACCTTGGAAGAGAGTACAAGTGAAGGGTCCGGTATGTACTTCCTTAAGAGGGATACATGAAAGACATCATGTACTTTGGCCATGGCAGGTGGAAGTGCTAGTCGATAGGCCACAACACCGACACGATCAAGAATCTCGAAGGGGCCGATGTACCTTGGACTTAACTTACCTTTCCTTCCAAACCTCATGACCTTCTTCCACGGAGATATGCGTAGAAATACCATGTCTCCAACTTTAAACTCAAGGTCTCATCGATGATTATCTGCATAACTCTTCTGTCGACTCTGGGCTGCCTTGATATGCTGCTGAATGGTTTTCACCTTCTCCACCATTTCTTCAACCATTTCTTGTCCAAGCAGCTTACGTTCACCGACCTCATCCCAACATGTCGGTGTTCTCCACCTTTTCCCATATAGGGCTTCATATGGTTCCATTTGGATGCTCGAGTGGAAACTATTGTTATAAGAGAACTCAACCAGAGGAGGATGTTGATCCCATCCTCCTTTAAAGTCCATTGAGCATGCTCTCAACATATCCTCAAGTGTTTGGATAGTCCCCTAAGATTGGCCATCGGTTTGAGGATGATAGGCCGTGCTGAAGTTCAGTTCAGTATTCAGAGCATGTTGAAGACTCTTCCAAAACTAAGAGGTGAATCTTGGATCTTGGTCAGACACAATAGATAGTGGTACTCCATGAAACCTTACCACTTCCCTGATATATATCCATGCCAGTTGATCCAATGATAAATCCTACCAAATAGCAATGAAGTGTGCAGTCTTTATAAGGAAATCCACTACAACCCAGACTGCATTGTTTCCTTTGGATGTCCTTGGAAGCCCGGTGACAAAGTCCATGGTGATGTTCTCCCATTTCCATTCTGGTATGGGCAATGGTTGTATCATCCCATTAGACTTCTGCCTCTCTGACTTCACTTGCTGACACACCAGGAACTTTGATGTATATTCAGCGATCTCCTTCTTCATATTATCCCACCAAAAGTTTTCTCGGAGATCTCAATACATCTTTGTGCTCCCTGGGTGAATCGAGAAATTTGAACTATGTGCATCATCCAAAAGTTCTTTCTTCAGCTCCGGACTTGATGGAACACATATTCTTTTCCCAAACCTCACAATTCCTTCTTTATTAACATTAAACTCCAAGGATTTCCCCTTTTTGATAGCTTCCAATTTTTCTTGAATTCCCACATCATCCTTTTGAGCATCCTTTAACCTTTCCAAAAGAGATGGTTGAGAAATCATTTGTGAAAGGATTGATGATGTTCCCTTCTCTATGATTCCCATGTCTATCTTCATCAAGTCTAAGAAGATTGGATCCTTATCAATTCTCATCATTGATAGAATTACTGGGTCCTTTCTACTTAGGGCATCTGCCACCTTGTTCGCTTTCCTAGGGTGGTAATGTATTGAACAGTCATAATCCTTGATGAGATCTATCCATCTTCTCTGGCGCATATTAAGCTCTTTCTGTGTGAATATATATTTAAGACTCTTGTGGTCAGTATATATCTCACATTTCTCTCCATAGAGATAATGCCGCCAGATTTTGAAGTCAAAGATCACAACTGCCAACTCCAGATAATGTGTTGGATAGTTTTGCTCATGGATTTTCAACTGCCTTGAGGCATAGGATATCACTTTATCACTTGGCATCAGCACACAGCCTAAGCCCTTCTTTGAAGCACCACTGAATACAACAAAAAGTTCCCCACTTGTGGGTAAAGTGAGCACGAGCACAGTGATAAGCCTCATTTTCAACTCTTTGACGCTTTATTCGCATTCATCACTCCAATAAAACTTTACTCCCTTCCGAGTTAGCTTGGTAAGAGGGTTGGACAATTGTGAGAAATTCCTCACAAATTGTCTATAATATCCAGGTAACCCCAAGAAGCTACAGATATCCATTACCGATGTTGGCCTCAGCCATCCCTCAATTGCATCTGTTTTGGAGGGGTCTACAAATATCCCATTGCTTGTGATGATATGGCCCAAGAATGAGACCTCCTTTACCCAGAACTCACAATTGCTGTACTTTTCATAGAGCTTCTCATTGCACAAAGTCTCTAGTATAGTTTTTAAATGCTCCTCATGATCCTCCTTGGTTTTGGAGTATATTAGAATATCCTCTATAAAAACTACCACAAATTTGTTGAGGTAATCTCTAAAGAATCTATTCATTAAGTCCATGAAGATTGCTGGAGCATTGGTGAGTCCGAAAGGAATTACTATGAATTCATAGTTCCCGTACCTTGTACGGAAAGCAGTCTTGGGGACATCTTCCTTCTTCACCCTTACTTTATAATATCCCGACCGAAAATCCAACTTGGAGAAGTATTGTGCTCCACGCAGCTAATAAAAAAAGTGATAGATTCTTGGGAGAGGATACCTTTTCTTTATTTTGATTTTGTTAAGTTCGCAATAATCGATGCAAAGCCGCATTGACCCATCCTTCTTCTTGACGAAGAGGACTGGTGCACCCCATGGTGAAGCACTTGGGAATATAAACCCTTTATCCAGATTCTCCTATAGTTGTTTCTTCAGCTCTTCAAGCTCAACAACAGCCACTCTATATGGAGTCTTGGATATTGGTAGCACCCGAGGTATAAGTTCCATTGAGAACTCAACATCTCTTCTAGGAGGAAGACCAGACAGTTCCTCGGGAAACACTTCAGCGAATTCCCTCACAATAGGCATTTCTTCAAGGATGGTTTCTTCATTAGACTCAATCATCTAAGCCAGATACACGTGCTCATAAGGCGGTAATATCCATGATTGAGATGATGGAGCTAAAGGAGATTCATCTTCCTCCTGACACTTCTAAAGAATCGGGGGTCGATTCTCCATATAGAGTGTGATTTCCCTCTCTCGACAATTTATGTTGGCTCTATATAAGGAAAGAAAATCCATGCCAATAATTTCATCAAATTCCACTAGAGGGAGTATGAAGAGGTTCACCGAGAAATTCAATCCACATATTATAACATGGGAGGACTTATATTAATGGGATGCAATGATTTCCCCATTTTCCTTACTCACCGACATATTTACTTCCATGATTTGTGGTGGTGCTGGGATTGTTCTACTAAACTTTCGAGATATAAAAGTATGCATAGAACCTGAATCAAAAAGTACGTTCGCTATTCTTGAATTAATAACTAGCATACCTGTCACCACTTCATTGTCAAGGTTCACTTCGGTAGAAGTGATGGCAAAATATTTTCCTTGCTGTCTTGGAGGTTGTTGGTTGCCTCCGATAACCCTTGGATTAGGGCATTGATTTGAAAAATGATCCGGTTCTTTTCATTTGTAGCATTGAACAACGCGTTGAGGTTCGAATGGAGCGTTCCTCTCCTCTGTTGCAGCCGCGGGTCCTTCTTGCTGATAGTTAATAGCTAGGTGCCCTTCTCTTCCACACCTGAAGCATTTTCTCATCCCCTTAAGGAAATTTCCAGGGTGCTTCTTCCCACACTTTTGGAAAGTGGGGTGCTGTATCTTCTTAGCACTGTTGGATTTATCCATCGGACCACCAGCATTGAAGTCCACCTTATGCTTCTTGTCCCCATGATACCCCTGTGATTCCCCGATCTCCATTTCCACCTTGAGGGCACATCGAACAATTTCCTCATAGATGTCGAAGTCACAGATCTCTAATTCTTTCCGCAAGCTAGGCTTCAGCCCACCAAAGAAGCGGTCAACCTTGCATTCAGGGGTAACGACAAAGACGGAAGCGTATCGTGCAAGCCTTGTGGAGTTTGCCTTGTACGCACCAACAGATTCTTCATCTTTTTTGCTTTATGGAAAGGAAGTCCCTTTCCATTTTAAGCCGGAGGGTGCGCGAAAAAATTTATCGAAAAACAACTTCTGGAAATCCTTCCATTCCAAAGCCTCGATCTCCTCCTCAGGCTTTGTATTTCTGATCAACGTCCACCATTGATCAGCTTCACCCTCCATACGATAAGCAGCCAGGAGAACCTTCTCTTGTTCAGAACATTAGAGGATGGAGAAGATTTGTTCAATGGAGTTGATCCATAGTTCAGCAATAGTAGGATCAGATGATCCACTAAAAGTAGGAGGCCGTTGTCTCATGAAGCCCTCGATTGCGACTTGTTCTTTCTTAGGGGGGGTTGAACGTTCCTCTTGACCCGTGTTTCTATTCAAAACTTGAGTTAGCTGAGAGAGAACACGACAAAGTTTGCGATTCCCACTCCCATTGGATTGGGCATCTCATTAGTATAGTCATCACATTGATCTTCACAACGGTTGTTAGCCCGAGTCCTCCTATTACCGGCCATTGGATGGAATAAAAGGAAAGTTAGGGGTAACACATAAAGGGTAATCCAAAGACAAAAGTTGATGACTCATAAATAAACTTTTATTTCCTCAACTAATGAGTCTTTAGGATTCAATATAGGATTTTCATGATATACTTTCTAACATATATTCTTAGGGGAATTTTTTTAATTCCCTTAATAAGGTTTCATACTGAGCTTTTGAATTTACCAAAGCATATCCTCTGGGAGTGTCGTAACCAAGAGTGCAGCAAGGCTTGTTATCGTGTACTAGTTCCCGTTCAAGTCTAGCTCAAAGTTGTGTTTTCGGGTTTTACCCCTAGGATACATCTGTGCCAAAGCCGCCTCTAGCTGATCGTATCCAGACAGGGATGTATTTGTTTGAAAAACCACTTACTCAGTACTTACCAAAACTTTAGGGATGTTTTTATTATACTTAGTCTTGTATCTAAGGTTTTACTATGGTTTCCTAATCCCAAAAATAACTAAACCTATCCTCTGATACGAACTATGACAACCCTGCTTTTTATTACAACTTAAACATGATTCATTACGTAAAACTTCACTTGATACAACAAAGAAGATCGAGAGGTTTAGTGTCTTTGGGGCTTAGAATCATTACATAAAAACTTAAAACATGAAATACAACATCTTTATTGAAAACTTCCTTTACATGACCACTACATTCCCTTGTACTTAGCATTGCATGATATAACCTGAAGACATGCATAAGAAAAGGGTGAGCTATAAATCCTAGTAAGGGAGTACACATGGAATAACATGAGGAGTAAAATACATGTTAGACAGTAGGCATATCAATAGAGCATAAGAAAACATGAACATAAATGAATGATAAATCATGATAATCATAACATGGAAATGTGGCAACAACACTTAACATGGAATTAGCATGAGCCAAGGCTCATTGCACATAAAGCATGAGTAAACCCTCATTGCACATGAAGCACGAGTAAAACCTCGTTTCACTTAATTAGCATGAGTCAACACTCATTGCACATGATGTATCATGATACTATACTTTACCCAATGCATTGGAGCGCTATAAGGGCACACCCTTCTTAAACATTTCATTTCATGCATAAGTGTGCCACATGGATCATAAAACATGAATTCATAAAAAATAAACATTTATTCCATCATAAAGGAATGTGTAATTCATACATGAAACTTTTTAATCAGTATGTAAAGGTGCATAAAGGTGGATACCCTTGATGGAGAAATGGGCATGGTATCCACTACACAATGGCATTGGCTTAGAAAATCAGTGTGATTTCGGCACCGTAACGACGTGACATAAGAATTCATAAAAATGGTTGATGAGAGAGAAAGTGGTTACTCATCATATTTACATTTAATGGACAGTAGGGAGGTCATATAGATACATTTCCCAACAATTGTAATGGAATTTAGATTCATGATACAAAATTATTGCTTGAATGTAAAAGCAGAGAGAGAAGTTCTTTTCAGAATTTTGGAATAGTAATAGGTGTACATGAGAGGAATTTAATGAGAGAGAAAGGGGTCTCCCATCATTCAAAAAATAATAGGGAATTATGTGGGAGGTGCAAAACCATACCCCAACATTCATAATTGAAAGTAAAAGGTCAATACAACTTAAAGAATATTGAAAAAAATGAGAAAGGAGGAAAAAAACCCTTACTTGGAAGTGTGCTTCCAAAGGCTAGAGAGAGGCTTGTGAGAGGCTTATTGGGAGCTTGGGGAACCTTGGAAGGATTATAGAGATATTAGGTCAGAGGTTGGACGAACTACAAGGGCTTTGAGTGAGGAGGAAGTGGGAGCTTGGGTGGGTTTATATAGGAAAGGTGAGGGAATTTTTTATTATTTAGGTTTGGGACCCCTTATATTAAATTAATCCAAACCACAAACCATCCCATGGTTTTTTACCATGGTTTTTGGAAAAGGGAAGAGGAAAAAAATATTTTTTAAGGCCAAAGTCAGAACTTCTTAAGATATTAGGGTTGCTTATGTGGAGGTGAGTCACACTCCCATGGAAATTAATTTAAAAAGGCAAGGTGTTGAATATGTCTTGAGGGTTTCATTAATGCTTTGAAAAGTAAGTCAAAAAAACCCAAAATCACATTATTTTAATGGTAAAACATATATTGGCAGAACATAAAGATTCTAGTATTTTTTACATCACTATTGGGTTATTATGATGTCATAAAACACATTATATATTTAAACGGTATTTAATTTTTACCCAAAAATTTGACTGTCTCAGAAAATTACTAAAAATTCACTGTGGGATAATTTCGACGTCCTGATTCAAAAAATAACATTTATTTTATCTAAATAATTTTCTAAATATGTTAATTTGTACTTTTAAAATAAAAACCGACATTTATCGAAAATTCACGGGTTTTGACAAAAATGGCTTTCAAACCTTAATAAAAATTATAATTGCATTCATACAATTATAAGATCATTTGTATTTAATAAAAATTAATTTAATAATAAAAATAATATTTTATTAAAATATTATTTAATTCCAAAATCCTTTAATTTAATAAAATATATTTCTTAGTTAAAAACTAATTAAAAACACTATTTGTACTTTACAAACTATTTACAATGTATCAAAAATGACTAGAAATTATATTCATTATTATATACAAAAATAATGTACATGAACATAGTACTACTTTTTTGTTACGTAACCCCTTAAAACAGCCGCATAAGACCTAAGGGTAAGGTGTGAGATGGTGACAGACTCTTGGGGTGGCTCGGATAACATCGCTCGAGTGGTAATTTCAATCAACTTCCACTTTTCCCGTAGACGATCATGTTCGAACTTGACATGATGAAGCTCAACTTGGGCTTGGTCAAGGGAAAATCCCAAAAACTCCACCTCTTTGCCGAGCTTGGACAAATGGGCTTCGTATGGGGCAATTCTACTGGATATGGCCATCGCTTCCTTTGTCTGAGTAAAATGGATATGTTAAGGTCCTATATTTATACTAATCATGTGATCACTGTTCAACGAATATATTAACAACGGTCAAAATTCTTAACATAAAACCAAAGAATTTGACATCTTATAAAAATATTTTGCATAACGAGAAATTTAACTAGATCAAGAGGGATTTTCCATTAATGAAACTTTGGGTCGTTACACTCTAAACCTGAAAATATCCTAAATGTGAATTCTTGATTTATCTCAAGATTAAGTAATGTTTAAGGATGGGTCCCTATATTTGGTATTAGATGTCAGTTTAGAAAAATTTAGAGATTATAAGTTTTCGTTAGACACTTGGTTAGTCCCTATGTCTATTTTTTTAGTTAAATACTTGTTTTATAACTTTTTTAGACCAAGGAGAGTCAGTTACAAATGGAAGGAGGAGGATCTGAAACGACATTCCTATCTCTTCCTAATGACTTTCTTGCAATAATTATTGCAAAGTCATGTTTGGATGATTGTGAAATTTTTTGTAGCATACAACTCACTTTTATGCAGTTGTTTGAGATAACAAACACATCCAATATACCTTGTTATCATCACGGATCATGATTTGTATTTAAAAAAAATATTATTTTCATAGTATTCTCATATTCTCAAGAAAGGTAAATATTATCAAGGCATTTTCAAATATTTTACCTTATCACAAGATTTTGAAGCATATTATGATTTTGAAAAAGGTGCTGGAGAATGAGACCCTTGGACTATTTATATTTTATTTTATAATATATTATTTCAGCACATACCTATGATATTTTAAAAGGACCATTAATTGAATGTTTAAACTCAAATTTGGTCAGACTGTGTTATAGAAATAATGTTTTATCAGATGTTTTTAAATTATATGTTATACATGATTATTTTCCAAAAATGTTTTTCTGTGAACGCCCATATGACCCATGTTGTACAAGATGTATTTAGATGAAGGAATAAAATGGGTTTGAATGACCTCTAAATAATTGTTTAAATGCATGGACCTTCTACCTACGCGAACAAGATGACGATGAAACCAAATGTACACCATGATCAAGGTATGATGTTCTTTATTTTTGGGATTGTTTTTTTATCATATGGTGGTGAAATAAAAATTGAAAATATATATAAGACATCAAGAATTAAGATGTTGAGATCATAATGAATTGGGAAGAAAATGAGAGGTATAAGAAAATCATTGAGGTTAAAACATGTTAGGGTTATTTTTGAGTTTTATAAAAAGGATAACACATAGACTGTGAGAAAACCCGTTACGTCGAACAAAGCTACAGGAATCGAACCCACAACCAAAGTGTGATTGGGATTTATTGCATACCACTAGACTACGTGACGTCTCTGGTTAGTATGACTTATTATTTTTAGTTAACTGATTTTATTGATCAAGAATAAGTTGATTCAGAATTTTATGTTTTATCAAATGGATATCCTTAGTATAAGAAAATGATTTGGTGATTAAGTGATAAAAGTGATTTTGGAAGATGTTATCTCTTTTGGGAACACTATATGCTTAAGAAAAATAGAATACTATGGGATTACATTTGTGGAGTAATGGTTGAAATTTTATTTTGGAAGAATATCTATTTTTATTGTGAATACATAGAGATTTGATTTATTTATGTAAATGATTGACCTATCAAAGAGAATATGTGATTTGGTTAATTATTCTTCAGTATGAGACCTTAATAGTAGTCTATGTTTTTGGAGTTAAATGTTAAGATTTATAGTAGAAGACTATGTGATTAAATTTTTCTGAGTTTTGGGTTTCAATATAAGTTTGGATTATTTTGAAGAATTTTAAGGACAATTGTGTATTGAATGGTCTTTCTTGAACTTTGGGTAATTTTTGTTGAATTTTGGAGATTAATTGTAGTATTTCTTTTTATAATGGATTATCCTTTTTGGGGATTATATGATCTCTTACAAACCATTTTGGTTTTAGTTGATATCTAAAGACAAGGGAAATATATAGTTCTTCTTTTGTGGATTATGTGATTCTCTAGAAAATTATTCTTGTGCTTTGGATGTGACAAAGTCTTTTTGAATGCTCATTGTTTAGAGAAAAGATTAGTTTTTTGTAGAAACTTATTAAAGGATGAAACTCTAATTGAAGGTTTGTATATTTCCTTATATTATTATTCTATTTAGTAAATGAATTCCTCAAAATTTTGAAAAGGAATGTAAAACAAAAACGTTTTTGGTTTACGTTTCCTACTGGGTATTCAAATATCGTTTTACACATCATGTGTTTGTGATTTTTTGGTGGTTAACTTTCTCTTAATCCTGTTTTCTATCACTCTCCATCAGAACTTGATGGTTTGTTTTCTCTTCCATATCCATGTTTTCCTATATGGAATCCCAGTATGGGTTATCTCTGGTGACCTTTTTACTAATCTTTCTTTCTTTTAAAGTGATAGTTTTATTTACTTTTTTTTTCGATGTGTTACTTTCAATGATGTTTCCAATCCCAATTTTAAAATTGAGTGGACGCAATTTTCAAAAGAAGTGAAAGATGTAACATCCCAGGAAAATAAAGAATATGACATTTTCATATTTATTAATATTTTTGAATGAAATAGTAATTTTAAAGGGGATTTTATATTTAAGGGCATACTTGACATGCGTTAATGAGTTTATCCGAAGTCTTATGTTGTACACAATTGGAATCATACTAAAAAATAATAATATATTATTATTTTAAATAGTAGTTAACTCCTAGAGGTTTTATTAGTATGAATGAATAGAACTAACTAATATATGATTATACATGTTTGTTTAATGTTTTTACATTTATCCAATAAAAGTTAGAAGCTTAAAATGTGAATGAATCCAATTTTAAGCACAAATACTCTAATATTCTTTAAAAGGTCGATTTGCTGTCTTTTATTGGATAACCCTCTTTAAATATAGTTTTGGTCACTTTTATATGTTCTATTTGACAAAATAAAATTCTTCTTTATATTCAGGACATCAAAATTTACTTTGGGTAAATTTTTGGTATTTTTCTAATAAAGTACATTTTTTAATGAATAGTAAAAAATACTGTATTTTAATTCAAAACCGCCTTTTAATCTAATTTATTTATTTAGTTATATTGTCTTTTTAATTGGTTTTAAAGTTTAATTAGATTATATTTTTAACATTTAATCCAATGGTGGTCATTGGAATTAATTTCACTTTGAAATTGGACATAAACAAGTGTCAATCTTTTGATAGACATTGTTTCTTAAAAATCGGCTATTTGTTTTAACAATGAGAATTAATTTGTATTAAATTAATGAAATACTATGTTTTAAATTTTTTAAAATAGAAATAATTTTTTAATTTGGAATATCAAATATAGATTAGGATGAATTTTTGGTATTTTTATAAAAAACTTCAATTTTTGATGAATAGTGAAACCACTAAGTAGTAGTTAAAAAATTGACTTTTTCATTTAAATGAAATTTTACCACTTATATTTATTGAATTTAAAAAATACGACATACATGGTTGTTATTAGTTAGTAAAATGTGGTTCAATAAGATGAAAATATTTTTTTTAATGAATAGTAACTTTTGATTTTTATTTACCGCAGTTAAAGGTAAATAAGGTAATTTAAGGTAAAAAGAATATTATAATAATAAAAAATTATCTTAACACTTGTACTAACCTTATTGGATGAGTATTGGCCGATCATGGGAAATCTTGGGTCTATTTTGGAACCCCATGGAGTCACTTGGGAGTGATAATGGCACTTTAGATTAATTAATTTAAAGTAAAGACAAAAATGACACAGACAAAGATATTTTAGTAAAATAATTTTTAAATGGGGTTATATAGGTTATATTTTCAACTATAAATATTAATTGGAAATATAAAACTATTTCCTACATCATGGTATTTGTTTTATAATTTTTATACATCAAATAATTAAAATTATTTATGACACAAAAATTATGTAGTATTTACTTCATTAATAAATAATTTAAATAAATAAGATTATAAATATTAAAATAACATCCAAAACCTATCCAATTATTATTGGATGAATTTATCTCAACCATAAATCCTCTTAAATTCTACTTTAATTAGTTTTGGACATTTAGAAACTGAAAATCATTATATAATAAAATAATATTTTCACACTTTCCTAAAGAGCCCCTCCTCCCCCTTATAAAAAGCCCTCAATTTTAACCCATTAATCACAGCTCTCAAGCCCCTTGGATAATCCAAAGCCTGCCCAAATAATTTCTCAATATCCCTCTATTCTTACTGGAAGCCTTAACTTAGGCAGAAAGCACTTCAAGAAGTCCTTTTGGTTCAAACCAAAGGGAGTTACCTGAATTAAATGGATCAATTTCTCTTAAATTATTTTATTTTATTTTACTTCTCCAACCCATAAACTCTTTTTATTCCTTTACTTTATAAAAACACCAGTATCCTCAATATAATAGGTTGTTTTTCTGAGAAGTATTCAAACTACACTTACACACACCTCCATCTAATGGGTGAAGCTTATACTGTTTCTGTGGATGGAAAATTGACACCTCACGAAACGATGATTGTTCAATTATCTCCTACCACATTTCATGGTGACCATTAAGATGAAACTATATTTATATAAGATATATATTCTATTTATGTTTTCTTTATACTTCTTTATTTTTCATTTATATCATACCTTTATGGTTTCCATTGTGGGAAAACGCGATAATTTTCTTTGAGAAAGTGCGGACTACCGCCCCCTCAAAGTGATATGACTCGTTAATACCATATGTGGGATGTATAAAGGATGGAGTTAATGAAATTATATATGATGTTATATTGTAAGTATAATAAAACTATGTATCATTATGTTTTAATTCCATTAAAATATGAAATACAAATGGAAGTAGCGTTCATGCGTACGTACGAATTACCGTCTCCATGAACGGTGCATTTCATTTCTTACCTCTAAATGTTATGTACTATTATAAATACATGTATATACTGGATATATATAATATATATGATATATAAATCATGAATATCATTTTGGATATAATGCACTTCTGACCACAAGGACAACTTGTAATTATAAGGTGTTCATTTTGGACTAAAGTACCAAATATCGACAAAACGACCACTATTAACTTAAATGATTACATAATGTTTATAAAACAGTAATAAGTGATATAAAAGGAATAATAAATTTGAAAAATTTTCTTAATCAAGTATAAATTAACTTAAGTCTATTATTCAGGATGAACAAGGAACAAACGAGTCAAGTCCAACACGAGGTAAGGGGATTTCTTATCTCAATTTGAATTACATGAGATTTGCACTGTTCACCACTTATTGATTTCATATGGTGTATTATGTAAAGTCATTTGATATATATTATCATGATTCTATTTATATTCATGTTATTCTGGGAATCATTTGGTGGTTATTAACTTTTGGTCATACGACTTGATTGATGACAATGTGGTAAAAACTTTTCATCTCACACTACTGGAAATAGCACCTATACCCACGGTTTAAAATCGCGGGTATAGCCCATGAAATCGTGGGTATACCCTATACCCACGGTTTCAGCAACCGTGGGCTTCAGTGCCGTCACAATAGTTCTATACCCATGATTTTCAGAGAACCGTGGGTATAGACCACTGGAAATTGTTATTACCCATGGTTTAATAAACTGTGGGTATTGATGTATACCTACAGTTTGAAAACCGTGGGTATTGATGTAAAACTCGGGGGTATGCAGATTCACAGCAACCCACATTTACCCACGGTTTAGTAAAACGTGGGTATAAATTGCAGAATTACAACAACATTTACCCACTGTTTGGAAAACCGTGGGTATAGATTGGTTCCCCAGGCAGCATCTCATCCCACCATTCTGCACCTCATCCCACCACTCTACACCTCCATTCTGCACCTGCAATAATTCCACCATTCTGCACCTCCAATATCACATATACATGGCATGTCAAACTAGTTGTTTGATAATCCAACCTAATCCCCAACATCTAAAAATATAAACAAGAACTGTAATCCATTCTATGGATGGTTAAATACATGATCATCTATATAAAAGTATCATCCTCACCTCATACATATGAAAATGAAAGCACAATACCGAAACAAGATGATTTAAAAAGTTTATTGAAAAGCCTACTTTCCATGTTGGTTATACGAGACAACATGGATACTCTAATAATATCACTACTAATTGTTTATACACCGAGACTATAAAAAATCCATCAAATGGTTATACACCCTATCCTTTATTCAAAAATTGGTTATACACCACAATTTAAAACTCCTTCCGTGATTGGTTATATACCCCATCTAAAAGCCTCCTACAACTGTTTATATACCCCATCCACAAGATCCTTTTTAGAGTTGAACAAATATAGAAAAATAGACTTCTATAAATGGTATTCCTCAAACGGTCCTAATACACAAAGTAAAACAAAAATCTCCACACTGCCCAGCCCCTCCCCCGTCCTCCCCATTGCCCAGCCCAAACCTCCCCCTCCCCTCCCCCTCCCCCCTCCCCAGCCCCTCCCCCTCCCTCCCCACTGCCCAGCCCCTCCCCCTCCCTCCCCCCCTGCCCAACCCCTCCCCCTCCCTCCCCACACCCTAGCCCCTCCCCCCTGCCCAGACCCTCCCCCTCCCTCCCTACTGCCCAACCCTCCCCACTGCCCAGCCCTCCCCCTACCGAGCCCCTCCCCCTCCCTCCCCACTGCCCAGCCCGCCCCCTCCCCCTACCCCCTACCCAGCCCCTCCCCCTCCCTCCCCCCTTCCCAACCCCTCCCCCTCCCTCCCTAATACCCAGCCCTCCCCCTGCCCATCCCCTCCCCCTCACTCCCCACTGCCCAGCCCTCCCCACTGCCCAGCCCTCCCCACTACCCAACTCTTGGTTGAATACCCGATTCGGGTAGCATATTGAAACCTGTTAGAAAATAGTATAATAGATTTGATATGGTACTATAACTCATTATAATATAAAATAGATTATAATATATTATAACAGATTATAACAGGAAAAAAATTATGAATTTGACTCTGAAACTGAATAAGTTCCCTTAAGATAAGTTTTTTCTAAGGTACTACAACTCACTATAATAAAGAATAGATTAGAACACAAAACATACAAGATTTATTCCCTGTATGAAATATATAGATGCATGACATGTTTTATTTGGATGTAGACCCAACCAGGTAAGGTACTGCAACCTGTTAGAAAACATCCTAAAAATTTGATAAGGTACTACAACTCACTGTGTTACAGAGCAGATTATAACAGAAAACAAATCTAAAATCGGGTGTCCAACTAAATATGTTCCCTTAAGGTATGTTTATTTAAGGTAATACAACTCACTGTAATACAAAACAGATTATAACACAACAAATACGAGTCAAACTCATGAAGAATGTGATTATCACTGTATCATTTACTACTTGAGTTGTAAACAATATAAACTTCCATACATCCTATCCTGTTGAAGAGTTAGTTGGGAAAAAAATACCTGCATCAATCCTCGCTGAGACATAAATGATACACATCTCTTAAGTTTCTTCTCCATGCTTGTAAATTGAAGGCATTCATTCCATCAACCCATGCACATTCACCAATATTCCAGTTCATCACTATGCTAGGATGAGAACAATCAAAGTATGTCTAGCAACTCTTAGACATGACCCAAAAATCTACAAATTTTCATCATTGAACAGATCCATTGACTATTCATGTGAGATGAATATCCCATAATAGAGAAAAAACTCACTGAATCACAACATAATCATACTAAAATACTACCTTGTCAATATACATTGTATTCAATAGTGAAAACATAATTGTATAAAATCATTATAATCATCTGTTTCATATGGTTTTTAGTCCACAAAAATCAATATACAATGGAGTCAATAGTGAAAACATATCACCTGCATTCATATGTTGGACGAAAGGGAGGTTAACTCCATGAATTTATGAACAATAACCTGCATTCATATAGTGTGTAAATGAAAATGAAAAATGATGCATGGTAGGGAGGTTAATTCCACAATTTTAGGAAAACATACCTATTGTAGAGATCTGGCACTTATTAGTGCAGGATTCCCTTGATCTCTTAATGTGCAGAGTGAGTCACCTTCAATATATAAATAAAAATAATCAATATTCATCTTAAAAGATGAAGTGCATAATAACGTATGAAAAAGTATTATGCGAAGGGAAATAATGAAAATTGTCTAGGAGATTATTTCAACGATATTATAAGAACATACCTATTGTGGGGTGAGAAACACATCAATCAAGATTCGATTGAGTAGAAATAGTCAATAGCTGTATATGAGGATAGAAATCAAGATCTTGGGGGAATTAGGGAATTAGATGGAGTGAATCTGGAGTGTTTCTCACTGAAATTCTTCGAAGGAGTAGGAACTGCGGGCAACGCATGAGGAGATGAGGAAATTTGGGATGATGAACCATAGTACATAACTAAAAAATTAGTGAGGAATACAAATTCAGTGTTTTTTGGGTACTGGTGATGGGAGGGGAAATGAGAGCGACAAACCTAGGTGCAGTGTCAGAGAGGAAACAATAGTGTGAACCATAAGAGGGGCGCCGAAGGGGAAATGGAAGCAAGATTCGTAGGAATTGTGGTGGAGGTGAAATGGGTGCAGGATTCACTGATGAAGGTGGAGGCGGAGGCGAATGGATCACGATGGATGAAATGAAACCCTAATATAGAGGGGGGATTGAAAGATGGATGCACGGGGGAAATGGGAACACGGTCGACAGATGCCCGGTTTTAGAGGGTGAAATTTGTTTTGGATTGTGATGTGGCTGCGTAATAAGGTGACAAGTATGCTGGAAGATGCCTTTTTTAGTATAGATAATAGATTGATGTGTTACATATATTGTGTATTAAATGGGTGAGGGTAGGGTTGTGTATGTCTAACCGAGAACTGAACAACTTGCAACTTCCATAGCTCATAAGAGATAAATAGGGGTATTATCGTCTTTAAAATGGATAGTTTGGCCTTATATACATTGGATATTATATGGTGTGGTTTAATGGATTGATGAGAATGATATAAAATGTTTTAATGTGGTGATTCATGGGATTTGCTAATTGATTCACTTATTTGGGAACATGATGAGTGAAAATCCACCTTACTATGAGTGACATTTACCACAAGGATTCTGGATATAGAGGATCATTTGTATGATGCATATTATATTGACCATTATCAGAGGTGATGAAAAAGGTGTGGAAATATGCTATTAGCGATGTTGCTCATTGTGGTTACTGAGGTCATTGAGGTCATTTGTACAAAGTTCAGGTCCCATGAATTTGTTTTGACCACCATTTTTTTGGTTCTATCCTCCAGATTTAAGTGACATAGGGTAGATGATGATAATGTTAATTGATACAAAGGATGATACATTGTATTGGGCTATGATTGGAGTGTGTGAGACCACTAGATTAGAGTAGGATTCTCACTGTATCTATGTTATAGTTTGGGGATGATTAGTTTTTCATGGTAAAGAACATGAGTCACTGTGTGTTGGGTTTTGTTAGGATATTGATCTAGTTGTTGGTAAAAAGTTTTGAAACCTAGGGTTGTTGTGATATAATACGTGGATGCGTCATTAGGGAATCTTGATTTATACATAATAGTGATAATTTATGAGTTTTAATGTGATTCAAAGTGAAATAAAATTATATGAAAGGTCAAGGGAACTTCTGGTTTGATATATTATGTATGTATATTCCCACATTAGTATTGTACAAGGTAGGTAAAGTATCCCATAGGGGTAGTTAAGAAAAACTAGAAGAAGCAGTGGGGAATTTTGATTGTTTTTTTGTTCATATCATACACTTGTAGATGATTATAAATGAATTCAAAAACTGGTGTTAAGTTATCAGTGAGATTGATTTCAATGACAGGTTTGTTTTCACTTAAATAGGATCTTGAATTCATCAAAGAATAGGAGAAGGATATCTACAAAAGAATATCCAACTCACAACAATGTGGATATGAAAAATTTGGCCATCGTCTCTTAGGGAGTACACTGAGGAGAACCTTCAACAACAAACGACATGAGTATGCTTTGAAAGTAAGTTGAGGAGAAGCAAATGAAACCCAAAAAACAAAAAATGAGCATTGCATTGGAAAAGGAATTTACAACTTCCAAATATCAAAAGGAGTCCCTTTTACCATTTTTGTTGGCGGTCCTGGCAAGAGCATTGTAAATCGCCCTTTTCTTATTGAAGTGGCTGCTCTGGGCGGTTTTGTTAACATCCACCTCACCCGTGCACTTGCTTTGTGTTTCCAGCGCACCCTTCAATAACACTTTCAGCTTCCAGAATGTTGATTCACTTTGCATCCCACATAACAATTACGTATAGTATGCAGTTATTGATTTTAGTATAAAATAAGATAAATAAAGGTTCTTAATTCATAAGAGAGTTGAGCAGAGAATTATGATGGTGACCTGAGCATCCAAGTAAAGGTCCACTTCTTCTACCGCACCTTCAAATCAGGGGTTGTTATCGACAATAATATTCACTAACTTGTGTAGATCTTCAACAGTCAGCCTAGTGAGGGTAGCAAAAATTATCTTTTTATCTTCAGTTGACATATTTCTGTAATAATATTCTTGCATATATATCCAATTATAATTCAGTCATATTGAAAAGTGAGTCAATTTATTTGTGTACATAATTTGTTATCGACAACAATATTCACTACCTTGCGCAGATCTTCAGCAGTCAGCCTAGTGAGGGTAGCAAGAATTATCTTTTTATCTTCAGTGGACATCTTCTTGTAATAATATTCTTTCATATATATTCAATTAGAATTCAGTAATATTGAAAAGTGAGTCAACTTATTTGTGTGCATAATTTGAAGAATTCTGAGTTCTTATATTATTCAAATTTCATTTTTTTTTCTTGTTAATCCAAAGAACATCATCCACAATATGAAAATACACAGAGGAGCAATATGTAATATGGAAATCCCATACCAGATTTAAACAAGTAAATCTTGAAATTTATAAGGAAGAACAACGAACACTTTGGTACGTTCCATTATATTCCTGGCCAGCCCCTCCTCCCCCCCTCCCAGCCCCCCCCACTGCCCAGCCCAGCCCTCCCCCTCCCCCCCTGCCCAGCCCCTCCCCCTCCCTCCCCACTGCCCAACCCCTCCCCCTCCCTCCCCCCTACCCAGCCCCTCCCCCCTGCCCAACCCCTCCCCCTACCTCCCTACTAACCAGCCCCTCCCCCTCCCTCCCTACTGCCCAGCCCTCCCCACTGCCCAGCCCTCCCCCTTCCCAGCCCCTCCCCCTCCCTCCCCCCTGCCCGGCCCCTCCCCCTACCTCCCTACTACCCAGCCCTCCCCCTACCCAGCCCTCCTGCCCAGCCCCTCCCCCTCCCTCCCCACTGCCCAGCCCTCCCCACTGCCCAGCCCTCCCCATTTCCCAGTTCTTGGTTGAATACCCGATTCAGGTAGCATACTGAAACCTTTTAGAAAATAGTATAAAATATTTGATAAGGTACTAGAACTCATTATAATATAAAATAGATTACAATAGATTATAAAAGATTATAATAGGAAGAAAATATGAATTCGACTTTGAAACTGAATAAGTTCCCTTAAAATAAGTTTTTTGTAAGGTACTACAACTCACTGTAATAAATAACATATTAGAACACAAAACATACCAGATTCATTCCCTGAATGAAATATGTAGATGCATGACATGTTTTATTTGGATGCAGACCCAACCAGGTAAGGTACTACAACCCCCCAGACCCCCCAGCCCTCCACTATAGCCCCCCAGCCCTCCAATGCAGCCCCCTCCCAGCCCCCCTCCCAGCCCTCCACTGCAGCCCCCCAGCCCCCCAACACTCCTAGCCCCCTCCCAACCTTCCCCTCCCAGCCCCCAACCCTCTACTACAACCCCCCAAGGCCCAGGCCTCCCCTCCACTACTAAGACCAAGATTAGATGGCGAGATAATAATAAAAACACCAAACCATAAAAAAATATATGGAATTTGAAAATTATCTAAATAATTAACAAATAACACCCCTGATGAAAACATAATCCAAAATTCATTTCATTGCACAAAGAAATTCACATACATGCAGTCCACCAAAACAAAAAAACATTAAACTCTAAAATAAGTCTCTCTACTAAGTCAAAAATAGAGGGGATTAATATCCCCCCCATCACCATCATCATCATCCCCATGTCCAGCATCATCATTATCAATAGCAACATCGACAACAATATCATCACCAACCACTCTGTCAGCATCATCATCAGCAATCTCATAACCAACAACATCATCAGAAACATCCTCGCCAGCTCTATCGCCACCACCGTCATCACCACTAGGACCCTCATGGGAATCACCCGAGGCATTATTTAAAGAGTGAATTGATGCCATACATGACTAAAAAGTGGCAGAAACCTCTGATGGTATTGACTGACTCAAAACTGACAGAGCTTTCATGAAATGTTCATTCATTATCTTACTTTTTTCAAGCTCCTCTAATACTATTTTCTTTGTCGCAACTAATTCAGAATGCGCACTTTCCAACTCAGAGGCCTTAGAAGAGTCTTATGATGAACAATACCTAGAGGGGAAAATGGTTTTTCCTGGTCTACAATGGAATCTTCCTGGATGCTCCACACCTAACACCAGACTCAAATGATCATTTGGCCCTAAGTTGTCATCTTCCTTCTCATACATGGACTCCAAGGTAGACTGTTGAAATTATAAACATATTAAATTATTAATTTCATATAAATTTTTGAAATATAAATAAACAAACTTAAAATTTTATCTTATGTTTGTGAATTAACTACAGTTCTATATTTTTTTTTCCTACTGAATCAGAATAATTTGGCACAAGGTACAGGACCTTCAATACCGAATTCAGATTGCTGCATATGAGAAGTTCACAAATTTGGATTACAACCATATAAGATAAATTCAAAAAATTGGATTGAAGTGAGTTGCAACAAAGACCTACAAACATTGAGGTAAATGACAGTCATAACCGATTGGTGGTTTTCTGAAATGGTTTTTAGAAATGGTTTTCTGAAGTGGTTTTCAAGGAAATATACTACTTGTTTAGGAAAAATAGACAAGATTTCTCCTAGAATAAGATGTGATTTCCAGGATACATGGACTAACTAAGGGAAGACATGAATATGTTACGATGACATGTTATAAATAAAGACATTATTTTAATTCAGATGAATGTACCATCCGCTTCTCTTTATCAGTCATTGTAGTGTGCCCCAATGTGTGTAGATATGTCATTTCATATTTGTTTTTTTTCATTAAAACTTCCTAACAAACAAAAAAATAATACAAGTAATAAAAATTAAATTTTATATAAAAACCATTAAAGATGGGTAGTACCTTATACTGTTCAGTCTTCTAATGTGCGATCATTTTTTGATATTGACTTTTTAGATGGTCAGAGTTTGTGGGTACACCCTCTAACTCAATACCCGCTCTGATCCTCCAACCAATATGTAACTCATACTTGTATGACCGTCAATACTCTCCAAGATCACTCTACCTAGCCGCTTTGGCAGCTTGACCATTAGGAAAGTTAAATCGACTCTGCAATGAACATGTTAAGTCATATAAATACATTACCAATATAAATATAATTTTATAAAATTTCTGTACCCATATCTGCACCCATGAACTATCCTTGATGTTGGCACTGATATGTCTCCATGAGAGAGGCTCCACCAGAATGATATCATGATATTTGGATAAAGTAGCCACAAAACTTCTACACTCCTTAGCATTTTTACCTACCATTTGATTTTGAGAATTGTAATCCACCATAATCTAAGTTTCATGATTTTAGGCATCCCTCATTCGAGTGCCCCCACGTCTCCTACTAGAAGATCCCACTAAATAAGATAAGAGGTGAAAATATAAGAGTTAAGTGACAATACAATAGGAAAAAAGTGACATGCTATAATTTGAAATATTTATAATAAAAAAACCTGATGCAGGCTCCTGAATAGGCTGTGAGGCATCTGTGGACTGTGCTGGATCAGCATCCTCCAAAGGAAGTATCTGTTCCACAGCATGCTCCGGATGATCTTCATGAACAAGAGTGGAAACAGAAGGAACAGACTCAATATGTGTATGATGGATGGTAGGAAAAGGAGGCGGTGTAGACATGTCAAAATATGCATAGTAGGTCTGGGGATATATGAATGGATATGGAAATTGTGCAGGTAAGAACATCGGTCGAGTCGGTGTGGAAATGGAATGGGAAAAAGAGGGTAAATGGGATGATAATGGCGACATGTATGGGAACATCCCATGGGTCTCAATCGGAGGGTGGACATGTGTGGTAGATGGGATGTCCACTAATGGGTTAGTGTAGGGAGTGGTAAGACAGGAGCTCTGCCTAGGTCTAGGAGGATCCCTGCTCAGTCCCATACTAGGAAGAGGAAACTCTAGAGTTATATGTCCCTAAAAAAATTTGATCAAAAATATGAACTTGATATTATATGTAATGCAGAAGATAAATATTATAATTAATATACTCATTGAAGACAACTCGCACTCATGTCTAACAGGATCAACATAAAATAATCTCTTCTTGTGAGCTTCTATAGTTTTCTTCATAATCTGCATAAGAATGAAATAAATATTTTTTAGCAACAATTTTTACAAATCATACATACAACTTAAAAAATGTCATAATATCTTTCAGTAATGATAATTTACAATCAAGTAATACAATTTTTAAAACCACATTTTAAACCCAGTTTTCTGAATTGAAAGAAATATAATTAAATGAAACGAAACCAAACATTACTAAAACAGACATATCATTCCAAACTAAAAATAAATTAAAGTAATTACATTTGTACCAACCTAAGAAACTCATGTCAAGGTAAACTGAATGAACTCTGAATATATATGGTTGCTTTTATATATTACCTTCCACTACCTCAGGTTCAACATCATCTCTCAAAATGGGACAATTTATGTCATCAAGTACAATATTTTGGCTAACACCGATGGGGGAGTCAATGGTGACAATTTCATCCCCAGCATCATGAAAAATATGTCTTGGGATTACTTCATTAATGACACCGTAATCATGTTTCAGATGATCTTTCACATAAAAAACTTGTTTTTCCATTGATTCCAAAATGTATGGTTAATCGGTATGCAGGAATCAACTCATGTCAATAACTCTAAATCCACAATCATCAATAAATGTACCATGGCGCGTCATTGAATCAAACCATTTACATGTCATCATAGTGACTCGACCTTGAGAGTAGTAATCCAATAACAATATTTTCTCAACCAGTCCATAATAATACACATCTTCATATCGAGGTCAACTATCTGATGCACTGGAATGACAATCCATTCTAGCAGTTAACATAACGCCATCATGCTGTGTTCTCATTTTTCCTGCTTTATCAGTTGTAACAAATTTATATCCATTGATTATTAAAGATTTTCAGTCACGAACCAAAGAATTGGGACAAAAAGACAATGCTCTTAATTCTTGAGAAATGAATTCAGTAGGTAAACTCAATACCTGGAATACATATGATTAATATAATTAAATATATATCTATATTTTAAGGTATTTAATGTAATGGTCATACCTTTGATTTCAACCAAGCTGGGAACTCTTGGCTATGCATAGCCTCTCTCCTTCTAAACAGCAAAGACCGATGAACTCTACTTATAATTTATTTATGTTATCTACATAAAATGACAATAAAAGTATAATGTATATGTGATATGATATCGTATGAGATAAAATATATATATTCAAATTACTTACTTGATACAGGCATCGAACAAACCACAATTAAACAAGACTGTATGATGTGCCATATTCCACTCTTCAAAGCTCAATGTAACCAATGTATATGACCCGAAAATTCCACCTGTTTGGGAAAGAGATGAAAATGAGGGTTGAATTTCCTCATACTGCTCATCTTCATTTCTCATTGGTCGATTATTTCTTGTGCTCACATCAGACAAATACATTGAACAAAAATCCATACATTCTTGGGCCAGATAACTCCTCACAATGGAACTTTCAGGATAATTCTTATTTTGGACATATGATTTCATTGTTCACATATTTCTTTCAGTGGGATACATCCACCGAAAAGAGACTGGTCCCCCAAGAAGTGTCTCAGTTGGACGATGAATTGTTAAATGAAGCATGCAAGTGAAAA
This sequence comes from Viscum album, assembly GCA_963277665.1. Taxonomy (NCBI): domain Eukaryota; kingdom Viridiplantae; phylum Streptophyta; class Magnoliopsida; order Santalales; family Viscaceae; genus Viscum; species Viscum album. Next base: position 66,698,087 of record OY728165.1, on the reverse strand, counting down.
AGGATGGAGGAATTTTTTTTCCAACTCACAAAGAATTAACGGTTCCTCTTGTTTCATTTTTATCAACAATGATTTGGATAAACTTTTAGCACAAAGGTCTCTAAAAAATGACATAACCAAATCAATGACACCAGTACATTATAAAATAGAAAATGCCAAATTTCTATTGGAATCAATTCATGAAGAAGGATGTGATAATCTTGAGTTTTTAGGGATTTCAATTTCAAATGCCTTCTGTTGACTCATTTAGATATGTTGCTGGAATAGCCATCTGGAACCTTGATATTCTACAATACTTCTAGAAATTGATCTTTCTATACCAGTTTCATCACATAAGAAGCACATTGAACTTTCCATTTGTTTTCTCCAATACAAATAGGATGTAGTTCTAGTTGAATACCCCAATCCAATAAATCCTGACGAGATCGGAAGTCATCTTTGGTCTTCCCCTTAATATTCAAAAGAATTTCAAGCAACAATTCACATATATTTTTATCAATATGAATTACATCTAAACAATGACTTAACAAATTAGTATACCAATATGGCAACACAAAAAAATAGTTCTCTTTTTCCAATTGTAAGTGACTTCAGTATCAACATTCTTTCTCTTTTGAGATGTCAACTGACCTTTTCCTAATGAAAAGCTTAAATCATTCAATTTATCAAGCACATCACTTCCTAAAATACATTGAGGTGGTTCTACAGTGTCAAAATTATTATCAAACCTCAGACAATTCTTCCTGTATTGATGATCCATTGGCAAGAATCGGCGATGCCCCATGAAACTGAAACTACGAAGATATTTAAGCCTTCTCGATCATGTATTCTTTATACAAATGGGAAATGATAGTTTTCCCTTCGTGCTCCACCCAGACATCATTGAATAGGCAGGGAAATAATTTATGGTCCATAGAATAGCAGCAAGCATCTGAAATGTATTCTTTGAAGAAGTATCAAATGTCTGCACACCTAAATCCCAAAGTTGTTTCTACTCTTTTATTAAAGGCTTCAAGTAAACATCTATATCATTACCAGGATACGAAGGTACAGATATCAGTATACTCAAGAATGTGAAAGGTTTTTTCATACACATCCACGGAGGAAGATTATAAACATGAATAAAAACCTACCATGTGCTATGAGCAGTAAGCATCTGACCAAACAGATTAAAACCATCACATGATAGGCCCAATCTGACATTACGCACCTCATCTGCAAAATCAAGAGATGTTGTGCATCAAATGTCTGCCATGCTAATCCATCTGCAGGATGGACCAGCTCATCATTACCTTTAATTCTCTCAACATCGTTCCATCACATATTGACTGATATTTCTGGAGACATGAATAGATTTTGAAGTCTGGTAATCAATGGAAAGTGCCACATGACTTTCTGTGGCACACAAAATGGTGTTCCATCTGCATTTGTCTTCCATCAAGATGTACCACATTCTTTACAGTCATTACGGTCGGTTGTTTCCTCCAAAAATAAACTGAAATCTTTCAGACAAGCATGGACTTTATTAGTAGCAAATCCAAGCTTCTTAATTAACTTCCATTCCATGTAATGATTTGAGGTAATATCTACACCATCAGGAAGCAAGTCCTTCAAAAATGTAAGAATATAATCAATGGATGTATTAGAAATCCCATACCTGGTTTTCCCATGATATAACCACATTAAAAATTCCAACATGGTCATATTAGTACATTCTTGATATACTAGTGTTCTGGAACCATCCAATAATTTTTTCACTCTGCCAACATCATCGTCTTCATCATTTTCCTCATTTGTACTGATATCATTGTCTTATTGCACCGACATGTTATCTCTTTCGGAATGATGAACATATGGAAACTGATCAAATATCAAATTCTCCGTGTCGCTTCGTTCATTTCATTTACGAACAGTCGAAGATTGACTCGTCTCTCCATGGTGAAACCAAACATTATAGTTTGCTTGAAATCCAAATTTCATTAAATGGTAAATAACTTCTTCTCATTTTAACCATGGTCTTCCAACACAATTATAGCAGGGATACTATATACAACCTCCATCTGACACATTGATAAATGAAAAATCTAAAAAATTCTCCAAATTATTTTGAAACTCGGTTGAAATCCAATTGGTACGATACATCCAGCTTCTATCCATTCTATAACAAAAAAAATTATCATTCAATCAACAATGTAAATCATATTTAAAAAATTCATTACAATCAATTTTATTATTAAATTAATCAAAGCATATTAGTATCTAGCAAAACATATTTAATGACAAGAGGATTCCATGATTGAATAAGTAGGAAAAAGGGAAAAAGGTCTACCTTTATATGTTAACTAAAGAAAAAAGTTAAAAAAGACACTCCCAAGTGGTCATTGATGGGGAATAAAAAAGAAAATTTCAATGTAAAATACTCCTTTATAGATATAGAGGCATTATACACATGGGAAGAAAATTTTATTTTAATAATATGAATTTATAATTTTATAGATTATTTGGTAGGGGTTATTTTATGGGGAATAAAACATTCAATAAAAATAGTGTAGTTATAACTTTAATGTTTTGGAATTAATATTGAAAAAATGTTTCAAGGTATCCTACAAATTTTGTACAACATGATGCTTAAAAGATATACTTTTTATGGATTCTATTGGAACTTTGGAATATTTGTTCATATGGAAAATATATGTTTTTTAAAATATACATCATGACATACTTGGGAGTATTTAGAATCAATGTTTTGGGGTTTCAACCCCTTTAAAGGAATAAAAGTTAGAAATGTATTGTAAATTCTATATAGAAATCACAGAACATGTTTGATATTCTTGAATAAGTCTATGGAAGGTGTGACCATCCTATTCATGATGAAAATTAATGCCTCATCATTATAACATTCTGAAAAAATTTGAGTTTTAATACTCAAAATCCTCAAAAGAAGAATAGAAAAGTGAAGGAGAAAGATTTAGTTGTTGAAGTTTCACCCAAAGTATCTAAAGGGGAAAGTCCATGGATCTTGGATAGTGGATGTTCTTATCACATGATAAAAGATTTAAAAACATTGGAATCTATTGAAAAATGAAATGGATGCTTACTTACCTTCATAAATTATGGGTCACTAAAGGTTAAAGTATTTGGTTTAATTACTATTGGGAAAGAGAACCTTAAATAAAAAAAAACACTCTTTTTGTTGATGGATTAAAACATAATCTATTAAGTGTTTATAAACTTCATGATAAAGGAAATATTTTTTTAGGAATTATGGGTTATTGGTTGAGAATATTGAGGATGTAAGAGTGGTTAAAATAGGATAAGAGTGATAGAGGCTATTTATTCCAAGTGGGTGATGTTGAAAATTCATGTTATCTAAACATGAATGAAGGGAATGAATTACACTACTGTAGGATTAGAGAATATAAATGTTCTATTTTTTAAAAAGGAGATGGACTCTCTTTTTAATTTTATAGGAGATGATAAATTGAGAATATATAGTGAGTGTTCCTTATTGGGGAGACTTAGGGAGTTGACAGTTGAAACTTAGAGAAGATTTCATGTGTTGTTCCCCTTGTTTTTGACAAATAAAAAGTAGGAAATTGAAGTTCCCTTGATGATCATAAAACTTAACATGTCTTAGAGTCTAAGATCCATCATTAAGTTAATTGATTAAGGGGGTGGTGATTAAATCTTAATTAAGACATTTTTAGTATAGTGTTGATCTTTACTCTGAGGGTTAGATAATTAGGAAAACCATTATTCATTACAATAGTTCATTGTCTAAAAAACATTTTTAGTGTTTGATTACGATGAAATTGTTAATGAATAAAATCCAATCAGGGATATTTAATGAAATTTTTATGTTTTATTTACTGGAATCATACTCATTGATGGGTAATAAGTGAATTTGAGATAAGTTTAATAAAAATTAATAAAGAAAATCCATCAAATTCCATGTCTACATCATGGTTGTAATGACCCCTACTTTTTATATGGGAATTTACCATTGAATAAATTATATGTGTGATATTTCATAAAAAATAAACAAAATATTACTAGAAATTCAGAACTTTTCATGTCCAAAATATGATCATTGGCCATTATAGACATTAGAGATGTAGTTGTTATAATGTTATAATTAGAATTGGTGCATATTAAGGGTAATGATGAGAGATAATTTATATATAGGGGTAAATTATGGCCTCAACTAGTAGGAAATAAAATTTTCAAAACATAGTAATCTGAGCTTGGGAGTGAAGTTTCATAAATGGGGTTTTACCTTGGCAAATTACAAGAAGAAAATTAAGAAGTGAGCCTTGATCATAATAATTAAGTGATGAGATGAAGGTGTTGAGAGTATACATGTTGGAGAATAAGATTCATCAATTTCAAGTGATGAGGAACAATATCATTCATCTTATACAAAGTAGAGAATATAAGTGAAGCTCCAAAATATCATTAAAGACCAAATATAGTAAGTACAGAGTAGGATAACTTTAAGGATAACAAATCACACATCATTATTTTCTTAAGTAAAACCTAAAAATACTGGAGAAAATGAAAATTTAGTAACCTAACCATATTACTATATCAAGACTATAAATCATTATAATCCCCCTCTATTAATTCATACCATGTTTTTTGATCCATTCCCTATGAATCTAGGACTAAAGTATCCTTATAATACTAGTTTCACTTACCATATTTGTCACCACAAACATGTCCATCTTGAAATGGAAGAGTTTCCCACTACCCATAACCTAACCATATCATCACTATCAGCCATATCTTGAACCACCCTTATTCAAAAAGATTGTCCCCTCAAGGAAATCTCCTGCCCCTAACCTGGGTAGTCCTGAGCATCCTTAGATGAGGTACCATCTGACCTTAACTCACAACCTATGTCAATTATCTAATTCTAGTCAACAACTATCAGAGACTCAACACCATTATTATTCCTGAAATAGTATTTTATATCTTTCATCTTATTAGAATAAAAATATCATCATAAATCATTACGACGTTCATCCTTAACAATCCCAAGGGCTTTCCACCCTGAAAAAAAAAGTGAGGTATCCTCATATTCAATTTTTAAACCAAAATCATTATCCAATATACAGAATGCTACCTTCTCAATGTAAATGGGGATTAGGTTCACTTCGACCAAGATACAAGCATAGAATCCAAACTTGTATTCCTTTGTTTCTTGGTTCATTTTAATGGAAACACCCAGAGTAGAATCAATTTCATAGATATTTTTTTAAGACATAAAATCCCATAAATACCAAATATTTTCAAACAAACCTAAGACCTTGAGTTCATCACCTCAACAGGATTAAATCATCCCAATCTTACAAGAACACTATTCTAAAAATTAACACAATATATCCAATTACTCATGCATTTTTCTTTAGCTCATGAGAAGAAAATAGTATGTGAAAGTATCCACGCCCCATAGAGATAAATTTTAAGATTCTAAAACCCTAAAAGTTCGATAATTGATTGAATAATTTATTTGTATTCCAGAACTTATTTACAATAGGATAAACTAGCCAGGAGTTTACCAAATACCAATAGATCTACAATAATTTCCAAATTACATCATGATTCACAGTAATATGTACAATATTACCTTGTTTAAGAGGCGATGGTCAAGATGTCGAGGCGGAGGTGAAGGTCGGGAGGTCCAGGTTGGGATCCGGGAGGCGGAGTCAGGAGTCGGATCTAGGAGTCGGAGCCGGGAGTCAGAGCTGGGAGTCAGAGCCAGGAGTCGAAGGCCGGGGAGGCGAGTCGGAGAGGGGAGGAGAGGTCCAGGAGACGGTGGTCAGGGTGGGGAGGACACGACCTGGAGTCGAAGGTTGGGGAGGTTGGGTTGAATCGGATAGTGCAATGGAAGTTTGAGGAGGAGGATCCCAATAGTTTGGTCCAATGGAAGATTGAATACCCACGATTTTATTAAAACTGTGGGTCTAGACAACTAAAACCAATCTATCCCCACGGTTCTTTATACCGTGGGGATAGATGTGTGGGGATAGACCCCATTTCTAGTAGTGTCACCTTTTATTCCCATGAGATTCATGCTATATTTGCCACTATTTCCTTTTGTGTGGTGTATCTACTACCCATGATTGTATTCATTGTGTAATATACTTAAATTTATGGGTATTTAAATCTTCATTTTATGATCCTTATTTCATGGGATGTATGTTTCGTAAGTTACCATATCGGTAAGGGAACATTTTAACCCAATTTCCATTCCTTGGGTTAATCTTATAAATCTTAATTATTTCATGCAATGATTATGTGTGGCATAACTATTCATTTATTTATTTTGTAATTTCCACTCCCCTTTTTGTGGATATACTTTTTATACACATAATCACTTCATTGATAAATTCTCAAGTCATCGATATAAACTTGATAAGAGTAAGTTTAACTTAATTTCCATTCATTGAGTTAAACATCCAGGTCATTGGTTTTGTCTTAAAAAGAATACGTGTGAATGTTCTATGATTAATTTACACTGAATATCCAATCATATTGAGTGTATTTATATTTGTCACACATTATTATGTAATTTATTTTTTCTTAATATAAGGATACAATTTTCATAAGGGATTTCGTCTCAATTTACATTCAATTGAGACTTCATTGTTGTTATGCACTAATTCACTCTTATATGGTGTATATACTATCCTTTGGAATATTATATCCTGAATCCCTTTATTCTCATGATATTAGAAAGTTCTTATTCAATGTTATACCTCAATTATTTGTATTCAAGCGTCTCTCATTTTGTTAAAAACTCTTTAACTAAAATTTCATTTTAAATGTTTTAAAGATTTATTATTCTAAATATTTCTCATTAATGTCCATGTTTTCAAAATGATTTTTTGGATTTATTTATATGTATATTAATGTTTTCAAATTATAATTCATTTAAAAGCTTCAAAGTGGTATGGGACACTTTGATTCAAAAATCTCTTTATTAAATGTTTTAAATGGTTTGATAAAGCATTGATTATATCAATATCTTGAAATGATATATTGTAATTGCAATGTGGAAATGTTATCTTTACTCTATGCTTGTGTTATGTGTTATGATTATGGTTATTGGTCATTTTTTACGTATACAGGTGGTTCCGTGATAAACCTAGGGTGGGTGAGCCTGAGATATCTCTGCAATGCATTGAGTAACATGATAGAGGTAAACGTTATTGTTTCTCCTAAGATATTTAGGGAATATACTGCGATGGGTATTCCAAATGTGACTCCCTATGTATCTGTGATAGCTACAATATAAGTTTGTTATGAATTCCATAAGTTAAATTTTTGATTTATGATTTATATGTTTTATTCATAAATCTTACGATTTCATAAGGTATGTTATGATTGAAAAGTGTGGTTTCATTGTTTTTCATTTATTGATGGCCTAATGTTTTAATTTCTTACTTTATAACCCTTACTGATCTTTTTATGATCATCCCAAGTTTTTGAAATATTTTTTCAAATGTTATAAGGAAGGGTCAGAGGAAGGAAGTATTGAAGAAGATTTATATCAATAAAAGAACTCTTTTTTTATTTAAGGATATTTATTGTTGAGAAAAATCAGTTATAGTAGAAGTATCTACTTTGTAATATTCATGTTGATATGTAATAGTTAAGGCCTAATTATCTAAAACTCTAAACCTGAAAAGATCCTAAATGTGAATTCTTGATTTAACTCAAGATTAACTAATGTTTAATGTAGGGTCCTTATAATATCTACCTAAGACCTCTATTATTGAGAAGTGTATTTTTAAAGAGGTTACATTGTTTTGTACAAGATACTTTTCTATAGTGGATCACATCGATTTTCCAACGTCTCTCCAAGAACGAGTCAATTATTGGGGAAGGGGGATCTGGGACTTGAAAGTAAAATATTTGACATGTGAAGAGAAAAAGAAGGTAAATTTATATATCTTGAATAACATAGATGATTCTCAACCATATATTACAATGTATACAAATGTGTTGAAATAATGTTTTCCAAAGAAGAAAAATTTATGGATATTGAATGATCATAACAATTTTTTCCCATGTTTTAAAGAGACCATGCTTGGTAGATCAGATGCATCTGAAAATTCGTTTTTGTTAGTGGAAGGTCCAAGTTTAAATCTGATAACATGATCTGAGTATGATATTAATGGATATACATTTCATACAAAATATTAGGACAACAAAAGTCCAGATCATAATAGTCATGTATTGGTGTTCGCATAAGCAATGCATTTTTTGAGATCCAAAGGAAAAACCTAATCTCTATATCAAGTGCATATTATAGAGTCCTTGAAGAAATATGGAAGGTTTATAACATTAAATTTCATGTTCTAGTGTTAAAATAAAAATGGTTTATCGGTAAAAATAATTTCATACATGATGAATTTGAAATGACACCCATTAATTTGAATAAATTGGAATACACAAATGATTCTTTTATCATAAAGACACATGAAAAAAATTCAATGTTCTTTATCAATTCGATATGCATTGGTTTAATATTTTACAAGGGAAAAATAATTTTTTTGTGATGATAAAATTTACAAAGATTTTGATTTATGTGATATCCCTAGTAACATAGAAAGACTAACATATAATATTGATGAGAACACCAAAGACATGGTTAGTGCCATTAAGAATGATCATAAGGAAGGAATTTTAGAAAACGATCATTTAGTACATTCCTAATATTATAGGTAACATTTGTTTTTTTTCTGGTTGACATTTTAAAATTTCATAAAATGTTAGATATTTTAATTTTATTTTCTTTATTAAAACAAGTATTATAACTAATAAGTTAAATTATTTTTTATATTAATTTTATTTTTTTAGTTTTTCATGTTTACCATTAGTTAATTTATCTATTAATTTTTTTTAAAATAATTATTTTAAATCTAGTATGAAAAAATAAATAAAAATATCGTATAAGAGTATATTCAAAAAATATTCTTTTGGTGTAAAATACGATTTATTAGGTTGGACCATTTTTACTATTAATACAAAATTTTTGGATTTTCTTTCAATAGTTTATTTCATTTAATCTCTCATTAACTTTGTTAAAATTTTAGTTAAATATAAAAAATATGAATAAAAATGTGTTACGTTTATTTTATTTTACTTTTTATTTGATAATTTTTCATTTTTTATTTACATTTGTATATAATAGTTGTATTTTTTTACTAATTGTTTGTTGCTTTGATTTTAAGGATAATGATAGATCAATCATCTGATCCCTCACATAATTCTAGAGATGATAAAGCTCATACCTCTAGGGAGGAATGAACACATTCCCTTATTGATGAGTCTCGTCATCCTTCTTTATAGGAGACATCAACTTATAGAGTAGAAAAAAAGAGTTTAATAGTGGGTAAACGTGGCATCACATGTTAACAAAAATTATTTGTTTCCCATATTTAGGACCAAAGGATATCTATATAATTTGATTATAATGTTATTCTAAGTGGTCCAAATGAAAAATAATCAAGAATTTTATGAGTTCAGGATAAAAGAAAATTTATAATTTTAATTGATATTTGGAGAAGTGTTAAAAATGTGACCATATCTCACTTATGGGAGAAATTTTTGGTAAGATAATTTGTTATTATTTTAATTATATAGAAATATTTATTGCATTATATGTTTTCAACCTTCTTATCAAATGATATATGATATAACTAATATTGGAGGAGTCATGGAGAAATGTATATCATTGGCCGCTAGGAGATAGAGGGATTTTAAATCAACCCTCACATCAGAATTAATTTTTTGGGATAGAAAAAATGATAATCCATGTCACATATATCAATTTATAGATGAAGATACATGGAAGAAATTTGTTGAAAGAAGATGAGGAGAAGATTTTTTGGTAATTGAAATGTTACCTTCTAGATTTGTTTTAATATTAATGATCATATTAATGATTTATTTATGATTTATTTATAGAAATCGAGGTGATATCATTAGGAGATTCAATTAAGAAATACATACCCACATAATTTATCTTGGAGAGGGTATATGTTTTCCAAAAGATTAAATTATGACTAAACAATTTCAAAAAATAAGGGATGAGTCTTTAGGATCTACAGAGGTTGACCCTACTCCCCCCACAAGACATGAAAAAGGAAAGAGGGATCAGATGAGAAAAAATAGACAATATCTTTCAAAAGAGTCGAGGGTTGAAGTTGAGAGGATTTTAAATTGTTTACTTTATTTATTTATTTAATTTAAATAAATTCTTTATATATTGTGATTTATTATGAAAATTTTCAAATATTCCAAAAAAGACTCTCTTAAAGAGAATAGAATATTGGAGATCTTTATAGATGAGGGTAGATAGTATATTTTAGCTACAACATTGGGAAAATTTGAACACCCAGGTGATGTATGAGGACACCAGGCAAGTGTATTAGTAAAAAAATAATTTCCCCATTTTGTATCTTCTTAAAGGGGGGATTTATATAAAAAAATAGAATATTTGAAATCTGAAGTTTTGGATATTCATGTGATGATAGATTACAAGATCATAACTTCAGTATGGAGGATATTTTCCCACATACGAAGATAACTTACAACTATTGATCAGAATCCTCCACCTCCGCCACCACTACAAGAAAATCCCACTCCAACTTATTCTACTCATACATCTCTACCTACAGACCACACTTGTTCTAATATTACTCTTACATCCCCTCCTCCACAGGTTCCCAATTGTTGTGAGTTATATGTTTATGATGCTTAGCATATTGTTGCAAATGAGATGATATTTTATTTTGGCGATACCATTCATTATCAATCGATAGATATATATCATCATAGGGTTACTATATAGGATATTATATATAGATCAATGATAATATCATTTCCTATAGATGAGGTGAGTATAGTTGAACAAAGTATCAACCATTTTTTAGCTTGGCCATCTAGACTTGTTTGACATATTACCATAGAGATATGTGTTAGTTTTATCTTTTATTTAATTTTTATATTAAAATTGTTTTATCATTTTAATGTATATATATTTATCTATTTTTTATATGAATAATTTAAATGTAAATAGATACTGTATATCCAACAACAAATACAAAGTTTTATGACTTCAGATACAATTTCTACTAGTTTTGACATATTGTAAAGATATTCCAATTTTTTATTATATGTATATGAGATTTCAATTGAATCTGGTGTTTGTGGGTGTGCAATGAAAGTGGGGATTTTAAAAAATGATATCTTGGACCTTATATCCGGAGATCAGTTGGGAATAAACATGATGTGGGTTTTTATCTTGTAATCCGATTAACAAAATTTTTCCATTCATTTAATTTATTGAAAATTTATACTTATGTTTTTTTTGTTTTAGGTATGTTTATAAAATTTGTACATGAAAAGGAAAGATAGATGTATATGGATTTATGGATCCACAATTTATTTCACCTATATCTAGGACAATGAATGATGCAAAAATAATAGTTTATATTGTTGAAAGATTTCATAAGAATGGAATTGTTCAGTTATGGATCTTTCCTTATCTTTAAGACTATAAAACATATTTATTACAAAGTATTTTATATCTATTAACATACTGAACAATAAAATTAAATATTATTATATATTAGTGGCTATTAGATGTTGGGTGTTTTTTTACAAGAGAGAAGACACTTTACTAGCTATGATATATCCATGGGGAAGTGAAAGAAAATTTTATAAACGTATTAAACATGTAAGTTTAAGTATTTTAATACTTGTTTATTTTATAATGACTTAAATTTTTTTTATTCATATTATTTTCAAATATGGAATGTAATTTATTTATAGAGACCACATGAAATAAGATATCCAAGATCAAATATGTAAAATCAAAAGTTAAATTTCATTTTTAATTACTAAATTTTGGATATAATACTTATAAATGTTAGTTAAATTTGATAAATTCTTTTAAACATAAATTTCATAACCAAGAAGGCATAAAATAATGTGGATACTATATTTTAATATTTATGTGAAAAATAATTTTAAATGGGATGGTTATGAAGTTAAATAAGGTTAGATTTATTTACATACTTTTCCTTGTTATCTCATTCGTTTTATTCAATATACATACAAGTTAAATGATTTCTTTATAAATTGTAACTTTTTGATGACCCTCAGCCTTATAGTGTACAGGAGTTGAGAAACTTTCAAAATTAAAGGGTGAATAATTTCATAGGTTTGATTGGATTTTAGTTTATTTGTAATATATATGATAAACTAGATAGTTTAAATTGTAAGTGTTTTGTTATTTTCTAATGGTTCAGTTGTTTTCTATTTTTATACAACTTTTTTCTTATTTCTGATAGAGAGGGGGGGGGGGGAATAAATGTAACATTATTAAAAAAATATTTTTCATTTTGGTTATTTGATAACCAATGTGAAAAATCATTTTGGTCAGTTTTTCATATCGGTTATCACATAAATGATGTGAAAAACCTTCTTCAATATTGATTTTTCACATCAATTATTCCATAAATGATGTAAAAAACTGATCCTATTGATATTTCTTGTTGGTTATTTAAACAATCTATATGAAAGATGAATTATCTGTGGTATTTCACATTTGTTATTTCATAGAACTGACGTGGAAGAGTATTTTTATCATTGATTTTAAATAAATAACATTAAAAACGGCCACAAAACCATTTAAATGTTTTTTATTTTTAACTGTTGTTATAAACATATTTATAACGTCCCAAATAACATCATCTCCTATTAACTGACATTAAAAATCAAGAAAACTAATGTTAAAAGACATTATTTATACTAATGTTCTAGAAATTTGGATTTGACCACTCTAGTGGATCGTGTATGAGAAAAAATTATACTGTTCGATCACTGATGTATGAGGATCCTAGGAAGTAGTTGACCTAGAAGCTTAGGTATTACCCATTATGATTTCTATCTTTTACTCTTATTATTCATAATACTATTTTAAAATTTTAATCTATCTCATTTTCTTTGTTTTTCTAGTTTCTTTATAAAATGAAATCTTTGTTTTTTCCCATAATGATACACCTGTTTAGTATTAGTTATATTATATAAGTAATTGACTAAAAGGTTTTCCATTCTTTGAAAATTGTTTTGAGAATATGATGGAAAGTCATTTCAATTCAAATGGAATCATGTTTCCTATTTTACTTAAAAGAGTATGAAAACCTATTTTAATATATCTTATTTATAAAATAACATGACTCAGTTTTCTATGGTTGATGGTAACCCACAATGTCACATATAGGTATGTCCAGCTAATTTATTTTTCACTACCATTTATAGTTTAATTAGTTTTTATTTATTTATTTGCCTATTATTTTTGGGCTAAATTATTCCCTAATAGAGCTATTCTAGATACCCAACACTAATTTCTAGTCAGGGTAGATAGGGAATGCCTATCAGCCTTTATTTCTGGCTGATTATGGTGAACGATTCAGGGTCGACTTATGTTGGTTCTGGAAAAAAATGTATCAGATGATTAACCCATGTTATTTAAGTATTTTTAGTACTGTGGAGATATTATTTTCTGAATTCAAGTGGTCAATAATGGGTAGGTTCTTGATGACCACTAATATAGAAGGACACTTGAATTTCCAGGGTGGCCTTGGATGGTTGTGTATTAAAATCCAAGCTTTCTTCTTAGATGTTTTAAGGTTTTTGGTTTTTGGTTTGAGAATTTATAGTTGTTTTTGAGGATTTTTTTTTGTTATTTTGGGAGGAATTCACAGGGTTTATGGTTGCTATTCATGGTCCAGAAAACCATGAATAGGCCATGAAATTTCCTTTTATAACCTCTAATATGCACACCTGGTTGGCGCAAAGCTTTCCAAACTGTGCAAGCAATCCATTTGTAGTGGTTTGTTCCTCTAATATTTTGATATTTTTGATCATGAATTGGGTTGGTTCTATTTTTTTCTTATTTTTTGAGATTATTTTGGGGTATTTATTTTTGATTTTAAAAATTTCATCTGGTTTATCATTTTTTTTCAAAATTAAAACCTTATGTTGTTTGAAAATTAAATGGGTTGTTTTAGAAGCTGAAAATGTTTTGAAAGTGGAATAATTTTGGAATAATTTTGGGGTTTTTAGAAGGTTTTGTGAAATATGAAATGGAATTTTTATTAAAACTTGGACTTTTTAAATTCTTTGTTTTGGGATTATAAGGGGTGGCTTCAAATTGGTTGGGAATTTAAATTTAGGGTACACATTTGTTTTTGAAAAAAAAATGTTTTAAATTAACCCATGGTATTCCTATAAATGACCACATGGATGTAAACATGTGAAAAATAGATGGTTATTGGTATGTTTGGTTGGGTTCTTGTGCTAGAATAAGGATGTATATATGTGAGGCTTCATGGAATACCAAAATTTTGGGTACTTAACTTCTTAACATTATTTTTTTAGAAAATGATTTTCAAAAAGGGGGGATTTCAATGTTTTGAAAAGTGAGTGATTTTTTGTTTGGTGTTTTCTTTTAATTTGTAGAGTCCTATTTTGTGGGATTTTGGTTTTGACATTATGGAAATGTGGTTAGAATGGTATTTTGAGTATTTATTTTTTGTTTGTGATTAAAGTTTGGAATTTTGGCTTGTGATGCATTTTGATTTGGTTTTGATTTGATTTGGTGATGTTTTGGTTTATAATCTGGGTGTTTGGTATGAAATATTATCTTATTTTATTTTTGGTTGGTGTTTTATTTGATATTTATTTAATTGGGCCTTTTTATGTTATTCAGAGTATGACCTAGATGACTCTTAGTAAAAAGAGTAGATGTTTGGTCTCTAAGGTACCTTCCTTGGTTACATATGTGAAGGTTTATTTTGGTAATTACTGGTGGTCATCATTTATCTTGTCAAAATTGAGGCGGTTGGAGTATTTTAGGGAATTCTGAATAAGTGTTTCGCTGGGTATTCTCATTAAAGACTCTACCCAGACTCCATATTAAGTTGTGGGGCCAAATCCCTTATAGATATTAGACCACACCTGGGTCTTCTTTGGTGGTTTTCCACCTTTATCAACTGAGAAAGAGGAGAATATCTCATTCAAAATTGGATTACAAGAATGTTTTTTAGTCATTATGGCCACTTGGTTCATTAGGTGGGGGTACCATAAATCACACTACTAAAAGATGATGTTTTAGTTGAAGATCATTAGTTCTTGATCATAGGATAATAGATGATTTAGGACATTAGGGATCTATGCATAGGCCTAGAGTAAATTTTTTCACATAGTAATGGAGATTCTAGGTTTGGTGGATACTGACCCAACCGGTTTTCTCCAACATTAGAGTGGGAACTGTTTAATTTTCTCCTTGCTATGGCTTTTCATTTATGAAACTTCTGATTAAGAGATATTTATGGCCCCATTTTCTTGGGGCAGTTCCTTGGTAATGTAAAATATTAAATATTTATCCTTCATTTGGAGTTGTTTTGGTTCTCGGTGGCACATGTTTGGAGATTCTATATCTTGGGAAATTATGAATTGTTATTTGTTTTGATTAATGGTTTGGGTTTCCTAGGTTGGGCCCTTTTCTTGTTAGAGGATAGTTTATTGAATGTTCCTTTTAGTGAAACTTCCATGTTAATCAATTAATTAATATTGGAGAGAACCACAATAGTCCTCATTGATATCCTATCTTAAGTTGGTCAACCGTGACTCAAGAAATTATGAGGACATACCGATGTTAATAGTTTTTTTGGATCGGTGGGTTGTTTAGGCATGCGAAACGGTGTTTGATCGAAGTCATGAAATGGTGGGGAGATCACCATAAAGAGTGACTCATGGGGAATTTGATATTCAACCTTGGGGTAACCATTTTTCACTATCCCACCTAAACTCGATGAGTTTTTTGGTGATTTCTATGTTAAGGGTCACGATGTTCCTTATTTTGAGGTTATGTTTGTAAATGTGAGTGCTTAATTGTTGGTTATTTCATTTGGAAGTTTGAGTATTTGGATATCATTAGTTTTTTATTTGGATGTTGATATAGTTCCTTGATGATGGTCTTAACTGTTTTTGTGGTCTTGGAGTTTCATGTTTTGGTTGGAAAGTAAGTTTTCAGTTCTCAGTCTTCCGATGGTTGAGGTTTCACTTTGGGTTTTTTCTTTTTCGTGTCTTTATCAGTCAAGTATTTGGGGAATTTTTTGGTGTAGAAAGTGTTAATGATAGAGATAATTTTCATAAAACAACCCAAAAATTCTCTTTTTTTTATTTATTTTTGGTTATTTATTTGTTATATAGTTTTTACAGGTTTTTTCCTTAAAAATGGGAGTTTTGGGAGAGTTGTTGGGTGGTTCATGGTTGGTTTATAATTTAGGTAAACTATGCTTCAGCCTAGGGAAAAATGTGTGGCCTAGAAAATGGATCTATCCAGGCCACGCGGTTTGGCACACGACCGTGTTATGGCCTCTGCAGCCTGTGCGACCACAGATATAGGTGATCCCATGGTTGACACATAGTCTGGAAGACTGTACGACCAAACTGTGTGTCCTTCCAGGTCTTAAAAAAATGTTTTAATGTAGTTATTATTATTATAAATTTTATTATTATTATTAGAATTATTATTATTATTAAGTTTTATTAAACCCCATAAGGAGTTTATTTTTCCCCAATCCCCTCTCCCCCTCAAAGTGACCCAACTCCCCTCCCCTCTAGCCTCTTCCATGCCACCCCATTCCACCAACAACCTATATACACCTATTCTTATACCAATTCGTGGTGTGGTCACCTCAAGTAAGCTTTCCTCCTCTGCTTATTTTTCCATCCATTTTTAGTGCATGTTTGATCTTAGTCTATATGGCTCTATGACCCATCTAAACACTAACCCATTTTGGGTGTTTCTATTATTTTCTTTTGATGTATAACATCTTTGGGACTTTTTGGGGTTGTTTTTATACATGGACATTGAAGTTAGTTGATTTTCCTTTGTTTTTAGGAACGATTTATTCTATTTTAATCATTTCCCCCAATTTTAATTAGGGCATTTGTAATTTTTAGCTCTATTTCTTTTATTATTTATGGAATCTTGAGGCTCTTTGAAGGTGCCTTGAATGTATATACCTAGGTAAGCACACACACACACAGACACATATCCTCTTTATACATATTCCGTCATGGAAAGGGGAATATGTACATTGGGTTAAGATATATATATATATATATATATATATATATATATATATATATAAAGGTGTATATGCGTGCAAGTGTTTAGTAGTTTCAGGTTATCTTTGTCAAATGTAGTTTGTTTGAGGTAGGCTCCCTATGTCAAAGTCTTTACTTTGAATTATTTGACTATCTGAGTATTTTAAAAGTGGGTTTTTATTATTATGTTCTATAGATATTCTATATATAATTATTTGTTCCTTTTTAAAATATTTTTCTTTTTTTTACAATGTTTACCTAAGTTTCTAAATTGGATCTTCATAATAAGATCATGTTTTAACCTTTTTTAAAAAAATGAAATGTGCTTTCAAAAGATGATAAGGCCCAATTGACACTTTGACCTATTTTATAGAAATGGAAAACCCCTCTTAAAGCATTCCCTCCCATGATATTTAAATGTGGTTTGTCTAATAAATTTGTGATTTTTGATATGTTCTTAGTAAAGAGGTTGGTTCTTGGTTTAAGTGACTTGAAAAGGGGATGTTCGTAAAGAGGGAGATCAAGGGTGAGAGGGTTGATGGGTTTTGGGTAAGGAATATGATATATATATGTATATGATATCTTGATAAAAACTAACCTTCATTTGTATGAAGAATTTGGGAACCCAAGGTACTTAGGTGGGCTGTTAACGACTAGTACACATGTTTAGTTGGCAAGGAACTTAACCCAGATACCTAGTAGAATTATGCTACAATACTAACAAAACAATATGATCATTCTTTAGGTACTAATAGAACTTTGTCTTTGTCCTCTCTAGGAGCTTGTTCATGAAAACATATTATATGGTTCAATCACTACGATGCGAGGATCCTGGAGCCCAGTTGACTTAGATTCTTAGGAATTACCTATGACAACTGGGTTCCCGGTGACAGCACAACCACCCCGCCTTAACATGGCCGTCAGGTCCTGGCCTACCAGGTACTACCAGTTGCCCCCGCAGACATGTGGGGCCCACCCCAGGGTCCACCCACATGCCCGAACAGGTCATCTGACTAATATGATAGTCCCCACAGGCCAACACATGTCTTTTCCAGTGTGCTTTGTCCTCACTCACACACACCCTGGGAAACTTCCCCGGAGGTCACCCATCCTGATCACTACTCCAGGACAAGCACGCTTAACTGTGGAGTTCTAACCAGGTAGGCTCCCAAAAAGGAAGGTGCACCTTGTTGACATGAGTCATATCATTTAGCCATTTAACCCTTTATCATTCTGGGGTGTTACAATCACCCCCCCTTTAGGGCACAAAAAGGAAGGTGCACCTTGTTGACATGAGTCATATCATTTAGTCATTTAACCCTTTATCATTCTGGGGTGTTACAATCACCCCCCCAATCACCCCCCCTTTAGGGAACAACGCCCTCGTTGTGGGCCCTACATCTCAACCCAGGCAGTGCACCGCACTTAAGGCTGGGTTCCTCCTCTGATACCAAATGTGACAACTGGGTTCCCGGTGACAGCACAACCACCCCGCCTTAACATGGCCGTCAGGTCCTGGCCTACCAGGTACCACCAGTTGCCCCCGCAAACATGTGGGGCCCACCCCAGGGTCCACCCACATGCCCGAACAGGTCATCTGACTAATATGATAGTCCCCACAGGCCAACACATATCCTTTCCAGTGTGCTTTGTCCTCACTCACATACACCCTGGGAAACTTCCCAGGAGGTCACCCATCCTGATCACTACTCCAGGCCAAGCACGCTTAACTGTGGAGTTCTAACCAGGTAGGCTCCCGAAAAGGAAGGTGCACCTTGTTGACATGAGTCATATCATTTAGTCATTTAACCCTTTATCATTCTGGGGTGTTATGTAGAGACCCGAAGCTCGACGTACATGGACATTACATTACTTTTGCGGAATACTTGGTACATAACAAAAACACACACACAAGGATCGTAATAGTTTAGTGTCTTTGGAAACTCGGAACATAATCTTCTAATCGTTGTGAAAGATCTTCAATATCTCCCATAAAGATCTTCACTTTTTTTTTACCTAAAACCTTTCTTTATATCCTGGGGAAAAGAAAACATAAAAGGGTGAGATTAAATGCTCAGTAAGGGCAAACAAAAGAAATATCAATCACATCGTATACACAAGCACATAACTTTTGGAAATCTTAACCTGCAAAAGAGATCATAATTTCATAACATGGGATAAATCATGGCAGTGAAATGTAATCACAATAATCATAACTTAAAACATGAAACTTTGTGGCATTCACACATAATCATAGAGAATCATTTCTTGTTATTCAATACTCATTGCCAAGACTATCTTAGTGGAAAAAGTCCCTTTCTGAATCGAGTAACCCTCGTTTCAGTCCTGTTTCACTGAACCGGTATAACCTACCATTCCAGCCATGTCTATCTCATGAGATATAAAATCTTTACCCAATGCATTGGAGGGAGATATAGGTCCCACCCATCTTATAATGAATCCTTTCTTATGTGTGCCACATAATCATAAACCATACATCATAGCGTAACCCATGTAATAAAAATGGGATTCTTAAACAACATGACATCATAAAACAATTCATATAAGATAACTGAATTCATAAAAATATTTCCATCACAACATAATCAAACCAATGTAATAATAGGGATAAAAACATAACCCTTTTATTATCTTAGATAGAAAATAATTTTGATAAAATACTTGAACTCCATTCTTGAGGAAAATATCCTTTCTACTTCAAAAACATTTTTCCTTTAATAACATGTCATACGACTTTAAAATAAAATAAGTTGATTAAAAATAAACTTGAAAACTTGTAAAGGAAGTTTCTTGGAAATAATGTTTTAAAAATCCATTCATGCCGTATAAGTTAAAAAAACATTCTTCGTACTTTTGTCGGAAAAGTCAAAAAGTACCTCGTACGAAAAACGACAAAAGATTCCTTTCATACATATTACTAAAAACTAACCGAAGGGTAAAAATGGATTTAAACAATTGTAGGTGGATGGAAATAATATTACATATTGATGAAACATGGATGTGGATGATAAAATACACCCCAGTAAATACTTATGAATAAACAATCTTGGATAAAAATGAGATTGTGATATTTCCCTTACCTTAGGTCCGATTTGCTTTGTATGTGTCTGAAGCTCCTGTATAATGGTTTAAATAATGTTATTGACTTATTCCAGAATCATACATATTGATATGATATCATATATGGTCATATTCTTAGCTTCTTGTTAGTAATATTTCATTGTTACTTGTTACTCGGGTCTTTATTGCCTTTTGTTCTTATGCGTGTTTTGCCGAATAAATTCTTATTCTTCTTGTAAGGTTATAGATACCTTATATCCAGAATGGTATTAGTGTAACATATATCATATTTATTCATTCAATTCATTTATATAATTACTATGTAATGATGATCATGTAGAACGAGTCGCATCACATCGTGGAGACGGTATTCCGTACGTACGCACGAGTGATGATATCGTTCCTATGATCGTGGAACTGTATTGGAGTATATATATATTATTTCAGTATCAATATTAATTTATAATAATCATAAATAGTTACTCATTACACCATTATACCCATCCTTTTAAAGTGATGGTGGAAAAATAGATTACACCACAGCTTGGAGACGGTATTCCGTACGTACGCACGCGCGGTGATTTCATTTTTCCGTAGGATGGATAGAAGGTGAGTTAGGGTTGTTTCATATTTATAATAACATATAAGTATGTAAGTAATACTGATGTTATTACTTTATCATGAAACAACTAAAGAAGAAGAAGTTGAAGAAGAAAGAAATTGAAAAGATCGGTAATGGATATTACCTCTTCTTTGGAACGCTTCTTTGAATCCTCCACTTAGGGAACTAATATTGGTCTTTGAAGAAGACCAGGACCTCTAGGATTATTATAGAGAAGTGGAGAAGGGATTTTGGCAGAGTTTGGCCTAGCTTGAGTGCTCAAATTGGTGTGAGGAGAAGGGGGAGTAGGTGCCCTTTTATAAGGGAGGAGAGGGGCACCTTAGGAATATCTCAAAATATTATTTTATATTAAAGTCAAAATCGGTTTATAATGGTTCCAAAGGGTCTTATTTCGAAGCTAAAGTGGGGATGGGTCGAAATACTATCATCCAATAGGATTTAGACAAGTTTAGGGTATTATTTTAACCTTATTAATTAGATTTAACTCTAAGTTAAATAATTTAACTTTTACCGTGTCTTTTTGTTTTCTTTCACTATATGGTTAATACACTTACTATAACATGCCAAACGAATCCCAAATTGTATATTATTAATACATATATCGTTATCTAAGTCATTAGGCCGAAACTTAGATTTTTAGGAATAAAATAACAATTAATAATATAATATTTTATTTAAAAACTATTTTGTGTCAATTTTGACACTATTTGATATATGATTTTTGTGAAAGTCATAAAAGAATTATATGTTCAAACCAAGTTGATTAAATCAACACTAATATATCATAGTAACCTATAAAATTAGTGTAATTCATAAAAAGTCTCAAAGTACATTTATTTTTGTGTTTATAACATCAATTATGTCAATATTTCATAAATAAGATAATTACTGCATCATCGTTGTGTCATAATTAAATTAAAATATTTAATTTCTAAAAATTATAAATAAAATACCATTATGTAGGAAATCCTTTTAGCTTTCTAATTAATATTTATTGTAGAATTTATCTTATGTATAACCCCATATTAAAAATTATTTACTTATTAAACTTTGATTTTAACTATTTTAACCCTTCTTTAAATAAATTAATAATAAATGTCCTAATCTAACCCAAGTGGGCCTAAATGGTCATATTTTATTCATAAGGTTGTTTTTGGTCGAATTACACTTATCCAATAGAATTAGGACATGTGTTAGGGTAATAGTAATATCATATTTACCCTTAGTTACCCTATTTACTATTAACCGCGGTAAAAAAAAGTAAAAAGTTACTATTCACCAAAAAATTATTTTTATCTTATTGAACCACATTTTACTTACTGATATCAACCGTGTCTGTCGGATTTTTGAAATTCCATTCACAGAAGCGGTAAAATTAAGTTTTATGCAAAATTCAGTTTTTAACCTACCACTTAGTGGGTTCACTATTCATCAAAAATTGAAAGTCTTCAGAAAAATACCAAAATTTCACCCTAGGCTAATTTCGATATTCTGAGTCCAAAAATGAAGTCCATTTTGAAAAATAAAATTTATAAAATTTCAAAAAGTGGTTATTACTATTCATAACAGCTAGTTTTAATAGCATATTGTTGTTTAGTGAAACTCGGTATTGCGCTAGTTTTAATAGCATATTGTTGTTTAGTGAAACTCGGTATTGCGTACGACGCAAGCTATCAAGGAAGGTCGTGATTGCGTGTAAAGCAAGCCAAGCAAGTGTTGTGTAGAAAAAGATTCCTTTGATGATTCATATAACATAAAAGTCTCGGGTGTTACATTCTACCCCCCTTAAAAAGAATTTCTCCCTCAAAATTCGTCACTTTGTAACAAACAGATGAGGATACTTCTCCCTCATCATATCCTCAAGCTCCCATGTAGCTTCTTCAAGTTGGTGGTTCCTCCATAAAACTTTCACCAATCGAGTGGTCTTGTTTCGTAGGACTTTTTCGCTACGATCCAGAATCTCTATCGGCTATTCTTCATAAGAAAGATCTTGCTCTAGCGGTACAACTTCTGAGCTGAGTACATGTGAAGGATCTGGTATGTACTTTCTCAGGAGAGATACATGGAACACATCGTGAACTTGAGAGAGATTCGGTGGAAGCGCCAATCGGTAAGCTACCTTGCCAACACGATCCAGTATTTCGAAAGGACCGATATATCTAGGGCTCAACTTCCCCTTCTTTCCAAATCTCATAACCCTCTTCCAGGGAGATATTTGTAAGAACACTTTATCACCCACTTAAAACTCTAGGTCTTTTCTTCGGTTGTCGGCATAACTTTTCTATCGACTCTGAGCTGCTCTTATGTGTTGTTGAATAGATCTGACCTTTTCTGCCATTTCATCAACGAGATCAGGTCCTAATAGCTTTCTTTCCCCAACTTCATCCTAGCAAGTTGGAGTCCTGCATTTCTTTCCATAGAGAGCTTCATAAGGAGCCATCTGAATACTGGAGTGAAAGATATTATTATAAGAAAATTCCACCAAAGGTAGGTGTTGATCCCAACCTCCTTTGAAATCCATATATCAAGATCTCAACATATCTTCTAGGGTTTGAATTGTTCTCTCAGACTGACCGTCTGTCTGAGGATGATAAGCAGTGCTGAAACTCAACTCTGTATCCAGAGTATGCTGAAGACTTCGCCAGAACTTCGAGGTAAATCTTGGATCCCGATCAGATATAATAGAAAGTGGTACTCCATGCAATCTTACCACTTCCTTTATATACTGATATGTTATTACTTTATCATGAAACAACTAAAGAAGAAGAAGTTGAAGAAGAAAGAAATTGAAAAGATCGGTAATGGATATTACCTCTTCTTTGGAACGCCTCTTTGAATCCTCCACTTAGGGAACTAAGATTGGTCTTTGAAGAAGACCAGGACATCTAGGATTATTCTAGAGAAGTGGAGAGGAGAAAATGGCAGGGGTTGGCCGATCTTGAGTGCTCAAATTGGTGTGAGGAGGAGGGGGAGGAGGTGCCCTTTTATAAGGGAGGAGAGGGGCACCTTAGGAATATCTCAAAATATTATTTTATATTAAAGTCAAAATCGGTTTATAATGGTTCAAAAGGGTCTTATTTCGAAGATAAAGTGGGGATGGGTCTAAATCCTATCAACCAATAGGATTTAGACAAGTTTAGGGTATTATTTTAACCTTATCAATTAGATTTAACTCTAAGTTAAATAATTTAACTTTTACCGTGTCTTTTTGTTTTCTTTCACTATATGGTTAATACACTTACTATAACATGCCAAACGAACCCCAAATTGTTTATTATTAATATATATATCCTTATCTAAGTCATTTGGCCGAACCTTATATTTTTAGGAATAAAATAACAATTAATAATATAATATTTTATTTAAAAACTATTTTGTGTCAATTTTGACACTATTTGATATATGATTTTTGTGAAAGTTATAACAGAATTATATGTTCAAACCAAGTTGATTAAATCAACACTAATATATCATAGTAACCTAGAAAATTAGTGTAATTCATAAAAAGTCTCAAATTACATTTATTTTGGTGTTTATAACATCAATTATGTCAATATTTCATAAATAAGATAATTACTGCATCATCGTTGTGTCATAATTAAATTAAATTATTTAATGTCTAAAAATTATAAATAAAATACCATTATGTAGTAAATCTTTTTATCATTCTAATTAATATTTATTGTCGAATTTATCTTATGTATAACCCCATGTTAAAAATGATTTACTTATTAAACTTTGATTTTAACTATTTTAACCCTTCTTTAAATAAATTAATAATAAATGTCTTAATCTAACCCAAGTGGGCCTAAATGGTCATATTTTATTCATAAGGTTATTTTTGGTCGAATTACACTTATCCAATAGAATTAGGACATGTGTTAGGGTAATAGTAATATCATATTTACCCTTAGTTACCCTATTTACTATTAACCGCGGTAAAAAAAAGTAAAAAGTTACTATTCACCAAAAAATTATTTTTATCTTATTGAACCACATTTTACTTACTGATATCAACCGTGTCTGTCGGATTTTCGAAATTCCATTCACAGAAGCGGTAAAATTAAGTTTTATGCAAAATTCAGTTTTTAACCTACCACTTAGTGGTTTCACTATTCATCCAAAATTGAAAGTTTTCAGAAAAATACCAAAATTTCACCCTAGGCTAATTTCGGTATTCCGAATCCAAAAATGAAGTCCATTTTGAAAAATAAAATTTATAAAATTTCAAAAAGTGGTTATTACTATTCATAACGGCTAGTTTTAATAGCATATTGTTGTTTAGTGAAGCTCGGTATTGCGTACAACGCAAGCTATCGAGGAAGGTCGCGATTACGTGTAAAGCAAGCCAAGCAAGTATTGTGTAGAAAAAGATTCCATTGATGATTCATATAACATAAAAGTCTCGGGTGTTACATTACCCATGGTGCTTGCTCTCTTTTACTCTTTTTTTCATAGTACTATTTTAAAATTCTATTCTGTTTGGTTTCCTCTATATTTATAGTTCCTTGATAAAATAAAATCTTTGTTTTGTTTTCCATACTAATACTATAATATACTAGACTTTTCTAAAATCATCTTGTGCACATTTTTAGGTACTTTTTGAAGTTTTTAAGTACCTTTGTTTTGGAGTAGTGGATTGGGGTGAATTTGGGTGAAATTTTAAGAAAAACTAACAAAAAATGGGCTATGTGCAGTTTGCACATGGTTTGAAAAACCGTGCGACTAAATTATTCCAAGCATGAAAAATTGGACAGAGAGGTTTGCACAGTTTGCGCACGGTTTGAAAAACCCTGCAGATATACCATACCAACCGTGAAAACCTAGACAAAGAGGTTGGAACAGTTAGTGCACGGTTTCCCTAACCATGCACCCCTGCCCAGGAAAATGTGCGTGCATATTTAATTATCCGAATATCCTTTTTAAAACCATACAAACCCCCAAGACTCCCATATTTTGACCTTGGATCAAGCTTGAAAAATTCCAGGTGATCCTAGAGCCATCCGAAGGGATTCTAAGGTGATCCAAACCTCGTTCTTCGAGATCAAAATCCCAGATTGAAGATTCGCTCTTTTCCTAGTAAGTGGATTTAATCTCGTTATTTCACCCATTCATTCCTCTATCATTTATTGATATTTTCATGGAAGATATCCACCGTTTCTATGGATTTAATCCTATGGGTTGATGTCTAGATCTAGGATTGTGGATTTAGATCTAGATTTTTGAGATCTTGATGCCTTTGATCTTAATTTGGGTTTAGGGATTTAGATCCAGATCTTGATTGACGATGTTGTGCCACTTGTATTTTTGGGATTCTTGTTGGGATAACATCCATCAAGAAACGGAGATAGTTGGTCTAAATCAAACTCCCATAGTTGTGGATTTGATATGTGAGTTTGAGTTTAAGATTTACTAGATTCCCTTGATAATTGATTTCCAAAATTGGAGTAATTAGAAATGTGGAATTGACTTGTGATTTCCTTGGTGATTAATTGATAATTGAATCATAGAACAAATGAGGGGGGGGGAGGTGACCAAATAGATATTTTTTTGGATATTGGTTATGGGTTGAGATATTGTAATTAAGATATTGAATTAATTATGTTATGATAATTAATTGGGGGAAATTATTTATGAAATGGTGTTCAACTATGTAAGATAATTAATTGTGGGAATTAATTATATGTCATGATGTTGATTAAAGATAATTAATTGTGACAAGTTGAGATTTTATATGGATAAGTAATTGTGAATAATTAATTATGGAATGATAATTGTGTCGATTGATTAATTAATTTATGAATTCATTAATGGGTTATGTGCTTAGTTAATTGTTGAGTTAACTAATGGCCTTTGAAATGTTTAACTAATCATTGGATTAGTAATAGAATGATGTGGCTCATTCTTGTGAATTAAATAATGATTAAATGGATAATATTTTGGGGTTCTAGGTATAACAACCTACACTGAATGAGATTTTGTGGTGCTAGGCATGGTGTTCTAGACCGATTAGAATTTGGGACTTGGACATGGAGTTCGTCCCCAATAGTTATCCAAGATTGAGATTATGGGGTTATAGGCATGATGACTTGCACCGAATGAGTTATGGATTGTTAGGCATGGAGACCTATACTGAATGAGATTTGGGGTGCTTTACATGAATTTCAACACCAAATAAATGATAATAATAAATGATGATTGAAATGGGAAACATGAATTGAAACTAGGCCAAATGTGATGATTAAATATTAAATGAAAATGTGATAACTATTTAATTATGCATTGTATTTATTTCTTCATAAAACTACATACACTATCTTTTGACTGGACCTGTTTTAGACACCATTGGTGGTGGAATTCTGAGTTGTACTCACACCCTATTCAGGATACCATATCGTCACCCGAGTAGAATTTTTTGTTTCAGGATAGGATAAGGGAAATTCCCTAGGATAGGTCACTGTTTGGGATTGGAGCATTGGAGAGGGAACCATACGTGGTTTGGGACCCGCTTGGGAGTTGTTGTGTCTTTAATTTTAGTTGAATTGTAGAAAATTGACATTCTCATTGTTATAGCATGTTTTACCTTTCATTTGAGTATTATATTCCCTTGTTTTGAGTATCATATAACATGGTATTATTCTGGTTATTTATACACTTATACACTTGGTTATTGTTGTTTTCTTCCGTTAGTGTTTTATTCTGATAAAAAAGGGTATAGTCCCCCCAAGACTGACCTACCAGACCCTCACTGCTATTCGACACCCTGTAACATATGGGGAGGCACACTTGAGTGCATGTGTCCAACTGGATTGGGGAACTTTTAGTGGCACCTGGGTTGAGATGTCCGAAAGTTGTATCAGAGGAGTTTTCTTTTCTTTCTTCTTTTTTTGTCTTAATATTTTGAGAAAGGTAGACCAGAGACTAGGATTAGTCGAGGCTTGGTAATGAGATTGTGCATGGGAGTTGTAAACCCATGTACGGAAAATTAGAGTACTCAGGATGTGATTGTTGTGATTTCTATTTGTTGTTATTTTTGGATATTATTTCACCTTGGGTGATGCACTTGTGGTATGATATGATATCTGTTTTGAAAAATTATTGAATTTTGATTTGTGGCCTAAAGAGGCAGGATAGTTGAGTCTTCATGCATCATTCCAGGAACTTAGGGTTTTAGTGACATGCATCAATCTTGGAACTCATGGTAAAATGGGTTATGAGTAAGTTTTTAAACATGAACTATGTTTCCTTATTGAGAGATTAAAATAATGATGAAAAATGGGAATAAATGGGTGTCTAATGAGAACCTTGATTAATGAAATTATTATGATTAATTAATTAATTATTGAATTAATTAATTTTGAGATAATGTGATTAATTAATGGTTAAATTAATTAATAAGAACGAGTGTACCCTTGTTAACCAAGACCTAGGATTAGTATGGTTAAGGGTTTGGATAAGGACTTGGTGTTGACCGTGTGGCTATAAAAGGGGTAAAGGACATGTTGAAAATTCTTGTGTTATTTTCTCCTCTTATGTAAATGTTAAAATGTTGAGTTATATTACCTAAGATGTGTGTTTGGAATTTTAGGGATATTCCTACATGATGCTTGTTGAGGGAGAGACCGAGGGGTATGGCCCAGAACGAACATTCAGATAGGGAAATTGACGCACCATTGGTGAATGATGCAGAGGAAGGGGAGAATTTCTGAGATAACTTTGCTCATTTCATGCAATTAAATGAGAGAGACCCAGGGCCGGTTCTAAAAAGCATGTCTGAGTTGACAAGGGAGTTTTAGCTGCAACAACCTTCTACTTTTACTGGATAGGGTGGACATGAGGGATATGAATTCTGGACTGAATCCATAGAGAAGATAATCAACCATTTGGAGACTCCGGCTGAGAGGAGGGTCAAGTTGGCTGCTTATATGCTACAGGGTTCAGTGAAGCGCTGGTGGGACATTCAGGCACGATCTGGATAGACTGATGATATGTTATGGAAGAAATTTTTGGAGAAGTTCTTGGAGCACTTCTATCTAGAGATGTTGAGACAATAAAAGGATTCATAGTTTATTAATCTGACCCAAGGAAGCATTTCCATAATGGATTATGTTGGATGTTTCATATATTTACAACATTTTTATCCAACTTTGGCAGCTGATGAGGCTTCTTCGGCAAAATGATTTCTAGATGGACTTAGGTGTGAAATTAAGTCCAAGGTGAATATCTCTAGGCTAAATAAATTCTCAGAAGTGGTTAATTAGGCTCTCATTTCAGAGGGGAACCTGAAGGAGGATTCCAGTACCAGACAGGTAGCTGTCACTGGATGATCAAGGAGTGTTCCTTTCGGGACCAGAAAGCACCATTACGAGAACCTTAGTGAAGGCAATGTAAATCAATGTGGATAGCAGGAGGAACAATTGCACTAGATTTTACTCATGTGATTTTCCACCAGTGCGGTAGGAAGGGACACTATCATACACATTGTCCTTGACCACCAGTGGAGTGTTGGTTTTGTGGCATGATCGGGCACCTATAGAAGTTATATAGGAAGCAGCGGCTGGCTAGTGCTAAGAGAGAAGCTGCTCAAAGTCAGAGTGTAGGAATTGGGTCTTCTACAACATATAGGTCTGGCAGCTGGAGTTCTACTAGAAGAGGTAGTAGAGGTAGTGGTTGTGGTGCTTCAATGTATGAGCACCCATATCAGCATAGTAGTACTACTTAGGGGAGTTAGATGAGACCACAAGGAAGAGGGACAGAACAGTTACATGCAATGCAACCCACACTTGTGAAGAGTGAGGCTGGTACATCGACAATGAGAGGTACTATTCTAATTTCTTCTACTTTAGTTAGTGCCTTTTTTGATACTGGGGCCTCTCATTCCTTTATATATTCAAATCTTTTTAATGTTTTGAGCCTATAGGTGGAGTCCGTAAGAAGGGTGATGAATATCGATACACTGTTGGGAACACGATCAAGGGATATCTATTTATGCAAGTAATTTTCACTAGATATTGGAGAGTTTTGTTTTCCTTGGGATATCTATGTCTTTGACATAACGGGATTCGTCTTGATTAGGGGTATGGACTGGCTAGTCACATACCGAGCCCACATAATTTGTTACCATATGTGAGTGACCTCTATATCTCCTAAGGGTGACCAGTATGTCCATCATGGAGAATGAAATATCCATGCATGCCGAGCTGGGCCAATTACTCAGCAACTAGGAGAGCTCACAACCCAAGCTCCAATTATTTTGCTGGATTATGGGAGTGGTAGGCGAGATTTCCTTTCACCAGTAGTAGAATAGTTTTAGGATGCCTTTTACAAAGACTTTTTAGGGTTTCCACCTAATAGAGATGTGGAATTCATAATTGATCTCATTTTGGGGGCTGATCCGGTATCTATTCCACCCTACAGAATGGCACCAACTGAGCTTCAAGAGCTCAAAATGCAGTTGGAGGAGTTGTAGGATAAAGGTATTATCTATCCAAGTACTTCACCTTGGGGATCACCTGTTTTGTTTACAAATAAGGATGATGAGAGTTTACTCTTGTGTGTCCATTATCGTAAGTTGAATAAAATGACTGTGAAGAACCGATATACTATTCCATGTATCAATGATTTGTTTGACCAGTTAAAGGGGGATTGTGGGTTCTCAAAGATCGATATGAGATCCGGGTATCATCAGGTGATATTTCAGACCTCAGATATACCAAGAATTGCTTTCAGAAGCAGGTATGTAATTTATGAGTTTGTTTTAATGTTGTTTGGGTTGAAAAACTCTCCAGAGGTATTTATGGCCTTGATGAACTTCATCTTTTATTCAAACCTATATCAGTTTGTGGGGCTTTTTGTGGAAGAAATATTGGTGCACTCTAAGACTCATGATGAATTTTCCCAACATCTTGACATCATCCTGTGTACACTAAGTGAGGATCAGATATATGCCAAACTATCTAAATGACAGTTTTGGATTGACAAGGTACACTTTTTGGGGCATATCAACTCGGAATAAGGTGTGTTAGTGGACCTGAAAAAAGTGTAGGTAGTGATTTCTTAGGAGCATCCCAAGATTTTTTTTGATATTCGAAGATTTTTGGGATTAACTGGTTATTACACGAGGTTCATCCAGGACTTTTCCCGATTGGAATCACCACTTTCAGGTTTGAAAAAAAAGTGTAAAGTTTTATTGGACCGAATCATGGAAGAATGATTTTCAGGAGTTGAAGAAGTTCTTGACATCAACACAAATTTTTATCATACCTGAGTTGGGTGAGGAGTACACGGTGTATTGTGATGTTTCTTGTATCAGACTCAGACCTGTGTTAATACAAGGGGATTTAGTAGTTGCTTATTGGTCTCGGAAGTTGAGGCCACATGAAAAAAATTACCCTATGCATGAAATCGAGTTGGAAGTAGTGGTTTATGATCTTAAGTGTTGGAGACACTATATTTTGGGTGAAATTTTTATAGTTTTTACAGGTAAAAAAATATTTAAGTATATCTTTTCATAGCGTGACTTGAATATTCAGCTGCAAAGATGGGTAGAGTATATGCAGTCCTTTGATTTTGAATTGGAATATATACTAGGAAAAGGAAATTGTTTGGATGATTCCTCGAGTAGAAAAACTCAAACTCTGTTGGTATATGAGTTGAGTGCAGAGTAGTAGACGATGACTTTGTTGGCAGAAATGCATGTGGTAGTTTAGGAGAGTCAGGAGAGGATGACTCTGGTTTCTGAAGCAGTAGAATCTACACTCTTAAGATGTATTAGAGTGAGGTAGTATGAGGATTCAGAGTGTTTATCCTTAAGGGAAATCATTGAATGTGGGGAGACACCTTCAGACTCGATAATAGATGAGGATGAGATCATATATGTGTAAAATAGGGTTATTTTACCTACGAGTATACGAGAAGATTTCCTGCCTCAAAGTTAGTGGTATGTCCTGGGGTGACAAAAATGTACCGTGACCTATGATGACATTTTCAGTGTCTAGAAATGGAAAAGGAGATTTTATGGTTCTTAATATGATCTTTCACCTATTACCAGGTGAAGGTAGAGCTTCAATGACTTTGAGGCCAATTTCAACCGTTGCCTATTCCGAAATTGAAGTGGGACGATGTGACTATGGATTTCATGGTAGGACTTCCAAATAATCTTAGGAAGAATGACTCTATTTGGGTCATTGTGGATCAACTAAAAAAGGTATCACATTTCTTGCCTATCAGGGAAACCTTTCTAGTAGAATAGTTGGGAGAACTGTATGTACGAGAGATATTTCATTTTCATGGAGTACCATGGACTATATTTTTAGATTTCTATTTGTTCTTTACTTCACGCTTATAGCAGGGATTATAGAAGGATCTTGGTACAAAAGTTTTTTTAAGTACAACCTTCCACCCATAGAAATATGGGAATTTAGAGAGTACTATACAGGTGTTAGAGGATATGCTACGGGCATGTGATTTTGAATTTTGTGGTTCTTCGGTGAAGCACTTGGCTTTAGTAGAGTTCACATATAACCGAAATTATCAGGAAACTATACATATGGAACCATATGAAGCACTTTATGGTATACCTTATAGATCACCACTTTTTTGGTTAGAGGTGGGTGAGTTTGAGCTGTTGGGACCGAGTCTCATTCAGGAGACATCATAGTAGGTGCAGTTGATTAAGAAACATATGGCTATGACTCAAAGTAGGTAGAAGTCGTATACTGATAAATAGATATGAACCCTAGAATTTATAGAGGGAGATCGTGTATTCCTTCCGGTTTTCCCTAGGTTGGGTCACCATAGAATATAGAGGCAGGGCAAGTTTACAACCAGTTTTGTAGGACCATTAGAGGCGTTGGTGAGAATAGGTCTAGTGGCGTACTGATTATCCCTTCCCAAGAAATTCACTGCTATTCATGATTTTTTCCATGTGTCACAACTATAGAAGTATCACCTTGACCCATCTCATGTAATTTATGTGGAATAGGTTGACCTCACGATAGATATTCCTTTTAAGAGCATCCGATATGTGTGCTCGAACGTAGTGAGAAAGTGTTAGAAAGAAAGAATGTGTCATTAGTTCATGTGTTATGGAAACATGGAAGTGTTCAAGAGGAAAATTGGGAATGGGAAGTAGACATGAGGGCTCTATGACCCAATATTTTTTGGATTGTAATCTTAGATAAGTTCAGGAGTGCATCTTGAGGACGATCTGTTATAAGGTGAGGAGATTATAAGATATCGACCTTTTCTGGAGTCATCTTAGGCATTCTTTCATGTAATTTTTGAATTTTTTAAGTATATTAGTTTTGGATTAGTGTATTGGGGAGAATTTGAATGAACTTTAAATAAAAAATAAAAAATAGTGGGTTGTGCATGGTTTGCGCATGGTTTGACAAACTGTGTGACTAAACCATTCCAAGCATGCAAAACTAGACTGGGAGGTCCCCATGGTTTGAAAAATCGTGAAGCTAAACCATGCCAACCATGTAAACCTGAATAGAGAGTTCCACATGGTTGGTGCATGATTTTCCATAACCGTGCACCGCTACCCAGGAAACTGTGCACGCTGATTTAACTATTCAAAAATCCTTTGGAAAACCACATAAACCCCCGAGACTCCCACATTTCAACCTTGGATCGGGATTGAGAAATTATCGTTATTCCCAAAGCCTACTATAGGGATCCCAAGGTGATTTGAACATCATTCTTTGAGATCGGAATCCTGGATTGATGATCCGATCTTTTCCCAGTAAGTGGATTTCATACCATTGCTTCACCTATTCTTTCCTCTATCTTTTCTTGATATTTTCATGGAGGATCTCCACTTTTTTAATGGATCCAAACCTATGGGTTGAGATATAGATCTAGGATTGTGTATCTAGATCTAGATTTTCAAGATCTTGATGACTTTGATCTTAATTTTGGTTTATGTATTTAGATTCAGATATTGATCGACAACGTTGTGCCGCTCAGATTTTGTGGATTTTCATTGGGCTAACATCCCTGAATAAACTGAGGTAGGTGGTCTAAATCGAACTCCCATAGTCATGGATTTGATTTGTTAATGTGAGTTTATGATTTTTTAGATTTCCTTGATAATTGATTTCATAAATTTGATTAATTAAGAATGGGGAATTGACTTGTGATTGTCTTGATGAATAATTGATAATTGAATCAGAGAACAAAGAAAGGAGGGTTTCCCAAAGAGATATTTGTTTTAGATATTGGTTATGGGTTGAGATATTGTAATTGAGATATTGAATTAATTATGTTAAGATAATTAATTGGCGAAAATTAATTATGAAATGATGTTCAAAAATGTAAATAATTAATTATGTGAATTTATTATTGCTCATGATGTTGATCAAAGATAATTAATTGTGAGAATTAATTATGACAAGTTGAGGTTTGATATGGAAAATTAATTGTGAAGAATTAATTATGGAATGAGAATTGTGTTGATGGATTAATTAATTTATGAACTAATTAATGGTTTATGTGCTTAGTTAATTGTTTATTTAACTAATGGCCTTTGAAGTTTTTAACTAATCATTGTATTAGTAATGGAATTATGTGGCTAATTATTTTGAATTAAAGAATGATTAAATGGTTGAGATTTTGGGGTTATATACATGAAGACCTATACTGAATGAGATTTTGTGGTGCTAGAAATGGAATTCTAGACCGATTAAAATTTTGGACTTGGACATGGAATTCCTCCCCAATAGTTATCCAAGCTTGAGATTATGGGCTTCTAGGTATGACGACCTAAACTAAATGAGATATGGAGTGTTAGGAATGGTGACCAACACTGAATGAGATTTGGGGTGTCTGACATGATTTTCAACACCAAATGAATGATAATAATGAATAATGATTCAAATGGGAAACATGAATTGAAACTAGGTCTAATGTGATGATTAAATATTAAATGAAAATGTGAAAACTGTTTAATTATGAATTGTATTTATTTCTTCATAAAACTACATACAATATCTTTTGACTAGACTTGTTTTAGACACCATTGGTGGTGGCCTACAGAGTTTTACTCACAGCCTATTTGGGATGCCTGATCAGCACCCGAGTATACTTTGTTGTTGTAGGATAGGATAAGGTAAAGGCCTTGGGATAGGTCACTATTTGGGATTGGAGTATGGGAGAGGGAACCAGATGTGGTTCGTGACCCGCTTAAGAGTCATTGTGTCTTTAAATTTAGTTGCACTATAGACAATTAACATTCTCATTGTCATATCATGTTTTAACTTTCAATTAAGTATTTTATTACCTTGTTCTGAGTATCATATGACATGGTATTGTTCTGGTTATTTGTACACTTCTACACTTGGTTATTGTTGTTTTCTTCTGTTGAAGTTTTATTCTGATAAAAGAGGGTATAGTCTCCCTAAGAAAAACTTACAAAATCCTCACTGCTAGTCGCCACCGTCTGGCGTACAGGGAGGCATGCTTGAGGGCATGTGGCCAACCTTCTCGAGGCACCATTTAGTGGCACCTGGGTTGGGACATCACAGATACACCTTTTCAACATTGGTTGTCTTTTATGAATAATTCAATGAAAAGTTTTCCATACATTGAAAATTGTTTTGAAAATATTATGGAAATTCATTTTACTTAAAATTAAATCACGTATCTTGTTTTTCTTAAAAGAGTAGGAAAAACTATTTTTATATATCTTATTTTCAAAATAACATGACTCGGTTTTCTTTTTAAAGGCAAGGCATAGGGAATAGTTTATTTGAGAACACCTGCTAAGTTTTAATAATCCTACATATATTATTTATTATTTTTAGTTCAGGTTCAACCCAACTCTGGTTCTCTCATGGAGTGCGCATCTTTCTATGGTTGATAGTGAACTATGAGGTCACATTGAGGTACATCTTGTTTATTTATTTTACACTTCCAATTATAATTTTATTTGTTTTAAGTTATTTATTTTCCTAGTATTTTTGGGATAAATCGTTCCTAATAGAGTTATGCTCGATTCCCACCAATAATTTCAAGTCTATGGGGATTGGGAATGCCTTTGGGTCCTTGTTGCGGCCCATCTTAGGTGAATTGTTTGAGGTTTCCTCAGAATTTTCATGAAAAAATGGCATTTTCGGATTATCCCTTGTATTTTGGGGATGTATGGTAGTTTGGACCTAGTATTTTTATAATTAAAGGGTTTCGTCCTGGGTAGGTTCTTGATCACCAGCTATTCAAAAAAGAACTTGAATTTATAGGGTTGTACGAGATAGTTGTGTCTTAAAATTCAAGCTTTGTTGTTGGATTTTTTGAGAATTTTGGTTTCTGTTTGAGAATTTATAGATATTTTTTAGGATTTTATGGTTATTATTGGAAGGATTCATAGGGATAATGGTTGGTGTGAACATTTTGTAAAACCATGCCTAGACCACATAACTGTCTCTAGCGACCTCCGATGTGCTCACCATTTGGTGCACAACCTACCAAACCATGTAACCAAGCCCTATATAGTGGTTTTTTTCTATAATATTTTTTTTATTTTGATCTACAATTGGGTTTATTTTATTTTTTTTGTAATTTTTGAGTTGATTTTGTGGTGTTTCGTTTGGATTTTAAAAATAAAATCTAGTTTATCAAAGTTTTTTTCCAATATTAAAACCATGGTTTGTTTGAAAATGAATCAGTTGTTTTGGAAACTAATTTTTTTTGGAAGTGAAATAATTTTGGAAAATGTTTTTGGGATTTTTGGATGTTTCTTTGAAATATGAAATGGATGTTTATTAAAAAATGGGAATTTTAAAATGCTTTGTTTTGGGATGATAAGGCATGGGTTAAAATTTCTTAGGAGTTTGATTTTGGGTTGAATTTTTTTGTTTTAGGAATGATAAGTTTTTAACTTGTCCCTTGGAATTCATATAAATGATCGCATGGATGTATGCAAGTGAAAAATGAATTGTTATTAGTATATGTGGATGGGTGATTGAGATAACACAAGTATATATATATATATGTCAGGATTCATGAAATACCAAAACGATGGGTACATAACTTCTTACGGGTGTTTTGTATTTAAAAAATGGTTTTAAAAAAGGTGGTATTTCAATGTGTTGAAAAGTTAGTGAGTTATTTTTTTTGGTGTTTTCTTTTTATATTTGGAGTGTTATTTCCGGGTATTTTGGTTTTGAAATGATGAAACTGTGTTTAAAATGGTATTTTGAGTATTGATTTGTGATTTAATTGTAGAATTTTTTCATGTGATGCATTTTTTATTTGGTTTTTATTTGATTTCTTGATTTGTTGGTTTATGATGTTGGTTTTTTGTTTGAAATATTTTCTTGTTTGAGTTTTTCTTGGATTATTTTTTATATTTATTTATTTGGTGGTTCTTATGTTATTTAGAGCATACCCCAGAAGATTCCTGATAAAAGAGTAGATGGTTGGTCTATGAGGTGCCTTCCTTGGTTGTTTAGTAAAGGTCAATTTTGGGAATCAGTTTTGGTCATCATTTAGTGGTTTGAGATTTTTAAAATTTAGTTGGTTTGAGTCCTTGAGGGAATTCTGAATAAGTGTTTCTATGGGTATTCTCATTGATGACTCTACCCAAACACCTAATCGAGTGGTGGATCCAGATCCATTCCATACATTGGAAAACGCCTGGGTATTCTTGGGTGGTTTTCACCTTCTTCAACTGAGACAGAGGATAACCACTCATTTTTAGTTTTCTTATAAGAAGGTGTTTCATTTGACATGGAAACTTAGGTCACTAGTAAGGTATTTTATAAGTTATACCATTCTATGAATAAGTTTTAGTTGAAGATTTCCAGCTCCTTAATGTGGGGTAGTAGATTCTTCAGGACATTAAGGCTCGTCCTATAAGTCTTAGAGTGAGGATTTTCACACAATAAATGTGATGTTGGGTGTGGTCGATATTTACCCAACCGTTTATCTCTGACATCAAAGTGGAAACTTTTTATGTTCCCCCTTACTGTGTCTTTTAATTATTGAAACTTATGGTTAGGAGATCTTGATTCCACCATTTATTTAGATTTATAGGGTAGTGCCTTGGGAATTTGAAATCTTGAATAGTTATCCTTATTTTGGAGTGGGTTTGATTTTTGGTGTTGCATGTTTTGAAATTCTCTATCTTGGAAAATTGTGAATCTGGATTTAGTTTGATGTCTAGTTTGGGTTTTCTAGGTTATGACCTTTTTATATTGTATGATAGTCTGTTGAGAATTCCTTTTTGTGAAACCACCTTGCTTTTCAGTTTCTTATTGGTTGGGAGTCCCACTATAGGTCACATTGATATAATCTCCTAAGCTGGTTGAGTGTGACTCGTGAAATTAAGGGTTCACACAAATATTAAAGGTTTTTTCCAGATCTGTGGGTTCTTTTGGTGTTAGGGTGTTATTTTTTTGAGGTTATATCTGGAAATGTGAGTTCCTCATTATTGGTATTTTCTTTTGGTGGTTCGGGTCTTTGGATCTCTTAACTTGTTTCTTTGTATGTCATTTTGGTTCCTTGAGTATGGTATTACCATTTTATTTTGGTCTTGGAGTTTTAGTTTTTGTGTGGAAAATGAGTTTTTAGTTCATAGACTTCTGGTGGTTGAGGTTTCAATTTGGATTTTTGGATTTTTTGTGTCTTAGTCAGTCAAGTATGGGGAATTTCTGGGGCTAAAAAATCTCAATTATGGGGAGAATTTTCACACTAAAACTTGAAAATTATCTTTTATTTTCTTTATTTTTGGTTATTTAATTATTAAGTTATTTTTCTAGGTGTTTTCCTAAAAAATGGTAGTTTTTGGGGAGCCACATAGTTGTGCATGGTTGGTGCACAATTAGGGGAAACCATGAACCGGCCTAGGGAAAACCATTTGACCCAAAACGTGGTTCTCTATCTAGGATGAACTATGAAGTGAATGACCATGCTCCATCTTTTACATCCCATGTGGCCCCAAACATAGGTGACCGCACGGTTGGTACATGATCTTCTAGACTGTACATCCTGCCAAGTCTTAAAAATATGTTTTAATGTTGTCATTATTGTTGTTATAAATGTTATTGTTGTAATTATTTTTATTATTATAAATGATATTATTATTATTAATATTATTAATTTTTAATAAACTCCCTATAAGGTTTCTTTTTCCCCTCTCCCCCTCACCATAGCCCCCCTCCCCTATACCCTCATGCACGTCACCACCTTCCCACGACCACCTCTCTACACCAATTGTTCCACCAAGTTGTGGTGCGATCACCTGATGTAAGGTTTCCTCTTCCTTCGATTCTTTTTCCTTCCATTTTCATTTCACATTTCCTCTTCCCCCATGTGGCACACATGAACCATTCGAAACCAAACTTGTTTTTGGGTGTTTCTCTTGTTTCTTTTTAATGTATTGGGTCATTGGGCTCCATTGGGTCCATTTTTAGACACGACCATTGAATTTAGCTGATCCACCTTTGGTTTCAGGTTGGGTTTATTCTGTTTTAATTTTTTTCAAAATTTTAATTAGGTAATTTGTAATTCTTAGATTTATTTTTATTATTTAGGGTATCTTGTAAATTTTTAAAGGCACCTTTAATGTATATACATAATTAAGAACATATATATCAATATCCTTCTTGTAAATATTACCTCATAGAGAGGGTAATATGTAAATTGGGTCAAGGGATATAGATATACATATGTGAAGGTGTATATGCATGTAATATTGAAGTGGTTTCGAGTTGTCTTCATCAATGGTAGTGTTCTTAAGGTAGGTTTCTTATACCCAAGCCTTTAATTTGAATTCTTTGGATTCTTAAGTATTTTAAAAGTTTGTTTTATTATTACATGATATACTTATGAAATGGAAAATTAATTGTGCCTTTTTGGAAATGGTTTTATTTTGTTTACAAAGTTTACCGAAGATTCCATATGGGTTATTCATATTAAGACTATGTTTTTAACCCTATTTGAAAATGAAATGTGATTTCATTAGATGACAAGGACTAATTGAAACTTTTAGTTGTTTTATAAAAATATAAAAACCCTCTAAAGGAATGGACTCCCTTGATTTGGAAATGTGGTATGTGTGATAAATACATGGTTTGAGATATGTGCTTAGTAAAGTGGTTGGTTCTTGGTTTAAGTGACTTGGAAATGGGATCCACTTAAGAAGGGAGATTGGGGTGATGGGGTATATAGGTTTTAAGGTAAAGAATATGATATGTATATATATTCCGGCTTTATAAAAACTCACCTCCATTTGTACGAATAATTTGGGAATCCTGGGTACCTAGGTGGGTTGCTAAGGACTAGTACACTAGTTGAGTCGACAGAGCACTGACCCAGGCTCCCTGACAGGATTACACTACAACACTAACAAAAATATATGATTTTTCTTAGGGGACCTTTATAACCTTTTCTTATACCTCTTTAGTGGATCATTCATGATAATTTATTATATGGTCCAATCACTATGGTATGGATATCTAAGGGCCCAATTGACCTAGCTTCTTATGGATTTCCCCCGGTGTTTTCTCTATTTTACTCTTGTTTTTCATAGTAATTTTTTAAAATCCACTTCTGTCTGGTTTCCTCTATTTTTCTAGTTTATTTAGGAAATGAAATATTTGTTTTTTTCCATACTAATACACCTATTTAACATTGGTTATCTTTTATAAGGAATTCTCTGAACAATTTTCCTTGTTTTGAAAATTATTTTGAGAATATGATGGAAAGTATTTTTACTTAAAATGAAATCCTATTTCTTGTTTTTCTTAAAATAGTTAGAAATAATATATATATATATATATGTATGTATCTTATTTTAAAATTATCATGACTCGATTTTCTTTTTAAATTAAAGGTATAAGGAATAGATTATTCAGTTATGCTTGATGATTTTTAATAGTCACACCTATATTTTATTTTATCATTTTTCAGTTTTTGTTCTACCAAGATTTGATTTTATTAGGGAGTGAGTGTTGTTCTATATTTGATGGTGATCCATGAGGTCACATGGAGTTATGTTTAGTTTATTTATTTTCTACTTGAAGTTGAATTTTTAGTTTTTTTCTTTATTTATTTTCTTATTGTTTTGGGATAAATTATTTATAATAGAGTTATGATCAATGCCTGACACTCGTTTCCAACCCAGAAGGGCTGGGAATACATATCAGGCCTTGTTGTAGGCCAAAATTGGTGACCATTTATGGTTTTACATAGTATGGTTCATGAAATAACACATATCAATTCGACACAAAATGTGGCTGGTGTGACTGAGAGTTCATGTTTTCAATATAAAAGTTTCATTTTACTCTAATACACATATCACATAGTCAAAACCAAGAAAATGAGATCTTAATATATTGAATCTTTAAGAAAATGGTTTATGATTCATTTTTGGAATATAGGAATTATTCAACATCAATATGAAACAGGATGTGGTTGGTATGAATCAAAGTGCATGTTTTCTATTAAAAAGCTTCATTTTAGTTTAAAATACACATCACGTTGTCAAAACCAAGAATAAAGATCAGTTTGTTTTCAAATATTTGGAAAATGATCCATAATTCATTTTTTATTTATAGGAATTTATCACACATCAATCTAACACACAATGTGGCTGATATGGCTCAAAGTGCATGTTTTCAACATAATAGTTTCATTTTAGTCTAAAACAAGATTCAAATAGAAATATCTAAGAAAAAAAGTTTGGATTGTCTTGATAATTTAGGAAAATGATCCGTAATTCATTTCTAACATGTAAAAAGAGACTACACATCAATATATTACACAACGTAGTTAGTATGACTCAAAGTACATATTTTCAATATAAAAGTGTTATTTTATTCTAAAATTGGATTCACACAACCAAAATCAATCAAATGTGATCTTATTGTATTGATACTGTAAGAAAATGATCCGTAATTTATTTGTGACATGTATAAATCAAACACACATCAATCCAACACATGATGTATCTAGTGGGACTCAGAATTCATGTTTTTAATATAAAAGTGTTATTTTATTCTAAAACATTTGTAACCTAGACAAAACCAATAAAACAATATAGAATTTTCTTAAATATTTAGGAAAATGATACACAATATATTTGTGGAATGTAGGAATGTAACACACATCAATATGACACATGATGTGGCCAGTATGACTCAAAGTGTGTGTTTTCAATATAAAGTGACATTTTAGTTTAAAATACGCATCACATTGTCAAAACCAAGAAAAAATGTTTTCTTTTAAAACTATATGAAAATAGTCTATAATTAATTTGTGATGTCTAGGAATCAACTACACATCTATCTGACACACGATGTGGTTGGAATGAATCAAAGTAAATTTTTTTCAATATAACAGTGTCATTCTAGTATGAAACATGATTAAGATTGAAAAAATTGAGTAAATGAGATCATATTGTCTTTATACTTTAGGAAAATGATCTATAATTCATTTGTGATATGTAGGAATAAACTGTACATAAATCTGACAGACAATGCGGTTGGTATGACTCAACCTTCTTTTTTTAATATAAAAGTGTCATTTTAATTTAAAATGAAATTCACATAGAAAAAACCAAATAAACGAGCCTAAATTGTTTTAATAATACAGTAAACTGATCCATAATTCATTTGTGACATGTTAGAGTCAACCACACATCAATCCAACACACAATGTGGCTGTTTTGACTCAAATTGCGTGTTTTAAAGTAATTAAGATAATTCACAAATGATAATACAATTAATAATACAATTAATAGTTAATAATATAATTAAAATATTAGTAATTAAGGATATAATTATTAATAATTATTTTATTTATTAAGATACTTAATAATTGATAATATCATTAATATATTCATTAATTAACAATATAATGTATATATATTATTAATTAACAATGTAATTAATAATTCATAATATAATTATAAATTAATAGTATAATTAATAATTAATAATATAATTAGCAATATGATCATTACTAATATAATTAGTATTATAACAAATAATATCATTAATATATTCAGTAATTAATATAATTTATCATATGTAGATTATATAATATTACAATTATAACTTGTTTATTTTTTTATATACCGTTACTAAAATAAAAAATTGTTTTTTTACAGAGGTAGGATGTGGTATAGAGTTTAGTTGATATTGGGAGAAAACCAGCCATAAGACTTTTGTTTCTGTATTGGGTTGTATTTTTTTGATTAATTATAAATATTACATTAATGTAAATATTTTATTTGAAATAACTCAGTGTAAAATTTGAACTAAAATGATGGTGCAATGTAATAGTTTTATTCCATTTGTTTTTAATTGTAATATTTAATATATTTTTTATATGCTTCCTAACTTATGTTTTTCTATTTGGGATATTGTAGGGCTAGAGACATCAATAATAGGTGTGGCCTTTATCAACACTAATCATTGATAAATACCACCTTTATTAGAATTAAAATAAACCATTGATAAATTCTACCTTGATGAGTGCTAAAAAAAGCAATGATATAGACAAACTTTATCGGTGCTTTATTTTAGCTCTGATAAAGGGATATTTTATTAATTCCTAAGTTAGTAATGATAAATACCACATGATATTTAAGGATCCTAGCTTGTCAGTGTTTCTTTTTCTATTGATGAATTTGGCCCTATTTGTAATAGTGTTTGAAAAAAAATCATAGAAGAACATCACACCAAACATTTTGGACATGTGTATCAACATCGAACTAAACCACAACTGAAAACAGACACCACAAAATTCACCTTCCATTATTAGCATGAAACAAACCACCGCCATCATCGTCGACTCCATTATCACTAAAACCAACCACTCCCCCCAGAACATGCATTCCAATTGACCATCCCTGAACCATAGATTCTACAACCGAGATACGCACTATAATGCTGAAATACATCAGAAAATGATTTAAAAGAGAACAAATACCAACTTCAAAACTCTTAATCCA
The DNA here is from genome assembly GCA_963277665.1 of Viscum album. Classification (NCBI taxonomy): domain Eukaryota; kingdom Viridiplantae; phylum Streptophyta; class Magnoliopsida; order Santalales; family Viscaceae; genus Viscum; species Viscum album. The sequence goes on along the minus strand of OY728165.1, from coordinate 66,654,228 downwards.
CCATTTTTAAACCATCTAGAACACCAAGAGGGAACCATCAATGGGATCCCAAAGGAAGGAAATGAATACCAACACCAAATAACAACAAAACACATTTTGAGGCCAATGAACCCACCACACTTTCTGTAAGGGATCTTGAAAAAGTATTCGATCTCTATAAGACAATATAGGACAATAAAAAACCTCTTAGGGAGGGAAGTACCACCACCAGAACCATAAGGACCCCCTAGGAATGGGATTTGGAACAATTGAGATAGAGGACCACTACCTATGGCTTGATCTCTAATTCAATCAAATCCAAAGCAACCTGAAAGAGGGAGATACGACGAGTTAAAACCACCCAATAATAAGAATATGGGGAAAGAAGGATAAAAAAAATGAGATGGATATGAGAGAAAAGGTGTGAACAAATATGGAAATATAGGGAATAGACCTGATGAAGCAAGCCAATGTATATGATAAAAAATAGCAAGAGGTGTCATCCAAAATTGAGAAGAGGAAGTGAGGAAGCCCTAGGAGCCTAAAGGATATCTCAGTGAGTGTGTATCGATTCTGTTATTGTCCAACAAAAAAACCGTTGAAATATAAAATAAAACCAACACAAATACATCACCCTATCAAAACAATACTTTCCTAATTAATCTCAATAAACAATATGCTAAAAATGTCACTTAATGACAATTTAAACCACTATGAAATGATTTAAGAGGGTTTTCAAAACCAATTAATATTTTAGTTTCACCAATCTTCTAAATAATTTGCAGTCACTTTTTAAAATATTATTAATTAATTATTTCTTATTGCTGACAAATAAGGCATAAATATGTGAATGGTGATGTTTAAAGCCCTTACCACTTAATTGTTCTGTAAAACATTTTCCAATTCATCAAATCCTTGATGTGGTGATAAAATAGACTTTAATATACATATATTTGTACCAAAAGATACATGTAAATACATATATATGAGTATATATATATATATCTATAATTTATAAATACATACATATAAAAATATAATTACACATAAATTTATATAAATGTAGATATATATAAATTTATAAATATATGAAAATATATATAAATATCAATTATATATATATAAATATAAATAAATTTATATAAATGTATATAAATACATATACAAATAATTAAATAAAATTATATACAAAATAAATAAGCAAATATATATAAATATGTATATACACACACATATAAATATATTTCTATAAATATTTATAGACATAGTATATAGAAATGTATATAGATATATATAAATATACATATATAAATATACATATATAAATATAAATATTTATAGATATAAATAAATTTACATAAATATATATAAATACATACATACATACCCATATATACGATTAAATATAATTGTATATAAACATAAATATATATACATAAACATATATATATATATATAATTATAAACCCCTGTAATTCTACATAGAGGAGACCCTGGTTCACAACTGGGTATGGGGTATCTTCAAGTCACTGTGGAAGTTACTATAACAGTACTACAACAACAGAACTATTCAACCGACTTGGGTTTTCAGGCCGTAGATTTGGGCATATGGGCCAGAGGGCCTTCTGGCCATAATTTTCCTTTGAGCCACTAGGCCTATGAGTCAGCATCAATGGGTAGATTGAAGAGTGATCAGGGACCAGAAAAATGGATCGACGCAAATGAAAGACAGTGTGGAAAGACACTACTGGGTGGGCGACACAAACATCATTGGGTGGGAGACTCAAAAGAGAGATATGTGTGTTGACCCCAATCATCCAAGCCGCCTTCCACACCATATATAGGATGGGTGACCATCCATGATGAACTATTCTGACATGATGAAATGATTCATGGTGTGGGGGAGATGTAAATTTCTGACTGAGAACATAGAGTGATGATTACTAGCAGGGGGAGTGTTGTATGACTAGTATCATGGTATGATGCAGACTGATCACCAAGGGTTTTTGGTCCATGTATATGCCTTCATTCCATTGGGCCTTTGAGCCATGTTTTAATGGTATTATAATCCATTGGACCTTCATGCCATGTAAAGGTTACCTCTTCACCCATTTAAAAGAGTGTTTTTTCCTAATAAAAAGGGTCCTTGACCAAAACCTATTTAAAAAAATACCCCAATACAATACATATAAATTCATATAAATACATATATAAAACATATATAAATATAAATTAATATATATATACTCAAAAAATATATTTTAATACATATAAATACATATAAATAAATAAATAAATATATACATATATTTATCTAAACACATAGAAATATACATAAATTTTTATAAATCTATATAAATGTATATAAATATATATAAATATGCATAAATATTCATAAATATATATAAATATAAATAAATACTTAAAAATATCTATAAATAATAAGTAAATATACATAAATATATATGAAATATAGATATAAATTTATAAATAAATAAATATATAAATAAAATTTTATATATAATTAAATATAATTAAATGAATATATATATATATACACATATATGTATGTATATATAAATATAAATATAAATGCATACAAATATTTATAAATATATATAAATATACATAAATTCATATAAATATAAATTTATATATAATTATTAACATATATTCACACACACACAAATACATATATATGTATATGTGCGTGTGTGTGTTTATATGTAAACATATTTATATATAAATAATTACTAATTAATAATTAAGAATTAATAAATAATTAATAATAACTAAATAATTAGTAATTAAAATTTATTTTGTTTTTTTAAATTACTGACTAATAATTGTAAATAATTAATTAAAATTTTAAAGGATAAATATTAGATGATAATAAATAATAAATAATAAATAATAAATAATTATTAATTTTTAATACGTATTTAAAATTTTAATTAATTTTATATTATCATAAATTTCACTATAGTTTTCAAAAAAAAAACTAGCATTAAGATTAAATATTTTTTTTTAAAAAATAAAATTTTATATGTGAGTGATTTTTAACGAATCGCTGCAAATTAGTGGAAATTTTCTGAAACCGCTGAAAAAAAAGAATCGTTTAGGGGATGTTTTGAAAACCACCGCTAAAAAACCATCATCAAAATGGTTAATTTTCATGTAGTGAAAACTCAAATTTAGTGGCCAACAACAGGATACAATGTAAAGATGACCAACATTCCCATATAAATTTATCTTCTTGCGCCACACATTAACCAAGCTAATCACCATGAAAATCCAATACCTATCCAGAAAAAACCATTTCTAAAAACACATCTTATTCCTCATCTATATGAACCAAGACACAATATATACAACTTAAAACTTTTATGAATCATATAGTGAAATCCAGCTAAGGAAAAGGTGAAAAGTCACTAGCTACCTCAAAAAGATTCTGCAAATGATCATCGAATTTAGACTAAACATTCCATACTCTATGTGATGTCTCGACCCAAATCACTTGATAATAGTAGCTGAAACGGTGGTGACATGACCTCAAGAAAACCTCCTTGAACACCGGAGGCTACTAACTAGTAGAAAGGGTCTATGAAGATATTGTGGTGGAGACTATACACCCTTTTATAAGAGTAGCACAACAATATAATTGGTGACATAATTGGTGGAGTCATAATAATAAATAAGAAAAATAGAGAATAGTTAAATCATCCAATTACACAAAATAAAGGTAGAAAATATAACCAGTGTCATATAAAAAATGATATCATGTTTTTATCCTTTAAAAATGGGGAAAACATAAATATATGGAAGCAGTCAAGTACAACATTCTAGACTAAAAATACAAAAGGAAAAAAAATATCTCCAATGGAATCATGAGTATGCACTCAGTCCTATGTTTATGTAATCCATCCTAATACTACAAATAAAGAATTGGAAGATGAGAACTTCCCTTTATCCATACCTGAAATTACAAATTCAGTTCGGGTACCATCAGTGTGACGAACAAAGTGTTAGAAATACTCAGTAGTATTCCACCAACAATTTCTATAACTATCAATCCTATGCATATAGTATTAGTAGCGTGCAGATATAGTAACAAATATGTGTAATTTAAAATGTAAAGGGTCTAATCTAGTTCGCAAAGGACTCCAGCCCGATAATTCCTACTTCGGCCCATGCTGGGTAACCTTTGAACAAATGTCACCATAATCACACACACACACATGCACTATATACAAAATGAATTCTATTGCCATATATGATACGTAGTGCTATCCAGGACCTGAGGTGTAACTTTGGAATCCATGTCTAGTCACTAGAATTATATAAAGTAGTAAGGGATGCAATGCCCATGTATCACACATCATAGGGGTTTACATGACCAAGTATCATAGGTATATGGGATTCCATGTTCGAATATCACTGGTATACCGGACACCATGCCCGAATATCATATATTAGGGACGTCTTGCCTGAGTATCATATCTGTAGGGATTCCATGCCTGAGTGTCATATCATTAGGGATGACATACCTGAGTATCATAGGTAATAAGAAGTAAAATAGGCTTTATTATGATCCAATAAATGGTTCATAATTCATTAGAATTCCACTTAAACCAGGGTGTAACCATTGTTTATGTATAATCATGTGACATGGCTATACCACTCACTTTCCATTTAATTCATTATATCCATATCCTATATATTTATAGCCAAAACCACTTATGTGGTGGTTTGGTCACATTAGAATTCATAAAATCAATTGATATTCCATAAGAACACCTTATGAGGTGGAATTAGTTTATGGGGACCTATTCCAACAGTAATATGGAGGCACATGGTGACTTCTTTCATGGATCATAATTTATTTAAGTGAAATGTGTTTTTTTGTTGGATATCATAGAAAATATGGTCTGAGGCATCATGAAAGATAAAATAATTCAACAAGACTTGATGGATAATTACTAGACTACCTATCTTATGGTGATATAGGAGTACTCATCAAGCTTCGGCTTTCGATTCATCCTAGAATAGTAAAAAATAGAGAACAAAAAAAATTCCCTAAAAATAGAGAATATTATATTGACCCAAAATAACTCTGAATAAGGTGAGATAAACTGATAAAATATGGTAAATAATCAAATATTTTACCTGGTGGAATCCAACATGACAAATGGTAGCTTGATCAGAGTCTGGATGAGGGAGAACCAAAGGAACCTTTATGAGGAGGAAATGATCTCTCCATGAGAAGATGCTGTGTAAAAAGGAGTAAGGGTTTCGATAAAAGAAGGGGTTCTTCCCCCTTTTTAAGGAAAGGTCCACAATATATTCATGATATGAATAAGATTCACACTGTGAATTAATCAGGTCTGAAAAAAAATTAAACCCTGAATTAAATTCATGGGGTTTAACAAGAGAAATTCATGTTGTGAATGGAATTCACATCATGAATTGGTTCTACAACCATGATCCAATCCCCTGCTACCTTATTCCCAAAAATAAATCAACCAGCCTAAAGGTGCGATTATCAGGTCTATTCCCAAAAGGAAAACTTATAGTGGGTTTACAAAAATTAAAGGATCTATACCTCATATAAAAATTTTGGGTTCTTATAGTCTCCCCCTAAAACAAATCATCACTAAGTTGAAATTCTAAGGGTGGTAAAGCTTCTTCTAAGAACAAATCTTTCCATTGAGAATATACCACATCCTCTCTCTCCCAAGTATCATTATATTCCTGATTGTACTACCATAACTCCCATAATATAGGGACATACCTTCCTTAGAGGGCCTTTGTGCTATGATCAACGATAAAAATAGGGTACTACTAAAAAGAATAATCAGCCTCAAATTCAACATCCCTAAGTTCAATGTTTTGAGATAGGTTAGTATGATATTAGTGAATCTATGATATATTGAAGATGACATGCATGGATAAACACCTCTGAGAAAGAGTTATCTAATAGGCTACCATCCTGACTCTCTTATATCTCAAAATTAATGACATAATGAGGTGATATCTTTTCCTGTTTCTGAATTTATATATTCCCCAATATAGGCAAAACATCCAAGAAAACCTGATACCCTACCTCATACTCCAGAGGTTAGTAATTTTTATCAACACAAGAGTTTAATCTATACTAAGCTGTAAAAATCCAATTTCTAATAAGATGCACCAACTCCAAAGTCTCATGAACGAGATGACTTCCCAGTAGTGCTGCCTCTCATACCATGGAACAACCAATTATATAAAGCCTCATAAGGATCCATATATATAGCAATTTGGAAACAGTTATTGTAGGAAAACTAAACGAGAGTTATGTGTTTCTCCCATAAACCTCCTAAATCAAGAAAACATACCGAGAGAAAGTCAAATAGTTATTATATAATATATTTTTATTGGACATTAGTCTGTGGATGGAAGGATGTTCCCAGAACACTTGTGTCCTGAGAGTCTTCTAAAACCCCGAAAAGAACCTCAACGTAAAATGATAATCCCTATCTGAAATGATGGTATGAGGGACCCCATATAGGCATATAATATTAGATATGTATAGTCTCTAAATCTAATTCAACGAGAAGTATCCCTGATAGGAATGAAATGGGATACATTTTTAATCCTTTCTAGGACTACCCAAACAACATCTCTACCTTGAGGCGGCCCTGAAAAATCTGTCATAAAATCCAAAGAGACATAAACCCATTTCCATTTTAATACTATTAATGGATGTAATATACCAACATGCCACTAGTTATCCACCTCCACCTTCTAAAAAGTATACCACCTTGCGATAAAACCTGTAATATGACATTTCATCCCAAACTATCAATATTAGCGGTGCATGTCTCTGTATATCTTTGAAATCTATGAGTGTAATTTTCACTATGGAATGTGGGTTTCTCACATCAGTTACTCTTTCATGTCTGTAGGCACATATACATGAACATGAAAAAAATATAATCTCCATCAATATCAAAACCTAGTGGTGGATCCTCACATGAAACTCTCTCCCTTAAGACTAATCCCTCAAGATCATAGAATTTCCTCCTCTCCAATCTATCCAAAAGTGATGAGGTTACCACTAAGACCATATGGAAAGGCCTCTCCTGACACTCAGGAATGTCTATATGTATCTCAAAAATATGATTCATCAACCTCCATTCATTACTGGATTCCTAAATAGATTGTGTTTTAGTCTTCCGATTAAGAGAATCAACAATTGTGTTTCCCTTTCCAAGCATATAGGTAACATAAAAGTCAAAGGAATGAAGGTATTCGACCCAAATTATCTCTATGATATTAAATTAATGTTTTGTAAAGATATATTTGAGTCTTTTTTGTTCCATAAACACTATAAACCACTCTCCAAAAAAGTAATGTCTCCCACAACGCAAGTCAGGAACAACAACCGCTAGCTCAAGATCATGAGTTGGGTAATTCCTCTCATGAGGCCTCAACTGAGAAGACCCATAAACAAAAACTTGATACTATGACATCAGAACTATTCCCTAACCAATTCCTAATGCATTAAAAAACATCAAATAGCCTTTTTCCACCACTAAAAGAATTAGGATCAGTGCTAAAATCAATCTTCCTTTTATCCCTAAAAGGCCTTCTAGCATGTTTCAGACTATAATAACTTCAAAATCTTTATTGTCAAGCCATTAATAGGAGTTTAAAGGAATGAAAAATCCTGTATAAGGAACCTATAATAGCCAGCTATCCCCAAGAATCCCCATACATAAAATATTTTCTTGGGGTGATTCCAAGAAACAATAGTGCTCACCTTCTATGGGTCAACTCATACTTCTTTCTCTGAGATAATGTGACTTGAAAAATGAACTTTTTCATTCATGAAGTTTAATTTAGTGAGATTATAATATATATGGTTCTCTACCAATGTATTCAATACAATATAAATATGTTTGGCATGGTAATTTTGAGTACGCGAATACACCAAGATATATACCATAAGAACAACCACAAATGAATCCAGATACGGGTGAAAAACCAATGCATCTAGTCTATAAAGTCCACATGCATGTTTATGAGACTAAAAAACCTGACCAGATACTCATATAAACCATACTGACTTTATAATTCCATACATGGTATATCTAAAGTTTATACTGATACTTGAAGGTAGCTCGACATCAAATCAATCTTGGAGAAAACCCTTTCTCCTCAAAGATGGTCAAAGAGGTCATCAATACGAGGCAGTGGATACCAGTTATTAAACATAAACTAGTTATTCTGATGATAATACACAAATATTCTCATAGTACCATTAAACATATTGGAAAAAAGATAAGTGAACCCCATAGAGAAGTACTGGGTCATATAAAACCCGTAGCCTCCAAATCCTAAAGCTTCCTATTGAGCTCCTATAACTCAGTAGTAGCCATCTTGTAAGAAGTAATGGATACTGGTGTATATACTTGCACTAGCTTGATAAAAAACTCTACCTTTCTCTCTATAGGTAGTCTAGAAATTTTTTTTCAGGAAATATGTCTCTGAATCAATAAAATATCAGAGGGAAATCATCTTGACATATACTCAGATCGTCTAGAAAAAGGATATAAATCTAGACATTCACTCCACTCATTCAACGATTCTCTGGTCCAAGTATGATTTCTTGGACATCACATTAACCCTTTAGTATATAACTACCACCCTTTGGTAATGTGAAGGACACCCTACAGTGATATAAATTCACGTAAGCATTTAAAGAACCAACCATTCCATCCAGATAATGATGTCAAAACCATATTTCTTGAGGGAAAAGAGGTTACATAGAAAAAATGGTTTCCTCTCACATGGGGGAACTTCTTATACTAACATAGACTCTCTAAATGTATACCCAAAGTAGTTTCAAGGGTTATCACTCCACCAAGGTACCAAATTTCAAGTCAAATACTTTTCATAATTTCTAAAAATATGAACAAATGCGATGTGCCAGTATCAAATAACGTATAAACTAAATTTAAGGATACTAGAATAGTACCACAAACTATAGATGTCCAGACACTATACTCCTTTATAAAACGATATAATACATAGATATGGGAAGATCCGTGACCCTAAAATATAACCTGACTACCCTGAGTAGGTATTCCCTACTGGAAATGTACATTTGAATCCTGGCTACCTTGACCATTACCACCTCCTCTACCTAAACAAATAATTGTACTCTAGGTACCAGCCTAGTGAGGTTATAATAATCTCACTCTTGAAGGTGGATCCTACATGAATTATGTCCCATTAGGAACAAATGGGAAGGTCATGAAAAATTCCATAGATGCCCCAACCTTCTGCATCCTCAACACTTGATGGGGTATTTGGGACACTGGGGATTTTTATACCCTAGATTTCCACAGTAGTGAGAAACCATGTTACTATAAGTGGGTGTCATCTGGTTGTTTCTTCCCCCAAATTCTATCTCAATGTGATGTTTTCAGCCTCTATTTAAACCACTTCTATATCTTGATTCTGAACCACCCAGGCCCACGCCATCTGCTTCCCTTAGGTTCCACTTAGTGATGTGAGTCTGCTTTAATATTTATGAAATGGTGGTCAACACAAATTCATTCACATAAGATTGGATGGAATATACAAGCCCATCCTCAAAACATATAATTTTATCTAACTTGTCACCAACAAGTGTTGATGTGAGGAACTGGAGCTCTGTGAACCAAGTATAATATCGCATCACATAAAGAGTTCCTTATTGTAGATGCATAAACTCTCTTTCTTGGTCCACTCTTAGCATTTTGGAAAATAAATAATCATAAATGACTCTCTAAAATACCTTTTAATCCATAAATTTATGATGATCTTCTTGGGTTATAACATCCCACCATTATTTTTCACAATCTCAAAGAACATATGTAGTGAGCTTCACTATCCCCTTAGGTGGTATCTCAAGGTTATTAACATGGGGTCCTACTATGACTCTATATCCTGAGGGCCTCCATCCCTTGAAAATATGGGTAGATATTACTACTTAAATTCTCACATCAACTTTTCCATAGTAGGGGTAGGCTGTGGGGATCCCTATATAATCTATATGAGCTTTATGAATCTCTCTTGAATTTAGGGATCAGTTCCCAAGTCACGTAAAATAGAAGGTTCCAAAGATTGCCCTAATGGTAGGTTAAGTCCCTCCATCTCTAGATCATGATCATTTCCACCTTCCTTGCTCTCAAATCGAGGATGTTATGGTGGAATAACTCAATAATTTCCCGACACATGACTCAAAAAAATATTTGGTAATGGAATAATCCATGGGTATAAGAACAAAATTGGTATAAAAACTTTTACATAAAAGTCATACCCCTCTATCTACTCATAAATCCATATCTAGGTGATGTAAAGATCACAGGAAAAAAATAGATAAAACATACTACCCACTAATGAGGTCGGTTCATGGTCAATTTATTTGATATAAGTCAGGGGTCCTAATATACAGAGTGTCAATTTCAAATTATATAAGAAAAACCCTTTAAGTTTCAATTGTATTCTCTATTTAATGATGACCATTTCATTTCATAATTTAAATTCACTTATGTTCTTTCTTATTTATATAACAATTTTTTAAATGGTTGAATTATATATATACTCATTTACAATTTATAAATTTAAATGTGGCATCCATTTAATTACAACCATAAACACATTCTAGTCCATGCAACCAATTTTCCATGACTCAACATGCCACAATTGACTACTTAAGGTGTTAACATCAATAAATATAAGAAAAAATTGTTAGGTGGATGCAAGAAATTTAAATAAACAATTATGTTTCTCACTAACTTATAAGAAATGTTATCATAATTCCATATATAGCAGAAAATACACTGATAGAAACCACAAGCAATACAAGCAATAAGATTCACTTATATGGCATGAAATAATGCATGACATGTGAATCTCTATGTGCCTTTTAGGATGCATGATCCAACACTTCCTTAATGTACCAAGACTAGGGTAAAATGTAATCCAAAATCTTAATAATAATAAACATACCATATCATATGAATAACACAACAATTAAATCAAAACCACTATAATAAAAAAAAGAAATATTAATTCCCACCCTAGTAATTTAGATTTTCTCTTTAAATGGGTTAGCTACTCCTAAAAACATTATCATTAACAAATTCTAACACCATAATATCCTTTTTATTATCCCAAAATAACAAGTAAAAGAAAATAAACCCTTTGATACAACTTTATGACATCCTAACCCAACTCACTTGATAACAGTAGTCAAACTAGTGGTCACATGACCTAAAGCTTTCCCCCCTAAATGCCATAGGCAACTGAATAGTAGTGAGGTTTAGTGAAGATATAGTAGGGGAGACTATACCATATTACATAAGATTATAATAGAGGTATAATTAATGGAATTAGTATAAGGGTCATAATATTAAATAATAAATAATAGAGAATACGTAAATAATACAATAAAAATAAAGGCATAAACCATAATCAGTGTCATATACAAAATGATGCCAAGTTTTTATGTTATAAAAAATGTAAAAAATAGGATTACATGGAAGCAGACTAATAAAAAATGATATAATAAAAATTTAAAAGTCCAAAAACTATATCCAATGGAACTACAAGAATTTAATGAGTCCTATGCTTATATACTACATCTTAATACTGAGAATCATGCATCAGAAGGTGGGTTCTTCCCTTTTTCCATACCTGATATCATGAAGTCTGTTTAGGTACCATCAATATCCCACACAGGCTGTGATATATATTCAATAGGGAACAAAAAATGGAATTAATAACTATCCATACAGTGTATATAATATGAGAAGTGTTCAAATATAGTAATGAATAAGTAGTAATATAAATAGTAAAGGGTCAACTCTAGTTCTAGAAGGACACCAGGCATACACTAAGAGCTTCATACAATGTCGTGGAACCTCGAAATATGTGTTACCATGGAAATATATACATATATATATAGGCACTATATATGTAATGAAGTATATATCCATATATATTGATATGTAGTAATAGTCAGGACCCGAGGCATAACTCAAACATCCATGTCTAGTCACTAGAGTCATATAAAGTAGTAAAGGATGCAATACCTTTGTTTCAAACATCATAAGGGTTGAAATTCCCAATTATCATAGGTATATGGGATGCCATTCCTAAGTATCATTGATATATAGGACACCATGACTAAGCATCATATCATTAGGGACATGTTTCTCTATTATCATATTAATGGAAACACCATTCTTGAGTATCATATCAGTAGGGAATTCATACCCAAGTATCATATCAGTTGGGATTCCATGCCTAAGTATCATATGTAATAAATAGTCAAATAGGCTCTATAACGAGCCAATAAATGGATTTTAGTTTAATAGAATTATATTTAAACAAGGGCGTATGCATTGTTTATGTAAAATCATATAACATGGTCATAAAAATCACTTTCTATTTTATTTATTTTAGTCATTTCATCTGGATGCTAAAAAAAGAACCTAGGTGGTGGTTTGGTCACATAAGAATTCCTAATATCTAGGGAAAATTCAATAACCACACCCCATGGGGTGGAGTTAGTCGATGTGGACCTATTCCAACAATAATTAGAAGTCATATGGTAACTTATATCATGGATCTCAAATTATGTAAGGGAAAAGTGTATTTTTATGGAAACACATGGAAAACATAGTGTAAAATATCATGATGCATTATATAAAGAAACAAGACGTGAGGGATAATTACTAGAACACCCACCCTACGGTGGTGTAGAAGTAGTCATCCAGTATTAGATTATAAACTAGACTAGAATGGAAGAAATAGGAAAACCAGACAAACACCCTAGAAAAAGGTCATATTAACTTACACCAAAGTAACTATGAAGAAGTTGAGATAAACTGAGAAAAGAAGTTAACTAATTGAAGCTCTTACGAGGAGGAATACAACATGACAAATAATATATCGATAGAAGTACATATGAAGGAGAACCAAAGGAACCTAGGTGAGGAGGATATGAGTTCTCTATGTGCATCTGCTGTGTGAAAGGAGGAAGGGTTCTGATAAAAGAAGGGGTTCACCCATTTTTTTATAAAGGGCCTTGAAATATTAATGATGCGAATAAGATTCACATTATGAATTACTCAATCTAGAAGAAAAACATCCCTCAAATTAAATTCATGGGTTCTGGATAGATAAATTCACATCATGAATTGGATTCAAATCATGATTGGAATTCACATTGTTAATTGGTTTTGCAGCCATGATCCATCCCCCTACTAACTTCTTCTAAAAAAATCAACTAACCTAAAGGAATGGTTTCTAGTTTAATCCAAAAAGGAAATAATAACTAGGGTTTATCCAAATTAATGTATTCATAAATCATACAAAAAACCCAATATCTTACACTCCACCACACTAAAAAATTACATGTTCAAAATTATTAACATTATCCAGACACATCATGTACCGAACATCAAAAAATAATATTCTTATAACAAAGAAACTTCCTAGTTAGGATGATATTTTTTACATATCATCCATAAAAATAGTTTTAACTTAGATGAGATATTCTATAATAATATACACTTCCAAATTTACTAAGACTAATGAGCGCCTTTTTGAAATTCCATTTATAAGATGAATGAATAATGAACACTCCATTGAACATAGAAGAACAAACCAGCTAATTTCTCAAAGGGGATTGGTACATCAAGCTTAGATTTTTTTTTTCAATTTTCCCTATTATTAAACAAAGATAATAGCTTTTCCCAATACTAATCCATCAAAGTATCATTCCTGATATCTCAAACCCATGCTTCTTTCATGAATTGCGATGAAAAATAAGTAGAAATCCCACTTTCCCCATAAAAATACACGAGCCTTCAAATATTTTAGGAGAAGTTCCATATTTAATTCTCTAAAAGTCTTCACTTCCTAGAAGTGAATTAACAACACACAAGATTCATCACAAGTATATAGGTAAGAAATCCATACCGTCTTCTAATAATCCATTCAAAAGAAAATTATTCTCCCTTAAGAACTTTTCAAAAAATAAATCCCTGGTGTTGTAGAAGATTACTCCTTTATTTATCTAGGAGGCCTTGATTAATGATCACCAAGATTTAAAAACCTACACCACATGATACCTTACTTCCACATATATTTTACCCACTACAACAATGAACTTTTCCATGACCATTTGTCCTCTCAAACTAAAAATTAACCAAGGAACAATGGAGTTGACCCACAAGGAAGTATACAAACTTACAAAATGATGTTAAATACATTGGAATGTATTGATATATTTAATAAATATCTATTTAATATACAAATACATATGATTCATAGATTATCTTTGAAGAATTTTCTCAGACTGAACAATAATTAATGAAAAATGTCTTTCATTGATCTACTAATAATAGTTAGAAACAACATATATTTACAATTATTCTCCATTAGTTAATTCCTTAATATCACAAAAATATATTCTCTTCACTCCCATGGAACCCACCTATAAGGTACACTATATTTCAAAAAAATTTCCTTAAGACAAGAAACAATATCATAAATGTTAATTATTATATTAAAATATTGAAAATCCTCTTATGTCACTCTAATAAAAATAAAGTTTTTTATCCATCAAAATATAATGAGTGATTTAGAGTGCCTATTGTCTTACCTTATCACCATGAATAAACCCACAACACCCTATGAATGAAATAATTTGACAGACAACATCCACAATTTGAATAAAATAATAAGGCGAAATTGGGTCACCCTATTGAAACCCTCTTATTGGAACAACAAGTGATGAACATAATCTATTTAAATTATAACAACCTATGTTGTTACATTTTAATTTTTGGTTTATGAATTATAATTAAATGGAAAAAATACATGAGTATTGATGATTTTATTATCATTTTAATGGAAACGAAAATGTGTTGTCTCACTTTCATTGTGTTGATTGGAAAATTATTATTTAGTAATTTAGGTGAAATTCAAAGCCAGCCAGAGGGTACAAGAGAAGGAGCTAGAGTGTATGAGTGGATTAGGCATTCCTGACTACAAATAGGTAGTTAATAGTGATATTAGGCGAGTTGGGAAATATGGTGAAGAAACTATCTAGCACTGAACCAAATTTCTAAATATATGTAGGAAGGTAAGGACTTATAAGCAAACCTAGTGAACAAAGTGATCTCTGATGTGGGATACTCATATATAGAGAACGACACAAAAAAATAAGGTAAATAGAGGCACACGCCTTAGGAACTGAAGGAAATATTCATAAAGTGAATTTTAAAAAATAAATATAACATAAAAAAATAAATAGGTTAAAAAAGAAGTTTTATTGAAAAAATGAATAGAAAAGGGAGAAATCGAAGCTCTAAAAAATGGGAGCCATTGTTCTTCACTCTCTCTCTCTTATTTTCTCTATATCTCTCTAAAAACTCCTATATATTCTCTATTAAATATATCCCTTCATATAGATCCAAATGACATGCGATCAGTGGTGTTATATTCCATTCAATGAGTATAAGGAAAAACCTTTATTATTTAAAAGAATCAAATTTATTTTTCTAGATTAAATTTAAATTTAATTTATTCTTTTTTACTTTATTATAGATTAAATCTAGTGTTTTTAGGTTCATTTTGAATTTACTCCTAGTATTGAGTCATCATCTAATAACTAATGGGTGAAAATTTCTCTTTCTTGGTGTTTTGGATTATGATTTTATATAATTTTTTATTCATCATTGTGATTTAATAAGTTTAAAGAGTGGTTAAATATGAAAAATTTGTTATAAAGGCATAGAATAAATTTTCATTACTTATTGAATATTATTCACATTGATGTTTAAGTGTTTAAATTTCAGAATTAAATGAGTATATTGATGCATTAATGAAGAATAGAGATTAATATGTTTTTAAATTTCCATAAACATCAAAGAAGAATTTAATGTTGTGGAATTTGGGATAAAAATATTATTTAGACATTTTTTGGTTGTGTACAAGCATTTTTACCACTTTATATATTCATATAGTGAATATATGAATTTTTGGAGCATCATTGAGATAACATTAAATGAGGATATGTGTATTTATACTTGATTTTAGCTACTAAATTGAGAATATTTACAAAAGAAAATATGAATTAAGAAGGGGAAACCACACCAAATAGATTAGAGAAGTTATTATAGTGTTTTAGAAATGTTTGTAATTGTTTTTGGGACTTAATATGATGTTTTATTGCTGGATTTTTTTAACTATGGTAAATTGAATAGAATAAGTTGAAATATTTGTATAATAATTATTTAATTGAGATTAATGGTTAAGATAATTTAAATGAGGGTTTTTAGTGGGAAATATATTGAAGAAATTAATATATTAATGTGTGAAAATGAGATTGAAGACAATGACACTTACATGTGTTTTCACATGGCTAATGAAGTTATTATATCAAATATGTGTGTATTATTTTATGATATACTAAGATGAATACAAAGTATATTTGGGTAAAAATTATTAAGTAAATAGAACAAACACATCAAATAAACTATAAAAGTAATTTGTGGGTTTTGGAAAGTATTTTCATAGAAATTATGGGGTATAAGAGACTGGTTACAATATGGAATGTAATTTTAATGTGAACAAAATTTTATGATAAAAGTAAATTGGTCACTTAATGTCATGTATTTAAGTGATTTATTTGAGTGAACATAAAGGGGGATTTTGACAAGATAGAAATATACTAGAAATTACATGAAGAAACATGGTTGTGTGTATGATTTTTAGTGTTTTTATATGAGTTTTTAAAATGTTCGAGTAATCCAAGTAGTATAAATAATGTTTGAATATTGACGTGTAGTGGTGGATGTAAAGTGATGCATGTGATGTTTATACCTAACCTCTTTTTATGCTATAAATGTTGCATGAAGTTGTTTAATTGTAAAAATATTGGGTGGGATGTGATGTTATATGGCATGATATGGAATTGACCTAAAGTGGTTGAATACACTTGATAACATGGTAATGGAATAGGCTTAAGTGGCACAAATATGTTCGTTCGTCATGTAAGGTTGGCCTTAGGTGAGGTCAAGGATGTTTGATGATCCATGGGATTAGTTTCTTGATTTATAGGTACTGGTTTCCATTGAATAAAGTATGAATTGTTTAGGTGACATGGTTGTGTTTGGTCCATGCTAGGCCAAATTTTGATAAAACCACTAAATAAAGCTCCACATGAAATTATAAATGTAGAAAAAGGTTATAGAATGAACCTATGCATCAATATCTGAAAATTGAAATACAAACCACTCCTCAAATCACCATACTACTGTACTCACCTTCTGAACAAATCAAATAAGACTAATAAACACAATGAAAAAGGAAAACATATGGAAAAGAATAATAAAATATACTACATAGATTGGACATTCACTTTAATCCATAGAGAAATTATCCTATAATTTTATTAAAAGAGATAGAGGATGATTAAAATATTGATCCCACATTAATGAAAAGTTATCAAAACTCATCAAGTAGGAGTTCCTGACTGGTGATTTTGGTTATCTCTTCTACTTTATTTCTATGGGATGAAGTCTAACTCTATTTATCTTCATTGGAAATCCTCTATTCTATCAAGTATCTTCTCCACCAAAATTTTACCTCCCAAGAAACAATTCCAATTTATATAGATATATTTATCACCTCATCTTTTACCACACTTCCTCCTTTATTAAGAATATTTCAATGTTTTGAATTATAGTAACACCTTTCGATCCTAAATTTGGTTCATCCAAAATTAGATCATCAAAAATATAATTCTTTTATTCCACTATCCCTTTAGGTTACTATATTTTTAGCCACATGATTTTCTCCATTTTTAAATCTAGTTATTTTGGCTTGGAAATGGTTTCCACACCTTGTAAGTAGCCCCAAAATTTTCCAGTTTGATATAATATTTCTAGGATCCACAACAAAGTCTATATTCATGTTTGTAAAATCTCATTCTATTCTCTGAACTTTTGATAAAACAATATGGTTTCCACTAACTATTTTGGTTAAACTAGTATGACTGAGGCACAATATATCCACAAGACATTATGGGTAACCCTGACATGATCAATATTTTCATATGTTTCACATTAAATTTTAATGAATTCATTACACCATTTTATTATTTAGGATGAAATAATAACATTTATTGGTTTGAGGTATAATTTGGAATTTATTTATTAAATATCTTTAAACTAGTTTTTTAATTGTTTACTCTATCTTTTATATTATTATAATAAATCCAACCCTTAATTCTGGTCATTTTGATGTTATTCTAGGATACCTATAGGTGGTTTTGAAGGGTTAGATTTGATTTCAATAAATTTTGATTTGTGTTTGTTTTGAGAAAATATAGATAATTAAAATTTCCTATATAATATGGATTTATTGTGTGGAAGTTGAAAAATTGATAAAAAGATACTCCATTCCTAAGATAATTCATTTATAATGTAAGTAAATTCAAATCCAAATGTGAATTCTAAGTTGCGTAAGTGGATTTTAAGTGAGATGAAAAATTACAAAGCTATTTATCACCCTATAGTATAATTCATCCCATTTAATTAAATTATCTTACAATGCCTCAAGTAAGTAGAATTAATTTTAGAAATTCACCACTGAAAGGATGAAACCGTGTTACTAAATGATAACCTTAGCATGAAATGTGCTTAAAAAAGGTATCCTCCAGGGATAATGAGGTACATAAATCTTACTTTGAATACCCAATATCTATGTTGATGAAAATTTGGAATTATTATGGCTAAGGAAATGAAATTTTATATCTATAAAAGGGTAACATTTCTACATAAAAAAAATAAAAAGGGTATTCAATTAGATTTCAAGACAAATATTTTGGGTACCACATCAATATTTAGAAAACCACTTAGAGGTGGACACTTATATTATTAGTCACATGATATTTCTATTTATATCAAAATAAATGAAGTTATAGATTTTTAGGAGATAAGATCTAATTGAAATGTGAATATTTTGAAGAAAAAGGTAATTCTGGATATAAAATAAAAAAGAAAAGATATCAAAGGAGATGGGATCTGGGATGTTTGACCATGATGAAGAAAATGGATATTGAGGATCTAAAAAAGGAACACAAGGCCACTACACGAGATTTTAGACTTGTCTCATGTAAATAATTCAAGTTTTCTCATGATTACTACTGATACTTTTTTTTTTGTTTAATTTAGTTTCAAAATGAATTTTTCTTCACCCTTTTTCTATATTACACTTTGAATGGAGGGGTAATATTTTGAGTGATTGGGGAAGTGAAGGAGATCCATTATTATTCTTGAGTCTTGAGTTTATTGAATAAAACTCTCTATTAGATTAAATGATTTTAGTTTTCAATGTCCATTTGGTACTTTTATTACATCCATGCTTTTAGTTTTAAACTTGTTCATTGTTTATTTCTTAGGATGATCACTTGTAATATACCTCCACTTTGTATTACTCATCTTGAAGATATATGTTGTAGTGGTTGGTGATTTTTTATCATTAACTAGAACATGTGTGGAGATAGTGAATCATTTTTTGATTTTTTGGAACACTAATACTTATTTGGGTGTTTCGTTGGTACTTTAATAGTGGTTTGATAACTTTTCATACACACATAAATGGATTCCCATAAATTAGTAATCACTACTAGACCAATCTACACCATGACATTCAATATAGGGTATTTCTAGAATTAATTAAGTAAATTTATCATTTATCAAATTATAAGAATACATTTAAAACCAATTTTAATGAATATAATAGAATTAGAAAAGGAAATCCAACTCTGACCCCAAAAATTTCTCATAGTCTTGATTACAAACCACTTTGATTCCATCAATTTTTCTTGTTTCCCAAAACAAAAAATTTCAAAATAGCGCCCCATTTTTCTCTAACTGACAAGTGATAATATATTTTTTACACTACTCTCTAGGAGGAAACCATAATTTACCTCTAATAATACATTTAACCTGGTATAAATAATTAATTTTTCCTTACCCTATAATAATTTATCATCAAAACATGGGACTATTGTTATAATACCATAAAATTTTATAATATATTTCTCTTTAAATAAATTTAATTTCTTTGATACCTTATTTTACATGTAACACCAAGTTTAAATGAACCGCGATATACTATTAAAATATTATTATTTAATGTTACAGTTGTTACCTAACCTTTGGATTAGTGGGTATGAGTATAACTAATTAAATTATAACAAAGTACGATTTAAATATTTATTAAATAACATTATTAGTTTTTAATTTTTTATAAATTAAAATAAAATAATTTCAATGTAAAATAATATGTTTTTTTTCTAAAAAACCATTTTTATGCACACAACGTTTTTTATATTAAAAAATTATATTAATCACTTTTGATGAATGATTTGAAATAAATGTGTATATAATATAATATATAAAATATTTTAAAATTCATCTAATAGTTCTTACATGTAAATGAATGAAGGTAAACTCAATTTTTTGCTTAAAAATGAATTTGACTAAAAATAGTTTTGTTGTGTTTTTGTCCACTTATTTTTAAAATGAATTTATGACACTTACAGAAATTGAATCTTGTAAAGTGCATTCCATATTTAGAATCACCATAATTAATATTATGTACAAAGTTCAACTTAATTTTTGGTCATAATAAATAGTAAAAATAATAAAAAGTTTCTACCTTGGTTAAGGTTATAATATATTTATTGGGGTGTGGGGGTGGGGGTTAACCTAAGTTACAAGGTTTAAAATATCCAAAAAATTTCTTTAATTTTTTTATTTGAGCAGATTTAAACCTTAGACTTATTATCTTACAATATTTTTTTTGTTTTGGAGAAACTTTACTTGAGTAATAAATAAATATATTTTAGTCTTTTGAAAAATTCCAAGTGTGTCCTATCCCTCCCTTATAAAAGCATACCACATCTCTTCTCTTCCCCACACTTTATGAGACTTCTAGATCATTCAATTCCTACACAATTCATTTGTTAACATTCTCCCCATTTTATAGAGGTATTGATTTGATTATAATACCATTCTTTATGGCTTAAGGTGTATAAAAACTGAGTTTTCTTAATGAATAAGAGATTTGGATGCATACAAAGTAAGACAAAACATGAGGTAAGAGGTTTATGTTATAATATCATTTAATTTTGGGATTTTCTAAACTAAATTTACATTTAGAAAAATTTTATGAAACTTATCCTTTAAACACTATATATTTTCTACTCCTTTATCTATTTCTGGTGTTTTTATGTATTAGTACCATTTTCCTATCTTTCTTATTTAACATTATTGATAAAATGGTTTTAAAGAAAATAGGACCTTTTTCCACTTTAGTCGATGTAATATTTCTTCCATATCTATACTTTTAAAAATTATTTTATCAAAGTACTTAGTTAAAATTGAAATGTTTTAAAAAAGTCATTTTCATTACTTTTGACTTTATCTAGAAATGTTTAAAAAGGAATCCTTCTAAAATATTTTTGATCAAGTCATTTTTTACATTTTACAAAAGTGTGAAAGTAATGTTTTATTTTAATGTATATGGCATGAAAGGATTTTCCCAAAATTCTGATTGTTGTTTTCTATGATGTTTACTTTATAATTTCTTCTTTTTATTTTCAAATAAAATGATTTTATCAATATTTTTTTTATTTTTAGTTAAATTGTTATCAAAAGGAATAGTTATTTTTTGATGTTTTCAAATAAAGGTTCAAATGATCTTTTAATTTAATTTTTCATATATGTAAACATTTTTTAAGAATTTTTATGATTCAATGGGGATATTATATTATTATACCATCCAAAATATTTCACTATATGTATTATGAATAGGATAATTATTTAAGGATGAAACCCATTTTTTTCCAATGGGATGATTAAATTATGTTGAAACATTTGTGAATCTCGTTTCTTTTACATGGGTTATGCTATGATGACATGATATTTTTTTTATGAAAACTGCTTCCTTTCTATGGGTTATGATGTGATGAATATTTTATGATCTTATGGGACACATATATATGGTTTTCATTATGTGGTTGGTGGGTCCAAAATTTATATATCCCTCTAATGCATTGGGTAATGATGGATATCATATGAGATAATGAGGACTGGAATGGGGAGTTAAACCGGTTCAATAAGGGACTTTTTCCTATAATATAGTTTTGGGAGTGATTCTTGACTATGAAAATGATGGAATGAGGATTTAATACAATCCACTATAATTGTATTGAAAGTGGGCATTGACTAAGGAAATGATTTTCTATGCTTATTCATATGCCAAAACTTATATATTATGATTATAAAATGTTCTCACAGTTCATGATTAATTATCTATGATTCCACACACTTGTGACATATGTAATTTTTTATGAAAAAACCTTATTCTATGATTTATGATTAATGATATTTGATTGATTGAGTATGAGTATTGTAAGTTGTGATCATGTTATCATACCCGAATACTTATCTTATGTTTACTTATGATCATTGATTGATATCTCTTATGTTTAACCATACTGATCATCTAAAATAACCCTTTATTATGCTTCCTTTCCCCAGTTCATGAAGAAATATTTTATGTAAGGTATACCTAAGAAGTGTACTATGTGAGAATAACTTTTAGGGAGATGTTAAAGATATTTCATTAAATAATTGGATTATATAGCTATTATTTAAGGAATATAAAAATTTATTGTTATGGGGACTAAATTATTATGATATGTATTGAATATCCAAGTAAAATGATGTAATATATATCTATAAAATGATCTGGTCACTTCAGTTGGTATCAAATAAGTTTTTAATGATTTTTAAATATTTTGATTAGATAACTTTATTCAAATACATGGGGATAAGTTTAAATATAGGTTAACATTATAAATCTTTGGTAAAGTATAAAGAGTGTGTTTTTCCTAGGAAATACATCCCTATTAAGATACTAGAAGGTGGATATAGATATGAAAAAATTTCACCTAGGGGTAACAACTATAAAAGGGGTGGATTGGGTATTAAATCGATCATCACTGGTGCATAATGAGTGGGCCCAGGACTACACACTTGGTTGAATACTCTCAATAGATTTTCTTGGTTTAATTCACATTTTATTTATTAACCATTATGATGTATATAAAAATATGATGACCATGAATATCCTAGGTTAAAACTTTGGTTTCATAGATTTAAAATAAGGTGTCATGATTTAGACATCCGATGAATGATTTTTTTGTGATTAATCACTATTATTATAAAAATGGATGAACGAGAAGATGGTGAGTGGGTGAATGGAGATCATCTTCTTTTCAAAGTGCTTCAACAAACAAGCCTTAGTTTGATATAGAATGGGAGATGAGATTTACTCTTCCAAAGGAAGAAGCGGCTGCTCGTCCTTCCCTTCCCGGAAAATCAATATTATTTGCGGAAGTTCTTACTGCACCATTGGAACTTGACACTAGAAAGATTCCCTCTCTCACGCATTTAGGGGATGGATCCATTGTGGTGAAGACTAATCCATATTATCTTAAGAAAATAATGGATCTCATTAAATTTTCTATGTTAAGTTGAACCTCTTATACGAAAGGTATGAAATCATGGTCCTATACCGATTTGAAAAATAGAATCTCACAATGATAAGGATTCTTGAGTTTGAGACTTGTTCCAATTGGAAAAGTGTATTTGAAATTATTCTAGAAAAGAAGATTGATCTTAACATGCTCTAGAGAATTGGAAGCATCAATCTCAAACCAGGTTTTTTCTGAATATTGGAGGGGAATCCCAACTTCAATCCTTTCAAGAAAATGATTTCCATGGCACAGGTTTAGACAATATTACACAGGATTACATGGGTGTACTAGCATCATAATATTCTCAGGGATATTTTCTCTAGGTTGGAAACACCTTTGAATGTTTATCAACAATCCATCATTGGTGATCTTGGTTTGTATGCGTGAGTCCTTATTGAGATTAACATGGAAGGATCACCTCCTAGTCACATATTTCATCCTACCGGTGATCATCAGCTGGAGGTTTCATATGAGTTTGATAATATTCCCAAATTTTGTGATCACTACAAAATGGTTGGTCATTTGGTTAACAATTTTCAGGTTTTACAAAAATTGGTAAAACCAACACCTATTTCCTCTACTTGGAGGGAGGTCTCTTGAGGAAAAACTGGTGATAGGACTGGAAAGGGGAAGAAACATGGAGATGAAATGATCAAGGGAGGTCCATTAGTAATGAAGGGAGTCCCCACCTCTTCATGGGATTATTTTTCTGGGGAATAAGATCTTTGGACATTGGGGTGAAAGGGTAGTCTAAGTGTAGATGTTTATGAGGAGCAAGACTTGGACTACTCAACAGAACTTTTCTCAGTTTCTCTTTCTTTTCAAGATAACGATTACACTATTGATCTCATATCAAATAAAATATAGGATATTATGGAGTTAGATGAGACCTCTTTGAAGTCTATGACTATTAATGGGATAAGGAAGATGAGACTCGAACTGGGACACACCCAACCTGGTGGCCATAATTCAAAAATTCAAGACCACATGAACTGCTCCCAACTCTAGCATAATTCAGGGGCTGGGGTCATCACTCTTTAAGGAAGAATATTTCCAAGCACGAGATCCAGAAGAGATAAATGTTCTTGACTCAGTTACCCAGAGTTATGGAGAAATGCTTGAAATTGTCAATTTACAGAAGCATTCCTTGGATATGTTCCAAGAGGCTAAACCCCAGGGGCGTCCCTCTTCTAAAAGGTATTCTCGGAAGTTTCAAAAACTACATACCAAAGGAAAGGGGGAAATTACCCCTAATTAAAAAAAATGAGAGTACTTTTTTGGAAATTCCAGAGGATTGACCACCCTGACACAATAGGTTCCATTAAGCTAATTGTAGGTAAATATAAACCTGAAATATTAGGTATATATGAGCCTAATACTTCCTCTATAAAGCCAAGAAATTTCCTTAACAGAACAGGATACTCCATTATAATTTTTATCAGGTCTGCTGTCTCTCTAGATAGAGTCTGGAATTTTGTACATAATGGTGTTATTAATCTCGCTATTGTTAATGAGAATAATTAGATACTCACCTGCAGCTTCTTGGAGTCTAGTCAAAGTATGTGCTTCTCAGTGGTGTATGCACATAATAGTTACATTGACAAGAGGTTACTATGGATCAAAATTGAAGATCAGACACCTTCAATTTCAGATCCATGGATTATCATAGGGGACTTTAACTCTATTCTACACGTGGATGAGAAGATTGGACTAGTGGTTGGTTCTACATCCATGATTAAATTTTGTGAATGTTTTGAGGGGGCCAGTTTGACTGAAATCAATCTAGTGGGGGCCAAGTTCACCTAGTATAGGAGGTATCTTAATGGAATAATATCTAGTAGAATTGATGGAGAATTTTCAAATGATGCCTCACTTGTATTTGGAAGTCTATCTCCTGTGTCACCTTGGACAAGAATAACTCAGATCATCATCCTATCCTGTTAAGTCTTTTGAATATTGTTAAAATTTATCCACTTCCATTCATATTTAACAATTCTTGGGCCTCACTCCTAGAGTGATCAGGAATTGTGAAGGATACCTTGGGATTGAGGGCTGGTGGTGCTAACCATATGGTCTCTCTCTCTAAATTCAATCTTGTTAAAATGAAGCAGAATCAATGGAGGAAAGATAGATTCAGCTCATTGGATGTTGAGATTTATGGACTAGAATTTCTTTTACACGATTTATAAGAGTCCATTACCAAAGGAAACTATAGTGGGAATCTGAGACAGGAAGCTGAAATCTCTTCCAAGATTGAGAGTCTTGTCAAGATTCGTGACAACATTAGAAAGGACATTTTTAAAATTAGGTGGATTTTATATGGGGATATGAACAAAAAATTATTCTATAAACTTCAGAGAGTTTAAAGGGAAAGTAGGATTATGGATTTACTCAAGGATGGGGGTAATATTATGGAAAAATGATAGGATAACTCATCAAATATTGTCGATTATTATAGGAACCATTTCAATAGCCACCCAAAGAATGAAATGATAAGAGAGAACATCATTACAAATCTAGTTACGAAGGAGGAAAACATTTCTCTCACCTCTATACCAATAGATTTTGAAATTAAAGATGCTGTTTTTAGTCTCAAGAAGAAAATCTCTCTAAGGCCGGATGGTTTTACTAATCAGTTTTTTCAGAGATACTGGGAAGTCATTCAAAAAGCTGTTTTCCTACTTGTTAAACATTTTTTAATAATGTAAATTTACCCCAAGAATTTAATGCATAGTTTATCACTCTTATCCCAAAGGATGAGAATGATAGTGAGATAAAACAGTTCAGGCTAGTTTCTATAGTCAATACAATTTACAAGGTAATTACTAAATTTCTAGTAAGTAGGCTTGCTCTTGTTTCAGAGAATATTATATATTGGAATAAATTTGGATTCGTGAAAGGTAGAAACATTCAGGATTTATTTCTCACTACCTTGGAATGTGTCAATCTACTTAGGAAAGTAACTCGAGGTGGAAATATAGAGATCAAACTAGACATCACCAAATCCTTTAACACAATGGATCGTGGTTTCATTGGAAGTGTCTTGAATAGTTTTGGGTTTAGTAGGAAATTCATTCAATGGATCAGGATACTTTTTGAGTTGGCCCGCTTCTCTATTCTTATTAATGGGCCCCCAGAGGGTTACTTCACTTGCTCCCAGGGAGTGAGGTAGGGGTATCCCCTCTCATCCATTATTTTTGTGATAGTAGAAGATTATCTTAGAATAATTTTAATTTAAATGGGTAACATGGGTGAATTTTCCACAGTTAGAGAATACTGAGGTAACTCTGCTCCCTATCACTTATCCTTTGCTGATGACTTTGTAATTTTTACATAGGGGGCCTAAGAAACATCATAAATATTAAAATGGCACTTATACACTATGAGAATGTTACTATTCAAGTTATTAGATAGACAAAATATTTCATTTACTTTGGAAAGATAATTTCAGCCTAAAAAAAGATCCATCTCACCTCTGATTTGAGAATAAAGGAGGGTGATCTTCCATTTTTCAACCTAGGAGTTCTAATGTTTTGGGGAAAACCTCGCCAGTCACATTTTTAAAATGCATTGGATCAAATGAGGTAATCCCTTTCCTCTTGGAAAGGGAATTCCATCTCAATGGATGAGCATATTTTCCTTGTGAAGCATGTTGTTATCTCGAAGTTGGTCTACTCTTTTATGGTGTATCTTTGGCCAGTTTCCATAATTATAAAATTCTACATGATGTGGAAGAAATTTATCTGGAGAGGAAATATTATGGGAAGGAAGGTAATAAATGACCCATGAAAGAAATACTTCTTTCCGTATAATCAGGGAGGTCTTGGTATCAAGAACCTGGAGGCATTCAATCAGTCACTACAACCTAGGTTTGTTTGGAAACTCATCATCGAAAAATATGCTACCCTGGACTTCTTAAGGAACTGGTTTATGGAAAGACTTATTACAGGCAAAACCAACTATCTTGAGTCTTCCATTTGGATTTGGATAAATTCAATATTTTAAAATGTGTTCAATCATTCCAAATGGATGGTGAACAAGAATTCTTACCTATGTGTTTGGTATGATAACTGGACTAGTTGAAAACTCATTAATTAAGTTAACCTGGAGGATAATAACATCAATCATAACATTACAATTTAAAAGAAGCTGGAAAATAAGAAAATAGTACCAGATGATGTTGTCTATACAGTTAGTAGATATGAACTTGTTAATCAAGAGGACACTATGATCTGGGAGGGATTACAAATGGTTGGATGTACTCAAAGAGCTTTTATAAGAATATGATTGATGGTGAGCAACAATGGATTGTAAAATTGAATAAAAATGGATGAAACACTCACGGTTCACTATATTAAAGAGGCCGGCTCTCAACAAGATACTTGTGGATGTAAAAATTCATGGGGTTAGAGTCTCCTTATGCTCTCGATGTCTCCTATGTACACAACACAGAGAAGACATTAGTAATATATTCATGATCTATAAGGTGGCCTCCTCTCTTTGGATGGCAGTGAAGCATATTTTTGGTGTCCAGGTTCCCTATACTAATTATGTTCGAACTCTCCTTACTACATTATTCATTGTCACTATTTCCAAGAAATTTCTTGTGCTATTTTATGAGGCTTATGCTAAAACTATACACTGTATATGGAGTAGAAGGAACATAGTGCTGCATAAAAAGTTGTGCTTCAATGAAGACCATGAGCTAGGCTCCATTATTTATATGGTTCAAGATACTAACGAAATCCATTAGGAAAATTGTGGCAACCTAATTGAGGATTTGTGGGGTCCTTAGGTGACTGAACATCACTAGAAATTACTCGGCTCCTCAACATACTTTCAAAATTTTCTGGATGCTCCCATTTGCAGGATGAGTCAAATGTAATATAGACATAGCTTAGTGGGGTAATCCAGGCCCCTGGGGTTATTGATCCATCTTTAGGGATGGGAATGAGGATGCTCTTGAATGCTTGTATGACCCCTAAGTAAGTTTCACAACACTTGAATCAGAGATGATGGGGCTTATAATGGTGATCAATGTCCTTATTCAAAGGAATTTGAATAAAGTATGATTTCAATGTGACTCCACTACTCTCATGAAAGCTATAAGAATGGGGAAAAGGTACCCGTCATGAAGGATGGCTGCTAAATGGGTGAATTTTATTAACAAGATTTCCTCTCTGCACTATTTCATTACTCATACTTTCCGGGTGCCCAACTATATTTCTGATGGGTTGGAAAATAAAGGGGTAAATGTGGAAGGTTGTCATCACTTGACCACTATTCCGGATGACATGGTTCCTATTCTCCTCCAATACAAATGTAAAATTACTTAATTTCATCTCTTGTAATTTATTTTATGTTTCTAATAGAAGGTCCTCAACACACACTTTTCTAAAAAATTCACTATTATTATTATTTCTCACAGTATAATTTTTGGTCTTTGTTAATGTATAAACCTAGGATGAATCAAAATAACACTG
This sequence comes from Viscum album, assembly GCA_963277665.1. Classification (NCBI taxonomy): domain Eukaryota; kingdom Viridiplantae; phylum Streptophyta; class Magnoliopsida; order Santalales; family Viscaceae; genus Viscum; species Viscum album. Next base: position 66,625,104 of record OY728165.1, on the reverse strand, counting down.
AATGTGATGGGAAATGAAATGACTATACTCATGAGAAACCAAATTAAATTGGATCTAGGATTCAAAACCTTATGACCATTATCACCCAACTCTCTCAATATATGAATGGTAACTTGAATTATATTGATATTACAAATGGAAAAATGATAGAATGACTCACTATTGATTCTATTATATAGTGACATCCACATTCCTTTATTGGTTCCTCTAATCCAATAATTCTTAAGTAATGGAAGAATACCACAAAAAATATATTTTATACTCTCCCGTGTTTAGAACATAAAAAAGTTGTCCTAATGGTATATCATTTAGAAGGTAAAGCCTATCAATGGGAGACCCTTATCAAGAATACTAGGTAAGAGGAGAAAATTAAATCTATAAAAATGTAAGAGTTTAAGAAGGTATTTTTCAGTAAGTATTTTTCTCGAACTCTTCATATTAAATAGAAATGGTATTCCTAGAATAAAATCCAAAATATAAAGAATATACTAGTACTTATGAGACAAATTTCACTTGATTTGCCTTGTATACTTCTAGTTTTATCATTTATTCCAAAAGAAAAGTTGAACTATTATTTAGTGGCCTAAGACTAAATCTCCCAATTTAATTTTCTTTGTGAGAATTTGATAGTTATGAATAAATCATTCAATGTTCTATGAATATGTAACTAGAAATTAGAGGCTCTCGATGTTCTCATGGTTTTGGGGACAAAATGAGAAAGGTGGAATTTCAAGAAAATTTTAATAATAAAACCCACAAAGGAAAGAAAAATTAATCATACTTCATATAATTAGTGTGGAAATAATCAAATATGAGATTTACTTATGGGGTATGGTAAATGTTTTAAGTGATGGAAAGAATGCCATTGAGCAAAATAATATTGAAGTGATGTGAAGATGCTAATCAATGAAAGGAACACTGAAAAATCTCAACTAAATGTGACACCCACAATCTAATGCTATAATTGCAAGGAATATGTACATTATGATTATTATTTTATGAATATAATGATTAATGACTACAATCAATGTTATAAACATATGAAACCAAGATAAAATGGTAAAGCTCATGCAATAAAAACCACTGAAGCGGGTCACGAGAATGAAGTGGGGAAAGGAACACTTACCATCTACTCTAGAACTGAAAATATTTTGTCTGATCTAAGATATAAAAACACTTTTATATATTAAGAATTTTCTAAGGGTATAATGACACCAAATAAATAATTATATTTTGATTTAGTATTAAAAAATCATACTGGTATGATGATCACATTTCGAGTATATATCTCATATCTACTAGAAGTTTATGGGAATGTTTATAACGGCCCAATGTTTTATCCATGGAATTTCCTTATTATAATCATTCCTTATAGTATAATCACATTAGGAATAAAAATAACATATAATTATACTAAATATTATGTGACCATTAAACATAATTTTTCCACTTTTATGTTTTTAATTTTAAAAATCTGACATACACGGTTGGGTTCAAGATGATTTTTTGAGTCTAATAAAACAAATTTTTTGGTGAATAGTGACATACCCTTATGAATAGTTACATATCCTCATGAATAGTAATATGAACCTTATGAAGAGTAAATCATCAAAAATAATAGTAACATTACACTTGAATAAATAAACAAAATTAAGTATCTTATAAGTGACAATTCGAACATAGTAAAACTATTGGTATTTTTATAAGTCGTAAATAATTAATTATAATTAATTAATTAATTTAAAAGAAAATTTATTTTCTTAAAATTTGTTCATAAATTAAAAAATCTATTTCTTCTAGATTTAAGAAAATTTTATTAGACCTTAGGTAATTTTTTAAAGCGCTATAAAATCAGTTTTAATTTTCAAAACTATTTTTTCAAGTAAATTATGGTTTTAATTAAATATTAAATGAATCATATTTAGAAATTTATTTTTTGAAAATGGAATTCATTTTTTGATTGTACACATGAAAAAATGGTTGGGGTGAAATTTTGGTATTTTTCTAAAATACTAGAATTTTTGATGAATAGTGAAATACCATAATTTACAAAAAAATAAGCTAAATAAGCAAATTATAGAGTCATGTATGATGTTATGATGATGTAAGACCACTTGGTTCGGGATCACATGATAAAATTACTATTCTTGGTCATTGAAGACTCACTATTCCTTGTCTTGTGGGGAAATAATAATCTAATGATTTTTATATTGAGAAAACCCCTCCCCCTCCACTATAAATACCACCCTTCACACCCTCATTTCCTCACACCTCTAAAGCATCAAGACTTGTATAAAATCTATGTAAGAATATTCACTGGACCCTACCCCACGTCCAAGAGCTTTTGGTCTTATCAAAATACCAAGCCTAGGCCCCTTAAGGAGGATCTCAAGAGGAGGATTCAAGTGGTAATTTCTCTCCTTCTTTTCCTTTAAATTCCTTTGAATTTCAAATTTTTTTCTTATTCTCTCCCAAACTATCTTTGTCCAAATGGTTTGGTAACTCTAGTATTATACATATAATCAAATTTTATGATAATAATGAGATATTATATCATCCAATCCCCTTTATACTCTTCATATTATTTTATAAAATAAAACGTTGTTTGTGAGGTGTTAATCTATCACCTTCAAGAACGACATGTTTTCTTTTTTCATCTCTACCTTCAGATCTGGTCATGAAACCATTTTTATGGTTGAACCAGAATCTGTTATATTTCTTAATTCCTATTTAAAGTTCTGGAACTAGCTTATGTATATATTACTAAATGATTAATCAAAACAACTTCGTTGTGGTCCAAAAACCGCCCAAAATAACTCAAACAATCATCATTTAATTCTTATCTAATGATTCATCCACATGGTATACAATGTAATTCATTATAAGATAATTTTAACTTCAGTAACATCATTAATAACATTAAATATATGTTCGTGATGTTTATCCATGTTCTACCCGCACTTCAATTCATGAATACATATGAAACGCTCAAGAAAACCATAAAAACGAACATTCACGAACAATGTTTCTTAACTATATAACTCATCAAAAGAACCATAAAATAACATAATGAAATCAGAATTCCCCCTATTAATGTATAAATGGTTCTTTAATTTCTAATTAATGAAAATAATTTCATTATACAAGACATTAAAGTGAAAGAAGCGTTCTGATATAAGGTAAGGGGAAATTCTCGAACCCAACTTTCATCCTTCAGGTTCTCCCTCTTTCAATCCTTTTTGATATGGTTACTCATTAATAATCTTTTTTTCATTATTGTATTTAATTTTTTGGGATATACATGTTTGTCAGTGGTATTTATGTCAAACAAATTTTTTTCCAAAAGAACTCTTCTTTTAAGAATACACCTTTTACTTCTCATTCAAGAATGATGGTTCTTGTAACATGTATGTTATCACATATTTCTTCTGGGAACCAAATGTTTATGAATGTGTTATTATGAGATAAAAAACATTCATTTTCTTGGGTTAGTTATTTACATTTTTGTTATATGTTCATTGTGGCATGCATGATAAATGATAATGTTATGATGTGACGGGTGTGCCAAGAATTATATAGCGCAATATGAATGTTTCAATGTGACTGGTGCACCCAAAATTACACAGTGATCCAATCCATTAGGTAATGTGATGAATATCATGTGAAAATGTGAAATGATGTGTGAACAAGATTCTAGCTTTGTTCACAATTATGTGTGGTAGTTAACCACTAAGACATGATGTTTCATTTTTTTTATGCATTTCCACATTTCAAGTCTCTTATTAATGATTCCTCTAATGTTCATGATCCTTTGCCTATGTTATGATTATGCTCACCCATTGTTATATTGTTATTATATATCCTCTTATTGGGCTTTTATCTCACCCCTTTTTATGTATATCCTCAGGTGACTAAATGTACTGAGGAGGGGTCAAGTTCCAATAATAAGCTAGAGAAGAAGAATTAAAAAAATGTTTATGCTCGATGTTGTAATTGTTATGTATTGTCCTAGTTTTCCGAAGACACTAAACCTTTGGATCCTCTATATGTAATACTATTATTTTATTTATCATTAAAATGATGTAATTTTAATGTAAGAAAATGCAGGGTCACTATAGTTGGTATCAGTGGAAAGGTTTAGTTAATTTGGGAATTATGATTAGTGAACCCTAGAGAAAACCTATAGTATGAGACTAAGTAAAAATATGTATACAAGATTATTTACATAGGGATCCCATATGTTATGATTTTAATATAAATTTTGAAAATTAATAAGTTATTCAAAACTTGTTGACTTACGTTTTGTTCTAACCTTTTCTATTTTATAAAATGGTGGGAACTAGGAGAATCCAAGCCAACAACTCGTTTGAGGGCCAATGCAACGATTGCCTGAATGACATCCCAAATTATTTTGGAGGTGGAGTTCAGAACTTCATTACGATTCTTACTCAACTATCTCAGGTTATGAACAATAACCATAATAATTGGGAATATACTCCTTCACCAATGAGGGAGAAACTAGATATCAAATGTTTTATGAGGCAACGACCACTGAAGTTTAGTAGATCTTCTGATCCACTAGTTGCAAAATAGTGGGTCAAATCCATGGAGAAGATCTTTTCTGTGCTTCACTCTTCAGAGATGGAGAAGGTGACACTATTTGTTTATCATCTATATGGAGAGGCTGATCAATGGTGGGATTTGATTAATTACACAAAGCTAAGGGAGGAAATTCAAGAGATGGAATGGGAAGACTTTAAGATAATACTTCTTAACAAGTATTTCCCCAGAACTATTCACACAAAGATAGAGAGAGAATTCACAGAGCTCAAGAAAATGGAAGGAGAATCTTTCACAATGTATGAAGTGAATTTCACAAGGCTTGCAAGGTAGGCTTCAGGTTTTGTTATAAAAATGATACCAAAATTGATAGATTCTTTAGTGGATCAAAAACAAACCTTCGAAAGGATCTTGAAATTCGAGACTTTTGGAGTTGTGAAGAAGTTGTTCAATGTGATCTCAAAGTGGATATGGAGTTTCTATAATTTTCCTATGGCTATGGTGATAAGAAACACAAGATGGAGTTTCATGCTGGAGGATCTAATGACAAAAGTGGGAAGAAAACTCAGTGACCCACATGCATAAAATGTGGTAATTTGTACCATGGGAACTGCCTAAAATGGATGGGGAAGTGATTCAAGTGTGGTAAAGAAGGACACCATTATCAAGAGTGTCGAAAGGATATAAAAAGAAATGAGAATGTAGCTGAAGAAAGGAGATAACCAACCATGGTTCAATGCTACAACTGTAGGGAGCTAGGGCACTATGCAAGCCAGTGTACTAAACCTAGAGTTCTCGTGGGTAATCAGTGTCAGCAGCCACCATAGCCAAAGAAACAAGGAAAGGCTTATGCCATCACTACTGTGGAAGTGGAGAAAGACAATGAAGTCATATAATCTACACTTACTATTCAGTCAAGAATGGAAAAATTATTATTTTATTCTAGTTATATGCATTAATTTATATCATTCAAGTTTTCTAGAACTATAGAATCGAATCCCCAAAACCTTTAAGTAGAGATATCTATAAAAACACCAAGTAGTGAAATCATTGCAACCCTAGTGTTCGACTCTTATCCTATTGGAATATGTGGGAATATTCTTCTAGCGAATCTTATAATACTTCCCTCGGTGGAATTCGATTCTATAATGGGAATGGATTGGCTCTCGTTATATAGAGCACATATCAACTGTCAGGAAATGGAAATATCTTTTTATATTCTGAACCATCCCATACTCCTCTACAAATGAAAGGAAGATCATGAACCTCCTTTTAAAAATCCTTCCATGGTCTGGGTATTGATTCCCTAAGAAGAAGCATACCTCGCCCTAATGGTTGAGTCGAAGGAAAGTTCCAACCTTGAGAAGATTCCTATTACAAGGGAATATGGTGATGTATTTCCTAAAGAGTTACCTAGAATTCCCCCGGATTTTGAGGTAGATTTCTCAATAGAACTCATACCCAAAGCTACTCCAATATCATAGTGTACCTATAGGATGGCTCCTATCAAACTGGAGGAGTTAAATAAGAAGCTATAAGAGAATCTAGACAAAGGGTTCATATTCCCTAGTACATCACCTTGGGGTGTGTCAATTCTCTTTGTGAAGAAGAAATATTGAAGAATGTGGCTATGTATCAATTATAAAGTACTCAACAAGATCACCATAATGAACAAGTATCCTCTTCCAAGGATTGATGACTTGTTCAATCAGTTAAGAGGAGCTCAATACTTCTCAAAGGTGGGTCTTCATTCTTGATATCATCAGCTAAAGGTGAAGAAAAAGGATATTCAAGAGACTGCCTTCCATACACGGTATGGGAGCTATGAGTTTCTGGTGATGCCCTTCAAACTTACTAACACCCCTAAAATCATTATGGATTTGATGAATATAATCTTTATAAATTACATTGAATTTTTTTTAGTAGTGTCTATCGATGATATTCTCATCTACTCCAAGAGAAATGAGGAACATGAAGAACATTTAAGTATTGTGTTGGTGACGTTGAGAAAGGATAAATTGTACACCAAGTTTAGTAAGTGTGACTTTTGGATGAAGCAAGTCACGTTCTCAGAACATGTGATCACAAGTAAGGGTATTTCTATATACCCTTAAAAAAAGGTGATTGATGAATGAACCATTCCCTCTAGTGTCACAGAAATCGATAGTTTTCTTGGATAAGTTGGGTACTATCGACGTTTTGTGAGAATATTCTCACGATTTTCAAGCCCGCTAGCTAAGTTAACAAGGAAAGGGGTAAAGTATTTCTAGATGAAAGAATGTGAGGGAAGCTTCAAGGACCTAAAGAGATGGCTGATCACTATACCTGTACTCACACTACCAAAAATTAGAGAAAGTTTTGTGATATAAAGTGATGCTTCAAAGAAAGTCTTGGGTTGTGTACTCATGGGGAATGACAGTGTGATAGCCTATGCCTCACGATAGTTGAAGATATTTGAGCAGAACTACCCGACACATGATCTAGAGCCGGCGGCCATGATTTTTGCCTTGAAAATCTGGTGGCACTGCCTTTATAGTGAGCAGTGTGACATATACACCGACCAAAAGATCCTAAAGTATATATTCAAACAAAAGGAGATCAACATGCGTCAAAGGTTATGGTTAGAGATAATCAGGGATTACGATTGCTCTATTCACTATCATCCTGGAAAGGTGAACAAGGTAACTGATGCTGTAAACAGAACATAACCTGCTACTCTATCAATGTTACGAATTGAGAAAGACCCTATATTATTGGATATGTAAAGGATGGATTTAGAAATCCTAAGGGAAGGGGATAAATCTTACCTTGCCCAAGTGATTACGCAACCATCCATCCAAGAGAGGATTAAGGAAGCACAAAGGGATAATGTGGATATACAAAATAGGGTGAATTCAGTAAAGCAAGGGAAGCTGCAAGAGTTCCATATCAATGATGATGGTGTGATTTGGTTTGGAATGTGGATTTTTGTGCCTTCATCACCTGGGATAAAGAGAGAGCTATTGGAAAATGCACATATCTCGACATTATCTATCCATCCTGGGAGTACCAAGATGTACCGTGATCTCCGAGAACACTTCTGGTGGGATAACATGAAAAAGGAGATCACGGAATATATCTCAAGGTTCTTGGTATGTCAGCAAGTTAAAGCAGAACGACAAAAGTCCAAAGGGTTGATGCGTCCATTTCCTATAACCATATGGAAATGGGAGAATGTTACTATGGAATTTTTCATGGGTCTCCCAAAGATGTCTAAGGGAAATATTGCGATATGGGTTTTGGTTGACCAACTCACCAAGACATTCCATTTTATCGCTATTCGGGAAGACCTATCGCTTGAACAACTTGCAAATATATATGTGAAGGAAGTGGTGATACTGCATGGAGTTCCACTCTCGATTGTCTCTGATCATGATCTATGGTTCACATGTAAATTATAGAGGAGCCTTCAACATTCTTTGAGTACTGAATTAAATTTTATCACATCCTATCACCCCCAAACCAATGGACAATCTGAAAGGACTATTTAGACGGTTGAAGATATGCTAAGAGCCATCTCTCTAGAATTCAAAGGCAGTTGGGATTAACATCTCCCTTTGGTTGAGTTCTCATAAAAAAATTTCTTTTACTCAAATATTCAGATGGATCCATATGAAGCTCTATATTTAAAGAGATGTAGTAGTCCAACATGTAGGGATGATGTTGGAGAACGAAATCTACTTGGACCAAATCTTGTGGAATAGGTGACAAAGAAGGTTCAAGTCATCCAAAAACACATCAAAGATACTTAGAGTCGGAAAAAGATATATGCTGACAACTTTCAAAGAGACTTGGAGTTTGACATTGGTGATAAATTCTTCCATCGAATATCACCATGGAAGAGAGTCATGCGATTTGAAAAGAAAGGGAAGTTAAGCCCAAGGTACACTGGAAGATGATCTCTCCTATGAGGAGCAACCAATACAGATTTTGGATCAGAGAGATAAGGTTCTAGGAAAAAATAGAACCCACCCTGTCAAAGTGTTTTGTAGGAACCATAAGTGTGAAGAATATCTTTGGGAATTAGAAGAGGCGATGAAGGAGAAGTACCCTCACCTGTTTATGTAAAACGAAATTTCGCGGGCGAAATTTCATAAGGGCGGGAGAATGTTACGACCCAATGTTTTATCAATGGAATTACCATATTATAATTATTCCGTATAGTATAATCACATTATAAATCTCACTGAAATATAATTATAATAAATATTATGCGACCATGAAACATAATTTTTCCACTTCTATGTTTTGAATTTCAATAATCCGATATACACGATTGTGTTCAAGATAATTTTTGTAGTCTAATAAAACAAAAATAAATTTTTGATGAATATTAACATACCCTTATTAATAGTAAATTACCCTTATGAATGTTAATATGGCCCTTATAAATAGTAAATCATCCAAAATAATAGTAACCTTACACTTGAATAATTAAATATAATTAAGGTATCTTATAAGTGACAATTTGAACGTAGTAAAAGTATTGGTATTTTTATAAGTCACAAATAATTAATTATAATTAATTAATTAATTGTAAAGAAAATTTATTTTCTTAAAATGTGTCCATAAATTTAAAAATCTATGTCTTCTAGATTTAATATAACTTTATAAGACCTTTAGTAATTTTTGAAAGCGTTATAAAATCAGTTTTAATTTTTAAAACTGTTTTTCAAGTAAATTATGATTTTAATTAAGTATTAAATTAATAATATTTAAAAATTTAGTTATGAAAAATTGACTTCATTTTTTGATTCTACACATCAAAAAATGGTTGGGGTGAAATTTTGAGATTTTTCTGAAATACTTGAATTTTTGATGAATAGTGAAATACCATAATTTAAAAAAAATAAGCTAAATAAGCTAATTATAGAGTCATGTATGATGTTCTAGTGGTGTAATCACACTTGGTTCTGGATAAAATGATAAAATTACTATTCTTGGTCATGGAATACTCACTATTCCTTTTCTTTTTGGGAAATAATAAACTAATGAATTTTATATTGAGAAAACCCCTCTCCCCTCTACTATAAATACCACCCTTCACACCCTCATTTCCTCACACCTCTCAAGCTTCAAGACTTGTCTAAAATCTTCTCAAGAATCTTCCCTAGACCCTCATACACTTCCAAGAGCTTCTGGTATTATCATAAGACCAAGCCTATTCCCCTTAAGGAGGATCTCAAGAGGAGGATTCAAGAGGTAATTTCTCTCCTTCTTTTCCTTTAAATTCCTTTCAATTTTAAGTTCTCTTCTTATTCTATCCCAACCTATATTTGTCCAAATGGTTTGGTAACTCCATTATTATAAATATAATGGAATTTTATGATACTAATGGGATATTATATCATCCAAACCCCTTTCTCATATTCTTATTATTTTATAAAAGAAAACATTGTTTGTGAGGTGTTAATCTATCACCTTCAAGAACAACATGTTTTATTTTTTCATTTATACCTTCATACCTGGTCATGAAACCATTTTTATGTTTGAAATAGAATATTTTTTATGTATTAATTCTTATTTAAAGTTATGTAACTAACTTATGTACATGTTAATAAAGGATTAATCAAAACATGTTCGTTCTGGTCGAAAAACCGCCCAAATTTACTCAAACAATCATCATTTAATTCTTATCTAACGATTCATCCTAATTATACACAATGGAATTCATTATAAGATCATTTTAACTTTTTTAATATCATTAATGCCATTTAATGTTTTTTCTGTGTGTTTATCCATGTTCTACCTGAACTTGAATTCATGAATACATGTGAAACGCTCAAGAAAACCATAAAAATGAACATTACCAAACAATGTTTTTTTAACTCTATAACTCATCAAAAGGACTATAAAATAACATAATGAAACCAAAATGACTCCTATTAATGTATAAATGGTTCTTTAATGTTTAATTAATGAATATAATGTCATTATACCAGACATTAAAGCAAAGGAAGTGTTCAGATATAAGGTATGGGGAAATTCTCGAACCCAAATTTCATCCTTTAGGTTCTCCCTCTTTCAATTTTTTTTGATATGGTTAATCCATAAAAATATTATGTTTATCACTGTATTTAATTCTATGGGATATAAATTTTTTTCACTAGTATTTATGCCAAACCAAATGTTTTCCAAAATAACACTTCTTTTAAGAACACACCTTTTAATTCTCATTCAAGATTGACAGTTCTTGTATCATGTATGTTATTCCCTCTTTCTTTTAGGAACCCAACGTTTATTAATGTGTTCTTATGAGATTAAAACCATTAATTTTCATGGGTTAGTTATTTTTATTTTTTATATGTTCATTGTGGCATGAATGATAAATGATAATGTTATGACGTGACAGGTGGACCTGAAATTATACAATGCTCCATTGTATTGGGTAAAGTGATTAATCTCATGACTAAATGTGAAATTATTTGTGAACAAGAATCTAGATTTGTTCACAAGTATGTGTGGTATTTAACCACTAAGACACGATGTTTCACTTTTTTATGCATTTCCACATTTCAAGTCTCTTATTAATTATTCCTCTCTTGTTCATGATCCTTTTCCTATGTTATAGTTATGCTCAACCATTGTTATATTGTTCTTATATATCCTATTAATGGGATTTTAGCTCACCCCTTTTTATGTATATCTTTTGGTGACTACATGTACTAATGATGGGTCAAGTACTAATAATAAGATAGAGAAGAATAAATAAAAAACAGTTTATGCTCAATGTTGTAATTGTTATGTATGGTCCTAGTTTTCCCAAGACACTAAACCTTTGGATACTCTATGTGTAATAATATTATGTTATTTATCATTAAAATGGTGTAATATTAATGTAAGAAAAGGCTGGGTCACTATAATGTACTTCCTGTAAATCTTGTGATGATCACTCTATTAGAGTGTAATGTTATTTTTTTGGAATGAATTAACTCTATCTATATAGACCCAATATCAATTACCAAGGAAGGGAAGTTATATTTGATAATCTAATCAAATATATGGTCATTGTTTGGTGTTAGGATGAATATGAACTTCCAAGGGAAGTTACTTTCCTTGTATGCGTCTTACTACCTATTCGTGATGGATATTTATCTCAAATGGTTGGAAAAAAAGAAACATCAAAGATAATTATGTTGTTAAGGATTATGCTAATTTATTTATTTAAAACTTTTAGAGTATTACCTTGATCTATGAAAGTATGTTTTTAGTATAACTTATACCTTTTTATAAACCTATTTCATATACTTCATAGAGAATAGACCCAATTGAGTTGTAGGAATTTAAGATAAAATACCATAGAATCATGATGAAGGTTTCATAAGACCTAGTGTGTCACCATGTGGTGCACCATTTTTTTAAAAAATAAATACAAGTAAATTAATATTTACATTGATAATATATAAGTTAATAATATCATTATCAAGAACAAGTATCAACTACCCTATATTGATAATATGTTTGATGAATTTCAAAAAGATTATTATTTTTCCAAGATTGATCTTCGAAATTGATATCATCAATTGATGGTCAAGGAGGAGGATATACCCAATAAAACCATCCATATGTGGTATGGTCATTATGAATTTATAGTGATTACATTTGAACTTACCAATTATCCTTCTATCTCAATGGATTTAATGAATATAATCTTTAGAGATTACATTGGTTACTTCATGGTTATCTTTATAGAAGAAATTATTATGTATTCAAAGATCAGTTAAGAAAATAAATAAAATTTTATGATTGTGATGGATACCATAATTAATGATAATTTTTATTCTTAATTTACTAATTGTGAATTTTGGATATAGAAATTCACATTATTGGGGTTATATAATCTCAAGTGTGGGTATATCAGTGGATCCTTCAAAGATATAAGTAATTAAATAATGGCCTAGTCTAACCATGAAAACCAAGATACATAATTTTCTTTATTTGGTAGTGTACATATGAAGATTTTGAGATATTTTTGACGAATATATAATATAATAACCAAGTTGATATTAAAGGCATCCAAGTTCTTTTGGATAGATGAATGTGAGGGAAATTTTGAGGAGATGAAAAAAAGGTTGGTCAGTGCACCTATGCTCACACTACCCTAAAATGAAGAAGGGGCTGTGATCTTTAGTAATGAATGTAAGAAGGTTTTGGGATATTTAATAATGTAAAATTATATGATGATATATTATGACTATCTACAATTGAAAATTCATGAGCTTAATTACTAAACTGATGATTTGAAGTTGGCATTAGTAAATTTCCCACTAAAAACTTGGATGAATTATCTTTATGGTGAAAGGTGTGATATATATACTAATAATAAAGTATTTAATTATATATTAAATAATAAGTAGTTGAATATGATCCAAATTAGATAATTAGAGTTGATTAATGATTATGAATTCTCAATACACTACTACCTTGGGAAGGAAAAAAATACGTATGATTCTCTAATTAAGAACAACCAAGATAGTTTTTCCATGATGAGGTTTTATGGAGATCCAATATTTATGGATTTTAATAAGATAGATCTTGAATTCATGAGTAAAGTGGTAAAATCATTTATTTCTCCAATTAATGTTCAAATATCCATCTATGAGAGGATTAAAGAGGCACATAACAAGGATTTGGGACTATAGAAGAAGTTAAGAAATGTTCCTGAGTTCAACCATGATTATTATGTAAGGATAAGGTTATGTTAATAAGTAGTCACCCCATAAATACTACACTTGAAAAATTATTTTTTGGATGAAGATCATATTTCATGATTATATTTTCATCCTAGATGTATGAATATGTATAGAGACATGAAAGAGAATTTCTAGTGGGATAACATAAAATGGGATATTATAAAGTATGTATCTTGATGCTTAGTATGTCATCTAGTTAAGGTCAATAAACAAGGTTCTAAGGGTATGTTATAACCAGTACCCATAAAATTATAAAAATGGGAAAACATTACCATGGATTTCATCATCAGACTCCCGAAAACATCAAAAGGGAACAATGTAATTTGGGTTGAAGCAGACCACCTTAAGAAATTTTTGAATTTTATTACCATAAAAGAATATTTATCTCTTGATCATCTTTCCAAGATATACATCAAAGAAGTGGTAAGGTTTTATGGAGTACCACATTATGTTGCATCAAATTAGTATTTGAGGTGTACCTAGAATTTTTGGAGAGATAAATCAATTGAGACATAAGATAGTTGAGGAAATGGCAGAGAAGGTTAGAGCTACTCAATAGCATATTTAGGTAGCTCATAGTTGATAGAAAATTTATACTAAAATAATCAGTGAGATCTAGAGTTTAAAGCTGGTGACAAGGTATTACTATGAATATACCCTTGGAATAAGTTAATGATATTTTAAATAAAGGGAAAATTGATCCAGATATATATTGTTCCTTTTGAAAGTCTTAATCATATCAGGATGTTTGCTTATCACTTGGTGCTTCCACTGAATATCTCTCATGTTTATGATATGTTTCATGTATCTCCCTTAAGTAAGTGTATACATGGTAATTCACATGTACTAAAATAATTGGTCATACCATAAGAGCATGATATATCATGTGGGGAAAAATATATGGAGATTGTGGATCAAATAGAGAAATTTATTTGAAATAGGAAGACTTACATGGTCGAAGTTATATGGTAAAAACATAATTTTGAGTAAGCTATTTGGGAACCTAAAGATGTAATGGGGTAGAATTATCCTCAATTGTTTGAATAAGAGTGATATAATTTCAAGGTATAAATTTTTATAATTTGATAAAATGTAACACCCTAAAATTTTATGATATATTTATCCTTAAATAAATTTATTTTTTTGATATATTTCATTACAAGAAATATTGAGTTTAAACGAACCACAATATACAATTTAAATACTATTACTTAATGTGAAATTTATCATCTAGCTTTTGGATTTAAGGGTATTAATAGAACAAAATAAATTATGATAAATTAGGTTTCACATATGTATAAAATAATTAAATTAAATTTTAATTTGTCCGAAATTTAAATAGAATCATTTGAAGGTAGAAAGAACTATTTTTCTAAAATTCTATTTTTATGTGCACAATATGATTTTATCTTAATAAATAAACTTAATTTATGTTGATGAATTATTTTAATTAAATTCATAGATAATATATACAATAAAATATTTTTACATTAATATAATAATTTTCAATTAAAATTAATGAAGGTAAAATCAATTTTACGCTTAAAATGAAATTTTATAAAAACAATTTTATTGTGTTTTATGCACTTATTTTTTAATTTTTTTTTACATTTATAGAAATTCAATAATGTAAAATGGACACTATATTGAGAATAATCATAAATAATTTTATGTAATAAGTTCAAATTAATTTTTAGTTATAATTAATCATAAAAAATACAAATTTGTTTCCTTGGTTATGGTTAAAATTGGTTTACTGAGGGTGGGGGGTTTACCTGAGAGATAAGAACTAAAATCTCACAAAAAACTTGATTTAATTTGTTTTGCTCTTGGAGTTTTGAAATTATACTTATTATATTCAATTCCTTGGAATTTTGGATCCACTTGGATTTTGTATGATATTAATATGTTTTAATGTTCTGAAAAATTCCAACAGTACCCTCTCGTTCCCTTAAAAAGGATACCATCTCCCCTCTCTTTATAACACTTCATGATCATTCTCCATCAGACAAAAATTGACCTGATCCCTACCTAAAATCCATACCCATATCTTAGTGGTCTTGTTTTGACCATAATACCATACTTTAAAGGCTTAAGATGTAAGTAAGAAGAAGTTTCTCATTGAAGAAGATATTTGAACACGTACGAAGAAAGATAAAAGTTTAGGTAAGGGGATTATGTAACAAAATAATTTATTTTTTAGATTTTATATGATAAATTTCCATTTAGGGTAATTATATGAATATTATCCTTTAAAACCAACATATTTTTTTCTTATCTATTTATTTTTGGAGTCTTTATGTATTAATACCATTTTCTTCTCTTTGGTATTTAAAATGTTTGTAAGGAAAATATGACCTTATTTCTTATTTGGTAAATGAACTTTTTCTTCCATCTCTACACTCTTAAAAATTATTTTATGAAAGTTATTACCTATACACTAATTTTTTTTAGAAAGTTTATTTTTTATACCTTTGAATTTATTTATAAAGGATTAAAAAATAAAATTTCTAAAAGTTTTCCAAAAATGTTGTTTTAGAATTTTTAAAAAAGTGGGAAAAGAATGTTTTTAATGTATATTTTATGAATATATTTAACCCCCATCATTGATATTATTTTATTTGAATATTAATTTAAAAATTTTCTTATTTATTTTCAATGAAAACGATTCTCTCAATATTTTGAGAATTTTTAGTTAAAATGTTTTCAAAATAAAAGGATGTTTTCTCATGTTTTCAAAGAAATGTTTGAATGATATTTTAATATTATTTTTTATCTATGTAAACATCCTTTGTGTATTTTTATGCCTCATAGAAGATAAAATATTATGATTACATACACTTTATTTATTTGGTTTGATTATGATGATGATAATTTAATTCTGAAACCTGTTTCTTTACCATGGATGAATTAAGTTATGAAAAAAAATTATGAAACCCAATTTTTTTCCATGAGTTTTGTTGTAATGAAATGTTTATGTAACCTATTTTTTTCTATGGTTTATGATATGATGAATTTTTTATGATTTTTTGCACACATATGTTTGGTTTTAATTATGTGATGGTTGGTACCATAATTATATATCCCTCCAATGCATTGGGTAGAGATGGATATCTCATGAGATAAGAAGGATTTGAATATGGATTGAACCCAGTTAAATGAGGGAATTTATACAATAATATAGTCTTGGGAGTGAACATTGACTAAGGGAATGATGGATTGTGGAGTCAACCAGATCCACTATAATAGTCTTGATAGTGATCCTTAACCAAGGAAATGGTTTTCTATGCTTATGTTCATTCCATAAAAATATATCTTATACTTACCATATGTTTTCAGGGCTCATGATTAATTATTGATGATTTCACACACTTTTGAATTATGTATTTTTTTAATGAAAAAAAGTTATTCTGTGATTTATGATTAATGATATTTGACTGATTGGCTATGAGTTTTTTAAGTTATGATCACGTTCTCATACCATTATACTTTTCTTAGTCTTGATTATGTTTATTTATTGATATCTCTTATGTTTAACCTTACTTAACATATGATCTCACCATTTCTTATGTTTTCATTTCGTAGGATATGATGAAAGTTTTTAAGCAAGGTATGTCTAAGAAGTGAAATATGGGGGAAGAATATTATGGTAGATGTAGAAGATCTTTCATAAAATAAGATGATTCAATATATAGTCTCCAAAGTATCTAAACATTTACATCCATAGGGTGTGTATTATTATGATATGTATTGAATATTAATCTAAAATTATTTAATATATATGTATGAAATTATCTCATCATTTCTGTTTTTTGGAGGTTTTAAATCACTAACATCAAGATTTCATGACTCGAACCTCTAAAATCAAATTTCTAATTTTGGCCCCAAAATAGAATGAAATTTACTGAAAAAACTATGGATCTTAGATGTAAAATAATATTTTGAGGAGATCAATCTTGAATAATTTAGTGAAACTACCAATGTTTAGTTTGATCATTTCCTCATGTATAATAACCCAAATTAAACCCTTAGAGACTGCTATGCACTACTATTTAATAACCAGAATAACTAAATTGCTATACCAGAGTTTCAAAATGATTTTGATTTGAAAGATGGAATAATTCTAATATTTCTTAAATTTCATGTACTGATTATAAAAGATCATAAAAAGTTTATTTAATAGTTTACATTAGTTTTCTCAGCTTTTATACAAAAAGGAGCAGCTGAAGAGCAAGTCATATGGAGGGAATCCCCCTTTTTCACCTGAAGGAGTAGCCAAGGAGTGGTTGTATAGACTGTATATAAGAGAGATTAATTCTTGGGATAAACTACAAAAAACCTTTCTTTATATATTCTTACCAAAATCCTAGAGTATATCTATTATAAAGGAGCTGTATTCCATCATACAAGATACTAATAACATCAATATACATATTAGGACAATTCAAAAATTTATTTAATATTTTCCCACATCAAGCTATTGAGAAGAACCAATTTATAGCATTATCTTATCAAGGACTGATATACAATTATAATAACATGATAAATACATCATTTAGTGGATACTTGATAGAAAAATCACTAGTATAATCCAAATGACTTATTGAGAAGATTTCTAAAAACTCACAACAATTTGAAACAAGAGGTAGTAATACAAGAGGAATACATGAGGTATGAAATTATGAATCATCTTTATTATTAGAATGTAGACTTGAATATATGACAAGTCTTTTGAGATATATTTATTTTAAATAAATAAGAAAATGAATATAACTTATTAAGATATGTGGTTTATTCTCATCACCTAACCATTTCCCAGACAAGTGTGTTGAAGTGTAGGTCACGGAGAGTTGTGCAACAACATTTCAACCATGGTTGTTTAAGCATAAAAATAAATAATGAAAGAGGAACCCCAAGTATAGTTTGGATTTTTAAATCAAAAAGACAATACAAGGACTCCCTATCCAAATCAATACCAATAACAACCTCCTTTTGAGTAGGAAATCCATTTTTAACCAATCCTACTACCCTTACAAAAACCTTATAAACAATATTATACTGAACTTATTAAAAATATCCACCTAATTTATACTAACATGAACCCTATAAATAACTTTCAACCAGTACAAAATTCCCTATATGGTAGCAATAAGAACCCAAGGTTCAGAAATTGGGGATTGAAGTTAAGTAATTGATAAACCAAATCAGTATTCTGGTAGATATTTTATCCAAGAAACTAGGAATTCTACTAGATAAAAAAATTAATAACTAAAAAAATAGTATGAGTGATAAAACCAAGAATTAGAAAAAAATTAACACTATAAACACACTTGGGCCTAAAAATATCAACCTATTTGTAAAGAAGAAGGATTTTAAAAACCTAAAACTGAACAAAGAAAAATAGAAATTCAAGAGCATACCATGGAAGAAATTTAATGGAATCAAGAAGAACTAGTTATTGAAGAAGTTGGAAGGAATAAAAAATAGACCCAGGAAGAAGAAAATAAGTAATAAGAGAAGATGAACCATGGAGGGATAAAATTGAAGAGAAACCATGGAAAATACATTAAAGGGATAAGAAATATCACTCACTTACATTCCCTTCAAAAATGATTCAATCCAATAAAATTTATGAAGAATAATTCCAAAGAGAAATTTTATATACTTTAAAAGAAGTGGAGATCAAAATACCCCTTATTTAAGATGTCCTGTAGTTTCCCAATTATTCTAGGTTTCTACAGGATCATTTCACCAAAAATAGGAGGCTTCAAGGGAATGAAAGAATTAATTTAAAAAGAATCATCTTAACTTTAATCACACCATAAATTTTAAAAAATTTAAATATCTAAGGATATTTTATGTCACATACACCATTGGATCAATAACTTATTTATATGATTTATGTGATTTGGGTTCTTCCATAAACTTTATTACCAGTCAATGTTTATATATGGTATAATCGAATCCTAAAAGAGTGATATGTATCTATCAAACATATCTACTATTTTCTAACAAAAATATTAAAAGATTTCCACGTGAGAGTACAAGATATGATTTTACATAGATAATTTTATGTGATTAACATAGAATAATATAGAATTATAATACACTAACGCATAATTTTTAGGAGACCCTTCTTGAAGAAATATAATACAATTATCAATTCCCATGAATGAAAAATAACCATATATTTTAGTGACAACATAGTGTATTTCAACATATTTGACTCTATAAAGAATTATTCAGCTGACCATTCACTCTTTACAATTTACCAATTTTAATATTTTTATCCCTTTGAAGTCCCAAGTATATTACATGGGTTTTATCCTCAAAAAACACTCAATGATAGAAAATTCCATAGAGAATGTAACTATCTAGAATCATAAAGAATCTATTTTCAATGTGGAGAAGAGGGAAATTATGAGCTCTATGATGGATTTAATTATTTATTTAATGTTGATATTGCTTATATTTTATCTTTCATGCATACCATAAAATTAGTGTAAGTGGGAAACCAAAATTTGATTCAATCTTTAGAATAATCAAATAATCTAGAATTCAAACCATTTCCCATAAATTTAAAGTATGTGAACTCAATGTAAGGAGAAAAATTAACAATGATATTAACCAACAACCTTTCACATAACCAAGAACATAAATTTATTGTGATTTTGAGAGAAAACATGAAAAAAAGTTTGATTTTAGTTGATATCCCAAACATTAATCCTAATATATGCTCACATAAAATTTTACTTTAGTAGAATTATAGACTTAAGAGGTATCCCCAAAGGTGGATAAATCATACCATAATAATGGTAGTGAAGAAAGATATAGAGAAACAATTGGAATAAGGAATAATTTGACTAACATACAACTCATAATGTGTCAACCCTATCAATATTTCTATAAAAAAAGGACAAAAATGAGTAAATAATTATCAAAATGATTTGATACTAGTTACAATCTAGAATAATTAGAGATTTTCCATTGATTATAGGAAGTTGAACCATTTCACCAGGAAATACCATTTCACTAGGAAATACCATTTCCCCATTTCATTTATTTACTAAATAGTATAAAGGTTGGAAAAGAAAAGTCATCATTGTTTCTTAGAGGGGGTTTAAAGATATTTTCAGGTACCTATTTCCTTAGAGGACCAAGATGAGACAATATTTACTTGTAACTTTTAAATTGTTTACTATAATAGGATACCATTCAAATTGTGTAATTATTTAAGTATATTTTAGAGTCATATGGTAAAAATGTTTTTTTATTACATTGAATACTTCATAGTGGAATTTTTCGATCATATCACCATTTTTGGTAATTATTTGGAGCTTTATTTAATTAGTCTAGAAATGTTTTTAAAAATTTATATTGAAAAAAACATGGTATTTAATTTTAATAATTTTCACTTTATGATGAAAAAATGAATAGTGTTAGTGTTTGTAATTTTAAAAGTTAATTAAGGTGGATATATCAAAAATTGTAGTGATATATTCTTTTCCTTAACCAAATTTTGTGAAGCATGTTCAATCCTTCCATAAAAATACAAGATTCTATAGTAGATTTATCAAGGTATTGATTCATATTTCTCTTAAAATATCTAGATTACTTTTAAAGGATACTAATTTTTATTTTAATGATGAGTGAAAGGATGATTTTTTTGAACTTTAAAGTAGATTAATCAACCCACAAGTGGTGTATCCACCCAAATGCGAGAACTCCTTTGAGTCACTTTGTGATGCTTCCAACCAAGCCCTGGGAGATGTTATTTACCCAATAATCAAGGAATTATAAAACCAATAAAAATATTTTCATGTAGTAATTTATAATTTGGAAGAATTAATAACCAATTTCATTAGAACTAAAGTCACTTTATGTAATGATCAGGCAACCCAAAGATCATTGATAAAGTAAGAAGATGAAAAGACCAGGATGCTCAGATGGATGCTACTTCCAAAGGAGTTTATCTTGGAAATTAAATAGAATAAAGGAACTGAGAACCAAGTGGATACTCACCTGATTAAACCACCCAAAATTTCTGAAATAAAACTTCCAGACGAAGAACCAATAAATGATCACCTTCTAAGAGATCATCCGTACTTGATTAAGGGAGAGGTACCTTGGTTTATTTAAATTTTCAATTTTTTTGTAAGTTATCAAGACCAATTCCACTTGAATAGAATAAAATTAAAAATCTCAAATATGAATCAAAATGTTTACATTTCAGAATATCCTTATTTTTAGGAAATTTGCAATTACCAAGTCATATGAAGATTCTTACCTGAAAGTGAAATACAATATGTTTTTGAATTTTATCACACACTAGTTTATGAAGGAAACTATGAACCTCAATGGATTTCAAGTAAATTTTTAGAATATGGAATATGTTTTCCTACATTTTTCAAAGATAAAAATGAATTCTAGAAGAGTTTCAAAACACGTGAGTTTTTTAAAAATATTTCAAAGATACAAGAGATGCCTCAAAATACTATAATATTTTGTGAGATATTTGATATTTGGGGAATTGATTTTGTTGAATCTTTTCCCATGAATTTTGTAAAATCTAATATTTTTATTTTTGTGGATTATATCTCAAAATTAGTGGAAGTTAAGTCCACTAATAATGACGATGTTAAAGTAATTTGTGCTTTTTTTAGAGTCAAACATATTTTTAGGTTTGGATTTCCACGATCCATGATCAATGACCAAGGGGATCAATTTTTCAATAGGTTCATAAAATATTTAATGAGAAATTATAGATTAAATCATAAGATATCAACACCTTAGTATTATTAATTAAATGGGAAAGTTGAAGTGTCCGACATAATGATTAAATGGATTTTAGAAAAGACTATTTAACCAAATAGAAAATATTAGAGTCAATGTTTTGAATATACCTTACAGTATTATATTATATCCATCAATACAACCATTGGAATGATCTTATACTAATTGATTTATGGAATGAGTTTTCATCTACTTGTGGTTCTAGAACACCAAACATATTATGTCGTGAGAGAGATAAATATAGATCCAGAGAAAGCTGAAAAATAAAAAATGTGGCAAAAATAAGAACAATAGGAAAATATAATATAATATTTTTAGAATTATATAATTTAGAAATAAATAACTCAAGTGTATTATAAAAATATCATCCATCACAAATAATTCAATCTACAATATAAAGTGTTTTTATACAACTCAAGACTCAAACTAATGCTATTAAAAATCATTCCAGATTAGAATGACCACTTATAGTTACTAATGTGTATCCTTTTGGTGTTGTTCAGGTTGTAAAAAGTTGAAAAAATAACCCATTAACTATTTATTATCATATAATAAAGATATTATATGGTAATATATCTCAATAACCTATGGAAGAGGTCACATTCCTCCAAACTATCTATCAATGAAGACTCATCAGGTTGTACCTAACCTTAACATTCAATTTTTACTATGATAAAATTAAAAATATTCTTTCATGTTAAATATTTTTTAATCCATTTGGGAAACTACATCATTTAATTTTGGTTATGGAACATTTTTATTTTATAAATTTTCCTAATTTTATTTTTTTGAATTTCTGTGTGTTTGCTTTTCAAATTTTGAAACATGTTGAGATTAATTTGAATTCCATTTAAACTTTTGAATCATTTTAAATTATGAGTAACTAATTTAATCCATTTAATAACCTTATATAAAATTTTAAATAAAATTATTTTTGAATTCTAAGTGAGGTAAATTCATGTAAGGGCTGCAGATTTTTGGATCTCATGCAATGATATACTGTTCTACATTTTAAACTCACTTAATTAAGAGGCTTCTAAACCAACTTTGGAATCATATTTATAATACCCTATTTTTATAGATATCCATTACATGTTTTAATGGCAATAAATTTCGGAATAATTTATTAAATACCTAGTAGCATTCACAGATCATGTTCTAAAAATGATTTTGTAATTATTTTAAATTAAAATCCATTTTTCATTTAACTATATTTATAATAATACCTTTAAATTTAATCCTTATATATCTTATAAACAATAAATTATTTTTTAAGTAGCCACATTATAATAATTTTTTTTCATCTACCTTTCCTGATATGATTATTTACGATTTATGTTGACTTCAAGTATGAGGGAAGGGAGAAAGTGAGATAGAACTAATTGTTTTTCAGAATATGTTTGAGTTAATAAGAGACGCGCTATAACTTTTATGCTATTTATTGTTAATTAAAAAAAAAGGAAGGTATGATGAAATTAACTAAATAAAATCCATGTCTATTCATCAAATCCTACCACTATTTTAAGTAACAAAGTACCTATATGTCACGACCCGACCCAATGGGGCTCGAGCCGCGACACCCTAAGCCCACCTCCAATAGGCCAGGGGCTAGAGTCTAGCGCCGAGTAGGATATCACATACATGGGAGGCATTAGCTCATGGTACCTGTACACATGAACCCACATAAACCTCCATGAAATAGTGCAGAGATATATAAAACTGAAAAGTAAATGCATGCATACAACTATCCCACAACCAGAGTACAACAGAAGTACCAAAGGGCAAAATAGGGCCCACCAAAAGAGAACTGCAATGTGTCCAACCTGCTCAAAAGGAGGGAAAACACTGCCAAAACACCTACCGGTAAGCTCCTCGGCACAAGTTCGGTAAACAACCTAGTCAAAACCACTCACTAAGCTGCACCTACTCAGGTTCCTCCTGGGACTCTGTCGAAAGGCCTATGGTCTACACAAGACACAAACATGTGCGGGAAAAGCCCGTGCAGGGGTGAGTATAACAATACTCAGTAGGCACCCCAAAAACCCAAAACAAAAGAGGGAAACTGAAAGGAAACAGTTTGCTCATCCCAGCCAGAGGGAACCCTGACGAGAGAGAAACTCCATCTCGTGACCATCATCGACTAAACATAACTAGTCAGCTCAGCTCAGCTGTATGCCCATACATACACCTTGAACAATCTAGATATACTCAGCTCACGCACCAAGCCACATGAGGTACTGACCTCATCACCAACAACTATTCAAAACCAGGAGAACACACTCCATGAGCACTACCATCCAAAGGAAACTCATCCGAGAGATACACACCCTCAGGTTTCACACAAACATCTCAGACGCACACCCGAGAGATCACGCTCCTCAGATATCATCACTGAGGAAACCTCACTGAAATAACATAAACACCAAACTCTTCGGATATGAGATCGATCCTAGGGTCCTCTAGGGGATACCAGAACCCACACTGCTATACGGAGATCTCAAAGATAGGGGATCACTCCTAGGGTCCGCTGGGGGATACCATAACCCGACCTGGCAATCGTAGAACTCAGAGATAGGGGATCACTCCCAGGATCCCTTGTGGGATACCACAACCCGATCTGGCCCTCGATAGGAACACATCACTTAGATAGAAGATCGTCTCCCATGTAAAGGTATTCATGATGATACTGGAACCCTATCTAGTACATCTCATGCTATAGGGGATCAAATTGATGATGCCGTAACCCTATAGAAACCACGCACTGAGTGGGGTATCGTATGACCAATGATTCCGCAACCATACTATAAAACTCATGCTGAGTAGGGGATCCTATACCCAACGATGCCACAACCCTACTGAGCACGGCCCACCGTGTAGAGGATCATATTCCAATGATGCCACAAACCCTATGTGGTTAACCTGCTAGATAGGGGCTCGCCACCCATGGATAAGCAGCCACAACGATACCAAAAACCTGATCTAGGGAAAACGATGCTAGAGGATCCTGTTCCGGGCCCACAAGAGGGATTCCAATCTCTAGCAGATTAAACATCCCATCGAGAAGATCACAAACCTATATGAAGGTTGTGATGTCACGCAAACCCTCGTAGGTATGAACTAAGGGATCACCCTCAACCACTGCTGGTCCAAACATCACTAAACTGAGCGACCCACCACAACGCCACCCCACGCACCACTAAGGCCGATACTGAGGCCACCATCACAATCCACATGAGAAAACACGCAGGATAGGCCATTTACTCGTCCAAAACAGGGAATTGGTGAAAAGAAACTATTCACCATAGCTAGCCCGTATAGGACCCACACAACAGTCCCAAAACTCAACAAACTGATCATACCACTACGATCCCCTCGAAAAAACACACGGGATCCACTACTCATTCATCCCAAACGGTCACCCGGTGAAAAATGTACTATTCATCGAAGCCAGCTCGGGTGGGGCCCATGCCTCGATCCTGAAACACATCAAATGGATCACACCATTTCCATCCTCTCAGAAAAACACCCAGGATCGCCTATTCATCTGCTAAAATCGGACTCCTGATGAGAAAGTTGTGTTCCTCGGTAAATGCCCAAACCTAGCCTCGTGGGGCCCGCACCCCAAAATCTTTCCCAACACCTGAAAACCATCAAGAAAAGTCCGCCGTACCTTCAGGGTCACAATGCCACTGACAACAAATCAATCAGACGCTTCGGGTAGAATATACAACGGCCTGAAGTTGAATAATAATAAAATATTATTATTTTATTTGACATTTGAAGCTCCCGGGCCACGATACTGAAACTTAAAACTTCCAAACCCACACCGAAAGGTTTGCCTCATCTCCAGGGTCGCGTCGCCGCAAACGGAACATGAAATAGACTCCTGGATTGCACGAAACGGGGGTTTTAAAACCCCCGTGTGTTAAAAAGGGACCGGACCGGCCGGGGCCGGCCCTGTCGCCGCCGCCTTGCCGCGCCAGCTCACTCTGACCGGACGCCAGTCACCGGTGCCGCGCCGGCGAGTCTTCCGCAGACCGCCGGGACCACCCCAGTGGTCCGTTTTTCAATTCGGAGGCGTCTGTGCGACCCTCGAGACCCTATCTTCACTGCTACGACGACAAATCAAAGAAAAATGAAGCATAAAGGGGATCAAGGGATTAAAATGCAAACCGCCTACCTTGCAGGAAAAACCTCGATGTTCTGACTTGGATCCGCACTCCAAAGCTTCCGTTGTGCGATCCTGAAGCGTCCGTCATTGAAATCTGAGCTCAACGACACCTTGATCGTGCGATTCGATCATTGATTCGCCATCAGAAGGGGATGAGAAGGAGGAGGAAGGAGGAGGTTCCTCCTCTGTGCACAACACGTCCAACAAGGGGGGAGGGAGAAGATATATATTTTTTAAAATAGACTCTCCCACCTCCAGCTCCCGACTCGCCTCCGCCCAATGCCCGATGAAGACAAAAGTAAGGTCACCCTTAGGGTAAAAGAGATATTTTGAAAGCAACGATGGACTCATATTGTCGATCCGAGACTCCGGCCAGAAGTTATTCAAGCTGACGCTTGTACATTAACTTTTCCAATTATTTATGAAAACACCCCAGGTGGCGTTTTCCACAGTAGTCCCGCGCCCATAATTTTAACACTCCGCCTAGGGTAAACGGTATGTTACGAACACAACTGTGCCATCATATTCCAATTTTGATCTACCATTAATGAGATATCACACCCCCACCATGTTCATAGTATAAAAATACTTAATATTTTTATAAAATTAATTCCGGGCACACCGAGCCTCGGAATCACACGCCGTCTTCGTGCCTAGATCTGGAATTATTTATAAAAATATTACAAAGTCTGACAGGGCCAATACCCGAGTCGCTAAATCCTCCCCACCTTATAACTTTTCATCCCTGAAAAGATAGAAGTACAAGGAAAGCGACTGGACTCTCAACTGGGTCTCCCATGCCAGCGAGTTCAGCAAAGAACACCCGTGCCTGAACACATAAGTCAGAGAGATTCATCCACCACACCTCAACGCTATCCACTTTGGGCGGCACTGTCTCACCTTCACGGTTTTAATCACGTCACAAAAACAAGTCTCGATGGGGGAAGGATCCTTCTTCTTCACGCATTCGAAGCACACCGAAAAAAACTCAAAAAGAGTCATACCAACACCCTGAACAAAACTCGAGTAAGCAACAGAAAGGGACGAGTACCGCTGAATAGTGTCTATCAAACTACTGTAGAAAGTAGAAAGGACACAGGGCATACCTCTATCAATCTGTGGAGCCTCTGGGTCAACAAACTCCAATGCAGGAACCTGTCCTCGCCCTCGGCCACCAGCTCCCTAAGCTTAGCGTGGACCACCTGAGGGTGGGGGTGGTGGAAACTAATACCACCTACCACCTCCTGGGAGTGGGAGATCCAAGTGTGAGCTCAGTATCCCAAGTTGTATGACTAGTTTTGATTTCTAGGGATGAAAATTTTAAAGAAGGAAATGATGCATAAACCCTTTTTTTCCTTATAATACTTTTAAATATTTATTTATATATTTCTAGAGCTAGGATTTGAGAGGACTTGCAATTTAGAGGCCTAGTGTGCCCAAAATTTATTTTATAAAAATATTAAAAATATTTTTTATTGAGATCATGTGAATTAATAAATAAAATGTAATAAATATTAAACAGAAGTTTAGATAAAATACAGGAGACCTTAGCAGAGTCCATAATACAGTGTTTACCCTAGATGTGGCCTAAAATGGGTCAGGGCGGGGTGTTCAGATCCATTTCTCGTTGGAAGTACATTCAGTGAGTTAATTAATTTTTAAATTAATTAATTAATTACTTTCAATGTAGAATTTTTTTTTGGAAAAAATCACTCAAGGTATCATTACAACATTTTTGAGGTGATTTTGTTTGTTGACAAAGTGGGCCTCCATGTTGTGGTTGTTAACAAAGCAGACCACGATGTTCAATTTGTTGACAAAAGGGGTTTATATGTTTAGTTATCGAGTTCAAGAGATGTTATCTACAATACTTGATTGAAAGTGGAACCTCAAAAATGGAATGGATGATCTGGAGGCGGTAAAAAAAGATCAGATACAAGGTGGACCCATTTTCCAGTGTTTGCCAAATTTTTGGGCCTAAAAATCGACAAATAGAGAAAAGTGTTTTTGGAAAAGGGACTTGCACACTGGTTTCTTGGAGGATTTTAAAGTTGCATGCCATATTTTTTTCAAGATCATAACATCAAAATATAGCAAAGGAAAGAGGGGCGCCCAAGTTTTGGTTTGGGTGCACAAGGTCAATACTGCGATAGAGACTAGGGCGGCTAGACTTGCGCGCCGAGAGGAGACTTGCACGCCGGCGCTCAGGGTACCCAAAATTCCAATAAATAGGGGGATAAACCTCCTAATTTTTTATGGAGTTCAAAACATAGAGAAAATTAGAGCTCCTGTCATGCTGGTGGTTTGGGCGTGAAAGTGGTGGTGTGAGGACACAAGTATAAGGTTATTCAGAAGCTTCATGCTAGTTGATAGTTGCACACCAATATTGGTTTGGGAATAAAAGGGTTTGTTTCTAGCACGTTTGGAGTTGGAATAGGGAGTGTCTTGAAAGTGATTAGGTGAAACTTGCACGCGAGGCTTGAAGAAGCGTTACATGCATTAGAGAAGAACATAAAGCATATAGAAGTGCACCAGTCACTCTAGGACTACTTTAAAGTTGTAAGATTTCCTAGTACCTCTGGTGGAAAGTGTGATTAATCTATAGTTGAAAGTTGGATGTAAACATAGCATATACATATGGAGAAAGATGCATTCATTTGTGATAATAAAGAGACCTATAGGTCTATAAACTATCAGTGGATTTTCTGAAGAAGCAGTGATCTCACTTTATTTGAGAGTGTAGTAGGTTCTCAAATTGTGAGTGGTTGTAAATGAGAAGGGAAAATGAGTCCTTTTCAAACTTGTAAACAATAGTGCACTTATAATGGATTTGGTACATTGACACATCACCGGTGTATTATCCTTGGATGTATGCCAGGGAAGGTGAACCACGTAAAATTTCTATGTCCTGTGCATGATTTAATATTCATTCATACTCTGTAATGGGAAGGATAGAGAGAAGAGGGTTATACCTAACAAAAAAAAAGATCAAAAGGGGAAGTTGTTTTAATTTTTTATACCCCGATTCACCCCCTCTCAAGTTATCTAGACTTGTGTACCTAACAATATTCTATAAGAATACTTCTTGAGTGAATTGGTCCGGGTTAGCCTCCTAATCCTATAATCTCTAATGGAACTATAATTTCTCCTTCTATTGGTAGATCACATCAAAAAATGATGAAATTACAGACCAGATCAAACCAAGACACAGTGAATGAAAAATATTGTCTCGATCATTGGTGGGTACACTCTTCATCAAATAATGATTTAAAATTCTGGTAGGACTTATAAATTAGTGATTTAAGCCCTTTTGTTAAATTTTTTGACTATATCTATCCTTATTCATGGATCTACATTAATTGTGGCCTATGCGTGCACCTATATACCAGAATTAAATTTATTTTCAATGTTTTCTGACTCAGTATCACCATTCTTGATTGTTGGTCAGGAAATCTATGAAAAAAAAATTTAACCCTTCGTTATGGTGATTTTCTCACAAATCTTCTTTTTTTCGTCACTGGTAGGACCCCCTATTCCCTATTTTACATTGTTATGTAGTACCTAGTTCGATAAGACCACCAGAGCTATGAAAGAATTATATGAGAGGCATGGATCAATTATTTATGGGTATATATGGTTTAGTTACAAGGAATGGATGTTTTCTTGATGATTTTAGATTAGGTAATCGATAGTGGAAGGCTCATTGGTGTGTAGTTCAGGAAATGAACCCCCATGGATGAACAAAGGCTGATTTCTAGCAAACAAAAACCCAAAGTTGTAATTTTTGTATAGATCCACCTTTATAGATAGGGATAACACTAGATTTGCAGTGTAGAGATATGATTTGAAGATGTAGGAGTAGATATAAAGATATGTATTTTTTGTGAGAAACCCGACTACACGCCATGTACAGGGATGAAAACAAGGATGTAGCCCCTCATTGGTGGTGACTGGTGTTTTGGAAAACTTAAGGATGACACGATGTGTATCCCTATAACATTCCATGAACCCATTACACAGGTGGAAAATCCATGTGATGGATCTCATGGGTGGTATCATGTGTGGAAGTACATGGCCAGGTACACGACCATGTACAAGAGTACACTGACACAACTAGATCACATGGGTCGCACCCCTTGTGAGGCAACATTATAGGTATAGGGTACACTGACATGAGGTCCAGTATAGGAAATGGCCCAATTCTAGTTAGCCTAGACATACCATGTAGTCCACATACATGGAATATACTACTAAATGGGATGGGGTCTATGTGCTGGCCAGGGACACAGCTATATGGTGGAGTTGGACCACATGCCATGTGGGTCCCCTAACACGCCGTGTGCCCCTTGACCTCTTTTGAGGATAATTCAATCATTCATATCACCTTCTTATAAACTAGAATTTTGTCCTGTGAGTAGCCTATACTTAGATTTTTCCTTGTATAACTCAATAGTAATCTCAGTTGTAGCTTTTGAAATAGGGTGTGAAATGTTCTAGGCATGACACTTATTTAAGATATGCTTGAAGATGATAGTGATCATGAAGAATCACTAGTTACTACTGAGTGGTACACTCCAATAGAGTTGGGTAGTGGAGTCCTCAACCTTTAGAGTATAACAACCCATCCGTAAGGGCGCGATTCCTATAAAACTATCTTCTAAGTGGAACCCCCAATTAAATAGGGTGAGGGTCCTTGATGACTTGAGTGGAACCCATTTATTATACTGGGGTGAGGGTCCTTGATGACTTGAGTGGAACCCATTTATTATACTGGGGTGAGGGTCCTCAAATTCTGAGTGGAACCCCCTACTAGATAGGGTGAAAGTCCTTGATGACCATATTAGACCCTCTATTGTACCAGGGACCCGTTCCTCAACATCTGTGTGGATCTAAACTATCAGAAAGGGTGCAGGTCATCGATAACCGGAGTAGAACCCCATATTGTACCAGAGTGTGGGTCATCAACTTATGAGTGAAACCTCTATCAGATAGGGAATAATTCCTCGATGACCAGATTGGAACCCCCTATTGTACCATGGTATGGGTCCTAAACATATTGAGTAGAAGCCCCTATCGGCATGGGCCTGGGTCATGTACCTTATGAGTGGAATTCCCCTATCAGATAG
This sequence comes from Viscum album, assembly GCA_963277665.1. Taxonomy (NCBI): domain Eukaryota; kingdom Viridiplantae; phylum Streptophyta; class Magnoliopsida; order Santalales; family Viscaceae; genus Viscum; species Viscum album. The sequence goes on along the minus strand of OY728165.1, from coordinate 66,593,722 downwards.
GGGGTGGGTCCACGTGACCACTATAGTGGAACCCCCATCAACATCGTGTGAGTCTTCTATAGACACTATCAAAGTGGAACCCCCTGACGTACTAGGAAGAAGGTCCTCTACTTTGAGTTTGTGGCCCCTTGACTATGAAACATAGTGATGAGGCATTTCTTGACTTGGACGACTACTTTTGACCAAACACATGAGATACTGGGAATCATTGATGGAATTTTGGTAATGTGTTATAATTTTCATCTTGGGATGAGCTGTGATATATTTATGCCCTTACTCTCTCATTTTAGATTCTTTTATTGAGCATATACACATATTCTTCAATATCCATACCCTTGTATTTAGTTACTCACTTTCCATGATAGGTGAAGATGCATGAGGTTTGAAATGTTCTTTCCTTGTTTAGCTTCTTATTGTTGGATGAGTACACTCTTCTACTATCGGTGGTGAAGACTCATCATGTAGTTCATCTACTCACCATTTCGAGTCCCTTGTGCTTTGATGAGGTTATTTCTACTCTTGGTTTGTGTTGAGCTATTCTATTTCATTTTTTTCTACATCGTGTGTTATATATAGAATTTATATTCCTATTATATCCCTTGTTTCTCCAAATTTAGTTTTCTTGGTGTCCTACTGGGTATGTATATAGTCACCTATGCATGGAATTTTCCCACACATGTAGTGTATTATGTAGAAAACATACAGATCGATGATGACTTCAGAGGGGATAAAATATACTTTGTAGATTGACCGTGTAGAGTGTTCAAATATTGGAGATTAGGTATTTGTATCTCTCAATGGCTTTCCTTTATATTTCAATTAGTTTGAGATATATTTCTTGTTGGGTGTGTATTTTTCCCATTTAACTTTCAGTTTACACAACCTTACTCTTATACTGTTTAGATGTTTTTCATGAAAGATTGTTCCCTTAGCATTTTATTCTTTTATTTTTTTCCATCTAAATTTTTTCATTGAGATGACTTTTTGGGTGAATACAAGTACTTAGGAAAAAGCCTCACCTTGTTGGTTATGCCTTCGACACTAGTCTCCATCCCCTGACCTATGGAGGCAGGCTTGGTGTAGTTGTTGATTGAGCCCCACTTTGGTTGGGTAATGAAAAATATCATGTGATTAACATACAATAAATCCAAGTCATCTTTTACAATAAAATTACTCACAACAATCACTATAATATTTCATGAGTCCATAAGCGAAGAAAGTAAAAAAAGTTGTAAAGACCCGCAAATTTCAAGGAAATTTTTTTCTTAATTTTCTTTGGAATTTTACAAGAACGCAGCTTCAGACGGCACCTGATTCCGAGGCCCGGTGTGCCCGGAATCAATTTCCGAAGTTTGGCTCGGGTACGTTCAGTGAACGGACGAGCGGGTTTTTTCTATCTTTTGAACCGGTGCCCGGAATCGAATTCTGAGGGCACCGATGAAATCGCAGCGCCGGTATTTGCTTAGAAACGCCTCTTCCGGAGTTGCGTTTGCTCAGACGTGGTTTTTAAATTTTGCGGCTTTAAGTCAGAAATAAAATAAAGTTTGTGCGACAACTTTATTTTATTTCACTTAAGCTGCTTGGAAGCCACTTGAAGTCACTTAAAGACGGCTTGAACTGAGTTGAACTGGATAGGATGCTATCCAGAAATATCCTACCCCCTTTGGTAGGATATTTGTGCGGTGGGACCCGCACGAGCCCCGCCGTTTCTTTCGCTAAGTAACGCACCCGCGAAAACCCGTCAAAGTAACTGAAAAGTCAACCGACGCGTTTTCTTTAATTCTTAACAGACCATTTAATTGGGCGGTTTATTTCGTGAATTAAATGGACTATTTCTTCGTGAATTAAATGGGTCGTTTCTTTCGTTGAATTAATTCAACGAATTGATGGATCGTTTCTTAACCGGTTTCGTGTTGGCATGTTTATAAAATAAGACCAACATAAAAATCCTTGGAAAGGATTTGAAAGAATTTTCGTTCCTCCACCCTCTCCGCGAAGAACGCGAAGAACGCGAAGAACGCGAAGAACTCCGGCGAACGGAATTCGACGACGCACACCAAGATCTGCGACGTCGACGAGATCTACCCGCGACGTTCTTCGGCGACGTCTTTCTTCCGCGGCCGACCCTCGTTCGGCAGCAAAGGTGAGAATCAGATCTTTTCTTCTCCCTTTTTAATTTCAATATCAACGGATTTAAACTAATTAAATCCGTTGATCTTGATCCGGAGATTGGCGACGCGACGAGCGATTCCGCGACGACGCGGCGATCTCCATCTTCCGCGACGAGCAAATCCCGCGACGATCCCCCGTTCGGCAACGACAAGGTAGGGATTTGATTTTGATTCTTTTTCCCGTGATTATTCTTTTTAAATAAAGAACCCGATCGAAACAATTTTTAATTTATTTAAAAATTGTTGTTGATTATTCCTCCCGTGATTTATGGCTAACGCGGAGGGTGCGGGTCTAACGAACAAGACCCGGCAACCCTCCGCCGATCTATTTTGGTTGTGCGGATTTGGCGGACGTCGACAAACCGTGCGGCAAGGGCAATTTGTTGGCTCCGCAGTGAAGATCGTCCCCCGGGAGGAGCATCGGCGCAGACGGGAAAGAAAACGGGCCACCGGAGCATCTCCGGCGGCCCGCGGAAGGAGGCGGCGGCGCGGGTCGCCGGCGCGGCGGCGCCGGCGACCGGAGGCGGCGGCGCCAGGCGCGCCGCCGTGGAAACCTTCCGCCGCGGCTGAAGCCGCGGCGGCGGCGGCAGCCGGTTCCGCGGCCGCGCGGAACCGGGACGGACGCGGCGGCCCGGCCGCGTCCGCGAGACAAGCGGCCCCCCGCGGGGCCGCGGTTTCCCTCAAGCCGCGGGTTCAACCCGCGGCGGCGGCGGCTCTTCGGCCGCGCGGCCGAAGACCGAGCCGGCCGGTCCGGTCGGCCGGGCCGCGCCCAGGCCGGACCGGACCCGGCCGAGCCGGTTCGGGCCGGGTCGGGCCGACCCGGTTCGGGCCGACCCGGTTCGGCCGACCCCAGGGGGGGTTCGGGCCGGGTCGCCCCGGGCCCAGTACCCCCGTTTCGGGCCCTCTTCGGTCTTTTGCCCATATCTTGGGCCTGGGACCTCCGATTGACGAACCGTCAGCGGCTACGCGATCCTTGGATCGAGACGGTCGTTTCGGTATATTATACTCAAGGTTTCGGAAGACTTTGGGTTCGGCCGGGTTGGTTCGTACACGAAGCCAACCGGGCCCTCGGAGCGGAAACGCTCATAACTTGAGCTACGGACGTCCGAACGACGTACCGTCAGCTGTGGTAGTTTCCTCTAAGTGAGACGGAACTTTTGGCATACTCCGCCCGAGGATCGGATACAGGCGGAGTACGGTCGGGTTGGTTTTGCCCTAAAAACCAACCGGGCCCCTGGGACGAAAATGCCAATAACTCTCAGACCGGGCGTCCGATTGACGCGCCGTCTGTCGCGTTGAGATCCTGTTGTCGATACGGAACTTTTGGATACATCAACTTCGGACTACGTGTCAGTTGATGTATCAGCCCCTCGGCTCGTGGAGCGGACCCTCCTAAACGAGCTCGCTACGTGCGGGAACCCTAGCGCTGGCTGTGACCTCGACGGCAGAGCAGAGATCCTCCGTGGACTGCGACGACGACAGAGCAGAGATCCTCCGTGGACTGCGACGACGGCAGAGCAGAGATCCTCCGTGGACTGCGACGACGGCAGAGCAGAGATCCTTCGTGGACTGCGGCGACGACTGTGCAGAGATCCTCAGTGGACTGCGTCGACTACTGCACTCAGCGATCCCACGTGGATCAGTGCTTCAGGTTCTGTGTGAGCCCGATCCTCCGTGGGTCCTTACTACCGGTTCTGTGTGAGCCACTGCCTACAGGTTCTGTGTGAGCCCGATCCTACGTGGGTCTTTTTGCGGGGGTTAGTACCTATCGATCCTTCGTGGGTCCGACGACTGAGACGGATCAGTGATCGTCTTTGACGTCATCTGAAAAAGTATACCTGGTTGAGCTGAATCTTATGTTACTCTCCTTTGTGGATTGTGTTGAACTATCCTTTGTGGATTTACTGTTTACTCTCCTTGTGGATTTGAGTCTTGCTTTCCTTTGTGGATTGAGTTGTTCTTGGGCTCGTGAGCAGAGCTAGAATTGGGGACTTAGGTATATGTATGGGCATATACCTAAGTCGAGTCAGATGTTACTTCGTGATTGCATCTTTCTTTTGTGCTATATCCTTTGTGGATTTCGGGAGACCTTCGGGGGTCTCGGGGTCCTTACTGAGTAGTTGTACTCACCCCTGCACGGGCTATGCCCGCACTTCGTGGTGTTGGTTGCAGACGACGGACAGCGTTGATCGCGGTTGGGGCGTGGAGCAGGACGGTACCTGGAGGTGGACCACTGGGCGGGACGTGCTCGGAGCGGACGTGGGACCCGAGGAGCCTGGAGGCTATCTGTACCCACCCTTCAGGTGGGATTGCCAGTGGACGACACGAGGCCGCCGTCTTTTCTTCAGTTGCTTTACTTTTCAGTTGTACTTTACAGTTGGGCTTGTATTTCCGGCCCCTTTACCTTTCTGCCCTTTACTTTCCGCTTGCTGACTCTGTGTGGTTGTTACTTATAAAGGCAATGCCTTCCCTGTTTACTGGGATTTTACGCCTTGGTGCTAGTCGCCAGCCCCTGGCCTATGGGAGGCGGGCTTGGGGTAGTCACGGCACGGGCCCCGAGGACGGGTCGTGACAAATTGGTATCAGAGGCGGTCGGTTCTACCGCAGACTCTGATCGTCCTTTCTTTCTATGTGAAGCAATAGTGTTTAGTGTATTGAGTGTGGTTATCAGTTCAGGGAGCCCAGTGTTGGTGCGGCGGCCGACGTATCCGTACACCAGGACCCTGACTCCTGATTTCCGACTTAATGCATGAAAACATTGATTGCGTGTGTGTTTCAAGTTTTCTTTGTGATTACTTATGTCAGCTCACCGGGTATACTGATCTGCTTTATGAAAGTCTCAAGTTTTCCTTGTGATTACTTGTGCCAGCTCACCAGGTATACTGTTCTGACTGTGGTGCTCTTGTTCTCCTTTTCAGGATGGCCCCGCGACGACTGCCAGCTAGGGTTCCGAGTGTAGGGCGCGACGGCAGCCCACCGAGCGACGAGGCCTCGGTGCAGGGCCCTTTGCCAGCTGTGGCACCGGCGGTAGTTTTACCCGCCGAGCCACCGATGCTTCCAGTACCAGACGCCGACGATGCACGTCGCCTCAGGGCACTGCACGAGTTTCAGAGCCAGCGACCGCCCAGGTTTCGCGGTGAGGCGGACCCCCAGGCCGCCGAGGACTGGCTAGAGGCGGTGGTACGGATCTTCAGGCTAGTGAGGACACCAGCGGATCTCATGGTGATCCTCGCAGCGAGCCTCCTGCAGGCGGCGGCAGGACGATGGTGGAGCCTGATGCTCCAGGTTCACGATGAGGCATCCTTGCTCTGGGCGGACTTCGAGAGCCTCTTCCGCTCTGAGTTCGTCCCGGCCACCCTCCGAGCGGTGCGCATCCAGGAGCTTCTCCAGCTGCGCCAGGGCAGCATGACGGTCGCTCAGTACGCGGCGAGGTTCACGGACCTATCTCGCTACTCGACCGACATGGTACGGGACCCCTTCTTCCGGGCCCGGACCTTCGAGCAGGGCTTGCGACAGGAGATTCGTGCGTCGCTGATCTCCCTCAGCATTCCGACCCAGGCAGGAGTGCTGGAGCGAGCCCTCCTGATCGAGAGCTTCCTGGCAGAGCCTTCTTCAGCGGCGAGACCTAGCGCAGGGCGGCAGGTAGCTGAGTCTTCGGCAGCAGGTAGCCGACGGATGACTCACGGGTCCAGGCAGACCAGACCCCCACGCAGACGGCCTCAGGACACCGGCTCAGCAGTACGAGGCACACAGCGGAGTGCCAGCCTTTCGAGAGGCAGGCTGTGCTACTCTTGCGGCGGGCAGGGTCACATGGCTCGTGACTGCCCGACTCGCCGATCAGAGGAGCAGCAGACGGTGGAGGGGCCACCCAGGCAGAGGCAGAGGGTCGACCGTGGCGGTCCGCAGGGAGGAGGCGGACGAGGCCGAGGAGCTGGCCGAGCAGCGGGTGGTGGGCGACGCTTTCAGGCTCTACCCCCACCACCACCAGGAGGGCCACCTCGACCACAGGGAGCCGGCGGGCAGGGACAGGCCCAGCTCCAGGCAGTGGAGGCCTACGACCCCGACATGCCAGAGATGATTCGAGGTACGATCTGTGTCTATTCCACCCTTGCTGCAGTACTTATAGACACAGGAGCGAGTCACTCTTTCATAGCCTCTGCCCTTGTTCGGAGCTCGGAGATTCCGACTGAGCCGTTGGCTCGATCCTTACGGCTAGAGACTCCTACGGGAGCAGACTCGACGATTACGCACTGGTGCCGGCAGTGTGAGCTTACTCTAGGAGGCGAGAGCTTCGGCTGGGATCTCCTTGTAGCGGCGTCGAGGCCTTACGACGTCATCTTGGGCATGGATTGGCTATCCACGGTTCATGCCCAGATCGACTGTTTTAGGCGCAAGGTACGATGTGTTCGTACCGACGGGAGCAGGTTTACCTTCACCGGCGAGAAGGGAACCTTTGCAGCACAGGATGGACTTCCGCGGAGGAGAGTGCAGCCCATCTCACATCAGTTGGCTAGCCTCATCCTAGGAGCAGTGGACGTGCGGAGTCCGGCTTTTCCTGCAGTGGTGGACCAGTACGTGGACGTCTTTCCCGACGACGTTCCAGGGCTACCTCCTCGTAGAGAGGTAGACTTTTACATCGACTTGTACCCCGGGACAGCCCCGATATCTACTCCAGCATATCGGATGGCCCCCGCCGAGCTTCGAGAGCTGCGGGTACAGTTAGAGGACTTGCAGAGCAAGGGGTTTATCCGACCCAGTGTTTCACCCTGGGCTTCCCCGATTTTGTTCGCCAAGAAGGCGGACGGGAGCTTGCGACTTTGTGTCGACTATCGTCGCCTGAACCAGGTGACAGTGAGGAACAAGTATCCGCTGCCACGGATTGATGACCTCTTCGATCAGCTCAAGGGAGCGCGGTGGTTCTCGAAGATAGACCTCCGGTCAGGCTATCATCAGCTCAGAGTTCGAGACGAGGACGTGCAGAAGACGGCCTTTAGGTGTCGGTATGGCCATTATGAGTTCTTGGTTATGCCGTTCGGCGTAACCAATGCTCCAGCGGTGTTCATGAGCCTCATGAACAGGATCTTCCAGCCATACCTCGACCGATTTGTCGTTGTCTTCATTGACGACATTTTGGTATACTCGACGACTGAGGAGGAGCATGCCTACCACCTGCGAGTTGTGCTAGACACACTCCGAGAGCACCAGCTTTATGGCAAGCTCTCAAAATGCCAGTTCTGGTTACGTGAGGTCCATTTCTTGGGGCACGTCATTTCTGAGGCGGGAGTTGCAGTGGATCCCGCGAAGATCGAGGCAGTGCTAGCTTGGGAGCCACCCAAGAGCGTGACAGAGGTGCGGAGCTTCTTGGGCCTAGCGGGATACTATCGGAGATTTGTGCCGAACTTCTCCAGAGTTGCGGCACCACTCTCAGCCTTGACGAAGAAGGGGAAACCCTTCGTATGGTCAGACAGATGTCAGCAGAGCTTCCAGGAGCTGAGACAGAGATTGACCAGCGCACCTATCTTGAGGTTGCCTGAGGAGGGAGTTGGGTACGTAGTTTACTGCGACGCATCAGGGACTGGACTCGGGTGCGTCCTGATGCAGGAGCGGGCCGTGATCGCCTACGGATCACGTCAGTTGAGGCCGCATGAGCAGAACTACGCCACTCATGACCTGGAGTTAGCAGCAGTGGTCTTCGCTCTGAAGACTTGGCGGCACTATCTGATGGGCGAGCGCTTCACAGTCTTTTCTGACCACCAGAGTCTCAGGTATATCTTCTCTCAGAAGGACCTGAACCTGAGACAGCGGAGATGGCTTGAGTTCCTCCAGGACTATGACTTTGAGATAGTCTATACTCCTGGGAAGGGGAACGTGGTAGCCGATGCCCTCAGCAGGAGGACGGGCATTCAGCTACTTGAGGAGGCGACGGAGCAGCTAGCCTCCTTGCAGATATCCTTCGTGGATAGAGACGGAGCAGCCTTTCTTCAGTCTCTCACAGTCTCTCCTCCACTTCTACAGCGGGTCAGAGAGGCTCAGCGTGGGGACGCTGACTGTGAGACCCGGCGTGCACTGATATCCTCAGGTCAGGCGCCTGATGGTTTCTCCCTTGGAGCAGAGCACGACATCCTTTTCAGAGGACGTACCTTCGTACCAGTCGCTTTACGAGAGGAGGTGCTGAGAGAGTTTCACACTTCTCCCTTGGCGGTACATCCCGGAGTGGCGAAGATGTACCAGGATCTCAGGCGACAGCACTGGTGGCCGGGTATGAAGAAAGCTGTGGCAGAGTTCGTTTCACGATGCCTCACCTGCCAGCAGGTGAAGGCAGAGCACCAGGTACCAGCAGGTTTGGTACAGCCCTTGGAGGTCCCGGAGTGGAAGTGGGACGGCATATCTATGGACTTCGTGACTGGACTTCCACGCACTTCCAGAGGTCACGACTCCATTTGGGTGATTGTCGACCGACTCACCAAGTCGGCACACTTCTTACCCATCAGAGAGCAGGGCTCAGTAGAGAGCTTGGGACGTCTTTACGTCCAGGAGATCGTACGGCTTCACGGTGTGCCATCGTCTATCGTCTCCGATCGAGATGCTCGTTTCACTTCCAGGCTTTGGAAGGGGTTGCAGGAGGCGTTCGGGACGCGGCTCCATCTGAGCACAGCCTTCCACCCTCAGACGGATGGACAGACGGAGAGGACCATACAGACACTCGAGGACATGCTCCGTGCATGTGTTCTCGACTTTGGTCGCAGCTGGGAGGACCACCTACCCTTGGTGGAGTTTGCGTACAACAACAGCTACCACTCCACCATCGGGATGGCACCATACGAGGCGTTGTACGGCAGACCCTGCAGATCACCGTTGTGCTGGACAGACCCTGGGGAGTCAGCACTCGTGGGACCAGAGATGGTCCGAGCCACGACAGAGAAGGTCCAAATCATCCAGGAGAGGATGAGGACAGCTCAGAGCCGGCAGAAGTCATATGCTGACAGGAGGCGGAGGCCACTAGAGTTCGAGGATGGCGACCACGTCTTTTTGCGTGTCTCACCTCGACGTGGTTTACGGAGATTTGGCCGAGGCGGCAAGCTGTCTCCCCGCTTCATCGGGCCTTTCCAGGTCCTCAGCAGGATAGGAGAGGTGGCTTATCGCCTGGCTCTACCACCTCAGTTGCACCGGGTGCACGACGTCTTCCACGTGTCTCAGCTGAGGAGATACGTGCACGACCCGACGCACATCATCGACTTTGGGGAGCTGGACGTGGACGATGGGGCGACTTTTGCGGAGGTTCCAGTGGAGATCGAGGATCGACAGGAGCGGGTCCTACGTGGGCGGTCGATTCCTCTTGTGCGCGTCAGATGGCAGCACGGGAACCTCCAGGAGAGCACTTGGGAGCGGGAGGCTCAGATTCGTGCTCAGTACCCCCATTTGTTCCCCTAGTTTTTGATGTATCTTTACGGGGACGTAAAGCCCTGAGGTGGGAGTAATGTAAAGACCCGCAAATTTCAAGGAAATTTTTTTCTTAATTTTCTTTGGAATTTTACAAGAACGCAGCTTCAGACGGCACCTGATTCCGAGGCCCGGTGTGCCCGGAATCAATTTCCGAAGTTTGGCTCGGGTACGTTCAGTGAACGGACGAGCGGGTTTTTCTATCTTTTGAACCGGTGCCCGGAATCGAATTCTGAGGGCACCGATGAAATCGCAGCGCCGGTATTTGCTTAGAAACGCCTCTTCCAGAGTTGCGTTTGCTCAGACGTGGTTTTTAAATTTTGCGGCTTTAAGTCAGAAATAAAATAAAGTTTGTGCGACAACTTTATTTTATTTCACTTAAGCTGCTTGGAAGCCACTTGAAGTCACTTAAAGACGGCTTGAACTGAGTTGAACTGGATAGGATGCTATCCAGAAATATCCTACCCCCTTTGGTAGGATATTTGTGCGGTGGGACCCGCACGAGCCCCGCCGTTTCTTTCGCTAAGTAACGCACCCGCGAAAACCCGTCAAAGTAACTGAAAAGTCAACCGACGCGTTTTCTTTAATTCTTAACAGACCATTTAATTGGGCGGTTTATTTCGTGAATTAAATGGACTGTTTCTTCGTGAATTAAATGGGTCGTTTCTTTCGTTGAATTAATTCAACGAATTGATGGATCGTTTCTTAACCGGTTTCGTGTTGGCATGTTTATAAAATAAGACCAACATAAAAATCCTTGGAAAGGATTTGAAAGAATTTTCGTTCCTCCACCCTCTCCGCGAAGAACGCGAAGAACGCGAAGAACGCGAAGAACTCCGGCGAACGGAATTCGACGACGCACACCAAGATCTGCGACGTCGACGAGATCTACCCGCGACGTTCTTCGGCGACGTCTTTCTTCCGCGGCCGACCCTCGTTCGGCAGCAAAGGTGAGAATCAGATCTTTTCTTCTCCCTTTTTAATTTCAATATCAACGGATTTAAACTAATTAAATCCGTTGATCTTGATCCGGAGATTGGCGACGCGACGAGCGATTCTGCGACGACGCGGCGATCTCCATCTTCCGCGACGAGCAAATCCCGCGACGATCCCCCGTTCGGCAACGACAAGGTAGGGATTTGATTTTGATTCTTTTTCCCGTGATTATTCTTTTTAAATAAAGAACCCGATCGAAACAATTTTTAATTTATTTAAAAATTGTTGTTGATTATTCCTCCCGTGATTTATGGCTAACGCGGAGGGTGCGGGTCTAACGAACAAGACCCGGCAACCCTCCGCCGATCTATTTTGGTTGTGCGGATTTGGCGGACGTCGACAAACCGTGCGGCAAGGGCAATTTGTTGGCTCCGCAGTGAAGATCGTCCCCCGGGAGGAGCATCGGCGCAGACGGGAAAGAAAACGGGCCACCGGAGCATCTCCGGCGGCCCGCGGAAGGAGGCGGCGGCGCGGGTCGCCGGCGCGGCGGCGCCGGCGACCGGAGGCGGCGGCGCCAGGCGCGCCGCCGTGGAAACCTTCCGCCGCGGCTGAAGCCGCGGCGGCGGCGGCAGCCGGTTCCGCGGCCGCGCGGAACCGGGACGGACGCGGCGGCCCGGCCGCGTCCGCGAGACAAGCGGCCCCCCGCGGGGCCGCGGTTTCCCTCAAGCCGCGGGTTCAACCCGCGGCGGCGGCGGCTCTTCGGCCGCGCGGCCGAAGACCGAGCCGGCCGGTCCGGTCGGCCGGGCCGCGCCCAGGCCGGACCGGACCCGGCCGAGCCGGTTCGGGCCGGGTCGGGCCGACCCGGTTCGGGCCGACCCGGTTCGGCCGACCCCAGGGGGGGTTCGGGCCGGGTCGCCCCGGGCCCAGTACCCCCGTTTCGGGCCCTCTTCGGTCTTTCGCCCATATCTTGGGCCTGGGACCTCCGATTGACGAACCGTCAGCGGCTACGCGATCCTTGGATCGAGACGGTCGTTTCGGTATATTATACTCAAGGTTTCGGAAGACTTTGGGTTCGGCCGGGTTGGTTCGTACACGAAGCCAACCGGGCCCTCGGAGCGGAAACGCTCATAACTTGAGCTACGGACGTCCGAACGACGTACCGTCAGCTGTGGTAGTTTCCTCTAAGTGAGACGGAACTTTTGGCATACTCCGCCCGAGGATCGGATACAGGCGGAGTACGGTCGGGTTGGTTTTGCCCTAAAAACCAACCGGGCCCCTGGGACGAAAATGCCAATAACTCTCAGACCGGGCGTCCGATTGACGCGCCGTCTGTCGCGTTGAGATCCTGTTGTCGATACGGAACTTTTGGATACATCAACTTCGGACTACGTGTCAGTTGATGTATCAGCCCCTCGGCTCGTGGAGCGGACCCTCCTAAACGAGCTCGCTACGTGCGGGAACCCTAGCGCTGGCTGTGACCTCGACGGCAGAGCAGAGATCCTCCGTGGACTGCGACGACGACAGAGCAGAGATCCTCCGTGGACTGCGACGACGGCAGAGCAGAGATCCTCCGTGGACTGCGACGACGGCAGAGCAGAGATCCTTCGTGGACTGCGGCGACGACTGTGCAGAGATCCTCAGTGGACTGCGTCGACTACTGCACTCAGCGATCCCACGTGGATCAGTGCTTCAGGTTCTGTGTGAGCCCGATCCTCCGTGGGTCCTTACTACCGGTTCTGTGTGAGCCACTGCCTACAGGTTCTGTGTGAGCCCGATCCTACGTGGGTCTTTTTGCGGGGGTTAGTACCTATCGATCCTTCGTGGGTCCGACGACTGAGACGGATCAGTGATCGTCTTTGACGTCATCTGAAAAAGTATACCTGGTTGAGCTGAATCTTATGTTACTCTCCTTTGTGGATTGTGTTGAACTATCCTTTGTGGATTTACTGTTTACTCTCCTTGTGGATTTGAGTCTTGCTTTCCTTTGTGGATTGAGTTGTTCTTGGGCTCGTGAGCAGAGCTAGAATTGGGGACTTAGGTATATGTATGGGCATATACCTAAGTCGAGTCAGATGTTACTTCGTGATTGCATCTTTCTTTTGTGCTATATCCTTTGTGGATTTCGGGAGACCTTCGGGGGTCTCGGGGTCCTTACTGAGTAGTTGTACTCACCCCTGCACGGGCTATGCCCGCACTTCGTGGTGTTGGTTGCAGACGACGGACAGCGTTGATCGCGGTTGGGGCGTGGAGCAGGACGGTACCTGGAGGTGGACCACTGGGCGGGACGTGCTCGGAGCGGACGTGGGACCCGAGGAGCCTGGAGGCTATCTGTACCCACCCTTCAGGTGGGATTGCCAGTGGACGACACGAGGCCGCCGTCTTTTCTTCAGTTGCTTTACTTTTCAGTTGTACTTTACAGTTGGGCTTGTATTTCCGGCCCCTTTACCTTTCTGCCCTTTACTTTCCGCTTGCTGACTCTGTGTGGTTGTTACTTATAAAGGCAATGCCTTCCCTGTTTACTGGGATTTTACGCCTTGGTGCTAGTCGCCAGCCCCTGGCCTATGGGAGGCGGGCTTGGGGTAGTCACGGCACGGGCCCCGAGGACGGGTCGTGACAAAAGTTCCTAAATTTTTTCTCCAAAGATTATGTTCACTGAATCCAACTGACACTGAATCACATTAAATTTTTTCATATAATCCAATGAAAACCTTACGTCCAATATCATAATGCCTAAAGTTTCTTTATCATGAACACCTTGTGTATTTCCATGGTATTCTAATACATGTCAGCTAAGGTATTTATAATATACTATTATATTTTCTCTTATTTACTGTTGTATACCACGTAATGGGAAAGTGACATTCTCACCATCCCTAGCAGTTTTTTATCAAGCCTCTCCCATTCCTATTTTTTCAGAATTTTTGGTTTAGTTATAGTTAAAGAAATATAAATATCATTTTTCATAATAATATTCTAAATATTTATTTTATATAATCCAAAATATATTCCATCAAAATTATCCAACCAAACCTTAGTCTCATCTAACTTCATTCATCCAGAATATATAAACTCCCACTAAATTCTGAATAATGTAAAAAAAATAATAAACCAAGTACTAATTAACTAGAATTTACTATAAGAGTAAGATAATAATTATTCTTCTAAACTAAGATATTAAACACCTCAATTTGGGCTTGGTTTTCCAAATCAATCCAACTTGTTCTTCGATACCACTTTTTTCGGTCTATGCTAGGATGCCATTTATTACATCCACTAGATGATTCTCTACACAAGGATCTGAATGTAGAACAAATTTCAAGAATGGACATATGCACCAATTTATGAAATTTTAAATATGAACCATCCCCAAATTATCATGCTACTACAATCCCCATCCGGACAACTCAAATAAGACCAATATAAACAATGACGATGGAAAATACAGTGAAAAAAACAAGCAATTAAATGGTTCATACTTACACCCTAATAAATGGGTAAATGTATCTTTAATTTTATTTATATAAATAGAAAATAATTACAATATTAAACCCACCTTAGTAGTAATTTATCAAACCTCCTTAATTTGGATTACCTAGCTAGTGCTTCTACTTATCATCACCATCTGATTTCCATGGGATAAATGCAACCTCAATAGATCTTTAAGGGTAATCCTCTATTTTCTTAACTATCTCCACCACCACAACCTTCTTTCTTTATGAACAATAAATTATTCAATAGATATTTTTATTTCCTAAATTTTTACCACACTTCCTCCATTAATAATATTTCGATGCTTTGACTTATAGTAACACCTTTTTGTCTTGTATCCATTTCACCTAGTTTTTGGTCGTCCAAACTTTTTTAATTCCATTCCACCATCCAATAATATTTAAAAAAAATTTCCACTATATTTTCTCCTTTTATTGGTCTAGTTTTTTGGCCAGAAAATGGTTTCCACACCATGAAAATAGTCTTATAGTTTTAACCTTCCACTTTATTGCATTTATAAATGATAATTTTTAAATCATTAAAATGATTTACACTATTTGTATATAATTAAAATTTACTTCTCATATTCTAGGTATTTTATTTGTTTTTATTGGGTATTATATTCTTACTCCATGTACGTACACAACTTATAAATACCTTGCATAAGTTCCACTCAATAGTTCACAGGATGTGGTGCTACAAGACCTCAAGGGAGCCTTCCCATATTCCAGAGGCTACTTACTTGTGGTGAGGGAATACTATATAAATTTAGGAGTATTATCCCTTTAATCATAGTTACAAAAATATTTTAAATTCACAAAAAATTTCTATTTTAAACATTTGATTACACATAATCAAATAAAAATAATTTTATAAAAAATATATCATGAAAAATTATACAATCATACATTGGATGATTTTCCACTGGGCCATATCATATACAAAATAAAATAAAAATAAAATATAAGAAGCTCTTCTACCATTATCAAGGCCCATACTTATTCCAATATTTTAATTCCTATTGAGATACTCCAACTTGATCCTCTAAATAAACTATGATCAACTTGAATGAAAACATAAGGGTCTCACTTGCACTGGAGTACCCATTTAGGGTGTGAGAAACATATCTCAGTAGGATTTCACCAAGTTACCTAATATATTCCATTATATAAATTTATGTATAAGGAATGTAAACTTTTCACATAAACAAAATCGATATCTTGTTCTAACCAAGACACCCTGACTCCATGGACATCAGGTTGTCATGTTCTAATCTAGACACCATGTGTGAGACCCCAAATGGTGGTGTTGTATTTATTGATAATATATTTGGAAAAGATATGTGGTTGTATTGTATTTATTGATAATAGATTTGTTGAAAAGGTTTATAATTTTTTTATTTATTCATTATATATAGAGATGAAGGATGTCCAATGGAAATATAAAGGTATGCGGGAATTCTATAAGGAGCATACATGGTGAAGAGAAGGACTAAAAAAGTGAAAAAGGGATACTGTTAAAAGAAAGGTGTATGATTTTTTTTCAGAATAAGGGTAAAATGTTTTTTTCTATGGGGATGCAAAAAATTAGAGAACTATAAAGGATCATGCCATAGTGGTCCCTGTAGTGTATTTACAATTCCCATAGGGAAAATTTTAACGCCTAACCATGGGTGTTTTGGTGATCGTGGTCAAGAGGATGCACTGTGTTGATGTTTTGAGGATTGAGATGACCAACATGGATATCCAAGGAGGACCATGTCTTAGAATTGGATGTATTTCATTCAAAAAACTAATGGGGTTTCACCACTCCATTTTTCTAGGTGTTTCAAGTTGAAGTTCCACCTACTATAAACTCTAAGCCCAAAATAGGCATGATGCTAACCATAATGATGATGTTTTCTTTAGGTGAAAAAATTGATGTTTCGTTTTTCCTATAAGAGAATAAAAAATAGATAAAAAATTATTGATCTAGGTGTTTCATATAGATAATGAACAAACCATACAATGGTGTCCTTAGAAAATCCATTCTGGTGGGATTTTATTTGGGAGATCTACCAAAATTAAATATTATAACTCAAAAAACTCATAAACAGTTTGTTAATGTTTCATACATAACATTCCTTGAATTTATGTCACAAGTCAATAAATAATATAATAGAGTTTTTATTAATTCATAAAGTGAATTAATTATGAATTTATTCGATACCAAAAAGAAGATAGAGATGGTCCATGAAATAGTTATTTCTTTGAATGCATGGAGGTGGAATTCATGGGGAGTTATGGGAGGTTTTTATCAACCCATAACGTGCTAATAGGTAGAATTTTTTTTGATAATTATCTTCATATTAAAAATGGATACCAATATAGATAAGGATAATTTTTAATAGATCACATTGATTTATAACCAATTTTCTGAAATAATAAATGAGAGTGTTCTAGGTGGGGGAATAGAAAAGGATAAAGAACTTATTCCATCCTTGTGGATCTAAATTCTATGAAGGAGGAATTTGATGAGAAGAAAGAAAAGGGAGTCCATAATTTTTCTAGAAATATAAAGGTTCTATGAATGGGGGAGTTCACAAATTCTCTATGAAAGAGTATATGAGAGAAACTAAATAGAGAATCTATATGAATTTGATGATTTATACAACACAAGTGAAGCTGATGAAGGGACCTAAATGCCTATAAACTATATGAATGTGATTCTTTCAAAAGTAGTTATTGAAGTGATAGATTTTTAAGGGAGTGACCCTTGGGAAGTTGTGATCTATCCAAAAAAAATTGTAAGGGTAGTGACCCTAGGTAGGATTGATCTATCCTAAACCATATTGAAGATAAGTGAGCTTTTTTTTATTTGGGGAACCAACACATTATCGATCATACGATTCTTGAACTAGCCCGTTGAGGTGAACTAAGAAAAAATAAACTATGTCATGTTTTTACTCTATATTAACACAAAAAGTGTGTAAATGGATCCTTAAATAATTTATTGTAAAAGATATAGAAAAATTAATTGTATCAAATTAAAATATAAAGAAAAGACCAAAACAAGTGACCCTCAAAGATGAGAGGTTAAGATCCATTTAGAGAGTGACGCATAAAAATAAAAATTGTTTAAATTATTTAAGAATTACATATCCCTATTCACCCCCTTAGAGTATATCTCAGTCTAATAACCCTTAAGGAATATCAAGTGGTATCAAAGAAATGTTTTTATTTTTTTGGATTTTTCCTTACTCTGACTTGATATAGAGTCATTGAGGTGAAATAGTTTTATAGTAAAGGATCCCTTGTTTGATAGAAATAATTTTAAAACATAGAAAAATTAGTTATTGGTCATAAATAAATATTCACTTAGGTTTCCATGAGAGTTTGTTCTCGATAAAATCATTCTGTTAAGATGACCTAGAGTTATCTTTGAGATAGACCAAAGAAATATTGAGATTGATTCCTTAGTTAAAGATGAATTAAATGAAGATATCGGGGAATAAGTGTAAGAAGTTATTTATTATTATAGATTATCTAAGGGTATGTGGATTTATTTGGAATATTTATTTGGTAAAGAACAAAGGAAAAATTCAATTTTCATTATTTTTAATGGAAAAAATAAGAAGAAAAATGGAGAATAAATGACTCTTCAATTGAGGGTATTTTCGACTCTATTATGGAGATGAAATTAATATGTGATGATGAGGTGACTACATCGTGTTTCTAATTGAGGATATGTTCATTCAATGACCAATATGAGATCCAAATTCAATAAAATAATGTGGAATGATGGGAAATCATGCATGATTTTCATTTTATAGTGAATTAAGATTTGGACTTGGAAAGTAAAAAGATTAAAAGAGATGAAGCGGCCTGAATTTCCACATAAATAAAATCAAAACAAAAATAAAGGAATAAAGTAATAATTTTTAATACATTTACCAAGTGATCATAAAGTAAATAGAAACAAAAAAATGATATAAATGCAAGTATAATTCTTCTCAAAACTCATATTGAAGATAGAAGATAATTAGCAATAGATTATACTTCAATATTAAAAGAAATGGATGCATAATTGGGGAATAAATTGAGAGGATCAGAGAACTTGTGAAGAGGAAAAAGACCTCCAATAAAATGATAATAATCCCCATAGTAGTAGTTTAAATATAAAGAAAAAATCTAGATATAAAATATATAATAAAAGGGTTGTTCCATGAAAAATTTATAATATAATATCTAAAAAATATAGTGGCATCAAAATTATACTTCTGTAGAAGACTTAGAAAAATTATGAGTATGTGATTCAAATACCAAAAACCCAAAAGTGAAAGTAGAACTCAAATAGTTCCAAGATATAAATTAAGATAAGACCATATGAGTTATGGTTATCATGGTTGATGTTTTATTTATTCAAATTAAATCACATGAAAATGTTATATAATTGTAATAATGCGTAGAAGGGAATTTATTCCACAAGGATACACTCTACTTCTATAAAATACTTGGAAATAAAATATATTGGAAAAGACCTATTAAATTGGAAGACAAATTCAACTTTATAGAGAACAAAAATGAGATCAAAAAAAGGGAACTAGGAACCAAAATATGTTCACTCACAATAACTCTTTTTGAAGGGAAGAAATTAAATCTAGAAACAAAAACTAGGAGTTTCAATAGCTATAAGATAAGTGTAAGAATAAGTGAAGTTTTTTCAACTAGGGAAGAAGATAGAGTCCAATATGGAACTTATGACTATCAAGTACGAGGTATGCCAAATAGGTCGTATAGAAATGACTAAAAGGAAAGATATATATATTGGAGGAAAATTCCTTCAATAGAGAATGAATCTAGAAGAAATATCTGATGAAGAGGAATAAATTCATAAGAGTGATTAATTTCCAAATTATGGAAAATCCTAATCCAATAAATGTTAACAATGATAATATCCATGAATAAAAGTGTTTCAATAAAATAATTGTTTTTGGTAAAGGGTTAAATAATAAATTTTCAAAAAGTAACTAAGATGAAGTGAAGTTTTTTGATGAGATGATGAAATTACTTTCCTTATATTTAAAAATGGGAGAAATAAAGTTTTAAGGTAAAGGGTTGGTTTAACTTGACAAACTCTATTCCTCAACTCGAGGAATTATGAGGTATACTTCTCCCCATGTATTTTATTATTACGATTTATTTTAAAAAATGTGAAAAATTAAGGCGGATATATGATCCATGCTATAATTATTCTTGAAAATTACATATTTTTAAAGTAGAATAATGATCATTTTATGATTGAAATTTTCATGAAAAAAAGAATTTAAAGGGTTCCTAATAATAGTTGGTATCATAATTGGAATCATCCTGAGGGTGCATAGAAGTATAGATTTACTATACTAAAAATTTAATGGAAAAAGGGATTGAATAGTGGAAAAAATGTATAAAATAATTATCTATACATACCATTTTTATCATAATAAATATGGTGTATATTAATTTGTATTTGAATATATGTTCTATGGTATCAGGCCCTGACAATGAAAAGAGAATATGAGAAACAAACAGTTGAATGAATTTTATATTCATATATTTATCTTTCGGTCAATTTTTATTAGTTTTAATGATATAAAGGCCTGAAAATGATGCTAATGTATAAGATATATTCCATAAATTGGTGTTCACAATTTGATTATCAAAAATTAACATGAAGAGATAAAGTATCTATA
Source organism: Viscum album (assembly GCA_963277665.1). NCBI lineage: Eukaryota > Viridiplantae > Streptophyta > Magnoliopsida > Santalales > Viscaceae > Viscum > Viscum album. The sequence goes on along the minus strand of OY728165.1, from coordinate 66,573,976 downwards.
GATTTATGATCAAAATTCAAATACTACTTTTCCTTAATTATAGAATGAAGAATCCTATGCAGAATTAGAATAGAATTTGTTTTCATTTGGTATAAATGTGTATTTAACAATTTGTATTAATTTTTATAAGTGTAATAATCCTAAAAGTCAATATTTTACTACTTATTAGTTAATGGTTTGGTGTAATCATGTGATTGAGATCACATGTTATATCGAGAATATGTATGCTCAAAGCTGATATGAATTTAACTGATATTTATGAGTGACATTGGAAACCTTGGTGTTGTTTATAAAAACTCTTTTTTCATACACTATACCCTATTATAGTAGGCTGAGATTATTCTTTGATATCTGAGGTTTTGAGAGGTAATTTCAATCAATGGATTTCTTAATAAAGTACCACTATAGGGAAATAAGAAATTTTGGGATTTGAAAGTCCATTAAGAAATTTTGATTTCAACTTTAATAGAAAAATCATTTGGTTAATCAACATGTGGTCGAGGCCAAAGATGATGGTGATTTTGTATAGGGGGATATGGAAAATTTATTACTAGTCCCTTTATATCCTCAAATAGTGGGTTAAATATCATGAGGAAACCCCTATTTTAATCTAAAAACAAAGGGTGAGTTTATACTTCTTAGAGTTTCTTCCTACACATGAAGTGAGAGAAAAGTTGAAAAAGAAAACCCCATTCAAAGGGGTTGTATGAGTATAAAATAGAAATCCCTATATATAATTAAGGGATAAGTTCCATGCTCACCCAAATGGGGAGATAAAATAGAGATAAAATGTACTTGGGGTTAACTCTTTTCATTTCATTGATAAGAAGGGTGAGATAAACATATAAATGAAAGGTCTTATTATCAAAAAATTATAAAGGGGGAGATTAATTGGGGCCAAAGATTTGTGTTGGATTTTTTGACAGGACATGTGGACAAGCCATGTTGTTGTGTTATATTTTTTGGAAATGGATTTATTTACAAGGTTGACCATTGTTGTGATAGATTCATTATCTACACAAAGGAAGGATGTTTAGAGGCAATCTAGAGGTATGTGATATTTCTAAAAGGAGATTTAATAGTCAAGAGAAGGACCAAATATTCGATAAATGTATTCAAGAGAAAGACATGTGCATACTACATCATAAATTAGGATCACATAATGTTTTTCTATGAGAATGTTTTTTTTGAAAACCGGAAGGGACCACGCGGTTGTGCTCCCCATGGCATAGTTCCAATTCACTTAGGAAAATAGTGAGGCCTATCCATGAGTGTTTCAATGGCCATAGTTTAGAGGATGTTCTACATTAAATATTTGGAGCTTCATATGGATAAGATGATCAACCAAGAATTACTACAAAATAAAATTTCACTTGTTACATCCAAAAAGGAAAATGGTTTGTCACTATGTCATTTTTTGGGCATTTCAAGTTGAAGTTCCACCTATGAGAAAGGATGAGCCCAAAATAGGTGTGGTATAACCCATGGTGATGATGTTTTATTTAGAAGAAAAAAGTGGCATTTTCTGTTCTAATAGGAGAAAGAAAAATTACCAATAATCCATGATGTTATGTTTTTATAATTGGATTTCATCTCGATAATGAACAGAACACACCACGGTGTCCATGGGAAAGCCATGTTGGTTGACAGTTTGGTGTGAGATGCACTAAAATTGAATATTTTGACTCAAATGATGCATTAACAGATCTTGAAGGTTTCATATGTCACTATCCTTCAATTTAATCCATGATTCAAGAATGAATCGAATAGTTTTTTAGTGATTCATTAATTATATTAATTGATAATTGATTGTATACTGAAAAGTGGAGAGGGAAGAACCATGAAGTAGTTATTCATTAAATGCTTGAATAAGGAAATCAAAGGGAGCTATAAGAGGTTTTTAATAACCCTTAATGTACTGATAGGTGGCCAATTTTTTAGATGATAACACTCATGTTAAAAATGAAGATCAGCAGGGAGAATAAAAATTCTAAATTGATTACACAGACCTATAATTGAGTTTTTTGAAGTATAAAGGAGAGTGTTCTAGTCGAGGGACTGAAAAATAAGAAGGAACTTGTTCTATCCTTGAAGGTCAAATTCTCTGAAGAATAATGAAGTTGTTGGGAATAAAAAAAGGAATTCCAGACTTTTTTTAGAAATAGGAAGCTGTAGAAAAGTAAGGAGTTCAAGAAGTATTTATTAAAGATAATATGAAATGAATTCATAAAATCATATACATATTTTTGAGGATGTATACCATGAAAGTGATGCTAGTGAAGGGACATAAAATTCCACAAACTATGTAAAGGTGATCCTTTTCAAAGCAGCGTATAAATGGAAGGAAGTTTGAGGGAGTGACCCTTGAGAAGTAGTTATCCCTCTTAGGTGCATAAAAAAGATAAATAGGATGAATTTGGTTTTTACATTGTTCAAAATTACGGGCTAGTCCAAGGAGCATGCGATCGACGATGTGTTAATACACTAAATCAATAAAATCCCACTACTATTTAATAAAGGGATGGTCCAGTGAATTATATTATATCAATTTATAAAGAAATATTATAACAAGTGACCCTTAAGGATGAGAGGTCAAGATCCCTTAGGGAAGAGAGAGATAAAAAGAAAAAGTGATTAAATTGCTTAATCATTTCATACCGTAATTTACCCACATAAGTGTATATCTCACTCTAATACCCATTTAGGACTATCACCACAAAACCAAACAATACATACTTGAACACAATGCCAGATCCCATTATTAACAATTGTTATAAAACCTATATCCTAGCATGTACCTAACTAATTAGGGTAGGGTTTAATCCAAATCCTAATAGATAACTGAAGGTGAAGGGTATGGTCCTACATCCAAGTTATAAACTATTAATTATCACTCAATGAAGTTCACACATCAGATCCACCTCTTTATAATATAGGATAGGGTCATAGCCTTTTTAATTCCCACTCATAGGGTGGGTCTCACAAGCATATGTGGAACTATACCCTCTCACCCATGAAAGTCCCTTCCCGTACCCTCTCACTCAGAAAAACCCATACATTACAATCACTTCCCTCTCACTTAGGGTAGGGTCTTCTACATCATCCACTACCTTATCACTCAAGATAAGGTCAAAACCCAACCACTACCATCTCACTATGGGTTAGATCCAATCCATGTATCCCTCCCCACTCACTTAGGGTGAGTTTACTAACTAGCACATGCACATAACAAAAAATGTCTTACATCCCGTCACATAAGATCATTATCTCATTAGTATGGTCCTAGTAACTGGATAACTAACACTTCATACCCATTCATCGACACCAACTCATTCCAATCACCCCAAGGTGACCTCATAACTTGAAGGCTCAATCTGACCTTGTCCTCAATAGGAGGAGTCCAATCCTCCTTAAATTCCATGAAACAACACAGTGTCGGTACCCGTGGACCATCCCAAACTAATTCACCCTCAGATCCCAAGGAATCCATGTTCCATGTCTTCATCACTTCCCCTACCCGAACTTAGGTCTTTTCTCATATATTCTAAGGAAAATATCTCAAACCCATCACATGGAGTAAACCCCTCTCCATTACATATTTCAAGTCTTAGTGGACTCATACTTCTTTTCAAAGAAACCAAGACTCTCCTCCAACCTCAATAGGGAGTTCCTAGTCATTCAAGAGACATATGAACATCTCTTTCAATGGAACATGAGCCCAAGCCACTCTTGCTAGACAAACTTGCTCTATGGACATGAACAAAGACATATAAGACTCATTTCACAACCCAAGACCTACCCAAGGTCTAACGTAAACTCAAACAATACTCTTGTATCTTGGTGACATAGTCTTTGGGTGATCCCAATTGACCAAGATTTCACATTAGAACTTATTCCATCCCGAGGAGGCTCCATGACACACTCTCTCTTTCTTAAGGAACTCTAGGTCCCAATCTGTTCTACTCATTTCAATGAAACATTCACATAGATAGTAAATCATGCATAAAAAATCATATGGATTTGTATTAAATGTAAAACCTAACTCTAATATGTAGTTACCATCCTCATGATGCACATTTCAAATTCATACAAGCTTATCCATGCATTGTATAATATTATTCCACCACCCAAGATTCTATATTCTGATATACATTATAAATAATTAATTATGGTCATTATAATTAGTTATATAATTTAAAACAAAGAGGAATACTCATAAAATATCACTATACAACACCAATTAACCAAATTTTCACCTAACAGTGTGTGTTCAAACCTTTAACATCTCCTCTCAGCACTTCACATCCAAGCCCCATTGTCATTGGATGACTCCACTGTGCTTCGACGGAATAAATTATAAATACTAGACCAGTTTCACCAAAAATAGGGAGATAAAATTGAGAAAAATAATTAAATAATAATGAAATATCATACCTCAAACCAATATAAAAATGCAACCAAAACAATCCCCCACCTTGGGGATCGAAGGAGAAAAGAAATGGGGAGGGATGACCAAGATTGATGCTCTATGTGTGCATCGTTTTCCTTAAATTATAAAGTGGTATGAATAAAAATATATTGTTCTATCCCTGTTTAAAATAAGTCACCAATCATTGGTCATCATGTGACCAGGAGGGTCGTGATAAGATGAAACCATTTTCCTAAAAAATTTATGACATGAACACTTTGTAAGATTCATCAAACTATTTCATATGGTTTATGATTGTGACACAACTATTCCCCTTAATAGAATAAATCATTTTGAAAGATTATCTACCTTAGCTAAAACCCATTAAACCCACAACACCATGATGACCTCATTCATGGCACAATACCTACTCATTTTAGTCTAAAGTGGAACAACCTTTAGCTCATGATGTGACCTTCTGTTGTAGTAGTATTTCAATAAGGTGTCTGATCCTTACTTCGAATCCCACTTGACTACTCAAAATATCTCCCTGACTTTATTCATCACCCAAAAATATCACTTAGATATGTTCTAAAAATTTGACTCTGTATCTAAATCCCAATTCACAAAACAACCCCATATCTAGGCTAAAATTAAAAATTCCCTAAAGAAAGTAATGATCTTGAAATCCGTGAGGTGTTGCAAACTCCCCATCATAATTATTTTCTTCCTCAAGAATAATGGTAGTATAATAGTCACCTAAACCAACCAACCTAATTCATAAATTCACCGCAAAATCACCACATTCTATGATAGAATTTCAAAGGATCTTCTATTGCACAAATATTGACACTAAATCAGTCTATTAAGTAGAAGCCATGCTACCCACTCACCACCATATACAACACCAATATGAAACTAACCTAAAAATTTCTATTCCGATACACCACATTTTCGTTAAATAATTAAACCCAAATATTATGGTTCTCCCTACCAAAATATTTAACATAAAAAGGATGATTCTAAACTATAATTCTCCAAACTATATAAATTATTTACTAAATTTTTTTTTTCTAGGTGTCCAATGATACGATCGATGTGATTTTCACTTCAGCACACCCAATTCCATGAAAAAACACCGTTCAGTCCTCTTATGGATGAATTGTCCCAAAATTAATCTGCTCCACCCATCAACATATCATCAAATTTATCAAAACGCAACCCATTGGGGTCCGGTTGGAGTGCGGAAAGATGATTATAACACAATATGACTACCTCTAATAGGTAGGATATTTTGATAAGTGGTGAGAAGGAATAAAATGAAATGGGAGGCCTTAGTCTAAGGTAACTGCACACACACACAAAACCATTTCCATACAAAGGTGAATAGGAATAAAAATATTGAATCATATATAGTATAACCATACATGAAATGACCTATAGGGAATACATCATAGTATGAAAATATAAAACAAATTCCTAATGGTGAAAAATACACACACACATAGAAATGGTGTCCCAAACTTAAGGGGGATAGAATAAGGGAAAACTGAAGTGATCTCAACTCCTTACTCTAATTCTAACCAACAAATGTAGTCAATGCACCCATGTATTTCTATGACCCACCAATGTCACCACTGATATACCTATTATCAGCATAATATATGAAACATGTGGGAAAATCCCATTCAGGGGTGAGTATATATATGTCGGGTAGGATTCCAAAAAACCCCCAAAGGGAGTAATAGAGAGATACAATAATAGTCAACTCAAACCCTAGAAATAAGGAAACAAAAAACCAATATATATGCTCATAAAGAAACCCAATAAAGATATAAAGGTGATCTCTATATCTACAACCAAAAAAAGAATAATGTGCCAGCATGTAGCTCCAAAGGTCTATATTCAATGTCTAGAATCTTAAAAAATCATATAGGAATCTGTATGGAGGACCCACACCTCACCACTACGCTCTAAAATCAAGGGGAAATAATTTCATGTGGAGGAACCTCTCCCCAATGAAGCTTGAAGAGGGTGGGGTGACACTATATAGATAGAGTTCCCACTCCATATGTAGTATTGGGGGTTTCCAAATATACCTAGGTAAAGAGTATGGAAGACATGTTCCCTGGTGCGATTGGGGGGTTGCTAACCCTAGTTTATATCTAATGAATTGGACTGACCACTACTATTAGACAAGCACCAATAGAAGATGAATAATGATCATAAAATATAATTTCTTATCTATGATTACAAAATTAAGGATTTTATTTCTTTCTAAATGGAAAAATATTCATGATAGACCATTTTATTACTCAAATTCAAGTCTTGAATAAATAGATACACAATGTGGAAGAGTATGAGGGTATTACATGACCTGTACCTAGGGTCACACAGTGTGTAAACTCACATGGACACCTGGCCATGTCCTCACCTTCACACATCTTGGTTTTCCTTGTAGAACTATAAAGAATATACAGGTTCTACATAGTGTGTATTGGATTTTTAGGGACTTCCTGTGTCCTTCCATCCTATTCCCATGTACTCTGGCCGTGCTAGTGTACACTAGCTGTGTTTGGGTACCTTGGTTGTGTCTGAGTGCCTAGTCATGTCCATGATTGTATACCCATGTATTAGTTTCCAACCACTATCACTAGGTCACATGGTGTGTGTGGGCCATACATAGTGTGTGATACTTATCTTCACTCGAAAACCTACATTCTATAGCCAGAGTGTGACAAGGTATGTGTTATTTAACTATATTCCGTGTAAGTTATAATTTTACAGAAACCATGGAAATATTACCATGTCTTCCCATGCTTCAGCCACTTCCATATCCTCATTAAATTTCAACAAGGATTATGTATCTAGGTATGAATTCATTCGATGCTCCACTGGTGGCCATATTCTGGCTATGCAAACCCCACGTGGCTCTTCTCATTGCACCAAAATCTCCGATGGATTAAACACGAATAACCAGATTCTAATCTATTTCACTATCACCCGTTAACCACATCTAATCATGATCTATTCATAAGAAAATGATCAACAAATTATTCATGCATCCTCCATGAATCAAGGTGTTTGATCGTACTCAAATCCAACCCTTCAATGTCGAACCAAAACTCCGTGGGCTAATAGTGACAAACACAAAATGGGTTGGGGAAATGATCAATAAGAAAGTGAATCCATCATTGGATGATGAGATATTGGCCAAAAATTACATAATTATAGAGTCTATGGGTGAAAACAAGGTGAAACTAAGGATTAATTATTTATAGGGTCGCAAAATATGTAAGGCTCCTTCAAATGATATAAAATACAAAAAAAATAAAGAAGATACAAAAATCCATGATTATCAAGTCAACTAAGGAATAAATATATAAAATAACATGCCCCACCTTGAGATTTGATCAATCTTTGGTGAATTACCGTTTCACTAGCGATGGAGAATAATATCTTCTATGTTCTCTATTCTTCTCATTGTTCACCTCAATTCGATTGTTGATCCACATTCCCATTTTTTCCAATAAATCTCTCATCCTACCTTTAATATCACCATGTTACACAACTAACCATAGGGATTTTCCTTAATATGGTATTTAAATAGGAAGGTTAGGTTTGGGTCATTAAAATAAAAAAAAAAAAAAATTAATTAATTTACTTAACATACCCATTAACATCCGTCTTCCATGGAACACCTAACACTGACCAAATTTATGTCATGCCTAGGCTAAACCCCACATTGTAGAAACAACTGTGTTATCTTATTTCCTATATGAGGTCCGAATAATGGTAAATCCATTTATTCTAAAAATATACATTAGCATGATATAATATATTTAATTTTCTTAATATATAAATACTAATCCTCTTAGGGCCCAAGAATCTAACACTGACTTAACCATGTCTTTAGAAATATTCTTTAAAATATTCTATATTCATAAAATGAAAAAATAGATTCATTATAATAATTATCGATCCCAATTACTTACTATAATAGGCATCACAAGATCATTTAAAACACACACATACACCAAATACCAAACCTCACACTCTATATAATTACACATTTATATCACTAAGAATATAAACCAGTCTCCATGCTCCCTCGCCAAGTACCAATGCACCTCTAATCCAAATAAGTCTTGGATCACCTTAACTCTTAACTAACCCTTATGATAATACACATAATCCAACCAACACCACCTCCAAGTTTCAAATATAGTATTTTTTATAGAGCTAGATATTATTAGATCTTACCACACCCCAACATCCCAGTTCCACCTCAACCATCCATCGATTGATTTCACCACACCCATAAACCTACAAACATGAGGGTCATACAACCATGAATGATATGATGATCTCCACCATAGGATTATCATTATCATTTAAATACTAAATTAATACGCAAATATCGATGGACCATGCTCTATCCATCACCGCATATAATGTTTGAACATGACTGCCCACATCATACATGATCTTTAACATGAAACACCAACTCAATCCCATCCCAAACCTACATGGATGTACATCATCAATGTTTAAAGACCCACTAATAATGAGGATCAGTTCATTCAATTTTGAATTATTTACTCCCCATCATATATCTTCCTTTATGCTGCTCCTTGAGCAAAACTTCTAATGAGTTCTAAAATCACATACTTGTCTCTCTTCTCAAGCCATAAACACCCATCCAATAAACCGTTGATATTTTTTTCATGGAAAACATAGATCTATTATACCATGGTACCCTGGTCCATCTATAATGTATCCTATCATTAGATAAAGACATATCCAATTATAAATGGACCCTAGAGCCTCTATTCCTAAATGTACCACACTGATCACATCGGTTCTCATCCCACACACAACCGCTTAACGATCTATAGCTCAATAATAACTATATGAATACAATTTACACCTTACCTCATGGACTGTAACTAATCTCTAAAAGCCTCACCAATGCTCACACTCCTCTCAAAAGGAATATTTAACCTCCAAATAACCTTATCATAGGTTCTTGTTTGCTATATTCTTTTATATTACCCAATCCTAATAGGTGTATTCTCATATAAAAAATGATCACACAACTCGACTCAGGCTCCCATGAGTTGAAATTCATTGAACCTAGGCTTCTGATCCTAACCCAATTAACATTCTCCTGTCAGAGGTAAATATCTTCCAATAATTCTGTGATATATCACTCATTCCATGTTAACCCACATGGTTACCCACGACCCGAACATCTATCCAAAACTACGAGCGACTATCCACTCTCCCATAACACCACCAAAAGAGCATCTAGAATCAATACGGTCAGAAATACCATTGATATCATCATATAAAAATAGTATTGATACTAGGAATGCTCAAATATATTCAAATTCAAAGGAAAAATAATTTACACTCATTTACTCAACCTTCTTTTGAGTTACACTAAATCACTCGATTTAGTTAATTAAGATTTCAACAAGAATCTATATAAGAAAATATCATATAGATTATTATTGAAAAATTACATAAAATACTATATCCTCAAGAAAAACCAATCACAACCTCAAATAATCCCTCATGAATCCATTTCATATACTGAACCTACCAAGGTTCCATGAAGGAGGCATACAATGCCTTTACGGACTAACTAAGGGGTCTCTGTACATTCCCTAGATAAAGGGACTGTATAGCTGTTATTGAGGAATATCCTGTATCAGGATCCCCATGAAATTACATTATAAAGAAACTACTATGATTTAGTTGAGTAAAATTCCACCATAACTTTTATTGGGAAAATCCACATAATTTTATATTGAAACAATAGACAACCGAACCTTGCCACTAGTGAAATGAAATAATAAACAAGCACACATATATCAGGTGAATCTTACATTCGAAATGTGATGCATATACATGGGACTCTTTCCAATGGGAAAAGATATAAAACAATATATTATTACCACCGATATACACATTATATTTAATAAACATACCAATCATAACAATGGAAACCAAGAAAAAAAATACCATACTCTTAGTAAACAATATTTTCCACTAGAATGGTGTTCAGGATTAACCAATTTGATGTCCATCACAAGATTAGATACATTCCTATACTATTTGTATACTATATTTTTAAAAATAAAATAAAATAAAATAAAATGATTGAGTACCACTTCGAATCACTATATCCTATGATCCACTACATAGTTCCTAGGTCGAGGTGCTACGAGATATCAGGTGCAACACCCCATATGTCAGAGGCTACTAATTATCAGTGATAGAAAAATACATATAGCTATGAGACTATTCCTTCAAAGAAGAGTAAAGAACACATCATAAATAAAAAAATATCCATTACAAACATAATACGAATCATAATCTAATAGACATAATTTTATAAAAAATGTCACATGTAGAAACATATAGTCCTACATAGACTTATCACCCATCATGCTGATCTTATATAAAAAATAAAAAAATGAAATATAAGAGGATATACTTCTATCCTCGAGCCTCATCCCAATCCCAAACTCTAAATACCCATTAAATTTCTCTAGCCTAATTTTTTTCACAACCTATACTTCATTTTGTAAGTATACATAAGGTCTACATGCACACTAGACTTCCCGTGTAGGGTGTGAACAATGCATCCCAATGGAGTCTCACTAAGTGAACCTAACAAATTCCATCATATATGTTCATGAATAAGGAACGTGAACATGTCGAACAAACATAATGGACTTCTTGTTATAACTTCGACACCATGACTCCATTCACATTAGGTCGTTATGTGCTAATTAGATCTCCAAAACACCTATTCATACTCTATCCAACATCATGTCAAAATTCCCTCACCACATAGTGAAACAATTTCTTTTTCCCAGTATGTACATGAAGACTAAAGGTAGTGATTAATCTAAATTACAACTGCTACCTGATGGTGTAGGTTATGGTCCAATGTCCAATTCCTTTACCTCCCCTATCACTAAATAGAGGCCTTATATTACATCCACCAACATCACACTTAAGATGGGGTCCCAACTTGACCACTACCCTCTCACTGAGGGTAGGGTACAATTCATGTCTCTCTCACCTCTCTCTTAGAGTTATATTCCCTACCAACACATGCACACAACATTAACATGTCACAAAATCCATCACATAATCCCAACAGCTAATCCAGAGGGTGATATTCACTCTTGATCAATCCCCTTATCCCTAACCTTCAACACAAAATCATGCCTATCAACCCTTGAAAGACCTCACATCTAGAAGGTTGTGAATGTATCAATAGGAAGATTACTATCCACATAAAACTTCACATCATAGCCTGATCCCATTACCCATGGACCATAATGAACTAACTCACTCTAAGCTCCATTGGAATCCATTTTCCATGTCCTTATTACTTCCTTGACCTCTAATTGGGTCCTATATCACATATCGTAAGGAAAATATCTTGAAGCCACCACCCAAAGTAAATCCTTCTCCAACACACACATTATTTATCAGAGGTATAATCCCACTGATCACACATACCAAGTCAGTAGTCTAACCTTAGGAGAGAGTTCCCAATCACTCATGAGATGTATTGTAATGACCCAATGTTTTATCAATGAAATTTTATTTCTTATAAATATGTCATATAATCACATTAAATTACAAAACAATGAACTAATAAGTATAATGTGACCTTTAAACATAATTTTGACACTTTTGTGTATTGAATTTCAGAAATCCGACATACACAGTTACGATTAGTAAGATGTTTGGAGTCCGATAAAATAAACATAATTTCGATGAATTGTAACATACCCATTTTAATAGTAAATTACCCTTATGAATATTAATTTGACCCTTATGAGTAGTAAATCATCGAAAATAATAGTAACCTCACCCTTGTTTGTATAAGTAAAATTTAGGTATCTTATAAGTGATAATATGACAATAATAAAAGTATTGGTATTTTTATAAGTCATAAATAATTTATTACAATTAATTAATCAATTTAAAAGAAAATTTATTTTACTAAAAGGTATTCATAAATTATTAATTTTATGTCTTCTAGTTTTAAGATAACTTTATAAGAACTTATGTAATTTTTGAAAATATTATAAAATCACTTATAGTTTTCAAATCTGTATTTTTCAAGTAAATTATTTTTTTAACTAAAAATTAAATTAAACATATTAAGAAAATTATTTTTAAAATATAGAGTACATTTTTGGATTGTAAATGTCGAAAAATTGTTAGGGTGATTTTTTGGGATTTTTCTAAAATACTTGAATTTTTGATTAATAGTAAAATATGATAATTCACAATAAATGCTAAAACTTGAATTTCTGCATAATTATTGGGACATGGATGATGTAAAAGTCCATTTTTGAGAACTAACATGAACATATTACTATTTTGGTTCATAATAATTATTACTATTTTTTTCTTATGGGAAAATAATAAACTAATGATTATAATATTAAGAAAAACCTCCTCCCTTCAACTGTAAAAACCATCCACAATCCCCTCTACTCTTCACTCATATCAAGACTTATTCCTGCCATAAATTCGACCAAATACTTCTCCAAGATACTCCCACACATCCAAAATCCACTAGTCTCCTCAAAATACCAAATCCTCTCCCCTTAAAAGTCTCTAAAATGAGATAAACTCAAGAGGTAATTCCTCTTTCCGATTCTTTTATTTTCTTTCACATTATTTTTTTATTTAATCACCTATTTTCACCCAAATTTTATGATAACTCAAGTAAAATATATATAATGGAATGTTTTAATTCTAATGAAAAAATTCATTATCATCTATCCTTTCCCATTCTTTTATATGAAAGGAACAAAAACACCATCCGAGATGTGTTTATTTATCACTTTCAAGGATGACAGTTTATCAATTTATATTACCATATTATATTCTGTTCATGAAACCATTTTTATGGTTGAAACAGACTATTAAATATTTATTTTATCTTATGTGTTGTTTTTGAATCCTTTTTAGCACTTGATGTAAAATAATAATACAAAACACGTTAATTATGAACAAAATTTCCAAGTTAATCCAAGATTTTATCATTAATGTTTTATATAATGATACACTTCACTCCAAATAACCAAATGAATTTTATAACCATGTAATTTTATATATGATATGTAATGTTATATAAGTTTAATTCTGGACAACCACCTTCATCATTCTTGTGTGTCCAAGCATGAATATAAGTGAAGAGATCATTAAAACAAAGGAAACAAACAAACCCGAACAATGAAATTAAACCAAATAACCAATCAAAAAAGGGTATGAATGAACTAAAAAAGGTTATAATAAATAATTTACATGTAAAATAGGTTCTTTAATTATCAATAAATTAACGTAATTTGATTATTCAGGTCATTAAGATCAAGTGGAGAACACCATCGGACTTAAGGTAAGGTATCATCTCTATTTCACTTTTATTCAAGAATGTACTCTATATTATTCCCTTTTATGTGTAATACCTAAGTATGGGGTATGATTTATAACCTTACCCATACTTCCCTCATGATTTATAAAATATGAGAAACCCATTTCTCTCTCATTAATCCTTCTTAAGTACACCATATACCAAGCCAATAATTCGTAAGGGATTCTATCCGAACCACCTTTATTTCTTCGGCTTTCATCATCTTCATTTTACCAAAATAATGTTATCTTATCTTTTTATGTTAATATTATAAATTCTAATTACATGTACTAAATTCATTTATCAAAAACCTTTAATAATTATCTTTCAGAGATATACATGTAAGTGATGCCCTCCTCAATACTTTATGATAATAAAACTTGTTTTTAGGGAACTTCCCAAATTCTTACCTGATTTAAATTGCACTATATTCTATATTTTAAGTCAACATTGTATTTATAAAATCATTATTTCTATTATTAAAACCTTCTTGGTTTATTTCTTATTTTATTCAAAATATTGTTTCCTTTTCTATTTTATAGTCTCTATTGTAATTTCCTTGAAACTGCACAAAAATGTTTTAATGATAAATTTTTTAAAATAAATTTCTTACATGTTTTCACTTATACATGACATCACTTACCATGATATATGACTATTTTACCTTATTAATTTCCATGTATATTTTAGTTCCTTTCTTTCATAGACACTTTTATGATACACCCATTTGTATTGCTTTATGACATCATTGTGGTACCCAATTCTTTCTAGGTGTAACCCTTATATTTATGTAAGACTGATTATGTATAATTATTTATGTGGAAAATATATTCATGAAATGTTAATATTGATGATCCTAGATAGAAATCCAATTCATTATGTAATTTTGAGTCTCATGAGATGTTATGTGCAACGGTCTTGGCGGTTAGCCTTGGCTAGTGCTACCATGTGTGACGGTCTTGGCGGTTAGCCTTGGCTTGTGCTACCATGTGAAACGGTCTTGGAGGTGAGCCTTGAATCATTATGAAGTCATATTTTATATTTCTAAAAAATTGTTATGACTCCATGTTTATATTATTATATGTTCATATTTTATGATTCCGTATGTTACATGGCTTTTTATATCGTCATGTCATTGCTTTTATCCCATGTGACAATACTTTGTTCTTATGGTTTTTCCATTACTGGGCTATTTAGCTAAACCCTTTGTTCACATGTTCCCCAAGGTACCCTATATATATTTTTTAGAATAATGGAAGTTAGGATCTCAATTTAAAGATTAAATAATGAAATGTTTTATTTAGTTCCATGTTTTCAGTTTTATGTACCTAGTCCTCCAAGACACTAGAATTCACAATCCTTGGCTTGTACTCTAATGTATAATTATTTTAAAATCATTTAATGTTATATATAAAAGGATAGGGTCACTATAGTTGGTATTATAGGATGGTCTAGTAATTTCTCGAGATTAGGAATAGAGAAATTTAGTAAGAACCTTAAGTATGAGACAAAGTATAAGAAAACACCCCTAAATTTTGGTAAGTGTAAAGTAAGTGGTTTATGAAGAAAATAAATCCCTATCTGGTTACAAATAGATAGATTTGGATCTAGTACATATGTATCTAGGGGTAAAAACTGAAAACACCGATTTGATCTACACTAGAATAGGAACTGGTGTACGACAATGGGTCTTGCTTCACTCTTGGTTTGACACTCCTGGGGGATATGCTTTGGTAAGTTAATGAGATTAGTACAAACCATTACTAATGGATTAAAAATAATTCCATAAGAATATAAGTTAAAAAATAGATCAAGGATAAAATATATTTAAATATAGATAATCTCAAGTTAGGATATACTTCTCCTTTCCAAGATTATGACATTATGTTCAAATTTTTCTTTTTTTATGCTCAATAAATAACTATTGAATCCCTATAATGGTATGTTCTTTTTCTTAGTTAATGGAAAGAAATAGGACACATTCCAAATATCAATGTGATATAGAATGTATAGATTTACCTAATGATATTCCTAATATGATGGGAATGGGTGATCAAAACTTCATTTTCGTACTTTCTCAGCTGGCTAAAGTTATGTATAATAACTTGAATAATGTGGAACACCCTCCTACTCGAAGGAAAGAGAAAGTTTACATTGAATCATTCATGCGGAAAAGGCCTCCCATGTTTAGTGGATCTTCCTATCCCCTCCTCGTGGAATAGAAGATTAACTCCATTGAAAGGATATTCCTTATCCTCTAGTGCTCAAAAGAAGAGAAAATCATAATGTCAATTTATCATTTTGATGGAGGAAGATGAACAGTGGTGGTAACTAATAAAGAATACAAAGCCCTAGGAAGAAATTGATTCCATGGATTAGGAAAAATTAAAGAGAATGTTTTTTAATAAATATTTTCCCCGAACCCTCTATCTCAATATGGAAAGAGAGTTTCTTGGACTCAAGTAGAAGGAATATGAGTCAATCGGGACCTATAAAAAAACTTTACAAGGATTTTAAGTTACACCTATGAATTTGTCATGAAAAATTAAAGAAAGGTGGATCAATTCTTTAGCTGAATAAATCTGAGTCAATTAATATTGTTTGCGATTCGAGACTTTGAAAAATATTAGGAGAATGTCTATTGTTCCATCAAGGTTGAAATATAGATCAGAGACTCTTAGAGGTATCATGAGACTAATAGAAAAAAGTGAAAAAATGTAATCTAATGTGGGCTGTCCTATAAATAAATTCCATGATGGAAAGAAGCTCGATCATACCACATGTAAAAAATGTGGGAATAAGTATCATGGGAAATGTTAAAGGGAACTAGGAATTACTTCAAATTTTTAAAGTTGGGAGATCTATCTAAAAACCGCCGAAGGGTTATGAAAAATACCTTATAATGTGAAAGATTAAAGGAAGGTTCAGAAAAACACTCAACCAGTGGTGCAGTGTTACAACTGCAAGGAACATTGCATTATGCAACAATTTCCCTAAGTTGAGGGTTTTATGAGGTAATCGATAATTGACTCCAAGGAAAAAAGTAAGGGCTTACACTATCACTACTGCTGAGGTGGGGATAGAAAATAATGTGGTGATAGGTATGATAGTTATTCATTCAAGAACATCAAATATACTATTTGATTATATTTCTATGCATTCTTTCATATCTTTCTTGTTTAGTAGAAATAATCAAACTTCACCTCAAAATTTTCAAGATATGTTATTTATGAGAAGAGTGAATGGGGAAATTATTGCAACAATGTTTTATAACACCTCCCTAGTAAATGTTTGTGTACTAAAACTCCCAAAAAATATTGTCATACTTTTTTAGTGAAGTTTGATGTTATCTTGGGCATAGATTGACTATCTTTATAAAAAGTCAACATCAACTATCGGGAAAATTGAGGTCACTCTTCACATCCTGAAGCATCCTCCAATTCTATAAAAGTGTTAGTAGGAAGTTGAATATACTTTAGAATAACTATCTAAAGTGTGGATATTAATTCCTTATTAGAAATCATGTCTTACTCAAATGATTGAGACAAAGGAGAGAATCATGATTGAACACATGCCCATCATGAGGGATTACACTGTTGTATTCCCCGAAGATTTTCCCAGTCTTCCTCCTAACCAATAGGTTGATTTTTCAATTGAGCTTATTACTGGATCTTTGACTATATCAAAGACACATTATATAATGTCCACCATAGAGATGGAAGAGCTGAATAAACAGTTACAAGAGAATCTCGAGAAGGGTTTTATAGGCCCGAGTGCTTCACCATGGGTTACGCCTATCATTTTCATCAATAAGAAGGATGTTTTAATGAACATATGCATTTATTATCATAAGATCAATGAAATTAAGATAAATAAAAAGTATCCCCTAACATGGATAAATTACTTGTTTGATCAGATTTGTGGGGCGAGTTATTTCTCTAAGGAGGACCTTCGGTTGGTAAATCACCAATTAAAGGTGAGGAATGAAGATATTCCCAAGGATTCCAATTGAATGAAGTATGGACACTATGAGTTCATAGTGGTGACCTTTGGACTCACTAATGCTCCAAAAATTTTCATGGACTTAATGAATAGAGTGTTTAGAGGTTACATAAACAAATTTGTGGTAGTATTTATTGATGATAGTCTAATATACTCCAAGATAAAAGAGGAACATGAGAAGCATTTGAATACTGTGTTAAATACTTTTTGAAGGGGTAAGTTGTATGAAAAGTACAATAAATGTGAGTTATGGATAGAGGAAGTATCATTATCTAGGAATGTTATCACCAACGAAGGGATATATATGGATTGTTTCAAGACAAAGGTATTGGAAGAGTGGCCTAGGCCAACATATGTAACAGATACCCACAACTTTTTGGGTCTAGCTGAGTATTATCGATGATTTATGAATAAATTTTAATGATTTTTAAATCCAACGACCAAACTGACATGGAAGGGAGTACAGTTTTCCTAGACTCAAGAATGTGAATACTGTTTTAAGGAGTTGAAAAAAGGCTAATCACCGCACCAGTACTCACACTCCCAATAAGTGGAGAAATATTTTTGGTGTATAGTTATGCTTCAAATAAGGGACTAGGATGTGCACTGATGCCAGATGATAAAGTGATAGCCTATGCCTCAATGCAGCTTGAAATCCATGAGAAAAACTATCTTACGCATGATTTGGAGTTGGTAGCTACGATCTTTGTGTTAAAAATCTGGTGGCATTATCTCTACAGGGAGAAGTGTTAGATATATACATATCAAAAGGGTCACAAATTTATATTCAAACAAAAATAGATTAATATGCATCTAAAAAGATGATAGAGCTTATCGAGGAAAATTACTACTCAATGCACTACCATCCTAGAAAGTAGAACAAGGTGGAAAATTCTCTACATTGAAAGGATCCCACATCTTTATCAATGATGAGAATTGAAAATGATACGATCTTTCCTTTATTTGTATAGGATAGACATGAGAATCATTAAGGGAAGAACATAATCAATCTTTCCTCAAACAATTTCTCAACCATCTCTCATAGAGAAAATAAAGGATTCCCAAAGAAAAGATTTGGAAATTCAGAAAGGGTGGAAGATATTTGAAATGGGAAGTCATACGAGTTGATGATTGACGAGGAAGGAGTTGTAAGATTTGGGTTACGATTATCTGTACCATATGATCCATAGACACATAATGAGCTTTTTAATGATTCATATATCTCAACATTCTCTATCCACCCAGGGAGCACAAAGATGTATTGAGATCTACGAGAGAACTTTTTGTGGGACAATACGAAGAGGGAGATAGCTGAGTATTCATCAAAGTGCCCGGCATGTCAAAATGTAAAGGCTGAAAGACAGAAGTATAAAAGGATGATGAAACCACTACCCATACCAACATGAAAGTAGGATAAAATCACCATGTACTTTGTCATAGGACATACAAGGATATCCAAAGGAAACAAATCTATATGGTTTATTGTGGATCGTCTTACAAAGACAACTCAATTTATCATGATTCAAGAGGACTTATCATTAGATCAAATAGTATGGATATATATCAAATAATTTGTAAGGATGCATGGAGTACGATGATATATTGTGTCTGATCGATATCCTAGATTCTTCTCAATGTTCTAGAAAAGTCTCCAACATGCTCTAAGAACTAAACTGAACATCAATACGGCCTATCATCCTCAAACAGATGGCCAATCTGAGTGAATTATTCAGAAACTATAAAATATGTTGATATCATGTTCTATGTACTTCATAGGAGGATGGGACCTACACCTTTTACTAGTTGAATTCTAATACAACAATAGTTTCTACTCGAGTATCCTAATGACACCACATGAATCCCTTTATAGGAAAAGGTGCAGAACACCGATGTGTTGGGATGAAGTCAGTGAGCCTGAGCTGCTAGGACCTAAAATGGTCGAAGAAATTGTGGAGAAGGTGAAAACCATTTAGCAGCACATCAAGGCATCCCAAAGTTGATAGAAGAGTTATGAAGACAATCATTGAAGATTCCTTGATTTAAAAGTTGGAGACATGATATTTTTACGCATATATCCATGGAAGAAGGTCATGTGGTTTAGGAAGAAAAGAAAGTTAAGTCCCAGGTACGTCGGCCCCTTAGAGATCCTCGATCGAGTTGGAGCCATGGCCTATCGACTAACACTTCCACCAACCATTTATAATGCACACAATGTATTTCATGTATCCCTCTTATGTAAGTACATACTAGATCATTCACATGTACTCTCTTCAGAGGTGGTAGAGTTGGAGAATGATCTTTCTTACGAGGAGCAGCTAGTGAAGATCTTGGATCGTATAGATAAAGTTCTACGTAAAAATAATACTCACCTAGTCAAAGTACTATGGTGGAACCATAAGTACGAAGAGGCATCATGAGAACTGAAGGAAGCATTGAAGGAAAAGTAACCACACCTATTTATGGCTTAGAATGTAAAACAAAATTTTTAGGGTGAAATTTCATATGGGGAGAACAATGTAACGACCCAATGTTTTATCAATGGAAATTCTTTTCTTATAAATATGTCATTTAATCACATGAAATTACAACACAATGAACTACTACGTACTATGTGACATTTAAACATAATTTTAACACTTATGTGTTTTGAATTTTAATAATCTGACATACATGGTTGAGATCAGTAAGATGTTTGGAGTTAGATTAGAAAAACATAATTTTTGGGGAATTGAAACCTACCATTATGAATATTAACATACCCTTATGAATAGAAATATAACCCTTATGAATAGTAAATCATCCAAAATAATAGTAACCCCACCTCTATTTTTATAAATAAAATTTAGGCATCTTATAAGTGATAATATGACCATAGTAAACGCACTAGTTTTTTTAAGTCATAAATGATTAGTTAAAATTAATTAATTAATTAAAAATAAAATGTATTTTATTGAAAGGCGTTCAGAAATTTTTAATTTTATGTATTCTGGTTTTAAGATAATTTTATATGACCTTATGTAATTTTTGAAAATATTATAAAATCAATTATAGTTTTAAAATATGTATTTTTCAATTAAATTAAGTCTTTAATTAAAAATTAAATTAATTATCTATAGAAAATTATTTTTGAAAAATGGAATTTATTTTTGGACTCAAGACATTGAAAAATGGTTAGGTTGATTTTTTGGTATTTTCCTAAAATACTTTAATTTTTTATGAATAGTAAAATACGATAAATCAAAATAAATGCTAAAACATGAATTTATACATAATGATTGAGTAATGGATGATGTAAATGGAAATTTGTTCAAACTCACATGCACATATAACCTTTTTTGGTCACAATAATCAATACTATAGCTTGTATTATGGAAAAATAATACACTAATGATTATAATATAAAGAAAACTCTCATCCCCTCCACTATAAAAACCACCAACACTCCCCTCTTCTCTTAACTCCTATCAATCCTTGTGAATTCTCTATATTCTACCCAAATTTGTCCCCAATCTCCTCCCATGTACATCATCCCTTTTTATCCTCAAAAATACCAAATTCTCTCCCCTTAAGATGTTCTCAAAGGAGATAAACTCAAGTTGTAATTCCTCTTTCCGATTCTTTTATTTTCTTTCAAGTTCTTTTCTTTTTTTATCTTTTCTCAACTCCCTTTAACAAAATGGTATGATAAATCCAGTAACAAAATGTACTGTAATTTTTTAATGATAATGGGATAATTCATTATCATCTCTCATTTCCCATTCTTTTATAGGAGAGAAACTAAAACACCATCTGAGATGTGTTAATTTAGCACATTCAAGGGAGTCTGTTTATCAATTTCTATTACCATATTATATTTTGGCCATGAAACCATTTTTATGGTTGAACCTGAATATTAAATATTTATTTTATCTTAGGTGTTGTTTTGGAAACCTTTTTTACAATTAATGTAAAATAATAATAAAAAATAAGTTAATTATGAACCAAATCGGCAAGTTAATCTATGAATTCATCCATAATGTTTTATATAATGACACACATTCCCTCCAAATAAAAAAATTAATTTAATAATCATGTAATTTTATGTATTATCAGTAATATTATATAACTTCAATTGTAGACAACCACCTTCATCATCTATGTGTTTCAGAGCATGAATATAAGTGAACCAATCATTGAAACCAAGGAAAAAAATGAACATGAACAAAGAAATTAAACCACATAACCAATAACAAAGGTTATTAATGAACACAAAAAGGTTATAATAAATAATTTAAATGTAAAATAGGTTCTCGTGTTATTAATTAATGAACCTAATTTTGTTATTCAGGTCATTAATATCAAGTGGAGAACACAATTAGACTTAAGGTAAGGGATCCTCTCTATTTCACTTTCATTCAAGAATGTCCTCTATGTTATGTCCTTTTATGTGTAAGTACTAATTATGGGGTATGATTTAACAACTTCACCATACATACCTCATGATTTATAAGTGATTATAAACCCCTTTCTACCCCATTAAGACCTCTTATGTACACCTGATACCACGTCGATAATCAGTAAGGGATTCTACCCGAACCTCCTTTGTTCCTTCAGGTTGCCTTATCTTCCTTTTACCAAAATTAAGTTTTCTTATATTTTTATGTGAATCTTATAAATTATTTTCTACATGTTACAAATTCATTTATCTATACCCTTTAATAATTCTATTTCATGGATATACATTTTTTTTATGTTATTCCCTCCCCAATACTTCCCGATAAGAAAACTTGTTCTAAGAGAACTTTCCAAATTCTTACCCGATTTAAAGTGCACTCTATCTTCTATTTTAGGAACCATTGTATTTATAAAATCAGTATTTTTATTATTAAAACCTTTTTGGTTTACTTATGGTTTTATATAAAATATTTTTCCTTTTATATTTTAAAGGCTCCCTAGTATTTTCCTTAAAACTGGACAAAAATGTTTTAATGCTAAAATTTCTTAAATAATTTTCTTACATGTTGTCAATTATACATGACATCACTTTCCATGACACATGAATATTTTACATTATGAATGCACATTTATATTTTAGTTTCTTTCTTTCATGGAAACTTTTTTGATGCACATATTTGGTATGCTTTATGACATCATTATGGTACCCAATTCTTTCCATGGGTAAACCTTATATTTATGTAAGATTTATTATGTATGATTATTTATGTGGAAAAAATATTCATTAAAAGTTAATATGGGTTCACCTAGATAGTGATCCAATGCATTGGGTAATGTTGAGTTTCATGAGATGTTATTTGCATCAGTCTTGGCGGTTACCCTTTGCTTGTGCTATCATGTGCGACGATCTTAGCGGTTAGCCTTGGCTTGTGCTACCATGTGCCACAGTCATGGAAGTTAGGCTTGAATCATTATAAAGTCAAATTTTATGTTTCTTCTACATTATTATTACTCCATGTTTATATGATTAATTTTTTATATGTTATGATTCCATATGTTACATGCCTTTTTATATCATCTTGTCATGCCTTTTATCCCATGTACTAATTCTTTGTTCTTAGGGTTATTCCCTTACTCGGCTATTTAGATCGTCCCTTTATTCATGTGTTCCATAGGGTACCTTATGCAGATGTTTGAGAACAATGGATGTAAAGAGATCAATTTGAATATTAAATAAATTAATGTTTTATTTAGTTCCATATTTTTAGTTTTATGTACCTAGTCCCCCAAGACACTATACTTTACAATCCTTGGCTTGTACTCTGAAGTATAATTATTCTTAAAATCCTGAAATGTTATATTTAAAAGGCTAGGGTCTATATATGATTGACTGTCTTGCATGTCAACCCACAAACCCAAGACATTATTGTTTTCCCAACTATCTATATGAACTTATCCTAGGAAACCCATGGATCATATCATAATTTAAGACCTACACGGGGTCTCACATTAACTCAACTATCACTCTAATTCCTTGGAGACATATTCTTATGATTATCCCAATTCATTTAAAGTTATCAAGATAACTTATTTCTTCTCGAGGAGTCTCCATTCCACCCTCTCTTTTTCTCTAGGGTGATCTTGGTCTGTATCAGTTATACCTAGTCCTATGAAACATGAATACAAGAAAGAAATCTTGTATAAGATATCATTTGAATTTTTATTAAAGGAAATACCTACCCCAACTTGGAGCTACCTTCCTCATAATTCTCCACACTACCTCGATCAAGACCATCCATGCCTAATACAAGCTCATACCACCACCCAAGCTTTTATATCATTTTATACATAATAGATAATTAATTATAATTATTTATAATTATTCTTTTTAAATTGAAGAGGAATATCCATTTTAAACTCAACAAGTAACACTAATTCATTAAAACCAAACCCAATGATAGGTTTTCAACCATCTAGGATCTCCTCTCACAACAACATAAGAAATACCAATTTTTCAGACACTATTGCACTATTCTCTAGTAGAATTGGCATCAAAACCAAGTTTAATCACATATAAATTAGAGGGATATAACTAGGAACAATAATATAGGAATAAAAAAATGTATTAGATCAAACCACCATCTAAATGAAATCAAAATCATCCCTAACCAAGGGGTATATAATGAGGAATAATTGGGGGAGGGATATTTTAGAAAGGTACACTCTGTGTAGATATTTTATCTTTAATCAAGAAAGGGGTTGTACCTAAAAAGCTGGTTCATACCCTAATTAAAAAATACAACCAATAATTAGTTGTTCCTTGATTATGAGGGTCATGTCATGATACAACCCTTTTCAAAAAAAAAATTCAAAGCATGACTAAGGGTCATAAAACAATTCTCCCTGGGTAGAGGGCTTAGATATTATCTAAACACCATCACTAAATGATATATGGGCAGCTATGTGAATCCTTTTTAAGTTTCATCATCCTAATTTTTAAGGTTCATGTTTTCCAAAAGACTCATTTTGTAACCTTCCTTACCTTATAAAAAACCCTGAAACTCACCATTTCATAAATACATTGATGGTAATGTGATTCCTCCTCACTAATATCTATTTCAGTGTGACCTAATACAATAGTAATATTTCATCAAGGTCTATAGATCTCAATTCGATCCAAATTTGAGAACTAGAAACACAAACCAGGATTCGTTACTCATCTAAAAATATCTCATAGAGATTTTATTAGTCAAAAATTGATGATTTTATTTATAATTTATGAAACAACCCATGACCTAGGAAAATAATAACATTCAATAAAAAAAATATAATAAATAATGACTCTGAAATCCAGGGGTCTTTATATGCCTTGTGTGCATACATATTATAGACATGAAATTTCCAGTGAAGTATATAAGCCTCTGTATCATGTAAGTTAATTTTATGAGACATCTTGGAACTGATTAAGATTTATTCTAGAGTTTTGTGGATGGTTTTACAAAATTTAAAACTATCATTTCTACCATATGGTTCTTACTTTGAGTCTTGAGTTATTTCTTTAGGTCCCGTTTTCTTATAGGAAATATGTGGCCGTGTTGGAGTATTTGAATGAAGTTATTGATTTTTTTATTGAAGGATTCCATTTTTAGTTGTTAATAAAATGATTATTTTTTAATTATTGGATATGATGGGTTATTAAAAGTAAAATAGTTCTCTAAGTGATATCCTTATACTCTTAGTTATAGTCACTAACCCTTAGTGATTGTGGAGAACACTTGAGGCCATGCACTATTTCAACTCTATGGCATGGTCATACTGGTGTGGAAAGTTACAAAATTCTATAAAGTTATTTTTTTCTATGTTGTAGAGTTTGGTATTTTGATTCAGAACATGGTATAGAAGCTATGATTTGGTTCTTTTCCAACACTACTATATTGAAAGTACAAGTTATTTGGGAAGTATGATATTTAATTTCAAATATTTAAGAATAAAATTTTTAGGTTTGATAATCATTTTCCTTATATTGAGTAGAGGGGTATTCATGTATCATATTTTAACTTGAAGACACGAAATGTATTTTAGTGTGCATGTAATTATGGATGAGCTGTAAATTGATCAGACAATTTATTTTAGTTAAATAGTTCATCTGTTACTAAAGTAATTGATGTTTTCCTGTATAGGTTATTAATAATTAATTTTTAATCATAATCATATTGATGTGTATAACGATTTCATGTAATTTTATTTCATTATTGATTTATTTGTGTTAATGTGATATGGATTCATTATCAAATAGTAATTACATGTGTTAAATTAAGTAAATTTATAATGGGACTATATAATTACTTGATAAGGAAATTTGAGGTGGAATTTAAATTATTTATTTCATGTATCAAATTTATTTGAATGTAAGGGAAATGTAATTAAATAATTTTATAAATGGAAGGTTATGATTGAGGAAATGTAGAGAATTTAATGAATTCATATCTTGGTAAAATAAAAAATAATTAATGTCTATAAATTGGGAAATTGATTGATTACTATATATTGATGTGATTCATTTTATTGTTTTTAAAATGAAGAAAATAAATGAAAACTATGTGTGCTTTGGAATAAAATGGGAGGGTATACTGGTTAGATTAATTTTTTTTATTTATTTTGATAATAATTTTTATATTTATTTTTAATATTTTTGTTTTTAGGAATAAATAATGCTTGATTTAGTGATTTTATTAATTTTACATTGATAATGTATTTGATAATTTTTTATATGTTGAAATCATATTAATATAATTTTTTTGGAAATCATATTTTGAGAAATTGTTTTATGACACAAGAATATTGAATTTGATTTGTTTTGAAGGTTTAAAAAGGGAAAATGATGGTCACTGATATTATATAATGTATGATAAAGAGAAATATTATTTGAATAATTTATAAAAAATGGTCTTAACACATAATCCATCAAGGAGGCCTACGGATATATATAATATCATAGACATATTAAAAAAATAAATTCCATGAGGGGTTGGATCAAATAAAAAGGAGTATGGGAGAATTCCGTAATGGTCGGTTAGAATGGCCCGAAGGAATTTAGTTTTTATTATTTTTGATAATCCACATTTGAAGGGGTGAGGTGGAACCCTTACAAGGCCCGAAGGCTTAGAGACAATTATATGATCTATTGGTCTTAGAGTGAATCACCCAAGCAAGACAACTTAAAACCGATCCTTCGCAACATATGTCATGATATCAGCACTCCAACTTCACAGGGATTGTCATATATCTATCATATGAAAAGTTTCCTAGGCTTGGTACTCATGGAAATTCCATACCCTATCATTCTTCCAATTCTGGTTAGCTCTGCTCTAGTGAATCCACCTTCCCTGATCCTCATATGAAGCCTTGTCCCTTGTAGCCTGACTGGTACATCTTCATCATGTGGCTCGAAGGCCTTGTGGTGGTCCTAAGGCCTTAAGGTGGCCTAGATTCCTTGGGAAACAACGGGCCCAATGGCCTTGGGTGGAATGAAATCCTTGTAGGACCTACGGACCAAACTGATAGCCTAGAGACCCAGATGGATGAATAGTTCCAACTGCTACAATACTGAACAGTACTTACTACAATACCAAATGCTACCTACAATAGTGCTGCTACAATACCCATAAATATTTCTACACCTATATTTGATCTTGGGTCTCTTGGATGCACTTGTCGAGTCCTCACCAACCGGGATGAGGGTCATGTGCCAGAACTCCATAATGGGAGAAAGAAAACTTAGTGTATTTGGATGCTATACTCAAGGAAAGACTAAACATAAGAACAACAACATATCCTCATCCCAAATTCAATAGGGAAATTAATTTTTCTTAAGCTATAGTTCATGGGTTATAGGAATCCTGGAAAAAAAATTGAGACATTTATAGCTATTAGATCTAGTTTATCAATCATCCATACTATCCATCTAAGCACCACATCATCTTCCTTGATCTTGATCATCCATGACGTAATTTTAAAAAATCCTCACTACCATTTTGATTCTTCAAAATCTATCCTTAATTAACCCAAATCAAATCTACATCACTTAGTGATTTTGAACAAATAAACTAAGGGGGTAGTGACATGTCATTATCATTGGCCAAATCTCAATATAAAATTTCACAATTTCCACCACTGAGCCAAGATGATAAGATTTTGTGTCCTATGATATCTATTTCTGATCATCTACTATGAACGGGTCCAATTTATTATCAAGGGATACCAATACCATATCACTGTCTAATACATCCTCATATTCCTTTAGTGGTACCATGATCTCCAAGGTATTTCCAAGACCTTATAATAAAATACAAAGATCCAAAATATATCAAAAACATCCAAAAAATTCTCAAAATTTAGTGTAATTTTAGGATATATAAATGGAATATATATCCCCCACCATAGAAGTTTGAATCAATAAATTAATGAATACATTTCATATTATCAATTCTAATATCTAAGGAAGAGAATTGTTTGGCATATTTCAGCCATTGATTGCGACACCCAAGACCTAAACTCCCAAAATCTGGTGTAGATAAACACCTTCTTTACATATCAACTTTGAAATGATCCAAATTGACCAAATTTTAACCATATGTAATTACAATATCACCCAAAAATAATGGTTCACATATATTTAATGTAACTTTTAGGTTTAGAGTTTTAGAAAGTTAGGTAAAACTTTTTTTATAATAAATCCTATGAATTTCACATAAAATGGACATTTTTTCTACTATATAAGAAACTAATTAATCTGTAATATGTATTTAGCATCTTCTATATAATTCTCCACAAATTTTACTCTTCTAGAGATGTAATGTGTAATACAATTTTTCATAACCTAATGAAATGAAAACATAAGAAGGGTGAGCTGACATGCTTATTAAAGGAAAAGGTATATTAGAATATATTAAGGAATAAAATTAGAATGAATATTGTGAAAATAAAAAAATTATAATATAATAATTACATCAAATAATGGAACTAAAAAAATAAAATACTCATGGATAATAATGGGAATGAAAAGATAATAAACATAACAATAACTGGTTCCATAATGATGAAATTCATGATGTTGGAAAGCTAATTTAATTCCCCATGACATGATCTTAGATATCATTATCGTATCATCAAGGTCGTCTATTTGAGAAATATTGTTTTGGGAGGGTATTCATAAGGATACCCAATCTAGTTTATCCCATGACACATATCGATGCATCGAGGTGATATCTGTACCAAGACCATCCCATCACTAATAAAGTCTAGTGAAATCATCATATAAACAAATGAATAAACTATACAACACATTACCAAATATTCCCTAGTAATAAAGAAATCTGTATTGAAATAAAAAAAATATATTTTAAATATTTACCCAATAAATAAATTAAATAGAATTTTATATAAGTATCACTCATGATTACACCTCATAGAGAAAGTGGTATATGGTGAAGTCAATAATTTAACTAATCAATCAATGTATCAAATCTAGTTGAACACTGTTCAACAAAAGAAATTAAAAATAGGTTATTCAAAGAAGTGAATTTGAAGAGGAATTATGGTTATACACTAACGATTATTAGACAAGATAATGTAAGTGATGGAACATTTCTCTTATAGAGTTTTAATTTTCCACAATTGTGAAAACCTAGATAATGAATCAAATGATATACATATATATAAT
Source organism: Viscum album (assembly GCA_963277665.1). Classification (NCBI taxonomy): domain Eukaryota; kingdom Viridiplantae; phylum Streptophyta; class Magnoliopsida; order Santalales; family Viscaceae; genus Viscum; species Viscum album. The sequence goes on along the minus strand of OY728165.1, from coordinate 66,544,453 downwards.
AATGTTCGAATAATAAAAGTATTTTACTTTGAAAATAATAATGAAAATGAAACACTTTCCCTAAATACCATTTTTATATAAAATTCATAGAATAATGGTGAAGTAATTTACTTTTTATAACCATAAAACATGGAAAAAATATTCAAAATTATGGGAAATAAACTCTTGTTAAAATATTTTGAAAAGAAATCTCTTTTCTTATTTTTTATAAATAAAGCGTAAGTGACAAATTCACTAGTTTCTTTTGGAAATTAAATTTTAAAGAAGGTTGGAATGAAAAATTTTGGGATATATTACAAAATTAAAATTTTAAGAAATATCTGATAATGGAGCATTTTAAAATAAATAATGGTTTTATAAATAAAACAAGAAGTGAAATATAATAAATATATCCATGATATATAAAACCTTCTAATATTTTAATACAAGTTTATTAAGAAAACACATTTAAAATAGGGAAATAGAATTTTCTTTTGAAAAAAGGAAGTGGGAAGTATGAGGATCACATGAATTAATCCACATTTGAGTTCCCAAAAATAGATTAAAACATTAGTGGGATGGAAAATATGGACAAGTAAGAAAAGATTAATTGATAGGAAAGATAGTGATTCTTACTAGTGTTATAATTTTGTGAATATTTTTTATCAGAGAAGTGTCCATTGACTATGAGAAATAATTTCACAAAATACTAATGTGAAATTAAATTTAAAATAAGGTAATTTCAAGATCAAATGATGTTAAAAATTATATTAATTTAATAAATACTATGACCCAATTTATTAGAAATTTAGTCAATGAAACTCTTACGACATCAAATACTTTCAAATGAAAACCCCTTTAAGGATATGATTTCTAATGAAACATTAAATACTATTTAAAATTAAATAATAGTGATATAAAATAATAAAATTTTAGTATATAATCCATGATAAATATGGTGTATAACAAGGAATATATCTTAAGGGGTGAAAATTTGTGATAAGAAACCTTTACCTTGTTCTTGATTCATTTTTCACTTGCACCTAACTTTCTGAATGATAAAATTATTTTTATTAGAAAAAATATTAAGAAAATATTTTTTATATATTTAATTTAATTAATACCATTAATTATCAAATTAAATTTATATATTATATAGTTTTTTCATATATCTTTGAGAACATTGAACCAGTGTTGGCTTATTTTAGTAATTTTAGCAATTTGAGATGAAAAGTTAAATACATAATACAATACTTAAATAACTATTAAAAAATAATTATTTTATTATTAACTTATAATTATATTATTATTTAATTTCCCATATTAATCCATGATATATTTTTATGTCATTATTCTTATAGGTGGTTAGACCAACCCAAACACGAACATACCATAATTCGATGGGAAACTATGGTTAATAAATTATTTATTTGGAAATAATATCATTATAATATAATCATAATGATTTTATTTATAAATTTTTAAGGTTTTAGATAAATTTTGAAGTTGTTTGGATAAATAATTAAAATAAAGAGGAAAAACATTACTCTGTGGAAGCGGTATTTCACACAAAAAACTATAAACGTTTCTATTTTTTGATGAATAAGAGAAAATGGAAATGGATTATAATTTGTGTCTTTATATTCATAATTAAATTAATAGGTAAATTTTATTTTTCAATTACTTTATTATAACCAATGAAGAGTGGTAGTGATGAAAAACTGAATATGTCACTTCATGGAGGTGGTAGTCCACACAACACCCAATCAATGTTTTTATTGGTTTTTATAAGTTGATGGAAAGGAATAAATAATGGTTGTTAAATTAATTTAATAAAATTTAAGTATATCACTTATAATGATTTAATTATATAAATATGGTTATTATAGGTTTTGAAGTGAAGCAATAAGAGGAAATATATAAGGATTAAGTAATACTCACTTTGGGACATTGAAATTTCTCTTGAAAGAATCTCTTGAAATAAAGTGATTAGGATAAATAATTGAGACTAGAACCTTATGAATATTATATTGGGTTATATTAGGATAAAAATGGAGTTGATTAAAGAAAAAATTATTAGTAATGGGTGTGTCATGAAGGTGTGGAAATGTACCATTTTTAAGTGAAGAATAGGGCACTTTTGTGAACATCCATTATTTTTCAATAACATCATGACACTATTCAAGGTCCATTGGTTCCAAAAGTTAGAAATAATGGATTATAGGGTGGTATTGGCTCTATAAATCCTTAAAACTGTATATAATATTTTTAAACATTCTTGTATCCATTTATCCTTATATTTTGACTTTTACTTTTTTTTTATTTTTATCACGGTAACAAATTTCTTCCCAAGTAACTTATATTTTAATAAAAATATAAAATAATCCTTAATATAAAATTTGGGTGTGATGAAACTAAATTTAATATCAATTTAATGTAATTCAATATCTAAATATGTTAAATGTAACTTTTTAATCAGAACATTTTATATATTGAAAAACTACTTTGTAAAAAATGACGTTTCTAGTATTATGGGTTATTAATATTTTTTTTTAATTTTGATTAATAATTGAATTAGTGATAATTTATTTAAATATATTATTAAAAGTTATATTAAATTCAATATTTACAATAAATTAAATTATTTTATTAAATGAAAATTATACTATATTAAAAAAACAAATCTTTAAAAATAATAGTTTTATCGCAACTATGGTTATTTACTTTAATATTAGTAATATGAATTTTCTTCCCAAAATTAAATTGAAATCATTAAATAGATATAAAATATTAAATCCATTTTTTTGATATAATTTCTAAAAGTGATTAAAACTAAATTATTTAATATAAGGGAATAAAGCAGTTTTTTGATTAAAATATCTCTTATGTTTTCAAAATGTTATAAGTGGGGTTTATAAACAAAAAATATTGCTTTTAATTGATTTATTTTAATTTTAAAAAATGGTTTTTATAGTAAAACGTTTAATTTTTTTAATTAATTATTTTATTAAGATAATGCCTTAAAACGGTGGTTATAGAAAAATCGTTTTTTCACTATTCACTTAAAAACCAATGTATCTAGAAAAATCCAGAAAATTTATAATAAGATAGTTTAGAAATTCTAAATCAAAAAATTATATTAGTTTTATCTAATTCATATTATAAAATTTATAAATTTTGTTTTTAAATATTAAATTAAAATAGAAACTATTTTTATAGAAAAATAAACTTTATTATTTTTCGTTAAAAGTAAAAATCAAAAAGTAAAAAATATATGTGATTAATAAATTATTATATATATAAATACCTAATTATATCATCATAATTTTTAGTAACATATACCCTCAAGATTTTATAAAAATATATAATTATAAGTTATGCTCTTCTTTCATTCTTATACGGTGATTCCACTAGCATAGATCTTCTGATAATTTCAATGGGCTTGAATTTATCTACTATATGATTTCAATCATAGCATAATTATTCAAGTCAGGCATGGGATTAGGTGAGATAAACCTATAAAATCTTCTTCCTTCTTAAGATTGGAAAAATGATATTCATAAGGAATACTTCTATAACCCAATTCTATTTCTTTCTTTTTCATTTAAAGATTTCGTAATATGATTATTTCCTTTTATGTCCTCTAATATAATGGCTAGGTTATAATGTTACAATTGTATTTTAACATATCACGATTTTTTATTTTTTTTCTATGTATAATAATCTATTAACATAATATTTACTTAAATAAGATACTTAATGTGGTATTAGGTTTTAACATTCTCCCCTTAAATAAATTTCATCATCATAAATTTAATTTTCACTTACTGATGAGTGTAGTGGAGGGTATTATTAGAATATTATTCATTTTAGATATAACTTTAAATATAACATCTACCACACTCTCTTAGTATATATTAATTTACTTATGTTTCCTCAAAAAACATTAATACCAATAATACATTTTCCAAAAATATACATTTTTCAAACTGTATGAATACCCAAGACATTAAACCATTGATAGATGATATATTCTTCTAAAAATTTACTATATATTTAACACTCCAATGTACTGAACATTTTTTCATAAAGTCATACACTATTCAATATATATCGTAATCCCTAGAATTAGATAAATATCACCAATGAAAACAAGGATCACATTTTTATTAAATCAATAATCAATTCCATGTTTATGAATTCTATATGAAAATATTTTATCAAAATAAATTAAACCTTTATTACCTCAACATCAATAATATATTAAACCTAAGGGTTATTAATCCCATATTCTGTTGTTTTTCAATAGATATCCCAAAAAAATATAACCTTATCATAAAAGCACTTTTCGAGGTTCATGATACCATTTAGTAAATGTTTCCGAACATTTATAAAGTGAAACCGTTGAATAGAAAATCTTATATTTTTCGCATAATCCATATAAATTTTTGAATATAGTATAATATAATCAATTCATATCACTCACTAAAGAAACCATCTAAGATTATAAATATATTTTTTAAATTATGTTGTCAACCTCACTACCATAGGTAAAACCAAGTAACTTTTTTTTCCATCATAATAAACATATAATAATATTATAAAACATATAAGTGTGCTCCCATTTTTTGGTTATAATACATAGTGGTTTCTAGATTCCTACTTTTCTCATCTTCTTCTTTGTGATACCGTTTCAAACAAATTCTAAAACCAAAATGGTTATGATAATATCCAAAATATGAATATCAAAAAAATAAATCAAAATATGAATTCCCCTACGACACATTCATTTTTATCATATAATAATTTTCGTTCAAACTATGTTCAATACCCTATGTTTTATGAGTCTTTTTATATAAATTTAATTTCTTATGTAGCTTTCATTACATGCAATAACAAGTTATCAATAACTATAATATACTATTAAACATATATTTATTTAAACATGACCATTATAACCCAGATATTAAAATTTGTGGTTTGAAAAAAAATCAACACATTTTGAAAATTAAATTTTAAGGTTTCATATAAACTTAATATATTGATAAATATGTATATAAATTTTGGTAAAGTCTTTATTCTTTGAAAATAATTTTTTTATCAAAAAACAACTTTATTCATTTTTATGAAAAAATAATAAAATTACTAATTGAAACTTTTATAAAATTTATTTTAAAAAATTAACTTCTATTTTTGAATCAACAATTCAAAATTACCTTAGGGTAATTTTTGGTAATTTTTTTGAAATATTTAATTTTTTAATGAATAGAGAAAAATACTGATTTTTAATGAAAAATGCCTTTCATTTAAATAATTTTAAAATATATATTTTGTTTTAAATTGGTTTAAAATTAAAATTATTTCAATTATTTTATTATTAATCTAATTTATTTTATTGTAATCAATTTTATGTTTATTTTTCATATAAAAACTATTTATACTAATGAAATGTTTTTCTTTGGGAAACCGTATTTTTTCATGTTTGAGGGTTTAGTTTTAAATTAAACTATTCCAATTCTATGAAATGAATTTGAAAAAATATATTCCATATTTGTAATCATCATAATTTATATTATATAATAATTTCAACTTATTTTTTTGTTAATGAATAGTAAAAATAGTAAAATTTCATTACAGCAGTTAAGGTTAAAATGAGATTACTCGAGGGTTAAAATAAAAAGATAAGGGTTAAAATGAACTAATTTTTTTTCTAATAACTATTTAATGGATATATTTAGAACTTAAATCATCTATTATTTTTTAATGATACATATTTTTCCTTGTTCCATGTGTAAAACATGGTTATAACTTTTTCTTTTAAAATATTCAAAGTGTGTCCTCTCCCCTACTTATAAGAGTGAACCACCTATCCTATACTATTTATACTTTGAAACAATTTTTTTAGAAAATAAATACCCATATATATTAATTATTTCCCTAAAAACTTATTATAAGCCTTATTTTATTATAAAACCCTCCTAATAAATATTTTGGTGCACTCCAATGGTGGTTATCTAAAGAAGAGGCATCGTTCTTAACTGCACATTTTTTTATTTCTTCTTCCACCACATTAAAATATTATAAAAATATGAGGATATAATAAAATTTTTATGTTAAATATAATTATATATTATTATGATAATGTAATAACATATATCCATCGCCTCCTCCATCAAATGTGAAATGAAACTATCGAACATGTGTATGGATGACTACCGCCTCACAAAGTAATGTAATTCTTTTTCCATCACCACATATAACTTATATTTATAATGATGGATTTATTTTTTATATTTGAAAGTTATGAAATATATATACTACTATAAATATAATATCACATATATCTTTTTACCTTTGAATCTGTTGGAAAACAACAATGTCGCACGCACACACGTATGGATTACCACCTCCATGAAGCGATGTGAATTGTTTTTCATTTTATTTTTACATGGATGGTAATAAGGATATATTTAATTAAAATAAATGGTATATATAACACAAAAAATATTATATAATGGTGATATATTATTTACCTTAATTTCATTCCACCTGTAGAGAAAATGGAAACAGTGTTCATGAGTACACAGAACTTACCGTCTCCATTAATGGTATAATTTATTTTCTACCTAGAAATTTAATGGATGACTAAAAATACATATATAATAAATATATATTCCATTTATATCATGGTTAACATTATATATATGATTTAACCATTATAAAAGTAAAATTAACGAAAATACCAAACAAACACATACATGAAAAACGAAGCAGTTATTAACCGAAAGGCGATTTTAACAAGGAATTGTTAGTCATTGTGATATAAAAATCCATAAGTAAATCATATCTGGTATGATATATATGTTTATAATTCTATAATATATGTATAATAAACATATATTTACTATGTAGGAGGTTTTTACTTATGTGGACAAAGTTGAGACGCGAGGTAATAGATTTTCATTTTAATTTTATTTCTGTGGGACACATTCCATATTCACCACTTGTTTTTTTTGTGGTGTATATAATTTACATGAATTTATTTTATGAAAATTATATTTAAATTATGGGGTATAAATATCCATTTAATTTTATTTGCCTCATTGGTATTATGATTTAAAATATACCAATGCATTAAAGGTTTTATGTTACAATCTCATTATTTATTTGTGTAATTTATAGATAAGTTATGATGATGAAATATTATGATATATCTCTCAATAAAATCATTTATTTTATTATAATATAATTATTTATCAAATTTTTTTTATCCTTTCATTTTCCTGTCTTTATGTAATCATGTTTCTAAAATATTTTTTAAAGAAAAACTGCCTTTATTTCTATTTTCGATCAAAAATAATTTCTCTTATATGTTCATGTTTTCTAAAACTATTTTCAAGAATATTTTTCATATTATGAAAAGATTTTTTAAAGTCACTTTTACTAATATTTACATCTTTAAAAAATGGTTTTAAAGGAATCTTGTTGTCCTTTTCTAAATGAGTTACTTTTTAAATTTTTTACCGAAATTGTAGAAGGAATATTTGGTTTAACCTGTACAAGATGAATGATATTTTAAACTATCTTGGATGATAAATAATTTTAATATTACTTTAAAATTGTACAATGTCATTTTAAAATAAAATATTTTCACTAATATTTATGAAAATTTTAGATTATAAAGAGGTGATTTTAAAATTGAAAGGATATTTTTCTCAAGAAATGTTCCAACTGATCTATCAAAATCATTTACCATATAAGATAACATCCTTTGATGCAGGGTAAGATTTAATGGGGATATTATAAAATGATACCATCATTATTATTTTTCTAGATGGTTTATATTTATGATGATAGTATTTTTAGGAAACCTGTTCTTTTTCCATGACTTATTCTAAGACGAAAAGAGTGAATTTTTATGGAACCTGTTGCTTTTACAGAAGTTAATCTATGAAAAAATGTTTATAAAACCCATTTATTTTCATGGATTTTGACATGAAGATTTATTATGGTCTTATAGATCATATCATTATGATTTTTATGTGATGGGTGGTCTTGGAATTACATTTATCTCTAATGAATTTGGTAATGATTATTATTTTATGATATAAACACAATAGGAATAGGGAGAGAACCAAGTTCTATAAGAGTCTGTGTACACTATGATAGTATTGAGAGTTAACCTTGACTAATTCTATGGTATTATAAGTGAACTAATTCTAATATAATAGCCTTGGTAGTAGGCTATTACTACCAAGGAAATGATTTTACATGCTTATGTGTATGCCACAATTATATGTATTATTCCAATGTTATGATATCATGGACCATGTTGTTTGATTGCATTATGATTAACGTCATATGAACTACCATGATATATTCCATGTCTCTAGATTTTGATCTTTGATTTTAAAGGTACGATTTTCAAATTTTAATCTCAAGTTCTCATACTATTATACTAATGTTTTTTGATATCTCCATTGTTTAACCTTATTAAGAATATGACCTCACCCGTTTCTTATTTTTACTTTCTCTTGATAATGAATAATGGTATTATGTTTGATATTTATAAGATGGGTGATAGTTATGAAAAACTTAGTGGGAGGTGATGTAGTTCAGTTATGAATTTTTTTTCAATGTATTTATGTTTCTGAAGGCTTTAGACCAATAAAATTCTAGGATGTATCATTATGTAATGTAAAGAATATCAATCTATTAATATGTGATATCTATGTATGAAAAGTGTAGGTCTATATAGTTGGTAATAGAGAAAGGTTTATTTAACCGCTGGTTACTATTATGAGAAAACTTTTTTGAAATCCATATGGATTAATCAATATATTAGAAAAAATCATAGAACTTTAGTGATGTATGGGATGAATAGTTTCAAAAAAATTTAAACCCTGTATAGATAATATAGGTGGATGTGTCTCTAGCACAATTTTATCTAGGGGTAATAAACCCAAAATAGAACATTGGTCTTTAACTCAATCATCACCTAGTGTACGGAAACAAGTCTTACTATAAACCTAATTTTATCCTCTAAGGGGATATTTTTTTTTCGTAAATTTACAAACTCTTTATGAAACATCATGAATTATTTGAATAGTTTTGACCATGAATGAACTTGTTTAAACATAAGGTGTCAAATATTTTAAATTTGGTTCCATGATTTTGATGTTGGAGTTTGTGACATAAAACCAACTTCTGTGTACTTTATGAGTAACTATATTTATTTTTTTGAATATTAATAAACTTCTAATCACATCATGATTGTTCTTATATGTGACATAATATGTGATAATTTCCTAAAAGAAGCTATCTCACTAAGAAGTCATAGCAGTTCTCTACTATGATGAGAACCCATAATTGACATGATTATATTCCTAAATGTATATTCTATATCGCAATGAAATCATTCGAGGAAAAAATGATATATGATATTAGGTATAGAGACTCATATCACTTTGAGGCTCCTTTTAATGATGTACACCCTTAGTGATATCCATTGTAGGATATTATGACATTGAAAAACACCTGTATTTAATCCACATTTATATGTGTCATTGTACATTTATATCTAAGGACATGTGTATTGATTCATGGAATTTAATATTATTATTAATGATTTTGATAAGTAGCATATTTTTATGTACTAAAAAAAACAATGATGAGATATGTTCACAGTAAGTCATGAAATGTTGGGTACATCATGATTAATATTTCAATAATTAATAAAGTGAGAAAGGATTTGTCCCTTTTTTACTTTAAATGATGTTGATATCCTAGTCCCTCTAATGGAAATGATATATCCTAAATAAATCGATGACCAAAGTATCTTATAGGCAAGTTTGATTTCTGAAATTTCAAATAAGGAGACATAGATCACATAAGTTTATGAAAATAGCATAAAACCTACTTGATTATATATATATATATTGATAAAGGAATTATATTACACAGTAAGTGTATGTATGAGGTATTATGTCATTGTGACATTAACTTCTTTCTCTATGGGTTTCTTGGAGTGTTTCTAGACGTTAAACTTGGATTTTATGATAATTCTCCTTACACTATTGAGAAAGATGCCTAGTGGTTCACGCACTAAGTGTATCCAAAATGTTTTTAAAATAATAATATTATTTAAAAAGTTGAATAAATATTATTCCCACATGTGGTTTAATAATAATTCATGTTTTCTTGATCGCATATATTCCATCACTAATTAACCGAGAGGATATTATATGACCAAAATATTTAATAAATATTCATTTTATATTTAGTGAATATAATATTCATTTTTTTATTGGTGAATAATGATGTGATATTTATTTATTAAATGAATAGTTATCATCCGAGGCCTGATAAATATTTTTGAGGAATTATGGACCAAGTTCAACGGATTAGTGAGAAATAATATATATTAAATATTATTTTGATAAATAATATTTAGTTTAATTCGTGTGTTTAGAGTATGCTGAGAAATAATAATAATATTATAATTATAGTCATGGGGTTTCGTATAGATTATGGAAATAATAATGGAACATGTGTGAATATTTTTTTCTAACCCTAGTGGTATATACACACAATAATATTATTTTATTAAGAGAGACAATTCATTTTTTACACACAATAATATTTGGAGAGAATAATCTTAAAGCTCTAGAGACCAAACTCTCCAAGAAATATCTCAAGAATGGAGAGAGATACTCCTCCTCCACCACTCTCAAGTCTATCGTGATTGAAGTGAAACCATCATTGAAATTATTACTAGTTCAATCAAAGGGGAACACTGAAAGCGTTAGGAAATTCTATGATAACACCTAAGGATTCATTTGTTGATGTTCAGAGGTTTGTGGAACAAGTGTGGATCACCGCTAGGGGGACTATAATCCTAAATCCCACAACACAATGAAATTACGATGTATAGAAATTGAATGAACCATTAGTGAATAAATTATTTCTCATTAGGAAATTCTTTAATTTCTTAAATTAATTATAAATAATATTTTATGATCCTCTAATTTGGTTCTTGTGTGTTTTTGTTGTCTATATTATTTTATTTAATTCTATTGATCATGAAATTTATCATCATGTAAATCTCATATTAATCATCAATCATTAAAAAAATAGGGTTTTCTCATGTCCCATCTACCACTTCTGTTGTGCATAAAACCTACAAGTGGAATTAGAGTTATCACATAATTATTTATAATTATTTAAATATCATTGATTTATTTACCCATTTATCTTTAGTTTTCAATTACAGTTTATTTTTTATTTAATAAACATTTGTGATATCTTATTTCTTACACATTTTATTATAATTGTAAACAAATCGACAAATTTATGCATTAAATAAATTTGAATATCTTTTATGGAGGTGCCTAGGAGTCTATCTGGATAACACAAGAGTAAATTCCATTTAACCTAGAGGTACATGTCGTGTAATCGTTTTTAATGAATCCTTAATTAATTACTAATTAATTAGATCCATGTTCATTTATTACATTTAGGGAATTTAATTACACACCATGTATTGACTGAGCCATCTTAGTGAATGTTCAGCCAGAGTATATGCTGTGTAACTTTCATACATATCCTACAGGTCTTTAGTCACAGATATGCTGTGTATATTCTTACACGGACTACATGACTGGTGACCATGTAACTCGAATATCACACACCCTTTATCCCATGTATGCACCATATACTGCAATATTTTTTATGGAATGGTTTCGTGCTGAGTCCCTAGAAATGTTCCCCAGATAGATGGTGATAATAATACACAACATGTTGCTAAAATGTACACATCATGCACTTTAACATAATTACGTTGAATTTAAAACTAATTTATTATAATGTTTAAACAATATCAACATGTGTTCCATGTTGTCATTATGTCGATAGTACACTCCATGTGATGTTTTTTATATACATAAATTTTTGATTAATTTTTTTATAATGTTTAGATCTCCATACCATGTATAATTCATATTGTAGTTATTACTCTACATGTTATTTAAAAACCATGTGTTCCATGTGGTCATTAAATTGATTGTAAATTCCATGAAATTATGTTATAATTCATGTATTACACAAGTTGCAAGAGTAAACTATATACAAGACTAATAAACATTGTGTAGTTTGGTTGAGTACTCGTAATGTTTCCTCTAAGGTAAATTTTGTTACATAGTTAATTTTAAATAAATTTATTAATTTTTTATAATTATTATGGATGAAAATCTCAAGAAAAATTTGGATGGTAATTAAGATAAAATAATTGAGTAATTAAAAAAGGTAATTATTTGATTTGAGAATGAGTTTTATTAATTAAGAATGATTAGAATTGAATTATAATTTTATTAAATGCGTTAATAATTTCATGCAAGTGGAAGATCATGAGCCTATAAAAGGACTTTATATGTTATTAGTTTGTTTTAATTTATTATTAAATTAAATTAAGAGCCTATTTGTCATCCCACCTATCATTATTTTAGGGCCTAGTGGACCATGTTTTTTTATGTAAACCCATTAATAAATCCTTTGGTTCCCCTCACCTGTGTATGATTAAAAACAAATGTAATGAATCTTGATCCCAAGATAGTAGAGATAGTTCAAGTTTAGATCCAAGGTGAAACCAATCCAAAGAGATATATGCGGATAAGTGGAAAGCTTCAACACGATTCATAAATGGTTCAAGGTGTTTTTCCCTTATGTTGATGGTTAGTTTATCATCCACTAGATAAAATTGAAATTAGTAAAAGTTCACGATCATACCCCTTTATTATTTTATTCCCGTCAAGTTAGATGGTTATTTATTTATGGATATATTATCCTGATCACATGAGTTAATGAATTACCAAGCATGCAATAAAGAACTAAAAAAACTAGGTTATGCATAGAAATTATCTATGTTATGGTTAATCACTTAAGTAAATCCCCATAATAATAATAAATCATGTAATAAATATAATAATTTTTAATTTATGAAAACAATGATAAAATACCTCAATTATATATATTAAGTTGGTATGACCTTTCACTACTTCAGTTAAAATCAAACCATAGTTTAAAGTGCTTGACTATCCAAAGTTGGGGAGATTTAAATTATTGGGAATTATAACATGAACATCTATGTTTTCGTAAGTTAATTCACATCAAGGGTTGACTTCCAACGAAGGAAATAATGCATTTGAGAGGAAATGTTTGAGGAAATCCAATTTAGGTATTTGAAGATTGGGGTTCCCACTCAATAGATCAAGGAATTGTGAGTTAATTAAGTTGGAATTTGGAATGCCTATCTAAAACCTTTCAAATGGATTGACCAGCCAAAGTCTAGGTGATGATAAGATGAATATGGATTCATTCTATTTGAATATCCAAGAAATATTCTATTCAAAAGAAAATGGTGACAGTTATTTGGTTTTGATAAAATAGTGGGATATTAATAAACAAAATATATATTTTTGTGTGTGTATGTTTTATTAGATAAAGTAGTAAAACTATTCTCATTTTATTTTTATAAAAAACAATAAACATGAATTCAATCATATTAATGTGATCCATTATTGATAAGGATAAACTTATCACCAGGAAAAATCTCCAAATGTGGAAAAGAGGATTACATGTTATCATATTCCTTGAAAGGAAATTACATGTTCTTGAGGAACATATTCTTGAACCACTTTGTAAAAATGCTTATGAGGAATAGTTATATCTCAATGAGACACATTTTCACATTTTCACAAATTTTTAGTGTTTCATGCTTTCATACATGATTAATGATATTTTGAAGAAACATGAGTACATGGATACGTATAACATGATGTATCACCTTCAAGATCTCTATTAAGAGAAGGTGAGTCAAGTGATATATGATATCTCTAATGAACTATTTTCAACTAAGAGTGTAGAGTTGGTTCCATATGGGCCTCATATAGTCAAGATTATTAGATACATAGAATGTCTAGAGATATTTTGGGATTAAATTCCCAGATTAGTTATGCATAGATCTCATACATTCCTCACAACTCAAGTCCTTATATATTTTTATTGTAAATTAAAACACAATATAAAATGAGAAGAGTATTTTAGAACTTATTTCTATGTTTTTATCAAGTAGATAAAGACATCGGAAATATCAAAACCATGGTCCTTATGGTGAATAAGAAATTTAATAATAAGGAAAAGGGTCCCAAGGCTCATAATAAGTATAAATATCCTGAGCATTATCTTTTTAAGAAGTGGAATATCTAGGGCCGAGGTAAGGAAAAGAGGTATTATGTATTACTTGTGGGAAACACGACCACTGGAAGACGAACTATACCTAGAAGCAATGGGAAGACAATGGTTCATTCATAATCAAGTGTAATCTTTCAATATATACACATTGGGTACTAGATACATGTTATGGTGCTCACATCTACATCTAAATATTGGAATCAAGTCAATTTTGAAATATTACTAGAGGAGAGGTGGTTTTTTGAGATACCAATGGTGTATGGCTGGAAGATCTTTCTATTAACAACTGCCACCTTTTATTTTCAATATGAATGATATTGGTTTTAAGAAATTTTTATTATATAACAACTGTTTCCAAGAACATAAATTATTGTATCCTTCCTTGATACAAATGGTTTTATTTTGAAATCTAGAAATAAAATATATTTCTTATATAAAGACAACATATGTTATGGTATTTCACATTTAAATAACACTCTTTATGTATTAAATTATTAAAAACAAAGTATTGGAAATAGATAATGAATCATGTTCACATGAATCATATAACACCAACCATGGAATCTCTATATTGGTCATGAAAATAAGAAACATTTGAAAATTGGTTTTTTAGACTCTTTTGATATGGAAAAATTTAAAATATATAATGATTTTTTATAAGAAAAAATGGCCAAACCACAATTCAGTGGACAAGGTGAAAGGGCCAAAGATATTTTAGGATTGATATACACTTATTTGTGTGGACCATTTCTATTAGAAGCTAGAGGTGGGTATTTTAACTTCATAAATTTTACTAATGAATTAAGTAGATATGGATATGTATACTTAATGAGGTATAAGTATGAGAACTTTGAGAAATTCAAATAATTAAATAATGAAGTATAGAATTAACTTGGAAAGAGGATAAATAAATTTCGACCAGATTAATGTAGTGAATATATTAACTAATATTTTATTTAATTTATTTGAGAGTTTGAGATTCTATCTCAAATCACTCCACCTTACACACCATAATGGAATGGTGTTAGTGAAAGGAGAAACCCTACCTTGGTAGACATGGTAAGGGTGATGGTGAGTCATAGAAATATTCCATTACGCTTTTGGGGGTATAAATTATAAACCATGGAATACAGACTAAAATGCGTACATAATATACTAGAAAACCTAAATCCAATAAAGTTATGGAGTGGAAAGAAACATCTTTTTTCTTGCACACACTTATATGGGGTTTCGAGGAATTTGTAATGGACTTATTAGGAAACGAACTAAAACCATGGGGAAAAAATGTAGCTTTATAGGGTATCATATGACAAAAAATGGATTCTACCTTTAAAACCCCTAAGGAAATAAAGTGAAAATTTCAGACAACCCTAATTTCTTGAGAGGGACCATATCCTCAAAAACGATAGTGGGAGAAATATTGACTTCGGTGAAGTTGATGCACATGATACACAAGAGTTAAAAAAGGAAAAGATTCCATAGTCACCCATAGAAAAAGTATTTCCTAAAATAAATTACTATATTGGATCACTAGAGAGGTATGATATCCAAAGAGATTTGGTTTTATAATTATTGAATATGGTGACTCATTTTTGGTTGAAAATGATGAAAATATTTCTTAAAAAGAGGTATTAGATTCCTTTATAGGTGAAAGATGGAAAAAATACATGAATTATAAAATTGAGTCCATGTATCAGAACCAAGTTTGGGTTTTTGTCAATGCACCAGTTTATGTAATGCCTCTAGTGTGAAAATAGGTATTCAAGAGAAAAATGAACATTAAAGGTAAAATAAATACCTATAAAGAAATGCTAGTGTCTAAATTAGTTTAACCACATTAATGAATTGACTATAAGAAACATTTTTATTAGTTTCTTTGTTAGAATCCATCATAATTTTACTTGCTACAATAGATTAACATGGATATGAAATTTGGAAGATGGATATCAAAATATATTTCCTTAATGGAAACCATTAAGAAGATTTCCACATAACAAAACTAGAAGGTTTTGTGACTATAAGTGATGGAAAAATGATATAAAATTTGCACTGATCCATTTATGGATTAAATAAATCATCTAGTTCATAAAAATTTTGATTTGAAAAAGCTATAAAATAATTAGGTTTCATTAAGAACGAATATAATGCATGTTTTTACAAGAGGTCTAGTGGGAAAGAGGTTTTTATCTTAGTAGTATATGTTGATGAAATATTACCTATTGGAAAAGATATACACATCTTATAGTCTATTAAGGATTAGTTAAGTAAGTGTTTCTACATGAAGGAATTAGGGGAAGCAACAAATATTCTTGGAATCAATATCATTTATGGAGGTAAAATTGGGTGTATAAGGTGAAGTAATGAGGATCTGAGGTGATCTCCTCAGGCGAACCCTAGATTCTCGTGGTGGCGATGACCTCCACGGCGGTCCCTCCCCCACCGGTGGGGGAGGGACCTTTGCCTCCCTCCTTGGGTGTTCCTTCGCCCATTTTTCCCTTTTCAAACCTTAATTCTTTGCCACCTTTCCCTATTGCACTGGGCTCAAAGGTTCTAGAGCTCATTTATTATTTCCCTAACCTACCGATTTCGCTTGCGGAGTTCTTAGCTTCCTCAGATTTATTGAAGCTCAACTTGGTTGTGAGGTTCTTTGGGTGTCATCCTTCAGTTGATTTGTTCAACAGACACATTTTCGAAGCTTGGGGTCTTCAAGATAGGGTGACAGTGGGGCTTTTCAACAAGTGGAAAATAATGGTTCGTTTTTCTTCAGAATCTGATATCATTAAGGCCTGGTCAAGTGCACCTCGTTCCTTTTGCAGTTTCAAATTTTTTCTGCTCCGGTGGTCCTTTGATTTGCACATGAATAGGGACCCTGCGACGATGGTGATTTAGGTAAGACTTCCCAATCTACCTCTGCCATTTCAAAATCCCACTATTTTGAATATGTTAGGGAACCTAATTGGCAGGTATCTGTGCTCAGACAGTCATACAAAGGCGCTATGTCATCCCATTAACCCACACATTTGTGTTGAAATAGATATATCGGGGGATCCTTTTGAGTATGTTTGGATTACTGTGGGTGATGAATACAGATGTAAACAACATGTGGTGTATGAATCATGGATGGAATTTTGCATTGGATGCAAGCTGATGGGGCATTATCTGGATTGCTGTCGCAAGAGGAATAGGGTGAAGGTTCTGGAGGCAGTGGATAATAGGCCTCCTGCTTTGATTGGTAACAAAGCAAAGAATGGGGTCTTGGGATGGGATGATGGGTCCAACAAGAAGGATGAGGGGCTGGATGAGTTGGAAAGTGTGGGACAAAGTTCTTTTGAACTGGTTGTTAATAGTGGGGAAGAGACTTTACTTTGTAGAAATATTATTGTGGGGAAGGAAGTTCAGCTTTATCAGGAGGTGTCTCATATGGGAAGTATGGTGGCTGGGTGTAGAGAAGAGGCTGAGGGGATGCCAAAAATTATTTAGCAGGGCCTGGCCGAAGATGGAACTGCTGATGAGGCAGTGGCTGTCCACCTACCTCTCGATGGTTATAAGAAGGATGAAGGTATGGAACAATGTGATGGTAATGCTGTGAGTAACCCAGGGGCTGGGAGTCAGTCAATGATGGTTCCTACTGTGCAAAGTAAGGAGAATCCACCACTTGAGGGTGCTGGTCAGGGTAGTGGTGAGAAAGGGAAGTTGCAGGAATTGGATTTATTTCATGATTTTCAGGATGACAAGAGTCTGTCTTCAATTCCTCTGAACAACCAGTTTGATGGATTAGCTGAGGTTGATCCAGGTACTATTCATAATTTTCCAGATGATTCAGGTGAGGGGGGGGGGGGGAATTGGCAATGGGCCTAAAACCTTTCTCACAGCAATTGAAACGTCAAGTCCAAATAGGGATAGGGGTGGTTTGAGAAGGAAGGTAAAGAAGGATTATTCCAGCTTACCACCCCCTATGGAAACTAGGTTTGCTAGGAAAGAAAGTGACCATAAGGACTCCCTAGAAGAGGTGGTCTTACAACCATCAATGGTTCAGGGTGAGCAATTCTTGGACCTTTTACTGAGCAATGAAGTGGAAGTGAGGGAGAAAGTGTTGTGGCTAAACGCTTTAGAAGAAGAGGTAGCTAAAATGATGGGGATGCCTTTAAAAATGACACTTACTAAGGAGCAATATGCTTGGGTGGACAAGCAGGACCTTATCCTTATAGAGGGATTTTACAAATTGAATATTAGCATCAAGGAGTATATTCAAACTTGGGATCAGAGGGATTCAGAGCTGTAAAAGCTGTGGTTAGAGTCTACAAACATCCAGGTATCCTCCTTATCCAGGAAATTGTATAGGGAATCGCTGTCTAGTAAGCTAAAATTATCCTTCAATGTTTATAGTTAATTGTTGGTTTCTTTTTTCTGAGTTTGGGTGATCATGACCTGGTTTTTAGGACCCGGTTTGTGGGGTTGGTGTGTTTTTTTATTAACGTTCACCTGAAATTTTGATAGGATCGAGTTCATATGGGCTAGAGCACTCTGCAATCACCTTTTCAGGCCATTTGGGATTAGGTTGACTGGTAGGGATGTCTTTGCCATCAGGAGAGACCATGCTTGCATGGGATTACTGAGTGGTATTTCATTGGGGATGATGGTTGATTCTTATGCTTGGAAGAGGGAGATCCTATTTTATTCTTGGGTTTTTTTGGGTGTTATGTTGAACTTTATGGTTTCTCACTTTTCCCGCAAAAGTGTTTTTCTTGATAAAAAAAATAATTTTCAGTCAAGATCATTCATGATATATATTTAATAGACTAATTGGACTATTTACAAGTATATACATTGACCACATACTAAAGATATTTAGTAGGAACAATCCATGAGGTTATTATTTCTAGTGTTACACAGTATACATATTTATAAGGAATTGATTCTTTATACACAATAGAATAAATATATAACGATTGAGATAGAAAACACTTCTATGGTATTATTAATCATGTATTATATGTTATGTACAAGAATCATTGCTTCCCTTGCACTGAGCATGGAAGGAAGATATCAATTTGATCCAGGAGAATAACATCGGTCTTTTATTAGGGCTATCCTTAAGTATCTAATAAAAATAATGACATTCTCCTAGTATAGGGAGGATATGGGGAGCTAGTCATTAGGGGTTATACTTGTTCCAGTTTTAAAATATATCATAATGATCTAAAGTCACTATTGTGATATGTTTTATGTATCAAGAGAGGTGCTGTGAGATGGAAGATTTCAAAAATGATAGTTGGTGCTGATTCTATAGTTGATTCTAAGTATATTTAATCTTCTGTTGTAGTTATGGGATCTGTTTGGATACAAAAAAATTTCTAGGATCTTGATGTGCGACCCATCATTAAACAACCTATCCCATTGTTTTGTGATTATACTACGAAGGCAACTCTTGAAAAAGAGCCTAGGTGACACCAACAGACTAATAAAACACTCCAAAAGTGTCAATTATTGAGACATTTTTCTCATAGGGATGAATTTGAAATAAATAGAGTTCCAAGGAATGAAAATTCAGTGTAACCATTGAAAAAATACCTCATTATAAGAATAATGAGTATCATGTGAGAGATAGCATACTGAAGGTTGTTTCTAGTTGGATTTAGTGTAAGTGGGAGTCTGTTGGAGTTGGAGCCTTAGAACCAACACATACATACTTTATGAGAACCTTTATTTTTTTTTTGAATATTAATAAACTTCTTATCACATCATTATTGTTCTTGTATTTGACGTAGTGTGATATAATTCCCTAAGAGTTGTTTTCACACTAAAAGGTCATCGTAGTTCCATGCTATGATAAGAATCCATAAGTGCCATATTGGTATTGTTAAATATATGTTATATAGCTAGTTGAAATCATTTTATGAAAATATTTTATATTCTATTAGTGTTAGAGAAACACAGGACTTTGATGTACCTTCTCATGGTGTATGCCCTTGGTAATATCCAGTGTAGGATATTATGAGAATGATACCTGCTAGTAGGAAAACCATATTTATATGTGTCATTAGATGATCCTATATGAGGATATGTTTCCAGAACCTTATAATTTAATACTATTATTAATGAATATTATATGTCACATAATTTTATGTATTGATGAATACCACAAAGACATATGTAACACCACGAGTTTTTATGAATTAATGTTGTTTGAATAAATTAAATTTCTTTATTGAATTGCATTGTACGCTAAAAAAATTTATGATTACTTTATATGAAAAAAAGTTATTCTTGCACAAATTTAAAAACATATATTATATTTCATTACACACAAAATTAGGTTTGGATTTTGTTACACAAAATGTTGAGTCCCTTCGATAGCTTATGTTGCATGCAACATAGAGTTTAAAAAAATACAATATTTTATCAATAATATTATTAAAATTTTAGAATAGTTATCACCTAGAAAGTGGAATAATAGCTATGATAAGGATTAATTAAATGATGTAATTATGGTTTACACATGTATATAAGATTAATTATTTGGCAACTAATTAACTATAAATGAAAATAAAACCCTTTTTAAAATATATGAAATCATTTTTTGGAAAAATATTTTTATCAAACATGTTTTGCCACAATAATTTAATTAAACCAATTTTTGTGATTTATTTTAATGAAATAAATATATTTTATATTAAATAAATTATTTAAAATTCATCTTATGTTTTTTCTATATAAGTGATATAAATAAATCAAATTTTATCCTTAAGAAATTATATTTTTCTAAAAAAGATGTTTTATTAGATTTTAATGAGGAACCTATTTTAAATATAATTTTTGAAACTTTTATAAATTTTATTTGAAAAAATAAAATTCATTTAAGAATGTTTAAAATCAAAAATTACTTTGGATGATTTTTTTGTATTATTTTGAGAATTTTCATTTTTTAATGATTAGTGAAAAATACAGAATTTTAATTAAAAATTGCATGATCATATTATTTCTTTACATAGTTAAATTATATTTTGAATTATTTTTAATGAATATTAAATAAATTATACATAAATTAATAAAATTTTGGTCATTTTAATCAATTTTAAATTGAAATTTGATATAAAAACATTTCGAAATTTTGAATATTTTTACTTTAAAAGCCCATTGTCTCCTCCCATCGACGAGATTAATTTGAAGTTAATTTATAAAACATATGTGTTTAGAATATGGAAAAATGGATTCCATATTTAGAATTAGAATAATTTATAATGTCTATTAGAATAAAATTATTTTTTGAATAAAAATATTAGTGAAAGTAGTTAAAATTAATTACATCAATTAAGATAAAAAAGAGTTTACTTAGTGGTTAAACTTTAACTCAAGTGGGCCAGATAACATAGAAAATTTCCCTAAAGGCATTTTATGACCATATTTCTATGATATCATCAATTTTGTAGAAAGTTTTTCTTTATTGGAGGCACATGATGTGAGGGAGACCTCTCAATAGTGTTTAACTTTTTTTTATTTACAAGAATGCCACTCATCCTCCAATATAAAAAGGGCACTCACCCTTATCACTTATTCAAAAATTTAAATCATTTGGATCATAAAATACCTACCTAAATAATGTCCCAAATACAATAATTCCATCCAATAATATTAACATTGGGCATGAAGTAAGACATGTTTGTATTTTGGTGAAAAATAAAAGGAATTACCCAAAGAAGAGGTAACATATTTCAACAGACACTTTTGTTTTATTTATTTCTCCACTCTCTGAATTATTCTTAGTCCATTAATATATATTATTTTTAGTATGATAAATATAATTATATGTTTTTATTTTATGTTTTGGGCCTACAACTACACACACTTCCATCAAAATGGATAAATAATCATCCTTCATGTGTATGGAAGACTATTGACTCGAGAACCAATGTCATTCATTATTCCGTTACCACCTTTGAATGATAGAAATAATGATAGAATTAAATTTTTACATGATATATATGATATTTATGATATAATTATTCTTCTGTAATTAATATATAAACCTAACTTTATACTTTCCATTGTGTGGGAATATGACAAATTTATTTGTGGACGTGTGGACTACCGCCTCTTCAAAGCGATGTGATTCATTAATGCTTTACATGGAATGTATTAAAGATGGGTTTTATAAAAACAGGTGATATATATGAAATAATAGTTATACTAGAATAATATATATATATATATATATAATTTATATTCTTTCTTCGAATATGAAAAGAAAATGGAAACAACGTTCAAGCGTACGTTCGACCTACTTTCTCCATGACCGATGTATTTCATTTTCAATTTCCATATAATATATAATAATATAAATACATATATATACTAAATATATATGATATTTATAACATTTTTTATATTATTGAAATAATTAAATCATTATTTATGATATAGGATCAAGAATAACTATTCCAACAATATATGAAAAACAAAGAGATTATTACCCAAAACATAACTTTAACATAAAATTATTAATGAGTAATATAAAGTCATAATAAAATATTATATGGTATGATATATAATAATATCTCTTTGGTAGAAATATAAAAAACTTATATTCATTACATAGAAGTTTTGAATGTGTACAAAGAAATTCAACACTTACGATAAGGAAATTTCTTCTCAGTTTTTATATTTGTGAGATACATGCCATATTCACCACTCATTAATTTTATATAGGGTATATACTTACCTATGAAATGTTATATCATTTAATTTTTTTAATTAATGATATAAAATGTTTCAATTGATTTCATTCTGTCATGGGGATCATGATTGAAATTTTAGTGAAGTGGTAAGGTATTTCTAGTCTCACTTTTATTTTTGAGAGACTTACGCCTTATTCACCAATTATTTATTTTCTCTAGTGTATATAATTACCCTTAATATATTATATTTTTTTATATTTAAATTTATGGTCATTTATTTATTCATTTTATTACCTCTATTTCATGGGGTTTACAATTCAAAAGTTACCAAATCGGTTAGGTAATTTTTTCTCAAATTAACTTCTTTTAAAAACACATTATATTATGCACCTATATTCTTTTAAAAGATGTATATAGTACTCCTTGAGATATTATATTGTGGGTGTACTTATTTTAATTATTTTATATTCTTCATGTAATGTTATTATTCCCTATGGATTATTATTCAATGTTACAAAAGTGATAAGAGTTTGTTGGTACAATCTCACCGTTGATGGGGACTGTTTGTGATTATGATTCTATTAAAGAAATATTATGACCCCGAACTAATGAATTCTCATTAAGTTTCTTATCCTATGGTTATTCATGATATATTTATGTAATGGTACCAATTTCCCTCTCTTTGGAACTTAATGTAATTAATAATTTGTTTTAAAAAAAATCCTCCCTTATCTATCTCTTTGATAAAAAACCTATTTTATTCAAAAACCTTGTTTTCAAAAAAATTAATTTTTTTAAAATTATATTTCAAGATAATTTTCAAGGAAAATTATTTTAATTTTTTTTATAATTGTATAAGTTTTTAAAATGGTTTTCAATATTTACTTTATAAATTTTATTGTTTAATTTTAAAGAAAAATATTTTTAAAATGTTTTATGATTTAAAAAGTATTTTTTAAATAAGAAAAAATATTCTCTTCATGAGTTTTTTTATATTACTTTTAATGATTTATTTACAATATTTCATAGAATTTTTCAAATAACAATTTTTTAAAATGTTTTATTTCTTAGAAATGATATTTAAAGAGAGGTTATTTTCCTTAAGAAATGATCTAAGTGTTATTTCAAAATCATTATCCATATGGGATGAATTTTTTTGATATATTTTCTGATTTAATAGGGATATGATCCAAGTAAACGATTATTATTCTTTCTTCTAATGGTTTATTTTTATGATGACAGGTTGTTTATGAAACCCATTTCTATTCTGTGGGATATGCCAAGATATAAGTCTTACGAAAACCACTTCCTTTCATGGGTCATTCTATGGTGAAATGATTTAAAACCTATATATTTTCCATATGTTTTTATATTTTGAAATTTCTTTGACCGCATTAAATTCCATGGGTTAGGATATGATGTTTATGAAACCCATCTCGTTTTAAGGGTCCTGATATGATGAATTTTTATTATATTTTTAAACACGTGTGTATAATTTCATTATGTGATGAGTGATACCTATATATTACTCTAATTTATTTGGTAATGATAAATGGTATATGATCTCTATGTGTACATGGGTTATATCATAATACTGGAAACAAGGGGGTATATGGGTTTTAGTCCGATCCCTAAAACAAGAGGGTATACGAGTTATATCCCAATCCCTAAAACAAGAGGGTATATGGGTTATAACCCAAGCATAAAAACAATATGGTACATGGGTTATAGACCAATACTGAAAAAAGAGGATACATGGGTTGTAGGAGAAGCCCAAAAATAAGAGGGTACATGGGTTATAACCCATTCCTAGAAACATAAGGGTATACTTGTTCTCACCCAAGCTCAGAAACAAGAGGTTAAACAGGTTGTTAGGCCAACCCAGAGGTAGGTAAATGGGTGATTTACCTAAGACTAACATTTTATTAAGGTCTTGGTAGGTATCCTTGATATAATATTTTATATTCTTACATCTATTCCAAAATTCCATGTCTTATTCCTATGGTATGATTTCATGGATCATTCTCTTGATTCCATTAAGTTTCACGTCTTATGAATATGGAATATTAATGTCATGACTATTGATTATGATCATTGATATGAAGGGTATGATATTATGATGTTACGATCATGTTCCCATACACTTATAATCATTTCATGATTACATATATACCCTGTTTACCCTTACAAAGAATCTGAGCTCACCCATTTCTTTTGTTTCTTTTCCCAAGGTTATGAAGAAAGGTTTTAATTTGGAGTACTAAAGTGGAAGATAATTAAGGGACATGTTGGAGATATTTCACTGAGATAGGGTATTATTTTTCCAAGTTCCCAAATACAATAAAATATTATGGTCCTTAGGAATTTACTTTTGTAATGTATTGAATATTCATAAAAAATAATGGAATATCCATATATGTTAAGATTGGGTAACTATAGTTGGTATAAAAGTAATGGTTTAGTTAATATTTGGAAACTAGTATGAGAAAACCTTAATGATATACCTAGGAATATTTCTATGAATATGTATTTATATATATCGAAGGATAACTATAAGGATGAGTCAAAGTTTAGGAAAATGTCCTTGAACTTTTGTAAAGGATTGAGAGAGTGGTTTCATAGAAGTTACATCCCTATTTGGATACTAGAAGTGGATGTGACTATGACAGAGATGTACATAGCAGTAACAATCCCAAATAAACCATATTTATCTTGAATAGATCAGGAATTGGTTCATGAAAACAAGCCTTCCTGCACACTCAGTTTTACAACCCTAGGGGATATGCTAGGTATTTCACAAATTCTTTATAAACGACCCAGGAAGATTTAAATAGAATATAACTATGAATAACCTAGTGAAAACCTAAGTAACCATTAATTAAATAATTATGAGTCATTATTTAAACATACTATAATTTATTTTCATGATTATTTTGTTTCATACTATGATATTTGTTGGACACACTATGTTATCAATTTTAGTCATTGGATGGAACCCGAAGAAACCATTTTAATTATGGATTCTATAGAAAATGCAATGATTTTACTATTGATAAACCAAAAATTGTGGGAGGTATAATAAAATACATCATTTTTATTCTCACAAAGTTTTTTCAAGATATGAATCATGGTGAACATACAAATGATCAAATAAGGGAACACCACTCTGTTGATTCCTTTATGAGGTAACACACACCATATTTCAATGGATCCATAGATAAATTAGTTTCTAAGCAACAAATGAAAAGATATTTTCCATTATAAAGTGTTTGGAAAATGAAAATTTCACTTTATCTATCTACCATCTATAATGTGAGGCAGATCAATGGTGGAATCTTATCAAGAATATGACACGACAAGATTAAATTGACTGCATGGATTGGGGTGAGTTCAATAACTTATTTTTTAATAAGAACCTCATATTCTTTGTACAAATATGGAAAAGGAGTTCATTGATATTCTAAACAAGGATAATGAATTTTTTGGGGCCTATGAAGAAAATTTTAAAAAGTTTTTGAGGTACTCTTCGGGTATTACCATCCAATCAGTAATAAAAATCAATCAATTATTTGGTGTAATAACACATAGTCTTCAAAATTATTAAGCTATAAGAGACTTTGGAAGTTATGAAGTAGTTTTTCTATGTGCTATAAATGTGGAAATAGATGTTGGAGTTTCATATCAATATCATTGTTTTGACAAGAAAAGGAATATTGAGTTCAAAGGAAAATATAATAACCATAGAGACAATAAAATGATCCTAAAATTATTTACAAAGTGTGGGAAAATACATGGAGATAATTGTCTTAAGGGGACTACTAAATGTTTTAAGTTTGTAAAGGAATTTTCTAATGTGTCTGAATGCCAAAGTTATTGGAAAAATTTATCTAGTGATGCAAATAATGAGAAAGGCATACAAAATTCACCTCTTATACTTTAGTGTTTCAATTACATGGAGTTTGGGAATTATGCTAGAATGTCACAATTATAAGGGTTAATATTTGTGATTAACTCTAAAAATGTTTGAATATAAAAAATTAAAATATTATTTAATCAAAATGGATTAAATTAATCAAGATAATTGGGGCACTCTATATTAGGGAATTTCATGTGGGATTGTGTGAAAATAAGCTCTATGAAAATATTTTTGTTTATCTTTTAGTTGTACTAGTTTTGGTTAAAAGAATTGATTATATCAATATACATTGATTATAAAAAAATAAAATCACATTGATATTTTACCAATTAAAGGATGTACCCAATCATCTAATAGAAATGTTTCTATAATATAGAATCATATTTAAGGAATAAAGTGTGAATTATATTTTTGAAGCATGAATATTTTCAATAAGGATTTATGGTAATTCATGTTATTACCATGTTTGAAAAGAATAAATGAAACATTTATTCACATATTTGGTATGTGATAGTAAATAGATACTATATTATATATGAGGGATCTTTGTTATGCTGATTTTTAGAAATTTAATGAAATTATTTATAAGGGTTGGGAATTTCAACTTTTTGAAGGGTTAAAATGTTAACCATTTATGAAATTGTTTATTTTGAAATTTGAATCTGGTTATAGAGATAAACATATTATTTTTCCATATTAATATTTATTCTTATTGTATAACCGATGATAACCATTTTTCTTTGATGATAACTGAAGATAGGTGGAATGACTGATCGTTCTACCTATGGATCTTGTGATCTGTTAGTGATTTAGGGATAAAACTTTCACCTTCACTTATTGAAGTAATAGATGAAGTGTAAATTGGTCAATCCACAAACAAAGTGTAATATTGTTCATATTAAATGGAATTAAATCAATTAAAGATATATCCTTGTAAAAATTATTCAACTTTAGCATAAAATGCTGTCCTATTTTCATTATTTTTATGATATCAATGAACTCTTCGTGCCAAATTAGGACATGGTTTTATTTTTACTAACCTTATATAGATCACACATTTTCTTGTGATAAGTTATATTGACCACTCTGTATAATTATTTTTGATTTTCTTCCATGTCCATGTTTTCACTTTCCACCTATATTATCCTATACGGAAGCCTAGTTATGAGTTTCTTTAGGAAACCATTATGTTTCCAAGCTTTTCTTTCAAATGAGGTTTTATTATTATTTTTCATGATGTATTTTTATATTAGAGTAACTTTAAATTATTAGATATTTAATTAAATAGCTAAATTTTTAGGGTAAACTTTATTTTAATGAGGGTAAAATGTAACACCCTGAGGTTTTGTAAATTAATTACTTTCGAATAAATTAAATTTCTTTGACGACTTTTGTTGTACGATACACTAAGTTATGCTTGATTTATAGACAAAACCAAGTTAATATTTTACTGAATGAAAATATTATAATATCTTGTACAACACATAACACTAGGTTTGTCTTATGTTACACATAATTCCAAGTCCCTTTGATTGATTATGTTACTCACAAGACTGAGTTTTACCAAAATAAAATATACTATAAATGTTATTATTAAAATATTTCTATAGTTATCACTTATCCTTTGAAATAACCACTATGGAAATGATTAAGTAAATAATGAAATTATGGTTTACACGTGTATAAAATATTAATTATTTGGTGACAAATTAATTAGAAATTAAAATTAAACCCTTTTGAAAATATATGAAATAATTTTTTAGAAAACATGTTTATCAAATTTTTTTGCCTCAATTAATTAATTAAACCAATTTTGGTGAATTAATTTAATGAAATAAATATATTATATTTTAAATTAATTTTTTAAGATTCATCTTGTGTGTTTTCTTGACAAGAGATAAGAATAAATCTAATTTTATGCTTAGAAAACTATATTTTTCTAAAAAATCATTTTACTGCCATTTAATGGGCCACATATTTTAAATATAGTTTTTGAAAAATTTATAAATTTTATTTGAAAAGGTTAACTTTAATTTTTATTTTTTAATATAAAAATTTTCTTTGGAATATTTTTTGGTATTTTTCTGATATGTTTTATTTTTGGATGATTAGTGAAAAACACTAAATTTTAATTGAAGGAAGAATTTTGATGTATTTTATTTATATAGTTAAATTATATTTAAAATTTAGTTTAAAATATATTTATATCAATTATACATATATTAATACAATTTAGTTAATTTTAATCAATTTCACAATGAAATTGGTTATAAACAAATTTCAAACTTTTCAACATTTTCACTTTAAAAACCTCTTATCTCATCTCGTCCGCGAGATTAATTTTAACTTAACTTCTATTAATTATGTGTTTATAATTTGTTAAAATGTGTTCCATTTTTTGAATCATAATAATTTATAATTTATAGTAAGGTAAAATTATTTTTTTTCCATAAATATTTGAGAAAGTAATTAAAATTAATTAGAATGATTAAGGTAAAAATGAGTTTACCTAATAATTATACTTTAACTTAAGGGTCCAAATGACCTAGAAACATGTCCCCATGACATTTTATGGAAATATTTCAATTTTATAAACAACTTTATCTAAAATTTACCATTATTGGAGGAACATTATGTAAGGGTGATGTCTCACTAGCATTTACATTTTTATATTTACAATAATGCCAATCCTCCTCCATTATAAAATGGAACTCACCCCCTCACTTATTTACACCTCTCAATATATTTGTATCATTAAAATAATGTACAAATAACTTCCAAACTTCCATCATATTAGCCTATAATAATTAATTTGTTCATAAAGCATACCGAGTTATTCTTTTGGTGCAAACCAAAAGGAATTACCCAAAGAATAGGTAACATCGTTTAATAAGAATATTTGATTTATTTATTTATACACCCCCTAAATTAATATTATACAACAATTATATAACAAAATTAATTCCTAAATATACTTAGATAATTTTTTGTTAATGGTTCTACCTACACCTACACAGAGTTCCATCAAATGGGATACAAAATCACTGTTTGTGAGTACGACGAACTACTGCCTCACGAATCGATGTCTTTAGTTGTCCCATTACCACCGATAATGGTTGTAAATGATTATTTATTTAAATTTTTATATTATATTTATGATATTTTTTAATTTTTTATGCTTTTTTAATGAATATGTAGAACCTACCTTCATGGTTTCTATTTTTTGGGAATACAATAACTTTGCTTGTGGATGTGTGGACTACTGCCTTCTCAAAGAAATGTGATTCCTTCATGCTTTACATGAAATTTATTTAGGATGATTATAATAAAAATATATGATATATATAACATTAAATTTATACAAAAATGATAATATATATTTATATATTGACACATATATTTCATTTAATTTTTCATTCAATATGGTAAAAAAACAGAAACAATATTCATGCGTACGTACGACCTACCGTCTCCATGGAAAATGTATTTAATTTTCTTTTTATATATTTTATGGATTATTATAAATATATATATACTAATTATATAATATATTTACTTCATGTTTTATGTTATGGAAATAAGTAAATCATGATCTATGAAAGTGGATCAAGAATAAAAAGTCAAAACATCAGCAAAAAACAAAATGGTTATTACCCGAAAAATAACTTTTACATGAAATTGTTAATAAAAAATTATTAAAAATTCATAATAAAATCATATATGGTATTAAATATAATAATATGGTTCTTTTTTATATTTATAATAAAATTATAATTATTATACAGGTGTTTTGAATGTGTTCGACGAAAGTCAAGACATAAGGTAAGAGAATTTCATCTCAAATTTTATATCTATGAGATACATTCCACATTCACAAATCATTTGTTTTATGTGGTGTATATAATTTATTATGAAATTTTATATCTATAATTAAATTTATTTCATGATATTAAATGTTTCAGTTGATGTTATATTTTCATGTGTATCAGGATTCAAAAGATACTCAATTAGTACGGGGATTTATAGTCTCACTTTAATTTATGTGAGAATTATTCCTTATTCACCACTCATTTATTTTGTATGTTTTATATACTGAACAAGAATATATTATATTATTATTATCCTTAAATTTATGGGTATTTATTTATACATTTTATGACCTATATTTCATGGGGTTTATGGTTCAAAAGTTACCAACTCGGTAAAGTAATTTTTATCAATTTTCCTTCTTTGAGACACATGTTATGTTATGCATCTCTATTCTTTTACTAGATTAATATAATAATCCTTAAAATTTTATATCTCGATTCTTTTTATCTGGATTTTTTATGTTTATTCTTCCATTGATGAAATTTTATGATCCATCACTCAAGAATTCCCAATAAATTTATTAATCTTTGGTTATTCATAATATCTTCATGTAATGGTGCCATCTTCCCACTATTTGGAATTTAATATAAATAAGAATGCATTTTTATGAAAACTGGCCTCTATCTCTCTCTTTGGTCAAGAATTTGTTTTATTCAAACATTATGTTTTCTAAATATGTTTTTAATTTTTTTAAATGATATTTCAATATCATTTTCAAGGAAACGAAATTTAAAATGTTTTCTATTTTAAAAAGTTTTAAATTTTTTTTCAATGATTTATTTGTAAGTTTTCAAGTTTATTTTCAAAGAAAAATGTTTTCAAAATATTTTAATATTTAAAATGTTTTTTTCAAAGAGAAAAGTATATTATACTAAAGAAATGTTTTAAATTATTTTTAATTAATAATTTATAAGTTTTCAAATCGGTTATAAAAGG
The DNA here is from genome assembly GCA_963277665.1 of Viscum album. Classification (NCBI taxonomy): domain Eukaryota; kingdom Viridiplantae; phylum Streptophyta; class Magnoliopsida; order Santalales; family Viscaceae; genus Viscum; species Viscum album. The sequence continues at coordinate 66,512,830 of OY728165.1, read as the reverse complement.
AAAGGATTTTGAAATAAATTTAGGTCTTAAAAAATAATTATTAAAGAAAGGTTATTTTCCTTATGATATACTCCCACTGATCCTTCAGAATCCTTCTCCATATAAGATTATTATTTTTGATATAGTTTATGATTTAATGTGGATATTATCCAAGGAAACTATTGTTATTATTTCTTTGAATGTTTTAGGTTTATGATGAAAATTTGTTTATGAAACTTGTTTCTCTTCCCTGGGTTATATCATGATATAATTATTATGAAATCCATATCCTTTCATATGTTATTTTATCATGAAATTATTTTTAAAACACTAAATTTTCCATAGGTTATGATATGATTAGATGTTCATGATAACCATTTAATTTTATGGGTTATGATATTATATTAATAAAATATATCTCTTTTTATGGTCCTGATATGAAGGATTTTTTAATATATTTTGGTATATGTATTTATGATTTAATTATGTGATGGGGGGACCTGTATCTCCCCACATTGTATTGGGTAATGATAAATGGTATATGAGCTGAAAGGTTATGTGGGTTATAGCCCAAGACTAAAAACAATAGGGTAAATGGGTTTTAGCCTATGACTGAAAACAAGAGGGTACACAAGTTGGAGACCAAGCCTGAAAAAAAGAGGGTATAAGGGTTTTATCCTCATCCCAAAAAAATAGGATACACAAGATATACCCAATACCGAAAATAAGAGGGTATAGATGTTTTTCCCAAGACCAAAAATAAGAGGGTGCATGGGTTGTAGTCTAATCCTGAATGCAAGAGGGTATACACATCTTATCCCAAGACTAAAAATAAGATTGTTCATGTGTTTTTTGACGAAGCCTGAAGATGGTACATAGGTGATTATCCCAATCCTAACAAGATATTATGATCTTGGTAGCTAGTCTTGAAATAAGATTTTCTATGCTTACATGTATGAAAAAATTCCATTTCTTATTCCTAAACTATGATTTCATGAAACATGCTCTGGATTCCCTTATGTTTCATGTATTATGAAATCCTAATATTTACACCATGAATCTTTATTGTGATCTTTCATATGCAGTGTATTATCTTATAATATTAGTATCATGTTCTCAAACCCTTATGATCATGTTATTTTTACATATATACCTTTTTTACCCTTACTGAGTATTTGAGATCACATATTTATTATGTTTCCTTTCCCCAGGTTATGAAGAAAGGTTTTAATTAGGGTAAGTAAAGGGGATGATCTTTAAGGGAGATATTGAAGATCTTTCACCACGATAGAATATTATGTTTCCAAGTTTCAAAAAAATGGAAATATTATGGTCCTAAGGCATGCACTTCTATAATATTCTGAATATTAATATAAAATTATGTAATATCAATGTCTGTTAAACCTAAATCACAATAAAATATGCTTGTGGTGAGGTATGATACATTGGGTGTGTCACGAGTAATATATCATTAATTAATAATGATAGAAATGATTTTCCCTTATATTCTTTAATGGAAGTTGATATCTAATTCCCATTGGTGGAAATGATATAGCCCAAATAAATCAATGACCATGGTGTTCTGTAGACATGTTCAATTTCTAGAAAGTCAAAGAAAGAGACATTTAGAACATAGGTTAACGGAACCATCATAGTACCTAGTTGATTATGGATATCACAATAAAGTAATAACAATACATAGTAAGATCCTGTATATGGTATTATGTCATTACTGAATTAATTTCTTTCATTATTGGTGTATTGGCATGTTTCTAGATTCAATATTTGGAATTTAGGGTACTTCGCCTAATTCCACTGAGAAAGAGTCCTATAAGGTCTTACAATAAGCATATCCAAATACTTAATTAAATAATAATATTATTTAACATGTTGAATAAATATTATTCCCACCCGTGGTTTAATAATTATTTATGTTTTCTTGATTGAATATATTCTGTCACTAGTTATTCGAGAGGATATTAAGTGAGAATAATTTTGAAAAAATATTTATATCTTATTTAGTGAATATAATATTTATTTATTAGTTAATAACAAAATTATATTTATTTATTAAATAAACAGTCATTATTATAGGCTTGATAAATATTATAGAGGAATGGTGGAATGAGTTTAATAGTCTGGTGAGAAATAATATATAATGAATATTATTTTAATAAATAATATTTAATTTAATTTGTGGGTTTATTTCATATCAAGAAATAATAACAATATTATTATTATTATAGATATTGGGTTTCACAGGTATTACGTAAAAAAGAATAGAACATTTGAAATTATTATTTTCTAACTAGATGTTTATAAACCCAATTATATTATTTTCAGAAGTGAGACATTCCATTTTTTTTTCACAATGAGATCTAGAGGGAATCCTCTCAAAGACGTAGAAGGATCCCTCTCTAAGAATTCTCTCAAGAAAAGAGAGTGATCCTCCTCCATCACCACTCTATAGTCTAGAGAGACTAAATAGAATCCATCCTTAAATAGATTCTTGGGGTGATCAAAGGAAAAAGAAACAAGCATTAGGATTTACCATGTAGACCCAAATATTCCTACAAAGACATTCAAGGGTTTTTAGAACATGTGTTGATCACCATTGAAGGGAATATACTATTGATTTCTATAGTGCCATGGAAATATGACATAGATACATTTACAGATCCATCAATGGAGAAAAAATTCCTTATAAGGTAATTATTTAATTGTTTATATTAATTTTAAATAATATGCGATTATCCTACATGTTGGTTATGGTGTTTTTATATTATCTATATTCTTTGATTCAATTGAATTTATCAGAATATTTATCATCATCTAAATCTAGGATTAATCATCTATTATAAAAAAAGTAGTTTTGGGAATGCAGCATACACCGATTCCCCTAAGCTTGAAACCTATATTTGATACCCTATAAATGATATTTCATTATTCTGTGGTTTTCCCACTATGATTATTATTTCTCACATGATTTTTGGTTTTAGTCAATGGAGGAAACGTTAAGGAATCATGTTAATGATGAATATGATAGATAATGACATGAATTTATTGATGAGAAACAAAAAATTATAGGAGATATAATGAATAATATTCTTTATATTCTTATAAAACATTCCAAAGGTATGAATCATTTTGATTTTAAAAATAAGAAAAGTTGGGAAAAATGTTTTGTTGAGTCCTTTATAAAGAAACTCCCACCTTATTTCAGTGGTTCTATTAATCCAGTAGTCATTGAGAAATGTTTTAGTACCAATGAAAATATATTTTCTATTTCATAGTGTTTAGATCTTGAATTATTCATTTTATAGGTATATCATTTGAAAGGAAAAGTGAATCAATGGTAGAATTTTATGAAGAATATGAGGCAACAAGATGAAATTGAATCCATGGAGTGGGATGGGTTTAATAGCTTATTTTTCAAAAATTAATTTCAACATTTTATTCATATGAAAGTGGAGAAAAAATTTCATGAGATAAAAAATAAGGATGATGAATTCCTTGACACCTATGAAGAAAATTTTACAAGGCTTTGGAGGTACACTTCTGGTATTATCATCCAATCCAAAAATAAGGTTGATCAGTACTTCAGCAGCTAAATACTAAGTCTTTGAAGGGTTTTATCCATAAGGGACTTTAGTAACTATGAATAAATTATTATATGTGCTATCAAAATGGAAATTAATATTGGTGTTACCCATAAATATCATGAATTTAAAAATAAAATAAAGTTATAATTCAAATTTAACTTCAAAAATCACGGAGAAAATAAGATGATATTTCCTTTATACTTGAAGTGTGAAAGTAAACATAGAGGAAATTGTCTTAAGGGAACAGTAAATTTTTTATTCATATAAAATAATTACATCTGGTAGTTGAATTGTAAATTTATGGGAAGAAGTTATCTAATGACATGAATAGGGGGAAAGATCCATAAAAAGGACCACCGACACTCTAGTGTTTCAATTGCAAGGACTACGAACATTATGCTAACCAGTGATCAAATTCAAAGTTAAATTATGATGATTGAAATTAAAATCCTATTAAATAAATAGATAATGTAAAATCTAATGTGATCACTATTTCTAATGAGTGGTATGATAATGAAATGGTGAAAGGTTCACTTACCATTCACCATAGAATGAAAAATTCTTATTTGATTCTGGATCTACCCACTATTTTATTTCTGAAGAATTTTATAAGGTTATCAAAATACCAACCCAATGATTATATGTTGAATTAGTAGTGAAAAGCCCTAACGGTATAATGATCATATTTCATGCATTTAAATACTATCTAGTTTAATTTTTTGGGGGATGTTCTTTTTAAAAATCTCTTTATTCTGTCTATGGTTGAATTTGATGTTATCATTGGCATGGATTTGATTTATCTACATAAAACCCACATATATTGTTGAGTAAGGGAAGTTATGTTGGATATTAAAAACCAACCTATTACTATCTATTAGTGAAAATATAAATATTAACTTTTGATGGAAATCACATCTATTTTACGGGTCTTTATTCTCAATCTGAAGGGGTTTTTATCTCATATATTTAAAGAGAAATTCAACATCAATGTTATGCCAATTGTAATTTTTTTTGATATATTTACAAAAGTGTTTCATAGTCTTCCATAGAAACTTGAATTTGAAATATAAATATAACTCATACCTGGTTCTACACATATTTAAAATACTCTCTATATAATGGCCTCGATTTAGATGTAGGAATTGAAGAAGAAATTATTGGAGAATTTTGACACGGTATTTATTCAGCCAAGTGTGTCACCTTGGGGAAAACCTATTATATTTTAAGAAGAAATATAGAATGATATGAATCTATATTTATTATTAGAAGCTAACTGAGATCAAAATCAAGAAAAAGTTTCTTCTACCCCATATTGATGATTTGTTTGATAGACTACACGGATCTCAATACTTTTCCAAAATTAAAATCTATTATGGATATCATAAATTTAGTTTCAAGAAGTAGGATATACCCAAGATAAAATTCCGTACAAGGTATGGACACTATGAATATATAGTAATGACATTTTGTCTTACTAATTACCCCGATATCTTCATATATTTAATGAATATAGTTCTTAGAGAATACCTTGACCAGTTATTTATAGTATTTATATATGATATTATTATCTATTCAAAGAGAAATGAAGAGCATGAAGACCACATGAGTATTGTAATGAACTCTTTGAGGAAAGATAATTTTTATAAAAAAATTTCCAAGTGTAGATGTTGGTTATAAAAGGTTTAATTTTTTGTGTTTATAATAAAACGAGAGGGTATATCAGTTGATCCATCGAAGAAAAAAGTTATTGAACATTGGCCCAGACTAACAACTATGATTGAGTTCAGAAGTTTTCTTGGTTTCACTAGATATTATTTATGATTTGTGGAGAATTTATCATGGCTATATAAGATAATCACCCAGTAAACATGGAAGGGATCCACGTTCCTTTGGATAGATTAATGTGAGGAGAATTTCTAGGAACTGAAGAGAAAGTTATTCAGTGAACCTTTTCTTACACTACCTATAGTGCAGAAGGGGTTTTAATCTATAGTGATGCATTAAAGAAGGTATTGGGATTTATTATCAGGTATAAAAACATTATTATAGCATACACGTCATGAAAATTGAAGGTTCATAAGAAAAATTACCCAACTTTTTATTGGGATTTATTTTTGGTTATTTTTAAATTAAAGATATAGAATAATTTTCTTTATGGAGAAAGGTATAATACACATACATATCAAAAGAGTTTAAAGTATATATTCATACATAATTATTTTCACATGTGCTATGGAGTATAGTTGAATCTAATTAAATATTATGACCACTCAATACATTACCACTGAAGGAAAATGAAAGAGGTGATCAATGCTTTGAGTTGAAAGGATCATTATAGATTATCCAAGATGAGGATAAAAAAGGATACAATATTTCTAGATATTCAACGGATGGATCTAGTAACCTTGAAGGAAAGGGATAAGTCTTATCTTTATCAATTTATTTTACAACCATCTATCTAGGTGAAGATTAAATAGGTACAGAAGGAAGATGTAGAGATACAGAATAAGGTGAGAAATATTATCAAGTTTAAACATTATTTTGATAGAATGATATGGTTCAGAAAATGAGTATATGTACCATCCTAACCAGATTTTAAGGATGAGATTTTATAGGAAGCTCATAGTTCTTCACTATCTATTCATTTTTTAAGTACCAATATATATAGATATTTTAAAGAATATTTATGGTGGGATGGAATAAATTGAATTATATTTTTGTATGTATCCCTGTTCTTGTGAGATTTGAATATTTTTAGTGAGGATATTATTAAAAAATTTAATTAGAATACCCTACCATCCAATGAATAATCGTTGGAGTTATTTTTGAGTAAATTCATCCAAAAATTGAAAAAAATTGTTTTCTTAATAATTTTCATAATATGTTTGGACAAAAATTAAGCACTATTTTTTTATCTCATGAAAGATTCTAAATGAATTGTTTTTTCGGATGTCAAAACTAAAATATTAGAACAACCCTTGGATTACCAGGCCCTTACAGGAGGAGGTTGTTATACCTTATCATATGAAGAACACATTAATTACTGAACTATAGTGTAATTATAATGACTTATATTATTTTAATCCAGCTCATATTTGGATTGAAATTTGATGTTATGATTATATTGATAAAGATACTCTCATTTGTACATTAAATCAAAGTGGTAATCTCAATAGGAGGGATTGATATAGTCATACATGTGATGGAATCACCATAGCCCTACATTGGTTTTTAATTTACAGGAAGGCCAATATCCCTCTAAAAACCCTTTTTCTAATCTAAAGGATATGGAAGAAAAAACTACCGAATCATTACATGTTTAAAAAAATTGGATTTTTTGTTGCCCCAGCATGCTATCTTTGCATTGATTCTGATGAATGCATTAATCACATTTTTTTACCTATAACTTCACTTGTAGGATCTAACAGTACATTCAAGATAATTTCAAGTGCAGTTTGATTATGACCAGCTTTAAAGGCATTATGTAGTCCACTGCTAACACAAAATATAGCGAGAAGGTGATGCATATGCTTCTTATTGCAGCTATCATAGTTATTGAATTCATATGTATGGAATGTAATGGGATGACCATCGAGAACCTTGAATATTCCTATCATCTAGGAATAAAATCCATTCAGAGTGATGTCACCTCCTCATCAAATCTACAAACACGATGCATGAAAAATGATGTTTCTGATCGAATTATCATGAGGCTTTTTTTGTTACTTATATGACCAAAAAACCCCTATTTGAAAAATTGATCAGGTGGATCTCCCCTATTCACTCTGGGATAATGGTAAATGTTGATGGGGTGTCATTAGGTTCACCCAAACCTTCTAGTTATGGCGGTGTCTTCCACACCCATCCGGTCCTTATTAAAGGATGTTTCATCCACTTCATTAAAAATGGATATGCTATTAAATCTTAATTACGGGTGATGATCAAGGATATAAATTATATTTATTATAATGGATATGGATCTATATGGAAGGATTTGGAATGAACTATGGTAGTTGGGATCTTGAAGGCTCGGTTGAGGGATGTTCTATAGAGAATGTTCCACATTGGATTGAATTCCTTCAACTATTAAGCTCAATCATCATAGAGATCACAAATGTTTAAAGGGAATCTTACCCAGCTTCAGATGCTTCATCAAATAGATCCATTGTGGAGGCATGCTCAAGATTGGCCTTCATGGCCCATACATTATACTTACAATTTGTGGTGGCATATTCACATGGTGATCTTTATTCTCATCTATATAAAGCCCCATTATGATGTCTTGACTTTTATTTTTTCACATAAATTTTGATAGGAGTGATATTTCCTGCTCTTGGACCATTTTTACTGTCTCAGTAAATATTATGTCAGTAAGTAAAGGTTAATAGAAAAAATACTAAGGGGATGTTACTACCATCACACATACCAGATTGGAAATGATAAAACATCACCTTTTATTTTTTAATTGGACCCCCCAAAACATCTAAATGTAACAATAATATAAGGGTTGTAATAGATCACCTCATGAATTTTGCACACATCATAACTATTAGAAAATATTTACATCGTGATTATCTTACCAGGATATACATTTAGGATGTGGTAAGGTTGAATGAAGTTACACATTTTATTTTATCTGATCTAGATCCACGGTTTACTTCTAAGTTCTATAAAAGTATTCTAGGATACCTTGATATAGAGTTAAGATTAAATATTATATATCATACTTATATAAATGATAAATCTGAGAGAACCTTTAAAACCCTAAAGAATATTCCAAGATCTTTTTCTATAGATTTCAAAGGTGGTGGGGATCAAAACCTTCCTCTAGTTGAATTTTCATATAATAATTGATTTCATTTAAACATTCATAGGGCTCTTTATAAAGTCCTATATGGAAATTTGAGTTTAGCTACATTCTATAGGGATCAAGTTGGATAAATAAAGCTATTGAGACTAGAGATACCTGAGGAGATGGTAGATAAAGTTAGATCCATTCAACAACACATCAGTGCATCTAAGAGTCTATAGAAAACTTATTATGACAATCATTAATGTGATATTGAATTTGATGTTGGTGAGAAGTCGATTCTCTAAATTTACCAATGGAATAATTTTATGCAATTTTTAAGGATAGAAAATATGAACCAAATGTATATTTGACATTTCTATATTCTTTATCAAGTAGGTATGGTATCTTATCACTTGGAACTTCCACCAAACCTCTTTCAAGTCCATGATATGTTCCATGTATCTCTCCTATGGAAGTGAATACTATATCCTTAACATGTAATAAATTAAAATATTATTTCATTATATCATGATCTTTCCCATAGAGAACAACCCATGGAGATTTTGGATCATAAAAAGTTAGTGTTGTGAAACAAGACCACTCACCTGGTCAAAGTTTTATGGTGAAACCCCCAACATGAAGAATACACAAAGGAACCTATGGATTTGATGTGGCAGAAGTATCCTTAGTTGTTTATATCAAATTGAAATAATTTTTAGGGAAAAATTCTTCTTAAGGGTATCACCCTTAGGTTTTATTGATGTTTTTTAAATAAATTTAGTTTCTTTGGTAGATTACATTACAAGAAACATATAGTTGTGATAAACCACAATCTACCATTAAAAATATAGTAATTTAAACATGATCGTTATTACCTAGAAATTAAAATTGGTGTTATAAATAGTAATAAACACATATTGAAAATTATGTATGAAGGATTTATATCAAAAAAAATATTGATAAATAAGTGCTTAATTTTTGGTAATGTTTTATATGCTTTTAAAATACATTTTTCTCAAAAAAATATTTTTGTTTCTTGTTGTGAAAAAATATTTTTTTCCATATTTTAGAAAATGTATTTGAAAAAATGAAATTTATTTTTAGAATCTAGGTGTCAAAAATATCTTAGGGTGATTTTTTGGGATATTTTTGACAAGCTTACTTTCTGAATTGAATAGTGAAAAATATTGATATTTTTTGAAAAATTTATTTTCATTTAAGTAATTTAAAAAGTTTTATTTTGTTTTAAAATTGTTTAAAATTAATATTAGTTGAATTATGTTATTATTAATATAATTTGGGTAATTGGAACCAATTTTATGATGATTTTTAGTACTAAAAATTTGTATACTTATAAAAAATTTTTCTTTGGAAAACCACTTTTTCTAAAAGTTTGTGGGTTTAAATTAATTTCTATATCTTTTGTGAATTGAATTTAAAAAAATAGATTCCATATTTTTAAGCAGTATAATTAATATTATATAATATGTTCAATTGATTTTTTTTTTGTATTAACAAATAATATAAACAATAAAAATTGACTAACATGGTTAACGTTAAAACAAATTTACCAAGGGTTTAAACTAATAAAATAAGTGTTAAAATGACCTAAAAAGTTGTCCAGTTACTATTTTGACCATATATAGACTTTATATCATCTAATATTCTTGAATAATCTATTTTTGATCCTTTTTGGATGCTTAAAATTTGAGTATGACTTTTTTATTTTAAGAAATTTTTAGTGTGTCATCTCCCCCACTTATAAAAGGAAACCCAATCTTCTCTCCTCTTCACACTTCCAAATATTTTTTTGGAAAATTTCTATCCATGTATCTTTCTTAATTACCTAGCCATGAATTATAATCCTTATATCATTAGAAAAATCTCATAAGATGGATTTTAGTGAAAACCTAATGTGATTGACTTAAAAATAGGTATCGTTCTTAATGAAGAATTTTTTGTTATTTCTTAATTAACCTCATGAAAGTATGATCCAACTATCCTAGTATAATAACATTAGTATGTTGAATATATTGAGTTGATATTATTGTAAGAATCCAGTTTCTCAAGAAGGTACGGTTCTTTTATGTCTTTTTTCAAATTCCTTATCTTGGACCTAATATATCTTCCAAATGAAAATAATAGAGTTTAGAGGGTGTCCCAGGCTTGTTCGTATCGCAGATGATCTATTTTTTGAAATATTAATTTGGGAGACATAGTTAATAGAAACCATGTGACCAAGTACATATGGTTTTAGTAACTATTAAATTGATAGAAAGAGGGATCTATAAGGTCACACCGTTTGAGGAAATGATGCATCTAGGGGAAAACAACCATGTGGGAGAACCTGCATTTTTTAGAAGAGTGTGAAACATGGTTTGTGCATAGTTAGTCAAATTGTGAACAAGAAACTGTTTAAGGTCCCCCTTAATATAGTGGGAGGTGCACTGTTTTTGCATTGTTTTTCCAACCGTGCGACCTAGATATTTTTGGTAAAATGATTTTTCCCCTTAAATATATTTTAACCTCACCCCTCCTATCATTTTGTCTATTTTCTAGTCGGCGGATGACTTTCCTCTGCTTTCAAGCTCAATACTCCATCAATATAGGATCTTCGATATCTCGACTATCTAGACTCGGATTGAAAATCATTCATATCATTGGATCCACGCCTGTATGTTCTCCATTCACCTTATACATTTTTTTTTTCATTTCTCTTCTTCCTGATAGAGTTGTTTTCGTGCAAGCTTATATGCCCAATTTTAAGGGTGTTTGTCTATTTTTCCATTTTCTCCCGATCGGGACCTAACCTAAGTTTGATACTAGACGAGTTCTTCACTACAATAATAAGGTCACTGGTCTAGTATTTATCCCTTAAATTATTGATTTTATATAATATGAATTAGGTTTTTTAATCTGGTTTCATTGTGTGTTTCCACTAAATTAAATCTTTCATAAATTGGAAGCCCCTTTCTAGGACCTAATGACCTGATTGGATCCCCATACACATGTGAGGTTTTCAACCTGAACGTATTCCAACCCTATGGGTGTACCCTTTACATGCATAATTGTATTTTTGAGTTATATAACCTAAACACCTATGGGAGAGTTTGGTATTACTTATGAATTATGATAATATAAATGAAATGGAAAAGCATTGTAGTATATCATGACTAGCACACTAATATTTTTAAGATGAACTGATTATAGGTTAGTGGTACGACTACGTCAACAATTTAAATTGAAGAGTGGTTACAACCTTGTTATTATTGAATATTTATGAGTTTTGAATCTTCAATTGGATTTTATAAAATACAATGATTACTTATCACTATGATAAATGGGAATGGATACCCTTATGCATGTTATATATGTGATAGGGGCATGAAGACCCTTTATAAATGTGATAGAGGCATAAAGACACAGTATAAATGTGGTACAGATATGGGAACCCTTTATAAATGTGATATAGGCATGAAGGCCCTTTATAAATGTGATACATTCATGAATACCCTTTATTATTGTGATATAGGCTTGGCATACCATTACAAATTTGATACGGGCTTGATGACCCTATATTGTTTTACTGGGCATGACGACCCCTACTGTGGTAAATGGGAAAAATGAAATTTTTGTTATTTATGTGCATGAAATACCTTTCTAGATACTAGGCATGGCTTCCCATACTGTTATGATATGGGAATCGTAACCCTATGATTATGATAGTGGGTGTGGATACCCTTACTACTATAATACCAGGCATGGCATCCATTGTTTCTGGTGATTCTCATGCTATAACTTATGGAAGTATGAGTTACACCTTAGGTCTAGGATATTAGTAGTATCTATATATATAGTTGTAGATGTTTATAGGTTTCCATGGCCTACAATAGAGGCTGATGGGCTGGGGATTTTAATAATTTTCATTGAAGGGATGATGGAACTTGTCGTCGCCAATGATCTGTACCCTGGTAAGGTTCGAGGTTCTTGAATAAATTATAAAGAGCACAGAAATAAAATGAAAACAAACTAGTTTAAAATCTGAATATGAAGTAAACTAAAACTAGTTGATGGAAATAATCACTTGAAGGATCCATAGAAGGATCCCTCTAGATCATCTACACGTGCTTTAAAAATCCACTGGAATGACAATCGTCGAATTCAGGGTGCTAGTGTGGAAATATGACGATGTCTTCGACGTCCTGATGATCACTACATCGAGATCCCTTTGATGGTTGAGGAAGATCTTGATCGTTGCTCTTGGATCCACTGATTCTCTCTCTTGGAAGTAGGAGGAGAGAGAGGTTCTCATTTTTCATTCCATGAAATGAATGAATAGTTAAATGGAGAGAGAGACTCTCGTCTATTTATAGTGGTGTTGAAAAATACCCAGTTGGGTTCCCTAACCCCCGTTTATTTCAAAATACACTAAATAAATAATTATGATGAAATAATATATGTAAATATTATTTATTATTTTATCACATACCTGGAATATATAAAAAATATATTACATGAAAAAAAACAGATCCATTTAACTTCACTCGCTATCCATCAAAATATTAAATGAACCTTGAATATTAAAATAATATTCGTTTGATTAATATTATCTCGTATTTACTTACCCTATAAATACGTTAAATAAATTCAATCCTAATTATTCATAACATGAATAATATTGATTTTTTTAATTATTTTGGTGATCAATAACATGGACAACACTCAGACCTTGTAGTGGGGCACGCTATGTCCATATACCTATTCAACCGAATAAGGAGGATTCCTGAATACGCTATTATGTGTGACCCTCTAGGACCCATTCACAATAGGAGTGAATAAAATCCACATACCAAGAGTAGAGTCTAGTAACCCATAATGGCCCCTAAATAGGTAGGGATTTTCCTAGAAACACCAACCAACCTAGGAACACTGATGGTGTGAAATTATCTCTTTGTCATTATATATTATAAAGAAGGATGCACACCAGTGTCATCTTCCTTTTCTTGATTTATTATTTATTGATCTATCCAGATGGATTTACCTTTTGACTACTTTGACCAAATTCTTATGAAGGAAACACCTTCCTGATCAACTAAGCCTGATATATACAACTTCCTAAACTTGGAAGAGACATATACTTTATTGTTCATTCATCCAATGTCATACCACCAACGATGCACCCAACACAAGCTAGCTCACCGAGATTTCAATACCATAGTTTTTTCCTTAAATCAGTGTACACAATGAAATGATACACATTGGTAATGATCTCAAGTCAGGAGACCAGTACAAATGTCTATAGATAGGAACGAACGATGACACCCAAAACATGTGGTGTTTCTTTTGGTGGGTCTCTCCGTATGATCTCACTACTAAGGATAACCAAGTGAGAACTTTAGGAGAAGAAGTCTCAATGCTTATGAGCCCCCAACACATGATAGTCATACATCTACTGTGTCCAGTGTAACACCCCGAGATTTTATGAAAAATATTCTTTTTAATTTCATTAATGTCCTGTGTTGTACGCTACACTAAAATGATCTTGCACAACACGCATCCTTGACTTTACTTGCATTACACGCAATCACGACCTTCCTCAATAGCGTGTGTAGTACGCAATACCGAGTTTCACTAAACAACGATATGCTATTAAAATATTATTAAAACTAGCCGTTATGAATAGTAATAACCACATTTTGAAATTTTTTAAATTCTAGTTTTCAAAATAGACTTCTTTTTTGGATTCCGAATATCTAAATTAGTTTAGGGTGAAATTTTGGTACTTTTCAGATAACTTTCATTTTCTGATAAATAGTGAAAATTACTAAATTTTAATTAAAAACAACCTTTTTAGTCGAAATAATTAAAAGTGATGAATTATTAATTTGAGTGGTTTTAAAGTATATTTATAATATATTTTTACAATTTAATACAATGTTGGTCCTTGGATGTAATTTCACATTTAAACCAGACATAAACAAGTGTCAATCTTTTGATAGTTATTATCTCTTAAGAACACGCTATTTGTTTTGACGACGGGAATTAATTTTTAAATTAATTAATTCAACTGATATGTTTTGAATTTAGTAAAATAGACATCATTTTTGAGTTCATAATATCTAATATAGCTCAGGCCTAATTTTTGGTATTTTTCTGGAAACTTTCATTTTTTGAAGAATAGTGAAACCACTAAGTGGTAGTAAAAAAATGATTTTTTCATAAAACTTAATTTTACCGCTTCTGTGAGTGGAATTTCAAAAATACAAGAGACATGGTTGATTTCATTAAGTAAAATTTGGTTCAATGAGATGAAAATAATTTTTGGTGAATAATAAGTTTTTACTTTTTTTTACCACGGTTAAAAGTAAATAGGGTAATTAAGGGTAAAAATGAAATTATTATTACCCTAACACATGTCCTAATTCTATTGAATAAGTTTAATTCGACCAAAAACAACTTTAGGAATAAAATATGACCATTTAGGCCCACTTGGATTAGATTAGGACATTTATTATTAATTTATTTAAAGAAGGGTTAAAATAGATAAAATCAAAGTTTAATAAGTAGATAATTTTTAATATAGGGTTATACATAAGATAAATTCGACTATAAATATTAATTAGAAATGTAAAACGATTTCCTATGTAATGGTATTTTATTTGTAATTTTTATACATTAAATAATTTAATTTAATTATGACACAATGATGATGCAGTAATTATCTTATTAATGAAATATTGACATAATTGATGTTATAAATACCCAAATAAATGTAATTTGAGACTTTTTATGAATTACACTAATTTTTTAGGTTAATATGACATGATAGTATTGATTTATGTAACTTTTTTCGAACTAATCATTCTGTTATTATTTTCACAAAAATTAATTACTAAATAGTGTCAAAATTGACATAAAATAGTTTTTAAAACAAATATTATATTATTAATTGTTATTTTATTCCTAAAAATCTAAGGTTCGGCAAAATGACTTATATAATGTTATATATATTAATAATAAACAACTTAGGGTTCGTTTGTCTTTTTATAGTAAGTTTATTAACCTTATAGTGTAAGAACACAAAAAGACACTGTAAAAGTAAAATTATCTAACTTAAAGTTAAAACTAAATGATAAGGTTAAAATAGTAAACTAAACTTGACTAAATTATATTGGATGAGAGGATTTAGACCCATACCCACCTTATCCTCGAAATAACTCAATTTTAAGCTATTAAAAATCGAATATGACTTTATAATAAAATAATATTTTTTGTTATTCCAAAGGTGCCCCTCTCCACCCTTATAAAAGGGAACTTTCTCCATCTCTTCCCCACACCACTTTGAGATTTCAAGCTCGGCCAAACCCTGAAAAATTATCTTCTGCACTTCTATAGAAACATCCTAGAGGTCTTGGTCTTCTTCAAAGATCAATTTTAGTGCACTAAGAGGAGGACTCAAAGAGGCGCTTCAAAGAAGAGGTAATGTCCGTTACCGATTCTTTCAACTTTATTTCTTCTTCCACTTATTCTTCTTAGGTTGTTTCATTATGAAGTAATAACATCAGTATCACTAATATAATGATATGTTATTATAATTATGAAACAACCCTATTTCACCCTCTATCCATCCTACGGAAAACAAAATCACCGCACGTGCGTACGTACGGAATACCGTCTCCACGCCGTGGTGTAATCTATTTTCCACCACCACCTTACTTGGATGGGTACAATGGTGTAAATAATAACTATATATGATTATTGTAAAGTGATATTGATTCTGAAATAGTATACATACACTCCAATACAATTCCATGATAATGAGAATGATATCATCGCTCGTGCGTACGTACAGACTACTGTCTCCACGACGCGATGAGATTAATTCTCCACGTTAACCATTCATGAATGATTATAAAGTATATATAATAAGTAATCATGAAATATATGACATAAAAATGATACTGGATTTATGTGTATATATATGTATTTCATCTACTTAATTCCATTCAACTCAATAAGGAAACGAAAATAGCGCTCATGCGTACGTACGGCCTACCGTCTCCATGAACGGTGTATTTATTTCCATTTACTGATCTATTATATATATGTATATTCTGAATATATATTATATATAAATCATGTTTTATATTCTGGAATTATGTAATCATGATCTAAGTAATCATATGAATAATTACAAGTCAATACACGGACGACAAATGAAATGATTTTACGCAAAACACTATTTAACATGGAATTTACAAAATAACGGGTAATATAAAGTCATAAGTGAACCATATATTATATCATAACAATGAGTATGATTCTGGAATAATTCAATGACATTATTTAAATCATTATACAGGAGGTTCGAACACTTACGAAGCAAATCAGACCTATGGTAAGGGACAATCTCGCAATCTCAATTTTTATCCGAGATTGTTTATACTTCAGAATTTACTGGGGAATATTTATCATCCACATCCATATTTCCTCAATATGTAATATTATTTATATCCTCCTACAATTGTTTAAATCTAATTTTAACCTTCGGTGTGTTTTTAGTAAAAGATATGAAAGGAATCTTTTGTCGTTTTTTATACGAGGTACTTTTTAAC
The DNA here is from genome assembly GCA_963277665.1 of Viscum album. Classification (NCBI taxonomy): domain Eukaryota; kingdom Viridiplantae; phylum Streptophyta; class Magnoliopsida; order Santalales; family Viscaceae; genus Viscum; species Viscum album. Next base: position 66,495,842 of record OY728165.1, on the reverse strand, counting down.
TTTTCCGACAAAAGTTCTAGAAGAATGTTTTTTAACTTATACGGCATGAATGGATTTTTAAAACATTATTTCCAAGAAGCTTCCTTTACAATTTTTCAATTTTATTTTTAATCAACTTATTTTAGTCTAGAATTGTATGACATGTTAAGAAAGGAAAAGTGTTTTTGAAGTAGAAATGATATTTTCCTCAAGAATGGGGTTCAAGTGTTTTATCAAAATTATTTTCCATCTAAGATAATATAGGGTTCTGTTTATATCCCTACTATTACATTGATTTGATTATGTTGTGATGGAATTATTTTTTTGAATTCCTTTATCTTATATGAATTGTTTTATGATGTCACGATGTTTAAGAATCCCTTTTTTATTACATGGGTTATGCAATGATGTATGATTTATGATTTTGTGGAACATATAAGAATGGTATCATTATGAGATGGGTGAGACCTATATCTACCTCCAATTCATTGGGTTAAGATTTTTATATCTCATGATATAGACATGGCTGGAATGACAGGTTAAACCGGTTTAGTGAAACAGGACTGAAACGATGAGTGAACTCGGTTCAGAAATGGAATTTGTCCACTAAGATAGCCTTGGTAATGAGTCTTGACTAATAAGAAATGATTCTATATGATTATGTGTGTATGATACAAAGTTTCATGTTTTAGGTTATGATTACTGGGATTACATTTCACTACTATGATTTATCCCATGTTATGAAATTATGATCTCTTTTGCAAGTTAAGATTTCCAAAAGTTATGTTCTTATGTATATAATGTGATTGATATTTCTTTTGTTTACCGTTAATGAGCATTTGAGCTCACCCTTTTATGTTTTCTTTTTCCCAGGATATAAAGAAAGGTTTTAGGTAAAAAAATGAAGATCTTTATGGGATATGTTGAAGATATTTCACCACGATTAGAAGATTATATTCTGAGTTTCCAAAGACACTAAAATATTACGGTACTTGTTTGTGTGTTTTGGTTATGTAGTTAGTATTTTGCAAAAGTAATGTAATGTCCATGTACGTTAAGATTCGGGTCTCTACAATTGGTATCAGAGGAAAGGTTTAGTCAACCATTGGAAACTAGGATGCGAAAACGTTAGTGAGATCCCTGGAGATATTTCTAAGGTATGTCTAGGGATGTCCCTAAGGATAAGTATACGTATTGGATATAGTCCTAAAACTACGGTAAAGATCATAGAATTTAACCTAAGATGTTAGATATTGAGGGAACTCCCCCTTTACTATGTTGTTTTCCCTAGCATGATTTTTGTCTCTCATACTATTCTTTTTGGGTTTTAGAAAATGGCTGGAAACAGGAAAATTCACGATAATGGAGGATATGATAGACAATGGAATGATATTCTTCATGAGAAACCAAATGAAACGGGATCTGGAAGTCGAAACATCATTATTATGCCTAATCAGTAATCTCATAATATGATCAATAATCTCAACTTTGCTAAGTTTCGTGACTCAGATAATAAGAGAAAGATGGAGTTTCATGATGATCGTAGAGGAAAGAAAGTTCAATTTCCCTCATGTAAATCATGTGGGAAGAGGCATCAGGGAGATTGTTTCAAAGGAACTGGAAGATGCTTTGGGTGTGGAAAAGAAGGACACAAATCCAGTAAGTGAAAAGGAAAAGGTTTAGTTAACACCATGGACAAGGATAATGGTATTTCTACGACATCAACAATGATTAGATATTTTAAATGTGGAATGTATGGGCATTATGCAAACCATTGCCCTAATGGAAAATCTCATGAAGAGAATCAGCATGGTCATATGGGTAGTATTTATGTGGATGATGATGAGGAGACTACAAATGATATATGAGCTGAAAGAAGTGTTGAAGCTCAGTTAGTTGTTTTAGAAGGTAGTGGAATGATTGTATATTTATCAAGAGTTATGTTGTATAGTTAATGGTACTATGGAATAAAGAATCATTTAAGGATTGTTACACTATTGTTTTTCCTAAAACTATTTGAATGTATATGTTGAATGGTACCAGTAACCATGGAAGGTTATTCAGATATTTTTTAAAGTAGATTATATGTGCCTAATGAAGGAAGTATAAGATAATGAGATGTTTGATTGTATTCATGAGCTCATGATTGATATAAGGACTAAGTGATATCATGCTTTGAGTATATTTAATTTTGAGGATTTTGGTATGTGGAAAGTGTTAACTTTTAACTGAATTCATGTTTTCACTAAGGTTCAATGGGTATTCATTTTTAAAGAGAATACATGATTAAGGCCTTCGAACGTTTGTAATGTGACCAACAAGACATATCTTATGATATATGGGGATCAACGATGGTATTAAATCTCTGGTAATCGTTTTCAAAATATTATGAGAGTGGACTGCAGTATTATGGATAAGCCTAAAGATTGGAATGGATTATGTTGTACATAAGTTAGTATTATTTAAGGATAGAAGTTTTTTCGATATTATTGATGGGATGTTATAGTAATATAGCTTCAGAAAAAGGACAACCTGAAGGACGGGCGACAACCCATCGTATCAGACAAGGCTGTGGGAATCGAACCCACAACCGAAGTGCGACTGACCTTTATCGCATACCACAGGCCTACAGGAAGTCCCTAGTTATTAGAAACTAGTTTTATTTTATTAATAGGTATGATATATGAAGTATAAGTTCATTTTTGATACCATATACGATTAATCTAACCATAAGATGGACTTATAACTTTTTCCAACCTTTTGTTTGAAATAGATGGAATGACCCATCATTATATCACATGATCTGCTAACACATCACGAATAACAAATTCAACTTCATTTATTTAAGGGATGAAGTAGAAATTGTTCAATTCACAAACAACAGAGAAATTGTACCAAAATCATGTAAGTATTTCTTTTAGTTCATCAACTTTAGGGAAATGATCTTGATAACCAAAAATGTTGTCCTAGTTCCCTTATATCCGATGAATCAGATGGTACCTTAGATCATCACATATCTATAGCTTTGTGATCGTTGGATTTTTCATAGCCATGTTCTCTACCACTCTCCATCAGAACATGATGGTTAGGTTTCTCTTCCATATCCATATTTTCACAAATATTCTCTTATGTGGAAACCCAGTGATTAGTTAATTTGGGTAACCATTATGTTTCATACTTTAGCTTTTAAAGATTGGTTTTGGTATTCATTTTTACAATGTGGGGTTATATTAAAGAAACTTTTGAGTAGTAAACCATTTATAACCCTGATGAATTTCGAGGGCGAAATTCATTTTAAGGGGGGTAGAATGTAACACCCTGAGATTTTATGAAAAATATTATTTTTAATTTTATTAATGTCTTATGTTGTACGCTACACAAAAAGGAGCTTGTATAACATGCATCCTTGACTTTCCTTGCATTACACGTAATCGCGACCTTCTTCGATAGCGTGTGTAGTACGCAATACCAAGTTTCACTAAACAACGATATGATATTAAAATATTATTAAAACTAGCCGTTATGAATAGTAATAACCACTTTTTGAATTTTTTTAAATTTTATTTTTCAAAATGGACTTCATTTTTGGATTCGGAATATCGAAATTAGCTTAGGGTGAAATTTTGGTACTTTTCGGATAACTTTCATTTTCTGATGAATAGTGAAAATTACTAAATTTTAATTAAAAACAACCTTTTTAATCGAAATAACTAAAAGTGATGAATTATTAATTGGAGTGGTTTTAAATTATATTTAGAATATATTTTTACAATTTAATACAATGTTGGTCCTTGGATGTAATTTCACATTTAAACCAGACATAAACAAGTGTCAATCTTTTGATAGTTATTATCTCTTAAGAACACGCTATTTGTTTTGACGACGGGAATTAATTTTTAAATTAATTAATGCAACTGATATGTTTTTAATTTGGTAAAATAAACATCATTTTTGAGTTCATAATATCAAATATAGCTTAGGCCTAATTTTTGGTATTTTTCTAGAAACTTTCATTTTTTGATGAATAGTGAAACCACTAAGTGGTAGTTAAAAAAAATGAGTTTTTCATAAAACTTAATTTTACCACTTCTGTGAGTGGAATTTAAAAAATTCTAGAGACATGGTTGATGTCAGTAAGTGAAATTTGGTTCAATGAGATGAAAATATTTTTTGGTGAATAGTAACTGTTTAATTTTTTTTACGATGGTTAAAAGTAAATAGGGTAATTAAGGGTAAAAATGAAATTATTATTACCCTAACACATGTCCTAATTCTATTGGATAAGTCTAATTCGACCAAAAACAACCTTATTAATAAAATATGACCATTTAGGCCCACATGGATTAGATTAGGACATTTATTATTAATTTATTTAAAGAAGGGTTAAAATAGTTAAAATCAAAGTTTAATAAGTATATATTTTTTAATATAGGGTTATATATAAGATAAATTCGAATATAAATATGAATTATAAAGATAAAAATATTTCCTACATAATGGTATTTTATTTGGAATTTTTAGACATTAAATAATTTAATTTATTTATGACACAACAATGATGCAGTATTTATCTTATTAATGAAATATTGACATAATTGATGTTATAAATACCCAAATAAATGTAATTTGGGACTTTTTATGAATTACACTAATTTTATAGGTTAATATGACATGTTAGTATTGATTTATGTAACTTTTTTAGAACTAATCATTCTGTTATGATTTTCAAAAAAATCAATTACTAAATAGTGTCAAAATTGACATAAAATAGTTTTTAAAACAAATATTATATTATTAATTGTTATTTTATTCATAAAAATATTTGGTTCGGCCAAATGACTTAGATAAGTATATATATATTAAAATAAACAACTTGGGGTTCGTTTGGCTTGTTATATTAAGTCTATTAACCTTATAGTGTAAGAACACAAAAAGACACGGTAAAAGTAAAATTATCTAAATTAAAGTTAAAACTAAATGATAAGGTTAATCTAGTAAACTAAACTTGTCCAAATTCTATTGGATGAGAGGATTTCGACCCATCCCCACCTTAGGCTTGAAATAACTCAATTTGGAGCTATTAAAAACTGAATATGACTTTATAATAAAATAATATTTTTAGTTATTCCAAAGGTGCCCCTCTCCTCCCTTATAAAAGGGCACCTCCTCCCTCTCTTCCTCACACCACTTTGAGCCTTCCTGATCGGCCATCCCCTGAAAAATTATCTTCTCCACTTCTCTAGAAACATCCTAGAGGTCCTGGTCTTCTTCAGAGACCAATTTTAGTGCACTAAGAGGAGGACTCAAAGAGGCGCTTCAAAGAAGAGGTAATGTCCGTTACCGATTCTTTCAACTTTATTTCTTTTTCCACTTCTTTTTATTAGGTTGTTTCATTATGAAGTAATAACATCAGTATCACTCATATACTGATATGTTATTATAAGTATGAAAGAACCCTATTTTACCATCTATCCATCCTACGGAAAATGAAATCACCGCGCATGCGTACGTAAGGAATACCGTCTCCACGCCATGGTGTAATCTATTTTCCACCACCACCTTACTTGGATGGGTATAATGGTGTACATAATAACTATATATTATTATTGTAAAGTTACATTGATTTTGAAATAGTATACATACACTCCAATACAATTCCACGATAATGAGAATGATATCGTCGCTCGTGCGTACGTACGGACTACCGTCTCCACGACGCGATGAGATTAATTCTCCACGTTAACCATTCATGAATGATTATAAAGTATATATAATAATTAATCATGAAATATATGACATAACAATGATACTGGATTTATGTGTATATATATGTATGTCATCTACTTAATTCCATTCAACTCAATAAGGAAACGAAAACAACGTTCATGCGTACGTACGACCTACCGTCTCCATGAACGGTGTATTTCTTTCCATTTAATGATCTATTATATATATGTATATTATGAATATATATTATATATAAATAATGTTTTATATTCTGGAATTAATTAATCATTATCTAAGTAATCATATGAATAATTACAAGTCAAAACACGGACGACAAATGAAACGATTTTACCCAAAACGCTCTTTAACATGGAATTTACAAAAGAACGAGTAATATAAAGTCATAAGTGAACCATATATGATATAATAACAATGAGTATGATTCGGGAATAAGTCAATGACATTATTTAAATCATTATATAGGAGGTTCAGATACTTACGAAGCAAATCAGACCTAAGGTAAGGGACAATATCACAATCTCAATTTTTATCTGAGATTGTTTATACTTCAGAATTTACTAGGGAATATTTATCATCCACATCCATATTTCCTCAATATGTAATATTATTTATGTCCTCCTACAATTGTTTAAATCCAATTTTACCCTTCAGTGAGTTTTTAGTAAAAGATATGAAATGAATCTTTTGTCGTTTTTCATACGAGGTACTTTTTAACTTTTCTGACAAAAGTACGAGAAGAATGTTTTTTTTAACTTATACAGCATGAATGGATTTTTAAAAAATTATTTCCAAGAATCTTCCTTTACAAGTTTTCAAGTTTATTTTTAATCAACTTGTTTTATTTTAGAATTGTATGACATGTTAAGAAAGGAAAAGTGTTTTTGAAGTAGAAAGGAAATTTTCCTCAAGAATGGAGTTCAAGTGTTTTTTCAAAATTATTTTCCATCTAAGATAATATAGGGTTCTGTTTCTATCCATATTATTACATTAATTTGATTATTTTGTGATGGAATTATTTTTATGAATTCCTTTATCTTATATGAATTGTTTTATGATGTCATGATGTTTAAAAATCCCATTTTTATTACATGGGTTATGCAATGATGTATGACTTATGATTTTGTGGCACACATAAGAATGGTATCATTTTGAGATGGGTGGGACCAATATCTCCCTCCAATTCATTGGGTAAAGATTTTATATCACATGAGATAGACATGGCTGGAACGACAGGTTAAACCGGTTCAGTGAAACCGGAATGAAACGAGGAGTGAACTCGGTTCAGAAACGGACTTTGTCCACTAAGATGGTTTTGGAAATGAGTCTTGACTAATAAGAAATGATTCTCTATGATTATGTGTGTATTCCAAAAAGTTTCATGTTTTATGTTATGATTATTGGGATTACATTTCACTACTATGATTTATCCCATGTTATGAAATTATGATCTCTTTTGCAGGTTAAGATTTCCAAAAGTTATGTTCTTATGTATATGATGTGATTGATATTTCTTTTGTTTACCCTTACTGAGCATTTGAGCTCACCCTTTTATGTTTTCTTTTCCCTAGGATATAAAGAAAGGTTTTAGGTAAAAAAAGGAATATCTCTATGGGAGATGTTGAAGATCTTTCACCACGATTAGAAGATTATATTCCGAATTTCCAAAGACACTAAACTATTACGGTCCTTGTGTGTGTGTTTTTGTTATGTACTAAGTATTCCAAAAAAGTAATGTAATGTACATGTACGTTAAGCTTCGGGTCTCTACATCCAGTCAGTAAGATGCGTCTAGACCATTGCACATTTATTTAAGATTAATGTCATAGTATCTTGAGGATCTCATTATAGCCTGGGATCTGCTAAAACCACTTGTTATGAAAGTTAATCTACGGACATTACCATTATATAGTGGATGCATAAATATATATACTATAATGGTAATAATACATCATGTATAACTAATTTTACTCATGATATGGTAATGAAAGTGCTGCATAGTTGGGTCGAGAGAATCCACTATTTCAACACTTCCACTATCCCTAGAGACAACTTGCTAACCTAAATTTTTAGCTACTCACATGATAAATATCATTCTTTTTTGTGTAATGGAATTAACTATTGGGCCTTCCGTGTTTTCTCTACATGGAATATCTACTATATGTGACCTCATATCCTTGAGTAAAACTTCTCAAGATAAGGTATCCCTGAGTATATCACTTTTGTCCATTTTTATAACTTGAAAACTTGTTTAGTAAGAATATCATATTTTATATTATGATAATACTTTTTTTACTAGGTATGATTCCAATAACTGGAACAAATTGTTACATTTAACTACTTTATAGCTGCCTTAGAAGCTGTAACGTACTTTGTATTTGTAGGTATGACTAGAACTAGAATTTAGGAGCTTGAATCACCCATCTCCTTAGAATAAATGTCATACTATATCAAATTTGTCTAAGGATTACTAGTTTGTGTCCCACAATGACTATTATCCATTTTCTCCACATACTAGGTACATATCATTTGTACTTTCCAAAGTACAAGATGATAGTTTTGTCCACTTCACTTACAGTTCTCCTAAAAAAATTGATATATTCCTACAAAAAATTATATCCTAGTAGTATCAATTCTTGTACATATTATGGAATACGTGATTGATCCATCGATGGAGCATATGAAACCCAACTCACAACTTTAATCTCTTCCCATGACCCAAACATGTCAACCTAAAGATATTAATCCATGTGTCATTGACAACAATTCTGAACTTGAATTTTTCTTACATGTATTTTTCAATACAATGTCACTTTATGTACGATTGACTAGGTCCAAGAAACCATTAGATCTACTTAGACATATCCAGTTCCCCAGAACCTAGGTTTCTACATTAAGTCAATCAATGTGGAATTACTTTTAACCTAGTATTATTTAACTATAAGACCAAGATCCAATTCCCATTTGTTCCTAAACATATTTTTATTGAAAACTTTGGTGCTCCCACTAAACTTTGGTTGACACAAGGAAATGATTCATTTGAAATGAATTCTCTAATATCTTGTTGCTTACTTTAATACTGAACTAAATTTTAGTAACTTTAAACCTTTATTGGCATTCGATGGTGTCATCATCCCTTTCTTGTTGCATCATATAGACACCATTGATGAAATATGATCTTGAAATCCATTGAAAAATAGAATGATCTTAGAAGTTTAGCTATGACAAATAAAATTATAATGGATTTAGGAAAACAAACTTAGTATAACCAATCAAGCATTATTGGTACCAAGATTCTTCCATACTAGTTTTGTCTTATTTGAATACCCACCGTAGTATTCAATTTATAATCCCCTTTTCAATTTGATACATGTAATCCATTATTGAATTTTTAATTGTCCTGTCAATCTTAGCTAATTTCAATATACTTATTAATTGTTGGATTTATTATTAATAATGAATAATTTATCACTGGACATGGTGAATATAAAACCATCCCCATGGTTTCATCCTTCCTACATAGTATGTGTCACTGGAACATTCCTATTCCACAAGTACTTGTAGAACTTGTTCCTATGCCAACCATTTGCGCATCAAAAGCATTGACTAAACCCAAGTTAATATTGCTCCAACTATCTCTAATAGAGATGTACACCCTTATATAGAAATTTAGTCTAATACTTGACTACATCTTTTCTTTGTTAGGGATTTAGGTAATATCCTAATAACCTGTTAGGATAATTACCTTAGATGCACAACGTGTTTAACATGATGCATGTTTCTTTAAATCCTTAACAAATGCTTTGAATCTTAAACACATGTTCTATAACATAATGGATTTTTCATCATACTTTGACTCGTATTATATCCATTTATCATTTTTTAGTTAGAATATTGGTTATAGGATTTTCCCGTTATTTTCCAAACACATATTGAAATATAATAGAAGTTTTTTCAAATTGAAACATTGATCTTAATTACACAATTACTTGTATGTATAAAATGTTCATTTAATAATTGCTCTATGTTACGTTTGTTCATTCTATGATGACTTGTGAAACATTATCATTGATTCACTTTATGAACATCAATATCATGATGTAGATAAGGTAACATGTGTTTCAGATTTACTCCATGCTACATTATCATGATCGACGATTGCATAATCAATATATTCTTCGACAGGCTAATTCAAAGAAACTCATATCTTCTAACCATGAATATACTTATCTATTACATTAATTAATAACTTAAAAGAATATTTTGAAGTATCTTTACCTCTATCATTTCTTTTGGATAGTTCACACTCTTCTATTAAACTAACCACGAATGCTTTGTGGAATATTTTTAAATCTCAAGGTTTATTTGTCTAAACTAAATATGTCAATAATACCAAAGTTTTTTATCTATGCTGATCCTAAATAGCATATTGGGTATATTCTTGATGTCCAAGTTTAGTTTTAATGTATAAATAATCATCTTGCTACAACTAGATATTTCTTAAATTTTATATTCATCATGTATTTCCCTAGATTTAAGTATGTCTGAACAATTTGTTGAGAAAGTTATACCATAAAAAACATCCAACCCGAAAATTGGAATAATGTCCAATTATGACTAAAATGGAATGTGAGATAAATTTTTTGGTTATACTCATCAACTTGTTCAACTAAAATCTTCCACTTGTAAATTTATATATTATCTGTTTATCATTGCTGAATTAGGAATCACCCTTATTCAGCTTCTTGGAGAAGGCACTTTACTTTTTATAACATTCCTATACAAAATTTAATTCTGTATTTAAAGACACATATGTTATTCATATATTTTATTCAATACCCAAGAAGTATGTTGAAAACATTAATTTATATTGATGAATATAACTGAACGAGAAGCGAGTACTTACTTATAGTATTTTTGTTCATTTCATTTTTAATCAGACTTAAATTTATTTCATTATATGGGATGAAAATAACCTCTTGTTAAATAACCAACCTCTTTTCTTTGAAAGAAATTACAAAGGTGCCTTTGGTGTAACTTTCCATAGGCCTTTTCACATTGTCTTTCAATTTATTCTCCATAAGAACAAAAGATACTACTTTCTTTAATATTCTTATTACTTGGAGAATGTTTCCTTAATTGTAATTAAGGGATTACTATACACCATTAATTTTTATCCTTTAAACAAAACTAGAGTAATTGGGTTTAAAAGGCATAATAATGAGATTCCATGAAAGATTTTGAACTTTATTTCACTTTACACGAAGCGAGTGCAATCATCACATTAAAATATTGCTTAGATTTCTCCTTGGAAACTTCTTGGAGATGAGACTACACGTAACATCCACTACGTCATGATATAGTGACTGCAACTAACATCATATGTTGATGATAGAATTATTAGAGAACCATCATATGATTGATTCACGAGTCTCCTCTAAGAAATTTTACTCTCTCGCTTCCTGAGGTGGCTTAATAGGTTGGGACACTAATAGCTTGAATTTATGATATAGTAATATTATGCATGAGCATTTGTACTATATTGAAAACTTGTGTTAGTTTGGAAATTAACTTTTTACAATATTTATCTTAGTTTTTACTTGTGGTATTACTTTCATTTTTTACAAATAAACTTTAGCAGATTAGTACTTTTAATGCTGATTATCGAATGTGACATTACAAATTAATTTATTTATTAAATGTATCCCACTAATTTATCAAATTCTAGGAACCCTCTATACTAGAATCAGAAAAATCTATCATTAAAGTATTCGAGTGGCTAGGATACCTGAACCTACCTCATTGTATACAAGCTATGAATACAACACTACTCGAAGGAACCAAGGTGGGCTTTTGGCTGGCCAACCACATTAACTCATAGATCCTTGATCTATTGAGTGAAGTACCAACTTAAAAAATCATTTCTTGATTTACTCAATGTTGGATCTAAAATTACAACAATCTAACTATGGATATTTCTTTGCAACAATTTTAGTTAATTCAACCCACCACCCTAATAAGAACTCCCCTATTGTAAGATGCACTCTTAGTTGTTGCATGACTGAAACCCCAAACACCCAGTTTTGTTCAAATATTAATGAAGAAAGGCAGTGGTGACTTAATATTTATTTGAGGTTATTGTGTTTTCTTGTCAATGAATATAATACATTTCTATTAATCTTGTTCATCTATGTTGTCTCTCTCACAACTGAACGTTAATAGAAAAAGATACGCTTCTTCTTTATGCATTTTATTTTCTATTATTTTATGTATTTATTCTTCTGTTTATAAATGTATAAAATAATAAATAAATGCATATAGGTAACCTTATACCCGACTGGTCTTGAGAATATAAAAAACCTAAGGGTATCATATCTGAGTCAATGCTTGACTCTTAATACAGCTTGCCCCCGTCCTATATGTTCGCTTCTCTTCTGAAGTATCGCCTCATCTTGGAAGGGTCCACATCATGTCATGGGGTACCTCCCCATCTCAGTGGGGTCCACATTACATGTTGGAGTACCGCCTCATCTCGGGGGGGCCTGCGTTGTGTCTTGGAGTACTACCTCATCTTGGTGGGGCCCACTTCGTGTCTTGCATCATCTTCACCTGAAATACAAATATACTCGCGTGCATGCGAGGGGGACTAGGGATATAAATATACATTTGGTACAAATTGGGAAGGCCGACCCTTATATATTTTAACAATAAATAAAGACGATGTGAAGACCGTCTATTTAATTAATTACAATCATGGCATGCAGTTAAACAAATAAATAAATGCAGACGTACAGGGGTCGGTGCTCAAGACCACTAGATGGGTAAAATAAATCCATGATAAAATAAAATTGCATTAAATAAGTATTAGAGATATAAATTAAATTAAAAGAATTAAATAATTCAAATAATTTAATTAATTATCAGTCTTCTAATTAATTTAATTTTAATATCAAAATTAAATTAATTTAACTTAATTCAATTTAATAATAAAATTGGATTAAATTTTTCAGGGTATTTAAATTTATTTATTTTAGAAAAAAATTAATATATCAATTTATTTAATTAAATTCAATAATTTAATTAATTAATTTTATTAAATGAAATTAAAACAATGATCTTGAAACCTTGCTCTGGCCTATCGCGGGATGCACTGAACCCGCACAAACCCATAATAGCTCTGGCATTGAATGTGCTTGGCTTATCTAGGCCAGGAAGGTCCGCCCAGACCCAAACATGGTTGGACAGATCTTCCAGGTCATGTTTCGAGACAAACAGGACCCTGTAGAAATAGTCCAGTGTTACATGTCCATTATTGGATAGTAGTGCACACACGCTTTCATCTACAACTACAGTAGAAGGAAGCCCTACAAGGATATGCTGGAGGTTCCGCGGTCTGACTGACACTGTGAGGTGGGATGCGGCCATGTTTGGCCGCTGTGGGAGGCTAGAGGCCAGTGCGAGGTAGTGAAGGAAGTAGGCGACCAAATCAGAAGAAGAGAGATGGTCTGCTCACGGTAGAGCCCTCTTGGTCCGGTTGCAGCGGGGTGCGGGGTAGCAGTTGGGTGAAGGTCGGCCACGGAGGGCCTTGCGGTGGCCAAGATGTGGAATCCAGTGGTGTTGTGGAGCAGGTCCATGAGCTGATCGATGCAGAGGCGCACTTGGAGTCTCGGCAACCGGCGATTGGAGCGGGCAGTGAGAAGGGTTGCATGAGGTAAAGGACCCAGGCTGGAGGAGGTCGGCGGTTGTGCCGCTGGTCTGACGATGGCTAGGTAAGGCAGGCAACACTTGGTTGGTGCGCTATGCGGGGAAGGAGAAATGTGTGGCATCTCTACCAGGAAGGAGGTAGGGGACTACCCAGGGGTCCATGAGAACCCCCCTTGCTTTTATTTTTTTTGTTCTCTATGTTCTGCCCCCTTAGGGGTTTTTTAATAGGTCACCTCCTTTTTTAAGTCACCTCACCTTTTTTAAGTCACCTCCCCATTTTTTGAAGTCACCACACTTTTTTTATTTATTTGAGTCAAGTCTTCCAATAAATTTTTTCTAAAGGCTAAATGACAACCTTTTAATTTAATAATAATAAAATTATTATAATAGAATAATAATTTATTATTGCTATGTTATTATAATAATAAAATAAATATTATTATAACAAAAAAAATTTTATTATGCAAATTAAACAATGGAAAAATTTTAATTTTCACAAATATTCTTTTTTTTGAAAATTTTGAAAAGGAATAACATTTTAATAACCCGAGCTCAAACTAAAAACATTGATCCATTCTGAAAACTTCGAATGGTCATAAATTTTCCATTCAAAATCATATCAATTCGCGGTTTGAACCATTAAAATGGATTTTCAATCCTCTACATAAATTTATGAAAATATATTTTATTTGGAACAGAAAACCTATGAAATTCGCTCTGATACCACTGATAGGATTTCAATGCCCACAACAGAAGCTGCTGGGCCAGGGATTTTAAAATTGTTCATCAAAGGGACAATGAAACTTGTTGTCTCCAATGATCCAAGCCCTGGTAAGGTTTTGGGATCTCGCGTAAATTATAAAGAGCACAAAAATAATTTTAAAACATACCGGTTTCAACTCTGAATCCACGTTCAACTGCAACTAGTCAATGGTGATCGTCGCTTGAAGGATCCATAGTAGGATCCCTCTAGATCATCTAAACATGCTTCAAAAATATGCTAGAACATCAATCACAAAATTCTAGTTGCTATCGCGGAAATCCAATGATATATTCGATATCCCGATGATCACCGCATCGAGATCCCTTCGATTCTTGGGGATGATCTTGATCTATGCTCTTTGATCAAATACTTCTCTCTATAGGAAGCAAGAGGAGATAGAGGCTCCCATTTTTCATTCCATGAAATGAATGAATAGTTACATGGAGAGAGATCATCTTCTATATTTATAGTGGTGTTTCAAAATTCCTAGTTGGGTTCCCTTACCCCCGTTCATTTTAACGTCTACTAAATAAATAATTATGATGAACTAATCTACGTCAATATTATTTTTATTTTATCACATGCCTGTAATATATATAAAATATATTACCTGATAAAAACTAAGAAATTTAACTCAACTCTATATCCCACTTAATATTAAACAAACCTTGAATATTAAAATAATATTCATTTGATTAATATTTTATTTTATTTACTTAACTTTTAAATACATTTAATCAATTCAATCCCAATTATTTATAACTTGAATAATAATTAATTAATTTAATTTTTTTGGTGATCTATAACTTGGGAAACACTCAAACCCTATGGGGGGGGAACTATGTCCATATACATATTCAACTGAATAGGGAGGATTCAAAAATATGCTATTGTGTGTGACCCTTTAGGCCCTTATCTCAATAGTAGTGAATAAAATCCATAGTCCAAGAGTAGAGTCTAGGAAACCTTCATGAACACTAAAGAGATAAGGATTTTCATAGCAATGAAAACCAATCTATGAACACCGACTGTGTACTATAATCTCTTTATCATTATATCTCATAAAGAAGGTTTCACACTAGTATCATCTCCCTTTTCTTGCTTTATTATTTTTTGATCTATCCAGATGCATTTACCATTCAACTACTTTGGCCAAAGACTTATGAAGGCAACACCGTCCTAATAAACCAGGTTGAGATATACAACTTCGAAGACATGGAAGTGACAAATCCTTTCTTGGCCATTCAACCAATGTCATACTACCAACGAAGCACCCAACACAAGCTACCTCACGACGATTTTAGTACCATGGTTTTTTCCTTGCATCAAAGTACGTAATCAAATGATACACATTGGAAATGATCTCAAGTGAGGAGACCAATACCCATGTCCGTTGATAGGAAAGACCAATGACACCCAAAATATGTGGTGTTCCTATTGGAAAGTCTGTCCTCATGATCTCACTACTGGAGATCCCCATGTGGGAATTTCATGAAAAGAAGTCTAAATGCATATGATCCCCTGGCACATGATAGTCAAATATATAGTTTCTCCATTCAGTAAGATATATCTCGACCATTGAACATATATTTAAGATTAATTTCATAGAATCTCGAGGGTCTAATTGTATCATGGGGTATTTTATAACCTCTCAATAAGACAATTAATTTATAGAAATTATCATTATATAGTGGATGCAGAAATATATACACTATAATGGTAATAATACACCATGTATGACTGACATTACACATGATATGGAAATAAAAAGTACTTTATAGTTGGGTCTTGGGAACCCACTATTTCAACAGATGTCATTATGTATACAATCCATATATGAGTATACATATGGTTACATATTTAGACTATTAGTCATAGTCTGAAATAGGTACTATCAGCCTACTGTCATTTTGGAACAAGAGCTTACCCTTTATAGTTTTATTTATTACTTTACATTATCACCTACACACTTCCATATTATATACAATAACTAATTATTTATAGATTCTGTTGGTGATGGCCTACAATGTTTTTCTAACACCCTATCTTGGATGTCGATGGTACCTTGGCAGACTATATGATAGTAGGTTTAGATAAAGGTAAACCTCCACTAATGGAAGAGTGAATTCTTTCATGAGATTAGATGGGGGATTTTTAGGAGGTGACTGGGATGTAAATCATGAGGCAGTGATAGTTTTTGACCTTTTTCTATCTTTTTATATCATGTTTTTCTTGATTTCTTACTTCCATGCATACATGTTTTCACTAATCTATAGATACATGGAATCATCACGTTTTTCTTTAACACATATTACTACTTTGATTACTATTTAGTGATTGTATGTTTAAACATGCTTACACTATCTTTCTTATTATTAATATGATTACACTATTTATTTATTAATTACATTTTTTTGTTACTATAATATGAGAGAATAGTCTCCCAATGGACAGACCCTAGGTCCTCATTGTTATTCGGCTGCCTCTGGCATTCAAGGAGGTGTACTTGAGTCCTTTTGGAGTATCAAATTGGAGAATTGATTAAGTGGAATGTAGTTTAGGAAGTCACAAAGTGGTATTAGATCATTATTTTATTTCCTTACAATTTTGAGACAATAGAAAGGAGACCAGGAATGCTTTGGGACTTGGT
Source organism: Viscum album (assembly GCA_963277665.1). Classification (NCBI taxonomy): domain Eukaryota; kingdom Viridiplantae; phylum Streptophyta; class Magnoliopsida; order Santalales; family Viscaceae; genus Viscum; species Viscum album. Next base: position 66,479,001 of record OY728165.1, on the reverse strand, counting down.
TATAAGAAATTCTTGGGAGTAGATAACCCACATTTGGGGTAATACTGAGCTTCATGGAATAAGGAATTATCATTATCATGTATTATGCCTATTACGGTTGATTTTATTCCACAATTGGGTGACACACATGCTCATTGATGTTATTATTGATATGATTTAGGATTTATTTTCATCTTTGGCATGATGATATGAGGGAAAAGGAAGCATTGACCATGCATCATTTTAAGCACCTGTTAGATTTCAAATGTCATGCATATTCCATTCCATATAAGAAGTATTTATTGATTGCATGAAATTGTAATATGTGCCTATATGATATAAATGTTATTTGATTAAATTTTTATGTAGGGTACTGAGAAGCATATTTGATACTTAGAGTTTCTACCACAACCTAAATGATGTTTTCCTACTTTGGATATAGAAGACACCCTAAATAGTTAACTTTGGCATCTATATTCATGGAACATTGGTCACATGGACTGGAATGTGTTATTGTATGGTTATGTGGACACCACTCATTGGGTTATAAGGTGAATGGGCCCTTTTGGGTTAGAAGTGATGTCCCATTTGGTTTAACCATTCAAAGAGAAATGAAACACATATATAAAATTCAAATGAAATTGAAATAGTAAAACACATAGCTTGACCTATTAATAACCTTAGTAGTGGTAAGTAGGTTGTGTCTCTAGTGTTCTATATAATGTTCTTATTACCTAGACCCATCTCTTTGAGCAGGAATAGGGGTGAGAATATTAAATAGGAAAGATTTTAGCTATCCTATTTTTGTATCTAAGATTATATCATTATTAAATAATATATGAGGCATGTGTTTGGTATTTTTATAGATATTCAATGATGAAATCCTCTTGTCTTACTCCAGGATGATGGTGGGGACCATGCTCTGGATGTGGTGGGCCCTGAGCTTCTAGTGATAATTATAGTTGTTAAACCTATTGAACCTCATCCAATTTATGTTGTATGAAATGATTCCCTATTTGGAGGATATTTTCTATGGATAATGTTGACTATATGGTGATATCAATGTTCTGAACCTTATATGGGAGATATTACCTAAGAGTTTTAGTAGTAGCATCTGCCCATGTTTCCAGCAGATGGTGGACCATTGGCTACAGAGTTATGGTTGGAGACAATATTGTATATTTATGAACATCTAAAGACACCTCTTATGAGAATATAGAAAATCACTACTTATATTCTTTGAGGATCCACCAAAATCTAGTGGGATATTCTAAACCATGGAGGTTAGTTTTGGGAAGTGTCTTGGAGGTATTTCTAGTTGGGATTCTTTGACTATTTATACCCTAAGACCTTGAGGGCTGATCGTTCCAGGGAATTTATGAACATGTAGTATGGTTTTATGATATTTATGGACTATTAAAATCATTTTATAGAGATTTAGTGCTTTTCGCCAATCTATACAATTGACGATAAAGAGAAAGAGAGACTATTTGATGATGGACTTAAGCATCCTATTTGTTCTCATGTAAATGTTTTATAGTTAAATACCATATATGATATATCCAATTATGCTCTTATTTCCTAGTAGAACTTAAGGAAAGTAGATGTTGTGAGATAGGTTGATTCAAAACTAAGAAAGGCCATTGGTTCAACAAGCGATTGGAAGCGACACATTGAGATTGTGTGTGTAAGAAGATGTATCCATATAAATCCCACATAGTGTTATGTGATATGTCACCAGTGTCAAAAACTTGGGAATAATAATCCCTAGTGTCCTAGAGACCCCATCAAGTATCAATAGTAGGGTAGATTATGGTATCTTCATCATTTTTGTAGGACCTATGCATTTTTCCCGAGTTGGAGAGGATATGGGAGATCTCCACCTTCCAAAAGAAGGATTAGTAGCACACCGCCAAGAAGGTATCAAGATTAATACTTTAAATATTGGAAAAAGAGGAGTTCGTGCCTATAATGGCCTAGTCTAGCCCAGGATCAGGATATTTTCCACTTTGGGTCCAACTCACATGGTTTTTCTTTCCCTAGAAACTGTCCCTCTAGTAATCCCCATGAAAAGGCCTCATGATGGGAGATGTATCCACACCACCATATAACAGGGTGCTTTGTGCTCCTCCTCATTCGATTTGGGATTACAATAACCCACCCCTAGAAGGTCCCAACATCCTTTCTGGAACATAAAATGGAAATTGGCTTTGATACTATTTGTAATGGGCCAATCTAGCCCATTATCATGATGTTGTCCTCTTTATGTCTAGCCAATATGGTTTTTTTATTTCCCTAGTCACTGTCCCTCAGGAAATCCCCAAGAAAAGGCCTCATCACGGTAGATGTATCCACACCACGTATACTAGATTGTAAATGGGATGATGTCACAATAGATTTTTTGATTGGTTTACCAAGGCCGCCCTGAGGTAATGATGAAGTGTGGGTAGTGGTTGAAAGACTTACTAATGTTTCTCAATTCTTATCGATCAAGGAGGCCTTTAGTGTTGATGAGCTTAAGAAGCTGTATATTCGTGAGGTGGTACGATTGCATGGGGTGCCTCATTCTATAATTTTAGATAGGTAATCCTGAATTATGTATCATTTATGATAGATTTTTTAGAGGGAACAGGGTACACAAGTGATTCTGATCACAACATACCATCCTCAGACCGATGGCAAGTCTGAGTGTACGATACAGGTCCTGGAGGACATGTTGTGATTATGTTTTCTAGAATTTGGAAGATCTTGGGAGAAACATGTTCCTCTAGTTGAATTTTCCTACAATAACAGCTTTTAGGTGACTATAGAGATGACACCTTAGGAGGCTTTGTATGGTAGGCCAGGCCGATCACCCATGTGCTGGCTAGAGGCAGGTGAGGCAGCTTTACTGGGACCATGACTTATGGATGAGGCTTTTGAGTAGGTGAATTTGATTCAAAAGTATATGGCTACTGCACAGTCTCATCAGAATTATTATGTAGATTTCCACAAATGAACTCTAGAGTTTGAGGTTGGGATCAAATTTTTTTGCGTGTTACATCGATGTTGGGACACAAGCGGAATAGGAGTCTGGGTAAGATTTCACTGAGATATGTCCATCTGTCTGAGATTTCGGAAAGGGTTGGGCTGGTTACCTATTGATTTCAGTTACCTCATAGGTATGAGGATATGCATGTCGTCTTCCACATTTATCAGTTGTGACATTACTTTTCAGACCTGTCTCAAACCTTTCATCCCATGGATGTGGAGTTGTAGGAAGATGCATCCTTTTATTAGCATCCCATTCGTATTGTGGATCTTAGCATGAAGTTTCTTCATGGACGATATATTCCTTTGGTATGGGTGCTATGGAAGCACAGACGAGTGCAGTACAAGACTTGGGATATGGAGGCTAATGTATGATCACATTGGTTGTAGTTGTTCTCATATATTTACTCACCACCAATGGAAGTTAAAATTGGGGACAAATTGCTTTAATATGGGGTTTTTATGAACCCAGTTCTTCCTTTGAGGAATAAATCTTTTATTTTTTGTTTATAGTTAATAAAATGGGGTAAAAAAGGTTGAGGAGATGACTTGAGGCCTATTAAATGATGAGACTAGGAACTACACGTCATGTACTTATAGGTACACACTGTGTATATAATGCCACATGCCTTGTAATCCCTGTACACAGCCACATAAAGGTCAGGCCAAAAAACTATACGGACATGATGTATAATACCATGTACAAACTATGTACTTTTTTTAATTGATTAATAATTAGGGTAGTGTGTCGTTTCTACAAGCGGAAAAAATGAACCTCCCTTCGACGAGTAGCGCGCCTAAGAGATCCGAACAGGATTTTGGCTCCCAATTTGTTTTTTGGGCTCCGATTCAATGACTGTTGGATTCGTTAGATTCCCCTTGGTGATCTCTCAATTCCAGTTGATCCTTTCATCCTAATTTATACTCTTTATTGAGTTATCAAGGGTTGATATTTTTTTCTCATTTTTAGATCTACCCCATTCTAGGTAAAATCAAAGCTTGACGATGGATGAGGAGAGTTGTACTACGATGAGGTAGGTGGCCTTATTCCTTTTTCTAAATGTAAAGTTGTTTATAAAAGCTGGAGTTTCGCACACCCATTTTTGGGTGTCACCTAAATTGAATTTTCATCTATGTTTTTACCTAATATTGATTAGGTAATTTACTATATGATTATAAAGAATGTTGGAGATTATTAGTCTAGATTGAGGGCCACCTCAGGGGTACGTTTTCCCTTGGATGATCAACATTTTTCCATTTAGCCTAGGATACCTATGGGCATGACTTGAATTTCTTTTACAGGTTACTTAGAATGGAATTGTTTGATTGAATTATTTTCCCATCAGAGTTATATTTTTGTTATCCATAAAATATTGTAACATAAATGTGATGTTTTAAATGATGAAATTCTTAAACACCGGGATTGGCCCTGATACAAGATAAAATTCTTATACACTGAGCTTAGACCTGATAGATGATGAAGTTATTATACATTGGTTTTTGACCACGGAACATCCTTAAATACTTATACATTGGGTTTTGACCCTAGTTTACTAATGAAATACTTATATAGTTGGTATTGATCTAGTTAGTGTTATGTTATACCTTGGTTATATGGTCTGGGTTAAATGCACTAGGAGTGATACTTGGTTTCCACATTAGGATGTCAAGATCAGACTCAGTTGAAAATTGATTAATGAAATGAAATTAATATTGATGCATCTTCCAAGACAAAGAAAAATGTTGGATTTAGTCTTCACCCATACTAGATTTCATTGTATTCTAAGACTTTTGTTGTGCTTACTTTTGAGTACCTACTATTTACGGCTTTCACTATTATACAATGTATGTTATATATATTCACTGAAATATTGGAATAGAACGATGGTGGTGGCCTATTTGGATTTAATCTCACGTCCTATTTGGGTCATGCTTTTGGGCCCAAATAGATTATATGATTGCATGTGTTGATCAGGGGAAGGGCCCTACTACAGGTACTTGATGTGCTTAGTAGGAGTTCGAGAGCATGGGACCGAGTGAAGGATTGCAATTCTTCATAGTTTCCTTTCATTTATTTTGTTATTTTTAGGCTTATATTGTGTATTACTGCAGTGCACATATTTGGATGCTTTTCTAGAACATGTGACATGCTGCATCATCTTTGGTATTGAATGATTCTTGGTTATTTATGTTATCAGTCTTCCGCGGTTTCTTCTAGTTTTAGACTATTTACTTATTTTTATATTGTATATTATTATTTTTCTATGTCACAATCTACCAAAGTGGGCATAGATTCACCACTATCACACCCTAGTCCCTCGATGCTTGTTGGCAACCTTTGGCATTTGGGGAAATGTGCTTAAGGCAATGTGGCCAAATAGGTACGGGGCACCAGTTGAGTGGAATCCATATCTGGGACGTTATTTTATCCATGGTATTCAAGATTCTCAGATAAAGAAAAATAGATAATACTCACTCAAATTAGTTAGGTTAAAGCACGTGGTCATGGATTAGGCTAGATTTATTTATTGCATCATATACCCGAGAGTGTATGCCAATGTAGAGAGTTACCCTTGAGATATGATGTAGGAAAATGGAATTTATTTGAGGTTCATATCCTTTTAATTTCAGTACAATAATTTTTTTGGACCTAATATGGATTCCCATTAACTTTATAGATGTTTCAGGGGGTGTCCGGGGATTTTCAGAGCCCAGAACCCAACTTTGGAAGAAAAGAAGTTGGTCTACACAATTACAAGAAACCTTGAGACCCAATCTATAATGTTTGGTAAAACCATGTGAGGTGGTCTAGACATCTATACAGAGGCACATGAATTAATAAAAAATTCATCAAGGGGTTCATTCCCATGTGGGAGGACCCGAAATTTTTAGAAGAGGCATATCACATTTGTTTCACACATCTAGTCAAATCATGCACATGAACTATGTGAGGTTCCACTTGAACCAGGGAAGAGTAAACGATTGGCACACAGTTTGTCCAACTTTGCATCAAAACCGTGTGGCCCTAAAATTATTTGGTAGAATTACAAAAAAACCCTTAATGACTAATTATCTTACCCCTATCCTCTTATTTCTCCTCCAGCAGGTTGGTGAGACCTCATTCTTCCTATTGATATCCCAAAATCTCTATTTCGTAATTTTTCCCATTCTTCCATTTGAATTATTATCTAAACTTCAATATTGTAGGATAGACACTAGTAATATCTTATTTACATTTGTACCTTTCTCGGTTTTTCTTTCCCTTAATAGTGTTATCGAGGTGCATTCTTATATTCCTTATTTTGAGAGAGTTCATCTATTTTTCGGTTTTTCTATAATATAGACCAAATAAATAGTCAAAACTAGATGAGAAAGGTTTTATGAGAATGGTGTAGGAAATTTATTAATTTTTTCCCATGTTTTTATGTTTTATAATATGTTCTATTTTCTGCATGCTGATTTCACCATGTATTGTCTTTAATTATTTATACCTTAAATTGGTTAGTTTGTTAGATCCCAAATCATATCAATGTTTACAACCTCGGAGTGAGGATTCCCTTTGGGAGTCCCCTCTTTATGACTAATTGGATTTCAATTTTTTAACCCAAAACACCAAAAGGCATTTTTGGATTTTCTCCAAAATTATAATATCATAATGATATGTAATGAAAGTGGTAGAATTTCATGAATAGTGACCTATAAAATTATTATTAATAGATTAAATTGATTAGAGGTGACTGGAAAACCAGAATCACATAATTAAATGGAAAATGGTTACTCTATTTTCACAATACGACATGGTAATGATGAACCCTATATAATTGTGATACTATACAGTCTTGACTAAGAAGATTGTGGAGTTTATATGGTATGAATCCTATAAGACAATCTTTCAGAAGTTAAAATGGAGATTTAATTCAGCACTGATCCAAATTATTCTAGATCCAAGTAGGAGCTATATAGTCTATTGTTTCACACTAGGAATCAGGATATGAGCAGTTCTGATGCAAGGATATGGAGTCATTTTGTATTGGTCATGATATTTAAGTCCTCATGAATGAAATTACCCTACAAATGATCTCAATTTTTAACCTTTTGTACATGAATTATATTGTTGGAGTCATTAACTTTTGGAAGATCATTTTGTGGTGTTTATAGACCCCAAGATTCTCATGTGAATTTTTTATACAGTGAGACTTAAATCCTAGGTAGTAAATATGGGTTGAATATCCACCATCCTTTGACTTCAAGATAGACTATAAAATTGGGAAATCTAATGATATTTCAGATGATCTCAGAAGGAGGGCTCAAAGAAAGATGTTTCATTAGGCTCGTAGAGAATGAAATTTAGGGGTTTATTTTCTAAGATGAATATAAAATCTCAAGACCTTCATGGATAGTCTGTACTTTCATCACTATTATTGAAATATTAACTTCTGGATAAAGTTAATATGAGGTTGTTCATATATTTCAAGGGATTGGACCTATGAGAGATAATTACGGTGGAGGAGCCAGCTTCGGATTGGACTATCGATGATAACAACATCGTATGTATACATGGGAATATCTATGTTCCCATAGATTTACGAGAAGATATGATGTGTGGGTTTCAAGCTTCAAAGTGGTTTTCTCACTTGGGTATCTCCAATATGTATCGTGACATGCATCAATATTATTGATGGCCCTGGACAAAACATTGGATAGTAGGGTTAATCACTAGGTGTTCTACTTATCAACAGGTGAAGGTGGAGAACTAGTGACCTGCTAGTTCGTTAAATCCATTACTAGTTCCATAATGGAAATGGGGATATATTACTATGGATTTTTTAATTATATTTCCAAGATCCCCTCAAGGTAGAGATGCAGTTTTGGTGGTCGTGGATCGACTGATGAAATTATCCCACTTCTTTTCTTTTTGGGATACTTTCTCCGTTGATGATTTGGGTAGATTGTACCTCAGTGAGATCATATGACTTCATAGGGTACATCATACCATCTTTTTATATTGTGAAACTCATTTAACATTAATTTTTTGATAGGGGTTGGAGATAGGTATAGGTGGACAAGTGTTTCTGAGCACATCCTTTCACCCTCAGACCAATGGTCAGTTGGAATAGACTCTAATGTTTCTAGAAGAAATTCAATGGACATGATCCCTTGATTTTGGTGGTTATTGGGAGATAAACATTCCTATTGTTGAGTTATATAATAATAAAAATCACTGGGAGATGATTTAAATGGAATCTTATGAGGCCCCATACAGTGGGTCATTTTATTCATCACTATGCCGGTTATAGGTAGGAGAGGCAACACTAATGGGTCCTCAACTCATTCTGGAGACTTTAGAACAAGTTCAACTAATCAAGAAGAATATGTATCCTAATCAATATATATATAAATATTATGCCAATATCCAACGTCAACCTATAGAGTTCAAGGTTAGGGGTCGGGTATTCTTTCGTGTATTACCCAAACTTGGGAATAGATGGATATAGAGGAAAGTCAAGTTGTCACCACACTTTTTAAGGCCCTTTGAGATTTTAGGGAGATTAAAGATAATATCCTAGTAGTTTTTATTACCTTATTTGAACTGTGAAATGCACAAATTCTTCAATGTTTCATAGCTTCATCGTTTTCTTACTGACCAATCTCATACTTTTGATCTTGAGGATGTTGAGATAGATGTTGATGCATCCTTTGAGGAGTACCATATATTTATCCTTGACTAGAGAATGAAGGATCTACGAGGCCAGTCTATCCTACTAGAATAAGTTCTAGGAAAACATTTCCATGTTTAGATGAGACTCTTGAGAGGGATGCCAATGCACATGCTTAATGGCCGGAATTATTCTTAGAAGAAGTTTTTCTACCCTTGGAAGGTGAAATCAGGGATTTGTTCCTTTAAGGAGGAACACAGTATGAACCTGGTATTTATTTGAGGTATGGATCCTTTTTATTTTGTTTAATCCTTTTTTTCATCCTAATATGGGTTCCCAATAACTTCGTGGAGGTTCTAGGGGTGATTGGGGCTTGTTCAGAGTGTGAAATATAACTTTTGAAGAAAATAAACTAGGCCAAATGGTTATTAGAAACTATAAAATCCATGCCACATATTTTGATAGAATAGTCCAAGGTGGTCCATGCCTCTATCCATGGGCACAATGTTTTTGAAACCTTGAATTGGGGAATTCACTTCTATGTGGATCACATATAATTTTTAGTAGTGGTAGATCACAGGGTTTTCACACCATTAGTCAAAACATGCATGTGAACTATGCGAGGTACCCCTTTAATTTGGGAGGAAAACACGATTTGACCAACTGTACAACCACAAGCATGAAACCCTAAAATTATTGGGTGAAATTACAAAAATACTCTTAATGAATAAATATATTAACCCTCTCATCTTATTTCCTCTCCAGCAGACATGTGAGTCCTCCTTCTTCACATTGATTTCCCAAAATCTCTCTTTTATTGATTTTGAATCTATTCTTCCATCTGAAGTCCAATTAAATAATCGTTATTTTTGTGGGATAGATACTAGTGAGATCTTATTTCATTTTCCCCTTTCCCTATTTTCCTTTCTCTGGATGAACTAAGGGATGTGTAGGATCATATTCCATATTTTGAAGGAGTTCATCTATTTTGTTGTTTTATTCCAATAAATAACAAATCAATGGATGATATTGGATGAGGAGAGTTGTAGAATAATGCGTTAGATGGTATATTAGTCACCCCTCATGATTTTATGTTTTATAATATATTTCATTGTGATGCATGTCATTTTCACCTTACGTTACCTTAAATTATATCTTCCTTGAGTTTCCTGAATTGTTACAACCCAAATTATATCAATGTTTACAACCTGGAGTGAGCCATCCCTTATGTGGTTCTCTCGTTACACCTAATTTCTTTTCAAAATTTTACACCTAAAACTCCAAAATGTTTTTTTATATTTTCTCATAAATGATAATATCATATTGATATGAAATGAATGTAGTGGAATAAAACAACAAGTTCCCTTGAAAATTATTAGAAATAGATTCAATTGATTATAGGTGAGTGTTAAGCCCACATCACCTAATGAAATGGAAAATGGTTACTCTATTTTCATTATTAAATGTATATGAAATATGAATATTTCCTCGGTTCATATTAAATCCAATGGATTTTTATTACTAAGAATGTTTGGGAATGAATACCCTTTATTAATATAGTAAATGGGAATGGTGACCCTTATTCATTGTTTATATAAAACAAATTAACAACCCTGGAACATGTTATTCTGCTACGGGAATGGAAGCCCTTATATAAATATGATACGATACAGGCATAGAGTCACTTATTATGATACTGTACGGGAGTGGTCTCCCTTATTGTTATACTATACCGGCATGGCGTATCATATTGTAATACTATAAAAGAATGGTATCCCTTACTAATCTTGGAGTACCTTACTATGATAATAGGAACGTAATTCATTATAAATATCATATTGGGAATGAAATCCCCTTTATTATCATGGAACTGAGCATGGTCTCCCTATACCGTGATACTGTACATTTTTTCCCTCAACAATTGTTCATAGATATTCAGACAGATACCGAAGCAGGTAGTGTCAACCTTGTTTTCCTTTAGGAACTAGATCCAACCCATTTAAAGTTGTTATTAGTACTTTATTTTATTATATCTGCAAACTTCCACATTATACAAAAAGATTGGATAGTTATAGATACCGTTTGTGGTGGCTTACTAAGTTTGTCTCTCACCCTATCCGGGTCGCTTGTGGTACCCGGAAAAATACATGTTTATAAGTATATAAGGGGAAGCATCCTCTTACATATTCATAATTTATTGCATGAGATAGGATGATATTTTTGTATAATATGATCGAGTTGGATCTTAGGATTGTGGATTGGATTTTGGGTCTTTTTTTTTAATTTTTGTATAGCATGTACTACCTCCCTCCTTGTATAACTATTTTATGGCTTTCTAGATACATAACATACATTATCATCCTTTGTATATGATTTAATTAATGCTTTTAATTATTATTCCATGTTTGGATATTTTTATGTGATTCCACTAGGGCTGGTTATTGGTCCAGTGTTTATAGTGTCTTATTCTGCTGTTTCATTTGTTTATACTTGTGTTTTCTGTTGACATGTTATTAATTATATTATACTATCCACTCTAGTAATGAGGGAATAGTCTCCCCATGGACATACCCTAGGCCCTCACTTCTACTCGGAAGACTCTAGTATTTGGGGAGATTTTCTTGAGATCATGTGTCTAACCGGTCTCAGGGAACTATTCTATTGAAAATGGGTCTGTAAAGTCACATAGGAAAATATAAATTTTCCTGGGACCTCTTCATTCTCAAGTTGAAGGGATTATATATATTTCTTGGGATATACTGGTTGGTTTCCTATCTTGCCTATATAGACAGTTATTTTCATAGGGTGTCATTTACAACAATAGAGGATGGTATGTATACTAAAAATAAAAAATGGGATGTCTACGTGGGTAGAGATGGAACAAATAATCTTGGGATTGATTGAGTGATCTACCATATTTCTGTCCTTTATTTGAATGACCAGGGACTACATGAAATTCATTTTCCTCTTTTAGTTGATCAATTCAGATATATCTTCCCTGACTAATATTCTGGACTACTCTTGAGGGATAGATAGTGTTTTCTACCAATATTGTTCCTAGAGATACACTAGTATTCATTACTCATTACATGATCTCTAATATTGATTTTCAAATTCTCAAGAGGAAGCTAGAGTATTTCTTGTCCAAGTGATTTAGACAACCCAATACGTCTCCCTGGGGTTTACCAATACATTTCACCAAAATGGAATATGAAAAAAATTGAATCAGATTATAGTGAATAAATAGTATCCCTTTTCATATATAGATGACCTCTTTGACTATATCATAGGAGATTGTGCATTATCAAAGATTGATAAGAGATTCGGATATCATCAGGTTCGATTCATACCTTCATATATTACATGTATTTATTTCCATAGTCGATATAACTTATATGAGTGTCTCATTGTGCCATTTGATATTAATAAAGTTCTTGATGTATTTTTGGATTTCATTAACCAAATTTCCATAACTATATGGATTCCTTTATCATGGACTTCTTAGATAACTGCTTGGTGTTTAATCATACTCTAAGAGACCATTCCATACATCTTGAGATCATTTTAAATACACTGACTGAGAAACAACTATATGATGGACTTAGTGAATGTTACATTTTGATCGATAAGTTTAACTTCATGGGTCAAATTGTCTTAGAGGTAGGATTTTCAGATGACCCAGAGAAGGCAAGAGCTGTGGTTACCTAGGAGCAGCCCTGGAACATCTTTGATATAAAAAGTTTCTTGTGGATGGATGGATATTACAAGAATTTAATATAGAACTTATCACACTATGTTTATCCTATTACCGGTGTTACATAGGAGGCTATGATGTTTATGTTGTCAGAAACATGTGAGAAATACTTTTAGGAATTAATTGGAAGGCCTGTTTCAGCACCAATTATGATTCTTCCAGATCATGGTAGAGGCTGTACAGTGCTATGTGATGCATCAGGAACCTGACTGGGTATAAATCTAATATAGAAAGATAGAGTTGTCTCATAATGATATTGGTATTTGAGGCCCCATCCTATAAATTACCTGACATATGACCTTGATATAGACATAGTTGTTCATGCCTTACACTACAAGAGACTATCTATAGGGTGAGTGATTTGTGGTGTATATGGACCAAAAGAGACTCCAATATATCTATGGAAAGTGTGAATTGAGTCTCATATAGTGAATATGAGTTGAATACCTTCAGTATTTTGACATTGATCTTGCTTATAATCTTGGAAAGGGAAATGGAATAGTGGAAGCTTTGAGTCGGAAAACTTAGGAAAAATATATGTATGAAGCTAGTGAGGAATGGAAATTGATGGACCTATTTTTTGAACTACATATAGAGTCTCCTGAGGGTCACAAATGGTCTTCAATCAAAGCCATAGTAGTTTCCTCTTCCTCCTTCATAGGAGGAAGATAAGGAAGTTTTTATATTCTGAAGGCTTGGTTATCTCTAGAGTATATCGTCTGAGGACCCACCTTAGAATTGTTTAATTGGTGGGGGAGACATCCTATTTATATAAGGACATATCTGGGTTACAAATGAAATGAGAGAGGAAATGATGTGATAATTCCATGCTTCTCAGTGGGAATTTCATCCAGGAATCTCTAATATGTGTTAATATTTGTGAATATTGTATTCGTGGATAGGGATGAAGCATCAGATAGAGGATTTTATCACTAGGTGTTCCACCTATTTGCTGGTAAAGGCGAAGAACTAGTGGCCTGATGGCTTGTCGCAGTCATTGCCAGTATCAAAATGGAAATTGGAAGATGTTTCTTCAGAGTTATTTATTCTCTTAATAAGGTCACCTTAAGGTAGATATGTAGTTTTGGTATTCATGGATCAACTGATGAAATTAGAAAATTTCCTTTGTATCTAGGAGACTTTATCTGTTGATGTGATAGGAAGATTATATATTCATGAGATCTTATGGCTACATGGGGTCCATCATAATACTATTTTAGTTAGGTATTATCATTTTATATCAAGGTTCTAGAACAAGTTAAACATAGATATGGGTACATAGGTGCTTTAGATCATAGTTTTTCACCCCCAGACTGATTGATAATCCGAATAAATGATACATGTTTTGGAGGAAATGCTTCTATCATGCATCATTGATTTTAGTGGTTCATGGGATAAGAATATCTATCTTGTTGATTTATCCTACAATAAAAGTTATCAGGTGAAGATACAGATAGATACATATGAGGAAATGTATGCTAATTGATGTTATTAACCTCTATAATGGTTATAGGTAGGAGAGGCAGCACTACTGGGTCCTTATCTCATTCCAGAGATTTCAGAGTTGGTTTACCTGATTAGGAAGTAGGCGTATACTGATTAGTCCAAATATAAATCGTATGCTGATATCCTTATATGACCATTGGATTTTGAGTTTGGGGACCATGTTTTCTTTTGGTTATCACCCTAACTTGAGCATAGATGGATACAGAGGTAAGGTAAGATTTCACCTCACTTTTTGGGCTGTTTGAGATATTGGAGAGAGTCAGTCAGGTTTCCGATCAGTCGCTATTACCTCAAAGATACCACTCCATTAATTACATCTTCTACATTTCCTAGATTTTTTGTTATCATTCCAACCCATCACATACTTTTGACATAATGAGGTTGATTTATATGATTATTCTTCATTTGAGGAGTATCTTATATGAATCATTGACTAGAGCATGGATGATTTTCATGTAAAATATATCTCTTTAGTACATGGGATATAGTATCACAACCATGTATAGGATGAGACTTGGGAGGGGGAGGCTTATGTATGTGCTCAGTGGTAAGTGTTATTTTCAAAATTCATTTCACCACCCTTGGAAGGTGAACTCCGGGATGAGTTCCTTTAAGGGGGGAAGACTGTAAGAACCAGATTTTTATATGAGCTAAAAATCCTTTAATTTTTTGTCTAATTCATTATATTGGACCTAATATGGATGATAAATGAGATTAAAGGAGTTTAGAGGGGTTTTGGGTCTTTTTTGGAGGTTAGAGGATCAATTTTTGGAAAAGGAAAGTGGGCCGCATGATTAGTTGAAACCATGTGACCAAGTCCACCCTATCTGAGTAATAGTGAGAGGCCTAGATAGTGGTATCCATGAATATTCATGGATTGAGGAAACCATGTACCTAGGGGTGGACACCCATGTGGTATCAGCTGTAGTTTTTAGTAGAATGTGCAAGAAAATTTGCACATGGTTAATCAAACTATGTGCATGAAACAGATAAAGGCCCCCTGGATATTGTTGGTGGTGCAACGTCCTGACTTGGATTCCACACAACGTTGCCTTGAGATATTCAGTCACATGACCTCAAGTGAACCTCCCTATACAACATAGGCTACTGACTAGAAGCAAGGGTCTGCTAAGTCGATAATGGGGAGACTATACCCACTTTTATCAGATCAACACACTATAGAAAATAATAAAAAATAGTTGAAGAATATACATAACCATAAACAATACCAATATATTGGGACAATCAATATAGGGGACATAGTATCAAAACTAAAGTATAAAACATGCCATGATAATGTACGTGTCATGTGTCTAAATTGAAAACCCAAAAGAAAGACCCTGAAGACACCCAGTGGATCCCAAACCATGTTTGGTTCCCTTAACCATTCCCCATCCCCAAATAATACATCTAACATAAAGACCTTTCCCCTAAACTTTCTAGAAAAATTAAAGTCTCTTTGGGTACTGACTAGGGATCCCGAGTAGGGTGTGAGCACAACTCAATCGGCCAACACAAACGATGTCTAAAACAAATCCAGTCAATAACAAGTATATACTATTGTATAAATAAATAATTACAATTCATAATGAAATGTTTATCACATTATCAATTAATATTTATTAAACCACATAGACCGCTGAGTTCTTGAGGATACCCATACCTCAATACCTTCTTCTACTAGTAGTAGCTTTGAACTACGTTACATATTCAATTCACATTTCACTATGGAACATGGGATTACATTATCCATGTCACTTCAATTTCATTATTTTATCCACTTGGAACCATAGTCTAATGCCAATGTTTTTGATGTACAACACCATGTCTAGTACCACATTTATTAGTCATGCATATATATCAAGGGTGTAGAACATCATATCTATCCCCCCAATTCTGAAACATGCATATATATCATTGGCATAGATTTTCATATCTATCACCCCATTTATCAACCATGCATTCTGACCAATGGAGTAGATCATCATGTCAATCCCCCATTTGTTAAATATATATATATATATATATATTTATCATTGGCCTAGATCATCATGTCTAGTACCCCATTTACCAACTATGCATATATATTGCTAGAATATATCATCTTGTATGGAACCCCATTTATCAACTATATATATATCATAACACATCAAAATATTATATGTATCTTGTTGTCACTTGTTTTAAAATTGTCATATCAAACGAGATTAAAAAATATTAATTCTCTTTTCAAAATTAACCACCACAACATCCATTAATTAATTTATCAAAGTCCATAAATTAATTTAACAATTAATTAGTAATATAAATATCCTTTAATTAATTGAAAATATAATTAACTACATATTTCCCATTAATTAATTCAACAATTATGTAATCAAGTATCTTACCTTAATCAATTTAACAATTAAGGAACCATTTCACAAACTCAACATCCCATACATATTTCACCAATTAATTATTCTTAATTTTCAATTTGAAAATTAACTTCCTTTAATAAAATATCAACATTTCAATAATTGAATAAATAAATAAATAAATGAAACTAAAAAATTAAATACTCCAATAGTTAATTAATTAATTAATTATCTTGGTTTCACAATTCCATTACTCAATTAAAACCCTAATTTCCCCAATTAATTAATTGACCACATTAATTAAATCAATTTAGGAATTCAAATTTCTAAATGAACCCTAGAAACTTATATAGTCACATACATGTAATTAATATCATGAATTTTTGAATTTAATAATAAACAACCTACCTCGATTTGTAGATGAATGATCACCCAATGAAAGTCCCCAAAAACTGAATAGCACAATGATGTAGATCGGGTTCCAGATCTAAAACCTAAATCAAGATTAACCAAAACAAGATCACATAATTATAAGTCATGATCCATAATCCTAGATATATATTCACAAAATGAAGATCTATATCTAGGAGAAAAAGAATATAACTTCCCACTAAAATAATGAGATAAGGAAGGAGGATGAATGAGAAATAAAATAGATAAGATCCACTTGCCAAGAGTGGTGCATATATTTGATTCGGGATTCAAATCACTAATAACAGAGTTTATATGACCCTTAAATCCCTTCTTAAATCTATGAAATTATTAAAAATCATAAGTGTCTAAATTTAGGTCGAAATGGGTGTGTTTAGTGGGTTCAGGGAAATTGAAAACAAATTATTTTTACATTAAAAATATCATGCAGGGTTTCTTGGGAAGGGTCATGTGGTTTTCCCTAATAGTGCACCCACCACGAACCTATTATTTTAGGGGTGAATTTTTTTCCTTTTAGGGATAAAGTTTTAAAAATTGTGCACCAATCGTGAAACTAACCTCTATCTAGGGGTTCATTGTTTGCTGGGATGGGGTGCATAGTTTTCACAAAACATGCGCCAACCGTTCACAACCCTCCTTCCTTCATTTTTTCTCAAAATTCATCCAAAAAACCCCAAGGAAAAATCCAATAAAAAATTACTCAAAATGAGGCAAAAATATTAAATTTAAACATGACTAGGACAACTTCAAAAAAGTTTGAGATCTTAAAATATCCCTACCTTATAATAACGCATCCTCTAGCCACCCTCTCAAGCTTCCCTAAGATTCCAAGACAAAAAGATTGGGCCACCGAGCCCTCATACCTGCTTCCATTTATAGAGTATCTTCTTGAACATTCCCATGTTTCCACAATACAAAAACTTTCATCATGTTCTTTCCCTACAACAATTTCTTACTATAATCCAACACACATATTTGATACTCCTCATAGGACACATTCACCTCAATCTCAACGTTATCCCCAAAGATCACATGATATGGGTTAGGGTGAGACTAATGAAGATGTGATACATGGAAAACTTCTTGCATAGTGATTTATTTCCATGTAAGAGCTAATCTGTGCACCACCTAACTAATTATATCAACAAACTCAAAGTTTCAAATGAACCATGGTGCTAAATTTCCATGCCTTCATATATGGCGGTGAACCAACCAAGGGGGCACCTGAAAGAAACACATGATCACCCTCTATAAACTCTAGGGGTTGTTGATGTTTATAATCAAACAAATTCTAGATACTCTTAGCCACATACATATGTTTCTTAATTAGCTATGCCTATTCTTATGTCTCCTTTATGAGACTTGGTCCCAACAACTTAGAGTCACACACCTCCATAAATCTTAAATATTACAACCCTACTCTTTATTATGTACTTACACATGATTTATTACATAAAATTTCACTTAATAAAACCGAGAAGATCGAGAGGACTTGTGTCTTTTTGATTAGGAACATTACATGAAAATTTAAGACATAAAATACAACATTTTTACCGAAAACTTCTTTTACTGACCACAATATTTCTTCATACTTAGCATTGCATAGGATAAACTGAGGACATACATAAGAAAAGGGTAATAATTAAAGCCCATTAAGTGAGTAAACAAGGAATAACATGAATAATACAATACATGGTATGTAATAGGCATATCAATTGGTCATAAGAGAAACATGAACAAAAAGGCACGATATAACATGATCATCATAACATGGAAATGTGGAAACAACTTAAAGAATTGCATCATTAACATAAAGGAAGCAGGTAAACCCCTATCCCCATATGGTGGAGAAATTTCCTAAAAGGAATTAGGTAAACCCCTATCCCAACATGACATATCATGATACTAAACATTACCCAATGCATTAGAGCTCTATCATGGAACACCCTTCTTAATCATTTCAATATCATGCTTAAGTGTGCCACATAGATCATATAACATGGATTAATTCAACATAATCATTTATTACATGATAAAGGAATGTGGAATAAATAAATGAATGTTTATAATCAATATTTTTACATTCCTAAAGATTAATACCCCTGATAGAAAAATGGGTGTGGTATTCACCATATGATGATTTTGGCATGGAAAATCACTGTGCAATTTCGGAAGCCTAATAACGTGACATAAAAATTCCTAAAAATGATTGATATTAGAGAAATGTGTCTACCATAATATATAAATGATATGGAAAGTAATTGGGGCATATAGATACATGTATCATCACAATAAATTTGGAAATATAAGTTGTACAATAATAAAGAAACTTGAAGAAAGAGGATAAACAAAATAGTTCTTATGAAACTTTGGCATGGTAACAGGTGTACATGAGAGGGATTAATTAGAGATAAAGATGTATCCCATCATAAAAACATAATAGGTATGGAGGAGGTTCTTAAACAAACCCCATAATTTTTAATTGAAAATAAAAGGGTGTCACAGTATAAGGAAACTTGGATAAAAATGAGAAAAGAAAGAAAGTGAGGATCCCATACTTTGATGTGTGATCCCAAAGGCTGGGGATAGGATTCTTGAGAGATTGGGGGAGCCATGGGAGGATTATAGAGAGGGTTGGATAGATTAGGGTCATGATCCAAGGAGTTTTATAGATGAGAAATGGGATATTGGTTTAGTTTATATAGAAATGAGAGGATAATTATTTAATATTTCACAAACATTGTTTTTTGGAATCTATATAATATACATTCAATATCAAAAACCTTAACATGGTTTTTCCGATGGTTTTTTCCAAATAGGAGTGGAAAAAATTATTTTATAAAGGAAATGTTTGAATAAATTAAAATATTAACCTTGCTTATGTGGCGGTCAGTCGCATTATTAATGAAATAAATTTAAAATAAAAAAAATATTATACATCTTGGAGGATTCACTAAGGCTTTATTATATATGTTAAAAGAATTTCAAATCACAATATTTTAATGGGAAAACATATATTGGGACTATAATACCCATTATAGTATTTATTACATCATTTTGGTGTCATTATGATGTCATAAAACACATATTTTATTTATATGGTATTTAATTTTTACCCAAAAAATCGAATGCCTCAGAAAATTATGAAAAATTCACTGTTAGATTATTTTGATTCCCTGATTCCAAAAATAATATTCATTTTATCTAAATAATTTTTTAAATATGTTAATTTTCGATTTTAAAATTAAAACTGACATTTATTGAAAATTCTTGGGTTTTGAAAAAAAGAGTTTTCAAACCTTAATAAGAATTAAATTTAACTGCATAAAAATTATATACTCATTTATTATTAAAAATAGAAATTTGATAATAATATTTTATTAAAATATTAATTATCTAAAAAATTCATTATTTCAATAAATTAATTCTTTCAAAATACACTTTCTATTTTATCATATAAAAAATATAACTCTTATCAAACATATTATCTAATTATTTACAAATGAAAAAATGATATAGTAATCATTTATAAGATTTTTTTTATAATATTATTAATTAAAAACATATTTTAATTTAATAATTCATATATTTCTCAAAAGTACCATTTTTGCATGAAAAATAAATTTATCAAATTCATCATTTTTTAAAGAATGACTATTCTCATAAAGGAATTGATGGAATAAGAAATTTATTTAGAAAAAGGATTAAATAATAAGTAACTAAAACCTTATTACATAACCCCTTATAACACCCACATAAGACCTAAGGGTAAGTTGTGAAATGGTGACAGACTCTTAGGGTGGCTCCGATAACATCACCTGGGTGGTAATCTCTGTTAACTTGAACTTCTACCATAGGCGATTCTATTCAAGATTAATGTGTTCAATATTAGCTTGGGTTTGGTCAAGAGAGAAGCCCAGTGATAATACCTCCTTTCCGAGCTCTGGAAAATGTGATTCATACAATCCGAGTCTACTTGATAAGGCCATCCTCTCCTTTGTCTGTGTCCAGAGGATTTTTTTTAAAATCTTATATTTATATCAGCCATGTGATCATTGTTTAATGACTATTTTATCAATAGTAATGATACTTAATGGACATTTAAACCTAATAAAAAAATTTTACATGTGTTTTCTATATCCATAATACATTGAAAGATAGAAAACTTTATTCATAAATGATTGGTTCGTTACAGTAAAGGTGATCTACATGGCCTACCAAAAAGTACATTACATGGTGATATTTTTCTCACTTAACGATAACTTTAGTTTTAGGGTAACTCCAAAAAAACTAGGTGTTTATCCCAATACCCATTGAAGCCAAGAGCACATGCCTACATCATATCCTCAAGTTGCTATATAGTATACTCTAACTACCCATCTGTTTGTGGGTGGAAGGCCTAACTCAATAATTCCTCTGTACCGTGCACCTTATTAAATACCTACCAAAACCATGAATTCAAACATGATTAATTATATGAAACTATATTCAGTTACACTTCATGCAGATAGACTATCTCCCAAATATAAAAATCCCCCAACTACTCCACTGATAATGTCTCCTGTATAAGAAGGAAATGCGCTACTTTAATTAGTTTATTCACAATAACCCAAATATAATAATAATTTCTTATATTATTTGGAATACCCATAACCAATTTTATCATTACGTCATACCACTTCCATTCCGGAATGAGCAACAAATGCAGAAAACCTCCAGGTTATTGATGTTTTTCCTTCACCAGCTGATAGGTGTAGCATCATGTCATGAACCCTGATATATCATTTTTTAAGCTTGGGCGCCAAAACTTCCATCATAGGTCATGGTAAATTTTGGTAACACCTGGATGTACCATTGATTTAAAAGAATGAAATTCTTGTATGAGCTCATATCACATGCTCATGGGCATAATGACATGATTTCTAACATAGATGATCTTATCCCCATCTATGATCCAACCAGAAAGTGACTCCCCACCTTAAACGATTTCCCTCAGGGTAAAACATTCTATATTCACATACTATCTATCCTAGATCCATTTTAAAAGTGTAGAATCCAATGAAAATAATACTAGAGGCATATTCTCCTAACTCTCCTAAACCACGACATACATATCAGCTAGTAAAGTCACCATCTTCCAATCAACTATAGACTTCTTAACCATATGAATTTGAGTTTTCCTACTCAAATTTTCCACCACACTATTTCCTTTTCGAAACGTATTTTCTAGCTCAAAATTCAAACACTTATTATACTCAACCCATCACTGCTAATGAAGATATAGATCTCATTGTGAATATATATACTTTAAGATATTATGATCAGTAAACACTATAAAATTATCACAAAACTAATAATTCCGCCAATACTTTAAGTCATAAACCGAAACTTCCAACTTGAGGTCATGTGTAGTGTATATCCACTCATGTGGTTTTATATTTCGAGACCCATATACCAAAAATTGATCTCCCTTCATCCAAATAACTGTAAGACTAATCCTAGACGGGTCATAATACAATGTATACTACTCACCTGAATTAGGTAGGATCAGGATCGTTGTTGATGTCAAATGCTTTTTCAGCTCCTAGAAGTCCTTGTCACAAGCCTATAACCAAAAAAATAATATGACCATTTCGGTTAAGTCTGAAAGAGGCACTGCTAAATAGGAAAATTTAGGGATGAATCACCTATAATATCTAGATAATTCAATAAATCTATGTATATCATATACATTCTTGGGATGATCCCAAGAAACCAGTACCGATACGTTCTCTGGGTCAACTGAGACACCTTCCTATGAGATGATGTGTCCCATGAAGTATACCTAATCGATCCAAGATAGACACTTAGATAGATTGGCGTATATACAATGCTCTCTAAATGTTCCCATAATGATACTAAGATGTTGGGAATGATATTCATGAGCCTGGGAGTACACCAAGATATCATCTACAAAAACTACCACACATTGATCCAGGTACAGATGGAATTTTATTTTCATTTAGGCCATAAACACTACTGGTGTATTCATCAACCTAAACTATATTATAGAGAACTCAAACAGTCCATAACTTCTTTTGAAAGGAGTCCTCAGTATATCATAAGTCATAAGAATAACAACCACAGTCTTTATTATACACATAAAAATTATTTATTACATAAATTTGCACTTAAAAAAACTATGAGGATTGATAGGTCTAGTGTCTTCAGAAATTAGGAATATTAAATAAGAAAGTCGAACATAAAACACAATATCATTATTGAAACTTCCTTTTTTATGACCACAACATTCCTTCGTACTTAGCATTGCATGGGATAACCTAAGGACATGCATAAGAAAATGGTGAGCTATAAAGCCTAGTAAGGGAGTAAAAAAGGCATAAAATGAATAATAAAATACATGCAAGGAAATTTGAATATCAATGGAGCATAAGAGAAACATGAACATAAAGGCATGATAAAGCATGATTATCATAACATGGAAATGTGGCAACAACATTTAACATGATAATAGCATGAGCCAAGGTCATTGCACATAGAGAATGAGTAAACCCTTATGGCACTTGAATTAGCATGGGTAAACCCTCATTTCTCCTGAATTAACACGATAAAACCCTCATTTCACTTGACATATCATGATACTAATATTTACCTAATGCATTGGAGCACTATCCAGACACATCCTTTATAAACATTTCTTTTCATGCACAAGTGTGCCACATGGATCATACAACATGGATTCATTAAACATCATGATTTATTACATGAATAAGAGATATGAAATATAGAAATGTAAGTACTCAATAAAAAAGTACATATTAATAAATGTGAATACCTTTGATAGAGAAATGGGTATGGTATTCACTTGCCCGAGGATTTTGGTTTGGGAAATTTTGGTGTAACTTCGGAAACAAAACAACGTTAAATAAAAATCAGAAAAACGGGCTGATGATAGGGAAAATTGTATCTAATCATTTATATATGGAATTTATAGTAAATGGGTCATTGAAAATAATATCTCAACATATATAATGGAATTTAGATTTATAATATAAAATAATTTCTTTAATGTAAATGAGAAGAGAGAAATTCCTTACAGAATTTCAGCATGGTAACAGTTTTACACGGGAGGAATTAATGAGAGAAAAAGATGTATCTCATCACTAAAACATGTGTTGGGTAGTATTAGAGAGTTTCAAAATCATACCCCAACATTTTTAATTGAAAATAAAATGGTATAACAACTAAAAAATGTAGAAAAAAATGAGAAAGGATGAAATCCCTTACTTGGAGGTGTGACCCCAAAGGATTGGGAGAGGATTGAGAGTGTCTTATAGAGAGATTGAGGAACTTTGGGATGATTTAAGTGAGATGAGGGAAGATTTTGGTCGAGATCTAAAGGTTTTTAGTGAATAGTAATGGGATATTGAGCAGGTTTATATAGGAAATGAGATGGAATTTTTTATTATTTAGGTTTTGGACACTACATAATAAACTAATCAAAACCACAAAGCATCCCATGGTTTTTTCCCTTGAGGGCTTCCATAGGGGAGTGGAAAACAATATTTTATAAGGAAAATAGCTGAATTTTTTAAAATATTAGGCTTGCTTATGTGGTGGTGAGTCACATTCTCAAGGAAAACATTTTAAAAGGTTAAACTATTTTATAATCATTGGAGGGTCCACTAAGGCATCATAAAATTAATAAAAAAATCACATTATTTTAAGGGTAAAACATATATTTTTTGAACATACCTTTTATAGTATTTTATTACATCACTATCGTTTCATTATGATGTCATAAAACACATTATATATTTGAACAATATTTAATTTTTACCAAAAAATTTGATTGTCTCAGAAAATTATGAAAAATTCATCATTGAATAATTTAAACATCCTGATTTCAAAAATAATATTCATTGTATCTAAATAATTTTCTAAATATGGTATGTTTTTACTTTCAAAATAAAAATGAACATTAATCGAAAATTCATGGGGTTTGACAAAGACAGGTTTCAAACCTTAATAAAATATCAATTATATTTTTAAAAATTGTATGCTCATTTATATTTAATAAAAATTAATTTTGATATAATATTTTATTAAAATAATATTTAATTCAAAAATCTATTAATTCATCAAAATATATTTCTTAATTGAATTAAAATATTAACTAAAAATACTATTTGTGCTTTAAAACCCATTTACTAAGTAACAACACTAAAATGAATGTATATTATTTATTCTATTAAAATGTATTGCACATAATCATAGTTCTAGGATCTTGTTACATAACCCCTTATAACACCTGCATAAGGCCTAAGGGTAAGGTGTGCGATGGTGATAGACTATTGGGGTGGCTTAGATAACCTTGCTCGGGTGGTAAAATCTATTTACTTACACTTCTCCAGTAGGTGGTTCTGTTCATGAAAATTGTGTTGAAGCTCAGCTTGGGATTGATCAAGAGCAAATCCCATTGATGCTACCTTCTTTGAGAGCTCTGAAAAATGGGCCCTGTATGGAGCGATTCTACTGGATGAGGCTATCGCTTCCTTTGTCTGAGTAAATTGGATTTGTTAAAGACCTGTATTTATACTAATAATGTGATCACTGTTCAATAACTATATTAGAAATGATAACAATTCATAATATTATTTTGAAATCCAGAATCATAAAACCATGGAAGTCAATATGTTTTATATAATCATTTTACATAATAAGACATTTAATTAGATCAAGAGGATTTTTATTAATAAAAGTTTGGGTCGTTAAAATAAGTCATAGCTAATGATTTCTCGATCTAAAATATTTATTAGGACATAGTTTCCTCTCAAATGGTCAAATAGATAGTCAATACATGGAATAAGATACCATTTATTTAGAGTCATCTTGTTAAACTTCCGGTAAACAACACATAATCATAGATTCCTGCTATCCTTCTTCGAAAACATCATAGGTGAACCTAAGGTAACATACTCGAATGGATAAACCACTTATCCTAAAACTCCTCTAGTTATGTTTTATGATACTGAATCTATTCTGGTTTTATTTCATATGGTAGAATAGATACTGGCTCAACCCCAGGCATGAAATCAACGGTAAATTCCATATATCTCTCAGGTGGAAACCCTGAAAATTCATCAGAAAAGACATCCTGAAATAGTCACACAATTAGTGGAAATACATATTTCTTCACACTTCTGTCATACAACAACAATCTAGCAATCTGGGATGTGATATTTTCCATTTTTTGAGTAATTGGCCCTGTTTTGCCTGCCTAGATATCCCACTCTCCCTAGTGAATATATTTTTCACCATTCAGAGGCGTAATAACCACTATCCTATGATAATAATCAATATTGGACTGGTATGAGACTAGTCGATCTATACCCATAATGAGGTCAAATATTGAAATATCAAGAATATAGATATCCCATGGAAAATATTACTCCCCAATCTCTAGAGAAAAACCCTTTAACAAAATATGTCTCTAGACCATACTCCCAATGGTGTATCTATCATCATTACCCTGATCAAAGACTCCACTTCTAGGCTCAAACCATTAATTTTTTAATTATAAAGGAATTATAAACACATGTACCAAATAAGTCACTAAATAATGTAGAATCTACAAGAATATTACTACTCACTATAGAAGTTCCAACCTCGCTATCCATAAGTGCAGGCTGCACAACATGAAACTATCCTACCCTCTTCCTCATTATGTCTTCTAAGTCCAAAAAGTTTAACCACTCTACTAATATGTGAACTGTTCACCAAAAGAATAATACCAATACCTCTACCACATAAACTTGAATAACTCCATCTGCCAGACAAATATGGTATAGAAGATCCCCATAATACACCTAGGTTCTATCTTACTCCTCCATCATTTAACTACCTTTCTCAGGTTTCTAAAGAACCAATGTAGATATTCCATCTTTCTATAAGGTTATAAATCCAATGGTGGTTAGGGAGAATGTTTTTAAAAGTTTACTAGATTACCACACACGTGGAAAATCACTTGAGTAAGATACTGAGTTGCTAATCCCTCTGACTGTCCACTCTTCTTCCCACTAATCTAGCTAAATTTATGATAAGGATACTTCCTTATCTCATAAGGTGAACATACATATCATCCAAAAAAAACCACATATCAACCACTAGAGGCCCCCTTCAGGCCACCCTAATATTAGATATTGATTCACAACTTATGAAACTTCTTTATCCTGAATAGATTCACATGGGACTTAATATCACACTTAAGTCCATCGTGAAATAATTTTTTCAAAGTAGCCTCATCTATCACCAACGTTGGAGAAAAGTGTTTCAAATTAGTAAACCATCTAGAATCTTCCATAAAAAAAATGGTCCCTTGTGTCTACCACATGAACTCTACTTCCCTATCTTATCTCAGTATCTCAAGGTAGAAGTTCTCTAGGAACTTTTTCAAAAAGATCTTCGATAACACACCATTAATCTGTCTAGTCCCCACATGAACATCACACCAGTGATTCACTAATCCTCATAGCATGCGAGTTTACAACATGAACCTCCTCTCAATAAGAGTCTTTAAATGTGCAAGTGTCATCTCAATACACTCAACCAAAAAACCGGCTCCCTCATGTCCACCCTCTCTAGTAATAGTTGGAGGTTTTTATAACAGAAACTACCTCGCCAAGTTATAAATTATCTCCAAAAACCACCCTAGTTCTCTTTCCATGAATTTAATGAAGCGAGCAATTTTCTATTAGAACTCCTTCCTTGCTTCCTCACTAGGAACTTTTGGTTCCTTAGGTTCCACTGTAGGTAAATCATCTCCATGTATATTCTCATGTCATTCTATGAACATGCGTTATCATGGAGGAATATCTCTAAAATTCCAAATAAACATTTTAGGACTCATAACACCACTTTATCACATTTATGTAAGATGAATAATTAAAATAATTCACAACAATTATTTTCCCCAAAGCACACCATACGGTGAAAACTAAGGCGCTATCACTACCCTTAACCATCATACACCAATGTACTGATTAACAATGGTAAACACATTAATATCAATTTTCTCATTTATACACCCATTTATTCACATTTTCATCATTGTACCATTCTAAATCTCATATTAGGCGCCATTTTTAATTCAATTTCACAATAAAGGGAAAAAAATTCCAAGATCAACAACTTAACCACAACCCTTTTTTATGTGTGTTCATAAAATGATGCATGTCACAAAATAATCCTACGTTGCATGAATGATGCATGCATACTCAAATATCATACCATCTTAGGCCCTGAGTAAATTCTCAAAAAATGAAGACAAAAATATTCATCACCCAAAAAGTGCATCACCCAAGGTGAAATAATATTCAACTGTAAGAACACAAATCAATAATAGCAATACACCCTGGTTACTTGGGTTTCTCCCATACATGTGTTTGAAAATCTAATGTATAATCTCATTACCATAAAACATATTTCGTAGTCCACTATTTACCTTTCCCCAAAAAGTAATAAAAAATAAAAATAAAATAATACTGCTTTAATACTAATTTTTAACATCCTGACCTGGGTTCCATACATCGGTGTCTCGATTTGGTTTGTCACATAACCCCAAGCAAACCTCCTCATATGCTAGAGTCTTTCGAATAGTAGCGAGGGTTTGATAAATAGATCACGGGGAGACTACACACTCTTTCATTAGTATAATACACCATTAAAAATAATAAACAATAGAAGAAGCATATTTATAACTAAAAAAATTAAAATATCTCAAGACAATCAAATATAAGAGATACAGTACCCAAATTAAAGAGAATAACATGCCATGATAATGTACGTGTTAATTATTTAAAATGAAAACCCAAAATTAATATGCTAATGAATTCTTGTATGTCCCGAACCACATCTGGTCTCCTCAACAATGATCCATCATCAAATTATCCATCTAACATAAGACCCTTTCACATTAAATGTCATACAATAATAAATTCTATTTGGGTATTGATCATGCAGCCCAAGTAGGGTGTGAGTACAACTCAGTAGGCCACCACCAATAATATCTAAAACAAATACAGTCAATAATAAGTGTATGAAGTTGTATAATGAAATAGTTACAATGCATAAATAAATAGTCATCACATTATTGATTAATATTTATTAAACCAAATAGACCATATGGTTTCCAAGGACACCCATACCTCAATACCTACTTCGGCCCATGCTCGTTCTGAAGTATGTTACATATTCAATTCAAATTTTATTATGGCGGTTAGGATTACCCTATCTATGTAACTTCAATATCATTATTACAACCACTTGGATCCATTATCCAATTCAAATGTTTTGGGTGTAGAACACCATGTCTTGTACCCCGTTTATCAATCATAAATATATATCACAGGTGTAGAACATCATGTCTAGATCCCCAACTCCCAACCATGCATATATATCATTAGCAAAGATCATCATATCTAGCACCCCATTTTTCAACCATGTATACTTATCATTGGCATAGATCATCATTTACATCACCCCATTTATCAACTATGCATATATATATATATATATGTATGTATGTATCGTTGGCATAGATCGACCTGTCTAGAACTCCATTTATCAACTATTCACATATATCATTGTTGTAGATTGTCATGTATAACACCCCACTTATCAACCATGAATATATATCATAAAAAATCACAATATTTCATGTATATCATTATCACATGTTTTCACATTGTCATGTTAACCAATATTAAAAAACATTAATCTTTTTATTACAATTAACTACCACATCTTTGATTAATTAATTCATAAATTAAATAATCAAAGTCTATCAATTAATTCAAAAATTAATTAATAAAATTAGTTTTTCTTATTTAATTAAAATATTAATCAACCACATATTTCCCACTATTTAATACACTAATCACTTAATTAAATATATTCTATTAATTAATTAAAAACTAATTAACCATTTTAAAAACAAAACATCCAATAATTAATCCAAAAATTAATTATTTTCAATTTACAAGTCAGTAATTAATTTACCTCTATTAAATATTCAAAATTATGATAATTAACCAAAAAATTAACTATCCAAAATTCCAAATTTATATAATTTTATATTTAATTCATTAATTAATTATCTTGGTGCAACAATTCCATTACAAAATTAAAAACCAAATTTCCCCAACTAATTGATTGAAAACATTAATTAATTCAATTAAGAAATTAAAATTGCTAAAAAATCATAGAAATTTATAAAATCACATGCATGGAATTGATATCATTACTTTTTTTAATTGAATAATATACCACCTACCTATATTTTTTGACGATTGATCACCCAATATAAATCCCAAAAAATTGACCAGCACGATGACACAAATCGGGTTCTAGGTCTAAAACCTTAATCAAGATTAAAAAAAAAGATCTCTTAATTGTAGATATAGATATAGAATACTATATTTATATTCACAAAATATAGATATAGGTGTAGAAAAAAAGAAGAAAACTTCCCACCAAAAGAATGAGAGAAGGACGAATGAGATAACAACGAGATATGATCCACTTACCGGTAGAGGTGCATATCTTCTATCCGGGATTAAATTCATAATGCATAGAGGTTATGAAAAATTTGAATCCCTCAAGAAATCTTTGAAATAATAAAAAATCACAAGGGTCTCATTTTGGGTTGGAATGGGTGAGTTTTAGGTGTTCAGGGGGAATTAAAACCTAATTTTTGGTCCATTAAAAATATCACGCACAGTTTCCTAGGTTGGGGTGCACGATTTTACTTAACCTTGAACCAAACAAGCACCTATTATTTTAGGGGTTAATGTTCAGATTTTAGGGTTCAAATTTTAAAAAACCATGCACCAGCCATGCAACTCCCCACTCTCTAGGGTTGCATGGTTTCCTGGGTTGGGGCGTACAGTTTTCACTTTCCTTGCAAAACCCACTTTCCTTCATTTTTTTTGAAATTCAACCAAACACACCACAAGGTAAAATAGAATAGAAAATTACTCTACATGAGGAAAAATGGTACCAATAAACATATATAAGACAACTATATAAAAGGTTTTGATCTTATAGGTGGCCCAAGATTGGCGCATGGTTTGGCTAACTGTGTGGCCGAACAATGTAACCCAACTATATTGGTTGAAACGATTATTTTCCACTTAAATATATTTAAACCTAATTACTCCGATAATTTGATATATTTTATAGTAGAAATGATATTTTATTCCATATTTTTATATCAATACTCTCTAAAATTAGGATCTTTGATATCTTACCCGTCATAACTCAGATTCGAACACCGTTCATATCATTGGCTCCTCCTCGGTATTTTAATCATTCATATAGTGAATTTCATAATTTATCTTCATCTTGCCGGATTTATTTAGGTTTAGTATCATATTCCCTATTTTGGGGATTTTGTATATTTTTATGTTTTCTCCTGATCTCAACCAAACGAAAGGTTGATACTAGATGAGTGATCCTCTACAGGCATAAGCTAGGTGGTATAGTTTTTATCATTTCAAATAATAATTTCATACAATATGTATTATTTGATTCTTTCAAGTATCATTGAGTGTTGACCCTAAATTAAATCTATCGTAAATATGTTTCCCATTTCAGGGATTTAATGACCATAGTTGACCCCAAGACACATGAGTGGTTATCAAACTCAATGTATTCCACCTCTAAGGGTGTGACCTTTACATGCCTAGTTGTATTTTTTGATTATATAACTAAAACACCTATGGATGTTTTTGTCCTTTATTATAAATTGTGATAATATAAATGATATGAATAATCATTGTGGTATAGTATGGATACCACAATTATATTTTTAATACGAATTGAATGTAGGTGAGTGGTATGATCATGTCACCCAATTAAATGGAACAATGGTTACACCATTTTCATAATGGAATATTTACGAGTTATGAATTATTAATTGGATCATATTAAATAAAATGATTACTTATAAATGTTATGAAAGGGAGTAAATAACCTTATACATGTTATATATGTGATGCTGGCATGGTGATCATTTATAAATGTGATGTGGGCATAAAGACCCTTTATAAATGTGATATGGGCCTGAGGACCCTTTATTAATATGATATAGGAATGGAAAGCCTTTGTAAATTTGATTTGAGAATGGAGTCCCTTTATAAATGTGATATGGTCATGGAGTCCCTTTATAAATGTGATACAACCATGATAACCTTATATTATGATACTGGGCAAGATGACATTTATTATGTTATACGGGCTTGATGAACCTTGTTGTTATAAACAGACATGATGTCCCTTACTATGATACTGGGCATGGTATCTCCTACTCTTATGATATGATCATGGTGACATTTTGATTGTTATTTTGGGTATGGTTATCTTTAATGTTGTGATATTGGTCATGGAATCCCTTGATTCTTGTGATATACATACTACAAATTATGGATGTATGAGTTATGACTCTGGTCATGGATAGTTTTATTATCCACATAAATTTTTGTTGAAGTCACTACTTATAAATTCCATATATGTGTATGAATATTATTACCTGTTAAGAATATCTAGCTTAGGCCAAAACATGTACGGTCATCCTAGTGTGTTTCTGGAGAAAAATCTAACAAATTATAGTTTTATTTATTTCTTTCTATTATTACCTAAACACTTCCATATGATATGTAATGATATTATGTTTATATATTTCATTAGTGGTGGCATAACTTATTTATTGCACACCCTATCTGGGCCACCTATGGTACCAGAGAATACTATATGCTTGTAGGTGTAGATGAAAAGAAATGTTCACTTATGGATGAGTGACTTATTGCATTACATTGGATGGGATATTGGTAGAAAATTCATAGGATGTATATCATGATGATTAGATATATTCTTTAATTTTTTGTATCTTTTGTATATCACGTACTCTATTCACTTATTGCTTCCATGTATACATTTTTTTTTCATATTTTTAGAGACATTAAATAATCCTCTTTTTCATATGATAAAACTAATTCTTCGATTATAATTTAGCACTTGGATATTTATACATTCTTCTTTTATCATTTCTATTATTGATATTATTATGTTATTTATCTATTTATTACACCACTATGATACTCTAACATGAGGTCATAGTCTCCCCACAGACACACACTAGGTTATCACTACTAGTCGGCAGCCTCTGTTGTTTGGAGGGGCGTGTTTGGGGCCGTGTGGCCCATTGGATGAGGGAATCGTTTAAGTAGAATTCAAGTCAGGATGTCGTAATTATTTTAATTTCATAACCTATACCCGTCTATTCTATAAAATGGTAAGTGAATCTGTCGATCATATGTACGACAGACTACCACCTCACAAATTGATTTAATTCCTTTTCCATCACCGCCACTAATGGTTAGAGATAATGAGGGATTTAATTTTTATATATTATATTTATGACTTATTTATAATACTTTAAAAATTATATCATATGTATATTTTCGCATTCAAATTCTTTGAGAAATGATAACATCGCTTGTGAGTACATGTAAACTACCGGCTTCACTAAGAGATATGATTCATTTTTCATTATATTTTGACATGGATGGTAATAAATATATTTATAATTAATATAAATGATATATATATGAAATAAAAATTAATTTTGGAATATAATATATTATTTACATTTCTTTCATTCCATCCATTGAGAAAATGAAAGCAACATTCATGTGTACGTACAACCTACCTTCTCCATGAATGATGTAATTAATTTTCTATCTCAAACCTTAATGTACTACTCAAAATTTATATCAAATGAATATATATGATATTTATATCATGGTCAATATTATAGAGATTATATAAACCAATTAACGTAAAAGGAAAGGAAATACCAAAACAATACATACCTGAAGAAAGAATCAGTTATTACCTAAAATGCGATTTTAACAAGGAATTGGAAATAAACAAGCAATAAAAGGTCATAAGTAAATCCTATATGGAATGAAATATATGAATATAGTTATGGAATAGATTCATAATAAACCTATATTCATAATATATGAGTTTCCAACATCTATGGATAATGTTGATACTTTATTTAAGATATTTTCCTCTCACATTTATTTCTATGATACCGATGCCATATTGACCACCTGTTTCATTTATGTGGTTAATATAATTCCCATGAATATACTTTATTATTATTATCATGAAATTATAGGATATAAATATCCATATAATATTATTTTTCCCATGGTTATTATGATTAAAAGGATACCATTGTGGTAAGTTTTTATGTTACAATAACATTTTTTATCGGGGCTATATATAATTAAGTTCTAATGATGAAATATTATGATATCTCTCTCAATAAACTAATTTATTTTATTTTAATCTGATTATTTTTATAAATTATATTTTTTACTTTAATTTTACGATTTTTATGTAATCAAGAGTCCAAACGAATATTATTAGGGAAAACCAGTCTTTATTTCTCTCCTTGGTTTAAAATCACAACTCTTCCTTGTCCATGTTTTTTAAGAATGTTATTGAGAATGTTTTTACTATTATAATTATATTATTTAATTTCATTTTACCAATTTTTTAATTTTTAACAAAACAGGTTTGAAGTAATCTTCTTATCACTTTAAGAATGAGGAGCATTTGAATTGTTTACTAAAAATGTGAAATGAACAATTATTTTAACATGTAAATCATGAATGATATGTTCCTCCATCATGATCTCTCAGTGATTTATAAACAAATTTAAACTTTTACAAGGTTATCTTCAAAGAAACTTTTTTCTTAAATATTTTTAAATTTCCTACATTTTATAAAACTTTTTTCAGAATGGAAAGGATATTTTCATCGAGAAATGTTCCAAGTGATCTTTAGAACAAATTTTCCATATAATATAACACCCTTTGATGATATTTTTGATTTATTGCCTACATGATACAATTATTCCATTCTTATTCTTTCTATGGATATTTTATATTTATGATGAAAATTTGTTTTTTGAAACCTATTCCATTTACAGGGGTCATAATCTGTTGAAATGATTTAATGTTTATGAAACACGTTTCTTCTCTAAGGATTATTCTATGATAAAATGTTTTTAAAACCCATTTATTTTCATGGGTTCATATATGATTATTTTTTTGGTATTTTTCACACATATTTATGATTTTAATTATGTTATGTGTGGGACTAAAATTGTATATCCCCCTAATTTACTGGGTAATAATTGATATCTCATGGGATAAACAGGACTAGAATATAGAGTGAATCTAGTTCAGTAAGGGACTCTATGCACTATAACAGGATCGATAGTAAACCTTAAATACTATGATGGTTTATGGAGTGGGCCCATTACTCTATGATTATAATAAATCTGCTTTTTATTACACACTTAAACCTGATTTATTACAAAAAATATTCACTTGATACAACATATAAGATAGAGAGGTATAGTGTCTTTGGGGATTAGGAGCATTACATAACAGGTTTGAACATAGAACACACAACATCTTTATTGAAAACATCCTTTACATGACCACTACATTCCCTCGTACTTAGCATTGCATGGGATAACCTAAGGACCTGCATAAGAAAAGGGTGAGGAATAAAGCTCAGTAAGGAAATAAAGATTGAATAACATGATAAATACAATAAATTTTAGAAAATAGGCATATCAATGGATCACAAGAGAAACATGAACATAAAGGCATGATAAAGCATGATAATCATAACATGGTAATGTGGCAACAACACTTAACATAGAATTAGTATGATCCAAGGATCATTGCACATGGAGCATGAGTAAACCCTCATTGCACATGAAGCATGAGTAGAAACTCATTTCACTTGAATTATAATGATTCAACACCCATTTCACATGATGTATCATGATACTACACTTTACCCAATGCATTGGAGCTCTATCAGGGCACACCCTTCTTAAACATTTCATTTCATGCATAAGTGTGCCACATGAATCATAAAACAAAACATCATCATTTATACCATGAAAAAGGAGTGTGGAATTCCAATATGAATATCTTTAAACAATAAGTAAATTTTCATAAAGGTGAATATTCTTGATAGAGAAATGGGCATGGTATTCCCTACACAATGACTTTGGCTTGGAAAATCATGGTGCAATTTCGGCAGCGTAACATCGTGACATAAGAACTCATAAAAATGGTTGATGGGAGAGAAAGGGGTGTCTCATAATATTTACATTAAATGTACTGTAAGGGGGTCATATATATACATTTCCCAACAATTTTAATGAAATTTAGATTCATGATACAAAAGAATTTCTTGAATGTAAATGAGGAGAGAGAAATTTCTTTCAGAAATTCGGCACAGTAACTGGTGTACATGGGAGGAATTTAATGAGAGATAAAGGGGTATCTCATCATTAAAACATAAAGAGGGAAGTATTAGGGATGTGAGAAATAATACCCCAACATTTATAATTGAAACAAAAGGGAATAACAACTTAAATAAAATTGGACAAAAATGAGAAAGGAAGAAATCCCTTACTTGGAAGTGTGATCCCAAAGGCTTGGGAGAGGCTTAAGAGAGGCTTGTGGAGAGCTTGGGTAACCTTGGGAGGATTATAGAGAGAGGAGGTAAGGGTTTTTTCAAACTACAAATGATTTTATTGAAGAGGAAGTGGGAGCTTGGGTGGGTTTATATAGGAAAAGAGAGGGAATTCTTTATTATTTAGGTTTGGGACACCTCACATTAAACTAGTCAATAACACAAACCAACCCTTGGTTTTTGCCCCAGGTTTTTTCCAAAGAAGAAGTGGAAAACAATATTTTATAAATCCAATGGCCGAAATTCTTAAAATAATAGGGTTGCTTATGTGGAGGTGAGTCACACTCTCAAGGAAAACAATTTAAAAAGACAAAAATGTTTTATAAGTCTCGGAGGGTCCAAAAAAGCTTTGTAAAATGAATAAAACAAATCTAAAATCACATTATTTTAATAATAAGACATATATTGGCCTAAAATAATGTTTATAGTATTTTATTACCTCACTATTGGGTCATTATGATGTCATAAAACACATTATATATTTAAATGGTATTTAATTTTTACCCAAAAGTTTGACCATCTAAGAAAATTATGAAAAATTCCACATTGGATAATTTTTATATCCTGATTCCAAAGATAATATTAATTTTATAAAACAAATTTTATAAATATGTGAGTTTTTACTTTTAAACTAAAAACCGACATTTATCGAAAATTCATCGGTTCTGACAAAAACAGTTTTCAAACCTTAATAAAAATTACAATTTCATTCATAAAATTAATTGATAATTTATATTTAATTAAAAAATTAAAATAATATTTTATTAAAAGATTATTTTATTAAAAAAATAAATTAATTCATTAAAATATATTTCTAAGTTGAATATTAACTAAAAATACTATTTGTGCTTTTAAAAAAACTATTTACAAAGTAACAATAATAAAATGAATGCACATTATTTATAAAAAAAATAATGTACATAGTCTTAGTTCTAGGGTCTCATTACATAACCTGTTATAACACCTACATAAGACTGAAGGGTAAGGTGTGTGATGGTGATAGACTCTTTGGGTGTCTTGGATAACATCGCTCGGGTGGTAATCTCGATTAAATTCCTCTTCTACTGTAGTCAGTTCCGCTCAAGCTTAATATGTTCAAGATCATCTTGGACTTTGTCAAGGTAGAATCCCAATGATGACACTTCCTTTCCAAGCTCCAAAGAATGGGCATCACATGGGGAAAGTCTCCTGGATGAGGCAATCACTTCCTTTGTCTGAGTAAATTGGATTGGTTAAAGCCCTATATTTATACTAATCACGTGATCACTGTTCAACGACTATATTAGCAACATTCACAATTCATAATGGTATTTTAAAATCCATAAACATAAAACCAATGAAGTTCACAGTTTATATAAAAATAATAATACATTTAATTAGATCAAGAGGAATTTTCATTAATTAATGTTTGGGTCATTACAATGATAACATTGGCAGTAATCCATGACTACTAAGGAAATGATTTTATATGTTTATGGGTATTCCATAATTCTATGTCTTATACCAATATTATGCTCTCTTGGACCATGTTCCTTGATTTATTTATGAATCATGTTTTCCAAACTACCAAGTTTTATTCCATGTCTCATGATTATGATATTAGATATGTAGATTATGGTTTTAAAATGTTAATCTCATGTTAGCATACCCTTCTGATCATGTTATGTTGATATGTTACTTATTTTATCCTTACTGAGAATCCAATCTCACCCCTTTATTATGTTTCCTTTCCCAATGTTATGAAGAATTTTATTTTTTATGATATTTATAAGAAGGGTTATATTTTTGAATAACTTAGTTGGTGATGATGTAGTTCACTTACAAACTAGTTTTCCATGTATCCAAGTTTCCAAAGGAATTGGAACTATAAAAATATGGAGCATAAAGTTACATTATCTAATTAATATTCATCTATAAATATGAGATATCTATGTATGAAAGGTGTAATAAACTATACCATGACTCTCTTTATTCAATATTTGGTTATCCAGGGTCATTTTACAATATAGATCTCTAACATAATTAGCTAAAAAAGCTCAAATCATCCATAATGTTTCATAAAGTGAAAACTATTAACAAAAGAATACCCCCTATGAGTTTCAAACTGGGGGTTTATTTAGGTCTCTTTGTTTTTCACCAGGTGAAAATTGATTTAATGCCGAATGATCCATTTTATGGGTTATTTTCCTTTGGTACATCTGTTCCAGATCCAGTATTCACTTATAGTATCTAGACATGGATGTAATTTCAAGTAGAACCACACAATATATACTTTACCAAAATTTCATGATGTTATCTTATACTAATACTAATCCCTTAGTTTAATATTAGGGTTTTCACTAATGGTGTCTTATCTTAATCTCTAAAATTTTCAACATTATGTAAAAAAATCTAAAGTGTTATATATAACTTCGATATTATGATCAAACTTAACTTATTAACCCTTAAATTATCCTCACCTAACATCCTTACCTATAAAGTTGTCTAAAAATCCCTTTGATACCAACTATCACACCCTATTCCCACACTCAAAGAATATGATGAGAAAAAACACCTTTTTTACATCTTTTTCTTTAAATTAACAAAATAAAAAAATTAAGTATAAATAATTACATTATAAAAAAATATTGTGTCTCATACATTGAAAGTAACTTTTAGGTTTAGAGTTTTAGAGAGTTTGGGAACTCTTTTAACTAATAAATCTCATGTATTTACCATTAAGTAGACATTTTTTTCATATAAGAAACTTACTAATCTGTAATAAATATTCAAAATCTCCATTAAAATTCAACACACTTGCTACTCTTCTAGACTTATGATGTGTAATAATTTTATACATCACCATGAGAAATGGAAATATAAGAAGGGTTATCTAAAATTATTAGTAATGGTATATTTATATTAGAATATATCAAAGTATGAACATGTATTGAATAATATGGTAGTAAACAAATGACAATCAAATAATGATATAATGGAATAAAAATGAAAGAATAATATGTCCATGGATAACAATGGAAATGAATAGTTAATACGGATAATGATAATTCGTTCCTTAGTAATGAAATTCATAATGAAAAAAACTAATTACCTAAACTAGGTTTATAAATCATGATGTTATAAATCATTATCTTACAATTATGTCCCTCTATTTAGGAAATATATTATTTTGGAAGAGCATACACCAAGATACCTAAGATAATTCGTCTCATTAGACCTAGTGATGCATAGATGGGAAATCTATATGGATCCCCACCCTTCTTTAATGAATCCAAATTAATTAATTATATGAAGTAATGAATAAATTATACAATATATAACCAATGTTCTCTTGTTATCATTAACCATTTATATTTAAATAACAAGTATATGAGTTGTAAATATTTCCAAAATCAAGAAAAACAATATCATTACATGTAAGGATCACTCAAAATAAAATTATATATAGAAATTGGTATATATTTAAGTCAATAATTTTCCCAATAAATATATATATGAAATCTAGGTGAACAACCTTTAATTTAAGGAATCAAAAATAGGATATTCATGTAGTTAAGATATTGGAAGAGGAATTATGGTTATATATAGAAGATGATTATTAAAGAAAAGGGAAGTGACAAATATTTTATCTTATAGGGATGTAATTATTCTCATTTTTGAAAATATAGGTAAATAATCAAACAGTAAATAAAGAATACCTTTAAAATAATAGTAGAATTATACTTTGAAAATCATGTTGAAAATAACTATTTTTCCATGAAAAACCTTTTTAACAAAAATTAATAGAATAATTATAAAATAAATTATTTTTTCAATCATAAAACATGGGCATGAATATTTAAAATTATGGGAAATATTTTTTTGTTTAAAAATAATTTTATTTTATTATTTTCATAAAGAAAGACTAAGTGACAAAGAAAATAGTTTATTTTAAAAATTCATTTCCAAGAAGTTTGGAATGGATTTTTTTGAGATATATTAAGACATTAATTTTTTATGAAATATCCAAGAATTAATTCATAAAAAATATGTAATGGATGTATAGATAATATATGGAGTGAAATATAAAAAATATATAAATGATACATAAAACCTTTTAATATTTTGGAACCTATTTATTTAAATCCTATATCATAAATAGGGAAATAATTTTTTTTGATAAATGGTGAGGGGAATTTAGAGTATCACATGAATTAATCAATATTTGAGTTCCAAAAAATATATGAAAAAATTGTTTGGAAGGAAAATATTGACAAGAAAGAAAATATTCATTGGTAGGAATGGGAATTATTCTTAAAATTTTTATAATATTATTTCATAATTATTTTATCAAAGGGGTGTTTATTGATGATAAGAAATAATATCTCAAGAGGAAAAATGGAAATACCATTTACAATAGTGTATTATTAGGATCAAATAAATATTGAAAAGTATATTCAATTTAGAATGACTATGACCTAATATATCAAAAATTGAGTAAATGATAGACTTACGACATCAAAAACTTTTGAATGAAAACCCTTATTCATATTAATTAAAATGAAATATTAAATATGATTAATAATGAGATAGTAATGATATAAAATTTTAAAGAGTAATTAGATAAACCATTCTAAAGAAATCATGGTTTATAATAAGAAATATGTCTCAAGGGGTGAAAATTTGAGGCAAGAAAACCTTACCTTGTACCTGATTCATTTTTTACATTCTACTAACTCGATGAATAATAAAATTAGGTTTTTAAAATAAAATCTTAATAAGATTATTATTTTATTTTTAACTAAATATAGAGCATTTATATAACTCCCTAAGCTCGCTATTCCAAACATAGTTCTTAAAAAGGTTGTGTAAATTGTTTTTAAAAAGAAACTAAACAATTACACAAAACTTTACACAAAATGGACCTTTTACTGGTCTAGGTTCTAGAGGATTAGCCAAAACATACATTTATTAGAGTTAAAACCAAAAGTAAAACAACTGACCACAATGCTTTCACACACTAAATTTAAAAGCGATGAAATCAATAATAATATCTCAAGATACCTATGAAAAATCATTTTAAAATTAAAGGGTGGGCATTAAATTGAACTGTAAGGAATTTTGAAAACCATTGATAAATCCCAAAAAAATATATCTTTGATGATACATTAGAAAAATTCAATTAGAAATACATTTGTAAAACAAAATTTATAAAATACTATAATGCTTTGAAAAATAATTATACTTTGAAAACACTTTTAAACTAATCTAGTGATTCAGTTGAAAATATTAGGTAAGATCTTAAAAAAACTACTGAATCCACTAAAACATTTTAAGGCTATATTTGGCCCACCCACATGAGGGATGAATTCACTATCTAATTTTGTATTGTATTTACAATGTTCAAGTACCGGTTTTTATAAAAATACCTTATATATATATATATATAATTTTCACTTGTGTTTTAGGTTTAAAAATGTATTTATAATCTTTCTTGGAATAAATGCGTTAAATTTTATTTATAAATGTAGAAATACTAATATTTACTAAAAATTACATATTTGACTTGGTATGATCAAATATCATGATACATGATGTTGCATAATCACATGGAAGATAAATCAACATCCACACTATTAAAATTTAAAATAATTATTTATTAAAATTCCTTTATACATGAAGGTAAACTAATGACAACAGCGAAAATATAATTTTATCTTATTAAAATGAATCTATAACAGTAGATAATTATGTGTTGCGCACAAAAATTATCCTAACATCATTTATTTACTAAATACAATCATCCTGTTATATACACTTGAGTTTTGAAGGAACATGACTTTAAGAAGAACATATATATATTAATGTATAAATATCCTAATAACAAAATCATTTATATATGCTCATAAACATGATTTTTATTTGTCATTCATATGATAAAATTTATGACTTTATTAATTCATAAATTCATATGTGAATTAATAATTTGTTAATAATATATTTAAAACAATTATATACTTGAACACCATGCAACTACATATATAAATTTTATATTAGATTGAAATGATAAATTCAAATATAAAAAACAAGTTATATTTTGAATTAAACGAATAGGTTATTTTCTTCATTATTCAAATTTCATGAAAACATAAACTCAATTAGAATAAAATTGAAAACCCAACTTTTTGATAAATTTGAGTAATACTTAGAAATATATATATATAACATAGTTATAATATTTTAATATATGGATTAAACGTGAAAATAAAATTGAAAATGTTAAATTTAAAAATAAATATATGAATATCTTTGTTTCAAAGGAAGGTATAGATTTAAAGAATGAAATAACTAAAAGTATCATTCCCTTATTAGAACCCAATGATAGATTAATGATTAAATTCTGAAAAAGATAAAACCCTTCAATTTCTTTAATATAATTTATATTTTATTGGAAATTAAAGAATAAAATAAATAAAAAAATGAGAAAGAATTTAAATAGATTCTAAAGAACTGAAACACCATCAAAATCAACTTTAAACATAGAAGCCATTCATTGAAAGCCAAATATTTTTGCTGAAAAAAGTCATGTATTTATAGGATCGTCTTAAAACAAATATAATTTTATCTAGAAAAATATGATCATAGCATTGTAAATGTAAAACATAATTTTTAATAAATGAAGACCCTTACACAATTATAATATCAAGAAGGAAAAATAAGTTTCCATAATAAATTTTAAGAAATACCTTACTAAATTAGAAATTGCTTTACTATTATTTGCTAATTGTTTCTCATACTCTCAGAACCAAAAACAACACAGCACAACTCAAAGAGGTGAATGGCCCTCTCACTTCCTTACCCGATCCATTTATATACAATCATAGGATAATATAAGTGATTAATTTATTTTAACTTGTGACGATAATTAATTTTATACGCATATAATATATCAAATTTTATAACATCATTTAAAATATAGATTGACTTACTGAAAGTTGAGATAAGGATCAAATATATATATATTGATTTGATCAACTCTTAGGATAATAGGACACTAAATATGTCCTCAATGATTTTGAAATGAGACAAAAAATTTAGTGAATTAATTTTATGGAAATGCTGAAATAGTAAAATTCATTTAAGTTATATGTATATAGGTGTGGTTTAGATATAATTGTTTTATTCTGT
Organism: Viscum album; assembly: GCA_963277665.1. Classification (NCBI taxonomy): domain Eukaryota; kingdom Viridiplantae; phylum Streptophyta; class Magnoliopsida; order Santalales; family Viscaceae; genus Viscum; species Viscum album. The sequence goes on along the minus strand of OY728165.1, from coordinate 66,435,484 downwards.
TGATATGTATGGAATGGAATAGTCTAATCTGAGATGAAACTTCTTTATGAAGCATTCAACACCAACCATAAATAAATGAAATCAGAAGAGATTTGAATTGGTGAAACAATATCACAAAAAAATGAAGTTCAAATAACTCACACATTTGTAAGGGTCAACATACCAGCGGGGACCACATACATCAATGATAGAATCAAGCGGATGAAATTGAAAAGTTGGGAACTATTAAGTAGATTTTGAAAGGATTCTGAAAATATAAAATTAAACGCGAAATACCTACCGGTCAACAAGGGAACAAAATAGAGAAGAACTCCCCGGTCAAACAACATATCCAACTTGAATCCATCAACGCAAATCAAAACTGGTTAGAGATGAATGATTTCAGACTTCTACATGAAGATCTAGGGTTAGAGCCCCTCGATATGAGTTTCATCCCCCTAAAGTGAAAAACCCAGAGTCGATTTTTCCTCTTTCTAGATTTGATTGAATTTGATCTTTACTTCTCAATTTGAAACCGAAACCGAAGAAAACCTTGATCCAAGCCTTCAATTAAATTCAAACCTACTCTTGAAACTTCTCCGACTCCACAACCCCTTTCTTGGTCCAAATATCATCCCTCAACCTCAATTTCTATAGTGATTGACCATGAAACCTTGGGATCAGAATTCTCCCCAAATGTAACCCTTGACTTGCGAAGGCACAATGCCTCTAGCCATTGACATCGACCTGGTTCCTCCCCCATGAAAACTTCTTCTTATTTCATTTTTTAAATTCATTGTCTTTTAATTATTTTTCACCATTTATATATATATATATATAAACTAAATATCTATAATGTTTAATATAAACAATTAATATTATACTCATATTTTATTTAAAAATATTATTTATTTCATTTTGTTTCATCCATTTATGTTGATTTATATATATATGCCTTATTTTTTTGTCAAATTTCATATAAATATAATTTATAAATAATTAACATATAAATATATATACATGTTATATAAAATATTTTGATTTTATTTATTCATTTTTTAAAAAATTAAAAGGTATAATTTTATAATAACTAAAAATATTATATTTAATATTTTTAAAATAATTTTCATAGTAAGAACAATAATACATGCATTTTCATAATGATTTAATTTTGTAATTATAAAATTGTTAATTTATAATTTCATAAAATTTATTTCATTTGGTATGAAGTGTCTTTGGTAAAATCATTTATTACTGGTATACAAATTTTATTATAACATATATTGTTATTAAATGTTATAATTTTATAAAATACTGATTTTCTATAAGAATAATCAATTAAATGTATTTATTATTAAAATTAATACTCATATATATATATATTATTGTAGTCAATTTATATGATATTTCAATTATATACATATATTAAAATATTAATCAATGAAATTATAAAGTAGCAGGTTCTACTTTGATTCAAAACATATTTTGATCATTGAAAAGATTTATAAAACATTTTTATTAAATCATTTCTTTGTTAGATTTAATTTAAAAAAATAATTTTTTTAAATTTTCCCAGGTTGTTGCATTCTCCCCTCCTTAAAGGAATTGCACCCTCGAAATTCTTGCATTGAACTTAAGAAAATTCAGAATTTTCATCTTCAGAATTAAGGAATTTCTAATGAGACTTATCTAACTCTACTGCACAAGTTTTATTTTTCTCAAAAGTCAACATCTAATCTCCAATGTTGTCTAGACCATTCCTATGAAACCCATTTTAATGACTCAAGCCTCTTCCAGACTCAGTGCTTAAAAATGTTTTGTAATTTTTTTTAAAATAAACTGAAAAATAACACAACACCTTACGCAAAATATGACATTTTACCGATCTAGGTTCTAGAGGGTTAGAATGACTGAAAATTATTATTATTTGGATCATCTAGTCACTTTTCTAGGAATGTGAGAAACCACAAAGTCCAGCAAAACAACCAAATAGAAAAAAGATAATTCCCAAGTAAATAAAAGTTCTTCCCCTCCCAAGAACTTGCATCATGTTAAGATCCTCCACCAAGGAATGAGCACTCAAACAGTCCCGTGAAAAGATGCACAAACACAAAACCAATGGCCAGGCCATACCCTCTCAGAATCTAAGTGCTATGCCAATGTGGTGACATCATACTCTAACCCCCATCTGAAGCAGAATAGATAAATGCTGCAAAAAAACCCCAAAATCACCTTGTGACCCACTAACTGAAAAAATAACCTCTTAATCCAAAACTAAAGCAAAGTTAAGACCAAGAATTAGTCAAAAAGTTAGAATAGAATCGTTGAAATAAAATTTAAACCTGCCAGAATCCATGTACCTAAACAACTTCTCTGCAATATCGGTTACCCGAGTGAGAGTCTCTTCACTTACCAGAACTTCTATAGCCGTAAAAATATTATCCCATACCTGTATATATCCCTCAAACTTTAACACCCCTTATTGAACCCCCAAATCAGAATTGAGTCCTGTTTGTCAACCCAAGAAAATTTTTCTTCATTAAGGTTGACTCTAATATACTGGCCCATCATCTTGGCTTCTTCCTCTTCAGATGCATTGAGATACAACACTTGATCTTGAACCTCATCTCCCGAACTCCGAATTAAGCCCCATGATTCGGGTTGATCTACTTGTTCTACTTGCCATAAGGCCTCGCTGTCCACCCTCTCATCCACTCTTTTTTAGTAGACCAGATATTCAAAGGAGGTGGCAAAGAGGAGTAGTCCTTTCTACCTTTCCTCCTTCTGGTACTCCTGCAACTCCTCAAACTTAATTCTCCATCAGAGATGCTCTTATTGTCTCCCATGTTGTTCTCCACTCATCCCCCGTTTGATGTTTCTGATTCCACATGGTCATTGTTCAGTCCTTCCAAAGAAAGTCCATCAAATTGGTTTCCCACATGTATGGAATACTGTACCCCCCTGGCCCCTTCCTCACAGGTAGCATCACCAGACCGCTTAATCTCTGATATTACCTCACTATTTGGATGGGCCACCTCTATACTCGACCCCTGCCTTCCCTTCCTTAGGTGTTCTAGATCGGGGACATCCACCCCCGCATAAAACTCCTCCAAAAAAACCTACAGTTACACTTGTACATGAGAACTCCCAGACACCCTAAGCCTCTCATGAGAGGCAGTTCAGTGAGTCATCTCTTCCTCCCTCATAGTGACCTTGAGTAATGAATTATTATTATAGGATGGCCCGACCAGATCCTTCCTCAGCCTCTTAAACACATTTTCCACTGTCGGATTCACAGGACTCTTCAAGCCTGAAGTGCCCAGATCAGTGTGAATCACTGAGAGGGGGAGGGGGTGAATCAGTGATCCTTTAAAACTTTTTACTAATTGATTCTTAATCAATTAAACCTCTATGGCTTGTTAAGGCCTCGATCCACTCTTCTTGTATCTCTCACCTTTCCACGAATGATGAAGTAAATGTAAAGGCACTGGACACAAGGATTTATAAGGTTCGGCACCAAAGGCCTACGTCCTTTCCATGTTGGTTATACGCCCCAACATGGTTTCTTCCATTATAACTTGTTAGAATTACAATGGTCGATACAGAGTCCCACTCTATCTCTCCTGAGTCCCACAGGAGGGTCTTTATACTGCGTCCCATAGTGTTACCAGAGTCCCACTGGCCTGCTCCAGAATCCCACTGAAGACTTCTTCCACCCTGAGTCTCACAGGGGGCTTCTCCTGGCTCCTCGAGTCATACGAGTAGCTCTTCTTCTTGTTCAGTTCTTCAAGTAACTTCAGCAGTCTGGGATAAAGACTGCTGGCCTTGCTCTGTACCTCTGCTCACTTGTGATGAACATGTCTTCTCGTCTTGCTCAGGCTTTATCACCTTCTTCTCAGGATGACCTGGCTTCTTTCTTCAACTACTGAATACTCAGACAAATGATATCTTTAACTTCAGTCTGGTCCAGTCTCACTTCTCATCAACTTCATGCACTGAATGCATGGCATCACAATATCTTCAAGATCTCCTGGTCTTGGACTCCTCAAATGCACACAAGCAGATTCAGACTTGTTCACGTGTGCACGTGCATGCATGCAAGCATGCACTTCCCTCTTTCTTATCTTGGTGCAATAAACCCACAAAGGGTGTAGTATCTTTAAGCACACACCAGCTTCTCACTTCTTCACACACTTTATTCAATTTGCTTACACACACTTAAGTGTATGTTTTTTCTTTTGTGTGAGAATCCTCTTATTATTCTTCTAAGTGTGCACAATCACTTTTCACACACAAAGGCTCGGCCTTCACTTGTTCTTGTTTGCACCCACTTTGTTTACTTTGCAAACACAAGGTACAACCTCCACTTCTTCTTGCACACACACGGCCAAGATGTACTCTTCCACTTTGTACACACACTTTTGTTTTTCTCTTTTCATCTTCAAGTGTGCACAACCAACCCGTAGGGTCTTCCTCACTTGGCACACACCACTTGGTGTTGTTATTTGTGCACACACATGGCCTCGGGTCTTCCTCCTCTTGCTCACACCCAAATACCAACACCTCCACTTCCGCGTAGGGTCACAAGCAAGGATCTTCTCCACTGCCTCACCGCGCAAGGTGCCAAGCCGCAAGGGCCGCGCAAGCCTCAACCAACCTTGGGCGCGCAAAAGGATGCGGCTTGGGTTGTGCAAGCCTCAAGAGTGCAAGAGCACCTTGGGTGCACAAGCTTCTCCTGCCGCGCAAGTATGCGGGCAGAGAGAGCTCTTCCTGTCGCGCAAGTGCTGCGCACAGGGAACTCCTTCGGGCCTCAGGTGGCACCGGGACTTCAGCCGCGCAAGTGTGCGCGGGGCTTCTTTCTTCGTGAGGCAGAGAGTGCTTCTCACGGGACTCCACAAATATTCAGCGCATCAGCAAGCAACTCTGAGTGCTCAGGCTCTCTTTTTATAGGCGAGGAGAGCCTCAGTTCATCTACGAAGATAAAACTTGAACTCCCGAGAGTTTCGGGATTTCAAGATTTCCTTCAAATCTTGTTTTCAATTCTCTGTTCAACGCGGGGTCATTTATTTTTTGATTCCACGTGCATGCGACTTAGAACGCATGCACGACCTTCTTCTAAGGGCGATCCATGCAAAATATTAACCACTTGGCCTCGACACTTCGTTTGCCTTTTGCCGAACTCGAAATTCTCATCACCTTGCATGCATGCTTATTTTATTGCATGGTTAGGTTCAGTAGGGCCAGACGATCTCAATGGAGACTTCGGTTTGATCGGAGGTGGCTGGAATCTCAAAAACAGGTGCTCGGGTTGCTCCTGGTTCGACGGAGGCTGCGGGAATGCGCGGGTGGCCTTCAGCTGTGCTCAAGGAAGGAGACGGACGGGGAGCCGTCGGATCAAGCGATCAAATAACCTTGGACGGCCTGGATCAGATCGCGAATGGCGCGATGCATCGGGCGGCCAAGATCTGCCGCGCGATCACTCGGACGGCCCGGATGCGCTCCTTGAGATTTTTCCGCATCCCACATCGAAACGGCGAGCGGATTTTCCGCGCTTTATCACCCTGGCGCTGCCTCAACCCCTCGATTGAACTTCCAACCTCCACGGTGCCGCCCCACACCGTGTTCTCTGCGGGCGCGCTCTGCGCCCACTCTGCTCCCTGCGGGTGCGCCACTGGCGCCCACTATGCACTGCTTGACACTCGCGGGTGCGCTCATGTGCCCCTACCGCGCTCCTCCAGGCGTGCCCCAGACGCCTATGTGGTGTCTTGGGTGCGTCCTGCCGCCCTGGGCTCGCCCCACGGGTTCCCCCATGGGCGTGGTGCCCTAGCGCCCATGCCTTGGGGTTGAACCCTCAAGGTGTCCACGGGCTGGCCATATTTTTTTGGCAAAGGCATGAATAAGACTTTGTCAAATACAAAGTTCTCCTATGAGTATAAGCCAAATGCCAAGTGCCATTCCTTCCTCTTCATTTCCTCTTCTTTATTTCTTCTTCTTCATTAGAATTCCTCCAATTCTCATCAAAATTTATTCAACACTTAGGAATGGAATTCCTGAAGGGTCTTTATCTTCAACCGAGCTCCTTAATCACATAAATTCTTCAATGAACTTCGTTGATCAAATCAGACATCAAATTGGAACATCTTCTGATTCACATGCACCAAGTGATAGTGCATGGACTTATTCATCTCACTTCATCCACGTAGAAAGTGTGGATGGATCTTCTTCATCTCCTCATGCATTGTCAGTACAATGCATGGTCTTCAAACAATGTTGTGACATTGTATCTACTTGATACAAGTTCTTGGAACTTTAAGAACAGCTCAACAATCGTCTGATTTGACTAGAGAGTGTTTCAACCATCATCTCCTATGTTACTTAGTGAATCTCCTAAGTGACATGCATCTTAGTACCATGGCCATTCTCCATTCATCACTATCACCATCACAACCTTTGTCATTCACATCTTGACATTCCTTGACATCCATTCATTCCATGAAAACTTCATGCCTCATTGACAACAAATGCAACACAATTCACTTCAATCTCCCCCTTTGTATTTGTTTTCAATACACTCCTTCAGCACATATGAATGGGTCAATATGTGTGCCAATATTTTCTCCCCCTTATTGGCAATCAAATGCAAAGGTGTGGTGTGGTTCTCTTTCAAAAAAAATCTCTTCCTCCCTTCGAATAGCATCTTCTTTAAAAATCACTAAGAGAGGGATGATGCCACATGTTCTCTTTAGTAAAGAACCTTTAGTAAATCAACTCTAAGTCTACTTGGGCTAACCCGGTGCAGAAAACAAGAGTGATGTAACCAAGGAACTCAATGCTGTCCACATTCACTGTAAACATGTGAGATCATGCTAAGGGGTTCAGATATTCAATGAATTGCTAAATCCTGCACATACTCCACAAAACTCATTAGAAAGTTCAGTGCAAAGATAAAGCTCCCCCATTCATCCATTTTCTTAAGATGATATTAATCTCAGAACATCATCTTCTTCAGATTTGCTCCCCCTCAAAGGGTGCACTCCGTTCTGTCCAAACCATCCTCCAGATGAGAATGATCATCATCTTCAATTCCCTGCAATGTTAGCACATGTATATACCAAGAGTATAAGGGAATAAGATGGAACCTCCTTGGTTCATCAATGTGAACAACAAGGTTGAGAAGATTCTCTCAACCGAGATGTCCCATTTTCACCAGTCTTCACACTTGCACATTTGATCTTTATTGATGATTGTGCTGGTGTGGTTCTCAAAACATCTTCATGTGAAACCTTATTCTTCCCTTTTGCTTTAGCAATTGCCAGAGCTTCATCTTTAACTCTTTGTAGTTCTCTGGCAAGTTGCAACTGATGTGGCCATATGACAAGTAAATCATTTGGAAGAGTGGCCCCAGTTCTGGAAGTTCCACATGGTTCCTTAGATGCTGTCAAGCTACCTTTCTTAGGCAACTTGTTTTCAATCAATCCCTTCTTCTTCTTCTGGATTGATTGTATTTTTGAGTCCAGTCTGCTTCTATTTAATTTCATGGCTTCTTTACAAAGATCCATGATATGTCCTTTATTTCCACAGTAGAAGCATTTCTTGGTGGTCCTTCTGAATGCATCACCCTTCTTGGATTTGGACTCCAAGGACTTCTTTTCCTCTTTCAAAACCTTCTTGGGAGCATCTTCAACTTTCTTCTTGCTTCCCAAGGATTCCATTTTAGCCAGGTTCAGTGATCTTCTCTTCTTTTTAGCTCTGGATACAGTTGGAGATTGACATGTATCTTTTTGACCACTTTTGCAATCATCCCAGATGTTGTCAAGTAATCCAAATCTATTTGCAGTAAACAGATGTCTCTGGACCTGTGGATGTTGCTTTTTTTTTTTCTGGATTGCTCCCCCTTGGCATGGGCTTCCTTTGTGCTTTGACATTTAGTGGATTGTACCAACAATCCTTTGCACAGTGCCCATACTTATTACAACACCAACATTGACCCACAAATCTTGACTTCTTCCGTCCTTCTGATTTTAGGGTACTTTTTTGGAGCTGCTGTGTTGTTTCAGGAGAGCTTTTTTTTCTTCATTGTCTTCATCCATACTTGTTTGGAATTATTCTTCCATCCTGCACTTTTTGTGGAAACACAATTAGAAACATGAGTACAAGATGGGATGGATGGTACCTTCTTTTTAGAAGTTGTTTCCCTTTTTTTAGAGGATGTCTTTCTTTTAGAATCATCCTTCTCAAAGCTCACTTGAGTAGCAACATTTCTTATTTCAGCTGACTGGGAGGCTTTGGCTTTGGGTGATTGCTGATTTTTCAATATCACCTCCAGTTCTATGCATTTCATATTGAGGGAGTTCTTCTCATCCTCAATAGTTCTTAGCCTTCCTTCCCATTTCTCTTCCAGCTTCTTTATCTGGTCTTCATGCACCCTTTTTATTTCAAGCAATGAATTGTCCAGCTCCTTCACCATTTTGACTTTGTCTTTGAGTTGAGCATCTCTGAAATTCATTGACACTCTGTGCAATTTTTCCAGTGCATGGAAAACTTCTTTGACCATAGTCTTAAAGAATTCTTTCTCAGAAAGGCTTCTTTGCAATTCTTCAATAGTGTCTTCATATCTTTCATTGCAAAGCGATACTGTTTCATCTTTAGCCTTCACCAGCTTTCTGAGAGTGTTGGTTATGCCAACCCTTTTAGCCAATTGATCTTCCATTGCATTGGCTTCTTCTTCTAGCTGCGATTTTTCTTCTTGAAGATCAAGGATTCTTGTAGCTATACACATTGCCACTTCCTTGGGGACTGTCTTCTGAAGATATTCGATTGCACTTTGAAGATCTTTCATTGTTCCAACTTCATCACAGCTAGGACATGTTTTCTTCATTTTCTTGGCCTGTTTCTTCTTTCTATTTTTCTGAGTCTTGGCAGATATCTCCATTTGAGGCTGTTCTTTCATTTCCTCAAATCTGCACTTCATAAAGACTCCCTTGGATCTTTTAGAGGTAACCTTCCCTTTGATACCAATTGAAGTGCCCAGATCAGTGTGAATCACTGAGAGGGGGAGGGGGTGAATCAGTGATCCTTTAAAACTTTTTACTAATTGATTCTTAATCAATTAAACCTCTATGGATTGTTAAGGCCTCGATCCACTCTTCTTGTATCTCTCACCTTTCCACGAATGATGCAGTAAATGGAAAGGCACTGGACACAAGGATTTACAAGGTTAGGCACCAAAGGCCTACGTCCTTGCCATGTTGGTTATACGCCCCAACATGGTTTCTTCCATTATAACTTGTTAGAATTACAATGATCGATACAGAGTCCCACTGTATCTTTCCTGAGTCCCACATGAGGGTCTTTATACTGCGTCCCACAGTGTTACCAGAGTCCCACTGGCCTGCTCCAGAATCCCACTAAAGACTTCTTCCACCCTGAGTCTCACAGGGGGCTTCTCCGGGCTCCTCGAGTCACACGAGTAGCTCTTCTTCTTGTTCAGTTCTTCAAGTAACTTCAGCAGTCTGGGATAAAGACTGCTGGCCTTGCTCTGTACCTCTGCTCACTTGTGATGAACAGGTCTTCTCGTCTTGCTCATGATTTATCACCTTCTTCTCAGGATGACCTGGCTTCTTTCTTCAACTACTGAATACTCAGACAACTGATATCTTTAACTTCAGTCTGGTCCAGTCTCACTTCACATCAACTTCATGCACTGAATGCATGGCATCACAATATCTTCAAGATCTCCTGGTCTTGGACTCCTCAAATGCACACAAGCAGATTCATACTTGTTCACGTGTGCACGTGCATGCATGCAAGCATGCACTTCCCTCTTTCTTCTCTTGGTGCAATAAACCCACAAAGGGTGTAGTATCTTTAAGCACACACCAGCTTCTCACTTCTTCACACACTTTATTCAATTTTCTTACACACACTTAAGTGTATGTTTTTTCTTTTGTGTGAGAATCCTCTTATTATTCTTCTAAGTGTGCACAATCACTTTGCACACACAAAGGCTCGGCCTTCACTCTTTCTTGTTTGCACCCACTTTGTTTACTTTGCAAACACAAGGTACAACCTCCACTTCTTCTTGCACACACACGACCAAGATGTACTCTTCCACTTTGTACACACGCTTTTGTTTTTCTATTTTAATCTTCAAGTGTGCACAACCAACCCATAGGGTCTTCCTCACTTGGCACACACCACTTGGTGTTGTTATTTGTGCACACCCATGGCCTCGGGTCTTCCTCCTCTTGATCACACCCAAATACCAACACCTCCACTTCCGCGTAGGGTCACAAGCAAGGATCTTCTCCACTTCCTCACCGCGCAAGGTGCCAAGCCGCAAGGGCCGCGCAAGCCTCAACCAACCTTGGGCGCGCAAAAGGATGCGGCTCGGGTTGTGCAAGCCTCAAGAGTGCAAGATCACCTTGGGTGCGCAAGCTTCTCCGGCCGCACAAGTATGCGGGCAGAGAGAGATCTTCCTGTCGCGCAAGTGCTGCGCACAGGGAACTCCTTTGGGCCTCGGGTGGCACCGGGACTTCAGCCGCGCAATTGTGCGCGGGGCTTCTTTCTTCGTGAGGCAGAGAGTGCTTCTCACGGGACTCCACAAATATTCAGCGCATCAGCAAGCAACTCTGAGTGCTTGGGCTCTCTTTTTATAGGCGAGGAGAGCCTCGGTTCATCTACGGAGATAAAACTTGAACTCCCGAGAGTTTCGGGATTTCAAGATTTCCTTCAAATCTTGTTTTCTATTCTCTGTTCAATGCGGGATCATTTATTTTTTGCCTCCACGTGCATGCGACTTAGAACGCATGCACGCCCTTCTTCTAAGGGCGATCCATGAAAAATATTAACCACTTGGCCTTGGCACTTCGTTTGCCTTCGGCCGAACTCGAAATGCTCATCACCTTGCATGCATGCTTATTTTATTTCATGGTTAGGTTAAGTAGGGCCAGACGATCTCAATGGAGCCTTCGGTTTGATCGGAGGTGGCCAGAATCTGAAAACCAGGTGCTCGGGTTGCTCCTGGTTCGACGGAGGCTGCGGGAATGCGCGGGTGGCCTTCGGCTGTGCTCGAGGAAGGAGACGGACGGGGAGCCGTCGGATCAGGCGATCAAATAACCTTGGACGACCTGGATCAGATCGCGAATGGCGCGATGCATCGGGCGGCCGAGATCTGCCGCGCGATCACTCGGACGGCCAGGATGCGCTCCTGGAGATTTTTCCGCGTCCCACATCGAAACGGCGAGCGGATTTTCCGCGCTTTATCACCCTGGCGCTGCCTCAACCCCTCGATTGAACTTCCAACCTCCACGGTGCCGCCCCGCACCGTGTTCTCTGCGGGCGCGCTCTGCGCCCACTCTGCTCCCTACGGGCGCGCCACTGGTGCCCACTATGCACAGCTTGACACTCGCGGGTGCGCTCATGCGCCCCTACCGCGCTCCTCCGGGCGTGCCCCAGACGCCTATGCGGTGTCTTGGGTGCGTCCTGCCGCCCTGGGCTCGCCCCACGGGTTCCCCCATGGGCGTGGTGCCCTAGCGCCCATGCCTTGGGGTTGAACCCTCAAGGTGTCCACGGGCTGGCCATATTTTTTGGCAAAGGCATGAATAAGACTTTGTCAAATACAAAGTTCTCCTATGAGTATAAGCCAAATGCCAAGTGCCATTCCTTCCTCTTCATTTCCTCTTCTTTATTTCTTCTTCTTCATTAGAATTCCTCCAATTCTGATCAACATTTATTCAACACTTAGGAATGGAATTCCTGAAGGGTCTTTATCTTCAACCGAGCTCCTTAATCACATAAATTCTTCAATGAACTTTGTTGATCAAATCAGACATCAAATTGGAACATCTTCTGATTCACATGCACCAAGTGATAGTGCATGGACTTCTTCATCTCACTTCATCCACTTAGAAAGTGTGGATGGATCTTCTTCATCTCCACATGCATTGTCAGTACAATGCATGGTCTTCAAACAATGTTGTGACATTGTATCTACTTGATACAAGTTCTTGGAACTTTAAGAATAGCTCAACAATCGTCTGATTTGACTAGATAATGTTTCAACCATCATCTCCTATGTTACTTAGTGAATCTCCTAAGTGACATGCATCTTAGTACCATGGCCATTCTCCATTCATCACCATCACCATCACAACCTTTGTCATTCACATCTTGACATTCCTTGACATCCATTCATTCCATGACAACTTCATGCCTCATTGACAACAAATGCAACACAATGCACTTCAAAGCCTTCCTTCATTGGTGAATAGACTCGGGGATTCCGATCAGGTTCAACCTCCCTTGGCCCATCGCACACCCTTGGAGGTCTAACTAAGCCTCCTTGCCTGCCCGTCGACCCATAGAGTTGCAGATCGCCCTTAGGAAGAATCTCCTCTTCACTGCCATCGTTATAACTCGAATTCAAGTCATTCCTCTTAACATTCCTATGACAAGCCTCCATCGAGTGGCCCAACCTCTTGCATTCAAAGCAGTAATTAGTCTAAGATTCATAAATCACATGTTTTTTTCAGCCATATTCTTTGCCCACCGTGATCCACACATACTCGAATGGCACCCTTGACACATCCATTTCAACACAGATTCTAGGGTTCACGGGATTTAAAATGGACGTCGTGCGACAATAAAAACTCATCTATCTACCAATCAAATTTCCTAACATACGGAGAATGGATGGATTTTGGAAGGGAAGAGGAAGGTTGGGGAAACATACCTAGGTTTCCATTGAAGGTGGGTCGTGTTTCATATGTTTGTCGAAGTACCACTAGAGTAGAAAAAAGTGGAATCCATTAAAGATTCTTGGAGCACCTGACCAGGCTTTGATGATGTTAGACTCTGAGGAAAAATGGACCATAATCTTATGATTGTCAAGAAGACCTATCATCTCCCTCTCTTGAAAACCCCAAGCATCGAAGATGTGCCTGTAGAAAGAATCCACTGAGGGCCGTCGCTGGAAAAACCTCACAATCAGAGTTTGCTTCAGAAGGTCTGAAGACTCAAACAATTCTGATGACGATAGAGAAAGGTTAGGGAAATCATCAAGCAAATCCGTGACTTTCAGGATGAGCGGGATTTAAGGAAAATCCAGCATCAAATCAGGGCTAGAAAACAGGAAAAAATGAGTAGAAGTGCTTTTATCGGACAGAAAAGTTCCCTCCCATGTTAGTGGGGGAGGGACTTGGGCAGAAGCCGCCGTCATCACGGAGGAGAAACACTGCTAGGGTTGCCTCCCCCATCGCGAAGTGAGTCTGCTCAATCCCACTTGTCTAGGTTCTAGAGGGTTAGATAAACCTTACATTTATTAGAGTTGAAAGAAAAAATAAAACAACTAACCAGTACTCATTCATGTGCTAACTCAAAAAGCATTGAGATCTATGATAATCTCCCATGATACCTTTGAAAAATCATTTTAAAATTAAAGGGTGAGAATTAAATTGCCCAGTAAGGATTTTTGAAAAACATTGATAAATCCCATAAAAAATATCTCTTTGATGATACATTTGTAAAATTAAATTAGAAATACATTTGTAAAACAGTCATTACAAAATACTATAATGCTTTGAAAAATAATTATACTTCAAAAATGCTTTTAAACTAATCCAGTGATTCATTTGAAAATATTACGAAATCTCTTAAAAACAAAACAACTAAATACACTCGAAACTTTTTAGGCTATTTTGGGCCTACCCACTTGAGGGATGAATTCACTATCAAATTACGTATCTTATTTACAATGTTCGAGTACCAGTTTTTATAAAAAAAATTATCTTAGCTTGCCTAATACATATATATATATATATATATTATTTTCACTGGTGTTTTAGTTTTGAAAATATATTTATAATCATGTTGGGAACAAACACGTTCAATTTTATTTATAAATATTAAAGACTAATATTTACTGAAAATTACACATTTTACTTAGTATGATCAAATCTCATGAAACATGACATTGCATAATCACATGGAAGATAAATCAACATCCACGACGTTAAAATTTCAAAGACATATTTATTAAGATTAATTTATACATGAAGGTAAACTAATAACAATAGCGAAGCGATAATTTTATCTCCTTAAAATCAATCAATAATAATTGATAATTACGTGTCATGCAAAAAAATTATCAAAAAAACATTTATTAACTAAATACAAACATACTTTTATATGAACATAAGTTTTTAAGGAACATGACATTAATAAGCACATATACATATTAATATATAAATATAATGATAACAAAATCATCAATATATGGTCATAAACTTGATTTTTATGTGTCATGCACATGAAAAAATTTATGACATTCTAAATTTATAATTTCATATATGAATTAATACAGTTTAATAATTTATTTAAAATAATTATATACTATAACATCATGAAAGTACACACACACACACACACACACATATATATATATATATATATCATATTTTATTACAATGATAAATTCAAATACAAAAAGACATGTTTTATTTTGAAATAAATGAAAATGTAATTTTCTTCATTGTTGAAATTTCTTAAAAACATAAACTCAATTAGAAGAAAATTGAAAACCCAACCTTTTGATAATTTGAGTAGGAATTAATAATATATATATATACATATATATATATATATATAACATAGTTATAATATTTGAGGAGATGTATTAACAATGAAAATAAAATTTCAATTGATAAATTAAAAAATGAATAAATGAATATCATTTTTTCTAAATGAAGGGATAGATTTAATGAATGAAATAACTAAATGTATCATTCCCTTATTAGAACCCAATCACAGATTGAGGATTAATTTCTAAAAAAGATAAAACCCTTTAATTTATTTTATAAAATTTATATTTTCTTGGAAATTAAATAATAAAATAAGTAAAAAAATGAGTTTCCCTTACAATAAATTCAATATATTCTAAAGAATCGCAATGCAATAAAAACCAACTTTAAACAGAGAAGTTATTCTTTGAAAACCAAATATTTTCGCTGAAAAAAATCATATATGTATATGCATGTCTTAAAACAAATATAATTTTATCTATCAAAATAAGATCTTAACATTGGAAATAAAAAACATAATTTTAAATAAATGAAAACCCTTACATAAATATAATTTCAAGAAGAAAAAATAAGTTTTGAAAATAGCTTTTAAGAAATACCTTAGCAAATTATAAATTCATTTACTACAATTTAATGATTATTTGTTGTACTCTTAGAACCCAAAACAATACAGCATAACTCACAGAGGTGAATGGCCCTCTCATTTCGTTCCCTAATCCATTTATATACAATTATAGGATAATATAAGCGATTAGTTTATTTCAACTTGTGATGATAATTGATTGGATATACATATAATATATCAAATTTTATAACAAAATTAAAAATATAGATTGAGTTCCTGAAAGTTGAGATACAGATCAAATATATATATTGATTTGATCAAATCTCAGGATAATAAGACACTAAATATGTTCTCAATGATTTGGAAAGGAGACAAAATATTTAATGAATTAATTTTATGGAAATGTTGAAAGAGAAAAAAGCATTTAAGTCAGATGTTAATAGGTTTGGTTTAGATATATTTTTTTTTATCCCGTTGATACGTACTGAATGGAATCGTCTAATCCAAGATGCAAAATCTTCAAGAAGCATTCAACCACAACCAAACATAAATGAAATCAGAAGAGATTTGAATTTTTGAAACAATATGAAAAAAATACAGTTCAAATAACTCACGCATTTTTAGGGTTCAACTAACCAAAAAGGGCCACATACATCAATGATAGAATCAAGAAGATGAAATTGAAAATTTGGGCACTGTTAAAAATGTTTTCAAAGGATTCAGAAAATATTGAATTAAACACGAAATACCTACTGGCCAAAAAGGGAAAAAAAAGAATAACACCTCGCTTGAACTACATATCTAACTTCAAATGAAACAATCAACTTGTGAAGGTGCAACACCTCTTGGCTTTGACCTCGACCCAATTCGTCCCCCGTGAAAAATTCTTATTATTTCATGTTTTTAATTCTGTTTCACCATATATATATATATATAATAAATCTATATAATGTTCAATAGAATCATATAATATTATACAAAAAATTTTATTTACTAATTTTATTTTATTCATTTTGTTTCATCTATTTATATTGATATATATATATATATATATGACTTATCTTTTTTGTCAAATTTCATATAAATATAATTTAAAAATAATTAACTTATAAATATATATATACATGTTTTATAAAATATTATGATTTAATTTATTCATTTTTTTAAACATGAATATGTATAATTTTATGATTACTAAAAATATTATATTTAACATTGTTAAAAAAATTTTCATGATAATAACAATAATACATTCATTTTCATAATAATTTAATTTTATAATTATAATTTTGTTAATTTATAATTTCATAAAATATATTTTCTTTAGTATGAAGTGACTTTGGTAAGATCATTTGTTACTAGAATAATAATTTTATTATAACATTTTTTTTTAAATGTTAGAATTTTATAAAATATTGATTTGCTATATAAATAATCAATTAAATGTATTTATAATTAAAAATAATAGTCAAATATATATATATATATCCTTATAATAAATTTATATGATATTTTAATTATATACATATATTAAAATATCAATTTATAAAAATATAACGTAATAGGTTATACTTTGATTCTAAACATATTTTGATTATTGAAAATATTTATAAAACCTTTTTATTAAATCATTCATTCGTTAGTTTTAATTATAAACAATTTTTGTTTTAAAAATTTCTTGGGGTGGTACAATTTATTATCATATTAAATTTATTTAATTTATAAATTTTTCTTATGTTTGTGTGAAAATTGATTTGGTGTCGACTTATATGGGTAATTTAAGAAATTGAAGTTAAAAAGTTAAATAATTAATATAACATTATTTTACTAGGTGGTTAGACCGATCAAAGAATGAACATACCATAATTCAATAGTTGGGATTCTTTGGAAATTATTATTTTTAACATAATATCTATCAAGAAACGAGACAGGTAACCCATTAAATGTTATCCAAATCAGTTTTGACATGGAATTAAGGGAATTAACAATCTCCATGGGCTTGAGACTTGCATTGGGGCATCAAGAAAATCAAGTGGGAATGATTTTATTACAATAATTTCTCATCAAGACAATGCTGTGAATATAAAATATTATGTCGTCATAATTCCCAGCGTTGTACAAGAGATAAAATACCTCAAGTAGATATAAATATGTCTCAAAATTGGTACATTATGCAAAATCATCAAATAAAACAATCTGGATATAAACATAAGATAAATCCATGAAATAAGTAGGTCACATGATTCATCAGTAGCCGCCAACTCCCATGGTCCCACTTATCAAGAAAATCCACTACCTCCAAGTGTTGAATTTCCTTTTCATAGACCAATCATAAAAAAATCAACAAAACACCTAAGTAAATGGTAGGGTGTGATAAAAATACTAGTAGAATCTTACAAATAATTCCATAATAAATATATCACAATTAA
The DNA here is from genome assembly GCA_963277665.1 of Viscum album. Classification (NCBI taxonomy): domain Eukaryota; kingdom Viridiplantae; phylum Streptophyta; class Magnoliopsida; order Santalales; family Viscaceae; genus Viscum; species Viscum album. The sequence goes on along the minus strand of OY728165.1, from coordinate 66,417,932 downwards.
ACTAACTTTTCTCAATTTCAAATAAAGCATGACATAAAAATACTTTTAGAGTTCGAATCAAAAAATGTTTTTCAAAAAATTTCAATGGATTAAATAAAAATAAGTATAAAAGTGAATTTCCATCAAAGTAGGCATGCACATGTATCTTTATCAAAATAGCCATGAATAAATCATTTTAATGAAAACAATCTAGTATAAACATTATAGTCAATCAATGGATTGTATAATCAATTTCAAATTATAGAACTATGGTAAGAGACCCTATGTTAGATTAATACAATAATTCTCACACATATTAATGAATTATGGATCAGTAGTGCACACACTCTCTAGTTCCTAAGCTTAGGTAGTATAATAGGGAACCCAAAAGAATTAACTCTCTTCCCTTAAGATAGTTTAGTTGTCTTTTTCATCATTAATCCATTTCCAGGTAGAGCTAATACATGACTTGGATGTGTTCTTCCCACCTAACTAAAAATAATATCATTTTTAAGGGAAATAATATTTTTTTTGTGTATTTAATTCAATTAAATATATTTAATCATTCCAAGAAATCATTTTTCTCACCCCATGTTCAGGTTTCTAAACATACTTTTCATTTAAAAAAAATGTCCAATGGGTTTTATCAAAAAATCATGCCTTTTTTTAAAATCATTTAACTTATCATCATAAAATATTTCATGACCTTATATTTCATCAAAATCATGCTTCAAATCAATCATATTTATTGGAAATCCATTTTTCACTTGAGTATGAGAAGTTTCAATGGAGAATACCTCAAATAATAGAAAAAAAGGAATCAAGGATCCCATGTGTTTTCCCAAGTAGTCTTTTGTGAAGGCCAACTTGTGTAGCTAGCACTATCTCACAGGTCCAATCAGTGCATCCAGCCATATCGCACAGGTCTATCATGCTTGTTTCAACCAAATGACTCTACCCTATATGAAAACATTTTTGAAAATCACTAGCATTGGAGACCTGTGAAAAATGACTCCTTCACACACGATCCCAAAATTTCCTATAAATTGGACCCTTGAGCTTCTTATTTTACATTATTAGAAGACAAAGAAATCGTTGGAATATTCTTCTATTCAAGTCCTTCTCCCTATTCTTCAAAACACCCTAGGTAGTTCTCCAAGAGCTAAATAAATAGGGACTTAATAAGAGTCCAAGGGAAAGGGTTCAAAAAGGCCTAAATATACTTGTGTGAGGAGCCACTTCCCCTAGTCCAAAATTCATAGGTAATATTATTCTTATTAGGATCGTTCATTCATGAGACCCTTCCAAAATCACCTAAAGAGACCCTTAGAGGTCTGAGAAAGGTCTCTCCTAAGTTTGTTCAACATGTTTCTCATCACCTAAGTTAGCCTGGGTACCACCTGCATAGGGTAGCATTCAAGTTTACTAGATAGTAACTGAGTGGGATTCTAAGACTCCAAAACACCACTTGGTGAGGCCAAATCCATCAGCCTAGTAAAAACCTATTTGAATTTCTATTAAGTCTAATAAGTACCACTTGGGCGAGGTTATATTAATCCGTCCAAGTACCACCTGATAAAGGAGACCTCCAGCTATCCCAAATACCACCTAGGTGAGGTATATGTCAATAACCTTTCATATCATTAATGATAGGGTGCATATTTATGTGGGGACACCATCTGAGGGGTACCAAATCAATACCTCCACCAAAACCTCCAAATATATATGATTAGAGTACATGGTACACCATCATGTCCTATAAATTATATATTCCAATGGTAATGGAATTCCCACATTTATCCTACTTAATAAGTGGGATCCAAATAAGGTTATAAATTATAAATTCCAATGGTAATTATGATCCCCTACTTATGGATAATTATGAGTCCATAGGGTTTGAAAACAAGAGATTAGATGACCACACCTAATCTGAATTTATCTTACTCATTATCATTTAGTGACCTCATCCACATCTACCAAAATATGAACTGTAAATTCATGATTAAGGAACACATCCAAGAGTAATACCCTATTATTTATTATGGGATATTTAATTACTAACACCATACATATTCCCACCCTCAATCACCAGTAGAGGAAGAAGAATGTGGGATTTTTTATATCTATGACTTCCTCTTATTTCCCACATCGAGAATAACTCATGTGGGATTAGAGTTTAGTGGTGATCATGTCATTAGTAAAATAAAACTTTCACTTGGGCCTCAAATTCTGTATTTTCCACAACTTCAATCACCAAACTGGGTCTCCTCTATTTGTGTAATTTCCAATCCTTCAGAAATACATGGGATTCGATTCCAGTCCGAACAAGATATGTAGGAATCCTTCCTATGGTTTAAACCAAAAACCCTAAACTCACCCTAATCTTATTTTATCCATATTCTTAGTAGGGTCATATCCAAAATGATAGTTATATCCATTCCAATCCCCCCATCCCACATTAGGGTATGTACCATCCCATCATTGGCTATGGAATTTTTTCATAGATGTATTTACCACAAGATGTTACACCCCACAGTTTTGTCCTCATCACATGACCTTAAAAGAAATGATGTATCTCATTAAGTGGCACCAAGCTACATGGGTTCTTATTTCATTGACAAGTATTTATATGAATACATTTTCATGGGCCTGATCTTAACATAAAAAACAACTCCCATATTCTTGGAAGATGAAAAATTATAGAGTTCCCCACTTTGTGGATTAAAACCAACATCATGATAATAATCACGATAAGAATATATTATCCATATAAAAATTATTCCATAAATATTTATACTTGAATACATATAGTTGATTCAAAATAAAATACATGATAACAATTGATTTTCAATAGAAGGGAGACCGGTTCAATATTTTGGATTTAATAAAGGATTCATGAATATGTTATAAATCTATAAGAGAGTCATAGGGTAGTAAAAAATTCCCCCCAAAAAGATGAGATGATCCTAACCTCCCATACTCACAAAAAATGTGAGTCTATAAGTTTTCTTATAACTATTCCGCAATTACCACCGACATTTAGGAAGATGGTTCTAGAGACATTGTAAATAAGGGAACCATTGGGTGAATTTTATTCCATAAATAAACTTAGTTGGAAAATGATCAGAAAGGACTCAAAAATAGAAAGTATATGTTTTATGTTAATGATGTTATCACCTCCACCAAAAAAAATTCCATTTAAACCTCACTAGATTTTTTGATTGAAAAAAGATTTTTTAAATGAAACAAAGATGGTGAACCACATGTGAATACATATCCAAAATGTCTACGTAACCCACATTTCGATACCTTTTCTTGCTCTCACAAAATGAAAGTGGGCCAAAAATGGATCTAAAAAAATCTATTATGCATGTGTTTATTTATTAAGATGCTATTTTAATGGGGTTTAATTATTTTTCTCTTTATTTTATACCCATGAACTTTCAACAAGAACTCCATTCAATATAATGGAATCTTTCTAGCTCACATGAACATATTCATCATGTGCTAAACAATATGGGTCCTCATATAAGATGAGGAAACCATACCTAACCTAGTATCTTCAGAATAATGTTTCAATCACATTGGTTTAAGAATTCCACCTTAATGGTATCATCCCAACATTGGAGGCCAATAAAGAATCCCTCTAGTCCATGAGGCCCCACCAACCGTCCACTTAGCACCGAATAGTGGTTTAGAAGTCGATGAATCCCATCACCATCCCAAAACTTTTTGGGGACTTTCCCTAAAACATAGCGATAATTCCATTCATTACCTTGGGTATTCAGACCATAAGTCCATCAATGGCCTCATCTCTCAAATATAATAGTCTCTACAAATGGATCCTTCCAGTAGCAGCTTCCACCAATGCTACACATCACATAGTCCTCAACATGATGAGGTTGTCTTTAAATAAACATCATATCTTGTCACCTAGACTCAAGCATACCATACATCTCATCGAGGGTGGGGATCAAACAATAGGGAACATGATGACATTCCTACTCCTATATGAGAATCCCACCATAGTATGCAGAGATAACCTTTGACCATGCCCATATACATACTCATTCACACCAAGACTGTTAATACAATTAAGAAAAAATTAAACAAATATGTATGCATGACCTAATAGTGAATATTAGGCCCACCCATGACTCTTCCCCCACACTAGATTATTTTTTCTATATACTGGAATGAAATGTAGGACATGAGAAGGGGAACACACATGCTCCAACCATGGAATAGGTGTACATACCCATTAGGACCATGAGTATCTCCCAAAATATCTTAGAAATGATAGAATAGCATGATTCTATCTTTACTCAGATTATAGAAAAGTTCTAGGAGATAATGATTTTGGAATTTGTTTTTATGAGTCAAAAAATATGACCCCAAGTCTACAAGTTGAGTGGATTGTTTGAATAATGAGAAGGCCACTTGATAATTGACATGTGTTCTATCAATTTTCCGATAGATTCACATGAAAATGTCTATGATGAAAGGATAACTAGATCATGGACACTTCTCTGTTCCAACAAGGGTTCATCGATCTACTCTGACGGCCATTCCAATGTAGACAAGTATCCCTATCGATTCTAGAATGTCTTATCAACATACTATAATAGTAACATGGGGTTCGCTTAGAACTTCTACCATTAATATAAATAGATATCCACAACACATAATTTCAATTGAATGAGGGAGAAAATCAAAGGAAACTTCCACCCATGGTTGTGAAAACATTTATAGTTGGATTAAAAATATTCTCTGTTAAATGACAGTTTTCTTAAGGCTATTAAAATTATATAAATAGTGGACCAAGATCCTGCTCATTTTTTTACCCAATTATAGAATTAGCAGTCATAGTTATGAATTTCATCCTCACAACATTACTAAAAACTAATCTAGAGCTCCTTCTCAAAATATTTACCTTGAAACCTCCCTTTGTGGTCATGAGGTGATTGATATTGAGAGATCATATATTAGTAATAGATGCAAGAACCCACCTTTTTACCATAAAATCTAATCACAAAAAGGACTCCCTTGATATTATATACCCCAAAGGTCCTCACTAGGATAATGTTTCATTTTGAAAATTAGGTACTACACTTTCAAAACCAGTTATGACAAATCCCTCATATTCTAAGTCGATTGGGAAGATAGGGCCAATCATTCCTGATACCTTTCCATTGACAAGTGACATCCTTTCCCAATTATAGGATATTATAAGGTGTAAGTCATCCTTTTATCCATATCTATATCTCTTTAATTTCATTAAGGTGAATGAGATCCCTATTAACCACACTGTTTATAAAAAAGAATCAAGAAAATCCCACATTGTGATGATCATGTGGATTAATTTTCAAAACAAGAATTTGTGAATACATTTTTTTGGGATGGAAGATGTCCAATTACAATATACAGGTCATGTTTTTACCCTCATTCAATTATTATTTTGAAATTATAGAGGGGTTTTGAAAATAATTCATTCAGGAAATTCATCTAAACTCTTGGAAAACACTTCATAACCAGAAAATGAAACTATTTCATTATGAAGGATATGAAAACCTTGTTAATTTAATAGACTAAATTCATCACCAAATTGACTTGGTGGCCCTTAGAGCTGCATGACACAAAATACTTGGAGAATAGATAAAATATCTTAAACTCTCATGCCACAATGAACTTCACATATTAAATTGGATGATATTCAATTCCTTGCCTGTTGTTTATATTAGGGGATGGGGAGAACATAGATTTTTAAATTTACCCTTCTATTTGAATAGAAATATACACCAGAAGTGTCATCATGTAAATTTGTTTCTCCGAGTTGGATCTCAGATGCAAGCTCTGCTCATGGAAGATGGCACAATCAATAAGAATCATCCCTAAAAAAGTAATAGGGATATCCATCTCGATGCGTGTGAGTTATTTAATTACTCCTACATAAAGAATCCAAGAACAATAAAAAAGATTATCTCTTAAGGGAAGCTAATTTTTGGATAACACTGATACCCTCTGAAGAAATTAGATCATTTGAATACCATATATTTCACTTAGATCTTGTTTTAATTTGAATGGACTAGATTAAGAGAGATACTATAGTAGTAATAGATACTATGATACATGAGCATCCCCAGATCGTAGGGTTGGATGATTTTTTAACAGAACCTCTCCCTTCAAGTACAAACAATTCATCCAAATACATGAAAAAGTGGAATGGGAGCAACCCCAATACCATAGGGATGGAGTGATTTTTACCTCAACCTCCTATAAAATAGAAATAAGTATTTTCAATCTTATTAAGAACACCAAAAATTAATTCTTCTAGTTTTTAAGTTCTCATGACCCATTTATCTTCTTAGAAGCATGCATGACGATATTGTGTAGAGGTTACCATCAATTCACCAGCTTTGATGAAAATAAAAATATATCCTAGAGGGTAGGGAAAATGATTAAAAATTATAGAATTTTTTTATTTATTAGGTGTATTTTTAACACTAGAGATTAAAGTGCCTTCATTAGATTTCCTGGTGCCAATCAACCCCTAGCATTATTCTATAGATACAAAACCTACAATGCATTATGCATTGGTGAAGGTCATTAGAAAAAATATTTAGGCTACCATAGAAGGAGAATCCAATATAGAGTAGTGAAAATTAGGTATTTCCATTCAAAACATTGTCTACACTGTAATAAATGAATAAGGTGTGCGTACCAGGAGTCAAAAGATCACCAAAAACTTGTGATCTTCTAAAAATGTATTACCACAAACCCCTGGCCTTGATTCCACTATGGAAAAGGGTAAGGTAATTAATAAATCATTTTATATATAAGAAATAGTTATAACAATTAAGATAGAATAGAGTTTCACACAATAAGGGATGGACATGTAGAAGCTGTGGAAATTTAATGTGGACCTACTGAAAGGAAATATTCCTAATGGGTATTTCCTTCCAGTGAATCCTCATATCACCCTCCCACCTGAATCCCCTTAACAAGAATAGATCATCACATAAATTTTTGTAGACCCAGAGCTACCACTTAACTCTGGTACAATACAACCTATTAATTTTTACTCAATCATAGTAGGGTAACAGTAATTACCTCCATTTTGGAAATAAAAAAAACTGAACTAGGAAAACTATCAATCATTAACCAATACTAGGTTTAAAATGAAGTTATTAGTAGAGCTAAAACATTAGGACCTACTTTTGGCTGCCCCTATCCAATACCTTTTTTAGTGAAACATCCCTGAGGGTCTTATTAATAATATTGAGTAATTGAAAGACTAATTGGAATCTATAGAGTAATTAGGTGCACTAGCACCACCAAAAAGTAAGCCTTACCCATACGGGTTGTTGAGAAACTTCCCCCACCACGATTTGGGTGCCTTATGTTTCCAATATTTAATTCCTCCGGGGACCTAGAACAATATATGATGCATTTGATGTCTTATTGGGATACCATAATGGGAAGATCTTCATTAGTATTTTCTCTTTCAATTCATCTCAATATCCTAGAAGACAAAATTCATTGAACTCTCATACTATAAATATCAAGATAATGAGAGGGTCTCTGATTTCATTTCTAGGTGGAAGGGTTAACTTAAACTCTAAACCTACAACATCTCCAAGAATATATTTTTTACCTCTATATAGAAACTCTTCACAATTAGTGGTTAACACCACTCATACCTACGAAATATATAGGTGGGTTTAAGTATATCACCATAGTTTATCATATATTTGAAGATTCCATATTACAAACCATGTCCATGTCCTGAAAAATTCCATCATCTCAGTGGAAGAGAATAGGGAAAGAGGAGTCTACTTCTGTCGTGATTAAGTATACTACTACCCCATATCCAGCTCCAAAACCCAACCCATATTTTGCGAGAACACTATTGATCATTAGAAACAACACCCTCATCATCAAGATATGTTTAAGGCTAGAGGAAAAATCAGTTAGAAGAATAGATAAATAAATGTTATTCATTCTAAGAAGATCAAATCCTAGGCTACTTCACAGAGACGTTGGAGAAAAATTTATTAAACCTTCCAAATCCTTGGAGACCTGATCAAGTTAGTCTCAATGATCTCCAAAACTATTTTCCATTTCATATGACCCTAGGGAACACCATTCAATAATTTTTTTGTTTTCAAAGACAACATGAATAAAATAGTTGAATATGAACAAGTGAATTTATGAAAACCAATAACGTAGGGGGAATGTGTTTCTAATAATTCCATAGAAGAAGAAGGTGAGTGGGCATAAGTTACTAGAAAAAGTTAAAATAAGTTAAATGATTGAATGAATAATAAGAACATATATAGAACTCATTCTATCCTCAAGGTGAATTTGAATCAACCAACTATTCCCCTAATTTCTCATTCTATGACATGACCAACATCATTGGCACCACAGTCTTCCTAGAACTGGTCCTCCAAGAATTAGTGTAATCAAAGAATAAAAATTCATGTAGCATAAGAAGAGCCTATATAGATGATAAAACCATCCTTAACTATCTATTAATTTACGCCACTTTATCAAAGGGCATGGGCATCGTCACACCAGATGACACCACAAGAGTTGACCCGCCAGATGGAATCCCCTTTAGATGAAGAATTAATATTTTATTATGTTAATTACATTTACTTAATAGATACCTTCCTCGATGATGAGTTTGAAAATAAACCCAAACTCTCTATAAATTATTGTGGAATAGGAGGAAGAGGTCATAGGTTCTGAGGGTACTATGGTAGGTGCAATTGTGAGAGAACTTAATATTCAATCAACATCCATTTTCAGACTGTATATGCTATTGAAACTCATAGGAGAGCCCTATAAAGGCACAAAAAAATGAGATAAGATTCAACATGTATTCAAGGATTATACCGAACACAATTATACTATAATATCAAAAGGAGTGGGTGCAATTTTCCAATCAACTTCGGTGACTAGGAAGACCTATTCGGCCAAACCTCTTGAGGATATGTGTGCCTTCAGATCCCGTTTTAAGGGATGACTGCATGCATCAAGTACGTTATCTCCAAAAGTGTCTATGAAAGATTAAACACATACAGGGAAGAATATAAATTTATGGAACAAGTATGAAATTTATGTTAATTTCCCCTAGTACTGTCTGTGTTTCCAATATGGGATACTCTAAGTTTATCGACAGACCTCCAAGAAGAGTTCATAGAGGATTTATTGAGACCTCATGATTTTGAATCTGAGGTAGATGCTACTGAAGTATACTATGAAGAGATAGATATTTTTTAATTTCACATGATTATATATTTCACAGATCCAGGAAAAAATGTTATTATATATGGAGAAATTATACCTTTGTACATGTTTGGTAGGATAAATGATATTGATATCCAACAAATTTTCATTGATAATGGATTAGGAGTCAACCTGATTCTAGTACGAACACTTCATTGACATGGAAAAAATAAGGCCCACCTACTCCATTTTACTCTAATACTTTAAGTCTATGAAAAAATGATTTAAAATACCCTGAGAAGAATCAATCCCAAATCTTAGTTTGGGGGCCTCATATTTGAATAATAATTTTTGGTTGTTTGGAAAGATACAACCTTAAATGTTCTACTAGGAATTCCATGGTTACATCAACATGGAGAATCCTCCTTATCACATAAAAAATGCCTCAAGTACTATATTAATTAGGAAACTGAGAAGTTACAAGGTGATACATCCCTAATAAAATATTATGAATCAAAATATATTGAAACAATAATATACCATAGGGAAGGGAAATAACCCATGATTGTTGATGTCACTCAGGTCACCTCCCAGAATAGTCTAAAAATAACCCAAACTAATCCCTTTAAATGGATCAACAAATAATATGTGATTCCCATTAATACGAGTGAACATGTGAGTATAAATTTGGGTACATATTCAACAATATTCAAGATATTATTCAAACCAAATTTTCTTAATATATCTAAAGAGGACTTAGACCATTCGAACAGTTGTATTATCTCTGGTAAAAAATGCACTCATTACATCCCTTGATCTTTAATAGATTTACACATCACTAAATGAATCAATAAAATATATCATATCACCAAGATATTGCAAGGATACATCTTCTTCTCCACCACTCATCTCCCCTCTAGAGCTTTATAGAAACCTCATACCATCAGTTGGGTTGGAGGAATATACTTCATCTTCCAGATGTTGAAATGTCGACTCCTTTCCTTAAACTAACAAATTTACTTCATCACCTACTTCCCCTAAGAGTGATTTAGAAGAGGAATATAAATATGAAGATAAAGAGAAAGATAAAGATGGGTAGGACCTTAGGGATTCCCCTATAGTATTTGAGGAAGGTGTCTCAATCATTATTGAAAAACATTGAAAAATAGACCTGGGTTCGGAGAAGGAACCATGCCACATTTTTATTAGAATGGCATTGTATTTTTTAGAACAATAGTTATATAACTCCTTTATAGAGTAACATTTTGTTGTTTTTTCTTGGAATTAATTATAAATTCTTGTGCTTGATCCCTAGGTGACCACTCACCACATGGGATTTTCAGAAAACCACCGAGGTTACAAACAGAAAACCAAATAGATGAACTCAACTCACACTACCAAAATTGATGCTAAATTTGGAAAGTGTTTCATTGAAAATTTCATTTGGAAGTCCAGTATCCAAAATGTAAAGAAAATACTGTTTTAGTAAAGAATAATAATGGGAAAATAATGATTTTCATCAACTTTAGATATCCCAATATAAATTTTCTTGTAGGTTATTTCCTAGTTCTGATAATAGAACTACTAATTGATTCTAGAGACTAATATTTAGACCATTACTTTTTGGGTAGATATTCACGGTTGAACCAAATCTGCATGGCACCTAGAAATACAGAATCCATCAATTTTAGATCACACAATGGGTGCATTGCTATCGGTTAATGACATTTTTTTGAATAATCTTGGCACTACATACCAATGTTCCATTAATGGAATATTAAAACCCTTTTCATATTTGTCTAGTAATCTCTATGTCAATGCTATTGAGTTCAAATCTTGGAATATTTATTACCATATTTCGGATCTAGAGACCATATTCAATCAACTGCGACACCATAGCTTAAAAATTATCCCACTAAAATTTTATTTCAGAGTTACCCTAGGAAAGATTCATATATTTTTAGTATTCCATTGCGGCTTCAAAGTAAATATTAAGAAGAAAAATGCTATCCATTTCATTTCACCTCCTCTAATCCTCAAATATTTTAGGGTATTTCTTGAAATTATTTCTCATTTTCAATGATTTATATAAAACCTCACATGAAAGTGTTTTCCCTTCACCAGGTTGATGAAAAAGGGGGTAAAATATCTTTATTCTGATGATAGTTAGGAAGAATTTAATATTATTAATAATTAAATTTTTGAGCCCACTAGTGACGATGCCAATATTTTAGGAAAATCTGGTCATTTTTTATGTGACTACATTAGAATGATTACTCGATGATTTACTTACAGAAAATAATGACACCATGAATTAAAAAATAACTCTATTATCTTTTTTGAACCATTATTGATACTAAGACTCATAATTCAGTTATTGAGAAGGGGTATTTGGCATTAATATTTCTATTTCAGAAGTGAAGGAACTTTACACAACACCATGAATCCCACTTGGTCTAACATAATAACTTGAAAACATATATCCTCATCCATACTATATTTAATGTTTTATTTTAATGATGGGAGGTGATCTTGAAATAATTTAACATTCATTACGTTGTTTATAAAGCTATAAAAGGCTAGGAATTAGCAGACTTTCCTGTTGAAATCCCCTAAAAAAGAACATCGTAAAATATTGAATTTGTTAAGGAAAAGATATTCTATATCAAAGAGGTCCCCTAGATACGAGATATTTATTTTGATGATTAAACTAGAAGCCCAATAGGGAAGAGAATTTAAGACCCCAAACTCAATAAAGTCAAGTTGGGAGTCTTGTTTATCTCCACAGTAAATATAGTCTTACCTTAATATTTCATATTTTTAGATGGTTGCGCGAAAAATAAGATAGAGTATCAGGCCCTCATTACAGTGAATGAACTAGAACTTCAAATACCAATGGACCACTTGAAGGTAAATTCTGATTCATGATTAGTAACCAAGTAGACCGATACTGATTATGACATGAGATTAGAAGAGTTAATCCCCATGCTTGAGTGTGTCCAAGGTATAATGGAAGAATTCCCCATATATCTAGCATTGGCTCACATCCCACAATAATATAATTCCCAACCATATTCATTAGAATATGTAGCTATATATTTGTAAAATCCATACCCTGAAAAAAAAAACAGTCATCAGCATTATGCACCGCCGAATGTATTCACCTTTTTTTCGTGTCAATATTAAAGAAATCCATGTGGTAGATTCGATACCTGAACTAGATGGTCTTGAAACCGATTGGATGATTCCCATTGTTTAATTCCTTTAAAATAGAATTATCCCTCTAGAAAAATCTAGATATGAGAAAAATAGATGTTGAAAAATTAACTTTACTCTTTATCACATCCCAAATCAACAAAAATTCCTCAACAAATGGGTCTTCGATGGAGTCCTAATCAGGTGTATTAATGGATATTATACTGCCTCTATTATAAATAAGTACATACATGTTCCTAGAGTTCACACCCATTAGGGATTAATCGTTCCCATGAAATCTACAATTTTTGATACTTGTGGCCTTCAATGACGCAATATTGCACAAGATTCACTAAAAATTATCATTCCTTCCAAGTTCATTACAACTTTATCCATAAACTCCCTAAGTTTATAAGCATTTCTGAATACTCAAGGATATTTTTATCAAGGATAATGGATGTATTAGGACCATATACTCTGATTATAACCATGAAAATCAAGTACATTCTCAATGACACCAATTTTCCTTCAAAGTGGACAAAAGATCTACCCCTCAAAAAAATCAGGAAAAATAATATTTTCAACTTCATGAAATTCAATATATTCACTAGAATTGGATTCCCTAATTTGATACTGATATAAAATGACACAAATTTCTATTCTAATAAGTTGTAAAGGTTTTATGAGGAGAGTAATATCAAATCCAACCATTCATATAACTATCATACATCAAATAATAGACCGATCAATGCCTTCAACAAGACCTTATCAAACAAACTCTCGAGGATGGTGGATAAAGATAAAAAGTTTTGGAAAAAGTCATATTTTCCTTGAATTGTGGCCATACTAGACTACAATCTGCAATTACATAGAGGTGAAACCATATTCACTTGTATATGTTAAGAAGAAATCCTTCCAATTAAGGTCCAATATCCATTGCTTCTCATTTCCATTTGTGATAACCTATCTATAGATGTGAAATCCAAGAAATAGATGGATAAATTGGAGTTAGTAAATTTGAAAAGAATAAAATCCACACATCACTTGTAAGTCCACCAAAAAATGACATATCATGAGATTTTAATAATAAATTTTACCACCACTCATTCCTATATATACAGAACTAGAACTGTTTCTCCGGAATCTGATTATACCAGTGAATATACCTCTAAAGATTAAACCAAATTGGGAGGAACCTTATTCTATACACAAGGTCCATTCTAATAGAGCTTATTCCATGATCTCACTGGATGGATAAAGAGCATGTTATAATCCCTTCCAATTCATGGTTTCTCAAGAAATAATTCATGTAATAATGAATAATAGACTTCATTTCATGACTTTAAAAGGAATGACTTAGTGTCATATTTTTATGAACTAAAACTAAAAGACACCATAGTACTGTCCGTAAGTCTATAAAATATATATTCTAATGTCCTAATCAAACATGTTAAATTTGATGACAATATCTATTCCACATGTTTTAAAATTACATGTTTCACCTGAAAGGACTAATTTGAGATATGCCAAACACTATGAGGGGTAAATCAGTGTTGGGGATTTTTTAATACAAGCACAACTTTTTATCCCTTTAAATCTTATACCTGTAATTAACTTGATTTAATTATTCTCTTTTACCTGTTGTATGAAATTATAAGAAAGCATTAAAGATATAATTGATATTTTTACAGGGTTCACTACTCAATAAGAGTATATAGTCCTCAGAATAGTCTATAAATGATCTGAACTCCACAAACATAAGAAACAAATCCATTATGAATGGTTACAAAAAGTAGAATAAACCCTTTCTCTTAAAATTTACTATAGTCAATTGAAAGTGAATATTTTATAGCTCATGGATGGATCTTATTACTACCTCTAATGATATCATCCACCTTATAGATAAGTTTATTTGTAACACCAAAAAAGTCTTCCACATATTGAGACTACCGTCGAATTTCATTATGCTGTTTAGTTCTTACACTAATTTCTATTTTACTTTGTTACTCTCACTAAATTAAGAAAGAAAAAAATCATCTTTACTCCCAAAAAAAAACTAAAATATGTACTTTCTTCTTTCTCTCCTTCTTATTCTTCTATCAGTAGTAATAATATGATTGTTTTGTGGACTGATGAACTGAATTCTCTCGGACCCAAATGATAATCAACCTATATCAACTAAGCCAGTCACTTATTGTTCTCCACTTGATACATGACAAAAAAATATATTTAATTGGTTATAGTAGTGTCTTGAATTATTCAATGGAAAATATACTACACTGAATCTTTTTCTCATTATTCTTTCTAGAATCAGGAACTGCTTTGTGATTTTTGAAACACTAAATATTATCTCTACATGTAATCATGAAAATTAATTCTTATTCTATCAGAGTGATAGAATATTGTTGTGTATATAATTATTTGAATTCATTGATACATAATATTATAAATATACTAAAATATCGATTTTATTTTATAGAAAAAAATATTTTCAACCACTAATTACACTACACTAAACTTTTCTTCTAAATCATGTATTTTAATTATGCATGACATTGTCACCCAGACCACGCATGAACAAAATTCATTATCATTGAACGTTTTGTTCATGGTGAAATAATGAATTATCAATCTCTTTATTATTAATCCCCACTTCAGTTTTATTTTTCTTATTTCTATTATCTTTCCACAAGTGAAACTACATAGAACTATTTTCTTCTTGAATTCCAGTTATATGCACACACTGTCATAATTATCTATTCACGTGTATATACATACACATATTAACACATGAATGCATTCCCTATTTAGTTTATCTTTTCACATAAAAACATGTGCACACACTTTATAGTCTGTTTGTTCCTTCTATTCATATTGTTTTCACACACACGATCCTGTTATATGCAAGAAACATAGTTTTGAGCTATTTAGTTCACTTTCACATGACCTTGGCATTAGAGCATCACATGGATGCCTCCTCCTTGGAACAAAAATAGTGCAAAATAATATACAATTTTCATCATGTATCAATAGTACTCACACATATAATTTATCCTCACTTAATTTAGCGGGGATATGTAATATTTAGGAATTGGTCTGCTGAATTATTCTTCTTCATAGAAGAAGAAATATTCATGGAACCAACCTTCTCTGTGAAGCACGACAAGGGTGTTCTTACTACAGTCAAGTGTTTGTGGTGTATTCTTCATATAGTGTGTGATACTTATCAATTCATGAAACAATTGGGTGGGTGAGTCGCATATCAAGTGGCCATATATCTCTGTCGCAAATCCAATAAAGTTTGTGAATCTCCCTTGCTTTATGAGGGATTTAATGATGTTGAGACATATTTCCTTATCGCATAAAATGAAGTTTAGAGTGGAAATGTAATTCTAAAAAATGAGAGATATTAAATATGATATGAGTGAAATATAATTTATTTTTCTCAGTGCTGTGGTATTTATAGATAGATTTACCCCACCTCTTATCTTCTTCAAATCCAGCAAAATATAAATTTTGGATAACTAGTTCTGTATGGCTGAAGCACTTGACATTTGAACTCTTTAAACCATGTGTTAAAGTGATGTAACATTTCATGGAGTTTTTCCTTCATGATAGACCTTCTCCTTTATGGTGAATAAATCTTGTGCATGCGATCATAAACCCAAGATACACATCTTCTTTTACACGCAATGTTTATCCATGGTGATAAAATGTTTTAATGGACTCCAACAATACATTTGTAGTTAGACTATTGTATATTCATGTAAATCATGAAAACAATGTTTCATGATTATTTCAATCTTGTTGATCTAAATTTTTAAACCATAGTATGATCATGGAAGCTTCAGGTTTGACTGATGGTGGTTCATCCATTTCTCCAATGAAACCACTATCACCATCGAGTGGCTGGTAGAGGAGGAAAACACCATATTCAAAAATACACATGAAATTTTTGAAGAATAAAAGCATGAGAGATTGGACAATCATAATCGATATGATAGTAATGATCTATTTATATCCATGTTTTTATCATGGATGAATAATGAACAATCTTAGCACATAATATGATATCCCATTCACTTCACAAGCTAACACATGCATTAAACTAGACAAAAATCCATTCCCTTTTTAGTACATCCTCAAACCCCTTTCATTTTCCACCATTCCACCCCACATATCAGTGCTTCACCTCATGAAACTTATACATAGGTGAATTATGGTTTATTACCACCTCTTTATTCCTAGGTTTATTCCTAGGATAGTCTCCCTCATTATGGTTAACCCCTTCAAGTCCCACCCGGGCCTTGCCTGAGCCTGGCTTGGGATGGTTCATTGGTTGGCCATTTTTTTATGTAACCCCCGCTAAAAAGTACTTTGAAAATATATAATTAAATAATATAATCCAAAAAATTCATGGAGACCCCTTTTTTCAATCTTTAAAACACCTCATGTAATAAAAATAACACTGGAGTTACATGGGTTACCTTCCTGAAAAATTATATTTCCATGATCTCCTTCAAAGTATTCTTAATGAAATCAGTATTTTATTGGTCTTCCAATAATATCTTCCAATTCAAATTCTTAACTTTTTGTAATATCAAGTCCAAATAACTACTTTAACATAATAATAAATTATATATTTATTGTAAACAATTTATCTTTTTTGATACATGTATTTGAACTTAAGATCTATTCATCAATTGTCATTATTACTAGGAGAATTATTTAATCATGGCATCTAATGTCATTGAGGAATCCATAACTATTCTTTTGGAATTACCATGAAACTAAAAGTATCTGAAATATGTTTCTTGAAATGTCAAGACACGAGGACATCATCCTATATCCATTAACATTATAAATTATCCATCACATTGAAATTAATGAAATATTCCTATATAATTGATCCATATTTTAAACCAATATATATAATTTTTGAAAAATAAAATCTATACAGAAAGCATGCTCTTCAATCCCCTTACTGGTATTTGTTGTAAATACCTTCAAAGTTATTTCCAGATGAATGTGTCAATATTTAGAACCAATTTATTCTCTCTCCACTTTTCTTTTCAAAATTTCATTTCACTTTATACTGCCTTATTAAAAATAAATAAAAATTTAATTATGAAAGGATATCATTCCTTACTTTTGAAATGTGTCATCCATCATTTCACTCTAAGTCTACGTGAGATATTATTAGTGTAGAAAATTAGATGTTTTGAATTAGACAACAAATCTATCCACTACCATCTAATCCAAAAAAATAATGAAATGAGAAATCGTATACATGTCTACAAGGGTTACTAACTTTAATTATAGGTTAATGTTTTTTAGATAAGACATGGAATTTTTTAACAAAATATCAACCAGAAACTCCTATAATCACTTAAACTAATATATCAAAAAACAATCAATTATAATAAGCAGGATAAGTGACCTCAGATCAATTCCAAATTTCTAATGTCATTTATTAATTAAATTTCTCCCCATTTGAAATTTTTTTATCTTGAGTAACCAAGGATAATAGATTAATAGATACATACCATTTCCAATGACATAATCTATAATCAATTTCAAAAATAATCAGACTTAATACCAATTGAAATAATAATTCTGGAAGATTCATCATTTGTATCCCCCTCAAGGGAAATTTTTTTCATCATCTTCATAATGGTGTATATCATAAAGAATAAATTTAATGAAATTCCAGTATAGAGGATACACCAAAATAGACCTTACACTTGTGATAGTCTAGTTTGAATATCTTTCACATCTTCACCAAGGATGATCTTCTTGAACACTTGTTCTATAGGATAACAAGAATAATCTCAAGCCCAGATTATATAATATTTATCATGGATTTACAAAATAGGAATTCATAGTCTTCATATTCATCCAATATTAACCCTATCATATTTTTATTTGGAATCCAATTGTGAAAACATTCAAGGATGGTGACTTCTTCAACGTTGCTATCAAGAATTGATAAAACTCTCCTCTAATCTAGTTACCCCCCTAAGAACATACATCACCTTAAATTAAATATTTTATAAGAAAAAATATAATACACCATTATTAAGTAAATAAGGTGGACCCTCCTTTCTTCATAAACATGATCATCAAGGTTTAGATATTTTTCTCAACTATGTTGCTCCATTTACTCTGATCTTTATGCTTTCTCATCTAAATTATTATTCTAATTTATGTTGGGAAAACATGGGTATCTTCACATTCTCTTATAATTTATGAGGAAAACTTTTTCTTATTAACAACCTTTATAGATGATACATTTTTACTCCTCTTAAGTACTGTTACTTGTTTTACTAGAAATTTTAAACAATACTTTTCAATGTGACCAACTTTCTTAAATATCTCACATAATATTTCATTAACATAAGAGTTTTGTATTGTTGAAAAGCTCTCATACACTTTGTCTTCATCATGTGGAATCTTCTATTTTCATTTTTTCACTATCCTTAGCTTCTAAATATTCAGGTTTACTCATTCTATCCAAATATTCCAACCAGAAAAATAACAGATCATTAAGAACTATGGTAGAATGTTTGGATCTTCCAGATGGATTCTTCTGAGTGTCATCCCTAGTAGTATTTCCTTTGGATGCACAACCCTTAAAATTATTGGATTTATAATACAAGGTCATATGACCATTATTGTTTGACACATTATTACATGGATTTCTTTTCACAACATTCTTATAATTTCTTTTTAAAGCTCCTTCATAATTACTGGCTAGATTTTATGATATTATTTTCTCATCAACTTTGGATATATTTTAAGATCACCATGTACTAGCATTATAAACATAACCATTGCATACATCATATATGATTTCAAGGTTTCCAAATATGTTTACATGAATATATATATTTTTGAACATGTGAAAATTTCTTCTTCTTCTCCAGCTTGCTCCATCTTGATATGGACTTTGTTTTTCTTATTTCGAGGACTGTACCAACAAATTAATTCACATTGCTCAAATCTATTGTTATACCAATACTGATATACAAATTATGATTTATTGATATATTCTATATAAGGTTGATGTATATTCTTTAGGATTGGTTTTGATATCTGTGGGGAACTAGATTTCTCAAATTATTTTCTATCCATCCTAGTCACAGTGGTAGGTTTCTTATCACCTTTATTTATCCGTACTTGTTCAGAATCCTTTTTCCAACCAGCAATATTTGTGGGAACCGATTTCAAAACATTAATAAAAGATGTTTTGAATGGTACCTTTTTCATCACAGTTACTTGAGACAGATTATAGAAATATGTCATGATATTCTCATCACATATTATAAGTATTTAGTGAGAATTGAGTTGGAGCATCAATTGTTCCCTTATTTTTTGAAGTCACAATATATGTCTTCTTAAGAGTGTCCAACTAAACTTCCAAATATAAACATTTCCTATTGAAGTCGATTTTATGATCTTCAGTGATAATAATCTTCACTTAACTATCCTTTATCCTTCTTCTAACTTTATCATCATGTAGCTTATATTTTTTCAAAATCAAATAGTCATGTTGCTTGATCTTGTAGTAATTTTCTTATAATTTTTAATTCTTTAAATCAATGTTGTTTTTCAATTACTCTTTAAGTGGATGGTTCTTTTATTCTATATTCCTTTTGACTCCCTCATTCTCTTCAACTTATTTGTGGCATTTTGAGGAGATTATTTGAAGTTTCCTATTTATTTCTTCAAATGTTTCGACCTATATGGAGAGGATTAAACATTTTACATTTTTTTACTTACAATCCCTCCTCCAAAGAATTATCTTCTCCTTAAAACTAGATGGAATCATTCTATATAGATTGGCAGACTCTACAAGTAAGGGAGGATACTTCCTCAGGAATACCATATAGAGAAACACTTAATGTATCTACTGATAATTTTTGAGAAGTTGTATAATTATCATCATTACCACTAGTTATAGAATTATCATCATGTGGAAAATTTTCATGTATACTAAAAAATACCTCAAGATCACTACAGGTAGGAAGTTTTTCTATATTCTTGGAGAATACTTGATCCACTTTATCATTACTTTCCAAGGATGACATGTTTTCATTATTTGAAAAGCATGTAGAAACATATAATTCCTCTTATTTAGAAAATATGGATTTATTATTAGAATTTATATGCTTTTTATTTTTCATTTTCATCATTGTCATGGTAGATATAGACTTATACTCAAAGAAAACTGAATCACCACTAAAGTTTCACTTCATTATTGACATAGGAAGGAAACATAAATCTTCAAATGAGAATATATTTACTATAGAAAATCCAACAGAGGTGAACCTTGGCTCTGATACTACTAAGAAAAAATTGTTTGGGCTGTTCCTAACACTTAAAGGGGAGGGGGTGAATTAGTATTAGGGAGTTTTTAAAACAAATCACATATTTTTTCCATTTACATTTGATACCGGTAATCATATTGATTATCATATTATATTTTCCCGGTCGCATGAAAAATATATGATATTGAGTATAGTATCGATTTCCTCTAAGTGAAACAGAATATTTTTCAACCACTAACTACAATGTATTGAACATTTTATCTTAAGAATTTATTTTAATTATGAATGAAATTATCTAAAATACTTCACATGAATGTAATTCATTATCAATGCATGTTTTTATTGAAATTAAATATTCAATTATCATTATCATTATAATAAATGGACAATAGTTTGTTATTATTATTATTTATGTTATCCTCATGCAATTTAAACTACCTAGAACAATTTTTATTTTGGAAGTCAATTATATGAAGACACTATCATAATTATCTTTTCATGTGTATATGAATGCCCATATCAACACATGAATGCATTCATTTTTTGATTTCTATTTTCAAATAGAGAAATTTGAACACATTGTGTTTTATAATTATTCCTTATATTTACTTTATTTGTACACACATGGTATTATTATATAAAAGAAACAGAGTTTTGATCTATTTAGTTCACATGCGCCAGACCTTCATGAAAGAACACCACACAGATGCATCATCCATGGAACACAAATAATGTGTAGTAATAAACACTTTTCATTGTGTATCAGTAGTACTTATGCATGATATTTATACTCACATTACACAAAGGTGATATATAATGTCTAGGAACTGGTTCACAGAACCATTCTACTTCACACAACAATAAATCTTCTGGGAACCGAATTTACTTATTAAACACGATGATAGTGTGCAACACCAGTCGTGTGCACATCATCTTCTTAGTAGATTTCATGATACTTCTCTCTTTAGGAGACTTTTGAGTGCATGGGTTTCATATCAAGTGCTCATGAATCTCCTTCAACAAACCATGAATTTTTACGAGACTCCCCTACTTTGTGAGGTCTTGAAGTCTCACATAATTGATTACATTGCCTCATAAAACAAAACTCAGAGAGGATATATTTTTCATAAAAAAATAAAGCTATCAGATATATTATGAGTGGATGATTCTCGATTCATCTCTGTGACTTTGTATTTATATATAGATTCACACCATCTCTCCTTTTCTAAAAATACCATAAAATATACCGTGTGAATATCTTATTTTGCGTGCATGAAGGACTCAACATTTAATCTCTTCAAACCGTGGGTCAAAGGGACAATGAATTTCATGGAGTATTTCATTTTCAATTTAAAATATCCTTTCTGGTGAATAAATCACATGCATGAAATCATAAACCCATGATACACATATTCTTGATCACCCAAAGTTCATCCATAGATATTAAATGCACGAATGTCCTCCCACAACTCCATTTGAAATTTGACTATAGTATCTTTGTATAAATAATGAAAATTATGTTACATGATTTTTTCAATCTTGTTCATCTCAATGTTATACCTTAGTATGATCATGTAAATCTCAGGTTCAACTGATGGAGGTTTGACCATTTCTCTAGAAAAATTAGTAGAGTCATCGAGTGTAAGGTGGAGGGAGATGATGATAGATTAAAAAATATGTGTGACCATTTAGAATAATAAACAAATGGGAGATAAAAAATTCATGATCGATTCAATCATATAGTCCTTTTTATATCATTGTTTTTAACACAGATTAAAAGTGATGACACCTAGCATGTCCCACATCATATTACAATACGATCTCCCATCATCTTTATATGCTAAATCTTGAATTCTACCTACTAGAAATCCCTTCCCCCTATGGTACCACTCCATACCTCTTCTGTATACCACTGTTCTACCACACATTGTGGCACCTCTGTTCCTACTCTTCATACATGTGTGCATGTAGGCTTCTTCCCACCTATTACCGCCTATGATTAGAACTATTATGGGATACCTTAGTATGGTTTACCCCTTAAGGTATCGCATGGTACTTCGTTGAGTTTGGTATGGTCTGGCCCACTGGTTGGTAATTTTTTATACAACCCCATGAAAAATACATTAAAAATTTCTAAGTAATGAATAGAATCCAAAAAATTCATGGGCATATATTATTCAATCTTCAAAACACCTCATAAAATAATAATAATATTTTATTCACATGATTCACCTCCATGAAAAATAATATTCTTCATGATCTATTTTAAATTATTCTCCTTTAAAATCAATATTTTCATGATCTTCCAACAATCTCACCCAATTCACATTCTTCGCTTTTTGAAATATCATGTCCCAAAAAACTCTTCGTCATCAAAACCACTTTTATATTTTTTGTATAAAATGTATCATATTTGATAAATGTATTTGAACTTAAGATAATTTCATCAATCATTATAATTACTTTGATAATTGATTCTCGCTCAAATTTACCCAAGAGAAGAAGGTAGGACGATCCTTATAGTTTAGCTAGGGTTTTCGAATCCTCAGAGACCTAAGAAGAAACCTATAGACACGTACATTCTATGGACTATTTTTGGATATGAAGTGGAAAACATGGGTTGGTTTCATATGGGAAGGATAACTAACAGATTTAAGTGAATTCAATTTAAAATAATGAGTTGATCCTAGGTTATCACTCAGGGTGGATAGGACGTATTTCCTTTTCAATGATTTCAATTTCTTATATTTGAGATGGGTTCATTTAAGGAGATAAAAAAACATCATCACTTACTGGTTTAATGCCTACACCCTTTAATACTAATCACCTATACACTTTAAGGATCAATGTTTTGAGCACTTAAAGGTAAAGGTTCGTATTAACACATGAAGTGTGTGGCCTTAAATTCAACTAGGACGATGGAGTTTAAAAAGCATCAAATAAAAATCTCAATTAAAGAAGTGATTATACATTAATGGGGTGATAAATAAAATCCAATCTATCCCCTTGATACTACCCTAGATCAACCCATAAGTGGGTTAGCCATCCATTTATCCCATGGTTTCCATGGAAGCGGAAAGTAGACTGATGAGGGAGGAAATGGAGAAGTAAAGAAATCAAAAAAATATAATGATCACTCCACCATTGTCTGAATAATTTCACTAGGTTTAGTGTGAATAAATTCACACCTTGAACCAACAGTATCAAAGTGATATTAATAAAATTAGAATAAGAGTAAAATAAGAGATATTATTAAGAAACTAAAGTGAATTGAACAACTTTCATGTGAAAGACAAACTTGAGACAACAAAATCGCAGTATAACATTACAATTGAACAAAGCATCAAAGATTAAAAACTACTTCGCCACCACTGCCATAAATTGGAATTTTGGGAGCCTTGGGTCGAGAATCCAACAGTACAAAAGATCCCACTTGAGTGTGGTAGGCCCAGTGTGGTGGAAAGTAAGGGAGATGAGACTTTTTAACCCTTGACCATAGGTGGCAGCCAGCTTTCTTCCACTGAACAGACGCGCTTGTAAGTATTTTTAGATGGATGAATCAGAGAGGTCCATAGAAGGATAAAATGGATCCTCAGATTTCTCCAAACCTCCTGTAAAAGTTGGGCCCATTTGGAGTTGTGTATTCGGATATATGATTATATTAGTGGACTATTTTTCTGGGCCATAGAATCGGGACCAGAATTTTATCTCTAACTTGGGATGCCTAAATGGACACCATGGTGGCCGAATTATCATTGGATACTGAAGAGTTATTTGTTACTCTAAATGGATTATAGCATCTCACGAAGTTTGGGATTCATTGGGCTTGTATGATGGGCCGCACAGTCTCATAAGTGGGATGGTATCAAATATGACTTCTCCAGAATTGATTCCTTTCATAAAACAATATCCCCATATTCTTCCATGAATTCTCCACTGATCCCTGAATAAAAAATGTTCATATTGAAGTGTAGATAATTTTCAAAAAATATTAAATTAAAATATGTACAATTAGATTCCTCAAAATCAGATGAATCCTTGGGTACTTTAAATGATATTAAAAAATGTACCACATAATAGTGTATTTTAAGTAATAATTACAATCATATTGTGAAATGATGTTCAAAGTGTAAAATCCACTAAAATGGTCTTTATTAATAACAAATAACATGAATATTATATATATTGAAAAAGAATATTAGCCTCATTTAGTGGCTAATCACACCCTTAACTTGAGTTTTGCTAGTCCCGAGCAAAATATATCTCAACAATATGAAATTCAAATTCCCTTTTCCAAAAACATTTTAATACACAATGATCACCAAAAAACCTTATACCAAACAATCCATAAACCCATCAAATTATTTTAATACAAGATAGTTTCATAAGCAGATCCCAATCCCAATCCCATTCCTTTGTTCAAATTCATTTCCATATTTCATCCAATATCAATTACGTATAAGCATGTGTTGTGCATCACAATAGACATGGGGGTTCATGTTTATTCAAGGGGGAAATGATGGAAGAGCTAGGTGGAATCACTTTTCAATATTAAGATGAGTATTCAATTTTTTTATTCTATTATTTTTTTTTGTTTTTTTTTGTTTTTGTTTTTTTTCAATTTTTCCATGGTAATTGAAATTGCACTCAAAAGTGTCAACCCCTGTAGCGAGACTTTGCCGATGACTCCCAGGCTCAAAGACCTTAGGGAACCAAGTTAAGGCTACATACTCGGGCATCATGTCGAGTTAACTCAGTCAAAAAAATTCAAATTACCAAAAAATAGAGATAAAATTACTAACTCTGGGCCAGACAACTATGGAGTCACGATCCCCAAGTGCCGAAAGCCACACATTAAGTCATTTCATTGCTCTACGCGCAAATTTATTGTTTTTTTAAATTTTTTTAATTGAATACTCATATTAAAACTAAAATGATCAGAAAAAATATGCTATTTATTTGGGGGACCTCATGAACTCAAACTAATACCCCACTATCCAAAGGATGTGCATTGTGATCTTTTTTTTATTTGGATGAAAATATAAACGATGAAATATCACATTGGACAACCACACTTTCCAAAATCTATTCCCATGAAATTATACAAGGATTAAAATCTGAATTAGGGCATGCTAAATTATTTGATATTTAGTTTCAAAGTGTGCAATGTGTATTACCATGTTCAAAGTTAAAGGAATTTTTCCTTCCATTTGCACGCATTTTTTTCAAATCATTTTTTTTTCAGAAAAGCAATTTTTTTTATTTCATCTCCCCCCCAACTAAAAAAAACACTATCCCCAGTGATTACAAAAATGAAAACTTATAAGGATTAGATACAAATAAGGGATGTTCAAAAAGGAAATTGAAATACTAGGATCATGGAATGAAGTCACCTGGTGGTTGAAGTTGAAATTCTTGCTGCTCCCTTTTAATCCTTTGATATCCATGTCACTTGTAGAGTTCCCTTGTAGAAAAAAGAAAAACAGAACCAAAAAAAAGCTAAACAATATATATATATATATATATATAATAAAGTATGTAAAATATAAGTATATATATATAAATTATAGAATAAGGAAGCACAAAAAGCCGTAGGTCAGTGGTAAGCGCACGCCCCTGTGTCCCTTCGGTCCCGGGTTTGAATCCCCATGGCTTCGCCAGTTGTGATGGGGTTTGAACCACGACCCACGACATGTCCCTTTTTATTATTATTATTATATTATCATTTATTTTTTTGTATTTTTATTTTAACCTAAAAAAACATTAAAATAAAACAAACTGATGATACATTGTCTTCTTTTTAAATTTCTTTGTATGGCATTACTAAAGGATCACACCACGTGACACAGATGAATATGGTGCTCCCCTTTCATACCCATACATACTCATAATAGAAGAACATGTCAACAGTCTATTTTTTTTATTTTTAAATATCAAAATTATTAATTAATTCTATTTGAAGAAAAAATGATTCGCAATGATGAAAACCACAGGTTGCCTCCCAAACAGCGCTTTGGTTTAATGTCGCTAGCTCGACTTGAATCCCATAACTTACCCAATACCAACTTTTAACATTTTAAGGACCACATGTTTCACTAATTATACTAGATTAATATTTATTCTATTTTTATAATTTGTTTCATGCACAAACCTATGTTCTAAAATGAATGGTAAAATCAAAGGAATATCAGAAATGGTTGATCCAGTTTCCTCTGTAGTATTTTCTAATACATCAATGATCATTCCAACTTTTTTGGTCTCAAGAGAAGAATTAATTCCAATTGAAAGTTCATGGTTATACCTTGTTATGGGATTCTTTAGAGGGGAGGGAAGGACAATAATTTTGAACTCAGGTTGGATAAGACATTTAGACACAAGTTGATATTTTGAATCCAACTCAGTTTCATTTTCCAAATTTCTCAAAAAAATTGGTTCCTTTTGAATAGAATATTCAACCACCAAATTAGAAAGATCAGTTTCTGGAATGGGTATGGACTCAAAGTTTGTGATTTCTCTTAATGGTTCATTGATTTTTGTTTTTGAAAAATCATCAATGGAGTTATATTCATGAGACTCAATCCATGATATCAAATTTCCCTCTTGTGAATACAAAAAATCAGTTTCCTCTTGATTAAAAAACCCACCAAAAATTCCTTAATCGTCTTCATCCTCAAAAAATCCAATGGTTTTCTCTTCATTAAATTCACGAGAGGTTTGTGGGAAACTAGACACTTCACATAAGTTTATGGAAGGGATAATTTGTATAGGGATGGGTTCCTCACAATTTTTAATGCTTTGTAGTTCTAACCTCAATGATGAAACCTGAAAATTCATTATATCCATTTGTTGGCACAATTTTTCATGTAATGGATGTGGATTAGTATGGATAAGGGGTTTAGATAGATGGTCTATTCAAGGAGGATAACTATGTTGTTGGAATTCCATATGAGGATGTTCAAATTGGATTTGTGGGGATTGTAACTCATTGTATTTTGGAATGCTTTGTTTAGAATAGGAGTTAAAATATTGTGTCTCAATTGGTTGTTGGTTATCCCACCAGTAGAAACTAGGATGGTCATTGTAAATCACACTTGGTGTGGGGTGATCAATGTAGGGAGAGGTTCCGTATGTTTGGGATTGTTCAAAATTGATTTCCATATGAGTGAGTGGGTGGGAATAGAGAAGAGGGATGAAAAAAAGGAAGATAGTGTCTAAGATAAATTACTTAGGTCCCTGGAAACAGCGCCAAAATTTTATTCTCGCTCAAATTTACCCAATAGAAGAAGGTATGACGGTCCTTGTAGTTTAGCTTTGGTTGTCCAATCCTCACAGACCTAAGAAGAATCCTATAGACACGTACATTCTATGGATATTTTTGGCTATGAAGTGGCCAAATTGGGTTGGTTTTATATGTGTTTAAAGGATAAATACCAGATTTAAGTAAATTCAATATAAAATAATCATTTGATCCTAGGTTATCACTCGGGGTGGATTGGACATATTTCCTTTTCAATGATTTCAATTTATTATATTTGAGATGGGTTCATTTAAGGAGATAAAACTACATCATCACTTACGAGTTTAATTCCTACACCCTTTAATACTAATCACCTGTAAACTTTAAGGATCAATGTTTTGAGCAGTTCAAGGTAAAGATTCGTAGTAGCAAATGAAGCGTGTGGCCATAAATTCAATAAGGACGATGGAGTTTAAAGATCATAAAATAAAAATCTCAGTTAAAGAAGTGATTATACATTAATGGGGTGACAAATAACATCTAATCCAGCCCCTTGATACCCCATTATATCAACCATAAGTGGGTTAGATCTCCATTGATCCCATGGATTCAATGGAAGTAGAAGGTAGACTCATGAGGGAGGAAATGGAAAAGTAAAGAAAACAAAAAAAATATAATGATCACTCCACCATTGTGTGAATAATTTCACAAGGTTTAGTGTGAATAAATTCACACCTTAAACCAACAGTATCAAAGTGATATTAAGAAGAACATAATAAGAGTAAAAGAAGAGATTTTATTAAGAAACTAAAGTGAATTGAACAACTTACATGTGATAGACAAACTTGAGACAACAAAATCGCTGCATAACATTTCAATTGAACAAAGCATAAAATATTAACAACTTCTTCACCACCACTACCTTAAATAGGTAATTTATGAGCCTTGGTTCGATCCTCCAACAATACAAAAGATCCCACTTGAGTGTGGTAGGCCTAGTGTGGTGGAATGTAAGGGAGAGGAGACTTTTCAACCCTTGACCCGAGGTGGAATCCAGCTTTCTTCTACCGAATAGACGCTCTTGTAAGTATTTCTAGATGGACGAATCAGAGTGGTCCATAGAAGGATAAAATGTATCCGCAGATTTCTCCTAACCCCCTGTAAAATTTTGGCCCATTTGGAGTTGTGTATTTGGATATATGATAAGATTAGTGGACTGTTTTTCTGGACCACAGAATCTGGGCCAGAATTTTATCTCTAACTTTGGATGCCTAAATGGACACCATGGAGGCCGAATTAGCATTTGATCCTGACGAGTGATTTGTTCACCTACATGTAGTCTAGAATCTCACAAAATGTGGGATTCATTAGGCTTGTATGTTGGGCCCCACAGTCTCATCATTGGGCTGGTATCCAATCTGAATTCTACAGAATTGTTTCCTTTCATCACAATATCCCCATATTCTTCCATGAATTTTCCATTGATACCTGAATAAAAAATGTTCATATTGAAGTGAAGACAAATTTCCCAAAATATCAAATTAAAATATGTAAAATTATATTCCTTAGAATCAGATTAATCATTGGGTACTTTAAATGTTGTTAAAAAATGTACCACATAATAGTGCATTTTAAGTAAGAATTACAATCATAATGTGAAATGATATTCAAAGTGTAAAATGAACAAAAATGGTATTTATGAATAAAAAAGAACATGAATATTATATATATTATCAATGAATATTAGCCTCATTTAGTGGATAATCACACCCCAACTTGAGTTTTTCTAGTCCCGAGCAAAATATATCTCAACAATATGAAATTCGAATTCCCTTTTCCAAAAACATTGTAATACACAATGATCACCAAAAACCCTTATACCAAAAAATCCTGAAACCCATAAAAATATTTTAATACAAGATAGTTTCATAAGAAGATCTGAATCTCAAGCCCATTCCTTTGTTCAAATTCATTTCCATATTTCATCCAATATCAATTACGTATGAGCATGTGTTGTACATCACAATAGACATGGGGGTTCATCTTTATTCAAGGGGGAAATGACAGAAGCGCTAGGTGGAATCACATTTCAATATTAAGATTAGTATTCAATTTTTTTATTGTAATATTATTTTTATTTTTTTGTTTTTGTTTTTTTTGCAATTTTGCCCTGGTAATTGAAATTGCACTCAAAAGAGTCAACCCCTGTAGCGAGACATTGCCGATGACTCCCAGGCTCAAAGACCGTAGGGAACCAAGTGAAGGCCACATACTCGAGCATCATGTTGAGTTAAATCAGTCAAAAACAAATTCAAATTACTAAAAATGGAGATAAAATTACTAACTCTGGGAAAGACAACTATGGAGTCACGATCCCCAAGTGCCGAAAGCCACGAATTAGGTCATTTCATTGCTCTACGCGCAAATTTTTTGTTTTTTAAATTTTTTTAATTGAATACTCATATTAAAACTAAAATGATCACCAAACCTATGATATTTATTTGGATGACCTCATGAGCTCAAACTAATACCCCATTATCCAAAGGATGTCATTGTGATCTTTTTTTTATTTGGATGAAAATATAAACGATGAAATATCACATTAGACAGCCAAAATTTCCAAAATCTATGCTCATGAAATTATACAAGGATTAAAATAAAAATTAGGGCATGCTAAATTATTTGATATTCGGTTTGAAAGTTTGCAATGTGTATTAACATGTGCAAAGTTAAAGGAATTTTCCTTCCATTTACACGCATTTTTTTCAAATCATTTTTTTTCTCACAAAAGCAATTTTTTTATTTCGTCTCCCCCCATCTTAAAAAAACACTGTCCCCAGTGTTTCAAGAAATGAAAATTTATAAGGATTAGAGACAAATAAGGGAAGTTAAAAAAGGAAATTGAAATATTAGGATCATGGAATGAAGTCACCTGGTGGATGAAGTTGAAATTCTTACTGCTCCCTTTTAATCCTTTGATATCCATGTCACTTGTAGAGTTCCCAAGTAGAAAAAGGAAAAACAGAACAAAAAAACAATATATATATATATACATCTATATAATAAATAAAGTAAAATATAATTATATATATAAAAATTATAGAATAAGGAAGCACAAAAATTCATAGGTCAGTGGTAAGCGCACGCCCCTGTCTCCCTTCGGTCCCGAGTTTGAATCCCCACGGCTTTGCTAGTTGTGACGGGGTTTGACCCATGACCCACGACGCATCCCTTTATTATTATTATTATAATAATAATATTTTTATTTATTTTTTTGTATTTTTTTAACTTACAAAAAACATTAAAATAAAACAAACTGATGATATATTGTATTCTTTTTAAATTTATGGGTAAGGCATTACTCAAGGATCACACCACGTGACACAGATGAATATGGTGCTACCCTTTCATACCCATTTATACTCATAATAGATGAACATCTCAACAGTCTATTTTTTTTTAAATATCAAAATGATTAATTAATCCTGTTTGAAGAAAAAAAATGACTCACAAAGATGAAAACCACGGGTTGCCTCTCGTGAAGTGATTTGGTTTAATGTCACTAGCTCGACTTGAATTCCACAACTTACCCAATACCAACTTTCAACATTTTAAGGACCACATTTTTCACTAATTATACTAGGTTTATATTGATTCTATGTTTATAATTTGTTTCATGCACAAACCTATGTTCTAAAATGAATGGTAAAATCAAAGGAATATCAGAAATGGTTGATCCAGTTTCCTCCGTTGTCTTTTCTAAGACATCAATGATCATTCCAACTTATTTGGTTTCAGGAGAAGAATTAATTCCAATTTAAAGGTCATGGTTATACCTTATGAAGGTATTCTTTAGAGGGGAGGGAATGACAATAATTTTGAACTCAGGCTGGATAGGAAATTTAGACCCAAGTAGATATTTCGAATCCAACTCTATTTCATTTTCCAAATTTATCAACAAAATTGGTTCCTTTTGAATAGTAGATTCAACCACCAAATTAAAAATATCAGTTTCAGAAATGGGTATAGACTCAACATTTGCGATTTCTCTTAATGGTTCATTGATTTGTGTTTTTGAAAAATCATCAATGGAGTTATATTCATGAGACTCAATCCATGATGTCAAATTTCCCTCTTGTGAATACAAAAAAATCAGTTTCCTCTTGATTGAAAAACCCACCAACAATTCCTTGATCCTATTCATCTTCCCCAAATACAAAGTTTTTTCTTCAGTAAATTCATGAGAGGTTTGTGGGAAACTAGACACTTCACATAAGGTTATGGAAGGGACAGCTTGTTTAGGGATGGGCACCTCACAATTTTTAATGCTTTGTTGTTCTAACCTCAATGATGAAACCTCAAAATTCATTATCTCCATTTGTTGACACAATTTTTCAAGTAATGGATGTGGATTAGAATGGATAAGGGGTTGAGATAGATGGTCTATTCTAGGAGGATAACTATGTTGTTGGAATTCCATAGGAGGATGTTCAAATTGGATTTGTGGGGATTGTAACTCAATATATTTTGGAATGTTTTGTGGAGAATAGGAGTTAAACATTGTGTCTCAATTGGTTGTTGGTTATCCCACCAGTAGAAAATAGGATGGTCATTGTACATCACACTTGGTGTGGGGTGATCAATGATGGGAGAGGTTCCCCATGTTTGGGCTTGTTCAAAATTGATTTCCATAGTAGTGAGGGGGTGAGAATAGAGAAGAGGGATGAAAAAAAGGATGATAGTGTCTAAGATAACTTACTTAGGTCCCCGGCAACGACGCCAAAATTTGATTCTCGCTCAAATTTACTGAAGAGAAGAAGGTAGGGCGATCCTTTTAGTTTAGCTTGGGTTATGAAATCCTCAAAGACCTAAGAAGAAACCTATAGACACATACATTCTATGGACTATTTTCAGCTATGAAGTGGCCAAATTGGGTTGGTTTTATATGGGTTTAAAGTATAACTAACATATTTAAGTGAATTCAATTTAAAATAATGAGTTGATCCTAGGTTATTGCTCGGGGTGGATTGGGCGTGTTTCCTTTTCAATGATTTAAATTTCTTATATTTGAGATTGGTTCATTTAAAGAGATAAAACAACATCATCACTTACTAGTTTAATGCCTACACCCTTTAATACTAATCACCTATACACTTGAAGGATCAATGTTTTGTGCAATTCAAGGTAAAGGTTCGTATTAGCACATGAAGTGTGTGGCCTTAAATTCAACAAGGACAATGGAGTATAAAAATAATCAGATAAAAATATCAATTTAAAGAAGTGATTATACATTAATGGGGTGATAAATAACATACAATCCATCCCCTTTCTACTCCCTTGGATCAACCCATAAGTGGGTTATCCCTCCATTGATCCCATGGTTTCAATGGAAGCGGAAAGTAGACTCATGAGGGTGGAAATAGAGAAGTAAAGAAAAAAAATATAATGATCACTCCACCATTGTGTGAATAATTTCACAAGGTTTAGTGTGAATAAATTCACACCTTGAACCAATGGTATCAAAGTGATATTAAGAACAACAGAATAAGGGGAAAATAAGAGATTTTATTAAGAAACTAAAGTGAATTGAACAACTTAGATGTGAAAGACAAACTTGAGACAACAAAATCGCATCATAACATTACAATGGAAAAAAGAATCAAAGATTAAAAAATCCTTCACCACTAATGCCTTAAATAGGCATTTTGGGAGCCTTGGGTCGAGCCTCCAAAATTACAAAAGATCCCACTTGAGTGTGGCAGGCCTAGTGTGGTGGAAAGTAAGGGACATGAGACTTTTCCACCCTTGACCCGAGGTGGCATCCAGCTTGCTTCTACCGAACAGACGCGCTTGTAAGTACTTCTATATGGTCGAATCCAAGTGGTCCATTGAAGAATAAAATGGATCTCTGGATTTCTCCTAACCTCATGTAAATTTTTGGCCCATTTGGAGTTGTTTATTCGGATATATGATTAGATTAGTGGACTGTTTTTCTGGGCCACAGAATCTAGCCCATAATTTTATCTCTAACTTTGGCTACCTAAATAGACACCATGGATGCCGAATTAGCATTGGATCCTGAATAGTGGTTTGTTCCAATTTATGTATTCTAGTATCTAATGAAATTTGGGATTCATTGGATACAGTGTGATGGTATCCAATCTGACTTCTCCAGAATTGTTTCCTTTCATCACAAAATATCCCCATCTTCTTCCATGAATTCTCCATTGATCCCTGAATAAAAAACTTTCATAATTAAGTTTGGACCAATTTACCAAAATATATAATTAAAATATGTATAATTAGATTCCTTAAAATCAGATGAATAATTGGGTACCTAAATGATGTTAAAAAATGTACCACATAATAGTGCATTTATGTAAGAATTACAATCATAATGTGAAATGATGTTCAAAGTGTAAAATGCATAAAATGGTGTTTATGAATAACAAAGAACAAGAATATTATATATTTATTAGCAATAAATATTATCCTAATTTAGTGGATAATAAATAATTATTCAACCGTGAAATAAAATTTCATGTAGGGAATCCATAAAAATTCCCTAAGAATCACCATGAAACTCAAAGTCTTAAATAGATGTTTCTTGACATGTCAAGACTTGAGGACTTCATCCAAGATCCACTGACTTTGGAACTTATTCATCATATTTAAATTAATGAAAACATATTATCTCCTTGATCACTATTTTCAAAAAATAACTATTATTTGAAAACTAATTCAATCCATAAGCAAAGTGGGATCATTATCACATCCCTATTCAATGATGTAAATCTGCAAAATACTGATGTCCTTTCTTGAGAATAGCATAATTCTTGGTGTTGGTATCCAACTACACTCCAAACCTACCATTATTTTGAACTATGCGTGGATTTATTCTCAAACCTATAGGATACATAACAATGATAAGTTCCTCTGTCTTTTGTGCAACCCCAAACCCACCCTCTTACAAGATCATCTAAACCAACCCTTTTCACCAGAGGACACATTTATCATTAGGTTTGTTGCTTGTTTGATAGAGAGGACATCTTTTCACCACCGTATTGGTTAGAGATTCATGACCCTAAATAATAGAAACCCAATGGTTCTAATTGTATGTAAGAACCTAGTTTTACCTCATGTATAGATCCTTTTAAATTCAATCTAATTAATTATTTTGGATATAATATAGAACCCTAAAGAGGTTAATAAGGTTTTGTGTGTGTTTGGGGCCCATCCAGAGCCGATATCCCTGGTCAGTGGAAAAATCCACTAGGCCACATGGTTAGTAGAGACCGTGCGGCCCATCCCACATAGTTTCCACTAACTATATGGGGGAATTTGAAAGGGGAAAGTAGGGGTGCAAGACTTGACCTAACTATGCACCCAGGGCTGAATGCCCGCACGAGTATCTCAGAAAAATGTAGTAGAACATGAAACGCATTTTTTAAATGTTTTTTCGAACCATGGAAATGAAAAAAATGATGGGTCCCTCATTGAAAAGTCGTAGGTGCATGGTTGGCACACAGTTTAGCCAACCATGAAACCATATAATTTGACCCTGATATTTTTGGTGAATGAATGTGATTTACCTTAAATCCAATTAAACCTTACCCCTTATCTCATTTATCCTCTAGTGGACATAAGAATACCATTTTTTCAGATTTGATCTCTAAAACTCCCCTATTTAAAGTTTTGGATCCCAATCTTTCATTCGGTGTCTGATCAAATCATTGTTTTTCTCTTTGAGTTCCTCCTTGTAAGATTTATGATCATTTACATCTATTAAGCATTTGTATTTATCTCAACATATCCATTTTGATGTAGGCTCATGTAACATATGTAACTCCTCTACTCTAGTTACCCAAAGTTGGTGCATTATTTTAATACATTGGCATGATTACAAGGAATCAAATCCCAAATAACCGATCAGTTTAGTAGTCTTGGAAAATAGATTACATACATGAACGTTACATTACAAATTATAAAATAAAAAAACAACATAAATTATCCTTTGATAATTACATTAATCCCCAAGCTTAACTCTTCTTATAAATCATAATACACTTCTTGGAATCCTGGGAAAATAAAACATAAGAACGGGGTGAGCTCAGATGCTCTGTAAGGGTAAACAATTTAGCGGAAGCTATAAACTTTTAAGGAGAGATGTGTGATAAAAACAACAGCCTTTTTAAACATAAACTTGAACATAATATAGAAAAAAATAAATCAAACATTACAATATAAACATGAACATGGATATTCCACAAGTCAAATAATCACATTTAATAACTAATTTCATAATGAGGGAATGCCTAATGACGGACAT
This sequence comes from Viscum album, assembly GCA_963277665.1. Lineage (NCBI taxonomy): Eukaryota > Viridiplantae > Streptophyta > Magnoliopsida > Santalales > Viscaceae > Viscum > Viscum album. The sequence continues at coordinate 66,381,628 of OY728165.1, read as the reverse complement.
CAATACCACATAGTCAAGGCCTTGTGCCAAGACTACAAATAAAATTTCTATCAAGGCCTTGTTCCAAGACACTAGTTTTTTTCATGAGACCTACCGATGCATCGAGGAGCTATAGAGGTCTCCACCTGTCTCTTACTAAGTCCACAAAATTCCTCATACGAATATTTGAAACATGTCATAAAAATTCGTATTAAAACTAGCATAAAAAATGTCAATAAATTAACCATTAACCATGAATGGTATAAAAATAGAACATCCATAGTCAAAAATATCATAACTCATTCAATACAATATGGAAGATTGTATTATAATAAATCAACCTCAATCAAAAATAATACCCAGTAAAGGATGCTAACATAGTTGAAAATGACGAGTAAAACTTTTTCAGAGAAATATCATTTTTGTAAAATAATTTAAATGTCACACATTTATAAAGGAAGTAATTTAAAAGATATTTTTGAATCAAAGTGTCCCATACCACTTTTAAACTTTTGAAAAGAATTATCATTTCATTACATTCATGTCTATATAAATAAATCCTGAAAATCATTTTGAAAACTAGGTCATTAATTAAAAATATTTAGAAAGATAAATCATTAAAACATTTAAAATTCTGATGTTGATAAAGCGTACATTTCAAAAATCGTTAAAATATTAATTTTGAAATCCTTTTTAGGGAAAATGGACATGGATGTTAAAAATTTCCCAGTAAATACTTACACATAGACAATCTCGGATAATAATGAGATTGAGGAATTAACCCTTACCTTGAACATTCCTTTGGTCGAGGGTACATTTAACCTCCTATATGAAGATCTTAGTATGTTATTAAATTATAGAAGAACCATATTAATATTTATGAAATCAAAAATTATTCATTTATGACTTTATACTACCCATTTAATAATAATTTCCATGTTAAATTAACATTTCGGGTAATAATCAGTTTCTTTGTCGTACGTGTTTTAACTTGTCACTCTTGATTTTATCACTTAGATCAAGATTTAAAAAATTCCAGAATATAAAACATTATTTATATATCATATATATTTAGAATATAAATATGTGTAAAAGACATATATATGAAATGAAAAACACCGTTTATGGAGACGGTAGTCCGTACGTACGCATAAACGCTGTTTCCGTTTCCATATCGTATTTAACGGAACTAAGTGAATAAGAAATATCTAAGTACATATATATATATATATAAATATATATATCTCCAGTAGTATTATTATTTCATATATTACATACTTATTAGTAATATATATTTTTATAATTGTCGATGAATGATGAACGTGGAAATGAATCTCATCACATCATGGAGATGACAATCCGTACGTACACACGAGTGATAATATCATTTCATTAATGGTGTGGTATTGGATGGTATATTAATTTTACAGAGACATTATAATATAATTGTTATCATTTATATACATATTGCTCATCATTATATCCATCCAAATAACATAGTGTTGAATAAAAAATTACACCACAGCGTGGAGACGGTAAGCCGTACGTACGCAAGGATGATGTCATTATCATTCATAAGATGGATAGAATAATGAATATAGTTGTTACATATTTATAATAACATCACAGTATATATAAGATACTGGATTTATTATTTTATAATTGAAACAACAAAGAAAGAATAAGTGGGAGAATAAGATAACTTGAAAGAGGGTGGTGAAATCATTACCTCTTCTTCGGGTTCTTCCATTTTATTTGATCAAAAGGGCTCCTTAGGTAGGATTTATGACCTAAGGAAGGCCTCTAGGATGAATTAAGGATAGTTGGGATGATATTTGGGAAGGTTTTGGCTGATCCAAATGGCTTTGGAGGTGTGAATTTTAGAGAAGGAGAAGTTCCCTTTTATAAGAGGAGTGGGGGGCACCTTTGGAAAAACTTCAAATATTATTTTATAATAAATTCATATTCGGTTTATAATGGCTCCAAAGTGACTTATTTAGAGTATAGGGTGGGTATGGGTCTCAGTACTATCAAAAAATTGGTTTTAGACAAGTTATATAACCATTTTAACCTTATGATTTATATTTCACTCTAACATAAATAATTTAACTTTTAGAGTGTCTTCTTGTATTCTTAAACTATATGGATAATAAACATACTATATACTACCAATCCAACCCCATTTGGTTCATTAAATTCATATATATTATTATATAAGTCTTTTTTCCTAAACTTAGATTTTGAGGACAATTATATAAATTAATAATATAATATTTGTTTTGAAAACTATTTTATGTCAAATTTGGCACTATTTGGTATTTGTTTTTTGTTAAAATAATTACAGCCTGATTTCTTTAAAAAAAATATATTGAATCAATACTAACATCTAATATTCACCTAAAAAATTCTTTGATTTCATAAAAACTTTAAAATTATATTTATTTTAATATTTATAATACCATTTATTTGATTCATTCATTAATAAGGTAATTACTGCATCATCATTGTGTCATTAATAAATTTAATTATTTAGTCTCTAAAAATTATAAATAAAATACCATTATGTAGGAACTATTTTAATATTTATAATTAATATTTATAGTCTAATTTATCTTATGTATAACCCTATATTAAAAATGGTTTAGTTATTAAACACTGATTTTAATACTTTTAACTCTTCTTTAAATAAAATAATAATAAATGTCTTAATCTAATTCAAGTGGACTTAAAGGGTCGTATTTTATTCCAAAAGTTGTCTTGGGTGTAATTAAACTTATACAATAGAATTAGGACATGTGTTAGGGTAATAATAATATCATTTTTACCATTAATTACCCTATTTACTTTTAACCGTGGTAAATAAAAGTAAAAAGTTACTATTCATCAAAAATTATTATTATCTTATTGAAAAACATTTTAATTATTGATATCAACCATATCTCTCAATTTTTTGAAATTATTCTCACAGAAGTGGTAAAATTATGTTTTATGTGAATTCTTAAATTCTCTTAGGAGGTGGGTAAAAGACTGTGAAAGGTTCTATAAAATTATTTATATATCTAAAATTATTATAAATTTTCTCCAATGAATTAAATTGAACTTATATAGATATTATGTATCTGTTTTTACCTAAAATAAATTTAAATAAAATAAATAATTATTTAAATAAAAATTTGGTTTTAAACGATAACTCAGTGTTTTTTCACTATTCATAAAAAATTGAACGTTTTCAAGAAAATGCCAAAAATTCACCCGAGGCTAATTTTGAAATTTTGAATCCAAAAATGAAGTCTATTTTACAAAATTCAAAACATAGATGTTTCATTTATTAATTTAAAATTAATTCTTGTTGTTAAAATAAATAGCATGTTTTTAAGAAACAATAACTATAAAAAGATTGACACTTGTTTATGTATAATTTCAATTTAAAATTAATTCCAACTACCAACATTGGATTAAAGGGTGAAAATATAATCTAATTATACTTCCAAAAAATTAAAATGTATAATTAATCAATATAAATTATTTTGATTAAAAAATTTGTTTTCTGTTAAATTATATAGTATTTTTCACAATTCACCCAAATATGAAAGTTATCATAAAAACACCAAAAATTTATTGAAACTATATTCTTATCTCCCAATTCTAAAAAAGAAGTTTATTTTTTCTAAATGAATATATAAAATTTTCAAATATTGTATTTAAAAAGGGTTCTCCATTAAATGGCGGTAAAATTGAAATTTTTTAAAAATAATTATTTTATCAGTTAAAAATGAATTTGTTCTTAAATTATGTCCAAGAAACTCATAATATGGATTCTAAAATTATAAGGATTATATAATGTTCTAAATTCTATTAATACTATTCATAACCTTTTTTGAACGACTAGTTTGGTAAGTTGTGATATGCTTGAACTCAGTGTTGTGTGTAGTGCAAGTTATTGCATTACTTTGGAGAAATAACGTACTATGAAATCTTGGGGTGTTACAACATATTTTTGGAACATTGATAAGTTATTCATATTTCTAATGATCACTACCAAAATAGAGGTGAATATTTGATGAGGAGTGTTCTATAGGCTCGAGTTTGGTTTTTTATGATCCACACCTATAGTATTTCTATTTTTTTAATATCCATTATTATGTGCACAAAAATTTAATTAGAAGTATCATATTTAGTTCATATTACATAGTTATAATCAACATGCTCATATTCTATAGGCCATTCTATAAAAGATTATTTTCTTTGGAGGTTGAGACCTCAACAATGACCACCCCAAGTTGGGTGATTCCATAATTATTCTTTGTTCACAAATGTGGGTTTACCTATGAAATTGTTCATCTTTGTGTGAGCTGGACCCACAAATAAAAATCCCTCTTTAATTAAATCAATGATGAATTTATAATGGCTGGCATGTCTAGTATCTATTTGATCCTTATAAGTTATGTATTTTAATATAATAAATGAATATATATTGTGAATGAAAAGTATATCATATGGACCACTTGGAATAATTGAATGTAATGGAATGTATTGGTTTAATGTCTATATCACACCTTTCCATGATTAATGGTAGGTAGTGGAGTTAACCTAATTAATGATTATGTAATTAAAGTACTAAATGATTTCATGTTGTTCCTATCCTTGCCACCTGTATAGAAAGAAATGGAATGATCTAATTGAGTTATTAAATGGGAAGATTATTACATTAGCTAAACTATATAGAGAATCAAGTATAAGGTTCCTATTGCAGATGGAGCTATTACCCTTTATTGGAGTGGTCTCACTCGATCTATCCTTTGACTGTAGAGAGAATTCCTTGAGCACCGAGAGAATGAAATTTTGATTCTGGTATGCTAGTTTACAAGTGAGATACCTACCTTAGAGCCCATTCCTGGTCTATTAATGGATACCAAACATGCCACTGTAGGATCCCTCTATTATTTTTCAGAAATTATGCTACCTTACATACTCGCCTTTGATCCAGGTTGACGTCTTCAGATATGAAACTCCATAGATACACTGATTGCACCTAGTCATTGTTTATCCCATTTTAACTTCAATGAGATCCTTGGACATAGTTAAAATAATATTATGTTAGAATACCTTGTGATATGCTCCTTGGATTATTCTCATACCCCTTATCCAAGCTACATATTATTATGGATTTGGATCAACCCTTGAGGTCAAGTATTCCTTGGTTACTTCCTTCGATGATATTTCATTATTTTCATCATCATGGATGTCTTGGTTATACCTTGGATCCTTTATTATTATTATCTTCACTATAGGATTCCCTAGTCATACCGTGGATCCTATTAATTTACTTATTATTAACTAGAACATAATTTACTAAATAATTACATTTTCATACACTATTGGTGCATGAAGTAGGTATCAAGGTATTTACATTACTTTATAATTTTACATTTATATAAACCTGCACAACGCTAGTTTATATTTCTCATATTGGATAGTATAAATTCCATTGGTGGTGGCCTACTATGATTTATATCACACCCTATCTAGACCACCATTGCTAACCAAGAAGATTATATGTATGCAAGTGTTGTTAAGGTGGTGAATCCCACTTTTGACACCTAATCTTGCTTTCATGCTTAAGATAGAGGTTAGTATAATATTTCTAGGCCAGTGCTCAGGGTAATTGTAATTTTTGGATTCTTTTTGATTGTTTTATATAATATGTATTTCATACTTCCCTGTATACCCGTTTTCCGGTTTTGTAGAGACATGATATGCATCATCATCATTTTTATATTTTTTAGATTCAATCTTTTCATTATTATTTAATGCTTTATGGATGTTTATCATTATCTTCCCGTTACAGTTGTTCATTTATTATAATTCTTCTATTAATCTAGATATTATATCTTATAAGATACAATATGGTAATAAGGTCATAGAATCCCCATAGATACACCCAATCCCTTCACTGCTAGTTGGTTTCCTTTAGCTTACAAGGAGGCGCACTAGAGGCCGTGTGGCCAATTAGGTTTGGGGAACCTTTGAGTGGAACCTGTGTCGGGATGTTAGAAAATGGTATCAAATCAGTTTTTCATTTCTTTTGTCATATTTTTTAGGAATATAGAAAAGTGAATATGAATATGTTTTAACTTGGATGTAAGTTATTCCTAGAAGTAGCTAACCCTTGTTCAGTGTAAATACCATGTTTCTTGGGAATGATAACTAGTATTATGTATTTCACATATTATAATTCTTATCCTTTAAAATTTAGGTGGTTCACATGAGTTGTGGTATTTTATATGACTTATTAACATTTATCATTGGACTGATGAGACTATTGCAATGAATCATTATTGCATTTGTCATATTAGGCACCTATAATTCACATTCCATACATATGTATTCCTATAGGTGCCTTTAATTCTTTTCATTTCTTGTGTTTCCTATGATTATTTAGGGAGACATGATTGTTATATATATATATATATGTCTGCAGTTATCAAATATTATATAGAGAAATGATTTGGATATTTAATATGTTAACATCAATCTTAATAGAGTTATTCTATATTGGTTTATTTTGAAATCTTAAATAGGTAGTTTCTTCCCATGTAAGTTATTCACCTCTGGTTCCATGAGATTCTCTTTAAATATAATTGAGTTATTTGTAGTCTTAATTCATGAGGTGTATAAGACCTTGTGGATCCAAATGAGTAATTTTGGAAGCCGATCAATCGTATATCCCCTGTTATATTCTAAGACTGAATTTAGATGTGGTTAAATTGAAATTCAATGGGTGTCGATTTCAATGATAAGGGTTATGGGCCATATTCATTGGGAAAGAGATCTATTTAATCAACTTAGATAAATTTATATAACTAAAAATAACATAAAATTAAATCTTTTCTTATAAAAATTAAATCATTTCTAGTAAATTGAATGGAATAGTGTGATTGACCCTTTCATTTACTCAAACCCCTCTAAATCATAATTGAACACTAACCAATAACGGACCTTCTAATTGGACAGTTGGGTTAGTATACCATTATTATTGTTCCCTTATTCATAGGGAATAATTCTGTTTTTGATTCTATCGGCTCATAAATTTTGATCAAAGGTGTATTATTGGAATTTTTAAAGCTATTACACCATGATGTTATCATGTTGTGCACCAGGAGGGTGATGATGACCATGCTCAAGATATGGATAACCCTAGGCCTCTATTCTTAACATCTAGAGTTCTACATGAGGAACTGCTAGTTATTCCCAAATTGGGCACTAAATATCAACTTCGTGAGTGTTTCCTCCATCTGATGCATTCCATACAGGGTGTTCTGGGACCTACTTCTATGATGGGTGATCTAGCGTGTGAGTACCAGCAATAGCATCTTGCCATATTATTGAGTGATGGTGGTCCAAAGGCTACTAAGTATTGGATAGAGTCCACATTATCTATCAATAAAAAAATCTTGATTCCCCAAGAGTAGAGGGTCAAGATCTCCACGTACATGATAAGTAATTAAGCAAAGCACTGGTGGGATGTGATTACCCAAGATGGTCATCATCAAGGTATTTTATGGGATTATTTTTAGACTACCTTCTATTATTACTTCTTTACTTTTTTGCTATGAGTGGATTGATATAGAGAGTCCATGAATCTAGAGCAAGGTTGTATGTTTGTTATGGACTATTCTGTACATTTTTCTGAGCTACAACACTTTGCACCACTTATTGATGGAAATGAGTTGTCACGAGTGTGGTGTTTTGAGGATGCACTCTAATATTTCATATTTTCTCAGGTGAATGTGTTTCACCTACCTACATTACCTGATATAGTTAAACATGATATTTTCATTGATCAAAACTAGAGTAAAGTGATTGTACTTGGATCAAATTTCAGTGCTAAGGTAGTCCCATAGTTCTTCTTGTAGGAGGATGTTTTCCCTTAATGTTTCTTATCAGAGCAGTGGTGGTCAGAGTAACTGAATGGGAATTTCCATTATATGCCATTAGTTTGGATAGTATGGGAATACAAAGCCTCCATCAGATAGAGACATGATGGAGTTCCATTATTGGATATTAAATTAATTTTATACATGACTTATCATTCCATTCTTCACCTATTCCTAGTCTTAAAAAGAAAGGTTACATGTTCTTATGGTCAAAAGCGTGTGAGAAATCCTTTAGGGTGTTGAAAAGAAGGATTGTTTCAGAACCGATTCTGATTCTTCCAAAGCCTAGAAGTTTATATACAATATTCTATGATGTATTAGGTATAATATATTGTGCATTGATAATGTAGAAGTATAGAGTTGTTGTGTACCAATATCAGAAGTTAAGGCCTCATAAGAGAATCTATACAACACACAACATTGATCTTGCAGCAGTTGTCCATGCATTACACTTCCAAAGGCACTATCTAATGGGTGAGAACTTTTTGGTTTATACAGACTAAAAGAAACTCAAATATATCTTTAAAAAACATGAATTTAACCTTAGATAAAAAATATGGGTTGAATATCTTTAGTCTTTGTATTTTAAGATAGCCTATATGTCTAGGAAGGGAAATGTGGTAGTGGATGCATTGGGATAGAAAAATCAGGGACAAGCTGTTCAGAAAGCTTGTGATGAATGCAATTTGATGACCCTCTTCTTGGAGGTGCATCTGCAGTTTGATTAGAGTTACTATCATCATTCTCTTACAACATTTACAATTACCTCTTCCCTTCTTTATAAGGTGAAGAGCATGAACTTTTCATATTCCAAAGGATTGGTTCTCTAAGATTATTTTTTTAGTGAGGTCCCACATCCATATTGATCTATAGATGGATATAAAATCCTATTTATACATGGGTGTGTCTGGGTTCCTATAATTTTTAGAGATGAACTGATGCAAGAACCTGATTCTTATGAATTTTTGGTTTATCCGAGAATATCCAAGATGCATCAAGATATGTGACTATAGTATTGGTGTCCTAAGATGAAACATCATATAAGAGGATTTTCTGTAGGTACCCCACTATCAGTAGGTGAAGGTGGAGAACCAATAGCCTTCAGGCTTGTTACGACTACCTCTATCCCAAGAATGGAAATACAAATATGGTTCCTTTTATTTTTAGTTGGCTTAATGAGGTAACCTTGAGGTATCAACACATTATGGGTAGTCATGGATCGATAGACGAATGTATCCCACTTCCATCATATCTGGGATACATTCCCAGTTGATGTTTTGGGAAGGTAACATGTCTATGAGATCATATGGCTACAAGTGGTGGGTCATATAATCATATCATACAGGGAAAATCATTTCACTTAATGGTTTGGGATGGGGTTATAAAGATCTATGGGTACATAGGTGCTTATAAGTGACGTATTTCACCCTCAGACAAATAGCCAGTTGGAACATATGATATAGACATTAGAGTACATTCTCCCAATATAAATCCTATATTTTAGTGGTTCTTGGGAGAAGAATATACCTCTAATCAAGTTTTCATATAATAATATCTTTCAGCAGATGATTCATGTGGACCCTTATGAGAAATTTTATGTTAGTCCTTTCTCTTCACCTATTTGTTTGTTAGAGGAAAGTGAGGAAGCGTTGTTGGGTCCTCATATCCTGAAGGAAACTTTAGAGTAGTTTCAGATGATTAAGAAGTGAGTGTATATTACTCATTATCGAAAAATTATTCTGCCAATCACTTTCAATAACCTATATAGTTCGTGTTTAGGGATCACATCTTCTTATGAGTATCACCCAGACTAGGGAATAGATGAATAAAAAGTCAAGGGAAGCAGTTGCCTTGATTTATAGGGTAGTTTGAGATTCTAGATAGAGTTATTCAGATAGAATTTCAGTTTCTACTAACTCATTGGTATTATTCCATGTACGAAGTCTTCTACAGTGTACATCTTGAAATGTACCATACCAATTTGTCTCATACTTTTGATCCTGAGGAGGTTTATGTGGATGTTGATGCTTCATTTTAAGAGTATTCCATACACATCATTGACCTGAAGAAAAAAGTCTCTCCAAGGGCAGTCTTTCCATTTATTATGGGTTCTATGGTAGCATGGATTGTTACATAATGATAATTGGGAGTGAGAGGTTGATTCATGGGTTCATTGGTTATAGTTGTTATCTGATAGTGTTTCACAACCTAGGAAGGTGAACTTAGGGAAGAGTTCCATTAAAGAGGGAATACTATAAGAAAACATTTTTTTTCTTAGGTAAGAATCCTTTAAAATATGGTATAAAAATTTATTTTGGACATAATAAGGATTACTAATAAGGTAAAGAAGGTTAGATGGGTGTTTAGGGCCTTTTTAGAGCCCTGATCCCCAATCGGTGGAACAAACCATTTGGATGCATGGTTAGTGGAAACCATGTGACCTAGACTACACAGTTTACCCTAACCATAAATGGTTCTTAAGAGGGGAAAGTTGGGTGACATAGATTTTCCAAATTGTATGCCTAGGTTTGGACTCCCTTGTAGGTATGTCCACAAAATGTAGTAGATCTTGCAACATTGTTTTCATATGATTTGTGAAACAGTGTGCATCCAACCATGCAGGGTCCCTTTTTAAGGAGTTGTAGGTGCATAGTTGGTGCACAATTGGTCCAACCAAGTGGCCAAACCATGTGGCGCAGATATTTTCGATGAATTTTTAATTTTTACCTTAAATATAATCAAACCTCACACCTCCTCTAATTTATAATATAGTGGGAATAAGTATCCCCTTCTTCATGTTGGATATCTCAAACTCCCCTCTCCATAGTTTTTATCCCAATCCTTCATCCGATGTTCGATCAAAGCACAGTTCATATCTCTGGATTTATCTAGGTAAACTCTTTGACCATCTAGATAAATTAATCATTTATCTTCCTCTCAAAAATTCTATTTTAATGTAGGCTCATATGGCGTATTTTCATGCCATTGATCTGTTCATTATTTTTTTGATCCATTCCAAAGTAGAGGCTATTACTGGACAAAGAGAGTTCTATAGGCATGATGTAGGTGTTCAATGACTCATCCCTCAATTATTTCCCTTTTATAAACTATCATCATTATGTTCACACTGGTTTCATTAGATATTTCCAATTTAATAAAAATTCTTTTCTTATAAGTATTTTCCCCATATTGTAGAGGATGTTATATAAATTATTATTATATCATATGAGGTTGAGAAGTCAACACCGATGAAACCAAGTAGGTTGATTCCATAATTATGTTGGAGGGACCCATGCTGGTTTACCTATGACACCATTCAAGTGTGTGTTTTAGACCCCACTAATGGTAATCCCTATTTAAATAAATAATTCATGAATTTCTGATGGATAACATGTGAAGTTTTTTACTTGACCCTTCTAAGGTAATATTTTCAATATATTAAATGAATATCTACTGTGAATGGAAAGTATATCATATTAAACACTTGGACTAACTCAATTTAATTTAATGAGTTTTTTTCATGTACCTAGCACAACATTCCAGGTTTAATAGAAGGTAGAAGAGTAGACCCAATTAATGATTAAGTAATTAAAGTACAAAATGGTTTCATGTAATTCTTATAGTTGAAACTTATATGGAAGGTAATGGAATTAACCAATTGAATTTTTAAATAGAACAAGTCTTACGTGGACTAAACTATATAATGAATCAATTATATGGTTCCTATTTTATATGGAAATGTTCACCTTTTTATGAGTGGTGGGACTTGATCTAGCCATGGATTCTCAAGGGAACGTCTTGAGTACTAGGAGGATTCAATTCCAATTCCAAGATTTCAGTTTCATAGGGAGATACCCACCTTGGAACCTAGTTCTTGTGTGTCAGTTGATTCCCGATACAAGATCATAAGGTCCCTCCATTATGTTTTAGATATTAGGATACCTTGGATACACTCCTGGGTCTAGCTTGACATCTTTATACCTAGAACTCCATGGATACACCCATTGGGACCAATCAATTATTTTAATCTATTAACTTAGATGAGATCCTTAGACATAATAAAAATCATATTAAAGTGGAATGCCTTGGGAAATTCCTTAAATATTACACTCAGACCCCTTATCCAGGCTATATATTATTACTATGTTGGCTCGACTCCTGTGGTTAATGATACCTTGGTTACTAACTTAGATCCTCTTTCATTATTATATCATCATGGATGACTTGGTTATAAATTGAATCCTCTATTATTATTATCAATACTATAGGATTCCTTATCCATACCTTGAATCCTTTAAATTCACTTATTATTAAATGGAACCTAATTAATTAAATGATTAAATGTTCAGACACCAGTCAAGGCTAAATCTGGTATCAAGGTATTTACATTACTCTAAACCTTTAAATTTATATATACATACACATTGTTAATTTATAATTCTTATTTTATAATATATTGAAACCATTGGTAGTGGCCTACTTATATTTGTCTCATATCCTATCTAGGCCTCCATTTTTACCTGAAAATATAATGTGTACGCATGTGTTGATAAAGGGTAGCATACCACTTTGGACACCTAATATTTCTTAACTATATAGGGTGGATGTTGGTATCAGATGATTGGGCTAGTTCTCAAGATACTTGGAATAATTTTTTCATATTTGTTCATATTTTTTACATGTGTTTCCTACTTCCATGCATACCTATTTTCTAGTTTTATAGAGACATGAAATGTATCATCATATTTTTTTATATTATTTAGATTACATATTTTAATTATTATTTAATTCTTTATAGATTTTTATCTTCATATACCACTAATAGTTATTTATTCATTATACTACTTATATTTTCCTTTTTATTATATATGATATTCTACACTCTTGTAATGAGGGAATAGTCTCCCCATAGACTCACCTTAAGCCCTCGTAACAAGTCAACAACCTCTGTTGTATGGGGAGGTTCACTTGAGACCATGTGGCCAACCATGTTTGGGTCACCTTTGAGTTGAACCAAGGCCTAGATGTCACATTGTACAACCAAAAACTAAAAGAAACCATTTTTCCTTACCAATAAATAATAGAATTATTATATATTTACTTATCAAAAGACCCTAAAAGGTATGATCCATATCATTCTAGTCATAGTAAATTAAAAATGAAAGATAATTTATTTAGAAAATTATGTTAAAATATAGTCTTAACCCTATGTATCAAGAATAGGATGCCTTGGGAAACTATCTTGGGAAGACTCATGTCACAAATAATGGATTAATCTCTTGAGATTATTTCCTTAATGCCTGTGTAACATTTCAAACTGACTAACCACTAAACCAATAGCTAGATCTGTCACCACATGGCCCCAAGCAGGCCTCCCCGTATGCCAAAGGATGGCAACCAGTAGTGAAGGTCTAATTGTGGAACAATGGGGAGGCTATACCCTATTTATTCGAGTATCCCAGTGGTGAAATAATTATGTAAAAAAATAAAATAGAAAAAGTAGTAATAATAAATGAAAAAGATGTAGAAGATACTTATAATAATTTAATAAGAGTGTCAAATATGAAATTTATAATAATTCTTGCATGGCTAGGTGATTCTACAAGATATAAGTAAAAAAAGAAACTGGAAGAAAAATAAAATAAATAAAAGAAAAAAGGAAAAATCTACAATCATCTTGGGTACTAGCTCAATACTGTTCTCCCTAGGCCCCTTTTACACAACACAACACAAGAAATAAATTCATGGACCTGCAAACATGAAGATCTTCTCGGGTACCCCGGCTCAATATAATCCCAATAAGGGTGTGATATATACTTAGTAGGATACAAACAACAGTGTCTAGATCATTATAGTTCATGTATTATAATATAAATAATTCTCTTATAATAATAAATTAAATTCAATAAATAAATAAAAACATGATGTACTAGGTTCCACCTAGAATCTTGACCACCACTACCTACTTCATCCTAAGAGAGATGTCCTAAACAAGGACACCTATACAAGAGTGATAAGGGTTATACATGGGTCACGATTAATAAGACATCAAGTATGAACCTATCCGAGAATTTGGTTTGGATTGGAGGATGATTCCCTTGGACAATAGTTAAACATACTAATAATTTAACACAAAGGGACCACATATAAACCGGGAAAGCAATCTATAAAATCCAGTATGGGAATTCTAAGCCCATCTAAGGATATCTATAAAATAATCCTAGGGGAATCTATAGGAGCCTCCATAATAGCCAATATTACAGAGCCCATCCAAGGAGAACTATAAAGGCATCCCTCGTATCACCCATAGTATAGTGTAAACATATCCCATGAGCCTATCCTATGTATCTCACAAAGGGGACTAAGTACCTCCTGAGGCTTGGTATAACCATATTTCCAACTATTCCATATACAGTTTATATTTTAAGGAACTAGTGTCACTCAAGAGTATAATAAGCAGCCAAAATATCCTCTACAAGGCAAGCCAAGTGTAGCTCTAGGCGCATCCGACAGCTTTAATACCGAGAACGATGAGTCCATCCATGACATCCTTAAGTCAGGAAAAATCTTCGATCCTAACCCATAAGTAGGTTAGGCATAGTAATCATGATCTCAAAATATCAATAAGGAATTTGGATAATGACATGCTAAACATGCTAGCCCCTTTATTTTATTAATGCTAATAAATTATGGCATAACACATTAGAAAGAAGCACGAAGCACATAGAAAAATTCATAAGGTATAAGTATAGACCATAAAACATAACCAATGAAGAATTTGGTGTGGGAAATGGGGAATACATCATAATTCATGAATATTAAGTCCAAACACATGGACTATAATTTATCTTAATTCATTTCATTAATTTAAAGAATTCATTTTAAGTGCAACACACTACATGGGGTGTTCTAACCAATTAAGGTAATAAGAAAAGAGGCCAACAAGAAAGGGAATCCACAATGTGATATAAATCAAAAATCCTAAAGCGTGATGGTTTGAGGAAAGATCCTAATCATTGAGAAAATTTAAGGTCTTAACTCATAGTCAGTAAATTTCCTTAATTATTTACCATTGGAAAATCTATTACAATGTAAAACCACACCCATAAGGTGTTTTTATCAATTTAAAGTTAAGAAATTTATGGGTCTAAGAAGTAGAAACACCCATTGAAGAGAAATAAAACAAGGCCACCAACCAATGGGCTGATTCAACACTAGGTAGGATCATATGAATCATTAGAAACCATTTAATTTTTACAAATTTAACATTTAAGAAGAATCAATGGAAGGGTCGAGAATACGATACAACAAAACACCATATAAACACAGAACAACTTAATGGAAATATGCTATACCACCTACCTTATACTATGGATGACCCATACCTGAAAAATTGGGGATTGAATTGGTATTATTTGAGATAAATTGAAGAAATGAATGAATTACCTAAAAATAGGGAGAATTAGGTCACAACAAAGTAGCATAGATGAGGAGAATAGAAACTAATAGAGGAATGAAGTGCTTAAGGAGGGATATTCAATGCACTAAACAACACTCGAATCTAACGCCATATGAAGGATATTTTTGATACCCAGAAGAGCAGAGGATGGGAGCTCATAACTAGAGGAGAGGAGTTTCACATGAGGGAGTAGAAAAGATGAAAATTAATAAAAATACCAAAGTGGTAAAATGGGTATTTCAACCCACTTTAATTAGGCTCAGGTTTTGGACACATGTTTGTGCAAACCGTGTACGTGAAACATCCCTAGAAGGGGGGGGGGTCACATTGTCCATGTGCATAGTTTGGGAAACCATGCACAAAATATTTGGTTCAACTATATCCAAGAACAAAAAAGGAATCATAGTCAAGTGAACTATTTTTCATGGTTATAACAAAT
Source organism: Viscum album (assembly GCA_963277665.1). Lineage (NCBI taxonomy): Eukaryota > Viridiplantae > Streptophyta > Magnoliopsida > Santalales > Viscaceae > Viscum > Viscum album. The sequence continues at coordinate 66,365,814 of OY728165.1, read as the reverse complement.
CATGGGACACCCATAGTCTCTATAGTCTTATCAAACGGTCCCTACTACATGGCCGCATGGTTTTAGACAAATCGTGTGCCCCTATCAGCTCCACCAAGCTTGAGATTTCAGAGCTCGATGCTCCCAAAATTTGACGGAAGACCCATGGAACCCCTTAGGACTTTTCAAAAATATACCAATAATAATTTAATATTTTCCAACTCTCAGGACTTAATTTCAAGAAATCGTTTAAAAAATGATGCACCCCAAACACAATTTTTAAATTCCCTTAAAATCCTACTTGTGGTCAAACCACCAGTCATTAAAACCACTACACTATAGAACTTATCATCCCCAATAATCCTTGGTGAATCAAAAAAACAACACCTAACTTAAATGGGTCATGAATACTCATTCGAATGATCACATTTCATTTCTAAACTCCCAACACATGTCCAATAATCACCTCAAATCTATGGTGACTGAGTCGTTATAACTATAGCCATGGATCACTTTATGAACTAGAACATAGAGAAAAGGATTACCCAAGAAATTATAACCTGAGATGTGATCACATCATCATCCCCTTAAACATCTAGACTACGGAACTCTCTGACACATTTTTTAACTTTTTAGAAGCAAAATAGAGTTAGGGTATCTCCATCATTGGAATTTTCTAAATAAGCATTCTCATGGAATTATAATGATTCTAAATACATGATTCTTGGTTTTATTAAAAAGGATGAATCCAAATTAAACTCATTTGGTTAGATTAATCCAATCATTCATGATCATACTCAGCCTAAATTTAGATCATAACTGTTTAACTCTGATTGAAATCTCGAATCTATTCCTTACCGAACACAATGAACAAACTAAAGGATGAACAATCGAGACAGTTCAGGCTGCCTATTCTCAAAAGGATCAGCTTAGACGTCCGATGTATCACAAACCAAAACATTATTTCCTTCTCCAGGGGACCTTGCTTTTACATCAAACACTTCAACCAAATCCCACAACCAGATTCCAATGACATCTCAAGTCAAATGTTCACTTTAACTATCGTGCTTCGGTATGAACATGTCATATACTCAATCATACACCCTTGGATCATCATATCCATAATATACCTTCTAATCCCAACTGATGTTCTGGGGGACTTCAGATTTACTAGTTGTAATCCAAGAAGAGCATTCAAGGTAGTCTATACTTGGAGTTTACCAGCGAGGAATTAGTACACCATTGAGAAGTACACTCATCACATACCTTGACTAATCCCGAAGGGGAATCCACTAAGTGATTAGGTCAAATGGAATATTTGTGTCCATGAGTACCTCTATGGTGTTCTTACTTAGGAACCCAACTATCTCACATGACTAACCATGCCTCGATAAAAACAATAAATTTGGCAAACAACTATGCTGGAGTTCACCCACGAAGCCCGAAAACATTTAAAACTTCACACAATATAAAACGGATGCCCTCTAAATGTACCCAAATGAATGCATGATAAGGGGAAAGGTCTTATTTGTAATAAGAGTAAACTAAGAGGATTTAAATGATCTCCAAAAAATATCTGATACACTCCTGCTACCCCAAGACGAAGTGCTCAGTACAGTTCCAGACAAACCGTAAAACAACTACAAAAAAGAAAAATTGAACCATTATTGGGCGACCTCTTTTAGATAAGTCTTGGCATCTTCTATGGAAACATTTTGATTAATCGATCACAATTCATTGACCACACGAGGCAGCCCATAATTTCTCATGTAAAATGAATATGGGCTCTCCCCAACCAACAATGTCTTCAATGGTTTTACTTACATTCAAGAACAACAACACCATGATCACTTGCATGCACTAACTCACAATGAAATATTACTAACAACAAGAGATTTTTTTGGAAAAACTGACCATTTAAGAATGTTCTTTTCATTTCTCCAGACCCTATACTTGGAGAAAAATCTACAAAACATCATAAGAGACACTCTCTACTATATAAGTTTTCATCATCATTGAATCTACTGAAGAATAGAACTCATTCCATGGAACATGCTTCCTCCAAAACTGAATACAGTTCCGTGGAATGACCAAAACATTGTTAAAATGTTTAAAACCAATTGACTAGTTATAATAATTTAATTTTAGCACACTAAGGAAGGATAACATTAGGAATAAAAGTGAAAATTCTTGGGGGTTATGTCGACACACACCATAACATTAGTCATAAGAGACAGAACAAAACTGAACAACCTTCTAAATCTTACGATCCTCTTTAAAACATTATCCACAACATTGGGGTGATTTTTATTTCCTCTAACGCCTAGGTCACACTACTATGGAGATGACATGTGATAAATGCATCAAAAATCAAGGCTTAAACAGCTCCCACTGAACTCAAACGGGCCTCTTTTCCATTTATCAAATCTATGTTATCTCATATGCTGATGCATACTACACTGAGATCACCTGAGAAAATAGAACATGCCGGAAAAAATCCAAAGGCTTATCAACCCTATACATTCTGGTATCTGATGTCCCGTGAAAATTTAAAAATCCATAGTTGTATTACTCTATAAAATTGTAAAACAGGTTGACTAACTTTTTAGTCATACAATAGTGAATCTGATTGAAAAAAGGGACACACAATATACTATATGGCCGACCACGCCCTAGGCATGTCTAGCCTATTAAAAATGATCTTTTTATGATGATCATGCCAACAACGAAGGCGAAAAAACACATGACCACCCATCAAGACAAGGGTGTATTTTTAAAAAATGAGAGTTTGATGTAGACAAAAACACCTGAATAGTACCATACGTCAGAAAAAGGGGTCACAAGAAACTAGAAAGGCTTTGATGCTCAGATGGTGCTACCTACAATAGGTCAAACCTTTCCAAAATAGGAACCATTGAATATAAAAGTGATTCATGAATGGAGGGTCAATAGGAATATGGGCCTATCAGCTGTTTGATCTATAGAGGAAGGGCCCACGGGTAACACTCACATTCTCATGTCAAAGAAATTAACCAAATACAAATCTATATACCCTTACATAAGGGTGAAGATAAATACACCATATAACGTTCTATCTTAATTATTTCTTTAATTTTAATTTAATTCTTTAAGAATTTTGATGGCTCTAATTAACGTCAATTACCAGTTAAATTTTTTTTTATACAAGGTACTTTTTTTAGAAAAATACAGAAGGCAGCATAGGTAATTCTATCAAACTTCCTTTCATTACTGAAAATCTGACCTTTCCCAATGCTTCTATACCAACGGTTTGTAAAACCCGTTGGTATAGGTCCCCTTTCCCAACAGTTTGGCCAAACCATTGAGAAATACCACTTTGAGGTCACGTTTCCCAATGGTTTTCCAAAACCATTGGGAAAGGGTATGACTTTTCCCAACAATTTGGCCAAACCATTGGGAAAATTCCACTTTAAGGAAGCGTTTCCCAATAGTTTTGAGAACCGTTGGGATAGGTACCCTTATTTTTTATGAGTACATTTGTAAAATATCTTCAAATAAATCAATATAAAAATTACATATAAATATAAATTTATATATTTATCCAAATATATTCATAAAGGATACCTTTGGATAGTGCTAAAGTCGTTGAACATGAATATTTTATAGCTCATGGATGGATCTTAATACTACCTCTAAAGATATCCTCCACCTTATAGATAAGGTTATTTGTAACACCAAAAAAGTCTTCTAAATATTGAGACTACTGTTGAATGTCATTGTGCTGTTTAGTTCTTCCACTAATTTCTATTTTACTTTGTTACTTTCACTAAATCAATAAAGGAAAAAATCATATTTCCCCCAACAAAAACTAAAATATGTACTTTCTTCTTTCTGTCCTTATTCTTCTATCGGTAGTAATAATTTGATTGTGTTGTGGACTGATGAACTGAATTCTTTTGGACCCAAATGATAATAAACAAATATAAACTTGGCAAATCACTTATTTTTCTCCACTTGATACATGACAAAAAGATATATGTAATTGGGTATAGTAATGTCTTGAACTCTTCAATGGAAAACAGAGTGCACTGAATCTTATTCTCATTATTCTTTTTAGAATCAGAAACTACTTTGTAATTTTTGAAACACTAAATATTATCTCAACATGTAATCATGAACATTAATTATTCTTCTTTCAGAGTGATAGAATATTGTTGTGTATATAATTCTTTGAATTCCTTGATACATAATATTATAAATCTACTACAATATCGATTTTATTTTATTGAAAAAAATATTTTCAACCACTAATTACACTACACTAAACTTTTCTTCTAAATCATGTATTTTAATTATGCATGACATTGTCACGCATACAACGCATGAACATAATTCATTATCATTGCACGTTTTGTTCATGGTGCAATTATGAATTATCAACATCTTTATCATTAATCCCCACTTCAGTTTTATTTTTCTTATTTCTATTATATTCCCCCAAGTGCAACTACATGGAACTATTTTCTTCTTGAATGCCAGTTATATGCACACACTGTCGTAATTATCTATTCACGTGTATATACATACATATATTAACACATGAATTCATTCCCTATTTCCTTTATCTTTTCACATAAAAACATATGCACACACTTTATAGTCTGTTTGTTCCTTCTATTCATCTTGTTTTCACACACAAAGTCCTGTAATATTAAAGAAACATAGTTTTGAGCTATTTAGTTCACTTTCACATAACCTTCTCTTTAGAACGTCACATGGATGCCTCCTCCTTGAAAAAAATAGTTCACAATAATATACATTTTTCATCATGTATCAATAGTACTCACACACATAATTTATCCTCAAGTAACTTAGCGGGGATATGTAATATTTAGGAATCGGTTTGCTGAATTGTTCTTCTTCATAGAAGAAGAAAGCTTCATGGAACCAACCTTCTTTGTGAAGCACGACAAGGGTGTGCTTACTAAAGTCATGTGTTTGTGGTGTCTTCTTCATATAGTGTGTGATACTTACCAATTCATGAAACAATTGAGTGGGTCAGTCACATATCAAGTGGCCATATATCTCTGTCGCAAAGCCAATAAAGTTCGTGAATCTCCCATGCTTCTGAGGGCTTGAATGATGTTGAGACATCTTTCTTTATCACATAAAATGACTTTTACAGCGGCATTGTTATTCTAAAAAATGATAGCTATTAAATATGATATGAGTGAAATATAATTTATTTTTCTCATTGTCATGGTATTTATAGATAGATTTACCCCACCTATTATATTCTTCAAATCCTGCAAAATATACATTTTGGATAACTAGTTATACATGGTTGAAGCACTTGACATTTGAACTCTTTAAACCATGTGTTAAAGTGATGTCACATTTCATGGAGTTTTTCCTTCATGATATACCTTCTCCTTTATGGTGAATAAATATTGTGCATGCGATCACAAACCCAGGATACACATCTTCCCTTACACGCAATGTTTATCCATGGTGATAAAATGTTTGAATGGACTCCAACAAATATGTTTGTAGTTCAACTATAGTATCTTTATGTAAATCATGAAAAAAATGTTTCATTATTATTTCAATCTTGTTCATCTAAGTTTTTAAACCATAGTATGATCATTGAAGCCTCATGTTTGACTGATGGTGGTTCATCCATTTCTCCAATCAAACCACTAGCTCCATCGAGTGGCTGGTAGAGGAGGAAAACACCATATTCAAAAATGCACATGACCTTTTTGAAGAATAAATGCGTGAGAGATTATAAAATCATAATAGATATGGTAGGAAGGTTTTATTTATATCCACGTTTTTAACGTGGATCAATAATTAACAATATTAGAACATAATATGATATCCCATTCACTTCATAAGCTAACACATGCATTAAAATGGTCATAAATCCATTCCCTTTTTGGTACAGCCTCAAACCTCTTTAATTTTCCACTATTCCACCCCACATAGATGTTCTTCCCCTCATGAACCTTATACATAGTTTAATTATGGTTTATTCCCACCTCTTTTTACCTAGTTTTAATCCTAGGATGGTCTCCCTCAGTATGGTTAACCCCTTCAAGTCCCACCCGGGCCTTGCCTGAGCCTGGCTTGGGATGGTTCATTGGTTGGCCATTTTTTTATATAACACCCACTAAAAAATACTTTGAAAATATATAAGTAAATAATAGAATCCAAAAAATTCATGGCCACCCCTTTTTTCAATCTTTAAAACACCCCATGTAATAAAAATAACACAGGAGTTACATGGTTTACCTTCCTAAAAAATAATATTTCCATGATATCCTTCAAATTATTCTTAATGGAATCAGTATTTTATTGATCTTCCAATAATATCATCCATATTAAAATTGTTAAATTTTTGTAATATCAAGTCCAAATAACTTCTTTAACATAAAAATAAATTTTATATTTCTTTAAAAAAATATTTATTCTTTGATACATGCATTTGAACTTAAGATCTGTTCATAAATTGTCATTATTACTAGGAGAATTATTTAATCATGACATACAATGTCATTGAGGAATCCATAACTATTCTTTTGGCATCACCATGAAACTAAAAGTCTCTAAAATATGTTTCTTGAAATGTCAAGACATGAGGACATCATCCAAGATCCATTAACTTCATAAATTATCCATCACATTGAAATTAATGATATATTCCTATCTAAATGATCCATATTTAAAAACAATGTAAATAATTTTTGAAAACTAAAATCTATACAAAAAGCGTACTCTTCAATCTCCCCATTCATATTTTTTGTAAATACCTTCAAAGTTATTTCCAAATGAATGTGTCAATATCTAGAACCAATTTATTCTCTCTCCACTTTACGTTTCAAAATTTCATTTAACTTTATACTGCTTTATTAACATGAAATAAAAATTTAATTGTAAAAGGATATCATTACTTACTTTTGAAATGTGTCATCCATCATTTCACTCTAAGTCTACTTGAGATATGATTAGTGTAGAAAATTAGATGTTTTTAATTAGACAACAAATCTATCCACTACCATCTAATCTAGATAAATAATGAAATGAGAACTCATATAAATGTCTACAAGGGTTATTAACTTTAATTGTAGGTTAAATATAATTAAATAAGACATGACATTTTTTTTCAAAATATCAACCAGAAACTCCTACTGTCACTTCAACTAATATATCAAAAAACATTCAAGTATAATAAGCAGGATAAGTGACCTCAGGTCAATTCCAAATTTCTAATGTCATTTATTAATTAAATTTTTCCCCATTTGAAATCTTTTTTATATTTAGTAACCAAGGATAATATATTAATAGATACATACCTTTTCCAATGACATGATCTATAATCAATTTCAAGAATAACCAGACTTGATACCAATTGAAATAATAATTATAGAAGATTCATCATTTCTATCCCCCTCAAGGGAAACAATTATCACCATATTCATAATGGTGTATCGCATAAAGAATAAATTTAATGAAATTCCAGTATGGAGGATACACCAAAATAGGCCTTACAGTTGTGATAGTCTAGTTTGAATATCTTTCACATGTTCACCAAGGATGATCTTCTTGAACACTTGTTCTATAGGATACCAAGAATAATCTCAAGCCCAGATTATATACTCTTTATCATGGATTTACAAAATAGGAATTCGTAGTCTTCATATTCATCCAATATTACCCCTATCATATTTTTATTTGGAATCCAATTGTGAAAACATTCAAGGATGGTGACTTCTTCAATATTGCTATCAAGAATTGATAGAACTCTCCACTTATCTAGTTATCCCACTATGAACATACTTCAACTTAAAATAACTATTTTATAAGAACAAATATAATACACCATGATTAAGTAAATAAGGTGGACCCTCCTTGCTTCATCAACATGAGCGTCAAGGTTTAGATAATTTTCTCAACTATGTTACTCCATTTACTCCGATATTTATTCTTGCACATCTGAATTATTAGTCTGATTTATGTTGGGAAAACATGGGTATCTTCACATTCTCTTATAATTTAAGAGGATAAATTTTCTTATTAACAACCTTTATAGATGATACATTCTTACTCCTCTTAAGTATTGTTACTTGTTTTACTAGAATGATTAAACAATCTTTTTCAATGTGGCCAAATTTCTTACATCTCTCACACAATATTTCTTTAACATAATAGATTTTTATTTTTGAAAAGCTTTCATACAATTTGTCTTCATCATGTGTAATCTTTTCTTTTCATTTTTTCAATAGCCTTAGCTTCTGAATATTCAGGTTTACTCATTCTCTCTAAATATTCTATCCAAAAAACTAACAAATCAGTAAGAACTATGGTAGAATGTTTGGATATTCCACATGGATTCTTCTGAGTGTCATCCCTATTAGTATTTCCTTTGGATGAACAACCCTTAAAATTATTATATTTATAATCCAAGGTCTTATTACCATTATTTTTTGACACATTATTTCATGGATTTCTGTTCACAACATTCTTATAATTTCTTTCCAAAGCTCTTTCATAATTAATGGCTAGATTTTATGATATTATTTTCACATCATCTTTGGATATATTTTAAGATCATCATGTTCTAGAATTATAACCATAACTATTTCATACATCATATATGATTTCAATATTCCAAATATGTTTATAGAATATATATATTTTTGAACATGTGAATATTTCTTCCTCTTCTCCAGATTGCTGCATCTTGATATGTACTTCCTTTGTGCTTTCATATTTCAAGGACTGTACCAACAATTTAATGCACATTTCTCAAATCTATTGCAATACCAACACTGATCCAAAAATTAGGATTTACTGATATATTCTATATAATGTTGTTGGGTATTCTTCAGGATTGGTTTTGATCTCTGTGGGGAACTAGATTTCTCAAATTATTTCCTATCCACCATAGTCACGGTGGTAGGTTTCTTATCACCTTTATTTATCCATACTTGTTTAGAATCCATTTTCCAACCAGCCATATTTGTGGAAACCGATTTCAAAACATTAGTAAATTATGTTTTGGATGGTACCTTTTTCATCAAAGTTACTTGAGATAGATCATAAAAATAAGTCATGATATTCTTATCTCTTGTTATAAGTATTTAGTGAGAATTGAGTTGCAACATCAATTGTTCCCTTATTTTTTGAAGTCTCAATATATGTCTTCGTAAGAGTGTCCAACTAAACTTCCAAATATATACATTTCCTATTGAGGTTGATTTTATGATCTTCAGTGATAATAATCTTCACTTAACCATCCTTTATCCTTCTTCCAACTTTATCATCACGGAGCTTAGATTTTTTCTAAATCAAAAAGTCATGTTCCTTGAGTTTGTTGTAATTTTCTTATAATTTTGAATTCTTTAAATCAATGATGTTTTCAATTACTATTTAAGTGGATGGTTCTTTTATTCTAGATTATTTTTGACTCCCTCATTCTCTTCAACTTATTTGAGGCATTTTGAGGAGATTATTTGATGTTTACTATTTATTTCTTCAAATGTTTCGACCTATATGGAGAGCATTAAACATTTTACATTTTTTACTTATAATCCCTCCTCCAAAGCATCAGCTTCTCCTTTCAACTAGATGGAATCTTCCTATATAAATTGACAGACTCAAAAAATTAGGGAGGATATTACATCAGGAATACCATATAAAAAAACACATAATTTATCTACTGATAATTCTTGAGAAGTTGTAGAATGATCATCATTACCACTAGTTATAGAATTATCATCGTATGGAAAATTTTCAAGTTTACTAAAAAATACCTCCAGATCACTACAGGTAGGAAGTTTTTCTATATTCTTGGCGGATACTTGATCCAATTTCTCATTACTTTCCAAGGATGACATGTTTTCATTATTTCAAAAATATGTAGTAACATATAATTCAACTTCTTTAGATAATATGAATTTATTATTCAAATTTATATTCTCTTTATTTTTCTTGTTCATCATAGTCTTCGTAGATATAGACTTATAATCAGAGAAAACCGAATCACCACTAAAGTTTCACTTCATTATTGACTCAGGAAGGAAACATAAATCTTCAAAGGAGAATATATTTACTATAGGCAATCCAACAGAGGTGAAACTTATCTCTAATACCACTATGAATGAATTGTTTGGGATATTCCTAAAACATAAATGGGAGGGGGTGAATTAGTATTAGGGTGTTTTTTTAAACAAATCACATATTTTTATCCCTTTACGTTTGAGACCGGTAAGAATATTGATTATCTTATTATATTTTCCCGGTCTCATGCAAAATATAAGATATTGAGTATAGTATCGATTTCCTCTTAGTGAAACAGAATATTTGTCAACCACTAATTACAATGTGATGAACATTTTATCTTAAGAATTTAATTTAAATATGAATGAAATTATCTCCAATACTTCGCATGAATATAATTCATTATCAATGCATGGTTTTATTGAAATTAATTCTTGAATTATCATTATCATTATCATACATGGACACTAGTTTGTTATTATTATTATTTATTGTAACGCCCCGACCCCAGCTACCCAGAGCCGGTGCATTACTTCGTAACATTGGCATGATCCCAAAAGATCAAGTCTCGAAAGACCGATTAGTTTAGTAGCCTTGGAAACACTAGATACATTCATAAGTCTTTCATTACATCAAAATTAAACAATCTACAAAAAAACATGGTCTTCATATTCCACACTCATATCTTCACTGATTATTCTTGCAAGTCAGTCATAAAATACTTCTTCACAACCTGGAAAATTTTTAAACATTGAAAGGGGTGAGCTCAAATGCTCAGTAAGGATAACAATAATGCGGAAGCTTTCATAAATAAACATTAACATTTAAGGCAATGTATAACTAAAACAAAAGCCTCTTAAACATGAACTTCAACATAATATGGCAAAAGTAAAATGAGATAATGCCATTTACTTCTTCACATGGATATTCTACTGGTCGAATAATCACATGTAATATCAATAACCACTTTCATAATGATGGAATGCATAATGCCAGACTATCATAACCACATAGCCAAGGCCTCGTGCCAAGACTACAAATAAGATTTTGTCAAGGCCTTGTGCCAAGACACTAGTTTGTCTCATGAGACCTGCCGATGCATCGAGGAGCTATAGCGGGCTCCACCCGTCACTTATTAAGTCCAATGCATTCCTCATATGAATAGGTTTAAACATATCATAAACCATAACATAATTGTATCACATAAAACATGCATAAAGGAAACATAACATTTCCACATTTCAATCACAAGATATCAATACATCACATTGATATAATAAAAATTCTTTCAAAACCATTTTCAATACCAAAATAAAAGAAAGTTAAAACTTTGTATTTATTTTTCATTAAAAAAAAAATGGCTTATAGAGGAAGCCGAAACTCAAATAACGGTCACGACGGCGGAGTAGTCGTTGTCGCCGCATAAGTACGGAAAGAAAAACATTCCCTTTTTGTCGTTTAGTAAAATTCTTCGTATAAAAAAGATTCCTTTTGAATAAACATGAAAGTCAAAGGGGTTTATACACCGTATAAAAGAAAGTTGTGTATAAAGCCAAATATGCCTCAATGAAAGGAGATTGAGACAAAGTCCTTAAAAAGATCATTTTTAAAATAAAATAGATCTATTATGTGTATTCACTATAGGTACACATAAAGAAAGTAAAAATACAAAATAGGACATAATAATATCATGACATAATTTGAAAGTAGGAGATTAACCCAAAGAATGGAAGTTGGGTTAAGAAATTCCCTTACCTTGTGTCCGACTTGACTCAACCGTTCTTTAACCTCCTGAATAATAAACTAGAGTTAATATATACCTTATTAAGAACCATTCTCAATTTCATTATCCTTATTATATCACTTATTACAATGATATGAACATTATGTAATTATTTAAGTTAATAATGTTCATTTTGTCGGTATTTGGTTCTTAAGTCAAAAATAGGCTTCTTACACTTACATGTTGTTAATTTGGTCAAAGGTTCATTATATCCAGAATGGTATTCATGATGTAGATATCATATATGTCATATATATCCAGTACATACACTCATTTATAATATTACATCACATTTAGAGGTAAGAAATGAAATGCACCGTTCATGGAGACGGTAAGCCGTACGTACGCATGAACGCTACTTCCATTTCTATTTCATATTTTCTGGAATGGAATCATAATGATATGAGAGTATATTATAATTCCAGTATAATAACATATATAATATCATTAACTTTATCCTTCACACATCCCACATATGGTATTAACGAATCAAATCACTTTCAGGGGGCGGTAGTCCGCGCTTCCTAAAATGAAGATATCGTGTTTTACCCATAATGGAAACCATAAAGGTATGCCCAAAATGAAAAAAACAGAAGCTTAAGGAACACATAAACATATTATATATCATATATAAAAATAGTGACATCATAATGGCCACCTTTGAAGGTGTTAAATGAGTGTTGAACAATCATCGTTTCGGGAGGCAGAATTTTGCCATCCACGGAAACCTTATGTTCTTTAACCATTTGATGTAGTTTTTTGGAAGTGTAGCTCAAATAAATCTTATAACAACATCCTAGTATATTGAAGATACTGGTGTTGTTACAAAAGAAGTAAATAAAAAGAGTTTAGGGGGTTGGAGAAGCAAAATAAAACAAAAGAACATGAGAGAATGAATTACCTTAAAAAGTGTAACTCCTTTTGAGTTGAGCCTAAAGGCTTCCTTTGAAAGGATTCTGACCAAAGGGAATCCTCTAGGATGAGGAGAGGGATGTGGAGAGAGCAAATGGGCAGGGGTTGGCCGAGCCAATGGCTTGAAGAGTGTGTGAAATGAGGTAGAGGTGGGGGCCTTTTATAAGAGGAGAGGAGGGGCACTTTTGGAAAGTAAAGGAACATTACATTATTTGAAAATGTGTTTCGGTTTTAAAAGGTCCCACATTGATAGAATTCGTGGATAAGGTGATAAGGCATCGAAATCCACTCATCCAATAGGTTTTGGCCATGTGTAGTTCATAGATTTTATATTAACTTTCCATTTTATTTAAATCGTCAAATAATGATGTCATCGCTGCATCATTATTATGTCATAAATAATTAAATTCATTTAATGTCTAAAAATTATAAAACAAATACTATGATATAGGAAATCTTTTTATCTTTCCAATGACTATTTATAATCAAAATTTGGACTTTTATAACCCTACTTCAAAATTGTTTTCGTAAAACATATTATGTTTGTGTCATTTTCTCTTTAACATTAAATAAAAAGTAATTTATGTCATTTCCCAACAAAAGTGGATCCATGGGGTCCCCAAGTTAGGCCATGGCTTGTCTTGGTCTGCCATGACACAACCAATGAGGTTGGGACATGTGTCTAGGTCATTTAATATTATTAAAGTATTATTTATACCTTAAACTACCCTAATTACCACTAATCGCGATTAAGAACTTAATAAGTTACTATTCACCAAAAAAATTATTTTTATCCCATTGAACCACATTTTACTTCTTAATGACAACCATGTATGTCGGATTTTTGAAAATCAAATCACAGAAGTGGTAATATTTCATTTAAACGAAAAATCAGTTATTTAACAACCACTTAGTGGTTTCACTATTCATCAAAAATTGAAGTTTTTCAGAATAAGGCCAAAATTTCACCCTAATCTATAATTGATATTCCGAATTGAAAAATGATGTCTATTTTACAAAATTCCAAACATATTAGTTGCATTAATTAATTTTATAATTAATTCCCGCTGTCACAACAAATAGCGTGTTTTTAAGAAACAATTTATATCAAAAGATTGGCAATTGTTTGTGTCCAATTTCAATGTTAAATTAATTCTAATGACCACCATTGGATAAAATGGTAAAAATATATTCTAATTATACTTTAAAACCATCAAATATTATAATTTATCACTATAAATTATTTTGATTAAAAAAGGTGTTTTAAGTATTTTTCACTATTCATAAAAAATTAGAAGTTCTCAGAAAAATACCAAAAATTCAACATAGGCTAATTTCGATATTACGAATACAAAAATGAAGTCCATTTTGACATATAAAATTTATAATATTTCAAAAAGAAGGTATTACTATTCATAACGGCTACTTTGATTAGTCGCGGTGTTTTAGAACTCGAAGTTGCGTACAATGCAAGCTATTGTATTACTGAATGAGAAGCGTATCGTGGAAGCTCGGGGTGTTACATTCTCCCCTCCTTCAATAAATTGCGTCCTCGCAATTTGAAATTTTTCTTTGATAATAAAAGGTTGAAAATAGAAAATACCTTTGTGGAAAACCCACATCGGAAATAAGGTTAACATTAAAAGAAAGCAGGATAAGTACAAAGGTCACCCGATATAGCCCATTCTAGGATTCTATGAAAATATGGATATGGAAGAAAAACAAACCATCAAGGTCTGATGGAGAGTTATAGAAAACAGGATTAGGAGAAAGTTTAACCATAAGAAAATCACAAACTTGTGATTGGTTAAACGGTCATTGAATCCCCAGTTGGAAAAGTTAACCGACAACATTTTTGTTTTAAGTTACCTTTTATAATGTTGAGGAATTTATTTATGAGATTTACTAAGAACGTAAGGGAATATACATACTTGTTATGTATACTTTCATTCGTTAATAAATTTTTACCACAAACCCAACTTTTACTCCAAATGGTAACAGAACTCAAAAATATTCTATTTATCCTAATTGTATAAGGTTCAAAATGTTAACACATACCATTTAGATTAGTAAAATTATATTGTAATAACCAGGGACTTCCTGTAGGCTAGTGGTAGGAAATAAAGGCCTGTCGCACTTTGACTGTGGGTTCGATTCCTACAGCTTTGTCCGACGCGACGGTTTATACCCCACCCTACAGGTTGTCCTTTTCCTAAAACTATAGTATTATAATACTCCAAAAATAATCTTCATAAATTTTTTAACCTTAAACCATACTATCCAAAAATCAACTTAATCCACTCCAACCTTTATAGTTATCCAAAATACCTCTGTCCAGACTTTCTCTAAAAGGTCTCTTAATTCCAAAATCAATTTATCAGATTCCCCAAACAAAGAAATGTTTCTCTTATTGTCACATACCAAAAATATGATTACCTTAATCATATTAAAACCTTACTGAAATCAAAAAGTAATGTAGTACAATCCATATATATATATTACATTATTCTTATAACCAGAATATAATCCTTGAGTCCAAAAGCACCAATACATTAGTTATTCTGCTTCAACTGTAGTAATAGCATAAGATTGTCCTTGATCCCTTGTCCTTTTCTGAGGTAAGTTTCCTTGACGCTTAGGACATTCATTTGCATAATGACCCATTTCTCTACAATTGTAGCATTCAACTTTGACAGCCTCTTTCTTTCCCTTGCAATCACGTGCCTGGTGACCTTTTTCTCCACATTTATAACAGACTCCCATTCCTTTTAGGCAAGTACCAGGGTGATTCTTCCCACAATTATCACATAATGGAAAATCCTTCTTTCCCTTTTTCCCTTTATCTGTCTCTTGTTCCACCGTTCTCTTCTTCTCTTGCTTTACTTTGTTGTCATAAGACTTAGAGAATTCCTTTTCTGTCTTGATAGCACATGAGACTATATCTTCGTATGATGAGAAGGATTGTGATACCAACGCTCGACGGAGAAATGGTTTTAACCCATCAAAGAAACGATCAATCTTACTCCTTGGGTTACGTATGTAATCTGCAGCATACCTTGCTAACCTTGTAAAGTTAGCCTCATACTTTGCGACATTCTCATCCTCCTTCTGCCTCAGACTCAGAAATTGCCTTTCCATATCTGCTCGATGGTCACGAGGAAAGTATTTTTCTAAGAAAAGCTCTTTGAACTCCCTCCATTCCATATTCGATATGTCATCATCTTCCTTTGTGTTTTGAATCAGCGACCACCACTGATCGGCATCTCCAGTGAGGCGGTAAACTGCCATGACAACCTTCTCCCTTTCACTACTCCCCAAGGCATGGAATATTTTCTCTAAGGAATTTATCCATTGCTCAGCTACTATAGGATTTGTACTCCCATTAAAGGTTGGTGGTTGTTGCCTCATGAAGCGGTCTAACATTGATCCTCCACGTTGCGGATCAGGGTGCTCCATACGAGTAAGGTTGTTATTCATACCCTGCGTGAGTTGTCCCAGTACGGTGAGAAGCTGATCAGCACCAGTTGTATCACTAGCTCCACCATAATTATCCTGAGCAGGAGGGCAATCCCTACACGGAGTGCGTGCATTGATACGGTTTCCATTCCTTCCACTAGGCGCCATTTCTAAATAATGGCATAAACTAGATTAGTTTATGAATCAAAATACATAATCACACACTTATAAAACACTTAACTTAAATTGAACTATTTATGGATATAATCCATAATCATAAAAGAAATGTTTTCTTTGAGGAAGTATATACTCATAAACCCTTCATAATGATTTGTAAAGAAAATGAGAGTTATCCTAAGCATATCCCCCGGGAGTGTCGTAACCAAGAGTGCAGCAAGGCCCGTTGTCGTGCACCAGTTCCCGTTCGAGTCTAGCTCAAAGCAGTGTTTTCGGGTTTTACCCCTAGGTACATCTGTGCCAGAGCCGCCTCTACCTGCTCGTATCCAGACATGGATGTATTGCTCGGAAAACTCACAAAATCTCTACAATACCAAAATTCTAGGAAGTTCTTCTATACTAATCCTCAAAGTCTATCTTCGGGCTATGTGCTCTAATCAGAGTTTATCTAAATCTAGCTTCCAAGGTTAGTACTAAACTGCCTCTGATACCAACTGTAACGCCCCGACCCCAGCTACCCAGAGCCGGTGCATTACTTCGTAACATTGGCATGATCCCAAAAGATCAAGTCTCGAAAGACCGATTAGTTTAGTAGCCTTGGAAACACTAGATACATTCATAAGTCTTTCATTACATCAAAATTAAACAATCTACAAAAAAACATGGTCTTCATATTCCACACTCATATCTTCACTGATTATTCTTGCAAGTCAGTCATAAAATACTTCTTCACAACCTGGAAAATTTTTAAACATTGAAAGGGGTGAGCTCAAATGCTCAGTAAGGATAACAATAATGCGGAAGCTTTCATAAATAAACATTAACATTTAAGGCAATGTATAACTAAAACAAAAGCCTCTTAAACATGAACTTCAACATAATATGGCAAAAGTAAAATGAGATAATGCCATTTACTTCTTCACATGGATATTCTACTGGTCGAATAATCACATGTAATATCAATAACCACTTTCATAATGATGGAATGCATAATGCCAGACTATCATAACCACATAGCCAAGGCCTCGTGCCAAGACTACAAATAAGATTTTGTCAAGGCCTTGTGCCAAGACACTAGTTTGTCTCATGAGACCTGCCGATGCATCGAGGAGCTATAGCGGGCTCCACCCGTCACTTATTAAGTCCAATGCATTCCTCATATGAATAGGTTTAAACATATCATAAACCATAACATAATTGTATCACATAAAACATGCATAAAGGAAACATAACATTTCCACATTTCAATCACAAGATATCAATACATCACATTGATATAATAAAAATTCTTTCAAAACCATTTTCAATACCAAAATAAAAGAAAGTTAAAACTTTGTATTTATTTTTCATTAAAAAAAATGGCTTATAGAGGAAGCCGAAACTCAAATAACGGTCACGACGGCGGAGTAGTCGTTGTCGCCGCATAAGTACGGAAAGAAAAACATTCCCTTTTTGTCGTTTAGTAAAATTCTTCGTATAAAAAAGATTCCTTTTGAATAAACATGAAAGTCAAAGGGGTTTATACACCGTATAAAAGAAAGTTGTGTATAAAGCCAAATATGCCTCAATGAAAGGAGATTGAGACAAAGTCCTTAAAAAGATCATTTTTAAAATAAAATAGATCTATTATGTGTATTCACTATAGGTACACATAAAGAAAGTAAAAATACAAAATAGGACATAATAATATCATGACATAATTTGAAAGTAGGAGATTAACCCAAAGAATGGAAGTTGGGTTAAGAAATTCCCTTACCTTGTGTCCGACTTGACTCAACCGTTCTTTAACCTCCTGAATAATAAACTAGAGTTAATATATACCTTATTAAGAACCATTCTCAATTTCATTATCCTTATTATATCACTTATTACAATGATATGAACATTATGTAATTATTTAAGTTAATAATGTTCATTTTGTCGGTATTTGGTTCTTAAGTCAAAAATAGGCTTCTTACACTTACATGTTGTTAATTTGGTCAAAGGTTCATTATATCCAGAATGGTATTCATGATGTAGATATCATATATGTCATATATATCCAGTACATACACTCATTTATAATATTACATCACATTTAGAGGTAAGAAATGAAATGCACCGTTCATGGAGACGGTAAGCCGTACGTACGCATGAACGCTACTTCCATTTCTATTTCATATTTTCTGGAATGGAATCATAATGATATGAGAGTATATTATAATTCCAGTATAATAACATATATAATATCATTAACTTTATCCTTCACACATCCCACATATGGTATTAACGAATCAAATCACTTTCAGGGGGCGGTAGTCCGCGCTTCCTAAAATGAAGATATCGTGTTTTACCCATAATGGAAACCATAAAGGTATGCCCAAAATGAAAAAAACAGAAGCTTAAGGAAAACATAAACATATTATATATCATATATAAAAATAGTGACATCATAATGGCCACCTTTGAAGGTGTTAAATGAGTGTTGAACAATCATCGTTTCGGGAGGCAGAATTTTTCCATCCACGGAAACCTTATGTTCTTTAACCATTTGATGTAGTTTTGTGGAAGTGTAGCTCAAATAAATCTTATAACAACATCCTAGTATATTGAAGATACTGGTGTTGTTACAAAAGAAGTAAATAAAAAGAGTTTAGGGGGTTGGAGAAGCAAAATAAAACAAAAGAACATGAGAGAATGAATTACCTTAAAAAGTGTAACTCCTTTTGAGTTGAGCCTAAAGGCTTCCTTTGAAAGGATTCTGACCAAAGGGAATCCTCTAGGATGAGGAGAGGGATGTGGAGAGAGCAAATGGGCAGGGGTTGGCCGAGCCAATGGCTTGAAGAGTGTGTGAAATGAGGTAGAGGTGGGGGCCTTTTATAAGAGGAGAGGAGGGGCACTTTTGGAAAGTAAAGGAACATTACATTATTTGAAAATGTGTTTCGGTTTTAAAAGGTCCCACATTGATAGAATTCGTGGATAAGGTGATAAGGCATCGAAATCCACTCATCCAATAGGTTTTGGCCATGTGTAGTTCATAGATTTTATATTAACTTTCCATTTTATTTAAATCGTCAAATAATGATGTCATCGCTGCATCATTATTATGTCATAAATAATTAAATTCATTTAATGTCTAAAAATTATAAAACAAATACTATGATATAGGAAATCTTTTTATCTTTCCAATGACTATTTATAATCAAAATTTGGACTTGTATAACCCTACTTAAAAATTGTTTTCGTAAAACATATTATGTTTGTGTCATTTTCTCTTTAACATTAAATAAAAAGTAATTTATGTCATTTCCCAACAAAAGTGGATCCATGGGGTCCCCAAGTTAGGCCATGGCTTGTCTTGGTCGGCCATGACACAACCAATGAGGTTGGGACATGTGTCTAGGTCATTTAATATTATTAAAGTATTATTTATACCTTAAACTACCCTAATTACCACTAATCGCGATTAAGAACTTAATAAGTTACTATTCACCAAAAAAATTATTTTTATCCCATTGAACCACATTTTACTTCTTAATGACAACCATGTATGTCGGATTTTTGAAAATCAAATCACAGAAGTGGTAATATTTCATTTAAACGAAAAATCAGTTATTTAACAACCACTTAGTGGTTTCACTATTCATCAAAAATTGAAGTTTTTCAGAATAAGGCCAAAATTTCACCCTAATCTATAATTGATATTCCGAATTGAAAAATGATGTCTATTTTACAAAATTCCAAACATATTAGTTGCATTAATTAATTTTATAATTAATTCCCGCTGTCACAACAAATAGCGTGTTTTTAAGAAACAATTTATATCAAAAGATTGGCAATTGTTTGTGTCCAATTTCAATGTTAAATTAATTCTAATGACCACCATTGGATAAAATGGTAAAAATATATTCTAATTATACTTTAAAACCATCAAATATTATAATTTATCACTATAAATTATTTTGATTAAAAAAGGTGTTTTAAGTATTTTTCACTATTCATAAAAAATTAGAAGTTCTCAGAAAAATACCAAAAATTCAACATAGGCTAATTTCGATATTACGAATACAAAAATGAAGTCCATTTTGACATATAAAATTTATAATATTTCAAAAAGAAGGTATTACTATTCATAACGGCTACTTTGATTAGTCGCGGTGTTTTAGAACTCGAAGTTGCGTACAATGCAAGCTATTGTATTACTGAATGAGAAGCGTATCGTGGAAGCTCGGGGTGTTACATTTATGTTATCCTCATGAATGTGAAACTACCTAGAACAATTTTTATGTTGGAAGTCAATTATATACAGACAGTATCATAATTATCTTTTCATGTGTATATGAATACACATATCAACACATGAATGTATTCATTTGTGATTTCTATTTTAAAATAGAGAAATACGAACACATTGTATTGTCTAATTATTCCTTCTATTTACCTTCTTTTCACAACATGGTCTTATTATATGAATGAAACATAGTTTTGAGCTATTTAGTTCACATACGCCAGACCTTTATGAATGAACACCAAACAGATGCATCATCAATGGAACACAAATAATGTGTAGTAGTAAACACTTTTCATTGTGTATCAATAGTACTTATGCATGATATTTATCCTAACATTACACAAACGTGATATATAATATCTAGGAATTGGTTCATAGAACCATTCTACATCACACAATAGTAAATCTTTAGGGAATTGAATTTACCTATGAAACACGATGAGAGTGTGAAACACCAGTCGTGTGCACATCATCTTCTTAGTAGATTTCATGATACCTCTCTCTTTATGAGACTCTTGAGTGCACGGGTCTCATATCAAGTGCTCTCGAATCTCCTTCAACAAACCAAGAATTTTTACAATACTCACCTACTTTGTGAAGTCATAAAGTCTCACATAATTGATTACTTTCTCTCATAAAACAACACTCGAAGTGGATAAATTTTTTATAAAAAAAATAAAACTATCAGATATATTATGAGTGGATTATGTTTGATTTATTTTAGTGCCTTAGTATTTATATATAGATTCACAACATCTTTCCTTTGCTGAAAACACCATAAAATATACCGTGTGAATCTCTTGTTTTGAGTGCCTGAAGGACTCGACATTCAATCTCTTCAAACCGTGGATCAAAGGGACAATGAATATCATGGTGTCTTTAATTTTCAATTGAAAATATCCTTTTTGGTGAATAAATTACATTTAGGAAATCATAATCCCATTATACACATATTCTTGAACACCCAATGTTCATCCATAGATATTAAATGCTCAAATGGCCTCCTACAACTCCATTTGAAATTCGACCATAGTTTCTTTCTATAAATAATGAAAATTAAGTTACATTATTTTTTCAACCTTGTTCATCTCAATGTTATACCTTAGTATGATCATGGAAATCTCAAGTTCAACTAATGGAGGTTTGACGATTTCTCTAGAAATATCAGTAGAGTCATCGAGTGTAGGGTGGAGGAAGACGATGATGGATTAAAGAATATGTGTGACCATTTCGAATAATAAACAAATATGAGATCATACATTCATGATCAATTCAATCATATAGTCCTTTTTATATCATTGTTTTTAACACAGATTAAAAGTGATGACTCCTAGCATGTCAAACATCATATTACCATATGATCTCCCATCATCTTTATAAGCTATATCTTGCATTATACCTACTAGAAATCCCATCCCCCTATGGTACCACTTTATACCTATTTTGTATACCACTGTTCTACCCCACATTGTGGCACCTCTGCTGCCACTCTTCATACATGTGTGCATGTATGATTCTTCCCACCTCTTACCACCTATGATTAGAACTATTATAGGATCCCTCAGTATGGTTGACCCCTTCAGGTCTCACATGGTACTTTGTTGAGTTTGGTATGGTCTGGCCCACTTGTTGTTAATTTTTTATACACCCCATGGAAAATACATTGAAAATTTCTATGTAAATAATAGAATCCAAAAAATTCATGGACATATAATTTTCAATCTTAAAAACACCTCATAAAATAATAATAATATTTTATTTACATGATTCACCTCTATGAAAAATAATATTCTTAATGATATCTTTTAAATTATTCTCCTTTAAAATCAATATTTTCACGATCTTCCAATAATCTCACCCAATTCACATTCTTCACTTTTTGAAATATCAATTCCCAAGAAACTCTTCCTCATCAAAACCACTTTCATATTTTTTGTAAACATTGTATCATATTGGATAAATGTAGTTGAACTTAAGAACATTTCATCAATCATCATAATTAATTGGATAATTATTCATCCATGAAATAAAATTTCATGTAGTGAATCCATAAAAATTCCCTTGGAATCACCATGAAACTCAACGTATTAAATAGATGTTTCTTGACATGTCAAGACTTGAGGACTTCATCCAAGATCAACTGACTTTGGAACTTATTCATAATATTTACATTTATGAAACCATCTTATCTCCTTGATCACCATTTTCAAAAAATAACTATTATTTGAAAACAAATTCAATCTATAAGCAAAGTGGGATCATTATCACCTCCCTATTTAATGAAGTAAAGTTGCGTAATACCGAAGTCCTTTCTTGAGAATACCATAATTATTGGTGTTGGTATCCTATTACACGTTGAACCTGCCCTTATTTTTATCTATGCGTGGATTGATTCTCAAACCTATAGGATAGATAACAATGATATGGCCCTCTATCTTTGGTGCAACCCCAAACCTACCCTCTTACAAGATCATTTTCACCGACCCTTTTCACCAGAGGACACATTTGTCATCAGGTTTGTTGCTTGTTTGCTAGAGGGGACATCTTTGAACTACCACATTGGTTAGAGATTCATGAACCTAAATAATAGAAACCCAATGGTTCTAATTGTATATAAGAGCCAAGTTTTATCTCATGTATAGATCCTTTTAAATTCAATCTAATTATATATTTTGGATATAATATAGAACCCTAAAGAGGTTAATAAGGTTTTGTGTGTGTCAAGGGCCCATCCGGAGCCCATATCCCTGGTCAGTGGAAGAAACCACTGGGCCACGTGGTTAGTAGAGACCATGCGACCCAACCCACCTAGTTTCCAATAACTATATGAGGGAATTTGAAAGGGGAATGGTGGGGTGAAATACTTGACCTAACTATGCACCCAGGGATGAATGCCTGTACGAGTATCTCAGAAAAATGTAGTAGAGCGTGAAACATATTTTTTACATGCTTTTTCAAACCATGGAAATGAAAACATGCTGGGTCCCTCATTGAAAAGTGGGAGGTGCATGGTTGGCGCACAGTTTAGCCAACCATGAAACCATATAATTTGACCCTGATATTTTTGGTGAATGAATGTGATTTACCTTAAATATAGTTAAACCTCACCCCTTATCTCATTTCTACTCTAGTGGACATAAGGATGCCATTTGTTTCATATTTGATCTCTCAAACTCCCCTATTCAAGGGTTTGGATCCCAATCTTTCACCCGGTGTCTGATCGAATCATTGTTCTTCTCTTTGAGTTCCTCCTTGTAAGTTTTATGATCATTTAAATCTATTCACCGTTTGTTTTGATTTCAAAATATCCATTTTTATGTAGGCTCATATAACCTATGTAACTCCTTGACCCTAGTTACCCAGAGTTGGTGCATTATTTTAATACATTGACATGATTACAAGGACTCAAATCCCGAAGAACCAATCAGTTTAGTAGTCTTGGAAAATTGATTACATACATGAATGTTACATTACACATTAGAAAATAAAAATACAACATAAATTATACTTTTAGAATTAAATTAATCCCCAAGCTTAACTCTTCTTATAAATCATAATACACTTCTTGGAATACTGGGAAAATAAAACATAAGAAAGGGGTGAGCTCAGATGCTCATTAAGGGTAAATAATTTAGGGGAAGCTATAAACTTTTAAGGAAATATGTGTGATAAAAAGAGCAACCTTTTTAAACATAAACTTGAACAAAATATGGAAAAAGATAAATAAAAAATTACCATATAAACATGCACATGGATTTTCTACAAGTCTAATAATCACATGTAATAACTAATTTCATAATGAGGGAATGCCTAATGCCGGACATCATTACCACATAGTCAAGACATTGTGCCAAGACTAAAAATAATTTTTTTTTCAAGGCCTTGTGCCAAGACACTATTTTTTTCATGAGACCTACCGATGCATTGAAGAGATATATGGGGCTCCACCCATCACTTACTAAGTCCACTACATTCCTCATATGAATATTTGAAACATATCATAAACATTCGTATTAAAACTAGCATACGAAAGGTCAATACATTAACCATAAACCATGAATGGTATAAAAATAGAACATCCATAGTCAAACATATCATAACTCATTCAATAAAATATGGAAGATTTTATTATAATAAATCAACCTCAATCAAAAATAATATCCAGTAAATGATTCTAACATAGTTGAATATGATGATTAAAAGTTTTTGAGAGAAATATCCTTTTTTTAAAATCATTTAGAAGTCACATATTTATAAAGGAACTAATTTTAAAGAGATATTTGTATTAAAGTGTCCCATATCACTTTGAAACTTTTGAAAAGAATTATCATTTCAAAACATTCATGTCCATATAAATAAATCCTTAAAATCATTTTGAAAACATGGTCATTAATTAAAAATATTTAGAAAGATAAATCATTAAAACATTTAAAATTCTGATCTTGATAAAGAGTACATTTAAAAAATCCATAAAATATCAATTTTGAAATAATTTCTAGGAAAAATGGACATGGATGATAAAAATTTCCCAGTAAATACTTACACATAAACAATTTCAGATAATAATGAGATTAAGGAATTAACCCTTACCTTGAACATTCCTTTAGTCGAGGGTACGTTTAACCTCCTATATAAAGATTGTAGTATGTTATTAAATTATATCAGAACCATATTAATATTTATGACATCATAAATGATTAATTTATGACTTTATACTACCCATTTAATAATAATTTCCAAGTTAAATTAACATTTTGGGTAATAATCGCTTTCTTTATCGTACGTGTTTTAACTTGTTACTCTTGATTGTATCACTTAGATAAATATTTTAATACTTCCAGAATATAAAACATTATTTATATATAATATATATTTATAATATAAATGTGTTTAATAGACATATATATGAAAGGAAATACACCGTTTATGGAGACGGTAGTCCGTATGTACGCATAAACGCTGTTTCTGTTTTCATATCGTATTGAACAGAACTAAGTGAATAAGATATATTTAACAACACACACACACATATATATAAATATATATATCTCAAGTAGAATTATTATTTCATATATTACATACTTATTAGTAATATATATTTTCATAATCGTCGATGAATGGTGAACGTGCAAATGAATCTCATCATGTCGTGGAGACGGTAATTCGTACATACGCACGAGCGACAATATCATTTACTTAAAAGTGTGGAATTGGATGGTATATTAATTTTAAAAAGACATTATAATGTTATTTTCATTATTTATACACATATTACTCATCATTATATCCATCCAAGTAACATAGTGTTGAATTAAAAATTACACCACAGTGTGGAGACGGTAATTCGTACGTACGCAAGCATGGTCACATTATCATTCATAAGATGGATAGAATAATAAATATAGTTGTTCCATATTTATAATAACATCAAATTATATATAAGATACAGGAGTTATTATTTCATAATGGAAACAACAAAGAAAGAAGAAGTGAATGAATAAGAGATCTTGAAAGAGGGTGGTGAAATCATTACCTCTTCTTTGGGTTCTTCCTTTTGATTTGATCAAAAGGCCTCCTTAGGTTGGATTTTTGACCAAAGGAAGGACTCTAGGATGAATTTAGGATATTTGAGAGGATATTTGGCCAGGGTTTGGCCGATCCAAATGGCTTTGGAGGTGTGAATTTGAGAGAACGAGAAGTTCCCTTTTATAAGAGGGGTGATGGGAACCTTTAGAAAAACATAAAATATTATTTTATAATAAATTCATATTCGGTTTATAATGGCTCAAAAGTGACTTATTTCGAGTATAGGGTGGGGATGGGTCTCAATACTATCAAACAACAGGTTTTAGAAAAGTTTAGGTTACCATTTTAACCTTATCATTTAGATTTAACTGTAAGTTAAATAATTTAACTTTTACCGTGTCCTCTTGTATTCTTACACTATATGGTAATAAACTTACTATATACTGCCAATAGAACCCCAATTGGTTAATTAATGTCATATATATTATTATATAAGTCTTTTTGCCTTGCCTTAGATTTTTAGAACCATTATATAAATTAATAATATAATATTTGTTTTAAAAAATATTTTATGTCAATTTTGACAATATTTGGTATTTGTTTTTTGTTAAACTAATAACAGAATTATTACTTAAGAAAATACTTTGAATCAATTATAACATATAATATTCTCCTAGTAAATTCTTGGATGTCATAAAAACTTTAAAATTATATTTATTCTAATATTTATAATACCATTTATTTGATTCATTCATTAATAAGGTAATCACTGCATCAACATAGTGTCCTTAATAAACTTAATTATTTAGTCTCTAAAAATTATAAATAAAATACCCTTATATAGTAACTCTATTTAGATTTCTAATTAATATTTATAGTGTAATTTATTTTATGTATAACCCTATATGAAAAATGTTTTAGTTATTAAACATTGATTTTAATACTTCTAACTCTTCTTTAAATAAAATAATAATAAATGTCTTAATGTAATCCAAGTGGACCTAAAGGGTCATATTTTATTCCTAATGTTGTTATTGGTCTAATTAAACTTTTACAATATAATTAAAACATGTTTTAGGGTAATAATAATTTCATTTTTACCATTAATTACCCTATTTACTTTTAACAGTGGTAAATAAAAGTAAGAAGTTACTATTCATCATAAATTATTTTTATCTTATTGAACCACATTTTACTTACTGATATCAACCATTTCTCTTGTATTTTTTAAATTCTACTCACATAAGCGGTAAAATTATGTTTTATGTGAATTCGCAAATTCTCCTAGGAGGTGGGTAAAAGACGATGAAAAGTTCTATAATTTTTTTTATATATCTAAAATTATTATTAATTGACTCCAATGAATTAAATTGAACTTATATAGATATTATGCATCTATTTTTACCTAAAATAAATTTAAATAAAATAATTAATTATTTAAAGAAAAATTTGGTTTTAAACGATAACTCAATGTTTTTTCACTATTCATAAAAAATTGAACATTTTCAAAAGAATGCAAAAAATTCACCCTAGGATAATTTTGGTATTCTGAATCCAAAAACGAAGTCTATTTTACCAAATGAAAAATATATAGGTTGAATTTATCAATTTAAAATTAATTCTCATTGTCAAAAAATTATCATGTTTTTAAGAAACAATAACTATCAAAAGATTGACACTTGTTTATAAATAATTTCGGTGTAAAATTAATTCAAATGACCAAAATTAGATTAAATAGTGAAAATAAAATCTAATTATACTTCCAAAACATTAAAATTTATAATTCAACACTATAAATTATTTTGATTAAAAATTTGTTTTCAGTTAAAATATAGTATTTTTCACAATTCACCCAAATATGAAAGTTATCAGAAAAACACCAAAAATTTATTGAAACTAAATTATTATGTCCCAATTCCAAAAAAGAAGTTTATTTTGTCAAAATGAATATATAAAAGTTTCAAATATTGGATTTAAAAAGGGTTCTCAATTAAAAGGCGGTAAAATTGCACTTTTTTAAAAATAATTCTTTTATCAGAAAAAATGAATTTGTTCTTAAATTATGTCCAAGAAACTCATAATATGGATTCTAAAATTAAAAGGATTATATAATGTTCAAATTTCAGTTAATACTATTCATAACCTTTTTTGAACGGCTAGTTTGGTAAGTTGTGATACACTTGAACTCAGTGTTGCGTGTAGTGAAAGTTATTGCATTACTTTAAAGAAATAACATACTATGAAATCTTGGGGTGTTAAAACATATTTTTGGAACATTGATCTGTTATTCATATTTCTTATGATTACTACCAAAATAGAGGTGAATACTTGACGAGGAGTGTTCTATAGGCTCGTGTTTGGTTTTTTATGACTCATGCCTCTAATATTTCTATTTTTTTAAACATCCATTATTATGTGCACAAAAATTTAATTAGGAGTTTCATATTTAGTTTATATTACATGGTTATAATCATCATGCTTATATTATATAGGGAATTCTATACAATATTATTTTCTTTGGAGGTTGAGACCTCAACAATGACCTCCCAAAGTAGGGTGATTCCATAATTATTATTTTTTGACCAATGTGGGTTTACCTATGAAATTGTTTGAGTTTGTGTGTCCTAACCCCACTAATCAAAATCCCTCTTTAATTAAATCAATGATGAATTTCTAATGGATGGCATGTCCAGTATCTAGTTGATCCTTATAAGTTAAGTATTTTAATATAATAAATTAATATATATTGTGAATGACAAGTATATCATATGTAACACTTGGAAAAACTGAATGTAATTGAATGTATTGGTTTAATTTCCGTATCACACCTTTCCATGATTAATGGTTGGTAGTGGGGTGAACCTAATTATTGATTATGTAATTAAGGTACTAAATGATTTCATGTTGTTCTTATCCTTGCCACCTGTATAGAAGGAAATGGAATGAACTAATTGACTTATTAAATGGGTTGATTATTACATTACCTAAACTATATAGTGAATCAAGTATAAGGTTTCTATTGTAGATGGAGCTATTATACTTTATTGGAGTGGTCACACTCGATCTATCCTTTAACTCCAGAGAGAATTCCTTAAGCACCCAGAGAATGAAGTTTAGATTATAGTACTCTACTTTACAAATGAGATACCTACCTTAGAACCCATTCCTTGTCTATTAATGGATACCAAACATGCCACTGTAGCATCCCTCTGTTATTTTTTAAGAAATTATGATGCCTAACATACTTTCCTTGGATCCAGGTTGACGTCTTCAGACATGAAACTCCATGGATACACCCATTGCACCTAGTCGTTGTTTATCCCATTTTACCTTCAATGAGATCCTTGGACACAATTAAAATAATATTATGGTGTAATTCCATGTGATATTCCCCTTGGATTATTCTCATACCCCTTATCCAAGCTACATATTATTATGTATTTGGATCAAACCTTGAGGTGAAGTATTCCTTGGTCACTTCCTTTGATGGTATTTCATTATTTTCATCATCATGGATGCCTTGGTAATACCTTGGATCCTTTGTTATTATTATCTTCACTATAGGATTCCCTAGTCATACTATGGATCCTATTAATCTACTTATTATTAATTAGAAAATAATTAATTAAATGATTAAATTTTCATACACTAGTTGTGGGGGAAGTAGGTATCATGGTATTACATTACTTTATAATTTTACATTTATATAAACCTGCACAATGCTAGTTTATATTTATCATATTGGATAGTATAAATTCCATTGGTGGTGGCCTACTATGATTTATATCACACCCTATCTAGACCACCATTGGTACCCAAGAAGATTATATGTATGCAAGTGTTGTTAAGGTGTATCATCCCACTTTTGACACCTGATCTTGATTTCTTGCTTAAGATAGAGGTTATTAGAATATTTCTAGGCCAGTGCTCAGGATACTTGGATTTTTTTGGATTCTTTTTTATTGTTTTATATAATATGTATTTAATACTTCCCTGTATACCCTTTTTCTAGTTTTTTAGAGACATGATATGCATCATCATCATTTTTTATATGTTTTAGTTTCCATCTTTTCATTATTATTTAATGCGTTATGGATGTTTATCATTGTCTTCCCGTTACAGTTGTTTATTTATTATAATTCATCTATTTACCTAGTTATTATATCCTATATGATACAATATGGTAATAAGGTCATATAATCCCCATAGTTACACCATATACCTTCACTGCTATTTGGTTGCCTTTAGCATACAAGGAGGCGCAATAGAGGCTGTGTGGACAATCAGGTTTGGGGAACCTTTGAGTGGAACCTAGGTCGGGATGTTAGAAAATAGTATCAAATTAGTTTTTCATTTCTTTTGTCCTATTGTTTAGGAATATAAAAAAGTGAATATGAATATGTTTTAACTTGGTTATAAGTTATTCCTAGAAGTAGCTGAACCATGTTCAGGGTAACTACCATGTTTCTTGGGAATGTTAACTAGTATTATGTATTTCACATATTATAATTTATATCCTTTCAAAGTTCCGTAGTTCACATGAGTTTTGGTATTTCATATGACTTATTGACATTTATCATTGGACTGATGAGACTATGGTAATGAATCATTATTTCATTTATCGTATTAGGCACCTATAATTCACATTCTATACATATGTATGCAATATAGGTGCCTTTCATTGTTTTCATTTATTGTGTTTCCTGTGATTTTTTATAGAGCCTTGGTTGTTATATATATTTATATATGACTTTGGTTATCACATATTCTATAGAGAAATGAGTTGGATATTTAATGTGTTAACATTAATCTTAATAGTGTTATTCTATATTGGTTTATTTTGGAATCTTAAATAGGTAGTTTCTTCCCATGTAAGTTATTCACCTCTGGTTCCATGCGATTCTCTTTGACTACGATTGAGTTATTTGTAGTCTTAATTCATGAGGTGTATAAGACCTTGTTGATCAAAATGGGTAATTTAGCGAGCCGATCAATCGCATATCCCCCGTTATATTCTAAGACTGAATGTAGATGTGGTTAAATAGAAATTCAATGGGTGTCGATTTCAATGATACAGTTTATGGGCCTTATTCATTGGGAAAGAGATTTATTTAATCAACTTAGATATATGTATATAACAAAAAATAACATAAAAGTAAATCTTTTCTTAAAATAATTAAATCATTTCTAGTTAATTGAAAGGAATAGTGTGATTGAATCTTTCATTTAATCGAACCCCTGTAAATCATACTTGAACAATAACCAATAACGGACCTTCTAATTGGGTAGTTGGGGTAGATACCTTTAGTATTGTGCCCTTATTCTTAGGGAATAATTCTGTTTGTGATTCTATCAACTATTAAATTTTTATCTAAGGTTTATTATTTGAATTTTTAAATCTATTCCACCATGATGTTCTCATGTTATGCACTAGGAGGGTGATGATGACCATGCTCTAGAGATGGCTGACCCTAGGCCTCTAGTCTTAACATCCAGAGTTCTACATGAGGAACTGTCAGTTATACCCAAATTGGGCACTGAATATCAACTTCGTGAGTGTTTCCCCCATCTGATGCATTCCATGCAGGGTGTTCTGGGACCTGCTTCTATGATGGGTGCTCTAGCATGTCAGTTCTAGCAGCAGCATCCTCCCATATTATCGAGTGATGGTGGTCCAAAGGCTACTATGTATTGGATAGAGGCCACATTATCTATCAATGAAAAACTCTCGATTCCCCTAGAGTAGAGGGTTAAGCTCTCCACATACTTGCTAAGTAATTCAGTCAAGCACTGGTGGGATGTGATTACCCATGATGGTCATCATCATGGTATTTTATGGGATTATTTTTAGACTACCTTATATTATTACTTCTTTCCTTTATTTCTATGAGTGGATTGAGACAGAGAGTCCATTCATCTAGAGCAAGGTTGTATGTTTGTTATGGACTATTCTGTGAATTTTTCTGATCTACAACAGTTTGCACCACTTATTGATGGAAATGAGTTATCATGAGTGTGGTGTTTTGTGGATGCACTCTAATATTTCATCTTTACTCAGGTGAATGTGTTTCACCTACATACTTTACCTGATATAGTTAAACATGATATTTTCATTGATCAAAACTAAAGTAAAGTGCTTGCACTAGGCACAAATTTCAGTGCTAAGGTAGACCCGTAGTTCTTCTTGTAGGAGGAAGTTTTCCCTTAAGGTTTCTCATCAGAGCAGTGGTGGTCAGAGTAATCGAATTTGAATTTCCATTATATTCCATTAGTTTGGATAGTATGGACATACAAAGCCCCCATCAGATAGAGACATTATAGAGTTCCATTCTTTTAGATGTATAGGGAATATCCATTCATTCATTCTGAAAATTTCATATGATTCTAGTGGAAGAGTCTTCACATGAGCTCTAGCTTCAAAAGATTGAATTTTTATGATATGTTAGGTCAGGAGTTAGAGTTTCACCAGAAGAACTGTCCAAGGATATGTTCATGGCCATGGTAGATAGACTTATGATAATAAATTCTAGTGGAGTGGTCATTATCAGGGTATCCTAGTTCCGTAACAGGGCTATGGATTAGACCAATTTCATGCATTACAGCTGATACTTGAGGATTAAAGTGCATGGTTGTCAACAATATGTGGTATTATTCTTGTAGCCTCTACTATTGTATCTCTTTTATTATATATATGTTATTAACTATATTTTATCCCCTTATCATCTATAAAAGGTCTTAGGCTATGAATTTTATACTTCTTATGTTATGAATTTTATACTACCCCTTGAGGTGGGAAGTTATCCCTTCTTATGGGACATATTTTTTCTTGAGATTATGGGCTTTTATGTCATTCTTTAGATGGATTGATAGCTCTATATCATGCCTATGTGAAATGATGTCATCGTAGGGTGTCATTTACATGATAAGAGGGTAGAAGTTATCTCTAAAGGGGTGAGTTGGATGTATATGATAATTGATATGGAAGAAAGCATCATGAACTAGGTGGATTGAATGTCCATATTTCTAGTCTCTTCATGGAGGATCAGGGTTTACCTTAGGCTAATTTCCCTCCCATGGTAGTTCATTTTAGGGACATTTTTCCTGATGATTTTTCTAGCTTATCTTCTAAGAGATAGGTTTAATTTATGATCAATATAATTCCAAGATTATCTCTAGTGTTTATTACTCAACATAGGATGACACCAATAGAGCTCCATGAGCTCAAGAGATAGTTGTAAGACTTAAGGGTCCAAGGTTTTATACATCCCATTAATTGCTCCGGGGGTGCACCCATGCTTTTCACCCAATGGCAGATGGGACCCTTTGGCTTTACATGGATTATAGATAGTTGAATCAGTTTATGTTTAAGAACTAGTGCCTACTAGCTAGAATAAATGATCTCTTTGACCATCACCAATGGGCTAGGGTATTTTTGAAGATCGAATTGAGTTTGAGCTATCATCAGAAATGGGTCAGGGCAGCATATATTCATTGTAAAACTTTTCATAGTTGGTATAGTATGTATGAGTATCAAATTAGACCTCCTGATATTAAAAAACATGCCTTCCATTTATATATATTTTATGAATAGGGTTTTCAACCCTTTCATGGAATCTTTTCTCATGGTCTTTATGGATGAAATCTTGGGGTATTATTCTACTCTGATATACCATGATAGACATCATGAGACCATTTTCAATACACTAAGACAAATTCATATTTATTCCAATATTTCTATGTGAAACTTATGAATTGAAAAAGATCACTTTTTGGGTCATATTATCTCAGAATCTATAGTATTTTTTGACCTAGATAAGGTGATTGTTATGGTATCTAGGGAGCATCCCAAGCACATGTTTGATATATAAATTTTCATGGTGTTGGTTGGATATTAAATGAATTTTATATATGACTTATCATTCCATTATTCACCTATTACGAGTCTTAAAAATAAAGGTGTCAAGTTCTTATGGTCAAAAGCGTGTGAGAAATCCTTTAGAGTGTTGAAAATAAGGATTGTTATAGAACCAATTCTGATTCTTCCAATGCCTGGAAGTGGATATACAGTATTCTATGATGTATTAGGAATAATATATAGTGCATTAATAATTCATAAGGATAGAGTTTTTATGTAATGATATCATAAGTTGAGGCCTCAAGAGATAATCTATACAACACACAACATTGAGCTTGCAGCAATTTTCCATTCATTACACTTCCAAAGGCACTATTTGATGGGTGAGCACTTTTTGGTGTATACAGACTAAAAGAAACTCAAAGATCTCTTTAAAAAACATGAATTGAACCTTAGATAAAAAATATGGGTTGAATATCTTCAGTTTCTGTATTTTAAGATAGCCTATATGACTAGGAAGGGAAATGTGGTAGTGGATGCATTGGGATAGAAAAATCAGGGGCAAGCTATTTAGAAAGCTTGTGATGAATGTAATTTGGTGACCCTATTATTGGAGGTGCATCTGCAGTTTTATTAGAGTTACTATCAGAATTCTATTACATCTTTACAATTACCTCTTCCCTTCTTGATAAGGTGAAGAGCAGGAATTTTTCATCTTCTGATGGATTGGTTCTCCAAGATTGTTTTTTAGTGAGGACCCACACCCATATTGATCTACAGATGGATATAAAATCATATTGATACATGGGTGTGTCTGGGTTCCTATAATTTTTAGAGATGAACTGTTCCAAGATCCTAATTCTTATGAATTTTTGGTTTATCCTAGAATCTCCAAGATGCATCAAGATATGTGACTGTAGTATTTGTCCTAAGATGAAACATCAGATAAGAGGTTTTTCTCTAGGTTCCCCACTATCAGTAGGTGAAGGTGGATAACTAATATCCTTTAGGATTGTCATGACTACCTCTGTCCCATGAATGGAAATGGAAATATGTTTCATTCAATTTTTAGTTGTCTTAATGAGGTAACCTTGAGGTATCAACACATTTTGGGTAGTCATGGATTGATAGACGAATGTTTCCCACTTCCATCATATCTGGGATACATTCCTAGTTGATGTTTTATGAAGATAACATGATTATGAGAACATATGGCTACAAGGGGTGGGTCATACAATCAAATCATACAGGGACACTCATTTCACTTTATAGTTTGGGATGGGTTTATAAAGAGATATGGGTACATAGCTTCTTGTAAGTGAAGTATTTCACCCTCAGACAAATATCCAATTGGAACTGATGATATAGTCATTAGAGTACATTCTCCCAATATGAATCCAAAATTTTAGTGGTTCTTGGGAGAAGAATATCCCTCTCATCAAGTTTTCCTATAATAATATCTTTCAGGAGATGATTCATGTGTACCCTTAGGATAAATTTTATGATAGTCCTTTATCTTCACCTATGTGTTTGTTAGAGGAAGGTGAGGAAGCGTTGCTGGGTCCTCGTATCATGAAGGATA
This sequence comes from Viscum album, assembly GCA_963277665.1. Lineage (NCBI taxonomy): Eukaryota > Viridiplantae > Streptophyta > Magnoliopsida > Santalales > Viscaceae > Viscum > Viscum album. The sequence continues at coordinate 66,330,233 of OY728165.1, read as the reverse complement.
CTTCATAGTAGGTTCAGATGATTAGGAAGTGAATGTATATTACTCATTATAGAAAAAATATTCTGCCAATCACTTTCCATAACCTATACAGTTCGATTTTAGGGATCACATCTTCTTATGAGTATCACCCAGACCTGGGAATAGATGAATAAAAAGTCAAGGGAAGCAGTTGCCTTGATTTATAGGGTAGTTTGAGATTTTGGATAGAGTTATTCGGATAGACTATCAGTTTATACTACCTCATATGTATTATTCCATGTACGAAGTCTTCTACAGTTTACATCTTGACCGGTACCATACCGATTTGTCTCATACTTTTGATCATGAGGAAGTTGATGTGGATGTCGATGCTTCATTTGAATAGTATGCCATACACATCATTGAACTGAAGAAAAAAGGCTCTCCGAGTATGGTCTTTCCCTTTATTATGGGTTCTATGGTAGCATGGATTGGTACATAATGATAATTGGGAGTGAGAGGTCGATGCATGAGTTCAGTGGCTATAGTTGTTATCTAATAGTGTTTCACAACCTAGGAAGGTGAACTTAGGGAAGAGTTCCATTAAAGAGGGATAACTATAAGAACACAATATTTCTCAGGTAAGAATCCTTTAAAATATGGTATAAATATTTATTTTTGACATAATAAGGATTACTAATAAGGTTAAGAAGGTTTGATGGGTGTTTAGGGTCTTTTTAGAGCCCTGATCCCTAATCGATGGAACAAACCATTTGGATGCATAGTTAGTGGAAACCATGTGACCCAGACTGCACAGTTTCCCCTAACCATAAATGGTTCTTAAGAGGGGAATGTTGGGTGACATAGATTTTCCAAATTGTATTCCTAGGTTTGGACTCCCTTGTAGGTATTTCCACAAAATGTAGTAGATCGTCCAACACAATTTGCACATGATTTGTGAAACTATGTGAAGGAAACCAGCATGGTCCCTTTTTAAAGAGTGGTAGGTGCATAGTTGGTGCACAATTGGGCCAACCAAGTGGCCAAACCATGTGGCGCTGATATTTTCGGTGAATTTTTAATTTTTTCCTTAAATATAATCAAACCTCACACCTCTTATAATTTATTCTATAGTGGGCATAAGGATCCCCTTCTTGACGTTGGATATCTCAAAATCCCCTCTCCATAGTTTTTATCCAAATCCTTCATCCAATGTTCGATCAAAGAACGGTTCATATCTTTGGATTTATCCCGGTAAACACTTTGATCATCTAGATAAATTAATCATTTATCTTCCTCTCAAAAATTCTATTTTAATATAGGCTCATATAGAATATTTTCAGGCCATTGATCTATTAATTATGTTTTTTTGATCCATTCCAAACTAGAGGGTAGTACAGGACAAGGAGAGTTCTATAGGCTTGATATAGGTGGTCTATGACTCACCCCTCAATTATTTTTATTTTATATACTATGATCATTATGTTCACACTGGTTTCACTAGAAATTTCCTATTTAATAAAAATTCCTTTCTTATAATCATTTTTCTCATATTGTAGAGGCTGTTATATAAATTATTATTATATCATCTGAGGTTGAGAAGTCAATACCTACCACACCAAGTAGGGTGATTCCAGAATTATGTCGTAGGGACCCATATTGGTTTACCTATGACACCATTCAAGTGTGTGTTTTTGACCCCACTAATGGTAATCCCCTTTTAAATAAATAATTCATGAATTTTTAATGGATAACATGTGTAGTTTTTTACTTGACCCTTCTAAGTTAAGAGTTTTAATATATTAAATGAATATCTATTGTGAATGTAAAGTATATCATATTAAACACTTGGAATAATTCAATTTAATTTAATTAGTTTTTTTCATGTACCTAGAACACCTTTCCATGTTTAATAGAAGGTAGAAGAGTAGACCCAATTAATGATTAAGTAATTAAAGTAATAAATTGTTGCATGTACTTCTTATAGTTTAAACTTATATGGAAGGTAATGGAGTGAACCAATTTAATTTTTAAATAGAATGAGTATTACGTGGACTAAACTATATAATGAATCAATTATATGGTTCCCATTTTATATGGAAATGTTCACCTTTTTATGAGTGGTGGGACTTGACCCAGCCATGGATTCTTGAGGGAACATCTTGAGTACTTAGAGGATTCAATTCCAATTCCAAGATTCTAGTCACATTGGGAGATCCCCACCTTGGAACCTAGTTCTTGTGTATCAGTCGATTCCTGATACAAGGTCATAAGGTCCATCCATTATGTTTCAGATATTAGGATTCCTTGGATACACTCCTGGATCTAGCTTGACATATTCAGACCCAGAACTCCATGGATACACCCATTGGGAACAATCAATTCTTCTGATCTTTTAACATAGATGAGATCCTTAGACACAGTTAAAATCATATTACACTGGAATGCCCTAGGAAATTCATTAACGATTACACTCAGACCCCTTATCCAGGCTATATATTATTACTAAGTTGGCTCGACTCCTGTGGTTAAGGATACCTTGGTTACTAACTTGGATCCTATTTCATTATTATATTATAATGGATGCGTTGGTTATAAATTGAATCCTCTATTATTATTATCATTACTATAGGATTCCCTATTCATACCTTGAATCCTTTAAATTCACTTATTATTAAATGGAACCTAATGAATTAAATGATTACATGTTCAGACACCAGTCAAGGCTAAAGATGGTATCAAAGTATTTACATTACTTTATAACTTTAAATTTATATATACTTACACATTGTTAGTTTATATTTCTTATTTTATATTATATAGAAACCATTGGTGGTGGCCTACTGAGATTTATCTCATATCCTATCTGGGCTTTCATCTGTACATGAAAATATAATATGTACGCATGTGTTGACAAGGGGAAGCATCCCACTTTGGACACATGATATTTATTAACTAAATAGGGTGGATGTTGGTATCAGATGATTGGGCTAGTTCTGAAGATAATTGGAATAATTTTTTCATCTTTTTTCATCTTTTTTAAATGTGTTTCCTACTTCAATGCATACCTATTTTCTAGTTTTGTAGAGACCTGAAATATATCATCATATTTTTTTATATGATTCAGTTTACATATTTTGATTATTATTTAATGATTTATAGATTTTTATATTCATATCCCACTAATAGTTGTTTATTCATTATACTACTTATATTTACCCTTTTATTATATATGTTATTCTACACTCTGTAATGAGGGAATAGTCTCCCCATAAACTCACATTATGCCCTCATAACTAGTCAACAACCTCTGATGTATGGGGAGGTTCACTTGAGACCATGTGTCCAACCATGTTTGGGTCACCTTTGAGTGGAACCCTGGCCTAGATGTCACATTGTACGACATAAAACTAAAAGAAACCATTTTTCCTTACCAAGAAAAAATAAAATTCTTATATATTTACTTATAAAAAGGCCCTAAAAGGTATGATCCATACCATTATAGTCATAGTAAATTAAAACTGAAAGACAATTCCTTTAGAAAATTATGTAAAAATATAGTCTTAACCCTATGTATCAAGAATATAATGCCTTGAAAAACTAGCTTGGGAAGACTCATGTCACAAATAATGGATTAATCTCTTGAGATTATTTCCTTAATGCGTGTGTAACATTTCGAACTGACTAACCACTAAACCGATAGCCAGATCCATCACCACATGGCCTCTAGCACGCCTCCCAGTAAGACAAAGGATGCCAACTAGTAGTGAAGGTCTAATTGTGGAACAATGGGGATACTATACCCTCTTTATTCGAGTATCCCAGTGGTGCAATAATTATGTAACAAAAGACAATTACAGAAGAAGTAATTATAAATGAAAAAGCTAGAGAAGATACTTATAATAATTTAATAAGAGTATCCAATATGAAATTTATAATAATTCATGCATGGCTAGGTGATTCTACAAGATATAAGAAAAAAAAATAAATAAGAAGAAAAATAAAATAAATAAAACAAAAAAGGCTAAATCTACAATCATCTGGGGTACTAGCTCAATAATGTACTCCCTTGGCCCCTTTTACACAACACAACACAAGAAATAAATCCATGGACCTGCAAACATGAAGATCTTCTCGGGTACCCCAGCTCAATGTAATCCCAAGAAGGGTGTGATATATACTTCGTAGGAAACTACCAACAATGTCTAGATCATTATAGTTCATGTATTATCATATAAATAATTCTCTTATAATAATAAAATAAATTCAATAAATAAATAAAAACATGATGGACTAGGTTCCACCTAGAAACTTGACCACCACTACCTGCTTCATCCTAAGAGATATTTCCTAAACAATGACACCTATACAATAGTGATAAGGGTTATACATGGGTCACGATGAATAAGACATCATGTATGGACCTATCTGAGAATGTGGTTTGGATTGTAGGATGAGTCCGTTGGACAATAGTTAAACATACTAATAATTTAACACAAAGGGACCACATATAAACCGGGCAAGAAATCCATAAAATCCAGTATGGGAATTCTAAGCCCATCTAAGGATATCTATAAAATAATCCTAGGGGAATCTATAGGAGCCCCCATAATACCTAATATTGCAGATCCCATCCAAGGGGATCTATAAAGGAATCCCTTGTATCACCCTTAGTATAGTGTAAACATATCCTATGAGCCTATCCTAGGTATCTCACATAGGGGGATAAGTACCTCATGAGGATTGGTATAACCATATTTCCAACGATTCTATATACAGTTTATATTTTAAGGAACTATTGTCACTCAAGAGTATAATAAGAAGCCTAAATATCCCCTACAAGGCAAGCCAAGTGTAGCTCCAGGCGCATCCGATAGTTTCATTACCAAGAACGATGAGTCCATCCATGAATTCCTTAAGTTAGGAAAAATCTTCGACCCTAACCCATAAGTAGGTTAGGCATAGTAATCATGATCTCAAAATAACAATAAGGAATTTTGATAATAACATGCTAAACATGCTAGCCCCTTCATTTTATTCATGCTAATAAATTATGGCATAACCCATTAGCTACAAGCACCAAGAACATTGAAAAATGAATAAGGTATAATTATAGAGCATAAAACATAACCAATGAAGTATTTGGTGTGGTAAATGGGGAATATATCATAATTCATGAATATTAAGTCCAAACACATGGACTATAATTTATCTTAATTCAATTCATTAATTTAAAGAATTCATTTTAATTGGAAAATACTACTTGTGGTGTTCTAACCAATTAAGGTAATAAGAAAAGAGGCCAACAAGAAAGGGCATTCATAATGTGATATAAATCATAAATCCTAAAGTGTGATGGTTTGAGGAAAGATCCTAAGCATTGAGAAAATTTAAGGGCCTAACTCATAGTCATTAAATTTTCTTAATTATTTACCATTGGAAAATCTATTCCAAGGTAAACCCACACCCATAAGGTGTTTTATCAATTTAAAGTTAAGGAATTTTTGGGTATAAGAGGTAGAAACACCCATTGAAGAGAACTAAGACAAGGCCACCAAACAATGGGTTGATTCTACACTAGGTAGGATCATATGAATCATTAGAAACCGTTTAATTTGAACTAATTTAACATTTAAGAAGAATCAATGGAAGGTTCGAGAACACGATACAACAAAACACCATATAAACACACAAAAACTTAATGAAAATATGATATACCACCTACCTTATACTATGGGTGACCCATTCCTCCAAAATTGGGGATTGAATTGGTATTATTTGAGATAATTTGAAGAAATGGATGAATTAACTAAAAATAGGGAGAATTAGGTCACAACAAAGTAGCACAGATGAGGAGAATAGAAACTAATAGAGGAATGAATAGATTAAGGAGGGATATTCAATGCACTAAACAACACTCGAATCTGACGCCATATGTGGGATATTTTTGATACCTAGAACAGTGGAAGATGAGAGCTCACAAATAGAGGAGAGGAGTTTCACATTAGGGAGTAGTAAAGAGGAAAATAAATAAAAATAAAAAAGTGGTAAAATGGGTATTTCAACCCACTTTCATTAGGCTCATGGTTTGGACACACATTTTTCCAAACCGTGCAAGTGAAACATCCCCAGAAGGGGGGGGGGGGTCACATAGTCCATGTGCATAGTTTGGGAAACCATGCACAAAATATTTGGTTCCAGTATATCCAAGAACAAAAAAGGAATTATAGTCAATTGAACTATTTTTCATGTTTATAACGAATCATGGTACACCCATAGTCTCTATAGTCTTATCACACAGTCCCTACTACATGGCCGCATGGTTTTAGATAAACCGTGTTCCCCTATCAGCTCCACCAAGCTTGAGATTTTTGAGCTCGATGCTCTCAAAATTTGACGGAAGACCCATGGAACCCCTTAGGACTTTAAAAAAATCTACCAATAATACTTTAATATTTTCCAACTCTCAGGACTTAATTTCATTCTTTGGTTTAAAGAATGATACACCCCCAAGTATCCTTGGTGAAACAAAAACACAACACCTAACTTAAATGGGTCATGAAGACTCGTTCGAATGATCACATTTCATTTCTGAACTCCCAACACATGTCCAATAATCACCTCAAAGCTATGGTGAATGAGTCATTATAACTAGAGCCATGGATCAATTTATGAACTAGAACATAGAGAGAAGGATTACAAAAGAACTTATAACCTGAGATGTGATCACACCATCATCTCCTTCAACATCTAGACTATGGAACTCTCTAACATAGTTTATAACTTATTATAAGAAAAATAGAGTTATGGTATCTCTATCATTGGAATTGTCTAAATAAGCATTCTCATGGAATTATAATGATTCTCAAGACAAGATTTTTGGTTTTATTAAAAAGGATGAATCCAAATTAAACTCATTTGGATAGATTAATCCAAACTTTCATGAAAATACCCAGCATAAATTTACATCATACCTGTTTAACTCTGATTCAAATATCGGATCTATTCCTTACCGAACACATTGAACAAACTAAAGGATGACCAGTAGAGCCAGTTCAGACTGCCTATTCTCAAAAGGCCCATCTTAGACGTCTGATGTATCACAAACCAAAACATGATTTCCTTCTCCAGGGAACTTTCATTTACATCAAACACTTCAACTAAATCCCAAAACCAGATTCCAATGACATATCAAGTCAAATGTTCACTTTAACTATCGTGCTTCTATACAAACATGTCTTATACTCAATCATACACCCTTAGATCATCATATCCATAATATACCTTCTAATCCCAACTGATGTTCTAGGTGACCTCAGATATTCTAGTTGTAATCCAAGAAGATCATTCAAGGTTGTCTATACTTGGTGTTTAACAGCGAGGAATTAATACACCACTGAGATGTACACTCCTCACGTACCTTGACTAATCCCGAAGGGGCATCCACTAAGTGATTAGGTCAAATAGACGATTTGTGTCCATGAGTACCTCTATGGTGTTCTTACTTGGGAACCCAACTATCACACATGACTAACCATGCCTCGATAAAAACCATACATTTGGAAAACTAATATGCTGGAGTTCACCCACCATGCCTGACAACTTTTAAAATTTCACCCAATATAAAAATGATGCCCTCTCAATGTACCCAAATGAATGCAAGATAAGGGGGAAGCTCTAATTTGAAATAAGAGTACACTAAGAGGATTTAAATGATCTCCAAAAAATATCTGATACACTCCTGATACCCCAAGACGAAGTGCTCAATACGGTTCCAGACCAACCGTAAAACAACTACAAAAAACAACAATTGAACCATTCTTGGGCGACCTCTTTAAGATAAGTCTTGGCTTCACCTATGGAAATATTGCTATTAACTGATCACAATTCCTTGACCACACGAGGCATCCCATAATTTCTCATGTAAAATGAATATGGGATCTCCCCAAACAACGATGTCTTCAATGGTTTTACTTACTTTCAAGAACAACAACACCATGATCACTTACATGCACTAACTCACAAAAAAATATTACTAACAACTAGAGATTTTTTAGAAAAATTGACCATTTAAGAATGTTCTTGTCATTGCTCAAGTCCCTCTACTTGATGAAAACTCTACGAAACATCATCCAAGACACTCTCTACTATAGAGGTTTTCAATATCATTGAATCTACTGAAGAATAGAACTCATTCCATGGAACATGCTCCCCCCTAAAACTGACCACAGTTCCGTGGCATGACCAAAACATTGTTAAAATGTTTAAAACCAATTGATGAGTTATAATAGTTGAATTTAAGCACACTAAGGAAGGATAACGTTTGGAATAAAAGTGAAAATTCTCTGGGGTTATGTCGACACACACCATAACATTAGGCATAAGAGATAGAACAAAACTGAACATCCTTCTCAATCTCATGACCCTCTTTAAAACATCATCCACAACATTGGGGTGATTTTTATTTCCTCTAATGCCTAGGTCACACTACCGTGGAGATGAACTGTGATAAATGCATCAAAAATCAAAGCTTAAATAGCTCCCACTGAACTCAAATGGGTCTCTTTTCCATTTATCAAATCTCTGTTATCTCATATGCTGATGCATACTACACTGAGATCACCTGAGCAAACCGATCATGCCAAAAAAATACAAAGGCATACCAACACTATACATTAAGGTATCTGATGTCCTGTGAAAAATTAAAAATCCATAGTTGTATTACTCTATACAACTGTAAAACATGCTGAATAACTTTTTAGTCATCCAACAATGAAGATTATTGAAAAAAGGGACACACAACATACTATATGGCCGACCATGCCCTAGGCATGTATAGCCTACTAAAAATGATCTTTTCATGATGCTCATGCCAACAACGAAGGAAGAAAACACATGACCACCCATCAAGACAAGGGTGTATTTTTGAAAAATGAATGGTCGATGTAGACAACAACACCCGAATAGAACCATACGTTAGAAAAAGGGGTCACAAAAACAAGAAAAGGATTTGAATCTCAGATGGTGCTACCTACAATAGGTCAACCTTTTCCAAAATAGGAACCATTGAATCTACAATGGATTCATGCATGGAGGGTCAATAAGCATATGGTCTTATCATCTGTTTGATCTATAGAGGAAGGGCCCATGGGTAACGCCCACATTCTCATGTCAAAGAAACTAACCAAATAAACATCTATATACCCTTACACGAGGGTCAAGATAAATACACCACATAACGTTCTATCTTAGTAATTTCCTTAATTTTAATTTAATTCTTGAAGAACATTTATGGCTCCAATTAATGTCAATTACCAGTTAGGAAAGAAATTTATACAATGCACTTTTTTAGAAAAATACAGAAGGCAACACAGGCAATTCAATCAAACTTCCTTTTTTTAAGAATTATTTATTTTACTAACATCCCATCATAATTAGGCTATTTATTTTATATACCTATTTATATTCATCACTAACATATTTATAATATTTCAAAATTTTCTTAGTTAAAGGAAATTTCAACTATAATCTATAGAGGAAAAATGCATTTTGGTTTTAATTGGAATTTTGATTAACCAATGCCTTATTTAAGTACCACTCAAAATCAGTTAAAGGTCATTTATTAATTAAGGTGGGAATTGTTCAGTTGGAATTCCACATTACTTCTGCATGTAAATCTATATAGGGAGATGTGGGAACTTTAAATGACCACCAATATATGGAGTAAGCATTCCCCCATGGGGTCAATCACTGAGGAAGAAAAGATAAATCAAGGATGGCCTAGAAGGCCCCCGTTAATTCATTATGGGTTCATCTAAATGCAACCCCTTTCATTAAAAACATTTAAAATTTAAAATTTCTTTTAATGGGGTTATATAGTAAAAATAAATTACAATGAACAAAATTCTTGGCTCAAGTCATGTTTATCTCAGAACATCATTCACCAAATAACCTAATTGGGTACAATTGTGTATTTAAGAAATTTGGCCGTACGGGTCGTCTTGCTAAAGTTACAGAGATACATGCTCTTACAAAGGAAACCAAATTTAATTTTTAAAGAGGAAAATATTTTATATTATTAAACAATATCTAAATATACAAGGCTTATAAATATTTATTGGTTATATGGCTTACTAATTCTTAATTTATAAAGCTCCCATACACTTTATAGATTGAATCAAGATCCTATTTTACTGTAACCAATTTATTTTATAATAAAGAGAAAATTTTAATAGCTATAACATTTATAAAATATTCACGGAATATCTAAAACACGTGAACAATGGTTTGATAATATGGTTCACCACATTCCAATTTTATTATGTTCCCATACACTTTATAAATTTCAATTTGGTTCCTCTGTAATAAAAAATAATATGTTTCAAACCTATGCAAAAGATGGTTCATGGACCAAACACGTTAAGGTTGGTTTGTCAAATATAATGTCACCATCAGTCTATGTTGGAAAATACTACTTTGGTTGATTCTTGCATTTTATTTGACCCAAATTTATATTATAATTTAACTACATTCCATAACATGTAGTATATAAAACAAGACATGGTAAAAAAGAACTAAAGTATAACAATCCACAATAAAAGCAGTGGAAAACACCCAGGCATGGTATACAAGCAATACATACTAATTAAATCCTAGATCATGTAACAAAAATAAGCATTATAAACAATTACCTAACATGGTAAAAATTAAACCTGGTAATAAAATTCTTTACACGGAATAAAACTACATGGTAATAAACACTCAAGGAACATAAATAAATTTCACACAATGTAGAAATGAAATCTACATGGAATGACATATGCATGTCATGTGAATCCCCATGTGCCTATAATGATGGATGTAATTATTTATCCTTTCCATACCAGTCCAAGTGTAAAATACCAAAAATCTCACAAATCAATAAACAATGGAATGTACTTCAATCACTCAAGGTGAAATCATAATCAGATATAATAACAAACAACACGAATAAAAATCCCATCCTGAGAAACTGTGACTTTTCTCAGTATGTGGGTTGATCACTCTCAAGAACAATTATTTACCCATTGATGAAAAATTACTAGTATCCCATCAACCAGACCAAAACAGTAAGACAAATGAAAAAAAAATTATGATACCACTTTGTAATGTCTTGAGCCAACTGAACACTAACTCAGTAGCCAGATAGGTTTGCACATGTCCTTAAGGGAACCTCATCATATGTCAGAGGTTGCTGACTAGTAGTGAGGGTAAAATGGTAGTATAGTGGGGAGACTACTCCCACTTTATCAGAGTTGGAAAATTGTATAATAATGATGGAACAACAAACAATTCCAGAAGTAGTAGTAATAAATGACAGAGAAGTGAAACATATTTATAATAATATTATAAGTGTGGCTAACACCAAATGTATTATAATTCATGAATTTATAGGTTATTCAACAAGATATAAGAAGGAAAAATGCAATAGGCCGCACAATACAATAATATTTATAAAATACAAAAGGATAAAATCATGAGAATCCTAGGTACTAGCTCATTCTGACGCTCCCTAGATCCCAAGTACACAACACAATACAAGAAATAAATCCATGAACCTGTAAACAAGAAGATTTTCTTGGGTATCCCAGTGTAATTTCAAACCAAGAAGAGTGTGATATAAACTCAGTAGAACACCACCAATAATGTCTAGATCAAACTAATTTGTAAGATATAAAATAATTAGTGGGCCTATAATAATAAATGAAAGACAATGAATAAATAAAACATGATAGGGTAGGTTTTACCTAGAAAGATGACCGCCACTACCTGCTTTGGCCTAAGTAGGATTTCTAAACCAAGGGTACCTTTATAAGAGTAATAATGTGAATACATGGGTAACGATGAATAAGAAATCAAGTATGAATCAGAACAAGTATGACTACTAAAAAATTGACCTTTAATAGTAGTGGTCTTTATCAGCACTAGAAAAAAGCCTTAATACTGGTCACCTTTATCAGTGCTGAAAAGAGTGATCATGAAGGGAACCTTTTATCAGTAAAAAAATAGTGATGATAAAAGACACCCTTTATCAACACTTTTTTAGCACTAATAAAGTGTATCCTTTATTAGTGCTTTTATAGAGTGATGATAAAAGGTACCATTTATTAAAACATTATTATTAGCACTGAAAAAGGGTAACCTTTATCAATGATTTATTTTTGTAAAAGATAAAGGGTAGAATTTATCAGATCCATTTTGGCACTGATAAAGATGCAGAGTAAATTAAAATAATTAAACAAATGAAAATTTAAAAAATATTAACAATTTTAATAATTAAATAATTATTGATAAAAATGAATAAATAGAACATACATATATATAAATTATAAAAATTAATAAATAGTACACATTAAATATGATGATATTTAAAATTTATAAAATCAAATATACCAATAAAAATTAGAAGAGTAAACTAGGAAAAATAAGAAACAATTTACCAATTAAATAATTATTGATAAAAATAAATGAATTCAATATACAAATATATAATTTATAAATATTAAAAAAAATATATATTAAATATAGATATATAAAATGAATAAATTGTAATAATTAATCTAAAAAAATAATGAATAAATTGTAATAATTAAAGAAAAAATAATGAATAAACAATTTTTTTAAAAAATATATAAATGAAAAAATCATTAATAAAAATGAATATTTATAATATATATACATATATTATAGATGGTATTAAAAAAATATACCAAATATAAATATATATAAAATGAATAAAATGTAATAATTGAAAACATATCAATATCTTATTCATTTTTAATGTTTATTGATTTTTCAATTTAACATTTCTCAAACTTTTGTTACATTGATCTCACAAACATATACATAATTAATACATTTTTATTTACAACACACATGTACACAAATATTTACACAATAAATGAAATCTTATATAGAAACACATACACATAATATTTATGAAATTCATTTAAATTTTTTTATATTTTAGAATTTCATTATAACATGATACATTTAATATAATACGTTATTAATAATTCAATTTTATTTATTTAATTTTAATATCATCAAATTTTGGTATTATTTATTCATTTCTAATGTTATCTATTATTTACTATTTATTTTTATTTTGAATTTAATCATTTTATATAATTTATTTATATATATTTATTTTCTATGTTTTGGAATTTTTAATATGTATTTATCTTTACTTCAATAAATATTTCCATATATTTTTTAATAATTTATATTTATTTAATAAAACTTATCAATTTTTTCAAAAAAATTCAAGTGTACTCATTTTTAATTATTCAATTTCACTCATTTTTAAAATGAATATATTTAATAATATACATGAATTAATAATGTTAAAAATATATTTGTAAATAAATATTTATAAATAAATATATTTATAAATATATATTTTCTTTATTTATAAATCTATATATATATAATTATTATAAATAAATTATTATATATCTTTTACAAAAATTATTAACATAATTGTAAATAAATAATTATATATATTTAAATAAGTAGAAAATTATAAAAAATTTACATAAATAATGAAAATTCTAAATATATATATATATACATATATATATAAAAGTTGAGGTCAAAGCCTCAATTTATTTAAGAAAAGATCCTACATTACAAAGGAAAGAAGGAATCATACAATAGAGGAATGTACATGGGGAGACATGAACTGGAGACCTCACCATGACCTAATGGGACAACTACCATGGAGCTACACTATCAGGACTATATATATAATTATATTTATATATATTACTTTTTTTAAAATTATTATTCGTATATTTATAAATAAATATATATATATTTAAATAATTATAAAAATATAATAAATATAACTAAATAATGAATATATTTATATATATTTATTACATATATAATTATATAAATATTTCTAATGAAATAAATATATTTATAATTATAAAATTATACCAAATATATTTAAATAATGAAAATATTTACTATATTTATTTTTATCTTTATATTGTATATATATATATATTTGTATAAATATATATAATGATATAAATATGTTTATAATTATAAATAAATAATTATAAACAAATAATATAAATAAATAATACAATTAAATAAATAATAATAAATAATAATAAATATATAAATATAAATACATAAATATAAATACATAATAATAGATAAATTATTTTTAATATATTTATAAATGTATATTTACTGTATTTATAAAATTATATGTTTATAATTGTAAAGAAAAAATATATTTTTTAAAAATTTTAATGTACTAAAAAATAAATAATTATATATTTAAATAATTATAAACTTATAATAAACAAATCTATAGTTAAAAAATACTTTTACAATTATTTTATTTATAATCGTAATTATTAAGCCTTTATTAGTGATAAAGTTTTAGCTCAAATAAATTTTCATTTTATCAGCTTTTTTTAGCACTGATAAAGGCTGGTCTTTATGAGTGCTATGAAAGTAGTGATAATGATGGCTTTTATCACAACTTATTAATTTAGTGTAAAAAGGACACTTTAACATCGATTATTTGGAAGCGGTGATAAAAATATCCCTAATTTATTTAAAATTACACTAACCGTGAAACTTTTCATCAACATTATTGATTCTCTAAAAATCTCAATTTTTGTGAATAGGGCTGCCAGAAAGGGTAATATGAGTTATAATTCTCGCACTGTTTTGGGAGAAAATATAGTGGTTTAGAAAAATGAATGGGTAAGGGGGTATCCAATTTTAAATATTAAGGGAATTATAGTATATTTTAATTTGGATTTTAATGTTCATTCCTTCATTTTTGAAAAGTAATATATTTGAATCCATAATTGAAATTGCACTTAAGTTAGTTTTGAATATGAGTGGGTTTAGATTATAGATTGGATAAACTGACTTTTTTAAAATAATAAGTTCACAATTTTATGTTAGGGAGTGGTATGGTATGTTACAATGTGAGTAAATATAGATATGTTAGTGATTCAATGAGGTATTGGGTGAGGGTGATGAAACATTTTTGTTGATGTTTTTTTATTCTTTATGGATTTTTAAAATTTAGGATTAACTAATGTATTGAGGCGCAAATTGTGTGGTTTTTTTCTTAGGGAACCAATTTTGTTAATAATTCCCTATATTTCAAATGAAATACCTAGAAAAATGGATATGTTATACCCATTTCATGATTTGGATGCAATAAGTACATGTGATAGTTATCCTAGAGGGATAGTCTAGGATACTAGGAGTTTGAGGTAGAATCTAATAGTACCTGTGATGTGGTTGTTTCCAAAGGAAGATAAATAATTTTTGGAACTCCTATGATTTAAATGTTAACATGTTATTAGTTAAATTATTTGACTGTTAGGGAATGACCATGGTATAAACTTATTTTATGATTAATATAATTTGTTGGTATAAAATGAAGTTGGTAAATTTGATTGTAGTGTTTTCCACATTTTTACACAATTAAATGACTTACATGTGTATTTTGATTGTTACTAATTTGAATATATACTCAAATAGATGTGTTTTATATTTGAGGGATCTTGTTAGTATTTTTCTTATTTATTCTTATATTGAATCCCTACACATGAACATCAGTGGATATATAGCTCTTATATTTGAGATAGAGACGAGGGAGAAAGACTAGTAATATAGATTAGTGTCAGTTCAACACAGTGGGGATAAGTTGATGTTTTCATATCAGTGTCAAGGAACATTAATTATTTTGAAATTTAATTTTAAAATTTTAATTAAGGTGCTGTTATCTAAAAATTTTTAAGGGAAAAAAATTTCATCCCCATTAACTTTATCTTTAAAATAGTTATTATTTTATCTTGTTGCTAGAGAATCATCCCATATCTCTTATTAGTTTTTTGAACTACTTTGAGGAGTATTCATCCAAAATGAACATTATTATCCCGTATGGGATGTATGTATTTAGAGTAATTCAAGAAACATAGGTAGATGTCCACCAGAGATGGGGGATGATTTTTGAGAAATAAAATGCTATAATAACTTTTCAGGAGATGAAGCTGATGAAGATGAATGTTATCTCATTAAAACATTTTAAGATACCAAATATCAGTTTAGGAAAACAATTCATAATTAATCTTTGAAATATAAGAATCAGTCTCATGTGAAACCCACACATAGTGTGACTTTTATGACTCAAAAGTCATATTTTCAGTTAAAGATGACATTTTAGTAAAAAATACTAGTGGAATTGTCAAAGAAAAATGAATTTTTTTGATTGTTTTAATACTCTTACAAAACAATCCATAAGTAATTTAAGATGTTTAGGAATCAACCGTACTTCAATTTGATGCATGTTGTGACTGGAATGACTGAGAGTGTATATTTTTATTCTAAATTGACTTTAATTTTAGTAAGAGAGACAACTAATATACTCAAAACAAATAAAACACATTTATTTAGGCTTGGTACTTTAGTAAAAATATCCTTATGTTTTTTTTTAAAAATTTAGGAATCCTTCGTATGTAATTATGATACACGAAGCTCCCATTCTAACTCAATGTATCTGTTATCAGTTTAAAATTGACATTTTAATACAAGAAAGTTTCACTCATTGAAATTTAAGAAAACATTATTATATTTTCTTGATAATTTAGGATAACAATTCATAATTAATTTAAAATGTGTATTAATCAGTATCATTTCAAACCCACACACGATGCGACCTGTATGACTCAAAGTGTGTGTTTTCTATTTAAAATGACATTTTAGTAAAAAAGACTAATGGCATTGTCAAAACCAAGAAAAAACATTTGTATTATTCTAATACATTTTAAAAATAATACATAAATAATTTATAAAATGTTGGAATCATACTAACCTCAATCCAATTCACTGTGTGAATGCTATGACTCTTAGTGAGTCTTTTTATACAAAATTGACATTAATTTTAGTATAAAAGACAACAAACATACTCAAATCTGACCAAAAACATTTAGATTGTTTTGGTACTTTTTAATAAATATCCATACGAAACTTTTGTTGTGTCGTAATCATCATAACATATATTTAATACATGATGGGCCTGATATGATTCAACTGTCCATTATGAGTTTAAAATAAACATTTTTATACAAAAAATGTTACTCATGGAAAACTAATAAAACACACTCAGATTGTCAATATAATTTAGGGAAAAAATATTCATTATTAATTTGTGATGTGTAGGAATTAGTCTCATGTCAAAACCACACATGAGGCGACCTAAAAGATTTAAAGTCTGTGTTTCTTGTGTTAAAAATAATTTTAGTAAAAAAACAAGTGGCTTAATCAAAACTGAGGAAACACATTCAGATTATTTTGGTACTTTAGGAATCAGCTCTACCTAAAATTGAAACATAGTGTGACAGATATGATCAGTATGACTCGAAGTGCATATTTTCATTATATAAGTGTCATTTTAGTTTAAAATGTTCATTACATCAACAAAACCAAGAAAATGAGTATAAATTATCTTCTCATCATTTTACCTTTTATTAATTAATTATATTCATTTTTATTTTTATCTTACACTCATTTAGTTAAATTTTAGAGAGATAAATCATAAAGATGAATAGTAAATGACATGTGATGTGAAAAAATCAATCAAAATGAAATCACATACACAATGTTCTTTGTATGACTCTAAGTTTAGTTTAAAATTATCCCATTTTATTTAATTTATTTCTTTATTTTATTACTAACATTAGAATTGTTTTCTTATATATGTGCATTCTTTTTCTCAAGTAGGGGCGGGGTTTTCTTTTATATAGGTGCATTTTTTTCCCTATCATATTTTATTTCTTATTTGTGTTGGATATTTTTTAATTTAAATTTTAAATTTATATAATATTTTTCTAATTTATGGTGTTGTTTCTAGTGATAAAATGTGATGTTACATGACAATATAGTATGCCTTATTTCTAGTGTTGTAGTGTGTTGTAACATCACACTACATTATTCTGCTTTATTAAAGATAAAAAATGTGTTGATAAAAGGAATATTTTATCAATGTTTCTAAAAGATATGATAAAAGGTTTCTTTGTTATAGTATTTTTAGGGGTGATAAAGAAATCATTTATCACTGATTTTGAAGCACTGAAAAATTCCAAGGCCTTTTAATCATGTTATGGTAGTCAATAATTTTTTATCACTGATAAAGGCCTATTCTAGTACTGTTAAAGGACTCTTTTATAGTAGTGTGTGTGATTTGTCTTGGATATAGAGTCCCTAGTGAAATAATCAAACACACTCATAGTTAAAAAAACGGATCACATATAAACCAGGAGGCAACAGTCTTCCAAACGCACCGTTAGGATTTTCATTTTCTAGAGAATGATAGGAAATAAAGGCATATAATAATATTCATATTCGTATTAATAATTAAATTATATATTTACCTTTTTTTCAATTACATCCTTATAACCTGTGAAGAGAGGCTACGCTGAAAAACAGAAGATCTTTCTTCATAGTGGTGGTAGTCTGCACATTGCAAAAATCAATGCAATTTTGTTTTTCTAAGTGGATGGAAATGAAAAAAAAGTTTTTTTCGATTAATAACATAATAATATAGTATAATAATGACAATAAGTTAGTTATATAAATATAGATAGGATTGGTTTTTAAGGTAAGGAACAATGAGAAAAAGACAAATATTAATTAATACTCCCTTTGGGACATTGATCATTCTCTTGAATGTCTTATTGGGCTTTAGGGGATTAGGATAAATAATTTAGAATATAATATTATTAAAGAGATAGAGTTTCTTAGTAGGATAAAAATGGAACAGTTTTAGGAATAAATTTTGAGTAATTGGTGTGACATGAAGGGGTGGAAGTTTCCCCATTTATATGTTAAGAAAACAGAACCTATGTCAACCCCCATTATTTTTCAATAATGTAATAAAACTATTCAAGTGTAAATGGTTAAAAAAGTTATAAATAATGGATAATGGAGAAATATTTTGGTCAAAAATATAGAACCATGAATTTCCACACCTATTTTAAACATGTTTCAAGTCTATTGTTCTTATATTTTCAGTTTTATCGTTTTTTGTGTTTATTGGGGTAACTAGTTTTTACCCTGGTAAAATTTCTTTTACTAAAAATATAAACCAATTGATCTTAAGATATTTGGGTAAGTTGATCCTGAATTAATTATCAATTTAATATAATTAAATTTTGAAATAATATAAAAATAAATTTTAAATTAAATCATTTTATATATAGAAAAATGTTTTATAGAAAAATGTTTCCCCCCATTAAGTGTTATTAATATTATTTAGTATTAATTAAAAATTTAATTAGTGATAATTATTTAAATATATTCTTAAAAATTATGTTATGTTCGATTTATATAAGATATTAATATATTATATTATATAAAAATTACATAATGTTAATGAAATAATTCTTTGATAATGAAATCTTTTCCATTATTATTTTCAATCACTTTAATATTAGTAATCATTATTTTCCACTCATTAATGAAATTATACTTAATAAATAATATGATCATGTTGATATTAAATATAAATATCTTTTTATATATTCTATAAGTGATGAAAACTATTTTTTTAATATAAGTGAATAATTTAGTTTTTAGAGTAAAATTTTACTAATGTATTCAAAATGAAATATGGGCTTTCTATAAAAAACATAATAATTCTAAATGATTTATTTTTATTATATATATATATAATGTAATAAAGTTAAAATAATAATCCATTATTGTATTATGAAAATTTTATTAAAGTGATGGTTTTTGCAATATCTGTATTTTTTCACTATTCAACTAAAAATAAATGTTTTTTTGAAGAAACACAAAATTTTAAAACATGATAATTTTGAAATTATAGATAAAAAAATTAATTTAATTTTCTATAATCCAGACTCTAAAATTCATAATTTTTGTAAAAATAAAATATAATGAAAATATATTTTTCTATAAAAATGAATTTTTTTTATCCGTTAAAATTTAAAATAAAAAATGTGTAAAATAAATATGACAAATAATTTATTACATTAATAAAAACTAGATTATACCATCCTAATTTATATTTCAATTTCCTCTCAGGATATCTATCTAGATCTAAGCATAAGTTATACTTTGATAGTAATCCAAAGGTTATTTCGTGAGCATATATACCATTGTAATTCCCATGATCCTGGATTTGAATCACATAAGATTTCAATTACACCATTATTTATGGAGATTTTATTATGATTGGACTAGAGAAAACCCTTGTGGGTCTACATCCTTCCCATTCTTGTATAAATGATGTTCATATGGAGGACTTATAAACCAAATTATATTTATTTCTTATTTTCTTTTCATTACATATCATGGTAACTTCTTTTTAAATCCACTAATTTAACTAGTATATTATAATGGTTGTATTTTTAACATATCATAATTTTTTTAGTTTTGTTTTTCCTGTAGAATAATCAACTTATATAATCATTACCTAATGAAAATATATAGTGAAGTTACAGGTCGTTACACTAATCATATCAACTGGATATCTAGGAAATACTAAATACTGGTGAATCTCATCATACATTATAGATATAATAATGTGGAAATATGTATAATTATGGTTTAAAACACTGAGTAATCTGGTATACATATTTCTAGATGGAATAAAATATTAAAGATATATAATTTTTTTCTAATTCCATTTTCATTCACTTGATTTCTTAAATTAAAATATTATGGAACATTAATGAAATAAATAATATCATTCCATGTGGGTTTTTTTCTATTCATCCAAACTATTCACTAAATTACATATTAAATTCCACACATTTATCACCCAAATTTTCCATTATCACTCTTAGACATATCCCTCTATATTCCCTATTCCAAATTTCAATCTCATTCATGATTGATCCATCACTCTATAAACCTTCATTATACCCACAACTAGATGAGGGCTGAAGAATCTGATCATGGTGAATAGGTGGTTGAGGTACACCTATAAGGGTTATTCTCATTATCTAGGATTTTTTCTAATTTAGATATAATTGGATAGTCTTATAAAGTTAGGGATAAGGGGACTGTAATAAAATCTTTTGTTGAATGTTGAATAAAACACCAATGTTCATAATTCATTATTTTTATAATAATTTTTAATTGCTTAATTTTGTTTAAATGATACAAGGTAGTGGGGGATAACGTGAGAGTGGAATCCCAAAAAATTCCATAGAGATTGTTCTTTATATTATGATGAATTTGATTTCAAGGGCTATATTGGAAATCCTATAACATAAATGAATAATTATTCATGGCTCATAAAGGAATATAACCACATTATAGGGACTCTAAACTTCATGAGTAAGGCCATATTCAATATTTAGAGGAATTTTCAAAGAATTATTGATTTTTTAGTTAAATTTACTTTAAAATTTAATTTTATGTGAAATGAAATGTCGATTACTAACCTATTGTTTCCTAAAAATATCAAATCGAATCAAATCTACTATGTAATTTGTTGGTAAAACACATAATACCCTCCTCCCTTACATATATATAAATAAAAAAAAAATCCAAAAATTAATTTAATTCTTGCATGATTCCTTGGTAAAATACCAATAAAAATTTTGTTTTTATATTCTTGTTACTAGTTGTTATTTGTTATCATAATTTTCTTAAACATTAATTAGATACATTTTTAGGGATATGAGTGTTTGTTTCATTGATTTAATTCTATTTTTTAGAAAAAAAAACAAAAAATCACCTAAAAAACAAAATAAATAAAATTGAAGTTATTTTTATTTAACTAGAGATTTGAAACAGTTGTGCATTCACTACTATTTTTCTTATTTTAGGTGAATATTGAGGCATTGGGATTACTTTATTCACTCCATCTGAGCCACTGATTTTCTGTGATTTAAGGAATTTATATGTGAGAATGTTTCAACCACTTTATGCTATGAATATGCAGGGAAATAATATGTTTTATAACACATAGTTTATAGGAAAATAGCTTCAAAACAAGAACATGAAAAATTTACACCCCTTTCAATAAAATTGAAAGATTTATGAATCCCTAAGGGTGGGGGGTGGGGGGGTTCAAAATAGAACCAATCTTCCACACAATTCAATTAAATATGATTTAAAAAACATCATGTGGAGTTACTTCCAATATTTAATAGAGTACAACAACATTATGAATACATGTTCAATACGGAATTCATGAAAATAGTGTATACCTTGTTGATTGAATTGAGTATTTTGTAACTTTTTTTTTGAAAATAACAATACACTTCTTATGAATCTTATGATAAATTGTGTATTTAAAAGTTGGGTTTATTAGTACACATGCTACAAGAAAAATTTCCTCAGGACTCGACCCCATGATTAGCACCCCACACCCCACCCCTACTACCTAAGATATGTTTTGTATTTGTTTAAATTCTATTTATGATTATTTTAATATCTGAATCGTTATGTTCTGGTGAACTTAATTTTTCTATGTAGTTTTTAGAATATTAAAAAGATATAGTAAATTATATCTAGTGAAATATAGAGCCTATTCCATGTTTTTTATAACTGAAACTAAATATCCATATTTTTACTGTTGGAGTTTTTTTGTGATAATATCTATAAGTAGAGACAATGAATTGAGGAATGTGAAAAGTGTTGATATGTTAAAAAGTTTTTTTTCCATGAGGTTTATATGATTCAACAGTGGGAGTTTCACTTGTTATATTTTTCAATGTTTTTGGTTATAGAATTCCATTGTGAGGAGATGTATATAAAAGATACATCTTTTCATTGTTTTAATAATTTATTCTAATATTTTTGATCAATATGATTCCCAATGAAGAATCTTATGCTTTTGAACATTGTGTTTGAGTAAGTTCGAGTTTCCCATTTACTACCGATCATGTTGATTGAAGAGGATGTCAAGGGTATAACTTCCTACTACTAATGGATTTTTTAAATATGTTCTTGGTGCGAAACATGTACATTTTGAATAGGTAGAATGGAGAAGTTCTTGGTGTGGAACTTGTAACTTCTTAGGTAAATCAGAGAATTTATTGGTATGAAACTTATATCCCTTAGGGTTGTGTACTGAAAATTCATTCAATTTATGATAAATCTGAATAATTGCCTTTATATAAACTGATATATCCTTTGATTATATTTTTAAATGGTATTAAGTGTTTATATCATAAAAATTGAGGAATTTTTTTACATTGTTCACAAATGTCAAATATTTTCTTTATCTCAATTTAGTGTTTTAACTACTGACAGTTTATTTCTAATGTGATTATTTACCATGATTATTTTTGTTACTGTTATATATTTATTGTACATAACATATTCAAAATTTTCATTTTATAGAGGGATAAAATTATTGGTTTTAATTCAACTTCAACTCACCAACCCTATGAAGCTACCATAATTTTGTTCACTGGGAAAATATTTGGTTCCAAATCCAGTCTCTATATTTATTATCTAATACATTTTGTTTTAATGTCTAACTGAATATTTTTTCTTTGAAACACTTGGTAGTGTATCTAGTCACATTATTTTTAATTTCCAACATATTTGATATTTATTTCCATTAAACTAACTATGTTTTATTGTAAAGTTTACTTGTTTGTCTATGGATAATTTCATACAAGTTGGATGTTTAGAAAATATTAATCTAAATCAACCACCGATGTTTGATAGTGTTAATTAGGAATATTTGTGAGACTGAGTGGAAACATATATGATTAATAATTAATTTTAGAAATTTCATATGCTTATGTTATATTAAAATATTATATATATACTAGTTAATAATTTTACTCGTGATGAAAATTAATATTTTAAAAATAATTTTAGAGTTTAGAATATCTTGTTAGGATTTATTCCAAGATATTAATATTTTCAATGCTCTTCATGTAAAAATCGTTATTTCATTTTTATGAATCTCAACACAAAAAAACTTCTAGAAACTAAAATAGATAAGTTTGGAGATGATTATCCATTATTTGATTTTATACCATGTGAATATGTGGATAAAATGGTTTTATGATTCAAACTAATTGGGCCATTCATGGACTAGTGATAATGTGAATGTGGATACCCAATTCCACCTCAAATATTTCAGGGAATGATTACTAGAACCGAGTAGGAATATCCCATAAAAGTGAGTCCTTAGGATAATGGACTTGAATAAAAACACACAAACCTATAAGTAATTCACTACTATGTTTGATAAAAATAATTTTGCTAACCCAATAAGAAAATAATTCATATAAAACCTCTAAAAACAATCAGAGTGAAACAACATAAATATATAAAGAGTAAAAAGTGGAATGTTATATTCTTAACCATAAATAAATGGAGTCCTAACCTAATAACTGATGAAGTGGTAGACCCCGATTCAAAAATTCTTATACAGACCACCGCCAATGATCATCATCAATTAGTTCTACTAAGATCTTCATAAAATAAGACTTCCAAGGTCACATTCAAACTTCTTATCATCTTTATATAGGTTGTAAGTATATACATACCCAATATGATGTTATGAAAAAAATGGGGAAAAAGAAACAAGTAGTTAGCTAAACCCATAAGAAAAATAGGGGAGAAGAAACCAAAAAAAATATAAATGCTTAAATATTAAACTAAATCAAAGAAAAGAGAGGGATTTAGGAATATTTTAAACTATAAAATAATGATGGGTTTTCTGGTAGCTCCATGATTCAGTTTTTTATTAATTATAATACCCCAATTTAACCATGCCAAACGCGTTATAGGGCACCCATTCCTCACTAAATACATGCCATCACTATGTTGATACCGAACGCAAGTGAAGTATCCATGCATGATTTGTTCTAATAAATGAGGGGGTACTGAGTCAAATGATAGAATACACACACCACTCATGGGTCTGTGGGGTGACATAATTACCCTATATATACCAAGAAAGGGGGTGACTGATGCCATGAAATATACATTCCATTGAGGGGGAACCCACCTTGATGTTTATATGGAGATCAAACTTGAGTCTCGATTTCAGCAACCCATTCTTGGAAAGTGAATGTATCGCACAACCTCACATTATATCTTGGGTATAAAATAAGGAAATAACCACATATTATGAATAATTATACTCAATAAGGACTACTCACTAGTACTATTCCAAGTCCCAAATAAGGATATATGTGAGGTATAAAATTCTAAGAAAATTATAAAATGCGTCCCTTTGTGTACACAAGGTGTACTATTAAGTAATGCCTGGGTCATGTCCTCACAATACACAGGGAATATAAAAGAAAATGTACATAATGTGTAGTATGAGGAACATAATGTGTAGGAAACCATGGGGTCCTAGGAATGTACTCCCAATACATGGATCAAAAAACCAAATTGAGTCTAAATATGTTTAGGCCCAACCGCATGGTTGTGTGATATTTAACTCATACAGAAACCCTAGATTCTATAAGTATCAACCTGGATAGTGTGTGTTTCATTGAAATACATGGAATGTAGTTCGAAAATTTGAACCACACTATCTCCATCACCAAAGCTCCTAGATTCACTTAGTTTTTCCTTTAATCTCACCCAAATCATCATCCATGGACACAATCTCAAATTAAACTCCACTAGTCATAAAAATCCAACCTCTCGTAGTTGGAAATTGAGATTATCATCAACCCACAATAATACATTTATTCCTTCAATTACCATTCATGGGGTTTGTCATCAATATTCTATGCACAATCTTTCATAATTTCTTATTACTTACACAAATATTCATTTTCATCATCGATTATATAACCCAATAACGATGTGAGGTTCAATCATTTGTCAAACCAAATTTGTATTCAAATCATCATATTTCCATAGGGTAATGAAGAAAATGTATAGAAAGAGGGGAGAAATCCACAATTTAAAAACTATAATGATTGATGGCCATTTAAAACCTTAATATATATTGAGAACAAAGAATCCAAAATGAGAATAGAAATATTTTTTCTAATGAATAGTAATTTGATTGAAGGAGAATAATAAAATAATAGGGACCCTCCCAAAATAATAATTAATTAGGAATCAATAGTAGATAATTAATCAATGATTGAATTAAAAATAATTGAAAATATATACATAAAAATCCTTACCACATCATAGGATCGATCATTGGTGGAGAAAAAAACCATGTTGATACTGATGATGAGTTTTGTTAAATTCAAGCATCGAGTCATGATTTTCAATGTTCATCCAAAAAACCCTATAACTATGGGGCCTCTCTAAATCTATAGGGCTATGCATCAATCACTGGATAATTTCAATAACATGGATTAAATAGGTTTCTCCTATATTAGAACACAGAATTAGAAAATTAAATTAATCATTTAATTTAATTTGTTTAATTTAATTCATATAATATCCATTCAAAATTTTAAATTAGCACGGGGTCAAATGTGGACTAACCTTTTATCAAATCTATTATAAAATCCACATTCCAAAATCAACATCAGTATTTATTTTCCCATTTAAGGATTTGTTCACGAGAAAAACTATTATTGTTTCCCAAAGGTTCACATGTTTGGTTTAATATATTTAATCAAATATATCAATTCTATGGTATCATGATGCTCGTAGCACCATGTGGACTTGAAATAAAATCCCAGAATAATATATTGAAAAATCCAAAGGGTACAAATGTAAAAACTATATTTGTTACATTCTAGAAAATTTTAGGGATTTTAATCTTAGAAGGAACAACAAAGTCAAAATGGAAAGGATACTGAGCCTACAAGTGTCTCTCATGATCCTATAAGATCCCATAGAGGTTCTAATACCTCTAATGAAATCACACCTGTAGAATGGCTAGCCCATTAAGGGTACCCTTTTTCTACTCCTAGATCACAATTAGGTACACATAAAAGGAAGCACTATTTTCAATTTCCTTCATAACCTAATCAACAACATGAAATAGATCATGCACAATACCCTTGATTATGACACATGGAAGATATCATATTCTTGGAAAAACTGTGGTGGTAAGGATAAGTGGTAATCTACCACACCAAATTGTGCAGAATAATGAATGGTCCAATATACATGTTGGATAACTTGATGTCCAAAATAAACCTTTAAAAAACCTATATTGGAGTGAATCTCAATAAAACCTGGCCTCTTTTCTAAATTTAAATGATTTAGATATTTATATATGTAATATTTCTGTTGACTACGAGAAATCCTAATTCACCCTCGAACTACTTTATCTTTCTTGATCATAACCTGCCCTAATCTAGGTCCTATAAGTGATGAATATATCATTTTGAACTTATAAAATGGTGATTTATAGGGTCTTACATATAAATTTTTGAATGGATTCTTACTAATAATAGAGTTGTATATATTTTTCCATGTTAACTCCACTAATGGAAAGTTATCATCCCATATATTCCCAAAGTCTAAAAAACCGGATCTTATTATATCCTTTACAACTTGAATGTTTTTTATGTCTTTCCATTTTTATAGGTGTGAAATTCTATTCTCATCCATATTCGGGTCCCAAAGACCTCCTATAAAGCTCTCCAAAACCATGATGTAAACTAATAATCATTGTTAGAGGTAATCATCAAGGGTACCCCATAAAGTCTAATGATCTATCCTTTGTATAAATTTGAAAATCTCTCAAAAAAAATTTGTCCTAGGATGGAATGAAAGTGATATTACTTGTTAATTTCATCAATAATCACCAATAACATTTTTGAGAGCACCCATTGTTCATAGAATCCCAAAAAAAAGCAATACTTATTCCATTTCAATTTCATTATGTGATCTCAAGAGGCTAAGTTAAACCTATTATATCATGATGTTATACCTTTACTTATTAAATGGCGAGGTATTGAGAGACACAATTGACATTACACTTCCTCGTATCTTCCCACCAGAACTTCTGACAAAGGATATGGTACATTTTCTCTACTCTATGATGTATTTCCAAGGGGAACATATATAGCTCTCTTAATAACTATCCATGACACATTACCCAAACTAATTTTCATCCTTGGAAAAGTATATGTGCTCCATAACTTTAGAAAATCGATCTGGTAAATCTCTTGATGATATCTAGTCTCAAAAAACTTCACAATAGAAGTTTCCAAATTGAGCTTGTCTGACATTTTTTAGAAGTATTGGAGTAAATAACATCAATAAAGATATTTTGTACCTTTCTACTTAATTAGTTTTAGTTGGAGTTATGATAAATTCTTCAATTAATCTTTCACTAGGAATGAATTATATTTCTTTCTAAGGGAATCTGATAACACATTTCCCTTTCTAAAAGTATGGAATATATCAAAGTAGTATTCATGTAGGAATTCAGGTCAATATGTATACCCCTAGTTGAGATATACCTAGGTAAATATATACTCAGGGATCTGGTGGTATGAATATACTATTAACCACTCACCCAAAATATAATTCCACCACATATTCAATGAAAATATCACTTCATCCAATTCTATGTTGTGGGTCACATAGTATTTCTCATTTTGTCTCGACTGCCAAGAATCATAAGAAATAAATACCTTCCACTATATCAAAATTAACTTTATTCCTTCTCTATAAGAATTATATAATACAATATACTCCTCACCTTACTGTAGAAGTCTCAAAACAAGATCACTGGTCAACCACTACCTCAGCTCCCCAATGTCTTTCTTGCACTACTTGGTCAAATTGAATGAGTACCCTTTTCATGTTAAGGAAGTAAAAGGGGGAATGATATTAGAAAAATATTTTAAACACTTCCAACAGTACCCAACTAAACAAAGAAAACTCCACACTCCAATATTATCCTTTGTGGTTCCCAATCGTGCACTACTTCTCTCCTTACTCATTCTACAACTATGCCACGTTTTGAGATGACATGTAACATACCATTACCGTTTCATCTGGAACAACCATGACCTCATCATAGTTTCCCCTACATTGAGATTTATAGGATATCTATAATGGTGAATTCAGAGATTTCTTGGACTTTCAACATTATCAAGCCTTTTTTGTCAGATGCATAAATATTTCACACCATGTAACTGGGTTACAAGCTGTGTAACTATTTCTAGGTACAAGCCATGAAATGGGATTCACACTGTAAGGGTTACATGTCATGAAAGTAGGTTTCATTTAATTACTTCTTTAAATAATAGATTTTAAGTCCAAGGTGATGGATTTTTAATCATTATTGTACACCATGGATATCATGGTGTGTAACTATAATACATGTCATGAAATGACCCACTTCATGTTTTTAAAATAGACAAGCGACTATTTTGTCATGCATCCATCTCTAAAACTCTTGTATCTAAAACTGAAACTCATCATAGGTGATTTTGGGAGACTCATCTCTATATTGAATGATTTGTTTGGTTTCTGATCTCTGTTGTGATTACGGTGCATCTCTCTAGGTAAGTGATCTTTTTTACTTCTTCATTTTTTTTCATAGTATCACTATTGGGTGGCGTATTTGGACCCATTTGTTTAAGTTGGTGTTATATTTTTACTTTCTTGTAGATCTATTTTGTGATCTCTTTCTGGGGGCCTTTTTCTTTGTTGGTTGTTGTGTGGTAGGTCTTTGTCTTCGAGGTATGTAGGTTTCATCTCTTCCGCCAACTACTTGTCTTAAAAATTGAACCAATCTTGTTGTGGGTTTGATTATTGGGCCTTCATTCAAGTTTTTTGGTTTTTTAATTTGGATTTCCATTAAAGATGTGTTTGACCCGAGTTTTTTGGTTGGTGTTTCCATCTCAAGACTATGTTGATGAACCTGATTGATTTTATTTATAAACTTTTTTTTATATGGAAATGGGTATGATTGTTTTTTGTGTTTTGAAAAGGATTTTTAACGAAAAATGGGTTGACACTAGTTTTTGATAAATGGAGAGAAATAGAGTATTTTTAGACCATTGTAATTCAATTTGTTAAATGATTTAATATGACTTTCAAAACATTTAAATGAATTGTGAAGAAGACTTTATGGGTTACCTTGGGTATTTAGGTGGAAGGTTTATCTTGGGGCCATTATCCATTCTTTTGTGATTATCTTGGTTTTTTGTCTTGGGGATTTACTCTGTTTCATTGGCCCATTGTTCTAGGGTACCAATATCGACATTGTTGATGGGGGGTGGGGGTACTCATTGGGCATTGCTCTAATTACAGGGTATATTGTTCATGGAACTAGTTTGTGTACTTGATTACTATAGTACGTGTAGTCTAGGGCGTATACCTATAGTATTCCTTGATGTTTTGATACTTGTGCTTCTATTTTTCATTTCTTGGATATCTGAGTTAGCCTTGATATGCTTATTATTCTATGTAAAAGTGATATGGAAAATGTGCTTTGAAATTGATATACCAATTTTTGTTTAGAAATATTGAAAAAAGGTAAATGTTTACCAAGTTTTCTATAAAATTTCTTTAATTTTTTTCATTCCATGTTTTTACTTGAAATGGGCACGTGAGAATTGTTATACAAAGGCCTCTTATCGAACTCCTGGTGGGATCCTATTGAGTCTATTAGCTTACACCTTGCGCATCTCTTTAATGGTGCATAGACTTTATTGGTCTTCTAATGTAGGGAAAGGCAAGGCATCGTAGTTAGGTAGTGAGGTTTATATTAGCTAGTTGGGTAGCAGGTGGTGAGATGGTGGGTTTCATCCATGCCATCTTTTGGTGAGGATATTTGGATTGGGCCCTTTGTAGTTGGACTTTTCTTTTGGATTTTTAGATACTTTTCTTATAGCCTGTTTTCATGGTTTTATTACAGTTATGGTATATATATATATATATCTTGTTCATATTTGGATTTCCCCTTTTGTTTAGTGCATATATGCCATGTGGTTGTTCAGGTTGGGTGAAATCGTTACCTTTAGTGCATATAGTCCATGTCTTGGGATATCTGTTAGACTAGAGATATAATTGTGAAGACTTGAGAGGTATGTTGTAATATGGTCCTAAAAAGCTCTTGCCATAATGAGAATAATGTATCCATGGGCCATTTGGATGTGTTTCTCTAGTATTGGTTTTTCTTAAAAAAATATTAGTTTTTTGCTTATGGGTTATCTCTTTTGAGATTATGTTTTTTTTTGTTTTTTGATCATTATTATGTTTTAGTGTGTAGTAGTATACCTCCTAGACATTTTCCATTAGTTTATAAGGAAGGTGTAACTGATTCACCTCACGGGAACCCACCTATAGATCATAATGTCATTGATACCACCGTACGAGTAGTTCGTGCTATTGATAAAGATGCACCATGAGTTCAGAACATAATTTTTGAGTGAAACCAGGAGCTAGAGGAGAGGGAGAACGATAACGGGAGTTCCTTCATGAGAAACCACCTTCTTTTAAAGGAAATATTTAGTCTCAAGAGGTTTATGACTATCTAGATAACATTGATGAAATATTTGGCTTTCTAGAGACACATTAGAACATTAGGGTAAAGTGCATAGTGTTTAGGCTCAAAAGATCTGGTAAGTGAAGACCAGATTATATAGTCAATGTAGATAGGCACATATACTTGGATTGGAAGGGTTTTAAAATCCTATTCATTTAGCAGTTTTTTTACAGAGTGACTGATGCCAGCAAAGTCTCTTGAGTTCTTGTCATTACAATAGGGAGATTGTTCAGTGTCAGCATACACCAATCATTTTTCTGAGCCTTTTTGTTTTTACCTAGACATGGTAAAGAATTACCAGATAAAGGCTCAAAAGTGCATGTGAGGTTTGCGACGAGATATCAGATCATAAGTGTTCATTTTAAAACATTGTACCTATATAGATATGGTAGACATATCTATGATGATATAAATGAATATTGTAGCCAAGGTTGGATTTTCCACCTCTTCTCTTCCAGCTGGTGGCAGTTTTAGTGGTGCACATTAGAGGAAGAGGAAGTAGAAACATCATTGAAGGTGTAGTAAAGGTGGGTCTCAGATGCAAGCCACCTATACACTATCTCTTACAGTGGATAATGTGCCTTTGAATTGTAATCAGTATGGTTTGGTTGGACAAACCAGGCATTCTTGTCCTATGCTTGTGAAGACCAGTAACAACTATGGATGTGTTGGTCACTAACAATGCTTCTATTATGCTATAACTATGCCTCATTATAGTCAGGGTTTGTTAGATCCAAAGGCTACTATGGTGAAATTAGAAGCTTTAAAGATTACAAGGATCCAAACATGGGCCTCAGGAGTGAATCATTTTCACACAGTAGATGAGTGTCCCATGAAAGTTGATGTAGATCTGGCAATGGTGAGAGGTACTATCTTTATTGAATCTTTATTAGAAAATTCTTTATTTGATATTGCTGCATCACCCTCATTAATATATTCACATATCATTGACATTCTTAAACGTCCAATGGAACCAATTACCTTTGAAATGGAGTTAGTGAAACCTATTGGTAAGAGGAAATAAAGGGGTTCAGGTTTCCTTCTTGTTCGTTAATGATAGACGATACAAAGTTGTTCAAGGATTTTCTCATTCTTGATCTATATCTTTTTGACACTATGATCAGTATGGACCGGCTTGTCTCTCATAGATATGAGGTTTATTGTTATCATCAAAATTTTTTTTCTTGATACTGATGGGGGATCTCATGTGTTTCATGGAGAGTGGTACTTCAGGTTAGGTTGTGCATGACCTTCATGCACAGAGATCAGGAGGTTTTTGGTTGTTAGTGAGTTTGGGCCCGATGATGTCTCTCTTGTTGTTTATATTCTCATTATTGTTCACGAATTTCATGATTTTCTCCCAATTTATTTATCCAATCTTCCTATAAAGAGAGAGGTAGAGTTTACTATTGATATTCTACCAGGTTCGTAGCCTATATCGATACATTCTTATTGTATGACACTAGCAGAGTTGAAAGAACTCAATATTCAGTAGGATGGCCTATTAGAAAATGTTTTTGTTCACCCTAGTGTTTTGACTTGGGTATTCCCTATGTTCATTTCTAAGAAATAAGATAATTCAATTCATTTATGTGTAGGCTATCAGAAGTTTAACAAGGTAATGGGTAAGAAACCATATCATCATTTTCCTGTGGATGATCTGTTTGATCAATTAATGGAGGAAAAGAGGTTTTTGAAGATTGTTCTTTGGTTAGGTTACCATCAATATAGATTTCAAAAGTCTAATATACTAAAGATTTATTTTAAGAGTAGATATTTCCACTATGAATATATTGTGAATCCTTTTGGTCCAAATAACACTCCTGTAGTTTTTGTAACATTGATAAATCAGATATTCAATCAATATCTTGAAACTTTTTTGTTACTGTTCATGGATGATATTATGGTTTATTGGAAATCTGATAATGAGCACGAGCACCATTTGAGCTTGGTTCTAGAAACATCAAGCAGAAATCATTTGTATTGAAAGATTTCAAAATGTAGTTTTTGGATTCAAGAAGTGAAGTTCTAGGGGAACATAATTTCTGGTCATGGCTTGTCAGTTGATCTATAAATGTTAAAGGATATATTGTTATGGAAGTAGGCATAGAATATCATTGATATTCCAATATTATTTGGTATTTAAGGATACTAATAATGGGGTTTGAAGGACTACTCTAAGATGGTTTCACCTTTGATTTCTATTACGAGGAAAGCGGTGAAATTCACCTAGGATGTGAAGTGTTAGACAACTTTTTTATGAAATTAAATAGATTTTGGAATTGGATCTTATTCTGATCTTGCCTGTTCCTAGTAAGGGATATGTGGGTTTTTTGGAATGCTTCTAGCGCTATTTTGGGATACATTCTTTTGCAGGATGACTATATGGTAGCTTACAACTCTTATAAACATTGATCACATGAGAAGAATTACCCCACTCACGATTTAGAGCTTACAAAAGTCATGAATTCACTTAAAAGTTGGAGGCACTATCACTTTATTTATAAGTTCAAAATCTTATCTGATCATAAAAGTATGAGATACATCTTTTCTCATAAAGACATAAATCTCAGATAGAGACGAGTGGTAGAATACCCTCAAATGCCTGACTTTGATATTGCTTACACCCCGGGGAAGAGAGATGTTTTTTAGAGGATCTTAGCGGGAATGTACCATAAAAAGATATTCTATAATCGAAGGAGGAGTCTTCTAGAGGAAATAGGAACTCATGTAAAGTTAATCAAAACTTACCATCCACAGACAGATAGTCATACGGGGCTTGTGATTTAGATTCTAGGGGATATACTCCACGCTTATGTCTTGGATTTTGGGGGATCATGGGATCACCATCTGGGACTGGTTGAGTTTGTTTACAACAACATTTTTTAGTCATTGGTAAGAACGGGACCCTTTGAGGTGTTTTATGGTCACCCATGTAGATCAATTCTTTGTTGGCCTGAGGTGGGTGGAGCATCTTTTGTTGGACATATTTTGGTTCAGGAAATGGCTGAGAAGATTCGGGATATACCACAACCTCTATTTACAGCACAGATTTGACAGAAATCATATGCAGATCGAATACATCTACCTTGGGAGTTTTCAATAGAGGACAGGGTTTTCTTGAAATTTTCACCTAGGTTAGGTCAAAATCGAATTGGAAGGCTGAGAAAGGTGGATTATAGATATGTTAGACCATTTAAGGTCACTGAGTGGTTCAGAAAATTTTCTTATTCTTTACCATTACTAGTTTTGTTATTAGACATTCATAATGTTTTCCTTATATCTCAGCTCAGTAAGTATCATCCGAATTCAGCACACATTTTGATTTGGAAATAAATTGAGTTGGATCTAGATGTTTCTATTTTGGGGGAACCAATTGATATCGTTGAATCTCAAGTGAATGTATTGCATAGGAAATCAATTCTGTTGGTCTGAGTTCTATGGAAAAAAGTTTCATATTCTCACGAGACATGGGAAGACGAATTGTTGATGAGGGAGCTGTGGAATAATCTATTTAT
The DNA here is from genome assembly GCA_963277665.1 of Viscum album. Lineage (NCBI taxonomy): Eukaryota > Viridiplantae > Streptophyta > Magnoliopsida > Santalales > Viscaceae > Viscum > Viscum album. The sequence continues at coordinate 66,295,286 of OY728165.1, read as the reverse complement.
AGGGATTACACCTTCCACATGACTTCTTGAGGATGGAAAGTCTTTATAGTTGGAAGTATGTAAAATCATATTAACGTTTTATTAGGTACACCCTTAACATCATTGTGATTTTTCTATCCTTTGAGATTGAGATGATAAATATAATGGTAAAGTCAGAGATTTTTTGGACTTTCAACATTAACTAGCCTTTTTTTACGATGCAAGAAGTTTTCACACCGTGTAACTAGGTTACATGCTATGTAACTATTGATGGGTACAATCTATGAAAGAGGATTCATGATGTGAAAGCTAAAAATCTTGAACAGGGATTTCATAGTCTGAATTATTTAAATAAAAGATTTTATATCCAAGTCAATGTATTTTTTTAGCATACTTGTACACCATGGATTTCACCACTTGCAAGTCTATTACACATTGTGAAACTTCCCACATCCAGTTTTTAAAATTGCTAAGTGAATATTTTTTCAAGGAACCTTATCCAAAACTCTTGTCTATCAAACCACAACTCATCCTAGGTTATTTTGAGAGAATCATCTCCATTTATAACGATTCTTTCAGTGCCTGATCTCAGTTAGGATTACGGTGCATCTCTATAGGTAAGGATCCATTCCTCTTCGTTTCTTCTTTTTATCACGGTATTTCTGTTGGGTGACATATTTAGATCCATTGGTTTAATATGGTGTTGTCTTCATCGTTTCTCCTAGATCTATTGTGAGATCTCATTTTGGGGGATTTTTCTTCATTGGGCATGGTGAGATATGGATTCTTATTTGATGTATCTACATTTCCTCTCTTTCACCAACCCACTATGTGCTAAATTGAATCAATATTGATGCGTATTTGGTTCTAGGGACTTGGTTGACATTGATGGGTTTTGTTGATTTTGGATTCTGTTACAGGTGAGTGTGACCCATGTTTTGAGGTAGGTGGTTCCATCTCTATCCTTTGTTGATGAACTTGATTGTTTTACTTTATAAACTGATTTGTATATTGAAATTGGCCTGATTGGTTTGTGTGTGTTGAAAAGGGTTTTGAATGAAAAATGGGTTTTCCATGGTTTTTGATAAATGGAGATAAAATGGGTATTTTCAAATCATTGAAATGGAATTTTTAAAATGGGGTTGAAATGGTTTTCAATGCATTGGAATGAATTGTGAAAATGGAATATGGGTTACCTTGGGTACTTAGATGGAAGGTTTAGCTTGGGTACATCATCCATTTTTTTAGGATTATCAAATAGATTTTTTATAAAAAACATTTTTATTGAATACTTTTTTGATAATAAATTATATATTTTCCTCACAACATGTTAGATGTGTTTATTTATGTAATATTTGGGATTAGATCATTCATTTTCAAATTTGATGAAAATTCTAGTTTTACCCTTTTAAAATTCACTATAGTATTTCAAATATAAATATTTTAATTTGATTTATTTGAACATAAAATGTTTTAAAAAGGTTCATCAATTAATGTTATTCAAACTTTATTTTGGACAGTGGATCTAAATCGTGCATTTGGCTGGAGTAAATGGGCCATTAATTCAAAGGTTGTCTGGACACGCCGGATTGGTAATCACTTAAATGTTTGGGTCATAACATCATCATCCATTCTTGTATTGGGAAAATTTTTTTAGAGAAGCTCAAGGAGACATTTCCAAAAAAATCACTCACCTGGAAGGATAGCTGGTTCATGCGGTTTTGAGGTCAAAAGGTGATGAAAATTAGATTAATGAATTTGGCTTAATTTCTCCATTCACACTTGAAACCTATTAAAACCTGGCCTCCTATACAATCTATAAATTGGTTTTTTTCTCATTTGGATGGGTTGGTAATTGTACTTGGATATTTTTAGAAAGGATATGTGGTTCCATACCATTTCAATTCACAATTGGTGGAGGGATACTACCAATCTAGGATCTCCTCCAAAATTCCCTTATTTTCCTCTTCTTTGTTGTAATGATTTCGTTATTTCAATAAACTTCTTAGATTGTATTAAATTTTATCTATTTTGGAAAATTTATAGCTTCTTTAATTAACTTATTTTTGTGGAACTAAAGAGTGGAGACAATATTGGGTGTTTCCCTTTTAATCTGTCCCTTATGCAAAACGTCTCTACAATGGCTACTCCGCGCATGGAAGAGTCATTTTCCTAGTAATCGATATACCTATTACCTTATTCATTTATATATTTTGAATCAATGAGATAATTTAATTCCCTTAATATGATCTATTAATTTATTTTCTAAATTTAATAAAAATAAAAAAGTGATTAAATAATTAACAAAAAATATGCAAGGTCGATAATTGTGTGAATTGAGAGAGCGCAAACTTAATCGGTAAAAACACCTCAAGGGATAAATTCATAGAGTCAAAATATAATCCCAAAAATCTATTAATCCTTATTTATATAGTGGATATGTTCCTTAATTTAACACTAACCCTAATATGACCTTAGAACTATAATCAAAGCTGAAAGAAGTGATTTCATGTTCCGTAGCTAGCCTAGAGTTTAATTAATTTCATCTTGGTGGTTAAGTTAATTTTCATAGGGTTATGGGGTTAAGAAATTAGGGGATCATAATTAAGTGAATATTGATCTAAATTATATCGGTAAATAAGTAATTGAATAGGTAGATATAGAATTATTACACAATCTATTTAAAAAACATCTTCTCATTGTGTCTTATTAATCAAATTTCATTTGAAAAAAAAGAAATATTATTCCATAATACATATTAATCTTATATAAACTATAATAAACCCCTCTATAATTTTATGTGGTTTTTTATATTATATTATTTTAATAATACCTTTAGAATTTTTTTTACTTACTCTCAATTTGAGAGATAACCTTGGTCAACCACTCTACTGCACCTTAGTATCTAAAAGCCAAAAATGATTTGAAAGCACCCATGACAGTTCATTTCAAACTGTTGTAATTTTTGGGGAGGGAATTATTTTATTAAACTAATTAGAGAAATTTGTTTTCTTTAATTTTTTACTATTGTTTTCTCTTCTTTATTCTTTATTCTTTATTCTTTCCCCTTTTTTAATTTTTTTGGAATACTTACTCTCTCTTTTCTTCTTTATTAGACCATCAGTTGAAATTTTTTTTCATAATATTATGTTCTCCTATTATTACTTTCTTTGATTTATGACATAATCCCATCCCAATGATTTATTTTATCTAGACCCTGACATTGAACCCAACCTTAGGGCTTGAATAAGATAATCTTGGTCTAGGAGAAGTGTCTACATTTAACCAGTTGGGAAACTCCTCCACTCTAAGAACATTGCCAAAGGAACTCGGAGCACCATGAGAGGGGAGTGGTGAATCAAGGTGTCAAATTTTTCTTTTAAACTGATATATCTTTTTCCCATGTTGGTGAGAACCTATTAAACCTATCTGAAGAGGAAGTTCTGAATAAAAACAATCACACGCAAAAAAAGGACACAAAAATTTTACTTCATTCTCTAGTAAGGGATACAACCTAGGATAATATTCCAATAGTGTCCCAGTCTTACCAAAAATCACCAATCTTCCCATGTGGTAGGTTACAAGATTTTATCATAGTCACTTTGTGATTGGCACATGGCCTTTACAATATTCATAGATAGCTCAGTTCTTCCCTCAGATCTCTTCTGCTGACTCCCCCTGGCTCACTTCCCTGGAGAGGTCTTCACTCAGTTTATTGACTTGAAGGTCACTTCAATGGTATAACATTAATTCATGTATCCTCAACTGTAAATGGATTCTCTGTTGATGTCCCATAATTACACACAAATGTAATTTATTTTCCCATACACTAATATGTTATGAAGCTTAATTTCACAAACTTATTTGGCCGATTTTAGGCTTCCTTGGGTGTTCAACGTACTACTATTGTTTCCCATAACACAACTGTTTTTCCGTACCATCCAGCTCCTTCACAAACTGTGCTGCATTGTGTTCCTCCCTACTCCACGTATTTCTCCACACCTCCAGGTACTATCCTACTCTGTATACTGCCTTTCCCCACTGCGTACTGAGAGGGATTTCTATGCGAACCACACACTCTTTCGCAGACTATTTTTTCCTTACACAGATTAGTCTCTCCACATACTGTCTTCTCCTCTGTGAACTACTTCAGACTTCTCCATATTTCTTCCTGAAATTTTAATCTCCAATCTCATTACTTAAAAAAAATGGATTACCATTCCTTAAATAGGAATTTAACTCCTCAAATTTTGGTAATCTGATTTCCCCAAATATTCCATGTGGTATAATATTCACTGTAAACTAAACTCCATCCATGTACTGTTAAGATCCAAAGCGTAGCACTCCTGTTTCACAAACCGCAACAATTCTGCCAAACATCAACATCCCGCATAACTTTTTTTCTTTACCGCATACCGTCGCTACGAATCGTTTTTTTGTTTCAACCATCATCATTCCATGTACCACATTCCTTCACCACATACCTTTGTTGTAAACTATTTCATGCACCACTCAACATACCGTTTCACATACCACTCCGCATACCACTCCACATACTGCTCAATATACCACTCCACATACCAATCTGCATACCATCTCTGCTTCCCACAATGCGGCCGCAAACCACTCTCTGAACATGGTACACAGTCCTTGATCCGAGGTAAGAAGTTCCCTTAAAAAACTGCACAACCTTCAATACTTCTTTCAGCTTCAAATGTATGACCTCATTCCTTTCAAACTCCCCATTCATCCACATGCAGATTTAAAAAAAACACAAACCAAACTCCCTTATTAGCAATGAACGACTTGGTTTCCAATAAGAACATCTAAATACAACATAAAAAAACAACCAAAAGGTAAAAAAATAATGATCTTAATATAACCATTCAATAATTGGCTACACCTGACATTAACATTACACTAATGTTTATTGCATACCTAAAGCTTGAATCAGACATTGAATTGAAATCTGTGATAATTCACTTTCCTCAAATGTTTCATGTCTTATCTATTATGGATCCATACAATCATTTAAAATAATTTAATGTGGCTCTATTAACACTAAAAATGAGAAACATATATGGAGCTGAAAAAAATAATAGCATTACCATTCTCACTTAATGGGATTCTAAAATATTAGATTTATTACATACAACCTGAAGATGTAACTTATTGGAATGATTTGAAAAATATTTTCTTGTAAATTTTTTTCCTGCATCATGGACCACAAACATCTGTAAAAAGATTTTAGGAATCTTGAAAAAACAAGGGGATTGAATTTATGAGTACTGGGAGTGATTCAAGAAGTTGTGTGAAAGATTACCACATCACTAAATCAGTGAGAAACTACTCATCCATAACATATATGAAGGACTCACACCTATAGATATAAGCATGATGGATGCCGCGACTTGAGGGGAATTGGTTGACAAAACCCCAGTAGTTGCACATGTTTTTATCGACAAGATGGTTGAAAACGCCACGGAATTTGGAGATTGAGGTACACTATATGTAAGAGGAGTATATAAAGTAAGTCCATCTTCTAAGGAAAATAATTTACTTGATTCAAAATTGGATGAATTAACCACTTTGGTGAGACAAATTTATTTAGCACAAAAGATATCCCAACACTCTCCTACAAGGCCTTATTGTATTTTCATTGAAATAGAGCACCCGACTAATTACTACTCCCAATTATAAGAGATAAGGTATTTCAAAATAGTATTCCCTAGGAGACCCTATCATTATAAAAAACAACCATATCCCCAGAAGAAGTTTGAATAGTCTTCTACAACATAAAACCAAGGGTATAAGGATTAACTAGACATGAGGTATTGCTCTGGACAACAACAAAGACCCCGTTTTCAAGAAAACTATCACTAGACTCCGCCTTAACAATATAGTTTCCATCAACCCCAAATGAGATATGAAGGAAAACCATAAAAAATTTAAAAACAAAGGAATTATAAACCAATGGTAGATTGTAATACCGATGATCTTTTGAAACTAATTTTTTTTAATCAATAGAATGATCTGAAGAGTCAAGGTTCTATGTTGAGAGAGTTGAAGACAAAGGTGATCCAGATTTCTGCCACCCATATGAACTGGTAAGTAAGAGATCTATAAATCATCCTTGCTAACCTACTCCAAATCCATAGGGGAATTTTAGTGCAATCACATTCAGAAGTGGGAAGAAACAAATTGATTCATATGCATTTATTGTTCCACCGAGATTCACCTCAACTCCAGAGAATTCAAATTCAAGAACCACTAATGATAAACCTAAAGAGATAAAAAAAGTTAGAAAAAATATTTATGATGCTCCTCCAACACCCCGTCCATTACCGAAAAGAGTTTAAAAAACCAAGAGGTTGGCATAATATGCGATTCAAAAAGAGGTTTTTGGATATATTCAAGTGTGTTGAGATCAAAATCCTTCTACTTCATGTAATTAAGAAAATAATAAGGTATGAAAAATTATTAAAAGAACATTGTTCCAATCAAATAGGGATCAAGGGAAATGAGAGGAGAAATATTGTATAGAATGTTACAACACTCATTACAAAAACTCAAGAAATTAAAACACAGTGCAAGGATCTAGGAAAATTTACCATTCCATGCACCATAGGGGAGTTACATTATTCTGATGCTCTTTGTGATTTGGGAGATTCCATAAAAGTGATGCCTCACTTTTTATTCTCTTCCTCAAAGGTTTGTGAGTTTAAGTTGACGATGGTGGTGGTTTAATTGGAGAACAGAGAAACATCATATCCAATAGGATTCCTTGATGATGTACTTGTTCAGGTAAAATACACCATCTTTCCAGCATATTTCTACATAATTAACATGAAGGATGATCTGGTAAGTTCTCATGCTCCCATTTTATTTTATAGGCCATTCCTTAAATATAAAAAAATATCACAAGTGTCCATGAGTGTACACTTTCTTTGGTGTTTGGAGATGAATTTTTCATATTTAGTGTTATGGACTCCATGATGTACTCCTCAAAGGACCATTCTACTATTTTTTATCAACAATTTGAACCACCTTATAAAAACCCCATAAAACATGATTTTTCTGTGCTTAGAGATATTTTGAGTATTGGTTATAGTTTGAAATCTAAGAGAACTTACATACCTATTTAAAATTCACACAATCTCTTAGATTTTATTTCGAAATGGATTCATATTCTGATTTTTGTCATGCTCATTTTGATTATGATATGATTGTTGAGTATTCTGATGGATTTGATGCATTATTTTTTGATTTTGATGATGTCTATTCTAGTAATCATGATCGTCATGCACATATTTATGCTCCTTCAGTGTCTCCATCAATACTTGACCACCAACACTAGAAATCAATCCATTGACAGCAAATATAAAATAATCATACTTTTTGAGTGACAAGATATTACCTATTATATTTTCTAAGAATATCTCAATTGACCATGAGGAAAAACTTTTGAATATTATGAGGGAGAAAATTATGAAAATAGGGTGGACCTTTGATGACATAGAAAGTATTATCCACTATATTTGTAAGACTAGGATTATTTTGGAGGATGGGGATAAACCGGTTAGGTAGCCACAATGGAGACTGAATCCAACTCATTGAGAAGTTTTTAAAAAAGAACATGAAATATTTATTGAAGCGTGCAAAACTTATCCCATTTATGATTTCTAGTGGGCGTGTCCTATTTTTGTTGTGCCTAAGAAAAGTGGTGTTACTATTTTTAGAAATGAGAAATAGGAATTAGTTGTAATGATGGTTCAAAAACGTTGGCGTGTGTGTATTTATTACAAGAAACTAAATCATTCCACTCACAAGGACTATTTTCTCTCCCATTTAATGATCAAATGCATGAGAGACTTGCTGAAAAGACACATTATTGTTTTTTCAACGGATTTTTGGATATCTTTTGGTTCATATAGCCCCATTGGATCAAGAGAAGACAACATTCACTTGTGAATTTGGTATTTTGTTTGACAAAGGATTCCATTTGGACTTTGCAACGCCCTAGGTACCATCTAGAGATGCATGGTTAGCATTTTTACAAATTTTCATGAGACCTGCATAGAGGTATTTATTAATGATTTTATAGTGTATGGGTATTAATTTAAAGATTTTATCTCTAGTTTGGGAAAGTTTTTGTATTCTTGTATTGAGAAGAATCTGGTCTTGAACTTTGAAAATTATTATTTTAGGGTAGAGCATGGGATTATATTAGGGCGTGTAGTGTCAAAACATAGGATAGAGGTTGATAGATCTAAGGTGGATATTATTTTATCCTTACCCTATCCTTCTAGTGTAAGTGATGTTAGATCATTACTATGGAATTTATAATTTTATTTGTGCTTCATCAAAGAATTTAATAAGATTGATCTTCCTATTTTAATATTAATTCAAAAGGATTACAATTTTGTGTTTGATACATCTTGCAAGACTTCCTTTGATGAGCTAAAACTGTGTCTGACCACTCCACTAACCCCAAAAGCCCCATGGTGGGACATTCCAATTGATATTATGTGTGATGCTTCAAACTTCATATTTGGAGCAGTCATATCATAGAGGGAAGTGGGGAGTTTACATGTGATGGACTATGCTTCAGGGATATTGGATTTAGCCCAATCTAACTACACAACCATAGAAAAAAGTTTCTTCCATCATATTTTCTTTAGATTAATTTCATTCATATTTAATGGACTCTAATGTAGTATCTTTTTTTGACCATTCAGATCTGAGGTACCTCTTGAAGAAGCTAGATGCAAAGCCCATACTGTTTCGATAGATTCTATTTATTTTGGAATTTGATATTATGATATAGGAAAATAAGGGGTCATAGAACACAGTGGAGGACCGCATGAGTTGGATTACACACAAATTAGAGACTCAAACCTTAGACCCAGTATCACTTTGAGACACATTCTCCAATGAGCATATTTATTCCATCTCAAGTACGTATTCATAGTGAGATAATTTTGTTAAATACCTTTTTGTCTCTAAAATAACTGCAAATTTAAAGAAACATCATGTAAAAAAGTTAAATAAATATTAAAGATTTTATGTTTGGGTTGATCCCTTCCTCTGGAACTTGTGTGGTGATCAAGTTGTTTGGAGGTGTGTTCCTGATCATGAGTTTGAGTCTGTTTTTCATTTCTACCATACAATTTCACATGGAGGACACTTTAGACCCAACAAACATCTTGGAAAGTCTTAGGCTTTGGATTATATTGGCCTAGCTTATTCCAAGGTGATGATCTATTTTTTTAATTCTGGATCATTTTTCCAACACACTGGGTTCATTTATAAGAGATAATAGATTCCCCCAGAAACCATATTATTCTATTAGATTTTTTATATATAGGGAATCAAATATATGGTTCCTTTTCCTAGTTCATTTGGTTTTTTTATATTTTGATTTCTTTTTATTATCTGAGTATATGGGTAGAGTATAAGGACATGAATACTGATGATTATCATGTTGTAGTGAAATTAATCATGATACAGATCTTCTGTAGGTTTGGAGTACTAAAGGCCATCATCAGTGACCAAGGGACACACTTTTGTAATTGAAATTTAGATTCTATACGTTATATGTATGGGGTGGCACAAAAAACATAAACACCATTCCACCCCTAAACAAATCCCCATAATGAGGTTTCAAATATGGAGTTCAAACAAATTTTGTTGAAAAATATGTAGCCAAATTGGAGGGATTGTAGAATGAACTTGGATGATGAGTTGTGGGATTATATGATAGCATAAAAACCACCATTAATATGTACCCATTTCATGTTTTTTTGGAAATATTTTCTTCTCCCTAAGGAAGTCATGCGTTATACATATTAGGCTATAATGAAATGCATCATGGATTTTGGCCGAGATGGAATTCAATAGAAGCATCAAATTCAAGATCTTGAGGATATTCAATTTTCATAAAATGATAACTCAAGGCTCTAAAAAGATAAATAAAAACCAGATCATGATAGTATAATCCAACCAAGGGAGTTTCATATAGGAGATAAATATATACTCTATAGTTAGCGATTGAAGCTGATAATAGGTAAGTTGCATTCTAGATGGTTAGGCCCTTATGTTGTGTATAATGTTTTTCTTTATGGTGTAGTGGAGATCAAAAAAGAGGAAAATGTAAGGATCATTACTATAAATGGGAAGAATTTTAAGAAATACATTGAGTTAATTCCTACCGTTGCAGGTAATTTCACCACATTGCATGACCCCACAATTACTTGAAAATATCAGAATGTTCCTAACCCTTTAACTTTAATATTACTTATCCTATTTGAAATTATATATTTAATGTGCACATATCATATCATAGGTTCACATTGTGGACAATGAAATATGTTGAGTGTGGGGGAGGGGAAATATTTTTGGGATAGATATTTAGGATATTCATTTGTGTGTTTTGTGTGTTCTTTATGTTAAGTTTTCGGTAAAAATTTTTAATCAAAAAAAATAAAATAAGAAAAAAAAACTTTTCATATAACATGATCAGTTAGATATGTAATATATGTAAAATGAATGTTTTCAAAATTAATTGGAGTAATGATAATAATTATCAAGGTTTTATAATCAGGGGTTGATTTTTATTAAAAATGAAGTAATCGATGATATGATTGGTTGTGTCCAAATAAAACCTTTTATATTTTGACCCAATTCATTGTGATTTTGGTTCATGTAAAATTATGCCATTGATTCCTCCACACATATTCTCACACAATCATGACATGTGAGTTTCTCTTACCTAATTGAATTTATATTTAGTGTAACTAATTCTTCTAGCCTATAACCCAAAGTTTCCATATGCTCATATCTCCTATGATAATTTCCATTACTGTTCCAGATTGACCTATGCATGTTCATATAATATGTGACTATTTAACACCCTATAAAGAAAAAAAAACAATCAATAAAGAGGGGAGTGAATAAATGCACAACATGTGCAGATATTTAGGTTGGGATTTCATGGGTTGGCTTCTGGGAATGCTTAAATAAGTGGGTTTTGGATATCTGTTAAAAAGGAAAATGAAAAGGTTTATTGGAATATAATCAGTTAAGGAGAAATTTTTTATTGACATGGACATACTAGATAATTAGTGGAGAGAAAATCTTTGAATGATTGACACACACACTCGCGAGGAATTATTGAATAACAGAACACTGACTTGTTTTCACTCTGATTAGTGTTATTAGTCTCACTAGATTTTGTTTTGAAACTATTTTTTAGATAATAATTTTATATTTATTAATATTAAATCTTGATGGGATTCTTACTTTTCCTGTATTTCCAATGTGTATTGAGAAATATTAACTTGCATATCCTTTCATAAACTTCTAGATTACATGATATGAGGTTTTTCCCTGGTGTGAAAAAGGATAAATGCAGGGGAGTTGATGAAATGAATTTTTATTTAATATATTATTGATAATAAATTATACAATTTCTTCACATTGGGGTAAATGTATTCATTTATGGAATTTTTGGGATTAGATCATTCATTTTCATATTTGAGGAAAATTTAAGTTTTACCCTTGTAAAATTCACTGTTGTATTTCATACATAAATATTTTCATTTTACTTATTTCTTCTTAAGTATTACTCACTTAATTGGATACAACTTTTATTCTGTAAAATAGATATAAATCATACATTTGGATAGAGTAAATGGTCTATTAATTTAATGGTGAGCTAGAAACACCATATTGTGAATCAATTTAGTATTTAGTCTATAACGTCTTCAGGCATTATTGGATTAGGTCCAAATTTGGATATATGTTTGAGGAACCATTTTTGAACAAATAATACTGCTAGAAATATAGTTTTTTGCATGTTTTATGGTGAAATATGTGGTGAAATTGGGGTTAAGTTTTTTTTCCAAATTTCCCAATTCTCACTTGAAACCTATGACAAAATTACTTCCTCTACACTATATAAATTTGTGTTTTAATAATTTCGAGGGGTTAGATGTGAATTAAGAAATTTTTAGTAGAGGATAAGTGGTTACATTCCATTTAAATTCATAATTGGAGGAGGTAAGCTACCAATCTTGGATCATCAAAATGATATTCTTTTCCACTTCTTTGTTGTAATATTTTTGTTCATTCCATAAACTTCTTAGTTTATCTTTAATTATTATTTTTTGTTTAATTTTATTCTTATTTAATTCAATTATTTTATCTGTAACTAATGATTGGATATAATATTGGATGTTTCCCTTTTAGTCCACTAATTATGAAAAACGTCTCCCTGATAACAATTCCACCCATGGAAGATTAGTTTTATTTCCAATCGATCTACCTCTAACCTTATTCATTTATTTGTTTTGAATAAATTATCTAATTTAAATCACTTAATATGACCTTTTAATTGTGTTTTAATTTAAATAAACTAATTAATAAATTAAACAATTAATAGAAAACACGGGAGGTATAGAATTGTGTGAATTGTGAGAGCATGAACTTATTCGATAAAACAAAACCACAAGAGATCAATTTTTGTGATAAAATATAATCACTAAAATCAATTAATCCTAATTTTATTATTGGATATGTAATAAAATTTACCACATAACAAAATCTGTCTTTAGAAAATTAATCAATAGAGATTGCAACGATTTTATGTTCCGAAGCTAGCCTAGGGTTTAATTAATTTCATTTTTTAGTTAAGTAAATTCTCACAGGGTTTGAGGGGTAATAGATTAGGGTATCATAATCAAGTGGATATTGATTTAAGTTATAATGATAAATAAGTAATTGAAGAGGTAGTGTCAGATTGATTATGCCTTCAAATATTTTTAAAAACATCTTCTTGTTATGTCTTATTAATAATGTTACTTTTCAAAAACGTAAACAAAATAAAATGAAATCTTCTCACATGATACTTATTATTCTATTATAAATGATATTCAACCCCCATAATTTTATTTTAATTTTTTATATTATGTTATTTTTTTTCATAATACCTTTAATAAGTAATTTTAATTACTGCCTGTTTGAGAGATGACCTTGGTCTGCCACTCTACTGCATCTATGTATCCAAAAAGAACACAACATTTGAAAGCACCCAATATATATCCTTATATTTGTATTTGGGTTTTCATATGTTTCATAGGCCCGTTGTTCTAGGGATCTGATATTGATATAGTGTGTGTGTGTGTGCGGGGGGGGGGGGGGGGGGTTACTCATGGGGTGTTCCTTGGCTTCCTTGGCCTATTGTTATATGAATTAGTTTGTGCACATGATTATTGTGATATGAGTAATGTACGGCCTAGTACTATAGTATTCCTTGGTGTTGTGATTTCAATGCTTCTATATTTTATTACTTTTATTTCTTAGTTAGAATTGATATGCTTGTTTAAGCTTGTGAAAAGTGATATAGAAAATGTGTTTCGAAGTTGACATACCTAATTTTGTTTAGAAATGTGGGAAAATGGAAATGTTTACCATGTTTTTTATAATATTTATTTACTACTTATCATGATGCATTTTTTTACTTAAAATGAGCATGCATGAATTGTTATATAGAGGCTTGTTATGGGATTCCTTGGTGGGATCCTACTTAGCCTCTTATCTCACACCATGCACACCTCTTCCGTGGTTCATAAAACTTTGTTTGTCTTCTAGTGCAGAGTAAGACAATGTGCTGCAGTGAGGAAGTAATGTTCATGTTAGATGGTTGGTTAGCCAGTGGTGAGATTGTGGGAGTTATTCCATGTCATCATTTGGATTAATAGTTTGGATTGGGTCCTTTGCAGTTGGAATTGTCTTTTGGAGTTTATAGATACCTTCTTTGTTGTCTGTTTCTGCTATTTTATTAAAGTTGTGGAATATATATATATATATATATTTCCCCCAATGTCCCCTTTTTTAGTATATATATTCCATGTGGTTGTTCAGGTTATGTGAAATATTTTTCTCTGTTGGGTCGTTCAATGACCAGGTTCTTATCAGCAGTATGTGGGGATCGAGAATGCCCTTAGGGTATATAATGGAAAAGGTATTGTTCATGGTTTGAGGGTAACATAGGTCTGTTAAATGACATGCCCCCAAAAATGAAACTCTCTAATCCATATTTTACACTTTATGAGTTTTCCCTATAACTGATGCTCAAAGAGTAAGTTGAGGACCCACAAATTTTTTTCTATGTGATCCTATTCAGACCCATAATAAATGAAGATTCCATTAATAAATAAAACTACAAACTAATCCAATAAAGGATAAAATATCTAGTTTATAAATCCCACAAAAATATTAGGGAAATTTGGAACAGAAAACAGAATCAATAGGAACTCATATTTCCCAGAATGAAATCATAAATTCATATTCATAATTTATTCTACATGAACCATTTACTGGTGTTTGTTGGATTCAAGGTCAATCATCAAGAACTGTCTTGTTCTCTTCAAATGGAGGAATAAGTCACCGATCATTAGTAATCATTACTTATTATTTATTGTTAGCTAATTTAGGAGTCAATAATAAATACATATCCTTAATCTCTGATACACCTTCATAGATAATAATACTAGATCCACCAAGGTGGACATAATAGGTCTAATGAATCCCTTACTTAAAATATTCTATAACTACCCTCTAAACATTAAAAGGTCCACATAGTATATCTAACATGTAGTCGAAAATATTAGAAAAGTCCCAATGTTAAATTCAATACATAATTAAATCTCTCGGTATTGTGGTAGTCCTAGAAAATATTCCAGGAATATATACATATATTACTCTCTTATCAAGAATTATTCACTATGGTAAAAGTTGCCAAATGATGGGATATGAGCTAAAAATTTCTACTCATAAGACCCACTTTTTATTCTATTAGGTCCTTCTCACCATTAGAGGGGAATCTTACCCCATTATCACATAGGAACCAAACTCTCCTTTCATGACATTCTATCTCAGAACATACCTTATATAATAATTACATACCCATAATATTATTTTATGAATTCATTTTAACCAGTATGAGGTTCCCCATGAAATTATTTACACTTTGAATCAACTAGAACTATCATGAAGATGTGCGAAATTGATGAATCACTTGTTGTAGGAATCACCATATAAATTGATAGGCAAAACAATCTAGAGGAATATCAATATTTCAATCAGGGGATAAATAAATGAAAGAATGACTTGTGTTTGTGTTTGTAAGTGTTTCTACTAATGTATAGACGACAAATACCATGCCTTGAATCATCTCATGAGAAACATTGTTATATACCTCAATAGATTTCATCTAACCACATCTTCATTAATTGGCCCTCATGACCTAGCATGGAACACCAAATTATGGTGGTGGGATTAAATTACACCAACATCCTCCACCGATAACTCATCCCACTGGGGATCTACTAACAACTTTATCAACACCACCTCTATGAGGTCCACCCTATCCAATCATGGGATATCCATGACTATGAAATACATTTTACATAGTGGTATATCCACTATTTGATGACCCTATAAGGAAATAAATTTTAGGAAATCTGAATCCATTTGACCCTGACCATTGTAATAAAAAAATACAACTTTTGGATGATTGAATCCCCAATTATATCTCTATGTTTCTAATCCCTGAGACTTATTACACCTATGTGAAGACCTGATATACCAAGAACCAAAAGTATTACACCTTTTGGTTTCATAATATAACACTATTATTTAATTTCCATTCCCATATCTAGAATATTGACACTCCTATAATAGGAATATCTCTATCTTCATAGCCCACTTTAGTACCTTGACATATGTGGGAATACTTGGAGATGCCATGAAAGCTCAGATATAACTTTAGATTCCATCTTTAAACATTTATTCATGGATGTATATCTCTTATAAAACATTGGGAGAGTTTCTCTATAGGCTTGTGAACCTGAATGTTTACTTTCCAATAGTCATAGCACACTACTAAAAGTCCAGATTCTTTTTGTATCTCTATGGACTACAAGGTTAACAAATAATAATCATCATTGAACAAGTGATGATAATATATAAAAAAGCCTATAAACTAATCATGGATTTGGGTGATCATACCCCACCAACATCATGATAATCTATGAATAATAAAGGTTGAAATCCTAACCATAATATTTTTCTATGCCCTCATGAGTAAGAATACTTAAACTATAGACTCTAACCAATCCTATACTACCTGAGGGCGTATATCACCATGAAACCTATGATGTATCTACTGCATAAAATAAAAATGTTAAATCATACTATATGCATCATAACCCCGACCTCTAGAATAATAGGATACTCGTTATGAAGATGAACATAATCTCGAATCACTAGAGGTGGGTCTATGCATCATTGAATGGGTGGAAGCACAACTATATGATTTCCTGGTGATAAAACGTCATGAATATCCCTTATAATGAAATATCATCACTCAAATCATATTCATGTCTCTAATTTATCAGAATCCGAGTAGGGTTTTTGTGTAGATGAATACTATAATGGAACTATATGTACCATAGTCATATGGGCATATCTAGGGTGCTAACTCATAGAGGTAATGATAATAAAAAACTTATTACTCTATGATGCATGTACTATAAGTTTTCTTACAACTTGTGTCTCAATATACATAGTAGAAAAGTAGTTTTTTAGAGTCTTGGGGTACAGATACATTTTCCATCACACCATCACATGGTTCCCTAGCCCAAAAGATGAATTCAATACTCCTTAAAACTTCTTACATATGTTCACAAAATAATCCTCATATCAAGTCTAACTCCAAACACTATCCCTAGGAAACATGTATTTTAATACCACTATACCAGGACCTGAACCACCTAGGCCCCAATTGGAATGGAATTAAGTCAATTATAACACCCTAATATCACCTACAATACGATAGAGTTGAATAATATCACTGAGTAAGAATATCATAAAAATTAGAGTCCTTAAACTAATGAAACTATACACATGAACATCTTCTTGTATATCAAAACTATATAGGATAAAAATTACTCTACTAACCCAATAGAAAACAATGCATGTAACAACCTCCAAGAAAAACCAAACTTAAAAAATATGAATTTATCTAGTGCGTGAAGGGGAAAAATGGATTCCCAACCAAAAATAAAGGGAATCCCAACATAACAGTTGTTGAGGAGGTAGAACCATGCACATGGACACTAGTACCGACCACTACTCATGATCATTATCACTGAGTAATGCTATTCTCGACCAACACCAGGCCTTCTAGGGTAACCATTTAATTTCCCATCGTCTTTATAAAATAGAACATGTGTAGGAACAACCCATGAATGTGTGATTATATATACACACTATAGTATTCAATCAAAAGCAAATAAATTTTTGTGAAACAAGTATTCAAATAAACCCACAAAACAAAGAAGGGATAAAAAACCCCAAAAATTGATATTCATATATAAGAAACCAAATCTAAGAGAAAGGTGGAGATATTGATCGTCACAACTGTAGTGACCTGAACTCAAATTCCCAAATCCAGTGTATATTAATATTACATTGGAATTATTAGAAGGAATAAAATTCCATAGGACTGAAGAGATTAGTAGTTTTAGTAAAACAGATACATAAATGAGTCTTGTATTACAAATGAATACAATAATTACATCATAAATATTTTTCTTTCGTAGATAACTTTATTCCATTAAGAATATCATTCAATATATTTCTTAGTAAACTTGTTTTATTCTTGGGGAAAAGGAAAACAATAAGGGTGAGTTCAAATGATCAGTATGAGTCAAGTATACTGAATGAAATAATGAATTAATGATAATTGTCTATATGGAAAGGTAATAACTGAAGACATGTTCCATGTAATCAATAAAATGATAAGGAAGCATGTAAACAATTTGAAAAGGTAAATAACTGAAAACAAATTGGATAAGGAAAAATCAATATTTTGAGGTATAAAAATTAAAACACATTCCATTTAATCAATAAACTGATAATGAAATGAATCCATAGAATTTTTTATAGTGAAAATCTCATGGATAATAAAAAATGAATTAGAATGAAGGCGATGAATAATTATTTTACATCATTTATGAGGAACATGAGAAACTATACCATAAATACCTTTCATAAGATGGTCTAAAACTACAAGTAAAAACATATTTAATTTATATAACCAATTTGTCTCATTAGAAACGGCCGATGAATTAGTATTATATATAAATAATGGGGCCCACCAAACACTGCCTCTCAAAATCATTCCTCAAATTGAGTCACCAATTTAATAAATAAATAATATACCTTATGAAATATCAGTATTGAATAAAGAATACTGAATTATTAATATTTACCCACATAACCAAATAACTATGAAAGTAAATATTGTATGTAAAAAATATATTTGGTGTAAGAAATAAACATATATTTGATAAATTATACAGATAATTAGGGTAAATTCAAAATTCAATGATCATAAGAAATTTAATATCTCAAAGGGGAATGACAAAGGAATCAATGAACAGACTTTCAATATTATCCTTGGCCAAAGAAATCATAAACTATCTGTATAAATAATAAGGATGGTATCAATACAACCTATCCCAAGAGGAGTAAAAATAAATGGTTGTTTTCATTAAATAATGGAAATATTATAAAAATATACTTTGAAAGTATTCTTGTGGAAAATGGACTTTTCATTTTTATTTTTTTTAAAAAAACATTTTCTTTGAAAATGAGTTTTCAATTTCTTTACAAAAACCCTTTTAAAAATTTAATGGATTCTTTGAAGTAATTATGAGAATTAAATTCATACATTATATAAAAATTAAAAAAAACATTCTATTTTCACTGTAAAAAAGTTAAGAAAATTCATTATTCTGAAAGAGACTATAGGATTCCTTTGAAAATTTTTGTCAAAAGGATAATAATGTCATTAATTAATCAATTTGAAAATGTTAAAACCATTTTTAAAAACCTTTTTTGAGAACATGGGTTTTATAAAAGAATAGTTTGTGGGACTAAAGAGAAAAATAATGTCCGGTTTTCCAAATAAAATATATTATAAACTATTTTGAGTACAAAAGAGTAGAAAAAAGGCACTATTACCTGAAAATGGTCATAAAAAACATTGGAGGATAAAATTAAAGGGTTCATTAATTAATGATCAAATAATTTGCTCTAATGGTAATTGAAGTGTAAACAAAACCAAATAAAATGGTATTATGATTCAAACCATTTAAAAAACCATAATGTTGATGTGAGAATAAATAAATGAATAGATTATGCATGTCAACTATATGTAAACCTAAAAAAGTGGAAATAAAAGAATATATATTAAAAATTTATTACACAAATAATGTTATAATATTAACAATAACAAGGAATTAATATAACCCAATTAAAAGGTATCGAGTTATAAAATTCTTTACCACTTGTTATCTTTTAATTCCAATACACTTAGAAGAAATAATTCAAAATAAAAACATAAAGTACTATTAATATGAAATAATTAATGATAGAATATATAAAAATTAGTAGTAGGTACACCACACAAAAGAAGTAAGTGGTGAATATTCTATTTATCTCATAGATGTCAATACGTGAGATGAAAATCCATTACCTTGCATTTACTTTTCAGTGAACATCCTTTAACATTATGCATAATTGGTTTAAACATGTCAATAGCTTATTAAATATCCATATTAATATTTATAACATCATATATTATCATCTAATAATCTCATACAACCTTTTTGTTAATAACATTTCATTATTTTCCCTATTTTAGGTGTTAATTGCCAATTTTTCAAGTATGTTTTGACTAGTTATTTTTGTTCTTCATACATAAATCACGATTTAATCATATAAATCATGTAAAAAATGATTTTAAAATAATATATATTTTGAATATATATATATATATATATATTTATAATAATCTGTAATTTGGAGATAGTAATTGAAATGCACCCTTCAGGGAGGCGGTAAGACGTATGTATGCTTGAGTATTACTTCAAATTGGTTATCATATATAAAAATTAAGTTATATATGTATATTTATATTTTCATTCCATTAACATATTTGTATTATATATGTCAAATTATTTTTTTAAAATCATTTACAAAAACATTCCACATATAGTGGAATAAATCACATCCACAAATGATGTTATCGTATTCCTAGAAAATAGAAAGTACAAAATTTTTTGTTATATACAAATTACATAATTATTAAGAAAACATAAATATGAAATATATAATTTAAAAACAACATGTCAATAATTAATCCCAACCATGAGAGGTGGTTTCCTTTATGCCCTAGGATAGGATTATAGTTTAAGGGGATGGAATTTGGGAGATTATTTGGATTGATATAGGCTGATCCAAAAGGCTTTATATGTGTTAATAAGTGGGAGGGGTGAGTTCCTTTTTATAGTCTAGAAGGGGTGCCATTCTTGTAAATTTTTGAAAATGGAATTCCACTAACGTTTTTCCAATTAAAAGTAGATCAAATAATAAGAAAAATTATATAAATGGGAGTATATGGTAGAAATATTTCCATATAATTGCATTTGGAAAATTTTATCATTCATTTTGTCCCTTAAGTGTATGTTTCAGTCCCTTGTTATGATAATTTTCTTTTAATCATTGTAATTAATTTTAATAAATTTTTAATAATATTTTGGCTAATTTTTTTTACCTTATTGAAAATTAGAAATTATTATGATTCAAAATATGGTATAATTTTTTATAAATTAAATGGAAATAAGTGACCTATATTAATTTAAATTTTATCCAGTAGGTGGGATGAAAAGGAGGTTTCTAAAGAAAAAACTTTCCAAAGTTTGGTAAGTTTTTATATCAAATTACAATGTTAAATTGGTTAAAAGAACCAAAATTTGATTAATTTTTGTATAATTTATATAATGTGACATTAAATATAGTTTATACTATAATATAACCTTATAAATAAATGAGACAAAAAAGTTGTTTTAAATTAAAATTTAGTATTTTTCATTATTCATCAAAAGATGAAACCTCATAGAAAAATACAAAAAATTCAACCTTATATAATTTTGAGGCTTCTCATAAAAAAATGAAGTTTTTTTATAATAAATTTATTAATGTTCTGATTTCTTTAAAATAGTTTCTATATTAAAAGGCAGTAAAATGATCATTTAGAAAAATATAGATTTTCATTCGTAAAATTGGGTTTCTTTTTATCTAATACCTATCAAATATATAAGATTAATGTCCAAAATATTTTGTTGAATATTTAATATATATATATATATATATTAAAATAATATCAAAAAATAATTTGGATTAATTTAGTTTCTTAGAATAACACTCTATTGTGAGCATATACACATTTCCTTTATAATCAATTGGTTTTTATATTCATGTCTAATTAACTCGTGACTAATAAATTAATCTTATATTTGAGTAAAATATATATTTTCATAAGATTATTGATAATATTCATTATCTATAATTTAAATTGTAAGTTATTTATTTTTATATTAAATAATAATATTTTAATTATATATTTTTGTTTGGTAAAACTCAGTCTTGTGTGTAATAGAATCAGAAAAAGAAAGTCTTTGTTGCATATAACACAATCAAAATTAGTATTGAGTGCATTGAATTATATATCAAAGTTTTAATTT
Source organism: Viscum album (assembly GCA_963277665.1). Classification (NCBI taxonomy): domain Eukaryota; kingdom Viridiplantae; phylum Streptophyta; class Magnoliopsida; order Santalales; family Viscaceae; genus Viscum; species Viscum album. Next base: position 66,273,651 of record OY728165.1, on the reverse strand, counting down.
ATTTAAAATAATAATTATATTATAATGTATCTAGATATTATATTACCTTATTCACATGTTTTTGTGTGTGATACACTCTATCAGATATAATGTTCTTATTTTAGAATTTTTTGGCATTGCAATAACCAGCTAAGAATGATGAGTCTTCATGAAGCTCCATGAGATAGGGTTGTCGAAATGATAGTATCCCAATTTAACCTCATTGGATCTACTTTAGAGGACCTATTCCTGGACAATTACATATCATGGTCGAGGGGGTATCAAACCCTATTGGAGGACCCATGCCTCTTCTGTGATTATATATGAGTGGGTAATGTTACAAATTTTTTTTAGGCCCTGTAATCCTAATTATATATGATATTAATTTCATTACATGAAATAAACAATGTCAAATAACCACAAAAAATACAATAATATTATTATTAAATCTTAAATAAATATTAAGATGGTAAATCATTAATTTTTTTTTAACTTTTCAAGATGAATAATTCCTATAAGTTAATATTGATAAGGTTATGTTTTAGTAAAATTTGTTTTATTTTTAATTATTATTTTATTTTGAAAAACTAAATTTATAATTTAAATAATTGAAATTCTATAAATAAATAAAATTTTAATTCCTCAAATTCAAATTTACTTATTTAGAATTTATTTGTGTCACATAAAAGTTTATTTTTTAGTAAAAAATATGTTTTTTATGAAAATTATTATCTCTATGATTTTATTGTTATGTAAGAATATCCTAGAAGACTAAAAAATCACTTATGTAATAAAATATATATTTAAAGAATAAAAATATAAAATATAAAATAATATTTTTAATTATAAATACTTTCTCAAACATCATTAGAACTAAATTAAAAAGTTTATTTAATAAAAACTATTTTTAGTACTTTCTTATAATTAAGAATTTTGATGGTAAAATTCTGTTTTGGACTAATATGAAATATACATAAATTTAAAATTTTTCATAATAAAATAAATTATGTCATAAAAATTATTATATGTGATAATCTGATATTTTACATAAATTTTTAAACATAAAAATACTTTTTTTCTAAAAAAACGTTTTAATGCATTTTGTGTGCCAATATTAATTAAAATTTTAAATCCTTATATAATTTAAAAACAATTATTTATAAAATTGATATAATAATTTTTAAATTAATAAATATTTTCAATATTATTTTTTTCATTGAATTTAATTAGTAAGTGTAAAAATTAATTATCAAGGTATACGTAAAATATGGTAGAAGTTAAGAAGTTAAAATAAAAATGCCTTAAAAACAAATTTGTCTCCAAAATGTGGGTATGAGAATAACATGTTCCAAAACAAAAATTTTCACTACTCTTGTCCATTTTTATCAATTAAAGATATGATAGTAACATTACATTATTGAAAATGTTATGGTTATTTCCAAAACTACCCTTGTCTTCACTTATAAAAAGGTAACACCTTTGACACATCAAGAATCACATATACATCGAATATCTTATTGAAAATACTCTTATTTTATCCTACTATATTTATCATTCATGTATGAAAGATTTTTTTACCTCTATTTTTCTTAAGAACTTCATTTCCAAGGAGTTTTCCATGAGAAATCTTTACCTTCCAATGCTAGTATTACTTTTACTTAGTCTTTTATTTTAATATAATAATTCATAAATCTTATAAAAAATTATTAATATAATTAAATAATTATAATTAATATACTTAAATTTTTTCAAATTAGTTTTATAATAGCTATTAATTCATTTATATCTGCAGATAAAAAATTACAACGATCGTGAGTAGGAACATACTACCGCCTCACTGAAGCGATGTTGTTAACTTTTTATCACATACTCTCCAGTATGGGGTAAAATATAGATTTGATAAATAGATATGTTTTATATACATCATATAAAATTATTAAATGCTTGTTTTTCACATAAAATCAATATATCCATTCATTTATAGATGATATAATTTATTGTGCATACGATAGACTACAACCTCAATGAATATCGAATTTTTATTTTCATTAACACCAATCATGGATGGCTATAATGAGTGATATACTAAGGATATATGATAATAATTAAAATTGTAAGACTATAATATTTCATATTATCATTTCATAAATACATTACCTTACTGATGGAAACATTATTATACGTCGTCGTTTTAGTTGGATTTACAACCTATATAGAAGATTTCATAATTTTTTTGTTATAATTGATTATGGGATGTCATATAAAGTTAATATAAAATAATAATTACATATATAAGATTTTATAATTATTTTGAAAAGTTGAAATTAATATTTAAAATATTTCTTAATATATTCACATATTTATCCTCATGAAAATAGGACTAATGTAATCAATAAATGTGATTATAATATGTTTAATGATATATTATTTATAATCTTATATGCACTTAGTGAGAATTTATCCTATTTTCATGGTGTTTTTTAGAAATAACCAACCTAAAGTTCTAACACACAATAATGAAAATAAACTATAAATTATTAATATATTTATAATAAATGATTATAAAACAACTATAAAAAGGTTTTAATTTTTTTATGATTTTTATATATGATATTAATATAATTATTTTTGTGTTATAGGAGGATAGAGAACTATTTAGTAAGTAGGAATTCAATGTAAGGGGTTTTCATCTCAAACTCTTCTATTTGACTCTTGTTTTGTGTTAGGAACCAATTTTATATTATGTGATATGTATAATTCTTAGTTGATATTTTATGTTATAAAATACTATTTAATCATGGTAATTCTTTAAAAATTTAACTTTATCTCTATTTTGATAGGTTTTTAGTAAAATTATCCTTAAAGTGTAAGGGTTTTTCATGACCCTAATACATTACTTGGGTCATAAACACTAATATTTTTCTAAAACCATTCAAGTTTGATATTATCTAACCTTTGATGATGTTATATTTAATTTATTCCTCAATTTATTGGAAAATCTTGTTTCAAACCAAATTATTCTTCCTAGATGAATCCATATTTTCATAAAAAGAAATAAAAATTTAAATAGAATCACCCCCATTTATTGTAATGGATTTTCTATCCAAATTTAAATTTTTACATATAAACAATGTTCACATTTCCCTACTGTAAAATTTATTTTTTTATTTACAGTGATCGTTTTCTCCCATTTATTCATTTTAGAATAAAGGTTTTATAATCCTTTGAATCTTTTGGGTTTTTGATAAAGGAATTTTAAATTTATTAAAAGGATTTTCTTTTCCATGATAACAAATTATTCCCTTCAACTTAATATGTTTACATATGTTTTATCAAGGCATATTTTTTGGAAATAATTTTTAATTAATGTTTTATGATGTCCACTATTAATACTGAAAAAATATTATTGGAATGTGACATGAAAAAAAAGTTTTTTTATGAATATATTAAGAATTTTTTTAGGAAAAATATTTTTTGTCATTTATATTACATTTTAAAAGTATACATATACAATGGACTTGTGTATTATAAATCAATATATATGTACTCTTAATAAACATTCATTTTGGGTGATTATGTCTTTGGTATCAAATGATCTTGTTTGTTTAATATCATACCATTTGTAAATGTTATGAAACCCTTTTTATATCCATTTTTAATTTATAATAATATGAATGGTTTGATTTTATGTGGATGTCATATGTATGGATGTGGATTGGTGGAGACCTATATTTTCATCAAATGTAGTGGTTATGGACTTATATCACATGAGATAAGGTTTTTAAGAGTGTAAATTATGTTTTTACACAATATGAAGGGTTCACATTTTGTTTTTACAAAATACAAATTGGGAATGTTTTTTTTCATAACATTATGTGGGGGAATTTTTTTCTTCCCAATATAATGTGTGCAATTTTTTTGGTAAAAACACAAGGCATGTGATTTTGTTTTATTCACAATATTATGTGTTGGAATTTTTTTTGTCCATAATATGAAGCCTGATCATTATATTTGTTCGAATTATGAACCATGTGAATTTTGTTTGTTACATAAAGCATGGAAATTTTGTTTTTTCACAACTTGAAGAATGGACATTTTTTAATTCACAATGTGAATCATGTGAATTTTTTTCACAAAATTAATCACGGTTATTTTTTTTTCACAACAAAAATAATCCATATTTTCTATTTTCACAAGGTTTAGCATGATATTTATTTATTTAAAACAAAAATCATAGGAATTTTTTGTGTTCACAACATGAATTATGAGCATTTTTGTTTCTCACAACTTGAATTTTGGATATTTTTGGTTTATAATGTTATAATTTTCCCATGATATTTTTTGTTAAAAAAGTTATTTTTTAGGATATGTTTCATGGGAATGTAACATTTCTAATCCATAATACTTTGATCATACTCTATGGATTATATTTACTATCTTTTAATTTCACAATATTTTTCAGTGTAAAATTTCTTTCTTTTGGGATTTTGTTTTTTTCAATCTTGTCCTATGGAAAATTCTTATTATTTCAAGATCTTTTAAAGAGATATTCCTCCAATACCCATGTTTTCTCATATTATTAATATCAATCAATTTAAGAGTTGTTGATAACTTTTCCATTACTAAGAATTTTATCTCTCCCATTTATTACGCTTCCCTTATTTAGGTTTTATATATGAGTCTACCTTATGAGAATTGTAGAAGGTAAGATGAGTTTTTTCGAGTATGGAGAAATTTTCACACATTTTTATAAAATAAGTTGGTTATGTTACAAGTCCTCAAATACAGTAAACCTTATTTTTTTTTGTATTTTGAGATTATTTATTACATGTAATATTTATCTTATAGAAATAATATAAAAGAAATAAATCTGTAGATTAGTTCACTATTGGTAATGACTCCACATATAGTATAACCATGAAATGAGTGGGTACATAGTGGTATTGATAATATCTATACCATATAAGTGGGGGATAGATTCCCAAATATATAAATTCCATCAGGGGTACTAGACTTAATCTTACTCTAGAGACCACACTCAAGTAACAACATTAGAAACCCATTCTAGAATAAGTGAAACACTTTCACTACCTAACACCTAATCTACGATTTAAAAAAATTAAACATCCTATATTGAATTATAATTTAAAAAGATTACTTGTGGGTCCAATTATGAGTCCCAAAGAAGAATAAACAAGATATAAAAAACTATAAGGAAAGTGCATGGTTTTTCCTTAGGTGTAAAAATGATGTACTCTCAAGTCAATCCATATAAATATTCTAATGATTGACATGTAATGTAAAAGACCACGTACCCAACATGGGGTATAAGTAATAAGATGCGATGAATGGTCTAGGGTTATGGGGATGTACTTTGTGTCTACATACTATCTACCATACTACATGCACATAGCATGTGGGACTGACCATATAGTCGTGTGATATTTTACATGGATAGAAAAACTACAATAAGTGGGATATATAGCATGTATTCCCATTAAATCCATGACATGAAGTTTGGAATTTAGATCCAATGTGTATCCTTTACTAGTTATTCCTGATCCCACTGATTCTATATTAAATCTCACCCAAATAATTATACAAGGCCCTAATATTGAAGTGAACTCTTATAGTAATAATTATTTGACCTCCAATGGCTCTAAATAGGGGTTGCCTTTGATCTGTGTGAAGACCTCCATGCCTTCCATCAAATTTCAAGGCTCAAATCCAAATGTTTCCATCTATGATCCATTATAATTACTTATTGACCATCATCGTTCCTATAACCCAAAAAATATCCAAGGTTTTATTACATATTTAACTAGATTGGAAGTTGAATTGTCACTTTACCACAATCCAATGATTAACATGTATAGAAATAGGTGAGAAATTTACTATTAATAAAGTGATATCAATGATGGTCATTGAAAACACGACCATTGTTCATGAATAAAGGAATAAAAAGAAGAAGAAAATATAGTTCTAATGGTCAGTTATACCACCAATGGTGGATAATAAATCAAAATAGAAATGTCTAATGTGATTAATAAACTAAAATGAAATGAAGATAATTAACCCATACTGGAAATGAAAATAACAAAAAAAATACATGAAAAAAATACCTAGGATTAAATAAGATGCTACCATGTCAGACTATATAAATAGATAATTAAATTAATTATTTAATTTAATTCATCAAATATCCACACATGAGTGGACATCTGTATAGAGTGCGATTAATGTCTACTTTTTATACTCAAAAAAAATCTTAGTTTCCCATCAATGATGCCATTCAAGAGGGAAAATTTTTTTTTTGAAAAATTTCACGTGCACAATTTAATACAATTAGTATATTTAAAATATCAATTCTTAGGTCTATTTATAATCTTAAAAACTTTCATCTCTAAAGAAAAATATAAAATAATAAATAGAAATATCGAAATGGATTAAATGAAAAAATTAGAGTCCTAAAAAATGAATCATTAATTATTAATTATTATAAAAATATTAGAGTACTATAGTGAAAGGGAGTTATCTTATGAATAAATCATTGAAATAATGATAATAAAAAATAATAGCTATCGGTGACACAATGCATGTCATTCACTGTTGTTTTATTGATTTAATTAGAATAATTAATAAAATATGAAAATAGAAAAAATAGATTATGTGAAAGAAAATAAAATGAATTGAGTTTCTTTGACTACAACCACCAGATCTCTAACTTCTAGATATAATGCATCAAATCCTAATACATTGAGGAATGGTTCTATGAAGTTTTTGAATGATAGCTTTGAGAAACTTATTGAAGGTTAATTTTCTTATATAGGAATGATGATTTTGAAATAATAATTTCTTGAAAGATTACTAGAAATATCATAAGGGTAAACATTGAAAGAAATATTCATCAGATCTTATATGTAATTAATGAAAGAAATTAATGAATATTAGGCTCAAGTGTTCAGAGTTAAAGAGATTGGATATATAATCATGTAGAATGATTTTTTTACAGAACATGAATGCATGGTGCATTAGTGAATATTTATTAAATTCCAATTTGTAATATTAAATAGTGATTAAAATTGAATAAAAAATATTTATATGCTAGAATAACACGACTTGAAAAGTGTTTTAGGGGAAACATGATAGATGGAGATATATCATATTTATATCAGGATTCTTATTTTAATTTTTTTAATGGATGATGAACATGAGAAATATGAATCTTAATCCTATGAAGAGATGAAAATATATATATTGGTAGTTGAATATTCTAATAAAAAATTATTTAATAATATATATATAGAATTTAAAACAAAGCTTTTTGAGCTCATGAATGATAATTTTATACTTAATTAAGTGTTAGAATAAAATAAAGTTATAAATTTATACATAATTTTAGTGAAAAATGTTAAATATCTTTTATTCTCAACTTAAATGAAAAGAATGAAATTGTCAATTTGAAATCTGGAGTATAAATGTTGAATAATTTTGTTACAAACATTACTTTTATAAGGAAGTGTTTTGAAAAGTGTAAAAGAAAATTAAATATTATTATGGTATATATGGGGATTAGAAATAAGCCTACCAAAAGTGATTAGTTTATGTTTAATAAATTATTTATAAAGTGTGAACCAATTTGTTCTAAGTGAAAAATATGAAATTGGAAGAATAGTTACTTTAAAAAAAATTCTTAGTCTTTTATATATTATAAATATATTATATCAAAGGAAATTTATATATTATAACATATAAAATTTGTTTAGATGTGTTCTGATGGTGTCTTATTTGTAGATATCATTAGATTAAAGTAGTTCTAGATTTTAAGAAATTAATTTCTGATTTTGATAAATAGTCTACTTATCTGTAGCTAAAAAATAATTACATGGTAATTATTTTTGTTATATAAGTTTTTTAAATTTTATATAGATTTTAAGAAATTAATTTCTGATTTTGATAAATAGTCTACTTATCTGTAGCTAAAAAATAATTACATGGTAATTATTTTTGTTATATAAGTTTTTTAAATTTTATATGAATATTATTATCAACATTATTTATTTTAAAAAATATTATTTATTAATAATGTTTTCTTGATAATTTGTATAATATGTTTTGAAAGGATGAGATTTTTTGTTTAACTTGTTTGATAAAAGATTATATTTTATAAAGAGTTTAATAGAAAATACCTGATTATATTGGTTAATTTTCAAGAACTATAATTTTTAGAAAAAGATCATCAATATGTATTAGAAGATAAATTCAGCAAGGTTATATTTTTTTACTTCACTTTTGAAACTTATAAGTGATGGTAATGTATTCTATTTCATATTTTATTTTTTTATTAATGTTAATCAATTATATTTCTAATAAATTTATATTTCATTATTTTGAGATATTTTACATCACCATTTGTGTAGTATGATTTTTTGAATATTATGTAAAATTGATAAAATATATTAAACAATGTTGCTAGATAAAGTCATAAGAACCCCCTTGTTCACTATTGTCATTTGTTAAGAATAACTTCGTAATTCAAATCCTAATTTTATATTTAGTATTTATGATTTATATTTTTAATATGGAATATTTAAGAGATATTTCTTCAAAGTAAATTATTTTTGAAAAACTAATTAATATTGAGTTTCATTCTAAGAATTATTCCTTAATTAATATGGTTATTCAATTATAAGGAATGAAATTGATTACACAAAAATTAATAAATTCCAATTATTATACCCCCTTATTTTATGATAAAATTTGGAAAACTTATTTTGATGAGTCTGACAGTGAGAAAAAAGAAAAGTTTATTTTGATGAGTCTCAATGATTACTACTAGAAGGAGTGTCCTCGTTTATTTTTCACCAACTTCTAGAAGTTTAAAAAACATTCAAAAAGTAAAGGTATTTGTATCTATTAATCAATATGAGTGATAAGGTGCAGAAAATTTCACATTTGGATTCATAATCTATAATGTTTTTCCAATGGATTCAAGTATTCTTACATTCAAGGAATGATAATTAAGATAAAATCAAAATTCATGATATTTTTTTTTCTATGTTTCCTTTATTTAATGAAGAATTTAAAATTATAAAGTTCATATTGGAATATATTTATGTCATATGTATAGAAATGGTTAATCCAAAAAGCATACCTTTCAGATATATTTTGAGTTTGATTTTCAAGAATATTCAAGAGAAAGAAATGGTGAATGATCTAAAAACTCCCAAAAGTTTTAGGAATTATTTGAAAAATGAAACTATTTCTAGGATAAGGGTGGTTTATAATTATATCGAAGTAATATTTATTTATGGAATGTAATTTAAATTTTTAGAAACCACAAATAATTTTATAAATATAAATAATAGCTCTAAAAAGTAAAATAATGTTAATAATGAACATCCAATTTCTAATTAATCACCCATGTAGAAAAATTCATCTAAAAAGGAATGAAAGTAACATAATGATATTTATATTACTATATAATCCCCTACATAAAAAAATATAATGTTTTAAAAACAATAAGTGAAAAAGATAAAAGAATTTTTGAAAAATATGGTGATAAATAATAAATGGAAGATGACGAACTTTAGACAAATGTTTAGGAGAATAAGATTAAGGAATCTTATTATAGTTTTAAAAAAAATTAAATTAAAATATCTAAGTGAAAATGATGATGAAAAATGTGGCTGAAAATGAGAAGTTATTTTATTTAAAAGTAAATAAATATGAATTTATTCTACCTCCATTATCGATTAGTGAGTAAACATAAGAAATTTTAAAGACATAAAGTATGAAACTACATTTATTGGATGAAGAAAAAATAAAGGGAAAGAGAAATATAATGAAATTTAAAGTTCATATATCATATTAATACCTTTCACATTAATGATTGAAGAAATGAGAAATGGATAAATAATCCACTAAAGCTATATAAAATGTTACATCAAATAAGTCTATGATGATTGGGGATTAAAAAACAATATCTTCATAAATTCAAACACAATTTAGCTCACACCATTATAAATATTTATTATAGGTTAATACATGGTGGAATGTGTTCACATTATAAGGAAATGAGAATATTATTAAACATTTATTAAAAGTTTCTTTTAAAAGGGAAAAGTCTCTTGAGCAATAAGAATCATTAAGGTGAAGACTCTAGAAGCAAAATCCCAAAATGATATTTATATTGAGGATGGAGAAGTTAAATATGATAACAATTTTGATATTATAAGATGAACACATGACGATAAAGAAAATATGAAATAGTGACAAGAAGTTAATGTTATTAAGTTTTACTATTAAAGATCAGAAGTAGATGAGAGTTGAAGGATTGAAAGGAATAAAAAATATTATCTTTAGTGAAGAAACATTTAAAATGGATGTCTATAATGGTATAAATCAAACATTTGATGAATTAAAGGATTTTTATTTTTCTATAAATAATTTCGTATTTTTAAAAAAAGAATTTATAGAACCAAATCTAGGATCTATAGTTTTAAATATAAGTTGATATGTTTAATTTCAAGGATGAATGTGAGATTTTAAATATAAATAATAAAAAAGATAGAAAAATATATAGGAAATTATATATTGAAATCCAATACATTCAGGATCAGTATGTATTCATAATTAAAAAATTAGATAAAGTTTCAAAGTTATCAGAAGATTAGAAATAGAAGATTTAGTAGAATAATCATAGGTTCATATAAAAAAAAGATTATTGAAAGAATTCAAGAGGCCTTTGAAAGACCAGGATAAGAGTTTTAAGAAACATGAAAATGTTATTTCCAAATATTATATAGAAGAATAATTTTTTTTATATTTATCTTTAGATTTATCTTGAATAGTTTTAGATACTATGGTTGTTGAATTATTTTACTATTATTTATGAATGAATTATTTATTAATGGTGATGGAGATTAATTTTTTTAACTATTACTCATTTTTACTTATTACTTAACTATATTTTTTTCAATATTTTGGGTTTTTAATATCTAAAATCATAGTGGGGGAGAGTTTATATATGAAAATATGTGGTATTATTTACTTTCATCATGGTGAACACATCTTTTTATTTATGTGTTTAAATATATTATTTAAAGAGATATAATTTGAATTAATGTTTTCATCAATGTTTTATTTAGGGGGAATTATGTCTGAAGTTATAGATAATTTTTGTGTTTAAATTTTAGTAAAATTTATCTTATATTGTAAATTATTTATATTCTCTAAAATGTGGATATTTTTAGAGAATTAAATCTTAAGAATCCATTATTATTTGGAAGTCCTAGTGCACCTCATCTAAATTTTATGTTAACTCAATTTTTTGTTTTAGTTTGGTTTATTCATATAGTTTAGTTAATTATTGTACAACTAAACCTAAAAATAGAAAATTTGACTATTGTAGTTTTGTATAATGACTTCTATAAATAGAGACCAGGATTTGAGGACCAAAAAAATGATGATATGCTAAAAAATAGAGTCTATGACATTATAACTATATTAGTATTGAGAGTCTCACTTGTAAAAAATTTCAATGTCATTACTTAGAGATTATAATTAAGATTGATTAATTTAAAAGTTATTAGTTTTCATTAGTGTAGTTATTTCTTTTGATCTTTCCTATTAATGGTATTTTGGGTCTTAAATATGATCCTTTTGGACTTTTGTTTAATGTAGTATTGGTGTTGGAAATTTTATTGATCATGATAATAAAATAATCATAGTAGCATTGATCTACATTCTACTGATGTTTTTTCAATGAATATTGAGTTATATAATTTATACCTTATAATCAGGTTGATTGAATATGTTCTAGGTTTAAAACATATACCTTCAGACCAATTAGATCAATGAAGTTACCAATGTAGAACATTTATTCCTTACTACTTCATTTTTACCTTCACAATGTTTTAAGGTAAAAGAATATATTTCCCTTGATAAGAACTATTATACCCATTTAATTTTTCTAAAGGTATTAAGGATTATTATCCCAAAATATGGCGATTTTGTTTCATTATACTTATGATATTTTTTTTTATCTCAGTTAATTTATTTAGCTTTTAGTTTATTTAAATTTTTTATTTAATTTTATTTTTTTATTACTTTGTTATTTTTATAATTTATAACATATGGAAATTTTATATTATAGAATGAGAGGAAAATATAATATATCTTTAATCATGAATTCAACCTATCTCTATGTTTAAATAATTTTTTATACTAGGAAAATATACAATCCCTCTCAAGGGATTAATAGAGGATGATCAAGGAAGAATGTGTAATAAAATTTAATTTAATAACGCAAATTTGGTGGTTATTTTAATACAATATTACTACATACATAGATGAAATTTCCAATAGCATAATAGTTTAGACATTCATGGAAACTAAAAATAGAAATGAATGATATATTACATTGATAACTAAAGATACATTTTTTTAAAACATATTTTTTTATAATTTCTATAAAAAGTTCCATACATAAAATGTAGTAGTCATCAAGGTTCCCTAGGGAAAAAGAAAATAATAAATAAAAGTGTGATATCAAATTCTTATTAAGGGAAAACGTACAATGGAATATATCATAGCATAATCATGACATAGTTAATATGATAATAATGTATAAATAGAATGATTCCATAAATTAGATTAGTATGTATCGATGAATAACATGAAAATTTAAATAATCACTTGGACACAATGAAAAGATTTTAGAAATATGTATTTCATAATTCCAAAATATATTAGTCTTACAATCAAGGCCTCATCAAAAAAATATTAGCTACCAGAAATCCTTTTTCCAAAAGATTATAATTAAATTAATAAGTAATATACCCAATTTCCAAAAATATTTTATCTCATAAAAACAACTAATACATCAAATAGATATATAATTATGATCCCCACCCATGAATTAATAAATAACAATACAATACATATTAAAATTTCTTTAGTAATCAATAACATATATATTGAAATAAAAAAATTGGGATTCAAATACTTTACCTAGTAAATGGAATAATTAGTGTATCTAGGTGAATATATTATAATCATCTTAAAGACAATAGGATATTAAGAAATTAATATAAAACACCATTATTAGTGTAATAATAAAAAGGAAATAGTTAATAGTATCTTTAAGGTGCTGGGATATCAATTGAGAATGGTCCTTAATTTTTGGTTCAAAATGATATCATTAGTCATATAAATCATATCTCTTGTGAGTGTCAAGTAAAGTGTATAATTAGGCCCACATGTTGTGAACTATGTTATTAAACTACCACAATTTTTTGGGTTATTTCCCATTAGGGAATATATTCTAGATAATGCAACCACTTTTTTATCAATACAATTATAAAGTTACAATAAAACCACACATTTTACTTTATCAAAATTTTTGGATGTTTTATATCAATGTTTTATTACGTTTTATGAGAGTTTTTTAGCATTTTGAGGACTTGTAAAATAATTAAAATGAGATAGAATAGTTATCTATCATTTATTATATGAAACATAATTTATATAAATGAATCATAATAATTATTCGCATTGAAAATTATAGGAAATGTAAATATTTAAAAAATAGAGGTACATAAGTGGTTTGTGGCCCTTACTTTGACCTAATAACGACTTTGGAAAAGGATATAATGAGTGTGAATAAGTAATCTCTGATTAATAATATATATATTGTAAATAATATATCAAATGGATAATCATACCATAGGATAAAAACCTTGGAATTATTTGATTTTTTTTTGAAATTATATTACAATAAAGAAATTCAATTGAAATGAAAAAATGGATTGGATTCTATTAATTGCAGTGTAGCTTAATAGATATTGATAATAACTCTTTATAACCTTATAAATTCATTATAAAGGCTCTTAAAAATTGATATTTAGAGGGAATTTAATCTTAATGTCTTTAAAGTGGATATAACTGAAAGATTGGGCGGAGGTGATCCACTTTTATTGGTGAGAAAGAGGGATATTTATCTGGATACAAAAGTAAGGTGAGGGGTGAAGGATGAATCAAATGGGAGTTATGTGTTTTAGGTAATGTTATATGGGTAATAAATTTGGGTATGAATTAAAAAATGCCTTCGATAAGGTGTTTATGTCACATAAGCTTAAAAAAATTCAAGTTATGGTAGATTACAACCTTTTAACAATAATTACTTGTTTAACTATTTATAATGTCAATTAATTTTTCCAAAATTTAATAAGAAACCTCTTAAAATTTTAATTGTGATGATAATAAATTTAGACTATATTTAATCTAGATAAATTTTTAAATATGATAAAATCAACTTTGAAATGAAAACATATTATATATAGAAAAACTATTTTTGTACAGAAATATATTTCTTAAATATTAACTGTTCTAAATCTTATTTAATAAAAATAATTAATTGAATTATTTTACTATATTTATTTATGAAATAAAATATTATACTAAATTCATATTTTTAAAGAGGTTAATTTAATTTATCTTTCTAAAAATAAAGAATATTTAAAAAATATAACTCAATAAAAAAACACTGTTTAAATGTTAAAATAAATATTTACCCTGGTAGCATATTTTTGTGAATGAAACGTATTACTTAATTTAGATACAATGATTCAAAATATTAATTCATTTTTATTTAAAAAAATTATTTATCTATGTGAAATTTATTTAGCAAATAAAAATAATTATTTATTTCAAAGTCACTTATTAGATGACTAAAATTCCAAAACACTTATATTAATAAACATAATTTTATTTTGAGATATAAATGTGTAAATTTATTACTATTTATTAATTAAGGTAAATTTTTAATAATCATTTAATGATAATTATATTATTATCAAATGTTTTTATGTAGCTCATCAAGGACATGAATAAATAACAACCGTATTACCTTATTTTCTTTTTGGGTCTTAGATTCTCCCCCTTAAATAATTTCGTCCTCAAAATTTTTAGTGGATATTAATACATAAAAAAATGATGATAATTCTTCTTTTTTTCTTCCTCAGGCTCCCATGTTTCTTCTCCCATCTTTTGATTCCTCTAAATTACTTTCACCAGCTAGGTATCCCGATTCCATAACACATTCTCTCTTGTATCAGGAATTTGGATATGCCCTTCATTATATGAAAAGTCAGGTTCCAGCTCTATTCCCCCTCTTTTTAGTATGTTATTTTGGTTTGGAATGTAATTCATTAAATTTGAGACAAAAAACACATAATTTATTAAGATATGTTTATAAGAAATTCAAAATTACAAACTGCAACTTAAATTTTCCCTAAATTCACAAAATTTTCAGTATACCTTAGACTTGTCTTTCACTTCTTTCCAAAACATAAAACTTCTTTCCTTAGTGATACATTCAAAAATATGTGATCCCCTATTTTTAATTGTATGTCTATACTTTGTTTAGCAACATATATTTTATGACTTCTTTGAATAACCTTGATATGATTCTGGATAGATTGTACCTTCTCAGAAGTATCTTCAATGTGTTTTGGAGTAATAAACCTCCTTTCTCCAATATCAAGTTAGAATGTTGGATTTTAAAATATTTTCCCATATGATATCTCATATGGTTCCATTTTCATATTTAAATATAAGATATTGTTATTTTAAAATTGTATAAGAGGTAGGTGCTGGTCCGATATTCCTTATAAGTGAAGTGAGTTTTCGCACAATATGTCCTCTAATGATTAGATAGTTCTCTTAATATTCCCATTAGTTTGAGGTCTAAAATAAGTGATTAAGTGCATCATTGGGTTAAAATTCTTTTGAATAATACTATAAATGATTGATGTGATATTAGGTTCATGATCTAATATAATTTCTAAAGGTGGACCTTGGAGTCTCACAACATCATTGATATAGATTAAAACACGATTTTTAAGGGGGATATCCTTCCCAAATTCTAGAAAATACATAAATTTGGTGAGTTAATCCATAATCAGAAAATTAAAATTAAAATTCTTAGATGCTTTATCAAGTTTAGTAATAAATACCATTATGATAGCATCTCATTTCTACATGGGTATATGGAGGGGTTTCATTACACCATATGGGAGTTGTCTCTTAGATTTTACTTATTGGTACACTAACCTTGTCAACCGTTTCATTCTTCATATTTTCCTAATATAATTTATCCCTTAGATCCCAATAAATCATGGTGACACCTATGTGTATAGGAAAATTTGATCTATGAGATTTAGCTTGAAATTTCTTATTTAGTCGCGGTACCGAGGGAACAAAAATTACCTTCCCAAACATGAATACATAATTTTTTATAGATTAAGTATTTCTATATCTTATATATTTTTGACTTAATATTCTTTTAAAACCTAGGTCATTTTTTGCAACTTTTTATCTTCATTGGAAAATATGGTTGTGAAATTACTTAGAAAAAGAAGGATGTTTTCCTTTCCTTAATAATTCCCATATAAAACTATTATAAATCCATGAATTCGAGATTCTTGTCTATCCTCATCATATATGTAACTCCATGATTCTTACTGCTCAATGTATATATTTCATTGTTTTTCTTCACAGAGTGGTAGTATATTTTATAGTCATTGTCATTGAATTGTTATTTCTATCTCTTTTTTTCATGTTGATTCATTTTTTCATGAATATATAATTACAACTTTTGTGATCTGTAAACATGTCACAAGATTCCCAATAAATAAAGTGTATCCATATCTTTAGTGAAATTTTTATATCGTTAAGATCATTATTATGAGTTGGATAGTTTTTCTAATGGGTCCCTAAATTCCTTGATTTATAAGAAAAAAAATTATCATTATATATAAGAAATCAACAAATACCTTTATTCGATGCATCACTATATATAATAAATACTTATATAAATCATTGTAAGGTTTATACTGGTTAATTGTTTTATCTGTTCTCCAGTTCCTCAAGGATTCATTCAAATTCAATTTATCATTTTAATTTTACTCATTTAGATGACATCATAGTTAACCAATTAGATAATTAAGAAAACATTCGACAAATCATTGATAATAATTTTATAAGCCTTGGAAACTACATACCTTAGTTATAATTTGGCATGATCCATTATTTAACAACCATAATAATTATAGGGTAAACCAATATTCCATCCTTGGATAAAATATGGATAAAAAATAAACATGTTGAAGAAAAAATTATCTTCTCTTAAATTTTAAATATATGATTTTCTCCATTATAATTTCAAGGATAGTTTTTTGATAGTATTCATGATATTAATATCATAGAGAGTACAAATAAATATCATCAATAAAATAAAAAAAATAGCAAGAAAATCCTTGAATATTCTTTTAATTAAATATATGAACATAATGGATGCATTGGTTAGTCTGAATGGAATCCCCATGGACACATATTTTTGATTTTTTTTGTGAAATTACATATTTTGTATGTCGTCCTTGTCAAATTTTAATTGATGATAACCAAAAAACAGATCAATCATTGATGAGTATTGACCCGCTTATAATTGATCAAACATATCATTAATGTGAGGTAATATATATTTCATCTTTATAGAAATGGAATTGATTTTTATGTAATCTATGAAGAGCCTCATAAATACATGGTTATTTTTAAAAATATGGGAAGTTATCTATAGAGTGAAACACTAGGGTATTTCTAGGTTGTTCCGTGGAAAATACATCAATATAATCCATAAAAAATGGATACATCCTCAATTACTAGGATATACCTCTCAATTATTAATTCATATTCACATAATATTTAATTAATATTTGAAAATTAATGTGGTTACCAACATGTATCAAGAAATTAACTCCCTCATTTTAAAATGATGGATTATATTCTAATCATAGAGATTTTTATATACATATGATGATATTAAATAATTGTATTATACTTTGAGATCCAATATCTACCAAGGATTATGTCAAATCAAACCATTTGAATAACAACTAGGTTTGTAATTAAAGAATCTATATGAATCATAAAATGAATAAAGAAAAATATTAACATCATAATAATATGTCTAAAAGTAGTTTTAATTTAAAAATAATGGTTTTTTTCCATAGGGTATGATTCAATGTTCTTAGAAAAATTGCAGGATACAAATGAGTCTATAGATTTAGAATCAAAAAATGTTTTTACAAACTATGAATTCAGGATAAAAGTACCTTCTATAACATCATATAGGGCCTTGAATTATATTTTATTTATATAATTTAATTTTTCCTTCACTTTTTCCTTCTTATAAGGTGGATATTTTGATTCTTAGGCCCTCGATTAGAACTTTTCCATGTATCCTTGAAAATGACATAGTGTTAATTCATATATTTTTTCTTTCCATTAAACTCATGAAGTCTATGGACCCCATCTCCCAAGTTATTACAACCTTGAATTTCACTTATGAAAGACCAATTATTTTCATTCTCATATTTATTAAATTATGGGAATTTAAACCTTCTCTTCTTCTCTTTTTCCAAACTCTTTTCCACATAGAACTCAACTACCGTTTCTCCCTCTTATTTATATATAAAAGTTTTATAATTGGATAAATCATTCAATTACTGATTAAACTTGTTACAATATCCATATAATATTAAAACTATATATACAATAATGCCCTTCCCATATTTAGTTTTAAATATTCAAATAAGTGAGAAATAATACCTTCAAGGTTACTTAAATAATTCATGGAATGGCATTATATCAATGTTTTATTGAACTTATTTTATAAATAACATCTTCTTTATTCTATCTAAAATTTATAAATTTTGTTTCCAAGTCACATATTTGATCATAAAAAAATATTTCTCTAGAAAAATAACTTTAAAGGCTTTCCACTCCATAATTTATATCTCTTCCCCACTCTTAGTTTGTTTTGAATTTAATATGACCATTAATCAATGTCTCCCCTTAGACTATAAATAACCAGGATAACCTTATCTCATAAAATTCATCCCAAAGAAAGGAATTTATTCTTTATTTAATTTATCCATTTTTTCACCACTAATTGGTTAGTGGTCCCATTAAAATCTGTAGGTTTCTTCCATATGAAGCAATGTAACATTGTTACACCATGATGAGTTTTAACATGTTATTCTATATGAAAAATTAATTTATTATAAATAGAGTTAAAAACCTAACATATTTTATAATCTCATTAGTACCAACACCAAATTCTTTGATTTAATTTATATGGGAATCATCATCTTATTATGGGTTCTTACACATATTATGTTTCTTTCATGAGGAACTATTTCTAAAAAATGGGATATTCTCGGTTATTTTATGATTAAAAATTTGAATAAAAAATCCTAGAATATAATTATATGGATTTATTATATATAAATTTATGATAATGAAGAAATTTTTAAGAATAGACAAAGGGTTTGTTTTAGGGTTTTTTAAACAACATTCTTATAAATCTATTTCTCAAGGCTTCTACTAAAATTACTATGATACCAATAACAACACCCCGAACCTAGTTACTTTGAGATAGTGGTTATTTTATTAAAATTTAACTGAATACATAAATGAAGTTACCAAGAATCTAAAAGTTCAAAAATATTTATAAACAAGATATATAAATGAGCATTACATTAAAATAAAAAATAAAGATATATTGTATGAAAACATAATTTTTTTATTTATCCTTGGAATGATATATTTAAAATCTAGTAGTATTAATGGTCTCATGGATAACTTGGTAACAAAAAATACAAGGGTGGTCTCAGTAACTCAGTAATGGGTAGCATCAATCGAATCTATCATAGCATAAACATGAAATAAATAATACATTATGAATAAATAAACTGAAAGATTTCATAAATGAACTTAATATATATCCCTGGATAAGATGAAAATATAAATAATCACATGAATAAAAAAAGTAATTTCAAAATTATGGAGTGAATAATGCTAGAAATATTAATCTTACCACAAATTCCTTAATCTATGAATTCTTATTTAGTTTTATCCCTTTACACAAAGACATTATAAATAAGCCAGTAAGGCATACACCAAATTCCGCAAAATAGTTTGTCTTATGAGACCTATCAATCCATTGAAAGGTAATACAATTATTTGGACCCACCTTTTACATAATAAATATGATGAATTAATCATAAGTAATAAATCATTAAAAATACAATAAATAATTAAATTTCATTATTAATAAATATTATCTATGTGGTAGTATTAATCATACAGATTTTAAAAACTTCCTTAGTAGAGAAATGAGGCTATCAAATTTAATCTCTCATAATCAACATAGAATAGTAGGATATTCAAAATGAAATTTAAAAAACCCCTGTAAAATGAATAACAACATGGAATTAGTTAAAATTAATTTAATGGTGTAGGGTTATATATATGAAATAATCATTATTAGGATTCGTAAACATCTTATGAGTTATCTAAAGCATATCCCCCAAAGTTTCAAATAAGATGTGAAATTAGAAACTCTAATTGGGATTTGTGGGAAGGTTGATTGAACAAATGACCATTTTTTTAGTCTTATTACCCACATTTATATTTATACAAAATTCTATATCCATTTTTTTGTATCAATATAGGGATGAAATTTCTCAAAAACCACATGCTATTTTCTTTACAAATTTTTTTGGATGTTTTGTGGGTGTTTTTGAGAATTGTTATAGCTTTTAAAAGAAATATAACTAGATGGAATATTAAAATATAATTGATGGTATGATAATAAATTTATAGAAATATAGTATAATTAAATTTATAATTAAAAGGAAAAGGATATGGAAATATTGAAAAAATTAAGGTAGAGAAGCGGTTGAAACCCTTACTTCGATAAAATATTGATTTAGGAAAAGGATATATTGATACGTAATTATTAATATCTCGTTAATAATATTTCAATTTTGTGAAAATACTGTGGAATAAAAATCATTAAATCATTTGAAGAATAATTATAAATGAAATCATAATAAATAAATTATATCGAAAAGGAAAGAGGAGGATTGAAAATTCTTACTTGCAAGGTAGGTTCTTAAGGATAGAGAAAAATAATTAGAACCTCATAAAATCATTATAGAACATCTTGAAGGGGAAAATAAATTCATACTCCATTAAATTAGAGTGGAGTGAGACGGTATAATAGCTGGAAGTGTTATATGTTTATAGGTGGAAAATATTTATATTTCTTTGGAAGCATAAGTTAGGTTATGGGAAATGGTGGAATCACATGGATATTAGGCTACTTAAGTAAGGTTATATTATTAAGACATATTGATATGAATTTACAACCTAAAAAAAGTTTTTAGAAGGTGTTTATATCATGTAATTTTCAATGAATGTGACCTGGGGTAGATTACCAATTTTTAACCCTTATAATCTTATTTAATTATTTATCATGGAATTGTTTTTCCAAAAAATTAAAGTTAAACCCTATAAAACCCCATAACATAAGAATCCAATAATAAAAATATTTAAGGGATTAAATTTTAATAATTTATATTATCTACTATATTTATAGTATTAAATAATTCTTTAAAAAATTTACGTAATAAACCGGACATTTTCATATAGTATACATTTTTTATACAAAAACTGATCTTTTAGTTTACATACATGTTTCATCAAAAACATTTTTTCTTCATTTAAGATGATTTATAATATTGAGAATCATAAACTTTTTAATTTTTATAATCATCCTAAAATCTTGTGAAAATTATTTAAAATCATATCACAAAAAAAATCATATTAAGGAATACAAAAATAAATTAAATTTAATTTTTTGAGTGTAAAAAAATTAAATCCAATGAATACATTTCAATTTTTCACAATTTAGAATTGGAAATATAAATAAAAAATTTGGAGAAGTGAGAATCAATATTTTCTCAAATAAAATATTCGAAAAAAATTAGTCAATATAGTATAAACCATGAAATCCTCTTTATGCATGTTGAAACACATGAAAATATTCATTTGAAAAGTAATACTTCCACATTTAATGTATTTTTGTAATACCCTTTTTTAAGATGAATATATATAATATGGATAATAATATTCATAACCCATTTCCATTCATATTTAACCTATTCTATAATAATTTAAGAGATGCCAGTTTCATAGGAGTAACTATCTCGGTTATCTCCCTTGTTTTCATAATCGAGCTATACATCATTACCCAATGAATTGGAGAGCCATATCAGTATCACCGATTATGATGAGATATATCAGGCTCAACCATAATCACATATATTTCTCAAGTACGATATCTTGAATAATATTTCATTGATCATTAACTTTTTCATAATAAAATCCTTTTTAAGCTCTTTTGAATCCATAAGAAAAACATTTTTCATTTTTTAAAATCCTAATGATAATAATATCATTCTTCATCAAAAAATCTAAAATATAAAAAATTATTCAAATATTAATAATATTATATTCATGGGAAAGCAATGTTAGATATTATATTAATATTGATAATTAATAATTACTAAGATGAACATATAATTTTTTAAAGCCATGTATGTTAGAAAACATTCTCTTTCACCATGATGAAAAATTCAAAATGACCCATATAGTAAATATTAAAAAGTGTCATTTTTCTGTATTCTTAATTAATTTAGAAATTATTTGAAAATTAAATTTATTAATATTATATTTCTATATAATAATATATTTTGAACATTTTTAATGAATATGTATATATAGATAAAATAGTTTATTGAAATAATTTAAAACAATGTTCTATAGAAAAATTCTTTACCTCAAATCTTGTTTAGATTCACATATTTCTAAACCCCTGAATATTAAAATTATATAATTTTAATACTTTATTAATAAATTTGTTTATTTTTGGTTCATTATCATTATTAACTTTACTTCATTCATTATTATGTTTTATATAGTTACTGAAATGGTTATGTTCACATTAGATGTTTTGAGGAAGTTTGATTTATGAAAAAACAACAGAAGTGTAAAAATCATAGAGAAATGGTTTATGGTTACATTTAATAAAATATCTTAAACATGTTATAGGTATTATAAATATAAATTAAATAAATTTGGAAACTAACCAAGTGATGTTTTCCTGGAAAAGGACACAAGTCATTTCATGGAGATGGTAGTCCATACATACACATGAATGATGTTTTTTATTTTTCTAACATATTGAAAAGAAATTAGTAATATAACATTTTAATTTTATAGAATAATAAATAAGTTATACATGTTATATTTTCTCATTATTTATATTATTATTTCCATCAATATATGGTGGAAATGAAAAATGAATCACACCTCATCTTGGATGTGGTATTCCACACATACACATAAGTGAGGTTATCAATTTATAATAGAAGAAAATGATAAGAATTTATGTAATATATTAATTTTGTAGAATTATAATTATTTTATAAATATAATATATATTAATTTTTTACATTTTCATGTTATGGTGGTGGTGGTGCATGTGTAGACATGAGCGATGATTTCATTTCCCATAGGATAGAACATGAGATGAAAAATCATTGTAACAAAATCATAATGGACTTTAAATATATAGATTATATTTATGTTATTGTTTTTTTGGGCTAAATAATATTTTAATTTGGTAGAGGAATTAATAGACCAGAAACACTTGGTTAAGAGTTATACCTCTTCTTTGGGAAACTTCTTTTGGCTCATACCATTAGCCATCTAGGTATGGTCTATTAGTGAGACTATAACCTCTAATTTGTGGGATAGATTTTGGATAGATACCTGGGTAGTTGTTTTATAAACTTTAATTCTAAAAATGTGTGATGAATGGGGGAGATTTGGTACCATTTTATACGTGAGGGGAGTGACATACTTGCAATTATTCAAAGTTTTAAAATAATATCATGCCACACTCATGGAAAAGTGGCATTCAAAAAATTCATATTAGAATATAAGGTGATAAATTTATAAATAAATTATTCCAAATAAAAAAAGATAAAATTTTGTGACCTTATCACACATTTTTTTATACTAATTAACCTATTTTACTTTTTTACAACAATGACTTATTTTTTCCATGGTTACAATGCAAAATATCCCAAAAAACGAAATCAAACAAATTAATAATTTGAAACTCATACTAGAAAATATGTAACCCATTTTTAAGATTAATGTTTTATAAATTGAAGAAATTAATTTTAATATAAGCGCGTAAAAATGAAACATAAAGTATTTTTTTAATAAAATTTAAATTTTAATCATTTAAATGAGCTTATAAATATATAAAAGTAATACTTATTCCTATAGAATTATGTAAATTATATTTAATCAAAAGTGTGTTATATTAATTTAAAGTTATATCCATAACATAATGAAACTTTTATATCACTTCGTTTAACATAAATAAATAATTTTTGTGCAGAAATCGACATTTTTTACTTTTCATAGAACAAACAATAATTTAGGAAAAATCCCTTAAAATCTTTTTTAAGGAAATCTTTATACGATGATTTCGAAAATAATCCCATATTAAGAAAATTAAAATATTGAAATAAATGCATTTAAATTTGAGAATAGAACCATATAGTTTATGTAAACAAAATTATTTAAATAACACTATTCCTATTTTTAGCTAAAATTTTCATAAAATTTTTCATAAAATATTGATGACTACGACTACATAAAATGAATTATTTTAATTAATAAGATCTATTTATTTCATGTATTAGTTGGTTTTTTAAAACCCCTATTACCAAATTACGGCATGATGAATCCCAATTTAGACTACATTTAATCTAAATCAATTTCTAAATATTATAAAATTGACTTTTAATTGACAAAAATAAAAATATTAAAAATGTTCATGTAGAAAAAAAATTAAATATTAGGTGTTTGTATCCTTATATAATATCTATCAAAAATTAAATAATATTAATATATTTTTATGCATTGAAACATTATAACATATTAATATTTTAAAACTGATAAATCTAGTTTGTTATAATACAAATACAAAATTATTTGGGAAATAAAAATCATTGAAAAATTAAAGTTTTAACATGTACATTAATATTTACCTTGGTATCTTATTATTATGGTAGTGAACTTTTTTTAATTAATTGAGAAATGATGAATCCAAATTTAATTTTTTTTATGAAAACATTTATTTATCTGTGGAATTTTTTTTTATTAAATAAAAATTATTATATATTTCAAAATATAATTTTTTTTGGTTAAAATTTTAAAACAATTATTCTTTTAAATCTAATTTTATCCTGAAATATATGTGTGTAAATATATTTTTATTTACTAATTAATGTAAATTTTAAATAATTATTAATTATTAATCATATTATCACTACTAAAATTCTTGGATATACCAATGGTTCAAAACCATTGGTATAGGTTGGGGAATTGTTATATAATATTCTATTTATAAAGGCCTATAATAATGGGTTTTAGTGAACCATTTGTATGGGGTTAGTATAATTTTAGTTTACCGACTGTTTTCTAAGAACCATTGATATAGGTCCACACCAATGTTTTTTAAACCATTGGTATTGACCACCAAAAATTTCATAATCTGCGACACCCCCACCCTACATAAAGAACCACCATAACTTTCTTAAATAACCACTAGAACCAATAAAACAACCCAGTTTAGTCAATTAACTATAATCAAACACCACTAATTAATATACAAACAATGAAAACACAAGAAACCAATTAATAAATTCAACTAGTGATATCACACATTCAAAGCATTACATATATTCATTCATAAATAATCATCAAACATAAAATCTCATAAATAAAAATCCATACTATAAAGGATAAATCTCAACATTTCCACTATCTTCATCATCACCATTTTCCTTCACATCATTCTCACCACTATCCTTTCCATCATCCTCACCATCATCCTCACCCTCATCCTCACTATCATTCCCACCTTCATCCTCACCATCACAATAACAATCACTATCTCCAGGAATTTCATCATCCTAACTACCATTAGGGCCACTTCCAAGTTCACTATATAATGTACACATCATAGACATATATGCATCACAAGATGCTAAAATATATGGTAGAAGTGGTAGACATAATTTTTCCATAAATTTTAGAAATTCATCATTGGACCTTGGATTTTGTGTGTGCTCATATATGGACATTTTTTGGCCTCTTCTTCCTTGGCTAGATCCTATGATGCCAGTGCATTTTATTTTTCCATATTGATGATTCCAAAGATGGCACTTTATGTGGTCCCATATGTAGTCGAGAAAATACTCTTCCTAGGTTAAAAATGTACACTTCCATGGTTTTTATCTCTCAAAACCTGATGTAAGTGTTCATTTGGCCCATAGTTGTCAATATTTGGCTCATCAAGGGCCTCCAAATAACATTTTCATAAATATAAATGGAATATAAATTTACAAGAGAGATATTAAAATTTGAAATCAACAAAGTAAGCTTATAATATGATGCTGTGTGAGTTCATTTACTATGAATCCCTATTTATTCTTTTACATGAGTAAAACATGTTTTCTCACAACAAACATCCTTGAATATTCAAAATCTCCATTTTCAATGTCATTGATTGTATAAATCCATAAAGTAAAATAAGAAATTGATAATTAATTTCATAATTAAAATAAAATGGATATACAGGATGATGAAATTTGATTTTATATAATAATTACTACTTTGTGCTAGTTTGATTTGAGTTGGTTAAGAAAAGTAATTTCATAAAACAAATTGGTAGAATTGAGAATATTATTAAATAAATATTTAATAAATTATCATAGTGTGGAATTTAAGGATTATTTTGTGTATATATTATTTCTAAGAACATAAGGGAATGTAATTATAGAATAACAGAAATGAGATATCTTTTTTGAAAAAAAAACTAATCAAGATTAAATACATGTATAATATGGTAAAATGGAAAGAGAAATGTATTATTTCTGAGTTACTATTTGGTTTTCTATGCCAATATGATTTAATTTAAAAGGGTTTCAAATAGAGAAATATATGGTATGGTTTTTATTGATGGATATTGATTATTTCATGTGGTCAATATTAGTGTTTTTTTGTTAAAAATACACTTGATAAAATATGATTTTTTATTTAATGGTTTAAAGAATTTTAATTTTCAGTTATTAAGAAAGTATGTGAGGTCATCGTGGTTTTGATTCTTGTTTTTCCTATTCATTTTTTACAAAATATAATTTTATTTATTTATTTTAATTCAATTTTGTAACGTATGATTCAATTCAATTAAATTTGTTTCAATTATATTAAATTTATATTAATGATGTATGATTTCATTATATTTGGCTTATTTTTTACGTCTTAATATAGTTTATATTATTCAAGATCATTTTTTATTTTGATTCACCTATATTTGGTTATAACTTTTCGTTTTAATTTCATTTTTTTTTCATCCCACATATGAATTAGTTTGGTATATGTTACTTTAAATTTATTAAGTTAATTTAGATTTAATTTGATTTATTTCAATTTAATTAAATTCAATTGTATTTGTTTCAGGTTAATTTATTTCATTTTCAAATCACTTTTTGGATCATTTTCAGACTTGTAAAGTTTGGTTTTTTTCATTCAATGTTGGTTTAACTTCTAGTGAGGTTGGGTTAGTTTCATTAGATTTCATTCATCTCAGTTTGGTATTATTAATTGTTTTCATTATTGATTTAGTTATGGTTTTTATTGTTTGGTTTTCTATACATTTATTTGGTTTTGTTCTTTCGTTATTGTTTTTTAGTATCATTTTCATTTATTTTTTTTGATTTATGGAATATTTAGTCCTATATATTCAGTTTTCCTTACTTAAACATATCATAGTTATGTTTGATATTATTTTAATAATGTTGAAAATTTTATTATATTTAATTCAACATAAATAAATATTTTTGGTTTATTTTTTGGAACACATTAGTTTGGGTTCGCTTATCCAATTCAGTTGGATTCAACACAGTTAAATTCTATGCTCATTGAATTTGTTCGATTTCTTTTTATTTTGGTTTGGTTTTTTTCGGGAAAAATTGTTTCAAATAATTTTATCTTTTTTTCTATTTGATTCACTTATTATTGGTCATTATATGTTTTATTCATTTTATAGGGGTTAGTTTAGTAGGATTGGTTTGGTTTAGTTTCTATCATTTGTATTTCATTATAATCTATTAAATTCAGACTGGTGGATACAAAAATGTGAAGTAGTCATGGATTTAGCTTCGGCAGGGATTTCAATCTAGTGAACACACTAATATGTAAGATTCCCTAATAGATATGTTAATTTTCATTCTTTTCACATGGATGAGGGATAGTCAATACAAAATTATTTTTTTTCAATTGTTGTATAAATATCCACATCAATTCAATGGGCATGCAAAAGGTTTATAGACATTAAAAAATAAAATGATACAAATCTTACTCGCTATGGAATTTATCTAATAAAACATGAACATTAAGTATATTCAATATATAATTATTATGGAAGTCGTTAATCTATTAGAGAAGAAGGAAAATCAGTCATTCGGGAAATTTGAAGGGGACACAAAAAATATTGGAATATTAAGTAGATTTAAAAGATGTTTATTTTTCAAAATAAAAGGAATAGAATACCATGAAGCTTAACTATGATTTTAAACAGGTAATCTTTATTGATTAATGATTAATGATTAATGGGGGTTTATTGGGCCATCGGTTGAGGGAGAGCTGTCAGTAAGAAATCATCTCTTTATTCTCTATGAAAATTTCTTGCTAAGTACACTACACCAAGGAGATAATAGAGACTTATGGATCCCATTATAAATCAATATTTCTATTTTTATTCTATATAATTTCTTTTAGAATTATTTTTCTTTCAAAAAAATGTTTTTTCTTCAATATGTCACTTTTTATGGTTCTATTTTGAATTAAATTCTTCAAATTATTTTGGAAGGTGTTTTCATTTATTGATTATGATGATGATTGGTTGTTCATTAAATGAAATCTATATAATTATGTACTCTATTTAAATTAATTAATCAATATTTTATTTAGGATAAAATTAAATTCTGTAATTTTGTATTTTAAAATGGTTATTAAGTAATTATATCAATTTTATAGGAAGAGTAACATTCACACTAATGTTTTAGTTCATCTTACATGATGGATCATGTAAAATTTATATGGTTTTTAGTAGGCTATTAAAAAATAAAATAGGAGAAAAATATTATTATAATAACTAATTTGTAATCCTAAAGTCAAAACTTGTTCATATTTTTTTTACTTTACCTATTTATATAACAATATCATTTAAAACATTTTATTTCTTGATCCTTTCAAATATTTTAAATAAATCCACCTACGTATTTCATAAATTTAAAAAGGAACAACAAGAAAAGTAAAATTAGAGATTTTTCTTAACCACTATGAGAGGAAACCACATGGATATCAATCACTCAATTATATTGGGTTAAAATATGAATACTGATTCACAATAGAACTCTCCCTTTTAGCCCAAAAATCAGAAAATGAGTCATAAATTTAGGGGCATAAATCCTTATAAGAAATTGAACACTTTTCATTAATATATAAATTTTAATATGTTGATGAATTATTATGGGAGATATGACTAGTTTAAAAATTATGTTTAATAGTATCCAATATTAAGTCAAATAACATTGACTCAAATAAAACCTCTAAAGAATGATTCAAAAAACATGGAGAATAATAGGTCAACTCTAATAAGTGAAGGGATTTTTTTTAATTTTATTCAAAAATTCAACAAGATGGTATTTTAAATAGGTATATTTAATTTCTTATTAAAATATGTATTTTAAATGTGATATATGTGAACTAATAGAAAAATCATCCTTTTTTCTTATTGTGAATGTAAGGAACAATTCATAGACTATACTATAATTTGTTTTCTAAAAAAGAAAGAAATTGATTGAAAAGGAAGATGAGAATCAAAAAAATTCATACCTATTTTATAAGAAAATAATTTATAAGAAAAAAATATATAAAAGTGTTTCAGTAATTGATTATGTGGATTCCAAATATAAATATATAATTATTTATGAAATGAAATTTCATAGATAGGATTTTAAAAATATTCTCAATCTAAACCTAAATAAAAAATAATCTAGAAACAAGAAGGTGATGCATGACCATATCCCCGTATATTTCTTTATATTTTTGTCTTTATATGTTATTATCAAATTGGGATAAATGTATTATAGTGAAAGAATATAATATTAAAAAATCTAGACGTTTAACTAAAGAACTGAAGTGTTAATTAAAATAATTAATTATTATCATCCAAAGGGAATATATTATGAGGTAATATTGGAGAATTTAGTAGGGTAATAGAAGAGAAATGAAAATAAATGAAGAAGAAGGCAAGGAAAGTGATGTTATTGGAGATTAAATATTTTGATAATACCATCTCATATATGTTCCATTACCACCCACCTCGTCTGTGAGTGGCGCATATGAGATTTGGATGCCACCCACCCAGATAAGATTTTTGGGGTTTTTTATTTCTTATGACATGTTCTACAGTGGTGGGTGTGACCATATATTATTATTTTCTATTTTATTATCATCTATTAACTTCTAATCAATTCATATACTTTATAATTGAAGAAATTTTAATTCCAAAATTTATTTGAACAAAAAAATTATGAACAATTACCATACTTGCTTCCTCTCATTGTCCGACATAATAGTCCACCCTAAAGTGTGGAGGTATATCTCAACATCTTATTTTTATTTGATCTTGATAACTCATAAAAAATAATTTAAAATTATTAAAAACTATGTATTACAAAAATCCATTGTGATTTTCATTAACCAACATCAAATTAGATTAATACATTGAACTAGGAACTTATCCAATAAGAAATCATTTCCCGATAATGTGTTAATGGAAACTCTTTCAAAATTGGAGTGGCCTCCAAATCTGTACCAAATATAGTACACTATCCAGTATAAAACATATTCTTACATGATCTCCCAAGCTCACCTAAATCCACAAGTTGTGCTATCCTTACGAATTCACCATTGGGAAACATAAAATGAAGTCGAAACCAAAATAATAATTCATATAAATACAATAAAAATATAAATTAAATAAATTTTATTTTCATATGCATATTTATGCCTCAAAATTATCCTTTAGTTCATCTAAAAGGTGACCCCAGGAGAGTGGCCTAATTGGAATTATGTTAGAGTATTTGGAGAGTGTCTCTATTAAACATGTAAATTATCTCCCTATTTTTCCAACCAGTTTATTTCCCTCTTATACTTTACCATCATCTATCTATGATGGTTCCACACTAAACACATAAATATAGGCCCACTCTATTTAGTGTTAGAACAAAATATTAAAGGAAAAACTAATATTATATGAAGAAATATCATAATGAAATAAATTATGGTCAATTTTTTTACTAGGTTTCTATAAATATACGTGATGTAGTATGATTTGTGGGTGCCACTGGGTCTCAAGGATATGAAGGAACAACAACCTATATAAATTGAGTGGGACATAATATCTACTATGGAGGTTCTGAATATTTTAGAGTAGAAGTAAAAAGAAAAATAATCTAGAAGAACATGGAGAATAAATTAGAAGGAAAAGAATATGGAATTGATGTTTTTTGAAATGCATAATATAGATGGGTAGTAGGAGACATAATATGATAAGTAATGATACTTGAGGAGGATCAGATGAAAATGGTGGTGGAAACATAGGCGACCTAAATATTATGGGAGCCTCTAACTCTCGTACGACACCCCTCATATCATATCGCTGAGAACTCATACCAGTTTTCTATTTAAAGAATACATGTTTCCAAGGTGGTGAATCCATATTAAGTGTTAAAAAGAGAACTAATGAAATGAAATTATATGTTATTTACATTTATATTCGAAATAAAATACTCAAAATAAGAACCAAAGGAAAGACTCCAATCTATATCATTTAGTTATTATTGCCTAACATATTTTATCCTTCTTATCTCTTAATAGTTTTTTATTTCTCATATTTGAAAAAATATTGTATAAAATATAAATCCACAACTAATGAGTAATCCAAACAAGAAAGAATGTGAGACATTACCTAATTAAGAAATACCAATTTTCAAACCAAATAACGGATACATAGTGATTCAAAAATGGTTTATTATATTTAGTGCTAATAATATAAAACATAAAAGAAACATCATAAAAAATATCTTCATGTAAAAATTTTTAGTTTGGGTATTATATAGTTTATTATACTTCCAATTTGATCCAATTCAATTTTGGTTAGTTAATATGGTTCATTTTGTTCAATTGATTAGGTCATATGTCCATTTATATTTTTTATTCATCATTTGATTCATATTTTGGGTTAGTATATTTTTTCATATTTTTTTTGGACATCTATATTATCAGTTTTTAATTTTTTTTTAATTAGATTAATATGTTTCAATTATCGTCATATGGTGTTTTGTTCCAATTTACCTGTTTTAGTTTTGTTTTGTTATGGTGGTTTTAACAAAGTTCAATTCAATATTACAAAATGTAACTCAATTTTAATAGTACCAACATTAAAAACCCAAGCCTACCTAAACCAAAGGGTCTAATAACACATATGTTTTTTCATATAAATTTCCCACCACAACTTCAGGTTCATAATATATTCTAAAAATTCAACTACTAGAGTCTTCATGAGCAATAAATTGATGGGGGAAAATGGGAGAATGGATGGATTTAACTCCATATTCACCATCATAAAAAAATATTTTTTTGGTATTACTTTGAATAATGACAAAAATTTAGGTCATATATTATATTTTGCATAAACACATTTCTTTATAATTTATTCTAATATATTTGACTCATTAGTAGAAAGAGTGTGAGTGATGTAAATGAATTGAAATCCATAATTTTCAATATATTTTATATGACTTATCATCAAATAAAACCACTTTCAGGTCATCATTTTAACTCAAACATGGGAGTAATAATACAATATTATTATTTTCTCAAAGAATCCGTAAAAAAAAATTTAAAATTGAGGTCTATTATCTGATGCACTAGAATAATAGCCTATTTTGGTAGTTAACATTACACCATCATGTTGTGTTATCATGTTCTTTTCTCTTTCAACTCTAATAAATATATACCAATTGGTTACAATTGATTTTCATTCATGAACCACAGAATTTAGATTTAAAGCTGAAGTTCGTATTTTCTTAGAGACAAAGTCAGTAGAAAAATTAATTACATAAAATATAAATTAATATTAAAGTTAGTTAAAAATCAATTTTACTAATTTATTACTGTAACACTTATAGCTTCAATTTCAACCAGGAATAAAACTCTTTTATATTTAAAGACTCTCTCATTTTAAATGGTAATGAATGATGATTTATATTTATCATTTTTTTTTGTTCCCTACAAAAAATATAAATAGTATAATTGATATGTAAAATTACATGATATGAGATAACATATACAAGTTCAATTTACTTGTATGATATAGTTAATGAAAAAATCACAGTTAAATAAATCTTTATGATATTCCATATCTAACTCTTCCATGCTTAATGTGGTTTATGTATATGACTGGGAATTACCAATGTTTTAAGATGTGATGGAAAAATTGGTTCAAATTTCACGTACTATTATTATTTATTTCTTTTTCGTCTATTCAATCTCATATTCACATTAGGAAAATAAATTGAACATAAATCCATACATTCTTGATCCAAATAACATTTCACGATAGATACTTTAGAATAATTCATATTCCAAACATAAGACTTAAACGTGGGCATTTTTCTTTCAGTTGGATGGGTCCATAAAAAGAAATAGGTCTTCCAATATTTATTATAGTTGGAAGATGGATAGTCACATGCAACATGCATGTGATAAAATTATGGAGGAAATATTTTCTATTGCTCATGAAAAATTATTATTTTCAATACCAAATTCTTTTTCAAGAATAAATTGGAAAAAAAACAAAAAGATACATATAGAAATGAAAATACACGATAACTAACACAATTTCATTTTTAGACTACTGATGGAATATTTTTATTAGTTACAACTCATGTAGAATGATTTGATAATGACGAGCCTTCAATGATTTCAGCATCAACTCTCATTTTTGATCGATTTTGATATGTTGTTTGAATAACCATCAAGAACTTTAATTGTATCTATTAATTCCATATATTTATTTTTTCTATAGGTTCCATCACATAATAAGAACCCAAAACCTTCCATTTATTTTCACTAATACACGGAAGATGTGATTCTGGTCTCATACCTTCTTCCACCATGTCACGATGAGATCATAAATCATTTTTTTCACTTTTCATTTAGAAGAATTGAAAGAAACATTTCACATAAATATTTTATCAATGTATAAAACATCTTGAAATTCATTAAGCACATCAACTCTAGAAAGATTCTAAAGTGGTTTTTCAGCCTCTGTGGTATTTTTAAACCTTCAAATATTATTCCTATAAGGGGATCTATTGGAAAGAATCTTCAATGTCCCATAAAAAGAAAAATTTGGTGATATTTATGTTATATATGTAACACCCCAAGATTTCATAGTGCATTATTGTTTCAAAGCAATTCAATTACTTTCACAACACGCAGCGCCGAGTTCAAGCGCACCACGACTTACCAAACTAGCCGTTCAAAAGTAGTTATGAATAGTATAAACTGAATTTTGAACTTTATATAATCCTTATAATTTTAGAATCCATATTGTGAGTTTCTTGGAAATAATGTAAGAAAAAATTCATTATTTAGATAAAAAAAGTATTTTTCAAAAAATTGCACTTTTACCGACTTTTATTGGTGAACCCTTTTTAAATCCAACATTTGAAACTTTTATTTATTAAAAAAACTTCTTCATTATAATCAGGACATAAGAATTTAGTTTCAATAAATTTTTTGTATTTTTCTGAAAACTTTCAAATTTTGATGAATATTTAAAAACACTGAGTTATAGTTTAAAACCAAAGTTTTATTTAAATAATTATTCATTATATTTAAATTTATTTTTGGCCAAAATAGATACATAATACCTATATAAGTTTAATTTAATTCATTGGAGTCAGTTTATAATAATTTTAGATATATTAAAATGTTATTGAACTTTTCACTGTCTTTTACCGAGCTCCTAGGAGAAATTAAAAATTCACATAAAATTTAATTTTACCTCTTCTATGAGTGGAATTTTGAAAATACAAGAGACACTGTTAATATAAAGGAGTAAAATATTGTTTAATAAGATAATTTTTTTGGTGAAAAGTAACTTTTTACTTTTATTTACCATGGTTAAAAGTAAATAGGGTAATTAAGGGTAAAAATGATATTATAATTACCCTAAAACATGTCTTAATTCTATTGGATAAGTATAATTCGACCAAAAACAAACGTAGGAATAAAATATGAACCTATTTGTTCCACTTGGATTAGATTAGGACTTTTTTTATTATTTAATTCAATGAAGAGTTAAAGGAGATAAAATGAAAGTTAAATAACTAAAATTTTCTTAATATAGGGTTATTGATAAGATAAATTAGATTATAAATATTAATTAGAATGATAAAAATATTTCCTACATAATGGTATTTTATTTATAATTTTTACACATTAAATAATTTAATTTATTTAAGACACAATGGTGATGCAATAATTACATATTTAATGAAATATTAAAATAATTGATATTATAAATATCAAAATAAATGTAATTTGAGATTTTTAAAAAATTATAATAATTTTATAGGTTAATATGACATGTTAGGATTGAATAAATAAATTTATTTTTAATTAATAATGTTTTTAGGACTTTATCAAAAATCAATTATTAAATAGTTTCCAAATTGATATAAAGGAGTATTTAAAACAAATATTATAGTAATAATTGATATTCTATTCCTAAAAATTTAAGGATTCGAAAAATGACTTATATAAGGTTATATATACTAATAATGAACCACTAGGGGTTCTATTGGATTGTTTTAGTCTGTTTATTAACCATATAATATAAAAATAAAAAGAGACATGGTAAATGTCAAACTATTTAACTAAGGGTTAAATATAAATGATAAGGTTAATATTGTGACCCAAACCTGTCTAAAATATATTGGTTGAGATGATTTCGACCCATCCCACCTTATCATCAAAATAAGTCACTTTGGAGCCATTATAAACTAAATATGATTTTATTATAAAATAATATTCCAAGTTTTTCCTAAGGTACCCCTCACCCCTGTTATAAAAGGGCACTCCCCCTTATCTCAAATTCATACCTTCAAAGCCTTTTGGTTCAGAAAAAACCTTCCAAAATATTCTCTCAAATTCCCTCACTTCAACCTTGATGCCTTAGTTTTATCAAAAAGACAACCTAAGTATCCCTTTTGATCAAATCAAAAGGAAGAACCCGAAGAAGAGGTAATGTCTTCACCACCCTCTTTCAAGTTCCTTTCTTCTTTAACTTATTCTTTCCTTGTTATTTCAATTCTAAAATAATAACTCCAGTATCTTATATATACTATGATGTTATTATAAATATGGTATAACCATATTCAGTATTATATCCATCCTTTTAATGACATGTCACCATACGTGCGTACGTACGGCTTACCGTCTCCAGGTCGTGGTGTAATTGTTATTCAAGACATTATTATTTGGATGGGTATGATAATGATGTGTAATTGAAGTAAATAATAAATATAAAATTATAATGATTTTGTATACATGATATAAAATCCAATTATATATGATTTTAATATCAAAATAATGATATTGTCGCTCATGCGTACGTATGGACTACCGTGTCCACGAACGCAATGAGATTCATTCCCCATCATATCCATTCAAGTATATTAATCATGTGATGATTAAAAATAATGTTTAAGGAATTGATATCATTATGGATGTGAATAAGATACAACCTATCGATAATGAACACATCTTATGTAACCAAACATATAAAAGAAAACGAGTGAGTTAACACCCGAAACGACGATAATACTAAGAAAGCAATGTTAAAAGATCATATATGATATCATATTAATATATATGATTCTTGTATAATTTAATAACAATTATTTAACCATTATACAAGAGGTTAAACTACCCTAGACCAAGGAAAATTACAAGGTAAGGGTTTATTTCACAATCTCTTCATTATCCATGGTTTTTTTCCGTAAGTATCTACTGGTACCTCTTTATCATCCACATCCATGTTTCTTAAAAATGTATTTCAAAACATATTTACTATTTTATATACTATGGGTTAAAGTAATTTATAATCTTTAATGGAATTATATAAAATGCTTATAGAGGAATCTTTTTGTCGTTTTCCAAAAGTGGTCCTTTTTAAACTTTTAGACAAAATTAATGTAAGAATGTCTTTTTCGACTTATACGGCAGGTGCGGCTATTTTACGCTGATATAAAATCATCGATGATTAACTTATAAGATTAGATGAATATTTTAAAGTAAATTTTTTCTTTTATAATTATGTGACTTTTAAATGATTTCAAAAAAAGATATATTTCTCTCAAATAGTTTTGATATCATATATGTCAACATCTGTTGATGGATTATAAGCTTATTTGAAGTTGATTTGTTATGATACAAAAATTACATATTGTATTGAAGGTTTTGTGATATTTTTGACTGTGGATGTGTTATTTTTATACCATTCATGGTTTATGGAGAATGTATTGACATTTATTATGCTAGTTTTAATACGAATGTTAATGTTATGTTAAAACCTGTTCATATGAAGGATGCATTGGGTTTAATAAGTGATGGGTGGAGCCCACTATAGCTCTTCGAGGAATCGGTAGGTCTCATGAGACAAACTAGTGTCTTGAAACAGGTCCTTGAAAAAATATTATTTGTAGTCTTGGCACAAGGCCCTGACTATGTGGTTATGATAGTCTGGAATTATGCATTCCATCATTATGAAAGTGGTTATTGATATTTCATGTGATTATTAGACTAGTAGAATATCCATGTGAATAAGTAAATGGAATTATATCATTTTATTTTTTCCATATTATTCTGAAGTTAAAGTTTAAAAGGATTCTGTTTTAGTTATACATTGCCTTAAAAGTTTATGCTTATTTAGGAAAGTTTCCGCTATATTGTTATCCTTACTGAGCATCTGAGCTCACCCGTTTCTAGGTTTTATTTTTCCCAGGATGTGAAGAAGTATTTTATGACTAACCTACAAGGATATTCTGAGGGGATATGAGTGTGGAATATGGAGACTATGTTGTTGTAGTTTTCATTTTATGATGTAATGTAAGACTTATGAATGTATCTAGTTATTCCAAGGCTACTAAATTGATCTATCTTTGGAGACTTGATCTTTTGTGATCATGACAATGTTATGTAATAATGCACCGAATTTGGGTAACTAGGGTCAGGGCGTTATAACTTGGATTATGGATTCCTCATACCAATAGGATATAAAAGTTTACCCTTTGTGTCGCATCCAAGTAACATTTCATAATTGAGAATATCATTTATTATCCACATAATCACAACACAATGAAATATGACTTTCAAAAATAGGTCATTTATGTGCACACCCACATTCCTAATATGTTTCAAATATTTTATGAAAGGATGCATGCATACATATATATTATTAGTAGGATCAGAAGGTCTAAATATGAGTATAATCAAGAAAGTGAAATGTATTTTCAAACACATCAATAGAAGAAGGTTATAAAAGTTTATACAAACCAATTGTGTGCTGTAAAAGGTATAAATTTTTACAAATGTATTAAAATTGTCAAATTATAGACCTAAACTCACATTATAAAGGCCAGCTACAAAATCAAGATATAGTTTTTCAAATGATCACAATGAAAATATATCTGTAGGTTGAATGAACTCATCACTGTCCTTATTTATATTGGTACAATTTCAACTCATTTTATTGATATTTTAGAAGACATGAATTTTTTTTGGATTATGTGAATCAATGGAATGTTTAGGATTAATTTTTCTGGCAAACATGATAATGTTCTATTATCATTTGGGTTCCATCAGGATTTACCACATTTATACAATCATTTTATTCAATATTTTCTTCCAAGAATACACTTGATTATTTGGGACATGCATAAATTTTGTTTTTAGAAACTCCCTGCTTGTAAAATGATTCCATTTCCTATAATGGTTTAAGGTGATATCTCCATCATCTAGAAATAACTCCTTAAAATGGTAATAATATAATCAATACCAATATTAGAAGTCTCATCCATGGGTTTTCCATGAAATAGCCAGATTAGAAATTCTTTCCTTTTCTTTTTACCAAATTGTTGACATACTGGAGGAGTGGTAGGATTATTCAATTTTTCACCTTGTTAAAATCAATATTTTCATTACATGCATCAGGTGTACCCTTATCGAATTCTTCTTAGGTCAGAATCCTTTATTTCTCTTGATGCTGAAAAAATGGTAACAATTAATCAAATAAATTCTCCAATCTAGTCCTATAATTTAGTTCCTAAACATTTTGATATTACATATTCTCAACATTGTGACCCCACACATATTAGTTTGTTTGAAAACAAAACTTTTTTATATAGATTCTAAGTTCATCATAAATTTATCATAGTCTTCCAATGAAATTATGACACGGTCAGTGTATAGAACTGCTATCTAAAGCATGGTAAATTGAAGAATAAAAAAATATCTCCAACCCCTTTTTGAAATTTCATGATATCTAAAAAGTTTCATATATCCATACTCTATCCATTCTATAAAAAAATTTTATTTGTCATGTCATGGAAGCAAAAAATAATAATATTGAATTTAAATAAAAATATATTTACGGGAAAAATTATTGTTCAATTTATATGATACCATAACACACACAGTAGTCTATATGATAATCATAATACAAATGAAAATATATATATGTATACATATATAACAAAAATAATATAGAAAATAAAACCATTATATTGAATTAAATTATTTTAATGAGTAATAAATATACATAATAATACCAAAAAAAGTGTTTCTATAATTGCAGTTTTTAATTTTTTCTATCTTATTCAATTTTGTTTTAAGTGGTAGAGACATTGAGTGAATGTGAGATAATGGAGAAAAAATAGATGAAAAGTATAAAAAATTAGAGAAACTAAATTAAAAATGTGTGACATAATTTTTGATAAGAAATGAAAAAGTGTGATAAATTAGTGGATGAGATAACATTGTGAGAAAGTGAATAAAGTAAGGACGACATGATTTAAATTAATAAAATAATTCTAAAGGGACTACATTTGAATTTGGTTAATTCAATTATTTTCGAGACATAATTCAAATATGGGATCCTAGAACATTAGTATTATAGATATTTAGAAAAACTGTAAACTTTAGTGGGTCATAATAACAAGGAATAAATTAGTATATTATATGAAACCGAGTGGATATGATGGAAGACATTATATAAAGAACTATCTCCCTTGGATAGTTATGAGAAACTATTGGGATTTTGTATAAATTTATAGAGATCATTTTGTTGAATAATTATTGATAATACTATTCAATGGTGACTATCAAGTATTGATATTTGTTTAGTGTATTGGAATTATTTAATCAAAATTCTAGTATGGGTGATCAATGATTTTTGGTAGGATATTATTATGATAAAAATCTTATCATAATAAGGTGTATATGTTAAATATTTTATACACTATTATAGATGATATTTTTCATCATTTGTGCTTTTTTGTAAGTACCAAGTGTGTTATGGAAACCCCAAAACAAGGGATTTTAAGAAAAATAACTGAAGATCTATATGAAATGTCCGACGTCAGTGAATCACTGCTCGAATTAAGTAGAGGATCTCATGTGAAGAGTTTTTGAGAAAATAATTAAAACCATAAATTTCTGGTTTGATCCAAATTCACACAACAAGTATGATAGTCACTGATTATTGCTGCTCAAAGGATCTGAGGTCGAATCCTTATAGATTATCCAAACATGCTTCATAATACCATGAGAATGTTTATCTGCAAAAATATAGGTGCTAGCATGGTGTTTTGATGACTCCTTTGATGATCGGATGATCACTGCTGCAATATTTCTTCGATCCGTGAAGAACGACCACAATCGAACACTGGAATCAGATCGTCTCTCTCTATTAATGAGGAGGGGGAAAATAGAGAGAAGCTATCCCCTTTGAGAAATGAATAGTATCTAGAGAGATATTCCTTATATTTATTTATAGAGAGATGATAAATATACAGTTTTAACACATGATGCGTCAATATATATTTCTTACTAAATAAGTGATATAATATGACAAAAAAAATATTCACAAATATAATTTATATTTTTATCAATTTCTTGTAATATAAAAAATATATGTCCTGATAATATCCAGGCCATTTACTCAAATAGTTTTTCTAAAAATGTTAAATGAACCTTGATTATTAAAAAATAAGATTCATTCAAATAATATATTTATCAATAAATAAATTCAACACCAATTATTCGCAATAATAATAATATGAATTTTCCTTTTGTGATCATACATCCTTGAAAAAATCCCAAACCCCATTGGTGGGAGCCACTATATCCAAAACTTCTATTCACTAGAATATGGTTGGATTTTGATTACACTATTGGGTGTGACCCTCTATGAACTTATCTCAATAGCAGTGAATAATATTCACTGACCAAGTACAAGATCTAGCAACCCATCATGGCCCCTAAAAAGAAAAGTACAGTCATAGGAATGACTAACAACCTATAAACATTCACTTTTTAAAATAATATCCAGGCATTTAATATCTCCTAAAGTAGGACACACACTTGTGTTGTCATCATTTTCTCGCTTTGTTGTTTATTGATCTAACTAGAATTATTTACCCTTGACTACCATGACCATGGTATTATGAAGGTACTACCAATGTGATCAAAATGGACCAAGATATATTACTTCCTTAATCTAGAAGCAATGAATCCTTTCTTGACAATTCTACCATTGTCATACCTCTAATTACACACCGAACACAATCTATCTCTTCATTATTTCATTATCATGGTTTTTTCTGTGCAATAAAGTACATAATCAAATGACACACATCAGTTATGATATCAAGTTAAGAGACCAAGACACATGTCCATAGACTGAAACATTCAATGGCAACCAAAACGTGTGGTGTTCATATTGGCAGGTCTTTCCTCATGATCTCAATACTAGATATCACCAAGTGAGGGCTTAAGGAGAAGAAGTCTAAATGCTTATGAGTGCCCAACACCTAATAGTCAAATATCTACTTTGTTGAGTGAGTATGATGTATATGGACTACATGACAAATGTTTAA
The DNA here is from genome assembly GCA_963277665.1 of Viscum album. Lineage (NCBI taxonomy): Eukaryota > Viridiplantae > Streptophyta > Magnoliopsida > Santalales > Viscaceae > Viscum > Viscum album. The sequence continues at coordinate 66,231,316 of OY728165.1, read as the reverse complement.
TATTAATTTCAGTACTTCTAGACATTCTCATTATAGCATGGTATCTATTATAAAATTTTGATATGTCATTTATTATATAGACATTACCATTAAATAGTGTATTTAGAAAATTCTAAACTATAATGGTAAATAGTCATCTTGTATAAATGAATGGATACACAATATGGAAATCAAAAGTACTGCCTAGTTGCTTATAGATCACCCACTATTACAACACCCCCACTTGCACTAGATCTAACATACCAACCAACCTTTTTAGCTCTCACATGATTAGGATCATGTTTCTACTAAATCACAACCCTATATTCTAGGTTCTCCATGATTCCACCACATGGCTGTTCTCCTATAAGAAACCTCACCTCCTTGAGTAAAAGTTCTCGAGGGATGGTATCCCGAAGTATATCCATTTTTTACACTATAATAACTTGACATCATGGATAGTAATAATATCATAATTTACATTATGATAATACTTCACTTATATGGTGAAATTCCAAGAACTAGAACAAATTGATTCATTTATCTTCTTCTTAGCTGACTTGGAAGCTACAACGTACTCAATATTTGTAGGTATATCTACTAATGGATTATTTTAGATTTTCTTTCCCATCAACCTTAACCTAGCTATGATAATAAATCACAAGGATCTAATAAAGACTAGTTTGTGTCCTCTCAAAAAATGAGTATCCTTTCTTCTCTACTTATCAGGTACATATCTTTTGTACTTGCAGAAGTAAAATCAGTTGTTTTGGCTGCTTCAATGGTAGTTTTTTATAGATATAACACATATTTTCCCACAGTAAATAATATCTTGATAGTATCAATTCATATATATATCCAGGGATACATGATTTATCTATCACATTAGCATATGGATTTAAACTCAACAATTTAATATCCTCCCATGTCATAAACAAGTCCAATTGGGGAGTTGCATGCCAAGTGAAATTGGTTACAATTACTCTCTTGAATTGTTCTGGCTTGTATTTTTCAATTCAATGTCACTCTTTGTATGATTGAATAGGTATAAGAAACTGTTCAATCTACCTCAGTAGATCCCATTCCCTAATACAAAGGTTGATAGATTAAGTCAATCATTGGATAATAACATTCATTCATGTATTAACTAACTTAAAGACAAATACTTGTTTTCTGTATGTTGACGGACATAGTTCACTATGAAAACAATGGTTTTCCCACAAACCTATGGTATATACATGGTAAAACTTCATTACAAATGAATATTATATGATTCTATTTATTATTATAAACCATATTTCAAAAACATTCAACATTTTTTAGCATTGTATGATGTGACCATCACTTCCGAGTTGAGTTATATAGACACCATCCACAAATGGGGGTCAAAACATCCAATGATCAATAATGATCCTTGAAATTTGTTGTGAAAAGTAATATTATAATGGATCTAGGAAGAATCAATTGGTATAATTAATCAAAATTTATTGGAAATATGTTTGCACCATCCATGTATAATATCATTTGAATATCCATTACATCATTCAAAATTATAATTTCCTTTTCACTTTGATACATGAAATCTATTATTGAATTTTAATTGATATTTTCTATCTTATCTTATTTCCAAATTCTTATTGATTGTAGGGATTATTATTCACAATGAATAATTTATCACTAGCTTCAATAAATATAAAACCGTCACTATGGTTTTATCCTTCCTACATAGTATGTGTCTCCGGAACATTCCTATTCCACATCCACTTGTGGAACTTGTTCCAAGGCAGACTAAATTTGCATTTACAACATTGACTAAAACCAAGTTAATATTACATTCACTCTATCTAATAGATATGTGCACACTTATATATAAATAATGTCTATCACATGACTACCACTTTTCTATCATATGTATTAATGTAATATCCTAAGAAACCATTAGGATAATTACAAAAATGATTGATGTTCTCAACTTGATTCATGTTTGATGATATCATGAAAAAGTCCTTGCTTCTAAACACTTTTCCAAACAACATAATGAATTTTCAACATAATACAACTATTATGATATCCATTTTTTTGTGATAGTAGAAATATCATTCCGAGACATCAAAAATATTTTTGAACCATTTCATGAAATATAAGGTATGTTTATGTAGGTTGAAACATTGATACAAGTTATATCATAACTGTCATGTATAAAATGTGAATTTAGGAAATGAACCATGATAATATTTTTTGATCAATGTAAACATGTAATAATTCATCTTCAATCCTCATCAATCTCATCAATGTTGTGATGTAAACATGGTATTTTTCATTTAGGAATAAATCCATGCTACCTTATTATGATCGATAATTGCGCGGTCAAGATATTCTTTGGCATGTCGTCCTGAAGAAACTCGAATCTTCTTACCATGCATATCTCATACATCACTTTACCATTCCTTACTGAGGAATATAACGAAGTATATTCCCAGTAGAATTCCATTGGAACAGTTCAAGCTCACTTGTTGAACTAATTGAATAATCTTTGTGTCATAACTCTATTTTTAAAGGTTTATTTTTACAAACTAGAGACATTGATAATACCAAAGGTGTTTAGCTTTATTGAGCCTAAATTCCAAACCGGGTATATCCTGGACGTGTAATTTTAATTTTTCTGGATAAATATCTTTCTTTCCAAAAATGTGTAAATATGTTTTATAATTATATTCATCTCGTATTGCCTATGATTCACGTAATACTAAACTATTGGCTGTGTATTTGACAACAAAACAACAATCACTCTTAAACTTGTAAGGAAGTCTTATAATTTCCAAAGGACATGATTGGTAATTTTTTTGGTTATATTCAATAATAGTTTTACATGAATCATTCACTAGGAAACATGTAATTCATGTACTTCTTACAACTGACTAAGGGATCTCCCATTCTCATCTGATTGGAGAATACTACTAAATTTTAGAAATGATTCTTTAAATACTGGGTTACCTTATTTCAATACACATTTGTGATAGGCATAATATATTAAATACCCAAGAAGTATGATTGAGATTTCTATTTCATGTGAGGAATATACCTAAATAATAAACGATTACTTTATTCACTAATTTAGTTTATTATGTTTGAAATTTAATAGTTTTTATTCATAATTTTCATTGAAAACAACCTCATATTAATACGTATTTTTTTAAAAGTAATTTTCAATATTCTTTTGGTGTTAATTTCCACTAGATGTTTTCCCGTCCCTTTTAATTTGTACTCCATAAGAACTAAGATTAAACAGTCTTTTAAATTTTTATTTAGTTGGTGAACCTTACCTAAAAAGGAAATAAATCATTTTATCCATACTGTACATTTTTATTCTTAAAAAAATGGGATAAATGAGAGAAAGTACATATGAGTGGGTTTACTCAAACGATAATGATCCATATTTCATATTTACACAAATCCAATCTAATTACCCACCATTAATATCTCTCTTCACTTTCTCCTGGTCAGCTACTCAGAGATGAGACTACAAGTAATAGCATCCATGTATAGATGTAGTGAATGCGACTAACATTGGACATTGAGGATAACTTAATGAATTAACAATCATATGGTTAACACAAGAGTCTCTTCATAGCATGTTTCTGACTTTTTCTTCTAGAATCAGCTTAATAGGTACAGGGAAACCAACTCCTTGAATTTTATTTATCATTGTATTGGCTGAAAAAACAGATTCTATTCTTGTAAATTTGTTCCAAAATAAACATTTACTTTGTTTATTACTTATAAAAGTATATATTGTGATATAAATTTTCCATTTTCTTTAAAAATAAATTTTAATACAATTGTATTTTTTAATTTTTATAACCAATTTAGACATTTTCATTAATTAATTAAACCATTATATATCTCCCACTAGTTTTTCAAATTCTAGGAACCCTCTGTATTAGAATCAAAATACTTTATCGCTTGAGTATTTTAGTGGAAGGTATCCATGAACCACCACTCAGAGTCAACTAGATTTTTCTCTGCAAAAACTTAGAAGATTGAAAGTTGATGTTTGGCTCGACAACCACATTAAATCATGGTTCTGTGGTCTGTTGAGAGAAGTCCCAAATTCTAATATCATAACTTGATTTACATAGTGCTTTATTCTAAGGCGATAAAAAGTTATCATTGGATAATATTTACTACCACTTTAGTTAAGGCAACACACCACTTTGATAAAAATCCCTGGTAGTAAAAGGCACCCTTATTTTTGTCATGACGAGCACACCAAAGTCCTGATTTTTTCCAAACATGAATGATGGAAGACAATTACAACTTAATATTTCTTTGATGGTTTATTATTTTTATGCTATGAAAGAAATAATTTTCTATCTTCTATGAATGTACTATGCGATCACACACACAAATGACCCAGAAATACATATAAATTATCCATCATGTCACATGTGCATTTTATCTCTACAAGGTTTTTTATTATTCTATGTGATTGCACATAAACTACACAATTAAAAAATAATAAACTATGAAAAAACTAAAATGACAACATTATTATGAGAAAATTCTAATGACTGAACCGTAGAGTGAATAATGGATCATCCTAGACCTAGGGGGAATACCTTTATCCATGTCTCTTACGACTTGAGTTGCAGCGTCTTCTAACCAATGCATCAAACTCTTATCTAGTTTATCACCACAACATGACATGAAGTGAGTTACTTCTCATCTCGTTATTATACAACATTACTCGTATGCATGATAGGGGTGATCAAGAGTATTATATACAACTTAGAGAGTTGGAAGAAATTCTCTTTTACATATAATGGGTCTTAGGAAACACACTAATTACTATTTAATTAAAATAATTATTAGAAATAATGAATCTATTAAATAAATAAATAATATATGCAAAAAATTAATTTCTCAGTGTAATGGTTTATGATTGGTCAATACACATTAACTCACAAATTTAACCAAAATATAGAAATAAATTAAAGATGAATTAAAATATAATTTAGCTTATTTTTAGTTAATTATAATTTACTATTACTTTAATTCAATAATTTAATCATGTGGTCTAGTTATTAATTTATTTTAAAAAAAATAACAAATTAATTTAATTTAACATTTAATTAAATTAATTTTACCCCCAGAATTAAAATATAAACCAAAAATTAATATTTAATTAGTTTAATTTAGAACCAAAATTATGTTAATTATTTTTTTATTATTTATTAAATACCCTGGGTCTGAAATCCCTAGGCATGGACTATGCTGGAAAGGCCGAACCTGAGGAGGCCCATTCAGGGTTGTGATGCATGCATACAAGGGTATTTTGGGCCAGTTCAGTCTTCCCAAACATGTTCCGGGCTAGGATGACTCACCCTAACTATAATTGGGTGAAACTGAGGCAGTGAAAAGGGTTTCCCCTTGCTATGGCTACCTTGGGTTCCCATTGTATTGGTGAGAAGAATTAAATGATATAAAATAGTTTTGGGATGCATGATAGTGATTTACGTGTGATTATTGATCTAGATCTCTCCAGACCTAGGGTGCTGCGGTCAGGGGGAGCCCGCTGAAGAAGCTACTGGACATCATCTACACATTAGTGGAATGTTGGTAGTCCCCTAGTACTAAGTACCGATAGATATGGAAAGTGATCAAGCATTGGCTCTCTAAATCATCTATTGGGCATGTAGACAGTCCAAGATGGAGGCCCATGTGGGTTCACCAGTAGAAGGAGACTCTCATGACATTGAGAGGAGAGAAGTAGGGTGGAACTATTGTTTTCAGTTGGGCGGTGGTTTCTTGACCTGAGAGATGCACCCGTTTGATGGATTCGTTGTGACCAGGGAAAGTCGCTTACTTTAAAGTGATGGGGAGAGCCACCTCAGTGGTCAGGCTAGAGGGTATGGTTTCCAAGTGCAGGAGACAAGTTAAGGGAGTGTCCAAAAGGAGGAGGTATCACTACTGATAGTTGACAGAGGCTGTATTGGGGTGGAGTGTAGAGGGTGGCTCCCGTGCGGTGTAGCCGACCAGGTGCATTGCACCGATATGAGTTGCATCCACAGAGAAGAAGGGCCTGCATAGTGTAACAATTATTATTATTATTATTATTATAAGACCTATCTCATGTACGTATGCAAGCGAATAATTTGGTTTTTAGCCATATTCTAACTCGAGATCTACCCTTTAAAAAATCAGAAATGTATAAATTAAACTAATTATAAAATTAATTAAATTTTTAATTAAATTACAAAATAAAATTAATTTTATTAATTTTATTAATTGTCACCAATTGGTGGAAATGAATGCCTTCTGTCGAACCTTATTCTAGCCACTTTATACCAGTCAGAAAGATTGGGTTCTCCAAAATCAAATTTTGCTGATTGCTTCTGGTATTTGAACATATAAATGTTAATATGTTCATTGAAAATTACCTATAAAAGATCAACCCCAATATGTTTTTAAAAGCATCAGATGGCTATAACATGGCCATCTAAGGTCATATTGAAATTCAATCAATGGTATTTTAACTAGAAAGATACCCTCTTTTAAGCATAAATATATTACCATAAATATCGAGTTAGATATATAGCCACAATCAATTCTTGTACATCGCCGAAAATCACTTCTCGAAGGATATGAATCAGAATAAATCTATATAGTGAAAACATTCTTCATAATCCTAAGATTGTGTTAATGAAATGAATATGGGTTCTAGAATGGAGTTTGAATGACTCCTTCAACATCCTGACGATCGTTGCCACTCTATTCCGTCGCTCTATGAAGAACTATGGTGACCGAGCACCTAGAACCAAATCATCTATCTCTAGGAACCATGAGAGAGATAATAAATATAATATCCATCCTTTGATCAATGAATAGTTTTTTGAGAGAGCTTCATTTCACTTATTTATAGGGATGAGATAAATATATGGTATAAACACCTGACAGCTGAATACTGTTTCTCATTAAATAAATTATATATCATGGTAATAAAACCGAATCTTAAATATTATTTATATTTTTATCAATTTTTTTAACATTATAAATATATTACTTGATAATACCAAAGAAATTAAATCGACTCATCCTTCTCGCAAATATTAAATGAACTTTGAATATTTTAAATAAATAGTTGTTCAAATAATGAACCTAATAAATAAAATAAATACCAATTAGTCTCTACTTGAAAAATATGAATTTATTTATTCTTTTGGTGATCCTCCATCATTAGAAGAATTCCGAACCATAGTGGTGGGACCCACCATGTCTAAGAATACTATTCACCAGAAGAGGTAAGACTTTCAATTATGCTATTTTGTATTACCCTCTAGGTCCTTATCTCGATATCGGTGAATAATATTCATTGACCATGATTTGGATCTAACAACCCATCATGGAATGTAAATAGACAAGGATAGTCATAGAAATGACTACTTACCAATGAACATGCACTGTGTAATATAATACCTCTGTCTTAAATATATCCTAAAGCCGGACACATAACCGTGTCATCATCCAATTGTTACTTTATTATTTGTTGATCTAACTGGATGGATTTACCCTCAACGTCCATGGCCATGGTCTTATGAAGGTACTACCATCCAAATCAACATGAAACAAGATACATTATTTGCTTAATCTAGAGGTGGAAAATCCATCCTTAACCATTAAACCAATTTAATTCCACCAATGACGTACCCAACACACGTTGCCTCACCATGATTTCATTATTTTGGGTTTTCCTTACATCAAAGTACGTGCTCAAATGACACACATTTGTAATGATCTCATTTCTAGATACCAATGTACATGTATGTAGATAGGAAAATCCAATTACACCAAAAACATATAGTGTTCCTACTAGCAGTCCTGTCCTCATGATCTCACTACTAGAGATCACAAAGTGTGAACTTCATGAGAAGAAGTATCAATGCTTATGACAAATCAACCCATGATAGTCAACCATATAATATGTCCAATCAGTATTTTTTAGCTAAAATAAAGGACATATGTTTAATATTAATGTCATAGTATATTGAGGTTCTCATTATATCTTGGGATCTTCTATAACCAATGGATAAAATATTTAATCTTTTGACATTACCATTAAATAGTGGACATAGAAAAGTATTCCATATAATGATTAGGTGAAATCATGTATAATTAATTATGTACATCATATGGTAATCATAATTACTATATAGTTGGGTTTAGAGAACCCAATATTATAATATTTCTAAGGTAATCATATGGGAAAATTTTGATTGTTGTTGAATTTTAATTTTTATTCCCTTGATTTTTAATAACATTCATGGGTATCATATGGTTTTATATAGGCTGAAATTTTAGTTTTAATTCCTATATAGATGAGTGTTCTAAAAATCTTGGCAATATTATAGATTTTGATACGATTACCCTTGTATGGATATTCATTGTTTATTTATGCTTATCCAATAATGTGAGTGGGATTTCCATATTGTTATAGACAGTAATAGTTAAAAATATTCAAGAAAATTCCATCTTAAGACACTCTCCAACATTTATTTCCTGTAAAATTCACAATATAATGCCCCTTTCAATGGAGTTTTATAATAGAGAAGGATTATTAGATATGCTAACAGGGTTTACCCTATTGATATATAATTTTTTTTTATCACAATTCATTAGTTTATTTGAAATTATAATAATAGAAAATTATACTCCATCACTATTATTGTAATATTTAATTTTATAATATTTAACACAATAATTATAAATCTAGAGTAGATGAGGTTGTGGTGTATAATGTCTCTAATAGTTAGGGAGTCAAGATAAAACACTATATCGGTTGATGATATTCTTATATCTTAGCTATGAAACATCCCCTTTTAACAACAAATTTTGTCTTAATCATTTCATAATAAAACCATAATTGTATTTATGAAAAATAATATTATCAATCTTTTTTCTATGTTATATAACTGGGCATATTAAATAATTATTCAAAAAATAGTATAGCATGTATAAACCATTAAACTCACTAACATATATTTATATATCTAAAATCACATGTCACATATAATTGATATGTTGTTTTAAAAATGTTGGATTTTTTACATTATGTAATATGTTTTAAATGTAATGAAATTACACAAAAAATATCACCCAAAATCACTTGGGAAAAAATTATATAAACCAAGAAATGAAAATTTAAAACTAATTAATTTTTATTTAATAATCATCAATTTTTATTTTGATTATCTAATAATAATAATAAATGGTTCTTATTATATATGTAAAACTAGACTAACTGAATTAAAAAAATACATCACACACAATTAAATTTATTATGTTATAAAATAACAAATATCATTGAAAATAAAATTCATTTAATGAATATGGAAGCTGAAAAAATATTGGTTGTTCTTTTTTACATAGAAACTAAATGAAAATGATAGTTGAGATAATAGATAAACTATTTGAAATATACCAGTTTGATATTAATGAATAAATGAATGAAAACCTTAAGGGATGAGAGATTGTTGTGGATAGGTAATAAATATAAATTCCATAGGTCAGTGTTTTATACATAGTTAGAAAAGGAAAATAATTCTTTTAAGAATATATGACCCATTTTTAATACACCAATTTGAAGTTAAATAAACCGAATGAATGAAATGGATGATGGATCACCCAACTGTGGAAGAAGTTCGAGAAATGGTAGGAAAAAATATTGATAGATATTAAAATAAGGAGGTTCTTCTGGTGTACTAGTGTTTGTGAATGCTCTATACTAATGGTATTTTAAATCCATTGGTATAATTTTATCTATCTAAACAATTTTTTAAAACCATGGGGTAACCTTCAATAAATAGAATATCGCAATGGGTTTTCTAAACCATTGGGATATGACACCATATAGCAAAGGTTTTTGATAACCATTTGTGATGGGGCATGGGTACAAACTCCCTTTCTAGTAGTTTATAATATATTATTCTTATTCATTTTATTTGGAACATTAATAAATAAAGGTTTCATTACCTTAGTTGGTTCTTGTCCGTGTCATGTCGTGATTTCTAACATCTTTTTAATCTTTGGAAAGGATGTGGTCATTACTACAACAAAATGAGAATTTAAATTTTTTTGGAAGCATTAATTGTAGAATTATTTTGGAAATAATTTCCAATCAGGAAAACCAAGAAATTGAAGTGAAAAATCATGAACTTCACACAAAGAGAACATGCTAATTATCTTGAAGCTTGAGACAGGTATCAAAGATACTATCAAAAATCCCAACCAATAGACACCATATCTCATTTTTATTATCTTTTAATCATCTCATAAAAATGATAAAAGATTATTTTTAAAATTTGGAAAGTGGTTTCAATAGTAATAAGATAACCATGGAATTCAAGGCCATTTATAATATTTTTTGTAAAAAATATATGGAGAAGGCCATAATATAATAAACAATAACTAACATTGTAAAAATTACGACCAATAGACTCATATCTATATTTATGAAATTAAAAAAAATATCATGATTTTTAAAAATAACTCAAATGAAAAAAGGGAGAGAAATGTAACTCACTTAAGAAGATTGGGAAAGACATAAATATATAAAAGAATTATAGAATTTCCTCACCATTTACACCATTAAAAATTTTGGAAAAATATATAAAATTTTTGGTAATTTTAACTAAAAAGAATGAAGCATACTCAAGTCCATCCAATAAACGTTGGAAAGATCAATATTACTCATTTTGGGGGGATAAATTAATTTTCTATATATTTGTAATTATAAATGTGGACAATAATGATCAATTTTAATTTCAAGGCCATATTAATTATGGGAAAACATTTAAATACCTTTGGAGATTCACAATTACTTTATTCGTGATGGTATTTCAAAAATTTGAGGTAAAATGAGCACTCTCCAGCATCGGAAACATGAGATGAATGGTAAAATTTTGATCCTAGATACCCAGATTGGAGAAAAAAAAAATTCCACAAGGGTATAATTGGGGAACCATTATGCCTATAAATTCAGGCCTACAGTGGAAATTTGTTTCCCATATTAAAAAATATTTATGAGAATAAACTTTTATTTCCAACTAAAACGAACAAAAGATGGAAATTATAATTGTAAATAATGATAATATTCAATCTTGACTCTTATATAATGAATATAGAATCAATATTTTTATCAAATCACAATGGAGAACAATAATAAAACACATTTCAACTTCTTAAAAATATTTTATATAATAAACAAGATATCAAATAACAGCTAATAAAAAATCAAATATATTAAATATAAAGTGGATAAATGACCCAAAAAAATAATGATTGAATCAATTTAAGGGTTCTAGGAAATAAAGAGTTCATATCAATTGAGTATTATATGAAATGTTCAATAAGAATGTGAAATAAACCTAAGGAAATAAATATAACGGAGAGTGTTTATGATTGTTTGATAGATAAATAAACCTTTTAAATTGTGGTTGTGAGTCAACTTTCTCAAAAGATAATTTTAATTAATATGAAGACCAAGAGAAGGTAATAATTGGTTTAATAATGTAGAATAACATATTTAAATTATATTTGAGAATAAATATTACCTTAAAGAAATAATAGAAGAAGAGGCTTTGGATCTAGATCAGAACTAACCCATTTAACATAAATTCTAAAAGGGAAATAAGAAAAAAAGGGAAAATAACATGGAAATATCTTTTATATTTTAAATATATGTTGGAAATATTTGGGATACTTATTCTAATTACTCTATAAATCTTTTAAATATGATTAATAGGATGAAATGTATCTCTCCTATTTGGACTTAATTGCCTACAAATTCAATATAATGTTGGTAGGGATGATAAAAGTGGTAGTGTGTTGTATAGTTTTAGAGTAAACATTGTTGAGATAAATCCCTACCTCAATAATGAAGGATAAAATAGAACCATCAAGACTTTAAAACTATTTTTTGGGGTTCTCTTATTATGTGGTTAGTAAGAAAATATATAGGTGCTAGCATGGTGTTTTGATGACTCCTTTGATGATCGGATGATCACTGCTGCAATATTTCGTCGATCCGTGAAGAACGACCACAATCGAACACTGGAATCAGATCGTCTCTCTCTATTAATGAGGAGGGGGAAAATAGAGAGAATCTATCCCCTTTGAGAAATGAATAGTATCTAGAGAGAGATTCCTTATATTTATTTATAGAGAGATGATAAATATACAGTTTTAACACATGATGCGTCAATATATATTTCTTACTAAATAAGTGATATAATATGACAAAAAAAATATTCACAAATATAATTTATATTTTTATCAATTTCTTGTAATATAAAAAATATATGTCCTGATAATATCCAGGCCATTTACTCAAATAGTTTTTCTAAAAATGATAAATGAACCTTGATTATTAAAAAATAAGACTCATTCAAATAATATATTTATCAATAAATAAATTCAACACCAATTATTCGCAATAATAATAATATGAATTTTCCTTTTGTGATCATACATCCTTGAAAAAATCCCAAACCCCATTGGTGGGAGCCACTATATCCAAAACTTCTATTCACTAGAATATGGTTGGATTTTGATTACACTATTGGGTGTGACCCTCTATGAACTTATCTCAATAGCAGTGAATAATATTCACTGACCAAGTACAAGATCTAGCAACCCATCATGGCCCCTAAAAAGAAAAGTACAGTCATAGGAATGACTAACAACCTATAAACATTCACTTTTTAAAATAATATCCAGGCATTTAATATCTCCTAAAGTAGGACACACACTTGTGTTGTCATCATTTTCTCGCTTTGTTGTTTATTGATCTAACTAGAATTATTTACCCTTGACTACCATGACCATGGTATTATGAAGGTACTACCAATGTGATCAAAATGGACCAAGATATATTACTTCCTTAATCTAGAAGCAATGAATCCTTTCTTGAAAATTCTACCATTGTCATACCTCTAATTACACACCCAACACAATCTATCTCTTCATTATTTCATTATCATGGTTTTTTCTGTGCAATAAAGTACATAATCAAATGACACACATCAGTTATGATATCAAGTTAAGAGACCAAGACACATGTCCATAGATTGAAACATTCAATGGCAACCAAAACGTGTGGTGTTCATATTGGGAGGTCTTTCCTCATGATCTCAATACTAGATATCACCAAGTGAGGGCTTAATGAGAAGAAGTCTAAATGCTTATGAGTGCCCAGCACCTAATAGTCAAATATCTACTTTGTTGAGTGAGTATGATGTATATGGACTACATGACAAATGTTTAATATTAATTTCATTACTTCTAGACATTCTCATTATAGCATGGTATCTATTATAAAATTTTGATATGTCATTTATTATATAGACATTACCATTAAATAGTGTATTTAGAAAATTCTAAACTATAATGGTAAATAGTCATCTTGTATAAATGAATGGATACACAATATGGAAATCAAAAGTACTGCCTAGTTGCTTATAGATCACCCACTATTACAACACCCCCACTTGCACTAGATCTAACATACCAACCAACCTTGTTAGCTCTCACATGATTAGGATCATGTTTCTACTAAATCACAACCCTATATTCTAGGTTCTCCATGATTCCACCACATGGCTGTTCTCCTATAAGAAACCTCACCTCCTTGAGTAAAAGTTCTCGAGGGATGGTATCCCGAAGTATATCCATTTTTTACACTATAATAACTTGACATCTGGATAGTAATAATATCATAATTTACATTATGATAATACTTCACTTATATGGTGAAATTCCAAGAACTAGGACAAATTGTTTCATTTATCTTCTTCTTAGCTGACTTGGAAGCTACAACGTACTCAATATTTGTAGGTATATCTACTAATGGATTATTTTAGATTTTCTTTCCCATCAACCTTAACCTAGCTATGATAATAAATCACAAGGATATAATAAAGACTAGTTTGTGTCCTCTCAAAAAATGAGTATCCTTTCTTCTCTACTTATCAGGTACATATCTTTTGTACTTGCAGAAGTAAAATCAGTTGTTTTGGCTGCTTCAATGGTAGTTTTTTATAGATATAACACATATTTTCCCACAGTAAATAATATCTTGATAGTATCAATTCATATATATATCCAGGGATACATGATTTATCTATCACATTAGCATATGGATTTAAAATCAACAATTTAATATCCTCCCATGTCATAAACAAGTCCAATTGGGGAGTTGCATGCCAAGTGAAATTGGTTACAATTACTCTCTTGAATTGTTCTGGCTTGTATTTTTCAATTCAATGTCACTCTTTGTATGATTGAATAGGTATAAGAAACTGTTCAATCTACCTCAGTAGATCCCATTCCCTAATTCAAAGGTTGATACTTTAAGTCAATCACTGGATAATAACATTCATTCATGTATTAACTAACTTAAAGACAAATACTTGTTTTCAAGGTGGTGTGTTACCCTTTAGAATGTTTAATGATTATTTTTTCATGAATTTTTCAATGGTCACAATTAGAAGTGTCTTCATCTATGTCAAAATTATTTGTTGCAAATTTTACATTATTGAGGTTTATATCCTATGATAACATTTATAATATGTTTTTAAGGGTTTATGATTAGTTTTACTATGGATATGATATCTTAAAACCACTAACCAATTTACTTGGAATGGTTAGTGATTATGCTTAATGTTTGGGGAAAATTATTTATATTCCATATGTTTGTTTCAGAATAAATGTATATGATATTTATGATTAGCGTTATTTATATGAGAAATTAATTGGACTTTTTTAGTGACAGGTGGGTCCTACTATAGCCCCTCGATATATTGGTAGGTCTTATGAGACAAATAGATATGGACTTTGCCAAGGCCTTTCCCATTATTAGATATGGTTTTGGATGAGCCCTTTTTCATTTTTAGATGACTTGGAAAAGGGCTTGAAGGTATGTTTTAGAATGTCTTACATATGTATTTTCCTCATTGTGAAGCTAGAAGTTCATAGTTCATTTTCATATTCGACTAATGGAATACCGATAATTATGTTTTATTATAGAATTATTTAATCGTCATATATTTCTACAATATTATGTTCAAGATTTTTATTTTAAAATAATATGTTTTCTTTTATTCTCCATTCCTAATGTTTATGTTTATGATACCTTCCACTATATATTTTACCCCTAGTGGGAATATGAGATAACCCCTTCATAGGTTTCATTTTTCCTAGGACATGGAGAGATGTATTATGAATGACTAACAAGGATAATCCTAGTGTGGTGGATGTTACCAATGGAACTGATATATTGTTTTCCTTTTCAAGTTGTAATGTTGAACTTATTCATGTATCTAGTTTTCCATGTCAAATGAACTATTAATTATATCAGGATATTACTTCCTTGTAATCGTTCTAATATATTGAAATAGTGCACCATATCTGAGCTTCTAGATTCATGGAGTTATAGTTGGAATCAAAGGATGTTTAGTAGATATTTTGGAAACTAGATTTAGAAAACAAATAATAGAGAAGAAACCCGAAGATAATTTTTGTGGATATTTTTTCATGAAAATATTATAATTTTTGAAAGAGATTATGTGGATATTAATAGAAATTACATATATTTCCAGATATTACAAGTGGATGTTGTTCTCGAATAGATTTACCTTAGAGTAAAAACTCCAACATAGAGTGTTGGTGTTGAATCGGGGTACCTTGGTACATAAAAATGGTCCTTAGTTCGCACCTAGTTTGACACTCTTGGAGTATATTCTAAGGATAATTCACATTTTATTTTCCCACCATTACGAAGGATTCATGTCCAATAAAGTAACCAGATTTACGATGCATTAATTTATGCTATGTATAGAGTTATAAAGAGTTCATAATTTAATGAGTTTATATATTATAGGAAATTGATTATAAATGGTTCATAGGAAAAGTAATGAGAACTTCACCCATTCAATTGATTAAAGGTGTAATAATGATCTTACATCTTATGTTATTATGCCATCATTTCAAAGGAAGATAGTCTCCCAAATGTACTCATCATATGAGGAAATAATATAACATTTTAAAAAGATATTTAAATCATTATCTGTGTCCTTTGGATTTTAAGGGAAACAAGAAAAGAAGAGGATGTATTAGAAAAATAAGGATAATTGGATGAAGTAAAAGAAGAGTTTTCCCAACTGTGATAAAAATGGAATGAATCACCCTGGTTGTCACGAGCTGAATCTGGACGCCATCAAAACCGGAACTCTACACGGCCCACAACAAGGACCGAAGGGAATTCCCAATCCCCATGGGCTGGCACAAGTTCCTGGGTATCATAAAATGATAATTGGGAAAAATTTACCCAAGTTTATAAACATAAAACAACAAAAGAATCCAATAAAATGAATCTGGATTTTTCCATCCCAACAATATTTTACAAAAAATTAGAACAGAATTACATATTTTAAAACAACTCAACAAGAATTTAACAAAGGTACAAAACCAAAAAGGAACAGACCAAGAACCCTCATGGCAAGGGGCACCACCCTCAAGCCATCTCCACAAGACTTCACCACCAAGGACCTGCTAGAAACCCGAACCACTAGAACTAAAAACTATACCCAACCTGCGACAAAAGAAATATCCACGTCTACTTACACCCAAGGGTGTAAGTAGGGTGTGAGAAAAATCCCAATAGGATAAAACCACTAATATATTCCATGTGATAAACATTTAATGATGAAAAACATGCATGTTTTCAAAAACATGAAATGCTAGTTACAATTTCTAAAAGATGCATCATTAAATAAAAATAGTTTTTAGGTGGGATAATTTAAAGAATAATAACTTTAAAAATAAATTAAAAATATACTGAATTTTCCAGCTACTCATACTGTATGCCGACGGTAAGCACAAAATATCTAGTGAGCACAAGCAATGGGAAATAACCCATAGGCACTAGCTTGGTGAGGGTCCCTGGCACCTCATATCTCGGTGAGAGTAACAATCACAAATATCCATTCTCATGCATGAGACACTAGTAGGTAACATTCCCATAACCTAGTGGTCCCCAATTATCATCATCATAGTTTAGTTATAGTTGTAAGCGTTAATCTTTCTAAGTGAAACCGAGGTCAAACCCCACAGATTCACTAGCATACTAGTACACGTCCACCCACCTAGATACCCAGGTTTTCCCTTTATGCTCAAACAAGTTCAACAATTCAATGAATAGACTTTTCATATGAAAATATCATTCCCATATCATAAATTCACCAAAAAGACCACATGTATACAATACAAGTCACAAATGTCCACTTTTCATTCAAATTGATTTTGAAATCCGACTCACATCAAAATGGCGCACAACACTTTTCACATTTTTTTGAAACTTACACCAATCCATTAAACAGTTTTATAAAACCATTAAAATATATTAAAACTCTCATAATATATCACTCAATTGTTACATAATACCATTTTCCCTTCAAATTCATTTTATCATCAAACATACACGAAACATCCCACAAACAAGTTTCGATCCAACATCACAATTTAATAAAACATTTCAGAAATTTACAAAACATTATAAAAATGTTTGACATCTTAGAACATCACTTCACATTTCTAAACCCCTTAATAGGTGAACAAAAATACCAAACATTACATATATACCATTTTCCCAATTTTTTTAACAAAATAAAACATTTACAATTTTCATAAAAAGAACCCAAGTGGTGTAAATATGTCTTGCACACAAAACCCATTTCAAAATCCTCATTTAAGAACAAAAACCATACCAATTCAAATCCAGAATAGAATTGGAGTCCCTATATACATTTATATGACCACTTTCAAGTTTAATAAAATCACCAGGAATAATACTACAAAAACTCCAAATGAAAAAACACATTTTCATAAAATGTTCTCAAGAAGTCTAACAATGTTTTAGACCTAAAACCTATTCAAAAACCATATTTTTAGGCACACAGGAAAATAATATATTACCAAACCAGAATTGGTAGGCCAAACAATATTTAGTAAACCATTTCCATATGTTATAAAATACACCCAAATAATACCCCACGAGTAAACATGAAAACACCCAATTTCAATTTAAAATGCAACTATAAAATTAAAAACTTATCCAAATCAATCATAAACAGTTTGCGCACTACAAAAAACATATGAGTAATATGAAAAATGATTAAATACATCAATCTAACTCATCAATAATTGTTTGCACATGGAACCTCCTACCGAAGGTGTCGAATCCCTTAAAACTTGGTGCGAAAAATCAACCGCACCACCGCCGAATCACAAGGAAGATAAATCCAACCCTTGAACACAATATTTAACCAAAAAGACAAAAAATCAAAACATAGGTTTGAACCCTAAATTCTATACATTTTAGACCAAATGGAAGTGGGAGGAAACCCTAAGGAGAAGGAAGAAATTGAAGAGAGAAACACATACTCAAAACAATCTTGAATAAAACATCCCAAAATCCACCAGTATCTAAATTTCAAAACATCCAACCATTAAAGCTAGGTTCGAACAAGGATGATTATATCATGTAGGAACTGAAATGGGGGAAAAGAGTAAAAATAGGTGGAGTTATTAAAGGATCCATTTACCTCTCCAAATCAGGGTGATTTCTGAAATCCCTATATATTTTGTCCAATTTCGTGATTCTATTTATCCCCAAATTGTGTGAGGAGAGCATGGGGGTGCGCCTTAGGTAAGTGGTCTCGGGTGAGAGTTGGAATCACCGAAAATATGTAAATATTAAAGGAGATATTAAATAATTAAAATTTATTTTTAATGCATAAAATGGGATTTCGGGAAGGCCCAATACATTAAATAAAAACCCATATCCACCATGTATATGGATTCCTAAATGGTCCAAATTAATATAGTGGTGTTAATATGTCAGGGGATGGAAATTAGGAATTGTAATGGATAGAAAAATTCTGAAAAATGAAGAAGTTATAAAGGAATCAAAATTTATTTTTAAATATAGAATTTGGCTCACAGTTTGGCCCAATTCATGAAAACTCACCCATTACTGCATAAAAGCTTGGAAAACCCGTAAAACAAAGCATGAATGGGAATTAAATGGAAATTAACTTGAAAATAAGTCATGTATGAGACAATTATCCCCACCATGAAACATTTTCACCCCAAAAAGTCTCATCAAGGCCAAAGCAATAACCAAACCCAACTGAGAAACCAAGAGGTACTCCTATGCCAGTTTTCACCCCCAAAGGCCTACACAACTCCAGTGATCAATTAATGAATTATTAATATCACAAAAAATAATTACACCACATTCCCGAAATTATCAATCATATTCATACTATATCCCAAAATAAAACTCCTTAAATACTATCCGAAAAAGACTCAATCAATTCACCCAAATGAACAAAAACATCGAACAAGGTTACACTTACCATGATATAACTAAACCATTGGGAACTCTCCAATCTCAGCATTTACCCAATGAAGATATAGGTAGCTTGATAGCTCTAAACTAGACTACCTACCTCTAATACAAGACCTTGGATAAGTCTGAGTTTCTGGTATCGGGAACTAAAATAGGCTCCCCACCATAAGAGACAACTTATATTTTTTTTTATAGATAGAATCAGGACACTAATAGGGGAGGCCTAAATGGACTCCCTAGTACAAATGGTATACTTCCCTCATAAATTTACAAAAAAACTTTTATAAGACTCATTGTGGGTATCCCCACCATAAGAACTGACCATCTTAATTGACCAGCATGGGCCGGTACAGAAAGTCCCAAATATTAAAATAGTTGTGAAAACCACATGGTTAGTCCGAACGGTTTCAGAAACCTTGTGCTAACATTGTGGATCCCTCTATCCACATGGTTTTCTGGGGCATGGTCACTACTGACCAGGTCCAAACTATGTTCTCAACCTATCTAGAAAAACATCAAACCATTATCCAAAGACTCAATGGAAACCAAAGGAGGAGGGAATAACATTGGGCGATGACATGGGTACAAGTCTTTCCACCTATTTCCACGGAACAAGAACAACAGAAGAAGGATGATGAAACCATAGGTTTAAAATCATCCTATATTTCATACTGAGGATATGACTATGTACAAGGGTTTTAACAACCCTGGGATTTTCCCTGACTATGATCCAGCTTTTCTCTAAGACCTATGGCTGGATCTCAAAAGATTGAAGCATCTTCAGCCTCACAATTAGGCTTTGGAAACCCCCTGAACAAGAATTATTTTTACGGTACAACCAACAACTACACCAAAATCACTGATATGTTTTCCAAGAAATAACACATTCCAGACTCACTTTACCCAAACCCGATATTTCACTGAAACAAGGGCTTAGAAGATGCACACACAATAAACCTTTTTTGTTCAAATGATAAACTATATAAGTAATGAACACCTATACTCACCTTCCTTTAAAATGGAATATTTTTAAGTTTTTCCAAGGGATAAATTCTCCTAACATAACAGATACACTCAGATGATTTCCCAACATTCACCTTTATGGTTAATCAAGCACATGACATCATAAGGCATCACCGAACATGACCATTGCGACTGATATAAACAATGCATAGAGATGGACCTTATACAATATACCCCAACAGAACACAATTCTAGAAAGTGGATAAAATATCTGATCATGACTATATTTCCCACACTGTTGGTTTAACATGAACTCACGCTTTAACGAAACGGTGAAGAACCTAGAGGCCCTCTTAGACACCATCAGGACACTCATCCCCACTAAGAACCCGAGACCACTTCCAACTTCGACGAATTAGGAAATATAAGAAACTAAGGTTTCTTTCAACCTTCCACGAGCACTATCCCGCTACAAGAGAATATAAACATCAAATAGAGAAATGGGTGTAGAATCTGTCAACAAATATCAATAAAAGATTTCTTATATTGATCAACTGGAGGATTTTCCAATTGCGAAACTATCAGGGTTGTACTTCAGTTATGCGTTAACCATTAATGGGGGCGTACCTTATCCAATGAGGGAACCCAAGGACCCAACCAAGATGGTACATTGGTCAAAAAAATCCATAAACTAGATCCAAAAACATGAAGGGAACCACCATAAAGTTGTCCCGAAACATATCTCAGAGGAGACTACTAACCGGTTCTTTTACCCAGCTTACCGACCAAACATAAACGAAAAACACAGTTCAAACCGGAGGGGTTCTTGGACTCAAAATATCCCACAACATCAAAATTTTACAAAAAACACATAATATAATCCATACCAAACAATTCATCAAGACAACATGTTTTTCTTTAAAAACATTTCTTGAAAACAAACGGTTCAGCGGTTTGCGTATCCACTAAGGGTACCCCATGGGCCTTACACATGCATGTTTCTATGCCACACCGGGAACCCTCCTCATATCCATCCCAAAATACATCCAATCATTCCATCAACCATCCTTTATCCCATATAACCCCATGCATGGGGTTGCTTACGGAAATACCAAAGGTTAAAACAAAAATTCTTTCCACTTTTAAAAACGAAAACAGTCAACCAACACATCATTTTTCTCTAAAATTCTAACCATAAGATCAAAATCCCAATTCGCATATTACAAAGTATTTCAGAAAGACACAAAAATTTATAAAATAACTCACTTTCAAGATATTCACATCAATTTCAAAACATCTCATCCCATTAAAACACCCTTTGATTGTTTAGAAAACTCTATTGGAAACACTGTTCAAAACTAACTTCAATATAGTTCCTTCTTTCAAAAGAGGTGTAGGCACACCATATTCCATTTTAAAAAAATTCTGAAAATTAAGTTCCACCATTTCACAAATCAAACCATTCCATATTTATTTGAAAATCATTTCACTAAAACTTTATGCTTATTTAAACCAAAGTGCCATGTTTTGAAAACTAATGCACAAAACAATCTGAGAGGAAAGTTGTTTTAGTGGCTGACATGGAAATATGGTTGGAGGACATATTACAATCAATTCAATGACATAGATAGTGTTCTAGGTAATATCCTTGTCTCTACATGGCTTTCCAGGCTCTGCGATCTCACTAAGACCATTAACCCAACTCTCTTTTCATTTTGCATAATAATCATCGAACCAAGAAAACCAAAGGACTTAAGATAAATACCAACTTCTCCTAAAAACATGAATCCCATCATGATGTGTGGTGATTAGGAACACTACCCATAACTAGAATTAAAAGTCCCAACAATCCTAACTCCAAAATATCCCGACTCTTCCCCAAATAACATGACCCAATGAGATAACCTGAACCACCTTTGATACCATTTGGTCACGAACCGAATCTGGTCGCTATCAAAACTACCACTCGACCCAGCCTGCAATAAGGAACGAAGGGCATTCCCGATCCCCATGGGCTGGAACACGTTTCTGGCTATCATAAAATGATAATTGGTAATGATTTACCCAACATTATACACTTAAAACAACAAAAGAATCCAATAAAACGAATCTGGATTTTTCAATCCAAACAATCTTTTAAAAAAATCAGAACTGAATTACATATTTTAAAACAACTCAACAAGACTGTAAAAATGTAAAAAACCAAAAGGTAATAGTCCAAGAACCCTCATGTAATGGGGCACCACCCTTCAAGCCATTTCCACAAGACTTCACCACCAAGGACCTGCTAGAAACCCGAACCACTGGAACTAAAAATGGTAACCAATCTGCGACAAAAAAAAACCAAGTCTACTTACACCCAAGGGTGTATGTAGGGTGTGAGCCAAAGCCCAATAGGATACCAAAACTAATATATTCCATGTGATAAACATTTAATCACGAAAGGTATGCATGTTTTCAAAAACATGAAATGCTAATTATAATTTCTAAAAGATGCATTATTAAATAAAAACAGTTTTCAGGTTGGCTAATTTGATAAATAAACACATTTAAAATAAATACCAAAGCTACTGAATTTTCTAGACACTCATACCATATGTCGACGGTATGCACAAAATATCTAGTGAGCATAGGCAATGAGAAATAACCCCTAGGCACTAGCTAGCTGTGGGACCCAGGTACCTCTTATCTCGGTGAGAGTAACCATCACAAATATCTGTTCTCGTGCATGAGCCACTAGTAGGAAAGATTACCATATCATAGTGGTCCCCAATCATCATCATAATAGTTTAGTTAGAGTTATAATCATTAATATTTCTAATTGAAACTGAGGACAAACTCCACGGATTCACTAGCATACTAGTACACATCCACCCACCTAGATACCCAGGTTTTCCCTTTGTGCTCAATCATGTTCAACAAGTCAATTAATATACTTTACACATGAAAATATCATTTCCATATCATAAATTCACCAAACAGACCACATGTATACAATACAAGTCACTAAAGTCCACTTTTCATTCAAATTGATTTTGAAATCTGATTCACCCCAAAATAGACCACAACACTTTCCACATTTTTTTAACACTAAAAATGCATTAAAAAAATTAAAACAACATTCCAATATATTAAAACTCATGTAAAAGCTTACTCACTTGTTAAATAATACCCATTTTACCTTCAAAATCATTTTGTCATCAAATTTTCATGAAACAGCCCACAAACAAGTTTCGCTCTAGCATCACAATTTAATAAAACATTTCAGAAATTTACCAAAAATTATAAAAATTATTGACATCTTAAAAGATCACTTAACCTTTAAAAACCCCTTAATAGGTGAACACACATACCAAATAGTACATAAGTACCATTTTTCCACTTTGTTTAACCAACTAAAACATTTACAATTTTCATAAAAGGAACCCAAGTGGTGTAAATATGTATTGCACACAAAAACCATTTCAAAATCCCCATTTAAGACCAAAAACCATACCAATTCTTATCCAAAACAAAATTTTAATCCCTAAAGACATTTATAAAACCAATTTCAAGTTTTATAAAATCACCATGAATAATACTACAAAAGATCCAAATGAAAACACACATTTTCATAAAATGCTCCCAAGAAGTATAATAATGTTTTACACATAAAACCTATTCAAGAACACTATTTCTAGGCCCAAATAACACTAATACAATACCAAACCAGAATTGCCAAGCCAAAAAATATTTAGTTAACTAATTCCATATGTTATAAAATAAACCCAAATAATACCCAACGAGTAACACATGAAAACACCAAATTTCAAGTTAAAATGAAACTATAAAAATAAAAACTTCACCAAATCAATAATAAATAGTTTTCTCAACACAAAAAACATATGAGGAATATAAAAAATGAGTAGATACACCAAGATAAATCATCAATAATTTTTTACACATGGAACCACCTACTGAAAGTGTCGAATCCCTCAAAACTTGGTGCGAAACATCAACCGCACCACCGTCGAATCACAAGGAAGATAAATCCAGACCTAGACCAAAATATTTAACCAAAAAGACACCAAATAAAACCATAGGTCTGAACCCTAACTTATGGACATTTTAGAACATATTGAAAGAGGCAGGAAACCCTAAGGAGAAGGAAGAAATTAAAGAGAGAAACACTTACTCAATAAAATCTTGAATAAAACGACACAAAATCCACCATTATATGAATTTGAAAATATCCAACCATTAAAGTTAGTTTATAACAAGGATGAGGATATCATGTCGGAACTGGAATGGGGGAAAAAGAGTAAAAATAAGAGTTATGAAATGATCAATTTACCTCTCCAAATCTGGGCGATTTCTGAAATCCACTTACCTTTTGACCAATTTCTCGAAACTATTGAGTTCCAAATTGTTGGAGGAGAGAATGGGGGCTCGCCTTAGGTATGTGGGATCAGGTGAGAGTTGTAATAACCGAACAACATAAATATTGAAGGAGATATTAAATAACTAAAATTTATTTTTAATGCAGAAAATGGGCTTTCGTGCAGGTCCAATATGTTAAATAAAAACCCATATCCACCATGTTTATGGATCCCTAAATGGTCTAAATTAATATGGTGGTGTTAATAGGTCAGAGGAAGACAATTAGGATTTGGAATGGATGAAAAATGTTGAAAAATGAAGGATTTATAATGGAACCAAAATTTATTATTAAATCTGGAATTGGGCTCACAGTTTGACCGAATTCATGAAAACTCACCCATTCCTCCATAAACGCTTTGAAACCCCCCCAAAAATCATGAATGGGAATTAAACAGAATTTAACTTTAAAAAAGGAAATTTATGTGACACTGGTAAATGCTTGAATGGAATGAGAGTTTTTTATATGTGTGGAGATAAAGGACACCATGTTCGTGTTTGAAAGTGTAAGAAAAAGGTTTTGAATGTACAATTCATCAACTATAAGATGATGTGACAATATGGAAGTCAATTCCACAAGCATCAAAGGAATATTCCCTAGAAAATGTCATTGGATAATTATCAAGTCATGATACTATAACAAATTAAGTGTAATTATTAATACACCTCATCTAGAATCATGTCACTTGAATATTTTATCAGAAATGTATTGGTTATAAGAATTAAAGAATATATAAGCATTTTACTACAGAATTGGGATGAAGAGATATTGAGATCAACCATCAGCTCTAATGAACATAACCTTGAACATAAACCCTAATCAAGAGTTCACCAATGATGATTAAGCTTGGCTTCCTGGGATCTTCACAACAATGCCATTTTTTGATCTAAGTCTAGAAAGATTCCCAGAGAAGAAAGGATCTGAAGATAAGAAGGAGAAAGAACTTGAAGGTGCCCTTATGCCTAAAGAATCTATCAAGAATGCACAAGGTATTTCTTTCCTTGAAGCTCTTAAAGGCCCCCACCCCTCTTCTCATGCAGATCTGAAAAATCACTTGCCAATAAAATTCTTGGAGGATGGGGGTTTCTCGGTCGAAGCTGATCCAGATGCGATCCTTCAACGATGAAGACTTTGTATGTTTTCTATCATGGGATTTATTTCATATGAAAAGGGTCATAAACCTTGTTCTTACCTGGAACTGAAACAATACATTTCAATTTGTTGAGGTATTAAGAACTGGAAATCCATTCCCTTAGGCAGAGGGTATTTTCATATGCTCCTTAACTCACGGGATGATCTATATAGGGTTTGGAGGCTAGGCTATTTTCAACTTAAACCATGATTCATTCGTTTACCAGAATGAGATTTTTCATTTAACCCGAATACACAGAGAAGTAAATATTTTCAAGTTTGGGTGAGATTTCACAACCTCAACTGGTTCTTCTGGCACCCAAAAATTTTAAATGTCCTCACTTATTGGATTGGCACCCCACATAAGATTGATCAAAGAACAGTGAAATCAGAACTATGTATGTTTTCCAGGATTCTTATTGAGGTAAACATAGAAACTAATAAACTATAGTCCATTACTTTTAGTGCAAAAGAATACAAGACTGAGGTAAATCTTGTTTATGAGAAGCTTCCTCCCTTCTGTGACTATTTTAAGATAGTCGTACATTCAATTATTAACTGTAGAGTTTTCCATAGGAACCCAAACCAACAGAATTCTTCTGAATTGATAGAAGTTAAGAAGTATAGAAAAGACAAATCCCTTCCCCCTGACGAAGCAGGGACTTCTAAACAACCATATGAAAATGTGTTGTTAAATCTTATGTTAAATCTTGTGTCTCAGGGGCAGATCAATTGGAGGATCATGATAATGAAATTGATGAACACATTATTAAACACAACATAGAGAATGAGGTTATGCTTATTCTCAAACAATCTCATGTTAACTTGGAGACCCCTTATAAATCCAACATGGAGTCCTCACCTATTCTGTGGAATGGAATCATTCTTGATCCTACATCTCTGAGCCCTAACTCACAACCTGTGCTGGCTAAGAATGAGGATCTATTGATCAAGAATGTTGCTTGATCTGCTTCCCCTACCCCCACCCCCTAACACTACTTTTACAAAAAAACCTGCAACAATGCACGAGGTTGTTCCTTATGGAAATCCTTCTCTCAATCTGGGAATGGAGCATGTATACTCTTTCTTAATAACATCTGAAATTAATCTTGTATCTTATGTTCCTACTTCCCCTAAGGAAAATTTTGATGCCCTCATTTACACGGAACACTCCCCTAATGATAATGAACAGTCAGACACTATGACTTTCCTCCCCCCTTCCATTACTTAGTCAGAAACCTCACCGAAGAAAGGAGATCAAGACTCTGTCTCCCAGAATGATACACATTCGACCCCTTGTGACTCTATTATAGTTTCAAAACCTGTAACAATGTCCACCCATATTCTAGAGACTGACAGTAGCCTACTTCCCCCAATATCGAAGACCATGGTGGGGGATTCTACTTTGGATATTGCTCTTTTAAAAAACCTGGAGAAAACTTACACTCCTTGCAAGGAGATATCTCCCAGAAAAAGCAGAGGCAAAATTTATGGAAATAAAAAGAAAGGGGCTGCAACCCCTAAAAATAAGACTTAATGCATATTTTATTTTGGAACTGTTAGGGTATTTCAAACTCTATCACCCTTAATGTTTTAAAAATACATATTAGTGTTCATCGCCCTAAAATACTTGCTATTGTTGAACGAGAAGTTTACTTTTCTCTCAAATTTCTCCACCACTGTAATCTTGGTTTCTCTTTCTTAGGGGCATGTAATAATGATAATACTATTGAAAACCTCTGGATTTTCTTTCACTTATCTCTTCAAAATGGGAAAATCTTGAGTGTTACTGACCAATCCCTGATATGTGACTATTTATTGGATCACACTCATACTTTAAATACTTTGTTCAATTCTAAAAATTATTATCAAGATAGAAGACCCCATTGGAATGAAATCCCCCCATCTTAACAACAAAATACAAGACCTCGAAATTTTTTTGAGGACTTTAATGGCATTATTTCCTCTAGAAAAACATAGTCACTCTTACTCTAACATCTCTTTAATGGTGTTTGAAGCCTCCATAGAGGCTAACAATCTGATTCAAGTGAATCTCACAGGTTCCAAATTCACTTGGATTATACATCACTACAATCGGGTTGTAGCTAGTAAACATCATAGAGCTTTTACCAAGGATGCAGCTCTTGATAAATGGGATTACATTTCGATTATCTCTCTTCCTAAACCTACTTCAAACCACCATTTTATTTCGGCCAGTATCCCTCAAGCCCATCAAATACCCTTTCATCCTTTTAGGATTAATTTGGCTTAGTCCTCTAACCCAAATTGATTTTTCTCAAATTAAAAAATCGTGGGAGAACATGGGGAATCACAGTGATCCCTTTGCTTGAACCACTAAATTAAATAATCTTTAGCTTATTCTCATAAATTGGTTTAAAACCAAATCTAATTCAATTGATAAAGAAATTCAACACTTATAAAAATGTCATTCTCTATTCCAAAATAACAACTCTACCTCTATATCCACTCATGATATCCAAAATGAAATTAATATCTCTACTAAACTAAACTCTTTTCTAAACTTCAAAGAAAATATCAAAAAGAAAATTTTTAAAGCCAAATAGCTCAATGATGGAGATAGAAACACCAAATTCTAAAACTCCCTTAAAAAAGATAGAAATGGTAATAGGCCCCTCTACTATTTAAGGGAAGATGGAAACCTGATTGAATCAGATGAATTGATTTGTAATCTTGTTGTTTCTTATTTCTGTAACAGTTTCAATGGTCCTAATATCAATAAATATATTTTTCCTAATGTCATTATGAACTTGGTGACAATTGAGGATAACCGTTTACTTAACTATATTCCTCTTTATTTTGAAATCAAGGACACTATGTTTGGTCTTAACTCTGATAGTTCCCCCAGGCCAGATGGATTTAATAATGGGTTTTATCAAAAACATTGGGTTGTCATTCAAAATGATGTTTGTAGTTTGGTTAAAACTTTTTTTTGACAAAGGTATTCTTCCTCATGGCTTAAACTCTCAGTTCCTTACACATATTCCTAAATTTTACAATGATGATGAAATCCATATATTCAGACCCATTTCCCTTTTAAATTTTCTCTTTAAAATGATGACTAAGATCATTTATAATAGACTCTATACCATTATTAACATAATTGTCACCTGTAATAAGTTTTGTTTTATCAAACGTAGATCCATACTGGATTGTATTTTTCTTTCCTATGAATCCACCAATTTGTTGAATAGAAACTCTAGAGGAGGGAATGTTGTAATAAAACTAGATAAAATAAAATCCTTTGATATCATTGACTGAAACATTATCTTTAAAGTGATTTATAGCATTGGTTTTAAAGAAATTTTTCTCAATATAATTAAAACTATTTTCACCTCAGATAATATTTCTATTCTGGTTAATGGTTCTCCTAGAGGTTACTTTAAATGTAATAAGGGTTTCAGACAAGGTGACCCTCTTTCTTCCATCCTTTTCTTCATTGTAGAGAATTATCTAAGTAGATTTCTCACTCTAGATGTTGATCAAGGCAAGATCAAACCGATTCTTGACTCTAGGAATTTAAATTCCACATCTTATCTTATTTATGTCGATTGTATTATATTATTACTCCAGGGAGATACTAAAAATATTAATAACTTGAAATATATTATTATACATTATGAAGATGTGTCTGGAAAACATGTCAATTGGAATAAATCATTTATCTACTTTGGAAAAATCTTTCCCCTTAATCAAAAAGGTCATATGATTGATACTTTAGGGGTCAAAGGGGTTTCCCTCTCCTTTACTTATCTTGGAGTCCCCATATTCTAGGGCCAACCAAAGGCTTTATATTTCTATCACATTGTTGATCAAATTCATAGACAACTTTTTGCATGGAAGGGAAAACACTTTCAATGGATGGAAGAGTCTGTCTTGCTAAATCCACCATTGTATCTAAGATGGTTTACTCTATGATGGTTTACAAAATGATTATGGGTCTCTTAAAACATCTAAATATTTCTATAAGGAACTTTATTTGGAGTCGAAGTATTCTTGAGAGGAAACATGTCACTGTCCCCCGTCTTACCTGTTGTAAACCTGTTGAGCATGGAGGAATTTTCATTAAGAATCTTAAGAATTTTAATGAAGCTCTCCAAGACAGACTCATGGGGTCTCTTATAAATAATAAAGCTCAATCAACGGGTTTTATTCGGACTCACTTTATTAAAAATATCAAGGCTGGTAAGCTTCAATATATGACTTCTTCTATTGGGCCTTATATAAAATCTTATTTCCCTCTATTTCAGCCAACTCCCAATGGATTATCAGTAAGGAATCTACATTAATCTTTTGGTTGGAAAACTGGACTGGTGCCCCCCTTCTTTCTAAGATTCCCAATACATTAACTTCTTTCCCCAATAATTACACCATTAGGGACTTGATCAATGCGCAAAGTCTTGACTTACTTGATAATATAAAAGAGGTGGATGATAATTATTTCTTCACAACTAATGACGATCTTTTTGTTTTGGAACCTTCTCAAAATGGCATGCATGATTCTAAGAGCTAATAAAAACAATAATAATCTAATAATGATGAAAATCTATGTTGGATAATAAACTTCAACAAAGTGTGGATAAAACCATATCCTTTCACTTTTATTTGGAGAATAGTGTACCAAAAACTGCCACTAAATGTTGTCTTCAATCCTGTGGTTTTAATAATTTCTATAAATGTAAAATGTGTAATCCTCATCGGGAAGACATAAATCATATTTTTCTATCCTGTGACACTACTAC
Source organism: Viscum album (assembly GCA_963277665.1). Taxonomy (NCBI): domain Eukaryota; kingdom Viridiplantae; phylum Streptophyta; class Magnoliopsida; order Santalales; family Viscaceae; genus Viscum; species Viscum album. The sequence goes on along the minus strand of OY728165.1, from coordinate 66,200,580 downwards.
TGCTCTTTGGAATTACGTTTTTGATCTTTTTTAGTGCATTTGGCTCTTAGACAGTTTCATATTTTTTCAACATAAAAGGAAAGTAGAGTTCCAGATATCTCCACAGATTAGAAACTTATTTCTCATTGTTTTTGAGGAGCTACTCCATGTCCTTTGGTATGATAGAAATTATTACATTTTTAACAATGACTCATTTATATTAAATGAAGTTAAAATTAGTATTCTTTTTTTCATTAAAGAGGCCACTTTGATAAAAAATAATCACTACGAAAACTCTGTCGAAGATCTTGTGACTCTTCATCTAATTGGAGTTCATGAAATCAATCCAAATCCGAACTTAAAAATTTGAGTTTTTTTGGAAATATCCTCCTCTTGGATGGATCAAAGTTAATGTTGAAAGAGCCTCAAACGGGAAACCCAGGCCTTTTGGGCTATGTTGGTGTCTTTTGAGACCATCTTGATCAGATCAATGGATGTTTCTGTGGAAGCTGCTGCTTTGCATCAACCTTAGAGGTGGAAATGATGGGTGTCATCCATACCGTCTATTTTTCCAAGAAATTCGACTGGAGCAACATTTGGATAGAAAGTGACTCGACCACTATTGTGCAAGACATCTGGAGTGGTGTTAATCAGCTTGTGTTGTCCCTCACCCCCAGATAGTTGGACTGCCTGCACTCTCTCAGAAGGCTGAATTTCATTATCACACACACTTATCGTGAAGTCAACAAGATTGCTTACTATCTTTCCAACAAGGGAATTCCATATGATGTCATCTAGAGGGATGAAATCCCTCTTGGTATACTCGTAGTTATTATTAAAGATACCAAAAAATTTCCATCTTTTTGACTTATTTAATCTTGCGATGTACTCTTTATTGATTTAATAAATTTCAGTGTTCTGGTCTTTGACCAAAACACAACCATTAAAAAAAATTACTACAGTAAAAAGTCATTAAGTATTTTAGGTTTTATGAAGAATTATACCAAGGATAAGTGACTTAGTATAAATTTAATATATTGGGAATGTATATGGTTGAGGAAAAGACATCCCAAATATATTCTTGATGATTATTATAATGATGAAGTAATGTTATTTTTGGATAAGTACTTACTGCCTCAAAACTAATTATTGACTTGTTGACAAGTGGTTTGTCCTATAATTGATGGAGTTTGAATTTTTTTTGGATATAAGGAATATAAATAATAACATAGTAAGGATGAATTCATTTTTCCAAAAAGGTTTTGGGAAATTTGAGTTATTACCATATTTCTAGATGAAACCTGATGAAAATATTTAGATGTTTAGTATGTGAATTAATTTTGCTACTACATGTTGATTAAAGGATATGACAAGTTCATCTTTGAAATTAAGATACCTACCTTTTAATTTGATGAATCATTATAGTAATTTTATCAATTTATGAATGGTTAAAGTCGATCATCATATGACCTTTTAGAGTTTATTGTATTACTGTACCATATGGCGTAACAGGTTCTAAGATATGAATTACAGATAGTTCAATGGGAAATCAAAGGATAAAATCTTGTTTATGAAATAGAAATGTATATTTATACTCTTATAGTGTGGAATAATCCCTTAACTCAAGGAAAAAAGTCATAAATAAAATGAAGTCTTATTATAATAATCTTTGATTATATCAATGATTTTTTGCAGTAGGTTATAGTTTTTTGGCAATAAACATTCAACTGAACATGTTCTCCATCACTTTTCTTCAGAACTTCATAGTTTTATTTTTCTTCCAAGTATTGATTTTTTACTTCCAACTAATGTCACACCACTTGAAAGCATATTTTTTTGGGTGACCACATAATTTACCTTATGCTTTTTTTAAAGAGGATATTTTATTATCCCTGTTTCTGATATGGTTTTCCAACAACGTAATTTCTAACCCGGAAGCTTTAACTTTCAACGTGCATTTTCAAATTGTGAAGTCGTATTTATGTTGAGGGAGGGATAATGTAATACCCAGGTAATTGTTTGAATAATTTTAAATAACTTAAGATTATTTTTTTAAAATTAATAATAGTACAAATAAATAATTATAATTTATAGATTTAAAATTAATTAAGTAATGTTATAAAAAATATTTTTTACACTATTATTTTGCATAAAATAATATTTTCATTTGAATATATATATATATATGATTAACAGATTATTTAATTAAATATTTTAAAGAATAAAAAATGTATTGAATATTATAATTATTTTTATAAATACAATATTATTTTATGAATATATTCACTATTAATATGACACGCCATGATTTTATTGAATGATTTATTAGATAATTTCATTTCATTAGATAACTGATATGTGAAAAACACTAAGTCACTATGAAATAAAAATTTATCATAACCTAGCCAATGAACAATTTTTTTTCACTTTTGTGTTTTGATTTTGAAAATATGGGCTTAGACTGCTGTGATCGGTATGTTTTTTAGACTCTAACAGGATCAACATAATTTTTGGTGAACGGTAACTTGACCCTAATGAATAGTAATATACCCTAATGAATAGTAACATGACCCATATGAATATTAACATACCCTTATGAATTGTAACCTCACCCTTGTAAGTATAAATAAAATATAGGCACCATATAAATGAAAGTGAATATTTTAAACATTCAGAGTTAAGTGTTGGTGTTTTTCTGATAAGTAAATATTTAATTAAAATTTTATAATTAAATAATCAATTTATAATATTATTCTTAAAATTTAATCATAAATAAATATTTTATTATAATATGATTTTTTGTTAATTTAATGATTTCTTAGTTAAATTTGCAGCTTATTATAAAAAGAATTGTAATTTTTAAAAACATTATTTTCTGATTAAATGGTGATTGTAATTAAAAATTAAATTTCACTTTTTAAGGAAATTATATTTAGAAAATGGATTTCATTTTTGGATTCTACAAAATTTAAAATGGATAGTATAATTTTTTTTCTGGAATACACTAATTTTTGGTGAACAACGAATATACAGTAATTTACAAAATATGCTAAATAAATGAATTTATGCATCATGATTGAGTCACGAGTGATTCAAATGGCCATTATTTCAAACTCACATGCACTTATTACTATTTTTAGTCACAAAAATCAAGACTATTCATAGTCTTGAGAAAAAGTAATTAAACTTTGATTAAAATAATAGAAAACCCTCCACTCCACCAATATAAATCCACCCATAACTTCCTCTTTTCTTTACTCCTATCATGCCTCTTTCCTTGTCAAAATTCAGCCCAAATCTCCCCCAAGACCTCCATGTAAAATATCCCTTGGTTTCATGAAATGACTAAACCCACTCTCCCTAATGAGTCTCTGAATGAAGATATACTCAAGGCATAAATTCCTCTTTTCATTTCTTTTATTTAAAAGTTCTTTTTTTTCTTTTCTATTATCACAACAAATTTTCCAAATGTTATAATAACTTATGTAGCATACATGTGCTGGATTGTTTTTATTATAATTTAATAGTTCATCATCATCTCTCATTTCCCCTTCTATTATATTTGAAATGAAAACACCATCTGAGTAGTGTTAATTTATAAAATTCAATGACGACGGGTTTTCAATTTCTATCACCCTCTTCAATTCAAGTCATGAAACAATTTTTATGGTTGAAACATAATATAATATATGTATTATAACTTATGTAAGGTTATTGAATATTTTTCTACCCATGATATTAATTTATAAATCAAAAAGAGTTTGTTGTGATAAAAACCCACCAATTAACCCAAACAATTATCATTAAGGTTTTATATAGTGATCCATATTCACTCCCAAAAATCAAACAAATTTTATAACCATTTAATATTTAAGTTTTTAACTAAAATAATAAAAATTCTATCCTGGAAATCTATTCTAATTCTACATGTGTATCTGTACATGAATACAAGTAAACCGATCATGAAAACCTAGGAAGAAAACACTCCCAAACAATGAAATTGAATCTCTTAACCAATAAAAAGACAAAAAATGAACCTAATATAGTTATAATAAATCAATTAATTTAAATTATGTTCTTTAGTTGGAAATTAATAAACCTAAATTTTATTATTAATGTCATTAATATCAAGCGAAGAATACCATCTATCTTAAGGTAAGGGGTTTCCTCTTCTCACATCCATTTTTGCGACATATTCCTTATTAACTACTACTAATTATCTTTGGTGTACATATACTGATCATTTATGTATCATATCATGAATCTATATAAGCTAATTTTATTAAATGTATCATTTTATAGTTATTAAATTAGAGGCATAAGATTCGATTCTTTACAAAGTGGTACGGGTTTTCTACCCGAACCTTCATTTTCATTTGGGTTACTCTTATTCTCTATATACCGAAGTTAAATTTTCATTTATTCATATGTAATACCCATAAATTAGGTGTGATTTTTCTATATATGTGTATCAATATTATTTCTTCTTTATTTTTTGTGGATCTATATGTTGAAAAATGATATTTCAAAAATTCTTCTTGAAAAACAACCCCTTTTCTAGGGAACTTCTCGAATTCTTACATATTTTCATGTGGAACATATAATATATTTTATGTCATTATTATTTCTTTAAAATCACACATGTTATCGTAAAAAATATCCTTTATTCATTTCTAGTTCTATTAAAGAAAAATTGCCTTTATATTTTAAAATCTATTTTATTTTTTTCCTAAAGTCACACTAAAATGTTTTATTTCTAAAGTTTTTTTAGAACACTTTTATATAATTTTAATTTAGTGGGACATCGTTTATGCCTAAAATATAATTTCACAGTTTTCCCTCTTATTTTATAGGATATACTTGTTTGAAAACAAAATATCATGATAAAAATAAATGAATTTCCAAAATAACACTTCTTTCCAAAGTAAAAAAATGGTTTTCTTATCTCACTTTAACTTTTATGAGATATTCACCTTCTTCAGAACATATTCCTTGAATTTGATGTATGTACTTAGCTTCTAGTATATAATATCAAGTGTATCCTTATGCTCAAGATATTATAGAGGGAATATTGTTTGAATGTTTCAAGGTGGTATGAGACTATTTGGAATGTTTAAGGATAATTTTTGTAAAAATATTTCAACGGTCTCATTTAAAAGTATCTTAATCTATGTGAACATCTTTTGTTGAAAAAAATAACTTATTTAGTTTTATATTTTATGATAACATTTATAATATGTTTTTAAAGGGTTTATAATTATTTTTACTATGTTTGTGCTATCTTAAAATGATTAATGATTTTACTCTAAATGGATAGTGTTTATTATTAATGTTTGGGGATAGTTATTTACATTTCATATGTTAGTCTCGATATGAATGTATATATTGTTTAGATTTATCCTCATTTATATTAGTAATGCATTGGACTTAGTAAGTGAGGGGGTGGGGGGGGGATCCTACTATAACCCCTTGAGGCATCGGTAGGTCTCATGAGACAAATACATATGGGCATGGCCGAGGCCATTCCCATTTTTAGATATGGTTTTAGCCAAGGCCATAATCATTTTTAAATGACTTGTTCAAGGCCTTGACCGTATGTTTTTGAAATTCCAACATATGAATTTCCCTCACTACGAAGCCATAAGTTAATAATTCATTTCGTTATTTGACTATTAGAATATCCCTGATTATGTTTTATTATGGAAATATTTACTCAGAACATATTCTTACCATGTTATGTTCATGATATTTTTAAAAGAATGTGTTTTATATTATTCACCATGCCTAATGTTTATTTTTATGATACCTTCCACTGTATTTTTTACCATTATTGAGAATTTTTTCACAACCCTTCATATGATTCATTTTTTCTAATACATGGAGAGATATATTATGAATGACATGCTAGGATAATATTAGAGTGGTTGATGTTCCCAATGGGACTCATATGTTGTTTTTAATTTCAAGTTTTAATGTTGAACATATGTATGTATCTATTTTTCTAAATTTAATAAACTATTAGTTCTTTTAGGATATGAATTCCTCGTAATCAAAAAAATGTATTAAAATCATACACTGGATCCAGGATTTTGGGGTCGGGGTGTTAAAGTTGGTATCAAAGGATGTTTATTAGTAATTTTGGAAACAATATTTAGAAAACATAGATTAGAGAACAAAAACTGAAGATAGTCTTTGATGATAAGTATGAATGAACATCCTAGAATTTTGTTAAGGAAGAGATTATGTTGATATTTCTAGAAAATACACCCCTGTCTGGATACTGTAAGTTGACATTATTCTAACTTAGATATACTTATGTGTAACAACTCCAAAAAGATGTTTCAGGATTGACCCAGTGTATCTTGTTAGACTGCAATGTGCCTTACTACGCACCTAGTTTGACACTCCCAGAGGATATGCTTAGGATAATTCACATTTTCTTTACCCACCATTATGAAGGATTTATGTACCCTAATGTAACCAAAGAATATGGTTCTAGGATTTACGATGCATTAATTTATTCTATTTATATATTTATAAAGAGTTCATAATTTAATGAGTTAATATATCATAGGAAATTGATTAGAAATGGTGCCTAGTAAAAGGAATGAAAACATCACCAATGCACTTTATGAAAGGAGTAAGAAGGATCTTATATCTTATGGTATTAAGTCATCATTTTGAAGGAAGATAGTATCCTAAATTTCCCCATCACTTGAGTAAATAGTATCATATGATAACAAGATATATAAATAATTATCTAAATCCTATGTCTTTGAAGGGAAACAAGAAAAGGTGAGGATGAATGAGAAAAAGATGGATAAAGGGATGAAGGGAAAGAAGGGTTTTCCACCATGTGATAAATGTGGAAAGAATCACTATTGTAAATTCTTGAAGGGAATGGGAGTTTGTAATAAGTGTGGAGAAAAATGACACCAAGTTCATGATTGCATGGATAAGAAATTGGTTTCCAAGGTAAAATGATTCAACTACAAGGAGATGAGACACTATGCGAATCAATGTCCCCAACTTCCAAGGAATATTACTCATATGATGTTATTGGATGATTATACATTCATGATACAACCGTAGATTAGAAGGAATAATTGATATGCCTCATCAAGAATCATGGAATTTGATTATTTTATCAGTAATGTATTGGTTATAATAATTATTTAATATATAAGGATTGTATTAAAATACTATTTCTTTAAGATTTTTTTTATTATAAGCAGTCCCAATTTTAATGGAAGAAGGGGGAGAACCCAAAGACATCATGGAATTAAAACAAATCACTACCGGAAGGTCAAGAGAGAAAACCAAATAGAAAACATGGGGCAACCCTACCAAGCATAAAATCATGGCAAAGATCACCATCATTACATTGTTAAATGAAAATCAAGTGTCACATGTCGAAGCACATGCCTGATCCGATGGTTGGCACCATACCCTCTCTAATATCCAAATCCGTAAAGCATTGTAATGATGAACATCCAGCTCTGGAACATCCTCTGAGGCCCGATCCTAGAGGTCAAGTCTTGGTGCATCTCCATTCCAACAGATTTTAACCACATCAAAACATCACAAAACTCAACCATAATGTCAAACCATTCACACCAGATCTTACATTTCCAACATCCCATAACCAACACCTGAAGAACAGCACAACCCCAAATCCTACTCAGACGATAAAAAAACTAGAATATTACTAAAATCATAGAAAGAAGAACCAAATAAGAACATCAACAAACATTAAAACATGAAAAATGTTTACAAAAACTCAAGAAACCATTACATACCCCCTACGGGGTACTCATATTTATCGTTTTCCATCACCTGAATCACACCAAAGGCGGGACATGGCTGCTCTAGACCGAACTAAAGCCAAATCCACTTCACAACGTCTGTACGGACTGAGCCCTATCATTCTGAACTGCACGCTGACTTGACATCGCCAACCCGAACTATAATGAAGCCAATGGTTTTAAAACCCTACCATGTGACACCATCGCCAAGACATGTCTTGGTAAGATAATACGAAGGAAGCTGGCCAAGTCAAGTCATGCCGAGATGATATGGAGGACCGAAAAAGTCACGTCACGCCGAGACGATCCAAATGTTGCCGACCAAGTCATGTCACGCTGAGACGATTCATAGGAAGCTGATTGGAGACTGATTCATGCTAGATAGGGAAGGGGAAGTAAGGCCAAAGGGGGAATCCCTAGTCACCGTAGAAGGGAGAGGAGAAGTCCCTCAGAGGCGATCAAAATATCCTATTTTATTATGTATTTTATTTCATTTGATGAATTGTACCATAGATAAGTGACTGAGTATAAAGTTAATATATTGGGAAAGTATATAGTTCAGGGAAATAAAACATTAAAAATATTCTGAATGATTATGATAATGACAAAGAAATGAATAATTTGGATAAGTATTGACTACCCCAAAACTGATTATCCACGTGTCGACAAGTGGTCTATTATATCATTAATGGATTTTAAAAAATAGTTTTTGATATAAATAACATATCAAATTTCATTGTAAGGATTAATACATTTTTCTAATAAGGTTTTATGGAAATTTGAGTTTTTTCCATATTTCACGAGGACACATGATGATGATATTTTTGGGTCAGAAAAAAGACGGGGAAGATGGCAAGAGGGGGGGGGGGTGAATTGCCTTTTAAAAAATGATTAACAAAATAAAAATCAAAGTGAAAGTGCAGCGGAAATAAAAGAGGCAATCACACAAGAAATTGATAACGGAGTTCGGCTAAAAACCCGGCCTACGTCTCCGCTCCCAACTCAACCGTTGAGAGATTCCTACCGCTTGCTTTTCAATGGTTTTAGCAAGAAACCCACTAGGCTTTGAGGTAGCACTATGACCTATTACAGCTTGCTTTTGAGTGGTTAAGCAAGAACCCACTTGCTTTTAATGGTTTAGCAAGAACCCACTATCCTTCTTACAGGTGAAGGATAGCTCACCTATGTCTCAAGCTATTTAAAGGAAATCTTGACAACCTCTTCACACCTTAGTGGTGATGTGAAACCCAAAAGAAAGAGGGATGAAGAAAGAGTTTGGGGTTTGTAGGCACAAACCCAATTTTAAGCTCAAAATAAATAAAACACTAAAAACCGTAATTGGGAGAATCCTTGGGCGCCTTTGATTGATTGGAGATGTTGAAGGCCGCTTCCAAGCTTCTTTGGTGGAGCTCCTTGGATGTGGAAGTTGTTGGAGCACTTGAGGTTCCTTTGAAGGAAGTCGCCGGATGTTGGCCAAATGATCAACAAGGTGTTCGTGGGCTTCCGTATAGTTCCGGTGGGTGTCTGGGGCTTCCTTGGCCTTTATTTATAGGCATGGAACCCTTGGGGAGTCTTCGGAGCCGTTGGAAAGGCTTAAAGAGCCGTTGGGAGCCAAGAGAGGGTTGACTGGTCAAACCCAACGGCTAGTTTGACTGGGCTACCGGCAGGCCGGTGCAGGGCCACTGGCTGGCCGGTGCCTTGGCAGAGGAGAAGAATTCTTTTCCAGGCACCACCGGATGACCGGTGCCAGAGCCACCGGCTGGCCGGTGGGCAGACAGTAGCTGTCACTATTCAGTCTAGGTGCCACCGGCTGGCCGGTGACAGAGCCACCGGCTGACCGGTGGAACCTGGCAGTGGGCAATGCCTCTGCCAGGTCCACCGGCGGGCCGGTGCTATCACACCAGTTGGCCGGTGGACCGAATTTCAGTCCACTTCTTGTCCATTCTTGGGCCAATCCTTTGGAAATCTTTTTCCTATCATCCACAACACTTAAAAACAATGTTAGATAAACATGAAAGTGATTGTGATCATGAAAATTAAACCACGAGGGGATACGAGAGGTACAACAATCTCCCCCTATTTTGATGATCACAATCACCAAAACAATCAAGGTAAAATACTGAAATTAAAGGCATGCTTTAAATGATAAATTGAAAATAAATACTAAGCATGAGAGAAAAGATTCTCCCCCAATCAATCAAGAAATTTCTCCCCCTTTGTGATTATCAAAATAGCGTGGGGCATAAAACTTGATTGAGGGAAAAGAGATTTGAAAAACAAGATTTGAGATGTGAAAATAAATTGAAATTTTTGAAATAGAAATTCGATACCAAGAGTTGAAAAATTTGAAATGAGAATTTAATAGAAAATTTTGAATTGAAAAAATTTGATACCAAGAGTTGAAATCGAAAGTTTGAATCTAAGACAAGGTTTTGAAAATTCTCCCCCTAAATGAAAATAATAAGTCACCGGGGATAGGAAATAAATTTTGGCCCAGAGAGACTCGCAAGAAGGGATTTTTCAATCCAAACTTGTCTCATAGCGGGTCTTCTCCTATAGAACTCATCAGAATAGAAAATAGACTTGGGTTGGCCATACCGGGCATTTTTGCAATCACACTCATAAATGAGGTGCCCAGGTTTTTTACAATAGTTGCAAAATTTAAAACTAGAGCTCCCCCTTACAAAAACAGTGGGTGCATGGGAGGAGGAAGCTATATTGGTGTAGCCAGGTCCATTGGTGGTTCTAGATACTCGTTGAGAACCTAATAATTTGGTCAAATTTTGTTCACCTTGGGTGAACTTGGCTAAGGATTCTCTAAGGTCCTTGATGGTTGATTCCAAAGAATCAACATTGGGGAAATTTTGGATTTTTAGGGAGAGTTCCCCCTTCTCTTTGAGAAGTTGCTCTTTTTCGGAAGAGATTTTTTTGAAATTCTTTTTTACTGCAACAAATTTTGAAGAGAGTTCATGAAAACCATTTTCAAGTTGGTCTCGCACATGTTGGAGTTCTTCATAAGATAGATGATTAAATGAATTAGAAGAACTAGAGGAGGAAGAGGAGTAAGAGGAGGAAGATGATACCTCATGTTTTGCCATTAGGCATTTTGTACCTTGGTCGCTCGAGGAGAAGGAGGAGAAGGAGGAGCTATCACTCCATGTTGCCTTTGAATCCTTCTTCTTCTTCTTCTTGGCCCTTTTCTTGTGAGGTGGGCAAACGGGCTTGATCTTTTCATCGGGTTCTTGCTTTTGATCGGATTCTTGCTTTGGAGCCTCGTTAGTACCTTCATAGGTTAGTTCTAAAAATTTCCAAAGATCGTAAGAAGTAGAGCAAGTAGAAATGCAATTAAAAACATTACGGTCAAGACCACAATGAAGAGCGTTCATGGCTTTTCCATCAAGCTCAAAAAAAACAATGTCATTGGGGGTCCATTTAGACTCATCGGGAGAGGAGAGGGAAAATCCTTGCATAACAATTTTAAAAATTGGATAACTAATGCTTTTAAGAAAAGTTGACATGCGGGTTTTCCAAAAAGTATAATCGGCTCCATCAAAGAATGGAGCACGATCCAAAGAATGTCCTTCGGGGGATTGAGAGGAAGAAGCGGTAGAAGCCATCAAAAAAAAGGATCTTCAATTTGAAACCGGTTAGGGAATTATTCAAATACTCGCTCTGATACCAATTGTTGGGTCGGAAAAAAGACGGGGAAGATGGCAAGAGGGGGGGTGAATTGCCTTTTAAAAAATTATTAACAAAATAAAAATCAAAGTGAAAGTGCAGCGGAAATAAAAGAGGCAATCACACAAGAAATTGATAACGGAGTTCGGCCAAAAACCCGGCCTACGTCTCCGCTCCCAACTCAACCGTTGAGAGATTCCTACCGCTTGCTTTTCAATGGTTTTAGCAAGAAACCCACTAGGCTTTGAGGTAGCACTAGGACCTATTACAGCTTGCTTTTGAGTGGTTAAGCAAGAACCCACTTGCTTTTAATGGTTTAGCAAGAACCCACTATCCTTCTTACATGTGAAGGATAGCTCACCTATGTCTCAAGATATTTAAAGGAAAGCTTGACAACCTCTTCACACCTTAGTGGTGATGTGAAACCCAAAAGAAAGAGGGATGAAGAAAGAGTTTGGGGTTTGTAGGCACAAACCCAATTTTAAGCTCAAAATAAATAAAACACTAAAAACCGTAATTGGGAGAAGCCTTGGGCGCCTTTGATTGATTGGAGATGTTGAAGGCCGCTTCCAAGCTTCTTTGGTGGAGCTCCTTGGATGTGGAAGTTGTTGGAGCACTTGAGGTTCCTTTGAAGGAAGTCGCCGGATGTTGGCCAAATGATCAACAAGGTGTCCGTGGGCTTCCGTATAGTTCCGGTGGGTGTCCGGGGCTTCCTTGGCCTTTATTTATAGGCATGGAACCCTTGGGGAGTCTTTGGAGCCGTTGGAGAGGCTTAAAGAGCCGTTGGGAGCCAAGAGAGGGTTGACTGGTCAAACCCAACAGCTAGTTTGACTGGGCTACCGGCTGGCCGGTGCAGGGCCACCGGCTGGCCGGTGCCTTGGCAGAGGAGAAGAATTCTTTTCCAGGCACCACCGGATGACCGGTGCCAGAGCCACCGGCTGGCCGGTGGGCAGACAGTAGCTGTCACTATTCAGTCTGGGTGCCACCGGCTGGCCGGTGACAGAGCCACCGGCTGACCGGTGGAACCTGGCAGTGGGCAATGCCTCTGCCAGGTCCACCGGCTGGCCGGTGCTATCACACCGGTTGGCCGGTGGACTGAATTTCAGTCCACTTCTTGTCCATTCTTGGGCCAATCCTTTGGAAATCTTTTTCCTATCATCCACAACACTTAAAAACAATGTTAGATAAACATGAAAGTGATTGTGATCATGAAAATTAAACCACGAGGGGATACGAGAGGTACAACAGATATTCACATTTTTTAAATGTGAAAATTTAGGGCTACATCATGTTGATTAAGGGCTAATGACATGGTCATCTTGGAAATTCGAAAACCTTCTTTATAAAGTGCTGAATCATTATAGAATGTTTAAAAATTAATTAGTTGTTTAATTTGATCATTATATGAGAGTTTAGAGGTAAATGTAACACCCCAATAATTTGTTTAATAAATTTAAATAATTTAAAATTAATTTTTGAAATTGATAATAATACTTTTAAGTAATTATAATTTGTATATTTCAAATTAGTTAATTAATTTTGTTAAAAAACAAATATAATTTTACACTGTTATTTTTCCTAAAAAAATATTTTGATATGGATATATGTATTTGATCAATATATTATTTAATTAAATATTTTAAATAATAATATATATATTTACAATTATAGTTATTTTTATAAATACAATATAATGTTATGAATATATTCACTATTAATATGACACCCTGATATTTTATTGAAGGTTCTTTATAAGTAATTTCAATTCCTTAGATTGGTTATATGAGAAAAACATTGAGTCACTATGAAATAAAAAAATGTTATAACATTTTCAATTAAAATAATTTTTCAGCTTGTGTGTTTGGATTTCTGAAAAATGGCCATACACTATTGCGATCAGATTTTTTTTAGAGTCTTATAGGAACACGTTATTTTCTTTGTAAATAGAGACTTGACCCTTATGGATAGTAATATACGCTTATTAATAGTAACATGACCCATATGAATAGTAATGTACCCTTATAAATAATAACTTCACAACGTAAGTATAAACAAAATTAAGGCACCTTAGAAATGGGAGTGTATATTTTAAACATTAATAGTTAAGTGTTGGTTTTTTTGTGATCAATAAATATTTAATTACCATTTTTAATTAATAAATTAATTTAAAAGATAATTGTTAATATTTATTCATAAATTAATATTTTCCTATTATTTTGGGATAGTTTAATGAGACCTTAGTTTAAATTTCAAGGTATTATAAAAAGCTGTTATGATTTTTTTTTTTAAAATTATTTTTTGAGTAAATGGTTATTCTAATTAAAAAGTAAATTTATCATATTTATGAAATTATATTAAAAAAATGGAGTTCATTTTTGGATTTTGAAAATTGAAAAATGGTTCGGATGAATATTTGGGATTTTTCTGAGATACATTAATTTTTGGTGAATAGTGAAAATATTTAAATTTAAGAAATATGCTAAGTAAATAAATTTTTTCATCATGCTTGAGAAATGGGTGATTTAAATAGCCATTGGTTCACACACACATGAACTTAATATTATTTTTAGTCCCAAAAAATTCAGACTATTCATTGTCTTGATCCAAAATAATTATATAATTATTCAAATAATGGGGAAAATATCCTCTCCTTCAGTATAAAAACCACAGATCCCTACCTCTTCTCTTCACTTATCTCAATATTTTTTCTTGAATAAATTCTACCCAAAATCTCTACCCAAGATCCTCCCAAATGTTCATTATCCCATGGTCTCATAAAATGACCAAAACCTATCCCCCTAAAGAGTCTGTCATGGAAGATATACATAAGAGGTAAATTCCTCTTTTCATTTCTTTTACTTTGAAGTTCCTTTTTTTCATTTCTATTATCACCTATTTTCATCAAAATGTTATGATAAATTTAGTACGTTACATGTAATTTAATTTTTGTTATGATAATAGAATAATTCATCATCATCTCTCCTTTCCCCTTCTTTTATTTTTGTAATGAAAACACCAGCCGATATTTGATAATTTATCACATTCAAGGAAGATGGGTTTTCAATTTCTATCACCTTATTCAATTATGGTCATAAAACCATTTTTATGGTTGAACCAGACTATAACATATGAATTAAAAATTATGAAAGATTATAGAATCTTTTTTTACTTATGATTTTAATTTATAAATCAAAATGAGTTTGTTGTGATAAAAAACTTGCAATTAATCCCAACAATTATCATTAAGGTTTTTTATGAAGATTCATCATCACTCCAAATGACCAAATTTTTTTATAACCATGTAATATTATAGTTTTTACATAATAAAATAAAAATTATATTCAATAAAACCACTATAATTTTACATGTTTATCTATACATGAATATAAGTAAACGGATCAAGAAAATCATGGAAGAAAATGCTTCCAAATGCTGAAATTAAATCTTTTAACCCATCAAAAGGATGTAGATGAACCTAATAAGGTTATAATAACTCAATTAAATATAAATTATGTTATTTTATTATTAATTAATTAACCAAAATTTGATTATTCAGGTTATTAATATCATTTTAAGAACACCATCAAACTTAAGGTAAGAGGTTTCCTCATCTCACTTCCATTTTTTTGAGATATTCCTTATTCACTACTTTTACTTATGTATGGTGTATGTATAATTCCCGTTGATGTATCATATAATGAATATATTTAATTTTATTTTATTAAATTTATAGTTTTTAGATTATTAATTTTGGGTCATAAGATTCGATTTATTACAAAGTGGTACGGGTTTCATACCTAAACCTCCGTTTTCATTCGAGTTACTATTATTCTCTACATACCTCAATTAAATTATTATTTATTCATATTTAATAATCATAAATTATGTTTGAATGTTCTATATATATATGTACCAATAATATTACATCTTTAATTTATGGGGATTTATATGTTTTTAAAGTGTCTTTAAAAAATTATTCCTAAAAAACAACCCAGTTCGAAGGGAAATTCTCAAATTCTTACCTATTTTCAAGTGGTCAATGTAATCTATTTTAGTACATTATTATTATTTTAAAATAAATACTTTTATCATGAAAACCCATCTTGGTAAATTTCTAGATTTATGAAATCAAACATGCCTTTCCATTTAAAATCTCTTTAATGTTTTTCTAAAATCACACTAAAATGATTTATTTATAAAGTATATTTTAAAACTATTTTTACCTGATTTCACTTCATTGGGACTATAATTATGAATCAAATATAATTTCAATATTTTTACCACTTCATTTCAGGGAATTAAATGTTTATAATTCATATTTCATGTTAAATATAAATGATTTTCCAAAAGGTCTCTTCATTCCAAAGTAAAAAAGGATTTTTGTAGTCTCATGTTAACATTAATGAGATATACTCCTTGTTCACAACTTATTTATTTCGTGTGGGGTATGAAATTACATTTTTTTATATCATATAAATATTATTCTTATTCTCATGATATTATAATGGACTCTCATTTTAATGTTTCATGGAGGTGTGGGACACTTTGTAATGTCTAAGGATTATTTTCTCATGCATTTTTCAATGGCCCCATTTAAAAGTATATTCATCTATTTCAACGTCGTTTGTTACAAATTGTACCTAATTGATGTTTATATCCTATCATTACATTTATAATATGTCGTTGATTGGTTTTTTTATTATTTTGACTAGGTATTTTCCCTCTTAATACCATTAACCAATTTACTCTAAATGGTTATTGTTTGTACTTAATATTCGGGGAAAGTTATTTACAATTCATGTGTTAGTTTCAAGATGAATTTATATGTTATTTATGTTAATCAACATTAATATTAGGAATTAATAGGACTTAATAAGTGATAGGTGGGTCCCACTGTAGCCCCATGATGTATCAGAAGATATCATGAGATAAATAGATATGGACTTGGTTGAGGCCCTTTCCATTTTTAGATATGGTTTTGGCCTAGGCCTTAATCATTTTTAGATGTCTTGTCCAAGGCCTTGATGCAATGTTTTAGAATGTCTAGAATATGAACTTACCTAGTTATGATGTTAGAAGTGCATAGTTAATGTGGTTATTCGAATAATAGAATAACCAATATTGTGTTTTATTATGGAAATATTTACTCAGGACGTATTCCTTCCATATTATGTTCAATATTATTTTTTTAAAGGAACGTGTCTTAAATTATTCACCATGCCTAATATTTATATTTATGATATCTAATTCTATATTTTTTTACCCATATTGACCATCTTTTTTCACCCCTTATGTTTCATTTTTCCCTAGACATGGAGAGATATATTATGAAGGACGTACATGTATAATCCTAGAGTGGTGGATATTTCCAATGGATCTTATATGTTTCTTTTTTCATTTCAAAGTGTAATTTTGAACTTATGTATGTATCTAGTTTTAAAAATCTAATAAAATATTCATTCCTTTAGGATATGACTTCCTTGTAATCATGCCAATGTATTAAAATAATGCACTAGCTTTGAGCTTCTGGGTTCTGAGCATTACACAACTTATTAAATTTTGTAGGTGTTAATAGTAATAAGAATATTATGAAAAATATTTAGAAATAGTGTATATATATATATATTTGTTAATGAATAATAATTAATTACTCAATTTTTGATAAAGTCATCCTATGTTTCAAAAATAAGTTTTCTTCAAATATAAATTTTATTGATTTTTGTTTTTGGATTATATAAATAATTTATATCAATTGTATAAATTTAATTTTATAAAATTAATATAATTATTTAAATCATCATTTCAACATTATCATAGGGTGAGATTTGGGAATTTTTCTAAAATGTTTATTTTTCATTGAATAGTGAAATATATCGATTTTAGTAAAAATATTTTTATTATCATTATAAAAGAACCATAATATTTTTAATTTATTAATAATTTAATATAATTATCTAATATTTAGTGATATTATTACTAATATGAATCAAAATTACACTTTATATTTTCATACAAATACTTTTAGACATAAAATGCATTTTTTTTCATAGAACAATTTTTCAACGTGATTTGTGGGATTATTATAAAATTATCTTATATAATTTATAGAGATTCAATTATGAAAAATGTATTACATATTTTGAATTATAATAGTAATAATTATTTAATAAGATCAATTTAGAGTCTGGTCATAAATAATTGTAAAAATAGATAAAAAATCACCATGCTAAAAAGATAAATTGGGTTATCGTAAGTTAAAACTTTGTGATAATACTACCATTTTCATTTTATTTCTTATTGGATGAAGATATTGCAACCATAATCACCTTATCCTTGATATTTAATTTTTATTAGACAATTATATTTAAAAATGTCAGATATAATATTTCAGGTAAAGGAAAATAAAAAATTTCACTATCTTGCTTTTAAATTTACCTTACTTGTTAAAATGAATATTGAAATACTTTTTGAACAAATATTTAATTCTATTTTTATCCTAATAAAATTATTTTAATAATGGTAATTTAATTATAATTTTTAGTGACTATATAATTAACTTAATTTATTTCCGAAATGACGACATCATATTTATTAAATTAATATAAAAATAAATGAAAATATTTAAAAATTATTAAAAAAAATTGTGAATTAATTTTTTTCATTATTTTTTAGATATATATAACATATTTGGTATATTTTTAAGGGTTATATTTGAAATCCATAACTATATTTGTGAATATAAATTCAAAGTATCCAAAAATGAAATTAATGATATTTTATAATAAACAATATTTTATTAAATGATTTAAAATTTATAAAAACACTATATTTGTAAAATTTAATGGTGTACAATTGAATATAAAAACCATGATCCATTTATATGTAAATTATCATTTTATGGTTTCATTATTCAACTAAATATTAGATATTATGATTTTGAGATTATTTTTAGAAGGGTTAATAGGGGGTTAAAACAAAGAGATAAGGGTTAAAACATTACCAAACTTTGAAAATATTATTTTATGAGAGGATTTGAATTTTTATAAACCATGATTCAAAATATATCAATTTTATACCACTTTTACAATGAAATTAATTTATATTAATCTAATTCTTTAAGTAATTCCAAAAGTTCCCCTCCAACCACTTATAAAAGGGCTCCCCACTTTTATCTTCATTACAATGTCTTGAGAAAACAATATCAAAAACATACTACCAAATTATCTTCTAAAATTTCTTATATACTAATTATAGGTGTTTTTCTTCTTAAAATACAATTCTATGGGTCCTTAAGAAAGGATCTAAAGGATTTACACCGAAGAAGAGACAATCATCTTTACTGAATCCTTCAAATTTGTTTCTTATTATACATCATATAAATTTGTATAAAACATAATAAAAAAATATTTAATGAATATTAAATATATTTATATGTTAATATGATTATGGGAAAACTATTTCTTATATCGTTCCAATCATATGAAAGGAGAAAGTATCAATCAAGTGTACGTACGACTGACCATCTCCATGTTGAAATGTAATTTATTTTTCATTACCACATTAATTGTGTGGTTATAAAGATGTAAATAGTTAATATATATTATATTTAGTAAATATTTATGATTATTTAAATTTAATATATCATTTACCTTCTTACAATCCCACTCTTTTAAAAATAATAACGTCACTCATGTGTATATGTTGACAACAACCTCCACGATGTGATGTGATTCATTTTTCCTATAAAAAATTAGTTATTTATTAAAAAAATGTATATATAGATATATATGATATTTATATAATTATTCTAATTATATAAATAATGGAACCATGATCAATGAAAAATGACCAGAATGTCCTAATTGAATCTTCCAAGAAAAACGAAACATTTAACACCTGAAAATTACATTTTTACCAATTTTTTTCAATAAATGGTTATTAAAATATTATAACTGGATCATATATGATATTACATGTATTAATATAATTCTTTTATAGAATTATAAAAATTTATTTTTATTATATCGATAGTTTAAATAACTTATTAAGTAATTCATAGCTGAGGTAAGGGGTTTTCTTAACTCAATTTCCATTCATTGGGTTATACTTATACTATCTAGACTATATTATGATTTTATTATGTGTGAAATGAGAGAGTATTTAGTTATATATTATTTTAAAAAGTTTTTTATTTATATTTTTTACACATAATTACTTCATTGATTAAGTATCACTTTGGTGATATGATTTTTGTAAGGGATTTCATCTCAATTTACACTCCATTGATACATAATTGGCATTATAACCCAATTTAATTTTATGATGTTTATATGATAATCATTTTATGAATTTATATGGAATATATATTTGTTAATTTTGACTAAAGATTCAACTTATGTTTATTTATTCAAGGGTTTATAGTATAAAATTTCCAAAAATGTAAGAATTTATTTAACAATCTCAATTTGTTGGGATTGAATATATTTTTCATTGATGGAATATTAAAATATATCCTTCATAAACCCATATAATGTCTTATAATATATATATTTAGGGAGTTTCGTCTTCTCCTTTAAGCTTTCCCACACTTTGGGACTTTAATCATGAAAATAAATTCTTAAATGAAAAGCTGATCTTATTTATCTATTTGATTATGTTTATATTTCATTCCATGTATATATTTTTCCAAATTATTTGTAAATTATTTTTAAATTATTTTTTAAAACTATTAAAGGATTTATTTAGTAAAATTTATGCTATCCCTTTTTTACAATATTTTTAGGGAATCTTTGTAATGTTTCTCAAAGGTACATTATAAAAATTGAAAAGGGTTGTTTTATTTCTATCATATATTGAGTTAACAGACATTACCACCATTGTAACCATTTGATATTATATATATTATTCTAATTATTTTAGTAGTTTTATAAATAAAAATACTTGTTGTAATTTTATTTTAATGATTCACTTCTATTTTATTTTATTCTCTAAATTTAATGAGTTTATTATAAAATTTATAATTATAATGGATTGATGGTCATATTTTCTCTTTTATTAATTTCATTTTCATTAAATTGACATTGAAACATTCACTTTATTGTGATTATATTTAATTTTACATCACATTTATTATGAAACAATCTGGTTTTGGTATGTTGTGGATTCCTTACCCATTTATTTATTATTTCTCAAAATGGGGTCTTGATAGTACATTTATGATGTCTTGAAACAAGGACTCATTTCTAAGTTTAATATGTCCTATATTATGCTTTCAATCATTAGTATATGAGTAATATATTTTCATGTTATTTTTTGAAAAGTTACGATATTTATAGAAAAGATTCATGATCATGTGATTATTTAAAAAGAATTTTTTATTTATATATTCGATATTATACATTATTCTTATTTTATTGATTAAATGAAATTATTTTTCAATTATTTATCTGTCCATATTTACTATGCCCTATTTACTCAAGATAGTTTCCCATATACATAACCCCTAATGGAAATTTGAGATTATCCCTTTATTATTATTCCCTATTCCCCAAGATCCTAATATGTTTACTAAGATTGACAAGTATGTATATCCTAGATTGAATAATAAGGTTTTCAATGATAATACTATTTCTCATTTTATGATTTATGATTTAATGCTTTGATTCAAGTATAATTTTAGTTTACCAAGACTACTAAACTATTTGATACTTTGGGATACGATCACTTGTATCTAGTGACAATGTAATAAAGTAACCTCCCAAACTTCTCCAGTTGGGTTTGGGTATTCAAAGGCTCCTTACAAACCATTAAGGGAGATTTGAAAATATTTTTTTTTGATTAAAGGATATTTACCAAAGAAACTACGTTTATAATTCATATAAGGATAGTTTAATATATTTATGCTTTATCATTGGTTATTAATCCAAAGTTTTAAAAAAATATTAAATCCAAAAATACCCCTTTTTTGGTTTCATGTGGTGGGAGTTTAAGATGTTTAAATATATTTTAAGATACAATTATGGAATACCACCCATTGATTTATTATGTATTTTAGTAAAAAAATTATTTGAAGAAGAATGATTTTATTGTTTTTAGACATAAGTTGAAAGCTATTGATAAAGTTTAGGTTTAAAATGATATTAGATTTAATATGGTTTACTGGGATAAAAGGGTCATTTGAATTTTTATGGTATGATTTATTATATATATACTACCGTGGTTTTGAAAATTTATTTGGGGACCATGTGACTAATTTAAATTTTTGTGGAAGTTTATTATTTTTGAAACATTATAAGTTTAGGTTAAATAGTAATACATTTGGCATAGATGGGGCTTTATCTTTAGAATAAATGTTGATATATCTTTTCGAAGAATATATGATTCTATTATGAATTTATTTTGGGAGATGATTACTATATTTATGAGAATATATGACTACGACATATACATTTTTTTTGTGAGGATTTAAGAGGGATTAATGTTATTTAGAGATGAATTTATTTATATATTGGAAGAATATTTGATTAAATAATTATAATATTTCAGTTTTAGTCTCAGTTTGGAATATTATGAGTAATTTTAAGGGTAGATATTTATCAAATTATAAAGGTTGAAAATTAAACTGTATTGTTAGAATAATGTTACATTTCCTCATATGAAGGTTTATCCATATTTTATTTACTTCTACAAACTAGTTTTTATTTGTCAAATGTATAATGGTAGGAGGAATAAGTTATTATATTTATATAGATCATGTGATAAATTAGAAGTCTATTTTAGTGCTTGAAGCATGAAAAATTAATATTTATTAATCAATAATTGCAGAAAACTATTGCGGAGAACTTTTTGAAAAGGATAAAATTATAAATGAAAAGTATGTATGTTATCATATGATTTCTGTCTATATTCTAAAACAATTCATAATCTCTTCGAAAATGATCTTATAACAAAAACAGTTTCTTATTAACTTTATTTCTACTGAATCAATGGTATTTTTCACACAAAATTGTTTGATGGTCTTATGGTCATTGATTTCTCCTAGCAATTCGATTTCATTTGATAAATTTTCTCCAACATTATTAATAATTATTTGTACATTAAGTTTTTCTTTAATGTACATATTTTCACTTATTAATAATGTTAACCTATTTGGAAATCAATTTACGTGATTATTGCATACTACTTTTGTATTTCCCTTTCTCTTATTTCAAGAGGATATTTTATTCACACTTTTTACTATTTAGGTTTTCATCATATATATTTTTCAATTTCAAAAACTAGATTACCAAGATTAATTTAAAATTTAGAGGATTAAATTCATTGGGGGGTGGGGGGGGGTGGCGTGTAGTAATATGAGATTAAAGAAACAATTTTTTGGAATGCGTATACAAAACAGAACATCGACATTGAAAAAACAATGAAATATTGTTATTTAAATGTGATAGTTATAACCTAGATGTTAAATTATCAGGTGTGAAAAATAATAAATATATTATGAAAATATATTTATTAGATTTATATAATACATTTTATTGAATAATTCAAAATTGAAAAGTATTCAATTTTTTAGTAAAGTCATTTATGTTTCAAAATTAAAAATTCTTCAAAAATGATTTTCATGATTTTATGCACAAATAATATAATTATTCAATAATAATTTTATAATTTTTTGTAACGTCCCCAACCTAGGTGACACTAAATCAGTTCCCCGATCTAAGTCATTACATGACCTCAAGTGCGCCTCCCGGTATACCATAAGTTTCCAAATAAGTAGCGAGGGTCTAGATTAGTCTTGTAGGGTTAATATACCCTGTTTCCATAGAAAGTCCCAATAGAAAACATATGAACAATGGAGATAACATTATTTAATCAATTAACAAGCATAAATAACCATTTCTCAACTAGGTACAAACAGGAACTAATAGTAAATATTTTAGGTCATGATTCAATGCCAAGTGAACAAAAACCCAAAATGAATAAAAGAAAAAGAATCCCAAAAAACTCTTAACTTCATGTCTTAAACCTCATCCTTTCACGTCCCATGTCTATGTTTAATCCCAAACCTTGGTTCCCTACCCCTGTCCTGACATACATGCATGAAATCTGCTAGAGTACCCAAAGGCGGCCCAAGCAGGGTGTGACTACAACTTAGTAGGCCAAAACCAAATTTGTATAAAAATATATTTTCTAACAGATAGTGAATAAAATTCTAAATAAATAACAATTAATGGAAAGAAAATTTAGGGGCCACTATTTAACAATATATACATAACTATACTAACCCAGTTTCCAATTCATTATGTCTCTTTCATTACTAGTTCATTATCAATCACACAAGGTTCATGGAATTAATAATTTTCCTAAGGGAATATGTATATACCAACATCAATAGAGATTACATATCAAAACATCAGAATATCCTGACCTTGAATCTTTAGTCCGGGTGGAAAGAAACTATTAGGATAATAGAGCTTCATCCCCTTCCCCAACCCGTGCATTGTGGGTGGAGTTAGTGCATCAGTCTAACTCAACTCATGGGAGGAGACTAAATCTTTATCCGACACCTCAATCCATGTTCACAGCCTTATCCATCCATTCACCACACACAACCATATCACAAACAAACAAATCAAATACATACAATAATCACAATCCATAACAATCAATGTGGTAAATCATATTGTTCAATATACCATTAACCCATTTTCATTTTAGATAACTTATTGTATTTATCCCAAATCAAATTCTCAAGACTAGATCACAAATCATATTCAATAATTCCCATATATCAACCCATTACACATATTCCTAAATCCCCTTACTAAATCCCCTTCAACAGATTTTCCCATTTCACATACAATTATCAATTTGTCATATTCACTATTTGACATGCACTAAAATGCTTAGGCATATCAAACATAATTAATAAGATTTATAACCCAAAACTGATTAACAAATACCTCATTTGGACTTCCATTATTAATAACACATACTCATAAAGGGCTCTACATAATCACACATCAACCTAGACCATACTTTGCAAATTCTAGGTCTCGAAAGTATCATCGCACCACTTGGATGGCCTTAAATGAGTCTGATCATCCTCGATGCATCCCTTGGTGACCATGAGGGTTCCTACTTATAATTTAGACACCTAAATTTATAAATATTACCGAGGATATCAAAATCAGAACAAGAAGTGTCAAAGAACAAGGTTGGACATGCACAAATGTACAAGAAAACTATGAGACATAGATTGTAGAACACCTACCTCAAATCCATTGGCGAACAAACTTCCAAATGTGTCCTTAGATCCGGATTCAACCAGTACTTAAATATTTAACCTAGATATACCCATAAAGGAAGGTTTTTATATATTTATAAGGATATGAGAGAAAGATGGAAGTTGTAATCAAAATGTGTAAGTAAGGAGGAGATAAGACTAACATGGAGATTTGATCCGCAATCGACACCTCTCGAAATGTCCTAGAGATGAAGGATATTCATCCTTGAAAGATCATTGGATTTATTATTAGTCAATATGGTTTATGGGATGATAAATTAGGAAAATACCTATTGGGGATTTAAAATCCATGAGTGGAAATTTTTTAAAATTATCAACTTTACTAGGCTGCATAGTTTACCCTCACAATTTTCCAAACCATGTAAAAACCATACGCGATTTACTATCCAAAAATAAACCCTTTGAATAGTTTCTTAGGAATTACAGATGGTTTGATTAACCATGATATAACTATGTTCAAGCCTCTATCCATGGATACACAATTACCTGGGTAGCTATGAATGATTTGAACTAACCGTGCACAAACCGTGCAACATGCCCAAAAAACTCGTTTTCCAACTCTATCATTCCCTAAAGCTCCAGAACACCACCGAGCCTTCTCTTGAACTTTTGGAAACACTTATCTAACCATAATAAAGAACTTAAAATGAAATATATGTAAAAACATACCTTATGAAAAATCTTGTATCTTAAAACCTCCCTACCTTAAGTAACTTGTCCTTGAGCTCCTCTTGCTGAGCATCAGTGGGTTTCCAATATAATGAGAAAAATCCACTGGTCACATAGATCTGATTCTCACTCCCATGTTTCTTCCTAAACATTTCCATGATTTCATACAACTATTACAAAAGGAATATTTTTTCCTCACAACACTTCCTCACTACGGTCCAAAATACTCAACAGATTCTCTTCAAAAGGCTCATCAACCTCCATATTTACATATTCAATGTTTGTCACATGATATGGATCAGGTTGATACTACTGAGGTGGAAAAACCTGAAATACATATTGGATCACACAATACCATTATGGAGGGGCCCATAGATAATACTTCTGGTCTATCCTCTCTATAATATCAAACAACCCCACATACTTGGGCACCAACTTACCCTTATTCCAAATTCGATGGTGATACAACCTTTAAGACACCCAAGGAAACACAATATCACCCACTATAAAATTTATTGATCTATTATGTTAATATGAATACAACTTCTTCCTACTTTGTGACATTTCCATATGCTTTTACATCAATTAAACCATCTCTAATGACTCTTATACAAGACTCGGTTCTATTAGTTTATACTCCATAGCTTCTAACCAACACAATAGAGTCCAACATGACCTCCCCTAGAGTGCCTCAAAAGGTTACATCTGAATTATAGATTGAAAACTATTATGGAAGGAAATCTCAAAAAGAGATAAATTCTTTTCCCACCTTTAAGGCTTTATTTCATTGGAAAACACTTCATTTCTTCCAGCTTTCCATCCTTCACCCAGCTCAAAAGTATAGACTCAATATCTAAAGGCACAAGGGTATTTTTATCATGCCCATTATTAACCTCTAGGTATATCTCATAAAAAAATCCCCAATTTACATTGGGATTTAGATTCCTGAACCACATATCTCTAAGACTTCTAGCATTGAGCATCCACAACATTCTTCCCTTTTTCTACTGTATAAACCAAATCGAAATAGATGGATTGAAAATACTCGACCCACCTTCACTATGAGTGATTCATATCCCCCTAAGAGAATAATTACTTAATACATTGATGATCAGTATATACCATTAACATATCTACCAATAATTAATTCATCTAACACTTTAGGGAAGAAACCACAATAGATAGCTTGAGTTCATGGATATGGTAATTTATTTCATGAATACTCAACTGTATTGAACCATAAGATACAACCCGATCATCATGCATCAACACTACCCCATTTCCAACACCGAACACATCACAAAAAAAAGTATACTTCTTACCAGGTTTAGGCAAGTTTAGAAAAAGTGGAGTAGTCAACGGCTTATTCAATTCAGGAAAATTAGTTTCACACACCCTTGAAAACTCCAATATAACACAATTATAGGTTAATATTGAGAGTGGTGTTGAAAACCAAGATAAATATCTAATGAACCTCCATTTATAATTGACCAATCCAAGAAAACTCTATACATAAAAAACATTCTTGCGTTGCTTTAAAGATACCACAAGATGCAACTTCTCAAGACCTGCCGATGAATCTATCTCGTAAATGATATCTCCAAGTAAATGAATTTATCAAGCTTGATGTAACTTTTTTATAGCTTGGAATAAAGAATTTTCTCTCTTATTGTACTCAAGATGATGTAAATATGTTTGGAATGATCATGAGGAGTTCGTGAGTACAAAAAATATTTCATCAACATAGGCAACCATGAAATGATCAAGATATGGTTGAAATGTAAGGTTCATTAGCACCATGAACATATCTTGTGAACTATCAACCAAAACAACATCACCAAAAATTCATACAACCTGTACCTTCTCCAAAAATATTTTCATGGAATGTCAGATGGTCTCACCCTCAACTAATGGAATCTTGAAATCAAATAGATCTAACCAAACCTTGAGGGACGACTCAGTTGGTCACACAAGTCATCAATTCTAGAATGTAGGTATCCATTATTAACCATCATGTAATTCATTTTCCTATAACTAACACATAACCTCAATAACCTTCCAGACTTCTTAGAAAATATCATGGGTGATCCACATAGTTACTTACTAGGTAAAATGAATCCATTTCAATCCAACTATTCCAAATGAGCCTTAATATCATGAATTTCTCTAGAAAGCATTTGATAATGTGGAATAGAAACTTGTTCTTCCCATGGTATAAAATAGATTATAAACTTTACATCCTTTTCATGTCCTAGTTCCAAGAAATACCCAGGAAACACATATGGAAACTGATACACCATAGGAGGAAATAAATGTTTCCCCACCTCTCCATCATCAATAATAAGTCATTATATTTGGCATGCAAGTTCCCCCAACAGTTGAAAAAATGGACCTACACGACCTGCTCGTACATTACTCTTACCAGAAAAGGAATAAGTGTATCTATTAGGAGACATGAATGTTACCCTATGATGGTAACAATAAATAGGTTATTGAGGTAATACTATCCATTCCATATCCAAGATCCGGTTAAAACCTTACACCTCAAGGAAAAACATGTTCTATTGAAAATAATAACCACCGACCTCTAAGGAACAACCTCTAAAATGTATGATTTTCTCAAGTCGCACCCCCCAATGTGGTATTAATTAAAACAACCCCACAAACGTGTTCCACAGCTAGGCCCAACACAACAATGAAATGTGCAGAGATAAAAGAGTGCATGTTACCTATGTAAAATAGAGCATCTGCAAGTGTGGGAGCTTAAATAATTGTACCTCAAAGTGCAGATGGTCTAGCCTCTCCACCTCTAGGTATGAACTAAACTACATGAAGATGTAATATACCTATACTGTGGGATCTATCCTGAGTTCCCTACACTGCATTTCATTACTAGTATTGATGGTCTTGTCTCTGAGATCCACATCCACCACCCCTAATTGTATGACCAGTGGAGCTCCAACTACACACCTGATACACGATGATCGATCCCCTTCCCTCACTCGAAATCTTCCTCTGACTCCCATCTATTCCTTGAAGTCAAGGGTCCTTTCAGAACCATTGTATTTCTCCCAATCTGCTATAGGACTGGAGCTCAACTGGTGGTCTGGGACACTGAACTCGTATGTGTCCTGACTAGGCACACAAGAAGCATACCTCCTGATCACCACCCTAAAAAGCTAACCCTCTCTTCTAAATTTTTATGAACTTTTTCCTTGAATTAAAATTTCAAAAGACGCTTTCTTCCCTCGGAGGTTTAACCATATGTCCTCACATTTGTTACTATAAGTCCACCTCTTGAATCTCCCTTCAGGTTCCCTTCTAACATAAGATCATTATCCACAACCTCTGAAAACCACTTCAAAAAAAAGATGTTCACCTTAGAACTAATCTAATGACTAATCCCATCATGAAAACATTTTTCCATATCCAACTAATGTAAATCGATCATCGAGACGAATCATCATAAGTCAGTGAAATGACTAGCCGAATCAATCAATGGAACAACCCCCCTGAATCAAAATAAAAAAATATATATCATTCTCTTTCTTCAAGGTTTTTAGGTAACAATGTTCTAGAAACATTTCCTGCAAATCCTTCAATGTCATTCCTTAATCCTTCTCTAATACCACTTTGTAACATCCCAAACATGGTGCCACTTAATCTTTCCCCCAAGCCCAGTCATCATATGACCTGGAGTGTGCCTCCTCATATGACTAGGGTTAATGACAAATAGAGATGATATAAATTAGTCGTTTGGGTAGACTATACCATTTTAAGAGAATAATCTATAGTAGAAAACATATAAACATATATGATAACATGCGATAATCAATGAACACACATAAATAACCATTTCCCAGCTGGGTACAGACCACAACCAACAGTAAATATGTCATGTCATACTATAATGCAATGTGAACAAAAACACAAAAAAAGGCAAATATAATAATCCCAAAAATTTTCTGGACATCAGGTCCGGATCCTCATCCCAGGATGTCCCATTCTATCTCAAATCCATAGCATATATATCTTGCCCTTGTGCTGACCTGTAAGCATGAAATTTTCACAGGTACCCACTGGCGGCCCAAGTAGGGTGTCAGTAAAACTAAGTAGGCCACCACCAATCATGTCTACAATTATCCAATATAACAGATAATTCATGGAAGTATAAATAAATAATGAGTAAAGTAATGAAAATTCAGGGGCCACCAGTTATGAATTTCTACATAGCTATACAAACTAAGGTGAGAAATAATTATGTCTATTGCATTACTCCTTCACCATAAATTACACAAGGGACATGACATTCATCATCTTCATAAGGTAATAAATTAGTCCATAACTCACTAGGGATAATATTTCATGACATCACATTGTTCTCTTCTCGAAGCCTCAGTCTAGGTGGAATGCAACCGTTAGGGGAATATAGCTTTATCCCCTTCCCTAACCCGTTTTTGTGGGTAAAGTTAGAGCATCAATCCAACTCGACCCATTTAAGGAGCCTTATTCCTTTATCCCACACCTCAAGCCAAGTGAATATGCTTGTTAATTCAGTCACCTCACACAACCATATCACAAACAAAAACAACCAATACATAAAATAATCATAATCCATAATTTTTAATATGGTAAATCATATTATGCCATACCCTATAAACCAATTTTTTTACATTACATAGTCCATTTTCTTAATTCCCATTCTTTATCATAGCTCACAAACGATATTAAATAATTCGATTATATAAACCCATTACGAATATATATAAATCACCATTTGAAATTCCCTTCAACATATTTTCCTATTTCACAATCTGTTGTCAATTTAGTATATTCAACATTCCACATGCACAAAATCACTTATGAATTTTGAACCTGATTCATAAGCCTCATGCCGCAAACACAATTAACCCATACCTCATTTCGAATTCCATTAATAATATCACATACTCAAAAAGGGATCCAAATTATCACACAATTACTTCGAACTTACTTAGCTGATTCATGGTCTGAAAAGTACTGATATACCCCATGGTTGGCCTGAAATGGGTCAAATCATCCTCGATGTGTCTCATGGGGATGATGAGGGTTCCTAATTATCATTTAGACACCCAAATTTCCAAATCATAGCAAGGGATTAAAAATCACAACAAGAAGTGACAAAGAACAAGGTCAGACATGCAAAATTCAACAACAAAACTATGAGATATAACTTGAATATCACCTAACTCGAATTCATTTTGTGAAAACACTCTCAAAAATGGACTTAGATCTAGATTAAACCATCAATTAATAATTTAACTTAGATTTTCCTAGAAAATATTAATTATAGAAATTCGAATAGAGATGGGAGAAATATGAAATCCCTAATCAAGAAGTGGAATTAAAGATGATATTAGAAATACTTAGAGCTTTGATCCATAATTGATGATACTCCAAATGGCCTAGAGATAAAATAGGTTCATAATTTTAAGATCATGGGAGATCTTGTTCATCACTAGGGTTTTGAGGAGAAGAAAGGAAGAAAACCCTGAGAGTGGCTTTAAAAACCAAGGGTGGATATTTTTTAAATTTATCAACTTTAATAGGCTAGATAGTTTGGCCGCACGGTTTTCTAAATTGTGTGCAAGCCATGCATGAGCCACTATCCCAAAACCACCCCATTTCTTGGTTTCCTTTGAATTATTCACGGTCAGATTAAACAAGCGATAACTGTGGGGAAAGCCTCTAGCAGAAGCTATATGGTTACTTGGGAATATCTATAGTGTTTGAACTAATAATGGAAAAACCATGAAACAAGCCCAGAAAACTCCTTTTTCCATATCTTTCTTTCTCCGATCCCACAAGGCACCCCCGATCCATCTCATGATCTTTGGGAAACACTTATCTGACTAATAAAAAAATAAAAGTTTATGAAAATCTCGAATAATACAAATTTTTTTTATATATTTAATAGAAATTTTTAAAACCAATGTTCCTTATTATTTTAGGGTGAATGTTTTGTTTTTTTTCATAAAATATTGATTTACTAGGGAATAATGAAAAAACATATTTTTGTAAAACTACTAATTTTATTATTTAAAAAACTCCAACACTATTTTGAATTTTATCATAAGTTCATATAATGTTTCTTTATTTAGAAATTCTATAATTAATAGGAATGAATATTACACTTTATTTGGGGATAAAATAACTTTTATACATAAATACATTTTTTTTCTTCAGAAAAAATGTCTAACATCGCCTTTTTCAAAATTATTATAAAATTAATTTTTTCAAATTATACAAAATAAATTTTGGAAATTTTAATTATGTATTTATAATAATAATAATAATAATAATAATTAATATCATGTTATAAGTTCAATTTTTTTTTTCTCTCGATGAATATAAAAGACATTTAAAATTTTTCACCACAGTAAAAGGGTAAATCAGGCTATCCTAGGTTAAAACTAAGTGGTAAGGCCACCATTTTTCATTTAAATTACTATTGGATGAATTTATTATACGCCTTAAAATTTTAGGATATAGATTATATTTTTTATAGTACACTTGTCAATTAAAAAGACCTATATAATTTTATAAGTTAAACATAATACAAGACATCACACTCTTGCATTTTAATTTCTCTCATATAATCAAATAGAGATACAATTTTGTTATGAATGAATTTTTTAATTTATTACTATAATAATTAAATTAATTTCTTGATGGTAATTTAATTCTAATTTTTAGTGATCCTTAAATATTTACGTAATATCGACATCGTATTTAGTAAATTAATAGAATAACAAAGTAAATTATTTTAAACACTACAAAAGTAATAAATTTTTTGTGAAAAGTATTTTTATAAATATTCTTAGATATATATAACATATTGGGGATTTTTTTAAGGGTTTTTATTCTAATGAAATAAATATATTGATGACTTTAATGACAAAGTAGATGAAGATTTCCAAAAATGACATTAATTGTAACAATGGTTAATGAGGGAAGGGACATAATTTCGGCACTATAGCAGGGAACTGGTAGTAGTACTGTAGTAGTGGTGGATCTGTAGTGTCAGAGGCACTGTAGCATGTACTGTAGCAGTGACTGTTCTGCCGAAGGTACTAGAGTAGTGGGGGTAGAGTAGTAGTACTGTTCACTGAGGGGTCCTTTGAAAAACAAAATAGGCTTTTGAAGCCTTGTATTGAGGCCACTTGGCCTTGGGATGTTGGGATATGTAATGGGTCTCCCTCTACCCACACTAAATAGGTATTTTCGTTAATAAATAAATTGAGGCTTTAGCCCCAACCTTTAAATAAAATGAGGGCTTAAAACTAAGGGATAAGGGTTATAACATTACATAAATAATTCTATATATTATTTTATGAGATGATTTCAACTTATGAACATGCTATATTCTAAATATTTCTATTTTTCTTCTTTAAAAATGATTTATATTAAATAAATACTTTTATAATTCCAAGAATGCCCCACTGCTCACATTTAAAAGAACAACCATCACCAAAATTCATTACACTAAATTTTGAAGCATTGATAGACCAAAACAAATAAAATTAACTTTCAAAACTCATTATACATGAATTATTGGTTCTTGTAATCGTAGAAAACATTTCCAAGGGTACTTAAGAAATGTTCTAAAGGAATTATACCAAAGGACAGATAATCATCATTACGGACTCTTTCTAATTTATTTATTCTTCTACATCCTATAAATTACTTGTTACCATACTATAATTATTTTTCTAGAATCATAAATATAAAGATTAATTATTATGATTATAGTTTAACCATTTTACATCATTTTCCTATCCTATTAAAGGTGAAAATATTGGTCATGAATATGTACGACTAACTGTATCCATGTAGAGATGTAATTAATTTTTCACCAGAAAATTAAATTAATGGTTATAAATATAAAAATTATTAATATATATAATATTTAAGACATAAATATTACATATAAAATAAATATATCATTTAACTTTGTAGTCTATTTCTCTTTAAAAAATTATAACATCACTTGTGTGTATGTGTAGATTACCACCTCCATAATGTTATGTGATTAATTCTTCCTGTAAACCATTCATGGATGATTATAAATATATATATAGTGAATATATATATGATATTTACATATTTATTAAAATTATACAAATGATGTAATTTTTTTTAAAGTACAAGTATGAGATATGATGCACTGAAAATTCCTTGAAAAATGAAATAATTAACACTCAGAAGCAACGTTTTAAATAAACAATTATTAACAATTTGTTATTACTGTATTATAATTAGATCATATATTACATTATAAGTATGAACATGATTCTAAGGGAATGGGTTTCTCGACTAATTTCCCATTAATTGGGTTATACATATACTTGATTGACCATGTCATTCCATGATTATGTGGGAAATGACATTTGGTTATATTATATTTATTGAATTTTTTTGTGTGGATTTACCCGTGGGACACATAGTCACTTCACTGATTAATTCTCACTTCAGTGATATTATCCTTTTATGGTATTTGAAATCAATTTCCACTCTATTGATACATATTTTTTAATTATGAACCTATTTACTTTTACATGATGTATATAATTCTCAATTAATGTATTTTCCATTAACATGTATTTTTTAATAATTATTAAGGTTTAAATTGAAGTTTAATTTAAAATGTGTTAAAATTTAAAACTTACCAACGAGGTAAGAATTTATAATATAATCTCAATTTTTTGTGATTTCTTATATTCTCTATTTAATTTATTTTATAATCTATCCTTACAAATATGAATTATCTAATTATCCTGTGGATATTAAAGGAGTTACATATTTTATTATATATTTTCTTTTCTATAGACCTTGAATTAATTAAATAACTATTCAAAAGAAAAGGAAATATTTTTTTCTTTTTGATTGATTGTATTTTTCTTTCATGTCTTCATTTTTCGAAATAGTTTTTGAAAAATAATATATAATTACTCAAATTTATTTTTGTGGACATTTTATATTAACCATTAATTCTAAAAAGGATAAAAAATAAATATTTCTAATGTTTTATGAAATTTTCATTTTGGAAATTATTTATAAAAATTCAAAAAGAATGGTTTTTTTCTAATATATATTGTTTTAGTATGCTTTTCCACAAATGTAACCTTTAATTGATAGTTATCTTCTTGTCTAAGGTTTTAGTTGTTTTACAAATTAAACTATGTATTGAAAAATTATATAATTTTTATCATGAATTTTATTTTATTCTAAAAGGCATGAATTTATTATAAAACCAATATTTATAATGAATTTATGGTCATAATTCATCTCTTATTAATTTTATGGTTATTAAATTTCAATTGCAAAATTCAATTTCTTATGATAGTATTTCACCGGACATCACAATTATCTTGACTATCTATATCATTTACTTCATGGATTTGTTTTTTCTCTAAATTGTATACTTTTTCTACACACATTGTTTTTCTATGAATTTTATTTTATTGAATAAGGAAATCCAAACATTAAATAATTTTTAATAAATATAGATATTTATTAAAAATGCATACCATTTATGAATTTAATTTTTCATTCAATATATAAGGAATGAATTGGAATTAGTAAGAGATATGATGTGCCGATTATAGCCCCTTGATTCATCGGTAGGTTTTATGAGACAAAATAGTTTGGGTAATTGGTGTATGCCTTTCCCATTTATTTATATTGTATTAGAATTTTTCATTGTAGATATATTTTTTATTTCTAGGAATAATTACTGGATGGTAAGTTTAATTTTTTTATATTATGAATTCCATCATCATCTAGTCATTTATTGATGTCCATGTTATTATTTTTAAAAGCTATGTTTTCCATTGATAAGTTTCAAGATCATGTGCTTGTTTATATAGAATTATTTTTTGTTTTTCATACCATATAATTATTTATTATCATGTTTTTTATTAAATGGAATGTGTTTTCATTTATTTACCTTTCTATATTGAGTTTTCTTTATTTACTCATTATATATTTCACTTTACATAATGCTTACTATGCATTTGATCTCACCCCTTTCTTTTGTTTCCCATTTCCTTTGTATCCTAGTGAGTTTACTATGATTTATTTGAAATGATATGATATAGGGAATAATTTTATTTCAATTAAAATAATGTATCTTATTTTGTACTCTCAAATGTAATATAATATTCATGTATGATTATTTTTTACCTGAAATGCTTACCTGTTAGATCCTTCGATATACGATCTCCTGTTTCAAATTCAATGAAATTAAGTTACCATAGAAACTAGGCTACTTGTGTCCAGTTATTTATATATATTTACTTTGGTATTATCTCATGTAATTACTCCTACATTTATAACATATATGTTAATTCTTCGACTAAGCATGAATTAATAACTAGTATGCATTACTTCTCTCGAGTGTTTTATCTTTTGAAACATTTAGTTTAATGTTAACCAATATAAGAATATTTTATTATTTACCTTCTAACATTCCACATCTATCCAAAGGTAGTGCCATGTTATCTCATAACATGACATGTTATATACCTTAAACAATGCCATATAATATTCCTTAGTTATTATGCATGTCATACTCTATGATATATACATATCATACAATATTATATGAACCAACACACATCAAATATGGATTTTAATTATGCAATATATCCTTTAATATCCCACTTACACTGATGCCTCATTGACCCTATTAGATTTCAAATTATACTGTAATATATACAAAAAATTGTGAAACTATAAAAAAAATTATTTTGGAAATCCTAAAAATCGATTCTGGAAGTTTCAAATTAACTTCACTTTTTTATTACATCATATTTAATACATTATGAATACCCATCAAAAAATATTTTTTGTGTAAAAACTAAAACACTTTTAGATTACCACTATAATTAAAAACAAATCACCATTTAGTCAACCAGAAATTATAACACCAAAAGAAATTTTAGTGTTGAAAATAAATATGAATTTTTGAAATCATTATTGGTAACACGGAGAAGCCACTGGGAAAACATGAATGCTACTCATACTAAAAATAAATAATTCCTGACATAAATAAAACACACATATCTCTATTCCTATGTCCACTAGTGTCACAACTCGTCCTCGGGGCCTGTTCCGTGACTATCCAAAGCCCGCCTTCCATAGGGCAGGGGCTAGCGACTAGCACCAAAGGCATAAATCCCGATAAAAAGGGAAGCCATTGCCTTTATGAAACATAAACACACACACACACCCAGAGTACAAGAGAGAGTAAACACTAAGTAAAACTGAAAAAAAGTAGTGCTTAAAGTAAGGGACCAGAAATACAAGCGCAACTGTAAAGTTCTTGTAAAAGACAAAACAGATGGAAGGTGACAAGAAAATTCTGGATTGTCCACCACAGATCCTACCTGAAAGGTAGGTATAGATAGTGTAGCTCCTAGATCGTCCACCACGGATCCTACATGAAGGGTTGGTATAAATAGCCTCCTCAGCGACCACATCCGTCAACCTCCTTAGGGTACCAACTCGTCGTGTGGTCTACCTCTAGGTACTGACTCGTCGTGAGGTTCACCTCCAGGTGTCGTCCCATCATCGTACACTCGGCCTCCATCAGCGTTGTACTTCATCTTCATCCAACACAATGAGGTTTGGACATATCCTGTGTAGGGGTGAGTATAATGATACTCAGTAGGGACCCTGAGACCCTCAAGGTCTCACTAAAACCAACAATGATAAACCACAAAGAAAGATCTCAACAGATAACCTTTACTTAGGTATATTCCCACACATATACCTAAGTCATCAAGTAACCCATCTCAATCATGAGGTAAACACAATGGTCATTGACTCAGCTCAAACTAGGATTTTTATTCACGATGATGAAAATACAGCTGCTGGAGAACTCCTCCTCTGTCGATCACAATAGTCTTGTCACGACTCCGAGGTGCCACTCACTAACCTTAGACTGATGAGGTACTCCTCCTGTCAAGTATCACTGGTCTTCCACCTCATAAAGTTGTGGTCCCCACCATGGGTCTTCCACCTCACACAGTAGTGCTCCCCCTCATATCCTATAGAGGTACTCCTCCCGTCGAGTACCGCGGGTCTGCCACCTCACAAAGTAGTTCTCCTCCATTATGGGTATGCCACCTCACAAAGTATTGCTCCCCACTAGGCTATACAAGTCACTCCGAATCGAATCAGACGAGTAGTCATCAGGTCTCAGCCAACTACAAGGTCACCGTACGTCATACACTCATCTGAGGGAGGGTCCACTCCATGAGCTACTGGCCGATACTTCCCAGTGTCACGTAATCTCATGTGGAAGTATCTCAATGGACCGCCTTGTCAAAGCGGTATCAACACAATAGATAGCGCGTCCATCGGACACCCGATCTGTGAGTCATTAGCCTTTCAGTCCCTGGGGCCCGGTTTGTTTCGTGTACAAACCAACGCGGCCGTATCTCAACTGTTTCCCGAATTTCCATGGGGTATACTAAAAGGAAACGTTTCTCAATGAGATTACCAAGGCCGCTGACAATCCGTCAAACAGACGTCCGGTCTGAGAGTTATTGGCTTTTCCATCCAGGGGACTGGATGGTTTTTAATGTAAAACCAACCTAGACATACTTCATCTACATCCAAACCTCAAGTGGAATATGCCAAAAGAACTGTCTCATCAAGAGAAATCCAACATAGTCGACGACACGTCAATCGAACTTCCAGAGCTCAAGTTATAAGTGTTTCCGCTCCGAGGGCCCGGTTGGTTTCAGGTTCGAACCAACCCGGCCGTACCCTAACATCACTGAAACCTTGGGTGTAATATACTGAAATGACCGTCTCGATCCATGGATTCTTACTCAACTGATGGTGCATTTATCATAGTTCCATTGCTCAATTTATGGGAAAAAGACCGAAAATGGTTAGAAGTGGGGGTCTGGGCCTGGTCCGACCCACCCCACACCCCCTAGGGTCCTCCTGAACCGGGTCGACCCGACCCGATTCCGGGCTCGGTCCGCGTGACCTGCCCCGGCCCAGCTGGGAGGGCATGCGAGCTCGGCCAGCGAGCCTGGCTGAGCGGGGGGGGGGGGGGGGGGGGGCTCTGCTCGGCGGACGCGGTGCCTGGTGTCGCGTCTCCCCTGGATCCCACACTGCCGCAAGATCCTTCTCTCGCTGCCGTGGTGGGCTTCTTTCAGAGGCCCATCGGGGCACCACCGTGGTCTTCCGCGGGCCACTAGATTCATTCTGGTTGTCCTATTTTTCTCCCTTCTGTGCCTGCGGTCATCTCGAGACCCGTACATCACTACGAAGGCCTCCAATCGCCATTTGGGCCCCATTTCGTTGTCGCCAAATATTCTGCGCATCATAAACAAAATAGTAGTGGGTTCAGACTTGTTCTCTATTTCTCACCCACCGCGTTAGTGGTTCAACTACACCACCCAACAATTACATGCTATGCCGAGGGTATAAATCACATAATGAAATATATAAACCAGATCCCCTACCTCAACAAAAGAAGACGAACGTTGGTGTCGCGGTAAATGGAATTGCAGGGAAAGGGTTCGTAGGCGTCATTGGAGTGCGCCGAGGAGGAAGCGGCATCTCCTATATGGTCGTGGAGAAGATTATTGGTGGCGCGTCATTGATATTGAAGGAACCGGTGTTCATCGTCATTCTTCGTTGGAGGCCGGCGTTCTTCGTCATTCTTCTTCGGAGACCGGCGTTCTTCCAAAAGCTCAAGAGCTCTCCCTCGATCTTCTTTTCGCATAACTAAGCTCTCCCCAAAATTAAATAATAGGCTCCTAATATTATTTAATTACACATACAAAGAAACTCACAGAATTAAATCACCACATTTAATAACATGTTGACACACAATTATGGAAGAGATAGGGAAGATTCCCATTAATTAAACACGATGGAAATTAAATAGGGGGTTTGCCAATTTAATGAGGGGTTCTTAATGATGTTAGAGGAAACTAAATGGTGGGGCCTATGTGGGCCCCAAATATCTAACATCCACACTTGGGTAGTTAGGTGGTTGTGGGCCCCACCCGTAACTACCCATTGGAGGGAATAACCTCTTGATAAAATAAAAATAGTTTTGACAATTTTAATTTACTTCTTAAGTAACCCCCCCAAATTATCTTCTCCTCTATTGAGAACGCAACTATGGTAAGGATCTTGTTAAGCAATTACTGGCATTGTGAGTTCATCGGTGCCCTCAGATTTTAATTCCGATCACTGGTTCAAAAGATAGAAAATCACGCTCATTCTTTCACTTAACGTACCGATTCTAATCTTCAGAAATTGATTCCAGGCACACCGGGCCTCGGAATCAAGCGCCGTCAGAAGCCACAGACTCGTAAAATTCCAGAGTATAAAAACAAATCCTTGAAATTTCTGTGTCTTTACATTACTCCCACAATAGGGCTTTAAATCCCCATAAAGATCCAACACAAACTACGAAAACTAAAGGAGGTACCAAGCACGCATCTGAGCATCCCGCTCCCATGTGCTCTCCTGGAGGTTCCCGTGATGGCAACTGAAGCACACA
Source organism: Viscum album (assembly GCA_963277665.1). Classification (NCBI taxonomy): domain Eukaryota; kingdom Viridiplantae; phylum Streptophyta; class Magnoliopsida; order Santalales; family Viscaceae; genus Viscum; species Viscum album. The sequence continues at coordinate 66,160,568 of OY728165.1, read as the reverse complement.
AGAGGAATCGACCATCCTCGTAGGACCCGCTTCTGCCAATCCTCAACCTCTACTTGAACCCCTTGAAGGTCGCCCCATCATCGATGTCTAGCTCCCCAGGGATGATGATGATGGATAGGTCGTGCACACATCTCCTCAAATGAGATATGTGGATGACATCATGCACACAGTGCATCTGAGTTGAAAATGCCAGGTGATGTCTCGTCACTCCACAAGGTTCCCCTCCCCAAGAGTATAAACCATCTCGATGTTATAGTCCTGGAGGGAATCAAGCCTTCACTGCTGTCTCTAGTCCATGTCCTTCTAGGAGAAGATACACATGAGACTATTGAGTTGGATAGATCCTTGAACCGTTCACTCAACAAACAATGGGTGATACTAGCCAATTGTAAGAAATCATCTCCACCCTTCTTCATCTACGTTCCTTAAGAGCTATTGAGATTTCTCCTCTGCCGAAAAGTGAAATCTGGTCTCATCCCCTAAATGAACCACGTTCTTTGCCTAATAAATTCATTCTTGACATGAACATTACAATCCATGTCATGGTTTATGTCATAAGGCCTTGACGCTACTACAAAGAGATCCAATTGTTACTCTCACCTCCAAGGGTTGAGTCACACTATCGGTATCAGTGCATGGTTACTGGGTCTCCTCCAGTAGGAATCTCACAAGTGAGGGTCAAGTCAAATGTTTTTACTGGAACCTCTTAGTATCAACCATAAAAAAGGACAGGAAAGTAAAAGTCACAAAGATAAGCGTCTTTTATTACTACATCTCAAGTACAAAGAAAAACAGAAACCACAACAAGGAACTAGAATCACCAAGAACAAAGGCCTCCTTGCCTGGAACTAGTCCCGCTCCTGTCCACCTACTTGCGGAGCCCCATAGTCGTATTCTTTAGCTTCCTGATGCTATGATCTCCCACATACACATGTTCCTTATGGTCGGGGTGGACCTCCTGAGGGTGGGGGTGGCAACACCTCAAAACATCGCCCACCTCCACCTACATGGCCAGCTCCCCTGCCGTGGACACTTGATCCTTCCGGTCCGCCTCAATCGAACCTCTGCCTCTGCCTGGGAGGTCCTTCATCTATCTGCTAATCATTTGAGCAGTGGGTCGGATAGTCATGAGCCATGTGACCATGTTTTCCACATTTTAACACAAAATGGTAGGTTTGGCTCTGTCGCTGCCCTTGGTGCCTCGCACTACCAATCCTGAGTCATACAGTTGGCCACCTGTAGGTCTGGCCCTCTTGGACCTCTACTTCATCTGTCTGCTGCCAGCTATAGAAAACTCCGATGCTTTCCAGCTAGTAGTGTGTCCCACTACTGGATACAGCTCAGCAAGGAAACTCTCCACTAAGAGGGCTTGCTCTAACACCCCATTCTACATCGGGATGCTGTGAGAAACAACTGGATCTCTATTTTCTCACCTGATCCCCTGCTCGAAGGTTTGGGCCCTGAAGAATGGGTCCCATATAATATTAGTAGAGTAGCGCGAGAGGTCTGTGAACCATGACGATTATTGAGCTACACTTATGATTCAATACTATCGATGAAGTATCTTCTATACCCGCACCGCTCGAGGGGTGGCTGGTACAAACTCTTCCCAGAAAAGGCTCTCGAAGTCTGTCCATAGAAGTGACGCCTTGACGTGCATCTGGAGCATCAGGATCCACCATCTGCCTACTGCTGCCTAATGGAGGTTGGCTGCAAGGATCACCATAAAGACTACTAGCATCCCAAATAGCTAGAAGACTCTCACCACAACCTCCAGAAAATCCTCAGCCGCCTGTGAGTCCGTCTCTCTTCGGAACCTTGGTGGCCTCTGGCGCTGGAACTCATGTAGTGCGCTAAAGCGGTTTGCATCGCCTGCTATTGGGGCTGGTGTCATTGGTGGCTCAACGAATGGTGGTACCGCTGGTGCCTCTGCTGGTATCTCAACTAGAAGAGGGCCCTGTACTGAGGCCTCGTCTCTTGGCGGGTTGTCAGTATGTACAACTCTCGGGGCTCTAGCTGGTCATCCGCGGGGAGACATCCTAAAAGAAATAGACGTGACACAATGAAAAGACTATACCTGGTGAGCTAACCTGATTTGAGATGATTTAAAAGAAAACATTGAAACCACACACGCAATCTGTGTTTTCGTGCACTGAGTCGAAAATCCAATGTCAGGGTCCTGATGTGTGGATACGTTAGCTGCCGCACCAAAACTGGACTCCCAAAACTGAAAACCACACTCGGTACACTTAACACTATAGCCTCACAGAATGAAAATATCATATTCATATGTTCTGTGGTAGAACCGACTTCCTTTGATACCAATTTTTCACGACCCATCCTCGGGGCCCATGCCATGACTACCCCAAGCCGGCCTTCCATAAGCCAGGGGCTGACAACTAGCACCAAAAGCATAAATCCCGATAAAAAGGGAAGGAATTGGATTTATGAAAAGTAAACACACACACACACACCCAGAGTTCAAGAGGAAGTAAACACTATGTAAAACTGAAAACAAAAGTTGTGCATAAAGTAATTGGCTGGAAATACAATCCCAACTGTAAAGTACAAGTAAAAGACAAAACAAATCGAAGGTGACAAGAAGCTCCTGGATCATCCACCATGGATCCTACCTGAAGGGTAGGTACAGATAGCGCATCTCCTAGATTGTCCACCACGGATCCTACCTGAAGGGTAGGTACAGATAGCCTCCTTAGCGCCCTCATCCGTCAATCTCTTCAGGGTACAGACTCGTCGTGTGGTCCACCTCTAGGTACTGACTCGTTGTGAGGTCCACCTCCAGGTGCCATCCCAACATCGTACAATCGGCCTCCATTAGTGCTTTCCGTCTTCTGCATCCATCAAAACGAGGTGCGGGCATAGCCCATGCAGGGGTGAGTATAATGATACTCAGTAGGGACCCCAAGACCCTCAAGGTCTCACTAAAACCAACAAGGATAAATAGTAAAGAAAGATATAAACAGATAACCTTTACTTAGGTATATGCCCATACATATACCTAAGTCATCAAGTCACCCATCTCAATCATGAGGTAAATACAAAGGCCATTGACTCAGCTCAAACCAGGTTTTTTATTCAAGATGACGAAAACACGGATGCTGGAGAACTCCTACTCTATCAAGCACAGTCGTCCTGTCAGGACTCCGCGGTGACACTCACTAACCTTAGACTTCTAAGGTACTCCTCCCATTGAGTACCGCGGGTTTTCCACCTCACAATGGAGTGCTCCCCACCTTGGGTCTGCCACCTCACACAGTACTACTCCCCCTCATAGCCTACAGAGGTAATCCTCCCGTCAAGTACTGTGGGTCTGCCACCTCACAATGTAGTGCTCATCCGCTATGGGTCTGCCACCTCCTAATGTAGTGCTCCCCACTAAGCTATACAAGTCCCTCTGAATCGAATAAGACAAGCAGTCATCAGGTCTCATCCAGCTACAATGTCACCATACTCCATACGCTCATCTCCAGGAGGGTCAGCTCCACGATCTACTGGACGATACTTCCCAGTGTCACGTAATATCACATGGAAGTATCTCAAAGGACTGCCTCGTCAAAGGGGTCTCAATGCAACAGACGGCGTGTATATCAGATGCCCGGTCTGTGAGTTTTTAGCCTTTTAGTCCCAGAGGCCCGGTTGGTTTCGTGTACTAACCAACCCTTCCATATATAAAATGTACCCCAAATTTCCATGGTGTATTCTAAAAGGAAACGTTTCTCAAAGAGATTACCAATGCCACTGACGACCCGTCAAATAGATGTCCGGTCTGAGAGTTATTGGATTTTCCGTTCTAGGTGCCTGATTAATTTTTAAGCTAAAACCAACCCTGCCGTACTCCAACTGCATCCAAACCTCAAGTGGAATATTCCAAAAGAGCCTTCGCATCAAGAGAAATCCAACATAGTCGACGACACGTCAATCAGACGTCTAGAGCTCACATTATAAGCGTTTCCTCACCGAGGGCCCGGTTGGTTTTGGGTTCGAACCAACCTGGACATACCCAAACATCACCGAAACATTGGGTGTAATATTCCGAAATGACTGTCTCGATCCATGGATTCCTACGCAACTGATGGTGCATCCATCGGAGGTATGTATATCAAGTTATTGACAAAATATAGAAAACAGTCCGAAGTGGGGGTCGGTGCCCGGTCCGACCCGGCCCAACCCCCCTAGGTCGGCCCGAACCGGGTCGACCCGACCTGGGTCCGGCCCTCATGGGTGTGGCCCAGCCCGGCTGGTGCAGCCCGGTCAGCGCGGCCCACCTCGGCCCGGCCGGGGGGGCACGCTGGCTCAGCCAGGGAGCAGATCGAGGGGTGGGGGGGACGCGGCCCCCATCTGTTCCGCAGACACGACGGCTGGCACCACGTCTCCCCTATATCCCATGTGGTTGTGGGATCCTGCTATCGCCGCCGCGGGTTCAGTCGCGGCGGGCTTTTGCCGGCAGTGCGCCGGGGCACCTCCGCCTCCAGGCGGCCGTACAGTACCGGCCGCCGCCTCCGACCGCCGGCGTCGCCACGACTGCGACTCGCACCGCCGGGGGCTTCCGCAGGCCGCCAGAGTGATTCCGGTGGTCCGATTTTACTCCCGTATATGCCTTCAGTCGTCTCAGAACCTGTACATCACTGCGAAGGTTTCCAATCGCCATTGTGGTCCCGCTTCATTGTCGCCAATTATTCCGCGCATCATGAACAAAATAGAAGTGGTTTCAGGCTTGTTCGTTAGTCCGCACCCATAGCGTTAGTGGTTCAAAAACATCACCTAATAATTATACGCCATGCTGAGGGTTTAAATCAAATAATGAAATATATAAACCAAATCCCCTACCTCAACAAATGAAGATGAACGTTGGCGTCACAGTAAAAGGCGTCATGGGGAAAGGGTTCGTAGGCGTCGTCAGAGTGCGCCAAGGAGGAAGAGACGTCTCCTCTCTTGTCATGGAGAAGAGGATAGTTTGTGCATCGTCGATCTTTGAGGAACCGGTGTTTTTGTGGTTTTTTGTCAGAGGCCAGCGTTCTTCGTCGGAGACCTGCATTCTTCCAAAATCTCAAGAGCTCTCCCCCAATCTTCCTTTCCAAAAACAAAGCTCTCCCCAAAATTAAATAATAGGCTCCTTCTATTATTTAATTACACATGCAAAGAAAATCCTAGAATTAAATCACCACATTTAATAATGTGTTGAAAAGCAATTATGGAAGGGAGAGGGATGGTCCCCATTAATTAAATGCTTTGGCAATTAAATGGGCGGTTTTCCAATTTAATGAGGGGTTCTTAATGAGATTAGAGGAATGTAAATAGTGGGGCTCATGTGGGGCCCACCTCTCTAACATCCACACTTGGGTAGTTAGGTGGCTATGGGCCCCACCTTAACTACCCATGGGAGGGAATAAGCTCTTGATAAAATAAAAATTGTTCAGACACTTTTTATTTACTTCTTAAGTAAACCCCCAAAATTATCTTTTCCTCTATTGCAAACACAACTATGGTAAGGATCGTGTTAAGAAATTATCAGTGTTGAGAGTTCATTGGTGCCGTCAGATTTTAATTCCGAGCCCTGGTTCAAAAGATAGAAAAACTAGCTCGTTCTTTCACTGAATGTACCCGAGCTAAACTTCGAAAATTGATTCTGGGTACACCGGGTCTCGGAATCAAGCACCGTCAGAAGCCACAGACTCATAAAATTCCAAAGTATAAAAAATATTCCTTGAAATTTCCAGGTGTTAACAACTACCTGCATAAAATTTAATAATTCATTTTCATATGATCCTTTAGTCTAAACAATCAAGTGACCCTTGGACACAAAGTATACCTATCCCATATAAAAAATTTACACATTTCATTATTATCCAACTATATACTGAACATGTCGATGAATACAATAAATTTCATCCACCTTTACAGATGATTACATCATAGGCCTCCCACTTGATAGATTAGCACGTCTTATATTATTAATAGGAATGAACATACACTTTCACAGCGTATCTTAATAGATGTCCCAAATTTCATACATTTCATATGTGATGAAAAATCCCATTTTGTATAATATCTGACCAGTGAAATGATCAAGAATAACCCCATAAAACCCAATTTTTCTATACCTACAAGATTTTATACGAATGGTATCAAAGTTTGAAGGTTATAATTATAGGAATGACATGTATATATATATATATGAAACCCAAATAAAATAATGATAATGTAGATATTATTTTTTATGTAACATAATAAATATTGTATTGTTCAATTATTTTATGAACACTTAAAAAAATTATAAGTATGTTCCAATTGATCATGCCATATAAGATAAATTTCTAGATTATCATGTTGTTTGATATAATATTATGGGTACTGTTTATAGTCATTACATATCTATGTATTTATTACCACATCACATGAAGAAATTCTTATAAAACACTCCTACTAAACTATTTAGTGAGTAAAATCATTGAATGAAGATAATTTGGATCATGTTAAGACATATAAATCATATTCCTACGGTTAAAATCTTTTAACATATTCAAACACATTAGCTACCAAAAATTGAATTTTATGATGTTAATAACACATGTCGTCTACTAAGTACTCTATTTAAGTACATCTTTATCATTCTTGGAACATTTCAATAAATTTTTTCCCTTGAGATCATTTTTTTTACTTATGTTACTATTTATTAGATATATTTACTAATAGATCCTAAATTATTTTAGGATATAAAGTGAAATTCACTTTTTTATAGTAATTAAATATAAATCTTTAGACTTATCTTTATTGATGTACCCTAAATTATTTTATGGTATTAAGTAAAATTCACTTTTAATTTTTACCATTATAATCACTTATTTGTTAGTTTATAACATCTATTTGTCTGGCCATATAACCACTAGCCTCTTAGACACTATTATATCTTTATATAATTTTTTCAAGATATAATAAATCAATCGTGTTAAGAAATAACATTCATTTAATTCCAGTTGGAATATTGGTCAGATATACATATTTTATATCGTATTATATGTGTTTAGATAATTATCTTAATAAATGATTTTATTCACTACATTTTTTTGTAAAACATGGGGTGATCCTATCTCTGATATTCTTATAAACATAGAGATAAAATTCTTAATCAATGATAATGAATTTTAATCTTTATATTATTATCCGTCCATGTTATAGACCTGAAAAATCATGAACAACGTATATTGAATCCAGGAATTAATATATTTTTTAACAATTCTATAATTAAATAACATTTATCATAAAATAATAATGAGATTAAGAACACTTATTTTACTAAGACCTACCATGGTTTTAATTAACAATTTTCATTTAAGTCGGGATTTTGCAACTATTTTTTCATAATTTGAATACAAACTATAACTTAAAACAATAATTTACGTGATTTTACACTCCTATTTATTTAAAATGTTTTTGGAATATACATCTGGTTCCATATACCGTTCAAAACCAAAGAATTAATTTATATTACACTGATAGTAGATATTTAAATTCCATGTAGTTCCAAAAAATCCTTCTAGTATCATTGATAATTACATCATATGGAAAAATTATTCATTCAACATGGTAACTATAGGATTGAAAGGACATTGACATGGTATTAGAAGAAACTTTTTTCAACATTAAAATTAACCTTTATTATTCTATTTTAAAATTTTACCCACTTTTACTATTGATATAACACTATATCCTAACCACCACAAGCCTAGTTAATTTATCATAAACACTTTTTAAAAAATGGGTAATGTTTCCTTGAATATATTTACACTATTAGACAATTTTCAATAATGATAATTGAATTAATTAATTAACCATAGTGATCTTTAATGAAAAATTTAGTGGGACATTCTACACCTCTAATAAGAACCTATTTGATCCAACTTTTTAAAATAGTCAACATTAAAATAAGTAGGAATGTTTTTTATTTACATATAGATTTTTTTAATATGAATAATTATTATGTTTTGTACTGGTAAAAGAAGTTTCTTACAGTAATATTCTCCTTTTATAACCATGATCTCAATGTTATGTTAGATGATGATGATGTAATCTATCTATGATAGAATATTTAATAATACAAGTATCAAGATTACATTCATTTAAAAAGACTTTTAATTAAATATGATCCCACCCAAATTATGAACCCTTTTCAATTCATATTATCCATGTATGGTGCATGACCCATATTTTTTTATGACTTACATTGATTATCACATAAATAATCCAAATATATATAGTAGATAAACATTTCAATCTTATCATTTATGAATCCTTCATAGTTTAGTGGAAAACTCTTTTTGTAATACACAATTTGGAATATGTCAACTTGATTCCTTAAGCATTATAAGGGTTAACTGTTCCAAAGAAATTCTAACTGAAATCATGCACTAATAATGATGAAACAAATGGTTATGGTCACCTTAAAACTTAATTTCCTTTCTGAAGATAATGTATGGGCACTCTGATTTGGAATGGCCTACTCAGTTAGATAATCGATGTATAAATAAGTGTCTATTTGAAAGGAATATGAAATTTAGTATTTTTAAAGAGGGTTTAATCTTACCATCATATATCATGTTATTATCTTAAGATGTGTGTATGCTTATAATGATTTATTTTGGAACCATATTCCTTTGACAAAAAATAATATGTTCAAACCATATTGATGTGTAAATTTTTACATAAATAAAATATTGAATTACTAATTAAAATTAAAATCAAATAATATTCATAAATACCAAAATTATTCCCATTCATAAGTTATATGAATCACATTCATGTATAATGTTGGAATTATATGAAATAAAAAGGCTACAGGTTTATGTCTTGAAACAAAAATAAAGAAACCTCACTTTTCTAAATAAGGCACAATCCTCCATGAGAGTGAGAACTTCCAAAAACCATTCCTCTACCCGATGATTATTTAATTGAGGGATTCATCATTCCCAATAAGATTATAACACCTAAGTAATTATAAATCATGAATAACCTTTAATTATACCTCATAACCTAATATATGAAAAATTCAATATAATAGAAAACAAAATCAATTATCATACCTAGCATGTGACCCCTTCAATCCATGTATTGAATTTTGTAGTAGAATTTAAACTATTTAAATTTAAGCATGAACATAATCATAATATAATAATTATACTATTCAATAAAGAGGGTAGTAAACCAAATAAATGAACAGTTCATAAATTTAGTCATGAGATAAACATTTATGAACAATTTATAAATGAAACTAATTATAACATGGCTATTCATTATTTAAATTCCATAATAAAATAAATATACACATTAAATTTATTTATTTAGAATGAACCCTTTTATATTATTCATTACATTGAATTTTATCAAACATTAATGAAAAATGTAAGGTTAAATAAAACAAAATTCACATGTTATATTCCAAATCTTCTATGTAATCAATTTAAATAATCTAAAGATCACATAATTAATATTATTTAAACCTTTATAATATAAACTATCCCATAATTTTCATTATATTGTAAATAATTTCTAAAATAAAACACTTTTATATTGACTTATTCATGTTAAATATCATGAATAAATCATAAACATTAAAACAGACCTTTTTGGTTTTTAACCTTATTTTATAATTTATAAACATTTTATAAATTAATAATAGAATTTTAATATAAACCATTAATATATAAATTATATTTTGAGACATATAATTTGGAAAATAATATTTTAATATTAAATTTTATTATCATGGGTACTTATTTATTAATTGTTTAAAAAAATTCATTTATAAATTTTTGTTATAATTATGTACATTAAAAATAACTATATATATTAATCAATATCCATAAAATTAAATGATGAATAATTTATTAAAAATTTATGAATTATATGAACTAATTCCTAAATGAAATTCATGAAAATAATTTTCTCCTATATTGTATATGGGGGTATACCCAAAATGTAATCTATGATAGAGAAAAATGTAATTGAAAAAACTCCAAAGTGATATCAATCATCTTTAATGATTGAAAACATGGTCTATGTGATATTAAATAGCACTGAGAATCCATTTGTATCATTAACATAGAATGATGTGGTCTACATAGGATTAATTACTTCACATAGATTTTTCAAACTAGGATATGTGGTGGTTTGACATTAATCCAATGCACAAGTGCATAGTGATATTAACATCAGTGGCAGCCTATCGAAACATATGATATAGCTTTTTTGTATGGAAAATATAGCGTGTGAAGATATATGTATTATTTACCTTTGGTCACTAGCATCCATAACTTATGATAAGCCATATGTGAGAATAATTTTATGGGGAAGTCATATTTTATAGTATGGATCCTATCACTATTATTAACCAATGATATTTTTTACAAACATGATTTATTAATTTTTTCAGATTTTATGACTATCCATGTTATATAATAAGATATAATAAAAATAAAATGTTTTGATCATGACTCTTGATATGATATCATATATTTTTTGAGATGATCCAATCATAGCCTATGATATCATATTTAATATTTCTATTTGTTTAATTTTCTATATCATTTTTAATGATAATCAAAATGATTGGAAATACGATTGATGATTTTTTCATTTTCTACCAGATTTAGAAAGTCAAATTACATGGTAAAGCTCTTATATCACCAATGAATTTCTTAGGGTCTATTAACACTTAAGTAAGATTGTAGAAAAAAATATAAACCCATAGATCTTATGTCACCATACATGAAACCGAGAACCATGCTTTGTAAAAATAAATAAAATTAATGTACTATTCAATATGGAGCCACTACTTCCATTAGAATTATCCTAGATGCTTGATGAATATAATTTGAAGTCATCCATTGGACTTTTTTCCCTATGAAATGTCATTAGGTATAAAGAAAATCCCAATGTTTGGGTGAGATTCTTCTTGTCAGCAAGGCATGCTAGTTCTTTGGGAGGTAAAAGTTGACGAAGAAGAGAACTCATAGGATGATAGATTTAGGTGTGAATTAAGGGAAATGAAACACCTCAACCCAAGGGTGTTTTCTCATGCATGTATCCATTCTGATACGACCATAAATTAATAAATACATTTATAACGTATGATTTATAGTTATTACCAACCATAGATTCATTGACTTAATTCACCAGTTATCCTAAGAATTTTGACTTATGAAAAATCCAATTTAACAATCTTCAATATAAAAATATTATAAATCAAACTATTTAAGTTTCCACTACTATTCAAAGGTAGTGGAATATTATCACATAATAGGCCTAATGATATCCCTTAAACAAAGGGATATGATATTCCATTGTTTTCAAGCATGTCGTACTATAGTACATATTTAGATATTGTACAATATAATACAACTCAAAGAAGATAAAATATGAATTTGATTTAGGTCACATCTATTTTAAATGTCAGTACCTAAATATTTATTTTTAAGAACACCTTTTCCACCATCGAGTCTAGATGAAAATATTTCCGGGCCTCTAAAATTAAATTCTAATCCTCTAATATGAAAGGATGAAAAACATTATCAAGTGTTCCCAATGACATTTCCTAGACCAATGCATCGTCAGGTTTTATTAAATGAATATTTTTCTTCAATATATTTCATGGATTAGCATTAATATATCGAGACCCAATATTTCATTGATCTTAGATTTTAATATTTTTGTTCATGTTAATTTAAATAAGTTCGATGGCTTACTTTACATGAATCTCCAAACTAATAGAAAACAAAGAATTTTATAGATCATCAAAACCTAGAAGTTTAGAAATAATTAATGATTTTAAGTAACCAAATAACATAACACACACACACACACACATATATATATATGTTATTGTATAAAATCTAACTTAACTGAGTATTGTGTTTAAGAATCCATCTTTTTACACACTGTAAATTTTATTAAATAAAACTAAGTATAATATTTTTAAATGATGCTATCAATAAAATATAATAATTATGAATAATTGTGTATTTATTGGTTTTTATAGAAATTAATAATAAAAATAATTTGTATTTTAGAAAGTTATTTTTCAATTCAAATTAGTTTCCCATGATATTATTGTAATTATAAATAATTGTTAAAATAGAATATTATACAAATTGAATTTGGAAAACTAAACAAAATATTGGATTTGTAATTTCTTGTAGAGACCCAAAGCTTGACGTACATGGATATTACCTTAATTTTTCAGAATAATTAATACATAACAAAAACACACACGAAAGGATCGTAATAGTTTGGTGTCTTTGGAAACTCAGAACATAATCTTCTAATCGTGGTGAAAGATCTTCAACATATCCCATAAAGATATTCCCCTTTTGTTTTCTTACCTAAAACCTTTCTTTACATCCTCGGGAAAAGAAAAAATATAAAGGGTGATCTCAAATGCTCAGTAAGGGTAAGCATGGATAAAATAAAACAAACAATATACATTTGAACATAAAAACATAAACATAATGTTTAAACATCAAAATCTTGAGCAATGACATAAAACATGGAAGTACGTATGGCATGGAACATAATGAAACATCAATCATGATAAAATTTCTTGGAAATAAAACTTTTAATTGTGGAAAAACATTAAGAACATGGCATTATTTCCACAGAAGCCATGGCATTGCTTCCATGACCATATTAGTGGAAAAAGTCCCTTACTGAACCGAGTTCACTCCTCATTCAAGTCCTGTATCACTGAACCGGATTAACTTATCATTCCAGCCATGTCTATCTCATGAGATATAAATCATTACCCAATTCATTGTAGGGGGATATAGGTCCCACCCATTTCATAATGAAATCATACTTACTTGTGCCACAAGATAAACATAAATCCTTCATTATAACCCAAAGGATAAAATGAGTTTCATAAATGTCATCCCATCATAACATAATCCATATAAAACAAATGGATATCATTTAATTATAAGAAAAGTGTAACTATTTAAATAATAGAGAAATTATACTTGAAATATACACATATTAAGTATTTTCATCTTAGATGTAAAATAGTTTTGACAAAACACTTGAAATGAATTCTTGATGAAAATATCCTTTCTTCTTCAAAATCATTTTCTTTTCACAAAATGACATGACATTTTAAAAGAGAGAATTTTGTTGAAAATAGTCATGAAATCCTTTATATGAAGCTTTATGGAAATAAGGCGTTATGAAACCGTAAAAATATATTCATGCCGTATAAGTTAAAAAAAACATTCTCCTCGTACGTTTATTGAAAAAGTCAAAAAGTACCTCGTATGGTAAACAAAAAAAATATTCCATCCATACAATGTAATAAAGGTAAAAAAGGGTAAAAATGAATTTAAAGATACAGGGAAGAAAATTAAACATTTTATGAAAACATTTTGAGAACATATGGACATGGATAATAAACATAACCCCAGTAAATAATTACGAATAAAAAATCTCGGATGAGAATGAGAATGGAATAATTATCCCTTACCTTATGTCGAATTTCTTCCGTATGTGTCTGAGACTCCTGTATAGTGGGTTTAAACATATTATTAACTTGTAACCGCAACATTATAATATTATTGATATAATATATGATTCACTTATGACTTTATATTATCCGTTCATTTGTTAATTCCATGTTAAAGCATCTTTTTGGGTAAAATCATTTCATTTATCGTTCGTGTTTTGACTTGTAATTATTAATATGATTACATAGATCATGATTACTTAATTATAGAATATAAATCATGATTTATATATAATATATATTCAGAATATACATATATATTATAGATCTATAAATGGAATGAAATACACCGTTAATGGATACGGTAGGCCGTATGTACGAATGAATGCTGTTTTTCGTTTCATTATTGAATTGAATAGAATTAAGTAGATGACATACATATACATATACATATATATATATATATATATAAATTCAGTAGAATTATGATGTCATATATTAACTGATTACATATTATATATACTTTATAATCAATCTTGAATTGATAACATGGAAAATGAATCACATCGTATCGTGGAGACAATAATCCGTACGTATGCACGAGCGATGATATCATTCCCATATTTATTGAATGGAATGGGAGTGGATGATATAATATCTTAGAATCAGTATGATGTTATAATAATAATATATATTTATTATTTACATCATTATACCCATCCAAGTAAGGTGGTGGTGGAAAAACTGATTACACCACGGTGTGGAGACGGTATTCCGTACGTACGCACGCGCGGTGATTTCATTTTCTGTTGGATGGATAGAATGTGAAATATAGTTGTTTCATATTTATAATAACATATCAGTATATTAGTAATAATTATATTATTAGTTTATAATGAAACAACTAAAGAAGAGGAAGTATAAGAAGGAATAAACTTGAAAGAGTCGGTAGAAGAGATTACCTCTTCCTTGACGCACCTCCTTTAAACTTCTTCTTAGGGAACTAGAGTTGAAATTTTGAGAGGACACAAACCTATATGATATAAATAGAGAGGTTGGTAAGAGTAATTGGTAGGTGTTGGGTGAGCTTCAAGGCTCAAATGGGTGTGAAGAGAAGAGGGAAGGGGTGCCCTTTTTATAAGGAAGGAGAGGGGACCTTCGAAAAAACATAAAATATTATTTTATAATAAAGTCATATTCGGTTTATAATAGATCAAAATTGATTTATATCTAAGATAATGTGGGTATGGGTCAAAATACTCTCAATAAATAGGTTTAAGACAAGTTTTGGTTACTATTGTAACCTTATCATTTAGATTTAACTCTAAGTTAAATAATTTAACTTTTACCATGTCTTCTTGTTTTCTTACAATATATGGTTAATAAACATACTATAACAAACCAAAATAACCCCAAGTAGTTAATTATTAATATATATAATAATCTCTACGTAATTAGGCAGAACCTTAGATTTTTAGGAATATAATATCAATTAGTAATATAATATTTGTTTTAAAAACTATTTTAGGTCAATTTTGACATATTTGGTAACTGTATTTTGTGAAATTCATAACAGAATGATTTATTCCAAAAAAGATATTTTAATAAATACTAACATGTAATATTAACCTATAATGTTAATGTAATTCATAAAAATTCTCAAATAACATTTATTTGGGTATTTATAACATCAATTATGTTAATATTTAATGAATAAGGTAATTACTATATCATCATTGTGTTATAAATAAATTAAATTATATAATATATTAAAATAATAAATCAAATACCATTATGTATGAAATCTTGTTATCTTTCTAATTATTATTTATAGTCTAATTTATTTTATGTATAACACTATATTAAAAATGTTTTAGTTATTAAACTTTGATTTTAACTGTTTTAACTGTTCTTTGAATTAAATAATAATAAATGTCCTAATCTAATACAAGCGGACCTAAATGATAATATTATATTTCTAAGATTTTTTTGGTAACATTACAATTTTCTAATATAATTAGGACTTTTGTTAAGGTAATAATAATATCATTTTTACCCTTCAATACCCTATTTACTTTTAACCGTGGTAAATTAAAGTAAAATGTTACTATTCACCAAAAATTATTTTCATCTCATTGAAACACATTATACTTACTGATACCAACTGTGTTTCTCAGATTTTTGAAATTCTACTCACAGAAGTGGTAAAATTATGTTTTATATAAATTTTCAAATTTTCCTAGGAGGTGGGTAAAAGACGGTGAAAAGTTAAATAAAATTTTCATATATCTAAAATTTTTATCATATGAATCCAATGAATAAAATTGAACATATATTGGTATTATTTATCTATTTTTAACTAAAATAAATTTAAATAAAATAAATAATTATTTAGATAAAATGTCGGGTTTAAAATAGTAACCCAGTGTTTTCACGATTCATCAGAAAATGAAAGTTTTTAGAAAAATACAAACAATTCAGCCTAGGCTAATTTCGATATTCTAAATCCAAAAATGAAGTCCATTTTGAAAGATAAAATTTATAAAATTTCAAAAAGTGGGTATTACTATTCATAACTGTTAGTTCATAATAATATCTCATTTAGTGAAACTCGGTATTGCGTACAACACACATTATTGAGGAATGTTGCTCTGGCATGAAACACAAACCTGGAATAGTGTTTGCATTTAATACAATCTAATATGATGTTTCATATAGCACAATCTGATTTTAGTGTGGCGTACAACCGAAGACATCAAAGAAACTTAAAATAATATTTCTCATAAAATCTTGGGGTATTATATTCTACCCCACTTAAAATGAATTTCTCCCTCAAAATTCATCGAGGGTATAAATGGTTTACTACATGAAAGTTTCTTTCATAGAAAGACACATCGTAAAAAGGGATACTAAATCTTAATTTTAAAAACTAAAGTATGAAAGGTAACGATTACCCAAAGTAACTCATCACTGGGTTTCCACATAGGAGAAATTAGGTGAAAATATGGATATGGAAGAGAAACCTAACAATCAAGTTCTGATGGAGAGTGGTAGAGAACATGTCTATGAAAAAGGCAAAAAATCACAAAGCCATAAATTTGTGATGATCTAAGGTACCATCCGATTCATCAGATATAAGGGCACTAGGACAACGTTTTTGGTTTTCAAGATTATTTCCCTAATGTTGAATAATTTTTGAATTAAAATAAATACATTCTAGATTTTGGTACAATCTTACTATTTTTTTGCCTTGAACAATTTCCACTTCATCTATTAAAGAAAAGAAGTTGAATTTTTCATTCATGAAGTGTTAGCAGATCACGTGATAGAATGATAGGTCATTCCATTTGTTTTTA
The DNA here is from genome assembly GCA_963277665.1 of Viscum album. Classification (NCBI taxonomy): domain Eukaryota; kingdom Viridiplantae; phylum Streptophyta; class Magnoliopsida; order Santalales; family Viscaceae; genus Viscum; species Viscum album. Next base: position 66,143,708 of record OY728165.1, on the reverse strand, counting down.
TCACCAAAATATTAGCACAATTTATTAAATATACATAGGTCCATATATGCTGATATGAATTCTATATGGTTGATAAAATGGAATCATACTTAATTTATTATAGAGCTTAATAAAATAAGACTATTTTCTTCTAACCACGGAGTTCTTATAGGCCAGTGGTAGGAAATAAAGGCATGTCGCACTTCGATTGTTGGTTAAATTCCAAGAACCTTGTCTGACACGACGGGTTGTCTCCCGTCTTGCAGGTTGTCCTTTTTCTAAAAATGTACTGTTATAACATTCAAATAATATCAAAAAGTTATAGCCTTGAACAATACTATCTAATGTCCAACTTAATTCGTTCCAACCTTTAGGCTTTTCGAAAATACTTCTGTCCAATCTCATAGTATAAAAAAATGATTACTATAAATGTCATCAACCAAGCATGTGAATACCTTCATTTATCCCCCAAATATCATAAGATATATCTTTTTGATCGCATTCAAAACATGTGAATACCTTAATATGGTATTCTATTTGAAACATGAATTACGATATAACCATAGTGAAAACATGAATGTTGTCAAAAGATAACTCTTTCCACATACCAAAATCCCAAAATTTCAATATACTCAAACCATAATATTACATTGTCGTTATATCAGTCATGAGCTCATTAATACTATCAAACATATTATTTTCTCCTTATCCCTTCATAAGGTTAATATCATCCGCTTTACAAAATATTTGAATTACTTTTCATGGTTACCAATACCATATAATTATTGAAAACAATAGTAAACCTATACATAGATATTCAAAAATTCCATGATGAGATTTCAAAACACTATTTTTAAATCCCATTACATATAAACTTAATCATTCCACAACATCATTGGCGTACTCAACATCACAAATAATGATTTCATGTGACTTCCCTGTGTCATTTTCCTTAATTTGTTGCTCACGTCAATCATCATTAACCCTTGGATTTGGGCATTGATTAGTATAATGACCCATTTCCTTGCACTTGAAGCATTGATGTGTTGGTGGAGAGTTCTCTGTAATATATTCTCTATTCAAATCATTAGCTACCATTTTCCCATTACTTCAACACTCAACTGCTCGATGACATTATTTTCCACACATAAAACATTTTCAAGTACCTTTTAGATAATCTCCACCATGCTTATTTCCACACATAGAGCATAAAGAAACATTCATCTTATTTTCACCATTGTTATGAGATTTCTCTTTGAACTCCAAATTTCATTTCTTGTCAAAACCATGAGATTGATATGTATCACCAACTTTCAGTTCTACCGTGATAGCACAATGTACAATTTCTTCATAGCTACTGAGGACTCTTATGGCTAATTCCATTCGAAGACTTGGTTGTAAGCTACTGAAGAATCGATGAACTTTACATTCAGGTTGGATGAAAAAGCTAGATCCATACCTTTCAAGTCTTGTAAAATTTGCTTTGTATATACCAACAGATTCATTATCCTTATACTTAAGCCCAAATAACTTATTTTCCATCTTTGTTTGAAGAATACGAGGGAAGTACTTACTGAAAAACTAGTTCTTGAACTTGTCCTTTTCAATGGATTCAATTTCATCTTGGGGCCTTGTATTCTTAATTAGAGTCCACCACTGGTCCGCTTCACCCTCTAAAAGGCAAACAAATAAAATGGTTTTTTCATGTTCTGAACAACGAAGTATGGAAAATATCTTTTCAATGTTACTGATCCATTTTTCAGCAACAAGAAGAAAAGAAGACCCATTGAAAGAAGGTGTACATTTCCTCACGAAGGGCTCAATAGAATATTGTTACCTTCTCTACTCATTTGTAAGTCCATAATGATTCATAGCTTGTGTAAGTATAACAATAAGATTTTTCACTCCATCTCCCATAAAGTTGGTTTGTTCAGGAGGATGATCATTTCATCTTCCATTACATTGATCAACACGGTTCCTTCGGGTTCCAGCCATCATCTAAAACCCAAAAAGAATAGTTTGAGAGGAAAAATCATGATAGGAAAACAACAAAATAAAGGGGGAGTACATTCAATATCTAACTTCGTAGGTATAATTCTAATATCATAACCATAATTCTAGGACAATAACTTATACTTATACTTATCCTTATAGACATCCCTAGACATACCTTAGAAATATCTCTAGGGATCTCACTAAAGTTATCACATCCTAGTTTCCTAAGGTTGACTAAACCTTTCCTTTGATACCAACTATAGAGACCCAAAGCTTGATGTACATGGATATTAAATTAATTTTGCGGAATACTTAATACATAACAAAAACAGACACCAAAGGATCATAATAGTTTAGTGTATTTGGAAACTCATAACATAATCTTCTAATCATGGTGAAAGATCTTCAACATCTCCCATAATGATCTTTCACTTTTGTTTACTTACCTAAAAACTTTATTTATATCCTAGGGAAAAGAAAAAATATAAAGGGTGAGCTCAAATACTCAGTAAGGGTAAGCATAGATAAAATAAAACAAACCATATACATTTGAACATGAAAACATAAACATAATTTTTAAACATCAAAATCTTGAGAAATGACATAAAACATGGTAGTATGTAAGGAATAGATCATAATGAAACATCAATCATGATAAAATAGCTAGTAAATAAAATTTTTAATTGTGGAAAACATTAAGCACATGATATTATTTACACAGTAGCCAAGGAATTTCAACCAAGACCATCTTAGTGGACAAAGTCCCTTACAAAACTGAGTTCACTCCTCATTCCAGTCCTGTATCACTAAACCAGATTAACATGTCATTCCGGCAAAGTCTATCTCATGAGATATAAATATTTACCCAATGCATTTGAGGGAGATATAGGTCCCACAATTATCATAATGAAATCAATCTTATTTGTGCCAAAAAATATATATAAATCATTCATTATAACCCAAAGAAGAAAATGGGTTTCACAAATGTCATCCCATCAAAACATAATCCATATAAAAGAAATGGAAATCATTTCATCATAAGAAAATAGAAACCATGTAAATCATAGAGACATTATACTTGAAACATACAAATATGAAATAATTTTATCTTAGATGTAAAAGAGTTTTGACAAAAAACTTGAAATTAATTCTTGAGGAAAATATCATTTCTTCTTCAAAATAATTTTCATTTCACAAAATGAGATGCAATTTTAAAAGAAACAATTTTGTTGAAAATAATCATGAAATATTGTACAAGAATCTTCATGGAAATAAGTCGTTATGAAACCATAAAAATCTGTTCATTCCGTATAAGTTAAAAAAACATTCTCCTCGTACTTTTGTCAGAAAAGTCAAAAAGTTACTTGTATGGTAAAATAAATAAATAATCCTTCCATAGGATGTGGTAAAAGTGAAAAAGGGTAAAAATGAATTTAAACATATAGGTAAGAAAATTAAACATTTTATGATAACATTTTGAGAACATATGGACATGGATAATAAACATAACCCTAGTAAATACTTATGAATAAACAATCTTGGATAATAATGATATTGGAAGAATTATACCTTACCTTATGTCCAATTTCTTCCATATGTGTCTGAGACTCAAGTATAGTGGGTTTAAACATTTTATTAACTTGAAACAGAACCATAATAATATTTATGATATCATATATGATTCACTTATGACTTTATATTATCTGTTCATTTGTCAATTCCATGTTAAAGCAACTTTTTGTGTAAAAACTTTTCATTTATCGTCCGTGTTTTGACTTGTAATTATTAATATGATTACTTAGATCATGATTAATTATTTCTAGAATATAAAACATGATTTATATGTAATAAATATTCATAATATATATATATATATAATATATCGATAAATGGAAAGAAATACACCGTTCATGGAGACGGTAGGCCGTACGTAGGCATGAATGCTGTTTTTCGTTTCCTTAATAAATAGAATAGAATTAAGTAGATGAAATAAATAAATACAAATATATATATATATATAAACAGAGGAATTATTATGTCATATATTTCATGATTACCTATTATATATACTTTATAATCATTCTTGAATTGATAACATTGAAAATGAATCTCATCATGTCGTGGAGACGGTAATCTGTACGTATGCATGAGCGATGATATCATTCCCATACTAATTGAATGGAATTGTAGTGGATGATATAAAATCATATAATCAGTATGATTTTATAATAATCATATATATCTATTATTTACTCTATTATACCCATCCAAGTAAGGTGGTGGTGGAAAAGATGATTACACCACGGCGTGGAGATGATATTCACTACGTACGCACGCGTGGTGACTTCATTTTCTGTAGGATGGATAGAAGGTGAAATAGAGTTGTTTAATATTTATAATAACATTTCAGTATATAAGTAATACTTATGTTATTACTTTATAATGAAACAACTAAAGAAGAGGAAGTAGAATAAGAAAGAAACTTGAAAGAGTCGGTAGAAGAGATTACCTCTACCTCGACGCACCTCCTTTAAATTTCTTCTTAGGGAACTAGAGTTGGTCTTTTGAGAAGAAAAAAACCTATATGATATAAATATAGAGGTTGAGAAGAGGAATTCGAAGGGTTTGGATGAGCTTCAAGGATCAAAAGGATGTGAAGAGAAGAGGGAAGGGATGCCCTTTTTATAAGGGAGGAGAGGGGCACCTTTGAAAAAAATTAAAATATTATTTTATAATAAAGTCATATTCGGTTTATAATAGCTCAAAATTGATTTATTTTGAAGATAAAGTGGGGATGGGTCGAAATAATCTCAACCAATAGGTTTTAGACAAGTTTAGTTTATTATTTTAACCTTATCATTTAGATTTAACTCTAAGTTAAATAATTTAACGTTTACCGTGTCTTCTTGTTTTCTTACACTATATGGTTAATAAACATACAATAACAAGCCCAAAAAACCCCAATTGGTTCATTATTAATATATATAACCTTATATAATTCATTTGGACGACCCTTAGATTTTTAGGAATATAATATCAATTAATAATATTATATTTGTTTTTAAAACTATTTTATGTCAATTTTGACACTATTTGGTAATTGATTTTTGTGAAAATCATAACTTCATGATTTGTTCAAATAAAGATAATTTAATTAATACTAACATGTCATATTAACCTCTAAAATTAGTGTAATTCATAAAAAGTCTCAAATTACATTTATTTGGGTATTTATAACATCAATTATGTTAATATTTCATTAATAAGGTAATTACTGCATCATCATTGTGTCATAAATAAATTAAATTATTTAATGTATAAAAATTATAAATAAAATAACATTATGTAAGAAATCTTGTTATCTATCTAATTAATATTTTTAGTCGAATGTATTTTATGTATAACCCTATATTAAAAATGTTGTAGTTATTAAACATTGATTTTAACTCTTTTAACTCTTCCTTGAATTAAATAATAATAAACGACCTAGTCTAATACAAGTGGACCTAAATGATAATATTATATTACTAAGGTTGTTTAAACTTATCCAATTGAATTAGGACAAGTGTTAAGGCAATAATAATATCATTTTTACCCTTAATTACCCTATTCACTTTTAATAGTGGTAAATAAAAGTAAAAAGTTACTATTCACCAAAAAATTTCATCTCATTGAACCACAATTTACTTACTGATATCAACCGTGTGTATAATATTTTTAAATTCCACTCACAGAAGCGGTAAAATAATGTTTTATGTAAATTTGCAAATTCTCCTAGGAGGTGGGTAAAAGACTATGAAAAGTTCAATAAAATTTTTATATTTCTAAAATTATTATAAAATGACTCCAATGAATTAAATTGAACATATATTTGTATTATGTATCTATTTTGACTTAAAATAAATTTAAATTAAATAAATAATTATTTAAATAAAAAGTCGGTTTTTAAATAATAACCATGTGTTTTCACTATTCATAAAAAATTGAATGTATTCAGAAAAATAAAAAAATTCACCCTAGGATAATTTCGATATTCCGAATCCAAAAATGAAGTCCATTTTAAAAGAAAAATTTATAAAATTTCAAAAAGTGGGTATTACTATTCAAAACAGTTCATAATAATATTATAAAAATATCTGGTTTAGTCAAACTCGGTATTGCGTACAACACACATTATCGAGGAATGTTGCTCTGGCATCAACAGGTATAACGACCCATAATTTACATACATTTTTATTACTTCATAATTGAATAATACTTATTATAACATATAAAAAAACCACAATAGGACCGTATAGGTATAGTGTCTTTTGAAACTGGGAAACGTAAACCACTAGTTCATAAAGCATCTACATTGTCTCCCATTTATTTAATCATATCTAGAATACCTTTAGGGAATATCCTACTTAATACCCTTATTCCTGACCTGGGGAAAATAAAACATACAAAAGGGTTAGCTCAAATTCTCAGTAAGTGTAAACAAAAGAAATATCAATCACATCATATTCATAAGAATATAACATTTTGGAAATCTTAACCTGCAACAGAGATCATAATTTCATAACATGGGATAAATCATAGTAGTGAAATTTAATCCCAATAATAATAAATTAAAACATGAAACTTTTTGGCATACACACATAATCATAGATAATCATTTTTTAGTAGTAAAGACTCATTTCTAAGACTATCCTAGCTGACAAAGTCTATTTCGGAACCGAGTTCAGTTCTCGTTTCCGTCCTGTATCACTGAACCAGATTAACCTGTCGTTCCCACCATGTATATATCATGAGATATAAATCTTATCCAATTCATTGGAGGTAGATATAGGTCCCACCCATCTCATAGTGAAACCATTCTTATGTGTGCCACAAAATCATAAATCCTAGCATAACCATGTAATAAAAATGGGATTCTTAAACATTATACCATCATAACATAATCCATATAAGATAAAAGGACATCATAAAAATAAATCCATCATAACATAATCAAATCAATGTAAAAATTGGGATATAAATAGAACCCTATATTATCTTAGATGGAAGATACTTTTGATAAAACGCTTGAACTTCATTCTTGAGGAAAATATCCTTTCTACTTAAATTTGTTTTTTCTTTTCTTAACATGTCATAAAATTTTAAAATAAAAGAATTAGATTAAAAATAAACTTGAAAACTTTTAAAGGAAGCTTCATGGAAATAATTTTATAAAAATACATTCATGACATATAATTTAAAGAAAAACATTCTTCTCATACTTTGGCCAGAAAAGTCAAAAAAGTACCTCGTACTTAAAACGACAAAATATTCCTTTCATATATTTGACTAAAAACTCACATAAGGGTAAAATTGGATTTAAAAAGTCATAAGAGGATATAAATAATATTATATATTGGGGAAACTTGGATGTCAATGAAAAATATTCCCCATTAAATTCTGAAGTATAAACAATCTCAGATAAAAATGAGATTGTGAGATTTTCCCTTACCTTAGGTCTGATTTGCTTCGTACATGTCTGAACATTCCGTATAATAATTTAAATAATGTTATTGATTTATTCCAGAATCGTACTCATTGTTATGATATTATGTATAGTCATATTCTTAGCTTCGTATTAGTAATATTTCATTGCTACTTGTTATTCGGGTGTTTATTGCTGTTTTGTTCTTATGCGTGTTTTGTTGAATAAATTCTTATTCTTCATTTTAGGTTATAGATACATAATTTATAGAATGGTATTAGTGTAATATATATCATATTTATTCATTCAATTCATTTATATAATCATTATGCATTGAAGATCATGTAGAAAGAGTCGCATCACATCGTGGAGACGGTAGACCGTACGTACGCACGAGCGATGATGTCGTTCCCATGATCGTGGAATTGTATTGAAGTGTATGCATAATATTTCATAATAAATATCAATTTAAAATAATCATATATAGTTATTCTTTACACCATTACACCCATCCAAGTAATGTGGTAGTGGAAAACAGATTACACCACGATGTGGAGGCGGTATTCGGTACGTACACACGCGCGGTGATTTCGTTTTACATAGGATGGATAGAAGGTGAAATAGGGTTGTTTCATATTTATAATAACATATCAGTATATTAGTGATACTGATGTTATTAATTCCTAAATAAAAAACTAAAGAAGAGGGAGTAGAAGAAGAAATAAATTTGAAACAATCGGTAACAGAAATTACCTCTTCTTTGAAGCACCTCATCTTATCCCCCACTTAGGGAAAAAAGATTGTCTTTTAAGAAGACCAGGACTTCTAGGATGTTTTTAGGGAAGTGTAGAATAGAAATTTTCAGGGTTTGGTCGAGATTTAATGCTCAATGTGGTGTGAGGAGGAGAGGGAGGAGGTGCCCTTTTATAAGGGAGGAGATGGAACCTTAGAAAAAACATAAAATATTATTTTATTATAAAGTCATATTCAGTTTTTAATATCTCCAAATTGATTTATTTCGAAGCTAAGGTGGGGATGGGTCGAAATCCTCTCCACATATATATTTTAGACAAGTTTAGGTTACTATTTGAACCTTATCATTTAGATTTAACTGGAAGTTAAATAATTTTACTTTTACCATGTCTTATTGTTTTATTACACTATATGGTTAATAAACATACTATAAAAAGCCAAACGAACCCAAGTTGTTCATTATTAATATATATAATCTTATCTATGTCATTTTAATTAACCTTAGATTTTTTAGAATAAAATAACAATTAATAATATAATATTTGTTTTAAAAACTATTTTATGTTAATTTTGACACTATTTGGTAATTGATTTTTGTAAAAATCATAACATCATTAATAGTTCCAAAAAACTTAATTAAATCAATAATAACATGTCATATTAACCTATAAAATTAGTTTAATTCATAAAAAGTCTCAAATTATATTTATTTTGGTATTTATAATATCAATTATGCTAATATTTCATTAATAAGGTAATTATTGCATCATCATTGTGTCATAAATAAATTAAATTATTTAATGTCTAAAAATTATAAATAAAATACCATTATGTAGTAAATATTTTTATCTTTCTAATTAATTTTTATAGTAGAATATATCTTATGTATAACCCTATAAAAAAATGATTTAGTTATTAATATTTGATTTTAACAACTTTAACTCTTCTTCAAATAAAATAATAATAAATGTCCTAATATAATCCAAGTGGACCTAAATGGTAATATTTTATTAATAAGGTTTTTTCTTGTCGAATTAAAGTTATCTAATAAAATTAGGACATTTGTTAGGGTAATAATAGTACCATTTTTAACCTTAATTACCCTATTTACTTTTAACTGTGGTAAATAGAAGTAAAAAGTTACTGTTCACCAAAAATTATTTTAATCTTATTGAACCAAATTTTACTCCTTGATATTAACCATATCTCTCAGTTTTTTGAAATTCCACTCATAGAAGTGGTAAAATTATTTTTTATGTAAATTTTCAAATTCTTCTAGGAGGTGGGTAAAATACGGTGAAAATTTCAATAAAATTTTTATATATCTAAAATTATTATAAAATGACTTCAATGAATTACATTGAACTTATATAGGTATTAAGTATCAATTTTACCCTAAAATAAAATTAAATAAAATAAATAAGTATTTAAATAAAAAGTCGGTTTTTAAATAGTAACCTAGTGTTTTCACTATTCATCAAAAATTGATTTTTTTTCAGAAAAATACCAAAAATTCAACCTAGGCCAATTTCGATATTCAGAATCCAAAAATGAAGTCTGTTTTGAAAGATAAAATTTATAAAATTTTAAAAAGTGGGTATTACTATTCATAATGGCTAGTTTTAATAATATTTTAATATCATATCGTTGTTTAGTGAAACTCGGTATTGCGTACAACGCAAACTATCGAGGAAGGTCGCGATTGCGTATAAAGCAAGCCAAGATAGTGCTGTGTGTAGTGAAAGATTCCTTTGATGATGTATATAACATGAAAAAAAAATATTTCTCCTAAAAATATCAGTTGTTACATTCTACCCTCCTTAAAATGAGTTTCGCCCACGAAATTCGGCACTTTGTAACAAGTAGATGAGAATATCTCTCTCTCATAATATCCTCAAGCTCCCATGTAACTTCTTCTAATTGGTGGTTCATCCATAAAACATTCACCAAGCGAGTGGTCTTGTTCCGTAGGAATTTTTCTCTACGATCCAGAATCTCTATCGGTTGTTCTTCATAAGAAAGGTCTTGCTCCAACGGTACAACTTCTAAGTTGAGTACATGTGACAGATCGGGTATGTACTTTCTCAGGAGAGATACATGGCACACATCGTGAACATGAGGGAGATTTAGGGGATGCACCAATCGGTAAGCTACCTTCCCAACACGATCTAGTATTTCAAAGGGACCGATATACCTAGGGCTCAGCTTTCCCTTATTTCCAAATCTCATTACTCTCTTCCAAGGAGATATTCGTAAGAACACATTATCACCCACTTTAAACTCTAGGTCTTTTCTTCGGTTACTAGCATAACTTTTTTGTAGACTCTGAGATGCTCTTATGTGTTGTTGAATATATCAGACCCTTTCTTCCATCTCATCAACAAGATCTGGTCCTAATAGCTTTGTTTACCCAACTTCATCCCAGAAAGTTGGAGTACGACATTTATTTCTATAGAGAGCTTCATAAGGAGCCATATGAATACTGGAGTGAAAGATATTATTATAAGAAAATTCCACCAAAGGTGGGTGTTGATCCCAACCACCATGGAAATCAATAGAGCCAGCTCTTAACATATATTTTAGAGTTTGAATTGTTCTCTCAGACTAACCATCTGTCCGAGGATGATAAGCAGTGCTGAAACTCAACTCTGTATCCAGAGTATGCTGAAGACTTCGCCAAAACATTGAGGTAAACATCAGATCTTGATCAAATATAATGGAAAGTGGTACTCCATGCAATCTTATGACTTCCTTTACATATATCCTGGCAAGATGATCCAGAGATAAATCCTATCTAATAGAAATGAGATGTGACGACTTTGTAAGACGATAAACTGTGACCCAGATAGCATTATTGCCTTTGGATGTTTTAGGAAGTCCGATGACAAAGTCCATAGTGATGTTTTCCCATTTCCATTCGAGTATGGGTAATGGTTGTAACATCTCCATAGTCTTCTGTCTCTCAGCTTTAACTTGCTGACAAACCAAGCATCGAGAGACATATTCAGTAACATCTCTTTTCATGCCATCTCACCAGAAGTACTCTTTCATGGCCCTATACATCTTCATGCTTCCAGGATGAATAGAGAATGAATAACTATGAGCTTCATCCAATATTTCCTTCTTTAATTCTGGGATGGGAGGAACACAAACCCAATTCATGAACCTTATTATCCCATTATAATCATGGTTGAATTTAGGAACATTTCTCACCTTCTTTTGTAACACTACATCTTCTATTTGTAACTCCTTAATCTTCACATGTATAGATGGTTGAACATTCATTTGAGAAATATATGATTTTTCCCCTTCCATTATAAATCCAAGATCCATTCTTTTTGTAAATATATAAATATTTGCTATTTTGTGATCCTCATCATGGATAAGATAGCATAGCCTTGTCGACTTAATGCATCTACCACCTTGTTTTCTTTCCCAGGGTGATAATGAATTGAGTGGTCGTAGTCCTTAATCCACTGGAACCATCTTCTTTGGAACATATTCAACTCCTTTTGTGTAAAAATATACTTTAAACTTTTATGATCAGTATAAATATCACACCTTTATCCAAAAATATAATGCCTCCAAATCTTTAATGCAAAGATTACCGCAGCTAACTCCAAATCATGAGTTGGGTTATTTTTCTCATGGATTATCAACTGTCGTGATTCATAATCTATCACCATATTGTTTTTCCTGGGAACACACCCCAATCCCTTCTTGTATGAATCACTGTAGATCACAAACCTTTCTCCACTATAAGGCAGTGTGAGCACAGGTGCACTGGATAACCTTCTTTTTAGCTCCTTGAAATTCTCTTCACACTCCTCCATCCATATGAACATAACTCCTTTTCGAGTCAACCAGGTGAGTGGATTAGATAATCCAGAAAACAGTTTCACAAAATGTCGATAATATCCAGCGAAACCAAGAAAGCTTTGGATCTCAGTTATTGTTGTTGGTCTCGACCATCTTTTGATTACCTTTGTTTTTGCTGGATCCAAAGATATCCCCTCTTTTGATATTATGTGACAAAAAATGCAACTTTTTGAACCAAAATTCACACTTGGTATATTTGGAGTAATGCTTCTCCTTTCTCATGGTATTCAATACAATTCTCAAGTGATCTTCATGTTCTTCATTGATCTTTGAATAGACAAGAATTTCATCTATAAAGACTACCACAAACTGATCAAGATAGTCTCTATAGACTCTATTCATTTGATTTGTGAATATAGCAGGGGCATTAGTATGACCAAATGGCATCACTATAAATTCATAGTGTCCATACCTTGTACGGAAACTCGTCTTTGGTATGTACTCCCTTTTGACCCTTAATTGATGATACCCTGAATGAAAATAAATCTTGGAAAAGTATTGAGCTCTGCGTAGTTGGTCAGATAAGTCATCAATGCATGGGAGAGGATATTTTTTCTTGATAGTGATCTTGTTATGTTCGCGATAATCAATGTAGAGTCTCATTGATCCATCTTTCTTATTAACAAACAGAACAGGTGCTCCCCAAGGTGATGCAATAGGGAATATGAATCCCTTATCATGATTCTCTTGGTGTTTCTTCTTCAATTCCTGCAACTCAATTGGGCCATTCGATATGGTGTCTTTGAAATGGGAATAACACCCGATATGAGTTCAATTGAAAAATCAACTTCGCAATTTAGTGGAAGACCTGTAAATTCCTTTGGAAAGACATCATCAAACTCCCGTACAATGGGAATATTCTTAATCGTGAGTTTCTCTCCAACCATTTGAGGTTGTCACAACTAACTCAATATCTAACTGCTGTTGTAATATGGTGACACCCTTTGAAAATTATTCAAAAATAAAATAGTGGTTGAATAAAGAATCAAATAAAACATTTTACACTTTTTAGTGGATGGTAAGTGTACCTTTCACCACTTCGTTATCATACTCCACATCGCTGATAGAAATTGCATGTGACTTTCCTTTGTCTTTAGCCTTAAGAGTTTGTTGATGTAGATCATCAACAACAACCCTTGGATTAGGGAATTGATTGGCATAATGACCCATTTACTTGCACTTGTAACATTGAAGTGTAGGAGGTGCACTCTGTGTAGTCTTTTCTTTGTTCTCATCACTAGACATCTTATTCCCATAATTGCGGCATCCAAATGCCTAATGACCTTGCTTTCCACATTTGAAACATTTACTTGTCCCTTTAAGACAACTCCCTCCATGTTTCTTTCCACACTTTGAGAATAAAGGAAAACACATCTTCTTTTTAGTGTGGTCTTTAGATTTCCCTTTGAATTCTATTTTCCTCTTCTTATTAAACGAATATGACTGATGGGTTACTCCAATCTCCATCTCAACCTTGAGAGCACATCGAACAATTTCGTCCTAGCTATTGATGTCCCTTATGGATAACGCCCTTCGAAGACATGGTGTTAAGCCAATAAAGAATCGATCGACCCTACTCTCAGGTTGAATAATAATCCCAACAGCGTACCATTCAAGTCTTGTAAAATTTTCTTTGTAGTTACCAACAGATACACCATCCTTTTGCTTCAGTTCAAGAAACTCTTTCTCCATCTTTGTTTGAAGAATACGAGGGACGTAATTTTTGAAAAATAAGTTCTTGAAATCTTCCCATTCCGTGGACTCAATTTCATCTCTTGGACTCGTATTCTTGATAAGATTCCACAATTGATCAGCTTCACTATCCAAATGATAAACTGCTAAGATGACATTATCATGTTCAGAACATTGAAGAACTGGAAATTTCTTTTCAGTGGTACTAATCTATTGTTCATCCATTAATGGATCAGTAGACCCACTGAATGAGGATGGAAGCTGCCTCAAGAAGGATTCAACAGAATGTTTCTCCTTTGCTAGTTTGGATGTCCTACATGATTCATAGCTTGATAAAGTTGTTTGACTATGACTACAAGATTTTTCATTCTATCTCCCATAACATTTTGTTGCTCATGGGGACAATCATTGCATTTCCTGTCACATTCAGCATTAATACAGTTCCTTCGGGTTCCAGCCATTGACTAAAACCAAGAAAAATAGTGTGAGAAACACTAATTATATTAGGAAAACAACATAATAAAGAATAAAATTTCACACTTAAGGTCTAATCAGAGGTTGTTCATGGCAATTTCTAAAACACTAAGATTGTGTTCTATTCTTAGACTTATCCTTAGGGTTCTTACTAAGGCTTTCACATCCTAGATTCCAAAGGATGACTGTACCATTCCTCTGATACCAACCATAACAACCCATAATTTACATAAATTTTTATTACATCATAATTGAATCATACTTATTACATCATATAAAAAAACCACAATATGACCATATAGGTATAATGTCCTTTGAAACTGGGAAACATAAACAACTGGTTCATAAAGCATCTACATTGTCTCCCATTTATTTCATCATATCTAGAATCCCTTTTTGGCATATCCTACTTAATAACCTTCTTCCTGACCTGGGTAGAAGGAAACATACAAAATGGTGAGCTCAAATGCTCAGTAATGGTAAACAAAAGAAATAGCAATCACATCATATTCATAAGAACATAAAATTTTGGAAATCTTAACCGGCAAAAGAGATCATAATTTCATAACATGGTATAAATCATAGTAGTGAAATGTAATACCAATAATCATAAATTAAAACATGAAACTTTTTGGAATACACTGAAAATCATAGAGAACCATTTCATAGTAGTCAAGACTCATTTCCAAGACTATCCTAGCGGACAAAGTCCATTTCTGAACTGAGTTCACACCTTATTTTAGTCCTGTATCACTGAACCAGATTAACCTCCCATTCTAGCCATGTCTATCTAATGAGATATAAATCTTTACCCAATGCATTGGAGGCAGATATATGTCCCAACCATCTCATAATGAATCCATTCTTATGTGTTCAAAAAAAAATCATAAATCATTGCATAACCCATGTAATAAAAATGGGATTCTTAAACATCGTGCCATCATAAAATATTCCATATAAGATAAAAGGACATCATAAAAATAATTCCTTCATAAAATAATCAAATCAATGTAAAAATAGGGATAGAAACAGAACCCTATATTATTTAAGATGGACTATAATTTTGATAAAACACCTGAACTTCATTCTTGAGGAAAATTTCCTTTCTACTTCAAAAACTTTTTTTCCTTTATTAACATGTCATACAATTTTAAACTAAAAGACGTTGATTAAAAATAAACATGAAAACTTGTAAAGGATGATTCATGGAAATAATGTTCTAAAAATCTATTCAAGATGTATGAGTCAAATAAAAACATTATTCTTTTACTTTTTCCAAAAAATCCAAAAAAGTACCTCGTACTAAAAACAACAAAAGATTCCTTTCATATCTTTTACTAAAAACTCATTGAAGGGTAAAATTGGATTTAAACAATTGTAAGAGGATAGAAATAATATTACATATTGAGGAAAAATGTATGTGGATGATAAATATTCCCCAATAAATTCTGAAGTATAAACAATCTCGGATAAAAATGAGATTGCGAGATTTTCCCTTACCTTAGGTCCCATTTGCTTCGTATGTGTCCGAACCTCCTGTATAATGATTTAAATAATGCTATTGACTTATTCCAGAATCATAATCATTGTTATGATATCATATATGGTCATATTCTTAGCTTCTTATTAGTAATATTTCATTGCTACTTGTTATTCAGGTGTTTATTTCTTTTTGTTCTTATGCGTGTTTTGTCGAATAAATTCTAATTCTTATTTTTAGGTTATAGATACCTAATTTCTAGAATTTTATTAGTGTAATATATATCATATTTATTCATTAAATTCATTTATATAATCATTATGAATTGAAGATCATGTAGAATGAGTTGCATCACATCGTGGAGACGGTAGGCTGTACGAACGCACGAGCGATGATATCATTCCCATGATCGTGAAATTGTAGTGAAGTATATGTATAATATTTTAGAATCAATATCACTTTACAATAATCATATATAGTTTTTATTTACACCAATATACCCATCCAAGTATGGTGGTGGTGGAAAAAATATTACACCTCGGCGTAAAGATGGTATTCCTTACGTACCCACACGCGGTGATTTCAATTTCTGTAGGATGGATAGAAGGTGAAATAGGGTTGTTTCATATTTATAATAACATATAAGTATATGAGTGATACTGATGTTATTAATTCATAATTAAACAACTAAATAATATAAAGTATAAGAAGAAATAAATTTGAAACAATCGGTAACAGACATTACCTCTTCTTTGAAGCGCCTCTTCTTAACCTCCTCTTAGGGCACTAAATATGGTCTTTGAAGAAGACAAGAACCTCTAGGATGTTTCTAGGGAAGTGGAGAATAGAAATTGGTAGGGTTTGGCTGAGCTTGAAGGATCAAAGTGGTGTGAGGAGGAGAGGGAGGAGGTTTCCTTTTATAAGATAGGATAGGGGCACATTCGAAAAAACTTAAAATAATATTTTATTATTAAGTCATATTTGGTTTTTAATAGGTGAGGGGCACCTTAGGAGAGGGCCACATTAGAGAAATCGGTATTTCATAAAACACAAGATATTGAGGAAGGTCGCGATTGCGTGTAATGAAAGCCCAGCTAGTGTTGTGTGTAGTGAATGATTTCTTTGATGATGTATATAAAATAAAAACAAAATATTTCTCATAAAATTCTCGAGTGTTACAAAACAAGCCTAGAATAGTGTTTGCGTATAATACAAGCTAATATGGTGTTTCGTATAACACAAGCTAATTTTGGTGTGGCGTACAACATAAGACATCAAAGTAATTAAAAATAATATTTCTCATAAATTCTCACGGTGTTACAATTTCAATACTATCTTCTGATAAATCATTGATTTTTTTCTAAAAAGATTTATTTTTAGGATAATTGTGAAAAATACTATTTTCAGGAATAAGATGACTTATATCTCATTTTTGCATACAAATATGAATCATAATATAATGACTATTATTATAATAACCAATATTTGTTTTATAAGTTGTTTTTTATTTTTAAAATGGTTTATTTTAATTAAATTAACCATATTTTACAATTTATAACTTAAATAATATATTTCAATTTTTATAATACATTATAAATTTTGTATTTTAAAAATATTTATTATGAATTCTATAATTCAAATACAAAAAAATGAATAAATTTTTTTGAATAATCAAGGGGAAATGTGGTTATGATTTTTGTTTTTATTTTTTAAAGTAATTTATTTATAAAAGAATAATTAAAAAATTATTTTTTTTATCAAAATAATTACATTTACTACCTTATAAATATATAAGAGAGATTTAAAATTTTATAAAACAATTCATTTATTTGAGAAATAATTTTATGCATTATTTATATTTTTTAATATCTATAAAACCTATTTTTAAGATTATAAATAAAAGGTAATATTTTAATAAATGTTTTTTGTTTATCTTTTTATTAATAATTATTTTGGTGTAATTTGGTTTTCGAATGATTTAAAAATCACATAAAAGTAATTATTTTATAGTAAAAATATATTTGTTTTGAGGAAAAAAATATTGATAGTCTTATCCAAGACATAAATTTTAAGCAAAATGGAACTTTTTCTAAGAAACTATTTTTACACGTTATATACCAAAATGCTGAAATAAATTTCTCCAAATCCTATAATTTTTAATTTTTCAAAATTATTAAAATAATTTTAAACCAAATTTTGATTTTATTATATAATTTTAATTTTAAATTTTCCCATTAAAATTGGTATCCATGGTTAAAAGAGGAGTTACCACATTAAGATTAATTCAGGGTATAGGTGGTTTATCATAGTGAAAAAGGTAAAAACATGGTGGAAAAATCTAAAAAATTGAATAGTGACGAATTATTATCCATATATAGTTTTAAAAACCATTATTTTCCATTTCTTCATTTTTCTTTGAATAGTGGAGTGATATTATTGAGAAATAAGGAATTTTTACAAAAGTAACGTTTTATTCATTTACAAATGGAGATCACCACCTCCCAGTTTCTACATCAATTCCAAAGATTTGGTTCTACCAAAAATCTATCAAAATATACCATAAAAAACCTTATCCCACATTTCTTCCCTTGATTATACCAAAAGACCAATATTTTGAGCCTTAAAGAGTTACCAAAGGGGTAACATCCATAGGAGAGGTAATACTCTGAACCCAACTTCTCTCACTGTTTTATTCTTACACACCCATCAAAACTTATATATGTATGAAAGGATGATATACCATAAATTTTACTATTATTACGTATTATTATAATAATTTAATTATCCATTTCATATATTCTTCCAAAATCATTAAGAAAAAGGAAAATGTTTTCATGTGGGTGTGGAAACTACCGCCTCTATGAATAAAATGTTTTTTTTCTAGGACCACATAAAATTTCTGAATTTGAAAATTTATTTTGTAAATGAATTTATTATTTTTGAAACTATTAATTTTTTATAATGATAATATATTAAAATATAAAACTAATAATAATAATAAATAGTTTTCATAACTTTAACTTCCTTAAATGGACTTCTCAAGGAACTTTATTATTTTGGTTCTATTTTGGGATAATAGATGAAATGGTATAAGTATTTTTATAATATAATAATAATAGAAATACACCTCAAGAATTATATAGATCAAGAATTTAATTTATAATAACTTAAACTAGGGTTGACATATCGAATTTGTCACAAATAAATTTACCAAACAACCCCAAGTAATCGACATAAGTGAAGGAGGCCTTCTATACTACCCTCGTTACCTGTGAGTTACATGTTCTCAAATGTTTTCTCACTTTTATACAATCTTATTATCATAAAATATTATATATTTTTATATATTTTCATTAAATACACATGTATTTAAATATACATTTTATTAATATAAATATACATTTTTTAATTCCCTTTAAAATTCCCAATTCTATTTAAAACCAATTTAAGGAAAATTTTCTATTTCTTATCTCATGATAAGAATTCCACCAATTAAATTTTTTTAAACCATTAATAGATTCTAAAAAACAGTATTCTTTTATAACCATCTTGGTACAATATTTGTTTCTTTGAAAATAATATCGGCTTTCCTCCTTTAAAAACGCACTAACTAATTTTATAATCCATCAAAAAACTAGTATGTTTTTATTATTTCTTCTACTAAACACCTCTTTCGAATATTATAAAATATAACTACATGTTAAAACCATATGTATCCTTTTTAGTTATTAAAGTTGAAATTGTTTTTACTCCTTATTTTCTTCGGAATCCTTATGACTTAGCCATTAGTTTTTACTTAAATTAGAAATTTTAAATTGACTTCTTTCTCATGGGTTTGATCATGATTTTTGATATATATATGGTTTCTTCTCATCACATGTCACACATATATATTATTTTTATTATTTTATTGGTGTGATTAAATTATATAACACTATTATTAAGATGGTAATATTTTCATCTTAGGTGATAGCAAATATTGTTCCTCGGAAACTAGCCTAAGATAATTATGGTATGTGATAGGTGAGATTTGAATAATATATCCCTACAATCCATTTTGTAAAGATATATATCTCATGATATGTTATGTATGGTATTTAAGAGTGAAAATAATCCACCATGGTACCTTTTCCATTATTTTTATGGGGATAACGAGTGAAATGAATCAATACTGGGACTTGGTCCACTTTATGATGATGTTATTGGGAGTGACCCTTGATATATGTTAATGATTTTAGGTATGATATTGTTTCCACATATTTTATGACTAAAAAATCTTTTTCATCCCTTTATTTACACCTTGTTTTCATTTTTATTATCATTATGTCTATGATAACATGTTATAATTATTAAATCTCCTATTATTCCTTATTTTCATGTTTATTCACTTACTGGGGTTATAACTGAAACTTTTTATTATGTATTTTATAGAGGGTTTCAAATGTCATTTTTGAATATCCAAGATAGTATGAAGAACTATATCGAGTCTTAAAAAAGTTGATTTCTTTACCCATAATATTTATTTATTTATTTATATAATATTCCAAAGTTATAAGACCTATAGATCCTTATCAATTTTTATCGTGAATTCATGTTATAAATCATTAGATAATTTATGTTTAAATATTGGTTATATATAGTTGGTATATGGGAAGGATATAGTTATATTTAGATATAAGTATGAAATAAACATAGTGGATACCCTATGAAATAGACATTATAGATACGGTGTGTGTTTTGGAAATTAAATCCAAAACTCCATACCATCAAGCGGATATAGGATCTGGAATAGTTTTACCTAGGTGTCATAACCTTGAATAGGGTGTCTTGGGTGTTAAATTGACTGTTAACTATTTCTCAATAATAAGAAATAAATTGAAACATATCTAGATGCTTCTAGAAGATATGATTTTGTATTACATATTCTCTTTATGAACAACTATGAAGGATTTATTTCCTATTTATTTTGAGGTACAAGGTTGATAAGTATATGAGAAACCAACTGATGGTGAACTAGGATTAATCAATAATGTTATAGGTTGAACCATGTAAGATATAATTTTTTTCTAATAATGATATAGGTTAAACTATAAATGACATAAGTTAAATAAAAAGTGATATTGATTGATATAAAAGAATTATTGGCTAACTTGATGATAATATAAAGTGAAAAACAATCCAGTTTAATTTCCCAATTGTTATATAGGAAATTAATCTTTGGATGACAGTTTTTTATCACCCACGTTAACCCAATTTTAGTATTCATTATTCCTAAAACCAAAATGAAAAGAGTTATAAATTGACGTGAGAGGAAATACAATGATTACCTCAATGATTAACCAATTCTATTGGTTGCTGGACTAAGAAAATTTGTGATATTTCGAAATAAACAATCATTAAATATGACTGAAAATGTCAGCACAGTTGAAATCCTGAACCCCCAAAATAAGAGAATGACAAAGTCTCATGGGAACTTAGGTGATGAAGATGATGAGGTAAATAATAATCAAAATCATACATTCCAACATCGTGGGAAAAAGTACCATGGGAATTTACTCAAGGGAAAAGTAAGTGGATTTAATTCTTGTAAAGGATGGTGTCAAGAAATAAGCTATTAAGGGAAATATAAGGATCCAATTTTTTAAGAGAACGTTCTTCCAAAAAATCCACTAACAATTTGATTTTTTATATGTGATGGACTTTTTCTCTATTCAACCCAATGAACTAATTCATGTGTTAGAATAGAAAAAAAACACTAAACAACTCCTAGATTAATGGATACAAGAAAATAGTATACAAAAGTTTTTATTGAGATCGGTAATGATTTTTCAATCTAGATTTTTTGATGTCTTACATCATGTAAGATTGAATATAATAGATATTTAGGTATAATTAAAATAATTTAATGGTAAAATTATTATATATATGTTATATGACCCTTATTAAAGTTTTGAGGAATGTTAAACCAAATAGATTTAACTATTATTCACTTATTATTATTATATTAGGAAGAGAATATATATTTTATAAAGGAATCATATGAAATTACATATACAGAAATATCACTTCATATCCTAAATTGAAACAAGATCAACCATAAGTTTATGTTTAATTGGGATCTCCTTTTCTAAATTAATCTCACTATATGACTTTTAAATTTACAAGGATGTAATTTATTTAGGGGGTGGGAGAATGTATAGGCATGACATTTAAATATATTTTTTCCACTAATTAAGTAAAATACATTTGCTAGATTACTCCACATGCAACACTAAACTAAAACAAAACCACAATGTGCTTGTAACATTAAAACATAGTCATTACATTAGCAAGAATGAATAAAATTAACTAAATTATGAATTATATTAATATAAATTTTCATATATAATTTTTATTTTATAGAAATTAACTTAATTTATTTTTTAATAACCAATATTTTTCCAAATTTTACTTTTTTTGAATAAAAATATGTATATTATATTTAAATTATCGTTTTAATAAAATATAAAATTTATCAAATTAATTATATCTTTATTTTCGTTTTATTGATATCAAGAATAATAAAGAATATTCTAAAATGTTATATTCCTTTAAAAAAAGTTTTGCACAGTTTTTTTAATTTTAATTACATATTAAAACATAAAATTCTTGGGTTATTTCTAAAAAGATTGGTTTTTTAGGTGAATAGTGAAAAATAAAATTTTTAAAATTGGCTAGAATTTTATGAAATTGTTAGTATATGAATATGAATTATAAATTCATGAAACTTTTTTTGGTTGCTTGATATGTATTTCATAAGAGAATTTAAAATTTTAAGAATATTGGTGTTAATTTACAAACCGATATTTGACATTTTAGAACTTAGGTTATATTTCTAAAATTTTATATACATTATAAATTTCGTATTTTGAAATTAATTTTTATCACATATATAATTTAATTATAAAAAAATGACTTCCATTATTGTATTTATTATGTGTATGTGATCTTTATATTAACTAATTAGAAGTTTTTGAAAATAATCTATTTTTAGATAAATATAGGAAAATAGAGTTTTTTTCAAATTGGTGGTGTTGCTACATTATTAGTATTTAAAAATGATTTAACACTATATAAAATATTTTAAATGATTTAAGGAATTATTTTATTCATTTTAAATATTAATTTTTAATTTTTGAAATTCATATTTATCTTTGTAAAACCCAAGTAAAAGATTGATTCTAATAAAAATGATTTTGGTTTTTTATTTAATTATACGTTATTTAGGTAAAATTATATTATGAAATTATTTTAAATTCATATTAAATTTAACTTTGTAAAAGTAAACAAATATATTTCATGAGAATCAAAACTATTTAAAATTATATTACACACTTAAATTTTAAGACTAAAATAACTTTTTCTATGAAAAATAATTATTATGTAATATATACACTAAAACTAAAATAAATTTATATTTATATTAGAAATTTTATTCTATAAAATTATATAGATACTGAGTTTTGGAGGGACGATAATTGTTAGATTTTTCCTCACACAAATATTGTTCATTTTATAGCCTTTATCCATTAATAATGAAGTGAAATTATTGAGAAATATTGAGGTTTTAAAAAAGTTCTCTTTTCATTAATTATTAAAAGAGGCTAACTCCTATCAATTTATACACCCATTATAATGTTATAACTCAGGAAAAGTAATTCCATAGTATCTAATTAAAAACCTATAATTTCCTTTGAATCCTTAGTCGTGCCAAAAGACCAATCTAAGGATCCTTATAGAATTACCTAAGGGAGAACATCTAAGGGCGGGGTAATACTCTCAACCCAAATTATCAAGATCATTTCTTCTTATACCCCCCTAAACATCCCTCGATGCATAAAGGCATGATTGATTTTTTTAATATTATTATGTGTTATTATACTAATAAATTATCCATTTTTTACTTTCCTCCAAAATCATTATGAAAAACAAAAAATTCAGCATGTGTGTGTGCAGACTACCAACATCATGAACAAAATGTTTTGTTTTCCATAACCACCTGACATAGAAATATATAAAAATGCTTTATGTATATAAAAAATATATGTTCATACTATTAATATTTTGGAATAATTATATTTTACAATCTATTAGTAATAAAAATATTAAATAGTTGTACTATCTTTAAGCACCTTAAATGAAATTTTCAAGGAACCTTTCATAATTTGGTTCAATTTAGAGATATGATTTGAAGCAATATAAATATTGTTTAAATGGAATAATAATGTTCCTAAAAATAAAAAAATTTATAGTTCTTGAAGTTTTTTAACAACACCTTTGACCATGGTCAACAAACTGAATGTGTTATGAATAAATTAAATATATAACTCTAATTAGCCGACATAAGAAAAAAATATATTAAAAATAAAAAAAATACTACAAATAGATTTATAAAATTTAATACATATGAATAAGGTTATTTTTTAAATATATTATAAAATTAATTTTAATATAATATATCTTATGTTCATGTGGAGATCACTTTCATACACGACTTAGGGGTTTCGTCTCAATATTTATCTCTTTGAGACACATTTTATTTTAGTTTCCTAATTTCTGTAACAAGTTTGTATAGGGATTATTTGATATAAAATATCATGGATTTACAAAATTTATGTTGTTTTAACTTCCACTTTAATATTTATATATTGAAAGGGGTTCTTATTATAATGTTTTTTAACTTGTAAGTGCCTTGTCTCAATCACTATTCGTTGAAGAATGATTTACAATTAAGAACTGATACTAATTTGAAGGTGTAAACAATTCCCCCATGACATAAAATATAATTATTACTATTAAAGATGAAGAAATAACTTTTATTTATCCTTTTAATTCCTATGGTTTATGATTTATATCTTCCCAAGAATATAATAGGATTTTATAACTCAATTTTATTTGATGAATTATAATGTTTCCCCTTGAGTATAACCTTTCATTTCCAACCAAATAGCATATTCATATCTTGGATGGTCATTTTTTATTCCAATATACATTACTTGCTTGTTTTAATTCATTTAGAAAATGATACTATGTTAAGAATAATTCCCATCCATTTAAATGAATATCTGTCATTCTTGTCTAAAATTTACTTTCCCAACAATGTCGCATTTTTTAATTGGAAGCCGCTTTAAATGTTATCTCATTTGAAAATATTATTTCCCTTCAAATAATTAAAAACAAACTTTTACAAGCAAATATTTTTACCCCTATTTTAATGCTAAAAAAACCATTTTTATTATTTTATTAGAGTTTTTTTTGTTTTATGATTTCATTTTTCAATATAAGGAATATTGGTCCTAATTTGGTTATGATTGGAAAAGACTCACCATTGAAGATGAGTCTATACTAGGGCTGAATCACCATTGACGATGAGCCACTCCTCTATATGACTCACTGTTCAAAATGAGTCACTAAAATTTCTAGATCACCTTTGAAATGAAAATTTTGTTAATTATTGGAATCACCCACTATTAGCAATGTCTCCCCATAAAAATAATTTTTTTTAATAAAGTATGGGAAAGACTCACTGTCAGACGATGGTCACCGGTTTACAAGAAATTTTGATAATTATAGAAAAAACATACCCTCAAAGGTAACATATTTAAATTTGACTATGTATTAGAATGTCTAACTACAAGACCTGAGTCACCATTGAAGATTAGTTACAGCTATAATGGAATTTTTTTAAAAGTGATTGAATGTAACACCGCCAACTTAATTCACTGTAAGGATTAATCACCACCGGAGATTGTCTCATCATTCAAAATAATCACCACCAATATTTATGTTTATTTTGAATAAAATATTTTTAATGGATATATTATAAAATTTAGTGATGTTACTTATTTTAATGGTTGTTCTTAAATGTTTTATAGAGATATATTAAATTTTTTGTTAGTCATCCAGCACTAGGATAAGAAGATCTAGATGAATCATCCTACACGATACTTTTAAAAATAAGGAGTACAATCCCTCATGTAGATACTAGAAGAACTGATAACCATGATAAAAAAAATATTTAGAGAGCTAGAGTCGAACATTAAAATATTAAAATAATATTAATCTTCCTTACATGGAGAATTTTTATCAATGATTATGTATATAAGAATTAAATCACACTGAACACTCTGAATACTTTCATTAGTCATAACAAAAAGAGTTCACGACACTCTATTTTGCTATGACTTTCAAAAACCTTACTCAAGAATAATTTGAATTTAGATTCAACAAGTCAAAAGAAACATAACTCATCGGAAAGAGAAACACATTATTTCTATATATTTAAATTTTCTCTATCTATTTATTATCTTGGCATTATGAGCATCATTTATTTTACTATGTATTTATAACATTTACACATTCTATATTACTTTTACTAGATGATACTATATATAGTTTGAAACTCTATTTATACTTTTTTTCCAATGTGTCGTGGAAGATGTATTCATTTGGCATGTATTTATTTTTTTTCTTTGGAGTTTTGTGGAAGTGGTCCTTATGTGTCCATGAAAACTTTTTTACCGATACCTGATCTAGTTTGTGGTTCATAGATTATTTTATATAATATTTTTAGCAGCATTTTATTTCTAAGTGGATAAGATTATTTATTAGATTGCGACATAGCCTCTTTTTTATTTCAACGTGGGTTTTGTTTTATTTTTACTATTTAAACTGAATATTAAAAAAAATCATTACTTTGATAGTTATTATTAATTAGTTTTTATATATGGTTTTCATTAAGTAACTCGATTTCAAAAAGTAAAGAAGTTATTATAATATTTTAACATAGACTTAATGAATAATTTAGAAACCTTTTAAAAGATTAGAACTTATATCGATATAATATTTTAACAAACTTTCCTATTTTAATTAGTTAAATAATTTTATTTAATCATATTATAATAAAAATTATTAATGGGTACTCAATTCACCCCTTTTGAGATACTAACTCTGACCAACATTGGGCATCAGAATATTTTTCAAAGTTCTGTCATATATGGTTTTAGTTGATTTAAATATCTTAAATTTATTTTATTTCCAAAATTCGTTTTTTAAATGTATAAGATACAAGAAGGTTCTACTACAAATATAACTCCTTTCATAGATATAAATAACTATTTTAAATGTAAAATAAAATTTAAAATTCATATTTTAAGCATGGGTTTTTGAAATTTAGTCTTCTATTGAGGATAAGTATGAATTACCCAATATTTATAGGAGAACTTGAGGTTATGCTACTAAATTTTATTATAACAATAATTTCAATGATATGAATTCCATTTACTGTGACTTTAGATGTGATGATTTAAATTGAAAATATGATAGTAAAACTATTTATGAAATTTGGGATACTTTAGTTATTTCACATGAAGGAGCAACCAATATTAAAAAACAAGATTGGACAATGATACAATTAAATATGATACTTTTAAGATGAAACCATATCATCTAATTTCTGATAGTATCTTATGTTTAATGAGTTATTAATTACAGTGATATCCTTTGGGAATCTAGTGTCTCACAACGACTATATCATGAGAATGCTAGGATGTCTTCCTGAGAGATGGAGTGTTACATCAGTTTCAATAAGGGAATCTTGTGACATAAGTAAAATACCTATTAATAAATTTATTGAGAAGTTTATGATGTATGAATAAATTATTAAATAAAATGACAAAGAAGACGATGAACCTTGTAGAAAATATGCATCTTTTAGGAAGAAGAAATTATTCAGGAAAAATGTACAATGAAAAGTATGATTATATAGTAAGTTTAAAAAATGACTTGAAAATAGTTGAAAACTCAAATGAGATTATCAGTTATGGATATAGGGGAAAAGTACAGGTTAAGGAGGACTATCCCAAAATGAAATATAATAAGATGTATGATAAAAAAGATAAAAAAATATAATAAAACCAAGAAACCCACATGGGGTGCCTATGAAGAAAAATCTAGTGTCTATGACTCTACTTGTAAAGAGAATATTGAAAGAGTAAACAGATGATTCATGAAAAATGTTTCTTAGGAACCTATTTTATAATATGTACATATTTTTTCTCACTCTAAAAATGAAAATTACACTGACAAGTGAGAATAAGAAATAATTCAGTATTGTATTATGGTCGAATATTTCTTTAATGAATACAATGTGAAATAATATGTTATGAAGAAACAACATGTTTTATCTGCTAGTATAGAAACTAATATCATTATAGAGAAAGAGAAAAAAATCAATTGTTAATGGAAAATAATGAACTACAAATGTCGAATAAGCTGCTTAAGAAAGACTTGTAAGGATTTAGAAGTGGAAGAAAATAATATAATAAAATTAATTGAAAAAAATTTCTATATAATAAATTACAGGTAAAGGTTTCCAACCTAGACATAAAAACATATGTAAGAGCACATATGTTCCTAAGTCCAATTCTATAAATTATACTACTAGTTATTTTTCTAATGGACCTAATATTAATTTTATTTAAAAAAATTAGTATAATTATGGGAAACCCATTATCGAAATATGGGTTTATAAGGACCTAATCACCAATATATATGGCCCAGGAAAATTTGGGTACCAAAATAATTTCTATTATAAAAATTATTTTGAAGGAGAGATGCCTAAAGTGATCAGGTATGAATCTATGGTACTTGGATAACAACTATTACTAGAATCTGATAAAACAATACTCGAGATCCAAGAACCTAATAAAGGTTTATAATGGTTATGTCACCTTCAGTGAGGATGATAATGGAAAGATCTCTTGCCCTAGCTAGATTGGTTACACTAATTCAGTGTTAAATTTTAAATTACTCTTTATTGGTGATTTAAAATTTATCTTTCTTAACATCTCACAATTCCGTGATGATTATTTTTTGTTAAGTCTAAAAACCATTATCTTAATGATTTTAATTTAAAAAATTATTAATTATTTACTCCTTTAACAAATGTGAATGTTTCTTATGTTAATCTTGATTCATTTATTTCTCAAAGTGTTTATTTATTACGATCCATTCATATAGAAACTTAGATCTAGAATATGATACTAAGACACTGTAATATTCACTCACTTAGAAAGATTACTTAGAAAGGGATAATCTAGGTTCTACGCAAACATGAATTCCCAAATTACAAAATCTGCTACCCCCATGGAAAGGGTAACATCACAAGATTTATTTTAAATTAAAGAAATAAGTTTCAACTTTTCAACCTCTTGAGTTTGTTCACCTGGAATTTTATATACCCTATATAGTTTCTATTTTAAATAGGAATAATTATATCTTTATAAATGTATTTTCTTTTCTATGTATACTTGTGTATTCTTTTGAGATCACAAAAATGAAGCTTTTTCTTATTTTACCAATCATGCTAAAAATGTACAAAACCCAAGGGGACATTAACCAAAGACCTTAATATGTGACCGTGTTCGTGAGTTTCAATATCAAAACATTGAATCCTTTTTCTCAATAATATTATATAGTAATAACAAATCTACTACTCGGACCCCTCAGCGAAACGGAGTAGTAGAAAGAATAAATAGAACACTTCAATAGAAAGATCAAACTATCCTTAATGAATTGGAGTAACCTATCTACTTTTGGGTAGAGGTTGTGAGTATATCATGCTATATAATCAATAGGGTTTTAATTTTATCCATATTAAGGAAAACCCCTTATGAATTTTGGAACAGTATAAAACATAAGGTTAATTAGATTGGTGTTTTTGGTTGAAATGTCTTTATTTTTAAGACAAAGGATCATCTTAAAAAGATTTTTTCCAAGATAGAAGAGGGAATTTTCTGTATAGTTATTCAACATCTAGTAAACCAATTAAATTTTTTAACAAAAGAACTAATACTATAGAGGAGTTTTTCCATATCATGTTTGATATGAAAGATCCGCCTGAACCAAATAACCCCTTATAAAATATTGAGGATGAATTAACAACTATAAAATTAATTTCCAATCCTTATCCTTCTAATGTAATGTAAATAGAAAAATCACCCATTTCTGAGGAACACCGTGAACTTGAACATATAGAGAATTATTAGGTGAAGAACCTTATAATTATAGTGCAGTTTAGATGCTTAAATTCCGTCCTTTATATGTCATTATTGTAGATTTAGATAGAGGTACAAAAACTAGATCATTTGTAAGAAATCCGCTTAAACAACGATCATTCTTATCATAGATTGTACCTAAGATCATCAATGATGAAATTAATGATGAATTCTATGTAATGGATATTTAAGATGGGCATCATCAATTGAAAAGAAACAATGGTTGGGAATATGTTGATAGACACAAATACACCTTGAATACAGACACTAAATGGGTATTTAGAAAAAAATTTGATGAATCAGGAATAATAGTAAAGAATAAAGATAGACTAGTTGCATAAGGGTATAATGAAAAAGATGGTATGGACTATGAAGAATCCATTTGACATGTATCATAACTTGAGGAAATTATAATACTTTTTACCTATGAAGCAATTATACATTTAAAACTATATCAAATGGAATTTAAAAGTGAATTCTTGAATGGGTATATAGTTGAGGAAGATTTTTTTGAACAACCACCCAGATTCCAAAATCCAAATTTTCCAAATCAGTTTTGAAGTTAAGAAAAGATCTATATATTTTGAAATAAGATCTTAGATCTTGGTATGACAGGCTCAAATCTTTTATTATTTCAAGAAGATTTTAAAAAAGGATTAAACAATCCTACAATCATTATAATAATAATTTCAAAACATATTTTAGTTGTTCAAATTTATGTATATGATATTATTTTTGGACCTTATAAAAACTATTTATGTATAGGATTTTCAGAAATGATGAAAAATGAAATTTAACTGATTTTAATCGGTGAACATAAATTATTATTTGGTTTTAAATTTTTTCCAAATAAAGAAAGAATTATTGTAAATAAATATAAATATACTAAATAAATTTTAAAAGGATTTGTTTTGGATAACACTAAGAGTTGTGATACTCATTTGAATACAACTTGTAAATTATATTATGATGAAGATGGAATTTTTTTGGATAAAACCAGTTACATGGGTTTTTTTGGAAGGCTTGTCTAATTAAATACATGATAAATTGACATTATTTTTAGAGTGTGTATTGGTGATCATTTCCAAGAAAACTTAAAATAGCCACACTTAGTTGTTCTATAAATAATTTTCAAATACATCAAATATAGAACTAATTTGATAATTTTCTACCTTATAAGACAAGAATTTTAATTGGATAGTTATTCAGATGCATATTTTGGTGGTTGTTAGTAAGATAGAAAATAATACTTTTGAAGATGTTGACTTTTGGAAAAATCATTATTTTATTAGTGCAAAAAGAAACAAAATTATATGGAACTATCTACTATGGAAGCGGAATAAAAAACTATATGTAGTTTTGGATAAAATTTTGTGGATGAAAAACACATTACTAGACTATAGATATCAATTCTGATATGTCCCTTAAAATTGTAACAACAAAAACTCTATAAACATTTTTAAATACATGTATCTCACTCTATATAAAAACACATTTATACAATACTTCATTTTTTGAGAGATAATTTTTAAAAGTGTTATATATATGTTGAATAAATTGGTACTAAAAATCATATTACTGACATTTTCAAGAAGATTATAAATTCATAGAGAATGAACTACCTCAAATGTGAATTTGGCATGTAAAATTTTAGTTAAGAATAATTTTCATGGACTCGCCATTAGATGTTTACTCACTATTCGTTTTAACTGCCAGTGAGTTTTATCTACCATTGTGTTTTACCTACCATTGTGTTTTACCCACCATCTAGTTTTACCCACCATTGAGTTTTAGACACTATTTATTTTTACCCACTATTGGAATTACTCACTTTTCTAATTACTCAATACTGGAATTACTCACCATTGGAGTTTCTCAACTTTAAAAACTTTTTTCCATTGTCAATTTTTCTCTATTTATGTCTAATATGCAATTTATATTATATTTTTACGTATTATCTACTTATTAAATATGTAATTTGATTATGATGTTATTTCAATTTTGATTTTATAAATCCCTAAAATACTGGAATGATATAAATGAGACATTTGTCTAATTAAAACTCTAACATCCCTCATGCCTATATCTGAAACCATGTTGTGACCTTATATCTTCTAACCTTAGACCATCCCTCACCTTCATCCAGGACTATCAAGTTGATCACCATGTTTAGAGTGAAGATAGATTCAAAATCTTCTCTGAATGTGTCCCGTAATTCTTAGAAGAAAAAAGCTTAATTGAGATGCTCAATTGTTTTTGAGCTTGTGAATCTTGAGCTTGTAAAGAGGTCTATAATACCCAAAAAAGTAGTTTAGTCTAAGTGGTTTCTATCAAGAAATCCATTATTTGTGAAAGTTTTATAGGACCAAGGATGGGTGGAATGGTTATCTAATAATAGGAGACATTTTTATCCAATGTTCGTATATCGATTTTATCATTTATTTAGTGTAGTTTCTAGAAAAATAATGTTTGGGTAAGATGTAGAGTCAATGGCCATAATTTTTTTATTCAAGCCAGTGGGATAGAAGTTTTAAAGTTTGTTATGAATTATTTTAAAAATTATATCAAGGAACTATTAATTATAATAGAGATAAATTTTTTATGAAAATTATATGGATGAATTAATAGGGATGGGATAATGAGAAGGATGATTATTACCGAGATAAATGGATAATGGTGGTTGCTTTGTTAATTTATCCAGTGTAATGGTATGGACCTCTCTAGTCCATTATTTGTATGAAATATGGAGTTTGAGGTGTTTAGGGAGGTCAAGGTGACTCATCCCCAATACTTTTCCAAATTCCCAATTGTCTGAATAGTGTTTCTAGTTTACTGTCTCACACATACTGTCACTTAGTTACTGTCTCATAGTTACTATCTCACAGTTAATCTCTTAGAATTACTGTCTCACAGATACTATCTCAGACATACTGTCTCACATATACTGTCTCAGACTTACTGTCTCAAACTTACTGTCTCACAGTTACTATCTCACAATTGCTATCTCAGACTTACTTGCTCACAGTCAGTGTCTCTCAGTTACTGTCTTATAGTTACTGTCTCACAGTTACTATATCAGACTTACTATCTCAAAATTACTGTCTCATTCTTACTGTTTCAAAGTTACTATCTCTCAGTTACTGTCTCAGAGTTAATGTCTTAGAGTTACTGTCTCAGACTTACTGTCTCATAGTTACTGTCTCACAGTTACAATCTCACAGTTACTATCTCATAGTCACTGTCTCACAGTTACTGTCTCAGACTTACTGTCTCATAGTTACTGTATCAGACTTACTCTCTCACAGTTAGTATCTCAGAGTTACTCTCTCAGAGTTACTATCCCACAGTTACCATCTCATACTTACTGTCTCATAGTTACTATCTCAGACTTAATGTCTCACAGTTATTGTCTCGCAGTTACTGTCTCACAGTTACTGTCTCACAGTTACTATCTCACAGTTATTGCCCTATATTTATTGTCTCATAGTTACTGGCTCACAACTACTTTCTCACTGTTACTGTCTCACAGTTAATGTCTCAGGAATAGTGTTTCTATAACTGCTTCATATTTCCTTTCCCAAATTTCCAGATTTTTCCAGTTTTGCCGATTTAACATTTTCTTTGATGTAAAATGCATTTATGGCCTTGTTTTAAGGGATTTAAGGCCGAATGAAATCCCATAACTCCTATATTAATTTTCCTAATGCTCAGGAAGCATTTACTTGGTCAAACCACGTGGTTTAATGCGATCATATTTTAATGGAATATCAAGTGTATCTTAAACCATCGATCTGTTAAATATTCAATAGAGACTAGATATCTTATTCCATTGTTCTTATTCCATGTTCTTGGGTGTGAGACACTAGAACATCCCATTCCTTATCATAGGAGTGGTACAATCTATCTTTCCTTCTTAGATTGGTTCCGCTTTATTTTGATGCAATCAAGCTGTATCGATCAATATTATACATAAGGTATATTTTATCAGTGTTATTTTTTTCGTCTTCTCCTGTATAACCTTTTTTTATTATAGCATGTAATCTCCATGATTTTAATGAAGTTTTTCGTTGGTTTCTGTTCGTGCGGTCGTACCGTGGCAACCTCGGGTGGATGCAGTTGCCAAGAGAGGTGGATCGTGACCCATTGTGGGGACTGTTCTCATATAAAGAACACCAAGAACTATTTGAGGTAGTGGATTCATTGTTTCTCTCTTTCTTTACATGCAACTATATCATTAGCATGATTAATCCCACTGTATGACAATGGAATTGACCTAATAAGTATTGGAATCAGATAAATAAATTGATATAGATCGTAAGTTATTGCCTCTTATTTTTATAGATAGTCTAATGTCTATCCTTTATTTTTTTAGCTATTCGTTCTTGATGGAAAATGGTAATGAACGTAAAACTCAATTAATTGATAATCGTTTGGTTAAAATAAAAAGAGGCGTGTAAATGAATCTGGTTGTCCTTGTTGTAATTTGATGTTAATCAAATTGGAACAGTAAGCATGTTTAATTATTTTTGATAGCTTATTGATTATGTTTCCCAAATTTATAACCTATGAATAATAAATCCGTTAATTCAAGATGGATTAAAGAACTGATTTTTGGATTATTCCTTGAAGGGTTCTGAGTTACCCTCTTGATTGTTAAAGGGTCAAGAGCCCAATTTTTAAATTGTTTGTTTTACTGCTTCTTGTGTTGTGATGGGATCCTGGAGGGATGTGGTGATTTGTGGAGGCATGGAGGCCTATTGATTGTGGTAGTAGTTGATTCCTAGGGTGGTGAGACCCATCAGTTTATGCATGTGGGTGTCGGGGAGGACACCAGGTATGATGGAATGGGATGGATGTGATTGTTGGATGCTTGCAATTTCTTATTGGTTGATTATATGATTTACTTTTCCTCCCTACTAAAGACTGATGGTCTTGATTACCCTTCCTCTAAAAGTGGTGAAGAGGGGCAGGGAATGCCTTCTTCTTTCAGTGTTTATCTTCTAAAAGGAGGATGAGTCTACACTCTTGCTATAGGCGGCAATGACTCTACGTGTATTACATCTACTAACTGTGTTGATCCCCCTTATGTATAGTATCATAGAATATTTTTATAGAATGCCTGAGAATAAGAGAAATTAGTTCTGTAATGAATAATTGAATTAATGATGTTAACCCATGGGGTTTGAGCTTTCTAGAACGAAATTCTCAGGTTACAATTTTAAAGGGACATTGGACTTTAGGTGTGATGTAAATGATATTATATGAGGAATTGTTATTGGTTAATTGATGTTTAAATAATTAATTTACTTAAAGTGAAACTGATAAAAAGAGAATTAAATAATTTATTAATGCTCTTTAAATAGTTGGTGTGATTATAGGATACCTAATCTTATAAGTAGTAGCCCGGAGTCGGAGAGAAGTTGACTGTAGTTGAGTCTCTGACTAGGTTATTCCCATAGTGTAGTTGTGAGGTATAGTATATTCTATACATTTTGTGTTTCTATGCGCTACTCCACCATATCAGTTAGGGAAACTAACACCTCGGGGATTCTGAGCCTTGGGGGGTGTTTTCCCCAACATTCTGGTGGGAGGATGGATAGATGACTACCCTATTTGGCCCCACTCTCTTCTCTTGGTAGTCACTTGTTCTGGAAGGCACATTGGTAGTTTTCCCCATATATGTGTGTAGAGGTCTGTAATGGCTTGTGTTTATTCACAACCATATATTCTGGATATAGTTTTCTATGGACTACTATAGGTGTAACGTGTATAGGATGTGATGGATTGAGGATCCTTACTCTGTGTATGGGATTTAATGGATTGAGGTATAATACCCGACGTAAGATACATGTTATGATTGCAGTGGTGGCTCCCAAAAACAACCTGGTCACTTTTCTTATGTGGGCGTGGTGGTCTTGTTGCACAAGGTTCATGTTGTGGTTCTTCGTCCAGGTGTCTGCTGGCAAGCCTTTTTGGAGAGAGATGCTTAGGATGTCCAATTTTGGGGTAAAGAGGCAAACCAATGGGGAAGTAGTAGCAACATACCCTTGATATTCTTTATTATGTTATATATTCTTGTATGTGTTTCTAGGTGAGAGTATTCATGGTGAGGTTGGGAACATAGTATACCTTTTTAGGTGACGAGTTAGTTTCACTTTGCATTAGAATTCTTTCTTTACTTTTTCACGAGAGGCTTCGGGGAGTATCCTACTGATTATACTTTTATACTCACCCAATGTATATACAAACTTCTTTTTAGGTCACTTAGAGAAGGTTAGAGATAGGGCTGGGGTTTACCAGCTTGGGGTTGCAGGAGCTGTTCGGGCTTGTGGTTGCTGCTGTTTTACATTCTTTTGGGTACTTACAGTTTCCCATTTCATTGGTCGTGGTTTTTCATGACATTTCATATATGTACTTGAGTTTTCATTTATATTTCTATCTGTATTGGAGTTGATTAGTGTATGTCTTATCTCTCTCTTCCGCATGTGTTATCTTAGAGGGTAATGCCTACCATTTGTATCTTTTATATACCCTCGGTGTTAGTCTCCAACCCGAGGCCTATGGGAGGCGGGACTCGGGGGTCATTATCTCCCTTCTCACATTCCCGGCCCAGGAGGGGTACACATTGTGGGGGGGGGGTGGGTAGTGATATAGTGGTATTAGAGGGAGGTTGAGGGATAGGATGGAGTTTGGAGTTAGGCATAGGTTAGGTTACATGGGTTGGTAGGGCGACAATGTCATTCATTCTTAGCAAGTGATGTAAAATCTGGAGACCGGCTGATACATAAGCGTTTAGCCCCCCCTATTACTTGATGTATGGAAATTTAAGTTTACAATGGCTACTATACAAGGTGATACTAGTTTTAGGGTATAGACCTAGGAAAAGATCATGCATCATTCTTCATTGTTCCTCTGTTTGAATTGGCAGACCTTGGGATAGGTTAACCTAAAATCAATGAAAGAAAACAAATAATTAATTAATGTTGAGTCTTCCATATTCCAGTTTTAGGAGCTCTAACTATTTTTAATTTTATATGTATGGCTCCAGGTCGACATCCGCATCATGTTTGAATAGAAAATGACTAGCAGGCTATTCCAGTAGATCGACGCACGGTAGAGGTTGACGACAACGACACTTGGAGGAAGACACTACGAGATTTTCAGCACCAAAGTCTGCAGAAGTATGAAGGATTTGTTTTAGATGTAGTTAGGGAAGACTGGTTGAGGAGGTCGATATGGTCTTCAGTTTGATCCATGCTCAGAAAGAGCACTGGGTGTCCTCAGTTGTGACAATGCTGCGTGAAGCAGTGAGGCAATGGTGGTTCTTGTTCCTTGGGGAATGTGAGGAGTCAGCGATCTCATGGGAGGAGTTCCGAAAAAATTTTAGAGTCGAGTTTCTTTCTTTGACTACGATGGTGTCCAATCACCAGGATCTTCTTACCCTTCGATAGGGGAGCTCCAATGTTCGAGATTTTGGAATCCATTTTAGGAACCATTTACGATATGCTTCGGACTTGCTCCCAGATGAGGAGGTCAGAGAGAGGAATTTCGAAGAGGCTTTGCATCCAGAGATCCATCGCCCGTTCACCCAATTTATGTTGAAAACATATCCTGAGGTTCCAGAGAGGGTATAGGTTGTTGAGAGGACTATGGAAAGACTAGATCATCATGAGATGGGAATCATCATGATTCCACACGAAGCAGAGCCATGGTCCGGGGTTCCCCGTTTTTTGGGCAGAAAATTTTCTATTCAGCTTGGAGCTGGTCATAACCCTTCACATCTCATTTCTCTTGAGGTATTAAATCTCAGGCCTATTCCATGGGATAAGACACTTGATTTTCTTGTGGTGGTCATGGTCATCAGCAACGGGAGTTCCTGACCTTTCAGAGCTGTCATCGTGCACCAGGTGCTATGAAATAGGTTCCTCCGTTGAGGCAGTTCTAGTCGAGGTAGCAACAACAGGTTTCACCAGATTTTGATCAACAGAGGGTAGATGTGGTAGGCAGAAGAAATCCCCATGATTCTCCCTATCTTCAGAGAGTAGAGCACGACCATGGTAGTGGTTTTCATCAGGGTTAGAGAGGCCATGGAGGAGTTCGTGGTCAGCTTCATGCTCTAGCCTTGCTAGCTCCAGGTGATCCAGACATCGTTCAAGGTACCCTTTACTTATTTTCTACCTTATTGTATGCCTTATTTGATTCAGGAGCAACACAATACTTCATATAACCTAAAATTTTCCATGCATTGGGACATGAGGTAGAGAGGCTTCCAGGGCCCTTGGTTTTGACTACGCCAGTTGGAGGTCGAGCTGACTTGTTTGAAATATGTAGAGACTGTGAGCTAGTTTTGGGGAAGCACCACCCTTTGGGAGATTTTCCATGTTTACGAATACAACCATATTATTTCATTCTCAGCATGGATTGGTTGCATTCAGTGCAGGATATCATGGATTGCTTTCAGAAGAAGGTCATTTTCTTTGGTGTGGATGGAGAGCAGGTGGTGTTTGTTGGCTACCGAGTTCCCCGAATGGGTCATAGGCACATTCCATCCTTATCATCCATGATGGATATGATGATGTTGTGTTCTTCATAGGTTCAGTATTTGTCATTTCCTATGGTCATAGAAGAGTACCCTGATGACTTTCTAGAAGAGGTTGTAGCATTACCCCCTCGACGAGAGATCGAGTTTGGGATCGAGCTACAACCAGGAGAGCCTCTTAAATCTATGTCTCCATATAGGATGTACCTTTATGAGTTACTATAGATATGTATACATCTTGATGATCTGTTACAATGCGGTTTAGTTTGGCCAAGTGTGTCACCGTGGGGTGCACCAACTCTGTTTTTGAAGAAGGATGATGAAAGTTTGTGGTTGTCTGTTGATTATTGATGCTTAAACAGTGTGACAATAAGGAATCTCTATTGTCTTCCATGGATTTATTATTTATTCGATAAACTAAAGGGTGATAGTTCATTCTCAAAGATCGACTTGTGGTCAGGATATCATCAGAGGCATGTGAAAGATGAGGATATCTTGAAGACTACATTCTGTTGTCCTCATGGGCAATATGAGTTCGTTGTAATGCTGTTCGGCATGACGAATGCTCCAGCTTTGTTCATGGGATTGATGAATGCTCTGTTCTGTGAGTTCCTGGATAATTTTTTGGTGGTTTTCATCGACAACATCCTTGTATAATCCATTTATGAAGAGGAGCATACAGAACATCTACATGTTGTTTTGGTAGTTCATTGTCAACATTAGATATTTGGGAAGTTGTCGAAGTGTGAGTTTTTGGCTCGAGAAGTCCGTTTCTTTGGGCATGTTGTGTCTCAAAAGGAAGTAGCTATGGATCCATCGATGATAGAAGAATTTGTTTCTTGGGAATCCCCCAAGATAGTGTCAGAGGTGAGAAGTTTCCTTGGTCTCATGGGCTCCTACAGTAGGTTCGTAACCAATTTATCATGAGTTGCGACTCCTCTGACAGCTTTGACTAGGAAGGATCTGGAATTCATATGGACTGATCAGTGTTAGGAAGCTTTCGACTATCTAAAGCATAAGTTAGTAAGTGTAGAGACCCGAATCTTGATGTACATGGACAATACATTACTTTTGCGGAATACTTAATACATAACAAAAACATACACACAAGGACCGTAATAGTTTAGTGTCTTTGGAAACTCGGAATAAAATCTTCTAATCGTGGTGAAAGATCTTCAACAACTCCAATAACGATCTTCCCCTTTTTGTTTCCTTACCTAAAACCTTTCTTTACTTCCTGGAACAAATAAAACATAAAAAGGGTGAGCTCAAATGCTCATTAAGGGAAAACATAGATAACAAAAAACAATCAATAAACATTTGGAAGCAAAAACATAAACATGAAATTTAAACATCAAAATCTTGAGCAAAGACATAAATGGTGGAAGTACGTAAGGCATATATAATAATAGAACATCAACCATGATAAAATGGGGAATAAACATGTAATTGTGGCAACCATTCAGCACATGTCATGATTTCCATAGTAGCCAAGGCATTGCTTCCAAGACCATCTTAGTGGACAAAGTCCCTTTCTGAATCGAGTTCACTCCTCGTTTCAGTCCTGTAACACTGAACCAGATTAACTTACCGTTCCAGTCATGTCTATCTCATGAGATATAAATTTTTACCCAATGAATTGGAGGGAGATATAGGTCCCACCTATCTCATAATGAAATCATTCTTACTTCTTCCACAAAATAAACATACATCATTCATAAAAACCCAATAAATAAAATGGGTTTTATAAACATCATCCCATCATCACATAATCCATATAAAATAAATGGATATCATTTCATAATAAGAAAATTGAAACCATGTAAATCATAGAGACATTATACTTGAAACATACACATATGAAATAATCTCATCTTATATTGAAAATGGTTTTGATAAAACACTTGAAATGAATTCTTGAGGAAAATATCCTTTCTTCTTCAAAATCAATTTCTTTTCACAAAACGTCATGAAATTTTAAAAGAAAAATATTTTGTTCAAAATAGTCATGAAATCTTTTGGAGGATGCTTCAAGAAAATTAGGCTTTATAAAACTGTAAAAATACTTTCATTCCGTATACGTTAAAAACACATTCTTCTCGTACTTTTGTCGGAACAGTCAAAAAGTACCTCATAACGTAAACAAAAGAAAGATTCCTTACATACCATGCAGTAAAAGTAAAAAATGGGTAAACAGGTCTTTTAACATACATGAAAACACTTTTATAAAACATGGACATGTATTATAGAAATAAACCCAGTAATTACTTACTAATAAGAAATCTCGGATAAAAATGAGATTTTCAAAATTATCCCTTACCTTATGTCCGATATGCTTCGTATGTATCTGAACCTCCTCTTCTTTGAAGCGCCTCTTTGAGACCTCCTCTTAGGGCAATAAAATTGGTCTTTGAAGAAGACCAGAACCACTAGGATGTTTCTATAGAATTGGAGAAGAGAAATTGGCAGGGTTTGGATGAGCTTTAAGTCTCCAAGTGGTGTGAGGAAGAGAGGGAGGAGGTGCCCTTTTATAAGGGAGGAGAGGGGCACCTTTAGAATAACTAAAAATATTATTTTATTATAAAGTCAAATTCGGTTTTTAATAGCTCTAAATTGATATATTTAGAAGCTAAGGTGGGGATGGGTCGAAATCCTCTGATCCAATAGAATTTAGACAAGTTTAGGTATCAATTTTAACCTTATCCTTTAGATTTAACTTTAAGCTAGATAATATAACTTTTACCGTGTCTTCTTGTTTTCTTACACTATATGGTTAATAAACTAACTATATCAAGCCAAAAGAACTCCAAGTTGTT
Source organism: Viscum album (assembly GCA_963277665.1). Taxonomy (NCBI): domain Eukaryota; kingdom Viridiplantae; phylum Streptophyta; class Magnoliopsida; order Santalales; family Viscaceae; genus Viscum; species Viscum album. The sequence continues at coordinate 66,102,541 of OY728165.1, read as the reverse complement.
TATTATTAATATATATAACCTTATCTAAGTCATTTGGCCGAACCTTAGATTTTTAGGAATAAAATAACAATTAATAATATAGTATTGGTTTTAAAAACTATTTTATGTCAGTTTTGACACTATTTTGTAATTGATTTTTGTGAAAATTATAATAGAATGATTAGTTCGAAAATATTTAATTAAATCAATAATAACATGTGATATTAACATATAAAATTATTGTAATTCATAAAATGTCTGAAATTACATTTATTTGGGTACTTATAACATCAATTATGTCAATATTTCATTAATAAAATAATTACTGAATCATCATTGTATCATAAATAAATTATATTATTTTAATTCTAAAAATTTAAACTAAAATACCATTATGTAGGAAATATTTTTATCTTTCTAATTAATATTTATAGTCTAATTTATCTTATGTATAACCATATATTAAAAATGCATTAGTTATTAAACATTGATTTTAACTATTTTATCCCTTCTTTAAATAAATTGATAATAAATGTTCTAATCTAATCCAAGTGGGCCTAAATGGTCATATTTTATTCCTAAGGTTGTTTTTCGTCGAATTACACTTATTCAATAGAATTAGGACATGTGTTAGGGTAATAATAATATCATTTTTACCCTTAACTACCGTATTTACTTTTAACCGTGGTAAATAAAAGTAAAAAGTTACTATTCACCAAAAATTATTTTCCTCTCATTGAAGCACATTTTACTTACTAACATCAACCTTGTCTCTCGGAGTTTTGAAATTCCACTCACAGAAGCGGTAAAATTATGTTTTATGAAAAAATTCAGTTTTTTAACTACCATTTAGTGGTTTCACTATTCATCAAAAAATGAATGTTTCTAGAAAAATACCAAAAATTATGCCTATGCTATATTTGATATTATGAATTCAGAAAAGTGTTTTTTATTTTACCAAATTCAGTTACATTAACTAATAGAAAAATTAATTCCCGTCGTCAAAACAAATAGCGTGTTTTTAAGGGATAATAACTATCAAAAGATTGACACTTGTTTATGTCTGGTTTAAAAGTGAAATTACATCCAATGAAAAACATTGTATTAAATTGTAAAAATATATTCTAAATATATTTTAAAACCACTGAAATTAATAATTTATCACTATTAATTATTTCGATTAAAAAAGTTGTTTTTAATTAAAAGTTAAAAATTTTCACTATTCATCAGAATATGAAATTTATCTGAAAAGTACCAAAATTTTACCCTAAGATAATTCCGATATTCCGAATACAAAAATGAATTCCATTTTGAAAAATAAAATTTACAAAATTTCAAAAAGTGGTTATTACTATTCATAACGGCTAGTTTTAATAATATTTTAATAACATATCGTTGTTTAGTGAAACTCGATATTGCGTACGACGCAAGATATCAAGGAAGGCCGCGGTTGCGTGTAAAGCATGCCAAACTAGTGTTGTGTGTAGTGAAAGATTCCTTTGATGATTTATATTACAAAAAAAAACAAAATATTTCTCATAAAAGTATCGGGTGTTACATTCTACCCCCCTTAAAATGAATTTCCCCCTCGAAATTCGTCGGGGTTATAAATGGTTTACTACTCAAAAGTTTCGTTAATAGAAACCCACATCGTAAATAGAAATACCAAAACCAATCTTTAAAAACTAAAGTATGAAACATAACAGTTACCCAGATTAACTAATCACTGGGTTTCCACATAGGAGAACATAGGTGAAAATATGGATATTGAAGAGAAACCTAACCATCCTATTCTGATGGAGAGTGGTAGAGAACATGGCTATGAAAAATCCGACAGTCCCAAAGCCATAGATTTGTGATGATCTAAGGTATCATCTGATTCATCGGATATAAGGGAACTAGGACAACATTTTTGGTTTTCAAGATCATTTCCCTAAAGTTGAAGAATTTGAATTAGAATAAATACTTTATTTTGGTACAATCTCACTATTGTTCGTGCTTTGAAAGAATTCCACTTCATCTCTTAAAGAAATGAAGTTGAATTTGTTATTCGTGAAGTGTTAACAGATCATGTGATAGAATGATGGGTCATTCTATCTGTTTCAAACAAGAGGTTAGAAAAAGTTATCAAATATACATAAGTCCATCTATGGTGAGGTTAATCATATACGATTCCAAAAATTAACTTATAATTCATATATAATACCGCGTAATAAAATAAAACTAGTTTCTACTAACTAGGGACTTCCTGTTGGCCAGTGATAGGCGATAAAGGCTAGTCGTACTTCGGTTGTCAGTTCGATTCCCACAGCCTTGTCCGACGCGATGGGCTGTCGCCCGTCCTGCAGGTTGTCCTTTTTATAAAACTATATTACTATAACATCCCATCAATAATATCGAAAAAAGTTCTATCCTTAAACAATACTAACTTATGTCCAATATAATTCATTACAATCTTTAGGCTTATCTAAAATACTTCAGTCCAAGCTCATAGTATAAAGAAAGTGATTACTTGAAATGTCACATAACAATCACGTGATTACCATCTTTTATCCGCCATATATCATAAGATGTATCTTGTTGGTCAAATTACAAACATGTGAATACCTTAATCATGTATTCTCTTGAAGAATTAATACCCATTGAACCTTAGTAAAAACATGAATGTAGTTAAAAGTTTACACTTTCCACAAACCAAAATCCTCAAAATTCTTTATGCTCAAACCATGATATCACTTAGTCCTTATATCAATCATGAGATCATGAATACAATCAAACATATCATTATCTTCTTATCCCTTCATTATGCGCATATCATCTGCTTACCAAAAATATCTCAATCACTTCCCATGGTTACCGGTACAATAAAATTATTGAAAACCACAATAGACCAACACATATATATTCCAATATTCCACGATACTATATACAACATTATTTTGGAATCCCAATACATAAACACTTAATCATTCCACCACATCGTTTTCATATTCAACATTTCCAATAGTGATCACATGTGACTTCCCTTTGTCCTTTGCCTCATGTGGTTGCTCATGTCGATCATCATTAACACTTGGATTAGGGCATTAATTAGCATAATGCCCCATTTCGTTGCACTTGAAGCATTGAAGTGTTGTTGATGCGTTCTCTACAGTCTTTTCTTTATTCACACCATTAGCAACCCTTTTTCCATTACTTCAACACTCAGCTGCTCAATGACCTTATTTTCCACACTTAAGACATTTTCTAGTCCCTTTAAGACAATATCCACCATGCTTCTTTCCATACTTTGTGCATAAGGAAACATTTATCTTCTTTTCAACATTATTCTGTGATTTCTCATTGAACTCCATCTTTCGTTTTTGGTCAAAACCATGAGATGGATATGTAACACCAAATTCCATTTCTACCTTGATAGCACAATGCACAATTTCTTCATAGCTACTGAAGTCTCTTATAGCTAATGCCCTTCGAAGATTTGGTTTTAAGCCATTAAAGAATCGATCAATTTTACTTCCAGGTTGGATAATAAAGCCAGATGCATACCTTGAAACCTTGTAAAATTCGCTTCGTATATACCAACAGATTCATCAACGTTTTGCTTTAGTTTGTGAAACTCCTTCTCCATCTTTGTTCGAAGAATACGAGGAAAGTACTTATTGAAAAATAAGTTCTTGAACTCGTCTCATTCCATGGACTCAATTTCATCTCTTGTCCTCGTATTCTTGATAAGATTCCACCATTGATTAGCATCACATTCCAAATGATATACTACTAAGATGACTTTATCAGGTTCAGAATATTGAAGAACTGAAAATATCTTTTCAGTGGTACTGATCCATTGTTCAGCAACAAGTGGATCGGAAGACCCACTGAAAGAAGGTGGGTGTTGCCTCATGAAGGACTCAATAGAATATTGTTCCCTTCTCTGCTCATTTTGAAGTCCATAATGATTCATAGATTGTGTAAGTATAGCAATAATATTTTTCACTCCATCTCTTATAACGCTGGTTTGATCAAGAAGATAATCATTACATCGTCCATTACATTGATCAAGACGGTTCCTTCGGGTTCCAACCATCGTCTAAAACCCACAAAGAATAGTGTGAGAGGAAAAAATCATGCTAGGGAAAACAACATAATAAAGGGGGAGTACCATCAATATCTAACATCTTAGGTTAAATTATAAGAACATTACCGTAGTTCTAGGACTATATCCTATACATATACTTATCCTTAGGGACATCCCTAGACATACCTTATAAATATCTCTAGGGATCTCACTAACATTTTGGCATCCTAGTTTCCAAAGGTTGACTAAACCTTTCCTCTGATACCAACTATAGAGACCCAAAGCTTGACGTACATGGAAAATACATTAATTTTGCGGAATACTTAATACATAACAAAAACAGACACACAAGGACTGTAATATTTTAGTGCCTTTGGAAACTCGGAATAAAATCATCTAATTGTGGTGAAAGATCTTCAACAACTCCCATAACGATCTACCCCTTTTTGTTTCCTTACCTAAAACCATTCTTTACTTCCTGGGCAAATAAAACATAAAAAGCGTGTTCTCAAATGCTCAGTAAGGGCAATCATAGATAACATAAAACAATCCAAAAAACATTTGGAAGCAAAAACTTGAACATGAAATTTAAACATCAAAATATTGAGCAAAGAAATAAATTGTTGAAGTACGTAAGGCATATATCATAATAGAACATCAACCATGATAAAATGGGGAATAAACATGTAATTGTGGAAACCATTCAGCACATGTCATGATTTCCATAGTAGCCAAGGCATTGCGGCCAAGACCATCTTAGTGGACAAAGTCCCTTTCTGAATCGAGTTCACTCCTCGTTTCAGTCCTATAACACTGAACCGGATTAACTTACCATTCCAACCATGTCTATCTCATGAGATATAAATCTTTACCCAATGAATTGGAGGGAGATATAGGTCCCACCCATCTCATAATGAAATCATTCTTACTTGTGCCACAAAATAAACATACATCATTCATAAAAACCCAATAAATAAAATGGGTTTCATAAACATCATCCCATCATCACATAATCCATATAAAAGAAATGGATATCTCATAATAAGAAAAGTGAAACCATTTAAATCATAGATACATTATACTTGAAATATACACATATGAAATAATGTAATCTTAGATGGAAAATGGTTTTGATAAATCACTTGAAATGAATTCTTGAGGAAAATATCCTTTCTTCTTCAAAATCAATTTCTTTTCAAAAAACGTCATGAAATTTTAAAAGACAAATATTTTGTTTAAAATAGTCATGAAATATTTTGGAGGAAGCTTCATGAAAATAAATATGTATAAAAATGTAAATATCCTTTCATTCCGTATACGTTAAAATACATTCTTCTCGTACTTTTGTCGGAAAAGTAAAAAAGTACCTCATAATGTAAACAAAAGAAAGATTCCTTACATACCATGTAGTAAAATTCAAAAATGGGTTAAAAGGAATTTTACCATACATGAAAACAGTTTTATAAAACATGGACATGGATGATAGAAATAACCCCAGTAATTACTTACGAATAATCAATCTCAGATAAAAATGAGATTTGCAAAATTATCCCTTACCTTATGTCTGATATGCTTCGTATGTATCCGAACCTCCTCTTATTTGAAGCTCCTCTTTGAGACCTCCTCTCAGGGCACTAAAATTGGTCTTTGAAGAAGACCAGAACCTCTAGGATGTTTCTATGGAAGTGGAGAAGAGAAATTGGCAGGGTTTGGCTGAGATTTAAGGCTCCAAGTGGTGTGAGGAAGAGAGGGAGGATGTGCCCTTTTATAAGGGAGGAGAGGGGCACCTTTGGAATAACTAAAAATATTATTTTATTATAAAGTCAAATTCGGTTTTTAATAGCTCCAAATTGATATATTTTGAAGCTAAGGTGGGGATGTGTCGAAATCCTCTTATACAATAGAATTTAGACAAGTTTAGGTATCAATTTTAAACTTATCATTTAGATTTGACTTTAAGTTAGATAATTTATCATTTACCGTGTCTTCTTGTTTTCTTACACTATAGGGTTAATAAACTTACTATATCAAGACAAAAGAACCCCATGTTGTTTATTATTAATATATATAACCTTATCTAAGTCATTTGGCCGAACCATAGATTTTTAGGAATAAAATAGCAATTAATAATATAGTATTTGTTTTAAAAACTATTTTATGTCAATTTTGACACTATTTGGTAATTGATTTTTGTGAAAATCATAAAAGAATGATTAGTTCTAAATAATTTAATTAAATCAATAATAACATGTCATATTAATATATAAAATTATTGGAATCCATAAAAAGTATCAAATTACATTTATTTGGGTATTTATAACATCAATTATGTCAATATTTCATTAATAAGATAATTACTGAATCATCATTGTATCATAAATAAATTAAATTATTTTAATTATAAAAATTACAAATAAAATACCATTATTTATGAAATCTTCTTAGCTTTCTGATGAATATTTATAGTCTAATTTATCTTATGTATAATCCTATATTAAAAATGCATTAGTTATTAAACATTGATTTGAACTATTTTAACCCTTTCTTAAATAAATTGATAATAAATGTCCTAATCTAATCCAAGTGGGCCTAAATGGTCATATTTTATTCCTAAGGTTGTTTCTGGTCGAATTACACTTATCCAGTAGAATTAGGACATGTGTTAGGGTAATAATAATATCATTTTTACCCTTAACTACCCTATTTACTTTTAACCGTGGTAAATATAGGTAAAAAGTTACTATTCACCAAAAAATATTTTTATCTCATTGAAACACATTTTACTTACTGACATCATCCGTGTCTCTCGGATTTTTGAAATTCCAGTCACAGAAGCGGTAAAATTATGTTTTATGAAAAAATTCATTTTTTAACTACCACTTAGTGGTTTCACTATTCATCAAAAAATGAATGTTTCCAGAAAAATACCAAAAATTAGGCCTAAGATATATTTGATATTATGTATTCAAAAAATGATTTTTATTTTACCAAATTCAGTTACATTAACTAATTTAAAAATTAATTCCCGTTGTCAAAACAAATAGCGTGTTTTTAAGAGATAATAACTATCAAAAGATTGACACTTGTTTATGTCTGGTTTAAATGTGAAATTACATCCTATGAACAACATTGTATTAAATTTTAAAAATATATTCTAAATATACTTTAAAACCAATCAAATTAATAATTTATCAATATTAATTATTTCGATTAAAAAAGTTGTTTTTAATTAAAATTTAATAATTTTCACTATTCATCAGAATATGAAAGTTATCCGAAAAGTACCCAAAATTTTCCCTAATGTAATTCCGATATTCCGAATCCAAAAATGAAGTCTATTTTGAAAAATAAAATTTACAAAATTTCAAAAAGTGGTTATTACTATTCATAACAGCTAGTTTTAATAATATTTTAATAACATATCGTTGTTTAGTGAAACTCGATATTGCGTACGACACAAGCTTTAGAGGAAGGCCTCAGTTGCTTGTAAAGAAAGCCAAGCTAGTGTTGTGTGTAGTGAATGATTCCTTTGATGATTTATATAACAAAAAAAAAACAAAATATTTCTCATAAAAATCTCGGGTGTTACAGTAAGTGCCCAGTTCTTTGTCCTCCAACCGAGGGAGTTCAATTTGATGTTTTCTACAATGCTTCGCATCTAGGGTTCGGATGTGTTCTCATGCAGTAGAGGTCAGTTGTTTTTTATGTGTCTCCGTTGTTGCATCCCCATGAACATAGCTATGCCACCCATGATCTTGAGTTGGCAGTTGTGGTGTTTGCTCTAAAGTTGTCGAGACACCACCTTATTGGTGAGCTCTTTGTGGTTTTCACTGATCCTAGGATTTTGAGGTTTGTTTTTCTTTCAGTATGACTTGAACCTATGACAATATCGGTGGATGGAGTTTTTATAGGAATATGACTTCGAAATATCATATACACCTGGAAAAGGGAATATTGTAGCTGATGCACTGAGTTGAAAGTCACATAGTGATGCTGTCCATGAATCTGGTGATTCATGGAGAGTAATCGAAGAGCTATCAGCATTACATCTTATTATGGGAAAAGTTGGGGGTATAGGTTGTCTTTTTCAGATGACAGTACAGTCATCCCAGGTGCAGAAGGTGGAAGAGTCCCAATTGGGGGATCTATAGGTGGAGGTCTGGAGAGACCGAGTTGTTTGTGGCGAGGCCCCTGATGGTTGGTCGGAGGATAAACAACACTGAGCGTTGTATCATGGATGAATTCTTGTTCCTTTGAAAATTCACGATATGGTTCTCAGAGATTTTAATAGTTATCCATTAGCGGTGCATCCTGGCATGACAAAGATGTATCGAGACTTAAGGAGCCAGTTTTGGTGGCCGAGGCTAAACCATGTTGTCGTGGAGTTTGTGTCTCGATGTTTGGTCTGTCAGAAGGTGAAGGCCAAAAACTGTGTTCCGGGTGGTCTTCTCCACCCATTAGATATTCCTCAGTAGAAGTGGGAGGAGATATTATTAGACATTGTTACCAGTGTACCTCAAGATCAGGGAGGACATGATGCTATTTGGGTGGTAGTTGATCGTTTAACAAAATCAACCCACTTCATAGAAATCAAGGTGTCGAGATCAGTGGATTTTTTGTTGAGGTAGTATTTGGAGGAGGTGGTGAGACTTCATAGAGTCCCAAGGATGATCATTTCTGATCGAGATCCTCATTTTACCTCTAGGGTGTGGAGAGGTCTCCAACATACGTTCGGTTCTCAACTATGCCTTAGCACTGCTTTTCATCCCCAAACAGATGGTCAGATAGAGGGAACCATCCAGATTCTTGAAGACATGTAATGATCTTGTGTTTTTTATTTTGGAGGTTCTTGGATGATGCCCTTACCCTTGGTGGAGTTCTCTTAAAATAATATTCTTCACTCCACCATCAGTATAGAGCTATTTTATGCTTTGTATGGCCGAAATTATTGTTCTCCATTGTGCTGGACTAGGGTCGGAGAGTCAGCAATTCTCGGACCAGAACTAGTGCAGAATACAACAGGGATGGCTCAGGTGATTCTTGAGAGGATGAGGATAGCCCAAGATCATCAGAAATCATATGCTGATTGATAGAGGAGACCATTAGAGTTTAATTTTGGGGATCACATGTTTCTGAAGGTGACTGACCATCAGGGGAAGTGAAGGTTTGGTCGTGGGAGTAAGCTTTCTCCCCATTTTTTTTGGGTCTTTCGAGGTTTTACCTTATGTTGGAGTTGTGGCATATCGTGTAGCTCCTCCACCGTATATCAGTCAGATACATGATGTTTTCCATGTTTCACAACTCTATCATTATCTTCTTGATGAATCTCATGTCATTGATTGGGGAGATATAATTTTTGATTATGATGCCACCATTTAGGAGAGACCAGTGGAGATCCAAGACAGCAAGGAGAATGTGTTAAGAGAGTGTTCCATCCCCTTAGTTTGTGTCTTGTGGCGACACAGTGGCATTGAGAAGAGTACTTGGGAACATGAGTTGCATATACGTGATCGATACCTAGATCTGTTTGATGTTAAACTCTTTTCATGTAATGACTTATGCTTTGTGGTTATAAACCTTTCATGTTTATGAGATGGCTTTATTTTGTTACTTTTTGTGGCTTGCTCTGTTTTGAGAGGTATCTTGATTGGTGGTTGTTCGAATGGTTTTGTTTCCCCTCAAGGTGGGTTTTGGATTCTAAAGGGTGAGAATGTTTTGAGTGGTATCTGATGTAATGGTCCGAACCTCTCAGGTCCATTCCTTAGCTGAAATCTAGAGTTTGAGGTGTTTTGGGAGGTCAAGGTGACTCATCCCGAAATTTTTTCCAAATTCCAAGTTCTATGAACTGTGTTTCCAATTTATTGTCTCATAGTTACTTTCTCTCAGTTACTGTCTCATAGTAACTATCTCAAACTTTCTATCTCACAGTTACTCTCTCAGACTTACTGTCTCAGAGTTACTGTCTCAGACTTACCGTCTAACAGTTACTGTCTCAGACTTACTCTCTCATAGTTACTATCTCTCAGTTACTGTCTCATAGTTACTGTCTAATAGTTACAGTCTCATGGTTACTGTCTCAACGTTACTGTCTCTCAATTAATGTCTCATAGTTACTATCTCACAGTTACTATCTCAGACTTACTATCTCACAGTTACTGTCTCACAGTTACTGTCTCACAGTTACTATCTCAAACTTACTATCTCATAGTTACTACTTTAGACTTACTGTCTCAAAGTTACTGTCTCTTAGTTATTGCCTCATAGTTACTATCTCACAGTTAGTATCTCAGACATACTATTTTATAGTTACTGTCTTAGACTTATTGACTCACAGTTACTGTGTCTTATCTTCTATTTCACAGTTACTATCTCATAGTTACTGTCTCATAGTAACTATCTTATGAACATTGTTTCTTGAACTATTTCATATTTCTTTTGCTGAATTTCCTGATTTTTCTAGTTTCAAAAATTTAACGTTTTCTTTAACGCAAAACACAATTATGGGTTTGTTTTAAGGAATTTAAGGCTGAATCAAATCCCATAACTCCAATATTAATTTTCCTAAGCCTTAGGATGCATTTAAATTTTCAAACCACGTGGTTTACCGTGATCCACTTTTAATGGGATATCAAGCATATCTTAAACCATCACTACGTTAAATCTTCAAAATGGAAAAGATATCTTCCTCCATTTTTCTTCCTCCGTATTTTCAAGTGTGATATTCTCGAACATCCCATTCCTTCTCATAGTAGTGACACAATAAAACATTCATCCTCGGATTCGTTCCGCTCTGTTTTGATGCAACCGAGTTGTATCGATCAATCTTTGATATAAGGTATGTTTTATCGTCGTTATTTTTGGGTTCATCTTCTCCTGTTTCACATTTCCTTATTATATCATGTAATCTCCATGCTTATAATGGATTTTTTCTTGGGTTTAGGTTGGGGCGGTCGTACCGTGGCATCCTTGGGTGGATGTAGTTTTTGCGAGAGGAGGATCGTGACCCGTTTTGTGTATTGTTCTCATATAAAGAATGTAAAGAACTATTTGTAGTTGGGGATTCATTGTTTTTATCTTAATTGAAATGAAAATGTATCATTAGCATATTTTATCCCACTGGATGACAATGGAAATGACATGATAAATAATTGAACCGAATAAATAAATTGATGTTGATCGTATGTTATCGCCTCTTGTTTTTCTAGATAGTGTGATATATATCCTTTCTTTGTTTAACTATTCATTCTGGATGGAAATTCTAAATGAATTTAATCCACAATTAATTGATAATTGTTTGGTTAAAAGAAAAAGAGGCATGTAAATTAATCTAGTTCTCTTTGTTGTCATTTGATGTTAACAAAATTGGCACTATAATATTGTTTAATTATTTTTTATAGTTTGCTAATTAGGTTTTCCAAATCTGGAACCTTTGAATAATAAATTGGTTAATTCAATTTGGATAGAATAACTGATTGTTTGATAATTCCTTGAAGGGTTCTGAGTTACCCTCTTGATTATTGAAGGTCCAAGAGACTAATTGTTTAGATATTTGTTTTACTGCTGCTTGTGTTGTGATGGGAGCCTAGATGGATGTGGTGATATGTGGAGGCATGGAGGCATATTGGTTGTGGCTGTATTTGACGCCTAAGGTGGCGAGATGCATTTGTTTATTCATACGGGTGTCAGAGAGGGCACCCTGGATGATGCAATGGGATGGATGTGATTGTTAGATGCTTGTTGTTTCTTATTTGTTGATTATCTGCTTTACTTTTACCCACTGCTCAAGGAATATGGTCATGATTACCATTCTTCCAAAAGAGTCGAAGACACACGAGGTATTACACGTGCTTCCCATCTTTATATTCTCAAGGTAGGATTAGTCTACAATCATTCTAAGGTGGAAATGTCTTGACGGGTAGTACATTTACTCACCATGTTGAGCCCCATTGTGTTTAATACCATAGAATGTTTTTATAGAATGCTTGAGAATTGGGGAATGTTATTTTGTAATGAATAATTGAATAAATGATGTTAACCCATGGGGTTGGAGCTCGCTGGAACGAAATTCTCATGTTACAATTTTAAAGGGACAACGGACTTTGGGTGAGATGTTAATGAAATTTTATGGGGAATTTTTATTGGTTAATTAATTATTAAAGAATTAATTTATGTAAATTTAAACTGATAAAAACGGAATTAAATAATGTATTAAAACTCTTTAAATGTTTGTGTGAATATAGGATACCTAGTCTTAGAAGTAGTTTCCCGGAGTCCGAGAGAAGTTAACTGTAGTTGATTCTAAGACCTGGTTATGCCTATAGTGTAGTTGTGAGGTATAGTATATTTTTTACCTTTTGTGTTTCTATACTCTACTCCACCCTTTCAATATGGTCAAGTAACCCCTTGGGGATTCTGACCACTGGGGGGGTGTTTTCCCCAATATTCTGGTGGGAGGATGGATGAATGAATACTCCCTTTGGCCCCGCTCTCTTGTCTTGGTAGTTACATGTTCTGGAAGGCACATTGGTTAGTTTTCCCCATATATGTGTGTCGAGGGCTGTAATGGATTTTGGTAATTCACACCAATATATTCTGGATATAGTTTTCTAGGTACTACTATAGGTGTAACGTGTATAGGTTGTGATGGCATGAGGATCCTTACTCGGTGTATGGGCTGTAATGGCTTGAGGTATAATACCTGATGTATGATACACATTATGGATGCTATAACACAATTTATGTCCTAATTATTCAAATAGGACATTTAATTATCAACATTAACTATAAATTCATTATTTTATTAGATTTTGGAATCAAAACATAACGATAATAAATGAGTTTTATGTAAATCAATTAACAACAATAAAGGGGGGATCATATCCATAAAAAAAATAAAAAAAGTTCTTCATTTTTGTAAATAAAAAAACATAAAAATACCAAATTTATATGATACATTAATTTCATATATTTTTCACCACTTTTCAATGACTCATTTCTCCTTTATTTATTTTTTAAATTTTATACTCAGCAAAATAATAATTTTAACATCCTATAAAATAAAATATAAATGTAGGTAAGATACATGAATAAAAATTTGTGTTCTTTGTTTGTATCTTCCAATTTATTCTATAATCATTAGTTTGATTCAATGTAATTACCCAATTTAATTAAAAATCATGATAGTCTTATAAATTTTTACGAAATAGAAGTAGTAGGTCTTGAATCCCCTACCTAACTAACGCTCTAATTCACATTGCAATAGAATAAAAAAGCTGGAATAATAATTATTGTGGTCCAAGAAAATAAAATAAGTGTTTCAGATGATCATAATAGACTTTAATGGAAATACCTTGATAATAAATTCTTATAAAAAGAAAGAAACTTTAATGAAATAAGAAAATAGCTTTTAGAAACAATTAATTTAAATTTTTCTTCTTTATCCCAAAAAGACTTGACAAAACACTCTCATTTTAATTCACATTACATTCTATTTCATTCCCTTACATTAAACATTTAAAACAACAATAATTATTGAATATTTAATAGGTTTAAATATTCCATTCAATATATTTGAAATAAATAAAAAAAATCATGATTTTATTCTCTTAATTCTTTTTTATTATACAACCATTTGGAATAACAAATATTATGATAATAATGATTTTTTAATGTTAAATAACATCCCAAACACATGAAGGTTGCACCACATAAGGGTATTTAAAACTACTATTATGGAAATAAAAAAAACTGGTGTTGACCATTGTATGAGATTGGATTATTTTACCTTTACATAGAAAGTAATGCATGTCAACCCTAACATAGTTATAAACCGACCAACCAATAAAAAGATTCCCACCTTCACACAACACATATGAAAACCAATAATATTACAACACAAAGAGACTTACCTTTACACAAGTTTTAAAATATAGACATAGTTATATGTGAGACATGATACCTTTATTTGGGTAATAAAAATTACACCATACCCTTACACAATCATAGATATATATTCTTACATTTATATTTCTATTCAATGTCTAAAATTACTCTTACATGATGTAGAAACTACCGTTCATAACTTGTAAGACATGAAATATGGTTCCGTGCATAGAATTTTAGAATCTCAAAGGCACCTAACCATCCTCTATTGAATGAAAACCACATCCTAACTATTTCATCCACTACCTACACACTTGAAAATACCATATCATCACATGACAACACACCCAATTCCATGAGAATCTCACATTCCCAATTTATACAGGTTTACTCCGATGGAAAAATTATAACCATCATAGGAATTTCTATACCCATGGTGCACCCAAATCCAAAATTTTATGCTCCAAACCATCTATTATGGCATGTTGGACCTTCTGATAGCCAAAACGCTTCTTCGTAGTCGAGAACACCTCCACAATCCCCCATTATACCCCCAAAACTTGAAAAAAATAAAAATCAAGGGATCTAGAAATCTGGTCCCCAACATTAGATACATATCAAAAATAATATTATACCTAATAATAAAACAAATATTTTGAAAAAATAAGAACAAAAAGGTGTGAACAAACATCCCATGAGTCCCATATCTAAAATCGTTTTGTAAAAAAATCACAAGTACTGCTAAAGTAGAACGAGGTTCTTAAAAAAAGTGACAAAAACCTATCAGATCATGATCTTCAGGAAGATATCTTCCAAATAGGAATGATGCTACTAGAAAGAAATATCATAATATCAATGACTCTAGGAGTTCACCAGAGCTACAAGACTAATTCAATAAATTAGCATAACTTCAGAAATATCATATCATAAGATCCATGACCAATGGTTTTTCTATATATTTACATGAATTAACTATGTACATCATGAATATTATCTTCAAATCTATGATATAAAAGAAACTATATTTCTTAAAAAATTTAAATAGTTATCCTCTTATATAAGGTGGTTTAGTCTATCTATTTTTAGCATGAATACAAACACTATATCAGAGTATACCTTTTATAAAAATCACACCACATTGATTTCAAATAAATTACATTGATATTTCTCACATGTTTTTAATTATGGAATATTCTATGTTATCTAACCTATATTATGACTATTTATAGTCTAGGATAAATTATTTTAAGCATGGTAATATGAAAATTTTATGCTATTCAATAATAAAAAACACATCATATATGAAACTGAGCATTACAATGTCATAAATGGAAAAAAAATCTTCACACCCTATATTTTTATATTATCACTCATGCCTCATTCCAAATAAATTAAAATTGATACATTGATTACACTCTTTCATAATTCTATTAATTATAAATTTATATATCCATTTAAATTTTTCTATAATAAATCATCAAATGCGACACTTCCATATTTTTACATAAGGACACATTTAAAATTAAAATCCTCTCATCCTTTATCCTTACGTATAATGCAAAACATGTTTCAACACAGTCCTTATTTTAACATAACACTACCAATAATAAATTATTCCTTATATTATTCAATGAAATATGATCTTACATACATATTTTGGTAAAAAATGACATGAAAAAAACATTACTGGAAACAAATAATGTTGTATCATTAAAAACAATCCACGAAAGTATTTTTTGGCTTTATGATTTCTTCCCATAATAAAAAATCAACACCCTACCCTTTATCTTTTTTATCTTCTTCTAGAAATTATATAATAACTATCCCCAAATTAAATGATTGAAACATTCATGAGATGCTGTATAAGAGGAGAGAGATTCATTGTAGAAAAATTTGTATGAAAATAAAGATTATTTTATGAATGGAAAAAATAGAAATCATTTTAGTCTAACAACATGAAATATATATTCAGTTCATTTTTTATAAAAGAATTCATTGCCAAAAAACCTGGGAACCTTAATCACACTATACTATCACACAAGATGTTACTCAATTTATGAATTCAAATAATAATAATGGAACTCATTTAATGAGGAAACATGTTATGGAAGTATGATATTAACAATAGACACCTAACATTATATCCAAATCTCATTTGTGGTTATCCTAGAAGTTTTCAGGTCCTACGCTTATAGAATTATCACATTATCATAATGACCACATCATAATATTTTCATCGCATTACCTTGTTTATCAATTTCTTATAATGATTTAATTTATAAAATATCCATCATCATTATTTGTACATAAGTAGTACATATTAGTTATGAGGGAAAATTTTAGTCATTCAATAGTTTTTTTACTACTGGTTCTCTATTGATGATTAAATTCAACTATTTTAATCATAATATCCTTCAATGCTTCATCCCCAAGACTTTAAAGACATGAATAGGAAATACTATGCATTCCCACCTCAGTATCAAGTCATCCTACACATTGATGTTCTATTCATGTTATAATTCTCCTTTGTATGAGTGTAAAAGAGAAAAAACTCATAGAGAAAATAAACACATACAATCAAAAAGTAAAAAACATGTTGTACATAGGGATGGAATGATTTATTATTTCATCCTATGTTAATTGGAGAATGAATAAGTAACTTTTCATTACATTAGAAAAGAAGAAACATGAGTTAAATGAGATTATAATCTTCTGAAAACCCAAATCAATTATAAAGAAGTTCACCCCTAATTCTATCTTCCATTTATTGAGTCTTCTACTCTCCCCCTTTTTATCATTGACCAAAAACATTACAATCTCAAATTTCAACATTTGAATGTGTCTTAGTTTTCTTATCCAAATGGTGTGAACACATTCCAAATATATGACCCCATTAGATACTTGGATTTTTAACCTTCCAATAAAGGCATAAGTTATTTACAAAATTGGATCCATCCTCTATTTATTACGGTCCTAGTCTATTTATATGGCCAAAACGTCTCCCCTGTAATTACATGCTTTTAGTTGTTGGAATAAACAACTATTGAGCTCCAGTTTCATGTTCATTCTAACGGAAAACTCTTAAATAATATTTCATTATATCATGAAGTCCTCCAAATTTCATTGTAGAAATTTTATATGGGGAAAACCTACACATCTCACCACCAGTTACATTTCACAAGTCATTAACTCCCACGGTTGAATTATCATTTAAATATAATTCTATTCAGAAACCAGTAACTACCCCTACCATTCACTACATTACACTCTCCAGACCCATGAACACTACCTCAAGAAAATACATCATAAGGTACTATTAATTATTCCCATACTATGAAATAAATAGGATAAATACATTGAAGTCATCAGTAAGGTTTCTAACAAATAGGCTTTAGATATCTTAAACTAAAAAACATACTGATTCTGATATTTTGGAGAAGAAAATTGTAATGAAATTATAGTGAATTAACCATACATTTTCTTCATACGTTGATTGTAAATATTTAGGCTTTGTTAAACATTTGTTGAATCTCTATAATAAATCCATTATACTAACCCATCCATTTACTAATCTTCTCATGAACTGAATTTAGTTTCATGAAACTTAATATCCATTATTGAGGTGTACCATTCTTCTTATAGATCCTTAAAAGTGTAATTTCATTGAATAAACTTTCAACGGTCTAACACATGAATATGAAAAAAAATTATCAGATCAAACCCCAATAAAATCTCACATGAGAATAGTTTTCAAAGGTGTAGTCCAAAAATATCCAACTCAAAGACTATTCTCCTTCTCACATAAAAATCATGCTGACCAAATTTTGCTCACCTTGAATCAAGAGTATCAACATGTTTCTCCATTATATGCTTCAATCCATTTATTCTTGGATCCAACTGAATAATAACCTCATTAGATTCTCTGGAACCATGAACTAATATTCCATTGAAACCCTAAAACTAATCTCAATTCATCCATAGACTTTTTACATTGAAAATAACAACTGATTTTACATCCCCATTCTTTTAAAAAATTACATAGACAAGCTATTTCATGCACCCAGTTCATCACCCTTATATTATATAAATCCTCTTATAACACTCTAACCATGTATCTACAACCCAAGATCTTCTGATACTCATAAATCCTGTGATATCATTAGAACTAATATTTATCTAGTAATTCATTACCTATAATTTTTTTGGTGATCGACATGGTGAGATACCACAAAGTAAAAAATGATCATTTTCACCCACATCCTTTTCCGAGTCCCAAACCCTTTCAAGGATTCCAAATATATCCCATGGCCCTTCTATTTAATTAAAATAATTATAACAATATTTTCCACAATGTTAAAATATTTTAAAAGAAATGCATGCTTGGACAGGGAATTTTCTGATATTTGGACTGAATTTATCCAAGTCTACAATTTCCATATAATTTAGAGATTATAATAACATTCATCGAACTTATGAAAATAAAATTAACCCTTTATAATTTCACCCTATATAAATTCATCCATTCTTTAAAAACTCATATTCTAAACCTTTGATTCTATAATACTTCATCAGGGTTGTTTTGGATTTTTCAATGAAGGAAAAATGAAGTAAAATTACATTCGTGTAAGAATTAACTATAAACTGAACCCCATCTATAGCCACTAATGATTTAAATCTATAGCATAAAGTTTTAGAAAAACTTCCTACAACTTATAATTCCCATTTTTTTCTCCATTACTCTCATTCAATCACGAAAACCATGCCTCATATTCCTTCTTTCAGTCAACTGATCTCTAGTATAGTACTCTCCTTCTATGTTATTTAAACCTATCCACATGTTCTATCACCTTGAAGTAACTATCGTTTAACTATCATTGCAATCAGAAATTCCTACCACATTTAATTAAAAATAATATGTTGAAAAACTACACAAAACATTTTATCCTTTATCATAATGGAACAATCAAATTTAACAAATTATATGAAAGAATTAACTCAATCACACTCAATGGATTTTGATTGATGAAGACATATAGATTCAAGGTGAAAAATAAAAAACTCAGATCAACAAAAACATTGCAAATATTTTACTCGTTCACCAACCTACAGTTTATAGGAACCTCCAAGAATTCCATATTCAAAGAATTGACCTTTTTATCATCAGTCAAAACCTCCTCGAATGGACCTGACACCAATTTTCCATAGAATTCATAATTTAGAAAAATACAATGTTTGTAACAACCCCAATTCTTACTTTCATAGGATTATAGTCCACTATATTTTTCATTCAACTGATTTCTCCATCTAATAGAACTACAAGTATCTATAGGAGTTGGAAAACAATTATCCTCAAAGATCTATAGATTCTAACATATGATTATTAAATGATTCTGAGCCTATTGAATGCATTCCATATGAAATGTATGGTCCCACTAAATATGTAAAACATATGGGATTATTTGATTCCATCTAAATTCCACCAATCATCTTTCATGTTACAAATGATACCCAATACATGGGACAGGCTTTATGAATCTTGTATCTAATTGGAATTTTGGTATCCCAGCAACATCGATGGTACTATCACTATCTTAAATTGATTCTCTTATGATAACCTAATAGACCATGTGATTGTAACACCCTAAGATTTTATGAAAAATATTCTTTTTAATTTCATTAATGTCTTGTGTTGTACGGTACACCAAAAGGAGCTTTCACAACATGCATCCTTGAATTTCCTTGCATTACACGCAATCACGACCTTCCTCGATAGCGTGTGTAGTACACAATACCGAGTTTCACTAAACAATGATATGGAATTAAAATATTATTAAAACTATCCGTTATGAATAGTAATAACCACTTTTTGAAATTTTGTAAATTTTATTGTTCAAAATGGACTTAATTTTTGGATTCGGAATATTGAAATTATCTTAGGGTTAAATTTTGGTACTTTTCGGATAACTTTCATTTTCTAATGAATAGTGAAAATTACTAAATTTTAATTAAAAACAACCTTTTTAATCGAAATAATTAAAAGTGATGAATTATTAATTTGAGTCGTTTTAAAGTATATTTAGAATATATTTTTACAATTTAATACAATGTTTGTCCTTGGATGTAATTTCACATTTAAACCAGACATAAACAAGTGTCAATCTTGTGATAGTTATTATCTTTTAAGAACACACTATTTGTTTCGACGACGAGAATTAATTTTTAAATTAATTAATGCAACTGATATGTTTTGAATTTGGTAAAATAGACATCATTTTTGAGTTCATAATATCAAATATATCTTAGGCCTAATTTTTGGTATTTTTCTGGAAACTTTCATTTTTTGATTAATAGTGAAACCACTAAGTGGTAGTTAAAAAAAAGAATTTTTCCTGAAAATTAATTTTACCGCTTCTATGAGTGGAATTTCAAAAATATGAGAAACAAGGTTGATGTCAGTAAGTAAAATTTGGTTCAATGAGATGAAAATAATTTTTGGTGAATAGTAACTTTTTACTTTTTCTACCACGGTTAAAAGTAAATAGGGTAATTAAGGGTAAAAATGATATTATTATTAACCTAACACATGTCCTAATTCTATTGGATAAGTGTAATTCAACAAAAAACAACCTTAGGAATATAATATGACCATTTTGGCCCACGTGTATTAGATAAGGACATTTATTATTAATTTATTTAAAGAAGGGTTAAAATAGTTAAAATCAAAGTTTAATAAGTAGATAATTTTTAATATAAAGTTATACAAAAGATAAATTCGACTATAAATATTCATTAGAAAGATAAAAATATTTCCTATATAATGGTATTTTATTTGTAATTTTTAGACATTATATAATTTAATTTATTTATGACACAACAATGATGCAGTAATTATCTTATTAATGAAATATTGACATAATTGATGTTATAAATATCCAAATAAATGTAATTTGAATTTTTTTTATGAATTAAACTAATTTTCTAGGTTAATATGACTTGTTAGTATTGATTTATGTAACTTTTTTCGAACTAATCATTCTGTTATGATTTTCACAAAAATCAATTACTAAATAGCGTCAAAATTTACATAAAATAGATTTTAAAACAAATATTATATTATTAATTGTTAGTTTATTCCTAAAAATCTATGGTTCGCCCAAATGACTTATATAAGGTTATATATATTAATAATAAATATCTTGGGGTTCGTTTGTCTTGTTATAGTAAGTTTATTAACCTTATATTGTAAGAACACAAAAAGACACGGTAAAAGTAAAATTATCTAACTTAAAGTTAAAACTAAATGATAATGTTAAAATAGTAAACTAAACTTGTCCAAATTCTATTGTATGAGAGTCTTTCGACCCATGCCCACCTTAGCCTCGAAATAACTCAATTTGGAGCTATTAAAAATCAAATATGACTTTATAATAAAATAATATTTTTTGTTATTCCAAAGGTGCCCCTCTCCTCCCTTATAAAAGGGCACCTCCTCCCTCTCTTCCTCACACCACTTTTAGCCTTCAAGCTCGGCCAACCCATGAAAAATTCTCTTCTAAACTTCTCTAGAAAAATCCTAGAGGTCCTGGGTTTCTTCAAAGACCAATTTTAGTGCACTAAGTGGAGGACTCAAAGAGGCGCTTCAAAGAAGAGGTAATGTCTGTTACCGATTATTTCAACTTTATTTCTTCTTCCACTTCTTCTTATTAGGTTGTTTCATTATGAAGTAATAAAATAAGTATCACTCATATACTGATATCTTATTATAAGTATGAAACATCCCTATTTCACCATCTATCCATCCTACGGAAAACGAAATCACCGCGCGTGCGTACGTACGGTATAACATCTCCACGCCGTGGTGTAATCTATTTTCCACCACCAACTTACTTGGATGGGTATAATGGTGTACATAATAACTATATATGATTAATGTAAAGTGATATTGATTCTGAAATATTATACATACACTCCAATACAATTCCACGATAATGAGAACGATATCATCACTCATGTGTACGTACGGACTACCGTATCCACGACGCGATGAGATTAATTCTCCACGTTAACCATTCATGAATTATTATAAAGTATATATAATAAGTAATAAAGAAATATATTAAATAACAAAGATACTGGATTTATGTGTATATATATGTATGTCATCTACTTAATTCCATTGAACTCAATAAGGAAACGAAAACAACGTTCATGCGTACGTACGGTCTACCGTCTCCATGAACAGTGTATTTCTTTCCATATACTGATCTATTATATATATGTATATTATGAATATATATTATATATAAATCATGTTTTATATTCTAGAATTACGTAATCATGATCTAAGTAATCATATGAATAATTACAAGTCAAAACACGGACAACAAATGAAACGATTTTACCCAAAACGCTCTTTAACATGGAATTTACAAAAGAACGGGTAATATAAAGTCATAAGTGAACCATATATGATATCATAACAATGAGTATGATTCTGGAATAAGTCAATGACATTATTTAAATCATTATACAGGAGGTTCGGACACTTACGATGTAAATCGGACCTAAGGTAAAAGAAAATATCACAATATCATTTTTATCCAAGATTGTTTATATTTTGGTATTTACTGGGGTGTATTTTATCATCCACATCCATGTTTCCTCAATATGTAATATTTATATCCTTATACAATAGTTTGAATCCAATTTTACCCTTGGTTAGTTTTTAGTAAAAGATATTAAAGGAATCTTTTGTCGTTTTTCATACGAGGTACTTTTTTTGACTTTTCCGACAATAGTATGAGAAGAATGTTTTTTAACTAATACGGCATGAATGGATCATTAAAACATTATTTCCAAGAAGCTTTCTTTACAAGTTTTCAACTTTATTTTTAATCAACTTCTTTTAGTTTATAATTCTATGACATGTTAAGAAAGGAAAAATGTTTTTGAAGTAGAAAGGATATTTTCCTCGAGAATGGAGTTTAAGTGTTTTGTCAAAATTATTTTCCATCTAAGATAATATAGGGTTCTGTTTCTATCCCTATTATTACATGTATTTGATTATGTTATGATGGAAATATTTTTATGAATTCCTTTATCTTATATGAATTGTTTTATGATGTCATAATGTTTAAGATTCTCATTTTAATTATATGGGTTATGCAATGATGTATGATTTATGATTTTGTGGAACACATAAGAATGGTATCATTATGAGATGGGTGAGACATATATCTCCCTTCAATTAATTGGGTAAAGATTTAATATATCATGAGATAGACATGACTGGAATGGCAGGTTAAACCAGTTAAGTGAAACAGGACTGAAACGAGGAGTGAACTCGGTTCAAAAATGGACTTTGTCCACTAAGATAGTCTTGGCAATGAGTCTTGAATAATAAGAAATGATTCTCTATGATTATGTGTGTATGAAACAATGTATCATGTTTTAAGTTATGATTATTGGGATTACATTTCACTATTGTGATTTACCCCATGTTAAGAAATTATAATCTCTTTTTCAGGTTAAGATTTCTAAAAGTTATGTTCTTATGTATATGATGTGATTGATATTTCTTTTGTTTACCCTTTATGAGCATTTGAGCTCACCCTTTTATATTTTCTTTTCCCCAGGATATAAAGAAAGGTTTTAGGTAAAAAAGGAAGATCTTTATGGGATATTTTGAAGATCTTTCACCACGATTAGAAGATTATATTCCGAGTTTCCAAAGACACTAAACTATTACGGTCATTGTGTGTGTGTTTTTGTTATGTACTAAGTATTCTGCAAAAGTAATGTAATGTACATGTACATTAAGCTTTGGGTCTCTACAGTTGGTAACAGAGGAAAGGTTTAGTCAACCTTTAGAAACTAGGATGTTAGAACTTTAGTGAGATCCCTAGAGATATATCTAAGGTATGTCTAGGAATGTCCCTAAGGTTAAGTACAAGTATAGGTTACAGTACTAGAATTATGGTAACCCGAGAAGTTAGATATTGAAGGTACTCCCCCTTTATTATATTGTTTTCCCTAGCGTGATTTTTTCCACTCACACTATTCTTTTTGGGTTTTAGACGATGGCTGGAACCCGAAGGAACCGTGTTGATCAATGTAATGGACAATTCAATGATTGTCCTCCTGAACAAACAAATGTTATGGGAGATGGAGTGCAAAATCTTATTGCTATACTTACACAAGCCATGAATCATTCTGGACTTCCAAATGAGAAGAGAAGGGAACAATATTATATTGAGTATTTCATGAGACAATGTCCACCTTCTTTCACTGGGTATTCTGATCCACTTGTTGCTGAACAATGGATCAGTACTACTGAAAAGATATTTTCAGTTCTTCAATGTTCCGAACATTATAATGTCATCTTAGAAGTGTATCATTTGGAAGGTGATGCTGATCAATGGTGGAATCTTATCAAGAATACGAGGAAAATAGATGAAATTGAGTCCATGTAATGGGACGAGTTCAGGAACTTATTTTTCAGTAAGTACTTCCCTCGTATTCTTCAAACAAAGATGGACAAAGAGTTTCTTGAACTAAAGCAAAAGGATGATGAATCTGTTGGTATATACGAAGCGAATTTTACAAGGCTTGCAAGGTATGAATCTGGATTTATCATCCAACCTGAAAGTAATGTTGATCGATTCTTCAGTGTCTTAAAACCAAATCATAGAAGGGCCTTAGCTATAAGAGACTTCAGTAGCTATGAAGAAATCGTGGGTTGTGATATCAAGGTAGAAATGGAAGTTGGTGTTTCTTATCCATCTCATTTTTTTGACAAGAAACGAAATATGGAGTTCAAGGATAAATCTCAGAATAATGGTTAAAAGAAGATGAATGTTTCCTTATGCTCAAAGTGTGGAAAGAAGCATGGTGGAGATTGTCTTAAAGGGACTAGAAAATTTTTTAAGTGTGGAAAAGAAGGTCATTGAGTAGCTGAGTGTTGAAGTAATGGAAAAAGAGTTTCTAATGATGTGAATAAAGAAAAGACTGCAGAGAACTCACCACCAACACTTCAATGCTTCAAGTGCAAGGAAATGGGACATTACGCTAATAAATGCCCTAATCCATGGGTTAGTGATGATCGACATGAGCAACCACTTAAGGAAAATGACCAAGAGAAGTCACATGTGATCAATATTGGTGATGTTGAATATGACAATGATGTGGTGGAATGATTAAGTGTTTATGTAATGGGATTCCAAAATAATGTTGTATATAGTATCGCAGAATATTGGAATATTTAGGTATCGGTATATTGTGGTTTTCAATGGTACTGGTAACCATGGAAAGTGATTGAGATATTTTTGGAAAAAAAGATGATATGCGCATAATGAAGGGAAAACGAGAAAATGAAATGTTTGACAGTATTCATGAGCTCATGATTGATATAAGGACCAAGTGATATCATGGTTTGAGTATATAGAATTTTGAGGGTTTTGGTATGTGGAAAGAGTTAACTTTTAACACCATTCATATCTTCAATAAGTTTCAATGGGTATTCATTTTTTTCAAGAGAATACATGATTAAGGCCTTAGAATTTTTGGAATGTGACCAAGAAGACATATCTCATGATATATGGGGATGAACAACGGTATTAACATGCTAGTTGTATGAACTCTTTGGTAATCGTTTTCACTATAATATGAGATTAGACAACATTATTTTGCATAAGCCTAAATATTGGAATGGATTATGTTGGACATAAGTTAGTATTGTTTAAGGATAGATGTTTTTTTGATATTATTTATGGGATGTTATAGTAATGTAGTTTTAGAAAAAGGACAACCTGCAGAACGGGCGACAACCCATCACGCCGGACAAGGTTGTGGGAATCGAACCCACAACCGAAGTGCGACTGGCCTTTATCGCCTACCACTGGCCTATAGGAAGTCCCTGTTTAGTAGAAACTAGTTTTATTATATTAAGTAGTATGATATATGAAGTATAAGTCCATTTTAGGAACCATATATGATTAATCTCACTATAGATCGACTTATGTATTTTTTTGATAAATTTTCTAATCTTTTGTTGGAGACAGATGGAATGACCCATCATTCTATCACATGATCTGATAACACATCGCGAATGACAAATTAAACTTCATTTCTTTAAGAGATGAAGTGGAAATTTCCCAAAGAATGACCAATGGTGAGACTATACCAAAATCACGAAATTATTTCTTCTAATTCCAATTTCATCGTCTTTAGGGAAATGATCTTGAAAACCAAAAATGTTGTCCTAGTTCTCTTATATCTGATGAATCTGATGGTACCTTAGATCATCAAAAATTTATGGCTTTGTGATTGCTGGCTTTTCCATAGCCATGTTTTCTACCACTCTCCATCATAAATGATGGTTAGATTTCTCTTCCATATCCATATTTTCAACTATGTGGAAACCCAGTGATTAATTTATTTAGGTAACCGTTACATTTCATACTTTTGTTTTTTAAAGATTGGTTTTGGTATTCCTTTTTACAATGTGGGTTTCTATTATTGAAACTTTTGAGTAGTAAACCATATATAACCCTGACGAATTTAGAGGGAGAAATTCATTTTAAGGGGGGTAGAATGTAACACCACGAGATTTTATGAAAAATATATTTTTTAATTTCATTAATGTCTTGTGTTTCATGCTACACCAAAAGGATCTTGCACAAAAATCATCCTGGACTTTCCTTGCATTACATGCAATCACGACCTTCCTCAATAGAGTGTGTATTACACAATACCGAGTTTCACTAAACAATAATATGCTATTATAATATTATTAAAACCAGCAGTTATGAATAGTAATAACCAATTTTTGAAATTTTGTAAATTTTATTTTTCAAAATGGACTTCATTTTTGGATTCGGAATATTGAAATTAGCTTAGGGTGAAATTTTGGTACTTTTCGGATGACTTTCATTTTCTGATGAATAGTGAAAATTACTAAATTCTAATTAAAAACAACCCTTTTAATAGAAATAATTAAAAGTGATGAATTATTAATTTGAGTGGTTTTAAAGTATATTTAGAATATAAATTTTACAATTTAATACAATATTGGTCCTTGGATGTAATTTCACATTTAAACCAGACATAAACAAGTGTCAATCTTTTGATAGTTATTATCTCTTAAGAACACGCTATATGTTTTGAGGACGGGAATTAATTTTTAAATTAATTAATGAAACTAATATGTTTTGAATTTGGTAAAATAGACATCATTTTTGAGTTCATAATATCAAATATATCTTATGCCTAATTTTTGGTATTTTTCTGGAAACTTTAATTTTTTGATGAATAGTGAAACCACTAAGTGCTAGTTAAAAAAATTGAATTTTTCATAAAACATAATTTTACCACTTCTGTGAGTGGAATTTAAAAAATCGAAGAGACACGGTTGATGTCAGTATGTAAAATGTGGTTCAATGAGATGAAAATAATTTTTGGTGAATAGTCACTTTTTACATTTTTTTAAAACTGTTAAAAGTAA
The DNA here is from genome assembly GCA_963277665.1 of Viscum album. NCBI lineage: Eukaryota > Viridiplantae > Streptophyta > Magnoliopsida > Santalales > Viscaceae > Viscum > Viscum album. The sequence continues at coordinate 66,075,107 of OY728165.1, read as the reverse complement.
ATAGGGTAATTAAGGGTAAAAATGATATTATTATTACCCTAACACAAGTCCTAATTCTATTGGATAAGTGTAATTAGACCAAAAATAACCTTATGAATAAAATATGACCATTTAGGACCACTTGGATTAGATTAGGGCATTTATTATTAATTTATTTAAAGAAGGGTTAAAATAGTTAAAATCAAAGTTTAATAAGTAGATAATTTTTAATATAGGGTTATACATAAGATAAATTAGACTATAAATATTCCATAGAAATCTAAAAATATTTCCTACATAATGGTATTTTATTTGTAATTTTTAGACATTAAATAATTTAATTTATTTATGACACAACGATGATGCAGTAATTATCTTATTAATGAAATATTGACATAATTGATGTTATAAATACCCAAATAAATGTAATTTGTGACTTTTTATGAATTACAATAATTTTATAGGTTAATATGACATGTTTTTATTGATTTATGTAACTTTATTCGAACTAATCATTTTGTTATAATTTTCACAAAAATCAATTACTAAATAGTGTCAAAATTGACATAAAATAGTTTTTAAAACAAATATTATATTATTAATTGTTATTTTATTCCTAAAAATCTATAGTTCGGCCAAATGACTTATATAAGGTTATATATATTAATAATAAACAACTTGGGGTTCGTTTGGCTTGTTATAGTAAGTCTATTAACCTTATAGTGTAAGAACACAAAAAGACACGGTAAAAGGAAAATTATCTATCTTAAAGTTAAAACTAAATGATAAGGTTAAAATAGTAAACTAAACATGTACCAATTCTATTTGATGAGAGTATTTCGACCCATATCCACCTTAGCCTTGAAATAACTCAATTTGGAGCTATTAAATATCAAATATCACTTTATAATAAAATAATATTTTTTGTTATTCCAAAGGTGCCCCTCTCCTCCCTTATAAAAGGGCATCTCCTCCCTATCTTCCTCACACAACATTGAGCCTTCAAGCTCGGCCAAAACCTAAAAAATTGCCTTCTCCACTTTTCCAGAAACATCCTAGAGGTACTGGTCTTCTTCAAAGACCAATTTTGGTGCACTAAGAGGAGGCCTCAAAGAGGCGCTTCAAAGAAGAGGTAATGTCCGTTACCGATTCTTTCATCTTTATTTCTTCTTCAACTTCTTCTTCTTAGGTTGTTTCATTACGAAGTAATAACATAAGTATCAATAATATACTGAAATGTTATTATAAGTATGAAACATCCCTATTTCACCATCTATCCATCATACGGAAAACAAAATCACCGCGCGTACGTACATACGAAATACCGTCTCCACGCCGTGGTGTAATCTATTTTCCACCACCACCTTACTTGGATGTGTATAATGTTTTAAATAATAACTATATATGATTATTGTAAAGTGATTTTGATTCTTAAATAGTATAAATACACTCCAAAACAATTCCACGATAATGAGAACGATATCATCGCTCGTGCGTACGTACGGACTACCGTCTCCACGACGCGATGAGATTAATTCTCCACGTTAACCATTCATGAATGATTATAAAGTATATATAATAAGTAATCATGAAATATATGACATAAAAATGATACTATATTTATGTTTATATATATTTATGTCATCTACTTAATTCCATTCAACTCAATAAGGAAACGAAAACAGCGTTCATGCGTACGTACGACCTACCATCTCAATGAACAATGTATTTGTTTCCATTTACTGATCTATAATATATATGTGTATTCTGAAAATATATTATATATGAATCATGTTTTATATGATGTAATTAAGTAATCATGATCTAAGTAATCATATGAATAATTACAAGTCAAAACACAGACGACAAATGAAACGATTTTACCCAAAACACTCTTTAACATGGAATTTACAAAAGAACGGGTAATATAAAGTCATAAGTGAACCATATATGATATCATAACATTGAGTATGATTCTGGAATAAGTCAATGACATTATTTAAATCATTATACAGGAGGTATGAACACTTACGAAGAAAATTGGACCTTTGGTAAGGGAAAATATCACAATATCATTTTTATCCGAGATTGTTTATACTTTGGTATTTACTGGGGTGTATTTTATCATCCACATCCATGTTTCCTCAATATGTAAAATTTATATCCTTAAAAATAGTTTAAATCCAATTTTACCCTTCGGTGAGTTTTTAGTAAAAGATATGAAAGGAATCTTTTGTCGTTTTTCATACGAGGTACTTTTTGACTTTTGCAACAAAAGTACGAGAAGAATGTTTTTTTAACTCATACGGCATGAATGGATTTTTAAAACATTATTTCCAAGAAGCTTCCATTTCAAGTTTTCATGTCTATTTTTAATCAACTTCTTTTAGTTTAGAATTGTATGACATGTTAAGAAAGGAAAAATGTTTTTGAAGTAGAAAGGATATTTTCCTCAAGAATGGAGTTCAAGTTTTTTATCAAAATTATTTTTCATATAAGATAATATAGGGTTCTGTTTCTATCCCTATTATTACATGGATTTTATTATGTTGTGATGGAAGTATTTTTATTAATTCCTTTATCTTATATGAATTTTTTTATGATGTCATAATGTTTAAGATTCCCATTCTTATTATATGGGTTATGCAATGATGTATGATTTATAATTTTGTGGCACACATAAGAATGGTATCATTATGAGATGGGCGGGACCTATATCACCCTCTAATGAATTGGGTAAAGATTTTATATCTAATGAGATAAACATCGCTGGAACGGCAGGTTAAACCAGTTCAGTGAAACAGGACTGAAACAAGGAGTGAACTCTGTTCAGAAATGGACTTTTTCCACTAAGATAGTATTGGCAATGAGACTTGACTAATAAGAAATGATTCTCTATGATTATGTGTGTATGACACAAAGTTTCATGTTTTAATTTATCATTATTGGGATTACATTTCACTACTATGATTTATCCCATGTTATGAAATTATGATCTCTTTTGCAGGTTAAGATTTCCAAAAGTTATGTTCTTATGTATATGATGTGATTGATATTTCTTTTGTTTACCTTTACTGAGAATTTGATCTCACACTATTATGTTTTTTTCCCCAGTATATAACAAAATGTTTTAGGTAAAAAAATGGAAGATATTTATGGGAGATGTTGAAGACCTTTCACCACAATTATAAGATTATATTTTGAGTTTCCAAAGACACTAAACTATTACTGTCCTTGTGTGTGTTTTTTTATGTACTTAGTATTCTGCAAAAGTAATGTAATGTCCATATATGTTAAGCTTCAGGTGTCTACAATGATTGTGAGGAACCTAATAGTTTTTAATAAAGATATCCATATCACTATTTTTTGGTAGCATTACACTCATTTAATGATGATTTTCTCCACTAAAAACTCTACTACAAAACACTACCAACATGTTATTTAACCAAGCTCAGATACAATAGATTCATATCAAATAAAAAATTAGAACCCACTCTGATACAACTTGTTGGTGATGAAGGTTTCTTTTCTACCATCATCAGTAATTTGTACTATCAGTTCACATATATAGTGGAAATTCAAGAACTAGAATGACTCTATATTTTAATGTTATATCCCCCATAAGATAGAATAACGAATCTAGGATGTATAGAAACCCAAACCATTTCATCGAGTCATCATCCACCTTATAGTTCTGGTTACCATATGATCCTATATATGGTGAGAATAAATAAGAAAAATCACATAACTATGTTCCCCACATGCTCATGAGATTTACTAAATACACTTTACACATGGATTATATACTCTGTAATTTCATTATATATTCATGGTACATTGACAAAATCACTTTAAATTCTATCATAATAGACAAACATGAGTTATAATAGATTATTCACTTTTAATAGCACTATTAAATTCTCCAGAAGACATATAACCACTTCCATATTTCATTATTTTCATCTTCCACACTATTACTTCTGGTTATTTGACTACAACCATTGAAATTTAAACTTTTCGTCATCTAAATCTGCACCAATGTGATCCTTATACTAGATACACCTCCTTCTGTAACTATATCATTGTTAACTCCTTTCATTTTTTAGATTCAAGGATTGACCCTTTTTTTACCTAATTGTCCCCATCCACTCTTTATAGTGGTCCAAATTTGGTCATCCAGTTAGACCTTATCCACTAAAAATTTTGAGATCCCTTCTCTTGGTATTAAAAAATTCTTATACCCAGTTAGATCTCCATTTTAACCACCAAATCCGGATGAAATGTTCATTCCATCCGCAACTTGACACTGATGCCTTGAAAATCATTTACTTTGTGAGGAAACATTTCAAACCATATCATTAGTGAATTTATAGAGGTCATCAACTCCCATCATTATATCACTATTACTTCTAACTTCAGTTAGAATAATGATAACTTACACTACCATTTTCATAAAATCAGCCTCTAGATCCATGACCAGTACCCAAATTATATGAATCTAAATATCCTCCTCTATATTCCCATACCGGAAACCCACTTGATCTACCCACTAACTCATCTATCCATTTTTTAATATAAGACTTTCGATGAACTTGCATTGTTCAGCATACAGTTGCTGGTGTTCCAGTTAAGGTACTGTCATTGAAATTGCGGTGAACTCAATGTCCATATACCTATATCATATGACATGAAATCCTAATCCCCCCTTGAACTTCAAATATAATCATTCTAATACTTTGGTTGAACTGAACCATCTATCTTCTAAGATTGTAGTGATGTAAATTTAACTTCTTGAACTTAGACATCCATATTGTTGGTGTGTTGTTCTTCATCTAATCCCTGTGATGTATACATTCAGTGGATGAAATTTTTGATCTCTAAAATTTATTCATAAAAATATTTCCCACACCATCCACCAAAAAACATAGCATGAAAAAAATTTCACAAATATAATTCAGAACATTTTAATGTTGTCATTACTATCATGGAATGAAACATATGTCTCAAAAAATAAGATTTTTTTCATAATAGTTTAGTTTATTATATTCATTAATAATTTTCATTACATCTATCACTAATTTTAATAATACACAACTAATTAGTTTTTAAATATAATATACATTATTATTTCATTATAAATCTTTTTTAAGTCACAAAAGCAAATAAAAAAGTATTCACAACCCTTAAAAATATATTTAATTAAATGAATCATACCAAAAACTATCCAATAATTCTAATAAATTTAAATTAGCACATGGAATATCATTTCATAGTAAGAATTGTTAAAATCAAAATCATGTTGTGTAAAAAATAATTTCAAAATCACAACTTAACAATCAAGTGAATATTTAATTAATAAAAGTTTGCAATTTTTTTCATGGAAATCACAATATACTTCATCATCAATAAAAACTCATTAACATACTATGTATATTAACAGTTTCAATTTCTAACATTCACTTACATGCCTTAATATTTTTAAAATTAAAACAAAAAATGGATTATTATTTAATTAATCCATGAATATTATTAATTCATAACATTGAATGAATTATATTTCATCCAATAAAAATTTTTTTTATGAAGAATGAATTCCAATTGTAAAGGCCACCTCATTTTAACAAACATTATAAAAAATAATCAGTCAAAACATATTCAAAAATAAAAATCTAAATTCAATCGTAAAACTAATATTATCTTTAATCATTTATGGCACGCATAAGGAGTCCTTATGAAAAAAAAAATTTTAAAACATGAAAATTATTCCTTATAACTATGAATTAAAAATATATATCTAACCAATATCAATTAGACCATTATATTTTAAATCCTCCTTCAAATAAATCATTAATAGAAACTTTGAATTTTTCAAATAAATCATGAGGCTAACAATTTTTTTATTAAAAACAAAAAACCAATCACTATATAACTATATATTACTATAAAAAGGGAAACCCTTAACTGATTGAGTAATAAAACTTATATATCAACATTAGAAGAGACACCAATAGCATAAAATCCATGGAAACATGACCTCTACACCATGATATTATCCTTATTGGGTGGCATTGGATCTCCCAGATAAAATTAAAATTCATCATGGAAATGATATGCCATGATGGGGGTGATATCCCCCTTTTCTTATACTTGAATCCATATTAAATTTTATGGAAAAAGGTGAATAATAAAGACCAATAAAATTTAATTCAATACAATTTAATAAATTAGTCTCATTTTATTTCTATGAAATAATCCCAATAAAATAAAAGTACATATAATAAATATATATTTACCTCTCTTAGTCCCCTATGTATATAGAATCATAGATTTATGAGTCATTGATTTGAGATGGAATTTAATATTTTCTTCTGGTTGATTTTTCTTTCTTATAAAAAGGGTTCACATTTGAATTTTTAGAATTTTATCATCCAAAAGAGATTTTGTTTCAAATGGTTGGAGGGTTGGTAGATGCCCTTATTGTATGGGTGATTGTTAGAGGAAGGATGTGTGACTGGGGATACTAGAAGATATTAACAACATTCATTCATGGAATAAATAATTGTCAATACCTTGAAAATAATGGTGAATGTGGGGTATCCAAATTTCCTAGGTAGTTCATAGTGTGAACCGTAGGTTCACACAATTAGAGGGGTTATGTACGTTTAAAAATAAGGGGTTAAACCCATATTATTCTTTATTTAGGATCACATTTAAGAGGGAAAAATATCTGGTTACCCCATCCTTTGGTTTCCCCATGAGTGGAGATAGGGGATTAGTTGATTTTGTGGTGATTTTAGTTATGTTTTTTAATCAATTATCTTTTTCTCCTTAGGATGCCCTAATTTAAGTTGTATTTTAGGGTAGGGTTCATTGTTGATTCCAATAGTTCTTGGTGGAATCAGAAGAAATCAATAGAGTTTTTTTAAATGATGGATGGGGAAGGACTGTATGTTATTTATTCAAACAATCTATAACATTTTTAGTTTAGGTAACACTACCCATATTTGTTTAGGGTTTTAGTAAAATTGGGCGAAATTGATAGTTGTTTATGGTGTATCCCATAAGATAAGATCTCAGGTGTCAATATGATCGCAAACATCACATGAAAGAGATTAGATGATTCTTGATAGATCATTGCTGGATGGTAACTCCTTGATGGATATAGATATTCCCTACAATACAGAGTTATATGGTTACTTATTCATGATTACCAATTTTATTCATGTTTCATGTGTTTGGGTAGAAGAGATAGTGATCGAGAGTGGTTCAAAAGAAGAGAAATATTGTCAATGGGCCTTATTTTCTCAATTTATGTCCTAATTATCACTTATAATGTCTAGATCACTGTTAGACTATGTTTACATGGGTAGGGCAAAGTTTTTCTTTTGTGGTTTCATGAGGAATTAGATGGGTCTCAGAACATGGGGTGTGACATGGGTATCCAAAGATGGATTCCCCATTACAAAATGGATAGGTGTTAGAATATTAAGCCTAGTAATGCTAGTAGAATGAATGTACATATTATTATTGGTGGTATACACACTTATAAGTGTGGGATTTGAAGCAATTATTGTTGTAAGATGGGTGAGTCATTTGGAAGTAGAAAAATGTAATATATAGGAGTTTCTTTTAGTAGCCAGGCTGGGTGACTGTAACAACCCCGACCATAGTAGCCCAGAGCCAGTTTGTTTCATTAATACATTGTCATAATATATAAAGAATCACATATAAAGGGGAATAATAGTTTCATAGTCATGGTTTACTATATACATACTGGTAATCAAAATTACATTTTGAAACATAAAATTACATAATTAATTTCATTGATACTTCCATTATTCCCCCTTTGTGTAACCCTTTTTATTAGTCATAACATAATTCTTGATATCTATATTAAGAATAAAAAAAAGGGGTGAGATCAAATACTCAGTAAGGGTAAGTGTACAGTGTATTCTATGAGTAAATATAGCATAAAAAATATGGAATGGTTAATAACTGAAACACATGACATATATATAATCACACGAACTAGGAAATTTAATCATGGATATTCTAACAAAAAAATGTTCACATGAAATAAAACAAATTATATAATTAATAATGATTGATGTATGGACTATTAATATCTATCCTAAATATATTTATCGCCAATATCTATCATCTTAGTAGTTTAATTATGTGGGTAGAGACCTATCATATTTGTGTCATTATATATTCTCCTGACAAAATTTAAACTTCATGGAAACAAATGTGAATGGTTTGTCACCAACTAATTCCACATTATTTGACCCAATAATGCATCGAGGGGCTATATTTGTACCTAATTATCACTTTATATGTCCAATAAATTCCTCATATAAAAAGGGTGAAGCATAAAATCAAAAAAAAAATTTAGAGAAAAGCTATCATACTAAATGTGAATATTTTAACCATAAACCATGAAGGGTAAAAAAAGAGCACATCACCAGGAAAAATAATAACAAAATATTTTATTACATATGGTATATGGTATCATAATAGATAAACCTCAATGATGTAAAGGATTCAACAATATATTTCGATAAAGATGAAGATACATTTAAATGATATCATTGAACAATTCTCGAAAAAATAATCTTTAAACACTCCAATGTGTCCCATAACACCTAAAAAGATTTAAATAATAATATATATAAAAAATTAAATTAAAATGAACATATAATATCATGGTAACAAGGATATTAATTATATAATATTTTAATGTATCTTTATATACACCACATAGAAAAAATAAGTGGTGATAAATCATATATCTCACAAATGTAAAAGTGAGATGAGAAAACCCTTACACTGTTCTTCCCTTTAGCTGAATATTTTTAAAATCATTTATAATGTTATTAAAATATATATTAAGGTATACCAAAACCATAATAATTATTTATGATATCATATATTTACTTATAATAATATCTGATTAACTATTTGTTAACAATCTTCTTTTATTTTCACAAATTTGGATGTTAATTTCGATGTTTTTCGATTATGTTTTTAATTGTTACTAGTTGTTCCTATTAATTTGATCATGATTTAATAATATAAATTATTTGAAAAATGAAATAATTATCACATATATTCATTATATATTTATTTATAATAATAATTAACATATTGAGATAATAAATGAAATGCACTCTTCATGGATACAGTAGGCCGTACATACACATGAACAATATTTTTATTTTTTTTTCATTTTAAATAAATGAAAATTTATTGATATATATATATATATTATAATTAAATTATTATATTTATTTCATATAAATCACATATTATCATTAAAAAAAACGTTTATACATTCCATGTATAGCGTGAATGAATCATAATGCATTAGGGAGGTGGTAGAACACACTTCAACAAACGATATTATCATATTTACAGAAAATTGAAAGTATAATAGTATGCATTATAAAATTATTATGGAAGAATAAATACATATATATCATATAAAAATAGAATTTACATCATAATTACAATCCATGATAGGTGGTAGTGGAAAAATAAATGACATCATTCCGCCAGGCGGTAGTTCCCCGTACACGAATTGTAATTTTTTTACCCATTAGATTGAAGTGTGTGTAAGTGCAGTTAGAACCAAAAAATTATAATAATATAATTATATATATTATACAATTTTTATTATATATTCATTTAAGAAATAAAATTTAAGGGTTTTAAGGAGGAAATAAAATAAAAACGTTCATTGATGAACATTAACTCTTTTTTGGAAGACATCCTTCAATATCATATTTAGTGATATAAGGTATGTAATTTTGAAAGACTAAAACCTAAATAACCTATATAAGGCTGTTTATAAAAAATGTGGGAAGGGTTTGGTCGATCTATATTTCTCATATAGGTGTGAGGATTTGAAGGAGGATGTTCCTATTTATAATTGGTTTGAGGGGAACATTCAAAAAATGTCAAAATAATAAAATATAATAAGATTATTCTAGAGAAAAAGACATCTAATTTTACTATAAATTAATATAGGATGAAAATTTCAACCATATATTATCAAATTAGTGATTATTTAGTATTTTTATGGTTATAAAACTAATTTAATAAAACAAAAATTCACTAAAATATCATTATTGTCATATTTGGTACTATTCATTTAATTTTACTTCTAATGCATCAAGACAAGGTGATAATTCTAATATAATGATATAAAAAATATATAATATATCATAAATATCTATAAAATTAATTATAAAAATTATATAATCCCAAATATGTAAAAAATATGACTTTTAAAATCAATTATTTTATTTTCTGTAAATTAAATAATTACCATATTAGCATTGTAGAAGAATTTAATGTTATTATATAATTTATAAAAATTTAAAATAATTTTGTATGATAAAAATAATTTCCTTAAGAGTAAACAATACACTTATTTTTGTTCATATATTTACTTGGTCACTATTTGGACACATAAATGATATTAAATACAAAGAGAGTCATATTTTGTACCTTTCAATGACTTAAATAATATATAATATATTTTCATGTAAAAGTACACATTAAAAAACGAAAATATGATACAAAGGTGATACAGGTTGAATGAACATAGCATAATATTTTTTAAACCTGTATTGTCACATTCTTACCATTATCTTTTGGCTTTTACTGTTACTTAAACCCTTAAACTATAACCTTGACAACTTGACTTTTGTACTCTTTAAGTGTTTCTATATTTACTATAAAATAAAAAAAGAGCCATAAAATGATTCCTAAATGAAATATAAAACTCTATCCCAATTATTTGATTGAATTTTAAATATTTTTGAATTTTAGATCATTTAATAAAATATTATTTATTTCAAAATATCATTTAATGTCAATTTGGAGACAATTCATCACATAGATTTTTAATTTATTATAACATAAAAATAAATTTTAAAAAATAATTATAAAATATTAAAAAAACAAAAAATTAATATAAATAATTAGTGGAAAACATAATCCTTCTAAATCAATTTTTATAATATAATTAATTTGATCTATCCAATAATTAAACAATTACCACACCATCATTTTGATGGACTTTAGTTAAATTATTCCTAATCTAAAAATTAAAAATAAATTATCATAATGAATATAATCATTTCATATTTACAATTAATATTTATAGATGAATATATGTTCTTAATCACCATATATATAAAATAAAAAACTTAATAGAACGAAGGGTGTGACATATCTGACTTCTCTAAGAATATACTACTATAAAAACCTTAATGTCATAAAAGTGTCTTAAATAAGTCATAAAACCCTCCTAATAATGATTTTGGTCAAAAAAACTTATAAAATGAAATTAGGGTAAGTATTAGGGTAATTTTAAAATATTTATATTATAATTTTTACCTTTAATTGCTCGATTTCAGCTTAATCGTGGTAATAAAAAAATGTTACAAAAGTTACTATTCAAAAGCCAAAAAAATAAAATAAATAAGTTTTCATAATTTGGATCTTCTAATTAAATATATGAAACCAAATTTTCAAGAATAAGAACAAATAAGTTAAAATAATTAAATTAGAATTAATCCTGTTGATGGTCTGAGAAAACAAGTTTTTAAAGTAATTATATTACAAAGTTCACAAAGTTTTTATGTCCAATTTCAATGTAAAATTGATTCTAATGACATCAGTTGTATTAAATTAATAAATATGATCTAATTTTACATTAAAACTATTAAAAAATATAATTTATCATTATAAATAAATTTTATGAATAATTAGTTTTCAATTAAAATACAATATTTTTTACTATTCATCAAAACATGAAACTTATCTGAAAAAAAATCCAACCATAAAAAATTTTGATACTACTATTTCCAATAAGAAGATTATTTTTTCAAATTAAACATATTAATGTTTTAAAAACTAGGTTTAAAACATCTGTTCTCTCAAAAGGTGGTAAAATGTCCCTTAGAAAAATAGAGCCTTTTAATGCATAATATTAGATTAATTTTTTTATTATACCTATAAAATAATTTGGAGGAATGTAAATTTTTTTACTAGACATATAATATATAAATATTATAATATGGTTAATTCAATTCATTCCCTTTGATGTAACAACTAGTTTATAACGGTCTTGTTAAAATAATGATACTAAATTTTATATCATTATTCATTTTATATTTGTGTTGTTTGAATCCTAAGGTTTCAAAAAGATTAAATTTAAAAATATACATACCATAAAATCATGGGGTGTTAGATTCTCACCTCGATCAATAAATTCCTTGCTCACAATTTAAAATTTATTGTCATAAATCAAGGCTTGAAACTAGAAAATTCTGTTAGGGGAGACCCACATTATAAATAGGAATTACAAAACATCCTCTAAATAAGAGGGAAAAATAACTGTGAAGGTCACAAAAAAAGTAGGATTTTGAATAAGATAACAATAGTGTAATCCAAAATCTAGGACCTTGGAGAGATATCTGGTTATAATGTTCTAATAAAGAGTTATAGAGAATATAGCCATCATAAATTGTACCATAAAAACCCATAAATTTATGATGGGTTACATGAGAATTTATATCTCAGAAATAAAATTAAATAGATAACATTTTGTTCCAAATTTGTTTACTAATATTGAGGTATACTGTTACTATTTAGATAAGTCACTTATGAAAACCGAATTTTTTTTTCATTTCATAATATTATCCATTAGTTGGGCTTCGATCTATCATAATTTCATACACCAGAAGGTTAATATTCAAGTTGATTTTTATACCAAATCACAAGGTCTGAAATTAATTCCTTAATTGACTAAATGTTTACAGAAACTAAAAAAGTCATCATATATTTTCAAATTATTCATTATTTAACCTCAAACAATTATATCCTATGTTTAACTTAATCCATTACAACCTTAAAAATCGTCCAAAATACATCGTTCCAAATTAATATCCCATAAGGCCTCTGAATTTTCATAATAAACATAACATTATATTCTCCCCAAACTACATAATGTATATTTTTTAGAACATTAAAATATATAAATATATTTATCCTATTAATTACCTTAATGAAAAAATTCATTCTTCAAAATACTTAATGTATAATAATTCTAGTATAATATATAATTATTATAACTAGATCACCATTGATGAAATTATTCTTGATTTTAAATACATGATATCTTTAATCATTCTACTTCAATATTAAACCATTAACTAACCTTCATCATCATATTACTTAATACCTCCTACTTTAATTTATATTTTGTAGTTTCAATGTCTTCTCTTGTATAAACATCACTTGTATAACCATGATGATTCTAACCACTGTCCAAAACCCAAAGCACAGTGTGAGAAACACTACTCATAGTGATATAGTCATGAATAATCAATTATGGCTTATTTAAATCATAGAATCTTCTTATCAATCTATAAGTACATATGTTTAACCTAGATAATCCATTGTATCACCAAATCTATAGGATAATATCATATATATATAGATATCCTCATAGACAATCATAGGGTTATGTTTTCTGATCAATGATTTCCAAAATCTAGTTCCCAAGGATTCTTCTAAACTTGCTTTCATACCAATAGTAACAACTCCAACCCTAGTATCCTGAAACTGGTGACTTACTTAAAAACAATTGAATAATATACAATGAATAGCATACCATTGGGCTAAATAGTTTTGTAATATTTTTAAAATATATACATACTTGTAATTCACAATACATTTTGAAACATAAAAAAACAAAAAAATCATTGAGACATTCATTATTCCCCCTTTGGGTAACCTTATATACCAGTCATAACATACTTCTCATTATTCAGGGGAAAAATGAAACATATTAAAGGGTTGAGATAAAATGTGTAGTAAGGGTAAGAATACAATAAAAGCTATGAGTAAATATGAAATAAATAATAAGGAAAGGTAAATAAAGGAGACACATGCCAATTAAATAATAACATGACCTAGGAAACATAATCCTTGATATTCTAAAAAATCAAATAATTACATGGAAGAATAATAATTATTATAGAATGAATGATGTTCTATGTATTCACAATCAAGATATATCCTCAAGATTGTTACTCTCATGATATATCCTCATGATAGTAAAAGTTTGTGGGTAAAAACCTATCTGTTATTTTTTCAATATCTATCCCTTGGAAAAATATAAATCTTCATAGAAACAAACATGAAGGGTTTGCCTCCAACTGAGATAATCTCATGATAACTACTAATGAATCAAGGGGATATAATGAGCCTTATCCATAATTTACTATTTCCAATACATTCTTCATATGAAAAGTGTTGAATATAAACAAGATAAACCTTCATATTAAAAAAATAGAATACAAAATATGATCACTTTAAATATAAACCATGAATGGTATAAAAATATCCCATCCATAGTCAGACCAAACATAAAACCATCATTAAAATATGTTAGATAGTTTAATAAGATACAATCCTCAGTGATGTACACTAATAAATAATAGATGTTGATAGAGATGAAAACACCTTTAAATGAGATCATTGAACAATTCTCAAGGAAATTAGTCATTAAACATTCTAAAGTATCTCATTCCACTTTGAAACATTTAAATCAAAATACCTATGATGGAATAAAATTTAATGAAAATTATAATATCATAATAATATGGATATTCATGATATAACATGTTAAAGGGCCATTATTCACATCACTCAAAAAAATTAAGTGTTGAATAAGGCATATATCTTATATATGTAAAAGTATGGTGAGAAAATCATTACCTTATTCTTTTATTTAGTTTAATGTTTATTAAAATCATTTATAATGTTTTTAATAATATTATTAACTTATACAAGAAACATAATCATCATTTATAGTATCATATATTCACTTCTTAAAATATATCATTACCCACTTGTTAACAATCATCCATTATTTTCACTACGTGGGGTGTTAATTGACAAGTTTTTCATGTATGTTTTGACTTGTTACTTGTTGTTCTTATTAATTATATCATTATTAAATCAAATAACTCATTTAAAACCAGACATAATTATCATATATAATCAGTATATATATATTTTTAATTTAATAAATAATATTTTGTGATAAAAAAATGAAATCTATAGTTCCCAGGGATGGTAGATTGTATATACAAATGTACGCTAATTTTATTTATTTTTCAGATTAAAAGGATAGAAATTAAGTTTTATATGTTTATATTATAATTCCAGAATATTATTTATTTCATATATTTTACATATTTTTATTAAAACTATACTTTATTCATTCTATATCTAGCATGGTCAATTCACATCGCTTTGAGGAGGCGGTAGTCCACACTTTCTCAAACGATGTTATCGTATTTACGAAAAATCGAATTTTTAAAAAAATGTGTTATAAAATGATTGAATGAAAATAAAGACATAAATATTACATATATATCATATAAAATCATCATTTACATCATAATTCCCAACCATTAGAGGTGGTAAATGGAAAATGAATGACATCATTCTATGAGGCGATAGTTCACCGTAAAGGAACTATAATTTTGCTACCCATTAGATAGATGTGTGTAAGTGTATGTATAAACCTTAACAATAAATCATCTCAGTATATTTATGATATTGGTGTTGTTATATAGGCATGTAATAAAAAATATTTAACAAGTTTAATGAATAAATAAAATAAAAACAATTATTGATGAGCATTACCTTATCTTTGGCGGACATCTATTAATCTATTTTTGAGTGATATAGGGAATTTCTTTTGAAAGTAACATAACCTCTAGAACTTTTATAAGGAGCTTGATAAGATGAATTTTTTGGGTTTGGTTGAGCTATATTGCTCAAATTGGTGTGAGGATGTGGGGGAGGAGGCACCCTTTTATAATTAAGGTGAGAGGAACATTTGAGAAGGCTCAAAATATGAAAATATAATAAGGCTATTATTGATATAAATACTTTAAAATGAGAAATAAATTAATATTGGAATAAAATTTAGACTATATAATTTCCCATTTTTAATTATTTAATATTTTTATTATTTTAAAATAATTTAATAATATATACATTTGTAAAATCTAATTATTATCAAATTTGATACTATTCATTTAATTTGACTTCAAATAAATGAAAAAAAGTAGGAATTCAAATAAAATGATTTAAAACATCTTTAATATATCATATAAATATATAAAATTAATTATTTACAATAAAACATCCCAAATATTTTAAAATTAATACTTTTTAAATAAATTGTTTTATTTTTTTATTAATTAGATAAAAACTGTATTAGCATTTTATAATAATTTTAGGTAATTATATAATTTATAATAAAATAAATAAATTTCTATAATAATATTAATTTCATTATGATTAAAATATACATTTAGGTTCGTTCATATGGTTATTATTTCCCAATGTGGTCACTTAAATGATATTAAATACAAAGAGTTTGACATTTTGTAACTATCTTTGATTTTCAAAATATATAATTTATTTCAATGGAAAAGAATAAAATAAAAAAATAAAATTGTATCATTAGGTATAATGGTAGATTAAAATTCATCCATTATTTGTTAGATATGTTTTGGTCACATTTTTACCATTATATTTTGGCCTTAATCCTTAACAATACCATTTAACTCTTACATCTATAACATTATTTTTTAGAATCTAAGGGTTAATATAGTTACTATAAAATTTCAAAAGAATCAGAAATGATTAATGGATGAATATATCAACTTTATAAATATTATTTGTCCAATTTTTATATTTTATGATATTTATATAATTTAATAAAATATTTTTTATTTTTAAATACATTAATATCAATTTTGACATTATTCATTACATGACTTTTAAAAAATATTATAATAGAAAGATAAATTCAAACAAAAAATTCCCATATATCACATACATGAAAAAGTCATGTAAATTTTTTTATGGAATTAATAGTCTCGAATTATATTTATTTTTTTATTTTTAACAAGGTTTATTTTATATTTCCTTTAATTAATAAATTACAACATCTTCATTTTGTAAGAATTTAATAAAAATATGTATTCAATAAAAAATAAAAAAAATTATCATTATTAAGATAATAATTTTATCTTTATATTTAATAATTATATTCTAATATATCTTCTTAATAAGAATATAAAAAATGTAAGACTCATTAGAAACAAGAGTGTGACATATTGGACTTATCAAAGACTAAAATACTATAAAATCCTTAATTTCATCCATGTATCTCCAAGAGGCCAAAAAATCATGAAAATGATTGTTTTGGGTGATTAAACCCTATAAAATTAAACTATGTAAAGTGATAGGGTAATTTTATGTTATTTATAATATGATTTTACTTTAAATTAATTGATATACCCTTAACCTTGGTAATTAAAAAATATTAAAAAATTATTATTCATATGCCCCAAAAAAGAAACCTATTTAAATAATCTTGAACTTATGATTAAAAGTATGGAATACATTTTTCATGAGTAAAAATACATAATTTTTAGTAATTAATTTTAAATTTATCTCATTGACAGAATGACAAAATGAGTTTTTAATGTAAAGAAGGTCAAAAGATCAAAAAAATTTTGTATACAATTTCAATGTAAAATTTATTCCAATTACCTAAATTTTGTTAAATTATAAATACATGATATAAATATTCTTTAAAACTATTCTAAAATATAATTTAACACCATAAATAAATTTGATGGAAAAGTAGTTTTCTGTTAAAATAAATTAATTTTTTACTATTCATCAAGACATGAAAATTATCTGAAAAATACCCAAAATTAAAACAAAGTAAATTTTTATACTCTAATTTCAAATATGAATATTATTTTTGTATATAGAACTTATAAATGTATCAAAAACTTGATTTCGAACTTGTGCACTATCAAAAGGTGGTAAAACTGCCTTTAAAAAAATATAGCCTTTTAATGCATAAAATTTGATTTATTATTTTACTATGTATATAAAATAATTTGGATGAATGTAATTTTTTTTATTTAATGTATAATATGGAAATTTTATAATTTGGTTTATACTATTCATTTACACTGATGTAATGACTTGGTTATGACAGTCATGTTAAAATAATGTAATTTAATTACAAATCATTGTTCGTTTAAACTCAGTGTTTTCTGAAACATAAGAAATGAATGTGATCAAATTTAAAAAGATACATAAAATAAAATCCTTGGGTGTTACAATGATCTCCCTTTATATATATTAGATGGTACCTACTGTAGTTTAATGTGAGTTATTGAGGATTTGATATCCAGATGACAAATTGGATTAAAGAATGATGGAATGTGACTGTCCTTGGGTAGTAGGACTAGGTTTGGCAAGAGTTTTTAAGAGGTTAGACCATATCTTTTATCAAATTTTAGAGGAGAATTTGGGCAATGACACCACCGGTTGGTGATGAGTGGGAGCAGGTACTGATGAGCAATGACTTTGATGGGACTAAATGACTTAGTGGATTCCCAGGTGGGTGAGATACGATGCCTTGTGGTAAGGTGATAAGTCTCAAAAAACTAATAACCAAGGGTAAACTAGAGAGTTTTGTGATATTTTGGTGTCATGTGTTCTTTATGAGACCTCATCATAGTCTGCAGAGATAGGTCAGTGTGCTTGCGACCATCCTTCTGTATACAAGGATGAGTCAGTTTTCTTATGACCTCCATTCAGTGCATGAGTATGGGTCAATGTAGATGATGAGCCTTTCAGTGAGAGACTTGGGTCAAGGAAATACCTCGGGGTCAAGAAGTGTGAATAAACTATACCACTACTTTTGGAGGGTTGGGTGGATGATTTCCACTAGGAAGAATGGGTTGTGGTAATGGGCATGATGAGAATGATGGACACTTTCTTAATGATAATGTAGTGGGTCTATATGTAGACACATGAATATACCATTTTCCTTTGGGTAACATAATGATGCTTAGAGACTACCCTATATTGAGTCATTTAATGTAGGATGAGAACTAGTATGATGGCTTGAGATGATGAGGTGATGAGGTGGATTATGTTGTGGAACCAAAATCTAGTATGATCTGGTGCAGTGGTGGCCTAGTTATCACATTAGACTGAATTGTTGAGATTTAGGGTAGCCTCGTTGGCAAATGAGGCTCAAGGTTATTGTGTAACAAGATTATTTTCTTCATCCCTAGTGTGTGTATAGACTTTATGTATGCCTTACTGACTGAGATGTTTTTATCCCTTTCAATGTGATCTCCCTTGTGTGTGTATAGACTTTATATATTCTTTCAGGTTGAGAACATGTCATTCATTGGATCGAGTTTGGTTCGGTAAAGGGTATTAGAGAGAGGGTGTGTTGGGCCTGATGATGGTATTACACCTTGTGTGAGTGTGTTTTGTTTTAATAATTTGGTTTATAGGGTTATCCCATGGAGCGACTAATGTATTTTTTTATAACCATGGGTATGTATACCCTATTCCATTTTTCATATAATTATATTTAATAGATTATTCATGCTTTGATTTTATGATGTATTTTATTTTATTTTTTTCTACTATTTTAGGTTTCTGATTCATGTATAAACTATACCCATTGTATATATTTATCCTTAAATAGATGTCACCAGCCTATGGAATACAGTGAGGCATGCTTGAGGTCCTGAGGTACTATGACTTGTGCACTAGCAAGTGTCCTAGAGTTAGGGCATCACAATTTGTTATTAGAGATTTTGTTTTTTTATTATTTGGGGAGATGTTAGATAATAAATATGGTAATGTTTTAGAGGTTTTATCGGTCCTCATATTGGTGTCTCATGAACACATTTCTAGAGGGAAATCCTGATTATTAGGGGTGATGAGATTTGTGTTCATAATTTTCACTATTAGGGATGATATTTCCATTTAATATGATGTTGTAAACTTATATTTTAGTTATAGTTTTGTGATATTAGATAATTGGTAAGATTAATACATTCATTCATCTTTATTAGGCATGTATGACTCATAATATATACGCCTTCTTGTTTTTATTTTTTTCTCACTATAGCGTTTGGTTTTTTAATGAATCAACATGAAATTATATGATGTTTTCTCATTTGACTTTTTGGTGGCATTATTCCTAGTAAATTAGTTTATTTTCAATTATGGATGCTCATATGGAGCCTGACGTAGGATGTTCTCCAGTGGTGGAAATACTTTCCCTTAATCAAAGGATGTATGGAGACCCATAGGGATGGTGGGGCATGTAATACCATAGTAGTGACTCGACGATAGAATGGAATTATTGAGAGGTGTTCTATGGGTGGTCACATGATTAACTAATAATGGTGGAAATTTATAGATATTTTAGATTTTAGTTTGATCATTCAAAGTGTTAACAATATACAATATAATGCTTTACCACATAGCTTCTTTGTGGAACTCTACTTAACTAGACCGAGAGGATATGGAAACCCTGAGAGGGTTATCGAGAAAGGAATAAGTGACAGGCCATGGGTTGTGGCATATAAGAAAATATGTGATATTGGTACCAAGGATATTTCTAGAGGGTAAAATCAGTATAAATTATGGCCCTATAGTTTTAAGGAAATTCTTTCGATTATAATGGAGAGTGTGTGGGTAAACACTCATTGTTTTAAGAATGATGTGCATGTGGTGGATAGTCGTCTGGTTAGAAATGGCATGATAGATTCCATGGATTCTTTTATATGGGTTTAATTCATTTGGGGGATGGATGATTGGTGAAGAACATGAGACTGGGATTAGTGGGATTTGACTCTTTGGAGAACAGGTCAAGTTGTGTTATTAGAATGCATGGGAGAATAAAACTTTTGGTATCAAGAGAGTTCATGTAGGATCATGAGTGGGAACCTATGAGTTCTTTAGTGGATCACTCTACTTGATATGGATAGTGATTTTTGATAGGGATTTTTGGGAAATGTCTTTTTTCATGAAGATAGGGGAATTATGGGTACACGAAATGACCGGTTTAGTTACAAATTGATGAATGGGCCATTTGTGGGTTCTTTTGAGACTTTCATGGGATGTGGATATTCTTTATAATTTTTGTGGGGGTTGGAAATTAATGGGACACTTGAAGATATAAATTCCATTGATGTCACATAAATTTGGAAATGATACTCAATGGAAGATGGTGACATTTGAAAATGACTAAGGTACCCTTGCATGAATGATTAAATTCTTTCTTTGATTTAAGTAATTAGGGATAAGAGATAATTTATTGGGAAGAGTTACACATGTGAAATGTTGGTAACTATGGGGGTTGGTAGTCCAGGATTAGTATAATATATTCCGTATATTTGTGAGATCACTTTTAGATATTGGAGTCTGAAATTACCTATGAGGTGGGAAAGGCAGGCAGTGCATATTTCATGTTGGTGCTCTAGGATGTGGAAATTTTTATTTCCTAATCATTACATTTAGTAATTTATAGAGCATGGTTTAGAAAGATATAGAATCTTTGTTTTTTGATTGATGATATTGATAAATTTATAATAGAGAGAATTATATCAATTGTGGGTGAATAACCATCATGATAGAAGGATCATGGACATGGTGAGACCACTTAGTAGACAATCAAGGTGACAATGGTGTAATGATATCATATAAGATAAGTTGATATATAGTTACTTAGGTAATACTATACTTGAAATTTAGGTTGAGTTTAGAATGGTATTGATGAGTTGATATTGGAATCATGTTGGTTTTATCGTTATTTGAGGCTCATTAGGATTAGGGGTGATTTAGGGATCAATGAGGAGAGATTGTAAAGTTATAGGGTGATTCATGGGGTGAATCATGATTTCTGACATGATATATGAGGTGAACATGATTCAAGATTTGATTATGGGGGTGAAATATGATTCTTCATGTGATTTAGGGGGGGATTTCAAAAAATATTGTGAAGGTTCTATTCTGTATCATCAATTCATGGGGAAGAATTGTTTAGGGAATGATAAAGACCTTATTTGTTTAGGGTAGTGAAAATGATGAGTTGATGATATGTGTTTATGTTAATGATGCACCAGTAGGTGAGAAAATTTTTTTTGGGAAACATTATATAGTGGAGGTCTGATTAGTTATTTTTTAGAGTGTAATACATGGTGAGATTACATACATTTTGGGAGTTTCCTTTAGGATACAGTTGAGGTGGTCTAAGGTTTGAACTAGATGTTTTTGATAAAATCATAAGGACACAAGCTTGTTATCTGAAGTTGTGTAGTGGAATCAACCTCTAAAATATATAGAAAAACATGGTCATAACTTAGTTCTTTTATGACATGAACACATTAAGAGTTATTTTTTTGGACTACCACAAATTCTCAAGGATGAGAAGAGTAATAATGGGGAGTTTTCCGTAGCAAAAAAATTATCTGGTGATTATTTTGGGAAAAAATTTGATCTTTTCATCTTGTGAATTGTTGATTTTATGAACCAAGGCCTGAAATCAGACTCTAATCATTTTAACATCTTTAATAGGTGTTATTATATATATTTTTATGGTTTTTTATACCTTAGGGATTTAGGTGAGTGTGGTAGGAAGGAAAGATGGTTGAGGTTGTTGGATGATGGCAACAACAGACTTTCATGACATGAAAAAGTGTTTAAGGCTTGAAAATATCAAGGAAATAGTGGAATGTCAGTAACCTTAGTAGTTCATGGTGGGACACATAGGTCAAAATCATGAAATGTGTTAAAAAATTATTTAAAAAATGGGGTCTTCCCCCTTTTTTGTCATTGAATGAGTGTTTTGGGAGGGATCAATGACCGACTCATCCATATCCTTCATTTCCCCTTGAATGGGGATGGGTTTGTGGAGATTTTGTTAAAATTTGAGGAAATGATCTACCTACCATTTGATGTTGTTAGTTTTATTTCACTTTCACTAATTTCTACATGATTACTGATTCCAATAGGGCATGGTATAATCTTGAAAAAATAACGGGGATTTCATGTGATGTTTCAAGATAAGGTCCTAAGGTGAATTTTTCATGTCGTTGAATGCGATATCAGTTGGGGTAAACCAATTCGACAATTTATTTAGATTATTTTGTAATATTATGAAAAATTGACTATTGGATAGTGGCTATTGGTTAGTTATTTTTCTGTAGATTGTGCCGAGGATGTTCCTTTGACTTTCTATGGGCTGTTGGTTAAGGTTTCAGTGAGACGATGATTATTGATAAATATTTCATTGATTTTTACTCTATGGATAGAATTAAATAATTAATCATAATTTTTAAAAATTAAATATTTGTGGTGAGTTGTATAAAACACAAGAATGGGTGGTGATACATGCCTTGAAAAGGCATGGAAAGGCTTGGTTGAGGCTCGATTGATCTTGGAAGGGATGGTAACTCCCTTGCAGAGGTAGGTGGTACCTATAATATGATCTCATATTCATTTTTAGTAAGTAATTTCCAATAAATTCATAATTAATTGGTTAAATTGGAATATATATACATTGAGAGTGTCTTAGATGAAGATATAGGATGGCTTTGGGCCTGCAATGGTCATGTTAATTTACCGTTAGTACTTTTGGTGTTTGAATTTCTTGACCACTATGTCACAAAAGGACAAGAGTGTTATTTGAGATGGTGTGATGCCTTGGATGGGTTATTTGGAATGATTCATGATATAGGTATAATGTGATGGTTTCCCTTGGGATAGTTGGGTTGGTGATATATGATGTGGACTGGTGATAATGGGTTGGACAACTATACTTTTCATCTTTTGTTTGAGACACCATTATATGGGTGGGTTATGACTTTGCGAGTGTTATGATTAGTATGAGTTAATATGGAATAAAATAATGATACTAATATATGTTTCATTTAGGTGATGGTATGATATATCTACTATTGAATACACATGACCCATTATTGGTTTTTTGCAATTCTTTAGGACTTGAGATGTTGATTTCAAGTGGTTTAGAGTGTGATGGCTTGGGATATTTACTAGGTTCTTGAACTAGGGGTGATGGTATTTCTAGAGAGTTTGGGTAAAACCTAGGGAACTAGGTTAGAGAATAATTTATAAAATTACTTCTCTTGTGGGAGATGAGTGGGATATATTTTCTATGAGAAAAGATATTAGTATGTCCGGAGGACCAAGTGGAAACCTTGATGGGCAAGGCAATTAATATTGTATGGAGGGGGTGGTTTTTGAATGACTTGTGCATAGGCATCACATTGGGATATGTTTTTCTGGAGAATCCCTATTTGATTTATATTACCAAGCCATGTTTATGGTTATGGTACAACTTTTGTGAGACATCCCTTCAGTATGCATGGATGAGTTGGTGTACTTGTGAACTCTCTTGAGTTTTCATGGATGTGTTAGTGTATGTGATGGAACTTGTTGTGAGTGGATTGTGTCAACGTCTAACCTAGGGGATAAGTGATGTGCTAAAATTAGTCCTTTTATTAGAATGTTTTTGGTCGACGACCATCCATGAGAGGTCTAGTCTAGGTAAGTTGTGAGATAATACCTATATACATTGCCTTAACAAATCATGTAGTTGATTGAGGTGTTTACTTATGGACGTACCAATTTCCGTTGTTTAATTAGTTATGGATTATATATTGAACTGACACAAGTCATTGAGTGTAGGTTAGGTATAATTATGATGGTATTATATGATAGTGTAATGGGTTTGATTCATGCATTGTCCACAGTAGGTATGATCAGGTATTATGGTGTCCTGGTTAGAACATTAGGACCTAATGCATAGGGAGTTTTTGTGACCTGTTGAGCACATGATTTCGAATAATGTTTTGTGACATGTTTATTTTCATATTTAATATACTTTTATGATGGAAAATACTAGGTTAAATTTTTTGATACCCTACTAAGTTGTATTTATCACACCATACATGGTAACCATTATACACACACAAACTTTTTGTCTTATTTTATATTGAGCATATGATGTGTAGCAGATCAGGATGTGGAAGATTAGGTATATATGAGATAGGGTATCTGGGGTCATAGGATAGTATTAGTAAAGTGTTCTTGTGTTATATTTTGTTTTTTATATGGGGATGGCACATGGGGTGACTAGTATTTGTTTTATATGATTGTCGGTTTGTATATTTCAATCTAGTAATTATTTAAGTTTTATTTTATTATGTGTATTATAATTATATGATGGATCATTGGGTCACTTTTTTTTCACTTTTTATGTATATGATTTGAGTAAATAGTTTTCCTATTTTAAATATTAATCCACCACCACAAGTACAGAACCTATAAAATTTGGGGAGGCAAGCTTAAGGTCCCATGGAACCTCATCTTAGGAACAGTAGAGTGGCATTAGGCAAGGGAATCAAACAACCTTGTAAGAAGTACCACTTCATAGTGTTCTTTGTAAAAATTAGTATCTTTAAATAAAATCCTAAGGCCTAATAAAATTCCTCGTCACATTGAGTCTTTCAAGCCTATGATGTCCCCCATGCTCAACTAATACCATTACCCTTCCATCCCAAGTGATCCTCATTTTTCATAACGTCATTCACCATCATAACTCTAAACCATCAACTATGATAACACTCTATCACGAACCCCTCTACTAGTACCCCTATTATGTCAGCAATAAATCAGAGTGGCCCCTGAAGCTGACTTACAATAAGCCTCATGTTGACGACTAGTACCGAGGTTATAAAATAGACAATGAGAAGAATTACCCTCAGAATATAATTTCAAAAATGTAGACTTGTAAAAAACAAAATATTAACACCATTAACTATAAAATAAACCATAATTTTATAAGTATAATGTCTCATAGAGAATGATTTTAAATACATAAAATTTCTATAAAAGGAAAAGTAAAAAAGAGACTTTGAGGTAATATTATAAACAATACATATCCACTCTAAGGTAGGGTATCCAAAATGTGAAAGCAAATCCATCATGAGCACCTAGATAAAAATTTATATATGTGAAAAGCGAGGATAACATTTATACTTAGTGTGATCCTCCTTAGTAACTCTTATAAAAATTTAAAAAAAGCACACTAATTCCCCAATGAGTAAAGAGTAGAACTAACCTGCACCTATTTGGTTAACTAACTAATCTCATCCTAACCAAGGATTACTCACCAAGAACCACACAAATATTAAGAATACAATTTAAAAAAATCAAATGTTCCTTGTAAACACTCCCCCATTGGTTTGTTGTTCTCACACCCTAACATCAGATGCCCCAGGTTTCCATCCCTCTAATATCTGATGTTGGTCTGAAAATAAGGATGCCTACACCAACCTATACGGATGTACAACATCTTGTGCTGACATAAATGAATGTTCACATAACTCTGACTATAATAGTTGGGAATAATCAATATAAAGGAGAGATTATTTATACCATCCACCTAACATGAACAACGCAGACTATAAATACCACATCATCTTAGTATCACCATCATCTCATCTAAAAAACCACTTACCACCACCACACATTGCTTGATTGAACCACAAAATTCCACTCACACACCATGCATGATCTTTACTAAGGAATAGTGGGGGCAGGGGGAGTGAGATATGAAAACATGACAATGTGGATGTTGGTGAAAAAATATGGAATAAAAAAATTAGTCTTCAATTTGAAGCACCCAACTTAGGTTTGGTCTGTTTTGAAATCATAAATTAATATTTGAATGATTTTTCTAATGCAAAACCCACTATAGGGTTGTACAAAAATAAATTTAAAAAAAATATATGTACCGCCATTTCATCACCGTTACCCATCCACAACCATCTCTCCCTCAATAAATCAAACCGTGAAATAACAGTAGAATATAATCCATAAAAAACCAACCACAATTCAAGTTTAATTCATTAGATTATTCACTTTTATTTTTAACATTCATAGAAAATTATTAGGTTCATTATTAAATATAATTTCCATATTTAATGATAAAAAATATATCCATCACAATTATTTATACCTTCCATGTTATTTTATTTTTTGTATTAATATTTAATTTACAAACTCTATCTATTTATTTTCACCCATTCAACCATAGATGGTTTATTAATTTTCCGTGACATCCCAATATAAAAAATACTCCATTCTAATATTTATTAACTCTATTCTATACCATTCAATTAAGAATCACTATCCAAATACAAAATCACCCATCCATCACCAAAATATGTAGCTAGAACCACACCATTTATCATATCAATAACTAAATCATAATATGTAAGAATGATATTCTTATTCATATATAACACATGGTCCAACAACAACAACAATCAAGAACTGATCTATCAAACAACCCATTTAATCATAATATTTATTTACCAATTCATTGTGTGAGGGGATTTAAGAATCTAAACACAATAGTAGGAAATTATTTCAATGTAAATCAATTCAAAATAATAAAGAGAGGCCCATATACATAAAAAAACATACAACAACTTTTTCAATTCAAGAAGGTCAATTTTTATAGAAATAAAAATTTTATACGTCACATAAATTCCATATATTTTCTGTTATCTTTTTTTATGATAATTTTATTTTATTTATTTTTTTAAATTTTATTCAATTTTAAATAATAATATCACCATCATTTTAAATAATGCAGAATCATATTTTAGTTATGTGGACACCACTTCTATTTCTTTATTTGTATCTTCCAGTTTATTTTGTCTTCATTAGGTTGATTCATCCTATTTAACTTAAGGAAAGTAAAATCATGGTAGTATCATAATAATAAAAAAAAATTATGTAAGTAATTAATAGATTACCATAGAAGAATCACATGTTGTGCTGTAATAGAATATATGAGGGAGAAAAAGGATAATTTAGGTATAAAAAACAGAAGAATGTTTCATGCTAATCCCAAAAAACATGAATGAGAAAACCCTGATCACTCAACCTCAAGGATAATAAAGAAACATAAATAGAGTAATAAAATTTTTTCTCTAACCCAAAGTTATAATTTTACCCCAATATCCCCAAATACACATTTGATCCCCACCATTTTTATTGACATGAAATTATTCTTCATTTAATTACCTCACTTGACCCATTTAAAACTCCTATAATTTTGAAAGACAAAGTGGGGTCAAATATTTGATTTGAGAACATTATAAAAAATCTGAAAATACATGATTTTAATTTATTATTTCCTTTATGTATTATAAAATCATGTTTCTTTATGAATCATTGTAAAATTTTAAATTTTCTATAAAAACCACTTCCCACGCGTAAAAAAGGTAAACTATGTAGGGACAGTTAAAAGCACATTTATATATATAAAGAAAATGGTAAAATATAACTAAAATTTGGATATATTACCTAGATATAAGTAGTAGCAAGTGCCTACCCTAACATAACTTTAAACTGACTTACCTATAAATAATATACTACCATCATGCTACTGATATCCAAACCTGTACACATACATGAGGAATACGTTCATACATGTATTAAAACCTATAATCCTCTAGTTTGATACTAGATTCCATAATATTGGAACTAAAAAGACCATCTTAACATTATAAAAAATGAGATAGAAATTTTTACCTTATTTATATATCCGAAATTTTGTCTTACCCTTACATGAGATAAAAACTACCCTAGACTGCCAGAATATCATTACCTACGAAATTTTGTACCGAGTTTAAAATACCTAAAAAGCACTATGGACTACCTATATAGTGGAAATATTCCCTAATCACTATTTCTTAACATTATCAATTTCTTAGCCACACCATTCCCACTTAGATTGACACACCCAATTCTTTAGTAATTACCCTTCCTTATTTTATGCAGGTGGACTCCCCATGAAAAATCCTGACCACCATGGTTATTTTACTACTTGTCTTGAACCCAACACTAAAAGACTAAGATTTAAAACCTATTTTATTGTGTAGTGGAAATTAATATGGCCATAACTCATCTCCACAATTTATAAAAACACAAAAATCCTTCAGGATTAATCCAAAATCCAAAAAAAACCGAAAAGAGAGTGATATAGAAATCAAGGACCTTAAATCTGCTAAGCATAAATCCCACACACAATGCAAATAAATATGAACCAAAAAACCAAAAAAATAGAGTCCTTTCCCATTTTCGATTTATCACATTAAGAAGATGTAAACTTGTTTATTAATTAATTATAGACATTAGTGAATACACAATATTTGAAGAGACTAATAGTAGATGTTCTAAGAATGATGTTCTCACCAATAAATTTTAATGAAAAGTAACATAATTGGTTATTACAATAATAGGATGATACCATTTTAAATTTGGAATCTTTACAAGTATAATTAATTTTGAAATAAATTTCAATCTTGAAATGTAATAAAGTGTGAAGAAAAATAGTATACTTCAGGGAAGAAGAAGAAGGTAATTTTCATGTGGTATAGAAGAGGAATCAAAAATAATATAAATCATAACCAACCCAAGAATTAACTCCCTCATCAGAAATGAAAATATTCTTTGATAGATTCAAAAATTTTGGATAAGGTATTATTTCTAATTTAGTTAGAGGTTTCTCCTGAGATAATTCATCCATGGTACTCTATATCATCTATAGTATATTGGATATGAATATTACTCAAAAGTCCATGATTATAAATAGAATAATTGTGGCCCTTAGATGTACTTCTAAAAAATATGTACACATCAAAATGTATCAAATTCAATAAAAACATAAATATTTTTTTCAATAACATAGAAGAAAATATACATCAAATTTACTCACGTTGTGTGCTTAGAAATGAAAGATATTTGTGTAGGAATTATGAAATTACAATACCACTTTTACATTAATGATAGAATAAGTCACACAGAAATATTGGGAATTGAATTTTTAAAAAATTAATCATACTCAATCCCATATTTTTAGGGGTAGAGAGACCATAATCACTCATGTTTATGAGATCAAATATATTTACAACATGATAAAATTACTAGAAATTTGATCAAAAAACAATCATTATCTAGTGATGTCCAAATAAATTCAGTAGAAAACCTGAAAATAACTTGGATGGATCATAAAAACAAAATTTATGATTTTATTTTATAAATTTGAGTGTAAAAAGTATAATCAATCATAAAAATAAAATATATAATGGTACACTTTCATGTATAAGCTACCCAAATTGGAGAATCCAAATTGACCTACCTATATGGGAGCAAGATGGAACTGTTATAGGTACAAATTATGATATGTGGAGGTATTTTCATCTGGAATTAAATGGGTATCATGAGGTGAAACATTAAATTCCAAATGATATGAATTATAGGCCTGGGAAGAGACAAGGGAATTCTAAGAGGACTCAAGGTGAACTCTTTGAATATGAAATGAGAATGTTGAATTTTATTCAAATAACTAAAGTGAACAATATAGAAATTTAATTGAACTTATCAAGAATGGATGTCAGGATTAAAAATATTTAAAATAAATCATAATCACAAATCAATATTTCTGAACCAAAAATGGAGAAGTTGGCACAAAAAAACAGTCAAGGAGGCTATTGAAGTGTTATAAATAATGATGATTTAATTCAAATTTAGTATGTATTGGAAAAATAAACATGTAAGTGAAATGAAATTGTTTAAAAACCCACTATAGGGTTTATATGAGTTGTTATTTTGAGAAAGAAACATTTAAAATTCAGGGGTTGAAGGAAATTTCCATTGAAAATAATTTTGATAAAGATTATAGCATGTAAGAAGTAGATAACATGATGTGAAAAGTAGAAGATCCCCCTAAAATTCACGATGATGTGTAAAAATGCCTTAAATAAAAAAAATCAATAATATGATTTTTATCCATATTTGAATATACCTTTTGAACCTAAACTCCATGAGGATAAAAAATCCATTAATAAGTGTCAAATAACATGGAAATAAGTGCAATTTTTAAAAAATGATATTATATAACTTTTATAATTTATTTCAATAGATAAAAGAATTTTTGAATTGATATTGTATTTTTTAAATGTATTTCCACACATGTGATTTTTTTTGAAAACATATATAATGACCTAGGATAGCTCGGTCCTCAAATTTATTAAAGAAAAAGTAAACAAATAATTCAGGTGATATATGCACAGTAGAGAATCTCACCCCTCAAGTGATTATCTACCATTGAAGTACAACAATCAGGGGCCCTAAAGGATGAAATCATTCTCATATCCATAATTTTATCTTTAACAAGTAATATTCATCCCAGGTTTCTTCCCTATAGAAATGTAATACAATTAGAATGATGTGGCTTGTAGCTTAAAGGAATTAAATCGAATGTGGTTTGTTCATTTAGGGAACATTTCTTGATCTATTCCTAATAGATTAAATAGAAATAATACAATCTAAATCATCTGATTATTGGTTACATAAATAGATGTTATAATTTTTTATGGATTAAATAATTCCTCCAATCATAGCTTCATAGGAATCCTCAATTTCAATATAGTTAAATAATATTCCCTTAATGAACCCATGATGAGTTTAAAAAATACCTCCACATCCCGAAGGACTAGGTGCACCCTAAGATAAACTGTCAACATTGAATTTAAACAGAATACATATGGGTAAGATCCCTCAGATATCCTTGAGAATCAAGGGTTTTCAGGGCCTACCATGGTCACCCAATATCGCAAGTGTGTTGAGTTCTTCACAGCTACTATGCCTAGAACCTATCTGTATGTACAATGTAGTATGTACATCCATATGCATGGAAATAGAACATTCATAAATTTTTAAAGTATTAATTTCAAAGAAAATTAAATTTCATTCATTCTAGATGAATGTTTTGACTTTAATAGAAACCATCATCATGATATTTTGAATTTGTTCACTATTCCCATCATTACAGATAGCCTCTAGTAGGTTTCCAAGATGAACATGCCAGAAGATGGGAATACAAAAATACCATCCCTACATAATTCTATATATATTTTGAAATGTTTCATCCCATATAAATATTTTGGACATCATCTGCATTCATTCTAAAAATGTGGTTGGCTGAGGGAATTATATTGTGTATTCGGAGAGTGATATTATGTGAGCTTAATTATTATGTAAATGTTAAAGAATAAAAAATCACCATGAGGACATTAGAACTATTGTTTGGAGGTTCTCTTATATAGAGGGTTAATAATATAGTAATTAGGTTTATCAATTTTTTTTCATTTTTATAATGAAAATATGTTTGAGTCATTTGTTTTTACTAAAATTTATTAACACTTCAATGGTTTACCCTAAATATGATGCTTCAAAAAAACTGGATTTAGTGTAGTGTGAGAGACTAGGATCTAAAATGGATTTCCATAAAATGTCTTGATGAAGTTTGTTTGAGTGAAAAATAAAAAACCAAAAGGATAGTTTATGAAAATTAATGAGATGAACAATCTTATCATTCTTCTATTGCGTAACTAATACAATTTATCCCAGGGGATACTTACAGTACGAGATTATTTAGATCCAGGTGGTTTAAAAAAATTATTGAATAGGGGATTTATACATGTGATGGAAAAAATGGATAAAATGTGACAATCTAATGAGATGGATGAAGGGGGATGTGACAGTTTAAATAATATATGAAGGCCCCCAGAACATCCTGAGAGTGGAGGGGTGAATTAAGTGTCAGTGTTTTCTTTCTAATGTTGTGGATCTTGATCCCATGTTGGTACGAACTTGTTAAATCTTTCAAACAAATGAAACTAGGGAGAGGAAACAACACTTTTAATTGGTTCACCTTAAAGGGCTACGTCCAAGGAGCATATGCCGATAGTGTTTCGGTCATACCTAAATCCACTAATCTTCCCTAGTTCATGGATTTCAAGATTTGTTCACAGTCACTCTGTTCTAGGCACACTGCCTTTACAAAGGTGTAGGGATTTCTCACTACATCCCTTAGATCACTTCTCTGGACTACCCCTAGCCCACTACCTTGAGAGAAGTCAAACTCAGTATATCGACTTGAAGGTCTCTTTAATAGATTTTAATTGAAGCCTCTGTCTCTGTTCAACATGAGAAAATACTTGCATCAAAGTCTTGAATTGATGCACTTGAATGTACTAAACCACTAAACCAGATATCCCTAATTTTCAAACAGGTTACACTAATGATTTCATGCAACAACTACCTTTTGCACACAAGATCTCACTTTTGCACACAATCTTTTCGTTCCATGTAGAAATTATTTGGCGCAACAACCCACTTTATGTGCAACATTTAGTTTTATGCACAAACTGAACTTTTATATGAATCTTCTACTTTTTCATGCAAGAACTAATTTTACGTGAAACCTCAAGTTTTACGCACAACCTCCAGTTTTACACGCATTCTCTAGTTTTACACACAACCCTTACTTTTCACACAACTCCCTTTGTGCGCATCTTTTACCCGCATTAGAACTATGATCTTCTTTAATTATACCACACCACTAAATGAGGTGGGTCACCTCTTATTTATAGGCATCACCAACCCCCGTGCGTAAACCCCACCGTGGCACGCAAAACTCGCATTCTGCATGTAATCCTTTTTCCCGCATGAACCATTTTTCCCGCACATCTTCGGATTTTTGCACACCTCATTCCTTTTCCATTTTTTTATTCTTATCCAGAAACACCTTTTACATGAGAAAACCAACCTACTTTCACTATTACACTCAAAACCAATTTAGCGTGCAATCCATGTTTTTCGCGCACAACTCAAATATTTCGCACGACTCATGCCTTTGCCATTTTCAGCGATCTGATCACGAAACATGCCTTGAGTGAATGTGTCAAACTTACCTACCCTTTTTTTTGAAAGTTCCATTTCCAATGAGGATTGAAAAAAATACAAACCATTCTCCAATTCATGCATTGAACAACCATGGTTCCAACAAAATGAATAAGAGGAAAGTGGAGTTATCTAGTTAGTTCATAGAACAAATAATTCATCAGGTAATTTTTTTTAGTAAATTTGGAAAATTTAATTATTGGGGATTTGAAATGGTGATTCTTAATTAACACTTATATTCAAATATGTTCCTCATAATTAAAATTCATTGATTTTTTGTTTGATCATAAAGGAATATTAATTCTTAGTGAGATTTTTTGAGAGGTCTTTCTTGAGGAAAAATATGATTCAAGTGTGGGGGAATGTGTTTTTATTAATTCTCACATGAATTTTCATTAAAAATTTAAACTTATTTGGTTTAGTTTTCATGAATAAATATTAATAGTTTTAGTGATTATATTAATTTTATATAAATATCAAATTTAAAAATATTTTATAGTTTAGAAGCATATTAATATGAAATTTATTGAAAACACTATTTTGAGGGATATTTTTCTGATAGTGAAATATTGAAATTCAAATTATTTTGAAGGGTTGAAAAGAATAAATAATGTTTTTTTGATCTTGTGGAATGGATCAGAAAAATATATTATTTGATTTTTCTAAAAAAATATGTTCAATGCACAATATATATATTGGACCTTGGAAACCCTAGTATAGGGGAGATTCATAAAAATCCAGGGATAATCTATGGATGAACAAGGTGTACCACAATAAATGACAAGATCACAGACATATTATAGGAAAAAAGACCACGAGTGGGTCTGTTTGGGTGAAAAGGCTAATGGGAGAAGAATTTTATTTGAGGTTTCACCCTTAGTGTATTTGTTTTTCAGGATCCTGTGATGTCTAAACTTCAAAATTATAGTTAAACCTCATCCCAGTTTAGTTGTGAGATTTACTTTTCCTTTCACGATAGTACATAAGAATATGGAATCCTCACATCATTCCACGAGGATGGGTAACTATTGGATCTAGTTAATATATCACCCCTTTCATAAATTCGATACCCATAATCTTTATAAATTGAAATATTCCAACACTATATTTTAAAAAATAACAATACAACTATTATGGATCTCCATCCATTATCTACCATGATCTAGAATCTCATCCACAACACATGTATATTTTTAATAGGTCAATGAAGGGGGGGAGTGAAATTCCATTTCCACTACAAAGAGCTCTAGATTTATATTAAAAATTTATACCCCCACAATCCCAGCTAAGAAGATGTTGTAAACTCTAATATCTTTTTATTATTTTCTAATATTATATAATTCGATATATTATCAAGGTTTCCCAACACCATGTTACAGTGAAACACTTCCTCATGTTTCTTTAATGGTTCCCCATGATATTAAATAATGTTATGGACTA
Source organism: Viscum album (assembly GCA_963277665.1). NCBI lineage: Eukaryota > Viridiplantae > Streptophyta > Magnoliopsida > Santalales > Viscaceae > Viscum > Viscum album. The sequence goes on along the minus strand of OY728165.1, from coordinate 66,039,902 downwards.
AAAAATAACACACCATGATAAATAAACATCTCAAGAACCTCTAATAGGTGCTCAAGAATTAGTGTAATGTTAATATAATTCAATGACATTCATGGATCACCCCAAGCTAATCAACCTTGTAACATAGTGAACATATTTCCGATTATCAATTCTAATTTCAAAGGTAATGAATTGTTGGGATTATTATAGCCCATGACAAAATATACATGATATGTGGCCAAAATGAATTTACATTATATCTATTAATATAATTAGACATCCTAAATCATCTTATTATCTTTAGATATTTGAAAATTAAATAATATGTTGAGGAGAGAAGATTTTTTTACATTTAAGCTTTATTAAATTTAGTTTGGAGATTTAGAAGATCTTGGAGAATTTTTGAAATCAAGGAGATCATTCCATGTGGAGCCACGCAAATTTAGAATGAGTATTTTTTGGGAAATAAGGAAATTCATTATATACTGGGGGTTGGGGATGGGGTAGCCATAGAATAATGTGGGATTCTTTAAATTATTTTAAACCATTCATGTATTTCAATATCTCATTGCACACACCAATAACAACCATTTACCATTATGACTATCATCTACATCACTCTATATAAACTATTAAATAATTCCATCACACCCATGATTGATATATCACTCTATATACATTTATTTCACCAATCCTTGATAGAGAAATTTAGTAGTGGTCCATAGAATTGAGGAGTAAGAAATATATCCATGAGTGGGATTATTATTCTCTCCATGTATTTCCAAGATTTAGATATGATTTGATAATATTGTAATGTGTGGAATGATTAGGATGAAATTAATTATTGTGTTTCAAGTTGAGTGAATCCAAAATTTATATTGTTTAATATCTTGATATTAATGATTTTAAATATTTAACTATGGTTCAATGTTATGAGTTATAGGTGGATATAGTGAGATTGAAAGACAAAACCATGATGCAGATCTTTATCATTACATTATAATGAATGGATGTTCTTGGATTAAAATAGTAATAAAATTAAATAATATTTGACTAAATAACTAATCATGAGGGAAAATTGAAAACTTGTGAGAAATATTGAATTCATGTGTACAAAACTAGTCTCTATCAGGAGGCATGTATAAGGAATTCATTAATTATTAATAAAATTTACGTTGTAAATTAATTTGATTTGCAATGAAATATTGATTAATTAGTTATAGTTCCCTATATATTTCAATTTGAATGAATTTTTCTTGTAACATTTGTTATGTTTTAGTAACTATTCTTACCCATTACACACCACATAAATGAAAATATAAAAAATAATTTTAATTATTTCATGCTTCACATAAAAAAATGAATAACACTCAAACATTATATTCTTTATTCATAAGGTAATTTTTGATTCATACCAGATATCCCTGTGAAGATAACCTGATAATTATTGGTATTTATTATCACATTTTCCTAAACTAGTAGACTATTTGGGGTTAATCTATATATTTTGGATTAAGTGAATTTTTTCCATTAAATGTATGTTATGTGTAAATGAAATTTTAATCAAGGGATTCAATGTTGAATCATTATTAAAAAGGAACATGAGTAATTCAAATAATGTTTTTCATTTTAAATACATATTTGATCGATTTATAATTTTCCTAAATCCTTAAAATAATTAGAGTGAATTATGTGTTTTAATTTCAGAATTTTTTAGAGATATTAATTGATGTAAATAATTTTTTCAATGTATAAAATTATTGTGGGTTTGAGTTTATTGTATAAAATGTTTTAACATTGTACATATGACATGTCTTGATTGTTAAGTATAGGTTTAATGGGATACTAAGGTTTCTATTATATAATTATTATTAAGGATCTAATGTATATGTTTCATTTAGATGAATTTAATTAAATAGTGTTCGATATTATTAAAGTGTAAGAATATCGTTTTAATGCTAAATAGTTTATGAAATTTTGATTTATTGTGATTTTGAAGACATGTTGGATTAATTTTTATAGCACTATTATGTGATTATTTCTAGTTTTTATAGACTGAGTGTTTAATACCATGATGAGATTTTCATGTTAAATAGAATGTCAATATAATGTATTTTACATGAACATGTCCAATGATGTTTAATTATACGTTTCTTTTAAAATAAATAAAATGTTTTAATGATAATCATGTTTAGTGTTATGTCTAGTATTATCTATTTTGAAAGTATGTTTATAGTGATATGATAGTTGAATCATGATAACTGGAAAAGGTAATCATGACAAGGCTTGTGATGTAATCATATTGATTTAATATGTTTGGGTTTTTATATCACAGTGGTAAATTTGTGAAAATGATTAGTTAAGATATTTTTTATGGAATATTTATGGGGTTTGTTTAAAGTTATGATATTGTGAATGTGGAAAATATTTTTTAATGAGAATTTAAAAGGAATGTTTTTTTATTTTGAATGAAATTTCATAATAAACCTTATTATGTTTTGTTGATCAATGTTGATGTTGGTTGTTTAATGGGTAAATGGGAAAATAAAAATAAATATTTAGGTTATTCTGAACTGAGATATTTTTTTCAAATATGATAATGTTGTTTAGTTATTTAAATTTATGTTGAAATGAAATTCATTTTGTTGATTATGAGATTTTTTTATAAATTTTGTCACTTTTTTAAGAGTATATTTTGTTTTTTGATATCACGATCCACGTTAAATGGATTAATTTTTTAAATGAATATATATTATAGGATTTATGGTAACATGGTGAGTCAAATTGAAGGAATTATTTTAGTGATATTCATGGAAAATTGGAATAATTTTCATATGAAAATGGACATTTCTCTATTAAAGGGGAGGTTTAAATATACTAAACTATTTTTGGATAAAACTGATGAGTGATATTTTATTATTATGGAAAATGAAATGAAATTTAATGTAGTTAATAATGTATTTTTTTATTACAAAAATTACTTGTATGATAATATAACACCCCAAGCTTCCATGGTACATTTCCCTTTAATTAATACAGTAGCATGTGTTGTACGGAACTTCGAGGTCTAATACACACCACAACCAATCAAACTAGCTGTTATGAATAGTAATACCCACTTTTTGAATGTTTATAAATTTTATCTTTCAAAATGGACTTCATTTTTGCATTCGTAATATCGAAATTAGCTTATGGTTAATTTTTGGTATTTTTGTGAAAACTTTCAATTTTTGATGAATAGTAAAAAACACCGAGTTATAGTTTAAAACCAATTTTTTATATAAATAATTATTTATTTTATTTAAATTTATTTTAGGTTAAAATAGATACATAATACCTATATAAGTTTAATGTAATTAATTGGAGTCATTTTATAATAATTTTAGATATATAAAAATTTTATTGAACTTTTCACTGTCTTTTACCCAACTCAAAGGAGAATTTGCAAATTCACATAAAATTTAATTTTACCACTTATGTGAGTGGAATTTAGAAAATAAAAGACAAAAAGTTAACATTAAGGAGTAAAATGTGTTTCCATAAGATAAAAATAATTTTTGGGGAATAGTGTCTTTTTACTTTTATTTACCACGGTTAATAGTAAATATTGTAATTAAGGGTAAGAATGATATTATATTATCCTAAAACTAGACCTAATTATATTGGATAAGTATAATTAGACAAAAAACAATATTAGGAATATAATATGAACGACTTTGGTTCACTTGGATTAGATTAGCATATTTATTATTATTTAATTCAAAGAAGAGTTAAAAGAGATTAAATCAATGTTAAATAAATAAAACATTTTTAATATAGGGCTATACATAAGATAAATTCTATTATAAATATTAATTAAAAAGATAAGAAAATTTACTACATAATGTTATTTTATTTATAAGTTTTATACATTAAATAATATAATGTATTTACGACACAATGGTGGTGCATTAATTACCTAATTAATGAAATATTTAAATAATTGTTATTATAAATATCAAAATAAATTAAAAATAATATTTTTTATAAATTACACTAATTTTATAGGTTAATAAGTCAAGTTAGGATTGATTAAATTAATTTATTTCAAATTAATAAAGTTTTTAAGACTTTATCAAAAATCAATTATTAAATAGTCTCAAAATTGACAATAAGGCGTATTTAAAACAAATATTATATTATTAATTTATATTATATTTATAAAAATATAAGGTTCAGCCAAATGACATAGATAAGAATATATATATTAATAATTAACCACTTGGTGTTCTCTTGGCTTGTTATAGTATGTTTATTGACCATATAATATAAAAATACAAAGAGACATGGTAAATGTCAAACTATTTAACTAAGAGTTAAATATAAATGATAAGGTTAATATAGTGACCAGAAACTCTCAAAAATCTATTGGTTGAAAGGATTTCGACCCATCCCCACCTTATCTTAGAAAAAAGTCACTTTTTAGCCATTATAAACCGAATATGATGTTATTATAAAATAATATTTTTGGTTTTTCCTAAGGTGCCCTCACCCCTCTTATAAAAGGGCACTCCGCCTTCTCTCAAATCCATACCTTCAAAGCATTTTGGTTCGGCCAACCCCTAACCCAATATTCTCTAAACATCACTCACATCAACCTAGAGGCCTTATCTTGATATGAAATACAACCTATGGATCCCTTTTGATCAAATCAAAAGGAAGAACCCGGAGAAGAGGTAATGTTTTTACCACCCACTTTCAAGTTCCTTTATTCTTCCACTTCTTCTTTATTTGTTATTTCCATTCTAAAATAAAAACTCCAGTATCTTCTATATACTGTTATGTTATAATAGTTATGGTACAACCATATTCTGTATTCTATCCATCCATTGAATGAAATGTCACCACACGTGCGTACGTACGACTTACCGTCTCCACGTCGTGGTGTAATTGTTATTCAAAGCATTAATAATTGGGTGGGTATGATAATGATGTGTAATTGAAGTAAATAATAAATATAACATTATAATTATCTTGTATATATGATAAACCATCCAATTATATAATATTCTAATATCAAAAGAATGATATTGTCGCTCATGCGTACGTACGGACTACCATCTCCACGAACACGATGAGATTCATTCCCCATCAAATACATTCTAGTCTAATTCAAATTTGATGATTAAAAATAATTTTTAGGGACTTGATATCATTCTGGATATGAATAAAAAACAACATATCCATAAAAAACACGGCTTATGTAACAAAACATAAAAAAGAAAATGTGTGAGTTAACACCCGAAACAACAATAATACTATAAAAGCAATGTTAAATGATCATATATGATATCATATTCATGTATATGATTCTTTTATAAATTAATAACAATTATTTCACCATTATACATGAGTTTAATCTACCCTCGACCAAAAGGTAAGGGTTTATTTCACAATCTCTTCATTATCCGAGGTAGTTTTTACGCAAGTATCTAATGGGGCCTCTTTATCATCCACATCCACGTTTCTTAAAAATATATATAAAAACATTCTTAATATTTTATAGTCTATGTTTTAAATTCATCTATACCCTTTTTTGACTTTTTATAAGATTTTTATAAGGGAATCTTTCCGTCGTTTTTCAAACAAGGTCCTTTTTATCCTTTTCGACAGGATTAAGGTAAGAATGGCTTTTTTAAATTATACGGCGAGTGCAGCTATTTTCTGCAGTTATAAAATCATTGAAGCTTACCTTACAAGATTATACGAATATTTTCAAAGTAAATTTTTTATTTTATAATTATTTTACTTTTAAATGATTTCAATAAAATGAGATACTTCTCTCAAATAGTTTTGATTTCATCTCTGTCAACATCCTTTGATGGATTTTAAGATTTTTTGAAGTTAATTTATTATGATACAAAACTTTTACATCGTATTGAAGGTATTGTGATATTTTTAGATGTGGATGGGTTTTTTTATACCACTAATGGTTTATGGATAATGTATTGACATTTATTATGATAGTTTTAATACAAATGTTTATGTTATGTTTTAACCTGTAATATGAGGAATGCATTGGCCATAGTAACTGACAGGTGGATCCCAGTATAGCTCTTCAATGGATCGGTAGGTCTAATAAGACAAACTAGTTTCTTGGAACAAGGCCTTGAAAATAATCTTATTTGTAGTCTTGGCACAAGGCCATGACTATGTAGTTTTGATAGTACGACATTATGCATTCCATCATTACGAAAGTGGTTAATGATATTGCAAGTGATTATTCGACTTGTAGAATATCGATGTGAATAAGTAAATGGAATTATTTGATTTTATTTTTTCCATATTATAATGAAGATCAGTTTTAAAAAATTTTGTTTTATTTATACATTTCCTTAAATGTTTATGCTTATTTATGAAATTTTCCCCTATATTGTTATCCTTACTGTTCATCTGAGCTCACCCCATTCTATGTTTTATTTTACCAAGGATGTGAAGAAGTATTTTATGACTGACCTGCAGGGATAGTCTGAGGGTATATGAGTGTGGACTATGTTTTCTAGGTTGTTTTAATTTTCATTTTATGATGTAATGTAAGACATATGAATGTATTTATTGATTCCAAGGCTACTAAACTAATCTGTCTTTCGAGACTTGATCTTTTGTGATTATGCCAACGTTATGTGATAATGCACCGAATCTTGGTATCTGGGGTCGGGGAGTTACATTTGGTATCAGAGAAAGTTTAGTGTAACACCCCACGCTTTAACGATAAGTTTCCCTTTGAGTAATACAATAGCTTGCATTGTACAGAACATCGAGATTCTAACACACCGTGATCAATCAATGTTGCAATTATGAATAGTAATACCCACTTTTTAAAATTTTATACATTTTATCTTTCAAAATCGACCTCATTTTTGGATTTGGAATATAGAAATTATCCTTGGGTGAAATTTTGGTACTTTCTGGATAACATTTATATTTCGATGAATAGTGAAAATTACTAAATTTTAATTAAAAACGACTTTTTTAATAAAAATAATTAATTGTGATAAATTATTAATTGGAGTGGTTTTAAAAAATATTTAGAATATAGTTTTATCATTTAATAAAATGTTGGTCATTGGACATAATTTCACAATTAAACCGAACATAAACAAGTGTCAATCTTTTGATAGTTATTATATCTTAAAAACACGCTTTTTTTTGACAGCGGGAAATAATTTTAAATTAATTTCCACCACTTATGTGTTTTGAATTTATAAAAATGGATTCCATTTTTGGAATCAGGATGTCCAAATTGTGTAAATATGTAACATTTATTTTTAGACATTTTGAATAACTACTTTGGTAAATATTTTATTTACCATGGTTAAAGTGTAAATCCAGAAAATAAGGGTTTAAAAATAATATTATAATAATAATAAATTACCCTAAAACATGTAATAACCTTATTGGTGGATACATGTCAGACCATGGCAATATTTGGGTTGATTTTTGGGACCCCATGGAGTAACTTGTAGGTGATAAGGACACATTATTTTAATTAAGATAAAGTAAGTACAAATATTACAAAAGCTTATATCTTTTAGAAAATTTTTTTTTGCATAAGGTTATATATGTTATATTTTCGATTATAAATATTAATTAGAAATATAAAAAATGTTCCCTACATAATGATATTTTATTTATAATTTTTCGATATTGAAAAAGTAAAAATAGATATGACACAATAATGTTGGAGTATTTTCCTTATTAATGAATGAATCAAATAATTGGTATTATAAATGTTAAAATAAATATAATTTGAAAGTATTGATGAAATACACAAATTTTATTGGTTAATATGACAAGTTAGTATTGTTTAAATGAATTTGGTTCAAATTAATAAATTTTTTATGACTTTAACAAAAATCAATTATTGAGTAGTGTCAAAATTGACATAAATGAGTTTTTAAAACAAATATTATATTATTAATTTATATTGTATTCCTAAAAATATAGGGTTCGTCCAAATGACTTATATAATTATTTTTGTATCATTAATGGACCACTTGGGAGTCTCTTGGATGTATATAGTATGTTTATTAACTATATATTATAAAAATACATTGTGACATGGTAAGTGCTAAACTAATTAACCACGAGTTAAAACTAAAATATAAGGTTAATATAATAACCAAAACCCGTCTAAAATCTATTGTATGAAATGATTTAGATCCATACCCACCTTAGAATTTGATTAATAAACTTTGGATCCATTATAAACTGAATATGAATTTATTATACAATAATATTTCTAGCTTTTCCAAAGGTTCCCCTCACCCCTCTTATAAAAGGGAACTCTCCTTCTCATTAATTCACACCATCAAAGCCATTTTTCTCAGTCAAAACCTGACCACATACACTACCATCTTCCATCACCTCATCCTAGAGGCCTTAATTTGATCATAAAGCCAACCTATGGAGCCCTTTTGATCAAATCAAAAGGAAGAACCCGAAAGGTAATGTTTTCACCACTCTTTAATGTTCATTTCTTCCTCAACTTCTTACTTCCTTGTTATTTCCATTATAAAATAATAAATCCAATACCTTCTATATACTTTGATGTTATTATAATTATCTAACTAACAAATTCATTATTCTACCCATCCCTTTAATGACATATCACCATACGTGCGTACATACCACCTACCATCTCCACGTTGTGGTGTAATTGTTATTCAATATACTATTATTTAGATGGGTATAATAATGATGTATAATTCATATAAATAATAAATATAAAATTATAATGATTCTGTATATATGATATACCATCCAATTATATATTATTTTAATATCAAAAGGATGATATTGTCGCTCGTGCGTACGTACAGATTACCGTGTCCACAAACGCGATGAGATTCATTCCCCATCGTATCCATTCAAGACTAAATTTTATGGGATGACATAGAATAATATTTAAGGACTTAAAATACTTCTAGATATGAGTATGATACAACCTATCCATAACAAACACAACTTATGTAAAAGAAAATGAGTAAGTTAACACCCAGAACGACGATAATACTAAGATTTTATTAACAAAGAGATGATAAAAGATCATATATGATATCATATTAATATATATGATTATTTATTATTCAATAACAATAATTTCACCATTATACAAGAGGTTAATCTAACATCAACCAAGGATAATTACAAGGTAAGGGTCTATTTCACAATCTCTTCATTATCCGAGGTTGTTTATACGTAATTATCTACTGGGACCTCCTTATCATCCACATCCATGTTTCTTAAAAATTTATTTCAAAACATTCTTAATGTTTTATTGAATATGGGTTAAAATAATTTATACCCTTGTTTGGATTTTTATAAGATTTTTTTAAAGTAATCTTTCTCTCGTTTTCCAAACAAGGCATTTTTAAACTTTTCGAAAAAATTAAGGTAAGAATGTTTTTTTAACTTATACGGCGGTTTCCGCTATTTTCTACCATTATAACATCATCAAATATTCCCTTACAAGCTTATAATAATATTTTCAAAATAAATATTTTTTTTATTTGACTCTTAAATGATTTCAAAATATAAAGAGATAAGTCTTTAAAGAAATGTTTTCATTTCATCTATGTCGACATCCTTTGATGGATTTTAAGTTTATTTGAAGTTGATTTATTATGATAAAAAAATTCCATATTGTATTGAAGTTGTTGGGATATGTTTGACTGTGGATGTGCTATTTTTATACCATTCATTTATTATTGTTAAAGTATTGACATTTCGTATGCTAGTTTTAATAAGAATGTAAATGATATGTTTAAACCTTTTCATATGAGGAATGAATTGGACTTAGTAAGTGATGGGTGGAGCCCGCTATAGCTCATTGATGTATCAGTAGGTCTCATGAGACAACTAGAAATGGAATTGGCTGAGGCCCTTTCCCAATTTGATTTATGGATTTGGCTGAGGCCTTAATCATTTTAGACGTCTTGGCCGAGGCCTTGAAAAAATATTTCAGAATGTCCGGCATTATACATTCCATCTTATGGAAATAATATTGATAGTTCATTTGGTAATTCGACTAGTAGAATACCCATGATTATGTTTTATTATGACATTATTTACTCACCTCATAATCTTTCCATAAAAGTATTCATTTTTATTATTGGTAAAGGCATGTGGTTTTCAATTATTTACCATGCTTATTATTTATGTAATTTTAAGCTGTATTACTTACCCTTACTTAGCATTTGAGCTCACCCCTTTCTTATATTTCATTTTCTGAGGATATGAAGAAGTTAGTTATGAGTGACCTAAAGGCATAATATTTTAGGCTTGGATGATTCTAATGAAATATATTTTTGTTGTATTTCTCTTCAAGCTCTAATGTTGAACATATGTATGAATCTTGTTTCCAATAATACTAAATTGATCAGTCTTTTGAGACATGATCTCCTTGTGATCATGCCAACGTTATGTAATAATGCACCGACTCTGGGTAGCAGGGGTCGGGGCGTTACAGTTTGTATCAGAGGAAGTTTAGTAGAAACCTTGGAAACTAGATTTATATAAACTCTGATTAGAGAACATTGCCCTAAGATAAACATTGAGGATTAGTATAGAAGAACTTCTTAGAATTTTGGTATTGTAGAGATTTTGTGTGTTTTCCGAGCAATACATCCCTGTCTGGATATGAGCAGGTAGAGGTGGCTATGGCACAAATGTACCTAGGGGTAAAACCTGAAAACCCCGCTTTGAGCTTGACTCGAACGGGAACTGGTGCATGACAACGGGCCTTGCTGCACTCTTGGTTACGACACTTACAGGGGATATGCTTTGGATAATTCTCATTTTCTTTACCAACGATTATAAAGGGTTATGAGTATATAATTATCAAGGAAATTTTTTTATGATTATGGATCATATACATAAATTGTGGAATTTATGTTAAGCATTTTAGAAGAATGGAATTATATATTTCAATTCATAAACTAATCTAATTTATGCCATTATTTAGAAATGGTGCCTAGCGGAAGAAATGGAAACCATATCAACGCACAAAATCCATGTAGGGATTTCCCTCCTGCTCATGATAATTATAGTGGAGTTAGTGATGTAACGGGTGCTGATCAGATAATCACCATACTGGGACAACTCACTCAGGTTATGAATAATAACCTTACCCATATGGAGCACCCTGATCTGCAGCGTGGAGGATCAATTTTAGATCGGTTCATGAGGTAAAAACCACCAACGTTCAATAGGAGTATAAATCCATTAGTAGCTGAGAAATGGATAAATTTCCTAGAGAAAATATTCCATGCCTTGGAGAGTAGTGAAAGGGAAAAAGTTGTCATGCCAGTTTATCACCTTACTAGAGATACTGATCAATGGTGGTCATTGATAAAAAACACGAAGGAAGTTGACGATGTTTCCAATATGGAATGGAGGGAGTTCAAAGAGCTGTTCTTAGAAAAATAATTTCCTCGAGACCATAGAGCAGATATGGAAAAGAAGTTTCTGAGTCTAAGACCAAAGGAGGTTGAGAATGTCGCAAAGTATGAGGCTAACATTATAAGGTTTGCGAGATATGCTGAATATTATATATGTAACCCAAGCAGTACGACTGATCGTTTCTTCGATGGGTTAAAACCATTTCTCCATCGATCATTAGTATCACAATCCTTCTCATCATACGAAGATATTGTCTCGGGTCCAATCAAGATAGAAAAGGAATTCTCTAATTCATATGATTTTAAATCAAATTAAGAGAAGAAGAGATCTACTGAACACTCTGGGAAAGGAAATAAGTACATAGGGAAGAAGGGTAGAATTAGATTTCAACCCTGCGATAATTGTGGAAGGAAGCACCCTGGTGCCTGTCTAAAAGGAAATGGAGTATGCTACAAATGTGGACAGAAAGGCCATCTAGCTGGGGATTGTAAAGGAAAGAAAGGCGCTACTGATGTTCAATGCTACAATTTCAGGGAGATGGTACCTTATAAAAATTAATGTCCTAAGCGTAAAAAACAATTACCTCAGAAAAGGCCAAGGGATCAAGGCCAAGAATATGAAATCACTACTGCTGAGGTTGAAGCCCTGAAAGACTTGGTGGTAGGTAATTTAATGGTTTCCTCAAGTTTAGAAAATGCATTATTTGATTCTGGATCATCAAATTGTTTCATAACTTCCCAGTTTCCTAATAAAATTAGATATTTCCAATTAGATATATCAAGGGAGTTGTTAGTCAAAACTCCGAAAGGAAGTATCATTGCATCGAACTTTTGTGAATCAGTCCCCATTAGAGCACATAAATTTTCTTTATCTGCTAATCTCATCATCATACATATGATTGAATTTGATATAATCCTCGGTATGGATTGACATTCATACCATGATGCGAAGATTTATTATAACAAGAAGGATGTTAAGATTCTTGATGATGATGATAAGGAACAACTTATCTTTAGAGCAGAATCGTCGCCACCTAATTCTTATCTAGATCCACCCCCAGTAGCTCAACTAAATTCAATTATTGGGGATAAAGTGAATGAAATGACAGTGGGTGAGGAATGGAATGTTCAAATAGTAGATGTACCTATTGTGAATGTATATGTAGATGTCTTTTAGGAAGATTTACCTGGACATCCTCCAGAACGAGAAGTTGAGTTTTCCATTGATTTAATTCCTGGTTCAAGGCCCATATCAAAAACCCCTTTTAGAATGGACACTGTGGAATTAGTTGAACTAAAGAAACAACTGGAGGAATTGAGTTATAAGGGATTTATTCTCCCCAGTGTTTCTCCATGGGGATCCCCTGTCCTTTTTGTTAAGAAGAAATATTGATCTATGAGGTTGTACGTTGACTATATGGAGACCAATTCTATAAGAATAAAGAACAAGCATCCCCTACCTCGCATTGATGATTTATTTGACCAAATGCATCGAGCTCAATACTTTTCAAAGATTGAAATTCGATCTGGATATCATCAGTTGTGTGTGAAGAAGGATGACATTCCGAAGACAGCATTTCGAACCAGGCACGGGCATTATGAGTTTATAGTAATGCCTTTTGGGTGGACTAATGTACCCTCTATTTTGAGGGATCTAATGAACAGAGTTTTAAAGGAATATCTTGATGAATTTTTAGTGGTATTTATTGATGATATCATGTTATACTCCAAAAGCTATAAAGATCATGAAAAACACTTGCACATTATATTGAAGACTCTTAGAAGACATGAATTATATGGGAAGTTTAGCAAGTGTGAATTATGGCTTCAGGAGATTTCTTTTCTTGGTCATATTGTCTCTAAGGATGGAATTCCCATTGATCCTTCTAAGACCAAGGCAATCCAAGAATGTTCAGCACCAACGAGTATAATTGAGGTATGCAGTTTTATTGGTTTGGCCTGTTATTATCGACGTTTCGTCCAGAATTTTGCCCGATTGGCTAACCCATTAACGAATCTCATACGTAAAGGGGTTAAATTTGTTTGGACAAAAGAGTGTGAATAATGTTTCAATGAACTAAAGAGAATATTATTCAATGCTCCTATATTGACTCTATAATCGGGGAATGATGGGTTTGTTATTTATAGTGATGCATCGAAGAAAGGACTTGGTTTTGTTCTTATGCAGAATAATAGGGTTATTGCCTATGCATCACGATAGTTAAAAATTCATGAGAAAAACTATCCTACTCATGATCTTGAGTTAGCAGCTGTGATATTTACTTTGAAGAAATGGAGACATTATCTCTATGGTGAGAAATGTGAGATTTATACTGATCACAAGAGTTTGAAGTATATTTTCTCACAAAAAGACCTCAACATGAGGCAAAGGAGATGGCTTGAACTAATAAAGGATTATGATTGAACGATAGAATACCACCTGGTGATGGAAAATAAGGTGGCAGATGCTTTGAGTAGAAAGGATCATGGAGTTTTGAATAATATGAGAATTGAAAGAGATCCAATTTTCATGGATCTAGTGAAGATGAACATAGGAATAACCATGGAAGGTGAAACATCAGTTATTTTTCAAATGGTTTCCAATCCATCATTACTAGAAAGGATTAAGAGTTCTCATACTGGTGATGAAGAGTTTCAAAAGAAGATTAATGCTTTGAATGACGGGAGATAGAATGACTTTGTGTATAAAGATGGAATTTTGAAGTTTGGGAAGAGAATTTGTGTTCCCAATATACCAGATCTAAAACGTGAATTATTAGATGATGCTCATAGCTCCAATTTCTCTATACACCCTGGGAGCACCAAAATGTATAGATATTTGAAGGAACATTTTTGGTGGGACAACATGTAGAGGGAGATTTCTGATTTTGTGTCAAGATGTATGGTTTTTCAACAAGTGAAAGCTTGAAGGCAATAGCCTGGTGGAATATTGCAACCTCTTCCCATACCTAGGTGGAAATGGGAAAATATTATGATGGATTCCATCATGGGGTTACCAAAGACTCCTAGAAGGAAAGATGCAATATGGGTCATTATTGATCATCTTACCAAGTTAACACATTTTCTTGCTATAATAGAATATTTACCACTCAAATGTCTAGCAAGATTATACATTAATGATGTTTTGAGACTTCATAGAGTACCCCTATCTATTGTTTCTGATCGTGATCCCCATTTTACTTAATGATTCTGGAAGAGTCTTCAAAAGGTCTTGGATACTGAACATCGTTTGAGCACTACCTACCACCCTGAAACAGATGGACAATCAGAACGAACTATTAAAACCTAAGAAGACATGTTGATATCTTTATCACATGACTTACAGGGTATGTGGGATCAATATTTACCTTTGGTAGGATTTTTCTATAAAAATAGATTCTATTCGTGTATTCAGATGGAACCATATCAAGTGTTGTTCGGAAAGATATGTCGCACACCAACCTCTTGGGATGATGTTGGTGAAAGAAAACTTGTTGGCCTAGAACTAGTCGAGGAAACGATAGAAAAGGTAAAGGTAATCCAAAACTACATCAAAGAAACTCAAAGTAGGCAGAAGAGTTATGCCGATAATCGAAGGAAGGATTTGGAATTTCATGTAGGAGATCTTGTTTTCTGGAAGGTATCTCCTTGTAAGGGAGTTATATGTTTCGATAAGTAAGGTAAATTGAGTCCCTGTTACATCGGACCATTTGAAATTCTAGAACGAATTGGGGTTATTGCTTACCGATCGGCAATGTCGCCAAGTCTCTCAAAAGTACACGATGTGTTCCACGTATCACTGTTGAGAAAATACATGCCTGATCCAATGCATGTACTCACCTATGAGGAATTAGAACTGGAACCTGATCTATCTTATTGCGAAGAGCCCGTCAGGATTCTTGAATCGAGAGAACAAGTGCTGAAAAACCGGATGACTCGTCTAGTAAAAGTTTTATGGAGAAACCACAAGATGGAAGAGGCAACATGGGAACCCGAGGAACTTATCATGAAGAACCACCCGAGTCTTTTTATACAGTAATTTTCGTGAAATTTCTAGGACAAAATTATTTGAAGGAGGGGAGAATATAACACCCCAAGCATCCATGGTATATTTCCCTATGAGTAATTCAATAGCTTGCATTGTACGCAACTTCGAGATTCTAACACACCGTGATCAATCAACGTAGCCGTTATGAATAGTAATACCCACTTTTTGAAATTTTATACATTTTATCATTCAAAATGTACTTCATTTTTGGATTTGGAATATTGAAATTATCCTAGGGTGAAATTTTGTTACTTTTTGGATAACTTTTATATTTTGATGAATAGTGAAAATTACTAAATTTTATATAAAAACAACTTTTTTAATCAAAATAATTATTGGTGATAAATTATTAATTTGAGTGTTTCTAAAGTATATTTAGAATATATTTTAAAAATTTAATACAATGTTGGACATTGGACATAATTTCACAACTAAACCGGACATAACCAAGGGTCTATCTTTTGATAGTTATTATATCTTAAAAACATGCTTTTTGTTTTGACAGCGAGAAATAATTTTAAATTAATTTCTGCCACTTCTATGTTTTGAATTTTGAAAAATGGATTCCATATTTGGAATCAGGAAGTCCAAATTGTGTAAATAGGTAACTTTTACTTTTAGAAATTTTGAATAATCACTTCGGTAAATATTTTATTTACCATGGTTAAAGGGTAAATCCAGTAAATAATGGTTAAAAAATAATATTATAATAATAATAAAGTACCCTAAAACGTGTCCTAAAATTATTGGTAGATACTTGTCCGACCATGGGCATCATTGGGTCGATTTTTGGGACCCCATGGAGCCACTTGTAGGTGATAGGGACACTTTATTTTAATTAAGATAAAGTAAATACAATAATGACAAAAGCTTATATCTTTTAGGAAAACAATTTTTACATATGGTTATATATTTTATATTTTAGATGATAATTATTCATTATAAATATAAAAATATTATCTACATAATTATATTTTATTTATAATTTTTAGACAATGAAAAAGTAAAAATATATAGGACACAATAATGAGGCAATATTTTCCTTATTAATGGAAGAATCGAATAATTGGTATTATAAATGTAAAAATAAATATAATTTGAAAGTTTTGATGACATACATGAATTTTATTTGTTAATAAGATATGATAGGATTTATTAAATGAATTTAGTTAGAATTAATAAAGTTTTTAATCCTTTAACAAAAATCAATTATTGAGTAGTGTCAAAATTGACATAAATGAGTTTTTAAAACAAATATTATATTATTAATTTATATTCTATTTCTAAAAATATATGGTTCAGCCAAAGGAATTATATAATTATTTTTGTATCATTAATGGACCACTTGGGGGGTCTTTTGGATTTATATGGTAAGTGTATTAGCTATATATTATAAAAATACTATGTGACTTGGTAAGTGTTAAACTAATTAACCAAGTGTTAAAACTAAAAGATAATATTAATATAATGACACAAACCTATCTAAAATCTATTTATTGAAATGATTTAGACAAATCCCCACATTAGACTTTGAATAATCCACTTTGGATCCATTAGACACCGCATATGAATTTATTATAAAATAATATTTCTAGCTTTTCCAAAGGTGCCTCTCACCCCTCTTATAAAAGGGAACTCAACCTTCTCATTAATTCACACCTTAAAAGAAATTTTTATCAGCCAAAATCGGCCCAAATACTCTCCCAACATCCTTCAATTCATCATATAGGCCTTAGTTTCATCATAAATCCAACCTAAGGAGCCCTTTTGATCAAATGAAATGGAAGACCTCGAAGAAGAGGTAATGTTTTCACCACCCTCTTTAATGTTACTTTTTTCTTCAACTTCTTCTTTTCTAGTTATTTCCATTATTAAATAATAACTCCAGTATATTATATATACTTTAATGTTATTATAAATATGTTACAACCATATTCTGTATTCTATCATTCCTTTGAATGACATGTCACCATATGTGCGTACGTACGACCTACCGTCTCCACGTCGTAGTGTAATTGTTATTCAAAAAACTGTTATTTAGATGGGTATAATAATGATGTATAATTCATGTAAATAGTAAATATAACATGATAATGATTCTGTGTATATGATATACCATCCAATTATATATTATTTTAATATCAAAAGAATGATATTGTCACTTGTGCGTACGTACGGATTACCGTCTCCACAAACACGATGATATTCAATCCCCATCATATCCATTCAAGACTAAATTTTATTGGATGACTTAAAATAATATTTAAGGAATTAATATCATTCTGTATATGAGTATGATAAAACCTATCCATAAAAAACATGGCTTATATAAAAAGATAACGAGTAAGTTAACACCCAAAATGACAATAATACTATGATTTTATTAACAAAGAGATGTGAAAAGATAATATATGATATCATATTAATATATATGATTATTGTATAATTAAATAATAATTATTTCACCATTATACAGGAGGTTAAACTACCATCAACCATGGAATATTACAAGGTAAGGGTTTATTTCACAATCTCTTCATTATCCGAGGTTGTTTATACGTAATTATTTACTGGGACCTCTTTATCATCCACATCCATGTTTCTTAAAAATGTATTTCAAATAATTCTTACTATTTTACAGAATATGGGTTAAAGTCATTTATACCCTTGTTTGACTTTTTATAAGATGTTTATAAAGTATTCTTTTTGTCGTTTTCCAAACAAGCCCCCTTTTAACCTTTTCGACAAAATTAAGGTAAGAATGTTTTTTTAACTTATACGGCGGGTGCAGATATTTTCCACCTTTATAACATCGTCAAATCATCCCTTACAAGATTATAAGAATATTTTCTAAATAAATATTTTCATTATGTAACTCTTAAATGATATGAAAATACAAAGAGATATGTCCCTAAAAAAGGTTTTGATTTCATCTATGTCAACATCCTTTGATGGATTTTATGTTTATTTGAATTTTATTTATTATAATACAAAGCTTCCATATTGTATTGAAGTTTTTTGGATATGTATGACTGTGGATGTGCAATTTTTATACCATTCATTTCTTATGGTTAAAGTATTTAAATTTTGTTTGCTAGTTTTAATATGAATGTTTATGATATGTTTAAACCTTTTCATATGAGGAATGTATTGGACTTAGTAAGTGATGGGTGGAGCCTTCTATAGCTCCTCGATGCATCGGTAGGTCTCATGAGACAACTAGACATGGAATTGGCCGAGGTACTTTCCAAATTTGATATATGGTTTTGGCTGAGGCCTTAATCATTTTATATGTCTTGGAAGAGGTCTTGACAAAATATTTTAGAATGTTCGACATTATACATTCCCTAATTATGGAAATAATATTGAAGGTTCATGTGGTAATTAGACTAGTATAATACCAATGATTATGTTTTATTATGACATTATTTACTCAGCTCATAATCTTTCCATAAACGTATTTATGTTTATTATTGTTAAAGGCATGTGGTTTTCAATTATTTACCATGATTATTATTTATGTCATTTTCTATTGTATTACTTACCCTTAATGAGCGTTTGAGCTCACCCCTTTCTTATGTTTCATTTTCCCAGGATATGAATAAGTTAGTTATGATTGACCTGCATGCATAATCTAGGAGGCTTGGATGCTTCTAATGAAATATTTTTTTTTTGTATTTCTCTTTATGCTGTAAAGTTAAAAATATGTATGAATATTGTTTCCAATAATACTAAACTGATTAGCCTTTAAAGACATGATTTCCTTGTGATCATGCCAATGTTATGTAATAATGCACAGACTCTGGGTAACTGGGGTCGGGGCGTTAAATTTAGTACAAACCATGGAAGCTAGATTTAGATAAACTTTGATTAGAGCACATAGTACTAAGATGGACTTTGAGGATTATTATTTAAGAACATCATAAAATTTTGTTATTGTAGAGATTTTTTGAGTTTTCTGAGTAATACATCATTTTCTGGATACGAGCAGGTAGAGGCGGATCTGGCACAAATGTACCTTGGGGTAAAACCCAAAAGTACCGCTTTGAGCTAGACTCGAACGGGAACTGGTGCACGACAACGGGCCATGCTTCACTCCTGGTTACGACAGTCCTGTGGGATATGCTTAGGATAATTCTCATTTTATTTAAAATACATAATGAAGGGTTTGTGAGTATATATTTCCTAAAAGAAAACATTTTTATGATTATGGATTACATCCATAAACTATTCAATTTATGTTAAGTGTTTTACAAGTTCGGAATTATGTATTTTGATTCATAAACTGATATAGTTTATGCCATTGTTTATAAATGGAGCCTAGTTGAAGGAATGGAAGCCGTATCAATGCACGCACTCCATGTAGTGATTTCTCTCCTGCTCAAGATAATTATTGTGGAGCTGGTGATGTAATTATTGTTGATCATCTAATCACCATACTGGGACAACTCACTCAGGTTATGAATAATAACCTTACCCGTATGGAGCACCTAGATCCACAGCTTGGAGGTTCAATGTTAGATCACTTCATGAGGAAACAACCGAATATATTCAATGTGAGTAAAAATCCATTAGTAGCTGAGAAATGGATAAATTCCATAGAAAAAATATTACATGCCTTTGGGAGTAGTGAAAGTTAAAAAGTTATGATGGCAGTTTATCGCCTCACTGGAGATGCTAAACAATGGTGGTCATTTATTCAAAACATTAAAGAAGATAATGAAGTATCATATATGGAATGGTGGGAGTTCAAAGAGATTTTCATAGAAAAATACTTTCCTCGTGACCATCGAGCAGATATGGAAAGGCAATTTCTGAGTCTGAGACAAAAGGAGGATGAGAATGTCGCAAAGTATGAGGACAACTTTACAAGGTTAGCGAGGAATGCTAAAAAATATACATAAACCAAGAAGTAATATTGACCATTTCTTTGATGGGTTAAACCATTTCTCCATCGAGCATTAATCTCTCAATCCTTCTCGTCGTACAAAGATATTGTATCATGTGCTATCAAGACAGAAAAAAAATTCTCTAAGTCTTACAACTTTAAAGCAAAGCAAGAGAAAAAGAGATCAGTTGATCACTCTGAAAATGTAAATATGGGGAAGAAGGGAAAAGTTGAATATCCATCCTACAGTAAATGTGGGAAGAAACACCCCGGTACTTGCTTGAAGGGAATGGGAGTCTGTTACAAGTGAGGTGAAAATGGCCACCAAGCTCGTGATTGCAAAGGGAAGAAGGGATATACAGGTGTTCAATGCTACAATTTTAGGGAGATGGGGAATTATGAAAATTAATATCCTAAGCATCAGGGAAACTTATCTTAGAAAAGGCCAAGAGATCAAGACCATGCTTATGCTATCACTACTACTGAGGTAGAAGGTCCTAAAGATGTGGTGGTAGGTAATTTAATTGTTTCCTCAAGTTTAGCAAATGATTTATTTGATTCTAGATCATCACATTATTTCATATCTTCCTAGTTTGCTAAGAAAATTATATATTTACAATTTGATTTAACAATGGATTTGTTAGTCAAAACTCCTAGAGGAAGTATCATCGCAACAACGTTTTGCAAATCAGTCCCCATTATAGCACATAAATGTTCTTTATCTGCTGATCTCATCATCATACCCATGATTGAATTTGATATAATCGTCGATATGGATTGTATTTTGGGCTATTATGTGAAGATTTATTGTAAGAATATGGAGGTTATAATTTTTGATGACGATGAAAAAGAAAAACTTATCTTTAGAGGATAATCTTCACTGCCTAATTCTTATGTAGATCCACCCCCAATAGCTTAACTAAATTCAATTATTTTGGGAGAAGAGAATGAAATAACTGTGGGTGAGGAAAGTAATGTTCAAATAGAGGATTTACTTATTGTGAGAGAATATGTTGATGTTTTTCCAGAGTATTTACCTCTACATACTCTAGAATGAGAAATTGAGTTTTCCATTACTTTAATTCTTGGTTCAAGGCCTATATCGAAGAACACTTATAGAATTATCACTGTGGAATTAGTTGAACTAAAGGAACAACTAGAGGAATTGAGTAATACAGGATTTATTCACCCTAGTGTTTCTCCATGGGGAGCACCTGTCCTTTTTGTTAAGAAGAAAGATGGATCTATGAGGTGATGTAACAACTACAGGGAAATCAATTCTATAACAATTAAGAAAAAGTATCCCCTACCTTGGATTGATGATTTATTTGAAAAACTTCATGGAGCTCAATAATTTTCAAAGATTGACCTTCGATCTGGATATCATTAGTTGTGTGTGAAGAAGGGAGACATTCCGATAATATCATTTTGAACTAGGTACGAGCATTGCAAATTTACAGTAATGCCTTTTGGGATGACTAATGAACCCTTTATTTTCATGGATCTAATGAAAATATTTTTCAAGGATTATCTTGATGATTTTTTGGTGGTATTTATTGATGATATATTGGTATACTCTAAGAGCTACAAAGATCATGAAAATCACTTGCGCATTATCCCGATGACTCTGAGAAGACATGTATTTTATGGGATGTTTAGAAAGTGTGAATTATGGCTTCATGATATTTCTTTTCTTGGCCATATTGTCTCTATAGATGGAATCCATGTTGATCCTTATAGGATAAGAGCAATCCTGGAATGGCTAGCACCAACGAGTATAACCAAGGTACACAGATTTATTGGTTTAGCAGGTTATTATCAACATTTCGTCCAGAATTTTTCTCGATTGACTAACCCATTAACGAAGCTCACATGAAAAGGAGTTAAATTTGTTTGAAAAAAAGTGTGTAAGGAATGTTTTGAGGAACTTTAGAGAAGACTAGTCAATGCTCTTATATAGACTCTACCATCAGGGATTGATGGGTTCATTATTTATAGTGATGCATCGAAGAAAGGACTTGGTTGTGTCCTTATGTAAAATGAATGGGTTATTGTGTATGCGTCACAAAAACTGAAAATTCATGAGAAAAACAATCCTACTAATGATCTTCAGCTAGCAGATGTAATCTTTTCATTGAATATTTATAGACACTATCTCTATGGTGAAAAATGTCAGATTTATACTAATCATAAGATTTTAAAGTATATTTTCTCAAAAAAAATAACTCAGTGTGAGGAAAAAGAGATGGCTTGAACTACTCAAGGATTATGATTGCACGATACACTACCACCCGGGGAAGGAAAATAAGGTGGAAGATGCTTTGAGCAGAAAGGATGATGGTGTTTTGAACAAGATGAGAATTAAAAGGGATCCTATTTTCATGGATCTAGTGAAGATGGACATGGGACTAACCACGGAAGGTGAAGCATCAACGCTTTTTAAATTGGTTACCAAACCATCTTTACAAAAGAGGATAAAGAGTTCTCAGACCGGTGATGAAGATTTTCAAAAGAAGATTAAAGCAGTGAATGATAGGAGATTGAGTGACCTTGTGTATGAAGAAGGAATTTTAAAATTTGGGAGGAGACTTTGTGTTCCTGATATAACTGATCTAAAAAGAGAATTGTTGGATGATTCTCATAGTTCTAATTTCTGTATACACTCGGGGAGCACCAAGATATATAGATATTTGAAGGAACATTTTTGGTGGGACAACAAGAAGAGGGAGATTTATGATTTTGTGTCAATATGTATGGTTTGTCAACAAGTGAAAGCTGGAAGGCAACAACCTGGAGGAGTCATCCAACCTATTCCCATACCTGAGTGGAAATGTGATAATATTACGGTGGACTTTCTCATGGGACTACCAAATACTCTTAGAAGGAATGATGAAATATGGGTCATTGTTGATCGTCTTACCAAGCCAGCACATTTTTTTGCTGTAAGGGATGATTTACCTCTTGAACGTCTAGCAAGACTATATATTAATGAAGTCGTGAGACTCTATGGAGTACCCCTATAGATTTTTTCTAATTGTGATCCTAGTTTTACTTCATGATTCTAGAAGAGTCTCCAGAAATCCATGGATACTAAGCTTTGTTTGAGCACTGACTACCACCCTCAAACAGATGGAAAATCATAACAGACTATTCAAACCTCAGAATACATGTTGAGATCTTGCTCACTTGACTTTTAGGGTATGTGGGATCAATATTTACCTATGGTATAATTTTCCTATAATAATAGCTTCCATTCAATTATTAAGATGGCACCATATGAAGCGTTATATGGAAAGAGATGTCGCACACCAACCTGTTGGGATGATGTAGGTGAAAGAAAACTAATAGGCCGAGAACTGGTGGAGGAAACGACGGAAAAGGTGAAGGTAATCCAAAACCACATCAAAGAAGCTTGAGGTAGGCAGAAGAGCTATACTGAAAACCGATGGAAGGATTCGGAATTTCATGTAAGAGATCCTGTTTTTATGAATTTATATCCATGGAAGGGAGTTATACGTTTCGGTATGAAAGGTTAATTGAGTCCCAAGTACATCGGACCTTTTGAAATTCTAGAACGAATTGGGGCAGTAGCTTACCGTTTGGAAATGCCGCCAAGTCTCTCCAAAGTTCATGATGTGTTCCATGTATCACTATTGAGAAAATACATGCTCATCCCAACGCATGTACTCACCTATGAGGAATTAGAAATGGAACCCAATATTTCTTATTGCGAAGAGCCACTCAAGATTCTTGATATGAGAAACCAAGTGTTGAGAAAACGGATGACTTGTCTGCTAAAAGTTCTATGGAGAAACCTTAAGATGGAAGAGACAACATGGGACCCTGAGGAATTTATGATAAAGAACCACCTGAGTCTTTTCATGCGGTAGAATTCTAGAAACATCTAGGAAAAAATTAATTGAAGGAGGGGAGAATGTTACACGCCAAGCTTCCACAGTACGTTTCCCTTTGAGTAATACAGTAGCGTGTGTTGTACGCACATTCGAGTTCTAACACAAACAACAACCAATCAAACTACCCATTATGAATAGTAATACCCAGTTTTTGATATTTTATAAATTTTATCTTTCAAAATGGACTTCATTTTTGGATTTGGAAAATCCAAATTAGCTTAGGGTGAGTTTTTGTTATTTTTCTGAAAATTTTTAATTTTTGATGAATAGTGAAAAACACTGAGTTATAGTTTAAAACCAAATTTTTATCTAAATAATTATTTATTTTATTTAAATATATATTAGTTAAAAATAGATAAATAATTCCTATATAAGTTAAATGTAATTCATTTGAGTAAGTTTATAATAATTTTAGATATACAAAATTTTTATTGAACTTTTCACCGTCTTTTACCCAACTCCTAGGAGAATTTAAAAATTTACAGAAATTTTAATTTTACCGCTTCTATGAGTGAAATTTAAAAAATCCGAAAGACATGGTTAATAATAAGGAGTAAAACGTGGTTCAATAAGATAAAAATAATTTTTGGTTAATAGTAACTTTTTACTTTTATTTACCATGGTTAAAAGTAAATAGGGTAATTAAGGGTAAAAATGATATTATTTTTACCCTAAAACATGTCCTAATTCTATTGGATATGTAAAATTCGACCAAAAATAACCATAGGAATAAAATATGAACCTCTTTGGTCCAGTTGGATTAGATTAGGACATTTTTTATCATTTAATTCAATGAAGTGTTAAAACGGATATAATCAATGTTAAATAACTAAAACATTTTTAATATAGGGTTATACATAAGATAAATTCGATTATAATTATTAATTAGATAGATAAAAAGATTTCATACATAATGGTATTTTATTTATAATTTTTAAATATTAAATAATTTAATTTATTTAAGACACAATGGTGATGGAGTAATTAACTAATTAATGAAATATTAATATAATTGATATTATAAATATCAAAATATTTTTAAATTTGAGATTTTTTATGAATTAAACTAATTTTCTATGTTAATATAACATGTTAGGATTGATTAAATGAATTTATTTTGAATTAATATAGTTTTTAGGACTTTATCAAAAATCAATTATTAAATAGTGTCAAAATTGACATAAAAGAGTATTTAAAACAAATGTTATATTATTAATTGATATTCTATTCCTAAAAATATAAGTTTCAAAAAAATGACTTAGATAAGGTTATATATATTAATAATTAACCACTTGGAGTTATCTTGGCTTGTTATAGTAATTTTATAAACCATATAATATAAAAATTTAAAGAGATATGCTAAATGTTAAACTATTTAACTAAGAGTTAAATGTAAGTTATAAGGTTAATATAGTGAACCAAACATGTCTAAAATCTATTGGTTGAAAGGATTTATACCAATAACCAACTTATACTTTAAATAAATCACTTTGGAGACATTAAAAACCGAATATGATTTTATTATAAAATAATATTTTATGTTTTTGCTAAGGTGCCCCTACCCCTCTTATAAAAGGGCACTCCCCCTTCTCTCAAATTCATACCTTCATAAACATTTGGTTCCGCCTAAACATGCCCAAATATTTTCTCAACTTCTCTCACTTCAACCTAAATTCTTTATTTTGATCAGAAAGCCAACCTAGGGAGCCCTTTTGATCATGTCAAAAGGAAGAACCCGAAGAAGAGGTAATGTTTTCACCACCCTTTTTCAAGTTCCTTTCTTCTTCCACTTCTTATTTATTTGTTATTTCCATTATAAAATAATAACTCCAGTATCTTCTATATACTATGATGTTATTATAAATATGGTACAACCATATTCAGTATTCTATCCATTGATGGAATGACATTTCACCATACGTGCGTACGTATGGCTTACCGTCTCCACGTCGTGGTGTAATTGTTATTCAAAACATTATTATTAGGATGGGTATGATAATGATGTTTAGTTGAACTTAATAATAAATATAACATTATAATTATTTTTTATATATGATATACCATCCAATTATATAAGATTTTAATATAAAAGAATGATATTTTTACTCCTGCGTACGTACAGATTACTGTCTCCACAAACGCGATGAGATTCATTGCCCATCATATCCATTCACGTATAATTCTAATTTGATGATTAAAAATAATTTTTAAGGACTTGATATCATTCCGGATATGAATAACATAAAACCTATCCATAAAAAACATAGCTTATGTAACAAAACATATAAAATAAAATGAGCGAGTTAACAACCTAAATGACGATAATACTAAGAAAGGAATATTAAAAGATCATATATGATATCATATTAATGAATATGATTCTTGTATAATTTAATAACAATTATTTCACAATTTTACAGGAGGTTAACCTACCCTCGACCATGGAAATGTACAATGTAAGGGTTTATTTCACAATCTCTTCATTATCCGAGGTTGTTTTTACGTAACTATCTACTAAGACCTCTTTATCATCCACATCCATGTTTCTTAAAAATGTATTTCTAAACATTATTACTATTTCATAGACTATGGGTTAATGTAATTTATACCATTTTTTTACTTTTTATAATATGTTTATAACAGAATATTTCTGTCGTTTTCCAAATATGGCCCTTTTTAACCTTTTCAACAGAATTAAGGTAAGAATATATTTATTAACTTATACGGCGAGTACGACAGTTTTCCGCTGTTATGATATCTTAGAGGCTTCCCTCACAAGCATATAAGAATATTTTCAAAGTAATTGTTTTATTTTACAATTTTGTTCCTTTTAAATGATTTCAATAAAAAGAGATATTTCTCTCAAATAGTTTTGATTTCATCAATGACAACATCCTTTGATGGATTTTAAGCTTATTTGAAGTTGATTTATTATGATACAAAACATTCAAATTGTATTGAAGGTATTGTGATATGTTTGACTATGGTTGTGTAATTGTTATAAAATTAATGGTTTATGGAGAAATTATTGAAATTTCAAATGATAGTTTTAATACCAATGTTTATGTTATGTTTAAACTTGTTCATATAAGGAATGCATTGGACTTTGTAAGTGACGGGTAGAGCCTGCTATAGCTCCACGATGCATTGGTAGGTCTCATGAGACAAACTAGTGTCTTGGAACAAGGCCTTGAAAAAATATTATTTTTAGTCTTGGCACAAGGCCTTGACTATGTGGTTATGATAGTTTGGAATTATGCATTCCATCATTATGAAAGTGGTTATTGATATTACATGTGATAATCCGACTAGTAGAATATCCATGTGAATAAGTAAATGAAATTTTTTCATTTTAGTTTTTTCATATTATGCTGAAGTTCATGTTTAAAAGGATTTTGTTTTAGTTATACATTTACTTAATTGATTATGATTATTTATGAAAGTTTCTACTATATTGTTATCTTTACTGAGCATCTGAGCTCACCCCTTTCTATGATTTATTTTTCCCAGGATGTGAACAAGTATTTTATAATTGACCTAGAAGGATATTCTAAGGGGATATGAGTGTGGACTATGGAGACTAGGTTGTTGCAGTTTTCATTTTATGATGTAATGTAAGACTTATGAATATATATAATGATTCCAAGGCTATTAAACTAAGCAGTCATTTCAGACTTGATCTTTTGTTATTATGCCAATGTTATGTAATAATTCACAGAATCTGGGTAACTGGGGTTGCAGGGTTATAGATAGTATCATTTTAATAAGTTTATTTAATGTTATTTTAATTTATTAAGGGTGTTTTTTGTGGGAAATAAATTTTATTTTGATATTTTTTTATATGTAACACCCTGAGTTTTTATGTATAATTATTTTTGAATAAATTAATGTTTATTTATTAACTGTGTTACACACTACACCATGTTATGCATGATTTAAACACAACACCAAGTAAGTATTTCACTACTTGAAACACTTATTTTATATTTTGGTGCATTGGAAATTTTCTTTGGCTTTTGTTACACATAATTCCGAGTTCCTTTGATATCTTTCATTACATGCAATATGGAGTTTTATTGAACCTCGATATACTATTAATATTATTATTTAATATTATATTTACTGAATTTCTACAAGAATATCAGGAATTAATATGACTAACTAACATGTTGAAGTATATATTTTTTACATGTTTATTAATTATTTTTTCATTATAAATATAATATAATTCATTAAAAAGAAAAGGAAATATTTTCTAAAAAATAGTGTCTTTTCTAAAGTATGATTTAATTTTTCTTACCACACATAATTTAAAATTAAATTGGACAACAATTACGAAATTAAATTGAAATAATACACATAATTTTGTAAATAAAAATATCAAATCAAAATTAATATGATTTTATGGTATTTTTATATGATGTTTTTTTAATGAATAGTAAAAAATAATTAATTTTAATTGAAAACCGCGTTTTCATTTAAAACATTTATAATGTTAAAAAATATTTTTAATTATTTTTCCATAAAAAATAGTTAACTTACACAAATATGAAAAAAATTATGTCATTGGAGTAATTTTAATATTTAAATTTGATATAAATTGTTTTTATGCTTTTGAACATTTTAACATTAGAAACACGCTTTCTCGTCATGTTTTTCAAGTTAATTTTAAATTACACTTCCCAAATTTGTGAATTAAATTTGTAAAAGTGGATTTAATATTTGGAATAATAATACTTTATAATTTTTATTAATTCTAGATAATTTTTCATTGAAGTGGCTAATTAAAATATTTAAAATTAATTATAATGATTAAGGTAAAAATCAATTTTAC
Organism: Viscum album; assembly: GCA_963277665.1. Lineage (NCBI taxonomy): Eukaryota > Viridiplantae > Streptophyta > Magnoliopsida > Santalales > Viscaceae > Viscum > Viscum album. Next base: position 66,010,798 of record OY728165.1, on the reverse strand, counting down.
TTAATGGTTAAACGTAGAATATAAAGTGTAAAATGACCTACCAACTTGTCCGAAACCAATTTTATAAAGATATTTAGACACTTAACACATTATTATAGGTTTTTATCATTTATTGGGATTATATTCCATGAATGTAACCTATATAATAACTTATGTATCAAATAAGAAAAATGTAACCTTCCTTTCCATTTATATTTATAATGCTTTGGGGTTGGGAAAAATATATGTTAGGTTATAAATATTATTTTTTTCTATTTAAGTGATTTTTTTTGTGATATTCAGTTTTACAATTTAAATAATAAAAAATTAATTCTATATCTTATGAAATTCCATTGTATGAATTATTTATTTAATAATTAATTGGAATCAATTATACTAAAAATAATAAAATTTATTTAAATTGAATGAATTATTTTATTAAATTAATTTTTAGACCATTGTATCATGTTAAATATGTGTGAAATTAATAGATTTAAATTCTATTATAGTCTTGATATTTTTTTTTTGTAAAATCCATGTTAAATAATAATATAAAAATTGACATTTATTTCATTTTATAGTAACTGATATTTTATTAAATGTTTTAAAATTTCTAATAATCCATTATTTTTCTGAGAAATTTTTAAATTAAATTAAATATATTATATTTTATATTTATCTTTAAATTTATCTTTTGGAATGAACATATTGACCCCAAAATATTAAAAACCTTATTAGCACGAATAAGGTTAACTGAGTGTTTTCGTAAATATCACGCCCTTCTGTTAAAATAACATTTTAACAAAAATTAGAATTATTTAATTTATAAATTATATATAATATATATAATCATTGGGTATAAATTATCTAATAATTACCACTATTATTTAGTTATAACTAATAAATTAACATTGTTAGAAAATTATTTACCTTTATAAAAACCAATATGGAAATATAAGGAAACATAGAAGTTAATGAAAACAATTATATATATTAATCTAGTTTAGAGTTTTGGAGGTTTTTATAGATAAAAAACACTACCCTATATTACTATTCAATATCTTATTCACCTGAGGTAAGAAAGACCTCCTAATAGAGAATACTTTTGAGCATTTGAAAGAATTCCACTCAACATCAACTAAAAAATGGCACCCACCTCCCCCATTATTATCACATATCAAGAAATTTGGAAAGATCCAACCTAAAAAATTAACTTTCTAAATTCAATTCTGACATTTTAATTGACTTATATTGGAAATAAATTAATCCTTTGAATCTTTTAATACAAACCCACTAAGTGTACTCGTAGAAGAGGTAATTTATTTATAGAAACATTTTTATTTATTTCCTTCTCAAAATATTTAAATATTTGTTATAAAATTATTATACAATAACCTTGGTATATTAAATATATTAATAAGTTGTGATTTTAGTGGTATGACCAAAAACATTACCCAATTCCTTCAAATGGGTTATGAATTCATTGTTCGTGTGTAAGCCGAACTACCACCTCGCGAACCGATGTGATTCGTTTTAACATTAACACCTTTCAAGATGGGGAATAATGATGTATTTATCATTTATATATAATATAAATGATATATATATATATAATGTTATTATAATTTGGTAATGAGTATATCACACATATTATCATGCTTTCCATTTGTGTGAATACGATATTGTCAATCATTTGTGCGATTAACGACCGCCTCACAAAGCGATGTGATTCATTCACACTTTACATGGAATGTACTAAACATGTGTTTAATAAAAATAATTATATATATATAATATAATAATTGTAATTTAATGATAATAAAGATATATATCATTTACCTTTTTTCATTCAATATGACATGAAAATGGAAACAACGTTCTTGCATAGGTATGACCTAACGTCTCCATTATCATAGTATTTAATTTCATATCACTATATTTTTTATCACTAAATACATATATAATGGATATTTATTATATTTATATATTTTTTTACATTATAATAATGATTATATCATGGATAAATTTTGAGAAAAATGATCATGTAAAAATATATATGATAAAAGTGTTTTTAACCAAAACCTGAATTTAACATGAAATTATTAACAAAAAGGTAATAAAATGTTATAATAAAATCAAATATGGTATGATATATATGAAAATAGTATGTAATATATATATAATAAACTTATATTATATATATAAATATAATCTTTAATGTCTTTGACGGATGTCAAGACATAAGGTAAATGATATCTTTCTCACTTTTTGCTTTTGTGAGATATATGGTATGTTGACAACCAACTTATTCTATGTGTTGCATATAATTCCAATGAATATAATTTTTTTATTCTTATAATAAAATTTATTTTTTTTCATCTCTATTTTTTGATCTCTCTTTCATGGGATTTACGGTTTAGTTGTCAACAATACGATAAGGGATTTTTTTCCATAATTTTCAATCTTTAAGACGTACATTATGTAATGCCCCTATATTCTTCCACTTGTAATATATATGACCCGTATACATGTAATATCTTGAATTTATTAATAGTCATGATATTTTATGTTTCAGTTTAATGGAATAAATCATATGGATTATGAATTAATGTTATTTAAGAGGTAAACTTTTATTATTATAATCTAATCATTCATCTAGATGGTTTATGATTATGTTTTCAAGGATAAAATATTTTGATCCGTCTCTCAAGAAATATCAGGATGTTTCTTACCCTATTATTATTAGTTATAAATTCATTTAATAGAACTAATTTTCACACTGAATTAAAGTAGATAATTAAGAAAATATTTTCAATAAAATGATACATTATTTCTCATTCTGTAAGAAATATATTTCCATCCAAAATCATGTTTTAAAAAAAAAGTTAGAAACTGTTTCTAAATTAAAATTTTAAATTATTTTAAAATAAATTTATTTTTAAAATTTTAAATTTTTTAAAAATATTTTTAAATGATTTTCAAAAAATAATTTATTATTTTAAATGTTAATTTCAAAGAAAAGTATTTATTATTTTTTTATTTGAAAGGAGTTTTAAATGATTTTCAGAAAATAGTTTATAATTTTTAATGGTTGTTTTAAATGAAAATTAATTTGAATTTTTTTATTTTTTAAAAAGAGTTTAAAATAATTTCCAAATATTATAATATAAGATTCAAAGAATACATTCAAAGAATAGGATTTTGAAAATGTTTTATTTTTTGAATTGTTTTAAATGATTTTTATAGGTCCAATTTTATGTTTTCAAATTTAACTTTATAGAAGAAGTTTTTTAGTTTTTTTTACATTTCAAAAATATTTTTTCACAGAGAATATATTATCCACAAGAAATGTCCCAAATAGTCTTTTAGAATTATTTTTTCATCTGAGAAAACATTCCTTGAGGTTACTAATTATTTAATGGGGATATGATCCAATGATACCATCCGTATTATTTTTTTAGTGGTCTATGTTTTCAAGGAATGATTTTTTGAAACCTACTTCTCTTCTAGAAGTTTTACCATGATAAAATTCTTATGAAACCTAATTTTTTTCATGGGTTATTCTACATATTTATAAAACCTTTGTCTTTTCTACCAATTATTATATGATGAATTATTTATGATACCCATTTCATTTCATAACTAATGATTTGATGAATTTTAATGGTCTTGTATCCCACATAAATATGGGTTTCATTATGATACGAGTTTGAAATATATATATATATATATATCCTTCCAATGAATTGGGTAATGTATTATATCCCATGATATAAACATGGCTTGAATTGGGTAATGTATTATATCCCATGATATATCTCTAACCCTTTTAAATTTGTGATATTGTTTGTGCTTGATTTTTTTAGGAATAATTATATTTTTTTGGGTATGGTTGGAATTTTTTTAAAAAATGTAATTATATTTAGATCTTTTGGAATATTGGATTTGTTTGATGAACATTAATATTGTTTTCAAAGCTTATTGTGTATTAGTTGAATTATCATGTCTCTAAAATAACTTAATGGAGTTTATGAATACTTGGATTCATTTTTTATATGGTGTATTCTTTATTGAGATAACTTATAAGAGAAAACAAAAACATTTTTTTTGAATTATGTTTTTTCTGGATTTGAAATAGTTTTTGGAATTTAATTTTTTTTAATAGACTATTCCTATATTTTTCTCAAAATGATATTATTTTTTGGTCAATTATTTTATAATTGGTAAAGGATGAGAATTAAATTAACAGATATTATATTTTAATTGAAAATTGTGTATTGTAATTATAACTATTACATGATGTTTGTGATTTTTAATGTATTTTAAAATAGGTTAATAACTATTTTTATTTGATTTGAATATTTATATTTATATGTTTCTTTTTTATAATTTTTTTTTTGTATTTGTGTTTTTTTGGTGATCATTGATTGTAATATATACATTATTGTAGTTTTGGGTAATATAGGTAGTCTTTGGTCGATTAAATTGGTTAAAACACATTTTGGATATCGACATGTCTTTGTTTTTTGTGAAAATGTACTTCCCCAATAAGGGATTACTGAGACCCTTACTCATGGATCTAGTCATAAAAACATATTATTCAATCAATGACATTGATACCAACAGAAGCAACCCATACTTAACTATCTATAACTACATTTCCAATAATAAATATTTAGTCACCTAGTGTCACAAAAAATTACAGGGTGAGAGTTTTTGAAAATTATGAAACAAAATTGATTATAAAAAACCATTTTTTCTAATAAAAATTATAATTTCAGTAATAAATCAAATATTACTTAATATACTATAAGAATTCAATATTTCACAAAAAATTATCTGCACATGATAGACATGTAGACACTTTATACTAAATAATCTTCCATATTTACCTCTATAATTTAAATATAATAAAATGATAGCTCAAAATATTTTCAAGGTTAAATATAAGAGATACCAATCTATGGTTATAAGTGTTCTTAAGATAAACATGTATGTGTGGGAACATAATAAATTTATTTAAACAGATCATAAGAAAATTATAATTGAATGAAACATTGATCATAATTCATGAATCATATTATAATTTTATTTTCATTGAATAATTATATTTCTTAGAATAATGTAATTCTAAGAACGTAGGAAAAATGTAAAACATGTCATCATAAGTATAATTCAAAGAGCCAATCCAATTCAACATAATATAATGTGATGGGATTATTGCATGTGCACCATTCATTCCATCTAAGGAAGAAGAAACAAATATTATTGAATATTTTGATTAAACATAATAATATTACATCCATGTAATTTATTTGTATGGTATAATTATATCATATATATAATTAATAATAATAAATATCAATGGATATATACATACCATTTTTTTTATAATAAGATCGGTTACAAAACACTTTCGAATGGTATCACACAAGAAGAGATTGAGAATTGGGTCGTTTATCATTAAAAGTTCCATATTAAATTATAAAACATTATAAAAACATTTAGATGATAATTTATAAAACATAAAACTATATGAGATACATATTTTATAGTTTCACTGGAATGTAGAAGAGAAATTGTAAAAGTAATTTTCATAAATCTTTTTTAACATGATTATAAAACTAATATTATAAGTTAATTAAAAAATACATTTAAATTGGATGAAAATAAATCCTTGGAAACTTATATTATCAAATAATTCCCAAATTTGAACCTTTGAAAATAATTTTTTTTAAAGATAACATATTTATTGTGGAAGATAAAAATATAAAAAAGTGGAATCAAATCCCTTTATTAAATCTTCTAAAACAAATAATTTAAATTTCAATATAAAAAATATGAAAATTAATTTGAATAGAAATTACTTTTTAATCGAATAAAACATTATTATAAATATTCAATAAGAAATTTAGTAATAAAAATTGGAAAATGTGTTCATGAAAAAAATGTTTAAAATGATATTTTTTTCACAATTTTATAGACAATGTCAAAATGAATCATGAGAAAAATATTACAAAGATTCCTTTTAGTTTCTCTAAGTAAAGTCAAATTACAAATAAAATGTAATTAATAAATTATTCAGTGAAATGTAAGAACATTTTTATACAATATAAATAATATAGCCATAAGAGAGAATGATTCTCGACTAAAAATTACTAAAACGTTTCGTTGGACTTATGATCATAAATTTAGTGGAATTATGTACCAGAGGGAAGAAAAACGATACAAAGTTCTGTAAATCCAATATTTTACATGATAATAAGTAAATAAATTTATTTTTAGAAGAAATACAACTTCATATTTAGGATCTTATACATAAATAGTTTCAAAATTAAATTGAGATTGGAAAATATACTCTTACAGATTATACAACATTTGAATCAAAATATATTGGAAGGGAAAACCTAGAAAACAAATTTCAATACAGTTAATAAATATAGAGTGAAGATATAATATTTTAGAGAGGCTATATATACAATTTATAAAAATAAAAAAATGTATAGTGTACAATATATATCTCCTAGAATAATTTTTTATATTGAAAATCCTTATGAACATCATAATTCTTGAAGTAAAAATACTAATGAAATGAGTTTATTAGAGTGAAATTTTAATCAATTAAAATTAATTAAGGAATATAATATATTATAATTATATTTTTAACGAAACCGAACATAGAAAGGTGATGATTAAAAATAAAGGTTATAACTCAATTATAGTAAATGAAGTTAACAACAACCCTTATGAAAATTTGTAACGCATGAATATAATGAATATGTAAAGTGATTAAGAAAAATAATTTTGAATCACTGGAATAAAAAATTATTTAAGGTAAAAATTATTTTATTGGGTAAGTTGTTATATTATGTTTAATAAGTAATTTTGAAAATATAAAATATGTCTCAAGGAAACAAATTCTGATAAAGTACACATACCTTTGATCCTTGCTCTGTTGAATGTTCTATAACTCATTTATAATATTCATAAACATATTAAAATAATTTTAAAAAAAATTTCATAGATATTTTTATTAATATTAATCTTTTATATTCATTTTTACATAATTCTTACTTATTTTTAATTAATAGTGATCACTGATGTTTGTAGTTTTAGTCCTTCCTTATATGCCACAGTATGATAGTCTTGGTTATCATGCCATGATCATGTGTTCATTTTATCATGAATAGTAAATGAATTATTATTAAATTTATATAATTATTTATGATGTTTCATGTTCATTCCATGATAGCTTCATGTATGGGTCTCCAAGATGAAATATATAAGATAGAAATTTTGGTAAATTTGAATGAATAAAAAGATGGTATATTAATAACGACTTAACTATTTATATTATTATTCTAGAACAAAAAATTAAAATATTTTCTAAAAAATATCATATAATTATAGTAATTATTTTTCAATAAAAGTCTTTGATAAAAATTTATCACATCTTCCATGTAAGCGGTTAAAATTAAACCCAAAAAAGAACATTCTATAATAAATTGATGAGAAATATTATGAAGTGATTTTATTACAATATCATCATTAAAAAATAAGAATATTATTTTTTTGATTTAATTAATTAGTTAAATTATAATTGGGATGAGGTGGGTGAAGGAGATAAATTAAAAATAATGATAACAACTGATTACTTATGAAGAAGAAATAATATATCCTCTTAGAAAAATGTTTAGTTTCGATGGAATATGGAATATATAAAAAGGCCAGAATCTACCCACTGTGGGATGAGATTATTAGTGATGGAAATATGGTTGATTATTGAGGGTTATTATAATAGTAGGTGTTACATTTATTGGGTGTTAAAGGGTTCAATTAGAAATTTTTTTTGAGTGATTGGAAAATATCTCTACACAAATAGTTTTATAGATTTAAGAACCCATTTTTATTATAACATGTGGTTTATTTAAATTACGTTTGAATATACATTACTAAATAAATTTATTCTTTTTAGTCCTAATGGTAATTATTATTAAAAAAATTCACATATGAATGGGTGCTGGATATTTTTCTTATTTGTAGGTGTGTTAAGAATTTTGAGCCTTATTTTGATTTTTTTTGTAAACCCCCTTGAAATAAACAATGAAGCCAGTTTCTGAGAAATTTTTTGATGATAACTTTAATTAAAATGATAAAATATAAATTGGGGGATCATGAAAGTCTGAATAGCCACCAGATTCTCAATTCTTTATTGGATGAAATGATAAGGGAATAACTTGCACCTACTATAGGTAAGAAGTCCTAACATAGATTGATAGAACCCCACATGCAAGACTCGGGCCAAAATTTGGTTCCTCATAAAATAATTACAAATTCATATAGGTGGGTTAAATTATAGATTCCCATCAATTTTTTCATGTGAAGGTTATTACATGGATAATTCCCCATTAATATGTAGTTCTACCCCTCCTTTACATGTTTCATTGCATTAAGATAATGTGAGGTTTAATATTCATCATAAAAAACTTTTTTTGAATAAATAAATTGATATTGGGTAGAATACTCAAGGAAAGAATAGTGTTAGGTATTATAGGTATTTTTGGGGTTAATTTAAAAGTTATTAATATTAATATTTAGTAGTTGGAACATTTGGGGATTAAAAAACCCCAAATTTCATTATTTTCATAATTTTATATTTTTTTTTCTAATTTAGATATTTTTTTAATAGAATGAAGATTCTTTATGGAATAACATTGAATCCCTGGACCAGTGAGTCAATTAATTTCACTATTTCTCTAGTAATTTTTTTGTTAATGGGGTAATGAGAGGAAATTTTTCTCTTGAATGATAATTGTATCTTTCTATAGGAGGTGTTTTCTTATTCTATGTTTTTTCCTATAATATTAGATTGAAAAATTTACAGTTTTTGGATTCCTCTATTTATTAATTTAATGATATGAATATTTGCGAATCTTTGTGGTTTGACATTACGAATTACTTACTAACAAAAAATCTTGGATCATTTTAGGTTACTATAATTGTCACTCCTCAATACGTGAATGCCTTTTTTAGAGAAAGGTTTTTATTAAGGACATTTAAAATATTAATAATATCAAATATAGTGTATATCATGATTACCGTACATCTTATAGCATGATTTTATATCATTAATTAAAAAAGCGGTTAATAAATGTATTATTTGTAAATTTGATCTAAATTTGATGAATAGTAGTTCTTATTTAATATTTTAAGATTTAGTTGTCTGATTCCTCTATATAATAATTTCTGTTCATTTTCCTTATGTGGTCAATTCCTTTCTTTTCTGAGGAAGTTTACTTTTAATTATTTCTTTATTTTTTTGAGTAATAAAGATAACATCCATAACTATGTTCACCGTGTATGAATTTATCATTTCTCTAAACCTGCTATCTATTACCATACTAACTACCTAAAGGATTTGAAATAATTATTAGTCAAATGTTTTTTGAAAGAGAGACTATACTTAAATATGTGGACCAATATTCATTAAATTGAGTTGTAGCCTATTTAAACCCAAATTTTTAGTATACATAATAATGTCTCCCTCTATAAAAAATAGAATTATTTAGTTTATATAATTAATAACATCTTTTCACATTATATTTTACTCTTCATGATTTTGGATAAATTTCATTAGTTTAGAGAATGATATTTTAATTCGAATTTCGTTCATTGAAGTATGGAAGCCCATTATACTAAGTAAATTATTAGAATAATTAAAAATATGGACAGATTTTGAGTTAAAAACTTGTATGACATTACAAATGTTTTGTTTAAAACATAAGATGGATCATTTGGATTGATGGATCCAATAGATAAGTACTGAGGGATAATCTTCCTATTTCATATGTAATATTTCTTAATCTTTATATCCACTATTGTTGGTGTAGTAAGAAATTTTTATAGAAACATTTATATTCCACTAAGACTCTTTGACACTATCATTTCTCTTATCCCTAAAAATCTTTCTATGAAATTGTACACAAATTCATGCCTATCACTAATTGCTATTTCATTTAAATTTTTATTTCTAATTTCCTAACTTCTTTGTTGAAAAACATTTTACTTAAGATTATTGGTTATGAGAAAGGGTATTTTTTAGGAATGACATTTCTAATATTTTTCAAGTGAAAAAGGTAGGGAATTATACTTAGAATCAAATTGGCCCTAGGTGTGCCATACATATTGATATATCTAAGGTCTTTGATTCATTTTATTTTACTTTTTATGTAGTGTACTCAATTCATTTTAATTTAATTTTAAATTTATTCAGTTAATTATTCATTATATCACTTCTAATAATTACTTTAATTTTTTAATGGTGAGATTTGTAGGTTTTGGGATGATGGTTTTAATACAATGATACTCCATTTATTATTTTCCTTTTATTCTTATTATGGAAAACCTTCTAAAATTTCTATGAAAATTTATTCCTTTTAAAATATTATGATTTTATTCTAAAAGAAAATGTTGTATTCTTTCCCAAGATATGTTTACTAATGGTATTTTATTTTTTTCTATAGTATATCTTTACCTGACTAGATCATTTTTTGTAACTCTTAGTGTGATTAGTAGTTTTCCATGTCTTTCCTACAATTATATGAACAATAATATATTCCTTTCGTGTATTTTACAAGGATGTGATGAGGGGAGTAAGTGAAAAATTAAACAAAGTTAATGAGAGACACCAAATAAAATATGTTGGAGTCACTTATCCTCTAAGAGTTTTTCTATTTTATAAAAACTATTATTTGTAGAGAAAATATACTCCAATTATTTTCATGGTCTTCTCAATTCTTGATTATTGTTGGGTGAGGGGTAGTTATTAAAGTTGGTCAGAGATCTATTTTTCTTATATTGGGTTCCTATAATTTATTTTCCCAAACCAATTCTTAAAATTATTAATTCTATATGTTTGATTTTTATTTCTTCTAGATTGGAGAGTCTAGAAAATACTTGGTTTAATAAATCCACATGTCCATTAATATCAATTTTATCTTTTTAGTATTGAATGTGATTTGAAATGTATCATTTTATATACGAAGAAATATCTTTGGAATATAGTTTGTAAGAATAAATCTTTTTGGGTCCATTTAATTCCACATTATTATCACTATGGTCCCACTTCTGAGAGTATACCAAATTATAGTATACTTCTCATATTTATTAATGGGAATTATAAAATTTTGGAACAAAGAGATACATTACGTTGATATTGTTGGAGGTTATATTAGGTTGAAGAGTAATGGGAATCCTTTTTCTCATATAGTGACTAAAGAATTTATTTTTTTAGTAGGTAATGGGAAAAACTCTATATATTATTTCTTTTAACCTCCTTGGTTGTTTCAAGATAAAAATTAAGATCCATGATTTCTAGGTATCAATATGTGATTTCAAAATCCAGAAACAAGATATTTTTATCTTATGATGATTCATTTTATTTTAATAATATTCTTAATGAACTATATTTCCATGTTATAATTAATCTTGTAAGAATTAGTAAGCCTAAATACTACCATTATGAATGATCCTAGACTAAGTTTATAAAAGTCAGTTTCTTTTACTAATTTTTTATTTAGAAGTTTTTATTTATCTTGATGTTGTGTTTTGGTATTTCAATGGAGGAGAGATTTACTTCTAATTGATGTTGGCGACTAGCCTTGGGTATTTAGGATTCAATTATAATGTTTGGTGGGGATAAGGTTTATGATTTTTTGGTTGGAGTTTCTGGTCTTCCTATTTCCCTTAGCATTTCAGCTGTGGAGTTGATGAATTCGTCCATTTTTTCAATTGCGGTTTTAGATTATAGGTTATATTGGCTTATCATAGAGGATGGTGGAATGGGGGGTTGGATCCTAGTTCCAAGGGATTTAATAGATTATTGATAATAAAATAGTGTTTATGGTGTACTATCACAATGGAATGAACTTCTCATGTGGATAAAATTTTGTGGTTGTGTATTGAAATCTACGAGGGTTATCTTTTCTTTCGTAATCACCTATAAATAGAAGATATTGAGATTAACAATTTTATTTAGATGAATGTTCGGTGGCATGGGTTCTTTTCCTTAAATATTATCTGGTGTTAATTTTTTGGGTTATCTATAATTAATACATTTTCAATAAAAAAATTCAACTTGTTCCAAAAAACAAATTAATAGTAAAAGAATGAAAATACATTTTTTATTATAATAAAATTTAATTTAGGTTCCAAAATCTAAATAATAATTTTATAAATTACAAATATTTTTTTAAATTAATTTTTTTATTCCATAAAAACATACTTAGTTGAGAAAATGGTTTTATAAAATTTTATGTTATGCCTATGTCGTTTTGTTTTTATAAGAGTTATTGTATTTGTAAAAACTATTTTATTTATTATTTTCCCAAAACTAATATTTACAAAAAAAACACAAAAATAAATCCCATGATATTATTTATAATTTTAATTTGAAAATGAAGTTCATTTTATCTAATCCAAATTCTAAAATTTTGTAATTTAATTTTTAATGAAAAAATATAAAATATAAATAAAAAACATTTTTTATTAAAAAATGACATTTTAAACTTTAAGAGTTCGTAATATTATTTCATATTAATTTATAATTAAATGAGTGTTATTATATTTGGTTTCACATTAAAACATTTTATTAGAATAATCCATTTAAAAATATCTATTTAATTTAAGATAAAACTCGCAACACTTTAAAAACATTTCATTTTAAAATATTCCATTTTAACATTAAAAAAATTTAATCACAACCCATTAAAATTAATTATTTATACATTTACTATAAAATTTAACCAATTAATAGGTATTATATCAAATATATTTTTTTATAAACAAAAAATTATAAGAATTAGAAATCATTTTTTTATATAAACCAATTTAATATAATCTTATTTGTATATTTAGTTAATATTTTAGTCTTATATTAATTTTCATAATGATGTTTCAGTTTCTATTATAATAATCTATTAACTTTCATCTTAAATTGAAATATAATATACCATGGTTCTTTTTTGTTTGGTTATTCTTGAGATATAGGTTCTTTATTGTAGTATTTATTTATAGGAAAATATATCCTAAACTATTAAGGTTATAGATTTTACCCACTCAATAAATTATATCATCATGATTTTAATTTCTCTCATAAGAGAAAATATTTAGTGGTGTTTTTAATATTTTCATGATTCGGGATATAATTTCCAATGATAAAACAACTTCATTGTCATTAGTAAACCTAAAAAATAGATTTCCCCTCATAACTGGATTTTTTTAATTTCATTTAAAATAACCACATGTGTCAAATTTTAATCTATTATTGGTTTTAATAGTTTTTAGACACAAATTTTATAGAACAATATTTGTTAACTAGTAATCAACCAAATACCAAGAGTAAAATATTTATTATAATATATAATAAAATCACTGTAATTAAATATATAAATATTAAGAATTAATCATAAGGCATCATATATTATGACACCTTCATTTATTCCCTTGTTACATTCGGTTCAATTATGATGTACTGCTTCAAACGATAATTATTTTAGTTTAACTAAGGTTTTAATATGTTTCATCCCCTTAATATTAATAACCTGATCCCCATAAATTTCTCAACCCGAATTTACCATGAAATGTCTTTCTAAATTATAAAACCAAATTCCATGGATGAATATTCTCCATGAAACAAACATTCCCAAAAAAAATAAATTTATATATCAATCAATATCGCGTTATTCATAAATACTCCAAAAATTATATTAATAAATCCCAAAATAACCTATTCACCTTGTCACAAAATCATAGTGTGATGGCTTATTGAGTATGCACCATACATGGTATCTCACGATATTAAAGTACTACCAAATGTATCAGGGGACTATGGAATTATGTCAGAACCCATCACAATAAATTATGTACATGAATATGTGTTTCCTGTAAGAAAACATTGACAATTTCTACAAGAAATATTTAAACTATGATAAATAAATGAATTTTAGGAATATTTCCACAAAAAATTATAATTTTATATCTAGATAAATATTATGGACGGTATCATTGGATTATATCACCATTTAATAATAATAATCATTAAGGGATGTTTATATAGATGAAAATAAATTGTATAATAAGACGAGTTACTTAACACTTCAAAAATAGTGACAGATAAGATATGATAATGATTTGGTTCATTTTATACCATAAGTCAAATATCAAATAATAAATACAATGTATGAAAATTTATATGGTAATACATTAAACACAACTCCCAAAGAAATAAATTATTTAGATTTTAGGGGGAAATTAGAATAAAAATTATAAAATTAATATTCAAAAGGATTTTACCACATGATTATGAAAGTAAACTTATAAGTCTGTTAAAAAATAAAATTCAAGGGGATGAAAGGAATAAAAAAAATTAGAAATATTAAAAACTTTGAAATAATTAAAAAATGTATTTAAATTATTATAAATGTGTAGTTGAAGATAAAAAACCACATAAGTGGATTGAAATTAATTATCTTAGTCCATGAGAACATAAACCCCAATTTTTCAAACAAAAAATTCACAAAAAATATAAATATAAAATACTTTGTAAAAACCTAAAAAATTGAATAGTAAAATTCATCAAGAAAAATATTTTTAATGTGGGTAAATTAATTCATTGAAAAAACGTTAAAAATGAGATCCATTTAACATTTTATAGAGAATATTGAAAACGACCCATATAATGAGTAATAGAATTATTCATTATAAAATTTTGAAAAGAATGAAAAAATAAATATATAACTACCTTAATAAATCATTGGAATTTAAATATTAAAATGTATATAAAAATATAAATAATATATATATAGATGATAAATATTCCCAAACTTAAATAAAATACAATTTCAAATTCACTTATATGGATAGTTTTAGTTGAAATACAAACAGAAGAGAATAGAATTGATAATAATGAATGTAAAATAATAAAATAACCTAATAAGAAGAATGTAGAGAGTTTTTTAAAAAATTATGTATAATTCCCTCATGTACAAACATAGACATAAATAATCCTGTAGTCAATGTGATATTGAAAAAAATAACCTTATTGATTTCACTACATTTAGATTAAAATACCTTGACAGAAAAAAAATAAAATAAAAATCAAGCACCATTTAAAAATATTTATTCAGGATGTAATATGTCTAATTTATTGTATATACATCGTATAAAAGAAACTCACCTAATAATAATAAACATATATCAATGAATGAAATTTGAGATGGATAACCCTTATAGGCCTCATATTTTTTTATGTATCCCATGTAAATGAGTTTATGAGAATGAATTGTAAATCCATATAAACTAATGAGTGAATACAATATAACACACTCATAGGCTGTAAGAATCCAAATTTAAAGGGGTTTAGTTCAATAATTAAATTTATAGCTCAATAAAAGTAAATTAATTTAACACCCCCACTAACATTGGTACTACATAATTGAAAAAAATGGATGGATATTATGAAAATTAATTTTCACATGAATCATAAGTGATTAAATATAAAAATAGTTCAGTTGGGAAAGTTACTAAAACCTATCAAATAAGTACATATGAATAATCTCAAATATTCCTCAAGGAATGGAAATTAAAAAAAAAATAACTTTAATTATCACTTTTTTAGACATGCACTAACCCTATGTAAAAAAATTCATAGACTCATTAATAGTCTAATTCATAGCATTACTAATATTTATAACCCTTTAAATTAACATTTTATTTGGTTCTTAATTATTTTTAGATAATATTGTTAATTAGTATTATTTGTTACAATTATTCGTTGTCTATTTCGGTATGATGGTTCCATTTACTATTCAATGTTCTTCTGTTCATAATATATAGAATAGTCGTGGTACTATAAAAAAATTTACATAATTATTTATTAATTTTTAGGTGCATTCCATGGTATACTCCGGTATGGTTATCCATAATGAAATATATAATGATATTGTTTCAATGAATTCTAATGAATGAAATGTGGCATACTAATAATGAGTTAAATTTTTAAATTATCATTCCAGACCAAAAATATATATATTTATCTATATATATCGTATCATTTTTGTAATTTAGTATCAATATACAACTAGGGAAAAATTTTATATCATTATTCATGTAGATGTTTAAACCGAACAAAACTAGAACATGCTATAATCAATGGGCGAGAATGATTATGAAGCTATTTTATTATGATACCATAATTATTGAAGCATAACAATATTATTTTGATATTAATAATTATTAAAATTATAATTGTGAGATTTTGATTGGATAAAATAAAATAAAATGAATGTAAAATAGTCATTATGTACAAATAGGGAATAATTAATCCTTTTTGAAAACCTTCTCGGTTTTGATGAAATATTAGAATTATCAAGGGACCAAAAGCTACCAAAAATAAGATTGGATTGTTAGGGTATAAATATGGTAGGTTATTGAGTAAAATTTTATTTATTTGTGTTACCTTTTAGTTGTGTTGGAGGGATACATTTTATAAGTGAATGGAGGGGCATTTTTTGTAAATACTTACTAATTTATAAAAAACCTCATTTTTAGGGAAGGTGGATTTTTTTAAAACAAATTATCATAAAATTAGGGGATGTTGATAAATATAAATTACACAACTTTAATATAAAATTGTAATTATATTTTAGGCCTTTACCCCATGATTTAACACTTTTACCTTGTATTACCCCTTACATTATGTTATTACCCCTTTAATTATAAATTTGAAGTATATAATGTATTTGGGTAGAGTTTTAGATGTTTTGGAGGACTATATGAATTTTTTATAGGGAATTATGGAGGTCCACAGTTTGATAACGGTTATTAGAAACTGTGAAACACTTCCATGAACCCATGTATGGTGGAATACATGACTTTGTGTAAGTGCACAATTTGGTCCACTGTTTAGCAAAACCATAAGGCCACCAAAGGGAAGCCATTATTTTTGGGATAAAGGGATTACATATAGTTTTTTGAATTTTTTTAATAACCATTTAATCCAACTGTGTGAGGTGATTCTTAAGGTAGAGACCTGTGAACATTTAGAAAAATGTTTTCCAAACCCTGTACCCTAACTCTGCAAAGTTAAAAAATAGATCCATAATTTCGGGATTCAACTCGGTTTAGAAAATTAACCCCTTTATCCCTCTATTATAACCCTAATTAAATCTAATCTCTCACCAATGTATGTGTATAACCTTCCATTCAATTCTAGAGTGATCCGTTGGATAAACATGGTTTTTTGAAGGAGATATTTTTTTTATCAAACCACAATTCATTGTTTTTTCCCTAGATAAATTACTCTCCCCACACTTGGAATGTTATATCAAATATTTTTTGAACAAATATAGGATGTGTGATGTGATTAATGTTGATATGTGGTTGTGTCGAGGCAAATGAATGAGATATAAGGCGAGATTTGGAGTTTCAACACTATTTTTTTGAAGAATTTATGCCATTATTTATTTTCATCATAGTTTATAAGGTAGGTACTCCACCCTTGAATCCTATTATTATAAATTTAAGGATTTTTTTTCAAATTTATATTTTTGATCAAAATTTATTGTTATTGTTTTTGTGAAATTTTTGATGGAATCTGTATTTAGTGATGGTTTATGGAATTATGAAATTTTGGTGTTTTAGTTGAAAGTGAAAGTGGTAACATGATTTTAAAATAGATTTCTAGTTTTAATGGATGGAAAATGGGTTTGAATAAAATTATGTTTTTTAGAAATATATTTAAAATGATTTTTTTGGAATTGTATTTAGATTAAATGGTTAATTGTGAGTTGAAAGGGATGGATAATGGTCGTGTACTACCACTATCAAAGGGACAAAGTTTGGATGAAAAGTTCCACAATCAATGGTAACACCAATATTGAGTGTGTTGTGTGTGTGGTGTTGTTAAATAGAGTAGGTTATGAAAAATAAAAATGAGGAATGAAATGAATGACTTGTTCAATTTTTTTACTTGTAATTATTTTGGGTTGAAATTTTTTTTAATGGAAACTATTTTAGGATTTAATAGGAACTGTAAAAATTGGTTTATATATTTTTTTATAAATATACTAAAATTTTCTATATTTATTGAGTGACAAGGAGAATAATTTTGGAAATTCCTATGGAGTTTCATTTCTCACCCCCTACTTTGGTACATTGCTGCATTTGAAGATGTTGTTTTTTTGGAAAAAATGTAATGGAAAATAATCTCATATAATTATTGATGAATCATGATACATTGAGCATCAATGGTATTTTTCGATTATGGAGCATGTTGGAAACTATTTAATTAGTGTATTTGGAGTCTTTATGCTTTTTTGGTTTTTTCTACCACTTTGTAATCTCATATAGTTTGGTGGAAGCTTGGATTTTTTTATATTGACTTGTATTACTCTGGTTTTATGGAACATTTAGAAGTTGTTTGGTTATGGTATGTTAGCTATGGTTTGTTTATATTAAAAAGGGAAAATAACACCCTATATTTATTAAAGCCCTTGGAATTTATTTCCAGACTTTAGTGCCTTTGGGCTGTCACCTAAGGCCACGTAGAATTTCAACCAGGTCTCAAACCAATGAGGAGTGGCATGATGTTACATGTATTATCAATTTGTTTGATCATTGGGTATTAGTTGTTTCAGTATTAGAACTGATAATAATTTTGGATTACTACTTGATTTGTATCCATAGAAAAGGGGTATGATTACTGATACATGAAATGTAGAATATAAAAGTGGTAGATAAACTATTTATGGGGACCTTCATGTTATGAGTGAGTAGATTCAAGTGCCTCCTTAAAGGCACAAATATTTGAATTGGGGATGAGACTAGATATTCACTCAAAGATTATCATTCCTATTTTAAATAATTATTTGGAGATGGTCAATATAGAGATAGTTGTAGTATGTTAAATTTAATGAACCGATGGAAGAGGAAGTATGTTGATACCAACAAGAAATGGTGGGGACTATAATTCTATGAATTATTGGAAGATGTGTGCCTTATTCCAAGGTTGTTGAATGAAACATAACAATATTGATGGAATGGTAAATCATCCTTTGAAACCTAATATAAAAGCCTAGATGTTCTCAATGTGGTTTATTTGATCACATGAAATTATTTTTTATAGAAAAACCAATACCATGACACAATTGAAACTAGGTGGGACATATTTAGCATTGTTTTTGTGGTGATAAAAGATCACTTGTTGATTACACATCTCAATTTTTATAAATGAGATATCCTTAAATGGTTGAGGGAAGAAGAATAACTCTCTTTAGTATATCTGATATAGCCATGGTGATTCTAGGAATACCATGACACACCACCAATGTAAATCTCCAAATACATTTTAAAGAAAAATGATCACTGAGAAAGAAATTATATGGACATGAGCAGCTCATCGTAGATGATCAAAATGGATCATTGATGGTGAGGGGTAAAATTATTATGAATTCTACCATACTTCATGTTTTGTTAGATATGGGGGCATCCCATTCATTTATTTCTTATTTATTTGTCGAACTTTTTGGTTTAAGTGTTTATATGATGCCTCATATTTTGAAACATTAGACTCCTCTTGGTCAAAGATAATTTCAATCCTTTAATTTTAGAGTATGTTATATAACTATTGAGAGTGATTAATTGATATGGTATTTCTATATACTATATATGGATTTATATGAAATAATATTGGGTATGGATTGGTTGATTATGTTCAAATCTCACATTTACTATTATACAAGACAAGTTAGATTTATAAATGATAATGGAATTAATGATTTATATAGAGGAGACAAGAATGAAAATGCAGTGTAAAAGGATTGTTGGAACTAGTTGTTTGAACTATATTTTACCACATAAAATAGATGAACTTGACATCAATGGATGAGATTGCGAATATTGGTCTTCAAGTTGTTTTTAATCTGTTTCATGATATGTTTCCAAAAAATTTCTCACAGTTGTCACTGATAAGAGAAGTATAGTTCACAATCAATCTTCTATTGGGGAGATGTATTATTTAACATTAATCATTTCATATGGCACTAATAGATTTAAGGTCATTGAAATTATAGTTATAATTTCTAGAAAGAAAAGGGTTCATTTGTCCTTGTACGTCTCCATTGGCGACATCAGTATTGTTGATAAAAAAATAATGATACTGTTTGGATCTGTAAGAATTGTCAAAATATTAACCATGTTATGATAAAGAATCAGTATCCACTTTTATGAATTAATGATATGTTAGATCAATAATGGGATGCACAATGATTCAATAAATTTACATGAAATAGAGATATCATCAATTGCGGGTTCATAAGGAAGATATTCTAAAAATATATTTCTAGAGTATATATGACCATTTCAATTATGTTGTTATGAATTTTGGTATTATGAATCCAACAATGGTCTTTATATCATTGATGAATAATTTATTTAAATGGATTCTATATTATTTTTTAGTGATTCTTGTGGATAACAAGTAGGTTTATTCTTAGAAAAGGTATGAGCATGGGCAATACTTGGTAATAATGTTGGGAATATTACATGATCATATTATGAATTATAATTTATGAATGTGTGATTTTTGGGTAAAATATGCACATTTTAATGGCCTTGTTATCTTTGAAATAAGTCATTTCTTGGATCTGAAAACGTTAGAGGTGTAAATATCATGGAAACTACCAATCTAGTACTTGAGATGTGCTATTTCCTTAGTCCGACTAGTTATTAACGATGTTTTGTTAATTATTTTTAATGACTACAATCTCCTATGACATCGTTAACAGGGAATAATAATCCACTAAAATGGAATGAGAATTTCCTGAATATTGTTTCTTATAGATAACCACTATTATAGTTTCATGAGAATAAATACCCAATATAATATTTAGAGTTAGCTGATGTATAACATGATTTTATGACTTGGAATCATTCCCTCTTTCACGAAGAATTTACAGTGTTTATGGGTGATAGGAGTTCGATTTTTTTTCTCAAAAAGGTATTGTAACAAAGGAAATATAAGATGAATGGAGTATCTCCAAATGGTTGAATTTGATTTGTTGTATACATCAGGTAAAGGAAATTTAGTGGAAGTTGAATTAATTTAAATTTTATATGATTAGTTTTTAAAATAGGATTCATAACAGTGGAAGTTGATGTCGGTGACATATGACATGAACTTCGATTTTGAAAATCAATGTTGGTTTTCTATTTTCTTTTTGGTTTATTTAGTTACTAATTTGGTTCAAATAGTTAAGGAGGAACATAAATTAAATTCATAATGTATATCTATGAGTTCATAACTCAATGGTGGGGATACCATGGAGGGATAGAGGATGAAAAAGAGTTCAGGGTTATGTTTTAGAGATTATATGGTCATACATTTTGACTATTTGGAAATACTTATAAAATTTTACAACTATTCATGATGGTATTTTAATCCTATAATAAAGAATATGTATTTTGTTTTGAATGAAATTTTTTTGTCAGTCTATAAAAATGAAGGTTCTAGAGTATTTTTCAAAATGCATCACCTATCAGGAGGTTAATTTACAACATCTATTGACCATGGGTATGTTGTAGTATTTACCTATTCATGTTTGGAAATTAGAGAAGTGATCTATGTATTTTGTGATAGTTATCCCATGACTGATTCAAAAAAATAATTTTGTATTAGTGATAGTTTATCGACTCGTATAGTTGGGAAATTTTATCCCTATTTGTAAATATCACATGGTGGGGGAATTCTCTGAAATAAATATCCATGATGGGATAAAAAGTCATGGTTAACTAGTTTTGATAGTATCAGGCCATGCTCAATGTTTTATGAATTGTTTATAAAAATCCTTAAAATAAGCCCTTGGGACTCAGTTGATAATGATTATAATAAATCATCCTTATATGGGTGGAATATGTGAAAGGATGTTACAAAATCTGGAAGATATGCATTGGGATTTTGGTTTAGATTTCGGTGGCTCATGGGAGGAGCACATATCGTTAGAGGAGTTCTCCTGTTATAAAAGTCATCAGACCTTGATAAATAGGGGTTATTTGGAAGCGTTGAATGAACAAATATTTCATTCTCCACTTCTATGGTTGGAAACATATAATACTTCACTGTTTATGCGAATCCTTGTGCAAGAAACAACATAGAAGACACAAATGATTAGGGAGAGAATAAAGGCAACTCAGAGTTGTTCAAAATCATATATGGATCATCATTAATTATTTTTGATGATTGAGTTCAGTGATCATGTATTCTTGAAAATATATCCAAGGATTGAGAAACATCATTTAGAGAATTAGGGAATATTATCTCGTTGATACCTAAGCTCGTTTGAGATACTTGAATGGGTTAGCGAGGTTGCATATCTATTTGTATTTCTACAATGGTTCAGTTCAACGTATAATGTGTTAAATTTATCTCAATTGTGTAATTATTATCCTATTACTGATAATGTTAGTTTATGGGATTAAATTGACCTAGTGATGGATGGTTCATTGGTATGTGTTCCTTTTCTGATTTCAGAGAGGCAACATAAATACATTCATGAAAAAAGCATCAATCATGTGCGAGTTTTGTGGAAACATTATCGGATTCAGGTTGAATGTTGGGAATGGAAAAAATAAATGGTCTAGGAATGAACCAAAATATTCTAGGGAAATGTGGATGTTCCACCTTATAACTATACAATGGCAAATGATAGTGATCATTTAGTACCTCTGGTTTCATGAAAGTAGCCCTTTATTTACGTATTTTAAGTATTGAAAGTATTTGAGTGATATTTGGGATAGTTTGAAGGAAATTACTACTATTTTTGGGTATCTTTGAGTGGTTCATGGTATGATAATAGTTACTATAAACTGTGAAATATCTCCATGAAACCATGAAAGGTGAAACAAAGGGTGTTTGGTAAGATAATGATTTGGACCAAGGTTTGGCCAAACCATACGACCACCTCTGAGATTTTTTTTATAGTGTGGTTTTAGATGGTTGGAAAATTTATTTTATAAATACATTATACAAATGTGTAAGATGTTTATTTAAGAGGACATGTGTTTTTTGTTTCTATACCGTTTGTGTAATTGTGCTCCCAAACTATGCATAGATAAAAAGTAAGATCCAATTTTTTTTGGATATAACTAGGTTTAGAATCAAAACCCCTACCGTTTCCTCCAATAGGATAATAACATGAATTATTCTATTCATAATGGTTTTTGATACCCAATTCTTAAATCTAAGAGTGATCCGTTGGGATGTCATGATGGATTAAGGACGAATTATTTGTTATGTCACTGTTCTTGGACATTTTCCTTAGAATTATTATTTTTTCTTCTCCTGAAATGTTAGTTCCAATCCTTTAGAGCTATATCTCAGTTGTGTGATTCCAATAATATTGATATGTGGATTTTTTGAGGTTATTTAATGATATCTAAGATTGTTTTTTGTGTTTTAACCGATTATTGTTGAATATTTTTTTGCAGTTCTTCATTTCCTCCATAGTTTATGAGGTAGATGGATTCACTCTTGACTTCTCTTATTTGATCATGAATGATTTATTTAAAATTGATTATTTTTCATGAAACGTTTGGTTCATTTTTTTCAATTATTGATGGAAACCCGCTTTAGTAATAGTTTATTGAAATATGTTAATTGGTTGCTTTGGTGGAATGTGAATGTTGTAAAATTATTTTAAATTTATGATTCAAAAAAGGTTATTTTGTTATGATGGATGGAAAAAAGATTTTAAAATAATGTATGGTTGTATTGAAATTATTTTAAAAACATTGAGTTTGTATAGTTGTTGGCTTAAATTTCAATCCGTGAGATGAATGGGATTTATAATGGTGGTGAAATACCACCATCAAAGGGACATATTATGGATGTTATGTTCCCCATTAATTGTAAGACCAATCTTATGTGAGTGTGTGTGTGTGTGAAATGAAATCAGTTATTCAAAATACATTTGAAAAATGATTTCAATGATTTTTTGGTCACATTCCTAGGAAATAGATTTTGTTCAAGATTTTTTTAGTATGGAAACTATTAAATGTTTTATTATCAACTGTTAAAAATTGTTTTATATAATTTTTTTATAAATGAACAATAATGTTCTATCATAGTGGTGTGATAAGGGAATTCAGAGTGGAAAATTGACCATGTTTTATTGCTCACCCCATGCTTGGGTACTTTGGTTCACATTTAGATATTATTTATCAGGATATTGGTAAATGAAATGCATATCATTTACTTGTGATTCATCCTGAAATGTTGAGCATGGATGGTGGAGTTGAATTTTGGATCCTGTTTGGAGTTATTTAATTGGTCTCCTTAGAGTCCTTGATCCATTTGAGGTTTTCTTATACTTTTTACCCTGATATTACAATGTTGTGGTCTAGTTCATTTGTTATTTTAGTATTATATTAATTTGTATTACTCTGGTTTCATGAATCATTTAGAGGATTCTTGGTTATGGTTTGTTATGTTTTTTTAAAAACAATCATCCCCCAATAGTTCACTATCAATGGATATGAACAAGAAGTTAAGAAAGTGAAATAATATGAAATTAAAACGGTGGATGATTAATAGTTCATGGATAAGAAAGTGATTTCCTCAAGTCACTACAATGGAAATCAAAACAAGGACGTTTTTTCACATGAGGCCCTAAAATAAAGCACTCATGGATACTAATAGAATCCAAATGGTCCCCAATATTAAGAAATAATATGGTACATATCCTCCTTAAGATGTCCTGTCAAAGGACCATACTGATGTTTCTATATATTTTCATGTTGCAGAGGGTAGTAGTGATCTTTTGGATTCTAGAGAATTATTGGGAATCCTGGATAGTGAGAAAGAGGGATCTTGTATTCAAAAAGAATTTAGACTATGGAGGTATTCCAAATTTTGTGGTCAAATTAATGGGCGTGATGATTGGATTGAATCATAATGGTGTTTCTCCACGCATTATATTAGGGATCAATTTACACCAGAGTAGAAAAGGATCAAGGTGATGTATACCAAGCTCCTTAATCAGAAAAATTATCAATCTGAGTTGGAGTCTGCTGATTATGGTGCCACCTCTAGCTATGACCAAGGTGATGACATTGATTCTTTTGATATATAACTATTATATTTAGGTGAGGGTTTTTCTCATTTGTTCACCCCATCTCTCTCATGATTTTTTTACATTTATTTTTTTATAAATATCCTAGAACCTAGGTTCATAGATGGATCAAAATCATATAAATAGTAAGGATGTTTCTTAGAAACAAAAGTTATAATCTATAATTTACATTTTAAGTTATGATTTATTGGATAATTATATATATATATATATAAGTATTATTTTGATGTTTAATAATCATTTAACATATTTTATATTGGAATTATTATTAAATTATTATAATCATACTGTTATTTCAAAATTTAAAATTTTATATAAATATTATGATTAGTTTTAAAACGATAAAACATAAAAAATAATTAAGTGTATTTATTTTCAATTATGATTTTGTTTTATAAAATTTTAACAATAGAAATATGTGAAACACAATCATAATTATGAATCTACTAATGTGACTGTGAAAATTATGGAATTTTAATTATACAAATTATGAATGTTATTAAATTAACTAATGATAATAATAAAGATAATAATGGTTTTAAAAATATGAAAATGAATTGTTAAGAGGGAAAATCAGTAATATTGGGTTCCTATTTGGGGAAGCAGAGGGTCAAGAAGATGAAAATTTGAGGATGATCACCTTCATGAAAAGAAGTGATGTAGGTTGAATGGTGATATTGAGCACATAAAAAATGGTATCTTGGACGAGCACCATCTGGAATGGAGTTCATTAGTAGGAGAGGACTCTGAGTAGGATCAACTACCAGTTAAGAAGATTTTACTATATTCGATAGGGTTCACATGTCATTTGGGTTTCTGAAGCAATCATTGAAATCCATATCTAAGGATTTCAATCACAGATATACTTCTATCTATTTGAGGATGGGTATTGTTTTCATTTCAAGGTGTATAATATTGCTGTAGACTATTTTAATGAGATTGATTCGTAGTGGAAAAGATTCATTTGTTTCATATTTTTTCACCACAACCATTTTATATGTTACTATAGTGAACATATTAAATTGTTCCTATCAATGTTGTGTGATGGTTTTCTATAAGATGACTCTATTACAATGAATGTATCAATATATATTCAATTCGGAC
The DNA here is from genome assembly GCA_963277665.1 of Viscum album. NCBI lineage: Eukaryota > Viridiplantae > Streptophyta > Magnoliopsida > Santalales > Viscaceae > Viscum > Viscum album. Next base: position 65,984,531 of record OY728165.1, on the reverse strand, counting down.
TATCTGGATATACATACTTAGATTTCTCGATATTCTTGAATCCGTCCTTATTTTGAAATATTTGGGAATCTCGGTTTGTACATTATTTAACCAATTATATATACATATATACATCACTAAATAGAGTGTATTATGGATAAAAAATAATTTAATGCGATAATGAAAATTAGAGAACCAATTTTTAGTATAGAGAGAAAGATAGAGGGTTCTAAGCTGCAGGTTTTCTAGTTTTATAAAACTCAAGTAATGGAATTTATTTATATAAATTATGTTTTTATATTTTTGTGTGAGGGTTTAATTTTTCCTTAAAAATTTAATTCTCAAAACGTTGTTGTAAAATTTTAATAGAAAACATTGAAATGGTGATATTTTATTTATTTATTTTAATTTCGTTCTATATTTTCAAATTATTTAGGGGATTGTTTTATTTTTATAAAACAAAAAATTTATATTTTTTTGTATCATATAATTATGAATAAGTATTATTTTTAATTGATCTCATGTGTGGATATGTTATAAATTTATTTTTAAACCCATGATTTAGTTTTTTGTATGCTTTTAATTATTTATTTCCCTCTTCAAATAAATTTGTAATGAAAAAATATTATTATCTAATTTTAATATGTATGTGTTTTAAAAACACCATTTAGAAAACCCATTAACAATAAAATTATTTTCAATATTTATATTGAAACTATGTTTTTAAAAAATCGATAAGGGATTGATTTTATTCTTATTTTAAATGTTTTGTTTAAAATTTATGCTTTGAGTATATTCAATATATTACTTGAAATAATTTAAAATTAAATACAATTGAACTATTAATATATATATATATATATATATATATAATATTTTCAAGTATTCATTCTTCTCAAGGAAGTGTTTATATACGGGAATTATTATCATTTCAAATATAAATTTTTTAAAAATTTTATGTGAATTCCAATGGTGATTTATGTTCTTATATTTCATGTCTGACTAAGAGGTTGTCCTAAAAAATATATAATTTTTATACTTATTTTATGGGAATATATATAAATATATATCGACATATTTAACCATTAATACATTTTTTTAATGTGAAAGTAAATCATATATGAATTTTGATTAAATATCAAATAAAGATCTTTTACAATAAATTAATTCAATTTTTTTCATGGTTGAAATGTTTTATTTAAATAGTATATTTTTTAATTTTATGTTCATGCTTATGTTTATTTTCCTATTATAATAATTGATAGGAAATTTACAATATCTATTATTATAGTTTAACAGTTCATGCATTTATACTATCAATTTATGTATAAAATGATAAAGTCAGACATCGTATTTAAAATCAAGTAAATTATTATTTTATATCTCTATTTAGGGATGAGTATTTAAATGATAAAATTTACGAAATCGTAAACATTTATTTTATGTGGTTATGAATGAAATTATGAATACATGGAGGTTAATTATTTTTATTAATAGTCCATAAAAGGATAATTGATATGAATTTTTATTATACCGAATCTCACATGGGATTTTCAATGAATGTTCATATTTATACATTTATATATAGATAAATGTGTGTATGTACATTTAATTCAGGATAATTTTTTAATTTAAAAACTCGAGTGAAATATATATATATATATATATATATATATAATGGGATCTTAAAATGTTTTCATAAAACTAAGCATTAATACATTGTAAACATGATAGGAAGTGGGGAGTGAAACTGTCCCTCAAGAAACTGGGTTGGCCCAGACCAACGTTAATGTTTCTAGTGACTTCATGGGATTGATTTAAAAATCCTTATTAATGATTTCAAAAAATATATTTATTATTTTTAAATCATTTTCAAAGTATATTTATTTTAAAAGTATTATAATATATTATAATGGGATTTACCAAGGTTTTTGTCACTGGACTTTTAGAAAAAAGCATATTGGGTGTTTTAAATTTAACTTTCACAAGTTTAGTATAATATTCCGAAGGTGTTTTATTTTTTATGGAGTTAGCACATGTGAAGTAATTTTGTTATTTTATTTCATTTTCATACAGTTTTTATAAAATAAAATTTATTTGTATGATCTTAAAAACCTAGACCGAAAAAGGTTTTGGAATGTGAAATTCTCTCTATATTTTTTAGTTATCATTAAAAAAATCGACATCATTATTGTTTGATGAAGTCACAAGCACATGTTTGGGGATTCACTATGTCTATCAGAGCGATGATCTAGAAAAAATTTTAGATTAGACGTTGTAAATGTGGTATATTATAGGAGTTTAGCAGTTCTAGTTTTTTTTATTTCTAAAGATGGAAATTCATAATTTTCTTAAGTCTATTGACATAATTGCATGGGCTCGATTCATTTAGGGGAGGGTGAGAATGTAACACCCCTAGTTTTAATAAAATAATTATTTACTCTTTGTAATTTTGATTTAAACATTAATTAATTAATAATTAAATGAAAAATAATTTAAATATGTTAATTAAAATAAATTAGAAAATATTAATAAATAGAATCACCGTATTAAAAATTGTGAATATTTAAATCAATAAATTTTGTTATAAAATATATATTATTTTAAATGATTGGATATTAATAAAACTTCTTAAGAAAAAAAGAAATAATTTAAAATTGGAATTTAAAATTATTAAGTATAATATAATTATAAATATATATGATTATTATCATCATCTATAAAATTTATGTAATATATTTTATATTGAAATATTAAATATATTATAATATTATTTTTATTATTTCTGAATTAAAACTATTATATAAATATTATCATGAGTTTTAAAATAATAAAATATATCAAATAATTTTGTTTATATCATTTAAATAATTATTTTTTTGTAAAATTCTAACAATATAAAAATGTGACAAAAATAATAATTTTGAATATATTATTGAGATTATGAAAATTATGAAATTATAAATATATAATTTATCAATGAAATTAAATTAAATAATAAAATAATATTATAATATTAATCATAATAATGATAAAAACGAAGAAGATAAAAAAAATTTAAAAAATGGAAATGAATTATTTAGAATGGAAATCAAGGAAATCATGTTCTGACTTTGGGAGAGCTGGGGGTCAAGAAATATGGTATTCGATGATGATCTCATTTGAGAAAATTCGTGATGGAGATCCGAAACCAGTTTCAAGTATACATGAAATTAGATCTCGACCATGCACCATATGAAATGGTGTTCATTTTTCAAATATGAGTTAAAGCATGATCGGCTTCCAGTGAAGAGGATCTGAGTGTTGTCGATGAGGTTCGTTTTCTATAAGGGTTTCCAAAGAAATCATCAAAATCTATATCCTAGGGTTTCAATAACATATCTACCTCGATATATTTGAGGTAGGTTTTCATTTTCCTTTATAGGTGTATAATATAAATATACTATTTTCAAAGGTATGATTTATAGTCGCTGTGTTTTTTTGTTTCTTATTTATCTACCAAGACTTTTTCATATGTCCATATAGTGGAAATATTTAATTATTACTTTCAATGTTGTGTTTAGGTTATTCTTTAGATGATTCCACGAAAAAATATATCAATATATATTCTATTCGGTCATTCTAAATCTATATACTCTGCTTCCTCCAAAATCTTGAATCTGTTGTAGTTTTGAAACATTTGAGAATCTTCAATGGTCCACATTTTAAACGATTGTTTATAAATATATACATCGATGTAAATATATTATATTTTAGGGATATAAAATCCATCACTTTTAAAATGAAAATTGTAAAACCAATTTACAATTTGAAAAGAAAGAATTTGGGTTGAAAAGAGAATGTTTTTAGGTTTTATGAAATTCACGTAAGAGAATTTATTTACTTAAACGAATTTTAACATTCCGGTGTAATGGTTTAACTTTTGCATAACAAATTAATTTCTCAAAATGTTGTTGTTATATTTCAAGATAAGCCTTAATAAGGGTGATGTTATATTTATTTATTTTCTATTTGGTTCTTGATTTTCAAATTAGTATGGGGATTTTTTTATTTTAATAAAATGAAATTTTCAGATTTCAATTGTTTTTTGTATTGTCTAATTATAAAAGAGTGTATTATTTTCAAATTTCTATGCCTGAATTATTTCTTAATGGAAAATTATTTTTTTCATAATTCATATTTATGTGTTAAGAAAACACTTTTATAAAAATCCCTTATAAGGAATTTATTTTCAAAATGTTTATTGAAACTATGATTTTATAAAAATTTAATGTCTTTCATTTATTTATTTTTCAATATGTTGATTAAAATATATAATTATTGTATATTCAATATATTACTTTCAAGAATTTCCAAATCTATAATCATTAATTATTCATATATATTAATATTTAATATTTTCACGTATTTATTCTAGTTAAGGAATTATTTATACAACTGTATTATTATATTTTCAAATATAATTTTCATAAATTTTTTTATGTTATTTACAATTTTGATATATGTTTTCATATTTCATACGTGAAAAAGAGTCTATCCACAAATTAAATATAATTTTTGTACTTATGGAATACTAATATATATATATTGACATATTTAACCATTATAAAAAGACTGGAATGCAAAAGAAAATCATGTATGAATATGGGTTAAATTTCAACACAAGATCTTCTACAAGATTATATTTTCAATTTATTCACGGTTGAAATGTTTTATTTCATATTTTTATTTTATAATTTTATGTGCATGCTTATTATTATTTATCAATTATTCTATGTGATAATCAATTTACAATCACTATTATTTTATGTGAAGGGTTCAAGCATTTACACTATTAATTTATGTACAAAATGATAAAGTCAAACATCATATTTGAAATCATGGAAATGGGTATTTCATATATTTTTTCAAGGATGGGTATTTTTATTATAATGTTTAACATTCCATAAAAATTTATATTATGAGTTTATGAATGAGAGTACAAATATGTGGATGCTAATTATTTTTATTGATATCCCATAAAAAGGATAATTTTCATTATTTTTTATGGTACCAAGACACTTGTGATTTCCAATGAATTTTTATATTTATACATTTGTATATAAATAAAAGTGTGAATGTGTATTTTATGCATCATTATGATTTAAAGAAAATATCCAGGAAAAAATGTATATATATATATATATATATATAAAGAAATCTAAAAATGTTTTCATAAAATTATGTTCTTGAACGTGGAAAATATAATAAGGATTGGGGAGTGAACCCATCCCGAAAGAATGTCAGTAGGCATAGAAAACCTTCCATGTTTCAAGTGGTCTCATATTTTTTTTCAAAATCTTACTTAATAATTTCAAAAAATCACTGGATTATTTTAAAATAATTTTCAAATGTTATTTATTTTAAAATTATTATAATATTATATAAATGGTATTTATAATTATTTTCTTCCTTATCCTTTTAGAAAACTCCTTACTAAGAAATCATGCTCACCCTTGGTTTAAAATTTATTTATCATAGGTTTAGTAGAATTTTCTGAATGCATTTTCTTCACTTACAGAGTTAGCACACATGAAATAATTTTGTTATTTTAATTAATTTGATAAAATGTAATATATTTTTCGGATCCTCCAAAACATATTTAGGAAAAGTTATTGATTGTAGAATTCTCTATGTTGTTTGTAGTTCTGTTTTTTAAAGGTACACTTTATTTTTATGTGATGAACCCAAAATAACGAGTTCTGGGATTCCATGTTCGGTGTCTTGGGGATGTCATCAAAGTCTAAATAGAATATCCACCTTTTATCATGCTAATGAGGATGGGAAGTACATCACATAACTTATTATAGCATTTACATTGGTGTTCGTCTTCACCTTGTTAGTTTATTTTTATTACTCAAAATAAAATTTAAATTATTACGTAATTTGTACCTTATGATGGAAAATATTAAATAAACATTATTTGATTTAATTTAAAAAATTTCAGTCAATTAATTTTAATACAAAAAACCATAGCAATCAAAAATTATTTTCAGAAAAATGTACTTTTAATAATAAACATGAACATATAATTTTTTCCAAGTATTATGAATAATATTAATTTGATTTTTTTGTTATTTGAAAAAGGGTGGTTATTTAACTTTCCAACCATCACAAAATTATTAATTGAGGGAAAAAGACCAACTTTTTTTATTATAATAAAATATAACATAGGTTATAAAATGGGAAACTTTGGTTTCTAAATTCAATATATTATTTATAAATGTGTTATTTTACTCCTTCAATTCATGTTTTGTCAAGAATGTAGATTGAATTTTTAAGTCATTTTTATGTCATGATGATGTCCTCAAAGTTATGATATTTGTAAAAGATTACATTTATACAATTCACATAATTATAAATATTTTATGAATATTCCCAATAATTAATTCTAAGAACATATTAACATGATGAATCCAAAATAATAAATTAAATTTTTTAAATTAAATTAATAATGATTTCCAATTATTCTTTTAAATGAAAAAATTAAATACAATGAAAATGTGTTTTTTACTAAAAACGATATTTTAATTATTATGTGTTGTTAATTTTATTTCACATAATATTATAATTCAACAAGTGTTTATACATTTTTCTTCTCATTGATAAATTTTATTTGAAAAATCCATTAAAAATGAAAATATTAATTTTTCATATTAATACACACTACTCAAAAAAGGTCAATTGAAAAATATGTATTTTTTTATATTATATTATTTTAATCACATCTCATTAAAATTAATTATTTTTCTCATAACCATTTAATTTAATGTATTGATTAGTAATAAAAACCAAAAAATTATTATAAAAAACTATAATATCAGGAATAGAATCTATTATATACACTAAATCTGGGTTTCCTCTAGCTGACGTGTCACTTGCACACATTTCTATATCTTCAAAATACACATCTTCATTAATATTTTCTCCATCCAGCATGCCTCTCTAACTTGTAAAAAAATCTGTCGATCCCTGGGTTTCATTTTATTAGTTTCCAACTTCCCCAAACTTGCATCTATGAAACCACCTCCACCTCTGTTCCCACACACAGATTACCTACACCCACACTCTTGGAAGTCGATCTTCCTTCCTCTACGGCCTACGGTTCCTGTATGTTCTCTCTCCACCTCCCCACCTCCGCTCCCTATCTCTGCCTCCCTCGGGCTGCGCTGCCTATGACCGATCAGCCTCTTACACCTCCAGCTGTTACACCTTCAGATAATACGCATTCGACTCAGACAACCTCGGCTCCTACGCATCATTCTAGAAAGGTTGTATCTCCCACTACTATGCGTCTTCCCACTTGGACTTTTCTGCCTCTGACTCCTGCACATCCACCAACTCCACTTCCACTTGATATGCCTTTGCATCACCTGTGCTTCTGAAAAATACCCCTAGGATGGATCATTCAATGAAAAATATTATTCTTTAATCTATTGAACTATATTCTCATAGAGTGTTAATTTCAGATCCAAATTTATATTAAATGCCTTGAGTTCTCAGTCTTTCCATACCTTCCCCCATATCAACTAAACTGACCCAACGACCTATCTAAATTTTCTTATGCAGTGATTTTGATTTAGCTGTTCTAGTCCAATGCCTGTAGTTAATTTTTTTGAGAATTTTAAAGATCTTATTTGTGTCATTTTCATGCTTTGTTTTCTATACAAAGGATTTAAGATGATATCATTTTGTTAGTTTTCATTTTATATAATCAATTTTGTTTGTAGCAAACACTATTTATGAAGCTTATTCTTTGGAATCATTATGGTAAATTCATGTTCATTGAAATGGATATCATGTTTAAACATTTTGAGATACTAGTCTCATGAAAATTGTCAGGGATATGCAAAGACTGATTCAAGAAGAGGAAGCTGTGTATAGCTAGAAAAACTCTTACTATTTTGGGTTGATTCTACCCCCTCCCTCTTCAAGAATCTGTTTGGATTTAGGTATAACAAGTTTTTGTATTATTTAATTCCACAATACATATTCTTATCCATTCCATAAAACATACATACCTACATGTTGATCAAACATAACCATTTCTAGATTGTTTAGATGTAGGTATATCCATATTACTCATACATAGATATTTTTGCACTATTTAAAAAAAATTCACAATATTTCATACAGAATGTCCTTACAAATTACAATTCGTTAGCAGAAATATGTGTGATGCTTAATCAATGATATAGCATAGTATGTGTATACATTCTACAATCTTGGTCCTTGATTTTCCCATAGGTAGCCCATTAATTACTCTGCATTCGATATGATCTATTGCAAAACATCAATGTTTAGTTCTATGCACCGTTTTTAGAATTTATCATTGATTAAGCAATTTTCTTATGTCATTACAATACAAAAGTTTTTCCAATTCACCAATTACAACATATATTTCAATTTTTCAAACAATATTTATTTACTTATCTTTGAAGAAATCCAGATCTATGTGACATGTATATTATCCTAATATCATAGAAATAATATCCTCTTTAATTTTTATTATTTCCCTCCACTGAAAAAAGTTTTCATATTTTTTATTATAGTGATATTTTTTTCAATTCAAAAATTATGGGATATATTTCATTATATAGTCTAGTATTTATACAACTATTCATTATTTGATTCATGTTCTACCAATTTCAAAGTTACCTTAGACCTCTACTTTAATTCTACATTGCATGATTATTAAAACAATACAGAATGAACTTACATGAATTCTATGATTCAGGTTTCTTTATCACATTCTCCTATTTTTGAATGTAATGTTATCAAAGACTAGAAATAATTGATTCTCAATAATATTAATATTTCCATTTACATATTGTTTCATTTACTATTTTTTTGCATGTCATTAGTATTTTTTTGATATATTATTCTTATGCATCTACTTTGTAATCATTGTTTCATGTATCTATTATCTATACTAATGATCGGATCCTCCAACAAATGTGTCATTCCAAAATTCAGCGACGTTACCTAATTTCAATACCTCCCTTTCTCTACAAACATGGTTCCATCAAGCACATTCCCATTTCACCCGTGAAACCTCACCTCTACTAGAATGATGAGTTTGGGTTTTTTATAGATTCAATTTTTTTATCTATATCTTATATTAAATTAAAATTCATATCTATATTATTGTTACAAAATTATTAAACTATTTTTAAATATGATTTTATTGACTGTATGGGATTCAAAACACCCATGGTTTATCCCATGGAGGAGGTGTCTAAGTGCTACTAGAATGGTGAGTTTGGGTTTTTAATAGATTCAAATATTTAATTAATAGATTATGTTGCATTTATATTCCAATATATTTTATTTTTTACTAATGTATCAAAGTATTTCTAACCATTATTCTATTGTCTATCTTGGCATTAAAACAACCATGGTGTATCCCATATTCGAGGTGTTTATGTTCTGAAAAAATGGTGAGTTTGTTTTTTTATAGATTCAAATTTCATAGTAGGTTCTTCTTTTTCCCCTTCTGATCATATTTTTTTCGACTATGTCTATTTTATTTCATACATGTTTTTCATGTCCCCTCCCAAGAAGGTTTACCCCTCTTGGGTCAGAAATGTGTGAAGTTAGATAGTAACCCCTCGAGTCCCACCTCTAGTAGGCCTTATATTGGCAACTAGCACCGAGGGTATAGTAACACACAAATGGGAGGCATTACTGTCACGACCCGCCTTCACCAAAATAAGGGAAGGGTCAGCAGACTGCCAGGCCCTTCCTTCTTTAAGTTGAAGGAGAGATAATGAACCCTGAAACCCACCTTCAATAGGTCCCGGAGTGGCGACTAGCACCAAGGGTATATAATCACACACTAAATGGAAGGCATTACCCTTTTTCTGTTTTACATTATCGGGAGATAAGATGATGGAACCAAACAACTCTAAAGTAAAAGAAAAGTAAAGCCAAAAGTAAACCATTCCCACATGCATGTTTCAAAAGTAAAAGCCATAAAGTACAAAAGGTGACTACAAAGGTAAGTACCAAAGAAGGAAAAACAACAACTCCAACTACCCCAAAGGTCCGAGCTAGTATGGTCCCGCACGATCCCTGAAGTCCTCCTGGAAACCTGAATGCAGTTTTATATACGTAGGGTGAGCATACAAGTAAAATCAGTAGGGAAAACCAAAGACTGTTGTGCACAAGTGGGGGAACGTACTAAAGTCCTGTGAGAAAAAGGAGTAAACAAAACACCTTTCAAGGTAAACTATCCTCCCAAGCCTCACCAAGGCACACTCCCCAAATAACGCAAGTCAAGTAAAATATATAATAAGATCACATCGATGTTTGGGTACCCCGTGCCACTTTCCCACTAGTTATTGAGACATCATGCGTATCAAACCAATCCCGCCATTCACACCACAATCCCACTGCCACACCCGCCCCCACACACCTGGGCCACAACCGCACGCAGTACCACTGCCGAAACCCGCCTGCAAACACCTGGGCCACAACCACACACAGTCCAACTGCCGAATCCCGCCTGCAAACACCTGGGCCACAACTATCACATGAAACCACGCCTGCAAACACCTAGTCCAGAACAACAACCACCACGCCCGAAGACACCTGGGCCTCATCCCGAAGACACATGGGAAACCGCCTGCCGCACACACTTGGCCAACCACCACACTACCCCACGCAAGGGTTCTTGGCCTAATAATGGACCTCAGGCCATCACAGCCTTCCCGAAGATACTTTGGCTATCCGGGAAAGGTAGTAGAAAAGAAGATAATAACCATCCACTAAGAATAGTTTTGGGAAAACACCCTCCCCCATGAAATGGGGGTGTTCGGAAATAAGTGCTCAACTTGGGTGGGGTGCGAATAAGAAACACAAAGCTACAAGTATATATATATAGGCAACAAGAACTCACCCAAAGCTAGGTATTTCATCAGACAGCCTACAGATCACAACATCACTCAAGTCTGAGTCACGACTCTCTCGAACAAAACCCGTTTTTCCCATTCCTGTTTTCATGTTCAGTAACAATGTTCAATTAATTTTATGCACTACTGGGAAACTAACACCATAAGAATAACCAAGGAAAAGAAACTAGCCAAACATCAATTTAAACATTCACACTCGGATCTCTTGTAATGTTTCAACAATAAGGAAAAAGTGATATCCCCCGAAGTACTGAAACCAAAGACAACCCCGAGACACTGCCCCATATCCCCTCCCCAAAAATGTTTTTCATCAATAGAGGATCCCACCCCAATTCGTGATAAAAAAAAGTAACCACTGGGTCTTAAAACTCACAACCACCGAATCCATAACAACAGGGGATCCCATCCCCGATTCCACAACCATCGAGAGTATAAAAATAGGGGATCTCATCCCCTCCCACATCTCCAGCAATCGGCCTGTGAAATAAAACAACCAAACCACTTCCAACAACACTAAGAAGGATCATGCCTATATTTTCATATTTAAAAGATTTTACACACTCCATGATTTCAATTCCATGTGTCTTAACCGGGGGTTATCACAGAAGGGTCGATCCTGGTGCTTTTAATTTATTCAGCCGGGTATACAGGATTCACCAATTTAATTTTCACAGCAGGAGTTTTCAATTAAGAACAACCCATTTAAAACACCACGAGGGGTTCATTAGTGCACAAACAACAACCACCAATGACCTCTATTTTCAGAGGGCGTAAGCCAACACAACTCAAAAATATGATCATAATATAAACAACACTGACAATCACAACCCCCTTCTTTATTTATAGAATCCGTTCATTTTCATTATTAGGTTTGGTTTATCCAATTATATAGAAACAAAATCACACCCACCCCACATGATACACAAAAGAGAGAGGCGAAGGAGAAATTCCCTACTTGTTGGATCAACGATCTACACTGAGGAAGGGGCGGAACATCACTGATAATGATGCAGCTCGCCTTAATGAAAATCGCTTCATCTATCAATGCTTAGGTCGGGCGCGGAACTCTATGCATAATGATGCGGCTCACCCGATGTGCCAGAAGCTGTTTGTGAAAATCTGCGATCGAGGAAAAAAACCCCGACTAACCCTTGTTTTATAAGAGTCGTCGACGGTTGAGATGAGAATTCAAAACCATGTAAGGAGCGGGGTCGTGGTTTGACCACGCGGTTGAGCGGTTACACATGGAGGTATCTCGGAATTTTTAGGAATTTATTATGGGTTTTAAATGGTTTTAAAAGGATTCAACGAATTAATTTACGTCAAAACTTACGTTGCGGGAGAGGAAATGTCCGGTACTGGAAAAAGAACGAAAGGCTCGGTGAGGGGACACGGTGCCACCGTCACGGTGTCACCCTCATGGTGCCACCCTCATGGTGTCACCATCACGCTGTCACCCTCACGGTGCCACCTTCACGGTGCCACCGTGACCGGTGTTACCGTCACCATGCCACCTTCACGGTACCACCGTCACGGTGTCACCCTCACAGTGCCACCATGACCGGTGCCACCCTCGCGCTGCCACAGTTTCCGGTGGCACCCACACAGTGCCACCTTTTTGGTGGAGCCTCAATTTCGAAAAGTAATGGGCTAGGAGGGTTCGGTCCATTACATTAGATTCCTCTTAAATGATTCTCTCCCTCGATAGTCAAACAACCCGAGAAGGAAAGAGAGGGTCCGAACAACCACCTCGAAAGATACCTCTTAGAAGTGAACACATGCTAACTAAAAATACTTCCCTATCAAGAACCAAGAAACATAACATACCAAACTTCCCAGGCATGTGGGTTGGGGAGTCTCCTCCCCCATGTCAAGATATTATCCGCTTTGGGCGACACTGACTCGCCCGCAAGAGTTTAATCGCATCCACCTTAATTCATCTTGATTAGGGGTCGGGTTCTCTCCTCTCCCATAGCCAAGGCTTTTCACACACAATCAGAGGAAAGAAAACCAGTACATTTCATAGGCAAAAGACAAAACATTCTACCATGACAGGTACAACAAGGAACAAAACTCAAAACAACTCTGGGTACTGGGTACGCATCTGTGCTTCCCTCTCCCACGTACTCTCCTCAAGCCCACCATGTATCCACAACACACAAACCAAGGGAATGGTTCGCCCACGAAGCACCTTCTCCTTGTGATCCTCGATCATCACTGGTCTCTCCACAAAAGTCATGTCATCCTCGATGTCCAGCTCACCCCAATCAAGGACATGTGAATCGCCGGGCATATACCGACGGAGCTGGGACACATAGAAGACATCATGTATCCTCAGTAGCGGCGGTGGTAACGCTAGCTGATAAGCCACCTCACAGACATGTCACAAGACTTCAAAGGGTCCGATGAACCTGGGAGAAAGCTTACTCCCCTTGTCGAACCTCCGCTGCCCACGCCAAGGGGAGACATTCAAGAACACGTGGTCTCCAACCTCAAACTCCAAGGGCCTCCTCCTGGTATCGGCATACGACGTCTGTCGGTCCTGGGCTGCCTTCAACCTTTCCCGTATGAGCAGAACCTTTTCTGTCATGCTCTGCACCACCTCCGGGCCAAGGATTCCTGCCGCTCCCACTTCGGCCCAACACATAGGTGAACAGCATGGCCTCCCGTACAATGCTTCAAACGGGGCCATACCGATGGTAGAATGATAGCTATTATTGTAGGAGAACTCTACCAGGGGAAAGTGTCGCACCCATGATCCTCCTGAGTCTAGAACACATGCCCGCAGAATATCCTCCAAGGTATGGATGGTGCACTCTATTTGTCCATCTGTCTGGGGATGGAAAGCAGTGCTAAGACGAAACTGTGTGCCAAAAGCATGTTGCAATCCTCTCCAGACTCACAAGGTAAAACGTGAATCCCTATCCGAGACTATAGACCTCGGAACTCCATCCAACTACACCACCTCATCCACGTACCTTCGTGCCAAAGAATCCAATGCATTAAATCCCTGATCACAAGAAAGTGAGCCCATTTTTTTAACTTGTCCACTACCACCCAGATAGCCTCGCATCCCCCTTGGACCTTGGGTAGTCCCATGAAGAAATCCATCGAGATGTCATCCCCCTTCCACCCGGGGACATCTAGGGGATGCAGTAGGCCGCGTGGAACTCGGTGTTCAACCTTCATTTGCTGACACACTAAGAACTTGGCCACAAACTCCGCCACCTCTCTCTTAACTCCGGGACACCAAAACAGCCTATTCAGTCCCTGGTACATCTTGGAAACTCCTGGGTGTACCTCCAGGGGTGAGTTATGGAACTCACTGAGAACCTTGCCGCACACCGCCTCCGGAACCAACAACCTTCCCTAGAAAAGCATTGGGTTCTGACCATCCTCTGTCCATCCTTCTGGAGCATTTCCTTGGTCAACTCGGTCACACATCACTTCGCACTCCAAGTATCCCCACTGAGACTCCTCCACTTGCTGAAACAGAGATGACTACAATTTCATCTGATATAGGCAGCCTCTACTGCTATCCATCCTCACATATAGGTGTAAAACAACCTACTCCTCCATCGCCTTCCAGGCATCTGCAGACTCTCGGACCACATCATTCTGCGACCTCCTGCTCAAGGAATTGGCCAATACATTTCCCTTCCCCTCAGTATAAGAGATATCGAAGTCGAAATCCTGGAAGAACTCCACCCATCTCCGCTGTCAAAAGTTTAGGTCCCACTGGGAGAAGATATACCTCAAGATTTTTTGATCTGTGAATACGACAAAGCGTTCTCTGATGAGGTAGTGACGCCATAACTCTAGCACAAAAATGACCACTGTAAGCTCCACGTCGTGGGTGTCGTAATTACGCTCATGAGGGTGTAGTTTCTTGGACCCATAAGAGATCACCCCTTGTTGCTGCATCAACACACATCCCATGCCATGTCCTGAAGCATCACAGAACACATCATAATCCGCCCATTCTTCCGGTAATCTCACTACTAGGGATCTATCCAACTTCTCTTTCAGATAGATGAATGCTGACTCGCACTGCTCACTCCACACGAAAACATGGTCTTTCTTGGTAAGGGCTGTCAAAGGGGCTACTACTCGGGAGAAGTTGGGTACGAACCTCCGATAGTAACCTGTCAGCCCAAGGAAACTACGAATCTCTGCCGCATTCTTGGGTGCTTCCCAAGAAACAAACGCCTCAACTTTTGATGGGTCCACCACTACCCCCTTCTCGGACACCACTTGCCCGAGGAAGTGCACTTCTCGTGTCCTGAACATGCATTTTGACAAATTCCTGTAGATCTGATGAGGTCTAAGGACCTCCAGAACCATCCTCAGGTGCTCTGCATGGCCTCCTCTGATCTTGAGTAGACCAGGATGTTGTTGATAAACACAACTACGAACCAATCTAGGTTCTCCTGGAAGATGGAGTTCATAAGCCCCATGAACATAGTTGGGGCGTTCGTAACACTAAATGGCATGACTATGAACTCGAAGTGTCCCTATCTGCACCTGAATGCCATCTTCGGGATGTCTCCCTCCTTCACTCTCAGCTGGTGGTACCCAGACCGTAGGTCGATCTTCGAGAACCATCCTGCCCCTATCAGCTGGTTGAAAAGATCGTCTATCCTCGGAAGAGGGTCGAAATTCTTGATCGTTACCTGATTCAGCCTCTTGTAGTCTATGTACATCCTGAGACCTCCATCTGCCTTCTTTGCAAACAAGAATTTAGTGCCCCACGATGACACACTCGGGCGAACATAACCCCTCTTCCTCAGATAATCAATCTGGATCCGCAACTCCCGTAGCTCTGAAGGTGCCATCTAGTAAGGAGCCATCGAGATTGGACGAGCGCCAGGCTGCAGGTCTATCCCGAACTCGATATCACGTCAAGGAGGTAGAGTCTTCACCTCCTCAGGAAAGATGTCCATAAACTCACAGACAACCTCTGGCACCCCCACCATTTTGACATCTACTGACTCTACTGACAGCTCGGCCAACAAGGAGGGGAGAGGTTCTTCTTGCATACCGCCCTTCTGACTGCTCCGTTCGCTGGTGAAGGTAACACACTGACTGCCCAAGTCCGATAACACAACCCTTCTTTAGAAACAGTCGATGACGGCACACACAGAAAATTTCCAGTCGATGCCTAGGATGACATCGTATGGCTTTATCTGTAGAAGGAGAAGATCCCTAACCGACAGACGTGGCCCTATCATCAGTCTACATCCTCGAAAAAAAAACAACAAGTTAGTCTGACCTCCGATTGGTGTGCTCAACACCAAGGGCACCGGAAATCTCTCAGCATCTAGACCCAACTCACGAGCTAGACTTGGATCAACAAAGGAGTGCGAAGCTCCGGTATCGAACAAGGCATATGTAAGAGTGCTAAACAAAATGATCGTACTTCGAACAACCACCTGCCATGCTGGAACTGCTGCCTCTATGGTGTGTAGCTGTCCACGCCCATCTCTAATGCCCCTCGGCTGTTAGCCACCTCCCCGACCACGCCCTGGTCGGGGTCCCTGAGGAGCGCCCTGAGGTTGGCCCCCTCCTCCCACGTCTGTCCTCGGAATAATGGGAGCTCGTTGTCCCTGCTGCTGTTGCTGGAAAGGTCTGGCTGGAAGCTGCTGCTGGGGCAGGTGCTGGGGCTGTCCGCCACTACCGTACTATACCCGGTATGGGTACGGACTCCGGAGATTTCCATGCCTCCCACAGACGAAGCACCGCGGTCCCAGGCCTGTAGGAAAAGGGCGAGGACTGGGGGATCAAAACTGAAACTAATGCGGTCTGCTCCCTGCTGGTCGAAACCTGGAGGGTCTTGATGCTGGAGGTCTGGGGATGACGACCTTCCCCTTTGATGGTCCCAACTGGATCCCCTCTCATGACACACCTCCTAGAGCATGCATCCTCTCCACTACTTCGGCCTTCTTCTGGACCTCCAAGTACATCGACAAGGTAAAGGGGGTAACAACATACTGGAGGGAGGGTCAGAGCTCCTCCTCCAAATGTCTTTCCCAAGATTCCTTGTCGGGAAAGGGGTCCAGAGAAAAATGTAGGAGGTCCTTGAACATTATCCCTAGCTCCCTCATGGACATACTCTCATGTTGGAGGGAGAGTACCTCCTGTCTCTTTTCTTCCTTCATCGTCGAGGAGAGTAATTCTGCCCGGAACCCCCTCTCAAAATCAGCCCATGCCACCTCAACATCTCTCCTCTACCCTAGGTAAAGCGTCCACCACTGATGCGCCGCTCCCCGGATCTGGCTGAGGCAAGAGGAACCCATTACTCATTCGGGGCCCGAATCAGGCCGAAGGCTATCACTAGCTCCTCTAGCCAACCTTCCCTCTTCATGTGAGAGGTGCTGCCCTCATACTTCTTGAGGGTCCGTCACTGGAAGGCCCAAAGAGTCTTCTTCCATTGGTCATCCTCTTCCTCTCGATCATCTCTCTTCCAATCGTCCAAAGTATTCTCCAGGGCCTCGATCTCTTGTACCACACGTGGTCACCTTCCAGGTGCCATAGCTACAAGGTAAACAAGGAGTGCCTAAGCCCAAGTAGTGCAGAATATCGTTCTTAAAACTTCTTAAAATTCTAATATATTATTAATTCCCAAGACATCCCAGAAACACGAGAACACAAGTCATTATGATGCATGTACCTTTCCTAGGGTCTCTACCCTGTAATCAGCGTGGTCTCGCTTGGCCGTTCGGTAGGTCCAGATTCCTTGCATCGGATCACGGGGGGCCCTAAAATCCCGTGTCCTAGCCGGTCTTCCCTGGCCTAATTCACACACCAAGGTCACCCAACAATATTTCCTTACCATCCCATGCAATCCTCAGTATGACTAACTCCAGACTCCATCCTATCTCTCAATCATCACCTCTGATACCAATCTGTCAAGACACGCCTTCACCAAAAGGAGGGAAGGGTCAGCAGACTGCGAGAACCTTCCTTATTTAATTTTAAGGAGAGATAATGACCCCTGAAACCCACCTTCAATAGGTCCCGGAGTGTCGACTAGCACCAAGGGTATAGAATCACAAACTAAATGGAAGGCATTACCCTTTTTACATTTTAAAAGATCGGGAGATAAAATGATGGAACCCAACAACTCCAAACTGAAAGAAAAGTAAAGCCATAAGTAAACCATTCCCACATGCATGTTTCAAAAGTAAAAGCCACAAATTACAAAAGGTGAATAAAAAGGTAAGTAACAAAGAAGGAAAAACAGCAACTCTAACTACCCCAAAGGTCCGAGCTAGTATGGTCTCACGCGATCCCCGAAGTCCTCCTGGAAAACTGAATGCAGTTTTATATACGTAGGGTGAGCATACAAGTACACTCAGTAAGGAAATCCAAAGACTCTCATGCATAAGTGGGGGAACGTACTAATGTTTCACGAGAAAAAGAAGTCAACCAAACACCTTTCAAGGTAAACTATCCACCCAAGCCTCACCAAGGCACACACCCCAAATAACTCAAGTCAAGTCATATATATAATAAGAGCACATCGATGTTTGGGTACCCCGCACCACTTTCCGATGAGTTATTGAGACATCCTGTGCATCAAACCAATCCTGCCATTCTTAGCGCAGTCCCACTACCACACCCACCCGTACACACCTGGGCCACAACCGCACACAGTCCCACTGCCAAAACCCACCCGGAAACACCTGCGCCACAACCACATGGAGTCCCACTTCCGAATCCTTCCCAAAAACACCTGGGCCACAACTATCACATGTAACCACGCCTGCAAACACCTATTCCAGAACAACCACCACCACACCCGAAGAAACCTGGGCCTTATCCTGAAGACACATTGGAAACCTCCTGCCGCACACACCTGGCCAACCACCACACTACCCCGCCCAATGGTTCTTGGGCTAATAATTGACCTCAGGCCATTACATCCTGCCTGAAGA
The DNA here is from genome assembly GCA_963277665.1 of Viscum album. Lineage (NCBI taxonomy): Eukaryota > Viridiplantae > Streptophyta > Magnoliopsida > Santalales > Viscaceae > Viscum > Viscum album. The sequence continues at coordinate 65,965,663 of OY728165.1, read as the reverse complement.
TACTTGGGATATTGGGGAAATGGACCAGAAAAAGAGATAATAACCAGCCACTTAGAATAGTGTTGGGAAAAACACCCTCCCCCATGAAATGGGGGTGTTCGGCACTAAGTGCTCATCTTTGGTGGGGCGTGAATAAGAAACACAAAGCTACCAGTATATATATATATATATATAGGTAACATGCACTCACCCAAATCTAGGTTTTTCTTTAGACAACCTACAGATCACAACAGCACTCAAGTCTGAGTCACGACTCTCGCCAACAAAGCCCATTTTTCCCATTCTTGTTTTCATGTTCAGTAACAATGTTCAATTAAGTTTATGCACAACTGGGAACTAACACCATAAGAATAACCATGGAAAGGAAACATGAAAAACTTCAATTTAAACATCAACACATGAATCTCTTGTTACGTTTCAACAACAAGGAAAAAGTGAGATCCCCCGAAGTACTGGAACCAAAGACAACCCCGAGACACTGCCCCGTGTCCCCTCCCCAAAAAGGTTTTTCATCAACAGAGGATCCCACCCCAATTCGTGATATAAACAAGTAACCACCGGGTCTTAAAACTCACTACCACTGAATCCATAACAACAGGGGATCCCATCCCCAATTCCACAACCATCGAGAGTATAAAAACAAGGGATCTCATCCCCTCCCACATCTCCAGCAATCGGCCCGTGAAAGAAAACAACCAAACCACTTCCACCAACACTAAGCAGGATCATGCCTTTATTTTCTGATTTAAAAGATTTTACACACTCCACGATTTCAATTCCATATGTCTTAACTGGGGTTTATCAATGAAGGGTCGATCCTGGTGCTTTCAATTTATTCAGCCAAGTATACGTGATTAACCAATTTAATTTTCATAGTAGGAGTTTACAATTAGGAACAATCCATTTAAAACACCACGAGGGGTTCATTAGTGCACAAACAACGACCACCAATAGCCTCGATTTTCAGAAGGTGTAAGCCAGCACAACTCAGAAAGATAATCATAATATAAACAACACCAATGATCACAGCCCCCCTTCTTTATTTATAAAATCCGTTGATTATCTTTATTAGGCCTGGTTTATCCAATTCTATAGAAACAAAATAATTCCCACCCCGCATGATACACAAAAGTGAGAGGCGAAGGAGAAATTCCCTACTTGTTGGATATACGATCTACGCTAAGGCCGGGGGCAGAACTTCACTGATAACGACGAAGCTCGACTAAACGAAAATTGCTTCATCTATAAATGCTTAGGCCAGGCGTGGAACTCTACGCATAACGATGCGGCTCACCCGATGTGCCTGAATCTGTTTGTGAAAAGCGGTGATCGAGGAAAAAAATAAACCACGACTAAACCTTGGTTTATAAGAGCCGCGAACGGTTGAGATGAGAACGCAAAACCGCGTAAGGAGCGGGGGTCGTAGGTTGACCAAGTGGTTGAGCAGTTACACATGGAGGTCTCTTGGGATTTTTAGGAATTAATTATAGGATTTAAATGGTTTTAAAAGGAGTCAAAGAATTAATTTACGTCAAAACTTACGTTGCGGGAGCAGAAAAGTCAGGTACTGGAAAAAGAATGAAAGGCTCAGTGAGGGGACACGGTTCCACCGTCACGGTGTCACCCTCACGGTGCCACCATTTTGGTGGAGCCTCACTTTGGAAATGTAATGGGCCAGGATGGTCCGGGCCATTACAATTACCCTCTAAGAGAACACTTGCTAAAGAGAGGGATAAGAGAGACACAAACCAACTCCAACTCAGACTGAAATAAAAAATAAAACCCATTTAAAACTATGTAATTTCATAAAAAAACTACTACAACTGAATGGGGAAAACTAAAAATACCAAAAGAAAGTAAGAGCTACAACAACCACAATCCTGAACAACTCCTACGCACCCAATCTAGTTGAAAATATCTTGATCTCCAACCTATTCCAAGTGACTTGATAATAGTTTATATATACATAGGGTGAGTATAACAATATACTTAGTAGGATCCTCCCTCAAGCCTCTCCTGCAAATGTAAAGAAAGCATGCTAAAGCACAGTGAACAAAAAGTGAAACTAACTCGTCACCTCAACATGTATACTATGTTCCCAGGCTCACCATGGATACTCTCACCAAGTAATGCATACAAGAGTATATAATATAATAACGAATATCAAGGGTACCCTACTACTACTTCCCCACTGGTTTTCCACTTTTCCCCAATGTCGCACATTCTATGTATCTCCCTCCAAAAAAGCTTGCCTACAGACACATGGTCAAAGCACCAAAACATGCACCTCTTGAAAAAACCCACCACGTCCATATAAGCAATGTAACCATGTAGTTTCTGGGAGCAACCACAGCTCGCATAACGTTTATTATACATCAGGTATTAATCATTATGCCATTATAGCCCATAAACCGAGTAAGGATCTTCAATCCATCATACCCTATACATGTTACACATATAGTAGTTCATAGGAAACTATATCCAGAATATATGTTTGTGAATAGCGTCAATCCATTACCACCCTATACACACATATATGGTGAAAAATAACCACTATGCCTACCAGCACATGTAACTACCAAGATAAGATAGTGGGGGAAAAGGGGGTAGTTAACCATCCATCCTCCCACCGAAATGTTGGGGAAAGCACCCCTTAGGAATAAGAATCCCAGGGGTGTGAGTTTCCATAACTGATGGGGTGGAGTAGCATATAGAAAGATAAAAATTACAAAATATACTATAGTTCACAACCACACTATGGGAATAACCTATTCTTAGACTCAACTTCAGCTAACCTCTCTAGGACTCATAACATTACATCTTGGAAAGCTCCCACCTCATGGGTTAACATCATTTATTCAATTATTTATTTACTACATTACTTTCTTATATTCCCAGGAATTCTAGAAAAACATTCATTTCTATTAAACACAAGGGGGATCAACACGAGGAGTAGATGAAATACCCTTTGAGTCTTTTCTTCCTATAACAAGGGAGTAGACCTTTCCTCCCTTGAGAAGCTTAACACGGAAAGCGTGTGTCATACTTTGCATGTCTTCACCCCTTTCAGAAGAGGGGTAAAAAAGACCAACTTCCTTGAGTAGAGGGTAAATTGAAGTAGATAAACGACCAATAAGAATCAGTATGAACCCAAGTATTCACATCCAACCCATTTCATCATACCTGGTGTTCTCTCCGACACCCGCATGCATAGACCGATGAATCTCGCCACTCTAGGCATCATCTGATGCCACAACCAGTAGGCCTCCATGCCCCCTTATATCACAACAGGCATCCAAGCTCATATCACAACACAAGATGCATGAAAAAAAATATCATATCAATTGGGCTCATGGACCTTTAATAACCAAGAGGGTAAATCATAAACCTAAAAGGAATTAACTTTTATCAAACAACCAATTATTTAATCCATCTTGGATTAACCTATTTATTATTCATAGGTTCCAAATTCTGGAAAACTAACCAGTAAGTTGTTACAAATAATTATACATGCTTTCTGCACCAATTTGATTAACATCAAATTACAAAAATGAACCAGATTCATTTACATGCCTATTTATATTTAGCCATACAATTTTCAATTAATTCCAGATTTATGTTATTTACCAATTTCCATCACGAACTAAAAGATAAAAAAGAAAGCAAAAATATCACACTATCTAGAAAAAAAGAGACAATAACATACAAACAATATCAATTTATTTATCCAGTTCAAATATTTTTTATGTCATTCCATTTTGACCTAGTGGGATAAAACATTAAAACTTTACTGTTTCATATAAAATAAAAGAGAAGAAATGAATCCCCTACCTCAAACGGTTATTTTCGTTCTTTATACAAGAATGATCCATACAAAGGATCACAGTCACCTCTTCCCGTGACAGCTGTATCCACCCGAGGGTGTCGTAGTACGACCGATCTAACCAAAACCAGAGAAAATACCATTAAAAGTATATAGATAAAATACCATAACAAGGAAAGGATAAACAGGAGGAGATGAACCAAAAAGAACGATGATAAAACATACCTTATATTGATGATAGATTGACACATGCTACTTGCTCAAAAATTCTGGGTGTGCATGAAGTAGTACGAAACATCAAATGGAAAAGATTCGAGGATTAATGTTCAATATCATAGCTCTTATGGGAAAAAGGAATGGTTTGAGCGTCTCACACCAGGGAACAAGAAGGCAAAACAAGGGAGGAAGATATCTCATCCCTTTATAAGATTTAACAGAACAAAAGATTATGATACATTGGATTTTATATTAAAATAAGATTACACTAAAACACATAGTTTGAAGAAGTAAACTTATCCCGGGACATAGGAAAATTAATATAGGTGTTATGAGATTTTATTTATCTTTAAATCCCTTAAAATAAGGCCATGAGTGTGTTTTACATCAAAGAAAATGTTGAAGGAGAGAAACTATAGGAAGTTGGAAACACTGTTCACGATCCTGAGAACATTGTACACCTACCTATCCTGGAAACACTATACACACACCGATCATGGACTCACTAATCCTAGAAACACTATTCATAAAATGACTCACTCATCCTGGAGTCACCGATCTTGGAAACACTGTTCATGAAATGAATCACCAATCTTGGATTCAACGATACTGGACTCAACGATCATGAAAATACTGTTAATAGAATGAATCAATAATCTTATAATCAATGATCTAAGACACACTAATGGAACTATTCATATTGATCTCACCGATGGAACAGTTCACATCGGTCTCACTGATGAAACTCCTCACATATGTCTCACTGATGGAACTGTTCACATCAGTCTCACCGATGGAACTCTTCACATCTTTCTCACCGATTGAACTGTTCACATCGGTCTCAAAGATGGAATTGTTCACATCTATCTCACCGATGGAACTGTTCACATCAGTCTCACCGATTGAACTCTTCATATCAGTCTCACTGATGGAACTATTTTCAGAATTGGAAAATTGTAAAAGTGTTGCGGATAAGTCACCTTGACCCCCAAAAACATGCCAGACACCAGATTTTTTCAATGGAATGGACCATAGAGGTCTGGGCCCATACATCAAATAACTCTCAAAACTTTCTCAGCCTTGAGAATTTGAAACCAACCTAAAAGGAAACTGAAAAGAAGTATGAAAAACCATCCATCGAGATACCTTTTAAAAGAGAGAAATCCAAAAGAAGAAACCAGAGAAATCCATCTCATAAACATGAAAAGTTTATGACCACAAAGCAAACATTGTTACATGAAAAGAGTTAAACATCAAACAACTCTAGGTAATGTGCACATATCTGTGACTCACATTCCCAGGTACTCACCTGTGTGCCATCATGTAAAAAAAAGACACGAACCAAGGGGATTGAATGCCTACACAACACCTTCTCTTTGCAGTCTTGGATCTCCACATGCCGCTCCTCAATGGTCGCATCATCATCAACATCGATATCTCCCAAATCGATAACATGAGAGTCATCATGAAGATAACGAAGAAGCCATAGTACATGAAAAAAGTCATGTATCAGGCTCATTTGAGGGGGATGTGCTGCTCTATATGCCACGAATCGAACATGAGCCAAAACCTTGAAAGGTGCCACAAACTGGGGAGAAAGCTTACTCCCACGACTGAACCTTCACTACCCAAAATGGGGATTCTTCTTATAAACACGTGTTCGAAAACATAAAACTATAAGGGTCTCCTCCTCTGATCGTCATATGATTTCTGACGATCCTGTGTTGTCTTCATCCTCTCATGAATCACCTAATCCATCACTGTTGTATTCTTCCGTAGTTCTAGTATGAGAATTTTTCACTCTTCGGACCCATTCGAGCACAACGGAGAACAGATGGGACAACCATACAAGGATTCAAGTGATTCCATACTAATGCTGGAGGGAAAATTATTGTTTTAAGTGAACTCCAACAAGGGTAAGTGCATCATCCACAAACATCGAAAATCCAAGACACAAGTGCATTACATGTCTTCAAGAGTCTGGATGGCCCACTATGTCTGACCATCCTTCGGAGGATGAAAAGAAGTTCTAAGGAATAGCTGATAACCAAAAGCATTATGGAGACCTCTCCACACTCTAGAGGTTAATTGAATATCTCGATCGGAAATGATCATCATTGTGACTCCATGAAGTCTCACCACCTCCTCCAGATACTGCCTCGACAAAATATCCACTGAACTTGACTTCTTGATTGCTATTATGTGAGCTGATTTTGTTAAATGATCCAATACAACCCATATAACAACATATCCTAAATGAGCTCAAGGTAAACCAGTAACAAAGTCCATTGATATGTCCTCCCATTTGAAATGAGGAACACCGAACATCTGGAGAAGAGAACCCAGAACACGGTGTTCGACCTTCACCTTCTAGCAAACAAAACATCGAGACACAAAGTCCACAACTGCACACTTTAGCCTAGGCCACCAAAAATGACACCTAAAGTCTCGGTACATCTCTTTCATGCTAGGATGCACTACTAAATGAGAACTATGGAACTATTTGAGAACCGTGTCACACATCATCAAAGGGAGAAATATATTCCATGATAAAACATTTGGTGTTGTTCATCCTCAGACCAACCATCAGGGGCCTCACCCCAAACCACTTAGTCTCTCCAGAAGTCCATCTCTAGATCCCCCAACCGGGACTCTTCCACCTTCTACACCAGAGATGACTACATCGTCATTTGAAAAAGACATCCTCTGCCCCCAACTTCTCCTATATTAAGATGTAATGCTGACAGTTCTTCAATTAATCTCTAGGATTCACCAGATTCATGCACTACATCACTACGTGACTTCCGACTCAGCACATCAGATGCAACGTTCTCCATTCCATGTGTATCTGATATTTCATAGTTGTATTCCAATAAGAACTCCATGCACCGATGTTGTCGTAAATTCATGTCATGTTGGGAGAAAACATACCCCGGGATCTTATGATCGGTGAAAGCCAAAAAGCACTCACTAATAAGGTAATGCCTCTAAAAATTCAGAGAAAACACCACGGCTACTAACTCAATATTGTGGGTTGCATAGTTATGGTCATGGGGACATAACTGCCGAGACCCTTAAGAAACAACTAATCTTTGCTGCATCAGAACACAACCTAACCCCATATGAAAATAATCATAGAAAAAATCAATCTGAACTCCCTCAACTAAAAGAAAAAGAACTGTATCAATTACTAACTTCAACATTAAATAATTGAATGCTACCTAGCACTAATCAGTCCATATGAATGTCTGATCCATCCTTGTCTAGCTGTCAAATGAGTTTCAACTTGAGAGAAATAGGCTACGAACCACATGTAGTAGCCAGCGACACCAAGGATACTTCACACCACTAACACAACCCTGATGGCTGCCCAAGACACAACTGCTTCTATCATTGATAGATCCATAGCTACTCCCTTCCCGGACACAACATTCCCTAAGAAATGAACTTCTTGATCCCAAAACTCACACTTTGGCAACTTCCCAAACAGTTGATGCTGACGAAGAACACCCAAAATGATGTGTAGATTCTCTACATGCTCCTCCTTAGAAGTGGAGTACACAAGTATGTCGTCAATGAAAACCACCATAATCTTCTCTATGAACTCATGGAACACTGTGTCTGTTAATCCCATGAACAAATCAAGAGCATTTTTCAATGCCGAATGTATTTATAATGAACTCATAATTCCCATGATGACAAAAAAAGTATTCTTCAGGATATCCTCATTATTTACATGCATATGATGATATCCGGGCCACAAATCGATCGTTGAGAACCAACTTTCACCCTTCAGTTGATCGAATAAATCATCAATCCATAGAAGAGTCTAGTGATTCATTCTGGTCACATTGTTTAAGTGATGATAATCTACACTCAACTGAAAACAGATGTCAGCCTTCTTCACGAAAAAAACTGGTGCACACCATGGTGACACACTGGGCCGAAAAAAACCGCACTACAAAAGACTGTCAAGATGTATACTTAGCAATCGTTACTCATAAGGGGATATCCTATATGAAGACAGAGAGATAGAAGGACCTCCGGGTTGTAGCTTTATCCCAAACTCCTTCTATCGTAATGGGGGTAATGCTATAACCTCTTCTGGAAATACATCATGGTACTCTTTCATGAACCTATGAAACACCAACTATTGAACCTCTGATGAAATCAGCATCAGCTCATCCATCATGGATGATAAGGACAGAACATGCCTCTGATCCATCTGAGGGTCTCGCTCATCAGAAAAGACCATTGGATCTCCATCAACATCGTTGAATATAACCTACCTCCTGAAGAAATCCATGACAACCTGCACCTAATACAACCAATCCATGCCATGTATGACATCATATGGCCTTATTTGTAATCATATGAAATCTCTCCAAGAGTGGTGCTTCCCCAACACTAGCTCACAGTCTCTACATTCTTCAAACAAGTCACCTCGACCACCAACTGGCGTAGTCAACACCAAGGGAACTGAAAGAATCTCTACCTAAAGTCCCAAATCATGGACAAGGCCAGGTGATATAAAGGTGTTTGTATCTCATGAGTCAAACAAGGCATACAATAAATTATAAAACACGAAAACGGTACCTCGAATGATGTCTAGCTAGCCTGGTGCTAGCAACGCTAAAGCATGAAGTTGACCATGACCTCCTCCACGACCTCTCTGATCCTGATGAAGGCCACCAGCATGGCCACCCTCTACTCTCTATGGAAGTGGAGCATCACTATGATGTCCTATGCCTGCCCTATCTACCCTATACCGGTCTATAGTTAGTGCAACCTCCTGCTGCTACCTCGGTAGGATCTACCTCAATAGAGGAACCTGCAGCGGAACACCAGGTGCACGATGACCGCTCTGAAAGGTTGGGAACTCTCCATACTGATGACCTCAACCACCATAAGATAAAAAAGATCAAGATCCCTTGGAATGGGCTTCAGAGATGCTTCCCTTAGAGAAATGAGAGGTTGAGTGCTGGGGCCTACCCCCAGCCGAACAGAAACACTTCTTCCTTTAAAACTAGGAACCCTGAACCACATATCTACTTCGCGAGGAATCATGAAGACTCCCATATCGTGATGATATAGTTCTAGAAAATGTCCTCTCGACAACCTCATCCCTCACCAGCACGTCAAGATATGTCTTCAGCATAAATGGGGTGACCTGGCACCAGATCTTTGGATGCAAAGTCTCCTTGAAATGCCTCACCCTGGCATCCTCATGTAGAAAAAGGTCCAAAGAATATTGTAAAAGGTTCATGAAATAGATTCCCAAATATTTCACACTAGAGATCCCATATCAAAGGGTAAGAATGTCTTAGCGATTGGATGCCTTCGTGGTCGAAGAATGAAACTGGGCTCTAAAATTGTCTCAGAACTCATCCCATGAGATCACTGACTCCTCACAGTCCCCAGGGAACAAGAACCACCATAACCTCACTGCTCCACACATGATCTTCAAAACCAAGGAAACACAATGTTCCTTCAAAGAACGGATCGAACCGAATCCTATCACGATCTCCTCTAACCAGTCTTCCATGACTACATCTTAAATGGAGCCCCTGTACATTGGAATATTCTGGCACTAAAACTCTCGAAGTGTCCACTTCCAAGTGTCATCGTCACCAACCTCTACTCGGCGACGATCTAATGGAATTGCCTTCTAGGCATCTTCTAAGAAAACCTGATGTGGACATAGACCTAGAGTCATACATATAAAATAATAAACTGTTAGAGATCATAAGCCTGGAATATGAAAGAATCAACATTAATTATTTAATTATTTTCTTTTATTTATTTTAGGTTCTCCTATCCCAAGGTATACCCATTAAAACACAGCCACAAAGAAGAATGATGCATGATTCCTACCTAGGTCTCTACCTTGCAACTAGTATCACCTCGTTTAGTAGCCATTATCAACTTAAATGTCCGTTTATTATATCATAGGGGGGCACTAAATGCCTATGTCTCAGCCAGTCTCTACTGTTTACATCACTTGCTAAACTTGAATGACACTATTACCTTAACAACCCATGAAACCTCACATGTTCCTAACACCAAACTATATCCTATCTCTCATGAAGACCTTTGATGCCACTCTGTAACGACCCCCTACCCACAATTTGTACCCCTCTTAGGCTCACAATGTGAGAAGGAAGATAGTGACCCCCGAGTCATACCTCCATTAGGCCCTTGGTTGGCGACTAACACCAAGGGTATAATAACACAAAAATGGGGGGCATTACCCTCTAAGAGAACACATGCGAAAGAGAGAGAAAAGATAGACCCCAAATAACTCCAACTTAGACTACAATATAAAAAAAAATCCAAGTATACATAGGTAATTTCATCAAAAACTACTACAAAAGAAATGGTAAATATGAAAATACCAAAAGTAATTAAAAACAACAACAACCATAAGTCCAAACTGCTCATGCAACCCAAGCTAGTAGAAACCAACTTAATCTCCATCTTAATCCAATTGACCTAAAAAATAATTTATATATATATAGGGTGAGTATAACAGTATACTCAGTATGATCATCCCTAAAGCCTCTCGTGTGAATGTCAAAAAGCATGGAAATGCACAGTGAACAACACGTGAAACTAACTCGACATCTAAATAGGTAGAATATGTTCCAAGCCTCACCATGGATACTCTCACCAAGTAATGCATACAATAGTATATAATATGATAAAAAATATCAAGGGTACCCCTCTACTACTTCATCAATGCTTTTCTACTTTTCCCCAATGTCGCACGTCTTAAGCATCTCTCTCCAAAAAGACGTTCCCTTAGACACCTGGACGAAGCACCACAACATGCACCTCGTGCAACAAAACCCCCATGTCCACATAAGAAAAGTGACATGGTAGTTTTTGGAAGCAACCACAACTCTCATAACATGTATTATACGTCGAGTATTAAACCTCAAGCCAATAGAGCCCATACATCGAGTAAGGATTCTCAAGACATCATAGCCTATACACGTTACACCTAAAATTTTCCATAAGAAATTATATCCAGAATATATGTGTGTGAATAAAATTAAGACATTACAGCCCTATACACACATATATGTGGAATACTAACCACAATGCCTACCATCACATGTAACAACCAAGAGAAAAGTGTGGGGCCAAAGGAGGTAGTCAGCCATCTATCCTCCCACCATAATTTATGGTAAAACACCCCCCAGGGCTCAGAATCCCTAGGGTGTCAATTTCCCTATTTGACCGGGTGTAGTAGCGTATAGAAAGATAAAAAGTACAGAATATACTATAGCTCACTACCACACTATGGGCATAACATTGTCTTAGACTCAACCGCAGATAACATCTATTGGACACCTGGATACCACATCTAAGACTAGGTATCCTGTAAGCACACAACTAGGTAGATGATTCAGAGCAGGTGCACTATAGAAGGTATCCTTAAGTGTATCCAGAAGACCCAGGTTCAACACTAGGTAGAGGAATATTTCTGGGGGCACTGTTGCAACACTGTAGCAGGCACTATAGAGAAACTGTGTAGTACTATAACAGTACTGTACACTGTGAGGGTACTGTAGCAGGGACTATAACAGTTACTGTTCATTATTGTAGCAGCTGAACTATTCACCTTGGGCCACTGGTTTGGGCTTGGAGTCCATAAGGCATTTGGCCTACCCATGACTACTAATCAGTAGGGCTTTCAGGCCTCTTTTATGTCCTTCGGGACACCTTTATGGCCTTTAGGCCACCTTTAAGGCCTTCGGGCCACACCAAGGCCTTCTGGCCACATACAGTTTCCCGCGATAGACTACCAAAAAATGAGTAGACCCAGAAGAGGATTCAGAGTAGGAGCACTCACTAAAGTAGAGAAAAATGTATTTTTCAGAATGAGAGGTTATGACTATGTCATCGAGACTGGCCAGTGCTTTCTTGGGAAGCCTAGCTAGATAGTCATGCGAAGGTGGAGAGGAACTATCATGACGCAGATGCAAGGGAGGGGTCGTTCCTTGTAGATAGTCAGGTTGAATTCCCTAAGACCTTCATGTCATGTAATCTTATAAGCATATGAGCCATGTAGTCTCAGAGCCTATGGCCCTTGTTATGGTTCCCACTCATCCCTTGAAAGTGGGGTTATCAAATATCAATAAAAAATGAAGGCCTTCGGGCCATTCAGGATATAAGCACAAAACCATATAAAGAGCTTTAATACATTACTTCATCCCATTTTAATCAGTTTGAATTTACGTTAATTAATTCTTTAATGATTAATTAACCATTAACAGTTTCTCAATATATTTCATTAGCATCACACCCAAATTCGGTTGTCCTCAGCATTGTGTCCCAACAAGCTCCCACCCCATGGGTTAACATCATTTATTAAATTATTTATTTATAGAATTACTCTCAAATATTCCCAGGCATTCCAGAAAAACATTATATGGTACTAAACACAAGGGGGATCGACACAGTGAGTAGATGAACTACTAATCGTGTCTTTTCCACCAATAACAAGAGTGTAGACCCATCCTTACTTGAGAATCTAAACATAGAAAGCACGTGGCATACCCCGCGTGTCTTCACCCCTTTCGAAAGAAGGCTAATAACAACCAAATGGCTTGAGAAGTGGGGAATGTAAAGTAGATAAACAACCAATAATAATTATTAAGAATCCAAACATTCTCATATGACCAATTTCATTATCCATGGTGTCATCCCCAACACCCACTGGTATAGAACTATGCATCTCTCCACTCTAGGCGTCAACTGCTACCACAACCATTAGGCCTCTATACCCCCACATATTACAACAGTCATTCAGGCTCACATCACAACACAAGCAACAAGAAAACAAACATCATATCAATTGTGATCTTAGGCCTTAAACATGTAAGTGGGTAACATAGAATCCTATAAGGATTCATATTTTATCATACAACCATTTTTTTATCCATCTTGGATTAACCAATTTATTATTTATAGGTTCCAAAGTTGGGAATCCTAACTAGTAAGCTATCACATGTAATAAAGCATGCTTACTGTACCAATTTGATTAACATCAAATTACAACCAGATGAACTAGATTCACATACGGTCTTCATTATATTTATCCAAACAATTATAAATTAATTAAGGCTTTATGTTCTATACTAATTTCCATCATGAACAAAATGATAATCAAGAAATCATAGATATCAAACTATCTAGAAAAATAAGAGGCTATAACATAAAATCGATATCAATTTATTTATCCTATTAAAATATTTATTATTTCAATTTCATTGTGATCCCATGTTATAAAACATGATAAATATATATTAAAAAGAAAAGAGAAGCAATGAATCCCCTACCCCAAATGGTTCTTGTCGATCTTTATACGAGAACGATCCATTAAAACAATCACGATCGCCTACTCTCATGAAAACTGTATCCACCCAAGGATGCCACGGTGTGACTGAACCAACCGAAACCCCAGAAAAATTAAATAGAAGTAGGAGATCACATACCATAATAGGTAAAGGAGAAAAAGAAGCAGATAAAACCAAATGAATGATGACAAAACATACCATATATCGATGGAGGACGAACACTTACTTCTCGCACCAAAATAGGGGATGTGCATGAAATAGTATGAAACATCACGGGGAAATGATCTGGGATTACGTTTTGATCACACCTCTCCTATGGGAAGAACGAAAGGTTCGAGAAACTCACACCAGGGAAGAAGAAGGTATAACAAGGGAGGAAGATATTTCATCCCTTTAGAAGATTTAACAGCGCAATAGATTAAGATAAGATGGATTTCCCATTAAAAGATGATCGCATTAAACCACATGATTTGACCAAGATAAGGAATCTCAGGACTTAGGAAAATTAATATAGTAGTTATGAGATTTTATTTGGCCTTAAGTCCCTTTAAAAAAGTCCTTGAATGAATTTTATGTCAAACAAAACGTTAAAGGTGCGAAACTGTCAGATGTTGGAAACACTGTTCATAATCGTAGAAACACTGTACACCTACCGATCGTGGAAACGCTGTACATGACTTTGAAAACACTCTAAACTCACTGATCTTGGACTCGCCAATCCTAGAAACACTTTTCATGGAATGACTCACCGATACTGGACTCACAGCTCCAAGATACACCATTTACACAATGACTCACGGATCCTAGAATCACCAATCCTGGAAACACAATTCACAGAATGGCTCACTAATCCTAGACTCACTGATCCTGGAAACACTATTCACAAAATTACTCACCAATCCTAGAATCCCCAATCCTAGACTCACTAACGGAATTGTTCACATCAGTCTCACTGATGGAATTTTTCTTATCGGTATCACAAATGGAACTGTTAAGATTGGTCTCATCGATGGAAGTGTTCACATCGGTCTCACCGATGGAACTCTTCACATCGCTCTCAAGGATGGAACTGTTCACATCGGTCTCACCGATGGAACTCTTCACATCAGTCTCACTGATTGAATTGTTCACATCGGTCTCACTGATGGGACTGTTCACATCGGTCTCACCGATCGAACAGTTCACCTCGGTCTCACCAATGAAGCTATTTGCAGAATTGCAAAATTGGAAATGTGTTGGGGATAAGTCACCTTGACCTCCCAGAACACCTCAGACACAAGACTTTCTCAATGGAATAGACCATAGAGGTTTGAGCCATTACAATGTTCATATTTTTTTTATTCTAACATTTTACTATTTTATAATAATTTTATAGTTACTTTTTTATAATTAATTCCAATTTAACATGAAGGTTCATATTTTTCCAATTTATTCTTATTTTTTATCCCATTTCTGTTATGTTTAACCATACTTGATCACATTGGTTTATTTTTACTTAAAATTGGATATGATTTATTCATATTTTTTTTACACCGCTTAATATTTAGTAACAAAATAAAAATTACACTTAAATATATAGGATTATATTTATTCATTAGTATAATGAATATACAGTCTTATATTTGTTAATAAAATATGTTTTTTATGAATCAAATTTATCTAGACTGTCACCAAATGTTTACACCAACAAAATTATGATGATGTTTTATTATAAACTACCTCAAGGGCAGTGTAAAATTAATCATAAAAAAGATTCGGATATTTTAAAATAATTTGAAATAAGTGGTATGAAACCTAATGAAATAACATATATTATATATATCTATGGTATTTTCAGTGTTGAACAATACTGAGCTTGCTTCAGATCTTATTAGGTATTTGGGGTTTAGAAGGTTTCTTACATTTAATGATTTTTAAAAAAAATTAGAGTCTGTTTTTTTATAATTGATTCCAATTTAATATGCAGGCTCATGTTTTTCCAATTTTTTATTATTTTTATCCCCTTTATATTATTTTTAAACAAACTTGATCACACATGTTGATGTTTTCTAAAAATATGATTAGATTTATTCATATTTTTTCACACCGCTTTATATTTAGTAACAGACTACAAACTTACACTTAAATATGCAGGATTATTTGACTTATTTATTATATTGAATATGAAGAGTTATATTGATTCATAAAATATGTTTTTGATGAATTATGTATTTTTGGACCATTACCAAATGTTAACACCTACCACGTTATGATGGACTTTTATTATAAGCTGCATCGACAATAGCGTGAAATTAATCCTACACAAGATTCTAATGTTTTAAAAGAATTGGAAATCACTGGGATTAATCCTATAATAGTAACATATAGTATATATAAATATATTGGATTTATAGTGTTGGACATAATGATATTTATTTTCATCCTAATAGGGATTTGAGGTTTATAGGGATTCATGTGAACTGTTATTGTGATAATGATGTTATTTAAGGTCTGTGGCACAGTGGTGAACTATCTGATTCTTTTGTTGTTCTGAGAGAAATTAAATGTTTTATAATACCACATGATTTTTATAGCTAAATAATTTAGATTAAATTCATTTCCATTTCGGTGATCTTTAGAAATTTACATGCTTTGTTGTATATTTCATGGTGGGTGGTAAGGTAGAGGATTCTTCAGTAGTCATGGTTTGGGAGGCATGAATGAAGGTGAAGATAATGAAGGAGATGGCTGATTCATCGAGAGTGACATGGTTTCAGTGAACTACTTCATCTGTTATTTCCCCAGATAACATGACATAGCAAGGCTTCCTATAGAACACGCTCTAGGTATAGGATATTGTTATTTTTAAAATGTATATTGAATTGAATTGTTGTCTTGATAGTTACATCCGATTATTTAATCAATTGAGACCACTTGACCCAAGACAATAAGACAAGCATGGAGATCCCATTAATATAGATTCCTATTGACATGTCTTGAAAACCTATCACATTATCGTATAATTTAAATATGTGGAGGAATATAATGAAACCTCCTTTGTGTGGAAGCTTTAGATACGCATACAAATAACACAATCCCTTTATGTTATGGTAGAAAAAATTAAACATTTCACCCACTTGAGTGTAATTTTTATTGACCACATTCAAAAAAATATGTTCCTGGTTATCAATTTCTCATTAGTCTTTCATTCCATCAATGATGATTCAGAAGTTATTTTTTACTGAGAAGATTACCAATCAAAGTGATTTTTTACCCCTTTGTAATTTTTGTTAGGTAATGATAATCTATATGAGCTAATTGCAGTGTGCCAAAAAAATCACAACCCCAATACCGATCCTGCCCATTTCAAACCACTCGTAATACTATAAAACATCAAATTTCTCTTGGAAAATTTGGGTAACACTTTTCGAGATTCAGGTAGTGAGGTTATATATTTTCATTTTGGTTGACATCAAAATATAAGGTTTTTATATTCATGGAGTGAGATTTATCTTTAATCCAAATCAATGTGATCCCCTTGACTCCCTTGGCTAATTGCTTTTACCATATTTAGTTTCATTGTACATTTTGCCACTTGTGATGATTACTTAGGTACGTGACATGTAGTTATTTTTTATGGTGGTGTGACATAATAAATTATAAAATATTATTAATAACGTATTTTATGTCTTCTCAAAGGTTTGAAGGAATCCTTCTAAAAGGTTTGATTTGAAATAATTCATTATGTTATTCATTTCTTTGATTGATTTCTTTTAGAAGGATATGGAGTCTCATGTTTTCAAGTATTTCCTTTGTTTTTGAATCCCATTTAGAATGTGTTGTGATCACATTTTGAAACATTGTTTAAATATACATTGAATTTCATCTCTTTTTATCCCCCTTTCTTTGATTAAATTTATCTTTATTTGATGCAAATTTTTACACGATCTTGTCGATTATTGACTTTTTTTGAAGTAGTTCATTGGTATTATCTTTGTTTTTGAATTTTATGAATGATTATGTTCTTTGAGTTTGAATAAAACATATGGTGATAGGTGATTCTTAACTTTTTGTCTCCTTTTAATGTAATTTATAATTTGGTTTCCATGACGCGTGAGAGAGATACTTGAAAGAAATTCTTTGTGATAAAAAAACCTGGACTAACTAGAACAACCCACTCTTCAGTTTCATGTAATCAGGTTCGTATACTTCTCTATTTATTTTAGTGTCAAATCATTCTTCTAGACTAAGTATTAATTTAATAGGTATAGTGGAAATAAAATCTTTCAAACATTATTATATCTCAAAATATAATTTTGGTCTGACTATATTTTTACATGATGATTCCTAGGAAGGAGAAAACATTGGAAAATGAGGGGGAGGATCTTTTGGGATTGATCGTTTCCACTTGAAGTAGCTAGAGAAGTGTCGTGACAACAGATTGAGAGATATTATTGAGAAAAAGGTCAACACATCAACCAATATCTATACATTTCCATTTTCTTATGGATTTTATATTTCCATCGTGTTGTGAATCATAAATTTATTTGTTAATTAAATTATTATTCTAAATGATATGTCAACAAATTATATATCCTCACCCAACTCAGAACCCCATCCTTCTTCCATCATTGATGCCTCCGTGTAGTACATATATGCTACAAACATTAAACATCTGAATCAGTTTACTATTTTATATGTGTTATCAATTATTTAATTATATAAAATTTTTCTATGATTTAGTTGAATTTCAAAATTTCATTTTTAAATATTCAATTATCCTTGAATTTGGTAATATTCTTATTTAGGCCAGTCTACATTCTTAATTCACTTAGTAATAATGCTAAAATTTCTTTAGTTGGTTTGTTTAAAAAAACTAATTCACAATCATGTTAAGAAATATCAACATTATTCAAAAAAACGTTTCTTTACATACATAGAAAGATAGTCGAACAAATCATTAATACAAAAAATAATCATATCAGTTATAATCAGTTTAAAATATATCCTTGAACTCTAATTACATGATCTAAACTACCAAATTCACCCCACAATATTTATATTAAGGAAACTATATCCCACCTCAAGAAATCTCACCTGTGTCCGAAAAATAAAAAATACCAAATAGAATCCCCCCTTGATTCCCAATTCCTCCATGTTTTCTTCATTTTTAGCCTCCATAGTGTACCGAAAACAATCACATTCATCATCATGGGAATGACATTAAAGGAAATTATCCTCCAGTAAAATTTTTGATACACCCTATATAGAGAGTCAAGTGTCTCCCATTTTTTAATTAATTTTCTATGAATTTTTTATTGGAAATATTCTTGTAGAACCAAATTGGCAGCCCTAACACAATTAGAATGGCTGGTCTTTATTTCCATGCTTCCTATCCAGTTTCATGTCCTTATAAAATCAGATTTTACATATTTTTAATGATATAAATCATACTATTAGGGAGGAATCCATCTTGTTAATTGAGGTTTTTTAATTTTAATCAATGACATGGTAGAATTTGAAATCATTCTCCATGTCGCATATTTATTATTACATCTTTTGATTAATTTTTCAATTAAATAATATTTTAATTTTTTTGCAACTGATCATACTTAGGTATGATAAATGCACCCCCTCAACTATCATGATTATCCTTCTTGTGTTATACTATTTTAACTCTATCATTGCTTATCCAACTTTTATTGGAATTTTTGATTCCAATAATTTATTATTTCAATATATTCAATATAATCAATATTAATACAGGGTTTTGATATTGCATATTTGGTGATGGGGTGAAGTGACACTAGATTTTGTAGAAATAACCCGTCACGAAAGACTGTTGGAAGGTCATCTTTTGGAGCAGTGGATAAATTTATTTTGTTTCAGTTAGTAGTTTCTTTTACTCGTACTAAATATGAATTGCGATTTGTTTTTTAGATCACTGAATCATGTGCATGTGCCCTATTTGAGCTGTTGATGATGAATTTTATTTTAGCTGTGGATATTTTATAAGATCATTGGAACATGTTTTTTTATTTGATGAGTCGATCATGAATTTTTAATGAGTATTGGGTCAATTTTTAGGGAATTCGATTATATCTTTATGCGAATGCATGAGTGATTAGTAGTTATAAAACATTTGTTGAATGGGATTCCTCTCGATGTGTAGAAGGAAATCCCCATGTTTTAGAGTAATTAATGTTTTTTTGAAGATTATATTTAATTACAATTTGTCCTTCTAAGATGTTTTTGATGGAAAATCTTGTGCTTGTATATTTTTTTATGAATCCCCTCGTGGAAGTAGATTTTATTTTAATGAAAAAATGGTGGAAAAATTACATCCATTATGTTTTATATTGTGATTTTATATGATTTGTTGATTTTATCTATAATTAATTAATTTAATAGATTTGTTTAATATAAAATATATTTATTTTCTCAAATAATAGAATATTATTTCATTATTTTTTGATTATTTATATTATTTTATATTGATGATTAAGTGTTGAAATTTCAAAATTACATGTGTATACTACCACGTTGATAAAAAATGTGGATTCTAGAGTTATGAAAGTGATATACTATCTAAATATGAATTTAATTTAATTGAATTTAGGATGATTTTTTACAAATTTATGACGTTAATTTAAAGCATTTTTTATTTATCTATATATTCGGGTAGAGAATATATGAATTTTTTCAGTATTGTTGAGATAATATTTAATGAGGCTACATGTGTTTAAACTTTATGTTGAATATTAAAATTAAAATAATTACTTAATAAAATATGTGTCATGATGGAGTAACAACACCTACAAGAAAAGATACACTAGTCTAGTTCTTGGTAAATTTGTTAGTGGTTTCGATGGGGGATTAATGAAATATTTTATTATAGTAAATCTTATTTAAATTAAAATGTTAATATGTTAAAAGGAAGTGGTTGACCAATATTAATTTAATTGATAAGCATGTTTAAGATATTTTAAAAGAGGGTTTATGGGAAATATATTATAGAAATTTATATATTTTAGTGTGAAAATCAGATAAATGAATATATTAATTATATGTGTTTTCACATGGCCAACTATAGGATTATGTTGAATATGTTTGGATTAGAATTTGTTATATTGTGATTAAAACAAAGTGAATGTGGATGATATTTTTTAAGTAATGAGACTAAACCTAGAAAATGATTTGTGGAATATATTTTCTTTTAGAGGGAAAATATTTTGATGCAAACAAGGGGTATAAAATAATGACTAAAAATAATAAATTTATTTAAAAGAAAATAAAATTTTGGGATAAAAGGGAAGTTACTTCTTAATATTTGGTAATTAAGTGATTTAAATAAGTGACTAAAGATGATATTATTGTGTTAAAATGGTATTCTTTGATTTTTATACAACACCATGGATGTGTTTTTTTTCATTAGTGATTCTATGTGTGTTTTTAATTTGTAGATTCATCCTTGAAGTATGTATTTGTGTTGAATATTGATAGACTGTTTGAAGAATAAAGTGATGTTGGTGATATTTATTACTAACCACTTTTTATGTCATGAATGGTCTATAATGTTGGTAACTTTTAAGTGGATTCAGTGGGATGAGATGTGATATTTCAAGATATAAAATAGTTATTAATGAGGGGTGTGATACACCAGATTCGTGGGGATGGAATTAACTTTCGTGTATTGGATTTTTTTTGTTCCTTGGGCATGATTAGCCTTGGGTGAGGCCAAGGGCATGTGTTGAGCCATGTACTTGGTTCTTTGATCAAAGTGTTTCAGAATTGTCCGCAGAATAAATGATTGGTTGAAGTGAAATGGTTTCACCTACTACGTATTTAATTTTATAAATTAATTTCTTTAAATCATCAAAAATCATTTCACTATTTTCGTATTCTTATAATTTACTCCTTGGATTTTATGGGCAATATTGGTTTATTCTGAGTGTTTAATTCTCACTGCACATATGTTCACACCATGTGTATAAATAGATTAGATGCCTAACATTTGAGGTTAAAACTAGTGGCCACTATATCATGATAGTTAATATTAAGATACATCTTAAAGTTGTGTATGATTTATTTGGGAGTTATCTGGATGTATTTAAATATTTTTATTACTATTATTCCAGTAGTATAATTTTAATTTTTATTCTTTATTTTTATGTTTGATTTGGTTATATAACACATGTGGCCATGTTGGTATATCTATATGAGATTATTGGGTTTTTATTGAAACCATTCACTATAATTTTTTTTTGAGATGTTACTTTTTGGCTTACGTGGTGTGATGTACTATTAGAAGTTTAATTAAACCAAGAGATATCCACAGACCCTCAGTGGTAGTCACTATCCTACAATGATTAGGGGAGTACACATGAGTCCATGAGTTTTTTTATCAGTGGCACAATCTCAATGGGATAAGAAATTAAAAACATTTACCATATAAGTAAATATCCCAACAAACATCATAACAAATTGAACCCATTCATTACTGTATATATTTTTCTTTTAAAAAATATATATAAGCATCCATTCAACAAGATAATATGTTTTCATCATGTGAATTTTATGATCCACTCTACCTATCGTAGATGTATTTCAAGACATTAAAGGGTGGGGACATTTATTAGAGGAAATTACATTGTCTTTTTTTATATTTTTTTGAGTAAAAGAACAATACTCCATTGAAATAATAAAATGAAAAGAAGCACAAAAACTCTTAATATATATATAGGTATATTTATAATATTATAGATATCATTTCCCAAAAAAATCATATTAAACTCATGTTTCGATAGAGAAACACCCAATAGTTCCCTACTCAGTAACTGGGTATAGACTTACTTTATAAAGGCTAGAGGTCAATTACGGTTTCAGATCCAACAATGTTTGGGGAATTTTTTCGGTCGAGAGGATGGGAGGTTGGGCTAATCAAAACTTTTTTGGTGGAATTTTTTCCATTTTCAGGACTCCCTTATAGATATAATATATATTACTGTATCTATTCCTAATCCAATTATGATACTAGTTTCCCTAAAAATAAAATTTTTGGGTTACATTTGTTTTGTATGCAAGAGTTAAGGATCTCATTAGGGAACCCATCTGTTGGTATTTGAGGTTCTTTTTCTATTTCCCTAGTGATGAGTTTCTAATTTATATACTGAATCAATATAACCAGGTATTTCAATTTTTTTTGCACACATAGAGGTAGTTAATATTTCATGGAGGGGATCATGAGGAATCCTATTTATTCTAGTTAATACAGGATTCCAAATCCATATAGTTTGTTAACCCCATGCAGTTTAGTGTCATACGAAAAGGATATATAAGAGTTCTATGAGGCACTGTATTTTTATGCTCTTATCCTATGGGCCATCCTATGTATCCCAACTATGTATAGAATCATATTTTCCATTGTTCATTTGAACTCTTAGTCCACTAACGGATGATGTAGAATGGTCAGACCATGATAATTATTGGGTCCTGATGGTTGACTTATCAGGGACATGGGAGGACTTACACAAAAAAGGATGTATATTTGATCTTAGACTTGGGAAATTCAGCCTATATACCATTTTTATTATATAAATTAGAGTTCTCTTAGATCATTGACCACTATGGGACTGTCCTCAAGGTGGGTTACCCTATATGGGAGAGGTTTTGAACATATATCTTATTGTTTCCTATATACTATAATTTCCTTGGATGGTGGGGATTCGTGATGAGAGTGATATAAATATTGAAACTCCCTAAGACCCCATGATATATTATCAGTGTGTGAAATAAGTGATGATTAATAATCGATCTCCCAACATATGGATTCAAGGATTATGTGATGGGACTTCCCTTGGGATGTTCAATATAGATATTGGGTCTCATGGATGTGTCTTACCCATATTGGTTATAGTGGGAATCAGAGTCATTATATTTCAAATGATCTCAATCCATTAATGAATGAGGTTGAACGATCATCCCATGGGAATGATAGGGTCTTGATGGTTGAAATGTTAGAGACACTGAGGTACCTACATTGAGGTGGATTCCTATATGATTTCTGGATCTGACATTATGAATATATCCTAAATGTCCTATTTATTATAGGAATCAATTTTTTCATATTTACCTTGATTGGGGCTTACCCACTGACATTTCCCTTCAATTAGGACATATCATATCTTTCCATTGATTGGGACTTACACTCAGAGGCTTACCTTAAGTTTGGGGTTTAATCACCAAGTTTGGGAAATGTCTTCCAATCCTAAGATTACCTATGTATCGAGGCTTGAACATCGAGGACCCATAATTTTACCATGTCCTAAGAAAACATGTCTTGATAGAGTCTTATTGTGCAGTAGATATGATTATTGCGACTCCCTAAGACCACATGATCTATGCTCATTGTCAGAAATAATAGGTGAAAAATAATAAATGTCATTTTATATGTGTGTTGGAATTATGTGCTGGGGATACCTCTAGGGGACTAATATAGGGTTTGAAACTTTGAGAGCTTTCTTAAGTTTACTAGTTATATAATGAATTAGATTCCCCATAGTTCCATTGATTGTGGATTACAAATATACAATTCCCTAATAATTGGGACATATCATATTATACCACTGATAGATGCTTACACTCTGAAGATGCCCTTATATTCAGGCTTACATACCAAGAATGGGAAGGGTCATCCACTCTTGATATTCTTTATTGATTGGGGATTACACAACAAGGACATATAAGGTTATTAAGTCCTAGGATTCCGTATCATGATAGTGGCTTATGGTGCATAAGATATGATTATTACAACTACCTAACCCCACACGGGACATGATCATTGTGATAAAAAGGGATGGAAGTAATCAATGTCATTTATTATAGGTGTGGGACCTATTTACTAGGACATCCCATGGAGTATTAATATGTGGCTCGAACCATGTGGACGTGTCCAACTTATCCTGGTTAGGTAAGGAATCAGACATTCTTTAGTTCCATTAATTGGGGCTTACACACTAAAATTTACGTTATTATTTGGAGATATCATATTATTCTGCTGATCATGGATTACACATTGAGGTTTCCTTTTTGTAGGATTATGCATCGAGGATAGGCAAGGTCATCTAATCCTTGTATGCCTATAGATCACTACTTACACACTGAAGAAGTTAATGGTTTTCAAGGCCTAGGATTCCCTATTGATTAGGAATTACACAACTAGGATGGAGAAGGTTATCATGTCTTGATACTCCTTGGTGATTTGGCCTGGTTGCCAACGTGACATGTATTGATTTTCTACTCAAAATTCCTTTATTATAAAATAGACATGCTAGAGAGTGTCTACATAACATTTACAAGATAATTTTATGATCTAGTTGACATGTCTGGTTGACTTTACATAACATTTATTCGATCTGTTAGGGTTGTCACATGATTATGAATGGATTTTCCAAGGGACATAGCATGACCTGTTTGTATGATCAAGGAATCCATCATAATATCTTAGATGGTTTTCTTAGAGGGTGTTGTATGATTCAATTGACTTACACTGTTGTCATCACACGTGTTGGCTGGCACACATGGGGGGAATTTTGAGGGTCAGTTTGAAAATCCTTGGAGGGTGGAGCATGTCATGGATGAAATGTCTAGTGTGAATTTATAGGCATGGATAGCATGCCCAAAGGGAATCATGAAGGGTATTTGACATACCTGGATGCTACCACAAGCCATGAATATCATGAATTTGTGATTCTATATGAGTCTTGAATCATATATGAAGGACAATGCAAGGCATTAATGGAATACCTAAAGGGTTACACAAGACATGGGTTATATTCCTGAGGGGAACAATGTCACTTAATTTGACTTGTAATGAACATTTTGCATGAATCAAATTGTATACTGAAGGAAAATCGTGAGACCTGGATGACATGTCTTGGTATAATATCATGTCCTTGGTGGTTCATGCGAAGTGTATGAGTGTTCGCGTATATGTTCATTGATTAAGTAAACTATATTCAGTCTTTATTCTGGAATTTCTATTGATAATTCATTATATTTGTTTAGTGTTATCTTGTATTAAGTCTCTAATGATCTAACATGATTGTCAGATGTTGTACGCATGTCCTACCAGAAGTCTATTATGTGATATAAGAATGATCACACAAAGATATTATGTATGTTATATAATTTTCCCAGACATTATTCCGTATCTTACATGATATAAAATTTTCCAGTCACAAGATCCACCACTTCGAGAAACCCCCTCTGGAATTTTAATGCAAGATGGAAAAAATATCATCTATAGTGTAGAGGTAATGGTCACAATGGGGTCGTCATCATTTTCTCATGTTGTCATGACGGATTTATAGGACTCTCCACCATAGTCGATTATGACATTAAAAGGTGCATATTTCTTAGATCAGTCTAGAGTTGCTGAAGGTTATGACATCATGCATCATCGCACGTCTCTACAGTGTGTCTCTCTGAGAGGGTGAGTAGATTTTCATCGACCATGAGGCCGTCCCTTTAATGATCCATTTAATAGTTTTTTTGAAATTTAATGAGACTTTTTGAACCATGTGTGAATTCCAATTAATTCTATATTATCATATTGATATGTCAATTTTCCATCATGAGAACATGATACCTTTGGAAAGGAATTCATGTGATCACATGTGAGTTGTCTAGGACATTCTGTTAGATAATTATGACTTTTCTAGGTACCCTCATGAGATCAATATAAATAGTCAAGTGGTCTCATGAGAATGTGTTACAGATGACCTAAGTGTGTCGCATGGGTTTTATAACAATGAGAGGCTTCCACCTTCTATAATTTTTATTTATTTTGACTATTTTAAAATGGTTGGGATTTATGAGAGATTTCATAAGTTATGTTAAAGATAAATACTCTACATTTTGTGATATATCGCATGAAAAATATTGTTTTTATGGATATATGAATGTAATCATTGATAATTCCGTCCAGTTGTCCTTAGGGATCCAAATAGTGAGTGAAAAATTTCTTAGACATACCTTAGGTGTTTTTCACAATGAGGATGACATGCCGACGTGCTTTAGTGAGATGAGTTTAACATGTTACCGGGGTCTCATGTTGTCTTTCAGATTTCCAGGGGTTCATCACGTGGCATTTACAACTATAAGAGGCTCTTGATCATCTATTTTTATATGTAATTTTAATTTTTTTTAAAATTCTTGGCGTCTCACAAATTGTATTGACTCTTGTAAATGAAAATAATTCTCCCCATCATTGATCTATTACATGAGTTTTATGACAGTAGTTTTCCTTCTAATTTTTAATATTTTCCTCCTCTATTTGAATCATTTTTAGATGGGTTGTTTGGGACTCAATAATTTGAAAAACCATGTGACCCCGGGAGCTCATCTGGCTGCAACCTCATGATGACTTATTTACGTGGAACCTTAGTGAGATCAGAAGAAATTCTTTAATGGACTTCAAGGGATCCACATAAAATATTCCATGCACATGGTTCTACCGCATGACCATATGACAGTCATATGATCTTTTGTCTTTCAAATGTGTATGCGATCATCAAGTCTCATCCTTCTTCTCATTTCATTGATTTTATGGTGAAAATACGACACTTATCAAAGTACTCATTACATTTTCATTTTTTTGACTCTCGTTTATAGGGCAGAAACAAATGACCCCCATTAGGAGGGAATTCCTCATGGGGAAATTCGTTGTTATGTCGAAAGTATATGGTTGCCCGAGTCTTTAGTGGTTTCACGAATCAATGTCTTGGAATATGATTGGTATGTCGAGCGATGCTTAGTATTCTGTGAGATTGCCTATCAGTTGGAGGTTCATAGAGAAATTCATCCATTAGATTCCCATTTCTGCAGAGCACTCTCATATTTCCCCCGTTGACTGATCTGATAGTCTTGGTGAGAGGATCTAGATGATTTCTAAGGCCCTATGGGTTTTTGAGAAGATCTTGCAGAATAAATTTTAGATGTACAGTAGTCTTGGGTCATTTATCTCATTTTATATATCGTTTTAGTAAAGTTAGTTTTATATCAGACCTATAATTAATTTAGTTTTGAAGTATTTTAGATCGGTCATTATATCTTTTTAGTTTATCATGTTTTAGATAGGACATTCATCGTTTTAGATTAGAATCTTTTTAACAAGACCTACTAGTACTATAGTTTAGGGTATTTTATATTGTAACTAATAATTTATTGTTGAATATAGTGCATTCATTCATGGAAAGACCCAAAACATATAGAGGTGATGGGTTCTTCCATGGCGTTTCACGGGCTCACAAGGATTTGAAAGCCCTTTTTTCATAGTGATTAATTTTGTTAATGTAGATAGGCTCATATTTAGGATCCATAAACATACACACATAGTAAGGAAAAAGGTCTCTTAAAGATGAGTATATTTTCCATAGGAGATATTATATTTATGGGTGTAGTATCAGTTGAGTGAGAAATACTAGGTACACTAGGTCCATCTTGATAGTTGGAGTATGTGTGATGTAATTCATTACACAAAATTGTGAGTCCATGAATAAGGGATGGGGAAGTCATTTTTGAGATGAACATTAACTCTCAGAGGTTTTTATTTCCACTATACTGCTTCTAGGGCTCAGACAAATTAAATTTTCTTTCTTTCAAGGAGGATATGCCTTTATTCGAGGGGTGAAAGAGCTTATACACTAATATCATGGTAAAAAAAATATTGTCTCTACTCCTTTCCATGGACCATGATATAATTTTAAAAACTCAAACTTATAAATGATGAGGTTGGTCATGGGAAGAAATAAATCAAAGAAATATTCCACCACACTAGGGAAATTTTGATCTTATATTGTAATTCTCGTTCCTTATTCCCTTTGGTTTTGAGTTATTTGGTGTTTCCATCAGGGTTCAAGAATGAAAATTTTTATTCCTTATTTGAGAAAGGGTACAAAACACAGTGATGTTGTGTCAAGGATTTCAAATCAACTCGAATAGTATGTTACATGAATTATAATTCATGGTCCAAATTGCCTGGGTCAGTAGGATGATATGGGAGAATGTTACCAAGAATTACCTAAAACACACTGGGGTGTTGGATTCATAAACAGTGATGTTACATCTAACAAGTTTCCTAAATCCCTTTTACATTATGATGCATTTTTTTCAGCTGTAGATGAATATGAAGGATCCTATGACATCAATGAACAGTAAACCAAAGGGTCCATGAATCCAAGAATTATTTAAAATGGTCTTTAAAGGTTTTGGTGATCTGAAGAACAAAATTTATGATGAGTGATTTATGGAAAATGTAATATCCATGAAGAGTTTGATCACCATAAAAGTTATGGAATCACCGAGATAATATATTCTCATGGGTTAATTGTGTGAAAATCTATTACCCAAACATTTTGTAGAAGCAGGGGGTCCTGGTAGCATAGACTGAATTTTACTAATGCGAAAAATTAAACCCCATGATAATTATTCCTTATTTTTTTGTGCACTAATTCCTAAAATCTGAATTTTAATATTTTACTGATTGAAGACTTGAATTTTTCTCAAGTCTTCCTTTGTGGGTTTTCAACATGAATTTTGTTGTGTGTAATTCACTACCATTTTGAGTTATTATAATTTATACCATTATATTTTAGATTTTAAGGTCTTGCACATTTGAACAAACAACATGAAATGTATGGTTGTGATGAGTATGTACCTAATATGGAAAATGATACAGAAGAATCCCATTAGAATACCCAGGGTTAAGAGAACCCAAATATTATTCTGAGTGAGATATGAAATATTCTAAATCATGGATTGATGTCCTTGAATCATGAGTAATGATATGGGACAATCTTATTATGAGTTGTTCATATCATTGTGAAGTGTTTGTTTATACCACGGTGATATCAGGTATCACAAGGAATGGATATCCCTTTATACATATTGACACATTTGGTTGAAAACCATATGAAAGTATTCCTAATCCGTAATAATAAAAGCATAGACAAGAAAAGGGTTCTTCTCGTCAGAAACCCTTTATAGGGGGATTGAAATTTTTCAGTGACATGAGGAACTCAAATCCTGGAGTGTGGTTTACGGATCAAGGGGACTTGGAAAGAAAATGGAAGCACCTTATAATCTACATTGCCGGGATAAGTCCATTGTGGTCCCTTGATAGGAGATTAATGGGCAGTGACATGCACAATTTATCATGTAGGAGTGGGGACGTTTTCCATGCAGTTGAATGTAACATAGTTAGGACACATGAAGTGGAGTTTATTATTGTATGGTGGGGATGTTCTTACTGTAAAATTTTAATGTCCAGAAACCAATATGTTTTCCAGAAAATTTAAAATAATATTGTTAGGATGTTCGTGTCATGAAGATTTAGTGTCATGTGACTAAGATGTTTTATTTATATTTTAGCGTCGTGTGGTATGGATGTGGGAACCAATGTGAAAATATTGAACATGGTATATTTTGAACATAAGAATTCCATACGTAGATCTGGATCCTACATAGGAAAAATGATCTTCTTTTACATTTCATCTATGTTGTTGGGGTTTATTTTTTACTGGTTGTTGCAACTATGCATAGTATTGGAGGTCTGTATGTTACTACATATCCTGTTATGATAGGAATCAACACATACATAGTTCATGAATAAGAAACATTCTACAGGTTTATCCAATGCATGGAGGTGGGAATTATTTATGTTTACTATCGTAGATGGGCCCAATATTGGTGATATTGACAAAACTAGGAATCCTATGATGATCAGAACCAATACACATGTAGTTCATGAGGAACCATGTACTTTAACATCATTTGGAAAGGATGTGGGATTCTAGATGTGAAAATGGGAATTGTGGATGGACCCAAGGATAGAAATCCAGGTGTCACTACATATCCAATGAATATAGGAATAAATCCATTCATAGTTCATGATATCCCATGTAGTTTAACATTATTTAGTGAGGATGAAGATTAACTGATGTGAAAGGAGAAAAATGTTACTGCTGGACCCAAGAGTAGAAGTCTAGGAATCACTACATATCTCATGAGAATGAGAATCATTACCAACATTGTTCTTTGATAATAACCTTCAAACGCAAGTCTGGCCTACGCTTAGAGAGGGTTAATATTTATATTTATCATGATGCGACCCCAAATAGAAAATTCAAGAATCACTTGGTATCCTATAATGTCAGGAATTGGGTCACGCATAATTCTTGAATGGTGGGGTCTTAGGATACCAACACCAACAAAGTTTGTCTTATAAGGAAAGGTTCATATGAATGTATATTTTTTTACTAAAAGGGAAATCAACCATGAAGTTTAGCATAATGTGAAGAGGATTCATGGTATTCCTTTTACTATATTTCATTCAAGACAACGATGAGACTATCAGAGGACTCTGTGCCCTGTTTGTGTGGGGGAGCCCATAATGAAACTCCTAAGATCGTGTAATCTTTTCTACGTTTGAAGAACGAGCAATGATAAGTTTTCGTCACATTATACAGACGAAATTGAGGATATGAAGGTGGGGGGGGGGTATTTTTCATCATATGGTTACTGGACAAAGATATACGATTGAGGTTTCCCTACATATCTCATTAGAAATAAGAATTAAGACATATGTAGTTTTAGATAGTACAAAAAAATTAATTTGATACAGAAAGAATATTAGTTATGTAGTATAACATATTTTTTATAGAACATGGATCAAGTGAAATGAATGAGGAAAGAAACATTGTGTATCTATACAATTTTAAATCATTTGTTGGGGATGAGGTTTGTTAGACAAGAAAGAAATGGAATGTGGTTGTTGGGCCCAAGATTAGAGATTCAAGGGTCCCTATGTACCTTATGATTATAGGAATCAAGAAACACATAGTTATACATACATGTGCGGTTTTGATTCCATGCGGTAAGGTCATCAGATGTATATTTAAACATCACACAACAATGATCTGTTTGAATAATTTAACATCTTGCGGACAAGACGACATTAGTACAGTCTGACATCTTATCACCAAGATGACATTTGTACAGTTTAACAACATGAATCCAAGATGAATGATGGGACATAAAATAGTGTGGATGCCCATATGATGACATATATGAAAATTATTTATTTAAAAATATCACATTGGTGGATGGTGTGACACGGTCTCCACTAATTTTGGATAATTAGTAGTCCCCATTGTGATAGACCTTATGTAAGATTTAAGGTACTTCCTATTTGGGTTTCATCATTAGAGGTTTCTTCCATGGTATCGTGAGGGTTCTGAGATCCAAATTTTTTTATCCTTGGTGGAATTCACAAAGGATAACCTTCATAGTAAAAGTGTGTGTGATTCTATTCTGATAAACTTCTAAGTTGGGTAGTGTACACAAGATATTCTCATCAAGCTACTCTAACTCATCCAGTCACTTTTTCCATTAATCTTCATCTGAGAGATGTCTGCAAATGGATATTCATAGAAAAGGTAGATTGACCACATTGGGTAACATTGCCTCAGTAACATAAAAAAACCTGTATGGAATTTAATATGTACCAGTATATATGCTGGTATTTCCGTCTTATAAGGCTTAGAGGATATTGTATAACCAGAAATTCATATCTTTCTTCCCAAATTTCTGGATTACATTTGATAGTGGTTTATTCAAGGCCAATATATTTTTATTTTCCACTACATTATAGAGAGAATAGTGATTGGACGTGATATTATACTCCAAGTACAGTTTCATCAAATCCATAGAACAGATGTTGGTGTTGTTCTCTATAAATAATATGTGGGGGAATCCTAACATAGTGATGATATGGGACAATAAATTTTTTATAATTTTACTCATCATGAATTCATTGAGGGGAGTTTTCTCATTTGATTTTGATAAGAGGATGGTAGTTGTAAGGATGTAATTGAACGTATATGCTATTGTAGGGGGATATGGCCCCACAACATCCATTTCCCAAATGAAAAATATACATGAAAATTTAGATGTATGTAGAAATTATGGGGGATGATGGATAAAGTTTGTATGGATCTCTCATATAGTACATTTCTTGGTGAATTCCACATAGGTGTATATCATGGTTTCTAGTAATATCCCAACCTCTTGATTTGGTGGGAGAGCACGGTCCCAGATTTATGGGATCCATAATATCCTACACGGACTTCCTCCATAATAGTGAGAATTTATCCTTTGTTATTTTAATTTTAGGTGGATTTCATCAAAGACTCATTTGTAGAAGAATTTATCCTTATTTGAACCATATTGTATGGATAAGTTCACTACATTGTGCCAAATATATTACCTTCTAGATTGGTCTTTTACGAGAGTCCTATTTGGGAGATAACCGATCATCGGATCCAACCATAAAGAGGTGGCCAATAGTTCATCATTCTCTGAGCAGTGTTGATCTGATCAAATTATTCCTTATCTAATATGAATATTGAAGATACCATTATTCAATGTGTGAAATGGATTATTTATTACTATTTAAAAAGGTTGTATGTTGGTTGTATTATCCATGGATCCGTGTTGGCATTTTTTCATTAGGGAACATAATGCAACGTGGGATCAATATAGAACTACTCCATCAGTCCCATGACATATCCTACGGGAGCAGCCAATTCTAACTTTTCAATGGAGTATTCTCTTTTTATATACTTTTACACATGTTACAAATCCCTGTTGTTATTTAGTTAGGCTATGTGCAGCTTTAGGGATAGTTATAACCCAACGATATAGGCTTGGAATTATGCCTCATTATTTTCATAGACTTCATATAGTGAGAAAGAGTATGTAAAAAATACCTTATCTGGAGAGAAACATTTAATCCCCATACCAACCCAATTGATTCTATGAGTTTCCAAACATTTGCTGACAGGTCTTTAGGATGCACAATCATAATAAATCTCCCATATATGGGAGTGTCATGGACATAGAAGACCTCATCATATGGAATATCGGTGTCCACTGGTGTATTTCTCTTTTTAGGTTCTGTTATTAGGAAATAATTTAGGGCTTTCCATTTCACTGAATTTTTTGATATAAACTAAATGTCTTATTACTATAGATTGATCACCCATTGGGCCAAGTACCTTGTAAACATAGAATGGCCATGGATGTACTTGATTGGGATAACACAAATGTTAATATGGACCTTGTGGTGCTACATTTAATGCCTCAACATTCACATAGTGAAGATGATTGAAAGGTAGTTCTTCTAAACATCAGAATATCTATTCTTTGTGCATATAATTTTCCTTCGAAGGTAGTAGATATAGTTATAACTCTCCATATATTTATTATGTGTGAGGATAACATGAAATTATTGTTTTGTGATGGCCATATACAAGATGAGTGGCCTTCCTTCCACTAGAGGCATCGTAACCATTATGTGTTTTAGGTACTCGTAGAGAATTTTAAAGTCTTATTGGAAGTCATCATCCCATTGAGAGGTGATTACCTTCATCATTAGCCAGGTAAAGGGAGGAGATTTATCATCCAAGTTGGTTATAAGTCACCGAATGTATGTGACATGCCATTAGATCCTCCTCAGTAATTTGAGATTAATGGGGATTCCATTTCTAAAATAGAACTAGTCATCTCTAGGTTGAACTTGTTGTTGTGGTGACACACCACAAATCCAAAGAACATCCTTGATGTTATCCTGAAATATTATTTTAGTGGATTCATCTTCATGTTGTGCTGCCATATAATGTTGAAGGATATTTTAATATTCATGAAGTGAACACATTGTTTTCAGAATTTGAAAACCAAGTCATTCAGATAACACCGTCAATCCTTCCAAGGGATGGATTGAAGATATGATGAATTGATCATGGGTATGTGTCCCAAACATTATTTAACCTAAAGGGAAGGAAAATATATCATAAGATCTCCTCAAGTCACTTTTAATGTAGTGTTTTCCTCATATTTAGGGCATATCTTTATTTGATTGTACCCGAAATACCCATCCATGAAGGAAAGGTATTGGAAGATACAATTTTTTATAGACCCGGAGGTCTACTATTGGAAATGGGAAGCTATCCTTTGGTAAATATAGATTAACATGTCTAAAATTTATGTAGCCCCAAATATTTTATTTTTTTATTAAGGATGATGTTTTCTTGACATATAGGGTATTTCATTTCTAGAACAAAGTTGAATTTTATAAATTTGTCAACTTCTACCTCTACATTTGAGGCATGAGTGGGGTGCATCCTCCTAGGTACCTACTTGAAGCATCGTTTGTCTTTAGGTAAGTAAAGATGGTGTTATCCATATATGGATTCATACTCGGAATTTCTGTACATTTCTAAGAAAGAACATACCAGTTCTTCTTTAGAAATTTAATATTCACGTATTTCTCATTCAGGGGCATGGTGAGTCTAATCAGAGGTGGTTGAAGGTTTTTTTCCATTACCAAATTTATCTTTCAGAGCTCATCGAAGGTGCTGTAGACACCTTTCCCAAATGTGGGAGGAGCATTCCTGAGGACATCCTTATATTATTCCACTTCTATGTTAGTGGAGACATTTTCTGATAAAGATCTTAATATAGGGGACTCTTCTTCACTATTAGGGAGAGAGATACCATGAGAAGAGAAATTATCATCCCCTGACTTATTAGTTTTGGTAAAGAGACATCAATTATGATTTGTTAACCCTGTTTCTGGGGACATAAGGGGACATGACCTATGAGACCATGTATATCACCCCAACTAGATTTATGGTGAGTACATAGTCACTATTGATCATACTATACGGGTTTTTAGGGGATTTCACCA
Organism: Viscum album; assembly: GCA_963277665.1. Taxonomy (NCBI): domain Eukaryota; kingdom Viridiplantae; phylum Streptophyta; class Magnoliopsida; order Santalales; family Viscaceae; genus Viscum; species Viscum album. The sequence continues at coordinate 65,930,472 of OY728165.1, read as the reverse complement.
TGACTTTAGGTGATGCAACCTATGTATCTTAACTTATAATTGGTTGTTTGCCTCCTTTTTTATAGAAAATTTATTCAACATAAGTGGATTAATAGGTTCCAAATGGTGAACTATCACTGTGTATTATGCTGACTTTTCCATCAATGGGGTTATTCAAATATTGATGTAATGTTAAAGGTATCTCTATGTGGATATAAATCTAGGGACTTCCATGAAATACATTATATGTGGTTCCTTGTTGGATTACCATAAAAACGATTCAAATGTGAGATCCCAATACTGATTACTGAGATTTATATTCTCGAATGGTCATTTCTAATTCTCATAATACCATTAAATGGTTAAATCTGTGGGAGAAAAATTCCATTGTCTATATCTAAAACATTAGAGGGTTTGAATTAGGATGAGATATATAACAGAACCATTATCAATCTGATCCCTTCAAATGTTAACATTATCGAGTCTTCCCAAAACATCTAGTGGTATGATGTGTCGATGGATGACCTCTTCTTGGTCAGGATCTACGACCGAGATGGAAACATGACATTTTTCTGACACGATCTCTATTCGATAGACGTTGACTGTAATGAAATATATCTCAAAATACTATTGTATTTTTAGTTATTTAACGGGTGCCTGTTCGAGTTCTTTTGAAAGATGTTGCACAACAAGGATTAAGATCTTGTACATGAAAATCTCCAACCGCTTCAGAATGTCATACTTTTTTTATTAGAGGTTGGAACATCATGATATGTGGTTTCTCATGGAAAATTGGATCATGAACTGAGTCAATTTAGGTAGATAGGACTGGTGCTTGTATCACTACAAGAAATTAGACCATTAGCGACTGCGATTTCTGATCACTAATGGTCTTTAGAGACCACCAATAGCCGTCACATTAGGCCCATCGTTGTTGGGATACAGTGACCACAAATAGCGGTCTCTATATTGGTATTAATGCTCGAATGAATATTATTCTCTATTGGGACGAGGTATAGTGACCTCCATTGGCGGTTTCTATAGGCTGGAAAAAAATTCATCCATTAGTGACCACCATATGCAGCTGCTAAACTATGAAATTGTTTAAAAAAAATATATTTCTGCTTCCCAAACAATAAAAACATAGGTAAAATAAGAAAAGACTCATTTGAGAAGAGCCAAAACCCTAGGATCCTCAAAAACAATAAATGAAAAACAAACATCTTCTCATATCTAGTGATCCAAATAGCTCCAATACATTCCAATATTCCACATCAATAAAGCTACAATATGATACAAAAGAAAAAATTAAACAGAGATAATGAAAATAGGGAATTTTTATTCAGTAATTATATATATATATATAATAATGACAATTTCTATTTAGGGAGTTAGGGTATTTAGGTGTTTTGCCATTTGGGCATTTGACCATTTGGGAATTTGGAAATTTCGCCAATTGGACATGTATCCAATTAGCCAATTGTCCAACAGGATAACATGCAGTTATGACATTCGGTCATTAGGCTAATTGGCTAATATTCCATCAGGCCAATCAGAAATTAAGAAATTAAGAAATTATGATAGTAGTCCATTTGGCCAATTGTCAAACCGACCCTTGGGACATTAATTAGTTAGGGAATTAAACCATTTGAGAATTTTTCCGTTAGGGCCTTTTGAAATTTTGCCAATTGGATATGTGTCCATTTATCCAGTTGTCAATTTCTCCAATTTTGTAATTAGACCATTACACTCAATACTCTACTCTATTAGGGACCAGATATTTTTCTCATACGTGATGAGGTTGTTTGAAAAGTTGTTTGAACAGACATTCAGCTATGTTTATTCGAAATTTAACTATATAATGTAAAGTACAGTACTGAATAGCCCACCTCCCAACCCCTGGACAACCCCCACAGTCCCCCCAAACACCCTCGGACAACCTCCCCCCACCCCCAGACCAACCCCACTCCCAACCCCCCAGACAGCACTCCCCAGCCCCCACTCCCAACCCCCCCACCCCCCCGTGGACAGCAACCCCACCCCACACTCACCTGGGACCACCCTTGGACATCCCTCCAAACCCCCCGAACTGACCCCAACCCCCCCCCCCATCCGTACAACCAGACAACCCCCTCCCCAAAAAAACTCCCCCAGATATCCCCCCACCCCGGACATCCCCAACGCCCAAAAAACCCCCTCAGATAACCCCCCTATCTAAAAATCCCCCCTAGACAACCCCCACCCCTGGAGAGTACAACCAACCATGGACACCCCCCCCCCCACAAAAGAATCCCCCTTGATAGCTCCCACCCCCGGACACCCCCTCCCAAACTCCCCTCGAACTGCCCCCACCGCCGAACAACCCCCACTCTCAGCCATCCCCCACCCCCAGACGCCCCCAAACTCCCCTCGGACAACCCCCCACCCTCGGACAACCCTCCACCCTCGGACATCCCCCCAATAAGAAATAAAAAACTTTGCCCAGACATCCCTCATAACTCCACACTCACCATAGACAACTCCCAACACCCGAACAACCCCCCATAACTCCCCCAGACAACCCCCACCCACAAACTCACCCGGATAGCTCCCCCCCCACAAAAAAACTCCCCTCGGATAGCCCCCACACCCTCAGACAGCCCCCACCCCCAGAAAGCCCCCACCCCCAAACAACACCCCCCAGTCCCCACTCCCAATCCCCCATGGACACCCCCCAATCACCCTTGACAATCCCCACACTTCCCTTGTATCCCCCTCCCCCGGGAAGCCCCCCCTCAAACAAAAACTCCCTCGATAGACCCACCACCCCCTAATAGCCTCCAACCCCCACCCAGACAACCCCCCATAAAACAATTCCACTCGGATAGCCCCCAACCCCAGACATCCCCCCAACCCCCACCCCCACACCAAACACCCCCCTAAAAAAATCCCCCCCGGACTACCCCCACCACCGGACAGCCCCCGCACCCAAACATTCCCCGGGCACCCCAACCCACCTAAATAACACCACCCCACCACCCAGTACCCCCCAAAAATATATTCAATTTCAGATACACATGTGCATTTTGTCAATTGGATTATTACCAAATTATAACCAATACCAAATTCAGAAAACATGACTCTTAATTCTCTATCAAATTAATTATCAATCAATTCAGGCTTTATATTATTTACCAATTTATATCCAGAACCACATGATAATCAACTTCATAACAAAACATTATAAAAAGAAAAGTATATATATATATATATAATACACTATCTAGAAACATAGTAGGAAAACAATTATTATAGTGTAAAGAAACAACACTGGCCATTAGGCAATTATCTCATTTTGTCATTTTGGAAAAATCCCATTAGGCCATTTGGTCACTAGGCCAATAGGCTAAAATTCCATTTCTCTAATAAGACATTAGGTAATTGGGGCATTAGTTCATTTGGCCAATTGTTCCATTGGGTCGTTAGGTTGTTCACCCATTAGGTCGTTAGGCCGTTGGGCCATTGGAGGGTTAGGATATTGGGGCGTTTGTCCACTGGGCCTTTAAGCTGTTGGGCCATTGGTTTATTGGCCAGTTGGTGAATTAGGTCATTTAGGCGTTCATCCATTTGGGTGTTGGGGTGTTAGGCCGTTTAGGCCATTGAGGTGCTTTACCATTTGATTTGTTGGGCTATCCAGACATTCGACCATTAGGCTAATAGGCCAGTACACCATTCAACCCTTAGGCTATTAAGCTATTAGGACAATAGGCCATTGGGATATATGGACATTAGGCCATAAGTCCATTAGGCCATATGGACATTCGGTAATAAGGCCATTGGTACATTAGGCCTTTGGGCCACCTAGCCTAATTCTTATCCTCCAATAGAGATTATAAAAAATTATATATCACAATAAAGTATCCAATTACTGATCATACTATTAAAATTTAAAATCATTGGAGTTTTTAAGAACATAAATTGTTCTAATCTCAAACAATTATAAATTTAATGTCTAAATCAATATATAACAGTAATTCAATATTAAATATAACAGAAACACACCTCATGAATATGATGCGTCTTTCATGGTCAGGGTTGCTACCTCCATCCAGTGCACCAGGGGCCTACAACAAATAAAAATTATAATGATTTTAATAACAAAAATAATTTAAAGTAAATAAATAAATTCAGTATAAACCTGCATCATATGATCCCCTGCACCATCACCCGAACCAACATATTCACGTAGTGTTCTAACCTAAGAGATCAATTGTGCATTTACATCCTCGAAAGCACACCACAGTGCATTGAAATCTACGAGATTATGTGTTATCTAAGCAATTGTTGGACCGAAAACCATATCCCATGATACTAAAGAATGATTAATCCTAATTCCATTGGTCAAACTATATCCATGCCCGTCATGACCAAAAATGAAACGGAATATCTCATCCATTCACATGGGAAGCAGTCACAGGTCCTATGTCAGTTGTTCTAACTCAGTTTCAAATTGAGCATGTAAGATATTGATATATATATATATAGATAGATTCATGTAATTTTTGTAATGAGTGAAAGCACTTACTATAAGAGAGCAGCCTCTGGACCATTTCCATCATGAGTTCTCATCCACACCGACATTTTATCAGTCGGTGCACCTAGCTCCCATAACTGTATACCAATTCAATATAATGATATAACACAGAACCATATTAAATAATAAATTAAAAATGAATAATAAATACATCATATCATATCTGAGACATGTGACGTGTTCTGGGCCTATGCGGTGGTCCCTACAATGCTCAATTCTTGGAATGGAATTCTGATCCATGCTACATTCAATTAATTCAAATTTTAAACAAATATATTGTCACACATTATTGAAAATATATATACCAAAATAAATATTCTTTCTAAAATGACCTTAGTAGATGAATATGTAACAAAGTCGCACACTGAGACAGGAGACCACCTATTGAGACTTTTTCTAGGATGTATGGGGCACCCACGTTTGGTACCCTCTGCTCCCTCATGACATCACCTTTATAATATTTTTACATCGTATGAAAATTACCCATACACACTGGTTGAAACTCATTGGGATGCACTTTAGTATTATTCTACTTAAGAAAAAAAATCACTCATGTTAGTATTTTTTAAACATAGGAAATAAACAAAAATGGTATTCTTACCTGAACATCCCTCCAAAGCCAATGTAGTGTATCCTAAGGTATAGAAGCCCAATCACAAGTGTTCAATGGATATTGATGTGAGTTGCATATGATATGACCTAACTTTTGAATAAATTCTGGGGTAGTTAGTCGTACAAGATGAAAACTCTCATCAAATGAGACATCAATGGTCATTTCAGAATCCTATGATGAAATGCCATGACCAGGGCCACTCTTGCGAAAGGAAGAAGCCGTCGAGTCTAATCCTATGGAAAACAATTTTATACAAAATTTTACAAAATTACACACACACACACAAATATATATATCTATGTGTGTGTTTGTGAATTTAAATTATATATAAAAAATAAACACACTTACATTAAAACATACCTCAATCCTAAGATGTAAATTGCTCAGATGGATACTGTGGATCTACTGCCTGTTCCCCTGACATTCCTACAGTCGTAGATAACATTAGTAATGGGACCATACAAAGTTTTAAAAAAGATAAATTGGACTATTTCAAGTAAAATCAAACTTTTATAGCTGTTAATAAAACAAAAACATGCTCATTGAGAGGCAAAATCCAAGAGGTTAATATGGTTGGAAATTTCATTACAAGAGACAAATAAAGTGCATGAAGAAGAAATAAAAAATTTGAATTTGTTTTAACTATTAGTGCAAGGGTAAAGTAAACAATTCTACAAATGCGGAAGGGGAAAATTTCACATAAATTCACCACATCATCAAGGGTAACCGTTTTCATGTTTAAGAATAGAAACTCAAAAAAGGTACAAAAACAATTGTGGTTTTCACCCAAAAACAACAAGTAAGTAAATCTTGTCAGACTGCTTCTAAAGATAATACAAACATATTTGTATGCCACTTTTGGTGTTGCTAGATGTTCAAATATAATGATATGGAGTGCTGACATAACATGTTATCATGTGAAAGTAAATGGACTAAAGAAAGGGGTAGAAAAACTAAATCAAAGAGAAACCCCATTGTATAATTCTAAACAACGCAAAAAATGAAGAATTTATCTTGAAAAAAAATGGAGTGGATTATTTTGGAAACTTTTAAGATTACTGAAACAATGTTGGTTACTGCTATGAAGAGTGTTAGTATGTACCAATCCATCACAACTATTATGTTATTGAATAAGGAAAGACACAACATTGGGAGGGGGAGTATGGGCTATTTGGGGTTGGGGGGAGGGGGTATGCAGAGTCCAGGTGGAGTAAAAGGGTTTGTGCCGGTGGGGGTGTGGGTGGGGGTGGTGGGCTATTCAGGGGGAGTGTAACGGGCTGTCTAGGTGGAGGGGGAGGGGTTTCCCATGTGGAGGGGGGGGGGTTGTCTAGGTGGAGGGGGAGGGGGAGTGAAGGTGGGGGGGGGGGTGGGGCTGTCCTGGGAGAGTTTTTTATTGGGTGGGGGGGGGGTGAGGGATATCTAAAGGTGGTCCAGTGTGAGTGTGTGTGTGTGGGGGGGTGATGTCGATGGGGGGTTTGGAGTGGGGTTGGGGGACTGTCCGGGGGGAGGGGGTATCCACATAGAGGGGGAGGGTCTGTGCAGGTGTGGGTGGGGTGGGGTAGAGGCTATCCAGGGTGTATTTTGTGGGTGTGTGTGGAGGGGGGGGGGGGGTTGGTTTGTAGAGGGGGATGGGGGGAGGTGGTGTTTGTGGGTTGGTGTGGGAGAGGATATCCTGGTGGAGGGGAGGGGCTGTTCAGGTGGAGGGGGTTGGGGCTGTCTAGGAGGAGGGGGAGTGGGGGATGTCCGAGGATAGGGGGTGTCTACGTGGAGGTGGAGGGGCTGGGGGGTCGGGGGGGGGGGGGTTGTTTGGGGTTGGGGGGGCTGTCCAGGTAGAGGGTAGATGATGTGTATGTGAGGGTGGGGGTGGGGCTATCCGAGGGGGTTGGGAGTTGGGTCTGTCTAGTGGGATGGGATTGGGGGATATCCAGGTGTTAGGGGTTGATTCTGACTAATAATAAATAAAATATTTTATATACCAAATTAGTTTTTGGGTTGTGTTAAACAAAATTTAAAGTCTTCAAATTGAAGAGTAAGAAAACAATTATACCTATCATTATAGATGAAAATAAAATGTTTCTCCATCAACAGACACCCTATCCCAATAAATATATCTTTCACGTTGAACTACAGTATGCTGATCAAGCTGTTGGGAAACAATGGTAACATTATCGACTTCATATTTTTCAAATAAAAAACACACCTCACCAGGACATTTTGACATCAACTTTCCAACTAGAATTTGTATGCAATTTAATGAAGAATACCTTTTTCTAATGTGATATCAAAATGAAAGGTTCATTATGAACTCACACATTTCTAAATAACAAAATTTTCAAAATTCGCGAAGGTAAACTAATATTGATCGACATTACTTCCACACACTAGATCAACCCAATTACACTCTAACAATATGTACTTAAACCCGTATGCATATAAAACTTAAATGATGTCTTTCAATTGACCATAATAATAACCAGAATTAAAAAATAAACAACTAATGCCAGTATTTTTTGTGTCTCATTTTTCATCAACATCTTTAATGAGAAATTGAAAACAATTAGCCTCTATATATTTTTAGCGACGAGCTGATATAGAAGGACCCTTAGCTAGTAGGAAAAATTATTAAGTTAGTGTGGGGTTAGCTAACTCCCTCAGCTTATGATCCTATATAATTAAATGAATTCAATTATTATTTATGTAAAAACAAATTAGTATAATACTTCACTTAGAATGAAAATCAAATTATACTTAAAAAATCATTGAACCAGTAATGAAATGATGTATAATGAGATTATTTAATATGATACTCAATTACACGATACGTATCTTCATTAAGCTCATTAATGTGTTTCCTAAAAATGGTAATATGATATTTAAATGATCAACTTATGCCAACAAAAAATGTCGAAGTAAAACAATAAATGTGATCATACACTTACTTCATTAATGGTGAAGCTGATGATGTATTGATCAATTTATATCGATGTGCTTGTAACCACTGGATGTTGTCCATATCAAATATGGTTCTTTCTCCAAATAAACTATAATGAATCTGAGATGGCTTATCTAATTTTGTTTCAACATCCATAAGATATTCTACATAAAACGTAGTACACTCATCCATCAAATAACCATTGGCCATTGATTCCTCCGGATGAGCTCTTCTGCGTACAAATCATTTCAATGTATTCAGATACCACTCAATAGGACACATCCACTAAAATTGCACTGGACCAGCAGCCATTACTTCATCAATTTGGTGAACTTTCATGTGAACCATAACATCAAAAAATTGGAGGGGGGGTGGAAATAGTTTCTCAATGTCATAAAGAGTTAGTATAATTTGATCCAGCAAACTTTTTAAATCACTAATTCGTTGATTTCTTAAACAAAGCTGCAAAAAAACATCACTCATCTCAATCAATGGTTGAAAAACATTGGGGATAAACAATCAAAAATTGAAATTTTAATCAACTACAGAAGTAGTCAGTGATTTTCCGGACTTTTCAACCCTTTCAATGTCCTGAACTTCAAATTCACAAACTTTGAAATATTAGAAGAGCAACCATCAAGTACCTTGAGAAACATCAAAATGGAATGAAATTTCGATTTCTCCTTTGTAGTCATTATATATTGTGCAGGAGAAATATATTCTTTTTTTCCATTATCTAACTATAAATGAAATAGTATCCTTAAACCAATTTCTTCAAAATCACAATGTGCATTAATGTGGTCCTTTAGTTTTCCACTAACACCTAAAATGTTCCACCATATTTTATGAAAAACATTTCTTCTATGTTTATGACATCAAAATTATGCATTAGTATATTAATTTTCCAATAAGGGAGGCTATAAAAAATACATTTCTTTTAACAATTGTGAAGACACTTTCAACTCGCACCACGAATATTAGGTAATGGATGAGAAACCAATTCCTGAAATTCATATACCATGTATATGTTGTTTCCCTCAATCTGCGATAAAATTTGGACTCCTGTCATGATCATTGGTGCTGGGCAGAACTCTATAGACCATACAATATCACTATGTCCTTTCTAAACCTATGATGATGGGGGAGAAAAAGTTTGTGACCCATGTATTCCCATTTTTGGAATGATAAATCCATAAAGATTTTTTACTTTTATTGCAACAAGGGCAAGAAAATCCCCCTTTCATAATTCAGCCAGATAAATTTCCATAAGATTGAAAGTTATTGATGGTTCAAAATAAATTGTCCTAAACTTTTAACATTTCATTCATATTATCGTGATAAGTTATCACACCCTTGCCCCAAAATTCATTGAACTCATCAATCAATGGTTGATGGTAAATATCAATATTTTCCCCTGAACATCGAGGTCAGTCAATAAGAGTGGAATGTAATACGAATTGTTTCTTCATAAAAAGACATGGAGGATGATTATTTAGAACCAACACCATAGTCCATGTGCTCTGAGTTGAATCAAAAATAGACCTGAATGGATTGAAAACATCTACTTCCAATACCAATCATACATTACAAACTTCTTTAGCAATGTCGGGGTGTCTCTTATCAAAATCCTTCCATGGACGTGAGTCTGCCAGGTGGGTTAACATATCACATTCCTGATTTATTTCCTTTTTCCATCTATATAAATTAAAAACTCTAGATGACATAAAAAATATTTTCAACCTCTGCTTTAGGGGAAAGTATCACATTTTCTTTACGACAATCAGTTTTCTCTGTTTCACAGTTTGACATTGATGAGTCTAATTACCCCAGTTATCTTTCCACCTAGAATTTCGAAATGACATAAAAATATCCAAATGTGAATTTTCTTTTCTAAAAAACATACAGTTCTTTTTACATGCATCTATGGTCTCATATATAAAACCTAAGTTATTTTTTAACTTACTAGCATGGTAATACAACTCAGGAATATTAGCATTGACTGAAAGAACCTTTTTCAATAACACCATCAGCATGTCAAACAATGTGTCTGACCACTGATTCAAAGTATTCAAATGAAACAACTCCACACTAAATGTCAATTTATTATAACCAGTACATCTAGGATATAATTATATTTTTTCATCATCAATTAGTTCATAAAATTTCCTCAAATAATGATCTACACCAGAGCACAGATTTATCTCATCAGTCTTAACATTTTAGGTGTCAATTCCTTTAGGAGCCAACCCATGCACAATTTCAGTAAGAATTTCATTCATTGAATCATTCATCCAACATCCATCTGAACTGAATATAGATTTTAAAAATGACTATATTATTCCCCATGATGAAGCTAATTCTTATAAATTTTCAGACATCTGTTCACGAAAAGGTTATCTCTCATAGTATCTAATGGGAATTGATATTATTATTTTTTTCATTTTCTATATGGAAAACTAATTTAGTCAATTTGAAATACTATAGATAACTCAATAAACTGCTTAATTCCCTTGAAATATTATCTATAAGTTTGACTTGGCGGATCAATCCAACTCTTACCCATAATAATATCTTTGTAACTAGCAATACAAATGAACACATTACATACATTTTTCATATCAAATATATTTAAAATAATGACTGACCAATTATATGTGGAACATAGATAAAACAAACAATTAATATATCTAAATAATAAACAAGATAATATATAACAGAATGGAAGTAAAATCCCATGTCATCACCACCATGTTTCTCTGGTAAATCTAGAGATGATTCTATATTAAAGAAACTATATTGGGAATGAATTTTATCTATAATTCCATAGAGAAAAACTTTTCCATGAATGGAATATTTTAGTTATGGAATATCATTTTTCAAACATCTGGTATACAAATTTTTCTTCACAATTGTTTAATTTTTAACAATAATTGGTAAATTTTTATCCTAAGGTTATCGATTGGGTCATCCACAACAGGCTTGTCTGCATTGAGCTGTGTATTTCAGGTTTGGTTCTCAAATGTGTTTCAATAAAATGACTCATCCTCCTATAAACAAGATCATTTCAGTTACATTCAATATATTTTTCATCATAAAATTTAGTTGGATAGATCATGGGAAATATATAATGAAATTAATTAACTCATTTGTTCATATGGGTGGGGGAGTTGATCAATTAAGAATGAAAATATATTATATATTGGGTATGGTAAAAAATAGAAAATCTACATGAAAAATAAGGAATCTGTGGTCCACTAATATCATAATGCATAAATTTTGAAACACTATAGTCAAAACATATAACGCAACTATTAAAATCAAAAGTCAAATGTTAAATCAAAAAAAATTAAACACACATATAACCTTCATGCATTTGTGGTACGTAAAAAAATCATCAAATACCAATCTTGAACTATAAACCATATTATCTATGTTAATTCATACCAATAAATAATCAAATATAACTTTTTATGAAAGTGCCAAAAATCAATTATTGATGTAAATTCTACTCAAACTCATAGAAATTGTATCTTTGTACAAATAATGTCTCACTGCCTCTTAGATTCACATCGCCTTTGTGCCATCAGAGGTAGTAAATATTAACCATGAAATGTAGAAATCAATCTCTAATTTATATAAAACTAACTAATCTATATCATGGATAACAACAAATATATACAATTATGAAACAAAAAATACCGATATATCTTGAAATATGTCTTCAATAAGGAATATGTGAAAAAATGATTGTGATTCCCCATACTGAATCACAGGGTCCAAGATAGTGTTCCTCATGGCCTCATGCAGGTATCCTTTTATGCAAGATGTTTTTTACTAGCAGTAATCATATTAATGTCATCAGTGCAGAAAATATACCCATGGTATCAATAAAGAAAAAGACAAACAGTAACATGATATAATATTAATAATAAAGTATGTCACATTGAAACATGGAATATCATATAGAGTAAAATCATTTAATATTAATAATAACATACAATATCAAAACACATGTGATCAAAATCAAACATGGGTCTCATGGGCTAAGAAAGCACACACATGTTGTCAAACCTCAAGCATTTTCTCATGGGATACAGACACAAAGAGACATGTGATAAACTCATGAATGTTATAAATCAAATAAAAACACAAATTAATATCAATACAGTCAACATTTACATGGACTCTGCATTGAATGTAACTTCCAACCACAACTAATGTGTGAAGTCTTCTCATAACCACACTACCAACACACATTTTTTTCTTAATTCTTCATTCACACAAACCTTTATATAGATAAAATTCCTTTTTCACACTTTTTATTCACACACAATATTTAAAATATCTTCATGCATGCCAAATTATTACTATAAATTGCCCAAAATTTATACCTTAAAATGAAAAATAGAGTATACAAGCTGATAGAATAGAAAATTCAAAACAGAGGGGAGAAGGAGGTGGTGATGAGAGGGAGAGGAGTGGAAGAGGAGGGGAGCTGGAGTCAGAGGAGATGTAGAGAGAGAGGGGACGGGTAGTGACGATGGTGTGGAGCCAAAGGAGAAGGTAGTGAGGAGGAGACTGTGCAACGAGGGAGGGGACGGGTGGTGAAGTGAGGGACAAAATGGGAGACATCCTCATCCGAGAGATGTATGTGGAGAAAGTGTGGTTTCAGCAGTGTAGTGAGAGAGGATATAGGTGGTGGTAGCGGTGCGACGAGGGTCAGGACGAGTGTCTATACGGGTAGGGTTTGGGATCATGTAGGTAGTCTCCAGAACCTTTTTTCTAGTACTGTATAGAGGTTATGCAAGATTATGCTTCTAGTTTTTTAGGTTATGCGTCCTTCCCCATTTAATTAATTGATCGAATAATCAAACCCTCACTAGGAGATAATTGATGAAAATTTTATGAAAATTTTCACTAGAGGGTTCTAGGGAATGTCCATGTCTTTTTTAAAATCATTGGACTTCCATCCCACAGGTCTTAGATGAATATATATTCTCAATGGGTTTGTGACTAAAATATTGGGTTCGAACATTCCCACACTATCCTTGTATCCTTTATTCCTACACATGAGGCCCCCTATTGCATGTTTATGTGTGAAAAAATTATATTATAAAGAATATTCATCATCATAGAATTTGTATGCCAAGTTTATCACATTAAAGAAAACCAAATATGATATCTTCATCTGATAAATCTTTTGTTTGGTAATTTAGTTTTTGTGCAACAACTTTCACACAAAACAAGTCTTCAATAGTGATGAATTGCATTAGAGTAGATTGTGTCCCTTCCCCTTATATTTATTTCTACTTTTAGTGGTCTTAATCACCTTTATAAATAATATATGATGTGATCTCCCTATTGGGTGTAGTTGTTCTGGGTCTACACAGGTATGCTCTTTGGGTGGCTTGGGATTGGTTAACTATTTTTCAAGTCATCTAGCTATCGAACATCCATGTATTTTTGGATAGAATGTTATTCCATCCATACAATTATTTTGGCTGGGAAAACATTATTTATTCCACCGTCTCTATGGAGTTTTCAAACACCAGATTTCTAGTATCGGTCATTCATTGACTGATGTATTTGAAGAAAATATAGTCGATGATATTATAAACCATCCTTCTATAGAAATAGATGTAGTTAGAATCATTAGATAGGATTTCCTCATCATGCATCCTTGGACATCAAAACCTAAGAAAGTTATCATCCATGGCTAATGGAAAATAATTGGGGAATTTTTTATTTCAAAAGGAGTATACATTATTCATAATTTCCTAAATTTATAAGCATCCCTAATTTATATGTACCTTAGGATGAGGGAGAATCCATGGTTGATGCCACTCTCTAGGAGGTTATCGGTGGTTTAGGACCCACATAGGTACTTTTATGGGAACTTTTTCTAGTTCGATTTTGATAGACGTGACTTCTAATTTCCCTAGCCTTTACCATATAATAAGGGGAAAAATGAGATGTATAAAGGGTTATATGAATGGATTATTAGGGATGTTTTTACATTTATACATACTCATAAAACCCAACTAGATACATCATTGGGATTAGAGACATTTTTAGCTCATCCTAGATATTTTCAGTATAGAGTTATATTAGTTCCTCTTTTGAGGGAGGGATAACGAGGGAATAGGTTAACCCTTTACATCTAGAAATGAATTAAATGACCCACTCATTTTCGTGTTACTTGTAGTTTCTAGGCCTTTGATCATTGTTTTCCTTATCATGGTGTTAAATAGAAAAAGTAATTTACGAAGAAGGTCGTCCCATCCTATAAAAAATCCTTTTGGGAAGCTGTTGTTCCAAAAAATGTTGGCCTTGTTTGAGTCTACACAATACACCTCATCTTTGTCTCCCCTTATTGATATAGAGGGCCTATCATTGTCTAACATTGATATATGAAGTGTGTGAGATTCTATCTAGGTTCCCCTACACTGTCAAAGTTATAGAAGGTTGGATTTTGGAAATTGGGCAGAGGAAATTTTTTTTCCACCCACTCGGGATATGACTTCTTCTCAGGATACACTAGCACCCATCTCCCATCCATGGTGCCCATTATTGCATACAGAGACTCGATGATGTTTTGTAACCTTGGGGGAACTACTATTTGAACTTCCTCCCATCCACATGGAGCTCGTGGGGGTCGGTGGCGTGGCTCCACCTTAGTCTCCCTATAATTCTTGATTCATCCAATGAAAAAATAATTGACCTGGTGAGAGAGTAGCTTTCAATGCATTGGAGGAAATTCATGATCATTTTTAACTTACTCATCTATGTATAATAAATACCTATATCTAGATCCAATATAATTCATAGATGACATTTTTTTATAGGATCAACTCTTATGGGAGGAGGATATTAAACTCATTGAGAAGATGATACCCAGTATGAATATTTCCCCTGTGTAGCTCCACGTTGAGTTGTCAGAGAGCTCCAATTTCACTCCCATGTGGAGATAGTTGTTTCGCCTTATAAGGAAACTGAATAATTTTTTGTGGTGATTGGGATGTATCCACACCTTTCCCTTTTTATTTGATATTGTTCTTATGTGAATGTGTAAACTCATCATTCAGAGGTGAAAAATTTTGGAACCTCCTTTACTTTGGGGTGTGTGCAGGCGTAGTTGGTATATCCAGATCACCCTCCTCTCAGGGTGTTTTTCCATGGGAATTCCCAATACATTTTCACATTTGCCATCAATATTGTGTATATTTAAAGTGATTTCATTCACAAAATCTTATTCATAAATGGTTTCCTTTTAGTTACTTTAAACACAGAAGGTTGATTTTTAACTGCCTTTATTTGGGTTGTTATTCAAACCCTTGGTTATATTGGGACATGTTAGCTTGCGAAATAGGTGGGTTATGATCACATTTTATGTAAAATACTCCCATATTGGTCTTTGAAAAGTGACATTGATGGAGTATCTATTCATGAATGATGAACAATCCCTGAACAATATAGTACTCATTTTCGGTGGGAGGAATAGGTGGGATTCCAACCATTGATCTCATCCTCCCATCCTAGGGAATATTGATTCCCCTTGTGGTGATTATGATAGGGAAAATTCATGCATACTAATAGATTGGGGGATCATCGGGGACAAAATTGGCACTGATTGGCTTTGTTACTGAATATCAAATGATATTTTTCTTGGCTTTTATGATTCTTGGGACATACATTGTGGTATAAATTCCCCAATACTGATAGGATGTAAGTGATCTGAAATCACCAATATTTTCCATATCACCCTTTCATGGGATGATTAACCTATAGATATTGATTTAGATATAAGTTCTCCTATCCCAGTAGGCTTGGGTATGTTTGAAGCTACATGGGATATGTTCTGAATCTAATCAGGAATTGTTGATCCAAGGGGTGGTGGTGGTGGTTGATATTCCCCTAACCCAAGCGGATGTTCTACTCCAACATTTATTTTATTAAAGGATCTATTATTTCCCGGTTTATGTTGCATAAATGTGGTTATGTAGGAGTTGGGTGAGATGGATGTCCATGATGATAACCATTCATTATAGAAAGTTGTATGGGTGATCAAAACTTTGGTCTTCGGGTCCAAACTTCATTTTTATTACCCCAAGGCAACTGATTTGAAGTCTTATTAGTTATCCTATAACTAATATCACATTTTTTGAGCATCATTTAAGTGGGGGAATTCAATTAAAGTGACCAATTACCCCATGCGTTACCCAACCCCCTAATTTTTCAAGAGGATATAAATTTATAGTATGTCAAATCTAAGGGGTTATATTATTCAAGGAGTGTGAAAAAATGTAACCCACTATACTCTAGCCATTCTTCAATACACATGCATGGCATGGATTCAAATATTAGATTCCAAGGATTATGATACAATGGAGACACAATTATTTCCACTTCTCACTATGATTTTTCGAATTTGGATCATAGGCCATGGATATAGTGTCTAGGTCTAGCTAAAAATGGATTATGCTGATTGTATAAAGGTGACACTAACATCCTGGATAAGGGAGATATCAATACATTAGTTTTTAAAGAGACAATTACTTATTTTAGTGTAGAAAAGGCATGAAATCACGTTGTAGTTCATCTAGGATATCATTATATGAAGTAATGAGGGGCTAGAACATGGTTGGTAGGTTGTTTTTTGATAAAATTGTCCACATGTCAATGAAAACCTCATCTTCATCAGAATTACAAGCCTCTATCTGGTAAGACATTAGAAGAAGCTTCTAAGGGCCACATATTTATGGGAGGGGAGTCCTACTAGTGCATTGTGGGGAACCAAATGTTTTTACCCAAAATGTTTCGAGCCCCTCTCTATATGAAGGTGTCATAGATTTTAATTCCTCTTAATAAAAATGTGTTTGGGAAAGGGAAGATTTCCTTATCTATGGGAGATATCACAATAAGGCCATTGACCATGATTGATGTCCGTAGTAGAGTCTTAGAGATCTATCTCTATACTACCACAATGAGGAATATTTTTGTATTGATTGTCTCCTACTTTGGTTGAAGAGTTGAAAAAGTATTTAATTATTTGGAATATGTCTCGAAAAACCAAAAGGAACCCGACATTGAGCATATTTGGAATATGGGTTTCAATCTGCATATTGTCTAGAATATAATGACCTACCTTTTGAAAATTTTATAGTAACCTAAACCTGCTATATGATGGTATCTAAAACATTCATATTGCTATTTGGAGGTGTGGGAATATGAACCCAGTATAAAGAAGATACTAGAATATTCCAATGAAATGTTTCCTTATTGATTGGAATACGAGCCTTCCCGAGTTATGTTCTATTATCTCTTGGTTAGAGTTAGTCATAATGATAGCATGATCTTAATCCTAAACCTTTGGGATATGTCTATGTTCTTTCTTGTAAGTGTTATGATCCTACCCTAAGGCATGTGCCACTTTCACCTGGTTATCCTTGATTAGAACTGGAATATGATCCAAGTCTAAATATGGATTCCCCATTGTAATTTGTGGATGAAACTTTGGAATGGTATAAGGGATATAATCCTCTTATTTTATTTCCTCAGAATGATTCTAGTGTAGTTGTTCAATGGTGGATGTAGGAATATAAACATGGATTATGTGATCTACTAGAAAATTCCAGGAAGATTCATTGACTTGAATATGAGACTGTCCCTATGCTTATTCCATTCTCACATGGTTATCCCCAGAAAAAACATGGATATATTTCTAATATTGGGCCACTAGTGTAATCCTTTAGACATATTCTAAAGTAAGATGAGCCTATCCCAAGGCTTGTTCCCGTATCAGTTAGTAAAACCCAACAAAAACGGGGATACGATCCCAATTGCATGCCCTTAGAATTTTCACATAGACTTTTTTGACACACACGTTCCCCAATCTTAAGGCATATGTAACTCTCACCTAATGATTCCCAATTGGAATGTGAGTATGGGATTGGTTTGATGCATCTACCTTTATCATAATATTATGATAATACAGCAAGATGGGAGAAAGAAAGTGATATTGATTTGGGGAATCCATGTATTGCTATTGATCAGAGAGTTGAGCTATCCTATATATAAGGATATGAGTATGCACCTATCCTAGCATATAAACCATTTTTATAATATTCTAGTAGAGTTATTTATCTGTTGATAAAATATATTTTTATTTAAGTATAGTGAATGTAGTGATAAAATCTCACATATTTTCCATATCCATTACGTAATAACAGATTTCATCGATTGAAGAGAAAATATGTTCCCACTTCTATCCAAATTATTCCAATATACTATGCGGATGAGCTTCATTAATGGAGGTAAAAATATATTCCTTCACCATTACTTGTAAGAGAAAATGCCCACAAACTTTCTTTGTAATGACCCAACCCCAGAATCTCTGATCCGACATATAATTTTATTAAATTGGCAAGAATATACGGAATCAAATACTGTAGGAATAATCAGTTTAATATTATTAGAAAGCCATATTACATAAAATATACCCAACATATGTTGGGAAATATAAAACAAAACATTATACATAATAAAATAAAATAAATAGAATCCATGAAAGCTTATTCAATGTTTTATTCTTCATAACCTAGGGAAAATAAACATAGTTATGGTGATATGAAATTCTTAGTAAGGGTAAGTAAAGTGGAAGAAATAATGAATTAATGAGATTAAATGAACATGGAAAGGTAAATAACTAATAACACATGCCATTCAAAAAATTAGATAAGGTAATATCAAAATGGAACAGTATGAAACTTAAACACATTCCATTAATCAATAAAATGATAATGAAATGCATCATTAGATTTTTCGAGGCAAAATATAACAGATATATTATGATAACAACTAAGTTATCAATAATGGAAATTCTTATTTATTGGAATTCACGTTTTCTAGGAACATGGAACCTTTACCATCATTACCATTCATTAGACATTTTAAAACATTATAGTTACAAACAAATTTAGTTTATTAATCCTTAACCCTACTATAAATACCTTTCAAAATATAGTATATATCCTATTTTTTACCAAAAAAAATCTTTTCCCAATTTAATTTTTTCCAATGAGACTACTGATGCATTGAGGGGCTTTCAGAAACCAATCACCAACCTGCATGGATTACAATAAATGGCCCCCAACCCATGTATTACGTGTAAAAAAATACCTCAAATCTAATAAAAAATATGATTTATCAAAATCTTTTATTTAATAAAGGATAGTAATTTATAATAATTTTCTCAATGGAGGATAGTGAATCAAAGTAGATATATTTCAAATACCATTAAAACATTCTCGTGAAGAGTAATCTTTCAACATCCAAAAGTGTCTCATACCACATTGAAATTTTTTGAACCATAATACCCACGGGGTAATAAAATTAAATGAATGTTAGAATATCATGATAATAATTAGATTTATTATATAACATGTCAAATTGTATTATATACCAAACATGAAATATAATTTATGTATAAAAACAAACAAGTCTCAATGGAATGTAAATAGAGACAAAATCCATTACCATAAAATTTATTTTTTATGGTATTTATCCTCATATATAGTGGTTTAAATTAGGTTACTAATATATCAAATAACCATAATAGTATTATTAATATCATATATTAATTTCTTATAATCTCTTATTACCTATTTGTTTACAATATTTCATAATTTTAACTATTTCAGGTCCTAGTTTCCTTGTTTGTTCAAGTCATCTTTGAATTGTTACTTGTTTTTATTTTTTATTTTATCATGATTTTATAATATATACAATTAAAAAAGGAATTAAATATCATATATATTCATTAATTTTTTTTTAAAAAAATATTTAATATTTAGAGATAAGAAATGAATTTCACTATTCATGGAGATAGTAGATCGTATGTACACATGAAAACTACTTCTATTTCTTTTTCAAATTTAATGAAATAAAATTTACTGATAAATATTCATATTAAAATTAATGTATAATATCTATGTCATATATTTTATATATTTTTATTAAAACTATCCTTTATAAATTCTATCTTTGGCCAGAATGATCCATATTGCTTGAGTGGGAATGTAGTCCATACTCTCTCAAACAGAATTATAATATTTACACAAGATGGAAAGAATAAAATCAAGTTGTAAATAAAAATTACAGATGAATAAATGAATTATATATATAATATATATCATATATTAATATATTTTATACCATAATTGCCACCATGAGAGGTGGTAAAAGAAGATGGTTAAATCATTGTATCATGAGGTCATAGTTCACCGTATCCAAATACAATATGTTAATTAACCATTATTCGGAAGTGTGTGTTTTTATAGGTATAAAACATAAAATAAAAAATTCTGGTATATTTATTATAATTTTTAGTTATGAAATTTTGAAATAATATTAGTTTAGGGGTTGGATAATATAAATAAAACTAAAGATCTTATGGATGTTACCTGTTAATCATGTTAGTCCTTTTTGGTTTGCACCAAAGGAATTCAATGGATTGATTTTTCCCCAATGTAAGGTGTATAGAATGAGGGAAGGATGGTAAAAGATATATTTGGGAATATCTTGGTTAGTAAAAATTAGATTTTGAGGTGTGAGTAAGGGGTATAGATCTTTCATTTTTATAGTGGAGGGGGAGTGACACTCTTGTAAATACCAAAAGGTATTCATTAATTGGTGGAATAACATACCCAAAATACCTAAAAAACTAGAAAATAATGTATTAAATGTTATTAATTTACTATTTAAACCACCACCACAAAACAATTTGTGCATTTTAATAACCTGGTTCTTTAATTTCTATGATTCCCTAATTTTATAATTTTCATTTTTATTAAATCATTTATTTTTCCAAAATAAATAATTTTACCATCAAGACTAAAATGATGTTATATTTGTTTAAAATATAGACATATTAAATTATTAATGTGATACCTATTTTTTAACATAATAATCCCATGTTTATTTGAAATTAATTTCAAAACCAAAACATGTGATGTGTTAAAATACAATATAAACCCAGACCTAGTTAAAAATGTTTTTAAAATATATTGATCTATATGAAAAATAAAAAAGATGAATAGGTCAATTAATTGACCATATTTAGTATTTATAGTAACATAAAAATAACATTTAAGAATAAATGTCTTTTATAAATTTTAAAACATCTAATAAAATATCATTAATTATAAAATAGTAATAATGTCTATTTTAACATTATTTATTAGGTATGAATTTTAAAATATAAAAACAATATTATAATTAAAATATAATAATTATATAGCTAAGTAATGTGATATATTAATCTATAAATATAATTAAACAAAATAATTAAATCAATTTAATATACTTTTAGTATTTATTGTATCAATGATTTTAATTTATTGTTAACTAAATTATCACTAAGTTGGCATTTCTTAGGCATTCTATGTAACTAAACCATCCCTAAAAATTAATGATAAATTATTATGATAATAATAACCCATTTATATTTTAAAAGGATATATGCAACCGAAACTATGATGTGTTTTACATATCCCAATGTTTTAAAAATTTTAAAGTCAAAGTAAGTCCTCTTTTTGTCATTTTCCATACTTAACATTTTATATTGGGGTAATCCATAAATAATAACCCAATAACCCGTAAAATTCAAAATAATATGGGATGTGGTTGAATTATTTGTACCAAATTATTTTTGGAAAAGTTTTTTGGTGATTTTGTTCCCCATGATTATGGTCTAGTCCCTTATAAATCCAAAATTTCCCTTAATTACCGTAATTAATTTTAATCACTTTCAGTAAGTTTTTTAGTCAAAAATTAAGGTGATATTTTTATACTAACCATCTTATAATTATTAAAACTATGTAAGTCTATTTTTAAAAATTAAAATAATAGATGTGTGAAAATTAATATTCTGCTAATCCCACAGACGTAGCGAGAATGCGGGGTTTCAATGTAAAATTGTTCAAAAGATAAAAAAGTATTGATAACTAATTTAATTATTGAAAGGATTAAAATGGCTTATATTTTATTAATATATATATATATATATAATTTAACTATTATGATATTTAAAAAAATTTATAATTTAACTGAAGGCTAATAATTTTTAAAAAAGATCTTTTAAATAAATTGCTTTAATCTTTTTACTATTCGTCAAAAAATGATGTTTTTAAGATGAATACC
The DNA here is from genome assembly GCA_963277665.1 of Viscum album. Lineage (NCBI taxonomy): Eukaryota > Viridiplantae > Streptophyta > Magnoliopsida > Santalales > Viscaceae > Viscum > Viscum album. Next base: position 65,908,176 of record OY728165.1, on the reverse strand, counting down.
AAAAATTAAACCAAAGATAATTTATAAATTATAAATTCTAAATTTACTTTTATTTTTAAAAATAAAATTTATAAAATTTTCAAAATATTGATTTAAAACAGTGTCACTATTAAAAGGTGGTAAATATTATTCTTGAATTTAATGCAAACTAATTAATTGTTGTTTGTAGAATAAGGTTAACTTTCTTTATAAATCACGATAAATAAAAAAATTATTTTTATTATAAAATAAAAATACTTTAATGTATTGGGGTGTCACATTCTCCCCACCTTAATTAAATTATTTCTTCATAATTGAAACTTGATCTTTGTAATTAAGAGTTTGATATTTGAAAATACAACTATTGAAAGACCCAGAATGTAAATAAGATCAATAAAAATTAATATTAATAAGAGAAAAAGTGAATTGTGAGGTTCACCAGAAAATAAGGATTTATAATAGGATAACATTAGTGAAATCTTAGACATGGAAGAAAAATATAAATGTTATATTATGGCGGTGAGTGATAGAGAAAATATTCATCTGAAAGTTGTATACAATAAAACGATAAACCAAATGTGTGATTTATGATAATTGATATCATAAAAATTATTATAATAAGATTTTTTGGTTTAAAAACCCTTTTTATAGAGTTGGGGAATTAATTCACTGATTAAAAATATATACAAAAATTCTATGAACACAATCTTTTCCTTTGATTATACCTTTAACTATTTCTACTTCATCTCTTAGAACTAGATAAATCTTATGTTGATGTAATATATTTCTCTCTAATATCTCATCTAACAATTAAATAAAACCATTTTAGGAATTTTTATCTTCTAAAAAAGAATATTTTCCAACACTTTTGAAGGAAGGTTGCAAAATTTGAAAAAATTAACATGTTATAAACTTCTAATCAATATAAAGTTGCTCTAAATTTTCACTATCCAATCATGTGAATACCTCATCATGTTTCATCTTGAAATATGTTAATAACTCAAATTACCATATAAAAAAATTGGAAATGTGAATGACTACTTATTTTTTATATAAGACACGTGTTATTGGATATATTCCTTAATTCCATAAGTGTTGTAAACTCCATCAACAACAACATAGAAAACATTATGTTAAGTCATTAATAAATTCAAAGGTAGGTCCCACTTATCAATACAATAATTTCTTCATCATTATCTTAAAAAATATCAATGTTCTGGTTTTCCACTTTTAAATGAATCCAAAATAGGTAAAAATAAAATAAAATAAGAAAGGTATCCAAAAAATAAAGCACCATGTAACTATTAGACTATCATTCTCTAGCCACCACCACAACACTTGTAATGAATGATCTCTAGCATCCCAAAACACCATCACCAAACATCATTCTTTGACACTTGTCAAATATAACCTAGTCAACTTACAAATAAATGTGTAAGTATGGTGTGAGACAATCTGAGTATTATTCCACCCAATAAAAGGATATTCCATGCTATAAACATTTGAAGTGCATTGTGTTGCATTTGTTGTCAATGAGGCATGAAGGTGTCTTGGAATGAATGGATGTCAAGGAGTCAAGATGTGAATGTCAAAGGATGTGATGGTGTTGGTGATGAAAGAGAATGGCCATGGTACTAAGATGCATGTCACTTAGGAGATTCACTAAGTGGCATAGGAGATGTGGTTGAAACATTCTCTAGTAACATCAGACGATTGTTGAACTGATCTTTAAAGTTCCAAGAACTTGTATCAACTGGATACAATGTCACAACAAGCATTAGAAGACCATGCATTGTAGTGACAATGCATGAGGAGTTGAAAGGAGAGCCATCCACAACTTCTAAGTGGATGAAGTGAGCTAAAGAAGTCCATGCACTATCACTTAGTGCATGTGAATCAGAATATGTTCCAATTGATCTCTGATTAGATCAATGAAGTTTATTGAAGAAATATTTGATTCAGTAGCTCGGTTGAAGATGAAGAAACCTTTTGAATTCCATATCCTAAGTGCAGAATATATGTTAAGGAGGATTAAGGAATTCTTAAGAAGTAGAGAAGGATGATGAATTCTAATGAAGAAGAAGAAATAAAGAGGAGGAAGAATGGCTTAGAAGAAGAAGGAGGCATTTGGCACTTGGCATGTTTTACATAGAGGAGGACTTTGTTTTTACAAAGTCTTATTTGAAGACTTTGCCAAAAAATTAGGCCAGCCGAGGCACCTTGGGGGGTTCAACCCCAAGGCATGGGCACCAGGGCACCACGCCCGGGGGAACCCCGTGGGGCGAGCCCGGGCGGCAGGGCGCACCCAAGGACACCGCAAGGGCGCCAGGGGCACGCCCGGAGGAGCGCAAGGAGCATAGTGGGCGCTTGAAGCGCGCCCGCAGGAGGCAGAGTGGGCGCAGAGCGCGCCCGCAGAGAGAACCCGGTGCGGGGCGGCACCGGGAGGGGGGAAGTTCAACTGAGCACTTTCCCCCAGCGCTTATTTAATAAACAGCGGAAAATCCGCGGAAAGTTTCGATGTGGGACGCGCGATTTTCACCGGGAACAAATCCCGGCCGTCCGAGCGATCTCGCGCTCGATCTGGACCGCTCATCTGATCCGCCGCGCCCCCGATTTGATCCGGCCGTCCGATGTCCTTCATTCGCCCGATCGAATGGCTCCCGGCTCATCTCCTTCGTCGAGCTCGAGCCGAAGCCACCCGTGAGCAGCCGCTGAACCAGTGCCTCCCCGACGACAGAATGTGAGTATCCGGCCATCATTTTCGAAGCCGAAGACATCATGGTGATCGTCTGATCACACTGAACACAACCGTGCACAAAAGTTGGCATGCATGCAATGTTTGGGAGATTTCGAGGTTGGCCGAAGCAACCGGAGGTGCGAGGCCACGTGATTTATTTTCTGCATGGTTTGGACCTTAACCGAAGGCCGTGCATGCGTTATGAGTCGCATGCACGAGGAGGAAAGAAAGAGGAAGAAACCCGCGTGAAATAAAAAGAAAAACAAGATTTAAGGAAATCTTGAAATCCCGAAATCTTCGGGGATTTGAAGTTATCCCACGCGGAAGATTTGAGGCGTTTCTCTGCCTATAAAAGGAGAGTCCGAGGCTCTCATTTCGGTTGCTGAAACTCTGTGAAAATCCGAGTCCCGTGAGCTCTGTTCCTCACGAAGTTTGGAGCTCCGCGCAACCCACTTGCGCGACGAAGCAGCCCGAAGCCATCCTTGGCTTCGTGAGTTCCTTTTGCGCACCTCTTGCGCGAAAGAAGAGGAGGAGGAAGAGTTCCCTGCGCGGCTACTCCCTTGCGCGACAGGAAGAACCCGAGGCCGCATCCTTGCGCGCCTACCCTTTGCGCGGCAGGAAGACCCAAGTGCACCCTTGCACTTGCGCACCAGAGCCTCCTTGCACTCAAGTGCTTGAGGACTTGCGCGATAGTGGGAAAGGAGAGGTTGGCAGCACCCCTTGCGCGACTTCTTTTGTGTTCGGGTGAAATAGTGGAGGAAGGCCGAGCCTTTGTGCTTGTGTGCCAAGTGAAGAGAAGGCCGAGGGCCTTTGTGCCTTTTGTGCAAAAACAGAAGAGGAGAAAGGCTGTTGGCAGTAGGTGTGCAAAGAAGAATAAAAAGGCCGAGAGGTGTGTGTGCAAAGTGGACAAGATACCCTACGGGCAGTGTGTGTGCAAGAAGAAGTAGGAGGCCAAGGCTTGAACACTTGCATGTGAAGTGTATAACACACCTTGTGTGTGTACAAGGAGAACCCAAGCCGTGGCCGTGTGTGTGCATAAGGATAAAGGCCACCACATTTGTGCCTTTGTGTGCAAAAAGAAAACAAAGAGGCCGTAGCCTTGTTTGGGTGAAGTGAAGACCACACTATTTGTGTGTGTGCAATTCAAGTGAAGGCCGAGGCTTTGCCTCGTGTATGTGCAAATTGGAGAAGAGCCCAAGGGCCTTAGTGCTTATGTGCTAAACAAGCAGGACCCGAGCCCCTTGCACCCTTTGAGTGCAAAGTGAAGAAGAATAACATACGGGTGTTGTGTGTGCAATTACAAGAAGGTGGCAGTGGGTGTGCACCAAAGAAGACCCGAGGCCTTTAGTGCCTTGTGTGCAAAGTGAACAAGGAAGGCCGTAGCCCTTATGTGGGTGCACACATTGAAGAACAAATTAAAGAATATTATTTGTGTGTGCTAAGTGAAGAGGAAGAGCACACTTGGCCGTGTGTGCATTTGAAGAGGCCGAGGGTTGTAACCTTGTGTGTGCACCAAGTGAAGACACATTTTGTGTGTACATAATTGAAGAACAACCTACGGGTTAAGGGTGTGCAACAAGAAGAGGGAAGAGGCCAAAGTCAAGTGTGTGCAAAACGTGGAACAAATTGTGTGTGCAAAACAAGTGAAGGCCGAACCTTAGTGTGTACTAAGTGGTGTATACACACTAAGAAGGAGAAGAAGGAGAATACTCACACTAAAGTAGAACACACATTTATGTGTGTAAACAAATCGAATTAATTGTGTGAAGTTCAAAGAATGTGTGTGCTTAAAGAGATTACACCCTTTGTGGGTCTACTGCACCAAGAAGAGGAAAGGGAAAGTGCATGCATGCATGCATGCACGTGCACACGTGAACAAGTCTGAATCAGCTTGTGTGCATTTGAGAATTCCAAGACCAGAAGATCTTGAAGATATTGTGATGCCATGCATTCAGTGCATGAAGTTGAAGTTAGGTGAGACTGGACCAGACCGAAGTTAGAGATATCAGTTGTCTGAGCATTCAGTAGTTGAAGAGAGAGGCCAGGTCATCCTTAGAAGAAGGAGATAAATCCTGAGCAAGACGAGAAGACCTGTTCACCACAAGTGATCAGAAGAAGAGCAAGGCCAGCAGTCTTTATCCCAGGCTGCTGAAGTTACTTGAAGACCTTAAAGTGAAGAAGAGCTACTCGTGTGACTCGAGGAGCCAGGAGAAGACCCTGTGGGACTCAGGGAGAAGAAGTCTTCAGTGGGATTCTGGAGCAGGCCAGTGGGACTCTGGTAACACTGTGGGACGCAGTATAAAGACCCTCCTGTGGGACTCAGGAGAGATACGGTGGGAAGCTGTATCGACCATTGTAATACTAACAGATTATAATGGGAGAATCCATGCTTGGAGAGTATGGCAAGGATGTAGGCCTTTGGTGCCGAACCTTGTAAATCCTTGTGTCCAGTGCCTTTACATTTACTGCATCATTCGTGGAAAGGTGAGAGATACAAGAAGAGTGGATCGAGGCTTTAACCAGCCATAGAGGTTTAATTGATTAAGAATCAATTAGTAAAAAGTTTTAAAGGATCACTGATTCACCCCCTCCCCCTCTCAGTGATTCACACTGATCTGGGCACTTCAACATTAAATGATAAATTAAAATTCAATGTATATATAAGAAAAATTAGAAACAATTTTTGGAAAGATTTTTTTTAATAAAAACATGTTTTCTCTTTAAATGACCTAGAAAATATACTATTTGATAATGGTAATTAAAATATATAAAGAGTAGACTAAGTCATGGGGGGACCTTATTAGTATAATTTAGTTAATTTTTTATTGTTAATCCTGTTAGTTAAATCCAAGATGAACCATATTGACCACAAATATTGAAAAATATCAAAAAATCAAACCATTCATACATTCAGTCGTAAAAAAATTAAGAACACAAGATATTATTTCATTCCAAAGAATGATACTAATGTTTTAAAAGAAAATATGGAAATTTTTTTCTAAAATATAATTTTTTAAAAAAATTATATACACAAATTATTCAGATAAATTACATGAAAATAATTTCATAATTGATGATTATAATCAGTTAATGATGAAAATATATAATTTAGAAATTCTTATAATTGATGAAGGTGATAAATGTATTAAGATAACATATACATTAATGGTCAAAAGTTAATTTTTCTAGTAGAACACATTATTATAACAAGAGATCTAAAAACTTATATCTAAAGTTTTTTCACTTTACCATAATAAAGTAAGTAGAAGAATATAATGAAAAAAACTCATTTTACTATTATTTATGAATTCAATATGGATTTTTCCTCAAGTATAAAAACAATGTAATTATGGTTTATATGATGTTAATTAGATTGTTTTATGGGAATTTGGTATGTTCCTTAAATAAATTTAAATATTAAGAAAAAAATTAAAAATCAAATCCAAAATAACACGCATATAGAATTTAGAAACCATTATGAATAAAATCATGTAGTGATCAAATAAATATATTTTCATATTTGATAAATGATCATTATCCATTTTTCTTCAATCTATAAATATAGATTTAATGAATTTCTTAACAATAGTGGGGTTGGAAGGTTTCTTAATGATAGAATCGATAATATGAAATATGGTTTCCCCTCTAATACTTGTTATATACTTATCCTTTTGGCCCGTATTTTATTGGATTCAGAATCTATGGATTTAAGACATCTCAATTATTACATTAAATGGAAATAGTTAAAATTATTAAAATAGGTTATTAAGTTGTACTATTATTCCATTCATCTTTAAATAGGATTAATGATTATTAACCATAAAATAAAAATAAAAATTTTAAAACATATTTATATAAATCCCATATATATAATTAAATATAAAATAGTATTTGAGGAATTATTTTATAATTATACATATACATATATATAAATATATATCTTATAGATATTGTAATGACGCAAATTTTTATTAATGAAAATTTCTCTTCATCTAATTAAAAGATTTATTTTTTAAAATGGTTATATTAAATATACACACAACCTTGGTTTTAGGTTTTTGGATTTTAAAATACAGTTATGAATCCTTACTGTGTTTAATATAGCCGTTGAATAGTTATCACATGATTAATATAAATATATTGCTTTAACAAATACAATTTACTCATAAAAAGGAAGTGATGGCCTCATCCAGTAGAATTTCTCCATTTCAAGCCCATTTGATATAGCTTATAATGGAGGTAGCATTACTGGAATTCACAATTAACTAAACACATGTCGAGATTCAAAAAGATAATCTTAAATGGAACCCCCTATGGGAGAAGTGGAAGTTAGTATAGATTACCACTTGAGCGATGTTATCCAAGCCACCCAAAGAGTTTTTCACAATCACACACCGTACCCTTAGGTATTATGTAGGTCTTATTAGGGGTTATGTAACAAGACACTGTCACTGAGATTATGTTCATTAATTTTTTTATAAAAATATACGTTCATTTTATTACAGTTACATTGTAAATGGTTTTTAAATCACAAATAATATTTTAAGTTAATAATCAATTAAGAAATCTATTTTGATGAATTAATCTATTTTTGAATTTAATAATATTTAAATTAAATAATATTACTAAATTTATTTTTATTAAATATAAATGATTGTATAATTTTTATACAATTATAATATTTGTTATGGTTTGAAAGCAGTTTTTGTCAAAACCCATGAATTTTCAATAAGTGTTAGTTTTTATTTTAAATGTAAAAATTAAAATAAATAGAAAATTATTTAGATTAAATTAATATTATTTTTTTATTCAGGACATTAAAACTATGTAACAGTGAGTTTTCGATAATTTTTTGAGACAGTCGAATTTTTGGTTAAAAATTAAATACCATTAAAATATATAATGTGTTTTATAACAATATATTGAAAAATAAGTGATGTAAAAAAATAATATAAAAGTGGTTTTTGGGAAATATACATTTTACCTTTAAAATAAGGCAATTTTATAATTGTAAGATTAATTTTCTGTTGCCTTAGTGGACCATCCAAGAAATTTAAAATATTTTGTCTTTTTAAAATGATTTCCTTGAGAGTGGGACCCTCCTCATAAGAAAGACAAATGTTTCATTATCTTTGGCCATTAGCCTTATAAAATATTTTTTCCACTATAATTTTGAATAAACCATGAGTAAAAACCACAGGATTGTTTGTGGGTTGGGTTAGATTAATGTGTAGTGTCCTAAAGCTAAATAATAAAGAATTCCCTCTTTTTCTATACAAACCGACTCAATCTCCCATTACTCTTCACTCAAAACCTTTGTATATCGACTAAACACTTCCCTAATCTCTATATAAGCCTCCCAAGGTGCCCCAAACTCCCTATAAGCCTCTTTTTTAACCTCTCCCAAGCCTTTTGGATCACCCATCCAAGTAATGGATTTTTTCCTTCCTCTGTTTGTCCAATTTTTTATAGTTTATATACCATTATATTTTCAGTTAACTATATTGGGGCATGATTTTGAACCTTTACCATACTTTACTAAATATATTTTTTGATGAGAGAAATATTTATCCCACATTATGCTTCCCATGTACACCCGTTACCATGATGAAATTCCATAAGGAATTTCTCTCTCTGCATTTACACTCAAAGAATTCTTTTATATTATGCATATCAATTATATTACATATATTATGTTCCATGACCCCATTTCATTAAATTTCCTTTATAAACTATTAGTGACCCCTTTTTATCTCATCAATCTATTTTATGATTTCTATTTGACGTCGTTATGATGATGAAGTAACACAAAAAATTCCATGCCAAAATCATAGTGTAATTGAATACCATACCCATTTCTCTATCAATGGTATTTAACTTTATGCCAAGATACATATTGAATTACATTTTCATGTATGTATTCATCATTCCTTCATCATGTAATAAATTTTAACACTAAATGACCCTATGTTATATAATCTATGTGGCATAGTTATGCCTAAAATAAAATGTTTATAAAGTGTGTGCCCTGATAGTGCCTTAATGCATTGGTTAAAGAATAGTATCATGAAATGACATGTGAAATGAGGTTTTACTCAAGATAATTCAAGTGAAATAAGGGTTTAATCATTCTAATTCAGGTGCAATGAGGATTTAGTCATTCTAATTCATGTTCAATGTGGTTTTACTCATGTTCCATGTGAAATGATTCTTGGCTCTTTCAAATATCTTGTTAAATGTTTTTTCCACATCTAATGTTTTGATAATCATTCTATATCATGTCTTTATATTCACATTTATTTTTTCCTCTAATTATATTCATATTTCCTAACATGTACTACATTTTTTTAATTTTTGATTACACCCTTACTAGGATTAATATCTCACCATTTTATTATGCATATCCTTAGGTTATCCCATGAAATGCTAAGTACAAATTAATGTTGTTCTCATGTAAAAGAAGTTTTTAATAAAGATGTTGTGTTTTATGTTCTATGTTGTTATATAATGTTTCTAAAATCCTCAGGCACTAGACCACTTTATCCTTAGAGTTTCCTTAGGTGAATTTTTATTTAATAAATCACGTTTAAGTGTGTAATAAAAAACAAGGTTGTTATAGTTGGTATCGTAGGATATGTTTAGTTAATATTGGGATTAGGATTATAACACTCTAGTAAAGCCCTTAGTGATAAGACTAAGTATAATAAAAACATCTCTAAATTATTCTGAGTATATTGTATGTTTTTTACCATTAAAATATATCCCTACATGTATACGAACAAGTAGAGGTGGATCTGGAACAGATGTATCGAGGGGTAAAATCCAAAAAACCGCTTTGAGCTTGACTCAAATGGGAACTGGTGGAAGACAACATGCCTTGCTGCACTCTTTTTTCAAAAATCTAATGGGATATTCTTTTTTAAATTTATAAGATTAGTATGAACCCTAATTAAGGGATTAAAAAAATTCCCCTAAGACTATATGTTAGGAAGTGGATCATGGATAACATATATTTGAGCATATAAATTTATTGGTTATGGAAATAAATGAAATCTTTATGTTATCATTTTTCTCATTAGATTCACATTAATGTGTTACCCATAACAATTCTTTTAGACCAGGTTGTGGCCAGTAATATAAGGACTCGGGTTAATAATAGATGTAAAGATTAATGTGAAGAATGTTCTAATGAGACGACCAATCAAATTAGAGGGTGAGTCTCAAACTTTTTTAGGATACTCTCTCAGTTAACATTAGTTTTGAATAGAAACATGGGTCAAGATGAACTTCCACCCCCTAATAATTAAGAAGCTGTAATCAAGAGATTCACGAGACAAAGGCCTACATCTTTCAATGGATCATATTATCCCTCTATCATCGATAAATGGTTCAAATCCATTGATAAGATCATATATATCCTTCAATGTTCTAAAAAAGATAAGGTCTACTAGATTTTTTATATATTGTGAGTGAATATGATCAATGGTGGACACTGATAAAAAAATACAAATCCCAGGGTAGTTATTGAGGCGCTGGAATGGATGGATTTCTGGAAAATGTTTTTCCATATACATTTTTATCACACTCATTGACCTAATATGTAAAAGGAATTTCATTCCCTCAAGAAAAAAGACGTTGAATCTATCAGAGCATACAAGGAGAACTTCACAAGTCTTGCATGATACGTATTTGTCTTTATCATCTCCCTCGAATGCATGTTTGATCACTTCTTTGGTGGGATAAAACCTAGGATACAAAAATCCCATGAGATTTGTGACATTGATATCTATGAGGAAATTGATTAATGTTCCCCCAAAGTTTAAATGGAGATCGAAGAATCATAGGGGTTTCATGGTGATTAGTTAAGGAAGGTGGACTTTAATTCTGCAAGTCTTGTGGATAAATCCAATGGTGCTAAGACATTTTTTCACCCCACATTCCAATGGTAGGGAAGGAATCACCCAAAAAATTTCATGGAGGGGACGAGGAAATGATTTCGGTGTGGTAGATAAGGGAACCTAGCCATTAATATCTGACAAGAAAAACCATATGCTATAATAGAGGAGTGGAACACTCCTTTAAACCATCACAACATTGTTCATTGCATCAACTGCAAAGAAAAATGGCACTTTTAAAACTGGTTCGCTGAGCCAAGGGTTTTTGGAGGCAACCAAAAACTTCTAAGGAATCAAAGGTTAGTTTTTTCAATCACTACAATCGAAGCGAACACTGACAATGAAATGGTGACTTATACACTAGTAATTCATGAAATAATTGCAAACATACTTTTTGATTTTTATAGTAATTATTCTATTATAACCAAAATGTATAGTAGAACAATCCCAAAACCACCACAAATCAAGGATGTTGAGTTGTTAGTGAGAATGGAAGATTGGGGAATCATTTCATCCCATGAATATAACTCCTCCTCTATCACACTTTTTGGATTGAAAATCCAAATGAACCTCGTCATTATCCCTCTAGGGGAATTTTATGCAATTCTTGGCATGTACTGTATTTTCCTATATAGAGCCAACATAAATTTCTGTGAGAGGGAAATCACTCTCCATATGGCGAATCAACCCCGGATTCTGTACAAGTGGAAGGAGAAGGATGAATCTTCTTTAGCACCATCATCTCATGTTTGGATGTTATTACACTATGGGAATGTGTATATTTCTTTGATGATTGAGTTTATGGAAGAAACCTTCGTTGAAGACATGCATATTATTGTGGAATTTGCGGAAGTGTTTCAAGATGAATTGTCTATCCTTCCTCCGAGAAGACATGTTGAATTCTAGATTGATCTAATACCTGGGGCATTGCCAATATCCAAGACTACATATTTAATGGATATTGTGGAGCTTAATGAGCTAAAGAAGAAAGTTATATAGAATCTGGATATAGGGTTTAAATGACCAAGTTCTTCACAATGGGGTGCACCAATCCAATTCGTCAAGAAGAAGGATGGGTCAATGCACCTTTGCATTGATTATCGTGAGATCAAAAAAACCACGATAAAGAAAAAGAATCCTTTTCCCCTAATTGATGACTTGTATGATTATTTATGTGGAGAAAAATAATTATCCAAGGTGGATTTGCGGTCGGGATATTATGATGTAATGGTGAAGAATGAGGATATCCCCTAGACTACTTTTTTGTACAAGGTACGTGCACTATGAATTCATTATAATTCTGTTAAGACTCACTAATGCTTAAAACATCTTCATGTACTTGATGAATAGTGTATTTATAGATTACCCTGACATTCTTTTTTCAGGATTTATAGATGATATTATAATATTATCCAAAACTATGGAGGATCATAGGGAGCATGTAATAAATTTTATAGAGACCTTGCGAAAGGATAAGACATATGAAAAGTACAATAAGTGTGAGTTTTGTATTAAGGAAGTCTCATTATTGGGTCATATAATCACAAGTAATGGGATATATACGGATCCCTTTAGGACAACTACAATTGAGGGATGGATGAGGCCAACATTGGTGACAAATATTTGGATATTCTTGGGGTTAGATGGATATTATCGCCTATTTGTGAGAAATTTTTCACTATTTTCAAACTCCTTTATCAAGCTAAATCAGAAGGGATTCATGTTTTCATGGTGTGATGAATTCCAAGATAGCTTCAAAGAGTTGAAAATGATTCTTATCACTGCACCCCATGCACACACTACCCACAAGTGGAGAAAATTTTATGGTATTCAGTGATGCTTTGAGTAAGGTCTATGACTGTGTGTTGATGAAAAATGACAAATTCATTGCCTATGCTTTAAAGGGATTTGAAAGTTCATGAGAAAAAATTTCCAACACATGATCTCATGTTGGATGCAGTAATCTTCACTTTAAAAATTTTCTATCATTACCCCTTTGGGGAGAAGTGTAAAATATATATGGATCAAAAAAAGACTCATTTATATATTCACATAGAAAGAGATGATTATTCTCAATTGATGATGGATAGTGCTGATAAAAAACTATGACTACTCAATTCGCTACCATCCAAGAAAATCGAACAAGGTGTAGGATGATCTAAATAGAAAGGATACAATAAATCATTTATTAATGAGAATTTAAAAGGATCCAATATTATTGGATTTGGTGAAAATGGACCTGGGAATCATAGATAAAGGAACATCATCAATCCTTTCATAAATGATTGCTCAACCACCTCTTTGGAAAAATAAAAAGGATGATCAAAAGTAGGATGTGGGAATTTAGATGAAAGTGGAATCAATAAAAAAAGGAAATAATCAGAGTACAATGTTAATGAAGACAAAATTGTGAGACTTGGGTGAATACTATGCGTTTCGTAAAATCCTAATCTAAAGAAAGAACATTTGGATGATCCACATAGTTTGAATTTATCCATTCACCAAGGATTTACAAGGATGCCTTGAGATATACAAGAGTATTATTGGTGGGATAACATTAATAAAGTCATCACATAGTACAAATCAATGTTCCAGGTATGTCAGCAAGTGAAGGCTGAGAGGAAGAAGCCTAAGGGGCTGATGCAACCATTGCCCGTACCAACATGGAAATGGGAGAGAATCACCCTGAACATTATCACCTGACTACTGAAGGCATCCAAATGAAAACATTATATCCTGGTTGTTGTGGATCATCGTACAAACACTATATAGTTTATTGAAATTTGATAGGATATTTCATGGGATCAAATGGAATGGATTTACAATAGAGAAGTGGAAAATCTACATGGAGTTCTTCTATCAATTATATCTGATAAAAATCCATGATTCATCTTTATGTTATGGAAGATCCTCCAACATGATCTGAGTACAAAGATAAACTGTGGTATGGCTTATCATTGACCAACTGATGGCCAATATGAGGGGACTATTCAAAAAAATTTAGACATTTTTAAAGCATGATCAATGGACTTCAATGTAGGATGGGATCAACATCTTTTTCTGGTCGAGTTCACATAAAATAACAGTTTCCACTAAAGCAACCAAATGAATCCTTGTGAGGCCCTTTATGGGAAGAGGTGCATAACACTAGCATGTTGGGATGAAGTTGGAGAGAAAAAACTCTTAGGTCCAAAAATGGTTGAATAAATGGTGTAGAATTTAAAGACCATACAACAACACATTAAAGCTGCTCAGAGTTGACAAAAGAGAGAGGAAAATAATCATCAAATATGACTATAATTTTATGATGTGAACATTGAATTCCACCACATATCCCCGTGTAAGAGATTTATAACATTTGGGATGAATGGAATGCTTATTCTAAGAAACATCAACATTTTTTAGATACTTGATCACATCAGAGGAGTGGCCTATCGACCAGCCCTCCCACCAAACCTGTTTCAAGTAAATGATGTATTCCATGTATCACTATTAAGGAAGTACATAACATTCCCTTCACATGTTCAAAATCCATAGTTTGTACCATTAGATAATGACCTCTGATATGAAGAAAATCTGGTGAGGATCTTAGATCATAAAGAAAAAGTTCTGCAAAATAAGACAATTCACCTCATCAACGTGTTGTGGCGAAACAACAAGTTTGAAAAGCAATGTGGAAATCAGATAAAGTTATGAAGTATTGTTATCCTAATATGTTTTAGTGTTGGAAAAAGAAATTTTGAGGGAGAAATTTTGAAAGGGAGAAGATTGTAACGATCCGAACTTTTATTAATGAAAATTCATCTGAATCTAATATATGTCTTACTATGTAAAATAGATACATAAAAAAATTCACTTCCTTGGTTTTAATTTTTTTATTTTAAAATATCATTATGAATTGTTATCATTTTTAATATAGTCATTCAATAGAGACAACATGATTAGTATAAATATAGGGATTTAAAAAAATACAATTTACTCAGACAAAGAATGTGATGGCCTCTTCTAGTAGAGTTTCTCCACATGAAGCCCATTTTTCATAACTCAAAATGGTAGTAGAATCACTGGGATTATCTCTTGACCATTCCCTAGTAGAGCTTCTACATGTTTTGCATTAACGGAACCACCAACAAGCGAAGTGAAATTTAATAGAGATTACCACATGAGCAATATTATTTGAGGAACCCCAAGAGTATGTCACTATCACACACCTTACCTTTGGTCTTATGCGGGTGTCATAAGGTGTTATGTAATGATACCATATCACAATTATTATGTGCATTAATTTTTTATTAAGAATATGAATTAATATTATTATTTTTACTTTGTAAATGGTTTTCAAAACACAAATATTTTTTTAGTTAATATTCTATTAAGAAATATATTTTAAAGAAATAATGTATTTTTAAATTAAATAACATTTTAATAAAATATTATTACTAAATTAATTTTTATTTAATATAAATTATCATATAGTTTTCATACAATGATAATCTCTATTATGGTTTGAAAGCTGTTTTTTCAAAACCCATGAATATTCGATAAATGTGGGTTTTTATTTTAGATATAAAAATTCATATATTTAAAAAATTATTTAGATAAAAAGAATATTATATTGTGATTCAGGTTGAAGAAATTATCTATCATTGAATTTTTCATATTTTTCTGAGACTATTGAATTTTTGGGTAAAAATTGAATACTTTTTAAATATATAATGTGTTTTATGAAATCATAATGAACCAATAGTGATATAATTAAAAATTATAATGGAATTTTCGTTCAATATATGTTTTAACATTAAAATAATGTGATTTTTGATTTTTTTGGATTAATTTTACGGTGTCTTATTGGACCCTCCAAGACATATAAAATATTTTTACTTTTTAAAAGGATTTCTTCTAGAGTGTGACTCACCTCCACATAAGCTTGCCTAATTTTTGTATTATGTTCGGTCATTGGACATATAAAATATTTTTTTTCACTACCCTTTTGAAAAAAAATTGGAAAAAACCTTGGGATTGATTGTGTTTTTGATTACTTTAATGTGTAGTGTCCAAAACCTAAATAATAAAGAATTTGCTATAATTTCCAATATAAACCTAGTGAATCACCCATTCTTAATCACTCAAAACCTTTTGGGTTCTTCCAAAATATTTCCTCCTCTCCCTAAAATCCCCATATGGTTTCTCAAGCTATATATAATTCTCTCTCAAGCCTCTCTCTAGCCTTTTGTATCACACTTCCAAGAAAAGGATTTGTTCTTTTATCTTTTTTTCCAAATTTCTATGTTTTGATATATCCTTGTATTTTAAATTTAAAATGTTATAGTATGATTGATAACCTCCCCCATACTTCCCTAATTATGTTTGAATGATTATATAGATAATTATATATAATTAATGCCTCCAATATACACCCGTCACCATGCCAGAATTCTTTAAGGAATTTCTCTCTCTTTATTTATATTCAAGCAATTATTTTATATTATGCATAAAACTTCCATTACAAATATTATGTTACATGACCAAATTACTATAAATTTCATGTATAAATGATGAGATAATCCTTTCTCTCTCATCAACCGATTTTATGATTTATATTTGACATCATTATGCTGCCAAAGTTACACCAAATTTCCATGCCTAAATCATCGTGTAAGTGATTACTATACCTATTTATCTGTCAAGGGTATTTAACTTTATGCACGTATACATATTGAATGATACTTTCTTGTATGTATTACACATTCATTCATTGTGGAATAAATTAAGAATTTGAATGAATCCATGTTATATGAACTATGTGGCACACTTATACATGAAATGAAATGTTTATAAATGGTGTGCCCTGATGGCGCTCGAATGCATTGGGTAAAGAATTGTATAATGATAAACCATGAGAAACGAGGGTTGAAACATTCTAATTCATGCTCAATGAGGGTTTCATAATGCTAATTCATGTACCAAGAGGGTTTTATTATGCTAACTCATGTGCAATGAAGGTTTACTCATTCTCCATGTGCAATGTCCCTTTGATCATGATAATATCATGTTAAATATTTATTCCACATTTTCATTTTATGATAATCATGTTATTTAATTCCTTAATGTTCATGTTTCTATTTTTCTCCTTTGATGTGCCTATTGCTTAACATATACTATATTCTTCCTGTTATGCCTTGTTTACATCATTACTGGGATTTATAGCTCAAATTTTTCTTATGTGTGTCCTCGGGCTATCGTTTGAAATCATAAGTATAAGAGAATGTTGTTATCATGTAAAAGATGTTTTCAATAAATATTTTTTGGTTTATGTTCAAAGATGTTATGTAATATTCTTAATTTCCCATGACACTAGACCTCTCGACCCTTAGAGTTGTCTTAAGTTCTCATTAAGAAACAAATCACATTTAAGTGTGTAATAAAGAGAAGGGTTGTCATATATATATATATAAATATATGTCATGTTTTAAATTATAATAGTATAATGAATGGTTGGGCACGATATCTTCACCCATGTATATACTATCCAAAATATGTACTAATAATGACATCATGTTTGAGTACAAGACATGAATAATGTCAATGAAATATCACTATGAATAAATATATCACTCATAATAAGGAATAAAATGATCATTTTAATACATTTTTTGTATTTATAATTTCAATGTGCCATGATTTTAAAATAAAAATTTGTTTAATAGCCTTTACAACACACAACACTGAGGTAAAATGAAAAATAAAATATTAATATATAAATGTCATAATTATAACATTAAAATAAAATATTTAAGAATGAATGGTATTAATTGAATTATTAAATATATTTAAGGTTATACGAAATAAAAATGTGTTGATTAATTCTCAAGAAATAATGAATCAATTTTCCAGTAAAGACGATTCATGGTTCAAAAATATGTTCTCTTTAGAAAAAATATTTCATTTTTAAGAAAATATCATATATGATTGTTGAATTTTTAGTAGTTTTATCTATTAAAAATGATATCATTTTTTAATTTATCATGAAAAAATTTGCATGAGAACGACTTCTGATAATTTTCTGAAAACTTTTATTTTTCATTAGATAGTGAAAAATATTACTTTAAATTTGACTTCATTAAAATTTTACATTATTTATTGAACTTTATATTTAATTAATAGAGGCATAAATTAGATATAAATAATATAGATAATAATATAGACATTATCTTTATATTTTATTTTTTTATATGCTCGTTTTTTCTATTAAAAATAAATTTATCTAAAAACTTTTTTTGATACATTTTTTATTTTTATCTTAAATTCATTTTAAAAAAACATGGAAATAAATAATTGAAAATGGATCCCATATTTTTTATCAAATGTTTTGAATGTTTTAAATAATTCCATTTATTCTTTTTTTTATTATGAATAATATTCTTAGTATATTTATGTTACCATGGTAAAGGTAAATCGGGTAATTAAGGTTAAAAATAATATGATAAGGTCTCTAAATAAACCCAAAATCTACCTATATTAGATTTTATTCATATATTAATTCAATAATTATCCATAATTTTAAAATATGGAAATTTTATTACCCATTACTTTGATTATAACATCTATATTATTATATTTAATAATAAATTAAAAAATTCCACCCTCTTACATTCAATATATATATATTATATTGTGAGAGGGATAAAAACTATTTTCATGGTTACCAATATATATTCAAAATTTAAATGAATATTTTATATTGATAAT
The DNA here is from genome assembly GCA_963277665.1 of Viscum album. Classification (NCBI taxonomy): domain Eukaryota; kingdom Viridiplantae; phylum Streptophyta; class Magnoliopsida; order Santalales; family Viscaceae; genus Viscum; species Viscum album. The sequence continues at coordinate 65,889,816 of OY728165.1, read as the reverse complement.
ATATTTTCTTTTTTTTGGATGAAATAATTAGCTTAAATTCGTATGTATCGCTGACATAATTTTTGTAGAAGCTGTATAAAAATCAACTAAATGATATTGAAACTCGTAAAGTAATATTTTTTGGTTGAGGTAAAATGTTCCAAGAATTTTATTTATCAATATAACATATGAGGCTATGTGTGGAAGTTTATTTTTTTGCAATAAATTACTATATTCATGTAATTAAATTCAAACAAAATAGATAGTATCAAAAAAATGAAATTAATGATATATCATGTTAAATAATATTTTGTTAAATTATTTAAAAAAAATAAATATATTTCAAGAGTAAAAATAATATTATAAGTTGTCAATAATTTCAATACATTGAAATTTATAGTTCAATTTTTACCTTATAAGTAATTTTATAACCATTTAATATTTCTAAATCCATTTGCACGGTTAATTTTAAAATTATCAAACCAAGGGGTTAAACCTAAAGATAATGATGAAAATTATAAGTAATCATATATATATATATATATATTATATTTTATGATTAAAATAATATCATAATATAATTATATTCAAATAAATTACATTTTTAACCATTTTACATGTGTTTGAAGTAGATTATATTATAATATTTCACATATTTATAAAAATGAAAATATTGATATTTTATAAAAATTTATTTTATTAAATGAATAAAAATTATAAAATATAAAATATAAAAAATATTTAATGTAATATTGTGTATAATTTAATACAAGGTCTATTTATGGGTCATTTGTTTTTTTAAATTAAATTTGATGACAACTAAAGAGTAAAAGACATCTATAGCGTGGTAATTTTTAAATGGGTTAACATGGGTTAAACGAAATAGATTAGGGTGAACAAAATAATATGAAGTTGTAAAAAATTGATTTGAGATTAGTTTAAGTAATTATAATTAAATATTGTAATTATATTAATTTTATTAATGGGATATTGAATATTTTATTACATTAATTTAATACATTAAAAAATTCCAAGAATGCCCCTCCCATCACATATAAAATATCACATCCTCTCCTCTTTTCCCCACTCCTTTTTAAAACTCTACATAGGAAAATAAATTACCAAATACCTTCATAAAATCCAGAATAATGTTATAGAGGTCTTTTTTTGGAATTATATGAACCTTATAGGGATTAAGGTGTACATAAAATATTCTTTTTTGAATATAAGACATACATTTTAACCAAATGTTTTCCTTTTTATTTATTTTTAGACCCCCATAAAATCACATTACAACATAATTAAAAAATTAAAAATTAATATTAGATATATTGATATGTTATTATTAAAAATTAATTATCTATATCCATATCCAATTCCCTAAAATTCAATGTTAATATATCATCCTTGAGTGAGATGTACTAGCGCCAGGCGAAACGATGTAGTCCATTTTTGATCATCACCACAAAAAGTCAGTTATAATTATTGATTTAATATTACTATTTGATATTCTTGAAATATTAATCATTTTTCATATATAACAGATCATGTAATTTCCTATCTTTACATCCATTGAAAAATGATAACGTCTTTTGTTGATATGTATGGATTAACACATCCACAAAACGATGTGATTCTTTATTAATTACCTAATAACATTGATGATATATATTAATATTGAAGATAAAATTTTAATAAATTTTTTTATATAATTAAATGTTTATAAATCCATCATATTATTATTTTATGGGAAATTTTCACATTTTTTGGTTTTATTTGAATTTTGTGTTTAATTTTAAAAATGGATTAATTTCGGTATTTAACAATTTTATTTTTTATTATGTATTTCATCTATAGCATGTTATACACTAAATAGAGTTGAGAAGTTCATTTTTTAGGATTCCACACATACCAGGGCTCATTTCATCATTCTGGATCCTAAGCTCAATCCAACAATTAGAGGACCAAATCAGCTCATAACTTAGGCCTCAAAGATTGTGCACAGATCTGGACTGTTTTAAAGATGAGTTTATATATCTAAGTGGGTCATCCAAAAATAGATTAAATTAGGAAAATAGATATAAAAAATATAAGGGGAACATCATAAATAATAGTGTAATGGAATTATTTGGATGGATCCAGAGTCATTAATGCATGGGATGTTGGAGCATTGGAATACGAACAATCACTTTGAAATAGTAAATGTGCCGAAGGAAAATAGGCATAACCCTATAATCCAATAGAAAAAAAGTTTGTTATTGGTGTTTGGATTTGGGAGATTATAACAGAAAATTTTTATGATGTATACATTCTATGATCCTTCCATTTAAATGGCCACCGATGCACATACTTCTTACTGACAGAATTAGAGCCCAAAAACAGTTCATCCATTTTCAATAAATTGTGCCCTCCCCTGCCATTTCAAAGGATGTGAATTAAAATGGGAAAGGGGATATTAGTAACTATAAAATAATTTCATATTTTAAATTTATATTAGTTAATCTCTTCTTCTTTTTATCCCTACTTTTTTATTTTGGTTTTTCTCTCACCTTGGTTTTTTTATATACATGATTGTGAAGAGAGAAACCCCATTATTGTTCGAGTGAGGAATTGGTGATATTTATGTTTATTGTTATTTAATGTTCTATCATGGGTTATTATAATAATTTTTAGTTGTTAAAATGATCTTGGAGAGAAGTCACCCCACTTTATCTACTATTGTCTTCCACCTCCTCATTCACTCATTTTTTATTCTCACTAATATCTAATTCATTCAAATCGAGGAGTTTGGATTGAATATTAATGTGGAATATATTTTTTCTAAATAAATAATTCTCAGTATAGGGTATTGCCATTATAATTAGAGGTAATAGAGTGACCGTCCTTGATCTCCACATAAAGTAAAATATTGATATATATTTTGAATGATAAAGATAATACAAAAATGAACCATGATCACAGTTGATATATTCTACTAAATTCTTTGTGTATTCTTTATTTCCTTTTTTTTGAATTTTCATGGTAATATATATTTAATTTAATGTATTTTCAGAATCAATACCTGATATATATAAATTTTTTATGTGTATATTAGTTAGATTTATAATAGTGACAATAAAAAAATATATGTGTAGTGAATGACCTCATTATGATTGAATCTAGAGTTTTCTACTATGGTTATTTCAAAGGATAATAAGAATGAAATTATATATTAGTTGAATAAAAACGTATATCATCAATTTTATTACATTTTCAGGGTGTCTATGTGCTTACACATATTATTTGTCAAATATAAAGTTAAAATAGAAAAATTCATTTGATATAAATGTTCCTTTATGCAATTTATTACTTTAGTGATTTTTTATATTCACGTAATAACACTGAATTTTATTTTAGGAAATATACATTGAAGAATAAAATGGAAGGAAACGTTTTCCTAATTCAAAATAATTTAAAATTTTTCAAAATACCTAGCAAGATAGTAGCATAACTAACCACCAAAATTGAAGATATTAAACTTATGACCAAAATAAATTAATAGAAAATATGTGTATAATGAATTGATTAATCCGCCTAAATTTTAAAAAGACATTTTTGAGGTTGAATCCAAACATTTATATCCTCTTCCCTCACCAAAAAATGAATTTCCAACTTCCCACTTAAGGAAAAGGAGTCTGAAGTTGAAAATTTTAAGGGAGATAAAATTTATGAATATTATTTTTTACAAATATTAATATTTATGAATTAAAATATAATATTCCATATGATGATTTTTTATATTTAAAAATATTACTATAGTCTATGTTAGAAGAATATGATGAAGTGACTTGTGTAGAGGAGGAAATGTAGGCACCATTCGAGCTCTACTCTAGTCCATATGGGGGGAGATGGCTAAAAATAAGAAATACCTAAAGAATAATTTTATGAAACCAGACTAGAAGAGAATACAATTACTATTATAATATCTCTATAACCAATTGATTCCACACCTATATTTGAACAAAATAGTGTGCAATCAATTATTTGATTCCATCCCCCTATGCATATCAAATTATTTTTGTCATCTCTTCTACGTTTGGGTCTATTTTCATTTCCATTGGGGGTTTTAACTCATGGAATCTACTTTTGGATGATAGGAAAAATAAAATTTGGGGGTTTAACATAAATAAACCCTATCCACATTCATATTGGGGTTAAACTACAACAACTAACTAACTATGGGAAATAAAACCCTTGCATCCATATAGGGGTAGAAACCACATTTTGTCCTCCTTTCAGATTCTCTTTATTTTTATTTGTTTTTCTTAGGAATTTATTTATTTCATATTTTCTAGGTTATGTGTCATAATATAAGATCTTAACTCAATGTTTACACTAATAAATAATGTATGTATATATATTTCCCTCTCTTTAGTCATTCTTCCCAAATATTTATTTTGTAGAGTTAAAGATAATGGTATTAAATTCTATATTTAGGTGGAGAGGGTTCAACCTAAAAACTATCTTTTTGTGTGGTTTTCATTATTTATTTTTATCATTTTAAGAACCCTGATATTTAAGGAATATTCATTTCATTTTTCACACCTCAGTTTATTTTCATAAAATTTAAATATTTTTTATAAAATATATTTTAAATGATAGTTTATTTGATTTTTTCCTTGATATGTATTTTCAATGATTTTTATCAGTTTGATTGATTTTTTAGATCTAAGACCACGTAACACTGATTTAAAATATTTTATTCATCCTGTGAGGTATTCTAAACCACTTTTGTATATTCTTCATAATACCCACACTTTATTACGGTAAACTCAGATTTTATATGATAAATAAAATTTGTGACTTTTCCCTTTAAAAGAATTGGATTTCTGGATTATTGTTTACCTGACTGAGATAATAATTTTTCTAGAAACATATTTAAGTGATACTTAACCTTACATATTATAGTAGTCATCCATTATATTCAGTTAATTTTCCTTTAGGTTTAAGATGCATTATAATCTAAATTTTTCCTTACAAACTCAAAATCTTGGTATTTTTGCTTGGATATTTCCAATTTGAGTGTGGTTGAAGGGAATTTTGTATGCGTTATTTGAGATATGATTTATGTTTTTGTGGAATGAGCTGTGTGTCAACATTTTGGGAAGTGGATAATGTGAAAATATTGTACGAGTCATCATTCCATTATTCTTTATTTCATTAATCTGATTATCCTTAATGAAAATAAAAGAAGGAAAAGAAAAAGTAGAAAAATAAAAAATGGGGTGGAGATTGAATTTATAATTTTAATTAAATTAATGAATTATGTACCTCTAAAAAATAAGAGGCATGATTTTCATTCATTCATTGTATTCTATTTTCATCTCATCCCTATAAAAAATAAAAGTATGGTTTTTCATTTCTTGAGCATTAAAAAAATGGAAAAAAAGAAAAAAGGGAGATCATGAATGATATCATTCATTGTAATCATTTCTTGGATCACATATCATATCAAAAAAGGAGAAGGTGTTATATTTAATGTTTTAAGAGGAACTGATAGATGAATTTTATGTGTTTTTACTTTATTATTCATGCGATTTTAAATAAGACCCCAACCGCCTTTTTCAAATTTAAAGTTTTAAATCTTTTTCCCACTAACCCTAAGACATATAATTCTCCTTAAAAGAGTTAACATTTTTTAAATTATTTAGTTTCTCACATTGTGGGGAAATGATAATTATCATAAGCCTATGATGATACATTCCTTTTATAAGTATGAGAATAAATCCAGAGATAATTTTTGTTGAGTGAAGAGTAACATAAAATTCAATATGAGGTAGTCTATAATTGAGTCATTAATGGATTTTTATGTTGAATATATTTATATTTTATGAATTAAAATTAAATGGAATCTTTTTTCACATAATAGATAAGATAGAATTTTATTTTTGATGAGATCATGGATGTTTTCTCACTTTGGATTGTTGCATGGATTATGATTTGAATATATCATGACTCTCTAGGAGTGTAATGTTGAAATGTGGAAGAGTGATTATGATAAAATATCAAAATATTTTGAAATTTAATTAAATTTTTATAAACCCACCATATTATTATTTTATGGTCAAATTTCTTATTTTTTAGTTTCTGTGGAATTTTGATCTTAATTGTAAAAATATCCTAATTTTGGGTTTTATCTATTTTATTTTTATTCTTTATTTCAACTACGAATTTTTTACACTAAATTAAATTTTAAAATTATTTTTTCTAGACCCCCATTAATCTTGGGTCTTATTTCATCTTTATTTTTTGAAAATTATATCCAACAATTAGAGGCCCAAAAATTAGATCACAAACTAGGCCTCAAAAACTATGAATAAATATGGACTCTTATAAAGACAAGCATATATATCAATGTGGTACTGACCAAAAAAGTTAAAATTAATAAAATATAAATAAAAGGTTATAGGGGAAAATCTATCACAATCATGAACAATCATTATTAGTCCAGATTAGTGGTCGTTAATCTATGATTATTTAGAGCATTGGAATATGAATAATCACATGGACAGATTAAATGTGCCGATGTAAAATAGAAATAAATCGTTTATATGATGGAAAATAAATGTAATATTTTTAGTGTTGACGAGAATGATATGTAATAATATTAGGAAATTTAATTTTCTGTCCATATGCATTTTTCCTCTTCAAAGAATAGCAGCCCAAACTTTGGTCATCCATTATCAAAAAATTGTCGCCTCCCATACCATTGTGAAGAATTTCTTTTTAAGGGGGAAATTTGGAGTTTAGTTTCATTAATAGAATTTGAAATTATTAATTTATTTTTTTATCTATTTTTCTTCTATCCATTTTCATTTTTTTCGTTTTTGTGTTTCTACCACCATGTTTATCTTATCTCCACAATTGTGAAGAGCTGGCCCTCACTATTGTTCAAGATGGTATGTGCGGGTAATTTAATTTATTATGATTTCATGTCTATATTGTTTTATTCTAATAATTTATTATTGGTTAGAATAATTGTGTTTAATGATATCCCCACCTTCTCTACTGTCTTTTCCTCCTCAATCTATCATTTTCCTTCTCATTGATATCTAACACATTCAAAAATTAGATTTTGGGTTGGGTATGGATGTGTTGGATATTACTCATACTTGAAGAGTTATTAGTGAAGTGTAATACCATTCAAATGATAGGGTTCATAGTTTCATATCTTGATATCGACATTAAATAAAACATTGATAGATATTTTGAATAAAAATGATAATACAACTATAAACCTCAAAAGAAATGATTTTATTCTGGTAACCTATTTTTTGTATTAATTTTTAATGTGTGTATTCTGTTTTTTTATTTTTATTTTCATTACCATATATATTATATTTCATTTATTATTAGAATTAGTCCTTATAAGACCCTGAGATTTTTCGAAATATTTATTTCAAATTAATTTAATCTTTTGAAATTTTTCATTTTATGCAACACTAAAACTAGTTTCTTGAAGTTAAACATTCCTTTCAGATGGAACCATCTTGGAGTATGTTATAGACAACATTGAATTGGCATAAATTACATGATAAAACAAAGTCAGCATACATTACATGTAATATTGACCATTCTTCGTGTCCTTCCTAACATGAAAGACTAAGTATTACCTAATTATAATATATTATTAAAAATGTTATTATACTGAGATATAACTTTGTAATTAAGTAGATGGATATGAATTTTATTAACAAAAATATTATAATTCTTAGTTTACACAAATATAGGATGAATTCATAAGTTACCAATTAATTAGAAATGAATATGAAATCTGACTGAATACAATAGAAAATATTATTATGGTCAAAGAGATGTTTAAACTTAATAAAAAAATTAATTAAAATTAGTGAATAATATAAATGTAATACATATGATATATATCCAAAAAATATTTATGATATTCATTGAATATATTTGAATGACATATAATTAGAAAAAACCAAATTTTATAGTAAAAAACATATTTTTTAGTAAATAATTTTTACTTCCATTAATGGGGAACCCATTTTAAATAAAATTTCATTACATTTCTATATTATTTATGTAAGAATAAAAATTATATTTTTAATAGAGAAATAAAAAATAAGTTGATCACAATTTTTTTTCAAAGTTTCATCTTTTAATGAATATATTAAAATACTAGATTTTAAATCAAATATATTTTTTTATCTTCTTTTTTTATAAGGATAAATAATTTTTTTAATTTGTATAATTTTTTAGTTAGATAATAGTTTTACCAATTAAAAATTTTGGACATTTTTACATTAAAAAACCACAGGGTCATCCATCAACAAGATTAATTTTAAATTTATTTTTTCCACATTTGTGGATCTAATTTTGAAAAATGGAATCAAAATTTTGAAGGAAAATAGTTTTAAAACTCTAATAATGTAAAAAAAATTTTTGACCAAATATATTAGTGAAATTTATTAAAATGAATTACATTGGTTAAGGGAAAAATAATGTTAATAATGTAAAAATAAATATATAAAAGTCCCAAAATGACCTAGAATGATTTAAAACAACCATTGGATGGCCATTAATATGCTATAAAACATCAATTATTTATTTGTGTGGGGGTTTTTAAGAATTTTTGTGGGTAAAAAATTGGTACACCGATTTTTTTTCACAAAAACTAATTGTGTCATTTCCTGCACCTATAAAATGCCACCACCTATACAAACTCCATAACACATACCAAGCCCCTTGGATATCCAAAAATATACTCAAATAAAATAAAAATTTAAATAAATTCCTCCGATAATATTTAACTTTGGAATAAGGCATCATAAGGAATCCTTTTGGCGCAACCCAAAAGGAGTTTGCCGATTAAGAGGTAAAGTATACTATGAAGCTATTTTACCTTATTTTCCTTACCCACCCCTCTACTGTATATTTTCATTTATTGGATGGGAAAACTAGTATAAAATAAATACTTGAATTTTTTTTATGATAAGGGTTCTACCAATATATACATGCACCACCATGTAATGGATATCGTGCATACTGCTTCTGTGTACGCTAAACTACTGCCTCACGAAATTATCATTGTTCATTTTTTTCCTTTACCATCAATCATGGTTTCCATTGAGATTGAAAATATATTTATATATGTTATTTATAATATATTTTTTATTTATTTAAGATTAATTATTCAATTTTAAATCTAATACCTTTTTACTTTCCATTTGGTGTTAATACGGTAATGTCGTTTGGGGAGGAGAGGACTACTGCCCCCTCAAAGCAATGTGATTCGTACACACACCAAAAGTAATGTATTAAGGAAGGTTTTAGTGAAATTATATGATAAAATGATTGTAATCTAATATTTAGATATATATATATACACATATATATATACACATGTCATTTACATACTTTCTCTCAATATGATAAAAAATAGTAATAATGTTAATATGTATGTACGGCTTACTGTCTCTATGAACAGTGTCATCCATTTTGTAAATTTTTATGATATATATTATTATTATATAAACATAATAGATATATAAGATACTTATATTATTAGTTTAATTCTATAAATCATGATACTAGTATACAGACCAAAGATATATCAAATTAAGACACATTCGGAGAACCGAGCGAATAATACCCGATGTGAAACCATAACACAGGATCGCTAAAAAGAATGTAATATAAGGTCATAATAAAACCATATAGTGTATTATGTATAAGAATATTTTTCTTTAAAATATTTATAATGGAATTATATTTATTATAGAGGAATGTGGTATGAGTATGAAGTGATCCAAGACACAAGGTAAGGGGATTTCATCTCACTTTTTATTTCAATGGGATACAATCTTTGTTTGCCACTCTTTCCTTTTGAGTGGTGTATATATACTAAACATTATTGTAACCAATGATTCTTGTAATTAGATATATTGGTATTTACATATCCATTTCATGATCCTTATGTCATTGGGTTTTGGTTTCAAAAGTTACCAAATTAGTAATATAGTTTTGTCTCAATTTTTCTTCTTGGAGACTCATGTTTTTTATGCACCAAAATTCTATTTTTGAAGTGTATATACATCCATTTTAAAATTTATATAATTAACATCAATATTTTTTTTTCATATTTTAATCTTTATATAATTTTTTTTTCCAACATGGAGATTATAATCCCACGTTACCATGTGATAAGAGTTTAATGAAACAATCTCACTTCTTTTCTAGATTATTTATGGTTAAGCCTCCTTTTAGGAATTAGTATGTTCCATAGCATAATATATTTATTAAATTTATTATCCTAATTTTATCCATGATATATTCATGTATTTATACCATGTTATAATTTTTGGTGCATAATATATTTAAGAAAGTGTTTTTAAGAAAGCCTGAATTTTCCCTCTCTTTAGTCAGAAATATATGTTCCTTCGAAACAATGTATTCCAAAAAGGATTTCCAAGAATATTATAATTATATAAAATGATCATTAAAATATATTTTTACCCATATTGTCATTAACAATGTTTTCAAAGGAATCTTCTTTTTTATTTCAAAATGATTAAATTTACTATCCTTATTACCAAGACACAAGAATTACTTTTTTTCCACATACGACATGTATGAAGTTACCCTTCATTATTCTATTGAAGCTTACATAAGATTTTTAAAATGGGTAAAATTTAATAAGTTGTTATTGGAATGTATTTTTCAAGTAAAATTGATTTCAAATTTTTTTGAAACTTATATTATTATTTTTCAAGGAATATTGTTTACCAAATGTTTTCAAGACTTAATTTCATGGATTCAAAGTATTTCCAAATATATGGACTTTAAAACATTTTCATCATTTTTTTCATTTGATTTACATTTAAATGGTTTTCTAAACATTTTTAATATTTAATTACATATTTTCTAAGTGTTTTAAATGATTTGTTTGAAATTTTTTGATGATTATGTTATAAGTTTTCAAGGAAAATGTTTTCAAATTTTTTTAAAGTATTCTTTATATGATTTGAAGAAATATTCAAAGAAAATTCTTCTTAAATGATTTTATGTATTAAGAAAATATTTCAAATAATAATTGATATTTTCCTTATGAAATGTTTTTGAAATATATTTAAAAATCATTTCCCATCTAAGATGACATCCATTAATGTAAATCATTCCCTTCTAGGAAATGTTATAAATGATCCATTAATATCCTTTTTATGAATGGTTTATTCTTAATTACAAGGACTTTATGAAACATGGGTCTCCTTCATGGGTTATATGTTTATTCCATTCGTTTTTATTTCATGTTTTATGCTTATAATGATAATGTAATGAAACCTTTAACTTTTTACACATGTTATGACATGTTTACCTATTTATGATACCCATTTTATTAATCAGGTTATGATATGATTTTTCTTGATCTTTTGAAAATGTATGTACGATTTAAATATAAGAAATTTTTGATCTATATCACCCTCCAATGCATTAGGTAAAGATTTATATCTCATGAGATTGAAAAGGTTATTCATGGGAAAGAGAATTGACAACTAAGATTGCCATGGGAGTGAACCATGACTATCAAGAAGGTATTAGGAGTGAACTCATGCTACTAACTTGACCATGGGAGTTAAACATGAATACTAGGATGGTATGGGGTGTGAACCAATTCTACAATGATGGTCTTGGGAATGATGCCATGAATACTCAAAATAGTTAGACATTACATTTTTTTATTTAAGTTTTATAGATTTATTCCTATTGATTCTGATGAGTCAAAAAGTTAGACATTTCAATCTTTTATTGGACTTAAGATTCATTAAAATTGTATTTTAGTTCATTATTCATTGAACATAATTTATGAACATTCATTACTTAAGTTAATGGACCTACTCAAAATTGATGATAGGACAAAAAAAGAAATAAATTCGGTCTATATAAATATATCAAAGTGATATAAAAATAATGTTCTGATAATACCTTAATTTTTTTGGAATTGATGGTCCTTGAAATCATCATAGATTTATGACATCGAGGCCCTTTAATTTTAATTGATAATTCAATTGGTTATGATGTATGACCTCAATCACTCCCAATTAATATATATTATTTTTCTACATGTCTAATATTCAATCCCATCATATGTTCCACTATATTAAAACCATGTTGTATGTTACTTTGAGTTACCATTATGTTTACAACATTCCCTTTTAAGGGAATATTTGGAATGCATTTTTATGTTGTGGGTTTCTATGAATGATAATATAATGAGTTAAACCTTCAATAACACAAATGGAATTATAGAGAGAAATTCATTTTTAGGGGGGTATAATGTTACAACTCAAAAGTTTGTGAAATATTTTTTCTTATTAATTTAATATTTGGATATTTTTTATTACAAGAAAAACTAATTTTTTTTAAACTAAGTCAAGAATTCCTTCAACATAGAAATAGATTGTCCTTTGTTAAAAAACACCAAAATGGAATACATTACATGGAGAAACAAGGTTGGAGTACATTACAAGAAATATTGACCTTCCTCGATGGAATTACTAACACACAAGAATGAGTATTACCTAACTATAATATGTTATTCAAAGTATTATTATTATGTGATATAACATATCCTTTATGTTGATCCATATGAATATTTTTAAATAAAATATTAAAATATGTTGTTTTAAAAAATTTATGATGAAGTCATTGGATACAAATTATTTATAGATTTATATGAAAACTTATTGAATATAATGGAAAATATTATTATAGTCACAAAGATGATTTAACATAATAAATTATATTAATTAAAATTAGTGAGTATGATTATTGTAATACATATTATACATATCCATGAAAATATTTTTTTGTTAATCCAATATATTGTATAGCCATAAGATAAGAACAAACCCAATTATATGCTTAAAAACCTATATTTTTAATAAGGAATTTTCCCTACCTTTAATAGAGAACCAATTTTAAATACCATTTTTATAACTTCTATAGAATTAATATTTCAATATAAAGAATATATTTTCTAGTTAAAATATAAATTAGGTTTGGATAAATTTTTGGTATTTTTATGTATGGTTATATGTTTTAATATATAGTTAAACAATAGGATTATAATTCAAAAGTATCTTTTCATATAATTTGGGTATAAAGTTAAATTTTATTTTAAAGTTGTTTAATAGTTTTTTTATAATATATAATTATCAATTGATTCAATTTAGTTCATTAAAATAAATTTTATGTAACATCCCCCACCCAGAATCCACTAAACCAGTGCTCCGAGCTGGGTGGTTACATGACCTTAAGGGTGCCTCCCCATACGCCAAAAGCTACCGACTAGTAGCGAGGGTCTATGTGGTGAAGTGGGGAGACTATAAACCCTTTTTATCAGAGTAATCCCCAACAGAAACAAACCAATAACGGAAACAATAATCATTAAACAAGGAACATGTATGACAACCATTTCCAACAATAAAATATGTCATGTCATACTACAACTGCAAAAGTGAACAAAATCCCAAAATAAGGACAAAATACAAAATCCCAAAAATGGTCCTGACTCCAAGTCTGGATCTTCCACCAGGTTCTACCCATGTCTACTAAACTATCTAGCAAGGACCCTTTCCCTTCTCCTGACCTGCAAACATGAAGTCTGCCTGGGTACCCAACGGCGGCCCGAGTAGGGTGTGAGTACAACTCATTAGGACACCACCAACGGTGTCTACAAAATATCTATTATAAACAAGTAGTCCATGAAAAAGGAATATAAATTATAATTGTGAAGTAATTATTTAAGGTTCCATCAACCAGTTCAGAGCCAATTCCATCACCACTTCCATTACCATTCATTTCACACCATTTACCATCACTTACCATTTTATCACATTTCCATGGGTTAATCACATACATTATGTTACATGGGTGTAGGGAAAAAATCACATGTAAGAGGGTGAACACATTGTTATTCTATCTCACTAGGACTAACCCCCTCATAGAAACCATATTCTCACCTCGAAGCCTCAGTCTGGGTGGATGAAACCATATTCTCACCTCAAATCCTCAATCCGGGTGGATGCAACCATTAAGAGAATATATCATCAGTCCTCATTCCTAACCCGTGCATTTAGGGTGGAGTTTAGAGCATCAATCATCGCATGACCCATGGGCATAGATCCCTATGTCATACCCCACTCTACCAAGCCACGTGCACATGCTTATATATATATAAGTAACCATCAACCATCCAAAAAATTGACCTTCGACCAACACTATTCACAACACCCCACATGGGAACCCACATAATGCATTAACCCATTAACACATTGCCATTTCACACCATTTAACCACTCACCATATTCCCATGTGTTATGGCTATCTCACTAAGCATTCAACACTAGACCCATAACCTATCCATTATGGTCTTTGATCATTTTACACATTAACCCATTTAACCCATTCATCATTTCCATGATTCAACCATTCATTCCAACATGTTTATCAAGGGCTCTATAAATCAGTACAACAAGGTAACCTGTTTGATAACAATCCCTAAATCTGGGAAAAGCCAGCACATCCCATGGATGGTCCTATATTAGGTCAAGTCTATCCCAACACATCCCACGGGTATCGTGAGGGTTTCCATTATCCATTTTAAACATCATTATTACAAAACATGCCAAGGTAATTCAAAACATAACAAAGGGAAATAACGAACAAAACTAAACATGCGAAAATACCCAAATAATAATGGGATATCACTTATAGACCACCTACCTTGAAACCGCGATTGAACGCTCTCTCAATCGAATCCATAGACCACGATCTGACCAACCTTTAGAGCTCCAACATAAAACTCACCCAAATGATAGGGTTTTAGGGCATCAGAATAAGAGGGAGAGAAGATACAACCCTAAACCAACAAGAGAAGCTAGGATGGGATTATACTGTCTTGGATCTTCGATCTGCAACCTACGGCACCAAAAACGCCTTAGAAATGAGGGAGATCGACCTCTTTGAGCTCTTGGGTGATTTAGCTCTCTCCCAGGGTGAAGAGGGAGGGATGGAGAGGAAATCCCAAGTTGGGGATTAAAATCCCGGAGTGGAAAACTAGTAATTTTTCCCAACATTAAGTGGTCACATTGTTTAGCCGCATGGTTTGACACACCGTGAACAAATCGTGCGCATGCCAATGCACGGAGGAGAAGGGTAGCATAGTTTACCTAGGCCGACCGCACGGTTTTCCCTGGCCGTGCGCATGCCATGCACCCTGGCTTGCCATGCCCAAATTTCCTTTCTTTCATGCTCCGAGCCCCAGGAACACCCCCAAGGCCTCTCAGACTTTTATTGGACATCCCTTGAAGAAAAAAAAATGGATTCAACCAAAACATAATGAAAACATACATTTCCAAAAACCGGGATCTTAAAACCTCCCCACTTTACATCGGCTCATCCTTGAGCCGAGCTTCCAAGCCTCATTGTCCCACCAAAGACAAGATTTCGGGCCACTGAGCCTGCATATCCAATTTCCACTCCCATTTTTCTTCCTGAACATTTCCATGTTTTCGTTGTACTCACACTAGTGTCACAACCTTTCCTCAAAAGACCTTTTCACTACAATCCACCACACGAACTAGATGATCCTCAAAGCAGTCTTCACCCTCAAGCTCCACATCCTCAACATCAACCACGTGAGATGGGTCAGGGTGATACAGTCGAAGCTGAGACACATAAAACACATCATGCATCCCACCATAACGCTGTGGAAGATCCAATTGATAAACCACTGGTCCGATCCCCCCCACAATCACAAAAGGTCCCACATACATGGGCGCCAACATACCCTTCTTTCGAATCCGACGGTGACCCAGCCTTGGTGATAATTGAAGGAACACTTTATCACCCATCGCAAACTCAAGAGGTCTATGCCTCTGATCGGCATACGACTTCTTCCTACTCGGAGCTATATCCATCCACTTCCTTATCAACTTAACTCTCTCTGATGTCTCCTGCATGAGACTTGGCCCCAACAACTCATATTCTCCATCCTCTAGCCAATACAATGGAGATCTACATGGTATCCCATATAGTGCCTCAAATGATTCCATCTGAATCGTTGCCTAAAAACTGTTGTTGTAGGCGAACTCAACCAACGATAGGTGCCTCTCCCAAGAACCACTGAGGTCCAAGACACAAGCTCTTAACATATCTTCTTACACTTGGATTGTACACTATGACTGGCTGTCCATCTGTGTGTGGAAAGTCGTACTAAAAAACACATGCGTACCAAGAGCCTTCTGCAACCCTTACCAAAAATGCAACATAAAACACGGCTCTTAGTCTGAAACTATGGTCCTCTGGACACCATGAAACTGCACTATTTCCCGAACATACAACTCACCAAACTAGTCGACTATATGTTCTCCTGAATCGGTAAGAAATGAGCCACTTTCGTTAACCGATCCACAACCACCCATAGCGCATCATTCTTCTACAGCATCATTGGAAGACCTAGGACAAAATCAATTGTTACATCATCCCACTTCCATTCCGGAATGGGAAATGGATGCAACAAACCAACTGGGCGTTGATGCTCGGCCTTCACCTGGTGACAGGTAAGGCATCGTTCTAGAAATCCCACAACTTCCTTCTTCATTCCAAATCCCCAAAACTACCTTCATGGATCACGGTACATCTCGATCAAACTAGGATGCACTTCCCACTTGGATGCATGGAACCCACACATAAACTCTTCCCACACACACTTTGACCCAACCACACGACCAAGAACACGAACAACACCATCCACGCCGATGGACCAACCAGATGGTAGCTCCACCCTTTATGCTTTTCCTTCATGATCAAACACTCTGGATCATCAAGATGACCTTACTTAACTCGACTCAATGTCGTAAAATCCATCATTTAGGATGTAAGAGTTTCCTGACCACTCGCCTCCCGCACCTCCAGGTGCATCTCTACAAACAGATCCATCACCTTCCAGTCGGTCCTGGACTCCTGAACCACTTACTTCTGAACCTTTCTTCTTAGAGCATCAACAACATTGTTTCCCTTTCCTAACATGTACACTAACTCAAAGTCAAAAGATTATAGATATTCAACCCATCTTTGATGCTGAATATTCAGACCCCACTGTGAGAAGATGTAATTTAAAATCATATGGTCGGTAAACATGGTAAACCGTTCTCCCAGTAGATAGTGCCTCCAGCACTTCAACGCGCACACACCTATAGCCAACTCCACGTCATGAGTGGGATAGTTCCTACCATGAGGTCTCAACTACCTCGACCCATAAGCCACAACCCACTCATCCAGCATCAACACAACCGCAAGTCGAACTACGGACTCATCACAAAACATGATGTACCTCTTACCCGACTCATGTAGGATCAAGAAAGGTGCGGCCATACACCGCTTCTTCAACTCTTGGAAGTTTCTCTCACAATCCTCAGACCACTCGAACCTGATTCCATTCTTGGTCAAGCCCGAGAGTGGTGCTACAAAGCGAGAGAAATCCTGAATGAACCTTTGGTAATACCCGACCAAACCTAGAAAACTCCGAACATCAGAAACAATCTTATGCTGCTCTCAAGATAAAACTGCCTACACTTTCTCTGGATCCACTGACACACCTACCTCTGAGATGATGTGACCTAGAAAATGAACCTCACCTATCCATAATTTACACTTTGATAGCTTTCCATATAGCCGATGCTCTCTTAGCGTACCCAAGACGATGTCAAGATGTTGGGCATGATCATCCTGAGTTTTCGAGTACACTAAGATATCGTGAACAAATAGGACCACAAAATGATCAAGATAGAGATGAACAACCCGGTTCATCAAAGACCTAAACACCACCAGTGCATTGGTCAAGCCGAAAGGAATTACCACAAACTAAAACAACCTGTACTGACTCGGGAAAGCTATATACAGTACATCAGAAGGCCTCACCTCATCTGGTGATACCCTGACCTCAGATCAATCATAGAAAACACGGATGCACCACTAAACTAATCAAACATTTCATCAATTCTAGGAAGAGGGTATTGATTTTTCACCGTCATCTGATTCATCTTTCGATAGTCAACAGACATCATCAACGACGAGTCAGCCTTCTTTGCAAAAGGCATGGGAGATCCCCAAGGAGACGTACTAGGAAAGATAAACCCTTTACTTTCCAAATCCTAATGCAGAACCTTCAGATCCTGGTGTTCTGTCAGTTACATTCAGTATGGTAGAATAGAAACTTGCTTCTCTCCCAACAGCAACTCAATTGTGAACTCAACATCACTCTCGGGTGGTAACCCCATGAAATTCTCAGGAAACAAATCCTGAAACTGATCCACAACATGAGGAAAAATAGATTTTCCCCTTACTCATTGTCAGCATGAATGAGACATTCCAATTGAGCCGTGAGTCCACTCATCGGTTGACAAAACGTCCCCGCACGCCCTTCTCGAACATCCCGTTCACCACGGTGGACATAAGCGTTACCCTCAAGTGACCTGAATGACACTCTGTGAAGATAACAATATATTTGAGCCCGATACAACACCAACCGATCCATTCCCATGATTAGATCAAACCCTGACATCTCGAGAATGAACAAGTCCCACAGAAAACAATACCCACCAACCTCCAAGGCACATCCCTTGCACTTCTTGGTATCCTCAACCCTCACTCCTAACGGGGTGTCAATTGACAAAACTCCACACACCCTCTCCACAGGTAAACCTAGTACTACCACAAGACGAGTAGAAACAAAAGAGTGTGTGGCACCTGTGTAAAACAATGCACTAGAAAAAGTAAAAGCTACAAGGATTGTACCTCGAACAGTTGAAGGTCTGGCCTCACCCTCACCAGGCGCAAACTGAACTGCCTGAAGCTGACCTGTCGCTCTACCCTGGGCTCCAACCTGAGTACCCTACGCTGCACTGCCCATCTGGCATGAGAGATCTTTCCACAGAGTTCCAAATCCACCGCCCCTTCTAGTAAGTCAAGTCGAGCTCCAACTGTCTGCTTGATACGAGGCAACTAACCCTCATCTCGTACCTGGTACCTGACATTAACCATCACACTCACCCACCTGCTGAGGTTTCCTACAGAACCTCTGCACATTCCCAATCCTACCGCATGAATGGAACTCAACTTGAGTTTGAGGACACTGACCTCACATATTCCCTAGCCTACAACACTGATAAAAGAACACATGGTTCCCACACTGAGAGGCTGACCCTCTCTTCTGACCACCTTGCTAGAAACCTTCCAAACGGCGCTTCCGACCTTCTGATGATGCACCATTTCTCCGCCCATTTGGCATGAGAAGCCCACCTCCCGAAGCTCCCTTCAGTTTCCCTTAAGAGATGAGTGCCTGAACCATCACCTCTACAAACCTCTTCAATCTGAAAATATTAACTTGAGACCTGATCTCATGTCTCAACCCATCCTGGAAACGCCTTGCTACCACTGCCTCATCCCTTGCTAACACTGGGTCAAAGCATCACAAATTAGTGAAGCGACTAACATAGTCCATCACTGATAGCAATCACTGAGTCAGGCTCATAAACTCTGTAGCCTGCTTCTCCCTCATTGTCTCTAGGTAGATGCTCCAGAAAATTCTCCTGAAAAAACCTCCCACGACATCCCCTCAACCTTCTCGGTCTGAGCCTGAATGTCCCACCAATGCCTTGCCTGGCCCCGCAACATATAAACGGTCAGGTTTACTCAATTTTCAACAGGGGTCTCCAGATGATCCAGTATCATCTTGAATGACTCTAACCAGAACTCTGCTTCCTCTGGCTCACTCTCTCCGGTGAAAGTCGGAGGGTGCTGCAGTTGGAACTCCCTGGTCAGCTCTAACATACTCAGTGCTAACCACCCTGGGTCCCGATCCATCATCTGCATAAGGCGAGCCATGTTCTCCCAGAACTAGTCTTCTCTGCCTTCATTGATCACCACATTTTTATGCTCCTCTACCAGAGGAGTGTTTTCAGCATCATCTTCATGTTTCCCAACTGGTAACCGACGTCATGGTGGTATCTCTCTACATTTCCCCGAACGACATTTAGCACGTATACCATAAAACGTTCACCACCTTATCAAAAGGCTCTTTACTAGCCACAACAACCCATTCATAAACTAACTCAACAACATTAACACCTAAAAATCACCGCCCAACCATTCATACTGCAGGCCATGGTCCACATGGGGTAAACAACCATGCACTGACACCAAACCCACACAACATTTACAAAATAAATTTCCACTTCATTTCAAACCCTTATATTTCATTAAACATCATTTGTCCACATGTTATATTTCATTCTTCTCATTATTTCTTGGTTTCATGAAATGCATGATGCACCCTACTTTCCTACCTCACACACCCACCACGTTCATGTACTTAACACAATAGATGTCACCTATCTCCCTAGGTGCCTACAATGATGCATGAATGAAAGTCCTCGTGCCGTTAAGGCCATGATCCAAATATCATAAAACAGTCACATCAAACCACTTGCGCATCACCCAACGGTGAAATTTCATCAACTGTAACAACAAACAACCAAGAACAACATTTCCCACCCAATGTGACTAGGGTTTTTCCTCATACATGGGTTAGTTACTACCAAGAACGAGCTCATTACCATGTTCGGATTTGTCTTAACCCTTGGAAACCTATCCAAAATAACATGTACTCAGAGAAGTAGAGGAAAGACCTCCTATGATACCACTTTGTAACGTCCACAACCCGGAAGCCACAAAACTGGTACTCCGAGCTGCGTGGTTACAGGACCTTAAGCATGCCTCCCCGTACGCCAAAGGCTACCGACTGGCTGCGGTGGTCTATGTGATAAAGTGGGGAGACTATACCCTCTTTTATTAGAGTAATCCACAACAGAAACAAAACAATAGTGGAAACAATAATCAATAAACAATGAACATGTATAACAAACATTTCCAACAATAAAATATGCCATGTCATACTGCAAGTGAAAAAGTGAAAAAAAATCCCAAAATATGGACAATGGCCAAAATCCCCAAAATGGTCCCGACTCCAAGTCTGGATCCTCCACCAAGTACTACCCATGTCCACTCAACTATCTAGAAAGGACCCTTGCCCTTCTCCTGAGATACAAACACGAAGTCTGCTCGGGTACCCAAGGACGGCCCGAGGAAGGTGTGAGTACAACTTAGTAGTCCACCACCAATGGTGTCTACAAAATATACATCATAAAAAAGTAGTGCATCAAAAAGGAATATGAATGATAATTTCCAATTAATTATTTAAGGTTCCATTAACTATTTTAGATCCAAATCCATTGCCACTTCCATTACCATTCATTTCACACCATTTACCATCACTTACCATTTCATCACATTTCCATGGGTTAATCACATACATTATGTTACATGGGTCTAAGGCCAACAATAACATGCAAGAGGATGAACACATTGCTATCCTATCTCACAAGGAATAACCCCTAATAGCAGCCATATTCTCACATCGAAGCCCTAGTCCAGGTGGATGAAACCATATTCTCACCTCGAAGCCTCAGTCTGTGTGGATGCAACCGTTAAGAGAATAGATCCTCAGTCTTCATTCTTAACCCATGCCTTCAGGGTGAAGTTTAGAGAAGCAGTCTTCGCTCTACCCATTGGCATAGAACCTCATGTCATACCCCACTCTACCAAGCCTTGTCCACATGCTTATATATATATATAAGTAACCATCAACCATCCAAACCATTTCCCTTCGGCAAACACTATTCACAACACCCCACATGGGAATCCACATCATGCCTTAACCTATTAAAACATTACTATTTCACACCATTTAAAAATTCACCCAATTCACATGTGTTATGCCTATCTCACTAAGAATTCAACACTAGAACCATAACCTATACATTATGTTCTTTGATCATTTTACACATTAACCCACTTAACCCGTTCATCATTTCCACGATTAAACCATTCATGCCATCATGTTTTTCAAGGGCTCTACAAATCACAACAACAAAGTCACTTGTTTAATAACAATCCCTAAACCCGGGAAAACCCGGAACATCCCATGGATAGCCCAAAATTAGGTCAAGTCCATCCCAACACATCTCACAGGGATCATGAGGGTTTCGATTAGCCATTTTAAACATCATTATTACAAAACATGATAAGGTTATTCAAAACATAACCAAGGGAAAGAATGAACACAACTAATCATGCACGAATACCCAAATAACTATAGGATATAACTTGTAGACCACCTACCTCGAAACCGATGTTGAACCCACTCTCAATTTAGCCCTTAGACCTCAATCCGACCATCCTTTTGAGATCCAACCTAAATCTAACCCAAACGATAGGGTTTTAGGGATTCAGAACAAGAGGGAGAAAAGATACAAACCCTAAACGAAAAAGAGAAGCAATGATGGGATTAGCCATACCCAGAGCTTCAATCTGCAACCAACAGAACACAAAATTCCTTAGAAACAAAGGAGATCGACCTCTTGAAGCTCTTGGACGATTTGTTTTTCTCCTAGGGTGAAGAGGGAGGGATGGAGAGGAAATCCTGAGTTGGGGTTTAAAAGCCGAAAGTGGAAAACTTGTAATTTTTCCCAACATTAAGTGGCCAAATGGTTTAGCCGCACATTTTCAAAAAACTGTGTGCAAACTGTGTGCATGCCACTACCGAGAGGAGAGGTGTTGCATGGTTTAATAGGGCATGCCACATGGTTTTCCCTAGACGTGTGAAAGCTGTGTGTCCTAGCTTGCTTGCCCATATTTTCTTTCTTTCATGCCCCGAGACCCCAGAACACCCCCAAGGCCTCTCATACATTTAATGGACATCCTCTGATTCCCGAAACAATGGATTCAACCCACATAAGGAAAAAATACCTTTCATAAAACTGTGATAATACATTTAAAATTAAAATTGGTTATAAAAACTTAACAAACCTTTGGTCGTTATTATGTTAAAATCCCATAGTGTCGTCTTGTTAGCGGGATTAATATTAAATTAACTTCTACCAATTCTCTAATTATAATTTGAAAATATTAATTCCATATTTTTACTAACCAAACTTTATAACATATAATAATTTAAATTTTTTGACCAAAAATATTAGGGAATGTGGTAAAAATTAATTACAACATTTCTGGAAAAAATAAGGTTATGAAAGTACAAATCCAAAAATATAAGACTAAAAACGACCTATAATCTTGTAAATAACCAATTGGATAAAAATTATTCATCCATTCACCATCATTATTGTGTTATTTTGGTTTCTTATTACTTTTGGTATGTAAAAACGTTGGTACACAAAACTTGTTTTCAAAAATGTTAAATGTTTCCTTTGACATCCCTATAAAAAGACACCACATCTACCCACTTACTCACAACTCTAAAGACCCTTATCTGACCCAAACTCTACTAAAATAATCTCTCAAATTCCCTAACTTCATATTATATGCATTACCTTTGGTATAAGTAAATTGAAGGAATCTTTTTGGCACAAACCAAAAAGAGTCACGTGATTAAGAGGTAACGTCTACTCGCAAAATCATTTCCATTATTCTCCTTCTCCACCCATTAACTACTTTATTAAATTATTGTATGAAAAAAATATACTAAATAAACTATGTTTTTTTTATTATAAGTGGTATAGATACACTTAGACTCACCTCCAACTAATGGATATCTAACATACTGTTTATATGTACGATGAACTACTACCCCATGAAACAATGATTTTTCATTTTTATTTTTCCACCAATCATGGTGGCCATTATGTTGAAAAATAGGTTTATATATATTATGTATAATATTTTTTATATAATTAGGAATAATTATTACTTTATAGAACTAATTATTTTATTAATTTCCATTTGGTTTTAATACAATAATCTCGTTTGAGGATGTGGTGACTACCGCCACTTCCAAGATATGGGATTCGTTCACACCCTAAATTGTATGTATTGATGATCGGTATGGTGAAATTATATGATATAATCATTATATAAAAATAATTACACATAAATACACATACATATCTATAAAAATTTAACTTACATACTTTATTTTTATATGACAATAAAAATGGAAACAACGTTCCTGTGTACGTATAACTTTCTGTCTCCATGAACAGTGCGTTCTATTTTATACATCATTATGATATTGATTATTATAATATAAATTTAATAGATATAGAGGGTATTTATATGATTATTTACGTTCCGGAAATCATGATATAAGTATATGACCAAAATATATAGAAAAGTATGACCCATGCGAAGAACACATCGAATATTACTCAAAGTGAAACCTTAACTTATGATCATTGTCAAACGGGTAATAAAAAGTCATAATCACAGCATATATGTAATTATGTATAAGAATATGATTCTTTAAAAATTTTATAATAAAATTAAATTCAATATATTATAATCTTGTAGAGTATGAGGAGAGTCAGGACATAAGGTAAGGGGATTTTATCTCACTTTTAATTTTTCTGAGATAAGAGCTATGTTTTCCACACTTTCCTTTTGTTAGGTGAATATAATGACCATGAATGTATCCAATGATTATTATAATTAAATTTATGGGTATTTAAATATCAAATTTATGATCCTTTTTCCATGGGGATTTAGTTCCAAAAGTCACCAAATCGGTAAAATAGTTTCGTCTCAATTTGCCTTTATTTAGACTCGTGTTTTGTTATACACCTAATTTCTTTTTTTGAGGTGTATATACTACGATTTTACATGTTATATAATGAAAGAATTTATTTTCATGGTATTTTAAAAGAAATTTAATCTTATTATTTTAATCGTAGATTATGATCCCATGTTATAAAGTGATAAGAGTTTATTAAAATAATCTCACTACATTTTGATATTGTTTATGTTTATGCCATCCTTGATGAATTGTTATGTTTCATAGATCAAAAAATTAATGAAATTTACTATCCTATGTTTATTCATGCTATATTAATTTATTGTTACCATTTTTTAATCTTTGGTACATAATATAGTAAACAAAGTGTTTTTAAGAAAGCCCGAATCTACCCTCTCTTTAGGGGGAAATATATTTTATTTCTAGACCATGTTTTCTAAAAAGGGGTTCCAAGAATATTACAATAATATAATATGATAATTAAAATTCATTTTTCAAATTTTTTCTTTTACCAATGTTTTAAATGTAATATTTTTGTATCTTTTTGAATGAGGCTGTTTTTAACCCTTTTTACCATGAAAAATTAATGTTCTTTTTAAATCGCAAGAGTTGTACAGATTTAACCGCCATCATTTATTTAATGCTTCCTAGGAAATTTTATAGGAATATTCTTTATGATTTTTTTTTAAAGTAAATATCAAGGGATTTTTATTTCATATATTTTTTGAACTTCTTTTATATGTTATCAAGGAAATTTTTATCAAGGCTTTTTCAAATCATAATTACAACTGTTCAAAATATTTTCAAATAAATGGGGTTTAAAACATTTAAATGAATTTTTTTACAAAATTTTTCATGTATAATATTTTCAAAAAAATTTATTATTTATTCAAAAGTTTCAAATTTTTTTCCATGTAAATGGTTTTTAAAATGTTTTGATGATTATTTTATAAGTTTCCAAGAAAAAATTTTTCCAAAACAATTTTGAGTATTATTTTTATTTTTTTAGGTACTTTATAAGATAGTTATTTTTAAATGGATTTATATATTAAAACTAACTTTTCGAAGAAGCACAAATATTTTACTCAAGAAATTGTTTTGAAAGATTTTTCAAAATTATTTTCCATAGAAGATGACATCAGTTTATGTTACATATTCCCTTGTAGGAAATGATTAAAAAGATCCATTAATATCATTTATATTAATAGGTTATACATATTTTCATAATATTTATAAAATCCATTATCTTTCATAGGTTATATGGTTAAGAAATATGTATTTCTTTAATGGGATATGATTTTGATGAAATGATTATAAAACCAATATCTTTTTCTATAGGTTATGATATATTTACCAATTTACAATACCCATTACGTTACATGGTTTATGGTATGATTTTTAATGATTTGTCATAACATTAATGTATTATTTCATTATTATATGGGTGAGACCTATATCTCTTACCGATTCATTAGTTAATGATTTATATTTCATGAGATAAACTAAGATGGTCTTGGGACTGAACCTTGAATAATAATATGGACATGGGAGTGAACTATGACTACCAAGATGGAATGGGGGTGAAACCACACAACTATGATGGTTTTGGAAGTGATAACTTGAATACTATGGAAACCATACTATATGCTTTTCTATTTTCAAACAGTACATGTTTCATTCCTAATTTATTTATTAATAGATTAAAAAAATATATTTCCTTATGATTCATGTATTCTGAACATCCATTATTTATTACATGAATCGTTTTTATGACCATTCACTTGCAGGGTATGATAATTTTTTTTATGATCATGTTCTCATACCTTTATGATCAGGATTAGTCTTATATGTCTTTATTTTTTACCCTTAATGAGTGTCTTAGATCACCCATTTTATGTTTCCTTCCTCATATTATGAATATATATTTTTTTATTATATTTCAAAGAGGGGATGTAGTCTTAGAGAACCTAGTTGGAGATAATGTTTCAGGCTCGTGTACAAGTGTTTACATTTCCATGTTTTAAATGGAACTAGAAATTTTTTGACATTTTTGAATTTGTTTATATAATGATTAAGTATTCTGAAATTGTTGGTAATATTTATGTTTTTAAAAGTGTGGGTCACTGTAATCCCCACTTATATATTAGTTTTTTATTTTTATATTATTTAAATTTATAATAGTGATAATAGAATATTATTTTTGTTGTGAGATGCCTCCTTATGATTGACCCTAGGGTGTGCTACTATTATGAATTATTTGGATAATAAATATTTCATAGAATATTTTTTCATGTAAAAATAACAATCATCAATTTCAAAATATTTTAGAGGATGTCAAGTGATTACACACATTGATTTAAAAAATAGAAAAAAATATATATTCAAAATTAAAAAAAAAGAAATTTGGTTCATATTATTGTTTTTTAGGTCATGGATTAATTTATTGATCATTAATATTCATGGAATAGTATTGAAATTTATATAATATAAGATATGTTGAAGAATAAAATGAAAAAAATGCTTTGAGAATTGAAAATAATATCAAAGATCTCGAAATATCTATCATAATGGTAGCATGACTGACTACCAAAGATAGAAAAATTAAAGTCTGATAGATGGAATGGAAGAAAGAAAATTCGTGGAGAAATAATTGCCTATTCCACCAAAAAATTAATGGACGAACTGTTTAGGTTAATTAAACACTTAGAGATCCAATTTCCTCACCAATAAAAGAATTTCTAGATCACATTATTAAAGAAAATGAGTCTGATTCTAAAAATGTTGAGGGAGATAAAATTTATGAATATTATATTAATAATAATATTAATAATTGTGAATTTAAAAGTAATATCATTATTCTTATTTTTTTAGAATTAATAGAATTATTATTGGTCTTGTTTGAAGAATATGATGAATTTTCTACGGTTGAGAAGAAAATGGAGGAGCTATGAAAGCTATACAGTGGTACAAATTAGGATGATTGAACAAAAGAAGAAACCCGAGTGTAATAATTTTATAAAACCTAGACTAGGAAAGAATCCACATAATATTCTATGATTCATAAATCTTGTGGATTCAACTCCCCTAGATGAAAAAATTTGGAGCACCCATTTTTTCTTTTCTCTCCCCCTACATCACAAATTCTTTCCTTCAATGCTTCGACAGGTTGGGTCTATTTTACATTTTATTGGGGCTTATCACTCATTAAATCTACTAATTGATGTTTGGAAAAATAAAATATGATTTTTTCTAATAAATAAACCCATCAAAATTAGTATTTTTGTTAAAACACTATATCTTTTTGACTAGGGGTAGTAAAAAACTAGCACCCGTATGGTAGTTCGATCCATATTTTATTATTTTTTCCTTTATTTATTTATTTTTATTTATTATTCTTATTAACTTATTTATTTTATTATTTCTTGGTTTAGTGGTAGTAACTAATATATTAACTCAAAACTACCATTAGAAAATGATATTAGGTTTTATCTTTCCCTCTCTTAAATATTTTCCCTTATTTTTATTTTGTTGAGTTGAAACGAAGGGTGGTCAATTCTATGTTGGGGGTTAACTACCTATTTTTATATTTGTGTGATTTTATTTTTTTATTATATTTTTGGTAACATTTATCCTTAATTAATATTCATTTCATTTTTAAAAAATCAATTGTTTTTTTAAATTATAATGATTTTTGAAAAATGTATTTTAAATGATTGTTGATGTAAATTTTTCCCTTGAATTTTATTTTAATGAATTGTTATCTGATTGGCCTATTTTTAAAATCTGTGTCCATGAATCCCTAAATAAATTTTTTTTATCTTTTGTGTTATTCTACACCACATTGATATATTTATCCCAATACCCACACATTCTTGAGAAAAAAATGGGATTTTGTGTGAGAACTTGAATTTTTGGCGTTCTTCTTTCAATGATTTGAATTTATTGAATGTTTTTTGTACTTATTGAGCTAATTATTTGGATAAAAACATATTTACCCAAGACCCAACATTGCATCTATCTTATTTTAACCCATATATTCTAGGAATTACCTTGTAGGTTTATGGCACATTACAATACAATTTTTTCTTACCTACTAACATTCTTAGAATTGTTTCACAAAATTTTCTGGTTTCAATGTGGGGAATAGACTTTCATGTGTGTTAATTCAAATGTGTTTCATTTTTGGGCCATGCAAGGTGTTTATGAACATTTTGTACAGTATATAATTATAATATTTGACATAATTCCTCATTTCATTATGAATTATTCGTTTCATCGTATTCTCATTAAAAAAGGAAAAAAATAACAAAAAATATAAAAAATATAGAAAAATGGAGATGATATTGATTTTCTATTTTTTTTCTCATGAACCTCTCTAAAATCAATTCCATAATTTTTATTCATTATATATTTTCATTTTTCATCTCTTCCATAGTGGAAAAAATAAAAGAAAAATAAAACAAAACCGTACCATTATGAGGCTTTAAAAAAGGGAAAAAAATAAAAAAGGGGATAACATGGATAATATTATTCATTATAATAATTTATTGGGTCATGTTTCATGTCAATAAAGGGTTATTTGTTGTATTTCAGGTTTTTAAGGGAACTTTATTGAGTAATATCCTATGTTTTCACTTGAATTTTCATCCAATTTTACTTAAAAGCCTAACCTCTGCATTTTGGACTTAACATTTTAAATCATTTCCCCATCATCCCTAAGTGACATAATTGACCATGAAAATACCTAATGATTAAAATTATTTCTATTTTTCCCATTTTAGAGAAATTATAATTGTTACAAGCCTATGATGATACAAGCAAATTATTTGTATAAGAATAACTTAGGATCAAATTTCTCTAGAGTGGAGAGTGACAAAAAATCAATCTTGAGGTAGTTTGTGACTGAGTGATGGATGGATTTTTGAGTTTTAATAAATTTATATGTTAGTAATGAATACTATAGGGAATTTTTTTATAAAGGGTACCCAATGAATTTTTATTTGGATAATATCACATTTTTCTTCTCACTCTTGATTGTAGTGTGGATTATGATTTGAATATATATTCATTTTTTAGGAGTGAAATTATTTAGAGTTGGGGATTGATTAATATAAAAATTAAAATATTTTATTCTATAATTAAATTATTAAAAACCCATAATATTATTATTATTTTCATAAATTTCAATTTATTCGGTTTTAATGGAATTTTTTATCTAAATTTTAAAAATTGCTTCATTTTCAAATTTAGCTGTTTAATTTTTATTCTATATTTTGATCCTAACATTTTATAAACTGGATTGAATTGAAAAATTACTTTTTGTGGGATTACATATGTATTGTGACTCATGTCACCATTCTAAATCCATAGTCCTATTTAATAATTTAAGGGCCAAAATGAGATCCCAACCTTGGCCTAGAAAATTGTAGACACATCTAGACCCTTTTAAGTATGTTATTATATATTTATGGGTGTTTTTTCCAAAGAGATTAAATTCTGGACATAGATATAAAATTATATTGGAAAAATTTCATAACTATGGAAAAAAAATATTTGGCAGTATTCAGGGTCCTTAATATGTGGGATGTTAGAGAATAAGAATATGAACAATCATCAAGAATGATTAAGAGTTATGAAAAAATAGACTTAAACCTTTCATCCAATAAAAAATCAATCCCAAATATTGTTTTTGGACTTAGAAGATAAAATTGACCTACTGTTATGAATAATACATTCTATGATTTGGCTATTTAATGGGACATTTATGTAAATACTTCCCACTGGAGATTTTGGAGCCTACATTTTTTCATCCATTCTCTATAAATTATAACGTCCCCTACCATTTAAAAGGATATCAATTTCTAGGGGTAAATGATAGGTTTATTTTCATTTATATTTTTTCATATATTCATTTTATTTTTTTATCTCTTCCTATTCTTCTTTCTATTTTATATTTTTTCAATTTTTTTATTTCACCATGATTATTTTGTCTCCAAGATTATAGAGTGCTAACCCACACTATTGTTCAAGGGTGTAAGTGGTGGTATTTCAGTTTATATTGATTTAATTATTTTATAATTTTTTATCCAAATAATTCATATGTGTTTAAAATCATTTGGGTAAGTGGCTTCCCCACTTTATACACATTTGTCTTCATCCTCACTGTTCACTCATTTTGAACTCTATGATATATAATTCATTCAAATGATGGAGTGTGGATTTAGTATTGATTTGAATGTGATAAGTACAAGATGAATAGAATTTGTTGTAGGGTAATACCTTTCAAATGATAGTGTGAAAGATGAAAATTATTGATCTACACCATAAATAAAACATTGATACATATATAGAATAACAATGACAATACCACTATAAACCTTATGAGCAGTGTTTTGTTCTATTGGATTATTTTTTTCTTCATTATTTTTATGTGTTTTGAATTTTTATTATCAATTATTTTCTATTTAATTAATTTTCAGAATCAACTCCTCTTATGTATTGGTTATTTTTTGTATTAGTTAGATTTATAGTAATGTAAATAGAAAAATATATGTATTTTGTAAAATCTCTTGGTAACCGCCCCAAGGGTGTGAAACTATGGTGCATTATTAGGATATTAAAATTTTTGTTGAATATTTTTTATGAAAAACTACTATTTTAAATATATTATATAGAGAGGAAATATAATATTTTTGATATAATCATAATTCATGAATTATAAAATAATACATACCTTATTTCTTTCATGAACATTGAAAAATGGAAACGTTAGTTTGGTGTAAATACATCTTACAAATCTCTGTGATTGTAACATAGTTAATTTTTTATAAATATATTAAATATTTTATTTTAAAAGATTAATTAATATAAAAGATTAATTTTTTCATTATTATTATTTTGGAGGTTATACAAGAATGATTCCTTTAATAATGATCAAAACACCCATGAAATTTTAAAATTATGAACCAAATATCCTAAAAATACCCACCTTTAACATAACTAATTAAGAAATTATATATGTAAATGAAATAAATAAATTATTTTTAATGATAAATTAATAAATCTAGGAAGGATTATTAAATATGTAAATAATTGATACAAGTTTAATATAAAATCTTTAAAGGGAATTCATTGCATGTTTGGAAGCGAGGTAATGGTTGTTATCTCAATTTCCTTTCATTGAGCTATATTCTAATGTAAGAAAACTTATATATTTTCTTCGATTTTTATACTACCATTTTACGTGTTATATCATAATTCCATTATAATTCATGTTATTTAATTTTAAATTTAAATTATTTAATCATGGATATTTAACATAAAATTTACCCACCATTTTGAGTTTGTTTACTCATTTTACTTTCATCGGGTTATGTCACTTCTTCATTGAATATATTTTTTCAAGATAATGTGTTTAATGAAATTTTTTAATTTATTTTAAATTAAAATTTTTTATTTGTATTTACATTTATTACCACTAATCTCACCATTGAATAATTCTCAATTCTATGATACGATCTTTATACGGTGTATTGGTATCAAATTTACCTTCTTTGGGACATATGTTTTTGTTATGAACCTATCTTCGATTATTAGGTATACAAAATAACCCTTGAAATTTTATATAATGGATATAATAATATTAATTTAATTTAAAAATTCCTGGAAGTTATTAGTTTCATTGTTTTATGGTTCAAAAGTTTCCCACATGGTATAGATTTTTATGATATTATCTCATCTATTTTATAGATTTTCTATGTTAAAAGTTAATCTGTGATGGATCATAAGAACATATATTATTGAAACATATATATTTTATTACCCTAAATTTATTGACATGGTTTATATGTTTATTTTCAATTCCTACCCATAAATATTATTAAAACATCATGAATGTTATTTCGAAGTGATACTGATTTTGTTTCTTATTTTAAATCAAGAATACTTATCTTCTATATTTTTTTCTAATATAAATTTTCAATAAAGATTTTTCTCAATAAAAACTAATTATTAAATTTATTTTTCATGATTGGTTACCTTAATTTAAATGGTTTAAAATGAAATTTCTTAACATTTTCATCATGAGTCACTTTTGAATAAATTTTGAAATGATTGAAAAGAATTTATTTTTAATCATTTAAACAATTAATGACTCCCAATGTAATGGCCATTATTTTCATGGAAAAATACTTTAAATTTTTACACTGTTAGTTTCAAAAAAAAATTCCTCATAGTATTTTGTGAATTTTCCATTTTCATAAAATCTATTTTCAAAATAGAAAGGGTATTTTCCTCCAAAATGTTTGAATTTTATTTTTATTATACTTATATTCATAAATGATAATAAACCCCGATGTTATTTATGATTAAAAAGGGATAATATTTAATTATTCCTTGATTTTTATTTCTATAGATGGATAATTATTATTTCAAATATATTTTCATAGATCCCATTTCATTTCCATAGTTAAATCAACCTATGAATTATCAATGGTTATTATACTCAAAACTGAAATATTCTAATAGTTTTTCAAATTTTTTGGTACTTAGATGTATGTATGGATGAGTTGTGTTTGGTTTCATCATAAACTAAGTATGGGTGTCTCTTTATAAAAAATGTATGGGGTGGTTCCACTTTATACTTCGTATCAGTGGTTATATTATAAACCTAATAAGATTGGAAACATTATAGCTCCAAATGATTTTGGTAATTATGCATAACAAACTGGTTGTAAGTAACTCATAAGAGATTATGGATTTATGTTAATTATGAGCAATGATGTAGGTTTCCACTTATATTTTAATCATATGAAATATGGGAATTATTTGGATAGGTAATCCCATGGTGAATAATTGATATTCCAAAATGAAAATATGTTTTCTTTAAGGTTTTTATGAGTTTTTAATGGTTCCATTGGTAAATTTAAATATCATTTTGATCATAGTTAATGATTCTCATTGATCTTTCAGAGGGAAAATCATTATTTCAATTCACTTATCTAAGGATCCATATTTTGATATCCATGAAATTTCTTTATTATATTTATGAACATTGATTATTTCATCAAACCATTATACTCATATTATACTCAGGGATGTCATGAAATTATAAATAGTTCTTTTTTACATTTAATGAGAATTTGTTCTCACCATTCTTATGTTTCATTTTCCCCAAATTGTGAATAAGGGTTTTATGTATTTAATTAATATGGTTAATAAATTTGAAGAACTTAGAAGGAGAGGATTTAGATTTTTTGAAACAATTACTTATGTATCAAAGTTTTACTATTAGAGTTTATAACAATATTATTAAACTATAATCCTAAGAATTCCTTTCGTATGTAAGGGATCCAATTGTCGATTTGATGTTTTATATTTTGGATGATTGAAATTGGGCCGCATTATTTATTATGAAATCCAAAAATATAAAGATAATGTTCAGAAACAACATCCTAGAGTGAGATTTTAGCGCTATTATAGATTGTGTGAGAGAAAATGTTTAGATAACATTGTAGATTAGTATTTCTTCCATATAATGACAAATTAAGATTTATGAATACCATCATAGGTTTATAATTATACGGTTGGACGTATGTTGTAAGGCATATGAAAATCCTTTTTATGTTTTAAGTGATGGTATTTTTAGGTTATTAATGATATTTCGGGAAAATGATTCATTGGGTTGAGGTACAAGTAAACCATAAGTGTATCCTGTTGTTTATCGTGATGTACTATTTGGGAAAAATGATCTTAAATTTTTTGGATGTATGCTAAAATGTATGAGATTACCACTGAGGATAAAACTTTATTTAATTCTAAGGTTATTGAGTTTATTTAGGATATAATTTTCTTTATTTCTCGAATGATCTAAGATAATAATTTTTGTAATTAGTGTATTTCGCAGAA
The DNA here is from genome assembly GCA_963277665.1 of Viscum album. Classification (NCBI taxonomy): domain Eukaryota; kingdom Viridiplantae; phylum Streptophyta; class Magnoliopsida; order Santalales; family Viscaceae; genus Viscum; species Viscum album. Next base: position 65,855,222 of record OY728165.1, on the reverse strand, counting down.
TAATTATATACATAATGTTTATTTTATTAAGCTAGTATAAATTTTTTGGTTTTGATTAATTTATAAATATATGAGGAATATATTTATATCCTTTTTATTTGAAATGTGATATATTAATTAATTTTATTTTTTTATTCCTGAAAAAAAACATTAATATTCATTATTTTGAGTAGGACATGTGATATAGGTGGAAAGTGATAAAACATGCAACCAACTGATGAAATAATTTTTTTTGGTTTAGATGAAAGTAAATTAAGTATGTTTCCATATGTTATTATTCTAAATGGTAAATTAACTACTCAACTAAATGAAACAAATCAGGGAATAAATTATCTATGATTTACATTTTTGATAAATCAGTTGTCTTTTTTTACTCCTTTTTGGTCTATGGTTTTATGTTCATTCAATTTTTCATGATCATTCAATTATCTATTATAAATATTCTCTATTAATCTTCATTATTTTTTGGACATTTAGTTTTTCAACCATTCCCATAGTCCACCTAAAAATAATGTTATGGTGTTAAGAAATCAAGCATTTGTTATTCTAGTTGGCCTTATTATTTTCCGTTTTCTCATATCAAAGGGATGATTTATTAACAATTTTTATGAAGTGAGATTAAAAAATGTATTTCAAAATTTCAACCCTTGATTACCCTACTTTAGTTAAAATCATGAGGAGAAAATTTATTAAGGGGGATGTAAAATCGTGAGATTTTAAAATGACACTACGGTCGATAATATATAAAATATGAAAAACTAAGCTTAAAAAAAGAAATATAATTTTCTAAATTCTATATATATAACCTATCTTTTAAATTATGATGTAAATAAAATTAAAAACAATAATTACATATATATAAATTTCCTACTCAATAAAATTGTAGTGATTAATGTATATGAAATAAACTCTTTATATTTCAGTAATTTTATTTTTTCTTTAAATATATGTTTTTTCCCAATAATGAATTTTATTGATTTTTTGAAGGGAATATTATATTTAATTTATATATTTTTTATAATTTTTTACGAAAAATTTTATATCATCTAAAATTTTCTTGTAAAAAATTGCTTCAGAATAATTTTTTGGAATTTTATTAAATTTTTTATTTTTGAAAAAATAGTTGAAAATGTTTTTCAATTTCATTCCATTTAAATTTTACATGATTGTTTTAATTTTATATCAATGAAATATAATAATCCATTAATAATGATTAATAGAATTGATTACATAGGAAACATCATTATACCTGATTTTTGTGAAAGTTCTTTTTCAGTATTAAAATAAATTTTCCTAAAAACTATTTTCCTTCACATTTTCTTTTTTTTTTGTATTAAATTAATCTCTTCCACTTATAGTGATTTAATACTCAATAATTAATCACATAATTTTTATAATGATGTTAAATTTTCATAAATATCTCCCATTATTTTATATTATTTTGAATAGTAGAAATAGTAGAATGTTTTAACCACAGTAAATGAAAATTGGGTAATTAAGGGAAAAAACAATATGATTATTTATCAAAATCAACCAAAATATATCCACTATTTTTTATTGTTATATTTCATCCATAACCTAAAAAAATCTAAATTAGGGGTAATTTATTTCCAATTTCCTTTGAATATAATATTTACACTATTTTATATAAATATATTGTAAAAAATGGAACTGTTGTAATTTTAATGTGTACAGTGATTTTTGAGAAGGATAAAAAAAATTATATTTTTTAATAAATTTATATTTAAAATGAAAATTGTTTTTGTCATCGTAAATAATTTTACATTTTTATTGATGAAATAAATTTATTAAATGCTAATGTAATACTGGTATAATGATTTTTCTAAAAGATAAAATGTCATGTATGTTATTTCAAAAAATTTAAAGTATTATTTTTAGTTGACTTATAGTGTTACATGAATATTATAGATGAAAATAAAAAAATTAGAATATTTTTAATGGTTTATATTTCAAATAAATTACTATACTTTTTTCTTAAATTCAAACTTAATTAATAGTAAAAAAATTACATTAATGAAACTTTATGATAAATAAGATTTTATATAATTATTTAAAAATCATATAAATATTTATTGGATTTTTTTGAATTTGGATAGTTTAAAATATCATTCATTTTCAATTGTTATCCAATTTTTACCATATATGTAAAATTATTACCCATTAATATCAAAAATATCATTACCATGATTAATTTTAAAGTTGGCTAACTAAACGTTTAAACCAAAAGTTGCGGGTTAAAATACTATAAAAAAAAAATCTGATTTAATGATTAAATTAATATCTTAACATTCTTATATTATAATAAATTTCATTTTTAATCCATTATAAATGAGGAAAACACATATTATATTATAATATTTAATGTGTGACCAAAAATGAAATAAATGATATTTCATTTTAAATTTTTTTATCAAATGAGTTAAAATTCATAAAAATAAAAAATATATATATATTAATGATCTATAATTTAAAATATAAACTATGGTATATTTATGAGTAATTTTTAATTTTATATTTACTTTCATTACCCATAATGTATAGAAAACATTGATATTGCTGAAATTCTAAACTGTTAGTAGGGGTTAAAATAAGGAGATAAAAGTGATTTTTTGATGTTTTTAAATGTTTATTTTATGATATGTATTAGAATCCTAATCATTATATCATTTAAAAATATCTCTCATTAGCCACTTGTACATGAAAATTAATTTTTATTATCTTATTACATTAAGAAATTCAAAGAATATCCCCCTCACTTATAAAAGGGAACCTCCTATTCTCTCTTCATCACACCTTTTAATAATTATATCTCAACCAATACGTAAAAATATAAAATTATTAAATGGATGATATATATAATCGAATGTTTTTTGTTTTATTTACACTCATAATTTTTTAAATACTATTCAAAAATTATTAAAAAATAACATTTGAATATTTCACAAAATTTTATGTTGTTATGTTAATTTAATAACCTATATTCATCCCATCTTTCATAAAACGGTTGACGAAACTACCATTCATTGAATGGAGGACTACAACATTTTAAACAGATGCCATTCATTTTCCATCAATCTCACTCACATGTAGTTATAATTATGGATTTAATATTTATTTAATATATTAATAAAATATATATCAATCTATATGGATAACAGATCATAAAATTTCATACCTTTCTATCAATTCAAAAATGATAACATTATTAACGCATATGTGTGCATTATCACCTCCACATAGTTATGTGATTCTATTTTCATCAACGCATAACATGGATGATATATATATTTAATTAAATATATAACAGGATACATATTATATAGTACTAATTTTGTAATTATAAAATAATACTTACCTTATTTTTTAAAGTAATTGAAAAATAGAATCATTACTATGTGTAAGCACGACATACAATCTGCATGATTGTAACACAGTATGTTTTTATTATCTATCCTCAATATTTTAAAATAAAATTATAACTAATGTATGATAATTATAATTAAGTAAATATTTTTGTTTTGAAAATTATTAAATAATGAAAAAAAATTCCACCATCAATAGATCGAATCCATAATGAAATTATGAACCCAACATATTGAAAATAACTGAGCTAGGCTTATATGATAATGTAATAAAATATAGAATTGAAAAAAACGGGTTAATGATAATTAAATAATCCTATAAAAGGTTATTTTAGATTTAAATATTTTTACAATTTTATTATAACAGATTTGAAGTATATAAATAACATTTCTAGACATGAGGTATGATATTTCATCTCAATTTCATCTCAATGAGGCCTATTTTAGTTTCACACTCCTAATTTATTTTATATAATCAATAAAATAAAATTCTAAATTTTATGTTTCGAATAATTCATAATTAATTTTATTTTTAGTTACAATTATAATTATTTTATTCTAAGGGATTAGATATAAAGGCCTCCAGCTTGTAATGGTGTCTTAACTGAAATTCCTTTCCATGGGTTATATAAATTCTTTATTTTCTATATTATAACAAGATTTATTTTTTAATGAAATTTATTTATATATGTTGAGTTTCTAATTTGTTTGTGTGCATTTACATTTTTTACAAATAATTCCACAATTTTCTAATTCTCAATTCAATGATTTGATCATTGTTATGGTTGTTCACCTGAAATTTTTATAATTTCATACATAGGTAATGTTATGAACTTATATTATTATATTTGGTGTGTATACATCATATTGAAATATTATATCATATATATAATTGTATTAATGATGTTTTAAGATTTATTTGAATTTATTTCATTCATGGTATTATTGTTCAAATGATACCAAAATGGTAATGGTTTATATGATTTAATCTCATTGTTTTTTATTGTATATGATCAATGTTCTTTTCTGAGGGATCATATGTTATAATTTTCTAGAAAAATTGCTTGTATTACCCTTTTTTGAATTTGGTTTAAATATTTCGTTTCAATTTACTCGCTTCCTGATTAAATAATCATTAGTAAATTAGATTATATGTGATACAAGTAGAATTACTCATATGTGTTTAGGAGGATATGTTTTGGTTTGGATTTGTAATTAAGTGTATATACAATTATTTATTTCTCCTATATCATTATATCATAATTCATAGATATGATTGTCCCATTAGGTGACCATATGATATATTTTTTTATATTCTTACCCATGAAATTTATTATTGTTGATTATATTTGGTTAATTCAATATACTATAATAGTAATTTTTTTATTGAAATGATTTTTTAGTTATCTAATATAGAGTAGTCTAGTATATGGTTATAATATCCCAATGAATGTACCCTAGACCCTTATTTATAGTCCCCAAACAACTCAACACATGGAGTCACACTTGGGGTCATGTATTCCCTAATCTAGTTAATATTTAGATTGAGCCATGTCCAAAGATGTAAATTGGTATTAGAGAAATTTTTGTGGCTGATATAAAAAATATATCAACAATTTTTTTTATGATTTAGTATTTGTGGTGATAGTCGTATGGAGACATAGGTATGCATAAGAAATTACAATGTATATCGTGATGATGTGTTGCAATAAAACTTCTTAGTATAAGACTAGGATATCGGAAAAGTGATAATGTTGTTCTTGGTTTTCCTTTTATAAGTTCACAAGTTCACATTTGATGACAAACATTATATTTTGAGAATAATGATTTGTTATAAATTTTTTATCTTTAATAATAGGGGTAATAATAATCTCTTAAATCATATTTGGCAAGAAATATTCACAAAAAATATGTGTTATTGTGTTTTTTATATCATTAAAAATAGAGTTAAAGTATATAAATTTTTAGAAAAAATTTATAGAATGATATTTTCAATAACATGGATGGAAATTATAATCAGATGAATGATAATATGATATTATTTTGATTAAATGTCTTGTAAATTATAAAGTCATTCATAGTGATGATGACTTTGAAATACCTCTGTGTAAAGGATGTGTATGATTAACTTAGTAAGAGAGTATATACAATAAATTCCCTAATGATGAATTTCTATGAGATAAAGTTTTATTTATTTAAACTATGAATAGTTTTCAATATATTCATTTCGAATATAGGTTGTTTATGACATTCTTTTTAATGATAAAAATATTGATAAACATATTATACTTGGTTCATTATGTATATATGTGTGTATGAATATTAAATGATCGTCTAGGGAGAATATTAATGTAAATATGATCAAAGAGGGTGGGATCCCAAGGATTGGGTGGTTGATTTTGGCATGTGATGTGTGATGTGTATTTATGAGATAATAGATTGATATGTTGGCACATGATTTTCCTTAATAAATAATATACTAACATGGATGACATCCCACAAGATATAAACTAGTGAAGGATGAGTTATGAGATAGGAGGGAGAACATAGTTATTTGGACACAACTCAGGATGTTAGTGAGTTGAGTTACTGAGAAGATATGTGGCATTTTTAGGAAACCTATGATAGGTATTAACCAAGATTATGAGTATCTATAGAGATGTATAAACAGACATATGCTTCATGTTGAGATCAATATATGTGAGGTGCTTCCATATTTGTGGTATAGAAATGACATTGTGATATCTGAACATTAATAGGAATCAAAAAGTGTGATTTTGATATCAAATTAAGAATTCATGGCTGTATTAGTAGGATACCCAACCTTAGATAGTTGCGATACACTACCATTTGGTGTGGTCAGAGCGTGGATGCAAACCTATAGTTTCAGATTTGCACCTAGATGGTGCGTGATAATGATATAGATCATGGAATATGTGGAATTACTTATTATGATGAGGATCCATGAGGATTATCTTTGATATATGATGTCGACTTTCTACAATCATGGTTAGTAGCTTTAGTGAATCATCCTAGTTCTATTGTTGAATGATTCATTGGAGCATGTCATGGTAAGAGAAACACATGTTTTAAAATAGAATTTATTGAGCTTTTGGTCTAGGATTGACATTGGGAAATCTATTTCGTGGTGATCACGCCATTTCTATGGGTGGTGTGACCCATATTGTATATGGAATTCAAACGATAATGCAGATGATGTTACTAGGAGGCATGAATGGGTCGAGATTAATTTATTGAAATAATAAATGAGTGTGAGTAAAATATCCATGTATTTTCCTTATGCATGGTAATACATATTTCATGGGATGTGGTGTTAAGGATTTTGAATAGTGGCGTGATACTGAACATACACCCATTGAATGGTGTGTCCTATTGGTCATGGGAATATGACCCTCATGTGAGAAGGTTCGTTGGATGGACATCATTTAATTTTAATGCTGGTAAGTATATGAATCCAAATTTATATTAATTCCCTATGTGGAAATATATATGTGATGTTGGATCTATTTAAGATGAGAGAATCAAGCTCTATATGAAGATGAGATGGTCCAATAGTTCTTTAGATTGGTGGTTCATGGATTCTCTTGGTAAATACAATGTTGGTTTTGGTTTTTTCAGGGGAAAATAATTTAATTAAACATATTGTATGGTTTAGTAATTAATGAAAATTTTCATATGATCATGTTATTCACTGGGTAATTAAGGGATCATTATACCAGGTTATGATTGAACATCATTTGAACAGGCCAATTATTTTGGAGAAAAGAAATTTAGAAGAGTTATGAACACTATTTTAGTAAGAATTTGGATGTGAAATCTTGGAAAATATTACTAGTATAATGTATCAAATACTGTGTGTGCACCTTGTGGTTTTGAAATCTATTTTCAGGGAGAATTTGACATGTTTGTATTTGTGCATGGTTTGACTTATACTCAATGTTTCTCTAAGAGAGTACATTAGGTGTTTTATAATAGAGTGTGACCTATTAACATTGAATTTATAATTGAAATAGGTATATATTAATGGTCATATTATTATAATACTTGTCCAAGGTGGGAGATTTTATGGTGGGGAGGTTTTAAAATACTATATTTATTTGGTTTTTTAATATTAGGAAGATTTTAAATTTTCCATTTCATCAATTGAACAATATGGGAATTCTGATTCATATTGATAATATGAAAGTTTCAGATTTTGAATATTATTTTTTTGATATATTTTAAGGATTTAGAGGATCCTTATAATACTGTATAATTTTTAAGATCATTAGTTTTTGTTTCAAAATTTTTGGAGGACTTAATCTTGGGTTCATAATTTGGTGTGCATTGTATTTGGAGAAATCATGTACAACCTTAAAAATGAAGTGCTTTCTAATTATTTTTTCAATTAAAAATGGTTTTATTGCCGAGTTAGATAATGTTTTGGATGAATACAAGAAAATGTCAGGGTAATCTATATGATCTTGGTTGTTTAGTGTATTGTTGCATAATTTTTTTATTGTTGCAAACAAACTGTGTGGAATATTGTAGTCTAAGGTAGTTCCAATTTTCATAGATGGAGAATTGTTTGGTGAAAAATGAGCCTAAAATATGTGGTAGGTGTGAGATTGTACAATTCCTACTATATGGTTAGAAAATAGTTTATTGAACCATGTTTTGAAAGAATGTGGCTCATTAAAATTGGATAATTACCATATTCCCATTTGAGTTTAAGACGGAATCCCCACATTTCTCATTCTCTTTATATTTTATGACCTTGGTGGCATCACCCTTTCGCTCATTTTACTAAAATTTGATTTAAGGTGGCAATGAAGCTATTCCCAATTGATTTATGATGAGTTTCACCATCTACAATCCTTCATTATATCTCTTCTCATTTTTTTGTTTCCACCCATTAAGGGATTGATAGAAAATTCACCATAGCATTTTGAAATTACCAATGTTTAATGTGGATTTAAAATAAATTGTTGAGAGGAAATTTAATGAAGATTTTCACACTCAATCAATGGTATTTTTGAAAATGGTAAGTAACCAATAATAAATTTGAAATAAAAATCTTATTGATTTGACTTCACTTGTTATATATTTGGCCCATTACGATTCTATGATTGAACATGGGCCCACCACATGATGTTTGGTGTGGGTTTAGTGTTAATAGTGTTTTTTCCAGTTTATCATAATTATTATTTTTGGATTAGTTATAAAACCAATTAATTTATACATGTTTTGTTATTGGTATTTCATGTCCTAGGTTTGTGTGATGAATTAAAATGTATAAGCCGGGATAGAACCATTGGGTAAAAAATTAAAATATAAAAACCTTATCTATTTATATAGGTAGTATTTTTATGTGTCGTATAGTTATTGTACAATTTTTAGATGTATTTTAAAACATTATATTTACAATGAGGATGAATAATTTATTAAAAAAAATAATTTATTTAAAATGAAATGAGTAGATGTAATAATGAAGGTTCCAAACAAGGAGTGTCACTGAAAACTGAATTTATTACCACAACCTCTAATGATTTGGGCCTTGATTATGATTATTTATGACTTAATACATTTATAACCCATGAGGGGTGATTATTTTATTCACTACATTTAAAGTTGGGGGCCTAGTGTAAGAACCATATTGACCTCTAGGTAGAGGGAGTGACAAATTAAGGTGGTTTTCTAAGGAAGTTAATATAAAATTAAATTATATGTCCAAAACCTTCAGGCTGGAAAGACAGTTTCAGGTTGAGTGTTTCTACACCCTTGATAGATGATTACTTATGTGGGTAGACCTTGAGTTGACATATGTATAGTTTTGGTGTTTAGACTAAACTAAATTACATGGAATGATAAACGAATTATGTCCATTTTCCATGTGATATTTTCCACGAGGGGGAGAGGGAGGCCTCAATCAGACTTTCTGATGTAGAGAGATTTTTTACCCTTGAGATCTGGCATGTATCTATAGTTTCTAGTATGATATTGAAGGAATTAGGTGAGGTGTCCACATTTTTTATGACCTATGGGGCTTGTGTGGGTACCTTAGTGAGATGTTTAACATAATCATAGGGTCAATATGGGAATTGAGAAGTTATTATTGAAGGTTTATTATTATAATTTAATAAACACTTTATAAATATTATATTAATAAAATTTATAATCTTTCTATTTGAGAGGCTGAATTTTATTATTTTTGATGAGATTAGATAAATGGTTATCCTTAATGAGACATTTGTTTAATGTTGGGGGGGTAATTCTACCCATATGAGATACTTGGGTTGCATATCATAACATGTTCAACCATTGGGTTTAAGACACAACCCTATAAATGGATTCCAATTACCTAATTTTATAAATGGGATGTGACCCCTGGTGGATAGATAAGTGGAATTAGATAGGGGATGAGAAACTTTGATCATTTGATGGATCTAGGTACAATATGAGAATGACATATTGATGGATATTTGATCACTATGTGGGGGATAAAAACCCACACATTACGTGGGATTAATTAGAAATTCTTTATTGATATATGGGCAGGGGTTATGTTCCCTAACTAATCATGGTAATAAAAAAGTTCCACGATTTGGAGTTACCCAATAATCCTATCTACTGGGTGGGTCAGCTGCTGACTGTTTATATCATATATATTGTGTAGGTTATCCTATTTGTTTATTTCTCTTATACAATGGGTGGGTCACCCCTTTTGTGTCTATCTCTTATATACAAGGAGGGTCATCTCTTGAGTGTTTATATTCTATATACTAGGGTGTTACATCCTTATGTGTTTATCTCCAAAATATCAGGTTGGGTGATACCCCTTGAGTTGTAACATTAGTTTTCATGATCACAAGAAGTCCTTAGAGAAACTTCTAAATTTTCCTAAGTATTTTATTGGTTATTATTTGTCGGTTAGGCCTTGGTCCCCCTACATTGTTACTTATTGTTGGAATGATTACATGATGTGATTAGAGAAAGATTGGCACTCACTGAAGTCAGTATAGGTGATCCAGGGTGTCACATTTGAACCAGGGAGTTGATAATGGTTATTTTCCTATAATTACATAGTTTATATAATTATTTAGAAATTAATATCACATGTATACAAAAGAATTTAATATTAATATATGGTACCATGTTAGTGGTTTTCTAATATGTTGTACGCTATCCCTTCTTGGTAAACCATGGCACTTGTGTACCAGGGTTTTTCTCAGTTGGTTGATGGTTCAAGACAGGATGTGGCTTGTTGTTGGGTGATCATTAAGGACAGTTCAAATGGGATTAAGAGACTAGGATGATGTAAAAATCAGATATATAGTAGATCTTATTGTATTTTCTTCACCTTCCAATATCTATTATCTCATACATATATAATAAATCTAGTAAGTGAATGATTAATCTATATTTTGGTGTCATTGACGGTAGTATTTTATTTCATACCAGTACTCTGTTTTATATTAGTTATTGGTGGTTATTGTTTTATTTTTTGTATATTATTTTTTTACATTGGTATGGGGGTATAGTATCTATATTTTAATACCTTAAACCCCCTATGTTAGCCTCCAACCTCATATATACGGGGAGGCTCCTTGAGGTTCAGCCACCTGTGATCTGGTAACTCTTTAGAGTGATCTAGGTTTGTACTAGAGTTCCCATATGTGTATTTCTTGAAACTATATCCATTCCCTTACATATTTCTCCCCAAAATGATTTACCCAATCATTTTATCCACTGATGATACTTGTTGGTCATCACTTATATACAAATTTATTCAATTTCCAAGGCCATTTTTCTTTTTTGGAAACAACATCCTAAAAAATCCATTAAAACCATTTTCATAAATTATATTCAATTTAAGATATAAAATCATATTTTTCAAAAATAAAGACTTTCAACCAGATCCAATCATTAAACCAAAATCCAAAAATCAATTTTTATAAATGAAAAATACATCAAATTTTTCTTAATAAATACATCAATAGTCAATTATTTGATTAAAAAATTTTTAAAATATTTAAAAATCACATTAAACAAAATTATAGAATTTCAATTAACTCAAGAATGAATAATAACATACTATATTAGATGAAAAATATTTAATTATCCAAAAAACATGATATTTTTAGTTCATGATATTGACCAAATCTATAGAATCCATAAAATAGAAGATTTTAATCATGAATCCACCATTAAGGACCTAATATAGAATAAACATATCAATTAAGATCTAAATGGATGAAAAATATGTATTTATAGAAACAAAAGGAGAGTGTGAGTGTTACAAATATGTATAAAGACAAATATTGTGTTTATATGCTCGTCTATAAGAATAATTTTTTCCTAGTCCATATAATCCACAAAATTCAACTCAAAATATTAAAATGTTTATAATAGTGGTATATTTATTCCAAAAAGAAAATTTTGGTTGGTTAATTTTTTTTCAAATAGTAATTACCCTTTAACTAAATTATTCTTAAAAAATGTATCTCTAAATTTTATAATGACAAATAAAATGGCTATATTATAATTATAATAATACAAATAGAAATTATATATTTTATTATTAAAGTAATACCAATAATGATACATTTTCATAATATTTTTTTATAAGAAATAATTTTTTAACCATATCTCTTAAGTTGTATGAAATAATAAACATATATATAACATGTTTATTATAATTATAATATTATAATTAAGAAATTATATTTAATTTTATTTAAAGATGTTGGATATCCACTTGTTCATCGATTCAATGTAAAGACGACCATCGTATTTAACTTATAATCTAACCACTATTCTAACAGGATTACCATTAATCTGTATTAGTGAAACAATAAACATAACATACTAGAAAAAAATATTTCCCATCATAATAAAATCTAAAAATATTTAATAATGAATAATTATAATGAATATATTATTTATATTCCTCTATGAAATATACCAAACATGAGTAACCTGTCATCGAATGACCCAACATTAATGATATATACAAAGTAGAAAATGATATTAGGACCAACATGGATCATGCTTGAGTTGAGGATTCACACAAATTATACAATATGCATCTCTTGAACATGAGTTAAATAATTATAAAAAAGAAGTCATAACACTACCTACTCACATCATCCAATATGTATGTATAGAAGAGATGATTAATATTGGAATAATATATATGGAATAAGAAAAGTGGGCCTAAACATGAGTTCACATACAATAGTATACAACCTGAGAATAACTGATTTATGAGAATGAATATGTTTTTGGATACCTATGAAATGAGTTATTTGGGTTTATGGTCACCAACTGATGAGTTATTCAGGCTTCTTTCGTTGTAAATACCCAAGATTAATATATAATGATATTAAATTTCCTTTGTAAAATACTTAATAATTGACAAAAAAAAATTCCCAATGACCATATTAGTTCAGTTTCATTAGAAACATGGAACATAATCTTCTAACATGGTGAATGATCATCAATATCTCTCCTAAATATCTCCCCCTTTTTTTCCTACCTAAAACCATTACTTATATCATGGGGAAAAAATAAAAAGGGTGAGCTCAAATGCTCAGTAAGGGTAAAAATTAATAAAATAAAACAAAACATAAAAATAATAATATGAAAACATGAACATAAAATTTGAATATAAAAAATGTGATCCATGATATAAATCTTGGTAGTACGTAAGTCATAAATCAAAATGAAACATTAACCATGATAAAATAGTATTGGCAGAAAACATGTAATTGTGGAATATAAATAAGCACATAATACGATTTATATAGTAGCCAGAAAATTTCTTATATAACAATTATAGTGGACAAAGTCCATTACTGAACTAGGTTTACATGTCATTCTGGCTAATTTTTACTAAACCAGATTGACTTGTTTTTCCAGCCCTATATTACTGAACCAGATTACCTTTCTATTGCAGTAGTATATATCTCATGATATATAAATCTTTACCCAATGTATTAGAGGAATATTTAGGTCCCACCCATCTCATAATGGAATCATTCATACATGTTCTTGAAAACATAAATCATTCATCACAGCATAACCCATGGAATAAAATGGGTTTTTTTTAATATCATTTCATCATAACATAATCCATATAAAAGTTCCTTCCATCATAAATGAAATAAAATCATAGAAATAATATGGATAGAAACATAACCTTATTTAAGAGTGTCATCCTATATTCAAAATAATATTAATAAAAAACTTGATCTTAGTTCCTGAAGAAAATACCCTTTCTTTTTCAAAAAGGGTTTTTTCAAAATTTTGTACAATTTTTAAATAATATAATTTAGTTTAAAATAATCATGAAATAGTTTGGATGAACATTCATGTAAATACGGTTTTATGAAACCATAAATATACATTCATTATTTATACATTAAACAAAATCTTTATCCTCTTACTTTTTCTAAAAAAGTAAAAAATGTACATCGTATGTTAAATAAAATAATGATTCCTTCCACACCATGTAGTAAAAATCATAAAAAAGCATAAAAAAGAAATTAAACATAAATTTAAGAGTTGTAAACATTTTATGAAAACATTTTCAGAAAAAATCGATATGGATGATTTATATAAACCCAGTAAATACTAACAGATAAGAAATCTTCGATAAAAATGTGATTGCAAATTTACCACTTACCATACGTCTGATTTCATTAGTATGTTTCTGATACTCTTGTAGAGTGGGTTTAAAAAAATTATTAACATGTAATAAAATTTGAATATTATTTATGATATCATATATTATTCACTTACAACTTTATATTACATGTTCATTTGTCAATTAAATTTTAAAGCAATGTCTTGGGCAATAATCGTTTTATTTATCATATATGTATTGATTTGTTATTATTGATATTATTACTTATATCATGATTTACATACTTATAGAATGTAAAATATGATTTATATATATATATATAAATAAATATATATATATATATATATAATATTCAGTATATAAATATATGTTTATAATATATACATAAATGAAATTTAATACACTATTCCTGGAGACAGTAGCTCGTACGTACACATGAACGGTGTTTTTATTTCCTTATTGAATTGAATGGAAGTAAGTAAATAAGATATATGCAGATATATATATATATATATTAATAAATTACTATAGAAGAATTATTATGTTATATATGTCTTGAGTATTTATTATATAATCTTTATAATCATTCTTGAATTGTTAACATGGGGAATGAATCTCATCGCGTCGTGGAGACTGTATGCCGTATGTGTGCACGAGGGATGATATTGTTATCATATTTGTTGAACGGTATTGAAGTGGATGGTATACAATATCTCATACTTGGTATAGTGTAATAATAATCATATATATTTATTATTTGTACCATTTTAGCAATCTATGTAAGGTGATGGTGAAAAACAGATTACACCACAATGTGGAGACGGTAAGTTGTATGCATGCACGCATGATGAATTCTCTTTTCGTAGGATGGATAGAAGGTGAAATAGGGTTGTTTAATATTTATAATAATATATAATTAAATTAATGATACTAATTTTTCTTGTTTATTACGAAACAACTAATGATTAATAAGTAGAAGAAGAATTTTTTTTAAAGAATCGGTTGAAGTGATTACCTCTTCCACAATAGGTATCCTTTAAATTTTGTTTTAGGTCACTTGAGTGGGTGTTTTGAGAATTCCAGAACCTCTAGAATGTTACTAGGGAAGTTGAGAAGAGAAATGGATAGGGTTTGACTGATCCTGAAGGCTAAATATTGAGTGAATATAAGAGGGAGGAGGTTCCCTTTTATAAGAGAGGAGAGGGGCCATTAGAAAACTATCAAAATATTAATTTATTACAAATTAAATTTCAATTAAAATTGGTAAAAAAAATAATAAATTAGGAGATAAGATTAATTTGGTTTGAATACCCACCATAACAAAATATTTAGATAAATTTTGAATATTTATTTATTCTTATATATTTGGTTTAACCCTTATTTTACCCTTTTCTATCTTACCGTGATATCGGGTTATTCAAATATTACAGGTTAGTGTAATTTCCATATGATGTAAAATAACCCCCAAAAAAGTTATTTATGACATATTTGGATTCATATAAACTATTTATACAAATATTATATTTTTAGGAATTTAACATCATTTAATAAAGTATTTTAATTTTTAAGTTATGAATTATGTCAAGTTTGGACACTATTCATACATGATTTTTTTTAAAATCATAAAAACATCATTACATCGAAGAAATGAATTGCATAAAAACCAATAATTAAATTTCATCCATAAAATTAGTCTATAACATCAAAATATTCAAATTAAATTTATTTTAATATTTATAAATTCATTTATTTGAATCTTTCATCAATGAGGTAATCACTACCTCATAATTGTGTCATAATTAATTTTATTTATTTGGTTTCTAAAAATTATAAATAAAATAAAATGATCTTGGAAATATTTTTTTTCTTTATAATGACTATTTATATAAATAAATATCAGTTATATAACCCTAAATTATAATCAATTTAGTAAAAGATATATGTTTTGGTTATAATTATCTTTATTTTAATTTAATTCTTATAAAATGTCATTTTTACATCCAAGTTAAACCCTGGGGTCCCAAAATCTACCCAATGATGTCCATGGTCAAAAATATCTCATCTAATAGGATAAGGAAATGTCTTATGGTACTTTAATATTATTAAAATATTATTTTTACCCGAATTTACAAGATTAACCCTTTAACCTTGGTAAATAAAATAATTTCTGATGATACTATTCATAAGGCCCAAAAAATAAAAAGTTTCTATTTAAAAAATTTTAAACTTATGACTAATAACATGTAATACATATATCAAAATTCAAAACACAAAATTTGCAATAATTAATATAAAATTAATTCCCATTTTTAAAACCAAAAGGCGGGTTTTAAAGAAGTACTAACAATCAAAAGATTGACATGTGTTTATGTGAAATATAAAAGTGAAATTAATTTCCCTGAATAAAATTTGAATGAATGATTAAAATATAATTGAATTAAACATTAATAAAATTAAAATGTTAATCTATCTATCTAAATAAATTAGATAAAAACTAAATTTTGAATTAAAATGAAATATTTCTCGCTATACATTAAAATTTAAATTTTAATAGAAAAATTCACGAAATTAAAAAAATATAATTATTTTTTCCTACATCCAATGAAAAAGTTTATTTTTCAAATTTAACTTATAAAAGTTCCAAAAACTAGATTCAAAATGTTTTCTATATCAAAAGGTGGTAAAATTGATTTTTTTTGAAAAATACATTTTTTATCCAAAAAATTGATTTTGTTCTCATACCATGATCTAGATAATATGTAACATGAATTATAATGTTATACAAAATTAAAAAAGTGGTTAATAATGTTTATAATTTCTAGTTTATATACCATTAAATTATAATATTTTAATTGTTTATCGTTGTTTAGTGAAACTCGGTATAGCGTACAACACAAGATATCAATGAAGGACGGTCTTCCATGTAAGACAAGCTAAGTCAGTTTTGTGTGTAGTAAAAGAATATTTTTGGTGTTTTGTATAATATAATCCAAAATTAGTTAATTTATACATTTAAAAAATCTATTCTAAGTGTTGTGTGGTCTAAATTCTATCAAATGAACATGAAATTGTGTACAACACAAGCTAAAAATAATGCTGCATATACAGAAAGATAATGTGGTGTTGCATATAGTGGAAGTTAATCTTGGTGTACCGTAGAACACAAGACATCAAGAAAATTAAATATAATCTATCTCATAAAATCTCTGGGTTTTACATTCCATATATATTTAATTCAAACCTATCATATAAATTAAAATAAATCATTCTTACAATTTCCACCCAAGCCATGAAAAGGAATAAATTGAAAAAACATATAAGAAACTAAAATTTTATAAATCACCAATCAGAATTTCACTATATTTACATAAAATTAAAATGAATAAAATGATACAATTTTTATGATCATACGTTTTAATGTGGCACCCTGGAACAACTATACATGGTCAATTCTATAGTAAATTTAAATTCCTAGTTTAAATTTTTTAAGAATTTGAAAATACTTCATCCATGTGAGTTGATATTTATAAATAATTTCAAATAAAATCATAGAATCAACATTCAAATGACATATTTATTTAAATAATAATTTAAAATTATTTATAAATAATTAGTTTCATTCATGAAAAAATTAATAATATTAAAAAGAAATTTTTATATTTTATATTTTTTATGAGAAACTCTTTATGAATAATATAAAAAAGAAAATATTTCAAAATTAAAATAATAAATATGAATAAGTAATTTTATATTGTTTTACCAAATAGTTGAAAAAATGAGTATACAAATATATGACTGATAGAATAAATTATTAAAAATATAAAAATAAAGAAAATTGGAAGAATAAAACCATATAGTTTAAGGGGAATCATATAAAAGCATATAAATATCTAACCATCTAGATCTCCATAAATTTTTCTATTCATGCTAGAAAATTCAGTTCTTTATAAAGATTACCCATATAAAAAAGTCAATGCAAGTACAATAAGCACCTCAATAAACATGAATGACAAATAATTCCCTCAAAACATTTAAAACAAGTTCCATGGACCAAACACTAGTAAAACTTTAAAACCCCAACGTTTCCATTTCATTAATAAGAACCAAAAACATAACATGAAAATATGAGGCCACTAACTAGACATTAATATCCCATGTATTATAATTTTGATAACACTTCATAATGACTATTTATAATAAATAAAAATTTATCAGTATTAATGCTTTTAAAAAATAGAATCTAAATTTTTTATGTGAATAAAAAATTTGTGACATAAAATTAGTTAATAAAATATTAGGTAATTTAAAAATATAAAAAACTTCTCTAAAATTCCCAAATGGAAACATTATTGAAGCTATAATTATGCCATTAATATTCATATAGGCATGGAAGGGATGGGCTTTCCGACCATTTTTTCTAGCAGTCATTTACTGAAGAGTTCATTGAATGAATATAAATTTATAATGACTATATAAAATAATAATTTCTAAAAAAATATGTGATTAAAAAGTTCCTAACATATTATTTTTTGATACTTTATAAATAATTTTTACCATTAAATAATTTCAAAAAAATTCCCAACAAAATAGTTCATTGAATATCCAAACATATCAATGATATACTAAGATTCATATATGGGATTGTCTTGAGAAAATTGTTTTATGTAATTTTATTATTCAAGAGTAATTTTAATAAATTTAAATATTTATGATAAATAAAAAAAGTACAGAGATAATATGGGAATAAAAATTCAGAAACATAACATCATTTAATAGTATTTAAATGATATTTTTTATCTATAAAATAATTTCTCATAAATACCAACAAGATCACTCAATTAAAGCTATGAAGATTCTAATTAAATTATAAGAAGTGTGTAGGTAGTATTCTTGAGAAAAAATATTTATAAATTTAATTTATTCAAGGGGACATTGTATAAAAAAATCATTTACTAATTCAAAATATGTGAAAACTAATCTTAATTATAAAAATATTGGATTTATGACTGTGATGATGTTAATTGTCACTCATACCTATCCATGTAAGATAGTCAATTTTTTAGAAAACATATCCCACTTCTTGTGGTTAATAGTAAATCCTCTTTAAAATATTTTCATAATTTTAATTGGAAATTATGTTTTCTAATGTACATGAATAACAATACGAATATATATTTTAATGTACATTTAATTAAGTAACACAATCTATATCCTCTAGCTATTATGTTTTCAATGGAATATTTTTTAATGGTGATGTAGAACTACAATAACGTATATCAAGTTAACCCAGATGTTTAATATGAATAAAAAGGTTAAGTGAAATAACTTATAATAACATAAATAATATGACCCCTAGTGAAAACTCATATAGAATGGATTCAGGTAAACACTTTGAAGATGGATAAACTGTTCTCTATGATAAATGTATCATAAATAAAATAAGATGTAGAGTTATTATAACATAAATAAAATAATACACATATAGAAACATAATTTGAAGTGGATCTATCAATTTTATTATGTTTAAAACTATGAATAGAGATAAAGTTATTTTAGTAAAAAAATTACTTTGTCAATTCTGATATAACATTCTATTTATTAAAAAACAACCAATTTAATAAATTTAAATTAATTTTCAAAAAATAATCTTTATTAGTGCTGAAAAATAAAAACATATACTAAAATAATAATAATAAATAATAATAACAAAATTTTTTATAATAAAATATAAGGTTCTATGTTCAGTTTTTGGGTTTAAGAATTAAATATATAGTGGTTTTTAAGATTTAAATATACTTTACTTATGTTATTTCGGTGCTTAAGGATTTATGGATCTTATTTTATTTTTGGATTTTGATGTCCTGGTTATCAATTTAAGAATATTTTTGGAATTTATGGGTATAGGTTTTTTAATTTATACACAATATTTTAGTATTTTTGATTTTTTAAATATTTGGATATAAATCAGAAAATATTGACATATTAATTGATAGAACATAGTAAAATTTTATTAAAGCAAATATATGTTTATGGAAAGTGGATTTTAACAAAAGAATAAGCATTAAATTAATTTTTAAATATATTAATGTTTTTAAGTGGAATTTATTTCATTTTCTCTTTGTAAAATTATGTTTTTATTTTCTACTACAATGTCTTTTTTCATTGTATTTTTTATAATAAAATAAAAAGGGGAACCATAATTTTTTCAATCCCAACACAACCTGTGGGTGAAAATATTTCTAGAAAAAAACCTATTAGTCTATGTACAGAGTTAATGTAATCTATTATTAGTTGTACAATATTAAACATACAGGTTGGTTTAAATTTTTACTTTTTGAATACTCAAACCTGAGATGAAATTATTTATCAATAATAATTCTATAATATTATTGGGAAATTAAAATTTTAATTATATTGACTTTGGATATTATGTAATATATATATATATCATTAACAAAAAAATGTAATATAATATAAAAAAATAATTTCATTTTAAAATTTAAATTAGGTTTGTCCTGGTAACCCATCGATACATAATATCCCAAGGCTTTTCCATGACCCCAAAATTTATAATACCCCAAAACCTAGCCCATCCAATAATGTGACTTTTCAAAATTTCCCATGGTTCATGTCATGAACTGGGTTATGAAAAAAAGTAAACTCCTAGTTGAATCTAAAATTTACACCGCCACACTACTTATGACAGATTTAAATTTTAAACAAATATAAAATTGAAGTTAATGAATTATAAGATAAACATAACTTCAAAACAAAAAAATCAAAGAAAGTATCTGTAAAAGAGATATGGTTACTCTTGATTCTAAATTCTCAACATCCAATTTTCCATGGACTGATAATAAATTTTAATCAACGATACAGAAATAATTTTTTTCCAATGATTACCTAGGAACTAATTTTTAAATATTGTATAAATAATTAACTATTGAGATATAAAAACAATTTTCTATGGAAATGTTATTCATGAAACACTTATTGATAAATTATACTAATATTACTCAATAGAGAATAATATCTCACAAATATTAGGTAGGTAAATAATTATGATTTTTTATTATTCATATTTTAGATTTTATATAGATTGAAGTTTTCACATAGTTTAAATAGATTGATGAAATAAATTATTTCCAAATCAAATTTATGATTCAAATTCTAGAATGATTTCAGGTAACAAATACATTATGAGAATATATTCTATATTTCATTTAATATTACAATACATAGAATATATGTTAGATAATATGTAATCTATTTGTTTAATAAAATTCCAAAATTTCTTGATTATAGACACACTACACAATATGTTTACAATCATATCATTATATTACACAAATGGAGATTTTAGATATATTATATAGATAATATTAAAAATTATTTCATTTATTCTGTAATCAAGAGTCTAACATATAGGCACTTATTAATTTCCATATATTATCAAATAATTCATGGTAATATAATTTAAATGTATTAATTGTTATTATAGATTAGGATTGGAAATTATAAATATTAAATTATTTTTAATGGATATCTAAACATAGTTGAATGCCTATATCAGAGTCTAAACATATATTTCCATATTGGAAATATATCTAGTGGTTTTTATTATTATAATATTATTAATTAAGAATCCACATATTTTAGAATTATATGGGGTTTCCTAATTAAATATTACATCCTTTTAACAATTTTACTTATTATTCTTCTTTCAAATCCACAAATAATTATTTAACCCAAATAAAATTTTAGAAATTGAACCCATAAATTTTTTTGATACAATTTGGGATGAAGATATCCACCAATGATAAACTAAAATCATTATTACCATATAAAATCTTTATTATGTGAAAAACATTCAAGTTGAGGAAATTTATGGGTGAATGTTTATTGTGTAATGGAAGAGAAAGAGACCAGAAACCTGATTACTCTATTGTGATGATGGTCATTCGTGAATGAGCATCATCTTCTGATTCATATGGAAACCCTTAGAGGGAACCCAAACTACTGAGTTTATAAAGAATGTCAATGATTCTTTATAGTGATGATTTGGAAATATGAGAAGATTTATCGGGTGTGGATGATTATTGGCGGATGAAGGAATCAGAGTGGATTAATTGATGGTACATGAGATTTAATGTGGAGTTCTGAATAAGAGTTGATTGATCAAGGTTGGATTGATTATGGCATGGGAACACATGGGCTTCTGGTCACATTGTTTATTGTGTAATATATATATATATATATATTATAATCAAATAAATAAAATATCATATTTATTTTAACATTTTAAAATTAAAAATTGAACAACTACATGAATGAATGGTATGATATTTTTTGATTTTTTTAATTTTGTTTAAAATATGAAATAAAATTTCAATTTTTGAATAGAAATAATTAATATAATAATATTAAATAATTTATTTTATGTTATTGTTTGAAAATTTTAAAAATTGGGTTTTTTGTTTCTATTGTCACTTGAAAAAATTATATTTATGATATATATATATATATATATATATTGTATAAAGAGAGTATCAAATGATTTTGTAATCATATTAATAATCGTATTTCTGTATGATATTTTTTTATAAGGATTATTTACATTTTTTAAGGAAACAAATTGAAAAATATAAAAACTAATGGCCATTAAAGAAAACTAAAAATTAAAATCAATCAATGAGATATTTTTACTAAAGTCATCAAAAAAAATTTATTGACCTCTGTTGTAAAATTTTGAATATCTATAAAAAAATTTGTTTCGATTAATTGTTCATTTATTAAATAATGTTTATTATTTAATGGTATATTTTAATAATATCTATTAATGGTAAAATATCTATCAAACCCATATATTATTAATAACATATTCAATTATTTTTAAAATTATTTTAGATTATTTATGGTAAAACTTTTTATTTAACCACTAATAAATTATTTGTTGGTATTAAATGATAAATATAAAATATATATATTATTAAAAACAAGTGCTGGTATATAAAATTAAAACCCATAACACTTAATATCAATTGTAATTTCTCATTTTTACGAAAATATATATTATCGGTCAACAAATTTATGATGGTTTAATTAACATTTCATGTAATGATTATAAATTATAATTACATTTCATACACAAATTTTTTTGGTTTTTAAATAAATTGATATTTGAAATTTAATTGATATTATTTATAATATTTAAATGGATAAATTATTTTTTCTATTTGTTAAAAGAAAAAAATATTTTGGAAATTTGGTATACTATGATGAATTCAAGAAGAAAAAGATGTCCCCAGAGATATGAAAAGAAATGTGCATGTATGATGGATAAGGGATCATGAACCAGGTGAAGAAAGCTCAAAAAACAATCAATTGATTATTCTTTTCATAAATCAGTAAGTCATGATGTGAACCTCATAGGTACTTCAAGGAAGAAGGCCTAATTTATGATAAAAAGTCATCAAGAATAGAGTAACATTTTTAAATACATAATATAAATATTTCAAAATGATAATTCCATAAAAAATTATAGAATGTGAATAATGTCATTAAATATATTACATGGATATTGTCTATGAAAATTGATCATGCAGAATGACTCACATTACGAAACATGTTGATGGGACATAGAAACACACAATATTGAATAAAATAATGATTGGATCGTGATTTGAGGACATGATTATGGCCTATAAAAATTGAACCATTTATTGGGAAATTTTTGATTCCCATGGTTGAATCCTATTAAATTTAAATACCTTATTTATAGATAATTAATTCAAAAAATGAGAGTATTGTAACTCTATAAATAAGTGGTTTAGGATATTGTTGTAAATTTTTCATTCACATGATATTTGGAAAGATGTGATTTACTGTCACTAGGATTGGAGGATACTGTTTTTATGAGGAGAATATGGTTTTTATTTTTATACCCCTTAGAGAAATAATGAGTGGTATACCATTTCAAAAGTTGTTTCAAATATTGGGGTTTATTTTGTTATGGTACTTTGTGTTTTAATGAAACTTATTTGGGTCTTTGTTGCATATTTAAATGATAAAATCTCTTCTTCTTCTATTTATGAATGACTATTATGTGATTGGTGAGGGAGTGATAAATATAATGAATTGAAAAGTCAATGATCCCCACCACGTCCATTTGATGGATTTTTAGTTATGGTTAAACAAGGTTTGGAGTCAAGAA
Organism: Viscum album; assembly: GCA_963277665.1. Taxonomy (NCBI): domain Eukaryota; kingdom Viridiplantae; phylum Streptophyta; class Magnoliopsida; order Santalales; family Viscaceae; genus Viscum; species Viscum album. The sequence continues at coordinate 65,830,978 of OY728165.1, read as the reverse complement.
ACCATCAAAAAACTAAATTAGTAGGACCATTGAGAAAAGTGGAATTGGGTGACATTGGATTTTTACCACGACAATTCGATTTACAGAGAATCGTTTACAATAAGTCTTGTTTTAAAATTCATCATCATATTGATTAACTAATCAATAACATTAATTTATAATTATCTTGAACATTTTATCTTTTGTTAATCTCCAACAAATACCATAACTGTTCTCTCATTAATTAATGTAGTAGTGATTCTAATCGTCAAATAATTTTCATATTTTTTGAAATTATTATTTCATTTAACCTGATCCCAATGGGTTTTACCTAAGACTTGAAATTTCTATACTACCTTTTATTGTAAATTTGTTTTGTGTTGTTTTTTTAAAATTTATATATTTGGTGAGCCTATTAGAAATAATGATTCCATAGATGATATAAATTTTTTTCACCATTGTTGTGGATAAGTTCTATGATTATTCTAGCTTAATAGTTTTTACAAATAATTTCCTTATATCATTTTATCTTTTAATTTTATAATATTCATTTAAATTATAATATTTTCAATTATATAATCATGGGGATTTTTGGATATGATAATTGGGATTCGAGGCATTAAAGAACTAAATACAAGCCAAACTTCTTAATAAAGGATTTAATTCAACAATTTGAAGAAAAAAAATTAGGGAAATCAGTCTCAAAAGTGACCTGAACTAAACTCAAGTGAGGAATATGAAATACACCGAAACCCAGTGTCAAATATCTAAGAGTTTCATTTTGAGTAAATATACATAGTCAACAAAGAATTAGTAATCAATAGTTCCAAATATGGGTTTTAACTATTCATGATACCCTTATATTTGTAGGATTAGAGTAAAAACATGATATGGATCCTGTTGTTGATCTTGAGTGGTCGAATGGAAAAATCATTGATAGAAACAAAAATAAGAAAAAAGGACAAAAGAACCCCAATAGTAGAATTTAAAAAAATATTTCTTGAAAAAATGAGATGAAATAAAAAGGAAAAAAAAGAAAAATAAGAATAAAATACACTTGTATTGTTTATAATAGAATTTGTAGATGATATTGGAGCACCATAAGAAGTACGATAAGAACCAACTGTTATCTACAATGTCAGTACAAAATAAAAATATGTAGAATGTGAATAATATTAACAAGATATAGTTTTTAAACCTGATGTGATTGTATAAATTTCAAAAAATTAAAAGTAGATTTATTGAAAAAGTAGAATTCCATCATGTATGGAATGATGATGAATTCATTCATATTACCTATTAAATTTAAAGATTTTTTTCACCTCCATCACATTTGATGTTAATTCAATTAAAGAGGAGATGATCTATGATGAATGTAATTGATATTCAGATTTGGGTTAACCAAATAATGTTATAATTATAGCAAACTTTAAATAGTTAGCCTGTATATCATTAAGAATAATGTTTGAAATAAAAAGACCATATTATTAGAGGAAACCTGATTTTCAGATACATCATAGGATATTATATTTATTAATTTATTATATTATAATACATTTTTATTAAATTAAAAATGAATTAATATGATGAAGAAACAAGAAAACGTGCAGAATTAGATCAAGGGGGTGTAAATTGGTGTATTCTAAGAGCATCGCCCTTGAAAATATTCAAAAATATAATTAGGAGGGAACCAATGATAGAAATAGTGCCAGTACCATCAGTATTGACCAGTGAAGCTAAGTAGTTTTCTCCTTGATTCCTATAACTCCATGTGTGGTGGAGGTAAGTGTGGTATTTGATACAATATTTAGGCATTTTAAATTGATAAATAATAGTCCAAAGTACACAAAAATATGATTTTTAAGAAAGTTAAGGATGAACATTGAATCTGTTTTGATGGTAGCATGGTCAAAATTATTTTCACAGCATTATTCTAAACAAATGTTCTTGGGGAAAGCCTCCTATTATATTTATTATATAATTTTGGATTAAGTTTATATTATGATTTATTTTTAATTTCCTTTATCACTTTAACCATTAATTAAAGGTCATTTCTCTTTAATAAGATAATTAATATATCAAGTCCAACCTGAAGGCACAAAAAGGCTATGGAAGAAGAAATCATGATCTAAATAATTAAGGAAAAGATAGTATGAGTTTGAATAAATTATTGTAGTTTAACAGCTAAATTTTAATTTTTAGATATTTCAACTAAAAATTGCATTTATTTACCAAGATATATCTTTAGTTATGGGTTTGGGACACATAAAACAGCTTATAATTACAACCGTACAATGTTTTAATTTTAAAAAAAATTAATTTCAATTAGAAAAATGAGATAAAGAATAAGTAGAGATAAACATTGGTATCCTGATTTTACATGAAATGATTTAGGGGGGATGATGAAATTCATTTAAATTGGGGTTTTCCTAATTTTTCCATCTCATAAATATCTAATATTTATGTTAATTGATATTATTAATCAAATGAATTTCCAAGAGTGATTGTCCCGAACATTTGTTCTCATTCTCGAGACATCTTATAAGACTAATATTTTACATCTTTTTGTTGAGTATCATTTTTTATTGAAACTCATATATAGCAAATTATAGGTTTTTATTTACATTATGAAATATATATTATTAGAAATATTCACCTTTATAATTATTGGGGAATATTTTTATTAGTAACTATCCCGAGACCACATATTAAACAATACTTAATAAACCCCTAGAATCTAAGAATATCCATTTTTGGGAAGAGCCATATTTCATGCCTGTATTAACCATTCCTACTATACTGTAAATAGTTTTAATGGTTAGGGGAAATGTGTATGGGGAGACTGTGACATGGTGGATAGGAAAATCAATTTGAAATAGATAAGTGTGGGGGTATTTATCTTGGTATTTTGTGGAAGGACCTTTATTTTCATACGTTTTACTTATTTTCACCCTCTTGTTCTAAAAAACGAAAATTTAAAAATGGGGTATGTCTTAGGAATAAAAAGAGAATATCTTGACTGGTGAACTTGTTAAAACTACTAAAAAATGTGTCATGGGGAGATATATTGGTGTCGAATGGTGGATGTGACACTAGAAACACTAAAAACATTAGAAAACTAAAATTTAGAAAAAATACATATAAATAAATATAAGTTGTTGTTTCATTCATTTGTAATAATTTCATAATGAACATACATTGAAATATTGGGGAATGGGTGGAATTAATTTTTTAGAGGATATTTCCATTTAGTTATTTTTTTATTATCATATAATATACAATAAATAAAATATCCTTCTTGAGATTTAATTATTTTACATCATTTTCCAAATGACCCTAAAGCCCCAAATTCATCTTAATGTAATGAAAAATTCTTTATGATTGTTTGTTATTTTTTCGGAACAAGGTAGTGAATGTAGATGCACTTCAAGCGTATGGTAACGAACATGAGTTGAGTTTTGAGAAGAAAATCCATTTATTTTTTGTAAAATGATTATGAGAGGAAAAAGATAATGTGCGGGAAATATAATGTGCCATGTATATTGATAAAAAATTGAAAAATTTAAATGGAAGATTGATGATTCATGTATAATTTTTTAGGGTAAATGTAAAATAAATTATTGAATTACGATATTAATAATTAAATAGTAAAAACAATTTCAATGTTTGATGATCAAAAATTTTATTCTACATTTTACCTATTGATTTTTTTGATATTGAATTTAAATAAACATAAGGTGAAAAATCTTGGTATTATATTGAGATTTCATTCTTAAATATAATCATGAATTCAAGTGTGGGGGGGGGGATTAGATACTTAAAATTAATTCCTACATATTTCAGTATTTAAATACATTGATATTTTTAATTTATTTGATATCTTTTCCTTTTTTTAAATTTTATAATTATTTTATAATTTTTATTAGGATGATGTTTTTTTTAAAAATAAGCTAAATTTAGAAGAACTTCAGATAAAAAGATGTTCTGAAACATATGATAAATGAAAGACTAATCGTCAGGCTCACACATGAAGAATCCGGTTGAAGTAATGCTGAAAAAAAGTAAAGTCATCATTCATAATGTGAATCAGTCATTCACAATGTGACCTTCATTGCAAACATGAGAAGATAGAATTATTAAAAAAATTGAATTTAGTTGAATAATAATATGTTTAGTAGTGTGACACATATAAGTTATCCAATGGAACTACATGAAAATTTTAATAAAATGAATTGATTAATTGATTTCATTACAAGGACCTCATCCATGAAGACATATTGTGTGAATGGTGGATTCACATGATAGAACGCATTGATGGGACTAATAAAATCCATGTTTTTATGTCATTAATGATCACACATGCATTGAAGGCCGCATTATGATCCAAAATGATTTTGAAAAATTTATTTCAAATGTAATTAATCCTGGGGTGGACGTATACAGATTTAGAAGACATCATGTAGTTATAATTGAAGATTAATAAAGAGTAATTCTTTCATATAAATTAGTGGGTCAGGCTACTAATAAAAATTATTCAGTCATCAGAGATCTGAATTTATGGGAGGTTCTACCACTATGATAAGAGGTTGATGCTACTTTGATTATAATATGTATTTTATTTTCCCACCCACTAATGGATAGCTTAAGGAGGTATACCGTATGAAAATAAATTACAATAAAGTGTTATTTATTTAATTGTGGTACTTTATTTTTGAATTCAATTAATCTGGGTCTTTGATGCATAATAAATCTACAATATATTTTATTTTATGGAGGATTACAATTTCTAGAACATAAAATGATAAATTTTCAAAATAAACAAAGAAGAGATAATTTATCAATAAATTTGAAAAAAATTATATGATGGGGAATCAAAATTTGTTTCATGCAGTTTCAATTAATGTTATGACGTTATCGTAATCTATATAAGAGAAGTATATTTTGGGGGATAAAATATCTCAATACACATAGATTATGTATATGGAATCTCTTTGTATTATTCGATATCTTATATATAATTTGATGTATATACTTCAAAAATATTTCCAAATGTTTTGGTGTAGTAAAGAGAATTTTTTGTCTGGAATATACCATAAATTACATTCAAATATTTACACACATTTTTTATGGTATTTAGTGTATATTTAGGCCATTGAAAAACACATGAAACACGTATACTATATATCAAATAGCTCAATTATTTTTTATTTTATCTCCGATTTATTGTTGAGGAAAAACAATATTTTATATCAAATATTTATTGTTATTTTATTTTTTTATTATTTTAGAAATATCTTTATCAAATTTTTATTTTTTATGGCCATGAATAAATTAAGAAGTCATGAAAAAATTTCCAAACCAGTTTATTTAGTGTCAAATAATTTAGGTATTTCCCATATACATTCAAAATAATTTTAAATTAACTAAATAAGGAACCCTAGTTAATGTATAGATGAAAAATGGAGGAGTGTCATAGAAATAATGATCTTATGAAATCACAAACCACGTATGTGGCCCCAACATCATTTTCAGTCCTTGAGCATGATTAACCAAGTGTCCACATTCATTTTATATGGTTACCATGTATTTTTTTAAAGAGATTGGGGTTTCCTATGTGACTATATTTATAATAGGTATTAACCATATAATTTTCTATACCATAATGAAATATTTTTTGGTTGCCTACAAATTATACAACCAGAGATAATGTATTCGATTTAAAGCCTAAATGTTCATGGGTTAAATGATTTTTCCTATAAAGAGGCCCAATGATATAAATTTTTAAACACATTCAATTTATATTGAAATGGATGTTGAGAAATAAAACAAATTTAGGGTAACATTTTATAGATATATTCATAGGAAGAACTCATGTAGGTTAAGCCAAAATCCATGACCCAATGGAAAATGACCCACCATGAAGATCCTCACAGTTATACATTCTCCCTGTAATATTTTTAGGTTCCTAACAATGGATTGTAAAATATTTATATAAATAAAATAAAACAGAACCATATATAACATAAAATGATTCCAGTATAAACCATTCACTCCATTAGTAATTCCCATCCATTTTAATTAACACAGATCTTATGGGACATAAGAATATCTCAAAGAATTTACTTCCCTCTTCAGAATGTTATATATTTTTATAATTTTTGAAAAAAATTAACAAACATTTTAGAAGATCCTTTTCAAATTATTAATAATACAAATATGTTAACCCCACTATGAAAGTTTTATTATCATTAATGACCATATCTCTTTGACTCTTTCTTCTTAACCACCCACTAATGGAAAATCCAACCCATTTGATTCAGTAGCCTAAGAGGTCTTATTCAAACCATTCCACAAAGATAAATCCATAAAAAAAATCTCATTTCACCAAGGTCTAAACAATGTACACCTTATATATTTGAATGAGTTATTTTTTATATACATATAGAACATTTGATAATTTATTTCATTAATAATTAAAGTCTTGCATACTATATCAGATATCTGGGATATTATTATCCCTATCCTTTAGCTTCCTTGGTTTACTATAAATCATATTTTAGTTTCATATAAAGGATCCTTACACATTGGTGAAGAAATTAATTCTTCCAATATCAAGAAATTATTCCTTTATATTTCAAATTATTCTTAAATCTCTCAATCATCTAATAATACATTCTAGGTCCAATTAATGAACCAATGGTATAAATGGATGATTATTTGATATAATTTTAATATTTATCCCACTAGTTTTCTTCTACCATACTTCATATCACACTAAATATTTTCAAGATAGTAAAATATATAAGGATAACAAAAATGGGCCTCCAACCCAGGCCAATTACTTATTATACAAGGGCAGCACCCCCAAACTGGTATCTGTTGGCCATTAATCAACACTATTGGATTGAAAGGGGTACAATGAGTAGTCCAAAAAAATTATTCTCATCAACTATTATTCTATGGTTGAGGATGTGGTGATGGTCAAAAACATTTTTTAAGAAGTCCAAAAATCAGGGGTTAAAAGCTAAAAAAATGGATATATGTTCAATGAATGGAATGTCATGAATTTTTGGTGATCATAATACAATTGTGGAGTCCAATGGATTTTATCTTTATATTGGAAGGTTGTATACAAATTTTTTAATTACTTTGTTTACTCTTTATGACATATCTAACATCTACCCTTCTATTCTCTTTCTATTCATCTATTCGAAAGTTATAACTCCTTGAATCATTGGATACATTAATTATGGATAGATTTATAATCCCCAATCTTATTTAACATTTTTTTCTTTATTTTTTTTATTTCCAGAGGATCACAATACTGGGAAGATTTATTTTGATCATTTGATGAATATTGGATGACATTGGATTGTTTTGGATAGATTCTTGTGGGTTAATATTTGATCATGGTGTTGAATGGTCCCTTTTTTCATTATTTATTAATTATACTTATCTTTGAATCTACAATAGATTTTGAGGAACCTCATTATCACATTTTTTTCATGTGCATAAAAAATATCATGAGTCTTCTTCTATTGGATGGATATTATTGGTTTAAATAATCCAAAAAATATTAGTTTTAATCTAAAATCTTAGGTGATGTGAGTTATTAAATGTTTTTACATATTTTTGGGATATTGATTAAGTGTAATCAATTTCCATTATTACTGTTGAAAATTAGGGCCATTGGGGTTATTTTTTTCATTTTGGTAGGTGTGAATTGAGAATTGTTTTTGTGTTTATTAATTGAACCTCCACGAATGAAAGTATAAAAAATATATAAATGGATAATGAACTAGTTTAGCATGAAATTATGGAATTGGGTTAGAATATCAAAGAAATTAGTGAAGTGATATGATGAAATCCCATTATATTAATACAAAAATATAATTCTTTTGAAATAAAAATTTGATGTTAAGGGAGTTAATTCTTTATGTATTTCAGTTGTGTTGTATTAAGATAATGTGGAAAATATTCTATTGATGTTTTTGATAGGTTTTGAATGAGGAATGTGGTTTGTAATGAATCTATGGTTTTTCAGAAATGGATGGGATGTAGAAAGTTGTGTATTAGTTGTGATATGTGGTTATTTCTATGAGAATGTTGGGTAATGTTGATGGCATGGAATGTGGTGTGAATATGGTTGGTGTAGTGTGGATGGGATATTGTGTGGTGTGTTGATGTATTTTCCCTAGTAGTAATAGAATTAAGTTTTGACAATGAAATTGAATCATATGGTTGGTAAATTCAAAAAATCTTATTGAAATCATTGTGTGATAATTTCATTAATGAATTAAATGATTAACAATTTTTTAGAACTGAATGGAAAGTGGTGGTTATAGTGGTTGTAGTGTTACATGCTTATTTATTTTGGTGACATGTCATTATTATTTGATGCATTATTTTTTGAAAATGTTATTCTATGATTGGGTATGGATAGAATAAAATTAAAGGTTTTATTAGTTATTTTATTTTTTTACTGGTGAATTATTATGCTCTTTTCACATATGCCTGAGAGACCTTTTGAAACACCCCCCAATGAAATATTATCTCACATGAAAAAATAAGGCTATTTATTAGACCTTAAACTCTCATACTTATATTTTAAAGGCTATCAAATTACAGAATGAGTGCAGAGAACAAATTGGGGATACTATACACCCTATTACATTGTTCCAATGTAGTATAAATAAAAAAATATTATAGTAATGGGAATATCAGAAATAATACATCACACAACAGGAGGATATATTGTGAACTATGTAAACCCAGTAATAAAGAACTATGTAATCTCAAGATGAAATGTAATTAATGTCATGATATAATTAATATTGATAAAATACAATTATGAAATTAATGACTCAATAGAATACACTAAAGTCCCTGGTCCCAATTTCCACATCGATTGCATATCAAAACTCCAACCCATACAATAAGTAATAATCAACAACTAGGACCTTTCACCTTATCCAAACATGTATCCATGTAAACTACTCGGGTTCTGAATGATGGAATGAACAAGGTTCCAGTATTTCCCAGTTGGTCGACACAACCATGTCTAAACAAAAATATTCTTAAATTACGTTCATGTAATAAAAGCATAAATAATACTATTAATTATACAGTTAATACCATATAATAATTAACATGATTTGACGTCATGCTAGAACAACTCTTAGCATGTATCATTAGCCTGCCTATCCTAACCCTATTTCCATGACATAATCAGATAACCAAGATAAACCCTCTATATAATCATTTTAGCATAACCAGACATTGTCATTTATAAAAGCATTTCAGCACATCCAATTCAATCCCTTGATATAACAAATTCAGTATAATTGGTCTAATCCCTTTATAGAATCATTTTAGCATAACTAGGCCCAAATTTTTTTTTATAAATTTTAGGGAAAACCATTCTAACCTTATATTAATTAATGAATAACTAGACCACACACTCAATATAAGCATTTACACATAAAATACAACACAATTCATTATAAAAATATGTAGCACAACATACATCATGGGATATAAAGGACAATTCATCCAATTACCATTTATCATTTAATACTGTTTCATGCATAAATTTATATCACAACCCATTAACATGAAAATTCACATTGAGATATCATAAAAATGTTTCTACAATCCTTTTAATAACCAAAAAATCTATTTCTCAATGTGATCCAATCATAGTAATCACTTTTGGTCTCATGTCATGATTATTCATGTTTTTGACAAATAAAAAATTATTTATTATTCAAGGGTAGCCCCACAAAATTTGTATCTGCTGGATACATCACAACACTATTGGACCAAAGGTGTACAATGAGTATTCCAAAAAAAAGATTGTCATCGCCTGTTATTCCATAAGTTTATGTGAACATTGTATTGGTGTAATCAAAGTGGAATCACTTTTAGAGATTATCTTTCCTTTCAATTATTATTTTATTATCATTATTAAAATTTAGATATAACACACTTCCTAATATTTAATTATTTTACATCATTTACTAAACTACTCTAAAGGCTCAAAGACATCTAATGTATTGGTTAAGCCTTTTGGATTATTTGTGATTTTTTCTAAAAAAGGTAGAGAATGTAGATGCGATGTAAGCCTATGGTAAAGAACATGATTTGAGTTTTGAGAGGAAATTCATTTATTTTTCATAACATGATGAGTAGAAAAACCTAATGTGTAATAAATATAATGTGGCATGTATACTGAAAAGATGAAAATTTATATGGAATAATGAAGAGTCACAGATAATTTGTAAGGGGAACATTAAAATACATTATTTACTTGTTTCACTAATAATTAAGGAGTTGATAAAAAATCATTGTTTGATGATAAATCATATTATTTAAAATTTTATCTATTGATTTTGTTGAGATTGAATTTAAATCAATGTATGATGAGGATTATTGGTATTATGATGAGATTTGATTCTTAAGGATAATCATGATTTTAGTTGTGGGGGGATTTGATACTTAAAATCAATTCATATATTTTCCTTTTTTAAATAAATTGATATTTGTAATTTATTTCATATTGTTTAAATTATTTAAATTATTTGATTCAGTTTTTATTTATATTTGTTTTTTTTTTCAAATTGATCTAAATTGTGATGAATTTGTGATGTAAAGATGTTCTGTGACATATGACAACTGAATGACCAATTTTTAGGCCCAGACATGAAGAATCAGGTGTCAGTAGTGCTGAAAAAGAAGTAAATTTGTCATTAATAATGTGAATCATCCATTCTCGATGTGATCATCATTAGAAATATGGGAAGAAGGCCTAATTGACAATAAATTTATTCAACGATGACACTTTTGTCCCTGTAGAACATTATAAAAACTCAAAAGAAGTCACAATGAAATGGATAAATATAATAGATTATTGATGAAATTTTTTTATGAGAAATTACAATAAAGATATTGGATGAAAATGATATGTATAAAATATTGAAGCAATGTACCAGGAATATTAAAGTCTGTCAATCTTTTATAAAATAATGTTGATTTTTTTCTATGTAGTATCTAAATATAATATTAACCCCCCCCCCCCCAAAACCACATCTTATAATACCAAACTAGAATTTGACATTATCAAACTCCCTTAACAAGTTTAATACTTAATAGGGGTATTAATAAAGATATAAATAGATAGTCTTTAATATAAATCATCATAATAGATTTTTTCATACATAAAAAATTTATTTCCAAAGATATATTTTTGTGGAAGAAAATATAAAAATTAATAATGAAATAAATTTTTATAAGACAATAAAAAACTAAATTTGTGCTTTCAAAACATCATGAAATAAAATGCACTTTAACTATGTCTCTTTCTGGGAATGAACCCCATCAAGGGTAAAAATATAATAAAAATGAATAACCTTGTAAATGATAAAAGAGAGTTAACCTTGAAGTAAACATATTCGGAAAACAATATTCTCTAAATTCGTAAAACATAAAATAAAAAATATATGTATAATATGAAATGAAAAAATTAATGCATAAAAATAAACATATTGGATAAAACATGATGAATTTGTATATTGAATAGTCCTAATTCAATGAAAGACAACCAAATAGGCATAAAAATGACAAAACACTAAAAAAAGAAATAAATGAATTAAATTTAATGTTTAAGGATAATGAAAATGAAAATAATAGAAAAATTGATTCTATTTAAAATAATATGTAAAGAGTAATGAAAAATTATTTTAAGAGTATGAAAAGGATTAAAATTCCTAGAACATAAAATGTAAAATCATCAAAATAATCATATAAGAGATAAATTATCCTTAAGATTCCCAAAAAATATTATACTATTGGGAAAAATTATTCTATTCACTATTTAATGAATGTTATGATATTATCATTATACATATAATGCACGTCGATTTTGGTAGAGGAAATATCTCAATTCATATAGAATTTGAATATGGAATCTCTTTGTATTCATAGATATCTTATATATAAAGGGATTAAAGTACATAAAAAATTCATAATTTTTTGGGGTATTGGAGAAAAGTGGTTATTTAAAATATACCATTAATTACATTCAAATATTTAAACACATTTGTATGGTATTAAATGTTTATTTTGTCCATCGAAAAACCCATTCAAAATTCATACCATATATATGATTGCAAAATTATTTTTTATCATTTATTTTATTTATTTTTAAGGACAAATATTATTTAATTTCAAAATTTATGGTCTTTTTATGTTGGTATTATTTTATAAATAATTCTCTCAAATTTTGAATATTTTTTACCAGAAACAAATTAAGCAGTCATGCAGAAATTACAAAACCTCCTTCTTTAGTGTCAAATAATTTAGGGGTATCACATATACATTCAACATAAGTGGAAATTTAAGTTACCATAGTAAATTTTCAGATGAAAAATGGAGGAGTATCATGGAAATATTTATCTTAGACAATTTAAAATCACTAATTTGGCCCCATATCATTTGTAGTCCTTGAGTGAGATTAACCATGTGACCACATTCATTTTTTATGATTTCAATGTATTTTTTGACCCCATATTGGTTTTTACAGTGTGACGACATTTATCTAATGTCATACCCAGATAATTTCCTATTCCATAATGAAATTATTTTATAGTTTCATAAAAATTATGCAACCAGGGATCTTATATTTGAGCCAAAGCCCATAAGTTCTTATGTTATATGATTTTGCCTAAAAAAGGCCTAATGAAATAATTTTCGAGAAGAATTCAATTTTTAGTGAAATGTATGGGGAAAATTAAATAATTTTAGATTAAATTTTTCTTGATACATAAAGATACTCACAGTTGTATTCACTACCTGTAAGATCTTTATGGTCCCATCTTTTCAATGTAATATATTTATATAAATCAACCAAAACTGCTCCACATATAGCATAATAATATTCCAATACAACCATACACACCCTTAGTATAGCCTATATATTTTCATAAACATGAATTTTATGAGACATATGGGTATTACAATGAATTTATTTCCGTATTTAGAATGTTATATTTTTTCATATGATTTGAAATAGTGTAACCCCCTTTATAAAAGATCCATTTCGGGTTATTACAATATAAATCTATTAACCCCAATATGATTGTGTGATCTTCCTTCATGGCCTCCTTTGGTTGGATCATTCTTATTAACCATCCACCCATGAAAAATCCATCCCATTTGCTTCAGTAGACTAGTAGGTCATTTTAACACCATTCCAAAAATATCAAACAATAAAATAATCTCATTTCACCAAGGTCTAATCCATTTCCAGCTTATATATTTGAATGAGTAATTTTTTATATTCATATTTCACCATTAATCATTTATATATTTAATAATTGAAGCCTCCTATACTATATGAGATCTCCCTGATGTTATTATACATAACCTATAACATCCTTGGGTTACTATAAATCATATTTCAGAAAAATCATTCTCACACTTTGTTAATGAATGGAATAATTCTGATATCATGAAATTATTCATTTATATATTGAAATATTCTTCAATCTCTCAATCATCAAATAATATTTTCGATGTAAAATTAATGGGCCAATGGTATAAATGGAAGATGATTTGGTATAGGTCGAACATTTATCCCGCTATTTTTCATATCCCGTACATATCACACATAATATTTTCACGATAGTAACATATATAAGGTTAACAGAAATGGTGCTTTAACCCAATATAAGTCCTTGTAAGAACATCACATGTTGTCTTATTAGGTTAGACATGAATGGGCTTCTGATATATATTTCACATCATAAACAATTTATGGATACCATTAACCATGTTTTCCACTACACATGAATTTTTATTGGATTGAATGTTTCATAGAATCATGACATTATGAATCACATCACTATTCTTGGAAACATGGCTTTAAAACCTAGATTTGTTTATAGGGATATGTATGAATCCCTTGTAATGGAATCAATAATGACTCCATAACACCTTCTATATCATATGATGAGGATAAATTCTAGAGTTCCCAACTATATAGCGTTGAACCATGGTATAATTATTTAATGATATAAATACATTGAACTTATAATATATTCATTTTTAAAAATAATTTATGGTTTAAATTTACATATTTCGTGATAATGGTAACTATTTTGTTATTTGGTACAATTTCACAAACTTGTGTTAATTCTATAAGAGAGTCCAAAACATATAATAAAGATCGTCTATGAGATGAGTAAACCTTCCATCCCCCAATCCAAAAAAATGTGTTATAATCACCACCATAGGTGGTCCAAATTCCACCCACCTCAAGAAAATGGACCATTCCTAGAAAAAGAAATAAATCTCCTATACTAAATCATATAAGACATTTAAAAACAAGGAAGATGTTAATGAATTGTATGAAATTGATTGAGGTTTTTCAAATATAAAAAATTAATTTAGTGCTATTTTAAATTAATTATCTTCAATATGTTTTATAAAAAATTAAAAAAATGAACCAATAGAAAGTATCTTAATTTAAATCACATATTTTTAGAAATAAGATGAAAAATACCCTTCCTTAATGATATGTATAATTTAAATTAAAATAATGATGAATTAATGAAAAAATAATTCTAGAACAATATTTTTGATTAAGTAAAAATTATAAGTTGGAAGATGAAGGAAGAGAAGAAAAGAAACGATAATTTAATAAGAATAATTCTACATGTGAGAACATTGATGATGTTTAAAAGAATAAAAAAATTTAAAAAATAAACCCAGAAAAAATAATATTTATTATTGTAAAATTACTTAAGTACTTAAATAGTTATGATAATGATAACATAGTGTTATAAATAATTCCATTCCCTTGATGATGATTTAGAATAAATATAAAATAACCACAACATATCTAAATGTATATTATATTGAATTATATTTTATTTCCATAAAAATTAACAATAATTAATGAAAATTAAATGGGAAGAAATAAAATGTATAATGTTTTTGTTCTATTTGGGATGTATCTAAATCCGTGAGTACACCATTGAGGGGGAGGATGTGAATCAATGTCTACTCTTAAAAATCATTCTCATTTTGAAATTAAAACCATATATTTTCTCTGAGAAATCATATAATATTAAAACCAACTGTGAAGACATATAGTAGAATAATAAAGGACACAAATTAAAGAATAATTTTACTGGGTTTTATCACAATGGGAGACCTTAATCATTTCCTTTTTTTGTTGGGTTTCAATACATATAAAATCAATAATAAAACAAAAATTACAAGTTATGTATAGTGGACATCCCTAAATCATAATAAATTTTCTATGGGATAGTTTAATTTATGTGGATTTATCATTTTTTATCATTCAAACAAATCTTATGAATGATATTTCATACATTTATACCGCCATCCATGATATTTTTCTCATATCTCTTGAATGGATTAAATATTTAGAGCACTTAAGGATGCCTTTTAATCAAAGATTAAATCTACTCTAGGAGTGATTGAGAATTAATCAAGTGAATGATAACAAATAATTTAGATTAATCACCCTATCATATTCTTTAATAAAATATATTGAAGAAAAATAGATTGCAATATTGAATCAATCTACTTTCTATTACGGTGAACGCACTTAGATCAAAAAATCATATTCGACTTACCATCCCATTTATATCAATCTTAGTATTTTTATTAAAACAAATTTTATTATATCATATTATTGAATAGTACCTAAATTAAAAAAAACCATTGTCTTCTAAATCATTTCCTTTTAATATTATAATTAATAATAAAAAGATTTTTCAATCTTTGTTTTACAATTATTCTTAGACGCATCAGTAATACATGATGAATGACACCACTGACTATGAAATATTATTTCAAATATCAAATTTAAAATAACATAAAAATATTCCACTAACCGTCCCATATAATCTCATTCAAACTCATATAAATCTAGGATTTGTATTAGGATTTGAATTATTCTATGATATATCTGATATAAATATCAGCATGTTTCCATCATAATTAATTTCTTCAAAATATATAAAATATATAAAGATAGATTTTCACCCTATATACTTTAGTGAAAAATCATCAAGGACCAGAGTGACTATGATGATCAATCGTTAGGATCGAAAAATGACCACAAAATTTGTATCAACAACATATAGTCAGTATTAGCCATACACATTGTCTATTCAAAGGAGAAAACTAACCATGGAAATGGATCAACTACATGAAAAATAATTGACCATGCTAGCCAATAACATGTATAACTCAATGAACCTATATAATGAACATATATAGATATACAAGATCATGTATTTTTAAAATATGTGGTATATATTAAATTTTCATTATAATTGACCATTCGTAGATTAATAATTTTAATTAGAGAAGATATTGCATCCTTTGATTGGACACAAAATAGATAATTAATCATGTAGTAATAGACTTTATGTCTAAGTTAAAAAATTATACACATTCATTAACTCAAACCAAGCCCTTCACCAAAAAAATATATCCCCACTCAAATAACACCCAATATCATATGAAATATTGTTTATATAGTCACTGTATCGACTAAAAATTTCTATTTGTTTCATTAAAAACATAAAATAAAATCAACTCAACTAAATTACTTCATTTTCATCTTGACTAAAAATTATAATGAAAATACACATCATCATAAACTCCACATATTCTTTAACCCCCCTTGGTATTTGTTTCAATCGTCCCTAAAAACTTCCAAATATATCCATATCTGATCATACATCTAGAATATACATAAGAATAATAAGATCACAACCTATCCATTAGAAGTAAAATCTTACTCTACATAACTAGTTAAGGTTATTATTTGTGATAACTCTATACCTTAGTGGAAGAAAACAATTTTTACAAGTGAAAATATTCTCTCCTCATCACCCCCGGAACAAACCCTCTTATATAACTCTATCTTTTCAAAAAAAAAAACCCTTAACCTTTATCCATCTTGAGTGAAATAATACATGGATTAGTGGGAGTTCCTATTTGTTCTTTTTAATTATGTTTGATGATTTTAAAACCAATCTGTATACTCATGTAATCAAATATATTATTAAGAATATCCTTAGTGAAAATATCAACCAAATTTTCTTTAGTATGTGAATGTTTTTGCATGATTTTTTAAGTTGTTACCTTCTCTTTAGTAAATTTATATTTAATTTCAATTTTCAAAGACATTTATAGTTGCAAAATATTTTTTCAAATTCCTAAAAGTCATTTATTATCAAAAAAAGTTCTGATAGTTCTCTTAATTATCACTATAAGAAATAAAATAGATCCTGTATTCAAGTAAATTGTGTTTAAGCACTACGAACATGAATATAATCTTTTTCTATTTTACCGAGTGTGACTCATACAGTTTCAACTGAATCAAATATCACGCATGATAAAAATTCCAGATAAAGTGGACCTTCTATCACACCAAATTCCTACACAATCAGCGACAATAAACCCATAAATATTGAAAAACATTTCCCTTCTTATAAAATCTCACCATACCTCATAGTACCATTAACATATCTCTGACCCCTTTTATCATCCATAAGATGTGCATTCCTGGGTCACATTGTTATCATTTACATGATATCAAAACATAAAAATATATGATCTAAAATCTATGAGATAATGTTGTATTATAATCAAATTTTTTAAGTCTTTTGGAATCAAACACACACACCATTATCATATTTGGATAATTTAAGTCCAAATTGTAATGTTGTAGAAACTAGTTTTTTTGGATTATTAATAATATTTTTTAATAGTTATATAGAAAAATTTTCTTTGGAAAACTAGTTATATTTTATTTATTATGAATTAAAATGCCAATAAATATTTCAACTCACCTAGATTTGATATATTAAATTGACACCTAATTTTTTTAATGTTTTTAAAAATAATTATCATGGTCTCGTGAAATAATTATATAATATATTTATTTATGTAATGAATAAGCCTTTCCCAATAATTGCTTTGGAGTTTCCTCCATCATGCGGGCTCTATGAGGAATATTTGAATTGTTTTGGGGGACTCTTATATAGTTTGGGATATTATAAGGATCACCAAACCATATGAGTCAGTGTGTTAGTGATCATTTTTTAGTAGAGATCATTGGTTAGTTATTTTTGGATGACTATGGTTTACAAAATGGTTTTTTAAGTTAGATGTGTTGTGCTTGACGCAACATGACTAGTGGAACTACTTGACTGGACTTTTTGGATGAGTTGGTTCTTGAGTGTTTTCTATTATGTAAAATCAGAATTATGTTGATCACCATATAATATTCTTGGGAATGGTGAGGATATTATAGTAATGTTCTTTGTTCTATGACCATGTTTCCTTTTGTGCTTATTGAGATGGGAGATGGAATTCCTTATAAAATTCAATGGTTGAGGATGTGGTGGTGGTAAAACCCATTTTTTTAAAAGTCCAAGAATTGGGGGTTCAATGAATAAAACGTGGATCTATGTTTGATCAAAGGAATGTTGATAATTTTTTATATTCATCCTACAATGGTGGAGTCTAGTGGATATTATATCTATTATGGAAGGTTGGATCTACCATTTTTCATTTCATTATTTCCTCTTCAAGCCCTAGCATACTTCTAGGCTTCCATTTCCATCTCTAGTCAACCATTTTACAGTTGCAACCCCTTGAATCATTGGATAAAATAATTGGGTATATAGTATTATCTCCTCTCTTATTTTCCTTTTTTTTAATTTTTTTCAATTTTCAAAGGATCACAACATTGGGAAGATTTATTTTGATCATTTATTGAATATGTGATGATAGAAGTTTGTATTGGGAAGATTATTGTGGGTTTATCTTTGATCATGGTTACAAATGGTTCCTTTATTCTCTCATTATTAATTAATCTTGACCTTGAATCTGTAATCATGTTCAGGGAACCTTATTATCTATTTTTTTCATGTGTATCTACAACAATTTCATGAGTTTTCTAATATTTGGTGGATTATATTGGTTTAAATAATCATGAAAATAATTATTTTAATCTGAAATTTATTATTATGTGTGTAATTATATTTTTTACATATTTTTGGAAATTGATTAAGTGTTATAAAAGTCCACTACAATTGTTGAAAATCATGGCAATTAGAATCAATATTTTTGTTTCAGATGGTGTGATTTGTGAACACTTTTTTTTCTTATTAATTGAACCCCCTTTAATGAAAGAATAAAGAAATTATTAATAGAAGACGAACTAGTTTCCCCTAAAATTAAGGAATTTTGTGTGAATATCCATGAAATTAATGATGTGATATGATGAAATACCTTTGTATTAATACAAATATATATTTATTTTGAATAAAATATTTTATGATAAGGGAGATTATTCTTGATTAATTTTCATTGTGTGTTGTGTTGAGATCATGTCTAAAATAGTCTATTGATGGGGGAGAAATGTTTCTAAAGAGGAATGTGGTGTGTAATGAAGTTATGGCATTTTATAATTTGATGGGATGTAGAGATTTTTTTATTTGTAGTTATGTGTTGTTATTTATATAAGTTAGATGGTTTATGTTGATTTCTTGTAATGTGGTTTTAATGTGGTTGGTGTAGTGTGGATGGGATTCATTATGTTGTTTTGATGTATTTTCCATAGTAGTGACGGAATGGAGTGATAATAAAGATATTGAATGGGATTGGTAAGAAATTAAAAAAATGTGACAGAAATCATTACAAGATAATTTTCATTCTGAATCGAATGATTAATATTTTATTAGAACTAAATGGAATTTTGTGGTTATTGTTATTGTAGGGTGGCATGCTTATTTATTTTGATGACACTTCATTATTCTTTGATGCATTTTTTGAGAGAGTGTTAGGCTAAAATTGGGTATGTATAGTTGACAAATCAAGGTTATTATAAGTTATTATATATGTTTATAATGAATTATTATTCTTTTTCACATATTCATGAGAGTCCTTTTGAAATGTCCCCAAATCCAGAACTCTCTCACCTGGAAACATCAGACTGGTTATTAGTCCTGAAGACATCATCTTCATATTCTGGAGGCTATCAAATAGTAGCATCGGTGTAGAGAGAATATTTGGGAGACTATACCCCCTAGTACATAGTTCCAATAAAGCAGAAAAAAATATCAGAGTAATGGAAATAGTATAAAAATACCTCACACAACTAGAAGATGAGTTATGAAATATGTAAACTGAACAATAATGAACTATTTATTTTGAAGGTGAAATTTAATTATGGTCATGCTATAATATGTATAGATAAACGACCAAGATGACAAAAATGACTCGAAAGGATACACCAAAGACCAAGGTCCAAATTACCACATTGGACTCAAAACAAAACTCATACCCATCCAGTATGAAATAATAAATAACAAGGCCATGTCCCCTTATCCAAACAAGTATCCATGTAATCTAGTTAGGTTCCAAAAAATGGACTAAATAGGGTGTGAGTAAAACCCAATTGGTCAACACCACCATGTCTGAAAACACTAGTCCAATATTAAGTACATGTAATAAGGTTATGAATAATAGTATTAATTAAAAAAATATTATAGTATTATAATTAACCTTCTTTGAAACCATCTTTGAATAACTCCTATCATGTATCATTACCATGCCAATCCTAACCTCGTGTTCTTCACAAATTCTGATAACCAAGAAAATCCTTCCTTATAAGCATTTTATCATTACAATACATTGTCTGTTATAAAAACATTTCAGCATAACTAATCTGAGACCATTATAAAATAAATTCAACATAATGGGGTTAATCCCTTTATATAATCATATCAACATCACCGGGGATATACATTTATATATGAATATTAGAAATACCATTCCAACCTTATATGAATTACAACATAACCAGTCCACACCCTCAATATTATAATTTCCTCATAAAATACAACATAATTCATAATTAATATAAATTACACAATATACATCATGGGATGCAAAGGTTAATTCATGCAATTACCTTTTATCTTTTAATACCCTTTCATTCATCAATTTATATCACAACTAACTAACATGATACTTCACAAAATGATATCATATTAATGTATCTCCATTCATTTTAATAACAAGAAAATATATTTCCCTATGTCATCCTATCACAAAAACCAAATAAAGTCTCATTTCATGATTATTCATGATTTACCTAATAGCCAAATACTTATTATTCAAGGTTACCCCCACAAAATTGGTATCTGCAGGCCAAGTCTCAACACTATTTGATCCAAAGGGGTATAATGAGTAGTCCATACACATAATTATCATCACCCGATATTCCGTTAGTAAAAGTGAACATTGCGTTGGTGTATTCAAATAATATTTCACATGCTTAAATACTTATAAATATAATATATGACATTGTTCTGGGTCAGCTACATTTATCATGTTTTCAAAGAAACTCTCTGAATTGTGAACACCAATTAAGAATAAAAGAAAATAATATCACAAGGAAACCGTAGATCATCTGGGCATCCAGATTAAAACCTGATTCAACTTTGGTCAACAGATCCCTTATCTATAATGGAGGGAAAAAAATGAAGTCGAAAAAATGAGGAGGGACATAGTAGATACTAAAAACTATCCTGAGATGTTGAAAATTTAATGAACTTACCCAAATTATCATGGACTCACGCGAGGGTGGGAGAGAGGAGAATAAAAGGTGGATGAAATAGAATCATACACACAACATGGTTTTAATCAAGTAATCCAGAGATATTCATGCTATGAACCCAATTCATGACATGAATTTATATATTTATAAAATAACCTAAAATAATAATATCTTTATGTTAAAATAACATTGATAGACCATTTGAAAATAATAACTAGTTTCTTGGTGCAGGAATGTTTCATGCTCATAACCTATTCTGGGCATGTTCCATGAAACAGTTTCATGTTGTATAACATGTTCATGATTTGAAAGTTCATGTTGATAAATAATAACCCAAATTGAAAAAAAATCTAGTACCTCCTTCTAATGCTTCCAAACTCATATAGAAACCTCAAAATCATTTGAAACATTTATACTCAAAATATATAATTCCAGAAAAACAAACATCCCAAAACATTAGACATTTTACCTGGGGAAATATATCCACACCAAATGAAATAGATTAACCACCAAGGAATAATGAAAAAGAGAAAACCTAACTAAAATATACTCAAGATAAAATCAACAGGGATGTATCTAGAAATGAAAAGATCATAAAATCTTCCTTCCATAAGAATGATTATCTAGGATCCTCTATAATTATCATTGTGGGGTCTTGAAAAACATGTATGGCCACTGTGTTGGTATGTTAGATTACCTCTCCCAATTCTACCATTGAACACCCCATTCATACACTGAACATGAAAAATAATTATGGTATTTACTCAGAGATTATTCTCACTACGATCAATAATTCAAGCCAGAAGATCATAAAGAACACATATACACCAAGCTCGATGTCATAAATTTCCCCCACATGAGAAGGGTTATATTGATGTCTCGAAATATATGACACTTGCATCACATTATGAATGAAAATGTAGAGATATAGTAGGACCAATCAAAAATCCACTGGACCAAAACATTGAACTATCTTTAATGGACCAACAAACCTATGTTCTCGATTTCCCGATTTTCCATTAATAAATTTCCCCAACCTAAATGATACCAAAAATAAATAATAATGACTAGCCTCAAACTCTACTAGTCTTCTACACATGTCTTGTAAGATTTTTTCTTACTTTATGGGGTCATTGATCACATCCAGATCAATTGAAACTACCCAGATATCTCATACATCATACTTGGACCAATAAGCACATACCAATCCACCTCCAAAAAAAGAGGCGAATGGAATATCCTAAAATAAAAATACATGAAATAATTCATATTTATCTACATCTAGAATATGTAATTATATTTAAATTCCATGAGATCCTAGGATTATCTGATTGACCACATAAATCCAACACATATGCTCGTAATATATCCTCGAATATCATAATTGTCTATTCTGATCATCCATTATTCTCTAGTTCATAGGTTATAATCAAGAATAAACTATAATCCCTAATAATTTTCTAAACCCTACGAGAACCATTATTGAAAGAAAGGATACATATTAAAAATGGTATTCCTTAAAAAAATATGAAGTCAAATTATCCCCCACCTAGAGACCACCCAGATCATCAATAGTGAAAGTATCCAAGATTGGAAAAAAGTGGTATTCCATCGATAGTTGAACTATGGTCACTAAAAATGAAAACATCTTGTGATTTTTCTTGTTTATTTCTATTATGAAGTCCACAGTGTCATCATCCAACTTCCATTCTAGAATGGGAAGAAGCTGATATATCCCAATAGGCCTTTAGAACCCACATTTAATATTTTAGGAGGATAAGAAACATGATAAGATGAATAATACATCCTTATAAATTCATATACATATGTACAATTTATGGAGGTCACAACACATCATTTGCAGACGTATATGTTCCTCCCATATGGAAGCATGAAAATCTACTTTTTACTCCTCATACAAGCATACAGAAACCCACAGTCGGCCACAACAAAGATGAGAATTCATACTACCAAGAGACCATCCTGATTATCGATCCCCACATTATAAATTTTATATTAGATAATGTCCCATTATATTTTATATTTTATTGTTCTTGATATAGTCCAAAATCCTAGTTATAGGAAATTAGCATGTCCACGGTACTAATCCATGGGAATCCATAACATCTTGATGCATTTCTACAAAATGATCTGTCATCTTTCACGCTTCACAAGACTCCCACTCTACCTATGTATATGAATTAAAGATCAATTAATATACAATTACATTTCCCTTTATTTGTGTATAAGACCATTCAAATATAAAATACTGTAGATACTTGACCCACCTTCTCTACTAAAAGTTCAATTCATGACGAGAAAATATTCACTTGATGCTCCTATAGTATAATTACACCATAAAACTCTCACCAAAATATTAGTGGCTATTGAATCATAGTGAATTTTCCATCAATTTTAACTCAATATCATGAGTTGAATAATTTATCTCATATAGTCTTAACTATCTAGATCCATAAGATACAACTTGGTCATCCTACAAAAGAATTTGGTAAGTATAATAATGAAAGAGTTAGAATACATGATACATTCATTACGAGGTGTTGGTAAGGTGTGGATTAATGATTAGATCAATCTACCCTTTAGATCATAAAAATATCCCTTACAAAAATCCAAACAGAATCATTTCAATGATATCTTGTCCATCATAGTCATTGGTGTTGGAATGTGGGTGAATTCCTAGTAAAAATTAGATAATAACCTAATATTCTATGAAATTTCCTAATGATGATGTCATTCTCTAAACTCTTCCAATATACAAGGAATAAAACCTTATATGGGTGTACTTACACTCAATCATATGAGATTACATAACCCAAGAAGTGCACTTTATCGACCCAGAAACTGAATTTGGTTAGCTTGGTGTAAATACAATGCACTATTGATGTACTCATATTGATGTCAAGATGTTTATAATGGTCATACAATTACATAGAGTAAAATGTGATTTCATTGATGAAAACCACCAAAAAATATTTAATAAAAGGAAAATTTATGAGATTCATTAAGGCTATGAATACCATTAGTGTGTTTTTATAACAAAACAACATCCTCATTAAATCATAAAATCTATAACAACACCTAAATTCCTTCTAAGGTATGTCTAATGGTCTTGCTTTAAACAAATGATCACCTGATCTCAGGTCAATCTTTGATAGAATCTAGGAACTTCTCAACAAATTGAATTGATCACTGATGCACTGAAGGGGATAGAGATTATTTATATCCATTTGGTTTAATCTATGATATTCCTCATAGAAGTACAAAGTCCAATCATAATTTTTGGTAAAAATTATAAGGATCCCCCAAGGTGATGTACTAGGAAATATCGAACCTTTGTCTTCCAAATCATCAATCTAATATTTCATCTTCTGAATCTCCTATATTTCCATCCTAAATGTGGGATAAAAATGGATCTTCTCCTAACACAATTTCAATCATGAATTTTTTGTCTCATTCAAGTGTTAATATAAAAAATATGTAACCATAGACATCATAAAAATTTTCTACCATTATATGTATTTTATAATTCTTCATTCATCCATCATCTAGGGAAAAAACTATTATGTGATCCTTGAGAAAATAAAATATGCACTAAATTAGTCCTGCACGACTTGCATGAAGATCCCACTCACCTTGGTGAAAATAATTGGCCTCTTCTCGATATTAAAAGATATCACTCCTACAATAAATGATAATTGAGACTTTATTAGAACATTACAATAAAAACAAATAATAAAATTGAGACATGTTATCTTTTGCACAAATAGTTACCAAAATAAATAGTATCCAAATATTTTTAGAGAACATGCCTTGAATCATTTGATATTCTCTAACCAAACTCCCAATGATGTATAGATGGTTAAGATACCATCAAGGATTTCCATAACTAATCCAAAAAACATTATTCAAGATAGAATATATAATGGAATGTGATGCTCTTATTTCAAGTGAAACACATTCATTGGTAGATGATATAAAATTGGTACCTCTGATGGTCAAGGGTCCTATATCCAAACTAGTTAGATTAGACTAGATAGCATGTACCCAACATACCAATCTATAATAGCCTCAAGTTCTAATCCCCTACAATTATCCCTATGGTTGGGGATACATCCCATAAAATAAGGAACCTTGTCCCCTTCCTCAATTTGAACACCCAAAGGAACTCTAACTCAATGTCTACAGATGGGTAGGGGAGCCTTTCCAATACCGTGAATCCTTTCCCTATCACTTTACAATGATATGATTTTATATATCCTAAAAAGCATGATATTTAGGCCTTACAAATAAAATAATTACAGTCCAAATATGGTATGGGCACTAAGGACAATTTTTACCAATCTTGAATAACAGATATCATTGTAATGGATCATGGTCCAATGATGACCCCAAACTACCCAAACTACCATGCCTGGTATTTCCTTGGAAATGAAAATCATAGAATCACTTCTTGAATCCATAATAAGATATCCCATTTCTCACTACTAAAATAGACTATCTAGTTATTAGGGAAGATATTAGATTCACTTGATGATTACCTAGACCGTCACGTATGAAAATATACTCAAGATAAAAATATTAACCTATGACCTGAACCCAGAATAAAGCCCATACTAGGAACTCATTACCTTGAAAATATCATAATCTTCAAAATATGGTGAAAAGTATTTCAAGTTAGTGAATCATATAAGATATCCCATCATATAAAATCCCTCCAGGTGCCAAAGCTCATTATTACTCTCATTCATCAACTTTTTAGTATAAAAGTGGATTAGAAACATTACCATAAATTTATTATTGGATAACTCATATTTTTTATATCCTTTATCTATATAGCCACACCAATTCTTTAAATGTCCACATATAATTTATACTTCTTGATTCACCCTCCTCTTTAATGGTTTTTTGGAGGTTTTTGATGATTTTGTTGATTTACCTGATCCGGAACTCAGTTTCATGGGGGCCTCCATCCCCAATGAACATAGGTAGATTCTAAAACATAAACTCTCTGACAAAATTAAACATTTAAGGTATTGTGATTATAATATTCCTTTCCATGGATCGCATTACCCTCAGGAAGCTGTTGCGATAATGATAATTCATTTGATCCTAAGAAGAAACATGAACATGTGGATTAGGTAGATTAGGTGTGTGCTAATTTTCACACTTATGATGGTCAATTGAAAGTTTACATGGATGCACTTTCTCTACAGTATAAACAAACTATGATGAACATAAGATAACATTTCGTTTACCATCAATAGTTTCTAACAATAGAGAACCTCAGGATCATGGTCTCACTAAACGTGGCTTAATAATTGAATTTTTGTGATTAAAAATTCACTCATTCTATTTATTTTACATAATTACTATCCCATTTAATAGTTCATATAGGAAAACATATCACTTGTAATAAGGATGTACCTATCATGTACAATTATGGTCAATGTATATCCATGGGTTCTGATATGGATGAATGCATACTCATCCCATACGACACTGGTCTATGATTAGAAATATCAAAATAAAATAAAATCAAACGACATGTGAATCACCAAATGTGATATAATATTAACCCTAGTAATGGAAAATAATGAACAACAGTCCAATCCATGGGTCTCGAGGTTTTCCATTTAAAAGGGTCAGTTACTCCTATAAACAAACTCATTACCATATACCAAAACATAATTGAATCCTTCATTAATTTCACAGATAGTAATGAAATGGAATGTAAAAAAACAAAGTCTCTGATAAAAATATGTAATGTCCCATAATCGAAAACTCTATCACATTTTCAAATAATGATGGTTTCTAAACCTCAGGCACCCCCGTATGCCACAGGCTTCCAACTCATAGTAGGGGGTATAATGAACATATTTGGGAGACTATACCCCATGGTATATATATGAAATATAGTTGAAATAAACCTATATCACCATAACATAAATAATAATAATAATATATCATACAACATGAAGATGAATAATGAACCAAGGAAAACAAATAATAACGAACTATGTAATGTGAGACTAATATTTGACTAAATATCATCTTATAAGTCATATAGATAAAAGGAAAATCTAACATAAATAAATCGGATGAAGACACTAAAGCCCTTATGCCTAATTCCACATCTTTATCATCTCCCAGATCCAACCCATCTAGTTAGAAACAATAAATGAGTTGGTCCTTTCCCATTATTCTAACATACTTCTATGTAATAAACCAGGGAACCAAATGGTTGAATGAATAGGGTGTGAGTAAAACATAGTAGTTCAATAAAACATGTCTAATAAAACCATCTTGATAGGAATTTCATGAAATAAACAGATAAATAGTTATATTAATTAAAAAATCTGTATAATATTATAATTAACCTACTTCAACACCACACCATAATTAAATTGAAAAATGTTAAATACTATTCCTACAGTAACCATAAGTCCATGGAATAATCACATAACATGGAAAATCACTATGTATAAGTCTTTTATCATAACTGGACCAAGTCCTCTAGGTAATCATTTCAGTATAACTAGGACATGACCTTTATATAATAATTTCTGAAAAACTAGTCCAATCCCATTATATAATCATTTTAGTATAACTAAGACAAAACCTTTATATAATAATTTCAGTATAACTGAGCCAAGCCCTATAATAATTATGATATAACCAGACCACCCCCTCTAAATATGCATTTGAAAATAATTTACAACACGATTAAAAATGGTATTAAATAACAAAACATATATCATGAGAGGAAAATAAAAATTTATCCAAATAAATTTTATCTTTCAATCCCATTTCATTTATCATGTTATGTCTTAGCCAACTAAAATTTCAGTGTACACAACAACATCATATCAATGTATCAATTTTTATTTAAATAAAAAATATATTTTTTCAATTGATCCTATCAGAAAAGTCACCCAATGTGTCATGTTAAGATCATTAATTTTTTAATCCAATAGCTAAATCGATATTATTCAAGGTTAGTCTCACCCTACAGGTATCATTAAGATCAGTTTCAAAATAATTGGATCCAAATGGATCCATGGTGTTTTCCAAAAAAATTATCATCATCACCCATTATTCTATTAGTTAATATTCACATTGTTTCAATGAAATATCATAATATTGCATGAAATTAAAAATTTAGCAACTGACCATATGGATTTTTTCTAGACCACTTTCCATTATATTGTGATGAAAGAAACTCTCTCATCCATGAATGAAAATGAAGTGAAATGTCATTGAAAAACCCATAGAAAACCAATATCACAGAAACATCGAGATCAAAATTTAATTCAACCAGATTCAAGAGATCCCATCCATACAATGTAAAATAGTAGAAGGAAAGAGAAAACATAATAAAAAGGACTCACATGATATCAAATAATAGACTGAGATGTTCGGATGGGAAGGAATCACTCCAAAACTTTCTAGAGGAAAACAAAGGTTTTAGAGGGGATTCTTTACTATTGATGAAATAAAATCACACAAACAACAAGGATAGAACCTACTAGTCAGTACAAATTAATAATGTGAATACCTTTCATGATTTGAATTTTTGGATTTATAATAAAAACAAAAAATGGGTCTCCTCGGGTTAAAATAACACTGTTATAGAATTTCATGACGTAACCATTTTCATAGTACATAAATGTTTCACACTCATAACCAGTTCACAAAATGTTCCTGAAAATAGGTCCACATTGTGTGACATGTTCATGGCATGTAAGTGTCACATAGATATATCTCAACCCAAATCCTGTATAAATTTAATGAATCATCTCTTAAGCCATCCAAAACCATGAACAACCCTTGAAATCATTTGGAACATTTATAACCAATCTAGATTATTTCTAAAAAACCTACATCCCGGAAGAATATTTCATTTTCCCAAAAAATATCTCCTCCCACAAAGAAAATGTCTCAATAAATAATGTTTTAAAAAGAAAAGAAAATAAAACAAAAAGAGTATCAATCAAAATTAAATAGGGATGATATATCTACAAAATTTCATTTAATCCTCAGGTGGTCTCAAATTGGAAAATTATTTTTTCACAAACCAAACTAACTAAAAAGGCATAATAAATTGGAAGTATGAGGTCGATCCCATAGAGAGAGGGAAATTCTGAAGAAGGATTTTTACTAATGGTTTTTCTCTCCTAATTGTAGTTTTATTTTATTAAACTAATAATAAAAATTAGATAAATAAATTGTATAAATAATTAAAAAAATGCATAGTGGAGAGGGATTAGGGTCAATTTTTGGGCAAACACAATGGGTAATCCCAAATATTTCTTGGGTTAGATCTATTGTATCACATGAAAAGTTGATAAAAATACACCAACTGGTCTTGGTCAAACCAATATGGTCAAGAAAATATAGAATTTAATCCTTAGTATATAATAATTGAAAATCTATGTGTAGGGAGCATGGCTTCCCAGTCAGAAAATTACATGAAATTGGTCTCTACATGGTCCTATACAACTTGGACATGGTCATACTATTTGGGGCTCAGATGATTATGGATATTGAAAAATAATAATGTTAACAATTTTTTTAATCCATATTAAAAGACACAGGGTCAGGTAGTTTAATATTATATATTCATTAGGTTTAAAACACCGATACTCTCAACTCCAAATACAATACATATTAACTGATCATCATTGGGTGGTATCCAATGAAGAATAAACAATAGCAATTATTGGAGGTATTATATGAATGATATTAATGAGAAAGTAATGGAATTAAACTCTCAAGAATCTAGTAATTACATAAGAATAAGAAAACAAAAAATCATAAAGAAAACCTACCTATGATGACCTCTTGGTCGGAACCCTAGGAGAATTCTCCCAATGACCAAACCACCACACCTCTAATATAATCCCTTTATCGTATCATGAACATATTTTTATAAGACTTTTATATTCCCATATGGTTTTCTTAGGTTATAATGTGAATTAACTATCCATCTGAGTTTCCTGAATAACCTTTACACATCCTCATCCATATCAGTGTCTTTTTCAAATGCTTAACATAGTGAAATATGTTTATGTGTAATGTAATCTACATGTTTGAACATAATAATTCTTTATTTAATTAAAGTAATGCACTTATTACATATAATGTAATATTTTCAGGACGTTTCATCATTACAAAATATATAATGTCTAATTACATCCCTAAAAACATAATTTCAATTCGATTTCTTCTATTATATGCCTCTAAAACCGCCCATGATCATCAAACATCATAGAAAACCATCATTCTATTGATTTATTG
This sequence comes from Viscum album, assembly GCA_963277665.1. Taxonomy (NCBI): domain Eukaryota; kingdom Viridiplantae; phylum Streptophyta; class Magnoliopsida; order Santalales; family Viscaceae; genus Viscum; species Viscum album. Next base: position 65,800,008 of record OY728165.1, on the reverse strand, counting down.
GTATATTTAGCTTCAATCATAAATCATAGGTTCAATCTTAAATTTATGTTATAAACCCAATCCATGCCTTTATGTTCATTAATTTCCATGTATTCCTTCATATTTTTCATAATGTTGGTCCTTCATAATAATACACAATACATCAATATCTTCCATGAAACAAGACTTGAATTAATTAATATTCAATTAAATCTTAGACAAAAAATAATAAACATATAGATATAAAATATATATATCAAGTGGTGTACATGAAAAAATAAGGGGTATTACACCTTTTGTGTTTTCTTATTACGTGAACATGTTACGATCACCCATGTTTATTTAATATAATTATATTTTCTACGTGAAATTTCATGACTAATATAGAAACTAATTTCATAGGGGTTAACGATATTGTTGATTTTTTCATTGAATGATTATATTTTTGAATGTTACATTGGGTGTTTTTTGAGTTAAATAATATATTTAATCCATTGATAATTTTTTTTTTCAATTTTATATTATGTAATTTGTTTTTTTGGTGATTTATTTCCTTTATCCAAATAATAATTTTTTATTGAGGGTAATTACTCCAATATGTGTGATTTTATTTCTACCCATGGTGCTAGTCACTAACCTGGGGTCTACAGTAGGTGGGACTTGGGGTTCATTATATCTCTCGTTTAATTTCTATCATGGGAGGGGTCCTTTGGAGGGAGGGGGTTCTGACATTATGGTATCAAAGGGTTTTATTGAGATATATGATGGATAATGGGGTATCAAACTGTAGAGTCCCGAAGATTGACGTACATGGACATTACATTACCTTTGCAGAATACTTAGTACATAACAAAAACACACACACAAGGATCGTAATAGTTTAGTGTCTTTGGACACTCGGAATGTAATCTTCTAATCGTGGTGAAAGATATCTAATATCTCCCATAAAGATCTTCCCTATTTTTAACTAAAACCTTTCTTTATATATTGGGGAAAAGAAAACATAAAAGGGTGAGCTCAAATGCTCAGTAAGGATAAACAAAAGAAATATAAATCTCATCGTATACATAAGCACATAACTTTTGGAAATCTTAACCTGCAAAAGAGATCATAATTTCATAACATGGGATAAATCATGGCAGTGAAATGTAATCACAATAATCATAACTTAAAACATGATACTTTGTGGCATACACACATAATCATAGAGAATCATTTCTTGTTAGTCAAGACTCATTGCCAAGACTATCTTAGTGGACAAAGTCCCTTTCTGAACCGAGTCACCCTCGTTTCAGTCCTGTTTCACTGAACCAGTATAACCTACCATTCCATCCATGTATATCTCATGAGATATAAACTCTTTACCCAATGCATTGGAGGTAGATATAGGTCCCACCCATCTTATAATGAATCCTTTCTTATGTGTGCCACATAATCATAAACCATACATCATAGCGTAAACCATGTAATAAAAATGGGATTCTTAAACAACATGACATCATAAAACAATTCATATAAGATATAGAAAAACAATATTTCCATCACAACATAATCAAATCCATGTAATAATAGGGATAAAAACAGAACCCTTTTATTATCTTAGATGGAAAATAATTTTGATAAAATACTTGAACTCCATTCTTGAGGAAAATATCCTTTCTACTTCAAAAACACTTTTCCTTTCTTAACATGTCAAACAATTTTAAACTAAAATAAGTTGATTAAAAATAAACTTGAATACTTGTAAAGGAAACTACTTGGAAATAATGTTTTAGAAATCCATTCATGCCGTATAAGTTAAAAAAATCATTCTTCGTACTTTTGTTGGAAAAGTCAAAAAGTACATCGTACGAAAAACGACAAAAGATTCCTTTCATATACTTTACTAAAAACTCACTGAAGGGTAAAAATGGATTTAAACATTTTTAGGGGGATGGAAATAATATTTCATATTCAGGAAACATGGATGTGGATGATAAAATACACCCCAGTAAATACTAAAGTATAAACAATCTCGGATAAAAATGAGATTGTGATATTTCCCTTACCTTAGGTCCGATTTTCTTTGTACGTGTCCGAAGCTCCTCTATAATGGTTTAAATAATGTTATTGACTTATTCCAGAATCATAAATATTGATATGATATCATATATGGTCATACTCTTAGCTTCTTATTAGTAATATTTCATTGTTACTTGTTTCTCGGGTCTTTATTGCCTTTTGTTCTTATGCGTGTTTTGCCGAATAAATTCTTATTCTTCTTTTAAGGTTATAGATATCTTATATCCAGAATGGTATTAGTGTAACATATATAATATTTATTCATTCAATTAATTTATATAATTACTATGTAATGATGATCATGTAGAACGAGTCACATCACATCGTGGAGACGGTATTCCGTACGTACGCACGAGTGATGATATCGTTCCAATGATCATGGAATTGTATAGGAGTATATATATATTATTTAAGTATCAATATTAATTTATAATAATCATAAATAGTTACTCATTACACCATTATACCCATCCTTGTAAGGTGGTGGTGGAAAATAGATTACACCACGGCGTGGAGACGGTATTTCGTACGTACGCACGCGTGGTGATTTCATTTTTCCATAGGATGGATAGAAGGTGAATTAGGGTTGTTTCATATTTATAATAACATATCAGTATGTAAGTAATACTTATGTTATTACTTTATCAGGAAACAACTAAAGAAGAAGAAGCTGAAGAAGAATGAAATTGAAAAGATCGGTAATGGATATTACCTCTTCTTTGGAACACCTCTTTGAATCCTCCACTTAGGGAACTAAGATTGGTCTTTGAAGAAGACCAGAACATCTAGGATTATTCTAGGGAAGTGGAGAGGAAAAAATGGCAGGGTTTGGCCGAGCTTGAGTGCTGAAATTGGTGTGAGGAGGAGGGGGAGGAGGTGCCCTTTTATAAGGGAGGAGAGGGGCACCTTAGGAATATCTCAAAATATTATTTTATATTAAAGTCAAAATCGGTTTATAATGGTTCCAATGGGTCTTATTTCGAATCTAAAGTGGGGATGGGTAGAAATCATATCAAACAATAGGATTTATACAAGTTTAGGGTATTATTTTAACCTTATCAATTAGATTTAACTCTAAGTTAAATAATTTAACTTTTACCGTGTCTTTTTGTTTTCTTTCACTATATGGTTAATACACTTACAATAACATGACAAACGAACCCCAAATTGTTTATTATTAATATATATATCCTTATCTAAGTCATTTGGCCGAACCTTAGATTTTTAGGAATAAAATAACAATTAATAATATAATTTTTTCTTTAAAAACTATTTTGTGTCAATTTTGACACTATTTGATATATGATTTTTGTGAAAGTCATAACAGAATTATATGTTAGAAAAAAGTTGATTACATCAACAATAATATATCATAGTAACCTTGAAAATTAGTGGAATTCAAAAAAGTCTCAAATTACATTTATTTTGGTGTTTATAACATCAATTATGTCAATATTTCATAAATAAGATCATTACTGCATCATCGTTGTGTCATAAATACATTAAATTATTTGATATCTAAAAATTACAAATAAAATACCATTATGTAGGATATCTTATTAGATTTCTAATGAATATTTAAAATCGAATTTAACTTATGTAAACCCCTATTTTAAAAATGTTTTAGTAAATAAACTTTGATTTTAACTCTTTTAACTCTTCTTTGAATTAAATAATAATAAATGTCCTAATCTAATCCAAGTGGGCCTAAATGATAATATTTTACACTTAAGGTTGTTTTTGGTCGAGATAAACTTGTCCAATAGAATTAGGACATGTGTTAGGGTAATATTAATATCATTCTTACCCTTAATTACACTATTTACTTTTAACCGTGGTAAATAAAATTAAAAAGTTACTATTCACCAAAAATTATTTTCATTTCATTGAACCACATTTTACTTACTGACATCAACCGTGTCTCTCGGATTTTTGTAATTCCATTCACAGAAGCGGTAAAATTAAGTTTTATGAAAAATTCAGTTTTTTAACTAACACTTAGTAGATTCACTATTCATAAAAAATTGATGTTTTTCAGAACAATGCCAAAATTTCATCCTAAGCTATATTTCATATTCCGAATTCAAAAATGAAGTCTATTTTACCAAATTAATAACATAGAAGTTTCATTAATTAATTTTATAATTAAATCCCGCTGTTAAAACAAATAGCGTGTTTTTAAGAAACAATATCTATCAATAGATTGACACTTGATTATGTATGGTTTAAATTTGAAATTACAACCAATGACCAACATTGTATTAAATTTTAAAAATTTATTCTAAATAAACTTTAAAACCACTCAAATTAATAATTTATCACTATTAATTATTTCGATTAAAAAAGTTGTTTTTAATTATAATTTAGTAATTTTCACTATTCATCAGAATATGAAATTTATCCGAAAAGTAACAAAATTTTACCTTAGGCTAAATTCAATACTCCGAATCCAAAAATGAAGTCCATTTTGAGAGCTAAATTTTCTAAAATTTAAAAAGTGGTTATTACTATTCATAACAGCTAGTTTTAATAATATTTTAATAGCATATCGTTGTTTCGTGAAACTCAGTATTGCGTACTACACACGCTATCGAGGAAGGTTGCGATTGCGTGTAATGCAAGGCAAGTCAAGAATGCGTGTTGTGCAAGCTCCTTTTGGTGTAACGTACAACACAGGACATTAGTGAAATTAAAAAGAATAATTTTCATAAAATCTTGGGGTGTTACATTCTACCCCCCTTAAAATGAATTTCGCCCTCGAAATTCGTTGGGGTTATAAATGGTTTCCTATTAGAACGTTTATTTAATAGAAACCCACATCGTAAAAAGAAATACCAAAACCAATCTTTAAAAACAAAAGTATGAAGCGTAACGGTTACCCAAATAAACTAATCACTGGGTTTCCACATAGGTGAAAATATGGATATGGAAGAAAAATCTAACCATCATGTTCTGATGGAGAGTGGTAGAGAACATGGCTATGGAAAAGACAACAATCACAAATCCATAAATTTGTGACGATCTAAGGTACCATCTGATTAATCAGATATAAGAGCATTAGGACAACATTTTTGGTTTTCAAGATCATTTCCCTAATGTTGAAGAATTTGAATTAGAATAAATACTTACTTTATTTTGGTACAATCTCACTGTTTTTCATGCCTTGAACAATTTCCACTTCATCTCTTAAATAAATGAAATTGAATTTGTTATTCGTGAAGTGTTAGCAGATCATGTGATAGAATGATGGGTCATTCCATCAAAAGGTTAGCAAAAGTTATTAAATATACATAAGTCATTCTATAGTGAGATTAATCATATATGGTACCTAAAATGGACTTATACTTCATATATCATACTGCTTAATATAATAAAACTAGTTTCTACTAAACAGGGACTTCCTGTAGGCCAGTGGTAGGCGATAAAGGCCATCGCACTTCGGTTGTGGGTTCGATTCCCACAGACATGTCCGACGCGATGGGCTGTCGCCCGTCCTGCAGGTTGTCCTTTTTCTAAAACTATAAGATCCCATCAATAATATCGAAAAAACTTCTATCCTTAAACAATACTAACTTATGTCCTACATAATTCATTTCAATCTTTAGGCTTATCCATAATACTGCATTCCACTCTCATAACATAGTGAAAACAATTTCCAGAGATTTAATACCATCGTTGATCCCCATATATCATAAGATATGTCTTGTTGGTCACATTCTAAACATTAAAAGGACTTAATCATGTATTCTCTTGAATACCCATTGAACCTTATTGAAAACATGAATTCAGTTAAACGTTAACACTTTCCACATACCAAAATCCTCAAAATTCTATATACTCAAACCATGATATCACTTAGTCCTTATATCAATCATGAGCTCATGAATACTGTTAAACATTTCATTTTCTCATTTTCCCTTCATTATGCGCATATCATCTTATTTCCAAAAATATCTCAATCACTTTGAATACCACATTAGACCAATACATAAATATTCCAATACTCCATGATACAATATTATTTTGGAATCCCATTACATAAACACTTAATCATTCCCCCACATCGTTGTCATATTCAACATCGCCAATAGTGATCGCATGTTACTTCCCTTTGTCCTTTGCCTTCAGTGGTTTCTCATGTTGATCATCACTAACCCTTGGATTATGGCATTTATTAGCATAATGCCCTATTTCCTTGCACTTGAAGCATTGAACTGTTGGTGGTGCGTTCTCTGCAGTGTTTTCTTTATTCACATCATTAGAAAACATTTTACCATTACTTCGACACTCAGCTGCTCGATGACCTTCTTTTCCACACTTAAAACATTTTCTAGTCTCTTTAAGACAATCTCCACCATGCTTCTTTCCACACTTGGTGAATAAGGAAACATTCATCTTCTATTCACCATTATTCTGAGATTTCTCCTTGAACTCCATCTTTCATTTCTTGTCAAAACCATGAGATGGATATGAAACACCAACTTCCATTTCTACCTTGATAGCACAACGCACAATTTCTTCATAGCAACTGAAGTCTCTTATAGCTAATGCCCTTCGAAGACTTGGTTTTAAGCCACTGAAAAATCGATCAACTTTACTTTCAGGTTGGATGATAATACCAGAAGCGTACCTTGCAAGTCTTGTAAGATTTGCTTCGTATATACCAACAGATTCATCATCCTTCTGCTTCAGCTCAAGATACTCCTTTTCCATCTTTGTTTGAAGAATACGAGGGAAGTACTTACTGAAAAACAAGTTCTTGAACTCGTCCCATTCCATGGACTCAATTTCACTTCTTTGCCTCGTATTCTTGATAAGATTCCACCATTAATCAGCTTCACCTTCCAAACGATATACTGCTAAGATGACTTTATCATGCTCAGAACATTGAAGAACTGAAAATATCTTTCCAGTGGTACTGATCCATTGTTCAGCAACAAGTGGATCAGAATACCCACTGAAAGAAGGTGGACGTTGCCTCATGAAGGACTCAATAGAATATTGTTCCCTTATCTGCACATTTGGAAGTCCAGAATGATTCATAGGTTGTGTAAGTATAGCAATAATATTTTGCACTCCATCTCCCATAACATTTGTTTGTTCAGGAGGACAATCATTGCATTGTCCATTGCATTGATCAACACGGTTCCTTCGGGTTCCAGCCATCGTCTAAAACCCAAAAAGAATAGTGTGAGAGGCAAAAATCATGCTAGGGAAAACAACATAATAAAGGGGTATTACCTTCAATATCTAACATCTTAGGTTTAATTCTATGATCGTTAGCATAATTCTAGTACTATAACCTATATGTATACTTAACCTTAGGGACATCCCTAGACATACCTTAGAAATATCTCTAGGGATCTCACTAACGTTTTCGCATCCTAGTTTCCAAAGGATGATTAAACCTTTCCTCTGATACCAATTGTAGAGACCCGAATCTTGATGTACATGGACATTACATTACATTTGCGGAATACTTAGTACATAACAAAAACACACACACAAGGATCGTAATAGTTTAGTGTCTTTGGAAACTCGGAACGAAATCTTCTAATCGTGGTGAAAGATCTCCAATATCTCCCATAAAGATCTTCCTTTTTTTTACCTAAAACCTTTCTTTATAACCTGGGTAAAAGAAAACATAAAAGGGTGAGCTCAAATGCTCAGTAAGGGTAAACAAAAGAAATATATATCTCATCGTATACACAAGCACATAACTTTTGGAAATCTTAACCTGCAAAAGAGATCATAATTTCATAACATGGGATAAATCATGGCAGTGAAATGTAATCACAACAATCATAACTTAAAACATGAAACTTTGTGGCATACACACATAATCATAGAGAATCATTTCTTGTTAGTCAAGACTCATTTCCAAGACTATCTTAGTGGACAAAGTCCCTTTCTGAACCGAGTCACCCTCATTTCAGTCCTGTTTCACTAAACCGGTATAACCTACCGTTCCAGCCATGTCTATCTCATGAGATATAAAATCTTTACCCAATGCATTGGAGGGAGATATAGGTCCCACCCATCTTATAATGAATCCTTTCTTATGTGTGCCACAAAATCATAAACCATACATCATAGCGTAACCCATGTAATAAAAATGGGATTCTTAAACAACATGACATCATAAAACAATTCATATAAGATAAAGAAAAAAAATATTTCCATCACAACATAATAAAATCCATGTAATAATAGGGAAAAAACAGAACCCTTTTATTATCTTAGATGGAAAATAATTTTGATAAAATATTTGAACTCCATTCTTGAGGAAAATATCCTTTCTACTTCAAAAACACTTTTTGTTTCTTAACATGTCATACAATTTTAAACTAAAAGAAGTTGATTAAAAATAAACTTGAATACTTGTAAAGGAAACTTATTGGAAATAATGTTTTAGAAATCCATTCATGCGGTATATGTTAAAAAAACATTCTTCGTACTTTTGTCGGAAAAGTCAAAAAGTACATCGTACAAAAAACGACAAAAGATTCCTTTCATATTATTTACTAAAGACTCACCGAAGGGTAAAAAAGGATTTAAACATTTTTAGGGGGATGGAAATAATATTTCATATTCAGGAAACATGTATGTGGATGATAAAATACACCCTAGTAATTACTAAAGTATAAACAATCTCGGATAAAAATGAGATTGTGATATTTCCCTTACCTTAGGTCCGATTTGCTTTGTACGTGTCCGAAGCTCCTGTATAATGGTTTAAATAATGTTATTTACTTATTCCAGAATCATACATATTGATATGATATCATATAGGGTCATATTCTTAGCTTCTTGTTAGTAATATTTCATTGTTACTTGTTACTCACGTCTTTATTGCCTTTTGTTCTTATGCGTGTTTTGCCGAATAAATTATTATTCTTCTTTTAAGGTTATAGATAACTTATATCCAGAATGGTATTAGTGTAACATATATAATATTTATCCATTCAATTAATTTATATAATTACTATGTAATGATGATCATGTAGAACGAGTCGCATCACATCGTGGAGACGGTATTCCGTACGTACGCACGAGTGATGATATCGTTCATATGATCATGGAATTGTATTGGAGTATATATATATTATTCCAGTATCAATATTACTTTATAATAATCACAAATAGTTACTCATTACACCATTATACCCATCCTTGTAAGGTGGTGGTGGAAAATAGATTACACCACGGCGTGGAGAAGGTATTCCGTACGTACGCACGCGCGGTGATTTCATTTTTCCGTATGATGGATAGAAGGTGAATTAGGGATGTTTCATATTTATAATAACATATCAGTTTGTAAGTAATACTGATGTTATTACTTTATCATGAAACAACTAAAGAAGAAGAAGTTTAAGAAGAATGAAATTGAAAAGATCGGTAATGGATATTACCTCTTCTTTGGAACGCCTCTTAGAATCCTCCACTTAGGGAACTAAGATTGGTCTTTGAAGAAGACCAGAACCTCTAGGATTATTCTAGGGAAGTGGAGAGGAAAACATGGCAGGGGTTGGCCGAGCTTGAGTGCTCAAATTGGTGTGAGGAGGAGGGGGAGGAGGTGCCCTTTTATAAGGGACGAGAGGGGCACCTTAGGAATATCTCTTAACATTATTTTATATTAAAGTCAAAATCAGTTTATAGTGGTTCCAAAGGGTCTTATTTCGAAGATAAAGTGGGGATGGGTCGAAATCCTATCAACCAATAGGATTTAAACAAGTTTAGGGTATTATTTTAACCTTATCAATTAGATTTAACTCTAAGTTAAATAATTTATCTTTTACCGTGTCTTTTTGTTTTCATTCACTATATGGTTAATACACTTACTATAACATACCAAACGTACCCCAAATTGTTTATTATTAATATATATATCCTTATCTAAGTCATTTTTCCGAACCTTAGAATTTTAGGAATAAAATAACAATTAATAATATAATATTTTCTTTAAAAACTATTTTGTGTCAATTTTGACACTATATGATATATGATTTTTGTGAAAGTCATAACAGAATTATATGTTAGATCCAAGTTGATTAAATCAACACTAATATATCATAGTAACCTATAAAATTAGTGGAATTCATAAAAAACCTCAAATTACATTTATTTTGGTGTTTATAACATCAATTATGTCAATATTTCAAAAATAAGATAATTACTGCATCATCTTTGTGTCATAAATAAATTAAATTATTTGATGTCTAAAAATTACAAATAAAATACCATTATGTAGGAAATATTTTTAGATTTCTAATGAATATTTACAATCTAATTTATCTTATGTACAACCCTAATTTAAATATTTTTTAGTAAATAAACTTTGATTTTAACTCTTTTAACTCTTCTTTGAATTAAATAATAATAAATGTCCTAATCTAATCCATGTGGGCCTAAATGATAATATTTTAAACTTAAGGTTGTTTTTGGTCGAGATACACTTGTCCAATAGAATTAGGACATGTGTTAGGGTAATATTAATATCATTCTTACCCTTAATTACCCTATTTACTTTTAACCGTGGTAAATAAAAGTAAAAAGTTACTATTCACCAAAAATTATTTTAATCTCATTGAACCACATTTTACTTACTGACATCAACCGTGTCTCTCGGATTTTTGAAATTCCATTCACAGAAGCGGTAAAATTAAGTTTTATGAAAAATTCAGTTTTTTTAACTACCACTTAGTAGTTTCACTATTCATCAAAAATTGATGTTTTTCAGAACAATGCCAAAATTTCATCCTAAGCTATATTTCATATTCTGAATTCAAAAATGAAGTCTATTTTACCAAATTCATAACAAAGAAGTTTCATTAATTAATTTTATAATTAAATCTCGCTGTTAAAACAAATAGCGTGTTTTTAAGAAACAATATCTATCAAAAGATTGACACTTGATTATGTTTGGCTGAAATGTGAAATTACAACCAATGACCAACATTGTATTAAATTGTAATTATATATTCTAAATATACTTTAAAACCACTCAAATTAATAATTTATCACTATTAATTATTTCGATTAAAAAAGTTGTTTTTAATTATAATTTAGTAATTTTCACTATTCATCAGAAAATGAAAGTTATCCGAAAAGTACCAAAATTTCACCTTAGGCTAAATTCGATACTCCGAATCCAAAAATGAAGTCCATTTTGAGAGCTAAATTTTCCAAAATTTAAAAAGTTGTTATTACTATTCATAACGGCTAGTTTTAATAATATTTTAATAGCATATCGTTGTTTCGTGAAACTCAGTATTGCGTACTACAGACGCTATCGAGGAATGTTGTGATTGCGTGTAATGCAAGGCAAGTCAAGGATGCGTGTTGTGAAAGCTCCTTTTGGTGTAGCGTACAATACAAGACATTAGTGAAATTAAAAAGAATATTTTTCATAAAATCTCGGGGTGTTACACAAACTTTGGAGACTATAGGGGTTGGTACAGAAATAGTATATGAAGTGTTTGGTGCATGATAATGAGTAGGGGGACTGGTCATGACATGATATTTCAGGCACCCCATTATTAGAATAAGGACAATAATATTATTAAATGAATAAGTGAAGTGATACTGCATGTAGGTTAGATACCGAGGTGAGGTGCAATAAAAAATATTATTATTTTTAGTGGTTGAACAAGGTGGTTTTTATTAATGTAATATATTTCAATTAAATACACCAATATATTTCATGTCAAATGGATTAATTTTTTCCTTGTGTTTTCTGGAATGGATCACAAAAAGTTTCTACAAGTAATAGAAGAAGTGAAGGTTCAGCAGGCGGATCTAGTGGATCATTCAAGGTTTGATTTGACAAGGGAGGATGAGGGCTAAAATTGGACCTTGTTTGTTTTTTAATGGAAGAGTCTAAAGATTTTTTGTAGAAATAATATCAAATAGAGATATGTAGAATTTCATATATTTACTTACTTTATCCTTTAGTCAAATTTGAGCTAATTTTGAGTTTTTGGTTTTTTGGAAGTTAGTTAGATGTGAGAAGAGGCATGTTAATAGTGGATGATGCATCTTAGTGATCAATAGGATACATATGATTCAGGGGTTGATTTCAAAAGGGAGATTTTTATGTATTTATTTTCATTTACAATCAAGGTAATAAATATGTAGAATATTGTATCCCTTCTATAGGGGTTCTTGAGCATATGATAGTAAAATTCAATGTAAATAGATCTTTTTTGTTTTTTCTTGTGACCTATTTCTAGATGAGTAGTCTATATCACGACTTTTCTATGGATGTCATGCAACCTATGATCAGATATGTAGTTCCCCCATTAAAAAGTCTTATATTCTTAGTGGTGTGGAAGAAATGAGAGGTTATTGAGTATATGAAATATTGGAGAGGAGATCCCTACGATGGATGATAAAGGGGAATCTCGAGGAGTATATATTCAAGAATAAGATCATAGATGTCATGGTAGTCAAGGTTTCTGTTAGTAGGGAGTCAATCAAAGCAATAATGTTTATGATTTCATAGGTCTATTGGTTCCTGAGTGTCTATTAGGAGATTACTATTGGTCTGTTATACTTATGGGGGTTATGGTCACTATCAAAGGGTTGGCTATGGGAACTAAGGAACACCTACCTTTCTACTAGGAGATTCCTAGTTGAAGTGTGGGAGTGAAATTTTTTAGGGAGACAATAACATTTTAGAAAGAGTATATATAAAAGAATAATTTTTTTTATTATAAAAAATAGCGAAAAAATGATAAAATAATAATCACCCCAAGAAGAATAAATGAAGAATAAATAAATATAACAATAATAGAACCATGTAATGTCATGATGATTTATAACTAAATGATGTTTTGTATGTGATACATATAAGAGATATAAATATAAATGATAAGTGACTCTGAAATCCCCTGTCCCAAGTCACATGTAGATCATGTTTTTAAACTCAAACCTATCCTGCATGAACTCAGTACACTTATCCAAACCATTATCCATACTATATTCATAGGTACCAAATGATAGCCGCAATAGACTGTGAGTAAAATATAATTGGTGGACACCACCATCTCTAAAAAAACTATCCTAAATATATATATTTCATATAATAATGTGATTAAACAGGTGAATTAATTTAAAAATTGATATTTCAGAGAAAATAAATCCAGTGATAGTTGAGATATGGGTGGACACTTGGGTCATCCATACATGCTATGAAACCATGATGGAGGTCTTTTACATGGATGTATCATCAAACATCATAAAAAATTAGCAAATCTTGAGGAATATTCTCTTACTAAGGATGAATCACACATAACATATCATAGATATATGGTTTATACCCTCTATGTAACAAGAATATATACTTCAAGCATACATGAATCCCACCCTTAGGATTCTAGTGACTACATATATTTTCCAAAAGAAGTTCATATCCCATGTTTCCTACCATCATGTTGTATCATATACCCTACACATTACCCGTATATGAGAATTTATCCATTCACCGTATCCTCAGGTGTAATAGATGGTGATCTAGAGATATAAACACAACAATATTTCATATCACGAAAAGAGTACAACAAGGTATGAAACATTCCACCATTAGGAATAAATCAAAAAATATGTCATATGAAGATATAATTCTAATCATGAAATACTCATAACCATTTACAGAGATAAGAATACATGTCCTCATAAAAAAATTAATTAATTCATTCAATTACTGTTTTCTTGTCATTTATATTCCTTTAAATCATGTTCCTAATTGTCATAAAAATTATAATATGTTTATCTACATATATCAAATTTTCCCAATATTTTTAACATAACATTATATATCCATATCTCATTAGGCCAAGAAACCAGAGAAAATTATACGTCTATTGAATGATTATTGTTCATATGACTATATTCCAAGAAATCACCTGAAATATCATGTCATACAAATTTATGATATTAATCCAATAATCAAATCCCATTATTATGTAAAAATACTTATTAATAATTATTCCATTTCATATTGATTTCAAGGGTAGGATCACATCACATGTGGCTGAAAACCCAGTGTTAATAATAATTGTCCCAACAAGATCAATGAGAGTTCTATGAAAAGATTACATCACAAAAATTGTGAATTATCGAATTATTTATGGTTTCCATATGGAATTACTATGTAATAACTGTTATTACACAAATTCAAATGAGTTAAAATATAAAAATGGCGCCTTTATAGAAAACCTACATCAATATAGGAGAAGTTATAGACTAACTCCGTACATCAATGGTAGAATTTTGTTCTTCCTTTATACTATTAAAAACAAGGACATAGAACAACATAATCAAATTGATATTGATTCTCGCTTATAGAGGATTCTCATAGATCACCACCCAAACAATGATTTTACACAAATTTGAAAAATACTGCATTCAAACTACTCCTGAGTCATTTTTTTGTAAAAACATTAAAGGTTCTAGAAAAACAAGGGAGTTTTATATAGATAAATGAAAGGTCTATTGTGTGGTGATTTTATAGTAACCACAACCATGGTGCTGGATAGAAAACTAAAATGAATATGATCTTTTAATAAGACACCAACAACACTGAGTTATGCATCATGACACAGTTGTTCACTAGGAGGAACTACTATGACACATGATGATGTACTGAAGAATGTAAAGATGAAATCCATGTCACAATGATGGAGAATAAAGAAAAGAACCCTTGATGGGGAATGCACTAAGGGCGTGTGACGTGAAACACTATGGAATAGAGTTGTCTTTGTATGAATTCAGAGTAATAAAATAATGCAAAATGGATTAATGGAATCTAGTTTTGCGGGGGGGGGGGGGGTCCATTTTTCATGGAATACAATTTTGACACCTTATCAAACTCACTCTTCCACTCTGAAATGTAGTTCATCTGACTATATTCCCAAGACACTTATTAAAAAAGAATTAACACATAAGAATGACAATCACATTGCAATGAACCAAAACTTTTTTTAATGAATATCCTCTTGGATTTAATTAAATTCCTTATTATGTAAAATGTTTCTACAAAACATATGAACTTCCTTGGTTTTATGTTTTTGGATTTTAAAATACCATTTTGGATTGTAAGTATTGCTAATACATCTGTTGAAGAGTGATCACATGATTAGTATAAATATAGGGCTTTAACAATTATAATCTACTCAGAAAATGGAAATGATTTCCTTATCCAGTAGAATTGCTCTATACGAAGCCCATAATTTGGAACTCAGAAAGGAGGTAGTGTCACTGGGATTCGTTTTTGACCAAGAACATGTTGAGATTCAACACATTATTCTTTAATGGAAAAAACTATAGGAGAAATAGATGTTAATAGATATTACCACCCGGGTGATATTATCCGAGCCTCCCCAAGAGTCTATCACCATCAGACACCTTAGTCTTAGGTCTTATACGAGGGTTATAAGGGGTTATGTAGTAAGATGCTATAACTATGATTATGTGAATTATTTTTGTATAATGAATATTCATTAATTTTCTTATTGTTTCATTATAAATTGTTTTCAAAGAACAAATATTATTTTCAGTTAATATTCAAATTCAATTAACAAATCTATTTTATTGAATTAATGTAATTTTGAATTAAATAATATTTTTAATAAAATATTATTCCTAAATTTCTTTTTATTAATTATTATTGATCATAAAATTTTTATGAATACAATGGTAATTTTTATTATGGTTTGAAAGTATTTTTCGGTAAAACCAATGACTTTTCAATAAATGATAGTTTTTAAATTATTAGTAAAAATAAAAATATTTATCAAATTATTTTGATAAAATGAATATTATTTTTGGATTCAGGACGTCCATATTATCTAACATTTATTTTTCCATTATTTCCTATGATAGTCAAATTTTTGGTTAAAAATTAAATACTGTTTAAATACATAATGTATTTAATGAGATCCTAATGACCCAATAGTGATGTAATAAAATAATATAAATGGTGTATTAATCCAATATATGTTTTAACATAAAAAAATGAGATTTTATATTTTTTTGATTAATTATATGAGGCCTTAGTGGACCCTCCAAGACTTATAAAGTATTTAATCATTTTGAAACGATTTTCTTAAGAGTGTGACACACCTCCACAAAAGAAATCCTAATTTTTTTATGCTTGAAAATTGGACTTATAAAATTATTTTTTCCACTACCCTTTGGAAAAAACTGTTGGCAAAAACCATGAGTTAGTTTGTGGTTTTGAATAATTAATAATATAGAATCAAAAACATGAGTTTGTGAAATATTAAAGAAATCCCATATATTTTCCAATATAAACCCACCAAATATCACACTACTCTTCACTAAAAACCCATTTATCATGACCCTACTCTCGAATCCTCTCTATTTAATCTTCCAAGGTACCCCAATCTCCCAATAAAAATCTCTCAATTCTCTCCCAATCCTTTGGGACCACACTTCCTTGCAAGGGATCCTCACCTTCCTCTCCACCTCTCAAAATCAAGATTCTCATGGAAAAGTAGTTATTGTAATATTTAATGGTTATAATTTAAATATTTTATATTCATTATACTAATTTCCATTTGATGTCATTTTAATGAGGGAATATTTATCCTCCCTCATTTTGACCCATACATAATCTGTTATTATGCCAAAATTTCATAAGGGATTTTCCACCCTACTATTTTATGAATAATTATTTTCATGTTATTTCATTTAATTCATTTTTTTATGATGTGGGAATATGTTATTATATATCCTATTTACTGCCCATTTCATGTCTAAATTATGATATCCCATTACACTCTCATTTATCCCTCTTATGAACCCTTATGTATACTCGTTACCATGCAGATTTTTCATAAGGGATTTATTCGTTTCTCATTTTTATCCAAGTTTTTGGGTTGATATAACATTTTATTTTGAATTAAAAATGTTTGGGTATGATTTCATACCTTCCCCATGCTTCCCTCCTTATTGTTTTTCCAATTAGAGATCTTTTTCTCTCATTAATCCCCCTAATGTACACCTGTTACCATGTTGAGATTTCGTAAGTGTTATTCTATTTCACCTCTTTCTTAATGTTTATTTTTTATGTTACACCTTTTATTTCCAAATTAAATGTGTTGGGACATGTATATATATGAACCCTTACTGTACATTTCATGTACATATTATTATATACCCCGTTTTCTCTCATCAACTATTTTTATGAATTTTTATGTCACACCGTAATGCTACCGAAATTACACCGCGATTTTCTGAGAGAAAATCATTACGTAGTGAATACAATGCCCATTTCCCTCTAAATCATATTACCATTTATGTAAATAAACCTTTTTAATGGAAATAAATTTTTTATTCCACATTCCCTTTTCATGGAAAAACTTATGATTTTGAATGATTCCATGTTATATGATCTATGTGGATTACTTATGAATAAAATGAATTTTTTATAAATAGTGCACCCTGATAGTGATTCAATGCATTGGGTAAAGAATAATATCATGATAATCCATGTGAAATTATGGTTTACTCATTCTAATTCAAGTGAAATTAGGTTTTACTCATGCTCCATGTGCAATGTTCCATTTCACATGCTAATATCATTTTAAAAGTTTTTTCCACATATCTGTATTTTGATAAGAATGATATATCAACCCTTTATGTTCATGTTTATCATATGATCCATTGATATGCCCACTACCTTACATGTACTATATTATTCATTTTAATCTTTTTCTACTCCCTTACCATGATTTATAGCTTACAATTTTCTTATGTATGTCCTCAGGTTATCCGATGAAATGCTAAGTATTAAGGAATGTTGTGGTTATATAAAAGAATTTTTCAATAAGGACGATGAATTTTATGACTTATGAAGACATGTAATGTTCCAAATTTCTCAAGAAACAATAACTCTTGATCCTCAGAGTTTTCTTAAGTGCATGTTCATGTAATTAATGATGTTTATGTGTGTAATAATGAGAAGGGTTGTTATAGTTTGTATCAAAGTATAGGTTTGGTTATTTTTGTGATTAGGATTCGAAAACCATTTTTAAAGCCTTACGGATATGACAATGTATAATAAAAACATCCCTAAATTTTTGTGAGTACAGAGAAAGTGGGTTTTCTAGAAAATACATGCATGTCTAGATACGAACAAGTAATGGTGTCATTGGAATAGATGTATCTAGGGGAAAAACCTGAAAACACTGCTTTGATCTACACTCGATCGGGAACTAGTGCATGATAATGAACCCTGTGGGTCTCTGGGGTTAAAACTCCTAGCGGAAATGAATGGGTAAATTCATAATCTTAATATAAAACAAGCTTATCGAAATAAAAAAAAATCCACCTAAAAATATATGTGGGGATGTAGATCTTCGATAACATTTATTGAAGCGTATAAATTCATATGTTAAGGAAATAAATTTATTTTATAAGTAATCCATTTTCCCTTGGATTAATCTTAATGTGTTACCCCTATCATTCCTTTTATTCCATCCAGTTGCCTTTAATAGGTGGACTCTGGCTAAAAACTGATGCATAGATCAATTTGATGACTATTCTAATGAGATGACCAATCCAATTGGAGTGGGAATTGCAAACATTGTCTGGGTACTCTCTTAGTTAAATAATGCTTTGAATAGAAACATCGGTCTAGAGGAACATAAACCCCCCTCCACCCCACAAGAAATAATATGCTGTAATAGAGAGTATTACGAAACAAATCCCACATACTTTTAATGGATCATATGATCCCTCAACCATTGAAAAATAGATCAACACCACATATAATATCTTCTCCATCCTTCAATGATATCAACAATAGAAGGTTCATAGGGATTTTTATCATATGGAGGGTGAAGCTGGTATAAGGTGAACATTGTTCAGACTTATGATGCATGATGAAGATATCGAGGTAGTGGAATGGAAGGATCTCCAGAAAATGTTTTTTTGAGAAATATTTTCATTACACCCTCTAACATAATATGGAAAGGGACTTACATCCCATCAATAAAAAAGGATAGAAAATCCATCGAAGTGTATGAGGAAAACATCAATGGCCTGAATTATATGCCTCTGGCTTGGTCGTTACCCCCAAATAAAAGGTTGATTGCATTATTGGTGGGATAAAACCTAGAATAAATAAATCCTTACGGATATGTGACTTCGATAATTATTTGGAAATTTTCTAAATTATAGTAATAGTTAAAATAGAGATCATAGAATCTTTGGGGTATCAAGGAGATATGAAGAAAAAAGTGAAATTTAATTTTGGAAGTCTGATGGATAAATCCAATATTGATTATAAATTACAACACCCCACTAGAAAAAGGTGTGGAAAGAAGCACCCCAGAAATTTTTTAAATGGGATGATGAAATTCTTTAGGTGTATACGGGAAGGACACATAGTCAATAATTGCAAAAAATAAAACCCCTTATTACAAAAAAGGAGAGAAACTCTTTGATAAAACATCAATGCATTGTTCATCGCTACAAATTCAAATAACTATGTCACTTTTCGAACTAGTTCTGTAATCCAAGGGTTTTAGGAGGCAACCAACAACCTCCAATTCAACATGAGAGATATTTCCATATCACTGCCACTAAAGCGAACCAGGACAATAATGTGGTGATAGGTATGCTTGTTATTCATTCATGAATCGATAATTCACTTTCTGATTCTTGTTCTATGCATTCATTGGTATCCTAACTGTTTAGTTGAACAATCCCAACACCACAAAAAATCATCTAAGTAGAGATGTCAGTGAGAATGGAAAATGGGGAAATCATGTCATCCAAGGAATTTAAATCCTCCGGTCTCAATTTATGGATTGAACATACCAGAAATACTTTTTATACTACCTTTAGTGGAATTTTATGCAATTCCTGGCATGGATTGGATTTCCTTATATATAGCCGACATAAATTGTCATGAGAGGGAAATCACTCTCCACATGGAGAATTGACCTCTGATTCTGTACAAGTGAAAAGAGGGGGATGAATCATCTTTAGAATAGTCATCTCAATTGTGGATATTATTGACCTATGAGAATGTGTATCTTGTTCAGATGATAGTGTCTAATGGAGAAACCATCCTTGAATACTTGTCTATTATGAGAGAATTCACTGAAGTGTTTTCTGAGAAATTTCTTTGTCTTCCACTTAGAAGAGATATAGAATTCTTGACTTATCTTAAACCTTGGGAATTGAGAATATCCACGAATCTGTATATAATTCTTGTTTTGGAGCATGAAAATCGAATGAAACAACTAAAAGTGAAATTGGATAAAGGGTTTATACGTCCAAGTGCTTCATCGTGGGCTGCACCAATCCTCTTCATCAAAAAGAATTATGGTTCAATGAGACTTTGCATTGATTGTCATGAGATCAACAAAGTCATGATAAAGAATGTGTATCCACTTCCATGATTCAATGACTTGTTCTTTCAGCTATGTGGAGCACAATACTACTATAAGATGTATCAATGGTTTAGATATTACCACGCAAAGGTGAAGAAGTAGGATATTCCCACGACTGCTTTTTATAAAACGTATGAGAACTATGGACTCATAGTAATGCCTTTTAGACTGACTAATGCTCAAGAAATTTTCATGAACATGGTGAATAGAGTCTTTATATATTACCTCAAAAACTTTGTGGGACTCTTTATGGAAAATATTGTATTATAATCCAAAACCAAGGAGGAGAGTAATTTGAATATAAAAAATGTACTGGAGACCTTGGGAAAGGATATGCTCTCTCTAGTGTATAGAAAGTCTGAGATCTAGTTGAAGGAAGTCTCATTCATGTGTCTAATCATCATAAGAAATAGGATATATATGGATCCCTTCAAGACAACTGAAATTGAGGAATGGCCGAGTCCAACATTAGTGACAAATATTTGTAGATTCATGGGAAAGATTGATATTGTCACCGATTTTTGAGAAATTTATCATGATTGAAGAACCCTCTTATGTAGCTAAAAAGGAATGGAGTCTAGTGTTCTTGGAGGGATGAATGTGAATATAACTACATGAATTTCAGAAGGAGGCTTATCACTACACCCCTGATCATAGTATCCACAAGTGAGAACATTTTGTGGTATTCAGTGATGCTTTGAAAAAGGGCATGCATTGTGTGTTGATGAAAAATGACAAAGTCATCACATATAATTCAAGGTAATCGAAATTTCATGAGAAAAACTATCCAACACATGATCTGGAGTTAGCTGTAGTAATCTTTGATTTAAAAAATCGGCTAAATTACCTTTATGGGGAGAAGTGTGAAGTATATATAGATCACAAAAGCCTTTAGTATATATTCACACAAAAATGGATGAATATGAACCAACAATGTTGGTTAGAGTTGATCAAAAAATGTGAATGATAAATTCACTATCATCTGGGGAATGTGAAGAAGGTGGAAGATTATCTAAGTAGAAAGGATCCAACAACTCTTTCATTTATGATAAATGAAAAGGATATAATCTTTATATATTTGATGAAGATGGGCATGGTAATCATAAAAAAGGTAACATCATTAATCATTTCACAAATGAATGCTCAACTATATCTTTTGGAATAGTTAAAGGATGCTCAAAAGAATGATGTGGGAATTGAGAGGAATATTAATGTTATCAAAAAAGGTAAATCCTTAGAGTTCAATGTTAGTGAATAAGGAATTGAGAGATTTGGGTCAAGACTATATGTTTCTTGAAATCTGGAGTTAAAGAACTAAATTTTGGATGACGTACATACTTAGAATTTCTCCATTATCCTAGGAGACACGAACATGTATCGAGATCTCTGAGAATATTATTGGTGGGATGACAAGAAGAAAGAGATCACCGAGTAGACATCAAAGTGTTTGGTATGTTATAAAATGAAGACTAATAGGCAAAAGTCTATTGGGATTACGAAAACATTACCCATACCAACATAGAAATTGGAGAACCTCATCATGTACTTTTTCCACAGACTTCTAAAGACTACCAATGGAAGAAATGTAATATAGATTATTGTGGATCATCTTACAAAGGCTGCACACTTCATTTCAATTCGAGAGGATTTATCATTGGAAAACTGTCACCTATATGCCTCATAGAAGTGGTAAGGTTGAATGGAGTACCACTATCGAATGTATCTGATCGAGATATAAGATTCCCCTATAAGTTCTAGAAGAGTCTCGAACAAGCTCTAAATACTATGTTGAACATTAGTATGACTTATCATCCTCAAACTGATGGCCAATCTAAGAAGACTATCAAAACACTTGAGGGCATGTTGATTGCATGCCCAATGGACATTAAATAAGGATGAGATCAACATATTCCTCTGGTTGAGTTATCTTATAATAAATGCTTCCACTCGAGAATCCAAATACCTCCTTATGAATCCCTTTATGGGAAGCAGTGCAGAACACCAACATGTTGGGATGAAGTGGGGGAGTTAAATCTCCTTGGTCCAGAAATGGTCGTTGAAATCATGGAAGAGGTTATGACCATCCAGTATCACATTAAAGATGCTCAGATTTGAAAAATGATCTATGATGATAATATTCGATGAGACCTAGAGTTTTAGGTTGGAGACATGGTATTCCCCTACACATCACCATGGATGAGAGTGATGAGATTTGGGAAGAATGGAATGCCTAGTCCATGGTACAATTTCCCTTTTGAAATCCTTTATCATATGGTATAAATGACCTATTAACTAGAAATCCCACTGAACCTATCTTAAGTACATGATGTATTTGAGGTATCACTTTTGAGGAAGTACATAACTAAACCATAACATGTACTCAAAATAGAGGTGGCAGCATTGGAAAATGACCTCTCCTGTGAAGAGAAGTTGGTGAAGATCTTAGATAATAGGAAAAAAGTTCATCGAAATAAAAAAAAATTACCCTCAACAAGGTATTTTGTCCAAACCACTTGTTTGAAGAAGAAACCTGGGAATTAGAGGAAGTGATGAAGGAGAGTTACCCACATATGTTTTAGAGTGGGAAAAGAAAATTTCAGTGGAGAAATATTTTATTGGGGTAACATGGTAATGACCTAAACATTTGTTAATGAAAATTCCTCTTGATCTAATTAAAAGTATTATTATGTAAAATGGTAATATAAAACATATTAAATTTTTTGGTTTTATGTTTTTTTATTTTAAAATACCATTAATAATTAATATTATTTCTAAAATATCTGTTGAACTGTGATCACATGATTAGTATAAATTTAGGAGTTTCACAAATCCACTTTACTCAGGAAAAGGAAGCGATGGCCTAATCCAATAGAATTGCTCCATACAAATCCCATTTTTTGGAACTCGTAAATGAGTTATCACAACTAGGAATCACTAATGACCAATACCAAGCCGAGATTTAACCTTTTAAGCTTGAACAAAACCTCTTTTAGGAGAAGTGGACGTTAAAAGAGATTACCACCCAAGCGATATAATCTGAGCCGCCCCAAGAGTCTATCATAATCACACACCAAACCCTTAGGTCTTATGTAGGTGTTATAAGTGGTTATGTGGAAATAACCTAGCACTATTATTATGTGCATTATTTGTTTATAATGAATATACATTATTTATATTATTATTACTTTGTAAATAGTTTTTAAATGGAAAATAGTTTTTTCGATTATATTCAAATTCAATTAAGAAATAATATTTTATGTATTCAGGTATTTTAGAATCAAATAATATTTTTAATAAAACATTATTACTAAAATACTTATTATTAAATATAATTGATGCTATAATTTTTATGAATACAATTGTAATTTTTATTATGGTTTGATTTTTTTTCAAAACCAATGAATATTTGATAAATTTTGATTTGTATTTTACAATTAACAATTCAAATATTTTGAAAAGTATTTAGATTTTTTTAAATTCAGTATTTTTAACTTATCTCACGATGAATTTTTCATAATTTTCTGAGACAATCGAATTTTTGGTTAAAAATGAAATACCATTTAAATATATAATGTGTTTTAGGACATCATAACGAACCAATAGTGATGTATTAAAATACTATAAAATTGATATTTGGAAAATATATGTTTTGACTTTAAAATAATGTGATTATATATTTGTTTTCTCAATATTAGGATGCCTTAATGGACCCTTCAATACTTATATAGTATTTTAATATTTGAAAATGATTTCTTTGAGAGTGTGACTCACCTCCACATAGGCAAGACTAATATTTTAAAAATTTAGTCCATTACCTTTATAAAATAATTTTTTCTAATCCCCTTTGGAAAAACCCATGGGAAAAACCATGGGTTAGTTTGTGGGTTTCAATGATTAATTATATAGATTCCAAAACCTGTGTTTCAGAAATATTAACGATTTCCCATCTCTTTTACTATATAAACCCACCCAAGCTCCTACTTCTCTTCACTAAAAACCCTTGTAGTACCACCGTACTCTACCCTCCTTTATCTAGAATCCTCCTGAGGTGCCCCATGCTCCCAATAATCCTCTGTCAAGCCTCTCCCAATCCTTTGGGATCACACTTCCAAGTATGAGATCCTCACATTCCTCTCCACCATTCAAATTCAAGAATCTTATTTGAAAGTAGTTCTTGTAATTTCAAAATTTCAAAATTTCATTATTTATAGTCAATATATTAATGTACATTTTATTTTATTTAAATGATGTATTATTATCCTCCCACATTTTGACCATTACCTAAGCCGTTACTATGCCAAAATTTTGTGAGGGATTTTCCACCCTCCTATTTTACCAAGCATTATTTTCATGTTATGTCTTTGAATAGGTTTTATACCCATTTTAGTATGTGTTATTATAAAATATAATTACTTACCATTTTATGTATAAATTATGAGATCCCATTCCACTCTCATTTATCCATCTTATTAACACTTATGTATACTCATTACATTGCTAAATTTTCGTAAGGGATTTTGTCCTGTCCTGTTTTTTTCCAGGTTTATTTAGGATGATATACCCTATACGAAAATATACATATTGAATGGTACTAAAATTCATTTATTTGAAATTCCCTAATCGTGGAATAAATTATGGTGTTGAATGATTTCTCTTAATTTGTTCCATATTGAACACTTATGCATGAAATGAAAAGTTTATAAAGGGTGTACCTTGATAACACTCCAAAGAATTAGGTAAAGAATAGTATCACTATAAGCCATGTGAAATGAGGATTTACACATGAAAATTAAATTGAAAAGTGGGTTTAATCCTTCTAATTCATGTTCAATGTGGTTTTCCTCATGCTCCATGTGTAATGAGGCTTGGTTCATGCTAATATCATGTAAAATGTCGTTTCCACATCTCCACATTATGATAATCATGCTATATCATTCCTTTACGTTCATGTTTCTATTATGGTCCATTAATATTCCAATTTCCTAACATTTATTGTATTCTTCTTTTTATTTCTTGTTTACTCCCTTACTGGGATTTATAACACACCCTTTTCTTATGTAAGTCATCAGGTTATCCCATGCAATGCAAAGTACAAAGAAATGTTTTGGTCATGTAATTGATAATTTCAATAAGGATTTTGCATTTTATTCTTTAAGTTGTCATGTAATATTATTAATTTCCAAAAACACTAGAACTCTCAATTCTCAGAGTTTTCATAAGTTCACATGTATGTAATGAATCATGTTTATGTGTGTAATAAATAGCAGGGATGACATACACAAATGGATATTTGTAACTGATGTGGGGTATATATTTGGTATGGTCCAAGAAAAAAAGGGCCAACCACAATAAATATACCTTATATGGTAAAGAATGTGGTGAATCCTCATCGTCTATCAATTTTTCAATACAACCCCAACCTCAGTAGTATAGTCTTATCTCAATAGAAGAATATAGTTATAATAATATAGGCCATGGTGTAGTTCCCCTATATTTGGTAGAATGTTTTTTACAAACACATTTTTAGCCTCATTAAGATTTACAAATTCCCCAAGAACTTAATTAAATATTGTTAAACATCATGAAAATGAGAATAATGATTAAAAAGGCTCTAATTAGGGAAACAAAAAATTCATTGTGTTATAATTCTTGATTCTTTCAAGAACAAACCAATCTAGACTAAGGCTTGACAAAAAAATGTTCAAACAAAGAACACCAACTCAAAGAGGTTAACGAAAACAAAAAGTGGACAAGAATGGAAAAATATGGGATCATACAACATCTCCCCCATGTAACATCTTGACAATATGTTGTGCTCTAAAACATCAAAGTAGTTATCATCAAACAAATCTGACCACAATGTTTGAATTTCAAACTCACTCTCCCATGTATCCTCTTGCACACCAACATACAACCACTTCACTAATACAAGATGTATGGTATTCCACCTCATATATTTTCCTCACCATGGATAATGATAAAGGTCAGAATCTCTTGAATGTATTCATTAACATCATGCTCAATGTCACCGACTTTTATAACATGAGATGTGTAAAGATGATATTTATGAAGTTGTGACACAAGAAAAAGTTCATGAATAATGTTGTAGAACTATATAAGAGATAAATATAATTCTTCTAGATGGAACCTTGCCATTATTTATAAAGAACTAAAAAACCTATGCACTATCTTCCCTTGATTTCTGATATGGTGCTACCACATCCACTATAGAAACCAACGTAATACATAATGACCAAACACAACTCTATAGGTTGTATTTGATGGTTATCATAGTATTTTTTTGCTCCACATGGTCAAAAACCAATTTCTGATCATCTAGAAATATTTAGAAGTATCATCCTTTAGTGTAGGTCCATTAAGGTATACTATCATTACTCTAGAAGAAAAAGTGCAAAATGAAAACAACTTCCATAAAAATACATGAACAGATTCATTTGGAAATATTACTTTAATATGTTATTATAAGAGATGTACTTATGTAATAAAATATCATCCCAAGAGTGAAAAAAGACCCAAACATGGGATCATAATATATCCTCTAATTTTTTAATCATTATATCGAATTGGAAATAAGTTTGGGGAAGATTGGTTGTACTAATAACAAGTTGTGACCCCAATTCCATCTGAAATCTTGGAGAAAACCGATATGTGAAATGAGTATCTTAATATAAAATTATTCACCTATGAAAACTATTCATTTAAAATACTTCCCTATATATATACTACCCAAATCGTCATCATTTATTGTATATCTAATAAGAAATTAGTGGTTAGCCTTCATTAGTTCATCCAAGATTATCAAAAGTGCATCATTATTGTTGGGTTTCCTAGGTAATCTTGTAATTAAATTTGAAATGACACCCCCTCACTTACATGATTAAATAGATAATGGTTTAAAAAACCTAGAAGGCCTATGGTGCTCAGCCTTCATATATTGATCGGTTTAATATATCTCTATGAAGCATGATATCTCACTTTTAATCCCTGCCCACCAGTACTTTGTATAGAGATCACAATACATCATTGTTATAACTGAATGTAGAAACCATATAGAGCCATGAAATTATCTAAAAAAATCCTTTCTCAAGTCTCTCGAAACCCTTACACAACTATGAATATAAATAATATTTCCACTGCTATGTAATCATACTAATGGTGGCTCACCACCATATAAGCTATAACTCATAGATATTTTTTATAGATCAGATAAAACACTATCATTATCAGGACTTAATGAATGTGTGTAGTAGATATTGAAGTCTAATACAATCTTCCCTATGACTCTCTATCATCAATATAAATGTCCAAAATGATTTCTCCAGTCACCACTCATCGCAGGACCCCTACACTACCTTTGTCTAAATCTTCCATTTCATGGTATCAGTTACAACATTTTCATTACCTAGTTTTTAATCCATGTTGATGCTTAACTCTAAAGATACATAAACCAACTCATATGATCAATGTTCAAGACTTTCTAAGTAAATTTTACTTGAGTCTCTGTTGGTCCAGGTGCACTATTAACCTCACTCCCAAAAGATAGTTCTAACAACACCTCATAGAATGTTACACTATAACTAACTCTAGATATTGAGTAGGATACTTCCAATCATGTCATAACTTATTTCAAGAGAAACAAGAAACCAGATGATTATCCTACATCAAAACTACATCAAGTCTATCGTTAAATATATCATAGTATATGGTATAATATTTTCCCAATATAGGGAATGTGAGGATAAATGATGAGGTCAGACTACTCTTAATCACATTAAAATATATCTAACAATTTTATTGCAAAAAAAATTCACCCCTTTCTTGGTTATTCCAAAAATTGATGTTGAAAAAATGTGGTAAGTCCTAGAACCGAAAATTGAAGGATAGACCCAGAAACCTCTAAATCTCAAAAACATTCTTGGGTCAGTCCCAAGACTATATTAATTTAACTCTCTATTTTCCACTTCCACACAGGCCTCTATGATAAAATTGACCAAGATATGTATTATGTCATTCTATAATATTATATTAGATTGATTAGAATAAAAAAATGATATATCAATGTACTTAGGATGATTTTTAGATGTGTACATGATCATATAAATTTGTGCATTACATCATGATCATATTTAAAGAACACTTCAAATTGATCTGAGAATAGATAAAAGAAATAACTCCTCAATTTCATGAACGTCTATTTTAAAATTTTTAGACCAATCAACATCCCTAAAAACTCAAACAATCCATACAAAATAAAAGATGTAGTATTAAGTATGGTTAATGGTCTCACTCTCAACTAATGAAATCCTAACCTTATGTAAATCATGGAAATGATATTCCCAACTCCCTATTGATTAAGGATATAATCAATTTGTGTTAGGGGATACTAATTATTGATCAATTTTTGGTTTGATATCCCAAAATGCACCCATAAATACAATTTTCCATCAGCCTTATGGGAGAAAATCAAAGGAGAACCCCATGGAGATATATGAGGCCATATGAATAATTTTACCTCTAGATCATGCAACTGAACATCATATTCCAAAAAATATCCTAGTTCCACTATATAAGGTGAGATGTAAATTAGATCAGATCTCAACACTAAATTTATTAGGAACATGATGTCATGATCGAGTGGTAAGTAAGAAAGTTATTTAGGATAATCATCATTAAAATGGTTTGAACACTAGAGGAAAAGTATCCTCTTGTATTCCACCATCATCTAGTAATAGGCTTTCTTACTGTACCATGAGGAAAACCAATCAACAATAAATTGGTAATCTATGACCAACATGAACATCCCACTTACTTTAGTGAGTATTATTTCCCCTTTTAATTTTGAATGGTATCAATATTTTGATAATATTTGATACGATCTTTTTATATAACATTCTAATACATTCCAATGATGAAATAAAAACATAACATTTATAAAACAAGTAAATCCTAAAGGAAATGAAAACCAACAATTTATAGAGAACTCTCCTTGATGCACTTTATATTCCTTGATCTCAATCCAAATTTCTTGTCAATTGTCATAAAACTATATATAAACTCTACAACCAAGACCAAACCATTTTAAAATCGTGTACATTGGAAGGAATGTAATGATATTATATCAGAAAAAACCAAATAAAATATTTAGGATAATATAATCATAACATTGTCAGTAGAAGGTCCAATATATAAACTAATGAGAGTAAAGTTTATAGTGCGAAGTTGAATCACACCTCTACCTTGGGATTAAGTTTGAATATCCTTTTTTTAATCTTATATATTAGAACTGATACATATTCCTTGGATAATCATATCCCATACCTCAATCTAGACATCCTATTTAGGTCCATCTTCTAGTTTACTGAGGGTAGATTACTCCCCCCATGAGTTAGGTGACTATCTTAATCCCTTTCATTTCCACAAATACGGTACACTCCTATAGAACAACATTAAATGAACTAACCTTCTCTAGGAATGATACTTCACTGTAGGTTAGAGAAATTTAGAGTGCTTGTGTTGAGACATTTCATTGTATTAGAATTTCAATATATCCCGACTCTATAATTGATTTCTGTTTCCTTTTCTATTCTTCCAATGAATACCATGATGATAATTGTCCAAGTTTTTATTCCTAATTATATTATAATAAATCCTAGATCACCCTACATTATGTAATGGTCTACACTCAAGGTATCTCTAATATTTACCTCTTTGATGAGATCATCTTCCAACGATGGGTAAATATTCTATAGCTTTTTAAAGAATATATCATATTTCATCACTAATATCCCCTTCGATGCCAATTGAATGAACTCGTGATCTATCTTATACCTCAACACGTCTGTATAGAAGTGGATTACTGATATTTTCTTAAATTCCTTCCAAGATATGTCCTAATACTTATTGAATTAATATATAATTTATCAATATTTATTGTAAGGTTCTAAAAATATGTATGTAGAAATATTAACCATCCTATATATGAGTACATTAATCTTCTTGATAGTCATTTGGACTATATAAATTCATAAATTAGCTTCCTAATGGCCTCCCTCCCTAGTGAATGATGGTGGATGATATAGATGGACACTGTCATTAATTTAAACATCGATGATATGATAAAAAAATATCCCCCTCCAGAAATGAAATGAAGCTAAATAATTTTTCATAAATATGATCATCCATTTAATTCTCTGTAGAAATAGGAAGTTTTTCTTATTCGCATTTGGAGGATGATTATTTATATTCTTCTTCTACCTGATCTGAAGATCACAATGGGGAATTTTCACTATAAGGATTAATGTAAACCATAGAACATAGGTTATATTACAATTTCAACCTCCAAAGGTGATAAAAATAATGGAAAATTGGCTCATGGTTTCTCTTTACTGGTCCTAAAAAACAAATATGGAATAACATAATAGTTTCATTCATTTATTTTTATTAGGTATATTAAGTGATTTCATTTCATAGTTCATATGAAAATATATGTCTCTTACAACAAATATGTCACTATAATGAAAAATTCATGTCAACATATATAGCTATGTTCCTTAAATGATGAATTAATATTCATATAATTCTATTATAACCCATGATTAAAATCTCTTAAATAGTAACTACACACATAAAGTGAACCACCCAAGGAAAAATAACATAAAAAATGTAACAAGAAATCATGATGAACAAAAATCATATCACTAGGAACATGGATTTCCCACATTGATAGGTAAGTTTATCCCATGGATGAGCTCATTACCCAATCCCAAAAAAATATTGTATCCTTTATACATTTACCATATAGTATTTGAATATAAGAGAAATATCCCAATGCAACATCCTTGTGACATCCCTGATGTAGTAATCCTCTATGTGATCGATCTTGGTTAGATATGTGACCTTAGGCATGCCTCCAAGTACAATAGTGGGTTTTGACTAGTTGTGAAGGTTTAATTAATATAGTGTGGAGACTATAATCTTTATTACAATGTTTTTATAACATCAAAAATAATAAAAGAGTAGAATAAATGTAGGAAACAAAATGAATAATCAAACATGGATCCATAGAAAAAAATAAAGAGTCAAAACAATCCAATAATAATATAACCAGGTAATCTTAGGTAGAAATGTGACTAAATAAATTTATATGTTTCATATAAATTGTTGAAAAAAATAAAAATATAATATTCCCTAAAGTCCACAATAACAAGTACAATTTTGATCACATCTCTATGCTCCAACCCATCTAGAAATCACTAAATTAAAATAGAACCCCTTCCCTTACAAAAAGTACATATATGAAATATTCTTTGGCACCAAAAAATACCACATACAAGGTGTGAGTACAAATAATTAGGGAAACAACAAAATTTATAAAAAATATATTATGAAAATATATAATGTATGAACCAAATAATTAAATTGTACATTTAATTTAATATATAATACTACACATGAAATATGTCCACTAACCTCGAGGCTCTAGGTAGACACCCAGGACTTCCAAACATAATTCAACACCCTGAAAAATTTATATGTATAGTGGTTAATCCTCTTACATAAGGATATATCATTGAATTTTGTGCCAAATTATTCTACCAAGGGTTAATTACAATTATTTTATCATGAATAAATGGTTCATACGCTCAAGATAATAAGTATCTATCCCAAAATCATACAAGCGTCTCTCCCTTAGGAATGTAGTTACTATGTATCTTACCATTATGTGGTTTGTATCCCATAAAAATTACCCTCTTGAACTATTTTATACCATCGACCTTAACATAATTAGGGAATCTAACCATGATCATTACCCTCAGGCATCACATATGGTTCTCAAAAGCACCAAACAAAATAATAAGTCATATCGTTGAAAAATTCAAACAAATCAGGTGGCATTATTCTATTATAAATAATTCATAAACAATGTCAATACATAATTTAATGTAAGAAAAACACATAACCACGTTCAAATAAAACAAAACATGTCTTCATAAAATACAATGATCAATTAATAAAATTACTATTTCCCTATTTATTTAAAATACACCGTACATAGTTCCTAATGGTCATTAACATTGAAACAATATATCTCCATATTTCAATTTATCCCAAATCTAATAATATAATAGTATCTATACATGTCTCAATAGGGTAAAATATTAGGAAAATTACATGTCGATTAATCTATAAGGCCCCAGCCTTAAAACTTACTTAATCTTGAGTTATTACAAGATTACACATTGAGGATCTTCTCGGGTTTAGAGTTTTAGAGAATTAGATCATAAAACTTGCGTTACATTCCACATATAAACAAAGTGGTTACATAAAGATAGTATTCTTCATTCCCATCAATGGAAACACATTTAAAATAAAACATGGATTATTTCTTGACACATCCTTGACTCTATCATCTTATCATGTACCTTTCCCTTGACCTGTGAAAAACATTTCAAAAAAAAAACTTGGGATGAGCATAAAAACTCAGTATGGGTTATAAAAACATGGAAAGGAAACATGAATTCATATATACATAAGAATGAAATCATACTTTACCCATAAAACATAGGCACTTTAACATACCTCATAAAATAATGAATAAATCATAGAAATCATAAGACATAAAGGTAACTTGAGGCATTCATAACATTATTACGTAGGGAGTAACCCTCTTAGTTACGTTTGGAATACCCATCACAGTATATTCCCTAAAATCTCTTCGGAGAAACCTTAAGGTTTCACTCATTCGCGTTACCCAATGCATTGGAGAGCTATAACGGGCTCACCCGCCCTTAGTTTATCACGGAACCACCCGTCTTCATAATAATGCCCAAGAACCATAACATAATCATATCACATAAAACATGCATAAAGGAAACATAACGTTTCCACATTTCAATCAAGAGATATCAATAAAACACATTGATATAATAAAAACATTATGAAAACCATTTTCAATACCAAAATAACAGAAAAGTAAAACATGGTATATATTTTTCTTTTAAAAAGAAGGTATGGCTTGTAGAGGAAGCCGAAACTCAAATAACGGTTACGACGGCGGAGAAGTCGTTGTCGCCGCATACGTACGAAAAAAACATTCCCTTTTGTCGTTTAGTAAACGCTTCGTATAAAAAAGATTCCTTTTGAATAAACATAAAAGTCAAAGGGGTTTATACACCGTATAAAGGAAAGTTGTGTATAAAATAAAATATGCCTCAACGAAAGGAGATTGAGACGAAGTCCCATACCTCGTATCCGAATTGACCCGACCATTCTTTAATCTCCTGAATAATAAACTTGAGTTAATCTATACTTGATTATGAATCTTTTTCAAGTTCATTATTCCTTTTATACCATGTTGTGAACATCATGTAATCAGTTAAGTTAATAATGTTCATTTTGTCGGTATTTGGTTCTTAAGTCAAAAATAGACTTCTTACACTTACATGTTGTTAATTTGGTCAAAGGTTCATTATATCCAGAATGGTATTCATGATGTAGATATCATATACGTCATATATATCCAGTACATACATACATTTATAATATTACATAATCATTTAGAGGTAAGAAATGAAATGCACCGTTCATGGAGAGGGTAAGCCGTACGTACGCATGAACGCTACTTTCATTTCTATTTCATATTTTATAGAATGGAATCATAATGATATAAAGGTATATTATAATTCCATTATAATATGATATATAATATCATAGTTCCATCCTTTATATGTCCCACATATGGTATTTAACGAATCAAATCACTTTGAGGGGGCGGTAGTCCGCACTTCCTAAAATGAAGATATCGTGTTTACCCATAATGGAAACCATAAAGGTATGCCCAAAATGAAAAAAAACAGAAGCTTAAGGAAAACATAAACATATTATATATCATATATAAAAATAGTGACATCATAATGGCCACCTTTGAAGGTGTTAAATGAGGGTTGAACAATCATCGTTTCGGGAGGCAGAATTTCGCCATCCACGAAAACCATATGTTCTTTAACCATTTGATGTAGTTGTGTGAGAGTGTAGCTCAAATAAATCTTATAACAACATCCTAGTATATTTAAGATACTGTTTTTGTTACAAAAGAAGTAAATAATAAGATTTTAGGGGGTTGGAGAAGCAAAATAAAACAAATGAACATGAGAGAATGAATTACCTCAAAAAGTGTAACTCCTTTTGATTTGAGCCTAAAGGCTTCCTTTGAAAGGAATCTGCCCAAAGGGAATCCTCTAGGATGAGGAGAGGGATGTGGAGAGAGCAAATGGGCAGGGGTTGGCCGAGCCAAAGGCTTGAAGAGTGTGTGAAATGAGGTAGAGGTGGGGGCCTTTTATAAGAGGAGAGGAGGGGCACTTTTGGAAAGTAAAGAAATATTACATTATTTGAAAATGTGTTTCGGTTTTAAAAGGTCCCACATTGATATATGTCGTGGATAAGGTGATAAGGGTTCTAAATCCACCCATCCAATAAGTTTTTGACATGTGTAGTTCATAGATATTACATTATAGTTCCATTTTATTTTAATCGTTAAATAATGATGTCATCACTGCATCATTATGATGTCATAAATAATTTAATTTATTTAATGTCTAAAAATTATAAAAAAATTACTATGATGTAGGAAATAGTTTTAGATTTCCAATGAATATTTATAATAAAAAATATGACTTGTATAACCCTACTTACAAATTGTTTTAGTAAAACATATCATGTTTGTGTCAATTTTACTTTTCCATTAAATAAAAATATATTATTGTCATTTTCCAACTAAAGTGGCTCCATGGGGTCCCCAAGTTGGCCCATGGCTTGTCCTGGTCGGAAATGACTCACCCAATAGGTTTAGGACAAGTTTCATGGTGTTTTCACATTCTTATAATATCATTTTTACCTTAAACTACACTAATTACCACTAATCGTGATTAAAAACTTAATAAGTTACTATTCACCAAAAAATTATTTTTATCCCATTGAACCACATTTTACATCTTAATGACAACCATGTATGTCGGATTTTCAAAATTCAATACACATTAGTGGTAAACTTTCATTTAACTGAAAAATCAGTTTGCTTGATTACCACATAGTGGATTCACTATTCATAAAAAATTGAAGCTTTTTAGAAAATTACCAAAAATTCACCCTAAGCTATATTTGATATTACGAATTCAAAAATGAAGTCTATTTTAAAAAATTCAAATCATATAAGTCACATTAATTAATTTAATAATTAATTCCCGCTGCCAGGGCAAATAGCGTGTTTTTACAAAACAATAAGTATCAAAAGATTGATACTAGTTTAAGTCCAATTTCAAAGTGAAATTGATTCCAATGACCACCATTGGATTAAATGGTGAAAATATATTCTAATTTCACTTCAAAACCAATTCAAAACATAATCTAATCATATAAATAAATTAGATTAAAAAGTAGTTTTGATGTAAAATGTAGTATTTTTCACTATTCATTAAAAAATGAATATTGTCAGAAAAATACCAAAAATTCACACAATGTAAATTTTGATGCCCCAATCATAAATGATAAGTTTATTTTGACAAAAATATTTTATAAAATTGTCAAAATATAGATTCAAAAATGGTTTTCCATCAAAAGGCAGTAAAACAATCTTTTAAGAATATTAGTGTATTTCATGCATAAGATTGTATTTATTTTCATTTTAAGCCTCTAAAACACTGTCTTAATCATTAATAGACATAGATAAAAATATCTATTATTCATTACTTACTTGGGATGTTACATAATCTATTTAAGTTCATGTGTTTTCATTTCAATAAATCACGACAAATATCATGTTATGTCAATTCATGATTTCAACCCAGTAAAAAATCATTTTGTTAAATTAAAATCAACATTACCAATTATGTTGGTTCATATTTCTTTCATGGGTTGGGTATCCTTATTGGTGGCTACAAAACTAGCCTCAACACTAATCCATGGTAGGTGTATGTAAAGATACCACTACAAAAGCAATTAACGGTTCGATTATTTAGGATGCATCCATGGTGTCCATGTGTGATCAATATCATTTCATATACTCGAAGAAATTAAATAATATTAAAGGGATTTTATAGAGACTACCATTATAAATAGGTTATAAGAAATGAAAAAACTCTATACCTCTATGGTTTAAATTTTTTTCTTATTCATTCCTTTTAGACACTAATCGTAGAACCCCAAGTGAAAACGTATCTTGAATTTGTTTTTTTAGAGGAAGCTCATAAGTCACCAACCATCCAATTATCACAAACCAACTAAAAGATGATCTTAGGACAATGTACCTTAAGGTCCACCATCAGGAAAACCCACAATAACCTAGAGAAAAAAAGAGTTCAATGCTGCATGTAAAGGTTAGAAGAATGGATGTGCAAATGGAAACCAACCCCATGGAGAAGGTGAAACACTATAATGTAGACATGTATGGAAATAAGACCACCATTGTACATGGGTTTTTTACCATGTAATTGATGTATAATGTGAGTAACTAAAATAAAATAATGTGAGAAACTATTGAATGAAAATATGACATCTATGTAATAGTGAGGGAGAATGTAGTGTTGAACTTGGATGCGGAATTCACTTCTTTGGTGTAAGGAAAATCACTATGGTGTGGGTTTTTCTATTCTTCCCATTTTATTTTAGCTTAATGTCGAAGAGAGGAAGGAAAATTGGTATCTAGAGGGTCCATTTCATGAGGAATACCCTCCATGAGACATCACAATACACACCCTTCAATTCCAAAATGAAATTACACCGATCAAATTATGTACCCTCTTATTAAAAATGCATCAACATCCGTAGAATAGTATATAGGATTCACTATTTTATGTTAATGAATGGAGAGATCAATTATATGGTTCATTCCACCATGGAAAATCCATAAAAAATTACCACTCTTTAGAGAATGTTGTGTCATAACCTTATTGAACAACACCACTAAAACGCATCCACACCCTATGCACTGAGGTCCACTCTCAACACTTGTGTTATGGTGAAGCCATATAGTCCACACTGTATATCAAATATTTTTTCGTTTTCTGATTTTCAAAAAAAACATTTTATTAGCCTTTATTGTTCCTAAATCAATCGATCATTTTCCAAAACAGGTCTAAATAAAAGAACATGGATGATGTGATGAAAAAGTATTTAATTTGGGAAATAAAATATCCATGGAGTAAAAATTATTTATTCTTCCTTAAAAACACTTTTCTATAAAATTTATTGATATCCAATTTTTTAACAAAAATCCCCAATAAGGTTAAAAAAACATTATGAGGGATGTACATGGAAATTGGATGGATTTCACACCCCTATCTTGTTATAATAGCAGGTGAGGACACTAAAATTTTCTAGGTTGAGGGGACATGTAGGACGTAGAGGTTAGTCCCATGTTGGTACTCATAATTAGGGACCCATACCTTACCATGGATGTTGAGGATATATGTATTGAGGCATAGAAGCTAGGTATAGGAAGAATCATGCTATGTAGGTAACTAATCTAGATGCACCTAATGTAGTTTGAGGTGAAATCAATTTATTTTCAACTTTATTTTCATCTGGGTTTTATTATGAAGCCTCAGACTCTTTCATTTCTCTTTTTCGTTTTCATGTTGGGACTAAAGGTACCGATACTCAATGTTCCCCCGGTTTTTCAATGCTAGATGGAGTGTATGTTGGCTTGTTTGATAAGAACCATTAATTTCTATAAATGATGGGGTAAAAACAGTTGGTGAGAGACTTATTTTTTAAAATGCAAACATAAATTTTTTTATTTATAATCGATTTAATATATAATATTCTTGTAATGATAGATTTGTTTTAGTGGGATAATTTTTTGTCTAATATTAATGTCTAGTGGGTGGTGCTTCTTAGTGAGTGTGGCTACTGAGTAAGAGGTAGGAAAGTGGAACCCATTTTGCATCAATTGATGGAGGTTTTAGTATAATTCTATGTTGTGGATATTCCCATGGTCATTAAGATGTTTTTTATGTCTTCTCAGATTATGTTACGACACTACCCCATCAACATGACATCGAGTTTGGGATATAGTTTCAACTGAGAGAGCTTTCAATTTCAGTGGCTCTGTATCAGATAGAACCATAGAGTTATAGGATTTATGGCTCCATGTTGATGATCGGATTTAAAAGGGTTTCATCAGACATTTAGTTCCCCCTTGGGTTGCTCAAGTATTTACATCATAGAAGGTATAAAATGAATTTTTTTCTGTTATTGAATACCACAAGTTTAATAAGGTAACAATAAAGACCAATAACTCTCTTCCTTGGATAAGTGATATGTTCAATCAGTTAAAGGCTACCATATAGATTTAAATAATAACATGCAGTGTGTATGTCATGAAATATGTGTAACAAATGAGGATACCCAGATGGCTTCCTTTATATGTAGGTATGTTCTATTTGAGTTCCTGGTCAAGGATTTTAGTATCATGAACTAACTAGAAGTCTTCATGGGGCTCATGTAATCCATGTTCTGTGTGTTTCTAGACATGTCCATGGGAATGTTTTTTATGATATCATTATCCACTCAAAACCATATAAGGATCAAAATTTATAAAAGAGACATACTTAAGGTTCTTCCACACCATGAACTTTATAAGATATATCCAAGTGAAAATTTTAGTTTTGGGAATTTTATTTCCTTATGAATGTGGAAACTTAGTAGGGTGTGGCCATATAATTTTCAATGGTAGTGGTTGTTTCTTATTAGGAGGCACCACAAATTATGTTATAGGATTGATGTTTTATTGGGTTGATGATATATTATTGGATTTTTGGGTATAGTTTCATTCATATTATCACTCTCCTATAAGCCTTTATATGGAATAACCAAGCCTTCATCTAGACTAATCATTTTAAAACCATTTTAACTAATTTAAGGACAAGTTGATTAGTACTCTAGTTCATTAATTAAACTTTGAATGGGTAATGTTTTTAGTAATTTCTAACATTTATCATTTGGGATTAAGAATCATCTTATTGTAGGAATGGGATATATTCACTTATGGGTTTACGAATTTTCATTCCCATGATCATAACTACACCACCCACAATCTTATGTTTTAAATAAAAGTGTTCTATAAAAAATACTAATGAAATTACTTAATCGATTTTCACATTGTGTTATTTTTGTTTCAAAAGCCTAAGGAATGTCTTCTCTTAGTAAGATGAGAATATTATAAAATATAGTTAGATGAGTTTTCTCTATGATTATGATTTTGAGATGTCTTAATTCCTATGTAAGGGAATCATTATGACTGATGTGCATACGAGGAAGGTATGTGGGACTTCATTCGATAGATAAGAGATACTTGAAAAGGAAAGGAAGAGAATTTGTAAGGTGATCATGATATAGAATATATCATTAGTAGAGGTTCCATTTATCATATGACTATAGACCAATCCGTGTTGTCGAAAAAAGAGGAGTCCCAATGGGGCCATAACATGATCCATGAGAGGTATCTCATGGGATGTTTTTTAGTACATTCCATTTATCGTCATCCTTATTAGGATTTTTTTAATTTACACAGAAGATAATATTTTGAGAGGCATCTAATATAATGGTATAGGACATTTCCTATTTTCTGTTATAGTTTCGTGAGGAATGAGGAATTTTTGAGAAATATTAGATGTGTTTCAGGTGACATAGTTAAGATTTGGACCATTATTGGGGTCACAACCCTATTTAAATGGGAGTGATAGTGAATATTTGAATCTAAGGTCATGAATTATCATTTTTTTTCAGGACATGGTTTACCATTGGGAATTTTGAGTTTGATATGTAGTTATTAGTCCACCATTTCTAATAAAATAGATTGACTATATTTTTTGGTGGTTGTTTTGTCTGGGTGATTGTTCTTCATAAATAGGTTGTGTGGTGATCACCATGCCATAGTCCTGGGTGTACTAAGGTGAAAAGATGCCATGTTCTTGGTGTTATGTCATATTGGCTAGTTGTGGTGGGTATTAAGGGATCCAAAAAAGCATTTTTCATAGTATGTATGAAGTCATGGTGAAAGAAAAAATAGCTTTTTTTTAATATGATCAATAAAAAATGATTCATATATTGAAATAGAGATATAACTTTTATCATATCAATCATGTGAATGTTCAGAGTTTAACATGTAATGGTGTAGTCTAGTGGATTTTACCTACAAAATGGGGGCTAAATGTTCCATGGTTATTTTTTCTATTTTCCCTAAATCCCAATATACATATTAGGCTTCTCTACCATCTCCAAATATAATTTATAAAATTATAAACCCTATAATTTTTAGATAAAATTCTTATAGAATGAGGTTAAATATCCCCCTCTTACTTTTCCTTTTTTTCATGAATTTTTAACCTTATAAGGTATCAATTTAGTGGGAGGCTCTGTTTTGGTAAATTATAGAATATAAATTGATAGTGGATTGTTTTGGACTTAATCTAGTGGATTTTACATTGACATTGGTGTTTTCGATACCTTTATTCTTCTATTATGAGTGGTGGTTTTATTTCATGGTCCAATCATGGATGGGGATCATCATTATCTTATTATTTTAAGAAAATATATGGGAATTTCATACTTTTATCTTCCTTTTAGTTTCTATTATTTGTCTAAATAATTATAAAATTAATTATATTAATATTATATTGAGGGGTATCAGAGCCCTCAAATGTTTTTACTAGTTTTTTGGAAATTTCATAACTGTTATAAATGTAGAATAATGTTGCGGAATATTGCTGCTTCTAGGTGCCATTTTTTTGTGGATGATGTTATTTTTGAACCCCTTATAGTTATTATTGAATAAACCTTTCATTCAAAATTTTTTACAAAATTAATATATGGATAATGAAATGTCACCTATTTTAATTTCTATAATTATAGAGAAAATCCATGAATGTAATGAAGTGATATATTGTAGAATCCGAATTTGATGTTATGGTATTACGCTATTTTCTTCATTTTACCCATGAATTATGTAGATATATTTTTGGAAATATTCTAGTGATAGTGGTAACCTGTTTTCGATGAGGAATGTGTTGTGCAGTGATGATATTGTTAGTTGAAAAAATACATCATGTGTGTTGTTCTATGGTGGTTGTGATGTAATGTTTTTATAGAGAAATTCATGTGCTATACTGCTGGATTGTAATGTTATGTAATGAGGATTTATACTTGGTTGATATTATTTTTGGAGCTATATTGATATAGTTTTCATGATAGTTATGGAATGAAGTGAAAATAATTAAATTGATTTTCATGGGATAGAAATTTAAAAATTGTGACAGAAATTAACGTGTGATTATTTGATTAATAAATGAAATGATTAATTAATTTATATAATTGAATGTGAAGCGGTGGGTAGAGTGGTCATGAGGTTTATTTCTTATATATTTTTATGATATGTTATTAAACTTGGATGCATTATTTGTTGATAGATCCATTAGGAGGTTGGGAATGTATAGTTTGCGTAATTATGTTCATGTTGGTTGTGATATTATTTATTGGTGAAATATTATTATCATTTCACAAATAAAGAATATATATTGGGTATGTAACTAGTATGTATACATGTTATGCACACCCACCATGTAGAAATTTTTTTATGGTTTTATTGGAGGACATTGGGGACTAATATGGGAACCATAATCTTCGTTGTTTTATTTTTTATCAACAGATTGTCTTTTATTACATTACATAGAAAAAAAATTTATTCAGTGATGGGGTTGATACACCATGTTATGGTTTATATTTTCCTTTTATATTATGGTGCAGGGTTTTTTGGTGGTACATATCCTATCTCCTGATCATACTTTTCTATTAATGCTAATGCCTACCATATGTGTGATTTTCCTTTTACCCTCAGTTCTATTCACTAAATCCGGGGTAACCAGAGGTGGGGGTAAGTGATCATATTTTTATATATTCATTACCAATGCCAGTAATGTAGATTTGGGGGGGGGGTGTTATGAAGATATACTATCACAATAAATGTATCTGTATTCATTATTTTGATATTGAAGTTATTTTTCACATTGTAATTGATGAATTTTAACTCCTTCAAGAAGTGGCCAAATAATTAATATTAAGACCTTGGGGTCTTTTTCAATTCGTAAAAAAACTTCTTCAATTTTTGTAATATTTTTCAATCATTATCATGAACAAACCCAACAATTTAATCAATGATACACCAATTATTCAATATCACAAACCATGATTTCAGCTAGGAAACCCATTTGATAAATGTTGTACTACATATAGCCTACTCAATCATGTATCATCATATGACATTACTACCAAAAAACCTGAGAAATGATCACTTAAAAATAAACATCGTATATTTGATAGTATCCCTTGTGTTATAGTATGTATTTTTTTGTATTAAATTTTCATCGATCATTCAATTTATTTATAAAAAACATTTTGGTTCCAAGGAAATTTTAACCATATGGTCTTTGAAAACTGTACCATGTAAAGATTTTATCACTATATAACATATATTGATCCATATATATAGTCATCTTATCATGATTAAATAAATATATATATAATTTAGTCACAACATTAGATATATGTAAGGTCTTTTTTTAAACAACATTTCTCTTCTAGTTGGATTTAATGTGTGATTTTTATATATGATCTTTGTTTTTTTCTGAATAGGTGTAAACACATATCCATTGATATTATCATTCTCTATATGATTATTAATGAATTTGTAAATACATTTTTTAATTTTATTATTCCTTTCTTTACCTGAATGAATTTCAAATATTTATACCTCAAATTCTATTCAAATAGTATCTTCTTATAAAGAATTCTATTTATTATTTTTTTCTAATTCAATTCTAGATCATTTAAAATACAATAATACAAGATAATTTTTCAAACTATACATTCAAAAACATTTTTCAACATATTTTTCTAAAATATATAGCCTATCCCACTTCAT
The DNA here is from genome assembly GCA_963277665.1 of Viscum album. Taxonomy (NCBI): domain Eukaryota; kingdom Viridiplantae; phylum Streptophyta; class Magnoliopsida; order Santalales; family Viscaceae; genus Viscum; species Viscum album. The sequence continues at coordinate 65,756,547 of OY728165.1, read as the reverse complement.
GTATATCCCAAATACCTAGTTTTTTCTTTTCATAAAAAAATTTCTATGATAATTTTTTATGATTTATAATATACAGGCTTTTAAATTATTGAATAAGTGTAACATGGTATTCATTTTTCTACAATAATTCATAAGTGTTCATGTGACAATTGACTATTAATAGGCATATATTTTTTTATTAATAGTTTTTCGCAAGGACTGACTCTAATAAAAATCTGTGAGAATATATTCTATTATCATTTCCATTCTCATCACTATCACTCTCTAATAATTTCTCTCGACAATTCATGTTTTTTGAAGAGTATATTATACTATATTTTTTTATAATATTATTTTCAATATAGGATAATAAATCCCTATATATAAATTATTTTCTATTATTAGATATTAATTTCATTATGGACATTTACATTTCATTCAAAATAGTGAATATGATGTCTTAAAATAAGATCGTTGCATCATCCTTGTGTATTATAAACATCATAGTTTTTATTATTATGTAATCATCAGTTAATGGGATGAAATATATAAAACCTTTTCTAATATTATTTATCTTGGTTCCGTAATAATATGACTGTTACAAGTCAATAGTTTTGTTGGTTTGGATATCAACACTTTTATGCCTCTCATGAGTGATTTTACCTTTCCAACATGTATGAAAAACTTTTTACATTTCTCTTTTGAAGTGAGTAAAATATATTAATACATAACCAATGAAAGTATTCATTAATATTCATTGATAATGATTACCCAATACTCTATAGGATTGTTTTTCTGATATTCTAAACTCCTGTTATAAGAATATTTTACGTCTCCAATTTGAAAAACATTCAAACTAGTTTATTCAACTGAATAAAATACCCCCCCATCAATTTTTATTTTAATAAGACTATAATTTCTCTTGAAAATTAATTGATTATAAACATAAAAAGTTAACCAGACTAAGATGATAAATTTTGAGTCCATCAAAAAATGAAATATCACTTGATATAAATTTTTCACAAACAATCATAGATGTTCTGATAAAATTGACCTTTAGTGTTCTTTTATTAACAAAATATCTTCAAGAACATCATTTAATTCAATATTTTGTATTTTATTTGTATCCCTAGACTTGTGTGATGAGAATACACTATCAAGGACCAATGTATTTCTCCACTGAGAATATTTGGTTTCCCATTTCATCTTCTTTTAATTAGTTTTCTATTTTTGTAGTCCTAGTATCATGGTAAGATATTTCTCAATATTGTGACCCTGATGATCTGATCATCCATAGACCACCAAATACATTAAAACCTATTTTGGATAGGTACCATATTTGAGAAGTAATTTTGTTTTACACTTAATTGATTTATCAACACTCTCATCTGAATAGATCCTCATAATATTTATCTTTTTTGGCTATAAGTAAGCGGCATGTTATTCCCCCAAATATAGGTCTTGTTTTAATAAGTTCCAGAACACCTAAAGTAACCCCTAAAATTGGTTCTACTATAAAATCACTGATTTGTCACCTGAAGTTTTTTATTTCTTTCTAGTTGAAATAAAAAGTTTCATTTTTATTGGTCTTGATAAAACTTTCTTTTGTTGTTCATTCTTAATTTTACTAGTTGAATTATACTTCATAGGTTATTTATCAAAGAATATTTTTCCAATCATGGGTGTGGGTCTAACACTATTAGACTATAAAAATTTATTTATTTTAGGTTTAATAGATACATAAATTACTCAACAATTCTAAAATAATTTATTAGATTATTGAAACAACCCAAACATTACTTCTAAAAAAAATTCATAAAAAATCACGATTTTTAGTTGTATTCCCATCCTTAATTCACCTTGATTTAACCATTTTATAATTTTTTTTTAATTCTTTGTCTTCTTATATAATTATATATGATTTTTTACACAACCAATTTCATCACAATAAGCTTTATAACATTGGTTTACTCATAGTCGTTCACATGAAACTCATCATCAATATTCTTAAACGCAACAAATTAATTCATGATTTAGTTAAATTTAAAATTCCATTGTTACTTTTATGATAGAATTTATTTTCTATTATCAATATATGTATCATATTATATTTTTCATCATTCTACTCTAATTAACTGTACAAAATATATTTTTTATTATTTTAAAAATGTTCAATAAATTTAGCGTATCTTATGGCATATTATTTCTCTAATTAACTTCTTAAAGGGGATAAATTATCTTAATTATTACATATAATAAATATTTTCATTAACACGTTATTTGGAATTTCACTTTACTATATTTATACTATCATTTCATATTTATATTATTTTTAGGAGAATATTTAATAATGTTCCCAATTCCTCTCTATATAAAAATTTTATGTGGAAAATTTTTGGTCGTATTTTTTGTTCAATATCTTGAGAATTTTTAGATTATGAGCTCTAGGAGTTTTCTACTATTTTAATCCCAATAATAATCTATATATGAGTGACATGAGAACTATTCTTTCATTTCACTGATTTTAAATATATTAATTAATTTATAACTATTCTCTCCATTTCCTTCATTTGAAATATAAAATACTTTCTCATTATATAATTTAAGATATTATTATAAGACTCCTCAAGGAAAAGATCTTCCCTATCATTAGTGGATGAAATAATTGTATCAAATATATTTGGAAAATTACTTCTTAATTATCTTTCAATAATAGAATATTCTTGTTTTCTTACAAATTATCCTACATGGATAGGATGCTCATAAATCATTTTGAAATTTTAATAAATGGATTTATCCTCATCCATTCTCACTTATTTGGGATTATCCTTCAAAATATATATGTTTTCATATTAGATATTGATGTTCTTTTAATGCCACTTCCATACCATTTTAAATAAAATTGGCTCTATTAAACCCCATACCATTAATGTTATTTTATTATTTCTACGATGAAAAATATTATAATCACATAATCTCAATCAATATCAAGGATTTTCTTATAATAAAATGCTAGGGATACATATTCTATAATTGGTGTAAATACCTCATTGACATCATCACTAGAAATTAGTCATTATGTGTGTATATAAGGTAATATTATATTTTTAAAACCCATGAAAATTTATTCCATAAAAAATAGATCTTATAATTTATTAATTAAACTATTACTTTACATACATGAACATAGAATATTTTTTGTCATAGTTAGAGGAGGAGCGGATTTGATTCCATTTTTTTTACTGATTAGTCAGTATATATCCAAGATTGGGGGTGGACCAGGACATGAATGACAATTGAAGTGTCCAGATCATTTTGAAAACAGATGTTTGTGTCGTCACTTATTGGTGTTTTTTACAAATTAATTTCAATTATGAATTAAAACCTTTTGACTTTATAGAGTTATGATCAAACAAATAATTTTCCTCCCCACCCATATTAAATAAATATAACAGTCATGAAACACAGATGAATTTTTCAAGTTTCAACATCAATGAAAGAGTCTAATCATTACTAGGTTTAGTAGGGTTATCATAATTGGATAATTAGAAATAAAATAGTGATTATAAGGGAGGGCTTATTTATATACTTGATCCAAGAAGTGATATCTAATATCTATCATGATTTAACGGTATTTTATATCCTTAATCATGAACAATAATAACTAATTAATGGTGTTTTTTAACATTGAACAACCAACCAAGGAAATTTAATCCCTTATTTTGAATGAATAATATATTTGGAGTTCTTTATAATTCCATTTCATTAGAGATAAAATATAAAATGGGAGAGACAATGATTTCCAAATGTGTACGAGTTCGGCTTCATCAAATCAATATCCATGTCACCTCCTTTAGGATGATATATTCATGCATGAGATCATGAATACATTAGATAATTCCTTAAAATATCAACCACTTAATTATTTATTAGCAATAACTTATATGTTTAACAGTATATAAATATTACCTTTTTTATATACTTAATCATAATTTTTTTGATACAATGAATTTTTCAATTTAGTTGATCATTGAAAATTACTTCAACTAAGAAAAACTATATTATTAATTATATTTTGTATTTTATATTCCCATTGATATGAAATTTTAATCCAATAATGATTAATAGAAAAAACCCATGAAACTTTATTGTATCAAAAATCTATTAAGAATAACATCTTTAATTTGGAATGATGATCTTAGATAATAAATATAAAATTCCATGAAATTCACCTATGAAACATCTCATTTAGTCTCATTAAAAATCATGAAAATATTTTCTTGATTCATGGATTAAACTATTTCTATGTTATTTAAGATATATATGATCAACAAATAATTGTTATAATTAATTTACTTAGAATATAGAAAATCTAGAAACTAAAATTTTCACATAAATGACTTCATCAAACTCTTTAAATATAGGAGTTGACACAAGGATCACCAAGAGACCAATAAATTTTGATCAACTATATACACCAATTATTGACCCTTTAAATTTACCATAGGAAGTCAAAAATTAATAAATATAGTGAATTAACTATATGAACCGTCAATCAACCATACTGATTGATTTCATCCACAACTCAATGAATTTTTTAATCACATATAGATTTATAGTTAATCGCTTCTTTTTAAATAATAATTATATTATTCAAAAAATCAATCCAATTGATCATTCGTAGATCAAACATGTGAAGGAGGCAGGTGACCGTATCCTTCAATCAAATACAAAACATACAAGTGACTATGAATCGATCAACAATATGTATGAATCAAAAAATAAATAACATTATTATACTATAACAACCCCTTTCTTGAAACTTCTATATCCTTACTGAAATAATTGAAAACCCCTTCAAAGAAGTTTTAGATAGTTTATCTATAACCACAAATACATTCTTCAATTTCCTTGCTTAAAAAAATCAATCAACACATTTAAATTGTTATTTTTTCTTTAGACATTCAAGATGGAAATTCCAAACCCTATTTTAATCAATTAAATAATATTAAGAAAAAATGAATACCTAAATTCATTTTATTAAAAACCCAAGGGAACTTCACCATTTTTTTAAATATAATATATATACTATTTTTTTAAATAAAGAAAATCATCTCAAGAAAATTATTATTCTCTAACAATTATATTGATTTGTATATAATAAATTTCTTTTCCATACTGAAATAAAAATCTAATTTTATTATATTAAATATTTTTTTAATTGAAAAACTATTATAAACTATAAGAAATTTATATTTATAAAAATGTGAAATTTTAACTTATTTCTAAATTTATATTTTGTATTATGAAATTTATCAACCAATTTAATTATGAATCAAACGAAGTGAAATATAATAACATAATAAATCTATATTTGAATTATAATTTTTGCAACAAGAAAACATCAGATGAATAATTATTCATATTAATTAACAAAAATTTTACCCATATTTTGATAATATTTTATATAAAAGAATGTGTTTCCTTATACCATAACTCACTATAATGAAAGGGAAAGGTAAAGTATGGATAATATAATGAAAATATGTTAATAAAATATAACATATTCCTTTAGTCATAAAAAATATATCATTCTCTTTATTAATAGGATATTGACAAAAAATAAATATTTTCTATTTAATAATAAATCATTTAATCCATGTATAATAAAATTTGGTTAAATAGTTCTTAAATAATAAATCTTTTTTAAAATGAATATATATACATGTCCTTGATATGTTAATTATTTTTTTAGAATAATAATACTATTGGAGTGGATTATTAAACCACAATATTTTTTTTATAATTAAAAAGCTTGAATTCATTGCTAAAGGGTTGTAAATAATGTTGTTGAATTCAATTTTATTTGTTAATTAATAGTTCATTAATATTTTATTATCTATTGTGTGTAAATGTTTTTTTCTGGCATTATTTTCTTCTTACACAAGTTTATTTCATACCCTTACATGATATTTGGAAAATCTATTTTATCATTATATATGTATGTAAGTTATATATTTAGAGAGATTGAAATTTATTTCCCTAAAAAAAGATTAAACATATTCATTGGTTTTATCAATAGTTCCCCTTCACGAGAAATTAATTATACCTTCATGAAACATATATAATTCAAGCATAACTATAAATAGTGGACCAAAAAATTAAATTACCTTTCAACAAATTTTAATATGATATGTTTAATCAATGTTTATAACTCAAAATAAATTTACATTTCATGCTGAAAATTTTACCTTAATATCAATATTTGAATCTATAGTTATGAAATTTGTTAATATTTTCTTAATGTATATATGGTTTTGAAACATTCCCTATTTTTCAATTATTTTCAAATTTTGATTTGAAACACACTCATGTTAGATATTTTATGTGATGTTTTTATTCCATAAATACAAAATAATTTTATATATTTTATTGCAAAATAAATTGGGGATATTGGAATGTTGTGGTGGTTTTTTTATTTGTTGTGATTCAAATATACAATTAAAAGAGCACTGGAAAATGATTGTTGTGGTGGATGGAAGAAATGTTTCTCTATATAAAAGGTTTAAGATTCGTCATAGAAAAAGGAATAATTAGAGAGAATAATTTAATATCCATGTTTTTGGTTTTATCAACGTTTTCAAAATGTCTTAGTGTTATACACTGTAGTATTGTTGGAATTTTGGGTCAATGTTTTTATTATAAATTCAATTTTATAAAAATACAGAACTCGAATTAATTTTCCCAAACAGAAATATGCTTCCATGGTTTGAATATTCATAAAGATTAATTAAAACTACAATATAATGGAAATATTTATTATCTCATGTTCTTGATTTCATTGAAATCATTAGGGAGTATTTCTCCAATTTGTTATATTATTTTAAAATTATTTTAATTTAGAGTTTATATAATGAAACCAGTTTTTTACTCTCATATATATTAATTTTTTTATATTCTCCAAAATATAAATGATAATTAAAACTATACACAAATAGATACATTTTAATTTCATTAATGATAGTGTCTCATGGGTTCTAAATTATAGATTGTGATGATTTTAGTTTTTTATAAATTGGATGTCGAAGGATATATTGAATAGCATGTGGCATGATAGTTATTAACCTATTAAAATGTGATTGTGTATTTGATTTTTTCTTCAAATCTTAAAGGTGATTTTTTTATTTAAACTATATTTCCAAAAAGATATTTGATCACCCAAAATCTATCATTGATAATATTTAAAGGGTTGACAAAAACAATCCTATCTGACCAACTATGTTATCTTATAACCAATCATATTTCATTACATTAATTACTCAAGTTTGGTTGTTTTCCAAGATAAACTGTAATATATAAGTGTTATACTACCATGAATATATTACATTGTTTCGTAAAACATAAATAAAACATATTACATAATTTTTGACCGATTCTACTAATCAATAAATATAATGTTACTACTCATTATAAAAATTATTCGGTTGGGATTGATTATGTTGTAAAATTGATTGTTTTTTAATGCTACCTTATAAATTTTTTCTCATTATTATATAAGATGTTATTATAAATTAATTAGATTATGATGTGTAAACATTGGATAATTTATATACAAAATTATATAAACATCCCTATGTTCATATCATTATTTTTTTTAATCACCGTGTAAACTTCACATTGATTAACCAGATGAATAAATTAAATAAATTAAATAATTTAAATTATATAATTAATTTTAACTAACATTGATAATTTTATATTGTAAAACCCCCAATTTAATTTTCAGTTTATATAGTGTCAACTAATAATTGGTATCAATGAAGGATCTTGATGGAATAGTATTTTATTATTCTCTCTTTTTATTATCTTTTAGATCCAATAGTTATCTTAGAAATAATATTCTAATAAAAATATATATTTAAACGATGGATATTTATGAGGTTTAAATATTAAATCCATTTTTACCTCCTCATTTCAATGTATGTTAATTTGAAAATTTGAATGATCATACAATTGAATTTTTGAATAATACATGCATTACATTATGAATTATCATTATCAAATCATATATGCTTCGTAAAATTTATATTGAAATATTAACTGGGAATGGTTCTACAAAGTATGTTTGAAATTATAATGTATTAATTTTTATTTAGTACAAACATAATAAAATGGTTTATTATAATACATATTCTGAAAAAACTACATTTTATATTTTTATGAAATTAAATGTAACTCACCAAGTTAATGAAAATTTTCAGATAACTAATATTGGTATTCATTTTATTGTTGATCCAGAAATAATACCTGAAATGTATAATACATTAATGAATATTTTTAATGAAATGGGTTCCCTTTGGGAAATAATTAATAAAAAAATATTATATTTAAATAATACTTAGAGTCTATCCAAATAGATGGGATTATAAGAAAGAAAACAATGAAGAATGAATGGATTTTTCTGAGTTCACATTGGATGTTATGGTTTAATCTGTACTAAAATATGACATTGAATTGGTGTAAAATGACATTGAGGATCAAGATAAAATAAGTTATGTTAATTTTAATTAAAACTATGTATTTTAATAATACATTAAGGATTCATTAATTTCAATAATCACAGAGAAAAATTATGATATAATAAAATAGGAAAAGTTCTTTCAAGGTGTCAGGATGAAGAATCATTATATCAAAAGGTATGTTGAGAAAAGGAAGACACATAGAATATTTTTAGAAGAAATTCATAGAAGTTATTTATTCTATAAAATATAATTAATTTAAAAAACCTAATCACCCATATAATTAGTTCTCAAGGGTCAATGATTTAAAAGAATTATAGAATAATAATAAAAAAGAATAAGGCTATTTATTCTATGAATATCTATGATTTTTCAGATTCAGGTGAAAAAGCTCTAAGTGAAAAATAAAATTGTAATATTTTATATTTTTAGAAATATCCTAACATTTCCTTTTGACATTCATATTCATATTATTCATGTGAATGTGCTTATTATGCTTTAAAAGTGGGAAATTTATTTTTAATTGGGAGAATGAATATGAATTTTTATCCACAATATTCTTCTAATTCTGGATCAATGAATTCCAATGACTAAAGGATGCCATAATTATGTGTTAAATATTAACTACAAATAAAAAAATTCGAAAAACAATGAAACACGGAGTAGGTTAATATATAAATTGGAAAAATATTTTGATATTATTTAAATGTAAAATGGGTATATTAATATTGAAATTAATATTTTTATGGAATTTTTAACCAAATTTACTATTGAATGTAGATGCTTCGATAAATATATTTTATTAGTAAAACAATTAATATATCTAAAAAAATATACATACTGTTATTTATGATTAAATGGGAACTCAATTGTTAAAAAAGTAGTTATTAAATTCAAATTTGAAATACCATCATCTACAACATTTTTAGGATTAGTTAATTTTGATATTAGGCTAATTATTTAAATTTAATGATTGTTGAATCTTTTGGTCAAATAATGGAAATAATTTCTAAATATACATTTTGAGTTAAAAATACTAACCCTTGGGAAAAATGGGTTCATAAGGGAACTTTATTATATCCAATAATTATAAATATAGTTTAGATTCCCTAGTAATTTATTAGTTTATGATATAACTATCCTGTATGATTTTATTATTTAGTGATTTGTATATTAAAATTTTGTGAAGCTTGTATAATATATTCATATGGCTAATAATCATGTAATATCATTTCAAATTTTTTTTATTGGTATGTCTCTATAATGTGGTTACATATTTTTAGTCATTTCATATTTTTGGATTAAAAAAATATCATATAACTTATCATTTTGATCATTGGGATTTGAAAATACTTATACTTGAGGAATTTTTCTAGAGAATGAAATATGGAATGAAGGGGTATACTAGTTACTGTTAAAAGTTTAAATATTATGAATATATGATTAATTAAGGGAAATTTATTAACTATGTCTAAATAAATTGAGGGGGTGATATATGATGAAATTTTTTAGTTTTTATGTATTAAACCTTTTTAAAGATTTAATATATGCTTTAAAAGCAATATTTATAATATTTTGTTTCATTAACAGTAACAATTTAGTACCTTATAGGGATAATTATTTAATATTTTCACATAAATTATAGATAAAAGTGGTCTATTTTATTTAATCCTACAATTTTATATTAAGTGTATAATGTTTACTTTTTTGATGAAAAAATTATTTGGAATAACATTTTCTATGACTATTTTCAAAATTTGGGCAATGCATCCTCAAATATTTTTTAAGGTAAAAAATTTTAAATGATTTAATATTTTTGATCAATTATAGAAATATTATAGAAATTTATGAATTGATTTTCTCTTATGTAATTATCAAAAAGGGAGAGACTGTTAAAGTGGATTATTGGACATTGTTGTTTATTTAAGGTCTAATAATTTAAAATATTTAATTCATATTTATGTGTTTCAAAATAATGTTTCTGAATTCATTATTATTCATTGATTAACTTCTATTTAATTGTATATTCTTTATTGTTTAAAAATAAAAATTTTAAACATTATTTTACCCCTAAACAATTCTCTTTTACCCATATTCATTTTTATAATATATTTTTACATTTATATAGGCTTGTGAGTTATAAAATTGTGTAGTTTAAAATTTTTTACATCTAAATGATCATAAATATGTATATCTTACCTCTATTCATGTATTTTTTGGATTAATTTTATATGACCTTGGACATACATTTACACAAATCCTGTAATTGATGGAGTCTTGATGTAGTGCATATTAAATTAACATTACCATTACACAGCTAAATTCTCACACATTGTCAAAATGGTTACAATTATGCTACATTTATGTATACTATTTCATTTGTTACCAAGACACATGTATTTGAAATAACCTCTACAAAACTTGTTCAAATTACCTTTACGCATATATGTTTTTGAAACATTCTATGTTTTTTGATTGTTTTGGTATTCAGATTGTTTACATGCACATGATAAATATTTTAATGGATATATTTCTTATATAAATATATATTATCTATATAGAGTCAATATGTAAATATTTTTAGAAGATTAAAAAGTCATCGTGAAGTTTTTATTTCATGTGGGTTAAATGAATAGGGAAAAAACAAGTTTAGAATGATGGTTGTGGTGGAATAAAGGAATTCATGTATTCATTTTATGTTTTTTATTTCCCTAAGAAAAATTTTCACCTCAAGGGGACCTTACCGTAGTCATGGTCATGGTCTTTACATGTTTTACAAAATAGCTTTGTGTTAGACACTAGACCTCTTTTAGAAGACATGGTTGACATTATTGCTAATAATATGAATTTAAAAAAAGGCATTGATAGAATTGATTTCCAATTAAAATATAAATTAAATAAAATTGATCTCATGTGTATGATTTATGGGGAATCATTATAGAGTATTTATATCATTTATTTTTTTTCCCATAAATTTTGATTTATAGTTCAATGGAGGAAACAATTTTTTCTCCCAGAGATATTACCATTGTTCTTTATTATAGAATATTGATACCCCCTAATATATTCTATTTTTTATAATTTCATTTAAGAATGTGGTTTGTGGATTTTGAAGTGGTGACTCTAATCATTATTGTTTTCTTTTTAAATGAGATCCCAAATAATGAAATGAAATCTGTGTGGCGTAATTTTTTTGTTTCTAGTCAGAGGTATCTATATTGGACTCATTGATCAATAATAAAGGAGTTTCAATATTTTAACTACATTACTATGATATTTCCAGATCACATATAATTCATCATTCAACATTATCATCCTAATCAATTGTTTGAGAATACCATTCCTTTATAATAAATTCTTTTGACTTCTACCTAGTTATATTTAAATTATTTTATTCTATTGGATGGGTAGTTGTCTAATCTATTCTATATTACATATGGGTTATACTACCATTAATAGGTACCATTTTCTTCCCACATGAATGATCAAAATTACACATGTTGTGATTTTTCTGATCAAAAAATTATTTGGTTAGGGATTCTCCATGTTGAAAATCCTAGGATTTTCTACATCCAGAAAGGTCTATGGGGTTTCAGATGATCCTTATTATATACACTTTCTAAAAATATTTAACTTTTTCCTATTTAATAGATTTTTTTGAATGAATAAATTTTTTAGTAATCACTCATACTAATGAAGTTAATTAATATTCATCAATAATAGTATATGGATTTACTAATAGATTTATAAGAACATGGGTTATTCATGAATACAAGGAAAAATATTTCTAATGAAATATTAGAAAAAAAAATATATTATTTAAAAAAATATTTTTTTATATATTTTCATAGAATCATGAAATTTTGGAAGAAATAATGTTTTTAATTAAAATATAATTAAGTATATTTTTATAATTAAAAAAACCATTTATTATAAATAATTATACATTAATTCCAAGAAACATTTGATGGTGTAATAAAACATATTACAAACCAATTATATCAATACATTTATTATATGAAAAATAAAAATAATATAATAATTCATTTTAAAAAACAGTCGAAATGACTATTATTTTTTAAATGTGATGTCATGAGATTTGTTATATGAAACTCTATTATTAATTTAAATAATATTTTTAACTACATAAATCATTAGAAATCATGAAATAATCACATTTTTTTAATTTCTCCATGATTTCTTAGTTTAATAGACTTACATTTGAAGGGGTGTTCTGGAATTATTTCATCATGTCATGACTTAAATGATTTATATTTAAATTGGTATACCAGAGGCTATATATTGAGGGGTATCACAAACGATGTGAATTTGAGGGGTGTCCCAAATAACGTTCATATTGAGGGGTGGACCAATTTTTATATATAGAAAGTGGTTCGTCTATTATTTCAGCCACAAACCCTAAGGATTTATGTCTACTAATACATATTGTAGAGACCCAAAGCATGATGTACATGGACATTACATTAATTCTGCGAAATAGTTAATACATAACAAAAACAAACACACAAGAAACATAATATTTTAGTGTCTTATAAAACTCGGAACATAATCCTCTAATCGTGGTGAAAGATCTTCAACATCTCCAATAAAGATCTTCCCCTTTTGTCTTTTTACCTAAAGCCTTTCATTATATACTGGGGAAAAGAAAACATATAAAGGGTGACCTCAAATTCCCAGTAAGGGTAAGAATGGTGAAAATAAAACAAACCACATACATTTGAACTTAAAAACTTGAACATAAAGTTTACACATCAAAATCTTGAGTTGTGAAATAAATCTTGTCAGTACATATGGAATAGGTCATAAATGAACATTAATAATGATAAAATAGCATAAGAATAAAAAAATTTAATTGTGGAAAACCATTAAGCACATGATATTATTTCCATAGTAGCCAAGGCATTGCTGCAAAGACCATCTTAATCGATAAAGTCCCTTTCTGAATCGAGTTCACTCCTCGTTTCAGTACTGTAACACTGAACCGAATTAACATACCGGTCCAGCCATGTTTATCAATTGAGATATAAATCATTACCCAATGCATTGGAGGGAGATATAGTGTAACGACCCGAATCCTGAACCCCTCCCCTAGTGCCCCGTACCCGGTTCGTCTCATAACCTCAAGCACGTTTCCCCAAACCCCAGAGGCTAGCAACTAGTAGCGAGGGCCTTGGTGAGATGGTGGGGAAACTATGCCCTCGTTCGATAAAGTATACAGTTGAAGAACACCAAGTCACAACAGCGGAAACAATAACAGCATACAACAACTAAACAGAACAACGGAAGCAATGTATAAACTAATAACGATGCAACATGGTACATATGTCTATGGAAAGAAATAAACAAACCAACGAACTGAAATACGTCTGATCAAAAGTACTATAGAAACAGCAAAAGAAAAATAGAAGAGAAACTCCTCATCGTCGCAAGCCTCATCTTGGTCCCATGCTCTCCAGCTCTAGCAAGTCAAGTACCTAAAGTAGAATGGCGCTTTCCCTTATCTAACCCTGCAACAACATAATCTACTTGGGCCCAAAATCATGGCCCAAACAGGGTGTGAGAAAAAGTCCCAGTAGGCAACGACACAAAGATCTGTGCCTAACAATCAATGAATACATGGAAAGTAAAGTACGAGAACAGTAAATCGGGAAATACACAGCAATCACAGTCCACAGTTCTAGCATAGAAAGTACACAAGTAGACAACCAACAACAAGTATAAAAAAGGTAACCCTCTGGGTAGCCTTCATAGACTAACCCCTATGGTTCTATCTACCAGTACCAGAAACCCTCTAGGAGGCACAGACAGTCTCACCCCTCTGGTTCTGCTAAAAAAGTAGACTCTCTAATGAAGAACACACCGTCAATTCCCCCTATAGTCTCATAATGTGCTAAAGGCTCTCTGGGGAAGCACTCAACGCCTCGTTCCTCCTGTGGCCCGTGTCGAGGAACTACAGACCCTCTAAGGAATCACTCATCATCAATTCCCACTGTGGTCTCACGCCGTATTAAAAGACACTCTGGAAAAGCCCTTTTGTCTATTCTCCCTGTGGTCTACTACACTAGGATCTCACAGTCCTGTGTGAAACTAACATGCTCAGCGCACATGTATCATCCAAGAAAACCTCAAGATCTACTTGGCTATCATTTTAAGGCTCAACAGCATAAAAAACCAATAATTCCACAATCCTACAACTAGGAATGGCAACCGATAAATGCCATATAAGAAAAAAAGCATGGAAACATCCAGAGTATAGTAAAAACTACCATATTCAATGTCAATTACATATACTCGAGCAATCAAGCAAAGAAGGTAATACAAAAAAAGAAAAATAAGAACACACAAAACCTCGTTCAAAGGTATTGGTGTAATTTGCACAAAATACTCATTGTCATTCTATAGAAAGGCACAAACCACCTCCCTCGATCCTAGGAGATCGATATACATGAAACACTACGACTGATTCTCCCTATAACACCGTAGATCTTAGAAAATGCCTGAAACATGTAAACCACGATAACATGGTAAAGAGGAGGAATTGGAAAACAAGGCTCAAGCAGAACTAAGAACTCACCGCTGCGCTTCCAACACAATCGACTGTGCTCGAATCGGAGAATGGACAGAGAGGTAGGAGATCGGATTAGATCTGGTCGTATGGGTCGCTCTCGAACGAACAGGACCTAGAAGAAGGTGTTTCTGTGTGTTAGGCGTGACCCCAGTCCGTTTAGTGAAAAAAAGAAAGTACAGTATATGTACTTTTAGTGTATACTGCGTGTACTAGGTTATTCCTTACTCCACCAAAATCATCATCCACGTCACCCCTACACACTGTGTGTGTGGCCTGGACACGTCCAGAACACGGATTCGAGCCTGAGCAAAGTACACGGCGTGTAATCAAATAATACACGGCGTGTACTTCAAAATTTTCCAGAAACTTCATTTTTATTAAAAGCTCCAGAAAAATGAAAGGCGTACCTAAAACAAAGATCCGAGTTCTTACAAACTTCCCCCCTTAAATAAATTCATCCCCGAATTTCCCTAGCGAGGCGTAGAAGAAGAATCCTCAAAAAGATCTGGCCACTGTGATTGTACACCATCCTCTCTCTCCCATGTCTCGTCCTGTACTCGTCCATGCTGCCATAACAGCCGTACAAGAGGGTCATACCGCTCACGGAGGACCTTCGTACTGCGATCAACAATCCGGATGGGATGCTCCTCAAACGATGCATCTGCTTCAAGCTCAACCTCCTCAGGCTGAAAGACATGAGATGGGTCTGAAAAGTAACGTCAGAGTTGAGAGACATAGAAGACGTCGTTCATGGCCCGATACCTCTGGGGTAGCTTCAACTAATAGGCGACCGGCCCAACTCTCTCCAAAACCTCAAACAGTCCGACGTAACGTGGTGAAAGCTTACCCTGTATATGAATCCTCTTGTTCCAAAACCTCGGTGTGACACGTAGGAAAACCTGATCCCCGACCTCTAACACCAAAGGTCCTGTCTACTGATCAGCATAAGACTTCTTCCGAGACTGTGTTGTAGCCATCCTTTTCTGAATCAGCTCTATCTGTTGTGATGTTTCCGGATCAAGACGAGGTCCCATCAAAGCTGCCTCTCCTGCCACCAGCCAGCATAAGGGTGATCAGCATGGCCTACCGTACAATTCCTCATTAGGTGCCATCTCAAATGTCACCTAGAAACTGTTGTTGTAGGAGAACTCCACCAGAGGGATATGCTTCTCCCAAGAATCGCCAAAGTCTAGGATGGAAGCTCGGAGCATATCCTCAAGCACTTGGATCGTGCGCTCGGACTGGCCATCAGTCTGGGTAT
The DNA here is from genome assembly GCA_963277665.1 of Viscum album. Lineage (NCBI taxonomy): Eukaryota > Viridiplantae > Streptophyta > Magnoliopsida > Santalales > Viscaceae > Viscum > Viscum album. The sequence continues at coordinate 65,740,199 of OY728165.1, read as the reverse complement.
GGTATGTTGTAATCAAAAGTACCTGTGTACCCAAATCCTTCTAAAGTCCCTACCAGAACCGGGATGTAAAGCATGCATCCCTATCTGAAACAATGGAGTGTGGAACTCAATGTAGACGTACAATATCTCGGATATAAAGTCATCCCAGATCATAGACACTGAAGGTCTCCTTGATCGGCAAGAAGTGAGCAACCTTCGTAAGTCTGTCAACGTAAACCCAAAACATCATCGTTCCCCCAAGGCGACCTCGAAAACCCGGTCACAATGTCCCTCGAAAAATCGTTCCACTTCCACTCCAGAATGGGTAAGTGCAGTAAAAGGCCATCTGGTCACGGATGATCCGCCTTCACCTACTGACAAGTAGAGCATCTCATGACAAAACTAGCAACATCTTTCTTCATACATGGCCACCAGTACTGGTGATGAAGATCTCGATACATCTTGGTGATGCCAGGATGAACTGCCCAAACTGAGGAATGAAAATCCAGCATCAGCTCCTCACGTATGTCTACTGGCACCCATACACGTTCTTGTAATTGCAATATCTTATCCTCACCCACTATCCATCTAGGAATAGGGTCCTCTCTTGACACACTCTCCTGCAGGACTAATCCTTCTGAGGCTGATAGTTTCCTCATTCGTACCCGAACAAGTAGTGTCGAGGTTACAACTACAGAAGATAAGAAGGTATGTCCCTCTCTGTCATGCACCTCTAGATGCATCTCAGAGAACAGAGCCATAAGCTTCCACTCACTGCTGGCCTCCTGAACTGCATAAATCTAAGTTCTCCTACTCAATGCATCAGCCACTGTGTTTCACTTTCGTAACATATAAGAAAGATCGAAATCAAATGACTGAAGATACTCAACCCACCTGCAATGCCACAGATACAGATCACGTTGGGTGAAGATATACTTGAGACTATTGTGTTCGATGAAGACCACAAAGTGCTCTTCCAGAAGATGGTGTCTCCAACAGCATAAGGCATGAACAATAGCTTCCATCTCTAGATTGTGCGTCGGTTAGTTGTTCTCATGTGGCCTCAACTGCCGAGACCCGTACACAATGACTCCATCTCATTGCGTAATCATAGCTCCTAGCCCGATACCTGAAGCATCACAATAGACTATATAGCTCTTGTCTGGCTCTGGAAAGACTAGTATCGGTGCAAACGTCAGTCTTCCCATCAGATCTTGAAAGGATGACTCACAAGAATCTGACCATAAGAACATTGCCCCCTTCTTGGTCAGACCTGGAAGAGGTGCTGCTACGCATGAAAAGTCATGAATGAAGTGTCTATTGTATCAAGACAGCCCTAGGAAAATCCACACCACAAAATCATTCTTCGGCTGCTCCCAAGAAACTACATCATCATCATCATTTATTTATTTATTCAGAGATTAAAAAAAGGATGGCAAGCTCCCCCATGGATAAGAAACAGAAAACTGAAAGCCTAAGGAGTTCTGAAATAATGTAACCCAAGGGAATCCACCTTAATGAGAGCCACACTCTCTAGTTTCAAGAGATCCAAATTCGAGACGCAGTAAATGTTGGAGTTGGGCTCAGCCAAGGAGGCAAGGTGATCCGCCACTTTGTTCCCTTCATGCCATGTGTGAAGCTCTTTGGATTTGTTATTGAGTAGCATGCCCGAACACCTTCTAATGATATATGATATTGGCCATGGGATTGAACTATACCATTGAGAGCATTATGCAGAATGAGGGAGTCAGTCTCCACCTCAGAGAGGGTGATTTTGGCCTGTTGGAAAAGGGTGAGGCCAATGAGAGTGGCATTGGCCTCTGTTTGGATGGAGGACCCACTACCGCGATTGTCAGAGAAGGCCATAATGACTGCGCCTTTGGAGTCCCGAACAGTGCCACCTCCACGTATGGTTCTCGAGCGACATGATCCATCAGTATTAAGTTTCAAATCACAAGCTAGATGATTCCACCACACCCAAAGGGATCTAAGAGTATAACTTGGTTGGAGAGGCACTGGTACATTGAGAAGATGGTGCTGCAAGGTGGGTGCCTCCCGCCATCAAGTAAAAATCTTATCCATATCCAGAAGAAATTTCATGATACACACAATAATGGAATTAACGGAGGATTGGATACCCTCAAAAACCATCTTGTTCCGAGCATGCCATAAACACCAGAAGGTCGAATGAAGCACCAGAGTGCGGGCTATCTTCTCCGCGCCAGCAGAACCTGCGCCACTGTACCAGGAGTCCAGAAAGGATGCCTCGATTCTAGAAGAAGTCGAGAAAGAGGTGAATGGGACGAAATAATGCCATACCTCATTCTCCCAATCACCCTCAAAGTAAATGTGCACCACAGATTCTTCCTGGTGATTCTTGCAACAGTAGAACCTGGACGCCAAGTTGATGACGCATCATTTGATATTGGCCTATGAGGGAAGTGCATTGTTCTTGATCCTCCAGAGGAGGAATTTAAACATCATTGGTACAATTTTGAAGCACATAGATTCATTCCAACCGTCTTATGGAGGGAGAATATTCGATACACGATGAATGTCCTTGGAAGAGAAGGTTCCTAAGCTGGACAGAGTTAAAACACACATGTCCTCCACATCTGTGATAATGGTGAGATCAAACAGCACCTTCTGATCCTTATCAAGCACAACAGAAATGAAGGATGAATGTGTGGCCACTTGTTTGAACATGATATAAGATATAGGGCACCCCGAGAAGACAATGGGAATGAGAACCCAGTTTCAGTGCCAAAATGATAAGTTTCCATTCCCCACGATCTAGCGGGTAAGGGCCTGAATTGCTGGAATAAGAGTGAGGATACTGGACCAGAAGGGAGTAGCACAGTGAGAGCCCCGACCCAGTCCCATGCGCCATCGGCCCTCCATGGATTTCCCCAAAAGCAAATGCTGCTCGAGGACCTCCCAAGAAAATTCTGCATGCATGCAATGGATGGTTTCACCAAGGCTACGAACATTGGTTCCTCCTTGCTGAACAGGGCGAGCCATTTTTCTCCAAGAAGCCCAATGCATTTTTCCTTCCTGAAGGGAATCCCAAATGAAGTTTTAAAGAATCCGAACGATCCTTGAAATAACTCCCTTTGGTACGTGGACTAAAGAAAGCGCATGAACCAGAGTAGATAACAGTATGCTATTAACTAAAAAAATTCAACCCCCAAAGTAGAGGAACTGGTTCTTCCAATTAATCACTCTTCCCAATATTCTGCTCACCACATGGTCGAAGTCCCTAATCTGAAGCCTGCCTGAGGAAATGGGAGATCCCAGATAGTCCATCAGGATGATCCCTCTCTGCATGCCAAAGGAATTACACAGGGACAAGGCGCGTCCCGCTAAACATTTATTGGAGATGAAGAGGTTACTCTTGGAAGAATTAACAATTTGCCCACTCCATTGGGAGTAGGTCTCTAGGGCCTTGGTAAAACCTTTGACCGATCTCCTACTGGCATTCATGAAAACCATGGTGTCGTCTACAAAAATCAGATGAGTAATGAAAAGGGAGCTCAATTTTTTATGGTAGGGGCGCATCTCACCTTTCAACACACTCTTGTTGATGATCCGGCTCAGAACATCCTGGGCAAGGATGAAGAAGGTAGGAAACAAGGGGTCCCCCTATCTAAGGCCGCAGGAGGCCTTGATGAACCCATGAATTTTACCCATGTAGGAAAACGCAAATCATAGGGAACTAAAACACCTTAAGAAAATATCGGTAGACCTGGGAGAGAACCCCATACCTGTCAAGACCATGTTGATGACGCTCCACTCAATCCGATCATACGCCTTGTTCATGTCAATTTTTATGATAATGTTGGATCCATGTGTTTTGTTTTAGAGGCCCCTGAAGATGTCTTGGGCCAAGGAAATTTCACCTTGGATGCACCTGCCCTTCACAAAACCTTGCTACTCCAGGGAAACCCATTCTGGGAGAAGAGGCGCAATTCTGGAGTTGACGATGCTTGCCAAAATTTTTTTAAGGCATGTTTCACATACACACTGGTTTGAAGTGGCGAAGGGATGAAGGGTTCTTGATCTTAGGGACAAGAACCAGGGTTGTAGCTGACGCAACCCGTGGCAGGCTCCCCCCCATGAAAAAATCCTGAATAGCCGTGATAACATCATGCTTAATCAAATCCCATGCACCTCTATAGAACGATCCCGGAAACCCATCCGGGCTTGGCGCACTCTCAGGGTTGATGTTGAGCATCGCCGCATGAATCTCAGCTTCCTCAAGAATGCCACCGATCAAGTCATTGGACTGGGAAGAGACGTCTCTAGGAATAACATCAAGGATGTCCTCATTCCTCCCTGGATAGCCATTAGGCATTCGTGGGTTAGGACCTGCCATAAGATCAGAGAAGAAGGTATGAACACTAGCTCCCACAACATCTTGTTCCACCGAGGAGGTGCCATTATCCAACACAATTGATGGGTTCATATTGAATTTCCATTCTTTTATGCATGAATGAAAATTGGGAGTATTTTCCCCCCCTCCCGTAACCATTTAATTATGGATTCTTCCCTTGCAGCTCTTTCCTGCCTAAGGATGAGTTCCGAGAGGGCATTCTTCTTCACAGCTAAATCCTACAAAATTTGTTCATTCCATTTCTCCTCCAGGCTAGTTTCAAGATTATTGACAGCAGCCATAATCTCATGAAGGTCCTTGCCAATGGGGGGGGGGGAGAGTTGGCCCAGACTCAGAGCGTGTTCTTCAAACTTATGAGTTTCTCATGCAAAACAATCCACGGATGACCCTGAAGAGGATCATACCACACCCTAATAACCAAATGATGAAAACCAGGGTGAGGGATCTAGTGTTGATAGAATCTGAACCTGAAAGGATTATCTTGCCTTGTGGATAGAGATACAAGAAGGGGATAATGGTCAGAGAGCCCATGAGCTAAATGGTCCACCTTGGCATCATTGAACGTGCAAATGGATTGCATGTTAGCGAGGTAGTGATCAATGCAGCTCTAGGATTGTCAGTTCCCCTTTTGGTTATTACACCATGTGAAGGGGTCACCTGAAAAACCCATATCCATGAGCCCTTTCCCAGCCATAAACTGTACAAAGTCAAAGCTACCCTTCCCTGGAAAAGGGCCTCTGTCTTTCCTCTCCTCAGGGATAACAACAATGTTGAAATGACCCCCGATGATCCAAGGAAGGTTTCCAGGGTCAAAATCTTGAAGGCCATTCCATAATGATTCCCTCTTTTTGGTATCGCAAATCCCGTAGATAAAGGTCATAAAGACGCACCTGTTACACTGGGACAACCTCAGGGTGATTTGTTGATCATTAGCCTGCACACTAACCACTGAGATACTCTTGTTCCAAAAAATCCAGATATGGTGGTTGGAAGGATCATCATGCATGGAGCCATGCATCGTATGTTTGCAAGCAAATCCTTTGATTTTCATAGGGATCTGCTTATGTTCAAGGACAACAACGATGGAGACATTATGGATTCTAACCCGGGGATAATAAAATCTGACTTCACCGGAGCACCATGACCACAGGCATTCCAAATGAGGGCACATAACATTAGAACAATAGTGCCCTGGCAGTGGCCCCAGGGCTCTTGACCTTGTTGGAGTGGGAGGAGACACGCTCGTTGCTTTGCCTGGATTTGGTTCTTATGCATATCACAGAGGTCACATGGGTCACTAGAGGGGATGAGGGAGAAGCATTCAGTGCTCGGGAGTCCGACCAGCACTGTCTCTCGACCAAGCTTAGAGGGGGTCGGGTGACATTATCACCTTTATGAGTAGAGAGAACAAAGTTACCAGGATGATTGGGAGGCGGGGGAACCTCAATCCATGAACTGGTGGGAGAGGCATTCATGAGGAGGCACCCCGTGGATGCAGGGAAAACATGAGAGGCTAGCGGACCCAGCGCCTCGAGAAAGGAAAGCCTCATTGAAGTAGAGGAAACCATAGATCCCAAACCCTCCATCAATATCTTCAAAGCATCTGCCAACCGGTGACAGGGGAGCATGGGGCCAAGAAGAAGAGCTGATGGAATCTGACGGCTCCGGGGTAACAACGCCATAAGGGTCGTGCATGGATCAGAATCAATCGCTGCTCTCTCCACCACGACATCCCCCCAATCACAGGAGACGACGAGAAGATCTTCCACCACTGGGGCCTCAGGATAAATAGGTGGAGCCTCTGTGTCCACAGCCATGTCCGGAGTCGAGGAGCCCCTAGCACCGACCCTGTTGGCCTCCCGAGGATGCTGGTGATGACCACCCTGGTGAAGCTTATGACAAACCTGCATAGAGTGGCCCTGAATCAAGCAGTGGGAGCAGTACCTTGGGAGAACCAGGTATAAAATGGGTTGGTCCCAGCTGAAGGAGTCCTCCACACATAGGAAAATCTTGTCCAGAAGGGGAGATGAAGTGTCCACTTCCACACAGATGCGGGCCATAGAGACCTCCTCACAACGTCAGTTTCGGTCATCCGAGCACAGAAAACGGCCGAGGAAATCGCCAATAAACTTGAGGAAGCCTTCATTCTGAAATGGCAAGGGAAGGCCAGGGAGAGAGATCCATATGGCCACGAGGGGGAACTCCTTTCCCTTGTGGACCTCCAGAGACCACCGTGATAGATTAAAACGCCAATGACCCCACACACGGGGGGCCTTACACCAGGAAAAAATGAAGTCATCCTCTTATTTGATGACTAGGCAGAAAGAATTCCGATGCACAGAAGAAATACGGGCTGGCGCATTGAGGCCCCAAGAAAGGATAAACCGCTAGAAGGCTTGGAGAGACGGCACCACACCCCCAAATCGAGCCACCAGCAATCACTTGAGGTAGGCCAAAGCATCCGAATACAATGAAGTCAGGACGGCCAGAGATACACAAGAGCCCACCCTTGGTCCTAGAGATGGGGGTAAAGAGATCACCAGAAAAAAAAATACCTCGATGGATCGGCGAGGGGCCCACGAACAGTATCCCTAAAAGAGAGATCACCACGGAGGGAGCCAGAGGGAGGGTGAAGTCCCTCCGGAAGCACCGACGGGGGTGCCAGGCCGGAGGAGGAACCAGGATCCAGGGCCACCGGGATCGCGGGGAGCGGTAGAGGCCAGGTAGTCGGAGAGGCAACGAATGAAAAATTTGAAATGAGGGGTGGCACGTAGGGTGCGTTCATTCGGCCAATTGTGTAGTTATTTGTTCCAAGGAAACTACAGATCTCACATTCTCTGGGTTCACATACACTCCTGCCTCTCAGATGATGTGACCCATAAATCGAATCTGACCCTTTGAAAAGTGTCACTTAGAGAGTTTAGCATAAATATGATGCTCTCTCAGTGTACTCAGAATGATCTCAAGATGTGTGGCATGGTCGTTTCGAGTGTGAGAGTACACTAAGATATCGTCCACGAAGACCACGACAAAGGAATCCAAGAAAAGATGGAACACTCGGTTTATCAGTGCCATGAAAACTACATGCGCGTTTGTGAGACCGAACGACATGACTGTATACTCATATAGACCATAACTACTTCTGAAAGTGGTCAGAGGTATATCAAATGGTCTAACACACAAATTATGATAACCAGACCTCAATTCGATCTTCGAGAATAGCCGGGCTTCTCGAAGCTTATCAAAGAGGTCATAGATCCTCGGTAAGGGATATCGGTTCTTGACTGTCCATTGATTCAGCTTCCGATATTCCATGCAAAGCCAAAGGGTACCGTCTGTCTTCCTCCCAAACAAGACAGGAGAACCCCAGGGAGATGTACTGGGTTGGATGAATCCCTTTACTTGCAACTCCTCCAACTGCTTCTTGAGCTCTTGAAACTCAGGTGTGGCCATCCAATAAGGAGGATTGGGCAACAATCTTGCTCCTGGAACGAGATGAATAGAAAATTATACCTCACACTCCATAAGAAAACCCGAAAAGTCCCCTGGAAAGACTTCCCTGAAAAGATCCACCACTGGAGGAAAGTCAAACTGCGAAGTACCCGGATCATCCAGATAAAGACTCACAATCTGTGTGGTCAACATTCCTAGCCCATGATGCTTGTGTCCTGCTCATCTCGCCAGAACATCCCATTCACCTCTGTAAAGAAAATATTCACCCTCTAGTGAAACGAAACTCACACTGCTGTGATAACAGTCGAAGACTGCTTGTAAGGGAACCAACAAGTCCATCCCGAGAATGACATCATATCGTGTCATCTATAAGACATAGAGATCCCGTAAGAAACGATTCCCTGAAACTTCAAGAGGGAACCCTCTACACTGGAACACACTAGATGTCCTTGTCCCCAAAGGTGTGTCTAGGGTCAACGAGTCGGCAGAAGAAAAGACACAGAGCCCAACGCTCTCCACAGAAGAATCCGAGATAAAACAATTCATAAAACCAGTATCGAAAAGAGCTGAAGATAAAACTGAGGCCACAAAAACCATACCTTGAACTGTAGAAGGGCCGAGATCCTGCTCCTGATAGGTCTGCTCCACGGAGAAAGACTGGCCTACACTGCGACCCTACACCCCTAGCTTACCACTCTGAGCTAAACCTCCCTACTGGTGCTGAGGGACTGGTGGCTGACCTCAATGACCTCGACCTCCACCTCAGCCCGAACGGTCGGAAGAACTCCAGTTCCCCGACTAATGCGAAACTGGTGGTGTTTCTCCTGAACGAGGAGTCATGGAAGAACCTTGGTGACCAGCTGCTTGTGAGAAAACCTGGAAGAACCGCTGAAGGTGACCAATCTTGCCACAAGATCGGCACTCTCTGGGGTCTCTCTGGCACTGCGGCCTCGTGTGCCCTGACCGACCACACTCGTAGCATTCCACCTGGCTTCCTGACGATGCATCACGCTTCCTTGGATCACCGCACGTAGATTCTCTATAGCTATTCTTACTGTCATCAGGAGGAAAACTAGCTCTGGAAGCATAACCGCCCTGGCTCGCAGCTCTAGAGTCTCTCAGATTGTGCTCCACAATCAGTGCTTGATTGACGATGGATGTGATAGAAGTCAACTGGAAGATATTCACCTGTCAGCGGATCTCCCGCCTGAGACCATCCTCGATCATCCTGAACAAGAACACCCCACTTCAATCCTGGAGGGGTGTGAAACACTGCATATTGGTGAAACGAGAGGAATGCTTCATGACAGAAAGAGTACCCTTCTCTAATCCCATGAACTCCTGGGCTCGATCAGCCCTCAGGGTCTCCAGATAGACGTAGTCGTAGAACAAGCGCTGGAACTCCTCCCAAGCCATAATCTGCTGATGACCCGCCTGTGAGATAATGCCCCACCACCTCTTGGAAGAGTCTCAGAGCATGTAGGTAGCGAGCTTGACCTGCCTCTCTAGAGGCGTCTCCAGATGCTCAAAGATAGTCATCATGGATTCCAGCCACGACTCTACAGCCTGAGGTCCTCGTTCCCTCGAGAACATGGGAGGATGCTGTGGCTGAAAAACCTGTATCAAGTCTGCCATAGTCGAGGCAGGAGTAGGTGCTCCCTGGAATGTCTGCATCATCCTCAGAAAACCTTCCCTGAATTGTGCATTAGTGCCTGCTACTGGTATGACCGTCGGTGCCATGGATGGCTCGACTGGAGGATTGGCATGAAGTCTCTGATTATCCATATTTGACATCTGATCATTGCCTGACGACAGATGTACAATTGGAGGACGTCTCGGAGGCATAGATCTGAAATATCAAAAGCAAACCTTAGATTAGAAAACAAGGACATGAAGCACAAGAGTAAAAAATGGGAATAGGGGAAGGAAAACACACAAGTTTTCAAAACAGGACTACACGACGTGTATAAAAACTACACGATGTGCCTTCTTAAGCCACTGACATGGGCGTGTACCCCTAACCTACAGGTCGTACCACCTCAAACTACACAGTGTGTTGACCCAAAGCACAATGTGTACTGGAAAACTATTGCCCTGCCCGTGTCTCTTTACGTGGCTAACCCACACGGTCCAACTTAACCCAAGACTACACGACGTATTCTTATCACACACTCCATGTAATAGACAAGGATTTGGTTGCTCGTGTTTGTTAAACACATGGCGGTCTACATGGCTGAACCTTACACGAAATGTTCTGAACAAACATGGTGTGTATATGTGAAGGTGACACCATCCCGTAATGATCTTGACACGACCGGGTACCTGAACAAGACTACAAGGCGTGTGCCCAGAAAAACATGGCATGTCTAAGAGAAGGTTATGCTGACCCGTGTTATTCGTGACACGACCAGGTACCTGGAAGAGACTACACATCATGTTCCTTTTCAACACGGCATGTTTTACTCTAGCTTCCCCGACCTGTGTTGTTAGTGACACGACTGGGTACACGGCTCCGAACTGCACGACATGTACCATCCGTACACGGCGTGTTCTGGAATTTATTCTCACGACACAGTTTTTCTGATCACACGGTCAGTGAGATGGCCTGAAAACTACACGGCATGTATCCGAAAAGCACACACATTGTATTTTGGGTTTTTCTGCACAGTAGCTCAGAAACTACATAGAATCCCAGAAAACACAAAAAACAAGTCAAGGAAGTTCCAAATTCCGATTCGTCAGGGTCCATACTCCCCGCGAATCAAAACATGGAATTCATTTAATAAAGGTAGGAAATAAAAAATCCTCTAACAAGGCATCATAGATTCTATCAAGCATCAATCACAACAGCATGCATAATCTACACAAAGTCTATCACAAGACCATGCAATTGCTAATGCACCCTAGATGGAATTACAAGAATGTATGGCATGTAATTTCCACAAGTGCCTATATGATGAATGATATGGAATACCCTCATCTCATCGGGTTGTGAAAAAAATAGAACCACAATCGTCAAGAAAATAACAACACAAAGCATGTGAATCACTCTAGGTGAAATCATATCAACTGTAAAATCTGAAAACCTGCAAACTACAATTAAAGAGGTAGAATGGATTTTCCCTGTACATGGGTTAGCTACTCCCAAGAACAGCTTAATACCAAGTACCAAATCTGTCCTATCCCTGGCTAATGTCTCCAAACATATAATCAAGAGAAAATAAATCATAAGATACCACTTTGTAATGACCAGAATCTGGAGCCCCTCTACTGGGGCCCCATACTCGGTTCTCCACAAGACCTCAAGCGTGTTTCCCCATATGCCAGAGGCTTCCGACTAGTAGTGAGGGCCTTGGTGAGATGGTGGGGAAACTATTCCATCATTCGGTAAAGTATACAGTGGAAGAACAACAATTCGTAATAGCGAATAAAATAATAGTATACAACAACTGAACTGAATAGAGGAAGTAATATATAAACTAATAATGATGCAACATGGTAAATATGTCTATGAAAATCAATAAACAAACCAATGTGCTGAAATACAACTAATCACAAGTAATAAAGCAACAAAAAAGAAAAACATAAGAGAAACTCCTCAGCATCGCAAGCCTCGGCTCGGTCCTAGCTCCCCAGCTCTAGCAAGTCAAGTACCTGAAGTAGAAGGGAACTTCCCTTATCTATCCCTGCAAAAACATAATTTTCTTGGTCCAAAAAACATGGCCCAAACAGGGTGTGAGACAAAACCCCAGTAGGAAAACACCCAATGATCTGTGCCTAACAGTCAATGAATTCATGGAAAGTAAAGTACATGAACAGTAAATAGGGAAATACACAACAATCACAGTCCACAATTCTAGTATAGAAAGTACACAAGTAAAAAACCAACAACAAGTAGATAACAGGTACCCCCCTGGGTAGCTCTCATAGTATAACCCCTATGGTTCAACCTACCAGTACCAGCAACCCTCTAGGAGGACCGCACAGTCTCACCCCACTGGTTCTGCTAAGAAAGTAGACTCTCTGAAGAAGATCTCACTGTCAATTCCCCCTATTGTCTCATAACGTGGTAAAGTCTCATTGGGGAAGCACTCAACGTCTCATCCCCACTGTGGCCTGCGTCGAGGAACTACAGATACTCTAAGGAAGCAGTCATCGTCAATTCCCCCCTATGGTCTCGCATCGTATTAAAAGACACTCTGGAGAAGCCCTTACGTCTATTCTCTCTATGGTTTAATACACTAGGTTCTCACAGTCCTGTTTGAAACTAACATGCTCAACACGTGTGTATCATCCATGTAAACCTCATGAACTACATGGCTATCATTATAAGGCTCAACAGCATAACAAAGCAACAGTTCCACTATCCTACAACTAGGAATGGAAACCAGAAAATTCCAAACTAGAAAAACAAGCATGATAACATCCGGGGTACAGTAAAAACTACCATACTCATAGGCAATTACATATACTCAAGCAATCAAGAAAAGCAGGCAATACAACAAGGGAAAAATAGGAACACGCAATACCCAGTTCAAGGGTATTGGTGTAATTTGCACAAAATACTCATTGAATTTCTACAGAAAGGCAAAAACCACCTACCTTGATCCTAGGAGATCGACATACTTGAACCATGACGACTGATTCTCCCTAGAACACTGTATATCTGAGAAAATCCACAAAACACATAAACAATGATAACATGGGAAAGATGAGGAATTGGAAAACAAATCTCAAGAAGAAGGAAGAACTCACCGTTTTGCTTCCAATGAAATCGACCATGCTAGAATTGAAGAACAGATGGAGAGGTGGGAGCTCAAGGAAGATCTGGCCGTATTGGTCGCTCTCAGATGAACGACACCTATAAGAAGGTGTTTCTATGCGTTAGGCCTGACCTCGGTCTGTTTAGGAAAAAACGTACATGGTGTGTACATTTAGAGTACACGGCGTGTACTAGGTTTTTCCAAAATCCGCCAAAATCGGCCTCCACATCACCCCTACACACCGTGTGTGTGGCCTGGACATGGCCAACACATGGCTTCGAGCCGAAGGAGAGTACACTCCATGTACTCAAAAAGTACACGGCGTGTACTTCAAAATTTTCCAGAAACATCAATTTTTTTTTAAAATCCAAATAAAGGAAATTCATACCTGAAATGAAGATCCGGGTTCTTACATGTAGGTCCCACCCATCATAGAATGAAATCATTCTTACTTGTGCCACAAATTAAACAAAAATCATTCATCATAACCTAAAGAATAAAATGGGTTTCATAAACATCATTCCATCATAACAAAATCCATATAAAACAAATGGATATAATTTCATAATAAGAATAATAACTCCATGTAAATTATAGAGATATTATACTTGAAACATAATCATAATGTCATCTTAGATGGAAAATAGTTTTGAGAAAACACTTGAAATGAGTTCTTGAGGAAAATATCTTTTCTTTTCAAAATTATTTTCTTTTCACAAAATGCCATGCAATTTTAAAAGAAAATTACTTTTTATTATAATAATCATGAAATCTTGAAAAGTATGATTTATGAAAATTAGGCTTTCTGAAACTGTAAAAAATGCTCACACCATATAATTTAAAAAAACATTCTTCTTATAAATTTTCTGGAAATGTCAAAAAGTAACTTATATGGTAATCATAGGAAAGATTCCTTCCATAAAATGTGGTAAAAGTCAACAAAGGTTAAAAATGTCTTTTAAAATAAATGGAAGAGTAGTAAACATTTTAGGAAAACATTTTTATAAAACAAGGACATGGATGATAAACATAACCCCAGTAAATAATTACATATAAACAATCTCGGATAAAAAATGAGATTGTAAAATTATCCCTTACCTTAAGTCCGTTATGCTTCATATGTATCTGAACCTCCTGTTTAATGATTTAAATAATTTCATTGACTTATTACAGAATCATATTCATCGTTATGATATCATATATGGTTCACTTATAACATTATATTACCCGTTCTTTTGTAAATTCCATGTTAAAGCAGAGTTTTGGGTAAAACCTTTTTATTTATCATACGTGTTTTGACTTGTTGTTCTTGATATTATTTTTACATATATCATGATTTAATTACTTCCATAATTTCAATCATGATTAATATATCAATATATATTTAATATATATATATATATAATAGATAGATAGATTAAATGAAATACATTGTTCATGGAGACGGTAGGTCGTATGTACGCACGAACACTATTTTCGTTTCCTTATTGAATTGAATAGAAATATGTAGATGGTATATATATATAAAGTAGAATTATTATGTCATATATTTTATGATTACTTATTATATATACTTTATAATAATTCTTGAATTTTTAACATGGAAAATGAATCTCATCGCGTCTTGGAGATGGCAATCCGTACGTACGCACGAGCGATGATATCATTCCCATATTTATTGAATGGAATTGGAGTTGATGATATAATATATTAGAATCAGTATGAGGTTATAATAATCATATATAGTTATTCATTACACCATTATACCCATCCAGGTAAGGCGGTGGTGGAAAAACTGATTAACCACGACGTGGAGATGGTATTCCGTACGTACGCACACATGGTGATTTCATTTTCTGTAGGATGTATAGAAAGTTAAATAGGGTTGTTTTATATTTATAATGAAATAAAATTATATAGTTAATATATTTGTTATTAATTTATAACTAAACAACTAAATAAGAGTAATTATAAGAAGAAAGAAACTTGAAAGAGTCAGTTGAAGATATTACCTCTTCCTCGATGCACCTCCTTTAAACATATTCTTAAGTCACTAGAGATGGTATTTTGAGAATACCATATCAAATATGATATAACTAGAGTGGTTGAGAAGAGGAATTGGAAGGGGTTGTCTGAGCTTCAAGGCTCAAAAGGGTGTGAAGATCAGGGGGAGGGGATGCCCTTTTTATAAGGGAGGAGAGGGGAACCTTTGGAAAAACTGAAAATATTATTTTATAATAAAGACATATTCTATTTATAGTAGCTCCAAATTGATTTATTTCAAAGATAATGTGGGGATGGGTCTAAATCCTCTCAACCAATAGGTTTTAGACATGTTTAAGTTATTATTTTAACCTTATCATTTATATTTAACTCTAAGTTAAATAATTTCACTTTTACTATGTCTTCTTGTTTTCTTACACAATATGGTTAATAAACATACTATAACAAGCCAAACTAACCCCAAGTGATTAACTATTATTATATACAACCTTATTTAAGTCATTTTTCCAAACCTTATATTTTTAAGTATATAATAACAATTAATAATATAATATTTGTTTTAAAAACTATTTTATGAAAATTTTGACACTATTTGGTAATTGATTTTTATGAAAATCATAAAAACATGATTAGTTTGAAAAATGTTAATTTAATAAATACTAACATGTCATATTAACCTATTAAATTAGTGGAATTCATAAAAAGTCTCAAATTACATTTATTTTGGTATTTATAACATCAATTATGATAATATTTCATTAATAAGGTAATTACTACATCATCATTGTGTCATAAATAAATTAACTTATTTAATGTCTTAAAAATGAAAATAAAATACCATTATGTAGGAAATATATTTTTTTAATGAATATTTATAGTCGATTTTATATTATGTATAAACCTATATTAATTTTGTTTTAGTAACTAAACTTTGATTATAACTATTTTAACTCTTCTTTAAATAAGATAATAATAAATGTCCTAATCTAATCCATGTGGACCTAAAGGGTAATATTTTATTAATAAGGTTGTTTTTGGTCGAATTAAACTTATCCAATAGAATTTGGACATGTGTTAGGGTAATAATAAAATAATTTTTACACTTAATTTCCCTACTTACTTTTAACTGTGGTAAATAAAAGTAAAAAGTTACTATTCACCAAAAATTATTTTTATCTTATTGAACCAAATTTTACTCCTTGATATTAACCATTTATATCAGATTTTATAAATTCCACTCACAAAAGTAGTAAAATTATGTTTTATGTAAATTTTCAAATTCTCCATGGAGGTGGGAAAAAGACGATTAAAAGTTCAATAAAATTCTTATATATCTAAAATTATTATAAAATGCCTCATATGAATGAAATTGAACTTATATAGGTATTATGTATCAATTCTACACTAAAAAAATTTAAATAAAATAAATAATTATTTAAAGAAAATGTCGGTTTTTTTAATAGTGACCTAGTGTTTTCACTATTCATCAAAAATTGAATGTTTTCAGAAAAATACCACAAATTCACCTTAAGCTAATTTTGGTATTCTGAAACGAAAAATGAAGTCCATTTTAAAAGTTATAATTTATAAAATTTCAAAAAGTTTGTCATGACCCATCCTCGGGGCCCGTTCCATGGCTACCCCAAGCCTGCCTTCAATAGGCCGGGGGCTGGCGACTAGCACCAAAGGAATAAATCCCAATAAAAAGGGAAGGAATTTCCTTCATAAAAGTAAACAACACGACATAATACAGGTGGAAGAAAAAAATAAGTACAAAAGAAAGCACTGAAAAGTAAATGGGCCAGAATACAAACCCAACTGAAAAGTACAGCTACAACTGAAGGAAAGTACAACAGAATAGACAAGCATCTGGAAGAATAGATGTCACTCCTGGGCCGTCCACCTCAAATCCTACCTGAATGGTAGGTGTGAATAACGCAGCTTCTGGATCGTCCACCATGGATCCTACCTGAATGGTAGGTAAAGATAGCCTCCTCAATGCTCTCGCCCGTCAACCTCCTCCGTGTACCGTCTCATCGTGAAGTCCAGCTCTGGATACTGACTTATTGTGAGGTCATCCTCCAGATACTTACTCATTGTGAGGTCCACCTCCGTGTACCATCCAGTCCTCGAACACTCGACCTCCATATGCGCTATTCTTCGTCTTCATCGAACATAACGAGGTGCGGGCATAGCCCGTGCATGGGTGAGTATAACGATACAAAGTAGGGACCCCGAGACCCGCATGGTCTCGCTAAATCCAACAAGGGTAACCACAATATAGGATCTAAACAGAAAAACCTTACTTAGGTATAGGCACATACTTACACCGAAATTATCAAGTAACCCATCTTAATCATGAGATATCACACAGATATGAAATCAAAGGATAACCACTACTTCGGTATATGCCCATACATATACCTAATTTATCAAGTAACCCTTTTCAATCATGAGGAAATCACAAAGGTAATTGACTCCGCTCAAACCAGGATTTTCATTATCGAAACCGCAACTACTGAAGAGATCCTCCTCTGTCAAGTACACTGATCCTAACACTACTCTGAGGCGCTGCTCATTAACCTTAGACTGCTGAGGTACTCCTCCTATCGAGTACCGCGGGTCCGCTACCCAAACATAGTAGTGCTCCCCGTCTGAGTCTACCACACAAAGAGAGTAGTGCACCCCCATATTAGACTGCAGAGGTACTCCTTCTATCGTGTACCGCAGGTCTACCACACAAACACAGTAGTGCTCCTCGTCGTGGGTCTGCCACCCAAACATAGTATTGCTCCCCACTGGACTGTACAAGTCACTCCGACTCGAATAGAACAAGCAATCATCAGGTCTCATCCAGCTACACGGTCTCCGTACTCCGTACGCTCATCTCTAGGAGGGTCCACTCCACATGCTACTAGTTGATACAACAGGTATCACAAAGTTCCATGGAAATGTATCTCAAAGGATCTCATCGTCATAGGGGTCTCAACGCAGTAGACGACACGTCAATCGGATTCTCGGTCAGTGAGTTACTAGCATTTTTGTCTCTGGGGCCCTGTTGGCTTCGTGTACAAACCAACCCGGCTGTATCTCAACTGTACCCCAAACTCTCATAGGGTATACTAATAGGGACCATTTCTCAACGTTATTAAAAATGCCACTGACGGTTCGCCAAATAGTCGTTCGGTCTAAAAGTTATCATCTTTTCCGTTCCAGGGGCCCTGTTGGATTTCAGGTACTATCCAACCCGGCCATACTCCAAATGCGTCCAAACCTCAGGTGAAGTATACCAAAAGATCCACCTTACAAAAATTACTCCAAAAAAGTTGACGGCTCATCAATCGGACGTCCGGAACTCAAGTTATAATTGTTTCCACTCCCAGGGCCCGATTGGTTTTGGGTTCGAACCAACCGAGCCATACACAAACTTCACCGAAACATCATGTTTAATATACCTAAATGACTGTCTCGATCCAAGGATCCCAACTCAACTGATGGTGCATCGATCAGAGGTCTGTAACCCAAGTTTTGGGTGTTTAAACGGATCTGTCCGGATGTAGGCGGTTCAGGCCCGGTCCGACCCGGCCCGATACCCCCTAGAGCAACCCGAATTGGGTCGAACCGACCTGGGTCAGGGTCTGGCCTATTTGGGTGTGGCCCGGACCGACGCGGGCGGTCCAACCCGGCGCGGGCGGTCCGGCCCGGCGCTCGTGGCCTAGCCCGGCGTGGGCGATCCGGCCCGGGGTGGGCTGTCCTGCCCGGCGTAGGGGGTACGGCCCGGCATGGGCGGTCCGGGCAAGTGCGGGTGGTCCGGACCAGCATGGGCGGTCCGGCCCGGCACGTGCGGTCAGGCCCGGTGCGGGTGTTCCGGCCCAACGTGGGTGGATCGGCGTGGGCCGAGCGGGGCGGCTCCACCCTGGCTAAGCAGGGCGCAAAGGGGGGCGCCGCCCCTTACGCTGGTCGGGGGTTTCAACCCCCGGCTTTTCTGGAACGGCCATCCATTAGGGCTGACCTTGTATAACCGCGGGACCCAAGGGGTCCCACCTCCAGGTGGCGCTGGCGGCCGGCCGAGCCCGACCGCCTCCTGCTGAACAGTCGCGACACCCGTACGACCGGCACGGAGTGAATGCGCCGCTCCCCTCCGCAGCAGCCCGCTCTCGGCCGCGGCCTCCTTCGGCCTCACCGGCGCAGCGTGGCACGACAGTGCCGCGCACCTCAACTGTGGCCCGCTCCGGCCATGGTCCTGTTTCGTTCTCGCGCTGTACTACGGCCCCGCGGCGCCTTCGCCACAATTTCAATAAGGATCAACAAATTTAAGGGGAGGAGGATCGGCCGTGCCAGTGTGGTCCAATATCCTCCCTTTAGGTCGATAACAAGTGGCTAAATTATTTAACGAAGAACGTTAAAATAAAAATGAACATAAAATCAACCCCTACCTCGACACAAGTTGTCGAACGATGATCCTCTCGAGAAACGGCGTCATGGGGTGAAGCTCCGTAAATGACTATAGAGAACGTTTGAGGAGGAAGCGGCGTCTCCCTTCCTTTGTCGCAGAGAGAAGATTGTATGGTGACGTCGATGAAGAATTTCCACATCGGTGCCCCCTCCTTGGTCATGGAGGAAGAAGATGACAGAAGAAATCGAGTCTCCGATTTGATGCTCTCCCTCAAAGAAAAAGTGTTCTTTGTTGAAGTGGGGACGTGTTTTGCCGAAGAAGATGAAGTTATTCCAAGGGACAAGATCTCTCCCTCACCCTATATCCTAACACAATTAGCGAACCTAATAAAATAAGTCCTCCCCCTTATTTTATTATGTTTTCCATGCCTTTTCAAAAACTCAAAATTCAAAATCTAAACCATTTAATTAAATGAGCTTGAGTTGTTAAATTAAATGGGGTGTTAAGTTGTCAATATTAATGTGGTTGAGAGGGAGGAGTTACTCACATAAAGGGGGGAGTTACGGAGTTTAAGGAATGTGAAGGTGTGGGGCTCCTGTGGGCCCCACCTCCCCTTTATTCTCTCAAGGGCTATTAGTAACCAGTTGGTCCCACCCCAACTCCCACACATAGGATTAAACCACTTAGAATAAGGAAATAAAATTGTAACACAATTTTATTTTACATTACAATGAATCCACTATTTTAAACAACTCCTCCTGAGAAAACGCACCTTCGGGTTAGAAAATACCACAGCTGCGATTTCATCGGTGCCCCCAGATTTCAATTCCGTGCACCGGTTGAAAAGATAGATAAAACAGCTCATTCCTTTACTGAACGTACCCAAGCTAAAATTCGGAAATTGATTCCGAGCACACATGGCCTCGGAATCAGGTGCCGTCTAAAACTGCACACTCACAAAATTCCAAATAAATTATGAAAAAAAAATTCTTGAAATTTCCAGGTCTTTACAAAGTGGGTATTACTATTATTAATGGGTAGTTCATAATAATATTATAATAATATCTCGTTTAGTGGAACTTGGTATTGCATACTACAGACAGTATTGAAGACGGTCTTGATTGCGTGTAATGACAGCCAAGTCAGGGCTGTGTGTAGTGAAAGCTCCGTTTGGTGTTGCGTATTAGATAATCAAAACATATTTCATTTATACATTAAACAAATACTATACTTAATGTTGCATAGAATAATTTCCACAAAATGAACTTGAATTTGTGTGTAACACGAGCCACGAATAGTGTTGCGTATACTGCAAGCTAATACCGTTTTGCGTATGGTACAAGCTAATATTGGTGTAGTGTATAATAGAGGACATCAAAGAAATTAAAAAAAATTATCTCATAAAATCTCGGGGTGTTACATTCTACCCACCTTAAAATGAATTTCACCCACAAAATTTGTCTTTGTTATAAATGATTTACTAATTGAAAGTATCGTTCATAGAAACCCACATCATAAAAAAGGAATAAAAAAACTTCATTATAAAAAGGGATGTTAGAATCATAAAAGTCACCCAAATTAATTCAACACTTGGATTTCATATAAGAAAACATGGGTGAAAATATGGATATGGAAGAGAAATATAACCATCAACGTCTAATGAAGAGTGGTAGAGGACATGGCTATGAAAAATCCAACAATCACAATGCCATAAATTTTTGATGATCTAAGGTACCATCTAATTCATCAGATATACGGGCACTAGGACAACATTTTTGGTTTTCAAGATCATTTCCCTAAAGTTGAAGAAATTGGAATTTGAAGAAATAATTTATTTATTTTGGTACAATCAAACCGTTGGTCGTTCCTTGGAAAATTTCCACTTCATCTCTTAAAGAAATGAAGTTTAATTTTTCATTAGTGAAATGTTAGCAGATCATGTGACAGAATGATGTGTCATTCCATCTATCACAAAAAAAAGGTTAGAAAAAGTTATCAAAAATACATAAGTCCATCTATAGTGAGATTAATCATATATGATTCTTAAATTGGACTTATACTTCATATATCATACTGATTGATATAATAAAACTAGTTTCTACTAACTAGGGACTTTTTTTATGCCAGTGGTAGGAAATAATGTCATGTCCCCCTTCGGTTGTGGGTTCAATTCCCGCAACCTTGTCTGACGCGATGGGTTGTCACCCGTCCTTCAGGTTGTCCTTTTTCTAAAACTAAATTTATATAACATTCCATAAATAATATCGAAAAAATTTCTATGCTTAAACAATACTGACTTATGTCCAACATAATCTATTCTAATATTTTGTCTTATCCAAAATACTTCTGTCCAAGCTCATAGTATAAAGAAAACAATGACTAGAAATGTATTCATCCGAGCATGTGAATACCATCCTTTATCCCCCATATATTATACGATATATCTTGTTGGTCAAATTAAAAGCTTGTGAATACCTTAATCATGTATTCCTTTAGAAAATGAATACCCATTTACTCATAGTGAAAACATTAATGCTATCAAAATTTAACACTTTCCACAAACCAATATCCAATAATTTATATGTACACAAACCATGATAAAACAATTTCCTTCTATCAGTCATGAGATCATTTAATTTTTTCGTTATTTCTTCATTATGAACATATCATCTTCTTTACAAAAATATTTCAATCACTTTTCATGGTTACTGGTACCATATAATAATTGAAATCTATTACATAGATATTCCAAAATTCCATGATTCCATAAATGATATTCTATGATAATATTTTGAAATCCCATTACATAAACACTTAATCATTACACAACATCATTGTCATACTCAACATCACAAATAGTGATAGCATGTGACTTCCCGTTATCATTTTCCTTTCGATGTTTCCCACATTGATCGTCATTAACCCTTGTATTAGGGCATTGATTAGCATAATGCCCCATTTCCTTTCACTTGAAGCATTGATGTTTTGGTGGTGCATTCTCTGCAGTCTTTTCTTTATTCACATCATTAGAAAACCTTTTTACATTACTTCGACACTCATCTGCTCGATGACCTTCTTTTCCATACTTAAAACATTTTCTAGTCCCTTTAAGACTATCTCCACCATGCTTCTTTCCACACTTTGAGCATAATGAAACATTCATCTTCTTTTCACCATTATTCTGAGATTTCTCCTAGAACTCCATCTTTAGTTTCTTGTCAAAACCATGAGATGGATATGTAATACCATCTTCCATTTCTACCTTGATAGCACAACGCAAAATTTCTTCATAGCTACTGAAGTATCTTACAGCCAATTCCCTTTGAATAATTGGTTTTATGCCACGGATAAATCGATCAACTTTACTTTTAGGTTGGATGATAAATCCAGATGCATACCTTGCAAGTCTTGTAAAATTCACTTCGTATATACCAAAAAATTCATCATCCTTCTTCTTAATCTCAAGGAACTCCTTTTCAATCTTTGTTCGAAGAACACGAGGGATGTACTTACTGAAAAAACAAGTTCTGGAAGTCGTCCCATTACATTGATTCAATTTCATCTTGGGGCCTTGTATTCTTAATTAGTGTCCACCACTGGTCTTCTTCACATTCTAAACAGTAAACAGATATAATGAATTTTTCATGTTATGAACAGAGAAGTATGGAAAATATCTTTTCAATGAAACTAATCCATAGTTCAGCAACAAGTGGATCAGAAGACCCATTGAAAGACAGTGGACATTGCCTCATGATGGACTCAATAGAATATTATTCCATTATTTGATCATTTGGAAATTCATAATGATTCATAGCTTCTGTAAGTATAGAAATAAAATTTTGCACTTCATCTCCCAAAACATTTGGTTTCTCGAGAGGTAAATCATTGCATTGTCCATTACATTGATCAACACGTTTCCATCGGGTCCCAGTCATCATCTAAAACCAAAAAAGAACAGTGTGAGAGGCAAAAATCATGCTAAGAAAACAACCGAATAAAGGGGGAGTACCTTCAATATCTAACATCTTAGGTTTAATTCTAATATTGTAACCATAATTCTATGAATATAACTTATACTTATTCTTAACCATAGGTTCATCCCTAGGCATATCTTAGAAATATCTCTACGGATCTCACTAAAGTTTTCGCATCCTAGTTTCCATTGGATAACTAAACCTTTACTCTTATAAAAACTGTAGAGACCCAAATCTTGACGTACATGGACAATACATTAATTTTGAAGAATAATTAATACATAACATAAACAAACACACAAGGACCGTAATAGTTTAGTGTCTTTGGAAACTCAGAACATAATCTTCTAATCGTGGTGAAAGATCTTCAACATCTCCCATAAAGATATTCCCCTTTTGTTTTCTTACCTAAAACATTTCTTTATATCTGGGGGAAAACAAAACATATAAAGGGTGAGACAAAATTCTCAATAATGGTAAGCATGGAGAATATAAAACAAACCATATACATTTGATCTTCAAAACATGAACGTAAAGTTTACACATTAAAATCATGAGTTGTGAAATAAATCTTGGTAGTACGTAAGGCATAGGTCATAAATGAACATTAATCATGATAAAATAGCCTGGGAATAAAACATTTAATTGTTGAAAACCATTATGAACATTATATTATTTCCATAGTAGCCAAGGAATTGCTGCTAAGACCATATTAGTGGACAAGTCCCTTTCTGAATCGAGTTCACTCCTCATTTTAGTCCTGTAATACTGAACCAAATTAACTTACCATTCTAGCCATGTCTATCTCATGAGATATAAATCATTACCAAATGAATTGGAGGGAGATATAGGTCCCACCCATCTCATAACGAAATCATTCTTACTTGTGCCACAAATTAATCATAAATCATTCAGCATAACCCAAGGAATAAAATGGGTTTCATAAACAACAATCCAACATCACGTAATCCATATAAAACAAATGTATATAATTTCATAATAACAGAAATAATGCCATGTAAATAATAGAGACATTATACTTGAAACATAATAATAATTTCATCTTAGATGGAAAATATTTTTGACAAAACACTTAAAATGAATTCTGGAGGAAAATATCCTTTCTTTTCAAAATTATTTTCTTTTCACAAAATGCGATGTAATTTTAAAAGAAAAGGTCTTTGGTTGAAAATAATCATGAAATATTGTAAATAATATTTATTAAAATTGGGAATTCTGAAACCGTAAAAATCATTTCACACATTATAAGTTGATAAAAACATTATTCTCGTACTTTTTCCGGAAAACTCAAAAAGTTCCTTATATGGTAAACATAAGAAAGATTGCTTCCCTATAATGTGGTAAAAGTAAAAAGAGGGTAAAAATTACTTTAAAAATATATGTAACAGTAGTAAACATTTTAGGAAAACGTTTTTTATAAAACATGTACATGGATGATAAACATAACCCCAGTAAATACTTACATATAAGCAATCTCGGATAAAAAAATTAGATTGCAAAATTATGCCTTACCTGAAGTCCGCTATGCTTCATATGTATCTGAACCTCCTATGTAATGATTTATATAATGTCATTGACTTATTAGAGAATCATATTCATCATTATGATATCATACATGGTTCACTTATGACTTTATATTACCTGTTCTTTTGTAAATTCAATGTTAAAGTAGCGTTTTGGGTAAAATTGTTTTATTTATCATACGTGTTTGGAATTGTTGTTCTTCATGTTATTATTACTTATATCATGATTTACTTACTCACATAATGTAAATGATCATTTATATATCAATATATAATCATAATATATATATATATATATAATTTAGATAGATAAATTAAATGAAATACACCGTTCATGGAGACGGTAGGCCGTACGTATGCATGAACATTGTTTTCATTTCCTTATTGAATTTAATGGAATTAAGTAGATTGAATAAAAATATATATACATAAATACAGTAGCATTATTATGTCATATATTTCATGATTACTAATTATATATACTTTATAATCATTCTTGAATTGTGAACATGGAAAATGGATCTCATCACGTCGTGGAGAAGGTAATTTGTACGTACGCACGAGCGATGATATCATTCCCATATTTATTGAATGGAATTAGAGTGGATGATATAATATCATAGAATAAGTATGATTTTATAATAATCATATATAGTTATTCATTACACCATTATACCCATTCAAGTAAGGTGGTGGTGGAAAAACTGATTACACCACGTCATGGAGACGGTTTTCCGTATGTACACACGCGCGGTGATTTCGTCTTCCATAGGATGGATAGAAGGTAAACTACGGTTGTTTAATATTTATAATAACATATCAGTATATAATTAATATTGATTTTATTACTTTATTATGAAACAACTAAATAAGTGGAAGTAGAAGAAGAAAGAAACCTGAAAGAGTCGGTAGAAGAGATTACATCTTCCTCGACACAACTCTTTTACACATCTTCTTAGGGCACTAGAGTTGGTATTTTGAGAATACCATAACTTTTATGATATAAATATAGAGGTGAATAAGAGGAATTTTCAGGGGTTGTATGAGATTCAATGCTCAAAATGGTTTGAAGAGAAGAGGGAAGGGGTGCCCTTTTTATAAGGGAGGAGAGGGAACCTTTGGAAAAACTAAAAATATTATTTTATAATAAAGTCATATTCTGTTTATAATAGATCTAAATTGATTTATTTTGAAGCTAAAGTGGGGATGGGTCGAAATAATCTCAACCATTAGGTTTTAGAAAAGTTTAGGTTATTATTTTAACCTTACCATTTAGATTTCACTCTATGTTAAATAATTTTACTTTTACCGTCTTCTTGTTTTCTTACACTATATGGTTAATAAACATACTATAACAAGAAAAAAGAACCCCAAGTGGTTCATTATTAATATATATATCCTTATATAAGTTATTTGGACGATCCTTATATTTTTAATAATATAATAACAATTAATAATATATTATTTTTTTTAAAAACTATTTTATGTCAATTTTGACACTATTTGGTAATTGTTTTTTGTGAAAATCATAAAAACATGATTAGTTAAAAAATTTAATTGAATCAATACTAAAATGTCATATTAACCTATAAAATTAGTGGAATTCATAAAAAATCTCAAATTACATTTATTTGGTTATTTATAACATCTATTACGTAAATATTGCATTAATAAGGTAATTACTGCATCATCATTTTGTCATAATAAAATTAACTTATTTAATGTCTAAAAAATATAACTAAATTACCATTATGTACGAAATCATTTTATATTTCTAATGAATATTTATTGTTGAATTTATCTTATGTATAACCCACATTAAAAATGTTTTAGTTATTAAACTTTGATTTTATCTATTTTAACTCTTCTTTAAATAAACTAATAAAAAAATTCCTAATATAATCCATGTGGACCTAAAGGGTAATATTTTATAACTAAAGTTTTTTTGGTCCAATTAAATTTATCTAATTGAATTAAGAAATGTGTTAGGGTAATAATTATATCATTTTTACCCATAATTACCCTATTTACTTTTAACCATGGTAAATAAAAGTAAAAAGTTACTAATCTCCAAAAATAATTTTTATCTTATTTAACCACATTTTACTCATTGATATTAACTGTGTCTCTTGGATTTTAGAAATTCCACTCATATAAGCGGTAAAGTTATGTTTTATATAAATTTTCAAATTCTCCTAGGAGGTGGGTAAAAGACGGTGAAAAGTTCAATAAAATATTTATATATCTAAAATTATTATAAAATGACTCAAATGAATTACATTGAACTTATATAGGTATTATGTATCAATTTTGACCTAAAATAAATTTAAATAAAATAAATGTTTATTTAAATAAAATGTTGGTTTTTAAATAGTAACCCATTGTTTTCACTATTTATCAAAAGTTGAATGTTTTCAGAAAAATACAAAAAATTCACCCTAGGCTAATTTCGATATTCTGAATCCAAAAATGAAGTCCATTTTGAATGATAATGTGTATAAAATTTCAAAAATTGGGTATTACTATTCACAATGGCTAGATTATAATAACATTATAATAATATATCATTTAGTGAAACTTTGTATTGCGTACTATACATGCTATAGAAGAAGGTCTTGATTGCATGTAATTCAACGAAGTCAGGGTTGCGTGTAGTGATAGCTCCGTTTGGAGGTGTGTGTAACATAATCAAAAGTAATTTCATTCATATATTAAACAAAATCTATACTTAATGTTGCGTAGAATAATTTCCACATAATGAACTTGAATTTGTGTGTAACACGAGCCAAGAATAGTGTGGCGTATAATTCAAGCTAATAACGTTTTTCATATAGTACAAGATAATATTGGAGTACTGTATAATAGAAGACATCAAAGAAATTAAAAATAATATATCTCAATAAATCTCGGGGTGTTACACATGGGGTATTATTTTATCCCTAGTTATTGAAAGATGTTTTTTTTCAGTGATAGGATGTAAAAAATATCACTATTTATATTTATATATTTTAATAGTTATTTAGAAAAAGAAAAAAAATCTATAGTAAATTATAAATTTTATTCAGAATAAATACATTTGTTAAAGAATGAAAGATAAAAATTATTGATACAATAAAAAATTATGGGTCATAAAGTTTTATCTACATTACACCACTTGAAAAATATTAAACCTAATGAAACAAAAAAACTACAATACTATCATATTAATTTTTTGTTTATTTTGGTGTATTTAATTTCTATATATTACACACAAAATCTTCCTTGTAACATCATCTCAATTCGAACGCTTTTTTCTCCATCAATTTTTTTGTTTTCTCTTTGAAAATCCATAATTTATCATAAAAAAACATACTATTCCATTATGATTGTTAATTGAAAAAGTGGTTTTAATTTTTATTTTATAAATATTCTGAAAAAATTTAGTAGATAAAAATTATTAACATATCAATTCAAATATCTCAAAAAATACATATTATTTTTTAATAATTTATAAACTTAAAAACCCATTCATGTTATGTCTATGACTCGGAAATCCTAAAAAATACAAAATAGCCTGATGATTAATATTTCATGAAAAATATGTAAAAAATTATATTAAAAACCCTACTATTAGGCTAATTTAATTAGTTATTGGAATTTTTATGAAAAATATTTGAATAATATTTTATTTAATGATTTTAATAAACAATGAGGTCACCTTTTAAAGGGTTTAATTTGATCAATTAGTTTTCAAATTTTTATTTTTGGAAGATTATCTTGAAATTACTTCAATATAATCGGGGATAGAATATTTAAGTACTAAGGATCTTACCTGAAGTATACTAGATAATTCTCTCAATGTAATGATGGCAAATTTATTGGGAGGATTGATAAGTAAAAATGTTCAATTAAATGCAATACTTTCAATATTGTATTAATATTGATCCTCATTGGTTGATTGAAATAATATTTATCACTAAAATAATATATCAAATATCTGTTTAAAGGTGATGTTTCAAAAATAGGTGAATTTTCATTTTTTTAAATGAAAATCTGAACCCTTGAAAATTTTAATTTGTTTAATAATTTAAATATATAATTTAAATTTTTTATATAATTTTATATATTTATAGTATATAATTATTTTACCATAACTAATATTTATATAACTATTTAAAATTAATTTATTGTCCCATAATATTAATGATATTAAACATAGATTGAAATTGTCATACCATTCTAAAAAAGCATATCGTGGTTTTTTCTTTAATATGAGGATGTTTAGAATGATTTTACAACATAATTTAATTAGTCTTCTTTATGACTGATTTGTTTAAGTCAAACCATATGTCTAACACCCCAGGAAATCATGGTATACTTATTTTTATATAATTCAATTACATACGTTGCATGCAACATGGAGTTCGAGCGCACCATGACTAACCATTAAAAAAAGTTATTATCAATATTATTAACCATATAATGAATGTTATGTATTTTTATAATTCATATCATTTGTTTCTTATACATGATATAACCAAAAATTTTGTTTTCCATAAAAAATAATTATTTCTAAAAGAAATCCAATTTTACCGCCTTTTAATGGAGAACCCTTTTCACATCCAAAATTTGACATATATATATATATATATATATGTTTACAAAATAATATTCTTATTTAGAAAAGGGATATAAAAATTTATTTTGGACAACTTTTTGGTGCTTTTATGGTAACTTTTATATTTAAATAAATATTGAAAATACTGCATTTTAATTCAAAACAATATTTTCTTCTAATTTATTTATATTATTAGGTTATAATTTAAATTTGTATTAAAGTATAATTATATTGATTTTTACATTTAATATAAATTAGTTAATTGGAATTATTTTCACATTAAAATTATATATTAACACATACTAATCTTTTTAGGTTTTTTATATTTGAAAAACTTGTTTTCTCATTTTATCAACAGGAATTAATTTTAAAATAATTACAATAAATTATTTTTTTGAAATTTATAGAAATAGATTCCATATTTATATTTACTGGGTCCAAATTATGTTAATAGATTTCTTTTATTTTTTTGGATATTATGAATATTAACTTTAGTAATTTTTTTATTATCGCGGTTAAGGGTAAATCCAGTTATTAATGGTAAACATAATGTTATAAAATTACCCTAACACCTAAAAAAAATTCATTTGATGAATGAATTCGACCTTTATCAACTATTTTTTAAAATTTAATCATTTACAGGACCCTTTAACTTGAATACAACTTGAATGCTATTAAAATTAGTGAGTGTGACAAAATATCACACTCTCATTTCTTATAATTATAATTATTTTAATAAAAATATATCTAATAATAGAATTTGATTATAAAAAGTCTATGGAATGATAAATCAATTACCTACCAAATATAAATTTTTCATATAATTTTTAAAAGTTAAATATGTACCTTTAATGATGATACAATAGTGAAGTTCAAATTAGATTATTAATAGCCCGAATGGCTGGAAGGCCTTCATTTTTATTAATATTTGATAACCCCCCTTTCAAGGGACGAGGGGAACCCTTACAAGGACTGTAGGAATAATGATTATATGCCCTGTAGGCTTAGGAGATTACATGAAACAAAGGTATTTAAAAATTCAACCAGACTATCTACAAGGAACTGCCCTGCCCAGAATCTGTATCATGATGGTCACTCTCCACCATCGCGTGGACGTCTGTCTAGGATTCCCATGCAAGAATAGGCTGCTCTTGATGGAATATCCCTACCCTCTCATTCTGGAAAATCCATTTCGCTCTGCTCTGTTGAGTGCACCTCCTCTGAATCTTCTTCTGGGGCCGCTCCTTTTTTGTAGAGTCTGTCTAGGGAAACTGCATGTGGCCCGAAGGCCTTGATGTGGCCCGAAGGCCATAAAGGTTGCCTGAAATCCCTACTGACCCTAGGGTCTGGGTATCCTGAAAGACTTAAGGACTCCAAGTCCAAACCGATGGCCCTTGGTGAATAGTTCCAGCTGTTACAGTACCAAACTGTACATGCTACAGTAACTGCTAAAGTGTCTTCTACAATACCCTCATAATATACAGTCTACTATAGTACATGTACAATGTAAAGTTTTCTAGAGTACCACATAGTGTACAGTCTCTGCTATAGTACCACACAAAGTACAGTTCTGATATAGTACTGCTATAGTACTTGCTATAGTACTGCTGTAGTACCTTCTGAAAATATTCCTCTACCTGGTTTTGAACCTTGGTCTTGTGGACGCACTTAAAGGTACCTCACCGACTAGGATGAGGTTCATGTTATATTAATAGACATTTCAAATAAATGATCTTAAAAAATATTACAATAAATATAATTTTACTTAATTAATGACATACAAAATTTTTATAAATAACATAGACTTGTTATTAAAATATTGGAAGTATTTTTTAGAAGTTAGAATGTTGGCTTTGTTTTTTAAAAATTATAAAATTTAATAGTATCAAATTGACATAAATGATATTTTAAAATAAATAATATTTTATTTAATGTTATGAAATTCATAAAAATATCAAGTTAGTCGAAATAACTGTTATAGTATAAATTGTTCCTAAATGATCCATTTGGGGTTCCTCTTATATTTTATAGTAACTATATTAACCATATATTGTTAAAATACAAGTTATCCCGGTAAAGGTTAAATTATTTAACTAAGGGTTACATTTAAAATATAAGGTTAATTTTATGACCTAAACATGCCTAAAATTCATTTGTTGATGATATTTTTACCCATAATCATATTATACTCCAAATGATTAACTTTTTATCTTGTTTAAACTTGAAATAAAATTGTAATAAATTAATATTTTATGATCTTCCAAAAGATCCCCTCACCTCTCCTATAAAAGGGATCTTCTCATTCTTTTTAATTCACAGCAATAGACATTTTATTCTCATAAAATACATTCCCATATAATCTATTAACATCCTTCAATACATCCTGTAGGTCACACATTGGGTATAAATACATCCTAAGGAGTTCATTTGTGAAAACCAAAAGAAGATATCCAAAACAAAGGTAATTGTTTTATCAACACCATTAATGTTATTTTATTTTTATACTTATTCCTTATATTTTTTTAACATTCTAAAGTAATAAATAAAGTATCATATATTAAAAATGATTTTATTATAAAAATGTGACAACCATATGTCTCATTTTATTCATCGTACGAATAACAGTATCACTATGCGTGTGTGTGTACAACTTATCATCTCCACCACGTGGTGTAAATTTTTATTCAACACTAATTTATTTGGATTGATATAATGATTAGTATAATGGATATAAATAAGTAAAATGATATGATAATTATTGTTTAAAATTAATATTCCATCCATTTCCATACCACTTAATTATCAATGGAATGATACCATCGCTCGTGCATACATACGACCTATGGTCTCCATGACGTGATGATATTAATTCTACACATAAAACATTCATGAATGATTATAAAATATATATAATGAGTACAAAATAATAATTATGAACATAAACTCATTCTTTATTTTAATAAAATTCTACATATTCATAACAGTCATGACATACATGTGAAAACATGAATGAGAAAATGAAGCACTTAACAACCGTAAATATAATAATGCTAAAATATTATTACCAAAAGAATATAAGAGCCTAATATATGATATAATAAATATTTATATGGCCCTTGTATAGTGTAATAATTTTTTTTAACAATTATAAACGAGGTTTACGAACCCTTGACTAAAGGAATGTACTAGGTATGGGTTAATTTCACAATCCCATTTTTATTCGAGGTTATTTATACGTAAGTATATACATGGATAACTATATCATGAATATATATGTTTCTTAAAATTTCATCCAAAATATTATCAAAAACTATTTAAAGTCATTTTTACTGATGTTAGTTTTTTTATAAATTTTTTAATGGATATTTCTATCATTTTTTAAACAAGGTCCTTTATATATTTTGCAAAAAATTAATGAAATAATGATTTTTACATATATGGTGAATGTGGCTATTTTCCACCATTATGATGGAATAAATTTTTTAATATTTCGTTAAAATGTTACAAGGTTTTTTTTAAAAAAGAAATGTTTTCTTTTATAATTGTGATAATTCTGAATTATTTCAATGTAAAAATGAATTTTTCTCTCAAATAGGTTTAATAAATTTATTAGATTAATTTCATCTATGTCCAAATCCATTGTTCAATTTTAAGCTTAATTTAGGATTATTTATTATTATACAATCTTCTATATTTTATTGAAGGGTTTATGGTATATTTGACTATGGATTTGCTATTTTTTATACTATTCATTATTTATTATTAATGTATTAACATTTCTAATACTAGTTTTAATATGAATCATTTTTTAAGATTTTATCAATTCTATTTTAGGAATGCATTGCACATAGTATGTGATGGGAAAGGCCCGCTGTAGCCCCTTGATTCATCGGTAGGTCTCATGAGACAAACCAGGGTCTTGAAAAATAGAATTTACTGTATAGTTTTTTATTATCATGGAATTAGGCCTTTAGGGTATGATTATAATGTACGACATTATGCATTACCTAATTAAAAGATCAGTTATTGTTGTTACATGTGATTTTTGGAATAGATTAATATTCGTGTGAATGTTTAAATAGAATTATTGTATTTATTTCATGGAATATTATGATGAAGATTTTGTTTAATAGGATTGTGTTTCATTTTTATACCATGCCTTAAATATTTATGCTTATTTATAATAGCTTCCACTATATTGCTTATCCTTACTAAGAATATGACTTCACCCTATTCATATTTTTCATTTTATCCGAAGATGTGAAGAATTATATTTTGAAGGACCTACATAGATAGTATAAGGTATATGAGAGTTTTTAAAGTGAGAATATTTTTTTTATTCCAAGGTGTAATGTAAAACTTATGTTTGTATCAAGTATTTCTAAGGATACTAAACTGATCGGTCCTTCTTGAAATTGTTTTCTTAAGATCATAACAATGTAATAAAATAATGCACCGACAATGGGAAACTAGGGTTGGGAAGTTACAATTCGTAGTAAAAAAAATTTATTACATACCATGGAAACATAATTTAGAAAACCATTACTAGAAAACATTACCCATAAAATAGACATTGTCGATAAATGTATAAGAACATCCTAAAATTTTGGTAATTTAGAGATTATGTGGGTATTCCTAGAAATTAAATCCATGTATTGATACTGCAAGTTGGCGTGGTTCTAGAACAAATGTATGCAGGAATAATAACTCTGACAAGGTATTTTGGCCTTGACCCAGGATAACAAGGTACATGACAACATTCCTTACTACGAACATGGTTTTAAATTCCCTTGGTATATGCTTAATATAATTAATTTTTTAAAAAAACCATTATGAATTATTTATTCATAAAAATGTCCCCAATGAAACCATTTTATTTTATTATGGATTAAAAAAATTAATATTTTCATTTTATTATACTAGTTTTGAATTATGCATTACGATTCATAACCTAATCTTGTGTATGCCATTTTTTAGAAAGGGTCCCTAGTGGAAGAAAGTGAAACATTATCCAAGGACATTATTCATGTAGGTATTTCCATAGTGTGAAAGATACTGATAGTGGTGCTGGTTACACAACTAGTACTGAACAACTTATAACTATACTGGGACAACTTACTCAGGTTATGAATGATAACATTACACTTATTGAGCATCCGGATCCACAATGTGGAGGTGCAATTTTAAACTAATTAATGAGTAAAAAAGCACCAAAACTAAATGGGATTGCGAATACTTTTTTAGTTGAGTAGTCGATATGTTCTTTTGAGAAAAGATTTCATACATTGGGGAGTAACTAAAGGGGAAAAGTTGTTATGGAAGAATATCGTCTATTAAGAGATTTAGATAAATGGTGGTCATTAATTAAAAACATTAAGGAGGATTAACTGGTCAATATTATAAAATTGGGTGAATTTAATTAACTCTTCAATGAAAAATACATTCTTCATGATCTACGAGGAGATATATAGAGGAAATTTCTGAGTGTATTGTAGAAGGAAGATGAGAATTTTGCAAAGTATGAAGTTAACATCACATGGTTAAAAAGGAATTCTATAGACTACATAAGTAACCCATGAAGTAAGATCTATTGATTCATTAATGGTTTAAATCCATTACTTCAACATGAATTTGTCTAAAAATAATTTTCATCATACAAAGATATAGTATCATGTGTTATCTAGACATAATATGAATTATCTGAGTCTCAGGTCTTTATAGTAATGATAGAGGAGAAGAGGCCCTCTATACTCTTTGGAAATGGAAATAAGGTGAATAAGGTAAAAGTTTACTTTACTCCATGAAATAATTGTTGGAAGAAACACCGTGGTACTAGTCTGAATGGGATGGGATTTTGTTACAAATGTGGAGAAAAGGACCACTATGCACTTGATTATAATGGGAATAAAAAAGTAATGAATGTAGAGAATAATAATTGTAATAATATGGGACATTATGAAAACTATTTTCCTAATCATAAGAGAAACTTTCCCTTGAAAAAGGATAAGGGAGAATGGCTTTGCTTTTGTGGTCACAACTATTGAGGTTGAAGTTCCATATGATGTGGGGGCCGATAATTTAATCATTTCCTAAAATTTATCAAAAGATTTATTTTATTCTAGTCCTCACATTTCTTAATATCTTCAATGTTTTCTTTAAAAATTATATATTTTCCATTCACAATAACAATTAAGTTGTTAGTCAAAAACCTTGAGGGAAGTATCATTACAACAAAGGTGTGTTAGGAAGTTCCCATTATGGAACATAAACATTCTTTATCTACTGACTTTATCATTATACTTATGGTTGAATATGATATAATCCTTGGTATAGAATAAATAAGAAAACATGTTGTGAAATTTTATTATCAGAAGAATGAAGTTGCAATTTGTGAGGAAGATGTAGAATTCATTATCTTTAGAGAAGAAACATCATCACCAGATTTTATTCAAAATCAACCCTCAGTAGCTTTACAAAATGAGATTTTTTGGGGGGAAGAGTAAATAACATCCATAGATTAAGAATGTAATATTCAAATTGAGAATGTACCTATTTTACGAGAATATATTGATTTATTTCAATAGCATTTAGCTAGGAATCCTCCAGAGCGAGAAGTTGACTTTACTATTTTTTTAATGCATGATATAAAGACAATATAAAAAAATACATATAGAATGGCCATATTGGAACTTGTAAATTGGAAGAAAAAACTATAGATTTTAGTAATAAGGGGTTTATACACCCCAATGTTTCTCAATGGGGATCCCCAACCTTTTTTTTAAGAAGAAAGTCGAATCAATGAAGATGTGAATTGACTATGGATAAATAAATGCTAATAAAATAAAGAACAAGTATCCTATACCTCACATTGATGATTTATTGGATGCACTTCATGGAGGTAAATATTTTTTGATGTTGAGGTTTATTCTAAATATCATCTATTGTGTGTGATAAAAGAGTATATTCCAAAGACATCATTCAGAATGAGGTTGGGTCATTACGAATTTATCTTAATGACAATTGGATTTATTAATGTTCCCTCTAATTTCATAGATCTAATGAGAAGAGTGTTAAAGAATATCATGATGATTTTTATATTTTTTATTATCGATATCATGGTGTAATCCAAAATCTATTAATACCATGAGAACCACTTGTATATTGTTTGGAAAATTATTAGATGAAATGAACTATATGTGATGTTTAATAAGTGTAAATTCAAGATTTTGGAAATTTATTTTATTGGGCATATTATCGAATGCATTGAATCTCTATTAATACTACAAAGGAAAAGGCAATACATGAATGTACAACATTAATGAGTATAACATATATATATATATATATATATTTATATTGGTTTATAAGTTCACTATCGTCTTTTTTTCTAAAATGTTTCCCCATTACAAAATTTATTATCAAAGCCCACACGTAAAGGTGTCAAATTCGAATGGGAAAAGGACTGTGAAGATTTTATGAAGAATTGAAGAGAAGATTATTAAATTCTACTATCATGAATTTACCATCTAGGAATGATGGGTTTGTGATTTATATTGATGCATCAAAGAAAGTACATGATTTTGTCCTTATATAGAATGATAGGGTTAATTAATATGTACCATGTCAATTAAAAATTCCTGAACAGGACTATCTAACTCATGATATTGAGCTAGAATCTAAAATATTTTCCATGAAGATATAGAGAAACTATTTTTATGGATAAATATATGAGTTATATTATGATCATAAGAGTTTGAAATATATTTTATCAAATAATGTACACAACATGTAATAAAGGACATGACTTCAGCCAATCAACAATTATGATTACATAATAAACTAACACCCAAGAAAAGAAAAGAAGGTAGAAGATTCTTTGTGTAGATAAGAAAATGGAGTTATAAATAAAACGAGAGTTGAAATGGATACTATGGTCATTAATATAGTAAATATGGATATGGGAATTATCATTGAAGGTGAACCAATAATGTATTTTAAAATACTTTCCAAACCATCCATACGGGAAATGATAAAAAGCTACCAGTCTGATAATGATGAGTATGAAAATAAAATTAAAGTTGTGATTGATGGGATAGTGATTAAACTCGTATTTGATGATTTTATTTTGAAATTTGGGAAGATGTTTTGTGTTCCTTCTACACATTCGCTAAAAATGGAATTATTGGATAATGCTCACAAATCCAATTTCAATATACCCCATGGAAGGACTAAGATGTATACTGACATGAAAGAACATTTTTAGTGGGGAAAAAGTAGAGAAATATTGATGATTATGTGTCAATATGTTTTGTTTTTCAATAGGTCAAGGATGGAAGTCCACAAGCTAGAGGACTCATTAAATATATTCTTTTACCAATGTAGTAATGAGATGATATTATGATGAAATTTCTCAGGGGTACCAATGACTCTGAGAATAAATGATGTGATATGGGTTATTATTGATCATCTTATAAAATCATAACATTTTCATTATATAAGAGAATATTTACCACTTGAACATTTTTGAAAACTATATATTAATTAATTTGTATGAAATAATGGTTCACCCATATGAATTGTTACAAACCATGATCCCCATTTTGCATCAAAATACTAGAAAATTCATTAACGTCCTAATATATTTGTATTTTTCTGAGAAATTACTACAACCCTCAAACTAATGGACAATCAAAGTGAACAATTCTAAATATAGAAAACATGTTGAGATCTTTTCCAATAGAATTTCATGATATATGGGATCAGTATTGACCTCTAGTAGAATTATCTAATAACAATAGTTTCCATTCAAGTATTTAGATGGAACCATATAAATCATTAATGGAAATATATGTTATAAAATAATTTTTTGGGATGATGTTGGTGAAAAAAACTCATAGGCCGAGAACATGTTGAGGAAACGATGGAAAAGGAAATGAATATTCATACCATATCAAAACATCTCCAAGTAGGAAAAATATATATACTGATAACCGAATGAAGTATTTTGAATTTCTAGTAGGAGATTATGTATTCATGATGGTATCTCTCTGGAAGGGTGTTATTTGATTGAGTAATAATGGTAAAATAAGTCCAAGGTACTTCAGACCATTTGAGATTCTAGAGGGAATTGGAGGTTTCACTAGTGAAAAACTAGACTTCATGTCGTTTTTATTATTTTTGATGTCCATTTTTAATCGATATCATTAATGGAGATATAAAAAATAACTTTTTGGAAAGATTTTTTAAAAAACAGATGCCAAAACCGGCCAGCGCACAATTTTTATGAAAACTAACACCGAAACGCACATGTGGGTCAACTTTTTGTGACAATTTTCATAAAAAAGGATGCCAAGAACAAGATAATGCTCAATTTTTAGCATCAGTTTTGATGAAAATCAACGTCGAAACCCGCACGAGGGGCGGTATACTGTACCAAGTTTTCTAAAAACAAACTTTGAAACCATAATGGTATTTTTTAATGTTTTGGCGTCAGTTTTTGTGAAAGGTGACGCAGATATTTAGATAATTTGTTTTATAAAATTCATAATATTACACATAACAGATAATCATAATCCTTTTAATAAAAACATAGTATACAACAATCAAACAACAGTACTCATTAACTAAAAACTACAAAAACATACATCCTTTTATCTAGTTATCCAAAAAATTATCTACACATTTTATTATAATGTAGAATTCAAATATACATACCTGAAATTTATAGCATGCTCTTTGTTTGTTTTTAAGAAATAATTTTATATAATTATGTTAAAACATCTATAATAAAAAAAAAATTGAACACACTTTATTTGGAAAATGTTATATATTATTCATAAATATTAGAATATATATACCTCAAATTGTAACCAGACTCAACTAATTGTTCGCAAATAAATATTGAGGATATGTAATTAGAGTTTGGGTATTAGGATATTTTTAATTAAATGTATACAATAACATTGAATGATATGAGATTAAAAAATAGTATACTAATATTGAGAATATAAAAAAATTAATATAACAGACGTTATGAAATTCATTAGTTTTCCTAATTTTGAATATCTCATTCATGAATCGTAGAACATAATAATCAAATTCAACAAGTCCTTGTTGAAGATGAAACTACGGTTATAAAAAATAAAGAAGATAATAAAAACATATATATATATATATATATCAAAAAATTACAGCAATATGTAAT
This sequence comes from Viscum album, assembly GCA_963277665.1. Taxonomy (NCBI): domain Eukaryota; kingdom Viridiplantae; phylum Streptophyta; class Magnoliopsida; order Santalales; family Viscaceae; genus Viscum; species Viscum album. The sequence continues at coordinate 65,700,892 of OY728165.1, read as the reverse complement.
ATAAGAAATAATTACATTTACATTCACATAATTGGTTGCATTTGGGTTCTTTATCGACAGTTGTTCCTTGTCATTTTTTCCATGAAACACATTTTAAAATATATGAACTAATTATACATGTATAAAAAAGAGAATTTAAAAAAATGTGCTTATGAAAACCAAAAAACCTTATCTATCTAATAAGGTTGAAAATTATTTACGAATACCCCCTAATAAAGAGAAAAATCAATATAAGGTGCATTAACTTGGGAAAACTATTCCTAACATCAAATAACACTAATATACATTAAATTTCACAATTAATTAAATTATAATGATCATTATTTCATTATTATTTTTCATTACAGACTTATTAAGAAATGGAAAAAACCACCATCCAATATTCAGATGTGCTGATCTCTCACATATATGAAACTCTACTAGGATTATCCACATGTTTCACTTACTTCGAATGTATCATACATCTATAAAAACATAAATGGATATGTTGTCATTTTATACAATAATAATGTATGTATACCTAATTTAAAAAAGAAATATATTTTTTCAATTTAAACCATCTTTTTAATAATAAAAATGAAAAATAAAACATCAATTTACATACATAGAAGCAATTGGAACACATTCATCCTGAGATCTTAAAATTAAACCAGATTCATGATATATTATTTGAGTATTATCAATGGATAATCAATTCTGCATATATCAGATGAAATTTAAAACTAACAGATATTATTCTTGGAATAATAATCCTAAGAGAATGATTGTATCCCATAATAAATATAAAAAGTATCAACAAACGACTGTTCTAGATTGTGTTATTTCAATTATGAAATTTCATTTAATTTTAGATAATACTCTATAAGTTAAATGCCAGAAAACATTATAATTAATTATTATTCATATATAATAAATATTTAAAAAATAAATACATCTTATGAAATTTAATGAATAATTAAATTAGGCCAAACTAAAAAAATTCATAGAAAATCACCTACTCCGGTAATCCCTATGGTTGGAAATGGTCGTAGAGAATTATGATAAATGATATCAAGTACTGATGTTATTACCTAACTAATATATATAGGATGGGGATGTACAGAATCCCCAAAATATTATAGAGTTACTAACCCAAAATATATATATGGGGATCTCTAAAAAACAACACATATTATACAGTTTGGTTCAAACAAGGATGGGGGTTCAAAGTAGGCAGGTTAGGCAGGGTAGTCTGGTTGGGATGGAGGTAAGGGATCAAAATAAGTAGGCTATGTAGTTTATTCCGGATGGTATATAGGTTGAGGATCAAAGTAAGAATGTTGGGATGGCTGGGAAGGCTAGTCCGCCTCGGATGGAGGGGAAAATCAATGTAGACTGGGCTTGAAAGGAAGACTGTGCAGATTGAGATTGTCTTGCAAAGTGTTCTAACAAATCCTAATTCACGACTTCATGAATTCGATCACCGATAGACTATTTCATCTCTTTTAGCTTGACTTATAATCATTCTATTTCTTAGATGTCCAACATACCCTCAGTGATAAAATATCCATGTGTCTCCAGCTCCTAAAGTTCACCTTCAAATGAAAAATTAAAATGTTATATTAGTGGTTATAATTTATAATACAGAAAAATTCATGAAAAATAAATAATATTTATTTACAATTTTAACAATTACTTATTGAGAGTCCTCTGTATATACATTTCATTTTTCTTTCTTCTCACTTATTTCTATTTTTCATGGCGATTAGGAGGAGATGGAGGACCAAACTGGATCTAATCGAAACCACTACTAGATCGAGATCTTAATGCTTGAAATTTTTACTCAGTCATTTTATACTCCATATATTGTTATCCTCCACGTGATAATGTATAATGGTATAGATTTTTCAACTAGATATATTAATGAGATCTCTTAGAGGAATATTACATAAAAAAACTAACAAGTAATTAGTTAAATATATAATAAATATTAAAATATAAAAGAAGTATCATAATAGGAATTATTCTTCATGACAGGTGTCAACATGTTTCTTCCATGTATATGTATCTATATATCGATACTAATTTCATGGGTTTTCAAAATTTTCTTTCAAAAAAAATAAGGTTTTGTCAGTTTCTTTTAAAATATCTCAATTGAACCCCCGCTAAAGAGAGTTGTATTTTCATAATTTATATTGATTACTGGAAATTGAATATAATCTATTATTGAATAAATGAAATATGTTATTTAAAATATTTAATTTTTAAAAAACAAGAAAAATAAATCAATTGATATATTTTACCGTCACAGCCCTTTAAAGCTAATATATCACAATACAATCCATAGACTTCTAATCATAATTTAAAATACAAACCCTACAATGGCTCTGCAGCAATATATAATTGATAAAATGTACTACATTTGGGCCATTTGAATTATTATCATTATCCAAATGAATATGTAATAATTAATCTCTATGAGGAAGTGATTGTTTGGGTAAAATTATAATACCATGTTTACCAAAAAGAGAACATGATTTCTTCATAGTAATAGAAGAAATCTCCTCCGCTGAGGACACATCAGTAGTCCTACAAAGAATTATAAATAAAATGATTTCATTAATTAAATAAGTATATTATTAAATATTTAACAATATGAAAAAATAGGTATACCTTGGTAAATGATCCTCTCTCTATATCTGATATTGACAAAAGAAAGTGTAATTAATGTTTTTGTACTTACATATTATTAGAAAACTAAATAATTTGAACGAATAATAACAAAATAATTAAAAAAGAGGAACACATTTTTATGTTTCAAAAAAAGAACCAAAATATAAATAATTACCAGAAAAAATAGTTGTCTAATATAGCATTTTACCATATTTTGTTATCATGATTGCTACTAACTACATAAACTATGTATGCCTTTTAGTCAGAGTAATCATCCGGAAATCGCATAATATATGAATAAGAATCATGTAAATCTATAACAACATCAACATCATTATCGTCACCAAAATGGTATATTTTTCATTGAAAAACAGTAAACCACTAATTATTTGGTGGATTAATTACATAAAAGATCCTCGTTGCACGTGTCATCTTGATAAATAGTTCCCCATTGTATTTAAATCTTTTCAAATCAACCAGTGTCAATATAAAATCATCATATTGTAAACCATATTTCTTGGTACCCATTTACATTTAAACAATGTGACTGGAAATTTTGTATAATCAATTTTCCCTAGATCCTTAAGAACAACAAAATAATGCAATGAAGCATAAATTGGTATTCTATGTTTTTTTTCACTTGAAAAACGCACTACTTCTGTGATAACCACTTAACCACTATTTTGACTGGTACTCTTCCCATCCATCATTTTTGTGTCAAATTTGTACCCAATAATATCAAAACTAGTTCAAGTTATCACACTAAGAGATGGTCCCCCTGCCAACTATTTGAACTTTTATAATGCAGATATATCTATTATCACTTTCTCATGAAACCATGAAGAAAATATCTTTTTATGCTCAATCAACGAAATTTCATTTATTTTCGGATATCTTCTCTTTAATTAAAAAATATGTGATGATATATATGATTGAACATCATCTGTACTGTTCAAAATATATAAATTTTCATATATCACTTCATCACGTGGAATGAAATTTACCTTTATACCCCAAATCCCTCTACCATCACTATCAACTATGAAATGTTGAGATATAGGGAATCCAATATGCTCCACTCCATAAAAATATTCAATAAAGAACTCAATATCCTCTTTCAATAAATATTTTTGTACAATATATGCCTATGGTCCATGAAGAGTTTTCATATATTCGTTTTAAATTTTTATATACCTTTCCAAAGGACGCATCCAACATAAATCAACAGGCCCACATTTTCTTATCTCTTTCATTAGATGAATCACCATATAAACAATTAAATCAAAATATTTGTGTGAAAAATAATGTTCTAGTTGAAAATTTATAAGAACATGTTCATTCTACAACTTATCTAAAAAATTTGAATCAATTACTCTGATACAAATAGATTTGAAAAAATTACATAACCTGATGATCATATTTTTGACAACTGACAACAATATAACACGCAGTGCGACCGATAGTTGTTGTTTCATCCATACATGATAGTCATCATATTTCCAACATATTAATTTCAAATCCTTCACTAACACTAAATTATTCACATTTGAAGAATATCCAATGGGTATTTTTATACCATACAAAAACTAAAAAAAATTAATACGCCACACTCTTGATTAATGTGTGAAAAGCTGGAGGAAAATATGTTTGGTCTCCTTTCATTGTATGAGCTAACTCCCAACAGATATATATTTCTATTAATTATAATTTATTATTAAATTAATATTTTTTCCTTTTATGTTAAAAAATATTCCAATAAATCTATCAGATATATATTTCTCGACATGAATAACATCATTGTTATGGTTTTCCCCTAAAAATATATAATAATGTAATACACAAAAAATAGGGTGTTTATTCCATATTTTTTTTGAAGATCATAACAACTTCAATTTCTAAATGACAAATAAATATTTTTCACCCTATTGTAATATTATTCAACTAACAATGCATGTGGGGGAGGATTTTATTACTGTAAAAAGTAAAATTCATTTTTCAATCAACTATAGGGATTATCAATTCGCCAAAATCATCGATGTCCCAAATACACTATCTTTCATCCATGATGTAATTGATATTATAAAGTCTCATATTTAAAAATTGGAGAGGTTTTATATCCCATAACAAAGTATCCCGATAATTTCACATATGTAGAAAATTCATTTATAATAAACATTATCATATCACACAAAAGAAAATACTCTTTATTGTATTCATAAAAAATACTAACACCTTCCCACAAAAAATTTCAAATTCATCAATAATTGGTGAAAGATACACATAAATATAATTTCTTAAAGGTTATGGTCTGGAAATTATCAAGTTCATCATAAAATATTTTTTCATCATACATATCTGTGGGGATATGTCACAAACTACCAAAAAATAGGCAAGAACTGTGTTGAATACTTAAACATCGATATGTATTCTATCAATCTATACACACTCCCATTTTATTATTTTCAACTTCACATCCAAATTCAAAAAATTGATTATCAAATATCTTCTATTGTGATGAATCAAAAAGGTGACATAATTTACCATTAGAGATATGCTCATCCGAATTCTCTCATAACAATTTTCCATCAACAGAATTTGAATAAAGATTCTTCCAATGAGGAATTATATGAAGGTGATAAATTAATTTAGTAGGATCTTTGATTTAGGTACCTAAAAATAAATTAGACATCATTTATTAGAATTATAAGAAGGTGCTATTGGAACAAATTATTTGATTTAGCCTGAGGTTATATGCCAGTACCTGAGAATGAATCTGAATTAACATTTTCATCCATCTTATAAAGTGATGTTCCAAATGTAGGACAGTGTTATAAAAATTCATATTCTATCCTATAAAACACAAACTCATTGGGGAACACATGTATATTTTTATACCCTAATCCAATTGGGCATAATATTTTATTCACGTCATAATTGTAATATGGAACCCCTTTTCCTTTTGGATGTTGATATTTTAAAAGTGAATGTAAGTTATAGAATGATTTATCATGACAACAATTACTTGCTTTCAAGTTAACTAATCTCAAAACAACTAATAACAGTGTATATTTAATATAACCTATCAATATTGTTATCTTATCATCTCCATTAAATCATTCAACACTATCTGTTTTTAAACTATTTCAACGCCTAAATCATGAATTAAAAATTCAATATATTCTTTTGTCACATTATTAATATTATCATCCACATTATCTGTCGAATTTATAGTTCGTTCACCATGCCATTACAAACATGTAAAATTAAGGCTAAAACCAAAAAAAATTTATTATACTGGATTTCAATGGAGTTTTACATTCCCATATTCAAACACTTCACACATGGAAAAAAACTAAAATCAATGTTTTGAAGATTTTATTTAGTAAATTCCATTAATTTAACTAATTTTCTTATATTCATCAGTATTTCTTCATAAATTTATCCAATTATGATCCATTAAATACCTGATATCGAAATATAATAATTGAATATATTAAAAAAATTAAACATTTAAATAAATATATATATAATGAGAAACTGTAAACTGAAACACATATAAAAAAACTATTGATAATAAGATATAAATCATTAGATATAAAACACAATTAAAAAATAAACTTTTTTATTTTCATATTAATTACATGAGTTTTATTGATATTATAATTTTATTACTTTCATTCATTTAACATTTTTTAGTTTATTTTACGTAGTTGTTACATTAGTTCGGTGTGGCGTCTGTCAAAAGAATTTATTATTGCATTAATTTAATTGTTAATTTAATATTGTTATTACTAAAATGTGTGGTATGTTACAAGTGAAACTCACTGGTCAAAATAGATATGGAATTCTCACATTTGAACACTACACCTAAAATAGATTGAAAAAAATCATTAATACTATCACATTTCTACCGATCAGGATGATGTAATACTATAACAATAAGATCTATATCAACATATGATGTTACCTAGTACTCCATCACATTTGGGTGCTCATCCAACAATCATTTTAATAGAATTAGTTTATAATGAAAATGTAGACATATAAATCATATATACATCAAATAGGAATATACCTCATAGTATATTTAAAAAAATCAAGACATGTAACTATTATATGAATTTATGAAATTTTTAATTAATTTTTCTATAATTAAAAAATTTACGTTGTGTTGTATTATATTATTATATATGATAGAATTTTACTAATTATTTTTGGCATCAACCATGATTTTATAAAATTCATGAACTCTTCCATCCTTTTTAATTAAATAATGTTCTATATAATGTGATCCAATACTTATAAAAACAAACAAAATAGTGTTATAATCTACAAATTAATCTCTATTTATATTTTATTATTTTTTTAATGTTGTCATAACACTCTTCATAATTATAGAAAGTTCTTATAATTATGAATTGTGATTATGTAGGTCGTGGATTACTAGAATTCACAACAATCCTTTGAATATTTTTAAAGTAACTATGTCAAAATCACTTGAAAATTATGTATGAATGATAAAGGATGTTCAACATTTCTATTTATAATATATTTTAACATATATTATTTTAAATTATCATTAGAAAAAAGTAGTTAAACATATTTTATATCTACAAAACCCATCAATATAATAAAACCCACTTAAATGATTATTTGTAAGATTGTTAGATTTTAGAAATATTGTATATATATAAAAAAGATACAACATAAGGCAATAAATGATATTCCACAATAAAATATTCTATTTTTCTAGAATTTATAAAGATATAATGGGATAAAATATATCATGGATGAAGGAGAACCAATTGAGAGATTTATTGAAAGGAGTGTTTAGTCATATTTTAAGTTATAACATGGAAAAAAATGGGTGTCATAATATAAATTATCATGTCCCAAAATTGATAATAATATATCACATAGAATTATATAATGAATTTATTTAGTTTTAGTATATCATATTCAATTATATATGTGATAAGGTTCATAAAAGGGAAACTTTCTTTATGGGGGACTACAGAAATTCAAATCCTTTTAAAATTTATAATAAAATTTTTTAACACATGTTAAAAGGAATGACAATATTAATATGAAAAAATCAATGAACCATTAAGAATATAAATTAGGAACATTATAGTTTTATGTGGTTTACTACTTAAAATGAGCATTTAAATCCTTGGAATGATTTTTAGAAATTCATGAACACATACTCCACAAAATTAAAAAAACAAGTTATAAAATATGGAGTTCAAATTGTCATCGTTCTTAAATAAAAACATCATCCCTTGAAGGCATTGAAAGAATAAACCCTTCCTATAATATCTAAATGAAATTTATTGTAAAAACAAACAATAAAGTAGAAAAAACATTATTTAGCTTGGAAATAGGATTTTGAGAAGAAAACAACACTGAGATTATAAAATAATAGAATAAGACATAAAATGTGGACAACAGATCCTGAAAGTAGAATAAAATCAACAAAAAATGGAATTTGAGATCACAGAGTGGCAAACAGAGTCTTCGCGATTAGGGAGGGATTATTCATGAATTGGAGGGTTTTATTGATCCCAAAAAATAGGCGTTCTTGATAACAAATTCTTTTTAAATATTTATAGTTTTGGTTTATACAAAAGTGACACAAAAATGTTTGTGACAATATTTTTGGCATCAATTTTTACTATAAAAACTAACTCCAAGAAACATATTTTAATATTATTTTTAATGGCAAGTTTTTAATAAAATGAAGTGAATTTTTTTTTATTATTTTCTTTAGAATTGTAAAAAACCAATGCAAAAAAATATTCTGTAGTTTTTGGGTCCATTTTACTACAAACTAAAACAAAAAATGGCATATATAAAATTCTAGATGTTAATTGTTATTAAAATTAATGCCCAAAACACTCCCGCACATACTTTTTTTCATCATTTTAAAAAACCGGGCTTATTTCTACAATTTTAAAAACACTATTTCATCTAATTTATTTATATTATTATGTTATCTTATTAATATGTTTTAAAATAAATTAGATTAAAATTTTAATAATTAACATAATTTGGTTAATTTCAATTATGTTCAAATTAAAATTACATTTAAACACATGCAAATATTTTGATGGTTTTACATTTTAAAAACAGGTTTTCTCATTTTGTCAATGGAAATTAATATTATCATAATTACTTCAAATTTCATTTTTTAAATTTTGAAAAAAGGATTCCATATTTTTAATCCATGGGTTAATTTTTTTTAATTGGTGGATTTATATTTTTTAATATTTTGAATAGTAACATTAGTACTTTTTTATTATAGTGGTTATGGGTAAATTTTGTGATTAATGATAAAATTAATATTATAAAAATACCATAACACCTCTAAAAAATTATTTTATGACTAAAGCAGTACATAGTAACCTATTTTATAAATAAAATCATTTAATACACTCTTTTATAGGAATATGACAAAAATATAATTACATTTAATGAATGTGACTAAATGTCACAATCGGATTTTTTAGAAGAATAATAATTTTATTATAAGTCTATATAGGACATAACATAAATTATTAATATTCTATGGAAAGATAAAATAGTTTTCTACCTCATATAAATTTATTTATAATTTTTAGAGACTACATAATTACTATTAATGGTGACACAATATTGAAGTAGAAATTATTCTATTAATAGAAATATGAAATAAATGTATCAAAAAATTATAGTAAATATAATTTAACCTAATTAATAACACACAAATTTTTTTAAGAAAGTATATACATATTATAAACATATTATAAGAATCGTTTTGAAGTTATCATGTTGTTTTTATTTTGTTAAAATGAAAATATCGAATAGTTTCAAATGGACATAACTGATACTTCAAAAAAATAGTAATTTTGAAAATGTTATAATATTCATATAAATAACACGTTCATAAATATAGATATTATAATTTAAAATATATCATAAATGATAAAAGTTGGGTCCTTTTTAAATTTTATATTCATTATATTATCCCTATAGTGTTAAAGAGAATGTTGTCGGGGTAAATAGTAAATTATTTAACTAGGGTTATTGCCAAACGATAAGATTAATGTTATGACCCAAACATATCTAAATATAATCTGTTGATGGTATTTATACCCATAATCATATTATCCTTGAAATAAATTTTATTGGATCCATTTGAAAGTGAAAATAAGTTAATAATGAATTAATAATTTAAGATCTTCCAAAAGTGTCTCGCACCTATCTTATAAAAGGGAACTTCTCCTTCATTTTAATTCACAACAATGATGCAATTTTTCTCAGACAATACCAACCCAATTACAATACCATCATACATAACTATATCATAGATTCCAATAATTGTTAATAAATCCATCCTATGGAGTCCTTTTGTGTAAACCAATAGTAGATACTAGGAAAATGGGTAATAGTTTTATCACCAGCTTCAAAGATCTTTTCTTCTTCTACAACAACTTTTTACATTTTTTCCGTAACTGAGTAATAATTTTTTTCCATATATATATATACATATATTTTATTTTAATATTGGGAAAACCATATTACTAATTTTATCCATTGTACAAATAACAATATCACCATGCATGCGAACACCTTGTTTAACGTCTACACACCATGGCGTTATTTGTTATTCAACACTAATTTATTTGGATGGGTAAAATGATTACTATATTGGATATAAAAATATAATATAAAATTATAATTACTCAATAAAATTAATATACCATCCAATTGCATTCCATTTAACAATGAACAGAATGATACCATCGCTTGTGTGTATGTACGACATGCCGTCTCCACGATGCATTAAGATTCAGTATCCACGTTTACAATTAATGAATGAATATAAAATTTATTTTACAAGTAAAAACAATAATTATAAACTTAATTTCATTCAGGATATGAATAAAATAAATCATATTCATAAAAAACATGACCTACATGACAAACTAGTAATGAGAAAACGAAGCAGTTGAAAACTAAAACAATGGTAATACTGAAATATTATTACTAAAAGGATATAAGAGGATAATATATGTTATAATAATTATTGATATAGTTTATGAATAATTTAATATCATTATTTATGCATTATATTGGATGTTAATGCACCATTGAGTAAATAAAAGTATAAGGTAAGTGTTAATTTAACAATCTCATTTTTATTTGAGGTTTTTTATAAGAAATAATCTACTATGACATCATTATCATCATTTTACATGTTTCCTAAAATGTAATTATAAATATTATTCATTATTGATAAAAGTGATTTTTACCCATGTTTGACTTTTTATAATTTTTTAAAGGAATATTTCAACTATTATCCAACTAAGGCACGTTATAACATTTTTTAAAAAAAATGGAAAGACTTTTTTTTAACTTAAACGGTGCACGAAGGTATTTTACACCATTATGATGCCTTAAAATTTTGATTCTTTACAATTAATCATACAATTTTATTTTCAAAATAAATATTTTCTTATATAATTTCATGGCTTAAAAATAATTTTAGTGTATAAATGTATATTTATTTCATAGAATTTTAATGAATTTATTATATTATTTTCATCAATAACAACATCCATTGTTAGATTTTATGCATAATTGAGGTTAATTTATTATGATAAAATATTCCATATTTTATTTAAGGGTTTATGTTATATATGAATGTGGTGGTTCTATTTTTTTTACCATTCATGGTTTATAGTTAAAGTATTAACATTTGGTATACTAGTTTAAATTTGAATGTGTATGTTATGTTACACCTTTTTCATTTGAGAAATACATTTCACATATAAGTGATGGGTAGGGCCGCTATATCCCCTTGATGAATTACTAGGTATCCTGAGGAAAACTAATGTCATGGTATAAGGCCTTGATAGTATGGTTATTTATAGTCTTGTTATGAGGCCTTGATGGCATGGTAATGATGTCCATCATTATGCATTCACCTATTATGAAATTAGTTATTGATAGTATATGTTATTAATATAATATGTCAATATCCATGTGAATGAATAATGATATTATTTGATTTATTTTTTTAAATATTTTTCTGAATATTTTTTTAAAAGGATTGTTTTTCAGTTGTATACCATTCCTTAAAATATTATACTTATTTATAATAGATTCAGCTATATTGTTTATCCTTACTTAGCATCTGATCTCATCCAATTCATATGTTTCAGTTAGTTCTGAGATGTGAAGATGAATATTATGATTGACCTATAGGGTAGAATAAGGAATATGCAAGTTTTCAAAGGGAAAAACATGTTGTTTTTAATTTCAAGATGTAATATAAAACATTTGTTTGTATCCAGTATTTTGAAATTACTAAATTTATCAGTCCTTCAGGATTAGATTTTCTTACGATATTTCTATTGTAATAAAATACCTCACCGACTCTGAGAAACTAGGGTTGAGGCATTACAACATGAATGTAAAATTAGAAAAATCATGTTTATATTAATTGTAACCAATGTTTCTATAATTCCCAATATAAGAAAAATTACAAAGAATTGAAATATATTCAATATTTTATATAGTGTATTTTTTTAACCATTATGAAATAAAGTAAATTATCAATAAAAAAGTTATCAACACCACCTTCCTAAAATTTCAACATTAATTGTATAATATATCAAACTTATAATTCTAAATTCATTAATAATAAATAATGAAGAGGTTGATTTGATTATGTTTTAAGGATACATCCATGAAATATTAGCTCATCATATACATATTTATTTAATATATATTATATTATACTGAAAACCATTTCAATTAATGGATTACCAAAAAATATGGTGTAATATCTTGAGGGGAAAGAAGAAGATTGGGTTTTAATATAAAATAATTTAGAGAAAAATAAAGAGGAATATTATCTTAAATTTCTCTTTAGTGAAATAATTTCTATAAAACCAATCAAGATTCACAATTTATTAATTCTTCACCATAAGTGAATCTTAATCCATCTATTTATATTTTAAATCATGTTTAAATCCTTTTAGTTGTTTTAATTTTGAAGTTGAATAGTTGAATATAAATTGATTGAACACTATAATGTGTGAATGAATTCATGACCAAAAAAATTAAATCCTCCCTAGTAGTTTTGTGTTTGGTCTAAAGAGAATTTTCCCTCAATGATACTTTAATGTAATGAATATCTGTGAAAATAAATATCAAATTTCTATAATGTATAATGTATTAGTCATTTTATGTAATAATATTAAATAGATTGGGATGATTTCAAATCACTGAAAATTATTTTGGAAAATCGCATATTTAAAATATTATAGTAATACCGAATAATATTAACGATTTTAAATGACACAACATTTCACTAGAATGATTCTTAAAATATCAGTTTGAAATAATATTTCGAAACCATGCTAATGTTTTTTGAAATATGAGAATCTTAATCGTTTCAATTTTCAATATCTATAATGTTTTTAAAATTTTATGGTATTGTATGTTAACTTTATTTATAACAATGTATTAAATATAATTTATTTATAATATAAAATTTACTAATATATATGAATTTTAATACATTTTAAAATGAATTTTCCCAGATCGATATTTTTATGAAATTTTCTTCTATTAGAAATGTTTTTCAAAGCAGGTGACCATTGGATGTTTATCTTGATATTTGGCATGAGAATCTCCTTTTAATGAAAGTACTTTAATCTACCACATAAATCCATGTAGTTCACCTCAACAATCTCGGTATTATTTTTTTATGGGACCCACATTACCTATTAAATTAAACAAAAAAATAAAACATATAACTCTATTCGAATAATCTCTTTTCCATAGTTGAAAAAAACACATATAATTACTTATTTTATTACATAAAAATAAAAATATATACATGAATAAAATTTTATTACATTTTTTGACCTAGAGATTCAATGAATTATAATTTTGTATACTAGAAACCAAAAAATCCAACTCATATTATAATACATTATGCCAAATATATTATCCATAACATAGCAACATGACCAATTCTTAAAGACGATGTATGTACAAACTGCTTTTAACATTTTCTCACTATATGAAATTAACATTTTTGTTTATAAGGTAATTAATTTGCTGGTTTTTATTCATATACCATTATGATAATGATATTAAATATTTAATATACATTTGTATAAATATTACTTTCTTTCATGAATTGGTTTTGAAGTATGTTAAGAAAAATAAAAGAAAATGTAATGGGATATCTCTCTGAATAACATTATAATGATGCAATGTTTCAATTGATAAGAAAATAAATTATTTATTTTTAGCTACTAATAATTATTAATTTTTTTATAATCCAAATATATATTTAAAAAAAATTGATATAATTATGTATAACAAAAACAAAAAAATCAATTCTCATTTTACTAAACACAAGAATTGTTCAAAATAAACTAGGTTAATTCATTATCTATAAAAATAATTAAAACTATCACTATATTCATAAAATAAAACATGTAAAAAATACTCACTTTAAGAAAATAATTAAAATTTTAGACACATAAACATCATTATTATATATATAACTATATTAAGGCTTAATGTGGATATAATTATTCCTTGATTTGCGTAGTTAGTAACAATATATAATTAGTGACCATGAAACATCCTTTAAAAATTGTAACAAGAATAAAAAAATTAGGAAAAAAATAAATAATTGGATGAAATAATTAAAAAAATAAAATAAATTTTATTTCTAATATTAATTAAATCAAAGTAAAAATAATATCACTTTTACTTCACCTCAATAGAATTTTCAGTATTCTACCATAAAAAATATGATAAGTCACAAAAAAATGATATTTAAATTTTATTATCCCTCGCCTAAATATTATATAATATATAATTTTAATACTTTTATTCATACAATGTAATGATAACAATAACTAAATGTGAATATTCTATCAAGAATATATGAAAATAATCCCCACAGTTGATATAACATAGAAAATGTTATTTTTTGTTGTTGTAAAAATATACCTATAGAAATGGATATCGGTAAAACTATTACATATAACATATCCATTATGTGCTAAAAAAATTAACATGAACCCTATAAAAACAACTTTAAAAATTATTCAAAAAACATTAGGAATATATTTTCTATTTTATTCAAAATATATATAAACAAAAATACTATATTATATATTTATTTATCAGAAATCCAATTATTTTCTAGTATTAAAAATAATAAAATTCATTCAAATTTGTAACATTATTTCGAATTTTGAATAAAAATATTAGAAATCAAATCCAATGTAAATAATTTATAATAAAAATAGTCACATATGAATAATATTTAATCTTATAATAATGTTAATTTATCAGTATTTAAAGAAAAATAAAAAATAGTTATTATTTAATAATTTTTAAAAAAACTCAAATGTAGTTATTCCATGTATATATCATGTAAGATCATTTTTTTGTAAAATGACTTTTTATATGAATTATCATTTGATTTCATTCTCCATCACTCGATTGATGAACAAAATTATTTGACAAAAAACTTGTAAACTTTACGCTTCCAATGATGTTATTTGTCACTGACATTTTTTTATCATTAACATCTAGATAACTTCTAAATTCTTGTATGGTTAATTAATTATTAAGGATAAAATAAAAATTTATAAATATAAATATAAATAATATATATTTTTTGTGGATAATTTTAGTGAATATTCGACATGAAATGCCCCTTGGTAACCCCACACGAGTTAGTGGTATACAAAAGAGACCTATCTTAGGAGCACCTTCAACTAGCCAAGGTTTGTTTGAAATCACTTATAGGTAATAAAAGTTAAATGGGGGAATTTCCCTTAAACCCCCAAGAATAACCATTGTTGTATCCAATAAAATATTATTTCTTAGAATACAAGATGAAAAAATAATAAAAATATTAGTGTATGTATTCATGAAATACTATATCATAAATCCTCCAACAAACAGAAACTAACAAAAATGATATTTTGTGTAAAACATGAGAAAAATAATGTTAAAAATAAGGAGAAAGAATTATTTTCATCTTATATGAATAAACATCAATTAATACTTGAGGATACCAATAAAACATATCCTATTACTCCATCAAAAACATTTATCGCCTATTAAGTGAAATTTATCTATATAACAACCTATATGTCACCGTAAAAGTTTTTTTGAATGTTTCATTATAACAATATCTATACATAAACACTATATATTAAAAAAACAAATGTTTAAACATTTGAAACATATAAATTGTGTTTTTAAAAAATATTGTAAACCACAATATCACCATAGAAGATTGTCTAGGGTAACACTACAATGAATATAATTCACAAATAAAATATGAACATAGTATTTTATGTTAAATTGCATCACAATGAACATTGAATAAATAACATTATTATAGAGTATAGAAAAAACAAAACATACACTGTTCCATTATCCGTTATAAAAACGTACCTCTTAAGAGGAAATGATTATCACACCTTGGGATCTATGAGATGATGAATATTATGATACAATATACAATTGAAAATATCATACTTTAGGAGAGATCTCAAATATGGGATGCAAAATAAACAAGGAAAATGTTAATTTGAATGATTACAAAAATCTATCAACATAACACAAATTAATGGCTCATAAAACCTCAAATATCTATGTGATGAAAAATATAACATGAGGTATTATTATTTTTTGGTCACATGTAAAACATTGATTAAGATAAATAGAAAATATCATGATTTATATTATGAACCCTTAGTAATAGTTTTTTCCCTAAAACACCAATAATATTACATAAACATATAACAACAATGACAATATATTTCAATATTTTGAAGAAACCATTTTTGTTTTTTATTAGGACCAAAAACTGTAAAAATTAATCTTTATGAGAGATTTATATATATAACATAATATGGAGATTCATGTTTCTCAATAAACTACTGCATAACATACAATTTCTACACCACATAGGAAAAATCATCCTCATAGGAACAATGATTTTGGTACTGTTCTTGATACCACTATAACTTCCTAGTCCACTATCACTATAACATTATCAACATTTTTAAAATTAATAATCGTAATATTTTATTTTTCCAAACAACCAAAAAATGATATCATGATAGGAGTGTTATCCACACCCCCTTAATTTCTTTATTTTTTGTAAAACATATTGCTAACCTTGCACCATCATTATCCACTAAAATTAATCCCTAAATCATAACTCTCAAAATTGTCTATGAACTAGCTTTCATAACCATGTAATAGATTTTAAAAACTTCACACTGATATTTCCAGATTTAGGCTATATCTTTCTGATTTTTTTATGTGATAAAAAGTTTTTTTATAAGATAGGATTAATTTACACATCCCGATAAGAGGGTGGTTCATGTCCTTCCTCACCGATGTGGAACAGTCATTATAAAAAATATGAATGTTAGCGTAATTATATTTCTATGATATTAAATATTCATAGAGTGAATAAAAATAATGGAATCCATATATAATTATATGATATTGATTTTATTTCTTAAATCATATAAAATGTAAAAGATGTATCAACATTTAATAATGAATATAAGATGAATTATGATGATATAATTGGTGGAGAGACCATTAATCATTGGAATAGGTGTTTAAAAAAATCTCAAGGGGTTTTTTATAATCTATTAATAAGGTGGGATATTATGTGGGTAACAATTAATGTAAACCAAAAAGTAAGGGGGTTTATTTTTTTAGTGGGTGGTATAATATGGGTGAGGGATCTTACACCCCAACGATAGTTAATGAGTCATTTACTGGGTTTTAATGTCTGAGGAAAAATGCCATCATGGCTTAGGAACAATGTAGAAAATGAAATCATATGACGGGTTTGGGATATTGAAATGGAATTAGAACTAGTACCTAGACTTGTGTGGTAGAATGGATTCTATGCTCTCAGTGTGGTGGATTGCGAATACCCCATATCAATTATAAGAGACGTGTAGAACACCCACTTATGGTTTTAAATATATCCCTAACATAAAATATATTTACATGCAGGTGAGGTCACATTTGAATAAAACATTAAAGGGAATAGTTTTTAAAATGGTTGTAATATCATGTGGGTGGGGGCTATAAGATACTCTAATTATTGACAGGAGATATTTTAGGTTATAATATCTTAAAATAATTAAATCATATTTTTTAGTTTCAATGAATGAAATATCATAGAGAATATATCCATGGTTATTAAATTATTTTTTATTATTCACTTAATGATTATATATATACCCTTGATTTTAATTACTAGTATTTATTTCAATGTAATAATCAAATCTTCCTCAAAATTAAATAATTAAATAACTATGGAATAATTTTTTTTCATGGGCCATGAGAAGTTATCAGAGATATTTTAAAAATTGGAATGGTATTATATAAATTTATTATGGTCAATTATAATGATTTAGAGGGGAAATGAAACCATATATATTTTTATGGAATAATAATAGTGGTTTGACCATAGATTAATGGTTAAGACATAAATAGAATTGTTCCCCATCAAAATATCTTCTCTGAAACTCGTCTTTTATATTCATTGGTAGATGTGGTAGTTATGAATGTAGAAGGTTTAATATAATTCAGTAGAAAACTTATTAGTGTATTGTGAAGGTATATTCTTGAAAAACATTTAATTAATGTGGACAATGTATCCATAACGCCTAAAAATAAATTTTTTAATTTTATCTTTATAAAATAATTTAATATGAGTTTTATAACTTCTGGGACCAAGATGTTTCTAATTCATGATGGTTAGGAAATATATAGTTGGATATGTACTCTAATTGAATTTATTAAATAGGGACTATGAAAAAATTGCACTAAAAAGGGGACATTAGCATGAGAGTAATACCGAATGTGGCTATACAATGGCCGAAACATTCAATTAGGATATTTAGTATTTTTTGTTTAAGAGATATGTTATTGTTGATGCTCCTTTCTATCTCAAAGACTAATGACCAAAAAAGGGAAATAAATTAGTCCAAAGTGATTCATTCTTTGAAGAGAACATAAAAAATTGACAAATGCATGAACAAGGGTTCTTTTCCCTTTGGGTCGCGCAAGTTCCCTAATAGTCACGCAAGTACACTTGCGCACCGCCTAATGGTTGTGTAGGTGACTTGAGTTCCCTCTTTGAAATGTCACCCAGGGTCTCTCTAGCCTATAAATACACTGGTGGGCCCTCTATTAAGGAGAATATTTTTTCCAGAAATCAGATTCAGAGCTCTAAACGCCCAAGTCTCTTCTCCAAGTCTTCCGAACACTTCTAAGGTAATTCTTTACCTAGAATGGAAGGTCTAAACAAGAGGAATAAGTTATAAGTGTTATAATTCACTAACACTTGTGCGCCCGAGTGTTCTACCCTTCTGGGAAATGGACACACTTGTGCGCCTCCTTACCTACTCATTGAACCTTACACGCCACTCTTCTGGAAGTACCTTGGGATAATTATAAAGGATTTGGTCGAGGATCGCCCAAGTATTACCATACTGGTTAACAATCGCGCAAGTACCCATGTGCCGCGTAGGTATACCTGCGCGTCCAGGACTTGCACGCCCACGCAGTACCTACGCGCCTAACAGGACGTGCATGCCCTTCTATTTTTGGGTACCCTTCCTACCCATTTTAACCCCTCTTATTCCATTCCACCTCTCAAATTCAAGATTCAGTCTTAAATACACTCTTCAAAGCCATTTATGGTATGTTTTCTTGATTGAATTTCTTATCCAAAAGGAATTATGTGGAACATCTCTCAAAACCCAGTGATTTACAAATCTTTATATCACTAATATTAGAGATTTCATTCCTTCAACCTCATCCTCTAAGATGAGAGAATCATTGATTTGGGAATCCTCCTTAGGAGTAAGCCCCAAGTCCTCATTAATTTGGGCCTCCTTTTCAGGAGAAATCCCCAAGTCCCCTAATTTGGGCATCCTCCTTAGGAGTATGACCCATTCATAATTCCCTTAACTTGGGCTTCCTTCTCAAGAGTAAGCCCCAGTCTTAAAGTCTCTTAACCAGTCTTAATTTACTTTTGATCTGGGATTCCTTCCCAGGAGTAAAACCCAATCATGGGTCCCCTTCTAATTTGGGCATCATCCTCAGGAGTAAGCATCAAGTTAGAGTACACAAATCTCTATGATGTACATATACCTTTATGGACCTTGTTTCTGGATTTCTTCCCTGAATTAAATCTTAATACTCATCTATTTTGGGCAGTTATACATACATAAACCCCACATCATTTCAAATTTTGTGGCACAATTGTCTGGTTTCACCAATACCTCTTGTTTCTCAAACCGAGCATGACTCGTGTGTGATTATAGTGTAAAATTAATCATGACATCTTTCTTTGAGCCATCAATCATTCATAAAAATCATACTCCATTACTCGAACTACGACGGTTCTGATTCCTTTTCCAAAAAAAGTATACATAGGTAGCCCATCAGTAGGTACGATCCTAAATCTGAAATAATCCAGGTCCTTCTGAATGACAATAAACATCAAGTGCCCCACTGAGTGGCTTTAAAACCAGTATGGTTATCATAATAACCAAGAGACATTTATGTATTGAAGGATACCATGGACTAATAGTCTCAAACAAATACAGATGATTCTCTATCGATGAAGATCATCGAATATATATAAAAGATTTTCTAAATTTCTTACATATCTATCATTGATTGTCAGATCTAAAGGAAAGATCATTTTATACTTGGTGATGTAATAAGGATTCATGAACAGAACTTAAATCTATAAAGAGAGCCCTGAAGTAGACAATAATTCCCCTAAAAAGGTGTGATGAGTCCGACCTCCCATCCTCTCGACCAGTGAAAATTACTAAGCCTCATCAGTCCACAAATAATGAGCGCCAACCTTTGAAAAGTAGGTCCAAATTGATATGGAATCATTGGATGTTTCTGGTTCTACGAACAAACCCATTAGAAACTGATTGGAATATTTTAACCTTCAATCGACGAGGTCATCCCCAATTTTAGAGGAAATAGTTATATAGGGAAATAATGAAAGATTAATTAGAATATCAATATACTATGTTTATCAACACAAGAGTTTTAATATATTTTAAGATAAATAATAGATGCTAAATTTTTATAATTAATTTTTAAATGAATTATGATTCCTTGAATTTTGATTGATTTAATTATCAACTTATTAAAATATAATATGTTTCAAAAAAAATTGTTAAATATATTAGATAAAATTTCATTTTATCTATATTTATGATAAATGTGAAAAAGTTATGTTTTAATAAAAAACATGAATACGAGGTTTTCAAAATCATGGGGCTCGAATCCTGAAAAATATTTATTTATATTAAATAGAATTTATATATATATATTGAATAATCATATTAATGTGACTAGTAAATAAACTATTTATATGGTATGATAACAAATTGTATATATGTTTTAATAATCTATTAATGTAAGGTCAGATGTAACATGTGATATGTTTTAGTTGTTAACGTAAACAAGGAATTATGAAAAATGAAAAGTCATTTGGGTGTATGTGGATTCACCATGGTGCCAATACGATCATAATAGGTCTGGAATATTCTTTGTATGGAATTTTTTTTGTTCTGTATCTTATTCATTGAATTCTGAAAATGGGGTTATATGTGAATTTTATAAAATATAGAAATTATTTTTTATAAATATTTTTTGAAATGAATAATAATTTATTCCTAGAATATAATTTATTATATAGTAGTTCTATAATTAATAAATTCAAATTAATGGGACTAATTATTGGAAATTCTACCAACTATTATGTTACTCACCATTAACCTTACATCTATATGTAAATATAGAATTATTTTAAAGTGGTTTAGAAGGAAAAGAAAAACTTTTTATCAATTATATATGAAAGGGTAGTTTTTTATAGAGGCATGTGATTGTTTTTGAACAATAATTACTCGAGATATTATCTTGAGGCACTTGGAAAAGTAAAGCCAGTCATGTCTTGATGCACTTGAAAAAGTAAATCCAGTCATGTCTGATGTTTTACCATTAGTAAGTGAAATACTTTCTCAACAAGAAGATAGCCCAGGGTGTAGGTCATTCCCCGAACCACCCCTAAGTCATGCATCTTTTAGTTTGATAAGTGATTTCTCTACCAATCTTGTTGAATCTGATGAAGCAATACGTAAGCACCAGCTCTAGTCTAATCAGGTAGATGAATAATAATTGAATGATAAAGAGGAAGTACTAAACATGAGAAAACAACTTGCGAACGGTGAAGTGCCAGTCCTGTTTCAGCCTATGGCTGACTCTCAGTATGACATTCCAGAGATGTTGATGGAAGATTCAATTTATGATATTCTTCTCAACATATGGAAAACTCTTTCCCAGTTTAAAAAGAAAGTATTATCTTATGCTGAATATGAAAATCATGTTAAGATAATAGAAGGGTTACAACGTCAGATTGATTTGGCATCTCTATCAATCTCTCGATATCCGAAGGTTGAAAAGCAGCAGAGAGCCCTTAAGCGTTCATGCCTTGGTGCACTTAGAATATTGCGCCAGTTAATTTCAAATGCCCCATCTTTTTTTCATATTAGAGGATGGGGTGTTCATGGAGCATTACATTTCACTGTGCTCTCTAGTTAGTAAATCCCGCCGAAAATGTTCTCATGAAATATTATTGCCCATGGTCGGCACAGTCAATAGATTTTGTTTGTAATCAAAAGCCTGCCCAAGAACAGGCTTCAACTAGTTCTCTCAAAATCCAGACTATAAGGAAACAGTTTTTGAATTACTCCTGCATCAATCAAATGAGAATATTGAACAGGGCTCTCATATGGAGCAAGCACATCAACAAGTGACATAAGTTTCAGAAATCATCTAATTGTCTTTTGAACCAGTTGAAAAACGTGGATGTCGATTGATGCATCCAGCTAATTTCTGGACCATGGACCTCAAGATCATGAGAGCTTTCAAAAAAGTCTCAGACATATCATGTCAAGAGCCACCCCCACTCTCCAGACTGGGGAATCTCTTAAACCAACCCTCAGAATCCACAAATAGGTTTTGAGGAGTTGAGAGGGAACAACAGGAACTGCCCCAGTCCACCAGATAGGGACATTTCAAAATCCTCAATCCCTCCCTCAGAGAAAGTCAGTCTTCTCTCGATTAGGGAAGGAGCATCAAGAGAAATGAAGAGCCAAATTATCAGGAGATTCCCTCCAAATTACGGTTTGTTAGGAAGTTCCTGATGCATCGAATCAACAAAAGGGAATGTCTCATCAAAGACATGGAAGCATACAATATCACAGAAATGCAGATAGAAGGGATGTGATGCGTTATGCATCAATTAATGTCATTAATTTCGTTGTTGCTGATCCTCCAGAACATGAGGTTCACATAGGGGACTCTGATGAAGAGGTTCCTGCTCAAGAAGTTGAATGCACAGACACAAATGAAGAAGGTTTACGTACATAAAATCAAAGGATTACAAAGAATCTAGGTAATCTTTCAAGTAACCCACTTCCCCCTCTCCGAAAGGGAGCTAACAAGGGGAAATGAGAAAATCAGATTACATACCCTTCCTCTGGAGAAGTTCAATCGCTCTCACTAGAGAAAAGATTTTACAACAGGAGGATGAAATGAAGGAATTGAGTAGGTTGAATGCAGAACTACTTCAATGTATTCTTCCTCCTAAGCGTGATGGAGTTAGTCATCCAAGATAATTTGTTGTGGCTATAGGGATAGATCAAGAATATACTCCTCTATCAATACACCCTCAGAGGTCTAATCCTACGGGTCATGTGAAACAACAATTGCGGTTCTTCAATCAATTGTAGTACCAGCCACCATATCTATACCAGCTCCATTCATTGATCCTGTTTTGGTCCATACTCAACTAGATGTTTCTCAAAAGTTAATAACTAATATTGAGTCATTAATAGCTCAATTTGAAGCAGTATAGGGAAAGCGTACTCAAATTCGACCAGAAAAGAGAGCTTACCCTGAATGGGTAGATTCAGTCCATCCCCCATCATGTTTTGGGAACCTTGTATTCCTTATTTTCAATAGATCTTGCAATCCTAAACAGCATTTGACGCATTACGTGTCTTGTTGCGATCCTATGATGGGAACTCCAGAACATAAAGAAGCAGTTAAACATAGATGATTCGTGTGAACCTTGCTAGGACGAGCTTTTGTCTGGTATACAAGATTGCAATCCCAGTCAATTACCTGATGGGAGGATCTTCACCAAAAATTCCTTCTTCAGTTCAGCCCAATGTTACCAAAGACAATAGTTTTTTATCTTACAAACTGTAATCAAAGGGAGAATGAAAGGGTCTCAGATTTCATTGCTTTATGGAAGGTATTAACATATTCCCTAATCTTAGCACTCCCTCAAGATGAACTGTTTCCAATCTGTGTGGAAAATCTACGTGACGAATTACACACGCCGTTGATCCTTGTGAAATACACAGGAGGGATTTGAGACCTTACTTCAATCGCTCAACAGATTAAAGATTCTCTTATAAAGAGTACTGATAATTCTAATGTAATTCCATCAACTTTAAGAAGGATAATGGGTAAAGCAGAGACTACTATAGTTATGCTTAAACAAGCATTTGTACCTGCTTCTACATCCAAAACATCATATTCTCAAAGGGATCCACCTCCTAAGCACCAATAACAAAGGCTGCTTCATCACGATGATCAAAGAGATCAATGATGGAAACAATTTGAGGGTCTAAAGAGAAAAGTTTACTCTTTCCAAAATGAACAAGTTCCTGGTTATTTCATTTCAGCTCTGGAAAATAATTTGGTTCAATTGCCAAGGCCAAGGAGGCTGAATAAGGAAGGAGATGAAGACCGTCCCAATTATTTCCCATTTCATCAGATGTTGGGGCATCCCATTCAATAGTGTTTTGTTGTCACAGACCTACTATATAAAATGGTCGAATTGGGACAAGTCAAACTGAATGGTTCTTCAGCTCATGTAGTATGTGTTACTACTACAGATCCAGAGGAGGATGGTGAGTGGCAAGAATTCAAGAAAAAAAATACACAAAAATATGATGATTGGATGGTCAGAAAAACGATCAACCGAACTCATGCCATTTTGAAAATGCAATTAACGAAACCAATTGTGCCTTCTACCATGAATGCCGTAGAAAAACCCTCCTCATCAGAGGGAAAATCCTCAAATAAACAGCATGATTCAAAGATAGAAAATGTATCAGAAGAATATGAGTATGTTTCAAAGCCAAAGTTGTCTTTGACTCTGGATGCCTTCATGCCATCTACTTCAAATTCACGAGCACCGCCCCACCAAATGGCACAACCTAAACGAGCTAATCAGGTGGAATCTTCATCGAATGAAGAGTTGATCTTCGGTTCTATTAATATGATTCAATTAACAGATCCATATGCCAGTCTATGTTTTGATCTTGATGAGCCTTAATTCCCTGTATAGAACAGAGGAATTAGAGGAAGGACCTTATTCAATACATAAGGTCTATTCGAATGGAGCTTATTCTTTAATCTTAATGGATGGAGAACTCATCACTACTCCAACCAATGCCATATCTCTGAAGAACTATTTTTCATAAACACAAAATAAACCATTAACGACCCATGCATATGACCTTAAACCATTTTCATGTCCCTTACGTCCACCAAGATGTTAAACTGCACCATCCATGGTCCATGCATATGACCTTAAACTATTGGCACTTACGTCCAACATGATGCTAAACTATATCGATTTTTTTTCTCTTTCGCCCAACATGACCTTAAACTGTGAAAAAGTCACCATAATACGTCAAAGATGACGTTAAAATGTGTCCTATTTTGTCTATATTCCATGACATTAAACTGCATAGTCCTCTTTTTTTCCAACATGACATTAAATTGAATTGTCCCCGTCGTCCTAAATATAAGACGCTAAACTGTATAAAAATCTTTTAATATGGCCTACATGACGTTAAATCGTATTTTTGTCCCTGCTACATGACACTAAAATGTGAAGCACCAATAGTCCTAACTACAAGACTTTAAATTGTATTGTCCCTTCATATGTCCTTCATGACATTAAACTATGAATCATTAAGGTTTTTGTTACCTCTTGTTTCTCACACCGTGTATGAATCATGTGATCTTAGAGAAAATTTCAACCATAACACCCTATTTGGTCTGCTAACCACACGTAAGTCCCAACATCATTTTTAGGTCATTGTCCCCAAAAAAACTTGAGCACTAATTCATTATTTAATTGAACTACGTGGACTTTGATCATTTCCTTCTAGGTGGGGTACGTAGGTAACCTCCCATGGTTCAAGCCCAAAACCAATCTCCTCACATCAGTTCCCCTCCATCTCCTACGATGATGATTCGTGAAACCGCACCCAGAATCAATATCTTTACATTGGTTCACCTTTGTCCTTGCTATACGATGTAAAAATGTACAACACTTTTGTCTTGTATGACAATAAACTACAGTATTCTTTGATACCCTTACATGAGAGGGAATCATTATTTACATTGATCTTCCATCATCCTAAATGAACTATGTGCATACATTGCAATACCTGAACCTTTTATCTTTGGTTAAACCATCATTGCACTAAAGTCCCCTTTCACCCTTCACATGCACAAACCAAATTTGTATAGAGGGTATTTCTAGAACTACGTGGCCTTTATTCCCATCCTTATGGGATACATAGGAACATTCGAGGGTCCCTCGAATCTAGACCCAAGTATTTGGGACTAACCCCAAATTCCACTTTCAGTCCCCTGGATGAAAATTCCCCATGAAAACACACATTCTGTATTTCTTATAAATGTCCGAGTTCTATGACCCTAAGACTAATATACACCATACTTTCGTCCCACATGACATTAAAATTCGTTCCAAGAACTACGTATGGCTTGATTCCCATCCCTATGGGATACGTACTGAAGTCCAGTATTTCAATTCAGGACCCAGCCACAACGTGGTTATGGTTAGCATTGATCTATGTATCATTACATACATTGAACAATACCCATTTTTATGTGTCATAAATCATAACATTAAATATTTTTATATCTTCATAACCCTTTTCTTAACTTCTAATCACAAAAGGCTTGATACCTGAGAGTTCTTTTGTTTGACTATGCAGCACGTGCCCTTAGGAGGCCTTGCATAAGTTGTCTACATAAAAGACCTATCAACCATAAGACGCTATTATTTGACTATGAAGCCAATGCCCTTAGGTGGCCCTGCATAATTAAACCCCCTAATGGGTTTGTTGAATAGTGGTAACTTCATTCTTGGGAGGAAAACCTCTTTTGTCCTTATTTTTCTTAATGAAAATATATACGGATCTACAAAAATAGCCATCCTAACATATTTGTCCCATATCCTTTTTCATGATCGGAAAGTATTCAAGTCTATGGTTTATATTTAACTTCCCTGCGCTTGGGTCAGACCTTCGTAGGAGTAACATTCATCTAATTCTTAGAAAATATTGATTGAAAATATCTTCTCCATATTCAAGAACCACATTCCAGACAGCAAATTATATTCTTTGGAAAAGCTAAATCCCCATAAACTTTCACTGGCTTCTTAGCAGTCGAAAAGTAAATTTCTGTGAGTTATTTTTCTAAACTATGCAGCACGTGCCCTTAGGTGGCCTTGCATAAGTAGTCTACATAACAGACTTTTCAGCCAAAAGATTCTATTTATTTGACTATGCAGCCAATTCCCTTAGGTGATCCTACATAATTCAGCCCCTATTGGGTTTGTTAAATAACGGTAACTTCATTCTTGTGAACTACTTCCTTTAATGCCTTTGTAGCTGTTTTTTATATAATTCCTCAGATTAAAATTTTTTTAAGTCATAGATTACATATTTTCCCTCATCCATGAGTGTGGTAATATGTTTCCAGATAAATTGTCAAGTAACTGAGTCAATTTTAATCCATTCGGTCAAAGATATTTCGACCTTAAACATTAGCATTTTTATAGTCCAACATGCATGACTTTAAATTACCAGATTTCTTGTTTATTCTCACCTCAGAGTCAAATCCTCTTTTCTCTCTGTATCCAACTCTAAGGGGGGACTTTTTTTGATGCTCGTTTCAATCACAAAGTCTAATGACGGAAAAAAGGAAATACGTTAGTCTAAAGTGATTCATCCTTTGAAGAAAACATAAAAAATTGACAAAGGCATGAATAAGGGTTCTTTTCCCTTTGGGTAGTTCCAGTTCCCTCATAGTCACACAAGTACACTTGCGCGCCGCCTAATGGTCACACATGTGACTTGTGAGCCCTCATTGAAATGTTTCCCAGGGTCTCTCTAGCCTATAAATACCCCGGTGGACCCCCCTATTGAGAAGATGATTTTTTTTCCAGAATTCAGGTACAAATCTATGAATGCCCAAGTCTCTTCTTCAAGTCTACCGAAAACTTATAAGGTAATTATTTACCTAGAATGGAAGGTTTAGACAAGAGGAATAAGGTCTAAGTGTTATAATTCACTATACCTTGTGCGCCTGAGTGCATTACCATTAAGGGAAATGGACACACTTGCGCGCCTCCTTACCTACTCATTTAAACTTGTGTTCCACTCTTCTAGAAGTACCTCGGGATAATTCTAAAAGCTTTTGTCAAGGACCGCCCATGTATTACCCTACAGGTTAATAGTCGTCCCAGTACCCATGTGTCAAACAGGTATACCTGCGCTACCCGGACATGTGCACCCACGCAGTACATGCACGCCTATCAGGACTTGCGCGCCCTTCTATTTTTGGGTACCCTTCCTGCCCATTTTAACCCCTCTTATGCCATTCCACCTCTCCTATTCATGATTCAGTCTTCAAGACACTCTTTAAAGCCATTTATGGCCTGTTTTCTTGATTGACTTTTTCATCCGAAAGGAATTTGGTGGAACATCTCTCAAAACCGAGTGATTTACAGATCTTTATATCACTAAAGTTAGAGAGTTCATTCATTCAACCTCATCCTCTATGATGACAAAATCATTGATTTGGGCATCCTCCTTAGGAGTAAGCCCCAAGTCCTCATTACTTTTGGCCTCCTTTTCATGAGTAATCACCAAGTCCCCTAATTTGGGCATTCACTTTAGGAGTAAGCCCCAGTCATAATTCCCTTAACCTGGGCTTGCTTCTTAGGAGTAAGCCTCAGTCTTAAAGTATTTCAACCAGTCTTAATTTACTTTTGAACCAGGTTTACTTCTTAGGAGTAAAACCCAATCATGTGTCCCCTCCTAATTTGGGAATCTTCCTCAAGAGTATGCTTCACGTTAGAGTACCCAAATCTCTATGAAGTACATATACCTTTATCGACATTGTTCCTGGATTTCTTCACTGAAGTAAATATTAATCCTCATTTATTTTGGGCAGTCATACAAACATAAGCCCCACATAATTGCATCTTTCGTGGAAAAATTGTCTGGTTTCACCAATATATCTTGTTTCTCACACCGACATGACTCACGTGAGTTTAGAGTGTAAAACTAATCATGAAATATTTCTTTGAGCCATCAATCATGAATAAACATCATACTCCTTTACTCGAAGTACGTGGGTTCTGATTCCTTTTCCAAAAAAAAAAAAGGGATACGTAGTTAGCCCATCAGTGGGTATGATCCCAATTCCGGAATAATCCATGCCCTTGTAAATGACAATAAAATTCAAGTGCCCCAATGAGTGGCTTTAAAACCAGTATGGTTATCATAATAACTAAGAGACTTTTATGTATTGAAGGATACCATTGACTAATAATATATAACAAATACAGATGATTCTCTATCAATGAAGAACCCTGAATACATATAAAAGATTCTCAAAATTTCCTACACATCAATCGTTGATTGTTAGATCTAAAGGAAAGCTCATTTTATACATGGTAATGTAATAAGGATTCACGAACATAACTTAAATCTATAAACGGAGTCCCAGAGTTGACAATAATTCCCCTCAAAAAGGTGTGATGAGTCTGGCCTCCCATCCTCTCGACCAATGCAAATTCCTAAGCCTCATCAGTCCACAGTTAATGAGTGACTACCTTTGGAAAGTATGTCCAAATGGATATTGAATCATTGGATGTTTCTGGTTCTACGAACAAACCCATTAGAAACTGATTGGAATTTTTTAACCATAAATCAACGAGGTCAGCCCCAATTCCATAGGAAACAGTTATATAGGGAAATAATGAGAGATTAATTAGAATATCATTATATTAAATTTATTAACACAATATTTTTTATATATTTTAAGATAAATAATAGATGCTCAATAGTTATAATTAATTTTTAAATAAGTTATGATTCCTTGAATTTTGATTGATATCCTTATAAAGTTGTTAAAATATAATATGTTTCAAAAAAAATTTGTTAAATATATTAGATAAAATTTCATTTTATCTATATTTATGATAAATGTGAAAAAGTTATGTTTTAATAAAAAAACATGAATATGAGGTTTTCAAAATCTTGGGGCTAGATTCCTGAAAAATATTTATTTATATTAAATATAATTATTTTAATATATACTGAATAATCATAGTAATATGACTAGTACATGAACTATTTATATGGTATAATAACAAATGGTATATTTGTTTTAAGAATCTATTAATGCAAGGTTAGATGTAACATGTGACATGTTTTAGTAGTGAACATAAACAAGGAATTATAAATAATGAAAAGTCATCTGGGTGTTTGTGGATTCACCATGGTGCTAATACGATCATAATAGGTTTGGAATATTCTTTGTATGGATATTTTTTTGTTCTATACCTTGTTCATTGAATTATGAAAATGGGGTTATTTTTGAATTTTATGAAATATAGAAATTATTTCTTTTAATTTTTTTTTGAAATAAATAATTTTGCTTCTAGATTATAGTTTGTCATATAGAATTTTTATAAATAATAAATTCAAATTAATGGGACTAATTATTGGAAATGCTAAGAAGTAATATCTTACTCACCATTAACCTTACGTCTTTATGTTAATATTGAATTATATTAAAGTGGTGTAGGAGGAAAAGAAACACTTTTTATCAAGGATATATGAAAGGGTAGTTTTTCATAGAGGCATGCGATAGTTTTTGAATAATAATTACTCAAGATATTATCTATCCCAAGTGGATAAAATTTTAATACTAATTTTTTATTGTTATATATTTTCTATGATTGATTGTAATATGTTCAATTTATTATTGAATCGTGGGGTCTTTTTAGATATTTTTTTTAAAAATGGGTATTGTTTTAATAAAAAGAATATTTTTCATGTTTTTGTTCTCCATTATATTTCTTTATGATATTTAATTGCACTACTATATGATTTTATACCATCGCCCTACTTTACACCATCTATAGAATACATAAATTTATTTAGAGCATGTGGTTGTACTAAATTGTGCTTGGGTTTTTTGGATTTAGTGTTATATTGTTAAAATATTATATTATAGAATGGTTTGTTGTGGATTCATGTGAATTTTGATTGTCTCGGTGATTAGGATGGTGGTAAATCCTTAGGTTCCCCTAAAAATGAATTAAAAATCCTTATGTAAAAACGTTATTTTTTAAGAAGTCAGGGAATTTGAAGTGATCATGGGATTCATTTTATGATTATGTTCCTAATTTTTTTATGTTACAATGATGTTTTAATATATGGGGTGTATTCAAAAACAAATATGAAAATGGATAAATGAGAATTACAGGTTTATTGAATTTGGGATAATGAATTCATCATTATTAATACTTTTTTTGAGTTTTTATGTTTTCTTAGAAATATTTTTTAATATTTTCTATTGAATATGACAAATTTAAAGGAATAATATTGTGTAAGGTGAATAGAGACACTCCAGTACATATCAAAATATATTTTAGGTGTGTTTAATACTCTTGCATTATGTGAAGATGAATTTCTTTATAGAATGATGCTTAATTTTAGTTATTTATTGAATTATTGAAATTACTCAATGTAGATATTAATATTTTGATACATGTGTTGAGAAAATGGAATTCATTATTAATATGTTGAAATTTATATTCCAATAAATTTTATATATACGAGGAGGAATAAACCAGGAATGACTAAATAATGTAAAGAGAGCATCAGTATTTTGGAAGAATATTAATCCTATATTAAGTGAATATGGTATTATCATATAATTCCTATATACTCTTAAGTCATCCAGGATTGGATATTCTAGTTACATACTAGAGGTGGATGAATTGATGTGGGGGGATGTTTATATGGATGGAATATAATAAGATGATTCAACGTAGATTATATTTTAAAATAATTCCAAAATGTAGTTACTATAGAGGCTTTGCTGTTGTAGAATGAAAAATATCACCAAGTTCATTATACTTTGAACAATAAATTATTGGAGTATTAATGTCATTTATTATAGATGTTTCCCTTTGAATCAAAGTTTATTAAAATAGAAACTATATTTCCAATAAATTTTAGGTGTGTTTCAAGCATGTGATTTACTGTATTGATATCTTATTATGATCACTCACTTACATAGAAACGCTAAATTAATTATCAATAGAAGAAGATGTAATTTTGGATACTATGTGATAGTGCGAATACATTCTTTAACATATTAAAGTTATTGATTTCTCTAGTGGATAGAAAAAGAAAAATAATTACATCCATTATAGAGGTTTTTATTATCAATAAGAAAAATCGAGTTCATCTTTGGAAAATAGACAAGTTGGGTGTTCTTAATGTTATTCATTTCTTGTGATGTGGATGTTTCTTACTGATCTTATGACATTTCCTGAATGTGGGAATCATTTATAAATAGGAAAATACTATGGGGAATTTAGTATTAGAGCTTCAAATAAGGAACAAGGACCAAGGATATCTATTAGGATGATTAAATAAGAGAGAGTTGGTTAAAAATTTATGATATGTCCTTACATTGGTATTATTAAATGTTAAAAAACCATGGAAAATTTTCAATACCCAACATGTGAAGAAGTATGGAAATGATGAGACACATCAGTAGTGTCATTATGGTGTCAGAGGCAGTTCAAAACATGTAGTCCTCTAGGAGGTGAAGGGTTTGATTCTTATGAGCATGATCTTGGGATAATTTTTCCTTCCCCCAGATTCCCTCTCCTTACTGTGCCACCTGGTCTTGACTGTGTGGAAAAAATGTGGCGCAACCCACCCATGGTGAATAATTTCTATGTCGAACCATCACCAATCATGATATAACCGTCAAAGGCTCTCTTGCATCTTATATATCAATGACTCCTTCCCAGATGGTTCTCTCTCTAGAGTGACATCTCAGTAGGGAGGGGTTTCATTGTGTAGAGGTTTTGAAAAGGTCACACATCGGGATTCCCTTTTTTAATATAAAATAATCCAAATGAAGACCTATTATCACGTAAGGTACCTTTTTTATATCTTCTACTACAATATCTACTATGATTTTTAGCAGTGCATCTCATTCATTCATAATTTCATTATTATTATACTAATTAAATTTTCATTTAGAATTGATACCTTATTATATAAAATTTTGTACATATTATAGTAAAATTTTATAAATGACTTGATGTTCCTACTTGTTTCAATTTTATTAGGGGTTTGAAAATATAATGTATATTTTTTATCATAGATTTGAGTATATATATTCTCACAATTTTGATGAATATAATAAAAAGGTATAAGGATCATATATACCATTATAGTTATGGAGTTACTTTTTCATTACCTAATTAAAGTATCCAATTTTTTAGAGAGTATAATATTCATCAAGTTTTTGTAGGATTTTCTATTCAAGATAGTATTTTTTTAGAATACATTTCTCTTGGTTAAATATTTGATCAATAGAATGAATGGATATATATCAATTTCTATTAGTAGAGGATTATTTCATGGACATGTATCCTGGTGATATTTTTAGAATACCACAAATTAAAGATGTAAAATTATCAATTGAATTTTACTTAGAACAAGTCCAATATAATTACCATAGTATAACATGAAGCTTAAAAAATTGAGCGAGTGAAATTTTATTTTTGATTATATTTTGGGAGATTATTTTATCAAACTATATGTTACTACTTCAGAAACACCATTCCAGTTTTCAAAGGGTAATTTTTAAAGCTTGTTAATATTCATCGACTTCCAATAGATGAGCCATGGGATATTATAAAATAATTTCACTTTACTTTTTACAAATAATATATTTTATTATATGAATGGATCAAAGTTAATTTAAATAAATTTATCATGGTCAGATCATTAGTGGTTGAGTGTGTGGTGTAAGTATCTTCTCAAAAAAACATTCAATGATAATAATGGTTGTAATATGTTTCTGGTAATTTCATTTTGGGGTTTTTACAACCTTATAAATTTTATATTCATAATAAATAATATATTTCCAAAATTCATTAATACATTTATGGTTGTGTTTATTTATATTATCTTCATTTACATGGGTTACGAAGAAAATAATAGAATATAATTGAGGGAGTTTCATGAGATTTTGTTGAAACACTATTTATAGGAAAATATATATACCAATGGGAATTATGTAATCAATAGGTACTGTTATGAGGTGCATTTCATCTCTATATAGAGTGTTTTTTCTAGTCAAGTGATGGTGTAAATGGTGATGTATTTGGAGCTATCCAAGGATGTTTCTATTATAATTTTTTCTTATGTTAATGATATATAACTGATTTTTTGGTAAATAATTATTGATTATTGTATCCAAGATAAAAAACATAAATTTTAAAGGATGTGATGTTTAATTTAGGAATGTGGTGATTGAAATATTTTATTTTCAAAAGAAAAGTTTTTCTTTTACAATAACATTAATCATAACAAAATATCTAGTATATTATATTATAATACATCAGTTGTTGTATTTGGTTGTTTTCTTATAAACTTATAGAGTTCAGTAGTGTATAAATTGTAACAATTAAGGTTATATGAGATAAATTATTCAATTAATGACTGGGAGAGTGTATTTGTTATTTTTTTAATGAAAATTGGGATTAATTTCATATTTTTTGAGAGTTTTATTTTATATTTTGATCATAAAATTATTAAGTATATTTTTCTTGAGTGATATATAAACATTTTTTAAGTATATTTACACTTTTGAAATTGATCTATAATTCTTTATGCCACTTAAGGCTCATAAAAATGGAATCTTTATGGTATTATTTCACATTGACATCACTAATTCACTTTTAGACAATGTGACGGAGGGATAAAAATCAAATTTTTAATGTAATAATATTAGAGATTCCTTAAATTATAGGTATTCCATTTATAGGTGGACTCTAACATTATTTTTTTTTCGCTATTACATTGGGATAATTGTGATTTCCTCCTTCTGGAAAGATGGGGTCATAAAAGTGTTTCGTAACCATGGATGGGAGGCTCACCCTGGATTAATAAATATGTAGTATGATATCATATGAACATTTTTTGCAGTGTGAATAAAGAAAGATAAAACATAGTTTATAAATTGATATTTGGTTTTCCAATTCGAGAAGGAAAGGCATCATTGGACAATATTTATTTTGAAATGTTTTATGCTATTATATGAAAAAGTATGAATAATATGACGTGTTTTTATGTACTTTATCGAGTTCACAATGAAAACAGAATTCTATATATGTTATTATAGACAATATTAGGAAATCCACTCACTTCATATATATTATTATGCATGTTTTGGTAGAATATATGGGTATGTTTCATGTAATGGAAATAGTGTTGTTTGATGGTATACCGTTTTATATCAGTTTCTGTAGGATTACTCAAATAATTCAAGGTATTAGGGAGTATTAAGGAATGTTATAGTTATATAGCTAAATATGATTACATAATATTATCGTCAAATATATGGGAAATTAGATAGACCATTATAATTTCTTATTATATGCATCATGATTGTGGGCTGAATTATTGGTAATTATGGGGGGACAATATTTCGTTAGAATAGTTCTCTAATAATAATAATATTTATTATACATCAATTTAAACTTATTATTTTTAATTATAGTTTATAAATACCTTTTTAATCACCAATATATTGGATTCATATGGGAGATATCCCTTTATTGTGACCTACCTTGATAAAAGAGATGATCAATTTTGATCATCTAATACATACAATTTTGAAGATACCTCATACTCATTAATTTTTTTTACACTAAACCTCGATAAACACTATTGATGATTGTTTTTGGAGATCATGTTAGTTTTTTTGGTGCCATATAGACCACGACATTGATAAATTCGGAAGAAAATAATTTTAACACCTTAGTATATGGGTCTATCTAAAATCATTGAGTGAATTAGGGATGAAAATTATCAATAAGAGTTTCAACTGAAGTGCGATTCAGTTAATTTTGTGTATCTATTTTAGAAAGTAAAGTGGTACTATCCAATTAATTCTAATGTTATTTTTAAGGTAATATAGTGATATTGATCCATACATCAATATTTTAAACGAAAATTTAGATTTATTCTATAATAGAAAAGATCTAAATATTGATAATTGCTCAATTATATTTATGTTTTGTGATAAATTTGGATTCTCCGAGAGTAATCTTGGGAGATATACGCTCTCTCGCAATTTCAATGACAAGATCCCTTTAGGTAGAATATGTACTAATGAGTTTTTAGGTATGAAAAGTCATATGGGGGACGTATTGTAATATTTTTATTGTTGTTTAAATAATGTATGTGGAGCTACATGTAATTTTAATGATAAATTTGGTAAAAATTTGAATCTATAATTATCAT
This sequence comes from Viscum album, assembly GCA_963277665.1. Lineage (NCBI taxonomy): Eukaryota > Viridiplantae > Streptophyta > Magnoliopsida > Santalales > Viscaceae > Viscum > Viscum album. The sequence goes on along the minus strand of OY728165.1, from coordinate 65,664,377 downwards.
TAAAATAATTTTATCATTATTTAATTTTATATTAAATTGGTTTGCAACATATAAACTAATTAAAAAAATTTAATAAAATGAAATGTGGATTTAACATTTTTGATATTTAAATTATTTAGAGGGGTGTTCACACAATATATATTATTATAAGAATAAAATATTAATTTGACAAAAAATTTATAGAAGAGATATGAATCAAGGGAAATATAAATATTTGACAAATTTATAGTGGTGGAATCTCATGAGTTCATTATTATGGAATTTTGATGTTTTAAATTGAAGAGTGCATAATCCTCTTCTACACTTTTACCCTAATGTAAATTCTACATTGGTGGAAGTAGAAACATTGAATAATGTGACTAAGTATTCGTGGGTTTATAGGATAATCATAGGGAAAAAAGTTAAAATAATTTATTATAAATTAGTAAAGCATATTGGATTAATTTGTTTGATAATCCATATTTCATCACTAAAACAAATATTTTCATATTCATCTCTACGAAAAGATTTATATTGGATTTATATCTTTTAACACTGGGGAATTCCAAATTGAACTATTTTTTCAGGACTTATGGGAGACCATGTACTTAAATTGATAGAGTTTCATGGGGATCATGTCATATTATCATAAGGTCCATCCGAAAAGTGCACTTTCTATGAGAAAAAGAATAAATGTAATGTTTTTTCCTTTTAGTTTAATAGATATGATTTTTTGAGGAGATTTTATTAATTTATTAGATGGATCATAAAATTATGTTCATCGCCTCAGTAACATGGTGATGTTTTTTAAATAACTCATCTATAATTGATCAAAATTTAACTATGTATTTTCATTAAAAAAATATATTGTTCTATAAAAAATAATGAACTAAAAAGGTATAATGACAATTTTTAAAATAAAATACGACTGTTAAAACCTATCCATAAAATTATCAAGTATGATTATTAGTAACCAAATATGATATATATATATTAATATCATTTTATTGAAATTTAAATTGTTAATTTTGTTCCTGATGATATGTTATACTAAATAAATACTTTTTTATATACATTACATTTTTGATGAAACAGAGTAAATTTATTTATAAAAGTTGATGTTAGTAAAATATTGTATTCACTGTTGAATTCTTATTTTATCGGTGTGTCATTAAGCATTAGAATAAGTATAACTAGTAATTTAAAAAATTTATATTACTAAAAAATAGAGTTTCATTATATTTTATTATTTTACTTAAAGGATAAATTTGTAAATTTTAGAATGTTTATCTTAAAAAATATATTTAATTTATAGTTTCATCATATAATGTTAGATTTATATTTTTTGGTGATTTTTTTAAAATGAAGTCCTCTATGTGGAAAATACCAATTTAAAAATTCCAAAAATTTTATGAAATTTTTATATATATTTTGGAATTAAATAATTCATTGCATGAAATCATATGAATGATATATTATATTTTACCCACATAGAAAATATGTGTATAATTTGTGAAGATGTTGTTCTATGTTCAAGAATGAAAATAGATTGTCTTCCGTTAATCTGAATATATTCTCACCCATATAGGGATGAAATTTTTTAGGTACATTTACAAATCCCTTTGCGAGGTGGTGAGAACCTTACTCTGGGAGTTGGTTGTGGATTTTTCAAATTGGGGCTAAAAAGTGTCGATGACTTAAAAAATAGTATTGAGGGTATTCCATGAATATTTTGGCATCAAAATGAATTCTTATAAGATTTATACACCACATATAAGTTCGTATTTATCTCTTAAGGACTTGATTTTCTTCACAAGAAGCTAAAGAAGACATACTTAAGTTCATATTTATCTTTCCCACATAGCTCATATTCATAGTTATAAAGGACAAGATCTAAATAAGCGTCTCACCTCCAATTTTATGATGATAGTTTTATGAACATTATTATCATGAATGGGGAAACATTATTGTTGACTGAACTTATTCAACAAAGTTTCCCACCCTGACATGGGTGAACCAATATAGCACACCATTACATGGGAAAGGATACGTTTTCTCTATGAAACATATGAAACCCTTTACCCATCCCTCCATTATGTAAAACACATCGGTGGCCTGTATGCACAACCCCATTCATGGGAGGCCCACTACATGGGTGACCCACTATTAGGGTGACCCAATTCAAGGGTGACACCCTACATGGGAAATCCCTTATTTAGGTGACCCGCCTACATGGGTTACCCCTTACTTGGGAGAGCTCATATAGGAAAGAGACACTACCTGTAAGGCCCACTACTTGGATGAACCCCTTCTTGGGAATCCCAAATCATGGGAATCTCCCTATATGTGACTCACCCTACATGTGTGTCCCTAAAATTAGGGGACACTATTCATGGGGACACCAAGAATGGGTGAGTCCCCTTATGGGATACACCCAAATTGGTACCCTCCACTTCAAACACCCCCTACTTGGGTACCCCTTGAATGGGTATCCCTTTTTCAATGTTGCTCATCTTTGGTGACTGTTCATCAAAGGAACCACAATAGAGACCCATTTCCAAAAACCCCTACAAGTTATATGAACCTTTTCTAATCAATAACTAGGATCATATACTCTCGATGGAAAACATATATACCTATAGTTGATGTACTCCTCCAGGATCTCACATGGGCCTCATTCATATCTATAATCCCCAGACACATCAACAATGCCATCTTACTATGTGTAAGCTCCAATATGAATATTATTTCTTCTACTTCTTATCACCAAATGAGGGGTGGGAGAGGAAACCATGGAAGGGTAAACTCATAGTTGTAATAACCTATTAAATATTTAAATCAAATTTTGTTTAGATACTCTTAATGGTTATCCACATTCACCTTGCGTTGAGATACTCCACTTGGTTATCACTATCCACCATAAGTCAAGATACTCCTTTTGGTTACAAATATATTAGGCCACAACCTAGGATTAAGACATAAAATATATCATCCCATTAAATACATTCTAGGATAGGTATATATGGGAATATAATGTTTATAATCCCCCCTTATTTACAATTGTTGTGGATTTCATGGAACAAAAATATTCTTAACGAAGACTTAGTGCACAATACCTCATTTCAATCCTAACAATACATTTTCATTTAATCTGGCTGATATTCTATTATTTGTTTCTGCTCACGCCAAGAAATTATCATTTGGGATTTGAGAAATATGATGATCAACCCATCAGGATGATGAATGTTTCTATATTACAAGCCTTCTATTAATGTCAAATCCTGAACAATGGAATCAAACTTCAAGGGTTTTGATTCCCATTTTCACAGGATACGTATGATACCACTTTGAGTATCAATACCTTATCAAAAACACCAACAGTTTCATTGAAAAAAAAACATCGAGATTCAATCAATTAAACATTAAAGGAATTAATAATTAATTTATAATACAAATATGTGGTAATTAAATGATATATAGAGGTTTACATCAAAAAAATGGTGTCATTTATTTCAATAGAACTAGGGTAATAATTCCAAAGCTTGGATTTGGGAAGGATTCAAAAATATGTCATACATATAAAATAGACTCTTAGTGTTGGATACAATCCCCCTTGAGAGTGTGTTTGTACTGTAAACTCATATCATATTGACAATCATGTTTTCTAAGATGTTACTAAAAATGACCCAGTGTATGTTTTTCTTTAGAAAGCAAGATTGAATTTACTCAAAATGAGTGAGTGTGTAAAATAAATTAGGTTTTCTATCATAAATCATCCAATTCATTCCATTGATATTTCCACATGACCCAAGATACTACACACACATAAAAATAAACGTTGAATTTTAGTAGAAATGTGTCTCTATGTTGAAAGAAGAATCAATTTGGACTCACATTTTCTTTAAAACCTCTCCCACATATAGGGGTGTAAAATCATTATAATAAAATCCCAATAAAATTATATGTCGATGAGATAATCTCTCTATGAGTTGGCCCTTGATTTCTTAAATTTTAAATAAAAGGGTTTCAACACCATTAATAATAGATTAAAAGGAATCTTAAGAAATTTGGCATTAAAAACAATCCTATTGGGGTTCATATGTCACATATTGGGAATATTTTAAATTATTATGATTTTATTTGGATACTCATAGATACTAGATGAAATTACTGATTAAAATTTATGGTTTTTGACATTTGGACATTTTTTGTAATGGAACTTCAGATATCAGGTAACTTTCTCACCAAACTCCTTCACCCATATAATGTAGGACATTCTCCCAACTACTTTACAAAATTATCTCTCCTAGAGCATGGACCCATGTTCCTAGGACATTCTATACATAAACACATTTCCTCTAATTTTACGAGGAATGATTAATGAACACTGAGAGGATGAATGATGTCATATATATGATTGACAAACATGATAACCCAATTAGTCCACCATTATTTAGGAGAACCACCATGGCCCACCCTCACTAGGAAAAGGATGAATTCGTTCACTTATAATTGGCAGAACCTTCTCTGGACCCTCTATTGTGTGGAAACACTCAGTTAACCCTCTTGTTTACTCCACTAGGGCAAATCACTACTCAGGTGATCCCATACATGGGTGACCCACTACCTGTGTAATCCAATGCATGGGTTAGCCCTATGCATTGTCTATCCACAACATGGTCGAGCCCCTTATTGGGTGAGTCCCTGCATAGCATAGCCCATACTTAGGTCACCCCCTATATAGGTAGCCACTACAGGGGAGACACCCCACTTCGGTGACCTCTGATTAGGTCTACCCCTACTTCCCCCCTACTTGGGTGACCCCACAGGATAAATTAACTATTTGGGAGATACATGGGTGACCCCCTACTTGGTAGACCCCCCCTCCCCAATTTGGATACCCCCTATATGGGATATGACTACTTCGGTGACCCCGACGACTACTGTGATCCACTTATTGGGGAACACAATACCTAATCGATGGAGTACCTAGAAAACCCACTAGAGTGAACCAATACTTTTAAACTTATTATCACATGATTTTAATCATAATAATCCATTAATCCCAATAAAAATATCAATATTTTTAATGTCATTATCATAATAGGTTCATAATACATAAAAAGAAAAAAAATCCTATTTTTATTCGTCATGATGAGATACTAAATCCTTTTGAGATCCTAAAAATATATAGGATTACCTGGGGAATATATAAAACAAACCAATTGACTAAAAATTCCAATAATATAGTAAACATGATAAATAAACAGAATATGTAAGTCAAAGGTACAATTTGATATAAAAAAGCGGTGGATTGTAACTGATCAAATGGAATCATAACATTTAGAAAATGGAATCATAATATCATGGAGATACAATAATTTTGAAATTAAAAGAAAACATCACACAAACATGAGTCTTGTATAAAATCCAACACAATATCACATGGTAATCAATGTTGCATGATGGGTTATGTTTACACCCAATTAATATACATAACGTCTCATGGAGAAAAATATTTACTTAGTATAGTTGGGATCTACATATGTGTAGACATTATAAAATGTTAATAATTATGTCTTACAAAAATTGAAATCAACAATTGGGGACAAACAGAATAATTATCCATGGAAACAAAGTGGGTAGAATAATGTTTTCTCATATTATAATAAAAATATATAGATTAAATATTACATTTAGGTATTTATTATAATGATGTATTAAGACATGAATGAAAGAGAGAATAATATTGGTATATATGTGAGTGAAATATATTCTAAATTTATAATCAATACACAAAATTAAAGAGATTGAAAATGTGATTTATAGAGAGTAGTGATAACTCAAAGGAAAAGTAGTTTTGAGAGATGTCTTACCTCAACCCTGATTCATCTCATGCATTATTAATAATATTGAAAGAAATTATTTTAATTATTAATTTTCTCAATAAAATCTTTGATTTTTATTATTTCTTGTATTATATTTATTATAATTTTAATTTTAATTAATTAATCATTTAGGTTGATGTTAGACATTTTGATGATGTTCAGCTCATATGTTCGAAATAATATTCGACAGTTGATTAAGTTCAAAAATAGTATTACCAAATAATTTATATAATATTAATAATTTAAAAATTGATATTTTTATACATAAATTAAACATTTAAAACTAGTCATGAAATATGTTTATGTAAAATGAACTTGGTTACAATCATGGAGGAGATAGGTCATATGTACTATGAGTATTATTTCCGTTTTTTATCAATTTTGATGAAATGAAGGTAAGTGTTATTTTATATTAGAATAATGAAAATATTATAAAAAATTAAAATTATTTCCTCATATAAACATATATATATCATCAATTTTATGTAATGATAAAAAAATTAATCACATCCTTTCACAAGGTGGTAGCCTACAATACACACGAACGGTATTATCAATATTAGTTGTATAGTAAGGTAATGTGGTTTATAATATATTAAATTTAAATAATTATTAATATATCATGAATATAATATATAAAAATTCAATCCATCATCCTAAAGTTTTGTTGGAGATGATGATGCAACCAAATTATATCAGTTCGTGAAGAGCTAGTCCACTATACACATGAACGATGGTTCAATTTCTCTTTTGATAAAAGAAGAGATGGATTCGTGTTATATCATTAAAATAATAACATTATATTATATGTTATATTTTTAGGTTATTAAATAAACATAATTGATTAATATTTCGAGGATCTAGAAGAAGAAATAAAAAAATTATATTTGATTCTTTTTGGCATCCCTTCTTTCAGGCCACCTTTTTAAGATCATACCTAAAGCCCCAATAGACTGAATTTATAATAATAAAAGATCTATATCACGTGATAATGGAATTAAGGAAGGCATTTGGGTTTGTATTTGAGGATCCATATTGCATTTTATGGTTTTAAATTTGGGGATAGGATGTTCCCATTTATAAGTGGGAGGGAGTGTCATTTTTTAAACACCCGAAACTATTTTATAATGAGAAGTTACTCACAATAAAAATAATTTTTTTTAAATAATGAATTTTATGGGTTATATGGATGATCCAAACCAACAACATGGAAAAAAACATTTTTCAAAAATGATATTCCATTTACCTCTATGGTTAATCACTTTTAACATTTTAGGTTTTCACTGCAACAACTAGTTTTTTACGGTTTTTACTATTTAGTATAACCAAAATTAAGTTGAGCTTATTAAAAAATATTAATTATTATGAATATAAATATAGAATAAATCATGACAAATTTTAAAAATATAAGTGTTAGAATAAAATTTAAAATTAAACTAGAAATACAGGTAAATAACAAGTTTTTAAGAAATGAATTTTTCTATTATTAGATTATGTTATATAAACTCTACGATAAGAAATAATAAACATGTGAATTTAAATTAATTTTAATATATATATAATCAATTAAAATAATATATTTTTTCAAAATTTAGGGTTATTTAATTAATTAATATCGATATTATTTTGTGAATTATTTTTTTATATAAAATTGTGTTTTGAAGAATAAAATTAAAATTATACCAAATTAATCAAAACTGATGATTAGTTTGAAATAAATATATTAATTTAAATAAAATGGTTAATATGATACATTAATACAATATCCAAAATGTAATATAAATTTAAAATTACACGATTAAATGAAAATAAATGAAAGTATCTAAAAAATCGTAAATTTCACTATTCTTTAAAAAAAGAAACGTTTAATGAAAAATCCCAAAATTTCAGCCAATGTAAATTTTGATATGATGGTTTAAAAATAATGATAAATTTAATAATTTTTTTACAATTTCCATAAATTTATTATAATATTTCCTTACAGAATGTAATAAAAATACATTTTAAATGAAAAATATTTTTATGGAATAAAATGCCTATTAAAAATTGTGTACTTAATTCCTGAGTTTTTATCAATAAATTAATATTTAAAAAAAATAGTATATATTTAATAAATATGTTAACAAAGTTTATACCATTTATTTTAATGGATATTTTATGAATTTCATATTAAAATAATAATATTTTGTGGTTCATTTATGCTTGGGGTAACATGTTGTATACTATATTGAATATAATGATCTTTTAAAATAACAGGGATATAGACAAATTATTGGGTGTAATACTCATTGGGTGAACCCCTACTTGGGTTACCCTTTTCCAAGTTAACCGCATGTGGGTGGCCCATCACCTAAGACACTATTTTAACAGCCCATTTTCTGCGATCCACACTTTTTCTATGATCCTTCTCCAAGACATAACTATATCCATGAGATATCAATAAATTACATATGAAACAGATGTTGAGATGCACCCCCATTATTCTCACAAACCCACTAGGAAATAATTCTATGTATAAGTTCAAATCTTAACAGTATCCCATCCTTATCTATTTTCCAACAGACTGACAGTTAGGGGACCAAGAAAGGGAATCCTCAAAGATGTAATGCACAAAAAATATTCAATTATAATTGAGTATATTTATTCTTTATGGTTATAAATATTCACATTGTTTCAAAATACTTCCCATGGTTATTACTATTCACTATGAGTTCATGTACTCCACTTAGTTCCAGATATGTTTCCCCTCTTTATAAGAGTAAACCCGAAAATTTAACATCACATGATAAACATATTTGGTCTGGTATCTCTGGGTTTAACAACTATAAGCCCAAATTTATTTTCAATTTTCATTATTTTCATGTCTCAAGAATGTTTTTACGGATTCCACTATGAATAAAACCTAATTTTAAATTTAATGATATGATCTCATGAAATGTGAATGATTGTAAGAACCCAGATCTTCTTTTCAGGTATGTTTCTCATTTTTTGTTCATTTTTGAGGAAATGAAAAAATCTGAAAATTTTCAAACTACACAGTGTGTACTTTATAAGTACACGCCGTGTACTGTGATGCCACTGGAGGCCCTGTGCTGGCCGTGTCATGGACACAAACACTGCCATGTAGGGGTGAAATTGAGGCTGCCAAAATCGGTGTATGGAAAAAGAAAGTACATGTCATGTACTTTCTTTATTTCATTAAACGCATCAGGGTTGTGTCTAATCACCAGAAATGTCTCATTTTAAGTCTCGTTCAGTCGAGAGATCCTGAACAGCCGTAGATCTTCGACGAACCCCCGAGCGATTGTTTGTCCTCTGAATCTAACTTCATCAATTGGGTTGGAATCACATCAAAGAGTTATCACTTCTGCTGGAACCTCGTTTCATGATTCCTTCACATTTCCAAGTTATCATGGGTTTAATGTTTTACACATTTTCTATATCATCATTGTTCTAAGGTGATTCAAGCCCTGTGGTTCAAGTATTTTGATCTCCAAACATCAAGGTAGATGGTTTGTGCCGTTCTGTAAAAATTCATTGAATATTTTTTAAAAATTAAACCAATACCCTTGAACGGGGTATTGTGTGCTTACCGTTTAGCCACATTGATTTCTTAAATTTATTTTATACTAGAGTAGAGGATTTTGATTGTGTTTTGGGATAATTTATAGGCTTTGGAAATGTTTTCAATGCATATTCTTGCCTGTATGGACCATTGGGATTAGCTTACCATTTAACTGTTGTTGTTTTCCCATGCCTAGTATTGTAGGATGGAGTGTTCTCTTTCTAACATGCTGATATATTATAGATTTCTAGCCAAGTAGCTCTTGAGTTTAGTTTGGCCATTACGCGATGTGATACTTGCGGACTTTACACAGGGCTGTGAGAACCTAGTGTAGTAGACCATAGGGAGTATGGACGTTAGGGATTCTCTATAGTGTCTTTATAATAAGATGCGAGATGACAGGGGGAATTGATGTTGAGTGCTTCCTTAGAGTGTCTGTAGTTCCTCGACGTGATCCTTATGAGAAATTAGACATTGATTGTGTCCTCATAGAACCTTTAGTACTATACGAGTCTATAGGGGGAATTTATGGTGAGTACTTCCCTAGAGAGTCTATTCGTTAGATGAACCATATAGGTGAGACTATGTGTGCCTCATAGAGGGTTACAAGTACTTGTTTGTTGAACCATAGAGGTTATACTGTGAGAACTACCCCGAGGGTTACTTGTTTGTTATACTTTCTTGAGTGGCTGCATACATGTTTGTAAATTATATTCTAGGAACTGTGGATTGTTTGATGATGTGTACCTTCTTGTTTACTGCTTTCTGTACTTTTTCCTGCCATATATTCACTGACTGTTAGGCATATATATTTGGGTGGTTTTCTAATCGTATTTTTTCTCACACTCTCTTTTGGTTATGCTTTTGGGCCCAAACAGATTATATTGTTGCAGGTATAGATAAGGGCTACCATCCTTCTACTTCATGCTCTTGATTGCATTGGAGCTAGAGAGAATGAGACCAATCTGAGGCTTGAAATGTGGAGGAGTTATTACCTATTTTCCTTTTGTACTTGGGGTTTTTATTTTATTATTCATTATGACTTATTTGGATGCTTTCCTAGACACATATGTATCATGCATCATTTATATATTTTTCACTATATGTTTATTTATCAGTCTTCTTTGGTTTAATATTTTTGGAAATTTACTGCTTCCACTATTGTATAATTGTTTATCTTCCACTGTGTTACTTTTCCTATGATGGCATATTTTCCCCACTATCACACAAAAGCCCTCGCTGCTGGTAACCATCCTCTAGCATTTGTGGAAATGCGCTTGAGGCCATGTGACCAACCGGGTCTGGGGAACCACTAGGTGGCTTCCAGAACCGGGAAGTTACATAGTGGTATCAAAGGGATTGTTTTCTCTTGACTTACTATTTGGAGCCTTTATCCATGGATAGGACAGAATATGTACTTGGTAATAATTTGTACTCTGGAGTACCTAACCCGTGTACAGGGAAAATCCAATCTACCATGTTAATTTCAATTTTTCCAGTTTGAAATTTTACAGCTAATTTGATTGCACCATGAGTGATTCACATGTTTTGCGCTGTTACCATTGATGTTATTGAGGTTCTATTTCTGTCTCAACCTGATGATATGAGGTTATCCCATCTCATGCATCATATAAAAACTTGTTAGAAATCACATATCATTCATTTTTCCATGTCGTCTAGGATGAATTAGTGATTACATGTTGTTGTGATAGATGTTGTGTAGAATATGCATGTTGTTGTGATAGGTGCCTTGATAAAATTATCTGTATCTTGTTTGAGCATTGATTGTGTAAGGTTTGATCTGGATGAGCACCAAATTTTGGTTCTTGAGGTGTTATGGGCCCTCATAGACTGAAATTTGGTGTTTCATTGACTTGTTTACCTTGTTTTTAACTTGTCAACAATGCCAAACGTTGATTCGTAGGGATTATGGGCCCTCACATATCATAATTTGGCACTTTCAGTGTCCATTACAATGTTTTCTGGGCTCCAGAATAGTTTCTGAGGCTTACTATTCAGAAAAACCCAGAATACACACCTTTTAGTTTTGACTACACGCCATGTGTTCTTTTATTCAGGTAGAAACTGTTTTCTTTAAGTACACAACGTGTACTTTATGTACACGCTGTGTATTCACCAACCGTATCACAGGTCATGTCTGCAGAGACACGGGATAAGGAAAATCTCGTGGGAATGCGCCGTATACCGGTTGTGCACACCTTGTAGTGCAATTCTAAGAGTTCGTCTGTGTAGTTAAAAACACATCCAATAAAGTATCTTCTTATACATGCCATGTACACCTTGAACATGGCTTGTAGTCTGACCCAGGTACCCGTCTATGTCACAAAACACACGAGTCGGTGTCATTGTTTCTCGTACATGCCGTGTCCGCCAGGAACATGCTGTGTAGTGTCAGCCATGTAGCCAGATGTGTAGCATATGACAATGTCTGTTGGAACTTATTAGTTCATGCCATGTCCTTTTGGATCATGTCATGTAGTGGGACCATGGTACAAAGGTCATGTCACTAACAACACAGGCCAGGTGAATCTTGTTGATTACACATCATGTCTACCTTGAAGACGCCATGTAGTTTTGTCTTAGGAGAGCTGTGTGGATTAACCATGTAGATGGACTTGGGCAGGGGAAGGGAATTCAAGCTCATGCCATGTGTTTGGATAACAAGCTATGTGTTTGGGGTGTTACATGACCAGTTTTGGTAGAAGTGTAGGCCCATCTAAATGAATTAAGGGAACATGCCGTGTAGTTTTTATACACATCATGTAGTCATGTTTTGTAAAACGTGAATGCCTTCTTTCTCCTGTTAACCTCTTATGATCCTAGTTTTCTATCCGTGATAATTTTGATCTAAGGTGTGCGTTTAACCTTGCAGAGTTAATACACCGAGATTTCCTCCGGTTGTACGATAGTTTCCAGGCGGTGATGAGACAACAGATATGGCTGATCAGGGACTTCCCGTAGATACTCCTATCATTCCAGCCTAGGCACTAGGAGTGATACCGGTTTCAGGCACATATGCATAATTTAGGGAAGGCATTCTGAGGATTATGCAGACCTTCCAGGGAGCACTGTCTCCTTCCTCGACTATGGAAGACTTGACGCAGGTTTTCTAGTAGCATCATCCTCCCACCTTTTCAGGGGAAGGAGGACCTCGGTCTGGAGGGTCATGGCTAGAAACCATGATTTTGATCTTTGAAAATCTGGAGATGCCTCTAGAAAGGTGGGTCAAGTTCGCTACCTACATTCTATGAAACTCTTCTAGGAGGTGGTGGTTTGTGATCTCACAGGCAGTTCATCAGCAGGTTATGGCGTGGGAGGAGTTTCAGTGAGTCTTTTATGACTAATTCTATTCGGATACCCTAAGGGCCAATCGAGCCCGGGAGTTCATGAGCCTAGAGAAGAGTACTCTTTATGTCATGGAGTATTCCTCTCTTTTCACCGAGCTTTAGCATTTTAAATACCTCCAATGTGGAGATGGGTTGTTCTTGGCAATGAATTTTGAGGATGGTCTCATATGAGAGATACTCTGATAGGTGAATATCTTCAGGTGGACTTCCATTGCTTCCATCGTCAACCAAGAACTGATTCTGGAGCGCAATTTGAGAGATTACTGAGCTAAGAGTCAGGGAGGTTCCACTTCTAGAGTTAGTGCTTCACCATATGAGAGCAGGAACCACCGTAGGGAGTATACACATGGTGATCCGAGGTAGCGAGACACATCTTCAGTTAGCAAGGTGTTATGCTACCAGTGTGGAAGGGCTGGGCATACAAGGCCGCAGTGCCAGAGAGACCCAGTGGAGTGTTGCTCTTGTGGAAAGATGGGTAACCTTCATCGCTTCTGCCAAATTTTCTCACTAGAAGCTGGTGACAGGGGTTCATCCATGACTCCTCATTCAAGATCAACGCCACCTGTTTCTCACCAGTGTGGGAACTGAAGTTCTTCCAACCATTCGGGCCATGGTGGAGGTCGAGACCATGGTGGTCAGTCACTGGTCTTTCAGTGACAGCGAGGTGGATCATCTTAGAGCAGTCAGGTAGGGTCACAGGGTGGTGGTACAGGTTAGGCATTGGTAGTGGATCAGACCTAGCAAGATCTGGATCTCAGACCCTCTACAGTTCGAGGTATGAAATTTGTAGCCTTAGTTTATCTTCTGCTATTTTTGATACAGGGGAATCCCATATCATTATCACTATTTCTGTTGTGGAAAGACTTGGGGTCTGCATCTTTTCCTCTACCAATACATTGACTCTAGACACACCGTGGGGACTAGGATGGATAGTGTACGTCAATTCAAGGAGTTCCCTCTATAGGTGGTTGGGTATCACATTATTTTGGATATCTATGTCCTAGAGATGATAGGATATGATGTCATTCTTAGAATGGACTGGATAGTTCCCTTCTAGGTATTCATCGACTGTTATCATCACAGGGTGAGTTTCATATCCCCAGAGGGTGGATCATTTCTTCATATGGGTTGGTGGTATGTCTGGGTGAGCAGAGTGGGTCCAGAGCCTCATGGGTTGGGAGTAGTTGTTTCCCTGATTTCCTCTCTTTATCTGGATGACCAGGGGAGTTCACAATTACACTTTCTTTACATGGTGGATCGTTTTAGAGTTTTCTTTCTAGAGGACCTTTCGGGTTCACCTCTGGAGTGTGAGGTAGTCATTTTGATTGAGCTCATGCTAGGAGCAGCACCGGTGTCCATTCCTCTTTATAGGATGGCTACACTAGAGTTCTAGGAGCTCAAGAAGATGTTGGAGAAGTTATAGGAAAATCATTTCTTCTGACCCAGTACTTCTCCTTGGGGTTCCCTTGTTCTATTTGCAATGAAGGAAGACAGTACCCTCAAGCTTCATGTGGATTATCAGAAGATGAAATAGTTGACTGTCAAGAACTGATATCCCTTACCTAGGATTGATGATCTCTTTGATCATCTTTGAGGAGACTGAGTGTTATTAAAGATCTACATGAGATCAGGTTATCATCATTTTCATGTTAGACCATCATATATATCTCTTACAACCTTCAGGTGAAGTTATAGTCTATACGAGTTTATGGGTATGCCGTTCGGTCTCACGAACGCACCAGCAGTTTTCATGGCACTCATGAACCGAGAGTTCAATCCATTCTTATACTATTTTTTGGTGGTCTTCCTGGATGATATCTTGGTGTACTCTCACACTTGACATGACCATGATACACATCTAAAGAATATTCTGAGTACACTGAGAGAGCATCAGTTATATGTTATGCTCACAAAATGCCACTTCTGGATAGACCAGATTCACTTTTTGGGCCACGTTATCTAAGACATAGGAGTATCAGTGGACCAGGAGAAAGTGATAGCAGTAGTTTCCTGGGGGCATCCGAAGAACATCTTTGAGGTGAGGAGTTTTTTGGGGATAGCTGGATAATACAGACGCTTCATACATCACTTTTCACGATTAGCAACACCATTGACTAGTCTGACTAAGAAGGGTGCAAATTTTTTATAGTCATATTCGTATGAGTCAATATTTCATGAGCATAAAGGGAGATTGACTTCAGCACTGATACTAGTCTTTCCAAAGTCAGGAAAGAGCTATATTGTCAACTGTGATGTGTTAGGTATCAGGCTAGGAGCTGTGCTTTTGCAGGGAGATGGAGTCATTCTGTATGGGACTCGACAGTTGGGTCCACATGAGAGGAACTACCCAACACATGATCCATAGTTGGTAGCTGTTGTTCATGACCTACGCTGTTGGAGACAATATCTTCTGGGAGAGAATTTTTTATTTTTCAACAACCACAAAAGTCTTAGGTACGTTTTCACTCAGCGTGATTTTAATTTGAGATAGCAGAGGTGGGTTGAGTACCTACAGTCTTTTGATTTTGAGTGTGCCTATACTCCTAGGAAAGGCAATGCTGTGGTTGATGCATTGAGCAAAAGGACTCAGTTACAGGCAGTTTAGGAGGCCAGCAGTGAGTGACATCTTATGGCTCTGTTCTTTGAGATGCATTTGGAGATGCATGATGGAAAGGGGAGGACATTTCTTTCTTCTGTAGCTATTACCTCTAAGCATCTTGATCTTGTACTAATTAGGCATCCATTAGATTCTCAGGGCCTAGTCCTAATGGAGAGTTTGTCAGGAGAGGACCACATTCCTATATGGACCATAGGAGAGGATGAGATATTTTGTTTCTAGGGACACGTATGTGTTCTAGCAGATATACGCAAGGAGCTGATGCATGAATTTCATTCTTCTGTTTAGGCAGTTCATCTGGGTGTCACCAAGATGTATCGCAATCTTCACCTCCAGTACTGATGTCCACGTATGAAGAGAGATGATGCTGGTTTCGTGATGAGGTGTTCTACTTGTTAGTTGGTAAAGGTGGAACATCAGCGACCGACAAGTCTTTTATAGTACTTACCCATTCCTAAGTAGAAGTGGAACGATGTCGCGATGGACTTCATGATAGGGTTACCGAGATCACATCGTGGTAATGATGTTGTATGGGTTGTCGTTGATAGACATACGAATGTTTCTCACTTATTTCCGATCAAGGGGACATGCGTCGATGGGTTGGGGAGGTTGTACATCTGAGAGATAGTACGTCTATATGGAGTTCCACACTCCATTGATTTAGACAGGGATGCTCATTTTACTTCTCGGGTCTGGCAGGGGCTTCAAAAGGATTTGGGAAGACTTGTAATTTTGAGTACAGCGTACCATACACAGAAAGATGGTTGTTCTGACCAGATGATTCTGGTGGTTGAGAACATGCTTCGATCATGCATTCTAGATTTTTCAGGTTCTTGGTAGAATCATATACCTCTTGTGGAGTTTTTCTACAATAATAGTTTTCAAGCAACTATTCATATAGAACCTCATTAGGCTATGTATGGTAGGCCCTTATGATAACCATTATGTCATTTAGAGGCAGGAGAGGCAGATTTTCTTGGACCTCGTCTTACTCAAGAAACCACTAAGCAGATAGAGTTGATTCGGAAGAGAATGGCTACTGCAATGTCTCGACAAATATCTTATGCTGATCAGCGGAGATGACATATGGAATTCAAGGTCGGGGATTAGGTTTTCTTGTGTGTCACACTGTGGTTGGGGAACAAGAGGATTAAGAGACATGGTAAGATTTCACCGAGGTATGTCAGACTATTTGAGGTGTTGTAGAGAGTTGATCCGATTTCCTATCGGTTGTAGTTACGTCATAGGTATCAGGATATGCACGATGTTTTTCAAATTTATCGTCTCCAATGTTACTTTTCAGACCAATCTCATGTCCTTCGAACTGAGGAGGTTGAGCTTGATGTAAATTCATCATTTGAGGAGCATCCTATTGGGACCAAGTTGTATGGAGAAAGTGGTTTGAAGGGTTAGTATTTGCAGATTGTTTTCTTTTGCTGTCAAAGAACATAAATCAATTCACTTTGTAAAAGACTTAAAACTAGATGATGCTTTACTGATATGTATTTCTGAAAAATCAGTTGTCTGGAGAACTTGTGATGGAAGCCTTATGAAGGAAAGGGGGAGAATTGATGATGCCAACCATATACAGTTTTGATTGAAAGTAATGATGCTACTGGATGATAAGGAAGTTTTAGTACTTCCCGTTGTAATTCTGATGATGCTAGATCTAGTCAATTAAATGATATATATCACAATAGTGGAATTCATGAAAAAAAGATGAAGAATGGTTATGGGAAGCATTGAAGTGAGAAATGAAAAAGCAATGGAAATTCTGGAGGCAGAACAAAATCACAGTTTAAGGTCGCACAAGGCATGATTCAAGGAAAGAACATCGAAAAATGACAAAGGAATGTAGTGCATGAAAAAATTAGCCGAGTGAAAAAAAAAATGAAGGTCGCATTAAATGTTTGCAGGATGTGAAAAATATTAACGGGAGGCGTGAAATATCAAGGGGATGGGTGAAATATCAGTTGGATGCGCGAAATATCGACAGGATGCGCGAAAAAGATAGTTGTGCTCGAAAAATAATGGCTATACGAAATGTTGGCATGGAGTGAGAAATAGAGTAATGATGTTTTTTTTTGGGAAAAAGGTTTTTTGAGATTAGAAGCTCAAAAATTTGAAATGGAATGAGGTGTGAGAAATATTGTAGAATTGTGCGAAATATGAAGTTGTGGGAATAAGTTTTTACTCGCACGAAGGGGGATTTATGCGCAGATTAGTGTTTTTCGTGTGGGATCAAAAATTCCTATAAATATGATGTGAACCCCTCTCATTTTTTAATGCTCAACACTTAGAAGAAATATATACCCTTAGTGTGTGTAAAATTATACGCTAAGTGAGTTGTGAGAAAAGAAAGGAGTTTGTGCAAAAAGAGGACGACTGCACGAAAAGAGAAAAAGTTGCGCGAAAAGAGGAAAATTTGCGAAAAAAAAAGTTGAGCATAAAAGTTTTTCAGGGCACAACGGAATTTTTTGCGCAAGGTGTTTGAATAGAGCTCAAGACACACAAAAGGTTGTGAGAAAAATTTTGGGTCTTCGCACATATTCAGTTTCACATATGGGAGTTCTTACCAACTTCTGGGTGGGATTGGTAAGATCTGTAATTCATAGAATACAACTATTCTATTTGTAAAGAAGCACTAAAATATTGTAATTACCTAATTTTTCTAAGAGGGGAACACTTGCTTGTAGATTGTTTTCTAAGTGCTACACGAGTGTAAGGTTATATCATACTCGTTGTATTCCACATCAAAGGATTGTTTTCTAGTGGATTGTGTGGTACTGGATTAGTTCTGTATCATACCAAGGACATAGCTACTGTTGTTGAGTAGTGAACCTTGTAAATCATGTGTTCCTATGGTTGTGTGTGTTCATTAGAGAATAAACTCTTTAACAAGAGGCGATGTTTGTTTAAATTAGAAGGAAATATAAAAAGAAAAAGATATCACTGATTCAGCCCTCCCCCTCTCAGTGACACTTGGATCCTGACTGGGAACATCACATCCAATCCAGATTGTTGATCACAGTACAAAGCCTCTCCGTGGTCATTCTGTTCCTCTGGTACGAGTGTTATGGCAGCATGAGAAGTTACATGATGAGACTTGGGATGTAAGGCTGATGTGTGAGCCCAGTGGCCAGAGCTATTAGGGTTTTCTTCTTCTACGCCACACTAGGGAAATTCGGGGGCGAATT
Organism: Viscum album; assembly: GCA_963277665.1. NCBI lineage: Eukaryota > Viridiplantae > Streptophyta > Magnoliopsida > Santalales > Viscaceae > Viscum > Viscum album. The sequence continues at coordinate 65,645,763 of OY728165.1, read as the reverse complement.
ATTGTGAACCTGTAAAATATTTAGACTTTTATATAAGACACATGGTATTGGGAATATCACTTGTGTACTTCTAAAAATTCCCACTATTAAATTAGGGAAGGAATCATTAATATGCCTTAAATTCTGAAGAGAGTCCCTAAATAAGAAATAATAGTAATTAAAAGGGTTTTGTAAGCCAAAACTCCCATCCTATAAATAATAATTTTTTTAAATTTCACTGTCAAAAGTACTATGGAATCTATTCTTTTGTAAAGAGGGTCAGCATTAACTCATAACTAGAGCATGAGACAATGTTTTTTTAAGTTTCTTCCAGAATTTTTTTAAACCTGACATGAATCCCTTAATAATGTCAATCCTATCACATATAAAAACGGATAATGTTTCCATCCTTCAAGTGAAGGAAATCAGTTGACCTTACACATTAATTTTATATGCAAAACCAATAAGTGCCTCATTTTTGTACCCTTTACATTCTATTCAATGTTTTCTATAATCCAAATGGAATCACCAAATATGACAATGTATTATAAAATCAATTAAAAACCATGTAATACCCATTATATTTTTCAAGCCACTATGAAAAACTAGTGGTCACACAAAAATGTTTCCTCAGCTTCTATAGAGACCATATCGTCAGGACCTTAATATACACAGTCTTTAACACAACACTTCTAGATGTAGATATGGAAAAACCTAGTTCCATGGTATCATTGTAATGGATATATGATATCAACAGATGTTTCTCTTGAATATCACTTGATGATGAATCGTCTTATGTCGTCCTATGAATGATAGGTTTTGAGGATGAAAATGAAGTTTGTTTCCTCATCCTATAATTTTGGTATCTTATCATCAGAGGTTAGAAATCCATTCCATCCCTATCTGGAGGAGGTTGAGGATGAAATTTAAAATATCACATAAATTAGAATGAAGCTTTTAATTATGGCTCATACATACCATGGTCATCATTAACGATGTGTTGCGAAAATTTAACAAGAAACCGTTGAGGAAATAGTGCATGTCCTACCCATCCAGGTTCGTGCATCAAGAAAGAGAGCCCAACTAGGAAATCCAACCATTGTAACTATAAATCATGTCCATGCCCCTTATATTACCCAAACCTCTCGGTCCCATCACCATATCCTGACTCTAGATCTGGGAGAATCCCTCATCACCACTAGATAAAAGCATCATTCATTATATCATATAGCCTCGTTGAATGTGATATCATACGGGAAAACCCATGCCATAGTGCTAGGTATAGTTTTATATTTTTATACCCTAAATTCAACTATGATATCATATATTGAGATTTAACATACCTTGACCACATATATTCCTCCCCTAGGAGAATCTGTTTTTCCACCGACATGATTCAAATCATTGAATGTAATAACGTTTAAAGTAATTGTTTATAATAACCATTATAACATCTAAAATGTGATATATGTGGATATATTCACAACTAACTACCCACCCAAATAGGGTAAATCTATCTTATTATGTGATAATATTACTTATCTAGAAGCCAAAATAACATAGATTCATAAGTTATATGGTTAGTTGATTAGTTTATGTGAATATTTTGAGCATGGTATTGAATATGAATATTCTATCCCTCCATTAGAAAAACATCGTTAACAAGAGAAGGTTACATGGACCATTGTGGTAGAACATGATACCCAGTCAAATTTAGATTACATCAATCATCCAATTCTACTATACTACTAATTTATTACAATGTTTTTGCACCACAAGGAGTATATCCGCTACTGATTCATAAAACTCATATAAGGTTGAATTTGATAATGATATACCATGAATTACTGTATTCCCTCATTGTTTAGATGGATTTTTCTTGAAGGGCAGTATGCCTTCAAAAAAAATAGAGAGGAATACCTATATTGAGTGGGTGGAATTGAATCTCCCTCTCAGCTTTGGGAACAAAAACGTTTTTTCATTTTACTGAATGTGTAATATATAGTATAATCTAACCAATTTATCTCCCTAGAGAGTCCCAATGTTTGGAACCCCATAAATAAAAGAGGTAACCAAGTGTAATACTTGGGAGGACCCACCTTTTCTTGGCACAATAACCTAACAACTGGGAATATGAGAGGTAGGTAGGAAATACATCCACAATTCCACTTCCAATTCCTCATTACACTAAGTAATGTAAAAATAATTGAAATCTACAATGTCAAGAAATGTTAAACTGATTTAATTATAAATTTCATTGAATGATGGAAGTGTTTAAAAAATTTCAGGGAAATAAAGCATCCAAAAAAATAATTATTATATATAATTGTGGAAAAACTATTTGTTGAGTTTTCAACTATGATTATTATATTAATGTATCCTTATAGTCTCATCGATTACATATCTATAACACAATGTTTCGTGATTCTATGTGAAGAACCCTAAAAAATAGTTAATCTAACACTAATAACACAAGGAAAAAATACAGAGAAAGATAAAGTAATTGGTTTCTTCTTCATCCCAAAAAGAATGAGATGGATTGACCATGAGTGTAGGAAGAATTGAATTTATTCCTTCCATAATGACTAGGTTCCAAGGTACTTCTCCATTACTCTTGAAGATAACTCAATCATGATTCTCAAATTAAGTATCCAAATAAATTACTATAGGATGACCACCAAATTAGAACTCTTACAATCATATGTAAGGTCACAAAATCCAATTATTCATTATTATCATATATACAGAGATTAATATGATCTATGATGGTATAATTCTTGTGGAAAATTCCATGTAACATGTGGGATCTATTTTTTCATATTTTTAAAAATGATGAACAATGGTCATATAAACCATCACTCAAAGAGATCAAACGACCACCAACCCAAATAACATCACATTGCACTAAATAGGAGCCCTGAATCTTGAAAAACTTCCTTAACATGGAATAAACTATGTCTATTCACATTTTATTTGATTTTGATAAGACTGCTCTTCATCTGGATAATTATATATTCCCAAAATAATATGAACCCTAGTTGGTTGGTTTATCCTATACTCTATGATTTGGTAAATGAGATATCGGTGACACCAACCCACCTCTACCGAAGGCATTATCAATGTTGTTCATAATTTATAGTGCATGGATGATGGAGAATTGTCCAATTCAATATATGATCCAATATTATGGGTAAACGTTGATAATGTTATCATAAACCAGATATCATACATTTGAAGAAGGAAAGTGTGTCGACAATAATTTAATTGTTAGCTTCTTGATGACGGTAGGTCATTCCTAGATGAATAAAAATCACGTGGATAAACTTAGTATACAATACCCTCAATTAACTAGTTATGATTACACCCTATATATATATTACCCATGAAATAAAAAGTTAATCATCTTATAGAGGTTATTTATGTAGTGAAGTACCCCATCCAATACTAATTGAGTTATTTTAATGATTTTCAACCCTTCCTCAGGTGAATATCAGACCTTGTTTCACCTCACCCATTCCCATTGGTCAGGAGAAATTTTCATATTTTAATGTTCCCTAACCTACTAGGATGGATAATTTCTAAATTTTCCTACTCATTATCAGATGAATTATTGATATTTTTCCACATCAGTAGTTTTGATAGAGCTTATAGATGAGTTTGATTTTCCCATTAACGGGGAGACATCATCATTGTTCAAGTCATACAATGATAAATTTTTTACCAGTGAATTTATCATGATTAGGGAATTAAGTCCTATATCTAAAATTCTACCATGATCCCACACCAATAGAGGCATATCTAGTAGAATATTAAAGATGTGCTATCACCCATCTTCTGATGAATGAAAAAAGGAAACTATATTTGTTCTAACTAGAGATATTCTCTCAGTATTATTCCTTATCACTTAGTTTTGGGGTATACAATTATGGATTTCTCTATCTTCAAATATTAGCTATAGAAGAAAGTATACGGGATCAGATAGTGTTATAGAACCTAGAGGACCATGAAAAATTCATGTAAATTATTCTCATTCCACTTGAACATACCCATCCATGATGAGTTATGTGACCATAATCCTATTAATATGAACCTTAACTTCAATAAATCACTAATACAAATAATATGAATCTAATATAATATACCATGATGTATTTACATCCTGACTACAAACTACCTAACATAGAATAATATATTCAAAACATTAAAATGAATACCCACCAAAGAATTTGGAATTTTGGGGACATTAAACAACAAGGTTAATAGTGTATCCTAAATTACCATTATCCTATCCATTAGGTTACTCATAAATAAACTAAATCACCAACCAAGATTCTTCCATTATATATACAGCTCTATACCCATTATTTGTGAGATTTAAATGATCTATCCTTTCAGTAGTGGTTAATTCCTCCTACCCAGATATCCAGTTTAGAATGTTATGGTATTTACATAAAATTATTCTAAACCTAGTTGAGCAGACCATCATCAAATCATACAACTTTATATATTTTTATTTTTGAAAGAACCAAATTTTTTGAGTTGATCAATCCTATTTGTTCTCTCATTCATTGAAAAATTACATGCATGGATTGATTGATCTGAAGGGACCCTAGTAGGATTTGATGGTGTATAGAATATCTTCCCAATGAGAAATTTTTGAAACCCTTGAGGGTGTTTTGGTCATATAATAATGGTCCACCTCGAATTCATATTCAATCCATATTTTTAGTGTGGTAACAACCGTCTTACTCCCACTTGTCTCCAATAACATAGTATAGAATTATTTTTCTACAATTAAAAAAGAACATTATATTCCCATCAGTCTCTATTAGTTGATTCAAACTTGTGGAGAAAAGAATTACACTATCAATTTACAATGATATAAAATAAGAAGAATTGTTTTTGTTTTATGAAATCATACTCAATAACTACTATTAAAGAACCTCTATGTCGCGTGAACATAAACTTTTTAATGGTTTGGTCGAACGTATATGATTTTAGACTATATAGATTGGATTATCCCATGAGATAAGCCTTTAATTTATATGATTAAGTTATATTTAAGACCCCCAACATATTATAATTTTTCCATAATGTTTTATAGGGATAATATATTCTCTTTTAAAAAAGTACCCTTAACCAGTGAAAGATTTTTTTTATGATTATTCAAAAACTAATTAGATTAGTTCACATTTTATTGGTAACATAATCTTAAATTGTAAAAAATTGTTCCAAAATATATGATGTTAGAAAATATATAATGTAATTGGCTGAACCTCTTTAGTCTATTCCTTTGTAAAAATATGGTGCTTTAGGTGTTCTCAGTGGTCATGGTGACTTATTACTATCACTTTTCAAAATTTCATGTTCTTTGAACAGTGTTTCCAGTTATGTGAACAGAGTCGCCGGTGAGACACATGTGAATAGTGTCATCATTAAGACAGATATGAAATGATTCAATCGTGAGTTGCATCTATGAGTCTCTTCAGCTACTCACCTCAGTGACAGGCCTCAGTGACTTGTGTCTTTGACTCAAATCATTGACTTGTGTTGGTGAATTGGGTCAGTGACTCGCTTCAATGACTCGCATCAGTGACTCTTATCTATGAACCATGTTAGTGATTTGTGTTGTTGAGTTATGTCGCTGAATCACATCGGTGAATCCCATCAGCAACACACATTGGTGATTCACATCAGTGACAAGCATCAGTGACTCAATTCAGTGAGTCCTGTCAGTGACTCGTGTTAGTGAGTCATGTTGGTGAGTAGTGGAAGTGAGTTATGTCAGTGTCTCTTGTCAGTGAGCAGATGATGAATAATGTTTCTATGTACACTAGTTTCTCCCCTTTGACATTGTATTTGATTTAAGTAGCATCCAAAACCATGTTATAAGGGAATTATGTTTGATTCAAAGACCATAACTCCTATCATAATTTTCATAAGGGTCAAAATTCATTTACTCAGTCAATCCTTATAGTCTTGACTAGATCCTCTTTTAATGGAAAATTTAAACTATCTCTAAACAGCTGATTTATTTAGATTTTAAAAAGGCATTAGAAATCTTCCAACCTTGTTATTCATTATTTTTATCCCCAGTACCTGATGAATAGAGTTATTACTACCATAGGAGTTGTGTGTTCTAACTGTAATCTTTGGATCATATTTCCCTTAGAGTTTCTAGCTGCATGTGCACCCCCTATTCTTATGCCACTAAGAGGTATCGATCTGTCTTCAATATAATTTTTTAAGAGAGAGGTAGTACTGATCCATTATGTTGGACCATTCTCATAAAAAGATCATCTAAAACCATATGAGATAGGCGATTTGTGGATTCTCTATTATTTTTAACTGAATTCGTAGAGTTAGCATGTGTTATCCCACTGGATCACAATGAAATTGAGATAATAAATATTTGTACTAGATTAAACAATTGGAATTGATCATATGTTGTTTTTTAATACTATGAAAATGGTTTTCATCATGATTTTTTTAATAGTGTGATATCTATGATTTCTTTGTTTAACAAGTCTCTCTTGATATAAATTGGTAAAGAATGTAAAGGTGAGATTAATCTAGAGTTTATTGGACAAAGATAAACATGAATGTCTAATGAATCTAGTTGTTGTTGGTATGGTTTGATGATAATGAAATGGATGAAATTATAATGGTTTAAATGAATCACTTAATTGAATATGGAATTGTGAACATGTTGTGTGATATAGATAATTCCATTAAGGGTTCCGACATACACTCTTTCTTGTAATGGTCTGGCGCCTAATGATTTGGAGCATTGAGTGCTCATTGTGGGTGAAGTCTAGATGCCTTTTTTTGGGACATGATCCCATTGAAATGTTGTTTGTTTCTTTTTGCTTCTATTTTGGAGTGATCCTGGTATTTTTGATCCTGGAGGTCTTTTATGGTATGTTGGGGTAGGGAGGCACAATTTTTATGGAAGCAGTTGATGCCTAGATTGGCTAGATTTATTGATTTGTGCATGTGGGTGTCGAGGAGGATGCTCAGGGAAATAGAATGGGTTAAATATGGGCTTACCCATTGATATGAACGTTGGATTCTAGTTGAACATGCTTTTTGTTCAACTGCTTTCCTCTCCCCATTGTTTCAACAAAATTGTATTTTTTACCCTCCTTCCAAAAAAGGAGAAGTCGTGGCGGTTATTCCATGTGCTTTCTATGGTTGGGATCTCAAGGATGAATGGGTCTCCGCTCCTACTATAGGCTTCCAAGATTCGAGGAGTAGTTATACTACTCTTCATGTTGAGAGCGTTCTATTTGAAATCATTGAATGTTTTCCTAGAATACCTGGATATATGGAAATATAAAAAATGGAATTGTTGTTAAATAAATGAATCAATGATGTTGAACACATGAGGTTGGATCTTGCTAGGATGCAATGCTATGGTTACACTTCGATAAAACTTTTGACCCAGTTTTGTTATGTCTGGAGGACATGAAATATTGTTGTGATGAAAATGAAATATAATATAGAATCGATAATGGTTAATTAAGTTATAAATAATTAATTAACATAATGTGGAACAATTAAAATGGGATAATGTAACCTAATGCATATCTTTATTTGGTTGTGTTCTTATTGGATATATAGTCTTACTAGTGGTAGTTGGGAGTCCAAGAGACACTGTAATTGAGTCTAAGACTATGTTTTTTCCATGTTGTGGTAGTGAACTATATTATATCAGTAACATTCATGGGTCTATATGATACTTCTTCATGTCAGTTAGGGAGACTAACACCCCAAGTGATTATGAGCCTTGGTGGTGTTTTCCCTAATATCCCAATAGGGGGATGGATTGCTTTCTACCCCATTTGGCCCTCCTATCTTCTCTTGGTAGTTAATAGTGCTACTATACAAGGAGGTCAATATTCTTCATAAATTTTTGTAGAGGGATGTAATGGATTTGGGATACTTTACACTCATATATTTTAGAGAATGTTTCACATGGAGTACTATAGGTGTAACGTGTAGAGGTTTTGAAGGCTTGAAGATCATTACTCAGTGTATATGCTGTAACAGCTTGAGGTATAACAATATTTGTATGATACACACTATTTGGTGGCTTAGGTAAATTACGTAGATTCATTTGGTTATGTGGTGGATGTGGTGAGTTGCACGAGGTGCACATTGTGGTGCATCACCCAAGTGTCTGCAGTCAAACCGATTTAGAGAGAGATGCTCAAGATGTGCGGCGTTGGGGAAAAAGGAAAACCAGTGGGGATGTGTTAGCTGGGTACCCTTGAAATTATTTATGATATTATATAATCTTTTTTTTTTGATACCTGGGGAGAGTAGAAATGGTATGCCTAGGAACATAGTATACATGGTTTGGTGATGAATTATTTTCACTTTGGGGAACACTATTCTTTAGTAATCTTTCATTGGGTTTTCACGAGAGTCTCTAGGGAGGATTCAACCAAGTATAGTTTTATACTCACTCTACGTAAATATAAATAGTTTTTGGGTCACTTGAAGAAGAATGGAGATATGGTTGGTTACTTCTAGCCTCGCGGTTTTGCAGGAGCAGTTTGGGATTCATGGTCATTGTCATTTTAATTTCTTTTGGAACATTCATTTTCCCCTACAGTTGTAGAAGTTTTTGCAGGAAATTACATATGCGAAATTGGGATTATTTTGTATTTTAGTCTGAGAACGATTTGGTTGATGTCTATCTTATCTCTCTCTTTCTCATGTGGTATTTTAGGGGGTAATGCATCCCATATGTGTTTTTGCTATCCCTTTTGTGATAGTATCCATCCTGGGGCCTACATGATACAAGACTCGTGGATCATTATATTTATTCTCCCATTGCCAGCCAAGGAGGGGTACACTTTGTTGGTAGGGGGTCATGACATAGTGGAATAAGATTTATGGATGAGCGATAGGATGGAGTTTGGAATATATGAATAGATGAGGTCGCAAGGGTCTGTAAGGTATTAGTGTTAGAAATGTTCAGCAAGCGCTGTTAACACAGGATACTAGAAGATAAATGGGTACATAGAGCCCCATGTGATATGTTTCATTGACGATTAAGCTTATAGTGGGTATTAAATGAATTGATATTAGATGTAGGGTAGAGACATAGGAAATTATCACACATAATTATTATTTGTGCCTCTATATCAGCGGGTAGACCTTGGGAAAGGTAAACCTAAAATGAATAAAAGGAAAAAATTAATTATTGTTGTGTATTCAATATTCTAGGATTATGAGCTTTAATAGTTTTTTCTATTGCAGGTAGGTCTCTTGGTCGACCCCCTCATCATGTTCACGTAAGATACGTTTAGTTGGTTTTTCCAGTAAAATGTTTCAAATTTAAGGTTTACAATGATGAAATATGGAGAAAGGAACTTCAAGAATTTCAACGCCAATGTCAACAGAAGTATGAGGGATCCATTTTAGAAGCAATCACAGAAAATTGGTTGGAGGATGTCGAGATAGATTTCAGTTTGATTAGTTCTTGGAAGGAGGACTAGGTCTCATAAATGTTGATGATGCATTGGGCAACGAGGATGTCATGGCTCTTTTTCCTCGGGGATCGCGAGGAGTCGGTAGTCTTGTGGTAGGAGTTATGAGACCATTTCAATGTCAAGCTTCATTCCTCACCTACGAAGGCGGCCAGTAACCATGATACAGTTATCCTGTGATATGGGACTCTTATGGTGAATGAGTTTTTAATCTAATTTAGGAACCTTTGGCGATATGATTCAGACCTGTTTCTTGATGAGGAGGCCATGATGGTGACTTTTGAAGAGGTTTTGTATCCAGTGATCTAGCGCCATGTCATCCAATTTATACTTAAAACATATGTTGATGTGAACAAGAGGGAAGTGGTCATCGATTTGATGTTTGCGAGAACAAGATCTTCATGATAGGGTAGTCATCATGATTTATCACAATGTAGAGCTATTATCTAGGGTTCTAGGTTTTTAGGGAATAAGAGTTTTCGTTCGACCAGGGGTTTGTACATGGCATCAGTATCTTCTTTTTCTAGGGGCATAGGCTCTCAAACCTATGCCAAGGGATTAAGAATTTGTTTTTCTTATTGAGGCGGGGTTCATTAGTAGTGAGAGTGACAGACCTTCCTAAGCAGTCAATACAAATCAGGTGCTCTGATTTAGGTTCCTTAGTTTGGGCAGTTCAGTCCACAACTGCAACATTAGATTACACTAGTTTTGGATTAGAAGAGAGAAAATGGGGATATAGAGGATAACCCTGCGTTTCTCCTCATCCTTAGGGAGTAGAGCACAACCCTAGTAGTGGTCACCATCATGGTCAAGGAGATCATAGAGTAGGTTGTTTTCAGATTCATGCATTAGCATTGTCGGCACTATGCAATCGAGACATCATTTAATGTACCCTTTTCTTGTTTTCTACTTGGGCGCATTCCTTGTTTAATTCAAGAGAAAAGAATTCATTCATATCACTTTCCATTATCAATTATTTGAGACTTTTGGTTGAGAGGTTTCCAGTTCCCTTGGTGTTGAATATGCTAATTGGAGGCTGAACTGGCCAGTTTGAAGTATGTAGAAACTGTGAGCTAGTGTTAGGGAAGCACCACTCATTGGTATATTTCATATTTTTACATATACAACCGTATTATGTCATCCTCTAAATGTATTGGTTCGATTTTTTGTAGAATACTTTTGATTGATTCAAGAGGCAAGTGATGTTCATTAATGCTGATGGAATGTCGGTGGAGTTTGTTGGTGTGCCAGTGCCCCATATGTGTAAGACGTGTGTTACTTCCTTTTCATCATTAATGGTTTAGAGGATATTGAGTTCATCAATGGTTCAACAGTTGGTGTTTCCCTGTGTTGTAGAAGAGCATCATGATAGCTTTCTATAAGAGGTTTCAGCATTACCCCCTCAATGAGAGATCAATTTTTGGATTGATCTATAGCTTTTAACGACTCCTATCATGATGTCTCAGTATAAGATGAAAACTTATATGTTTTGGGAGATATGAATACAACTCGATGGTCTGATGCAATGATAATTTGTTTGGCTGAGTGTGTCACCATGGGGTGTATCCATTTTTTCATGAATAAGGCTAATTAATGTTTTTGGTTGGGTGTTGATTATCTTCACTTAATCAAACTGACAGTAATGAATCACCATTCTCTTAAACTGATTGATGATTTATTCAATAAAAAAATGATGAATTTTGGTTTACAAAGATTTATTTTCTCTTAAGATATCATTATAAGTGTGTGAAGGATAAGGATAACCTAAAGACCTGTTTTCATTTTTTTATGGGCATTACGATTTTGTTGTGATGCCATTCGGTGTGATGAATTCTCTTGATATGTTAATGGGGCTGATGAAAATTGTGTTTTGTGAGATTCTAGATAACTTCATTGTGGTATTAATAGATGACATCCTTGTGTACTCCATGTCTAAGGAGAATCATTTAGAGGATCTTCATCCCATTTTGGGGGTGCTTCATTGACAACAGCTGTTTGGGATGTTTTCAGAGTGTGTGTTTTGGCCTCAAGATGTTTTCTTCATGGGGAATGTTGTATAACAGAAAGGAATAGATATGAATCTATCATAGATAAAAGTATTTGTGACTAGGGAATCCCCTAAGATTGTGGAATAATTTCCATGTTTTCTTGGTCTCACAGGAAATAATAGGATGTTCTTAGTTTATTTCTCTCAGGTTGTGACTCCTCTAACAACATTGGCCCGAAAGGAATAGTCATTTATTTGGAATGATCAGTGTTAGATACATTTTGTGAATCTATAGAAGAATTGAGTTGCTTCTCTAATTCATTATCTTCCAGTAGAAGGAGTTCAGTTTGAGGTTTTCTATGATGCTTTGTGTCTGTGGTTAGGAAGTGTTCTGATGCAGTAGAGATCCATCATTTCCTATGGGTTCTAGAAGTTTTGTCCCCATGAAGATAAATATTCCACCAATTTTATTGAGTAGACACAAGTCTCTTTATACTTATGTTGTGGAGACATTACATCATTGTTGAGTGTTACGTGGTCTTCCCTAATTATAAGATCTTGAGGTATATTTTCGGCCAATGTAACATGAATTTGAAATGGAATTGGTGGATTGGGTTCTAATAGGCTTATGATATATAAATCTATTATGCACCTGGTAAGGGGTATTTTATAGCTGATGAACTGATTAGGAAGTCACATAATGTTGTATTACATGAAGAAGGTGATTTTATGGAGGGTGATGGAAGAGATTTTGGAATCCATTTCGGATATGGGAGGAGTTGGGGGAATAGGTTGTCTTTTTCAGATGACAGTGCAGTGATCTATGGTGAAGTAGGTAGAAGAATCCCAGTTTGGGGATCTCAAGGTGGAGGTATGGAGACACTGAGTTGTTTGTGGTGAGGCCTCTGATGGTGGGTCTGGGGATAAATAACCCTAGGTGTTTTTTGACGGAAGGATTTTTGTTCCTTGGTAAATATGGGATATGTTGCTCATAGAATATTATAGTTATCTCTTAGTGGTATATCATGGTGTGAAAATAATTTACTGAGCTTCGAGGAGTCGGTGTTGGTGGTCTGGGTTGAAACATGATGTTGTAGAGTTTGTCAATCGATGCTTGGTCTTCTTGAAGTTGAAGGTTAGGAAACATGTCCCCAATGGATTTATAAAGGAATTATATGTTCCTCAGTGGATGTGGGAAGTAGTCTCAGTGGACTTTGTTACAGTTTACCTCATCCATAAGAAGGTTATGACACTATATGGGTAGTATTTGATAGTTTAATAGAATTACCCCACATCATAGTATCAATGAGTTGTTCTTGGTGGGGGTTTTGTAGAGGAAATATTTGGATGTGGTGGTGAGAGAAAACAATGTCCCGAGGATGATCATTTTCGATAGAGATCCACATTTTACCTCTAGGTTGTGGAGAGGTATCCAACATGATTTTGGTTCTCAACTATTCCATAGAACTTATTTACATCCACAGATGGACAATCAGACAGAACGGACCATACAAACTCTTGGAGAAAATTTTCAATCTTATGTCCTAGATTTTGGAGGTTCATGGATGAGGGACCTTCCATTGGAAGTGTTCTATTACTACAATAGTTTCCAGTACAACATATTTATGGTTACATTTGAATCATTGTAGGGACCACCATTCTGTTTTCCAGTTTTGCTTGATTGGGGTAGGAGAGTCAACAATAATCAGTCTAGAACTGGTACATAACACAGAAAAGATGTTTCATGTTATTCTTGAGAAGATGAAGGCAGTTTAGAATCATCATAAATCATATTCATATCATAGGAGGATACCTTTGGAGGATGATTTTAGGGACTATGTGTTTCTAAATGTGACACCTCATTCAGTGGAGTGAATGTTTGTTTATCAAATTAAGAATTCTCCTATGTTTGTTGGGAATTTTGAGGTGTTGGCTTATGTTGGAACTGGGGCGTATTGGGTATTACTTCATCCGTAGATGAGTAGGATACACGATGTTTCTCATGTGTCGCAACACCATCGTTATCTTCATTAGGACTCTCACATTATCAATTTGGCACGTTATTGTCATTGATGATGATGAAATGTTTGAGGAGTGGCCTATAGAGGTCCATTACCTCAAATAGAAGGTGATGTGGGAGGATGATATTGCTTTTGTTTTTTGTCTTGTTGAGACATGGTGGCATGGAGGAGAGTACCTGGGAACATTAGTTACAAATACACACTTATTACCCTGAGGTGTTTGATGTTTATCTATTGTATTTTAATGATGTTGGTTTTGTGGTTTTAGGCCTTTCTTATTTATGAGATGGATTTATCTTATTTTTACTTGTTTAATTCTCTATTTTGTGAGTAATCTTCCCCAGTAGAGTGTTTTAGAGCTAGTTTTAGCTATTTTTTAGCATAAGGTTGTTCCTCTAGTGTGGTGGTTGATACCTATTGGTGTTGAGTGCCTTGAGAGGAATCTTGAAGAGTGTTTTATTAGAACCATTTTTAAGTTTCATATATAGGATTGTTTTGGATTTTCATGGATGAGGGTGTTTTCAGAGGTATCAGATATATTGGCTTGAACCTCTTCGGTCCAGTCCCAGTGAAAATATAGTGTCTGAGGTGTTATTGGTGGTCAAGATCACTTATTCCTACAACTATGAAAAATTTCTCGTTCTGGGAATGGTGTTTCCATTTATGTGAACCGAGTCATCAGTGAGACAGTCATGAATAGTGTCATTGGTGAGAGAGATGTGAACAATCTCAGTAGTGAGTCATCTTGGTGAGTCATGTTGGTGATTCACATCGGTTACTCACGTCGTTGATTCACATTAGGGGCTCACATTGGTGATTCACATCGGTGACTCATATTAGTGACTCACATCATTGAGTTGCATGGGTGACATGTATCGATGAGTCACATAGGCTAGTCACATTGGTGGCTCGTGTTAGTGATTCATTGGTGAATTTTGTTTCCAACATCCTATACATTCTCCACATTGGAATTAACATTTATTAAACACATTCAAAACCTTGTTTTAAGGGAATTAAGGTAGATTCAAATATCATAACTCCTATATTAATTTCCCTAAGGGTAAGGATACCTTTATATGGTCAAACCACCTATTTATGAGCAGATTCCCCTTTAATAGAAAATCTAAAACGTATCTAAAATGCATCTCTATTTAGATTCTCCACAGGTCCCTGATATATTCCTCCCTTGTTATTACTTCTTACTTTACTTTTTACGAGACTCTCATAGATCCTCCTCCCATAGGAGTCATGTGTTCCAACTGAAATTATGGGACTATACTTCCCATTGAGTTTTCTACTGCATGAAAACCCCCAGATTTGGTGCAACCAGGAGGTATCGATCTGTCTTCAATGTAAGTTGATGGGGTAGAGGTGGGTGTGATCTTTTATGTTGGCCTGTTCTTGTACATATAACTTTAGAATACATTTTAGGCATGGGATTAATGGATTACCTATTATTTTTATATACATTATTAGAGTTAGAATGTTTTAGCCCTCTAGATCACAATGAAATTGACATAATAAATATTTTAACAGTGTTAAATAATTGATATTAGTCATATATTGTTGTTTTATAACATAAAAATGGGTTGCCTCTTGATTTTCTAGAGAATTTGATATATATTTTTTCTTTTTCTAACATGTCCTTCTTGATGGAAAGTGGTAAAGAACGTAAAGCTATGACTAATCAGGAATTAACTGGCCAAAGATAAAGATGCATGTTTAAGGAATCTAGTTATTGTTTTTGTGCTTTTATGATAATAAAATAGGGTTAATTATGCATGTTTAAATTAATTACTTAATTCAGTATGGAATAATTAATCGGTTGTGCGATAAAGATAATTCCTTGAAGGGTTTTGATTACCCTATTTCTTGTAAAGGCCAAGAGCCTTATGATTTTGATTTGTGAGTGTTAATTATGTGGGAAGGGTGAATTAATTGTTTATGTCCAAGATCACAATTGCTATGTTTTTTTGTTTCATACTAATTGTGTTGTGTTGTGAGCCTGGTATAGATGAGCCTAGATGGCTATTGTGGTATGCAGGGGTAAGGATGCTCAATGGTCGTTGTGTTATGTAACACCCGAGATTTTTATGAGTAATATTTTGTTTTTATATATCATCAAAGGTATCTTTCACTACATACTAGCTTGGCTTAATTTACACGCAATCACGACCTTCCTCGATAGCTTGCGTCGTACGCAATACCGAGTTTCACTAAACAACGATATGCTATTAAAATATTATTAAAACTAGCCATTATGAATAGTAATAACCACTTTTTGAAATTTTATAAATTTTATTTTTCAAAATGGACTTCATTTTTGGATTCGGAATACCGAAATTGGCCTAGGGTGAAATTTTGTTATTTTTCTGAAAACTTTCAATTTTTGATGAATAGTGAAACCACTAAGTGGTAGGTTAAAAACTGAATTTTGCATAAAACTTAATTTTACCGCTTCTGTGAATGGAATTTCGAAAATCTGACAGACACGGTTGATATCAGTAATTAAAATTTGGTTCAATGAGATAAAAATAATTTTTTGGTGAATAATAACTTTTTACTTTTTTTTTTCCGCGGTTAATAGTAAATAGGGCAACTAAGGGTAAATATGATATTACTATTACCCTAACACATGTCCTAAATCTATTGGATAAGTTTAATTCGACCAAAAACAACCTTATGAATAAAATATGACCATTTAGGCCCACTTGGGTTAGATTATGACATTTATTATTAATTTATTTAAAGAAGGGTTAAAATAGTTAAAATCAAAGTTTAATAAGTAAATGATTTTTAATATGGGGTTATACAAAAGATAAATTCGAAAATAAATATTCATTAGAAAGCTAAAAAGATTTTCTACATAATGGTATTTTATTTATAATTTTTATACATTAAATAATTTAATTTAATTATGACACAACGATGATGCAGTAATTATCTTATTTATGAAATATTGACATAATTGATGTTATAAACCCCCAAATAAATGTAATTTGAGACTTTTTATGAATTACACTAATTTTCTAGGTTACTATGATATATTAGTTTTTATTTAATCAACTTGGTTCGAACATATAATTCTGTTATAACTTTCACAAAAATCATATATCAAATAGTGTCAAAATTGACACAAAATAGTTTTTAAATCAAATTTTATATTATTAATTGTTATTTTATTCCTAAAAATCTAAGGTTCGGCCAAATGACTTAGATAAGGATATATATATTAATAATAAACAATTTGGGGTTCGTTTGGCATGTTATAGTATGTGTCTTAAGCATATAGTGAAAGAAAACAAAAAGACACATTAAAAGTTAAATTATTTAACGTAGAGTTAAATCTAATTGACAAGGTTAAAATAATACCCTAAACTTGTCTAAATCCTATTGGTTGATAGGATTTCGACCCATCCCCACTTTATCTTCGAAATAAGACCCTTTGGAACCATTATAAACCGATTTTGACTTTAATATAAAATAATATTTTGAGATATTCCTAAGGTGCCCCTCTCCTCCCTTATAAAAGGGCACCTCCTCCCCCTCCTCCTCACACCAAATTGAACACTCAAGCTCGGCCAACCCCTGCCATTTTCTCCTCTCCACTTCCCTAGAATAATCCTAGAGGTATTGGTCTCCTTCAAAGACCAATCTTAGTTCCCTAAGTGGTGGATTCAAAGAAGCGTTCCAAAGAAGAGGAGATTCGGACACGTACAAAGCAAATCGGACCTAAGGTAAGGGAAAATACCACAATCTAATTTTTATCCGAGATTGTTTATTCATAAGTATTTACTGGGGTGTATTTTATCATCCACATCCATCTTCCCTCAATATGTAATATTGTTTCCATCCACTTACAATAGTTTAAATCCAATTTTACCCTTTGGTGAGTTTTTAGTAAAGAATATGAAAGAAATCTTTTGTCGTTTTTTTTCGTACGAGGTACTTTTTGACTTTTCCGACAAAGGTACGAAGAATGTTTTTTTTAACTTATACGGCATGTATGGATTTTTAAAACATTATTTCCAAGAAGATTCTTTTACAAGTTTTCATGTTTTTTTAATCAACTTCTTTTATTTTAAAGTCGTATGACATGTTATGAAAGGAAAAATGTTTTTTGAAGAAGAAAGGATATTTTCCTCAAGAATTCATTTCAAGTGTTTTATCAAAATTATTTTCCATCTAAGATAATAAAGGGTTCTGTTTCTATCCATATTTTTACATTGATTTGACTATGTTGTGATCGAATTATGTTTATGAATTCCTTTATCTTATATGAATGGTTTTATGATGTCATGTTGTTTAAGAATCCCATTTTTATTACGTGGGTTATGCTATGATGTATGGTTTATGATTATGTGGCACACATAAGAAAGGATTCATTATAAGATGGGTGGGACTTATATCTCCCCCCAATGCATTGGGTAAAGATTTTATATCTCATGAGATAGACATGGCTGGAACGGTAGGTTATACCAGTTCAGAGAAACAGGACTGGAACAAGGGTGACTCGGTTCCGAAAGGGACTTTGTCCACTAAGATAGTCTTGGCAATGAGTCATGACTAACAAGAAATGATTTTCCATGATTATGTGTGCATGCCAAAAAGTTTCAAGTTTTATGTTATGATTATGGGGATCTCATTTTCACTTCTATGATTTGTTCCATGTTAAGATATTATGATCTCTTTTGCAGGTTATGATTTTCAAAAAGATATGATATGATTTTTATTTCCTTTATTTGCCCTTGCTGAGCATTTGAGCTCACCCTTTTATGTTTTCTTTTCCCCAGGTCAGGAAGATGGATATTAAGTAGAATATGCTAAAGGGACCCTAGATATGATGAAAAAAATGGGAGACATTGTAGAAGATTTATGAACCAGTTGTTTATGTTTCCCAGTTTCTAAAGACACTATACCTATACGGTCCTTTGTGGTTTTGTGATATGTTGTAATAAGTGTGCTTCAATTTGGAAGTATTAACAATGTATGTAAAGTATGGGACGTTATAGTTGGTATCAGAGGAAAGGTATAGTCAACCTTTGGAAACTAGGATGTGAAAGCCTTAGTAAGAACCCTAAGGATACGTCTAAGCATAGAACACAATCTTAGTGTTTTAGAAATGGCCATGAATACCCTAGGATAATACCTTAAGTGTGAAATTTTATTCTTGATTATGGGGATTTCCTATTATAATTAGTGTTGCTCACACTATTCTTCTTGGTTTTAGTCAATGGCTTGAACCCGAAGGAACCGTGTTAATGCGGAATGCGATGGGCAAACCAATGATTGTCCCCCTGAGCAACCAAACGATATGTGAGCTGGAATGCAAAATCTTGTAGCCATGCTCACACAACTTTCTCAAGCTATGAATCATGCAGGAATTCCAAACGAGCAAAGGAAAGAGCAACATTCTGTTGAATCCTTCATGAGGCATCGTCCACCTTCTTTCAGTGGGTCTACTGATCCATTAGTTGCTGAACAATGGATTAGTACTACTGAAAAGATATTTTCAGTTCTTCAATGTTTTGAACATGAGAAAGTCATCCTAGAAGTGTATCGTTTGGAAGGAGATGCTGATCAATGGTGGAATCTTATTAAGAATACGAGGCAAAGGGATGAAATTGAGTCTATGGAATGGGACGAGTTCAAGAACATATTTTTCAATAAGTACTTCCCTCGTATTCTCCGAACAAAGATAGAGAAAGAGATTATTGAACTGAAGCAGAGGGATGATGAATCTGTTGGTACCTATGAAGCAAATTTTACAAGACTTGCAAGGTAATCTTCTGGTATTATTATCCAACCTGAGAGTAAGATCGATCGATTATTTAGTGGCTTAAAACCAAGTCTTCGAAGGGCGTTAGCCATAAGGGACTTCAATAGCTACGAGGAAATCGTTCGATGTGCTCTGAAAGTCGAGATGGAGATTGGAGTAACCCATCAGTCACATGGGTTTGATATGAAGAGGAAGATGGAATTCTGTAACACCCCAAGATTTCATAGTGTGTTATTTCTTCAAAATAATTCAATAACTTGCACTACACGCAACACCGAGTTCAATCAAACCATGACTTACCAAAGGAAAAAGCCATTTAAAAGAGGTTAATAATATTATTGACTAAATTTTAAACTTTATATAATCCTTATAATTTTAGATTCCATATTATGAGTTTCTTAGATATAATGCAAGAACAAATTCATTTTCAGTATTGCACTTTTATCAACTTTTAATAGTGAACCCTTTTTAAATACAATATATTAAACTTTTTGACTAAATGGGGACATCAAAAATTTAAAATGAAACATCCCAAGCATCCACGGTACGCTTTCTTTGAATAATACAGTAGCGTGTGTTGTACGCAACCTTGAGTTTTAACACACACCACAACTAATCAAACTAGCTATTATGAATAGTAATACCTACTTTTTGAAATTATATATATTTTATATTTGAAAATGTACTTCATTTTTGGATTCGGAATATCGAATTTAGCCTAAGGTGAAATTTTGGTACATTTCTGATAACTTTCATATTTTGATGAATAGTGAAAATTACTAAATTTTAATTAAAAACAACTTTTTTAATCAAAATAATTAATAGTGATAAATTATGAATTTGAGTGGTTTTAAAGTATATTTAGAATATATTTTTACCATTCAATTTAATGTTTATCATTGGACATAATTTTACAATTAAACCGAACATAAACAAGTGTCAATCTTTTGATAGTTATTATCTCTTAAAAACACGCTTTTTGTTTTGACAGCAGGAATTAATTTTAAATTAATTTCTGCCACTTCTGTGTTTTGAATTTAGGAAAATGGATTCCATATTTGGAATCAGGATGTTCAAATTGTGTAAATAGGTAACTTTTATTTTTAGACATTTTGAATAGTTACTGTGGTAAATATTTTATTTACCATGGTTAAAGGGTAAATCCGGTAAATAAGGGTTAAAAAAAATAATATTATAATAATAAAAAATTACCCTAAAACGTGTCCTAACCTTATTGGTGGACACATACCCGACCATGGGCATCCTTTGGTCAATTTGGGGACCCCTTGGAGCCACTTGTATGTGGTAGGGACACTTTATATTAATAAAGTTAAAATAAAAATAAAAATGGCATAAGCTTACATCTTTTAGAAGAACAATTTTTACATAGGGTTATACATGTTGGATTTTCGATTATAAATATTCATTAGAAAGATAAAAAGATTTCCTACATAATGATATTTTATTTATAATTTTTAGACATTATATAATTTATTTTATTTATGACACAATGATGATGCAGTAATTACTATAATAGTGAAAAATTAAAATAATTGATATTATAAATACCCAAATAATTATAATATGAAACTTTAAATGAATTAAACTAATTTTATATGATAATATGATATATTAGGATTGATTTAATTGACTTTTTTAGAAGTAATCAATCTGTTAGGAGTTTCAAAAAAATCAACTATTGAATAGTGTCAAAATTGACATAAAAGAGTTCTTAAAACAAATATTATATTATTAATTGATATTAAATTCCTAAAAATCTAAGGTTCGGCCAAGAGACTTATATTATGATAGGTTCCTCATTAATGGACCACTTTGGGGTCGCTTGGATGTATATAGTAAGTTTATTAACCATATTGTATAAAAATACAAAGAGACATTGTAAAAGTGAAACTAATTAACTTAGAGTTAATACTTAAAGATAAGGTTAATATAAGTACCCAAACCTGTCTAAATTCTATTTATTGAGTGGTTTTCGACCTATCCCCACCTTAACCTTTGAATAGTCAACTTTGGAGTCATTAGAAACCGAATATGAATTTATTATAAATTAATATTTCTAGCTTTTCCAAAGGTGCCCCTCACCCCTCTTATAAAAGGGCACTCCTCCTTCTCATTTCTTCACACCTCTAAAGCCTTTTGGTTCGGCCAAACTCTGCCCAAATACTCTCCCAACATCCCTCACTACAACCTAGAGGCCTTAGTTTGATCAGAAAGCCAACCTAAGGAGCCCTTTTGATCAAATCAAAAGGAAGAACCCGAAGAAGAGGTAATGATTTCACCACCCTTTTCTAAGTTCCTTTCTTCTTCCACTTCTTCTATGTTTGTTCTTACCATTCTAAAATAATAACTCCAGTATCTTACATATACTGTGATGTTATTATAAATATTGTACAACCATATTCAGTATTCTATCCACCCTTTGAATAACATGTCACCATACGTGCGTACGAACGGCTTACCGTCTCCACGTCGTGGTGTAATTGTTATTCAATATATTATTATTTGGATGGGTATAATAATGATGTGTAACTCATGTAAATAATAAATATAACATGTTAATGATTCTGTATATATGATATACCATCCATTTATATATTATTTTAAAACCAAAAGAATGATATTGTCGCTCGTGCGTACGTACGGACTACCGTCTCCACGAACGCGATGAGATTCATTCTCCATCGTATCCATTCAAATCTTATTCTCATTTTAGGGTTAAAAATAATGTTAATATCATTCTGATTATGAATAATATTTAATCTATCCATAAAAAACATGACTTATGTAACAAAACATATAAAGAAAATGAGTAAGTTAACACCCGAAACGGCGATAATACTAAGATATTATTATCAAATCAATATTAAAAGATCATATATGATATCATATTAATGTATATGATTCTTGTATAATTTAGTAACAATTATTTCACTATTATACAGGAGGTTAACCTACCCCAACCAAGGAAAAGTACAAGGTAAGGGTTATTTCACAATCTCTTCATTATCCGAGGTTGTTTATACGTAATAATCTACTGGGATTTCTTTATCATCCACATCCATGTTTCTTCGAAATGTATTTCAAAACATATTTATTATTTACAAGAATATGGGTTAAATTAATTTATACCCTTGTTTGAATTTTTGTAAGAGGTTTATAAAGGAATCTTTCCGTCGTTTTCAAAACAAGGTCCTTTTTAATCTTTTCGACAGAATTAAGATAAGAATGTTTTTTTAACTTATACGGCGGGTGCGGTTATTTTCCGCCGTTATAAAATCGTCAAAGCTTTCCTTACAATCTTACAAGAATATTTTCAAGAAAATGTTTTATTTTATATGGCTCTTAAATGATTTCAAAAATAGAAAGAGATATTTCTCTAAAAAGTGTTTTGATTTCATCTATGTCAACATCCTTTAATGGATTTTATGCTTATTTGAAGTTGATTTATTATAATACAAAACTTCTATATTGTATTGAAGGTTTTGTGATATGTTTGACTGTAGATGTTCTATTTTATACCATTCATAGTTTATGGTGAAACTATAGACATTTCGTATGCTAGTTTTAATCCGAATGTTTATGTTATATTTCAAACTTTTCTTCAGATGAATGTGCTAAACAAGTATGTTCCGGGTTGGGGACCGGTAAAAGTAAGCCCTCCAGGTTGGGGACTGGTTAAAGTAAGACCTCCAGGTTAGGGACTGGTAAAAGTATGCCCTCCGGGTTGGTGTCCGGTTATTAGAGGCACTCCGGGTTGGTGTCCGGTTATTAGAGGCACTCCGGGTTGGTGTCCGGTTATTAGAGGCACTCCGGGTTGGGTTCCGGTTAGAAGTAACCCCTAGGTCTTGGGATGAGGCCTAGACAAAGAAATTAACGTTTAGCATTATGCATTCCAACATTATGAAAGTGGTTATTGATATTGCATGTGATTATTCGATTAGTAGAATATCCATGTGAATAAGTAAATGGCATTATTTCATTTTACTTTTGCCATACTATGTTGAAGTTCAATTTTAAAAGGCTTTTGTTTTAGTAATTCATTGCCTTAAATGTTTATGATTATTTTGAATGTTCCGCTATATTGTTATCCTTACTGGGCATTTGAGCTCACCCCTTTTCTATGTTTTATTTTTCCCAGGTAGTGAAGAAGTAAATTATGAATGACTTGCAGGGATATTATGAGGGGTTAATAGTTTGGATATGAAGACTTTGTTGTTGTAGTAGTTTTCACTTTGAAATGTAATGTAAAACTTTATGATTATATCTAGTGTTTCCAAGGCTACTAAACCAATCGGTCTTTCGAGATTTGATCTTTCTTGTGATCATGCCAATGTTATGTAATAATGCACCGACTCTGGGTAGCTGGGGTCGGGGCGTTACAGTTGGTATCAGAGAAGTTTAGTACAAACCTTGGAAGCTAGATTTAGATAAACTCTGATTAGAGCACGTAGACCTAAGATGAACTTTGAGGATTAGTATAGAAGAACTTCCTAGAATTTTGGTATTGTAGAGACTTTGTGAGTTTTCCAAGCAATACATCCCTGTCTGGATACGAGCAGGTAGAGGCGGCTCTGGCACAGATGTACCTAGGGGTAAAACCCGAAAACACCGCTTTGAGCTAGACTCGAACGGGAACTGGTGCACGACAACGGGCCTTGCTGCACTCTTGGTTACGACACTCCCGGGGGATATGCTTTGGATAACTCTCATTTTCTTTACAAATCATTTTGAAGGGATTATGAGTATATACTTCCTCAAAGAAAACATTTTTATGATTATGGATAATATCCATAAATAGTTCAATTTATGTTAAGTGTTTTATAAGTATGGGATTATGTATTTTGATTCATAAACTGATCTAGTGTATTCCATTGTTTAGAAATGGCACTCAGTAGAAGGAATGAGAACTCCAGAAATTCACATGATCCAAATAGGAGGAAGGATCATATCTTTCATGGTCTTAAGCTAGAATTTATAAGAGAAATAGTCTCCCATGTATTATCATCATATGAAGAAATAATATCATGTGTTGATAAGATAAGTAAAGAGTTTACTGAGTCCTATGGCTTTGAAGGGAAGCAAGAGAAGAAAAGGATGGAAGAGAGAAAGATGGATAAAGGGAAGAGGGAAAAGAAGAATTTTCCCATATGTGGTAACTGTGGAAAGAAACACCCTGGAACTTGCCTGAAAGGAATGGGAGTTTGTTATAAGTGTGGAGGAAAAGGGCACAAAGTACGTGACTGCAAGGGTAAGAAAATGGTTTTAAATGTACAATGCTTCATTTGCAAGGAGTTTGGACACTACGCGAACCTATGTCCCAGTCATCAGACTATGCCGCAAATGATGTTATTGGATAATAATCAAGTTATGATACTACCACAGATGAAGAGGAATGATTAGAGTTCTTATGTTGATTATGTCAATTGAGCTTTGTATCAACAATGTACTTGTTATAATAATTATGGAGTATATAAGGATTGTACTGCAGTACTATTTCATTAAGGACTTGAGATTGTGTGGAACAAATAATAGTGACTCAATAGCAGGATAAATTTTTGGATAATATATGGTTGAGAGAATGATAAACCATAATATGGTTCTGATACAGAGTTAGTGATTTTAGAATAATACATGATTGATTTGGATAAATTATGTTAGATATTCTTGACTACCTTAAAACTGATTAATGATTTGTATATTCCATCATTTTTTTGGGGTTTAAAACATTTTTGGATTGATGAAGTATATACAGCATTCTATATGGAATAGGGGAGCATGAATATAATCAATAAGGAATATGGTAATTCAAGATGTTTCAGTTTATTAAAAGAATACAAGATGAAGGTATTCATATGCTATTACGGGGTAAAAAGGATCTATATTATGTTTACCTTCCTTATAAATGTTAGACTGTGAGTTTGGACAGAAGTATTTTGGATAGTTCTAGTTTGGATTATTTTGGATTGCCATAAAAGGACAACCCGGAGGTCTGGCGGCAACCCGTCGCATCCGGCAAGGCTGCGAGACTTGAACCCTCAACCGAAGGGCGACAAGGGTGTATCACCTACCACTGTCCCACGAGATGTCCTGAATTAAATAATGTAGTTTTTTTTAAAAGATCTGGTGGATGAATTATAATTCATTTATTTTGGAACCCTGTACGAATAGTATAAATAGAAAAAAAAAATTACGTTCTATTATCTTTTAGAATGAAAGATGAGTTTGTGGTAGAAATTTATTAATGGGTAAAATTATAATTATAAAGTAAGTATATCTCCTTATTATCTTATCCAATCTCATAAATAAATTCGTCAACATTAATAATATAAACTTAGAACAAAAATGTTGTCCTAGATGGTACCTTAAATCATCACAAATTTATGGCTTTGGGATTGTTGTCCTTTTCATAGCCATGTTCTCTACCACTCTCTATCAGATAATTGATGGTTAGATTTCTCCTCCATATCCATATTTTCCTACATGGAACCCTAGTATGTGTTATTTTCGGTAATCTTCATACTTTCCACTCTTTATTTTAAATAGAGGCCTCATTAATTCATTTTTCGATGTGGGATTTCAACTAGGATATTTTGAAACGTAAAAAATGTGTTATCCTAATACCCTATGTTTTGTTGAACCGATGGTATTTCAATTCATCATAGATTAATGAATTTAAGGAACTCAATTTTATACTTGTTTGTGATTGATGACCTCAATCACTACCTATAAATATTTACGTTTTTCCTCCGATTATATGTCTCCAATTTCCACCAATGTTCTCCTAATCGAGATCATAATTTGGTGGTGACCCTTTGATTTCTCTTTTCCTCATATTAAGACTAAATTTTAGTAACCCAATTTCCGATGTGGGTTTTCCCACAAATATATTTTCTACTTTCAACCTTTTATTTTCGAAGAACAATTTCAAATTGCGAGGACGCAATTTATTGAAGGAGGGGAGAATGTAACACCCCAAGATTTCATAGTGTGTTATTTCTTCAAAATAATTCAATAACTTGCACTACACGCAACACCGAGTTCAATCAAACCATGACTTACCAAAGGAAAAAGCCATTCAAAAGAGGTTAATAATATTATTGACTAAATTTTAAACTTTATATAATCCTTATAATTTTAGATTCCATATTATGAGTTTCTTAGATATAATGCAAGAACAAATTCATTTTCAGTATTGCACTTTTATCAACTTTTAATAGTGAACCCTTTTTAAATACAATATATTAAACTTTTTGACTAAATGGGGACATCAAAAATTTAAAATGAAACATCCCAAGCTTCCACGGTACGCTTTCTTTGAATAATACAGTAGCGTGTGTTGTACGCAACCTTGAGTTTTAACACACACCTCAACTAATCAAACTAGCCGTTATGAATAGTAATACCTACTTTTTGAAATTATATATATTTTATATTTGAAAATGGACTTCATTTTTGGATTCGGAATATCGAATTTAGCCTAAGGTGAAATTTTGGTACATTTCGGATAACATTCATATTTTGATGAATAGTGAAAATTACTAAATTTTAATTAAAAACAACTTTTTTAATCAAAATAATTAATAGTGATAAATTATGAATTTGAGTGGTTTTAAAGTATATTTAGAATATATTTTTACCATTCAATTTAATGTTTATCATTGGACATAATTTTACAATTAAACCGAACATAAACAAGTGTCAATCTTTTGATAGTTATTATCTCTTAAAAACACGCTTTTTGTTTTGACAGCAGGAATTAATTTTAAATTAATTTCTGCCACTTCTGTGTTTTGAATTTAGGAAAATGGATTCCATATTTGGAATCAGGATGTTCAAATTGTGTAAATAGGTAACTTTTATTTTTAGACATTTTGAATAGTTACTGTGGTAAATATTTTATTTACCATGGTTAAAGGGTAAATCCGGTAAATAAGGGTTAAAAAAAATAATATTATAATAATAAAAAATTACCCTAAAACGTGTCCTAACCTTATTGGTGGACACATACCCGACCATGGGCATCCTTTGGTCAATTTGGGGACCCCTTGGAGCCACTTGTATGTGGTAGGGACACTTTATATTAATAAAGTTAAAATAAAAATAAAAATGGCATAAGCTTACATCTTTTAGAAGAACAATTTTTATATAGGGTTATACATGTTGGATTTTCGATTATAAATATTCATTAGAAAGATAAAAAGATTTCCTACATAATGATATTTTATTTATAATTTTTAGACATTATATAATTTATTTTATTTATGACACAATGATGATGCAGTAATTACTATAATAGTGAAAAATTAAAATAATTGATATTATAAATACCCAAATAATTATAATATGAAACTTTAAATGAATTAAACTAATTTTATATGATAATATGATATATTAGGATTGATTTAATTGACTTTTTTAGAAGTAATCAATCTGTTAGGAGTTTCAAAAAAATCAACTATTGAATAGTGTCAAAATTGACATAAAAGAGTTCTTAAAACAAATATTATATTATTAATTGATATTAAATTCCTAAAAATCTAAGGTTCGGCCAAGAGACTTATATTATGATAGGTTCCTCATTAATGGACCACTTTGGGGTCGCTTGGATGTATATAGTAAGTTTATTAACCATATTGTATAAAAATACAAAGAGACATTGTAAAAGTGAAACTAATTAACTTAGAGTTAATACTTAAAGATAAAGTTAATATAAGTACCCAAACCTGTCTAAATTCTATTGATTGAGTGGTTTTCGACCTATCCCCACCTTAACCTTTGAATAGTCAACTTTGGAGCCATTAGAAACCGAATATGAATTTATTATAAATTACTATTTCTAGCTTTTCCAAAGGTGCCCCTCGCCCCTCTTATAAAAGGGCACTCCTCCTTCTCATTTCTTCACACCTCTAAAGCCTTTTGGTTCGGCCAAACTCTGCCCAAATACTCTCCCAACATCCCTCACTACAACCTAGAGGCCTTAGTTTGATCAGAAAGCCAACCTAAGGAGCCCTTTTGATCAAATCAAAAGGAAGAACCCGAAGAAGAGGTAATGATTTCACCACCCTTTTCTAAGTTCCTTTCTTCTTCCACTTCCTCTTTGTTTGTTCTTACCATTCTAAAATAATAACTCCAGTATCTTACATATACTGTGATGTTATTATAAATATTGTACAACCATATTCAGTATTCTATCCACCCTTTGAATAACATGTCACCATACGTGCGTACGAACGGCTTACCGTCTCCACGTCGTGGTGTAATTGTTATTCAATATATTATTATTTGGATGGGTATAATAATGATGTGTAACTCATGTAAATAATAAATATAACATGTTAATGATTCTGTATATATGATATACCATCCATTTATATATTATTTTAATACCAAAAGAATGATATTGTCGCTCGTGCGTACGTACGGACTACCGTCTCCACGAACGCGATGAGATTCATTCTCCATCGTATCCATTCAAATCTTATTCTCATTTTAGGGTTAAAAATAATGTTAATATCATTCTGATTATGAATAATATTTAATCTATCCATAAAAAACATGACTTATGTAACAAAACATATAAAGAAAATGAGTAAGTTAACACCCGAAACGGCGATAATACTAAGATATTATTATCAAATCAATATTAAAAGATCATATATGATATCATATTAATGTATATGATTCTTGTATAATTTAGTAACAATTATTTCACTATTATACAGGAGGTTAACCTACCCCAACCAAGGAAAAGTACAAGGTAAGGGTTATTTCACAATCTCTTCATTATCCGAGGTTGTTTATACGTAATAATCTACTAGGATTTCTTTATCATCCACATCCATGTTTCTTCGAAATGTATTTCAAAACATATTTATTATTTACAAGAATATGGGTTAAATTAATTTATACCCTTGTTTGAATTTTTGTAAGAGGTTTATAAAGGAATCTTTCCGTCGTTTTCAAAACAAGGTCCTTTTTAATCTTTTCGACAGAATTAAGATAAGAATGTTTTTTTAACTTATACGGCGGGTGCGGTTATTTTCCGCCGTTATAAAATCGTCAAAGCTTTCCTTACAAGATTACAAGAATATTTTCAAGAAAATGTTTTATTTTATATGGCTCTTAAATGATTTCAAAAATAGAAAGAGATATTTCTCTAAAAAGTGTTTTGATTTCATCTATGTCAACATCCTTTAATGGATTTTACGCTTATTTCAAGTTGATTTATTATAATACAAAACTTATATATTGTATTGAAGGTTTTGTGATATGTTTGACTGTAGATGTTCTATTTTATACCATTCATAGTTTATGGTGAAACTATAGACATTTCGTATGCTAGTTTTAATCCGAATGTTTATGTTATATTTCAAACTTTTCTTCAGATGAATGTGCTAAACAAGTATGTTCCGGGTTGGGGACCGGTAAAAGTAAGCCCTCCAGGTTGGGGACTGGTTAAAGTAAGCCCTCCAGGTTAGGGACTGGTAAAAGTATGCCCTCCGGGTTGGTGTCCGGTTATTAGAGGCACTCCGGGTTGGTGTCCGGTTATTAGAGGCACTCCGGGTTGGGTTCCGGTTAGAAGTAACCCCTAGGTCTTGGGATGAGGCCTAGACAAAGAAATTAACGTGTAGCATTATGCATTCCAACATTATGAAAGTGGTTATTGATATTGCATGTGATTATTCGATTAGTAGAATATCCATGTGAATAAGTAAATGGCATTATTTCATTTTACTTTTGACATACTATGTTGAAGTTCAATTTTAAAAGGCTTTTGTTTTAGTAATTCATTGCCTTAAATGTTTATGATTATTTTGAATGTTCCGCTATATTGTTATCCTTACTGGGCATTTGAGCTCACCCCTTTTCTATGTTTTATTTTTCCCAGGTAGTGAAGAAGTAAATTATGAATGACTTGCAGGGATATTATGAGGGGTTAATAGTTTGGATATGAAGACTTTGTTGTTGTAGTAGTTTTCACTTTGAAATGTAATGTAAAACTTTATGATTATATCTAGTGTTTCCAAGGCTACTAAACCAATCGGTCTTTCGAGATTTGATCTTTCTTGTGATCATGCCAATGTTATGTAATAATGCACCGACTCTGGGTAGCTGGGGTCGGGGCGTTACAAATTCAAAGGAAAATCTAAAGAGCACACTGAAAAGAAGATGAGCATTCCCTTATGCTCAAAGTGTGGAATGAAACATGGAGGGAGTTGTCTTAAAGGGACAAGTAAATGTTTCAAATGTGGAAAGGAAGGTCATCGGGCATTTGAATGCCACGATAATGGGAAGAAGATGTCTAATGATGCAAACAAAGGAAGGGATAGATATAATGAACCTATTACACTTCAATGTTTCAAGTACAAGGAGATGGGGCATTATGCCAATCAATTCCCAAATCCAAGGGTTGATGATGATGGTCGACGTCAACAAAACCTTAAGGCTAAAGACTATGGAATGTCACATGAAATTTCTATCAGCGTTGTGGAATACGATTACGAAGTGGTGAAAGGTACACTTACCATCCACTCTAAAGTAGAAAATGTTTTATTTGATTCTGGATCCACCCACTCTTTTATTTCTGAAAAGTTTTCTAAGGGTATCACCGTATTACCTCAACAATTAGATGTTGAGTTAGCTGTGACAACACCTAATGGCACAACAGTCGCATCAAAAGTTTATAATTCTTCTCCGATCGAAGTTTGTGGGAAAGTACTTCCTGCAAATCTTGTGATCCTTTCTTTAGTGGAATTTGATGTGATTCTTGGCATGGATTGGCTTTCTCTACATGGAGCTCATATTAATTGCCAAAGAAGGGAAGTCACATTTCATATTCCAGATCAATATACGATCATCTATTGATGCAAGGATGAACATAACCTTTTAGTGGAAATTCCTTCCATCATATGGGTCTTGATACCACTAAATGAAGGTTATTTATCTCAAATGGTTGGTGAGAAACTTACGATTAAGAATATGCACATCGTACGAGAGTTTGATGATGTATTTCCGGAGGAATTACCAGGTCTTCCACCAAATCATGAAGTTGAGTTTTCAATAGAACTTGTACCGGGTGCTTTGCCTATTTCAAAGACACCTTATAGAATGGCCCCAATTGAGTTGCAGGAATTGAAGAAGAAACTCCAAGAGAATCTTGATAAGGGATTCATACGCCCTAGTGCATCACCTTGGGGAGCACCTGTTCTTTTTGTTAAGAAGAAAGATGGATCAATGAGACTCTGCATTGATTATTGAGAACTTAACAAGATCACTATCAAGAACAAATATCCTCTCCCACGCATTGATGACTTATTTGACCAACTACGCGGAGCTCAATACTTTTCCAACATTGATCTTCGTTCAGGGTATCATCAATTAAGGGTAAAAAAAAGGATATACCAAAGACGGCTTTCCGTACAAGGTATGGACACTATGAATTTATAGTGATGCCATTTGGTCTTACTAATTCCCCTGCTATCTTCATGGATCTAATGAATAGAGTCTTTATAGAATATCTTGATCAATTTGTGGTAGTATTTATAGACGATATTCTTGTCTATTCAAAGAGCAAGGAAGAGCATGAAGATCACTTGAGAATTATATTGAAGACCCTGAGAAAGGAGAAGCTTTATGCCAAATTTACCATGTGTGAATTTTGGCTTCAAAAAGTTGCATTTTTGGGTCAAATAATCTCAAAAGAGGGGATATCTGTGGATCCAGCAAAAACAGAGGTTATCGAAAGATGGTCAAGACCAACAATAGTAACTGAGATCCAAAGTTTTCTTGGTTTGGCTTGATATTATCGACGTTTTGTAAAGGATTTTTCACGATTATCTAATCCACTCACCAAGTTGACTCAGAAAGGAGTTAAGTTTGTCTGGACGGAAGAATGTGAAGAGAATTTCAAGGTGTTGAAAAGAAGGTTATCCAGTGCACCTGTGCTCACACTACCTTGTAGTGGAAAAAGGTTTGTGATATACAGTGATGCATCCAAGAAGGGATTGGGGTGTGTTCTTATGCAAAATGATATGGTGATAGTTTATTCCTCACGACAGTTGAAAATCCATGAGCAAAATTACCCAACACATGATTTGGAGTTGGCTGCGGTAATCTTTGCATTAAAGATTTGGAGGCATTACCTTTATGGTGAAAGGTGTGATATTTATACTGATCATAAAATTTTAATGTATATTTTCACACAAAAGGAGCTGAATATGCGTCAAAGAAGATGGTTGGAGCTGATTAAGGATTATGACTGCTCAATCCATTACCACCCTGGGAAAGCAAACAAGGTGGCAGATGCATTAAGTCGACAAGACCATGCTATTTTATCCATGATGAGGATCACAAAAGATCCAATATTTATGGATTTACAAAGTATGGATCTTGGAATTATAATGGAAGGGGGAAAATCATATCTTTCTCAAATGAATGTTCAACCATCTATACATGTGAAGATTAAATAGGCACACAAAGAAGATGTAGAGTTACAATAGAAGGTGAGAAATGTTACTGAATTCAACCTTGATTGTGATGGGATAATAAAGTTCAGGAATCGGGTTTGTGTTCCTCCCATCCCCGAATTAAAGAAGGAGCTGCTGGATGAGGCTCATAGTTCATTATTCTCTATTCATCCTGGAAGCACGAAGATGTATAGGGACCTGAAAGAGTACTTTTGGTGCGATGGCATGAAAAGAGATGTTGCTGAATATGTCTCTCGATGCTTGGTTTGTCAACAAGTTAAAGCTGAGAGACAAAAGTCTAAGGGGATGTTACAACCATTGCCCATACCCGAATGGAAATGGGAAAACATCACTATGGACTTTTTCACAGGACTTCCTAAAACATCCAAAGGCAATAATGCTATTTGGGTCATAGTTGATCGTCTTACAAAGTCTGCACACTTCATTGCTATTAGAGAGGATTTCTCTCTAGATCAGCTTGCTAGGATATATGTAAAGGAAGTGGTAAGATTTCATGGAGTACCACTTTCTATTATATCTGATCGGGATCCGAGATTTACCTCGATGTTCTGGCGAAGTCTTCAGCACACTCTGGATACAGAGTTGAGTTTCAGCACTGTTTATCATCCCCAGACAGACGGTCAGTCTGATAGAACAATTCAAACCCTAGAAGATATGTTGAGAGATTGCTCTATGGATTCCAAAGGAGGTTGGGATCAACACCTACCTTTGGTGGAATTTTCTTATTATAATAGCTTTCACTCCAGTATTCATATGGATCCTTATGAAGCTCTCTATGGAAAGAAATGCAGGACTCCAACTTGCTGGGATGATGTTGGGGAAAGAAAGCTATTAGGACCTGATCTCGTTGATGAAATGGCAGAAAAGGTCAGATCTATTCAACAACACATAAGAGAAGCTCAGAGTCGACAGAAAAGTTATGCCGACAACCGAAGAAAAGACCTAGAGTTTGAAGTTGGTGATAAAGCGTTCTTACGAATATCTCCCTGGAAGGGGGTTATGAGATTTGGAAAGAAGGGGATTTTGAGCCCTAGATATATCGGTCCTTTCGAAAAATTGGATCGTGTTGGGAAGGCAGCTTACCGATTGGCGCTTCCAACGAATCTCTCTCAAGTTCACGATGTGTTCCATGTATCTCTCCTGAGAAAGTACATACCTGATCCTTCACATGTACTCAGCTCAGAAGTTGTACCGCTGGAGCAAGATCATTCTTATGAAGAACAGCCGATAGAGATTCTGGATCGTAGCGAAAAAGTCCTACGAAACAAGACCACTTGATTGGTGAAAGTTTTATGGAGGAACCACCAATTAGAAGAAGCTACATGGGAGTTTGAGGATATGATGAGGGAGAAGTATCCTCATCTGTTTGTTACAAAGTGACGAATTTCGAGGGAGAAATTCTTTTTAAGGGGTGTAGAATGTAACACCCGAGATTTTTATGAGTAATATTTTGTTTTTATATATCATCAAAGGAATCTTTCACTACATACTAGCTTGGCTTACTTTACACGCAATCATGACCATCCTCGATATCTTGCGTCGTACGCAATACCGAGTTTCACTAAACAACGATATGCTATTAAAATATTATTAAAACTAGCCGTTATGAATAGTAATAACCACTTTTTGAAATTTTATAAATTTTATTTTTCAAAATGGACTTCATTTTTGGATTCGGAATACCGAAATTGGCCTAGGGTGAAATTTTGGTATTTTTCTGAAAACTTTCAATTTTTGATGAATAGTGAAACCACTAAGTGGTAGGTTAAAAACTGAATTTTGCATAAAACTTAATTTTACCGCTTCTATGAATGGAATTTCGAAAATCCGACAGACACGGTTCATATTAGTATGTAAAATGTGGTTCAATGAGATAAAAATAATTTTTTGGTGAATAGTAACTTTTTACTTTTTTTACCGCGGTTAATAGTAAATAGGGTAACTAAGGGTAAATATGATATTAATATTACTCTAACACATGTCCTAATTCTATTGGATAAGTGAAATTCGACAAAAAACCACCTTATGAATAAAATATGACCATTTAGGCCCACATGGGTTAGATTAGGACATTTATTATTAATTTATTTAAAGAAGGGTTAAAATAGTTAAAATCAAAGTTTAATAAGTAAATAATTTTTAATATGGGGTTATACATAAGATAAATTCGACAATAAATATTCTTTAGAAAGATAAAAAGATTTCCTATATAATGGTATTTTATTTACAATTTTTATACATTAAATAATTTAATTTAATTATGACACAACGATGATGCAGTAATTATATTATTTATGAAATATTAACATAATTGATGTTATAAACACCAAAATAAATGTAATTTGAGACTTTTTATGAATTACACTAATTTTATAGGTTACTATGATATATTAGTGTTGATTTAATCAACTTGGTTCGAACATATAATTCTGTTATAACTTTCACAAAAATCATATATCAAATAGTGTCAAAATTGACACAAAATAGTTTTTTAATCAAATATTATATTATTAATTGTTATTTTATTTCTAAAAATCTAATGTTCGGCCAAATGACTTAGATAAGGATATATATATTAATAATAAAAAATTTGGGGTTCGTTTGGCATGTTATAGTAAGTGTATTAACCATATAGTGAAAGAAAATAAAATGACACGTTAAAAGTTAAATTATTTAACTTAGAGTTAAATCTAATTGATAAGTTTAAAATAATACCCTAAACATGTCTAAATACTATTGGTTGATTGGATTTCGACCCATCCCCACTTTAGCTTCGAAATAAGACCCTTTGGAGCCATTATAAACCGATTTTGACTTTAATATAAAATAATATTTTGAGATATTCCTAAGGTGCCCCTCTCCTCCCTTATAAAAGGGCACCTCCTCCCCCTCCTCCTCACACCAATTTGAGCACTCAAGCTCGGCCAACCCCTGCCATTTTCTCCTCTCCACTTCCCTAGAATAATCCTAGAGGTCCTGGTCTCCTTCAAAAACCAATCTTAGTTCCCTAAGTGGAGGATTCAATGAAGCGTTCCAAAGAAGAGGAGCTTCGGACACGTACAAAGCAAATCGGACCTAAGGTAAGGGAAAATACCACAATCTCATTTTTATCTAAGATTGTTTATTCGTAAGTATTTACTGGGGTGTATTTTATCATCCACATCCATGTTCCCTCAATATGTAATATTGTTTCCATCCACTTACAATAGTTTAAATCCAATTTTACCCTTTGGTGAGTTTTTAGTAAACAATATGAAAGAAATCTTTTGTCGTTTTTTTTCGTACGAGGTACTTTTTGACTTTTCCGACAAAGGTACGAATAATGTTTTTTTTAACTTATACGGCATGTATGGATTTTTAAAACATTATTTCCAAGAAGATTCCTTTACAAGTTTTCAAGTTTATTTTTAATCAACTTCTTTTATTTTAAAGTCGTATGATATGTTATGAAAGGAAAAATGTTTTTCGAAGAAGAAAGGATATTTTCCTCAACAATTCATTTCATGTGTTTTATCAAAATTATTTTCCATCTAAGATAATAAAGGGTTCTGTTTCTATCCATATTTTTACATTGATTTGACTATGTTGTGATGGAATTATGTTTATGAATTCCTTTAGCTTATATGAATCGTTTTATGATGTCATGTTGTTTAAGAATCCCATTTTTATTACATGGGTTATGCTATGATGTATGGTTTATGATTATGTGGCACACATAAGAAAGGATTCATTATAAGATGGGTGGGACCTATATCTCCCTCCAATGCATTGGGTAAAGATTTTATATCTCAAGAGATAGACATGGCTGGAACGGTAGGTTATACCGGTTCAGAGAAACAGGACTGGAACGAGGGTGAATCGGTTTAGAAAGGGACTTTGTCCACTAAGATAGTCTTGGCAATGAGTCATGACTAACAAGAAATGATTTTCCATGATTTTGTGTACATGCCACAAAGTTTCAAGTTTTATGTTATGATTATGGGGATCTCATTTTCACTTCTATGATTTGTCCCATGTTAAGATATTATGATCTCTTTTGCAGGTTATGATTTTCAAAAAGATATGATATGATTTTTTTTCCTTTATTTTCCCTTGCTGAGCATTTGAGCTCACCCTTTTATGTTTTCTTTTCCCCAGGTCAGGAAGATGGATATTAAGTAGAATATGCTAAATGGACCCTAGATATGATGAAATAAATGGGAGACACTGTAGATGATTTATGAACCAGTTGTTTATGTTTCCCAGTTTCTAAAGACACTATACCTATACGGTCCTTTGTGGTTTTGTTATATGTTGTAATAAGTGTGCATCAATTTTGAAGTATTAACAATGTATGTACAGTATGGGACGTTATATGTTACTTGAGCATCGGTTTCTAAATGTGGGTGTCAGAGATGAAACCAAAGATGATGAAATAGGTTGATGTTGGGATTACCCATTAATATAAAAGTTAGATTCATGTTGAACTTTTTGTTTGTTTATATATTTTTATCTCTCCACTCCTTGAGCTAGATAGTCTTTCATAACTTAATTTTGAAAGAAACAAAGTAGCATGGGGTATTCTATATGATTTTTTTGTTTAGATTCTCGATGTTGTATGGGTATATGGTCTTTATATAGGTAGAAAAGGCTCGATGGGTAGTTCGTACAGTCATATTGTTGAGACCCTTTTTTCGGTAGCTTAGGAAGTTTTCCCAGAATACCTAGAAATATGGAACTATGGAAAATGATATTTTTGTGAAAAATATTAATGAATGATGTGGAACCATTGAGGTTGGAGCTTTCGGTTATGCAATGTTGAGGTTATACCAATGAGAAACTTTGTACATGGTTTGATTATGCTTGGAGGGAATGTAACTTTGTTGTGATGCTAATGAAATGAAATGTGGAATTGATAATGGTTAATTAATTAATGTAAATGGGAACTCATACAAATTGATAATGTAACCTAATGGAGATATTTAAATGGTTGTGTTCCTATAGGAAAAGTAGGCTTAGTAGTGGGAACCGGGTGTCTGGGAGATGTTAGCTACAGTTGAATATAAGACTAGGTTTTTACCATAGTGTAGTTATGAGCTATATAATATCATGTTCTTTAGTGTTTCATTTTGAAACACAAACATATTGTTTAGGCTTTCAAACACCCATAAACTCTGAGCACTGGCGGAGGGGGGGTCACCAACATCCCAGTGGAAGGATGGATGGAT
Organism: Viscum album; assembly: GCA_963277665.1. Lineage (NCBI taxonomy): Eukaryota > Viridiplantae > Streptophyta > Magnoliopsida > Santalales > Viscaceae > Viscum > Viscum album. The sequence goes on along the minus strand of OY728165.1, from coordinate 65,607,782 downwards.
GACTACCCCCTTTGTCCTCAATCTATTATTTTTGTTTTTACTAGTTCTTGTATGCATGGAGGTTAGTTTTCCCCATATATGTTTGTAGTGGTCAGTAATGGATAGTGCACTACAAAAAAATGTTGAGTTTAGAAGGGGTTATTTTTGACATTAAAATAGGTTATAACCCCTTCTAAAGGTATTAGTGGTGGTAGTGGGGAACCACCGCTAATATGGCCGCCTACCGTTAGTAGGGGAAGTTTTGGGAAACCGCTGCTAAAATCATGTTGACTTTAGCCGTGATTACAATATAGGGGGTTTAAACCCCCTCTAATGATGACATAAATTCACTAAAAAATCTTGGATAAGATGCGGTTTGGTTGGAATCAGGACCAGTTCAAAACTGTTGGGGCGGTTTAAACCACCCCAAATGTGGGTACATTAAGGGGCAGTTATAGAAACCACCCATAAAACCTCTATTTTTTTAATTGGATTAGCGCGCTAGTGCCCCCCATGTCAGAGATGCTCACTCTACTCACCCCATCCTCATCTATCTCCCCTCCCTCACTCTCCCCCATCCTCATCCCGACCTCGCTCCCCATCCCCGTCTCGCTCCCCACCCTCAGTCAACCCCATGTCCCAGTCTCGCTCCCCGCCCTCACTCACCCTTGTCCCCATCCCGACCTCACTCACACCACCTCCCCCATCTCTCTCCCTGCCCTTACGCACCCCCATCCCCGGCGCGCACCCGGCACCCACCTCCCCCTATCTCTCCTGGTCTCTCTCCCAGTCCCATGTGCCCCTGACACCCGCCCTCCCCCTCCTGCCTCCAATTCACCGCATTCCCACTCCCAGTCCCCAATTCCACCAACACCTGATCTCCCCCTCCCAACTTCAGTTCACCACATTGTTTCCCCAAGGGCCACATCACATGCCTTCAGTTCGCCTCCAGTTCGATCTGTTTCTGGTTAATTTTTATAAAAATGAGGTGGTATACGGATTTGAACCACACCCTGCATTAAATTAACAGCAAAATAACCTACGGTTTTACCACTACAACATTTTATTTTTATTTATGTTAAGTCATATTATCCTCTATTTATATATTTTTTATCCGTTATTTTAATAAATATTATTTATATCACATATTTTAACACATTTAAACATATAAACTATATATAAATTTATATAGACTATATATATATATATGTATAACCACATATATTGATATATATATAAATATATACATTTTTATTATTTATATACTTATATACATATTTATAAATTTTATACATGTTTATTTATATTATTTATATAAATAATTATATGTATATATATATATACATTTAAGAATATAAGTAATTTAATGGAATATATTTATAAATAAATTTAAATGTAAGTGTGCTTGTGTATTTATATAATATTTTTATAATCGATGCACAACTTTATGGACATCCTTTTGATATCATTGCAATTTGAATCAGGTCTTTTTATTGTATTTTCCGTTGTAGTTTACCATATTATTTACATTTTAAAAATAAAATAATTGCATGTAGATATAATATGATTATAATATATATTTATTTAATTATTTTTATATACATGTGTGTGTGTGTGATAACAATAATATTATTATTTTTTATAACTGTTATTACACAAATTTTTTAAACAATACAATTTATCTGTCAGTTTTATAAATACCATACATTTATTTTGTGATTTATATCATTCATATATTATGTTAAATACATTTATATTCTATATTTATTTAAATTATTTACATACTTTAATAGACATTTACATATTATATACATTTTAATAGAAATAATATATATAAGTATTTAATTATTGTATTTATAAAAATTATCTAAAAAATTATTATATAATATATTTCAATACATATATTTATTATTATGTACATTATTATATATTTATTTGTATAAATTGTATAATATTTTATATAATTAATATATAATTAATATTATATGAAATAAATATATATGAAATACAATTTATAAAAATATTAATATTATATATTATTAATATTAAATGAAATGCAATTTATACAAATATTATATATGAAATAAATTTATACAATTATTTATATATTGTTATATAAAATACGATTTATACAAATATTTATAAAATGTATTTTAATACAAATATTTATTATTTTGCACATTAATATATATATATATATATTAATAAATATAATTGTATTATATTATGTACATAAATATATATGTATTTTAATAAATATAATTGTTTAATATGGTGTAAATTAATACACATTTATTTTTATAAATTGTATGTCATATAATATTGATTATATATAATTTTAAAGTAGGAACATGTTATTTGAAAATATATTTTTTATTATTATATTATAAATTATAAAAACTACAAGATTGGGTTTTTATATGATAAATTTTTTAAATAAATTATAATATTTTTATATTTTTATATTTATATAATAGGTTTATACTTTTATATTATATAAATTGATATTATGTGAGAAATTTTTTATAAAACTAAATTTATATTATTGTACAAAAAATTATAAAATTATATTTCTATTTATATATAAATACAATTAAATACAATCATATAAATAATATATATGATATTAATATATATCATGCATTTAAATACATTTATATATTGTGGTTTAATTATACATATATATATATATATTATTTATGTACTTGTAAAAAAATAGTGGGGGATCACAAACCCCTCTAATGTAAAGACATTAGATGGGGTTTTGAACCCCCTCTAATTTAAATACATTAACGGGGGTTTTAAAATCCCTCTAATTTAAAGACATTGGAGTGGGGTTATGAACCCCTCTAATTTAAGACATTAAAGGGGGGTTTCAACACATTCTAATTTAAAGGCATTGGACGGTGTTTTAAACCCCCACTAAAATCCAATTGGATATTAAAAAAGTAATGTTAAAAATTTAGAGGGGGTTCAAAACCCCCAATAATTTATGAAATTAGAGGGGGTATATAACCCCTTCTAAATTTTATGATTAGCAGGGAATCTACATAATTTTCCTTAATTGTTTTAGAAAATAAATTTAGAGGGGGTTTCGCACTACCCCCTCTAAATTCAACGATTTGTGGGTGTAGTGAACACCCCCTCTAATTGTACAAAAAATGAATTTTGAGGGGGTTGTGAATAACCCCCTCTAAATAACCACTTCTAATGTAATGTTTTTTTGTAGTGGTGGTTATTTCACAAACACATATTCTGGAAATAGTTTCCCATGCATTACTATAGGTGTAACGGGTATTGGCTGTGATGGCTTGAGAATCCTTACTCACTGTATAAGCTACAATGGCTTGAGGATCCTTACTCGGTGTACGAGTTATAATGGCTTGAGGTATTATACCCAATGTATGATATTTTATATATGGTGGGTCCTAGAAACTACATGTATATTGTTTTTATTTGGTTGTGGTGGAGAGTTGCATGAGGTTCATGTTGTGGTTCTTCTCCCATGTGTGTGTGGGAAAGCCTATTTGGAGAGAGATGCTTAGGATGTGTGATGTTGGATAAAAGAAGAAAATCACTATGGAAGTTATAACGTGGAAACATTGAAACTATTCATCATATTATATACTATTGTATGTGATAATTGGTGAGAGTATCAATGGTGAGGTTAAGAACATAGTACACATGTTTAGATGACGGGTTAGTTTCACATGTTGTTTACTTTGATTTAACATGATTTCTTTACTTTTTCACAACACGATCTGAGGAGGATAATACTGAGTATACTGTTATTCTCACCCTACTTATATATATTCCTTATTTCAGATCACATGGAGCAGGTTGAAGATCAAGCAAGTTACTACTAGCTTGGTGGGTTTTCTGGAGTTGTTTGGGCCTTGTGGTCACTTTCGTTTTACATTCCTTTGGTACTTCCACATTTCCCCTTTCAGTTTTTGTAGTTCATTCATGAAATTACATATGTACACTTGGGTTTCATTTAACTTTTATTCAGAGAAGGAGTTGTTTGGTGTTTATATTATCTCTCTCCATTCCATGTGTTCTCTGAGAGTGTAATTCATCCCGTCTATGTTTTTACTATACCCTCAGTGCTTGTCACTAACTCGGGTCCTATTGGGGGTGGGACTCGGGTTTCATTATCTCCCTTCTCCCATTTCTAGCCCAAGAGGTGTAAAATATTTGGGGAGGGGGACATGATAATGAATTGGTTCCTTACTTAACAATGATAAACTATAGTTTATTTGATTCTTTGTAGCTAAACATTAGACATCAGGACATATAGTCTATTCATTATGTCCCATTACATAACTTATAGACAGATCTTTTTAATGTACATTGTTTTTTATTAATATATGTAAATCAAAAATATGGATTAATACCCTATTTATAAGGATTCATCATTGTTTTATCTTGGGTACTAACTATGTAAATTCACATTATTGTAATCCCACATAAGGATGAAATATGTATAATGCCCATCCTCTATGTAAGATATTGATAAATATAGGGGTATCATTTTCACTCTCTAGGATTCAATTGTTATAACTGTATAAGACAAACATAATTTCATGTTCTTTTTAAATTATGAAAAGAATTTATCTCCTACCCTACATGCATGTTTGGTCTTTATATGTACCATTTTAAAAAGAACTACACATGGAATGATTCTCATTTTGATGAGATATATAGTGATGACAAGATATTATATTTTACATTCAGTCATTATTTGGTATCATGTTAAACAAATCCCTTCCATGAGATCCAACAACATAGAGATATTCTTTCTTTCAGTGAAATTAAATGTCTCCATATATTCCCTATCAGGAACTCCCATGTGATTCATTTGATTTTTCTAGTTTTCTCTTGTTTCTCACACCGAGCATGACCCATGTTAATTTTGAGGACTAGAAGTGTCTATATTACAATCATTATTTAGATTCATTTTATTTGAAGGTAGGAATATTAGTCCAGGATGCATTAAATTAACCTTCATAGTACTAGTCTTGGCTTTAAGGATTTAAAATTCCTAGCACCCATGTCCTTACTAGAGAACAATTAACACCATAGTCACCATCCCTACTATGTGACATTAAACATCTTGGAAGAATTCAATCCCATATGAATATAAATTACTAATGTTGGTATTTTCCAGGGGCATTTTTATTCCCTACCCGAGATCTCAATCTAGATATGTGTCTTCTGAAGACAAACCGACTCTGGCTTATAGTATTTATACCCATCCTCCAGTGTATGATATTGATCTATATAAATAGATTATTATTAGTATTCTCTCATTTATAGACCAATGATTGGAATTAAATGACCATTTCACTACATATGAGTTAGATCTATGTGGGAGAACTTTTCATTATTTGAACTATGTGTGCCCTTATTCGCATCCCTATAAGTTATGTAATAAATAACAAATCCTCTATTCTAGTTCTAACTATGAGTATTTAACAATTTTAACTATTATCCTCAATGAGATAAAAATAAATATACAGATCATTACATTAAATGAAAGAAAAATCCAAAACAAATTCCCAATCATTCACTCTCATCTGTTTTAAATTATTTTCTATGTTGAATCCTATTTCTTATGCAATTCCTGAATCTAGTGAGCCTAGAGGAACTAGAGAGTCTCTCTAAATATCCTGATTAATATATAGTTTACTTAATGATAGTGATTTTAGTATAGGTTTCATGACATTTATTTATATAATTATATTCGTAGATGTAAGACTATAAACTATATAGATCACACATCCTTACATTATGATGTTAAATTGCATGATTGCCATACTGGAATCATAATATTAATATTCAATGTAAAATTTAATTCCATATGACTCAAAATCATTAAATTTTTTCCATTTAATGTGGTCTCAATATTCCCTATACAAGGTATCAATATTTTTAGATGTATTTGGCACAAAATCAATTTGTTCATTTAAATCATAACACCACACATCCTGTTTATGAACTGTATCATCATTGAAGATTCTAATGAATGCTATCTCATTTATAGAAACATGATTGAAATAAAATTCCCCATTATTACATATGTGCTAGATCTATGCATGAGACCTTTTCATCAAAGATACTACATGAGGATTGGTTCACATTCTGATGAGATACATAGTGATACAGAGACTCCCAATCCTTATACCAATAATAAAATTTTGTTCACATATTGATCATTATCATTATGCTCAACATTTTTATATAATAAATACTAACATTGGTCTCTCTATTTATGTTTTGTTCTTTTTATTTTATGTTTACCCATTTTATACATGAAATTCCACATTCTGGTCTTCGTTGTGTGATAATAAACCTCAAACAAATATTTTTCAAAGTTGTATGATCATAAAATTTATATCCTTAATGGTCCTAAAAGAAAGACCTTAAATTAAAAATCAATTGAGTCAACAGTTATTTTCGGTCTGAAAACCTAAAATTGTTAGTTAGGGTGGTATCAAATTATTTACTTTTTAATCATTCCCTTATACGGTTCTACCAAAACATAGAGCATAAAAATATAGAAATCTCCCAGATCTCATTAGATGGCCCTATGAAAAGCCATATCAGGATATGTAGACCCATTTATAGGAAAACGGTAGATCAAATGTTCATTTCCATTTTCAATTTAACATAATTGGTGACATAGGTGCATTATCATAATAAAAGGCAACCTCATAAAATTGAGTATGTAAACATTTAAAGAAGTTATGTACTAAAGAATATTAGTTTATATCCCCTATTTATGATAATTTCTTCAATATATAGTGGTATAAAATTTAGTGTTCTTGAAATATTCTGGAATACTTCCATTCGATATTAATGCACTTCATATCTCTAATGTTTTATTCAACACCATCCAATTCCTCCTATTACATTCTCTCAACCCGTAGTCAATTAATCTTTTGGTTTCTCTCTTTCATGGAAATATCAAAAGCTTGTATTGATCGGTAAAATGGATCCCCACCGTGATTTTGTGATGAATATCATAGTTTTTTGTTGATCCTCTTAATTAAACGACATAGAATATTTTTTTCAAGGAATAAATTTCCACCCCATCAATATATGATATCCATTAATTGGGTAAAGCATTAGTTTATTCCATTAAAAATGGTCATTTTATTCCCACCAGTATCTAGTTCCAGTCAATTGTGAAATTCATATTTTATTATTTAAACATTTTATATCCTAATTATTTAGGAATATTTAACTACCCTCAATGTTAAATTTTTTTATAATTCCCACATTTGAAGAAAAATTATGGAATTATGTTTGTATTTTGTTTTCAATATGGGTTTTCCTATCCTTTTAAAAACAGAATGACATATGTTTAGATTCACCATTTGGAAAATTTTATATTCTATATTTTCCATGAGTCATGATAATAAATTTAATCTATAACAACCTTACATTTTATTACACACATAAACCTGATTTATTACATAAAACCTTCACTTGATAAAACATTGAAGATCAATAGGTCTACTGTATTTGGGGAATAGGATCATTAAATAATATCTTATAACATAAAACCGAAAAAATCATTATTGAAATCATACTTTACATGACCACTACTTTCCTTCGTACTTAGCATTGCATGAGATAATCTGAGGACATGCATAAAAATAGGGTGTGCTATAAATCACCGTATGAGAATAAACATGGAATAACAAGAGAAATACAATACATGTTAGACAATATTCATATCAATAGAGAACAGGATAATCATGAACATAATGGCATGATAAAGCATGATAATCAAATCATGGAAATGTGGCAACAACACATAACATGGAATTAGCATGAGCCAAGGCCCATTGAACATGGAGCATGAGTAAAACCTCATTGCACATGATGCATCAGTAAAAACTCATTTCAAATTAATTAGAATGTGTGAAAACCCATTACACATGATGTATCAAGATACTATACTTTACCCAATGCATCAGAGTGCTATCAGGGCGCACCCTTCTTAAACATTTCATTTCATGCATTAGTGTGCCACATGAATTATAAAACAAAACCATACCATTTATTCCATTGTAATGGAGTGTGGAATTAATACATGAAACTCGTTAAACAATAAGTAAATGTGCATAAAGGTGAATACCCTTGATTGAGAAATGGGTGTGGTATTCAATACACAATGACTTTGGCGTGGAAAATCGTGGTGTAATTTCAATAGCATAACAGCCTGACATAAGAACTCATAAAAATGGTTGATGAGAGATAAATGGGTGTCTTATCATATTTAAATTAAATGGAATGTAAGGAGGTCATATAGATACATTTCAATACAATTTTAATGAAATTTAGATTCATGATACAAAATAATTTCTTGAATGTAAATGAGGAGAGAGAAATTCATTTCGGAATTTCGGCACAGTAACGGGTGTACTTGAGAGGCATTTAATGAGAGAGAAATGGGTCTCCCATCATTCAAACATAAAAGTGGTAGTATGGGGGATGTGAAAAATCATACCCCAACATTTATAATAGAGAAAATGGAATAATAACTTAACAAAATTAGACAAAAATGAGAAAGGAAGAAATCCCTTACTTGGAAGTGTGATCCCAAATGCTTGGGAGAGGCTTGAGAGATGATTCTTAGCATCTTGGGGCTCCTTGGGATCATTCTGAAGATAGGAGGTCCAAGGTTGGTAGAAGTAGAAAGTCTTTGACTGAAGAGGAAGTGGGAGCTTGGGTGGGTTTATATAGGAAAGAAGAGATAATATTTTAGTATTTAGTTTTGGGGCACCTCACATTAAACTAATCAATACCACAAACCAGCACATGGTTTTTTCCAAAGGGGAGTGGAAAAAATTTTATAAGGAAAATGGATGGACTTCTTAAAATAATAGGGTTCCTTATATGGAGGTGATTCACAATCAAAAGAAAACAATTTAAAAGGACAAAATGTTTTATAAGTCTTGGAGGGTCCACAAAAGCTTTGTAAAATAAATAAAACAAATCTAAAATTACATTATTTTAATAATAAATCATATATTGGCCAAACAGAATTCTTATTCTATTTTATTACCTCACTATTGGGTCATTATGATGTCATAAAACAAATTATATATTTAAACGGTATTTAATTTTAACCCAAAAGTTTGACTGTCTCATAAAATTATGAAAAATTCACCATTGGATAATTTCAACATCATGATTCCATAAATAATATTTATTTTATCTAAATAATTTTATAAAAATGTGAATTTTTACTTATAAAATAAAAACTGACATTTACTGAAAATTCATGGCTTCTGAAAAAAATAGTTTTCAAACATAAATAAAAAATTCAATTTCATTCATAAAATTATATGATCAATTATATTTAATAGAAAGAAATTATAATTGTATTTTATTAAAATATTATTTAATTCATAAATCAATTAATTCATCAAAATAGTTTTCTTTGTTGATTATTAACTAAAAATACTATTCGTGCTTTAAAAAACTATTTACAAAATAACAATAATAAAATTAATGCACATTCATTATAAAAAAAAATAATGTACATAGTCATACAGCAAGGGTCTGGTTACATAACCCCTTATAACGCTAGCATAAGAATAAAGTGTAAGGTGTGAGATGGTTACATTCTCTTAGGGTGGCTCAGATAACATCTCTCGAGTGGTAATCTCTATTAACTTCAACCTCTCCTGTAGTTGATTCCGCTCATGCTTAACGTGTACAAGATCGGTTTGGGATTGGTCAAGAGTGAAGCCCAATGATGCCACCTCCCTTCTAGTCTGCGAAAATGGGCTTTGTACGAGGCAAGTCTACTGGATGAGGCCATCACTTCCTTTGTCTGAGTAAATTGGTTTTGATAAAGCACAATATTTATTCTAATCATGTGATCACTGTTCAACAGCTATATTAGAAATGGTCAATATTCATAACCATGTATTATACTCAAGAAACAAAATACCTATGAAGTTCACATTATATATAACCATAATAAAATAGTTAATTAGATCAAGAGGAATTTTCATTAATGAATGTTTGGGTTGTTAAAATATTCCATCCTTAAGAAATTTTACCTTATAAATTTCCTTTTCCAACTCTAAAACAAATGCGGGTAACTCTGCATCATCACTTCCTTCGGTTCCCACGATGCTTCTTTAAACATCTGGTTTATCCACAATACCTTGAGGATTGGTATTGTCTTATATTGTATAACTTTTTCTCTACAATCTATGATATTCTTTGGTTTCTCCTCATAAGAAAGATCATTCTCTAGGTGTACTACCTCTGAAGAGATTACACATTAAGGGTCTGGTATGTAATTACTTATGAGAGATACATGAAAAACATCATATACTTTGGCCATAGCAGGTATAAGTTCCCGTTAATAAGCCACATCCCCAACACAATCAAGAATCTCGAATGGGCCAATATACCTAGGACTTAAATTTCCTTTATTTCAAACCTAATGACCTTCTTCCATAGAGATATGTATAGAAATACCATGCCACTTACATTAAACTCAAGGTCTCGTCGACGTTTATCTGTATATCTCTTCTGTCAACTCTGGGATGCCTTGATATGATGCTAAATGGTTTTCACCTTCTCCACCATTTCCTCGTCCATTTCTAGTCCTAGCAGCATACGGTCACCGAATTCATCCAATCATGCCAGTGTTCTGCACCTCTTCCTATACAGGGCTTTATAAGGTGCCATTTGGATTCTCGAGTGGAAACTGTTATCGTTTTTAGAATTCAACAGGTGGAAGATGTTGGTCCCACCCTCCTTTGAATTCCATAGAACACACTCTCAACAGGTCCTCAAGTATTTGGATAGTCCGCTTAGATTGGCCATCAGTTTGAGGATGATAAGTCGTACTGAAGTTTAGATATGTACCTAGAGCATGTTGAAGACCCTAACAAAAATTAGAGGTGAATCGTGGATCTCGATCGGATACAATATATAGTGTTACTACATGCATCCTTACCACCTCAAAGATGTATATCTCTACCAGGAGATCCAATGAGAAATCCTTTCAAATTTTAATGAAGTGTGTAGAAATTGTGAGACGATCCACAACAACCCAGATTTCATTGTTAACTTTGGATGTCTTTAGATGTCCAGTGACAATGTCCATTGTCATGTTCTTACATTTTGATGCTAGTATGAGAAATAATTGTATCATCCCATTAGACTTCTGCCTCTCTACCTTCACTTGCTGACACACCAAGAACTTCGATGTATAATCAGTGATCCCCTTCTTCATATTATCCCACCAATAATTCTCTCAGATATCTCGATACATCTTTTTGTTTCCTGGGTGAATATAGAAATTTGAACTATTTGCATCTTCCAAAAGTTCATTCTTTATCTCTAGACTTGATGGAAAAAACATTATTTTCCCAAATCACACAATTCTTTCTTCATTAACATTGATCTCCATGGATTTCCATTTTCTAATAGATTCCACCATCTTCTTAATTCCCACAACATCCTTTTGAGCATCCTATGACCTTTCCAAAAGAGACGGTGGGAAATAATTTGTGAAAGGTTTGATGATGTTCCCTTCTTTATGATTCCCATGTCCATATTCATAAAATCTAGGAATATTGGGTCTTTATAAATTCTCATCAATAATCAGAATTTTGGGTCCTTTCTTCTTAGAGAATCTAACGCCCAGTTCGATTTTCCAGGGTGGTAATGGATTGAGCAGTCATAGTCTTTGATCAGCTCTAACCATCTTGGTTGGCACATGTTCAACTCTTTCTATGTGAATATATACTTGAGGCTTTGTGGTCCTTATATATTTCAAACTTCCCCCCAAAGAGATAATGAAACATAATTTTTAACGATAAGATCACCGAAACCAACTCCAAATCATGTATTGGATAATTCTACTCATGAAATTTCAATTGCCTTGAATCCTAGGCAATGTATTTTTCATTTTGCATCAACACACCACCCAAGACCTTCTTCAAACCTTCACTGAATACCATAAAATGTTCTCCACTTGTGGGTAAAGTGAGCCTAGGTGCAATGATGAGCCTCCTTTTTAACTCTTTGAATCTTTCTTCACATTAATCACTCCAAGAAAACATTACTCCCTTTTGAGTTAGCTTGGTAAGAGGGTTGGAAAATCGTGAGAAGTTTCACACAAATCATTGATAATATCTTGCTAACCCCAAGAAGCAATGAATATCCATTACTGATGTCGGCCTTGGACATCCCTCAATTGGATATGTTTTGGAGGGATCCATAGATATCTCATTGCTTATGATGATATGGACCATGAATGAGACCTCCTTCAACTAGAACCCACACATGTTGTACTTTTCATAAAGATTATCCTTTTGCAAGGTATCTAGTACATTTCCTAGATGCTCCTCATGATCCTCCTTGGTTTTGGAGTATATCAGAATATCATCTGTAAAGACTATGACAAATTTGTCGAGATAATATCTAAAGACACTATTCTTTAAGTCCATGAATATTGTTGGAGCATTAGTGAGTCCGAAAAGAATTACTATGAATTAATACTGCCTATATCTTGTATGAAAATCAGTCTTTGGGAAATCATTCTTCTTCACCCTTACTTGATAATATCTCAACCAAAATTCCACCTTGGCGAATTATTTTACTCCACGCAGATGATCTAAAAAGTCATCAATTGGTGAGAGAGGATACTTGTTCTTTATCCTGATTTTTCTAAGATCGCGATAATCAATGCAAAGGAGCTTTGACCCATCCCACTTCATGACGAAGAGGACTAGTGCACCGCATGGTGAAGCACATGGGTGTATAAACCCTTTCTCTGGATTCTACAGTAATTGTTTCTTCAACACCTCATGCTCCAAAATAGACATTCTATATGGATTCTTGGATATTTTAAATGACCCATGTATAAGATCAATTGAGAATTGAACATCTCTTCTAGGAGGAAGACCATGGAAATCCTTAGGAAACACTTCAACAAATTTTCGCACAATAGGCATGTCTTCAAGGATGGTTTCCCACTTAGACTCAATCATCTGAGCTCGATACATGTGATCATAGGGTAGTAATATCCATGCTTGAGATGATAGAGATAAAAAAGATTCATCTACCTCATTTCACTTGTATAGAATCGGGGGTCAATTCCTCACATTTAGAGTGATTTACCTCTCACAACAATTTATGTTGGCTCTATATAATGAAAGCCAATCCATGGAAAGAATTGAATAAAATTCCACCTGAGGGAGTATGATGAGGATTTCCTAGAAATTCAATCCATAGAGTATGACAGAGGATGAGTTTAATTCATGGGATGCAATGATTTCCCCATTTTGTGTACTCACTGACATCTTTACTTCCATGATTTGTGGTGGTGCTGGGATTGTTGTACTAAAATTTTGGGATATAAAATAAGTTATAGAACCTGAATAAAAAATTACATTCGATGTTCTTGAATGAATAACTAGCATACATGTCACCACATTGTTGTTGGGGTTCACTTCATCAGTAGTGATAGAAAAATCTCTCTGTTTCTTCCTTGGAGGTTGTTGGTTGCCTCCGAAAACCCATGTCTTAGGGTAATGATTTGCAAGATTCCCTGGTTCATTGCAGTTGTAGAAACGAACAATGTGTTGAGGTTTGAACAGAGCGTTCCTCTTCTCTGTTGCATACACATGTTTTTCTTATCGGCAATTAACAAGTAGGTTCCCTTCTCTTCCACACCAAAATAATTTTCTCGTCTCCTTCAGGAAATTTTCAGGGGGCTTCTTTCCGCACCATTGCCAAGTGGGGTGGTGGTTCTTCTTATTACTGTTGATTTATCCATCGGACCTCTAACATTGAAGTCCACCATATGCTTCTTATCCCCATGATATGTCCAAGATTCTCCGATATCCATTTCATACTTGAGGGCACAACAGACTATTTCCTCATAGCTGTCAAAGTCACGGATCGCCAGCACTTTCCGTAGGGTAGGTTGAAGCCCACCAAAGAAGCGTTCAACCATGAATTCGGGGGTGATGACAAATCTGGAGGTGTATCGTGCAAGACATGTGATGTTTTCCTCATATGCTTCAATAGATTCATCATATTTTTTCTTTATAGAAAGGAATTCCCTTTCCATCTTAAGTCGTATGGTGCGTGAAGAATATTTATCAAAAAACATCATTCGAAAATACTTTCATTACAACACGTCAATATCTTACTCAGGATTTTTATTTTTGATCAAAGTACACTATTGATTGACTTCACCTTCCATATGATAAGCAGCAAGAATAACCTTCTCTTGTTCAAAACATTGAAGGATAGAGAAGATCGTTTCATTGGAGTTGATATATGGTTCAATGATTGAGTGATCATATGATCCATTAAATATTGGAGGTCTTAGCCTCTTGAAGATCTCAATAGAAAATTGTTCTTTCTTGAGGGGGTGAAAATTTCTCTAGACCCATGTTTCTATTCAAAGAATCAGTTAACTGAGATAGAAACACAAAAAAGTTTTCAATTCCCACTCCCATTAGATTGGTCATCTCATTAGCATAGTCATCACATTGATCTTTGAATTGTTTGTTAGCTCAAGGTCTCTGATTACCAGCCATTGGTTGTAATAAAAGGAATTATAGGGGTAACACCAAGAGGGTAATCCTAGGACAAAACGGATGACTTATAAATAAATTTTATTTCCTTAACCTATGAATCCATAGGAATTAATCTATGATATTCATGATCTACATTCTATCGTATATTATTAGGGGAATTTTTGTATTCCCTTATTAATGATTCATAATATGCTTATGAATTTACCAAAGAAAATCCCCCAGGAGTGTCATAACCAAGTGTGCAGTAGGGCCCATTTTCATGCACTAGTTCCCGTTCGAGACTATCTTAGAGTAGTGTTTTCGGGTTTTACCCCTAGGATACATATGTTCCAGAGCCACCTCTACCTACTGTTATCCAGACATGTATGTATTTGCTTGATAAACCACTTAATCAATACTCACCACCACATAGGGATGTTTTATTGTACTTATTCTTATATCTAAGTCTTCACTATGGTTTTCTAATCCTAATCCCAAAAATAACTAAACATATCCTTTAATACATACTATAACATCCCTACATTTTATTACACACATAAACCTTATTTATTACATAAAATGTTCACTTGATACAATATAGAAGATCGAGAGGTATAGTTTCTTTTAGGCATAGGAACATTACATAACATCTTAGAACAAAAAACACACAAAATCTTTATTGAAAACTTCCTTTACATGAAAACTACATTCCCTCATACTTAGAAATACATGGGATAACCTAAGGACATGCATAAGAAAAGGGTGAGCTATAAAGCCCAGTAAGGGAATAAACATGGAATAACATGAGAAAATTAATACATGTTAGAAAATAGGAATATCAATGGAGAAAAATAGAAACAAGAACATAAAGTCATGATAAAACATGATAATCATGACATGGAAATATGGAAACAACACTTAGCATTGAATTAGCACGAGTCAAGGCTCATTGCACATTAAGCATGAGTAAACTCTCTTTTCACAAGAAGAACGAGTAAAACCATGTTTCACTTGAATTAGAATGAGTCAACACACATTGAACATGACGTATCACGATACTATACTTTACCCAATGCATTGGAATGCTATCGGGGTGAACACTTCTTAACTATTTCATTTCAAGCATAAGCGTGCCACATGGATCATTAAACAAAATGTAATAATTTATTCCACGATAAAGGAGTGTGTAATTCATACATTAAACTCTTTAAACAATAAGTAAAGGAGCATAAAGGTGAATACCATTAATAGAGAAATGGGTATGGTATTCACTACACTGTCACTTCGGCTTGGAAAATAAAGGTGCAATTTCGACTGTGTAATGGCGTGACGTAAGAACACATAAAAATGGTTGATGAGAGAGAAAGGGGTGTCTCATTATATTTACATGAAATGGACAGTATGGGGGTTATATAGATACATGTCCCAACAACTGTATTGAAATTTAGATTCATGATACAGAATAATTGCTTGAATGTAAATGAGGAGAGAGAAATTGTTTTTGGAATTTTGGCATAGTAATTGTTGTTCATTGGAGGATTTTAATGAGAGAGAAAGGGGAATCTAATCTCTCAAACATAAAGAGGGCAATACGAATGATTTGTGAAATCATGCCCAAACATTTATAATTTAAAAAAAGGGCATAACAACCTAAAGAAAATTGGACAAAAATGAGAATGGATGAAATCTCTTATTTGGATGTGTGAACTGAAAGGCTTGGGAGAGAGTTGAGGGAGGCTTCTTGCGAACTTGGGTAACCATGGGAAGATTATAGAAAGATTATGGTAGGGTTTGGTCGGACTCCAAAGGCTATCGGTGAAGAGGAAGTGGTAGGTTGGGTGGAGTTATATAGGAATTGAGAGGGAATTCTTTATTATTTAGGTTTGGGACACCTCACATTAAACTAAACAATACCACAAACCAACACATGGTTTTTGCCAATAATTTTTTCCAAAGGTGAGTGGAAATAATATTTTATACGGCCAGTGACTGAACCTCATAAAATAATAGGGTTTCTTATGTGGAGGTGAGTCACACTCTCAAGGAAAACAATTCAAAAAGTCAAAATGATTTATAAGTCCAGGAGGTTCCACAAATGTTTTGTAAAATAAATAAAACAAATATAAAATCACATTATTTTAATTCTAAAAGATATATTGGCCGAAAAAAAGTTTATATTATTTTATTACTTCAATATTGGGTTATTATGATATCCTAAAACACATTATATATTTAAACGGTATTTAATTTTATCCCAAAAGTTTCACTGTCTTAGAAAATTATGAAAAATATACTATTGGATAATTTCAAAGTCCTGATCCCAAAAATAATATAGATTTTATATAAATAATATTATAAACATGTGAATTTTTACTTTTAAAATAAAAACTGACATTACCCAAAAATTCAAGGGTTCTAAAAAAAGTAGTTTTCATACCTTAATAAAAATTACAATTGCATTCATAAATTTATAAGATCATTTATATTTAATAAAGAATAATTATTATAATATTTTATTAAAATATTAATTAATTCAAAAATACATTAATTCATCAAAATAGATTTCATAGTGGAATATAAACTAAAAATAATAATTGTGCTTTAATAAATCTATTTACAATGTTACAATAATAAAATAAATGCAAATTATTTAAACAAAACATAATGTACATAGTCATAGTGTTGGGTTATCATTACATAACCCTTTATAACACTATCACAAATCTGAAGGGTAATGTTTGCGATAGTGATAGACTCTTTGGATGGCTTAGATAACATCACTCGGGTGTTAATCTCTATTAACTTTCACTTCTCGCATAGTCTGTTCCGCTCAAGCATATCGTGTTCAAACTCGGCTTGGGCTAGTTCAAGAGCGAAGCCGAATGACAACACCTCCATTACATGCTCTACAAAATGGGCTTCATATGGGTAATTTATACAAGATGAGGGAACATATTCATTTTTCTGAGTAAATTGGATTTGTTAAAGCCCTATATTTATACTAATCATGTGGTCACTATTCAAGGGCGATATTAGCAAAGGTCACAATTCATAATGTTATTTTAAAATCTAGAAACATAAAACCAATGAATCTTACATTTTATATAACCATAATAATACATTTAATTAGATCGAAAATATTTTTCATTAATGAAAGTTTGGGTCATTATAGAATGCCTCCTCTTTTCTGTGGTAATGTATGATAGCATCAATCCCTTATTTACATTTGGTTTCACCTTATCCCCACATCGTAGACTGACCCTTCATTGGTTGAAATATGTAGTTCAAGCACCATGAAATTAATCAATTTAAACTTATCCACTACATTTTCTACACTAGGATTAACCTATCTATTCGCATTTGTCTCCGTTTCCTTTCTTATAAATAGTCACACAAAATTTTTGTGTCAATGCTATATTGATCTAAAAAAAGTATATGGTAAATGATGATCAAACTAAAATATCATTAACATATATTCAAATTACTTGGATATTAATCTAAATATACAACTCCAGAAGGTTTTCTACAATCTTCCAAGTGGGCCCTTAAATAATGTCAGGTTTCTTCTTCCCATGTCACTAAAATGACCTATTCAATTTTGGTAAATGTTTTCCAACCTTAAAAATAAAAACGAACAAAATTTTATTGTATTTAATGTTATTTAAAATTATATTTGAAGATACATAGTACTCACTAGGTTGAAAACCATCAAAGATAACCTTGTGTAAAATTCGAGTCTTTGCTCGCTCTGAACTCCCTAACATTGACCAGGTAAAATATGATTATTTAAAACAAAAGGAAAATGTAGAAAACATTTCATGATTAAAACAAAAAAGTAAAGCCTATGAAAATATATGTAAAAATATTTTAGGACCACCCATTAATGTATTAGTTAATATTTTGTGTGAAATTAAAATGTTATAATTCTTGGGGAGACTTCCATTTGGCCTTATAAAAACATAGGTATTCTTGCTAGGATTACTGTAATTGGAAAAAAACCATATCTCAATTCCCCAATAACCATTTGAGGTTACCTTTTCCCCACATATCTAAAATCATGTATTATATATGGGCCATCCTACATGATCAATGAATACATAGTTAATCCTACCTCTCATGGTCTACAATTTTTGAATGACGGTCCTATCTATAAAAAATTCACTAGGAAACACGGTTCTTACCCATTAATCCATTTTGAATTTATGATATAGAATTTAAAACATATTATGTTGATCTATGTGGTTGATTCCAATATAGAGTTCTTTAAGAGTTTAACTTTATGGAAAATTCTACCCCCTATGCTTCAGAATGATCCACATAGAAATCCCTTTAAAAGATTAAGATGTGGCTTGATTCAGATTCTCTTAGGACACATAGTGACATCAGGATCTCCCATCCAGGATCTAACTATACATCAAAATTCATTACAATATAATTATCCTTTATAGAATATATAACTTTATTTATTTAGGATATAAATACATTGATATGTAATTTTTCCTCTTATTAACACAAACAATTTGAATTGATATTTTCCTATTGGTGACATCTAAATGTTATAAGTTCAGATCTTTCTTTTTTTATTTATCCTCCCATTATCGGGACAACTCCAAAGCACACCATATTATTTATAAATACATCATTGAGTAATATATTTTCCATAGAATCAGACCCGTTTCATTTTGTAAGAATATAATTCTAATGAGAAGGATATTTTGATGGAATTGAAAACATCATGCCCCAAAATGTTCCTCATGATCTGTGATGCTATCCTCATATTGAAAAAACATGTTTCATTTTAGTAAAAATGTATCTCCAAAATATAATAAGAAAAGGCTTAGATTTCCATGTTCCACAAGAATACTCTCACATATATTGATGAAAGTTCCCTAGATAAATTTCCCAATCCAATGGAATGGTGGAGAGAAAATCCCTTCAGTAAAAGTATATATATTTCTTAAAATATAGATAATAAGTTTTCAACGCCATAAAATAGAGTTTTGAGTGTATTAAGGGAACTTGTTTGCATCATAATACATTTTGGTAGGGAGAATACAGTATATCCAGGGTTATATTCTTCCTTAACAATGTCAATTTGACAACTCAATGAGCCAAAATAGACTCATTGATTAAATTTTATGGATGTATGAAGATAGAAATTTTTATAAATATTTCACGATCTAATATAATTTTCTCACCCAAATCCTTCACCAGTATTGCTCAAGACATTTGACAAGAACCTTCACAAAATTATATCACAAAGATCAAATAACTAGGTTCATGGTTGGTTCTATAAAATGACACATCATCTCTAATTTTTTGAGGAAGGATGTATAGACACCCAAATAATGAATGTTGTAAGATCTATTATCACACAAGTTGTTCACCCAAGTAGTCTATCCATTCATGAGTGAACCACCCTGGAAATCCCTCACTAGGGAGAGGATTACTTTTTCCACTCTCACTTTGTAGACCCTTCACTATAGCCATAATTAGGGGGAAATAAATCAACAACACACTTGGGTGACCCACTACTTGTTAAACCCCATTATTGGGCAATGCACTACCTAGGAGAGGCCCTACATGGGAAACTAGAAAATTGGAAGAACCCTACATGGATGACCCCTTTTTATGGTAGACCCCCAAACTGGGTGACCCATTACTTATGTGGCCCCTAAATTGGAGACACCAAATATGGGTTTCCACCTACATGGGCGACCCCATACTTGGGAAACTAATGTACTACCCACTACATTGGTGACCCAAAACATGGATTACCCTTGATTGGGGACCCCCTACATGAGTGACACAGTACATGGTAGAGCCACTACATGGGTGTCCCACTACCTGGGTGCCCCCTATTTGGGAGAAATTTACTGAGGTGGCCCTTTTCCAAGGAAAATCTACTTGGACGACCCTTCATCCAAGGTACAAATTTGGTTATCATTTTACCAAAACATCTACTCGGTCTATGTAAATTCACTAAGAACTTAATAGGTCAATGAACAATTGATTCAAACCATATAGACCTATAACTAAGATAATCATCTAGGTTTTCCACTTGGGAATCCTTATAAATAGTAATCCACATACACATCTAACAGGGAATCCTACTACGTGAAATCTCTTATATTAACAATATCCCTTCCATGTCCTATAAAAAATAGATAGGGAAGGGAAATAATTTTGGTTAATTATCATATGTTTATACCTTTACCAATTTATAACCCACTATATGGGATAAATACTACTTGGGAAACATCATTCATGGGTTAAACACTATATGGGAAACCCTTTACTAGGGAAACCCACTATATGAGAGACACATTACAAAGGATTCCCCATACATGTGAACCCATTTTATAAAGTCACAACACTTAGATGTCTGTTTCCCGAAGACACTGTTTTTGCGACCCATTTCCTAAAACCCTTATAATGGATATGAGATATCACTATACCATCATTATAGATATCCATTATTGATACATTCCATATGCACCTATAGTAAATATTTTCATCCATGTTTCCCACATAGGATCCTCTTTAAGACTATTCCCTTTATAAATTCACTAAGAAATCATACTAGGTGTAAGCCCAATCATAATAATATCCCTTCCTTATCCTATCAATAATAAGGGAATTAATGAAAGAACTAATGAAAAAATTACCTATACGAATGGTATGAAACCATTGGTATAGGTCCCCAAACAATTGGTATAGCCTATACCAATGATTTGGGAATCCATTGGGTGATTTGGAGTGGGGAAAGACCTATCCCAACGGTTTTCCAAACTATTGGTATAGGTCTTTCCCAATGGCGTGGGGAAATCGTTGGGATATGTATATATATATATATATGTTCTAGTGGAGGTTTGAACCCACAACCTCCACGTAATATATCAATGAATTGACCACTATCCTAGAGTGGCCTTTGTGAATATATTTGGATAAATATTTATATAATTATTTATATGTAATTTATATATTGATTTATTTGAGGATATTTGATAAATGTACTCACAAAAAATAAAGGTACATATCTCAACAGTTCTCAAAACCATCCTGATTGGCCTTTACCAACGATCTTAACAACCATTGGGGAAAGTGGCATCAAAGTGGGATTTTCCCAATGGTTTGGAATAAATGTTTGGAAACCCACACCCTTTCCCAATGGTTTTGCAAAACTATTGGGAAAATTGGCCTCAAAAGGGTATTTTCTCAATGGTTTGGGAAAACAGTTGGGAAAGGGGACCTATACCAACAGTTGTTACAAACCAGTGGTATAGATGTGTTGGTATTGGTCATATTTCTAATAGTGAAGGGAATACTCATTAGTGTATGCCCTGACCAAATCTTCAATAAAAATCAATATGAGATTCTATTAACGGTTATTAATTATAAAAATAATCTCAGATACTTATCTCTGTTTTCAATACTCAACATGGGATGAGGTGCTCCTCATGAATTAAGATATATTGGGCCTCTTCCTAGGTGTAAGCCCCAAAATATACCATTACCCGACCCACCTAATTTTATAGGTATATCAAGGTATCTCCTGTGTATGATCACCTTATTTCATATTTTAATTATTTTCATGACATAATGATCATCTTAGAGATGTCCCAGTACAGAATTCATCTTTTCAAATATTATGGTATGATCTTGTGAAATGTGACATATCTTTTTTTATTTCTTATTTCACACAACATGCATGTCTCCCATGGTCTTATATATCTATTATGATCATCCCATCATCATTTGGAATGTAACAAAAATTTATAAATCATTTTATAGTGTAATCGATGACCATTTAGTCGAACTATATAGGTTTTGATTATTGCTTTCACAGGATAGGTGGGGAAGCTATTTTAAGTTCAATCCCAACCAAAAAACAAATACCACATCCATGGATGATAATAAACTCAATAGATCCAATATAGATGGATTTAAACAAAATAATCATGAATTAATCAAAGAAATATGTGAAAACTATATGATATGTAAAGGATTATATCAAAAAATTGATCTTTATGGGAACATTAGAACCTAGGAAACATGTCATACAATTATATTTGGGATGGATTCATTAATATGTATTAAATATATAATTGAGTATCATAGTAAAAAAATACCCCTTAAAAGGGTATGGTGTGATCGAGCTTCAATCCACAAGGCAATTGTTTTTTATTATATTTCAGTGGAAAATTCCAAGTGGCTTCCTTTCGTTAGAAAATATTTTTCTATTAACATTAAATGAGTGTGGGTGTAAAATTCATCAAGATTTATATCAGAAATATTAACCATTTCCTTGAAATTTATGGTACAGTTTTATAGAAAAATATATATTTTATAAAATTCCTTGTATATTAAAAAAATATATTTAATATAATTTTTTTGGTTGAGGTCTGTCTAGATAAAAAATTATCCCAATTTTTTTTTCTAATTTTAATTATTCATTACATGTGAACAATGTTATTTATTTACATTTAGATGATATAATTACAAAAAAAAACATTGTTACTAATTATAAAATATTCCAATCATTACCCCTTCTAGGTCACAAATTTTTTTTGTTTCTTTATAAAACAATGATTATTCTCCTTTCCAAAAAATATT
The DNA here is from genome assembly GCA_963277665.1 of Viscum album. Classification (NCBI taxonomy): domain Eukaryota; kingdom Viridiplantae; phylum Streptophyta; class Magnoliopsida; order Santalales; family Viscaceae; genus Viscum; species Viscum album. The sequence goes on along the minus strand of OY728165.1, from coordinate 65,584,611 downwards.
TTTTCACTTCATTTAGCTTCTGTTAAAAGTCATTTATCCTACACATTCCATTTCTGAGGAGTCCTTCAAATAAAAATTCATGTTATCAATATGAGTACTATTATTTCCCTAATTTAGCTTCTTATCTAGCATAAATTTCCAAACATATTTGTTTTTCCTATATAATGAAAGAAATGTTATTTTTATACATAATTTATTTTGTATAAAGAAATAGTCCTTAACCACCTTTCCTCTTATCCATTATGGAAAATAAAAACATCAGATGTAGATTTATACAGACTACCAATATAAGGAAACACACATTTCATGCATAAATATCACATCATTATATATGAATATTCGTTTCCTAAAATAACAGTACACACATAAATTGTTTATCTTTACAAGCCATGGACAAATGGAAACATATAAAATTAGATCTTAATTAAAAAACATAATATGCCATTAAATTATTCACAACTGGAACCCTTCTACGATATATTATACTTAAAATCATTATTCATTACATGGGTAAGGGAAACATAATAAAGGGTGATCTCAGTTTTTCAGTTAGGTTAAACAAGAAAGATATAAATGACCACATAAGCATAAAATGAGAAACACTATATGAGAAAAAGAACATAACATTTAAAATTTCACCTTTTATATCAATGATAATAATCTGTAAGCATCGAATAAATTATGGTTGTTCATTAGACTTGAATCATAAGAGAATAAATGAACATTTTCCATGGATTTATAACACCGAAATAAGACATGTAATTATTGAATACACATAATTATATGAAATGATTTCATAATAGTCAAAGGATAACTTCTATGAATGTTATTTTGAAATGGATTCACTCCACAAACCATAATAGTAGTCAAGGTTCACAACCAAGACTATATTATTTTATAGATTATCATACTCAACTATGTCCACTCTCAATTCTAGTCATATTTAAATTGTATGATCTCAATATTTTCCAAATGCATTGAATTTATATATACTTCCATACCCACCTGTTACATAATGAAAATTAGACAGATCTGTTCCATAAGATAAAAAAAAAAATTCATCATAAGGTAATTCATATAAATGAAATGACTTTTATAAAAAAAATCCATCATAACATACCCCAATGAAAGGAACAAGGTTTTATTAACATAACCCATGGAAAAAATGGTTCCTTAAAAATCATGTCATCATAGTCATAAAAAATATAGCAAGAGTATTTGGATTTTATGATTATATCTCATCCACATTATAACCAATGTATAATAAATGGGTTATGTGATAGATTAATAAAAATTCTATTAAAAGATCACTAAAATAATTCTTCATGGATAATACATTTTAACATTGAAAATAGATTTTTAGAATAAAATTTTTTCCAAAATTTAAAAAAAAATTGTATTGAAAGTAACCTTAAAAAATTGTATAGGAATTAAATAATTATGTAGTCATGATGGTATAAAATTACATTCATTTTGTGTATTTTAAAAAATATTCCATTCATATTTTTGTAAAATAATAAAAAGAACTTCATCCATAAAATAAGAAAAAGATTCATTTATAAAAAAATTTAAAATTATCCCTCAGATAAATATTATTTTAAAATATCATAATTGAATAGTAAAAATAATCTATAATCTATTTTTTGAAAAAATGGACATTAAATAGTATGGATTCTCAAACAAAGATAGAAATAAATTTAGTGTCCTTATAAAAAAATAACATTTGATTCCGCAGTACATATTGAGAGGAAAATATAAGGATAAACTGTATTATTATAAATAACAATAGGGTATGACAATATATGGGTTTATGGGGAGGTATATCCTAAGGTTTCGTCATTTCAAACTCTATAATAAACAATCCTGATAAAAATTGATATTTTTTCATAAATACCCTTACCAATTTGGTATGTATCTAATCATAATACCCCTGAATGAAAGATCCTTAAAAGGAAATGTAAATCATAATATATTTATAATAATAAGTATAAAATACATCCAGGGGTAGTATATACGTAAGACAAAATAATGAAGTGCTGAATATTTCATGTGCCTCATGGAAACATAAGTGAGTTGAAAATCCCATATCACATTGTTACTCATGAATAATACTCTTATTTGGAGAATAAATTTTAATAAAACATTGAATATAATTTTAATAAATTTTTTAATGATAGAAAATTTCAATGGGTGGTATATAATCCACATGAATGAAGACGTGGGATAACATAACTTATTTCCCACAGAAGACAAATTGAGATGAAAATCTTTTACCTCAGGACTTGACATTCATCACACAGATTAAAAAATAATTTATAATAAATATTTTTTTATTATAAATTTATTCAATAACCATAATAATATTTATAATACCATGTGATATTTAACGATTTCATTTTATTAGTTGTTTATTAAAAACTCCCATATAAACTAACTTTTTAGGTAATAATGACTTCACTTTTCATTTATGTTTGGTTTTATTTTTTGGGAAATTTTCACCTATAAAGGTTAGGTCATAAAAATAATGTTAAATATGGTACAAATATGATATATATTAATTAAATATATGTTAATAGTAATCCATTAAAGTTATATATAGAAATTGAATCACACCGTCCATGGAGATGGTATGTTGTACGTATGCGTGGATGTTGTTTTCATTTTCTTAAAGGATGGAAATACATTAGATAAATATTATATAACCCTTAAATAATAATTTTTATGTCATATACATCACATACATTAAATAAATATATAATTATTACATACCATGTAAATAAAAAAAATTAATCACATCTCCTAGTCGATGTGGTAGTCTACAAGTACGATCGATCTACATTATCATATTCCAACAGAACATAAGGTAGGAATTTATATGTGATATTGTAACTATAGGTGTATAAATGTTTTATAAATATAATTTATGATCATTAAATCCATTATTATATATATCTATGATAGTTTTTGATTCAAAATGAATTGCATTGGTTTGTGAGGTTGTAGTATTCGGTAGGAATGATCGACGTCTTTGTTTCCCATTTTTTGGAGGAGGAGATGTATATTGGTTATGATATTGAAATAATGAGAAATATTTATATGTAATATAAATATTTTATTATGTCATTATAGTTTTAAAGTTATTTTATAGAGGATTATGGGTATGTAAAACAAAAAAACCTCTCTTAACAATGATACCTCTTTTGGTAAAACCTTTTTTGGTTTTCACCAAAATCCTTCTTAGGTGGATCTAAAATTAAAATAATGAATCTATGAAATGTGTATTGATTTAATTAAGATATTTTTTAAGGTATTGTAAATATTAAAATTCTTTGTATATGTGAAGAGGAGAGGAGTGTGGGTGCTCCTTGAAAGGGAAGAGAGGACAAACATGGAATTTTGGAAAAGAAAAAGTTATACCCACATTATACACATGGAAAAAATTTTTATATTGAGTTAAAAAAGAACATTATAATATGAATTTGAAATATTGACATAATGTAGGGATTGGATCTCTTTTTGGATATTTCAACCCTTATCTTTTTATTTTAACCCCTAGTAAACCAATTTTAATCTTAACTGTAGTAATTAATTTTTTATAGTTTTACTATTCATTAAAAAAATTATACTGAACATATTGTATAGTAATAATTATTTTGATTAAAAATATTTAAACTATTTTTACTAAATCGGATTACCTATGTGTAAGAATGTAACTTTAAATTAAACCTAGAGATGCAATGTAAAATTTATTTTCCAATGAATTTTTTTTCATGAGTATAAAACTGTTTTACAAAAATAAATAAATAAAAAATTTATTAAAATAACCTCAATTGGATTATTAATAAAATTATTGAACTCATTTTATTTTTAAAAATTTTTAAAACGAAATATAACTTCATAAATAATTTAAATTAAAATGAAGTTTTGATTAAAAATCATTATTTTCAATATTCATTAAAAATTTAAAATATTCAGAAAAGTCCAAAAATATTTCCCAAAATATAACTATTAATTTGTGTTAAAAAAAATTTAATTAATTTGGTAAAAAAAATTATAAAAGTTTAAAAAAATAATTTTATTATTTTAAAAATATATATATATAATTTATGAGAAAAATTTATTTTTAATCATGTAAATACATTATTAAAATTTTTTTACTTATTAATAAATATATTTTTCATATTTAAAAAATTTATTCATAATTATAATAATATTTTTTTCCTATTCACATTACAAAATTTAATGACTAGTTCATTTGATTTATGTGATATAATAATATTTGGAGTATATCATGTATTTTTAAACCTCAATGTTGCATGTAATTTATACTATCAAGGAAATTAATTATATATGAAAAAACATCATTACATAATATGGGGTCATCCCAACATCCATGAGGTAAAATATATAATTTTTCATCTAGTTTCATTTTCATTATTAAAATATCTTAAAATACAACTCTTCACCATAAAAATACCTAATTAATATCATTTGTATTCTATAAGTGTGATATTAAGCCACTAGAAACCAATTTCAAGACATACATATCCATTTATCATGGTATATTTTTATTTGGGTAGGTATAACTACCTAAAAAAGTAATTATATAAAATAATTTCATGGATGAATTTGAGAAATTAATTAGTTAGAATATATGATATTAATAAGTAAATATTGAATTTATTTTTGTTCAATATAGGTAACATTCTTACTAAACTATTAACTTATGATACCAATTCTTGTTCCTTTAAAATCACAGAAACAATATCATCAGCATTGTCAACATTATGTATCATAACCATGAATAGACTAGAGTAAAATTATATGACCATAAAAATATAATTCATCAATTCCAAACAAATGTATGATCGAGGAATAATTAAATTTGGATTTATAAAGAAGAATAACACCTTTATTATGATTCTAGTTCAAAACAATCAAGATTTATCACACCGTATTTCTCAAAATGATAATAAATTACTAACATAAATTAAGATACTAATTACAAACCCGTCTTATAAAATTTTATAAATCATACTAATATTATAAAATTGGAGACTAATATTGTGTTTTATGATGGATTTTTATGTTCTTTATTAGAAAACAAGACTTATGGTAACAGTTTCATTGTCTCAAAGTTAATTTGATGGGACTTATATCAATTTTTGCACCATCAAATAGTTAATATCATTTGATTTCATAATAAATTATATATTTTACCATATTCAAGCATTTCATGAGGTTTTACTATCTATATCATGATATTTATTTAAATGGATTTTTTTTGAAGGATACCATAGTTATAATTATTTCTTTATATCATTCCCAAATCAATGATCTTTTCTGATTTTTAATACTATGATTCTTTGTAGGGTGTATAAATATACTATTTGAGAAATTATATCATGAATTTTATTTAATTCATGCTATTTTAAGTTAAATTTCACTTTAAATCATTAAAAGGGATTGTATTAAAATTTTACTCAAACTATAAGTGTTTTGTTTCTAATATAATCTTCAAATCAATATTTAATTTGAAAGACAAACCATCTAGGAAATTTTAATCCTATATAAAATCTCTCATCATTTTGTTTATTTTTTCATGGGGTTTTACATGTCCCCTTAAATTTCTATTTCAACTTAAATAAAATTTTAATCAAAGTGTTTATTGTATGCGAAGTCAACCATGTCCTATATGTTTAGTTGATAATGTCCCATTTCCATGTCTGTTATCATTGGGATCATTTGAAAATGTTATTATATATAATAAAATAATTGATTAATGGTCATTTTATAATACATTGACATTCATTTAAAAAAAAAAATTCTAACTTATTCATTGTGCGTAGTTATCATGAAAGAGTGAAAATAATATATTTATAAATATTTCTTCATGAAAAAAAATATCCATCTTTATGATTATTTACATTAAAAATATGATCTACTATTTATTTATTTATAAATTATACTATAATATTACTTTCATTATAAAACATTTTTAATTATTCAAATAAATATGACTAAATGTTCAATAATATCCCATATTTCCAATATAGTTTTGAAAATTCTTAATATTTTTTTTCCTGCTACATTAACTTATTTTGAAATATTAAATGGTTTATTGAGGATATTATTAAAATGTTTAGACCCACATTATATATATATTTTTAACTTGTGAAATATTATTTTCTTAAAATAATATTTATCCATAATATCATTTCCCTTACAATCTATCCACTAAGAATAGGCATAAATTTTCATTTGATGAGTTTCTTAAATTAATAAATTGTTTCCCATTTATTATATTTAAGGGCATTAACCTCATTTAGATATATTTATTGAGTGTGTAAATTATTAACTTACCCATATTATTTTTTCATATATGTGGCATTAATACCATATAAAACATATTTTTAATTAGAGGATATATAAGATTATAGTTTTTGAATATATTTGGATACCAATTTATTATCCTTGAGTTTATCAATTTATAATAATTAATGTAATTTTCTATGAATTAGTTAAATGATTCCATAGAATAAGAATCTGAGACACATTATCATTCCATGTAATTTTGTGATATAATTATTATTGATTTAATGTGTCATAGATATGTATAGAGGAATGTCAGGAGAGGTCCAATATCACCCTAGAATTACTTATTTTAAATTATATATCTAATGATATAAACATACATGATCATAATTAGTTTTTCTCACAAGTGAGGGTAAACGTTTTATGAATTATGATGGTGATTTTCATGTGGGTAAAGATATTTTTTCTCACAAGAATCAGTGAATGTTTGTGATTAACAAATGTGAAGTTTCCATATGAAAATGTTTGTACCACATTCCAAAGGAATCGTAATTTTCCACTCCCAAGGATCATGCTTATTGACAACTTTATTTATACACTTTTGATTATAGTTCTATATTATGAAATCCCTTATCCCATGACTCATTATTTTCAATCAATGATTTATTGGGTATGATTTTATTATGTTATATCTGTGTAACTTGATTATATCCATATGCCCAACATGTTACCAATTAAGTTATTTAATTGATATCACTTATGTTTACCATTATTGTGAATTTGAGCTCTCCAATTTTATTTTGTTTCTATTTAAACTGGTAATTAAGTTGAGTATAACTTATGAGAAGTTTAAAATGTTGTTTTGTGTTTATAAATTATTTAAATATATTCAAAAGTATTATAAAATAAGATACTTATACTGTGAAACCTCAATGAAAATAACCCTTCCATTCATGGGATTGTGTGAGTATTTGTGAGATGTAATTTTTAATTGGTCAAAATGATATAATATAAATATATTTTTTTCTGAGTACATAACATAGTATATTAAATATTATTTTTAGTAAAATTATTTTTAGCACCAGATTTGAGAGTATGGTTCTGTGGGGTTATAGTTGGTACCAAACTAGGGTTTATTTATTTTTTAGGAGTAGTTTTGTTATTTTTTGGGTAAAGGAAAAGATAAATATATTTAAACCCATAAGGATCTGTTTCAGGGATATGTTTATGTGTATGATAACATCATCATGTTTTGGTAATGAAGTGATTGTGAGATTATCCTTGAAATTACATCAATGTCTGCATGCTTGAATATGTATTAAGCAATGGCACAAATAAGTAAATGTTCAATCACACTTAAATGGTTGGTTAATTATCAAAATAATCTTCACTATGGTTGGTGATTTTTGGGACAATTATTTTACTCATAACTTGAAACTCCCAAGGGATATACTTTTATTAATGCTATTTTATTTATAATCGGTTATGAAGGATTTATTATACCAATCACTTAGGTTAAAACATTTTGTTATTACCCAACATAAATAGAACTATATTGAACCATGACTGAATAGGTACAATTGAAATCAAATTTGATCATATAAGACAATTTGATTATGAATTTATCATGTAATTATCTCATAATAATCCTCTTAGGGTGTTAATTGTTCAGAACTCATGATTGAATCATTTTGGTTTTAAAAATTTATATAACCAAAAGGAGAGAAAATAATAATGTATTCCTAAGGAAAGGAATAGAATATCTCAACATGAAACAAAGGAATATTTCAACTCGGGTGAGTAATCTATTGATTTTGAGAATAATTTATCGTGAATTATGATTAATAATGTATTTTTATTTGATTTTATAAAGTAACCAAATAATACAAATAATGAGTATATTGGTAGTACATATGATGGATATTATGACGCAGATAATATTTATTTTAATTAGGCTAAAAATTGTTGTAACAATAACCCAGATGGGCATATTATTGGAATAAATAGATGTTTTATTTTTGAAAAATGAGGATAATGTGTAACTAATTTTTGAGGAAAAATAATGACTATAGTGTACATAATGATAGAAAATATAGTTCATATTGAGTTCCAACTAATTGTTAAATGTATTAAATTTGGGGAATATAGTAATTATATTAGTCAATGACTAATGAAATTGCTAAAATATGATATAGTAACCAACATATTCTACCAAAATGTACAGAATGCACAACCCCAACTACGTAAATGGGCTCCAAAAATTATAATGAATAGGGGACACTAATATTCCATACGATATGAGTGAATGTTATATTCATAAATTGTTCTAGATTCTTTTATATACCATGAATGGTTTTCAAAAACATAAAATCCCAACCTTGATTAATAGAAATTGAATTATTTATAAAAACCGTAGTTATTTGACCATTTGATGTTATTATATAGCTCTTCTATGATAAATTTTTATAGAGATATGAATCAGATAAAATCATATTATACGTAATCTATATAAATTTTATGATATATTTAGCATGGTTTATCCCACTTTTGGATGAGGTCATTACAATTTTCACAATACTAAAATCACATTTAAAAATCAATGATTTCTTATCAATATAAGGAAGACTATAAAATACATATTACAAATTACATCAAATATATTTATGGTGTTAATAAAAAAATGTTTTAAGAAAAATATATTATTTTTTAGTTTATTATCATTAATAAAAGGATGAACTCATTGGTCATACCAAAGATAATAACGGTGGTATCTCATTATAAATTAATTTTGGGGTCATTACTACCCTTTTAACCCATTTCAATATTATAATATTTTGAAATAATTAAAATTACAAGAACAAAAATCATTTAATTAGGGGAGAATGTAACAACATAGAATTTCACTATGTCATTTCCTTAAATAAAAATACTTTTCTACATGGTGTACTGAACTAAAATAGAAACCTCATCTATTAAAAAAAATATAACAATTAATAATTAGCCATAGAGTCTTCATGCATGAATAGTTGTAACTAAATAATTAAATATATATGTAAAAATAAATATAAAATTTTTTATACAAATTTACATTGTTGATTTTATTCATGAAAATATATTTAACTATTGGGGTTTTATAAATTTTAAATTTTATAAAAAACCATAGGGTATTACTATTAAATTTAGATTTTAATAAAATATAATATTTAATTATTAATTCTAATCTTATGGGTGTTTTATTGAAATTATTAATAATAATATCGAGTATTTTAAATATTTTACCATCAAATAAAAACAAATATTTATTATATTATATGATTTTAAATAGATATACTTTTTTGTAGAACTCTTTTTAATAAAATAAAAAATTATTATTTTAAAAATAAATTTTATCACTTTTAGAATTTGAATATATTTAAATTGATTTCCAATTTTTAATTATATGATAAATTAAATATAAAAAGAAACATTTAATTTTTATATAGAAAGCTAAATTAAAATGGGAAAAATTTGTCAATGTAATATTTTAAAAACAACAACAAAACAATAACCAACAGGGTAAAAGAAATAAGTTGTTAAAAACATGTTTCTATAATGGGTGGTTGATGTGTGGATCAACCAATATTTGTCCACACTCTATTTTTTATAATTTTTAGTTTACATGACATGTGAAACATTTTCTCTCCTTATATTATGTTGAAATGTTTAAAAAATGGAATTATCACCACATATAAATATAAAATCTCACTAGCCCTTCAAGACCACTTTCAATTAAGTGTTTCCTTAATAAACATTTATTTACCTTTCCCCTAAAATCATCTTTTATTCCATTAACTTCTAGTCAGCAGATTTTAACATGAGCACTTTATTTCCAAGGAGTCCTCTAGGAAAAAATGTATGAATATGAGTGATAATATTTCAATAATATATTAACTTTTATTGATTAATTTTCTAAAAAATAATTTTCTATTTTTATATAATTAAATAAATGTAGTTTTTTTACTGTATGTTATACTCGATAAAATAATTAATGAACACATTAAAAAAATATATAAATTATATCCTTATGTTTCTATATAAATATATTTTATTGAAAAAATAAAATAATATCCATACCTATTAGACGCACAAGGGACATTCGGAATAGTTTACAAGGGGGTGTGAATAATGGTGTGAAACTAATTCATGATTTCCTGAGTAATTATGACTATTATTTTCCAAACCAATTTTAATAACACTTTATAGTAGGCTCACTATTGTGAATACCTTTAATGTGATGATATTATTAACTATGGATTTTTTATAAGCCTTATTCAGATAATTTCAATGATTTATTAGCACAAAAGAACAAATTATCATCCTATAGAATGTATTTAAAGTAACTATAGAAGAAATTGTAATTTTACTTGATTCAGTCACACTGGGCTCTATCCAAGGGGAAGAAACCAAAATTTTGTTAATGATCCAAAACGTAGTAATCATAACTAGTCCCATTAATACATTTTTTTGGATTTGTTTAATATTTGGAAAACAAAATTCCTATTAAATATCTAAGGTTTGGATAAATTCCATCATATGGTCACTCCTATTGTCATATTCTCTTATAGAATCAGGGGATAAGATCTTTTGAACACATACCATTTCATGATGTCACTATCTTGTTAATGTTTCATTGAATAGAACTCATTTATATATAAAGTTACATTTCAAAAACTAGGTGTGAAAATCAAAATTTAATTAAATATAACTTCCCTGTTGAACTAGTCTGAAAGGATTAATTATTTCCTTTGAGATGGTTTTTATAGATCAGCAGCCACTTTCCATAATAATCACCTGATGATAATTCCCAATATAAACATTCATGAATCATTCCATACATTGAAAAACTCAGTACATTAACAAATATATCATTGTATTGTGAAACTCAAAACTTCATAGAAACTCATAACCTTTTTTTCATGATTGATAAACGTCTATTAAAATACATTTTTCATATTTAGAATATTCCATTCTATATGGATTTAATGTTTTATTAATTCTTTACACAATAAATAAATTTATGAAATTCTATTTCAAATTCAATGAATTTGTACATAAAATGACTCAGGAATAAGAAAATATGGGTATTTGGGGGGGGGTGATGATTATTTATTGACATTTTCATCCTTTCTTCAAACTTCTATACTCACTACCATCCATTTTTAAATTTCTTCACTTTGTTAATGTAACTATTTATAGTAACATTAATACTTGGAAAATATTCCCTTCATGTATGTTTCCAAAAAAAGATATATTTTCATGAATTCATGCAATATTAAATCATGTTGGATTTGAAAAAAACATTAAATGATAGATAATATTTTTTTTGAAACATCACATATTGTTGTAGAACTATTGATTCCTTTCACACAAATTGTTCACTTTTGAGAAAACCATTCCTTATCAATATTTCCTTAAGATGATTTGGCTCAAAAAATTCATAGAGATTATTATTTTTATGAGTCTTCTTACATTACTCCAATACACTATGTTAAATTCCCACATTTACTCCAAATATTCTAGAACCCCTACATGAATTCAATAAGGTATTCACAGTCCTAAGACCTCTCTAAAATCATTTCATGATCCAAACCTATCTAAGAGATCCCTATATATCAATATCTCCAACAAATTTCCACAAATTAACATTATAAACATTCTATTATCGCATATTACCTCATGAAATGATGAAATTTCTCTTAGTAAAACATATAACCTTCCTATGAAACTATCACGTTGTTTTATTTATCTAAATTTATTAATGAAAGAAGTCCCCATACCTTTAATGAAAACACATCCTTCAAAAAAACAATGTCCTTTAAGAAGCCTAGTAAATCAAGTCACTATATCAAACATACCGACACATTAGAGTTGATAGTGAGAGAGATAAAAATTAATCCAACTCCCAACACATGGAAACAAAAAAAATCTCAATGGTGTCCAACAATACTTATCCATTAATTATAATATTTTCGTGTTTTGGTCGGTCTAACTACCCACATGAAAAATTTTATAATACAATATCATGGATAATAATTATATATTAATTATGAATAATATATGATATAAAAATGCAAATGATTCTTTGTCTTTGGTTTTACAATGGTAACATTAATATCAAACTCATTAATTGATATACCAATGTCTATTTATTAAACATAACTTAAACATTCTCATTAATAATTTCATCTATAAGTATTGTAATTAAAAATCCCATAGAATTAAATTACCACATTATACAAAATTAAAATAAATGAATTCTATAACCTTTTTTTATATTAATGGTAAACGACAGAAGATTGGTGAAAAACTCCTATTTTTTAAGCTAGTTCAAAATGATCAAGATTACTCACACCTTACATTCAATTAGGAAAAGAAATTAATAATATACATATAAATAATAATTAAAAATTAGTCTTATAAAATGTTATAGATAATAATATAAAATTAAAATATTTTTTATGATAGTTATTTTTTATACATGATATTCAAGTGCTTTTGTTGAAATTTGGAGTTAAGGTAACGTGTCCTTTATCTCAAATTAAATTTTTAAGAAATATTTTATATTGATCACCATGTTATTTTTGATATTGTTTAATTAATTCATTATGAATTTTTTTAACCTTATTAATTAAATTCATGGGGTTTAAAATCTATATCACGTTATTTCTTTTAATGTATCTCTATTTGAAGGATTCCACAGTTTAATGGATTTATTTGTCTAATTTTCAAATCAATGATACTAGATTAATTTATTGAAACATTGATTTTATATGGTGTATAAAATACCCATTTTTTATATCACAAATTAATTAATTTATAGGAATTTTAATTTCAATTACGATCTCTCTCTTTAAAAGGGTTTTGATAAAAAAATTAATCAAAAATAAGTTTTTTGATTCCAAAATTATCTTCAAATAAATATTTTCATTTATAGATAATATATCAATGGAATTTTTTATAATTTCTAAAACAACTCATCATTTTATTTGGTAATCAAAGAGGTTTTACATTTCCCCTTAACAAATTTCCCCCCAAGATCTTATTGTTCGTGAAACTGACCCGTATTTTATTTTTAGTTAATAAGATAACTTTTCCGTGTATGTATTCCTCTGATAATTTTGAAAATATTCTTATATATTAAAATTTTATGGTTAATTTTATAATAATATTATTTTATTTAAAATGTTTATTACCAAATGTAACTTTCATCAAATGGGTCATTTTCATCATATTATGAAGAGGCTGTCATTTTATTTTTTCCTTGTGAACACATTTTTCATCCGTTTTGTCTTTTTATATGAAACTTCCTTTATATAGATTTATGTTTTTATAAATTAATTATTATTCTTAATGGTTCATAATATATTTCTCTCATTTTTCAAAATTAATATTTTTAAAAGGATATAGATATTACTAATTTCAAAGTTGATTTTTCTATAATGATATGGAAATGTAATTTTCGCCGACATAAAAATATGTTGATATAAATTTTTATGGATCAATTATATTCATCAAATACCATATTCCAATTTGATAATCAATATGAATTATAAAATTTTCTTTTCAATCAGATGGTGTGATCCATCACTGGCTTTTCCATTCTTCACAATTCAAATTGGATTTGCATAAATTATCTTTTAAAGACTTACATTTTGAATACCCTATATTCAATTTATTTGATTGAAGAAAGTTTACATATATATTAGAAATAAAATGATTTGGGAAATTGTTGGCTTAAACATATACCATTTTAATTTATATAGTGCAAATACAATATGCCACATCATCTTAATTGAAGTGCATTTATCTATTAATTTTAAAAATATCTTTTGATAATGATTTATCTTAATAGGTTATATCATTTAATAATCATTTATGGAATTATGAATAATTCGATTAGTTCATTTCATTGGAAAATGATATGAAACCCATTTTATTTCTACTTGTTCTTTTTTATTTGATGAATGTATAATTCCAAGTGGCACTCATATAAATGGATGAATGATGGGTGGAGGACAATATTTCTAATTAATACATTGGTAAAAATCTTTTTTCTCAGAATATATATTTATATATGTGATCATTATTACTATAGAGACCCAAATATTTATGTTCATGGAAATTACATTAATTTTTCGAAATACTTAATAAATAACAAAAACAAACACACAAGGACCGTAATACTTTAGTGTCTTTTGAAACTCAGAACATAATCTTCTAGTCATGGTGAAAGATCTTCAACATCTCCCACAATGATCTTCCCATTTTGTTTTATTACCTAAAAAATTTCTTTATATCCTGGGGAAATGAAAACATATAAATGGTGTGCTCAAATTCTCAGTAAGGGTAAGCATGGAGAAAATAAAACAAACCATATACATTTGAACTTCAAAAAATGAACATAATGTTTACACATCAAAATTTTGAGTTGTGAAATAAATCTTGGAATACGTAAGGAATAGGTCATAAATGAACATTAATCATGATAAAATAGCATGTTAATAAAACATTTAATTTTGGAAAACCATAAAGCACATGATATGTTTCCATATTAGCCAAGGCATTACTACCAAGACCATCTTAGTGGACAAAGACCCTTTCTGAATCGAGTTCACTCCTCATTTCAGTCCAGTAACACTGTACCAGATTAACTTACTGTTCTAGCCATGTCTATCTCATGAGATATAAATCTTTACCCAATGCATTGGTGGGAGATATGGGTCCGACACATCTCATAATGAAATCATTATTTCTTGTGCCACAAATTAAACATAAATAATTCATCATAACCCAAAGAATAAAATGGTTTCATAAACATCATTCTATCATCACATAATCCATATAAAACAAATAGATATCATTTCATCATAAGAAAAATAACACCATGTAAATAATAGAGACATTATACTTGAAACATAATCATAATGTCATCTTATATGGAAAATAGTTTTGACAAAACACTTGAAATGAATTCTTGAGGAAAATAACCTTTCTTTTCCGAATTAATTTCTTTTCACAAAATTCCAAGTAATTTTAAAAGAAGAGGACTATTGTTCAAAATAATAATGAAATCATTTAAAATAATAATTATGAAAATTAGGCGTTCTAAAACCGTAAAAATCAGTTCATGGCGTATAAGTTAAAAAACATTCTTCTCATACTTTTGCTGGAAAAGCCAAAAAGTACCTTTTATGGTAAACATAGGAAAGATTCCTCTCATACAATGTGGTAAAAGACAAAAAAGGTTAAAAATGACTTTAAAAATACATGTTAGAGTAGTAAAAATTTTATGAAAACATTTTTAGAAAACATGGACATGGATGATAAACATAACCACCGTAAATACCTACATATAAAGAATCTCAGATAAAAAACGAGATTGCAAAATTATCCCTTACCTTAAGTCTGCTATGCTTCGTACGTATCGGAACCTCCAATATAATGAATTAATAAATTTCATTTACTTATTACAGAATCATATTCATCGTTATGATATCTTATATTGTTCACTTATGACATTATATTACCCGTTCTTTTGTAAATTCCATATTAAAGCAGCGTTTTGGGTAAAATCGTTTTATTTATCATACGTGTTTGGACTTCTTGTTCTTGATATTATTATTACATATATCATGATTTAATTACTTCAATAATGTAAATCATTATTTATATATCAATAAATATACAGTATATATATATATAACAGATAGATAAATTAAATGAAATACACCATTCATGGAGATGGTCGGCCGTACATACGCAATGAACGCTATTTTCATTACCTTATTGAATTAAATGGAATTAGGTAGATGGAATACATATATATATATATATATACATAAATACAGTAGAATTATTATTTCATATATTTAATTATTACCTATTATATATTCTTTATAATCATTCTTGAATTGTTAACATGGAAAATGAATCTCATCACGCCGTGGACACGGTAATCCGTACATACGCACGAGCGATGATATCATTCCCGTATTTATTGAATGGAATTGGAGTGGATGATATAATATCTTAGATTCAGTATGATTTTATAATAATAATATATAGTTATTCTTTACACCATTATACCCATCCACGAAAGGTGGTGGTTGAAAAACGGATTACACCACAGCGTAGAGAAGATATTCCGTACGTACTCACGCGCGGTGATTTCATTTTGCATTGGATGGATAGAAGGTTTAATATGGTTGTTTCATATTTATAATAACATATTAGTATATAATTAATACTGATGTTATTACATTATAATGAAACAACTAAATAAAATGAATTAGAATAAGAAAGAAACTTGAAAGAGTCGGTAGAAGAGACTACCTCTTCCTCGACACATCTCCATTAAGCTTCTTCTTGAGGCACTTGAGTTGGTCTTTTGAGAATAAAAAAACCTCTATGATATAACTAGTGAGGTTGAGAATAGTATTTGATAGGGGTTTTCTGAGCTTCAAGGCTCAAAATGGTGTAAAGAGAAGATGGAAGGAGTGCCCTTTTCATAACGGAGGAGAGGGACACCTTTGGAAAAACTTAAAATATTATTTTATAATAACGTTATATTCTGTTTATAATAGCTCCAAATTGATTTATTTAAAAGATAAATTGGGGATCGGTATAAATAATCTCAACCAATAGGTTTTAGATAAGTTTAGGTTACTATTTTATGCTTATCATTTAGATTTAACTCTATGTTATATAATTTAACTTTTACCGTGTCTTCTTGTTTTCATACACTATATTGTTAATAAACTAACTATAACAAGCTAAAAGAACCACAAGTGGTTCATTATTAATATATATAGCCATATATAAGTCATTTGTCCTAAAATTAAAGTTTTATAAATATAATAACAATTAACAATATAATATTTGTTTTAAAAACTATTTTATGTCAATATTGACACTATTTAGTAATTGATTTTGGTGAAAATCATAACAACATGATTAGTTAGAAAATATTTAATATAATCAATAATAAAATGTCATATTAACCTATAAAGTGCACTAGGACAACATTTTTGGACCACATTTAGAAGAAATACTTTCTTGATTTTGGTACAATCTCAACGTTGGTTGTTCAATGGAAAATTTTCACTTCATATCATAAAGAAATGATGTTTAATTTTTCATTCGTGAAGTGTTAGCAGATCATGTGATAGAATGATGGGTCATTCCATATGCCTCAAACAAAAGGTTAGAAAAATTTATCAAAAATACATAAGTCCATCTATATTGAGATTAATCATATATGGTTCATAAAATGGACTTATAATTCGTATATCATATTGATTAATATAATAAAACTATTTTCTACTAACCAGGGACTTCTTGTAGGATACTGGTAGAAAATAAAGGCCTGTCACACTTCGGTTGTGGGTTCAATTCCGAAAACCTTGTCCGACGTGATGGGTTGTCGCCCGTCCTGCAGGCTATCATTTTTCTAAAACTACATTATTATAACAATTCATAAATAATATCAAAAAAGATATATCCTTAAACAATACTGACTTATGTCCAACATAATCCATTCCAATCATTAGGCATATCCAAAATACTTCTGTCCAAGCTCATAGTATAATGAAAACAATTACAAGAAATGTCATCTTCCGAGCATGTGAATACCATCAATTATCCCCCATATATCATACGATATATCTTGTTGGTCAAATTACAAACATGTGAACACCTTAATCATGTATTCTTTCAAAAAATGAATACCCATTTACTCTTAGTGAAAACATGAATACTGTCAAAATTTAACTCTTTCCGCATACCAAAATCCCAAAAATTCGACATACTCAAACCATGATATAACGTTGTCCTTATATTAGTCATGAGCTCATTTCATTTTTTCTTTATTGCTTCATTATGTGCATATCATCTTCTTTCCAAAAATATTTCAATCGCTTTTCATGGATACCGATACAATATAATTATTGAAAACCAATACATAGATATTCCAAAATTCCATGATGCCATAAATGAAATTCTATGATACTATTTTGAAATCCCAATACATAAACACTTAATCATTACACAACATCATTGTCATACTCAACATCACAAATAGTGATCGCATGTGACTTCCCTTTATCCTTTTCCTAAATAGGTTGCTCACGTTGATAGTCATTAACCTTTGGATTACGGTATTGATTTGCATAATGCCCCATTTCCTTGCACTTGAAGCATTGAAGTGTTGGTGGTGCGTTCTCTAGAGTCTTTTTTTATTCACATCATTGGAAACCCTTTTTCCATTATGTCGACACTCAGCTGATCGATGACCTTCTTTTCCACACTTAAAACATTTTATAGTCCCTTGAAGGCAATCTCCACCTTTCTTCTTTCCACAATTTGAGCATAAAGAAACATTGATATTCTTTTCACTATTATTCAGTGATTTCTCCTTGAACTCCATCTTTCTTTTCTTGTCCCAAACATGAGATAGATATGTAATACCAACTTCCATTTCTACCTTGATAGCTCAATGCACATTTTCTTCATAGCTACTGAAGTCTCTTATAACTAATACCCTTCGAAGACTTGGTTTTAAGACACTGATAAATCGATCAAATTTACTTTCAAGTTGGATGATAAAGCCAAATGCATACCTTGAAAGTCTTGTAAAATTCGCTTCGTATATACCAACCGATAAATTATCCTTCTGCTTAAGCTCAAGGAACTCCTTTTCCATATTTTTTTTGAAGAATATGAGGGAAGTACATACTGGAAAAAAGTTCTTGAACTCGTCCCATTTGATGGATTCAATTTCATCTTGCGGCCTTGTTTTCTTAATTAGAGTCCACCACTAGTCTTCTTCACATTCTAAATGGTAAACAGATAAAATGACTTTTTCATGTTATGTAAAGTGAATTATGGAAAATATCTTTTCAATGGTTCTGATCCATTGTTCACCAACAAGTGTATTAAAAGACTCATTGAATGACGGTGGACGTTGCCTCATGAAGAACTCAATAGAATATTGTTCCTTTCATTGATCATTTGGAAATCAAGAATGATTCATAGCTTGTGTAAGTATAGCAATAAATTTTTTCACTTCCTCTCCCATCACATTTGGTTGCTCGGGAGGTTAATAATTTCATTTTCCCTTACATTGATCAACATGGTTTCTCCGGGTCCCAGCCATCGTCTAAAACCCAGAAAGAACAGTGTGAGAGGCAAAAATCGGGCTAGGAAAACAACATAATAAAGGGGGAGTACCTTCAATATCTATCATCATATGATTAACTATAATATCTTTAACATAATTCTAGTACTATAACCTATACTTATACTTATCCTTAGGGACATCCCTAGACATACCATAGAAATATCTCTAGGGATCTCACTAAAGTTTTTGCATATTAGTTTCCAATGTTTACCTAAACATTTCCTCTTATACCACCTGTAGAGACCAAAAGCTTGACATACATGGACATTACAATAATTTTTTAGAATACATAATACATACCAAAAACAAACACACAAGTATGGTAATAGTTTAATGTCTTTGGAAACTCAGAACATAATCTTCTAATCATGGGGACAGATCTTCAAAATCTCCCATAACGATCTCCCTCTTTTGTTTTCTTACCTAAAACCTTTATTTATATCCTGGGAAAAAGAAAACATATAAAGGGTGAGCTCAAATGCTTAGTAATGGTAAGCATGGAGAAAATAAAACAAACCATATACATTTGAACTTCAAAACATGATCATAATGTTTACACATCAAAATCATGAGTTGTGAAATAAATCATGGCAGTACGTAAGGCATATGTCATAAATGAACAGTAATCATGATAAAATTTCATTGGAATAAAACATTTAATTGTGGAAAACCATTAATCACATGATATGATTTCCATGGTAGAAAATGCATTGCTTCCAAGACCATCTTATTGGACAAAGACCCTTTCTGAATCGAGTTCACTCCTCGTTTCAGTACTATAACACTGAACCAGATTAACTTACAGTTCCATCAATGTCTATCTTATGAGATATAAATCATTACCCAATTAATTTGAGGGAGATATATTTCACACCCATCTCATAATGAAATCATTCGTACGTGTTCCACAAATTAAACATAAATCATTCATCATAACCCAAAGAATAAAATGGTTTTCATAAACATCATTCCATCATCAAATAATCCATATAAAAAATGGATATCATTTCATCATAAGAAAAATAACACCATGTAAATAATAAAAACACTATACTTGAAACATATTCATAATTTCATCTTATATGGAAAATAGTTTTGAAAAAACACTTGAAATGAATTCTTGAGTAAAATATCCTTTCTTTTCAAAATTAATTTTTTTCACAAAATGCCATGTAATTTTAAAAGAAAAGTAATTTTGTTGAAAATAATCCCGAAATCATGTAATGGAATATTAATGAAAATTAGGTGTTCTGAAACCATAAAAATCAGTTAACATCATATATGTTAAAAAAAACATTATTCCACTACTTTTTCTAGAAAATTCAAAAAGTACCTTATATGGTAAACATAGGAAAGATTCCTTCCATACAGTGTGGTAAAATTCAACAAAGTGTATAAATGTATTTAAAAATACATGGAAGAGTAGTAAAAATTTTATGATAACATTTTTTGAAAACATGGACATGGATGATAAACACAACCCCAGTAAATACTTACATATAAGAAATCTCGAATAAAAACATGAGATTGGAAAATTATCCCTTACCTTAAGTTTTCTATGCTTCATAATTATCCGAAACTCATGTATAATGTTTTAAATAATGTCATTAACTTATTATAGAATCATATTCATCGTTATGATATCAAATATGGTTCACTTATGACGTTATATTACTTGTTCTATTGTAAATTCCATGTTAAAGCAGCATTTTGGGTAAAATCGTTTTATTTATCGTACGTGTTTGGCCTTGTTGTTCTTCATATTTTTATTACATATATAAGTATTTAATTAATTATATAATTTAAATCATGATTTATATATCAATATATATTCAGTATATATATATATATATTAGATAGATAAATTAAAGGAAATTCACCATTTATGGAGACGGTAGGTCGTACGTACGCATGAACGCTATTTTTGTTTCCTTACTGAATTAACTGGAATTAAGTAGATGGAATACATATATATATACATAAATAAAGTAGAATTATTATTTCATATATTTCATGATTACTTATTATATATACTTTATAATCATTTTTTAATTGTTAACATGGAAATGAATCTCATCACGTCTTGGAGACGATAATCCGTACGTACGCACGAGCGATGATATCGTTCCAGTATTTATTGAATGTAATTGGAGTGGATGATATAATATCTTAGAATTATTATGATGTTATAATAATCATATATAGTTATTCTTTACACCATCATGCCCGTCCATGTAAGGTGGTGGTGGAAAAACTGATTACACCAAGGCGTGGAGACGGTATTCCGTACGTTCGCACGCGCGGTGATTTCGTTTTACGTAGGATGGATAGAAGGTTAAATAAGGTTGTTTCATATTTATAATAACATATAAGTATATAATTAATACTTATGTAATTACATTATAATGAAACAACTGAAGAAGAGGAAGTAGAAGAAGAAAGAAACTTGAAAGAGTCGGTAGAAGAGATTACCTCTTCCTCGACACACTTCCTTTAAACTTCTTCTTAAGGCACTAGAGTTGGTCTTTTGAGAATACAAGAACTTATATGATATTACTAGAGAGGTTTATAAGAGGAATTGGTAGGGTTTGGATTAGCTTCAAGGCTCAAAAGGGTGTGAATAGAAGAGTGAAGGCGTGCCCTTTTTATAAGGGAGGAGAGGAGAACCTTTGGGAAAACATAAAATATTATTTTATAATAAAGTAATATTCGGTTTATAATAGCTCCAAATTTATTTTCATATAAGATAATGTTGGTATGGGTATAAATCCTTTCAACCAATATGTTTTAGATAAGTTTAGGTTACTCTTTTAACCTTATCATTTAGATTTAACTATAAGTTAAATAATTTAAATATTACTGTGTCTTCTTGATTTCTTACACTATATGGTTGATAAACTAACTATAACAAGCCAAAAGAACCCCAAGTGGTTCATTATTAATATATATAACCTTATATATGTCATTTGGCTGAACCTCAGATTTTTAGTAATATAATAAAAATTAATAATATAATATTTTTAAAAAAACTATTTTATGTCAAATTTGACACTATTTGGTAATTGATTTTTGTGAAAATAATAAATACGTTATTAGTTATAAAAATGTTAATTTAATAAATAATAACATGTCATATTAACCAATAATATTAGTTTAATTCAAAAAAAGTCTCAAATTACATTTATTTGGTTATTTATAACATCAATAATGTTAATATTTCATTAATAAGGTAATTACTCGATCATCATTGTGTCATAAATAAATTAACATATTTAATGCCTAAAAAATATTAATAAAATACCATTATGTAGGAAATATTTTTATATTCCTAATGAATATTTATAGTGGAATTTATCTTATCTATAACCCTATATTTAAAATGTTTTAGTTATTAAACTTTGATTTTAACTATTTTAACTCTTCATTAAATAAAATAATAATAAATGTCTTAATATAATCCATGTGGACCTAAAGGATAATATTTTATTCCTAAGGATGTTTTTGGTTTAATTAAACTTATAAAATATAATTACGACATGTGTTAGTGTAATAATAATATCATTCTTACCCTTAATTACCCTATTTACTTTTAATCGTGGTAAATAAAAGTAAAATGTTACTATTCACCAAAAATTATTTTTATTTTATTAAACCAAATTTCAATCCTTGATATTAACTGTGTCTCTTTTATTTTTATAGTTTCACACATAGAAGTGGTAAAATAATGTTTTATTTAAACTTTCAAATTCTCCTTTGAGGTTGGTAAAAGAGGGTGAAAAGTTCAATAAAATTTTTATATATCTAAAATTTTTATAAAATGACTCAAATGAATTACATTGAACTTATATAGGGATAATATATCAATTTTGACATAAAATAAATTTAAATAAAATAAATAATTATCTAAATAAAAAGTTTGTTTTTAAATAGTAACCCTCTGTTTTCACTATTCATCAAAAATTGAATATTTTTAGAAAAATACCAAAAAATCACCGTAGGCTAATTTCGATATTTCGAATCCAAAAATGAAGTCCATTTTGAAAGGTAAAATTTATAAAATTTAAAAAAGTGGGTATTACTATTCATAACGGCTAGTTTAAATAATATTTTAATATCATATCGTTGTCTACTGAAACATGGTATTGGGTAGTACACACGCTATCGAAGAAGGTCTTGATTGCGTGTAATGCAAGCCAAGTTAAGGATGTGTGTAGTGAATGATCCGTTTGGTGTTGCGTATAACATAATCCAAACTTATTTCATTTATACACTAAACAAAATCTATACTGAATGTTGCGTAGAATAATTTCCACAAAACAAACTTTATTTTGTGTATAACATGAGCCAAGAATAGTGTTGTGTATACTGCAAGCTAATACAGTTTTGTGTATAGTATAAGCAAATCATGATGTAGTGTATAACAGAAGACATCAAATAAATTAAAAATACTATATCTCATAAAATCTTAGGGTGTCACAATTACTTTATCACCCAAGCATGGGAGTGAGTGTGTAACTCATGAAGGGGATATATAAACAAGTATAATTTTATATTTTCACAAGAATGGGTGTATGTGTGGGACATAAGAAGGTGATGTATCCATTTGATATTGTGTGTGCCACATTTATTTTTAATCCTAGTGTCACTCCCTCATGGATTATGTTTATAACACCATGGTATTTTATGATTTATTTCCTTCTAAAAAAATTCATTCTTTTTGATAGCCTGTGATGCACGCAACTCCATGGTTTAACAAAACGTGATACATAATTAAAATATATTTTTAAAAAAATGATCATTATAACATATATGTTATTTTGGAGTGTATAAATAATACTATCTAAATTATGAAAATTATATTTTTTGTGTGTAACGCCACAAAAATTCTAAAAGAATAATTTTCATTCATTATATTATATGATACTCAACACCAAGCATGTCAAAGAATATAATATCCTGATTATTTAAAAAATATTTACTAATTTTAAAAAAATTAATTAATTTTATAGCTCATAATTCACATGAAACTGAGTAATCCAATTTCACATAGAAAAATGATTTTCTCTAATTGTTTACATGACACACAAGATCGAGTTTTACCCAACAAAAACATATTGTTATATTTTTTAATATATTAAGACATAAAATTCCCGTTAAATTATTAGTTGTGAATATTATTAAATAAATAAACAAAATAAATTCTTTTAAAAAATATAATATTATTTCACACTTTACAAACTAATTATAAATTAATATGATAACCAATTGAAAATAAACAGAATAAATTTATAGAAAAATAATATTACGCTCACAAATCTATTTTATCATCATAAATTATAATAATTAAAATTATAGGGTGATATTAATTTAATATATATTTTTCACATTCATTAAAATATTTTTTACATTCATCCAACATATTTTTTATTTATAAGATAAGAACAAACCCAATTTTACACAAAAAAACCTATATTGATATAAAAGCACATTTACCGTCTCTGGATGTAAAATTTACTTTAAATCCAATTTTTGTAACCTTCAATAGTATTATATGTCAAAATGATCTTAATATTTTAAATAGGGACATATATTTTATTTGGGGTGATTTTTTGGTATTTTTCTTTGAAATTTTATTTTTTTAATGAATAATGACAAATACTAAATTTTAACTTAAAACTAACATTAGTTTTTTTTATTAATATGGTAAAATTATATTTATTTATTGGTTTTAATGTTTAATTAGTTATTTTTTTAAAGTAATCTAATTTCGGTCATTTTAATAAATTTCACATTGAAATTTAATCTAAAAACAAAGAAAACAATTGAATAGTTTTACTTATAAAAAACAAATTTTTCATCGCATCGACATGATTAAATTTAAATAAATTTCTTCCGCTAATGAGATTGGAATTTTGAAAAATGGATTCCTTATTTTTTTATTAATATTTATAATTTATAAAATAAAAATTTTGATTTGAACCGAAAATATTAGTGAATGTAATTTAAATATCGTACAACAATAAAGGTGAAATTAAGCTTTACAGAAGACTAAACCATAATCTTAAGAGACAAAATGACCTAGAAACTTGTAAAAAATCTATATTATGTCTATATTTATGCCATATACACAATTTTATTGAATATTTTTATTATTGGAGCTACATTTAATTAGAGAAACTTTGGTGGAATCCAATAATTGGAAATTTACTATAGTTACACTCCTACAGTATAGAAAGACACTCTAGAATGACACTTCCCCAATCATCTTAAAGAACATTGGATAAAAATGGATCTTCCAATATACCTCCTCAAAATACCTCCCCAAATCTTATAAGCCTCACTTTGGTCCTAAATCCATCCATTTAAGCCCTTAGGATAAAATGAAAAGAAGTTACCCAAATAAATGTGGCTAATTCAATAAGAATGTGGAATTTATAATGGAAGATTTTAAAAAATATATGTAAGATACATGACATATATATGATAATATTATTATACTATACATATATATCATATACATTTCATTATTTTAATTTAAAAAAGATATGAAATTTGCGTTCCTGCGTACATACGAGCTACCATTTCCCTGAATCGTTCATTCTATTTAATATATCCAAATACTATGGATTATTATAAATAAATATGTACTAAATTTATATGATATTTAAATCATTATATACATTCTGTAGTTGATGAAACCATTATAGGAACAAAAAATAACAAGTCAAAACATATTATAAAACAAGATAATTTACACTCAAAATAGTGAAAATAATGAACGATTATTATCAAAAGAGTAATAATATATAATAAGAAAATTATATATGTAGAGACTCAATGATTTACTTACATGGACATTACATTACTTTTGCGGGATACTTAATAAATAACAAAAACAAACACCGAAGGACTGTAATAGTTTAGTTTCTTTGGATGCTCGGAAGATAATCTTCTAATCATGGTGAAAGATCTTCAAAATATCCCATAAAGATCTTACCCTTTTGTTTTATTACCTAAAACCCTTCTTTATATCATGGGGTAAAGAAAACATAAAAATGGTGAGCTCAAATGCTCAGTATGGGTAAACATGGAGAACGTAAAACAACCCATAAACATTTGAACGTTAAAACATGAACATGACATAAATCTTAGTAGTACATAATGCATAGATAATAAAGGAAGATCATTCATGATAAAATAGCATGTGAATAAAACAGGTAATTGTGGAAAACCTTTAATCACATGATATTATTTCCATAGTAGCCAAGGCATTGCTGCCAAGACCATCTTAGTGGGCAAAGTCCCTTTCTGAATCGAGTTCACTCCTCGTTCCAGTCCTGTATCACTGAACCGGATTAACTTACCATTCCAGTCATGTATATCTCATGAGATATAAATAATTACCCAATTCATTATAGGGAGATATAGTTTTGACCCATCTGATAATGTAATCATTCTTACTTGTGCCACAAAGTAAACATACATCATTCCTAATAACCCAACGAATAAAATGGGTTTCATAAACATCAGCCCATCATCACATAATCCATATAAAAGAAATGGATATGATTTCATCATAAGAAAAATAAAATCATGTAAATAATAGATACATTATACTTGAAACATAATCATACTTATTATTGTCGTCTTAGATGGAAAATAGTTTTGACAAAACACATGAAATGAATTTTTGAGGAAAATTTCCTTTCTTCTTCCAAATCATTTTCTTTTCTCAAAATGCCGTGCGATTTTAAAAGAAAATAATTTTGTTGAAACTAATATTGAAATATTGTAAAGGAATCTTTATGTAAATAATGAATTATGAAACCGTAACAATCCATTCATGCCGTATAAGTTAAAAAAACATTATCCTCGTAATTTTGTCGCAAAAGTCAAAAAGTACCATGTATGGTAAACTTAAGAAAGATTCCTTCCATAACACAAATTAAAAGTCAAATAGGGGTAAAAATGGATTTAAACATACATGGAAGAATATTAAACAATTTATGAAAAACATTTTTATGGACATGGATAAAAATATAACCCCAGTAAATACATACGTATAAGCAATCTCAGATACAAATGAGTTTTGAAAAATTATCCTTTACTTTTGGTCTGATATGCTTTGTATGTATCTGAACCTCCTGTATAATGATTTAAATAAAGTCATTGAATAATTAAAGAAATCATATTCATTGTTATGATATCATATATCATTCACTTATTACTTTATATTACCTGTTCTTTTGTAAATTCCATGTTAAAGTAGCGTTTTGGGTAAAATCGTAATATTTATCGTACGTGTTTGAACTTGTTTTTCCTGATATTATTATTACTTATAAAATTATTTATTTTTACAGAATGTAAATGATTATATATATATCATATATATTTAGTATATATATATATATAATAGATAGATGAATAAAATGAAATACACCGTTCATGGAGACGGTACTCCGTACGTACACATGAACGCTGTTCTCTTTTCCTTATTGACTTGAATGGAAGTAAGTAGATGAAATATATATACATATATATATATATATCCAGTATATTTATAATGTCATATATTTCATTATTATTCATTATATATTCTTTATAATCATTTTTGAATGGTTAACATGGAGAATTAATCTCATCGTGTCGTGGAGATTGTAATCTGTACGTACGCATGAGTGATGATATCGTTCCCATAATTATTGAATTGAATCGGATTGTATAATATAATATCTCAGAATTATTATGATGTTTTAATAACAATATATAGTTATTATTTACACCATTATACAAATCCATGTAAGTTGGTGGTGGAAAAACAGATTACACCACAACTTGGAGACGGTATTCCGTACGTACTCACACGCGGTGATTTCATTTTTTGTAGGATGGATAGAAGGTGAAATGGGGTTGTTTCATATTTATAATAACATATGAGTATATGAGTGATACTGATGTTATTACTTTATTATGAAAAAAATAAGAATAAGTATAAGAATAAATGAATTTGAAAGAATTGGTAAAGGATATTACCTCTTCTATGATGTGCCTCTTCTAAACCTCCACTCCGGGCACTAAAGTTGGTCTTTGAATAAAACCAGAACCACTATTATGCTTTTTGGGATTTAGATGAGGGAAATGGGCTGGGGTTGGCAAAGAATGAAGGCTCAGAATTGTGTAAAAATGAGAGGGAAGAGGTTCCCTTTTATAAGGGAGGAGAGGGGCACCTTAGGAAAAAACATAAAATATTATTTTATAATAAAGTCACATTTAGTTTATAATAGCTCCAAATTAATTTATTTAGAAGCTAAAGTGGGACTGGGTCGCAATATTCTCAACCAATAGGTTTTAGACTAGTTTAGGTTACTATTTTAACTTTATCATTTTGATTTAACTCTAAGTTATATAATTGAACCTTTACCATGTTTTCAGGTTTTCTTTCACTATATGGTTAATAAACATACTATAACAAACAAAAAGAACCCATAGTGGTTCATTATTAATATATATAACTTTATATAAGTCATTTGGCCAAATATTATATTTTTAGAAATAGAATATTAATTAATAATATAATATTTATTTTAAAAACTATTTTATGTCAAGTTTGACACTATTAGGTAATTGATTTTTGTGAAAATCATAACAGCAGGATTATTTCAAAAAAAAGTTAATTGAATCAATATTAACAAGTAATTTTAACCTAAAAAATTATTGGAATTCATAAAAAGTTTCAAATTACTTTTATTTGGGAATTTATAACATCAATTATGTTAATATTTCATTAATTAGGTAATTAATGCATCATCATTGAGTCATATATAAATTAAAATATTAAATGTCTAAAAATTATAAATAAATTACTATTATTTAGGAAATAGTTTTATCTTTCTAATAAATATTTATAATTGAATTTATCTTATTTATTACCCTATATGAAATTTTTTTTAGTTATTAAAGTTTGATTTTATCTATTTTAACTCTTCATTAAATAAATTAATAATAAATGTACGAATCTTATCCATGTGGACCTAAATGGTAATATTTTATTCAAAAGTTTGTTTTTGGTCGAATTAAACTTATCCAATAGAATTATGACATGTTTTAGGGTAATAATAATATAATTTTTACCCTTAATAATCCTATTTACTTTTAACTGTGGTTAATAAAAGTAAAAAGTAACTATTCACAAAAAATTGTTTCTATCTTATTGAACCAAATTTTACTTACTGATATGAATTGTGTCTCTCAGATTTTTGAAATAACACTTATAGAAGCGGCAAAATTATGTTTTATGTAAATTTTGAATTGCTCCTAGGTGGTGGTGAAAGATGGTAAAAAGTTCAATAAAATATTTACATACCTAAAATTATTATAAAATAACTCCAATGAACTACATTGAACTTATATATATATATATATATGTTATGTATATATTTTGATAGAAAATAAATATAAATAAAATAAATAATTATTTAAATAAAATGTCAATTTTTAAATAGAAACCCATTGTTTTCACTATTCATCCAAAATTGAATGTTTTTAGAAAAATACCAAAAATTGACCCTAGGCTAATTTAGATATTATGAATCCAAAAAATGAAGTCCATTTTAACAGATAAAATTTATAAAATTTCAAAAAGTTGGTATTACTATTCATAATAGCTATTGTATATAATATTTTAGTAACATATCGTTGTTTAGTGATACCCGGTATTGCGTACTACACACGCTATTGAGGAAGGTCGTGATTGAATGTAATTCAATCCATGTCAGAGCTACGGGTCGTGCATGCTCCCTTTGGAATTGTATATATCATAATCACAACTTATTTCATTTATACATTAAACAAAACTATACTCAATGTTGCGTAGAATAATCTCCACAAAACGAACTTGAAATTGTGTGTAACACGATCCAAGAATAGTGTAGCGTATACTGCAAGTTATTACGGTGTTGCGTATAGTACAAGCTAATCATTGTGTAGTGTATAATAGAAGACATCAGAGAAATTAAAATAATATTTCACATAAAATCTCGGGGTGTTACAATATATGATATCATAATTATTAATTTGGTTATTGGAAAGGCTATTTACATGTTAAAAACCATTATTCAATAATTTAATGGACTTTAACCAAAAAAGGAAATCCATGGTAATGGATTTCATCTTAATTCACATTTTATTGAGGCTTATTTTTTGTTATGGACATAATTTATATATATGGTGTATATAATTCCCATTAACATTTTATATCATGAATATAATTGTTATCAAGATATTAGATGATTCATTTAATATCATTAGTAATTGGTATTATTATTCAAATAATTCAATGTTGTATGTGACACATTGGATGTTTTATAGATTATTCTCCTTAAGAACGTTTTAAATCATTGTCTTTGAAATTTCAATTAATTTTGTGATTGTTAAATTTATCTTAAAACAAAAAATATTCTTTTGTGAACCTTTTTTATTATATATGATATAAATATTTATACAATGTCTTATAATGTTATGTTTCATTTATTTTTTAGGATATTTTGAGTTTCAATATGAATTATTTCATCTAAGGGTATTCGAGTTAAAAGTTACCAAATAAAAAATAATTTCATAAAAAAATTTATTTTCATTATGTCATTATACTTCCTTATTGACATTAACATTATATAATTATATGTATAATAAATTTAAAAATATATTTATTAATTTCTACTTGAATATATTGAATTAAAATCGATGCTCATAATTGAATCATTGATGTATTCTCACTGAAACATTATTATCTCTTCAATGGTGTACTTTAAAATATAATTTTTTTTGATTGTTTACAATTTATTTTCCATGAGAGAAAATTATTTAATAATTGTCTAATAACTGTTCAATTTAATCCTTATATGGTTATTTATGAAATTTTTCAAGTTTTAGTGCCACTTTTCAACACATTGTTATTCAAAAGGTTTTTGAAAGTGTTTTTAGGAAATCCCAACATTATTTATCTCTCTATCCAATGAATATGTTTTCCTCTAAAACCCATTTTTTTTAAATTATTAAATTTTTTTAATCATTCAAAAATGATTTAGGAATAACTTTTCACTCTTTTTTCCTTATACCAATGTTTTTATTAAAATCTTGTTATCTCATTACAAATAAAGATTCCTTCTAAAATAAATTCAATGAAAAAGGACTGTTATTTTTACCTCATACAATATTAATTGAGATACATGCTATAACTTCTTTGACGCTCTATTATTCATGTATAACATGGTAATTTATAAATAATTTTTTTTAAATTAAATTTTAGTGATATGTTTTTTCAAAATAAATGGATCTTTCCCTCAAAAATATTCTTAACCGATATTTTTAGAGTATTTATTCTAATCATTGATAACAACCCTTTATTTTAACTCCACATGGGATATGTTGTTTTGATACCATCCATATTCTTACTATGGATGGTTTATAATAGATTTTTCCAAGGACATTATTCACATTCAATACCATGATACCTTCTTTAGTACCCTTGAAATATTCTATTTATTTTGACCATGGAATATTAAATTGCCCCAAATTATCCATATCATTTATCATGGATATGTAAAGTTCCAAAATAATATACAATTTTTCATATGGTGTTTACTTTGAATGTTATTTGATTATTTGGGGAAATATTGTTAAATATGAATCTTCTAATCTATATGTATATACGATGTGTCACATTGTTAAATAAAATATTTTATATATGATAAATTATTTGGAGATTAACATTATGTATGGGGACCTATTATAGATATCCACTTGATATATCGAGAGTCTCATTGGATTTTTTGGCTAGCTGCCTTATATTGTTTTTTTATACCGACCCAAACATTTATAAGAAAGATTAATCATCTTTTAGTGTCTTATGGATATAGAAAACACATGAAATATTTTTTTATTATATAAAATTTGATTTAAATTCTCATTATGTATATTTAATATTGATAGTATAACTTTTGAATAGTGATCACTTCAGTAGTATAAATATAGGGTTTTAAAAAATCCATTTGACATAGATAAAGGAAGTGATGCGATCAACCAGTAGGATTATACCCTATGAATCCCATTTGTTGGTTCTTCTAATGGAGATAGTATTTAAGATATTTTACTTAGACCAAGCCTAATTGGAGATCCAACATATTAATCATGAGAAAAAATGATTTATGGGAGAAGTTCATGACCATTGAGATCACAACCCAAACCATGTTCAATGAACGATCCCATGAAATCCCCACTATCTCACACCTTACACTTTGGGATTATGTGTGTATAATAAAAATATATGTAAAAATACTATACAATTATTATTATCAGCAATATTTTTGTAAATAATAATAAATATATACTTATTTTAATATTGTTACTTTGAAGATAAATTATAAAGCACAAAACTTATTTTTTGTGTTAATATTCACATTTAATTTAGAAATCTATTTTGATGATGTAATGTATTTTTATAGTTAAATTATATTTTTTAAAAATATTAATAATAAATTAAATTTATTTAATATAATTTATTGTATAATTTTAATGAAGTCAAATGTAATTTTTACTGTTGTTTGAAATCAGTTTTGTCCAAACCCATCAATTTTAAATAATAATTATTTATTCTAAAATAAAAAATTCACATATTAATAAAATTATT
The DNA here is from genome assembly GCA_963277665.1 of Viscum album. Classification (NCBI taxonomy): domain Eukaryota; kingdom Viridiplantae; phylum Streptophyta; class Magnoliopsida; order Santalales; family Viscaceae; genus Viscum; species Viscum album. Next base: position 65,551,396 of record OY728165.1, on the reverse strand, counting down.
AGTTAAAATGAATATTATTTTTGTTATCAGGATGACGAAATTATCAAATAATAAATTATTCATATTTTTCTGAGACATTCGAATTTTTGGGTAAAAATTAAATACAATATAAATAAATAATTTGTTTTATGTCATCATAATGACCCAATAGTGATATAATGAAATGCTAAAAGGGTATATTTTATGAGATATATTTATTTACTTTAAAATAATGCCATTTTAGGTTTGTATTATTTATTTTTTCTTGCTGTAGAGAATCATCCAAGGCAATGAAAATATTTTAAAATTTTAAAATATTTTCCTTGAGAGTGTGACTTGACTCCACATAAGAAAGTACAATATTTTAATATCATCTATTCATATCCATTTGAAATAATATATACCACTCTCTTTTCCATAATCAATGAGAAAAACCATGGTATTATTTGTGTTTTTAATATTTTATTGTGTAGTGTCCAAAACCAAAATAATAATGAATTCCCCCACATTTACAATATACACCCAAAAATCGCCAATTTATCTTTACTAAAGCTTTTTAAAATCTCAACCACCCTCTACAACTACTCCCTAGAGTCCTCCCAATGCATCCCGAATCTCCGAAGAATCCTCCTTATAGACTTTGGTATCACACATCCATGTAAGGGATTTTCACCTTCCTCTCCTTGTTTTAATTCAAGTAACATGTTTGAAATTAGCATTTTGAAATACAATTGATTATATTTTCATCCTTTTATAATCAATTAAATAATATTTATTTGATATTATTTCAATGGGGAATCATTAATCCATCCTTATTTAGACCTTTACCTAAGTCGTTACTATGCTAAAATTCTGTAAGGGGTCTCCCACGCTCCTTTTTCATCAGGAAACTCTTTTATGTCATGCATTTTAATTTCTATTTTCCTGATTTGGGATATGTTATTACATTCCTCATTACCATACATTTTATTTTTTCATTATGGTAACTTACTTTCACTTCCATTAATCCCCCCTATGATCCTTTACGCCCACCCATTACAATGCCAAAATTCGGCAAGGGATTTCTCTCTTCTCATTTCCATTCAAACATTTCTTTTATATTATGCATCTAAAAAAAGATTTAACAGGTTAGGATGTTATTTTCAATGATCACCTACTATACATTTCATGTAAAAATTTTGAGAGGCCCCTTTCTCTCTCATAATCCCATTCTATGAATTTCCATATGACGTCGTTATGCTACCAAAATGGCTTCGCGGTATTCCATGACCAAATCATCATACAGTGAATGCCATACCCATTACTCTATCATGGGTGTTCACCATTTTCACATATACTTGTTTATTTATAACCTTCATTTATTAATTCCTCAATCCTTGATCAATGAATAAATGATGATTTTTTATGAATCTGGGTTATATGATCTATGTTACACAAGTAAGCATGAGATTGAAAGGATAATGAACGGTGTACCCTAATAGCAGTCAAATGCATTGGGTAATGTTTAGTATCATGATACATCAGGTTGGGATAGAGGTTTACCTGATGCCTTATAGAACATGTTACACCATTTTGGGATAGGGTTGTACCTCACTCATTTATGTTAATGATACCATGTTTTAAATTGTTTCCACACTTCCATGTTATGATAATAATGCTATATCATGCCTTTATGAAAATGTTTCTCTTATAATATTTTGATATGCCTATTTACTAACAATTATTTTATTCTTTATGTTATGTCTTATTTACTCCATTACTAGGCTTTATGGATAAACCTTTCTTATATATTTCCTTAGGTTATCCCTTTCAATGCTAAGTATGAAGGAATATTGTCTTCATTTGAAAGATGTTTTTAGTAAGTATGTGTATTTCTTGTAATAAATTATTATGTAACAATTCATATCAAAAAATACACTAGACTTCTAGATCTTCTGATTTATATTCATTTAAATTTTATGTAATAAGTCATATTTTGAATATGAAATAAAAGGAAGGGTTGTAATAGTTGGTATCAGAGGGTATGATTAATTATTTTCAATATTAGGATTAGAAAAATCTAGTAAAATCCATAAGGATAAGACTAAGTGTAAGAAAAGAATCCCTAATTTTTGGATTTTATAGAGTAAGTGGATTATCCTGAAAATACATCCCCGTCTAGATATGAACAAGTAGAGGTGGATTCATCATAGATGTATCTAGAATTAAGACCCAAAAACACCGCTTTAAGCTAGAAAAGAATAGGAACTAGTGCATAAAAATGAGCCTTGCGGCAGTCTTGGTCAGACACTCTCAGAGTATATTAATTTTTGAAATTATTTTCTTAGTATCAACAATTATTAGGGGAACAAAAAATAGCTCATAATAATATACATTAGGAAGTATATGATGGATAAATTGGATCGAAACCTAGAAATTCATAACATAATGTAATTTATAAGTTATCCCTTTTTTTCATTTCATTACCCTTTATGTGTTTAATAGTTTAAAATATGTATTATTAATTTTCCTTTTTTTATCCAATGTCCTCTATTATGAAGTATCACTCCAACAACCGACGAAAAGATCAATGTGATGACTGCTCTAATGATATTCCAAATTAGATGTGAGTTCAAGTATGACATTCAATGATTTTTTCTCAACCAACTATCAAAAATAAAGATTAACAATTGGTACATTATTGAATTCCTAATGGAGTCAAGAAAGAGGAAGAAACAATTTCATAAAATTCCATCAGATAATGGTGATAAGGAAAAAATGCCCAATTTTCTATTGTGAAACATGTGTTGAAAGAGGAAAAAAGGGAAATATCACAAAGGGACAGAGAGATAATTTTTGTGTGGAAAGGCGGGGAACAAAGTAGCCAATTGACGTTAAAAATGGATAATTTGATGAATGGAAACAAAGTTCCATTGGAGTTATCATACATAGTTCTATGTCACAAATGTAGAGAAGTCAGGCATTTTACAAGATGATGCTCTATTAAAAGTGCTGAGAAAGATGATGAGCATCAAAAATCCCAATGATGAATAAATTACATGTTATCACTATTTCAATATTGTTCATGTAATAATCAATTTCAATTCATGTCTGATTATAATATATTTTATGTTTTCTAAGAACATCGAGTCCCCACCAGAAATATAATAAATCACTAGGTAAAAGATTCTATAATTGTTGTATCACATGTTTAAGTTTTTAGGAATGTTCTTCTTGAAAATATTATAAGTCCCCAGTAGATGTAATTTAAAGAAAAATTACAAAGTCATTTCTTATAGATCAAGGCAGTTTAAAATTAATGAGGAAAAGTAACTCACACATGATCATGAGTTGACAATTGTGATCTTTCTGTTGAAAGTACGGTGGAATTTTCTCATTGGGGATAAGTGTGAAATAAATACAGATAAAAAGTGAATCAAACTTATATTCATAGAGAAAGGGATGGACATGTTCCAATGAAGATAGTTAGATCTCATCAAGGATTACGACTGTTCCATCCATTACCACCTTGGGAAAGCGAATAAGGTGGTAGATTCCATAAGTAGAAGGGACTCAAAAATTATATTATTAATGATAATAGAAATTGATCCAATATTATTATATTGGATGAATTAGTTCATGGTAATTATAAAAGAAGGGAACACCATTAATCCTTTCACAATTGATTGCTCAACCATATCTATTGGAGGGGTTAAAGGATGCTCAAACAGATGATGTGTGAATTTGGAACAAATTTGAAACAATCATAATAATAAATCCCTATATTTCAATGTTAATGAATATAAAATTTTGGGATTTGGGTCGATATTATGTATTCCATTGAATCCTACATTAAATAAATAACTTTTGGATGATGCACATAGTTAAAATTTCTCCATTCAACCAGAGAGATTGAAGATGTTTCGAGATCTCCGGGAGCACTTTTGCTGGGATAACATTAATAAAGAGATCACTAAATATACATAAATGTTTCTTTTCTTTCATAAATTAAAGTATGAGAGGTAGAAGTCTATGTCAATTATGCAACCATTACATATACCAACATGCAAATATGAAATCAACACCATATATGTTTTCACTGGACTACCGAAGACATCCAACGAAAACAATTTTATCTAGGTTATTGCGGATCTTCATATGAATACTACACACTTCATTTCTTCTCAAGATGATTTATTAGTGTAACAACTCGCATAGATATATATCATAGAAGTGGTTAGGCTTCAGGGAGTACCATTATCAATTGGGCCAGATTGAGATCTAAGAATCACCTATATGTTCTCTAAGAATCTCCAATATGCTATAAATACTGAGCTAAAATTTAGTGTGGATTATAATCCTCAAAATGATGTCTAGACTAAGTGTAATATCCAAATACGTGATGAAATGTTGATATATTGATTAGTGGACTTAATAAGAATATGGGAAAACATCTTTCCTTGGTGGATTTCTCTTACAACATCATTTTCCCCTCAATCATCCAAATATCTCCTTATGAAGACCTTTATGGGAAGAGGATTTGGACAATAAAATTTTGGCATGGAGTTGGAGAAAGAAAAATTGTTGGACCACAAATTTATGAATAAATGGTGGAGAAGGTTAAGACCATCCAACATCACATTAAAGCTTCCCAAAGTCGACAAAATAGCTATGATGACGATCGTCGATGAGACCTAGATTTTGAAGATGGAGACATGGTATTTCTCCACATATCTCCATGGAAAAGAGTTATGAGATTTTGGAATATGTTAAAGCATAGTCTAAGGTAAATCGACCCTTTTGAGATTCTTAGTCGCATTGGACCAGTGGACTATCGACTAGTACTCCCACCAAACCCATCTCATGTACTAGATATATTTTTTGTATCACTCTTAAGGTTGTACATACTAAACCCATCAGATACACTTAATCAATAGGTGGTACCATTGGTGAATGACCTCCCTTATAAATAGAATATGATAAAGATCTCATATCATAGAGAAAAATTTTTACAAAATAAGACAATGCACCTCATCAAAGTGTTGTAGAGAAATCATAATTTTAATGAAGTGATGCGGGAACTAGAGAAAGTGATGAGGCAGAGTTTCCATCAAGTATTTTAGTTTTGAAAATAGAATATTTTGAGGGAAATTTTTTTTAAGGGGGGAGGTTGTAATGCCCAGAACATTTATGAATAAAAATACCTTTCTTTTAGTGTCTTTTCGATATATAAAACCCATGCACTCCTTTTGTTTTATTATATTCAATTTGGATTTAAATCATCATTAAGTGCCATTACCATTGATTATATAGACGTTTAATAGTGATCACATGACTAGTATATATATAAGGTTTTATGAAATTAATCTCACACAAACAATGGAAGTGATTACCTCAACTAGTAGGATCATACCTATGATGCCCATTTATCGAAGCTACCAATGGAGATAGAATTTATGGGCTTTTCCCTAGACCAAGACAAAGCTGAGATCCAATAATTTAAGAATTGTAAATACCATTGACTGGAGAATTTAAGGATTTTTGAGATCATGACCCAAACCATATTACCAAATGGTTGTATTAGAGCCCCACCATCACACAGCTTACCCTTAGAGCATATTACATTTTAACAGATAGATATGTAACTAGAAATTAGCATTATGATTATTTGAATTGTTTTTCTACTGAATAATGAATATATTTTTATTTTATTATTTTTACATTTTAAATGATTTTTAGCATTAATAGTATTTTCGGTTAATACTCATATTAAATTAAGAAATCTATTTTGATCAATCATTAGATTTTTGAATTAAATAATATTTTAATAAGATATTATTATTAAATTAATATTATTAAATATAAATTGTCGTATAATGTTTATGAATTCAAATGTAAATTGTAATATGGTTTAATAAATTTTTTGTCAATACCCTTCAATATTTAATAAAATCCGGTTTTTATATTAAAAATGAAAATTCACATATTTATAAATTTATTAACATAATATGATCATTTTTTAGAGTCAAATGGTAGAAATTATCAAATGATAAAGTTTTCTTAATATTCATAGATAACCATAGTTTTGTGAAAAAATTAGATACCATATAAATTTATAATGTGCATTAAGTTAACATAATGACAAAACAATGAAGTAATCAAATACTATAAAAAGTATCTATGGCCAAATATATATTTTCCTTTAAAATAATATAATTTTAGGTAAATTTTTTGTATTTTATAAAGCCTTAGTGAAACCTCCAAGACATATAAATTATTTAAATATTTTAAAATAATTTCCTTGAAAGTGTGACTCACATACACATATGAAAATTAAATATTTTGATATATTTAGACCATAGTCTTTTAAAATAATTTATAACACCCCCCTCTTCAAGAAACCAAGGTAAAATCATGTGTTGATTTGTGGTTTTTAATACTTTAGTGTATAGTGTCCAAAACCAATCTAATAAAGAATTCCCCCACCTTTCCTATATAAACCAACCCATGAACCCATTTCTCTTCACAAACACTATTTGAATATTGGCCACCATCTAATCCTACTCTCCAGTGTCTTCTCAATGCACCCCTAATCCCCCAAGAAGCCTCCCCCTAGCATTTGGGATCACACATCCAAGTATGTGATTATCACCATCTTCTCCTCCTTTCAGTTCATGTACCTTTTTTGAAATTAGAATTTTTAATTTCAATTGATTATATTTTCATCCTTTTATTATCAATTATATACTATAGATTTTATATTATTTAAATGAGTTATCTTTTATACTCCCTAATTTTGACCCTTAATTAAGCCGTTACTATGCTGAAATTCTTTAATGGATCTCCCTTTCTCTATTTTCATTAGGCACATTTTTTATGTCATGCATTTTAATTTATATTTTCTAGATTTGGGATATGTTCTTCCATACATATTATTATAAATTTTATATTTACATTATGGTATCTTCCATTCACTCCCATTATCCACCCTACGAGCCTTTAAGCCCTTCTGTTACTATGCCTAAATTTTTTAAGGGATTTATGTCTTCTCATTTCCATTCAAAAATTTCGTTTATATTATATATCTAAAAATTCTATTTCATATGTTGGGATATTATGTTACATGATCCCATATATTACATTTCATGTATAAAGGATGACATGAACCTTTGTATATCATTGACCCAATTTATGAATTTAAATATGACGTTAATGTGTTGCTGAAATGTCACCATGATTTTCGATGCCAAAATCATCATGTATTGAATACCATTCCCATTCCTCTATCAATTGTATCCAACTCTATGAAGATATACAATTTGATATAGTAATTAAATTTATTCATTCCACATTCCTTGATCATGGAATAAATGATGATGTTGAATGAATGTATGTTATATGATCTATGTGGAACTCTTAAGCATGAGATTGAAATGATTATAAAGGGTGTACCCTGATTGTGCTCAAATGCATTGGGAAATTTGGGAGTGTCAGGATATGTAATATTGGGATCGGGGTTTACCTGGTTCATTTATAATATTATTTTCCACCATGATGGGTTATGGGTTTACCTAGTTCCTTTATATTAATGATGCAATGTTTTATGATGTTTCTACATTTCCATGTTATGATAGTTATGATTTATCAAGCCTTTATGTTCATGTATCTCTTATGATCTATGTATATTCCAAATTTCAAACATGTATTTTATTCTTCATGATATACATTTTTTACTCCACTATTGGGCTTTATAGCTCACCCTTTTCTTATGTATCTCCTCATGTTATCCCTTAAAATGCTAAATATGATGGAATGTTTTGATTTGGTAAAATAAATTTTCAATAATGTTGTGTATTTATTATTTTAAATTATTATTTAATGTTACTAATCCCCAAGAAAACAATACCTATCAATATTCTATTTTGTATAATGTGCACATTTATATAACAAATGATGTTTAAATATGAAATAAAGAGCATGGTTGTTATATATTTACCTGATATGCTAAAATGTCTTGTGAAAGGTATTAATGTTAATGGTTACATGTACCAAGAAAACATGGCCTTGAATAATTAAGAATACCGATCATTTAGGTGTAGTTATTTTTTATCCATTACATTTTTCATTAACATGTAAGTGGATACATTTCATTTTCAATTCATTGATTAAATGGAATGTTTTTTCAGTTTCTTTCCTTTCAATATTAAATTTTCCATATCTAGTTATTTTAATTCAATGTGTTTCCAGTTATTACATTTCTATATTTTTTATGCAATTACCTTTTAGTTTTTTTAATTCATGTTATGTGTGTTTTAGTGGTTTACCATTCCATAATTATGATTCTCATTGAATCATTATAACGTCCACTATACATTTCCCTTATTGAGAATTTGAGCTCACCCTTAACATGTTTCAATTCCCAAAGAATACAAGAAGTATACTAACAAGTATATACAATGATACTATAGAAGGAATATTTTTTCCTTGAAAAAGAACAATTATGTTTTAATTAGTGCATTAATTTGTAATATATGGTTCATGTATATAGCTTATTTACCATGACTACTAAACTCTTTAGTCTTTTTGGAGTTGATTTCTCTTAATGAATACAATTTAATGGTAGTAGAAACAAGATCCTGATCATTGGTGAATGGGTCTCTAAATTACACGTGTATAAAATTTATTCAATAGTTATATTTTTTAATATAAATAAATTAAAAATAATTTGGACGAAAAAAATTATGTTTTCTTAAAGATTTCAATTTTTTCTAAAAGGATATTCAGTCACACTATAAATACACAATTTAAAATTACTTTTGAAACTATAATAAAATTATTTATAAAAATAATAATTACATTTTTAAAATCTAAAAATAAAATTAACTTGGGTGTTTTTTATTTTTTTGAAACGATTCATTTTTTGATAAATTGTAAAAATACTGATTATTTATTAAAAACTACCATGGTTTTAATTTTATCGAAAATAAAAAAATATATTTTGATTTGGTTATGAAAAAATAGACCAATTTAATTATAAGAAAAACAATTTAGGTTATGGAATCGTTATTATATTAAATTTATATATTTAAAACCTTCTATGCTCATGAGAATTTTGTTATTGGAAACCACTATCTCATCACTCCTCTAGTTAATGTTTTAAATTAAATAATTCCAATTCTTTAAATTAAAATTTTAAAAAGAATTACATATAAAAAATAATATTTATATATATTATATTATCATTTCAAGTTAATGTTTTTAAATTTTTTATATTAGAATATGTACTGATTAATTAGTGCAGTTAAGGAAAAACCTATTTTTATTGGGGTTGGGGGGTTTAAACAAAGAAAACAAAGTTTATATTGACATAAAAAATGTTCAAGGCCAATTTTATGGAAATATTTCTACCATATAACCCCTTAATAATAATTAAATAACAATTATTGGGGAATTTTTAATGATAAAAATGTTGGTCTAATTCATTCTTTTCCCAAATTATGTGTGTGTCCTCTACCCCACTTGTAAAAGGAACCCACGAATCCTCTCATCTTTATAATTAGAAAGAATTTTTAATCCAATAACGAGGCAAATAACCCCCATAATCATTAATAAACATCATATACTCATTTTTTTACCATAAATCCATCCTAGGAAGGCTTCTTGTGCAAACCTAAATTGGTCATCCAATGAATTTGTAACGTTCCGTAATGATCATTTTTATATTATTTGTTCATGAACATCAATAAAATCTTATTAAATCATCATATGAAATTAAAACTAGTATATCCAATATATGGATAATTCGTTATGTTAATTTCAAAAATGTTATCCATATTCTCTTCTATCAAATGAGAAACGAAACCATCATTCTTGCGTGCAATAATCTTCCACCTCACGAACAGATGTAACTCATTTTCCATTTAAAACACTCAAAGTTGGATATAATGATAGATTTAATATATATGTATATATATAATATTAATGATTTATTTTAACTTACTGAATTATAATACCATATTCACCTTCTTACTTTCCATTTTGTTTGATGTATGATTATTTTTCCCATCTGTACTGCAGATTACCGCATCACAACGTGATGAGATTCAAATTTTTACATAAATATTACAAGGAAGGTAATGAATATATATTTATTAAATATAAATAATATATAAATAATTTTATAAATTCTATAACATTAATATTTCATAAACTTCCTTACCCATTCACCTGTTAAAGGAATGATATCGTTGCATGTTCATATATATGACCACCCATCTTCATCAGGCTATGCGATTAATTTTCCACAAACAACATATAAGAATGGTTATAAGAACAATTATACGAATTAAATAAGATATTTTTGAAATTATTATCTTCACAGATAAGTTATATTTATATCATATGTTCTATAAAAGTAACATTCATGAAAAATAAACCTGAGAAATCAAGGAAATTAACACCCAAAACAAGAACAATAATGAAATATTATTAAAAAATTAGGGGAAAAATCTTATAATTGGATAATATATGTTGTTATAAAAACCATTATTTCATTAATATAAATTTTTAACATTATTAAATCCATTGTACAGAAGGATAATTATTCTAAAAAAAGAAATTGTGTGGTAAGGGATTTCTTCTCAATTTTCATTTCATTGAGACATATTCTCTAATATGAACCTCTTCAATTCTATATGGTGTATATAATACCAATTTTATAAAATAGAATATAAATATTTATTTATTATTATTAGTGTTTCATTTCATGTTTATCCTTCAGGGTTTTAGTATTTAAATGTTACTAAATAGGGAAAACTTAACGTACAATCTCGCTTCCTTTTGTGATTGTTTACTTTATCATAAAATAGTTATTGTTGCAATAATTTTTCCTTCTAGAATACATTTATCTTAAATTAAAAAATTATTTTATGATTGATTTTATTATTTTCTAACCTATATTCTAAGTATACATGTAGTATTTACTTTGATAAGTTCTTTTATCAAACTGGGGAATTAAGGATAAATTGTTTTCCTTTAATCAATAAAATATTTTATGATTAGGAATATTGATTAGTGAATTAAATATATTATTATATTTAGGTTTAATGTCTTATAAATGATGTTAAATGTGGTAACCCATTATATATTGTATCTCGATCCATGAATAGGTCTCACAAGACAAATTAGTTGTCCAAATCTTATGGGATATCACCCATAGTTTTAATTAGTCTTGTGAATGGTCTTAATAGTATATGTATCATAATTCTTGAGATCATGATATATAATTGTTATGAATCTAAATTACATTGAATTATGTTATTATTTATATCTGGAATATTTTATAAATGATATTACCTCTGCATTCATATCATTGTTATTTTATTGATTAAATAGAATGTGTGTTAATTTAGTTACCTTTACACATGGTTTATGCCTTATTTTATGGTCATGTTGTTGACTAAATACATTGAGTTTATAGTTATTAACATTTTTATGTTGAATGTTCTTATTGATTCGTGATATATTAAACTCATCATATCATTTACTAAATATCTGAGCTAACCCTTATTTTGTTTCTTTTCCCTATGTTATAAAGATGAATCATTTGGATGAATATTACAGATGCTGGGCATTTTAATTTGTATATATTATTTTCTTTACTGATTAGAAAATTGGTATAATTTTAGTATCGGGTTCTCCAAAACTGCAAAAATTACTTGTCATGACCTGTCCCCCATGACACGTGCCTTGAATACACCAATCCCGCCATCCATATGCCAGGGGATGGCGACTAGCACCAAAAGGCATATCACCAAAAAGGATGGAACTTCCCTTAAACCTGTACACACATGGACATCCCATTCTAGGGAAATTAAATATCAAACTGGGATATAAACAAAAAATATGTCACACGAGGAAGCAACACAACACGTAAAGGTAAACCTGAATGGAAAAAGGGGCTAGGATATAAACACAACTGAAAAGGAATGTTCAGTAAGGGGAAGTAAAAGATCTGAAGTTTTTCCAACAAGGATCATATCTAATAGGTATGTACATCTCACTCTCATATGTTATTGAAGCCTAATTCATTTGTAGATCTACCTTCGAGCAGCACATGGCCCGGGCTCTCCAAGATACCATTCAATGTTGTCTGTCGTCTACAAAAGACACAATAGGTGTTGGGAAAGCTCAAGTAGGGGTGAGCATAACATTTCATAGTGTAGACCCTAATACCTACTCGAGTCTCACAGAATTCATTAAAAGAAGTCACAAAATAATGCACATAGAGAAGAGTCATTAGAGTCAGCTCGACATTGGTATGACCTAACATTTTGATAGCAAAACCCATGGTGGAAAATAATAAACATTTATTACTACAAAGGAACTCATCTCCGATGAATACATTAGGATTTCTAGGATGACTATAACTATTCATTATCTAATTCATGAATTCTCGCTGATAGTTGGGTCGCCAGGCCATGTTGGGTAGCTGAGTCACGAAGTCTCACTGGTAGCTGAGTCACGAAGTCTAATTGGCAAGATGAGTCAAGGAGTCTCACTGATTGTAGAGACACTGAGTCTAGATTGGTTGTTGAGTCACAAAGTCTCACTTATAGTGGAGTTACGATGTCTCACTGGGTAGCTGAGTCATCAAGTCTCGATGATAGCATAGTCACAGATTCTCGCTGGGTAGCTGAGTCATGAATCCTCGTTGGGTCAACATCCGTGGAATCATAGTAAGATTATTTCATAAGGAAATCCCATTAATGTGGGTCCCAAATCAATAAATGGAACATCAATAAGACTCAGGTTCTGGGAGATACATCCCTTTTTTAAACACAGGTTGTGTTCGTTCGGGCCCAGTCTGACTGGTTAGGACTGACCTGACCAACCTGGCCAGAAGTCATGAATTACACGACCTTTTATGCCTAGAACATTGGGAATCACTGGACCTAGCCTAGGTTGGCTGTGGGTCTAGTATTCTTGGTCACACTTTGACAAAAAATTTATTATCCTTCACCGTCACTCGCGGGCTGAACTCTTTTCCAAGCTCGGGCCGCCGGGCGGCCCAGCATTATCCTATCAGCCCGGTCTGTTAAAGCGGACTGACCCTAAATTTTAGGTGGGATGCTCAGGGGGCCTGATCTTCTAGCCAGGTTCATCCGAACCTAATGGGTTGGCCAGTCTAGTTGGGTCGTTCATGACAAGTCATCCAGCCCCCCCCCCCTAATGACAACACACTACCCTTAGGGAGCAGGAATCTCCTCCTACGAGGCACTAGGCTGGCACCACGTCCAGGAAGCCACCTTAGATGACGGGTTGCGGTCTCTCCATTTTCTATAATGCGCACCATGCATGACACGTCCTCTACTGTGGCTGACAAGAGACGACCACTTGCCCCGAATGTGGTTATTTTAGTGGATCTACCATTTACCTATGGTCACTGCTGCATACCGCATGCCACCGCATTCAGTCTCCACGGCCACAACGCCAGTGGTGTCCCACCAACTGCACATTTTTGGGACATGGGGTCTACTATGGTGCTCCGATTGCTTATTTTTTTACGCCTTCAAACATTTTGGGTTTCTTTAATCACTTCCATGACCTTGGATTTGCCTTGACACCATTTTCAGGAAGCGACCCTGAAGAACACATAAGAGGATGGGCTCGGGCCTTGTTCATGTTGGCCCATGCCCTCCGTATTAGATGTTTAAAAACAAATGGGAGGATCTGGATCATAGTTCCATCAACAATATGTTAATCCCAGATAGAAAATCCAAGAACAATACCCTCCCGGTAGAACACATAATCTGCGGATCAACCTGTTCGAGGGTCGGTCCGAGTTCGTTATTTTAGAATGAAGATTAGAAAAATAAAAAAAACCATAAACACCTACATATATTGAATATCTGTCATGAACTAGGGATGATTCTCTGAGCTATTGTTGATCCTGGATCTCTTTGAATTTTTCGTCAATCTTTGTATCTTGAATCTGTCCCAATGGAATCATTCATTGAAGATAGAGTGGGAGGTTCCACATTCTTCAGATAATTTCACCAAATTTGTTCCCAACTATGAATCCTTGTTTTATGAAAGGAAGTAGATGTGTTATGAAATTAAAAATGGTTTCATTAATGTGGTTCATTAAGGATTCATTTTTGCCTCATCGCTACACAGCAACATTGACTGGTTGTTGCATCACATCAGACACTGTTTGAAAAAATAAACTCTTAATTTTAATTTTTTTCACTGAAGTTCAAAAAATTAACATTTATGTCCTACCCTTTCTGGTCTATGTTATTCCCTTCCTAGGAAAATCCATATGTTTCGAGATCAATGATGCCCTCATATTTTTGATCCATGAAATGGTATAAATGTTAGAAAAACCCTCTCTAACATTTACTAAAATGAATTAAAAAAGTTCAAAATTTATTTCTAGGCCCACCATCCCTCAAATGCACATGCCATCAGAATGTCGGTTCTCGGAATAATTAAATATAATTTTAAAAAAATAACATAGAAATTATAGGACATTACATTCTCTCCACCTTATCTCTTTGCATCCCTAAAATCCAAAAAAACGTTTAATCAAACAAATGGGGGTACTAAGAACGAATCTAAGCCTCTCGCTCCAATGTGGTCCCTTAAAGGATCATGTGATGCTACCAAACACACACCAGAGGAATTGAATAACTACAAATGACACACTCTTGTCGATCCTCTTTCACTACCAAGAACTCCGCAAACGTTTCCCCATTTTCAATGTCCAGCTCTACCAATTCGATGACTTGCGATGGATCAAGCATGTATCTCCTTAGCTACAACACATGGAAAACAGCATGCGCTGGTGCTTCTGTGGGTGAAGAGCTAGGTGGTACGCCACCTCTCCAACTATGTTGTGAATCTAAAAAGGTACAATAAACATAAGAGAGAAGTTTACACCCTAGAAGAATCTCTACAATCCCCATTGGGGTGAGACTTGAAGTAAAACAAGGTCTCCCTCCTCAATATACAATGGTCTCTACCTCCTATTAGAATAAGATTTTGGTCTACTCTGTGTAGTCCTCATCTGCTCCTGTATTATCTACACATTCTCAGTGGTAGCCTATAAAATCATTGAACCCATGAGTGTGGACTCCCCTTGGTCTTTCCATTATAGTGGTGATCTTCAAGGCCATCTGTAGAAAGACTCAAATTGTTCCATGCCAATAGTGGATTGATAGTTTTTATTGTATGCAGACGCCACTAGTGTTAGGTGGTCCTCCAAACCGTGACCAAAATATACAAAACAAGAACAATTCATGTCCTTCAAGTTCTAAATGGTCAACTCTATCTAACCATCCATCCGGAGGTGAATGGCTGTGCTCAAGCAAATTTGAGTCCTAAAATCCGCCTACAATCCCTTCCACAACCAGGATGTAAAGAATGCATCATGGTCTGTGACTATCATCGAAGGAATCCTGGGTAGCTACACTATGTCATGGATGTAGAGATGTCCAAGACCCTCTACCGATCCCTGCTCTCAGATGGGTAGAATGTCTGCCGACATGGTGAGTCAGTCAATGAATACCTAGATTGAATCTAGTCCCCTAGATGTGAGTAGTAATCTCATCACAATGTACATGGAGATAAGATCCCACTTCCATTTCAGCACATCAAGTGGATGTACCAATCCTAATGGGACCTAATGATCGGCCTTAACTTGCTGACAAGTGAGGAATTCTGAAATGAACTCGACCACGAATGTCTTCATCCCTAGCCACAAGTATTGATGCTGATGGCCCTAGTACATCATCTTCACACTAGGATATACCTCTGAAAGAGATGTATGGAACTCCCTCAGCACCTCCGATCATAACTCCACTGGTATGTGGTGTATCCTCCAAAATGGATAATGTTATTACCACCTATCAAAAATCCTTAGGATCCTATCCTGAGGATATCTAACCATGTTGGGCCTCACAGTAAATATCCACAAGCTATGCCTCACTGAATCACTTTAAGAGTGGAAGAGTGATAGTAATCGACTAAAGGTAAGCTTCTCCATCATCATCCATAAAGGATATATACATCATTCCTAGTTGCTTTGTCACCTCACCCAGCATCTGTTAAAAAGTCCTATTACTGAGCACGTCTGCCACCATGTTTCCCTTCCCCAGTGTATAGACTATCTCAAAGTCATCATCCTGTAGGATCTCAATCCATTGCTGCTATCTCAAATTATAGTATTTATATGATAAGATATAACTACAAATCTTGTGGTTGGGGTAGATAGTGACCTATTAAACCATCAAGTAGTGCCACAAAACATTCAAGGTATAGAACACTACTACTAACTCCGGGTTATGGTTCGCATGGTTCTGATCATTCTCCCTCAACAACCGTTAGCCGTAGGCGATCACTGCTCACTCCTGTAACAGGAAACAACCCAGTTCAGTCCATGATGTGTCAAAGAGTACTACATACACAAAGACACCTTTTTATAGTGTCTAGATGGGGGGACTCTTTAGTATCCACCTTAGCTTCTAGAAACTATACTAGTTATTCTCTTTCCATACAAAGGGTTGTACATTCTTTGTCATAGATGACAATGAGGATGCTACTACAGGGAATTCGGATATGAACCACCAGTATTATGCATCAATCCCTATGAAACTCAAAACCTCACTCATTCTTCTAGGTGGATCCCGAGAATGCACTGCCTTTATGTTCCCCAAATCCACTGTATCTCCAGCCTCTGAAATGACATGTCCTAAAAAGTGGACCTCCCGAATCCAGAACAAGAACATTGAGATATTATGATAAAGCTAGTGATCTCAGAGTCTATCCAGAACTATCCGAAGGTGTGTAGCATGACTCTTCATTAATCACTGAGTACACCAATATTTTATCAATGAATACCACTACAAAACGATCAAGGTAAGGCAGGAAGATCTGGCTCATGAGTCCTATGAACACCGCTAGGGAATGTGTTACACCGAATGGAATTACCAAGAACTCTTAGTGCCCATAAGTTCATTTGAAGGATATATTTGGTACATCCTCATCCCGTACCCAATGTTGATGATAGCCAAAACTAAGGTCTATCTTTGAGAACCATCTCACACCCTTTAGCCGATCAAAGAGATCATCAATCCTCGGTAGTGGATAAAAGTTCTTCACAATAACCTAGTTTAGGAACATGAAGTCCACATATAACATCATGCTACCATATGCCTTCTTGGAAAACAACGCCGGGAATACCTATAGTGAAATTCGAGGCCTTAGAAACCCATTATTCGGTAAGTACTCAAATTATACCCTTAATTCATGAAGCTCTACGGGATCCATCTGATATGCCGGTGTTGATATTAGCACCAACCCCAGGTACAGATCGATGTCGAAGTCTACCAACTGTGAGGAGTTAGTCCTAGAACATCTTCATGAAAGACATACTCATAATCTTACACCACAACAGGAATGATCAGACTCATCTCATCCACTACACCGAGGGTCATCTAGCCAACTGGTGAGTGATCAGCTGCATCCTCCTCTGAGAAAGTGTGTCATGTGGTGCAAAAGATCCCCTCTTGTCTGTGAATGAAAACATAGTCTCATTCCTGTGGACTCACTGGACTCTTCACCTATTATAGTCGATCTAATCTTGGACTATAGATAACCAGTACATACCCAATATAACGTCATGAGGCCTCGACACTATAACTATGAGATCATAGTAGATTCTCTCAACTCCTAGAGTAACCTCACACAACCAGAACTAGTATGTGGTCATCAAATTCCATCCTATAAGAGTCTATAATTGTAATAATTGAGCATAGAGGTCCATCAGAATCTCCGCGCCCCAAACAAGGACCATGGAATGAAAAGTGTGACTGGAACCTGTGTCTATAAACATTACTGTTAAAGTGGAGTAGAAAACTATTTTACCTCTAATCATCTTTTGAGCACCTTAGTCAAAGGCCTCCATCACCTAAAGATTGCCTCACCCCTGTCCACCAGCTCCCGAATCTCATGGTTGTTGCCTTGGGGTGGTGGTGGTAAAACCTCATATCTCCTTAGACCATCTTCCGCTATGCCTAACATCCTGTCACATACGTCTCTCTGTGGAATGCCATGTTAGACTCTCTTCCATAGCCTTGGTGGTCCCTTGACTGCCTGCTGATTGTCTAGACAGTGGGTCGGGCAGTCTTGATCTATGTGTCCTCACCTACCTCACATGATGAAAAACCTAATACTTTGTTGGTGTCTACTAACTGTGAGGCCTCACACTGCAGATCTAGTATCCCAAGGTCTCACCCTGGTGGGTCCAGTCTTCATGGACCCAAATGTCAGTTGCTGGATTCCCGCTATTGAGGACTCCATTACGTGTCATTTGATTGTATCTCCCACAGTCCGTGCAGGTTTTTACTGGACATTCTCAACGTTAATAGCTCACTCCATCACCCCATCCTACGTAGGGACACCGAGAGATATAATCGATGATATGATCTCCCATATAATCCACTTCTCAATGGTTTGAATCCATATTAAGGTTCCCTACACTATATCAGAAGTGTATTATGAGAGGTTTTTGAACCTCGATGAGTACTCATCAATGATCACGATACCTTGTCAGAAGTGGAACAAATCTTGTATGCGCACTAAGAACAAGGTCTCGGAGAATAAATCCTTCCATTAATCCTCTCAATGTCTTACCAAGTGAGGGTCACCTCATCATGCGTTTATATTTTGAAGCTCTACCATCTCTCTATTGCGCCTTGTAGAAGGCTTGCGGTTGGAAACAACATATGTTCTGAAGGTTTCCTCACCAGGATGAAAACTAGAATCACTACCACCAACCAATCCTAAAATGCATGCTGATCATTCCCACCAAGAAGCCTCAAGGGCCTCTGCCTTAGGAACTCATTCTACATGCTCATTAGGAGTGTTTCCTCCTCTGGTAAGGCTGGTAGCAACTGTTTCATGATGGTTTGTGGTGCCTCTAGTACACTACCCGAGGGTTTCATCATAGTAACCGGTCTTTTCACTCATTTTTTTGTGGACAATCATCATGATCCAGTACTGGGATCATGGTTGTTTGACTACATGTAGAAATCCTGAAATAAATATAGATGAACCATGATCAAATAATTGTACCTTGTGAGATGGCTCTGACTCAAAGAGATTATGAATAAAATTTTAAATACATAAGAAAACAGTGTTTTCAAGCACCATGTCTGAATGAAAAATTCAGGGTCTTTGGGTAGGGATACGTCTACCGCCACAAAATCACAGAACTCCCCAAATTTTAATGTAGAACTTGAAACAAATAATATTGTTTCCCAAAAATAAAACATCCAAATCTTGGCCATTTATGTAGAACTGACCACCTCTGATACCACTCCCTCGCGACCCATCCCCCTAGTCCTATGTCATGACTACCGTAATCCTGCCTTCCGTAGGTCATGGGATGGTGACTAGAACCAAAAGGCATATCCCCAAAATGGAAGAAATTTACTTTTATCCTATAAACACACAAATACCATACTATGGAAATTAAATCATAAACAAGGATATAAACAACAAGTTTGTCACACAAGGAAGAAACCAGACAAGTAAAGGTGCAATTGAAACGAAAAAGGGCCAAAATACAATCCCAACTGAAATGGAATGTACATTATGAGAATGTAAAAGGTTTGGATATCATATTACAAGGATCCTACATAAAGGGTATGTACAGTTCACTGTCGGATGTCGATGAAGAGTACTGCATCTGTAGATCCACCTTTAAGCACAACCTTGCCTTGTCTCTGCAAGATCCCATTAAATGTTGTCTATCATCTGCACAAGAAAAAATAGTTGTGGGTGAAGCCCATGTTGGGTTGAGTATAACAATACTTATTGGGGACCCTTAAACTAACTCAGGTCTCACAGAATTCTATAAAGGAAATCAGAAAATAATGTACCCATAAAAGAGTCACTATAGTCATGTTGAAATAGTTATAACTTCAAGAGTTGATATAAAAACCGATGGTTCCAAAAATTAAACGAAAATTAGTACAAACTAACTCATTCCTAATGAGTCTTTTTGGATAGCTAGATCACCTAGACCTGTTCAGTATCTAATTCACAATGTCATAAGGATAAATGAGTCACAAAACCTCGTTGGGTAGTTGAGTCATTGAGTCTCACTGGTAGTTGAGTCATAGAGTCTCGCTAGTCACCTGAGTCATGTAGTCTCACTGTTAGCTGAGTCACGGAGTATCTCTGGGAAGCTAAGTCATAAAATCTCACTGATAGAGGAGTCACAGAGTATCACTAGGAAGCTGAGCTAGGATGTCTTACTGATTGCCGATTCATTGAGTCTCAATGGGTAGATGAGTCACGACTCCTCGTAGGGTCAACTTCTATGAAATCATACATAGATGTTTTCATAAGGACCGCCCATCACATGGGTACCAATAATAGAGATGGTTCATTAATCAGGCACACATTTTGGGTGATTCATTCTTTTTTGTAAATATGAATCAGTTGCGTCCAGGCCCGGTCTGATTCGTTCAGACCAACCCGGCCAACCCGGCCAGGGGTCCCCGCATGACCCGAACTTATCTGTATGGAACATTAGCCTGTCCCATTGGTCCACACTAGGACCATTTAAGGATTTCCATGGGTCTATTCCTCTTGAATACCCAGGGACTGAAATTTATCTGGCCTTACCCGCACTCATGGGTTGGTATCCCTTTCTAGGTCGGGGATTTGTGCGGGCCGACATTGTCAAATCAACCAGGTTCTCTAAAGAAAACTGGCTAAAAAATTTAACCAAGATGTTGGAGAAGCCTGGTCTGCAACTCGGCACAACCAGTCTAGTTGGGTCATGCATGGTTGATCAGCAAGCTACCCCCATTGATAGTGTGTGGATCGTAGGGAGTGGGGTGCCTTGCCTACACAACACAATGTTGGTGTTGCCCCCATTCTCTGTGGTGCACACTACCCAAGCTGCCCCCACCAGTGCAGCTGGGAAGATTCATTCACTCATCCCACATGCAGTACCTGGGGTTGTGTCTCCTCTTCCATGTGCATGCCACCACCAGTCATAAGGGGTGTCGTGCCGGAAGCACCTTCTGGGGCCACCAGGTCTACTCTAGTGGTCTGATTGTAGATCCATCAATGCCTTAGGGAATATTGGGTCACCTCTATTCATCCACAATATTGTATTTTCCTTACCTCACTTTTGAGGAGGTTTCCCCAAAGAACACATCAATAGAGGAGCTCAGCCTTTGTCCATGTTAGCCCACACCCTCCATGTTAGATGTTTAAAACAAAGGGGATGCATGGGATCATAGATCCATAAAAAATAATTATATCTCTGATATAAAATCCAAGAATGAAAGCCCCTCATAAGAACAAATGATATTTGAATTGACATGTTCATTGGTTATTCTGAATTAGTCATTTTAGAATGAATAACAAGAATATAAAAACATTATAAACCCCCCACATGGATTTATGATTCGTTGATGACAAGATATAATGATATGAGCTGTCATCGATCCTCGGCATGATAACATGTTTCTCCATTCATTTTCTCTTGAATTTAACCCAGCAATTTTCATGGACCCCTCAAGTTGGTAGCGTTCTTCATTGGCCCTCATTTTCATTGTCAGAGAGAGAGTGGATTCATGTTCGTTAGATAATTTCCCTAAATCATTTCGTGACTCTGTTTCCTAATCTAATTAAATATAGAATATGTGTTTTCAATCTCTATGCTATCTCATTAATGAGTTTCATTAATGATTTAGTGTTGCCTCATCACTACACCATAGTGTTGAGTGGTCATTGCGTCGCAACCAAAATAGAGAGAAAAAAATAATATTTTATTCTTATTTTATATTTAACTAAAAGTTTTAAAATTATGTTTTTCGTCCAGCCTTTTCTGGTCAAAGTTATGTCCATTCAAGGCGAATCCTAGCATATTGAGTAAAATGGTTCTCTTTGATTTTTGATCTGAGTAATGGTTTAGATGTTAGAAAAACCCACTCGCATGTACACATAAACAAACTAAAAAAAGTTCAAAATTATGTTTCAGGCTCACCGGGCCTCAGAATCTCGTTATGTCAGAATGTTTATCCACAAAATCATTTCATATAATTTTAAAAAAATTAATAGGAATTTAGGGAAATTAAATAATTGTTACTTTTGGATTTTACCCATTGTACCATTTCCAATATAATAAATTTGGCACCAATTACAGGTTGCTGGAGTTGGGGTCATTACAAATATTACTGAATAATGTTATCATATTATTTTAATTTAGGAATTATTCTATAAAATTCCTTATTACATGACATATGTTTTTAAATATATGATTTTTTATGTTTGATTTTCTAATATTATGTTCATGTACCTTTATTACACCAATATGCTGAACCAATGTTTATTTAAGATCCTTAACTGTTTTCACTCATGTTGACATTTATTGAGAACTTTTTCTCACCACTTATCATATGTTTCCATTTTCCCAGGTTATGAATAAGAGTCTAATTTATGATAATTATTTAAGAGATTCTATTTTGTCTCAATTGTAGTGAAATTATTCCATGTATCATAAACTAAGTTACTAATGTTTTAGGTCCTCATTGAAACTAAACCATTCATCCTTTGGATTTTGTGACTAATTTTGAGATATAATTTTAATGTTATTAAATAATGTAAAAGAATGATATGTTTATCATAGTACATAAATAATTATATCAATTTTATTTTTATTGACACTATTTTTAGAACCATATCTGAGTGTGTGGGTACAAGGAATTATATCATTTATTGTCAGTGGTTCCTATCACTTCCTTGGTTGGATATAATTCCTTGATTTTTTATAGATGTGATTTTTAATTGCATTAAATAAAATGTATTTTATCAAATAAAAATTTAAATTAATTTAATAATATGATAAATTATTAATTTTTTTTTGATAAATGTGAAAATAGAGATATTTGAAAAAAACCGGAATATCTTGTTATTAAAAAAATTTGGATTCGACATTAGAAAAATGATATTTTTGTTATAAAATAGATTTTAATATAAAATAAGTCGATTAAAAAAAGAAGGGAACATTAGAAAGGAAAATGTTTCAATACTTGGAAACAAAATCTCCATATGTTAGTAGTAAGTATGATGGCATGGTCTGATATACCGCATGGAATGTTTTAGTAATGACAATGGTCAGGGCATAATGACACACATAAATTCATCTGGGTGGATGATGATTCAAACAGGGTTCCCTATGATCATAATTTTTTTTATTTTATTATTGAAATCATAGATACTTTAATTCTAGTATAACTCAAGATCTCATTAATTATAAAAATTTTGTTTCATAAGTAAATATCACTGGTTGTTGGAATGTTTCTTAATATTCATATTATGATTATTTTTTTTAAATGGTATTGTTGATATTTTTTAGAATAAATCATACATGGGAATGCATGAAGAGATGTTGAACACCTATCTTTTTTTAGGATAGGTCTTATAATGATTGTTATATTTCTGTGACATTATTGGTACATGGTTTCGTCTTTAAGGTTCCCGAGAATAAGGTTTTGGTTTTAATAAAGATATAATTTCACGTTCATATAGTTTCGTATTTTTTTAGAAGTGAAAATATTTCCCAGAACATTGTGTTATATCCCTCAATGGTATTTTTATTATAAAGAAGTCGGATTTAGGGAAATTTTAGACCTTTTAATAATCAATTTCAACTGTTTATAACAATAATCATGTATAGTTATACTGAGAATCAATTGAAAATAGTTTTGTATATTCTAATTTTTATATATAAAAAATTAATTAATTTATTGTTTTATAAAAAGTATATTTATTTATAAATTATTTATTTAGTTATTATTTCTAACTAGATGCACTATGGCCCAACCCACCCAAGTCCACCCTTAGTTATCCCACTAGGGCATGGATTGACCCATATCAACAAAACAAAATCCCGTAATAGCCCACTCCTTCCCCTACACATGATTTCCCTTGAATGGCATGGTCTAACCATTCCTAGATTAAGACCACCATGGTTTGGTTCCTCCTATACATTTCATAGGCCCATGGCAGCCCTGACCGATCACAGCAAGGGCCCACCCTAGTATGAACCTTACCCATTCTCGCTAGGACATGCCTTTACCTCGCCCTGACACACATCATCTTAGGCACGCCCCTGATCATCCCACATAAGCCAAACATGACCAAACCATCCCTTCCCCAGCCACAATGGCCTAGTATTTCCCAAATATGTCTTATACCTACCATAACCCAATCTATTTTATTCACTATACACCGAAGTTCTTTAAAGAACATAATTGGAAAGGGTGTGGTTGGTAGCCCCACACTCTATGTTAGACAAAAGTGCATAAACCACTAGATCAAGAAATTATATTTTCATATATACTTATATATATTGACACACATAAACAAAAACACATACACACACCCGCACACTTATGAATATGAATATAATAATATAAAAATAACTATAACTATATAAATATAAATATAAATACAAATATAAATATAAATATGAACATAAATATATATATATATATATATATATGCATATAAAATAGCTATAAATTTACATATATGAAATTTAAATATGAATGTAAGAATAAAAAAATATTAATTTATATATAAATATAAATATATTTATAAATATAAATAAATAAATATATATATAATAATCAATATCAATATCAATATCAATATTGATGTATATATATATATATATAACAATTATTAATATATATATATTTATATATAGTAACACGGAATTAATAATCACTATTTATTAACTATAATAAATTATATTAATATTAATTATTAAATTATCAATCATTAATTTTTTATGCTTAAATTATTAAATATAAAATATTTGTTAATTTTTATGTATTGCAAAAATATATATACCGGTATAAAAAATTTATAATTAAATATTGATCATGGTTAAATATATATATATCTATGTGTCTGTGTATAGAATCATATATAAAAATATTAACATACAAATACCTCCAATGATACCCATATATATATATATATATATATTCATATCTGAATATATACATTAATCAGAACAAATTACTATATATAAATTATAAAATAAGATTTTACATTTTATTTGTGGATATATATATATTAATAATAATAAATTACTAATTACTAATAATATAACTCCCCGTGTTTTTTTGAATTATTATTTTTGAATGAATTAAAAATCATTGATGGCTTGTGTTTCATGCTACACCATGTTTATCTTTCTTTATATGAAACACCAAGTTAAGCTTGTGCTATATGAAACACTGAGTTTTTATTATTGTACATTCAAAACTATTTTTACTTGTGTTACACACAATACCATGTTCCTTAGATACCTTGAATTACACAAAAATGGAGTTTTAATGAACTATAATACACTATACATTTATTATTTAATATGATAGTTATCCCCTATCCATTCGAGTGGCGGGAATGAATATAATTATATAAATTATGAATATATTTTTATTTTAACATGTTTTTAGTTATCTATTGATGAGAAATCAAATATGATTCATTAAAAATTAGAATTAGAGTTTTCTAAAAAACAATATCATTTTAAAAATATGGGATAATCATTCTTGGCATGAGAAATTTAAATTTAAATTTTACCACTTTTTTAAAAAATTTAGAAAAAAAATTTCATTTTGGAAGGAGGTGTAACAAAATCATCTTATGGTGAATTTTTTATATTTTTATATGATGCTTCAAATTCTGATGAATTGGGAAAATAATAAATTTTAATTGCAAACATCCATTTAATTTTAAAAATTAATAATGTAAAAAAATATTTCTAATTAGTTTTAATTTTAATAAAGTCTAATAATATATGAATTAATAAAATTTAGGTCATTACACCTTTTTTCATATTAAAATTTTATATAAAAATATTGAATATTTTTTAAATTTTCATTTGAAACCCTGGTTCCTCAACACATCCTTGAGATTAATTTTCAGTTAAATTTTCCTACATTTATTAATATAATTCAAAAAAATTGATTCCTTAATTGTAATAAAATAAAATTTTAATGTTTAATATAACCATATTAATTTATGACCGAACTGATTAAGGAAAAATTTTAAAATTGATTATAATGATTAAGGTGCAAATCAATTTACTTAGTGCTTAAACATAGAATATACGATGTAAAAGAAACTCCCAGCTTGTCAGAAACACATAGTTTGGATATATTTTGACCCTTATAATCTTAGGGTTTATTTATATGAGTTACTGGGAAACTATTCCAAGAAAGTGACCTATATGATAATTAATGTTAACAAAAATACAAAAAAAAGAATCATCATTTACATTAATATTAATAAATATTTGGGATATGGAAAATCATCATATTGTAGAACCTTTTTCAATGTTCTCATTAGTGTTGCTCTTAGATGGGGGGTCACAATTACTCAAGAATGATTCCCCTACACCAAAGGCTACTGATTAGCAGAAATGGCCAAGGGTGTTTCTGTATGGAGACTACTCCCTTTTAGATCAGAGTAGATCACATCGATAAAAAAGAAATAGGAAATAGTGGCAAAATAAAATACTATTATCAGACCAGGAATCCACTATAGCATAATAACTAATACTAAATAGATATTTGAAAAAAATATTAAACCATTCAAAATAAATAAACAATTCGGAGAAGTAGTATAAAAAACAGGTACAATAGGGATAATGATCATGATTTCATGAAACTATACAAAATTTGTGCATGGGTAAAAGGGATACAAGAATATTTCACATGATAATGGTTAATAAAAAAATTAAAAGGTGTTACTACAAGAATATTGAGTATTCATTTGACCCTCTACCCACGTACTCCATCATAGAATATCAATCATGAATTAGAAGATGCTCACTTCTCTTTATATATAGCTGAATTAATGAATTATTCTCAAGCACTAAGGGAGGGCATATTTGGGTGTGGGATAAAATCCCTATAAACCACCACCAATGGTTTCTAGATCAATATAGTTGACATAATATAGAATGAATAGTTTTTCAATACGGTTGAATGCGTAGAAATAATTTAATACACTATAAACACATAGGTCTGGGTTCCTCAATGGATACATGAATCATTCTTCCCACATTAACATAATCCAGATGGCTGGACTAAGGGAACCAATAAAAGTAATAAGTTTTATAAATAATAAATAATAAGTTAGAGAACCCAAAGTGGGATTACATCATTCTTGTGCTTTGGATTTGCAATCACACCCCTATGACATCATTCAAGCATATATACTTTAATAATAATATGGAATTAGATGTAATCCAAAAAAATATATAAGATACATGATGTAAATGTAATCAAATGAAAGGGTATTCATAAGCATTTTGAAGGGTCTATAAAGGAGCCTCTAATATAACCAATTCAATGGAGTCCACCTAAAATGAAATCTCCCAGATTACTATTGGAATGGTAACCTATGATTCTATAATAGGTATCTCACATAGGTGAAAAAGTATCACCTAGGGCATATAAAGAAATATAGCCAACAAGTTCATCAATGGTTTTTTCCCTAGGGAACCAATGGCACTCAAGAGTTTGATATGATATTCTTGTAAAAGGAAGGTAAAGTATTTTTCCCCACATGTCAAGTAGTTTCAAGAAATGAATGATGAGTCCATCAAAGACTTCCTTAATTTTGAAATAAATTTCACTCTTAGACCACAATCAGTTAAGGAAAATCATTAAAAATAAAAAAACCAACAAAAAGGGATTTCAACATCACATGAAAAACAATATATCCCAAGAATTTCATTCTAGCGTAGAAATTTTGGAATAATGGAAAATAATACTAAGCATTGACATAGAAAAATGAACATGACTACAATGAAGTGAACACATGGATATATATACAAACAATTTTATTTTTGCATAATCATCGTAAAATTATTATAAGAATAAAGGAAACACAAAAAAAGTATAATAAATGAATAATGAGGCATAATTAATTAATCTTATCTTCCTAACTCATTAAACAAATCCATTTTAATTTAATTCATTAATTCTAGGAATTTATAATAGGCGTAGATAACTGTAGGAACCCAAGTTTTCATACAAGGTAAAAATAATTTCCCTTTTGGGTTAAATGCCTTTGTATGGAAATATATGAATCATTATCTTGACTAATGGTGTTTGGAGGTTTCGGGGGATTTTTCGAAGTCCATAGCCCAATTTTGGTCTGGAAATGGCCAGGACTATAGTTTACACATGGACTACACATAGTTAGGAAAAACCATGCGGGAGGTCTTGAAAATTAAAGGGTTTTGGAAAAAGAGGTATCACATGGTTACCGAAAGGTTAGTCAAACTATGATATGTAACCATGTGAAGCGCCCCTCTTAAGTATAGAAGTTCATACAGTTTCTGCATGGTTTGGGAAACCATGTGGGTAAATCATGCAACCCTACTGTGTGTTTTTTAAATTTTAAATTAAAATTTAGTTTTCGTTATTTAAAAAAAATCTCAGTTTTTCTTCTCCCAATCACAGAGGATCTCTGGAGCACCCCATTTCTGATCCAAGTTTCGAATTAGATCCTGACCTTTTTTTGGATCTCTATTTTTATCACTGATCGTCTATAAGGATCTACATCGTTAAGGAACACATTAATTTTTAGTCATTCTTTATTCTTCGGATCAATGAATGTGATATTTTTATTTAGGATCATATGCCCTAATATCTCACTCTTCATCCATTCATTATATTTCTCCCAAACCAGGAATAATCAAGACTTGATACTAGATTAGCTGTCTACTACCGAGACGAGGTCGGTGGGCTATACATTATTTCATATTTTCATGGTTTTTTTAGATGATTGGATGATATTCCTTTCTTCAGACTTTCCGATGAGGGATTGTTTTTAGAGAGAGTTGCTTTCAGTAGCTATATTAAGACTTAGTGAGGTTGATTACTGTTTCTGTTTTGGTGTGTTGGCACTCATTGCTCATTTTTAGGTTACCTAAGGGGTTATCATTAAGAAAATACCATGTTTATGCCAGTTAAAACCACCCAAGGGGCATGTCCTTGTTATTTCCTAGTTAGAGTAATCCCCTATATGCCTTGATATCATGAGTGTCTTGTTTAAGAGATATACTTTATCCTTGCATATTGATATCCTATGACACCATACCTATTTTGATAGCTTGGATTAAATGAAATGTGTTTATACAGGTGGGTATACCAGAATGTAAATGAGAAATGGCATGTTATATGGGATTGTAGGACCATATAATTGGTATGTGGAAGATGGATTGCATGAGTGGGTATACTCATTGTTTGTGTAGGTTAATGTGTGTGGGTATAATCACTTGTTTATGAATGAATAATATTTAATGCTTGAATACTTGATGAATGGTTTGACCGATGCAATGGACTTCTCTCCATGGATCTGGAATGTAGTAGTGGAATCCTTGGGCAGATTCTTACACATGGGAATTGATTATGTGGGATGCCTCAGGCCTTTCTACCCTGAAGTATCCAAATTTCATTGTCTTGCATAGGAATTTCTTTCGACTTTACCCTAGGACCCCAACTAGGGTATAACCAGTTTTCCACAATGTTTTCCATGGGACTCAATGGGATGCCCTGGACATTCTCCATAGACCAGTCCCCCCATTTTCTAGTATTAACTACTTGGATTCCATGGTCTAATGACACATTATAAACGACCTTTGAGGTCTACTACTTCACTATAAGATGTGGCCGTGGTTTACTACTTTCACTATACAGAATGGCCATGTGATGCTACTTTCACTATACAGCGTGCCCATGGAAAGAATGACTTCCTTATACAGTGGGGTTGTGGAATTCTTGATACATATTGATTCCCGGCGTGGCTGTGTAACATGCTTGTTACTTGTTATAGCTATCTTGTTAGGAGTTTACTCCCTTTTGCAGGTAGCCTCGAGAGTTGTTCAGTTTATCATTACAATAGACTTATTCAATGGGAATATGAACTTACATACTGGTTGTTTGCACATTCTAAAACCATTGTTGATTTTTTATTATAACTTCATATACCTGGGTGATTTTTTTCTAGGATGTTTATCTCACACGCTGTTTGGGCCTCCTTGGGGACCCAAACAAATGATATGGTTACTGTAGATGATAAGAAAAATCACCCTAGTATAGGTTGTTGATTTTGGATTTGGAGTAGGGGAGAATAAGAACATGTTGAGGAAAATGATTCTGAGATACCACTTTGTCCTTTTGTTCTTTTTGGATACTTGTATTGTATTTTATTTCTTTGTACTATTCTGGATACTTTCTAGATACATATACCATATGCATAATTTTGTATATGAGACATTTTTTGTTATTGATATGTATAAATGACTTGTCTTACATTCAGTTTTACTCTATTTACTTCACATCCACTATTGTATATATTTTACTTACACCTTGATACTCTGGTAATGATGGAATAGTCTCCATACTGACTCACCTAAGCCCCCGCTACAAGTTGGCAGCCACTAGCATTTCTAGAGATCCTCTAGAGGACTTGTGACCAATCGCACTCAGTGCACTGTTTTTGGTGGCATCTAGGTTCAAGACATTACAAAGATCTATTAGTGGTAGGTTTTCTTTTATTTATATAACTTACCATTTTAAGATGCTAGACAGGGTTAAGAATTAAATAGAGTTTGATAATAAAACGTGCCCGAGAGTTGGTACCCCACATATAGGGAAAATCCAAATTACCTTTAATTGAATTATGATTTTCTTTATTTCACTATTAGAGTTAATTCGATTTCACCATTGAGTGACGCACATGATTTTTGGTATTACTATTGATGCATTTTTTGGTTCTATTTTAGTTGAAACCCAATGCGATAAGGGTATGCCATCTCATGCATCACATAGACACTTGTTAGAATCACATGCAAAGCATTGTTCCATTTCATCTAAGACGCATTAGATATTGGATGATGTTGTGATTGTTGAGGTGATAAATATTTCTGATGTTGTGTTAGTTGGGTGTAATATGTAAAGGTGGGACATGATCTTTTAAACCATAAGGAGTATGGATCCTAACGAATTGGGAAATGGTGCACTACTAACATGTAAATGTTAAATTAACTCGTTACATCTTCTGATTGAATTGGAACCAGGTTTTGGGGTTATGAGGTGTTATGGGCCCTCATGGATTTAGAAATTAGTAATCCCAAGGAGGAATTTCTGGAATAATTGAATGTGAAATGAAAATTGAAACTCTAATGGTGAATAGATCCTTGACCTAGACTTGAATGTGGTGTGGGTAAGAGGCAAAACATCTAGTGATTCAATGAATGTTCTTTATACAATCATGGATTTAAGAGAAGGCTATGGGTTTGACATTGTTTCTAGGAGGCTTTTGACCTATCCTACACTTTTTAACTTTGTGCCTTAATGTTGTTCTTTCCTGAGGTGTGCATCTAGAATTGTAGAGACATGCCACCACAACGACCTCCAGTGGTACGTGAGATGGAGTTGATGACCATACATCGGAGATGGTGGGACATGGGCTACCATTGGATCCTCCTATAGTGTCAGCTGCAGCACCTTAGGATATTTCAGACATAGGTGGTGATTCATAGTTCCCCGAGGGTTTCTTTCGCTATGTGAAGACCTTCTAGGGAGCACCACAAAAAGTCTTGATAATGGTTGAGCTAACACAGGTGTTCCAGCATACTCTTCTTCCTATGATTTCAGGGGATGGAGGACCATAGGCTGCAGAACTGTGGCTAGAGATCACATTAGTAATTTTTTATCATTTGGGTATTCCTCTAGAGAGAAGGGTGAAACTAGTAGATTACACGTTGCGTGGAGGGGAAAAGCACTGGTGTGGTGTTTTGAACTCAGATAATGGGTTGCATAATATGGGTTGGGATGAAGTCCATCCAAGATTATATGAGTAATTTTACCCTCTGACTCTATGAGTAGAGTGTGCTAGTGATTTTATGTGTCTGGAGCATGGCACGATGACAGTTTTGGAATACATAGCACACATTACAATGTTGCATCATTTTGTGCCGATGTATCTTTCTTATAACCTGTTGAGGTAGAGGTGCTTTGAATAAGGTCTCAAGAATTCTATCAAATCTCAAGTAAATGTGTTCATGTTTCCTTCCATCACTGATATTGTGAATCAGGCACTAATTATAGAGAAGAACATTAGGAAAGATGGGGGCAAAGAACTTGTGATTTTTGTTTCTCGCCCCATTGGATATACATCTTCATGCAAGAAGCATTGTTTCAAGGATTCACAGGACATAAGTGTAAGTCAGGAAATGGGTGTATAAAGTTTGGGGTTTTTCCATATATGTGGCAGGAGAGGCCACATGAAAAGTTAGTGTGGTCGTGACTGAGTCTAGTGTTGAGCTTGAAGAAGGATGGGGAACATGTTGTGGTGCTGCAGGACCTTCCCTATAGCACTGAGTGGTTGGTGTCATATTCAACGTCAATTTCAAGCGTAGGATCATGACCTCACCTTTGGATGTGATCATGAGAAATGAAAGATGATCAATCCATGGAAATGGTGGTTGTGGACAACGTATCCAGACACCGAGTTCTCAAATGCAGTAGGGTGGATCAGCTTGGGGTATCCACACAGGTTCACGGGGCCACTATACAGTCCAAACATATGCAGTGCAAAAGACCTAGTAGGTGTAGGATCTCAGACCATCCATATTGAGAGGAAAGATCTTAGTAGCATGTATTATTTCATCAACTCTTTTCTATATAGGTGCCTCTCATAGTTTAATCTCTACATGAGTAGTGTAAAGCCTTGGGATAGTAGTTTTGATTTTGCAGCATATTTTGATGATATACACAATGTTGGAAGTTATAACGGGTGATGTATGCCAGTTCAGGTAGTGTCCCCTTGAGGTTAGTGGGTGCCCCAACCTTTGTATTTTTTATTTCTATAATATGACAGGGTTTGACCTCGTTCTAAGAATGGACTCGCTCATTTCTCATTGATTGTATGTTGACTGTTATCACTGGAGGGATATTGTTACATCACTCGAAGGTGTTAGGTATATTTACAAGTGTAAATGGGATTTCTAGGTGAGAAGAGATGGACCTGAGCATCGTGATTTGGGAAGGATGACATCCCATATTACTAGTTGTTTCTGGATGATCAGGGAGTGAGTCTGGAAAACATTCTTTCAGTGTTTGAGCATTTTAGTGATGTCTTTCCCTTGGACTTTATTAGTTTATATCTTATGAGAGAGTTGTATTTCTCTATTTATTTAGGGAGAGGAGGTGCAGTAGTATCCATTCCTCCTTATAATATGGCTACGATGGAGTTATAGGAGTTGAAGAGGAAACTAGTGGATTTGGATGTGAAGGGGTTTATCAGATTCAATTCATCTCTCTGGGATTCTTCGATCCTTTTTTGCGAAAAAGGCTGACAGAACTCTAAGGATTTGAGTGAATTATCTGAAATTGAACTAGATGATGGTTAGTAATCGATATCCATTTTCATGGATAGATTACCTATTTGATGAGCTTGGAGTATATTGAGTGTTATCAAAGATTTACTAGCAGTCAAGATATGATGAGGTGTGTTTTTGACCTGCAAACATACCTCGTACAGCCTTTCATAGTAGGTGTGAGTTATACGAGTATCCGGTTGTGCTGTTCAATCTCAAAAATGCTCCAGCAGTTTTAATGGCCCTAATGAACCCAGCGTTCCATATTTACGTGGTTTCTTTTTTGTCATTTCCGTGGATGATTTCATGATGTATTCTCACAATCAACAGGATCATAACAACCATCTTGATATCAGTTTGAATACACTAAGGAAGAATCAATTATATGATATACTTGAAAAGTGCCACTTATGGATGGATTAGATTAACATCCCAGGTCACATTATAACAGAGAAAGTTGTGTCAGTGGACACAAAGAATGTGAGAGCTGTAGTTTCTTGGGAATAGCCCCAGAACATTTTTAACAAAAAAATGCATCTTGGGGATAGATGGTCACTACACGCATTTTATACAGGACTTCCATGCTTAGAATCACCGTTTACGTGCTTGAATGAGAAGGGTGTGATGTTTGTATGGTTAGAATCTTCTTAGACATCCTTTTAGTTGTTAAAAGGGAGGTTCACATTAGCACCCGTCCTGATACTGCAGAGTAAGGGAAGAGTTAAATGTTGTACTATGAGGTTTCAGGTATTTGGTTGGGGGCAGCACTGATGTAGAGAGATCGAGTAGCTATGTATGGGTCTCGGAAGTTGAGGCCTGATGAGGAGAATTACCTTATGTGTGATCTAGAGTTAGCTGCAGTTGTTCATTTATTGCACTATTGGAGACACTATTTACATGGAGGGGATTTGTTGGTGTAAACAGACCAAAAAATCCACTTGTATATCTTTATGAAGCATGATCTAAATTTGAGGCATCAGTGGTGGGTGTGTTACCTACAGTACATTGACCTAGATCTTTCCTACATGCCTGGTACAGGAAATACAGTGGCTGATGCACTGAGAATGAGGACTCATATATAGGTAGTGCAACATTCCAGTAGCGAGTGCCATCTTATGGAATTATATTCTGAGATGCATCAGGAGGGGTGTGATAGACATGGGAAAACATTTCATTCATCCTTATCTAATACCTATACCCTCCTGGACAGAGTGAGGTATAGGCAGCTATCAGATTTAGAAGTCCTAGTTCTTTGGGAAGGTGTGGCAGGTGAGGACCCTCCAAGTAGTTGGAGGGTTGGCGATGATGAGATCTTGCAGATCCATGAACGTGTCTAGGATCCAGTGGATATACATGAGAAATTGATGTGGAAGTTTTATTCTTGAGCCTGGGAAGTGCATCCAAGGGTTAACATGATGTACTGTGACATGCGACGTCAGTACTGGTGGCATGGAATGAAGATAGAGGTAGTTTGTTTTGTTATAAGGTGTTATACCTGTTATTAGGTGAAGGTAGAACATCAACAAACATTTCGTCTTTTACAGAAGATTCTTATTCCAGAGTGGAAATTGGATGATGTCACTATGGATTTTGTGATATGTTTTTTTTTACAGTCACCTCAAGGTAATGATGCTACGTGGGTTGTTATTGAAAGGCTGACCAAGGTCGCACACTTCTTGATGATCAAGCAGGCCTTAAGTATTGATGATCATTGAATTTTGTACATCCGAGAGGTGGTATGTATTCATGGGGTTCCGAGAACTCTTATTTAGATAGGGAAACTCACTTTATGTCTCGTTTCATGTAGAGTTTTCAGAGGGCACTGGGTACATAGGTTCTTCTAAGCATAACATTCAACCCTCAGACTAATGGCCAGTCAGAGCATATGATACATGTGCCAGAGGAAATGCTGTGAGCATGCATCCTAGATTTTGGGGGATCTTGGCAGAGGCACATTCCCTTTGGTAAGTTTTCATACAGTAAAACTTATCAGCAGACGATATTGATGAAACCTTATGAGGCTTTATAGATTTGGTCATGGCATTCTCCCTTATGTTGGTTAGAGGAAGGAGTGACAACTTTATTGGGACCACGACTCATGTAGGAGACATATGAGTAGCTCTAGTTTCTTCAAAATGAGATGGATACAACACGGTCTCATCATAAAACATACACCAATCACCATAGATGACCTATATTGGTCAAGATCGGGTATCATATTTTCTTACTTGTTTTTCGACGGTTGAGACACAAGAGGATCAGAAGACTGTATAACCATTCATTCAGATACGTCGTTCCATTTGAGATTTCGGAGAGTGTTGGGTCCGTTTCCTATCGATTTCAATTACCTTGGAGGTACCGATCCAAACACGACATCTTCCATGTATCTTAGCTACACTGCTATCACTCGAACCCATGTCACGTTTTTCATATCTAGGAGGTTCAGATTAAGCATGATGCAGTTTTTGATGAGCATATGATTCGTATTGTTGACAGAATAATGATGGTTCATCGAGGCCTGTAAGTTAACATTCTAAGGGTTCTATAGTATCACAACCATTTATAAGATGAGACATGGTTGAGGGAGGCTGAAGAACATGTTCAGTTTCTGTAGTTGTTCTTAGATGATTCTTGACTACCCTTAAGAGGAAAATTTAGGGTCTAATTTCTATAAGGGGGAAGATTAAATGAAACAAGGTTTTCATACAAGGTATGAATCTTTTACCTTCCAGTTTAAATGCATTTTATGGATTTATAAGAACTCTTATCTTGATCACAGGTGTTTGGTGGTTACTGAGGATTGTTTGGAGACCAGAACCATGTTTTGGGCTTGAAATGGCCTCGTTCAGGATTTGTGTATAGCCTACGCACAGTTAGGTGAAAACCTGTGAGAGGTGTGCACAGTTTCCACACGGTTTGGAAAATGGTGTGGGTAAACTGTGCGACCCTACTGTGTGTTTATTAAAATATTAAAATAAAAGTTAGTTGTATTTTTTAAAGACCATATGGTGTTTTCATCTACCTCTCAAAGAAGACCTCTAGAGATCCACCTTTATGGGCTCATGATAGTATTTTAGACCTATCATCTGTATGATCTCCCTTTCGATCATCGATCATCTTTACGGATCTGTGTCGGTTATACTTACAGTCCTTTTTTTATTATTGATTATTTGGAACAACGAATATGCTACTTGGATTTAGGATCATATTCCATAATACACAATTCTTCATTTGTTCTTCATATTTTTCCAAAATAAGACGAATCAAGACATGATACTGGACAAGCTATCTATTACTGAGGCTAGGTAGATTTTAGAAACTTTCTTTCAGATTTTCTAAGTGTTTTGTGTGTGTTCCGATGATATTCCTTTCATTGGATATTCCAAAAAATGAATCTTTTTTGAGAGAGTATCTTTTACTATCATTATTTGGACCTAGTAAGGTTTACTGTGCTTTCTGTTTAGGTGTTTCGGAAACCATTTCTCGTTTTGAGGTCACTCAAGGGGTGAGACTTAAGGAAATACCTTTTTATGCAAGTTAAAACCACCCAAGGGGTGTGTATTTGTGATTTCCTAGTTAGAGGTAGCCTTAGATGATTTGATAGTTTTAATAGCTTGTTTAAGAGATGTACTGCCTCCTTTCATATTGATATCCTGTGATGTCATACCTAATTTGAAAGGTTGGCTTAAATTAAATGTGTTTATAGGGGTGGGTATACCTGTATGTAAATAACTAGTGGAATGTTAAATGGATTATATGGGGGGAGGCCCATATGCTTGGTAATTGATAAATGGATTGAATGAGTGGTTATAATCATGTCATGTGCATGTTAATGTGAGTGGGTATAATCACATGTTTTTGAATGTTTAATTTTTATTGCTTGAATGCTTGGTGAATGGTTTGATAGATTCCATGGGCTATTCTTCATAGATCTGAAATGTGGTAGTGGACACCTTGGGTTGATTATGCCCATTGGGTATTGATTCTATGGGATGGCTCGATCCTTGCTACTTCGAATGATCTGTCATGCTTGTGCCCTCATAGGACATGCTTTTTACCTGCTCTTAGGACCCCAACCAGTGCCTCACCGAGTATCCACCAGAGATTCCATGGAACTCAATGGGATTCCTTACACATTGAACTTGGATCCGGACCTATGTGGTCTATAATTAATTACTTGGACACCCTGGTCTGCTGTGATGTTGGATCTAGCCCTTGAGGTCTTCAAAATCACCATATGGCGTGGTTGTGGGATGCTATATTAACTATACAGTGTGGTCATGGGATGCTACTTTCATTATACGGTGTGGACATGGAATACATGACTTCTCTATACTGTTGGGACGTGGAATTCATGATAATGATGGATGTATGGTGTGGACATGTTACTTTCTTGTTACTTGATATTGGTTCCTTGTAAGGAGATGACTCTCTTTTGAAGGTATCCTTGAGGGTTGTTATGTTTTACCTTACCGTATACTTATTCCATGGGAAAATGCACTTACTTAATGGTTGTTTGCAGCTTCTAGAACCATTTTATATTTTTTATATCTTTATAGAATGGGGTGGTTGCCAACTAGGATGTTTATCTCACACCCAATTTGGGCCTCCTTGGGGACCCAAACAGATTGCCTTGTTTTAGATGACGATAGCGGAAAGCTCCCCAGTACATGTTGTTGACCGTGGATTTGGAGTACGGGTATATAGGACCAAGCTATGGCTTGCGATGTGGGGATACATTTTTGGTATTTTAATATTTTGGGATACTTGTATTGTATTGTATATCCATGTAATATTCTAGCTGCTTTCTAGATAATTATACCACCATCACCATATTGTATATGAGACACTTTTGGTTGTTGATATATTTACATGTCTTTTATTACAGTCAGTTGTCTGTATATTATTTCACTTATGCTATTTTATAAATTTTACTTCTTCTGTGATACTCTGGTAGTGGGGGAACAAACTCCCTACTGACACACATAGGCCCTCATTACATATCTGCCTCATATGGAATTTAGGGATATACTCTTGAGGAATTGTGACCAATCTGGATCAGGTTACCATTTTGGGTGGAATTTGAGTCCAGGATGTTAGAAACGCATAGATACACAGTGGTTAACATATCAAGTCATGGAAAATAGTATTTTGAAGGTTGTAACACCCAATGAGTGTACACAAACAAGGAGAACACCACAAGGATGGGTATCACCAAGAGGTAAATTCACAAATTACACGAGAAACCATATAATTTATTTTATATATCATAATACTTGAATCACTACAAGAATATGATGTGTGGA
The DNA here is from genome assembly GCA_963277665.1 of Viscum album. Classification (NCBI taxonomy): domain Eukaryota; kingdom Viridiplantae; phylum Streptophyta; class Magnoliopsida; order Santalales; family Viscaceae; genus Viscum; species Viscum album. The sequence continues at coordinate 65,512,627 of OY728165.1, read as the reverse complement.
AAATTGTACAAAATTAGAAAAATAATGAAACTAATGAGAAGTAACTAGACCACTTACCTTATCATCATAGAAGAACACTCATCTATTGTTGACCCTCGAATTGAGATAGAATGAGAGGCGTTAATGAAATCACCAAATTCCATAAAGATGGGAAAATTTGGTCACTGCTAAATAGGGAAATATATGTGAATAGGAATTTGAAATTGAATGATAAGGAAAGTATAGAATACCTCAACATTTTTGATGCATTCGACGGTGAAGGATTTGGATCACTGAATAAGGTGATGTCAAAAATCCTAGCACGAGAGGAGAGGAAGGATTCACAAAGATACTGGGGTAAAAAATGAGGAAGGAGAAGAGAATTTGGTGTTTAAATTTTCTTATTGAAATATTGGAATTTCCCCCATAAAAGAATGGGCGCACAGGTTGGACGCTTGGCTAGATAAACTGTGGACTAATTGTGCAATAATCCACTTCCCAAATGAGATCCTCACACAGTTGTGGAATATAGTGTGGATAATTGTGCATAATAAAAACAAAACACCTATTTCAAATATGTATGAATCCACTCATAGGTGTGTTCATAGGATGGAATAATTGTAAAAAAATGTGCATTCTTGAGCTCCCCTCTATTACAAGTCTCAATGGTTAGAGAAACGGTATGGAGTGGGTGACACAGTTTCATTCATCCATGCAGCCTTGTTAGTCTCTTCAAATAACATATCCTAGGCTCTATAAAACCCCAATTCACACCTATGTCCCACATGATTCTATTAGGCATCATTATAAGTTCCAAACATAATAAATTTATACAAAAAAAATGTTCCATTCCGCTGAGAAAATTCATGACATTTAAACCTCCATTCCTTAAGAAGAACAATCCTTGAGTTTCCCTTTTGATTGTTGTCCAACATAATCTTAGAAGATTTCTTAATGTTTGAAACATACATGAGCTTACTACTCCCTGGTATCTTCCAGAATGCATTAACGATTCCATAGTTTCCATACTAGTATGATTGACCATCCTTGGAGAGCCTTCATGCCACAGTTAATGATAAGAATCAAATTATCCTTCAAGGATGCATCTTAATCCACCTCAATATCTTTCTAGTCAAACAAATAAGATAGGTTCTTCATGATTCTATAAAATTTGGAATACATGGATTTTATCATTCATGTAATGATACCTCTAAATTAACTTCAATAGATAGTGTACAGACCTGAGGCTTTCCACTGTCTTAAAAGGCTAGATGTCGCACCTCAAAGTCCAAATGTCTCAGATGACGATCATTATAAGATTTCAATCAAGAATGCGATGTATCCTTATTCTTATGAATTATATTGAACTACTCTCATGTATGTTGAATGGGATGAGGACAGAGTAGCACTACCACACCTTCATCTAACTATGAAAAAGGTGAACAAAAACGCCTACCATAGAGGGTATCATAGGTATCTATCCGGATCATTTATTGAAAGATGTTTTTATAAGAAATATCAACAATAGGTATTTAACTTTCCCACAAGAACTGAAATAATGTATTCATGCCTATTGAATAGCCTTAGAAACTTGTATCATCTTTCCGGACAACCCATTGTTGTGTGGGTTATATTTTGTCGTCATGAGAACCTATATACCTAGTTCTTATTTGAACACTTCCTATATGCATGACGTAAAATGGGAATCTTAGTATCATGTGACAGAATAAGAAACACCATGAAGGTTCACAATCTAATAGTTCTATATCCTCCCAAGACCATCAAATAATAAGGTCTCTCAGATCAGTTGGATATATGAAACCATGGTAAACCTGTTGAAGATAACCCAGACCACATAACTACCTTGACTTGATCTAAGCAAGCCAGTCATGAAATCCAGGGTGATTTAATTCCATTTTCACTTACGAATGGATATATAGTATTGATGTCCAAAAGGTTTTTTATTTATTATCCTTCAACTATAGGCAGGTGGAACACATCTTGTTGAAACATACTATCTTCCTCTTCATGTATGACTATCAATACTGACAACATATACATCTACACATCTTGGAATGTCTGGGATGAACAAACCAAATAGAGGGATGCGATTTTCTTGTTAACTCTTCACGTATATCTGATGGCACTCATAAATGGCTAGAGAAGATTAGGGTTTCATGCACATCAAAAACCCATCCAGGAGTTGGGATCCCATATATTAATCATTTCATCTAGATGAGTCCCTTCTAATCATATAGAAACTATACCAGTGAATCCTCTAAAAGATAGGATGTCATTGCAAGAGCTTCTAAGACTAGTTTCTCATGTTGTTCAAGAAACCAATAGGATTATCATAGAAAAATGTACATATCAGCTGTCCCTCACAAATGGCCTCCTTACTAGCATGTATCTCCATCTTCCAGTTCATGGTTTCAACCAAAAAATTACCCTTACCAAGTGTATAAAAAAGATCAAAGTCAATCTAATGTTGGTTCAAAACCCACCAGCCATGCGTCATATTCAAGTATCATTGTGTGGAGATGTATTTTGAGACTATTTTAACTCCACAAACAAAAAAGATCACTCTCAGTGGATAAGTCCTCCAACATCCTAAGTCACAGTCCTCTATATCGATATCAAGGTCATGCATAGGGTAATTAATATAATGAGGCCTTATCTATAGGGAAACAAACACTACAATCCAATAAACTTATTTCAGAATTACTCCCAGACTAATCCCCAAAGAATCAAAGGTGATAATATGGCTTCTCATCCGCTTAGTCAAAATCAGAAAAGGTGCTGATGTTAGTATCCCATTTAACTCCGTAAAAGCTATCTCACATTTTCAACTCTAATCAAATTTTACAAACTTCATTCTAAATCATATAAAAGGTTCTAATATTAAGGATATATTTAGGATGAATAATATATGGTAGAAAATTGTCCCTAAGAAACTACGTATGACAAATACGTTCTTCGGAAGATTCTAAAAAACCCCAATAGTCACCATTACTTGGTCAACATATATGACTATTTTTGAAATGAAATGGGCCAATAAGTGAACCTTATTGATCTAAAGAGGAATTTTTTGAGAGTCGCATATTGATGATTCTCAATTAGTGTATTTATCGTGAACTCTAGATAATTGGCATGGACTTTTTTTGTGTGAGAATACACTAAGAATTCATCAACGAAAACTACCACAAAAGAATCAAGGTACGTGTTGAAACCGCAATTCATCCGAGCTATAATGATTTATAGTTTAATTGTATGTATAATGTGAATATCTAGATATTCATAAAATATATACCAATTATAGAACACTATATTTTGTTTTTATATTTCCTTCACATACACACATAATGGTAGCCAATCCTCAAATTAATATTAGAGACAACTGTATCTCCTATGAGATAGTTTAAGACGTCATCTATACATGGTAGTGGATACTGCTTTTTCACTATAAGCTATTTCATTAGGAGGTAATATGTGGGAAAATGAAGGGTTCTATATACCTTTTTGTTGAAAATTAGTGGTGAACCTCATGAAGTGGTGCTAGTTCAGATAAACCCACTTTCATATAGATATTCAAGCTACTTCTTGGGTTCATAATGCTATTTTGGTGTCACCTTATTGGGAGGAATGAACACTTTTTCTACACTAGTAATAGCTAGATTGTGATCTCAAACTCACTCTCAGAAGGTAAGCTAGAGAAATTGTGTGGGTAGAAAACCCTAAAACAATTCATAACTCGAGGTAACTCTTAATGAAACACTCTCTACTAACTGATAAAGTGACTCATCATCAGTGTTGTCACTCTGCCTAGTCATATATGCTTGCGTTCAGATCAAGATGCATGGATATCATATTATTCTTTATGAACACATGTACTACCCTCATTTGATTTGATAGAAACTTATCAATAATGGAAATACAATTGGTCATTATAATAATTAGGCCAACCCATACCAATGATAATGTTAGAGTATGAAATATCAAGAAAGATGAAACTCCATATGAAATGGTAGCCACATATCTCATATGAAACAACTGGCACAATAATATTACCAATGATATGACCCCTATCAACGTTTAAAGAGACATAATTCCACATAAGTATTCAATTTCAAGGCACAAACATTACACAATCATAGACGAATGATTTTGTTTTGATTCAATATTATCAAAAGAGAAAGAACTGAAGTAGAGGCTACTAGAATAGTACCTATAATAGTAGAGGGCCCTAAACTCTACTCCTCAAATGTAGAATTCACTACAAAGATATGCCCCAAAGCACTTCCTCCTCTTGACTATCCATAGAAGGTCTACTATAAAAATGATGAAACATTGAAGACAAAATAACATGAACAAGAAAACTAATACCTCAATATAATAAGATTGTGGAAGATAGAATACAATCTAGAAATGGTTTCACTAATCTTGTACCTAAAAGAGGTGTCAGTATAGGTCCTCATGTACTAGAAATAGGTGAAAACGATTGGTAGAATCACTGAAGCTAACCCATCCTATAGAAATATTAACACATAATAAGGTTCCTCGTGAATTAATTATTATTATGGAATGGCTTGTTGTAATAGTGGAACACCGAAAGATTGTCGATGCATGTCACCTAGCAGGAACCTCTCTATTTACACCTTCAAAATGACATGTCCTACTGCCAAATGAATTGTTTCCACGACTAAAAACTAAACAACCTTATCTCACATTTATAGCCTCTCTAAGGATTAATTATACAATAATTTACTAGTTCACTATCTCTATAACGATAGTCATCTAGAATACATTCTCTTCCAATAAAACATAAAACACAATCCCATTATAAAATCGGCTAATAGTCAGCACATCATTAAAGGTTAGAGTCGGTGGGAAATGATGGACCTAGATGGAGAAAACATAATACATTATCATGGTTGTAGTTCCATACTAATGATTCTTAAAATCCATATCACCGTACATTATTAGATTATATTGAATTAAGTGATCATAAAAATCCATTTAGAAGTCCTCCTAGACCTTACCCCAATGATGCTAATCCTGATAAATGATGCAGCACAATTACCACGATGAATCACATATCAAGTAGGTAGTGATAGTGACCCTCAACAATTGAGGAATCTCTAGATGGTCAACGATCAACACCAAGGATTCTAACCATGAATCTATATAATAACATATTTCATCTCTCAAGAATGTGGGAAGATGATACTACTAGAAATATAGAGTCAGCTCTGTTGTAATGTCCGAACTCAGGGGCCACACAACGATTCCCCAAGTCGGTCAGTCACATGGCCCTAGGTTTGCTTCCCCATATGTCATTGTCTTCATACTAGAATCGAGGGTAATATATCAGTCACAAGGATACTATAACCTCTTTTTTTCTTTATCAGAGTAATACACCATTAAAAAATGAAGAAAATATAATAGAATATTAATAACCGGAAATATAATTGTACCAAGATTTCATGATGACAAAAACTAGAGATAGAATATCAAAAATAAACTTTAAATATGTCATTCCATGTGTAGAAAAAACGTTTAACATGTCAGTATTTTTTTTTCAGTTCTATATAACCGATGGGCAATGCTGGAAAAATCTATTTATCACGTAGGTTATATTATAACCGATGTGAAAGATCAAATCTGGGCACATTATCACGTGGGTTATTTTATAACCAAAGTGATAAATCAATTCTCGACAATTTATCACATCGGCTATAAAATAACCAACATCATGAAACAACATTTATAATGTCGATTATATAATTACTGACATGATAAATAATTTTATATGTTGGTTATTAAATAACTGACCCTATGAACATAAAAAATAGTATATCATGTCTATTATTAGATAACCGACTTGATAAAGCTTCTAAATGATTTGTCATTCCCTATATTATTTCATTCAATTTTCTTCAATCAGGCGACCTGTGACCCATCTCTCTCACATAGAGAACCTAAAAAGTATTCTTCAAACTTGTTCCCTCCAACAATATGTTGGCAAAACAATTAATTATATTTATTATGACCAAATATTTAATGTTTACCCACAACACTCATGTAAGCCTCACATGGCTTGGTTTCATTTATTATTTTTTCCAATGCCCTAAACTCATGTTTTATTAGGTTATTTTTATAACTTTGTTCATGAAATCATGGTAAGTGTCGTAGCCTTCTTCTATACCATGCTAAATTCTTTTTTGAGAAAATAAACCATGGAAGCGATATCATGAAAGTTTACAAATACTGCGTTTTCTATCATGTGTGGGTGCGTGTAATTTTATGTGTGTGTGTGGGGGATGTATAAGGGGTTTCCAAGGGTCTAGGGGTGTCCAGGGGGGGTGGTGTCCGGAGGGGGGGGGGGGGGTTTCCAAGGGGTAGGGAGTGTCTTGGGGGTGGGGGTGCCCACAGGGGGGTGTCCAATGGGATGGTGGTATACAAGGGGTGTCTAAAGGGGTCGGTGTGGTTTCCAGTGGGTGGAGTGGTGGGGGGGCAAGGGGTGGTGGTGCTATCCATGGGGTGGGGGTGTCCAAGGGTGACTAAGGGGGTGTGGGTGGTTTCCAGGTGTGGGTGGGTGTGTGGGTGTGGGGGGGGGTGTCCAAGTGGGTAGGGGGGGTGTAGGAGGTAGAGGGTGTTGGTGTATATGGGGTGTGGTGTCTGTCCGAGGGTGTGGGGGTGTCCAGGGGGTGTAGTCTCTAAGGGTGTGGGTGTCAAGGGGTTGGGGGGATATCGGTGGAGTGGGGGGATGTCTGCGTGGTGGGGTGCTTTCCAAGGGGGTGGTGGTGTCCAGGGGCTGTCCAAGGGGGTGGGGGTGTCCAGGGGATTGAGGGTGCTTTTCATGGGGGTTGGGGTGTCTAGGGGGAGGGGGTGGGGGATTTCCAGGGGTGAGTGGATGCCCAAGGGGGTCAGAGGTTTCCCAGAGGTGGGGTGTCTAGGGGGAGGGGGTGTCCAAGTCATGGGGGATGTCCTAGGTGTGGGGGGTTTCCAGGGGGTGGGTTGTACAAGGGTGTAGGGGGTGTCTAGGGGGTGGGGGATGTCCAGTGGTTGGGAGGGTGTCCAATGGGTGGGGTGTTTTCCAATGGGTGGGAGGGTGTCCAAGGGTGTGTGGAAATCGTTGGGATATTCAATACCAATGGTTTCAGGGCCTATCCCAATGGTTTAAAATCGTTGGGATAAGTGTAATTTTCACTAGTGAATGTATATATATTTTAAAAGTTATAATTCATATTTCATGTTTACCGAAGGTTGAATTTGGTATCCAGTTGAACATTGAAGTATTATTTGTGTACCGTAAGAAGAAAGGATACAAGTTGAATTTAAAAGAGTTATATATAACTATATTTTCATTTTAAAATTATTTTCATGAATATCTTTTTAAAATACGCATAGAATTGTTTTATATTTCAAAATTGTTTTACATTAATTTTATGATATCATTCATATATATATATAATAATGGCTTATCATAACAAGATTTTTAATATTGATTTTTGTTATAAGTAATGATGAGTTGAAGTTTGATTATTGGACATTGAATGAGTAATGAATATGAGAAAAGTGTTGATTCCTTTTTGGAATTCTCTAAAGAAAATGTTCCAATAAGGGACATGATTTTCTATCCATGCCTGGAATGTTTGAATATGAATAAGTTGAAAAGTATGGAGATCAAAGATCATTTGACTACACATGGTTTTAATCCCAGTTACAGCCGTGGGATTTGGCATAGTGAAACTGGACAGAATGTCATATCAACTGATGACAATGATTTGTAAGATGGTAACTCTGATGGAATTGATTAAATGATTTGTGATATTGTAGCAGAACTAATGGAGATAGAACTAATAGTTTCACATCTATATGGTGTTTCTGAAAAAAAAATTATTCTGGTAAAATGGATTTTACGGTTTTGTTAGTGGTGTTAAGATTGATTAACTAGAATGAGAAAAATCGATGGAGTGATAAATGTTTTAAAGAGTTGGTTCAATTATTGAATGAAATTATTGTATAAGAGATAGATCTTCTAGATTCACATTATATAGAAAAGAAAATATAATGCCTGATGGGATTGGGATACAATAAAATACATGCCGGTCTGAATGACTGTATGAAATATAGGATGGAATATGAATTTTTGTCTAAGTTTCCTAATTTTGGGACACCACAGTATAAGATGAATGAAAAATCATCATCTTGATGTAGATACTACAGAGATTCCTTCCAAGGTATTCTAGTCTCTTCCTATAATTCATCTTTTGATGCATTTATTTTCTAATTCACATGATTCACAAAGGTTAAGATGGCATGACAATGAGTGGTTATGTGATGGAAAAATGTGTCATCTAGATGATTGTCCAAAATGAAAGAAAATTTATGATCAATATCCTATATTTGGAAATGAAGTTAGAAATATAATAATTGGGTTGTGCATAGATGGAATGAATCCGTACCGAACCCTCTGTATCCCACATAGTTTCTATCCTGTTTTATTGGTAATTTACAACATCTCTCATGAATTTTGTATGAATCACAAACATGTCATGTGGAGTATAATGTTATTTAGTCCATAGCAAGAAGAAAAAGATTTTAATGTTTTATTTTCACCATTGATTGATGATTTTAATGTTTTTGGGGAGGATGGTATTAAGGCGTACGATTCTTATAAAATGGAATATTTTCAACTACATGCAGTGCTTATGTTTACTCTCAATGACTTCCTAGCATATGGAAATTTTTCAGGATATAGTGTTAAGGGGCTTATAGAATTTCCCATTTGTGAACACGAAACTTCATATTATCAATTGATTATTGGGAATAAAACAATATACATAGGTCAATAAATAATTTTTCTTATGGATCACTCTAATAGAAGACTAAAAAAGGAATTCAACGGCTCACAGGAATTTAATATTTCTCCAAAATTTATATCCCCTAATGCGTATTTTGAGAGGGTGAAAAACCATGATGTGTCATTAGGAAATACACATAAATCTTGTAATGATAGACATATTTTGAAGGAAATTTCATTTTTTTTGATTTTCCATATTAAATATATCATGAAGTGAAACATAATATTGATCTCATGCATGTAGAGAAGAATATATGAGATATTTTGATTAGGTTATTGTTAGATATTAAAGGAAAAACTAATGAAGGGATGAATTCAATATTAGACTTACTATCAATGGAAATACATTTGGTGTTAGATCCCACTACTAATGGAAGACTAACATTTATTCCCCTAGATTCTCATACATTATCCTAGAGGGAGAAAATTATCTTTTTTTAGTGTCTTCATGATATCAATGTGCCTCATGTTTATTCTTTAAATGTAATTTTTCTGTCTCTTTGAAGGATTAAAAGTTGATAGGTACGAACTCTCATGATTGTCACATCATGATACAACAACTTCTACCTATTTCATTGCATGGAATATTGGCCATCCATGACGGAAATATTGTAATGAAGTTGTTTTATTTTTTCAATTCAATTTGTATTGATGTGATTCATGTAAATCCTTTGATCATTTTTGAAAAGGATTCAATTTCTAAACTTTTTCATTTAGAAATGTATTTTCCTCTATCTTTTTTTGATATATTGGTCCATTTAATTGTTCATCTATTTCATGATAAAATGCTTTGTGGACCATTCTATATTCATTGGATGTATCCTTTTTAAAGGTAAATGAAAATATTAGAGGGTTGTGTTAAGAATCCATACCGATCTGAAGCCTAATTTATTGAAAAGTATATCTATGAGGAGGTTATGGAGTTTTTTACGAGCTACTTGGATATGAAGGATCATATAGGTTTTCCTCCATCTCTCCACGAATGAGTTAATAATAAGGGAATGGAGATTTATGGACTGGAAGTCAAATCATTGTCTGCTGAAGAGATGAAGAAGGTAGAATTATATATCATGAATAACAAAGCTGATTCTTATCTATATATCACATTGAATATTAATGAGTTGAATCAATATCATCCAAAGAAGAATGAAATGTGGATTTTGAATGAGCACAACAAAAAAATTTCTATGGTTTAAAAAGACATTTCTCGGAAGAACAGATATATTAGATACATTAATATGGTTAGTGGGAGGTCCATGTTTAAATTTGATAAGATGGTCCGAGTATGACATTAATGAATATTCATTTCATATGTATGATCATGGAAACATAAGTGCAGTTCATAAAAGTGGTTTATTGGCGTTTTCAGAAGCCATACATTTATCAATTTCTAAAGATAAATACCCAATTTCTACATCAAGTGCATATTATAGAGTCATTGAAGAAATATGGGAGGTTGATTAATTTAAAATTAAACTTCCCATTTTTAACTACAAATGGTTTATTAGTAATAATAATGTTAGACATGATGAATTTGGAACGATAGTTGTTAATTTTAATAGATTGGAAGATACAATAGATTTTTTTATAATGGATGCACATGAAAAAGAAATCTATGTAGTTTATCATTCATATATGCAGTGGTCTGTTGTTTTACAAGGGAAAAAACAATATGTCAGTGAGGATTAACTTCATGAAGTTGATGATTTATGCAATATCCCTACTTCCATGTAATAATTAGCAAAAAATAATTATGATCATGTAGAAGACTTGGTTTTTGCCATAATGAATGATCAAGACAAAGGAATTTGGAAAAAAAATCCATTTGTATATTCATAATATTAAATGTAACATTAGTTTATTTCTTGTTTACATTTATTATTTTCATAAAATGTTAAATATTATTATTTTTTTTATTAAAATGCGTATTAAAACAAATATATATAATTTTTTTATTTTTAATTTTTTTAGTATAGTTTATCATGTTTTCTATTTGGTAACATATATATCTATTTATTTTGTAGAATGACAATTTATTTTCCATGTATACAATATTTACCATAGATAACCTTTATGTAACATACATATTTATTGATTGTGTTGAATTACAATTACACTACCATGTTTTCCATGTTTACCATCTTTACCATTGTTTAACAAGATAACCAAATTTAGCATGTTTACTATTACGTAACATAGTTCGGTTTTCCTTTTTTTACATTAGTATTGTAATATTTGAATTTGTATATTTGTGAAGTAATGTTTGCTTTTTTGATTTGAATGATACGGACAGATCAATCAGTTGATCAACCACCTAATTCTAGAGATGAGCGTCATGATCAAATATTTGGGGAGGAACATTCACTTGCTCCTCTTAATGTTCACAAATATTCCTCATGTGCTCCCATAACGACAAAGAAAAGTTACAGAGTTGGTAAATGTGGGTGCACAAATTTACAAAAATAATCACTTTCTCATACCTAGGATGAGAGAATACTGATTGAGTTTGATGAGAATTACATTCCAAGAGGTCCAAATGTAAATGATTTTTAGAGTCTTGTAATACTCAGGGAATAAGAAAAGTAAGCATTTTGTATGATGATTGGAGAAGTGTGGAAAAAGTGATAATATCTCAGTTGTGGGAGACAATTTTGGTATGATATTTTTCTATAGTTTGACTAATAATTAAATGTTTCCAGTATAATAAGTCGCACTTCTTCTTTATCAGATGATATTTTATATTCCTAAACCTAGAAGAGTAAGGAAGAAATGTTTACTGATGTCTGCTAGGAAATAGAGGGATTTAAAATCTACCCTCGCATCTAATTTCAATTTTTTTCCTTGGAATCATGACAATCTATATCATATATATTCTTTTATAAATGAAAACACATGGAGTCAATTTGATCAAATTTGAATAAATGATTCATTTTTTGTAAGAGAAATATAAACTATTATAATAATTCTTATAAAAATGATCTTATTAATGTTTTTTAATGATTTTTTAATTTTAATTTATATAAAACAAGGACATCTCATCAAGAGATCCAATCTAAAAATGTATACCCTCATAGTTTTTCTTATAGAGGGTATACATTATTGGAAGAACATATGATGGTGGAAAAATTAAAAAAAACATGGATTTGAGTATTCATGTCCTATAGAGGTTTCCCCTCCATCCCCTCCATCTGGATATAATCATTAGAAGAGATCTCAAATGAGAAAAAATGGATAATATTGTTAGAAATAATCGAGAATCGTAGCTGAGAGGATTATAAGATATTTATTTTACTTATTTATGTTTATTATATTTTTTACAAAATTTGAATCATTACAGAAATGATCAATTAATTAATATAGGTTTATCCTGAGGTGTAGAGATCACATGGGGTATTTACAGCTACTGGGAGGCAGGATGTTTTATCTACAGCATTCAAAAATCCTGAAAACCCAGCTCATGTATAGGGATATCCGATGGGTGTATCGATAAGAAAAGTGTTTCCACGTTCTTCAACTTCTTCCATTGATGGTGTTTATAAAATAAATAGAATCCTTATCGGATGTAGTTCATAATATTAATGCAGAAATGGAGGAAAATAATAGAGTATCAGTACAGTCTATGTTTTCAGCCATGTAAAGGCAATTTCATACTAAAATTCCCACTCCTCCACCTCCCCCTGTAGACCATTTATTTAACCTCTACCTCCACTAATAGCTCCCACTCGCCCAGCTCAGCCTGTGGACCCCATTTGTTATCCCACTCCCCCACCATAGCTACCTACTTGTTGTGAGTTTAATACTGATGATCCTCACCATCATATAGTTTCATATGGGATGGTATATTGTATAAGGGATATAGTTCATAATCAATAGTTAGAGGTGGAGCATAAAAGGTTCATTGTACAAGATATTATAGATAGATCAGCTCGACTACCATTACCTAGAGATGAGGTTACAACAGTTGGACATAGTATCAGCCATTTTTCTTTGGCTATCCAGACTACTGTAACCCATTATAATATATGTATATATGTTATATCTTTTATATTATTTTTTTTAATTTGTTTTAACATTTCAAAAATACTATATTTTTCTATTTAATTTTAAAGGAATACTTAAAAGGTAATGAAATACTGTATAGACAACAACAAAGAAAAATGGTGATGATACTAGATACAAATTCTTGTAGTATAGACATAGTGTCAAGATATTCAAATTTTTGGCAGATCATTATGAGTGTCAAATAAAAAGTCTTGTTTGTGGATGTGTAATAAATATTGGGATTATGAAAAATGATATCATGATGATTGTTACAGGAGATATGTTCTATAAAAACATGGTGTTTATTTTTTCCAAGTAAGTCATAACACCTTTCCCTGCGTTATATTTATTAAAAATTTATACTTATGTCTATTTTGAATTAGGTATATTTATAACATGTGTTAGAAGAATGAGCAGACAGATGTAAATGGATTCATGGACCTGAATTTTATTTCCCCTAAAGAATGTGCATTAGATGAGGAACAAAGAACACATTATATTAATGAAATATTTGAAAATAATATAATCATGCATTGTTGGATGATAAATTTTTGTGATAGGTTTGAAAAAAATATTTGGAAAAGTGTACATTATATTTTATCAAAGAGAACAAATAACATTAAATTTTTTTATATAAGTGATCATTAGATGTCATGTGTTTTTTGTCTCATGGAGAACACACTTTATTGGATATTCTTTCTCCATGATGATGTGGGGGGATGTTATAAGAATATGTCAGATATGAATGTTTAAAATTTTTAATTGTTGTTTATAATAAAATTAATTTTAATATTACCCCATTCATATTATTTTCTAAATGGGTATGGATCTACTTTTGAAAAAACACAAAGAAAAAGAGTAACAAGATCAAATCAGTTAAATTAAAGCTAAATATCGATTTATAATTTGTAATTTTCGAAGTATTACAAAAAATGATATTTTTAATTAAAAATAATTTAAACAGAATTTTGATGAACAATAGGGCTTCGTCGAATGTAGTTATAATGTATTAATATTTATGTATGAAATAATTGCAACTGGAACACTTGTGAAGTTTGACATGCTCAGATATACTTATAAACATTTAAATAATATTTCATTTGATTAATTTATTATACATGTAAACTAATATCCATTTAATTTTTATATATTTGATAAACCACACCCCTATAGTGCTCAAGAGTAAAAAACATAAAAGTGTAATGGTCAAATTATTTTATAGGTTTGATTGGATTTTAGTTTGCTTGTAGTGTAAATTGTAATTTTGAATATTGAAATTATAATTATGTATTTGGCATTTTTTTTGGTTGGATTTATTTTTTTAGTTGAAATTGTATGTTTTGAATGTTATATTTGTGAATGTTTAATTTTTCTATGGTTTTTTTTAATTTATTATTGTTCTGATGTTTTTTTGTTATGGATTATAGTATGGTTTTGGTCTTGTTTCTGCTTGTTTCATACTTTGGCAGAGCATAGTAATTGTTTCACGAGGGGTGGGGGTGTCCAGGGGGCTTTCCAAGGGGTAGGGGTGTCTAGAAGGGGGGGAGGGTCTATGGGGGTGGGGAAGGGGGATGTCCAAGGTGGTAGGGGGTGTCGATGGGGGTTTTGGGAGTCCAAGGGGGTGGGGGATATCCATGGAGAGAGGGGTAGGGTCTAGGGGTGGGAGGGTGTCCAATGGAGGTAGGGGGAGGGGTGGTCTCATGTGGGTTGGTGGGAGGGTCCAGTGGGTGTAGGGGCTGTCCAGGGGAGTGGGTGTGTCCATGGGGGTATGAGGTCCATGGGTGTAGGGGTGTCCAGGGGGTGGGGGTTGATCGGTGGGTGGGTGGGTGTCCAGGGGGTGGGGGTATCAGGGGGTGGGGGTGTCCAGGTGGAGGGAGGCGATGTCCATGGGTGGGCGGTATCCATGGATGGGGGGATATCTAAGGGAGTTGGGGTGTCCAGTGGGTGGGGGGCTGGCTTGTGGGTTGGAGGGTGTCTAGGGGTGGGCAATTTTAGTGGGTGGGGTGTCAAGGGGGTGGGAGGGGTTGTCCGGGTGGGTCCAGGGGGTGGGAGGGTTTCCTGGGGGTGGGTGGGTGTCTTGGTGGTGGGGGTGTCCTGGGGTGGCGTGTGGTGGGGTGCTGTCCAGTGTGGTGGGCGGTGTCCAAGGTGGCGGGAGGGTGTACAGGGGGGATATTCAGTGGGCTGGGATGGTGCTTAGTGGGTGTGATGATGTCTAGGAGGGGGTACCGTTATGGGGGTGGGATGGTGTTGAGGGGGTAGGAGGATCTAGGGAGGGTTGGGGCTATGTAGTGGGTGGGGTGGTGTCCAGTCGATGGGGTGATATCTAGGGGGTGGGAGGGTGTCCAGGGTGTAACAGTGTCCAGGGGGTGGGGGTTGGGGCTGTCTAGTGGGGTGGGGTGGTGTTTAGTGGGTGGGAGGGTGTCCAGGGGGTGGAGGGGAGCTGTCCAGGGGGTGGGGTTTTTTTAAGGGGTTGGGGGTGTCCAGGGGGTGGGAGGGGTTGTACAGTGGTGGGGGGCTTTCCAGGGGTTGGCGGGTGTCTAGGGGGGGTGGGGGCTATCCAGGGGGTGGGAGGGGGTCCAGGGGGTGGTAGGGTGTCCAGGGGGTGGGGAGTTTTCTACATGTGTAGTGGGTGTCCAAGGGGGTGGGGGGCTGTCTAGTGGGTGGGAGGGTATCCATGGGTGGGGGTTTCTAGGGGTGGGGGTGTCTAGGATTGAAGATGGGGCAGTCCATGTGGGTGGGGGCTATCTAGGGTGTAGGAGGGTATCTAGGGGTGGGGGTTTATAGGGGTGGGTGTGTCTAGGGGTGAAGACAGGGAAGTCCAAGAGGGTGGGGGATATCATGGGGATGGGTGGGTGTCCAAAAGGTGGGGGAAGTCCATAGTTGTATGGGTGTGCAGGGGTGGGGGGTTCTAGGGGTGGGAAGGTGTTCCGGGGTTGTAGGTGTGTAGGTGGGTGGGGGGTGTCCATGGGTTGGGGTTGTCCAGAGTGGTGGGGGTGTCCAGTAGTTTTGGTCTAATTCTGGTATATTTTCTGCTTGTTTCATTTCTTCTTTGGCAGTGCATTATAATGGTTGAACTATTTTACTAAAAATATTAGTTTTTACGTCAGTTATGAAATAATTTACTTAATAAATGTTTTTGAATTGTTTTTTTCATCGGTTATATAACAATCAACGTAGTAAATATGTTTTCAAGTTGGTTATATGGATAGCCATGGACAGACCTTGAAATAATCCACATTCCATGATTTCTGCAAGAATACATAGACATGATCTTAGGATCACACGATTGCAGAAAAACTGTGTCATCCTAATACCCCACTGTCACATGACACATGGTTAGAAAAACCTTGCAGGATGTGCTACATGGGCTCTTCTAACTATTCATACCAATCAATGTTTTCAAATTTTAGTCTTTGGGCAAAGTAAAAGTCCCAAACACCCCAAGGCATCAATTACTCCATTATTCATCAATATTAGGACCTAATAAATGTAATTTAATGCAAAAAAAAGGGTCTGTACCTTTTATAAGAACTCATAATTTACGATATGTTCAGTTTTAAATATTATTTTGAAAGGTAACTAATCATTTATCATTTTTATTTATTTTCACTTTTTGGAGATTTCATAAATAATTTAAATTCTTAATATACTACAATGAATGATTTATTTAGTTAGTAATTAAAAAATTGAATCTAAAATTATAAAAAGTGAAGTAAACTGAATGAATAATTATCCTCCATTACTTTTTAGTAACATATATCATGTTACAAATATTAAAACAAAATATATTCCAATTTCATTATTGTATTGATATTTTATGAAAATTCCAAATATATAAACAATGTCAAAATTGGCATTGATATTATATTATAAAAATGATATTTTATTAAATAATATAAATTCTAAAAATATACCATTTTAGAAATGATTTATAAATGTTAATAATTATATTATATGGTCCATTAATGGAACAATTTATCTTTTATAATGAAAATATTGTCCCCTAAATAGTAACACTTTTGTTAGTGCGGTTGTGGTTAAATTAGTTTTTTTGTAATATATAAACTTTTGTTAAAATTAATTTTCAAAACATAATGGGTTTTTATATTATAATATATATGTAACATTTATATCCATTGGGAAAAAATTATTTAATAAATATAAATTTAATTTATTCTTAATGAATAATTTACCCAAGATATTAAATTAGTTTCTTTAATAAAAACCAAAATGTTAAATGTATGGAAACATATATATTAAGGAACTCAATTATAAAAATAACATTATATTTTCTTGCTGGATATTTTTATTGACCACATCATCCAATCCCAACATTATTATTCAATTTTGGTGACACTTGTGGTAAGGGAGACATCCAAATTGTGAATTTATTTTAGTATTTGAAAGAATGCCACTCCCCCCCAACAATATAAGGGAACTCAAACTCCCCCTTTTTCACACCTATAAATCCATTTGGATTTAAACCCCCCTACCAAAATTACTGCCTACATAAGCTACCATAATCCTATAAATATTTAGGGATAAAATGAATACCGTTTACTGTTGTAGTGAAAACCTAAAAAGGATACTTGAATAAGAGGTAAAGTTTTCTTAAAAGTGTCTTTATTTTATTTCATTTCCAACCTTATTAAATTATTTTTATAACATACTTATATAGTAACCAAATTATATTAAATGTACTTAGATGTTTTTATTTTAATTTTAATACCTAAAACATCACATAATTCCATTTAAGTGTTTATGAAATTGCCATTCACCTGTACTGTATACTACTCCCTCATGAATAGACATCATACTTTTTTCCATTACCACATTTCACAATTGAAAATATGATGTATTTATAAATAATATATTGTATAAATTTTATATATGATCATATTGTAACACCCCAAGCTTCTACGGTACGCTTCTCTTTGAATAATGCGATTGCGTGTGTTGTACGCAACACCGAGTTCTAACAACCAATCAAACTAGCCGTTATGAATAGTAATACCTACTTTTTAAAATTATATATATTTTATATTTCAAAATGGACTTCATTTTTGGATTCGGAATATCTAATTTAGCCTAAGGTGAAATTTTGGTACTTTTCGGATAACTTTCATATTTTGATGAATAGTGAAAATTACTAAATTTTAATTAAAAACAACTTTTTTAATCAAAATAATTAATAGTGATAAATTATGAATTTTAGTAGTTTTAAAGTATATTTAGAATATATTTTTACCATTTAATAAAATGTTGGTCATTGGACATAATTTTACAATTAAACCGAACATAAACAAGTGTCAATCTTTTGATAGTTATTATCTCTTAAAAACACGCTTTTGGTTTTGACAGCGGGAATTAATTTTAAATTAATTTCCGCCACTTATGTGTTTTGAATATTGGAAAATGGATTCCATATTTGGAATCAGGATTTTAAAATTGTGTAAATAGGTAACTTTTATTTTTAGACATTTTGAATAATTACTGCGGTAAATATTTTATTTACCATGGTTAAGGGTAAATTCGGTAAATAAGGGTTAAAAAAATAATATTATAATAATACTAAATTACCCTAAAACGTGTCTTAACCCTATGTTTTGATACATGGTAGACCATGGGCATCTTTGGGTCGATTTTGGGACCCCATGGATCCACTTGTAAGTGATAATGACACTTTATTTTAATTAAGTTAAAATGAATACAAAAATGACACAAGCATATATCTTTTAGAAAAACAATTGTTACATAGGGTTATATGTGTTGGATTTTAGATTATAAATATTCATTAGAAAGATAAAACGAGTTCCTAAATAATGATATTTTATTTATAATTTTTAGACATTAAATAATTTATTTTATTTATGACACATTGATGATGCAGTAATTACTATAATAGTGAAAAATTAAAATAATTGATATTATAAATACCCAAATAAATATAATATGAAACTTTTAATGAATTAAACTAATTTTATAGGATAATATGATATATTAGGATTGATTTAATTGACTTTGTTCGAAGTAATCAATCTGTAATGAGTTTCACAAACATCAACTATTGAATAGTGTCAAAATTGACATAAAAGAGTTTTTAAAACAAATATTATATTGTTAATTGATATTAAATTCCTAAAAATCTAAGGTTCGGCCAAGAGACTTATATCATGATATTTTCATCATTAATGGACCACTTCGGGGTCGCTTGGATGTATATAGTATGTTTATTAACCATATAATATAAAAATACAAAGAGACATTGTAAAAGTGAAACTAATTAACTTAGAGTTAATACTTAAAGATAAGGTTAATATAAGTAACCAAACCTGTCTAAATTCTATTGGTCGAGTGTTTTTAAACCTATACCCACCTTAACCTTTGAATAATCAACTTTGGAGCCATTAGAAACCGAATATGAATTTATTATAAATTAATATTTCTAGCTTTTCCAAAGGTGCCCCTCACCCCTCTTATAAAAGGGCACTCCTCCTTCTCATTTCGTCACACCTTCAAATCCTTTTGGTTCGGCCAAAATCTGCCCAAATACTCTCCCAACATCCCTCACTACAACCTAGAGGCCTTAGTTTGATCAGAAAGCCAACCTAAGAATCCCTTTTGATCAAATCAAAAGGAAGAACCCGAAGAAGAGGAGGTTAACCTACCCCAACGAAGGAAAAGTACAAGGTAAGGGTTATTTCACAATCTCTTCATTATCCGAGGTTGTTTATACGTAATAATCTACTGGTATCTCGTTATCATCCACATCCATGTTTCTTCAAAATTTATTTCAAAACATTTTTACAAGAATATGGGTTAAAGTCATTTATACCCTTGTTTGACTTTTTATAAGAGGAATCTTTCCGTCGTTTTCCAAACAAGGTGCTTTTTAACCTTTTCGATAGAATTAAGGTAAGAAAGTTTTTTTTAACTTATACGGCGGGTGCGGCTATTTTCCACCATTATAAATCATTGAAGCTTCCCTTATAAGCTTAGAAGAATATTTTCAAATTAAATGATTTCTTTTTATAATTATGTGAGATTTAAATGATTTCAAAAGAACATATATTTCTCTCAAATAAATGAAAATCCAGTGCAAATGTATATGTATTTAACGCAAGCTTAAAAATGTCTTTAGAAAACCCGACCCTCGATTGTGGTAGAAAGGAAGGGATTGGGAGTGGACCCATCATGGCCTGTAATTAGTCGAGCAGTCTCAGAATTAGTTAATTTTTTTTTTCAGAAGCTTGCATAATGTTTTCAGAAAAACACTGGAGTATATTATGGAAATTTGAAACGTAAGTATCTTCTAAAAAATTGCATCGGTAGGTCTCATGAGACAAACTAGTGTCTTGGAACAAGGCCTTGACAAAATCTTATTTGTAGTCTTGGCACGAGGCCTTGGCTATGTGGTTATGATAGTCTGGCATTATGCATTCCATCATTATGAAAGTGGTTATTGATTTTTCATGTGATTATTCGATTAGTATAATAACCATGTGAATAAGTAAATGACATTATCTCATTTTATTTATGCCATACTATGTTAAAAGTTCAAGTTTAAAAGGCTTTTGTTTTAGTTATACATTGCCTTAAATGTTTATTCTTATTTATGAAAGTTTCCTCTATATTGTTATCCTTACTGGGCATTTGAGCTCACCCCTTTTCTATGTTTTATTTTTCTCAGGAAGTGAAGAAGTAAATTATGAATGACCTACAAGGATATTATGTGGGGATATGAGTGTGGATTATGGAGACAATATGTTGTTGTAGTAGTTTTTCATTTTATGATGTAATGTAAGACTTATGAATATATCTAGTGTTTCCAAGACTACTAAACCAATCGGTCTTTCGAGATTTGATCTTTTGTGTGATCATACCAATGTTAAGTAATAATGCACCGACTCTGGGTAACTGGGGTCGGGGCGTTACAGTTGGTATCAGAGGAAGTTTAGTACAAACCTTGGAAGATAGATTTAGATAAACTATGATTAGAGCACGTAGACCTAAGATGAACTTTGAGGATTAGTATAGAAGAACTTCCTAGAATTTTGGTATTGTAGAGATTTTTTGAGTTTTCCGAGAAATACATCCCTGTCTAGATACGAGCAGGTAGAGGCAACTCTGGCACAGATGTACCTAGTGGTAAAACCCAAAAACACCGCTTTGAGCTAGACTCGAACGGGAACTGGTGCACGACAAAGGTCCTTGCTGCACTCTTGGTTACGACACTCCCAGGGGATATTCTTAGGATAACTCTCATTTTTCTTTACAAATCATTTTGAAGTGATTATGAGTATATACTTTCTCAAAGAAAACATTCTTATGATTATGGATTATATCCATAAATAGTTCAATTTATGTTAAGTGTTTTATAAGTATGGGATTATGTATTTTGATTCATAAACTGATCTAGTTTATGCCATTGTTTAGAAATGGCACCTAGTGGAAGAAATTGAAACCATATCAATGCACACACTCCATGTAGGGATTTCCCTCCTGCTCAAGATAATTATAGTGGAGCTGGTGATGCAACTGGAGCCGATTAGCTAATCACCTTACTGGGACAACTTACTCAGGTTATGAATAATAACCTTACCCGTATAGAGCACCCTGATCCGCAGCGTGGAGGATCAATGTTAGATCTATTCATGAGCCAACAACCACCAACGTTCAATGGGAGTACAAATCCCTTAGTAGCTGAGCAATGGATATTTTCCCTAGAGAAAATATTTCAGGCTTTGGGGAGCAGTGAAAGGGAAAAAGTTATCATGGCAGTTTACCGCCTCACTGGAGATGCTGATCAATGGTGGTCATTGATTCAAAATACGAAGGAAGATGATGAAGTATCAAATATGGAATGGAGGGAGTTCAAAAATCTGTTTTTAGAAAAATACTTTCCTCGCGACCATCAAGAAGATATGGAAAGGCAATTTCTAAGTCTGAGACAGAAGGAGGATGAGAATGTCACAAAGTATGAGGCTAACTTAACAAGGTTAGCAAGGTACGCTGGTGATTATATACGTAACCAAAGAAGTAAGATTGATCGTTTCTTTGATGAGTTAAAACCATTTCACCGTCGAGAATTAGTCTCACAATCCTTTTCATCGTACGAAGACATTGTCTCCTGTGCTATCAAGACCAAAAAGGAATTCTCTAAGTCTTATGACTTTAAAGAAAAGCAAGAGGAGAAGAGGCCTGATGATCAATCTGGGAATGGAAATAAGGGGAAGAAAGGAAAGGTTGAATATCCATCCTGTGGTAAATGTGGGAAGAAACACCCCGGTGCTTTCTTGAAGGGAATGGGAGTCTGTTACAAGTGTGGTGAAAAAGGCCACCAAGCTCGTGATTGAAAAGGGAAGAAGGAAGCCACCAACGTTCAGTGATACAATTGCAGGGAGATGGGACATTATGCGAATGAATGTCCTAAGCGTCAGGAGAACTTACCTCAGAAAAGGCCAAGGGATCAAGGCCAAGCTTATGCTATCACTACTGCTGAGGTAGAAGCTCCGAAAGACGTGGTGGCATGTAATTTAATGGTTTCCTCAAGTTTAGCAAATGCATTATTTGATTCTGGATCATCGCATTGTTTCATATCTTCACAGTTTCCTAAGAAAATTAGATATTTCCAATTTGATTTAACAAGGGAGTTGTCAGTTAAAACTCCTAAGGGAAGTATCATTGCAACAAAGTTTTGTGAATCAGTCCCCATTAGAGCACATAAATGTTCGTTATCTGCTGATCTCATCGTCATACCTATGATTGAGTTTGACATAATCCTCGGTATGGGCTGGCTTTCGGACTATGATGCGAAGATTTATTGTAAGAAGAAAGATGTTACGATTCGTGATGATAATGATAAGGAACACCTTATCTTTAGAGCAGAATCTTCACCACCTAATTCTTATTTATATCCACCCTCAATAGCTCTACTAAATTCAATTATTGGGGAGGAAGAGAATGAAATAACTGCGGGTGAGGAAAGGAATGTTCAAATAGAGGATGTACCTGTTGTGAAAGAATTTGTAGATGTATTTCTGGAAGATTTACCTGGACATCCTCCAGAACGAGAAGTTGAGTTTTCCATTGATTTAATTCCTGGATCAAGGCCTATATCGAAGTCCCCTTAAAGAATGGCCACTATAGAATTAGTTGAACTAAAGAAACAACTAGAGGAATTGAGTAATAAGGGATTTATTCTCCCTAGTGTTTCTCCATGGGGAGCCCCTGTTCTTTTTGTTAAAAAGAAAGATGGATCTATGAGGTTATGTATCGACTACAGGGAGATCAATGCTATAATGATAAAGAACAAGTATCCCCTACCTCGTATTGATGATTTATTTGACCAACTACATGGAGCTCAATACTTTACAAAGATTGACCTTCGATCTCGATACCATCAGTTGTGTGTAAAGAAGGAAGACATTCCGAAGACAGCATTTCGAACCAGGTACGGGCATTACGAGTTTACTGTAATGCCTTTTGGATTGACTAATGCACCCTCTGTATTCATGGATCTGATGAATAGAGTTTTCAAGCAGTATCTCGATGAATTTATGGTGGTATATATTGATGATATCTTGGTATACTCCAAAACCTACGAAGATCATGAAAATCACTTGCGCATTATCTTGAAGACTCTAAGGAGGCATGAATTATATGGGAAGTTTAGCAAGTGTGAATTCTGGCTTCAGGAGATTTCTTTTCGTGGCTATATTGTCTCTAAAGATGGAATCTCTGTTGATCCTTCTAAGACCAAGGCAATCCAAGAATGGCAAGAACCTACGAGTATAACTGAGGTACGCGGTTTTATTGGTTTGGCAGGTTATTATCGACGTTTCATCCAGAATTTTGCCCGATTGGCTAACCCATTAACGAAGCTCACACGTAAAGGGGTTAAATTTGTTTGGACAAAAGAGTGTGAGGAATGTTTTGAAGAACTGAATAAAAGATTAGTCAATGATCCTATATTGACTCTACCATCGGGGAATGATGGGTTCGTTATTTATAGTGATGCATCGAAGAAAGGACTTGGTTGTGTCCTTATGCAGAATGATAGAGTTATTGCCTATGCATCACGACAGTTGAAAATTCATGAACAAAACTATCCTACTCATGATCTCGAGTTAGAAGCTGTGATCTTTGCATTGAAGATATGGAGGCACTACCTCAATGGTGAAAAATGTGAGATTTATACTGGTCACAAGAGTTTGAAGTATATTTTCTCACAAAAAGAACTCAACATGAGGCAAAGGAGATGGCTTGAATTACTCAAGGATTATGATTGCATGATACACTACCACCCGGGGAAAGCAAACAAGGTGGTAGATGCCTTGAGTAGAAAAGACCATGGAGTTTTGAACAATATGAGAATTGAAAGTGATCCAATTTTCATGGATCTAGTGAAGATGGACATGGGAATAACCAGGGAAGGTGAAACATCATTTCTTTTTCAAATGGTTGCCAAACCATCTTTAATAGAAAGGATTAAGAGTACTCAGACCGATGATGAAGAATTTCAAAAGAAGATTAAAGCTGTGAATGATGGGAGATTGAGAGACTTTGTGTATGAAGATGGAATTTTGAAATTTGCGAAGAGACTTTGTGTTCCCGATATACCTGATCTAAAAAGGGAATTTCTGGATGATGCTCATAGTTCCAATTTCTCTATACAACCTGGGAGCACCAAAATGTATAGAGATTTGAAGGAACATTTTTGGTGGGACAACATGAAGAGGGAGATTGTTGATTTTGTGTCAAGATTAATGGTTTGTCAACAAGTGAAAGCTGGAAGGCAACAGCCTGGAAAAGTCATGAAACCTCTTCCCATACCAGAGTGGAAATGGGACAATATTACGATGGACTTTGTCATGGGGCTACCAAAGACTCTTAGAAGGAACGATGAAATATGGGTTATTGTTTATCGTCTTACCAAGTCAGCATATTTTCTTGCTATAAGAGATGATCTACCCCTGGAACGTCTAGCAAAACAATATATTAATGAAGTTGTGAGGCTTCATGGAGTACCCCTATCGATTGTTTCTGATTGTGATCCCCGTTTTACTTCAAGATTCTGGAAAAGTCTTCAGAAATCCCTGAATACTGAACTTCATTTGAGCACTGCATACAACCCTCAGACAGACGGACAATCAGAACGGACTATTAAAACCATAGAAGACAAGTTGAGATCTTGCTCACTTGACTTTCAGGGTATGTGGGATCACCATTTACCTCTGGTAGAATTTTCCTATAACAATAGCTTCCATTCGAGTATTCAGATGGCACCATATGAAGCGTTATACGGAAAGAGATGTCGTACACCAACCTGTTGGGATGACGTTGGTGAAAGAAAACTTGTAGGCCCAGAACTGGTGGTGGAAACGGTGGAAAAGGTGAAAGTAATCCAAAATCACATCAAAGCAGCTCAAAGTAGGCAGAAGAGCTATGTCGATAATCGAAGGAAGGATTTGGAATTTCAAGTCGGTGATCATGTTTTCCTGAAGGTATATCTGTGTAAGGGAGTCATATGTTTTGGTAAGAAAGGTAAATTGAGTCCCAGGTACATCGGACCTTTCGAAATTCTAGAACGAATTGGGGTTGTAGCTTACCGATTGGCAATGCCACCAAGTCTCTCCAAAGTTCACAATGTGTTCCACGTATCTCTGTTAAGGAAATACATGCCTGATCCAACGTATGTACTCACCTATGAAGAATTAGAACTGGAACCCGATCTTTCCTATTGTGAAGAGCCCGTCAGGATTCTTGATACGAGAGAACAAGTACTGAGAAATCGGACGACGCGTCTGGTAAAAGTTTTGTGGAGAAACCATAAGATAGAAGAGGCAACGTGGGAACCCGAGGAACTTATGATGAAGAACCACCCGAGTCTTATCATGCGATAGTATTTTAGAAATTTCGAGGACGAAATTATTTGAAGGAGCGGAGAATGTAACACCCCAAGCTTCTACGGTACGCTTCTCTTTGAATAATGCGATAGGGTGTGTTGTACGCAACATCGAGTTCTAACAACCAATCAAACTAGCCGTTATAAATAGTAATACCTACTTTTTAAAATTATATATATTTTATATTTAAAAATTGACTTCATTTTTGGATTCAGATTATCTAATTTAGCCTAAGGTGAAATTTTGGTACTTTTCAGATAACATTCATATTTTGATGAATAGTGAAAATTACTAAATTTTAATTAAAAACAACTTTTTTAATCAAAATAATTAATAGTGATAAATTATGAATTTTGGTAGTTTTAAAGTATATTTAGAATATATTTTTACCATTTAATATAATTTTGGTCATTGGACATAATTTTACAATTAAACCGAACATAAACTAGTGTCAATCTTTTGATAGTTATTATCTCTTAAAAACACGCTTTTTGTTTTGACAGCGGGAATTAATTTTAAATTAATTTCTGCCACTTCTGTGTTTTGAATTTAGGAAAATGGATTCCATATTTGGAATCATGATGTTCAAAATGTTTAAATATGTAACTTTTATTTTTAGACATTTTGAATAATTACTGCGGTAAATATTTTATTTACCATGGTTAAGGGTAAATCCGGTAAATAAGGGTTAAAACAATAATATTATAATAATACTAAATTACCCTAAAACGTGTCTTAACCCTATTGGTTTATACATGGTTGACCATGGGCATCTTTGGGTCGATTTTGGGACCCCATGGATCCACTTGTAAGTGATAATGACACTTTATTTTAATTAAGTTAAAATGAATACAAAAATGACACAAGCATATATCTTTTAGAAAAACAATTGTTACATAGGGTTATATATGATGGATTTTAGATTATAAATATTCATTAGAAAGATAAAACGATTTCCAACATAATGTGATTTTATTTATAATTTTTAGACTTTAAATAATTTATTTTATTTATGACACAATGATGATGCAGTAATTACTATAATAGTGAAAAATTAAAATAATTGATATTATAAATATCCAAATAAATATAATATGAAACTTTTAATGAATTAAACTAATTTTATAGGATAATATGATATATTAGGATTATTTAATTGACTTTGTTCGAATTAATCAATCTTTTATGAGTTTCACAAAAATCAACTATTGAATAGTGTCAAAATTGACATAAAAGAGTTCTTAAAACAAATATTATATTATTAATTGATATTAAATTCCTAAAAATCTAAGGTTCGGCCAAAAGACTTAAATCATGATAGGTTCATCATTAGTGGACCACTTGGGGGTCGCTTGGATGTATATAGTATGTTTATTAACCATATTATATAAAAATAAAAAAAGACATTGTAAAAGTGAAACTAATTAACTTAGAGTTAATACTTAATGATAAGGTTAATATAAGTACCAAACCTATCTAAATTCTATTGGATGAGTGGTTTTCGACCTATCCCCACCTTAAACTTTGAATAATCAACTTTGGAGCCATTAGAAGCCGAATATGAATTTATTATAAATTAATATTTCTAGCTTTTCCAAAGGTGCCCCTCACCCCTCTTATGAAAAGGCACTCCTCCTTCTCATTTCTTCACACCTTCAAAGCCTTTTGGTTCGGCCAAACACTGCCCAAATACTCTCCCAACATCCCTCACTACAACATAGAGGCCTTAGTTTGATCAGAAAGCCAACCTAAGGAGCCCTTTTGATCAAATCAAAAGGAAGAACCCGAAGAAGAGGAGGTTAACCTACCCCAACCAAGGAAAAGTACAAGGTAAGGGTTATTTCACAATCTCTTCATTATCTGAGGTTGTTTATATGTAATAATCTACTAGGATCTCGTTATCATCCACATCCATGTTTCTTCAAAATTTATTTCAAACCAATTTTACAAGAATATGGGTTAAAGTCATTTATACCCTTGTTTGAATTTTTATAAGAGGAATCTTTCCGTCGTTTTCCAAACAAGGTGCTTTTTAACCTTTTCGATAGAATTAAGGTAAGAAAGTTTTTTTTAACTTATACGGCGGGTGCGGCTATTTTCCACCATTATAAATCATTGAAGCTTCCCTTATAAGCTTAGAAGAATATTTTCAAATTAAATGATTTCTTTTTATAATTATGTGAGATTTAAATGATTTCAAAAAAACAGATATTTCTCTCAAATATATGAAAATCCAGTGCAAATGTATATTTATTTAACGCAAGCTTAAAAATGTTTTTAGAAAACCCGACTCTCGAGTGTGGTAGACAGGAAGGGATTGGGAGTGGACCCATCATGGCATGTAATTAGTCGAGCAGTCTAAGAATTAGTTATTTTGTTTTCAGAAGCTTGCATAATGTTTTCAGAAAAACACTGGAGTATATTATTGCAATTTTAAACGTAACTATCTTCTAAAAAATTTCATCGGTAGGTCTCATGAGACAAACTAGTGTCTTGGCACAAGGCCTTGACAAAATCTTATTTGTTGTCTTGGCACGAGGCCTTGGCTATGTGGTTATGATAGTCTGGCATTATGCATTCCATCATTATGAAAGTGGTTATTGATTTTGCATGTGATTATTCGATTAGTAGAATAACCATGTGAATAAGTAAATGGAATTATCTCATTTTATTTATGTCATACTATGATAAAAGTTCAAGTTTAAAAGGATTTTTTTTAGTTATACATTGCCTTGAATGTTTATTCTTATTTATGAAAGTTTCTGCTATATTGTTATCCTTACTGGGTATTTGAGTTCACCCCTTTTCTATGTTTTATTTTTCCCAGGAAGTGAAGAAGTAAATTATGAATGACCTTCAGGGATATTATGTCTGGATAAGAGTGTGGATTATGGAGACAATATGTTGTTGTAGTAGTTTTTCATTTTATGATGTAATGTAAGACTTATGAATATATCTAGTGTTTCCAAGACTACTAAACCAATCGGTCTTTCGATATTTGATCTTTCTTGTGATCATACCAATGTTAAGTAATAATGCACCGACTCTGGGTAACTGGGGTCGGGGCGTTACACATATTATTATTATATAATTTGTATATAACACATACCTTCATGATTTTAATTTTTTTTATTACGATATCACCACTGATGTGTACATCATACTACTTTCTCAATATGTGAAATGATTTATTCTCTTTTTAAATGGATTGTATTATGGATAGGTTCAAAAATATATATAATATATATCAGATAATAATGATATTGGAATGATAATATGTAGATATATTTATATATATATCATCTACCATTATTTTTTCAACACAACAAAAAAATGGAAACAATGTTTATGCATACATTCAACCAATTGTTTCCCTAAATGGTGTACTTAATTTCCCATTACTAAATTATATTGATTAATATAAATACATATATAGTTGATATATATTATTTTCATATCATATTTTATAATCATAAATTTTTTCAA
Organism: Viscum album; assembly: GCA_963277665.1. Lineage (NCBI taxonomy): Eukaryota > Viridiplantae > Streptophyta > Magnoliopsida > Santalales > Viscaceae > Viscum > Viscum album. Next base: position 65,483,347 of record OY728165.1, on the reverse strand, counting down.
TCATGAACAATGTTATAAGAGAATAAATAACAATTCAAACCATATGTGAAAAACTACGCAGTTATCACAGAAAAAATGACATTAACATGACATTTTTAATTAAGGGGTAATAAAAGGATATATGAAAATTGTATATGGTATGATATATACTAATATTTTTCTAAAATAAATGTGTAACAAACATATATATATTATATGTGATTCTAAACATTTGCGATGGATGTTAAGACTTAAGGTAATGGATCATAGTCTCATATTTTATATTTACGAGACACATGCTATATTCACCACCACATTATTATTTGTGATTTATATAATTCCAATGAATTTACAATGTGTTTATTATATTTAAATTTATTTTTATTTTCATACAAAATATTGGATCTCTATTTCAGTTTGTTTATGGTACAAAAGTTAACAAATCAATAAGGTATATTTTCTCTCAATAATCCATCTTTAGGAGGTATGTTATGTTATAACCTTATTTTATTTAACGAGGTGTATACATAACCACATTGAGAAGAAATATTATGAATTTATTTATACTCATGTTAGTTTTTTTTTCATTTTATGTTATCCCGTCATTGGGATTATTAATCAATGTTACTAAAGTGGTAAAGATTTAATGTTATAATCCACTCATTTATCAGGATTGTTTTCGATCATGTTTTTATGATAAAATATTATCATAATTCTCTCAATAAATATAAATAATTTATTCTACAATAGTTATTCATTATATATTCAGATAATGGTAATATTTCTATATTCTTTGGAACTCAGGATAATTAATAAATTATTTCTTTAGAAATATGACTTTACTTCTCTATTTGGCGGAGAATTGTTTCTTCATCCAAGACAATGTTTTTGGAAAACTTTTTCAATTTTTTTACATTATACATTAATATTATTTAATAGGAAAATTATTTTGGAAATATCTTTTATTTTAAAATTTATTTTAAATGATTTTCAAATCTTTCTTTATATGTTTCAAATGTAGTTTTCAACGAAAATTATTTTAGAAATCTTTTATGTTTTTTAAAAGTGTTTTAAATGATTTTGAAATATTAACTTATAATTTTGAAAGGTTATTTTAAAATTATGTGATTTTGAAACTTCCCAATATTTGAAAAAGTGTTTTAAATTATTTTTCAATTATAATTTTTCTGTTTCATTGATTATTTTCAATGAAAAGTTTTTTGAAAATCATTATAGTTTTAAAAATGCGTTTAAATGATTTTTAAAGATTAATTTATATGTTTTTAGGGTTATTACCATAGAATAAGTTATTAAAAACGTTTTATATATTAATAATTTATTTAAAAATAAAATCTATTTTCCTCCATAAATGTCCTATGTAGTCTTTACAGATTATTTTCCAATTTTTGATAAAATTCTCTAAGATTAATTACGTTTTACTAGGATATTATCCAAGGATACCAGCCATATTATTTATTTTAATACATTTGTTATGTAATTATTTTTATAAAACCCATTTCTTTTTTATGGTTTGCACCATGATACATTTTTTATGAAACACACTTCTTTTCATGGGTAATTAAATGAGATGATGATGATAAAACCTACCTTATATCCATCTGTTATAATATCATGAAATGTTAATGATAACCATTTCATTTCATGGAATATAATATGATGACAGTTTATGATCTTGTGGCATACAGAAATATAGTTTTCATTGTCTGACTAGTGGGACCTATATCTCCTTCTAATTAATTGGGTAATGATTTTTATATAATGAGAAAAAAATAAGTAGAATGGGGAGTGAACCTCGTAAAGTAAGGTAATTATTCTAATATGTTGTTCTTAGGAGTAAACCTTGAATACTATGATGGTTTGGGAGGGTAACCCATTCATCTATAGGTAATTTAATACCACGGGGGATGGTTGTGTGTCCCACCTAGTTGGTTTATCCCACATGAAGTGACGCGATAAGTTTTAGCAATGAGCCTTGACTTCTAGTCTGTGATTTTATGTGACTATTTGTCTTCCATAATTCCATGTATTATTCCTATGTTATGACTTAATGGATTATGTCTTCCATTCCGTTATGATTCATATCATAGGATTTGAAAATGATTATTCAATGAATCAAGATAATAATCTTTTTAAGGTATAGTGTGATCTTAAAATTTAATTCTCATGTTATCATACCATTATGTTCAAGTTATTCATACATATTTCCTTTATTTAATATTATTGAGAATCTGATAGAACTATTTCTTATGTAAACTTTACCTGCGTTATGAAGAATTGTTTTGAGTTGGAGGATTAAATGAGATGATATTTGTGGGAAACATTTAAAATCATTTACCAAATTAGAAGATTGTGTTCCATGATTCAAAATACACTAAACTCTTAATGTCCTCTACAATGTGTTTTTCTAATGTGATGAATATTCATGAGAATGAAGTGATATTCATACAGGTTAATCCTAGGTCTCTATAGTTGTTCTTAAATGAATATTTTAGTTACCACTGAAGAACATGAATGATAAAACCACAGTAAAACACAATGAGATACTTCTAGGGCTATATATATAGATGTATCTATCTATTAGACTATGGATTGGTAAATGTAATGTAAAAAGTACTGGAAATTTAATACAGGATTGAGAGAGTATATTTTTCATGAAATATCACTATCTAGATACAACAAGTGTATGTTTCTTGGAAAAAGATGTACCTAAGGGTAAAAACCCTGACAAAAACATATTTATCTAGACTCTATAGTGAAATGGTGAATAAAAACTGACTTTACTAGACACTTGGTTTGAGCCTCATGGTGATATGATTTAGATTTTTATTTATTATTTATCTGCAAACATGATGGATATAAAGACATGACGACTATTAATGATCAAGTATAAACCTATGGTGTCATGGATTAATGAATATAATATCCCGCTTCATGAAACCTAAAAGTTATTTTATTGATCATCTAGTTTCCCACTATGATTATAATAACCTACACTCTGATTTATTGTTTTATCCAATAACTTAATCCAGATGGAATGCTGTCCAAATTGAACTTGATTGACAATTATATGACTATGAGAAACCAAATTACCTAAATAATGGTGTAAAAAATGTTTTGATTATGCCGAAAATGTTTTGAATGAATTTTGTTATAAATTTAAACCTTAACTATCTCTCAAACACAATAAATAAAAGAAAAAAAAATCACTGAGAGATCGAGTGAGGATAATCGTATATGAAAAAAGATTCAGTGTCCTATAATCTGAGAATGTGGAAAGAAGAAACCTTGTGAATGCATGAGAAGAAGATGAAGAGGATTTAATTGTTTAAAACAAGTAACTAATGAAAGTAGTTTTAAATGAAAAAAATAGTTCAAATAAGTTAATGGATGGAATGTTTAGTTTTCATACGTTATTATCAATGGAAGAATGTGTTAAATGTTGAAAATATGGGAATTATGGAAATTAATGTACTATAGGGTTACATCATGAATATAATAACCTATGTTTTTGGAGTAGTGGTTATATTTCTATTGAATAAGAGAATAAAAATTACTTCTGAAATGAATGTGGTACTATAAAATATGATGATGAATCTGAAATAATTATTTGAGAATGAAGTAGAATGAATGTGGAATTTATAAATTGGAAATACTAGATTTATTTTCATAAATAATGAAAAATATAAGGAATGTTTAGTATAAATGATTTTATTTAATATTTTAAAGAATATGTTGAATGATATTGATGACCTATAAAAGTGATTAAATTAAAAAGTGATATTTTAAGAATAAGAGAAGATAAACATCAACATATTTTTAAGGTTAAGTAAATGAATATTATAATGTATACGTATATCGTTGTTATGGATAATGTTAATTTTATAGTATTGATTACATTAAAACTGATAATGATTTTTTTAAAAACAAGTGGTTATGTTGTTATTTTTTATAATTACAAAATATTTTTGATTTATTAAATTTATCCTATAATCATTGTTTTATATAAGGAATAAAGATGATTTTATGTTTCAATATATTTGTTAGGTAAATTTAGGTTTCAAACATGTTTCAAAATAATAAATGATGATGGTATTAACATATTTGGTAAGTGAAAATCAAGAAATGCATTATAATACATAAGGGACCAACGTGATGATAGTTTTTAGAAATGTAGTCACCTCCATTCTAATATTTTGATATTAATTTTTTGAAATGGTCATAAGGTTGAAAATATATAAAATGGATTATTTTTAATGTTGAATGAGGATTTAGAGATCGACATATTACTTTACAATTGGAGGATTTACCCATATTGGACAACCAATGCTAGTTTTTTTTCTACCAGAGATAGAATGAGTGACATATCATTCATTGATTAATCTAATGACCCATTAGTGAATCAGGAATAATAAAATCACGTTCATTTCTAGAGAAAAAGGTGATGTGGTAATTTATTAAAGAACAATCACAAGGTGATTTTTCAGTAATGAAATAATGTAGTCCATCTCATGAAAATTCATGAAATAAATTTTTTTCCTATTATCATAATTTTTGATGATATCACTGAACATTTCAAACATATGCGGTTTATAGTATTTGGGTTATTAATATTATATAGATTTCAAAAAAAAATTATGATCCATGATATTTATCACTTCTATAATTATTTAAATTTCTCTTATATATCCAAATATTGACTTCCCACAAATGTTATCTTGTCTAGAAATGTAGTTATCAGTTACTTTGGGAAACCATTATATTTCCAAGTATCCATTTTTAAATGAAGTATTATTTTTATGTTTTATGTTGTGGTTTTATTTTAAATACAATTTCAAGTAGTAATATTTATATTTACAGGAATAATTTTAAGGGATAAATTCATTTTAAGATGGCTAGAATGTTACACTCCATGTTTTATTGTACTGTATTTTTGAATAAGTTAAAATTATTTGATGTCTTGTGTTTCACACTATAGAAAGATAATGTTTCATTATTGAAACAACCAGGTTAAAAATGTTCTACATGAGAAAATTAGTTTATTTTTTGCTATAAAAACACTATGTTTTGCATATGTTACACACAATGTGGAGTTACTTCGAAAGCTTTCATTAAATGAATGATTGAGTTTTACTGAACTATAATGAACTATCATTATTATCATTTAATATAATAGTTATTAAATAGCTATTATAATGGATGGAGTTAACAGTATTTTAAAAATTATGAATATATATAGTTTTCACATGTTTGTTAATTATCTATTAGTTATAAATGAAATACAAAACTTTCAAATGAAAATAAATTTTTTCTGAGAAAATATATGTTTTAAAAGGCTGTTTAATAGTTCCTGGTGAATATAATTTAATTTAAAATATTATGACTTTTCTAAAATTCTTTTTAAATAAAAATTAATTATTATATTGAAATATCAAAATTTTCTAGGGGAATTTTTTTTTGAATTTTTTGTAAAAGATTCATTTTTGATGAATAGTTAAAATACTAAAGTTTAATTGTAAAATGACTTTTCGTTTAAAAATTTATAATGTAAAACATTAGTTTGAATTGGTTTTAAAGTTAAAATATATTAAATATACATGTATTAATAAAAATTATTTAATTGGACTCATTTTGATATTTAATCTTGATATAAAAACATTGTAATGTTTTGAGCTTTTTCCACATAAAACCCCAATTTGTTGTCACAACAATATGAATAAATTGTAAATAAATTTTACCACATCTATGATATGAATTTTTTAAAATGAATTAAATATGTTGAATATTTGAAGTTTATAATATATAATAAGTCAAAATTAATTTTTGACAGAAGTGATTAGTGAAAAATGATAATATTATTTATAGTGAATGTGTAATAATGAGTTTACCTAGTGTATTAACATAGAATATAAGTTGTAAAATGAAGAAACATATTTTCTAATACCCATTTTCTAGATATATTTATACCCTTATCACCTTTTGATAGATTTTAATTTGTTATTGTGAGGCTATTCAATGAAATTGACCATTATAATATGTTATGTAAAGAAAATGACAAAAAAAGATCATTCCTTTATATAATATTTATAATTCTTTGGGATAGGGAAAAAAGATAATATGTTGAGTTATAAATTTTATAATTAATTTTCAATATGTTTTACTCATTATGATAATTTATTTTATATTTGTTAGAGATCAAATAATTACATTAAACAGTTAATAAATGCAAATAGATAAATTATTTAGTAAATATTTAACTAAAATAAACTACACTAAAAGAATATAATGTGAATTAATTTGAAGTAATTATTATATTCTATTAATTTATTAGATGCCTTTATTAACATAAATAGGTTTAAACTTAATAGATTCAAATTACATTACAGTCTTGATATTTTCATAAACTCAAAATAAGAAAATAATTTCAAAACTGATATCACTGTTATTTTATAATAAAAGATAATTTATAAAATAATTTAAAATAACTATGAAAAGATATTATGATAAATTATTTTTAAATGATAATAAATATATTATATGTTCCATTAATGAAAAATATTTAATTTTATTATAAATATATAGGCCACTAAATTGTAATAATTAGTTAGCATAATTAATGTTAATTAATGTTTTGGTGCATTACATGTGATTATGTTAAAATTAACTTTCAACAAAATTGGTAATTTTTAATTTTATAAACTAGATATTATATTTATAATAAGTGTGTACAAATAATATAATAAGGTTTAATTTAATTTTGTATTATGAAATACATTTCCTAGGTTAGAATGTTAGTAACCATAATAAAATAAAAAATTGTAAAAATAGGGAAACATGGAAGATAGGAAAAAAAAATTATATATGAATTTAACTTTGTGTAGTAGGGGTGTTTATTGACTACATAAACCATCTAATGCCTAATTATTCAACATATTAATCACTTGAGTTAGGGGATACCTCCAGAAATTCAATTAATTTTAGTATTTATACGAATGGAAGTCCTCCTAAACAATAAGAATGAACCCACTATTCTCATTCATCACTCCTCTTAATAAATTTTCGTAACATCAAATTAAATGATTGTATGTACTGTACTTATAAATGTATTTATATTGAATTTGGTGAGTAGTGGGACTCTAAAGAATATAGATAATATGTAGTAGAGAATAATATAATGTTTCTAGTTGGTTGTTTCTTTTAATGAATAGAATATTTGTATAAATGTATATTGGTTTTATAGGATTATCCCTTTGTTTAGTGAATTTATTTAGTGGATGTTGAGTTTTCTTGTAAGAAACTACATCATTCTTGGTCAGAAAAAGAGATTCACTCTTTTCAATGGAAGGAAATTTCATATATGTTCTTTCGGGTAGATATTGTAAATGTGTTGTAGAGTTTAACGGGAGTACACACTGTGTAAATATTACATACCATGTTATATTTAAAGATGGATTTTTTAAAAAAATGGTGACTTTTTTGGCATATAATAACCAGAAGGCTTTTACGATGTGTAAAAGGATTTCACCCCATGTAAATGTCACAAATTTTCTTTTTTGGGTGTTTGATCAGTTGAATTTTATTAATTTTATATTAGATCCTTAGTCTTTAATACTTGAAGTAATATCAGAGGTTTTTTTGAGAAATTTTTCGATCCAAATTGACATATTCCATGATTGATTATTGGTGCGGTAAAATTTCGTGTCTCTAAGTGTGTAATAATTTCTTCTTCTTCATTATTTAATTGATTATTGTTTCTATATTGTGTTACGTTATTAGATTAATTGACTAGTGGTGATGTTTATACTTGTGTACTTCGAGATCTAAGATGAGATCTTATTATGGCGGACATTCCTTTGTTAGTTGTGGTGTGAAACGCGGATGTTCTTTAGTTATGTGTAATTTTCTCTTCTATTACATCTATATTTTTAAAATATATCATTTCTATTATATGTAGATTGATTATAGGTCCTATTTTTTCATTGTTTCATTCCTCATGTTGGTGGATCCTTTTTGGGAATCTGTGACCCCTTGTTTTGTGGTACATGGTTCCCTCTATACCATGTGTTGGAGAATAAAATTTATTTTAATTTTTATAAATTGATTTGTTTAATGTATTGATCATAATTATTTTATTGGAATTGTAGGTGTAGAACTGAATTTATATAATATATTTTTTATCATCGTTTTTGTAAATAAAAATATTTCTCAAAGAATTATGAAATTGTTTTTGAAATTGGTTTCAAAGGACGATGTAATAAAAACTTCTTGATGAATTGGTTTGGAAAATAGTGAACATGTGAATCATTTGGTACTTAAGTGCAAGGTATATAAGTATGTATTTTCCATTGTTGGAGGATTAGTTCATGGGGATTATCTCTACATGTGAGGCCAGTTGTTTTAGAGACTTGTAATACATTTTTAGGCGTTCAATTGTTTCAATGTTCCTCTACCCTGTAGAACTGATGCATATATCTAGAGGCTTGATGTGTATGTGGTTTTATTTATTATGTATGAGTTTCCTAGCTATCCTGACCTAGTGTGTTCCTTGGAGTTATGTCACATGTTCTTCTGCTCTGATTTGGGAAACTTATGGTTTGTGTTGTTTTTTTCTACTATGTATTTTGATATGAAATTCAATTCATGCATTATTTTAACCTGATATATCTATTGATATAATTGGAAATAATATTTTTTTTAATCTGGATTTACCTACTTCTTTTTAAATGTGGGAAAATAGGAATTAAATAATTTTTCCTTGATTTGGATATAATAACACTATTAAATTATTATCAAGAATTGTTTTCTATAATGTTGAGATTACTTGGATTATTGTACAGATAATTCATATTGAACGTCATGGGGGAGGAACTATTGATCCTATTATCTCACATCATTCAATCCTCTTTGATTGTGCATATACAATGTTATATCACTCAATTTCGAGAAATTAAAGGTGTAATAGAGAGATTGTGAGGTTTTATGTCTACTGGGTTGGGTAGATTGTGGTGATATGGCGGGTGTCTACCATGAAAATCATATGAAGTAGTTGATTTTCCTATTTTAGTATTCAATTATTGTAAGGATTATACTAGAAGGTTGTTTTTAATTATGAATTTTTTGATTTTTCTTTTCGGTTTTTATAATAATGTATATTAATCATACACTATTTATCTAATATATATATATATATATATGTTTTTGTGTGTGTGTACACCGTGTCTTTTTGTCATGTTGGTAGAAAGTGTTTCCTTAATTTGTTGCTTGATTACAAATTTGCTAGTTTCCATCCCATAGGGTATGGGAAATCCCTTCATATATGTGGAATCTAAATTTGAGTAAAAAATTGGGAGGGTATTCATGTGGGTTCATTATAATCATATATTAAAAACAAATTCAAAGGGGGTTGTTCTTATTTTGCGGTGTTTGATAGATTGGAGATAGGATTTTCAGAACTTTAGTTGTAAATTATTTGGTGTTTGTGGATATCTTTTTACATGATGACACTCCTGATATCATTGGATTTTTGGATGTGTGTATCCTATATTGAGTCCTCTGTGTTAATATTAATTTTTCTTATTGGTATTATAGTCTTAATTTAGATGTTTTTTATTTTATGATATTTTATTTAGTTTTGGTGTGAATTATTATGACTCTATGAAATTTTTTGTGAGTTCTTAATGAGGGTGCAAATGATTCTTATAGAGGGAATACTCCAATGGATTATAACATTATGGAGGACATCGTGATGTAATTTCTTACTATTAAAAATAACATTTAAAAGATTCATAGAATAGTTGTTGACGTACCAACAAGAGATGTATGAGGAAGATATTAAGTCACGGGAGTTCCTTTATGAGAAACTTCTAAAATTTAAAGGTCTACATGAATCTCAAGAGGTGGAGGAATATATTGAAAATATTGATCCATTCATCGATTTCTTGTAAATACCTAACAATATAAATGTTATGTGTGCATAATTAGGAATTTAGGGTCTTATGAAGCATTTTTGGGATTCCATAGTACATGTAGAAAGGAAAATAGGCTTATACTGGAAGGGTTTTAAGATTCATTCTTCTAGAAATTTTTTCCATAGTCATAAAATATGTATAATTATAGGGATTTAATTTCTATTTAGAATGGATAACATTATGTGTCATAATAAAATTGTTGTAATGATGAGTCCATTAATTTTTCAGTGGGGGGTTTAAAGAATGACCAGAAGAAAGCTCCAAAGTACAAGAAGGGTTTCTGATTTGATATCAGATCATATGGATTTTTGATGAAGCTTTTAACCTATATGGATATAGTGGATATGAAAATTATGGATGAATTATATGTTATATTATAGTTAGGATATTTCACACCTTCTCTTCAACCTATTGGTAGATTTAGTGGAATTTTAGGGAAAAGATAATGTGACGAGATCATTATAGGAGTGGTGGAGGTAGTTCATGGTAGTAGGCCTCTTCATCACCAGCATTTGTAGCTAGTGAGGAGGATATTATTTTCTATCAATGTGGGATGGTCAGATACGCATGATTCTATCCTCATTAATATGTTCATATGTTCAATTAATGTGGATATTATGTTCATCTACAATGTTTCTGTCATGATATGTATACTCCTCATTATGGTCAGAGTCCATCAGCTCAAAATGGTACTGTGGAAATCTTAGTGTCTTCGATGACTATAGGGATACTACCACATGTCCCAGGAGTGAATCACCTTAATGAAGTAGGCAAGTTTCCAGTAGAGGTTGATGTGGGTCCATCAATTCTGATTAGTTCCATAATTATTACATTCTCTATAGAAAAATAAATACTTGATACCGGTGCTTCTTTCTCTATTATATCATGAAATTTTGTTGACATGCTTAACTATACAATGGAAAAAATATCCTTTGTTATTGATTTAGAGAAAACACTTTCGATACGGTTGATAATGTGTTCCAATTTCCTTAAACATTATTGAATGTTCATACACAGCTAGACTGGGATTTTATTTTTCTTGATCTATATCTTTTTGACTCCATCATCAGGATAGAATGGAGTGTTTCTCATCCTAATAAGGTTTATTGTTATCATTATTATGTTTCATTTCTAGTGGACGAAGAGAGATCTGGGTTAGTTTGGTGACATTGTTATCCAGGTTCTGGATATGCAAGACCTTAATGCCTAGATCTTAGGTGTTTGTTTTCTACTATTGTAGTTTTGATCAGTGTCATTTCTTCTGTTATTGATCTTCCCACAGTTTCTCAGGGTTCTCCAAACATTTTATCCAATTATTTATCTAGGTTTCCTCCATAAAGGGAAATAGAGATTATGATTTACCTGTTCCCAAGGATGTGGCCAATATCGATAAATTCGTATCATATGGAAATAATCTAGCTCACTGAACTCAATGATTTTGTTTTATGATCTGGTTTAGAATGGTTATGATTTCTGTAGTGTTTCTCCTTTGGAATAAACGGTGATCTTTTCTATGGTGGTAGATGGTTAACTATTCTTACATGTAATCAATAAAATGTTTAACTGGGTAATAGTTAAGAATATGTACCTAATGTCTCATGTGGATGATTTTTTTACCAGTTAAATAGGGAATTTAGTTTTCAAAGATTGATCTTTAGTTAGGTTATCATTAACTCATATTATGGATCTGTGATGTACTAAACACACCTTTTTGGAGTATGTATGTCTGTCACAAAAATAATGTGATACATTTTGGTTTGAAAAATTCTCTTGTAGTTTTCTCCATTGATGAATTAGATATTCCATCACAATCTGTACACTTATATGGTTATTATTATCGATAATATTTTGGATTATTCAAGATTCAAGTGAGAGAAAGAACACCGTCTGAGTTTGGTTTTGGAAATTCTGAGGGGTTATCATTTGTTGGGAATGATATAAAAAATAATACTAATAGATTCAAGGAGTGAAATTCTTATGAATTTTTATTTCTATGCATGGATTTTAATTTGATCATAGAAAGGAAAATTCTATCTTATTAGGTTATGAATAGAAAAACATCTTTGAAATTCAATACCACATTGGTCTTTCCTGAGAGTACTGGTGAGTTTTTTAATTATTTCTCAAAAGTTGATGTTACCTTTAACTACTATTACCAATATAGGGGTAAAAATAACATGGGATAAAAAGTGAAATTATTCTTTCAATGAGATTATATTTATTCTTATATATCCTCCTTTTTTATCATACATGTGCCCGATAATTAATATGTTGTTTTTAGTGATGATTTCGGTGCTAGTTTGGGTTGTGTTCTCATATAGGATGATCAAGTGGTAGCTTAATGATCTCATCAGATTCAAACTAATTTCAAATAATGAACTGAATCATTATTTAGGGTATTCTATAGTTATGTATGCACTTATATGTATATTCCTCAATATAGTCAGTGACCATCAGCTCAAAAAGATACGGTGGAAATTTTGTAGTCTTTGATGACTATAGGGATCCAGCCATAGGTCCTAAGAGTGAATCACCTTAATTAATGAGACATGTTTCTAGTAGAGGTTGATGTGGGTCCATCAATAGTGAGTAATTACATTATTATTTCATTCTCTATAGAAAAATCATTATTTGATACTGGTACTTATTTCTCATTTATATCAAGACATTTTGTTGGTTTGCTTAATTATACAATGGAAAAAATATCCTTTGTTATGGATTTAGAGAAATCACTTTGGATAAGGTATGAGAATTTGTTCCAATATCATTAAACGCTATTGAACGTTTATAAACATCTAGATTGGGATGTTATTTTTCTCGATCTATATATATTTGACGCCATCATCAGGATATATTGGAGTGTTTCTTATCGTGATGAGGTTTATTGTTATCATTATTGTGTATAATTTATAGGGCATGATGAGAGAGCTAGGGTAGTTTAGTGACAGTGTCATCCGAGGGCAGGCTATGCACGACCATCATTCCTAGATCTTCAGAGTTTTTTATACTGTTGTATTTGAGATTGATGACATTTATTCTATTATTGATCTTCCCACTATTTCTTAGGGTTCTCCTAACATTTTATCCTATTATTTATTTGGGTTTACTCCATAAAGGGAAATAGAGATTATGATTGACCTACTCCCAAGGTCCTGGAAGATATTGATAAATTCTTATCATATGGAAATAATCTAGCTCACTGATCTCAATAATTTAGTAGTATGATCTAGTTTAGAATGGTTATAATTTCTATATTTTTTCTCATTTGGAATCCAGGGTGATCTCTTCCAAGATAGTAGATGGTTAACTACTATTATGTGTAATCAATCAATAGTTTAACCGAGTAATGGTTAAGAATGTGTTCCCTATATCTCATGTGGATTATTTTTTTACCAGTCATATAAGGAATTTAGTTTTCAAATATTGATCATTAGTCAGGTTATCATTAACTCCATGTTCGGAAGTGTGATGTACTAAACAGAACATTTTGGATTAGGTATGTCCATCAAAAATATCATGTGATATTGTTTGGTTTGAAAAATTATCTTGTAGTTTTTTCCATTGATGAATTAGATATTCCATCTGTATCTCTACATTTCTATGGTTGTTGTTATCGATATTATTATGGTTTATTTCAGATTCAAGTGAGAGAAAGAACACCATCTATGTTTGTTTTTGGAAATTTTGAGGGTTTATCAATTGTATGGAATTATTTAGAATTTAATACTCAAGGATTCAATAAGTGAAATTCTTATGGATTTTTATTTCTATTCATGTCTTGTCATTTTATCCTAGAAAGGAAAAGGTTGTATTATCATGTTATGAACAACAAAACACCTTTGAAATTCAAAACATTATTTTCCTTTCCCAGAGTACTGATGAGTTTGTTAATTATTTCTCAAAAGTTGATGTTACCTTTATCTAATATTACCAAGATAGGGGTAAAAATCACATGGAATAAAAAGTGATATTATTTTTTCAATGAGATGACATTTATTCTTACATATCCACCTTTTTTTATCATACATGTGCCAGATAAATAATTTTTGGTTTTTAGTGACACTTTTGGTGCTAGTTTGGGTTGTGTTCTCATATAGTATGATCAACTCGTTGCATAAAGATCTCATCAAATTAAAAAAAAATTGAATAATGACCTGAATCATTATTTTGGGTATTATATAGTTATGCATGCACTTATGTGTTGGTGGAATTATCCTATGGGGAAGAGAATCATTGTCTTTTATGACAATAAGAGTTAATGATCATGAATTTCTCTAGAAGACTTGAATCCTTAATAAATGAGGTTGGTAGAATAGCTTCTAAAATTTATCTTTGATATTACCTATACCATTGGGATGGGGAATTTCATGTAATATTCTCTTAGTAGGAATTTTTCATCACATGTATTATAGAAATTAAAAAAAGTTGTACCTTAAAGGGAATTTTTCATAATTTCATCCAGCAGATCATCATGATTTTTCTTATATGTCTTTTTACTAGTGTTAAATTATCATTTCCTCTCCCTATGTCTATTATACAGAATCAGAATTAGGATGAAGTGTTTATAAGAATTTGAGATATCGTATATTGAGGGGAGACCATTTCTTGTTGATAACTCTTTTAAGATGGTATTTTAACAATTTTGGGTTTTTCATCTCGTCCTAGTATTTTTTTGGGAATGTTTTTATTATTTTCAAAGTTATTCATGGGACATTCAATCATGTACAATGAATATGTATTATGATATGATATTTTGATTCATATGGCCATGTATGAACCATGAAATTGCTGATAAGGGAAAGGAAAAATGTTATTGAACTTGGAGAGATATATGCGTAGGATGTTGTGAGGGTATATAATATTTCAAATACCATTGTTTCATAATGGAATCCTCGGTTTACATCCAAATTTTCGATTAGTCACTGTAGAAGGTACTGTAGAAGTATTGTAACAGTTACTATTCGGTACTGTAGTTGCCAGAACTATTCACCCGATGTGGGCTTTCAGGCCACCGGTTTGTGCCTAGGGTCTCCAGGGCCTTTGGGTCATCGATGGCCTTCTAGCCATAGGGCCTTCGGGTCACGTAAACCATAGAGTAGCCTAGTTCACATAGAAAATTCCCCAGAAGAGGATTAGAGCAACAAGAGTAGCAACCACCAGATGCAGAGCTAACCAGATTGGAAGAATGAGAGGGTATGGCAGCTGCCATCGGGACCAGGCACCGTGCAGCTTTGTACGGGGAAATGCTTGCCGATCAATAATGCAATGTGGGGAGCTAGGTAATCAATGATGTAGAAAGCTGGGGAGGGAATGTTCAAGTGGGTTGGGCCTACAAATCATGTATTGGGCATGGTATGCCTCTGGGCTTTCGGGTCATGTATTACGAGATTTTGAGGCCCTGTTCCATGGGCCTACGAGTCATGTACGGGTTCCCCTTAAACCATTAAAAGGGGGAATTTCAATAATAAAATAAAAAATAAGGCCTTAAATCTATTCGGGTATGTTACCCATCTATGAATGGGTTTGTTTTGATAAAATAAAAATTATTATTTGTTGAGTTAAATAGATCCATTTGATGTTTTTTATGGTCTTCCATGAATATAACATCTTTTTCGGGTAGAGGTGGGAAATGGTTATTTGGTGGTACCAAGGTTTTTAGGTAACGTTTGAAAGGATTGTGGATATACATCAGTGTCTTGTTAAAGATCACATTCAAAAAAATATTATCTAGAAGAATGAATTCTTCATTTTAGTGTTTTGATTTGGTTAATTGTTTTTGAATGATTCTCCTCTGTTGGGTCACTATCTATTTGAAAAATAGTGAATGATGGATATGAAATATTTGGGACCATTTGAGGTCACAGAGTGGAATGTGTTTGTTTCTTATCTGTTGTCATTTTTTTTTGAATTTCATTCATGATTTTTTTCCATGTACTGCAACATATGAAATATTATCCCGATGCCTCTCACATTCTATGTTGGGATGAGATTTAGTTAGATCTAGATATTTCTTTTATTTGGTTTCTAGTTGAGGTCGTTGAATTGAAAGTGAATGTATTATGTGGAAATTTAATTCTACTTCTTATAGTGTTATGGATACAAAAATCAAATTCTCATGACACATGGGAATATGGGTCTTTGAAGATGGCGAATTGGCCTCACCCAATTACCAGCTTCCTTTCATTCCTTGACATCCCAGTGATGGAATTTATTATGGTGGGGAGTATTTAACATACTGTTAGTATCTTTAAGGTATATTCCTGCAATTTTATTGTCTTACTCTTGAATTGGGTGCATCTTGGGACTCCCAAAAAAGAGATTATTTGTTGGGGGAAATTTTCATAAATTAGTGATTGATGTTTTTTTGAATTAATGGAATCTCGGTATAAACATATAATGGTTTTTAATGATTCTCTTTGAGTTCATTGAATGCTCATGATTGTTTTGGATTTTCATGTAATAATATTCAGTTTTGACTGTCTTCAAGAAATATTCATTACATGTAATGAGGGTACGCACTATTTATGTTCTACATGGTATATTTCATGAATATAGTTCATAACATGAAGTTAATACAAATAGTATACATATTACATGTTGTTTAATAATAATATATGATTTTATTAATAAAAATGGGAATATGGTTTTCATCATATAATAATGTTTAGGATTACATGATGTGTAAAGAAATTAAAAACCATGTTTATTTCATAGTGACATATTTTTGGGAACCACATCAGTTGATTTATTTTCATTCATCCACTTTTTTTTGATCTCAACCTAGAAGGATTATATTGTGATTTTTTGACCCAATGTTTGATCTAAACGGAATCATTTTTTATTGATAGCCATTGTTGTTTCATTTCATCTCCCCCAGTGATTACGACTTGATTGTTCTTCGTTTATTTGGTCGTGGTGGTACCGCTGCATTATGTTATTAGATCTATTAAACTATAGTGATTTATTACTTTTTTTATCAAGATCTATGGTGCTACAATATTTTTACGGTAATTCCATTATTGGATTTAGTGTAGAGGGTGGGAAGATGCTACTACTAGAAATCCATAGTCAGCTCTTCTATAATTTCTGTACTCGGGGGCCACAGAATGATTCCCTGAGTCAGTTGGTCACATGGCCCCAGGTTGTCTTCCTTGTATGAAAACATCTTCAGACTATTAGAGTGGGTAATATATCAGTCTCAAAGAGACTATACCCTCTTTTTTATCAGATTAATACACCATAAAAATGAAATAACTATAACTGAATATTAATAAGCAGAAATATAATTGTACCAAAATTGCATGATGGCCAAATCTAGAGATACAATATCATAATTAATCATTAAATATGTCATTTTATGATTAATTTTTTTTAAACATATCAGTATTTTTCACGTCGGTTCTATATAACCGACGTAAAAATATGAAAAAATTGATTTATCATGTAGGTTATTTTATAACCGATGTGAAAGATCGAATCTATGCACTTTATCATGTGGGTTATTTAATAACTGATGTGATAAATCAAATCTCGGCAATTTATCACATCAGTTATAAAATATCCAATGTTATGAAACACCATTTATAATGTCGTTTATATAATCACTAATGTGAGAAATAATTTTATATTTCAGTTATTAAATAGTTGACCCTGTGAACATAAAAAACAGTTTATCACTTGTTTTATTAAATAACCGACCTGATAATGCTTTTAAATGATTTATCATGCCCTATATTCTTTATGACTATTTTCTTCAATCGGGTGACCTGTGACTCGTCTCTCACACATGGAAATCCTAAAAAGGATTCATCAATGTTGCTCCCTCCGACCTCATGTTGGCAAAAACATTCTTCCTATTTATTATCACCTGATCTATCATGTCAACTCACAATAGTCATCTAAGCCCCACATGGCTTGGTTTCATTTTTTATTTTTCGCGATTCTCTAAACTTTTGTTTAAATATGTTATTTTTCTAGCTTTGTTCATGCTAGAATGGTAAGTTTCATAGTGTTATTTTATACCATTCTAAATTCATTTATTGCAAAATAAACCATGGAAGAGATATCATGCAATTTTATGATTATTGTGTGTTCTATCATGTGTGTGTGCATATACATTCATTTGTGTGTGTGGTGGGGGTTTCAAGGGGGTTTCTAAGGGGCTAGGGCTGTCCAGGGGGTGGGGGTGGTGTCATGGGGGAGAGGGGGATGTCCAAGGGGGTAAGAGGTGTCTGGGGGGTGGGGGTGTCCACAAGGGGTGGCTATCTAATGGGGTGGTGAAGTCCTGGGGGTGTTTAACGGGGTGGGGCTGGTTTCCAGGGGGTGGGTGGGTGTGGGTAGGGGGTACTTTCCAAGGGGGTGGTGGTGTTATCCAAGGGGTGTGGGTGTCCAAGGGTGACTAAGGGGGTGGGGGTGGTTTCCAGGGGTGGGGGGGGGGTGTCCAAGGGGTAGGGCTATCCGGGGGGGGGGGGGGGGTTGAGGGGGGTGGTGTCTAGGGGGTGTGATCGCTCTCCAGGGGGTGGTGGTGTCCAGGGGTGGGGGTGTCTAGGGTGGGGGTGTCCAATGGGTTGAGGGATGTCTGCGGGGTGGGGGATGTCTGCGGGGTGGGGGGATATACAAGGGGGTGGTGGTGTCTAGGTCATGTCTAATGGGGTGGGGGTGTCTAAAATTTTTAGGGGGATTTTCAAGGAGGTAGGGGCATCCTGGGGGTGGGGGTGGATGAGGGTGACTATGGTGTGAGTGGGATGTCCAAGGGGGTCAAGGGTTTCCCAATAGTGGGCAGTCTTAGGGGTGGGGGTGTCCAGGGCATGGGGGTTGTCCTAGGGGACATGGGTTTCTAGTTGGTGAGGGGTATCAAAGGGTGTAAGAGGTTTCCAGGGGGTGGGGGCTGTGTAGTGGCTGGGAGGGTGTCGAATGGATGGGGTGATATCCAGTTGGTGGGAGGGTGTCCAAGGGTGTGTGAAAATCTTTGGGATATTCTATCCCAATGGTTTCAGGGCCCATCCCAATGGTTTCAAATCATTAAGATAAATGTAATTTTCACTAGTGAATGTATATAGATTTTAATAGTAATACTTCATATTTCTTGTTTACTGAAGGTTGAATTTGGTATCCAGTTGAGAATTGAAGTATTCATTGTGTACCTTAAGAAGACAGGATCCAAGATGTATTCAAAACTGTTATATATAACTATATTTTCTTTTTAAAATTATTCTCATGCATATATTTTTACAATACACAAGTATTTGTTTTATATTTCAAAATTTTTTTACATTCAAACGATTATATTTTTTTCATATAAATATAAAATTGGCTTATCTTAACAAGATGAATAATATTGATATTTGTTATAAGTAATAATGAATCGAAGATGGATTATGTCACATTGAATGAGTAATGAAAATAAGCAAAGTGTTGATTCCCTTTTGGAATTTTCTAAATGAAATGTTCCAAGGAGGGACATGCTTTTATGTCCATTACTGAAATGTTTGAATATGAATAAGCTGAAATTTTGTGAGATTAACGATCATTTGATTTATCTTGGTTTTAATCTGAGCTAGATCCCTTGGATTTATCATGGGGAAACTAGAACAAATATTAGATCTACTAATGATGATGATTTTCAAGATGGTAACACTGATGGAATTGAAGAAATAATTTTTGATATTGCAGTAGAACAAATTGTGATAGAACAGATAGTTTCACCTCTATATGGTGTTGGAGGTAAAAATATTTATTCTCATATTATGGATTTCACGGTTTTGTCAGGGGAATTGATATTGATTAACCAGAAGGAGAAACATAGATGGAGTGATAAAAGTTTTACAGAGCTGCTTCAATTATTGAATGACATTCTTGAATAAGACATATATCTTCCAGATTCACATTATAAGGCCATGAAAATATAATCCCTGATGGGATTTGGAAACAAGAAAGTAAATAAGTGTCTGAGTGACTGTATTGTATATAGAAAGGAATATGAATTTCTATCCGAGTGTCCTAAATGTGGGACACCATGGTTTAAGATGAAAGAAAAATTATCTGCTTGATGTAGATATTACAGATATTCCTTCCAAGGTATTTTGGTATCTTTCTATAATTCATCTTTTGAAACGTTTATTTTCTAATTCACATGGTACAAAAAGGTTTAGATGACATGACGATGAGCAGATATGTAATTGAAAAATGCCTCATCTAGATAATTGTCAACAATGAAAGAAAATTGAAAATCAATATCCTACATTTGGAAATGAAATTTGAAATCTCAGACTTGGGTTGTTCCCAGATGGAATGAATTTCAAACAAACCCTCAGTAGCCCACATAGTTCTTGGCCTGTTTTATAGGTAATTTACAACCTCTCTCCTGATGTTTGTATGAAGCGCAAACATGTCTTGTTGAGTATAATGATATTTAGTTGAAGAAAGGTTTAAAAGATATTAGTGTATTATTTTCACCATTGATTGACGATTTAAGATTTTTTGAGAGGATGGTATTAGGGTGTATGATTCTTATAAAATGTAATATTTTCCACTGCATGTAGTTCTTATGCTTACTTTAATGAGTTCCCAGCATATGGAAAATTTTCTGGATACAGTGTTAAAGGGCATAAAGCATGTCAAATTTGTGAACAAAAAATATCATATGGTCAGTTGCATCATGGGAATAAAACAATATACATGGGTTATAGAATGATTTTTCTTAGGAATCAAACTTATAGAAGACTAAAAAATTAATTCAACATGTCACAAAAATGTAATATTTCTCAAAAAAATTTATCCCCGGATGTTTATTTTGAGAGGGTGGAAAACCAACACATGTAATTGGGAAATACACATAAATCTAGTGATGATAGACATATTTGGAAGAAAATGTCAATTTTTTTGAGCCACTATATTAAAGATGTCATGAAGTGAAACATAATATTGATTTCATGCACATGGAGAAGAATATATGAGACATTTTGATTGGTACATTGTTAGATATTAAAGGAAAGACAAAAGATGGGATGAATGAAATATTAGACCTACTACCAAGGTGAATACATTTGGAGTTAGATTCCACTCCTAATGGAAGACTAACATTTCTTCCCTCGGCTTCTCATACATTATCAAAGAGGGAGAAAATTATCTTTTTTCAGTGTCATCCGGATATCAATGTGCCTCATGTCTATTCTTTAAATGTAAAATTTTTTGTCGCTTTGAAGGATTTGAAGTGGATGGGTATGAACTCTCATGATTTTCATGTTATGATACAACAACTTCTTCTAGTTGTATTGCATGTAATTTTTCCCATCCATGTCTGAAAGACTACAATGAAGTTGTGTTATTTTTTTCAAATCAATTTGTAATAATGTGATTGATGTGAATTCTTTGAAAATTTTGGAAAAGGATGTAATTTCTATACTTTGTCAATTGGAAATGTATTTTCCTCAATATTTTTTTGATATATTGGTGCATTTAATGGTTCATATAGTTCATGAAATAATGCTTTTTGGTCCAGT
Organism: Viscum album; assembly: GCA_963277665.1. Classification (NCBI taxonomy): domain Eukaryota; kingdom Viridiplantae; phylum Streptophyta; class Magnoliopsida; order Santalales; family Viscaceae; genus Viscum; species Viscum album. Next base: position 65,461,881 of record OY728165.1, on the reverse strand, counting down.
ATATCTTCTATTGGACGTATCCTTTTTAATGGTATATGAAAATACTATAGGGTTATGTTACGAATCCACACCGATATGAAGCCTCATTTATTAAAAATTATATTTATGAGGAGGTTACAGAGTTTTGTACGAGATACTTGGCTACAGGGGAGGATATAAGTTTGCCTTCATCTCCCCATGAATGAGTTAATAATAAGAAAAGGGGATTCAGGGCCTGAAATTCAAATCATTGTCAGCTGAACAGATGAAGAAGGTAGAATTATACTTATTTAATAACATAGATGCTGCTCAACTATATATAACATTGAATATTAATGAGTTGAAACAATATCATCCAAAGAAGAATGAAACATGGATTTTGAATGAGCACAGAAAAACATTTTTCCATGGTTTAAAAAACCTTACTCGATAGAACAGATGTATCAGATACATTATGAGGGTTAGTGGGAGGTACAAGATTAAATTTGATAACCTGGTATGAGTATGACATTAATGGATATTCATTTCGTATGTATGCTCAGGACAACAGAAGTGAAGTTTAGAAAACTGCTGTATTGGTGTCTGCAGAAGATATGCATTTTTCAAGTTCTAAAGACAAAAACCCAATTTCTAAATCAAGTGCATATTTTGGAGTCATTGAAGAAATATGGGAGGTTGATTAATTTAAAATAAAAGTTCCTATTTTTAACTACATATGGCTTATTATAAACAATAATGTTAGACATGATGAATTTGGAATGACAGTTGTTTATTTGAATAGATTAGAAGACACAATAGATTCTTTTATAATGACAGCACATGACAAACAAATTTTCTATGTAGTTGGTCAATAAGATATGCAGTGGTCTATTGTTTTACAAGGGATAAAAAAATATGTTAGTGAAGATCAACTTGATGAAGATGCAGATTTATGAAAGATACCTACTTCCATGGAATAAATAGTAGAAAATAATTATGACCATGTAGAAGACATGGTTTGTGCCATGAGGAATGATCATGATAATGGAATTTTTAAAAACAATCCATTTGTACATACATAATATCAAGTATCTACTACCTTGAATCTATGACACTATTGATCAATTTAAATGAGTTCTTGATGACATGGTTGATCAATTTAAATGAGTTCAATAGTTTACAAAGAACAGTCTCTTTTTATGGAATAATCAATTGTGAGTAAGGAATGTAGATATTCTAAATGAAACAATCAATATAATTTTTGTACATTTTGATATTACAATATTCATATTTTTGTTAACTAATACACCCTTTGTTTTTTTTGAATCTACTGAATTGAGTGTTCATGGAATATCATTATAATTTATTTTTTGTATTTATTAATGTTAAATTGTAAAATGTCACAAATTATAATGATTAAATATTCATTTATGAATCATTATTCAAACTATTAGAGAAAAAAAAGTTATATGAAGACTTTTACTCTAAATTATAGTATCAGGATATTCCTTTTCTTTTCAATACTAACATTAAGGATGGAAGATAAATGTTTTCCCTCATTAAAAATAATATTAAATGAATTTCATATAATAATAAATAAAACATATGTATATAGTTTCATTAGGGGGATAAGTTACCATTTGTGATTTGATAAAAAAATTTCACGATTAGAAAACATGTTAAACATCTTCACGCAGAAAGGGTACTATTCTTATGGATAGAGAAATGAAAATTATAAGGCCGCAACATTATACATTAATTATTCTAGGGATAAGTCAATAAATTTAATTTAATTCACATAGTGGATATTATAGGGTTTAGATCATTATATAATTAAGTCATAACTTATACATAATATCATGAATATTACAGGTAGACACTTCTTCTCAATATAGATTTTTTCATAAAATAAAATCACATTAGAAATAATAATGACATCGTTTCTTATTATAACCACATAAATTTTCCTTGATCCCATACATGACTTTATTATTATTTATATCTTGTGGAAAATATTTTAAAACTTGGGATGAGCATAAAAATATAATTAAGGGATACATAATTAAAGAAAACTATTAGTCTTGGGATAACCTAAAAAAAAATAAATATTTATTATAAAGTAATACTTTTCACCTTTAAGAAGTGGTAATATACATCATTGGGTATAAACTCATTAATAAACTATTTTTCTAATCATAAGATTACAATATGCCTATATAATGAAATATAATTCATATAAAGGTATCTTGGGATATAAACATACATAAATGGAATAATCATATAGTCAACATCCACATATATCACTAAATATAATAACCATATGACCGACTTCCATACCCAATGTATTAAAGGTTATAATGTAACCACCCATCCTTGGTTTTTCATGGAACCATCAATCATTCAATTTATCACGTATCTGCCAGTCATTGGTTTATCATATAACAACCTATAAAATATCCAATTACCATTATATAATCATAACATATAAAATATTGCAAATATCAACATTTCACTAATAACATTACATTTTCAATCACATGAAATAATTTCATGTTTTTGAAAAAATCAATCCATTTCAAAAACCATTTTCAATAAAAAGACCACAAAAAAAGAAATAATGGGTTTTCTTTTAATTTTATAAACATTATGGACTATATAGGAATCCAAATATCAAATAATGATTACAGTGGTGGAGAGGACCTTGTCCCTGTATATGTTACAAATATTTTTTTCCATTTAGAAAACTACTTCACAGAAAAAAATTCTCTTTGAATAAACGTAAAAGTAAATGGGTTTTATTATACACCGAATAAAAGAAAGAGGTGTATATTATCAATATATTCCCCAATGAAAGTAGATTTTGATGAGTTCCCTTAAAAAGATCATTTTGTATATAAACTAGATCGGTTATGCGTATTAAATATATGTGCACATAGTGAGAGTATAAATACAAGATTGGATTTCAAAATTAGTTTCTCACATAATCATAGAACGACATAGTGATGATGAAGAAGATCAACCCAAAGAATGTAAATTGGGTTAAGAAGTTCCCTTACAAAACTTCTGCAGCCAAACAACGTCACTTAAAAAATCGTAAAATTAGTTGATGTGAGGGAAAATGGTCTCTCATTACTTGGAAATAATATATAAATCAATAAATATATATAAAAACATATCCTAACATAATTAATGAAATATAAAATTCATAACATAAAATAAATCTTTAAAAGAAAGAGGAGGGTGAAAGGTTCCCTTACCTTGAGTCTGATTCGTCACATATGTTCCTTTTTCTTCCTGGATAATAATCTTAATTTAATTTATAATTGTTTAAGAACCATTTTTACGTTTATTATAACTTTTATATCACCTATTACCATTTTATAAAATGTACATAAATATTTATGTTTATATCGGACATTTTGTTGATATTTGGTACTTGAGTTGAAAATGATCTTATTATAATTACAAATTATCCATGTGGTAAAAAGTACATTATATCTAGAATTGTATTCATGATATAAATATCATATATATCTAGTATATATTTATTTATATTATTCCATAAAATTTGGATACTAGAAATGAAATGCACCGTTCAAGGATATGGTAAGTCGTACATATGCATGAACGCTACTTTCAATTATTTTTCATAGTAAAGAAATGAAAACTAAATGATACATAGGTATATTATAATTAAAGTATAATATCATATTATATATATGTTTCATAAGTTCACTAACACCAACCTTATAGTTTCTATGTGTGTGATGAACGAGTCATATCACTTTGAGGGGGTGCTAGTCCACACATCCTCAAACTAAAGTATCGTATTTTCATATCATGATAAGAAATATGGTAAGTTTGTAATTAAAAATTATAGTATCATAGAGATAATTTCAATATAATAGATATCATATAAAAATATTTTTCCATCATAAAGTCCACCATAATAGGTGGTGGTAAGGGAAAACTGAACAATCATCGTATTACAAGACAGTAGTTTTCCATACACAGAAATAGTATGTTCATATCCATTAGATGGATGTGTGTGAAAGTGTAGTTACATAACATCACATAAAAAGATCCTAGTATATTGAGGATACTGGTTTTGTTATGTATTCAATGAATAAAAATAGAATATAGAGTATATAAGTAAAATATTAGAAATTAACTTTAGACAAGACTTAACCTTTTAAAATGTGTAACTCCCTTTTATTTGAGAAAAAAGTCTTTATTGAAATGCCTTCTTCCATAGGTAATGATTATAGGAGGAATAGAGGTATTTATGGAGCATATTTGGGTAGAGGTTTTATGATACACGAGGCTTGACAAGGGTGATTAAATGGGTAGAGGTGATGCACTATTATTAGAGGCAGGAGAGGCACTTTACAATTATCTTAAAATATTATTTTATTATAAATATATTTTCTAATTAAAATGATCCTAAAGACATTTATATATAATATAATATGGTTTTCGGTCTAAAACCTCTCAACCAATTGGATTTAGATAAGATTAGGTCAGAAATTTAACATTATATTTTAGGTTTAACACTTAGTTGACTAATTTGATGCTTACCATGTCTTCTTGTATATTCATACTATATGGTCAATATAATTAATATAAAATTCCAAAAAAACATAAATTGGTTGATTAATGACATGGTCAAAATTATCTATGTCATTTCTCCTAAAATATGAATTTTATGATTATTATGTATTTTAATAAAATAGTTTTTTTAAAACTCATATTTGTAAATTTTTATACTATTCATATCTTTAATATTTATTAAATACATAACTTGATTATTTTGAAAAAACATCATTAATTAAAAAATAAAAATTAATAATCATCCATAAAACTCGTGTATGGAATCAAAAATAGTAAAATAAATTTATTTTAATATTAATAATATCATTTATCTAAATCATTCATTATTAAGGTAGTCACTACATCATCATGTGTCATAAATATATTTATATTTTTGATGTTTAAAAATTATAAATAAAATACCATGATATAGAAAATCCTTTTAGCTTTATAATTAATATTTAAAGTTGAAGTGATCACTAATATAACACAATATAAAAAAAATAGTAAAAGAGACATGTTTATGTTATATTTCTCTTTACTTCAAATTATTTATTATAAAAAATAATTTTCACATCAAAGTGACTCCATGGGATCCCCAAATTGACCCCTAGATCCCCATTGTGGAAATAAATTATACAATAGTATTAGGACACATGTTAAAGTAGTTTAATATAATTATAATATTAGTTTTTACCGTTATTTTCTAGATTTAGTCTTTAACTATGGAAAATTAAATAATTACGGATGTAACTATTCATAATATCTAAAAATAAAAGGTACCTTTATAAAAAAATTTGACCCCCTGATTCCAAATATTGAATCAATTTTTCGAATTTTAAAAAATAGTTGTTTTGGAATTTAATTTAATATTAATTCTCGTTGTCAAAACCAAAAAAAGTGTGATTTTAATAAGTAAAATCTACCAACAGATTGACCTTTTTTATATCCAATTTCACATAGAAATTACATAAAATGACCAAAATTAGATTATATGATAAAAATATAATTCAGTTATACTTAAAAAACAATTATAACTACAATATAACTATATAAATATATTATATGAAAATGTAGTTTAGATTTAAATTTAGTATTTTCAGAATTCATTAAAATATGAATTTCATTATAAAAATACCAAAATTTCAACCAAAGTATATTTTGATGTACCGATTCTATAAGAAAATTTATTTCATCAAATCTAAAGCATAAAAGTAACAAAAAACTATATTTAAAAAGGATTCTCTATCAAAAGACGAAAAAACTACATTTAAAAAACTTTAGATTATTTAATACTTAAAATTAGATTCATTTTTATTTTAAGTCACTGAAATTCCTTGTATAAATGTAATAACATTTAATAAATATATAAAATTATAATATAGTTCATTATGTTCACTCCCACCAACACAATAACAAGGCTTTAACTACCATTTAAAATACTAATAATATTATTTTATTTTTTGATATAACTCAATGTTGGGTGCTATGTAATATTTGAAAGACACCCTTTGTTGCGTGTTATGTACACTATCAGAAATAGAATCCCATTCATTAGAAAAATTATATGTTATTCAAAAATATTAACAGAATTGATAAAATATTATTTTCTAAATAACTGAGTGGTTACATCCATCCCCAGTTACGGAAATTACAACCTCACAATTTTAAAATTATGCTCAAAAAATTCATTGAAAATCCCACCCCATTAAAAGAGTTAATAAAACTATCACTTTTAAAGAAATAAAGAGATATTTAACGGTCACCTGAAATAACACTAACTAGGATTCCATGTAGGAAATCATGTATATTTAAGAAAAGCAACTCTCATAGACTAACGGAGAGAGAAAGAGAACTTGATAATAGAATTTTAACGACCACAATACCATAAATTTGTAGTTGGGTAAAATTATTTTCATAAAAGAATGTGTATAAATTTTTTTTCATGAAGATCCATTTTATATAGTTAAAAATTGTTATTACTACATAGACTAAGATCATCTGGAAGTATTCTTCCTTATCATTAGAGTTTCATCATTTCATAATTTTCTACCAAAAACTCATCTTCTCTTCAACCGATGAGTATTCAAGATGTCTTGGTCACACATGAAGAGCTAGAATCAACTTCTAAAAAATCACATAATCCCCAAAATATTTACTATCAATTAATCCTATCTTGAAACACTAACCAAAACAAAAATGGTTAGTACAAGATATGGTAATCCCCAAAATGGATAATCTATTATAGAAATATGTGATACTATTAATCTACAAAAATTCACTAAAACAACACCCAAAAGATCAACAAAGGCCAAACAATACAAAATTGTCCTTAAAATTATAAATATAATATAAACTAAGAATAAAACTCAAAACTAAATATAATTTGATCATATAGTCTTCCATAATAAATCATAACATTTACCTCCAAATATCACCGACTTCTATTAAATGATCATAATTTAAATAAATTAACCTAATCACATATCCTCAAAGATAGGTTAATAATTTCCATAAATAACCCAAATTGATATAAGTCCAAAATAAAAACAAGGATTCTTCCAAAATAAAATTCAACAATTACTCCTCAAATTAAATTCTATATTATTCTATTGTTAGTATGAATACAGTTTCCCAAAAGGGAAAACAGCTAAAAAACAACCTTTATCACTTAATCACCGAATCATTCTCCCATACTAAGGATTTCCATTTGATAAATTGGACCTTCCCAAAATAAACTTATTCCTGATCCATATAATCATTTAACTAAAAAGTGTAAGTCATACTAACCAGGGACTTCATGTAGGATAGTGGTAGGTGATAAATTCTAGTCGTATTTTGGTTGTGCGTTCAATTACCACAGCTTTGTCCATTGTGATGGGTTGTCACATAGTCTACGTGGTTTCCCTTTTAAAAAAATATATTATAAAATTATAAAAAATTAGATAAATTCCTCAAAAATAAGATAACATATTTTAACCTCAATGTTAATATCAAATATCATATTTTTCACCCAAAATGCAATAACCCTAAACTGCGTCAAATTTTATGTTCATATAAACCCTAATGGTTCTTTATAACTATATCCAGAAAAGAAAAGATAATTCCTCCCCAATTAATATTTTCATATAACAAACTTAAGGGTTACAAATACTACAAGTCTTATAAAGTAATCCCATCAGTTAGACATATCATTATCCATAGATCCAAAATTAGTCTTTAATTCCTTAGATGTATATTTCTTAATCATCAAATATTTTTCATGGCCCTTTATCCATGCTTTTTACTCTTATTCTTTTATACTTCTTTCCTACAAACAAAATGTCGAATAATGTCGCAAGATTTCAATAATGTCAAAATATAAGCTATGAAATAATCCTTACCTTTCGAAGCTCATTTCTAGTTTCCTCATTTTAAATTAGAATAGAATTAGTCATTCCTAAATATATATTGTTGTGGTTTTTCTAATCACATTCCCGAACATTATTCATAGGGAATCTATTCGTATAATTACCATGTACTCAAACATTAAAACATTCAATTGATCCATCAAAAAATAACATCTTTTCCTTTCCTAGAGTCAACTATATGATTTCTTTTTCTGTTAGGGGATATTAGTTTATGACATTAATTAACACATATATAACATCTTTCCATCCTTTTGAAGCATTTTCCTAGGTGTTTCTTTCCACATCATTAAGATATATGTGTTTTAATTTACATACCTTTATAATTATTACCTAGACATTCATAGTGATTCATTTATCTCATATATGATTCCTTTGAAAAATAAGTAAGGTTCAAGTGGTCAATCATGAATCCAAATATTTGGTTAAGAATTACAATAAGAGTTATCATTGTAGCTCAAATTACATTCATTTTCTCATTTGTAAAATCACTAATATTTCGTTAACAACCATTGTTACTTTTGTTCCTGATAGATAGAGCCATTTACTAAAAGAAATAAGGTTAGTGTGATTATATCACTAAAATCATCATATACTATCTTATATGGTGGGTAAAAAATAAGATATACTTAATCATTATATATAAAACCCATTAAATTTATCTAAAAATTACAATGAATCTTCTTATATTTTACTCATTATGGTAATTTCACTTGTGCTTAAATAAGATTATAACCTCTAAAGGTATCTAAACCAACCTATAAAACCATCTATATGGCCCCCACCTTAAACATTACATATTCTTGGGATAAGTCAATAGTTGGAATTTAATTCACATTGAGGATATTTTTTTTGAATATAGAATTATATAATTATTAAATAACATATATATAACATCGTTAATGTTACAAATAGAAACTTCTACTCACAATCCATTTTCTTCATAGAACAAAAACTCATTAAAAAGAATGATGAAATCATTTCTTTTTTGAAAAACATAACATTTCCTTGATCTCATTCTTGACTCTATTATTTTTTTCATTAATTAAAAGATAAATAATAATAATCATTCAAAAAAGTAATGGATGACATAAAATGTTTTAATATAAATTTATTTTGATATTTATAATCCTATTTATCTAAATAATTCTTTAATATGGTAATCACTACATCATCATTGTGTCATAAATATATTTATGTATTTGATGCCTAAAAATTAAAATTAAAAATCCATGATGTAGGAATTTTTTTCTAATGACTATTTATAATTTAATATATAACTTATATAACCCCATATAAAAATTGTTTTAGTAAAAAAACTTGTTTCTATTGTATTTCTCATTACTTCAAATCAATTCTTATAAAATTTCATTTTCACCTTAAAGTGGCTCCATGGGGCCCCAAAATCAACCCATGGATTCCCATAATCAGCAATAACTTATCAAATTGTATTAGGACAAGTGTTAGGGTAGTTTAATATTATTATAAAATTATTTTTTACCCTTATTTATGAGGTTTATACATTTACAATGGTAAAAACAATAATTACCGAAGATACTCTTAATAATGTATAAAAATAAAAGGTACCTATTTACACAATTTGGACATCCTGATTAAAAATATAGAATCCATTCTTCAAAATTAAAAACAAAGATGTTGCAGAAATTTATATAAAATTTATTCCCGTTTTCAAAACAAAAAAGGGGTTCTGAAGATTTAATAACAACCAAAATATTGACATGTTTTTATGTCCCATTTGAAGGTAAAATTATGTAAATTGACCAAAAATTAATTAAATGATAAAAATATAATCCAGTTACACTTTAAAACCAATTAAAAGGATAATATATCTATATAAATTAATTATATAAAAAGGATGTTTTGAATTAAAATGTATTATTTTTCAAAATTCATAAAAATATGAATTTAATTAGAAGAATACCAAAATTTCAACCGAAAAACTTTTGATGTACTAATTCTATAGAAGAGTTTTATTTTGAAAAATAGAACATATAAAATTTCTAAACTACATTTAAAAAGGGTTCACCATCAAAAGGCGTTAATATGCCTTTTTCAAAATATTAGAGTATTTAATGCTTAAAATTGGATCATTCTTATTTTAAACCTATAAAATCCATAGGATAAATGTAAAAAATTACTAAATACGTTAAATCATAATACATTTAATTATATTCATTGTCTCTAATACAACAACAAGGCATTAACTACCATTTAAAATAATAATAATAATATATTATTTTTGGTATAACTCAATGTTGTGTGAAACATAAGATTTGAAATAATCCCATTGTTGCATTTTAAGTACACTATCTGAAAAAGAATCCCCTTTAATGTAAAAACAATATCTCATTCCTAAATATTAAAAAAAGTGAAAATCTGTTATTCAATAAATACCTGGGTTGTTAAAAAAATAATTTTTTAATGTATTAAAGATGTGGTTTTCTAGTGTAAAAGGGTTTACATTACAATATAAAGCCTTTGAATTAGTATAAATAGGTACATGTCATGTAAATGACTTGTATAAGTCCTTATGAAGAATTATAATGTTATTTCCAATATAATACGAAAATTAACTATCTATAAAAAACTATTAAACCCATTATATTTAGTCGGATGATGTAATTTTTCTATTCATTATATAAAAGAATTAACTATATAGTAGAAATTGTGAGAAATATATGGATTGTAAGAGTATTAAATATATATTTTCATAGACATAGATTAACATGAGGCAATGGTTCCAGATAATGATATTCAATGATTATGATTTATCAACTGACCACCACCCATGGTAGGCTAATAATGTAGTTAATGCATTTATTAGCAATGACTATTGATTTATAACTATGGTGAGTATTTATAATAATTTTTTTGATCATGGGATTTTTAAAGTTGGATTTTGGAATTATTAGGGAAGAGGAAACATCAATCGTTTTCCAAATGATTTTCTGGAGATATTTATTTAAAAAAGATAAAAAGTTTCAAGAGTGATGATATGTGTAAACCCCCAAAATAAATAAATGGTTTAATTAACTAAACATCAATCTTTTGGACAATTTCACATAAACATTTCCATTATAAAGATTTATTTTTTGAATTATGAACTAAATATCCTTAAAATACGTGACATATAAATAACTGATAAAATAACATAATATATCATTAACCTAAAATAAATAAATAGTTTAATGATAATGGCTTAATCTTTTAATTTTTATCTAATAAATAAGATAGTTTATTATTTTTTATTATACATGATATAAATAAGGTATGTGATAGTTCTGAAAAATTTTAAGACACACATTACCTTAAAACCTCATTTAAAAAAAAATTTATTTTCTTAATAATTTTCATTCACATAATCATTTACAAAAATTAATTTAATTATTTATTTAAATTTTTTCTAATTTTTTTATAAATAGAATTTTATACCTCTTTTGAATATTATAAAAATCTTTTCAAATAGAGTGTTTCAACATAAATTATACAAAATATTTTGACTTTATTTTCCAAATGTAAATGTTATGTTATATTTTAACGTATACGTTTCCAAAATATTTTCCTTCCACTAAAAATTATATTTTATGACTTCATTACTTTATAATATTACATGTTTTATTAAATGAAGAATCCTTCATCATTTTTTGTGGTATATTATTTTTTTAAATGGGGATTTATAAGGTAATGGTATTTTGATATTTGAAAATGATTTGATTATGGGTTTGTAAGAATATTTCAATGTGTTTATGATGAAAAGATGCAAGATTAAAAATGTTTTGTTTTTGGTATGGTACTCTATAATTATATAAGTTATTAGGAGATCCCAATAAATATTATACAATGGGAGATCTAGATACGAAATATTCAACGGGTGATACCAATATAGCTTATATGATTGGTGTGTATGTTATAAATATATTATTCTTTTGGTAATGTTATATGTCTTTATGGAAAATAAATAGGGAGATAACCAAGGTGTATTATTTTAATTGTTTAACTATGTTCCAAATATTTCTAAATTGACATTAACTTTTGTTATGACTATAATTATATAATTTTCCTTCATGGGTGTCTTTTTTAATACTATGTGTCTTAATTATTTTATTTGAAGAAATGATTTTTCATCATGTTGATATTATTTATTTCATGTGATAAATTTATAATGTGATAAATGTAGAAAAAAATGGATATTATTTTTATTCTACAATGTAATGAATCAATTTATTTTATATCCCTTACTTTTATTTTTGTGTGAATCCCATATTTTGGAATGATTTTTTCAGTTTTAAGGATGAGTGTGAAAAATTATTTGGATATAATAAGGAAATATAAAATATGGTAATGGTGGGAATAAATACCACATTAATAAATTGGTTTTATTATGTATGAGTTTTTTCTAATTCTATTGAACTCTAAAATCAAATTGATATTGGATATATAAGCGATCCAAAATTTTCAATTGATGTTTTTTTGATTTGGATGGCTAATATTTTTGATCTTTTATCAGTATTAAAGCCTGAAAAGTTTATATTATTTTTATAACACTAAATCTATGGGTATGTGTTTTCGGTTGTTATACATATTTTCAAATGTGTATGTATGGGGTTTGATTATAAAATCATAGTAATATCCCTCTATGTGTTCTTTATCAAAAAAATTTAGAATAAATAATCATGATTGTTTGAACATAATAATAGAAAATATATATGGAGATTCCCAATAATGGAAATAAACAAGGAAGCATGCTACAACTGGAATAAATAAATCATAAATAAGTTTTTAAGATTAATTTTTTAAATTGATGTCTCTGTACTACACCCTACGTTCACTATGACATGGTCACCAAGATATTCTATATAACTAATTATCGTAGTTCCCTATATTAGTTGAATAGGAATTGAACTATTCATATAGAATTTAAAGTAAACACAAAAACTACATTACTAGAATATATTGTAATGGCAGACTTTATATATTACAAGGTAACCTACCCAATTTCATTGGTGATTCCTAGTCTTACTTGATAAAACATTAATCACTAAACATATCATCTTCAAAAACAATTTCATAATTAATTCCACTTTATTTGAAAAAAATACTTTTCTTTTTTTCATATCGTAAGAGGGAACAATTTAATCATGTCGTTCTATATAAACCAACTAACAACTTCCATGTAACATGTTCCACAACATCTATGAATTTATTTGTAAATTCCAAGAACCTACGGATATCCTAATAATGGAAGGGTGAGACAACCCAAATACTATATAAATAAATAATACATCTTTTTAGAATGATCATTAATTGCATATCATTATGATTCATTATAGAACCATACATTTTTAGTCTCTTTGGAAACCTGGATACATAATAAAAATTATACAAAATATATACATTATCCCCCAAAATGATCATCACAACTCTCGATAATATTTTCCATGTCACACATATTAAAATAATCATATCCACGAGAAAATAAACATTATAATGAGTAAGCTGCATTTTTTTGTTTGGGGAAAATCGGGCATATTAATTGATGATTATTTTCAATCATATCATGATCATATTAGTATGAGAAAATAATATTACCATTTGAAAATCATTCCCAAATATTTATAGATTGTAAACATGAGTCATGAAATATATCATCGTAGTATATAAAAAAACATCAAAAAAGAATTAAAGAACTTGATCCACGAGAGAATTACATTGTTATGTTATCATGTCATAATGTATTTTAATAAAGTGTGCTTCAATATTAATAATATAAATATTATTTGAAGGATTCCCACCAAGACATTCATCAGATTTTAGGCATTGGATAACCTTTCATGTGACTTCTTTTGGCGTCGTACAACCTCTTATGTTGCCCTCTCTGACTTGGGATAATATATATTCTTCCCTTTGATCTCATAAAACATTTATATTTAGTTAATCAATTGGTTGATCATAATTGGACCATCCATCACATAATCATAATCCATTCATATTTTTTACACAACATCATGAAATAATTTATGATTCTGTTATAACATAACGAATGAAAAATAAAACGATTTTCACTATGTTTTAATCATTAAAATCAATAACCATATAGATAATTTATTTGTATGGTATCTCAACCTCATATCCCGAGTGACACATATGTAACATCAATGTATGATATATATATGTATAAGTTATTTAAAAAAACTAAACTATTTCATGGGTAAAATACTATTTTCATTTGGAAATCAATTATTTCAAATATAATAATATACAGGATATGAGGGAAATATTTTTATTGAAAATATACATTGAAACTAATAATTTATTTTTAAATATATTGATTTTTCATGTTTAAGGGAATAGTCTTTTGTGCGGTGCTTATTAAAATAAATATTCAATTCATAATTTTGGTCAAAAGTACCTCATTTCCAATGAAATGATATGGTTCCTTCAATAAATTTGAAAAAAAAACAACAAAATTGGCTAATAATTAAGATACTAAATCATTGTATAATAGTAAAAAAACATCATGAAACCATTTAATAGATAATATGGACATGAAATGTAATATTATATAGTAATGAGATTAATACTATTGGATTTTCATTAAATTATTCAATAATACTTTTAAGTACATAGATATAGAAAAATGAAATGAAGGAATATTAATTTATTGAAAGTGCCATTTTATACGTAATGTTATATGATTATATAGAGATAGATCATATTATTTTATTATCCAAAATTTAATCTCAAAAAATTAATGTAAAAAGTTAGATTCTAACATAAAACACTTAAAACCTTGGTAATATTTGAATTAAAAATCCCATGAAATAGAGAATATTATATGTATTTTTTAAGCCACAAATTTTCTTGAATAATATCATAAAATACATTAATGGGTAGTATATATACCGAAAAAGGGATAAAATAAAGAATTTGGAAAATGTATCACAATAATAAAAATGAAATGAAAATACATTTCTAATTTTGTATCTTTAAAAAATCAAAATGATAAAATATATTACATTTTAACTTTATATACACATAATTTATAAGGATATAGTTTTTTTTCTCAAATATGTTTCTGTTCGGTAGTTACGGTCCCCAACACAAATAATGGTTACCTAATATCCAAAATTATAATCATGATATAATAATAATATTTTGTCCTTATATATGCATTTATATACCATTAATACAAATATGTGACGAAATATTTATAAAACACTTCATAGAGTTGATATTCTGTACAAATGCATCACTGATGTTTTCAATTTCTAATGTACACGAAAAACCTAAGGTAAATAATAATTCAAATTGACATAATAATTATAATTAATAAAATAATTTGTCATAAATATCATATATTAAAAATAAATCAACTATAAAAATCATCAACAAAATTCTATGATGGAATATGAATTATATAACAATGTGAATGTGGAATTCCACAGAAAGGCATGATGGATACATTAATTTAACATTTTATGGAAGGAAGGTGGGAAATGAATGAGAAAAAATTATAATTGAATTTAAATATATTGAAAGTATTTTAACAATAGTTTTATGAATGATATGAAATTTTTAGAGTGAGTATAGGGAGACATAAAATTGAATGAGATCAGTTAAGATATATAACTCTTCTTATAAAGAACTAATTTGGAGTACACCTTAAAAAATTTATGATTTGTCTGAGGATAATATAATTATAAATAAGAAAAATGAAAAGAATATATGAATATTTTTGGATTGGTATTTTTTGATATAGAATGCTCAAAATTCTTGTATAAGGGTGGATATGTGGATATCTTTTATAAGTGAGGGAGATTTAACACATGATATTTCTTAAAGGACATAAATATTGTAAGTTCTTTCTCGGGTATAACTGTTCTAAATGATAAATAATTCATAGGAAGGATAATATAGGGTAAAAATAATTAAAAATGAATAATTATAGAATAATTTATGGAATTATTTACCATATCTATTATTTTAACCCCTTAGATTACCTATTTAAATATTTACCCTTGTACAAACATTTCATTGTTTTACTATTTATCATGACTTATCTTGAAATTAAAATAAATAAAAAAAATTTAAATGATGATTCTAATATCTATAATCTAATTAATAATGTTAGAAATCAATAATTAGTAGAAATTATTTTTAAAATAAGAATGTAATATGAAATGAAAACCAATATTTTATTTAAAAATGCATTTTAAGAGTATAACGTGACTAATTCTTAATGCATTCATTATAAAAAAATAAAATTAATGTTAAAATAATTTTTTGAATATATAATTAATAAGATTCATAAAAATTATTTATCAGTAAGTATTAATTTGACTTGTTAATATAATAACATGGTTCATGCATAATAATTTTTTTTAGAAAATTTTGTTTTAGAAACATAATAATCTTATCCAAAAAATAATTATAATAGTTATTAGTATGTAATAAATTATACAATTTAAAGTAAGGGAGAGTTATCATACTTTTTGATTATATTGAATACACAATATGACGAATAAATTATTTATTTAATGAAACTAAATTATATTTTTACAAAAATATGGAATCCACGCTGTTCACTAAAAAATAATTCTTTTTATGAAAATCACAAAAAAATTTCCGTAGGATAATATGTAAATTTTTATTTTAAAAAATATTACTTATATAGTAGGGAAGATATTAAATATATTTATACTATATAATTTTTGATCAATATTTATTATGTACCATTATGATAAGCGACCAATTCATAAAGCATTAGTGTCCTCGGAAACTTTTGTAATTAAATAACTCATACATAAATGATCTGAATAATTTTTCCGAAATTGTTTTCACAAATAACACCCTTAATTAGAATCTCATACTTAAAACATTTCTTCATTACTTAGGGAAAAGGAAACATAATAATGAGAGATCTCAGATGCCCTATAATGGTAATAAATAGAGATATCAATCAATGATCATTTTTAAAAATACTATGAGAATAATAGTATGATACCGTGATATTTTCATTTGAAAATAATTCCCATAAATTAATAGATCATTATCAGGAGTCATAACATAAATCATGGATGTTAATAAGACCATATTTTTATAGGAATCAAATAACATGAGAAACAAAACCATAATGATTGTAAAATGCCATGTTATAAATGAGTTTTATAAAAATAATAATTGAATTATTATTTCAAGGAGACCCACAAACACATTAATCATATGTAGGACATTAGAAGACCACCCATGCACCTACATTGGGATTGGGATAACCACTTTTTTTTTGCTTTGGGGATGGGAAAACCTCTCATGTTCCCTTTAAACTCATAACAAAATAACCATTTCCCAATAAATTTGAGGATTGTAATAGAACCACCCAAAAAAATTATCATAATTAATTTTTATTGACTACATAAGGTATTTAACTACTTCTTTATTAAATAATATAAAAAACCCATGAAAATTAAAACTATATTCATCAATATTTCATCACCATAATTACAAACCATCTAGAGACAGAATAAATATGGTAAAATTGTATCATATTCCCAATATAAAAAAATAAGCATCAAAATATGTTATTATTGATGAAAATACCGTCGAAAGATCACCAGAGCATTTCTTGAGGGAAATAAAATTTTCAGTTGGAAATAAAATATATGAAATATAAAAATTTAATCATTTTTTAAGGAACATTTTTATTTTAAATTGACAATACTAATTTATAAATCATCATTGAAAAATATATTAGATATGATAGTAGGAAAATCTATTCATGTTATGTGGGTTAAAACAATTCCATTCACATTTTCTAGAATAGTTAAAATTACCACATATAGAAAATTTCAAGATGGTAGATTTGAAATTTTTCATAGAAATTTAATCATGTGTGATAATATATTTATTTTATAATTTTATAATAGTAAGAAAATTCTTCAAAACATTTTTAAGAATATATGTACATTAATGAAAATGATTCTCGACCGAATAGAAAGAAATTATATATTCTTTAAAAACATTCGTCTATAATTTGGAATAAACATTGAGAGAAAAATGAATGGAAACCATTTAATTCTAAAAGAAATTATTGTATAATAAAATAAATAATATCTTGGATATATAGTTTTTATATTTTCATCATTGATTTTTTTTGTATACACAATTATGGTAAAAAGTGAGATTGTAACGTAATACCATATCTAATTTGGCATCTTCTGAGTCGTAATCCTATTGAAATAAATAAAATCAATGAAAAATTTTTAAAATCACTAAAACAATGATAATAATGACATAATAAATCAAATTGTAAGTATATACACATCATAAAATAATATAGTCGTATAACATAATATATTTCACAAAGAAATAAATGTGAGATGATAAAGCTAAACCACTTTGATCACATTAAAATTAGATATCTTTGGTAAAATAATTTGAATTTTATATTTAAATACAATTTAATGAGAAGTATCAATGGTATAACATGTCAAATTGGTAGTATATACACATCATAAACATATATATGTGAATAATATCAAACATGTCTCAACAGAACATTATTGTGATGAAGAAACATTACCCTATGTCCTCCAATAATATATATATATATATATATATGTATATATATATATTAATTTTATATCAAATCTATTTTAACTATATGAATATCGTATATGATCTATAAGTATCAATTCATTAATTCACTATCATTCATATAAAAAAATTTATCATTTTGCCATAGATTGGCCAATGAAAAAATTGTGTTACACATAGATTAAATCATCACATACATTAACCATAGAGAGAATTCATTAGGATGGTATCATAGAATATTTTCACCACATAATCATATGTAACATAAAATTATGATATCATATATATAATATTCATTTAATAGATCACTTAAATATTTCTTAGATAAAATACCCTTTTCATTTTGAAATCACTTGTTTCAAATAAAAAAATATATAGGATATAAGTGAGAAAAATTTATAGCAAATAAACTCAAAAACATTTAATTTATTCTTAAATGTAAAGAGTATTCATGATTGGGTGAAGAGTAATTTTCAGTACTTATTATTTCAAATATTACATTTATAATTTTGGTTAAAAGTACCACATTTATAAATATATAATGTGATTATTTTTATAAATTTGAATAAAAATCCAATAAAGGGTATTAATTAATTTCCTAAAAAATTAAATAATATTAAAAAAATAATGTAACCATAAAATATATAATATGGACATGAATGATAATATTCCATAGTGAATAGAGAAATATTTTTGGTTTTCCATAAAATTTTTCTTTCATGATTTTATGTATATTGAGATAGAAAAATGAAAGAAAGAAAAATATAATTTAGAGAAATTACCATTTTATATGTTGAGATATATGATTATATAGATATATATCATATAATTTTATCATCCAAATTTTAATCATAAATAATCCATGTTAAAAAGTGAGATACTAACATAAATCACAAAATACATTGGTAATATTTGAATAAAAAAATTAAATAGACAATCAAATATGTATTTTTGCAGCCACACATTTTTTTAATAAAATCATTATATAAATTAATGAGTATTCTTTACACCACGAAAAGTGATAAACTAGTGAATTTTGAATATGTATCATAAGAATAAAAAATAAATGAGAATACTCTAATAATTTTGACATTTTAGGAAAAAGTAAAATGAAAAAATAAATTACATTTTAACTTTATATAATATAAATTTACAAGGATACATTTTTTTCCCACATATTCTTCAGTTCAATAATTATTGTTATTGAGCTCTAATAATGGTAACATAATATCCAAAATTATAATGATGTTCTAATTATAATATTATGTTATTATATAAAAATATTTTTCAATTAATACAAATATGTGATGAAATATTTATAAAACCCATCATAGGGTCGATAATTCAAACATACAATGGAGTGATGTTCCCAATTTATGATTGTAGAGACCCAATCTTTACATAAATTGAAATTACATTACTTTTCCGGAATACCTAATACATAAAAAATACACACACCAAAGGACCATAATAGTTTAGTGTCTTTGGAAACTCAGAATATAATCTTCTAATATTGGTGAAAGATCTTCAACATCTCCCATATAGATCATCCGTTTTTTTACCTAAAACCTTTCTTTATTTCCTGGGGAAAAGAAAACTTATAAAAGATGAGATCAAATGCTCAGTAAGGGTAAGCATGGGGAAAATAAAACATACCATATACATTTTAACTTCAAAACATGAACATAAAGTTTACACATCAAAATCATGAGTTGTGAAATAAATATTTGTAGTATGTAAGGCATAGGTCATAAAAGACCATCATTCATGATAAAATAGCATGGGAATAAGACATTTAATTGTGGAAAAATATTAAGCACATTATGTGACACCCCAGGTAAATAAAGAATATGACATTTCATATTTATCCGTATTTATGAATAAAATATTTAAATAACTTTAAAGGGGACGCTATGCTCGATGGCGTACCCAACACGCAACAACGAGTTTCTTGGGAATCTTATGTTGCACTCTAATAATAAAATAATATTATTTTAAATGGTAGTTAACATGTAGCCGTTGTAATGGAGGGAATTGATAGAAATAAATAAATATGATTATATATGTTTTTAAATGTTTTTACATTTATCCAATAAAAGATAATGGCTTAAAATACGGAAAGAATTCAATTTTAGGCGTATATGCCCTAGTTTTCACTAAAGGTTCACTTATCACCTTTTGAGGGCGAACCGTCATTGAATATAGTTTTGATCACTCTTATACATTATTTTGAACCAAATAAAACTCTTATTAAGAATCGGGACATCAAAATTTACTTTGTGTAAATTTTTGGTATCTTTCCGATAAAGTTCATTTTTTTTAATGAATAGTGTAAAATGTTGAATTTTAATTCAAAACCACTTTTTAATCTAATTTATTTATATGATTAGATTATATTTTGAATTGGTTTTAATGTGAAATTAGAAAATATTTTTACCATTAAATCCAATAGTGTTCGTTGGAATCAATTTCACTTTGAAATCAGACTTAAACTAGTGTCAATTTTTTGATACTTATTGTTTCCTAAAACACGCTATTTGACATGACAGCGGGAATTAATTATTAAATTAATTAATGTGAATTATATGTTTTGAATTTTGTAAAATGGACTTCATTTTTGAATTCATAATATCAAATATATCTTAGGGTGAATTTTTGGGATATTTCTGAAAAACTTCAATTTTGATGAATAGTGAAACCACTAAGTGGTACTTATAAAAACTGATTTTCCGTTTAAATGAAATTCTGCCATCATTGTGTTTTGATTTTTAAAAATCCGACATACATGGTTGTCATTAAGAAGTAAAATGTGGTTCAATGAGATTAAAATAATTTCTTGGTGAATAGTAACTTATTATGTTTTTAATCGCGATTAGTGGTAATTAGTGTAGTTTAAGGTAAAAATAATGCTTTAATAAAATGAGATGAGCTTGACACATGTCTTACCCTCATTGGTTGTATCATGGCCGACCAAGACAAGCCATGGGTCAACTTGGGGACCCCATGGATCCACTTTGGTTGGGAAATGACATAAATAACATTTTATTTAATGTAAATGTAAAATTGACACAAACATGATATGTTTTACTAAAACAATTTTTAAGTGGGGTTATACAAGTCATCTTTTAGATTATAAATATAAATTGGAAAGATAATATGATTTCCTACATCATAGTATTTTTTTATAATTTTTAGACATTAAATAAATTAAATTATTTATGACATAATAATGATGCAGCGATGACATCATTATTTGACGATTTAAATAAAATGGAAAGATAATGTAAAATCTATGAACTACACATGTCCAAAACTTATTGGATGAGTGTATTTCGAAGACTTATCACCTTATCCACGAATTATATCAATGTGGGACCTTTTGAAACCGAAAAACATTTTCAAATAAAGTAATATTTCTTTACTTTCCATAAGTGCCCCTCCTCTCCTCTTATAATAGGCCCCCACCTCTACATCATTTAACACACTCCTCAAGCCTTTGGCTCGGCCAAACCCTTCCCATTTACTCTCTCCAAATCCCTCTCCTCATCCTAGAGGATTACCTTTGGGCAGAATCCTTTCAAAGGAAGCCTTTAGGCTCAAATCAAAAGGAGTTACACTTTTAAAGGTAATTCATTCTCTCATGTTCATTTGTTTTATTTTGCTTCTCCAACCCCCTAAACTCTTTTTATTTACTTATTTTGTAACAACTCCAGTATCTTCAATATACTAGGATGTTGTTATAAGATTTATTCGAGCTACACTCTCACACAACTACATCAAATGGTTAAAGAACATACGGTTTCTGTGGATGGTGAAATTCTGCCTCCCGAAACGATGATTGTTCAATACTCATTTAACACCTTCAACGGTGGCCATTATGATGTCACTATTTTTATATATGATATATAATATGTTTATGTTTTATTTATGCTTCTGTATTTTTTCATTTTTTGTCTTACCTTTATGGCTTCCATTATGGGTATACACGATATCTTCATTTAAGGAAGTGCGGACTACCGCCCCCTCAAAGTGATTTGATTCGTTAAATACCATATGTGGGATGTATAAAGGATGGAAATATGATATCATATATGATATTATACTGGAATTATAATATACATTTATATCATTATTATTCCATTCAATAAAATACAAAATAGAAATGAAAGTAGTGTTCATGCGTACGTACGGCTTACCGTCTCCAGGAACGGTGCATTTCATTTCTTACCTCTAAATGATTATGTAATGTTATAAATGCATGAATGTACTGGATATATATGACATATATGATATCTAAATAATGAATAAAATTCTGGATATAATAAACATTTGGCCACACGAACAACATGTAATTGTAAGAAGTCCACTTTCGACTTAAGAACCAAATATCGGCAAAACAAATATTATTAACTTAAATAATTACATAATGTTTATGACATGGTAATAAGTGGTATAAAAGTAATAATGAACTTGAAAAAGGTTCTTAATTAATTAGAAATTAACTCAAGTTTATTATTCAGGAGATTAAAGAACGATCGAGTCATGTCGGACCCGAGGTAAGGGATCCTACTCCTCTCTTTCTTTTTAAGTACACACTTTTATGTCATTCCTTTTAAAGCTCATATTTCTTGTTATTGGGATGATAATATATATTACACATACTGTAATTTTTATTTTCATGTGATGAGATACCCTATTCTCTCTCATCAATCCATTTTGGAAGTTTTGAGTGGCACCGTTAGGCTGCCAAACTTTCGTAAGAGATCTAACCTCTCTCTTCTTTTTAAGTACTCTCCTTTTTGTCACTTCTTTTAATCTCCTATTTGTAATGTTGGGGGATGTTATTTTATATTCCTATTTCTTTAAATTTTATTTTAATGTGATGAGATACCCTATTTGATCTCATTAATCCATATTCAGAAGTTTTATGTGGCGCCGTTAGGCTGCCGAGTTTTCGTAAGGGATTTTTCATCTCACTTTTATTCCCTTGAGATTTATGCTACATTTGCCACAAATTCCCTTGAGTGGTGTATGTACTTCCCATTATTCTACTCTTTGTGTAATATACTTTCGTTTATGAGTATTTACATCAATTATCTTTTGTTCTTCTTTCATGGGGTGTATGTTTTGAAAGATACCCAAGTCGGTAAGGGAACCTTTCACCCTCCTCTTTTTTAAAAGACTTCTTTTGTTGGGTCTTTTAATTTACATATCGTTATGTTGGGATATGTTCTCATATATCCATATTGATGTTAATTTTATATCCATGTGATGAGATACTCTTTTTATCTCTCATCAACTCTTTTTGATGTGATGTCGTTAGGCTGTCAAGGGAACTTCTTAACCCAATTTCGATTTCTTTGGGTTCAACATGTAGTCATTGAATATGTCGTCCATTGAATATGTGTGAATGACATTTTTACACTTAATATCCACTTATATTGGGTGTATTTATATTTGTCACACATATTTTTGAGATTGATTTGTCCTTAATTTAAGGATACCTTCTTTATAAGGGATTTCATCACATTTGACATTTCTATTGAGGGTTCATTGTTGTTATGCACCAATTCACTCTTATATGGTGTATATACTGTCCTTTGGAGTATTATATCATGAATCCATTTATTCTCATGATATTATAAAGTTTTGACAAAATGTTATTACTCAACTATTATATTCAAGTGTCTCTAATTTTGGTAAAACCCCTTTAACCAAAATATCGTTTTTAATGTTTTAATTATTTGTCCTTATTAATATCCATGTTTTCAAAATGGTTTTAAGGATTTATTTATATGGATATTAATGGTTTAAAATTTTAAGCTTCAAGGTGGTATGGGACACTTTGATTCAAAAATCTCTTTATTAAATGTTTTAAATGGTTTTGGAAATGGTTTCTTTTTGAATGGATTCAATATTTCAATATACTAAAATGTTATATTGTGATTGAAATGTGAAAATGTTATGTTTCCTTTATGCATGTTTTATGTGACACATTTATGTTATGGTTCTTGGGAATTGTTATGAAAACGGGTGGTTCCGTGATAAACTAAGGGCGGATGAGCCCGTTACAGCTCTCCAATGCATTGGGTAATGCGAAGGAGTGAAACGTTAAGGTTTCTCCGAAGAGATTTAGGGAATATACTGTGATGGGTATTCCAAACGTAACCAAGAGGGTTACTCCCCACGTAAAAATGTTATGAATGCCTCAAGTTACCTTTATGTCTTATGTTTTCTATGATTTATTCATTGTTTGATGAGGTATGTTAAAGTGCCTATGTTTTATGGGTAAAGTATGATTTCATTCGTATTATATATGAGTTCATGTTTCCTTTCCATATTTTTATAACCCTTACTGTGATTTTTATGCTCATCCCATGTTTTTGAAATGTTTTTCACAGGTCAAGGGAAAGGTACATGATGTGATGATAGTGTCAAGGATGTTTCAAGAAAGAATCTGTGTTATATTTTAAATATGTTTCTGTTGATGGGAAGAATGAATACTGTCTTTTATGTAAACACTTTGTTTAAATGTGGAATGTAATGCAAGTTTCATGATCTAATTCTCTAAAACTCTAAACCTGAAAATATCCTCAATGTGTAATCTTGTAATAACTCATGATTAAGTAAGGTTTAAGGCTGGGGCCTTATAGTTGGTATCAAAGGCCGGTTTAGATAACTTTAGAGGTTCGGGTATTCTTTAATCATAAGTGACATTACCATAATGGTTAGGATTTCAGAAAGATTCCTAGTTTTAGATAAAGTGAATGAGTAAGTATCTCTTAGCGTTTACCTTCCTCGTTAGTACATGATGGTTTTGTTGATATACTCACACTGACCTTTTTGGTTTTAGTAAATGGCTGGATCTAGTAGGCACCAAAGTGACAATGGGTTTGAAGGAAACTGCGGTGGTTCTCTGATTAAGATACTCGATGAGATGGGGGATTCAATGAGGAATCTCATGGTTTTTCTAAACCAACTATCAAGGAGTCATGATCAACCACTTGAACCTTGGTGAGTTCTCTAATGCATCATGTACGAGATGGCCAACTCAATGTGGAAATTCAGGTAATAATTATTAAGGTAACCATTAGGGTTTATATGATCCTAACTTTTGAGGTAATTATGGGTTATTATATGATATGATGGAAAATGAAGGGCATGAGATAAAATTGAGGTTAAAATATGTTATGATTATTCTTGAATATTTTATCTCATTTTGGGGAATGTTTTAAGAATTATATAGTTTTGGAAAAAGGACAACACGCAGACCGTGTGACATCCCGTCGTGTCAGAAAAAGCTGCGGGAATCGAACCCAAAACCAAAGTGCGACTGGTATTTATCGACTACCATTGGACTACGTGAAGTCCCTGGTTAGTTTGACCGATTCTTTTTAGTTATATGATTTTATGAATTAAGAGTAAGTTGATTTTGGAGGATATGTGATTAGGATAATTACTTTTCAATGTGAGAATTTAGGAGCAACTGATGTTGTTTGGAGATAAATGTTACGATTTAACTTGGTAGGCTAAGTGACTAAATCCTTCAAATATTTGGGTTTCAATCTTAGTTTGGTTTACTTTGAAGAATTTTATGGACAAATGGTCCTCGTTGAACTTTGGGTTTTGTTGGACAAATTTTGGAGATTAAGAATAGATTTTCTTTTTATAAAGGGTTATCCTTTTCTGGATTATCTGATCTTGTACTAGCCTTTTTGGTTTTGGTTTTGGTTAAAGACATGGGAAGTATATAGTTCTATTTTGTGGATTAGGTGATTCCCTAGAAGTTGATTATAGTACTCTTAATGTGAACAAGTCTTCCTAAATACTCATCTTTTGGAGAAAATATGAGTTTGTGTAAGGAATCTAAGAAAAGTTGAAAGTCAATATGATAAGTGATTATGTTTCCTTATGAATAAATTCCTCAATAAAAAGTAACTTAAAACAAAAATGTTGTCTATTAACTTTTCCTACTGGGGAATCGAATACTGTTTAACCCATCACAAGTTTGTGATTTTCTCTTGGTTAACTTTCTCCTAAACATGTTTTCTATCACTCTCCATCAGAACATGACCCTTTGTTTTTTCCTCCATGTCCATATTTTCATTCTTGGAATCCTAGTATGGGTTAACTCGGGTGACCTTTGTACTTATCTCTCTTTATTTTAAAGTGTTTGTTTTACCGACTTTTGTTCCGATGTGGGACTTTCAAGGATGTTTCCAAGCGCAATTTTAAAATTGCGAGGACGCAATTCCCAAAAGGGGGGAAGGATGTAACACCCCAGGTAAATAAAGAATATGAAATTTCATATTTATCCATATTTTTGAATAAAATATTTAAATAACTTTAAACGGGACGCTATGCTCGATGGCATACCCAACACGCAACAACGAGTTTCATGGGAATCTTACGTTGCACTCTAATAAAAAAATAATATTATTTTAAATGGTAGTTAACATGTAGCCGTTGTAATGGAGGGAATGGATAGAAATAACTAAAATATGATTATATATGTTTTTAAATGTTTTTACATTTATCCAATAAAAGATAATGGTTTAAAATACGGAAAGAATTCAATTTTAGGCGTATATGCCCTAGTTTTCACTAAAGGTTCACTTATCACCTTTTGATGACGAACCGTCATTAAATATAGTTTTGATCACTCTTATACATTCTTTTGGACCAAATAAAACTCTTATTAAGAATTGGGATATCAAAATTTACTTTGTGTAAATTTTTGGTATCTTTCCGATAAAGTTCATTTTTTTAATGAATAGTGTAAAATGTTGAATTTTAATTCAAAACCACTTTTTAATCTAATTTATGTATATGATTAGATTATATTTTGAATTGGTTTTAAAGTGAAATTAGAAAATATTTTTACCATTAAATCCAATAGTGTTCGTTGAATCAATTTCACTTTGAAATCAGACTTAAACTAGTGTCAATCTTTTGATACTTATTGTTTCATAAATAACGCTATTTGACATGACAGCGGGAATTAATTATTAAATTAATTAATTTGACTTATATGTTTTGAATTTTGTAAAATGGACTTCATTTTTTAATTCAGAATATCAAATATAGCTTTGGGTGAATTTTTGGGATTTTTCTGAAAAACTTCAATTTTTGATGAATAGTGAAACCACTAAGTGGTACTTATAAAAACCGATTTTCCGTTTAAATGAAATTTTTCCATCATTGTATTTTGATTTTCAAAAATCCGACATACATGGTTGTCATTAAGAAGTAAAATGTGGTTCAATGAGATTAAAATAATTTTTTGGTGAATAGTAACTTATTAAGTTTTTAATCGCGGTTAGTGGTAATTAGTGTAGTTTAAGATAAAAATAATGCTTTAATAAAATGAGATGAGCTTGAAACATGTCTTACCCTCATTGGTTGTATCATGGCCGACCAAGACAAGCCATGGGTCAACTTGGGGACCCCATGGATCCACTTTGGTTGGGAAATGACATAAATAACATTTTATTTAATGTAAAAGTAAAATTGACACAAACATGATATGTTTTACTAAAAAAAATTTTAAGTGGGGTTATACAAGTCATATTTTTTATTATAAATATTAATTGGAAAGATAAAAAGATTTACTACATCATAGTAGTTTTTTTATAATTTTTAGACATTAAATAAATTAAATTATTTATGACATAATAATGATGCAGCGATGACATCATTATTTGACGATTTAAATAAAATGGAAAGATAATGTAAAATATATGAATTAAACAAGTCCAAAACTTATTGGATGAGTGGATTTAGAAGCCTTATCACCTTATCCACGAATTATATCAATGTGGGACCTTTTGAAACCGAAACACATTTTCAAATAAAGTAATATTTCTTTACTTTCCAAAAGTGCCCCTCCTCTCCTCTTATAAAAGGCCCCCACCTCTACCTCATTTAACACACTCCTCAAGCCTTTGGCTCGGCCAAACCCTGCCCATTTACTCTCTCCACATCCCTCTCCTCATCCTAGAGGATTCCCTTTGGGAATAATCCTTTCAAAGGAAGCCTTTAGGCTCAAATCAAAAGGAGTTACACTTTTAAAGGTAATTCATTCTCTCATGTTCATTTGTTTTATTTTTCTTCTCCATCCCCCTAAAATCTTTTTATTTACTTATTTTGTAACAACACCAGTATCTTCAATATACTAGGATGTTTTTATAAGATTTATTTGAGCTACACTCTCACACAACTACATCAAATGGTTAAAGAACATACGGTTTTCGTGGATGGTGAAATTCTGCCTCCCGAAACGATGATTGTTCAATACTCATTTAACACCTTCAAAGGAGCCATTATGATGTCACTATTTTTATATATGATATATAATATGTTTATGTTTTATTTATGCTTCTGTATTTTTTCATTTTTTGTCTTACCTTTATGGCTTCCATTATGGGTATACACGATATCTTCATTTAAGGGAGTGCGGACTACCGCCCCCTCAAAGTGATTTGATTCGTTAAATACCATATGTGGGATGTATAAAGGATGGAAATATGATATTATATATGATATTATACTGGAATTATAATATACCTTTATATCATTATTATTCCATTCTATAAAATACGAAATAGAAATGAAAGTAGCGTTCATGCGTACGTACGGCTTACCGTCTCCATGAACGGTGCATTTCATTTCTTACCTCTAAATGATTATGTAATGTTATAAATGCATGCATGTACTGGATATATATGACATATATGATATCTAAATAATGAATACAATTCTGGATATAATAAACATTTGGCTACACGAACAACATGTAATTGTAAGAAGTCCACTTTCGACATAAGAACCAAATATCGGCAAAACAAATATTATTAACTTAAATAATTACATAATGTTTATGACATGGTAATAAGTGGTATAAAAGTAATAATTAACTTGAAAAAGGTTCTTAAGGAATTCTAAATTAACTCAAGTTTATTATTCAGGAGATTAAAGAACGATCGAGTCAAGTCGGACCCGAGGTAAGGGATCCTACTCCTCTCTTTCTTTTTAAGTACACACTTTTATGTCATTCCTTTTAAAGCTCATATTTCTTGTTATTGGGATGATAATTTATATTACACTTACTGTAATTTTTATTTTCATGTGATGAGAGACCCTATTCTCTCTCATCAATCCATTTTGGAAGTTTTGAGTGGCGCCGTTAGGCTGCCAAACTTTCGTAAGAGATCTAACCTCTCTCTTCTTTTTAAGTACTCTCCTTTATGTCACATCTTTTAAGCTCCTTTTTGTAATGTTGGGGGATGTTATTTTATATTCCTCTTTCTGTACATTTTATTTTAATGTGATGAGATACCCTATTTGATCTCATTAATACATATTCAGAAGTTTTATGTGGCGCTGTTAGGCTGCCGAGTTTTCGTAAGGGATTTTTCATCTCACTTTTATTCCCATGAGATTTATGCTACATTTGCCAAAAATTCCCTTGAGTGGTGTATGTACTGCCCATTATTCTACTCTTTGTGTAATATACTTTCGTTTATGAGTATTTACATCAATTATCTTTTGTCCTTCTTTCATGGGGTGTATGTTTTGAATGATACCCAAGTCGGTAAGGGAACCTTTCACCCTCCTCTTTTTTAAAAGACTTCTTTTGTTGGGTCTTTTAATTTACATATCGTTATGTTGGGATATGTTCTCATATATTCTTATTGATATAAAGTTTATATCCAAGTGATGAGATACTCTTTTTATCTCTCATCAAATCTTTTTGATGTGATTCTGTTAGGCTGTCAAGGGAACTTTTTAACCCAATTTCGATTTCATTGGGTTCAACATGTAGTCATTGAATATGTCGTCCATTGAATATGTGTGAATGACCTTTTTACACTTAATATCCACTTATATTGGGTGTATTTATATTTGTCACACATTTTTTTGAGATTGATTTGTCCTTAATTTAAGGATACCTTCTTTATAAGGGATTTCATCACATTTAACATTTCTATTGGGGGTTCATTGTTGTTATGCACCAATTAACTCTTATATGGTGTATATACTGTCCTTTGGAGTATTATATCATGAATCCATTTATTCTCATGATATTATAAAGTTTTGACTAAATTTTATTCCTCAACTATTGTATTCAAGTGTCTCTAATTTTGGTAAAACCCCTTTAACCAAAATATCATTTTAAATGTTTTAATTATTTGTTCTTATTAATATCCATGTTTTCAAAATGGTTTTAAGGATTTATTTATATGGATATTAATGGTTTAAAATTTTAAGCTTCAAGGTGGTATGGTACACTTTGATTCAAAAATCTCTTTATTAAATGTTTTAAATGGTTTTGGAAATGGTTTCTTTTTGAATGGATTCAATATATCAATATACTAAAATGTTATATTGTGACTGAAATGTGAAAATGGTATGTTTCCTTTATGCATGTTTTATGTGACACATTTATGTTATGGTTCTTGGGCATTGTTATGAAAATGGGTGGTTCCGTGATAAATTAAGGGCGGGTGAGCCCGTTACAGCTCTCCAATGCATTGGGTAACGCGAAGGAGTGAAACATTAAGGTTTCTCCGAAGAGATTTAGGGAATATACTGTGATGGGTATTCCAAACGTAACCAAGAGGGTTACTCCCCACGTAAGAATGTTATGAATGCCTCAAGTTACCTTTATGTCTTATGTTTTTTATGATTTATTCATGGTTTTATGAGGTATGTTAAAGTGCCTATGTTTTATGGGTAAAGTATGATTTCATTCTTATGTATATATGAACTCATGATTCCTTTCCATATTTTTATAACACTTTCTGAGCTTTTTATGCTCATCCCAAGTTTTTGAAATGTTTTTCACAGGTTAAGGGAAAGGTACATGATGTGATGATAGTGTCAAGGATGTTTCAAGAAAGAATCCGTGTTATATTTTAAATATGTTTCCGTTTATGGGAAGAATGAATACTGTCTTTTATGTAACCACTTTGTTTAAATGAGGAATGTAATGCAAGTTTCATGATCTAATTCTCTAAAACTCTAAACCTGAAAAGATCCTAAATGTGTAATCTTGTAATAACTAAAGATTAAGTAAGGTTTAAGGCTG
Organism: Viscum album; assembly: GCA_963277665.1. Classification (NCBI taxonomy): domain Eukaryota; kingdom Viridiplantae; phylum Streptophyta; class Magnoliopsida; order Santalales; family Viscaceae; genus Viscum; species Viscum album. The sequence goes on along the minus strand of OY728165.1, from coordinate 65,430,222 downwards.
GGGCCTTATACATTATATTATTTCCATAGAATCCAAGGTATTGCTACCAAGACCATATCAGTGGACAAATCCCCTTGCGGAATCGAGTGCACTCCTCGTTCCATTCCTGTATCACTGAACTAGATTAACTTACCATTCCAGTCATGTCTATCTCATGAGATATAAATGTTTACCCAATGCATTGTAGGGAGATATAGGTCCCACCCATCTCATATTGAAATCATTCTTATGTGTGCCAGAACATAAACATAAATCATTCATCCTAACGAGAAGTATAAAATCGGTTTTATTAACATCATCCCATCATAACATAATCCATATAAAACAAATGGATATCATTTCATCATAAAAAATTGGAACCATGTAAATCATAGAGACGTTATACTTGAAACATACACATATGAAATAATGTCATCTTGGATGGAAAATTGTTTTGATAAAAAAACTTGAAATGAATTCTTGAGGAAAATATCCTTTGTTCTTCAAAATCATTTTCATTTTACAAAATGACATGAAATTTTAAAAGAAAAGGATTTTGTTGAAAATATTCATGAAATCATGTTGAGTAAGATTCTTGAAAATAAGGAGTTATCGAACCGTAAAAATCCTTTCATTCCATATAAGTTAAAAAAACATTCTCCTCGTACTTTTGTCCGAAAAGTAAAAAAATTCCTCGTATGGTAAACAAGAGAAATATTCCATACATATCTTGTGGTAAAAGTAATAAAATGGTAAAAATTACTTTAAACATAAATTAAACCATTTTTTTAAAACATTGATATGGATGATAAATATAACCCCATAAAACACATACGAATAAACAATCTCAGATAAAAATAAAATTTTAAAATTATGACTTACCTTAGGTCTGATATTCTTCGTACGCATCCAAAACTCCAGTATAATGATTTAAACAATGTCATTTACTTATTAACAAATCATATTCATCGTTATTATATCATATATGGTTCACTTATGACTTTATATTACTCTTTCTTTTGTAAATTCCATGTTAAAGCAGTGTTTTGGGTAAAATCGTTTTATTTATCATACATGTTTGGATTTGATATTCATGATATTATTATTACTTATATAATTATTTAATTACTTCCATAATGTAAATAATGATTTTTATATCATATATATTCAGTATATATATATATATATATATATATATATAATAGATAGATAAATGAAATGAAATACACCGTTCATGGAGACAGTTGGCCGTACGTACGCATGAACACTGTTTTCCTTTCCTTATTGACTTGAGTAGAAGTATGTATATGAAATATATATATACATAAATCCAGTCAATTTATCATGTCATATATATCATTATTATTCATTTTATATAATTTATATTCATTCTGGAATGGTTTACATGGAGAATGAATCTCATCACTTCGTGGAGACGGTAATCCGTACGTATGCACGAGCGATGATATCGTTCCCATAATTATGAAATTTAATTGGGGTGGATGGTATAATATCTCATAATCAGTATGATGTTATAATAACTATATATTGATATTCTTTACACCATTATACCGATCCATGTAAGGTGGTGGTGGAAAGATAGATTCCACAACGGCGTGTAGACAGTATTCCGTACGTACGCACACGCGGTGATTCCGTTTTACATATGATGTATAGAAGAAGTTTTTTCATATTTATAATTACATATCAGTATATTAGTGATACTTATCTTATTACTTTATAATTAAACAACTAATGAAGAAGAAGTTGAATAAGAAAGAAACTTGAATGAATCTGTAGAAGAGATTATCTCTTCTTCGATGCACCTTTTTTAAGCTGTCTCTTAAGGGCACTAGATTTGTTCTTTCGAGCAGACAAAAACCTCTATAATGTTTCTAGGGAATTTTAGAAGGGAAATAGGAAGGGTTTGGATGACCTTGAAATCTCAAAGTTGTGTAAAGAGAAGAGGGAAGAGGTGTCATTTTATAACGTAGGAGAGGGGAACCTTAGGAAAAACAGAAAATATTATTTTATAATAATGTCATATTCTGTTTATAATAGCTCCAAATTGATTTATTTAGAATCTAAATTAGGGATGGGTTGAAATCATCTCAACCAATAGGTTTTAGACAATTTTAAATTTATATTTTAACCTTATCATTTAGAATTAACTCTAAGTTAAATAATTTAAATTTTACCTTGCCTTCTTGTTTTTTTACACTATATGGTTAATAAACATACTATAACAAGCCAAACGATCCCCAAGTGGTTAATTATTAATATATATAACCATATCTAAGTCATTTTTATGAAAATTAGATTTTTAGGAATAAAATAACAATTAATAATAAAATATTTATTTTAAAAACTATTTTATGTCAATTTTGATACCATTTGGTAATTGATTTTTGTGAAAATAATTACTGAATGATTAGTTATAAAAAAGTAAATTAAATCAATACTAACATGTCATATTATCCTATAAAATTATTTTAATTCATAAAAAGTTTCAAATTACATTTATTTGGGTATTTATAATATCAATTATGTTAATATTTCATTAATAAGGTAATTACTGCAACATTATAGTTTCATAAATAAATTAAAATATTTAATGTATAAAAAAATAATGTACCATTATGTAGGAAATAATTTTATCATTCTAATGAATATTTATAGTCGAATTTATCTTATGTATAATCCGATATTAAAAATGTTTTAGTTATTAAATGTTGATTTTAACTCTTTTAACTCTTCGTTAAATAAAATAATAATAAATGTCCTAATCTAATCCAAGTGGACCTAAAGGGTAATATTTTATTCCAAAGGTTGTTTTTGGTCGAATTACACTTATCTAATAGAATTAGGACATGTGTTAGGGTAATAATAATATCATTTTCACCCTTAATTACCCTGCCTGAATGGCCCGATGGCCTTCATTTTTTATTGATTTTTGATAACCCCCCTTTCAAGGGATGAGAGGGAACCCTTACAAGGCCCGTAGGCTCAGAGATTACATGGCCCATAGGCTTAAGGGATTACATGACCCGAAGGTATTTAGGGAATTCAACCAGACTATCTACAAGGAACTGCCCCTCCCCATCATCTACATCTTGATAGTAGCTCTCCACCTTTGCATGCCCGTCTGGCTAGGCTTCCCGTGCAAGCACAGAAGCGGTAAAATTAATTTTTAACTGTGTCTCTTGGATTATCGAAATTCAACTCATAGTAGTGGTAAAATTAATTTTTATGTACAATTGAAAATGCTCCTAGGAGGTGGATAAAAGACGGTGAAATGTTCAATAAAATTTTTATATATCTAAAATTATTATAAAATGACTCCAATGAAATACATTGAAATTATATAGGTATTATGTATCAATTTTGACCTAAAATAAATTTAAATAAAATAAATAATTATTTAAATAAAAATTTTGGTTTTAAATAGTATCCCAGTGTATTCACTGTTAATCAAAAAATGAATGTTTTCAGAAAAATACCAAAAATTCACCCTAGGTTAATTTTGATATTCCGAATCCAAAAATGAAGTCCATTTTGAAAGATAAAATTTATAAAATATCAAAAAGTGGGTATAACTATTCATAACGGCTAATTTATAATAATATTATAATAATATCTCGTTTAGTGTAACTCGGTATTGCATACTACCCATGCTATCGAAGAAGGTCTTGATTGCGTTTAATGCAAGCCCTGTTAGGGTTGCATATAGGGAAAGCTTCCTTTGGTGTTGAGTATAACATACTCAAAATATAGTTCAATTATACATTGATCAAAATATAAACATAGTGTTGTGTAAAATGAATTTTATTCGAAAGAATGTGAAATTTTGTGCATCACAAGCCAAGAATAGTGTTGTGTATTCTAAAAACTAATATGTTGTTGCATATAGCGCAATATTATCTTGGTGTAGCGTACAACACAAGACATAAATGAAATTAAAAATACTCTTTCTAAAAATAATTTGGGGTGTTTCATTCTACCCCACTAAAAATGAATTGTCCCTCGAAATTCATCAGGGTTATAAGTGGTTTACTACTTTAAAGTTTCATTCATAGAAACCCATAGCGTAAAACGGGATACTATAGCTTAATTTTAAAAAATAAACTATGAAACATAACGATTACCCAAAGTAACTCATCACTCGGTTACCACATAGAAGAACATAGGTGAAAACATGGACATAGGAGAAAAATCAAACAATCTGGTTCTGATGGAGAGTGGTAGAGGACATGGTTATGAAAAATCCAACAATCAAAAAGCCATAAATTTTTGATGATCTAAGATACCATCTGATTCATCAGATATGAGGGCACTATGAAAACATTTTTGGTTTTCAAGATCATTTACCAAATGTTTAATAATTTTTTAATTAAACGAAATACTTACTTGATTTTGGTATAATAATACCATTTCTTGTGCCTCAAACAATTTCCACATCACCTATTAAAGAAAATAAGTTGAATTTGTCGTTTGTAAAGTGTTAGCAGATCATGTGATATAATGAGAGGTCATTTCATCTTTCTGAAACATAAGGTTTGAAAAAGTTATATACATAAGTCCATCTATGGTGAGATTAATCGTATATGGATCGAAAAATGGAATAATACTTTATCTATGATACCACTTAATAAAATAAAACTAGTTAGGACTAACTAGGGACTTCCTGTAGGCCAAAGGTAGGAGATAAAGGCCTGTCTCACTTCGGTTGTGGGTGCCATTCCCACAACCTTGTCCGACGCGATAAGTTGTCTCCCATCCTATAGTTTTTCCCATTTTCTAAAACTATTATAACATTCCAGAAATAGTATCAATAAGTTCTATCCTTAAAAATACTATCTTATGACTATCTTCACCTATTCCAATCTTTAGGCTTACCCAAATTCACAGAATAAGGAAAAATATTGATATAGAGGTCATCTACCAAGCCTGTAAATACCGTCATTTATCCCTATATATCATAAGATATTTCTTGTTGGTCACATTCCAAACATTTAAATACCTTAATCATGTATTCTCCTGAAAAGTGAATACCCATTGAACCTTAGTGAAAACATGAATGCAGTTAAAAGTTAAGTCTTACCATATACCAAAATCCTAAAAATTCTATATACTCAAACCATGATATCACTTAGTCCTTATATCAATCATGAGCTCATGAATACTATCAAAAATATTATTTTCTTCTAATCTATTCATTATGCACATATCATCTACATTCCAAAAATATTTCAATCACTTTTCATTGTTACCAGTACCATATAATTTTCGAAAACCATAATAAACCATTACATAGATATTCCAATGTTCCATAATACTTTAAATGGGATCACTTTACATTAACATGTAATCATTCCACCACATCATTTCCATATTCAACATTTCTAATAGTGATCGCACGTGACTTCCCTTTGTCCTTTGACTTAAGAGGTTGTTGTTGTAGTTTATCATTAATCTTTGTATTAGGGAATTTGTTAGCATTATGCCCCATTTCCATTCACATGTAGCATTGAAGTGTTGGGGGAGAATTATCTGTAGTCTTTTCATTATCCATGTCGTTAGAAACATTTTTCCCATATCTTAAGCACTTAGCTACTCGATGAACTTCTTTTACACACTTGAAACATTTTCTAGTACCTTTTAGACAATATCCACCATGCTTCTTTCCACACATTGATCATAAAGAAACATTCATCTTATATTAATCATTGTTATGAGATTTCTCCTTGAACTACATCTTTCTTTTCTCGTCAAAACCATGAGATGGATATGTAACACCATCTTACAGTTCTACCTTGATATAACAATTCACAATTTCTTCCTACCTACTGAAGTATCTTATCACTATTGCCCTTCGAAAACTTGGTTTTAAGCCACTGAATAATCTATTAACTTTACATTTAGGTTGGCTGAGAAATCCAGATGCATACCTTGCATGCCTTGTAAAATTCTCTTCGTATATACCAACAGTTTCATAATAATTTTTCTTAAGCTCATGGAACTCCTTCTCGGTCATTGTTCAAAGAATACAAGGGAAGTTTTTATTGAGAAGCAAGTTCTTGAACTCATTCCATTACATGGATTCAATTTCATCTTGGGGCCTTGTATTATTAATTAGAGTCCACCACTGGTCTAGTTCACCTTCTAAATAGTAAATAGGTAAAATAACTTTTTCATTTTCTGAACACCGAAGTATGGAAAATATCTTTTCAATGGTACTGATCCATTGTTTAGCAACAAGTGGATCAGATGACCCATTGAAAGAAGGTGGATGTTGCCTCATGAAAGACTCAAGAGAATATTGTTCCCTTCTCTACTCATTTGGATGTCCAGAATGATTCATAGCTTGTGTAAGTATAACAATAAGAATTTTCACTCCATCTTCCAGAATGTTGGTTTGTTCAAGAGGACAATCATTACATTGTCCATTACATTGATCAGCACGGTTCCTTCAGGTTCCATCCATCATCTAAAACCCAAAAAGAATAGTGTGGGTGGAAAAGTCATGATAGGAAAACAACATAATAAAGGGGGAGTATCATCAATATCAAACATCTTAGGTTTAATTCCAATATTGTTACCTTAATTATAGGACTATAACCTATACTTATACATAACCTTAGGGACATACCTAGAAATACCTTAGAAATATCTCTAAGGATCTCAATAATGTTTTCGCATCATAGTTTCCAAAGTGTAACTAATCCTTTCCTACGATACCAACTGTAAAGACCCAATATTGACATACATGCCCAGTACATTAATTTTTCAAAATACCTAATATATAAAAAATACAGACACAAAAGGAATGTAATAGATTAGTGTCTTTGGAAACTCGGAATATTATCTTCTAATCTCGGTGAAAGATCATCAACATCTCCCACAAAGATCATCACTTTTCTTCTTACCTAAAAACATTCTTTATTTCCTGGGGAAAAGAAAACAAATAAAGGGTGAGATAAAATTCTCAGTATGGGTAAGCATGTAGAAAATAAAACAAATCATATACATTTGAACTTCAAAATATGACCATAATGTTTACACATCAAAATCATGTGTTACGAAATAAATCATGGCAGTAAATAAGGCATGGTTAATAAAGGAACACCAATCCGGATAAAGTAGCCTGGGAATAAAACATTTAATTGTGGAAAACCATTAATCACATTATATGATTTCCATTGTAGCCAAGGCATTCTTGCCAAAACCATCTTAGTGGACGAAGTCCCTTTCGAAATTGATTTCCCCCCCCCCCCCCGTTCCAATCCTATATCATTGAACCATATTAAATTACCATTACATCCATTTCTATGTCATGAGAAATAATTCATTACCCAATGAATTTGAGGGAGATATAGGTCCCACCCATCTCATATTTAAATCATTCTTATGTGTTCCACAACATAAACATAAATCATTCACCATAACCCAAAGAATAAAATGGGTTTCATAAACATCATCCCATCATAACATAATCCATATAAAAAAATGGATATCGTTTCATCATAATAAAAGTGGAACCATGTAAATCATAAATACATTATACATGAAACATACATATATTAAATAATGTCATCTTGGATGGAAATTGGTTTTGATAAAACACTTGAAATGAATTCTTGAGGACAATTTCCTTTCTTCTTAAAAATCATTTTCTTTTTACACAATGACATGATATTTTCAAAGAAAAGTATTTTGTTGAAAATAGTCATGAAATCTTGTAGAGTATTCTTCTTGAAAACAACGAGTTATGAAACCGTAAAAATCTTTTCATGCTATATATGTTAAAAAAATTATCTTCTTACTTTTGTCAGAAAAGTAAAAAAATAACTCGTATGGTAAAAAAGATAAATATTCTTTACATACCTTGTGGTAAAAGTCATAAAAGGGTAAAAATTACTTTTAACATAAATGAAACCATTTTTATAAAACATGGTCATGGATGATAAATATAACCCCAATAAATACTTAAGAATAAACAATATTGGATGAAAATAAAATTGTAAAATAATCTCTTACCTTAGGTCTGATATGCTTCGAATGTATCGAAAAATCCTATAAAATTATTTAAATTATTTCATTTCCTTATTACACATCCATATGCATTGTTATTATATCATATATGGTTCACTTATGACAATATATTACCCCTTCTTTTGTAAATTCCATGTTAGAGCAGCGTTTTCGGTAAAATTGTTTTACTTATCATACGTGTTTGGACTTGTTGTTCTTGAAATTATTATTACTTATATCATGATTTATTTACTTATATAATGTTACTAATGATATGTATATCATATATATTCTGTATTTAAATATATATATATATATATATAATATTGATAAATGAAATGAAATACACCGTCTATGCAGACGGTAGGCCGTACATACGCATGAACACTGTTTTCCTTTCCTTATTGACTTGAGTGGAAGTAAGTAGATCAAATATATATATATATATATATACATAAATCCAGTAGCTTTAGCATGTCATATATTTCATTATTATTCATTTTATATACATTATAATCATTTTTTAATGGTTTACATGGAGAATGAATATCATCACGTCGTGGAGATGGTAATCCGTACGTATGCATGAGTGATGATACCATTCCCATAATTGTGGAATTTAATTGGAGTGGATGGTATAATTACTCAGAATCAGTATGATGTTATAATAACTAAATATTTTTATTCTTTACACCATTATACCAATCCAAGTAAGGTGGTGGTGGAAAAACAGATTAAACCACAACGTGGAGATAGTATTCCGTACGTACGCATGCGCGGTGATTTTGTTTTATGTATGGTGGATAGAATGTGAAATGGGGATGTTTCATACTTATAATGACATATAAGTATATTATTGATACTTCTGTTATTACTTTATAATGAAACAACTATAGAATAAGAAGTTGAAGAAGAAAAAAACTTGAACGAATCAGTAGAATAGATTACCTCTTCTTTGACGCACCTCTTTAAACATCCTTTTAAGGCACTAGATTTGGTCTTTTAATGAGACCATAACCTCTATAATGTTTCCGGGGTAGTTGAGAAGGTAAATTGGAAGGGTTTGGCTAAGAATGAAAGCTCAAAATTGTGTATAGAGAAGAGGGAGGAGGTACCCTTTTATAAGGGAGGAGAGGGGCACCTTAAGAAGAAAATAAAATATTATTTTATAATAAAGTAATATTCGGTTTATAATATTTCCAAATTAATTTATTTAGAATAAAAAGTGGATATGGGTCAAAATAATCTCAACCAATAGGTTTTAGACAAGTTTAGGTTACTATTTTAACTGTATCTTTTATATTTAACTCTATGTTAAATAATTTAACTTTTACCGTCTCTTCTAGTTTTCATACACTATATGGTTAATAAACATACTATAACAAGCCAAACGAACCCCAAGAGGTTAATTATTAATATATATAACATTTTATATGTCATATGGGTGAAACTTAGTTTTTACGGAATAAAATAACAATTAATAATATAATTTTTGTTTTGAAAACAATTTTATGTAAATTTTGATACTATTTGGTAATTGATTTTTGTCATGATTATTTCTAAAAAAGTTAATTAAATCAATACTAACATGTCATATTAACCTATAAAATTAGTTTAATTCAAAAAAAATCTCAATTTTATTTATTTAGGAATTTATAATATCAATAATGTTTATATTTCATTTATAATATAATTACTACATCATCATTGTGTCATAAATAAATTAACTTTCTTAATGTCCAAAAATTATAAATGAAATACCATTATGTAGGAAATCTCTTTAGATTTTTAATCAATATTTATAGTTGAATTTATCTTCTGTATAATCTTATATTAAAAATGTTTTATTTATTAAACAGTGATTTTAACTCTTTTAACTCTTCTTTAAATAAATTAATAATAAATGTCCTAATCTAATCCAAGAGGACCTAAAGGGTAATATTTTTTTCTTGAGGTTGTTTTTGGTCAAATTAAACTTATCCAATAGAATTAAGACATGTGTTAGGGTAATAATAATATCATTTTTACCTTTAACTACCATATTTTCTGTTAACCGTGGTAAATAAAAGAAAAAAGTTACTATTCACAAAAATTATTTTTATCTTATTGAACCACATTTTCCTCTTTGATATTAATCGTGTCTCTCAGATTTTGGAAATTAAACTCACAAGAGAGGTAATATTAAGTTTTATGTACAATTTTAAATGCTCATAAGAGGTGGGTAAAAGACGGTGAAAAGTTCAATAAAATTTTTATATATCTAAAATTATTATAAAATTAGTCCAATTAAATACAATGAACTTATATAGGTATATGTATCAATTTTGACATAAAATAAATCGAAATAAAATAAATACTTATTTAAATAAAAATTTTGTTTTAAATAGTAACCCAGTGTTTTAACTATTAATCTAAAATTGAATGTTTTCAGAAAAATACCAAAAATTCACCCTAGGCTAATTTCAATATTCTAAATCAAAAAATGGAGTCCATTTTGAATGATAAAATTTATGAAATTTCAAAAAGTGGGTATAACTATTCATAAGGGCTACTTTATAACAATATTATAAAAATATCTCGTTTAGTGAAACTCAGTACTGCATACTACACACACAAATCGAAGAGGGTCTTGATTTCATGTAATGCAAGCCAGGTTAGGGTTGCATGTAGGGAAAGCTTCCTTTAGTGTTGCGTATATCATACTAAAAATACAGTTCAATTATAAATTGATCAAAATAAATAATTAGTGTTGTGTAAAATGAATTTTATTCGAAAGGACGGGAAATTTTTTGCATCACAAGTCCGAATTAGTGTTGCGTATACTACAAGCTAATATGGTGTTTGATATCGTGCAATATAATCTTGGTATAGCGTACAACACAATATATAAAAGAAATTAAAAATTATTTTTCTAAAAAAAATCGGGGTGTTACATTGATGGGCACAAAAACGTAAGGGAAATAATATTTAAAATTTAAATAATAATTATTATATTGTAAGAATCATAAATATTCCTTAAATCTGTCAGTATTACCATCCACATAAATTGGAAATGTAAATTGAATTACATCACATCGAAAATTTAATTGTCCAAAAATATACATTAGCGATGTTATCTGTTGAGTCAATAAGGTTTTCCTTATGACTTTTTCATTCCTTATTATTTTGAAAATCACAAACACCTTTCTTAAGGAAAATTTCTTTTATAAGGAAATTTATCTTTATCATATTTTCATCCATATTTTTTCCCTAAGTATAAAATTCAGATTCATTCCTATATTCTCAGAATTGTTTGAAACTTTGATATGAGGTATTCTGTTTTTAGGATCCGAATTCTGGACCAGAACTGTAATAAAGTTTCACTCCGAAATCCAGATGAGAACTGTAAAAAAGTTCATTCCGAACACCGGATACGAACTCTAATTAAGTTCTACATCAGATTTAGGATACGAATCCTTATGAAGTTCGAAAACCAATTCTTCTTAAGAATTCTGATGAGGAATTCTCATAACTAATTCTTGATGATGAATTCTCATTATGAATTCTGATGAAGAATTCTCATTACGAATTCTGATGAGGAATTCTAATTACGAATTCTAATGATGAATTCCCATTACGAATTCTGATGACGAATTCTCATTCTGAATTCTCATTCCGAATTCATCTATTAAACAAAATCTGATCATACCTGTTTTGTACACTCGGATTTATTCAGACTCTGAACTTTCACTCCGAAGCATTCATTCCGAACTTTTGAGTTAGAATTAAAACGATGTCGTACAATCTGTATCACTTGTTTTGTTATAAAATGATGTTGTCTATTTTTTTACAAACTAACCGTTGTCTAAGTGAAACATGTACAGGTCCCTCCGTTCTTTAAGGAAAATATGACCATTAGAGAAGGAGCTGACCATACCTATAAATAGGAGCTCATTTGAAAGAGCTCGGTGCTGAAAGGATGAATGATCTTTGACTCATGTGATTACATGCTTGAAGTGATTTCTAGAGAGAGAGGATCTTATTAACTCTCAAAGCTTCGTGCGACTCCAAATGTTGGTGATTACATTCGAGGACTTCCGGGGATAGGAAGACAGAGGTGCCGACTACCTTGAAGTTCGATGGCTTCCTTGCTGAGGAAGACAGAGGTTGCCAACTACCTTGAAGTTGAGGGCTTGTAGGGATAGCAAGGCAAAGACACTCCAATCTTCGTATCGAGGGATTACCCTGGTGTGGGTAAGACAGACTTTCTTGAAAGTATAAATCAAGGGACCTTTATCCAAGGTTGTTGGATACCCTTCTCTTTGGGTTAAAAGACTATTATCTTGTTACTTGTAGTTTTACTACTTGTTTATTTCCGCTGCATTTTGTATTATAAGGAAATTATAAATTTCTTATACTTCCTTGTACTCTGTTTCATTTAGATTCTATACGCTTTAAGGTAGAATCTCATATTGTAACTTTTGATAAGGTTCAATATCCTTAACCATATTTCCGGAACCTACTTTCGGAATCTCTTTCCACGTTTGCATTCGGTGTTAGAGGTATTATGAATTTTCTTAGTTTAACTTTGTTAAACGTAGCCATTTCCTTTTCTTAAGGAAAACATAGTTATTTGTAACTAAATTTAATGGTTCCAAAGGAATTTTTAAAGTATACAATTAACCCCCCTCTTGTATATTCAGCATCTACATCACTATTTCGATCCTACATTATCATTATTGAAAAGGTGATATGGTATAAAGGTAGACAATATATTATGATTTAAAAATAATTTTTTGGTTATAAATATTATATATATAAATATTAAATAAATCATAATAACTTTCTATTAAATTGGGTGGTGTAATATAAATCATATCCCAATGTGAATGTGGTACTCCACCCATACGTACTTGAGGTACATTCATTTTCAATTTTATAGAACTATGGTGGGAAATATATGTGAAAAAATTATAATAAAATACATATATATTAAATTTATTTTATCGATAGTTTTATGAATGGAATGTCGAATTTAGTGTGAGTATAAGGATAAATAATATTTAACAATACCAATTATGATTTATACCTCTTATTTTAGAGACCTCATTTCGCTTACACCTTAAAATTTAAATTATTTTTCTTAGGAGAATAAAATTATAAATAGGATAAATGGAAGAGATAAATGATTTTTTTGGATAGGAATATTTTGATCTAGAATTCTCAAAATTTTGAAGTAAGTGTGGAGAGGTGGCTCTGTTTTATAAGTGAAGAATATGACACACATGACAATTTATAAAGGATTTAATTAATTTAATTTATTTCCCAAGTATAACAGTTCCCAATGATCAATATTTCAGAGGAAGAATAATAAATTGTAAAATAACATTGAAAAATTAATAATTATTGTACTTTATGTGGCACTATAAACCTTATATCTTAGTTTAGCCCCCTTGGATTACCTATTTGAGTATTAACGTTGGTATCAAAATTTAATTGTCTTACAATTCATAATGACTCAAAATGAAATTTAAATCAATAAAAAATTGAAAAATGATAATTCAAAATTTATATTCAATTTAATAAATCTAAAATTTAACAATTAATAGAAATTATTTTTAAAAAAATAAACTTGATTTGAAATGAAAACTATTTTTTAAAACTTTTATGTTAAGCATAAAACATGAATGATTCATAATGCATTCATCGTAAAAAATTAAAATGAATGTTAAAATGCTTTATTGAATTTATAATCTTTGAGTTTAATTAAAATCATTTATCAATAAACAATAATTATAATATATTAATTTAAAAACATGATGCATGCATAATAATTATTTACGTCTTTTTTTAGAAACAAAAGAATCTTACGAAAAAATATGTATAATATTGAATCCTATGTATTTAATTATATAATTTTTAGTAAATTGAGAGTTATGCTACAATATGATTAAATTGAAAACATAATTTGACATATAAAGTATTTATTTAATGAAATTAAATTATATTATTATACAAATTTGGATTCGTTACAGTTTAATGAAAAATAATTGTTTTTAGAAAAATAGGAACAATTTACCATATGATAATATTTAAATTTTTGTTTATGAAATTATATTCTTTATAAGGTGGGGAAAACATTAAATACATAAATACTACATCATTTTAGATGAATACTTATTATCTACCATTATGATCCGTGCCAAAAATAATAATGGTTTAGTGTCATTGGATACATAGATAAATAAAGAACTCATTCATAAAAGATGTAAATCAATTTACACTAATTATTTTTCACAAATAACACCCTTAATTGTAATCTCATATTTAAATCATTTATTCATTAACTAGGGAAAGGAAACATAATAAGAAATGAACTTAGAATCCCTATAATGGTAATAATGAGTGATATCAATCAATGATCATTTTTAATAATACCATGAGAATAATAGTATGATAACATGAGATTATAATTAAAAAATATTACCCATAAATAAATAGATCATAATCATATGGACTAACATAAATATTGTAAGTTAAAAATACCCAATTCATTACGGAATAAAAAATAGAGAAACAAGACCATAATTGGTGGAAAAGGCCATGTTATAAATGAGGGACATAAAAAATAATAATTTAAGTATTATATCAAGGATACCCACAAATACATTCATCATTTGTTAGAATATGGTGATGTAACCATAAATAAACCATAAGTTTTGTATAATCACTTTTTATGCTTTTTTGGGTGGGAAAATCCTCTCATGTACCCTTTGAACTCATAAAAAATTCATTTCCCAATGAATTGGAGGTCTGTAACATACCCACCCAACAAATTATCTTAATCCATTCATATTGATTACATAAGGTGTTTAACACATTTATCATTAAATAAAATCTCAAACCATGAAAAATAAAAAAGAGTTCATCAATATTTCATCACCATAATTAGAATCCATTTAGAGAAATAATAAATATGTTATCATTTAATAATATTGCTAGTATAGAATAATAATCACCAAACGATGTAGTCATTGAAGAAAATACTAGTAAAATATCACCACATCATTTCTTAAAGAAAATAAAATTTTCATTTGGAACTAACACATAGAATGTATATAAATTTAATCATTTTAGGGATTTGTTTTTGGGATGGACCATAGAAAATAATAAATCAGCCTTGAAATATAAGATTATTTATTTATGTATGAAAATAAATTCATGCGATGTGTGTTAAAATAATTCCATTAAAATTTTGGAAAATGATAAAATTACATTATATAAAAAATTTCAAGAATATTCACTTAAATAATTTCATAGAAATTTAAAAATGGGGAAAAATTTCAAAATTTCATCTTTTTATAATAGTTAAAAAATCATGAAAACATTTTAAAAAATATTTTTACATAGAAGAAAATGATTCCCGATCGAATAAAAGAAAATCTATATTCATTAAGAACATTATTATAGATTTTTCAGATACCATATAGATAAAATTAATGGAAACCATTTAATTATAATAAATATTTATAATATAATAGAAATAATAATATTTAGGAGATATATATTTTTATATTTCATCATCGAAATTTTATGTATAAAATATTCTGATAAAACGTGAGAATGTAATGTAAAACCCTATATATTTTGGTAACTTTTGAGTCATAATCATTATGAAATAAATAAAGTTAAATAAAAATTTAAAAAATCATTAAAACAAGGTTATTAATGATAAAATATATCAAATTTTGTGTATATAAACACTATAAAAGATTATTTTTGTATACCACAATATATGTCACAAAGAATGAAATGTAAGATGAAAACGCCTAACCACATCTATAACATTCGAATAAGATATCATTGTGTAAAATAATATGAATTTTATATTTAAATAAAATTAATTGAAAAGGATCAATGGTATAAAATTTCAAAAGGGTATGATATACACCTCAAAAACATAAATACGTGAATAACATCAAACATGTCTAAATAGAACACTATTGAGATAAAGAAACTTTAACCTATGCCATCCAATAATATATATATATATTATAATTATATATCAGATCTATTTTCACTATAATAATATAATACAAGTTCCACATATATCAATTCTATAACCATTTGTTGACATTTTGTATTTAAATTCCTCATTTTCTGGTGAGAACAATTTTGGATTTCATTTTTGTTTTCGTTAAGAAGGTATGTTCCTTGAATTTTTATCATGGTTTAATTATATAAATATTTTAAATCATATCATAAGTCTAATATTTAATCAATATATCCTATTTTATAATCATTAAAAAAAATTAGCGATGAATAATGAATTATATCACTTCTTGAAGATGTTAGTCCGTATGCATGATCTGATGATGTTTCCACTTTTTTATGGATTTAAGGAAGGCATGGTAAATAAAAATTCATCATTATAGATTAATAAATATATCATTAATTAAATATATAAAAACTAATTAAATAATGTTTACCATCAATGTAATATTTGAATGAAAAACTATCCATATATCTTTACAGAGGTGGTAGTCCACACGTACAGACAAGCGATGTTATCATTCTAAAAAAGATTCGATGGTAATAAGGTATATAAGATATCATAATTATATATGCATAACTATCTAATATATATAATATATAAAAATTAAATACATCATAATAACTAAATATAAATGATTAATAAGGAAAATGAATCTTATTAGTATATAGAGGCTACAGTCCACACGTATGGATATATTATACATTCGATTGTAATTTCATAGAAAATACATGGGAAATGGTTATAAAATAATAATAATAACATTTAAATTTATTAATTATACTATATTAACAATATTATTGCTGATATAATAGGTTGTATGGATGGAGTGGAGAAATTAAATTTAAAGTGATTAGTTATGAATTATACCGCTTGTTTGAGGGACCTCTAGTGGCATATAAACTAAACCATGAATGATTGGTCCTGGGAGAATATAAGGAGGACTATGTTGAATTTATAAAATCTATAATGTTATTATGGTAGGTATTTACTTTTGAATAATACTATATAATTGTTAAAAAGGTAAATAAGAAGGTCCCTTTTATTTTATATGGGAGGAAAAGCATACAATTACCTGAAATATTTAGTTATAATTAATATAATTCTATATTATAATGATTCTAAATGAAAAAAGATTTTATTTGATGATAATAAATGATCTATGTCTCTTAAACCAGAATAATTGTGCATGTTTTTGAAGAAATATTATAATGAATCTTTTTTTACACCCTTATTAAACCTTTTTAATCATAACTATGGAATTGAATATTTACTATATTTTCTATTCATAAATAAATAATCTATGTGAATCATTATTATGTTTTAAAATATGATTCAAAATATTTAATCCATTTTATTAAATTCAATTCCTTTAATTTTAAAAAATAGTTTTGAAAGGAAGTGTAAAAAATGAATAGAAACCTGTTTTTATAAAAATACACAACCAATTATATAAGAGATTTTTTAAATAAATACTATTTAAAATTCCTACAATATATTTTAAAATATTTTATTAAATATATAATCTATAAATTAAGTAAATATAAATAAGAATTTTTTTTTTATTATGGTTAAAAAAAATTCACATATAAAAACATTTGTCTTTGAAAAATGGTTATTAAGCCAAATTGCGACTTATTCCAAAATCAACTATAAAATTATTTTATATATAATTATGTATATTATTTATAATTTAAGGATTATTATTATTATTAACTATTCAAATAAATATAATTACTATAATAAATTAAAAAAATTAATGAAAATATGTGAACTTTTTACAGAAATTGTTGTTTTTAACTAATCACTACAATTTTTTTTAAAAAAATCCAAGACATTTACCATAATAAAATATACATTCTTGATTTATTGAAATATTTAAATGTTAATTATACGTTTTTGGTTTCTTTAATTATTTTCTACCACATTTTTGAACACATTTCAATGATGAATGATAAATATGAAATTTTCATCCCTGAAGCTACAAAATAATCATACATTGGAATATATGATCTAAAAAATAATGAAAATATATACCATATTTCTCAATTATGTTATCGAAATTAACAGCTGGTACATGTTAAGATAACCAATATGAATAAATATTCTTTCAAAATATTTATCACAGTAATTTGAATAATAATATCTAATGATCAATTTAAATATTTCAACAAGTTGATAAATTACAAAACAACATAAAGAAATATTAACCAGTATTTAGGACAAAAAATTTATAAAAAGGCCACAAATATTATGGAATAAACATAATTTTTAACCCCAAACAAAATAAATTTTTTCATAATGTTACAAACAAAAATTAGGATTAAATTGACCATATATTCTCCTAAAACATTCTAATAAACGGATTCATCATTAAAGGGGAATGAAAAAATATTTTATTCTATAAATTAAAAATAATCCTTTCCACCTATATAGAATCACATATTATCTAATATATTCCATAAAATAAAAAATGAAATAAACTTAATTAAGAAAATAATATATCATTTTATCATCTAACCAATAATTAATTTCATGGACACATGTAGTATCCAATTTAATTTATCAATATCATTGATCCCTTTATTCAAATAATAAATCATTATCTGAATTCTAGACACTTTTTAAGGTCCTCTATTCCCAATTATTGTTTCTCCATAAAATAATCCCAGTCCACAAAATTACTTTTCATGGATATTGGATCATTTTAAATATTCTTATAAATAAATCAATAAAAATGATATAGAAAAATACTTCGAAAAAATAATGATTCTTATAAGCAGATTATCATTGATAAATAAACTCTATAAAATACTTCTCAAATATCGATAAATAAAAACATAAATATTCAAACATTAATGATTATCATAAAATTATTCATTCATTAGTGCATTATTTATCTATTGGATTAGGGAATTTACATGGATAATAACCATGCTTCACACATATAAGACATTTCTCTTTAAATTATACCTTTAGAAGTAATTGATTTCCTGTTATATAAATCATAAATTCCACTAACAATTAATTTCTCTCAGTCCTTATTTTCTACATAAAAATCATTTTCTCATTCCCTAGAGGAATTCCCAAATGTCCTATCTCTGACATTCTTCACATACAAGAATTTGAATATTCCGTCCAGAATGGTCTTCATGAATCTCTATTTTTATATTATTTGGTATATTTAAAAACTAACCAATGTTCATGTTTTTAATTATTTATTGAGGTAATTGGTAATGTAAAATGAACATATTTCATATTCCATTTAACATTTCATTTGGTATCATTTGAGTAAAACAATTGTGTTGTCCTTCACATTAAATGTTTACATGATTCCTCCATGTTCCAACAATTAATATAAAACACAAATCAATGTATGATAAAAAATAATGATAATTTTAATTTATATGATCATGAAAAATATTCCATTCGATATCAGAAGTATGACACCCTACCTCTAATCGATGACACGTTAGGCTTAACAAGGGTCATCTACATTCATTATATATTCAAATATTATCTAATGGTCTATAAATAAATACTTAACTAACCAAAAAATATACCCTAGAAGCTATTATCCAAGTGTTCATTCTTAGAACCACTTGTTATTCCCTGGTATAGATTGAGTTAATTCGAAATCTACAATACACATAGTTATTATCCCTGGGTTAATCTATTCCACATCGGCAACAATATATAAGTATTCATACATATATGTATTTCATAATTAAATAAAAAAATCTTTTTGTAACACAATCATGTATGTTGCCTTATACTTGTAAATATCCAAAAGGTTTTCTGAAATATTTTCACAATTTACTTTCGGAAAAAAAGAAAATCATTCATTGATATGAATTTAAGTAACCCGAACATTGCATTTATAAGTATTATATCATTTTTGAGGAATTTATATTACATATGAATACAATATACACAACAATAATAAATATGTGTTGTCTTTGTAAATATGGATTCCTCAAAAATGACTGTAAAAAATATATATATCGGCACACACTAAATTTCATCACAATTAGAACTATTCATAGACATATCATACTAAAAACCTATATTCAATACATAGGGAAATGGAAACCAAAATAATGGTGATATACTATTATTAGCAAGGTTAAACAAGGTAGATATCTTGAAAAGATAATTTTCTATCATAAAATTACAATAATTTTTTGAGAACATTAGAATAACCTTTTGATATCATACCAATAAATTCTTATATCATAATTATGAGTCACGACAAAAATCATCAAATTTATAATGATATAAATCATTAAATAATAAAAGAACATATTTGATGAGGGTAATATATTTTAACAATATCATCTCACAAAAGGAAATCATATAGTGAAGTATAATAATAATCATATAAATCTTATATTACAGGAAACCACCAAGACATTCATCACAAGATATGTTTGGGATAACAACTAATGTTCTTTATTTGGACTTGGTATAACCCTTTACGACCCTTTTGGGGATATGGATATCCTCATATGTACGAATGGAGATCATATAAAATTAATCATTAAACCTTTAATTTGAGGAATGAAACAGAATCACCCATTATATAATCATAATCCATTAATATATATCACATAATATCATGAAGAAATTTCCTACTAAATTAAAAGTTAAACCCATATAAAACAAAGAAGTTGTCATAAATATTTCATAATTTTAATCATAATCCCTCAACATAAATATTAAATATGGTCACATGGGATCATATCCAAGAAAATAGTAAGATATAAAAAATTATTTTATTATATAGGAAAATAAATTATAATTCCATTATAATATTTCTTAAGGAAAATTCCATTTTCATTTTTAAATCACATTTTTAAAATCAAAACATTTACAATATATTAATGAAAAAATATTATTTTAGAAGGCCATGAAAATATATATCTTAATATTTAATGAATTTATTTTCTATGAAGATGATAAAATCCATATATTCCCTATCTGTTAAAACAAATAATCATTTCAAAATTTTATTAAAAAGGAAAAAAATACATTGTATGGATAATATCAAAAGGATTACTTTATAAAAATTTATATAATTCAAAATATGGGTAAATTTTCATTAATAAATCATAATAAAATATATAAAAATTATTTAAATATTTCTAATAAATATATGGTCATCGAATAAAAAGATTCCCAACTAAATATAAAAACAAAGTAGGTTTGATAAAAAATATCATCCCAGTTTTTGAGTGCATACAGAGAGAAAAATTAAATGAAAAAAATATAATATAAAGAAATAAAAATTATATATGACATATGTTGATATTTTTCTTATATGTATAATATAATATCACCATCCAAAATTTAAGCATAAATAATACATGTAAAAAGTGAGATTATAAGAGAAGGCACTAACTAATTTTCAAAACATTTTAATAGTTATTACCATGAATTTAATAACATAAAATGAACTATTAAAATGAATGAAAAGAGATATATTTATGAAAAATTTATGAAAGGAGTTGTTGATACATCTTATCAATGAAGATTGGTGTATAATATAATATATATCCCAATGAAAGAAATTTGAGAAAAAAAAACCATTACAACATTTGTAACATTAGAATCAAATCTCTATATATGAAATATGTTAATTTTAAATTAAAATTATATAAATTATTATGTTATAATGACATAAATTGTCAAAGTTGTATTAGGTACACCTCATATACATAAATAGGTTCACAACATCAATGATGTCTCTAAAAAAAAATTTGAGAAGAAGAATCCTTACCAAATGTAATATTATATAATAAATTTTTCTTTATTATCATCATATTAAATAAACATTAAATAAATTATAATATCATATATAATCCACTAATGAAATTTTGAAACAATTTTATTTACAATTCATTATTAAAATCTCCATTTTTGGGTTATGACTACTTCATTTTTCATGTATTTTTCGGTTCAAATGTTATGGTATATGAACATTGATCTTAGTCACATTCTATAATTAATGTTAAAAATATTGTAAATATATTATTTAATATCTATTTAAAGTCTTTTAACCAATTTTTTAATTTGGATATTAATATGAATTAAATCACTTGGTGAAAATGATAGTCCTTACATTTGCATGGGTGATGTTTCCACTTTTTGATGGATAAAATGAAAGTAAGTTAAATAATAATTAAACATTATAATATGTTAATCACATCATAAATAATATATATATTAATTAAATCTATTCTTATTTCCTACAATGAATATTGGAAATGAAAAATGAATCACAACACTTTATGCGGGGGTATTCCACATATACCCAAGAGAAATTTAATCTATATACAACATATGAGATAGTTAGAAGATAGAAAATATAATATAATTAAAACATAATAATTATTTCATAAATATCAAATATAATCATTAAATGCATCATAATAAAAGAGAATGATATAATTAGACTAAAAATGAATCATATAGCTACATGAAGGCCTTAGTCTAAATGTATACATGAGCGATACTTTAATTTCCCATTTTTTTGAAAATGTGGTGGGAAATGGTTTTTCCATAATGATAATAAAATCAATGTATATTAAATATACTGGATTAATTATGTCATGATGAATTATAAATCCTTACTTAATGTGGAAGAGGAAATAAAATTTGAATATCTAGGGTTATATTTCTACACATTAACTGAGAGGCCTCCTTTGGAATACCCCTTAATACTCATGAAATTGGTCTTCAGAGAAGAAATGGGCTATTGGATAATGTAATCAAATCTCAGAAGGTATTAGCTTATGTATATGATTAGATATATGGATAAATTTTTTTATATATGATCACTTAAAAGGATCTATTTTAAAATACTTCATTTGAAAAAAATTAATGTGTAATCCTTAAAATATTTATAATTTTTTATTATAAATATTAAATTGATTTTCTGTAAATCAATTTCTAAAATTAAAAAATATTTATTTTAAAATATTCAAGAAAACCACAATGAAATCAAGATTTTATAGAAGTTTATTTTATGCATAAAACTAGATTTAGTCTTATTCCACATGAAGTAAAAACCATGAAAGAAATATTATCTATTTATGAATATATTTCATTTATTTTTATTTTCATAATTTATTAGTAGTTATTTATATAATTAATCAAGACAAAAATACGTGGCATTTAAAAAAAAGCGTTAACAATAATGTTTTATTTAGACCAAAAAACAACTTTTAAAAAATTATGAAAAACTATAATTTATAAGTAATTAATTATATAATATCAAAATAATTAATTACTAGGTAACATTAATATTAAATATAAAACATAATGGGACTTTCAAATTAATTTATTTAATTAATATTAATGATTGTTTTTAAAATATATGAATTTTTACTATTACCTAAAAAACAATATAGATAATTCCCAAAAATTCCTAAAAATATAATAATGACATGATATATTAAAAAATATAATCATTAAATAAAATTAAATATACTTTTTATAATAAATTATGTATAATTTCTATATAAAAAATACAATAATACCCATTTTCTAAGATAAAATATTTTTTGATGATCAAAATTACTTTGATAAAAATATAGAACCTAGTTATTATACATCAATCATTAAATTTTCATCATCTAAAATGTCTATAAATAATTTTCATAATATATTTATTAATATTTATACTATCAAATTTAATTTCAAGGATATAAATTATACATTTAATTATAGAATTTTTATAGTATGTCACAAATCACTTTAAATTGAATATTGTGTCTTAAAAAATCTATAAGGCATTGTATTATTTTAAACTAACTATTTATTTTTTTTAAAATAACCTAAATCTAGTTTTTTAAATTTTTATTACACAATTATTTTATCTATGAATAAAATATAACAAAACCCATATTCAAGAAAACATATTTTTGAATCATAAAACAACTTTAATAAAAATTACATACTAATTTATTATAAATCAATAAATACATATACATTTTTTAATCAAGTTACCCAACATAATATTCATATTTTTTGGGCATTACATTATCTCCACCTTAAATTAATTACATCATGATAATTTTTATCTCAGTTTTCATGTGTCAAATATTTGAATTTTTTTTGAAAACCCACATCATATAATTTAATAGTAAAACATACATTTAAAAGGTGAATTAGGAAACATAATGGTTTCTAGAAATAACAAAAAATTGGGTTTATAAATATAGAGATCATTTGTGGTATTTATACATATAATTATGGAGAAAAAGGACATCATCTACAAAATAATGGTGAGAGTTAGAGAAAATAGTCATGGCAATGTTAATGATCCCAAAGCCATAATTGTTTTGGGGTGAAAACAACAATTAGTTATTCATAATTAATTGTTAAAAACTAATTTTTAAGATCATTTTATCTGAATATAAGAAATTATTTTACCATTGAATACAATAAAATATACCTACAAAAATTATTTAATAACATAAGAATTATTTCATCCTCTGGTTTCATGATTCAATTATTTTATACATTTTTTATTCAATAAAGAAATGATGGATAAGAAATATTAAATTATCATTCATGAAGATATATAATAAAAATTTAATAGATTATAATATCAATAAAATTGTGAAATGATATTCCTCCAATATGAATTCTTTTAATAAAACAAAAAAAGTGTTCAAACATAATAAGACAACAAAATTAATAACCTATAATTTTATTGATTATTTTAAAATACGTGAATAAGAATAATAAAGGAAATTATTATTTCTTTTGGGAAAACCACTATTTTAAAAAAATTCTCAACAAATTCTAAATGAGTAATCAAGACATGAGAATTTTTAAAATAGACACAAAATTTCCTAAATAATTTTAAATTTAATCCCCAATAAAATATAATAGATCTTATAATTTAAAAAATTTAAATTCTATGATCTTATATTCAATTAAAATATTCACGTAACCTTAACTAATATAAAACCACAGTGAAAACATATATTCTTCCAAAACCCAAGTATATCATTATTCAAAAAATAAAATCCCAAACTATTAAATATATTCAATAACTCAAAAATTTATAATAATCTTCATAAAATATAACATAAATTACTATATAATAAAATAATACATCAACTAAAAGGTTAAAAATATTATCTAACTGAAAATATAAGAATCTATAATCTATTTATTCTATCTAAAATTATTATATCAATATGAGGTTAAAAATCTAGGTTATATATCACTAAATCATGTAGTTTAAACAATTATCCCCATACTAGAAAATTAATTTTATATTTTATCGATAGCATTGAAAATATTCATTAAAATCCTAAAAGGAAAAAAATTTAAATTTGTCCTTGGATGATTCATTTCTATTATAAATGGAATATTAATGATTATACACGTATACAGTATAATTATCAACTCCCAATATATAAAAAAATAATCAATTCCATATTAATGATTGGAATAACGTATGACCTTTCTCCTACTCTGTGTTATGCATTGGAAAAGTTGATTGACTCAGACAATGTTCATGTTATCACCAAATAAGCAATTGTTCTATAAATGGTTCCTTATAATATTATTTATTCACCTCCATTAACCTATTTATTTTCCTTGGAAAATAGTATTTTTATCCATTTTTCAAAAATTAAACTCTTTTTATATCATTGAGAAAATTATTTGGGAACTTTTATAGACATTATACCATATATGATGATATATATTTATTCCTCTATGGTCTTCATGAGTCTACATTTTTCTCTAATTTGGTAATGTAGAATCTCTCTATTTATTAGGGTGTTAATCATATATCAAGATAAATATATTGTAATAAGTATAAAATTTATCATTCCATCTCCAGTTTTATTATAGTTTCTCTTGAGTAAAGTCATTTCATCATTCATAACATTCATTTTTAACATGATTCCTCTTTATTTCATCAATAAAATGTAACGACAAAAAATAGTATGATCAAGAATAATCATAGTGAGTAGTTAAATGATCATGAAATTTTTTTCATAGGATATCTAAATTACAATAACTTATTTAAAATACATGACATGTTAGGTTTTACTACTTCCATTGATAGTAGTAATCTATTCAAATATTTCATAATAATTCATCAAGAAAATGTGAATATTCTTAATAATATCCCCCAAGAGTGTCTAGAAATGTGTTTAGTCTTACATATAGTCATCATGAACTAGTGATGATTGAGTTAATCCCGTATATGAACCATTCATGTTTATTACCTAGTGGCTCATATATTCTATAGACCATCCATTTTTTATTATTTATATAGGGATGCGATTTCTATGAAAATAAGACTTTATTAATCTTGTTATTATTATCATAAGTGGTTTCATTGACATTTCCACATCTTATTTTAATAAAAAACACAACCGTAAATTAATAGGAACTAGGATAACCCAAACATTACATACCTTAATTTTAAATATTATTAGATAAATATTCATTAAAAAAATGATCTATAGTGTAAATTTAAAGGTTTAATTTCATAGGAATTTTAAAAACATTAAATAAAAGATTATTATTGATCAAAATTATTCCCTACTAAGTTTTTCCCAATTAAAACCATTCCTAGAGACATCATACATGAAATTTTTCTCCATATCATTTTGAAAAAAAAATTATAAATTGCGATATTAGATTTCTAGAAAGGGTAAATAATAGAGATATCAATAGATGAAAACTTTTAATCATAGCATGATAAAAATTGTATGATTAACTGAGCATAAAATTAAATAATCATATAAAACAAATCATATATCATAATCTTCAGTCATTGTAAAAGGCTTGAATTTAAAATTACATGAATCAAAAATGAATCAAAGAACATTAGTCATTATATAATCACATCAGCATAATATCATAACATAAAATGGTTGAATAAACAACTGTATAATCAATATCTTATAATTCATATATCAAGGGTACCCACCAAGATATTCTATACATATAAGGCTTAGCCTAACCACCCAGGTCTCTACTTTGGGATTAGGATAACCATATATGTATACTTTTTAGGATTTAGATCACCACTAGTGTAACCTTTATTCTTTAAAGAAATAATTGAATATAATTAATTTAAGGGATATAATAAACCCACCCCCACATATTCTTAATCCATTCTTATTTACTCCACAAGATCATGATAATTTTTTCCATTTCATAATAACTTAACCCATGAAAAATAATGATGGATTCCCCAAGGTTTTATCATAATAATAATTTACCATAAAAGAACATATTTTTTATTTTTTCATAGAATTATATCACTTGATGACAATATGTATCATCAATCGACATAATCATAGATGAATATTTCCTTCAAATGTTCTGAGGAATAATACTTCAGGAAAATTTAATTTTTATCCTGAAATAAATTTTTTCATAACCAAAAACATTAAAAAAATATGAATTATGATATTTTTATTGAAAATATGTAATTAATAAATTTAATTTAAGATTTAATTAAATGATTTGTACAAAAAATGAGAAATATCATTAAATGGTTGTATGAAAATACTAATTCAATCACACCTTTGTAAAAATTACATCATTCAAAAAATGAAAATTATTATCGTTTTAAAACATATTATAGAAAGTAAAGAATTTATAAAATAACGTCAAAAAATGATTTTATAATATTCAATAAAATGAAATCATTTAAATAAAAATTTAAACGTGGAATAAAATATTCCTCACCAAAATGAGTAATAATGAAAGGTTTCTATAAAAAAATATTTCAGAATTTTATGTACTTGAAGTGGGAAAAATGATTGGAAAAAAATTATTTATACAAATAAACTTAGTAGAATAAAATAAATAATATTATTTATATAAATCATCATCAAATTTCATCCTCTAAAACATATCCATAAATACTCTCTAGAAAAAGTGAGTTTGTAATAGGAAATTCCATAATATTACGGTAACAACTAAATAAATACAACATAAAAGAGAGATAATTTTATGCATATATAAACCCAAATTTTTTTTGAAATTAATCATAAATTATATTAATGATATTGATATACACAACCCAAATGAATAAAATTATGAATAAGACGTATGTCTTATATAAATAAAAGTGGGATGAGAAACCCTTACCACAATGGTAAAAGTTAGAATAAAAATACCTCATTTGAAAAATATGAATTCTAACAAAATATACGAGGAATTAATAAGTATAATTTATATAATACATCAAAGTGGAAGTATATAAACCTTTTAAATATAAATATGTCATAACATGAACCATGTCTTAATGAAAAAAATTGAGACGAGGAACCATTAATATATGTCCGACATGAATCATAATAACCATAAAATATTGTATTATAACTTTATATTTGTGATATTTATTGAAGAAAAAAAGTTTAACTATTATAATATCATATATTATCGACTTAAAACCATTAAATATCTATTTACTAAAAATTATTTATTATAATCCTCATTTTTCGGTGAAAAAATTATCATTTACATGTATGTTTCTGTTTAATAGTTATAATCCATTAAAATTTCATAATTTTAAATTATATTTCAAAATTTAATCACGTTGTAATTACCATATTTAAAAATTATATTCACTATTATAAACATTTGTTTAAAGAAGTGTAGAAAAATGAATTACATCACTTTGTGGAGATGGTAGTCAGTACAAACACAAAAGTGATGTTTCCACATTTTGATGGATGAAATTAAAGTAAGGTAAATTAAAATTCACCTTCAAAGAATAAATAGAATATCATAATTATCATTTATATTAATTAAAAATATCTTTATTAATATCCATGAAAAATAGAAATGAAAAATTAATCGCATCACATCGTCGAGGTGGTAGTCCATATGTTCATATAAGTGACATTTTCTCTTTCCAATGGATGAAATGTTAAGATGTTATATGAGATAATATTACTAAAAAACTATAATAATTTCCTAAATACCATATAGAAACATTAAATATATCATAATATCTAGTAATCAAATATAGTGGTTCAAAATGAATCATATCACCACCTGGAGGTTGTAGACCACACGTATGCATACGCAACACTTTTCATTTTCTTTTTATAGACATGTTGTGAGAAATGGTTTTTCATTAATTATAATAAAAAAATTTATATTAATGATACTGATTTACCGCATCATTATGTATATAATAGGTTAATATGAATAATAATAAAAACTAAATCTTAATGATATTGATTAATATTTATACCTCTTCTTTGATATACCGACTTTTGAAAACACCTTATGCCATGAATGATTGGTCCAACGAGAATAATATGAGATTTAGGATAAATGTATGGAATTATATTATAGTTTTTTGTTAGTACTTTCATATCTATATGAATCAAAATTTATGAATAGTTGTGGAGATAAGGTTATCTTTTATAAGAGAGAGAAGATTCAACTTAAATTAAATAATTGATTTAAATTGATAAAAGTCTACCTGTGGTATAATTATTCCAAATGACCAATAAAATGAATGTAGTATAAGATATGGTCTAAAGATATTCATAAAAGTTTAATGATACATGTTTATGTGGTCTTCAAAAACATATCTCGTAGTTTAAACCCCTCCGATTAACTTGTATATCCTTGACAATGGTAACATTTTTTTTGTATTTATATACATTAAGACAAAAAAAAATTTAGTACCATTATAATATTATAAAGTAACAAAATGGAATTTATTTTAAAAAATTAAATTTCTATAAGTGCTTATGATTCATTTTTACTATATATGTGCATGAAACCAAAATATTTTGTTATGAAAAATGAACTCGTAAGAATAAGACATGAATTTTTCTTATTACATGAAAAAAACAATAACATGAATGTAAAAATAACTAACATGATATTTTATCTGTATATTTCATTGAAAACCATTGATCTATAGAGATTATGCATAAAATTAGTTTATCAACAAATGTGTTTTAACGCCGAAAAATGAACTAACACAAAAGTAAAATGTAATAATGATTCCTTTGAAATTTATTATATTATATTTAATTTAAATATATTTATGTTAATTTGAGATAAAATTCATAATCTAATTTTACTTTAAAATTAACTTTTTAATGAAAATAAATGAATGGTTTACGAAAGTCAGAATTTGTATAATTTATTAGAAAAATAATTTGAGGAAAAAATGACACAAATATAATATTAAACTGATGGTTTCAAAAAAAACTAAATTCCTTACCTCAAATAAAACATCTAATAATTGTATAAATTCATCCTAATTTACATCCAAAAATTATAATGAAAACCATATTAGAAGAGAAATAATTGTTAATATATATACTGAATTATTTAAAAATTGAGTAATTATTTATAATAAATCGATAAATAAATTAAAATTATTTAAATTCGTTATATATATATTTTTACAATCTAGTTATTACTATAAATATAATCCAACTTCATGATGAGATTAAAATGATGACATTTAAATAATATTATTTTTATATATTATCATAGTTAAGTTAAATAAAAATGTTTTGTTTTAAGAAAACCATCAAGAATATTTTTTTATATTTTTATGGTGTTAGAACTGGATATAGAATATACCACCATAAAAAATATTAATCACATATAATAAATTTATAATATATATAAAAAATAAATTGGGAACCAAAAATGTATGATCCGACCAAAAATTCAATAACATATACTATAAAATTAGATCATGAGAAACAATAAGTTTCAATGAAATTATGAATGGAATATAATAATAAAATAGTAGTTTGGGAACAAACATGGGGAAGATCGAATATTAGTAGTTTAATTAATAAATGATTTGATTATAACCCCATTAAATTACAATGATGTTTAATAATGAGAGGTTCTTCATATGTGAGAGAGGGATTATGTTTGAGTTATAGAGAAAATATAAGGGTTAGAAACTTATTAGGATCTGTGAGTAAAATTGTAAAAATTTAGTTTCAAATGAAATATCAGGCATGGATAATTATATTACACATAGGATGAGTTTGTGAACCTCCCAAACATGGTTCTTTCCTGTGGTAAGCCATTGGTTCATTTTACGGGCCACCACCCCTAATTAAAAGTACCTCTCCCTAGAACTATTCAGAGAGTAACATCCTTGATTGTATTCATTTTATCCTTATATGACTATTTTATGAGAAAGGGAACCTAACAACTGATACATCTATATATAATTAATATAAAATTCATATATATACATATATATATGTGTGTGTGTGTGAAAATATAGGTAAAAAAATTTATCCATAAACACCCAAATATAATCAACTTAAATCATCATTTCTTGAGGATTACAAATTATAATGACCATGTGGAGTTATATATATATGCCTTATAACTTTGAGGAGTTACTCCATCTAGTGGATCCTAGAATGTTTCATTAAGACTCTTGATCAATAAATGGAACTATTATCCTTTCAAAGAGATTAATGGTGAATAATAAAAAATAGTGTTTTGGTAATCTTTTCATGCCAACAAGGAACTAGAAAATGAAGGGAAATACTTAATATTATTGGTGTTTTTTGATGCACTTCATATAATGTAGTGTCTCAAAAATCATGTTCAAACTATTGGGAGCATGCATTTATACCTAATATAGTGTTCTTGTTTTAAATTTTCAATGAATAATATACATTCCAAAAATGAATCAAATAATTTGATAATAATGGATAAATTATAATGAAGCGATTCGGTGTTTTATTAATCTCATGCTTATATAATAGAAATTGAATAACTATTTTCTTTCTTTAATCATATTATCTATATTCCCCATGCTTGAGTCCGTGACGTGGTGGTTCTATGAATCATGTTCTTTATACATCCAAATTTATCAAACTTTAATAGAAAACCCAAAAAATACATTATGAAAATAATAGAAAATATTCTAAAATCAATCAAAACACTTTGGTATACCATTTCATGAAACACACTTCATTATGAGAAAAACAATTTTATACCAAACATTATATTTATAGATGTTTCAAACTATGTAACATTTTAGGTCTTAGTTGAATTGAAAAAAATATGATATCCTTTTTTCATTGGTATTAAAAGTGTGTAACATGTATAAAATAGTTATTTCTACACTATTTACTGATGTTATTTTGTGATGCTTATCAAAAATATGTATTTATTTATAAAAACATGACCCCCACGTGATGTTGTATATTCATTGTATGAATACATAACAACCCAGAACCCACAATCCAAAAAACGGGGCTTAATTCATAAGCATTAAATTTTCATATATGATACTGAAGAAGGAGAACTAATTTTTTCTAGTCCAAACATACTACACCATCTAGATTTATTTGATCACTTACATACTGTTGAACCTTTATGTTTATAGTTTTATATAATTTAGAAAAATTCATACAAAAACATCTCCACAAAATTTTAATGATAATTTCTACCATTTAATCTATATTTTATAATTTCAAATTATGTCATGAACATTATCCTTTAAAAATAAATTATATATTTATAATTCATTAAACCTCATTATTTATAACATGGGGAAAAATAAAATAAAAATAATTATTCTCTTAAATTTCATGTGAGGGTAAATATAATAATTGATAATTGAATGTCATAAATGAGTAGAATATGTGAACAATGTTATGACGAAAACATCATAGTTTATGAGAGAATAATATAACATATCAAACATATTAAAACCTAGATCCTCAAATATGAAAACAAGGAAAATGTATAAGTCTTTAGAATCAATAATCATTATCCATGTGTTATCAAATTTGATACTGAAAAACATTATAAACCCATAAAAAATAAAAATATTTTGGGAATATTCAAGAACAATATTACCAAAAAATTTCGAAACACTTTTAATTCAAATAACCATATAAATAATTTCAAATATAAAGATTACGCAATGCATTAGATTACAATATGGACACCTAGAATGTTGAAGTTGTAACATGCTTATAACGACCCATACATTACATACATGGTTAATACATTAAAATTGAAGCATACCTATTAAAACATATAACAAAACCATGAAAGGACCATATAGGTATAGTGTCTTTAGAAACTGGAAAACATAAACAACTGGTTCATAAAGCATATACACTGTCTCCCATTTATTTCATCATATCTATAGTCCCTTTTGGCATACCTTACTTAATAACCTTCTTCTTGACCTAGGGAAAGAAAACATACAAAAGGGTGAGCTTAAATGCACATTAAGGGTAAACAAAAGAAATATCAATCACATAATATTCACAAGAACATATCATTATGGAAATCGTAACCTGCAAAAGTGATCATAATTTCATAACATGAGATAAATCATAGTAGTGACATGTAATCCCAATAATCATAACTTAAAACATGAAACTTTGTGGAATACACACATAATCCTTGAGAATAATTTTGTAGTACTCAAGACTCATAGCCAAGACTATCTTAGCGGACAAAGTCCATTTCTGAACCGAGTTCACTCCTCCTTTCAGTCCTGTTTCACTGAACCGGTTTAACCTGTTGTTCTGGCCATGTCTATCTAATGAGATATAAATATTTACCCAATGCATTGGAGGGAGATATCGGTCCCACCCATCTCATAATGATACCATTCTTATTAGTGCCACAAAATCATAAATCATACATCATTGCATAACCCATGTAATAAAAATGGTATTCTTAAACATCATTGCATTATAAAAAAATTCGTATAAGATAATGGAATTAATAAAAATAAGTCCATCACAACATAATTAAATCAATGTAATAATAGGGATAGAAATAGAATATAAGGCCCCAGCCTTAAACCTTACTTAATCTTGAGTTATTACAAGATTACACATTGAGGATCTTTTCGGGTTTCGAGTTTTAGAGAATTAGATCATAAAACTTGCGTTACATTCCACATATGGTATTAACGAATCAAATCACTTTTAGGGGGCGGTAGTCCGCACTTCCTAAAATGAAGATATCGTGTTTACCCATAATGGAAACCATAAAGGTATGCCCAAAATTAAAAAAACAGAATCTTAAGGAAAACATAAACATATCATATATCATATATAAAAATAGTGACATCATAATGGCCACCTTTGAAGGTGTTAAATGAGTGTTGAACAATCATCGTTTCGGGAGGCAGAATTTCGCCATCCACGGAAACTGTATGTTCTTTAACCATTTGATGTAGTTGTGTGAGAGTGTAGCTAAATAAATCATATAACAACATCATAGTATATTGAATATACTGGTGTTGTTACAAAAGAAGTAAATAAAAAGAGTTAAGGGGGTTGGAGAAGCAAAATAAAACAAATGAACATGAGAGAACGAATTACCTTAAAAAGTGTAACTCCTTTTTATTTGAGCCTAAAGGCTTCCTTTGAAAGGATTCTGCCCAAAGGGAATCCTCTAGGATTAGGAGAGGGATGTGGAGAGATCAAATGGGCAGGGGTTGGCCGAGCCAAAGGCATGAAGAGTGTGTGAAATGAGGTAGAGGTGGGGGCCTTTTATAAGAGGAGAGGAGGGGCACTTTTGGAAAGTAAAGAAACATTACTTTATTTGAAAATGTGTTTCGGTTTTAAAAGGTCCCACATTGATAAAATTCGTGGATACGGTGATAAGGGTTCGAAATCCACTCATCCAATTGGTTTTGGACATGTGTAGTTCATAGATTTTACATTATCTTTCTATTTTTTTAAATCGTCAAATAATGATGTCATCGCTGCATCATTATTATGTCATAAATAATTAAATTTATTTAATGTCTAAAAAATATAAAAAAAATACTATGATATAGGAAATCTTTTTATCTTTCCAATTACTATTTATAATCAAAATTTGGACTTGTATAACCCGACTTAAAAATTGTTTTCATAAAACATATTATGTTTGTGTCATTTTCACTTTAACATTAAATAAAAAGTAATTTATGTCATTTCCCAACAAAAGTGGATCCATGGGGTCCCCAAGTTGACCCATGGAATGTCATGGTCGGCCATGACACAACCAATGAGGTTGAGACATGTGTCTAGGTCATTTCATTTTATTAAAGCCTTATTTAGACCTTAAACTACCTTAATTACCACTAATCGCGATTAAGAACTTAATAAGTTTCTATTCACCAAAAAAATTATTTTAATCTCATTGAACCACATTTTACTTCTTAATGACAACCATGTATGTAGGATTTTCAAAATTCAGTACACATTAGTGGTAAACTTTCATTTAACTGAAAAATCAGTTTGCTTGATTACCACTTAGTGGTTTCACTATTCATCAAAAATTGATGTTTTTCAGAAAATTACCAAAAATTCACCCTAAGCTATATTTGATATTCCGAATTCAAAAATGAAGTCCATTTTACAAAATTCAAATCATATAAGTCACATTAATTAATTCAATAATTAATTCCCTCTGCTAGAGCAAATAGCGTGTTTTTACAAAACAATAAGTATCAAAAAGATTGACACCAGTTTAAGTCTAATTTCAAAGTGAAATTGATTCCAATGACCACCATTGGATAAAATGGTAAAAATATATTCTAATTTCACTTCAGAAGAAATTAAAAACATAATATAATCATATAAATAAATTAGATTAAAAATAAGCTTTGATGTAAAATGCAGTATTTTTCACTATTCATTAAAAAATGAATATTGTCAGAAAAATACCAAAAATTCACACAAGGTAAATTTTGATGTCCCAATCATAAAGGATAAGTTTATTTTGACAAACATAGTTTATAAAATTGTCAAAATATAGATTCAAAAATGGTTTGCCATCAAAAGGCAGTAAAACAATCTTTTAAGAATATTAGTTTATTCCATGCATAAGATTGTATTTATTTTCATTTTTAGCCTCTAAAACACTATCTTAATCATTAATAGACATGGATAAAAATATCTATTATACATTACTTACTTGGGATGTTACATCCTTCCCCCCTTTAGAAAATTGCGTCCCCGTAATTTATTTACTTATCGAATAAATGGGGGTACTTATCCCTCATTGCATTTTCAGATTCCCATGTTGCCTCTTCAATCATGTGGTTTTTCCACAAAACCTTTACCTGCTTAATCACCTTATTCCGTAACACTTACTCCCTATGGTCAAGAATATGGACCGGTTATTCCTCATAAGTTAGCTTCTCTTCCAGCTGAACTACCTCTAGACTCAAAACATGAGATGGATCTGGCATATACTTTCTCTACATCGAAACGTGAAAAACATTGTGTACCTGAGATAAACTCGGAGGTAAAGCCACTCGGTATGCAACTGATCCAACTCTCTCTAAAATTTTGTATGGTCCAACGAACCATGGACTCAACTTTCCTTTTTTACCAAATCTCATCACACTTTTCCAAGGAGAAACCTTGAGAAAAACATGATCACCTACCTCGAAAGATAGATCCTTCCTCCGGTTATCCGCATAACTCTTCTGCCTGATCTGAGCTGTTCTCATGTGTTTCTGAATCAGCTGAACTTTTTCTGCCATCTCTTCTACCAAATCTGGTCCCATCAACTTTCTTTCACACACTTCATCCCAGAAAGCTGGAGTTCGACACCGCTTCCCATATAATGCCTGAAATGGTGCCATCTGTATACTGGAATGAAAAGTGTTATTATATGAAAACTCAACCAAAGAAAGATGTTGGTCCCAACTTCCCTGATAATCCATAGAACAAGCTCGTAGCATATCCTCCTATGTCTGAATTGTTCATTCTGACTGTCCATCTGATTGAGGATGAAAAGCTGTACTAAAATTTAATTCAGTACCCAACGACTTCTGAAGGCCTTTCCAAAAGTTAGAAGTAAACCTGGGATCACGATCCGATACAATAGAGAGAGGAACTCCATGTAACCTGACTATCTCTTTAAGATACAAACGGGAAAGTTGATCAAGAGAGAAAGTATCTCATATAGAAAGTAAATGAGCAGATTTGGTCAAGCGATCAACAATAACCCAGATTGCATTATTACCTTGAGATGTCTTTGGTAATCCAACAACAAAGTCCATGGATATGTTTTCCCATTTCCACTCTGGCACTGGTAAAGGCTGAAGTATCCCTTTAGGTAACTGCCGCTCTGCTTTAACCTGTTGACATGTCAAACACTTCACAGTAAAATCAGCAATGTCTCTTTTCATTCCATCCCACAAGTAATACTCCCACAGACCTCTGTACATCTTAGTACTTCCAGGATGAAAAAACAACTCATTCTTCAACTGTGAATCACAAGGCACACATAACCTCTTCACAAACCTCAAAACACAAACACAAACTTACCCAAGAACTCATGGAAAATTTTATTCATAAGGTCCATGAATACAGCAGGTGCATTGGTTAACCCAAAAGGCATAACTACAAATTCATAATGGCCATAACTAGTACGGAACGCAGTCTTCGGAACGTCTGCTTCTTTTACTTTCAAGTGATGGTACCCCGACCTCAAGTCAATCATCGAAAAATACTAAGATACCTGGATCTAATACCATTTCATTCGATGGCCCAACATCTGCTGAAGTTGTTGCAAAGGATTTCACCACCCCTTTCTGCTTGTAGTCTAACTGCTTCCCATCACTCATGCTCCTTGTCGGACACTCGTTTGCATAGTGACCCATCTCATTGCACTTATAACATTTCACTAACTGTAAATCAAATTTGTTCTTACTTTCACCTTGATCCTTTTCAGTGCAATCACGAGCCTTATGTCCCATCTTACCACATCGGTAGCACTTCCCAGAATTCAGAAGACATTCCCCAGCATGCCCTTTGCCACATTTATCACAAACTGGAAACTTAGTTCTCTTACCATCAGACTTTTTTGAAGAATTCTTACCTTTCTCCTGCCACCTCGGTCTCTTCTTCTGCTGGTTGTTATAGAAAACTTGGTCATCGGAAAACTCCATTTCCACCTTTTCAGCACATCGAACAAGCTTTTCATAACTTTTAAACTCACGAGAAGCTAATGCCCTTCGATATTTTGGCTTTAAACCTGAGTAAAAACAATTGATTTTACTATCAAGGTCTCGGATAAAATTTGGAGCATACCTTGCCAATCGAGTGAACCATTTTCATAGGCAGCCACTGAGTCTTCCTCTTTCCTCAATTCCAAGAATTGCTTTTCCATCCTAAGTCGAACAACCTTAGGAAAATAATTCTCAAGAAACATACCTTTGAATTCATCCCAGTCAAGAGCATCAATCTCATCGGCATCCCTGATATTTTTAACCATAGACCACCACTGATCTGCTTCACCCTCCAAATGGTAAATAGCAAGGCTAACCTTTTGATTGTCTGAACACCCCATGACATCAAAAATCTTCTCCATTGCTTTAATCCACCCTTCAGCTAGCACAGGGTCAGATGATCCTCTGAATGATGGTGGATGTTGCCTCATGAAATGTTCCACCACTGACATGTTCCTCTGCGGTTGTTCTGGCTGATCTCGTGCATGGATACCACCGCCATTTATCGCTTGAGTCAACTGCGCCATTACTGCCACAAACTGTTCAGTTCCAATTCCGACCATCTCAGGTTGCTGATTTGGAAGGTTATCTTCCTCCTGATGTCGTCCCAACATAGCTGCTTTGTTTCCTCTGCAGAAAACCATTCTGAACACAGAAATATCTTAGGTGAAGCAACATGGTAATCCGTAAATGCTATATCATTTCAATCATATTATAATTTAACACTTTTCTAACTCCTAAAGTTGTCTAAACCGACCTTTGATACCAACTATAAGGCCCCAGCCTTAAACCCTACTTAATCTTGAGTTATTACAAGATTACACATTGAGGATCTTTTCGGGTTTGGAGTTTTAGAGAATTAGATCATAAAACATGCGTTACATTCCACATATGGTATTAACGAATCAAATCACTTTTAGGGGGCGGTAGTCCGCACTTCCTAAAATGAAGATATCATGTTTACCCATAATGGAAACCATAAAGGTATGCCCAAAATGAAAAAAAACAGAAGCTTAAGGAAAACATAAACATATTATATATCATATATAAAAATAGTGACATCATAATGGCCACCTTTGAAGGTGTTAAATGAGTGTTGAACAATCTTCGTTTCGGGAGGCAGAATTTCGCCATCCACGGAAACCGTATGTTCTTTAACCATTTGATGTAGTTGTGTGAGAGTGTAGCTCAAATAAATCATATAACAACATCCTAGTATATTTAAGATACTGGTGTTGTTACAAAAGAAGCAAATAAAAAGATTTTAGGGGGTTGGAGAAGCAAAATAAAACAAATGAACATGAGAGAACGAATTACCTTAAAAGTGTAACTCCTTTTAATTTGAGCCTAAAGGCTTTCTTTGAAAGGATTATGCCCAAAGGGAATCCTCTAGGATTAGTAGAGGGATGTGGAGAGAGAAAATGGGCAGGGGTTGGCCGATCCAAAGGCTTGAAGAGTGTGTGAAATGAGGTAGAGGTGGGGGCCTTTTATAAGAGGAGAGGAGGGGCACTTTTGGAAAGTAAAGAAACATTACTTTATTTGAAAATGTGTTTCGGTTTTAAAAGGTCCCACATTGATATAATTCGTGGATAAGGTGATAAGGGTTCGAAATCCACTCATCCAATTGGTTTTGGACATGTGTAGTTTATAGATTTTACATTATCTTTCTATTTTATTTAAATAGTCAAATAATGATGTCATCGCTGCATCATTATTATGTCATAAATAATTAAATTTATTTAGTGTCTAAAAATTATAAAAAAAATACTATGATATCGGAAATCTTTTTAGCTTTCCAATGACTATTTATAATCAAAATTTGGACTTGTATAACCCCACTTAAAAATGGTTTTCATAAAACATATTATGTTTGTGTCATTTTCACTTTAACATTAAATAAAAAGTAATTTATGTCATTTCCCATCAAATGTGGATCCATGGGGTCCCCAAGTTGACCCATGGCATGTCATGGTCGGCCATGACACAACCAATGAGGTTGATACATGTGTCTAGGTCATTTCATATTATTAAAGCCTTATTTAGACCTTAAACTACCCTAATCACCACTAATCGCGATTAAGAACTTAATAAGTTACTATTCACCAAAAAAATTATTTTAATCTCATTGAACCACATTTGACTTATTAATGACAACCATTTATGTCGGATTTTCTAAATTCAGTACACATTAGTGGTAAACATTCATTTAACTGAAAAATCAGTTTGCTTGATTACCACTTAGTGGTTTCACTATTCATCAAAAATTGAAGTTTTTCAGAAAATTACCAAAAATTCACCCTAAGCTATATTTGATATTCCGAATTCAAAAAATGAAGTCCATTTTACAAAATTCAAATCATATAAGTAACATTAATTAATTCAATAATTAATTCCCGCTGCCAGAGCAAATAGCGTGTTTTTACAAAACAATAAGTATCAAAAGATTGACACCAGTTTAAGTGTAATTTCAAAGTGAAATTGATTCCAATGACCAACATTGGATAAAATGGTAAAAATATATTCTAATTTCACTTCAAAAGCAATTCAAAACATAGTCTAATCATATAAATAAATTAGATTAAAAGCAGTTTTGATGTAAAATGCAGTATTTTTCACTATTCATTAAAAAATGAATATTGTCAGAAAAATACCAAAAATTTACACAAGGTAAATTTTGATGTCCCAATCATAAAGGATAAGTTTATTTTGACAAACATAGTTTATAAAATTGTCAAAATATAGATTCAAAAATGGTTTTCCATCAAAAGGCAGTAAAACAATCTTTTAAGAATATTAGTTTATTCCATGCATAATATTGTATTTATTTTCATTTTAAGCCTCTAAAACACTATCTTAATCATTAATAGACATGGATAAAAATATCTATTATACATTACTTACTTGGGATGTTACATAGAACCCTATATTA
Organism: Viscum album; assembly: GCA_963277665.1. Classification (NCBI taxonomy): domain Eukaryota; kingdom Viridiplantae; phylum Streptophyta; class Magnoliopsida; order Santalales; family Viscaceae; genus Viscum; species Viscum album. The sequence goes on along the minus strand of OY728165.1, from coordinate 65,389,257 downwards.
TCTTAGATGGAAAATACTTTTGATAAAACACTTGAACTCAATTCTTGAGGAAAATATCCTTTCTACTTCAAAAACACATTTTCCTTTCTTAGCATGTCATAAAATTTTAAACTAAAAGAATTTGATTAAAAATAAACATGAAAACTTGTAAATAAATCTCTTTGTAAATAATGTTTTAAAAATCCATTCATGCCGTATAAGTTAAAAAACATCCTTCTCGTACTTTTTTCAGAAAAGTCAAAAAGTACCTCTTATGAAAAACGAAAAAATATCCCTTTCATATCTTTTACTAAAAACTCACCGATGGGTAAAATTGAATTTAAAAAATTGTAGGAGGATATAAATAATATTACATATTGAGGAAACATGGATGTGGATGATAAATATTTCCCAGTAAATTATGAAGTATAAACAATCTTGGATAAAAATTGAGATTGTGAGATTGTCCCTTACCTTAGGTCTGATTTGCTTCGTAAGTTTCCGAAACTCCTGTATAATGATTTAAATAATGTTATTGACTTATTACAGAATCATACTTATTGTTATGATATCATATATGGTCATATTCTTAGCTTTTTATTTGTAATATTTCATTGCTACTTGTTATTCGGGTGTTTATTACTTTTTGTTCTTATGCGTGTTTTGTAGAATAAATTCTTATTCTTCTCTTTAGTTTATAGATACATCATTTCCAGAATTTTATTATTGTACTATATATTATATTTATTCATTAAATTCTTTATATAATCATTATGCAATGAAGATAATGTAGAACGAATCGCATCACATCGTGGAGACGGTATTCTGCACGTACACACGAGCGATGATATCGTTCCCATGATCATGGAATTGTATTAGAGTGTATGTTTACTATTTCAGAGTCTATACCACTTTACAATAATCATATATAGTTACTTAGTTGCACCATTATATCCATCCATGTAAGGTGGTGGTGGAAAGTAGATTACACCATGACGTGGAGATGGTATTTTGTACGTACGCACGCGCGGTGATTTCATTTTCCGTAGGATGGATAGATAGTGAAATAGGCTTGTTTAATACTTATAATAACATATCAGTATATGAGTGATACTGATGTAATTAATTCATAATTAAAAAACTAAATAAGGAGAAGTGGAAGAAGTAATAAAGTTGAATGAATCGGTAACAGACATTAAATATTCTTTGAAGCGCCTCTCTGAGACCTCTTTTTAAGGCACTAAAATTGGTCTTTGAAGAAGAAAATGACCTCTAGGATGTTTCTAGGGAAGTGGAGAGCAGAAATTGGTAGGGGTTGTCTGAGCTTGAAGGCTCAATGTGGTGTGAGGAATAGAGGGAGGAGGTTCCCTTTTATAAGGGATGAGAGGGGCACCTTTGAAAAAACTATAAATATTATTTTATTTAAAGTCATATTCGTTTTTAAATAGCTTCAAATAAATTTATTTCGAATCTACGTTGGGTATGGGTAGAAATTATCTCATCAAATAGAATTTAGACAAGTTTAGGTTTCTATTTTAACCTTATCATTTAGATTTAACTTTAAGTTAAATAATTTTACTTTTACCGTGTCATCTTGTTTCTTACACTATAAGGTTAATAAACTTACTATAACAAGCCAAACGAACCCCAAGTTATTTATTATTAATATATATAACCTTATCTATGTGATTTGGCTGAACCTTAGATTTTTATGAATAAAATAACAATTAATAATATAATATTTGTTTTAAAAACTATTTTATGTCAATTTTGACACTATTTGGTAATTGATTTTTGTGAAAATCATAACAGAAAGATCAGTTCTCACAAAGTTAATTAAATCAATAATAACATATCATATTAAAATATAAAATTATTTTAATTCATAAAAAGTCTCAAATTACATTTATTTGGGTATTTATAACATCAATTATGTCAATATTTCATTAATAAGATAATTACTCCATCATCAATGTGTCATAAATAAATTAAATTATTTATTGTCTAAAAATTACAAATAAAATATAATTATTTAGGAAATCTTTTTAGTGTTCTAATGAATATTTATAGTCTAATTTATCTTCTTTATAACCATATATTAAAAAAAATTTAATTATTAAACATTGATTTTAACTATTTTAACCCTTCTTTAAATAAATTAATAATAAATGTCCTAATCTAATCTAAGTGGGCCTAAATGGTCATATTTTATTCCTAAGGTTGTTTTTCGTCGAATTACACTTATCCAATAGAATTAAGACATGTTTTAGGGTAATAACAATATCATTTTTACCCTTAATTACCATAATTACTTTTAACCGTGGTAAATAAAAGTAAAAAGATACTATTCAACAAAAATTATTTTCATCTCATTGAACTATATTTTACATACTGACAGAAACTGTGTCTCTCGGATTTTTGAAATTCCACTCCTAGGAGCGGTAAAATTATGTTATATTTAAATTTGCAAATTCTCTTAGGAGGTGGGTAAAAGACGGTGAAAAGTTCAATAAACTTTTTATATATCTAAAATTATAAAACGACCACAATCAATTGAATTGAACTTATATAGGTATTATGTATTAATTTTGACCTATAATGAATTTAAATAAAATAAATAATTATTTAAATAAAAATTCGGTTTTTAAATAGTAACCCATTGTTTTCACTATTCATCAAAAATCGAAAGTTTTCAGAAAAATACCAATATTTCACCGTAGGCTAATTTCAATATTCCGAATCCAAAAATTAAGTCCATTTTGAAAAATAAAATGTAGAAAATTTCAAAAGGTCGGTATTATTATTCATAATGGCTAGTTTTAATAATATTTTAATAGCATATCATTGTTTAGTGAAACTCGGTATTGCATACGACGCAAGCTATCGAGGAAGGTCGTGATTGCATGTAAAGAAAGCCAAGATAGTGTTGTGTGTAGTGAAATATTCCTTTGATTATTTATATAAAATAAAAACAAAATATTTCTTATAAAAGTCTCATGTGTTACGTTCTACCCCCCTTAAAATGAATTTCGCCCTCGAAATTCGTCACTTTGTAACGAATAGATGAGGATACCTCTCTGTCATCATATCCTCAAACTCCCATGTAGCTTTTCTAATTAGTGGTTCCTCTATAAAACATTCACCAAGAGAGTGGTCTTGTTCCGTAGGACTTTTTCTCTATGATCAATAATCTCTATCGGGTGTTCTTCATAAGAAAGATCTTGTTCTAGCGGTACAACTTCTGAGTTGAGTATATGTGAAGCATCGGGTATGTACTTTCTCAGGAGGGATACATGGAACACATTGTGAACTTGAGAGATATTCGGTGGATGCGTCAATCGGTAAGCTACCTTCCCAACACGATCTAGTATTTCAAAAGGACCGATATACCTAGGGCTCTTCTTTCCCTTCTTTCCAAATCTCGTTAGTCTTTTCCAAGGAGATATTCGTAAGAAAACATTATCACCCACTTCAAACTCTAAGTCTTTTCTTCGGTTGTCAGCATAACATTTTTGTTGACTTTGAGATTCTCTTATGTGTTGTTGAATAGAGCGGACCTTTTCTGCAATCTCATCAACAAGATAAGGTCCCAATAGATTTCTTTCCCCAACATCATCCCAGCAAGTTGTAGTCCTGCATTTCATTCCATAGAGAGCTTCATATGGAGCCATCTGAATACTGGAGTGAAAGCTATTATTATAAGAAAATTCCACCAAAGGTAGGTGTTGATCCCAACCACCTTTGAAATCCATAGAGAAAGATTTCATCATATCTTCTAGAGTTTGAATCTTCCTCTCAGACTACCCATCTGTCTAAGGATGATATGCAGTGCTGAAACTCAACTCTGTATCCAGAGTATGCTGAAGACTTCGCCAGAACATTGAGGTAAATCTCATATTCCGATCAGATATAACAGAAAGTGGTACTCCAGGAAATCTTACCACTTCCTTTATATATATCATGGATAGCTTATCTAGAGAGAAATCCTCTCAAATAGAGATAAAGTGTGCAGACTTTGTAAGACGATCAACTATAACCCAGATAGCATTATTGCCTTTGGATGTTCAAGAAAGTCGAGTGACAATGTCTATAGTTATGTTTTCCCATTTCAATTCTGGTATGGGTAATGGTTGTAACATCCCCTTATCCTTCTGTCTCTCAGCTTTAACTTGCTGACAAACCAAGCATCGGGAGACATATTAAGCAACATCTCTTTTCATGCCATCCCACCAAAAGTACTCTTTCATGTCCCTATACATCTTCTTTCTTTCAGGATGAATAGATAATGAAGAACTATAAGACTCATCCATTAGTTCCTTCATTAATTCAGGGATGGGAGGAACACAAACCCTATTCCTGAACTTTATTATCCCACCACAATCAAGGTTGAATTCAGGAACATTTCTCACCTTATTTTGTAACTCTACATATTCTTTCTGTGCCTCTTTAATCTTCACATGTATAGATGGTTGAACATTCATTTGATAAAGATAATATTTTTCCCATTCCATTATAATTCCAAGATCCATCTTTTGTAAATCCATAAATATTGGATCTTTTGTGATCCTCAGCATGGATATGCTAGCATGGTCTTGTCGACTTAATGCATCTACCACATTGTTTTCTTTCCCAGGGTTGTAATGAATTGAGTAGTCATAATCCTTAATCAGCTCAAACCATCTTCTTTGGCGCATATTCAGCTCCTTTTGTGTGAAAATATACTTTAAACTTTTATGATCAATATAAATGTCACACCTTTCTCCATAAAGATAATGCCTCCAAATCATTAATGCAATGATTACCACATCTAACTCCAAATCATGAGTTGTGTAATTTTGCTCATGGAGTTTCAACTATCGTGAGGTATAAGCTATTAACATATCATTTTTCATAAGAAAACACCCCAATCCCTTCATTGATGCATCACTGTAGATCACAAAACATTCTCCACTACAAGGCAGTGTGAGCATAGGTGCACTGGATAACCTTATTTTCAACTCCTTGAAGTTCCCTTCACATTCCTCCATCCAAACAGACTTAAATCCTTTCCGAGTCAACTTGGTGGGTGGATTAGATAATAGTGAAAAATCGTTCACAAACTTCAATAATATCCAGCCAAACCAAGAAAACTTCGGATCTCAGTTACTGTTATTGGTCTCGACCATCTTACGATAACCTCTTTCTTTGCTGGATCCACAGATATCCCCTATTTTGTGATTATGTGACCCAAAAATGAAAATTTTTGAAGCCAAAATTCACACTTGGTAAATTTGGCATGAAGATTATCCTTTATCAGGGTCTTCAATACACTAATAAAGTGATCTTCATGTTCTTACTTGCTCGTTGAATAGACAAGAATATCGTCTATAAAGAACACCACAAACTGATCAAGATAGTCTCTAAAGACTCTATTCATTAGATCCATGAAGATAGCAGGGGCATTAGTAAGACCAAATGGAATCACTATAAATTCATAGTTTCCATACCTTGTACGGAAAGCCATCTTTGATATATCCTCCCTTTTGAACCTTAATAGATGATACCCGGAATGAAGATCAATCTTGGAAAAGTATTGAGCTCCATATAGTTGGTCAAATAAGTCATCAATGCACGGGAGATGATATTTGTTCTTGATAGTGATCTTGTTAAGTTCTCGATAATCAATGCAGAGTCTCATTGATCCATCTTTCTTCTTAACAAACAGAACAAGTGCTCCCCAAGGTGACGGACTAGGGCATATGAATCCCTTATCAAGATTCTCTTGGAGTTGCTTCTTTAATTCCTGCAACTCAATTGGGGCCATTCTATAAGGTGTCTTTGAATTAGGCAAAGCACCCAGTACGAGTTCGATTGAAAACTCAACTTCACGATTTGGTGGAAGACCCGACAATTATTCTAGAAAGACATCGTCAAACTTCTGTACAATGGGAATACTCTTAATCATGAGTTTCTGTCAAACCATTTGAGATAAATAACCTTCATTTAGTGGAATCAAGACCCATAATATGGAATAAATTACCACTGGAAGGTTATGTTCTTCCTTGCATCGATATACAATCATAGATTGGTCTGGAATATGAAATGTGACTTACCTTCTTTGGCAATTGATATGATCTCCATATAGAGAAATCCAATCCATGCTAATAATCACATCAAATTCCACTATAGGAAGTATCACAAGATTTGCAGGAAACACTTTCCCACAAACTTCAATCGGAGAAGAATTATAAACTTTTGATGCGACTGTTGTGCCATTAGGGGTCGTCATAGTTAACTCAATAGCTAATTGTTTAGGTAATACAGTGATACCCTTAGAAAATTTTTCAGAAATAAAAGAGTGGGTATATCCAGAATCAAATAATACATTTTCTACTTTAGAGTGGATGGTATGTGTACCTTTCAACACTTCGTTATCGTAATCCACATCGCTGATAGAAATTGCATGTGACATTCCGTTGTCTTTATCCTTTAGAGTTTGTTGACGTCTATCATCATCAACAACCCTTGGATTAGGGCGTTGATTGGCATAATTCCCCATTTCCTTTCACTTGTAACATTGAAGTGTAGGAGGTGCACTCTGTGTAGCATTTTCATTGTTCGCATCACTAGATATATTCTTCCCATCATTGCGGCGTTCAAATGTCTGATGACCTTCCTTTCCAGATTTGAAACACTTACTTGTACCTTTAAGACAACTCCCACCATGTTTATTTCCACACATTGATCATAAGAGAAAACTCATCTTCTTTTCAGTGTGCTCTTTAGATTTTCCTATGAATTCCATTTTCCTCTTCTTATCAAACCCATATGACTGATGGGTTACTCCAATATCCATATCAACATTGAGAGCACATCAAATGATTTACTCGTAGCTATTGAAGTCTCATATGGCTAACACCCTTCGAAGACTTGGTTTTAAGCCACTAAATAATCGATCGATCTTAATCTCAGGTCGGATAATGATCCCAGAATCGTACCTTGAAAGTCTTGTAAAATTTTCTTCATATGTACCAATAGATTCATCATCCTTTTTCTTTAGTTCAAGAAACTACTTCTCCATCATTGTTCGAAGAATACGAGGGAAGAACTTATTGAAAACTAAGTTCTTGAACTTGTCCCATTCCATGGACTCAATTTCATCTTTTGGCCTCATATTCTTGATAAGATTCCACCATTGATCAGATTCACCTTCCAAACGATAAACTGCTATGATGGATTTCTCATGTTCAGATCATTTAAGAACTGAAAATATATTTTCAGTAGTAATAATCCATTGTTCAAAAACTAATGGATCAGTAGACCCGCTGAATGAAGGTGGATGCTGCCTCATGAAGGATTCAACAGAATGTTGCTCCTTCCATTGCACGTTTGGATGTCCTGTATGATTCATAGCTTGAGAAAGTTGTGTGAGCATGGATACAAGATTTTGCATTCCAGCTCCCATAAAGTTTGGTTGCTTAGGGAGACAATCATTGCATTTCCCATCGCATTCTGCATTAACACGGTTCCTTCAGGTTCCATCCATTGACCAAAACCAAGAGGAATAGTGTGAGAAACGCTAATTATAATAGCAAAAACACATAATCAGGAATAAAATTTCACACTTAAGGACTTATCATATGTTTTTCATGGCCATTCCTTAGATTGTGTTCTATACTTAGACATATCCTTAGGTTTTTTATTAAGTCTTCCACATCCTAGTTTCCAATGGTTGACTATAACCTTTCCTCTGATACCAACTATAACGACCCTTACTTTACATACATGGATAATACTTCAATATTGAAGCATACCTATTACAACATATAAAAAAACCATGAAAGGACATTATAGGTATAGTGTCTTTAGAAATTGGGAAACATAAACAACTGGTTCATAAATCATCTACTCTATCTTCTATTTATTTCATAATATATATAGTCCCTTTTGGAATATCTTACTTATTAACTTTATTCCTGACCTGGGGAAGGAAAACATACAAAATGGTGAGCTCAAATGCTTAGTAAGGGTAAACAAAAGAAATATCAATCACATCATATTCATAATAATATATCATTTTGGAAATCTTAACCTGCAAAAGAGATCATAATTTCATAACATGGGATAAATCATAGTAGTGAAATGTAATCCCAATAATCATAAATTAAAACATTAAACTTTTTGGCATGAACACATAATCACAAAGAATCATTTCTTAATAGTCATGACTCATAGCCAAGACTATCTTAGCGGACAATGTCCATTTCTGAATCGAGTTCACTCCTAGTTTCAGTCCTGTTTCACTGAACTGGTTTAACCTACCATTCTAGCCATGTCTATCTCATGAGATATAAATCTCTAACCAATGCATTGTAGGGAGATATAGGTCCCACCCATCTCATAATGATTCCATTCTTATGTGTTCCACAAAATCATAAACCATACATCATTGCATAACCCATGTAATAAAAATGGGATTCTTAAACAACATGACATCATAAAAAAATTCATATAAGATAAAGGAATTCAGAAAAATAAGTCCATGACAACATAATTAAATCAATGTAATAAAGGGTATAGAAAAAAAACCATATATTATATTATATGGAAAATACTTTTGATAAAACACTTGAACTCCATTCTTGAGGAATATATCCTTTCTACTTCGGAAACATTTTTCCTTTCTTAGTATGTCATACAATTTTAAACTAAAAGAAGTTGATTAAAAATAAAATTCAAAACATTTAAAGGAAGATTCTTGGAAATAATGTTTTAAAAATCCATTCATGCCATATAAGTTAAAAAAAACATCCTTCTCGTAATTCTGTCGGAAAATTCAAAAAGTACCTCATATGAAAAATGATAAAAGATTCCTTTCATATCTTTTACTACAAACTCACCCAAGGGTAAAATAGGATTTAAACAGTTGTAGAAGGATATAAATAATATTAAATATAGAGGAAACATGGATGTGTATGATAAATATTCCCAGTAAATCCTGAAATATAAACATTCTCGGATAAAAATCAAGATTGCGAGATTGTCCCTTACCTTAGGCCTGATTTGCTTCGTAAGTGTCCGAACCTCCTTTATAATGATTTAAATAATGTTATTGACTTATTCCAGAATCATAATTATTGTTATGATATCATATATGGTCATGTTGTTATCTTCTTATTAGTAATATTTCATTGGTACTTGTAATTTGGGTGTTTATTAATTTTTGTTCTTATGCGTGTTTTGTCGAATAAATTATTATTCTTCTCTTTAGGTTATAGATATATCATTTCCAGAATGGTATTAGTGTACTATATATCGTATTTATTAATTCAATTTATTTATATAATCATTATGCAATGAAGATCATGTAGAACTAATCACATCACATCGTGGAAACGGTATTCCGTACGTACACACGAGAGATGATATCGTTCCCATGATCATGGAATTGTATTGGAGTGTATGTATACTATTTCAGAATCAATACCACGTTACAATAATCAAATATAGTTATTTATTTGCACCATTATACCCATCAATGTAAGGTGGTGGTGGAAAATAGATTACACCATGGCGTGGAGATGGTATTCCGTACGTACGCACGCGCGATGATTTCGTTTTCTGTAGGATGGAAAGATGATGAAATAGGGTTGTTTCATAATTATAATAACATATTAGTATATGAGTGATACTAATGTTATTAATTCATAATGAAACAACTAAAGGAGAAGTGGAATAAGAAATAAAGTTGAAAGAATTGGTAACAGACATTATCTCTTCTTTGAAGCGCCTCATTGAGACCTCCTTTTATTGAACTCAAATTGGTCTTTGAAGAAGTTCAGGACCTCTAGAATGTTTCTAGGGAAGTTTAGAGGAGAAATTGGTAGGGTTTGTCTGGGATTGATGGCTCAAAGTGGTGTGAGGAAGAGAGGGAGGAGGTGCCCTTTTATAAGGCAGGGGAGGGGCACCTTTGGAAAAACTAAAAATATTATTTTATTATAAAGTCATATTCGGTTTTAAATAAATCAAAATTTATTTATTTCGAAGATAAGGTGTGGATGGGTCGAAACAATCCCATAAAATAGAATTTAGCCAAGTTTAGGATTCTATTTTAACCTTATCATTTAGATTTAACTTTAAGTTAAATAATTTTACTTTTACCGTGTCTTCATGTTTTCTTACACTATAAGGTTAATAAACATACTATAACAAGACAAAAGAACCCCAAATTGTTTATTATTAATATATATAACCTTATCTAAGTCATTTGGACGAATCTTAGGTTTTTAGGAATAAAATAACAATTAATAATATAATATTTGTTTTAAAAACTATTTTATGTCAATTTTGACACTATTTGGTAATTGATTTTTGTGAAAATCATAACAGAAAGATTAGTTTGAAAAATGTTTATTAAATCTATAATAACATATCATAGTAACATATAAAATTATTTTAATTCTTAAAAAGTCTAAAATTTCATTTATTTGGGTATTTATAACATCAATTATGTCCATATTTCATTAATAAGATAAATACTGCATCATCATTGTGTCATAAATAAATTAAATTATTTATTGTCTAAAAATTAAAAATAAAATACCATTATGTTGGAAATATTTTTATATTTATAATGAATATTTATAGTAGAATTTATCTTATGTATAACCCTATATTAAAAATGATTTTTTTATTAAACATTGATTTTAACTATTTTAACCCTTCTTTAAAAAAAATTAATAATAAAAGTCCTAATCTAATCTAAGTGGGCCTAAATGGTCATATTTTATTCCTAAGGTTGGTTTTGGTCGAATTACATTTTTCCAATAGAATTAGGACATGTGTTAGGGTAATAATAATACCATTTTTACCCTTAATTACCCTATTTACTTTTAACCGTGGTAAATAAAAGTAAAAAGTTACTATTCACCAAAAATTGTTTTCATCTCATTGAACCACATTTTACTTAGTGAAATCAACTGTGTATCTTGGATTTTCAAAATTCCACTCACATAAGCGGTAAAATTATGTTTAATGTAAATTTGAAAATTCTCCTAGGAGGTGGGTAAAAGACGTTGAAAAGTTTAATAAAATTTTAATATATCTAAAATTATAAAATGAATTGAATGAATTGAATTGAACTTATATAGGTATTATGTATTAATTTTGACCTAAAATGAATTTAAATAAAATAAATAATTATTTATATAAAAAGTCTGTTTTTAAATAATAACCCAGTGTTTTCACTAATCATCAAAAATTGAATGTTTTCAGAAAAATACAAAAATTGCACCCTAGGCTAATTTCAATATTCCGAATCCAAAAATGAAGTTCATTATGAAGAATAAAATTTAAAAAAATTCAAAAGGTGGGTATTACTATTCATAACGGCTAGTTTTAATAATATTTTAATAGCATATCGCTGTTTAGTGAAACTCGGTATTGCGTACGACGCAAGCTATTGAGGAAGGTCGCGATTACGTGTAAATCAAGCCAAGATAGTGTTGTGTGTGATGAAAGATTCCTTTGATGATTTATATAAAATAAAAACAAAATATTTCTTATAAAAGTCTCAGGTGTTACAATGCTCACCCAACTTTATCTGGGACAAGACATGTTATGTTTTATTTATATTACCAAGCTCTATATCCATAACCCTATTTCTAATAAGTAATGGGTTTACTCAATTTTATTAGGGGCACCCCATTGTAATCTGTAACAGGCTTACCCAAGGCGATCAAAGAAACTTCATATTTCATGTATAATGTCTAAAACCACAAAAAAAATAAAGTAAAATGAGATGTCGGCAAAAAAATAATTGAATGAAAATTTATTTATCTAAAACATGATAATCTCATAGAAAAGAAATGGTTTTTTTTCAATTTCTCAGAAACATAATCAACTCATGGAATATAAATGGGTTCCATTACAATCTCCCTGAAATATGGTTATCCCATGGAATCTAAATGGGTTCCATACGAATCTCTTTATAAAAATCACAATCAATGAAGATAAGTAACGAGGATGTTATAGTTTAAAATTATCCCTATTGAAGAATATGTAACTAATATTTTGTTTTAATTGATGTATGGAATTTCCTTTAAAATTTAATTCAAAATATTTTCAGAAAATTACCAATTATCGTTTTGAAAATCACTTTTTTTAAAACATAAAAAAATGTTCTTTTCTTTGACAAAAACTAGGAAACATATAAATAAAAATTTAAATATTATTTACATTTTTTTGGATAATATCTATTCATATTAGAAAAAATATTTTTGGAATATTTTGTATTTTTTTAGAAATTTTTGTTTTGGAAGAAAACATATTTTCAAATGAAGAGATAAATGATGAGATTGTAACATAAAATCATTACCACATTGGTAATATTAAAACAAAATCACCCTAAAAGAATTTTGATGAAATGTAAAGTATCACAATAATAAATAAATTCATGATATTAAATATTAAATGTGTTTAATATAAACCACATAAGATAATACAGGTGTATAACATGTCATAAGTCTCAAAGAAAGAAAATTGTGACCAAAATCCATTACCACTTTTGTAACAATGAAACTGTAAACCCCACTAATGATATATCTAAAATGGATTATTAAATCCAAATAAATTTAATAATAATTGTAATATAAGAATATAATGTATAGTTTTTACACAATATAATAATATTAAGTGGTGAATATAAAATGTATCTCAAAAAAATAAGAGAGATGAGATAATCCCTTCAGTCTGATTTTTCATGATTTTTCTTCATCATCATAAATAATAAAAATTTGTTAATTATTTAATTTCTTGAGAACCTTTAACAAGTTTATTAATAATTTTATTTAGTTTTTAAAAAAATTATAAAAATTAAATACAAAATTATATTTATGTTAAATATTGAATCATATTCAGCTTGTGTGTAAAAAACTACTAATGTAGGTTGACAATGGTCCAATAGGTAACTATTTAAACATATCAAGAATAATAATCATGAAATAATTATCATATTGGAAGATAAATTATAATTTTAAAAACAATATATATATATATATATGGATCAGAAAAATGAATTAATGTTTTGATCATGGAAATGGTAGGTCGTACGTACACATGATTAATGTTTCTATTTTTCGATTACAATTATGTAAATAAGGTGGGTATAATTTATATTTTTAGAATAAAAATTCTAAAAAAAAATTATTATAGTAAATTATATATATATTTATATATATATGAATATTATATTTCAAAATGAATTACATTGCTTCGAGGATGAGGCAGTCCACATTTCTTTACTCGGTAGGTTGGAATGGGTCCAAAAGATTAATATTTTAACATTATTTCCTTCTATGTAACATGTTAGTGAAAATAAGTCACACTGCTTCACTAGGTGTTCAAATTTTATACACACAAATGACATTATCACATCCTTAACAAAATGATGGATAAAAAGTGTATTTAGGATATAATAACTCCAAAGGTAATATATAGTAATAAATATCATATATATATTATATAAACGTTATTTAAATCATTATAACTATAAATGAGAGTTAATAATCAAAAAATGAATAAAATCATTTCCAGAGGAAGTAAGCTGGTGTACACATCAATGATTACTTTCTAAACCATTTTATGGATGTGTGTCTGAGGGTATGCCATACCTGTAACACCCTCAATTTTTATGAACCTTTTTTGTACTAAATTAAATTTCTATTATTTATTTAATGGAATTCTATAACACTATATGTTTTCATTAAATGCTATATCATATTAGGATTAGGCTATACACAACACCAACATAGATAACATTACCTCGAACGCTATGTTTATACAAAACCATATTTTATTATTATAGATTTTAAATACTAACCATTATAAAATATAAATTAAACATAGTAGTATGAATATTAAATACCAATATTCAAACATAATTGTTTTATATAAATAAATCATTTTATAATATAATGCATAATGTTTATAAAAGCCTATTAGTTTTGAAAATACCATTTTCTTAAAAGAAATGATTTTTTGTCCTTATGTGAATAATAATGAAATTAATTTTAGAAAAATTGGTAAATATAATTTTAGAATGGAAAATTTATTTTTTAATTAATAATTTCAACATTTTATTTGGGGGAATTTTTTGATATGTATGAATTATTTAAATTTTGAATAAATAGTCAAAAATAATAAAATATATTTGAAAATTGAATTTTCTCATAATTTATTTATATAGTTAATTTATAACTAAAATTAGTTTTAATATATAATAATTTAAATTAAAAATCCTATAATACAATATAATTTATTATAATAAATTTTATAATGAAATTCGATATAAAAACATACCTAATGTTTGAACTTTCATAGTTTAATAACCTAACATCACTTCTCATATAAAGGATTAATTTTATTTTAATGACATAAAATTATTTGATTAGAATTTTTAAAAAGATATTATATATTTTGAATTAAAAAATTATATAATTTAAATAATTTCAAGTTGGTTTTTTACCAATGTAATTAGAGAATGTAATTAAAAAAAATTATTGGGATTAATGTGAAAATAATATTATTTACGTGTAAAATATAAAACATGAGGTGTAAAGTGGCACTAAACATGTAAAAAACAAATTGTATATTCATATTTTTAATATAACCCACATTATACAAAATTTTGATCATTATTTAAGGTACATTATATAAGTAATAACACCCTATAGTGTTTACCCTTTCGGTTTTTACATGTTTTTCACTCACCTCCCTTATAAAAGGACACCACCACTCCCCCGATCCTCACAACATTAAATCTATTTTAATCTTAATAAATGTTGAAATAAACATTAAAATTACTTCCATTAATAATTGAATCCTAAATTTTGGAATAAATTCAATATGTGTAGTTCTTTGGTGAAATCCAGAAGGAGATACCGGAAGAATATGTTACATATATCAATGAATTTTTATTTATTTATTCCTGACATCTATTAGTCTGTTTTTAAATCATTCACTAAATATAATTATATTTTATTTTTTCAATGAAATGACCTTTAATTTAATGTACTTCCATCAAATGGTTTACTCCATCATTGTACGTGTGCACATAGGACTACTACTTCATGATCCAATGTAATTCATTCTTCCATTACCCTCTATTAATGTGGGGGATAATGATGGATTTATATAATATATATGATATTTATATTGTTTTTATTATTATTACAGTATATTTTATATATCCAACATAACTTCACAGTTACCATTTGTGGGAATACGATAATGTCATTCATGTGTGAAATGATCTACCACCTCAAAAAGTGATGCGATTTGTTCATGTTTTTACATGTAATGTGTTAATGATGGTTCTCATAACATATGTGGTATATATATGTATCATAAAAATATTTTTTAATAATAATATATCATATAAACTTCTTTCTTTTAATCTGATAAGAAAAAGAAAACAACTTTTAGGCATACGTAATGCCTATCGTCTCTGTATACAGTGAAGTTCATTTCCTACATATTTGTTTTATTGGTTATTGTAAATAATTTTATGGTGAATATATATATGATATTTATATCATGTTTATAATTATTGGCATAATTAAATCATCTTATTAGGAAGAGGATTATGAATAAGGAATCGTAATATGTATGAAAAACATTCTAGTTATTACCCGAAACATAACTTTAACATGGAATTTTTGATAAATGAGTAATATAAATTCCTAATAAATTCACATAAGGTAATAAAAATATTAA
This sequence comes from Viscum album, assembly GCA_963277665.1. Classification (NCBI taxonomy): domain Eukaryota; kingdom Viridiplantae; phylum Streptophyta; class Magnoliopsida; order Santalales; family Viscaceae; genus Viscum; species Viscum album. Next base: position 65,373,525 of record OY728165.1, on the reverse strand, counting down.
TATGGTTATTTTGTGGATTTATAATGATTATATTTATTAAAAAAATAGTTTTAATGTGTATAGTGAGATCAATGACTTATGTTAACAACTTTAGGTACCACATTTAACTTTTGTGAGACACGAGCTATATTCACCACCTCATTCTTCTATGTTTTGTATATGCTACATGTGAATGAAATTTATGATTATAGTAATTAAAATTATTGATTTTTACATATCAATTTTAGGATCCATCTTTCATGCTTTATATGGTTGATAATATAGTAAAATATTTTTGTTGAAAATTTCATTCTTTTGAGAGTGATGTTAGGTTATGCACCTATATTAATTAAATATGAGATAATATATTCCCTTTTAATTTTAATATAATTAGTTCATTCATATCCATGATATTAATATTTTTATGTAATAGTATTCTCTCATTCTGATTATGATACAATGTTAGTAATGTTTTATGATTTTATTGCTACAATCTCATCATTTAGCCGAATTGATTATGATTATGCTTCAATTGACAAAATATTATGATCCATGTTTTAATAAATCTCATAAATTTTATTATAATCTGTTTAATCATTATATATTTATGTAATAATACCTTTTTCAAACTTTGGTACATAATGGTATGAAGAAAATGTTTTTAAAAAAATATTATTTTATTAATCTCTTTAGAAAGGAATATGTTTTCCCCAAAATATATTCTTTCTAATTTTTTTCAAAAGTATTTCCAGGGATATTTAATGATCATTTTAATGTAAATGTAATTGGATAATTTTTATATTCAATAGGTTATTTAATTTTTTTTTCAAATCATCCCTTAAAATTTTTCATAGATATATTCAATGATAAATATGTTTTATATTTATTTTTGTAAAAAAAATAACAAAAAATAAATGTTATTTTCTTCCAAACATATTCTTAAAGGAAATTTAAAAAATTATTTTCCATATAATATGAAATCTATTAGTTTTATATATTCCTCACTAGAGAATGATCCGTTAATATTACCCATTTCATTTCTTGAATATTTATGTTTTGAGGGAAATTATCTTTTGAAATATGTTTCTCTTCCACTGGATATACCATAATAGTATCTTTATGAAACCTGAATCTTTTAATTGGTTATGATTTGATGAAACAATTATGGATATTTTATTTTTTACACAAGGAATTATATAATTACTTGTTTATGATACTCATTTATTTTTATGTGTTATGATTTGATGATTATTTTTTATGTAGTGGATGATGTATGCATTACATCATTATATAACTGTTGATAACTATATCTATATCAAATGAATTAGCAGAGGATTTATAACTCTGGAGATAGACACTGTGGGAAGTGGGAATTTAACAGGTTCTTCAAAGGACTATACCTACTGAGTCGGTCTTATAAGTTAAACATGACAACTAATATGGTTTGGGTAGTGAACCCGTTACCATAAGATATCATAGATTTTGAGTGATAAATACTATGGAAAAATCATTTATTTTTATGTGTCTACCATAATTCCAAGTCTTATTCATATGTATTGATTTAATGGATTATGCTATTGATATCATTATAATTATGGTCTTATGAAATTAAAATATTAAAACATGACACTTGATATATGATATTTTATATTTAGGTTATGATATTATAATGTCATGATTCTGTGCTCATACCCTTATCCTTAAGATTATGCATACATATCAAAATTGTCTGACCTTACTGACCATTTGAGCACATTGTTCCTTATGTTTCCTTTCCCCTGGTTATTAAAATATGTATTATATATGATGTGTAAAAGAAGGTTTATAGCTATGGATAACATAGTGGGAGATAATTTATCTCACTTATCGATCTATGTTTAGGATTCATGTTTTCAAAGACACTAAACTAATACCATCTTCGATGTGTGTTTGTGTAATGAATTAAATGTCTCGAAATAAAAATGAAATCAATATGTATGATTAGTGAGGATATCTATAATACCCTTAATGTAAAAAAAAATATCATTACATTTAAGATAATGAGGTTTTTATAAAATCAATTTTTAAGAATAATAGAAGGGGGTGGATAATGAAATTTAACAAAAATGCTTATTGATGAAGTTTACATCTTTTTCGGTTAAGTCCTTTTGGATTACATCGAAGGAATTTCTTAGATAGATTTATGCCAAACATATGGTTTATATAATTATGGTATGGTATTTAGGAAGTGATTTGGTTTGGTCTTTCCTAGGAAAAATGTCCTGATAGGTGTAAAGAGAGGAGGAATGGTGGAGGCCTTCTATAAGGGAGGTGAGTGGAAAACATGTAAATTTATGGAAAAGATAATTACATCCACATTTCTACAATGTTATGTTTATCAAATAAGGAACCAAAATACAGAATAGAATTTATATGGTCGAAATATGTCCATATAATGGGTTCTTTACATGTTTCACGGTCATTTGGCCCCGTAATCTAAAACATTATTCACTTGATAAACTATGTTTTTACCATAAATTAATTTTAATTGATTTAAGTAGTCCCTAAATCAAAAACTAATTATATATAATATATTATAAATTTTAAATTATTATGATTCGAAATAAGGAATCCATTTTTACAAATTAAATTTACATAATTTTAAATATTTAATTTAGTATTAATCATGCAATTGGGGTGATGCAACATGTTTTAAAGTAGGGTATTTTATAGAAAAAAGATGATTCTATGTTCAATCTATGTATTATAATAATCATTTAATGATACCCACGTATTATTTATGATATATATTCAATAAAATCCATTTAAAAATTTACCTATTTTCATATTTTAATAAATTAAAAAGGTAAACCTTTATGCATTTTAAAATAGTATTTAGAAAAAACCTGTATTTAAAATCAAAGAACAAACATTAAACCCCAATATAATGTAGACTAAAAATTAATTTATGGGATTAATTATAACCAAAAAATACATAGGTTAATTTTATATATATTCTATAAAAAATGGTAGTTTAAATTATAGATTTTTTTAAAAGAAAGACTTTTAAAAAAATATCAGTTTTCACAATTCAAATGAATATAAATTTTTTCTAAAATAATACTAAAATTTTAAAACAATTTATTTATATACTTTTATTATGAAAATGAATTTTAGTTTTTTAAATAAATTCAAAAAATCTGTTAATTTTTTAGAATAAGTACACCATAAGAGGGTGATAAGTATGTTCTTTTAAAAAATATAAATTCGTAAGATGAAACGTGATTTATTTGGATATCATTTGATAAAAAAAGATTAAGGAGAAAAATTATATTTCATCTATTATATAAAATATTTTCCCCAAAAAAAATAATTAATTTATTTCTTTTTATAAAACAAAAAATCTTTAATTAAAATAAATTTTCATTAAATGATTTCCATTTATTGTGAATAGGGTGTTATTTTCATTTATTATTATAAGGCCACTAAAGATTCCATTATATGAACATGTGTCAAAAATATTTTTTTAATGAATTTAATCCTATTTAAGAAAACCATTCTAATTTATATGTTATAATGGTAATATTTATCATGGGTATTCTATGTTTGGTTTTACATGTTGAATATGATAAAGAACATATAAATTTATGTGTTGTGTGTAACACATTCTAAACAGAGTGTTTCATGTCACGTAATAAAAACTGAATGTTTAATTTCCTTCAATTTGTCATATATAATTTTATTCTTTTAAAATATTAAAGTGTTAAACCCAATCCATTTAATAAATAGTATCCTTATAATTTGAACTTTATCTCAACAATCAAAGGATGAATATTTGAAAATAGTTTTTTTTGTGATCCCACATCATAAAAAGGGTAAATAAAGCATCATATTAATAATATAAAAATAAATACATAATTCATACAAAATAACCAATAACATGGTTTCTATATATAAGAACTTACCTGGGAATAAATGAATGGATTATATAATTATAGGGTGTGATTAATGTCAGTTATCCTAGAAAGTAAATGATCAATGGACTTTTAAAAATCTCAAACACATAAATCCATGATGATAAAAAAAATATTATATGATCATCCGAATTAAGGGTACTATGATAATATTACTATATCAATTTCATTTTCCTATATTTTTGGAATTCTCTAAATATTTAGACTAAGATAATAATGGATAGAAACTTACATGATGAGTATAATTTCATCACTTTCAAATTTCCCTCACAGTATCGTCTCTTTTACTGAATGGTGAGTATTCAAGATGAATTTTTAACTGAAAAATAATTAAAAACATAACTTTATAAAAGTATGATCTTAAAATGTATAAAAGGATGTTCCTATTTTCATTAAAAATTAAATAAAACTATAATTCTTTATTCATGTTATGATAATTACCAAAAGAAATAACCCTTCACACTAGACAATAATCTTCAAAATTCAATACTAATACCCTAAGTCCATACTAAATTATTCCTTAAATAATTATCATTAAAATTCAATAAAAATTTATAAAAATGGTCAAAAACTAATAATTAATGTTGTTTGATCATATATTCCTCCATGAAAACTCAAAATTTTTTACTCTAATAAAATCCCATGTGTTTTTTGAAATAAACCTAATATTTACAAGTAAAAATGTCATACATCAGAAATTTGTAGGTGATACTCCCTATTCATCCTTCGGTTTTGGGTTTAATCCATCCAACCTTTTCTCATGTGATAGGTTATAACCTAGACAATGAGTAATCCTTTTGTTAAATTAAACATGAAGAAATAAAATTCCTCCCCAAATAACACATCATGTTAATATTAGTGGATAGAAATACAGTAACCCAATAAAACTCCAAAAATATCGCTAATCAAATTAATATTTGATCACATAAAAACTCAATTGGTTGTCTAATAAATTGAAATTATGATCATATTTAATCCAACAGACCTATAAAGGTATCCATAACACTTTTTATAAATACACATAAAAATATACAAATTTACAAATCACCCTAAACCCTAATCTGATTCAAATTATAACAGGCCAGAACGTGAACTCCCTAATCTAGTGGTAAATTCATAATCTATACATTGTCTTATCTCATGTGAAATGTATTGAACTAATTTAAAATTATCATAAAATTACAACAAGGGAAAATATTATAACACAAGCACACTAATTGAACTTTTTTGTTTAGTGTATTAGTGTAATAAAAAATACTCCTACATAAAAAATTCCATGACATTAAATGATATTTTACATCAATCAACCTAGACTTTCTTATATTAAATTATTTCTTAAAATTAATTTTTTTGAAATAAATTATTCAAATAAATAATTCAACCTCATTTTTTATAAATGTTTGAAAATGAAAACTTCTGATAGGGGAGCTCAAATGATCAGTATAGGTAGACATAAACATTAACAACTGGATGGAATCAATGGGAATAAGATGTGAATAAGGGTTTGATGAAAAAATAATAATCTATGAGGGAATCATAAAATAATATATACACACCAATACCTGGATAAATAAATTTTATGAAATGAAAAAGGAAAGATTTGTTAGAATCAACAACAATAAACAATGTGGTATCAATCTTAATTAAAAAATAGTATAAACACATAAAAATTAATTAATAATATTTCTCGTAATCTAGGGAATAGTGTTTATAAATCCATTTGAAACCGTTTTTAATTAAAAAATAATATTGCTGGAACAATTATTGTCATTACCTAATGCATTGGAGTCTTATATGGGAGCATAAATTATTTAAACAATAATATGAAAACATGATGCTATTATGACCATTCCATTTTAAAATATAACTAACTTACTTGATGCTATATTGGACAACCCATTTATAAGTTATAACATGATCACACAAATCCATATGGGTCACCTCATTTTTATATGAAATGGATTTACATGAAACTATCTAGCCCACCACATTTTATGAATGAAATACTCAAGAAACTCAACCTGAATAAAGTACAATGAAATTTCATCATAAAACTTGTATAAAAATAATTTTAATTTTATAAGCTGGTAAACCCAAATAAATTAAATGGATTTAATTTCACTATCTTAAAAACAAAAATTAATAAATATAGATTAAATGGGTTCCATAATAATCTAATTGAATCATTTTTATCACATGGAGAAAAAAGGGTTCCATTACCATTTTATCAAAAATAATCATAATCCACCCTGAGTTGAAATGATGATGGAATAATTTAAAATAACTTTCTGAGGAATATGTAACAACTATGTTTTTAGACATTGATGTATTTAAATAAATTTTAATAATCATTTTAAAAAATGTCAGGAACATATTCTTTTAAATTTGAATGTTATTTCTTTTACAATGTAAAAAAATTTAAAAATAAAATTCATAAAAAATATGGTTGGAAAAATAAATTTTTAAAAATAATTGAAAAATATATTTATAAAAATATCTTTTTTTGTTTGAAATTATATTTTTAAAATATTTTGGATAAATTTTTATAAAACATGTTTTTTGTAGAATACAGATTAATGCCTGAGGAGAAAAACAATGTTGAATTTTTTTTAAAACAATTTTTCAGAACAAAAATTGTGCAAAAGAGTGTTAAAATTGTATAATTACTTCAGTATATCAGAAAAACCAAAACTAGAAGTGTATTCTTGAGAATTATAATATTTCAACATCTGATATTTAAAAATACACAATTTTGATAAATCATGATATTATAATATAAAATATTTACCACCGTGGTAAAATTAAAACATAAAAACGATGAAAAAACATCCAAGAAACCAAAAATATTAAGAGAATATATAAATTTATGATATTTATTATCAATTGGTATGTATATACTTATCAAAAAATAATACAGGTGCATAACATAACCTATGTCTCAAAGAAGGCCAATTGTGATAATGATCTATTACAACTTCAGTATATTGCAAACTGTAAACTGCAAAAAAGAAAGATCCTAAAAAGGATATTATAATCCATATAAATAAAAATATTAATCACAAAATACCTTCACGGGATGCATATACATCACAAAACAAAAATAAGTGGGTAATAATATATTTATCTTACAGAAATAATGTGAGATTAGAAACACCCTTACCATGATTCTAATTCACCACACTTTTTATTTATAATACATAATAATAAAGTTATGTTAAGTATTTTATTTATATATAAACATTTCCTAGTTTGATATTACATTTATTTAACTTAATGATATGTTATAAATAATTATCTAGTAAATTATGTTCATGGTTTGATGTTTTTTCCATTTTTTCCTTGTGTGAAAATATTGCATAGGTCGGTTGACTATGGTCCAAAGGTCATTATCTTATACTATATGGAATAGTAATCATGAAATAATTATTATATATAACCATTAATTATACATTTAAAACTAATCATGAATTATGGTTTAAAAAAATGATCCAATGTTACGATCATAGAGACAATAGGTCATCCGTACACATGAGTAACATTTCGATATTTGATAATCATTATAGAAATAAGGAAACTAATAAATTCTATTTACTTAATTAAAATTATATAATAAATAATAAAATAGTATACTATATTACACTATATATAATCAATTTAAAAAAATTCAATTCACATATGATAAAAAAGTAATTTAATATCAATCTCATATTCGCGACGAGACAATGGTTTTTTATGAAAAGTATATTTTGATAAATATATGATTCAATGTTAAATACAAGACTAATAATAAAATTTTTTTGAAACTAAATAAATATTTATAGATATATTTTCTATAAATTTTATTTAAAAAAGTCTTGTGTTATATATTCAATATAATTAATTAAATGGGTGAATTATTTTCAAATTTTCTATTGTTTTTAGAATAATTGACATATAAATTAAAAAAAAAATATTATATTATAAACCTATAAATATTTAATACTTAAGTTACATTAAATAATATTAAAAATATTTTAGTACTTTAAAATAAAATAATTTATTTTAAAGAAATTTATATTTACAAAAAAGTTCTTTCACTATTAAATGACAATTAATACTTTCTGAAAAATACAAAAAAATTACAAAAATATAATTTTGATATTGTCATTCCAAAAAATTAATATTTTCTTTGTCGAATAAATTATATAAAAATATTTTCAAAATAATTTCACCCTAAAAAATTGACATCACTATTTTTTTAATAAATATACAATTTTAAGAGAGAATTTGATTTATTTATATATCATGTTTATAGAAAAAATTAGATGAATGATAAATATTATATTTAATATATTTTATATAAATAAAATATGATGAGAGTTATTTTTCAGATTTATGGATTTAAAATTATCTTGTTTTTATAAAAAATTTAGAAAATATTTTCCTTTTATTTTCAAAATGGCTTTATTTTCATTTATAATTAATTAATCAAAAATTAATTGATTATATTTAAATTTCTAAAATATATGTCAATAATACAATAAATCTAGTTTATACCTAGCATTCTGATGTCTAGGTTATAATGGTAATATATAACATGGGTCATTAATTTTTTGTGTTGCATGTTAAATATGCTATCAAACACAAAAATCATGGGCTCGTGCATATCACATACTTAAATGAGTGTTTCATGTAATGAAATAGAAACTAATTCTAGCATATATTATACATTATAGAATATATTTTTCTTCTTTTAATATTTTTGTGTGTTATAGAATAGTTATATAATATCTTTTTTTAGGAAATAATGTGACCACCTAACAAGGAATGTGTCAATCTAGTATATGATAACATATCATTTTCTAGTGATTTGAAAAAATATACCAATATGATGACTAATAAATGAATAATTCATCTTAAAATTTGTGAATTATATTCCCCTAAATCAAATAGGCGATTATATCAAATCTTACTCTACTACACATTTTCATGAATTTCCATGGTCAAATTCAATGAGGGTCTGGATCTATTTTATTTTCATAAAAGCGTACTTACACAATCTTGGATTCAGTCCAACTGATAAAACAATCAACAACATACCAAACCACCCCCAATTGGCTGACTATATATTTTTAAATTCTGTAAGTAGGTTATCAAAGTTTTAATGATCACATTCAAGAAATCTCAAAAACCATAGTAAATAAATATTGATAATAATAATTCACCCCTATGTATATCAATGTCTTAATTACATTTTATGAGATGCACTTTTGGTGGTCAATCTATGTAATAATTATTTACATATTAACTCAAGAATCAATTCAATGTACCTAAAAATATAGCCCTTTTTAAAGAGTTAATGAATCTATTAAAGATAACCCTATAATATCATCCCAAAAAATAATAGTAAAAAATTATCATTAGTTAGGTTCAACTAGTTGTTGTATTTTTAGGGAATATTTTCATTGAACCGTTCAAAGAAAATTACTTCACTAGTCGAAAAATGGTCTCAAACATCAGTTCTTTATTACTCTTTTTATAAATCTTTGATCATGAATTTTAAAATTGTTTATCCAATAACCAATGTCATAATCAATTTTTTAACATCTATTCTATTAAAAACGACATTAAATTCCCTCATTAAAAGATTTTATAATTGGTTTTTTAAGAAATGATGTTTAAATTAAATTTTTGGAATTTTTTTTTTCAGTAAATGATGTTGAAAGTCACTAAAAAAATTGAATATCTTTTCTAAATATTCTATTTTACTATTCATGGATCTAAAACAGACTTACAGATAAAATTTAATGGATATCGGGTGCTGAAATATATAATACATGAGTTTTCACATTGATTTTTTTCTTGAATCAATGTCAAAATATACTTACTGGTGTATTTTTTTAAAATTACTGACTTTAAAAATAATTAATTTTTTTTACCTCATTTATCACTATTTTATTTTATAGTTTTTGGAGATAAAATGGGCTTACAGATCCAAATTAATGGATGTCATAATTTCAACATTAAACGACTTGAATTTTAAATTTTTTTTGAGGAACTCATGTTAAAAGTAACTTTTTCACATCAGAATTTCAAATAAAATACAATAAAAAAATTAAAAATTTAATTTAACTTCTCATTGATTTATAAAAATTTTCATGTAACTAAAATAGACTTGCGGATATATCGTTATGGATGTTAGAATTTGAAAATTATATGATTTCACATTTAACCCTAGTTTCTTTCAGGAACCTACATTAAAAGTCAGTTTCTATTGTTGTTTCATCAAATAATAGTTTTTAAAAATCAATTCTAGTTTTTAGATCATTTCAAAATATTTTATTTTATGGGTCATAGACTTAAAAAATACTTACGTTTCAAAAGTTATGATGGACAGAAGTTGAATATTATAATAATTGACTTTTAGCATCGGCTTTGTTCAAGAATCAAAGGTAAATTTACCTTTTTCACATCGTTTTTTCAAATAAATATCCTAAAAATTATTAAAAACATATTTATCATTTTTAAAGAATCAGTGTTACAAGTAATGGATCTAAAATAGACTTACAGATCAAATGTTATAGACATCATAAATTGAAAAATATATGACTTTTAATTTTTTTTCTAGTATGCAATGTTAAATGTAAAATTTCAAATATTTGGAAGTGATATTAAATTTTTTCAAAATGAAACTTTATTTTTTACAATCTAGACTAAATCATAATACATCATGGTTGAAAATAATTTTTTTATAATATATAAATCCATATTCGCTTTTATTCAAAATTTTAGACCTCTTCAATTCAATCAAAATTTCAACGCGTCTTCTATTGATGATATGAACAAGGTATCTATTCTAATCAGGTAATTTTTTATTTATTTTATCCATTCACTTCTAAAAAACATTAAAATATACTTATAATGATGAAGTATTCTTATTATCAAGTTTTGAAGAAAAATCTTTTGGATGAGATTTACCAACCGAGGTACAAAATTCAATATTGATCATCATTTGAATTGTCACGTGAGTTTTACCGAAAAAAATAAAAGAAATGATAATAAAAACTATATTGATTTGAATGAAACTAATAAATACATTGAAATATTTTATGAACCTTATGTTTATTTTTTTATTTTTTTGTATTTTATTTTTATTCAGTTTTCTAATATTTTATTTGAAAAGAGTTATATCAATCGAAACATAGAGATGTTCAAATTAAAACATCCATAACTTTTGACTCGAAAATCTATTTTAGCTGCACGAAAAATATAATAGAATATTAAGAAATTATATAAAACTTGGTAATCATATTTAGCATTAGTCACTTGTAAAGTAGATGTCAAAAAATACTATAAATATTGGTTCAAGAAAAAAGACGACGTGAAAATTATTTTATGTATGCTATTGTCATTTCTTTTTTATGAACAAACATTAATGGGATTTTTTTAATAATATGTAATGATAAAAAATTAAATAAAATTCATGAAAAATTTTAACATTATTTTATAGATAAAATACCCTTAAAAACCACATGTCATTAGACTTTCAACATCAGTTTTTAAAAATAACAGAATACAAAATTTAAACATTTTACATTTTTATGTGTATTTATTAAATTCAACATCAAAATTACCATTTCTATAGTCAGTGGATTCCACTTAAGTAAAAAACCCACGTTAAAATTTAAAAAATGATGTGAAATCCCATTTTTTCAACTAGTTCTTGTACCACACAAAAATGAGTAAAAATGGGGATTTGATTTATTGAAAAAACATTACAAATTAACAAAAATTACAGCAACCATCAAATATGTCTTGATCCGAAATAATTTAAATGAAACTATTGGTGTTCTTGATTAATGGTATTTGCAATGGATCTTCAATATTCTCCTCCATTTCTACCCAACTAATCTTTACATTTCTAATATCATTGATCTCTCTTATGATATAATATTTTCATACGATGCGATTCATCTTTCGATAAGAACACGGTTCCTTAATTTGTATAACAACTCCATCTTTCAATATTTTTCATTATTTATTCCTAAAATAATGGAAAAATTTTATTTTTTTAATGATCCTCTTTGTTAAAAATATTTCCGCGAAAAATTGTAATGTAGTGATCTATTATACGCCTATTGTAATGTGTTCCAAGATTTATTCTTTTGAAACTTTTACAGATGATTGCTTCACCATTTGGAAGAAATAAAAATCATTTTATTTTTTTTTAGTTTTTTCTTATGTTGAAAACTCACAAATCAATGAAATTTTACACAAATTTCACATTCTCATAAAAACCCAAGAACAGATAATTTTTCCTTCACAAGTAATTAACAATGATTCTCAAATTAATATAGTTACTCTTAGTATGATTATATTGGAATATACTTTTTATAATGAAAGAATAAGAGATGAAATATTGTGTACTAAACAATTTATATGTGATAGATACTATATAGGATTAATATATTATTATTTTCATCCATTATAATTCATTATAAGGATCCTATATCCCTATAGGATTCATTCCATGAAACACTGATAAGGACCCCCACTACGTGTTTTTAATGATAAACCACTCTATAAATTTAGAGTATATGTGTTTGGAGGTAGTTCAGGTGGTCAAGTATATCTATCTCTACAGATCTTCATACCCAATATGTTTGTATATTTAACCACGTTTTTTATTGAGTGTCATTTACAATGACACAATATTATAAATTAGTGTGTCAATATATCATTTCTAATATTCTATATGTCATATGAATATACTATTAGAAACACTACTACATAACCACTAATCCACTTTTATAAACTAGAATAATACTTGGTTTTAATGAAATGAAACACTTTTATAATGTCATTTAACTTGATATTCCATCATTGAGAAGATTTCTTTACAATGGTAATATATCGTTGCAACTTTCATAAAATGGCTGACTAATTTGAATCATAAATATATTTAGTATTTATCATATACATCTCATTGTTTAAATTTCTATTATGGATTGAAATTTTGACATCCATTTGATATATCTCATAATCAAAATACGTTTTTATGTATAGAAAATAAATGAATTACGTTTATATCATTATAGGGTAAAATGGTTTCCTAACAATTAATTCCATTAATTATTTTGTAGTCCTTCACAAAATTGTCTATTTTACATTTAAACACTCTAATATTAATGTAATTTTACCAGAATAATATCCATATACACTCGATGGATATTTCACATTCTACTATATTCATCGACATTCAAACATGGTTAGTATACATGGTTTCCGTACCATATTCTTTGAATTTTGACAACATATTCGAATTATGAATCTTAACATTGGCCTCGTAAGTAGTAGGTTCTTCTTGTCACGACCCGTCCTTGGGGCCCATGCCGTGACTACCCCATGCCCGCCTTCCATAGGCCAGGGGCTGGTGACTAGAACCAAGGCGTAAATTCCGGTAAAGGGATGGCAGTGCCTTTGTAAATTAAACAAGCACCACAGAGTAAGCAAGCGGAAAAAGTAAATACTAAGTAAAAGATGGTACAAGAGTGAAGTGCGGAAAAGTAAGTGGGCCTTTATACAACCCCAAACTGAAAGTAATGCACAACTCGAAAGGGAAAACAACAATTGAAAGGTAAAGCCGCAACGGCGAGCTGTCCATTGGGAATCCCACCTGAAGGGTGGGTATAGAAAGCTTCCACTGCTCCTCGGGTCCAGTCGACTGCTCCGTGTATGTCCTGCCCAGTGGCCCACCTCCAGGTACCGTCCTGCTCCGCAAGCCTCCACCACGATCAACGATGTCCGTCGTCTACAATCAACACAATGTTGTGCGGGCATAGCCCGTGCAGGGGTGAGTATAAGCTACTCAGTAGGGACCCCGAGACCCCCGAAGGTCTCCCAAAATCCACAAATGATAAACCACAAAAGAAAGACATAATCACGAAGTAACAACCGACACTGCTTAGGTATATTCCCATAAATATACCTAAGTCATCAATTCCAATACGCTCCAACCTCTGAGCCCAAGTACAACCCAGTCCACACAGGAAAGAAAACATATTTCACATAGGAAATAAAAACGAAATCCACACAGGATAGCACTACACAATCCACACAGGAAAGTCAAATAGGATTCAGCTCACACAGGTATAATTCTTCGATAGACGATAGAGATGATCACTGATCCATCTAAGTCGTCGGACCCACAAAGGATCGATAGGTACTAACCCCCGCAAATAAACACAAAGGATCGGACCCACACAGGATCTGTAGGCGCTGGCTCACACAGAACCGCTGAGCACTGACCCACACAGGATCAGACCCACACAGGATTGGTATCACTGATCCACACAGGATCGCTGACTGCTGTAGTCGTTGTCGTCGAATCCACTGAGGATCTCTGCATAGTCGTCGTCGCAGTCACAGTAGCAGTCACAGCCGACACTAGGGTTCCCGCACGTAGCAAGCTCGTTCGGGAGGGTCCGATCCACGAGCCGAGAGGCTGATACATCAACTAACACATAGTCCAGATTTTATGTATCCAAAAGTTCCGTATCGTTAACCGGAACTCAACGTCACAGATGGCGCGTCAATCGGACGCCCGGTCTGAGAGTTATTGGCTTTCTCGTCCTAGGGGCCCGGTTGGTTTTTAAGGAAAAACCAACCCGACCGTACTACACCTACGTCCAAACCTCGGGCGGAGTATTCCAAATGATCTGTCTTACTTAGAGGAATTCAACAAAGTCAACGACACGTCAATCGGACGTCCGAAGCTCAAGATATGAGTGTTTCCGCTCCGAGGGCCCGGTTGGTTTCGTGAATGAACCAACCCAGCCGAACCCAAAGTATTTTGAATCCATGAGTGCGATATACTGAAACGACTGTCTCGTTCCAATGACCATGTCTCCACTGACGGTGCGTCGATCGGAGGTCCGTAGCCCGAGTTATGGGCAAATGAACCCAAATGGTCCGAAAACGGGGGTTTCGGGCCCGGACCGACACGGCCCGATACCCCCCGGTCGGCCCGAACCGGGTCGACCCGCCTCGGATCTAGGTTGGCATGGCCCAGCGCGGCCCGCCCCGGCCTGGGCGCGGGCCGGCCGGGCGGCCGGCCCGGGCGAGGCACAGCGCGGCCGGTGCGTTGTCCAGCTCGGCCTTTGGCCGAGCCGTTGGCGAGGGGGGGGGGGGGTGCCCCCCTGGTGTAACCGCGGCCCCCCAATTAAGGGGGCCGTTTTGTTTAGCCGGGCTGGGGAATTAATTCCCCCAGCTCCCCTTTGTCCGGCCGGCCGGCCGGTTCTGTCGACAAGGACCGGCGATGGCAGGTCCTTCCTCAATCGTCGACACCGGCGGCCCGGAATCGGCCGCCGGTCACCCTGCTCTGCCGCAGCCCGGAACCGACCACGAATTGATTCGTCAGGCGCTGTGCGACGGCACCACGCCCCTCCGCCACGACCCCTCTCCGTCTGCGGTGTCTTCAGTTTTGTTCGACGCGGCGCGACGGCGTCACGTCCTTGTTCAATCTTCACGGCGCGGTGCGACGGCGCCACGAATTACTTGTCGTGCGATTTCCGCATGGTGGGACGGCAGCACGCCATTCCATCCAAACCACAATGTATCAAACAAGGATAAAGAGGTGGGTCGTCCATGATTGTGTGGTCCAGTCCCCTCTCGTTAAACAATAAAATTTAGTCAAATATCCACGAAGATCGACAAACTAGAATCATGAACGGAAATAATTAAATAAAATAAAACCCCTAACTCAGTTTCAAGAACGGTGCACGTCAACGAGCCATGGAAGACGAACGTCACGGAGGTCGGGCATCGCGATAACGAACGTCGATTCCATTGTCGTCGAGCTGCGTCCGAAGAGGAAACGTCGCGGAAGATGAACGTCGTGGAAGAAGTTCTCCGCGTTCTTCGGTGGAGATGTTCTTTGTTGAAGAACGGTGTTCTTCGTCGGAGTCCGAGGTGTTCTTCACGTTCTTCGTCGAAGAAGAAGATGTTCTTCCCAAAACCTCTCAACAACAAAACTCTAACAACAAAATAAAATAACCTCCTTTCTTATTTTATTAACACAACAAGACTTTTAAAATTCAAAGGAATGAATTTCAAAAACATACATTAAACACTCAACATTAAAACCATAAGTTGATAAACTAAAGTTATCAACATTTAAAAGGGAGTTGATGGGTCTCAGAGGATATGAAGGGGTGGGGTTTGTGTGGGCCCCACCACCCTCATATCCTCCCAAGGGAGGTTGGGTAGTTACCCAACTTCCATCAAAAGGATAAATCACTTAGGGTAAGCTAAAAATTGTAGAATATTTATGAATTAATCTTCCACAATTTTTATCATTAAGTCTCGTGAAAACACAACTCCGGAACAGGAGTTCCTAAGCAATTACCGGCGCTGCGGTTCCATCGGTGCCCTCAGAATTCGATTCCGGGCAACAGTTCAAAATTTATAAATTCCCGCTCGTTCTTTTACTGAACGTACCCGAGATAAACATAGGATAGATATTCCGGGCACTCCGGGCCTCAGAATCAAGTACTGTCTGAAACCGCGTTCTTGTAAAATTCCAAAGAAAAATAAGAAACAAATTCCCTTTAATTTTATGGGTCTTTACATTACTCCCACCTCAGGGCTTTACGTCACCGTAAAGATACATCATAACTAGGTAAAAAAAATGAGGGTACTGAGCATGCATCTAAGCCTCCTACTCCCAAGTGCTCTCCTGGAGGTTCCCGTGCTGCCATCTGACGTGCACTAGAGGAATTGACCGTCCACGTAGGACCCTCTCCTGTCAATACTCAATCTCCACTGGGACCTCTGCAAAAGTCTCCCCATCATCGACGTCAAGCTCCCCATGGTCAATGATATGTGTCGGGTCGTGCACGTATCTCCTCAGCTGAGATACGTGGAAGACGTTGTGCACCCGGTGCAACTGAGGTGGTAGAGCCAGACGATAATCCACCTCGCCAATCTTGCTGAGGACCTGGATGGGTCCAATGATGCGTGGATGCAACTTTCCACCTCGGCCAAATTTATGTAATCCGCATCGAGTTGAGACACGCAAGAAGACATGGTCGCCATCCTCAAACTCTAGTGGCCTCTGCCTCCTGCCAGCATAAGACTTCTGCCAGCTCTGAGCTGTCCTCATCCGCTCCTGGATGACCTGGACCTTCTCCGTCATGGCCCGAACCATCTCTGGTCCCACAAGTTCTGACTCCCCAGGGTCAGTCCAACACAAAGGAGATCTGCAAGGTCTGCCGTACAACGCCTCGTATGGTGCCATCCCGATGGTGGAGTGGTAGCTGTTGTTTTACGCGAACTCCACCAAGGGTAGGTGGTCCTCCATGCTGTGACCAAAGTCGAGGTCACATGCGCAGAGCATGTCCTCGTGAGTCTAAATGGTCCTCTCTGTCTAACCATCCGTCTGAGGGTGAAAGGCTGTGCTCAGACGTAGATGCATCTGAACGCCTCTTGTAACCCCTTTCAAAGATGGTAAGTATAGCGAGCATCACGATCGTAGATGATAGATGATGGCACACTGTGAAGCCGTACAATCTCCTGAACGTAAAGACGCCCCAAGCTCTCCACAGAGCCCTGCTCTCTGATGGGTACGAAGTGAGCCGACATGGTGAGTTGGTCGACAATCACCCAGATGGATTTGTGACCTCTGGAAGTGCGTGGAAGTCAAGTCACAATGTCCATAGATATGCCGTCCCACTTCCACTCCGGAACCTCCAAGGGTTGTACCAAGACTGCCGGTACCTGATGCTCTGCCTTCACCTGCTGGCAGGTGAGGCATCGTGAAACGAACTCTCCCACAACCTTCTTCGTGCCTGGACACCAGTGCCTTCGTCCGAGATCCTGGTACATCTTCACCACTATAGGATGTACCGCTATGGGAGAAGTGTGAAACTCTCTTAGCACTTCCTCACGTAAAGCAAATGGTACCAAGGTACGTCCTCTAAAAATGATGTCGTGCTCTTCTCCAAAGGAGAATCCATCAGGTGCATGTCATGAGGGTATCTGTGTACGCCGCATCTCACAGTCAGTGTCCCCACGTTGAGCCTCTCTGACCCACTACAGTAGTGGAGGAGTGACTGTGAGAGACTGAAAGAAGGCTGCTCCATCTCTATCCATGAAGGATATCAGCAAAGAGGCTAGCTGCTCTGTCGCCTCCTCAAGTAGCTGAATGCCTGTCCTCCTACTGAGATCATCGTCTACCATATTCCCCTTCCCAAGAGTATAGACTATCTCAATGTTGTAGTCGTAAAGGAGCTCGATCCATTGCCGCTGTCTTAGATTCAGATCCTTCTGAGAGAAGATGTATCTGAGACTCTGATGGTCAGAAAACACTATAAAGCGCTCGCCCATCTGATAGTGTCACCATGTCTTCAGAGCGAAGATCACTTATTCTAACTCAAGGTCATGCGTATCGTAGTTCTTCTCATGAGTCATCAAATGATGTGATCCATAGGCGATCACTGCCCGCTCCATCACCAGGACACATCCGTGTCCAGTACCTGATGCATCACAGTAGACTACGTACCCTACTCCCTCCTCAGGCAACCTCAAGATAGGTGCGCTGGTCAATCTCTGTCTGAGCTCCTGGAAGCTCTGCTGACATCTGTCTGACCACACAAAGGGTTTCCCCTTCTTCTCCAACGCTGAGAGTGGTGCCACAACTCTGGAGAAATATGGCACAAATCCTTGGTAGTATCCAGCTAGACCGAAGAAACTCTGCACCTCTGTCATGCTCTTGGGTGGCTCCCAAGCTAGCACTGCCTCAATCTATACAGGATCCACCACAACTCCCACCTCAGAGATGACGTGTCCCAAGAAGTGGAACTCACGTATCCAGAACTGGCACTTCGAGAGCTTACCATAAAACTGGTGCTCTCAGAGTGTGTCTAGTATAACCATCAAGTGGTAGGCGTACTCCTCTTAGTCGTCGAGTATATCAAAATGTCGTCGATGAAGACCACGAAAAATCAATCGAGGTATGGATGGAAGATCCTGTTAATTAGGGACATGAACACTGATGGAGCATTGGTTATGCCGAAAGGCATAATCAAGAACTCATAGTGTCCATACTGACATCTGAAGGCCGTCTTCTGCACGTCCTCATCTCGAACTCTGAGCTGATGATAGCCTGACCTGAGGCCTATCTTTGAGAACCACCGTGCTCCCTTGAGCTGATCGAAGAGGTCATTAATCCTTGGTAGCGGATACATGTTCCTCATTGTCACCTGGTTCAGGCGACGATAGTCAACAAAATGTTGCAAGCTCCCATCCGCCTTCTTGGCGAACAATATCGGGGAAGCCTAGGGTGAAACACTGGGTCAGATGAACCCCTTTCCCTGCAAGTCCTCCAACTATACCCGTAGCTCTCGAAGCTCGGCGGTGGCCATCGGATATGCTGGAGTCGATATCGGAGCTGTCCCGGGGTACAGGTGAACATAAAAGTCTACCTATCTACGAGGAGGTAGCCTTGGAACGTCGTCGGGGAAAACGTCCGCATACTGATCCACCACTGCAGGAAAACCAGGACTTCGCAAGTCAACTTCTCCTAGGATGAGGCTTGCCAACTGATGAGTGATGGGCTGTCCTATCCTCTGCGGAAGTCCATCCTGTGCTGAGAAGGCTCCCTTCTCACCGGTGAAGCTGAACCTGCTCCCGTCGGTGCGTACACATCGCACCTTGCGCCTAATACATTCAATCTGTGCATGGACCGTAGACAACCAATCCATGCCCAAAATGACGTCGTAAGGCCTCGAAGCCTCTACAAGACGATCCCAAACGAATCTCTCACCTCCTAGAGTAAGCTCACACTGTTGGCTCCAGTGCGTAATCGTCGAGCCTTCTCCCTTAAGAGTCTCTAGCCATAAGGATCGAGCAAACGACTCTGTCGGAATCTCCGAGCTTTGAACAAGGGCAGCAGCTATGAAAGAATGACCCGCTCCTATGTCTATAAGAACTGCAGCAAGGGTTGAATAGACACAGATAGTACCTGAAATCATCTCGGGCACACTGTGGTCATAGGCCTCCGCTACTTGGAGCTGTGCCTATCTCTACCCGCCAACTCCCTGTGGTTGGGGTGGACCTCCTGGTGGTGGTGGTGCTAGAGCCTCAAAGCATCGCCCACCACCTGCTGCTCGGCCAGCTCTTCTTCCTCGTTCACCTCCTCCCTACGGACCGCCACAGTCGACCCTCTTTCTCTGCCTCGGTGGTCCCTCAACCTTCTGTTGCTCCTCGGCACGACGGGTCGGGCAGTCACGAGCCATGTCGCCTTGCCCGCCGTATGAGTAGCACTGCCTGCCTCTCGAAAGACTGGCTTCGCGCTATGTGTCCCGCACTGCTGAGCCATTGTCCTAAGGTCGTCTGCCTGAGGGTCTGGTCTGTCTGGACCCATGAGTCATCCGTCGACTCCCTACTGTAAAAGACTCTACTACGTGCCGCCCTGTGGTGGGTCTCAGCACTGGCGTAGACTCAGTAAGAATGATCTCGATCAAAAGGTCTCGCTCCAGTACTCCTATCTGAGTCGGAATGCTGAGGGAGATCAGCGATGCCCTGATCTCGTGTCTCAATCCCTGCTCAATGGTCCGGGCCCGGAAGAATGGGTCTCGTACCATGTCTGTTGTGTAGCACGATTGATCAATAAATCTCACCGAGTACTGGGCGACCGTCATGCTGCCCTGCCGCAGTTGAAGAAGCTCATGAATGTGTACCGCACGGAGGGTGGATGGGATGAACTCAGAGCGGAAGAGGCTCTCAAAATCCATCCAGAGAAGAGATGCCTCATCGTGCACCTAGAGCATCAAGCTCCACCATCGTCATGCTGCTGCGTGCAGCAGGCTCGCTGCGAGGATCACCATGAGGTCTGTTAGTGTCCTCACTAACCTGAAAACACTCACCACTGCCTCCAGTCAATCCTCGGTTGCCTGGGGGTCCGTCTCCCTGTGGAACCTGGGAGGTGGCTGCACTGGAACTCATGCAGTGCACTGAGGAGACGTGCATCTTCAGCGGCTGGTGCTAGAAGCATCGGTGGCTCTGCGGGTAGAGCTACCATCGGTGCCACTACTGACAAAGGGCCATGCACCGAGGCCTCGTCACTCAGTGGGCTATCGTCACGCTCGACTCTCGGAACCCTAGCAGGCTGCCGTCGTGGGGCCATCCTGAAAAAGAAACAGGTGTGCCACAGTCAGAACATTATACCTGGTGAGCTGATACAAAGTAATCACACAGAAAACATGAAACACACATGCAATCAATGTTTTCGTTCATTAAGTTGGAAATCAGAAGTCATGGTCCTGGTGTACGGATACGTCGGCCGCCGCACCAACACTGGACTCCTTGGACTGATAACCACACCCAATATGCTAAACATTATTGCTTCACATAGAAAAGATCATATTTCGCGGTAGAACCGAACTCCTTTGATACCAATTTGTGACGACCAGTCCTTGGGGCCCGTGCCGTGACTACCCCAAGCCCGCCTTCCATAGGCCAGGGGCTGGCGACTAGCACCAAAGCGTAAATTCCTGTAAAGGGAAGGCATTTCCTTTTTAAAGTAAACAAGCACCACAGAGTAAGAAAGCGGAAAAAGTAAATACTAAGTAAAAGTTGGTACAAGAGTAAAGTGCAGAAAATTATGTGTGCCAGTATACAAACCCAAACTGAAAGTAAAGTACAACTCGAAAGGGAAAACAACAACTAAAAGGTAATGCTGCAACGACGAGCTATCCATTGGGAATCCCACCTGAAGGGTGGGTACAGAAAGCCTCCACTGCTCCTCGGGTCCAGTCGACCGCTCCGAGTACGTTCTGCCCAGTGGTCCACCTCCAGGTACCTTCCTACTCCGCAAACCTCCACCACGGTCAACGTTGTCCGTCGTCTGCAACCAACACAACGTAGTGCGGGCATAGCCTGTGCTGGGTTGAGTATAAGCAACTCAGTAGGGACCCCGAGACCCCTGACGATCTCCCAAAATCCACAAAGGATAAACCAAAAAAGAAATACATAATCACGATGTAACAACTGACACTACTTAGATATATTCCCATAAATATACCTAAGTTATCAATTCCAATACACTCCAACCTCCGAACCCATGTACAACCTAGTCCACAAAGAAAAGCATACGTATTCCACACAGGAAAGAAAAACGAAATCCACACAAGATAGCACTACACAATCCACACCGGAAAGTAAAATAGGATTCAACTCACACAGGTATACTTCTTCTAAAGACGATAGAGATGATCACTGATCCATCTAAGTCGTCGGACCCACAAAGGATCGATAGGTACTAACCCCCGCAAAGACCCACACAGGATCAGACCCACACCGGATCTGTAGGCGCTGGCCCACACAGAACTGCTGAGCGCTGACCCACACAGGACAGGACCCACATAGGATCGGTAGCACTGATCCACACAGGATCGTTGAGTGCTGTAGACGTCGTCGTCTAATCCACTGAGGATCTCCGCACAGTCGTCGTCACAGTCACAATAGCAGTCGCAGCCGGCACTAGGGTTCCCGCACACAACAAGCTAGTTCGGGAGGGTCCGCTCCACGAGCCGAGAGACTGATACATCAACTAACACATAGTCCAGAGTTTATGTATCCAGAAGTTCCGTTTCGTCAATAGGAACTCAACGTCACAGACGGCGCGTCAATTAGACGCACGTTCTCAGATTTATTGTCTTTTTCGTCCCAGGGGCCCGGTTTGTTTTTAAGGAAAAAACCAACCTGGCCGTACTCCACCTGCGTCCAAACCTCGGGAGGAGTATTCCAAAATATCCATCTCACTTAGAGTAATTCCAAAAAGTTAATGGCACATCAACCGGACGTCCGGAGCTCAAGATATGAGTGTTTCCGCTCTAAGGGCCCGGTTGGTTTCATGTATGAACCAACCTGGACGAACCCAAAGTATTCCGAAACAATGAGTGAGATATACCGAAACGACCGTCTCGTTCCAAGGATCTTGTCTCTGCTGACGGCGCGTCTATCGGAGGTCCGTAGCCCGAGTTATGGGAAAATGAACCCAAACGGTCCGAAAACGGGGGTTTCGGGGCTGGACCGACCCGGCTCGAGACCCCCCGGTCGGCCTGAACCGGGTCAACCCGCCCCGGGTCCGGGGCGGCCCGGCCCCCCAATTAAGGGGGCCGTTTTGTTCATTCGGCTGGGGGAATTAATTCCCCCAGATCCCCTTTGTCCGGCCGGCCCGCTCCGGCTGGCCAGTTCTGCTGACAAGGACGGGCGACGGCCGGTCCTTCCTCCATCGCCGACACCGGCGGCCCAGAATCGGCCACCTGTCACCCTTCTCCACCGCGGCCCGGAACCAGCCACGACATGATTCGTCCAGCACGGTGTGACATCACCGCGCCTGTCCACCGTGGCCCCACTCTGACCACGGCATCTTCAGTTTTCTTCGACGTGGCGCGACAGCGTCACGTCCTTGTTCAATCTTCACGGCGCGGCGTGATGGTGCAGCGAATTACTTGTCGTGCGATTTCCGCGTCGTGCGACGGCACCACGCCATTCCGTCCAAACCACAAAGTATCAAAAAAGGATAAAGAGGTGGGTCGTCCGTGTTTGTGCGTTCTGGCCCCCTCTCGTTAAACAATAACATTTAGTCGAATATCCACGAAGGTCAACAAACTAGAATCATGAACGAAAATAATTAAATAAAATAAAACCACTACCTCGGTTTCAATAACGGTGCACGTCAACGAGCCGCGGAAGACGAGCGTCGCGGAGGTCGGGCGTCGCGGAAAACGAACGTCGATTCCATTGTCGTCGAGGTGCGTTCGAAGAGGAAACGTTGCGGAAGAAGAATGTCATGGATGAAGTTCTCCGCGTTCTTTGGTGGAGATGTTCTTCGTTGAAGAACGATGTTCTTCGTCAGAGTCCGAGGTGTTCTTCACGTTCTTCATCGAATAAGAAGATGTTCTTCCCAAAACCTCTCAACGACAAAACTCTAACAACAAAATAAAATAAGATCCTTTCTTATTTTATTAACACAACATGCCTTTTGAAATTCAAAGGATTGAATTTCAAAAACCTACATTAAACACTCAACATTAAAACCATAAGTTGATAAACTTAGGTTATCAACATTTAAAAGGGAGTTGAGGGGGTTTAGAGGATATGAAGGGGTGGGGTTCATGTGGGCCCCACCACCCTCCAAACCACCCAAGGGAGGTTGGGTAGTTACCCAACTTCCATCCAAAGGATAAATTACTTAGGGTAAGATAAAAATTGTAGAATAATTATGAATTAAACTTCCACAATTTTTATCATTAACTCTCATGAAAACGGAACTCCGGAATAGGAGTTCCTAAGCAATTACCAGCGCTGTGGTTCCATCGGTGCCCTCAGAATTCGATTCCGGGCACCGGTTCAAAAGTTAGAAATTTTCGCTCGTTCGTTCACTGAACGTACCCGAGCTAAACTTCATATAGAAATTCCGGGCACTCCGAGCCTCGGAACCAAGTACCGTTTGAAACCACGTTCTTGTAAAATTCAAAAGAAAATTAAGAAAAATATTCCCTTGAATTTTACAGGTCTTTACACTTCTCCTAAAATCAGCTTCATCATAATTTAATATGATAAATACAAATCTCTTGTATTAGTGATAAAATATTCTTGATCTTCATGGTTATTTTTTAATATTGAGTCAGTTCTTCTCCCATATCTATTAATGAAACTGAGTCAAATTCCATATCCGGAACAATTCCTTTTTGTTGGAATTAAAATTCAATATGTTTAAAATTCTTCACAATAACTCCATTAATATTATGTTCATTCTAAATGAATATACTAGTTCGATAAAAAACATTGTGTTCTATAGAGTTTAAAAAATAAAGACTAAATGATTCTTTGAAAAAAAAAAGAACATATGTAACGTTGGGATAATATTATCAGAATCCATTAAATTTATGAGTGTTTATTATCCCAAATTACCATCATAATATTTCTGGATGTTTCATGATCTATATATCTTAATTTTTATTCATGGATGATTAATAGATAATTTATTTTAGTAATAAACCATATGTATTGATATAATATTCCTAGAATAATATATGAAGTTCACATAGACTCATCAATGATCAAACCCAGTCTAAAATTTTTATAGCACTCCTTTGAGACACCACTCTATTTTTTGTTCTTATAGTGTTGAGGTGTAATAAAATTCATTAATCTCATATATTTATTACGAATTCCTAACATAAGTATTCACCACAAAGATTTAATTATAGAATCTGAATACACATTCCCAGTTTATTTTGTATTTCAATATAGTAATTATTGAACCTTTTAAAATTAGTATACTTTTGTTTCATTAGAACCCATTACCATAAATACTAAATTCATCATTAAAGGTAAAAAAGTACCAAAATACCAGTTTATTGGGTTCTCATTGGTCCAAATACATCATTGTGTATTAGATCTTATAATCAACTAGGTATTTCACCATATCTAAATAAAAATGTCTGGATTTTTTACTATAAAAAACATTGGAATTTAATAAACTATTCACAAATAAATTAGTCTAACATTATATATATATATGTACTATATTAATGAGATTCACATTTATATGTATGAGATGAAAATTAAAATGATATTTGGGATTAGATTCAATTATAACATTTTTTAATTTCTATAAAATGACTATACTTATCAAGAATAATATATATAGACTGTTCATTATTTCCCAAATTCTATAATACACATTTTTCTAAAAAAACTAACCCCAATTTTTATTGATAAAGAATGAAAGAACTATATTTTTAGATAAAAAGATAGAGAAATTTATTTCTTATTTAAATAGTTAACATAAACAATTGTTTATCAATTATAGAACTAATCGACTAGGACAGGTTAAATAAAATGTATCAATTTTTAATAAATTAAATATTTCTCCCTTAATTTCAAAAAGATACAATTAAACAATTGTTAATTCCTTCATATATTATATTTTTTGGTCTTCAGAACAAATATTTGGAACACCCATAGCATCAATCAACCATTATATAGAGTTGATATAATTAATTTCTATAGCATTCACATTCACAAAATCAGAATGATTCTCCATGAGGAAAATTTATAATCCTATATACAAACCTAAAATGTTTTTATAGGTCAGCCCTATAAATAATATAAAAATTATTAAAATTATGTATAAAATAATATACAATAATGGTATTTTTTGGTCGAGTACCGAGTCAAATATATTTTAATTGAAGAATTTTCTAATTTTTCTCTCACTAAAACGATGAAACCATATATCATATTCACTTAGTGACTAATGATAAATTTTTCACCAATATCATGGTTTCCTTATAATTTCTCTGATTGCATAAAGGATTAGGTAAGGAATATACATAATAATTAATGATATGTCACTTGGGTACCAGAGTGGATAACTCTTTATCCAAATCCATAATATGGATTGACATAACTCTATCCCTTTGTTAACTTAATCTACCTATGATACCCCCCACAAGTTTAACACAAATAAAATACCAAAATAAAGATAAAAAAGGATAATCCAATTGAAATTTTCTTTATCATTACATACCCAATACATAAATCTTGATATACATATTACATTATTTCATTTCAAAAGAGAGTATAGGGGAACCCACATTTACCATGACCTACCTTGTTGAATGTTAGAGGTCTTGTAAAATTTTCTTTTTACAGGAATCTCAGACATAGTAATTTAAGTATATTCACGTTCCACATATTTAATATAAATTATATAAATATTAAATACATAAATTTTAAATTTTAATTAATTATTATGTTTTCATGTCTTATTCATTTTTTTGTATTCATGAATCAAACTATTTTACTTTGTAATCCCTATTTCAACCACTAAATTAGTCTATTCCAACAAAATAAATGTGTAACTCCTTACACAACCCCCCAAGTTTGTCTTTCTCTTCAAAAAAAGGAAACTATGTACATTTAAAAATTTCTAAATACATCATATACTTAATGTTTCTAAATATTTCAAGTAGTGGAATTTAATTATTTTATATTGATAATCTCCACAGGACTAAACCTAGAGTGGCATTGATCCAACCTCATTCACCTTTTAATAAAATGCATAAGCTTCTATATTAGTAGTTAGTCTGTACCTAAGTCCGCCTCCTAGAAGAGACATTACTTAAGGAAGAATTTGGTACTTAATAATTCTAGACCCTTATATACAAAAAATATAATTAACAATTATTATAAATATCATAACTACAAATAAAGAATGAGGTCATGAATGAAGAAAACTAAGATTTAGAGAAGTATTTCTAGAATATAATTAATGGATATATATACATACATACATATATATATATATCTATGAAGCAGTGTAATATTTAAGATACATTATAATCATTTATAATATAAAGTATTTATAACTATGAATAAGGTAGGGAATAAACTTTTAATAATTGAAAAATTCCAAAAATTATACATGAGATAACCATTTATATAGTATTAAAATGTAAATACAAGTATAAAATCTTATATAAATTAATTAATATTTCAAAAATTTCATAATTTTTTAATATAAAACCATTTATACTTAATCCAAAGAGAACCCTTTCACTTTACATATAATTTAAATTTATTACAGAATCTATTTATAAAAACCTTTTTTGATATAGTTAAAATAATATATCTATATAAGATACTCTTTTTATTTATAAAGTTTTAAAATAGTTAAGAATAATTCATTATTTTAAATACAAATAGTCTTATATTTTATCCTTATTTCATATTTTATTACCCTTTAAAAATTATCTCTTATGATTTATACGTAAATATTTTATTTCTAGTACATAATAAATTTCGGATTGTCCTAAAAGGATTTTGAAATACAAACATTAAATAATAGGTAATATGAATGTTTTTTTTTGAAATTATTTTAATTAATTTCAAAAACTTTATAAATAAAATGTATTTTGTATTCATAAAACCTCAAACATATGATTTCTAATTTTTTTAAATTATAAATAAATTTTACCTAAACTAAATTTTATGTTTTTTCTTATTTACCCTTACATAAAGGGTTATACATTGGTAAGGGTAAATATAGACACCCTAATGCTGATCATCTCCAATAAGGGTAATAACCGTTTTTATAATATAATGCATGAATTTAAAAAATATTTTTTTTTATAAAAACTCATCTATGTAAAGGTATTTTACATATCCACAACATTCATCATATTGTGGCACACGTTCAATGGATATATTGAAATTTATAATTTACCTTGGAATAAAATTATTTTAACCATTTACATAAGGGTATCAATGTGTACACCATGACTTACTCTATAGGGAAACCTTGTCATGTTCCAAGTTGTAGTTTTAGGAAAATATAGAATGAAGAAGAACCGTGTATTACAAAATAGTGTCGTAATAGTGGTCCAGGTAATTTAAATTCAAATTGACTAAATCATTGGAACACGCATACCATAGTAGTGATTTGTTTTTAAAAAATGAATTTAATGAATTTAATTCTTCAATAAACATCCTTTAATACAACTAATGGGTTTTGTTTGATCATCATAGGAATAGTGACAGTGGAATCCAACCCAATTACAGAATGATCCAACTCTAAGGAATAAAAAATTCGAATAAATTAGAAAATTAGAGAATAGAACAATGAACCATAAATTCCCATATATCTATAAATTTCATCCTATTGTTTGTTGGATTACAATATATAATATTAATGAGGTGTACCTAATTTATGGATCCTGCCTCTGAAGGGCGTATGACGACCAGTGGATCTATGCACATATCCTGATGAATCAATATCAATTAATGGGTTATAGGTCTTATAAAATTAATTAATTATATTTAAAGCCTATTAGGGCTATGGTTATCATAGAATTTCATTAGGGTAACCAATAGAAATGGGAACATATCTAGTTTCTATGTTTTCCTTTATTCGCATTTTTAAAAAAGTGTGTCTAAAATAATTTATCATATCCTAGAATCATAGATTACTTTTAGAGTGTTATTAATTGAAATATTTAATGAACCATATTTACTCTATAAATTATTCATGGGATTTTATTCATAATCAATAGATTATTCCAGAGTAATTTAAAATGGTATACATCTATTTCATGCACAAAAATAGTCATAATAACATTTTCTTCCATCAAACATGACATCTATAAACACCACATTGGAGAATATGATGTAGAGGGGATATGATTCCCATTTTTGTAAACATAAAACACTCCATTGGCCAAAATTTGAACCACTATAGTTTTTGTGATGTTTCTTACAATAAGGAAATAAAATTACAACTAAGGTAAATAACAATTTTAATAAAATAAAATCTTTAAATAAATAGTTTTGTAATTTAAGGTGTGCTATGGGTGAGAGATAAGTGTTTAAAAATATCTAATTCACACGGAACTATATGCATTAACATTATGGTTTTAGAAAATATTACTTAACCTTTTAGTTGGATTGAAGATAAAATAGGAAAACTACATGAATCAAATTTAAAATAATCATGGTATTTTTAAAAAAAAAAATATTATATATTTTTTGTGTTACACTTGATCAAAATGGTCAAAGAGTTATTTAATTGTTAAAGATCGTTACTTTGAAGGTTGAAGTAGTATGTAGTATTTTGTTATTAAAAAGTACAAAATTATTCAATATATTAGTATATTTTTGAAATTTTAATGATGCATAAATTTAGAAATTGTATACATTATTTTTGATAAATTTTTTTACCATACCTTCATCTATTATAGAATTAAATACATCATGAATTTTTAATCTCTATAAATAATTGTAGATTCTATTAGAGAATTTGATATATGTTAACCCAAAAATTTTAAAGATCAGTCATAGGAGAAAAGTGATAGTTTTCATGAGAATAACATGACACACATATCTTTGAGGGTTTAAAAGCACTTGAAATGGATGGAAGAATATTAAATTTACATTGTTTCACTTATTATTGATCATTATTCTTGTTGTTTTATTTTCTTTATTATAACATGTGGTCTATTTTTGAAGATTATCAGAAGTCATATTATAAACATTTTATAGCCATATTCTATATATATTATATTTTTATTGATCATAACTTCGAGATCAGATGTTGGTAAAAAGGAAAATATTATACAAAGGAATATCCACTTCATACAAATTGGTGAACCATATAAAAAATCCAATGGTATTTTATAACCAATTTAGGTTTCTTTATCTCTTATTTCTTGATAGTTTGAGTTTTATATCCCCCTCACTAACTTTTAATAGGATCAAAGATTATGGTAAATAATTTGTGACCTCTAATTCATTATCCTCCCATTTCCCTTCATTCTCACCCTAGTCACATCAAATGTTAGTGTACAATTTCATCATATAATTATCTTCAAAAAATAGCGTAATTTTTTATTTAATATTTCTATTTATGACAATATTTTAAATTGGATATTGTTTTTGGTCGATATAAGGGTCATACGAATTTCCACTAAAGAAAAGGAGTATATTATTTGGGGGGGTATCATTGTAGCTTATACAAGCCATCGCCATGTGAGTGTGTGAGTGGGGGGTAATGGCGGGAAACTCCTGGCCTTTTTCATGGAACCCCACATAAGGGTTTTCATGATAAATGTCTGGTAGAGTAGGTACACCAAACTATTCTTAACTAGGACTATGATCATTTTAGATAATGAAATTATTATTGGAAATATTCTACGAATTATGATATTTATCATAATAGATACTAAAATATATTGTGTAATTTCGATTTAATTTATATTAAGTCCATCAAAAATTAATATTTGTAAAACATGAGAATTAATTATA
The DNA here is from genome assembly GCA_963277665.1 of Viscum album. Taxonomy (NCBI): domain Eukaryota; kingdom Viridiplantae; phylum Streptophyta; class Magnoliopsida; order Santalales; family Viscaceae; genus Viscum; species Viscum album. The sequence continues at coordinate 65,342,740 of OY728165.1, read as the reverse complement.
ATTAAAAACCTATGATAAATACTAATCAAGGAATATCATGATCAATGATAATTATGTCACTATTTTTTATAAGTTTATTATGTAAACTTAAAAATAATATAATGATGGATTCAGATTCATTTTAATTAAATACTTAATAAAAAACACTAATTAAAATAACCATTGAAAAAGATGTAGATAATCTATAAGTGATTCCATATAAATTTTTATTTGTTTATTAAATAAAGATTCATTCTAATTTTATCCTCACCATATATCTAATCCTAATATCCACAATAAGGTTATCACTCATTGTTTCTATAGGTAAACATCAGAGTATTATAATCACAATAAACTAATCCTTTCATTTACTATGTAAATTAATATAATCACCCATAAATACATGATTAAATCAATGATATATTGGATCCATGTTGGGTTTAATTAACCTAAATCAATTGATGTTTTTATTAGGTGAAAAAGTGTAATGCCCTACAAAATATAATCCTATATCCAATTCAGAATTTATAACATTAACATTGATACAAAGGGTCAAATCCCAAGAAGACCATTTTGTTTGGATGTTATTTAGAGTCGGAAACATATATTATATAAATTTTTTAATGGTTAAAGAAACTAAAAAATCTGAAACAAATATTTTTAGTATCCTTCAAACTCATTGAAGGATTATACTTCATGACATGTGTTTTGGAAATAAAATAAGGGTGATATAAAATTCTCAGTAAGAGTTACATATAGAAGTAGTTATCAAGAATAAATAATAATGTTTAGTATGTAATAGTAAAAATAATAATAAATCATTCAATTTAATAAATAAAATGATAATTAAATAAGTCATATGAAATATGGGAAGGTAACTAACAGAACAACCATTACAGTTAATCAATAAAATGATAATTAAGTACATTACGAGATAATATCAATAAAGATATATCATAGATAATAACGACAAAATTACAAAGGAATAAAATTCATATTTATTTAATATCATTGTAATATCCTTTTTCAATTTTGTCAAGTACTCCCTTAATATCATCCTGGTTTTCCACTCTATTGAGATTGAGAGGATATTGATAATGGGGAAATGAAAGATTTTTTGGAATTTCACTAATCCCTAATCATTTCTATAGGCTGATGAATAATGAATCATCCAATAACTATGTTACACATTCAGCACCATGTGTTTGATGTATTTCATGAAATAAAGAATCACTATATAAGATGGTACATTGTGTGAATGGTGTTTACACATTATGTATGGTTTAAATAATGTATTTTTAATCCAAGTTACTAGGTATTTTGATGTATGTGGGAAATGGTTGTTATATGTCATGAACCTAGCTTGGTTAATCAATGTTAGGTATAAGAGGAAGGTTCTGTCCTCAGGAGTCTATGTCTTGGGACATCTGTTAGGCTAGAGATAAGATTGTCGAGACATGAGTGGTATTTTACGATTAGTTTCCTACCATATCATATCATAATAAGGCTGATGTTTCCATGGGACATTTGGATGTGTGTCTCTAGTATTTTTTTTAAATATCATGTTTTACAAATGATTTTTCTAGTTCAAATATATATTTGTTAAATTTTATGATTGTTCTTGTGTTTCAATGTTCCACAGTATGCCTCTGAGACATCTTCTTTGAGTTTCTAAGGAAGGTGCAGTTGATTCCACTAAATAGAAACCACCTATAGATTATAATCTCATCCATAATATCATACATGTATTCCATGATATTGATCGAGGTATACTATGAGTTCCTAACATCATGTTTCATTTATAAAAAAGAGTTATAGGAGAGAGATCAATCACATGAATTCTTATGCAAGAGTCCAACATCATTTGAAGTGACAACTAAACCGAAATATGCATAGGATTGGCAGGACACGATTGATCAAATATTTAACATCCTAGAGACACCTGAATATATGAGGGCGAAGTGGGAAACATTTAGATTCGTGATATCTGGAAAGCGATGATTGAATTCTATGGTCCAAGTAGATAGGCATGTAGACTAGTATTGGAAGGGTTTCAAAACCCTGTTCTTTAAGCATTTCTTTCTAGATTTGTTATTATTGGAAAGTATCAAGAGTTACTATCATTACATAAGAAAGATCAATTGGTGTCTATGTGCACAAGTAATTTTTCTTAACATTTCCATTTTTCTCTAGGCATGCTAAAGAATTTGTAGCATAAGGCTCAGAAGTACCTGCATTGTTTGAAACCATATATTAGATCATATATTTTTATGTTGAAACTATCTACCTATGCAGAGATGGTAGATATAGAAATGATTATATAAATGAATATGGAAGGAATGGATCGATTTTCCACCACTTCTCTTCCATCGGGAGGATTATTCAATAGCCCACATGGGAAGAAGATGAATTGTCAAGATCATTATAAGAGTATTGGAGGTGGGTCTCAGTAGAGAACATACTCTGAACTGTCTATTATAGTGGGTAAATTTCCACTATATTTTAAATAGTATTGAAGGGAGGACACACCAGATGTTATTTTCCTATGTCTAAGAAGATGTGTAATAGTTGTGGATGTGTGTGTCATACAAATCACTTCTCTCAAGATATGACTACGCCTTGTTCTTATAAGGAATTTCAGCTCCAAAGGTTATTTCACTATATTCAAAAGCTTCAAATACTGTATGGATCCAACCATAGGCCTCAAGAGATATGCATTATCATGTATCAGATAAGTTTCGGCGAGAAATTTTTGTAGATTCAGTAATGTTGAGTTGTACTATACATATTGCATATGTAGTAGAAATTACATTATTTGATACTGGTTCCCCCCTTTTGTTTATATATACATGTTTTTCAGATGTTCATAAACATACAATGGAACTTATGTCCATTATAATGGAGTTAGCAAAGGCCTCTTGGTATGAAGAAAGAGCAGGGGTTCAGGTGTCCATCTGGTTTGGTAAGTACAATTGATACAGAGTAAGTATGTGAAGTTATCATTCATAATCTGGATTTGTTTTACACCATCATCGGTATGGATTGGATTTTAACTCATTGAGATGAGGGTGATTGTTATAATTAACATGTATTGTTTCATGATGAAGATGGGAGATCTCATATGTTTAAGGGGAAGTGGCACCCAAAGTCTGGAGGTATAGAGTCTACCCTCCTAAATCTCAGTAGTTTGTTTTCTGCTATTGTGTTTGAGAGCAATGATGTATATCCGACCATTGATTTTCCCATTATTTTTCGACACATTATTATTTTTTCCCATATTATTTTTATCGTAATTCTCTAGAGGGGTACATAGAGTTTGTGATTGAACTAGTGACATGTACACAGCCGATATCAATAACTTTTAATCGTATGGAACGAGTGAAGATGAATTAGATCATGATTCGATTAGAAGAACTATTAGAAATAGGTTTCATTCTCCACAGTGTTTCACCTTGTGCAGATCCAGTGCACCTTTTGGAGAAAGCATATGGTACACTTCGTTTATGGATGGAATATCAGAAGTTGAATCGGGTAATGGTTAAGGACAAATATCCATTACCTCATGTGGATTATTTGTTTGATCAATAAAATTTGAAAAGTGGTTTTCATAGATCGATCTTTGATGGGGTTATCATTAACTCAGGGTTTGAGATTCAGATATATTCAAGATACCATCTGTAGTAGGTTTGGCCATTATGAATATCTTGTGATTCCATTTGGTCTGACTAACAGTATGAAATTTTTATGGCTTTAATGAATTAGTTATTACATCAATATCTTGGCACATTTTTGGTAGTGTTCTGGATGATATTTTGGTTTATTCAAAATCTGAGAGTGAGCCTAAGAACCATTGAGTTTGGTTCGAGATGTTTTTTATAAGTCACCATCTATATGTAATGCTTTCAAAATGTAGTTTCATGATTCAAGATGTGATTTTATTAGGGGTATAGAATTTCTGATCATGGCTTATTAGTAAATCCAGAGAAGGTGATTATTGTTTGGTCATGTAAGGAACCACAGTATGTCTATGAAATCATGATCTTCCTAGGTCTTTCTAGATACTGTTGATGGTTTTTAAGGACACGTCTAAATAGGTGTAACCTTTTTCTACTCTTACTAGGAAAGTGGTGAAATTCACCTAGGATTTAAAGTGTCAGACATATTTTGGTTAAATGAAAAGGCTACTGGAATAAGCACCTACCATGATCTTATATGATCCTAGAAAGGGATACACAATGTTTTATGATTCTTCTTGTGCTGGTTTGTGTTGTGTGCTTATGCAAGATGAAACTGTGGTAGTATAAAACAATTTTATACTTAGACCATATGAAAGGAATTACCACACTCACGATCTAGATGTTACTACAGTCATTGAAGCACTTAGTTGTTGGAAGAACTATATTTTTGGTGAATGTTTTCTGGTCTTCTTTGATTTTATGATTCAGAGTTATATCTTTTCTCATAAAAACATGATTATCAGGAAGAGGTGATGGGTAGAATACCTCCAGATGTATGAAATTGATATCACCTACACCCTAGGAAAGGGGAATGTTGTTGAATACCCTCTTAGAATTAATGTACAAAGAATGACTATCCTAGAATCGGTTTAGATGTAGAACCTTATGGGGTTATTAACTCAGTAGCATCTGGATGCTACGGAGGATGTTTTAGGCATGGTTCTGGACAGTGTTCAATTATCACCATCTCTCCTAAAGTCTATAGTGTAGAGTCTACAGTAGGATGTTGATTTTCAGAAGACATGAGATATCCTTTCTTGTGAAGAGACAGTTTATAGTTGGTCTCTTGTTTTCTATGGCATGCTTCAATTTAGGAAAAGGATTGTCATCCCATCATATGTGACGATTTTAGTCTTATTAAATTTTCACCACATTATGGTCCTTTCATCTAGGATTTGATAATATGTATTATAAAATTGGAAGGAGATTCGGATGGATGGGTATGAGGTGTGAAATTATAGAATAGTTGTCCCATTATTACACCTACCAATGAATAAAGGCAGATCACTTGAAACCCTTTTGTTTGATTAAGCACCTTTTGGAGCATGTTTGGAAATGGGACAACATATCCATGGATTTTGATGTTGGATTTCAATGGATGCCTTGAGGAAAGAATTCTAACTCGGTGGTTTTGGATCGGTTGATGAAGACTTATAATTTCATTCGATCAAGGATAACACTAAGGTTGAATATTTTGGTATGCTATATATAAAAGATATTATGCGGTAACATGGGATTCCTTCTTTCATTGTTTTAGATAGTGATCATAGTTTTACATAGTGGTTCTGTAGAAGTCTCTAAGTGGTGACAGGAACTCATGTTAAGTTGAGCATAGCCTACCATCCATATAAATATGTTGAAATATAGTGATTATTTAAGATTATAGATGATATTATCCATGCTTGTGTCTTGGATTTTGGTGGATCATAGGATAACCTTATATTATTGGTTGAGTTCTTCTACAACAATAGTTACCAGTCATCGATCAAAATGGATCCCTTCAAGACATTGTATTTTCACTCCTTCCTATTAACTCTTTTTTGTTCTGAGGTGAGAAATTTAGATTTGGTTGGATGATGTTTGGTTCAAAAACATCCGCAATTATTTGGGATATACATCGACTTCTGGTTATTTTCAAGAGTCAACATAAATTTTATGAGGATTAGAAACATTGACCTTTGGTGTTTTCCATAGTTGATAGTGTTTTCATGATAGTTTCTCCTTGTTTGGGTAACCAATGTCATGGAAAATATGTATAGTTGGTTCCGAGATATGTTGGAACCTTTGAGATCACTTAATGACAAAATAGGTTTTTCAACAGTCAGAATTTATGATTATTTGAAAAATAATCATGGAATTTTTCACAAATCCAAACATAGGGAGTATCACCATTATCCTTCACACATTCTGAGTTGGGAAGAAATTTAGTTAGAGAACGATGCTTCTCTTTTAGAGAAACTAGTTTAGATCATTGATTCTCAGCCAAAATTCTATTGTGGGAAGTCTATTCTGTTGGTCAGAGTTCTATAGAAACAAGTATCATATTCTCATGAGACATGGGAAAATAATTTGTTGAAGAGGGAGTAGTTCCCTCATCTCATTCCATGTCACGACCCGTCCTCGGGGCCCGTGCCGTGACTGCCCCAAGCCCGCCTTCCATAGGCCAGGGGCTGGCAACTAGCACCAAAGGCATAAATCCCGATAACTAGGAAGGCATTGACTTTATAAGAGTAATAAAACACCACGGAGTAGAAGTGGAAGTAAAACACTATGTACAAAAAGGAAGTGCTGAAAAGTAAATGGGTCAGAATACAACCCCAATCGAAAGTACAACTACAACTAAAATAAAGTACAACATAAAAGACAACAGCTGGAAGAACGGAAGAAACCCATGGGTCATCCTCCTCGTATCATACTTGAAGGGTAGATACATATATCCTCCACAACGCTCTCACCCTCCAACCTCCTCCAAGTGTCGTCTCGTCATGAAGTCCACCTCCGGATACTGAATCGTAGTATGGTCCACCTCCGGGTACTGTCCAGTCCTCGAACACTCGGCCTCCGTCAGCACTGACCGTTGTCTGCAACAAACACAACGAGGTGCGGGAATAGCCCGTGCAGGGGTGAGTATAACGATACTCAGTAGGGACCCCGATACCCTCAAGGTCTCACTAAATCCAACAAGGATAACGACAAAGAAGATATCAATAGATAACCACTACATAGATATATGCTCGTACATATACCTAAGTTATCAAGTAACCCATCTAAATCTTGATGAAACACAATTATTATGAAATAAACGGATAACCACTACACATGTATATTCCCATACATATACCTAAGTTATCAAATGAACAATCTCAATCATGAGGAAACAAAAAGATTACAGACTCAGCTCAACCAAGATTTTATTCATGATGTCGAAACCACGGCTGGTGGATAACTCCTCCTCCATCGAGTATAGAGGTCCTGCTGCTACAACCAAGCGAGCCAAACTCCTCCTCTATCAAGTTCAGAGGGCCTCCCGCTACAACCAAGCGAGCCGAAATCCTCCTCTGTCGAGTTCAGAGGGCATGCTGCTACAACCAAGCGTGCCGAACTCCTCCTCTATCGAGTTTAGAGGGCCTGCCGCTACAACCAAGCGCTCCGAACTCCTTGGACTACTGTAGTACTCCACCTGTCGAGTACTGTGGGCCTACTGCTACAAATAAGTGCTTCCCACCATGGGTCTGCTGCTACAACCAAGCGCTCCCCTTATAGGTTCCAGAGGTACTCCTTCGGTTTAGTACCGCGGGTCTGCCGCTACAACCAAGCGCTCTTCTGTCATGGGTCTGCCGCTACAACCATGCGCTCCCCCTCATAGCCTCCAGATGTACTTCTTCTGTTGAGTACCACGGGTTTTCCGCTACTACAAAGTGCTCTTCTGCCGTGGGTCTGCTGCTACAACCAAGCTCTCCCCACTGGGCTATCCGAAACTCACCGAGTCAATGAATCAACAGTCCTTAAGTCTCAGCCAGCTACTAGGTCTCTGCACTCTGCTAGCTCGTCATTGGGAGGGTTTTCTCCATGACCTACTGGTCAATACTCCCAGTATCACAAAGTTCCACGAAGAAGTATCTCAAAGGACCACCTTGTCATAGGGGTCTCAATGCAATACACGGCGCGTCAGTCGGACACTCGGTCTGTGAGTTAGTAGCATTTTCGTCCTAGGGGCCAGGTTGGTTTCGTGTGGGAACCAACCCGACTGTAACTCGACTGTACCCCGAAATCTTATAGGGTATGCTCATATGGACCGTTTCTCAATGTGATCACCAATGCCGCTGACGGTTCGTCAAACAGACATCTGGTCTGAATGTTATCAGCTTTTCCGTTCTTGGGGCCCGGTGGGATTTCGGGTACAATCCAACCCGACCATTATCAAACTGCATCCAAAACTTAGGAGAAACATGCCAAAAGTTCCGTCTCATCAAGAGGAATTCAACGAAGTTGATGGCCTGTCAATCGGACGTTCGAAGCTCAAGTTATGTGCGTTTCCGCTCCGATGGCCCGGTTGGTTTCGTGTACGAACCAACCCGTCCGAACCCAAAGTACTCCCAAACCTTGGGTGTAGTATACCGAAATGACCCTCCCAATCCAAGGATCTCTACACAACTGACAGTGGATCGATTGTAGGTCCGCACATCATGTTATGGGCGGAGGACCGAAAGAGGTTCGGTATTAAGGGGTTCGGGCCCGGTCCGACCCGACCCGATACCCCCAGGGTCGGCCCGAACTGTGTTAACCCAAACCGGGTCCGGGTCAGGCCCGCTTGGGCGCGGCCCGGCCCAGCCCGGCGGGGCGCGCCCCGGCCTGGCAGCCCGGTCTGGCAGACCAGCCAGGGCAGCCGCCCCGACGCGCGGCGTGCCGGCCAGGGGCTCTGCCGAACGGCCGAGCCGTTCGGATGCAGGGGGTGCTGCCCCTGCATGAAGAAACCGCAACCCCTTAATGGGGCCGCTCACGTCCGGCCAACCGGGGGTTTCAAACCCCAGGTTCTTCCACGGTCCGGCCGGCCCACTTCGGCAGGCCGGCTTCTGCCGCCACGGGACCTGTAAGGCCGGTCCCCCTACTCCAACGTCGGCTGCCCGATTACGGCCGCCGGTTCCGCTGCTCCTCCACGGCTTATGCCACGACCTTGGTCCACCTGGCGCGGTGCGCTAGTGCCGCACGCCTCCGCCGTGGCCCTACTCCCGCCACAGTGTCTTCGGTTTCTTTCCGGTGTGGCGCGACAGCACCGCGGCTTGGTTCAATTCTCAAATGTGTGGTGCGACGGCACTGCACATTCCTTTCCGCTCGTTCCCTTGTGGTGTGATGGCAACGCATTACTTTCCCTCGAACCACAACAACAAATAATTATAAGGGAGGATGGTCATCCGAGTTTTTTGGTCCGGCCCCCTCCCATTAAAGGATATCAAGTTGTCCAAAAGAACGGGGTTAGATTATGGAAGATTTCTTAAATTAAAACACATAACCCCTCCCTCAACATTGTTGTCGAATGAGCGTGCATCGCATAATTAACCGTCGCGGAAGAAAAGGATCGCCACAGAAGAAGAGGATCGCCACGGAAGAAGCGTCACAGAAGGAGCGTCGTTGGTGTTAGGTGGTCTCCGAGGAAGGCGTCTCTCGCGGTCGTCCACCGTTGGAGGTCAGCGTTTTTCGTCCGCGACGGTGTGTTCTTCACGTTCTTCGTTGAAGAACGAAGAAGTTCCTCCAGGCTTCTCTTTTTCTCCCAAAGGCTCCCATAACCAGAAATCCAAGAAAAAAATAAAATAAGAGTCTTCTAATTTTATTAATGCACATCCCAACGTTTGAAATTCAAAAGAAATGAAAAGAAACGAACAATTAATACAAAGAATTAATTGTAACGATTAAACCGCCCAAATTAATGAGGTGTTTCTTAAACCGAATAAACGCACGGTTGACTTTATTAAAAGGGGGGGGGTGCGGGTGCGTTACATAGAAAGAAAGAAACAGTGGGGCTCATGCAGGCCCCACCTCACAAATATCCTACCATGTGGGTAGGATATTGTGGGTTCCACCTTATCCTATTAACTTAGGTTAAGCCGCTTTAAGTAAAATAAAATAAATTGTCACACCACAATATTTTATTTCTTAATAGAACCCTAAAAATTAAAAACCACACTTGAGCAAACGCAACTCCTGAAAAGGTATTTCTAAGCAATTACCGGCACTGTGATTCCATCCATGCCCACATAATTCGATTCCGAGCACCGGTTCAAAAGTTAGAAAAACTCGCTCGTTCGTTCACTGAACTTACCCCGCTAAACATTGGAAAATGATTCTGGGAACACCGGGCCTCGGAATCTGGTGCCGTCAGAAACTGCGTTCTTGTGAAATCCAAAAGATAATTAAGAAAAAAATTCCCTTGAATTTTTATGGGTCTTTACATTCTAAGAGTTACACCTTCCACATGACTTCTCAGGGACAAAAAGTATTTATGGTGTTGAGTTTATAACATCTCATTACCATTTTATTAGGTATGCCCTTGAAAAATCATGGTTTTTCATCCATTCAGAATGAGAGTATGCACATAATGGTGAATTTAATGATTTTTTTTTCTTTCACTTATAAAAATTCATTTTTGTATGCTATAGAATAGTTACACACCATGTAACTATATTACATGTCGTGTAACAACTGATGGATGCATGCCATTAATGGAAAGGTCACGATGTAAGATGGTACATGTTGTGAACAGTGATTAAACAACATATATGGTTTAAATTCTGGATTTTAATTCAAGGAGATGAGTTTCTCTATGTATATGGGATGTTGTAGATATAAATAGTGAATCTATGCTACACATTATATAATATCTTTTGTTTAGTATATAAAGATAGTGTGTGACTATTCTGTTTCAATTCATTCACATATTCTTCACGGATCTTGAAATAAGGTAGGTCTAACATGTTTTTGAGAGACTTAACCCATTATTGATCTATCCATTCGATGTCCTGTCTCCATTGTGATCATGATGAATCTTTGAGGGTATTTTAACATTTTTTTATTACTTGATTTTGATTTTGGTGGTCCCTTAGGATTGTGTTATCTGCTATTTTTGTTTAATTTTTTACATTTTCTTGTTTTTTCTAGATCCATTGTGTGGTCTAATTCCATACACCTTTTCTTCAATTGGTCATTGAACGATGGGGAGTCGTCATTGAGGTATGTAGATTTCATCTCTTATTCTTACCGTTTTTTTCTAAATTGAATCAATCTTGAGGTGGATTTTAATCAAGGGACATTCATTGATATTGTTGGGGTTTGTTGATTTTGGAATCCATTGCAGGATTGTGTGACCCGAGTATTGATGTAGGAGGTTCCGTCTCTAAGATATTTTTGTAAAACAACTTATTCTTCTTTAGAAACTAATTCAAAGTCAATTATTATAATAATTTTTTTGGGTGTGAGGGAAAGGGGATTTAAATGTTAAAATATTTTCCCCTGGTTATTCGTAAGTGAAATGAATTTTGAAATGAGTTTTAATGGTTTCCCAAAGCATTAAAAAGTTATTGTGAAAAATTACACAAGGGTTACCTTGGAAACTTATGTGGAAAGTCAACCTTGGGGACATCATTAATTGTTTTGTGATTATAAAGTTTCTTTTTCTTGGGTTATTCCCTTATTTCAAAGGACCGTCATTCAATGGGACCGATATTGACATTTTGGGAGGTTTACACATAGGGTAATAATTTGATTACATTGCCTATGTTCTATGATCATATTTGTGAACTTGATTATTATGGAATGATTGATCTTTGATGTAGACAAGTAGTATTCTTTGGTGTTGTGATACCTATTCTTCTATTTTGTATTTCATGGCTTTCTGTGTTATCCGTGATAGGAATGTTTATTCTTGTGAAAACTAATATGGAAAATATTCTTTGAAATTGATATACATTCTTTTCTTTTGAAATATGGAAAAACAGAAACTTTTACTAGGATTTCTATAAAATTTCCTTATTACTGATTATGCCATGTTTTTATTTATAATTATAATATAATATTTGTTAAATGTAGACTTCTATGGAACAGCTAGTTGGGGTCCTACTGATCATGTTAACTCACGCACTTCACACCTCTCTAGTGGGGCATAGAACAATTTTGGCCTTCTAGTGCAGGGAATGGAAAGTCACTAAAGTGGGGTATGAGGGTTTCAGCTTTTCGGGTAACTGGTGATGATATGGTGGGAGTTCTCACATACCATCATTTCTAGTAGTTGTGTGGTGTATAGTCATTTTCCATTAGACTTCTCTTTGAATTTTTGGATATTTATGATTTACTTTTTTTATTTCCTTACAATTATGGAATATATATTTTGTAGTCTTCTTTTCTTTCTTGATATAAATATTTAATCCATTTGGTTGTTTAGTTTGGGGGAAATCCTTCACATTGTTGTGTTGTTCGATGGTCTAGTGCTTATCGCCAGTCTATGGGGATCAAGAATGTCCTTTGGGTATGTGATCAAATTGTTTGGGTGCTAGGTTTGAGGGTAACTAACATCGGTTCATCACAAAAAAATATATCATTCATCGTGATATCTCTACAATCATGTTCTTTTAAAACAAACTATAATACTACAGGAAAAAACCATCTAATTAGGCCAACTAATTTGTCTCATGAGACATGATGATGCATTATGTGGAAATATAAAAATAGAAACAACACATAATAGCTTGTCCAAGGAATTCTTCATATATCAAATAAACTATTAAATTTAATAATAAAAATTTCTTTTCATCAAATATACATATTGATTAAAGTACACAAGGTCATTAATATATCCCATTTTAATCAAATAATCGTCCTAGTAAGCACCATATATAAAAACTATGTACGATTTAGAAAATTAAATTATACATAATAAAATAATCTAGATATATAAGATAAATATCATTTCCAAGAAACATTTTTCACATAAATGTGATTGTTTCATGAGAATGTAAAGAATCATAAAAATTGTGATATCTTACAATTTATTTACCTCTTTGGAAACATCTAAATTGTAACCTATTGAAGAATAAACATGAATTTATGTTAGATAGCAAATACGATACACAGCCCAAAACCCACACAAAGAATGGCTTTTTATATATGACTATTTTATCTTTTCCATTGAATTTTTGAATATGATTATGAATAAATAATTTATTTAAAATATAAATAAGTCCAACAGAAATTGAAATTTTCCTAGTAAATAATGAATCATTACTTGGTATGACTTTTTGTTTTGGAAAATATATTTGACTCATAAATGTTTTTAATTATATGTATGGAATAAATATTATAGTTATTTTCTAGGTAATTTAAAATTTTATATTGATATAATTAACCCCATTTTTTTTATCATAATATAAAAAATGAAATTTGTGTGAGAATTGTGGATATTTTTCTGGAAATATTGATTTTTTGCGAATATTGAAAATTGCCTTTTTATGTATAATTTTCATTTCATTTGATAAATTAATTAATTGTTCTCATAATTTTATTTAGAGGTTAAATAATTATTAATTATTCATATTTAATTAAATTAATTACTTTTAAATCTTCTTTATAATGTATTTTAGAGTAAGCGTGTATTTAGGTTTAGAAATAATTTTTTTAAATTTTTTAAAAGGAATAATGTTTTCACATTTATTTTAATTAAAATAACCTTAATAAGAAATTATTTAAATGATTTATTAAGATTATATAAATTTATTTATAAATTTAAATTCTCACTCCTTATATTATTAGTTATAAAGTTAATGAAAATAATATTTTCTTTAAAAATGCATTTTCCAGAAAACTCCACATCCTGTTTGATTGTTTATATTAAATTAATTTTATATACTTTTGAAAATTGATTTTGATAAAATGGAATCTATTTTTAGAATCATCAAAATAAACATTATCTAATAAGATCAACTTAATTTTTCAACAATGTGATTGTAACTGTAATAAATACTTACTACCACGGTAAGGAAAATGTATGTTAATTAATGGTAAAATAATAATAAGGATAATTTAACAAGGACTAGAGACAATGTATACCTAATTATATGAATATTTATATGTTTTTATAATAATTATTATATTCTTTTTTGTTACATAAGAATGATTGAATATTGTCTTCTCAAAAAAATTTAAATATATAATGATTTTATTTTTGAATAATATACAATTTCAATTATGGAATTTATTTTTGATTCATAAATAATGATTGGAAATAAATAATAATTTATTGTATGGGATCCTCACATTCTCTAGTTTATTAACTTTTCTTTATTATCCTATGCGTAAAATTTTCCATTTCAAATATTGGGTTACATCATTATAGGTGATTATTACTTCCCATTTTATTTCCAAATGATGATATAACCCTTTATTTCTCATCAACCCATTTTATTAATTTTTATGTAACGTCATTATGCTGCAAAAAGTATTCCATTAGTTTCCATGGAAAATGAATTTTATAGTGATTTCAATACCAATTTACTATAAAGTTTTTCATCATTATAAACATATAATTCTTTCAATTTGTAATTAATAAAATTTATTCTAAACTGATTGATCATTTAATAAAATATAATTTTGAATGAAACCATTATTTATGATCTTTGTGGCACACATAAACAAGAGAATAAAATTAAAGTGATGGGTGTGACCCAAATTATAAATATCTCCAATTCAATGGATAATTATTAGTTTAATTAGATATAATTTTGGGATAAGGAGTGAATATTATTATTTTAAGGGACATTTTATACTATTATGTCTTGGAAGTTATAATTAACATATGTTTATGATAAATTGTTCTAAATTGTTTCAACATTTACCTTGTTATGATTACCATGTTATATCATGCCTTGTTATTCATTATTATGATTCTCAACCCTTTTATTCTCCATTTTTATGTGTATTCTATATCATGTATCACCATATAACATGTTTATTCCATTACAATACTTTATATATCACCCATTTATTATGTATTTCCCTAAGTTATCTTCTGCAGTTTTAAAATATATGATTTTATAGAATCGTTTTAAGAAATGTTTCCATAATTCTATTGCATTCCATGTTAAAAATGTTATTTTATGTACATTATTCCAAAAGACATTATACATATAGATTATATGGTTTTTATTATGTATAATTTTATATAGTAAATGATAAAATGATTTGTAATAATGAACATGGTTTCTATATTTTGTATCAAATGAAGGGAAAAGTTATTTTTGGGATTTGGATTATAAATATATATTGAAAGCCTTTGGGGTTAGGCTAGGTGTAAGAAAAAATCCCTAAATTTTCATTAGTATACATTAATTGGTTGATCAAGAAAATAAATCCACATATGGATTCTACAAGTGGACGTGGTTTGGTCAAGGATGTACCTAGGGTTAATATCTCAAACAAGGTGGGTTGGGCCTCACTCGATGTAACCTGTTACATGGAAACAGGCCACACTACTCACCTATTTTAACCATCCCATGTGACATTATTTGGTAAATTCATATGTTCATTACAGCCCATTATTACGGGAACAAAAAAATACCCATTATAGTATATTTATGATAATATATTATGGATATTATAGATTGAAACATAAAAATTCATATTTTTAAGAAATTTATTTCATTTTATATGTTCTCCCATTAATTTTGATGGATTCTCATTTATGTGATTAATTTTTTCAAAATAATCTTCCTAAATTTTTCATTTATTTTAGACAATGGATTAAAATAATAAGAACCACGTACTTATCTAATTTTTTAGTAAACAATTTATTAAAGTGTAAAAGAATGTAATGCCCCGAATTTTTAGAAGATAAAACTATATTCGCTTATTTATGAGATATACAGCCCCGAACCCAAAAAATATGGATTATTTAAATATGATCATTTTTATCATTCCATAAAATTTTTGGATTTGATAATTATTAATAAATTTATGAAATATATATATATTTACTCAATATATTAATAAATTATTAGTAAATAATCAATTAATTCATTGTATTGTCATTTTTTCTTCTTCCAAACATGTTTTCATAAAAATAATTTTTATTTGTTTTTATGGAAAAAATAATGAAATTATTTTGTTGATAATTTAGAAATTTTATTTGATAACGATAAATCCATTTTGTAGAAAACATGGGAAACAACCATCATATGTTTTGTGGTTTTTGTTATTTTATTACATAGAGTCCAAAACCTTATTCTGTGGGAAAATAAAAAAAATCCCTCCTCATTTTCGATATATACCCACCCAAGCATCAATTTATATTCACTGATAAAACATAAAGATTTTTTTACTCATACCTACCCTCTCTATTGCCCTAAAATGGATTCCATAAGCTATCAAGAAGATATTTCCAAGAATTTAGAGCCACACAATCAAATAAGGGACCAATCTCTCATATTTAAAATTCCCAATTCTTATTCATCTTATGACTTTTATGTTCATTTAATAATGTTTTTATGTGTTATATCGTATCCCCTAAAATTTACAATTGATTTTAACTGATGAGAGTGCCATTTAATTCTCATTATTCCCTCCCATGGAACATTATATACACCCATTACCATGCCAAAATTTTGTAGAGGATCTTCTACTATCCTTTTTAATCAAAAAACTATTTTAAATTATTTATAATAATTAATGTTTGGTAATATGGGGATATATTATTACATGTACCATTAAATTTCATTTTATTTATAAATTATTACAAACCCCTTTCTGTTTCATTAATCCCACCCATGAACCATCATGTAAACCTGTTTCAATGCTGAAATTTATTAAGGGGCCCTCACATTCTCTTATTTATTCAAGTTTGATTTTTAAATTATTCATTATATAATCATTTCATAATATTTTTACATGTCATTAAATTTAAATATTACTTCATATTTGAATTAAAATGATGACATAACCCTTTCCCTTTTGTCAACATACTTTATGATATTATATGTCACACCATTATGCTGCCAAAAGTTTTCCTTGATTTTCTATGCCAAAAATTTTATATAGTGAATACCATACCAATTTCATATAAATTTTGTTTAACATTATAAAATTATATTTATTTTTATTGGGGCATACATGAATTTATTCCAATTACCTTTATCATGGAAGAAAATAGGATTATGAATGATTCAATGTTGTATATGATTTATGGCACCCTTAAGCATGAGAATGAAATGAAAGTATATGGTGCACCTGAAATTTTATTTCACTCCAATGAATTGGGTAATGTTTAGTCTAATGGGATGTGATTTTGGGAGATGGAGTGAGCCTAATTATTTTATGTACACTTTCTATTATGATTAATTGGCATTTATCCTTAACCTGGGTTTATGATATTATGTTCTACGTTGTTTCCATATTTCCCCTATTATGATTATCAAGCTATATCATGCCTTATTATTCATGGGTTTGATTATATCATCCATTATTTCCCATTAATATTTCTATAATCTATCATGTATCCCCTTATTACATTTTATTTACCTTAGTATTTAATATTCCTCACCCATTTCTTATGTATGTCTCAACATTTTCCCATGTAGTTTTAAAATACATGGAATTTTATAAGCTTGTTAAAATTTGTTTCCATAATGTTATTATGTATCATGTTAAATATATTATGATATTCACCTAATTTTAAAATATACTAGATATATAAATCATCTAGGTGGTATTATGTGTACTTTTGTTTAATAAATCATGAATTAATGTGTAATAAATAAAATATATGTTATGTCAAAAATGTGAGTATTTTAATATTAAAAATTATGTCATAATAAAATTGAAATTTGGAGGAAATCAATTACCTCATGAATTATATTATTTGAACATTCAATAAAAGTTTGTATAAGGGAATTAATAATGATATTAATTTAAAAATAACCCATACATTTTTTGATAATATAATATATAATACTATTATAACACTTTATTACTCCTTTGATAATAATATTTAAATATTTCATTATTTCTGAAGTAAATTGAGATGATTCATCTTGTGATTATTTCAAATATGTTTTGTTTCATGTAAACAGTATATAAATAAATTATCTCAAAATTTATTTAAATTTTAAAAACATCATTTATATTATGAATATACCTTATTAAAAACATTCCTAAATGTTTGGTATGGAAAATTAATCGCATCACTTCATCTAGATGGAAGAAAATACGTACTCATTAGTGATAATTTTACTCCAATAATGGGAGAAAAATTAATGAAGTATATGAAAAATTAATTTTATAAAAATTATATCTTGTTTTATAAATCACATATATTCATCAGACTTATTCTTATTACCTTAAAAATATATAGAATGTGAAAAATGGGTCACAACAATTTTTGAGGTGGTAGTCCTTCGTACACATGAGAAAAGTTATCGTAGTTTAAACATAACAAAAATATAATGTTATATATGATATTATAAATTTTGAAAAATAATTACATCATAAATATTTTATATTTTAATTAAATATATTATTATATCCATCTATGAGAGATTTTGATGGAAACAATTTTAAATTGGTGTTTGAGGTGGTAGTCAGCCATAAACTTGATTAATGACATAGTTACCCATTTGATGGATGTGAAGAAAAATATATGTTATTACATTATCATAATAAAATCTCATTATATAGGAGGTACCGAGGTTTTCATAATATAACTGTTTAATAATAATTTATTGAGGTAAAAGAAGAAATTGGAAAAAAACATGTTTGTTTTATTACATTATTTCTTATATGGACGAACTATTTAGGTTTGCGGAAAAATACATCCTTGGTTGGATTTATGATAAAAAAATGGTCTCTATGATTTTGGGATGGGATAAAGAATGTTATTTCTATAGTTATCTTATAAACCAAATGGATTTTTAACTGTTAAGAGTGGAGGAGAGTGGGTGGACTTTTCCATGAATGGGTGAGGGTGCACATGGAATTCCAGAAAATAATCAATTACAATGACATTTTTATCATGATAAATGAATACATAACATGTTATTATCAACACTTAATGGTGATAATTTCTAAATATGGATAGATAATTGGTTTTAGAAATGATGGTAGGTCATTTTAATCCTTATATTTTTACTATAACCCCTAATAAATGTGTTTTTACCTTAATAAGTATAATTAATATTTACATATTTTACCATTCATAATGGTTAAAATTTAATTTCACCATATTATATAATATTAATTATTTGTATATCAAATATGGATTCCATTTTATAAAATTAAATTTTTAGAATTTTATTATCCCATTTTAATATTATACTCAAAAATGCAACAGAAATGATGGTTTCAAGTATGAAAATTATCCTAATAATTATAGATATTAATATCAAAATTTTATATGAAGATTATTCCAATGAACAAAATTGTTTTTAATAAAATATAATTGAAATTATTGTCCATTAAAATAATTTTAAATATAATTTATCTTTATAAATAAATAAATATAATTTTTTTTTCAATAAAAAAATATAAATATTTCATTATTCTTAAAAAAATGAGATGTTATAAAAAAATACCAAAAACATCATCCAATGATAGTAATTATATTGTAATTTAAAAAAATAATTTAATTTTATCAAATAATATTTCTAAAATTAGTAATAATTATTTTTAAGTTATGTGAAAAAAGTGTGACTATACGACCTATTAGAAGTAACACTATTTTTCATTATACATTTTATTTCTATAAAATTATTATTATATTATTTATAATCTATAGAAAACCATATAATATATTTATACATGTTTATAAAGTATACATTTTGTAATTCAGTTAATCATATTCATAACCTCCAATTTCATTAGTAGTTTATAATGGTAATGATTAAATACTATATTAAAAAAGAACCATATTTTATTTAATCCATATTTTGTGGAAATCACCGTATATTAACTTTATTTAATTTATTTTAATGAAAATAAATCATAAAATATTGGGGTCTTACATTCTTCAGTCCTATACAAATTTATTCCTAAATTTATCATGTATATTACCTTCTAAACAGATAAGGGTAGTTCTTCTTTAGAACCTTCTTTAGTACACATGTTTATCCTCAAATTTTTTATTTCTCTAAAGTAGATTTACCAAATGAGTAATCCATTTCCTCAATTCTTAATCTCTTGTAAAAGTAATTTGGACTGGTTCTTCAAAGTAAGATAGATCATATCCAAATTCTATTTCAATAATGTTGTGATCATGAGATGGATGTGGAATGTATATAATTAATTATTATATATGGAATACATCATGTTTTGTTGATATAATTTTGGGAATATAAAAATGATAACAAATTACACCAATTAATTCAATAATTTCATATACTCAAATGTTCATAGGTTCTAATTTCCCTTTTTTGACCAAACCAAATGAAACCCTTCCATGTAAAAACTCTCAAGAAAACACTATATTCCTTATGGAATTAAAAATCCATCCCTAGGTTGTTGAAATAACTATTTTTAAAAGTTTGAGATACATTAATATCAAAGAGATTAGAATTTACCATTTTTTTCGCTGCAATGTGTTTTGGGCCTAGCGTTTTCATTTTACTAACTTTACCCCCAACAAGTTTGAGTATGACATCTATTGGAATATAATTCCTCACACATAGACATTTTAATATTTGAATGGATACTATTATTAAGAAAAAAACTCTACCAAATGTAAATAACAATCCCAAATTCCATGAAAGATAAATGAGAACGACCATAACATAAATTCCATTGTTTGAATTTTTGTAATGTATCTAAAATTCAGGTTAATTTTTTTAATAATATGGAATTATTTTGAGACCACACATTCTGATGACACATGATTCCGAGGCCAGAAGATCCCAAAAAGGAATTTTGATCTTTTATTAATGAACACTCAGTAAATGCGTTGGTGGATTTTTCTATCTGCTTAATCGGTGCTTGGGTCAAAAATCCATGGGCACCATTGAACTCGGAATGCCAGGATTCCATTATAAATTACTTAACATCACCCAAAATGGACCGAATGAAAAATTTATTATTAGGCCTTCTCGAGAAAAATAATAAAATAATTTAAAAGTATTATTTTATTTCCTTTCTCACTATGAGTGGAGGACGACGACACTATGGTGAAACAATGAGGCAACAATGAGTTGCATTAATGTAGAGTCAGTAATGGATCATTTGAAACTGTGATTTTGTTATCTTAATTAATCATAAAATGTGGCTCGTTAAATGTGGATCATTAAATGAGCAACATTAATTGGTGAAATGTCGCTATGATTTTTATTTATATTAATAATCCAACATGTTGGAGTTTGGGAATTATCAAAAATTGTGAAATCTGTGATGAACTATTGGTGAAATCCCTCTCCAATGAAGAATGATGTGATAAACTATGGAGGAATGGATTTGAAAGATGGAATGTGGTGATGAATGCCAACAATCATAGATAGACGATGACACAAATCATATCCTTTATCATCTAAAAATCCAATGAATCTATGTAGGGTTGTATGCATTCTTTGAATTTGATATTTCTTTCCTCATTAATGAAGTAAACAATGAATGTAGATCAACCGACTAATGGATTAATCCGTGATCCATTTGTTGTTTTGGTGATTCTAATGAGGGGATTTGAATTCGGGTTTTAATAAAGCATTATGATGATTATTGGTTTTTCTCCACTGTTAAACTCTAATGTAGAGGATGCATTCCAAAAATAACAAATCATGATCCATCTTCCATAGTTGTTCATTGCGTGTTCATCCCAATTGGATGATCAACATGTCAGTAATATGATTTCAATAACTTCGTAATAATTATGACATTCTATTGTGCATCTAGACGAAATTTGTTCGAGAAACGGAGCACCGAAGCAGCTCTAGTGTCTAACGGTGGTGGCTGCAGATAGAGGGTAGTGGCACGCTCAATGGTGTGTTGCGACAGCAGAGGGTTGCAATCAGCCGGCCACAATTGCATGGTGAAGTTGGCCCACGTCCGGGCCACCATGGTGAATAAGGGCCTTTTCTATCATACAACTATACATTAGGGATACACAGCACCATGCTAGTGTTGTGATGATTGGGTGAAGCTACGGACTCGGTCATCACGTGAAATAGTGGTCTGAGATAGGTAAAATTTGTCGTGTGTGCTGAAGACCATAAGCGGATGTGTTTTATCCACATAGAGGAGCTCGCCCGCTCTAGCGTTCCGAACCTACTCTGGTGGGCCAGACCCCCACCCACAGGCCAGACCTATGCTGTTGGGCCAAACCCACCCTACAAGGCCAAAACTACACTCCTGGACCCAACCGGACCACGTATCACTCAAACACCTGTATCTCTCAAAATGGGAATCTTATTGATGCACCATCAGTGGTGTTGGGACCCTTGTGATGATTTTTCCCTTTTGGGATACTACACTGACATATTGGAGGGTGTTGATGTATGGACGGGTTAGATCAGACTCGAATCCAACCATACCCTTTTAACTAAAATGTCTATAACTTACAGACTAGGTGTCTGATTGACGCGTCGTCTATTATGTTGGAAGACTTATGTCAAGACAATCCGTTGGGTTAATTCTAACTGATAATTTGTGGTGGCTGAAATATAACAGATGTATTGAGTAGTATAACATTCTAAACACAAATATACAATGTAAAAAAATCCAATGGATGGATGTCAAGTGAAGATCGACCCTGCATGGATCGGCAAGAGATTTACCCTCCGTGGACTGGTAATGGCGCGACCCTTGTTGGTCTGAAATTAGAGTGACCCTCCATGTATCAATAATAGATTGACTATCTTTGGATCAACACAAGTGTGATCCTCTGTGGATTGAAAAGAGAGTGGACCTCTACTGATCAGTAGTATCATGACCTATCGTGGACCAGCCATAGAGCAACCCATCATGGATCAGTGGGAAAGAAAACCTTTATGGATTGGCACCAGAGTAACACTTCTCATATTTTTTGCTAAGCCTCCAAATAAAATATGTTGTTCTAGCTTATGACTAATCATCTTTATTACAATTTTATATGTTGTAAACCTATTGTGAGCTGACTTTTACTTTGTGCTTTGTCTCTGATATCTTGGTTATTGGTATTACCTCGGTGTTATTGGATTTGTGTTGTTTTCGTTTGTGGGATTCTAAGATACATTTGGGTGTCTCGGGGTCCAAACTGAGTATTGCTATACTGACCCCTACATGGCCTTTGCCCGCACCTATTATGTCTTGTGTAAATGGAAGAAAAATTTGACTGGGAATTTGCGTATCCATGACTAAAGGGTGCTCAGAGGGAGATCAATAGACCTAATGAGTTTTAGTGACATCCTACATATAGCTATACCAACCCTTTAGGTATGATCATTGGTATAAGACCTCTAGAGCTTGCACTAGTTTTCCTGTACTTTTCTTTTAGTTAGGCATTTACTTTGGCCCCTTTACTTTCCTTTTACAATCATTACTCTCAATTTTGGTACATTGTGGTGGTTTTATTATATTTATGTCCTTCGTGGTTAGCATTGTTCATTTTTCCCAGTCTGTGTGTGTACTGGTTTAGAGGAATTGCCTTCCCTTTTTGAGGATATATATTTCCAGTGCAACTCACCATCCCCAAGCATATGGAAGGCGGGCATTGGGTAATCATGACACCGGCCCTAGGGGATGGGTTATGGAAAGGTTGTATCAAAGGGCATTCGGTTCTACTAAATGAACTAAAAGTCTACAATTTTTTTCAGTGGAGGAAAATTGTTTAGTGTCTTGAGTTTTGTATTTTAGTTCATGGAGTCATGTTTTGGTATAGCAGCCAATGTATCAATACACCAGGACCCTGATTTTGGTTTATGACTCAGTACATGAAAATAATGGTTGCCCGTGTTTTGGAATTTTTTTCGTCTTGATCATTTTTTAGTCAGCTCACTAGATATAAGTTATTGAATATGATGTATCTGTTTCATTATAGGATTCCTCCATGAGGGAAATAATTCAGGATTAATGTTAGAGTTCATGACGATGGCCCACCAAGCGATGACGGGTTGATACAGGGACCACTTATGGAGGTATCACCTACCAGTGGTGTACCAGTAACACAACCACCCATAGAGAAGCAGATGCTACTAACCCCACCAGTGGACAATACATGCCGAGAGATCAAACATCATGAGTTCTAGAGGCAGTGTCCTCTAAGGTTTCAAGGTGAGAGAGATCCACAGGCAACTGATGATTGGATGAAGGATGTGGAATGAGTTTTTCCTCTTAATAGAGACACTGAATGACCAGATGGTGATCCTAGCCACATGTGTTTCTCATGAAAAAAATACGGATATGGTAGAGCATGATTCTATAGACACAGAAGAATTCAACCTTTTCTTGATTGGACTTTGAGAGACTCTTTAGGTTGGAGTCTTTACAAATGACACTATGCTCTATGTGTATTCAGTAGTGAATGTACATACAGTAGGGTGGTTTGAATGTGGCCATGTACTCTATGAGGTTTATCGACATGTCCCACTACTCCACCAACATGGTGTGGGACACTTTCATCAAATCTGGGACTAATGATCAGGGACATCGATAAAAGTTCGTGGCGTCAAAGAATTATCTCAACATCATAATGTTGGATGGAGTGTTAGAGCGAGCACTACTGATGGAGAGTTTCCTTGCCGATCCCGCGTAGATAGTGAGACCCACCAATGGATGACAGGTATTCGATTCATTTGTAGCAGGTTGTAGGCAGATGATACAGAGACCCAAACATGCCCAACCTTTCAGAGGATAACCCCATGATGATGGGTTGGAGGTCAATATAATGTGAGGAAGAAGAGATCAGTAGAGGAGCATACTATGGTATTCGTGCAGTGAGAAGGGTGACATGGCTCGTGACTTCCCAAACCACTATACTATTGATCTTCATACTATCAATGGATCGTCGAGGCAGAGGCAGTGGTTCATGTGAGGAGGTCTGAAAGGTTTCCATCATTGATGGGGAGAAGGTGGAGAAATATGTTTCAGGTGAATGTTTGAGGTGTTACTATCCACCCCCAGGTGTTCGACCCCAACCACATGGCGCAGGCAGACAGGGGCGAGTACAACATCAGTCAGTGGAGGATTATGACCACGATGCTCCATAGATGATACATGGTTGGATATATATCCTCTCCACCCTAGATGAAGTTATTATAGACATAGGTTCTATTCACTCTTTAATTTCAATGGCCCTTGTTCGGAGATCGGAAATTCTGGTGGATCTGTTGGCTCGATCCTTACAAATATAGACTCGTACAGGAGGGGATTCGACAATTATACACTTATGCCAGAAGTGTGTGAATACTATAAGATGAGAGATCCTTGGTTGGGATGTCATAGTAGAAACTTCAAGGCCTTACAATATCATCTTTTCTAGGGACTATTTATCCACATTCCAGGCGCAGATTAACTATTTTATGCATATAATATATTGTGTCTATAGAGATGGGACTAGGTTTTCCTTATCTGGTGATAAGGAAACCACTGTAGCATAGGACAAATGCTCTTAGATGAGGGTTCCCCTGATCACTCACATATTCGCTAGCCTCATCCTCAATGAAATGGATGAGAGGATTCCATGCTTTCCTATAGTTATGGACTAATATGAGGATTTTATACTTGAAGATTTTCTGGGACTACCTCCTTATAGGGAGGTAGAATTTTACATCAACCTATGCCCTGGGATGACACCTATATCCACACTGGAATGTCGGATAGCTTGGGTGGAGCTTTACAATAAGAGGGAACACCTAAAGGTCTAACTGGAGAAGGGATTCATATGTCCTATTGATTCACCATGGGCATCCCCAGTGATACTTTTCAAGATGAAAGATAGGATTTGGTGGATGTGGATGGACTTCTGGTGCCTGAACTAGGAAACTATGAAAAAAGTATTTATTGTTGGGGATTGATGACCTCTTCTCCAAGATGGATGGAGAGAGGTGGTTCTCAAATATAGACCTCATATCGGTCTCTCACCAACTTCAAGTACGTGAATAGGATATACTGAATACATCCTTTGGGTGCTGATATGGCCACTAAGAGCTCGTGGTGATGCCTTTTGGTATGTACAATGCCCTAGTAGTGATCACGGGACTCGTGAATTGGATCTTCTATCCTTACCTTGTCTGTTTTGTTTTGGTCTTCATTGATGTCATCTTGTTGTACTCTGCGTCAAAGGAGGATAACTCTAAAAACCTATGAATCGTTCTAGATACACTCTGAGATCATCAAATTTATGGAAACTCTCGATGTGTCTGTTTTGGAATTGGGATGCCCACTTGCTGGTACACGTCATCTCAGAATCTAAATTTGAAGTGGATCTATAAAAGATAGATGTGATGATTTCTTCGAAGCCACCAATTTGCATTACTGAGGTGAAAAGCTTCTTGGGGTTGGATAGTTAATAACAGAGGTTCATTCTTCACATTTCTAGAGTGGAATCACTCATATAATCTTAGAAATAGAAGGTACATCCTTTTGTGTGGGCAGAGAATTATCAGAAATGTTTTCAAGAGATGAGGTTGAGACAGAATAGTGCACTCATCTTGAGACTTCAAGAAGAGGGTGTTGGGTATGTAGTTTACAATGATGAATCAAGGATGAGACTTGATTGTTTCATAATGTAGTAGAGAACAATGATCACCTACGACTCATTCTAGTTGAGGAAGCATGAGAAGAACTATGCGACCCATGACCAAAAGTTAACAGCATTCGTCTTTACCATAAAGATGTGGAAGTACTACATGATGGGTGAACAGTTTATAGTTTAATCTAACCATAAATGTCTCAGGAATATCTTCTCCCAGAAGGACTTGAACCTGAGACAATGATGTACGCTAGTGTTACACCAGGACTTTGACTTTGAGATAGTCTATACTCCTAGAATGGGGAACTTTTTAGCGGATATGCTCCGTAGTAGGACCGGTTTGCAGTTGCTATGTGAGGCAATAAAGTAGTTGTCTGCGATGCAGATATCCTTCATGGATGACAGTGAATAGGCTTACGTTTATTTGAAGACTATAACTCCCCTACTCTTATAATGAGTCTAGGTGGCACATATAGTGGATGTTGAATGCGAGGCCCAACATGCTCAGTTATCCACAGGATTAGTAGTTGATGGTTTTTTGATATTTTGGGAGCACATCATTTTTTTTCGGAGGGAACACAGTAGTTCAAGTGACATGGCAGGAGGAGGTATTGACGGGGTTCTATGAATCCCCTTTGGTAGTGCATCCTAGATTGGAGAAGAGGTAATAGGACCTTTGATGTCAGTACTAATGGACATGGATGAAGAAAGTGGTGGTTTATTTCGTTCCACAATGCCTCATTTTTAAAATATGATGTCCAAGAATCATGTTTCAAAAGGATTGGCCCAGACATATGAGGTATTGGAGAGGAAATTGGATGGCATCTCAATGGAATTTATGATGTGATTACCAAGATCAACTTGAGAATTGAATCTATTAGGGTGATTGTTGATCGACTCACTATGTCTTCTCACTTTTTACCCATCGAGGGGTAGAAACAGGAAGAGGGATTGGGACGTGTCTACATATAGAATATTGTGCAGCTTCACAAGGTTCCTTCAACGATCGACTCAGATCATGACACTCATATTACCCGGTTGTAGAAGGGATTACATGAGGCGTTCAGGATGTATATGTGATTGAGCACAAATATTCATCCCAATAAAGATGGTTAGATGGAGAAGACCATAAAGACCATGGAGAACATGCTTCATTCTTTCTTCATGGATTTTGGTTGTAGTTGGGAGGATTACTTTCCACTCGTGTAGTTTTCATAAAACAACATCTAACACTCTTCCATTGGAATGACACTATTAAAGGCCTTGTATGAGAGGCCTTTAAAACTAGCCCTATGCTGGATAGATCTAGGGCTATCAACCCTGATGGGTCTTTAGTTGGGGAGGGCTACCACATAGAAGATGTAGATAATCCAGAAGCAGATGAGGATAGCACAAAGCAGGTATATTTCATATGCAGATATGAGATGGAGACCCTTGGAGTTTGAGGAGGGTGATTAGGTATTTCTTTGGGTCTCATCTCGATTAGGATTGAGGAGATTTTGATGGGGTTCCAAGCTTTCTACGAGGTTCATCAGACCATTTCATATCCTGAGTAGAGGTGAGAATATGGCAGACCACTTAGCTCTTCCCCTATAGTTGCATCGGGTGCATGATGTTTTCCACGTGTCTTTGCTAAGGTGGTACAAGCATGATCCATCGCATGTCCTCGATGAGGGAGAGATATACATTGATGAAGAGATGATTTTTGAAGATTTCTCAATGGAGATAGAGGATCGATGGAAGCGGGTCTAATGTGGTTGGTCAATTCTTATTGTGTGAGTATGGTGGTATCATGGGAACCTCCAGGAGAGAAAATAGGCTTAGTATCCCCATATATTTGATTAGTTTTTTGGATTTTGGTGTTATAAAACTCTATGGTTGAGAGAATGTAATGTCTTAGTAATATCATGTGATTTTTTAATTATATGTAATTTTATTGACACTACACTCTCTAACGGTATGTGATTCCAAGGACCGTAGAGTTGAGAAACAAATTTTGAACTTTTATATGGTATGTTTTATAAATGTGTGGGTGGATTTTTCTAGCATTTGAGATGGTGCTCGGATCAAAAATCCGAGGGAATCATTGAAATCAAAACACCATGATTCATCTAAAAAAGACTTAACATTAGAAGGAAATGAACAAAAAGAAAAGTAATTTTTCAGAAATTTTGAGAAAAATAATAAAATAATTTTAAAAAGGTACTTTATTCTTTTTTGCTCCATTGAGTGGAAGATGCAGAAATTATGGTGCAGTGACGAGGAAAAGATGTGGTGCATTAATGAAAGGTCAATAATGGATCATTTGAAACTATGATGCAGTAATTTTAATGACTCATTAAATGTTTCTCATTAAATATGGATCATTTTATTGAGAATAATTAATGGATGAAATGTATCTACACTTTCTATTCCTTTTACTCCACCAACATGTTGGACATTGGGAATTTTGAAGTGTGGGAAATATCTAAGGAACCGCTGGAGGAATCCTTCTCCAATGAGGAACAAATTGATGAAAATTGGAGGATTGGATTCAAAGTTTGGAAACCGGTGACAAACCCCAATGACTATAGATCAATGACGTGAATCTCTTCCTTTATCACCAGAGGATCCAACAATTCTTGGTAGGGATTTTTACATTCATTGAAATTGATAATTCTTTCCTCATTCATGAAATAAAAAATGAATACAGATCAATCAACAAACATGTTGATCTGTAATCCATTAATTTTTGTGGGAGGTTCTAAAGCAGGGATTTAAATCAGGGTTTTAATCAAGAATTGTGGTGATTATTGTGTTTTCCCTATTGTTAAACTCTAACGCAGTGGACACATGTCGACAAAAATTAGGCCTGGTCCCTTTGTCATTGTTGTTATTTTCACCTTCACCTATGTTATATGATAACGTGTTCCCAAGGACTTCATAGTAAAGATAGCATCCCACGGAGCTTATAGACGCAGACAGATTGGGAAACAGACCACCAGAATGACTCTTGGGGCTTGTCGAAGGTTCATCTGGTGCGTCGGTGCCAGTGGCGGTTGCCACAGATGGTGGTTGTCAGTGTGCATGATGGCATGTCATGGCTGCAGAGGGCCTCATCAGGGTGGAGATGGCAGTCCACATCCACACCACCCGAGTGAATAGTGGAGGCAATGGTTTCTCGACCATGATGCTGGTGAACTACGGCTCTAGGCTGGCGCCGCATTGATCGGGTCAACCCGTGGAATCGGTCTAGGAGTGACATGGAGGAGTGCATCCAGTAAAACCATAACCATGTTTTGAATACCAGACACAGCTGTGACACATTCTAATGGGGGAGGTAGCCCGTTACAGTGGAAAAAACACGCACTAGCTACCCGGACCCGCACCAGAGGGCTGGACCCGCCCTTCCGGGATGGACCCGTATTACCGGGTCAGACCCATGCTATCAGGATAGACTCATCATACCAGGCTGAAAACAATGTATTGGTCCGGGATGGGCTCAGGCAGGACTAGGTCGAGTCGGTTCGGTACAACCAGGGTGGACTGGACCCAGACCCCACCGACCTCGTATCACTAAAACAGATGTATCTCTCAAACCGAGTGTCCGATTGACACACCATCAATTTTGTTGGGACCCTTGTGATGAGGAGGTTATTTTTAGATAATCCACATAAGTTTTTATGGATTTTGGAGTATGTACATGTTGAATTGGGATAGAATTGAACAGGTCCCTTTTTACTAAAAAGCTATAACGTACAGACCGAGCGTCTAATCGATACGACACCTATTGCATTGGGACCCTTATGACAGGACGATCCATTGGCTAACATCAATTTGAGACTTTATTGGATTTGAAATAAAACGGATGGATAGAGTAGTAGAACCTTCGAAACACATACATACAAGGTATGAGAATCAAGGGGATTTTTGTAATGTGAAGAGTAACCCTTTGTGGATCAGCAAGATAGAGACACTCCATGGATAATCAATGGTGCAACCCTCCATGAATCTACTTGAGAGAGACACTCAATGGAACAAAAATAGCACAAAAATCCATGGACCGACAACAGAGAGACCCTCCATGGATCGACATGAGAGAAACCCTTTTTTGGATCCACAATAGTGTGACCTATTGTGGACCAGCCATAGAGACCCATTGTGGATCAGTGGAAGAGCGGCCCATGGTTGATAGGTAGTGGAGAAACACTTCTTGGCTAGAATCCAAGACTCTCAACTGAATACGATGATCTACCTTGTGAATTATCAAATTTATTCATGTTATTTATGTTGTATACCTAGTGTGGGATGACATTAACATTGTGTTATGTATTTGAGATTTTTTTTGGTGGTTTTACCTCAGTGGTATTTCCATGGTGGTGTTTTCCATCATGGTTTACTGAGAGACCATTGGGGGTCTCGGGTTCCCTACTGAGTGTTGTTATACTCACCCTTGCACGGGATATTCCCGAACATTTTAAGTCTTCTGTAGACGACAGAATACTTTGACCAGGAATTCGGGGATCCAGGACTAGATGGTGCTAGAAGGTGGATTGATAAACGTGGTGTGTTGTAGTGACATCTGACAGATAGCTGTACCTACCATTCAAGAAGGATCCTTGGAGGGTATCTGATGAAACATGTAGTTATTATTCTATACATTCTTTTATTTTGGGCTTATATTCTGGCCCATTTACATTCTTTTTATAGACTTTAATCTCAATATTGTTACTTTGTGGTGTTTTTATTACTTCTCTATCCTTCTTCGTTAGCTTTTTGAAGTTCTCCTTGTCTGTGTGTGTACAATTTTAACGGTAATGCCTTCCCTTTTTGGGATATTCCCTTTCGATGATTGTCACCAGCCTCGGGCCTATGGATGGTGGGAATAGGGTAGTCACGACATGATCCTAGGGGGATGGGTCATGATAGTTGTCCTTTTATACTATCCTTGAATTTGAGGATGTTAGACAGTGCTGAAATGAAGCTTGGTATCAAGATTTATCTAAACCCTATACCATAATTTTGATGTAAAATTATGATCCTGATCAGATAATGTGAAAATAGTTTCACCATTATGTAATACAAATTCATTAATATAGACACTTTTTAGGAACTCAAGAGGTACATCTTCTATCAAACCTAGTAAATGTTCGTATTTTTTTAGTAGAACACTAATATAACATACTACATCATTCTTCCAAGGAGAAATTGGCAGTACATTGAAAATTTTTATAGAAATGCATACTAATATCAACATAGAAAAATGAATATATTGAGTGACTATTTTAGGTTATTGTCTCTCGATGTTGACCTATTGACAACCCAACCATCTTGATGCATATTCTGTAATTTATCGCTTCTTGTTTTCCAAAAACAATGATCCCAGAAATATCAATATATATTGTGGATACCTTAGTGTATAGTGATTTATGAGCTATGAGTGTCAAATAAAAAGTACCAATTTAAATCAGGTATATATAGAACAAATAACCACTTTCCAAATTTCACAACACCCTCATCATTAATAAGGTATTCTAATTTCTCACCATTAATATTTTTCTAATGATCTCATCAGAAGATTGGTAATTTTTTTTCTTTTTAATATATATGGTTTAAGAATAATTTCAAAAAGAATGGATTTCCCCACCTCCTTAATAATTAACCTATATATATTTAAAAAAACCACGAGCATAGGATCCCTATCTATCCTAATTTGGGACAGAATGTTGTGATAATTCCTACTCAATGCATCTGTTACCATATTTGCAGTCCCTGAAAGGTAGTGTATCAATCATCTATAATCCTTCTATATCTTGAGGCATTTACTATTTCTCAAATCGAGATCTAATTTTTAAAATATATATTTTATTGTTTTATGATATGTGTATATCTATGGTCCTCCACTATAGAGATAATATCTTTATAACATGAAAGAAAAGATTACAGTTGAAAACTCTAGATGAACGGATAGATTGTTCAATTCATTAATCTTGAATTACCTTAATTTATATACAATAAAATTATCAACTTTTATTAGGAATATACCATGTCCATTCTTCAATCCATAACTAAATATCTGAAAACTATCATATTTATATGCTAGATTCAAAATAATAGCAGGGAGTAATATCTTATTTTGTTTTTTAAAAAATTATTCACAATTATATATACAAATAACCATAACCCATTTAAGTGTAATCTTTATCAACAGGTTAACAAGTATAGATTAATTCTGAAAAAATTATCAATGGTAACCTACCAAAGAAATGAAACTACATAACTTGGTTATCTTGGTTGTTATAGGCCTTTCTATGACCACCTTTCATTAGAATGTCTTCTTTCTTTACTCGCAACGGAAGATACCCAAAGAGAATTCCAATTTTAGAAAAACATTATGATCCATGATGTTTATTGATTAATTCATCAATGTGGGGATACTACTACATATTCTTTATCATATTATAATTTATATCCCCCAAAAAATTGAATCGATCATCTGTAAATCATTCTTCGTATAAAATAGATGTGAAGCTCCCCATAGTGAAACAATATGTTGAATAATGACCTTATCACCCAAATCCTCTAGTTATTTCATTATATCAACAAGTTCCATAGTGGGACTATATAGAGAGTATTTGATATTGATATTATAACAAGGATTAAATCAGTTTAAAACTTAACTTCATGAATTATAGTATGTACGTGTGACCCCTTATTAAATACATAAATGTATTCTAGTACAATAGGTACATCCTAAATTTGAATGTTACAATATCCATCTATATATCTTGTCTTCTCCTATTCCCCAAGAATCTCATTCAATAGATATAATATAGGTGGATCTAGAAATATGTTATATTATGATGTCTCTAATTTTATGATATGTAATTGAACATCTTCAGCCTGAATAATAATTTCTTTATTCTAGTAATAAATTATTGAAGTATATTTTGATATGAAATACATAACATGTTTTATATCTATGTTAATAATTTGTATGATATAATGGTATAAAAATAACCTTTATTTGTCATAATATGAACTACCTAATACTATATTTTTGAAGTTAGTATTCAAGTAGTATTTTGACTAAACAAATCCCTTCTTAATGTGATATGGAAATGTCTATTTTTCATGGAATGCATGGATGATATAATAGGGTTTAAGGATCCATAATCATGTATTGAATTATATAAATTTGAATATATGATTAAAATAACTACCACTATATCATTAGGTACATCCACCATAGATGTAATGATCGCATATGCTTGGACTTCTTTCTTAAGACTCTTATATTCTAGATTACATTGATTCAAAGGGAATTATTTTATATTTCACCCAATATCTATATAGTATAAAAACTTAATAATAATATTTTATTACTTCCACATTTCTTATTTAGAAAGATAAACCATATCTCGACCCTTATATAAATATCCCAAGACTCTTAATCATTACCCTGGATTATTCCTACTATGATTCTGATAAGATGATAATTTTTTGTTCCCTTCTTCTTATTTTCTGTATTCCTGTTTTCATGGTTCTCATTTAATAAATTTTTTCATCATTTCCCTTAATCATGTGGGATATAGATAATTCCCTCTCTATTTTTATGGTACATAAAACTTTTTCAACATATAGAAGCGCTTGTTTGAGGGACCACCTCCATTTAGAGTCATAGCTTATTCTATTAGATTACTTGGAAAATATTATACTACTTGTTGAGTATGTAATATTTAGAATACCTGAATTAACTTGTGAAGGAATCCCTGTTCTTAGTAAATATTTCTTCATCATTTATCTTCTAGACAAGGTACATTATCTTGAATTAATTTTTTTTTTCATGGGAAATATTTAATGAAAAATGTCTCCTTAAAATACTTCCATTCCATTTGTTATATTTCCTCTTCCTATTTAGTATTAAAGATCAATAACCACCATTGATCATCATTATAATTGAGATAATACAATACAAGTATATCCTTTTCCTTTTCATAAAATCAAAAGGTTATAAATATCTTTTTAAGAGACTTAATTCCTTTTATTGCAACAATGAGATTGATTTTCCAAAAAATATGGGGGATTTTTTTTCATGATAAAATTACACAAAGGATAATAAAAAATTTGAACATGTTTTGACATCTTGGAAATGAAAATCTTCAGGACTAGATTAATCTTCC
This sequence comes from Viscum album, assembly GCA_963277665.1. Lineage (NCBI taxonomy): Eukaryota > Viridiplantae > Streptophyta > Magnoliopsida > Santalales > Viscaceae > Viscum > Viscum album. The sequence goes on along the minus strand of OY728165.1, from coordinate 65,308,406 downwards.
CAAATATATCCAAGATATGCTCAATTTCAATAAAAGTTGTATAGTTTTAACAAGTAAGGAAATATCATCATGTGCAATAATTATTGATAAACATCATACTAATAGAATCTATTTATAAACTATGACATATAATTGATTATATTATAAAATAATTGATTTCAACTCATAATTTATTTTTATAATTATTGTGTAACACCAAAAATAAATTAAAATAATGTTCTGCATTGTTAATCTTAGAACCATAATCTTGGTTTCTTTTGGGGATAAATTTATCTTAAAATCCTTAATTATGGTTTTCATGAAATTATGAACTACAGTATGTATATACTGGGAGGGTGTCAAACCATGTTTGTAATGTGGCCTGTTTTCATGCACTGGGTAATGATCAAGTCAACCCCAATACATATTTTTGGAGTTATTACCCCTCATATCATTTTTTCCAAAACCAAATCAAGTTGAAGTATTCGGAGACATATATTTTTCTAAAAAAAACTAAATAATATATTCCTTACAAAACATTAGTAATTTCATATATAAATAAAATAAATTTATATCATAGGGTTATTAAACATAATATATTATTTCATTAATCTAGATCCCATGGTTCCCCAGAAATGTTCCCTATGGCCAACTATAATGACTCAGACTCTCGTATCTCAGATCAAATACATTCTTTATTACATTACCATGGATAAAATGTGTCATATACAAAAGTACAAATAAATTTATCTTTTTTGGAGAACAATATTAATACATTATACAAATTTGGGTTTGGTAAAATAAAATAAAACATATGAAAATCAAATTCTCAACATCCCTAAAACTCATTTAAAGGACCCATCTTCATAACCTAGGAAAATAAAATATGTTAACTTTATGACAAAATTCTCATTATGGGTTACATAAAATTGAATCCATCATGATTAAAAAACATATTCATTATGTAATGATAAATAATTAAAAACATATTTCATTTAATCAGTAACATGAAAATGAAAAAAATTCATAATCAATATAGAAAAATAGCTAACTAAACAAAAATTTCTTTTTATAATTAAACTAAGAATGAAATGACTGCAATGATAATATAAATTGTACAATTTCAAGGTTAATAATAATAAATAAATTCTAAATGAAGTTAATTCTTAGTTATTAGATTTATTTTTCTCATTTTACATGATACCTCTACAATCAAGAGCTTTCTCATGATAGTTTAAAACTACATATAAAACCCCATATAATTTGGCCAACTAATTGGTATCATGTAACCCATCGAGGAATAAAGGGGATATCTATTAATGAATCACACCCATTAATATATTTTGAAATAATTCCATATATATTGAAGAATATATTTTATAAATAAATAAATATACATTATAAAAAATATTCATATTGCGTAAAGGAACAAAAATTATCTATATTTCCATACTTAATCCTATAAATTTCAAAGCAATCACAAATCTAAAAATTACAATTATTTAAGGAAATAATAATTTAAATAAATAAAATTTCCGAATATTAAAGTTAAATTAATGTTCTAATGAATTAAAATGATTTGAATGATTCAAGGGAATATAAACAGTCACAAAAGATTGTGAAATTTCACAATATTTTTTTACATCTTTGGAAAAAAAATTATTTTAACCCCATGAATAATAAACATGAACTAAAATACTTATCAACATGAATAAATAGTTATAAATTTTAAATATATTAAATTTGAGTTATATACACAAAATTAAAGTAATACTGTGTATATTAACAAATATTTCTCAATGAAATGGAAATTGTAATGAAATTCGATACCTCATAATTTTCGTTAGCTAAAAATTCTATAAAATAATTTATAATTGTTTTAAAAGGGTTATTAATTTATTGAAAAACCATATTCATATTTATTATAACAAATATCATCTTATTATGGCATTTTACAAGATTTTTGTACCAATTATTTCATTATATTCATTGCTTCAGGTCTTAATTCCCTTGTTTTCTCATGCATGTTTTCTTCAATGTTCTAGGTATTTTACATAGCATGTAATTAAAAATTATAAATGTTTATAATTATTTAATAAATTTCATTTCTAATATATATATATTATTATTACCATTCTAAAATATAGGTAATCAAAACTGAATCACACCAATTAATGGAGACAGTAGGTCGTACATATGCTTGACCAATGATGTCATTCCCTCAATGGGTGAAAGGGTATAAAAGTGTATGTTATATAAATTTTATATAATTCACATCATGTTATATATTTAAAATATATACATAAAATTTTTTGTTATATCCTTCCATGTAATGATAATGGGAAAACAAATCATATTAATCCAAGAGGCAGTAATTCGCTATACACCCAAGTGATGTTATCATATTTTAAATAGATTGGAATGTAATAATTTATATGTGATATAATAATTTAAAATGTATAATTATATTATAAATTACATAAATATAATAAATTAAAACATTATATCTAACCATGATATGATTTTATGGAAAAATGTTTCAGCATTTTGAAAGGTGGTAGTACATCGTACACACGATCAATGATTTCCTTTCCAATCTGATTGATGAATACAAAGATATAGGTTATTCCATTAAAATAATAAAATTTTACTACAAGAAATAAAATATTTTATTATAGTATTAATATTTATTGATGTTTTATGTTGGTGTGAGAATAAATAAAAAAATGGTTGTTTAAGAACAATACATATTCCATAGAAAAACTGATTAGGTCTGTAGAAAAATCCTTCCTTGGATGTATTTTTGAAAAATACAAGGGATATAAGATTTTTTTACAAGTTTTATAAAGTGATTTAGGTAGGTATATACTAATTCAAATGGATCTAGAATTGTGAATAACATAGGAGATGGTGGTGTCCTTTTATTATTGGTGGAGAGGACACAAGTAGTGTTTTTAAAGATAATCAATTACAAACACTTTTTTATAAATACACATCCCTCAAAAATCAATAATTATATACGTTGAGGGGATAAAAATCAACAAAATATTTTTTAAATTGGCATTTTCCTAGTTTAAGATCATTTTAACAAGAAAATATCAATTTTAACCCTCAATAAATTAGTTTGTACCTTATCCATAATTAATTATTTTTACTACTTTTATAATTCATATATGTGAACAATTATTTTCAACATATTAATATAAATAACAATGATTAAAAATATTAAATATTTTTATAATGAATTCAATTCACATTAGTGGAGGAGAAAATTTTAATTTTTTTTAAAACATTGTCCTTGTCAATGACCAAGACTAAAAATATAATTATAATACGGAGAAAATTTTAAAATTATACCTGCGTACATGATAAAAATGAGTGTTTCTGAATAGAAAATTTCCATATTGTAGAGGGTATTAATATAAAAATTTTAAAATGAAATTGAAACCACTAATATAAATTTTATTATTTTTTTGGATAATTTAATTAATTTTATTTTGAAACAAATTTAATTCATTATTTTAATTCATAAGTAATTTAAATGAAAATATAGTTTTCAATAAAATGATAGTATTTCCATAATTCATCAAGAAAGGAAACTTCTCATAAGTATCCAAAAAATTCACCCAAATATAATTTTGATATGATGATTTCAGAAATTAATTTAATTTTACAATATACATTTTGTAAAATTTTTAATTATTATTTTCAAATTATGTGTGGAATGTGCGACTAAACAACTATTTTGAAAAAATATTGTTTTTTAGATAATTTTTTTTCATTCAATTTATTCTTATTTTATTTGTAATGAATATATATAAATTGAATTTATTTTGAATATTCTTAAATTAAATATTTTTTTAAAAATATTTTATCTTTTCCATACCCTCAAACATAATGGTTTGGTAATAATTGCCCTGTTTAAATAAAATTTTATTAGATTATTGTCTTTAATTTAAACCCAGTGTTGCATATATCTTATGATATCATAAGGATGAAATTAACCTAAAAAAATAAATATTAATATATTTTAGTGTTATAAAAAGTCCAAATAATGTCTCCCATAACACATAAAAACAATCTTAAATTACTAATTCCTTAATTAGTTCAAATAATTTGTATGGTTAATAAACTAAAAATGAGAATAATTTAACTATCATATAATAAATGACTAAAAAAATAATTAATAATAATTAATAACAAAAGACCACAAAATATACAATCAAAATTCACAAAAAATAAATATCAGAGTCAAAAATAATGAATATAAAAATATTAATAAAAAAAATAAAAAATGTATTTTGTTCTTAAATTTATAATTAGTTACTATGTTTTAGTTCTGTATAACAAAAATATAAGAAAAGATAGGAATAATATAGAGAGAAATATAAAAATTCTATACATCTCAATTTTCAATTTCAATATTCTGATTACACATCCTATAAATTATTTACTAACTAAATCGTTCTCATATCAACCCAATTGAATTGAGAATTTATCTAAATACACATACTATCTTGTATTATCTCAATGTGTTTTCTAAACATTTTGGATCTTTTACCTTCACGATGAACTCCCCACTCTAAAAAATCATTAAAAATCCAATAATAACTAAAAATTCTATCTTATTATCTGAGAAACATATATCATATTCACTAAGACATTAGCACATTAAATTATACAAGCTTTTAGATAATGTATGAAATCATATATCTTTTCATCCACCCATATTGAGATATACATATATAATCAGATATTATCCATGTAATACATCGACCATGATCCTTTAAATAAATTCTGATTCTTTCTCTATGTGTGTAGTTTTCTCATGTGAAAGCATTGAATGCTTCATTTCATAGCTTGAATTATAAAATGATGAATTTTGTACTATATTTTTTATTGTTTTTTGATAAAATATCTCAAATTACATTACATTATATAATCTCTATCCAATATTTTTGATATGTTGATATCGTAAATTGATGATATAAATACTCCATTGTCACTTTATTTGATACGAAAACATGTTTTCTATGAATATATCTAGTTTATTTCCATCAATAATCATTAGAAGAGATTAAATTCATTAAAATAATAAATCATCAGAACTTAGGATAATGGAAATAATAAATATTTATAGTTTTTTCTACTGTTAAATTCCCTGATTTACTTTAATTGTTATAATGATTCCTTGATATATATCTACTATTCATATAATTACTGATGATTATCAATGTTATAAGTAGTGATTTAATTCATTTTCACTTTATGTTGGAAATAAAATATCTAGAACTACTTTAAATATTCCATATTATAAATGTATATCATTAAAAACATAGAACATTTGGGGTTATAACATATTGTACTAAATTTACATTACTATTAATTTTCATTTCCTTGATATTCCAAAGGATAAGTGAACCAATGGGACAAGGATGATCAATTAGTGGAACTATTATTTTATAATTTATATATGTAAAATAAACCTTCATGATTTATTATGATTTTAACCTATACATATTAAGCTCATAATTACTTGAATGCAAAAAAACTGAATGAAGGGAATTTAACACATAGGTTTCATAAGTGTTAGTCCTATTGTGGGTGTCTACTTATTATTGTGATAAAAATGGACAATTCATTTACCATTCATTAATAATAAGTACTTAATTCGAATTGGATTTATCCAGTATGATCTTACGTACATTTTATGTGTCCCAGTACTATATATCATTCAACCTATATATTAACTTTCTTAACATATAATGTGATAATAATGATACGGTAAATTTCACAAGGACATATTATTTGTTTTAGTAACTGATGTCGGTATCCTTCTCGGGGATTGATGATAAAAATATCATAATGTGGTAAAATCTTCACCAATTTGATCCTTTGATATTAAATATTGATTATAGAAAATAACTAATAGCATCTCAATAGACCACTCTCTCATCACACAGAATTATCATACGATATGTTTCTAAATAAGATTTCCAATATTGAATCACTGAATAGACTAAATTTGATAGTATTTCTTCACACCATTTGTAACTTGGTGTCATCATTTATTTTTTCTCCCAATATTTCTCACTTTTTTATGTTTAGAGAAACATTAACCTAACATAACCCCTTGACTATGAATTATTATAAAACTAAAATTAAAAATAATATCCAAGGAAATTTCCACTCATATTTAGAGTATTCCCTTAACCAAATAGTACAAATAGATACTCCCTGAATTTTTGGAATAAACTTTCCATGTGGGTACTCTCCATTGATCATAAAATATTCCATTGTTAATAAACCCTTGGCTCTAAAGATATTCATGTAAAAACATTAGTCACATTTTTTTAATTTTAAATAAACTAATAAAATCACAAGGTTATTTTTATATAAGTGATATCTAGAATGTAATTATTAAATAAATTAATTTGTTAATTCATGAATTATTAAATAGTTATCTCTAATTCTTCACTATAATTAATTCTTTTCAGTTTATATCTCCCAAAAAAATTCATTATTTGACATTATACATCATGACAGAACACTAAAATAGTTCATATTGAAATAAAACATTACCGTATGTATGTGGCTAAGGAATTTGAAACCATTATATCATTTGATTATATAATATAAAAAAGTTTGTTCCACTTCAATCATAATTAATATTTTCAAATGAGTGAATTTGATAACATCCAACCATTATTCTAGAGATAAATTTGAACTTTATAGCAAAAAAATATTTAATTCAAATTTTGTTACAGATTTTTCATATAGAGAAGATTTGTTTTAGAGTCAAAATTTTGGGATAAAGTCATAATATTTATTCTATTTTTAATATAAATTACATTTAATATAAATCTCATAGATCTTAAAAATTATTTTTTTTCCCTTTGGTAAAATATTAAGTAATTTGATATTCATATTAAATATAAATATCATAGATAAAATAAAAAAAATTATTTTATATAAATTTATTATATAACATATCAAAAATCATATATAATCAAAAACATCATACATTGTTTAAAAAAAATAGTATGCAATCTCAAACATCTAACACATCTTCAGAAGAATCTTACACAATATCAATATTCTTACACGACTTTTGAAACATATCATTTAGTCTCAAACATCATATTTATATTTAGAAACATCATACAATTTATTATTAAGATGATTTAATTAGCCTCACTTTTCTATGTAAATAACTTACACATTGCCAATTTTCATATGTAGTAATAAATTATTCCATTTATTCATTCCATTTTAATTTTTTTCAACTAAAACATAAGGAACAAGTTATGTATAATTAAAAAATCTTACATATCCTCAGTATGACCAACAATTATTTTATAATGATATAAGTAGATATATTTAATAATTTATATATAGAATACACCACAAAATATCAGTACTACTTTAAATATTGTCAATTAGTCTTTCATTTATTTATAATTGTTCGAAAAAAATCAAAATACTTAGTTTCCTAAAAATATTGTCAATTCTATTTTAAAAAAAAATTAAATCCAAAAAAAATTCATATTTATCTTCATACCATATTATAATATTTTAAAATTGATGACTAATTTTTAATATTTATTAATATATCATAGTAGTTTTTTCTAAATCTTAATTATCATGTGTTCAATTTTCCTATACATATGAAAGATGGTGTTACCTTATATGATATTTGTTTTTTTGGTTGCTATTATGTTAATATCAATGTTCAACAACATTAGAACATTCTCACACATGAAGTTATTATTTAATTCCCCTATATAATATTTATAAACAACATATAAATTATCACCCAAGACTATTATTCTTAGAGTTCATTCATCCATGTCATATTAAACTATATTAATGTATAAAATCATATAGATTTATTTGAAAACATTTTTTAATATTATTATCACTGACTAATTTTTCCTGCATCAAATTTCCAAAAAGGGTGAAAAATAGGGGTATATATTTAATTAAATTTAAAAAATATAACAAATTATCATTTATACCTAATTTAAAAAACAAATTTCAATTTTATTATAAAACAATCTAGAAATTTGAAAATATGATTAATTTTAGATATTCATAATTGATAGTATAATATAATGAAATGATATACATAAGAATATGTAAAATAATTTTCATTTATCAATTCTCCCACATATTTCCTTTTGTACGGATTAAAAAATCATCAATAAAATCATAAAAGCATATAACAAAATAAAAATTGAGACACCTATGTTAAAAAATTATGAAATAATGCTATCTCATTGAAAAAATAATTTAAACATGATTCTTTTATAAACCTAATTCTACTTAAACATCTCTTCTATTATATATATCATTTAACTTCCCATAGTGTATGGGTGAGTTTGTGAGCGGCGGTGGCTTCCTGTCCCCGAGGTTCGAGGTTCTAGTCCTTGCAAGGCAAAATGCACTATATTCATTTATCACCTCTTGTGTGCCCCTATACCCCGTGTTAAACTGGACTGAATGCCCGAGTGCCATTACACCTGGGACTGTGGCTGGGGGAGTACATAAAGGAGAACGGTGGTGGGTGATGACCCACATACTCCATGTAACCCCTTTGGAATGAAGAGCCAATGTACTTTTGAGCCACTTTGGTGGTGGCGTGGTGGTAAAGGAGAGTGGTACAACAATGTCGTTCTTTATGAGGTTCATGGTTTGAATCCTAGGAGTCTACATTCAGGGTGAGCCTATCCCATGGGATCTAACCATCTTTTTAGATTGCTCGGCCTCAACTAGGTTTGAAAAATGAGGCACGTCCCAATGTGCTGACGGATGGCTTTGGCGAACCATCGCTGATCTGGCTGTCATAGTCCAGGATGCTCTGGAACCATGGGTGGGAAAGACTCATTCTCGGGTTGGGGCTCTACCTCAGGGCAGTGACCTCTTCATGTGAGAGGGGGGTTACTATCTTTGGAAGGTTTGGAAAGCCCACACATTGGAATTCACTTATAAAAAAGGAATCTATATCATTTAACTGTTTATTTATATTCATTCACACTTTTGGACCAAATTCATGGCATCTTCATCACTCATTACTGAATTATCAATTTCGTTATTAATATAATCATTCCATAATTACATATACAATTGATATATGGGATCAATTTAATTAATCTCTCTAATATAAGATAAAATGTATATAGAAATCATGTATATTTATGGATGGTTGTTAGAGGTTGAGGGGTGGTTGGAAATAATATAATGAAAATGAATAGGGATACAAGGGAGGATTAAATATTATTTTATATTTGTAAACAATTAATCAAATGTTATTATTAAATGGCTTTATATTGTTCTTTATCAAATTAATTACCAATTAAAACCCCTTTAACATACCCTTTTTTTATTTATGAGAAAATAATTCATCAATGATTGAAGCGTCCCCAATGTCCCAATTTATATTTTCAAATTTTATAATATAATTTTTAAAAAGCATGATTAAATAATTTTTTAATTTAATTAGAGGGATTGTATGATGTTAAATTCAAATATTCATAATTAAAAAATAGATTCCACCATTATTAATTCCTTAATTTATGTTCTTATTCCCTAAAAACAATATAAATATAACATTCCATAATGGCTTAGATTGAATAAAAAAGTTATATATGTCAAATTTGGGAAGGTATGGATGATTATTTTCAAAACAATGTATAATTATTTTTTTTTCAATGGATTATTTTTGACTAGAAGGAGTTAAAAATTATTAAGTTAGCTCTATGATATTTGGTATCTTAAAATCAATAATATCCTCTTTCATCATAATTTAATTTGAATATTATAGTATTAAGAATAAAATATGGAAATTAATAATAGTGTATATAACTCTATATACATTCAAAACTGATTTTTTTAATAATAATTTTTCAAAACATTCGTTTCACCTGACGAGATTGAGAAATAAATATTGGATAATAACTTTTGACATGAATTTTCATAGTAACCCAAGTCATGTTTATTTTTTAAACATAGTATCCTAATATACATAGAATACCATTAGAAATACTATAAAAATATGGGCTTATATCTAGGAAATGTATTAACATATAATAATCATTAAAATTTATAGGGAAACATTTTTGAAAAATATGTTAAAAATCCAAAAAATATTGAAATGAAAAAAAATTAAAATAAAAATAAAATGAAATATAAAATTTAAATATATATGAAAAAACATTAATATAGATCACCAAAATAACCCACAATTAGTTTTTTATTGACAAAAATATTCATCAAATATGATCCAAAAAATATAAAATAGATAAAAATAATATAAAAAATAAATTTTAGGAAAAATAATTTATTTTTGTTTATTCTTTGTGTATATAAGAAAAGTGGGTTTCATCCTTAATTATATTATTATAAAAAATCATCCTAAAAATACATAGGTTATTTTACATATGATATTCCAATTTACATTATGAAAAAAATAACTACGATATTATTTTATATAAAACATAATGTAAAAATCCAATATTTTTTTTAAAAAAATTATTTATTTATTTAATGAACTAAAAAAGGGAACCCAAGATCCAAGCACTCGAGTCGACATCAGGCATAAAATGAGGTGCAATCTTAGTCCCCTTGGCTTTGGAACTAGTATATGTGAGTCAATGAACTACTCTAGGGAATAAATTTCCTATAAAATAAAAACTAACATGAAGAAAAATTATATCAGAAGTATAAAATAGCCTATTAGGAAGTCGTACATTCTTGAAAGATAAATTAATAGTTAAAAAATAAATTTTAATAAAATATTAATAATAATTAATAATAAATAGCGAGATTAATAAAAAGGGAATAAGTGAAAAAAACCAAAAAACAATGCGTAAGAATAATGATGAGATGGATAATACTTACAGAATATAATATATATAAATAAAACTAAAATATAATAGAATATATCATTCTTATTCTCCATGGTCACCTTTCAATATATGTTGTCCAAGATATACCTTAACTATGAGGTCCACATAAGAATCTTCACAATAATTTTAAAGAAGAACTTAAAAATGTTAACAGGCATACATAATGTTCCCAGTATATATTCTACACCCACCACATACATAATATTTAAATTTAAAATCCTTCAATGAATGTTTAAAAACATATTCATTAATTAATAATTTCCATTTAATTTATTAATAATGCATGGGTATATATTTAAATACGATTTATTAAAAATAAAAATTTTACCCGTTTAAATAAAACTCGAACATATTTGGAAATTTTAAAGAGTATTCATATTAAAAAAAGTTTTCTTCATGGTTATAGAACAAAACCCACCTTCACAACATCCTTTTTATAATCACATAGTGGAATAACCAAAGATATAATGACACAAATTTCTTTAAATACGGTTATTTACGAAACAAAAAATATAAATTTAGTTCTTTAAATTTTACTAACATCAAATATAAATAATATAAAATAAATAACTGAATGAAAATAAACATAAAAAAATAAAAACTACACATTTAATGAAATTTAACATAAATAGGATTGAAATAACTCATATAAATTAAATTCGATGATATATATCACAAAAACATGAAGAGAAAGGGAAAGTAAAATTATCACAATGGGAGTGGCACTAAGGTTTCGATGTTCAAGGAAGTATATAATCCTCATACCATTGGTTATTAGACAATCAATATAACCTTCTCCATACACATGTATCTTTAGATGAAAAAGTCAAAGTATTATTAGTAACAACATCGATATCATTATAATATTTTTATTTCTTAATCCAAATGAACAAGAAAGAGATTGTTTTTAACTAAAACATGTCCTAATATCCCATAACTAATAATATAATCTCCCATGATCAATTAAATAGTCTTAAGTACATGAGATATAGTAACACACATGATATCCAATTAATAGAAAAAATATTCATCACCTCTATATAGGTATACCAATCAAATAACCTTTTCCACCGACACCTATCACAATATTAATAGAAAAATCCAATGTCCAATCACCAAATTATTTCGAAAGGTACCAATAATTATTTTAGTACCCCTTTGACAATATAAAATCAATAAATTATTCATTAAAACATGTACAACCCAATACCTTATGAATAACACTTTTTAACTAAATAGACACCCCATCAATTGAATACTATAATTTAACAAAAAATAATAAATATATAATATGTTTTCATACCATAAGAATAAAAAAATTTAGAAGAAACCTATGTAATGAAATCCAATGAACATAATGACCAATTTCCACTGAAACCAATCTTTTGAAAATCCCCATTTAATTAGAGAATAAACCTGAATTCATTGTAAATTTCCATTTGGATGAATTTCATGGAATTTCCCCATATTTAGAATATTTATAAAACTCATATTTTCATTAAGAAACCATTTTAAGGTCGTATCAAATTATAAAGGGGATATAGGAATAAATTTTAAAATTTTCATGGCCTAAATTCCCTTTAAATATCATTTAAATCCTTACAAACCAAGAAATCAATGATTACTAAATATTAATTTCATAACATTTATAAAAATTTTAAAATAACTATAAGAAAACTAGGAATTAAATAAATATTTCCAAATATATAGAATTATTCTAGGATCACACTTCCACAACCATATCTCATAAAATTGAAGATGTTATTTCACCTAAACATGGTCAGGGATGACCTAAAAACTAAAGGAACACCAAAAATTTAGAAATACCTAATTAATTAAATTTCAAAGTTATACCTATGATAGTGAAACCCCATTAGGTAAAAACCAAGAATAGTAAATAATGAAAATAAGGAATAAATAAGAACATTTGATATTACCATGAATGGTTAACCTTTAATAATGGAGAAACTATTCATTAAAGATCGACGGAAGTGGGGGGGTGATGGAGGAGGTACACAGAGTAGATGTGATTGAATTAAGGGAGAATGATAAGACAGAATGGTATAAAACGTTAGAGGGTAAAATGATGACAACATTTTTGAATAAATTTTCAAGGTTATCAATAAATCTAGTTTTAATAAGTTGATATGGAAATCCGTGTCAGATTCAGGGGTTCTAAGAATCCTCATGTATGCCTCCCCAAATGAAACTAGTAGTTTACATGTGTCATGTGTCTATGAGACATATATTGGAGATAGTTCCCTCAGTACTAGGTAAACAGTAAAAGACAATAAAAGAAGTTAGAACCAAAAGTAAAGATTAATGTATAAATAAATAATCAGTAGTGATTCTTTGTAAATAAGAAATTCGAACATATGAACTACAAATATTGTATGTTAGATACATAAAAAAATAATTAAAGGATTAATGTATGTTGTAAAGATATAAAATAAAAAATAGACACCAAGATCAAACAACATTAAACAGCTTCTAAAAACTCATTCATATGTACCCAACTGTCCACTATTGGGACCATTACATTAACTAGATCCCTGGCCACAAAATCTATAGGACTCAAAAAATTTATTGTTAGGGTGTTAGTACAAGAGTTAATCGGACAACAGAAACATACCATTACATCAATTAATATAATAAACATGTTCATTATATTAATGTAAACATGATACAAATATATAATTATTATATCAAAGAAGTAGAAAACATTATTTGGATCCTCATATACAAACTATATCTACTTAAACACAATTCCATAATGGAAAATGATCAATTTCCTAACAAATCCTCATCGATGGGATAGTCTAATAACATGTCTGACATATTCTCCTAGAATGGATATTGAAAATAATGTTGAACTGGAGTCTAAAATAACACACATAGAGGAAATATATATGAAAATATATATACTCAACACACATGATACATCATAATATAGAATTACAACATGATACAATATAAGATAAAATGATATATCAAATATCACATGTAGTAAAAAAATATCATAACCTTCACAATCCACATAAAATAAACACAATAATATGTATTACATGGTTATTATGTCCTTCCACATGTAATAAGTCATAAAAAATATGTCTCTAGGGGATACAGACTCATTATAATAAACAATTCAAAAACCATTATAAAACATTATATATAGTCAACAACATCATACCTTAGTTGAAATGATTATTAATGGAAGGGTTCACAATACAACTCAAAAATATCCATTGTATCCAAGATCTATTCTCTATTTGTGATGTGTATAACTCTATAATTGAGGTAAAAGAGGAAAAATATGAAAATATTTAATAATAAAATCAACATACACAAGAATATTGGCTACTAACAACTATCTTGAACCAAGCATTACAGTAAATCCAAATACTTGAATTCAGTGATGATTTTATCAATGATAATCAAATCCCTTGTTGAATTATTCTAACTCCACTAGATATTTCAGGATGTAAAATGTCTACATGATTTTGATCATGTACAAGAGGAAATAATGGATCAAGAACAATAAAGATCAAACTAGGCTTGATGTGTTAGATCAAATAGGTATTCATGAATCGAGAAGAGGAAATAGAATGGTAGAACAGATCCTAAAATCATAGAAAAGGACAGACTATTTTATTGGGATTGAATGAGGAATTTGGGAATTACAAATAGGGAAAATAATGAGTTTTTTAACCCACCTATGAAACCATCATCAAGGATAGGCTACACCTGATTCCCAAGGAAAACCAATGGATTCAAAAAAGATATGATTCTACCCAGATGAATTACTATATATATAGTGGATACAAGGAAGTTATAATTATACTCAGGCATTTCACTAGATGTTTGGTGTTTATAATTTAATTATTATGTTACAACAAATACATTTTCCATGCATGGGCTTGATTCCAACCACTGGAAAACATACATAACAAATATAGAAGCTTACAGACAAGATCAATCATATATATAAATGTTCAAAAATAGTATAACTAAAATAGATTTGGTAAAAATATCCCATGTTTTGAATTCACATTCCTTAGTAGAATTTAATTAGTTTTCATGCATAACGTATGCCATTAATCCTAAATATCTATCTCTCACAATAATTTTTCATCGTATAAAACCCCCATGATTTAATTAAACCCCAACCAATGGAAAAATATTCTATCATACAACCATATAACTTCTATCCAATATTTTATTAGGCAAATCTAAAAACTTTGTGTCTTGATTGAGCACAATGCTCTCACAGTCTAGCACATGCGTAGAATTAGACTCGTACTTCTGAAGTCTATCACATGGAATACATATTTTATAGATTGATACTTTAGATGTATGTCTAAATGATATTCCACCATATTGATCATTTTATTGGTCCTTAATTGTTTGAAATTTCATGGTTCACACATTTATTTCCTCTTTAAACACTTATTTACTATGCAAGGAGATACCCATAAGAAAACATTATTACTGAAAAAAATCTAAGAATCACCTCATTTAGACAGCATATGAATTCTTCGTATTCATAGAAAAATGGATATAATTGAATAAAAGGATCCATAATTAAGGTCTTATTTACCAAACCTATCCCAAAAACTAAATACTCTCATCCCTCATGTCATCATAGGTGTGAATGATATGGACACCCATATAGATCCTTAAACATTGAAATCCGAATGAAGCCCTAAATTTTTTTATTATAGGAAAACTGTAGAAGATACAATTTATCATCACAAGAACAATAAATACCCATAATTTTTTATTAATGTATATTCATTAATATATGGATCATTATTTTTGACTTCCCCTCAATATGAGGTTGAATGATCATACATAGCATCAGTTATATACCCATCATCTTCTGTAATCCTTCCTAAAACCACAAGGAAAACTAGTCATCTATGTCACATTACACACTCAAACAAAATTCATGATGCCACATCAAACTCGTAATGTAGTTATTTTTAAGCTCATGTATTTAGGTCAAATCACCAATCTCTATTGATTAACCCATAATGGTTAACTATTTCTTTATCACTCAAAATACATCATGAACTTTCAAGGTCTAACGATACCATGTCTCAACATCTCTTATCACCTCATCCCACCAACATAATATAAATGAATATTTCTTGAGTAACACTATGGGTATCTAATTCCTATATATTTTTCCATGGAAATTCACACACTAGGAAACTAATCATGGAATATGTATTTTCATGTTGGACTATCAGAACTACCATTTTAATTATTGATAAATCATTATAAATCTCATTTGTACTAACCACTATTAATCGTGTATGGATTTAATTAGTTACTCTATGAAGAAAGAAGGAATCATCTCTATACTATGAACTAGAATTATAATACTTTTTTATAATGAAATCCCTATAACTTATACACTTAGTCCCAATTCTCTTGCAACATGACGCACTTTGGATCGAGCTTCTGAATGGTCTTCACTCATTTTTCCAATGAGTACATGATCATTAAGGGTGAAAATATAACTAAACCTTAAGCCTAAAATATATCGTAATTCTAGTATTCCAAGATTTTTATGAAATTACAAAAGACCCAAAAATTATCTCCCCAAAAATAAAACCCCGATATTATTCAAAATATTTTTTTTAAAAATAAAATTATATTTTCTATATATTTTCTTTCATGAAATATCACATTTATCTTACGGTACATGAAACACTAAGATTTAATTTAATTACATATAAGAATTAGTTTAGAATTTTTAAACAATAAAATTTAATTTTTGTAATGTTAAATGGAACATTATGTTCATCCTATAATACATACAACACTGAGTTTATCGAGTGATCCATGTTACACCGACTTTAAAAGAAACATGGCTTGTTATGAAAATATTATTACATAATATGAAATTTAGAACGTATCCATTGGAATAGATGATATGAATAATATTATCTAAATAAAGATGATTAATGATATATAATTATATATAATTATTTCTTTGTTGACCAACTAACAGTAATTGAAAATAAAAACGTATTGGAAATAATGAAAATCTTTCAATTTTTTTTTGAGAAACACATTTTACATAAATAAATTATTCATATAATATCTTCAAATCACATTAACAAAATTTATATAATATATATTCAATATAATTTTTAAAATTTATCTAATTCTCTTTATAAAAAATAGATGAGAATAAATCAAATTATATCCTTATAAATTAAATATTCAAAAAACTAGGTTTTTCAAATTTGTGTGCTCATATTTTAATTTTTTAAAATTTTATAAAATTTATTTGATGAAATGAATTTTAGTTTTGAAATCATAAATTCTTAATTATCATAGGGTGATTTTTTTCAAATTTAATAAGAGATTATTTTTGTAAAGAATAGTTAAATATTGAATTTTTATTGAAAACATCCTTTTAAATTAAATTAATTATTAGGTTAAATTATTTTTTAAATTGTATTTAAATTAAAATTAATTCAATTAGAATATATATATATCCAATTTATTTCATTTGAACAATTTATTTTTGATTTTTTATACAAAGAACATGTAAACTTATGAACATTTACTCTTTTAAAACTCGATATCTCATCTCTCTTTCAAGATTAATCTAATATAAAAATTTGACAGTCATTGGGTTATAATTTTAAAAAAATGAATTTTATATTTTTAAGAAAAATAATTTATACTATATAATATGTTAAAAATAATTTTTTTCCAAAATAATAATAGAAAACAATATAATTTGGTTACCATGGTTAAGTAAAAAATGTGTTTACATTAGGGGTTGAACAAAAAATATAATGAATAAACTGGCCATGACTTTGTAAAAAAAATATAGTGGAATATTTAGACTCTATAATTTATAAATCTATATAAGACTCCATTTTTTATTCGTTTTTCTTGTTAAAAACAAGGGTATACTGTTTTCATTTCAAAAAATAACTATTGTGATACTCTCTTTACTTTTAAAAGGCTACCCAATCTCAAATCCTCATCGCATCTTCCTATTTTTTTGTAATAAAATAATTAAAAAATAAACGACAAAAATTTCATCCTCTCATACTAGAAGCCCTATTTTGTGATGAAATATATATAAGGAATGATTCTGTTGAAAACATTGGAGGTTACCCAAATAAGTTGTAAAATTCTTCAACAAGACCTTTTGTTTTACTTCTTCATTACCTACAATAAATTATTATTAAAACATGTTAATATAACAAAATTAGTATATTAAATATATTTATATGATTTTATGTTAATATCAATACCTATAACCAAATCTTCTTTGAATTTTGTTTCAATGAGGTCATCATTCGTGGGTAAGGTGGCCTACCACCTCATGAACCAATGTCATTCGTTTTTCCAACACCACCACTCACAGTTGGGTAAGGCGATGAATATAAAGAATATATATAAATATTTATAAAATAATAATACCTATTAATTCATTATATAATACATATATTTTTTTCATTACAATCTATATGGGATATAATAACGAGGCTCTTGCATACATCAGACTACTACCTCACAAAGGGATGAGATTCAATTTTCAATAATGATTTAAATAAAAGATGATAAGGATAAATATATGTGACATACGTTTCATAAATATTATTTAAATTACTTATATAATATTATTCAATTACAATATGTCTCTTTATTTATTACATTTTCACTCACTGAATGATGATTCCATTATTTGTGCGTGTGTGGACTACCACCTTCATGAAAAAATATGACTATATTTTCATCACCATACTGCATGGATGATATTTATAAGCATATTTAAAGAACTAATATTTTATTTATTTTTTTATTATCATTATTTAAATATAATTAATTAATTTACTCATTTAAATAATAATTATTGACAAATGGAAATATTACTCTTTTGTATATCTGGCTTATGTTCCCATGATTGGAACATACATCATTTCTAAAAAGCATATTTTATTATTAGAATAAAATTTATAATTGATGAAAAAATATGATAATTATATCTTGAGTATTATTATTGAGATTAAAGAACCATGACAAAATATAGAGGACTAGAAATAATAAATAAAAACATAGATGAAAACAAAGCAGTTTTTACCTGTAAAACGATTTTAACAAATAACTATTTAAAGACAGGTAATAAAAGGTCATAAGTGAAAAATATATAGTATAACATATAATTTTTTTTATATAATATATGAATGATATTTTTACTTTTTTCTAGTGAAGGTTAAAATGTGTGTAAAAGAGGTCAAAACATAAGGTAAGGGATTTCTAATCTATCCCTTATTTCAGGAAGAGATATTAAAATTGAACACTCATTTATTTTATACGGTATATATAATACCCAATTGAAATTTTATATCATTAATATTATCCTTTTAATTATATTTAAATTTTTATTTTGGTGTTATTATTTATTGGGGAGTACAATTCAATAGTTATAAAATCGATATGATAGTTTTTTTAAATATGAATTCTTGGTGAAATACAATTATTTTATAAATCTATTATCATTTACGTTGTGAATATAAGGGATATTAGGCATGTAAATTGATGAATTTACGTATAATCGTGGTATTATTTGTTTTATTTGACTATATTTATTCTTTGGGATTATTTTCAAATATTACTAAAGTGGTAAAGATTTTAGGTTACTATCTCATATTTTATTGAGATTGATTGTGATTATATTTATAGTAAATGAATATTTTCATCCATTTCTTATGATACAAATTAATTTTATTCTCCCATGGTTATGTAAAAATAATTAATGTTTCCCCTTAATTTTAATCACATTTTTAGTCAAGATTGTGATGACCCAGACTCTCTTGGTCCTTCCCTTTGCCAAAATCCAAGTCCTAAAGGAGTGGCGTCTCGGTGAGGCCAATCGGTGAGACCGGTCGGTGAGACCGATCGGTGAGACCGATCGGCGTCACCCGGCCTTGTCGAGTTGTTTCCAATAGCGCTCCTTTTTGCGCAAATAAGGTTTTAAACCCTATTCTGACTCATTTAAGCATGTTTTAAAGACCCGTAATGCGCATAAGAGTATTAATTAAATAATTAATCAATTCATGAGTCGGCTTGAACCACCCGACCCCCTTTTTATGACGAGTGGAGCCGCGTGGTCAACCCATGACCCCCGCACCTTACGCGGTTTCGCGTTTTCACCTCAACCGTCCCCGACTCTTATAAAATAAGGGTTAGTCATGGTTTCTCCTTTCCTCAATCGTGGCTTTTCACAAATAGATTATGGTGCATCGGGCGTGCCACATCGTTATCCTTAATGTTTCGTGCCCCTGGCCTAAACGTCGATCATCTATCAACAAGTAGGGAATATCTCATTTGCCTCTCTCTTTTGTGTATCATGTGGGGTGGGCGTGCTTTTGATTCTGTAGGATTGGATAAACCAGACCTAATTAAATATAATGAATGAATTCTATAAAGAAAGGAGGGGGGTGTGATCGTTGATGTTGTCTTATATTATGATGTTGTTTCTTCTATGACCATCTTGTTGAGTTGTGCTGGCATATGGCTCCAGAAAATCGAGGTCGTTGGTGGTCGTTGTTTGTGCACTAATGAACCATTGCTGATGTTTTAAATAGATTGTTGTGGTTGTAAACTCCTACTGTAAAAAGTAATTGGTTAATCACCTATATCCGGCTGAATAAATTGAAAGAACCAGGATCAATCCCTTCTGTTCTAACCCCGGTCGAAATAGAATTGAAATCATGGAACGTGTAAAATCTTTTAAAATCTGAAAATACATGATTGGCCTTGCTTAGTGCCGGTGGCAGTGTTTAGGTGGTTTTCTCTTACGAGTCGATTGCTGGAGATGTGGGAGGGGTTGGGATCCCCTATTATTTTATGCTTTCGGTGGTTAGGAAACTGGGGATGGGATCCCCTGTTGGAGTGGCTTCGGTGTTTATGAGTTTTAAGACCCGATTTGTTGGCTAGGGTCCTGACTCGGACTTGAGTGCTATTGTGATCTGTAGGCTGTCTGAAGAAAATCCTAGATTTGGGTGAGTTCTTGTTACATATATATATATACTTGTAGCTTTCTGTTTCCTATTCGTGCCCCACCCATGTTGAGAAATTAGTGCCGAACACCCCCAATTCATGGGGGAGGGTGTTTTTCCCAACACTATTCTTAGTGGCTGGTTATTATCTCCTTTTCTGCTCCCTTTCCCGAATAGCCCAAGTATCTTCGGGAAGGCTGTGATGGCTTGAGGCCCATTATTATCCCAAGAACCTTCGGGTGGGGTAGTGTGGTGGTTGTTCAGGTGTGTGCGGAAGGTGGTTTCCCAAGTGTCTTCAGGATGAGGCCCAGGTGTCTTCGGCCGTGGTAGCGGATCCTTTAGCCCAGGTGTCTTCGGGCGTGGTGGTGGTTGTTCTGGCCTAGGTGTTTATAGGCGTGGTTAAATGTGACAGTTTTGGCCCAGGTGTGTGCAGGTGGGATTCAGCAGTGGGGCTACGTGCGGTTGAGTCCCAGGTGTGTGCGAATGGGATTTCGGCAGTGGGACTGCGTGTGGTTGTGACCCAGGTGTGTTTGGGCAGGTATGACAGTGGGACTGCATTGAGAATGGTGGGATTGGTCCGATTCGTAGGATGTCTCAATAACCAGTGGAAAAGAGGCATGGGGTAGCCAAATATCAATGTGATCTTATTATATATATTGTTTGACTTGCGTTATTTGGGGAGTGTGCCACGGTGAGTCCTGGGGTGTATTGTTTACCTTGATAGGTGTTTGGATTACTATTTTTCTCACGGGAATTTAGTACATTCCCCCACTTGTGCACGAGAGTCTTTAGTTTTCCCTACTGAGTGTACTTGAATGCTCACCCTACGTATATAAAACTGCTTTCTGGATTCCAGTAGGACTTCGGGGATCACGTAAGACCTTACTAGCTCGAACCTTTGGGGCAGTTGCAGTTGTTGCTTGTCCTCTTTGGTACTTACCTTTGGAGTCACCTTTTGTACCTTGTGTCTTTACTTTCGGAACATGCATGTGGGAATGGTTTATTTTTTGGATTTAATTTACTTTTACCTTGGTATTGTTGAGTTTCATCATCTCATCTCTCAATCTTATAAAACAAAAAAAGGGCAATGCCTTCCATTTGTGAGAAAATTTATATACCCTTATTGCTAGTGGCCACTCCGGGACCTATTGAAGGTGGGTCTCGGGGGTCATTATCTCTCCTTTAACTTAAAGAAGGAAGGGCCTGACAATCTGCTGACCCCTCCCTCCTTTTGGTGAAGGCGGGTCGTGACAGAATGATATCAGAGGTGGTTGAGAGATAGGATGGGGACTGGAGTTAGGCATAGTGAGGATTGCATGGGATGGTAAGGCAACAGTGTTGGGTGACCTTGGTGCGTGAATTAGGCCAGGGAAGACTTGCTAGGACACTGGATTTTAGGGCCCCCTGTGATCCGATGCAAGGACTCTGGACCTACCGAATGACCATGTGAGGCCATACTGATTACAGGGTTGAGACCATAGGAAAGGTACATGCATCATAATGACTTGTGTTCTTTTGTTTCTGGGATGTCTTGGGAATTAAGAATAAATTAAATTTTAAGAAGTTTTGAGAACGATATTGTGCACTACTTGGGCTTAGGCATTCCTTGTTAACCTTGTAGCTATGGCACCTGGAAGGCGACCAGATGTGGTGCTGGAGATCGAGGCCCCACAAACTACTTTGGCTGATCGGTAGAGATATGATTGAGAGGAAGAGGATGACAAGTGGCAGAAGACTCTTCGGGCCTTCCAGCGACAGGCCCTCGAGAAGTATAAGGGCAGAACCTCCGATATGAAGACAGAAGGCTGGCTAGAGGAGCTAGTTATAGACTTCGTCCTGATTCGGGCCCTGACCAAGTACTAGTTTCCTCTGGCCGTTATCCAGATGCGGGGAGAGGCACGTCAGTGGTGGATGCTTTACCTGGGGGTGAGGAGAGAGTCTGAGGTGGCTTGGGCGGATTTCGAGAGGGAGTTTCGAGCAGAATTCCTCTCCTCAACGATGAAGGCAGAAAAGAGGCAGGAACTACTCTCCCTCCCGCAGTGGAGATGGGCGTGGACAGTTACACGCCACAGAGGCAGTAGTTCCAGCAGGGCCAGAGGTTGTTCGAGGTACGATTATATTGTTTAGCACTCTTTCTTATGATTTTTTCGATACCAGAGCATCACACTCCTTTGTTGCACCCAGTCTAGCCTGTGCCTTGGGTCTAGATGCTGAGAGACGTCCAGTGCCCCTGGTGTTGAGAACACCAGTTGGAGGTCAGACCGACTTGTTTTTCATTTTTCAGGGATGCAGACTGATGATAGGGCCACATTAGTCGGTTAGAGATCTTCTCCTGCTACAGATTCAGCCATACGATGTCATCCTAGGCATTGACTGGATATTTTCTATTTGTGTCATCATTGACTGTTTCCGAAGAAGGGTGGTGTTCTCGGACTTGGATGGATGGCGTGTTACCTTCAGCGGTGAGCGGGGAAGTCAGAAGGGCAACATGCGAGACGAACCCCACCTCTCCTTGACAGTCGAGATGTTAGCAGAGTCAGTAGATGCTGAGATGGTGGAAGTTCCAGAGATTGTCCGTGAGTTTATGGACATATTTACTGAGGAGGTGACGACTCTACCCCCTCGGCGTGATATCAAGTTCAGGATAGACCTACATCCCGGTGCTCGTCCGATCTCGATGGCTCCTTACCGGATGGGACCTTCAGGGCTACGGGAGTTGCGGATACAAATTGATGATCTGATGAAGAGAGGTTTTGTTCGACTGAGTCTGTCATCATGGGGTGCTCCAGTCTTGTTTTGCAAAGAAGTCAGATGGTGGTCTTAAGTTGTGCATAGACTACAGGAGGCTGAATCAGGTAACGATCAAGAATCGCTACCCTCTTCTGAGAATAGATGATCTTTTCGACCAGCTGATAGGTGCAGGATGGTTCTCGAAGATCGACCTGCGGTCTGGGTACCACAAACTGAGGGTGAAAGAGAGCGACATCCCGAAGATAGCGTTCAAGTCCAGGTATGGACACTTCGAGTTTGTAGTCATGCCCTTTGGTGTTACGAATGCCCCAAATGTGTTCATGGGTCTTATGAACTCCATCTTCCAGGAGTACTTGGATCGGTTCGTGGTAGTGTTCATCGACGATATCCTAATCTATTTGAGGTCAGAAGAGGACCGTGCAGAGCACCTGAGGACAGTTTTGGGGGTCCTCCGACAGCACCAGCTCTATGGGAAGATATCAAAATAAAAGTTCTAGACAGGAGAAGTGCACCTCCTTAGGCACGTAGTGTCTGAGCAGGGGGTAGGGGTCGACCCATCAAAGGTTGAGGCAGTTATTTCTTGGGCTGCACCCAAGAATGTGGCGGAAGGCCGAAGTTTCCTCGGCCTGGCATGTTACTACCGGAGATTCATACCCAACTTCTCCCAAGTAGAAACCCCTTTGACGACTCTGACCAAGAAGGACCAGGCTTTCATATGGAGTGAGCAGTGCCATTCATCCTTCAGTTATCTGAAGTAGAAGTTAGTCAGTGCCCCAGTGCTAAGGTTACCAGATGAAGGGGCGGCTTACGAGGTGTTCTTTGATGCTTTAGGATAGGGCCTGAGATGCTTATTAATGCAGAAACAATGGGTGATCTGTTATGGGTCCAGGTAGCTACGTTCCCATGAGCGTAATTATGCCACCCACGACCTAGAGCTTGCAGCGGTCGTTTTTGAGCTAAAGTTATGGCGGAACTACCTCATCGGGGAATGCTTTGTGGTCATCATGGATCCAAAATCTTGAGGTATATCTTCTCCCAGCGGGACTTAAACTTGCGACAACGGAGATGGGTGGAGTTCCTCCAGGATTACGACTTTGAGATCTCTTATACTGAGGGAAAGGTAAATGTAGTGGTCGATGCCTTGAGTAGGAAGACGCAAAAGGATGTGGTCCGAGAGTCGGCGGACGCCTGGAAGGCAATGGAGGAGTTGGATTCCTTACACCTGGAAGCGAAGATGGATAGCGGCAGAGGCTGCCTATATCAGATGACAGTGCAGTCATCCCTGTTTCAGCAAGTGGAGGAGTCTCAGTGGGAAGACCTAGAGTGCGATGTGATGCGTGACCAGGTTGACCAGGGCAATGCACTGGAAGGATGGACAGAGGATGTTCAGAACCTGATGCTTTTCCAGAAAAGGTTCTCTTTCCTGGAGGCGATGTGTGGCAAGGTTCTCAGTGAGTTCCACAACTCACCCCTGGCGGTACACCCAGGAGTTTCCAAGATGTACCAGGTTTTGAAGAGGCAATTTTGGTGGCCTTGAGTTAAGCGAGCAGTGGCAGAGTTTGTGGGCAAGTGCTTAGTGTGTCATATAGTGAAGGCTGAACACCGAGTTCCGGGCGGCATACTGCGGCCTCTAGATGTCCCCGAGTGGAAGTGGGATGAAATATCGATGGATTTCATCACGGGAGTACCCAAGGTCCATGGAGGGTACGACGCCATCTGGGTGGTAGTGGACAGGTTGACGAAATTAGGTCACTTTCTGGTGATCAGGGAGTCGATTGTTGTGGACACTTTGGCATGAAAGTATGTGGATGAGGTGGTGCGGTTTCATGGAGTTCTGAGGTCCATAGTCTTGGATAGGGATGCACGGATTACCTCGCAAGTCTGGAGAGGATTGCAGCATGCGTTCGGCACCTAGTTACGCCTTAGCACTGCTTTACATCCCCAGACAGATGGACAAACGGAGCGCACCATCCAGAACATGGAGGATATGATGTGGGCAAGTGTTCTGGACTCAGGAGGATTATGGGTGCGATACTTGACTCTGGTAGAGTTTTCCTACAATAATAGCTTCCACTCTACCATTGGCATGGCCCCGTTTAAATCATTGTATGGGAGGCCATGTCATTCGCCTGTGTGTTGAACCGAAGTAGGAGAGGCAGACATCCTTGGCCCGGAGGTGGTGCAGAGCACGACAGAGAAGGTCCGACTCATACGGGAAAGGATAAAGGCAGCCCAGGACCGACAGAAGTCGTATGTTGATACCAGGAGGAGGCCCTTGGAGTTTGAGGTTAGGGACCATGTGTTGTTGAAGGTCTCCCCTTGGCGTGGTTTGTGGAGGTTCGGAAAAGGGAGTAAGCTTTCTCTCAGATTTATCGGACCCTTCGAAGTGTTGTGGTGCGTCGGCGAAGTGGATTACCAACTAGCATTTCCACCGCCGCTACTAAGGATACATGATGTCTTCCATGTGTCCCAGCTCCGTCGGTATCTGCATGACGATTCGCATGTCCTTGATTGGGGTGAGCTGGACATCGAGGATGATGTGACCATTGTGGAGAAACCAGTGGTGATCGAGGATTGCAAGGAAAAGGTGCTTCGCGGGTGAACCATCCCCTTGGTTCGTGTGTTGTGGAGACATGGTGGGCTTGAGGAGAGTACGTGGGAGAGGGAAACACAGATGTGTACCGAGTACCCAGAGTTTTTTTTGAGTTTTGTTCCTTGTTGTACCTGTTGTGGTAGAACGTTTTGTCTTTTGGCTATGAAATGTACTGGTTTTTTCCTCTGATTTTGTGTGAAACGCCCTACTATGGGGGAGGAGAGAACCTGAACCCTAATTAAGACGTATTAAGGTGGATGCGATTAAACCCGTGCGGGCGAGTCAGTGCCGCCCAAAGCGGATTATATCTTGACATGGGGATGGAGACTCCCCAACAATGACATGCCTGGGCAGTTTGACATGATATGTTGCTTGGTTCGTGACAGGAAGGTGTTCTTAGTTAACAACGAGGTTCACTCTTGAGAGGTATCTTTCGTGGTGGTTGTTCGGACCCGCCCTTCCCTTCTGGGTTGTTTAAATTCTCGAGGATGAGAATAGTTTGAGAGGTATTTGATGTGATGACCCAGATTCTCTTGGTCGTTCCCTCTGCCAAAATCCGGGTCCTAGAGGAGTGGCGTCTCAGTGAGACCAATCGGTGAGATAGATCGGTGAGACCGATCGGTGAGACCGATCCACGCGACTGATCGGTGAGACCGATCCACGTGATCGATTGGTGAGACCGATCAGCACAACCGATCAGTGAGACCATTCAGCACGACCGATCGGTGAGACCGGTCGGTGATACTGATCGGTGGGACCGATTGGCGTCACCCGGCCTTGTCGAGTTGTTTCCAGTAGCGCTCCTTTTTGCTCCAATAGAGTTTTAAACCCTATTCTGACTCGTTTAATCGTGTTTTAAAAACCCATAACACGCATAAGAGTATTAATTAAATACTTAATCAATTCATGAGTTGGGTTAAACCACCCGACCCCCTTTTTATGATGAGTGGAGCTGTGTGGTCAACCCATGACCCCTGCGCCTTACGCGGTTTTGCGTTATCACCTCAACCATCCCTGGATCTTATTTACTAAGTGTTAGCCGTGGTTTCTCCTTTCCTTGATCGTGGATTTTCACAAACAACTTCTGGTGCATCGGGCGTGCTGCATCGTTATCCGTAAAGTTCCGCGCCCTCGGCCTAAACGTCGATCATCTATCAACAAGTAGGTAATTTCTCCTTTTCCTCTCTCTTTTGTGTATCATGCGGGGTGGGCGTGCTTTTGATTCTGTAGGATTAGATAAACCATACATAATTAAAGATAATGAATGAATTCTATAAAGAAAGGAGGGGGGTTGTGATCGTTGATTCTGTCTTATATTTTGATGATGTTTCTTCTATGACCACCTTGTTGAGTTGTGATGGCTTATGCCTCCTGAAAATCAAGGTCATTGGTGGTCGTTGTTTGTGCACTAATGAACCCCTGCTAATGTTTTAAATGGATTTTTGTGGTTGAAAACTCCTTCTCTGAAATGTATTGGTTAATCACGTATATCCAGCTAAAAAAATTGAAAGCACCAGGATCAATCCCTTCTATGCTAACCCCGGTCAAAATAGAATTGAAATCATGGAATGTGTAAAATCTTTTAAAATATGAAAATACAGGCTTGGCCTTGATTAGTGCTGGTGGAAGTGTTTTGGTGGTTTTCTCTTACGAGTCGATTGCTGGAGATGTGCGAGGGGATGGGATCCCCTGTTCTTTTATGCTTTCGGTGGTTATGAAACTGGAGATGGGATCCCTTGTTGCTGTGGCTTCGGTGTTTATGTGTTTTAAGACCCATTGGTTACTTGTTTATATCACGAATTGGGGTGGAATCCTTTGTTGTTGAGAACCGGGTGTGGGCGTTTTGGTTGATGTTTGACTGTTTACTTTCTTGGACTTATAGCTATGCCTACTAGTTGACCAGTAGTGATTAAACATAATCATTAACACTGAACATGAAATAAGAATGGGACAAATGGGTTTCTTGGTGAGAGTCGTGACTCGGACTTGAGTGCTGTTGTGATCTGTAGGATATCTGAAGAAAAACCTAGCTTTGGGTGAGTGATTGTTACATATATATATATATATACATGTAGCTTTGTGTTTCTTATTCGCACCCCAACCAAGTTGAGCACTTAGTTGCGAACACCCCCATTTCATGGCGGATGGTGTTTTTCCCAACAATATTCTTAGTGGCTGGTTATTAGCTCCTTTTCTGCTCCCTTTCCCAGATAGCCCAAGTAACTTCGGGCAGTTTGTGGTGGCCTGAGGTCCATTATTAGCCCAAGAACCTTTGGGCGGGGCAGTGTGGTGGTTGGCCAGGTGTGTGCGGCAGGTGGTTTCCCAAGTGTCTTCAGGATGAGGCCCAGGTGTTTTCGGGCATGGTACGGGATCCTTTAGCCCAGGTGTCTTCAAGCGTGGTGGTGGTTGTTCTGGACTCGGTGTTTGTAGGTGTGGTTACATGTGACAGTTGTGGCCCAGGTGTGTGCGGGCGCGATTTAGCAGTGGGACTGCATACGGTTAAGGCCCAGGTGTGTGCGAGCGGGATTTTGGCAGTGGGACTGCATCTGGTTACGGCCCAGGTGTGTGCGGGCGGGTGTGGCAGTGGGACTGCGGTGAGAATGGAGAGATTGGTCCGATGCGTAAGATGTCTCAATAACCATTGGGAATGTAGTGCGGGGTACCCAAACAACGATGTGATATTATTATATATATTATTTGACTTGCGTTAATTGGGGAGTATGCCTTGCTGAGGCCTAGGGTAGATAGTTTACCTTGATAGGTGTTTAGTTTACTCTTTTTCTCGTGGTTCTTTAGTACGTTCCCCCACTTGTGCACAAGAGTCTTTGGTTTTCCCTACTGAGTGTACTTGTATGCTCACCCTATGTATATAAAACTGCTTTCTGGTTTCTACGATGACTTCAGGGATCACACAGGGCCTTACTAGCTCGGTCCATTGGGGCAATTGCAGTTGTTGTTTTTCCTCTTTGGTACTTACCTTTGTAGTCACCTTTTGTACCTTGTGTCTTTACCTTTGGAAAATGCATGTGGGAATGGTTAATTTTTTTGGCTTTACTTTTCTTTTACCTTGGTGTTTTTGAGTTTCACCATCTCATCTCTCGATCTTATAAAACAAAAAAGGGTAATGCCTTCCATTTGTTCGAAAATTTCTATACCCTTGGTGCTAGTCGCCACTTCGGGACCTATTGAAGGCGGGTCTCGGGGGTCATTATCTCTCCTTCAACATAAATAAGGAAGGTCCTGGAAATCTACTGACCCTTCCCTCCTTTTGGTGAAGGCGGGTCGTAACAATGATTTTAAAATATTACTTTTATGAAATATCAATTTTTCAATCCAAAACTCTTTAGCCTCCTCAACCAAATGTTCTAAAAAAAATTAAAAATAATATCAAGCTTTTTAAAATGATTTATCAAACGATTTTTATCCATGTTTTAATTTTTATAATAAAAATAAAAATAAATGATCATTTTTTTTTCAACAAAAAATCCCCTTTTTAATTTAACAAATACGTGATACCAATATTTTTATATTACGTTAATGGAATTTAAAACCATCATGATCACTATTTCTCCTTATGATTTATTTATAGTTTTTGATATTTATTTTTGAAAGAAGGTATTTTAAAAATGTTTAAATTTTTTAAACATGTATTAAATGTAGAAATTTTATTATCCTCATGAAATTTTTAACAAGTTTTTAAATATTCCATTATACGATTTCATGGTTATTTTAAAAGGAAATTATTTTATGTTTTTTAATTTTTTAAAAAGTTATTTTTAATGAATAAAGGATATTTTACTCTTGAAATATTTAAAATGATTTTAAAAGTATTTTTTATGTTTTCAAATTTCTTCCAGTGAAAATAATTTCCTATACATTTGATGAATTTTTTATACTTAAAATGTTTTTTTCAATTGAATTTTATTTTCCTTATGAAATGTTCCAAGTGGTCATTCAAAATAATTTTCTATAATGTTGAATTAATTTGATGTTAGATATTACTTATTAGGGATATGATCCAAAGATACCAGTATTATTGTTTTTGTGAATGGATTATGTTTATGATTACATGATGTTTATGAAACCCACATATTACTAAGAGTTATTCTATAATGTAACAATGAAATGATTATGAAACCATTATCTATTACATAGGTATTGATATGATGAAATGATTATGAAAACCCATTCATTTCATGTGTAATGATACGAATAATGATATATTATCTTGTGGCACACAAACCTATTATTTTCATTATTTCATGCGTGGCACCTATATCTCCATCCAACTCATTGGTTAATGATTTAAATATCATGTGATAGAGCATACTATAATTTTAAGATCGCAAACTTTTCCATAGTCAAATATTGGGAATTATTCAGTTAACTATTGTTGTTTTGAAGTATGTTTGGTTTGGAATTATTGTTTTAGGTGCATTTGGTTGATGTTTTATGAAAAATCATTAGACAGAAGACTATGCATGGTTTTTACATAGTTTCCTTAACAGTGCACCCCTACCATGGGAAACTGTGCACACGAAATATTTTTATATGAAAATTGGTTTTAAAACCACCTATGCCCCTAAACCCCATTTATTTTAACCTAGGATCTGGATTGAAGAATAATATGTGATCCTAGAGCATTTCAGATGGATTCCAAGGAGATCAGATCACCATTCTACGTGATCGAAAGCCCAGCTAGAGGGTTTGCACTTTTTTCAGAAATTTAATTTCATCCTGAAGATTCTTTCATTCTTCCCTATATTTTTTTGTGGTCAGTTAATGGAATATAACAACTATTTCAATGTATCTAAACCTATGTGTTGAAATATAGATTTTGGATTGTGGATCTAAATTTATATTTTTAGGATCATGATTCTTTTGATCTTAATTTATTGTTTAAGGATTTAGATCTGGATATTGATCAACATCGTTCTACCGCTCAGATTTTGGGGATTTATGTTGGCCTATAAAACATCAACAAACCATGGTAGGTGGTCTAAATAAATATCCCATAGTCATGGATTTTATATGTTTTTGTGAGATTAATGATTTTCTAGAATCCCCTAGAAATTTTTCCCTAAATTGGGTAAATTTGGAATATGCAGTTGACATTTAGTTTTTTGGAGATATAGATGATTAATTGATTATTTAATTATAGGAAAAATGGGATTCCAAAATAGATACTTTATTTGGGGAAATTTTTTATGATTTGAGACATTTTATTCGAAGTATTTAAATTGTTGTGTTTGAGATAATTAATTGGGGGAGTTAATAATGAGATAATGAATTGGATATGTTTAGATATTTAGCAGTTAATTAATTATGTTCCATGATGTTTGGTTCATATAATTAATTTTGAGATTAATTATGAGAAGTCAAGATTAAATTTTAACAATTAATTATAGAGAATTAATTATGGAATGATATTTGTGATGTTTGATTAATTAATTAATGAATTAATTAATTGTTTGATTATTTAGTTAATTGTGGGGTTAACTATTGGATTTTGAGGTATTTAACTAATTGTTTGATTAGTAAGAGAATGAAGAGGTTAATTCGATATAAATTGATAACTGGTGTAAATGATTGAGAATTTGGGTGATAGACCTGGAGTTCTACACCATATGATAAGTTGGGAAATTAGACATGGAATTCTATTACAATAGTGGATATAATCACTTGTGAGGTGAGGTGGTAGAGATGGTGATCTACAACAATTGAGAAATTGGGGGTGAGGAACAGATATATTCTCCGAATTTGATTATGGGTGTTATAAATGGTATTCTACACCAGACTAATGATAATAAGGAATTTGTGATTTAAAGTAAGTAAATGAATCAAAACTGAGTCTAATGTGTCTTTTTATGAATAAGTGACAATGTGATAACATTTTAACTATACATTTTATTTATTGATTCATAGAATTTCTAGCACTATCTTTTGGATGGACTTGTTTTAGACACCGCGGGTGGTTGACTACTTAATTGTACTCACACCCTAATAGGGAAGCCTAATTAGCACCCGACTAGACTATGTTGTTACCATATAGTATATAGAAAAGGACATGGGATAGATTGATGATTAGGGATGGAGAATGGGTGAGGGAACTGTACATGGTTCCTGAACCATGTAGGAGGTTTTGTGTCTTTATTTATAGATGCATTATACAAACCTGACTATTTCATTTTTATTGAATGATTTCCCTATCAATTGCATATTATATTTCCTATTTTTACTATCATGTGACATTGGTATTATTCTAATTACATAAATGCTTTTGCACTTGTTTATTGATGATTTATTTTTCTGGTATTTTACTCTGATAAAAGACGGTATAGTATCCCCCTGATTGATTTAACAGACCCTAGATACTAGTCGACCCCATCTAGTATAGGGGTAGGCATGCTTGGGGCCATTTGTCCGACCAGCTCGAGTCCCATTTATGTGGAACTTGGGTTAGGATGTTACAATAATGGGGAGTGAACCCAGTTTAGTAAGGGTGTTTGTTTTCTATAATGGAATTATGAGATAACCTTGACTACAATTATGGTTTGTGAATTGAACTGATCCTACTATTATAACATTAAAAATTATTGATGACTACTATGGAATTAATTTTATATAATTATGAGTATTCCACACATCGGGGACTTATTCCAATGTTATGATCTCTAGGATCATGTGATTTGATTTCATTAGGAACCATATTTTAAACATTATCCATCTTTATGAAATGACTAATTATTCTGATTTTGGATATGTAGGTTATGGTTTTAATTTGTAATGGTCATGTTCTCATACAATTATTTTCATATTATGCCTAATTATCTCCCATTATTACCCATACTAAGAATTTTATCTCAGGAATTCTTATGATTCCTTTCACAAGGATATGAATAAAATGTTTTATGTATGATATGTTTTTGAAATTTACTAAAAGACAAGGTCGTTATGTGATATTTTTATGATATTTCATGATTTAATAATATTGTGTCTTGTGTTCCAAAAGGAACTAAACTATTAATGTTATAATGAATTGGTTTGTATAATATTTCTATAAGAAAATGTTACATCTATATATGATAATCATGGATCACTATAGTTTCTATTATAATAAAGGATTAGTAGTCTATTGGGAACTAGGATGATAGAAATTGGGTGAGATCCCTAGGGATATTTATTAATATATGTTATGGGATACCTCTAATGATAAGTCTAAGGTAGATTTAATATATATGAAAATTTATGGGAATTTTTCTAGAAGATAGAGAATGTCTTTCCTAACAAATTACATCACAATCTGGATAATTAAATTATACGAACATCTTTCACATAGTTATACATGGATAGTAAAATTAAAAAGGGATCATTGAGCTGGACTTGATCGTCACCTTGTGAAAGGAAACACGCCTTGTTTCAAACCTTTTTTCTATTCTTGAGGGATATTCTCTTAGTTTTTTTAAACCGACTTTTAAATTTAGTTTCATAATTTTATAACATGGGATATTTAATGTCAATAAATATATTAAAATTTATAATGATATTGCTAAAATTCAAAACTTATTTCCATAATTGTTTTATAACGATTAATATATTTTTAAATAATACCATAATCATAAAAATCCTAATTCTCACAAAAACCAATTTTTTACATAAAATTATTCATTATAGATAAAAAATTTTATAATAATTTAATTTTCACGTGAGAAGTGAGAATTTGAATTTTATATTATCAAATTTACATTTTAATTTTTCTTAAAGATTCTATTTTAAATAATAAAATTAATATACTGTAATGTAATTTTATTAAAAATAAACTCTCTCCATATTAACTCATATGAATCATTTATATTAAAATAATAATAAAGTCTATTTGAATAACATGTTATGATTAATAGTTTATTTATTAACTATTTATTAATAATAATATATGTTATTTTTAAATTGGTGTAGTAGATAATGTATGCTACTGGAAAAATATTAGTTTAATAGTGAGTAGATTTTTGGGTTGTTGGAAATTCAATAGAAAAATCATTCCTTGATGGATACCCTGATCTGACCAAGATATTGAAATAAAAAATTATATTAAGTACATTGATGTATAAATAATAAATTTTGGTAAATTAATATCTATGTAATGACATCATAACTTAAGGGATGATCAATCTTCGTAATTTTCTAAGAATCGTAATATTTTTATAATGTACTTAACTATTGATGTACAAATGAATTTAATTATCAAGGATATAGAAATATACTTCTTGTTTTAGAAAATAATTATGTTTCGTTAATTTAATAATATAATTTTATATATATTATTCTTCGATATGACTTTTTTCAATTACAAAATTGATAATGTTGATTCCATACTATGTAATATATTTATTTTTATAAAAATTTTATCATGTTATCTAATTATATAATTAGTATATCTATTATTTGTTTTTATTAAAAATTTATAATAGAATTTTATTTTACATAATATATATTAGATGTCCATGATTCTTATTTCATCAATCGTTATGTTCATGTATATTTTCCAAATAAAACACATCATCGATGATTTTTTATCATTTTAATTATATAAATTATTATTGCCGATTTTTAGTGGATAAATACTTCCGAATGATTTTAGTTGTATAATTGGAAATTTTCCCATATTATATCATGAAAATATAAAATTACCATTTAAGTATAATCCAATTTTAATTTTTTTTGATAGAATGGTTTTTATGTTATTCATTTCATCCATTTCATGCACAATATAATCCATATGCACCTAACATTTTCATGAATTTTAAAAATTTGATTACTGTGATATTGAGATTTTTTATTTTAGATAGAATATAACAAATATGACTCTTAAATTTGTTTTAATAACTCAAAATCATATCTAATTTATTCAAACTATGTTTTATTTATTTATTTATTTTAATATAGTATATTATACATTGAATGAAATTAATATGATTAACAAATAATAAGGTATATAACTTTATAATATACTATATTTTTTCACAATCCTCAAATTATTATCCAATTATATTCCCAATATATCATCTTTATCCCATGTATAGTATATATGAATCAATTTCCTTAAATTTATTTTGAACCATATGAAATCAAAATCATTATTGGAGAATGTATGGTTAATATCGATCCCAAAAATAACCATTGTTGATAGAGGCTAAACCCATATATTTATGATATGTTTATAAAAAATTACACTTTCTATTAAAAAATTATCAATTTAGTACATAATTACAATATAATACTGGAACCTTGTTTCTATATATAACAATTAATGACTAATAAAATTTGTGAAACCTATAAAATAATGATAATAATGGAGGAATAATTAAAATAATATTTCATATTTAGCACATAAATCATTATATACATAATAGAACTTGTATATTATATTGTGAAAAAAATTAAATTAAATCATATAAAAAATCATAACACTATTATTTCATATTAATAATATAAATATATATGATAATGAATATAATAAATAATTAATTCATTAGTTTTAACATTATATAAACATGTATGAAAAATTATTAAAAAAATAATTATAAATAATGAAAAAAATTAAAATGTTATTGTGTAATTTATAAAAAAAATGACATATTATATTTTATATGGAATGTAATTTATAATCCCGAATATAATAATTTTTTGATTCTTATGAAATATTTTTATTTATATAAATATTTCACTTTATGTAAAATACTTTACATAAATTGAATAATAAATATTCATTTTAATATAATCCTAATTATCAAATATGCTATAACATTTCCAAAAATATTTTTAATATATTACAAAATTAAACCATTCAATATGAACTCTTTATATTTTATTTATGAGTATTTAATATATATATATATATATATATATAAACATTTACATTTGGCCAAATTTTGAAATATATTAACGATTTTAAAATAAAAAAATCAAGAAACTACATTTAAACACGGATCACATCAACACACAAAATTAGGTATAGTTTGAATCCCTATTTGGATGGGGTTCTACAAAAACTATCATTTTTATATTGTTTTTGTAAAATATCTATCTAATAAAATTTTAATGCGCAAAAATTGTTCTCGTAATTCATAATGTGGATCTTCATTAGTGAAAATACATTCTATATAAACTATATGTACTCCTTTTTGTAATGAAAATTCAAAAAAAGATTATAAAATTATTTCATTCAAAATCATGATGGGGTTTTTATCATAATTATAATTGTGTCCATTTGAAATATTTCATTTCTATACTACTCAGAATCTTTTTAGAAAATATATTATACAATGACATAAAATTTGGTCCTCCATTTTAATAATCAATTTTCTCGCATATTTTTTATTATGTGTATAAATTTCACTAGTAATTGATTAATATTTATACATTTATTTTTAATTTCAAATAATCATAAAGTGATCAAATACATGGTATCGTTTACTTGTAGAAACAATAAATCATAATACAATATTGTATAATGAGAAAACTATTTGTCTTAGAGAGAAATGATATTGACCTTCACTATGTAATGACCTATATCAAAAAAAACCAGGACATGGCTTGTACCACCACTTATTAGTTTAAATTTTCTGTATATATGAAATAGTATTCTAATTGGAAGTTAGAAAATATTTTATTAACTAGTTTAATAATAATAATATTTGTTTCTGAATGAGAAAGAATATTTTCTATTAAAAATAGATCTTGAATTTTCATTGTCTGATGTCGTAGCATATATAATTGGGAAAATGTAAAGGGTGAAGAATTACTGTTGGGAATTTATGGATGAATAAAGCATATTAGAATAAAATATTTATTTAAGAATCTAGAAGATGAATCCTATAGTAGTGTTGATTTCTACCGTCATAACCATGTTTGAGATTCAAGTCATATTAAATGGTGTGTTCTTTATATAGTATACTTATTATAATTATCACTAATCATAATTTAATAGATGATTATATGAACATATTTATTATATATTGAATCATGTTTGATGCTAGAAATATAATTCTTGGTATTAGGATTTATACATAAATCTATTTATCATCATTACCAGAACCAAGGGGAGTGTTGGTTACAATATAAAGAATATTGATTGCTAAGAAAGACATATTGTTTATATATATTCAGGACTTGTTTTTTAATGAAGATACATAATGGAATGAAGTAAGTTGTTTATAGGAATCGAATATTGTGTGTAGGGTATAAGAAGAATGACTCAATGGTGATTTTTTAAATGTATATGTAATTAGATAGAATGGTTTCATTGCAAATTGTTAAATTTTGGTCTAGAATAATTGTTTTGTTTGAATATTATGTGTCTTATAAAACATTTAATCTCTTATATGTATGACTAGAAATGATTATTTAAAAATAATAAGTCTCAGAATAGTGAAAATATATTTCTATTATGTTTTTATAGTTCTCCCGGGACACTATAATTAGCTTTGGAATATACATTCAATTTATTTCAGAGTGAGGGTAATTGAATAATATATATTTATAATGATCTTTAAGAATCATCTTTTTGATGATTGATTTTTTAAAATAGTTAATATATGTAATATAAAATATTGACCCATGAAAAAAAATGAAAAAAATTATAAGAACTAAATCTTATACCAATACTAAAGAGATATTTTATATATATTGGTTCTCGAGTTGATGTTGGATAAATAAAATATTTGTAAAAGAGTAGTGCAGGATCACCAATGGTTTTCATGTGGAAATAATGTTTAAATGATATAATATTAGAACTAATAGGGATATTATATAGGATAATTAATAACAATCCATTTATACGAAATGGTTAATTTTTTACTTATTTACTTTCTTACTTGTCTGAGAAAGGGATCATTGTCTTAGTTTCTAAAATTATATGGAATCAATTACCCATATATTAGGAAAGATACGAAGATTAAATCATTAGGATGAAAAATAATGTATTTTTATTATCAATGATGGATTCCTAAGTTTCAAATTTAAAATATTGTGTATATGGATTTGTGGGGAATAATATAAGTTGTAGAAATCCTAAGTATTAAAAAGACTCCTTATATACAGTGTCATTATAAATTACCTAACTATATTAATTATTAAATATTTGATACTAGATAATGCTAGTGAGTACATAAATGAAGAATACATGAAATTATAAAATGATAAATGGAATCAATTTTCAAAACTAAATAATTTTGACATTAACAAATGATTTAGTTTTGGGAAATATCAAGAAGGCATTTTTTGGGAGTTTATAGATCTTGTAGCTTCATTTTTGTTTTCCAAATAAAATTTGGGAAGGGGCACCAAGTTTTGGGACTAATATGACCAATAAGATACAATATATATTAATGTTCAAAATTAACACATATATTCCTTTGATGAGAAGTATCTTTGATATATTTTACATGATAGTGCACCAAATCAAACCAAATATCCATGTTAATATAAAAAAATGAGACAAAATACAATCAAAATACAATTAACATTTTTTATAGAGAATCACTGTATCATCCCATGATTTAGAATCCTATAAAATACGTACTATATTCTATAACATTTTTCATAGACAAATCTCAACAAAAATTCTTATTAAGAAGAAATTATTAAAATATTATTAATAATCACTAATATGTTTTACCATTAATAATATTTACCTTTAGAAGGTAAATAATTGATATGAGTTAATATTGAAGAGGATATATTCAAAAAAATAAGATTCATTTATATTATTAATGTTATTTTTTATTTTTTATTTTAAAGAATTTATATTTTAAATTTCGTAATGTAAAAATCATTTTTTTGAATTCTTCAGAAAAAATTACAATAGAATATATTTTGGATATTTTTTCAAATAATCATATTTAGGTGAATAGTTAAAATACCTAATTTTATAAAACCATTACATTTATTTGTCTTATATATTTTTTTTAATACATTTCATATATAATATATATGTTTACAATAGAAAATAAATATTTTAAATGAACTATATTGAATTTATAACACCCATTAATATTATTTTTTTAAATCCGGAAATAGTTTATGAGAAAAACATTTCATCTATTTCTATAATTAAATTTACACAAGGAGAAATTAAGGCATGGATTTATTTAAATGTCCCATGGGTCTCCTTTAAAAAATTATTATCTTTTTTATATCATCAAAATCTATAATGTTGATAAATTTTTATATATATAAAGCATTATCGACAAAAATATTCTTTTTAAAGTAGGTTTTTTCCTTATTATATGCACTTACATTATGATTAATTTCCTTATAAAAATTAAGTCAGTTGGATAAATTTTTTTAACTTTATAAAATCATTTCCATAATTTTATTATGTTGAATTTAATATTTATATGAAGCCAGTTATCTTACCATTATTATTTTATTAATGCGTGGGAATTTCTATCAAATACCTGAAATTAAACTCTACTAAAATATATGATATATTATTATGTGTAAAGAACATTAATAAATATTGTAATTCCCATTTAATTATTAATATACAATACATAAAATTAACAACTAATTGTAGTCAAAACTCAAATAGTTTTATACATATTATCTATTTTAATTTTAATGTTAATTTTATAATATTTAGATTGATAATTTGATTTTATAAGCGTTAATATTAGTTATATATCACTAATAAATGATTATATGGGTTATTTTATAAGATTAATAAATCATAAAATAAATTAGTAAAAACCAAGTTACTCTATTCAAAAACTAAAAGACTAAGTTGTACTAAAATTATGTGTAAAACCCCTAAAAAATTTAAAAAATATGTGAAAGACTAATTTGAGTATTTCTATCCCAAATTACAACCCAAAATAAAATTTTTCAAATCCATTGATCTATTTACCTTGGAATTATTTTATGGAACTAAATAAATTAAAATTGTTTTTATAAATGTACCATTTTCCTCTATAATTAAATGAGAACACTTATATACTCTCAAACAAAAACCCCTATATAAAATTAATTCATTATACATTTTCCATTGACTATACCTATAATGATATCCAAAAATAAAATCCCATTTTAACTCATAGTTATCATATTTCCTTTAGTTTCTATGGAACTTCCAAGGAAATTTCTTGTCATAAATGTAAGTATTATCTATTTCTAAAGTCTTATTATTCATTATAATCTTTCATATACCATATCTATATTATAATATTTTTGATTAATTTTAAATATTAAAAATTCATTTTTTTTTATTTTTATTTCAAAAACTATAGTTATTCATTTCCATCTATATTAAATAATCAATGGAACAAAAATCTTGTGTGTGTCCAGACTACTACCTCTATAAAGAAACATTTTTTCTGGTTGTTTTTTTCCATTCATTATCCAAAACAATTAGAAATATTTAAAAAAATATAAAAATAATAATAACTACATCAATATTCTCAAACAATATGAGCCTTAATCATAATGGGAATCAGTTGATGCTGATGACCTGACCAGGTATGAATGTGGTTATTTTGACTATTCTATCCTGTAATATTTCTGTCACTCTCTCTCATTTGTCTCTGCACATTTCTTTTTATTAATAAACATGGGGTTCCATATGTGCTTGGATCTAACTTTTTTGGGTAAGTCCTCATTTTCATAGTCGAGCTAATGAGTTATAGTGGGTTCATGTTTGTGTTGATCTAACCAGCTACATGAAAATACCATTAAAATATAGATATTGATGGATATAAAAATAAGTAATAGATATTAAAATAAAAAAATGATTACTGGGATAATTTTTTTGTAATAATATATCATGTTTTAATTTTATTATTAATGTATCATTGTCATTCACGAAAATCAGTAAAATAAGCCCTTGTAAATTTAATTTTCAGATAACATAACCATAAGTCAAATGGAATGAAATAATTACATTCTAATATATATATATATATATATATATATATTATTATATAATATTAAAAAATATATAAATAATTAACTATGTTTAAAATTTTTCATATCGATATCAATATTATTAAACATGTGAAATATAGTTATAGTTTTTAGCACCCAATGGTCATAATACATTATAAATAATTCAAGTAATCATCCTTAAAAAATTGTAATACGGATTTTAAAATGGTAATAATAATGTTAAAGTATTTAAAATAAGATGATATGTTATTTATGTTTCTTTTATAGGACATTATAGTGTGATCCACTACCAAATTATGAAATTTAAGGGTTTCAATCATAATTTTCTTTCTTTGAGTCTTATTTTTTTGAAAAAAAACATTATTCATAATGTTATAGTGTAATTATCACCACATTTTAATTTTTATATCATCAATATCTATTATTTTAGGTCATTTAAATATCAGTTTCATGATTTGTTTCTCATGGTTTTTTTTCAAAAGTTACAAAGGTTCAAGGATTTTTTGTTTCTCAAATATTTTCATTGAGTCAAAATAAATCATTTTGACTATTATTATTCAATATTGATATATTATACAATTTTTAAATTTTATATTTCATTTGAACCAAAATGATCATAAAAACTATGTGGGACATCAAATTTTTCTACCATTATGACTCTATTATTTTAGAAAAATTCATTTTTTTAGAATAATTTTAATTTTATTTAATAGATTTTACTTCTCTATAAATGTCTTTAATTCCTACCAATTTTCCCTTTACTTAATTATATTTGAATTAATTATATCAATAATTTTAATTTTCAACACCCTTATTCACATTAAATCAACTTTTTCTTCATCTTTTTAAGGATTTGGTTTTCTAGCAATGTTATTTCAAAAATTTTGAATGGTTTTTTAGAACTTAAAAATCAAATATTTTCTTATCCACACTACTTCTTATTTTGTTCAAATTTATTTTTTAATGATGTAAACATTAATAAGAATTGCATTTAATAACAAATGATTTAAAATAATTTTCATCATCCATATTCAAAAACAATTTTTATTTTTCATGATTGGATGATAAATAGTATTTTAATGTAACGAATCATATTGTATATTAAATCACTATTAGTGAGAAATTTTTCTTTTTTTTACAATTTTATATAATAAATAAATATTATAAAGTTAAATGTTTTCACAGAATTTTTTTCCATTTTCTAAAAAAACATACCTTTTTATTTTTTCCATTATTAATTATTCTTTTGAAATATATATTTTTATATTTATTTTACCCAATGAATTTTGAAACAATTATATATTTTCACGAATATATTTATTGGAAGTAATTATAATAAATTTTATATTGTTAGTCTATTCCTCATTACAAATTTTTTTTTGAATATAATTTTCACTAATATATTTAAAAAGGATTCATGAAAACATTTATATGATCAATTATATTTACCTACTAAGGATTAACATTCATGAAGTAATGTTTTTATGACCCGTTATTTGTTAATATTATATAATTTATTTAAAAGTTTTTTATTTCAACATCCTATAATTTGTTGTGTTCATTATATGTATTATTTTTGAATTGTGTAAGAAATCCATTCTCATTCAATGGATTAATTATGATAGTTTTATTATGTATTTATAAATAGAACACATTAGTATAGTTGGTGAAAAGTGGGTTCTGATATCACCCTCCAATTAATTGGTTAGGGATTTATATCTCATGATAATTGGATGTTAAGAATTATCATTTTGTTTTTTCATAACATGAAGCATTATAAGTTTACTTGATCATAATAAAATGTGTGTCAGTTTTTCTTATTCAAAAAATAATGTATAGGCATTTTGTTTTTTCTGAAAATTATGCACGGGAATTTCTTTTCTTACACAATGATGTATGCGAAATTTTTTAAAAAATGATACAATTTTAAAACGATAATTTGTTTCAATAACTCATTTTTTAGGGAATTCTATATTTCTATATTAATATGAATATGGAATTTGACTATTTTTATTATCTCAATATTCATCACATTTTTTCTGTTAGGACCCTTATACAATCATTAAATATTCTAGTTATTTTTAAAAATATAAATAATGTTTTTTTGTAAATATCTATTAGGATTTTATTATTTTTAAATTTTGGACAAACTATTTTAATTAGAACCCATACATTAAAAGTTGACACTAATACCCATTATACATTATCTTATTAATAGAACCTCATTATAATAAATCTGGGTTTCCCTTTATGAAAAATCTTTGAAATTTCCCCCTTAATCTCAGCATTGTCCCAAATATTTCTTAAAACCTGTAATAAGACCATTTAATACATTTTATTAGAACAAAATCAAGGTATGTAACATAAAAG
This sequence comes from Viscum album, assembly GCA_963277665.1. NCBI lineage: Eukaryota > Viridiplantae > Streptophyta > Magnoliopsida > Santalales > Viscaceae > Viscum > Viscum album. Next base: position 65,264,829 of record OY728165.1, on the reverse strand, counting down.
AAAGGATACCATTAGTCTGGTGAAAAATCAAAATAGTTTTCCTTAAAAAATATTTCATTACCCTAAAAATTAATCAAATCTCAATGATCATTAATTTTCGATTTTGAGAATAATTTTATTTTCATGCAATATCTTAATCAAGTATTTTATATATAAGTATATAACATGGTACATAATTGTACTGAAATAAAATAAGCATGACAATGACTTCCCTACATATCACTCTTACAAATAGAAAAACCATTCGACCGACATCCATACATGTCACTTTTACAAATGGAATTACCATATAGAAGTATTACATATATTTCACTATTAAAAATGAAATATCCATTCAGTTGACTTCAATACAAGCCACTCTTGGAGACATAAAAACTATATGGTCAAGTTCCAAAACAAATGCATCAGATTTTACAACATAAAAACCAATCAAGGGTTTACCAAGGAACTATCCTTTATTGGTTTATTACTAAAACACCATTCAAATTTCCCATAAAATTTTTATAATAAAAATATAGAATTTATAAATTTAAATCTTAATAAAATGATACATTTTTTTGAAATAATCTATAAATTTTTAATTCCCAATTTAAATTTTTTTAAATAGATTATTAAATCAATGTGTCTCATACCACATTGAATCATTAAAAATAAATTAAAAAATTTACATTTTAAAAACATGTTATAAAAAAAATCATAACAATTTAAAAAAAAAATTTATTTTAAAAAATTTTTTACCTTGAGTTTGGCTTGTCACTTGTAATTTTCATATTATTGAATAACAAAATATAGCATATTTATATAGATTATTGATAATTATTTTATAGTTAATGATTAATTTTATATCATTTATTATCATGTAATAACAATTACTTATTTACTAATGTTTATGTTGGACGTTTTGATGATATTTGATACATGAGTCCAAAATCACTATGGTATGTTGTTAATAGTGAAAGCGGTCATTAATAAATAATATTAAGAATAATATTCATTGAATAATAATCACATATATATATATATATAAATTATACTTATAAATATAATCACTAAATATGGATATTAAAATGAACTACATTACAATCCTGGAGAAGGTAATCCATATGTATTCTTTAGTAACATTATCATTATTAAATGATCATTATGATTAGTATTATTTTATCATATTGTATTTATAGAAATATAATAATATAATTCCTGTGATATTAATATGTTAAAAATACTTATATATCATCCAAGTGAATTGGTGATGACAGAATAATCACATCGCTTCAAGGAGATGATAGTTTACACTTATGCATAATTGACGATATAGTTTTCCCATGTATGGAAAGGTAAGAACATATATAATATATTTTGTTTTTATAATTATTAATATATCATTAATATAAAATATTATATTTAATTACAAATTATATCTATTTATAATAGGTGTTGATGGAAAATGAATAACATCTTTTCGTGAGGGGGCAATTCCTTGTACACATGAATGATAATTGATTCCCATTCTCACGTAAGTGTGGAAGGATATAGGTTATTATATTTAAATAATATAATAATATTATATTTAGTATACTATATTTTTTATATAATCATAGTTTATGAATATTTCATGGATATTGTAGAATAAATTAAATAGATAAACTTAATTATAAACCACACCTCTTCTTCGGACAACCTCCTTTGATTATCACCATAACCCCACTAAGGATATTGATTTGAATAAAATAACAGATCTAGAATATGGTAAGGGATTCAAGGATATTATTTGGTATGATATGGGTTCATATAATTTTGTTTTTATGGGTTAATAAAAGAGAAGCATCGGTGCTCATTTATATGAGAGTGGGGGGGCACTCTTGGAATTTTTTAAATTATTAAATTTATATAAAAACATTTTATATAAATAATTACTCAATAGTAAATTAGTTATAATATTGGAATATTATGGATCAAAATAAATTCATAAAATACAAATGATATAATATTTTATTATTTTTTATCATTATATTTTAGTTTTTACCGTTATTTTCCCTCTTAAATCTCACAGTGATATCCTCTAATTTACACGTTCAGGGATATTATAATTACTATAAAAATTAAAATATTAAATAAATGAGTTATTTACGACATTTTGATACATATCTAAACCATTTATCTTAATTTTAATTTTTTATGAATTTTATATCATTTTATAAAATATTAATTATTTTAAATTATCATTGAAGCCCAATTTTCCAAAATTTATTACATTACATTTTAAATATCTAAAAATTGATATATTCAGAAAATAATTAACTCATAAATAACATGTCAAGTTCGACTATAAAATTCTTGTATGACATTAATTATTTTAAATTATATTTAGTTTCGTATTTTCATATAATTTCATTGGTGTTTTCTTTAATTAAATAATTAATGCATCATCGTTCTATAACCATTTATTGTAAATATTTATATTGTAAAAATTAAAAATAAATTAATTTTATTAATATACATATTTTATATTTATGAATACTATTTTTATGTTAACATATCCCTTATAAGTCCCCATGTTTAATATATTTCTCTTATTAAAAATAAATATATGAACCAATTTAACTTTTCTTTATATAAAATATGATAAATTATTTGATGTCATCCATATGGAACCATGTTCTCCCTAAACCATCCAACAAAATTATTAAAATTTGTATGGTATTTTTATAATACTTATAATAGTTTTTTGTTTTAATTTCCTAATTTAACCTTGACTATGGTAATTAAAATTATTAGTGTTACTATTCTTATTTTTTCTAAATATAAAATGGAATTAATTAAATATTTTTTGATCTTATGATTCCCAATATTGAATTAATTTTTCCAAATTATAAATAGTTAATTAGAAAACATTATTGTAATATTATTCTTGTTAAAGGAATGAAAAAGATGAGTTTTTAAAGTGAAAACATTCAAAATATTGAACTGATTTTATATCCATATACAATATAAAATTGATTCAAATGAATTATATTTAATCATATAAAATAATATGTTTCTAATTATAATTTAAAACTGTTCAAAAATATATTCTAACAATGTAAATTTTTTAGATGAAAAAGTTGTTCTAAATTAAAATACAACATTTTTCTGTATTCATCAAAACATGAAAATTATGAGAAAAATTAAAAAAACAAATTTAATTTTGATATTAATTATTAAAAAGTATATTTTATTAAATATAATTTTTAAATTTATCCAAAACTAGGCTTAAAAAAAGTGGTCCATCAAAAGTGGACAAATCCACATTTTTTTGAATAATACTTATTTTATGCATAAAATTTGTTTTATTCTTATATCATGTATAGAAAACAGATAATATAAATTTTAAACAATTTATTGAATAAATTATATAAATATTTTAAAAAATATAATCAAATAAGTGATAATTTTTATTTCTTGTATGAAACACACTTATGATCATTTAAATTGTTTTTCAAAAAATACATTTCCCTATATTCTAAAATGGGTTTTACAATAATTTATAATTATGTAGTGAAAGAATTAGATATATATAATTTTAAAAAATATTTTTTTAATTTACATAACTATTTTCATACTTTCTATTCTAATGGAAAGGTTATGAAGATAACATTTAAATAATCATATTTTGTTGTTTATTTAAGCTTGATGGGATATATTAGGTATACTATCAAACCTAATATTAATTTTATTAAATCTAGAGATGTTACATTCTACCCCTTTAATATATTTAATCCTTAAAATTTAAACATGGGCCAGATAAATAGGGTTTTACTTGTTATTTTATTGAAATACTAAATCCGAAAAAAGTATTAATAAAACATCCACATTATAAGAAATAATGGGAAGTATGAAGGTCATATGAGACAACACGTACTAGGTATCTATGTAGAAAAAACAGAAATTGAATAGAAAACTACCTATCATGTTCATATAATGTGTGATAGAGAACATGTTAACAATAAAACAATAATCAAGAAACCATAAATCAGAAATGTGTCAAATGGTTATTGATTAGTTTTTTAAAATATTAAACAGATAATGTTTATGTTATAAAATCCTTTTCATAGAGTTAGGGAATTAATTTACTACATGGATATACAACCTAATGAAACATTATTACATAAAATTACTGTTTCATACTTTAATAAAATTCTATAAAAAACTCATCTTTTTCACCAAATGATGAGTATTCAAAATGAATTTTCCATAACTATAGAATTAGAATCAATTTATAGATAATAAAATAATTGTGAAGTGAAAAATTATCTATATATCCTATCATGACGCATTAGAAAAATAGAAATGGTTAGGGTAAGATCATATTATACCACCAAAATAATAAACCTTTATAGAATGAAACCCTAATTCAATATCCAAAATTTAATAGTAACTCCCAACGTTCAACATAGAGCATCTGATTAATAATTGTCCACAAAATTAAAAAAAATCCAAATTAAGATTAAAACCCAATATTTAAATTGATTTCATCACAATTTATTCCAATATAAATTTTAACATTTATGACCAAATAAAATCAATTAATCATGATGTATCATACAAAAATGTAATTTCTATAATGACATAGTCTCTATGATAGGTTAATTATTTTCATAAAATATCTGAATAATAAAAGTATACATTTTTCCTATAATTTATAAAAATCCATTAATGAAATAATAAAATTTAAACATATTCTATTTAGCATAATCATATAATGTTCCAAAAATAATGAATGTATCATGATAAAAGATTATCACATAATCACCAAACAATTTTTTAATACCATGGTCATATGTTTGAAAGAAAATATATACCAAGAATCTACTTATTATTCATACATAAAATAATTTAAGTAAAAAATAAAAAGATATACTAACTGAATCCTCATGTAGGCCAGTGTTAAGTGATTCACCCTTTCCTCCCTTTAGTTTTGGTTTCCATTCCCACGACCTTTCAAGACATGTTGGGTTGTCACTAAGCCTTTGGGTTTTCATTTTTTTTAAACATTATAATTATTATAACATAACCATAATATAATAATTTCATTATATATTACTGTAACATGTTTTAACTTTTATTTTTCTGTCATAATTTATATCATTATCACAATAAAATTAGAAACCATAATTAACTCAAAAACAATTGTCTTAAAAAATAATGGTAAAAACCTTAACATTTCATTACGTAAACCCTAAAATGTTTTTCCAAGGAACTAAACATGTGATTAAATTGAATATTATAAACTCATTATTAGAACCTTAACTCTTAATATATAATATTATCTCCAATGTTGTCTAAACTCTGCTGTAATACCAACTGTTGGGCCCCGACCTTAATCTTTAAATATTCTTATTATTTTTAATACTAGAAATCACTTTATTTTCTATGTTTTATTTTAGGATTAGAGTTTTAACAAATAATTAAAAAATCTTAAAAATTTTAAAATTACATTTTATGTTGACACTAATACTTAGTACTTATTTTTCTATCAAAGGATTCTTTTTATATTAAGTTAGGGTTTCACATTATGAAAAATCATAAGAATTTTTCCATTGATCCCATCCTTGCGAAACACGTCCTTAAACCCTATGAAAAACATTTCAAACCAGGGATGAGAAAACAAAAATACCAGTATGGGACATCAAAAAGGAAATTATTATTCTACTGAAACCCCATATAAATATTCCCTAAAAAACAAACATTTTTACCCTAAAAATGAATCATCGTGTCAAAAAGATAATTGTTTTTACTTTAAAAAATCCAAAACAATCGTGAAGACAGAAATGTAAGAATATAGTATATAAGTAGTTAACATTGATCATAATTATTATAAAATTTAATTAATATTAATTTGACATCCATAAATGTTCATATTATAATTATAATAATTATATGATCCACTTCCATTCATGTCACTCTTACAAATAAAAAAACAATATGGTCGACTTCCATACTTGTCACGCTTACAAATAGGATAACCATATGGTTTACATCCATACATCTCACTCATAAAAATGGAATATCTATATGGTCTACTTCTATATATGTCACTCTAACAAATGAAAAAACTATTTGGTTGACATTCATACCCAATGCATTAGAGGTTATAACATATCCACATGTCCTTGGATTATCACAGAACCACACATCAATGGTTTATCACCTAACCTCCCTTTATACATTATAATTCCATTATATAATCACAACACATAAAATTTTGTAATTTCACAATTAATAATTTATTTTCACTCGTAAGAAAACATTTCAATTTATTGAAATAATCAATCCATTCTTAAAACCCATTTTGAATATTTAAATATAAATTTTAATATAAAAGTGTTCAATACCACGTTGAATCATTTGAATGAAACTATAAAATTAGCATGATAAAAAAAATAATTATTATAAAAATAAAATAATTGAAAAAAATTATTTAAACATGGTTATGAAAGAAAAAATTATAAAATAACTACTTAAACATTTAAAATGAGGTATTGTTTTTAAAAATTCTGTTACCTTTAGTATGGATCAACACATACAATATATATATACCAATATAAATAGTCAAAGTGTTAATTAGTACATCATCTTCAAAATAATATTAAATAGATAGTATTCAGATTTAAATGACAATTATCCTTTCAAATATATCTTTTAAATATGGATATTAAAAAAGAACCATTATCAAATCATAGATATGGTATTCTATACTAACCCTTTAGTATCGTCTTCATTTTTCAATAATCATTACGAGAAGATGGTAAGTGTCATTTAATTTTTAAATATTTATCATAATATAATTAATTGAGAATTAATAATTAAACTTACTTATATATATATCATCAATGGGATGTGCTGATGAAAATGGTATCACATTTCTTCAAAGATGTGATAGTTCGCACGTAGACACAAATAATGTTATCATTTTCCTCTGTATTGAAATTTACAAAAAGGAATTATATATTCTATTTTTATATTGTAAAAAGTTTCATTAATATTATTTATAGACTTCAATTACATCATTATAACTATTCTTGATATATTTTTTGATGGAAGAAGATCTATATGGATTTGTGAGGCGGTAGTTCACCATACACAAAAAAGGAAATTCTTTTATAATTTTTTGGAAGTGGAGATGGATATTGGTGATTATGTTAAAATAAAAAAATATTAGTATATTTATGATACTAGAGAAATTATTTCCCCATGGATGAATATTTTTTAAATCAATTTGAAGGTGAAATAAAATCAAAACACTTAATTAAAATTGAATCCTCCTCTTAAGATTATCACCTTTGATTAACACGATATCACCTCTAAAGGTATTTATTTTCCAAAAATAACATCGGTATAATGTTGGGAGTGGTTATCGGAAGGTATTTGTGTATATATAATCCAAAAAATGGTTTTTATGTGATGATAAAAGGGAAAAATAGGTTACCATTTATAGAAGTTCTATGGGGGCATGAAAGGAATTATTCAAATAATTAAATTAATATAAATTATGCTTATAATAAAAATGACTAAAAATTATTAATTTCAAATATATGATGATGATGGATAGAAAATAATTCATCCACCAATATTTTATTGTTTTTTGTTTTTTATTCCATATCTCTTTCTTATAATCCTTATCACACCATTATAATGATTATAATGTCATAATGTAATTTAGAATTTTAGGCTTAATATAATTAATATAAAAGGTCAAACAACCCATAAATGAGTCATTTATGACATTTTGAGAAAAATGCTAATAATTAAGTCATTTATGTCAATTTTGACACTATTTCATAAATAACTTTTTCAATATTTTCATTACTACAAGATATCGTCATAGAAATTCATAAATAAAATGTTAAATTAATCTATATAATTCTTCTTTGACATTAATTATTTCAAATTAACTTTATTTTAAATCATTTATTATCATTTATTATATATTTTCTTTAACTAAAAAATTATGACATCATCATTGTATAATACTTTCGTGTAATTATTTCTATCCTAAAAATTAAAAAATTTACCATGAAGAATATTATATTTTTTGACTTAGAAATTAAGTTTATAGAAAAAAAACATTTACGTTTATAACCCCATATTAAAATTATTTCACTTTATAAAATCTAAAGTATGAAAAATTTTACTTTTCATTGAATAATATACTACAAATAGCTTAAATTAATCCATATGAAATTCAAATCTGCTAAAATCAGATAAATGATAATTTTGGTAGATAATAACTCGTCTAATAAAATTAAGATAGGTGTTATGGTAGTTTTTGAATATTTATAATATTATTTTTACCATTACATACACAATTTACCCTTAACTGTTGTAATAGAAATTAACAATGTAACTATTAATATTTTCCCAAAAACTAAAATGGATAGATTTAATAAATTTGGTACATATGATTCAAATTATGGTATCATTTAAAAAAAATCAGAACACATAATTCTAAAAATTAATTTAAAATTAATCTCATTGATAGAATAATAAAACATGTTTTTAAAGTTAAAAAGTTCAAAGGATTGAAATGTTTTTATATCCAAATTACATGTTATTATATTTAAAATGAAATAAATTAGAATAATTTATAAGAAATTGGTCTAATTATTATTTTAAAAATTAATTAATATATTTTAACACTGTAAATTATTCAGATGAAAATGAATTTTTTAAATAAAGTTTAGTATTTTTCACTATTGACAAAAAATGTGATACTTATCAAAAAAAATCAACATTAGTTATTTTTTTATTTTCACTTAAAATAACAATTTAATTTTCAAAGTATAATTTACAAAAGTGTCAAAACTACAAATAAAATAGTTTCTCCTTCAACAGTTTGAAGAATTTCATTTTTTCTAAGAAATACTTCTTTTATATATAAGATTAGATTTTTTATTATTTCATTTATATAAAACAAATTTGATTAATTTCATAAAATTGATTGAATATTATATATATATCATTATTATAATAAAAAATGGAGATTTGATAATTTATTGGTATAAAACAAACATATACATATTTATATTGTTTATAAGAAAAAAATTTCCATTTAATTTAATAGATGTTTAACTTATTTTATAATTAATTGGTGAGTGAATTATATATATTTTTATTAAAAATATTTCCATAATTCAGTTAAGAGTATTCATTCTCACCATTATAATAGGTAGATTTTAATGACAAAATTTAAATGATAATATTTAGTTGTTTTTATGCTTCATGGGTAATTACATGAATTCAATCAAAAATAATATTTCTTTTTAGAAACAGAAGATGTTAAATTTTACACGGTATATGTTTTTTCCATTTGAGATTAAATTTCTATATATCATGATATATGTATATTTCATATTATTCGATGTTCATTTCATTAGAAAATAACTCCAATGCCTATGTTTTATCATAGGATTTTGACCAAATCCATATTGTAATGTTAATATAATTTCCATTACTAAGAATTTTAAATCACCTCTTTATTCTATTTTCCTTTCACTAGGGTATAATTACATGTGAATTTTTTTTTTCTATAAGGGATTCTAGAATTTTATTTTTATAGGTAAAATATTAGAGATTATTATGTTTGTGTATCTAGTCACCAAGACAGAAAAAAATTTGGCCTTTGGGAGATGTTTCTATTTAAAAGATATTTTATTTAATTTATCAGTATAATATATTATTTATGTTAATTTTTATAGATTAACTTTATTTTTATCATATCATGATTTTTTTATTTTTTATAGATTAGTTCACATGAATTTTTTCTTGGGGTCAGATAACCTTAGTGAACACCCTAAATATGATTATATGTAAATAATTCTATATTAAAATATTTTCAATTCTTTATTATATGGTTTTAAATAGAATTTCATACATTAATGAAAATAAAAATTCTATTTATTTTCTAAAACATATTTATATAGGGGTAATACCCATGAAAATGATGAATTCTGTATTATCTCGACCGCTACTAAGTGCATGATAAGGTGGCCTAACTACATAATTGTTTTGATAATCCTAGTGGATATTCCTTAGTAAAATAATTTATCGTTACAATCCATTTGTAATGATTTATTATGTTATGTATTTAGGATACATGTTTGAGAACCCAACCTAATAAAAAACTATCTTGATATAGGAGTGGTTTATGTTGAACATAATGAAAATGTAATAGTTTCAATGAGTAACAAATTTCATGTTTGATGTTTTCCATTATAGAATAAATATATTTCACTCATTATGATCATTCGTATTTGATAAATGTATATAATAATGGTATTACAAGTATATAATGAATGTTATTAACAATATAGTAATAATGGATAATGTGGCATATAATATGGTGATCTACACAAAGATTTCACTAATTAATCAGGGTTTGGATCAAATAAGAAATTAATATTAATATGAACCATACTAAGTACATATGAGTAGTAGAAAAAAAGTGAAGGGTCGATCCAACAACGGGTGGGGGACAGAACAATGAAAACTATAGGCTAAAGGCCAGGTCACTCCAGTTTTAGTATTATTTTATTAAATTAATTATGAAAATAAAAAATTTGAATTCAAATAAGAAATAAGAATATTGGGGAACAAGTTCCTTGGGTGGTTTTACAAAATTTATTTATCTTTTCTTGCAATATATCCATACTAAATAGTTGTGCAACCATCTAGTTTTATCTTAGAAGAAATTGTAATTCCCTATAAATATTTTGCATAATTTTAATCATTCTTGGACAAATGAATGAAAATAACATGATTCCTTATGATTATACTTCCAAAAGTAGAATATTATTTACATTAAATGTCTATGACTAAATTATCTCAATAATGGTGGGTTTTACTCATTAATGATGGAATATAGTCAATAGATCAAAGACTAATAAAATTTTCACAAATTAATAATATTATACAACCATATAATATCATAGTTATGAGCTAAGGTAAATCAATCAATAATGGTATACACCCCCATTGACCGATTTTTTCGTACCATAGGGGTCTTATTGAACCATCATCGATTGATTTCCACTGAATGTTAAACCCAAATCCATATGATAGAGAGACCAATAAAGAACGAGAATGAATAAACAAAAGGAAAATAATAAACAGATTATAATTAAAAATAGAAATCATCCAATTATTACCTGAAATATTGAAAATAATGGAATTAAAAAAATAAATATATGATTAAAACTGAGAAAAACCCTGTGACAACCTCATAGTGGTCACACCTCAATAGTGGAATGGAATCCTTGAATACCTTGGCCAGAACCTAAATTTATAAGAGTGGAACTCATCTCTCATATTTAGTGGGACAAATCCTTAGTGAAATGGTCATTTAGAGTGGTCAGAGAAACAAAATACTGCCAAATAATAGATGAAATATTTGTTTTTATGGATTTCACAAAAAAATTGCACATCATGGAATGTTTTTCACGATGTGTAATGTGGATGGATTCTCACAACGTGAGAATTTTACTCAACACGTATCCTTAATGTAGAAATTCAGAACCTCCCTTTCATCTATCTTCTCTATCTTTGGGACTCAGAAACTCTATTTCATCCTCATTCTTCATATTTTCTCCTTCAAAGTGATTCATGATCATCCTTCGAAATAAAGTTTCCACGTACGAAGTTGGATGTGTGAAGTGTAATTTTTTACTTCAATTCCACTGTTTTTCTGTGGCATTGCTCTAAATTTCAATCCTATATAATAATTCACAAAACATTAATTTCGAGCACAAATATTATATTAAAACAATTAATATTTAATGGAAACATACATACAATCTCATCAAAATATGTATATAAAATAGAGATGTTAACTTTTGTATAATACCTTTTGGTTATTCTCACACATCTATATTAATTTATGATTAATGGAATGAATCATTAAAAAAAATCTAAACTCACAAAATAGGATAAGTATTTGGATTTATAGTTGATCAAGGGAAAAATATGGGAAAGGAATGAAGACTAAACCTCCTAAAAAATTGTTAGTAGAAGAACCCAAGATATTGTCTCAGAGGAACAAAGTAGTGTTTCATGTGTAAGAAAATTTTATATCATTCTCATGAATGTTGACCTATGATGATAATGATGGTCCCGAAAATAAATGTGATGAATTTTAAAATTTTGAATTTCTATAGTTTATGTATTAGGAAAACATATTCCTAAAAAAAATATTTGATGATTAGAAAACATATAATTGGCCTCCAAAACCAAAGAAACAAGGGAAATCCTATGAAACAACAACTACTGAATGTGAGCAATAAAAAATTGTTAAATGTTGAAATCATGATAAAGTCTATATTTTTGGATATCAAATTATAATCTGTTTTATCCACCACAATATGACTTTTATTTTTTCTATTATAATCAATCTGATAAACTAATGATTTGATATTTTCTTTTATTATTATTGTTTACAAATATGGGCTTATGGAAAACATATTTTCTATCCTTTAGAGATATTAATTTTTATTTTATAAATATAATGGTTTATCCCCCCATAGAATCTATATTAAGAAATAATTAAGGAATTAAAATTTCATATTTTCATCCAAATTCTCTTAATCTATCTTTATATAGTTGAATATTAATCTTATAAGAAAGTAATTCTATTATTGGAGAAATAATGCATAGTCATGGGGGACAGATATATAAATTTTTTATAAAATAACTCAATATTTGGGTATTTCTATTAAAAAGTAAATAATTAGTTTCATCAAATTAATTTAATTATAGTGGTGGGAATAACATCAAAAATTATCTCTCAAGTTATATAAATCTTACGCATTTTCCAACATGTATTTATTATTATGTAAGAAATAAAACATTAATTATGTAATCTATTTAAGGGGTTATAATATAATTACTTTATATTATATATCCTTTAATAAATATAAAGTGTTCTATAACTTCTACTTTATAATAAACAAAATTTAAAAAACCAATCCATGTTATGATGAAATTAATAGAAAACCTATAATGAACACAAATATATAAAAAAATTATATTTTATTACCTTTTTTTCTCTAAATAAATAATTTGAGTTAATATTGAAATGTTTACTTTCAATAAATTATTTTTTATTTATATGAAATATATTATTTTAGAAACCCATTTGAAAACTCTTAAAAATTAAAATAAAAATATATGAAATTAATTTTTTAAATAATATATTATATTTGGATATTTTTTATAAAATATTCAAAATTTAGTCGAATAGTTATAAATACTGTTTACTATAACAAAAATTACATTATTTTTAATCTAAGTCAATTTCAAAAAATATTTATCAATATATTATCCGTTTTATTTCAAATGTTACGTAAATAATATTTAGAAAATAAACTAGGATAAGTATGTGTCATATTTAATTAATAAATAAATAATAGTTTTATATACGTTATATTACATGTTTAATAAAACATAAAATCACTTAGTTAAAACTAGTTACCTAGATTAAAAAATAAAGAGTAAAATGTGACAACACAATTGTAAAAACCAATTAATATTTTTGAAGAATGTTTGGAATGTCTTGAAGGAGACACACAAACCCAAAAAAACCCCTTACTAAAAATGTTTCAATTTTGATATTTTTACCATTGAATAGTTCTATAGAATAATTAAAATATATTAGGTGTTTCCAAAATTACCAATTCCCTCCCTTATAAAAGGGTAAACATATACTCTTTAAAATATGAACCTCTCCTTAGAATTAAACTTCTAATCTCTTCCTATTTATTCTTAATAGAAATTTTTATAAAAAAATATCCCCCTATTATAACTAATATTTATCATAATTCCTAAAATTTGAAAATAATTTCTGAGGAAGAATTAAGCATCAAATGTAAGTATTATCCCATTTTGATGTTATAGTTCTATTCCTATACTTCCAAATTTCTATTCAACATAATAATTAAATAGAATATATATAATTATTATAATTTTATGCTTTCATATTAATGGTAAAATCCATAATTAGTAATTTCCATCCTCTTATAGAAACAAAGGAACCCCAGTCATGCATGTCTGTGGACTACCACCACATAAAAAAGTCAATATATCATTTTTCATAATGTTTATAATTAAATAAAAATTATTATTAACAAATTATAAAAATCACATAAAAACAAAAATAATATTTTTTTAATCTGTTGTAATTTTAATTTGACAAAATAAACACCTCCTTATACGTACTCACAATTTTAATTGACGCATATTCATGTTCAGATCAGTTTAATGAATGATAAAGATTTTGATTTAAAATCTAGTTATGAATGAATATGGGAATGTAAAAAATAATATGTGAATAATATGATAATAAAAACAACAAGACAATTATATGGTTTTGTGAGTTTTTTTAATTATTTAACATATTAGAACAATATAATTTAGGTTCTCTTAAATAACTTAAATAAGTCATTATCTATTTTTTTCAATTTACATTAAAAAACAAATTAAATTAATTGAGAACATTTAAAATCAATATTGGTTATAAATTAAATAATATTAAATGATATAGTAGTAGTTATCTATGTATCAAATAACGGGTAATGATATCGATACAATTTAATTTGTGAAAGATATTTTACATTATTGACAATTTATTGTAAAAATAAGCTATAACAAATTAATATAATCATCATATAAAATTATAATATGTATTATAAAAGGGAAATAGTTCCGTTAAATTTGTGAAATATGATATTAGGATAGGTATTTTGTTTTACTATAGGTTATATTTTTTTCATCTAAGAATGTCAATGTGGAAATGTTTTCCATCTAAATATCATTTCATTGTTAAATTTAAATAATATACACCATTTTCATATTTGTATGGTGTAAATTTAGTCAAATTTAAATTTCAATATCATTATTTTCTTATATTTCAAGATATTAAATGTTCATTTTTATGTTATCTTTCTCATGGGGTTTTGAATAAAATGATTCAATGTTTTAAAGGGGTTTTGTTGACTTAAATATTTTCCATGGGTCATAATCACATTTATCTAACTATTATCTTTCAAGATTGATCAATTTTAAAATATTTTGATTTTATGTTTTATTTACACATATATTTATGGGAAAAATTCACAACATATTCTCCAACCCTCGTGATTATATTATTTTGTTGAAAAAATTATTTTATTCATTTTCAATTGTTTTAATCTATATTTCATATATATATATATATATATATTAATAAATTCTTAAAGTATTTCTTACCCTTTAATATTTAATGGTGTTATCACACACTTCACATTTTGTCCATTGATATTTTTAATTTTTTAATCATTCCACTATTAAAGATTATTTTAAAGGTAAAAATTGTCACATTACTTCCATGATCCATTTTCAAATACATTATATATTTTTATCATTTTTGAACTTAATTATTCTATTTTATAGTAAATTTTTTCAATGTATTTTCTCTCTCAATATTTAAAAACATTATATCATTTTTATGTTTCCATTATTGATAATTCATTCTTATTGTAAAAATATTAAAATTATTTTCACATTCCCTTTTCCAAAACACTATTTCTTTTTAAAAAATTTATTAATAATGATTGTTTTCCAAAGTATATGATTTCATTGTATTTTCACATCAACTTTTTGAAACTATAATGTAATTTCAGGGATATTTGTTTATAACTCTTTAGAATAATCATTTCATAATTCTTCACCCCCTTCAAAAAATTAACATTTGAAATTAATTTCTAGGGAAAACCCAAAAAAGGTTTTCTGAAAAAAAAATTATTTTCAATAACATATACCCTCAAAAGATTAATTTTATAGAACTGATATTTTTTCGCCATTTATATGATATTATAGTAATATTATGTTTAAAAAATAATATTTCTAGTATTTTATGATTTATTAAGTTCAATATTTTTGGATTATTTAATATTTTCTGAAATCCTAATCTATTTTGAAAAATTCATTAAGATAAATATTTTGATTGATTCTTAAATGGTTCACATTTTTATAGATGATGATGGGTGGGATATTATATCACCCTAAAATAATGTAGATGTTAATTTATATCTTATATTAAATGAATGAATTATAGTGACCACTATTTTCATTGCATGAATCATGTGAATTTTTTCCCCGACATGATGTGTAAGAAATATATATGAGAGAAATATAAATAACGTGTAATTTTTTATTCACCAAATAAAGAATTTGAATTTTGTTAGTTTGAAATTTTATAATTTAAATATTCTAATGTATTTTCCATAGTTTATTATTACATTTTATTTTATGTTCAAATATGACAATGATTATGGTCCTTCACTAATGGTTATTGTTTTAAGATACAACACAGATTTTCTGATGTATATGTTTTCTCCATTTGATATTACATGTACTTTATTAATGAATTATTGACAAAAAATATACTTCTATTTCATTTTTAATAAGAAATATATCTAATTAACAAATTTATATATATTTTTATGAGTGAATACTTATTGAATTGTTGATCTGTTTTCCCATCCAGCATGTTTGAGCTCTAAATTTTGATTTTTTCCATTCTCTAGGTTATGAAGACATGTTTAATTTTTTGGAAGTCATTAAAGGAGTTATTAAGAGTTCAATTATGATTAAAATATATTATATTAATACTTTTATTGTGGATAATATGAAATAAAATAAATTAATTAGTATTTGGGAAATGTGACTATTTGTGAGATGTATAATTAAAATCATGATATTAATGTATTAATTATTTTATATTTATCTTTGGGAGGTTTATTCTTTGTGACTATTTGTTTAATAATTTTTAAAAAGATAAATGAATAGTTATTAAGAACAATTATTCCTTTATTAATAAGGGGATCTAATATAGTGATTTCCTCTTTGAACAATACACTGTTAGCAAAATAATCAATGGAGAATAATGAAGAGGAATTGAAAATAAAAGTAAATATTTTCAATGAGTGATAATTATATAAAGGAATTCATATGTCTATAGAGACTAGAAGGATATCCATTTTTCAATGTTCTTGTGAGGATAAATGTTAAAATTTTGTATATTCCCATTGAAGCATAAATAATAATTTGAGGATGGGTAATATACCCAAGAGTTCAATTCATGATGAAAAGTAGGTTACTAGAAAATTTTACTTGTTTCATTAAATCATTTAGTGTTCTATTTTTAATAAATAATGAAGAAAACAGATTTTTGGATAACGTAGAAATTACAACTAACTCAAAATATTAGGTTTTAGTAATTAATGAAGATATAGATTTTTATTTTATGTGTAGAAAAAATATGATCTATTCGATTTAAAATTATTTAAGTGATAATATTTGATAAATGGGATTAATGATTTAAATAAGATGTTATTATCAAGAAATAATAATATTTAAAAAAATTATGAATGGATTGTAACAAATTAAGAGTATTTATTTTATAAATTTCATCATCATGTAATGATGTACCAAATAATTAAGCAATCCATAAAAATTAGGGCATCATTATTTATATATGTTTTTTTAATTATATATAACTATGGATTTTAATTATATTAATTTTTCCAGAAATATAAATAGTAATCAGCTAGTTTCTAAGAAAATACAATGGTGTATATAGTATAAAGGCCCAAACATGTTTATATGGACAGAATGTGAATTTAGGATAAAGAATCAATAAATTTAATGATATTATAATATAAAAATATTCATCATATTCATAATATTTGTTTTATATTTAGTTAATGATTTTGTTTATGGATTGTTTGTTATATTTCTCTTATGTGTGGATAAAATTCTCTAAAAATGTTTGGATTTGAAATAGGTGATAGTGTGGAATTAGTTTCTTATCAAAACCATTGACATATATTATCTTATAGTATGAAGAGGTTATTTTTGTATAATGACTAATAAATAATAAGTGGTGGGAACTATAATGATTCTTTTTCTAATTAATGAATGTCTTATAAAGAATCATAATAAATAGGTAAAATATTATTTCCAATCTAATTATCTATTAATTTATATAAATAAAAAAGGAGGATAAAAATGATGATGAAAAAAGTAGGAAAATGTTATTATATGAATCTGTAATATGAACCTATATATATTCAATATTTTGTATGATGTTTCAATTTTTAATTCCAATTGATTTTTATTTACATTAATTAAAATATTAGGATTGAAAGAGGAAAAAATTTAATCACTATTGGCATAAAATTCAATGTTATTTTGTAATTATATGTATTTTTTTAATTTATATTTTCTTTAAAGATTTATATATAGACTATAGAATAGTTATGGATTTAAAATTATATACTATAAACATTATGTTCACTTATTTAGAAAGCCTTTTTAGTTGTATATCCCTAGTAATATAGTATTTTTTATGAAAATCAGAAATGTAAATTACGTGGTTATAATTTTGGACGAGAGTGATTTTACATGTGATAATGGTGTATTAGATTGATTCATTTTTCTAAAACAATTATTTAGGATCGTTTTTTTCATTAATCATAATATACATAACAAGTTAATAATGTTTTATGGACGATTATTTATGTTCTTTTTAATATAATTTAATTTTTAAATTAAAATCCTCAAAATAATTTTTTATTGAACATAACATGTTTCAAAACACATTTAAGTATCAATTGAACATTTAATATATAGAATAAAATATTGAGGTGATTCTATAGTGGTTTCAGTGACAATTTTCAACTAAAACGTAAAAGTTAAAGAATATTTTTTTAATTATTATTACTATCATGGATTATAGATATACGATCAAGACACATATGGGTAGTAGATGATGTGTTAAAATTCATTATTTGATCAATACATTTATTATATAGATAGTTAATTTTTTTATTCAAAACCCCACCCCTCGGGGACAACCTGGTTGGCGATGAGTTGATTGTTTCACCCAATTCCAACTTCCAATATAACAGGGGCTACTGAACAGTACTGAGTAGGCATAACACACAAATTGGAGGACATACCCTTAAGTATCTATATGCATTCACACATATCCAAATACTATTAAATGCATGATATTAAAGAACTAAATTACCAAAATCTATTGATAAAATCAATCCCACAGTAGAGTATGTTATTGAATAATGGAAATCATAAAGGCACAAGTATTACCCCTCAAAGAAAATAGAAGAGTCCAACCTATTACGAAATAAGAGACTCATATAAATTTAATAACATACAATGATCCCTGGTCTATCTACATAATTATGATCTTCATATTCATGGTCCTCCTATGTATTTATCAAATATCCAATTATCTATATAATACATAGAATGTGTGGGTAGAACCCATGCCAGTATGAGTGTTAAAAAACAAGTATGACCCATAAAAATAAACAAACATAAAAATTATAAGATTATTTATCCCATTATAAGTTGGGTTATTAGGATATGAGACATATAATACGGAATAATTTAAACCCAAATAGACACATGATATACTCAAATTATAATTTATTTATCAACTATAATATTACAAACACGATTCTCCTCAAAGATTATATGAAACATTAATCCATGGAAGTGACTCCATGAACCTTTATTTCACTAATGGGACTCATCTAACAGGTCATTCGTATCAGGTATCTCAATATAAGTACGTAATGGAACTATAATAATTTAAATATATTGATTTGGTATGACACCTATAGTGATCTAGGATTATCATACATTTACATTACATCATTGTTTTTGAATATTCTGCACAATAACAAATTTTCATGTCTACGGACTATAATAGTTTTGTGTCTTTGGAAGCATATAAAAAAATATTCTAACATGGCGAAATATCATTAACACTTCCCACAAACTTATCAACATATCATACTTCTACATAAAACATTTCATCATAACCTGGGAAAAGGAAACATCAAAAAGGGGTGAGCTCAAATGCTCAATAAGGGTAAATAAATGAAATATGTAAACATAACACATACATAAGGGTATGATAAGTTGATGATAAAATTTTTAAATCATGTCTGGTATATCAAAGATCATAAAGATGATACATTAAATAAATATTCCCCATTCGTAATACATGAATCGAAATATAATCTTGAATATGAACCATGTGATAATATCATTGAAATAAGACATTGATTTATTAGAAACACATAAAAATTTAATATATTTTCCTATAAGTCAAGGATCATTTCCAAAAACATATTTGGGAAATTTTTGGGGAATACACTTATTAGGTGGGAAAAACCAACATCCCCAGTCATAGTCCATTCCATTTATTGTATGGGTTTCCCCAATTTCTTATAGGGGATTGGGTTTCCCTGTCTTCCCATAGTGGTTCAAGATTATTGATCCTCCCATATTGAGTAAGGTTCCCCGCCTTCCCATAGTTTATAGGGATTCCCCTTCACTCATAGTTGATCAAGTTTTCTTTATTCCAATAGTATATCCGGATTCCCTATCATCTATATTGTAACAATTCCATCAACTCGAATCCCATTATTATCTCATGAGACAAAGATCTTCACCTTATGCAATAGAGGGATATATAGGTCCCACCCATCACACAATGAAATTATACATACATAATCCAAAATATATTAAACAATAATATCATAACTTATTATGTAAAATGGGTTTCATACACATGTAATCATATCTTAACCTGGAGAAATTTCGATGTCACATAATCATTTCATCAAAGCATAACCATGGAAAATAAGAGAGTATCATAAACATATATCCCATGAATGATAAATGGGTGACATTAACATCTTTCCATAAAACCATATAGCATTAAAGGAATAATTTTAATGATATTCCTGGATCATATCCTTGGTAAATCATAATCTATAAGATTGAATTTTCTATATAACATATAAGGATTTTGAATGATCACTAGAAACTAAACATTTGTTTGAAAATAACGTTATAAAAAATATAAAATTTTTAAAATCCTTTTACTTGAAACCACTTTCAATACATATACATTAGCCCTAAGAATAATTCATAAAATTTCATGATAACAATAACCTTTACGTGTTGAAAATATCTCTTTATAACATAAAATGTATTGAAGATCATTTTACTTAAAAATAACCAGGAAAACATATAGCGAATCATGAAATGAATTAAAAAAAATTAAAAAATAATTTAAATATGTATAAATGAACAATTTATATCATTGAAATAATTTTTTAAAACCTATATTTGATTACATATAAAAGACACTTTTAAATTTTTTTGAAAAATTGTTTTAAACATAAAATAAATTTTCAAAAATCATTTTCCATTGAAAAAGATTTTATTATTAATATATTTAAATAATATCAGTACACCAATTTTCATTTAAAAAATAACCTTGTAAACATACAATGGAAGCATCATGGAAATTATGATCTTGTGTAAGGTATGTCTATACAAGTCAAAGTTTCCCTTTTCACCTTAAAAGTTTAGAATAGTCCCATTATCGGATAAAGACAAGAATATTTCATTTTAAAATATTTTTAAAAAAATCTGAAACATGGGAAAAGTTAATTATAAAAATCATAGGATATTTGTTTGTATTTTTTAAAAAATTCATTAGAAAACACATGTTTTAAATAACCTATATTTCCAACCAAAAGGATAAATAAATTTAAATTTTTAGGAAAACAATTTATTAATTATATTATGTACCAAAGTGTGGGAAAATTATACCATTACTTAAATATAACACGAATAGAAAAAGCGTAAGAAATATCATGATATTTCATGAGAGATGGATTATAATATTTCATCAATGGAATCATAATAATAAATACTCTTTATAAATTATTACATTGTGGATATAAACTGTCACCACTTTGGTAACATTGAATCATAGTATAATGAAATTATAACATTACATGAAGCTCAAAATATTATGAGAATAATGATTTTCAAGATATAATAAGTAATAGGAATTATATAAAACCCATATAAAAATATAGGTTCATAATGTAGAAGGTGTCTTAAAGAAGAAGAATTATGATAGAATTACATTATCAATTGGGTAACCATTCAAACATAAACCCAAATAATAAGAGAGAATTACATTGAAATTTAAATATCCATAAATTTATGTATAATATTCATATTAATACTCATTGGAGAGTATATACACCACAAAAAATAAATCTACGATGAATGAAGAATATATCACCGGGATATAATAAGTGAGGGAAGATAACTATTTTCTTTAGTCCTGACTTCATTTTTAGAGGTTAAAACCACATCTTCTTTGGAAAATAACTCTTGGATTGAATAAAGGGATCAATTAGTTTGGATTATAGTTAAAGGGAGGAATGTATAATGATATGTGGTATGTTTGGATTTTATTTGATTAGTGGTTTTGTGATCCATTGGGATTGAGAGTTTTGAATGATTTGAAGGGTTGAGGGACTTTTTATAGGGGAGGACGAGTGTAATTCTTGTAAATTTTGTAATAAGGAATTTCATCCACGTTTTCTTTTGAAAACCAGTTACATTAATGAAAATAGTTCATCCCAATGGATGATAGGGTCTAAATGTATCCATCCAGTTGATTTTGACCAAAACTGTGGTCATTTTGTCCATTAAGTGTAAGGTTTAGCACATTCTTAATATAATTTTCATCTTTATTATTTTAATTATGTTTAATTACATTCACTAATATTTTTGTTGTCAAAGAATTATTTGACCTTGTTATAAAATATTAATTATTCAGATTTTAAATATTTAATCCATTTTTCTAAATTCAAATCACATTAGTTTATGAAATTAATTTAAATTTAATCCCATATACGGGTCATGACAATGAGTTTTAATGAAAAACTAATTAAATGTTTTGAATTATTTCATATCCATTATTCATGAGAATTTGTTTCTAATGAACTATATTAGTTAAATTGATGTATTAACAATCTTATTAAATAAATAAACCCAATTAAATTTTAATTTATCTAAATAAATAAATTAGGTGAAAAGTAGTTTTGAAATAAAATTTAGTATTATTCACTATTAATAAAAAGTGAAATATTATGGGAAAATAGAAAAAAATTAACCATAATTTAATTTTTTATTTTCCTCTTTAAAAAATGAAGTTTATTTTTTTAAAAAAATACGATTATAAAAAAATAAAATTTAAAATCTGTTGGTAATTAAAAGGCAGTAAAATTACATTTTAGAAGAATACAAATTTTTATTTATTAAATAGGATTTATTCATATCTTATACCTATCAAATATATTTAATGAGTATAAAAAATATTTATTGAATATATAATATATAAATTTCATGGAAAACATTAATTATTATTTTTACATAATATTTTTTCTTAGAAAAATACTTTTATTAGGAATGAATTTTCTTAATTTTCTAATAGTTCATGCACTCACTTATTCTAATTGATAACCAAAGGATTCATCATACTTTAAAAATTTATTTAATATTATTCATAAATTTATTTCTAATTGGTGGTTGGTATTTATGAAAATGTTTTAATAATAATTTTAATTGTATTATGGTGTTCAGTAAAACTCAACCTTTCATATGACATAAGCTATAGATGGTACTAGGTATTGTGTGTAATACAAGAGAAATATATTGTCACATGTATCACAAGATAATAAAAGTGTAACATGTATTATAATATTGACATGGTGTTATATACAATGCAATCCACTCTTAGTGATTCCATATGAAAGATCTATATTCAGTTTTGTGTCAAATGAAAAGTATCCAAAAGGTAAATTAATTAAGGAAAAAATAATACAAAAAATATCGGGGTGATACATTTTACCCCCTTAAATTGATATTTTTAATCAAAATTCATTTGTGTTATCAATGTTTTAATACTTGAATTCGCCTTTATTGTATACCCATGTTGTAAAAAGTGGAGAAAAAAATCTATTTAAAAGGAATAGTTAGAAACATTATGGTTACCAAAAGTAACACATAAATTTTTTCCCAATGATGAGAACACATGTGGGAAGTGAAAACGTGGACATAAAAAAAATATAACTATAATGTTCTTATAGATAGTGGAAAATAAAATTGTTAAAAGAAACATAAAAGTCACAAATCTGTAAATTAATGCTGATCATAGGGTATATTTGATTCATCAGATGTGAAGGTAGTAGGATAATATTTTTGGTTTCAAGAACCTTTTTCATAAAGATAAATAATTATCATGAAAATATATACAGACATGACATCAAGAGAACCTCACTATTTACTGTTCCATGATCAACATCCACTTCATCTCTTATTCTATGAAATGAAGTTGAAATTTTCATTCATGAAGAATTAATAGATCATGAGAACTACAAATAGAATAACAGGCCATTCCATTTATCTTTCACACAAAAAAAGGGGTATCACATGTTATCAAATATAATAACACTTTATATGGATATATAATAATTTAACATAAACCATTTCATGAATAGTAAATCTTATAACCCTTATAAAAGAAAATCTTCAAAAAAATAGATATAAGGTTACTAAATTTATCAAATGTAACAAGGTATTATTCCCCAATACATCCTAAAATATCTATTGGTCTTCACATAACGAAAATGTTCATACCATCATCATGAATTCCCTTTAAACATGATATTAAATATAATCACCAAAAATTATTATTGAAAGAATGATTTTTTCCTTATTACAATGATTATTTGATATATTTATTCAATCCAAAAATGTTTTGAACTTCATTAATGATAGAATAATCCACTTTTCTTCAAGTCCACAATTAGTTCCAAGGTATGCAGTATCGTCTAATTTAAATATTCATATCAAAAATATCTTTATCCAAATAACATTATCTTGACATGAGGAACATATTAAGGGCTATATTTACCTTAATCATGTCATTTACATGGACATCACCTTTCCATTAAATCCATTTTCTATCCTATAATAAACATTCACCATATTCTTGTTATTCTATAATGAGAAAACATAAATTGGAGAATAATTTTATATTTCACTATTCATATAACAAAAATATTGAATCCAAATACATAAAAACATTGATCATTGAAATTTATCCTAAAGGGATAAGAAGTCAACGTCTTCATATTAATCAATTAAATTGTCAATTCAAATTTCATTGGAAGTTTAGTAATCATATGTAATATAACCATTCCATTTTCCAATATTCTAATTCTCTTTTGGATATTTTCTCTTAGGAAATATATTTCAATAATGATTATTAATTAAAAACATAAATTTCATATCATTTGAATATGTATTAGGGAGACCAATATTAACACCCATTAAATTAATTAAACACTTCATTTTTCTATTGTAGTTACATTATTTGTGTTCTTATTTTTCACAGTCAAAACATATTCGTGTTCCTATAAATCATTTTCTTAAGAGAATTGTTAAACTTTATTGAAAAAATTGAAAATGAAACTTATGTTTTTAGGTTATTCATTACACAAACACGTTTTGAACTCCTTAAATCTCTTCCTTGGTGAGTCTAAAAGTTATTTAAGTTACACATTTTTAATCATGTTCCATGAAAAAAGGACTACACGTTATTAAAAAGTACTTCACTCTAGTGATCATCCCATTTGAATTCTCATCAAAAAATTTCCATAACATTCAAATTTAATCAATTTCCCATTGGTTCTCACAAATTTTTAAATCAGAATGTTTTGTGTCAGACTAATTTATCATAGTGGAAAACCACATAATCATAGAAGAAAATACTTATAGAATGTCTATATCTGGACAAAATCTTATTTAATCTATGAATCATTAGATTTATTTTTAGTAATTCATATTCATCCACTAGTTAAATCATGCGTGATGGTTCCTTAAGAAATTATTAATTACTAAATAATATCCCCTGAGAGTGTCAAAAATGATGTAAATAAAGGCCCATTGTTGTTCACCAGTTCATGATAATGTCTAGATCAATATGGTATTTTTTGAGTTATAACAACGTACATTTTTTCCCGAGACATATCCACTTTTAGTATCTTGATAAAATGTCATTTCATGGAAACCACTCACTCTATGATTTAACAAAATTATAGGACATTTTCTTAAACATTAACTAATCATTATAATTATTATTATATACATACCTATACATATCCTTAAAAAATATACCTAGGGATATCACATA
The DNA here is from genome assembly GCA_963277665.1 of Viscum album. Lineage (NCBI taxonomy): Eukaryota > Viridiplantae > Streptophyta > Magnoliopsida > Santalales > Viscaceae > Viscum > Viscum album. The sequence continues at coordinate 65,238,659 of OY728165.1, read as the reverse complement.
AGATTTCTCATATGAATTTGTAATGGATGATTAAAAATTTCTTTTGATACCAAATATTGAAACCCAGGATTACCATACATGAATATTAAATAATTTTTGAAGAATATTCATCACATTATAAAAGTAAATGTTTGAGGTGCATAATAGATTAGTGTTTTGGGAAACATGAAAAAACTACTTCTATCTTTTTGAAAGAACAACAATGTTTCCCAAAAATATCTTCCCATTTAGTACATCGACTTAAAACCATTCTTCATAGCCTACGGAAAGGAGACATAAGAAAGGGGGGATCTAGAATGCTCAATAAGGTTAAATAATGGAAATACATAAGATTAACATGAACATAAGGGTATAAGAAATCCAGCATAGCATTTAATGACAATACCATATTTATAAAATATTAGAAACAAGAGACATGGACTAATGATTATTTTTTCATAATATAATAATCATAAGAAAATCATTAATATGAAAAATTTGAGCATATCATAGGCATAATAAATATATATTTTTGAAAACCATTAACATTTAATATATTTCTATATAAGCCCATAATATTCTCCAAGAACTTGTCAGGTAACTTCATAGGGAATAAACGTATTACGAGGGACATAACAACATCCCCATTCATTTTCATTTTCTTATATGCAATTTATTTTTTATATCTTCCTACAGTTGATCAGTTATCCCCATCTTCCTATAGTGGACCATGTTCCCCCATATTCCTATAGTGGATCAGGTTTCATCATTTTCCCATAGTGGAATAGGTTTCCAAATATCCCAAAGTTGTTTGGGTTCCCCTATTTTCTTATAGTGGGTCAGGATTCCTTATTATCCATAGTGGATAAATATCATCGACTTGAATCCCATTGTTATTTTAAGATATATAATATTTTACAGAAGTAATTGGTGGGAAATATATATCACACCCATGTCATAATGAAATCAAAAATACCTATTTGAAAAGATATAAAAATGTTATATCATAACCTATGAAATGAAATGGATATCATAAACCTGTAATCAGACTTTAACCAATATAGAAAGACTAGTATCATAATAATTTCATCCAAAAAAACCCATAAAAAAGTGTTATGTTTAATAATTTATCCTAGGAAAGAGAAATGGGTTTCATAAACATCATCTCATAAAGACAAAAACCAATTATAAAATAATATAAATTTTATTTTCATATCACATCCCTAGGAATTTATAAACCATAACAAATAATTTATCATATATGGTGATATATTTTGAAAGATCATTTGGAATAAAACATTTATTAAAAAATCACTTTTTATAACATATAACATTTTTAAAAAACATATTCTTTTACCTAATTTGAAAAATATACAAATTAATCTTGAAAAATTGATTAAAACGTTTCTTGAAGAAAATATCATATATTCTTTGAAAAATGATATTTAAAGCATAAATCATTTTATGACTTTTTTCCTTCAAAGAATTTATTATATCATAAAAAGATCATTGAAATCTATTTGAAAAAACAATCTCTGAAAATATATTTAGAGTCAATAAAATAATATTTGAGAAAATTGAAATAATTTTCTATGTAAGAAATTTTTTTTTTAAAAAAAATGATTCACTGAAAATAATTTAGAATTCTTTTTAAACGTAAAAAAACATTTTTAAAACACATTTTAATTTTAATGAAATATCTATAATAAAAAATTTTCCATAATATTAAAACAAAATTAAAAAAACATTAATAATTAAAAACTAAGAATCATGAAAATGATGGTTATGATATCAGGTAAGTCCGTGAATTCGAAAAAATACTTTTTCACCATAAAAAATTAAAAAAGTGTCTTGATTAGAAAATTATATGATTATTAATTTTAAAACTATTTGGTAAAAGAAATTAATTGGTAAAAATTTCCTTTAAAACTACAGTATAAAAGCAGAACATTTTAAGAAAACATGATTGGTAAAGAACACTTTTTTTCAATAGAAATTAGAAATAATGATGGATTTTTATAAAAATAGTATCTTAATAATATTAAGTACCTATGAGAGGAAAAATGGTACCATTACTTTGATAAAACATTAATAACCAAAGGGTAAGATAATTCATGAGGCTTATTGGGATATATATCATAATATTTTATAAATGTTATAATAATTGTAAATAATCTTTATAAATGATGAGATAGTAGTAATAAACTATAACCACTTTGGTAAATTTGAATCATAATAAAATGGAATGAATAATATAACATGAAGCTTAAAATATCTTTAAAAAAAGTAGATTCAGTATATAGTATTTAAGAGGCAGTTTATATATCTTATAAAAAAATATGTGTTTATAATAAGTAATGTGCCTTAAATAATAAAAATTGACACATAATTTCATTAACAATTTGCAAACTTTTGAAACATAACCCCCATAATTGAAATAACATAATATGGATATGTAAATACCCATAAATTTAATTATAAGAATCATGTAATTCATCCAAAAATATTCTATCCCCAAGAAAAATTTATTTACAAGCCATGTATCTCATGGATATATGAAGTTAGGGGTGAAACCCTTACCCTATTTGTTGACTTTCTTTGAACAAGTTTTAGCATACTCTTCCTTGGGTAACTTCTCTTGGTTTTCACAGAACGGATTCTATGATTGTATTTATGCTAAAGGAGAGCCTTATAGAATGATGTTATGAATTTTGGGATATTATTTGAGTATATTTTTGGAAATATTATTGGTTTTATTTGTTTGAATAAATGGCAGGGGTGGGTACCTTTTTATAGTGGAGATGCAGTGCCATTCTTGTAAATTTGTGAAAAGGGAATTCCACCGACGTTTTCCAATGAAATTTGTCCCCAATAATAATCCAAATTAGATTTGTGGGAGTATATGGTCGAAATATGTCCATCTAATTACTTTCGTCCAAGTTTCTATGTCATTTTTGCAATTAAGTGTTAGGTTTAGTCTGTTATTATGTTAATTTATATCTTTATCATTGTAAATAATTTTAATTACATTCAAAAAAAATTTGTTCAAAAACTAATTTATTATTTTCATAAATTATAATATATATTGAATCAAAATATTGAATCCATTTTTCTATATTCTAATCACATATGTGGTGGATGTTTACTAAAATTTAATCTTGGAGATGGGTTACAATAGGTAGTTTTTGAGAAAAAATGATTAAATGTTTAGAATGTTTTTATACCTGATTTCAAAGTCAAATTTATTTAAATGACCTCAATTGGATAAAATTATTGAGAAATTTATAATTACAGTCTAAAAATAAATTAACATGTAATTCATATATTTAAATAAATTATATGAAAAATAAGATTTCAATTAAAATTCATTATCCCTCACTATTAATCAAATGCAAGAAACATCGTGAGAAAATAGAAAACAATAACCCAAATATATTTTTTGTATTCCGCTTGGAAAATAAAGATTATTTTTTAAATATAAATTATAAAAGCCTCAAAATCCTATTTAAAATTGGTTCTCCATTAAAAGGGGATATTATTACCTTTTAGAAGAATACATCATTTTATTCATAAAATTGGTTTTATTCTTATATTATACCTGAAAATCAATTTTATTAGTATTAAAATTATTGATATAATAAATAATATATAAATTTTATTGAAAAACTATAATTTTTTTTAAAATTTATTGATATAAAAGTATATGTTTATATAAAAAATAGTTTTATTATAGATGTAATTCCAATGTTTTCAAATAGCTCTAACATTAGCTTAAAAAATTGGTAAACAAAGGAATCATCTTATTTTCACAATATATAAATGTTTTCCATAACAAATATTCTTATTTCTAGGTGGTATTTATAATAATATTTTTGTAATAATATTAATAGTATCGTATAGTTTAGTAAAATACGATCTTATGTGTAACACAAGCAATCAATGGGACTTATTATATTTTTGTCTTACATGAAAACATAGTATTGTATAACCTCAATATAATATAAGTGTTTCATTTTGACAAATATTAATGTACTGTTCTGAATAACGCAAGCCACACTTAATATTTTCGTATGTAGAAATCTATATTCAGGGTTGCAGGAAATGAAATTTTTCAAAAGTTTAAATTAATCCAAAATTAATAATTCACAAAATTATAGTGTTTGAAATCACCCAAAACCATGGGTGAAACCAAAACCCCAATAACATTAGCATACATGATAGGGTATCAATACCCAGTGAATGGTGGTAATATTAACACCATCAACACTAAATATGATGAAGAAGGAATTATAAAGGATCCCAAAATAGTCCTATTAAGGGATTACCCAAATACAATTTGAGATAAAACCATACAGGGGATCACAATACTACACTAAGAATGTAATGACATAATGAACTTTAATATGGATAGAGAAAGGGATCCCACTATACTGAAACATTTCCATACTAAAGAGATGAAGGGCCTCCACTTTCCTAGGAAAAAGTATACGACATAGATATTATAACCATGTACTAAATGTGTTTCTCCATATCACATAGAATGTATTACTCTTTATAAATAGGGTATATTGGGAGTAAACAATGTGTATATGTCCAACAGATAAACATCATGCCATCAGAATGTTCCCATGTAACTCTGGTCATTCCTATGTTGTTTGGGCTATACATATATACTTTGGTATTTCCTGTATATCTGGCCATGTCTGAGTAATGAGTCATGCTCATTCACACTAGTAATGTTCATTTTTATGTAGAATAGGTTATATGTAATGCTTCAAGTACATCCCTCATTATGTGTAACTTGTATCACATGGAATCTGATTCACCTCCCTATGTCAAAACCAAACCTCTTTATTCAAGTGGCTATATGGAATTTGTTCCTAGGACTACCACCATATTGATGGGGATTTTATAGAAATTCAAATCTGTACGATGCCCTCACCCACACTGTTACAACCATCATATTCACTTCCAATCAGGTCAATAATCATTAATCTAGGTCTATCAATACCATTCAATCATTAGTGATAGGATTCCATCCATCCAATCAATTCAAAAATAACCCTCCATCACATTGTTACAATGTTGTATTCCAAATAAAGAAACGATGAGCACTAATATGATATCAACCATCCTCAATTAATACACCTTCATTGTCACACCATGATAAGAAAACCATGAGCAAAGTTATGATATCTTCATCCAGATTATAAATATGCAGTTATCGTTTATCATTTATCAGATGAATCACAGCCAAAAGAAATACTTTTGATGGATGTGCTATTAATGGGTGGATAAATCCATCGAAAACAAAAGAGTAATGAAAATAAATTTTTTTTTATTGGATTTGATTAATATTAATTAAAATTAAGAATGGATAAATAAGAAATATATAATATTAATTCCCAATTCCCTAGAAGAAAAACCAGATCCAGCAATCATGAATGAACAATGAATCAATCTATTGGTGGATCTGATGAAAATTTATTATGAAATTACTAATCGGAAATTAAACTAATGGATATAATTCCTTTATAGTGGGTTGGATTGATCACTATTGAAGAATGGAACTGCATCATAATCATTGGTGAGGTCCTTCATCTCTATTGGAAAAGATTAACCATTAGAAGTTGATTATAATCCTCTTTTGGTTGTCAATATCCCAGATCACCTCTAAAGGATCATCAATAAATCACTGAATTTATGTGTATAAAACATATAATTTTCTATAAAAGGCCATTTATAATGAATAGTTTTGATTATGATTCAATAAATTTTTTTTTATTAATAGAAATTTTTTGACATCAATGATGGAGATGAATATAAACACCCTAAACATAAAAATATTATGTCATGAATATTGTAAAAAACAAATTTATAACTCAAAAATATGAACATATTTCCAATTGTGTTACACATTAGGTAGTTATTCAACTATTCCATAAAAACTATGATCATGTTATAAAAATTATTTTTAATATTTTTATTATATCAGCACTGAGGCTCTTTGGGATTCTGAATCTTTACTCCCTTGGTTCTCAAATCTGAAAATATATTTTAATATATCAAAAATACACACATGGAAAAAATAATCATTTCATTCACCCCAAAATAAGGATTATTTCTCGAAATGTGAAAAAAAAATACTCAAAAAGTGGATATTAACATGATTTTATCTAGATCTTTACCTCCAAGGTGTTCTCCAAAATAATCTTATTCTAACACTCGAAATGAACCAAGGGAGTTTCTCACACTATAAGGGTCATCTACTGTCGTTCCTTGATCTCTATGGGGTACTATATAATAATATCTACAACCATAATGTCCAAATCACCGAATTTAGTATCCTATGATGGTATGTTCATTTATGTTCCCAACTATGACACATAGAAGATGTCATGTAATCACAACTGGAATTTTACCCATTACTAATAACTGTGAACCGTTGGTAAAGGCTGGGAAACCGTTGGTATATTATATACTTGTGGTTTCCCAAAATGTGGCCATGTAAGCCATTTGTATATACTTATACCAACAGGTTTGTGTAAATTGTTGGTGTATTTGATAAAGTAAGAGATATTCCAACAGTTTCACAATCCATTTTTATATGTTGCCCTTAAATCAATGGTTTAAAACCATTGGTATATAGTGTAAAATATATATCCATAGGATATACCAACGGTTTTTAAAACAGTTGTTAGCATTTTATACCAACAGTTATGAAAAAAACTGTTGGTATAATATACATTAAAGGGCTATACAATCGGTTTTGAAAACTGTTAGTATACATATGTTGCAACTCCACAACAGCAGTACCCAGCAGCCACCTCTAACCTGCAAGCTACAACACTCCATGACCTGCAAGAACACATACACCAAGAATCCAAAAGGCTACATGGGATTCTTGAAATTCATTCAGAATTCCGAAATTTCAAAATGTAAAATTCATTCCTCACTCAAATCACAACACAAGAGAATAATCCATAATCCAATACATCCACAATCCAATACATCTGGAATTGAAATTCAATAACACCCATTACACCAATACAAAATTAAAATCGAGTACATACAGAATCTAATACACATAACAGTATTCAAAATTTAGAATTCTATACCAATACAGCCAGAATCCAATATATCCACAATTAAAAAATTTAGAATTGAAAATCAATAACACCCCTAACAGTATTAAAAATTTAGAATTCACTACTCAATCAAACCACAACACCAATACACACAAGAGACAAAACCTACATGTTATAGGAAGCACATGGGATGGTTACTCATTGTCATGGGTCGACTATCTTAAAACCTATAGAAAAACATGAGTAGAGTGGACAACAATCATGATACCCACAAGAAAGAAAATGGTAGTGTTCATGTTCTTAGACCTATGATGAGTTATAGGAAGTGCACGGGATGTTTATATTCTACTAATGACTATATATCCATGTATAAATGGTTCCTGATGTGTAAGTGGGAAACATTGGCCAATTGTGATATATGATATTGGTTACCAGAAAAGCCTACATGTTTTTCATAGAATTTTAAATTAGAATAAGGGGTTATGTGGCAAATTATAATTTGGTCTCCTGAGTTTGATGTGAGATGAATCCCTATTATGGGTAGTGGGTATGAATATTTAATTATGTCTTTAGTATTGGGTTCCCAAATAGTCTTTGGTTTGGTCCTAGAACCCACTCATTTTGGATGGGATTGGTATATTAAATTTCATGTGTTTTATAATAGGCATATGAGTTCCTCACAAGAGAAGTGAACTGTTTGAGGCAAGACCATGGATCCTTGTGAAAAAGTATCAATACAATCTGAGTACATTTGGTCAGTTTTCAGTATGCAAGTTGTTGTTTTGACTTAAAATCATGTCCATTTCAAATTAAAGTTAGACAGTTTAAGTGGTACAAGCCACACTGTGTCTCAGATTGAGGTGGGGTTGACTTGTACACATCGCATATGACCCATGTATCGTTTTCATAAAGTATCAATATAATCCGAATGATTTTGGTCTGTTCTCTGAATGCCAGTTGTTGTTTTCACTTAAAATTTTGTCAATCTCAAATAAAAGTGAGACACATTGAGTGGTACTGGCCACATTGTGCCTCAGATTGAGATGGGGTTGACTCGTAAACATCATAAATGACCCTTTGATAATTTTTCTAATGTATCAACAAAATAATTATATGTTTGGTCAATTTTCTGAATGTCTGTTGTTTTACATAAAACAGAGACCATTTTAAACAAAAGAGGGACACTTTGAGTGATACCGTCCACACTGTGAATCAGAATGAGGTGAGGTAGACTCATACACGTCACAAATGTCCCATGGATCATTTTTATGAAATATTAACACAATAAGAAATCATTTGGTCAGTTTTCCATATGAAAGTTGTTGTTTTCACTTAAAATCTTGTCCATTCCAAATAAAAGTGAGGCAGTTTGAGTGGTACCAGCCACACCGTGCCACGGATTGAGGCGAGGTTGACTTGTACACTTCAAAAATGACCCATGGATCGTCTTCCTAAGGTATCAACAATATACGAATGAATTTGGTACGTTTTATGTATGCAAGTTATTTTTTTCACTTAAAATCATGTCCATTTCAAAAAAAAGTGAAATAGTTTGACTGGTACCAGCCACCCTGTACCTCGAATTGAGGTAGGGTTGGCTCTTACGCATCAAAAATGACCCATGGATCGTTTTCCAGAAGTATCAATAGAATCTGAATGTGTTTTGTCAGTTTTTCATATGCAAGTTGTCTTTTTCACTTAAAATCTTGTTTATTTATAATAAAAGTGAGACAATTTAAGTTGTAGTGGAAACACCGTGCCTCTGATTGAGGTGGGGTTGACTCGTACATGTCACAAATGACCAATGGATTGTTTTCATAAAGTATCAATAGAATTTAAAATCATTTTGTTAGTTTTCCATATGCTAGTTATTTTTTTCACTTAAAATGTTGTCCAATTAAAATAAAAGTGAGACACTTTGAGTGGTACCGAACACACCATGCCTCGGATTGAGGAGGGTTTGACTCGTACATGTCACAAATGACCAATGGAACCTTATTATAATGTATCAACACAATCCAAATATGTTTGTCCAGTTTCCCGTATGCTGGTTGTTTTTACTTAAAAGTGTGTCCATTTCAAAGAGAGTTTAGATTGGGATCCATGACACCGAATAAAGAGTTTTATTGTCTCCAAAAACAAGATAGGTGGTCCTTAAAATTTCATGAATTTTTGTGATGATTTGTATATTTTTAATTGCCTCTCACCCAATGTTGGGAAGTCAGTTCCGGGGGCTACCTGAGGTCCAGGGAGGAGGGTGGGGGCTGTCCGGGTTCTTGGGAGGAGGGTGGGGTGTTGTCCGAGGTCTAGGGAGGAGTGTGGGGGGCCTTCTGGGAGTCTATTTGAGAGGTGGGATGTCCAGGGTCCAAGGAGGAGGGTGGAGGCTGCATAGGGTCCAGGGAGGAGGGGGAGGGGATGTCCGGGGTCCAGGGAGGAGGGTGGAGGGCTGTCTGGGGGGGGGGGGGCAGTTCAGGGGTTGTCTGGGGGTTTTCCAGGGTCCAGAAATGATAGTGGGGTGCTGACCATGGTCAAGGGATGAGGGGGGATATTTGGGGTCGAGGGAGGAGGGTGGGGGCTGTCTGGTGTCAAGGGAGGTGGGTGGGGGCTGTCCGAGGGGTTGTCTGCGGGTTGTCTGGGGTCCAAGGAGGAGGGTGGGGGGATGTCCTGGGGGCTGTCCCAAACACATGGGATTGTATTTACATATTTTCTAAGAAAATTAATTCAAGGATAAATAAATAATTTTAATATATCAAATTCTAATTAGACCATAAATTTTATAAATTCATCTAAAAAATTAAAATTTTATTAAAATAGAAAAAATATAGATAATGTGATCAACATAATCACAGATATATTCAGGCACAATAAATCAATAAACAGAAAACGTCAATAATATCATCAAAAAATGTAACGGATCAATTTTTCCCTCATCTTAATAATTATCATCACCATCATCATCACCCTCAACCTCATCCTCATTTTCTTCCCCATCATCATCCTCGCCCACCTCATTTTCCTCGTCCTCATCCTCGGCCTCCTCATCGCCCTCCTCCTCCGCCTCGGCCTCCTCTTCGCCCTCCTCCTCTACCTCAACCTCCTCCTCACCCTACTCCGCCTCCACTTCAGCATCCTCCTCGCCCTCATATCGACCTCCACTGGAACTTCTACTTATTGCATCATATAAAGAATGCGTCGATGACATATATTCATCATAATAAATGCTGGCCTATAGTGGAAGTGTTGGATGTAAAACATCTATCAGTTTCATAAATGAAGGGCTTAGACTATAAGACTATTATTCCATCTCAATTGCCCTTCTTTCAGCCTGTTCTTCTTGTGCCTTAACTTGTATCAACTCGGTAGAACTACAAATCATACCTAAGGAGGGCCAATACCTCGTTGAAACTATACTCTTCCCTTGTCAGCAGCATTCTCTACCAGGGTGCTTATCTCCCAACACATAATGCAAGTGATCCTTTGGCCCAAAATTGGCAGGTTCCAGGGAATCGAGGGCCTCTAAAGAAGTCTGTTCCAAATATAAATAGATTATTAAGGAAAATAATAGGGATTAAAAATTTAAATCTACAATGTAAAAATTACTTTCTACTACTGATTTGGTTCATTAACCACACTTGCATCTTTCTTCTTTCTACTCTAGAAAAACGGTTTTCTCAAGGCCCAAGTCCTATATTCAATTTATGCCTCTAAAATGACATTAACATTAGAAAACCATAATTAAAAAAAGGATACCCAAAAGAATATTAATTGAATAACTAAATTCATATAATAACTTTAGTAATTGAATAAATTATGGAGGATGCAATAGAAAATTCAAGCCATAACGAAATATTATAAACTATCATACTTACTATCTATCATGATCTGGAATCATAGGACGTCCCAATGTGTTGATGTATTTCATAGAATCGTTATTTTTTTATTTCTTATAGATGCATCCTAAATAAATTTCAATAATTGGTAATAACAAAAAACATGAAATTTTTATTTAAATACTTCTAATTTGATTAATACTATAAATTTGCTAGTGGACCATTGATTAATCATTTTTTAGTACTGTTCTAATGGACAATCATCCACGATAGGGACTAAATCTAACTCCATGACCACTATAGCATGCCAGACAATGTAAAAATCATGCTTATAATCTCCCCAAAGCTTGCCTAAATTCTTTAGATGTGCTGGCCATGCACCCTCACCATCGGGGAAATTAAACCATAGCTGAAACCAAAATATTAATTCATATAAATAAAAAATTAATATATTTCATTAAATACAACAGATTTTTTTAACCAATTCTCTACCTAGGATTTATCCATAACTTCATTTGGAAGCTGTCTCCATGAGAGTGGGCCAGCTGGAATTATGTATGAGTATTTGGCAAGCGTCGCCAAAAAACTCCAACATTTCTGCCCTGATTTTCTAATCATCTCACTATCTTCATTGTAGTCCACCATCATTTGTGTGTGGCGGTTCCACACTGAACTCATGTGGGTACACCAATTCCCCCACCTCTTATCAGTAGATGTATCTGTTATGAAAGAAAAACAAATATTTTATCAATACATGTTATAATGAAAATAAATATTGGTGTAACAATTTGTTAGGTTTGTATAAATATACCTACAGTAATCAGATCAATGGGTTCCACTAGATCTGCCGAAATTGAAGGAACACCCTGTACAGATGGAGTGGGTCCCAATGTATGGTATGTAGGGATAGACTCTAGTGGAGCAGTAGGTGAAAAATATTCAATATAAAAGCCATGGGAGAAGGAATCTTATGTAAAAGAAGATGATAGGGATGGCTGGAAAAATGATGGATGGGAAGTGGGAATCATCATTGAATATAGTACATACGGGTGATGAGCATTAGATGTAAAAGGTGCTGAAAACAAGGGAGGTCTAAATATTCCTTGTGTTCCTAACAACACACTGGGATCAGAATGTGGGATTAATGGTATATCAGTGGGATGGGAAAGGTTTAATCAGGTATGCTGACCAGATCATCTAGCTCCTGTACCCCCCCCCTCGTACGAACACCTCAAGTACTGGGACAAATTCCCGGATTATCATCAAATAATTTTTGACTAATATATGGATCTTGAAAAAATGTTTACAAAAATTATTCACATCACATTATATTTTATTTAAAAAAATAGTATAAATAAAATACTCACTACAAGAAATAGTGGTGGAATACCCTGCTCAACCATGCGACCACTATTGTCCATAATCTATTTTTGTCACCTCTCTTAAATTGGTTTCATTTTCTTGCATTTGAAACCAAATATGGAAGTAAATTGAATAAGATAAATAATTTGTGACCCAATAAACAAAATAAATGAGAGGGAATAATGGGATTCATGGATAATGTAAGTGACCATTGTTTTAGGTGAGTTTGAACAAATATATAATTAAGTCAATAAATCATACAAAATGTAATAAAGAAATTTCATTTTTAGAAAGATTATTATTTACTAAGTGTCATTAGTCTATTAAAATCATGGAACATTGATTCTACCAGATTCATAAGTGGTCATGCATTTTCCAAAATTAATAAAAAATTTAATTTCTTTAGATTAGGTAGATAATGTAGGTTTCAATACATGTTTTGTAGAAGAATACAAACCATCATGTTCATTACCAGGTAAAATGTTAAAGAGAGTACTTAGAGTCATACAAGTTTTATAAAAATCATAGTTGAAGCATTGAAATGTTCACCATGTTAGAAATGTTGGTATCTTTGGTTTAAATACTGTTCAATTCCAAATTAAAAAATAGAATTCATCTAAAAATTCCATCCAATAAAAATTAAAATGCACATAATGTTTAAATTAGATACAACATATTTTTAATCAACACTAAATCAATTTCAATAGTACCAACCATAACAACCCAACTCAAGGTAAACCTAAATAATTGAGAACATGGATGGATGATTCAATATATTTTCCCCAACAACATTAGGTTCAAAATCAACTATTACAATTGAGCTATTAGAGTAATCAAATAAAATATATGGATTGGTTCAAATGCCACTAGGGACTGTGTGCATTCCATCATCACCATCATCAAAAAAATTTCGTGGAATTACTTCAACTATGACACCAAATTCAGGTCGAACTTAGTCTTTGACATAAAAAACTTTTTTAGACATTTATTTCAATACATATGGTTCATCGGTAGAAAGAGTGTGAGTCATATTAATTACTCAAAATCCTAAATCATCAATAAATATTCCATGCCTTATCATAGAATAAAACCAATGGCATTTCTTCATCGTGACTCGTCCATGAGAGTAATAAACCAACATTACTATTTTTTCAATGACTCAATAATAACCCACATTTTCAAATCGTTGTCTACTATCTAATGCACCAGCATAACAATATATTGTGGCAGTAACCATAACACCATCATGTTGTGTTCTCATGTTCATTTCTCATTCAGTGATAATAAATTTGTACCTATTGATAACAATTGATTTAATGTCATGAACAAATGTATTAGGACCAAAAGCCAAACCTCTTATTTCCTCAGAGACAGAGTCCATAGTCATACTAAATACCTACAATATAAATGAATACTAAACTTAATTAAATACCAATTTAATTATTTTAAACATTAATATATTTACCTTCAATTTTAACCAAGAAGAAAACACATATCTATGTAAAGACTATCTCTTTCTCAATGAAAACAAATGATGCTTTCTATTTATAATAGTTTCATGTTCCCTGTAGATAAGAAATATGAATAGATTAACAGATATATTTGTAAGATATAGATATTCAATTTAGCTACCAGATTTAGTCATCGATCATATCATAGTTGAACAAAACTGTGTGATGTTCCATCTCCCACTCTTCAAGGATTAATGTCTCCAATATATATGATCCAAGAATTCCTCTTGTTTGAGTAAGTGATGGATAACTGGGTTCAATTTTCTCATATTGTTCTTCATCATTTCTCACTGGTCTGTTCATTCCTGTAGTACGATCAACCAAATACATTAAGATGAAATCCATACATTCTTGAGCCATGTAACCGTTCAAGATAGAACCTTCGGGATGATTTATATTTCGGACATAAGACTTTAATGTGTACATATTTCATTCAATTGGAAACATACATTGAAAATAAATAGGTTATCCAAGAAGTATTTCAGTGGGAATATTGAAAGTCAGATGTAGCATGCATGTGAAAAATGATGGAGGAAATATTTTATCCCACCCACACAAAATTAATGGGGCATCTATCAACATTTTTTTCAAAAAAAAGACTTGGAAAACTTCTTAGCATAAAAATCTCTAATAAAATGGAACAACTGAAAAAAATTTACCCATTCATTATTGGAAAAAAGATGAGAGATTTAAATTGGAATCAACTCATGCAGAAGAACATGATAATCATGAGTCCTTAAAGAATTTAGCTTCAACTCTATTATGTTGACCTATTTAGATATGATTATTTAATAGACATTAGGAACTGATATAGTCTATAACACTTATTAAAATTGTTTTTGTTAGGTGTCATCACATAATAATCACATCAAACATTCCATTTATTTTCACTGATACACAGAGGATGCAATTCTGGTCTGATGCCCTAATCCACCAAGTCATGTCGAGACTGTAAATCATTTTTTTTCTTTTTCATAACATTTAAAAGTATTGAAAGAAAAATTTCACATATATTATTTTCAATTTCCATTAAATCAAATAAATAATGTAACAAATTGGTTGAAAAATTAAAAAAATAAAAAATGATACTCCTCTTCCTCCTATTGTAACAAGTTTCAGAGGATGCATTCTTTCTCTTTCCAGATTTCATTTGACCCTTCCTGAATAGAAAACTGAAATCTTTAAATTCATTAAGAACATCAGTTCCATACATACACTATAGTGGATCGTCGTTCTATATAGTATTATCAAATATTTGATGATTATTTCTATATGGATGGTTTATTGGAAAGAATAATCGATGTTCCGTAAGACTAAAACTATAATGATGTTTCAATCTTCTGGAACATGTATTCTTCATGAAAATAGGACATGATAGTATTACCTTCATGCTCCATCCATAAATCATTGCATAATCCAAAAAATCATTGATCGTCCTCATAAGCGCAGCATGCATCTGAAATATGTATTTCGAATATGCATCGTATGTGCGCACACCCACATCCCAAAGAATTTTCAACTCTTTCATTAAAGGTTGCATGTATACATAAATATATATGCCGAGATCAAAAGGTCCAAATATGTTTATACTCATGAATGTAAAACGTCATTTCATTAACAACTATGGTGGAAGATTATAAATTTGTATAAAAACCGGCCATTAGCTATGAGAAGTAATCACTTGCCCAAACGGATTAAAATCCTCACATGAAAGACCCAGCCTCACATTGCGCATGTCAGCTACAAAATCATGATTTTGATCATCAAATATCATCCATGAAAATCCATATGCATGGTAAATAAAGTCATCATTAGTTTTTTTTCTCTACTTATCATGCCATCTCATTTTTATTGATATTTCATCAGACATTAAAAGATTCTGGAGTCTGTGGATCAATTGAATGAGACAAATTACTTTCTGTGTCATAAGGGATGGTGTTCCATCAGATTTTAGTTCCAGCAGGATAAGCCACATTTTATGAAATCATTTCATTCAGTGGTTTCCTCCTAGAATAAAATGAAATCTTTCGGGAAAGCACAAATTACTTTTCTTGAAAATCCATGTTCCTAAACTAACTTCCATGTCATATAGTTGTTTGAAGGAATATCTGCATCATCTAGAAGTAAATACTTCATGAATGTAAGAATGTAATAGATTTCTGTATTATAAGTCCAATACATAGTTTTCCCATGAAATAGTCATACTAAAAAATCCAAGTTTTTAATTTTATCACATTATTTATATACTGGAGTCATGGAATCATAATTCATTTTTTCACCCTGAAAACATCATCATTTTCATTAGGTGCATCATGTGTGCTCATATGGAAGACTTATTTGGTTTAAATCCATTTTTTCATGCAGATGAATAAACAGAAACTATTCATATAACAAATTCCCCACTCTAGTCCTCTCATTTGAATCATTAAAAACTTGTGATTTCATTTTCTTCCCATTGTGATACCACACATAGTATTTTCCCTAAAAACCATTTTGGTTAGGTGGTAGAAGAGTTCTTCACGTCTCACCAATGTTTTAAAAACAAAAATGGATCATGGCCAGTGTACGCGATCATTATCTGAAGTATTGTGAAATGAACATTCTAAAAATCTCCCAAAATTGTTTTGAAAATTGTATGTTATTGGATCAGTTTCATACATTCATCTTCTATCCATTCTGTAACAAAAAAATGGTTATAAGTCACTTGTTAAAAATCAATTCAATAAGATTTAAGCTTGATCAGAAATATATTTATGTAAATGAGAATTATTCACTTTATATGATACCATACCTAACACAGTACTCTATACAAGAATCATAATATAAAAGACAATAATATACTATATTTATACCAAAATATCTTTGGATAACTATACATGAGTGTAGATGATCTTGTACACTTGTGGAAGAGTATTATTCAAGAGTGACTAAATTTTAGATTGGAGAAATGTTACATTTTACTAGATAATTTTAGTTATCAAATACATTTCTCAAGGGGAAGAGAGTTTCTAGGGGTGAGGGGTGTCTAGGGGCTGGTGGGTCTGTCTAGGGGGTTGGAGGAGTCCAGGGGGTGGGGGCTGTTTAGGGGGGTCGGGGTGTCCAGGTGGGGGGGGGGCAGTCCATGGTGGTGGTCAGGCTGTCCAGGGGTGTAGTGGGTGTCCGGGGGGTGAGATGGCCAAGGGGGTGACCGGGGTGTCCAGGGGTGGGTAGCGCTGTCCAGGGGGTACGGGTTGTCCAGGGGGTGGGCGGGCTGCCCATGGGGGTGGCAGGGCTGTCTAGAGGGGTACGAGGTGTCCAGGGGGTGGGCAGGCTATCCAGGGGGGTGGGATGGTTGTCCACGGGGGGTCATAGGGCTATCCACAGGGGTTGTGGGGTATTCTAGTGGGGTTGGTGGTGTAGGGGGGGGGGGGGGGGGGGGGCTTTCCATGGGGTGGGGCGTCCGGGGAGATGGGGGTTTCTAGGGGTGGTGGGAGGGTGTCTGTGGGGTTGGGGGGCTGTCTATGAGGGTGGGGGACGTCTAGGGGGTACGTGCTGTCCAGGGGGGTGGGTGGGCTATCCACAGGGCTAATGGGAATGTCCATGGGGCTTGAGGTCTCCAGGGGTGGGGGGCTTTCCAGGTGGTGGGGTTGTCCAGGGGGTACGAGGTGTCCAGGGGGTGGTCAGGCTATCCAAGGGGTGGAAGGGATGTACAAGGGGTACGGTGTGTCCAGGGGGGTGGGTGGACTTTCCACGGGGGTGGGGGATATCCACGGGGTGAGGGGGTGTCTAGGGGGTGAGTGGGGCAGTCCATGGGGTACGAGGTGGGTGGGCGGGATTTGCACGGGGGTGGCGAGGCTATCCCGGGGGTACGAGGTGTCCAGGGGGTGGGCGAGCTGTCCACAGGGGTGGGGGTGGGGGCTGTTCAGGGGGTATAGGGTGTCCATGGGGTGGGCGGGTTGTCCATGGGTGTGGCGTGGTTGTCCAGGGGGGGGGGGGGGGGGGTTCCACAGGGTGGTTTTCCAAGTTGGGGGGCTATCGAGGGGGTATGAGGTGTACCAGAAAACCCAATCCATCCCCTGGGATAGCCCCCCCCCCCCCCACCCGAACAGCCGACCACCCACACCACTTGGACATCCAACACCCCCTCCCCCACTTGGAAACCCCAACCCCCACCCCCCTTGGGCAGCCCACGCCCCTTGACAGCCCACACCCGCCTTGACAGCCCACACAACCACCACCCTTTCACAGTCCACCGCCCCTTGACAACCCACACCCACTTCCCCACCTAGGTATCCGACACACCACCACCCCCGAACAACCCAACCCATACCTGGACAGCCTACACCCCCTCCATTGCGCCCCCCTTCCTTGGATAGCACATACCCCCTCCACCACCTAGATAGCCCCCCCCCCCCCCCAGGATAGCCCCCCCTCCCTAGACAGCTCCCACACCCTCTAATACAACCCCCCAACCTGGACACCCCCCCACCAGCTGGACATCCCCCCCACCTGGACATCCCCCCCCAACATGGACAACCCACACTCTTCCCTGGATATCCCACACCCCCTACCAAACCTGGACACCCCACACTGGCCTCCATGGACTCCCCACACCCCTCCTTGGGGAAGCCCATACCCCCTACCCCACACCCATATAGCCCCCCACCCCCCCTCCCCTAACCCATGGACAACCCATACCCAACCTATACAGCCTCCGACACCTGAACAACCCCAACCCCTCTTGCTTCCCCCTTAGGGTATTTTTATTTAAAACCATTTTATTCATTAAAAAATACAAACTTTCTTTCATTATCCATTTCACTAAACAAAAAACATGAAGCCCCACTAAAAATAATACATAAAACCCCACTAAAAAGAATAAAACAAATATAAAACAAACCCTTTACCCACCTAAACGAAAAATATATAACAAACCCTTTACCCCTGCACTAAACAAACCACACTAATCAGACCATTTATGATGTATGAAGTGTAGAACAAAAAACATAAAACAAACAAAGGGTTGGGTACTCCAACAATAATAACACTAATTTAGATGAAATAAAATCATCAAACATAAAATAAAAATGTAATGAACACAAAAAATAAGGTAACACAAATTAATTTGATGTGTATAAAAAAATTTGTTTTATTGAAGAAGGATCTTTCGTTGGATGGTGTTTCGTGGCCGATAATAAGTCAAGAGGAGTTCTAGATTATGTTTGCAATCGGACCTACTGGGAGATCGGGTGTTGTGTATTTGGGGTAAAAACATTCCCAACGGGTTTCAAGAACCATTGGGAAAGATTCCCTTTACCAATGGTTTGTCTAAACCGTTGGTATACCTTAGAGAAAATAGTTTTTCCCAACGGTTTTAGAAAACCCTTGGGAATGCTTAGGAATAAATACACATTGCCAATGGTTTCATCACACCATTGGTAAATGATTCTTCTTTTACAATATAGAAATAGTTTCTACAAACTATTTCTATAGTAAAATTGGGAAAACACCAAGTTCCACTAGTGAATTGGCCTAGAAATTTTTTTTGGGCTGGGTGTTAGGCCACCTCATTGACCATATGTAATTTATACAAATATTTAATGAACATTAAAGCTAACATGTTACCTCATGAAAATATCTAAAATATCCATCGACAAGAAACCATGAAAAACACTTTGTCTCCCTCCTCAAACTCCAAAGACCTCCATAACCATTATGCATATGAGTTTCTATTTATCTGGATAGTCTTTTTCCACTCATGGATGATCAACAAACTTTCTTCTTTCTCTCACACCAACTCTAAGCTCATGAGTGTTGACTCATCTATATTAACCCAACATATTTAAGACCTATATGGTCTCTCAAAATAATGAAATTAAATGTCTCATCTATTTGGTCGAACAATAGCTATTTATTTTAAAATAATTCACCATGGGTTGGTGATCCTCCAATCCATTCCCAATTCCACAAAGAAACCCACTAATTTCCCTCAATAACTTCTATTCACCACTTAGTGTAGAAATTTGTTTGGGGTTGAAATTTCATGCTCAAAAGAAATTGATTCCCATAGGACTCTAAAAATCCTCTCTATATTTCTGACATGAAGTACATATAATAGTTTAAAATTATCATCAACGGAAGTCCATGAATCTAAAAAATCTCTTATACCTAATGTCACCCCAAGGTCTCTGTTGAACTCTTCAATCGTATATTAAAGAAGTGGTATTCCATGGTTAGTGGATACTTGATTGCCCAAATAGAGTCGTCACCTCTACAATTTCATTATAACCACCTCACGAATCCAATTGATACACCATCTCACATACACTCAATATCCTCGTGTGGATGAGACATACTATCTATAATTTGGTGTATAGCATTCAATTGCTGATAAATTAGGCATAGAGAGAAACAATACAAAATTGAATTCATTGCCCTTGTACAGAAGAACTGTTGGTCGAGAACTGGGTACATCTTATCCATACACTTATATACCACCAGGGAGTGTATAAATATCCATCAGAATCTCTTCACGCTACATCAATAGTACCATTTCCAATCAAATAAAATGTATGACACGCTTCCCACTATAAAAAATAATAATAAAAACTGATCTGATGGATATATAAGTATTAATGGTCTCATAGTTATTATATCCCTGATATCCCTCATTATCACAGAATAGAAACATTGGATTTACAACCATCCAATTTCAATAAGATGTGTCTTCCTCAACAATTATTGTAAACTAATTTAAGGATAACTTATAAAAGGAATCAGCCAGTATATGAGAATAAGAAATATTACTAAGACCATATACTACTGCATTCCCCTTTTAGGGAGTATGTCCAATCACAAAGTCAAAATAATTGAGTATATTTGGCCATTTATTATTTCTAAAGATATGATCTCCCTATTAAAATTTATACATGTGAACATTGTGTTTTGAATCTATTATAAACTTTTCAACCATATGATAGTGTTGTTAAATTATCATTATGAATACCACCAATAGAAAATATATATAGTGGGATGTGTAGTTCTACTCATGTTGCGTCAACATTTGAGACCCATAGGAAATCACTTCCCCCCTCTGCATCAAAACAAAACCAAGTCCAGTTCCTAAGGCATCATAAAAACTACATAATTAACACCCACCCTTTGAAATATCATGATGTATAAACTCTCCATCCTCTTCGAAAATATATGATAATCCATATAGAATAAATTTTACAAAAAAAATATTGTCCCATTCTGGTCAGTGTTGCAATGGGTTTGAATATACTGAACAAATCAAGAATTAATCTTTAATAGAATCGTACAAAAAAATTTTGCTCTGCATCTCAGTAATGCTCATGGGTGTATCCAATGTTAACACTATTTCAACCTCCACTGTATCCACTCCCAAACTATCTCATCAGAGGAAATATACTAGAAAGTGGAATTCCAAAATCTAGAACTGATATATAACGATATTTTCGTAAACTTATTTCTCCAGTAGTGTATCCAAGACCACCCTAATGTTTCATGAATGATCAACCTAAAATGCTATGTTCACCAAGGTTTGGTCGATAAAGACGACCACAAAATGGAAAAAGAAATTAAAAATGATCTAGTTCATGAGTTCTATGGACACTACTATGGGGTATGCGAAAATAAATCACCCAGTTCTGATAACAATCAAAGTGACATAATAAATCCTTCGATGGAATATCAACATATCAATCTCAAGTCTGGTGATAGCCTAATCTGAGGTCAATCTTAAAGAATCATATCACCCCAAAAATTTTTAGAGGTCATATACCCTAAAAAATTTAATATTTTATTCTTAATCACCTACGTAAAGATATATTAATCAAAAGGAAACCTCAATATCCCATCTAACTTCATGTAAATCAACATTGAGTTTGCCGAGGGTGACACACAATGTTTGAAAAATCACATCCTCTCTGAATCCTCAATATGTACAATTAAATCATGATGATCTATGAGTTTGGCCTATTATACGATTTCAAATATTGGGGAATTACCTTTGTGAATGTATGAACATACATATACTACTATATGGGGTGTAAATCCTGGAATGTCTTCATGAAAGACATCCTTATAATCTCCCACAAATGAAAGAATCTGAAATATCATAACATTTGCTGCTCTGGGGTCATACTAGGAAACATGTGAGTAATTTGACGTATCCTATTATTTATGAGACCATTATACTTTTTATGGGTTTCCATCTCACCCGATAATTTAAACCTCATTCAATCACCATAGACACACCCCACCCCCCACCTTCAACAGTCATTTTTGACATTAAATGTTGTTATCCGGTCTATATATATGATGATTTCAGAAGACCCCTCACTAATAAAATATTATAATGTAAAAAACATTATTTTATAAACGTTAGATCACACAATTAAAATATGAGTTTAATTTTGAAATCCATGCTTGTAGGATTCCATATGTTCAAGGGTCAAGAAAAGTGTTCAATTAGAAAATCATTGACTATATCAAGATAAGTGGAATGAAAAGAGTGTCTCAAAGCCATGCCAACTAGTAATTTAGCTAATGATGAGACGAAAATGATCATACCTCTAAAACTTCTTAGATTACATTGGTCATAGTCCTCATTTTTCTAATGCTTTTAAAACCCTTGACCACAATATCTGTAAACCTATCATGGACCACCATTGAGTGGTAGTGGAAAAAATTCAAACTTCATACCAACTCCTGTTGTTCTCAGGACACTTATCCTGTATTCATATCATTTAATACATCCTTACTCTAGACGATGTATCTAACCCATTGTATAATCGATCATCTCTTGGGCGTCTACTCAGTGAGTCATAAATTCTGGAGCAAGATGTCCCCAACCATCAAAATAGAAATATAACCTTTCTCTATCTCATCAGACTAGAAATAAGATAAGAACCTTTAACTATGTACAATTTTCCATGGGATAATTCTCTAAGGAATATCACTTTATTATATACTTTTGTCTATCATATTTTACCCACTTATGGAATATCATCTCTAGTATTCCAACTGCCATCACAAATTGATGGAATCTATTCTTTTTGAATTCTCTCCACCACCATCGCTAGATCAATCACTCTATAATACTTTGAAACACCAATATAAATCACTATAAACATAATAAATCAATACAAAACTTGTTTTAAGGACCGTTCTTTGAAAAATGTATCCTCAAAAAACCAATAGATTATCTCAAGAGGTTGGTGAAACTCAATGAATATAAAAAACATCTGTGATGAACAAATGAATATATAACATGTCCACTATACAGACTTATCTCAAGATAAGAGTATAGAATCTTTTCCAAAAGATTCTCTCAAAAAATTGTCTAGAGATATTTGTCTCATCACGCATCTATATCACAAGACTCCACTATCACCCTGCAGATCCTAGAAAAAATGAGTAGCTAGGACCACCATTTCATTTGGAGGTGTTATAACAAGGAAGAAAACTCAGTTTTATACATATAGATATTCCTCACCTTGATGGGGGTCTGGATCACCCTAAAACATTAGCATTTGTTGCATCAAAATGTCTTAGTGGTTTCTCAAGATGTACACATCCTCTATCATTACTACCAAAAAAACTAATACACAACATGTGGTTGTAAAATTGGAAACCACCCAAAGGTATGACCTCTTATAAAATACACTATAATAAATCCTTGATAATAAAACAAGCAGTTGCAAGATCGTTTGTTGGGATCCTAGTAATAAATTATTGTTGAAGAGTCCAAATATAAAGTAAATACATACAACACTGAATTTGTATATCTAGGGAGCTGACTATAGAATGAAATTGAAACCATAACCCATTCATATATGATTCATGTAAAAATTGTATCCATATAACCTATATCTTCATTAATCGAGTCATCAAATAGTATATTATATTCATGGTTAATGGATGTTTCAACATCCACACAAATACTGAAATCCATGGCCTAAGATTCAAAATCAATTCATGTGAACACATTTTCTATAATTCCCAAAACCAACCTCAGAGCTATAAACTCTCAAAAATATAGTCATATGATGAAAAAATCTCTTATAATTATTTTTCATGACATATCCAAATGGTATGAGTAGACCAATGATAACCTGAGTGTGACACCCCATGCCCGCTTCTAACATTCCAAGTGATAGTTATTAACACCAAGTTGGCATAGAAAACACATCGGAGGAATATTTCTAAGGTAAATATACAGATGAATTAATAAATAAATACCAAAGAATGGTAATTGTAAAATACCATTTTGATAACGTGATGTGTGCAAATTAACTATCTCAAATCAGAATATGAAATAATGTAATGTAACAAAAAAAGGGGAAAATAAATTCCCCTAAAATTGAAAAAAGTGAACAAATTTATTATCAATTTTATAAGTCCTGACATGTGTGAGTAGATAAAATTTATGTTGGAGTAGAACAATACCATGTCACATTCCCTAAAATATCAAAATATAACCATTAGGAGAGTGGACATCTCATCATGATTTATGTAAATAGAATGTGATGCATAATAATAAGAATAATAAAATCCTTGATATAGTCATGGTAGACTACATGTATCAATAAGGTCATAAATATAATTCCATTCACATGATTCAGTATAAGGAATTATAGAAATTATCATCCAAAATAACTCACTCCATGAGCCTTGTCATTATTAATGGTTCTTATCCAATATTTCATTTTTATATGATCTCAACCTAGATGTACTCAATATAACTCTAAGATTATTGGCATATTGATATTGGATCACACCAAGGTAAAATGGGGGACACAAAAGACCCAAAAATATTTTCATGATAGACAGTGGAAGGACACTCTCTATATGGTGGTCTAGAAGATACTACAGACCCTATCTCGGATGATGATGGAATGATATGTTATATCACCTCTCTCACATAAATGTATACTTAAAACAATATATTTGACATAAACCTAGAGAGTATATCACAATATTATTATAAAGACATAACTACACACTAAAAAATCATAGTAATGTAGAAAAGGATCAAACTCAACTAATAGTTCTCCCAAATGTTGAAAGGAAGGGCCTCCGCTTTCCCAAGAAAAACATCACGACCAATACTCGAGGTACACAGCTTGGATTTTCTACACCAATCATACACATGTCACATTACCTCACAATGAATGTATTCATCCATATTCAAAGTGTGTACTATGATTGCAAGACATGTACGATGATTAAAATGCTTATAGTGGTCTAGAAGGCATGCAACATTCCACCATCAATTCCCCATGAATATATGGGTTTTCTCGTGTTCTTTTGATCATTACCTTGTAATGTAGTTCTTCCAATGTACATGAATATGTCTACATACCTGCCTATTCCCATGTACATTGGATTTATCCTCATATTTATATTTTTATATTATTGTGTACCCCAAGGTTACACAACTAGAAAATAGTTTTGGGTCATGTGGTGTGTTCCACAGATCACATGGTGTCTTTAACATGTCACACGGTGTGTATTAATATTCACTATACAAAAAATGCTATCATTGTAAAAGGGTTACTATGTGGAATATTTTCATGGGACATCACAATGTGTATTAAAGAATTTTATATATATTTCATTCAATTTAGTGAATTAAACTACTCCACTACTACCATTATCCAAACTGCTAATCACACTAAAAATCACAGATCTTGGTCGATCAGGGCCTGACTATCACTATTGATTAGATTATATCCATCCAATATTATTGTAAATAATCTATTGTTTCACTATACCATTTTCATACACCAGACCAGAAGAAATGGAATTCCAATTTCACCCAAATACACAAAATGTTGCCCTATATTATTATCTAACATTTGTCAATCCCTTTATTGTAATCCTTAACCAATTATGATGACCCATTATTCAAAAATCCAATAACTAATGATTTTACCCAAGGTATTGGTTGAATCATCATTCAAAAGATATACAGATTATGACTGTGCCATTGGGAGAAATTCCTGACAAATCAAAGAAAAAAGAAGCTAAACTATAGTTTCAGTTTGCATTGATTTATTTTAAGTGTAATGATGAATGAATAAACAATAAATAAAAGATATAAATTCCAAAATCATAAGAAGTTAATATTATCCTAATAACCATGAGTGAACCTCAAATAAATATTTGGGTGAAAATAATTCATGTTCATCTTGGAATTATCAATGGGAATGTATTTCCATTGGAAAAACATTCACCAACTTTGGTTTGGACTCATAAATATTGTAGAATGGAACTATGGAACCATCATTTGGGACATTAATATGATCCATTGGGGAAGATGTTCAACTGGAAATCGATAATTATCCTTGACCATTTTTTGGTCACCATGTTCTCATACAATCATTTCTCCCTAAATCCCTAGGTTTATATTGTTATCCCTAATTGTAACATCTCACCCATTGTCATTCGCTTGAGTTGAATAAAAAGTGTTATTTGGCTTTAACCAACATCCCCAAAGTTCTAATGGATGAAAATAAATTCCATGGGCTTCAATAATATTTGAAGAGAGATTTACCACTGGAAATAAAAAAATCAACCAAACATGCCATAACCATCCACATTTTGATGATTCATGCCCACAATGTAAACCTATTCAACACATTTCCATATGAGAACAATAAAAAAAATTCCCATAATAATAAAAGATCATATTATTAATAGGAGGACTATAATTTAAAACACATGTACTCCATAATAATATCCATAGCTCCGCACCAATCTAAATGATCAAGCACCAGAAAATAGCCCAATGCATTATGAAGAATCACTTAAAAAATGAGATGAATTACCATTACATGTTCCTCAGAATAAAAAATCAACAAAATCCCCAAAGTGGTAAAGCAGGGAGTGTGTAATACTACTCAGTAGGATACACACATATCTCTACCATATTCAAAAATTCCACACACCTGAGTATTTTGTACCCTTGATGGTGGAACTTCACATCAAAACCTATCCCCTTTTTTAGTTGCACTTCATTAAACATGAAACCATATATTAGTCATACATCACACAATTATCCATCTCATCCATCACAGGATTACTCACTACAACAATAAATCATTCCAAAATCATTTACGAAAATCACAACAACATGAAAATCAATAATTCCTATAATAGTACTAAACCACATAAATATGTCACCAATTTATTGAAAGCACCCATTAATCAATTATAAATAAAAAACCATACATAAATAAAATAATATAGTTATTCAAAACCTATTTTCCAAAATAAAAATGTTCTTTTAAATCCTTTCATAGTTTTTCCACACTGTTAAGAAAACTATGTTCTAACCATGAAATTATTACTATATAAAGAGGGATCCTTGAATAGTTTTCCAACATAGTTAGAAAATAGATGTCCTAACCATGTGAAATCCCACTTTCTCAAGTTTTACAGTATCCCAATGATTGTTCGCAGTTTTCAGTAATCGTTCTCAAACCGTGCACCATTATAAAGACCCTTAAACTTTCCAAAAACCATAAAAATTATACCAAACATCACTTCACCACTTTTTGTAAATAAATTTAATAAATAAAGAGTTATATACCTCAAAATTATGATGCTGACCTAGTGACCCACCATAACATTCCTTCAATAATGGGAGGATTGTGGAAGGATTTAATTAAAATAATTAAATAAAACATTAATTTATTATTTATTTTTCTCATTATGGTGCTCAATGAAAATCCACGATGTGTATATTTATTATGTCATTATTAGGTTATTACCTGAAATAATGACTCAATGATAGTCTTATTGTTCATATATGAGTCTTTATTCAAAATTTATTCAACTATTCATAAAAATCATGTGAGTTATGAAATATATATTTATAATTTTAATTATGTTTAAACAGAGGTTCACTGGGCCTCAAAATTTCATGCGGCCCTTCTTTGTAACTCATCTTTTTTTTATATATCAAAATGTATTTAAAGGTAAAATATAGATGTTACCTACATTTTTAGAGTTTCCTTATTCCTTCAATTTGTAAATTATTCATTACCAAAGCACTAAAATTTTATTTAGAATTTTTTTCATTATATGTTTTGTGATTGAATAAATTCATGCGATTGGAACCTATTATTTTTTATTATTATAAAATATGTACATGGGTAAAAATTATGAAATTGACAATAATAATTAATAATTAGAGGAAGTTCTTATTCATTTGAAATGACAATCTAAGAGTATATTTTCATAGTCCTTGAGTACTTCTTAACTATGGTTACAATCCTCAAATGAATATGAAGGAAAGATTAAGTGTTATAGGGATATACACTATTAAATCCTTTACCTAATATTTTTTTTGAGTCTTATAATGTTAATTAAAAACTACAATATTTTTTTATATTTTCTATTTTGTACAATGGTATTCATATTTTTAAATCATTTTTGTTTCATATATTTACAAGTACAACATCGATGTTTTTTTATTTTCACCAATATATGTACAATTAATTACCCCAATTATATTTCAATGCACATATTTTACTATTATGTTTTCAAATCCATACATTATAATATAGAGAAATATATATAGAAGTAGTAAATCAAAAATTAAATCCCTTTTTATCCATCCCAAATAGGACCAATTTTGGAATTGTAGAATCTATATATATTATTTTTAATATATTGATTTATATGTAGAGGAAATTTTTCCCTTGATAGAAAAATATTGTACTCAAATATTGTCGATAATATGAATCCTTATAGACACCTATATTTTATTGTTATTATTTTTAATACTAGAGTGATTGAATGAATACCTTTAAAATTAATTATAGAATGGAGAATAAAATAATGATTGGATATTCCAAAATTCCATGAGATTAAACACTAAACATCTCTCAAGAGGAGAATGTTGAATATAAATAAAATTAAAAATCATGGAACACATTTCTATGTTCTATTACATGAAATATATTCAATAATATTTATTCTTGTAAGAAATATATAGAAATATAGAAATAATTAAAATTTTATAAATTTTGAACATATATGGGCTTTAAATACATATATGATATGATAAGTGTTGACTATAATTTATTTAAATTTCATTTGTAAGAAACTATTTATCATATTCTTACTAGATTTATGAGTAATGTGAATTATTTAAATTAACTATTTTTAAATGATATTTCATACAATATATCATATGTTCAATATTGAATGAAAAATTTTGAGAAGGAATTTTATTTTTAACTGATACATCTTAATTATAACACAAAGAATCTTCATTTAATGAATTTTCGAAGAAAAACTTTATAAATAATGTAAAACCCATTGATTATTGTAAGTTTTTGTTATCAATATATACTATGTTGAATTACATGTATAATAGAAAACCTAAAAATAAAGTGAATCATGATAAATTATATAATTAATGATAAACATAAACATATAATGAAGTTAAAATGTAAAATATATTTATGAAAATTATAAAAAGAGTATAACATCAAGTAAATACAAATTATGTCACAAGATTTATATTCTAATTTAAATCATAATATTATATACTATTTTTTTGATGCATTATTTTAATTAAATATTAATATATAACAAAATAAATTTGGATCTATTTTATTATTTTACAAGTGCAATCGTATAAGAAAATTGTCACATGATGATTGGAAAATATATTTTTTTAAAATAAAATTTTCTTCAATCTGTATTACAATATTAAAATTTATATTTCTCTTTTAGAAAAATGAATCAATTGAAATGGATATATTATTTTCAAAAAAGATGAAAAAATTAGGTATTGTGGTCAATTTCATTTTTAGTGATAAAAATAAGTTACCAAGGTAAAACAACATTCAAAGTGATAAATGTTATAATGTGGTAAGAATGTCACATGAAAAGATGAGGTCTCAAAATCTACAAATACCTCATTTCAAAATCAATGGATAAGAGATTTATAAAATATAATATATATTTTCTTCTCCAGTTATTAATTTGGGGTCATGATTATTTGAATAATATATATCATTTCATATTAAGAAATTAATATTTAAAAAATAGAACCCCTCACATGTATAAAAGGAAAATATAACCACACCAATACTCAACATTCCTAAAATTTAAAATCATGAAAAATTAATAAAAAAACCCCTACCATAGTATTTTTTCCATGTCCTAGATGTTTTAGTCTCTCACTAAAAGATAAATATATGATGGAATAAATAATGGTCTAATAGAAGATATCAATGAATGTAGTAATTGTTTTATCCATATTCATTTACGTTTAATTATTCATTAAACACATCCAAATATGTTTTCCTATCTTAATAGAATGACATATGTATAATTTCCATAGTAAAATGATTTTATTTTAATGGAATATCAATTATATTCTCTAATTTTTTTCAATATTGTGTGAATTTTTTTCTCTTCTTATGGTCTTAAAACCACCTCCAAGAACAATGTATTTTATTTTCCTTCATTTCATTATATGAATGACTCTATTTTTAAAAAAAATTATTAAATATGATTTTCTTGACATGAATATGAATATTGAATAGTAAATTATGAATTATAATTATATTATTAATAAAAATATGTCAATATAAATTTAACCACCCAAAAATTCAGGTCATGATGCTTTTTAAAAGATTATGTTTTATAAAAACATTTATAATTGTATTGATTATAAATTAAATAGATTATGAATAAAATAAATATATATATAATTTTGGAGAGTAATATACTATTATATATCTATTTTGACAATTTCCCTCATATAAAATGATTTTTTAAGGAATTAACTAAACAAACCCATGTGGGGAATGAAGGAAGAAATAGAATAATTCAAGGACATAAAATAATTTACGAATAACAAATAATGAAATAAACAAGAAAAAGTATTAGAATAAATGATTTAATAAGAATGTTTTTTATATTCCAATGAATATATTCATGTATTAACCATATTGGGACATACGGTAATAGATCCTTATCTAAATTTAAATTTAATAAGGTATGTTTCTTATAATACAAATATAGATATATATATATATAAGTTATCAATATGTCCATATTTAATTCTAAAGTCATAATTCATTTTTTATTATTCGGAATTTCCATTTCATATATTCTCTCCATATTCCTTGTCCTTTTCTATATATAGTAAATATTTTAATATGGTAGTTGGTGAATTAATATACATATATAATTTTTTAACCACTAATATTGATAATTTTCTTTATAGGAACAGTTTCATCTAGATTATTTTCTATAAAAATTTCTTATCTTTATTTGATGGGGTTTAAAATAAATTTTTTATATTCAACTCACGTTTTCATAATTTACACAAACAATTTATTGTATATAGGGTTGATTTTAAATTTAATTTAATGTAAGGATTATTTTTAATGGGTTGTGTTATCCCAAATTTTTATGTTTCTTATTTTAGTGTTGGAAGATTTTCAATGGTGGCTAAAGGAGGATCTGTGGAGGATAACTATACAGAAGATTATTTACATGATTTTTACTATGAAAAGAGGGATTTACTAAATTTGTTTCTATTTTATTTCTTATGCTGCAAAAAAATTTCATCTCGTATGAATAGATGGGGAAAAATGAAAATATTTCACATCATACAAATGTGTTTATACAATAAATACTTTCAAGAGGAGGAACCATGTTTTTAGTGGTTTTTGAGGTTTTTATGAGTGTATGGCCTAAAAGTAGTGTTTATGGAATGTATTATATAAGAAATTGAAATTTTTAGCATATATTGAAAAAATACAATAAGAATGTAGATATCCATGGCCTATTTATATATCTCTTTTAATTGATTCATTCCCTCTCATTTAGTTTTCTTCTCTCTTGATTGTGGGATAACCCACCCCACCTTCATCATGGGGTTCCAGCGGTTGATCATTGGAGAAATGTAGTGAGTTATTATCCATTCCCCATTTATTTGTTCCATTTTTTGGTGGTTCATTATGACATTTTTTGTTTTAGTATTAGTTTTGTTATTGTGGCATTTAGACAAAATATTGAATTGATTCATGATAATATGTGGTTTCTTGGAGTGTGTGTTCTTTCCTAGTTGTTTCTTTTCTATCATGATGTTAAGAAAGGGTCGAAAAAGAAACTAACCTATAGGGGATCTTCATCCCAATAGTTTTACATTCAATGTATGGGGGTTTCATGATTTTTTTCATTTTTGGGAATATCAAGGGTCAAAATTACAAATATAATTAAATGGAATAAATTAAAAATATGGTTATGATGAAGATCACTTTTTAATGAATTGATATATGTTAGTGGATAATATAATCCATGTTGTTGATCTACTGAATGTAATGATTGTTGTCATCATTTTTCACTATAAATGTTATGTGTTTAGTCCCCAGTATTTTTATAGTTTGACCACACCAAAAATAAAAGGATAGAAATATATATCTAGTAAATAATTAGATACCCTGAGAAATTAGATTTTTTTCATAATTAACATTATAAATAAATAATTAATATGATTAAAGACATTATATAAATTGTGTAAGTGAATATGTGGTTTCATTGATCATGGTTACATTGTTGTGTTGAATTTTTTGTTTAGGGTTGTCATACGGTAGTATTAGTGACCAAATGGTATATGAGTGGGATATTATGCATCATGAACTAGTTGGTTGGAATGGATTTTGTATGGGAAATCATGTAGGAAAAAAACCATCATAAGGAATTTTAGGTAATCCTTTCATAGGATTAAAATAAATAAAATAAATAAAATAATAAAATTATTTCATTTTATATTTTCATTGATGTAGATAGAGAATATATTCTATAAGAATGTGGTTGTGATGGAATTCCAGGATTATCCAAATAACCCTTTAACCATTAATGATACTTAGGGGAGAGCATTGGCGGACCTCTATTAGGAAAACATCAATTGAATTGACAATCGGTGATTAGTGTTAAACATGATTCTACATATCAACAAAAAAAAGTGAAAAAGGAAGACTCATCAATAATGATCAATTCATATAGACATAGTATAGTTTTTTATTTTTATTTCATTTTATTTTGTGATTTATATCACAAAAATGAATAAATTAACTGAAATATTTATTCATAGATCATGCGTATTGCGGTAGTAGGTTATATTATCTGGTAAATGGTTGAATTTTGTTATGATTATGTGGTATCTTTCCACTTATCATTCTAATAGAAAAAAATCATGGTTGACACAAACATTTTACAAGATATATTCCTCATGGTTGTTCTCTATTCATTTATTCCATTCATTATTCATTCATCAATAGGGATTTATTTTCTCAGTTGTCAGACCCATAAACCAATGAATAGATCCTTGCACAGTCGTTTCATGGAGAAATGATCAGATACTACAAATAATGACTCGTTATGGTGAATGGACCATGGGTATTGTAGAGAATCGAAGCTTAACGTAAATGGACATTACATTACTATTGTGTAATACTTAGTATATAACAAAAACACACACACAAGGATTGTAATAATTTAATGTCTTTGGAAACTCCGAATATAATCTTCCAATCGTGGTGAAAGATCTTCAACATCTCCCATAATGATCTTCCTTTTTTACCTAAAACATTTCTTTATATCTTGGGGAAATAAAACATAAAAGGGTGAGCTCAAATGCTCAGTAAGGTTAAACAAAAGAAATATCAATCACATCATATTCCTAACAACATAACATTTTGGAAATCATAACCTGTAAAAGAGATCATAATATCATAACATGGGATAAATCATAGTAGTGAAATGTAGTCCCAATATTCATAACATAAAACATGAGACTTTGTGGCATACACACATAATCATAGAAAATCATTTCTTATTAGTCAAGACTCATTGCCAAGACTATCTTAGTGGACAAAGTCCATTTCTGAACCGAGTTCACTCCTCGTTTCAGTCATGTTTCACTGAACCGGTTTAACCTGCCATTCCAGCCATGTCTATCTCATGAGATATAAAATCATTACCCAATACATTGTAGGGAGATATAGGTCCCACCCATCTCATAATGATACAATTCTTATGTGTGCCACAGAATCATAAATCATACATCATTGCATAACCCATGTAATAAAAATGGGAATCTTAAACATCATGACATCATAAAACAATTCATATAAGATAAAGGAATTCATAAAAATAATTCCATCACAACATAATCAAATCCATGTAATAATATGGATATAAATAGAACCCTAAATTCTCTTAGATGGAAAATAATTTTGATAAAACACTTGAACTCCATTCTTGAGGAAAATATCCTTTCTACTTCAAAAATAGTTTTCCGTTCTTATCATGTCATTAAATTCTAAACTAAAAGAATTTCATTAAAAATGAGATTGAAAACATGTAAAGGAAGATTCTTGGAAATAATTTTATAAAAATCCATTCATTCCGTATAAGTCAAAAAAACATTTTCTCGTACTTTTCTCGGAAAAGACAAAATGTACCTCATACGAAAAATGAAAAAAAAATCGTTTCAAATCATTTACTAAAAACTCACCGAAGGGTAAAATTGGATTTAAACAATTGTAGGAGAAAGAAATAATATTACATATTGAGGAAACATCGACGTGGATGATAAAATACACCCCATTAAATACCAAAGTATAAACAATCTCAGATAAAAATGAGATTGTGAGATTTTCCCTTACCTAAGGTCCGATTTGCTTTGTAAGTGTCCGAACCTCCTGTATAATCATTTAAATAAGGTCATTGTCTTATTACAGAGTCATACACATTGTTATGATATCATATATGGTTCACTTATGACTTTATATTACCCGTTATTTTGTAAATTCCATATTAATGTGCATTTTGGGTAAAATCGTTTCATTTGTCGCCCATGTTTTGACTTGTAATTATTCATATGATTACTTATATCATGATTACATACTTCCAGAATATAAAACATTATTTATATATAATATATATTCATAATGTACATATATATAATAGATCAGTAAATGGAAAGAAATACACCGTTCATGGAGATGGTAGGTCATACGTACGCATGAACGTTGTTTTCGTTTCCTTATTGAGTTGAATGGAATTAAGTAGATGACATACATATATATACACATAAATAAAGTATCATTGTTATGTCATATATTTCATGATTACTTGTTATATATACTTTATAATCATTCATGAATGGTTAACGTGGAGAATTAATCTCCTCGCGTCGTGGAGACGGTAGTCCATACGTACGCACGAGCGATGATATCAATATCATTATATATATTATTTGACTTGCATTATTTGGGGAGTGTGCCTTGGTGAGGCCTGGGGTGGATAGTTTACCTTGATAGGTGTTTGGTTTACTATTTTTCTCACGGTTCTTTAGTACGTTCCCCCACTTGTGCACAAGAGTCTTTGGTTTTCCCTACTGAGTGTACTTGTATGCTCACCCTATGTATATAAAACTGCTTTCAGGTTTCTAGGAGGACTTCATGGATCACGCAGGACCTTAAGAGCTTGGTCCATTGGGGCAGTTGCAGTTGTTGTTTTTTATCTTTGGTACTTACCTTTGTAGTCACCTTTTGTACCTTGTGGCTTTACTTTTGGAACATGCATGTGGGAATGGTTTATTTTTTGGCTTTACTTTTATTTTACCTTGGTGTTGTTGAGTTTCATCATCTCATCTCTCGATATTATAAAACAAAAAAGGGTAATGCCTTCCATTTGTTCAAAAATTTATATACCCTTGGTGCTAGTCGCCAGTCCGAGACCTGTTGAAGGCGGGTCTCGGGGGTCATTATCTCTCCATCAACATAAAGAAGGAAGGTCCTGGAAATCTGCTGACCCTTCCCTCCTTTTGGTGAAGGCGGGTCGTAAAAATGATTTTAAAATATTACTTTTATGAAATATCAATTTTTCAATCCAAAACTCTTTATCCCCCTCAACCAAATGTTCTAAAAAAATTTCAAAATAATATCAACTTTTTTAAATTATTTATCAAATTATTTTTATCCATGTTTTAATTTTTATAATAAAAATAAAAATAAATGATCTTTTTTTTTCAAAAAAAAAATTCCTTTTTAATTTACCAAATACGTGATACCAATATTTTTGTATTACGTTAATGGAATTTACAACCATCATGATCACTATTTCTCTTTATGACTTATTTATAGTTTTTGATATTTATTTTCGAAAGAAGGTATTTTAAAAATGTTTTATAATTTTAAACATGTATTAAATGTAGAAATTATATTATCCTCATGAAATTTTTAACTGGGTTTTAAATATTCCATTCTACGATTTCATGGTTATTTTAAAAGGAAATTATTTTATGTTTTCTAATTTTTTAAAACGTTATTTTTAATGAATAAAGGATATTTTACTCTTGAAATATTTAAAATGATTTTAAAAGTATTTTTTATGTTTTCAAATTTCTTCTAGTGAAAATAATTTCCTATACATTTGATGAATGTTTTATATTTAAAAAG
Organism: Viscum album; assembly: GCA_963277665.1. Classification (NCBI taxonomy): domain Eukaryota; kingdom Viridiplantae; phylum Streptophyta; class Magnoliopsida; order Santalales; family Viscaceae; genus Viscum; species Viscum album. The sequence continues at coordinate 65,202,381 of OY728165.1, read as the reverse complement.
TTTCTTTCAATGGAATTTTATTTTCTTTTAGAAATGTTCCAAGTGGTCATTCAAAATAATTTTCTATATATGTTGAATTAATTTGATGTTAGATATTACTTATTAGGGATATGATCCAAAGATACCAGTATTATTGTATTTATGAATGGATTATGTTTATGATTACATGATGTTTATGAAACCCACATATTAATAAGAGTTATTCTATAATGTAATAATAAAATGATTATAAAACCATTATCTATTACATAGGTATTGATATGATGAAATGATTATGAAAACCCATTCCTTTCATGTGTTATGATTCGAATAATGATATATTATCTTGTGGCACACAAACATATTATTTTGATTATTTCATGCGTGGCACCTATATCTCCATCCAACACATTGGTTAATGATTTAAATATCATGTGATAGATCATACTATAATTTTAAGATCACAGACTTTTCCATAGTCAAATCTTGGGAATTATTCAGTTAACTATAGTTGTTTTGAAGTATGTTTGGTTTGGAATTATTGTTTTAGGTGCATTTGGTTGATGTTTTATGAAAAATCATTAGACAGAAAACTATGCATGGTTTTTACATAGTTTCCTTAACTGTGCACCCCTACCATGGGAAACTATGCACAAGAAATATTTTTATATGAAAATTGGTTTTAAAACCACCTATGCCCCTAAACCCCATCTATTTTAACCTAGGATCTAGATTGAATAATAATATGTGATCCTAGAGAATTTCAGATGTATTCCAGGGAGATCAGATCACCATTCTATGTGATCGAAAGCCCAGCTAGAGGGTTTGCACTCTTTTCAGAAATTAAATTTCATCCCGATGCTTCTCTCATTATTCCATATATTTTTTTGTGGTCAATTAATGGAATATAACAACTATTTCAATGTATCTAAACCTATGTGTTGAAATATATATTTAGGATTGTGGATCTAAATATATATTTTTAGGATCATGATTCTTTTGATCTTAATTTATTGTTTAAGGATTTAGATCTGGATATTGATCAACATCGTTCTCCCGCTCAGATTTTGGGGATTTATGTTGGCCTATAAACCATCAACAAACCATGGTAGGTGGTCTAAATAAATATCTCATAGTCATGGATTTTATATGAGTTTGTGAGATTAATGATTTTCTAGAATCCCCTAGAAAATTTTTACCTAAATTGAGTAAATTTGGAATATGCAGTTGACATTTAGCTATTTTGGAGATATAGATGATTAATTGATTATTTAATCATAGGAAAAATGGGATTCCAAAATAGATACTTTATTTTTGGAAATTTTTATGATTTGAGACATTTTATTCGAAGTATTTAATTTGTTGTGTTTGATATAATTAATTGTGGGAGTTAATAATGAGATAATGATTTGGATATGTTTATATATTTAGCGGTTAATTAATTATGTTCCTTGTTTTTTGGTTCATATAATTAATTTTGAGATTAATTATGAGAAGTCAAGATATAATTTTAACAATTAATTATAGAGAATTAATTATGGAATGATATTTGTGATGTTTGATTAATTAATGAATTAATTAATTAATTGTTTGAGTATTTAGTTAATTGTGGGGTTAACTATAAGATTTTGATGTATTTAACTAATTGTTCGATTAGTAAGAGAATGAAGAGGTTAATTAGATATAAATTGATAACTGGTGTAAATGATTGAGAATGTGGGTGATAGACCTGGAGTTCTACACCATTTGATAAGTTGGGAAATTAGACATGGAATTCTATTGCAATAGTGGATACAATCCCTTGCGAGGTGAGGTGGTAGAGATGTTGATCTACAACAATTGAGAAATTGGGGTGTGAGGAATAGAAATATTCTCCGAATTTGATTATGGTTGTTATAAATGGTATTCTACACCAGAATAATGATAATAAAGAATTTGTGAGTTGAAGTAAGTAAATGAATCAAACCTGAGTCTAATGTGTCTTATTATGAATAAGTGACAATGTGATAATATTTTAATTATACATTTTATTTTTTTATTCATAAAATTTCTAGCACTATCATTTGAATGGACTTGTTTTAGACACCACAGGTGGTTGACTACTTAATTGTACTCACACCGTAATAGGGAAGCCTGATTAGCACCCGAATAGAGTTTGTTGTTACTAGATAGTATATATAAAAGGACATGGGATAGATTGATGATTAGGGATGAAGAATGGGTGAGGGAATAGTACATGGTTCATGAACCATGTAGGAGGTTTTGTGTCTTTATTTATAGATGCATTATACAAACCTGACTATTTCATTTTTATTAAATGATTTCCCTATCAATTGCATATTATATTTCCTATTTTTACTATCATGTGACATTGGTATTATTCTAATTATATAAATGCTTTTTCACTTGTTTATTGATGATTTATTTTTCTGGTATTTTACTCCGATAAAAGACCATATAGTACCCCCCTGATTGATTTAACAGACCCTAGATTCTAGTCGACAACATCTAGTGTAGGGGGAGGCATGATTGGGGCCATCTGTCCGACCAGCTCGGGTCCCGTTTTTGTGGAACTTGGGTCAGGATGTAACAATAATGGGGAGTGAACACAGTTTAGTAAGGGTGTTTGTTTTCTATATTGGAATTATGAGAGAACCTTGACTACAATTATGGTTTGTGAATTGAACTGATCCAACTATTATAACATTAACAATTATTGATGACTGCTATGGAATCAATTTTATATAATTATGTGTATTCCACACATTGGGGACTTATTCCAATGTTATGATCTCTTGGATCATGTGATTTGATTTCATTAGGAACCATGTTTTAAACATTATCTATCTTTATGATATGACTAATTATTCTGATTTTTGATATATAAGTTGTGGTTTTAATTTGTAATGATCATGTTCTCATACAATTATTTTCATATTATGCCTAATTATCTCCCATTATTACCCTTATTAAGAATTTTATCTCAGGCATTCTTATGATTCCTTTCACATGGTTATGAATAAAATGTTTTATGTATGATATGTTTTTGAATTTTACTAAAAGACAAGGTCATTATGTGATATTTTTATGATATTTCATGATTTAAGAATATTGTGTCTTGTGTTCTAAAAGGAAATAAACTATTAATGTTATAATGAATTGGTTTGTATTATATTTCTATAATAAGATGTGATATCTATAAATGATAATCATGGATCACTATAGTTTCTATGATAATAAAGGATTAGTTGTCTATTAGAAACTAGGATGATAAAAATTGGGTGAGATCCCTAGGGATATTTAATAACATATGTAATGGGATACCTCTAATGATATGTCTAAGGTGGATTTAATATATATGAAAATTTATGATAATTTTTCTAGTGGATAGAGAATGTTTTTCCTAACAAATTACATCACATTCTAGATAATTAAATTATACGAAGTTATTTTACATAGTTATACATGGATAGTAAAATTAAAAAGGGATCATTGAGCTGGACTTGATCGTCACCTTGTGGAAAGAAACACACCTTGTTTCAAACATTTTTTCTACTCTTGAGGGATATTATCTTTATTTTTTTAAACCGACTTTTAAATTTAGTTTCAAAATTTTACGACATGGGATTTATAATGTCAATGAATATATTAAAATTTATAATGATATAGCTAAAATTCAAAATATATTACCATAATTGTTTTAAAACTATTAATATATTTTTAAATAATACCAGAATCATAAAAATCCTAATTCTCACAAAAACCAATTTTTACATGAAATTATTCATTATAGATAAAAAATTTCATAATAATTTAATTTTCATGTGAGAAGTGAGAATTTGAATTTTATATTATCGAATTAACATTTTAAATTTTTTAAAAGATTCTATTTTAAATAATAAAATTAATATACTATAAAGTAATTTTATTAAAAATAAACTCTCTCAATATTAACTCATATGAATCATTTATATTAAAATCATAATAAAGTCTATTTGAATAACATGTTATGATTAATAGTTGATTTATTAACTATTTATTTATAATAATCTATGTTATTTTTAAATTGGTGTAGTAGATAATGTATGCTACTAGAAAAATATTAGTTTAATAGTGAGCAGATTTTTGGGTTGTTGGAAATTCAATAGAAAAATCATTCCTTGATGGATACCCTAATCTGACCAAGATATTGAAATAAAAAATAATATTAAGTACATTGATGTATACATAATAAATTTTGGTAAATTAATATCTATGTATTGCCATCATAACTTAATGGATGATCAATCTTAGTAATTTTCTATGAATCGTAATATTTTTATAATGTACTTAACTATTGATGTACAAATGAATTTAATTATCAAGGATATAGAAATATACTTCTTGTTTTAGAATATTATTATGTTTCTTTAATTTAATAATATAATTTTATTTATATTATTCGTCGTTATGACTTTTTTCAATTACAACATTGATAATGTTGATCCCATACTATGTAATATATTTATTTTTATAAAAATTTTATCATGTTATCTAATTATATAATTAGTATATCTATTATTTTTTTTATTAAAAATTTATAATAGAATTTTATTTTACATAATAAATATTTGATGTCCATGATTCTTATTTCATGAATCGTTATGTTCATGTATATTTTCCACATAAAACATATCATCGATGATTTTTTATCATTTTCATTATATAAATTATTATTGCCGACTTTTAGTGGATAAATACTTCCGAATGTTTTTAGTTGTATAATTGTAAAATTTTCCCATATTGTATCATGAAAATATAAAATAACCATTTAAGTATAATCCAATTTTAAATATTGTTTTTGATAGAATGGTTTTTATGTTATTCATTTCATCCATTTCATGTAGAATATAATCCATATGCACCTAACATTTTCATGAATTTTAAAATTTTGATTATTGTGATATTGAGATTTTTTATTTTAGATAGAATATAACAAATATGACCCTTAAATATGTTTTAATAACTCAAAATCATATATAATTTATTCAAAATATGTTTTATTTTTTTATTGATTTTAATATAGTATATTATTAATTGAATGAAATTAATATGATTAACAAATAATAAGGTATATAACATTATAATATACTATATTTTTTCACAATCCTCAAATTATTATCCAATTATATTCCCAATAAATCATCTTTTTCCCATGTATAATATATATGAATCAATTTCCATAAATTTCTTTTGAACCATATGAAATCAAAATCATTATTGGAGAATGTACAGTTAATATCGATCCCAAAAATATCCATTGTTGATAGAGGCTAAACTCATATATTTATGATATGTTTATAAGAAATTACACTTTCTATTGATAAATTATCAATTTAGTACATAATTACAATATAATATTGGAACCATGTTTCTATATATAACAATTAATGACTAATAAAATTTGTAAAACCTATAAAATATAGATAATAATGGAGGAATAATTAAAATAATATGACATATTTAGCACATAAATCATTATATACATAATAGAACTTGTATATTATATTGTGAAAAAAATTAAATTAAATCATATAAAAAATCATAACACAAGTATTTCATATTAATAATTTAAATATATTTGATAATGAATATAATAAATTAATATTTCATTAGTTTTAACATTATCTAAACATGTATGAATAATTATTAAAAAAATTATAAACAATGAAAAAAATTAAAATGTTATTGTGTAATTTATAAAAAAACACGACATATTATATTTTATATGCAATGTAATTTATAATCCCGAATATAATAATTTTTTGATTCTTATGAAATATTTTTATTTAAATAAATATTTCACTTTATGTAAAAATACTTTACATAAATTGAATAATAAATATTCATTTTAATGTAATCCTAATTATCAAATATGCTATAACATTTCCAAAAATATTTTTAATATATTAAAAAATTAAACCATTCAATATGAACGCTTTATATTTTATTTATGAGTATTTAAATATATATATATATATATATATATATATAAACATTTACATTTCGCCAAATTTTGAAATATATTAACAATTTTAAAATAAAAAAATCAAGAAACGCCATTTAAACCCGAATCACATCAACACACAAAATTATGTATAGTTTGAATCCATATTTGGATGGGGTTCTAAAAAAACTATCATTTTTTATATTTTTTTTGTAAAATATCTATCTAATAAAAATTTAATGCGCAAAAATTGTTCTCGTAATTCATAATGTGGATCATCTTTAGTGAAAATACATTCTATATAAACTATATATACTTTTTTTTGTAATGAAAATTCAAAAAAAGATTATAAAATTCTTTCATTCAAAATCTTGATGTGGGTTTTATCATAATTATAATTGTGTCCATTTGAAAATTTTCATTTCTATACTACTCAGAAACGTTTTAGAAAAAATATTATACAATGACATAAAATTTGGTTCTCCATTTTGATAATAAATTTTCTCGAATATTTTTTTATTATGTGTATAAATTTCACTAGTAATTGATTAATATTTATACATTTATTTTTAATTTCAAATAATCATAAAGTGATCAAATACATGGTATCGTTTAATTGTAGAAACAATAAATCATAATACAATATTGTATAACGATAAAACTATTTGACTTAGAGAGAAATGATATTGACCTTCACTATGTAATGACCTATATCAAAAAAACCATGACATGGCATGTACCACCACTTATTGGTTTAAATTTTCTGTATATATAAAATAGTATTCTAATTAGAAGTTATAAAATATTTTATTAACTAGTTTAATAGTAATAATATTTGTTTCTGAATGAGAATGAATATTTTCTATTAAAAATAGATCTTGAATTTTCATTGTCTGATGTCGTAGCATATATAATGGGGAAAATGTAAAGGGTAAAGAATTACTATTGGGAATTTATGGATGAATGAAGGATATTAGAATAAAATATTTATTTCAGAATCTAGAAGATGAATCCTATAGTAGTGTTGATTTCTACCATCATAACCATGTTTGTGATTCAAGTCATAGTAAAAGGTGTGTTCTTTATATAGTATACTTATTATAATTATCACTAATCATAATTTAATAGATGAGTATATGAATATATTTATTATATATTGAATCATGTTTGATGCTAGAAATTTGATGCTTGGTATTAGGATTTATACATAAATCTATTTATCATCATTACCAGAACCAAGGGGAGTGTTGGATACAATATAGAGAATATTGATTGCTAAGACTGACATATTGTTTATATATATTCAGGACTTGATTTTTAATGAAGATACATAATGGAAAGAAGTAAATTGTTTATAGGAATCGAATATTGTGTGTAGGGTAGAAGAAGAATGAATCAATAGTGATTTTATAAATCTATATGTAATTAGATAGAATAGTTTCATTGAAAATTGGTAAATTTTGGTCTAGAATAATTGTTTTGTTTGAATATTATGTGTCTTATAAAACATTTAATCTCTTATATGTATGACTAGAAATGATTATTTAAAAATACTAAGTCTTAGAATAGTGAAAATATATTTCTATTATGTTTTCATAGTTCTCCCGGGACACTATAATTAGCTTTGGAATATACATTCAATTTATTTCAGAGTGAGGGTAATTGAATAATATATATTTATAATGATCAGTAACAATCATCTTTTTGATGATTTATATTTTAAAATAGTTACTATATGTAATATATAATATTAACCCATGAAAAAATAATAAAAAAAATTATAAGAACTAAATCTTATACCAATACTAAAGAGATATTTTATATATATTGGTTCTCGAGTAGATGTTGCATAAATAAAATATTTGTTAAAGAGTAGTGCAAGATCACCAATGGTTTTCATGTGGAAAAAAATGTTTAAATTATGTAATATTAGAACTAATAGTGATATTATATAGGATGATGAATAACAATCCATTTATACGAAATGGTTATTTTTTTCCTTATTTTCTTTCTTACTTGTCTGAGAAAGGGATCATTGTCTAAGTTTCTAAAATTATATGGAATCAATTACCCATATATTAGGAGACATATGAAGATTAAATCATTTGGATGAAAAATAATGTATTTTTATTATCAATAATGGATTCCAGAGTTCCAAATTTAAAATATTGTGTATATGGATCTGTGGGGAATAATATAAGTTATAGAAATCCTAAGTATTAAAAAGAATCCTTATATGGAGTGTCATTATAAATTATCTAACTATATTAATTATTAAATATTTGATACTAGACATTGCTAGTGAGTACATAAATGAAGAATACATGAAATTATAAAATGATAAATGGAATCAATTTTCAAAACTAAATAATTTTGACATTAACAAATAATTTAGTTTTGGGACATATCAAGAAGACATTTGTTGGGAGTTTATAGATCTTGTAGCATCATTTTTGTTTTCCAAATAAAATTTGGGAAGGGGCACCAAATTTTGGGACTAATATGACCAGTAAGATACAATATATATTAATGTTCAAAAGTAACACATATATTCCTACGATGAGAAGTATCTTTGATATATTTTACATGATAGTGCTCCAAATCAAACCATATATCCATGTTAATATAAAAAAATGAGACAAAATACAATCAAAATTCAATTAACTTTCTTTATGGAGAATCACTGTATCATCCCATGATTTAGAATCCCATAAAATACGTACTATGTTCTATAACATTTTTCACAGACAAATCTCAACAAAAAGGCTTATTAAGAAGAAATTATTAAAATATTATTAATAAACACTAATATGTTTTACCATTAATAATATTTACCTTTAGAAGGTAAATAATTCATATGAGTTAATATTGAGGAGGATATATTCAAAAAAATAAGTTTTATTTATATTATTAATGTTATTTTTTATTTTTTAATTTAAAGAATTTATATTTTAAATTTCATAATGTAAAATTCATTTTTGAATTCTTCAGAAAAAATTACAATAGAATATATTTTGGATATTTTTTCAAATAATCATATTTAGGTGAATAGTTTAAATACCTAATTTTATAAAACCATTACATTTATTTGTCTTATATGTTTTTTAATACGTTTCATATATAATATATATGTTTACAACAGAAAATAAATATTTTAAATGAACTATATTGAATTTATAACACCCGTTAATATTAATATATTAAATCTGGAAATAGTTTATGAGAAAAACATTTCATATATTTCTATAATTAAATTTACACAAGGAGATATTACGGTTTGGATTTATTTAAATGTCCCATGGGTCTCCTTTAAAAAATTATAATCTTTTTTATATCATCAAAATCTATAATGTTGATAAATTTTCATATATATAAAGCATTATGGATAGAAATATTCTTTTTAAAGTAAGTTTTTTCCTCATTATATGCACTAAAATTATGATTAATTTCCTTATACAAATTAAGACAATTGGATAAAATTATTGTTTTACTTTATAAAATCATTTCCATAATTATATTATGTTGAATTAAATATTTATATGAAGCCAATTATCTTACCATTATTATTTTATTAATGCATGGGAATTTCTATCAAATACCTGAAACTAAACTCTACTAAAATATATGATATATTATTATGTGTAAAGAACATTAATAAATATTGTAATTCCCATTTAATTATTAAAATAGATTACATAAAATTAACAACCAATTGTAGTTAAAACTCAAATAGTTTTCTACATATTATCTTTTTTAATTTTAATGTTAATTTTATAATATTTAGATTGATAATTTGATTTTCTAAGTGTTAATATTATTTATATAGAACTAATAAATGATTATATGGGTTATTTTATAAGATTAATAAATCATAAAATGAATTAGTAAAAACCAAGTTACTCTATTCAAAAACTGAAAGACTATGTTGTACTAAAATTATGTGTAAAAACCCTAAAAATTTAAAAAATATGTGAAAGACTAATTTGAGTATTCCTATCCCAAAATACAACCCAAAATAATATTTTTCAAATCCATTGATCTATTTAACTTGGTATTGTTTTATGGAACTAAAAAAATTAAAATTGTTTTTATAAATGTACCATTTTCCTCTATAATTAAATGAGAACACTTATATCCTCTCAAACAAAAACCCATATATAAAATTAATTCATTATACATTTTCGATTGACTATACCTATAATGATATCCAAAAATAAAATCCCATTTTCACTTATAGTTATCAGATTTTCTTTAGTTTATAAGGAACTTCCAAGGAAATTTCTTGTCTTAAATTTAAGTAATATCTATTTCTAAAGTCTTATTATTCATTCTACTCTTTCATATAACATATCTATATTATAATATTTTTTTATTAAGTTTAACTATTAAAAATACATTTATTTATTTTTATTTAAAAACTATAGTTATTCATTTCCATCTATATTAAATAATCAATGGAACAAAAATCTTTTGTGTGTGAAGACTACTACCTGCATAAAAAAACATTTTTTCTAGTTGTTTTTTACCATTCATTATCCAAAACAATTAGAAACATTTAAAAAAATATAAAAATTATAATAACTACATCAATATTCTCAAACAATATGAGCCTTAATCATAATGGGAATTGGCTGATGCTGATGACTTGACCAGGTATGAATGTGGTTATTATGACTATTCTAACATGTAATCTTTCTCTCTCACTCTCTCTCATTTGTCTCTGCACTTTTCTTTTTATTAATAAAGATGGGGTTTCATATGAGATTGGATCTAACTTTTTTGGGTAAGACCTCATTTTCATAGTCTAGCTAATCAGTTATAGTGGGTTCATGTTTGTGTTGATCTAACCAACTACATGAAATTACCATTAAAATATAGATATTGGTGGATATAAAAATAAGTAATAGATATTAAAATAAAAAAAATGATTACTGGGATAAGTTTTTTGTAATAATATATCATGTTTGAATTTTATTATTAATGTATCATTATCATTCACCAAAATTAGTTAAATAAGCCCTTGTAAATTTAATTTTCAGATAACATAACCATAAGTCAAATGGAATGAAATAATTACATTCTTATATATATATATATATATATTATAGAATATTAAAATATATATAAATAATTAAATATGCTTAAAATTTTGCATATCGATATCAATATTATTAAACATGTGAAATATAGTTATAGTTTTTAGCCCCCAATGGTCATAATACATTATAAATAATTTATGTAATCATCCTTAAAAAATTGTAATACGGTTTTTAAAATGGTATTAATAATGTTAATGTATTTAAAATAATATTATATGTTATTTATGTTTCTTTTATAGGACATTATAGTGTGATCTACTAACAAATTATGAAATTTAAGGGTTTCAATCATAATTTTCTTTCTTTGAGTCTAATTTTTTGAAAAAAAAACATTAGTCATAATGTTATAGTGTAATTATCACCACATTTTATTTTTTATATAATCAATATCTATTTTTTAGGACATTGAATTATCAGTTTCATGATTTGTTTCTCATGGTTTTTTTTTCAAAAGTTACAAAGGTTCAAGGATTTTTTGTTTCTCAAATATTTTCTCTGAGTCAAAATAAATCATTTTGACTATTATTATTCAATATTGATATATTATACAATTTTTAAATTTTATATTTCATTTAATCCAAAATGATCATAAAAACTATGTGGGACATCAGGTTTTTCTACCATTATGACTCTATTATTTTAGAAAAATTCATTTTTTTAGAATAATTTTAATTTTATTTAATAGATTTTACTTCTCTATAATTGTTTTTAATTCCTACCAATTTTCCCTTTACTTAATTATATTTGAATTAATTATATCAAGAATTTTAATTTTCAACACCCTTATTCACATTAAATCAACTTTTTCTTCATCTTTTTATGGATTTGGTTTTTTGGCAATGTTATTTCAAATATTTTGAATGGTTTTTTTTACAACTTAAAAATCAAATATTTTCTCATCCACACTACATCATATTTTGTTCAAATTTATTTTTTAATGATGTAAACATTAATAAGAATTACCTTTAATAACAAATAATTTCAAATAATTTGCATCATCCATATTCAAAAACAATTTTTATTTTTCATGATTGGATGATAAATTATTTTTTAATGTAACAAATCATATTGTATTTTCAATCACTATTAGTGAGAAATATTTCTTTTTTTTACAATTTTATATAATATATAAATATTATAAATTTAAATGTTTTCAAAGAATTTATTTACATTTTCTAAAAAAACATACATTTTTATTTTTTTCATTATTAATTATTCTTTCGAAATATAATTTTTTATATTTATTTTCTCCTATGGATTTTGAAACAATTATATATTTTCATGAATATATTTATTGGAAGTAATTATAATAAATATTATATTGTTAGTCTATTCCACATTACAAAAAAAAATTTTGAAAATAATTTTCACTAATATATTTAAAAAGGATTCATGAAAACATTTATATGATAAATTATATTTACCTTCTAAGGATTAACATTTTTGAAGTAATGTATTTATGACACGTTATTTTTTAATATTATATAATTTATTTTAAAAAATATATATTTTTTTCAACAACCTATAATTTGTTGTGTTCATTATATGTATTATTTTTGAATTGTGTAAGAAATACATTCTCATTCAATGGATTCATTAAGATATGTTTATTATGTATTTATAAACAGAACACATTAGTATAGTTTGTGATAGGTGGGTTCTAATATCACCCTCCAATTAATTGGTTAGGGATTTATATCTCATGATAATAAGATGTTAAGAATTATCATTTTGTTTTTTCATAACATGAAGCATTATAAGTTTACTTGATCATAATAAAATGTGTGTCAGTTTTTCTTATTCAAAACATAATTTATAGGAATTTTGTTTATTCTGAAAATGATGCATGGGAATTTCTTTTCTTACACCTTGATGTATGAGAATTTTTTTAAAAAAATGATACAATTTTAATACGATAATTTGTTTCAATAACTCAATTTTTAGGGCATTCTATATTTCTATATTCATATGAATATGGACTTTGACTATTTTTATTATCTCAATATTCATTACATTATTTCTTTTAGGACCCTTCTATAATCACTAAATATTCTAGTTATTTTTAAAAATATAAATAATGTTTTTTTTGTAAATATCTTTTAGGATATTATTATTTTTCAATTTTGGACAAACTATTATAATTAGAACCCATACATTAAAATTTGACACTAATACCCATTATACATTATCTTATCAATAAAACCTCTTCATAATAAATATGGGTTTCCCTTTATAAAAAATCTTTAAAATTTCCCCCTTAATCTCAGCATTGTCCCAAATATTTCTTAAAACCTGTAATAAGACCATTTAATACATTTTATTAGAACAAAATCAAGGTATGTAACATAAAAGAAATGATACCATTAGTTTGGTGAAAAATCAATACAATTTTCCTTAAAAAATATTTCATTACCCTAAAAATTCATCAAATCTCAATGATCATTAATTTTCGATTTTGAGAATAATTTTTTTTCATGCAATATCTTAATCAAGTATTTTATATATAAGTATATAACATGGTACATAATTGTACTGAAATAAAATAACCATGAGAATGACTTCCCTACATATCACTCTTACAAATAGAAAAACCATACTACCGACATCCATACATGTCACTTTTACAAATGGAATAACCATATGGAAGTATTAGATATATTTCACTGTTAAAAATGAAATATCCAATCAGTTGACTTCAATACAAGCCACTCTTGGAGACATAAAAACTATATGGTCAAGTTCCATAACAAATGCATCAGAGTTTGCAACATAAAAACCCATCAAGGGTTTATAAAGGAACTATCCTTCATTGGTTTATTACTAAAACACCACTCAAATTTCCAAGAAAATTTTTATAATAAAAATATAGAATTTATAAATTTAAATCATAATAAAATGATACATTTTTTTTGAAATAATCTATAAAATTTTAATTCCCAATTTAAATTTTTTTAAATAGATTATTAAATCAATGTGTCTCATACCACATTGAATCATTAAAAATAATTTAAAAATTTACATTTTAAAAACTTGTTGTCTATAAAAAAATTTAATTTTTCTAATTTTTTCAATAATGGTCATAAAAGATAAATATTTATAAAAAAAATCATAACATTTTAAAAAAGATTTTTATTTAAAAAATCTTTTTACCTTGAGTTTGGCTTGTCACTTGTGATTTTCATATTCTTGATTAACAAAATATAGCATATTTATATAGATTATTGATAAAAATTTTATAGTTAATGATTAATTTTATATAATTTATTATCATGTTATAATAATTACATAATTGCTAATGTTTATGTTGGACGTTTTGATGATATTTGTTACATGAGTCCAAAATCACTATGGTATGTTGTTAATAGTGAAAGCGGTCATTAATAAAAAATATTAAGAATAATATTCATTGAATAATAATCATATATATATATATTATACTTATAAATATAATCACTAAATATGGATATTAAAATGAACAACATTACAATCATGGAGAAGTTAATCCATATGTATTCTTTAGTAACATTCTCATTATTAAATGGTCATTATGATTAGAATTATTATTTCATATTGTATTTATAGAAATATAATAATATAATTCTGGTGATATTAATATGTTAAAAATACTTATATATCATCCAAGTGAATTGGTGATGACAGAATAATCACATCGCTTCATGGAGATGATAGTTTACACTTATGCATAACTGACGATATAGTTTTTCCATGTATGGAAAGGTAAGAACATATATAATATATTTTGTTTTTATAATTATTAATATATAATTAATATAAAATATTATATTTAATTACATAATTATAACTATTTATAATAGGTGTTGATGGAAAATGAATAATATCTTTTCATGAGGGGGAAGTTCCTTGTACACATGAATGATAATTATTTCCCATTCTCATGGAAGTGGGGAATGATATAGGTTTTTATAATTAAATAATATAAAAATATTATATTTATTATACTATATTTTTTATATAATCATAGTTTATGAATATTTAATGGATATTGTATAATAAATTAATTAGATAAACTTAATTATAAACCACACCTCTTCTTTGGACAACCTCCTTTGATTATCACCATAACCCCACTAAGGTGATCGATTTGAATAAAATAAAAGATCTAGAATATGGTAAGGGATTCAAGGATATTATTTGGTATGATATGGGTTCATAGAATTATGTTTTTATGGGTTAATAAAAGAGAATAATTGGTGCTCCTCTATATGAGAGTGGGGGGTACTCTTGGAATTTTTTAAATTATTAAATTAATATAAAAAAAATTATATAAAGAATTACTCAATAGTAAATTATTTATAATATTGGAAGATTATGGATCAAAATAAATTCATAAAATACAAATGAGATAATATTTTATTATTTTTTATCATTATATTTTAGTTTTTACCGTTATTTTCCCTTTTAAATCTCACCGTGATATCCTTTAATTCACACGTTCAGGATATTATAATTACTATAAAAATTCAAACATTAAATAAACGAGTTATTTACGAAATTTTGATACATATCTAAAACATTTATCTTAATTTTAATTTTTTATGAATTTTATATCATTTTATAAAATATTAATTATTTTAAATTATCATTGAAGCCAAATTTTCCAAAATTTATTACATTACATTTTAAATATCTAAAAAATGATATATTCATAAAATAATTAACTCGTAAATAAATTTTCAAGGTCGACTATAAAATTCTTGTATGACATTAATTATTTTAAATTATATTTAGTTTAGTATTTTCATATAATTTCATTAGTGTTTCCTTTAATTAAACAATTAATGCATCATCGTTGTATAACACTTTATTGTAAATATTTATATTGTAAAAATTAAAAATAAATTAAATTTATTAATATACATATTTTATATTTATGAATACTATTTTTATGTTAACATATCCCTTATAAGTCCCCATGTTTAATATATTTCTCTTATTAAAAATAAAAGTATGAACGAATTTAAATTTTCTTTATATAAAATACGATAAATTGTTTGAAGTCATCCATATGGTACCAGGTTCTCCCTAAACCATTCCAAGATTTATTTTGGTCTCAAATAACCCATCCAAAAAAAATATTACAATTTGTATGGTATTTTTATAATACTTATAATAGTTTTTTCCTTTAATTTCCTAATTTAACCTTGACTATGGTAATTAAAATTATTAGTGTTACTATTCTTATTTTTTCTAAATATAAAATGGAATTATTTACTAAATTTTGATCTTATGATTCCTAATATTGAATTCATTTTTCCAAATTAAAAACAGTTAATTGGAAAACATTATTGTAATATAATTCTTGTTGAAGGAATGAAAAAGATGAGTTTTTAAAGTGAAAACAGTCAAAATATTGAACTGATTTTATATCCATATAAAATATAAAATTGATTCAAATGAAATATATTTAATAAAATAAAATAATATATTTCTAATTATAATTTAAAAGTGTTCAAAAATATATTCTAACACCGTAAATTATTTAGATGAAAAAGTTGTTCTAAATTAAAATACAACATTTTTTGTATTCATCAAATCATGAAAATTATGAGAAAAATTAAAAAATCAAATTTAATTTTGATATTAATTATTAAAAAGAATATTTTATTAAATATAATTTTTAAATTTATCCAAAACTAGGCTTAAATAAAGCGGTCCATCAAAAGTGGACAAATCTACATTTTTTGAAGAATACTTATTTTATGCATAAAATTTGTTTTATTCTTATATCATGTATAGAAAACACATAATATAAATTCTAAACAATTTATTGAATAAATTATATAAATATTTTAAAAAATATAATCAAATAAGTGATAATTTTTTTTTCTTGTATGAAACACACTTATGATCATTTAAATTGTTTTTCAAAAAATACATTTCCCTATATTCTAAAAATGGTTTTACAATAATTTATAATTATGTAGTGAATGAATTAGATATATATACTTTTAAAAAATATTTTTTTAATTTAGATTACTATTTTCATACATTCTATTCTAATGGAAAGGTTATGAAGATAACATTTAAATAATCATATTTTGTTGTTTATTTAATCTCGATGGGATATATCAGGTATACTATCAAACCTCGTATTAATTTTTTTTAGATCTAAAGATGTTACATTCTAACCCTTTAATAAATTTAATCCTTAAAATTTAAACATGGGGCAGATAAATAGGGTTTTACTTGTTATTTTATTGAAATCCTAAATCCAAAAAAAAGTATTAATAAAACATCCACTTTATAAGAAATAATGGGAAGTACGAAGGTCATATGAGAGAACACGTACTAGGTATATATGTAGAAAAAAGGAAATTGAATAGAAAACTACCTATCATGTTCATATAATGTGTGATAGAGAACATGTTAACAAAAAAACAATAATCAAGAAACCATAAATCAGAAATGTGTTAAATGGTTATTGATTAGTTTTTTAAAATAATAAACAGATAATGTTTATGTTATAAGATCCTTTTCATAGAGTTGGGGAATTAATTTACTACGTGGATATAGAACTTAATGAAACATTATTACATGAAAATTACTGTTTCAAACATTAACAAAAATATATAACATACTCATCTTTTCACCAAATCACGAGGATTCAAAATGAATTTTCCATACCTATAGCATTAGAATCACTTTCTAGATAATAAAATAATTGTGAAGTGAAAAATTATCTATATATCCTATCATGACGCATTAGAAAAATAGAAATGGTTAGGGTAAGATCATATTATACCACCAAAATAATAAACCTTTATAGAATGAAACCCTAATTCAATATCCAGAATTTAATATTAACTCCCAACGTTCAACATAGAGCATCTGATTAAAAATTGTCCACAAAATTACAAAAAAATAATCCAAATTAAGATTAAAACCCAATATTTAAATTGACTTCATCATAATTTATTCCAATATAAAT
Organism: Viscum album; assembly: GCA_963277665.1. Taxonomy (NCBI): domain Eukaryota; kingdom Viridiplantae; phylum Streptophyta; class Magnoliopsida; order Santalales; family Viscaceae; genus Viscum; species Viscum album. Next base: position 65,184,347 of record OY728165.1, on the reverse strand, counting down.
TTTAACATTTATCACCAAATAAAATCAATTAATCATGATGCCTCATACAAAAATGTAATTTCTATAATGACATAGTCTCTATGATAGGTTAATTATTTTCATAAATAAGATGAGTAATAAAAGTTTAAATTTTGCCTATAATTTATAAAAAACCATTAATGAAATAATAAAATTCAAACATATTCTATTTAGGATAATCATATTATGTTCTAAAAATAGTGAATGTATCATGATATAACATTATCACTTAATCACCAAACAATTTTTAAATACCATGGTCATATGTTTGAAAAAAATATATACCAAGAATCTACTTATTATTCATCCATAAAATAATTTATGTAAAAAATAAAAAGATATACTAACTGAATCCTCATGTAGGCCATTGATAAGTGATTCACTCTTTCCTCCCATTAGTTTTGGTTTCCATTCCCAGGACCTTTCAAGACATGTTGGGTTGTCACTCAGCCTTTGGGTTTTCATTTTTTGAAAACATTATAATTATTATAACATCACCATAATATAATAATTTCATTATATATTACTATAACATGTTTTAACTTTTATTTTTCTGTCATAATTTATATCATTATCACAATAAAATTAGAAACCATAATTAACACAAAAACAATTGTTTTAAAAAATAATGGTAAAAACCTTAACATTTCTTTACTTAAACCCTAAAATGTTTTTCCAAGGAACTAAACATGTGATTAAATTGAATATTATAAACTCATTATTAGAACCTTAACTCTTAAGAAATAATATTATCTCCAATGTTGTCTAAACTCTACAGTAATACCAACTGTTGGGCCCTGACCTTAATCTTTAAATATTCTTATTATTTTTAATACTAGAAATCACTTTATTTTCTAGGTTTTATTTTAGGATTAGAGTTTTAATAAATTAGTAAAAAATCTTAAAAATTTTAAAAATAAATTTTATGTTGACACTAATACTTAGTAATTATTTTTCTATCAAAGGATCCTTTTTATATTATGTCAGGGTTTCACATTATGAAAAATCATACGAATTTTTCCCTTGATCCCATCCTTGCGAAACTCGTCCTTAAACCCTATGAAAAACATTTGAAACCAGGGATGAGAAAACAAAAATACCATTATGGAACATAAAAAAGGAAATTATTATTCTACTGAAACCCCATAAAAATATTCCCTAAAAAACATAAAATTTTACCCTAAAAATGAATCATCGTGTCTAAAATATAATTGTTTTTACTTTCAAAAATCCAAAACAATCATGAAGACACAAATGTAAGAATATAGTATATAAGTAGTTAACATTGATCATAATTATACTAAAATTTAATTACCATTAATTTGACTTCCATAAATGTTCATATTATAATTATAATAACTATATGATCCACTTCCATTCATGTCACTCTTACAAATAAAAAAACAATATGATCGACTTCCATACTTGCCACGCTTACAAATAGGATAACCATATGGTTTACATCCATATATACCACTCATAGAAATGGAATATCTATATAGTCTACTTCTATATATGTCACTCTAACAAATGAAAAAACTATTTGGTTGACATTCATACCCAATTCATTGGAGGTTATAACATAACCACATGTCCTTGGATTATCACAGAACCACACATCATTGGTTTATCACCTAACCACCCTTTATACTTTATAGTTCCATTATATAATCACAACACATAAAATTTTGTAATTTCACAATTAATAATTTATTTTCACTCGTAAGAAAACATTTCAATTTATTGAAATAATCAATCCATTCTTAAAACCCATTTTGAATATTTAAATATAAATTTTAATATAAAAGTGTTCAATACCACATTGAATCATTTGAATGAAACTATAAAATTAGCATGATAAAAAATTAATTATTATACAAATAAATTAATTGAAAAAATTTATTTAAACATGGTTATGAAAGAAAAAAATTTATAAAATAAATATTTAAACATTTAAAATGAGGTATTGTTGTTAAAAATTCTGTTACCTTTAGTACGGATCAACACATACAATATTTATATACCAATATAAATAGTCAAAGTGTTAATTAGTAAATCATCTTCAAAATAATATTAAATAGATAGTATTCAAATTTTAATGACAATTATCCTTTCAAATATATCTTTTAAATATAGATATTAAAAAAAACCATTATCAAATCATAGATATGGTGTTCTATACTTACCCTTTAGAATCGTCTTCATTTATCAATAATCATTACGAGAAGATGGTAAGTGTCATTTAATTTTTAAATGTTTATCATAATATAATTAATTGAGAATTAATAATTAAAATATACTTATATATATCATCAATGGGATGTGCTGATGAAAATGGTGTCTCATTGCTTCAAGGATGTGACAGTTCGCACGTAGACACAAATAATGTAATCATTTTCCTGTGTATGGAAATTTACGAAAAATGAATTATATAATCTATTTTTATATTGTAAAATGTTTCATTAATATTATTTATAGACTTCAATTACATCATTATAACTATTCTTGATATATTTTTATGGAAGAAGATCTATATGGCTTTGTGAGGCGGTAGTTCACCATACACAAAAATGGAAATTCTTTTATAATTTTTTGGAAGTGGAGATGGAGATTGGTGATTATATTAAAATAAAAAAATATTAGTATATTTATGATACTAGAGAAATTATTTCCACATGGATGAATATTTTTTAAATCAATTTGAAGGTGAAATAAAATCAAAACACTTAATTAAAATTGAATCCTCCTCTTCAGATGATCACCTTTGATTAACACGATAACACCTCTAAAGGTATTTCTTTTCCAAAAATAACATCGGTATAATGTTGGGAGTGGTTATCGGAAGGTATTTGTGTATATATAATCCAAAAAATGGTTTTTATGTGATAACAAATGGGAAAAATAGGTTACAATTTATAGGAGTTCTATGGGGGCATGCAAGGAATTATTCAGATAATTAAATTAATATAAATTATCCTTATAATAAAAATGACTAAAAATTATTAATTTCAAATATATGATGATGATGGATAGAAATTAATTCATCCACCAATATTTTATTGTTTTTTTTATTTTTTATTCCATATATCTTTCTTATAATCCTTATCACACCATTATAATGATTATAATGTCATAATGTAATTTAGAATTTTAGGCTTAATATAATTAATATAAATGGTCAAACGACCCATAAATGAGTCATTTATGACATTTTGAGAAAAATGCCAATATTTTTGATATTTATTGATATTTATTTATTTTATTTATTTTATTATAATATTATTTATTTTAAATTATCAGTTATGTCAATTTGACTCTATATCATTAATAACTTTTTTAATATTTTCATTACTACAAGATATCGTCAAAGAAATTCATAAATAAAATGTTAAATTAATCTATAAAATTCTTCTTTGACATTAATTATTTCACATTAACTTTATTTTAAAAAATTTAATATCATTTATTATATATTTTCTTTAACTAAACAATTATGACGTCATCATTGTATAATACTTTCGTGTAATAATTTCTCTCCTAAAAATTAAAAAAATTACCATGAAGAATATAATATTTTTTTACTTAGAAATTATGTTTATAGAAAAAACAATTTACGTTTATAACCCTATATTAAAATTATTTCACTTTATAAAATCTAAAGTATGGAAAATTTTACTTTTCATTGAATAATATACTACAAATAACTTAAATTAATCTATATGAAATTCAGATCTCCTAAAATCAGATAAATGTTAATTTTCGTCCATAATAACTCGTCTAATAAAATTAAGATAGGTGTTATGGTAGTTTTTGAATATTTATAATATTATTTTTACCATTACATACACAATTTACCCATAACTGTTGTAGTAGAAATTAACAATGTAACTATTAATATTTTTTCAAAAACTAAAATCGATAGATTTAATAAATTCGGTACATATGAATCAAAATATGGTATCATTTTAAAAAAATTCAGAACACATAATTCTAAAAATTAATTTAAACTTAATCTCATTGATAGAATAATAAAACATGTTTTTAAAGTTTAAAATTTCAAAGGATTGAAGTGTTTTTATATCCAAATTCCATGTTATTATTTTTAAAATGAAATAAATTAGAATAATTTATAAGAAATTGGTCGAATTATTATTCTAAAAATTAATTAATATATTTTAACACTGTAAATTATTTAGATGAAAATGAATTTTTTAATTAAAGTTTAGTATTTTTCACTATTGACAAAAATGTGATACTTATCAAAAAAAATCAACATTAGTGATTTTTTTTATTTTGACTTAAAATAATAATTTAATTTTCAAAATAGAATTTAAAAAAGTGTCAAAACTACACATAAAATAGTTTCTCCTTCAACAGTTTGAAGAATTTCCTTTTTTTTTAGAAATACTTCTTTTATATATAAGATTAGATTCTTTATTGTATCATTTATATAAAACAAATGTGATGAATTTTTTAAAATTGATTGAATATTATATATATCATTATTATAATAAAACAATGGCGATTTGTTAATTTATTGGTATAAAACAAACATATACATATTTAAATTGTTTTTATGAAAAACATTTCCATTTAATTTAAAAGATGTTTAACATATTTTATAATTAATTGGTGAGTGATGTATATATATTTTTATTAAACATATTTCCATAATTCAGTTAAGAGAATTCATTCACACCATTATAATAGGTATCTTTTAATGACAAAATTTAAATGATAATATTTAGTTGTTTTTTTATGCTTCATGGGTAATTACATGAATTCTATCAAAAATAATATTTATTTTCAGAAACAAAAGATGTTAAATTTTACACGGTATATGTTTTTTCCAATTGAGAATAAATTTCTATATATCATGATATATGTATATTTCATATTATTCGATGTTCATTTCATTAGAAAATAACTCCAATGCCTATGTTTTATCATAGGATTTTGACCAAATCCATATTGTAATGTTAATATGATTTCCATTACTAAGAATTTTAAATCACCTCTTTATTCTATTTTTCTTTCCCTAGGGTATAATTACATGTGAAATTTTTTGTTTTTCAATAAGGGATTCTAGAATTTTTTTATTACAGGTAAAATATTAGAGATTATTATGTTTGTGTATCTAGTCACCAAGACAGAAAAAAAAAATTTCCTTTGGGAGATGTTTCTATTTAAAAGATATATTATTTAATTTATCAGTATAATATATTATTTATGTTAATTTTTATAGATTAACTTTATTTTTATCATATCATGATTTTGTTATTTTTTATAGATTAGTTCACTTGAATTTTTTCGTAGGGTCAGATAACCTTAGTGAACACCCTAAATATGATTATATGTAAAGAATTATATAGTAAAATATTTTCAATTCTTTATTATATGGTATTAAATAGAATTCATACATTAATGAAACTAAAAATTATATTTATTTTCTAAAACATATTTACATAGGGGTAATAGCCATGAAAATGATGAATTCTGTATTATCTCGACCGCTACTAAGTGAATGATAAAGTGGCCTAACTACATACTTGTTTTGGTAATCCTAGTGGATATTCCTTGGTAAAATAATTTTTCGTTACAATCCATTTGTAATGATTTATTATGTTATGTATTTAGGATACATGTTTGAGAACCCAACCAAATAAAAAACTATCTTGATCTAGGAGTGGTTTATGTTGATCTTAATGAAAATGTAATAGTTTCAATGTGTAAAAAATTTCATGTTTGATGTTTTCCATTATAGAGTAAATATATTTCACTCATTATGATCATTCGTATTTGATAAATGTATATATTAATTGTATTACAAGTATATAATGAATGTTATTAACAAAATAGTAATAATGGATAATGTGGTATATAATATGGTGATCTACACAAAGATTTCATTAATTAATCAGGGTTTGGATCAAATAAGAAATTAATATTAATATGAACCATACTAAGTACATATGAGTAGTAGAAAAAAGTGAAGGGTCGATCCAACAATGGGTGGATAACAGAACAATGAAAACTATAGGCTAAAGGCCAGGTCACTCCAGTTTTAGTATTATTTTATAAAATTAGTTATTAAAATAAAAAATTTGAATTCAAATAAGAAATAACAATATTGGGGAACAAGTTCCTTGGGGTGGTTTTACAAATTTATTTATCTTTTCTTGCAATATATCCATACTAAATAGTTGTGCAACCAACTAGTTTTATCTTAGAATAAATTGTAATTCCATATAAAAATTTTGTATAATTTTAATCATTCTTGGTCAAATGAATGAAAATAACATGATTCCTTATGTTTATACTTCCAAAAGTAGAATATTATTTACATTAAATGGCCATGACTAAATTATCTCAATAATGGTGGATTTTACTCATTAATGATGGAATATGGTCAATATATCAAAGACTAATAAAATTGTCACAAATTAATAATATTATACAACCATATAATATCATAGTAATGAGCTAAGGTAAATCAATCAATAATGGTATACACCCCCATTGACCGATTGTTTCATACCATAGGGGTCTTATCGAACCATCATCGATTGATTTCCAATGAAGGTTAAACCCAAATCCATATGATAGAGAGATCAATAAAGAACGATAATGAATAAAAAAAGGAAAATAATAAACAAATTATAATAAAAAATAGAAATTATCCCATTATTACATGAAATGTAGATAAAAATGGAATTAAAAAACAAATATATGATAATACCTGAGAAAAAACATGTGGCAACCTCATAGTGGTCACACCTCAATAGTGGAATGGAATCCTTGAATACCTTGTCCGAAACCTAAATTTATAAGAGTGGAACTCATCTCTCATATTTAGTGGGTCAAATCCTTAGTGAAATGGTCATTTAGAGTGGTCAGAGAAACAAAATACTGCCAATGAATAGATGAAATATTTGTTTTTATGGATTGCACAAAAAATTACTCATCATGGAATGTTTTTCACGATGTGTAATGTGGATGGATTCTCACAAATTGAGAATTTTACTCAACACGTATCCTTAATGTAGAAATTCAGAACCTCCCTTTCATCTACCTTCTCTATCTTTGGGACTCTGAAACTCTATTTCATCCTCATTCTTCATATTTTCTCCTTCAAAGTGCTTTATGATCATCCTTCAAAATAAAGTGTCCGCGTACGAAGATGGATGTGTGAAGTGTAATTTTTTACTTCAATTCCGCTATTTTTATGTGGCATTGCTCCAAATTTCAATCCTATATAATAATTCACAAAACATTAATATCAAGCACAAATATTATATTAAAACAATTAATATTTAATGGAAACACATATACAATCTCATCAAAATATGTATATAAAATAGAGATGTTAACTTTTGTATAAGACCTTTTGGTTATTCTCACACATCTATATTAATTTATGATTAATGGAATGAATCATTAAAAAACATCTAAACTCACAAAATAGGATAAGTATTTGTGTTTATAGTTGATCAAGGGAAAAATATGGGAAAGGAATGAAGACTAAACCTCCTAAAAAAATTGTTAGTAGAAGAACCCAAGATATTGTCTCAGAGGAACAAAGAAGTGTTTCATGTGTAAGAAAATTTTATATCATTCTCATGAATGTTGACCTATGATAACAAATATTGTCCCGAAAATAAATGTGATGAATTTAAATTTTTTGAATTTCTATAGTTTCTGTATTAGGAAAACATATTCCTAAACAAAATATTTGATGATTAGAAAACAAATAATTGGCCTCCAAAACCAAAGAAACAATGGAAATCCTATGAAACAACAACTACTGAATGTGAGCAATAAAAAATGTTAAATGTTGAAATCACGCTAAAGTCTATATTTTTGGATGTCAAATTATAATCTGTTTTATCCACCAATATATGACTTTTATTATTTCTAATATAATCAATCTGATAAACTAATGATTTGATATTTTCTGTTTTTATTATTGTTTCCAAACATAGTCTTATGGAAAACATATTTTTTATCCTTTAGAGATATTATTTTTTATTTTATAAATATAATGGTTTATCCCCCCATAGAATCTATATTATGAAATAATTTAGGAAATAAATTTCATATTTTCATCGAAATTCTCTTAATCTATGTTTTTATAGTTGAATATTAATCTTATAAGAAAGTAATTCTATTGTTGGAGAAATAATGCATTGTCATGGGGGACATATATATAAATTTTTTATAAAATAATTCAATATTTTGGTATTTCTATTAAAAAGTAAATAATTAGTTTCATCAAATGAATCTAATTATAGTGGTGGGAATAACATCAAATATTATCTCTCAAGTTATATAAATCTTACGCATTTTCCAACATGTATTTATTATTATATAAGAAATAAAACATTAATTATGTAATCTATTTAAGGGGTTATAATATAATTACTTTATATTATAGATCCTTTAATAAATATAAAGTGTTCTATAACTTCTTCTTTATAATAAACACAATTTAAAAAACCAATCCTCGTTAAGATGAAATTATTAGAAAACCTATGATGAACACAAATATGTCAAAAAATTAAATTTTATTACCTTTTTATCTCTAAATAAATAATTTGAGTTAATATTGAAATGTTTACTTTCAATAAATTATTTTTTATTTATATGAAATATATTATTTTAGAAACCCATTGGAAAACTCTTAAACATAAAAATAACAATATATGAAATTAATTTTTTAACTAAAATATTATATTTGGATGTTTTTTATAAAATATTCAAAATTTAGTCGAATAATAATAAATACAATTTACTATAACAAAAATTACATCATTTTTAATCTAACTCAATTTCAAAAAAGATTTATCAAAATATTATCAGTTCAATTTCAAATGTTACGTAAAAATATTTAGAAAATAAACCGGGATAAGTATGTGTCATATTTAATTAATAAAAAAACAATAGTTTTATATACGTTATATTACATGTTTAATAAAACTTAAAATCACTTAGTTAAAACTAGTTACCTAGATTAAAAAATAAAGAGTAAAAAGTGACAACACAATTGTAAAAACCAATAAATATTTTTGAAGCATGTTTGGAATGTCTTGAAGGAGACACACAAACCCAAAAAAACAACCTTACTAAAAATGTTTCAATTTTGATATTTTTACCATTGAATAGTTCTATAGAATAATTAAAATATATTAGGTGTTTCCAAAATTATCCATTCCATCCCTTATAAAAGGGTAAACATGTACTCTTTCAAATATGAACCTCTCCTTAGAATTAAACTTCTAATCTCTTCCTATTTATTCTTAATAGAAATGTTTATCAAAAAATATCCCCCTATTTTAACTAATATTTATCATAATCCCTAAAATTTGAAGATAATTTCTGGGGAAGAATTAAGCATCAAATGTCAGTATTATCCCATTTTGATGTTATAGTTATATTCCTATACTTCCAAATTTCTATTCAACATAATAATGAAATAGAATATATATAATTAGTATAATTTTATGCTTTCATATTAATGGTAAAATCCTTAATTAGTAATTTCCATCCTCTTATAGAAACAAAGGAACCCAAGTCATGCATGTGTGTGGACTACCACCACATAAAAAAGTCAATATATCATTTTTCTTAAAGTTTATAATTAAATAAAAATTATTATTAATAAATTATAAAAATCAAATAAAAACAAAAATAATATTTTTTTTATCTGTTGTAATTTTAATTTGACAAAATAAACACCTCTTTATACGTACTGACAATTTTAATTGACGCATGTTCATGTTCAGATCAGTTTAATGAATGATAAATTTTTTGATTTAAAATCTAGTTATGAATGAATATGGGAATGTAAAAAATAATATGTGAATAATATGATAATAAAAACAACAAGACAATTATATGGTTTTGTGAGTTTTTTTAATTATGTAACATATTAGAACAATATAATTTAGGTTCTCTTAAATAACTTAAAAAATTAGTTATCTATTTTTTTGAAATTACATTAAAAAACAAATTGAATTAATGGAGAACATTTAAAATCAATATTGGTTATAAATTAAATAATATTAAATGATATAGTAGTAGTTATCTATGTATCAAATGACGGGTAATGATATCGATACAATTTAATTTGTGAAAAATATTTTACATTATTGACAATTTATTGTAAAAATAAGCTATAACATATTAATATACGCATCATTCAAAATTATAATATGTATTATAAAAGGGGAATATTGCCGCTAAATTTGTGAAATATGATATTAGGATAGGTATTTTGTTTTACTATTGGTTATATTTTTGTCATCTAAGAATGTCAACGTGGAAATGTTTTCCATCTAAATATCATTTCATTGTTTAATTTTAATGATATACACCATTTTCATATTTGTATGGTGTAAATTTAGTCATATTTAAATTTCAATATCATTATTTTCTTATATTTCAAGATATTAAATGTTCATTTTTATGTTATCTTTCTCATGGTGTTTTGAATAAAATTATTCAAGGTTTGAAAGGGGTTTTGATGACTTAAATATTTTCCATGGGTCATAATCACATTTATCTAACTATTATCTTTCAAGATTGAACAATTTTAAAAAATTATGATTTTATGTTTTATTTCCACATATATTTATGGGAAAAATTCACAACATATTCTCCAACCCTCGTGATTATATTATTTTTTTGAAAAAGTTATTTTATTCATTGTCAATTGTTTTAATTTATATTTCATATATATATTTTTTTAATAAATTCTTAAAGTATTTCTTACCGTTTAATATTTAATGGTGTTATCACACACTTCACATTTTGTCTGTTGATATTTTTAATTTTTTAATCATTCCACTGTTAAAGATTATTTTAGAGGTAAAAATTGTCACATTACTTCCATGCTCCCTTTTCAAATACATTATATATTTTTATCATTTATGAACTTAATTATTCTATTTTATAGCAAATGTTTTCCATGTATTTTCTCTCTCAATATTTAAAAACATTATATCTTTTTTATGTTTCCATTATTGATGATTCATTCTTATAGTAAAAATATTAAAATTATTTTCACATTCCCTTTTCCCAAACACTATGTCTTATTAAAAGATCCATTAATAATGATTGTTTTCCAAAGTACATGATTTCATAGTATTTTCACTTCAACTTTTTTGAAACAATAATGTAATTTCAGGGATCTTTGTTTATAACTCTTTAGAATAATCATTTCATAATTCTTCACCCCCTTAAAAAAATTAACTTTTGAAATTAATTTCTAGGGAAAACCAAAAGAAGGTTTTCTGAAAAAAAAAATTATTTTCAGTAACATATACACTCAAAAGATTAATTTTATAGAACTGATATTTTTTCACCATTTATATGATATTATAGTAAAATTATGTTTAAAAAATAATATTTCAACTATTTTATGATTTAGTAAGTTCAATATTTTTTGATTATTTTATGTTTTCTGAAATCCTAATCTATTTTGAAAAATTCATTAAGATAAATATTTTGATTGATTCTTAAATGGTTCACATTTTTATAGATGACGATGAGTGGGATATTATATCCCCCTAAAATAAAGTAGATGTTAATTTATATCTTATATTAAAAGAATGTATTATAGTGACCAGTTTTTTCATTGCATGAATCATGTGAATTTTTTCCCCGACATGATGTGTAAGAAATATATATGAGAGAAATATAAATAATGTGTAATTTTTTATTCACCAAATAAATAATTTGAATTTTGTTAGTTTGAAATTTAATAATTTAAATATTCTAATTTATTTTCCATAGTTATTATAACATTTTATTTTATGTTCCTATACGACAATGATTATGGTCCTTCACTAATGGTTATTGTTTTAAGATACAACACACATTTTCTGTTGTATATGTTTTCTCCATTTGATATTACATGTACTTCATTAATGAATTATTAACAAAAAATATACTTCTATTTCATTTTTAATAAGAAATATATCTAATTAACTAATTTATATATATTTTAATGAGTGAATCCTTATTGAATTGTTGATCTGTTTTCCCATCCAGCATGTTTGAGCTCTAAATTTTGATTTTTTTCCATTCTCTAGGTTATGAAGACATGTTTAATTTTTTGGAAGTCTTTAAAGGAGTTATTAGGAGTTCAATTATGATTAAAATATTTTAGATTAATACTTTTATTGTTGATAATATGAAATAAAATAAATCAATTAGTATATGGGAAATGTGACTATTTGTGAGATGTATAATTAAAATCATGATATTAATGAATTAATTATTTTATATTTATCTTTGTGAGGTTTATTCTTTGTGACTAGTTGTTTAATAATTTGAAAAAAGTTAAATGAATAGTTATTAAGAACAATTATTCCTACATTAATAAGGGGATCTAATATAGTGATTTCCTCTTTGAACAATACACTATTAGAAAAATAATCAATGGATAATAATGAAGAGGAATTGAAAATAACATTAAATATTTTCAGTGAGTGATAATTATATAAAGGAATTCTTATGTCTATAGAGACTAGAAGGATATCCATTTTTCAATGTTCTTTTAAGGATAAATGTTAAAATTTTGTATATTCCCATTGAAGCATAAATAATAATTTGAGGATGGGTAATATACCCAAGAGTTCAATTCATGATGAAAGGTAGGTTACTAGAAAATTTTTCTTGTTTCATTCAATCATTCAGTGTTATATTTTTAATAAATAATGAAGAAAACAGAATGTTGGATAACGTAGAAATTATAACTGACTCAAAATATTAGGTTTTAGTAATTAATGAAGATATAGATTTTTATTTTATGTGTAGAAAAAATCTGATCTATTTGATTTAAAATGAGTTAAGTGATAATATTTGATAAATGGGATTAATGATTTAAAGAAGATGTTATTATCAGGAAATAATTATATTTTAAAAAATAATGAATAAATTATAACAAATTAAGAGTATTTATTTTATAAATTTCATCATCATGTAATGATGTACCAAATAATTATGGAATCCATAAAAATGAGTGCATCTTTATTTATATATTTTTTTAATTATATATAACTATGGAATTTAATTATATTAATTTTTTCCAGAAATATAAATAGTAACCGGCTAGTTTTTGAGAAAATACAATGGTGTATATAGTATAAAGGCCCAAACATGTTTATGTGGACTGAATGTGAATTTAGGATAATGAATCAATAAATTTAACGATAATATAATATAAAAATATTCATCATATTCATAATATTTGTTTTATATTTAGTTAATGATTTTGGTTATGGATTTATCATTATATTTCTCTTCTGTGTGGATAAAATGCTCTAAAAATGTTTGGATTTGAAATAGCTGATAGTGTAGAATTAGTTTCTTATCAAAACCATTGACATATATTATCTTATAGTATGAAGAGGGTATTTTGGTATAATGACCAATAAATAATAAATGGTGGGAACTATAATGATTCTTTTTCTAATTAATTAATGTCTTATAATGAATCATAATAAATAGGTAAAATATTATTTCAAATCTAATTATCTATTAATTTATATAAATAAAAAAGGAGGACAAAAATGATGATGAAAAAAGTAGGAAATGGTTATTATATGAATCTATAATATGAATCTATATATATTCAATATTTTGTATGATGTTTCAATTTTTAATTCCAATTGAGTTATATTTAGATTAATTAAAATATTAGGATTGAGTGATGAAAAAATTTAATCACTATTGGCATAAAATTTAATGTTATTTTGTAATTATTTGTATTTTTTTAATTTATATTTTCTTTAAAGATTTATATATAGACTATAGAGGAGTTATGGATTTAAAATTATATACTATAAACATTATGTTCACTTATTTAGAAAGCCTTTTTAGTTGTATATCCCTAGTAATATATTATTTGTTATGTAAATCAGAAATGTAGATTACGTGGTTATAATTTTGGACGAGAGTGATTTTACATGTGATAATGGTGTATTAGATTGATTCAATTTTCTAAAACAATTATTTAGGAACGTTTTTTTTCATTAATCACAATATACAAAACAAGTTAATAATTTTTTATGGACGATTATTTATGTTCTTTTTAATATAGTTTAATTTTTAAATTAAAATCCTCTAAATAATTTTTTATTGAACATAACATGTTTAAAAAAACATTTAAGTATCAATTGACCATTTAATATATAGAATAAAAATAAAAATTAAAGAACATTTTTTTAATTATTATTACTATCATGGATTATAGATTTACAATCAAGACACTTATGGGTAGTAGATGATGTGTTAAAATTCATTATTTGATCAATACATTTATTATATAGATAGTTAATTTTTTTCATTCAAAACCCCACCCCTCTGGGATAACCTGGTTGGTGATGAGTTGATTGTTGCACCCAATTCCAACTTCCAATATACCAGGGGCTACTGAGCAGTACTGAGTCGGCATAACACACAAATGGGAGGACATACCCTTAAGTACCTATATGCATTCACACATATCCAAATACTATTAAATGCATGATATTAAAGAACTAAATTACCAAAATCTATTGATAAAATCAATCCCACAGTAGAGTATGTCATTGAATAATGGAAATCATAAAGGAACAAGTATTACCCCTCAAAGAAAATAGAAGAGTCCAACCTACTACGAAATAAGAGACTCATATGAATTTAATAACATACAATGATCCCTGGTCTATCTACATAATTATGATCTTCATATTCATGGTCCTCTAATGTATTTATCATATATCCAATTATCTATATAATACATAGAATGTGTGGGTAGAACCCATGAAAGTATGAGTGTTAAAAAACAAGTATGACCCATAAAAATAATCAAACTTATAAATTATAAGATTATTTATCCCATTATTAGTTGGGTTATTATAAATATGAGACATATAATAAGGAATACTTTAAACCCAAATAGACACATGATATACTCAAATTATAATTTATTTATCAACTATAATATTACAAACATGATTCTCCTCAAAGATTCTATGAAACATTAATCCATGGAACTGACTCCATGAACCTTTATTTCACTAATGGGACTCATCTAACATGTCATTCGTATCAGGTATCTAAAAATAACTACATAATGGAACTCTAATAATTTAAATATATTGATTTGGTATGACACTTATAGTGATCTAGGATTATCATACATTTACATTACATCATTGTTTTAGAATATTCTGTACAATACTAAATTTTTATGTCTACGGACTATAATAGTTTTGTGTCTTTGGAAGCATATAAAAAAATATTCTAACATGTTGAAATATCATTAATGATTCCCACAAACTTATCGACATATCATACTTCTACATAAAACATTTCATCATATCCTGGGAAAATGAAACATCAAAAAGGGGTGAGCTCGAATGCTCAATAAGGGTAAATAAATGAAATATGTAAACATAACACAGACATAAGGGTATAATAAGTTGATGATAAAATTTTTAAATCATGTCTGGTATATCAAAGATTAGAAAGACGATATATTAAATAAATATTCCCCATTCGTAATACATGAATCAAAATATAATCTTGAATATGAACCATGTGATAATATCATTGAAATAAGACATAGATTTATTGGAAACACATAAAAATTTATTATATTTTCCTATAAGTCAAGGATAATTTCCAAAAACATATTTTGGAAATTTATGGGGAATACACTTATTAGGTGGGAAAAACCAACATCCCCAGTCACAGTCCATTCCATTTATTGTATGGGTTTCCCTAATTTCTTATAGGGGATTGGGTTTCCCTGTATTCCCATAGTCGTTCAAGATTCTTGATCCTCCCATATTGAGTAAGGTTCCCCGCCTTCCCATAGTTTATAGGGATTCCCCTTCATGCATAGTTGATCATGTTTTTTTATTCCAATAGTATATCGGGATTCCCTATCATCTATATTGTAACAATTCCATCAACTCGAATCCCATTATTATCTCATGAGACAAAGATCTTCACCTGATGCAATGGATGGATATATAGGTCCCACCCATCACACAATGAAATTATACATACATAATCCAAAATATATTAAACAATAATATCATAACTTATTAAGTAAAATGGGTTTCATACAAATGTAATCATATCATAACCTGGAGAAATTTCGAGGTCACATAATAATTTCATCTAAGCATAACCATGGAAAATAAGAGAGTATCATAAACAGATATCCCATGAATGATAAATGGGTGACATGAACATCATTCCATAAAACCATACAACATTAAAGGAATAATTTTAATGATATTCCTGGATCGTATCCTTTGTAAATCATAATCTATAAGATTGAATTTTCTATATAACATAGAAGGATTTTGAATGATCACTAGAAACTAAACATTTGTTTGAAAATAACTTTATAAAAAATATAAAAATTTAAAAATCCTTTTCCTTGAAACCACTTTCAATACATATAAATTAGTCTTAAGAGTTAATTCATAAAATTTCATGATAACAACATCCTTTACATGTTGAAAATATCTCTTTATAACATAAAATGTATTGAAGATCATTTTCCTTAAAAATAACCATGAAAACATATAGCGAATCATGAAAAGAATTTAAAAAAAATTAAAATATAATTTAAATATGTATAAATGAACAATTTATATCATTGAAATAATTTTTTAAAACCTACAATTGATTACATATAAAAGATATTTTTAAATTTTTTTGAAAAATTGTTTTAAACATAAAATAAATTTTCAAAAATCATTTTCCATTGAAAAAGATTTTATTATTAATAGATTTAAATAATATCAGTACACCAATTTTCATTTAAAAAATAACCTTGTAAACATACAATGGAAGAATCATGGAAATTATGATCATGTGTAAGGTATGTATATACAATTCAAACTTTCCCTTTTCACCTTAAAAGTTTAGAATTGTCCCATTATCGGATAAAGACAAGAATATTTCATTTTAAAATATTTTTTAAAAAATATGAATCATGTGAAAAATTAATTATAAAAATCATAGTATATTTGTTTGTAATTTTTAAAAAAATTCATTAGAAAACACATGTTTTAAATAACCTATATTTCCAACCCAAAGTATAAATAAATTTAAATTTTTAGGAAAACAATTTATTAATTATATTATGTACCAAAGTGTGGGAAAATTATACCATTACTTAAATATAACATGAACAGAAAAAGCCTAAGAAATATCATCATATTTCATGAGATATGGATTATAATATTTCATCAATGGAATCATAATAATAAATACTCTTTATAAATTATTACATTGTGGATATAAACTGTCACCACTTTGGTAACACTGAATCATAGTACAATGAAATTATAACATTACATGAAGCTCAAAATATCATGAGAATAATGATTTTCAAGATATAAGATGTCAAAGAAATTATATAAAACCCATATAAAAATATAGGTTCATAATGTAGAAGATGTCTTAAAGAAGAAGAATTATGATAGAATTACATTATCAATTGGGTAACCATTCAAACATAAACCCAAATAATGAGAGAGAATTAAATTGAAATTTAAATATCCATAAATTTATGTATAAGAATCATATTAATACTCATTGGAGAGTATATACACCACAAAAAATAAATCTACGATGAATGAAGAATATATCACTGAGATATAATAAGTGGGGGAAGATAACTATTTTCTTTAGTCCTGACTTCATTTTTAGAGGTTAAAACCTCATCTTCTTTGGAAAATATCTCTTGGCTTGAATAAAGGGCTCAATAAGTTTGGATTATAGTTAAAGGGAGGAATGTATAATGATATGTGGTATGTTTGGATTTTATTTGATTAGTGGTTTTGTGATCCATTGGGATTGAGAGTTTTGAATGATTTGAAGGGTTGAGATACTTTTTATAGGGGAGGAGGAGTGTCATTCTTGTAAATTTTGTAATAAGGAATTTCATCCACGTTTGCTTTTGAAAACTGGTTACATTAATGAAAATAATTCATCCCAATGGATGATAGGGTCTAAATGTATCCATCCAGTTGATTTTGACAAAAATTGTGGTCATTTTGTTCGTTAAGTGTAAGGTTTAGCCCATTGTTAATCTAATTTTTATCTGTATTATTTTAATTATGTTTAATTACATTCACTAATATTTTTGTTGTCAAAGAATTATTTGACCTTGTTATAAATTATTAATTATTCTGATTCTAAATTAGTAATACATTTTTCTAAATTCAAAACACACTATTTTATGAAATTAATTAAAATTTAATCCCATATACGGGTCACGACAATGAGTTTTAATGAAAAAATAATTAAATGTTTTGAATTATTTCATATCCATTATTCATGAGAATTTTTTTCCAATGAACTATATTAGTTAAATTGATGTATTAAAAATCTTATTAAATAAATATTCATAATTAAATTTTAATTTATCTAAATAAATAAATTAGGTGAAAAGTAGTTTTGAAATAAAATTTATTATTATTAACTATTAATAAAAAGTGAAACATTATGGGAAAATAGCAAAAAATTAACCAAAATTTAATTTTTTATTTTTCATCTTTAAAAAATGAAGATTCTTTTTTCAAAAAAATATGATTATAAAAAATCAAATTTTAAATCGGTTGGCAATTAAAAGGCAGTAAAATTAAATTTTAGAAGAATACAAATTTTTATTTATTAAATAGGATTTATTCATATCTTATACCTATCAAATCTATTTAATGAGTATAAAAAGTATTTATTGAATATATAATATATAAATTTCATAGAAAAAATTAATTAATATTTTTACATAATATTTTTTCTTAGAAAAATACTTTTATTAGGAATGAATTTTTTTAATTTTCTAATAGTTCATGCATTCACTTATTCTAATTGATTACCAAAGGATTCATCATAATTTAAAATTTTATTTAATATTATTCATAAATTTATTTCTAATAGATAGTTGGTATCTATGATAATGTTTTAATAATAATATTAATTGTATTATGGTGTTCAGTAAAACTCAACCTTTCATATGACATAAGCTATAGATGGTACTGGGTATTGTGAGTAATACAAGAGAAATATATTTTCACATGTATCACAAGATAATAAAAGTGTAACATGTATTATAATCTCGAAATGGTGTTATATACAATGCAATCCACTCTTAGTGATTCCATATAAAAGATCTATATTTAATTTTGTTTCAAATGAAAAGTATCCAAAAGGCAAATTAATTAAGGAAAAAATGATTCAAAAAATATCGGGGTGATACATTTTACCCCCTTAAATTGATATTTTTAATCAAAATTACTTTGTGTTATCAATGTTTTAATACTTGAATTCCCCTTTCTTGTATACCCATGTTGTAAAAATTAGAGAAAAAACTCAATTTAAAAGGAATAGTTGGAATCATTATGGTTACCAAAGGTAACACATAAATTTTTTCCCAATGATGAGAACACAAGTGGGAAGTGGAAACGTGGACATAAATAAATATAACTATAATGTTCAAATAGATAGTGGAAAATAAAATTTTTAAGAGAAACATAAAAATCACAAATCTGTAAATTATTGTTGATCATAGGGTATATTTGATTCATCAGAAGTGAAGGTAGTAGGATAATATTTTTGGTTCAAGAACCTTTTTCATAAAGATAAATAATTTTCATGAAAATATATACATACATGACATCAAGAGAACCTCACTATTTATTGTTCCATGATCAACTTCCACTTCATCTCTTATTCTATGAAATGAAGTTGAAATTTTCATTCATGAAGAATTAATAGATCATGAGAACAACAAACAGAATAACAGGCCATTCCATTGATCTTTCTCAAAAAAAAGGGGTATCACATGTTATTAAATATAATAACTCTTTATATGGATATATAATAATTTAACATAAACCATTTCATGAATTGTAAATCTTATAACCCTTATAAAAGAAAATCTTCAAAAATATAGAAATAAGGTTACTACATTTATCAAAAGTAAGAAGGTATTATTCCACAATACATCATAAAATATCTATTGGTTTTCACATAACGAAAATGTTCATACCTTCATCATGAATTCCCTTTAATCATGGTATTAAATATAATCACCAAAAATTATTATTGAAAGCATGAATTTTTCGATATTACAATGATTATTTGATATATTTATTCAATCCAAAATTTTTTTGAACTTCATTAATGATAGAATAATCTACTTTTCTTCAAGTCCATAATTAGTTCCAAGGTAATCAATATCTTCTAATTTACATATTCATATCTAAAATATCTTTATCCAAATAACATTATCTTGACATGAGGAACATATTAAGGGTCATATTTACCATAATCATGTCATTTACATAGACATCACCTTTCCATTATATCCATTTTCTATCCCATAATAACCATTCACCATATTATTGTTATTCTATATGGAGAAAACATAAATTGGAGAATAATTTTATATTTCACTATTCATATAACAAAAATATTGAATTCAAATACATAAAAACATTGATCATTGAAATTTATCCTAAAGGGATAAGAAGTCAACGTCTTCGTATTAATCAATTACTTTGTCAATTCACATTTCATTGGAAGTTTAGTAATCATATGTAATATAACCATTACATTTTCCAATATTTTGATTCTCTTTTGGATATTTTCTCTTAGGAAATATATTTCAATAATGATTATTAATTAAAAACATAAATTTCATATCATTTGAATATGTCTTCGGGAGACCAATATTAGCGCCCATTAAATTAATTAAACACTTCATTTTTCAATTGTAGTTACATTATTTGTGTTCTTATATTTCACAGTCAAAACAAATTCTTGTTCCTATAAAAACTTTTCTTAAGAGACTTGTTAAACTTTATTAAAAAAACTGAAAATGAAACTTATGTTTATAGGTTATCCATTACAAAAACAAATTTTGAACTCCTTACATCTCTTTCTTGGTGAGTCTGACAGTTATTTAAGTTACACAATGTTAATCATGTTCCATGTAAAAAGGACTACACATTATTAAAAAGTAATTCACTCTAGTGATCATCCCATTTGAATTCTCATCAAAAAAATTTCCATAACATTCAAATTTAATCAATTTCCCATTGGTTCTCACAAATTTTCAAATCTGAATGTTTAGTATGAAAATAATTTATCATAGTGGAAAACCACATAATCATAAAAGAAAATACTTATAGAATGTCTAAATTTGGACAAACTCTTATTTAATCTATGAATCATTAGGTTTATTTTTAGTAATTAATATTCATCCTCTAGTTAAATCATGTGTGATGGTTCCTTAAGAATTTATTAATTACTAAATAATATCCCCTTAGAGTGTAAAACATGGTGTAAATAAAGGCCCATTGTTGTTCCCCAGTTCACGATAATGTCTAGATCAATATGGTATTTTTGAGTTATACCAACGTACATTTTTTCCCGAGACATATCCACTTTTAGAATCTTGATAAGATGTAAATTCATGGAAACCAATCACTCTATGCTTTAACAAAATTATAGGACATTTTCTTAAACATTAACTCATCATTATAATTATTATTATATACATAACTATACATATCCTTAAAAATATACCTAGGGATTTCACATAAGATTTCTCATATGAATTTGTAATGGATGATTAAAAATTTCTTTTGATACCAAATATAGACACCCAGGATTACCATACATGAATATTAAATCATTTTTGAAGAATATTCATCACATTATAAATGTACATGTTTGAGGTGCATAATAGATTAGTGTGTTGGGAAACATGAAAAAACAACTTCTATCTTTTTGAAAGAACTTCAATGTTTCCCAAAAATATCTTCCCCTTTAGTACATCTACTTAAAACCGTTCTTCATAGCCCAATGAAAGGAGACATAAGAAAGGGGGGATCTGGAATGCTCAATAAAGTTAAATAATGGAAATACATAAGAATAACATGAACATAAGGGTATAAGAAATCCAGCATAGCATTTAATGAGAATACCCTATTTATAAAATATTAGAAACAGGATACATAGACTAATGATTTTTTGTTCATAATATAAAAATCATAAGAAAATCATGAATATGAAAAATTTGAGCATATCATAGGCATAATAAATATATTTTTTTGAAAAACATTAACATTTAATATATTTCTATATAAGCCCATAATATTCTCCAAAAACTTGTCAGGTAACTTCATAGGGTATAAACGTATTATGAGGGACAGAACAACATCCCCATTCATTTTCATTTTCTTATATGAGATTTATTTTGTATATCTTCCTACAGTTTATTAGTTATCCCCATCTTCCTGTAGTGGACCATGTTTCCCCATATTCCTATAGTGGATCGGGTTTCATCATTTTCCCATAGTGGATTAGGTTTCCAAATATCCCATAGTTGTTTGGGTTCCCCTATTTTCATATAGTGGGTCAGGATTCATTATTATCCATAGTGGACAAATATCATCGACTTGAATCCCATTGTTATTTTAAGATATATAAAATTTTACAGAATTAATTGGTGGGAAATACATATCACACCCATGTCATAATGAAATCAAAAATACCTATTTGAAAAGATATAAAAATGTTATATCATAACCTATGAAATGAAATGGATATCATAAACCTGTAATCATACTTTAACCAGTATAAAAAGACTAGTATCATAATAACTTCATCCAAAAAACCCCATAAAAAAGTGGCATGTTTAATAATAATTTATCCTAGGAAAGAGAAATGGGTTTCATAAACATCGTCTCATAAAGACAAAAACCATTTATAAAATAATATAAATTTTATTTTCATATCACATCCCTAGGCATTTATAAACCATAACAAATAATTTATCATATATGGTGATGTATTTTGAAAGATCATTTGGAATAAAACATTTATTAAAAAATCCCTTTTAATAACATATAACATTTTTAAAAAAACATCTTCTTTTAACTAATTTGAAAAATATACAAATTAATCTTGAAAAATTGATTAAAATGTTTCTTGAAGAAAATATCAGATATTCTTTGAAAAATGATATTTAAAGCATAAATCATTTTTATGACTTTTTTCCTTCAAAGAAGTAATTATGTCATAAAAAGATCATTGAAATATATTTGAAAAAACATTCTGTGAAAATACATTTAGAATCAATAAAATAATATTTGAGATAATTGAAATAATTTTCTATGTAAGAAAAATTTTTAAAACAAAAAAATGATTCACTGAAAATCATTTAAAATTATTTTTAAACGTAAAAAAAATTATTAAAACACATTTTAATTTTAAAGAAATATCTAAAATCCAAAATTTTCTATAATATAAAAACAGAATTAAAAAAACATGAATAATTAAAAACTAAGAATCATGGAAATGATGGTTATGATAGCAGGTAAGTCTGTGAATTCGAAAAACTACTTTTTCACCATAAAATATTAAAAAAGTGTCTTGATTAGAAAATTATATGATTATTAATTTTAAAACTATTTGGTAAAAGAAATTAATTGGTAAAAATTTCCATTAAAAACTACAGTATAAAAGAAGAACATTTTAAGAAAACACGATTGGTAAAGAACACTTTTTTTCAACAGACATTAGAAATAATGATGGATTTTTATAAAGATAGTTTATTAATAATATTAAGTACCTATGAGAGGAAAAATGGTACCATTACTTTGATAAAACATTAATAACCAAAGGGTAAGATAATTCATGAGTCCTATTGGGATATATATCATAATATTTTATAAATGTAATAATAATTGTAAATAATCTTTATAAATGATGAGATAGTAGTAATAAACTGTTACCACTTTGGTAAATTTGAATCATAATAAAATGGAATGAATAATATTACATGAAGCATAAAATATCTTTAAAAAAAGTAGATTCAATATATAGTATTTAAGAGGCAGTTTATATATCTCATAAAAAAATTTGTGTTTATAACAAGTAATGTGCCTTAAAGAATAAAAATTGACACATAATTTCATTAACAATTTGGAAACTTTTTAAACATAACCTCCATAAAGGAAAGAACATAGTATGGATATGTAAATACCCATAAATTTAATTATAAGAATCATAAAATTCATCCAAAATTATTATATCCCCAAAAAAAATTTATTTACAAGCCATGTATCTCATGGATATATGAAGTCAGGTGTGAAACCCTTACCCTATTTGTTGACTTTCTTTGAAAATTTTTTAACATACTCTTCCTTGGGTAACTTCTCTTGGTTTTCACAAATGGGATTCTATGGTTGTATTTATGCTAAAATAGAGCCTTATAGAATGATGTTATGAATTTTGGGATCTTATTTGAGTATATTTTTGGAAATATTATTGGTTTGATTTCTTTGAATAAATGGTAGGGGTGGGTACCTTTTTATAGTGGAGATGTAGTGCCATTCATGTAAATTTGTGAAAAGGGAATTCCACTGACGTTTTCCAATGAAATTTGTCTCCAATAATAATACAAATTAGATTTGTGGGAGTATATGGTCGAAATATGTCCATCCAATTACTTTCTTCCATGTTTCTATGTCATTTTTGCAATTAAGTGATTGGTTTAGTCTCTTATTATGTTAATTTATATCTTTATCATTGTAAATAATTTTAATTACATTCAAAAAAAATTTGTTCCAAAACTAATTTATTAATTTTAGAAATTATAATATATATTGATTCAAAATATTGAATCCATTTTTCTATATTCTAATCACATCTGTGGTGGATGTTTACTAAAATTTAATCTTGGAGATGGGTTACAATAGGTATTTTTTGAGAAAAATGATTAAATGTTTAGAATGTTTTATACCTGATTTCAAAGTTAAATTTATTTAAATGACCTTAATTGGATAAAATTATTGATAAATTTATAATTACAGTCTAAAAATAAATTAACGTGTAATTCATATATTTATATAAATTATATGAAAAATAAGATTTCAATTAAAATTCATTATTCCTCACTATTAATCAAATGCATGAAACCTCGTGAGAAAATAGAAAACAATGACCCAAATATATTTTTTGTATTCTGCTTGGAAAATAAAGAGTATTTTTTAAATATAAATTATAAAATGCCTCAAAATCCTATTTAAAATTGGTTCTCCATTAAAAGGGGATATTATTACCTTTCAGAAGAATACATCGTTTTATTCGTAAAATTGGTTTTATTCTTATATTATACCTGAAAATAAATTTTATTAGTATTAAAATTATTGATATAATAAATAATATATAAATTTTATTGAAAAACTATAATTTTATTTAAAATTTTTTGATATAAAAGTATATGTATATATAAATAATAGTTTTCTTATAGTTGTAATTCCAATGTTTTAAAATAGCTCTAACATTAGCTTATAAAAATTGGTAAACAAAGGATTCATCTTATTTTCACAATATATAAATGTTTTCCATAACAAATATTCTTATTTCTAGGTGGTATTTATAATATTATTTTTGTAATAATATTAATAGTATCGTATAGTTTAGTAAAATACGATCTTATGTGTACCACAAGTTATCAAAGGGACTCAGTATATTTTTGTATTACATGAAAACATAGTATTGTGGAACCTCATGATAATATAAGTGTTTCATTTTGACAAATATTAATGTACCGTTATGTATAACGCAAGCCACACTTAATCTTTTCGTATGTAAAAATCTATATTCAGGGTTGTAGGAAATGAAATTTTTCAAAAGTTTAAATTAATTCAAAATTAATAATTCACAAAATTATAGTGTTTGAAATCACCCAAAACCATTGGGGAAACCAAAACCCCAATAACATTAGCATACATGATAGTGTATCAATACCCAGTGAATGGTGGTAATATTAACACCATCAACACTAAATATGATGAAGAATGAATTATAAAGGATCCCAAAATAGTCCTATTAAGGGATTACCCAAAAACAATCTGAGATAATACCATACAGGGGATCACAATACTACACTAAGAATGTAATGACACAATGAACTTTAATATGGATAGAGAAAGGGATCCCACTATACTGAAACATTTCCATACTAAAGAGATGAAGGGCCTCCACTTTCCTAGGAAAAAGTATACGACATAGATATTATAACCAAGTACTAAATATGTTTCTCCATATCACATAGAATGTATTACTCATTATAAATAGGGTATATTGGGAGTAAACAATGTTTATATGTCCAAAAGATACTCATCATGCCATCAGAATGTTCCCCTGTAACTCTGGTCATTCCTATTTTGTTTGGGATATACATATATACTTTGGTATTTCCTGTATATCTGGCCATGTCTGAGCAATGAGTCATGCTCATGCACACTAGTAATGTTCATTATTATATAGAATAGGTTATATGTAATGCTTCAAGTACATCCCTCATTATGTGTAACTTGTATCACATGGAATCTGATTCATCTCCCTATGTCAAAATCAAACCTCTTTATTCGAGTGGCTATATGGAATGTGTTCCTAGGACTACCACCATCTTGATGGGGATTTTATAGAAATTCAAATCTGTACGATGGCCTCACCCACATTGTTACCACCATCATATTCACTTCCAATCTGGTCAATAATCATTAATCTAGGTCTATAAATACCATTCAATCATCAGTGATAGGATTCCATCCATCCAATCAATTCAAAAATAACCCTCCATCACATTGTTACAATGTTGTCTTCCAAATAAGGAAATGATGAGCACTAATATGATATCAACCATCCTCAATTAATAAACCTTCATCGTCACACCATGATAAGAAAACCATGAGAAAAGTTATTATATCTTCATCCAGATTATAAAGATGCAGTTATCGTTTATCATTTATCATATGAATCACAGCCAAAAGAAATAATTTTGATGGATGTGCTATTAATGGGTGGATAAATCCATCGAACACAAAAGAGTAATGAAACTAAAATTTTTTTTGATTGGATTTGATTAATATTCATTAAAATTAAGAATGGATAACTATGAAATTTATAATATAAATTCCCAAATCCCTAGAAGAAAAACCAGATCCAGGAATCATGAATGAACAATGAATCAATCTGTTGGTGGATCTGATGAACGTTTATTATGAAATTACTAATCAGAAATTAAACTAATGGATATAATTCCTTTATAGTGGTTTGTATTGATCACTATTGAAGAATGGAACTGCATCGTAATCATTGGTGAGGTCCTTCATATCTATTGGAAAAGATTAACCATTAGAAGGTGATTATATTCCTCTTTTGGTTGTCAATATCCCAGATCACCTCCAAAGGATCATCAATAAATCACTAAATTTATGTGTATAAAACTTATAATTTTCCATAAAAGGCCATTTATAATGAATAGTTTTGATTATGATTCCATAAAAACAATTTTATTAATAGTAATTTTTTGACATCAATGATGGAGATGAATATAAACACCATAAACATAAAAATATTATGTCATGAATATGGTAAAAAACACATTTAGAACTCAAAAATATGCACATATTTCCCATTGTGTTACACATTAGGTTGTTATTCAACTATTCCATAAAAACTATGATCATGTTATAAAACTTATTTATAATATTTTTATTATATCAGCACTGAGGCTCATTGGGATTCAGAATCTTTACTCCCTTGGTTCTCAAATCTAAAAACATATTTTAATATTTCAAAAATACATACATGGAGAAAATAATCATTTCATTCACCCCAAAATAAGGACTATTTCTCGAAATGTGAAAAAAAACTACTCAAAATGTGGATATTAACATGCTTTTATCTAGATCTTCACCTCCAAGGTGTTCTCTAAAAGATTATTATTCTAACACCCGAAATGAACCAAGGAAGTTTCTCACACCCTAAGGGTCATCTACTTTCGTTCCTTGATCTCTATGGGGTACTATATAATAATATCTACAACCATAATGTCCAAATCACCGAATTTAGTATCCTATGATGGTATGTTCATTTATGTTCCCAACTATGACACATAGAAGATGTCATGTAATCACAACTGGAATTTTACCCATTACTGATAGTTTTGAACCGTTGGTAAAGGCTGGGAAACCGTTGGTATATTATATACCAGTGGTTTCCCAAAATGTGGCCATGTAAGCCATTTGTATATACTTATTCCAATAGTTTCATGTAAACTGTTGGTATATTTGTTAAACTACGAGATATTCCAACAGTTTCACAATCCATTTTTATATGTTGCCCTTAAATCAACGGTTTAAAACCATTGGTATATAGTGTAAAATATATATCCATAGGATATACCAACGGTTTTTAAAACAATTGTTAGAATTTTATACCAACGATTATAAAAAAACTGTAGGTATAATTTACATTAAAGGGCTATACAATCGGTTTTGAAAACTGTCGGTATACATATGTTGCAACTCCACAACAGCAGTACCCAGCAGCCACCTCCAACCTGCAAGCTACAACACTCCATGACCTGCAAGAACACATACACCCAAAATCCAAAAGGCTACATGGGATTCTTGAAATTCATTCAGAATTTGGAAATTTCAAAATATAAAATTCATTCCACACTCAAATCACAACATAAGAGAATAATATAGAATCCAATACATCCACAATCCAATACATCTATAATTGAAATTCAATAACACCCATTACACCAATACAAAATTAAAATCTAGTACATACAGAATCTATTACACATAACAGTATTCAAAATTTAGAATTCAATACCAATACAGCCAGAATCCAATATATCCAGAATTAAAAAAGTTAGAATTGAAAATCAATAACACCCCTAACAATATTAAAAATTTAGAATTCACTACTCAATCAATCCACAACACCAATACACACAAGAGACAAAACATACATGTTATAGGAAGCACATGGGATGGTTACTCATTGTCTTGGGTCGACTATCTCAAAACCTATCGAAAAACTTGAGTAGAGTGGACAACAATCATGATACCCATAAGAACGAAAATGGTAGTGTTCATGTTCTTAGACCTAGGATGAGTTATAGGAAGTGCATGGGATGTTTATATTCTACTAATGACTATATATCCATGTATAAATGGTTCCTGATGTGTTAGTGGGAATCATTGGCCAATTGTGATATATGATATTGTTTATAAGAATAGCCTACATGTTTTTCATAGACTTTTAAATTGGAATAAAGGGTTATGTGCCTAATTATAATTTGGTCTCCTGAGTTTGATGTGAGATGAATCCCTATTATGGGTAGTGGGTATGAATATTTAATTATGTCTTTAGTATTGGGTTCCCAAATAGTATTTGGTTTGGTCCTAGAACCCACTCTTTTTGGATGGGATTGGTATATTAAATGTCATGTGTTTTATAATAGGCGTATGAGTTCCTCACAAGAGAAGTGGATTGTTTTAGGCAAGTCCATGGATCCTTGTGCTAATGTATCAACACAATCTTAGTACATTTGGTCAGTTTTCAGTATGCAAGTTGTAGGTTTGACTTAAAATCATGTCCATTTCAAATTAAAGTTAGACAGTTTAAGTGGTACAGGCCACACTGTGTCTCATATTGAGGTGGGGTTGACTCGTACACATCGCATATGACCCATGTATCGTTGTCATAAAGTATCATCATAATCCGAATGCTTTTGTTCTGTTCTCCGAATGCCAGTTGTTGTTTTCACTTAAAATTTTGTCTATCTCAAATAAAAGTGAGACACATTGAGTGGTACTAGCCACACCATGCCTCAGATTGAGATGGGGTTGACTCGTACAAATCATAAATGACCCATGGATCATTTTTCTAATGTATCAACAAAATAATTATATGTTTGGTCAATTTTCTGAATGTCTATTGTTTTTACATAAAACAGAGTCCATTTTAAACAAAAGAGGGACACTTTGAGTGATATTGTCCACACCGTTCCTCAGAATGAGGTGAGGTAGACTCATACACGTCACAAATGTCCCATGGATAATTTTTATAAAATATTAACGCAATAAGAAATCATTTGTTCAGTTTTCCATATGAAAGTTGTAGTTTTCACTTAAAATCTTGTCCATTCCAAATAAAAGTGAGGCAGTTTGAGTGGTACCAGCCACACCGTGCCTCGGATTGAGGCGAGGTTGACTTGTACACTTCAAAAATGACCCATGGATCGTCTTCCTAAGGTATCAACAAAATACGAATGCATTTGGTAAGTTTTATGTATGCAAGATGTTGTTTTCAATTAAAATCATGTCCATTTCAAAAAAAGTGAAATAGTTTGACTGGTACAAGCCACATTGTACCTCAAATTGAGGCAGGTTTGACTCATACATGTCAAAAATGACCCATGGGTTTATTTCGTGAGGTATCAATAGGATATGAATGTGTTTAGTCATTTTTTCCATATGCAAGTTGTGTTTTTCACTTTAATTCATGTCCATTTCAAATACAAGTTAGACTATTTGAGTGGTACCGACCACTCTATGCCTCGTATTGATGCATTGTTGATTCTTACACATCAAAAATGACCTATAGATCATTTTAATAAAGTATAAATATAATATGAATGTGTTTGGTCCATTTTCCGTATGCCAGTTATTGTTTTCACTTAAAATGTTGTCCAATTCAAATAAAAGTGAGACATTTTGAGTGGTACCAGCCACACCATGCCTTAGATTGAGGCGTAGTTGACCCGTACACATATAAAATGAACCATGGATCCTTGTGCTAATGTATCAACACAATAAAAATATGATTGGTTGGTTTTCCACATGCCATATATTTTTACATTAAAGGGTGTCCATTTTAAACAATAGAAAGACACTTCGAGTGATTACAGCCACAACGTGCCTCGGATTGAGGTGGGGTTGACTCGTACACATCACATATGACCCATTGATCACTGTCCTAAATTATAAACATTATATGAACGTGTTTGTTCAGTTTTCCGTATGACAATTATTTTTTTCTCTTAAAATGTTGTCCATTTCATATAAAGGTGAGACACTTTAAGTGGTACCGGCCACACCGTGACACTGATTGAGTTAGGGTTAACTCATACACATCAAAAATGTCCCGTGGTTCTTTTTTCTGATGTATAAACACAATTAGAATACGTTAGGTCGGTTTTTTGGATTTCTACTTTTTTTACATAAAATAGTGTCCATTTTCAACGAAATAGATGAAAATTGAGTGATACCAGCCACACAGTGTCATGGATTGGGCCAGGGTTGACTCGTACAAATAAAAAAGAAACCATGGATTTTTGTCCTGATGTATCAATATAATATGAATGCATTTGGTTGGTTTTTCGTATGCATGTTTTTTTCACATAAAATCATGTTCATTTCAAATAAAAGTGAGACACTTTGAGTAGTAGTGGCCACACCTTTCCTCAGATATAAGCGGGGTTGGCTCTTACACATCACAAATGACCCATGGATCGTTTTCCAGAAGAATCAATAGAATCTGAATGCGTCTTGTCAGTTTTTCATATGCAAGTTGTTGTTTTCACTTAAAATCTTGTTTATTTCTAATAAAAGTGAGACAATTTACATTGTAGTGGCCACACCGTGCCTCTGATTGAGGTGGGGTTGACTCGTACATGTCACAAATGACCAATGGATTGTTTTCATAAAGTATCAATATAATTTGAAATCATTTGGTTAGTTTTCCATATGCTAGTTATTTTTTTCACTTAAAATGTTGTCCAATTAAAATAAAAGTGAGACACTTTGATTGGTACCAACCACACCATGCCTCGGATTGAAGAGGGGTTGACTCGTACATGTCACAAAATGACCAATGGATCCTTATTATAATGTATCAACTCAATCCAAATATGTTTGGCCAGTTTCCCGTATGCTGGTTGTTTTTACTTAAAAGTGTGTCCATTTCAAAGAGAGTTTAGATTGGGATCCATGACACCGAATAAAGAGTTTTATTGTCTCAGGAATCAAGGTAGGTGGTCCTTAACCTTTCATGAATTGTTGTGATGATTTTTATATTTTTAATTGCCTCTCACCCAATGTTGGGAAGTCATGTCAGGGGGCTACCTGATGTCCAGGGAGGAGGGTGGGGGGCTGTCTGGGGTCTTGGGAGGAAGGTGGGGGTTGTCCGAGGTCTAGGGATGAGTGTGGGGGGCTTTCTGGGAAGCTATCTGGGAGGTGGGATGTCCAGGGTCCAAGGAGGAGGGTGGGGGCTGCCTAGGGTCCAGGGAGGAGGGGGAGGGGTTGTCCGGGGTCCATGGAGGAGGGTGGAGGGCTGTCTAGGGGGGCAATCCAGGGGTTGTCTGGGGGTTTTTCGGGGTCCAGAAAGGATGGTGGGGGGAAGACCATGGTCTAAGGATGAGGGGGGATATTTGGGGTCGAGGGAGGAGGGTGGGGGCTGTCTGGTGTCAAGGGAGGTCGGTGGGGGCTGTCCGAGGGGTTGTCTGGCGGTTGTCTGGGGTCCAAGGAGGAGGGTGGGGGATGTCCTGGTGGCTATCCCAAACACATGGGATTTTATTTACATATTTTCTAAGAAAATTAATTCAAGGATAAATAAATAATTTCAATATATCAAATTCTAATTAGACAATAAATTTTATAAATTCATCTAAAAAATTAAAATTTTATTAAAATAGAAAAAAAATATAGATAATCTGACCAACATAATCACACATATATTTAGGCACAATAAATCAATAAACATAAAATGTCATTAATATCATCAAAAAAATGTAACAGATCAATTTGTCCATCATCATCATCACCATCAACCTCATCCTCATTGTCTTTCCCATCATCATCCTCGCCCACCTCATCACCCTCGTCCTCATACTCGGCCTCCTCATCGCCCTCCTCCTCCGACTCGTCCTCCTCTTCGCCCTCCTCCTATGCCTCGACCTCCTCCTCACCCTACTCCTCCTCCACTTCAACATCCTCCTTGCCCTCATATCGACCTCCACTGGAACATCCACCTATTGAATCATATATTGAATTCATCGATGACATATATTCAATATAAGAAATGCTGGACTATGGTGGAAGTGTTGGACGTAAAACATTTATCAGTTTCATAAATGCAGGGCTTAGCCTATAAGACTATTATTCCATCTCAATTTCCCTTCATTCAGCCTGTTCTTCTTGTTCCTTAACTTTTATCAACTCGGTATAACTACAAATCATACCTAAGGAGGGACAATACCTCATTGAAACTATACTCTTCCCTTGTCGGCAGTATTCTCTACCAGGGTGCTTATCTCCCAACACATAATGCAAGTGATCCTTTGGCCCAAAATTGGCAGGTTCTAGGGCATCAAGGGCCACTAAAGAAGCCTGTTGCAAATATAAATAGATTATTAAGGAAAAAATATAGATTAAAAATTTAAATCTATAAAATAAAAATTACATTCTACTACTCATTCGGTTCATTAACCACACTTGCATCTTTCTTCTTTCTACTCAAGCAAAACAGTTTTTCTCAAGGCACAAGTCCTTCTATATTCAATTTATGCCTCTAAAATTACATTAACTTTAGAAAAACCTAATTAAAAAAAGGATACCCAAAATCATAGTAATTTCACAACTAAATTCAGATAACAACTTTAGCAATCGAATAAATTATGGAGGATGCAATAGAAAATTCAAGTCATAAAGAAATATTATAAACTATCATTCTTGCTGTCTATCATGATCTCGCATCATAGTACGTCCCAATGTGTGGATATATTTCATAGAATCATTATTATTTTTATTTCTTATAGATGCATCCTAAATAAATTTCAATAATTATTTATAACAAAAAAACATGAAAATTTGTATTTAAATACTTCTAATTTGATTAATACTATAAATTGGCGAGTCACCCACTGATTAATCATTTTTCGGTACTATTCTAAAAGACAATCATCCACGATAGGGACTAACACTAACTCTATGACCACTATAGCATGCCAGACAATGTAAAAATCATTCTTATAATCTCCCCAAAGCTTGCCTAAATCCTTTAGATGTGCTGGCTGTGCACCCTCACCATCGTGGAAATTAAACCATAGATGAAACCAAAAAATTAATTCATATAAATAAAAAATTAACATATTTCATTAAATACAACATATTTTTTTAACCAATTATCTACCCAGGTTTTATCCATAACTTCATTTGGAAGCTGTCTCTAGGAGAGTGGGCTAGCTAGAATTATGTATGAGTATTTGTCAAGCGTCGCCAAAAAACTCCATCATTGCTGCCCTGATTTTCTAATCATCTCACTATCTTCATTGTAGTCCACCATCAACTGTGTGTGGCTGTTCGACACCGAACTCATGTGGGTACACCAATTCCCCCGCCTATTATCAGTAGATGTATCTGTTATGAAAGAAAAACAAATATTTTATCAATACATGTTATAATGAAAATAAATAATGTTGTAAAAATTTGTTAGGGTTGTATAAGTATACCTACAGTATTCTGATCAATGGGTGCCACTAGATCTTCCGAAATTGAAGGAACACCCTATACAGATGGAGTGGGTCCCAATGTATGCTATGTAGGGATACACTATGGTGGAGCAGTAGGTGATAAATATTGAATATAAAAGCCCTAAGAGAAGGAATCTTATGTAAAAGGAGATGATAGGGATGGCTGGCCAAATGATGGATGGGAAGTGGGAATCATCATTGAATATGGTGCATACGGGTGATGAGCCTCAGATGTAAAAGGTTCTGAAAACAAGGGAGGTCTAAATATTCCTTGTGCTCCTAACAACACACTGGGATCAGAATGTGTGATTAATGGTATATCAGTGGGAGGGGAAAGGTCTAATCAGGTACGCTGACCAGATCATCTAGCTCCCGTACCCCCCCCCCCCCCCCTCGTACGAACACCTCAAGTACTGGGACAAATTCCAGGATTCTCATCAAATAATTTTTGACTAATATATGGATCCTGAAAAAATGTTTACAAAAATTATTCACATCACATTATATTTTATTTAAAAAAATATTAGAAATAAAATACTCACTACAGGAAATAGTGGTGGAATGCCCAACTCAACCATGCGACCACTATTGTCCATAATCTATTTTTTTCACCTCTCTTAAATTGGTTTGATTTTCTTGCATTTGAAACCAAATATAGAAGTAAATAGAATAGCATAAATAATTTGTAACCCAAAAAACAAAATAAATGAGAGGGAATAATGGGATTCATGGATAATGTAAGTGACCATTGTTTTAGGTGAGTTTGAACAAATATATAATGAAGTCAATAAATCGTGCAAAATGTAATAAAGAAATGTCATTTTTAGTAAGATTATTATTTACTAAGTTTCACTAGTCTATTAAAATCATGGAACATTGATTATACCAGATTCATAAGTGGTCATGCATTTTCCAAAATTAATAAAAAATTTAATTTCATTAGATTAGGTAGATAATGCAGGTTTCAATACATGTTTTGTAGAAGAATACAAACCATCATGTTCATTACCAGGTAAAATGTTAAAGAGAGTTCTTAGAGTCATACAAATTTTATATAAATCATAGTTGAAGCATTGAAATGTTCACCATGTTAGAAATGTTGGTATCGTTGGTTTAAATACTGTTCAGTTCCAAATTAAAAAATAGAATTCAACTAAAGATTCCAACCAATAAAAATTGAAATGCACATAATGCTTAAATTAGATACAACATATTTTTAATCAATACAAAATCAATTTCAATAGTACCAACCTTAACAACCCAACTCAAGGTGAACCTAAATAATTGAGAACATGGATGGATGATTCAATATATTTTCCACAACAACATTAGGTTCACAATCAACTCTTAAAATTGAGCTATTAGAGTAATCAAATAAAATATATGGATTGGTTCAAATGCAAGTAGGGACAGTGTGCATTCCATCATCACCATCATCAAAAGAATTTCATTGAATTACTTCAACTATGACACCAAATTCATGTCGAACTTAGTCTTTGACATAAAAAACTTGTTTAGCCATTGATTTCAATACATATGGTTCATCGGTAGAAAGAGTGTGAGTCATATTAATTACTCAAAATCCAAAATCATCAATAAATATCCCATGTCTTATCATAGAATAAAACCAATGGAATTTCGTCATCGTGACTCGTCCATGAGAGTAATAAACCAACATTACTATTTTTTCAGTGACTCCATAATAACCCACATTTTCAAATCACGGT
This sequence comes from Viscum album, assembly GCA_963277665.1. Taxonomy (NCBI): domain Eukaryota; kingdom Viridiplantae; phylum Streptophyta; class Magnoliopsida; order Santalales; family Viscaceae; genus Viscum; species Viscum album. The sequence continues at coordinate 65,148,173 of OY728165.1, read as the reverse complement.
CTACTATCTACTGCACCTGCATAACAATATATTGTGGCAGTAACCATAAAACCATCATGTTGTGTTCTCAAGTTCATTTCTCGTTCAGTGATAATAAATTTGTACCCATTGATTACAATTGATTTAATGTCATGAACATATGTATTAGGACCAGAAGCCAAACCTCTTATTTCCTCAGAGACAGAGTCTGTAGTCATACTCAATACCTACAATATAAATGAATATTAAACTTAATTAAATATAGATTTAATTATTTTAAACATTAATATATTTACCTTCAATTTTAACCAAGAAGAAAACACATCGCTATGTAAAGACTACCTCCTTCTCAAAGAAAACAAATGATGCTTTCTATTTATCATATTTTTATGTTCCCTGTAGATAAGAAATATGAATAGAATAATAGATATATTTGTATGATATACATATTCAATTTAGCTACCAGATTTAGTCATTGATCATATCATAGTTGAACAAAACTGTACGATGTTCCATCTCCCACTGTTCAAGGATTAATGTCTCCAATATATATGATCCAAGAATTCCTCTTGTTTGAGTAAGTGTTGGATCACTAGGTTCAATTTTATCATATTGTTCTTCATCATTTCTCACTGGTCTGTTCATTCCTGTAGTACGATCAACCAAATACATTAAGATGAAATCCATACATTCTTGATCCAAGTAACCATTCAAGATAGAACCTTCGGGATGATTTATATTTCTAACATAAGACATTAATGTGTACATATTTCTTTCAGTTGGAAACACCCATTGAAAATAAATAGGTTACCTGAGAAGTATTTCAGTGGGAATACGGAACGTCAGATGTAGCATGCATGTGAAAAATGATGGAGGAAATATTTTATCCCACCCACACAAAATTAATGGGGCATCTATCAACATTTTTTGAAAAAAAAAGACTCGGGAAACTTCTTAACATAAAAATCCCTATGAAAATGGCACAACCGAATAACTGTTACCCATACATTATTGGAAAAAAGATGAGATATTCCAATTGGAATCAACTCATGCAGAAGAACATGATAGTCATGAGTCCTTAAAGATTTTAGTTTCAACTCTATTCTGTTGACCTGTTTAGATATGTTTATTGAATAGATATTAGGAACTGAAATAGTCTATAATACTTATAGAAATTGTTTTTGTTACGTGTCATCACATAAGAATCACATCAAACATTCCATTTATTTTCACTGATACACAGAGGATGCAATTCTGGTCTGATGCCCTAATCCACCAAGTCACGCCGAGACTGGAAATCATTTTTTGTCTTTTTCAAAACATTTAAAAGTATTGAAAGAATAATTTCACATATATTCTTTTCAATGTGCATTAAATCAAATAAATAATGTAAAAAATTGGTTGACAAATAAGGAAAATAAAAAAAGATACTCCTCTTCCTCCTATTGTAACAGGTTTCAGTGGAAACATTCTTTCTCTTTCCAGATTTCATGTGACCCTTCCTGAATGGAAAATTGAAATCTTTAAATACATTATGAACATCAGTTCTAGACATACACTATAGTGGATCATCGTTATATATAGTATTATCAAATATTTGATGATTATTTCTATATGGATGGTTTATTGGAAAGAATAATCGATGTTCCGTAAGACTGAAACTATAATGATGTTTCAATCTTCTGGAACATGTATTCTTCATGAAAATAGGACATGATAGTATTACCTTCATGCTCCATCCATACATAATTGCATAATCTAGAAAATCATTGATCGTCCTCATAAGCGCAACGTGCATCTGAAATATGTATTTCGAATATGCATCGTATGTGCGCACACCCACATCCCAAAGAATTTTCAACTCTTTCATTAAAGGTTGCATGTATACGTAAATATATATGCCGAGATCAAAAGGTCCAGATATGTTTATACTCATGAATGTAAAACATATTCTCATAAACAACTATGGTGGAAGATTATAAATTTGTATAAAAACTGGCCATTAGCTATGAGAAGTAATCACTTTCCCAAATGGATTAAAATCATTACATGAAAGACACAGCCTCACATTGCGCATGTCAGCTAAAAAATCATGATTTCGATCATCAAATATCATCCATGAAAATCTATCTTCGTGGTGAATGAAGTCATCATTAGTCTTTTTTCTCTATTTATCATGCCATCTCATTTTTATTGATATTTTATCAGACATTAAAGGATTCCGGAGTCTGTGGATCAATTGAATGGGACACATTACTTTCTGTGTCATAAAGGATGGTGTTCCATCAGATTTTAGTTCCAGCAGGATAAGCCACATTTTATGAAATCATTTCATTCAGTGGTTTCCTCCTAGAATAAACTGTAATCTTTCGGGAAAGCATGAATTTCATTTCATGAAAATACAAGTTCCTAAACTAACTTCCATGACATATAGTTGTTTGATGGAATATCTACATCATCTAGAAGTAAATCCTTAATGAATGTAAGAATGTAATAGATTTCTGTATTATATGTCCAATACATAGTTTTCCCATGAAACAGTCGTACTAAAAAATCCATCTTTTTCATTTTATCACATTGTCTATATACTGGAGTCATGGAAACATCATTCAATTTTTTCACCCTGAAAACATCATAATTTTCATTAGGCGCATCATGTGTGCTCATATGGAAGACTTATTTGGTTTAAATCCATTTTTTTCATACAGATGAATAAACAGAATCTATTAATATAACAAATTCCCCACTCTAGTCCTCTCATTTGAATCATTAAAAACATGTGATTTAATTTTCTTCCCATTGTGATACCACACATAGTATTTTCCCTGAAAACCATATTTGGTTAGGTGGTAGCAGACATCTTCACGGCTCACCAAAGTTTTACCAACACAAATGGATCATGGCCAGTGTACACGATCATCATCTGATGTATTGTGAAATGAACATTCTAAAAATCTCTCAAAATTGTTTTGAAAATTGTATGTTATTGGATCATTTTCATACATTCATCTTCTATCCATTCTATAACAAAATAATTGTTATAAGTCATTTGTTAAAAATCAATTCAATAAGATTGAAGCTTGATCGAAAATATATTTATGTAAATGAGAATTATTCACTTTATATGAAACCATAACTAACACAGTACTCTATACAAGAATCATAATATAAAAGACAATAATATACTATATTTATACCAAAATAGATTTGGAGAACTATACATGAGTGTACATGATCTTGTACACTTGTGGGGGAGTATTATTCAAGAGTGACTAAATTTTAGATTGGAGAAATGTTACATTTTACTAGATAATTTGAGTTATCACATACATTGCTCAAGGGGAAGAGAGTTTCTAGGGGGTGAGGGGTGTCTAGGGGCTGGTGGGTCTGTCTAGGGGGTTGGAGGAGTCCAGGGGGTGGGGGCTGTTTTGGGGGGTCGGGGTGTCCAAGTGGGGGGGGGGGGGTAGTCCATGGGGGTGGTCAGGCTGTCCAGGGGTGTAGGGGGGGTTCGGGGGGGTGAGATGGCCAAGGGGGTGACCGGGGTGTCTAGGGGTGGGTAGTGCTGTCCAGGGGGGGGGGGTATGGGGTGTCCAGGGGGTGGGCGGGCTACCCATGGGGGTGGAGGGACTGTCCAGAGGGGTACGGGGTGTCCAGGGGGTGGGCGGGCTATCCAAGTGGGTGGTCGGGTTGTCCACGGGGGGTCGTCAGGCTATCCACAGGGGTGGTGGGGTTTTCTAGTGGGGTTGGTGGTGTTTGTGGGGGGGGGGGGGCTTTCCAGGGCGTGGGGGCGTCCGGGGAGATGGGGGTTTCTAGGGGTGGTGGGTGGGTGTCTGTGGGGTCGGGGGGCTGTCTATGAGGATGGGGGACGTCTAGGGGGTACATGCTGTCTAGTGGGGTGGGTGGGCTATCCACAGGGCTGATGGGTCTGTCCATGGGGCTCGAGGTCTCCAGGGGTGGGGGGCTTTCCAAGGGGTGGGGTTTTCCCAGGGGTACGAGGTGTCCAGGGGGTGGTCGGGCTATCAGAGGGGTGGAAGGGATGTACAAGGGGTATGGGGTGTCCAGGGGGGTGGGTGGACTTTCCAGGGGGTGGGGGACATCGACAGGGGAGGGGGTGTCTAGGGGGTGAGTGGGGCAGTCCAGGGGGTAGGAGGTGGGTGGGCGGGCTTTGCACGGGGGTGGCGAGGCTATCACAGGGGTAAGAGGTGTCCAAGGGGTGGGCGATCTGTCCACAGGGGTGGGGGTGGGGGCTGTTCAGGGGGTATGGGGGTGTCCATGGGGTGGGCGGGTTGTCCACGAGGGTGGCATGGCTGTCTAGGGGGGTCAGGGGGGGTCCACAGGGTGGTTTTCCAAGGTTGGGGGCTATCGAGGGGGTATGAGGTGTACAGGAAAACCCACTCCATCCCCTGGGATAGCCCACCCCCCCCCCACCCGAACAACCCACCACCCACACCACTTGGACATCCAACACCCCCCTCCCCCACTTTGACAACCCAACCCCCACCCCCCTTGGACAGCCCCACACCCCCTGACTGCCCACACCCGCCTTGACAGCCCACACCCCCACCACCCTTGCACAGTTCACCGCCCCTTGACAATCCACACCCACTTCCCCACCTAGATAGCCGACACACCACCACCCCCGGACAACCCAACCCTTCCCTGGACAGCCTACACCCCCTCCATTGTAGCCCCCCCCCTCCTTGGACAGCACATACCCCCTCCCCCACCTGGATAGCCCCCCCCCCCCCAGGATAGCCCCCCCCCCCCTAGACAGCTCACACACCCTCTACTACAAACCCCAACCTAGACACCCCCACCAGCTGTAAATCCCCCCACCTGGACATCCCCCCCAACCTGGACAACCCACACTCCTCCCTGGATATCCCACACCCCCTCCCAAACTTGGACACCCCACCCTGGCATCCATGGACTGCCCACACCCCTACATGTGGAAGCCCATACCCCCTCCCCCACACACATATATCCCCCTACCCGCCCACCCCTAACCCATGGACAACCCATACCCAACCTAGACAGCCTCCCACACCCGAACAACCCCTACCCCTCTTGCTTCCCCCTTAGGGTATTTTTAATTAAAACCATTTTATTCAATAAAAAATACAAACTATCTTGCATTATCCATTTCACTAAACAAAAAACATGAGGCCCCCACTAAAAATAATACATAAAACCCCACTAAAAAGCATAAAACAAACATAAAACAAACCCTTTACCACACTAAACGAAAAATATATAACTAACCCTTTACCCCTGCACTAAACAAACCACACTAATCGGACCATTTATGATGTATGAAGTGTAGAACAAAAAACATAAAACAAACAAAGGGTTTGGTACTCCAACAACAATAACTCTAATTTAGATGAATTAAAATCATCAAACATAAAATAAAAAGGTAATAAACACCAAAAATAAGGTAACACAAACTAATTTGATGTGTATAAATAAAAATTTGTTTTATTGAAGAAGGATCTTTCGTTAGATGTTGTTTCGTGGCCGAGAATTAGTCAAGAGGAGCTCTAGATTTAGTTTGCAATCGGACCTACTGGGAGCTCGGGTGTTGGGTATTTGGGGGAAAACATTTCCAATGGGTTTCAAAAACCATTGGGAAAGATTCCCTTTGCCAATGGTTTATCTAAACTGTTGGTATACCTTAGAGAAAATACTTTTTCCCAACGGTTTTAGAAAACCCTTGGGAATGCTTAGGAATAAATACAAATTGCCAACGATTTCATCACACCATTGGTAAATGATTCTTTTTTTACAATATAGCAACAGTTTCTACACACTATTGCTATAGTAACATTGGGAAAACACCATGTTCCAGTAGTGAATTGGCCTAGAAATTATTTTCGGGGCGGGTGTTATGCCACCTCATTGACCCTATGTAATTTATAAAAATATTTAATTAACATTAAAAGTAACATGATACCTTATAAAAATATCTAAAATATCCATCAACAAGAAACCATGAATAACACTTCGTCTCCCTCCTCAAACTCCAAAGACCTCCATAACCATTATGCGTATGAGTTATTATTTATCTGGATATTCTTTGTCCACTCATGGATGATCTACAAATTTTCTTCTTTCTCTCACACCAACTCTAAGCTCATGAGTTTTGACTCATCTATATTAACACAACATATTTAAGACCTATATGGTCTATCAAAATAATGAAATTAAAGGTTTCATCTGTTTGGTCGAACAATAGCTATTTATTTTAGAATAATTCACCATGGGTTGGTGATCCTCCAATCAAATCCCAATTCCACAAAGAAACCCACTAATTTCCCTCAATAACTTCTATTCAACACTTAGTGTAGAAATTTTTTTGGGGTTGAAATTTCATGCTCAAAAGGAATTGACTCCCATAGGACTCTAAAAATCCTCTCTATATTTCTGACATGAAGTACATATAATAGTTTAAAATGATCATCAAGGGAATTCCATGAATCTAAACAATCTCTTATACCTAATGTCACCCCAAGGTCTCTGTTGAACTCTTCAATCGTATATTAAAGAAGTGGTATTCCATGGATAGTTGATATGTGATCTCCCAAATAGAGTCGTCACCTCTACAATTTCATTATAACCACCTCACAAATCCCATTGATACACCATCTCACTTACACTCAATATCCTCATGTGGATGATACATACTATCTAGAATTTGGTGTATAGCCTTCAATTGCTAATATATTAGGCATAAAGAGACAAAATACAAAATTGAATTCATCGCCCTTGTACACAAGAACTATTGTTCGAGAACTGGGTACATCTTATCCATACACATATATACCACCATGGAGTGTATAAATATCCATCATAATCTCTTCACGCTACATCAATAGTACCATTTTCAATCATATAAAAAGTATGACACGCTTCCCACTATCAAAAATAATAATAAAAACTGATCTGATGGATATATGAGTATTAATGTCCTCATAGATATTATATCCATGATATCCCTCATTAACACAGAATAGAAACATTGGATTTACAACCATCCAATTTCGATAAGATGTGTCTTCCTCAAAAATTAGTTTAAACTAATTTAAGGATAACTTATACAATTAATCAGCCAGTAGATGAGAATAAAAACTATTACTAAGACCATATACTACTTCATTCCCCTTTTAGGGAGTATGTACAATCACAAAGTCAAAATATTTGAGTGTACATGGCCATTTATTTTTTTTAAAGATAAGATCTCCCTATTAAAATTTATACATGTGAACATTGTGTTTTGAATCTATTATAAACTTTTCAACCATATGATAGTGTCGTTAAATTATCATTATGAATACCACCAAAAGAAAATATATATAGTGGGATGTGTATTTCTACTCATGTGGCGTCAACTTTTGTGACCCATAGGAAATCACTTCCCCCCGCTACATCAAAACAAAACCAAGTCCAGTTCCTAAGGCATCATAAAAACTACATAATTAACACCCACCATTTGAAATATCATGATGTATAAACTCTCCATCCTCTTCCAAAATACATAATAATCCATATAGAATAAATTTTAAAAAAAAAAATAATGTCCCATTCTGGTCATTGTTGCAATGGGTTTGAATATACTGATCAAATGAAGAATTAATCTCTAATAGAATCGTACAAAAAAATTGTGCTCTGCATCTCAGTCATGCTCATGGGTGTATCCAATGTTAACACTATTTTAACCTCCACTGTATCCACTCCCAAACTATCTCATCAGAGGAAATATACTAGAAAGTGGAATTCCCAAATCTATAACTGATATATAATGATATTTTCGTAAACTTATTTCTCCAATAGTTTATCCGAGACCACCCTAATGTTTCATGAATGATCATCCTAAAATGCTATGTTCACCCGGGTTTGGTCGATAAAGACGACCACAAAATGGAAAAAGAAATTACAAATGATCTAGTTCATGAGTCCTATGGACACTACTATGGGGTATGCGAAAATAAATCACCCAGTTCTGATAACAATCAAAGTGACATAATAAATCCTTCGATGGAATATCAACATATCAATCTCAAGTCTGGTGATAGCTTAATCTGAGGTCAATATTAAAGAATCATATCACCCCAAAAAAATTTAGAGGTCATAGATCCTAAAAAATTTAATATTTTATTCTTAATCACCTACATAAAGATATATTAATCAAAAGGAAACCTCAATATCCCATCTAACTTCTTTGAAATCAACATTGGGTTTGCCGAGGGTGACACACAATGTTTGAAAAATCACATCCTCTCTGAATCCTCAATATACACAATTAAATCATGATGATATATGAGTTTGGCCTATTATACGATTTCAAATATTGGGGAATTACCTTTGTGAATGTATGAACATACATATACTACTACATGGGGTGTAAATCCTGGAATGTCTTCAAGAAAGACATCCTTATAATCTCCCACAAATGAAAGAATCTGAAATCTCATAACATTTCCTGCTCTGGGGTCATACTAGGAAACATGTGAGTAATTTTATTTATCCTATTATTTATGAGACCATTATACTTTTTATGGGTTTCCATATCACCAGATAATTTAAACCTCATTCAATCACCATAGAAACACCCCACCCCCCACCTTCAACAGTCATATTTGACATTAAATGTTGTTATCCGGTCTATATATATGATGATTTCAGAAGACCCCTCACTGATAAAATATTATAATATAAAAAACATTATTTTATAAATGTTATATCACACTATTAAAATATGAGTTTAATTTTGAAATCCATGCTTGTAGGATTCCTTATGTTCAAGGGTCAAGAAAAGTGTTCATTTTGAAAATCATTGTCTATATCAAGATAAGTGGAATGAAAAGAGTGTCTCAAACCTATGCCAACTAGTAATTTAGCTAATGATGAGAAGAAAATGATCATACCTCTAAAACTTCTTAGATTACATTGGTCATAGTCCTCATTTTTCTAATGATTTCAAATCCCTTGACCACAATCTCCGTAAACCTATGACAGACCACCATTGGCTGGTAGTGGAAAAAATTCAAACCACATAGCAACTCCTCTTGTTCTCAGGACACTTCTCATGTATTCATATCATTCATTACATCCTTACTCTAGACGACATATCTAACTAGTTGGTCAATCGATCATCTCTTGGGCGTCTACTCAGTGAGTTATAAATTCTGGAGCAAGATGTCCCCAACCATCAAAATAGAAATATAACATCTCTCTCTCTCTCATATGACTAGAAATAAGATAAGAACCTCTAACTATTTACAATTTTCCATGGGATAACTTTCTAAGGAATATCACTTTCTTATATACTTTTGTCTATCATAATTTACCCACTTATGGAATATCATCTCTAGTATTCCAACTTCCATCACAAATTGATGGAATCTTTTCTTTTAGAATTCTCTCCACCACCATCGCTAGATCAATCACTCCATAAAACTCTGAAACACCAAAATAAATCACAATAAAAATGATAAATCAATACAAAACTTGTTTTAAGGATCGTTCTTTGAAAAACGTATCCTCAAAAAACCAATAGATTATCTCAATAGGTTGGTGAAACTCAATGAATATAAAAAACATCTGTGATGACCAAATGAATATATAACATATCCACTATACAGACTTATCTCAAGATAAGAGTATAGAATCTTTTCCAAAAGAATCTCTCAAAAAATGGTCTAGAGATATTTGTCTCATCATGCATCTATATCACTAGACTCCACTATCACCCTGCAGATCCTAGAAAAAATGAGTAGCTAAGACGACCATTTCATTTGGATGTGTTATAACAAGGAAGAAAACTCAGTTTTATACATATAGATATTCCTCACCATGATGGGGGTCTGGATCACCCTAAAACAGTAGCATTTTTTGCATCAAAATGTCTTAGTGGTTTCTCAAGATGTAAACATCCTCTATCATTACTACCAAAAATACTAACACTCATCATGTGGTGGTAAAATTGGAAACCACCCAAAGGTATGACCTCCTATAAAATACACTATAATAAAGACTTGTTAATAAAACAAGAAGTTACAAGATCCTTTATTGGGATCCTAGAAATATATAATTGTTGAAGAGTCCAAATATAAAGTAAATATATACCACACTGAATTTTTATATCTAGGGAGCTGACTATAGAATGAAATTGAAACCATAACCCATTCATATATGATTCATGTAAAAATTGTATCCATATAACATGTATCTTCATTAATCGAGTCATCAAATAGTATATTATATTCACGGTAAATGGATGTTTCAACATCCACACAAATACTGTAATCCATGGCCTAAGATTCAATATCAATTCATGTGAACACATTTTCCATAATTCCCAAAACCAACCTCAGAGCTATAAACTCTCCAAAATATAGTCATATGGTGAAAAATCTCTTATAATTATTTTTCATGACATATCCAAATGGTATGAGTAGACCAATGATAACCTGAGTGTGACACCCCATCCCTCTTCTAACATTCCAAGGGATAGTGATTAACACCAAGTTGGCATAGAACACACATAAGAGGAATTTTTCTAAGGTAAATATACATATGAATTAATAATTAAATACCAAAGAATGGTAATTGTAAAATACCATTTTGATAACGTGATGTGTGCAAATTAACAATCTCAAATCAGAATATAAAATAATTTAATGTAACAATAAAAGGGAAAATAAATTCCCCTAAAATTGGAAAAAAGTGAACAAATTTATTATCATTTTTATAAGTCTTGAAATGTGTGAGTAGATAAAATGAATGTTGGAGTAGAACAATACCATGCCACATTCTCTAAAATATCAAAACATAACCATCAGGAGAGTGGACATCTCATCAAAATTTATGTAAATAGAATGTGATGCATAATAATAAGAATAATAAAATCCTTGATACAGTCATGGTAGACTACATGTATTAATAAGGTCATAAATATAATTCCATTCACAAGATTCAGTAGAAGGAATTATAGAAATTATCATCCAAAATAACTCACTCCATGATCCTTGTCATTATTAATGGTTCTTATCCAATATTTCATTCTTATATGATCTCAACCTAGATGTACTCAATAGAACTCTAGGATTATTGACATCTAGATATTGGATCACACCAAGGTAAAATGGGGGACACAAAAGACCCAAAAATATTTTCATGATAGATAGTGGAAGGACACTCTCTATATGGTGGTCTAGAAGATACTACAGACCCTATCTCGAATGATGATGGAATGATATGTTATATCACCTCTCTCACATAAATGTATACTTAAAACACTATATTTGGCATAAACCTAGAGAGTATATCACAATATTATTATAAAGAGATAATTACACACTAAAAATCATAGTAATGTTGAAAAGGATCAAACTCAACAAATAGTTCTCCCAAATGTTGAAAGTAAGGGCCTCCGGTTTCCCAAGAAAAAGTTAACGACCAATACTCGGGGTACACAGCTTGGATTTTCTACACCAATCATACACATGTCACATTACCTCACAATGAAAGTATTCATCCATATTCAAAGTGTGTACTAAGATTACAAGACATGTACGATGATTAAAATGATTATAGTGGTCTAGAAGGCATGCAACATTCCACCATCAAATCCCCATGAATATATGGGTTTTCTCGTGTTCTTTTGATCATTCTCTTGTAATGTAGTTCTTCCTATGTACATGAATGTGTCTACATACCTGCCTATTCCCATGTAAATTGGATTTATCTTTATATTTATATTTTTATATTATTGTGTACCCCAAGGTTACACAACTAGAAAATAGTTTTGGGTCATGTGGTGTGTTCCACAGATCACATGGTGTCTTCAACATGTCACACGGTGTGTATTAATATTCACTATAAAAAATGCTATCATTTTAAAAGGGTTACTATGTGGAATATTTTCACGGGACATCACAATGTGTAGTAAAAAATTATATATATATATTTCATTCAATTCAGTGAATTAACCTACTCCACTACTATCATCATCCAAACTGCTAATCACACTAAAAATCACAGAGCTTGGTCCATCAGTGCCTGACTATCACTATTGATTAGATTCTATCCATCCAATATTATTGTAAATAATCTATTGTTTCACTATACCATTATCATAAACCAGACTAGAAGAAATGGAATTCCAATTTCACCCAAATACACAAAATGTTGTCCTATATTATTATCTAACATTAGTCGATCCCTTGATTGTTATCCTTAACCAATTATGATGACCCATTTTTAAAAAATCCAATAATTAATGATTTTACCCAAGGTATTGGCTGAATCAACATTCAAAAGATATACATATTATGATCGTGACATGGGGAGAAATTCCTGAAAAATAAAAGAAAAAAGAAGCTAAACCATAGTTTTAGTTTCCCTTGATTTATTTTATGTGTAATGATGAATGAAAAAACAATAAATAAATGATATAAATACCGAAATCCTAAGAATTTAATATCGTGCCAAAAACCATGAGTGAACCTCAAATAAATATTTGGGTGAAAATAATTCATGTTCATCTTGGAATTATCAATGGGAATGTATTTCCATTGGGAAAAAATTCACCAACTTTGGTTTGGAATGATAAATATTGTAGAATGGAACTATGGAACCATCATTAGGGACATTAGTATGATCCATTGGGGAAGATGTTCAATTGGAAATCGATAATTATCCTTGATCCTTTTTTGGTCACCATGTTCTCATACAATCGTTTCTCCCTAAATCCCAAGGTTTATATTGTTATCCCTAATTGTAGCATCTCACCCATTCCCTTTCGCTTGAGTTGAAGAGAAAGTGTTATTTGGCTTTAACCAACATACCCAATGTTCTAATGGATGAAAATAAATTCCCAGGGCATCAATAATATTTGAAGAGATATTTACCACTGGAAATAAAAAAATCGACCAAACATGCCATAACCATCCACAATTTGATGATGCATGCCAACAATGTAAACCTATTCAACACATTTCCATATGAGAACAATAAAACAAAAAAAAATCCCATAATAATAAAAGATCATATTATTAATAGGAGGACTATAATTGAAAACCCAAGTACTCCATAATAATATCCATAGTTCCGCACCAATCTAAATGATCAAGCACCAGAAAATAGCCCAATGAATTATGAAGAAACACTTAAAAAATTAGATGAATTACCATTACATGTTCCTCAGAATAAAAAATCAACAATATCCCCAAAGTGGTAAAGTAGGGAGTGTGTAATACTACTCAGTAGGATACACACACATCTCTACCATATTCAGAAATTCCACACACCTGTGCATTTTGTACCCTTGATGGTGGAAGTTCACATCAAAACCTATTCCCTTTTTTAGTGGCACTTCATTAAACATTAATCCATATATTAGTCATACATCACACAATTATCCATCTCATCCATCAAAGGATTACTCACTAAAACAATAAATCATTCCAAAATCACTTATGAAAATCACAACAACATGAAAATCAATAATTCCTATAATAGTACTAAACCACATAAATATGTCACCAATTTAATGAAAGCACCCATTAATCATTTATACATAAAAAACCATACATAAATAAAATAATATAGTTATTCAAAACCTATTTTTCCAAATAATTTTACTTCATTCATCCAAGAAATTTATTTTTAAATCATTATTGTATAATTTAAAAACAAAGCACATTTCTAAATAATAACCCATTATCCCAACAATCCACAAATCATCAAAAAATATGTTTCCATAAAGCTTATGACATCACATTAACAATAAATTTCATGAAAACCCAATTAATTTGAAACAAATCCTTTTTGTTCATGAGAAATAGGGTTGATAATGAATCCATATACTTTTTGGTTTTGGTGAAATCGAACCACTACACAACCGCACAAAAAATACTAGTGGAACTTCCACAAAATCACTATAGATCCATATTTAGGACATAAATAAGACCAAATATTACCTTAATAGGAAGAAAAATCCATGTATCTATAAGTTATATAAGAGTATCACCGAAACTAAAATAGGGAGGAGAGTATATCTATGAAAAACCATGAAACTACAAAGGATAAAGACTTACAAAGGTATAATTACCTTCCAAGAACCTTGGAAACCCTTCAGATCACTTCAAAGATTAGTGGGATAGTATACTAGAATTGTAGATTATCGAATACCATGTTGGGGCCATATATGAATAGGAATGGGGTGTTTATAGTAAATCCTGACCGTGCCCCATTTAAAAACGTTCTTTTAAATCCTTTCATAGTTTTTCTACACTATTAAGAAAACTATGTTCTAACCATGAAATTATTACTATATAAAGAGGGCTCCTTGGGTAGTTTTCCAGCATAGTTAGAAAATCGATGTCCTAACCATGTGAAATCCCACTTTCTCAAGTTTTACAGTATCCCAAAGATTGTTCGCAGTTTTCACTAATCGTTCTCAAACCGTGCACCATTATAAAGACCCTTAAACTTTCCAAAAACCATAAATATTATACCAAACATCACTTTACCACATTTTTGTAAATAAATTTAATAAATAAAGAGTTATATACCTCAAAATTATGTTGCTGACCTAGTGAACCACCATAACATTCCTTCAATAATGAGAGGATTGTGGAAGGATTTAATTAAAATAATTAAATAAAACATTAATTTATTATTTATTTATCTCATTATGGTGCTCAAAGAAAATCCATGATGTGTATATTTATTATGTCATTATTAGGTTATTACCTGAAATATGGACTCAATGATAGTCTTATTGTTCATATATGAGTCTTTATTCAAAATTTATTCAACTATTCATAAAAATCATATGAGTTATGAAATATATATTTATAATTTTAATTATGTTTAAACAGAGGTTCACTGGGCCTCAAAATGTCAGGCGGCCTTACTTTGTAACTCATCTTTTTTTATATATCAAAATTTATTAAAAGATAAAATATAGATGTTACCTACAGTTTTAGAGTTTCCTTATTCCTTCAATTTGTGAATTATTCATTACCAAAGCACTAAAATTTTATTTAGAATTTTTTTCTTTATATGTTTTGTGATTGAATAAATTCATGCGATTGGAACCTATTACTTTTTATTATTATAAAATATGTACATGGGTAAAACTTATGAAATTGAAAATATTAATTAATAATTAGGGGAAGTTCTTATTCATTTGAAATGACAACCTAAGAGTATATTTTCATATTCCTTGAGTACTTCTTAACTATGGTTACAATCCTCAAATGAATATGAAGGAATGATTAAGTGTTATAGGGATATACACTATTAAATCCTTTACCTAATATTTTTTTTGAGTATTATAATGTTAATTAAAAACTACAATATTTTTTTATATTTTCTATTGTGTACAATGGTATTCATATTTTTAAATCATTTTTGTTTCATATATTTACAAGTACAACATCAATGTTGTTTTATTTTCACCAATATATGTACAATTAATTACCCAAATTATGTTTCAATGTACATATTTTACAATTATGTTTTCAAATCCATAAATTATAATACAGGGAAATATATATAGAAGTAATAAATCAAAAATTAAATCCCTTTTTATCGATCCCAAATAAGACCAATTTTCGAATTGTAGAATCCATATATATTATTTTTAATATATTGATTTATATGTAGAGGAAATTTTTCCCATGAAAAAAAAAAATTGTATTCAAAAATTGTCGATAATATGAATCCTTATAGACACCTATATTTTATGGTTATTATTTTTAATACTAGAGTGATTGAATGAAAACCTTTAAAATTAATTATAGAGCAGAGAATAAAATAAAGATTGGAAATTCCAAAATTCCATGAGATTAAACACTAAACATCTCTCAAGAGGAGAATGTTGAATATAAATAAAATTAAAAATCATGGAACACATTTCTATGTTCTATTACATGAAATATATTCAATAATATTTATTCTTGTAATAAATATATGGAAATATAGAATTAATTAAAATTTTATAAATTTGGAACATCTATGGGCTTTAAATACATATATGATATGATAAGTGTTGACTATAATTTATTTAAATTTCATTTGTAAGAAACTATTTATCATATTCTTAATAGATTTATGAGTAATGTGAATTATTTAAATTAACTATTTTTAAATTATATATCATACAATATATCATATGTTCTATATTGAATGAAAAAATTTGAGAAGGAATTTTATTTTTAACTGATACATCTTAATTATAACACAAAGAATCTTCATTTAATGTATTTTCCAAGAAAAATTTTAAAAATAGTGTAAAACCCCTTGATTATTGTAAGTTTTTTTATCAATATATACTATGTTGAATTACCTGTATCATAGACTTCCTAAAAATAAAGTGAATCATGATAAATTATATAATTAATGATAAACATAAACATATAATGAAGTTAAAATGTTAAATATATTTATGAAAATTATAAAAAGAGTATAACATCAATTAAATACAAATTATGTCACAAGATTTATATTCTAATTTATATCATAATATTATATACTATTTTTTTGATGTATTATTTTAATTAAATATTAATATATAACAAAATAAATTTGGATCTATTTTATTATTTTACAAGTGTAATCGAATAAGAAAATTGTCACATGATGATTGGAAAATATATTTTTTTAAAATAAATTTTTCTTCAATCTGTATTACAATATTAAAATTAATATTTCTCTTTTAGAAAAATGAATCAATTGAAATGGATATATTCTTTTCAAAAAAGATGAAAAAATTAGGTATTGTGGTCAATTTCATTTTTAGTGATAAAAATAAGTTACCAAGGTAAAACAACATTCAAAGTGATAAATGTTATAATGCGGTAAGAATGTCACATGAAAAGATGAGGTCTCGAAATATCCAAATACCTCATCTCAAAATCACTGGATAAGAGATTTATAAAATATAATATATATTTTCTTCTCCAGTTATTAATTTGGGGTCACGATTATTTGAATAATATATATCATTTCATATTAAGAAATTAATATTTAAAAAATAGAACCCCTCACATGTATAAAAGGAAAATATAACCACACCAATACTCACCATTCCTAACATTTAAAATCATGAAAAATTAATAAAAAAACCCCTACCATAGAATTTTTTCCATGTCCTAGATGTTTTAGTCTCTCACTAAAAGTTAAATATATGATGGAATAAATAATGGTCTAATAGAGGATATCATTGAATGTAGTAATTGTTTTATCCATATTCATTTACGTTTAATTATTCATTAAACACATCCAAATATGTTTTCCTATCTTAATAGAATGACATATGTATAATTTCCATAGTAAAATGATTTTATTTTAATGGAATATCAATTATATTCTCTAATTTTTTTCAATATAGTGTGAATTTTTTTCTCTTCTTATGGTCTTAAAACCACCTCCAAGAACAATGTATTTTATTTTCATTCATTTCCTTATATGAATGTCTCTATTTTTTTAAAAAAAATTATTAAATATGATTTTCTTGACATGAATATGAATATTGAATTGTAAATTATGAATTATAATTATATTATTAATAAAAATATGTCAATATAAATTTAACCACCCGAAAATTCAGGTCAAGATTCTTTTTAAAAGATTATTTTTTATAAAAACTTTTATAATTGTATTGATTATAAATTAAATAGATTATGAATAAAATAAATATATATATATATTTTTGGAGAGTACTATACTATTATATATCTATTTTGACAATTTCCCACATATAAAATGATTTTTTACGGAATTAACTAAACAAACCCATGTGGGGATTGAAGGAAGAAATAGAATAATTCAAGGACATATTAAAATTTACGAATTATAAATAATAAAATAAACAAGAAAAAGTATTAGAATAAATGATTTAATAAGAATGTTTTTTATATTCCAAATAATATATTCATATTTTAACCATGTTGGGACATAAGGTAATAGTTCCTTATCTAAATTTAAATTTAATAAGATATGTTTCTTATAATACAAATATAGATATCTATATATATATGTTATCAATAAGTCCATATTTAATTCTAATGTCATAATTCATTTTTAATTATTTAGAATTTCCCTTTCATATATTCTCTCCATATTCCTTGTTCTTTGCTTTATATAGTAAATATTTTAATATGGTAGTTGGTGAATTAATATACATATATAATTTTATAACCACTAATCTTGATAATTTTCTTTATAGGAACAGTTTAATCTAGCTTATTTTCTTTAAAAAATTCTTATCTTTATTTGATGGGGTTTAAAATAATTTTTGTATATTCAACTCACGTTTTCATAATTTACACAAACAATTTATTGTATATAGGTTAGATTTTAAATATAATTTAATGTAAGGATTATTTTTAATGGGATATGTTATCCTAAATTTTTATGTTTGTTATTTTAGTGTTGGAATATTTTCAATGGTGGATGAAGGAGGATCTGTGGAGTATAACTATACAGGAGATTATTTACATGATTTTTACTATTAAAAGAGGGATTTAAAAAATTTGTTTCTATTTTATTTCTTATGCTGCCAAAAAATTTCATCTCGTATGAATAGATGGGGAAAAATGAAAATATTTCACATCATACAAATGTGTTTATACAATAAATACTTTCAAGAGGAGGAACCATGTTTTAGAGGTTTTGAGGATTTTATGAATGTGTGCCCTAAAATTAGTGTTTATGGAATGTATTATATAAGAAATTGAAATTTTTAGCATATATTGAAAATATACAATAAGAATGTAGATATCCATGGCCTGTTTATATATATATTTTAATTGATTCATCCCCTCTCATTTAGTTTTCTTCTCTCTTGATTGTGGGACAACCCACCCCACCTTCATCATGGGGTTCCAGTGATTTATCATTGGAGAAATGTAGTGAGTTATTATCTATTCCCCATT
The DNA here is from genome assembly GCA_963277665.1 of Viscum album. Taxonomy (NCBI): domain Eukaryota; kingdom Viridiplantae; phylum Streptophyta; class Magnoliopsida; order Santalales; family Viscaceae; genus Viscum; species Viscum album. Next base: position 65,129,247 of record OY728165.1, on the reverse strand, counting down.
TATTTGTTCCATTTTTAGGTGGTTCATTATGACATATTTTGTTTTAGTATTAGTTGTGTTATTGTGGCATTTAGACAAAATATTGAATTGATTCATGATAATATGTGGTTTTGTGGAGTGTGTGTTCTTTCCTTGTTGTTTCTTTTCTATCATGATGCTAATAAAGGGTCGAAAATGAAACTAACCTATAGGGGATCTTCATCCCAATATTTTTACATTCCATGTATGGGGGTTTCATGATTTTTTCATTTTTGGGACTATCAAGGGTAAAAATTACAAATATAATTAAATGGAATAAATTAAAATTATGGTTATGATGAAGATCACTTTTTAATGAATTGATATATGTTAGTGGATAATATAATCCATGTTGTTGATCTACTAAATGTAATGATTGTTGTCATCATTTTTCACTATAAATGTTATGTGTTTAGTCCACAGGATTTTTATAGTTTGACCGCACCAAAAATAAAAGGATAGAAATATATATCTAGTAAATAATTATATAAGCTGAGAAATTAGATTTTTGTCATAAATAACATTCTAAATAAATATTTAATATGATTAAAGACATTAAATAAATTGTGTAAGTGAATATGTGGTTTCATTGATCATGGTTACATTGTTGAGTTGAGTTTTTTGTTTAGGGTTGTCATGCGGTAGTATTAGTGACCAAATGGGATATGAGTGGGATATTATGCATCATGAACTAGTTGGTTGGAATGGATTTTGTATGGGAATTCATGTAGGAAAAAAATCCAGCATAATGAATTTGAGGTAATCATTTCAAAGGATTAAAATATATAAAATAAATAAAATAATAAAATTATTTCATTTTATTTTTTCATTGATGTAGCTAGAGAATATATTATATAAGAATGTGGTTGTGAGGTAATTACATGATTATCCACATAACCCTTTAACCATTAATGATACTTAGGGGAGAGCATTGGCGGACCTATCTTAGGCAAACATCAATTGAATTGACAATCGGTGATCAGTGTGAAACATGATTCTACATATCAACCAAAAAAGTGAAAAAGGACCACTCTTCAATAATGATCAATTCATATAGACATAGTATAGTTTTGTATTTTTATTTCATCATATTTTGTGATTTATATCACAAAAATGAATAAAGTAACTGAAAAATTAATTCACAGATCATGCGTATTGCGGTAGTAGGTTATATTATCTGGTAATTGGTTGAATTTTGTTATGATTATGTGGTATCTCTCTAGTTGACATTCTAACAGAAAAAAATCATGGTTGACACAAACATTTTCCAAGATCTATTCCTCATGGTTGTTCTCTATTCATTTATTCCATACATTATTCATTCATATATAGGGATTTATTTTCTCTGTGGTTAGACCCATAAACCAATGAATAGATCCGTGCATAGTTGATTCAAGGTGAAATGATCAGATACTACAAATAAAGACTCGTTATGCTGAATGGACCGTGGGTAGTGTAGAAACTCGAAGCTTAACATACATGGAAATTACATTACTACTGTGGAATACTTAGTACATAACAAAAACACACACACAAGGACCGTAATAGTTTAATGTCTTTGGAAAATCAGAATATACTCTTCTAATCGTGGTGAAATATCTTCAACGTCTCCCATAATGACCTTCCTTTTTTACCTAAAACCTTTCTTTATATCATGGGGAAATAAAACAAAAAAGGGTGAGCTCAAATGCTCAATAAGGGTAATCAAAAGAAATATCAATCACATCATATTCCTAAGAACATAATATTTTGGAAATCTTATCTTGCAAAAGAGATCATAATATCATAAATGGGATAAATCATAGTAGTGAAATGTAATCCCAATAATCATAAAATAAAACATGAGACTTTGTGGCATACACACATAATCATAGAGAATCATTTCTTATTAGTCAAGACTCATTGCCAAGACTATCTTAGTAGACAAAGTCCATTTCTGAACCGAGTTCACTCCTCGTTTCAGTCATGTTTCACTGAACCCGTTTAACCTTCCATTCCAGCCTTGTCTATCTCATGAGATATAAAATCTTTACCCAATGCATTGGAGGGAGATATAGGTCCCACCCATCTCATAATGATACAATTCTTATGTGTGCCACAAAATCATAAATCATACATCATTGCATAACCCATGTAATAAAAATTGGAATCTTAAACATCATGACATCATAAAACAATTCATATAAGATAATGGAATTTGTAAAATACACCCCAGTAAATACCAAAGTATAAACAATCTCGGATAAAAATGAGATAGTGAGATTTTCCCTTACCTTAGGTCCGATTTGCTTCGTAAGTGTCTGAACCTCCTGTATAATCATTTAAATAATGTCATTGACTTATTCCAGATTCATACTCATTGTTATGATATCATATATGGTTCACTTATGACATTATATTACCCGTTCTTTTGTAAATTCCAAGTTAAAGAGCGTTTTGGGTAAAATCGTTTCATTTGTTACCCGTGTTTTGACTTGTAATTTTTCATATGATTACTTATATCATGATTAATTAATTCCAGAATATAAAAAATTATTTATATATAATATATATTCAGAATATACATATATATAATAGATCAGTAAATGGAACGAAATACCCCATTCATGGAGACGGTAGACCGTACGTACGCATGAATGCTATTTTCGTTTCCTTATTGAGTTGAATGGAATTAAGTATATGACATACATATATATACACATAAATACAGTATCATTTTTATGTCATATATTTCATGATTACTTATTATATATACTTTATAATCATTCATGAATGGTTAGCATGGAGAATTAATCTCATCGCGTCGTGGAGACTGTAGTCCATACGTACGCACGAGCGATGATATCATTCTCATTATCATGGAATTGTATTGGAGTGTATTTATACTATTTCAGAATCAATATCACTTTACAATAATCATATATAGTTATTATGTACCCCATTATACCCATCCAAGTAAGGTGGTGGTGGAAAATAGAATACACCATGGCGTGGAGACGGTATTCAGTACGTACGCACGCGCGGTGATTTCAATTTCTGTAGGATGGATAGATGTTGAAATAGGGTTGTTTCATACTTATAATAACATATCAGTATATGATTGATACTAATGTTATTACTTCATAATGAAAAAACCTAAGAAGAATAAGTGGAAGAAAAAATAAAGTTGAAAGAATCGGTAACGAACAATACCTCTTCTTTGAAGCGCCTCTTTGAGTCCTCTTCTTAGTGCACTAAAATTTCTCTTTGAAGAAGACCAGGACCTCTAGTATTTTTCAAGAGAAGTGGAGAAGGAAATTTTTCCAGGTTTGGCCGAGATTGAAGGCTCAAAGTGGTGTGAGGAAGAGAGGGAGGAGGTTCCCTTTTATAAGGGAGGAGAGGGGCACCATTGGAATAACTAAAAATCTTATTTTATTATAAAGTCATATTCAGTTTTTAATAGCTCCAAATTGAGTTATTTCGAGGATAAGGTGGGTATGGGTATAAATCCTCTCATATAGTAGAATTTGGACAAGTTTAGTTTAATATTTTGACCTTATCATTTAGTTTTAACTTTAAGTTAGATAATTTTACTTTTACTGTGTCTTTTTGTGTTCTTACACTATAAGGTTAATAAAAAAACGATAACATGCCAAACGAACCCCAAGTTGTTTATTATTAATATATATAACCTTATATAAGTCATTTGGCCTAATCATAGATTTTTAGGAATAAAATAACAATTAATAATATAATATTTGTTTTAAAAACTATTTTATGTCAATTCTGACACTATTTAGTAATTCATTTTTGTGAAAATCATAACAGAATGATTAGTTCGAAAAAAGTTACATAAATAAATAATAACATGTCATATTAACCTGGAAAATTAGTAGAATTCATAAAAAGTCACAAATTACATTTATTTGGTTATTTATAACATCAATTGTGTCAATATTTCATTAATAAGAAAATTACTGCGTCATCGTTGTGTCATAAATAAATTAAATTATATAATGTCTAAAAATTAAAAATAAAATACCATTATATAGGAAAAAATTTTATCTTTCTAATTAATATTTATAGTCTAATTTATCTTATGTATAACCCTATGTTAAAAATTATATACTTATTAAACTTTTATTTTAACTATTTTAACCCTTCTTTAAATAAATTAATAATAAATGTCCTAATCTAATACAAGTGGGCCTAAATGATCATATTTTATTCCTAGGGTTGTTTTTTTGTCGAATTAAACTTCTCCAATAGAATTAGAACATGTTTTAGGGTAATAATAATATCATTTTTACCCATAATTACCCTATTTACTTTTAACCGTGGTAAAAAAAGTAAAAAGATGTTATTCAACAAAAAATATTTTCATCTCATTGAACAAAATTTTACTTACTGACATCAACCGTGTCTCTCAGATTTTTGAAATTCCACTCACAGATGCAGTAAAATTACGTTTTATGAAAAATTCATTTTTTTAACTACCACTTAGTGGTTTCACTATTCATCAAAAAATAAATGTTTCCAAAAAAATACCAAAAATTCGGCCTAAGCTATATTTGATATTATGAACTAAAAAATGATGTCTATTTTACAAAATTAAAAACATATCAATTGCATTAATTAATTTAAAAATTAATTCCCGTCATCAAAACAAATAGCGTGTTCTTAAGAGATAATAACTATCAAAAGATTGACAATTGTTTATGTCTGGTTTAAATGTGAAATTACATCCAAGGACCAACATTATATTAAATTGTAAAAATATATTCTAAGTATACTTTAGAACCACTCAAATTAATAATTCATCACTTTTAATTATTTCGATTAAAATGGTTGTTTTTAATTAAAAATTAGTAATTTTAACTATTCATCAGAAAATGAAAGTTATCCGAAAAGTACCAAAATTTTACCCTAAGCTAATTTTGATATTCCGAATCAAAAAATGAAGTCCATTTTGAAAAATAAAATTTAAAAAATTTAAAAAAGTTGTTATTACTATTCATAATGGCTAGTTTTAATAATATTTTAATAGCATATCGTTGTTTAGTGAAACGTGGTATTGCGTACTACACACACTATCGAAGAAGGTCGTGATTGCGTGTAATGAAAGGAAAGTCAATGATGCCTGTTGTGCAAGCTCATTTTGGTGTAGTGTACAACACAAGACATTAATGAAATTAAAAAGAATATTTTTCATAAAATCTCGGGGTCTTACATTCCACCCTCCTTAAAATTATTTTCGCCCTCGAAATTCATCGGGGTTATAAATGGTTTACTACTCGAAAGTTTCTTTAATAGAAACCCACATTGTAAAAATGAATACCAAAACCAATCTTTAAAAAACAAAAGTATGAATCGTAACGGTTACCCAAATAAACTAATCATTGGGTTTCCACATAGTTGAAAATATGGATATGGAAGAGAAATCTTACCATCATGTTCTGATGGAGAGTGGTATAGAACATGTCTATGGAAAAGCCAGCAATCACAAAGCCATAAATTTGTGATGATCTAAGGTACCATCTGATTCATCAGATATAAGAGCACTAGGACCACATTTTTGGTTCTCAATATCATTACCCTAAAGATGATGAAATTGGAATTAGAAGAAATACATTCGTGATTTTGATATAGTCTCACAGTTGGTCATTCTTTGGACAATTTCCACTTCATCTTTTAAAGAAATGAAGTTAAATTTTTCATTCGTGATGTGTTAGCAGATCATTTGATAGAATGATGAGTCATTCCATCTATCTCAATCAAAAGGTTAGAAAAGTTATCAAAAAAATACATAAGTCCATCTATAGTGATATTAATCATATATGGTTCCTAAAATTGACTTATACTTGTTATAGCATACTGATTAATATAATAAAACTAGTTTCTACTAAACAGGGACTTCTTGTAGGCTAGTGGTAGGTGATAAAGGCCATTCGCACTTCGATTGTGGGTTCGATTCCCACAGCCTTGTCCGACGTGATGGGATGTCGCCCATCCTGTAGGTTTTCCATTTTCTAATACTACATTACTATAAAATCCCATAAATAATATCGGAAAAACTTATATCCTTAAACAATACTAACTTATGTCCAACATAATCCATTCTAATCCTTAGGCTTATCCAAAATAATACTGTCTAATTATAGTGAAAAGGATTACCAATGAGTTCATACAACTAGCATGTTAATACCATTGTTGATCCCCCTATATCATGAGATATGTCTTGTTGGTCACATTCCAAAAATTTGAACGCCTTAATCATGTATTCTCTTGAAAAAAATTAATACCCATTCAACCTTATTGAAAACATGAATGCTGTTAAATGTTAACTCTTTCCACATACCAAAATCCTCAAAATTCTATATATTCTCAAACTATGATATCACTTAGTCCTTATATCAATCATGAGCTCATGAATACTGTCAAACATTTCATTTTCTCATTTTCCCTTCATTATGCGCATATCATCTTTTTTCCAAAACTATCTCAATCACTTTCCATGGTTACCGGTACCATTGAAAACCACAATAGACCAATACATAAATATTCCAATATTCCACGATTCTATATACAACATTATATTAGAATCCCATTACATAAACACTTAATCATTACACCACATCATTTTCATATTCAAAATCACCAATAGTGATCTCATGTGACATCCCTTTGTCCTCTGCCTTAAGTGGTTGCTCATGGCGATCATCACTAACCCTTGGATTAGGAGATTTACTAGTATAATGCCCCATTTCCTTGCACTTGAAGAATTGAAGTGTTGGTGGTACATTCTCTGTAGTATTTTCTTTCTTCACATCATTAGAAACCCTTTTTCCATTATATCGACACTAAGCTACTCGATGACCTTCTTTTCCACACTTAAAATATTTTCTAGTCCCATTAAGACAATCTCCACCATGCATCTTTCCGCACTTTGAGCATAAGGAAACATTCATTTTTTTACCATTATTCTGAGATTTATCCTTGAACTCCATATTTCATTTCTTGTCAAAACTATGAGATTGATAAGTAACACCAAATTCCATTTCTAGCACAACGCACAATTTCTTATTAGCTACTGAAGTCTCTTATAGCTAATGCCCTTCGAAGATTTGGTTTTGAGCCACTAAAGAATTGCTCAACCTGACTTTCAGGTTGGATGATAAATCTAGATGCATACCTTGCAATCCTTGTAAAATTCATTTCATATATAACAACAGATTCATCATCCTTTTGTTTTAGTTCAAGAAACTCCTTCTCCATCTTTTTTCGAAGAATAAGAGGGAAGTACTTATTGAAAAATAAGTTCTTGAACTCATCCCCTTCCATGGACTCAATTTCATCTCTTGGCCTCGTATTCTTGATAGGATTCCACCATTGATTAGCATCACCTTCCAAATGATACACTGCTAAGATGACCTTATCATGTTCTGAACATTGAAGAACTGAAAATATCTTTTCAGTAGTACTAATCCATTTTTCAGCAACAAGTGGATCAGAAGACCCACTGAAAGAAGGTGGACGTTGCCTCATGAAAGACTCAATGTAATATTGTTCCCTTTTCTGCTCACATGGTAGTCCAGAATGATTCATAGCTTGTGTAAGTATAGCAATAAGATTTTTCACTCCATATCACATAACATTTGTTTGTTCAGAAGGAGAATCATTTCATTTTCTATTACATTGATCAACACGGTTCCTTTGGGTTCTAGCCATCGTCTAAAACCCAAAAAGAATAGTGTGAGAGGCAAAAATCACACTAGGGAAAACAATATAATAAAGGGGGAGTACCTTCAATATCTAAAATCATGGGTTACCGTAATTCTAGTACTATAACCTATACTTATACTTAACTTTAGGGACATCCCTAGACATACCATAGAAATATCTCTAGGGATCTCACTATAGTTCTCGCATCCTAGTTTCCAAAGGTTGACTAATCATTTCCTCTGATAACAGCTGTAGAGACCCAAAGCATAACGTACATGGACATTACATTACATTTGCGGAATTCTTAGTACATAACAAAAACACACACACAAGAACCATAATAGTTTAGTATCTTTGGAAACTCAGAATATAATCTTCTAATCGTGGTGAAAGATCATAAACATCTCCCATAAAGATCTTCCTTTTTTACATAAAACCTTTCTTTATATCCTGGGGAAAAGAAAACATAAAAGGGTGAGCTCAAATGCTCAGTAAGGGTAAACAAAATAAATATCAATCACATCGTATTCATAAGAACATAACATTTTGGAAATCTTAACCTGCAAAAGAGATCATAATATCATAACATGGGATAAATCATAGTAGTGAAATTTAATCCCAATAAGCATAACATAAAACATGAATCTTTGTGGCATACACACATAATCATAGAGAATCATTTCTTATTAGTCAAGACTCATTGCCAAGACTATCTTAGTGGACAAAGCCCATTTCTGAACCGAATTCACTGCTCGTTTCAGTCCTGTTTCACTAAACTGGTTTAACCTGCCGTTCCACCCTTGTCTATCTCATGAGATATAAAAACTTTTACCCAATGCATTGGAGGGTGATATATGTCCCACCCATCTCATAATGATACCATTCTTATGTGTTCCACAAAATCATAAATCATACATCATTGCATAAACCATGTAATAAAAATGAGAATCTTAAACATCGTTACATCGTAAAACAATTCATATAAGATAATGGAATTATTAAAAATATTTCCATCACAACATAATCAAATCAATGTAATAATAGGTATATAAATATAACCCTATATTCTCTTAGATGGAAAATAATTTTGTTAAAACACTTGAACTCCATTCTTGAGGAAAATATCCTTTCTACTTCAAAAATAGTTTTCCTTTCTTATCATGTCATACAATTCTAAACTAAAATAAGTTGATTAAAAATAAACATGAAAACATATAAAGGACTCTTGTTATAAATAATGTTTTAAAAATCCATTCACGCCGTATAAGTTAAAAAAACATTCTTCTCATACTTTTGTCGGAAAAGTCAAAAAGTACCTCGTACAAAAAACGACAAAAGATTCCTTTCATATATTTTACTAAAAACTCACCGAAGGGTAAAATTGGATTTAAAAAATTGTAGAAGGATAGAAATAATATTAAATATTGAGGAAAAATTGATGTGGATGATAAAATACACCCCTGTAAATACCAAAGTATAAACAATCTCGGATAAAAATGAGATTGTGAGATTTTCCCTTACCTTAGGTCCGGTTTGCATTGTAAATGTCAGAACCTCCTGTATAATGATTTAAATAATGTCATTAACTAATTCTAGTATCATAATCATTGTTATGATATCATATAAGGTTCACCGATGACTTTATATTACCCGTTCTTTTGTAAATTCAATGTTAAATAGCGTTTTGGGTAAAATCGTTTCATTTGTCGTCCGTGTTTTGACTTGTAATTATTCATATGATTACTTATATCATGATTACTTAATTACGGAATATAAAACATGATTTATATATAATATATATTCAGAATATACATATATATAATAGATCAGTAAATGGAAAGAAATACACCATTCATGGAGATGGTAGGTTGTACATACGCATTAACGCTGTTTTCGTTTCCTTATTGAGTTGAATGGAATTAAGTAGATGACATACATATATATACACATAAATCTAGTATCACTGTTATGTCATATATTTCATGATTACTAATTATATATACTTTATAATCATTCATGAATGGTTAACGTGGAGAATTAATCTCATCGCGTCGTGGAGACGGTAGTCCGTACATACGCATGAGTGATTATATCATTCTCATTATTGTGGAATTGTATTGGAGTGTATGTATACTACTTCAGAATAAATATCACTTTACAATAATATTATATAGTTATAATGTATACCATTAAACCCATCCAAGTAAGGTGGTGGTGGAAAATAGATTACACCACATCGTGGAGATGGTATTCCGTACGTACGCACACGCGATGATTTCGTTTTCCGTAGGATAGATAGATGGTGAAATAAGTTTGTTTCATACTTATAATAACATATCAGTATATCAGTGATACTGATGTTATTACTTCATAATGAAACAACCTAAGAAGAAGAAGTGGAAGAAGAAATAAAGTTGAAAGAATCGGTAATGGACATTACCTCTTCAATGAAGCGCCTCTTTGAGTCCTCCTCTTAGTGCACTAAAATTGGTCTTTGAAGACGACCAGGACCTCTATGATGTTGCTAGAGAAGTGGAGAAGAGAATTTTTCAGGGGCTGGCCGAGCTTGAAGTCTCAATGTGGTGTGAAGAAGAGAGGGAGGAGGAGCCCTTTTATAAGGGAGGAGAGGGGCGCCTTTGGAAGAACTAAAAATATTATTTTATTATAAAGTCATATTCGGTTTTTAATAGCTCCAAATTGAGTTTTTTAGAGGCTAAGGTGGGGATGGGTCGATATCCTCTGATCCAATAGAATTTGTACAAGTTTAGTTAACTATTTTATCCTTATCATTTAGTTTTAACATTAAGTTAGATAATTTTACTTTTGCTGTGTCTTTTTGTGTTCTTACACTATAAGGTTAATAAACTTACTATAACAAGAAAAAAGGACCCAAAGTTTCTTATTATAAATATATATATCCTTATATAATTCATTTGTCCAAACCATATATTTTTAAGAATAAAATAACAATTAATAATATAATTTAAAAAAAACTATTTTATATCAATTTTGACATTATTTAGTAATTGATTTTTGTGAAATTTATAACAGAATGATTAGTTCTAAAAAAGTTACATAAATAAATACTAACATGTCATATTAATGTAGAAAAATATTTTAATTCATAAAAAGTCTCAAATTACATTTATTTGGGTATTTATAACATCAATTATGTCAATATTTCATTATTAAGATAATTACTCCATCATCGTTGTGTCATAAATAAATTAAATTATTTAATGTCTAAAAATTACAAATAAAATACGATTATGTAGGAAATATTTTTATATTTCTAATGAATATTTATATTCTAATTTATCTTATGTATAACCCTATATTAAAAATTATCTACTTATTAATCTTTGATTTTAACTATTTTAACAATTCTTTAAATAAATTAATAATAAATGTCCTAATCTAATCCAAGTGGGCCTAAATGGTCATATTTTATTCCTAGGGTTGTTTTTGGTCGAATTAAACATATCCCATAGAATTAGGACATTTTTTAGGGTAATAATAATATAATTTTTACCCTTAATTACCCTATTTACTTTTAACCATGGTAAAAAAAGTAAAAAGATACTATTCGCCAAAAATTATTTTCATCTCATTGAACCACATTTTACTTACTGAAATCAACTGTGTCTCTTGGATTTTTGAAACTCCACTCACAGAAGCATTAAAATTATGTTTTATGAAAAATTCATTTTTTTAACTAGCACTTAGAAGTTTCACTATTAATCAAAAAATGAAAGTTTCTTGAAAAATACCAAAAATTAGGCCTAAGCTATATTTGATATTAAGAACTCAAAAAGGATTTCTATTTTAACAAATTCAAAAAATATCAGTTTCATTAATTAATTTAAAAATTAATTCCCGTCGTCAAAACAAATAGCGTGTTCTTATGAGATAATAACTATCAAAAGATTGACACTTGTTTATGTCTGGTTTAAATGTGAAATTATATCAAAGGACCAAAATTGTATTAAATTTTAAAAATATATTCTAAATATACTTTAAAACCACTAAAATTAATAATTCATCAATTTTAATTAATTCGATTAAAAATTTTGTTTTTAATTAAAATTTAGTAATTTTAACTATTCATCAGAAAATGAAAGTTATCCGAAAAGTAAAAAAATTTCACCGTAAGCTAATTTCGATATTCTGAATCCAAAAATGAAATCCATTTTTAAAAATAAAATTTACAAAATTTCAAAAAGTGGTTATTACTATTAATAACGGCTAGTTTTAATAATATTTTAATAGCATATCGTTGTTTAGAGAATCTCGATATAACGTACTACACACGCTATCAAGGAAGGTTGCGATTGCGTGGAATTCATGGAAAGTCAATGATGTGTGTTGTGCAAGTTCCTTTTGGTGTAGCGTACAACACAAGACATTAATGAAATTAAAAATAATATTTTTCATAAAATCTCGGGGTGTTACAGGTAGGTGGTATAAGAGATTGAGTCAGAAAAGATTAGGGACTTTGATGCTATTTTAATATATTTTGTGTATGAGATAAAATTGAACTGATTCATCTAATATTCTGATAGCCAAAATATAGTTAATGATTATGGAATGGTTTGGTCATACTACATCCATCATTCCCAGTTTGAATCCCTAGAAGATTTGGTGTTAGAAGCGTGGAGGAATCCATGGGAGGAAGAATATATGGATTCTAGATATCACGATATGAATGACATGTAATCCGGTATTACACGGCGTTTGGGACCTCGGGTATAGTGGCTAAGGTACTATGTAAAGTTAAGGATCACATAACCTATGAACCCTACCGCACAACATCCATCCCCTCTCACGAATGCTCGACCTGTAACTTAGAAGGAACTCAGAAACGAGCTGGAGTACACTAGCATAGACATATCATGTAATCCCACACGGACACAACTAGGAATATTTTACATAATCTAAGTTGTATATTGTTACACTAGATGAAGTTAATGGGAAACGTCACTTTGTCAACATCTCCACAGACACAAGCATGATCCAATTTAGATGGGTAGTACCCAGGGATATGTGGAAATTCCATGTACTTCTAGTACCCACAGTGTACTCCTTCATAGTTTGCTTAGACCCATTATACTCTCTATCATGGACATGTTTTGATATGGGAAAATTCACTATACCCATTTCATCATCGTTAATATTGAATCTCTTCATTTACATAGTATGGTGATCCATTATATAGGAATTCATATAAATATTTGTTGTAGAGTTCATGGTATAAGAATAACGATGATTTCACATGTAGTAATACAGTTATTAGATAATTAATCCACATTGAGTTGATCATATACCCCATTTCCTAAGGAGTGGTCCCCATCAGTGTATCATATCTCTTCAAAATTCCAACATAAAATTTTAATGGTGAGAACTAAGAATAACATACTCTTTCATGGATTTCATCTGTGCTATATGACTCATAGAGTGTGTTCTCCCAAGTTGGTGTTATGTGGACCCATCAGATTGGAGTAAAATCCTAATATTCTAGTTATGATGTTACATTGTGACTATGTGACTTTATTGTATATATCGGGATATTCTTGTTACATTTTTTGTGTAAATATACCTATGTAGTGCTGAGTATTATACTTATTTTGTATTCATTATGGTTTATGGGTATTTTACTGGATATTTTTATACCCACTCTATCATGATATTTTTGATCTTGCAGCATTTCTTTTGTAGATGACCAACCATTAGAATGAGTTCTTGAGGGACCCAGAAAATATGGTTCTTAGTGAGAATACACAAACCAATGTGTGTTCTTGTGATATATTGAAAATATTATATATATTAACATTCTGCTGGTGTTGTTTTTGGACTCCTTATGGTGGGAATTTAGTTTTCCCTGTTTACATTCCATTCGTTCTTTTTGTACTCTGGTTGTGGGATATAGATGTAAGAATGCATGATTGATTAATTGTTCTTAAATTTTATCATTTGTATAATATTGGAGATATGTGTTTCTGTACATTTAGATAATATTAGCCCTCCCATGTTACTGATATTCTTACTTAGAGATAGTCCCCGGTCTGTTCCCTGTTAGATATGGGGTTGGGGAGTCTCAACATGAGTCCTATTTGGATGGTTAGTGAAAGAGTGGTATTATAAGAATAGGTTATAACATTGGACCTAAGTATGAGAGGGTGGACTAGGGATCAGTTCTATATGTTTTTATTTTGGATTTCAGGAAAGGGACTCTAGTATTGTGTTAGAAGCCTATGTATTCATACCCCATGAATATGATCACCTATCATTCATCTCTATACATGAGAACACTAGTTTCCTAGAAAATGATGGTACATGTATCTTATAGAAATGGGGTTTAATTTAAATTTTCTTATTTAGTATTCCCTATATATATTCTCATTGACCATGGTACATCATTTTTTGGGATACAACCCCAATGAATAATAGCTAAGATTCAATATTAGGTTCATGAGGATTATCCCCTCAATGATGAGGTGTCAACTAAGAGGCCGATTTATGAGATGTTACATTTTATTGGTGCACCAGCTATTATTCTACCAATGGAGTAGCATATAGAACCCATTGTACCAATATATGAGGGGTGAATGATGAGTGTACATCACAAGTTTCTGGGATAAATACCCATAATGATATGAGGTGAGCATAACTCAGAGGCATATGGGGACTGTCTTGAGGCAATGACATGAGATTTTTCATCTGGTCTGGACACCATCAAACCAGATAGTGGTTCTAGAGGTGGGCCTTCTCCATAGGTCAACAAGATAATGGTGGTGTTTGGTGAAATAGTATTATGATGAGGCATATCCAGCATGTCCAGAGTTTGAGCACCTTTTTTGTATGATTTTTCTTTTTATATGCTTAGTTATATGAGTATTAACGATCTTTTGTATCTCTAGTAGGGATTTATGGTAGTAGAGGACAATTTTATGAGGCTCACTAATCTCTTCCAATAATAGATGGATATGTATTAGGATTAGTTCATTCATTCTTGGTGCTTCAAGCATAGATTGTTAATGAATATCCAATCCATCATTATAACTCTTTGGATTAATACATATTCTGGGGTTCTAGAGAGAGAATTGGTGGTTGATAATTTCTTGGATAAGCAGATGCATAGAGTGGTTTCTTGTAGTGGGAATTTAGGAGAAGAGACCTTGGATGCATGGATTCAATTTCAGTCTCTGGGACTTTGACAAGCGAGAATGTTTAGGAGGAGTTCCAAAGACATATGACTTGCATTGTAGGGAACATAGGACGTCTCCAACAATGTAACATGCTATTATTTTTTTATTTTTTTCCCGATTTATTTAAACTTTTTTATATTTTTTTTTCAAAAAACACTAAATATGTATTGTTTTATATGATAGGAACAAGATATTTTTTCTTTGTATGCAACATAATTTCACCCTTATGATACACACAACACCTAGATTATCTTATGGTACAAATGAAACTATGTTTGTCTTGTGATAAACACGATGATTGTTTCCTTCAATAAATTTTGTGACATGCAAGTCCTAGTTTGACAAAAATACGATGTACTATCAATAATTTAATTAAAATATTATTATAGTTTTCACCTAGAATTTGTAATGGAGTTTATGAATATGATTAATTAAATTATGAAATTTTAGTTTCACAAATATATATTGGAACAATTATTTCCTGGCCAATTAACTAGAAAATAAAATAATCATGTTTTTAAAATATCAAAAATCTTTTACTGTAAAAACATTGCTTATGAAGTCAATCACATTTTTAATCAATGAATTAATTAAAAAAATTGATTAATTATTTTTTTGATATATATATATATTATATTAAATCAAATATTTATCATTCATATTATATTTTTTCTAAATATGAGACAATTAAAACCAATTTTATGCATAAATATATATATATTTTTTAATTGTTAATTTTACTGAATTTTAATTACAGAATTATTTCAAACATAAATTTTCAAAATTGTATATATTTTTATTTTGAAAAAATAATCATCATTTTTGAAATATTAGTATTCAAATTATCTATAGGTGATTTCATTAATATTTTCCTAAGAGGATTCTAGTTTGTATGTATTTTGAACGATTCTGAATAATAATTCAAATAAAATTTTTCATCTAAGTTATTTATATAGTTAAATAAAACTATAATTTTGTTTAAATGTATAATTAGATAAATTATGAATCACTTATTTATATTTAGATCATTATAAACTATTAAACATGGAAATTGAATATAAGAAAACATCAAACATTTAAAGATGTTCTCTATAAAAACCATCTTTCATGACATGTCTACAAGATTACTTTTAAATTATCTTTTTCTAATTATGTGATTATAATTTAAAAATAATGATGGAGTATTTTTAATCAGAATACTTTCTATTTTATAATATGTTAAGCATAGTTTAAGACAAAAATATTACTGAATGTTTTTAAAATTAAAGTGACTAACTTAAAAACAAGATTAGTTAGTTGTAAAAAACTAAGCATATGATATATAAATTTACATAAATTGGTACAACCCCAATTTTATTCTATATATCGACCTCAAAACATCATGGAGAATTTTTTTTGTATTATAAAATCTTATTTTTGGTGAAAACATGGTAAGAACGCATTTTCTTTTAAAAAATGTCAGGTGTGTCCCCTCTATATGCTCATAAAAGATCACTCACACACCAAAAATTTTCACACAAATCATGACCATTGAATCAGAAAACACATGTCCAAATATCATTCCAATTTCCCTAATTTGGTTATATAATTATTGATATTGGTATATATCCAGCCAAGGATGCCCTCTGATACAAGCTAAAAGTAGTTACCCAAAGAAGTTATTACATCCTTCAATAAGAATATTTTTTATAATTTAATCATCCACCCCATCTAATATTATATTTTCATCATTATTTAATTAGATAATTATAAAAAATATATTGATATGTTTTTATGTTATGGTTTCAACAACTACTCACACAAACATCAATTAAAAGTGACAAACAATCTTTGTTCATGTGTTTGGCGGACTACCGCCTCTCGATTAGATGTCATTATTTCTTCTATTACAACCATTAAAGGTTAGGAATAATTATTTACATATTATTTTCCACCAATATATCTTTTTCATATAATCATATTTAATTATTATAAATAACATACTTTCATGCCTTCAAATTTGTGGGAATACTATAACATAGTTTGTGGATGGGTGGACCACCGCCACCTCAAATATAAGTGATTTGTTCATGATTTACAAGGAACGAATTATGGATAGATTTATTAAACATATTTTAAATTATTTAACTATTAACCATAAAATAATTATACTATTTATATCATTTAATATTTGTTATTTTAAAAATGTTCCATGAAAATCAAGACAGTGTTCACACGAGTGTACGACCTACAGTCTCTACGAATGTTCTATTTAATTTTTTATTTAAATATCTCAAATATTATAATAAATATATATATAATTAATAAATATGATATTTATAAAATTTTTAACATTAATGAAATAAATAAATATTGGCCTATGTAAGAGGATAGTGAATAAAAATTCAAAACATATATGAAAAACAAATCTATTATTACTCGAAACGTAACATTAACATGAATTTGTTAATAAACATGTAATATAAAGTAATAATAAAATAATATATTGAATGAAATTTCTGAATATAGTTATACTGAAAATTTATGACACATTTATATTTATTATACATGATTTTTTAATATGTATAAATAATGTTAAGTCTTAATGTAAGGGGTTTCATCAAAATTTACATTTCAGTTAGACTTATTGGTTATCATGCACATAATTATATTTATATAGTGTATATACTGACATATGGCATTTTTTATAATGAATATAGTTTATTACATGATATTAAAAGTTTTAATTGAAGTTATTCTTCCATGAATCACCCAAATTTAGTTGTTAATCATGTGGTAGTGGGATTTCTCATCTTACATTTATTTTTGCGACTCTAATGACATATCCCCCAGTTGTTTCTTTTGTGGGCCATATATACATTACATTAATGTATTTTATGATTATTATCAACAAATTTATTGGTATTTAAATTCCCAAATATATTATCTATATTTTATGGGGATTTATGGTACAAATGTTATAAAATCATTATGGTATTTGTTTCTCAGTTGTCCTTCAATAAGACACATGTTATGTTATGAAGATATATTTTTTATAAGATTTTTATAAATCCATTTATCATGTTGTACCATGAATAAAATTATTTCTATGATATTTTAATATTCCCTTAATTAAATACACTTATGAGGATTATAATTTAATTTTATCAGAGTGGTTATAGTTTTTGGCTACTATCACATCATTATTGAGATAGTAAATGATTAAGCCTCCATTCATGAAATCTTAGGATCCATCTATAAGCAACATTCCTAAAATTTATTATCCTATATTTATTCATGACATCTTAATGTATTGGTACCATTTTTCACACATTGGTTCTTATGTAAATTAATAAACATTTTTTATGAAAATATGACTTTATTTCCCTCTTTAGTCCAAAATATGTTTTATTCAAAAACCGTGATTCCTAAATATGTATTTGAAATTTTTTTTAAATGATATTTCTTGATACTTTATCATGGAAAAGGATTTCAAATGTATTTTATTTTTAGAAAACGTTTTTAATTTTTTTGAAACATCATTAATAATTTCTTAAATTTATCTTAAAATACAAGTTTTTCAATGATATTAATGCGTGTTTTATATATTATAAAATCTATTTGCAAATAAAAAGGTTTGAAATAATTTCGTATGTTATAGAATATTTTTAAATGATTATTAAATATTCCTTTATCAATTTTCATATGACTATTTTTAAAGAAAACCAGTTTATAGATTTTAATGATTCGTTTATTTATTTTAAAATTTATATAAAATGAAGAAAAGGTTTCCAAAAATTATTTATGTTAATGAAGTGTTTTAAAAGATTTTAAAAGGATCCCTTGTATACTTTTCAAATGGTTATTTACAATTAAAGGATCTAAATGATTTTAAAGAATCTTTTATTTTTTTCAAATATATTTTCATTGAGAAAATATTTTCATTATTTTTTTAAGAAGTCTTTCAAATGATTTTAAATGATTCTGTTATATATTTTAGATGAAATTTTTTAATGGAAATGTAGATCAACATTTTTTTTAAGAACATATTTTTACCGTGATAATTGTTTTTTGAATACATTTAAATTTTTTTTCTTCTCCGATGATATCCATTAGTGTTACTGAGTCCTTATCGAGCATATGATCTAAGGTTTCTCTTCACATTCATTCAATTAATAATATATGTTTTGGAAGACATTATATTTCTAAATCATTTTTTTTCTTTCAATGGTTATATTTTTCTGAAACCCATTTCTCATTCATGGGTTATATGACTATGAAATACTTTTTTTTAAAGGATATTGTTTGACAATATTTCCACGAAACCTATTTATTTATTATAGGTAGTGATATGATGTCATTTTTATGAAAAAAATTCATTTCTGGGGTAATGATGGGATTGTAAGTGATCCTATTGCACACTTATGTATGATTTCAGTATGATATGTGTGGGAAATATATCTTCCTCCAATTAATTGGGTATAGATTTATATCTAATGTGATAGACATTGATTGAATGGGGAGTGAACTCAGATTAATAAACAAATTTTTCTACTAAGATGGTATTTGGAGTGAACCTTGACTACAAAGATGGTATTTGGAGTAAAACTATACTACTAAGATACCATGGGGTGGGAACCCAATCCACTATGAGAAAAGTACATTGACTAGTGATGGTGTTGTGTCCCTCGAAGTAGGTGTTGCTTCAATAAAATTCTATGATTTTTTTGGAAACGATCCTCGACTTATATGGAATTAATTTACATTCTTATGTGTATTTCAGGAATTTTTGGTCAAATTCCATTGTTATTATTCATGGATTGTGATCTTGATTCCCATATAACTCATGTCTTTTTAATTTCCATTATTTATGACATGATTCATGTATATGATCCTTGATATATAATGTATGATCTCAAAATTTAATTATAAAATTATAATACCATTATATTCATATTATTCATATGTGTCTTAATTTTTCAACCTTAATGAGCATATGATATCACCCGCTCTTATGTTTACATTCCCATATTTATGAAAAAATTTATATAACAGTATTGAAATAGAATTTTTTAATGGGAGGCTTTGGAGTTTATTCACCATGTTATAAGATATTGTGTTCCAAATTTTCAAAAAGGCTAAACTATTATGGTAAAAAAATTATTTTTGTAATGTGATGAATAATCATCTAAAATGATGTAAAATCCATGTATATTAAGGATGTGTTGTTAAATTTGGTATCAAAGGAAATGTTTAGTCAACCATTATAAACAAGAATGAAAAACATTAGTGAGATATCAATTGATATTTCAACGTATATATCTGTGGATGTATATTAGGAAAAGCCTAAGGTGTCATGGATTTAACATTTGGTCTACTGAATCAGAAATCCTATAATTAATTTTTCATTATTATGTGATTATATTCTATGATTAGTGATTCTCATACTCTGCTTTCTGTTCTTTGTCAATAGTGTGATCTTGATGTAACTGGGTTAAGATTGAATGTTTAAGATGATGAATCTATGGGAATTATACAAAAAGATGTACTATGTTGAAATAT
This sequence comes from Viscum album, assembly GCA_963277665.1. Taxonomy (NCBI): domain Eukaryota; kingdom Viridiplantae; phylum Streptophyta; class Magnoliopsida; order Santalales; family Viscaceae; genus Viscum; species Viscum album. The sequence goes on along the minus strand of OY728165.1, from coordinate 65,108,782 downwards.
CATGAATATAATTTGGAAGGAGGTATGAGTATTGGTTACACTATTGAAGATAAAGAAACAAGAAATGACATGTGAAATTTATGGAATGTTCTGACAGTATTGTTTGTATTAAAAATAAAAAAAATGATTATATTGTGGATAGGGAAAAATATTATATGATTTATATTTCATATTATAGTAATTTGGTATCAAAAAATATGATGATGATGCCCCAATAATGGCTTATGAATAAATTTGGATGATTAAAGTGTATATGTTTTGTAATTCATGGATTATGTTATATGAACCTGAATATTTTTTGTAATTTTTAGTATATGTTTTTTATTATCGATTTAAAATGATATATTGAATAGTGATTATGACTTAGAAAAATGAGATAATTGCTTGTATATATTATGATAAAGGTAATATAACCTTTAATGAGTTCATGAAAATGAAAAAAATGATATTTAGTATGGATGAATGGGTGATAAAATGGATAAAATAAATTGGATAGTATTACTGACTTCAAAACATATAAATAATTTTTTACAATTTGGTTTATTCAATATATGATTATGATTACAAATTTTTTGGATTTATTCAATATATCCAATGATCATTCGAATAATTATTCATGAATGTTTTCAATAAGGATTTATGTTAATTCAGTTTATTATAATGTTTCAATATAATATTTGAGGAATTTTTTTCACATGTTTGGAATGTGAGAATGAATAGATACATTAAGATATTTTGTGGATTAATGTAATAGTTATTTTTGAAGATGTTATTATACATATTTTAAAATTTATGTAGTTTTATATTTTTGAAGGGTTAGTAGGTTAGGTATTCCTATATTGGATTAATTTATACATCAGATGAGGTTTTATAGATTTAATTTTTATCTCTCTATAAAGGGATTTATGAATATTTTTTATCATGTGAATAAAAGTTGTTTTGATTTTAAATAATGATAGATGTAATGTCATGTCATTATATTTATGGATTTCGTGATCTACTAGCGGTTTTCGAATGAGAAATTCACCGTCACTTCATGGAATATGAGATGATGTTGAAATTCATCCAGAAACAAACCAAGGAAAAATTGTGTTGAATCATGTAGGTATAAGTTTATGGGAATGTTATTCAAAATTATTAAGAGGGTCTTGGAACAAAAATATTGTAATAGTAACTACATTTATGATTAATCAAATGTTCCCTTATATTATCACAAATTAATGTTATTGTGATCTTTAACATTCAATAGATCACACATATTACCATGATCAGTGATCCTTATAACTGTATATAATTATTTAATCTCTCATATCGTGGAAAAATCATCACCTATATTCTCATATGTGAAGAAAATAGTTATGAGTTACTTTGTGTAAACATTATGTTTCTAAAATTCTCTATTAAAAGATATTTTAGTGTTCCGTTTTACAAAATGGTTTCCTATGAATTAAATTATTTTTTTATTAATCCTTTGATAACACAGAAAGGTTTATAGTTAGATATTCATTTTATGGGGGTTAAAAATAACATTTTGGGATTTTTGTGAATTTTTATTCAAATTAATTCAATCATTTTTATAGTTTTCATTTCTTTCTATACTGAATATAGCTTTTGTTATATGAAATCACCATGTTATTCTATGTTTTTACACAACATCAATTCAATAATACATTGAAATTAATACATATATTAGCATGTGGTAAATGAAACAATATTTTTGGCTTCTGTTACACACAATGGTGGGTTCCTTCGATGACTAGTGAGACACGCAAGACCTTCATTCACCGGACATTAAAGTATGGTTAATAATAATATTAAAATGTTATTATAGTTTTAACCTAGCTGTTGGAATGGAGGTTATGAATAAGATTAATTAAATTATGAATATATTTTTCAAAACTGAATATAAGATGAATTATTTGGTGACTAAATAACATGAAATTAAAAAACCCCTTTTGAAAATATTGAAAAGATTTTTCAAAAAAAAAAAAATATGTAATCAAACACATTTTACATATCACCAAAATTCCCCTAGAGATTATGTAGCGACTACCCCAACCCTCCCTCCCAAAGGTAATGGGATGGAGGCCATAGTCGAAGGAATCATCCTAAATATGGGAGGAATTTTCCTAGTACTCGTACATACAAACACTGAAAACCTCATCCCACCAAACTAAAAAGTTGAACATGTATTACATTATGCCAATCACTGAGAGTGTAATAGTAAATGATGAAAGTAAAGGCATCCAAAATTCAATATGGAAAAAAATAAGCTGAAAAAAAGAAAGTACAATGGTCTATGAGTCTTATGTTCGCTAAAATATCCACTTAAATGTTAGGTGTAGAGTAGCTTCTGGATGTAGTAAAATTATGCGCTTCCGGTCTGAACACACTGGGAACTGCCTGGTCTGGGACCACCAAGGTCTCCATAAATGCGTGGGTCATCTGTACAAGACATGAAACGTGTAGGAAAATCTTATACAGGGGTGAGTGACTCAATACTATGTAGGGACCCCAAACCAAAAATAATTGCAATAAGTGATATAGTAAACATGAATAAAAAGACGACTCACATAGGTATAATATAAAGGAAAGAAAGAAAGACTAATAGTCCTAACGCTTAATATCATGTACTATTGGTGCACTCATCCATTATTTGTTCTTGGGGCTACTGGATCACTTAGACCTAGTCTTCACAAGGGCCAGATGGATCACATAGACCTGCTCATCTCTATGGCCAGTTTGACCACATAGACTAGCTTGTCACTTGGGCCCACTATATCACATATACCCGCTAGTCCCTTGAGCTAGAAAGATCACTTACACCTATTCATCTCTTGGGACACCCGGATCAGTATGACTTTCTCATCTCATGGTTCAGTTGGATCACTTAGACCCACTCATCGTAGTCATCTTGATACAATTAGCTAAAGGATTCTGGCTCATAGTGTGCGTGATTCTAGGAGAGTATGATCCTAAACCCATTACTTGTTTTCACCTTCCACTAAATTCAACATATTTTATACCAAAATTATCTCCTTGTCCTGATGGTCCAAACTCTTCCAACACCTCATTAATTAAACAAATGGTATGAATGTTATGATGGTTTTACTGAAAAGGGACCGATTAGGCCCGTGTTCTGTATGACCCGATCAGACTCACCCAACATGACCTGGTATGGAGGCCCGCCAACCCAACTTTTGGCTATCCTAAACTAGTGCAGGTACAACCCAGACTAACTGGAACATGGGTCTAACCTGCTGGGCCACAGATTCGGCCTGATGGGGAAACCTCACCCAATGGGCATCCTAACCCGATGGGATACCCGACCCGATGGGGCGGCCCGACCTACATTCTGCCGCCAAATAAACTTTATGTATTCCATAGCGTTGTTAGAGTACCACATCGTGACACCCGTACATGGTGATAGTAACCTAATTCAGTCCCAATCAACATTGAGGGTTCAACTCATGATTTCCTCGGTGGTCGCTGCGGGGCAACAATACCACGATCACGTTGGTTTGCAGCCCCTTTGGCTCACATGATGCGGCTCAGTGCCACATCCGTCAAGGTCCTGCCACTAGCTATTACAAAAAACCCGTGTTGACACCCCACATCCATTCCCATGTGGTTCTCCATCACCTTGGCACACCACACTCTGCACCGTCATGATCTACTACTCACATACTTCTTCATCGTGACATGCCCCCCTTCTGATGCTAGGATCTTGTGCTGCCGCAGCCTGCTAGCCACAACCTCCATCGCTACAGTATGCCACCTCTGTCACCAGCCATCGAGCTGGAGGCTCCCTGTCACTACAGATGTCATATTCCATCATCGCCACACCACCCTAGTGTCATCACATGATCAAATTTTCTTTCTTGAGTCATTGTTCCATGGATCGAAGGTGCAAAGACCACTCATTAATAATCCATGAAGACGCGGAGGAAATACCAGGGAAGAATGCCACAGAAGAAAAGATCGAACGATAGATCATAATTGTTGTTCTTGTCAGCATGGATTCATCCTAATTAGATAGCTTAACATGGAATAATACATCCCATGAATCGCACTCCCTCATGTTTCCACAAGCCAAATCTCAACCTTCAAGAACAAAACCCCATTGATCAACCTATTTTTGGGTTAATATGCATTTATTTTATTGAAATAAAGAACATGAAACCAAATAATAATGAACAAAACCCATACCTGGAGAAAAGTTCGATCAGAGGAATGATTCTTCATTAAAGTCAATCCATCAGCGAAAGTCCTTAATTCCTCTTTGATGGTGAGATCTTTCGAAAAAGGAGGGTTATTGCTTGATGTTTTTCGCAATCAATGTTCTTCATTCACTGTTTGTCATTGGTTATTTTCCAGAGATTTATAGTGATATTCATGATCCATATTTGTTCTCCAATTCCCATTATAATATTAAATGGGAAAATAACATTTTAGAATTTCTATAACACTGATTCATCATCGTTACGCTATTTCAATTATGAAATATCATTTCTGTTAGTTTTCATTGTTTCATGGTTTCACAATTTCATTTATGGAATGATATAGTCAGCTCATTACAATGTTGTAGTCAAACAATTTTTAATAAAATAGACTTTTTCAGTTTATATTATTTTTCCTTAAAACATCCGAAAATTAAATTTTTCCATCGACCTGATCCGTTCAAGGTAAGGCCCATATATATGTAATGTCACAATTCTGGAACCAGTGGTTCCCTCTGAGTTTTTAATTCTGGAACCCATTTAGATGATTCCAAAACAATGTACTCGTTCCATTTTAATTAGCTAAGTGTAATTTTATACAATTATTCCGGGCTCAGTGAGCCTCAAAATAAAGTTTTGTTTGACAGTTTGTTCTCATAATAATCATGTTTTGTTTAAAAAAATTAAATGGAATTACCGGAAATTACATTAACCCCACCATTAGGTCTTAACATCCCCGTAATTCAAGAAAAGTTCTAAACAAAAAAATGTTGGTACTAAGCATAGATCTGACCCTCATGCTCCTTTGTTCTCTCCCAGAGAATCTCATGCTGCCATTGAACGTACACCATTGGAGTCAACTCTATATAAAGTATCCTCTCCGGTCTATCATTAATCTCGATAGGGAACTCCAAAAATGTCACCCCATCAGCGATGTCCTACTCTCCCTTGTCAATGACATGTGATGTATTGTGCACATACTTTTTTAGATACAACACATGGAAGACATCATGAACAAAGTGTACTATGGGGGGTTAGAACTAGATGGTACGCCACGTCTCCAACTTTTCTTAGAATCTGAAAAGGGCTGATGAATCTCGTAGACATCTTGCCACCCGGGCTAAATCTCTTCAATTCTTATGAATGTGAGAACTAAAGGAACACATGGCATCCCTCAATGAACATCAAGTGACACTATCTATTATCAACATAAGATTTTTTCCTTCTCTATGCAGTCCTTATATGATCTTCGATGACTTTTAATTTCTTGATGGAAGTATGTACCAACTCTGCACCCATTAGTACTGACTCCCATGGGTCTGTTTCATAAAATGTATATCTGCATTTTTTCCTATAAAGCTTCCTGAAAGGTGACATTCCAATGGTGTAGTGTTACCTATTGTTGTAGGCGATATCCACCAATGTTTGGTGGTCCTCCCAAATATGACCATGGTTTATAATATAATAACGAAGCACGTCCTCTAATACCAGGATGGTCCTCTCCATCTGACCATCCATATGTGGGTGGAAAGCTGTGCTCAAGAGAAGCTGAGTCTCTAATGCCTCCAGAAATCCCATCCACAAATAGAATGTAAACTGTGTGTCTCAATATGATACTATCATTGACGATACCCCCTGGAGTAAAACTATCTCTTGCACATAGAGTCATCCAAATCCCTCTACCGATTCCAACTTCCAAATGGGTAGGAAGAGGGTCGACTTGGTGGGTTAGTCGTCGATCACCCTAATAGTATCATGGACCCTCTATGTGTGTCATAATACTATCAGGAAGCCTATCGAGATACCATAACACTTTCACTCTGGTACATCAAGTGGCTAGGTTATGCCTACTATAACCTAGTGCTCTATCTTCACTTGCTAACATGTGAGGTACCGTGAAATAAAATATTCCACCATTTTTATCCTCGACCACCATTACTGACATTTGATATCCTGGTACATCTTTTCTACTCCAAAATGAACTTCTAATTGGGAGATGTGAAACACCCTCAGAACCCCCTCATGTGATACCACTATAACAATGGTGTACCCTTGGAAAAGGACAATGTGCTCCCCACCTAACGAAAATCCATTAGGATATTGTCCTGAGGATAACTGAGTCCATCAGTCATCACAGTCAATATCCAAAACCTGCACGTCCCTAACTGTTTGTATGTGTGGGGGATTCATATTCATCAAATAAAGTTATGTTTCTCCATCATCATACAGGATGGATATCTACATTGTTGATAAATACTATGACATCTCACTCCGCAACTGTAACTTGATTCTCATGCAGAGTGCATATGCAACCATGTTCCCTTTTACAGAAGTATAGACTATCTCCATGTCATTTTCCTGGAGGAACTCAATCCCTCTCCACTTACCCAAGTTCTTGTTCTTCTGTGAGAAGATATACCTGAGAATTTTTTTATCGAAGTTGATGGTGAACTGCTCACTCATCAAGCAGTTCCACCATATCCTCAGAGAAAAGACCAAAACTACTATCTCCAGGTCATCGATAGCATAGTTCATCTCATGTTTTCTCAAATTATATGAATCATCGGAGATAAATTATTGCTCTTATATAAGGACACAACCATGTATGGTTACTAATGCATCATAGAAGACTATATACCCAATGCCCTCCTCTAGTAGTATCAAGATTTGGACACTCATAAGTCTCTTCCTCAACTCCTGGAAACACTATTGTCGCCTCTTTGTCCAGACAAATGGATGTCCCTTCCATGTAAATGATGATATGGGTGATGCTTCCCTGGAAAAGTTAATCATGAACCTTTTATATTATAAAGACAAACACAAGAAACTATGCACCTTATTCATGTTCCTAATGGCTCCCATGAATGTACCACCTCTATCTTTTATGGATCCACCACAACTCCATATTCCAATATAACGTTTCCCAAATAGTGGACCTCCCGGATCTAGAACTATCATTTCAAGAGATTCCCATAAATATGGTTCTCTCATAGTGTATCCAATTCTATCCACAGCTATGTCGCGTACTCCTCCTCTAACACTGAGTACACTAGGATGTCATCCATGAAGACCGTAATGATTTGGTCGAGGTAAGGCTGGAAGATCATGTTTAAGAGTCCTATGAACACTGTTCGGTAATTAGTTACTATTAATTCCATTACTAAGAACTCATAGTGGTCATACAGAAATCTAAATGTTTCCTTTTTTATATCCTCATCCTACACATGAAGGTGATGATATCTTGATCTGAGGTCTATCTTAGAGAGCCATACTGATCTCATTTGATGATCGAAGAGTTCATAAATCCTTGGATGTGGATAATTCTTTTTCATGTTCACCTATTATAGTCACAGTTAGTCTATCCATAACATTAAAATCTCATCTTCCTTCTTGGAAAACAATAATGGGGCTTCCCATGGGAAAATATTGGGTCTAACAAAAACCTTCCTCTGTAAATCCACCCGTTGTACCCTCATATCATGAGGCTCTGAAAGAGCCATCTGATATAATGGTGTGGATATTTGTGTTGTCATGGTGTACAGATCAATGCAAAAACCTACCTATCTGCGAGGAGGTAATCCTAGAATGAATTTTGGAAAGATGACTCTGTACTCCTCCACTACTATAAAGAAAGTGTGGAATCCATTCATATGCTGCAATGGTGGTGAAGCTATCCAACTGGTGAGTGGTTGGATATAACCTCCTCCAAGAAAATTCATCATGTTCTGCAAGAGCTCCTTTCTCACCAGTGAATGAAAATTTGGTCCTATCCTCAGATACACACCACACTCTACACCTATGATAGTTTATCTAAGCATGACCTGTAGATAAACATTCCATACCCAGGATGAAATCATAAGGACTTGACGCCTCTACATGATAGTCCCATCCAAAGATCTCGCATCCAAGAGAAAGCTCACACTGTCAATACCAATGTATAATAGTCAAACTCCCTATGTTAGGAGTCTCTAATAGTAAGGATCAATCCAATGTCTCCACTTGAATCTATGAGCTCTAAACAAGGTCTGTAGAAAGGGCAGAGGGACATGAACATATGTCTATAAGTATTGAAGCTAAATTGGATGAGGAAAATATCATACTACTAATCATCTATAGAGCGTCAGGGTTGTAGGGATTCATATTTTTAAGATGACATCACCCCTCTCCATTAGCTCCTAGAGCCTATGGTGGACCACCTAGGGTATGTAGTGGTAGCACCTTATACCTCTACCCAACCCTTGCCACTCCTCTTGCTCCCCTGTAACGACTGACTCCCTATAGACCACCAAACTAAACCATCCAAATTTATCGATGACAGTCCCTCAACCATATTCTGATCATCCACACAACAAGTCGAGTAGTCATGAGCTAGGTGTCCTAGCCCACTGCACGAGTAGCACACCTAGCTCAACATCTGACTCCAGCCTCCCTTATGGCCTCGTACCACTGAACCTATGAGCTGGGGTCATCCCTTAAAAGGATTGACTTGTTTGGGTCTCTCTGTCAGCATCCTACTACCCACTGCTAAAGACTACGCCAAATGTTTTGTACTGGAAGCTCTTACTGCTCGCACCTACTCATACAAAAAGCTCTCAACAAGAAGGGATCTATCTAGCACCCAATACTGAGTAGGGATTCTATGAGATACCATATATTCCCTGATCTCTCGTCATAGTCCCTACTCAAAATCTCGAGCCTAGAAGAACATGTATCATTAAATCTCTGTAGATTAGTTAGAATGCTAGGTGAATATCACTGAGTACTCTACCACTATCATGTCACCCTATTGTAGTTATAGTAGCTTCTATTTGTTCACTTAATGCATCGTCGCTGGAAAAAACTCCTCCCTAAATAGGATCTCAAGTAATTTCTAGGTGATGGTCACCTCATCGTGTACATGGATCATCAAAATCCCCCATATCCCCACCGATCTCTGAAGGAGGATCATAGTTAATACTTCCATCTAGTCGATGGGAATCCTCACTAGACTGAGGAAACACATAGATGACTCAAGAAAATACTCACCCATATAGGGGATAGTCTCTATCCAGAAACTAATAGATCTCTACCTCTAAAAATCATGTAAGGCATTGGGGATATGTGTTCCCTATTCCATTAATTTCAGTAGGAACTACTGAACCGCGAGTGGTGGGAACATTGGTGCACCACTTTATGGGGCCATATCATGAACTAGCCCTGAACAGACACCTCACCTCTAGGTGTGCGGTCCTCGTGGTCACGTAACCAAATCCTAGCTGGATGTATGTGTGGAGTCATCCGAAAATAGATAAAGATGAACCATAGTCAAAATATTATAGCTAGTGAGATAACTCAGATTATGAAATAAATTATATCACTTTTAGTTCTTATATGATGCATGAAACAAGTTTTTTCATGTATTGAGTGAAAATGTAGAATTTGGGGTCCTGGTGTGTGGAAACATCAGTTGCCGCACCTACAATGGACTCCCCACGTCTAGAAGTAGAACTCCAAAAAATCAACATTGTTTCCCCAAAAAAAATAATATACATTGGGTCTTTAATTTAGAAATGACCGCCCTTTTATTCCAATTTGTCATGAATTGGCCCCTATGGAATGTACCATGACTAACCCTATCTAGCCTCTCAAAGGGAATGGGTTGGAAACTAGAAACAAAGGAAACTCCCTACAAGTAGGATTAAATTTTCTGGTACCTTTACATATGCATACTCACAACCCCAGCCCACAAAACGAATAAAGAGAACAAGTTTGCCTCTAATACAACCACTAAGAGTGTAACAATACATACTGAATATAAAGGGGACCAAAATACAAGCCTAATAAAGTTGAAAATATGAAAGTACAAAGGTCTCTAGGTCATCCATATGTAGAAATCCCTACATGAAGAGTAGTTGTAGAGTAGCTTCCGAAAGACATAGAAGTATGCCTTGCCTATCAGATCTCGCTAGGTATTGTCGAGTCCTAAACCCCCAAGGTCTATGTCAAACTATCAGTCATCTGTACAAGACACGACACATGCGGGCATAGCCCGTGAAGGGGTGAGTAACACATTACACAGTAGGGACCCCAAAACACAATGAAATATAACATGGAAAAATGTACACACCATGAAAAAACATTCCACATATGAATAATATAAAGAAAGGAAATAAAAACAAATAGTCGTAACAATTATAACCTTTTACTTGTGAAGTAGACATCCCTAATGAGTGCTTGGGGATGTTGAATCACCTATACCCACTCTTCAAATGGGCCAACTTGATTAATTATACTCACTCATCTCTTAGGTCAGCTAGAGGACTTAGACCCACTTGTCTCTTGGGCAAGCTGAATTACATAGACCCACTCATCTCTTGGACCAACTAGATCACTTAGAATTGCTCCTATATTTGGACAACTAGATCACATAAACCCACTCATATCTTAAAAAATCTATATCACATAGACCCACTAAACTCTTTGTTCACCAAGATCACATTGAACCCCCACATCATATTATTCTCGATACAGCCAGCCGTAGGATTCCAATTCATTACGTGCTTGATTCCGGGAAGTCTAATCATAATGTCATTTGTTGTATATAAACGTCCAAAAAAATCCACTTATTTTATACCAAAATTTCCCCTTAATCGTGGGTGTCCAAACACAAAAAACCGATTATCAATCGGACGTACGGTTTGGATGTTATGCTCGTTTTACTATAAAGGGACTCGTTGGGCATGGGTCCGGTCTGAACCGTGTCAGACCCGACCGAGTTGAGATCTAGCCCAGACCAACTGGATCATGGTTCCAGCCCAATGGGGTGGCCCAGCCTGATGGGGCTGTCTAGATTGATGGGCGTCCCATCCCACATTCTCTCGTTTGGCCCGCTGTGAGCGAGATGGATCACAACACCTTGACGTGGTGGTGGTAACCGTGTTCAGTCCCTTTCAATGAAAATGATTTTCCATATGTCCCAACATCCACAATCTTGTTTTACCGCACCCCCTTAGTCTCACAAGACACGGATCAGTGTCGCGTCCGCCAAGGGGCCTGCTGACTGCTATTGGTGATGGCCCTTTTTCCCGACCCATGGCCGGTTTCACAGGCTCTCCACGGCCATGTTGCCCCACCCTCCTCACCACCATACCTTAATGGTAGTGACCTTATTCACCAAACAAAACACCCCTCGAGTTCTAGGATCCCATGTCATCGCGGCTGGCTAACTGTGTTATTTTCTACTACAGTGCACTGCCTCTATCACCGGCCTGCAAGCAGGCAGCCCAATGTCTCCACTGATGTCACATTCCTTCATTGTTGCACCACCGTGACGTCGACACATGGTCATATCACTGGTATAAATCATTGTGCCATGGATTAAAGTCACAGAGGCCTCTTTTTCATAATCCACGAAAACACTATAAAAATAGAGGGGTGAAATAATGCAAAAAAAGCATGAAGGATTGATCATAGTAATTTTTCGTGTCGGCATGGATTCTTCCTCATTTTCTCATTTAATGAGGAAGAATAAATCACTGGAATACCACTCCCTCAAGTTTCAATAGTTCAAATCTTATCCATCAAGATCAAATGACCCATGTGTCATCCTTTTAGTGGGTTGATCCATGTTTATTGTTTAGAAATAGAGAAGAGGGAAACCGAATCATAAAGAACAAAAACCATACCCGGAGAAAAAGTTTGATCAGAGGACGAATTTTTCGTTGAAGGCGATCTGTCTGTGAACATCCTTGATCCATCATCGATGATGAGATATCTCGAAGAGGAGGGTGAGTGATCAATGGTTTCAGTGATCATCATTCATCATTAATCATTCGAAAATGGTGATCTTATATAGATTCATATTGATTTGAATGATCCATATCTACTCTGCAATTAGTGTAGTACCACTAAATGGGGATAAGGCATCGCAACATTTCTATTACATTGAGTATCACCCATTACAATGTTTCATTTATGAAACAATGTTTTTATTACATTATGTTACCAAATCATTATTAAGTTTCATTTATGGATTGAAATAGTTGGAACATCATTCTGTTGTAGTGAAACACTTCTGAATAAAATAAAAATTTTGTGTTTATATTTTTTATCATTAAAACGTCGGAAAATTAACTTTTTCCCTCGATCCTCAATGGTCATGGTTAGACCCATTATTAGGTAATGTAGTAGTTCTGGATGCAACTGTGCCCTAAATTTTTTAATCTGAGAACCCATTTAGAAGATTCCAAAATTCTACAATCGTTCCATTTTATTTACCTAAAAAAGTTCAAACATTTATTCTGGGCTCATTGGGCCTCTGAATGAATTGACCTATGAGAATTTTGTTTCAAAATATTCTTATATAATTTAAAAAAAATACTTCTATTTTAGAGAAATTACATTACCTCAATAATTTAATTTAAAAAAATTTTATAAATTATTTCAATGAGTTATATATATTATATTCATTCTACTATTTAATTTTTATCTTATGTTTTCTCGATAGAAGTGATAAGAATAAAACGAAATTATTTCTTTGAGTTATATATTTTTATAAATTTTAATTTTACAAAAAATATCTGGTAAACCTATTTCAAATACAATGTTTTAATGTATAAAAAATATGTGATATAGAGTTTTTGTTTTTGAAAGTGGAACTTCATAACTATCATTGGTTGAATTTTTTGTATGATTCTATGTGGTTTTTTTGAATAATGAAAAATAAGAACATTTATTTTAAAATGATTTTTGTCTATTTTTTAAGATTAAATTATATTTTTTAAATGTATAACTAAATCAATTATTCAATAATAAAAAATATTTAGGCCATGAGAACTAATTTCAATATATAATTGTATATAAAATAATTTCATGATTTTAAACATTTTCTATTTAAAAACCATTTTTCCAGACACATGTATGATATTAATTTTAATATAATTTCAACCACTTCTATAATTATTATTAGATGAAAAGTATTAAATATCATTACTCTGAATAATTTGTCAAATCTAATAATTTATTCTTATTTTTTGACCCAAAATGTTAGTGAATGTGACTAAAATTAATTAAATTTATTAAAGAAACAAATATTATTTTATTATGAAAAATTAATACTGAAGGATTAAATATTACCCTAAATTTTTTTAAATCATATTAGATGCACTCATATTAACCCAAAACCTTCATATATATAATTTGATTGTGTCATAAAATCATCTTTGTAATTAAAACATTGGGGAGAACACAATTCCTTTCAAAAAATGCCTAGTGTGTTTTATCCCTCCACATATAAAGGGGAACTCATATGATAACTTATTCAGACATGTAAATATATTTTTTATGACCTAATACTCTCAAATTATCCTCCCTAATTACCTCCCATCACCTTATAATCCTTATGTTGTGATGAAATCTGAAAAAAAAGACATTTGGTGAATAACACATGGATTTACAAAAAGAAGAGGTAACATCCTTCAACAAGAACATTTGTTTTATTTAGTTCTCCACACCGTAAATTATTTTTATTCTATGATTTTATAATAAAATATGTGTCCTAAATATAATGAGAATTTCTTATGTAATTTGTTTCAACAGACACTCAAACACACTTCCATCATTTGGGATACAAAATCATTGTTCATGTGTAAGGTAGACTATTACCTCTTAAACCATTGTCATTCGTTAATTCATTACCATATTATATGGTTGGGAATAATGACGTGCATAAAATTATAATATGATATATATAATATTTGAGATATGTTTATGCTTCTAGAATTTTTATATAAGAAATACCTTCATGATTTTAATTTTATGGGAATATAATAACTTTATTGGTGGGTGTTTGGACTATTTCCTCCTCAAAGTGATGGGATTTCTCCATGCATTAATTGGTTGTATTATAGATGTCTTTAATAAATTTTGTGATATATATGACCTATGAATTCTAAGGGAAATAATATATATATATATAACATTCACTTTTCTTTTATTAATAGTATAATATAAAATTAGAAACAACATTCATTCACAAATATTACCTACCATATCGATTAATAAAGAAATGGGATCATGATTAACAAGTCAAAACATATACAAAAAACAAAGAAATTTTTACCCAAAACATCACTTTAACATAAAATTGTCAATAATTGAGTAACAAAAAGACCTAATAAAATCATATATGGTATGATTTAAAAGAATATAGTTCTATGATGTATTTATAATAAACTTATATTAATTATTTAATATTTCATTAATATGTATAAATGACATGGAGACTTAATTTAAGGAGGGACATCTAAATTTTCATTCCAATAATACTTATTTGTTATTAAACACCGAATTACATTTATAAAGTGGATATACTTTCCTAATAAATTATATTTAATTAATTTCCTTTATTTTAGGATATTCAACATTTCAATTGAGGTTATTATTTATGGGATCTCATGATTCAAAAGTTTCTCACTTTGTTAGGGGATTTCAATCTTACATTTATTTCTTCAATACATACTAAATACCCACCGCTCATTTCTTTTGTATGGTGTATATACTACCCATGAATGTATTATAATTATATTTTCATAAAACATATGACTATTTACCAATCCATTTCACGATCTCTATTTCATAGGGTTTTATAGTGTACACGTTACCAAATTGAAAAGGTAAATTTTTATCCATTTTCATTCATTGTGAAACATGTTATATTTTTCAATTATATAACATTTTAAGGTGTATATATTTTTCTTCGACATATTGTTTCATGGATCTAATTATTTTAATTATATTGTGAGATTATCTCAATATCTTTCTCTCAGGAGTATTATTATTCAATTTTATGATAGTGGTACGAGTTTATTGCTAAAATCTAATCGCCATCACTATTGTATAAGATTATTATTTCATTCGTGAATAATTATGATCCATATATCATGAATGCTCTTTAATTTTATTCTTATCTTGTAAGTTATGATATATTCAAGTATTGGTACCATTATCTCCCTCTTTGGTTCATAACATTTTTGGGAAACTATTGTTAATAAAACCATACTTTATTTCCCTCTTTATTAGAAAATCAATTTAATTCCAAAATCATTTTTTCTAAAAAAAATTTAAAAAGTGTTTTCATATAAATTATCATCTAGTTTTCAAGTAAATGGATTTTAACAGCATGTTAATAACTAATAAGGTTTAAAAAATAAAACATCCTTTATATGTTTCCATGGTTATTTTCAAAGAAAATGGATTTCAATGATTTCAATGATTCTTTTATATGATTAAATATATATTCTAAATGAATAATTTTTTTCTGAATTTTGTATGTTCAAGAATCATTTTAAACGATTTTAAAACATTCTAATATTTGTTTTGAAATTTTTATTTTTATAAAAAAGGATTTAAATTTTTTAAATTATTATTTTATATGTTTTCAATACAATATCCAAAATTTATAATGATTTAAATAGAAAATTATATAAAAGAGCTATTTTAAACGATTTTAATGGATTCCCTTACATGTTCTAAAAATGTTATTTTCCTTCAAAAAATATATAAATGATTTAAATTATTATTAAATTTTTTTAAAATCTATTTTCAAAGAAAAAATGTTTTCATAAATATTTTATGTTGAACAAGTGTTTTAAATGATTTTAAAATAATTTATTATATGTATTAATAAGGTTATTTTCAAAGAAAATGTTGTTAAACATGATTTTCAAAGAACCAATATTTTTCATAGAATTGTTCCTAAAAGATATTTGAAAATTATTTTCTATCAAATACTATATCCATTGGTGTAATTCATTTCTAACATGTGATATGATCCAATGGTTCAATTCATATTCATTCTCTAAATATGTTATGTTTTGAAGGCATGTTGTTTATGAAAACAAAACTTTCATTCAAGTTTTATATCCAAGATATTAATCATGGATTATTTACTGATGAAATCCTTATCTTTTCATGGGTCATTATTTGATGGAATGATTATGAAACTTATTTATTTTTAGAAGGTTATAATATGATGACATGATTGTGATACACATTTCATATTAGGGGTTATGATATGATTGTTTATTATCTTCGAGAGACTGTATAATGGATTTCAATATGAGAAAGGTGGGACCTATATCTCTATTAACCGAACCGGTAAATGATTCATATATCATGAAATAGAAATTAATGAAATAGAGAGTGAACTCAGTTCAATAAAAGTACTTTGTCTACTATGAAGGTATTGGGAGTGAACCTTGACATCTTTGATGATTTGGGGAGTGAACCCATTAAACTATAAGATAATTGTAGTGAATGGTGATAGTTGTGTGTCCCTCCATGTATGTTGATCCCCAATTATGTTTCGTAATATGTTTTGGAAATGATACTTGACTTATATTGAATGATTTTATATTCTCATGCGTATGCCATAAAATCCATGTCTTCTTCCTATGTAGTTATTTCATGTCTTTTTCTATTGATTAACTTATTTTTTGTATCTTATTAACACCAATATTTATTTAATGGCTCATGTATATGATTAGGTATATGTGGGTTATGCTCTTAAAATGTTATTCTAATGTTCTTGTACCCTTATATACACATTGTGCTTATATTTGTTACTTGTTATAAAATATTGAGCATAGGTACTCATTGATTTCTACTTTAGTTCCATAATTTATAAAAAAAACATTTTATTAAGGAGTACTAAAAGTGATTATATTTATAAGTGAATTTGTAGATATTTTTGCAACTTATAAGATAATATCATCCCTGTCCCAAAAAATAGTAAACTATTATTATTCTCAGGCATGTGATTTTTTATGTGCTGAATATACATCTAAAATGATGTAATATATGTATTTGTTAATCCCAGGTCATTATAAGCCATCTCATAGAGAAGAGTTTCTACTGTTATGTTGAAGGGGACATCTTGTATGATATATTTCGACCTATAGTATGACTAATTAAGCGATAGTAGATGGTTTTCTGAGGTATAGATAGTGGTAAGAGTATGTAGGTAAATAGGGAGGAAAATGTTGTGGAGGAGTTGGGAGAGAAGCTAGAGATGTCCTAAAAATTGACTTATTACCACCACATCCCACATTTCGTCCATACGAGGCACATGGACATGGAGGAATGTGGTTGGGGAAAGTGAAAGAGGTTGATGTATATGAACCTTAGGCTCCATGATGATTTTAATTAAGATTTTTTTATTTTAAGCCATATTTGTATTGCTGATTGACACATTTTGAATATATTACATTATATCCACATATCTGGTTCGAGAACTAGATATTCTGACTGGGCCCTTATCTTAACCCTTATGCTAGGAGACTTCTACAAGAGATGACTCATCGATCTGAAACTTGTTCCAAATGTGCATCCTAACTCTTTGAGGTGACAGTTTGTATTGGGGACACCTTATAGAAGCGATGAGGCCTTATAACACTGTATTATTGATGGAGTAGTTATCTATAGGTCATAACCAGATTGATTGTATCAGGGGGATCATGGTGATTGTCTCTAGTGATGGGACTATGATTTCCTAATTCGGTGAAAAGGAACCCCATGCAGCCTAGTATGGACTCATTTAGTAGAGGTTGCAACTAATTACTCCAAAATCAGATTATATTACCCTCAGTGAAGTGGATATTATGAATTTTTAGTTTATTTTAGTGGTGGTGGAGTATGATGATTTCATTCTTATGGATGTTACAATCTTACCTCCCCGCCCTGATGTATAATTACATATTAATATACCCCACATGAATACCCTGATAACTTTTCATCCATATCTTATATATTCAATAGTGATTCCTATTGTGAGGGTGAATTATAGGACTAGAAGAATCACAACATTTTTAGATAATTTGTTTCACCCTTGGAAGCCCTATTTTCTTCTCCGTGAATGAGGAAAGGAGATTCAGGGTATGTGTGGGATACCAATTGTTGAACCATGTGGCAAAAAAACATCATGTATCTACTCCAAAGGATCGATGTCCTCCTTCATCATTTGAGAGTGGAATTATGGTTATTAAATGTTTACACTGTGTTAGGATACAACGAATTGTGGGTATTGGACCAAGATTTACTAAATATGACATTCAAAAGTTTCAACAGTCACTATGTGTTTTTAGCTATTCAATTTGGCATGATAAAATCCCAATAACTGTTCAAGGGAATCATGAACTAGATCAATAAACCCATATTATACATTTTTAGTCTTCATGAATGATATATTTATGTGCATGACATCCATGGGTGAGAATGTGTGACATGTTATGATGGTTCTGGATGTACTATAAGCGAATAATTTTTAATTAAATTTATCAAAGTTATTATTCTAGATATAAGAGTTACACTTTTGAGGACATGTTATCTAAGAATATGGTGTGGTAGTAGACCGAACCATGGTTGAGGTTGTGTTTTCTTAGGATCCACCCAAGAGTGTGATGAAGGTGAATAACTTCCTAGGGGTGGGATACAATTACCATATATTAATACAAGATTTCTCAAGGATATCATCTGTTATGATATTTTTGAAATGAAAGGGGAATCCTTTAATATGGATAGAGAGGTCGCGTCAGGATTTTATGGGGTTGAGGCCTAAATTGAAGAGTCCTCCAATCTTGATGACTCTGGCGGAGGCTTTTGAGTACGCTGTGTTCTGTGATGCATAAAAAACAAGGGTTTGGTTTTCTTCTAATGAAAATGTAGGTTGTGATTTAATAAGTTTCTTGTTTGTTGGTAATATATGATAAGAACAATATGATTCATGATCTTGCGTTAGTAGCAGTAGTCGTCACTCTTAATACATGGAAAAACTATATGATGGGTAAGTGGTTTATCTATTGTTATTACCAAAAGAGTCTCAAGTATATCTTATTTTAGAAGGATCATAACATGATATGGAGATGATAGATAGAGTTACTATAAGATTATTATATTAATAAATTATATACTCTTGAGAAGGAGAATGTGGTGGATGATGCTCTCTATATAATATATTTCTTGTAGTTTACGAATGAGGCAGAAGATCATTTTGCTTTGTTTCGGTTATCCATTGTAGATAGAGATAGAGAAACTTAACTGTAGTGGATGGGTTTTACCCTATATCATTTAATGATATTTAGAGAGTCCGAGCGTGTGGATTCTATGTTTTAGACGCAATGTA
Organism: Viscum album; assembly: GCA_963277665.1. Lineage (NCBI taxonomy): Eukaryota > Viridiplantae > Streptophyta > Magnoliopsida > Santalales > Viscaceae > Viscum > Viscum album. Next base: position 65,089,405 of record OY728165.1, on the reverse strand, counting down.
CTATGAAATCCACCTGTCATGATCTTGATGGATTTTATGAAGATTGGGAGCTCGTCACTATATTAAATGAATGTAAGATAGTAATGGTATCATTAAGGTAGCTAGATCTGTGAGGTTATTATACATCCATTTTAGTGGTACATATTGTGGTGTAAAAGGCATACCATTTCCACTATTTTCAATTGTGGTGGCTAGGAATGAAAAAGAGAGTTGCAGATATTTTCTCAACATTGGTTAATTATCAATAATTGAAGGCTCAAAACCATGTCTAGTGGTTTCATAAATAGGGATATCATGATTGGATTACCATAGAGGCATATATTATAAGATACTTTTTGGGTGAGCATATAACTACTCTCCATGTTGGACCACTTCCTAGTTATTTGAGAGAAGATTCCTATAGAGAGCATGTGATTCATATATGTGTATGTGGAATTTTGACTCACTAGAGTTTCATCTAAAATCATTTCAAACCATGATGTTTGATTCACATCTCAGATATGGAAAGGATTATATGAGGCATTGTGGAATGTGTTATACTTGATCACATGATTCCACACCAAGACTAATGATAAGACTAAGCAGTCCACTAGGAATATGGAGGAGGTACAAAGAGACTACATGTTAGAATTAGGTCATTATTGGGAGGATCACCTACCATTGGTAGTGTTATTTATAATAATAGGTACCATTCAACCATTATTAAGTCACCATTCAAATCTCAGTACAAGTGACCCTATAGGTCCATACATTATAGGACTGATCCCTATGAATTGATACCGATGGTCCTATAGTTGGTGTGAGACACTACATATAGGGGCATATCATCCAAGATGGGATGATAACTACACATAACTATTAGATGTATTTTCCATATAGAAGATGGATGCATTTGAAGTTCGGGGAAGGAGACCACGTGTTCTAATGATTTTTACCTCAATGTGGATTATAAAAATTTACTATAGGAGGAATGTTATATCCTAGATTAATCATCCCTTTATATATGTTGTATAAGTTTGTAGAGGTGTTGCACCACCTATTTCTACTACTAAGGTTAGTCTAGGTATAGTACATCTACCATGAATCATGGATTAGAAGTTATGTGAATAATAGATCACATGTTATCGATAGGGGTGATATGTATATCAACAATGGATCTACCAATTTTGAGTACATTTTAGAAATTAAGGATCATCATAAGAGGATACTTCTTGGGTGAGTGATTCGTTTAGTGAATGTTTGGGGGCTGCAAGGGAATCTTCATGGAAACACATATGAGAGGGAGGTTGAGAATAGTGATCAGTACCTACATCTCTTTCCTTAGAAACATACATTATATTATGAAAACAGAAATCCCTTGTGTGGGGGGAATTTAATGACTTATGGTTTTCCATGTATTATTTTTATATATTTTATAAAAAAAATTTGAGACTAGGTATTGGGACAGTGTGAAATTATTTTGTATTCTATTTATGGAATTTTTTTAAAAATATATTTAATATTATAAATATCATGTGCATAGAATTTTCTTGAAAAAGTGTAATAACATCATAAAAATTTATTAGATTAGAAATATGATGGAATATTTGAGTTTAAAGTGTGGGTATTACCATATGTACAACATAAAATTTTACAGTGTCAGAACATTTGTGGATATGTCAGCACTGGCGTAACATAGTGAGAATGAATAATTAAATTGTTTTATTTATTCATTGATGTAGTGACAAAAATTTTTATATAATAATTTGGTGATGAATGAATTCCATAGTAGTTGAATATACATTCCATATTTGGAGAAATCGTGGATATAGAATTAGAGGATCTCTCTTGGGTGAACATCAACTGAATTGAGAATCGGTGATTATTGTGCAATGAGATTTGGGATATCTTCATTGACAACGATGAATGCTCATTCTATATTAGAGATAGATCTACCTTCAGTTTTGTATTTTTTTTGGAATTCTTTATGTTTTATGATTTCTATGATGAACAAGATTCTATCAAATAACGAATTAATTCATAGATCGTGTACATTGCTTGTACGGGTATGATTATCCTGAAATTTGGATAATTTCAACATAATTATATGTCATCTATTTATTAATCATTTTAATGGAAATTAATTGATGTTGACACAAACATGGGCTGAGTTCCTTTACTCATGTCTGTTATTTTTTTCATTTCTTTCCTACTTTCTTCTTCCATCATTGGGGTTTAATTTAGTATGATGTTCAACCCATGTTCTGAGGAATGGAAAGTTTCACAACCATATCCAAGTATACTAATCTAATACGGGATATCTGGACTCAGTATTATGTGAGGATATTGTGTTCATGGTAGATGTGAATGAATCATACTGAAATAAAGACTTCTAGGATTACATTATGCATATATTGGTGAAGATGTGAATGCACAGCGATTCTCATAGAAACCAGATATATGAAATTATGAAAATGATGAAAACATTTTTCAGAAAAACTAGATACATTTTTCATAAATAATTGTTCGATTTGTTGTGGAGATAGTTGTTGATTCCATGGGAGGAAGAATAATGGGATTCTAGAAATACCAAAATACAGAGTTTTTAATCTCACATTAAACAACATGTGGGACCCCTAGTGTGGAAGATAGGATTTTATTTTATGTTAATGACCACATAGTGTGTAACACTAGATGATTTCAAAGTACATTATCTATTCAAAGAAAATTCAATAACTTGCACTACATGCAAAACCGAGTTCGAGCGCACCACGACTTACCAAACTAGCAATTAAAAAAATTATTAAGAATAGTAATTACTGAATTTTGAATTTTTTATACTCCATATAATTTGGGAATTAATATTTTGTGTTTCGTAGACATAATATAATAAAAAATTAATTTTTACATATAAAAGAAGTGTTTTTCAAAAAATACAAATATACCGCGTATTTAATAGAGAATCCTTTAAAAAATAATATTTGACGCTTTTATATACTCAATTTAATAAAATTAAATCATTATTTATAATCAGGATATAAAAATTTTGTTTGGATATATTTTTGGTGCTTTTTTGATAACTTTCATATTTTGATGAATAGTGACAAATACAATATTTAAATTGAAAACATATTTTTTAATAGAAGTAATTTATAGTGATAAATTTTACATTTTATTGGTATATAAGTATAATTAGATTATATTATTATCATTTAATAAAATTTACATCATTATAAATAATCTCACATTTAAATTTTACATAAGCACATGTCAATCTTTTGATAGATTTGACTTTTTAAAAACCCACATTTTGGTATTGACAACGGGAATTAATTTTAAATTAAATAATTAAACATCAATGTTTTTTATTTGGTAACATATAATTCATTTTTTAATTCTCAATATCAAAATAAGATTAGGGTAAATTTTTGGTATTTTTCTAAAAACATTCAATTTTTGATGAATAATGAAAAACACTGTGTTATTTTTTACAACCATATTTCTATTTAAATAAATATTTATTTGATTTAAATTTATTTTTAGTGAAAATGGATACATAATACCTATATATTTCTAATGTAATTCATCAGAATAATTTTATTATACGTTTAGATATATAAAATTTTATTGAACTTTTTACCATCTTTAACCAACCTTCTAGGAGCATTTGAATATTTGCATAAAACATAATTTTACCTTTTCTGTGAGTTGAATTTCAAAAAAATTGAGAGACACAGTTAACATCGGTAAGTAAAATTTGGTTCAATGAGATAAAAATAAATTTTGGTGAATATTAACTTTTTTATTTTATTTACCACGGTTTAAAGAAAATAGGGTAATTAAGGGTAAAAATGATATTATAATTACCCTAAAACACAGAATAATTATACTCGATATGTGTAATTCAACCAAAAACCACCTTATGAATAAAATATGATCTTATTCGGTCAACTTGGATTAGATTAGTACATTTATTGTTATTTTATTTAAAGAATTGTTAAAAGTGTTAAATTGAAAGTATAATAACTAAACCATTTTTTATATAGGGTTACACATTAGATAAATTCATCTATAACTCTTCATTATAGATATATAAAATTTCCTACATAAGTATTTTTTATTTATAATTTTTAGACGTCAAATAATTTATTTTATTTATGACAAAATCATGATGCAATAATTACCTTATGAATGAAATATTAAAATAATTGTTATTATAAATATCCAAATAAATGTAAATAGAAACTTCTGATGAATTAAACAAATTTAATAGGTTTATATGACATGTTAGGGTTGATTAAATATGTTTTATTGGAAGTGATAATGTTAGAATGGATTTCAAAAAAATCAAATACTAAATAGTGTCAAAATTGTTATAATTGAGTTTTCAAATCAAATACTATATTATTAATTGATAAAATATTCCTACAAATATAAGGTTTGGCCAAATTACATAAATAAGGATATATATATTAATAATGAACAACTAGGGTTCTCTTTTCTTGTAATAGTATGTTTATTAATCATATAATATAAAAATAAAATGAGACATGTTAAATGTCAAACTATTTGACAAAGAGTTAAATATAAAAGATATGGTTAATATGGTGACCTAAACCTTTATAAAACCGATTGGATGAGAGTTTTGCGACCCATAACCACCTTATACTCAAAATAAATCTTTTCAAAGCCATTAGAAACCGAAAATGATTTTACTATAAAATAATATTGCATACTTTTCCGAAAGTCCCCTCACAACTCTTATAAAAGGGCACTTCCCATTCTCTCAAAATCACACCTCCAAAGCCATTTTTCTTGAAATACTCTGCCCAAATATCCTCCCAACATCCCTCACATGAACAAAGAGTGCTTAATTTAATCATAAAGCCATCCTAAGGAGCCCTTTTGATCAACTCAAAAAGAAACACATCATGAAGAGGTAATAATTTTCCCACCCTCTTTGAAGTTCGTTTCATCTTCAAACTCCTATTTATTTTTTGTTACCATACCAAAATAATAACTCTATTACCACCTATAATTTTGGATGTAATTATAAATACGTTACAACCATATTCATTATTCAATCCATCCTATAATTGACAAAGTCGTCATACGTGCGTACGTACAACTTTCTGTCTCCACCTCATAGTGTAGTTTGTTATTCAAACACATTATTGTTGGATAAGTATAATAATATGTATAGCTGATGTAAATAATAAATAGAAAATTTTAATGATTCTTTATATATTATGTACCATCAAATTATATAGGATTTCACCATCAAAAGAATGATATTATAAATCATTGTATGTATGTCTTACTGTCTCCACAACACGATGATATATCATTCCCCATCATAACCATTCAACAATAATTTTCATTTGATGAATAAAAAATATATTCAAATACTTGATATCATTCTGTATGTGAATAAAATACATCCTATCCATAACAAACATTACTTAAGTAACAAAACATATAATGGAAAATAAATCAATTAATACCAGAAACAATGCTACTAATAAAATATTATTAACAAAGAAATATTAGAAGATCATATAATATATAATATTTATTTATGTGGTTCTTTTATTATTTAATTATAATTATTTAACAATTATACAAGAGTTTAATGTACCATCAACTATGGATAAGAACAAAATAAGGGGGTTTCATCTAACTTTTTATTTCTGTGAGATTGAAGATATATTGCCACTATTTCCTTTTATGTAGTTTATATACTTCCCATGATTGTATTATTTGTGTAATATACTATAATATTTGGGTATTTACATCATTACTGTATGATACTTCTTTCATGTGGTGTATGTTTCATATGTTACCAAATAAGTAAAGGAATTTCAAATTTCAATTTCCACTCATTGGGCTTTACAGATACTTCATTAATTATTTTACTTCAAGATTTTGTGTGAAATCACTATTTATTATTTATGTAGTAATTTCCACTCCTATTTATATTTATATACCTTTTATACACATAATTACCTCATTTATAAATTCAGATTCAGTTGATATGACCTTTTTAAGGGTATTCTTAACTCAATTTACATTCATTGAGTTAAACATCAAAGTCAATGGTTTTGTTTTTACAAAACATGTGTGAATGTAATATGATTGATTTACATATAATATAAAATTATATAGGGAGAATTCATATTTCTCACACGTAACTATGTAATTTATTCATCATTAATATAAGGTTACAGTCTTTATAAGTAATTTCATCACAATCTACATTCTTTTGAGATATCTTTATCGTTATGGACCAATTCACTATTTTATGGTTTATATACTTTCTTTTGAAATATTATTTCATGAATCCATTTATTCTCAAGATATTATAATGTTTTTATTATTTTTATTCCTCGAATACTTGTATTCAATCATCTCTTATTTGGTTACGAACTCTTTAACTAATATATTCTTTTAAATGTTTAAAATAATTGTTTTTATAAATCAATCTCATTAATGTTAATTTTTTAAAAATGGTTTTAATTATTTATTTATATGGGCATAAATGTTTTGAAATTAAAATTCATTGGTATGAGGCACTTTAATTCAAAAAATATCTTTTAAACGACTTCTTTGATAAATAATGCGACATTTAAATATTTTCAAGAAAAAGGAGATATTTATCTCAAGTAGTTTTAATGACTATTTTCATGCACATCAATATATTTATGTGTATTTTATTTTTGATTGAGGTTGATTTATCAAAATATAATCTTCTATATCATATTGATTGAGTTATGTTTGACTGTGGATGTGCTATTTTTATGCCATCAATGGGTTGTGGTTAATACATTGACATTTAGTATCCTAGTTTTAATACAAATTTTTAGATTATGTTTCTCCCATTCATATGAGGAATGCATTGGTCTTAGTAAGTGACAGTTGGAGCCCACTATAGCTCACCAATACATCAGTAGGTCTCATGAGAGAAACTAGTGTTCTAGCACAAGGCCTTGATAAAATATTATTTGTAGTCTTGGCACAAGGCCTTGACTATGAGGCTATGATGTCTTGAAATATGAATTCCATCATTATGAAATTGGTTATTTGATATTGCATGTTATTGTTAGACTAGTATAATATCCATGTGAATAAGTAAATGGAATTATTTGATTTATATTGGCCATATTGTGCATAAATTTATTATTAAAGGACCTATGTTTTAGTCTTATACATTGCCTTAAATTTTTATGATTATTTATGAAAGTTTCCACAATATTTTAACCCTTATTGAGAATTTGAGGTCAACCATTTCTATGTTTTATTTTTCCTAGGATGTAAAGAATTATATTTTTACTGATCTACAGGGATAGTCTAAAGGATATAACATTGTTCAAAGGGGACACAATTTTTTTGTTTTTTATTTCATAATGTAATGTAAAACTTATGTATATATCTATTACTTACAAGGCTCCTAAAATGACCGATCATTCAGGACATGATTCCTTGTATCATGCCAATGTTATGTAATATTTCCCCGATTCTGGGTAACTGAGGTTGGGGAATTACAGTTTGTATCAGATGATGTTTAGTACAATCATTGGAATCTAGATTTAAAAGAATATCTGATTTGAAAACACTACCCGAAGATAGAAATTGTGGATTAGTATAGAATAACATCTAAAAAAATATGTATTGTAAATATTATATGCGTTTTCCAAGCAATAAATCCCTGATTGGATGCATGTAGGTAGAGGAAGCTCTGGCACAGATGTACCTTTAAGTGAAAACTATGATAAGGAGTTTCGGGCTTGACCCAGCGGTTTGGGTACACGACAATGGCGCTTGCTACAGTCCAAGTTATGACACTTCTAAGGGATATGCTTACGAAAATTCACATTTACTTTACAAACTAATTTGAAGGATTTTAATATAAGATGATAATAAATAACCTTGGTTAATCTTATGGTGTTTTATATTGAAAATATGGTGTTATGATATTCTCTAAATGATTTTAGGAATCACAACATGCTTTATTGTGTTAGTCAATGTCTAGATTCCAAGGATGTCGTAGTAATGTTGAACATGATGAAGAAGGTGCGACTAACGGTGGAAATGATCATCAAAATTGAATGTTGATAGGTGTCAAAGATATATTTTTCATGCCCAATCTATTTTCCAAAAAAATATCAAAAACTTATATATTATCCAACTCCCATACTCAATAGAAAAGAGAAAGGTGGTGAATTATATGAACTCTAGCAGTGGAGACCATGGAGGAAAGAAATATCAATTTCCATCATGCATGAAATGTGGTATGTGACACCAGGAAAGTGCCTCAATGGAATAAAGAAATGCTTTATGAGTGGTAAAGACCGAAATAAAGTAAAGAATTATTGAGGAAAATGATGAGTACTATGGAAGAAAATAAAAATAATCCCAAGAATCCATTTACAGTAATTTTCTATAAATTTTGGGGACCTGGGAATTACCCGAGGGAATGCCAAATTCTATAGGATAAACTCTTGGTTAATGAATAACCCATGTGAAAATAAATGGACGGAGAAATTTTTAAAAGTATTATTGCTCCTCTTTGATGGGATTACACTAGAAAACGTTTCTCTTGTTTGTGTAACCCTGCAGGTTTTTATGTGAAAATGCTATTTCAGGACAAAATATCTTTTCTATTGTTGATATAGTTATAAATAACCATTTGGGATTATATTATGCTTGAATTTGAGGCAATTAACTATTATTAAATTTTGGGATGATATTGTGAGATATGAGATAACATCTTTTGTGAAATTTTGTTATGGTTATTTTGAGAAATTTATCTCATTTTGGGAATGTTAAAAAATATAGTTTTTGAAAAAGAACAACCTGAAGACTGTGTGACAACACATCGTGTTGGACAAAGCATTGGGAATCGAACCCACAACCAGAGTACGATTGGGATTTATCACCTACCACTAGACTACGTGATGTCCCTGGTTAGTGTGACTAATTATTTTTAGTTAAATGATTTTAATGATCGATAATAAGTTGATTTGGGATCTTATGTCTTCTCAAATGGATATCATTATTATAGGATAATGATTTGGTGACTAAGTGATAAATGTTATTTTGGAAGATGTTCGCTCTATTGTGAACACTATATGCCTAAGAAAAATAGAATACTATGGGATTTAATTTGATGAGTAGTGGTGGATTTTTATCTATGTTTTTATTGTGGAGTTATAGAAATTTTGTGTTAATTATGGAAATTATTATCATATCATATAGAATATGTGATTAGGTAAATTATTTTTAGTATGTGACTTTAAGAGTTGTCAATGGTATTTGGAGATACGGTTTAACGTGGAAGAATATGTAATCAAATTCTTCTATGTTTTGGGTTTTAATATTAGTTTGGATTATATTGAAGTCTTTTAAGGAAAATTTTTTATTGAATGGTATTTATTTTACGTTGGATAATGTTGGTTTAATTTTAGAAATTTAGATTATTATTTCTTTCTCTAAAGGATTATCCTTTTTTAGAGTTTATCTTATCTGGTACTAACCACATTTGTTTAGGTTAATCTCTAAAGACAAGGGAAATATATTGTTTATCCTTTGTGGGTCATGTGATTTTCAAGATGTTTATTCTAGTGCTTCAGGTGTGACTAAGTCATATTGAATACTCATAAATAAATTTCTCAACATTATAAAATGGAATGTAAAACAAAAACATTGTCTGTTTACTTTTCCTACTAAGAAACTAATGACCATTTATCCCACTATAAGTTTGTGGTTTTCTTGTTGTTAACATTATCTTGATCTTGTATTTTATCACTCTCCATCAGAACATGACATTTACTTTATCTTCCATATCCATTTTTTCCTACATATAATCCCAATATGGGTTATCTCGTGTTTCCTTTGAGCTTATCTTTCATTCTTTTAAAGTGATAGTTTTATTGACACTTTTTCTGATTTGGGTATTTAAATGATGTTACCAAGCCCAAATTTCAAATTTAAAGGATGTAATTTATTGATGATGTGGAGAATGTAACACCCCAAGATATCATAGTACTTTATATCTTCAACAAAATTCAAAAACATACATTACATGCAACACCGAGTTCAAGCGCACCACGACTTACCAAACTAGCCATTCAAAAAGAGGTTACGAATAGTATTAATGGAATTTTGATTTTATATACTCCATATAATTTTAGAATTCTCATTTTGTGTTTCTTAGACATAATATAAGGACAAATTCAATTTTTCAGTTAAAAGAATTTTTTTTTAAAAAAAAGAAATTGTACAACCTATTTAATGGAGAATCCTTTTTAAAACAAATATTTGACACTTTTATATAATAAATTTAATGAAATTAAATTCTTCTTTTAAATCGGGACATAATTTGTCTATTTGGATAAATTTTTGTTACTTTTCAGATAACTTTCATATTTTGATGAGTAATGAAAAATAGTAATTTTAATTGAAGTAAACTTTTTTAATCAAAATAATTTATAGTGTTAAATTATGAATTTTAATGGTTTGAAAGTATAATTAGATTATATTTTATTCATTTAACACAATTTAGGTCATTATTAGTAAATTAACTTTAAAATTTGACATAAACACATGTTAATTTTTTGATAGTTTTTACTTTTTTAAAAGTGGTTTTTCATATTGACAATGAGAATTACATTTATATTAATTAATGAAAATTATATATTTTTAATTTTGTAAAATATAATTAATTTTCTAATTTGAAATATCAAAATTAGCTTAGGGTGAATTTTTGGTATTTTTCTGAAAACATTCAATTTTCTATGAATTGTGAAAAACAATGTTTTATTGTTTAAAACTGACTTTTTATTTAAATAATTATTTATTTTATTTACATGTATTTTAAGTCAAAATTGATACATAATACCTATATATGATCAATGTAATTTATTGGAGTTAATTTGTAATAAATTCAGATATATAAAATTTTATTAAACCTTTTACTATCTTTTACCCATCATCTAATATCATTTGAAAATTTTCATAAAACATAATTTTACCTCTTTTTTGAGTTGAATTTCAAAAATCCAAGAGACGCGATTAACATTTGTAACCAAAATTTGGTTTAATAAGATTAAAATATTTTTTGGTGAATAGTAACTTTTGACTTTTATTTACCATGGTTAACAGTGAATAGAGAAAATAAGGGTAAAATTTATATTATAATTACACTAACACACATCCAAATTCTTTTGGATAAGTTTAATTTTACCTAGAAAACCCTAGAAATAAAATATTATCCTTTTCGTTCCACTTGGATTAGATTAGAACATTTATTATTATTTTATTTTAAGAAGAGTTAAAAGTGTCAAATTCAATGTTTAATTACTAAACCATTTTTAATATAGGGTTACACATAAGATAAATTGGACTATAAATGTTCATTATAAATCAGAAAAACATTTTCTGCATAATGGAATTTTATTTATAATTTTTAGACATTAAATAATTTACTTTTTTATGACACAATGATAATGCATTAATATCCTTATTAATTAAATATTTAAATAATTAATATTATAAAAATCAAAATAAATTTAAATTACGACTTCTGATAAAATCCACTAATTTTATTGGTTTATATGACATGTTAGGGTTAATTAAATTAATTTTATTCTAATTGATAATGTTATTAAGGCTTTCAAAAATAATCAAATACTAAATAGTTTCAAAATAGACATAATTGAGTTTTTAAAAAAAATTCTATATTTTTAATTGGTATAATATTTCTAAAAATATAAGGTTCAGCCAAAGGACTTAATTAAGGTAATATAAATTAATAATTAACATCTTTGGGTTATCTGAGCTTGTTATAGTTGGTTTATTAACCATATAATATAAAAATGAAATGAGACATAGTAAATGAAAAACTATTTAACTAAGAGTTAAATGAAAAAGATAAGGGTAATATAGTGACCTAAAACTATCTAAAATAAATTAGTTGAGATGTTTTCGACCCATATCCACCTTATCCTCAAAATAAATCATTTTTAATACATTATAAACCGAAAATAAATTTATTATAACAAAATATTTCGAGCTTTTCCTAAAGTGCTTCTCACCCCTCTTATAAAAGGGAATTTTACCTTCTCTCAAAATCAAAACTCCAAATCCATTTGGATCAGCCGTACCCTGCCCAAATATCATCCCAAATTCCCACACATCAACCTATATTATTTACATAGATTATAAATCCAAACTAATGAGCCCATTTGATCAACACAAAAGGGAACACCCGAAGAAGAGGTAATAATTTAACCACCCTATTTCATGTTTTTTTCATCTTCCACCGCCTCTATATTTGTTGTTTTCATACCAAAATAATAACTCCAATACCTTCTACATATAATGATTTTATTTTAAATATGGTAAAACCTTATTTTTTATTCAATCCATCCTATAAATGAAAAAGTCATCATACGTGCGTACGCACAACATATCATCTCCACGTCATGGTGTAGTTTATTATTCGAACACTTCATTATTTTTATGGGGATCATAATGAGTATTACTGAAGTCAATAATAAAAATAATATTTTAATTATTCTTTATATATGATATAACATCCAATAATATTAGATTTCTTTATTAATAGAATGACAATGTCACTCGCGAGTAGGTACAGCTTACCGTCTCCACGACGTGATGATATGTCATTCCCATCAAAGCCATTCATGAATAATTTTCATTTGATGAATAAAAATAATGTTTGAGGACTTTTTATCATTCTTTATATGAATAAAATAAATCCTATCCATAACAAACATGACTTATATAACAAAACATATAAAAGAAAACGAATCAGTTAACACCCGAAACAATGTTACTACTAAAATATTATTAACAAAACATTTTTAGAAGATCATATATGATATCATATTTATGTATGTGTTTATTTTATAATTTAATAAAAAAAATTAAACTATTATAAATGAGTTTATTGTACCCTCGACTATGGAAAAGGACAAGGTATGGGTTTCTCATCTAACTTCTCCTTCTTGTGATATTCATGCAATATTTCCACTATTTCCTTTTGTGTGGTGTATGAAATGATAATGATTTTATTCATTGTGTAATTTAATTTAATTTACGGGTATTTACATATATACTTTATGATAATTATTTCATGGGGTGTATGTTTCATAAGATACCAAATCGATAAGGGAATTACATATTTCAATTTCAACTCATTGGGATTTACGCAAACTTCATTGATTATTTTACTACAAGATTATGTGTGGAATCACTATTTATTATTTATGTAGAAATTTCAACACCTTTTTTATAGATATTCCTTTTATACACATAATCACTCAATTGATAAATTTACATTACATTGATATGAACTTTTTTGTGTAATCTTAACTCAATTTCCATTCATTGAGTTAAACATCCATGTCATTGGTTTTGTTTTTACAAAATATGTATAAATTTAATCTGATTTATTTACATAGAATATTAATTTATATTTAGTCTATTTATATTATTCCCACATAATTATGTAATTTATTAATCCTTAATCTAAGGATACAGTCTTTATAAGTTATTTTATCTCAATATTCATTCCTTTGAGATCTCATTGTCATTATGCAGCAATTCACTTTTATATAGTGTATATATAGTCATTTGACATATTATATCATAAATCCCTTTAATCTCATGATCTTATATTGTTTTGATTAATGTTATTCCTCAACTACTTGTATTCATGCATCTCTTACTAGGTTAATAACTCTTTAACTAAAATATTGTTTTAAATGTTTTAAATATTTGTTCTTCTAAATCGTTCTCATTAATGTTCATGTTTTAAAATTGAATTTAAGTATTTATTTTTATGAACATAATTTTTTGAACATAGTTTTTTTGAACATAAAAATCCTTTTAAAAGATTCAAAGTGGTAAGGGACACATGGATTCACAAATATCTTTTAAATGACTTTTTTTAAATAGTGCAACATTTAAATGTTTTGATGAAAAAGGGGATATTTCTCTCAAATTGTTTTAATAACTACTTCCATCTATGTCAATATCATTCAGTGTATTGTCTTCTTAATTGATATTGATTTATCAAAATAAAATCATCCATATTTTATTGAATGAGTTATGTTTGATTGTGGATGCGCTATTTTTATGCCATTAATGGTTTGTGGTTAAAATATTTACATTTTGTATGCTAGTTTTAATAAGAATGTTTACATTATATTTCACCCTTTCATAAGAGGAATGCATTTGACTTATTAAGTGATAGGTGGAGCTCGTTGTAGCTTCTTGATGCATTGGTAGGTCTCATAATACAAACTAGTGTCCTGGCACAAGGAAATTACCAAGAATTATTTGTAGTATTGGAACAAGGCATTGAATATGTGGTTATGAATTCTGCCATTATGCATTCCATCATTATGAAATTGTCTATTTGATATTGAATGTGATTATTCACCTTGTAGAATTTCCATGTGAATTAGTAAATGGAATTATTCGATTTATATTGGCCATATTGTGTAGAGTTTTGGGTTTAAAAGGCTTATGCTTTAGTATTGTAAATTAACATAAATGTTTATACTTTTTTAGGATTGTTTCCGCTATATCGGTATCCTTAATGAGCATCTGAGCTCACCCCTTTATATGTTTTATTTTTCCCAAGATGCAAAGAAAAATATTATGACTGACCTATAGAGATAGTGTAAGGGATATAAGAGTATTCAAAGGGGACACAATGTTGTTGTTTTTTATTTCATGGTTTACTGTAAAACTTAGGTATGTATCTAGTAATTTCAAGGCTCCTAAACTGATTGGTCTTTTGAGACATGATTATTTATACCATGCCAATGTTATGTAACATTGCACCACTTCGGGGTAACAGGGTTTGAGGCATTACATAGTGTGTAACCCCAATGACATGGCATGTGATGACTCTCTTAGAGGATCACTATATATCTAAAAAGGTATAAGGACATAGGATGTAGTACACATCAATGGGAACATCATGTACTCCCATATAAAGATGACCGAAAAAATGTTCATGGGATAGGACATGAATTTGTACATGAAAAGAAGTACACATGCATGGTAATTCCATATACTTATTCATGTATAGGGTAATGGTCTGTTTTTCATGGGAATGACCCGAGGCCAAGGGGAGATTCCATGTACTCATTCAAAGTAGGCATGTTACCATTTAATCACTATATTGTAAATGATTCATTATGGTTATGTTCTATATGTTCATTCCCTTATGGTTTGTATGAAATCACCTCTTAAAAATTGGACAATGATCCAATAAGAATGAATTCATAGAAAGTGTTTCTAGAGTCATTCCACGAGGCCCATAGTGAGATCCTTTATTCATATTCATTCCCTAGGTAGAGTTCATTGACATTCCATGACCCACACTATGTACGGACTGATTCTATGATTATGAGGCTTATCCAAATTTAGTTTTTTTATACCCCTTGAACATGTGAGAGATCCTCAAATGTGTATCATATCTCTTAAAAAAAATATAGTGTATAATTATAATGGAGAAAATCAACAAGAACAATCTCTCAGATGGATGTCATCTGTTATATCTATCTTTGGAGTGTATTCTCCTAGACATGTGTTGTTTTGACCCTTCATCCTAGAATCATTCGATGGAATTATAGTTGTGACTTTAAAAATAATAATTTGTGTCATTTTCAAGTACATATGGATAAACTTTTTAAATTTTATGTATATATATACTTGTTTAGTGATCAATATAATACGTTGATTTTTTTCTCAGTGATTTCAATGAGTTGTACTGGGTATTTGTATACTCACCACTGAGAAAGTCATTCCCATACATTTCATGTCTTTTGCAGTTAATTGAACTTATAATAGAGTCCTAGAGTGACCAGGTCTAGTTGATGCTTAGTGAGACAAGACATACTGAGGTTTTTTTCTATGATTTCATGTTATTAGTACCCAAATTTACTTTCTAGTTGGTCATTTTTTTAGAATCCTTATGTTGGGATTCTATTTGCCACTATTTACATCAGTTTACATCCTATCACAAATTGGTTGTTGTATTTTGATATATCATTTCATGGTTGTTCAGTTGTTTTAAATTTTCAAAATTGTATGGTCTTGCAGATGTTTCCCTATGTACAATTATATATGATATGTCCTCCCATGTAAGTGATATGCCTACTCATCACTAGTCACCATCCCCAAGCTTTTTCGAGGCTGTCTTCCGGATTCGTGATATAGGCCACATTGGGGTGGCTCATGACATAGTGGTTTTGGATGTCTGATGGTTGTGAAGTGAAGTGTGTGGGGTGTGTGCTTTTAGGTATTGATGGAATGGTTGATGTGGTGATTTTTTGATGGTTGATATAAGTTGATCCACTTGTGGTGTGGTTGGGTTGTGTTATTTTCCCATTTGAAAATAGAATAAATTAGGTTGTTGAATAAACTAAATAAATGAGTGGGTTGATTAATGAATAATAATGGGATGTACTAATTGTGTGGTGAGTGGACTAAATGATTTTAATAAGGGACTATGTTGTTTAATTATAAATATAAAGGGATTGTAATTAGGGGTAACTAGATACATCTAAAATCTGGGAAATGTGGAAACCCGTAATTAATAGTTGGATCATTTTGATTTGTGTGGTGCTTGTGTGGTGTGTTTTATATAGTGGTGGTTTAAATTTTGAAATTTTCCATGTGGTGTATTGGTGGTGTGGATGTGTGCATTAATGGTGTTCTTAAGAACTCTTTTTTATTGAGTGATATCTAATTATTATTTATTTTAGGTTTGTTAAATACATAACCCACTAAATTCAGATAACCTAACGAATGCTAATATTATTTTACTGTTTTTCATAATATCTTGGATTGTGGTGTCATGAATATATGGATACCCCCTCTTCCCCATTCTTCATTTGGTATGAGTGATGTTCCATGTGTATTTGGATGTGATGTTATGTGATGAGAAAGTTATGTGATGTGACAAGTGGCTAGAGTTATGCATTTTATGATGATGGAATGGGGTTTATGTACTTTAAAATCATGATACCCTACCAATACTGTAATGTGATGAGTTCAATTATGATTTCCATGGGTTTTTCGAGTGAGTCGTGATGTGATGGTACCTAATTATTTCATTGGATTCCAAAGAATGTGATGGTGGGGTAGCTGGGGATGCATCCTAAAAACATTAGTGATGTGATGTGAGGTGTTATGTATTGATGGGATGGTAGAATCAGTTGTTTGACATTGGCGTGTTAGATTGGATAAAAAGTGCAGAAGTGGTAGTCGGTAAAATGTTTATATTCATGATAAACATTTTACTATATTTTATGGGTGACTAGTTCAGTGAGTCCTGGTGAGGATACGATTGGTTAGTTGACCTATCTAGGTGCTTTTTTGTTCGTTTGTCTGTTTAATAGATCATTAGTAAGCTATTTCATCATGTAAACTTGAGACCATGTTTGTGATCGTACTCACTGTACTTTTACAATAAACCTAGGTAAATGAACTATTTTTCAAGATTCCCGGATGATATTAGATATAAATCTGAAAATTGATATTTTAGGTTGGGTCCTACTATTATGTTTCTACTAGATGAATTGTATTATTGTTATTTATTTGATGTTTTTATTTGTTTATTTCGTCCTAATAATGCAATTAGGGGATGGTTAAGGGTTTATTTATATGTTTTATGATGTCGTCTCATTCTGCCGATTTATTGTATCTACATATTCTTTATTTTATGGATGAAAATTATATAAATAAGTGATATTTTTATTCCCTTCATACTTATCATGGATCTAAAGCCTACTATAGTCAGTATTTTGTTATAAATATATATCCTCCTTAACTAACAACCTATAATGAGTTTACATGGAGGGAAGGGTCCTAACATAGTGGTATGAGAGGATTCAGAAGAGTGGTATGTTTTATTTTGGTGGTAGGTACATTGAAAATTGTATAGGTTACTCAAAAAGGGTTCCATTTGATATTGGTACATTCAATAGGCTATAGAGACTGGATACAACCTGATATTATGAGGCCCCTATAATCTAATGCATGGAATCAAATCTTATGAAACCATGAATTGATGTGGTCCAGTTTGTAGGGTAGAAACCTAGGAAATTAACATGCATTCTGATTCATTTCATACATATTTTATTTTAGTGATTTTTGGAAATTAAAAGAATAAATGAAATAAATTGTTTATTAAATTCCATGTTACATGTCATATTATGTTCTCCTTGTTTTTTATGAATGGATCATTATCTTCAAATTTGAGTGGATTAGGTTGTTGAGGTTCAGAAAGAAGATCTTGAATATCATTTGAGTGTTGACCAGATAGAGGTGGATAAGGTTTTTTAGATATCCTCATATCCCATTCAATGAATGATTTTGGGAATTTATGTGGGGGGATCTATGATCTAAAGGGGGAGAAATATCTGGAGTGGCATGATATAATTGTTTTCCAAATTCAGTATCAGGCTGCGTTTTGTGTACCATTGGAAGATAGTTAGTTGAAAGACGATCTTCTTCATGATGTTATCAAGTATCTATTTTGATGAATATGTGTTACATTCTGACAATCAGAGGGAGTTACATGTAGAGTTCTTATCATTGATAACGAGTTACATCAAGAGACATGGGTTTCTCTCCCTTTAGTATGTGATATATTATTTGTAGGATTATATGACCACATTCAAATAACTCATTCAATTTTAGAAAGATTTATTTTTAGATGATTAGTCTACAACATGGTATCTAGAGAAGGCTTTATGCCCCCTGATTAGATATAATTTCACACTATTTATACTCTATATGTATCTAGAGGTTTCATAAAATTATAGAGGTTATTTTTAGTATTATATTTCATGTCTTTTATCATCTTGATGGTGAGCAATATAGAATCATGACTAGTAAGGCTTCAGGTAGCGGATACGGGTGGTTATGTAATAAGGGTATCATTCAGTGGGGAGCCAAAAAAGGGAGATATTTTCCTATCCTTCAGGGGTAAGTATATTATGTAGACTATATGAAGTCTTTCTTATTTAGTGATATGTTTTTAGGGGATATGATCACCAATAGGCTCAATGATTTACCATATAGGGTTTATATTTTGAGATAATAAATAATGCATATTTATTAATGTAGCATCATATTCTTCGGAGGTAGTTTTATAGTTTAGGACTGCCAGATATTGTTCTGTATATTACAGAAGATGGTGTTGAAGGATGGTGGCCTCTTGATGGTCCTTATCCATCGGGACCTAGGCTAGATTATGGTAATTGAGTCTAAAAAAAGAGATTTAGTGGATTTAGTTGTGGTTAGACAAATATTATAGATGTGGAATAATTGGTGGGGATAGAGTTTTCTTGACACATGATCAATATATAATATATGATTTAGTGTTGATTTTAGTTTTAGGATCACCACAATCCTTTGTTAATCCTTCACTGGTCCATTCCATAGGTCAGGATGTGTAGAGGCTTCCACTAACCATATTGTAATATATTAAATTTGGATGTCAGGATTCTATATTTGATGTGTTCAAAGCAAATAGAATAGTAATCGGTACATTCCAATCAATGGAATTATTTTTTTGTTTAACATATAGTTATCTCACGATATCCATGGAATCTATTCACTTCATTCTACCCATTCAATCATTTTATTTTTCCAATGGTGTGACTGGTTTTCTGATGTGGAGGGATAGTGAGTGGTTTTCAATGGTGAGGAAGAATTTCATATGGGTGGTTGATAAGTATAGACTCTATTATCATAGATGGTAGATCTGTCATTGGATACTCAGGTGGAGGATGTTCTAATGGGTTATGAACTACTTCCATGATGTTTTCCTAGATTATTTTTTATAGACACCATAATAATTTGTTGTTGGTTTTGGGATACATTTGTTACAAGGTGCATCTCTAACTTGATCGATCCATAAAAATTTATCCTCTCTAGTTAAGTTAGTTTTGGTATTAGTTAGACGATATAATGTATCAATGTTTCAAATGATTGAATGTGTCTCCTTTGGGCCCTCTATTGTTATTCACTATGAAACTAGATATTACTATAAGGTTTTGTATATTATATCATTGGTGCAATCATGAGATGTTTTAGAACTATGCCCCTCATCTAAGGATTGATATTCTGTTGGACTAGTTTTTAAGATCCAGTTAGATTTCAAAAATTCACTTGAAGTCTAGATATCACTATATAAGTTTGGAATATTAGGGTACCCCAATGATATACATCATGTGTCATTTTCAGAACATAGATATTTTTGTGGACATTTGATTTATTATCATAGAAAATCCTGAAATGTTCATAGGGATCATGAAATCCGTATTTTGAGTGTTCTGGGATAGTTCTATTATCATATTCATTTATGATATCTTAGTTTACCTGAAGTCAAATTGGGATAAATTTTAGCATCATAGATTCATTCATATGGTCTGTTGACACAACATTTACTATGGGATGTTTTCCAAGGGAAGTTCTTGATGGGATATGTTCATTTATTGACACATTTAGTGTGTTATTAGGGTTTGGTTATGGACCCATCAATGTTATTGGATGTTTTTTCTTGCACGACATCGAATCACATAGTATAGGTTCACAGTTTTGTTATAATGGTCTGTTATTATAAATGGTTTATTTCTGATTTATCTTGCGTTTCAACATATTTTATACCATTAACATGGATGGAATATGCCATTGTGTGTACTTATCAATTCTAGGTGTAATTAAATTACTAGAGGAAGATGTTTTGTAGTTACCAATTATTCGGATTCCTAAGGAGGGTAAGATTTCTGTGGTTTTTTGTAATGTATCCCATCTGTGCTTTGGATGTGTATTGATGTAGTAGTGTAAACTAATCAATTATGGGTCTATGTGGTTATGTTTCCAAGAGTTTATTTATTCTACTTGTGATCTAGAACTACTGAAGTGTGTGTTTTCAATGGGGTTTTTAGGATATTAACTAACTAGTATGTGATTTGAGGATATCATAGATCAAAAGAGCCTGAAATATGTTATCTTCATATGGTATTTGAACCTATGAAAATAATTGTGGGTACAGATTCATCATATTAAATATTATTAGAATGCATTCCATTGGAAAGGGGGATATTATTACTAATGCACCATGTCAGAAGTCTCATAGAGATATGGCTTGATAGACTGCACATGTTTGGTAAGGGATAGAGGATCTTCCATTTATGAATATTGATATAGTGGATTCTATAAGTCATTTTTATTTATTAAAATATTGTGGAGTTATGTTTGTTGAAAAACATGATAGAGTCTATGTGGGGAGACCCAAAGGTGGTGTGGATGCATGACTTGGTTGGATATGGTGATTCCCTGACTGATGTTTGAATCCTAATGTAGTTTTAGGGGATGTTTTTTATTCTATAAGATACGTCTGTGTGATTTTCTCTAAATGATTCAATTTACATTGATATGAATGAAACCATGTGTGAATAACATGTATTATATCTTGAAGATATACCTTTAGTGTCTGGTGATGGAACATTGAGATGAAAATATTATGGAAAATCTTATAGTTCTCTAGAAATTGATAGTGGGCACTATTTTCCCGTTGTTTTGTTTCAATACATGGATAGTTATATGTTTAAATGGGAAGAAATATAATTTGGATTTTTCACAGATATACCGCTAAATAGGGGTGGTTGTGATGTGCTTTTTTAAAAGTTGAGAGATGAAAAAATTAAATTCATTTTTTGGGGATCCACGAGACAATTTTGAAGGATTTATTATCTCGGAGGGATGTGGATGATGTGGTTAGGATTAACGGGTTACTAAAGACCATTGTCTCAATTCAATATCCTTATTGTATCTTGTGATTATTAAAGGGAAGGAAACATTATTTTGGTTCCCAGTTTCATAATAGCACTCCTTTCACCCTCATATATTTTTTTATATAGTGTAGATTTTCTAAGAGCTAATAGATATGACAGAAGCATTTGTATTTTATATTGATGGATCATCGATATGGAACCTACAACAATTTGTATTTTAATAAAAAAATTACAATTCTTAAACCATTGGAATAACCCCAATTGATGTGTCCAATGGGAAGCCATGATATTCTCTATTATATTGTGAGATGGTTTGGGAGTAATCAATTCTTTGTCCTAATATGGTATAATGAATAAATGAGAATATCTAGTTGGTTTGAGAGAGGATATAGTTGAAAAAATACAGTTATAACTAATATGATGATCATAGAATGGGGCCCTTGATGTTTGATGTGGGGCTATGTTTTCTAGATATTCTTCCCTTAATGAGTATAGTGGTTGTTTGGTAGGGGACTGAGATTTCTCCCCATTTTATAAATCCATTTGACTTTATGGGTTATATGTTTGATGTCATTCATTGGTTGGAATTAACACTATGGGTGGAAAGGGAACACAATGTATTCTATGTGTCCCTACTATGAATTAATAATCATTATAACTATGATGTATCTTACTGGGGAGTGTAGGATATAAAAGTTTATGTCACATTAATTTAGTGGAATATAGATATTCATGACCATAGGGAGAAGATGCTTCATAGAAGATGCATCCTCTTAGTTCATGTGCATTGGATGGATAGTATATTATAAGATAGAACAAGTTAGTTGGTGATTTAGATGCATACCAAGTACATGTAGTTTTTTAATTTTTATTTTTTAATCATTGATTTTAATATTTTATATTTGAAAGTTTGTTTTTATGGGATAAGCTACTGTATTTTGATGTATTATGTGTGATAAATCCTATGGTATTTGAAAATTGGAAAATGGGATTCCAAGTCAATATGAATTATACCCTCAAACAATTAAAACATTGTGAGAATGAAAGTGTCACCCAAAGAAGATAATATTTTGACATGTAAGATATAATTCAATTATTTACGCTATCATTGATGTGTTTTTGGTGTTTTTGTAGTTTTTGGATTCTTTAGTATGGATTTTAATATGGTTGCACAAATTTTAAAGTGATTTGATAATGTTGTTGTGTGGTAATATGGTTTTGAAGAAGTTTGGTAGATTTTGTCATGTACCATATGATATCGTGCTTCACCTGATGATAGGTGTTATTTTGGTCATGTGGGGTTCTTAGTGGGCATATTGGGTTTGAATTTTTTTGTGGAGTTTGGAAAATAATGAGAACCTTGAAAGGTATCTTTTTAGGTTCTTTCTCATACAACTTACTTTATATTACAGTTTCATCAATTAATATCTATTGTGAGTATTTTTATGATGTATATAATGTATGTTATGAGACATTATAGAAAATTAAATAGATTTTTTTTGTGTTGGATCAGTTTCAGAGGCGGCTCAAGTAGGTTATTTGGAGGCTAAATCTACCTAAAAATTGATGAATGATTTTTATAGTATAAAGTAGTGGCTTATGGAATATGATGGTGTTTTACTACTTCATTTGATGCGGGTTTATGGATTTTTTCCATTGAAGGGAAAATTGATAAAATAATTCAAATTGAAAAATAAGGTTTTATTCTATAAGTCTATTCATTCCATGTTACCATGTTTTTATGGGTTTTGATGTTTAAAAGGGTTCCTGACTTAATATGTGGGCTTTCAAATTATAGTATATGAGCCCTTGTAAATCATGCTATAACCCATAATCAAAATATACAAAGATGATGAGGCTATAACTATTTATATATCTATTTTTTCTGATTTAACTCTTCTTCTTTTTCATCCATCTCACATTATTTTGGGTGAACCCTAGGTGAATTTTGGAGACATACTATGCCATTTTACCTCACCAAAATCTGTGGGTTGTGGTGGTAGATCATTAATGATACATAGTTAGTACATCTCTATTCCATGTTTATTCAACCATTATTAATTGAGGTATCATAATGGAATTGTTGGTTTCATTTTGGTTTACATTTGGGATGTATATTTATGATACATTAGATTTATCCATGACTATCCTTGGTTTCTAGGAGTTTATTTTGGTTTCTAGGCTATTTATTCTTCACCCATTGGTGTACATTGAATCAGAGAATATTCTTTATTGTAAATGAACCTCGATATCAAGTATTTATATTATATGTGTGTGGATTTCATGGTTTTATTTCCCTTTGGGATGATCGTAAGGGCTAGAATAACAAATATAATTAAATTGAGTAACATTTATATATTGTAATGTGGGTGATTGATTGTTTTGAGGCATTGATAAATGTTACAGATGTTTTCATATATGTTATTTCCTTGAAAAAAATAGTTGTCAATGAATGGATTTTTCCACTATAAAAGATATTCATTGAGAACCTAGTTTTTTAATAAATCCCCAAAATTATAATAAATATAAATATCAATATAACAATATGTTACCCCAAAAACATTTTTTTTAATTCACATGATAAATAAATATGTAATGTGATGAAATAACTTGAATAAATTGTGGAAGATGGTATGTGTTTTTGTTTACTGTTGTTTCTTTATTATGTTTTCTTGAATATTATGGGATGTAGTGTTATGGATGTGGTGACAGGTTGGGCTATAAATGGGATGTATTGTGGTGTGCGGTAGTTGGTCAGCATGGATATGACATGGGAAGATGTTTGGATATGTTGTGTGATGTGTTTCTTGTGAGTGATGTGGTTTGGTGGTTTCATATGAGCAATGGATGGGTCTTTCAGTGGTTGATGCTTGAAATCATTGTGCTACGATGTCTTGGTGGACATGATATTGTGGTATCGATTGATTTTATTTGATCTATTTGTTGTGTGGCATTATAATGTTAGTTTCTTAGTTATAAATGGATTTAATTATCATGTTTAGTGAACTTAAAGTATAAATGGGATTAAAAATGAATAATATGGGAAGGATTCATTGTATGGTTAATGGCTTAAGTGAATATAATAATTGAATGTGTTTATTAATTGTAAAAAAATAATATTCAGTAAATGTGATTTAGTGAAAACCTCTTAGAAATGGAAAATGGTGAAATTGATAAATGGCAATGGGATCATGTGTCTTTTTGTGTAGGTTGTGTGTGGTAATTCATATAGAGCAAGTAGTGTTTGTGAGAGTTCACATGTGTTGAAACGGTTCTATGGCGGTGCGTGTTTGTCTAGTTACGGGGAAAACATTGGTTGGGTATTTTGTGCTATAAATTTAATGTAAAATATGTTTTTTATATTCTCAACACACTTTAAATGTATAACCTCAAAAAATAATATAGTTTTGGGTCTTAATAGATTTCTCCAACTTCCAGGTTCGTGGTGACATAGATGATTGGTCCCCCAATATTATTTTTCCATGCATCCGTAGTAGTGATGTCCCTTGTTTCATTGGGTGATACATTATGTGATGAAGAAGTGATAGTATGTGACCTATCGTAGGAGTTATGAATTGTATGGGGATGTAAAGGTGTTGATATCCTTAATGTTCATGACACCATTCTGCACTACTTAGGTGATTAGTTGTGATGTGATGACCCTAGTTTTTTCTGGTGAGATATGTTGTGATGATGCTTGATTATAGCACTATATGATTGACCTTAGAGGGGTGTTGTATGTACAGATGCATATTAACCCATGTCAAGATTATAATGAGATATAAGTTAAATTAATGTGATATAATGTTGTATATATGGAAGGTAAGGGATCAGAGGGAATGAAATGTTGGTTTCTGAGACATAAAAACCATTAGAGAAGTGGTAAAAGGACACCATGTTTTATTCATGATTATTATGTTGTTACATTAGATGTGTGATTTGGTATGTAATCCATTATATGGTTAGGAATGGTTGGTGGGCCTTTCTTGGTGATTATTGGTTCAATTCTTTGTTCACTAGTGAATTAGTAAGATATTTTCACTTGTGAACTAGAGGACTTGGGTGTGCCCTTACTATGTATACTTATTTTTTCAGCATACATATAAAATTTCCATTATGAGTTTTAAGAACATTCAGAACTAAGGTAGATATTTGTAGCGTGAGTTATAATAGTTGTTGAGTCACTACTATAGTACATGCATTTTGTTACTTTATAAGGTTGATTTTATTTGTATTTTATGTCTTGGTAGTTCTTTTTGGGAAATTTTTTTTATTTTATATTATATTCTAGAGTTTCTCTATGTTTTTTAATCCATCTCTTGATCCTATAATTCCTATAGGGTAATTATTCATATATCTGAGATTTTTGAACAGTCGGTTCTCTTATGAAACCTGGGGTCTATTGAACATAGTACATGGTGGTCATTATCTTTCTAACATATTTTATATCACTAGATGGGATTCCTTCTAGGGAGAGAGTTATAAAAATAATTCTCTTCCATGAAAATATTATACATGTATTTTTTTCTGGTGAGATTTTTTCTCTTCTATATTTATTTTCATTATATTTTATCAATAATTTTCTTCATTATAAAAATAATTATTTCATAAAGCCATTTTATAAAATCATTTACATTCACTAAAAAATATTTACAAGGAATTTCATTACAATTTTATTCATGGGAGGATTTTGTGTTTGATTACAATCAATTGAAAATAAAAATAGGATTTAACATTTTCTATATGAAATCATTTTCTTGATTCTATGAATGTTCTTCCTTATAATGATTCCATTTATTGATTCCTTATTTATTCAAGGAAAAATATTTTCTTTTTATGTTGTTAATATTGGTTTTTATGAATAATGTTTAGAAAAAAAGAATATTTCATTATAGGTATGTTTATTTTTATCTTCCACTACACATTACCAAATTTTATCTTCCTTTATTAGCAATGGTTCAATATTAAAAATTATTTTAAAATTTTCTTTTTTAATTTATTCTCTTTAACCAAAGAAGTATATTTAGAAACTGACAAAGATGTTTGTTATTTATAACTATAGTATAGAATCATTATGAAAATTATTTTTATAGTTTTCCTTCCATTGTATTCTCAACTATGAAAGACCTATCAGTTTTCATGTTATTTGTATGTTTTAACCTTTAATGGGATATATAAATTTATATACCATACCTCTTAATACTTTTAAGGATTATGTTTGTTATAAATCTTCATATCTATTATGAAATTATTTTTCTACATCATTCCCCTATTTTTTAATCTCATTAATATATTTATTATAGGAAAAACATATTTATAGAATGTTTTTTCATAATGTGTTTTTAAATTTGATGCTATATTTATTTTTAATATTTTTTAAAATTTTATTTATATTATTTAGAAACATGATTTTCTACCGTTGGTTTCTAAAAAACCATTTTAATGTAATGAAAGTTTCAAAAAAATCCCAACTAAATTAAAGAAAAAAAACAAAAAACATTTGTTATGATTTTTAATTTATTATTTACAGTAATACATAGTGTAATAATTTTAATTGTACTTAATTAGAATATGTCTATTAATAAATACTTATAATCTTTTTTAACTAATTTTTTCACACTAAAAACAAATCTTTAATAATTTAAAAATCATTTTTCGACATCTATTTTCCAAAACATTAGATCTATGAGTCTGTTTTAGCACCACAACAAACCAAATCGTTGATTATGAAACTAAATAGTCCATTTTTTATTTAAATATTTTAATTATTCAATGAATAATATTTATTATATATTCATGAAAAGTATAAAATCGAACATGAAATTTCAACCACGATTATTATTGATCTAGGTGTTCATTTGGTATCAACTATATATCAAATCAAAGCCTACAACCTATCTCTAAACCATGATGAATGGGGAAACCCCATTCCATTTTTTAAAAGTATAAAAGATTCTATAATGGCCGCAATAAATAAGTTTCTAGTTTGGTTTTCACATCTTTTCTATCATTTGATGGAATTTCGGTCTCGTTTAGTAAAATAACCCAAAATACCATGATTTTTTTAAATTAATTGGGATTATATCATGAACATTCATTGAGAAGGAATATAATCCTAAGGCCTAGAGTGGCTGGAACATATTTTTGAACTATTTTTATGTTCATTACATAAACATATGATCGGTTTTTTATAACATTCAAACTTATTCCTCGATCAAAAATATGAGGGAAATGTAGAACACATAACATTGTGATTCACCTAGAAAGTGCCTAATATCGAAAGGCCCATACCGACCAAAAATTTTATTTTTAGGAAATTTTAGAAGATAAAAATAAAAACCATAAAGGGGTTTTTTTTTATTATTTTTTGTTATCATTAAGTAGAGAAACATCAACGTTGTGGTGTGGTGATTAGGCGACGCTAAATATCATAAATGAATCTCATTAATGAATTAGTGTTGCGGTGCTGCAATGTGTAATGTGTCTTCCTTCCCTAATTAAAAAGGTTCTGACAAACTACCCTAGATTTCTTATAATAAATGGAGAAGGAACCCTTTACAATGATAAACCCCACCCAATCAGAAAGTGGTAATTAAATCCTTGGAGATTAGGATCAGATCTGAAGATCGACGATTGACAACGAGCGTTCACCCCCAACTGTTCTACGTACAAGGTAGTGGGGCTTTATTTTAAGTGATTTCATTCCTTTCCCTATTCATGAAATTTTACGATGAATGTGGACCAATCCAAAAACATATTATCCCTTAGATCGATCATCATTGCAGGATGGTTAATGTTTTGGTATGAAGGGAATATCTTTATTTTGGGGATAAATGTTCCCTTTTTTAGTTCATCATGATCATGCTACCAAGAACGTATTTGGCACTATAAGAACAATGACCTAGAACATTCTTTGTAACTTTCTATGTGTGAATACATCTCTTCTCCTCTTCTTGTGTTTTTCTCATTCTTTGTGGTGTAATGAATTTGTCGGCGATGGTATCGACAACCCCGAAAGGACCGGAGCAGCACATCGGCCCACGGTAGGAGGGTGCAAGAGATTGTGTCATTATATGGGAGGTGTTTTGGCCAACTGGGATGCAGAAGAATGCCACGACATTTATAGGAGACTGCGACACAACATTGTGGTTCTAGTTGTGGATTTCTGCTTGCTGGTCAATGGTGGAAGTCCCCACGACACCCAACCGCAGGGTGGTTGTAGCACCGGTCCACGACACACAGGTCACGACTGCGAAGGAGGTTCCCTCGGCCGTTAGGCCATGGATCGATGTGACAGGACACGTCAAATAGGGGACCCACAATAGTGTCACTGATCTGTAGTGGCCATACGGACTGACTGCGTGGCACATGGGCTAGCCGTGTTGACTCGGAGGGTGAACACCCATGGTAACCAGCCATGGGGAGAGGTCGGCGCAGTCACTAACCGTGTCCGCCCGGCTGGAGAAAATCTGGACTCTCAACCAGCCAGGCTAGTGCATCGAACTAGGCCACTAGGTGTCTTGGGATAGAGGAGAACCAGACCCCCTGTGCAGGCCAGACTGAATGAAAAATCGGGCTGGTAGATGGCCCAGGGTGGGGGGGGGGGGGGTTAGTACCAATACAAACAGGTCAGACCTTGTTGGAGAATACGAACATGGTCGTTGGGAGACCCATCAGGCTGGTCCCATGACTGAACTGATCTAGGTCCAGTAAAGCCCAAATGGCCTGTCCAATGGCCCAGGCTGGACCAGGTTAGCCCAAACCCCACCGTGTTGGGTCGGGTTGGAAAAAATAGGTTGATCCTTAAGGGACCCCTGGGCTGGGTTTGAAAGCTCAGTTCGACCAAGTCAGAGTGGGCCATGACCTAACCATCCCATGTTTACTAGAACAATAATATATTTTAGACTGGGTATCCGATTGAGGATCCCCCACCATCATTTGGACCCTTGCATCAAGATGGTCCTTTGACTATACTATATGAATGTTTTCAGGGAAGCAGAGTCATGAACAATGGCTTGAGGAGTGGATTCTCCAAGAATCAAGTGCAGTGGAGGGCATGAATCCTATGACTAGCTATGACATGGAGGATATGAATAGAAGGACATTAGTGTCCTAGGAGACAAATGAGCCTGAATGGACCAACAAAACGAGGAGAACCTAGTGGCCCCTCAAATGAGAAGTCCTTAGTGGACAAATAGATGAATGGACCTCTGTGGTTGAGTTGATGAACAGATCATAGTGGTTGAATAGATGAGTACACCTTAGTGGTCCAGTAGATGAGTAGACCTCAGTGGTCCAGCAGATGAGTAGACATTTGATGTCCATAATATGAGTGGACCTCAGTTGTCCAACAGACTGGAAGACAACATGGGTCTAGTAGATGGGCCGACATCAGTGGTCTAGTAGACCTATAGATCTTAATGGTTTAGAAGACGAGCGGTCATAAGTGGTCCATCAGATGCTCAAACATCAGTGGTCCAACAGATGAGAAGACCTCAATGGTCTAGTAGATAGGAAAAACACAGTGGTCTAGCATCCCATCCGTCCTTAGTGGTCAAATAGATGAGCAGACCTCAGTGGTCCAGTAGACGAGAACACCCTAGTGTCTCATCAAGGATGAGTCCCACATCAATACAAGATGTTTCACCTATACGACTAAAAATATTAATTTCTATACATTCAATTATACTTGGTATGATTTGTCATTTATTTGTGGTCTTGCTATGTTGTCCTGCTTTGTGTTCTGTCCTTTCTGGTTTGGGTTCTATAATGAGTATTGTGTTACTCACCCTTTCCCAGGCTTCACCCACACTTTTCATGTCTTGTAAAGGTGATCGATGCTTTGATGGAGACCATGGTGTTATGGGACTAGGTGGTGCACAGTGATATGGGATTTATGGGGCGTAATTCCTTAGCTATAGACAGTTTCCCACCACCTACCCATCAAGTATGGTTTTAGCAGATGTATTGTGGTAGTTGTACAATCCATTTTGGTTTTGAGAATGTATTTTGGACCCTTTTTACTTTTCAGTTTGTTTTGTACTTTCATTAGTTGTCTCATTGACCATTGTGGTTTACATAGTGTTTAAATATTCATAGTTTGTGTTATGTTCATGTGTATAGGATTAAAATAATTTCCTTCCCTATTTAGGATATTCCTTCTTGGTGATCTTTGCCAGCCCTAGCCTATGGATGGGGGGCTTGGGGAAGTCACTGCATGAGCCCTAGGGGATGTTCCGTGACATAGTATAATCAAAGGTGGTCGGTTCTTCCAAAATAACTTAGTGTCAGAAATTTTTTATTGAAAAAACAGTGTTAAGTATTTCAGGTTTGGATTTTAGACCAGGAAGTCTAGTGTTGGTGCGCGTCTATTGTATCCACACTCTAAGACCCTGAACTCTTATTTCTAACTCAGTACATGAAAACACTTGTTGAATGCATCTTTGAGTGTTTTCTCATGACATTTCTGAGTTATAGTCATCTCACCATCTATAATCTAATATCTATGGTTCATGTTGATCTATTTCAGGATGCCTCTATATAGAGAGCCAACTGGGATTCCAGTACATGACCACTTGGATGGTCCACAGAGTAACGAGGATTTAGTAAATGGATTTTTTCCTATGATAACACCTATCTGTGGTGTGATAGTGATTCTACTGCATGTTGGTAAACAGTAACAACCGTTGCTACCCGTAGAAGACTCTCATTGGTTCAGTGCCATACATGAGTTATAGTGACTGGGACCTCCTAGGTATAGGAGAGGGATAGATCCTTAGGTCAATAAGGATTGGCTGGTGGTGGTGACATGAGTCTGCTATCTAGTGTGGATACCACTTGAATAGAAGAAAATTCTAGTTGTGACCATTTTACATGGCTCAGTCAGGAGATGGTAGAGTATGATGATCCATACACATAAGTAGGCGACCCTCACCTAGTCTAGGTTCATGAAAATTTTTACGGCGTTGTTCTTCCTTGAATATTTGTTCTCTGTTTTCATATAGGAAATGGTTCACATGTATAAGGGAATCCTAACAGTGGTTGAGTACACTGTGAGGTTCACCAACCTCTCTCGTTACTCTACATATATGGTGTGTGACCCTTTGTTCAGGGCCTAGACCTTTGACCAGGGACACTGATGTGGAGATCAGGGCATCAATTATATCCCTTGTCATTCATATTTAGGGTAGGGTGCTAGAATGAGATCATTTAGTAGAGATCTTCCTTGCTGAGTAGGCACAGACAGTGGGAGATACCAATGGGAAATGGGTGGCCCAGTCATCTGTGGCGGGTAGCCGATAGATGATGTAGCATCCCTAACATGTCAAACTATTCGAAGGACAACCCGAGGACATAAGGGTGGTGACACTAGGCCGTTAAGTTAGAGGGAGTAATAAGGGGAGACTAGTATAGTACACTTGTTGTGGGTAGGGGCTCATGGCTCGTGATTGCCAGAATCACCTCACAGAGGACCAACATACGGTAGAGGGACTGCCGAAAAAATAGGAAAACGACATTTCTCTATGTAGAGGATGTGGGAGTGGAGTGGGACATATGGAAAGTGGTGGGAGTAGGTATGATATATTACCACCACCACCCCCAGGTCGTCCGCCACAGGCTCTAGGAGTAGGTGAATAGGGGCAGGCTCATCTTTAAGAAGGTGATGCCTATGGTCCCGACATCCTAGAGATGATACAAGGTGTGATATATGTCTTCTCCACTATAGTTGTAGTGTTTATAGACCCAGGTTGCAATCACTATATCCTTTCCATAGATTACGTTTGTATCTCAAATACTCCATGAAATTCATTGGATCAATACTAACGACTAGAGTCTTCTATAGGAAAGGATTTGATGATCACATACTGGTGTCAACAGTGTGATATTACTCTTGGAGGTAAGAGCTTCATCTGGGATCTCATAGTAGCGGTGTAAAAGCCTAATGACATCATTCTAGTTATGGAATGGTTATATACAGTCCATATACATATTGATTTTTTTACACAAATATTGCGTTATATCTGTAGATATGAGACTAGTTTTTACTTCACTAGTTAGATGGGAGCTTTTGAAGCATTGAATGGACTCACACATATGAGGGTGCAGAAGATCACAATTATGTTGGCTAGCATAACCCTCAGTATAACGGTTCATAAGAGTCCACAGTTTCCTACAGTAGTGGACATGTATGAGGATATCTTTTTGTAATATGTTCTAGGAATTCTACTTGCCAGGAGGTAGACTTCTGCAATGAATTGTACCATGAGAAAACACCGATATCTACACATGCATATCAGATGATCCTGTAGAGCTCTAGAAGAGGAGTTAAAAGTTGGAGGAATTTCATATAAAGGGCTTCATATTGCTCAACATTTTACAATGGGAATTTCCAGTGTTTCCTTCTAAGAATACAATAATAAGCTTGAGGTTATGTGTGGACTTCTAGAACCCTAACTAGGTGACCTTGAAGAACTTTTATTCTCAATAGAGGATTGATGACCTCTTTCATTAGATAAATGGAGAGAGTTGGTTCAAAAATATAGAGCTCATATTAGGCTATCACCAGCTTTGTGTATGTATTGACGAAATCTATAAGATAGCTTTCAGATGTTGCTATGGCCACTACGAGTACATAGTAATTCCATTTTCTGTGACAAACACCCATAAGTGTTAATGGGTCTCATCAATAGGATATTTCATCCATACATAGACTAGTTTATAAAGGTCTTCAAGGATTCAATCTTAGTATATTGATACTCCAAGTATGAGAAAATGATACAACAGAGGATGGTTCTAGACACACTCTCAGACCACCATATTTTCGGAAGGCTCCTGAAGTATGAGGTATGGATATGAAAGTTCCACTTCCTAGGATATGTCACATTATAGGCTATAGTTGTGGTGGATCTTGTGAATATTTAAGTAGTTCATTGTTGGGATCCCCCCAAGAGATTTACCAAGGAGAGGATATTCTATTATTTAACTAGTTAATATTGGAGGATTTTGACTGACATCTCCATAGTGGAAACACCCATTAAAATGTTGACATAGAATGGAAGACCATTTGTGGGGATAGAAGGAATCCAAAAGAGATTTTAGAATTTGAGGCAGAGCCTAATGAGTGATCCCATCGAGAGGATTTTAGAGGATGTCACAGACTATGTTTTGTTTTGTGATTCATCCGGAACTGGTCTTGGATACATCCTAATGTAGGGGAACATAGTGATTTATTATGGCTGACAACAAATGATAACACATGAGATGAACTATGTGACTCATGACCTAGAGTTGTAAGCGTTAGTCTTCAGACTGATGATGTGGTGCCACTGCCTTATGGGAGAATTATTCATCATCTACACTAACCACAATAGTCTCAAGTATTTTTTTCATAGAAGGATCCAATACTAAGACACAGACATTGGAAAGTGTTCCTCCAAGAAAATGAATTCAAGATAGACTATACTCATGGAAGGATAACGTGGTGGAAGATTCTCTTAGTAGGAGATCAAGTACACAACTACTAAACGGCGCCTTAGAGAAATTGTCCCCACTTTATATATCCTTTGTGGATAGAGATGATATAGCTTATCTTCAGTCAATTTTAGTTTCCCCATACACATAGAACATGTCGATGTGGTACAACTCAGAGATTATATATGGGAGACGACATGTGGATAGTCATCCATGGGGATGCACATGAAGAATATTCCAAAGGTGAGAAGCACATCAACATTTTCTAAGGACACACTGTAGTAGCTGTGGCTTTGCAGGAAGAGGTGTTGTGGGAGTTCCATATATCCCCTCTGGCTATACATCAAGGTGTATCAAAGATGCACTAGGACCTCCGATGTCAGTACTAGTGGCCGGGGATGATGATGTAACTAGTAGAGTTTGTCTCGAGATGCCTCAATTGTTAGAAAATGAAGGTAGAGCACTAGGTTCTAGTAGGATGAACACAACCCCTTGAAGTAACAGTGTGAAAGTGGGATTGAATATCGATGGAATCCCCGACAGACATACCACATATATCAAGGGGGAATGATACCATTTGTGTAACCGTAGACCGACTCACCATTTCGGCCCACTTCTTACCCATTTGGGAACACGGTTTACTAGAGAGCTTGGGATGTCAATACATGCATGAGATATTTTGACACCAAGGATTTCCATCTACGATTATATTAGATCATGATGTGCACTTTACATCCTGGTCATGGTAGGGATTATATATGGAATTTGTGACCAAATTACGCTTGAGCACATACAATAACCCATGGATGAATGGTTAGATAGAGTGGACCATACAGACCTTAGAGGACATGCTTCTTTCTTGCGTTTTTGATTTTGGTCCAAGTTGGGAGGACCACCCACCATAGGTGCAGTTTGTGTAGAACAACATCAACCACTCCACCATCAGTATTCCACTGCTTGAGGCAATGTATAGATGACTATGAAGGTCACCGTTATGATCAATAGATGTAGTGGAATCAACACTCATTGGTCCAAATACGTTACATGCTACCATTTAGAGGGTTTAGGTCATCCGAGAGTAGATGAAGACTACACATAGATGACATATGTCCTATGCTGATAGGTGACATAGACCCATGGATTTCAAAGAAGAGGAATATGTATACATATGGATCTATCCTCGATGATGGATACAATGATTTGGATATAGTAGAAAGTTATTTATGAGGTTCATCAAACCTTTCCAGATAAAACATAGAGTGGGAAAGGTAGCATACCGCTTGGCTCAAACACAATAGTTAGAGAGGGTGCATGAAATCTTCTATGTATCCTAGCTGAGTTGATACATGTATGACCCTTCTCAAGTCATTACCCATGGAGAGATGAACATTTAGTACATGGTGACATTCGTAGAGTACTTAGTAAAGATATAGGATCGACAAGAGTAGATCCCTCGTGGATAGTATATTCCTCTAGTTAATGTATGTTAGATGCATATAAATATCCAGAAGAGAACATGGGAGAGGGAGGATAATATTCATTCTCAGTAACCCCATTTTATTGAGTATAACTTATTTTGGCGTAAGTGGACGTAATGCCCCAAATATGAGAGTAATGAAATATACCATAATTCCATGAATTTATTTTTAAATATAATTGGGATTATTTCCAGACTAGGATCTGAGATGACACGTAATTCCAAGTCCTTATTTTTGAACTGTTTATAATTTTCAATTAATAAACACATGGATGAGTTATTTTACATTAAAAGTGTTTCATGAATAAAAATTATGAGGACACCATTGAACATAGATCATTGAGATTCCCCTAGAAAGGACCTAACATCGACTGGAATGGGTCGTCCAAAAAAAGTTATTTTTTGGACATTTTATATGAAAAAATAAAATAACATCAAATGTTATTTTATTTGTTTTCATCAACATTAATCAGAGGCATGTATACATTGTAGTGTAGTGATGAGGAGAAACAAAATATCATTAATGAATCTAATTAATTAATTAGTGTGGTGATGTTTCAATGCGGAATGTGTCTTCCTTCCTTGAATAAACATGAATTCAGAGTTGACAAACTACCGTGGAATTCCTCTATTGAACGGTGAAGGAACCATATCCAACAGTGAATGCTAGTGGATCAGAAAGTGGCAATGACATTCTTGGAGTGCATGGTCAGATCTCAAGATCAATGGATGAAGAAAATTGTTCAACCCCAACAGATCCATTTCTTAGGAAGGGGGTATTTATTCTATGTGAATTCTTCCTTTTACCTATTCTTTAAATTCTAATATGAATGTACACCAATTAAAAACAGATTGGCCCATGGATTATTCTTCGTTGTTGGTTGGTTAATGACACATGATAAATAAGATATCATTTTTTGTGGTTAATCCACAATTTTTAGTTTATCGTGATCCTCTTAACAAGAATGTATCTAGGTCTATATGAATAAAGACCCATATCATTCATTGGGTGTTCCTATGTGTGAATCATTCCCCTCACCTATTTATTAATACTCCTCATTCTTCATGGAACATTGATTTTGGTGCTGACGGTATACTCAGTCCAAATAGGACCGCATTGATGCATCTATGCATTTATCCATGGCATGAGGTCGTGAGAGATGCTAGAATCAGAGGGGAAGGGTCATGGCTTGGTGGGCATTGACAATAGAATTTAGATCCGACACATGGATATGATGACAGTATGAGACCATTACAGAGGGTCGTGGTGGAGGTGGAGGTCGTCGGCTCGAAGGCCAGCAATGGAAGTCCCCACAGAACCTAGCTACAGGGTGGCGGTAGCACATCGCCATGACATCTATGCCCTAATGGCAGTGATGTAGCCCCCAGAACCCAAGCTGTAGATATTGGTGATTGGTCATGGCACGAAGCCGCGATGGATGGGGGAACTGTGGCAGCACCGCTAGTTGGTGATAGCCAATCAGACAGGTAGCATGGAACATGGGCTGGTTGAATTTGTTTGGAGGGTGAACTATCGTGGCAGTCCGCACCATTGAGAGGGTCAATGCAGCTTTAATACTTCAATGGGTGGGGGCGACACGGTCACCGAATGCGTCTGATTGTCTACAGAAATGTCGGCCGCTCATGCAGCTGGGCAAGTGCAGTGAACTATGATGATGGGTAGTGCAGGCTGGAGGAAAACCTACCTTCCTTTACAGGCCAACCCAGATGGAAACTCGGGGCGTTGGGCAGCCCGGTGGGGAAATATCTGTTCGACCATGTCGGATTGGGTCACTGGGCAACCCAACAGGTTGGATCAATGACCGAACTGATCCGTGTCGAAAACAGACCTATATACATGGCTAATGGGCCATACCGGACTAGGTCGGGTCAGATGGAATGGTTCGAGTCATGTGGGAGCACCGAGCCTGGTTGGTCGGCTCGGTCTGACCATGTCAGATCGTGCCTAGATGCAACAAACCCATGTTTACTAAAACAAAAGTATCTTTTAGACTGGTCATCTTATTGATGTTCCGCCTAAAGCGTTCAGATGCTTGCAACTATATGGTCCTTTGAGTATAAACTATGTGTTTTTTTGTGATAGTAGGGTCGAGAACAATGAATTGAGATCTAGATTATTCTGGAATCTAGTGCACTAGAGAGAGGGAATCATATAGCTAGTTGTGAGACGTTGGATATGATAGGAGAAAACTCAGTGGCGTGGTAGCTGAGAGGACCTTAGTGGTCCATTAAAAGCACAGAAATCAGAAGTCTAGTAGATGAGCATAATTCAGTGGTCAAGCAGACGGGTAGACCTCAGTGGTCCAACGGATGGGCAGACCTCCGTGGTTGAGTGGACAAGGAGACCCAGTGGTCCAGTAGCTGAGCGGACCTCAGTGGTCCAGCGGCCGAGTGGAACTTAGTGGTCCAGTAGCTGAGCAGACCTCAGTGTCTCATTAGGTATGGTTCCCTCAACAGTACAAGATTTTTGAACATTACAACTGAAAATATTACTTTCGATACATTAATTTATACCTGGTTTTGAGCTGTCTTTTCATTGTGGTATAGATGTGTGGTCCTTCTTTATGGTATTTCCTTTGTGGTTGGGTGCCCACTAAGTATTGTGTTACTCACCTCGACACGAGATTTTCATGCACCTGTCAGGTCTCATGCTGGTGATCGACGTTTTGAAGAAGACCATGGTGGTCTGGGACTAGGTGGTTCCATGTGGGATGCGATGGACAAGACATAATTCTTCTACTACAAACACCTACCCCGACGTACCCTTCATGTAGGGTTTGAGACTACAGAACATAGAAGGTGTACTTTCCTTTACTGTTTTGGGCTTGTATTCTAGACCCTTTTTTACTTTTCAGTTTGTACTGTACTTTTAGTAGTTTTCGCAGTGACAGTTGTTGTTTACCTAGTGTTTACTATTCCACAGTTTTTGATGTGTGCCTATGTAATGGTTTAAAGGAAATTTCTTCCCTTTTAGGGATGCCCCTTCTCAATACTAGTCACCATCCCCTGGGATATAGAATGTGAGATTGGGGTAGTCACAACACGAGTCCTGGGGGACGGGTTTTGACATTTAAGGGAGTACTATTGACTTTTTCAGTGGGGAATAAATTAATTCGAAGGGATTACATTCATTTTGATATTATTGGTCTGAATATTCATCAATTTTTACAATGTAGTTTAATTTATAATTAAATATATTCATATTTTTTTATATTTACTTATAATAAATCATGTGTATAAATAGATATATACAAGGAAATGTATTTTTAAACTATCAAACCAAACAAAAAAATATTTTTTATTCAATACATCTAAAATAAAAAAAATATCATATTTATTTGTCTTATAAAAATGTGTTACTTTTTATATATATACTTTTATAAGTAATGTTTATATATAAATAATGATAATATTTACATATCGGTCTATATTGA
This sequence comes from Viscum album, assembly GCA_963277665.1. Taxonomy (NCBI): domain Eukaryota; kingdom Viridiplantae; phylum Streptophyta; class Magnoliopsida; order Santalales; family Viscaceae; genus Viscum; species Viscum album. The sequence continues at coordinate 65,050,175 of OY728165.1, read as the reverse complement.
TAATTTGATTTATGTTTATATTCTAATACAAATAACTAAATATTATTATATAATATATTTAATGATATATATATATATATATATATCATACACATTCGGTGAGATTTATTCTTAGTTTAAGATTTTATTCGTATCTTTTTATGTCATTTAGTAATTTTTCCACTGATTTACATTCTTATTCATTTGAAGGTGTTTCAATTATTGTGATTTCCCATCTGTTGGGAATTTTTTATCAATTATATATATATATAACAGTTTATATGAATTTGTAAATATTTTAATACATTTATATACATTTATAAATATTTTGTTCACATTTATTTCTATATAGTTTTATATCATATATGTGTAAACAAATATATATATATATATATATATATATATATATATATATATATTTACATGAGTTTTGTATACACATTTATATTAATATAAAATTATATATCTGAGTGTGTTTATTTATATTCATGTGAGATAAAAGTTTTTTTTATATATTTATGTAAATTTTTTTATATGTATTTATATTTAACGTTATTTATATCTATTAATGATTTTCCTAATATTATATTAATGTTTTTTATATATTATTTTTTATATTTTTTATATTAATTATATTAATTATCATTTAATATTTCTAAATTATTATTCCAAATTTTAATATTTATTGATTTTTTATTGAATTAATATTAAATAAATATTAAATATTGAATTAATATTAAATAAATATTAAATATTGATTTAATATTTAAGATTTATTTATAATTATTTATTTAATTATTAAATATTAAATATTTATTTTTAATTTATTATGTATTTGATTATTATTTTTTAAATCATATATTTATTGGGTTATTATTTAGTTATTAATTATTATTTTTTGAATTAATTATTAATTATTTTTTATTTATAATTTATCTATTTTTTATTTATTTTTCATCATTTTATTAAAATTTTCAAATCATTTATTATATATTATATATATATATGTATTGATTATATATTATTTTTATATTATATATTATATATTATATATTTATTATTTAGTAATTTTGTATACTTTTATTATCTAGTTTTTAATTGTTTATTAATTTTATTATTAATTTAATATAATCTTATTTAATAACTGGTTATTAAATTCTTATTTAATAGTTTTTTATTTTTTATTTTTTATTTAATTTTAATTTTTTGAAATATTTTATTATCTATATATTAATTATTAGTTTATTTTTAATTTTTAATTATTTTATTATAAATGTTTTATCAATTACTTATTTATTATATATATTTTATATATTAATTATATATTTCTTTATTATTGATTTATATTATATTTATTAGTTATTAGTTACTTAATCTAAATTAGTAAATATTAATAATTTCTTATTAAATTTTAATTTTTAATTAGGAATTATTAATTAATAATTATTTAATATTGAAGTATTAATTATTAATTCTGAATTTGTCATTAATAATTTTAAATAATGAATTATTAATTTTATATTATTATTTATTAATTATTTAGTTTTTTCTATTTGTTATGTATTATTTGTTTTTCATTCAATATATATAAGTATAATAAATTCTCTTTACTCACTACATAAAGAGACAGCTAGGGTGGAAATGTCTTTAGAGAATAAGCATGATATAGGGGGTCAGATATCACCCAATGTAGAATTTCTATATAGGGAATATACATGCATGTGCTTGTGGATATGTATGTGCATAGTAATAAATAATAAATGATAGTTGACCTAGGGGAGATGGGGATGGTCTCAAGATATCTCGGCAAAGGCGATATCAATGCTTATGGATTCTCTAACTCATTTGTTTTTCATACGAGATTGAGGTTGATATCTTTATGGGGTGTGTGATTAATAGTAGTATTCTGATTGGTGAATTATCAAAGAATGGCAAGAAAATATGTTCTTCATTGATGATTTCTAGCTCAGGTCAATAAAAACATCTCTTTTACTCTAATGATTATACTACAAATCGGGTCATCAATAAGAGAACCATGATACATGTTATTGTAGATCAAGATTCTATATATGGTAGATTTCAGATATGTGGACATTCAATCCTTACAAGATTAGATTGACCTTCTATAGGTATGATATGGAATACCTTTGAACTGGTCACTTGCTTCTCTTGTGTATGGGGTTTCTATGATTTCAAATGTATCCTTATGGGGTGAGGGTATTACCATTTTCTCTTCCCCAGTGATAAATAGAAGAAAAAATCATGGGAATTTGGTCTAATTTCATTGAAGCTGATAATGACGTGTCTCTAGGAATAGAATCCCTATTTCAATCCATTTGAGGTAAAAATTTTGATGTCCCTTGATTGGGTAAAATTTATTCTTCTTAATTGGATATTATGGATTCAAATAAATTGTTTATTCCATTAATGAACCCTTTGGTGTTACCAAAAAAATGGATTGAAAAACTAAGGATGCTTTGTTTGGATTCTATGCTCAGATTTTTGTTGAACTAGACCTAGAATCCAATCTAGTTGAGAGGGTTGATTTTGCTTCATTAATAAGATGAATTTTTGTTTAAATTAAAATATGAGAAGGTATCAATTTTATTCTTAGGATTATAATCAATTAGACAAAAAATTTCATTGCTAAAGGGATCTCTGATGCTTATTCTGCTAAAAAACTTCATGATTTTTCCGGGTTCCTTAAGAGATGAAATGAATCAAAAGAACTCCAATGGGCTCCAATTCTTACTCCCACTATCAAGACACCTCAAGATGATAAATAAGATTAATCAAGGATAAAAGAAAATATTTCCAAGGAAGACCAAAATGGTACTGCTCGATAGCTGAAGGATAAAATGAGTGAGGCGACTAATTTATTGTAAGTAACTCATTGAATGTGTAATGAGGATTGTCAGAAAAATCACATGTTGGGTCATGATCATCAAGATCAGATGGGAATGAATATTGAAAATGGAACATACTTCACAAATGTGGATAGATCATTAAAGCATTCTATGTGACTGGGTAATTAGGCTACACATGAGTCATGCTATAGGGATCTCCCTACTATTTAGAACATCTGTGTTTTAAAGGATAAAGATGTTGTCAAAACATTTACTCATGTTTTGTATGGTGAGTCAGATATGGATTTTCAATCCAATGATTATTCAGCTGAACTGGACACTGCTAATCATATAATTATAGATGAGAGAATGATTTCATCGAGAAGCTTATAGGGAAATTTTTTTTATTATGATTCCCCTTTATGAAACACGTCTACTATTTCAACTGGAATGATTAAAATAGAATTATATCAAGGGATGTGGGTGCAGATGTGGTCGAGAAATTGATTGGAATGCCTTACAGGAAGTAGAACACATAATTGAGATAATGGAAGAACATAGTCATTGATAGTTATTTTTAAAGGAAGTGATGCTTTGTCTAACCCTATATTTTTATTTATCTATTATGTTGTTTTTTATTTGAATAAAAGAGACTTTATCCCTACCTTATAAAAAAAGTAATAATTAAAAAAACAAACTAATTATGATAATTTTAAAATTAAAATAATTATATAATACACATATAAATTATGAAAAATAAAATGTGAATAACTAATATTAAATAATAAAAAACAAATAATAATTAATGAATAAGAATGAATAAATAACTAATGAATAATAATAAATAGATAATAATTTAAATAGTAATATTAAATTGTATAAAATAAAAAAACATTATAAATTAATTATGAGAATAATGAAATATTAAAATATAAAATATTAAAATATCAAAATAAAAAAATAAAAAAATATTAAAATTTGATAATAAATTAAAAAATTTGAAAAACATTATCATATAATAATAATAATAACCTCCATGAAATAATTTTTTGTAATTAAAAAAGTTCTTTAAGTGAGTTGCCCAATTTTAAAGAAATCACTGCTAAATCATTCAATAATGGTTTTGAGAAACTGCCACTAACTTAATCCAGATACACGATTTAGCTGTAGTTTTCCAAAACTATCACAAAACAATTTAGCAGTAGTCTAAACTGTAACTAAATTTCTATTCTAGAATAATGTATATTTTTCATGTGTTACATGTAATAGAATTTTTTTATTGGGTTACACGTATCCCCAATCTTAGCTTGAGTTATACACAACAATGACTTTAAAAAAAAGTAACATATTATTAAAATATTATAATATAATACTATAATTTCCACCTATATATTATAATTGTGGTAATGAATAGAATAAACTAAATTATACAAATATGGATGACACATGTATATAATATGAATTATGTGGGGGCAAATTCCCCCGAAAAGAAAATAAACACTTTTTTAAAACATAGGAATTCATTTTCAAGAAAAATATTTTTATCAGAATTATATTATAATAACAAATTGATTAAACCAATTTTGGTAAATTATTTTATTGAAATTGATAAATTATATAATAAGGAATATATTAAAAATTCTTCTAATGTGATTTATAGACAAGTTATCCGAATAAATTCAATTTTTCACATAGAAATTCTATTTTCATAAAAATAATGTTTTACAACCATTTAATGAATAAAAAAATTTTGAAACATAATTTTGGGGCTAATAAAATTTCATTTTGAAAAAATACCATTTTTTATATAGAGGGACTTCAATCATAACTTAGAGTCATTCTTTTTGTATTTTTCTGAGAAGAATAATTTTTTTAATTCAGGAGAATACAAATTTTTTTCCCATGATGAATTTTAACATAATTTATTATACCAGAATTAAATTTTAATTTAGTTTTAAATTATATTTATATCAATTATTCATATATTAATCCAATTTAGTTTATTGGGATGAATTTCAAAATGAAATTGGATTGAAATACATTTGAACCATTTAATCATTTTCACATCAAAAACTAGTTGTTTCTTCATGTATGAGGTATAAAATTTAATTATATTTCTACCAATTATGTGATTAAATTTTGGGAAATTTTATCCGGTATTTATAATCATAATTATTTATTATTTCTATGAAGTTCAACATAGTTTTTTAAACATTAATCATAGAAATTAAAATTAATTACTTCAATTAAGTTATAACGAGTTTACTCAGAGGTTAAACCATAATAGTAAACAATTAAATGACCTAGAAAATTTTACAAAAGAAATTTTATGGAAATATTAAGACCATATACAACATTTTATATAAATTAATACATTATTATTGGAAAATTATGCAATGGATACCAAAAAATAGTGTTTACCTTTTTATATATACAATAATGTCACTCCTCCACCACTATAAAAACAAACTCACCCTAAAAACATATTATAAAATCTCACACCCATTGTATCAGAGAAAACCCAATCCAAATATCCTAAAAAATCCCTCTCTACATCCTAGAATCCTGAATTTGGGATGAAATACAATCAAGGAATTCCTTTTGATCAATCCAAAAGGAGTTGCCAAAAAAAGAGGTGGCATCCTTCAACAAGAACTTTTTTCTGTCACAACCCCATAAATTATTCTTATTGTATTCTTATATATTAATATATATACCCAAAATATAAATAAATTTTTTAATGTTACATTTTCTAACTATACCTAAACATAGTTCCATAAAATGGGAAATGAAATCATCATCTATGTGTACAATGATATACCTCTTAGTGAAATGATGTAGTTCATTTTTCCTTTACTGCCTCTCATAGTTTGGAATTATGTTGTAAATTGTATTTTTATATGATATACATGATAGATATTTTTTATTTTTTTCCTCATATATGATTATATAATACATACCATCATGTTTTCCCTTTTATGGGAATAAAACAACATTGTTTTCAGACATGTGGACCACTACCTCTTCAAAACGATGTGCTTCATTCACACATTACACAGAATGTAGTAAGGATGGTATAAATATACATAAGTGAAATATATTAAATAAAATTGATAATATATTGAAAATATATATATCATTTACTTCTATTATTTCTTTTAATACTCCATGTAAATGGAAACAAAATTCATGCATACGTACATCCTACCATCTCAATTAATAGCATATTTGAATACTTATTTTTTTAATTATATTATTATAAAATTATATATATTTAACATATATGATGTTTATATCAAGTTTATCATTATTGACCAGAGGAAATTATGATATAATTAATATGACCTGAAATATCTCATATAAAAACAATGAAAATAACAAGTTGGTTATTACGTGAAATGTAACGTTAACATAGAATTGTTAATAAAAGGGTAATAAATGTTCATAATAAGACCATATACTGTATGATTTAATTTAATATGGTTCTATTATTATTTCTATAAGAATCATATATGCAATATATGTTCATCACATCTGGTAAGACCATAGTTTAACGTCATATGATGAGGATGTTGGTTTTTATCATCCTATATTATTTATATAATATTTCCTAGGTTTATATAGGGCTTGGATTCTATTTAACATCATCTACTAAAGATATTGTGGGTTGTGGTATAAGTTTGCACTACTCAAAATGATGATGCATCTAGTTTAAGGCCACTATGCATGGACACAAGTGGTAGCTAATGGTTTAATTTTATAAATATGTGACCACTAGATTTTATTGTTTTATTTCATAGAGCTTTGACAATGGTGATCTATAGTTTATGGTTTTATAGATTGGCACACGAGGCTCACATGAAGTATTTCTTGTGAAACATGGATTTAGTGGTAGGTGTGATATGCTCCCCATATATGCTGATTAAAAAGTATGATCCATTAAATTTTTTTATTTATAATGTAAGGACAGTCTAATTTGCGTTCTAGCTATAGAGGATTATTTTTTGGGTATAATTGCAACTCCGGGATCCAATTTCATATGACCCTAAAAGATGTAGTGGGGAGGGACCTTCCTATAGAACTCTTTCACTGCATTATTTTAGTGATTATCTATATAGTACATTGAATTAATTATATTTTTCTTGTGTTATTAAAACTCTTGCAAAGAGACATTTTTTAGTACATATAGTATCTTATGGGCATGCAAATAAATTTTGAGAAAAAAATATAAATTGAATAGGAAAAAAATTCTTTTATTCCATTCACAATGCAGAATAAAGTCGCCTGGGAAATATCGTGATATTTCATATGACTATCCCATAAAGAGTTATATATTTTTTTGGAGATGAAATATTTTTGGAAAATAAATTTTTTTATGATGTTAGAGTGGTTTTTGTTGATTTCCTCAATCTCTCTATTCACTTTTGAATGATATAGGGATGTGTGGTTGGACTATATGTTGTACTCGAAATACAATTTCATGAGTTCAATTGCGTAGATTTTGTATTTTTATCTTAGAGAATATTGTGAGGAATTCCAAAATTAATAAATGATGTCTAAGTTCACAAATTTGATCATAGGACATGATTGAAAATCGTTCAGTAGAACTACGACTTCCCACATTGAGAAAAAGTCTATTATTTCCAAAATGGACATGTAATCTAAAGTTGTTTCTAGTCGGTAGGAAATGAAAATTTCAAGTTCCCAAAATGTGAAGGTATATGTTTATTTTTTTTGAGAATATACTTTTTTTGGGGAATTGAACTGGAATTGATCTGACAACATGAATCTTGTTAGACATATATATGTATTCATGAACCTCAGTTTTCCAAAAGTAACTCAACCTCTCAATTTTATGGGATATCATAAATCATTTTTGGGGAGCTCCACATTATTTTTATTATTTATGTTTCATGAACACAGGTATATTGTCTCCTTGGATTCAATTGAGATTAATTCCATTGTAACCACCCCTATAGAGAGCCTTCTGATGGTTGGGGCCAATCAAGAAGAGAAAATGAGAAGGACGCCAATATATTCTCCCATAAATGGGTCATTCATGTGGGATAATTAAATGATGAAAATTATTAAAAAATAGAGTAATAAAATAACATTTTTCTTTGACCATGGGGATATTTTATGGATCGGGTGTAGAAGATCCCAATGAAAAATATTTGAGTTGTTGATTATCATTATCAGTGTAGCTAGAATAGGTGATTACTCCCTAATGTTCCACCTGAATGAAAATGTCACCTTAATCATGATCTATATGTGATAAAATTATGCATTCCATATCATCATATTTACCATTGTTCTACAATGAATTCCACCATTGTAGTGGAATGGAATTGGACCATCAACTAATGAGTATATTTTATAAGGGGCCCAATCCCTTAATTTATGATAATATATTAACCCTTTATTTGTTTGATTTCATGCTTAGATATTCCAATCACCTGTAAATATTTAACATCAATATCAATTTCCCTCTCGAGAATACTAATATTATCATGATACATCGACTAGCAGTTAGTAAAAAATTATAAAAACATAATTGAGTAAGTCATGTTAGTCTATACATGAGCGATGAAGAAAATCCATATAGATACCCTTTTGAGATTGGGGTTATATAAACTTATACCGATTAATCTCTAGGTGGAACATCAAAAATAATTTACCAGCATAGTGAATATTTACCCACCAATATAATGGGTTCATATAGGAAATTGATATCTAGGGGTATTTCCCCTGGGTTTAGGTTCATGGAAAATAAATCTCCCAGTGCATGACCCTCGGGATATTTCAATGTGAAGAACATGATGTTTACCTGATGGAGGATTACATCCTAGAACTTAAATCTCCCAATCATTATTGGATTTTGGAGGATATAAATAAATCATTACATAAAAAGATACGACGTTTACCTCATAGTTCTAGAAATATTATTGTAAATTATTTACTATGAAGACCAGTGCGTGAAAAATATTCTCAATAAGGGGGTATCTAGCCTCATTTTATTCAGGATGTTTTTGATATAATATCGGTTTTTTATCTTCAATAATTATTCTTTTGGTACAAGAGGATGGAGATGGATCACTTAAGGTAATATGAATAAGGTTATATAATATTTCCTAATACAGTTGGAATTTTAAATATAGTTTTTTAAGGACAATTATTGATATCATCAAATTTAGATTAATAGCCCCCACTCCATTGGTATAAAATTCCTTTTTTATGATTATTATAATTTTCTAAAAATTTCTGTCCATATTTTCAATGAATCAGTGAATATATGCTATGTGTCCTCAAAGACCCCGCAATATCTTCATGTTCCATTGGGGATGCATCTGATTTATACCCTTAATTATATATTTTTTATCTCGATTCCACTATTTCTGATAACATTGATGTTAAATTTCCAAGGGTTTCCCATGATACACAATTCAATAGATTTTTATTCAAGTGATAAGTATAGTGTAAACTAAACACTTCCTCATGATGTCTTATATAGTCTTGGTTTTTGCGGAATTTTATGACAAAATAAACTACACTAGACACCCCTAATTTCATATTGAGTGGTTTAAATATAAGGTTCATAGACCATTATTAATTAGAACTATCATTTTTCAAGAATAAAGATGTTACCATGAAGAAGAAGGTTACTTGGGTCTCTCTAAATGCGTTCACCATATCGTCCCAAAGGGATATTCGGACACGATTATTCTTATAGTATCGATCTTTCATAGATAAGGCTTGTAATCCATCCATGAAATAAATCTATATCTCTATGATACAAGAACTCCATGATGATTTTTTCCATAATAATATTATTATGTTAACTATCATCTATGGAACTATTGGAAGGTTGATTTTGTTTGAGTCTGGTTGAACCCCTAATGACCCAATGGTAGGCCAGTGTGATGTAAAACAACCAATGGAGTGATCCATTGTGTATCCTCATTGATCAATAAAAAAATATCATAGTTCTCTTTCATGATAGACACATACTGATGCTTTTCCTTTGGAATCATGGCTACAAAAATCAATGATTCCCTCATATCTTATTCAATTATATGTTTTACCAAAGTAATCTAAAAATTAGTGGTGGAGACATTGACTTCAAATACTAGAGGGGTATCATATGAGTCCTCTTTAGATTCTGGGATATTAGGGTTATATGGAAGACTAGGTTTTCCTGAAATTTCTCACTGGAGGGTGAAATGAAGACCTTATATGTTGGGATATGATACTTAAATTATGGGATTATTCTATGTAGATACAATAGTAGAAAATTATGACGGGATATTCCCATGTTGTTTCCAACTACAAGGTGCATTCCTCATTTTGAAACAATGATAACAGATCATCATCCATTGAGTCAGCCCTACCTTGTAGAACATGCAGGAATGCCTTATATTGAGGACTATAATGAGAAATTAAATTTAATCTAAAAGGGTATGGTATTTTATAATTTTTTGGGCATGAATTCTCTAAGAGAATGTGGAAATTAAGGATCACACATTATTTTTGGGGATTTTGGGACCAAGTTGGATGGAGAAGGATGTTTGAAAAGTTTTCTTTTTCATAGCATTGTCTTTTGTTTTCAAAGAGGATAAATGAATTCACTTTGTAAAATCCGTGGTAAACTATAATGATTCATTTCTGATTTTTATTTGAAAAGTATCATATGTTTGTAGAACATGTGATGAAATCAATATGAAGGAATGGGGGAGTAATGATGTGTTTTTGATAATGGAATGGACTTGGCACATAAGTAGAAGCGGCATGCAAGTGTGGAGTGCAAGTATAAGTGATGTTCATGTTTATTTTGTGTGCTAGTCATATTTTAAGATCATCACATAAAATATGAAAATGGAAAGAATGTGTATCACTTGTTAAATATTTGCACGCATGTACGAAGAGGCACGCAAGTATAAGTGGCATGCAAGCTGGGATAGTGCGCAAGTGAATGTGGCACACATGTCATGAAGTGGTGTACAAGGTAGTTTCATGCTTCACGTGTAGGGCCAAAAAACATTCTATAAATAGATGGATATCATCCCCATTTTCATATTCTCAACACTTAAGAGAAAATTTTGAGCTCTGATCACGCAAGTAGTTTAATGTGGCATGCATCCTGAAGTGTCCTTCAGGTTTTGTGTTATGCACAAAAGTGGAATGCAAGTAGAAGTGGAACACAAGTTATAATTAGCATGAAAGTAGGAAGTTGTGTTCTATAAGTGTCTGTTGTATAATTCCAATGTGGTGATAAAATTTTTAGTTTTTTCCAATGGAGGTGCAAAATTAGTTAGTGGCCACCAAGAAGAGTGGCACGCAAGAAGGGAGGCATCCAGGAAGAGTGTCGCACAATAAGGGAGGCACACAAGAAGAGTGGTGCAGAATCCGGGATGCATGAAATCATGGAGTGACACACATAATTTTTTTATTAGGAGGTTCTTAGAAGATTCTATCCTGGAAAGTGAATAATTGTTTTGAGGGGTTTTATTTGTGAAAGATCATTTAGAATAACATGAACATTGCATTACCCTATTTGTGCTAAGAGGTAGCACATACAGTAATATATTTTTTTCAATGCACCAAATGAGTGTAAGGGAATATCCTACTCATTTAATTCCGCATAAAATGATTATTTTCTAGTGGATTGTGTGGTACTAGACTGTTTCTCTACCATACCAAGGACGTAGCTACACTTGTTGAGTAGGTAACCTTGTAAATCTGGTATTCCTTCAGTTGTTTGTGTTTAGTAGAGAATGAATTCTTTTAAAGGAGGTAAAAGATGTTTTTATTAATGGGAAACATAAAAAGAAAAGGATATCACTTATTCACCCATCACCCTCTTAGTGATACATGGATCTTGATTAGGAACTTCAATTGGTATCAAATCCAGGTTCCCTCTGTTTGTTATTTTCTAAAGTTATGATGGAGAATCTGAATTGAGTGAACATTAATGGGATTTAGATATTTTATAGAAAGGAGTATCATATCCAGAAATATAAAATGAATCCTTATCTTATGTTTATGGGGGTATGAAGTTCTTGAAACTAAAACTGATGTATTTACTCATATTGATTATAAGGTTCCACTTACTCCATCCAATAAGATTAATACTGATAATGATGGAAGAGATAATAATTGGATTCCCTCATCTGTTTTTGAGAGTGAGTTTTTAAGCATGAAAGGTGTTTCTATAGGTAAAGGCGTCTAGGATTAGTTAAATTAAATTTATGAAGTAAGTATAAAAGTGAAGAAGGAGAAACTAAAAATATGTAGGCTGAAGTATAAAGACTTGAAATTTTGACAATCCGAAAATATAGAGGACTGCATTACCATGGTAAATGACATTGTCAGTATAATCAGATTTGTTAGTGAAATGATAGAGGATTATACAGTTGTTCAAAAGATCTTGAGAACTTTACCTAACAACTTTTATAGTAATCGTTCTTCATTGAAATATAGATACCCTTAAACATTATCTCTATATATTTTTTATAGAACTCTCATTACTTATGAAATGTGAAGGGAAAGGACTATGAAAAGAAAAACAAAAAATGATATAGAAATTTCATTCAAGTATGAAAAGAGATTAAATCCAACTAAGCCTTTTATTAAATATGATGGTGGTGAATATGATTCTGAAGATGAGGCATGTAAAAATTTTGATGAAATTTTATCCTTGTTTTCTATGAATGTGAAAAGTGGTATAAGGAAATACAAGGGAAAAATTCCCTTAAAATGTATCGAATGTGGATCCATTGGTCACTTTTTGGCTAACTATCCTCAAAATAATAAAGAAAAAAGATAGCGATGATGATGAGAGAAGTACAATAATGTTGTGGAAGAAACAAGTAGCAAAAGATAAGTATTATTCCAAGGGGAAGGATAAAAAGATCTTCAAATCAAAAAGAAGAAACCCTCTATCCAAAATGAGGAAGAAGAAGATAGTGGTGCTAAATCTTGGAAATTATTTTCTGAGAAAACAAGAGATAATTTCATTATTAAAATAGTGAATCATGATCATTATGGGAGTATTTATTTTGTAGAAGAAGAAACTCAACCTGAATGTCATATGAAAGAGTAGTTGAAAAAATGTTTCAGGAAGATCAGATGGCTTGAGAAGGAAACAAAGATGTTGATAAAAGAAAATTGCACATTAAATAATCAAGAAGGTATTCCTAATGAAAATGTCACGATGAAAAGAAGATTGATGTTTTGAATAATTCTATTGAGAATGAAATGAATCAAAATGATCATCTTGATTTAAAAATTAGGGAAATAAGAAGATGAGTTGGAACTTGTCCAAAAGAATCCTTCTAAAGATAAAGAAAGTTATATCATTTTCAAACAATCTATATCAAAAATGGTAAAATTTATAGTAATAATTAATCAAATAATGAACAATAAAAGTTACCTTCAATGATTGATAAGTAATATGGAACTATTTTTATGAAGAACAAATATAGAAGGATTGTGTATGTGGTCGAAGTTAGCAATGATGAAAAATCAGTAGTATTTAAAAATAATGAGTCCAAAACTATTTCTACTACATCTAGTTCTGATATTTTTGAACAGAAATATGAGATAAATAAGAATGTTATGATTCAAAACAAGTATGCTGATGGTCATCAATGTTCTGTTAAAAATAGTGTTGAGAATCATGCTCACCACTCCAGTAAATATGGAAGTTTTATAGGGAAATACTTGTTGTATGTATAATTAAGGTATTGTGGTGGATTCAAAAAAATGCAAAATATATTTTGGTTTAACCATCACCCTTAGTAATATTCCACTTGTTATGGAAGACCAGGATTGAGGGGTATTCAATTCTCTCAAAAAAATAAGTATGAAAAAGATGATATAAATAAATATGAGAGGTTAGGTGTGAAATTAGAAAATAGGTTCCATCAATTGGAAACAATTTGTGAATGATGTGAATAACCTAATCATTTTTCTAATGGGTTTTTTTATTTCCAACACAACAAAAGGTTCTTATCAAATCTTATAATATGAAGGTGATGAATGAAATGGGAGAACCAAAATATCTTTTTGTCAAAACTGCTTTTTAAGACACAAAAGTAGAAATTCCATGGATTCTTGATAGTGGGTGTTCTTATCATATGACAAGAGACATAAATTTTGTGAAGAATGTGAAATAATTCAATGAAGGAAAATCGAAATTTGGAAATGATGAATCTCTTAGGATCAAAGGTGTTGGATCATCAATAATCAAGAATAAAAAATGGAATCTAAGAAAACACTATATGTTGATGGTATAAAACATAGTATTTTTATTGTTTGAAAACTAAGTGATTAGGGAAACAATGTTATCTTTATAGAATAAGGTTTATTATGAAATGTGAAAATGATGGAAATGTAGTTAGAAGAGGCTAATGTATAAAACGAATCTTGTTCCATGTTGGTTAAGTACATAACTCTTGTAACATGGGAATTATGGATCAAAATCAGTTATGGCATATAAGGCTGGGGAATATGTGTTAGATAAATATGTGTAAGTTATCATGGCGTGACAAGGTCTGCGATATGATTGAATGATCAAGAAGAGGATATTATTGTTGCACTATTTGTGGAAAAGGGATGATTAAAAACTCTATGCATAAGAGAGGTGACATTTGTTCAAAACAACCCTTGAAACATATATATTCAAATATCTGTGGACCAATGAGAAATAAAAAAAATAATAGAGATAAGTACTTCATGACATTAATTGAATTTTTTACTCGCATTACATGTGTTATTTACAAGAGACAAAAGTCATATTATTTCAAAATGTTTATAACTTTCAGGTTGAACGAATAGAAGGAATGTGAGAATTTAGTGAAGATGATGAGAACTGATAATGGTGGAGAATATAAGAATGATGAGTTCGAATGTTATCCTATGTATCCTAGAATTTAGAATGAGTTCAATTCACCATACACGCCTCAATAGAATGGGGTTTCTGAAAGAAACAATAGTTGTTTTGTGGAAATGGGGAGAACTAGGTACTTTAACTTAGTACTTCACATTATTATTGAGGAAATCCATGAGCATTACTATATATATTCTGAAAAAAAATTTCTTTAGGTGCAAATAAAATATGACTGCATTCGAAATGATATATGGAGAAACTCTATGTCTGAAACACAAAAGTGTTTTTTGGAGTCCATGCATTATAAAAATGGAAATGTGGAAACCTTGGTATGTTTAAGAAAATTCGAGATGATGGAATTCCCCATCGATATTTTTGAGAAAGAAGATGAAACATCTGTTTCAATAAAGAAACAAATATAATTATTTATTCTACTGATGTGAATGTTATTGAAAATACTGATTATAAAAAGTAGTCTTATGATGATGTGGAAGAAGAGCAGGATAAGAATGTTTTTTCTACTTTTTGACAATGCTATAGATATTGGAAATATGACTTAAGAAGAAGAAACATACTCAACAAATTTAGGTGAAGATGAAGAAGTTCTAGTATCTCATCAAATACTGATGAAGAAGAGGAATCTCATAATTTTATTGGTGATCAACATCATAAAGTTTGAACAAGAAGAACATAAAAATTTGTGACACACACTTCGTTCTATTGAAATGTCAATCCGAATGATGTAAATGTTGAATTTCAGCATCCAAAATGGATTCAGGCTATGAATGAAAATATTTACTATATATATGAGAATTATAAATTGGAACTTATACCCAATCCGGACAACAAGAACATTATTTGTCGAAAGTGGGTTTTTTTAAAACAAGGTTAATAAAAAGGTAATGTGATAAGAAAAAAAGAAATATTAGTTTGGAAATGTTATTAACAAATAAAAGGAATTGATTTTGAGGAACCCTTTTATTCAGTGGGAAGGATAGAAAAATTCCGAATCTTTCTTGCTATTGTTTCACAACGAGGGTACAAAATCCTTCAAATGGATGTAAAACCCACATTCTTGAATTTTTATCTTGACAAGGAAGCTTACATTGATCAACCATGTGGATTTTTGATTATGAAGGGTGAAAGTTATGTGTATAGGATGAAGAGGGATTTGTAAGGGATTAAATAGGCTCTGAGGGAATGTTATTTTAAATTGGATTCTTTCTTGAGGAAGATGAATTTCAAGAATAGTAGAGTTCACAATAGCCTTTACATCAAGGAATGTGAGAAGTTTTCCCTCTTCATAATTGATTAAATCAATGACATTATCTTTGATGTAAATGATGAAAGATCATTTGAATGATTTTATGAGGAGATGAAGAATTCATTTGAGATGTCCATGCTGGGAGAAAAGAAATAATTTATTGGGTTGTAAATTTTAAAGAAGAGAAACCACATTTTTCTTTCTCAAGGAAAGTATGCTAAAGAACTTAAAGGGTGTTTGGCATGGAAAATTTGTAACCATTTTTCACACAGATATCAGTGGGAAACATGTTGTCTAAATATAGAGATGGAATAGAAGTTGTTTATAGAGAGTTTCAAAAGATGATTGGAAGTATATTATATTTGACTACATCATGACCTGACATTGTTTATGTTGTTACCTTATGTCCACGGTTTCAGAGTGCTCATAAATAATCACATTTAATTTATAGAATTTGGATTATCAGATATATCAATGTCATATAATTGGTTGGAATTATGTATGATGGTGCAAAATATATTGGTTCGTTTGGGTATTCATATGTTTGTTTGATCAGAAATGTTGATGATAGAAGATACACATATGGTGGAGTTTATTTCTGGGGAAAAGTTATTTTAGTTTTAATAGAGCGAAATAGAATTTAGTGACACTTTTCAAAGATGATGTTGAGTATATTGCTTCCACTCATGCTTCTACCAAACAGATGTGGATAAAGACTCAGTTGGAAAAGCTACTTTTTGAAGTGAAGCTATCCATACTCTTGGGATCTGATCATTAGAGTGAAATCAATCTTACAAGGAACCCGATACAACATTATAATTCAAAACACATTGACATGAAGTAACACTTCATCAAAGAGAAGGTGGGGATGATTGAATTGAATCCGGAGTATGTTCTTACATCGAAACAAGTTGAAAACATTTTAATTCTTCTCCACATAATCATTGATGATGTGGTACTTTATATTAATGTGTTTTGAATTATACTGTTGTAGTGAGACTATCAAAGGGAAGGTGGAGAAGAATGAATATGTCAACAACTTTTTCTAAACTAGGAATTTACTCCAGCTTCAATTAAATATTACCCACCTGCACTTTGATGAATTGGTACATTATTCCAATGTGTTTTTAATGGGAATGTTGTACGGGGTTCAAAAAACATTGACATAAAGTTCCACATCATTAAACATCAGGTGGATAAGTTAGAATTAAAGCTGTAGTACATTCCTACATCGGAACATGTTTCTAAAATATTCATTTTTCTCAACCTTCTCTTTGGTGAACCAGATACAACATTCTCATTAAAAACACATCTACATAATGCACCACTTCATCAAAGAGAATGTGGAGAATAACGAATATGTTAAAAACTTGTTCTGATGGAGGAACATACTATACCATGGAGGATCTACTTGTTGAAGTGAATAAACCCTTACACTAGGGATATGATAATCAGAGTTCAATCAATCATACAAGGAACCTGAAATGACATTATTGTTCAAAACACATTGAAATAATGTAACACATCATCAAATTATTGGTGGATATGAATGAATTGATGCTGGTGTACATTCCTACATCGGAACAATTTTCTTTAATATTAACAAAACCATTACCAAAGAACCCATTTTATAAATTAAAGTTGAAAAAGGTTGTCCAACCACTTTCTCATCAAGTTTTTGGTACGTGTGTCTATCCCCACTCTCATAATTTATTTGGATAGTGTTGTCGACGGGGATAATTGTTTCATAAATCTATCCTAATGGAAGCATGAATAAAGGGTGAGATGTGGGTAATGTGTGAATCCAACAGGTATATGTATGAACTATTCAAACTTTTTGTTAGAGTGGTTGTAGGAAACAAAATTTTGTATTCCAAGAAAAATAAATAAGTGAACATTACTAACGTAGATACTTATCATATTTTTTGAAGAAGGCTGTTGAGATGTTGTAATGAAATTTTATAGTCACTTCTTTTGGAAAGAATGGTTTTGTATGTTAGAAATTCATTTTTCCTATAATGAGATAGATCACATAGGCTTAATTATTGATATGTAATCTATTGCTTGAGGTTATAATTATTAGTGATTTTTGAATCATGGTTAACAAAAAAATCCAATGAGGGGGATTTTTGGGACTATTTTGTATTGAGAAATAAGTTTGAAGAGTTGTCTTTTGAAAAGAAATGTCTTTTATTGTAAAGTTTAAAAATCAATTCACTTTGTAAAAGCCTTGGTAAACTACGAATATGATTTTATGATTTTTGTTTCACAAATATCATATGTTTTTAGAACATTTTATGAAATCATTATGAAGGATATGAGAGTAACGAAGTGTTTTTAACAAAGGAAATAAATTTGTGTGCAAGTATAAGTGGTGCGCAATTGTTGAACAGTAGTATCAGTTGTGCACAAGGGTATGTTTCACACATGTCATATTTCAAGATCATCATTTCAAAATATTACATAGGAAATAATGTGGTGCGCATGTTATATATTGGTGTGAATGTACAATGTGGCATGAAGGAATAAGTGGCACGCAAGCAGGGATGGCACACAATTGTATGTGGCGTCCAATTCATGAAGTGGCACACAAGGTGAGTCTCTTGACTCGTGCATAGTGTGACCAAAATGCCTATAAATGGATAGCTACCATTCTCATTTTTCAAGGCTCAACCCTTAAGATAAAACTTGAGCTTTGATTGCGTAAATAATATAATGTTGTGCACAAGCTGAAGTGTCGTGCAAGTTGTGTGTGATGAAAAAATGTCGTGTGAAATTAGATGTGGCACACATGTTTTATGATTCCTGCATGTAGGAAGATGTGTGCCATAATTATGTTGTTTATAATCCCAAAGTTTCACAAAAATTGTCAGTATTTCACAATTGAGGCGTGAAAGTAGTTTGTGGCGCCCAAGCAGAGTGGTGTGTAAGAAGGGATGTGCGTATACAGTGAGGGACGTGCAAGCTGTTGCACTAAGAGGTTCTTACTAGCTTCTAGATAGGAAAGTCATGAATAGTTTTGAGATATTTGATTTATGAAATATCATCAAGAAGCACATAAACATTTCAATGCCGTATCTATGATAAGAGGGAGCACACAAACTATTTTTTTGTTTTCAAAGTGCTACATTACTGTAAGGGAATATCATAATCATTTTATTCCACATAAAAGGTTTGTTTTTGAGTGGATTGTATGGTACGAGATTTTTTCTATACCATACCAAGGATGTATCTACTCTTGTTGAGTAGTGAAACTTGTAAATAATTTTTCTTGGGGTTTTGTGTGTCCAACTGGTAATGGACTTTTATACCAGAGGCAAAGGTTTTTTCAATAAAAAAGAGACATAAAATTGATATTAATGATTCACTCCTACCCCTATTAGTGATACTTTGATCTTGAATGGGAACTTCAGGGGAGGATAACATAAGTTACCGGAGTTGGTGTCATGGGTTTCAATCAATGTATTTTAAGGAATAAATATATCCATTATGTTGGTATAAGATTATACTATAGTGTATTTATTATCCTTGGGGAAATTATACACTCAAAATAATTATTTTAGGTTTGTTTTAATAAATATTTTTTATACCTGACATCTGGATAATGGGACACATGGGAATCAATTGGAGTATAATTTCCCTAGAGTAACCCTAATCGACCATCAATTAGGTATTTGGGGAACCATTATTAAGAAGAGGGTACCAATACAAGCATAAAGATCATGTTATATCCCAATAAATAATTATAGAATGTTTCTGATGAGACTGAAACAAATTTAATTCTTACTAAAACAAAACCAAATTAAGAATTTCAGAAAATATTTCCATTGGTATTCTTATAACTCTTATCATACACCTTAATTTCATAGTTTAATGGGATCAAGTCCTATTACATGATCATCATTTTTTGGAGTGTTCAAGATTATAATGGATTAATACTATATCCAATATCCACTACGAATCAGTGTAATTACACTTCATTGATTTAGAAATTGATTTACAAAATGTTCCCCTTAAAATAAGCACCCTCAACTTCCATGGAAAATATTGTGATGGGAAGAAAATCCTCACGCTTAGATTCCTTTGCAGAATATTTCTCAGAGGTAGCTAACTCAATCCCCAAAATTAGGGGTATCTTCATTGATTTAATGAGGTATCCTTGAATTTCCATTGATAGGTGAATAGAATTGAAGATCAAGTGCCTCATTTTTGTGTTGGTTAGGCTCTTCAACACATCATATATCAATGTGAGTGGCATGTTTTTTTCTGTAGAAGGTTGTTCATTTTCAGGTGCTATAGTAGGCATCGATGAATCTTAATCTATGTTTAAAATGGTACTAGATGTATTCCACTATTGGTTATTCTGTTTTCATTGAAAAGATAACAACTGGAAATACCGTGGATGAGGTGGGGACCAAAAAGGGAACGGATGATAGTGGCATGGTCAGAGATGAGTTTCAAAATAAACTAATAGATTAACATAAAAGGGCTTCTTGATGATGAAACTATGAAGGGATATACCTGATGATCCATACACAAGGAATAATAACTTGTTCTAGTATAATGAACAGTATCATTTAAGGTACTATTACAGTCATTATTTTAATCAGTAATGTCGGATTAAAAAATCTTCATACTATATTATCTTCAAACAATCC
Organism: Viscum album; assembly: GCA_963277665.1. NCBI lineage: Eukaryota > Viridiplantae > Streptophyta > Magnoliopsida > Santalales > Viscaceae > Viscum > Viscum album. Next base: position 65,029,541 of record OY728165.1, on the reverse strand, counting down.
ATTAATGGTCTCACTAGGATGTTTCCAAAAAATTTATATAATGTGCATAATTATATTGAATTCTGTAGTTATCCACCAGTTCAACTCCATTTATCGAGATCAATTATTGATCCTCTTTAATGGAATAATTTAGAGATGTACGTCCCCTTTTTTCATCTCCAAATTTAAGATCATGATGTTACTAAGGGTGTGGCAACAGTTTTACTGGGAAATGTGGGATGGTAATTTATATTGAATTGATAGAGATTTATTTATAGTGATTTCTAAGGTTATGATACATATGTTATACCAGAATCTGGATATTGTGTGGTATTCAAAGGTGGTTCTAATTTACTCATGTAGGAACATATGATTCCATGGGTGTAAAAAATAGTCTTCAAAGGCAACTAGTAATTTTACGTTTAATATCTATGTATGTGGACTTCATTCAACTCACAGGATTATTAACTTTCTCTATTATGGTATATGGATATATGAACAACCTATGCCGAGATGTCACCCAATTTGACTAAAAACAATACAAATAGTACTAGAGTAAATTTATGAAAAAAATTCATTCGTTCATAGTGCATCCAATGATCCTATGTTATGATTAGTGTTTGGAGAAGTCTATATGTTTCACATCTTGGTGTCTCTAGAGATGTTCTAGCTTTAGACTCAGTTGTTATAGGTTGAATAATTAAATACTCATGGAATTGTTCATCCCATAAAGAGTGTGTTTTGTTCATTATTTTTGTAAAGGATCCCTAGGTTATTGGTCTTAACAAGGGTCTGGGGAAGAACTCTCTCACTTAGTCTATTCCATTGTCTATCTAGATAGAACTTGGTGAGACTACGCCGGGAGTGGATGCATTGCGGTGGGGGTGGGGGGCTTCCCATAATGTATCCTATAGGGGTTTCATCTAAGAAGACACTTCAAAAACAAAAGATAATATTTTTTCTCGAGGTATTTATTATATGACCTTGAAGGGGTAACCTGATTTAGAAATAATTAGTCGACCTCATGGATTCTATAAATTTCAGATCATTTTTGAAGAACTTCTAAAACCCACGAAGATATTCTAGGGATATGTGGGTAGGGAATGAATAAACTTTTACAATCTACACACACATTGTGATAACTATTCCTGATAATGGCACATGTTAAGAAAGTACAAGTGTCCCTTTCACCAATAAAAGATGCCGTAAACATGATCATAATACATATATTTAAACATGAGTAGATCATGAATTTCTATGTAATGAACAGATGTAAAACTCCATCTAAACAAGCATCTGATAAAATTCACCACTAACCCGTGGAGAATTACTAATCCGCCGAGGATGGAAAAAATCACCTAGGTATCTTTATATGGCCTTTGAGAATGATTTCACCCACCGGTTGAAGTAATAATCAATGTAAACTGTGGAAAGAACATTAGATAAACATATCAATGCATACATATCAGGGTAGAAATATACACTATAACTACTGAAAGAAGAACATAACAACCTAAACCCACCTCCATGTGGTCCATGACTACCCCCCAAGTTCCAAGTCACCCACCCTCAATCATCTAATCATTAACCCAGAAAGGGTAATGAGACCACAATAACCTACTATATGATCATAAATATTATATATATAAAATGATACAAGAAGATTGTGATCCATATAGACTAGTAGGATTCAACCAAAAATTCTATGAAATTAATTCCTATGATAACTAAAATGTCATAAATTAGGAACAAAATAGAGTATAGATTTTTTTTTAAAAAAATGAAAATAAATCCACATTTTTCATTTTTCAATAGATCTAGGTTTAAAATATAAGTTTAAAAATTTATATATAATTTACCTAGCTAATTTTTGAAATTATTCCATCTCATAATTAAAAAAAAAATTCTAGAAAATATTTGGAAACCATGATTCCTGATTCATTTATATCCAAAAAGAAAAGTAATAGAATTCACCTAATATAATGTTATATGAAATATTCAATATTATAGAGTCATATTGTATCACTTCAATAAATATATCAATCAAGATATCGAATAAATCAACCAGGGAAACTATTGTGCCAAGTAGTGACACTGAATTCTGTTACGTATTGAGTATCATGTATATGGATGTCATGGGTTCAACCTAGATACGATAGTGAGTCCACCATAGTAAAGCTTATAAAAGGTCCTTATGAAAAAAATTTAGTCATACAATTAGTATCATCTGTATCTAGAATAACAGTTGAAGGGAAAATTTCTTTCCTAGATGCACGTCTATAGCATTAGCCTTTCATGTTCAATGTAGATCCTCCAGATGGGATTTGATTCAAATATAAAAAATTACATATGGGTTATATATTCTTAATTATAATGTATTCCATAAATAGTTAATAGTAGTGAATGAGGTAATTAAGTTATGATGATCTTTAGAAGGTACCTTATCAATATCAATCCCAGGCTTATACAATTAAAAAATTTCTCACTCTGACCACTCAATCTCCCTCTATGTAAGTTATCACTTTTTCATCACCCGTCAATGGGAAGTATACAAATCAAGAATGTTACCTTATGTTATTATTAGAAATGTTTATCATCATAATGTTCCAAAAATTTTCTTAAATATAACCTTTTATAAAGGTAATCATACCTATATCACAAAAAAAATTACATCATAATGCCTAACGGGGCTTGAAATTTTCATTTCATTAAAAAAACTCAATGTTATTCTTGGAAGATTCATAATTTAAAACGGATTGTGGTTATTTCAAAATATTGATTTAGAATATCTTTCCATGTGAATAAATAACTTTTTACAGATTTCCAATGAATACCAATTTCAACACAATTATAACTTCATTATAAAAGGGTTCATTTACATTTTAGAAATTCATGAAATCAAAAATATATTAAAAGAATAACATATATCAAACCATTTCATACATGACATGATATTCACATTAAAACCCCAAACATGGAATAATCCCTCCCATTCCACATGGTATCCCTATAAATCTCATTCAAAGGGACTTAAAACTATCATATCATTCATCAACATATAAAACCATTAGACGGAACCCAAATCATTCAATTTTATTTAAAATGGGATAAATGAGTAATTTAGAAGTAAAATAATGTTCAACTATTATTGAACAAGTGTTTGACGGAGGAATATATCTTTAAATTCCAATGAAACAGTGAATTAATAATTGTTATAAAAGGATAGAAAAACCTAAATCAAAATCTGTAATCAAACCACAAAGGATCCCTGATGAGTTGCCTCTGATTGATGTCCCAAAATATATGAAGAAAAATCTTGATATAAAATATAAAATAACACAAATTCGTAATTCTATTTTAATAAACCATTATAAAATGGGATCAAACTCTGTAATAATAATATATATATATATATATAATTAAAATAACATGAGATATCATTGGATATGAGGATAAAAACATGTTGGAAGAGGATCACTACATGGATTGGAACATTTATCTTTTATGACAAGAGGTTTTGAGGTCAAAAACACCATTAGAGCGCTCCCAAAATTAAACAAATCGAATTATGTTTAAATGGGAGAATGTAAAGGTAAAAAAGGGGGGCCTTGGATTTTATTTAACATTTCATGTCACTAAAACCATATATAATAGTTTCATGGGGTTTCCCATAGGGTTAGTACTAACAGTACGCCAACACAGTGCTATATTCTTGTTTTATAGAAATGATTCAGGGTTCAGAAACTTGGATTTTTTTTCCATGAAAAAACTATATGATCCTTTATGTGAGATTTTCACAGTTAGGCTGTATAATTTTTTTAATATTCATGAATTGTTTTCCATAGTCTAGGATACATGAAAAGATACATTGTTTAGATTCATTGTTTTTTAAGACATTCACCAACCATGTAGAAGCCCATAAACCATCAACCCTCCCAAATAGTTAAAACAACCTGAAGATGGATACAATGAATAAAAAATCAAAAAAATACTTAAATGAAAATAAAAATAGTTAATGGTTTGTAAAAAACTACCCATCATTGGAACTTTTTTCAACATAAATCAACAATTACAAAAATATAATAATAAAACACAAGAGTAACACCATGACTCATCTTATGAGGTAGATGGTCCATAGTTTAGAAAAAAGAATCATCCAAGGAAGAAATCAAACACAAAACCAAGATGGATAGGAAAATACATTCCAAACATCTCAAACAAGTTTAAAACTAGAGACATAGAATAGGTCTCCACACCAATTAAGGATTCTTGATAATGGTGTAACATGATAAATTAACATAACTTCAATACAAAGAAGAGACTTCATCCATATGACAACGAGAATATATAATGTCTTACATAGAGAGTGTTGAAAGAACTATGTATCCAAAAAACAGTCAATAGTCATTCAAAACAATACACTTATGGTCCATATACATTGAAATATATGCAAGCAAAGAAAAAAATTAATAAGAATTTTTCCCGATGTTTGTACGTGATGGTATCCTATAATTTTGAATACCATGAATCACACCTTGATGATATCAACAAATCACATTGCATCACCTCCTAGTGTTTCGTCCGTCATGGATTGACATCATCATCCTTACCCAAGTACATTCCCAAATTATATCCAATTACATCTATAAAGAGATAAAACATTATATTAAATGAACAAGATGGTGATATACTTACACAAGGTAGATCACACATCTCATAAAAAATTATCTCTATCCACCATGTAAAAACAATAGGATACAAAAGATTAACATACAACACTAACAACATATAACACTTACCATAAGAAGACATCAATGGATGGATAAAAAGTCCTTCATGAATAAAAACCCATAAACATATAAATTCTAACAACATAGATTTTTACCTATCTATATAACCACAATGGACATCATGTAACTACATTAATTTCAAAAGGAATGTTATTCATTGAAGGCTGGCCATCCTCAATGCCCAAATGTAGAGGTCTCAAAAAAATGAAACAATCACATAGGTCTCAACCAAGTTAATAATCTACCACAAAAAAATATCCTAAATAATCCACCAAGATATCCTAAAAATGGGGTTTTAACAATAAAAAATCCAAAAAGAAAAAAAGTCAAGAAGTTTCCCCTCTCGTGTCATAAGTAATAAGCTACTTCAACATCAACCACCACTTCCACCTCCTATTGCTATGTGAAAATATTCACTATAAGAATTTTAGATGGAGCATTATTATCTTAATACATCTTCTAAAACATATTAAGGTTCTAATGATACTAAACCGAATCATCAAATTCCTCTCTTCCAAGATACAAATCATTTTAGAGAGACCTAATCAATTCCACTATTTACAAACTCTTAGATATTTTCTAACTCAACATGTTATGATGACCAGGTGACCCACACTGGAAGAACATGACACACCCCTTATTTCCCCCATAATAATATCTTTCATGAATAGGAATGAGTAATTACTAACTTCATCTCGTTTTTATAGATCGTCTTCATCTAAAAAGTCATATTGAAGAATCTAAATATTATAGGAAAACTTTCCCTCTAACTTAGAAGTTAGTAGATCCCGATGAGGATCATTTCAACAATAGACTACCTTACTAAATCCACTAATAACCACCCAAATTAATAAATACTATTAACATGAGAATTACATGGAAAATGATCAATTAATCCCTCATCTTGACCGAATCCCATAAACTCAAAATATTTTTTACTAATTTTTCTCATAATACTACAACTGAATGAAGAGTAACATAAATAATTTCCAGGACATTATTTAATATAGACAACAGGTAATCACTACATCGCTCAAATAATATAAAGGTACCATAAAAGAGATTTTTTTAGAAATTACCATTACATAATCAGGATTCTTTAGAGAAATTAAGGAATTATAATATTTTTAACCAAACATCAATATATTAAGAGAACCCTGATGGCCCATGTAAAAATTTGGTCGACAATCCTAGAAATAATCAATGGGTTCCATGGACTAGAAAGGATCCAGATCCCCAACTTGATTCAGTGCTTAGGATTCCATATAAATGTTAGAAACTAGTTCTAGAAAACAATAATGAACTATAAAAAGGACTGGACAATTAGATAATCATTCTATCTTATATAAAGACATTAATGTTAGAACTCCGTTCTTCACTCAAGTGAGGATCCTTTAAATTTTTGGTCTAAATATTTACTTCGAAAAATATAATGATGAGTAATGTGTTAGTTAATGTCTTAGAGATTTTTAGGGCATGTTGGAATCTTGGAACTTGTGTTTTTGGAAAAATAGGCATGGAAAACGATTTAGTGTAAATTATGCATTAATTCCTCATTCTTCATAAAACCATGCGGAATTTTTTTTCTAGATAGAGACACATGGCATGGTTTTTTAATGTTCATGCGGCCAAACTAGGTAATAAAACCTTTTACCTAGGTAAACATGCACGGTTTTTTCATGGTTTTTCAATCCATGAAGAAAAACGCTTCACAATCCTTTTTTCTGTGTAAAATGTCAAATTTTCCCATAATTACTTACTTAGATAACTTCTTCATCCCTAATCTATATTTATTGAAGATTATCCTATATTACACTCATTTTGGATCTCTTTGAATGCCATAAATATGGATCAAGAGTTATCATTATTATGGGATCTGATCAAGCTTATGTTCATCACGCTGGACGTGCAACAGTACGTACTCAAGTCCTCAAAAGTCATTATTATTCTTTTTTTCTCTCTGCTGAGTTATCGACGAATGCGAATTTTTAACTTTTTATTAGATATACTCCTATCTGAGCCAAATTAAGGGATAATACTAGATTATGAGAGTCTTACAAGTCTAAGGTGGGTGGTATATAACTCATCCCTAAATTTCATTGAATTTGGAAGTGTCGTGTGGGGATCTTAGATTTCAAAGTGAGTTGTTTATGGAATTTATATGCAATTTTTATAATCATTAAAAATATTTGGTTATACTCCTTCCAATTATTTTATTATTTATTAGTGGTTACAACCATTACTAAATCCTTTCCATGTCGAATGTTATGTTGTATTTGTTGTTTAATGTTTTGACATATTTTAACCACCGTTCGAGTGTTCTTTGGCATGACCATTCTAAGGATAAGCTTTTAAATATTAAATGGAAAGGTTTATATTGAGTATTTAATAAAATAATGTACCATTTATTCCCACCACTTGACCCGCCTAAGGTATGTGCTTTAATTTTATAATAAAATGTTAAATATGAATTTGAATTTATTCTATATATATGATTTATCCTTAAGTGATAATTAATGGTAGGTTTCATATTAATATCCCCCTTAACACATTAATGGACGGTAGAATAATGTACAGTTAATACGGAATATTCATTAAGTCGATTAAATTAATGGTTACATGCTCCTTGGCCTTGTCACAATAATGAAAGGAAAGTCTTGAACCAATTGAATTGATTAAAAGGTTCAATGCTACATGACCTTATCACACTAATCAAAGGAAAGTCTTTAACTAAATAAATATTACAAGACTTCATAACTAAATAGAAATATCCTTACTTGATCTCACCATATATTGTGATCAGATAATTCCATGAAAAGTTTGAAACACCAAAATGATTAAAGGATGCAACTTGCATTGGAAACCATTTTGTACCCAGGTTATATTACATGGTTGATCGTATTGAAAAAGGGAATCATATGGATTCAAACAATTGAATTATTACTATTTAGTATAGAACATGATAGAAGATGTTGGAGTTGGAGCTTGGGATGCATGAGGAAGTCTTTTTCTTTCCTTATGTATGTGTGGAACATGTTTTGTCTGCTATTTGGTATACATATTTTCCATTTTTATAGTGACATGAGAGATCACCCTTTGTTGAATGTTATTCCAGTTGTTTTCATTATTTTTATTGTTGTCTCTATCTTTCCATTATTCCTTTTATTTCGATTTATTTATTTTACAGTTTACTAGTTTATCATTCATCTGATGTGGTACAATTTGTTAATAAGGGATTAGTCTCCCCACAGACACAACCTGGGCCCCCAATAATTATCGATGGCCTCTTGAATTTGGGGAGATGCACTTATGTCCCTATGGGAAACTGGGCTTTGGGCACCCATTGATTGGAATCCGGGTTTGGGGTGTCCCAATGTGGTATCAGAGGTGGTTCCCTTATTTCATTACTATTTGGTGGAAATAGATTGGGGATTGTGAACCCATGGGACTTGGTCATAATCCATGATTGGGATTCATGAAACCAGGTTCGGGGTAAAAACCAATTTTCCTAAATTATAATTGTTGTTCTACTTTATCCTATTACAGTAAATTTTATTTCACCATTGAGTGACACATATATTGTGTGGGTTATTTTATTATTACACTTATGGAGTATTTTATTTCATCGTTTTCCTGATGATATGAGGGGAAAGAGAATTTTTACATGCATAATTATAGGATCCTAGGATCCAAATATGATGCATATATCCTTAAAATATATCTTCTTTTCACTTCTTGGAAATTCTTAACAGTCCAGTGATTACTGAGTGATGTTGTGACAGTTATCATATGCTTGTATTACTCTTAGATGTGATTGAGGTATTAACTATCTCAATTCAAGAGGTGGAAGGACCATCATGTGTTGAAATGAGTAATTTATATAGTAAATCAATTATATTATATATAAATGGGTTTCTTTTCTACTATTTGATGTATGGGCACAGATTCACTAGAAATGTATATCCATTATAAAGTGAATGATGACATATAAAATGAAATGGTTGCACATCCTTATCCCACCTTGTCATGTTTTTTAATGGTAAAAGAGAGAACCATGTAATTAAATATAATATGAAATTAAACTTATAGTTGATAACTCTCATATAGTTAGTAATCTAAGTGGTTAGTTGGGGTTGTATCCCTTGACTAGGGAGTTTTCTTACGTTCTGATTCCACTAGTGATGATTTCTTTCTTACTAAGTGTGTTTTAAGGACTGTGATTGGAAATTGTAGGTCATTCTCACCACGAAATCCTAAAATAATATTCTAGGAGGGTGGTAAAGACCATTCTCTAGACATTGTTTTCCTTGAGCAATGAATATTACCTCTAAGAGTGCCACATGAGGAACCAGAAACAATACCTTATTTGGGAACTAATGCCCATATTTTTGATAGTTTCATACATCTAATATGGTCCATGCATGGTTCTCTATGGATTTCACTTACAGTAGCTAATCTGAATCTTGAGTTCCAATAGCAACAACCTCCTACCTTTTCAAGGGATATTGGTCCACAAGATGCAGAGTCTTGGATTGAAGCCACATTGTATATCATTAAGACTCTATAATCACCTCTATAGTTGAGAGTAAAGCTTGAAACATGCATTCATTGTGATTCTGCCAATCGTTGGTGGGATGTGATTACCCAAGAAGATAGTCATCAAAAAATGTTATTGGTTGATTTACAGACTTCCTTCTATGATCAGTTCTTTCTTCAAACTCTAAGAGCAGACTAATGTTGAGAGTTCATGATTCATGAGAAGGGTTTTATTCTAGTTATGGAGTATTTTTATAATTTCATGATGTTACATCTTTTTTCACTACTTTTAGTTGGTGATGAGCATTTCCGTGATAGAATTTTTTAGGATGGGATCTACTATGCCATCAGTACGTAGGTGAATATATTTTGTCAGCCTAATTTTTATGCAATAGTTAATTATGCTCTTATCAATAAGCATAACATGAGGGACATAAATAGTATCAGGCATATAATACCAGTGCTACTCCAAGAAAGTAATTCTTTCGGTGGTATTAGATGTTATTTTGATGTTTCTCATCAGGGGATTGATAACAAGATTTCATGAATCGATATATCTATATAGTTTTATTAGTGTGGATAACTTGGGCACATGAAGCCTCACGGTGATAGGGACCCAGTGGAGTGTTAGGCTTGCGGTTGTATATGGAATCACCAGTGTTTCTGTATGACCAATCTACCATATTCGAGGGGAAAATGATATGTGTTATCTATAGCTTCATGAGCGAATTATTTTATGCTGAGTTAGGCAAGGATTTGGAATTGCACTGGTAGGTCTGGCTAAGGAGGAGGCCATGGTCATGGTAGCCAGACCTCTAATCACCAGGAGTGTGATCAGAAAAGTTATGATGGTTTTAGTTCATCTATTAAACATGGCCATGGATCAGACGAATTGAATAATCTAAAATCGATATCAAAGGATCCTGATTCGGGACCATCTATAGTAAATGGTACTATTCTAGTAGCCTTTACTATAGTATCTACATTATTTAATACAGTATCTTAGAAATATTTTATCTTTGTTTCTATCATGGAGAGTTTTGTACTAGAAATACACTATTATTATAATGTAATGACCCTAGATTCATTGTTAGGGGTACAAATATAGGGCATACACCAGTGTAGGGACTTCCCCTAGAGGTAGGACGTTACCATATCTTATAGAACCAATTCATTCATCAGATGATATGCTTCATTGTCATAATTGGGTTCGATTGGTTAGTTCACTATCATGATTTTGTAGACGTCTTTCATTGTAGGGTATCATCTACATCACTAGAGAGAAGAAGATATATTCATATGGATGTGTGGGATGTACATGATAGTCGAGAGGAACCAGAGGATCATGGACTAAGGGGATTTACCACCCAGATTGAAAATCTTTTAATTAAAGAATAGGGTTTATATCATGATGATTTCTATCCAGTAGTAGATCATTTTAGGGATGTATTTACAGATGATTTTGTTTTCTTAACTCATTTGAGAAAGGTAGATTTTATGATTGATCTTCTTCCAAGAGTATATAGTGTACATTCCCCAATACAAGATTCCATGTACAAAGTTTCAAGAGATAAATTGAATGTTATAGGATTTAGTGGTTGATGTTTTTATAAGAACAAGTACATCCTCTTGGGTTTCACAGATGCTTTTCTCTAAGAGGGCATATGGAATCTGATGTCTATGAATGGATTATATAAAGTTGAACTAGATTATACTCATGAACTCATATCTACTAAATTTAATAAATGATATCTTTGGAGATCTCTGAGGAGAAATGTCTTGTCCAGGATTGACCTAAGATTGGGTTATCATCAAGTGCATGTTAGGCCATCATACATACATCATACAGCATTCCATATAAGGTGTGGTTTATAAGAGTACCTTGTTATTCCATTAGGTCTTAATAACATGCCTTTTATTTTCATGGCTATGATGAATAGTTTTTTCACCACCATTTGGACTCTTTTGTAGTGGTTTTGTTAAAAAAATAATATTTTATTCTCACATTCATAGTGACCATGCTGAACATCTTTAGATCATTTTAAGTACACTGAGAGACAATACTATTTATGCAAAGTTATATATGTTTTACTTCTGTATTGACAAATATCACTTCTACGGTCATATTATTTCAGAATCAAGAGTATCTGTTGACCTAGAAAAGGACAGTGTTGTAGTTTGATGAGAGGAGTCCAAAAAACTGTATGATATATGGAGTTTCATGGGGCTATTTGGATATTACAAGTGTTTCATACAAGAATTTTCATACCTCTATTCCATTATTACTTGTCTGAAAAATAAGGTTTTATTGTTCATATGGTCATAATCATTTGAGAAATCTTTTTAAGAGATAAATGTATGGATTGTATTGACAACTATTCTGACTTTTCTGGAGCAAGGAATGAGTTATACCATATTTTGGGATGAATTAGGCATCATTCTTGGAGATGTTCGGATGCAGGAGGATAATTTCATTACATACTGATCTTGGTATTTGAGGCCTTATGAGATAAACTACCCAACACATGACTTTAAGCTTGTAGCATTTGTCCATTCCTTATGATTCTAGAGACATTGTCTTATGGGTGGGCACATTCTCACTATAACATGAATCATATGTATTGTAGATATCAAGATTATATAAAATATTTTTATTTTGATCTTGCTTATATGCAAAGTAATGGAAAGGTGATCATAAAATCACATAGTCAAAAAACTAAAGCACCTTCCATACGGGAAGTCAGTAATGGATGGATGCTAATGAACATCCATTCTTCACTGCATCTAGAGTTCCATGAAAATAATGACAAATAATATCTCTTATACTTGAACGTTACCTCTTCCCTCTTTGAAAAGGTAAAGAGTAGAAAATTTTTAGCTCTTGAAGGATTAGTTCTCTGTGAGTGTATATCAAGAGAGAACCTTCCTCCAGATTGGTCATTAGACAGAGATGATGTCATGCATCTACATGGAGGTATATGGGTTCCTAATGATATGTGAGAGGATATAATGATAGATTCCCATGATTCTTTGTGGTTATTTCATCCCGAAACATCCAAGATGTATTTAGATATGTGACACCAATAATGGTCTCCTGGAATGAAATGCCAATTAGAAGGATTTATCACTTAGTGTTCCACCTCTCAATAGGATAAGTCTGTGCACTAGTTAATTGGAGTCTTTCTACAACCACTTCCAATCCTATAATTGGAATGGGAAGATGTTTCTATGGTTTTCATAGTTAGACTACCTAGGTTGCCGAGAGGTAGGGATAAAATTTGGGTAGTCATTGACTAACTAAAGAAATAATCCGACTTCATTCCTATTTGAGAATTATTTTAATTTGACGATCGGGAAAGGCTCTATATCTTATTTATCATATGTCATTATGGTGTCCCTCATATTAGCATGTCAGATAGGAATTCTCATTTCACTTCACGGTTCTGGCAGGGATTGCAGAAGGCTAGGACAACAAAGTTTATCTAAGTACAAAATTTCACCCTCATGCTGATTGTCAATTAGAACAAAAAATATGTTTTTAGTGGATATTTATTCAGCATGATTCTTGTATATTTGTGGTTCTTGGTAGAATCATATCCCTATCATCACGTTCACCTATAATTACAAATTTTAGGAGACAATTCAGATGGCTCCACTAATAGAAAACTAACCATGATTGACCACCCAAAGAAGACTCTAATTTTTTATAGATACTAGACACTGAATTCTAATAGTGTTCACGTTTGGGCTATTTTTAATGACCAATAGCGACCACCATTGGAAGTTACTATTGGGTCTCTATAGCTAATCACGATGGTGGTCGTTGGGTGGAGAAGTAGTGACCACCATAGGTGGTCTCTAATTATTTGAAAATTGAAAGCATTAGGGACCACCTAAGGTGGTCTCAATCATGATTTTTTTTAAAAAAATTCCTATTTTTGACTGTAGCCAAAGATCCAAAAATAGAAAAAGAAAACCTCCTCCTGCAAACAGAGCAACTGCAGAAGGATTATTATGGAAATGTGTTTTGATTAAGAGGAAAGAACTAAAATTTTGAACTCACCTAAGGTGAAAAAAATTCAGAAAGTGATCACCATGATTATATATCCTCTGCCATCAGGCTCATTAAAGAAACAATGAACACCCTCCATGATAGTATGAAACAGACCCCCAGAAATGAAATCAAAACAAAAATAAAAAATGCACTAGAAAAACATCATTCCCTTGATGATATATAGGACCATCAACAACTAGATCTATGCATTTTGCTTTTAATCCAAGAAACACATGGACCACAAAAAAAATTATCTTGAATGGAAAAGAAAACAAAAAACCAAATAAAACCTAAAACCTAAAATATACTAAAAAATCTAGTGATTCAAACTAACACCAATGATCTTGTGACCCCTCACAAAATTTTAACCTCAGTAGAGGCCCCAACTGCCCTCACAGCGCACTACCTCAAACAACAAGACCATCATAGATCTCATGGAAATCAACTAACTCATATATATATATTAGGGAATAAATAGTACAATACTTTGAAAAAAAACATATGAGTATGAGGAATAATAAATCACCATGAACCCTTTACATGAGATAGATAATGGACTGGATGTCAAAGACCTTGAACATACCAAACCCAACGACCCACACATGTCAAAACTCTTACTAGATTTTCTATCACCACACCACTATTTTAGGCTAAATTGGATTACATCATGATTGTAAAATAAAATAGAGTATATTATTAAGGCATGATAGATTTGATAGTGACTCAAAAATGAAAAATTTTCTACCATAAGTAAGAAAATAGCTATAAAACCCTAGAGAGAACAACCATCATATTTCCAATCAACTAAAAACATAATCTCACCTGAAAAATTATTTGTCATCCATGATGAGACTTGGTAAAAGATCAATTGAGGAAACATAAATACGCCCCTCACTCTAATAGAATATAATAAATATATACAAAATGGAATGAATGAGGAGAATGTAAAAGAAAAAAAGGATAGAAAAAACATGAAATGATTGACTAAAAAGTGGAAAGGGGGGGGGATGTAATCACATCCATGTTGTAATGGAAAATTTAATGGTAATTCTATATTCAAGATCCCCAAATCGTATTTTGATTAATGATTTCAAAAAAATAGAAATTAAATATTTCATAACTCTTGAAATATTGGTAAAAAATATGTATAATGATGAAACTACATTGATACTAACTTTGGACTATAAATAAATTATGTAAAAAAATTTCAAGAAAGTAATAGATATTAAAGCAATGGAATCTGATTATTCAAACATCCAATATACATCTTTTTCTTAAAATGTTTTTAATTATACATTATTTTTGGTTAATTTTTATCCTCAGGTAACTGATTGGATCATCCCCAGCCATCTTGTCAGTATTGAGCTGTGAAATTCAGTGTTGGTTCTCAAATATGTCTCAATAAAGTGGCACACAATTAAATAAATATAGTGAAAATATAAACAACTATAAATAGTCATCAAACATATGAAATAAAATGATTTTCTATAAGCAGGTTGATAGGTTCATGTATAAAATCATATTATAAATTCAAAACATTTCATTAATCATTCCATGTAACATAATAATAACTTGAAAGTACATCCCATGGGTTAATGATTGAACATGAAAAAATAGATTCTTAATAATGTAATGATTATCGGGATTGATTAGTCACATCTTTGAACAAAAAATACTTCAACATGAAACATAAAAATCGACCTACAATATCATATCACAATGATGAAGTTAACACAATGGAATGGGAATTAAAATATACTAATAGAAATATTATTTTAGTGACTCTTACCACCTTCTATGGCACTCGCCTATTCAATGTAGGTTTGTTGAATATCCACAGTGGTGTGCATTAGTTTCCCTCTTTGAGGCCACACCCTAAAACACCAAATCAACCCTCTTAAATTCTATATCATAGAAAAAAAATACACAACATAAGTACTAATATGGTTTTTAGATACCTCTTCATATATAACTACACCAATCAATGAAGTAACGATCACTATGTCTATGAATTATAAGATACAAACTAATACTATTAAGATAAAAACCTCATAACCAACATTATATCCAATTGCATGGACATTGAATTCGAAATAATATGATTATTTCCTAATGAATTCCATTATTTCAAATAGCTATTGCACAAGCATTGGATGGCATGAAAAAAAATGTAACAACCATTAAACACAATACAATGAAAATACAAATTCATTCCTTATAGAAAAATAAAAACATTAACATGTTTCCTATATTTTACAGTGGAAACAAATCCTAGAGATTTATCTAATAGAGTTGATATAAAAAATTGATATTTATTAAACACTATAGATCAAACCAAGGTATAAGAAAAAACACCACAGTTAGGCTATTTAATTTTAATGGTGCCTTTCCCAGATCTGTAATGAAATATTAATTTATCCTCTTCCATATAAATGTAATGATACCAAAAAATAAAATTGTAAGAACATATATATGATGTAAAAAATAAGAAACTATTTGACCAAATTTAAATAATAATATAATAATATTCTATTATTTTCCGAAAGAAGACTTTAAGGGAAAAAATTACTTGTATTGGTGATCGAGTATTTGGTAGATTCAAGAAGATAATGAATATATAATGTCACCTTCTTCAAAACAAAAAATCACATAAACCATGTGAGACTATTAATGAAGAACTATAAGTAAAAATATTTTTAATCAAAGTAGTACATAATGTTCATCTAAGGGAATCCCCAATCAACATGTATCACATATGTCAGAATAAAAGTCGGTGAGAATCATAAAAAAATAATGATTTTTAAACAATGTTTAATTTAAACTACACTAATATTCTTGTACACCGATTGAAGGATTGAACTGAGGTGAGGATTTGATCAACATACTCACAAAAGTATTCTACATGGAAAGTATGTGGTATTAATGTGATGATGGTTGGAAGAGAATTCCCTACAATCCATGAATACTCTATGTAATGCATGAAAACTTATATTCCCAAAGTGCGAAGGAAAAATTTTATATTGAATATAAATCCATTTAATGAAATAGTATACTAGACTATGTCCAAATAACAAAGAGAATAAAAAACCAAATATAAATACATACTAGGTGGATTATGTGATGAAATTTGTTATAGGAATGATTTAACTATAATATAGTTTAAGAACATTTTTTAAAATCGATTGCCCGGTAGGTTGAACTAATTGGGGTAAAAGATCACTGGAGAAACTCTCAAATTATTATAAAAAATGATTTGATTTTATCAAATTTAAGTTACAATAATTGAAAATATTAATAATGTAAAACTAAGGCATAAAAAACTAAAAAAAATAAATCATTTCTAATATTATATATTCATTTTTAGAGTTAAATAAATGAAAAATAACATCACCACTTCATCTTTTAGAAAGCATTGAATCAGATGTAATTATGATAAATTTTTGATATATTGTTTTATTATATCAATTTAGTGAATCATTCATTTAAGTACATTAGGATGAAACATTTTTTAAATACATGTTGTTAATGGAAAATATTTCTCTCAACTCTAAAAGGAGGGTGAAGCACATGTTTGAATATAGAATCTCAAATGGTATTTATAGAGTATATCATGAATTAGAGATAATTTTATAATAAAATGAGATTAAAGTACCACAAAACCCATTGGTTAAAAATAAATAGATCATATTATAGTGAAATGAATAATGAAAAGGAAACAGAAAGATAGAAAAGAAAAAAATATTCCTTGGGGAAATCATTATGATGATATTTGGCAGAAAAAGGATTTTGAACTAAAATATTACTATAATGATTTTAATGGCAGATGTCATGAACACTTCCAAAATCTCTTTGATGGAGATATATCTACTCCGGTAGAGAGAATATATTTTATAGGTACCTTAACAATAAGAAAAATACCCAATCATTAACCTCTTGCAATAAAACCAATCAACTTTCATACAAAGGAATTATGTGAAACAAAGAGATGTGTTGGAAAAACTATGATATATTTACAAGACAAGACTTTCAACAAATATCTATGTGGATTAATGAGAGGGAATAAGAGGATACCTTTTCCATAAAACTAATACCATAGATGATTGTATCGACAATGCCTTCCCTGAGACACCAACATCGTCTTGATTTACCACCTAAAATGGAAAGGAAAATTCAACACTCATCACATTAACATAGATACTAGAATTTCAGAGTTCATAGATTATGTTATGTGGCTGTTAAATTATTTTAAAATGTTTATTTTCCTATATTCAAATTTTTCCATACTAATGAGTTGCAAAAAATAATTCAAATAGTAATGCTGTAAAAATAAAAATTATTTCACTAATTATTGAATATTGTGTTGTAAATATTTTTGAGAAGGATGATTACTTGATGAAAAATTATCTGAAGATGAGATACCATAAAGAAAAAATATATGAAGATGAAATAAAACTAACTTAATATTTTTTAACCCTAGGCAATATAGATTCATAGATTCCATAGGCATTGGAAGGGGTTATGGAGGAGGCGGAGGCTGGGAGAGAAGTGTGGTATGGGTAGTAGTGAGGGAGAAAAGATGGAAGATGTTTCTCCAAGTGCGGCTGTAGGGTTAGAATCAAAGGTTGAGTAAGGAATGAGTTAGAGGTAGATGTAGTGGCTCTCGCTATGGATGTGGTGACAAGTGTGATGAGAGGGAGGTGTGGCGGTAGTGTCGAGTAATTTTAGAGTGATGGGAAGCAACTGCGTTTCTATGTGCAAAGGGAAGGGGTCCAGAGGAGGGTTAGGGTGCAGAGGGGAAGATATTGTGGAAGTGGTGCATGATTATGCCTATATTTTTTTTATTTCAGGTCAGTGACCTCCATTGGCAGTCACCATTTCTAGTAGGCGTAAAAACACCAATTTCTAGTAGTTATAAATTTGAGGCCTTATATGGTAGGTTATGTCAGTCACCCCTATTCTACCTAGAGGTTGGTGAGGCATACCTACTAGGTTCTATTCTTATTTATGAAAATTCATTATAGGTGTAGCTGATCAGAAAGTCTATGACTACTTATTAATGCAGAAAGAAATCATATGGTGGTCATTGTCAATGAACACTTGAGTTTGAGGTTAGGGATCATGTTTTTCATTGGCTATCCTCTAGGATAGGTAATAGACGTTTACAAATCAGGGAAAGTTTTCACCTCATTTTGTAGGGTATTTTGAAATTCATTAGAATGTCAGGCAGATAGCCTATTGGTTTCTTTTACCTCAGAGTTACCATGCAATGAACAATGTCTTTAATGATTCAAACCTTCCCCAATATCATGCTTACCTGTATCATTATTTGGATTATGAGCATGTTTTGTTATATGTTGATGCTAAATTTGTGGAGTATCTAGTACACATCATTGAAAAAGGCATGAATGATCTACGAGGTAAGTCTGTCCTTCTAGTATGGGTGCTATGGAAGAACAAATAAGTACATGGTGAGACATGGGAGATGGAATCTAGCTTATGTGCCCAATGGACATATTTTTTCTATGAAAATGTTTCACTAAAAATGGAAGGTAAACTCAGAGATGAGTTATTTTAAGTGGGAAACATTGTATGAACCTAGTTTTTGACTCAAGTATATATCCTTTCATTTTTCAGTATAAATATTTACTTTGGACCCAATATAGATTCTTAATGGGTTAGTAAAGGTATTATGGGTGTCTAGGGAAATTTTGAATCCTAAAACCCAACATTTTGGGGGAAACAGTTTTGGGACAAGGTTTGGTGTAAACTGTGTGGGAAAGCCACACAATTTAGAAACCAGGCAGATTGTGTTTTTTCGGATAGAGTCACCTCATATGGTTGGTTCACGATGGTGTGGCCTAATAGTTTGATCTCCCTTATTTCCTAGGTAACCAGGCACAGTTTGTGCAATGGATTTAAAATCGTGTGGAAAACACATATAAAATCCATTTTTCTTTGTAAAATTTTAATGTTTCCCTTATTTGTCTAATGAGATCCACTCTTATTCCCTAGTATATTTTATGGGGGATTATTATCCGTTTCTCTCATTTTAGAGATTTTAGTAGTTAAAAGCTAATGATCAAGGGATCGACATCGTCTAGGATCTGATCAAACTTTTGTTCATCATGTTTTATGTGCAATGGTAAGTAATCAAGTCCCCTTGAGCCATTCTTCTTCTCTTTTTCACCCGACTAAGTTATCAGGGTATGAGAATTTTTTTCTTTTTCTAATGTCTACTTTGATTCGAGCCAAATAAAGGGAATATACTAGAGGATGAGAGTCATACAATCCTAAAGGGGAGGTATATAACTCATCTTTAATGTTTGTTGATTTTTTAATTGACGTGTGGGGCCACCAATTCCATATGGTTCATTTATGGAATTCATATTCCATGTTTATAATCATTTCAACCATATGGTTATGCACTTTCCAATTATATGATCATTTGTTATTGGTTACACCCACAACTCAATTTCTTACATGTTGAAGGTTATGCTTTACTTTTTTTATAGTATTTTGACATGTTTGAGCCACTGTTTGGGTGTTCCTCAGAATAAATATTCTATGGTTAAATTTTTTATGTTAAATTACTTTTTATATATTGGGAAATGAATAATTGAATGTATCATTTATTCTTTCAACTTTACCTGCCTATGTAAAGGGCTTCAATTTGATAAAAAAATATGATATGTGAATAGTAAAGTATACCATGTATTTGTCCTGGCCCAAAATTTAAATGAAAGGTAGGTTTCATATCTACATCACCCATTTCCACGTTAATGGAATGTAGCAGAATGAACCTTTAATATAGAATATGATTTGAATGGATTAAATAAATGGTTTCATGATACTTATTCATGTCACACTAATGAAAGGCCATGCATGAACCAAATGACATGACTAAAGGGTTGCATACGACATAAACTTATCACACTAATAAATGGAATGGATTGAACCAAATGAATTATTACATGACTTCATAATTAACCAAAAAATGGCTTGACTCATGTTTTCCATGGATTTTGACTGGAAAATGCATGATCACTTGGGAATCCCATTCGGATTCAAGGATACGACTTGCATAGGTTGATACCCACCTAGATCCCGATCATTGCCTACTATTTTGATGCCCGATATGACACCATAAGATCCATTAAATATTATAATAGGATGCCTTGGATACACTCCATGGATCTAGCATTGAAATGTAGGTTCCATGGTTTAAATACCATATGGCCTGGGTACTGATTAGCCTTGTTTTACCATATCTGATCACTTTTTTTTCGATAGTCATGATATTATGGAGTACCTTAGACTATGATCCTCGTATTACATTCTTATATATCGATAGACCCAATTACAGCTTATTAAGTGACCCATGAGGTCTACGTTTCATTGTATAATACCATGGAACCATTATATATTAAATATCATTAAATATTTCTCTGTTACAACATGGATCTATTAAAAATTCCTACATGTGACATATTTATGAACTAGTGATAATGAAATAATGAATTTTGACATGTTCAGACACCCGCTGGGGGTTGAATCAGGTATATGGGTGTTTAGTTACATTGTAATGATTTAAATTATATATGGATTCATGCACACTATTACATATTTATTACATGGGATGGAGATTATAGAAACTGTTGGTGGTGGCCCGCTGAGATTTATCTCACACCCTCTATGGGAACCATTTTGTACCTAGAGTTGATTACATGGTTAAATGTTTTGATAAAGGGAATAATACAACTTCAAGCACTTGAATTATTTCTATTTAATATGGATTATGATAGAATATAACAGATCTAGAGCTTGGGAAGCTTGGTATAGTCTTTTGATTTCTTTATTCTTTTTTGGAACATCATACACCTTCTGTCTAGAATCAATGTTTTCCAATTATCTAGTTACATTAAATATCATCAATTGTTTATGGGAATTCCAGTTACTTCAGTTATTGTTAATATTGTGTCTAATTTTTTGACATGTTCTCACTTTACTTATATTGCTTCCACTATTCACTGATGTTTACATTCATCGAATGCACTGCACTTTGGTAATGAGGGAATAGTCTCTCTAGAGACACACCCTAGGTTCTCTCTACTAATTGGATGCCACTGGAATTTGAGGAGATGCAATTAAGTCTATATATCCCACCAGGATCAGGACACCCATTGATTGGCATCTTGGTTCGGGACGTAATATGTAATGTGAGGCATTTCAGAACACCAAAAAGACAAGGATATCATCTGCATATTCATTGAGAACACAAAAATATGACTAAATCATTTAAAAATAGTCACACCCACTTTTTTCGTGGCCTCACAGACATAGAATAAAACATTATTTACATGTTTATGAAACATTAATATTTTTTTAAAATGAGAAATCACTTTTTAAATCCATCCTAGATTTCAAAAATCATTTAACAAATCATTCGAACTCATCAATGGTTTCAAATTTTTTTTCCCATTTTCTAATTTCCAAATACCATTATCATTCAAAATCCAGTATATAGTAAAATTTAATATTAATGAAATATTTATAACATCACACATGACATTTTAAAAATCTATTTTTCTATACTAAACACCTTATAATCACAATCGTTTTGGTAATTTAATATTTTTAAAATATCCCAATTAAACTTATTTTAAGCTAAAAATTTGGTTTGAAAAAAAATATAAATTCAAAAAAAATATGGTTATAGCTGTGACATCCACATAAGGGAATTAAATGACCACATTTAGAACTCCCCTTAAACTCACACCAGTCATGTTTTACTAGAAACCATGGATAGGGAACACTATTTGAGATATAGTAGAACAATGAAGGGCCTAGTTAAATGGGTAGGTAATCCACATTGAAAACACACAATAGCTCTTGGATTTTTTATAGAGCAATTTCACAGAGTCCTATTTTATTACAAGATGAAGAATTTATAGAATATATCTATACATATTTTTTTCTAACAAATAACTGATCACAAAATTAATTTGACAAATAAATTGAAAATGAAATGCATCCATGGAGTTTTTATACTGAAAATCTCTTTGATAATTATAATGTATTTAAAAATGAATGAAATAATTAATCATCGTATGTCACATATCTATCATATAAAAAATTATCATCATGACATCTAACAACATGTTTTAATCTATAGGTAATGTCTTGTTTAATGCTTTCTTACCTGATTCATCCAATTAGACTCTTAATGCATAGTAGGTCTATCGATAAAATGTTCCCACCAATGTCTTTGATGGAAAAAGAATTATTTATATAAATAAATGATGGATTTATTTCAGGAAACTATATTAGATAGTTAAAAATATCCATATTGATTAAAATATATGAATTTAACATAACATCCCTTGTTAATCAAATATCATTCAATTAAAACACCATGTGTAAAATTATTATTTGGATTATTAAATAATTATATCATTATTACAAAAAAATATGGATATTTTAAAGATAGAGATTTTCAATGGATTATGATCATAAAAAAATCAATTGGGAAGTATATAAACTACAACCATGAAATACGTGGTGGATAAAGAATGTATCTCCTAGAAATAAAATTGAGATGAGAAACCCTTACCTTATGATTAGTTTTGGTTGAAAATTCATTAACCTGGTGTAAAATGGTACAAATAATTTTATTAATTTAGGATATCATATATGGTACTCCAATACCATGTTATCAACCAGTTTTTAATAATATCTTATTGTTACCCTTGTTTCGTGTGTTAACTGCTTCATTTTCCTATACATGCTTTATCATGTAACTGCCAATTATTATTCATAGGATATAGTTCCATCATATTTTTAATTATATTAAGGTTATATATTTCATATTTATTTAGTATTTATTTTTTATAATAATTCTCAAATGTTTAACATGGAAAATTTATTGCATCGCGTTTTGGAGATGATAGGTCATAAACATGAACGAGCGATGGTATTATTCCCTTAATTGTAAAAGAGAATGTAAGGGGATATTATAATACATTTTCAAGAGTAATTAGTTAGTCATGAGTATCATATTTATCTATTTTTTCCATCCTTATACCTATCTATGTAAAGCGGTGATTAACCACACATTACACCCTAACGTGGAGAAGAAAAGCCATATATATGCACTCACGGTATATTCATTTTTCAATAGATTGATAAAAGGTGGAATATGTATGATTCAAAATCATAATAACGTTAAAAAATATATATAACATTTTATTTATTAAATTATACTATAAAAAACAAATTAAATGATAGTAGATGAAGAAAATTATTTGAAAGATTCAGTAAAGATAATTACCTCTTCATCAGTGAAATTTATTTTGATATCCTCTCAGGGACACTTTGAACATTCTTCTAGAAGGATAAGAACCTAAATAACTAATCTAATAAAATATATAGGACATTTCTTCCAGATTTGGTTATGTTACATTTCTCCATGTGATTTCAATAAATGAGGGCTAGTTTCCCATTTATAATTATGGTAAGGGAAACATTACAGAACTCTAGAAATAATAAATTAATATAAATTAATTTTAATTGAAATTGGGTGAAAAATTATTTATTTAGAATATATGATAAAAATAAGTCTAAATCCTATTATCCAATAGTTTTTAGACATATTTATTTCACACTATTACACTTTATTTGGCTTTAACCCATATTTAATCGTTTTAACTCTTACAATGTAAAAATGTATTTTTACTCATTAATGGTTAGAATAGTTTCTATAAAATGAAAAAACCAATAAATATTTCATTTATGATATGATAAAACATAAAAAAATTTAGGAATTTAATTGTTTACAATGTTTTTTCCTTTTACAAAAATAATATTTATTTTAAATAGTTGTTTATGACAATTTTTGAAATATTCTTTACTTTGACACAAAAAAAATCAACATAATGAGATAAAATAAACAAAATAATATAACTTTTCACTAGTATGTAAACATAATCTATAAAATTTATTTATCACATTAATTATCTAATATGTTACTTATTTTAGTATTTCTAACAATATATATTTGATATCTCCAGTAACAAAATAACTACTGCATTAGCATTGAGATAATTACTAAGGTAAATTTTTATTCAATAAAATTTAAAAATAAATAACACTAGTTTAGATAATTATGTTAAATTTATGCAGTCCATTTAGGATCAAATATATCTTCTTGGTTACCCTATATTAAAAATAGTATACATTATATAAATAATTATGTGTCATATTTCCACCTAATTGTAATTTAATAACATCTATGTCATTTTTAGAGAGAATTGTCCAATTAAATGAATAAATTTTAAGCTTTATGTGAAATATATTGATTTGGATTCATCAAATAATATTTGGGAACGTGTTAGAAAAATTTTATAGTCCTTGTTATTTAATTTTTTGCCTAATTATCAAATTTACCCTTTACCGTGGTAAAACAAAATACCTTGATTAATCTTCATATTTGTCATAAGTGAAGCAGACAAATTTAATTAACATTGAACTCATCGATAAAAATTTATTATTCATTTTTAAATTATAAAATCACAAAATAATGAAAATTTAGTTTAAAATTAATCGTACAAAAATTCCAAAAAAATGTTTATTTTGAAAAATGTATTTTGAGGCCAAAAAATGTACTTATACCAAAATAAGAAATAATTAATTTTAAAATAAAAATTATTATATTATTAATTTAAAACTAGTTCTTATGATCCATTGAGATCAATTTCAATTCTTATAGATAAATTAATATAATGAAATCAATTTTTTTTTAAAAAATCAGAATATCAATATTCACTATAAAATCAACCTATTCAAAAAAATATAAAAAATAACAATAATATAATATTGAGATTTTTTATTTTAAATATAAAGTTTAAATTTAATAATATAATATATAAAATTATAAAAATTTATTTTTAAAAAAAGATCACAATAAAAAGGCAACAACAATGTCATTCAAAAAATATAGTTTTTATGCGTGAAATTAGATTTATTATCATGTCTAAGAGGATCATATGATGAATGTTAAATATTATATTTAATATATATTATATTATTTTCCTTAATATATTCCACGATGAGTAATTGGTTAATTATATTGGTGTAAAACACACTTGGTGCTTTCAAATAGTTTTTCAGAAATGGATTTACTTTTTAGTTTATAATTAATTAGTCACTAAACAATTATGGATATATACGTGTGTAATACAAATAATCATATGTTAGAAAATAATGTTAATAATCATCATTAAAATTTCTAGGTGATCACTATCACCCAATAATATTTGATTTTTCTATTCAGTGAGATGGTACATGCAATGTATGAAATCAATGAGATTAAATTTAAAAGTGGCATACCAAAAATTCTTGGGGTGTTATATTTTCCAATACATCTATAAATTTATACTCTTGATTTTAAATTAATGTTACAAAATTAGGTTTAATTTAAAAATTTTATTTCTAGGAAAGCCACAACATAAAAATGTTTAATAAAAAATACTATTAAAAAGAGTGAAGGGATTGGGAAGGGTCACTACAAAGTAAGGATTTAGAATATGAGATCATTGTTTTCAAGTAAATTTGAGAAAAAAATATAATGAATGGTAGATGTCATTTTTTATAATATATAATGTGATCAATATAATGTTAAGGGGTTCAAATCCGAAAATCGCTGGTGATTTAAAATACCATATGATTCATCATATATAACGTTTGTAGGATAACACTTTTCTTTAATGATGATTGTTTCACCTGGACCCCTCGAGGCTGGAGTCATGGCATTACATGTGATATTGGCATGGATAGAAGGAATGAATTTCCTGAAGGAAGGAACACTTCATTATTCTTTAAGAAACTATATACATTGATGTTTCCCCAATTACATTGGAAAAAGTTTACAAAATACAATACATAATGAAACTAAAAACTACATCCATAAGAACTCAATAAACGACATCCTCTTTGTCACCTCTTGAAAGTAAAAAATGAAATGGGTGAGCTCAAACTATTTTTAAGGGATATAATTAGTAGAATCATGAGTACAATAATAAGTGAATCATAATAAATCTGATAAAATCTATATGGCATGATGAAGAAATGAAAAAATAATGCCATTATTAAACTGAGAATGAAACTGCATCCATAGATTTTGTCATAGTGAAAACCTCATGGATAATAATAATAATTGGTAATGGAAAAAGGGAATGCTTATTCCTTGTACGTCATGTATATGGAACATGAAACCATAATACCATTAAAATGGTTTAGTTATGTGGGTACGAACCGATCATATTTTTGGAAACAAACTCAATGGGTTTGTCGCCAATTGATTTGTCTCATGTGACCTACCGATGCATCGAGGGGCTATAGCAGGCCCCACCCAAAACTGGATGTCCAAATAATTATTTATACATTTATTCAACACAAGAAAAATATTCCATTTCTATATTCGTATTGAGTAGAGTATATGGATTCATAAATAATTCCATAATTAAAATAACATTCTAAATAAACACCGTATGTAAAAAGGTACACGGTTTAGACAAAAAAAATTTCCATGGCATGAGATTATGGGTATTTAATATAAAAACAATTTCAAATGAAAAGTGATCTAAAATTGGTAGTAGGTACACCACATAAATATTATTAGGTGCACAATACAAAGTTTTTCCCAACGAATAGGTAGTTGAGACGAAGTCCCTTACCACAATGTAATCAGTCAACTGATATGACAAGAACATAATGAAAATCAAATAAAATATTTAATTACCTGAATATAAAAAGAATCATGTTATTATATATAATAGGTATGTACACATATACCACATACAAGTAATAAGTGGCGAACAATGAAAATATCACAGAAATGAATGTGAAATGAGAAACCCCTTACCTTTTTGGTTCGAGTGTGTTCATCATTAGTTTTAATGACCTTCATAATCAAATTTAGATTCATTAATTAATAATTAAAGAACCTATTATACATTTAATTGATTTCCTATAACCTTATTAGGTTCATTCATGTCCCTTTTAATGGGTTTAAGCAGTTCAATTTTATAGTTTTGGAAGCATTTTCATCCTTGGTTTTCATGATTCGTTTACTTTCTCTCATGAATTTAAATTCATTTCAAAATTGGATAAATATCTAGAATTGTTAATATATATTATTAGTGACATTGATGATATATAAATGAACTTATAATTTTTATATGTTATATAACTGAGGATGAATCATTAGATAAATGTTTTTGATAAACACATGGATTTAGCTTGGCAGTTTTGTATACAATGAACGTGTTTTGTATTATTATTCTATATTTTGAGTGTGTAAAGATTAATGAACATTAATGACATTGAACACATATATTATTATTTGGTTCAACCATTAAAATGGTTTCATGACCAGTAATAATGGAGGAAGTGGAGAACAAAACTCGGTCATCCACAAAAGTTATAAATTGGAACCTCATGGACGTTGATTTCACTTATAAAAATAAAAAGGGGAGTAAGAATACTGATTAAGGTTATTACATTGACATGATATAATTACATTATATAGATGATACTCTAGTTTATCATGGTCATTTGGAAAGAGGTGGTGATTGGAGAAAAGGAAAAAAGATGATCTTGAAAATAAAATAAAAGTTGAGAGATCCCTTATGAAAATTCGGCATCCTAACGGCGTCGATTAAAATTACATAAAATCAAATGATGAGAAAAAAAGTGTATGTAATCAAATTTAAATCAAAATGACAGTATGAAGAATAAATAAAACCAAACCCCAACATATGAGAATGGAATTTCAAATAGGTAACATAAGAGAAGTGTCGACTTAAAGAAGAGAATGAAGGATTCCCTTACCTTGTAGAATAACTCCTAGATCTTGATGGACTGAACCTTGGGGGATTATGGAAACCATGGGAGCGATAATATAGAGGTAAAATCCCCAATTCTTCAGGGATGATGGATTTTTAATGAAATAAAACGAATGGATGAGTAGGTATTTATAGAAAAAGAGAGGTGATTTTTTAATAATTTCAATGGGACACCTCATTAGTGTTTTTTTCCGAACCATGGGATTGCTCTTGGTATTTTGCCATGGTTTTAGCCACTTGGGACACCCCATGTCATAATTTAATGTAAAAAAATATACTATACATTTATATTTAATTATTAAATCATTATGATGTCATTAACAAGAGAAAGCTCAAAACTGTATTTTTACTATTCATGAAAAGTTCATGTATTTTAGAAAATCCCAAAAAATTTACCCTTACCATTTTTCGATGTGTAGAATGGAAAAATGAAATCCATTTTTTGAAAATAATTTTCTATTTATTATTAATTTAATTTTTAAATAAATTTTTAGTTAATTCGAATAATAACAATCTTAAAGGTGCAATTAGTTTTATTTCTCATTGAAATACTAAATGAGATATCATTATCTTATTGCCTTAAAATAATAAAAGAATATTATTATTTACTATTAATAAGGGTCATATAACTATTCATATGATAATTCATAAGAATGTGTTACTAGTCACCAAAAATCATGTTTGTTTTATCAGACTCCAAATGACATGCTGATCACAACTCTAGATGACCATTTTTCAAAATTCAAAATATAGAAGAGGAAAATTTAAATTTAATGTCTATGATTTTATTATCTCCTAAATAACCTATTTTGGTTTCAAAGGAACACAATGATGAATAAAATGTATTTAGTAGAAGCACACCACAGAATGTTTGGGGTGTTATTTTATTCCCTCCAGAAATTTTGTCCAAGGAATTTTATGTATAAACCCACCAAAAAGATGTGGGTGGTTCTTCCTCATGAAATAATCTGGTTTCGATGTTGCATCAGTCCTTCTATGTGTAATCATTTGTCCGGTGAAAAAATCCATCGTAGTGTTATTTAACTTCCACATATAAATAGGTAGAGGTTGCTTCACTCAATTGGGATGTTGTCTCTCTGCCTTCACTTGTTGACAAACTAGACACCTTGACACGTAGTCAGCAATTTCTCACTTCATATTTTCCCACCAAAAGTATTCCATCAGATCTCTATACATCATGGTGATACCCAAGTGTATTGAAATATTTGAGCTATGGGAATTGTCTAATGGTTCCATTTTTAGCTCAGGTACTGATGGAATGCATAACCACTTTCCAAACATCATAACTCCTTCTTCAAACATGACGTCAGCCAGTCTTCCATCCTTAACTGCATTAATTATCTTGTGTAGATTCCCATCATGAGATTGAGAAATTTTTATCTTCTCTAGTAAAGATGGTTTTGTAATCATTTGAAATAGGAGTTAGTTTTCCCCTTCTTTATCAATTCCCACATCCATCTTTAGTAGATCCTTGAACATATGATCTCTTTCAATTTTTATTTGAGTCAAAAGGCCATGATATTTCATACTTAATGCATCTGTCACCTTATTCTCCTTTCCTGGGAGGTATTATATTAAATAATTGTAATATTTGAGTTAATCGAGCCATCTTGTTTGCCTCATTTAGAGTTTTTTTTGTGAAAATATATTTCAAACTATTTTAGTTCGTATAAATCTCATATTTCTCTCTGTAGAGATAATGAAGTCATATTTTCAGATCAATGATTATTGCTTCTAACTAAAGATCATGAGTAGGATAATTTTTCTCATGAGTCTTCAACTGTCTTGATGCATAAGAAATAAATTTATCGGTTTGCATAAGGATGCAAACCAGTCCATTATTTGATAAATCACTGTATATTAGAAATCCATCACTTCCAGATAGAAGAGTCAAAATTGGAGCATTGACCATCTTCTATTAAATTCATTGAAGTATTCTGTACATTATTTTTTCCACAAAAAATTAACTCCTTTACCTATAATCTTGGTTAGTGGATTAACCAGTCGGGAAAAATTCTGAATGAAACATTGATAATAACTTTCTATGCTAATAAAAGTGGATACCTCAGTTATATTTGTTGGCGTTGGAAAATCTTGGATTTCCTTGGTCTTCATAGGATCAACTAGGTTTCCATCATTAGAGACAACATGGCCTAGAAAAGAAACTAATTGAAGCCAAAATTTTCCCTCGCTAAACTTCCCATATAATTTATTTCTTCTAAGAGTTCTCAGAATAACCCTCAAGTGATTCTCATCATCTTCATAGATTTTTGAGTATATGGGGATATCATCAATTTATAAAACAACATAATTATTCAGATATTCCTTGAAAAATCTATTCATTAATTCCATAAAAACATAGGGTGAATTTGTTAGTCCAAAAGGCATCACTGTAAACTCATAATTCCCACACCTGGTCCGAAATGTTGTCTTTGGAATATATTCCTTCCTCACACATAACTGATGATATCTGGATCAGAGTTAAATCCTTGAAAAGTATTGATCTACATGATGTTGTTAATATTAATCATTAATCCAGGGCATACGATACTTATTCTTTATCGTAATAGCATTGATTTCCGTATAATCAAGGCAAATCCTCACGGATCCATCTTTCTTCTTGACAAAGAGGACAAGGGAACCCCATGGAGAAACAGTGGGTTGAATAAATTATTTATCACTCAAATATTATATTTTTTACTTTATCTCTACTAATTCAATAGTGGCCATTCTATAGGGAGTCTTTGATATAGGTCTTTCATCAGAAATTAAATCAATAGAGAACTCAACTTCTCGCTCTGGAGGATTTCCAGGTAAATCCTCTGGAAATACATCAATGTGCTCTTTCACTGTGTTCACATATTCAATTTGAAGATTTATTTCCTTGCCCATAGATATTGGTTTATCTTCCTATCAATGTATTACATTTAGTAGAGCTACTGGGGGTGGTTCCAGATAAGAATTGGGTGGTGATTTTTCTGCCCTAAAGAAAAGGAATTCTACACCACATTAATAAATTGCAACCTTATTCTTATTAAAATAATTATTCACATCATATATTGATAGCCAATCCATAACAGGGATTATATCAAATTCAGTCATTTTTATGATGATGAAGCTAGCAACTAGAGCACATTTTGGTGTCTGGATGGGGACTATTCAACATTCCTTTTTTGCAATGATACATCTTCTAAGAGTTTTGAATGAAAACTCCTTTATTTTATCAAACTGGAAATATCTAATTTTCTTTTTAAACTGAGATGATATAAATGAATGCCATGATCCAGAATCAAATAAAGTGTTGTATAAGTTTGAGGAAACAATTAAAGTACCTGCCAACACATAACTATGATCTTCAACCTCTACTGTTGTAATCATATATGCTCTGCCTTCCTCTATTGGCATTTTCTGAGGAATGTTTCCTTTGTGTATAAGACACTCATTTTCACAGTGTCATATCTCTCTGTAATTGTAGCATTGAATATCATTTAATTGTTTCTTCCCCTTGAATTCACCAGATCGATGACCCTTTTTTATGTATTAATAGCAGACTCTCATGCCTTTCAAGCATTTATAGAGATGATTCTTTCTATAGTTCTTACATAATGGGATACTATTCATTCCCTTGCTCTTCTTTGGTGCTTCACATTTTCCTTTGTTATCAGAGTACTGCTTCTTATATTGGTTTCCTTTGAGAAAATGTGACCTATCAAATCCCTTCACTGTTTTGATGGAACTTGATACAATTTCATAATATTGATAGAATGATTGAGAAGCATGTGCCCTTCGAAGACATGGCTTAATAACTTCATAGAAATTTTCAATCTTTTCCACTGAGTCACGCATGTAATACACAACATACCTGGATATCCTTTTGAAGGTATCCTCATACTCTACAACACATTTTTCTTCCCTTTGTTACAAGCCAAAGAATTTCCTCTTCATTTCAGACCATTTCTCACAAGGGAAATATTTTTCGAAGAATATTTCCTTAAAAGTCCTCCATTCCATATCATCTATCTCTTCCTCCTCTATGGTATTTTGAATAAAGGTCCACCATTGATCAGCGTCACCCATGAGAAAATATACCAACAGTACTACCATGTCATTTTCATTGCATTTTAACGCCATGAATATCTTCTCAAGGGACATGATCCATTTCTCAGATACCACTGTATTAATAGTCCAGCTGAAATAAGGGGGCTTCTGCCATATGAAACAATCCAATACAGGTGTTGAATGGTTATTCATTAAAACATGAGTAAGTTGCCTCAATATGGTCATGATATAATCTGCTCCAATGTTTACTGTGTTGACTTTCTTGGTAGAGAGATCCCAACCTTTCCCATGTGTATCCATTCTCTTTCTTCCAATAGATTCCATTTCTAAATAATGGGATACACTATATTATTTTATTAATATCAAATATAAAAGCACTCAACTCAGATTGAAATTCTTTGCATAGATAATATTATAAACATGGTTCCGCTGAGGAAAATTTTAAATTAAACTCTTTCATAAAGTCCTATAAAAAATGATAATTATCTAAAGAATATCCCGCAGGAGTGTTGTAACCCAGAGTGCAGTAGGGCCCATTGTTGTGAACCAGTTCCTATTCGAGTCTAGCTTAAAGCGGTGTTTTCAGGTTTTACCCTTAGATACATCTGTGCCAGAGCTGCCTCTACCTACTCGTATCCAGACAGGGATGTGTTGCATAAAAGGATCCACATAATCCATTCTTTACCAAAATACCAGGATGTTCTAGTATGTTTATCATTAAATAGTACCTTAGGGAATTTTTCCCTACTATACATTTCCTACTCTAGTTTCAATGTTTCCTACTAAAATTCCTCTGATACCAACTTTAACACCCCGACCCCTCAAGATTGGAGTCGGTGCATTACCATTGATATTTTCATGGATATTAGAAATGATGGTTCTGAAGGAAGGAAAAATTTAGTAGTATTTAATAAACTAGATACATAGATGTTTCTCAAATTACATTGGAAATGTTTACAAAACACAATACACAACGAAACAAAAAACTGCATCCACAAGAACTCAATAAATGATCTCCTATTTGTCTCTTATTGAAAGTAAACAATGAAAGGGGTGAGCTCAAATAATTAATAAGGGTTACAATTAGCATAATAATGAGTACAATAACAAGTGAATCATAATCAATCTGACAAAATCAATATGACATGATGAATAAATGAAAAACTAATTCCATTATTAAAATAAGAATGAAACTTCATCCATAGATTTTGTCATAGTGAAATCCTCATGGATAATAATAATAACTGGTAATAAATAAAAATAATGATTAGTAATTGGATGTCATGTATTTGGCACATGAAACCATAATACCATTAAAATGGTTTAGTTTTGTGGGTAGAAACCCATCTGATTTTTGGAAATAAACTTGAAGGGTTTGTCAACAACTTATTTGTTTCATGAGACCTAAAAATGCATTGAGGGGCTATATCGGGCCACACCAACAAATTCATGTTCAAATAATTCTTTATAAATTGATTCAATATAAGGGCAATATGCCTTTTCAATATCTGTATAGAGTAGAGTATATAGATTCATCCATAATTCTATAATTAAAATAACATTCTAAATAAACACAAAATGCAAAAGGGTATATAGTTTAGACAACAAATGTATCCATGGAATGAGATTATAGATATTTAATATAAATAAAATTTCAAATTAAAAGTGTTCCCAAATGGGAAATAGGTACACCACATAAGGATTATTAGGTGCACAATACAATGTTTGTCTCAACAAAAAGGTAGTTGAGACGAAGTCCATTACCACAATGTAATCAGTCGAATCATATGACCAGAACTTAATGAACATCCAACGAAACATTTAATAACATGAATTTAAAGAGAATAATTTTATTATAAATAAAATGGTAGTACAAATATACCACATAAAAGGAATAAGTGGCGAATAATGAAAATCTCAAAGAAATGAAAGTGAGATGAGAAACCCCATACCTTTTTTGCTCGAGTGTGTTATTCATTTGTTTTAGTGACATAAATAATCAAATTCAGATTCATTAATTAATAAGTCCAGAACATCATATTCATGTAATAGATTTATTATAACATTATTAGTTTGATTCATGGCCCTTTTAATGGGTTTAAGAGGTTCAATTTTATTATTTTGGAAACATTTTCTTCCTTGGTTTTCATGATTCGTTTACTTGATCTCATGAATAGAAGCTCATTTGAAAAGTGGATAAATAATAAGAGTTGTTAATATATATTTTTATAGATATTAAAGAGATATAAATGATCTTATAATTATTATATGTTATATACTTGAGGATGAATCATATGTTAAATTATTTTTATAAACACTTTGATTTAGCTTGGGAGTTTTGTATACAATGAACTCATTTTGTATTATTATTCCATATTATGACTATGTAATGATTAAAGAAAATTAATGATATAAAATACATAAATTCTGATTTGGTTAAACCATTAAAATGGATTCATGACCTGTAATGAGGGAGAAAGTGAATAACAAAACTTCGTCCCCCATAAACGATATAAATTGGAACCTCATGGATGTTGATATCACTTATAAAAATTAAAAGGGGGTGTAAGAATATTGATGATGGTTATTACATTAACATGATATAGTTACAGTATATAGATGATACTAGAGTTTATCATGCTCATTTAGATATAATATGTGAGGAGAGAAAAAGAAAAGAGATGATCTTGAAAGTAAAAGAAAAGTTGCGAGATCCCTTATGAAAATTCGACAGCCTAACAGTGTCGCTTAAAATTTCATAAAAGCAAATGATGAGAACAAAAGGGTATCACATCATATTGAAATAAAATTTACAGTAAGAATAATAAAAAAACCAAACCCCAACATATGAGAAAGGAATTTGAAATAGCTAACATAAGAGCTGTTTCGACTTAAAGAAGCGAATGAAGGATTCCCTTACATAGTAGAATAACTCTGAGATATTGATGGATGGGACCCTGGGGGAATATGGATATATTGGAACGACTCCTTGAGTGTTAAATCCACCATGGATTTTAGGATGAGGGATTTGGAATAAAATAAAATGAATGGAAGAGTGGGTATTTATAGAAAAAAGATAGGTAATTTTTTAATTATTTCAAAGGGACACATCATTAGTGGTTTTTTCGAATCAATGGGCTTGCCCATGGTATTTGCCCATGTTTTTCGCAACTTGGGACACACCATGTCATAATTTACTATACATAAGTTGAAAATACTTTTATATTTATTTATTACAACATTAGGATGTCATTAACTACTGAACGCTCAAAATTATATTTTTACTATTCATGTAAAAATAATGTATTTTAGAAAAATCCCAAAAATTTACCCGAACCATTTATCAATGTGTTGAATTAAAAAATGAAACCAATTTTTCGAAAATAACATACTATGTATTTTTAATTTAATTTTTAAATAAATTCATAATTAATTCAAAAAATAACAATCGTAAAGGTGCAATTAGTTTTATTTTTCATTGAAAAACTAATTAAGATTGCATTATCATATTTCCTTAATAAAGTAAAGTATTATTATTATTTAGTATTCATAAGGGGCATATTAATATTCATAATGGTATGTTGCGATTCACCCAAAATCAAGTTTGTTCTATCAAACACCAAATGACTTACTGATCACAACTCTAGATGACCATTTTTCGAAATTCAAAACATAGAAATGGAAAATTAATATTTAATGGATAAGTTTTGTCTATCTTCTAAATAAAATAATGTTTTTTCAAAGGAAAATAGTGATGAATAGAATTTATTTAATAGAATCATACCATAAAATTTCTGGTGTGTTATAATACTTTTCAGAATGTTGGGGAATTCCCTTTCCATTTAGATTGAGAAGTCATGAAAATAAGCTTCCCAGTTTTACTTAATGTCATAATAATAGTCTCAGTGTTTTATTATTCTTGTATCTACCTCTAATTAATTTCATAATCTATGATATGGAAATTGAAGATAGAAATTTCATTCCCAAACAGCATTTAAATAATCATAAGATCAAAAATTCATTCCTTCGACCACTATATATTTACTAAAACCAATATGGATAACACATGATATAACCAAACAATAATTTCGAAATTTCAACATAATAAATTATATAATTAGTAAGTTATAAGGCTCATCCAAAATACCTCTTTCAAAAATCACAATACAAAAGGTAAAAATATTCCCCAAATAAATATTTACATTATATTATCCAAAAAATATAATTTATCTCATATTGTTAAATACCAAATATATGAATACATTTATCACTGTAAAATCTTAATGAAAACATTAATGCTTATAATAATCAAATATGAGGTATATTTCATAAATCCAAACATATAACAAACCTACTAATGATAACAAGAACCATAAAATCACTAACCACATTTATAGTAACTACTATTTTCCCCTAAAACTATATTTTTTAATTATTTTATAAACATAAAACAAATATTAAGGTTTATCTTCCCTCAATAATGTGTCTTCCAAAAGACCAACATTCCACTGAAAAATACTTTTTCTGGATAGTGGCAGCATTCAAAAAATTCTCTTACATTATTAATGAAATTGTACTGTATTAAAATCCTTATGTATTTCAGAATTCATATAACTTGTACGTAATTAAAAAAATTAAAAAAATAAATAATTATTTAATAAATTAATAATGATATTTATCATAATTTTTTATCTATGGTAAAATCATAAGCTTTCCGATGATCTATTTTCTTCTTTTGAGGCATATTACTTTGACTTGTGGTACATTATCTTGATTAGTGAACTATATCATTATAGTAGAACCATAGAACGTTGGAAAATTAATTCCATCCCTTATGATATTGATAATGGTGTTATTTATCTCCTCACATGAAGTAAAATCATTTTCCTCATAAAAATACAACATGATGCTTCCTTACATAATTATCACATGAGGGGAAATCCTTATGTCCCATATTTATTTTTTTTTAAATTTTCTATGTTTTCAGAAACCTTTCTTGTTTCATTGTAAAGAAATTATATATATATATAAATATATATATTTCATTCTCCTTATTTTTAGAACATGATATCATATTCTCATAAGATAAGACTATTTTGGAGACTAGTTCCCTTTGAATGATTAGACTGAACCGAAAGAAGAAACGATCATTCTTACTCCATGCATTATGTGAATTTATTTGGAATTCATTCACTCTTCTAGGAAAATCTTTTAAATGATGTAAAACAATATATTAGAACCTATCATTATGAAAATTAATTTAAAATATCAAAACTAGTGAAACACTCAACATAATTTAAAAAATGTATGCATATATGATCTCATTACCATAATCAAGGATTATTTAGGATGTTATTTTATAATAATGTACAATTTATATCATGTGATTTTTCATTCAAAAATATGTTTTCCTGAATCTAGTTACCATGGTTTCACTAAAAATTCAATGAAAACAAATGTAAAGACCGCTACACCAATAGATAGGAGACAGTGAATTGAATTTTTATTTCGGCATAAGAAAGAAGAAATATAATCCCAATCGAATAAATAGATTAGTATTATTCCTAAACAAAATATATAATTAAAAAAAATTGAATTTTGGACATAAAATATTAAAACATATTTTATTTGAGAACCCCATTATTCCCTTTAGTGTAACCATGTATATCAATCATAATCAAATTCATAGAATCTTGGGGGAAAATGATACCTAATAATGTGTTGAGATCAAATGCACAGTAGGGGTTATGTTTAGTATATTCTAATGTCAATCAACAATCAAAATCAATGTGGAAAGGTCAATAACTGAACACACATTACATTTAATTAAAAAACTGACAATTAATTTCATCCACTGATTTTCTCATGGTGAAAATATCCTTAACAATTAAAATATAATTTTTAATTAATTAAATGTTTATTCATTGGATTTAATGTACATAACACATGATCCACTACTATAAATAACATGAAAAATGATTTTATAATTTATCATTAAAACACTATTTATTTATATCTTAGTTGATTCATCCTAATAGACTACAAATTCATCGAGTGAAGATCTAAAAGAAGGTACTACTCATGTCTAGCGTGTCTAATTAATTCCTCATTTATAGAAATCATTGATTTAATTCCAGAATAAATATTCATTGTCAAAATATATCTATATTTGGTAAAAGATACTGATTTAATATTAATTAAAAAAATATTAAAATAACATTAAATGTTAATACAATATGTAAAAATACCATTTGTCATATGAAATATTTGTACATGATACATGAAATGTGGATATTTAAGAGAATTGTAATTTTCAAATAATTATGGTGCAATGGTAATAAATGGGGAATTATGAAAACCACACATATGAAGTAAGTGGTGAATAAGGAATTTATCTCACAGATGTAAAATTGAGAAGATAAAACCTTTTATTTCTATTATTTTTTGTAGAACATTATTTAACCTAGTTTAAATAGTTTTAAATTATGTAAATAATTTATGATATCATATATGACCCTCTTATATCATTTTATCGCCCATTTTTTAACAATATTTTATTATTATCATTATTTCGGGTGTTAACTCCTTCATTTTCTAATGAATGTTTTGTCAGGTAAGTTTCAGTTCTTGCGCACATCATATAGTTAAATCACATAAAAATGATATTAAGTTCAAAGATACCATATTTATTCTTAAAATTATTTATAATAATTATATAATGGAGAACATGGAAGATAGATCACATCGTGTTGTAGAGACGACTAGCCGTACGTATGCACGAGTAGTGGTATCATTATCATAATAGTGAAAGGGTAATGGAGTGGATAATATATTAAATTTACAATAATAAATTACATGTATTAATAATCATAAATATATATTATTTCTTACATTATACCCATCCATGTAATGCGTTGGTGAGAAAAAATTACTCTGCAGTGTGGAGAAGACATGTTGTACATAAAAACATGCGATGTATTATTTCTTCATATAATGGATAAAGGTGGAATATGATTGTCCCAAAATAATAAGAATGTCTCATAATTTATGTTATGATTAAATTTATAGATTATAACGGAAAAATAAATTAATAAGAAGAATAATGAGAAATATACTTGATAGAATTGGTAAAGAATATTACATCTTCTTCAGAGAACATCCTTTAATTATCCTCTTATAGTCATAATGGTAAGTAATTTTTAAGGACTAGAACCTAAATATCATATATAATTATTTTTATAAGAGAAATGGTATGGTTTTGCTCTAATTATTTAACTAAAATTGAAATTTTATAATAGGGTAGGATGTTCCCTTTTATAATTGAGAAAAGGGGCGCATTTGGAATCTCACTAAATACTAAATTAATATAATTTAACTTTGAATTTAGAATTGCACCATAATAATTTATTTGAAATTTAATATGATGATGGGTCATAATACTCAAATAAAATAACTGTTTATATATTCTATGTTACATTATTACCTATATCTTTTGGTTTTTCCCGCTTTTAAATTTGTTTTACTCTTACCATGACAATATAGATTTCTTCTCATTGTGGATTAATATAGTAATATTAAAATGTCAAACGACCCATAAATAGATCGTTGATGACAATATAGACCTTAAAAAATTATTTTTAGATAAATTTAATAAATTTATTAATTTTATATCATTTTTTTAAGAATTATTTATTTTATAATATCATTGATTTTAATTTTGTAACTAATCATTACTTGGACATTAAAAAACTATAAAAACAAGATAACATAGAATTAAATATTTTATTATATTCCTAATATTTCATGGTCATATAAATATTTTCTATCACATTAATTATATAAAAAAAATTTATTTTAATATTTTAATAAAATTTATTTCTTATTTCCATTAACTAAATAATTACTTTATCTATGTTGATAAAACATAAAGAAAATTATGTACACCATATAATTTTGATATAAATTAATATGATGTAGATATTATTTAGCATTTCAAAATACTATTTATGATCTAAAATATCTTTTGGTTAATCCTATATTAACAATTATATTTTAAAAATATAAGAGTATGATATTTTGTCACATTATTTGAATTTAATAATATCAATGTCATTTTCAAGAAAAAGTTTCCATTAAATGATAAATTTTGAATCCTTTCTATTAATGGATGAATTTTATCCAACTAATAATATTTTTTAATCTTTTAGGGTATCTTTCTAGACCTTATCATTTTAACCTTAATTTCTAAATTTAAGCTTTATCATGGTAAAAAATACCAAAATTATTATTAATATTTAAAAATTTTAATGTACATAATAAATTTAAACATTAAGAATAAAAATATAGAATCCATTTTTTAAAATCAAAAAAACATAATGTTAAGAATTTATTTTCAAATTAATGCGACAGAATAAAGTAAATTTTTTTTTTAATTTAATTTTTTATCTTGAAAATGAACATATAAAAAAATGTATAAATATGATTAAAATTAAATAAATTATATTATTTATATCTAATTAGTTATTAATTTTCAATGATATTAAATTCAAAAAAATAATGATACTTTAATATAATGAAATAGATATTTTTGTAAAAATCAGTAATTTCCACTATTCACTAGAATATCATTAATTTTAGAAAAGTACCCAAAATTCATCCAAAGGGACTTATTATTTTATTATTTTAGAAATAATTTTTATTTTAACAAATATAATTTATAAAATTTTGGAAATTTTATTTTATATCAAGTGCCTCCTCAAAAGGCAACAAAGTTATGTTTATAAAACTATAGCTTTTTTGAGTAAAACTGGATTTATTTCACTATCAAGTAAAGAAAAGAAGATATGCTGAATGTAAAATATTATATTGAACATATTATATATATAGTTCAATAATATAAACCATAAATTTCAATTTGTTTATTTTTTTAGAATAAAAAATTATTGTTCTCATTTAAATAATTTTATTACAAACAGATGCATTTTTTCAGAAAAAGGGTTTTATTTTCATATATAATTATTTGGTCTCCAATGAATTCATTATATAAACATCGGTAAAAAATATATCAATAATTTAATAAATAATTATCATAACCTTCATTCAAATGGATATGTTATAATAATCCCATAAAAATATTTCATTTTTCATTAAAGCTTGGTGGTGTCTGCAACAAAAGCTATCGAGGAGATTAAATTTTAAAGAGACGTAACATAAAATATTGGGTTCTTACACACATTCCCTATGAACTAATTTTCATATTAGGGAAAATATTCAGTATGGGGAGTACCTCAACACGATTCGTTGTAGTGTAAGGAGGATATTGTTAGTGAAATTTTTCATTTCTAGATGGCCCATAATGATATGTAGTAGAGCCAATGAAAGATATAGTCAACCCAACATTCTATAGAGTCTATTGGTGTATCCATCCCATTGGGGAGAAAATATATCCCATATTAGTAGCTCTATTAATGAGATGGTTTATACTTATGATTGAGAGGCCATTGGATTTTTTGAAGATGCATCATGCTAGAAAATGTTATCGGTATTATCTCGATAGTTGCAGCAATATTTATTGACAATGGTAAATGGATCGATGATGGGGTTCATCCATAGGTAGACTAGTAGAATGGGTAAGTGAAGTGTTGGTGCATCAAGGTGGGATATCTCATAGGTATATCCTGAGAATTATTCATGGTGGTTATGAATTACACATCCCCTAGCTTCTTGGTATAGGGGAGTGAGCCATCTAAATTATCTAGGAATAGGGTTAT
Organism: Viscum album; assembly: GCA_963277665.1. Classification (NCBI taxonomy): domain Eukaryota; kingdom Viridiplantae; phylum Streptophyta; class Magnoliopsida; order Santalales; family Viscaceae; genus Viscum; species Viscum album. The sequence continues at coordinate 64,987,432 of OY728165.1, read as the reverse complement.
AAATTTTATTTCCTTTGAAAATGTGGGTGGTTTTCTCTTAATTATCTTTTAGTGGTGTCTATATTATCATTTTTTGTGGATTTATGATCATAAAATTTCATATTCCTCGTGGGATTGACCCCATATTCATCATATAATCATACAAGTGTGTTGATCACCCAACATTGAATGATCTTAGAGGGAAATACATGGCATGGGAAACCATGAACTGATGTGGAAGTTGGTGCCATTAAAGGAAGGTAGCCATGTGGGCTTACAACACAAAAATATATTATTCCCCTATGAATGTTATAATTATATTTTCATTTTCAAATATCTTGAGTCCTATGAAGTACAGGGAATCAATCATTAATAAGTAACTAATGAAGGTAATTATAAATTTTTCCACATCTTCCATTATTTATGAAGTAGATAAATGATCCATGTTGGTGAGTTCAATGACTGATTATTCAAAAAAAATTATTCCCTAAGACACAAGAGATTTTCGTGTTGGGCCCACCACTTATTAGGTACGACCTGGATCCAAATATCACGATCAGGTTCTATAAAAATATTATCATTCCCCAATATTAATAGTTCTCAGAGTCTAGTGAAATATTTTCATATTTGGTATCCTTTTCTGTTTCTAAAGCATTCTAGTGGGTCTACTCATCAAATTGTACTTCCCCTATATTTAATATTTCAATGGGAATGTGGCTCGTGCCACCATGGGTGTTAATAGTATCTCCTTGATCAAAATTTATTAATGGTATTTTGGTTCCTCATTCCATGGACTCCTCCTTGATACTAGTTCTTGTGTGTTGATCTACCTCTTAGATTTTATTCTTTTTTGTAGAATCCATTCCTAAAACTGGTATGTGGTCGATATAAGGTAATTAAACTACTTATTCCCTGGTAAAGAAACAAATTTATCTCAAATTAGATAGTAATCATAGGAATTTCTAGGAATCTATAAATATTTGATATCATGGGAACCACTTTAGTGTTCATGTTTTCAAGTCGAGGGATTCTCATATGTGAGGCATCTACGCACTGAACACAATTATTTTTGTGTCAATCAAAATATAGTTTAAACTAAGGGTTTATTTATCTATTTATTTTTAATAAATTCATCCCATGATTATTTTATATGGTAGAGATTCTATTAAGGTTAGCCACCTGTTTAAAAACTCATGGGGATAAGTGGGTAATAGGTTTAATATCCAATGGGGAAAAGTGGGTATCAAGTTTAATATATTAATGGGATATATAGATAATGGGTTTAACATCATGTGTGGGCATGTGGGTGGTTATGTGTGTCCACCGAGGGGAATATCCAACACAAGATATTCGGTTCATTTTGTTCCCATGGGGGAATATTTCATACTAGGTATTTAGTATATTATTTCCCTAGGGGGGAAGATTCACACATGATATTTGGGGGTGATGAGAGAGGTATTACCACCATGGGTAGAGATGTTCACATATTGAGATTTTATTGTGATTTTGGGGATTCAGGACCTAAGCGTAGTTTCATGCCATAGATGTGTGGGTATGTTGGTTTTGAACCATAAGGAGGGGTCCCACATACCATATTGAGAATTAGGGATTGAAACCCACAAAGTTTGATACTTTAGAGTATAGTCATGTGATAGGACCAGGGTATGAAGTTTATCATAATGTAATATGAATGATCCTGTCATTGATGAATTTCCAATGAGGTATGTTGTGGGGTTTTCAAATTGAAGAAAAATGAATAAACCATGACCATCTATCGATGGGGAAGGATGGTACATGGCTAACACATGAGGGATTTCATAGAAATAAGATCATCCGTTGGTGTTGGTGAATTTGGTATCAGTTGATGATCATCTATTGTGGAATCCCATTATCACCATATAGGGAAAGCCAATAGTTCAACTTAATGTGTTCATGGTGTTGTAATAGATTTTAATGTTTTATGAAATAAATTTTTGACATTTATTTTACATCATGAAACTAAAAAATTGGCAACACATAAATTTGATTACTTTTGTATAATTGATATAATTATACATTAAAAAATTATTAATAAAGTTTTTCATTATGTATTAATTTGATGAAAAAATTGTTTTGAATTTAAATTCAGAATTTTTCATTATTCCTAAAAAAATGAATCTTCACTACAAGATAATAAAAATTAACCAAATCCTAATTTTTTTGTTTCTCTTTTAAAAATGATGTTTATTGGGACATATTTAATTTTTAAAATTTCTCCAAAGTATTTTTAAAATTTTTTCTATATTAAAAGGTGGTAATACTACATTTACAAAAATATAGGTTTTTATGTGTAATATTAGGTTTGTTTTTATCTTATTGTATTCAAATATATTTGATGAATGTAAAAAATATTTGACTAAATATATAAAATATATATTTCAATAATAAAATTCCACAATATTATAAAATATATTTTATTGGGATAAAATATCTTTTTGGGAATTGATGTACTTTTTATAAAAACATCCCTTTATGTTCAATTAGTTCTCATATTCAATTGTAATTAATTTATAAACAATGATTTGATCCATGTATTTAAATGTTAATAAATATTATTTGTATCCTCCATCATAATTTCTAGGATATGTATTATTTAATTAAATAATAATATCATTAATAATATATTCATGTTTAGTAAAACTATGTTTGGTGTGATACACATGACATGTAATGGATCATACCTCTCTGGTCCATTACATTGTGAAAATGTGGTGTTGGAGGTGTTCTAGGAGGTGAAGGTGACTTATCCCCAACAATTTACCAAATTTCCAGTTCTGTGAACAATGTTTTCAGTTTTATAAACAGTATCGGTAGGTGAACAATGTTTTTATCAGTGAGGATTCGTGAATAGTGTTTCTATTGGTGAGCTTCTATCGGTGACCATCTATCAGTAGAATTGAATAGTGTTTCTATCGGTGAGGTTCTATCGGTGACCTTCAATCGGTAGACTTAAATAATGTTTCAATCGGTGAGTTTCTATCAGTGACCTTCTATCGGTAGACTTGAACAGTGTTTCTATCGGTGACCTTCTATCGGTAGAATTGAACAATTTTTCTATCAGAGAGCTTCTATCGGTGACCTTCTATCGGTAGACTTGAACAGTGTTTCTATCGTTGAGCTTCTATCGGTGACATTCAATCGGTAGACTTGTACACTGTTTCCAGATCGGTAGACTTGCCTTTTCCAAATTTTGAGTATGTGAACAGTGCATCCATTTTTCCCCTTTTGACATTTCCTTTAACGTAAAATACATTTAAATACTCATTTTATGGGATATTTAGGCCGATTCAAAGGCCATAAATATTATATTAATTATTCCTAAGGCGAAGATGTTTCTTTTTACTTGGTCAAACTGCGTGGGTTATTGTGATCTGTTTCTAATGGAGATTTATGTGGATCTTAAATTGTCGCCTCATTAAATATTCAAAAAAAAATAATGAGATATCATTCTCCATTTCTCTTCCTCTTTTTTCTCTGTTATGAGATGCTAGAACCTTTCAAACCTTCTTACAAGAGTTTCACAATCAAACTTTACTTCTAGGATTTGTTCTGCTTGGTTTTGGATGCAACCAAGCTATGTTTGTCAATCTTCAATATAAGGTATGTTTTATCGATGTTCCTTTTGGGATCATCATCTCTTGTTTCTACCATCCATATTATACCATGTAATCTCCAAGATTCTAATGAGTTTTTCTTGGGGTTTGGTTGGTGCTGTCGTACCGTGGCATCCTACGGTGGATGCAGTTGTCACGAGAGGAGGATTGTGACCCATTGTGTGGATAATGAACGTCAAGAATTTTTGAGGTAGGGGATTTGTGGATTCTTTTTTACGTGAAACTGTATCGTTAGCATGTTTTAGCCCTTTGGATCACAATGAAATTGACATAATTACATATTTCTACTAGATAAAGAAATTGTTATCGCTCATATGTTACTGCCTCATATTTTTCTAGATAGTGTGATATATATACTTGCTTTTATTAGCTATTTGTTTTTTATGGAAATTGATAAATAATGTAAAGCCTAAATTAATTGATAACTAATTGGATAAAGGTAAAGAGGAATGTAAATGAATCTGGTAGTTTCCATTATTCTAGTTGTTCTAAATTTGATGTTAATCAGATTGGCATTGTAAGCATGTTAAATATTTTGTGATAGCTTACTGATTAGGTTTCCCGAAATTAGAACCTACAAATTAAATATTTAATTCAATAGGGATTAAAGAACTGGTGTGTTGAGAAAAGTTAATGTCCGGTAGGGTTCTTAGTTACCATGTTGTTCGTAAGGCCGAGTGCCTTGTGATTTAGAGCCATGAGTGCTCATTTTTTATGAAGGATGGATGCCTTGTTAAAGGGACAAGAGCCCATTTGATGTGATGTTTCTTTTCCTACTACTTGTGCTATGATGTGATCCTGGAGGGCTATTGTGATACGTGGAGGCAGAGAGGCCTTGTGGTTGTGGTAGCAGATGACGCCTAGAGTGGAGAGATGCATTGGTTTATGCATGTGGGTGTCAGGGAGGACGCTAGGGATGATGGAATGAAATGGATGTGGTTGTAGGATGTTTGTTGGTTTGATGGTCTATTTATCTTCTTTACATTTCCCCACTGCTCAAGGCAGCTGGTTTTGCTTACCCTTCTTCCGAAAGTGGCGAAGACATAGGGTTATGCCACATTTTTTCCTTGTTTAGCCTCTAGAGGGAGAATGGTTCTACTTTCTTTCCATAGGCGGTAAAGGCTCGACGGGTAGTATAACTACTCACCATGTTGAGCCCCCTTGTGTTTAGTATCATAGGTTTCTTTTTTAGAATGCCTGAGAATATAGGAAAATAATTCTATAATGAATTTTTGAATAAATGATGTTAACCCATGGGGTTGGAGATGCTGGAACATAATGATGAGGCTGTATCTTTTAAAAGGAGCAGTTGTTTTTTTGAATATGATGCCAATTCATTTTTTTGAGGTTGTTTTCAGGGTTAATTAATTTTTGAAGAATTAATTAATATACAGTAGAATTGATCAAATGGGAATGAAGTAATCTAAAAAATCCCTTAAATGGTTGTGAGCTTATAGAATACCTAGTCTTAGAAGTTGCAGCCCAGAGTCTGAGAGACGTTAGCTACAGTTGTGTCTAAGACTAGGTTATGACCATAGTGTGGTTGTGAGTAATATATATTATGTACTTTTTGTGTTTCTATACGCTACTCCACCCTGTCAGTAAGGGAAACTAACACCCTGGGGATTATGAGCCGTATGGGGTGTTTTCCCCAACATTCTGGTGGGAGGACGAATGGCTGACTACCCCCTTTGGCCCTGATCTCTTCTCTTGGTAGATTCATGTGACAACATGCCCAATGGTTAGTTTCCCCATATATGTGTGTAGAGGGATGTAATGGATTGTGGTTATTTTACACACATATATTCTAGATATAGTATCCCATGGACTACTATAGGTGTAACGTGTATAGGATGTGATGGATTGAGGATCCCTACTTGGTGTATGGGCTATAATGGCTAGAGTTATAATACCCGACATATGATACAAATTATGTGGGCTATGGTGTCCCCTAGAACTTACCGGTTTACTTTTGGTTGTGAGGATTGTGTGGTGCTTCGCCTAGGTGTCTACGGGAAAGCCTTTTTGGTGCACGAGATGCAGATTGTGGAGTTTAACCCATGTTTATACGAGCTAGTCTTTGGTGAGAGATGCACATGACATATGTTGTTTGGGAAAAGCATCAAACCAGTGGGGAAGCAGTAGTGGGGTACCCTTTATCTTCTTTACAATATGCTATATTCTTGTATGTGTTACTTGGTGAGAGTAGCCATGGTGAGGTTGGGAACATAGTATACCTATTTAGGTGAGGAGTTTGTTTCACTTGTTTTTCACTGTGCTTTAGCATCCTTTCGTTAATTTTTCATGAGCGGCTTTGGGGAGGATCCTACTGAGTATACTTTTATACTCACCATACGTAAATATAAACTGTTTTTCAGGTCACTTAAAGAAGGTTGGAGATGATGTTGTTTACTAATAGCTTATGGTAGAAGGAGTTGTTCGAGCTTGTGGCCACTGCTGTTTTTCCTTTCTTTTGGGTACCTATAGTTTTCCCCTTTTAGTTTTAGTACTTTTTCATGTAATTTCATATATGTATGTGGGTTTCTATTATATTTCAGTTCTGAGTTGTATTTGGTTGGCGTCTATCTTATCTTTCTCTTCTACATGTGTTCTCTTAGAGGGTAATGCCTACCATTTTTGGGTTTATTATACCCTCGGTGCTAGTCGCCAACCCGGGGCCTACTACAGGCCGGACTCGGGGGTCATTATCTGTCTTCTCACAATGTCGGCCCAGGATGGGTACACATTGTGGGGAGGGGGTCATGACAGAGTGGTATCAGAGGGAGGTTTAGGGATAGGATGGAGTTTGGAGTTAGGCACAGGTGAGGATTCATGGGATGGTAGGGAAACAGTTTCATTCATGTTTAGCAAGTGGGGTAAACACTGGAGACCGGTAAGAACATAGGCATTTAAGGCCCCCTATGATATGTTGCACGGACCTTTAATTTTACAATTACTACTAAACAAGGTGATACTGTTTGTAAGGTAGAGACCTTGGAAAGGATCATGCATCATTCATCTTTGTTCATGTTTTTGAATGGGTATACCTTGGGATAGGTTAACCTAAAATGAATAGAATATAACAATTAATTTATTAATGTTGAGTCTTCAATATTCCAGGTTTATGAGCTATAACAGTTTTTTATTTTATAGGTATGGCTCCAGGTCGAAATCCTCATCAGTTTTGCGGAACAAATGTCCAGTAGGCTGTTCAAGCAGAGCACCGAAGGGTAGAGGTTGGCGAGGACGACACATGGTGGAAGACACTTCGAGAGTTTTAGCGCCATAGTCTACAGAAATATGAGGGCTCTGTTTCATATGCAGTCACAGAAGACTGTTTGGAGGAGGTCGAGATCAGCTTCAGTTCGATTCATCCTCGTAAATTGCATTGAGTGTCCATAGTGGTGACAATGCTACGTGGAGTAGCGAGGCAGTGGTGGCTCTTGTTCCTTGGGGATCGTGAGGAGTCATGCGATCTCATGGGTGGAGTTTTGAGACAATTTCAGAGTTGAGTTCCTTTCCTTGACTGCGAAGGCGTCTAGTCATCAGGAGCTTCTTACCCTTCGACAGGGGAGATCTAGTGTTAGAGAGTTTGGAATCAATTTCACGAACCTTTTACGATATGATTCAGACCTGTTTCCAGATGAGGAGGCTAGGGAAAGGCATTTTGAGGAGGCTTTGTTTCCAAAGATCCAGCGCCAGGACACCCCATTTATGCGGGAGACATATCATGGGGTGCTGGAGAGGGCAGAGGTTGTTGAGAGGACATTGTCCAGGACCAGATCATCACGAGAGGGGAATCGACATGATTCCTCATGAACCAAAGCTATGGTCTGGGGTTCTCGGTTTTCAGGACAGAGGAGTTTCCGTTCAGCTAGGGGTAGGTCCTAGCCCTTCACATCTCATTTCTCCAGAGGCAGCAACCCTCAGGCCTATGTCCGGGGAACATGCGCTTGTTTTTCTGGTGGTGGTCATGGTCATCAGCAGCGGTAGTGCCTTACCATTCAGAGTGGTCATCATGCACTAGGAACTATGCTCTAGATTCCTCCATTAAGGCAGTTTCCGCGGAGGCAGCATCATCCAGTTGCACCAGCATTAGATCACCATATGGGAGATGGGGTATGTAGAGGAAAGCCCAATGAAGCTCCCCATCTATAGAGAGCAGATTGCGGCTATGGTGGTGGTCATCATCAAGGTCAGAGAGGCTGTGGAGGAGGTCTTGGTAAACTTCACGCTCTGGCGATTCCAGCACCAGGCGAGCCAAACGTCATTCGAGGTACCCTTTTCTTTTTTTTCGACCTTGGTTTATACCTTGTTTGACTCAGGAGCGACACACTCATTCATATCAGCTAGCCTTGTCCATTCTTTGGGACATGAGGTAGAGAGGCTTCAAGTGCCCTTGGCGTTGACTACGCTAGTTGGAGGGCGAGCTGACTTGTTTGACGTATGTAGAGACTGTGAACTAGTGTTGGGGAAACACCACTCTTGGAGAGATTTCATATGTTTATGAATACAACCATAAGATATAATTCTCAGAAGGGATTGGTTGTATTCGGTGCATGCTATCTTGGATTGCTTCGTGATGGAGGTCATCTTCAATGGTGAAGATGGAGATAAAGTGATTTTTGTTGGTGAGAGAGATCCTCGGATGGCTCATAGGTGCATTCCATTCTTATCATCCATGATGACTGAGTTAATGATGATTTATTCAGTGGATAATGTGTTGTCATTTCCTAGGGTCGTAGAAGAGTACCCTGATGTATTTCCCCATGATATTGTAGCATTACCCCCTCGACGAGAGATCATGTTTGGTATCGGGTTACATCCAGGAGCATCTCCGATATCTATGTCTCCGTATAGGATAGCCCCTTATGTGTTACGAGAGCTATGTTTTCAGCTTGATGGTCTGTTGTAGTGCGGTTTTGTCCAGCCATGTGTGTCATCATGGGGTGCACTAGTCTTGTTCATGAAGAAGGCCGACGGTAGTTTGTGGTTGTGTGTCGATTATCGTCACTTAAACAAAGTGAAAATAAATAACCGCTATCCCCTTCTACAGATTGATGATTTGTTCGAACAACTTAAGGGTTTATGTTGGTTCTCAATGATCGACATGTGGTCTGGATATCATAAAATGCATGTGAAGGTATAAGATTTTCTGAAGACTGCTTTTCGTTGTCGTCATGGGAATTATGAGTGTGTTGTAATGTCATTCGGCATGATGAATTCTCCAGCTGTTTTCATGGGTTTGATGAATGCTGTGTTCTGGGAATTCATGGACAAGTTTGTGGTGGTTTTTATTGACGACATCCTTGTGTACTCCACATCTTAAGAGAAGCATTCATAGCATCTACGAGCCGTTTTGGGAGTTCTTTTCCAATATCATTTGTTTTGGAAGTTGTCGAAGTGTGAGTTTTGGGATCGAGATGTTCGTTTCATGGGGCATGTTGTGTCCCAATAGGGAGTAGTTGTGGATCCATTGAAGATAGAAGCAGTGGTGTCTTGGGTAGCCCCCAAGACCGTGTCAGAGGTGCAATGTTTCCTTGGTCTCGTAGGCTATTACAGGAGGTTCATACCCAATTTCTCCTAAGTTGATTCCCTATGACACCTTTGACCAGGAGGGATCAAGTGTTCATATGGATTGATTAGTGTCAGAAAGATTTCGATTATCTAAAGTAGAATTTAGTAAGTTCTCTTGTTCTTTGTCTTCTAGTTGAGGGAGTCCAGTTTGATGTTTTCTGCGATGCTTCACATTTGGGGCAAGGCTGTGTTCTCATGTAGCAGAGGTCAAATGTTTCTTATGGGTCTAAGCAGTTGCATCCCCATGAACACAATATTCCACCCATGATCTCGAGTTGGCTGTTGTGGTGTTTGTTCTAATGTTGTGGAGGCATTATCTCATTGGTGAGCACTTTTTGTTTTTCACTGATCATAAGAGTTTAAGGTATGTTTTCTCCCAACGTAACATGAACATGCGGCAATGTCAGTGGATGGAGTTCATGCAGGAATATGACATTCAAATATCGTATACACTTGGAAAAGGGAATTATGTAGCTGACGCACTAAGACGAATGTCACGTAATTATGTTGTACATGAATCTGGTGATTCCATGGGAGTGATTGAAGAGCTATCAAGTTTGCATCTTGATATGGGAGAAGTTGGTGGTAGAGGTTTTCTTTTCCAGATGACGGTACAGTCATCCCTGATGCAGAACCTGGAAGAGTCTCGGTTGGGTGATATAAATGTTGATGTTTGGAGAGACCTAGTTGTTTGTGGTGAGGCCCCTAATGGTTGGTCGGAAGATGAACAACACCGGGTGTTGTATCATGGCAGGATTTTTTTCCCTTGGATATGTACGAGATGGTTCTTAGAGAGTTCCACAGTTAACCTTTAGTAGTAAATCTTGGTGTGACAAAGATGTAACGATCTATGAGGAGTCAGTTTTGGTGGCCTGGGATGAAGTGTGTGGTTGCGGAGTTTGTGTCACAATTTTTAGTCTTCCAGAAGGTGAAGGCCGAACACAGTGTTCCTGGTGGTCTTCTCCACCCATTAGAGATTCCTCAGTGGAAGTGGGAGGACATATCAATGGACTTTGTTATAGGTTTACCACGAGCTCTAGGAGGACATGATTCTATTTGGGTGGTAGTGGATCGTTTGAAAAAATCGGCCCACTTCATAGCAATCATGGAGCCGAGCTCAGTGGAGGTTTTGTCGAGGCAGTATCTAGAGGAGGTGGTGAGACTTCATGGAGTCCCTAGGACGATCATTTCTTATCGAGATCCCTGTTTTACCTCCAGGGTGTGGTGGGTTCTCCATCATGCTTTAGGTTCTCAACTATGCCTTAGCACTTCTTTTCAACCTCAAACGGATGGTCAGACAGAGCGAACCATCCAGAATCTTGAAGGCATGTTGCGCTCTTGTGTTCTTGACTTTGGAGGTTCATCGATGAGGCACCTACCCTTGGTGGAGTTAAATTACCATAATAGTTTTCACTCCACCATTGGTATGGCACCATTTGAAGCCTAGTATGGTTGGCCTTGACGTTCTCCGTTGTGCTGGACTGGGGTCAGAGAGTCAACAATTCTCGGACCGGATCTAGTGCAGAATACAACAGAGATGGTTCAGGTGATTCGTGAGAGGATGAAGACAACACAAGATTTTCATAAATCATATGTTGATCAAATAAGGAGACCCTTAGAGTTTAATGTTGGGGATCATGTGTTTCTGAAGGTGACACCCCATCGTGGGAAACGATGGATTGGTCATGGAAGTAGGATTTCTCCCCGTTTTTTGGGCCTTTCGTGGTGTTGGCTTGTATTGGAGCGGTGGTATATCGAGTAGCAATTCCCCCTCAGACGAGTCAGATACATGATGTTTTCCAAGTATCACGGCTTCGTCATTATCATCATGATGAATCTCATGTTATCGATTGGGGAGAGATAAATATTGATGATGATGCAACATTTGAGGAGCGACCTGTGGAGATCTAAGACCACAAGGAGAAGGTGTTGGGTGGGCATTCTATCCCCTTAGTTCATGTCCTATGGCGACACAGTGGCATGGAGGAGAGTACCTAGGAGCGTGAGTCACAGATACGTGCTCAGTACCCAGAGTTGATTAATTTTTAACACTTTTCATGTAATTATGTTTCCTTTTTTTGTTATACCTTTCATGTTTTATTTATGAACTTCTTTTGTTCCTTTTTGTGTCTTGCTCTCTTTTGAGAGGTATGTCGATGGGTGGTTGTTCGGGCCCCGTTTCTTATTTTATCTCTTTAGGATGGTTTTGAATTCTTGAGTACAAGAATGTTTTGAGAGGTATCTGATGTAATGTCCCAGACCTTTCGAGTCCATTGCATTGTGAAAATTTGGTGTTAGAGGTGTTCCGGGAGGTCAAGGAGACTTATCCCCAACACTTTGCCAAATTTCCAATTCTGTGAACAGTGTTTCCAATTTTATGAACAGTATTGGTAGGTGCACAATGTTTCTATCAGTGAGGTTCAGTGAACAATGTTTTTATCGGTGAGGTTTTATCGGTGACCATCTATCGGTAGACTTGAATAGTGTTTCTATGGGTGAGGTTCTATCAGTGAATTTCTATCGGTAGTCTTGAACAGTATTTCTATCGGTGAGCTTTTATCAGTGACCTTCTATCAGTAGACTTGAACACTATTTCTATCATTGAGCTTCTATCGGTGACATTCTATCAGTAGACTTGAATAGTGTTCCTATTGGTGAGCTTCTACCGATGACCTTCTATCGGTAGACATGAACAATGTTTCTATCGGTGAGCTTCTATCGGTGACCTTCTATCGGTAGACTTGAACAGTGTTTCTATCAATGAGGTTCTATCGCTGACCTTCTATTAGTAGACATGTACAGTGTTTCCAGATCGGTAGACTTGTATAGTGTTTCCAGATCAGTAGACTTGCCTTTGCCAAATTTTGAGTATGTGAACAGTGTTTCCATTTTGCCCCATTTGACGTTTCCTTTGACGTAAAATACATTTAAATCCTTATCTTAAGTGATCTTAAGGTCGATTAAAAGTCCATAAATCTTATATTAATTATTCCTAAGGCTGGGATGTTTATTTTATACTTGGTCAACCCATGTGGGTTAATGTGATCCATTTTTAATGGAGAATTAAGCGGATCATAAACTGTCAACTCATTAAATCATAAAAAAAGAGAATGATATATCATTCTCCCTTGTTCTTACTTTTTTTCACTGTTATGAGACTCTAGAACATTCAAAACATTCTTACAAGAGTTTCACAATCAAACATTACTCCTAGTATTGGATCTTATCTGTTTTGGATGCAATCGAGTTGTGTCGGTCAATATTCTAAATATGGTATGTTTTATCGATGTTCTTTTGGGGATCATCTTCTCCTATTTCTCCCAACCATATTATACCATGTAATATCCAAGATTATAACGTGTTTTTCTTGGGGTTTTTTGGGTGATTTCATACCGTGGCATCCTATGGTGGATGCAGTTGTCGTGAGAGGAGGATTGTGACCCGTTGTGTGTATAAAGAACGTCAAGAGTTTCTGAGGTAGGGGATTTTTGGCTTCTCTTTTATGTGAAACTATATCGTTAGTATGTTTTAGCCATTTGGATCACAATGAAATTGACCTCATTAAATATTTGAACCGTATAAAGAAATTTTTATCACGCGTATGTTACTACCTCATGTTTTTCTAGATAGTGTGACAACTATGCTTTCTTTTGTTAGATGTTTAATCTTGATGGAAATTGATAAAGAACGTAAAGACGAAATTAATTGATAATTATGTTGCTAAAGATATTGAGGCATTTAAATGAATCTGGTTGTTTCCACTGTTTTAGTTGTTATAAATTTGATGTTAATCAGATTGGCATAGTAAGCATGTTAAATCTTTTGTGATTGCTTACTGATTAGGTTTCCCAGAATTTGAACCTACAAATTGAATCTATAATTCAAGAGGGATTAAAGAAATGATCGGTTGATAAATGCTAAAGCCTGGTAGGGTTCTTAGTTACCCTCTTGTTCGTAAGGCCTAGTGCCTTCGGCTTTAGATCCATGAGTGCTAATTTTGTATAAAGGATGGATGCCTTGATAATGGGACATGAGCCCATTATATGTGATGTTTGTTTTCATGCTGCTTGTGCTATGATGAGAGCCTGGATGGCTATTGTGATATGTAGAGGTAGGGAGGCCTTGTGGTTGTGGCAGCGGATGATGCATAGAGTGGTGAGATGCATCGGTTTATGCATGTGGGTGTCAGGGAGGACACCCGTGATAAATGGAATGGGATGGATGTGGTTGTTGGATTTTTGGTGGTTTGATTGGTTCTTTATCTGCATTAATTATCCCCACTGATCAACTGGTTTTGGATACTCTTCTTCCGAAAGAGGTGATGAAATGTGGGTTATGCCCCGTGCTTTCTGTGTTTATCCTCTCATGGGAGAATGGGTCTACGCTCTTTCCATATGCGGAAAAGACTCGACGGGTAGAATAACTACTCACCGTGTTGATCCCCCGTATTTTTAGTATCATAGGATTCTTTTCTAGAATTCCTGGTAATATGTGAAATTAATTCTATAATGAATGTTTGAATAAATGATGTTATCCCATGGGGTGTGGAGATGCTAGACCATAATGATGAAGCTGTAACATTTAAAAAGAGCAGTTGTTTTTTGAATATGAGGACAATTCGGTTTTTTAAGGTTGTGGTCATGGTTAATTAATGTTTGAAGAATTAATTTACATATTGTACAATTGTTAAAATGGGAATGAAGTAATCTAAAAAAATCCCTTAAATGGTTGTGTGTTTATAGTATACCTAGTCATAGAAGTGGTAGCTCGGAGTCCGAGAGACATTAGCTGCTGTTGTGTCTAAGACTAGGTTATGCCCATAGTGTGGTTGTGAGTATTATGTATTTAGTACTTTTTGTGTTTCTATATGCTACTCCACCCTTTCAGTAAGGGAAACTGACACCCCGGGGATTCTAAGCCCAGACGGGGTGTTTTCCCCAACATTTCGGTGGGAGGACGAATGACTGACTACCCCCTTTGGCCCTGCTCTTTTCTATTGGTAGATACATGTGCCAACAGGCACAACAGTTAGTTTCCCCATATATGTGTGTAGAGGGATGTAATGGCTTTGGGTTATTTCATAGATATATATTCTTGATATAGTAACCCAGTTACTAATATAGGTGTAACGTGTATAGGATGTGATGGCATGAGGATCCCTACTCGGTGTATGGGCTATAATGGCTTGAGTTATAATACCTGACGTATGATACATATTATGCGGAATGTGGTGGCACCTGGAACTTACCTGGTTACATTCGGTTGTGAGGATGGTGTGGTGCTTTGCCCAGGGGTCTGTGGTCAAGCCTTTGTGGTGCATGAGGTGCAGATTGTAGAGCTCAGACCATGTTTATATAGGCAAGCCTTTGGAGAGAAATGCACAGGAAGTATGTCATTGGGGAAAAGCGAAAAACCAGTGGGGAAGTAGTTGCGGGTTACCCTTTATCATCTCTACTATATGCTATATTCTTGTATGCGTTACTTGGTGAGAGTAACCATGGTGAGGTTCGGAACATTGTATACCTGTTTAGGTGATGAGTTAGTTTCACTTGTTGTTCACTATGCTTTAGCATCCTTTCATTATTTTTGAATGAGAGGAGTTAGTGAGGATCCTACTGAGTATACTATTATACTCACCCCACATATATATAAACTATTTTTAGGTCACTTGGAGCAGGATGGAGATCAAGATGGTTACTACTAGCTTGTGGTTGTCGGAGCTGTTCGGGCTTGTGGTCACTACTGTTTTTCCTTTCTTTTGGATACATGTAGTTTTACTCTTTCAGTTGTAGTAAATTTTCATGGAATTTCATATATTTACTTGGGTTACATTTATATTTCAGTTCTGAGTTGGAGTGGTTGGTGTCTATCTTTTCTCTCTCTTCTGCATGTGTTCTCTTAGAGGGTAATGCCTCACACTTGTCTGTTTATTATACACTCGGTGCTAGTCGCCATCCCGGGGCCTACTGGAGGTGGGACTCGGGGGGCATTATCTCATTTCTCATATTTCTGGCCTAGGAGGGGTACATTTTTTGGGGAGGGGTTCATGACATGACATCGTGGGAAGTATGTCTTGAGTATAACATAATCCAACTCTTTTTTTTTTCAATATAGTGAAATCTAAACAATATATTGATTTTAGTGAACGATTAACTTGGTATTATGTATATCGCAAGCCAAATATATTTCATTAATCTAAAAAATACTATTTTTTAGTGTGGTGTGAAATATAAAAAATTTTAAATTCATTTTAAAAATAATATGGTGTTAATTTTTTTATTGGAGAAGATATCTCAGGATTGATATTTTATGCTCATTTTTATCATTTAATTTGATTTTATTGGTTATTAAAATTATCTATTTTTTAATACATTATTGTAAATAGGATCCTGAAAATAAATCTCCAAATCTTTTGTCACCAGAAACTACTATAACCAACTAAAAAATAAAATATCATAAAAATATTTAGATAACAGATTAATTTCAATTCCATCCTATTATGAAGGAAATAATTAGACTCATAGTATGTTAGATTGTGTGGATTATTTTTAGTTTCTATAGGATCACATAGATTATACTTATATTTAACTATAATTCAAATGTTAGGGAGTAAATTTATTTAGTGGAGAGAATGCAACACCCTGAGATTTTTCAAATATATTTTATACTAAATTTAAACTATATTTGATGTCTTACATCACATTAAATACCCTTTTATAGTTATAAAATTCATATATGATGAATATTAGTTATATTATTTAATAATGATGAAATTTATTTCCAATAAAATCAATTTAATCAATTAAAATATCATTCATAACTGGATTAAGAACATTGAACAATTTAAAAGGGAATTTTTCAAGAAAATTAGTTTTTAATTATATATGGAATTGTGATTAATAGGATATTTTTTATGCTGTATAATTTTAATATATTAAAATTATCTTTTTTTTAGTTCTCCATTTAATGATTAGTTTTTTTTGTATTTTATTTTCTTCCAAAATAAAATATATTTAGGGGAATACTGGGAATATAATCATTTTGAAAATTCAATAACTTTTATTTCATTATCATAATTAAATAATTAAATAAATAGTTATAGAATATATTAAAAAATATCATAAATATAAAATAAAATAATTTATATGAGAATAATATGTTGAATTTCGAAAACCTAGGTTTAATATTTTGGAATCATCTGTAACAATTTTCTCTAGAAACTATTTTTATTAAAAAATATTTTCTTTACTTTTAGAAAATAAATCTTGAAAATGTGTTTAATTATTTATTTTCAAATTTAAACATCATATAATTATTAAACTTCTCTTTGGGTATACATTTGATGACAGGGATTAAATTTAATGACCATGATAGTGTTGAATGTTTTATTTTCTATGAATTGTTTTATTAAATTCCTGTAATTATTATCCAAAATTTTATATTGATATATTTAATGAAATAACCTAAATATTATGTTTATAAATATATTAAAATATATTTAACATATTTTATAGGTAATAAAATTTTATATAATATTAATAACACTTAATGGTTAAAATAATATTTTTCAACAAAACAGTACTATATATATTAAATTTTTTAACTCTAATGATACTTATAACTATTTGTAAATTTATTTATAATATATAATGAATATATTATGGTTTAGAAAATTATAATTTTTTTTCAAGGTTCTCCTTATATTTTTTATAATATATGAATTCCTTAGGTAAAAAAATCTGACCTAGAAAAAAAATAAAATATTACAAGTCAAAAGAAATCATAAAATACTAAACAAATTTTTTAAAACATTGGACAAAAGGAATGGTTGAGAAGAGACTATAGATTAAATTACCCCAAAATATTTATCCACTAAATAATTTTCTAACTTGAATCCTTTTTCCTATGAATAATCATAGGAAGTTTTTGTCAAAAAAATGTATAATTATAAAAATAACATCTTATTTATCATAAAAGGAGATCCGTTACTCCACTATTCTACATCCATTAAAAAGATTTAGATACAACAAAAAACTACCATGTTTACTAATAAACAGTATACCCTTATCATATATTCATAAGTAATTCAGAAAAACCATGTTAAAGATCTATCAAGAGTTACCCAAGGTATAACATCTAAAAAAGCGGTCGTCGGATGCACGTGCAAAACGAATCAAGACCAATGTAATGGGTTTTACATCACAAAAGATCTTTACTGAGATATTATTATAATTCTCCACCTGTTTTATTTTGTTTTGTATTAATTTTTTATTTATTTATCCAATCATATTTTTTCATTAAATTTAAGGGATTTATAAATAAATCTCGTGTTATAACATACATGGATTTTACTTTGGAAATATTTTGTTTTTAAAAGGTTTTTTAGTAACTAAAGTCACATTCATTGATTAATTGTTGTTCTTTATGAAATTATTTCATAAATGAAAAAAATTAAAATATTTACAATATTTTTAATTATATATTCAATTTTTTGGAGTATTTTCATTTCATCTACTTTAACCCTTTTCTAAATTTCTCTTACGTTAAGGATTATGATATCCAGACTTGATTATGTTAACTCAAATTTAATTTCATTGAGTTAAAATTTAAATCCATTAGAATCATTATTTTAGGTGTGAAAAATTATTCTATTTGTTGTATCATAATATTATTCTTATTTGGACTCTTTATAAAATCATTTTTCTAACAAAAATATTCGTTCTTGACGTATTTATTTCTAATAAAATTAGAACATTTTAAAGAAACAATATATTTAATTTAAATGATGGTTTTCTTAAATTCCAATGTTCATTATTCAAAAAAATATTTGGAAATTAAATTATCTTTTTACACATGAGACTTTAATTTTTTCTATTGTGAATTTTCAAAGGGAAATTCCAGTACATATTTTTATGATGTGGGTTTTTGACATAGGTGATTAGAAATATTAAAAATTGTTTTCCATAGATTATAAATAAAAGGTTTATTATTACACTATATAATAATACTTTAAATCATTTATGTATTTAAAATAATCTAATATTAACTCACATTTTTAAATTAAAATATTTTTAAAAAATTACATCAACTTTTTAATGACATTATATAATTTGAAATGATAAATTAAGGGAGTATATTTACATAAAATGTTAACGTTTACCATTACATTTCACATTAGAATTTTGAAATCGTTATGTATATTTCATGGATACCATATTGGGAGTTATTTTTGAATATTATTTATTTATATGTTTCTAACGTCAACATTTCAAAAATGACCTTTCAAAGTTATTGTGACATTATAATATTTTCCAATGATAATGAAATTTAATAAAGATTATTTTTTGATTTAACTGATATTTTCTCACTATCTACAATGTTTGTAATTCCAATGAAATCATTTTTCATTATTAAGTCCCTAAATATTCTTACATATTACAGTTTTGGTGATAAATATTTGGTTATAAACTGTTTATATTCATGAGGTCAATTTTACAAACACCCTTTGTGAATGGTACAAAACCAATTTTTCTTTCATGGGTTATTTATATTGTCGTGAATTATTGTTTTCATATAGAACATTATCGTATATATAAATGATGGGATAGGTACCATTAATCCACATTGAGTTGGTTATTTTTTTTATATAAAAAACTCAAATAGAATCTATAGTTCGTTTACATATCCCTTGCATTGGTAATATCCTAAGGAAAAATAGTGTACCTGAGTAGTATCCCAAACCGATAAATGTATTTAAGTAGTAGCATAATCCCATGTAGGAACATATGGTGTATCCTAGTCATAAGAGGGTACACCAATATTATCCCATGACTTTTCTGGTAAAGGGTTATAGAATAACACCAATAGAGTACACATGTTATATCCAAAGCCCAATACGGTACATGGGTTATCAACCTTAGCACACTATGTTATGGGAATCATTGGAAAATTATTCTTCTATTAAATTATTTATGTGCACTTATATAACGTCTGTTTATTAAAATAATTATGTTATATTAATGTGTATTTGAAACGAAATATTATTATTATGAAGTATTATTAATTATTTGATAATTTTAGTTAAAGGTGAAATTTAATTATATAACTATGGTAAAAGAGTTTTTTATTCCAAATTTTTTAAAATATTTGTTTCATTGAAATCATTACATTACTATTTTTTAAATGATAAAAATTTCGTTCATTTAACATCTATTATTTTATTTTTTCTTGAATAATTATTATTAAATTTATTTTTATGTTAAATTTTTTTTATTAATGATCTATTAAATTCATTTTTAAAATTTATTCATGTTTTTAAATTAATTTAATTTTTATATTGTATTTATATAAATTATGTTATATTTGATAGCTGTTTTATTTATTTCAAATATAATATGGTGTAATAATTGTTGATGTGCTAGTTGAGTTGTCACATAATACATCTATTTCGAATCTACACTTTTTATTTTCTTTTATGATTATTGTCAAATAAAATTCATTGGTTCCCTTGTAAATTCATTTATCCACTATAAAAAATAAATCTCACCAATCCTAAAATATTTTGAGAATGGGGTATGGGTAGCCTAACTTCCACTAAATAGAATTGCATAGTCATATAAGAATTTAATTATTTATCAACCTAATATAAAATTTTTGAAAGATAATTTCATAATCCACATACTATAGGACATTATAATTTTTTATAGCAGCTATGTAAGAATAATTCTATCTATATTAGATAAATTTATCTTATGAAACGAAAATTCACCAAAATAAAAAACTAGTTATACCTCAATGGACGCTAGATAAGGAGAGTCAGACAATTCTTATTTGGTAAGTTCAAAATGCAAATAAAGTGAACCACTGAATGAAAAAGAATCGATGATAAACCATTGATTCGAATACAAAAACAATGATCTGTGGGAAAAAAAGATTAGTATATAGTTTCTAACATAAATCAATGAATGATTATAATTTTATAATTGTAATTGATGCCTGTAATGAGTTGTTATAATGATGATTTATGCTATTAAATCAGTATAATAATTTTTTGATATAGAATTCTATTATTATATTGAATAATAGAGGTAGAATGGGATATGATATCATCAGGTGGAAATAATAGAGTTAGTTAGATTTATTAATTGGATATAAAAGTTTCAAATTTTTTACTATAGAGTTTTATTTAGCTAATATGGTCGTGAATGAATGAAAATTGATGATATGATAAAAGTAGTGATAACCAACACATCAACATAAGACATTTCTAAATTTTGTTTTACTGGATAATAAAAATTAATTTCTATGTGAAAAATGATGATTAATTTGGAATGAAATTTATAATGAAATTTGGGGGATAATGTATATGCCAAAATTGAAGAGAATGTTGATATAAACTAGGATAATTTCAAGTGAGCACAAAGAGGATTTATTACTAGTCGTGTAGATTAATATGGGGATCAGATCTTTCATATGCACGTAAGCGATGTTTGGATAAATTTATAATTCTCTACGGTAGTGGATTATCATGGTGAAATAAATTTTCATGTTTTTCCATTTTAATTCACAATTTTAATTCTCTCTATAACTTTGAAATTTTTAAATAAGACCATTGATTAATGGTTAATTAATCTATCACATTATTTACTCCCTCAAATAAATTTTTATAACAAAATATTTATGATTGGAGTGTGATCATATACTAATTTGTATATTTTTATGATGAATATTGGATTTAATTTTCTTCTCTCTATTACAATTTTTTAATCCAAAAACAATATTTTGCATAAAACTATTGTTAACAACCTCATTTTACATGGTAATTGGTTAGTTCATTGATTAGCTCCTATAAAAAATGGAATCTATAACTAATATTTTTGTTTTAGACATCAATTTATCAAATTTGATGAGATAAATTATTATATATTTTAATCTATTTATTGAGAGAGTTATATTTGTGATTTTTTTAATTTTATGATAATATACTGATCACATGGAATATATACTTTGTATTTTTCAAATTAAATATGTTTAAATAACTAGTTACTATTATATTCTATTTTCAATTTCCAAATCATAGTTTATAAAATTATCTTGTTTCATTAGCGTCATAGGATGTCCCCCTAAAAAATACAATGAAAAAAAATAAAAATGATAAAGAGGGACATATTAAAAGAAATCTCTCTAGGAAATAACATTAGATAGTTCTATACTAAAGTATTTCAAGTGAAATACTAATATATGATAAAAATCACAATAAAAAACCTCAATAAATCAATTTCCATTATTTATAGGGTGGTTTTTAAGTAGATTTTATACTCCTCCAAAATCCACCAAAATATACAGTTTCCACTAGTTAATAAAGATATTTCTTAATTTTGTTTTCTAGAAATCTATTAATTCCTCACTGAGAAATTATATATTTAGTAAAAGGTAGTGAAAATGGGTGACTCTTCCTGAGTATTGGGTAGGATTTATGAATTTATGATTTAAGTGAACATAGCACCTAATTTACTATATACTATTTATCAAACATTTTTCTATGTATTATTCATGATGGATATTAGAATGATACATACAGCTATAAAAGGAGTGATCTTTCTCACAAGATGAGGTAGATTCTCTTTATCTCTTTCCCTTCACAACCTTAACTAGAAGAATAATTTCCCATTTTTATGAATTTGGTCATTTTCTCATCTAATTTTTATTTTAATGATCAATTTACTCAATTATAAAAATGGAATAAGTATTATGATGTTATATTCCTTAGAAAAACATGTACTATATTGTATAAATTGTTAATTACCAAAGGAAAACATTCAATATAGGTCATTTCAATAAAAAAAATCAACACATGTGGTAATTACCAGTAGAATAATAGGTTTATCCATAATGATGAATGAAATAAAACTTTCTTAGCACAAAATATTAATAACCAGCTAGGGTATAGTTAAAATCAGTTTGGAAACTAAAATGAAAAGAATTTTAAACATTTTTTTGAAACAATAAATCTAGAACTGAAGAAATAAATAAGAAATGATTCATATATATAAGATATTGTTAAATAAGAAATAATAAATTTATCAAAAAATATGTTCTTTTACAAAACATTGGCATTCAATTGGTTAAAATTGAAGAAGAAATTGTTGATTTGAGAAATAAAAGGAATTTAAATTTTCTATTTTAATCTTAATAAACCATGAGAGGAATAGATAATGGCAGTGAAATAGATAAGAGAATTGGAACTCATATTTCATACCGTTGAGATGAATTAAAATAAAATTAATCTATATAGGGCTGTTCTAATTCTAGATCCATTAGATTATCACATTGAAAGTCATAAAACCACATACTTAACCTATTATAGAGCCTATGTAATCTATTTATTACACTATAGTCTAGAAACCTCTAGAATAAGAAAATAGACTGATAATGTATGTTATCAATCATGAAATAAACTAAATTGATATTATAATATTAATTAGATTTTAAAAAATTGTAGAATAATGTTCATGTAGATATAAAAATGTACCAAGATAATCCACCTTGTACTTTGGGATTACCTCCTCTAAAAAATATTATTAAAAATATAACGGGCATTATATTGAATTATAGTTTTGGTAAATTCAAAATTAAGATCCAATTGGATGATATTGTGAAAAATATCCCTCGATTTTCCATATTTTTTACCGAAATATTCCCTTAGAAAAGGAAGTAAAATTGATGTGAGAACATAAATTTGGAAGAAAACATTCAGCAATTGTCCAAAATTGCTTCCATATGAATATAAAAATTTATTTGATTATTTTTTATCTACTATTTTTTTTTGAAATGAACAATTTGAAGATTAAACAGTAGATTTTTGGGCCTCTATAAATAGGATTTTGTATTCTATAATTTTATATATGATTGCTTGGCTGCATAATGGTATTTTTATTTTTATCTAACATCCTAATAAGAGTTTATATATTCTATAATTCTTTATTGAGGATGTCTTTATGAGTTAAAAATGTTATTTTTGCATATTAATTTTATATGTTAGATATTGATTATCATATATTTATTCACCTGAATTGCTGATATTATGATGATCATTCTGGAAAACTATAATTTCGTGGGAATTATTCAATTTTGATATTATTATATGGAATTATTATTAGACCACACACTTTTTCAACATGAGATTTCGTGGCCCGGTGACCCCGGAATGGAATTTTGACCCATTTTATATATGCTTTAGTAAACGTGTGAGAGGTTTTTTTAAAATTTGTACCCATTCGTGGATCCAAATTTCAAGGGCACCGTTGAATTCAAAATTCTAGGATTCAATTATAGAGAAAATAACTTTGGCGAGTAAGTGTTAAAAGAAAAAGTTAATATTCGTAATTTTTTAAAAAATAATAAAATAACATTAAAATCTTTTTTTTCTCCTTAATCGTAGAGTGGAGGGCGGCGACGCTGCGGTTTAGCGACAAGGAAAGATGTTTAGTCTAATTAATAGATCATTACATCATTTTGTAACGAAACATTAATTATGTGTAATAATGATGTTGTTTCATAAATGAAATAGCCTAACAGAGATTTGTTGTAGTGTAAGAGAAATATTGTGATGCGTCTTCCATTTATTTTGGATGACACATTAGTGAAACAAGGAATTATACTATGAGGATTATTTGGAGAACCTCCAACAAAATTACACTCCAATGAAGAAAACAAATTCCAATGAACATCAAAAATCATTGTTTCACCTCAAAAAATGGATTCAGATGTGATGAAAGACATCGATGCCATGAAACCTTGAGGATGAAATGATGTGGCATCAAACTTCAACAAGGTTGGGATTATATGATTTTAATGTTATTCCTTATACTTATTTTAGAAATGATAAACGTGGATCAACCCCTAAACAAGTTGATCTATGAATCATGAATTTTTGTGTGAGGGTGAATTTCATTTTTGGATTTATTATATGTGATTAGTTTTACTCTATTTTAATTAAGCCACAATCCCTGAGCCTCCCCATGATTATAAACCTCTAACATGGAGGGAATGAACTGACATGAAAAATGCCCAATCACCACCTCATTGTGAATTATTTGTGGCCTCACCATCATATTGGTGGAAAGATTATTCCAGAAACATTATGGTGAAGAGGACGTTCCCTGAAAAGTGAAGGCACAGGCGACATGAAGAGTGGAGTAGCAGAGCTTGTATGGTGGTCTGCCAAATAGCTGGCGGCTCACACGTAGGTGGCCATGGCATTAGTGAGGGCATACGACACCCTCATGGAGACGTATGGAGGGAAGGCCCATGTTGGGTCTGTCTAGGTGGTTTGGAGATCATCAGTCTCTCGAGTAAGGTTGGAGAGCCCCACACGTCCACAGTGCAAGTGGAGGTCAGAGGTGGCAGTCGACCGTGTCCCAGCCAAGCGGCGCACATCGGCCTACACTACGCGGGTCGGGCTTCAGGTTGGCGGGCCGCAACCCCATCTATCATATCGAACCTACGCTGGTTGGCCAGACCCACACCGGTAGGCTAAACCCTTGCCATTCGGGCTGGTCTATACCAGACCAGGTCATCGGGTGACCCAGCGGGCTGGACCCTAGCCCAACCAGGCCAGATCAAGTGAAGAGCTTTGGGTATAGCCCACTGGACATTCCAGACTTGACCGTCCCGGACATGAACTAGGTTTGGTCATGTTAGTAAGAACTAAACCGGGGTACGTGAAACCCCCAGGCTTGGTTGGTTGGATCGGTCTGATCGGGTCAGACCGCACGCAGTCGCAACTGGAACATGTTTAATAAAATACTAATAAAATTCAAAACGGGTGTCCGATTGACGATTTTTTTACGGACCTGGGACTCTCTCAATGATGTGGATATTTTGGAATTCCATGTGGCTGATTTCATGGATGTTATGATGTGACTAATGGCTTGAGGAGTGGTTCTCCTAGGCTTGCTACGTATGGAACACTACGATAGGATGAGACCTGAAGATAGCTGACTTTCGACTCATTTTTACTCAACTATGGCCCATTGGGAAGAACTACAGTCTGACATTGCATGCCCATGGTGGGAATCAGTTCTGTGTGACTTTGTAGGCCCGCAATATTTGTTGAAGAGGAGTACCTTAATTGCCCAAGATCAGTGGGAATCACTTCTGTGTGACATTGAAGGCCCATATTATGCAATGAGGAGGTATTCATAAGTATCCCATCTTTAGTGGGAAGAACAAATCTGTGACCTGGAAGGACCCCTTTACAAGATATAATATTAGTTCTCTAGTCCCTGAGGTGTTCGATGATGTGACTGATGATTTTTCCATAACTACCCTACAAGTATACCTAATGTGAGTGGTCTTGTGCTATGTGCATCACATTAAGGATTGTTGTGTTTTCATTCATCTTTGTTTTGGGGTATGTATTTATTATTTCATAACTCATCCATGTAGGGGCTTCACCCGCACATGTTGTGTCTAGTGAAGATGATCACTGTTTCAACAAAGACATTAGTGGACAGGGATCCAACGGTGCACAGGGAGATGGGACCGATAGAATTTATGACATTGGACATAGTGGACAAGGACCATGCGGGGCCTAGTAGGATCTAGTGGATGGGATGATCTACTTCGGCTTCCATTAGCTACACAAATCTCATGATTAGGTGGGGTTTTCTATGGGCGACAATCAGAGTTACGTTTTTGTAATTTTTGATTTTTAGTTCCATTGTTGGGTTTATATTCTTGTCCAAATGTACTAGTTGTACCTATACACATCATGGTTTTTGTGATACTTGTTTCTTTTTTTTTGTGCTGGACATAGTTATGTGTGTATGTGCATACAGGTGCTCAGGAAAATGCCTCCCACTTGCTGGTGGATGATTTCAATGCTAGTCATCATCCCCTATTATTTGGGAGGCTAGTGTGGGGTAGTCACAGCACGGGCCCTGGGGGATGGGTCATGAAAAAGTGGTATCAGTGGGTGGTCAATCCTACCACAAAGACTGAGATTCTATTGTTTTGTTCTGGGGAATAAATGTTAAATGTTGTAGGATTGACTTTCAGATTCTGGGTTTCCAGTGTTGTTGCAGAAGCCAACGTATCCTTATAGTAGGACCTTGAATTCTAATTTTTGCATATATACATGAAAACTGTGGTTGTATAAGTGTCTCCTTTTGTTCTTTTGAATAATTTTAAACTAACCAAGTATAACCTCTTGACCATGGTACATAATTATCTATATCAGGATGCCTCCATGTATATGACCATCCACGATCCTAATATGAGGTTGTGAGGACTACATGCATAGCGATAAGGAGACCGTTCAAGGACTGGTTCTAGAGATTGCCCCACCAGGTGGTGCGTTAGTGCTACCACTAGCCGATGGTCAAAATCATATTCTAGTGGATCCCACATCGAACATGCATAGACTAATTTCCATACACGATGTAACACCCCAACATTTCATAGTGTGTTATTTCTTCAAAATAATTCAATAACTTGCACTACACGCAACACCGAGTTCAATTGCACCATGACTTACCAAAAAAAAGACATTAAAAGAGGTAATGAATAGCATTAACTACATTTTTAACTTTATATAATCCTTATAATTTTAGAATCCATATTATGAGTTTCTTAGTCATAATGCAAGAACATATTCATTTTCAGTATTGCACTTTTATCAACTTTTGATAGTGAAACCTTTTTAAATACAATATTTTAAACTTTTTGACTAAATGGAGACATCAAAAAATTTAAAATGAAACATCCCAAGCTTCCACGGTACGCTTTCCTTAGAATAAAACAGTAGCGTGTGTTGTACGCAACGTCGAGTTTTAACACACACCATAACCGATCAAACTAGCCGTTATGAATAGTAATACCTAAATTTTGAAATTATATATATTTTATATTTGAAAATGGACTTCATTTTTGGATTCGGAATATCGAATTTAGCCTAAGGTGAAATTTCGGTACATTTCGGATAACTTTCATATTTTGATGAATAGTGAAAATTACTAAATTTTAATTAAAAACAACTTTTTTAATCAAAATAATTAATAGTGATAAATTATGAATTTGAGTGGTTTTAAAGTATATTTAGAATATATTTTTACCATTTAATATAATGTTGGTCATTGGATATAATTTTACAATTAAACCGAACATAAACAAGTGTCAATCTTTTGATAGTTATTATCTCTTAAAAACACGCTTTTTGTTTTGACAGTGGGAATTAATTTTAAATTAATTTCTGCCACTTCTGTGTTTTGAATTTAGGAAAATGGATTCCATATTTGGAATCATTATGTTCAAATTGTGTAAATAGGTAACTTTTATTTTTAGACATTTTGAATAATTACTGCGGTAAATATTTTATTTTCCGTGGTTAAGGGTAAATCTGGTAAATAAGGGTTAAAAAATAATATTATAATAATACTAAATTACCCTAAAACGTGTCTTAACCCTATTTTTTGATACATGGTCGACCATGGGAATCTTTGGGTCTATTTTGGGACCCCATGGATCCACTTGTAAGTGATAATGACACTTTATTTTAATTAAGTCAAAATGAATACAGAAATGACACAAGCATATATCTTTTAGAAAAACAATTGTTACATAGGGTTATATATGTTGGATTTTAGATTATAAATATTAATTAGAAAGCTAAAAATATTTCCTACATAATGATATTTTATTTATAATTTTTAGACATTAAATAATTTATTTTATTTATGACACAATGATGATGCAGTAATTACTATAATAGTGGAATATTAAAATAATTGATATTATAAATACCAAAATAAATATAATATGAAACTTTTAATGAATTAAACTAATTTTATAGGATAATATGATATATTAGTATTGATTTAATTGACTTTGTTAGAAGTAATCAATCTGTTATGAGTTTCACAAAAATCAACTATTGAATAGTGTCAAAATTGACATAAAAGAGTTCTTAAAACAAATATTATATTATTAATTGATATTAAATTCCTAAAAATCTAAGGATCGGCCAAGAGACTTATATCATGATAGGTTAATCATTAATGTACCACTTGGGGGTCTCTTGGATGTATATAGTAAGTTTATTAGCCATATTATATAAAAATACAAAGAGACATTGTAAAAGTGAAACTAATTAACTTAGAGTTAATACTTAAAGATAAGGTTAATATAAGTACCAAAACCTGTCTAAATTCTATTGGTTGAGTGGTTTTAGACCTATCCCCAACTTAACCTTTGAATAATAAGCTTTGGAGCCATTAGAAACCGAATATGAATTTATTATAAATTAATATTTCTAGCTTTTCCAAAGGTGCCCCTCACCCCTCTTATAAAAGGGCACTCCTCCTTCTCATTTCTTCACACCTTCAAAGCCTTTTGGTTCGGCCAAACTCTGCCCAAATACTCTCCCAACATCCCTCACTACAAACTAGAGGCCTTAGTTTGATCAGAATGCCATCCTAAGGAGCCATTTTGATCAAATCAAAAGGAAGAACCCGAAGAAGAGGTAATGATTTCACCACCCTTCTCCAAATTCATTTCTTCTTCCACTTCTTCTTCCTTTGTTCTTACCATTCTAAAATAATAACTCCAGTATCTCACATATACTGTGATGTTATTATAAATATGGTACAACCATATTCAGTATTCTATCCACCTATTGAATAACATGTCACCATACGTGCGTACGTACGGACTACCGTCTCCACGTCGTGGTGTAATTGTTATTCAATATAATATTATTTGGATGGGTATAATAATGATGTGTAACTCATGTAAATAATAAATATAACATGTTAATGATTCTTTATATATGATATACCATCCATTTATATATTATTTTAATATCAAAAGAATGATATTGTCGCTCGTGCGTACGTACGGACTACCGTCTCCACGAACGCGATGAGATTCATTCTCCATCGTATCCATTCAAGTATAATTATCATTTTGATGATTTAAAAGTGATGTTTAAGGACTAGATATCATTCGGGATATGAATAAGATACAACAACCATGGCTTATGTAACAAAACATATAAAAGAAAATGAGTAAGTTAACTCCCGAAACGACGATAATTCTAAGATATTATTAACAAATCAATGTTAAAAGATCATATATGATATCATATTATTATATATGATTCTTGTATAATTTAATAACAACTATTTCACCATTATACAGGAGGTTAACCTACCCCAACCAAGGAAAAGTACAAGGTAAGGATTATTTCACAATCTCTTCATTATCCGAGGTTGTTTATATGTAATAATCTACTGGGATCTCTTTATCATCCACATCCATGTTTCTTAAAAATGTATTTCAAAACATTTTTACTATTTACTAGAATATGAGTTAAAGTCATTTATACCCTTTTTGACTTTTATAAGTGGTTTATAAAGGAATCTTTCCATCGTTTTCAAAACAAGGCCCTATTTAACCTATTCGACAGAATTAAGGTAAGAATGTTTTTTTTAACTTATACGGCGGGTGTGGCTATTTTCCGCCGTTATAAAATCTTCAAAGCCTCCCTTACAAGCTTATAAGAATATTTTCAAAGAAAATGTTTTATTTTATATGGATCTTAAATTATTTCAAAATAAAAGGAGATATTTCTTTAAAAAGAATTTTGATTTCATCTATGTCAACATCCTTTGATGGATTTTAAGATTATTTGAAGTTGATTTATTATGATACAAAACTTCTATATTGTATTGAAGGTTTTGTGATATGTTTGACTGTGGATGTGCTATTTTTATACCATTCATAGTTTATGGTGAAAGTATTGACATTTCATATGCTAGTTTTAATATGAATGTTTATGTTATGTTTAAACCTTTTCATATGGGAATGCATTGGACTTAATAAGTGACGGGTGGAGCCCGCTATAGCTCCTCGATGAATCGGTAGGTCTCATGAGACAAACTAGTGTCTTGGCATAAGGCCTTGACAAAATCTTATTTGTAGTCTTGGCACGAGGCCTTGGCTATGTGGTTATGATAGTCTGGCATTATGCATTCCAACATTATGAAAGTGGTTATTGATTTTTGCATGTGATTATTCGATTAGTAGAATATCCATGTGAATAAGTAAATGGCATTATTTCATTTTATTTATGCCATACCATGTTGAAATTTCATATTTAAAAGGCTTTTGTTTTAGTTATACATTGCCTTAAATGTTTATTCTTATTTATGAAAGTTTTCGCTATATTTTTATCCTTACTGGGCATTTGAGCTCACCCCTTTTCTATGTTTTATTTTTCCCAGGATGTGAAGAAGTAAGTTATGAATGACCTGCATGGATTTTATGAGGGGTTAATAGTGTGGATTGTGGAAACATTATGTTGTTGTAGTAGTTTTTCATTTTACGATGTAATGTAAAACTTATGAATATATCTAGTGTTTCCAAGGCTACTAAACCAATCAGTCTTTCGAGATTTGATCTTTCTTGTGATCATGCCAATGTTATGTAATAATGCACCGACTCTGGGTAACTGGGGTCGGGGCGTTACACACGAGTTTCAGAGATAAGGACCTCTTAGGTTAAGGGGAGAGACAGATCCGCAGGTCGCTCTAGACTAGATTGAGGTAGTGATGTGGGTCTTCTTCTTAGTGATCTAACTACCCGACCAGAGGGTGCTCTTGGTAGTGATCCTTCAGCATGGTTTGGTAGGGAGATGATGGAACTTGACCATCCATATGCATGATGAGGTGAACCTCACTTGGAAACACATTGAGCAACTTTTACGAGATGAGTTTTTACATGTGACCTTGTGCCCTATGTGAATTCAAGATTTTCCTCACCTAAAATAAGGCATCATGATTGTGGCTGAGTACTTATAGAGGTTCACTGAGATATCACGCTACTTAATAAGAATAGTATGAGGCCTTTTAGTTTGGGATCAAGCCTTTGAATATGGACATAGGTAGAATATTAGGGCATTAATGTTTTCTCTCAACATCTCTACTAAGGCTGGGGCACTAGAGCGAGCCGTTCTGGTAGAGAATTTTGTGATGGAGCAGGCACCCATATCTAGAGATACCAGCGGACCCCAGGTGGAAGAGTCTTTGGCATGCAGCATACAGGAGACATGAGGGACCAAGTGGGACATGTCTTTCATATGTTGACACCAGGACTCAAGGTCGGCAGTGCATGGCTCCCAGACCAGAGAGGTTTAGGTGGGAACCATGATTTTTCTTCTCACTCAGTGGGCATGGACACAATTAATGTGACTTTACAACTAACCATATAGATGAACAGCAGACGGTCTAGGTTTCGTAGAGGTAGCGGATTGAGTGACGAGGTCCGCAGGGTATCAAATGTGGCAGGGGAGCAGGCCAAGCATCAAGAGCTGGGTGATGGTTTGAGTTGTTACCGCCACTACACCCATGTGGTCCACCCTATCCTTAGGGAGCAAGCAGATAGGGGCGAGCATAAAAATGGGCAGTAGAGGCTTATGACCACGACACTCAAGAGATGAAATACAGTATGATCTGTGTCTTATACACCCTATATGTAGTTCTTATAGACACAGATTCTAGTCACTCCTCTTTTCCCAAAACTCTTGTTCAGAGCTCAGAGATTCTGATGGATATTTTATATCGATCCTTACAGTTAAAGACTCCTATGTTAGAGGATTTGATGATTACACACTGGTGCCGACTCTATGCGATTACTCTAGGAGGTGAGATCTTTTGTTGAGATCTCCTAGTAGTGGCATCAAGGCCTTACGATGTCATCTTGGGTATGGACTGGTTATCCATAGTCCATGCTTAGATCGACTCCTTTAGGCGTACAGTGTGGCGTGTCTGTAAAGTTGGGACCATATTTTCCTTTACCAGGATGAAGAAAAACCTTGAAGGACATGATATAATTTCTTAGAGGATGGTGCAGGCTATCACTCACTAGTTTTTTAGCCTCACCCTCAGTACAATGGATGAGAGGAGTCCAAGATTTCCTATAGTTGTGGATGATTACGAGTATGTTTATCTAGAGGATGGTTCAGGACTTCCTTCTAAAATATAGGTATATTTTTTCATTAACCTGTACCCCATGAATATATTGACATCCACACCGACATATCAGATGGCTCCCTCAGAGCTTCGTGAGCAGAGGGTATATCTAGAGGACTTGCATAAGAAGGGGTTTGTAAGGCCCAACGTTTCACCATTAACATCCCCTATGCTTTTCCCATGAAATAATATGGGAGTCTAGGGTTGTGTGTGATCTTATGGTGCCTAAAAGAAATGACCATGAAGAACATGTATCCATGGGTGAGAATCAATGACCTTTTCGACCTACAAAGGGGGGGGGGAAAGAGGTTCTCAATGATAGACTTCAGATCAAGCTATCACCAGCTTCGAATATGGGATGAGGGTGTATCGAAGACGAACATCTGGTACTGGTACAACCATTACGTGTTCTTTGTGATGCCTATTTGTGTGACCAACACCCCATCAGTGTTCATGGGATCATGAAAAGGGTCTTACAACATTACCTTAACCTATTTGTTGTGGTCTTCAGTGATGACATCTTTGTGTACACGATGTTATAAGAGGATTATGCTAAACACCTGAAGATTGTCTTAGATACACTCTGAGAGAAATTGATTTATATAAAACTCTCAAAGTGTTATTTTTTGATATAGGTGGTCCACTATCTAGGAAACATAATCTCGGAGGATGTGATTTCAGTGGACTAGGTTAAGATAGAGGTAGTGATTACATGGGTGTTGCCCAAGAGTGTGATGAAGGTGAGGATATTCTTGAGGATAGGTGGTTACTATCGAGGGTTTGTGCCAAATATTTATAGAGTATCATCACACTTATCGACATTAAAATAGATGGGGAAGCCCTTAGTGTGGATAGGGACATGTCATCAGAGTTTCCAATAGCTGAGGCGGAGAGCGACTAGTGCCCCATCTTAAGACAACTAGAGCAGGTTTTTGGGTATATAGTTTAATGTGATGCATGAGGAACCAGACTGGTTTGTGTTCTGATGAAGAATCTTGCAGTGGTATCCTTCAGCTCACACTAGATGAAGAAGAATGACCTGGAGTTAGAAATAGTGTTTGTTACCTTGAAGATGTCGCATAACTACTTGATGGTGAACGGTTTATGATTTACTCTGACCACAAGATACTCAGATATATCTTATAGTAGATGTACATGAACCTATGATAGTGTAAATGGATACAGTTCCTTTAGGGATATGACTTTTTAATAGTCTTTACTCCTAGAAAGGGGAACATGGTGGTAGATGTGCTCTGCCGGAGACTGGTTTGCCACTACTGAGTAAGGAGAAAGAGAATCTTTCCACGATGAAAATATCCTTCTTAGATAACGGGGGAGCTACTTACCTTCAATCAATAACTTCTACTTACCCACTTGTATAGTGAGTTAGGGAGGAACAAATATTAGATATTGACTATGGGGCCTGGTTGTATCAATTATCCTATGGACGGGCTCTTGACGGAATTTCAATATGTGGGATGCACATCATCATTTTTAGAGGTCCAATTATAGTACTAGTGAAATTTCAGGAGGTGGTGTTGAGGGAGTTCCATACATCCCCTTTGGCAGTACATCCTAGAGTGGAAAAGATGTACAAGGATATCTGACATCAGTACTAGTGGCCAAGGATGAAGAAAGCAGTGGCCGAGTTCATTTCGTCATGAATAACTTGTCAACAAGTGAAGTCTGAGCATCAGGTTCCAGTAATCTTGGACCAACAACTCGATGTACCAGAGACTAAATGGTACAATATCTTAGTGGACATTAGGACATAGTTATCATGTATATCCTAGGGCCGCAACTCTATCTGGGTTATCATATACTAGTTTTCCAAGTCGGCTCACTTCCTACCCATCTGAGAGTAGGGACTGGGTGAGGGATTAGTACATCTCAACATCTAAGAGATAGTGAGACTTATCAGGGAGCCTTCAAAGAGAGACTCATATTATGACTCTCTCTTTATATCTTGGATATAGAGGTGATTATATGAGGCGTTGGTGACATAGCTATGCTTGAGCAAATATTTTCATCCCTAGATGGATGGTCAGATTAAGTGGACCATACAGACCCTAGAGGACATGCTACGTGGTTACATCCTAGATTTTGGTAATATTTAGGAGGACCCATTTCCACTGGTGGAGTCTTCATAAAATAACAGATATCACTCCACAATTGGCATGGAACAATTTGAGGCCTTGTATGGGTGGCCATTCAGATCACCCACAAGCTGAACAGGACCAGGGGAGTCATCACTCATGGGTCCAAAGTTGGTAATGGATACCAATGAAAATGTACATATCATCTAAGAGCGGTTCAGGACTACATAGAGCATGCATAAGTATTATGACAACAGGAGGCAGATACCCTTGGAGTTTGAGAAGGGAGGCCATGTATCCCTTTGGGTCACACTTCGATGATGATTATAGAGATTTGTCCTCGGTAGAAATATATCTTTGAGGATCATCATATCATTTTAAATCCTGGGGAGATTTGGCGTGGTGGGGTTCCACCTATCTCTTCCCCCAGAGATGCACCGACTCACATATGTTATCCATGTGTTTTAGATGAGTAGATACATTCCTAATCCATCACATGTCATCGACTGGTTTGAGATGAACATTGATGATGGGGAGACATATTTGGAGTTCCCGGTGGAGACATAGGATCGATAAGATCATGTCTAATGTAGGTGGTTGATTCCTCTTGTGTGCGTTCTGTGGTAGCATGAGAATCTACAGAACATCACATGGGAGCAGGAGGCTCAGATTCATGCTCAGTACCCCCATCTGTTTGACTAGTTTTGTTTTGGGATTTCGGGGATATAAATTACTAACATGGGGATAATGTAAGATCTTAGAAATTCTGTATAAATTTTATTATTATATAGAATTATTCTGATACCATATGCTTGTAAGACACCTGATTCTGAGACCCGGTGATCCCAGAATGGTATTTTAATATTTGTTAAGTACGCTTAAGTAAACGTGTGATTATATTTTTCTAAACATTGAAACAGTAATTGGATCGATAATCTAATGGAACTGTTGAATTTAGAATGTTGGTTTTCTCTTATAAAAGACTTAACTGCAGTAGATAAATGCCGAACAGAAAATTTAATTTGGGTAATTTTCAGAAAAAATAAAATAACATTAAAAAGCTGTTTTATTTTCTCTCCTCATCCATTGAGATGTGGACAATGATGGGGCGGTGCAGTGATAAGGCACATTGATGAGGCTCAACAATGGATTGTTAAGTCACATAATTATGACACTATAATGATGCCTAACAACGACACTATTTCATAAATTAAATAGCATAACGATGTGATGTCACAATGTAATAGAAATGTTGTGATGTGTTTTCCTTTTATTTTGGATGACACGTTGGTGGAATGTGAAATCAAACTATAACAATTTTCTGGAAAAAATCCGATGAACATCCTCTCTAGTGAAGAACAAAAAAAGCCGATTAACATCTAATATCATCGATGCATCTCGATGAACTGAGTTGGAAGAGCTGAATGACGTTGATGTCTTGAATCCTCGACGATGAAATGATGCAGCATAGAGCATAAATGAGGTACGAGTTGTTAGATTTTAAAAATTTTCCATATTATTATTTTAGAAATGACTAATGATTATCCGCCAAAAAATAGGTAGATCCATGAATCATCCATTCATGAAAGAGGCTGACTTTTATTTTGGGATTATTTTCTAGGATTATGTTATCTATAGTTTTATTGCAACACAATCCTCGATCCTCCCCAAAATTATAAATCCCAAAAGCGGAGGGCGTGGGCCAGCATGAACAAGGCCTGAGTACCTATGACTTGTATGTTCTTTGTGGAATCACCATCAATGCCACAGAAAGATGATTCTGGTTTCTTTGCATTGAAAAGAATGTTTCCCACAGAGCGCATGTGTAGGCATCGTGATGAACAGACCACCGGAGTGCGTCCGGTGGTCCGTCGAACGTCTTCTGGAATGCTTGTGTCCAACAGTTGTGCTCATGGGCATAAGTGGAAGCACTCTCATTTGTGCACTGTGGTAGATGTATGGAGATGTGGCGCCCGTATAGCACCGCGTGTAGTGATGTCCAGTATCCAATACATCTAGGTGGATTAGAGAGTTTTGGTCACTTTACTGTGGAAGGAGGGACTTGTGTGTCCACGGGGCCAGTGGAGGTTGAACGCAGGAGTCAGCCACATCTTGGACTGTTTCACACATAGGCTTGCACCACGCGGGACGGGCTTCGAGCTTAAAGGACTCACTACCAGCTAGCAGGCCAAACCCACACCAGAAATACGGACCCAGTCCCAAGTGGATGGACCAGCAACAGCAAGCCAGACCCACGCCCTGTGGGCTGGGCCAAACTAGATCGGGTCATCGGGCGACCTGGCATGTTAAACTCTTGGCCAATCTGGGTCGGGTCTTGTGAATCCCTTTGGACCTTGCCCACTAGTCAGGCAAGACCGAACCAACCCAGACTGAAACCTGGTCAAGGTGAGTAATTAATAAATATGCAAGAGTATGTGGGACCCCCGTGCCAGGATGGTCATGTCTGTCCAACCAGGTCAGACTATACCAAGTCACAACCATACCCTATTTACTAAATGCTAATTACTCCCAATCTAGGCATCTAATTGATGAGAAATTGGTGACATAGGGACCCTATCGGTGAACATGATCTTTTGGAATGACCTGAAGAGGCTTTTATGGATGTTGAGATGTGATGAATGGCTTGAGGAGTGGTTCACCAATGCACACAACATATGAAACCATTTATATGGGTGAGACCTGAAGACAACTGATTTTTGACTATGTGTGACTCAACTATAGCCAAGTGGGAAGGAATACTATGTGAAATTACTGGCCCATGGTTGGAAGAAATTCTATGTGATTTTTATGCCCATATTTCGTAATGAGGCGGGGTCCCTTAGTTGGCCAGGATTAGTGGGACTCACTCATTTGTATCTTTGTCGGCCCTTGTTACACAATGACGAGGTCTACCCATACAGTCCAAGGTTATTGGGATGAACTTCTATGTGACATGGATGCCCCACTGCACTCGATAAAGGGGGAATTTTTCATCATTTGAGGAGTTCGATGATGTGACTGATGATTTGTCTATCAATACACTAAATGTATACCTAGAGTGAGATGCCTTGTGCATCGTTCTTTTTTTTGAGGATAGCTATGTGGTCTTTCCATTTTTTTACGGGGTCCTAACTAAGTATTATGTTACTGACCAATACAGACGCTTCTCCCACATCTATTGTTTCTGGGGAAGACAAATGTCATTTGGATTGAGGCTTTGGTGGACCGGGACATAGAGGTTCTCAGAGAAATGGGTTCTATGGATGCTACAATGATGGAATTTGTGACATTAAACATGGAGGGGACTAGTAGTTTCATGTGGACATGATGTTATACTTCATCTTCCAGTAGCTACACAACTCTCATGATCAGGTGGGGTTTTCCATAGACTTTCATCAGTGTTCCCTTTTTTGTACTTTTTTGTTTTCATCTCCTTTGATGAGTTTGTATTCTATCCCACTAGTATTATTTGTATGTATAATCAACATTTTTCAGTGATATTTGTTTCCTTTTAGATTGTGGGACTTGGTTAGGTGTGTGTGAATTTGTGTTTAGGTACTCAATAAAATGCCTCCCATTTATAGGATGACACCATTGATTCTTGTCGTAAGACCTTGGAATTTTTGAGGCGGGCTTGGGGTACTCACGACACAAGCCCCTGGGGACGAGTCATGAAATAAAATGTCTAATGGAATAGTTTTAATTTATAAATTGACATCTTATTTATAGATTGTAGGTGACATGGTTAATTTTTGTGTCTCCAAATCCATAAAACATCCTACATAAATCCATTATATGATCCATATTAATATTTTAGGTGGCTTTCATTAGAGTAGTTTCTTGATATTAATAAAAATTACAAATAAATAACATTTTAAGAACTGTATTTTTGTTTAATAATAATGATACTGAAATTGTAAGACCTAAACTATATCGTAATGATCTTTGAAATAAAACAAGTTGTTAAGAATAACAAATATATGATATTGAAATTTTAGAACATGATATGGCAGAATTTTTTTATGATGTTTATTGTGGAAAGATTATAACTTTTATAGGTTTCTTATAACATATAATGTTATTTATAGTTTGAAATAATAATTATAAATTGAACCTAAAAATTTATAAATTGATTTAAATAATATTTTAAATTAGTTAGTTGTGAAAAAATAATTTTTAACTGATAATGTAGATTATGAACCTACTATTTTTTACGTAAAACATTCCCAACATGTCACTATAAAGACCATATATAACCTATTTTTATAAATGGTACATGTCACCCAAACCTGATATTAAATTATTTCCTCTTAATTTAACAGATTACTACTTTGATGTTATATATAATTCCTTATTATAATTATATGTGGGATTTCCTAGGAAAAATAAAACCAAAATTTAGATGTCCTTAAATACAATAGGAAGGACATTGACTTTTCATTAGATAGTTTAACAATAATTAGTGCATCAGTGTGTGTAAATAGGGTACACATTATGTAAAACTCCAAACCCATTATACACTCTAAAAGAGGATGAGCCCACTCTTCTAGAAGTGGGTAATAAGTTGTTTATAACTTTTGGATGTGGGTATAATTTAATAAATTTTATATAGTGATGGGTAATTATGTTAAAAAAATTTCATATAGAATAGATTATTTACGGATTTTAATAATGAATTTGGAGAACTGGTTTCTGTAAGGATTCTTAGTAAATGGATGGTATGTGTTGATTATAGGATTCTGAACACAATAACATGTTAGGACAACATTACCTTTATTTATCTTAATCAAATCCCAGAATGGATAGTGATAAAATCCCATTAATTATTTCTCGATAGTTATTTTGAATATTTCCAAATACACCAGGGTATAAAGGACGTGGACAAATTATATATTAAATTTTATTTCACTAACTTTTTATATTGATGAATTCCATTTTTACTATATAATACCCCTACCACCTTACAATGATACATGGTTATTATTTTTAATTAATTTCAATGAGAATATATGGTGGTCGTTATGGATGATTTTAAAGTGTATAGTCTATTTTTTCGAGATTTTTTAGATGTTTAAGGGTGATATTATATATTTATTAAAAATAAAAATCTTGTAAAAATTGGGAAATTATCTTTTGTTGTTGAATGTTGAAAAGTGTTTGATAATGAATTTTCTAGGAATGATATTCAGGTAGACAATTCCATGGTTTACAATATCTATCCATTACCTTTTCCGAATATGTTAATGTACTCTATATACATTCTTATCCAAAAAATAATTTTTATAGCATTAGAAAATACATTATAAGAATTAATTTACATTTGATATGGATTTAAAAAAACACTATACTCTTTCCTTTTATGCGATGTTTAAGGAATAATTCAATGTATTCAAATATAATATATTGTCCCTCAAATAGTTCATCCACCTAATAAAGAATTTCCATTTGATCAAATGACTGAAGTTTTGACAAAAAAATATTTCAACTATTCTTGTGAAAATAGTAGAGATGAATTCATATGATATTTCATATGCTTATAGAACGCTAAAATCTTACCAGTCTAATTACTGCAAACACAAATAAGGAATTATTATCCATTTTTAATTATAATAATTTTCAATGATACTATTTAGTGACTAATTTTGGGGTTTTCACTAACCATTCAAGAAGTAGATATCTCCTCGAAAAAATGAAAAACCAAAGATGGATATATATATTATGTTTCTTTATAAATTTGAAATTTATATCAAATGAAAGTAATTGATGATATTGTGTATGATCATTTGATTAGAATACCTACAATGGTCTATAAGGCTAAACCATAAATTGAACTGAATAGAGAGTTTATCACTAGGGAGATATAATATTCTGCTACAGAAGAAAATATACCTTGGTTATCAAGATTTTGGAATTTTATTGTCGATGAAATTGTTCTATTTTGGTTTTACAAGAAATTGGTTTCAAAATTTATTAGTGATTTAAATAAAAATATCAGTGATGATACTGAATATTTTTATTTTGGAAGTGATCATACATATAGGATAAAGATTAGAAATTTATAAATACTTATATTGTTGATGTTCTAGAATAGTTCGATCTTTGGAGGTCACTTCAATCCAATGAAAATATCTATAAAATTGTTGGTTTAATAAATGTTTTATCCCACAATTTTTCAAGATTATGATTTATTTTTATGGACTATTAATCATGTAAATGATAAGGGAATTTTTCTTATGTACATGATATTAGAGAACACTATTTTTTGGGATCTTATTTATATCTAGTAATGGATTTTATGGGCCCTTTTCTTATTTCCTATAGATATTTAATGAAAATACATTTTCTAGACTATGTTTCTTTTTGGATTTAATCTACACCAACTATGAATAGTGATGCTAGTTTTATGTGCATGTTTTTGGAGTGTAATTTAATTTTTTGGATTTTATATTACAATATTATTTTTCATTATCCAACATAATAATTTCTATAATAAGTCTTTGGATTCATTACTAAAAAGAAATGTGGTTAATAATAATGTTTTTACACACTATAATTCTGAAATGGATGGTGTGGATGAAGTTTCAAAAATATATATCAATTATATTTTGGAACAAAAAGTTTCCCTCTATGAAATATTTGATCTTAAGACTTTAGGATACTTTTTTTGTAATATTTCATTTCTAAAAACCATCAAAATGTGATTTCACCCTATATAATTTTTTAAAAAGATATTCATATTCCTATGGAGATGGAGAAAAAATGTTTTTAGGCACACAAATATTGAAATTTGAATATGTATGATGTTGGAAGAGATATATATTTTTGATAAAAATATTTATATGAGATACAAAAAAATTACTTTGAAAATGAATTGTTATATAAAGAAATAATGGTAGTTTATGACAAGATGATCTTGAAAATTTATTTTCATATTAGAGATGAAGTGTTACTATACAACATGAGGCATAATTTCTTCATAGATAAATATTTTACCAAATGGGATAGTGGTTCATTAGGACTCATATTTTTCCTTTTGGTGATGTGAAAATTAGATACCTATAAAAGGATAATCATTTCACTATCAATGGACAGAGGATTTAGATTTTTCGACATGAGATCGGGGAAAATCCTTGGGAGGTGATCCATCTGTTAAAAGATAAATTTTACTACATTTTCTAGGTTGTCACTATTCACATATTATTTTTTATAATAAGTGTGGATGAAGGGAAAAATATTTTGAAGTGTTTGGATTTTTAGTTTCCCTATATTATTTTATTATGAATAATGTTATCCAATTAAATATTTGTTTCTATGAAGAATTTGATAGGGATTTTTTCCACTGTATGATTCTTTTGAAGTATGAACTTTACAGTATTCCTTGATATAGGGAATATATAATGTTATTTTTAGGGTGTTTTATACATTCAGTTATTGAATTGGATATATAGAATAATCATTTTTCATTTCAATTAAAAAATAATTATTAAAGAAATTTTCAATGGTCATATTTAAGAAAACCACACCCATCTATAACTATAACTCTTTCTTATTGATATTTAACATTAACAACATAAATGTTTTTTATTTTGGATAGATATTTTACTTCAATTCATGTATTTTTTAATGAATTTAAGGTACCTTATGCATGTTATTCATTAAAGGGAAAATTAAACATTTTCTCATAGGGGATTAATTTTTTTAACTAATGTATTAATAATTAATTTCCTTAATTACCATAAAATTCATTGTTTGATTTCATTTTTCTAAATTTTATTTTTCTCTAAATTCAAAATAATAATACCTTTATTTAAAACAATGTTTCTCACTATTTTATATAGATTTACCATTTTGTTTTATAATTTTTCATCATTCAAAAATATATTTCTTGTTCATAACTGTTTAAGGTAGTTGATATTAGGAAAATAATTTTTATATTTCGTTTTATATGATATTTCAGTTTTAAATTTTTTTATAATATTTTATTTTTCCCCCCAAATTTATTTTATATGAGTTTCATTTACAAAAATATCGAATAAAAAATTTCAGTATCTCTCAAACATTGACATTCATTATTGGGGATAATTTTGTGTTTTATGTATGAGAGAGGGGTCATTAATTTTATAAAAAATCAACTATAACCCATAAATACAACTCAATTATTAATGGATATCAAATTTTCGTGGTCCTCTTAGTCATTTTTACTGGTTTACTATTTTTTATAGAATTTCATGTTTTTTGTACTACATTTAGTAAATATATGGTAATAAATCATGGGTTTGATTGGATAAATCCATTTTGACACCCTTATAGAATTATTCATATATGATTAACATTTTGGTGATTTTTATAAAATTATAATTTAGTTTAATACTTTTTTAACTTAAATTGTAAAAAGTAAGATATTCAGTTTAATGGTATATGGTTTGAAAATACTAATACCAGTTTAATCTAATTCAATTAATCTTAATTATTTTAATCATTCAACTATTGGATTAGTTAATTACATTGTCTTATTATTTAATTAATTATCACACATCCAATATTTTTTATATTTAAGATGTGATAATGAATTATGTGTGTCTATTACCCTAAAGGTAAAGAGATGTTTGGATTCCCTAATATAATTCATAATTTTGTTGGTTTAATTAATGTCATAAAAATTCAAAATATTTCATCTTTGTTAAAAAATAACCACCCACGAATAAAAAAATTAAACTAGGAACTGATTTTTTATAAAAAAAATAGAATCGATGAGGGAAAATCATTTTTCTGATCAAATCATAATTAGAACAACAATTTTTCAGTTTTGAGGATTTTTTCCACTAGGTTTTCTTAAAAGTTTTTAGGTGGAGTAAAAAATCATAGAATGGGTGAATATTAATGGTATTACATAATCTGTTTTTTCAAACCAATTATGGTTTAGTATTGATCTTAAATAGAAACATGATTATTATGTAATATTATCATTTATTTGATAAATCGATGCTAAATTAGTAATTTTATTAAATACTCATTGTATATGATTTTTTTCGTAAATTTATTTTTTATATATTTGAGTTTTTTTAATTCAAAACATTTTTATATATTTTTCTGTTTAAATTATAAATTTCTTAACCTTTTGAATATTTCATCATGAATTGGATTTGTGGAAATTTTTTAGTAAACTTTTTCAATTTAATTTTCAATTTAATAAAAAATGTTATTAATGATTATTTATTTTTTTATCAATTGTGATCAATTTTTTATATTTATCATGTATTTATTTTAAATGTGTAGAACTTTATAATTTAATTAGTTTATTATTCTAATTTTTATGACGTAATATATTTGTGTTTAGTAGTGTAACACTCACTAATGATATTTTCTATGAGTTCCTTTTAGATATTTTATTTTAATCATGAAAAAATAAAAAATTCATTAGCTACTGTGGAATTAAATTTTCTTTTTACATAAGATAAATGTCAAAAATCCAATAATATTTGGAGGAGTGGGTCCACAAAAGTTAATCATTAAATTGTGATATTGAATTAGTGTAAATAAATAGAATGTTTTATTTGAATAATAGAAATTCTATAAATTTTAATTTGAGGGTCCACATTAGCTGACACTAGGTAATATAATTATGCCAGCTTAATAAGAATAATTTACTCTATATAAGAGAAATTTATATACTGGTATGTATTGAGGATGAACCTAAAAATCATTTATACCAAAATCATGGATGGATAAGGGGAATTAGAAAATGCTTTTTGAAGAAGAACCTGATATAATGCAGGGTCCCTATTAACTGAGTTTTTATCAATGATGAAGCTCTATTTTGAATCAAATAAGT
Source organism: Viscum album (assembly GCA_963277665.1). Lineage (NCBI taxonomy): Eukaryota > Viridiplantae > Streptophyta > Magnoliopsida > Santalales > Viscaceae > Viscum > Viscum album. The sequence goes on along the minus strand of OY728165.1, from coordinate 64,943,265 downwards.
GTAATAAGTGAGAAACCCAGTCCAATATTTTTTGTTTTTACTGAAATAAAATCGTTCTTATGTTTTATTATTTGGAAGTGATGGTTGAAAATAGTTTCTGCAAATATTATTTCACCATTCAACCCATTATAATGATTTAGTGAACTATACGTTAGTTTTCATGTCAAAAAGTTATGGTGAATAGGGAAAGTGATGATGCCATGGAAAACATATTGGTATCAAATTAATTAAGTAATATATTTTAAATGTTCTAAAATATTTTGGGATGGATATTTAGTGTTGTAATGAGGGAATGGGCGAGAGAAATAGTTGAACGATATACTATTAGTAAAAATCAAAACTTCCTAGTAGAAAATTGTTCATGATGGGTTTAGGGGATTATAAAAAGTATTTTCTAGGTGAAAAGTGTTGGAGGTATTTTGAAATAATTTTTTTTGGGGATTTTGGGAGAAAATAGATATATCAGAATTGGATATAAATGAGAGTGTAATAATGGTATTTTTAGGAAATCTATTAGAGGATATGTTACAAGTCCTCTTGATGAAAATTGTAATCATAGGTATATCCTACAAATTGGTGACGTCTTGATAAATTTTTTAGGTTGAAGCTACAAGATTCTTATAGTGATGACTTTGGATTTTTATTCTTTCTTGTTTTTCAACTATATACCTATTTAGAATAAAAAACATGTAAATAAAACTCTAATTGAAAAATAATTCTAATATCACTATGATGATTCCTTTATTTCCATTATAAAATCATCACATTTCACATTAGACTATAACGATATCATACTGTAACTTGTTTAATAAACTATAGTTGGACTTTTATGTTTAGTGCCACTATATAAATTTCTCAATCCTCATATAAATAATATTAGTATAGTGGTTATTGATGGTGTTTTATTACTTATTAAATGTTCAATGCATTTATCGTCACGTATGGAAAGGGAATCTATAACCATGATTTCGTTTGTAAAAGTCAGTTTTGTAAACTAAATGAGATGCATTATTAGAGAGTTAAATATATTAATTAAGAGAGATAAATTTTTGAAATCAATTATAAATGATAATGAAATAATGATCTATAATAATTTCATTTTAGGTTGCTTCTACAAAATGATGTTTATTTTTCAGCTACTAGGTTTCTTTTACAATTATTTAAAACAACTTAGTTTAGATAATTATTTTAATTAAACTAAAATCCGAAAATTTCCACTTCAAATATATAAAAAATTTAAAAATTATTTAAACATGACGGAAACCCAGCTTAAAAGAAGCAAATTTATGAGGTCAATTTGGGTGAAACTATAGTAAATTATTTTTGGTGAAAACTTGATGTTGGATTAAAATGACTCTCAAAACCATATTACAATATTTATTAATTAATATGATTTAGTTTATAACAAATTTCTATTTTATATAAATGTGTTATTTTTCCATGGGATATGTTTATTTTTACATGTTTCTATACCCCTATAATAAGTTATATGTTTAATCAATAGAGACTATATGTTACTCTGTTATTTATTCTGGAAATTCATAATTTATTATGTTTTTTTAATAAAAAATTTATATCATGCTCATCATATCTTATATATTTAGGATATATCCCTTGATGAATTTTTTATTTGTTTTTTTTCTTACAAGAAGTTGATATCACACATTTATTATTTTTTATTCTATATTTTATGAAAATTTATCTAACATATAATAAGTCTTAAAGGGAGTGTTGTGTGGATGATTAATGGATATGTGTTTGAAAGTGTAAAAAAGATTATTATGTATATTATTATCTTGGATACTAAATATTTTATTTTTTGGACTCTGTTATTAATTGGGTAATTTTATGATTATCATATGTGAATGATGTAAAATAATTTTAGGATTATATACACATGTATAAAATATTAAAATCGTAGATAGAGGACACTACTACAACATACATGAGATTACTAACAATATCTTTCCTATGGTGATTCATTAATTTTCATTCTAATATCCCAATAGGAAAACCATAATACCATACTTATATGGACACAACCCAACACACAATAGTAACCATAACACATGTCTAATACAAACAATACACCAATGGTTTAGCACACTGTATACTAAACAATGTTCTATATACCTCCCAAAATATCTATTTTCAATCCCATGGAGGAAATCATTATTATACCCCCATTACCCACATAGTGAAATAAATATAATGGACTACTTATACATACAATGACAACACACTCGAGATAAATAATGAATAATGGTAAAAATAATCTACCACTCAACATGTCTATCTGAAAAAGATAAACATGAAATCCATGATCTAGTGATAATAAATACCATTTAATTTATAGATTTTATAATGATAAATGTGACCAAACTAATATAATAATAATAAATATTTTGTCACTTTAAATCCAAATAAAAATTGGTTTAGAGCTTTTATGAATTTGGTCAAAATAGAACCATAAAATCATGGATTTATGATAATATTTTTCCCACTATAAAAATATATTGTTATTAAATATATGTCTTTTAACTTCTCTAATTAATTTTTTGACATTGGACCCATTTTTAGACTCAAAAAAATTATCATATTTTTTCATAACCAGGGTAAAAGGATTTATAATAATGGAAAGATCAAATACTCACCAAGGGTAAACACAAGAATTAAAAATAAAATATCCTCAATGATAATAAGTATAGAAAAAGTTTATGATGAGAAAATAAATGTTCATGATGATAAAGTAGTATAATATATAATAAAAAATTCCTTGATAATAGAATGTGAAAAAAAATTCAATTAATATTTATCAAAGAAAAAGATTCATAAGAATCAATAATTATTATCCATGTGATTTAAATCATGATCTGATGAGACATTTATAACTCATAGAAAAAATAAAGAGTGTTTAATTCATATAATATTATCATTATAGAAACCTTAAAATAAAAATTAGAATGGGAATATCCATACCATATAATTATAGGAGAAATGCATTAGAGGACTCTCACGGACCCACCTGTTCATGGTTTATAACATAAGCACCCTTCCTCAATTTTTAATGGAACAATTCATTCAATGATTATAAAAAAATAACCTCTAATCACAGTATTATACTTGTATCATATCATTCATAATGTATATAGTTCTTTCAATCCATTTTAAAATTCATTGGAAGAATCACTATTCCTTCAATAACATGATTAACCCTTAAAGAAGAAACAACTCCTATGATAATCACATTGAAATATCATAATCCATTTAGAGATTGAATATATGGTTTCAATACCACATATAACTTGTTTATCCCATGTTACATATAGTTTTTTGTAGGATTAATTGAATCATCAATAAAAATAACATTAAAAACATTATTTTGGAAAATACACTTTCCATTTTGAAATGTATTTTTTATGTCTAAAAATTTCTTAAATAATATAAAAATTTCATTCTTGAAAAAAAAACCATATATTATTATAAATTATTCTTCCAAACAAATAAAATTTATTATGGTAGGAAAATATGTTCCTATTTTTAGAATTTTAAATAATGATTTTCCAAAAAAATATAATGGGTATCCAAAGTGACACTTAAAAAAAGAGATAAACTTTCTTTTAAATAAATTTTAAATATAGGAAATGTTAATTTAAAATAACTTTGTGAGATAATTTATTTTTGGAAAATATTTTTCCAGATATCATTTTATAAAATATGTATATTTAAGAGAAATATTCTAAATCAATAGGAAGATAAAATATTGATATCATGTGAAGAACATTATTGATGTTTATTCAATCAATGTAAGTAGAAATGCAAATTAAACATGTGAACTAGATTCATTCCTATAATAGAATAAAATTGGGTTTTATAATAAAATCAGGTCTTATAATATCCTCATAGAGAACCATCAACATAAATAACATCAGAATGAAATTAGACGGTATCATAATTATTTTACCACATTGGTAATGATTCATATAATAATATTAATAAATAAATTTATATGTATCTATGAATTCTATGAATTAATATTATGTACTATGTAAAAATTAATTCATAAATTTTTTAGTACCTCATAAAAGTAAATTAAGGGAACAAACTTGAATCTTTTTGCATGAAAATTAGTCTGAGATAAATAAATTACATTCAACAATTAAACAATTTTAATTAATATCATATGAAATATATAACTACAATATAACTTAATATATAATGATAAAAAATTCATTCATGTTATAATATCCTAATGAGAACTATATATACATTGTAAATTGGAGTTGGTTCATATTACAAGACTTGTCTCAAAGAAATATAACATTAGATGAATAAACCATCATCAGATAAATTAATATAATTAATAAATAATAAATAGAGAGATTGTGTGTATAGAATTTAACTGTATAAAATATATGTTTAAACAAAATATAAATGATATTAAGGTAAATTCTAACATTATCCAGGAATGATATAATAAATTAAGATTTGATTTAACCCTATCAATTGAAATTGAGTTAATGATCCCTTTATACATGGTAAAATTCATGAAAAATCCCCTTAGATTAAAAAATATGAATTGAAATAGAAAATAAAATTAATATGTGGGGATTCATGATATAACATGAAAATGAGGAATTACATATAACTCGTAAATGAAATTAATTGAAAACAATTAAAATATACTATAATAAATGGAAATTGAGATGAGATCCCTTAAATTGAGTATTCAATTTCAATACCATTCCTTTAAGACCATTATAATAAACACTTGTCAATTATTATTTTTTCAATCTAATTTTAATATAATTTTTCTATTATCCTAAAATATTTATTTTAATTTATTTTAATTGCATAATCAGTTATGTTCAAGTAAGGTATTATGATAAAATTTAGTTTATAATTTGTTAACATCGTCAACGTGTTAACCATGGTAAAATGGGTCATTGTTCCAAAATATCAACAATAATTTTCAATAAACAATAATATTTTTCAAAAACTAAATACTGCTAATAATTAATTTAATAAGGTTATGAAAAATTAATTACATTACAATAACTAAGATTGTGTAACTCAAAAAACACAAGAATACATTTTCCATATTTTATGGATTGTTATATAATTATGGTAAATTGTATCACCCTATGATTTTGTGAAATATTTTTTTGTTTTAATTTAATTAGATCGATATTATTCATTTCACACAATTCTAAATATAGATTCTTCTATTTTAAATACAATATTCTTGTCTCGCATTATACAAAACAGAAATTTGAGATTTTTCTACACAAATAGCAGTATTATATTTTGATATATGAAACACTCCTTATGGAATATCTAATATATAATTTAATTATTTTGATCGTATGCATTACACATAATACAGAGTCTTATTGTACAATAGTATATTAATAAAATGATATTATTTAATATAATAATATATTACCTACCTAATGAATATTGGGTTAAAAATATTATTAACTAAAATATGAAATCAAAATATTTATAATATTAATTAGTTGATCAAAAATTAATTAGAAATAAAAATATATACCAATTGGTTGTAAACAAAATAGTTTTATTTTTTTCTCCAAACATATTTCTGTCATTATAAATTAAATTAATTACATTTAGTGGATGATATTAATTACATATATAAGTTATTTATTCAATATAACATTTATTACATTCATCCAATATATTTTATAGGCATAAAATAAGAACAAAAAAATTTATGCATACAAACCTTTTTTTTAAAGTGTAATTTTACTATAATTTAATAGAGAATCCATTTTACATCCAATATTGACACTTTTATATATTATATTTGAAAAAATAAACTTTTTATATTGAATTTAAACATAAATATTGAGTTTGGTTTATTTTTTGGTATTTGTTTGATTTTTTTGTTCTGAGGAATAGTAAAAACATATATAATTATAATTTAAGACAACATTTTTCTTTGAAATGAATTATATTGTCAAATTAATTTTTTTGATTGGTTTCAAAGTATTATTAGATTAATTTTTTATCTTTTAATTAAATATTTGTCATTTTAATTAATTTTAAATTGAATTTATTTATAATGACTTTTCTATATTTGGCATCTTTTAACATTAAGAACATGTTCTCTCACCCCGTGATGAGATTAATTTTAAATTAATTTTTAACAATTAAATCTTTTGAATAATGAAAAAATTCATTTTATATCTGTAATAATAAAGATAAAATTATTTAAATTGGTTCATTTTATTTTTTGATATTATGAACAATAATTTCATTCATAATTTTTGATACCATGGTTAAGGGAAAATTATGTAATTAAAGGTAAATATATTATTATAACTAATATAAAATTTCCCTAACAGTTTTCCAAATTTAATTGGATGGGTGTTTGTCTAGAAAAATATTCCTTGGTAAGAATATATGTCCACATAATTCTTGTAGGGGGACTCTAACACTTTTATAGTATTTTATTGAATGGAAATACAATTTTTCACACTTTTGTTATCAACAAGAGAAATAATTTTAATATGGATCTATATAATGGATAAGTTCGACTAAATATAGTCCCTAGAAATATAATTTTATTTTTAATCATGTTTATTTAATTAAATTTTTTAGTAAAGATATGATTAAATTAAACAGTGACATAATGATGATGGATTAATTATTTAATTAATTGAAAAAAAATAAATGATATCAAAAAAATTAACATTATTAAAAATTGATTTAATTAATTCCATCATCTAAATTTTTGTATTAATTGGATATTTTAGGGATATGGAAAATTATTTGTTTCAAAGATATCATGTTTTGTTGATATTTTTAAAAAGCTGTGTAACAAATAGTGTCAACATTGACATTATTACTATTTTAAAATAAATAATATATGTATTAAATTATAAAAAAATCATAAAAATAAATATTCCTATAAATAATATTTATTACTCATAAAATATAATAAATGTATCATTTATGAATTTTTGGGATTTATATAGTCAATTTATTAATAGACAATTAGTAAAACAATATGTTGTCACGGTAAGAGTTGGAAAGATTATTTAACATTTAAAGTCAAATGATATGGGTAATAATATGAACTAAAAATGTAAAAAATATTATTGATACAATGTCATTAGATCTATAATAATAATATATTCTACATTACTCTATTTTCCTCTATTTAAAATCATAAAATAATTTACATTTATTTAGTATTTTAGGAGATTCCAAGAGTGCCCCTCCCCTATCTAATAAAAGCCACCTCTCCTTCTACTTAATTCGCACCTATAAATCCATTGTATCATCCAAAATATTCCCAAGTCTCATCACAACATTATTGTGTTTCTGCTATTTGCCTCACTTTGTTTATAAATCCAATAAATGGGTTTCTCTTGGGAAAATCAAATTGACATTCCCAAAGAAGAGGCAATGTTCTTCAACCAAAATTTTTATTTTATTTTTTACTTGACCTAACATAGATATTTTTAGTTCATTTTTATATAAAAACATTCATTTCCCCAATATAATGATATTTTTTATATAAATTTGAATACCTACACTCACACACAATTCCATCTAGTAATTAACCTACCATGCTTGTGTATGATGAACTACTGCCTCACAAAAACAATTTTGTTTGTTCTTATTTTTCCACCTTTTATGGATGTGAATTATGATGGAAGCTCTATTTTTATTCTATGGTTATGATTTATAAATATTTTTTAAATAATAATATCATTTATAACATTTTAATATTACATATCTTTGTAAAATGATAATGTTGTTCATGCGTACGTATTTCTTACTGTCTCCACGATGAAATTTGATTTATTATTCAACTATATTTAATGGATGGTAATACAGATTAATTATTATGAATATTTTTGTTTTATATGAGAAAATAAAAATTATTTAATTTAAATATGCCATATAATAAATTTTTTTACACAAAATGAAAATGGAAATAACATTCATGTGTATGTACGACATACTATCTCCTTGAACATAGTATTTGAATATATATATATCATTTATTATTTATTATATTTTTTTATATACTGAATATATAATATATATATAAGTTATGTTTTCAAATTATTTAAATAATTAAATTATTATTTTAGTAAGAGGATCCAAAAAGAAAAGTTAGAACATGTGTGACAAACAATCTGATTATTACCCAAAGCATTTCTTTTACATGGAATTATTATTAATTGTATAATATAAATTCACAAGTAAACAATATATTTTAATACATCTATGAATATGATTCAATTATTTATGTGTAATAAAATTGAATTTATTATAATGGGGGTTTTAACTTGTGAAAATTTTATCAAAACATAAGCTTATGGAATTATATCTCACTTTTTATTTTCTATTAGATACATTCCATATTCTCCACAATCTTCTTTTGTGACAGTTATATAGTGTCCTAATAAATTTAATATTATTAATTTAATTTATTTATTTATATTAAATTATTTAATTCATTTTATTATTTTATGGTGTTAATTATTCTAAGGTTTCTAAAGTAGTAAAGGTTTTTCCCTCACTTTTACTTATGTGACACACATGACTCATACACTTCTTGTTTCTTCTATATGGTGTATATACATCCCATGAATGTATTTTATAAGACTTAACCATAATTATTTTTATTTAAAAACACATATAATTTTATTTCTTTCATGGTACATATGATTCTTTCTAATATAATGTTAAAGGATTAATTTTATAAACTCATTATTTTGGAGACTGTTAATATGTAAGTATATATTAGTAAATATTTATCTTCCGTGTCCATGTCTCTTAAAAATGTATTCCAAATATTTTTAATCATCTATATACAATTTTTTATATCTCGTTTTACGAATTTATTACTTTATATTAAATTTGATGAAAGGAATCTTTTTTCATTTTCCTAATGTGGTGTTTTTTTACCTTTCTAGAAAATAGTCAAAAAGATTTTTTTTGAAACATATACAGCTTAAATGTGTTTTTAGACATTTATTAAATCATATTCACAGAAACATTCCATTATAATATTTTATATTTATTTTTAAATAATAATCTTTCTTTTAAAATTGCACTGGATTTCATGTAAAAAATGTTTTCACATAATAAATGATTTTTTCCTCAAGAATTGTTTTTTATAGTTAGCTCAAAATTATTTTCCATCTAAGATAACATTGATAGATGTTTATTATATTTTATTATAAATATGTTTCAATTTATCCATTCCTATTATTTATATGAACCATTAATATTTATTTGGAAGGATTTTTATGAAGCCCGTTTCTTTTATATGGGCTATGTTATGAATGCCTGATTTTTATGAAACCCATTTCATTCATTGGGATCTATTATGATAAATTATTTATTTTCTTCTGGAACACATAAGTATTATTTAATTTTGAGATTGGTAGTACTAATATCTCCTTACAATGCATTGAGTAACTATTTATGTCTCTTGAGACAATTATGGGGATCAATTTGATGATCATGATACTCTATGGGAAGATGGGGAAAACCTGATCTACTAGTAAAAGATGTGGAATCCCAATCCATTATAGGAATATGGGAAAACCTAATACACTATGGGAATATGGGGAAACCCAATACACTATGGAAAGAGAGGAATATTGATCCCTTATAAATAAAATACTATGACTATGGATGGTTGTGTGTCCTTATTAGTAGGTGTAGTCCCCATGAAGTGCCCCAATAAGTTCTATCAATGTGTATTTTCAGACAAGAAATTATATTACATGTTTATGTGATAACATAATTCCAATCATTATTCATATATTATTATTTCATAGTTTATGTTTGTTATTTTATTATGATTTATGTATTATGAATTTATAATATTTAAGAAATGATTCATGTTTATAGTCTTTGATAAAAAGGATATGATCTTATATATATTCATGATCATTTTTACATACCCTTATGATCATGATTATTTTTACATGGGTCCCCTATTTAACCTTACTACGAATATGAGTTCACCCTTTCTTCTGATTTGATTACCCTATGCTATAAATAATGGTTATATGTAGGGGAACTAAAGGGGAAAATATTTATAGGAAAAATTGATGATCTTTTGATAGAATATAAGTTTGTGTTTCAGGTTTCCAAAGTCACTAAACTAATATTGTATTTCGGTGCCTATTTTAAAATCTACTAATTATTAATTAATTGTTATGTAATGTTAATGGAAATTAATACTATGTTTTTATAGTTTTTATTATAGAAATGGTTTTTTCAGGATTTGGAAATCAGGATTTAAAATCACTATTGAGATCCCAATGGATATTTCTATGTATATTTTTACGGGTGTATCTAAAGATAATTCTAAAGATGAGTTAATGTTTAGGAAAATGTCTTCGAATTTTTTTAATGGATAGGGTATGTGATTTCCTATAATTACATCCCTGTTGGGATACTATAAGTGTTTGTGGATGTGGGAAAAAAATCCTAGGGGTATAAAAACTGACATGGTTCATGAGACTTGACTTGAGGATAACCTGGTACATGACAACGTTCCATAGTACAAACCTAGTTTGACACTCCCAATGGATATGCATTAGAAATTAACAAAAACATTATAAACCATCATGAGGGATTAAAATTGAAGTAGTCTATGATAATACTAGGATAAACCATAGGTGTCATATATTAAGGAATGTGTCCTAATTTAGAAATCATATAAGTGGGTTTTCATGATTATGTGGTTCCACATAATATGACGATTTATTACACTATTATTTTTGGTTTTCATTAATCAATAGAACCCAAAGGAACTATCTAAGAGGTGATTGTGTTGTAAAATGAAAATAAATTTCTCTTAGTAATCTGAATGCTATGGGAGATGGAATAAAAAACCTTATTATTATGCTGACACATATTTCTCATGTTATGAATCATGATGATTTGCTAAATGAGAATAGTAGGGATTAATGATATGTTGAGTCTTTTATGATGAATCATTAACATTATTCCATAAGTTCCTATGATCATAATTTTTTACAATGGATTGATACCATAGAAATGAAATTCTTTATTCTCTAGTGTTTAAAGCATGAGAAATGTATTATAGATGTTATTGGTTGGATGGTAAAGTAAAATAGTTATGGAATCAAATTAATCATATGATCATGAAATATAAAATCGAATCTATGGATTGGGATGAGTTAGGAACTTATTATTCAATAAGTACATTCCTATTGTTCTTTGTAATATTATTGAAAAATATTCCCTTGTGTTAATGAAATAGGATATGGAATTTTTCGGAACCCATGATGATAATTTTACAAGACATTAAAGGTAGACTTCTGGAATTATCAACCAACCCAAATTTCAAGATGATAGGTTTTCAATGGATTAAATCCAATTATCATAAGTTAGTTTTTCTTAGTAGACATTACTATCTACGAAGAGGTTGTGAATTGTGAATTCAAAATTCAAATGGATGTTGGAGATACTTATCAATCTCCATGTTATACGATGGAATGAATATGGAGTTCAAATGAAAATCTAAAAACCCTGGAGATAAGAATTTTAACATTCCATTATTCACTATTATTAGAGGGAATCTTCTAGGAAATTGTTTTATAGTGTCATATAAATTCTTTCAGAGTGAATATGAAGGATATAAGACAATTTACTACCAAAAATATTGGAAGAAGTTAGTAAATGACATGAATAGTGGGAAATATTCATAGGATTAACCTACCACCATTATAATATTCATGTTCAAGGAGAATGAGAATTATTCAAATAATTTCCAGAATAAATTTTTTTATAATAAATATCAGTGTCAGTATCCTTTTTAGGAAAAAGAACATGTGAAATCTCATACGGTTACTATTAGCGATGTGGAGTACGACAAAAAAGTTGAAGAATGATTGAGTAATAATGTAATTTAATTAAATATTAAGGTTTTATATGTACTTTTTGGTATATTTAAATAATGAAACATCCATATATTGGTCTGATGTTGTTTTCCTATAAGGATTAAGAATCATATGCTGAATGGTACTCAAAACCATGAAGAGTGATTGGGGTAATATGGTGATAATTTTGGAAAATACATGACTATGGGAAGGATAACCTTTAATATGGTCTTGATGTTGAGATAATTATATTTGTATAAAGATATGTTAGATATGAATATTTAAATTCAAAAATACTTATTTCCTTGAGACATAATAAATATTTGTTTAAAATTGTATTACACTATCATGGATGATGTTTACATCTTTTTAACATAAGGAAAATATTAAATAAACATTATATTAATAAAATATAATGGTTTCGAATAAGTATTTATGATAATTTCCATGTTTAAAAAATACTTGATAAAGGTATTCACTTGTTTTGAAGTCACAACCAAGAGATAATTTTTGATATAGCGGATAGAAATGTTATACTAATTTAGTGCGCTTCATTTTAATATTTTTGACTTGTATCTTTTAGAGGGGTTATAAAGAAAACCATTTTTTGAATGGTTTATGTAAATATTTACATATAGTTTCAGAGATTAAATTATTATATCATCATATGAGGATTTATTGATATTGAATAACTTGTGCTACCTAGTTTTTTTATGATAAAGACAGATGGAATGACTTATAATTCTACTTATAGATATGATGATCTACTAATTCTTCATGAATGAAAAATTCACCATTTTTTTAAAATTGATCGAGGAAAATAATTGGGACGTTTTATAGATGTAAATTATGTTCTAATTATCATGAATAGTTTTCAACACTAGGGAATGGATCTCGAAACTGCAATGGATATCCAAGTACCATCATTTTGGATGAATCAAATGGTTCATTAGATCATCATTGATTTTTGGAATTATTATTGTTATATTTTTCTTAAAAATTATTAGTATAACTCTCCAACATAAAATAATGGATATATTTCTCTTCCAAGTCCATTTTTTCACTAGCCGCCTATGTTTTCCTATGTGGAAACCAAATTATGAGTTACACTAGGTAACTGTCATGTTTCCAACACTCTTTTTAAAATGATGTTTTAGTATTCATTTTTATAGTGAGGATTTATATAAAGGTATATGAAACTTATAAAACCATTAATAATATAGAATAATTTTTTTGGGTGTATTTACTTTTAAGGAGGTATAATGTAACACCTGTAGATTTTTAGAAATAGATATTTTTAAATTTAATTTAATTTTTTTATATATTTTTCATTTCCCACAATATTGAATATAGTTTATTTAATGAAGAAAAATATAATAGGATTAATTTATACAAAAAACCAAGTATATATTTCACTAAATAGAATTCTTGGATTATTTTTTGGTATAAAAACATAATATGAATCTTATGTTACACAATGTCAATGTCCTTTGAAAGCTTGTATTACCCACAATATCATGTTTCACTGATAATTATGTTATTAACATTAATTATTTTATATAATATGGTTTAAACTAGTGTTTAAATTAGAGGTTTTGAAAATATTAAGTAACATGTGATGATAAAATGTTTATAATATTAATTCATTATTTTCCAATTAATTATATGTATAAATATATACTAATTGATTATATAAGAAATAGTTTTATTTTTATTCTCCCAAAGTAGTATAATCATAATAAATTAAACTAATTACATATATTGAATTATTTTAATGAAATATATATGTTATATATTTGTTATAATATTTTTGATATTTATCATGAATATTTTATAATAATAAAATATGAAGAAACCCAATTATATGGATAAAAACCAAAATTTATTAAAATATTAATTTTACCATATTTTAATATTAAACCCATTTTAAATATAATATTGAATCTTTTATATATTCTATATAAAAATATACAAAAATTATATTAATATTAATATAAACATTTACTTTCCTTTAATTTTTGGAGCTTTTTGAATATTTTTAATGTTTTTATGAATATAAAATAATAATACATTTAAATTGAAAAAAAAAATCATCAAAATATTCAATAGTGTTAAATTTTTGTTCTTTGGTTTTACAGTTCAATTAGTCCAATTTTTCATCTTTTAATATAATACTTATCATTGTAACTAATTTAATTTTTATATACATAAAAAACATTTCAATCATTTGAATGTTTTAACATTAATATCTTGTTTTCTCACCTTGTCAACAAGAATAATTTTTATTTAATATCTAGAAATTATGTGTTTGGGGTATGGGGAAATCGATTATTTATTTGAATTTTTTTTTCCAAATTAGGTAAACATGGCCATTTTCTGTCTGTAAATTATGAATATTATCATTAGTAGTATTTTTTATTACAACAACTAAGGGTAAATCGGGTAATTAAAGGAAAAAATAATATTGTAACTAATATAAAATCCACATAAATATGAATATAAAATCATTGGATGGGTTCGTGTCCACAAAAATCTCCATTATGTTTTTTTATATCTAATTAGTGCCACTTGGTGGAATTTAAAACATTTATTATATTATATTCATAGGAATGCCAATTTTTTCAACCTATTTTTATTAATAAGATAACTATTATTAATAAAGTTTAATAAAAGGGATATGTTCAGATATGTATATTATTTTGAAATATAATCTTTTTTTATATACCATGATAATTTATTTATAATATTTTGGAAAAATAATTAAATTAAATTGTGACCCAATGATTATGCATGAATTGTTTAATTAATGTAAGAATAAATAAAATGATATTAAAAAATTGAAAATAAACAATATTTTCTATAATTTAAAACATCCACTAAATTTTTGAATGAATTTTAAATTTTAAGGATATTTTAAATGATTAATTTTTAATATATTTTATTTCTATGATATTTTTAAAAATTCATCAAATGAATACTGTGAAAATTTACATTATTGGTATTTTAAAATAAACAATATTTTGTTTAATGTTTTGATGAATATAGAAAACTAATAATATGATAAAATTTTATAGGTCCTTGAATTTAATAAATGCCTCATTTTCTATTCTTTTTGATTTTCTTGTAAATATATTAACCCATAATTAATAAAAACACATGTTTTCATAGTAAGAGTCAAAAGGAATTATTATGGTATAAATCCAGAAGATAATTGTAATAATATGACCTTAACACATTCAAAAATTATTGGTTGATTTTATTTTGATATTTATTCATCATATATTTAACCTAATTCACTTTGGAGAAATTTTGAATTACAAATTAATTTATATTATTTTAATATTTTATATTATTCTAAGAGTTTTTCTCCCCTCTCTTATAAAAGGGAAACTACCCATCACTTTTATTTACATAATTGATGCACTTTTCCTTGAAAAAAACTGACCAATTATCCCCTAAAATTTCTTACCTAAATCAATTATCCTTACTTTCATGTGAAGTCAAACCAAATGAGTAATTTAATGAAAATCAAAAGGAGATACCAAAGAAGAGTTAGCGTTCATCAATAAACATTTTTATTTTATTTCTTCCTTCGAGTCCTTAAAGTAATATGTTTTTTGTTTATATAATAAAAAAATATTCCCATTATACTTTTCTGTTTTATATCAATGTTTATACATCCACTCATGCACACATCAATCTAATGCTCAACGAAGATACTGTTCTTATATACGGTGAACCACCATCCCACAAAATGATGTTGTTCATTTTTCCTTGACCACGTCATATTGTTTTGTATTATGCTGTAAAAAATAATTATATATGATATTCATGAAATAATTATATATATGGAATGATAATATAATTTCAACATTTGTAAATTCTTAAATTGGGGGGAAATGATAATTTTCTTCCTACTGACATATGACTAACCATCTCTCTGATGCAATTCGATTCATTATACCCCTATATTTTATTGATGGTAATAAGGATTACATTTTATTAATATATAAGACTTATATGAAAATAATTTATTCTATAATGAAAATATAAAATACAAATATCTTTCATTTAACCTGACAAGAAATTGGAAACTGTGTTAATGCGTATGTTAGCCGAAACCTTTCATTAACATATATAATTTAATATGTGAGTTATATAATATTATAAGTAAATAATATATTTTATTAAATATATGAATTTTATTCCATGATATATTTATAATAAACATATGTTTATCATATAATGTTTTTTAACATGTTTAATGGAAGTTGAGAGTTAAGGTAAGAGACATTCATATCACTTTTTATTTACATTGAAAACATGCCAAATTAACCAATCTCATATTTTTTATGCTATATATGACATCCTATTACATGATATATCATTATATTAATATATTTTATCAAACTCAATTGTTTAATTTATCTCATTATTTTATGGGGATCATGATTCTAAGGATACACATGTAGTAAGTGTTTTTTGCCTCACAATTACATCTATGAGACACGTGCCTTATACACTACTTTTTTATTCTATGTAATGTATACATTACACATGAATGTAATTTATGAGACATAACCATTATATTATGGAATTTTAAAATCCATATAATTTTATTTCATTTTCTGGGTATATGATTTTACAGATTATAATGTTTTAAGGGTTAATTACACAATCATATTATTATTAGGATGGTTTATACACAAGTATGTCATGGGAAATACTTATCTTTCTTGTCCAAATTTCTTCAAAATTTATTCAAAATTTATTTCAATATTATTTTAAAATTTTTTATATTATTTTTAACCATGTATGAATTTTTATTAAACTATTTTAAAGGAATATTTTTTTATTTTTTTAAAGAGGTACTTTTTATACATTTCTAGAGTAAGTACAAAAAGAATGTTTTTAACCAATATTACATGAACATATTTTTGAACTTTCATTGAACATTATTTCCTTGATTCAAATATTACAAAATTAAGATGTTATTTTCATGGAAGATTTTTCTTTTAAAATTGTGTGCAATTTCATGTAAAGATAATGTTTTCAAAGAACAAAAGATATATTCTTCAAAATGTGTATTCAAGAGTTTTCTTAATGTTTTTTACCATATAAGATAACAATGTTTGACATTACATATATTTTTCTATTAATATGGTTATATTTTTACATCCTTATTCTTTCTGTGAATGGATTATGTTTATGATGGAAGGTTATTTATGAAACCCATTTCTTTTTTCAAGGGTAATGTTATGATTTTATGTTGTTTATGAAACCCATTTTGTTCTATGAGTTCGGAAATGAAAATTGATTTATGTAATTGTGGAATGCAAATGTTTGATTTCATTATGAGATTGGTAGGAAATATATCTCCCTCAAATGCATTGGGTAATTTTTAATGTCTTAAGAGAGAAATGTGGGAATCATGTTGATGATCTTGACCCACTATGGGAAGATTTGGAAACCCGATCCACTATAAGAAGATAAGAAATCCGGATGAACTTTGTGATGTTAGGGAAAGTAGATCCACTTTGGGAATTGGTGAAAACCAAGTCAACTATTGAATAATGGGACACATCATTAAATAATATGAAAACACTAAAAATGGGAATAACGGTGTGTCCAATCATACAGAAGTAGACCCCCTTAAGTTCCATTATAACTTATAGAAAATCATCTTTCCTTATAGGTGATGTTATTACATGTTTATATGGATGCAAAAATTCCATGTCTTATTCGTATGTTTTGATTTCATGGATTGTGTTTTTTATTTCATTAAAATTCATATATTATAAATTTTTAAATATTTATGACATGATTCATGTTTGTGATGCTAGATACGCACAACACGGTCTTTTATTTTCTTGATCATGAAATTATATCCTTATTCTAATTATTATGTTTACATATATTCCTTGTTTATCCTTATCGATCATATGATCTCACCATTTCTTATCATTTATTTTCAATAGGTTATAAATAATGGTTTTAGGTAGGGGTACTAAAGGGTATGGTATTTATGGAAACAACTAAAGATTTTTTTCATGTCTAGAAGTATGTGTTCTATGTTTCCAAAGGCAATACAATAATATGGTTCTGGGTGTTTGTATATGTAATGTGTTATGAATTCCTAAAAGGTGATGTAAATCTTATGTACGTTATGACTGAGTGGTCATACAAAAATAATTATATGAATAAGATTTTATAATTATATTGAAAATAAAATATCATTTCATCCAATTTGAATATATATATATTTGTTATCCATTTTTTCTGGTGATTAATAATGACTCACATTACTTCATGAATGAGGTAGTTCACATAACACATGAACAATGATATTATTTTTCAATGTATGAAATGTTAAGAAAATATAATTTTTATTAATTATTTAAAATGTTAAATTTGTAATTTATATCTTTTAAATATATATATTGAATCCATCATTCTGACCATCCACGAGATATGATGATTGAATTAAAATTACATTATCCCATGAGATGGGTGTCCATCGTACATAAGAAAAAAGAATTACTTTACCATTGGAAGGTTGGTGGTGTTAGATATATTTTATTATTTTAACCTAATAACATCCCCGTATATTTAAGACTCTTATTTTATTAACTGAATATTTTTCATAGGACGTGATAGTGGTGGAAGATAAAATGAAATGAAAATGCATGGTTAAGAACTATAACTCTTCTTCGAGTAATCTCCCTTTCATTACATATAAAACACTAAAGATGGTATTATGCCCAAAATATGATATAATGAATTTAGGGTGTAATTAAATGAACTTATTTTTAGAGATATTGGATATTATAAAAGGATGTTTAAAAGTTTTTAAAACAGGAAAGATATATTATTATTATAAAAGAGGGAGGGTAACTTTCAAAAATATAGAAAATATTATATAAATATAAATTATTTTTCAAATAATAATGTAATAAAATCTATTTATTTTAAATCATGTACTAGTATGGGTCTAGTTGATTATATACTATAATATTTGGACATATTTTTGTGATGTTTCCAACCATATATTTTGGTTTTCCCCCATTAACCCTTTTAAAAGTTACCACCACACAAATTTTTTTTACACATTCAATGTCAATATAGCTCCTATAAAAGGAATAATTTCACATAAATTTACCATGTATGACTTCATATTCCAAATGAATTAAACTAAAAAAAGAAAATATATTTATTAATTTAATATAATTTATTTAAATATTAAATATAATAAATAATCATTAATGTCAATTCTAACTATATTCAATTAAGATGACAAGAAAATGATAGAGAGAAATTTAATTCAAATATAAATATTTTATAGACATGAAATATATTATAACTATCTAAATATTATAGTAATGCCATAAATCACAAAAAAATATTATTTATATTGTTTTCAAAATCTATTTATTGATTTTTAACAACTTATTCTTGCACCTTTTTAGTATTTAATATGAATTTAATTTATTTATTTCATGAATAAAAAGAAAAAATATATACCTTGATGAATAATGATAATTTATCCATAAATTAATATTTATAATCAAACATATCCACACATTCTCTCAATAAAGAAAAGAGATAAATTGTAACAAAGAGTATAGATTTGTTTAGCTTTCTTTACGTAAAATATGAAAAAGGAAAAATCATAGAGTAGTTAAAAAAGTCATATATAAGAGAATTAGATTATAATATATGATATATACTCATTAATTTATTAAGTCATTTTTAATGGATATTTTTTTAGTTTTTCTCACATTGTTTTTGACCCTTATCCCATGATTTACCCTTTCAGCATGATACAAATTTAATAATAACTCTATTTATAATAAACCAAAATTAAAGTTTTATATTGAAAAATTTAGACCATACAAATAAAAATATAAAATCCATTTTTTAGGATTCAGAATGAAAATGTGCATGAATTTAATTTTTAATTGAACCGATAAAACAAGATGATAAATTGTTTTTGAGAAAATTTCATTTTCAACATTTTCTATATAAGAATTTCCAGTATAAAATCCAAAAAAATATTAGAGGATTATATTTAATTAATATAAACTAATTAAATTTTATAAAAAATATAAAATAATATTTTAATTTTTCAATACATTAAATAAATCTTTAATTTTGAAAAAAACAATTATTTTAGAATAACGATTAAAAAAATAGTTTAAAGAAATTTTAACATTTAACCATTGTATAATTTTTACATTATGGCTAATAAAATGATATTTGAATTATAAAATAATGTTTCTTATTCTTTATAAAAAAATACATTATTCTCTAATAAAAAGAAATAAAAAATAAATTTTAATGAAAACAAAACTATTAATAATTAGATAAAAATAATAAATAAATATGCGCTTACTTCCTATGAATATGTCAGTAATTTATTATTCATTATATACACTAAATATATTTCAATGAATATTTAAAATTTTTTAGTCCCTTCAATTGAATATAATGGTCACACATATCATATTTAAATAATAACATATCATGGTTTATCAAGGATATGTGTTTTATATCATGCAAATTGTCATAAAATCTACATACATTACATTATCCTATATTTAAGAATTGGTATCGTCCAAATTTAAAATCAGGTTCAATAATTAGCATTTTAACTACTGAAAATACCATTTCAAAAATCCCACAGTATGAAATGTTTTAAAAAAATTTATCTAGAAAATAGGGAAATTGAAATATGAAGGTCATAAGAAATAACACATAATAGGTTCTAAATATGATAATATTATTTGGAAGTTAAGATATGGAGATGCCTAGAAAACATAATGTCCAAAAATGGTAAAGTGTTCCAAATATCATTGATCACAATATAGTGAATGAGGATGAGAAATTAAATGTGCTCAAAACTATAAACTAATGAGGTGGGAAAAGACCGTTGATTTAATATAAAATAAGTTAGTAGGAAAAAACTTTTGAATCAATAACCATTTCCAAGAGTTTAAAAATTTTATTATTATTTAATAAATGGAAATATACCAATATGAAATTATAATCTAAACATTTAATAAACTTCCACATCAACATAAATTTCAATTGAGATAATGAGTAACCCCGTTGAATATTTCAAGCCTAAAGAAATAGAATCAATATCTAATGGGTTATATAATACCATAAAACCAGAAAACATTATTCCACCAATATTTTTACCTTAAATGAAATGAAAATGGTTAGAAAAAGGTAATAAAATTTCAAAAATGACTTAACCTTTATACACAGACATAATAAATTAATATCTCTAATTCAATATTAATACCCAAAGTTGAAACTAAGTCATTAGATAAAAAACTATTATTGAAAATCATCAAAATTTCTCAAAAATGCATGGAACCTAGATATTATAAGTATTTTTAATATTTTAATCCAATAAAAATTTATCATTTATCTCCAAAAAAAATTATTCCCACAAAATGTTATATACCCAAATATATATTCAATGATCATTTAATATTTTAAATATTCCAGTAATTTCCATTATTACTCTAAATAACCATAATCCAAATTCATACCACAACTAATTCCAAAAGAAAATTCAATATATACTTCTAAAATAAAAATTAATGTTAAAAAGGAGTGTTACATATTCCAAAACCTAATAAAGTATCTCACATAATATAATTATTAAAAAAAATTACTTCACTTAAAACCTGAAAGGAGTGCCTTTGTCTTTGAACACACGATCATCCTTAAACATATAATCCAAATATGCTATCGATAATTATTAATACAAGATCCGAGGAAAAAATTCTAATTTAACTAATTTTCTAAACTCACCTATGCTATCAACTAGAGAAAACCTAAACCCACACTACCAGATTCACTAAAAAATACATTCATAGATTTGATACAGATAAATGAGACAAAATTTGATTCATATAAATCACATGACATCAAAATGATATATTTGATCACATGCATACCCAAAGGCCTATTTGGATCAGAGTATCTTATGTTTATAATAATCTATTACATAAACAACACTTTTGTGTTCAAGACTGTATTTTTTCTAATATACGAATTTTTACATAATCCATAATATGTCTTCATTATACCCCATTATATTTATATAATTTTAATCCTTTATAGTATTATATAATTTATCATTATTATTCATAACCTATAATAAATTTTAAAAAAGAAGGCTGAGATCAATATCTAATTAAGTATTAACATAATGGATAATAGTTCAATATCCCAAATAAGACTAATATTGGAATAATGGTATGTTGACAAGATTAATTTTCGTAAAAAAATAACATGATATTTTATAATCATAAACACCAAGATCCTAAAATATAAAATAGGTAATAACAATTAATCTAAGGAAAGATTCATAGGAATCAATAGACCTAATCCATGAGATATCAAAAATTGTTAGAGGAAATATTTATAACCTATAGAATGAATAGATAAAACTTATAGGATTTATAATATAATCTCCATAGAACCCTTATTATTGTAATAAATATACGGTGGACTTATAATTTTATTTCATTGATGTGATAGTGTAGACCCATCAGTAATTGGTTTATAAATTAATTACCAGTCCTTGGTTTATAATAGAACCACCCATGGTTATAAAAAATTTACAAGAACCATTACATTACCGAAATAAATAAATATTTCATTTTATAATAAAATTCATATAAACAAAAATTACTCCTCACATAAATTCATTAACCGAGGTAGAAGAAATTACATCCATTAGAATCTATTTATGGCCATAATAAACCATCTAGATAATGAATCAAGATAGTTTCAATAAATTATATTCCTGGTAGGTAAAATTTTAAATCAAGGGTTCTTGTCATTGATTAGTGGAAACATGATTAAAAATTAATTAAAAACATATTGGGGAAAATCCCATTTTATTCATAAAATTAACATAGAAAACTACATTTTTATGATATTTTAAAAATTAAAATCATTTAAATTAACACTATTAAATTGTAAATAAGGGTTCACAATTATTAATATTCATGATGGTGAAAAATACTTTCAATAGAAAAAAATTAAAAATAATCATTAATTCCAAACATTTTTGTAAATAGGGTAAAAATTTATTAATACAAAACATGTTATGAAATTTTAATTTAAAAAAATTTAAAATAAGATCATTGAAAATTGAAAAAAACTTTATCAAATAATATACATTTAAAAAATATTATATTTGAAAATATTTTTGGAAGAACTAAATATGGGAGAGAAATACTAATAATCACAATGAGGATAAAAAATTATTATCACATATAATAAAATGTTTTGATCTTCATCAAATAAATATGTCAAGAAATGATAACTAATTATGTGATCCTATTTTATATAAATATTCTATAAAAGGATATGTGATCCATGAAAATAAAATCATATTATTTTCTCTAAAACAAAATTCAACATAAACAATCTAAAAAAGAAAAGAGATTGTAACATTATGCTCTTACCACTTTGGTAATCTTTAGAACTAAATGTAATTGATTCAAATAATATTATATATATATATAAATAATAATTTATTATTGAATTTATATGAAAAAATTAATTCGTGATGTAATATTTACTCTATATAAATATGTTATTGTTTCCATAATGAATTATATCTCAAGATGACGTGATTGAAACAAAGAAATACATTTCTACTTTTATTACAATGAATCAATATCCCATCAAGGTCTTGACACAAAGAAACAAAAAATATCATGATACAAGTGTCATAAATTATATAATACCCAAATTGAATAATATAAATCTCATAATATAATGTTGGATAAAATTACATGAGATATCTCAAACAAATAGAATTTGAGATGAGTAAACTATATAGATATCATATAATTTAATTAGAAATCAATCAATTGAGAGATTATATATTATTATTGTGTATCCTCACAACATTAGTGGAAATACTTCATAAATTAAAAAAGGGAAATTTCATATATGATCATGGTAAAATATAATATGTTAAGTATTGCTAAAACCCAATGAAATGAAACATTCTAATGAAAATAATTCTACTTGGTTGAATTCAAGTACAATAACATTGGATGAAATAATTTTAATTGAAAAAATAAATACCAATATTTATAAAAGATTCATGATATAACCTGAATAATTTGTTGTATATGCACTGAATAAATGAAATTAGATGCATGATATTAATATTTTTCTCATTGAAAAATAATTAAAATCATACCTTACCTTAAATCATTAAATGTTATATATTTTATCTAACACCTATACAATAGTAACACCTTGAGTTTTAAAATACTTTTGTTTGAATAAATTAAATTTTCATTTATGACTTGTAATTCACTAATCCAAAAATTATTTTCAAACAACATTGACGTGGCATACACTACATGTAAAATAGACTTATAATATGTTACATAATGCACCAACATAAAATATTTTACATTCAACACTAACTTGGAGTATGTTTCAAGAAACATCGATGTTGCTATGAGACATCATTTTATTATTATAATTATTTAAATTACAAAATTATAATCAAGATCCAAAGGATAGTAATATCAATAGTAATAAATACTTTTCAAATACTTTATTATAATTAATTTATATAAATAAATAATATTTACAATCAATGATATAATTTTTGGAAGAGTCCTTATATATGTTATAATATTTTTTTCACAAATGTATTGATTTTAATGTCATTCATTGAAAAATACTAAAATTATATTTATAAACATTTAAAATTTTAAATTGATAAAATCAAAATTACATTTTAACTAATAATAACGAAATTAGATCAGGGGAAACATTTTGGGAATTTTCTATGAAACAACATTTTTTGAGGAAAAGTTAAAATACCATATTTTAATTCAAAAATACATTTTATCTAATATATATAAGGTTAAATTATTATTTTATTTTGATTTTAAGATTAATTAGACCTTATATTTACCAATTAATCCTATTTAGGAAATTTAAATCAGTTTCAGTTTGAAATTTTAATATAAAAAAATGTTAATCATTTGAACGTTTTTACTTTTAAACCCACAGTGTCGTATCATCAACAAGATTTTTTTTAAATTAATTTCTTCCATTTTCCTGATTATGATTTGGGAAAATATATTCCATATTAGGAATCAGAATAATTTATAATTTCAAATTATTTAACATAGTTTTTTTGGATAAAATTTAGGAAAGTGATTAAACTTAATTACAATGACTAAGAGAAAAATTTGGTTCAAAATATATTAATTCTTATGTTTATGACCCAAAATTCCTAGAAACATGACCCAAAAAAATTTATATCCATTATTATATAATTATCCTACAATTTTTTGATCGTTTTTTTATTTATTATGATTTTTAATGGGTAAAAATATAGGTACATGTAACTTTTATTAAAAAAATTCCCTGTGTGTCCTTTCGCTTCACAATAAAGGCTACCACCTCTCCCTCTTCTTCAGACCTCCAAAAACACATAGGTTAAAACAAAAATTTTCCAATACACTTATTAACATCCCTCTATTAATTCTATAAGACTCCACTTGGGTAGAAAACAATCGAAGGAATTATTTTGGCCCAAACAAAATAGAGTTACACGATTAAGATATAAAGTCTCCTCTTAAGCTCCATTATTTTATTATTTTCTCCACAACTCCACTATATTTATTAAATTATTTTATAGTAAAGAATTATATTAAATAAATTTGAATGTTTTTATTCTAATATATTGACATAATATTATAAAAAACTATATCTAATGGGTAACTAACATCCTTTTTATGCGTATGACGAACTACCTCCTCACAAAATGATGGTTGTTTCTTTTTTCTTTTATCATATATCATGGAAGAAATTATGATGGGTAATATATTTATATATGTTTTATATTATCTTTTTATGTGTTTAATAATTTTTAATCCTTTTATAACTCATATATTTATACTTTTTATTTGTTGAAAACAAGTTAATTTTATTTGAGGAAGTGTGGACTACCACCAATTCAAAAAAATGGGATTCATTCACACACTACATGGACTGTATTAAGGATGGGTTTGGTATAATTATAAGATATATATGATATAATAATTCAACTATAATAATAATATATATAAATATATATACTTATATATATACATATGTTATTTACCTTCTTTATTTTAATACTTCCATAAAAATGAATGAAAAATTCATGTGTACGTATGAATTATCATCTCCATGAAAATTGTATTCCATTTCATACTTATATAATAAATATATTATTATAATACACAATTAATGAATATGAATTAAATTGATATGATTATTTATTTTCTTTAAATAATTATATAATTATAAGTTCCAAATATATAACTATTTAAGACACATGTGCTGAACAATGGGAAAATAACCAAAAGTGAAACCCCAACATAGGATAATTAAGAAGAAGGTAGTATAAAGTATTAATCAAACCACATATGGTACTATATATAAGAATATGTCTCTTTATATTATTTCAAATAATTTTATATTTATTATATAGGTTTTTTAATGAGTATTGATGAGATTCGAGACTTAAGGTAAGGGGATTTCATCTCATTTTCATTTCTAGTAGATACATAATATATTCACCACCTATCCCTATTGTGTGGTGTGTATGTTGTATATGGATGTATTCAATGATTATTATAAAAAACTTTATGTGTATTTACTTATCCATTACTTGATCTATATTTCACAGGGTTAATGATTCTAACGATTCAAAATTTGTATGCCAATTTTCACTCCATTTACATTCTCTAAGACACATGTTTTATTATGAACCCGGAATCTTTTTTTAGTTGTATATAATTAAATAAGACGTGTTATATATTGAATCTATTTAATTTAGTTTTATTTTAAACTTCATGTAATTCAATTTATTAAATGGAGAGTAAAATCCCAATTAACCATGTGGGAAGAGTTTATTGGAACAATCACATCAGTTATCGAGATTGTTTTTTTATTTTGATTTATTTTTTGAAATCATATAATACATATCTCAAGAAAAGTAATGGGCTTTATAATCCTCTATTTATTCATGATATCATAATGTTTTAATACCATATTTACATTCCTTTATACTTAATATATTTAATAAAAATGTTTTTAAGAAAATTCTATTATATTTCCCTCTTTATTCATAAATCTGTATTATTTCAAAAACAAAGTTTTCATAAATCTTATGAAAAAGTATTTTCAAATTATTCATGAAATTTATTTTCAATAATTTTTTATTATTTATATTATAAGATTACATTAAATTGTTTAAAATCTATTTTCAATGGAAAAGGTTTTCAAAAATATTTAATGTTTAAAACCATTTTTCCAATGCATAAAAAATATTTTCCACATGAAATGATTTTAAAATATTATTCAAAATTATTTCAAATATAAGATAACATATTTTGATTTCACTGATACCTTTCTGAGGATATAATTCAATTTTACTATTCATATAATTTCTCATAATAGGTTATATTTTGATGGCTTGATGTATCTGAAAATCATTTATCTTTAACTGGTTATATAAATTTGACACACTTTTCTTTTAATGGGTTATGTTTATAATGAAAACCTTATGAATCATATATCTTTTTTCATAGGTCCTGACATGATTACATGTTTATGATACCCATTTAATTTCAAGGGTAATGAAATGAATGTTTCTGATTTTAAGAAATTTTTTGTACTATTTCATTATGAGATGGTAATGACCTATATTTCACTCCAATGAATTAGATAAATATTTATATCTCATGATATACACTAATACAGTCATGGGAATGACCCTTGACTACTATGATGTCCATGGGAGTGAACCATGACTAAGAAGGTGGTATGAGGATTTAACTCATGCTATAAATATGACCATGGGATTAAACCATTGCAACCAAGATGGTATTGGGAGTGAAACTATAATAAAAATTTGTTCTTGGAAGATATTCCTTGGATACTATGGAAAATAATATTATATGCTTATGTTTCTTCCAAAATTCTCTGTTTTATTCCAATGTAATTATTTCATGGCTTAATTTCATTATTTCCATATGATTCTTGTGTCATGAATTTTCATTCGTCATTACATAAATACTTTTTAGGATCATTGATATACAGGGTATGGTCTTCTATATTGATGATCTTGTTCTTAGACCATTATGATCATGATTATGCATACATATCTCCCTTCTCTACCCTTACCAATAAACTGATATCACCCATATTTATTTTTTCTTCTCCTTGGTTATGAATATATATATTATGTTTTATTTATTTATGAATTTTTATGGTCAATAATAAGAAAGTGGGAGATGATATAGCTCATCTATGTACCATTTTTTATGTTTCCACGTTTCTCAAGGAACTTTAATAGTACAATTTTTGGTAATCTATTAGTATAATGTTTTAAGTATTCTAAATTTGTAATGTAATTTTACAGTATGAAAGGGTGGTTCACTATGTTTTTTATCAAAGAAAATGTTTAGTTGACCTTTGGAAGCTTTTTTGAGAAAACCTAGTGAGAAACCTAAGAATGTGTATTATGATAAGTTTAACGATAAAGAAAAAATTATGAAACTGGAATGGAATTTTGGTGAAGGATAGAGTGGGTGTTTTCCTATAAATACATCCACATATAGATACTACAAGTGAAATATTCTCAATTGTAGATGATTCTAGAGGTTATAACTCTGAAAAAATGTTTCAGGCCAGACTCAAGGTAATCTCCTACATGGAAACGGGACTTGCTGCACACCTTATTTGACACTGCTGGGGGATATGCAATGTTAATTAACTGAATATTCACAAAAAAATAATGAAACATTTTTAGA
This sequence comes from Viscum album, assembly GCA_963277665.1. NCBI lineage: Eukaryota > Viridiplantae > Streptophyta > Magnoliopsida > Santalales > Viscaceae > Viscum > Viscum album. The sequence continues at coordinate 64,914,491 of OY728165.1, read as the reverse complement.
AAAAGTATTATATTGATAACCAAGGATAAACATATGGTATAATATTGTAAATATGGTTTCATTATTTAGATATCATATAAGTGAATTTTCATGAATATATGGTTCCAAATTATGATTGTGATTTCCTACTATATGATTTTGGTTTTATTAAGTGGATATAACACGAATGAACAATGTTAATGGTGATTGTGATGTAAAATAATATGATTTTCATACTGAGATACAAAATGTTATAGTTGATGGAATGAAAAAACACTTTGATATTCTCACACAACATTCCCAATATATGAATCATGTTGGACTTAAAAACTAGAAAATGCGTTAAATATTATATTGAGTCTTTCATGATGCAATTCAACCTAATCCCAAAGTGACTTCTAATCATCTTTTCACTGAATAATATATTAATACTACTAAAAATATATTCAGATTTCTTTTTTTTTCAGAGTAGTATAATTTCATTAGGGGTGTTTCACATGATGGAGGTGAACATGACAAGTGTTTGACTGTAATAATGAATACAAGACAATAATATGAGATTGAATCCACGGATTAGGATTATTTCAAGAACATATATTATAATATCCATATTCTTATGATCTTTTGTTTGAAGTGGAGAAATAGTTATTTGTGTTAATGTAATTGGATGATGAATTTATTGGGACATATGAGGCTGATTTTAGAGGACATTCAATATACAATTCATGAGTGGTCATCTAAACTAAAATATAAGATGATAGGTTCTTTAGTGGCATGAATACATGTCTTAAAAGGGTTATGTCCATAAGATACATTAGTATCTTTTAAAGTATTTTTAATTGTTAAATAGAGTTTTAAATTGTGGTTAGAGTCATGATTAAATCCAATGGTTTTGGAAATAAAAGTAAGATGAATTTAAAAGGGAAATTTAAAAAATGAGAGGAATAATATGGAATTTTCTTTTATTTTCTATGTGTAAGAAGAAGCATGAGCGTAATTAGATAAATGGTTCAAATAAATGATTTATGTGTGGAATGGAAGGCCATCAATCATTTTATTTCTGCAGAGAAGGGAAGAAGTTAGATAACTTATAAAATTGAGAAAAAGAAACATAGAATGAACCTCCCATATTTTAGTGCTACAAGTGTATGAAGTATGGTATTTATGATAAATAGTTCCCAAACCAAACTTCTGGTGATTATAATTTATTTTAACACCCTATTAAGAAAATAGAGAAGGGTTAAACTCATTCAAGCTATATTTTTTAAGAGGGGTTTGATAACTCGGTGATGAATGTGACTCATACCATTCACTCAGGAGATGTTAATGTATTATTTAGTTCAGGATCTATCCACTCCGTTAAAACTAAAGAATTTTTTAAGGGTATTTAGATTCCACAAACATGATTATATGTGGAATTATTAGTAAAAAAACTTTGTGTTTTTATTATTGCATCACACTTATATGATTCATCTCTGGTTTATGTTAGTAATAATTTAATTCCTATAAATATTTTCATTCTTCCTTTGGTTGAATTTGATGTCATCTTAGACATGGATTGAATTTCTCTATAGAAATCCAAACTAAATTCTCTAGGAATGAAATTTTCATTTGATATTTCAAATAGAGACATGGTCATCCATCAATGTGAAAAAAAGCATGAACTTCCTATGGAGATTACACCCAGTGTGTGGGTCTCAATTCCTTTTCAAAATTGTTTTTTATCTCAACTGGTTTGGGAGAAAATCAACATCACATATATGACTATTGTTTCAAAAAAATTTGGATATATTTCTGGAAGAGTATCCTATACTTCAACAAAATTTTATGATTATTTCTCAAAAAAACTCATACCAAGTTGAACAACAATTCCATGGACTCTTTATATAATGTCCCTGATTGAGTTGGAAGAATTAAATATGAATATAAAAGAAAACTAGGATAATGGATTAATTTGGAAATGTGTGTATAAGGCCCCAGCCTTAAACCTTACTTAATCTTGAGTTATTACAAGATTACACATTGAGGATCTTTTCAGGTTTAGAGTTTTAGAGAATTAGATCATGAAACTTGCATTACATTCCACATTTAAACAAAGTGGTTACATAAAAGACAGTATTCATTCTTCCCATCAACGTAAATATAACACGGATTCTTTCTTGACACATCTTTGACACTATCATCACATCATGTACCTTTCCGTTGACCTGTGAAAAACATTTCAAAAACATGGGATGAGCATAAAAAGCTCAGCAAGAGTTATAAAAATATGGAAAGGAAACATGAGTTCATATATACATAAGAATGAAATCATACTTTACCCATAAAACAAAGGCACTTTAACATACCTCATCAAACCATGAATAAATCATAGAAATCATAAGACATAAAGGTAACTTGAGGCATTCATAACATTCTTACGTAGGGAGTAACCCTCTTGGTTACGTTTGGAATACCCATCACAGTATATTACCTAAATCTATTCGGAGAAACCATAACGTTTCACTCCTTCGCGTTACCCAATGCATTGGAGAGCTATATCGGGCTCACCCTCCCTTAGTTTATCACAGAACCACCCGTTCTTCATAACAATGCCCAAGAACCATAACATAATCGTATCACATAAAACATGAATAAAGGAAACATAACATTTCCACATTTCAATCACAATATAACATTTTAGGATATTGAAATAATGAATCCATTCAAATAGAAACCATTTCCAAAACCATTTAAAACATTTAATAAAGAGATTTTTGAATCAAAGTGTCCCATGCCACCTTGAAGCTTTTAACATTTTAAACCATTAATATCCCTATAAATAAATCCTTAAAACCATTTTGAAAACATGGATATTAATAAGAACAAATAATTAAAACATTTAAAACGATATTCTGGTAAAATGGGTTTTACCAAAATTAGAGACACTTGAATACAATAATTGAGGAATAACATTTAGTCATAACTTTATAATATCATGAGAATAAAAGGATTCATGATATAATACTCCAAAGGACAGTATATACACCATATAAGAGTGAATTGGTGCATAACAACAATGAACCCTCAATAGAAATGTCAAATGTGATGAAATCCCTTATAAAGAAGGTATCCTTAAATTAAGGACAAATCAATCTCAAAATATGTGTGACAAATATAAATACACCCAATATAAGTGGATATTAAGTGTAAAACAATAAATTTACATTCACACATATTCAATGGACGACATATTCAATGACTACATGTTGAACCCAAAGAAATCGAAATTGGGTTAAAAAGTTCCCTTGACAGCCTAACGGCATCACATCAAAATGAGTTGATGAGAGATAAAAAGTGTATATCATCACTTGGAAATCAAATTTACATCAATAAGGATATATGAGAACATATCCAAACATAAAAATATTTAAATTAAAATACCCAACAAAAGAAGTCTTTTAAAAAAGAGGAGGGTGAAAGGTTCCCTTACCGACTTGGGTATCTTTCAAAACATACACCCCATGAAAGAAGGACAATAGATCATTGATGTAAATACTTATAAATGAATTTATATTAAACAAAGAGTAGAATAATGTTCATTACATACACCACTCAATGGAATTTGTGGCAAATGTAGCATAAATATCACGAGAATAAAAGTGAGATGAAAAATCCCTTACGAAAACTCAGCAGCCTAACGGCGCCACTTAAAACTTCCAAAATGGATTGATGAGATCAAATAGAGTATCCCATCATATTACAATAGAATTTACAGCAAGAGGAATATAAAAGAAAATCCCCTAACATAACAAATAAGAGCTTAGAAGAAGTGACACAAAGGAGAGTACTTAAAAAGAAAGAGAGAGGTTAGATCTCTTACGAAAGTCCGGCAGCCTAACGGCGCCACTCAAAACTGCCAAAATGGATTGATGAGAGAGAATAGGGTCTCTCATAACATGAACATAAAAATTAAAGTAAATTTAATATAAAAGATCATCCCAATAACAAGAAATATGATCTTTAAAAGGAATGACATAAAAGTGTATACTTAAAAAGAAAGAGAGGAGTAGGATCCCATACCTCGGGTCCGACTTGACTCGATCGTTCTTTAATCTCCTGAATAATAAACTTGAGTTAATTTATAATTCCTTAAGAACCCTTTTTCAAGTTCATTATTACTTTTATACCACTTATTACCATGTCACATACATTATGTAATCATTTAAGTTAATAATATTTGTTTTGTCGTTATTTGGTTCTTAAGTCGAAAGTGGTCTTCTTACAATTACATGTTGTTCGTGTGGCCAAATGTTTATTATATCCAGAATTGTATTCATTATGTAGATATAATATATGTAATATATATCCAGTACATGCATGAATTTATAACATTACATAATCATTTAGAGGTAAGAAATGAAATGCACCGTTAATGGAGACGGTAAACCGTACGTACGCATGAACGCTACTTTCATTTCTATTTCATATTTTATAGAATGGAATAATAATGATATAAAGGTATATTATAATTCCAGTATAATATCATATATAATATCATATTTCCATCCTTTATACATCCCACATATGGTATTTAACGAATCAAATCTCTTTGAGGGGGCGGTAGTCCGCACTTCCTTAAATGAAGATATCGCGTATACCCATAATGGAAGCAATAAAGGTAAGACAAAAATGAAAAATACAGAAGCATAAATAAAACATAAATATATTATATATCATATATAAAAATAGTGACATCATAATGGCCACCTTTGAAGGTGTTAAATGAGTATTGAACAATCATCGTTTCGGGAGGCAGAATTTCACCATCCACGGAAACCGTATGTTCTTTAACCATTTGATGTAGTTGTGTGAGAGTTTAGCTTGAATAAATCTTACAACAACATCATAGTATATTGAAGATACTGGTTTTGTTACAAAATAAGTAAATAAAAATAGTTTAGGGGGGTGGAGAAGCAAAATAAAACAAATGAACATGAGAGAATGAATTACCTTTAAAAGTGTAACTCCTTTTGATTTAAGCCTAAAGGCTTCCTTTGAAAGGATTATTCCCAAAGGGAGTCCTCTAGGATGAGGAGAGGGATGTGGAGAGAGTAAATGGGCAGGGGTTGGCCGAGCCAAAGGCTTGAGGAGTGTATTAAATGAGGTAGAGGTGGGGGCCTTTTATAAGAGGAGAGGAGGGGTACTTTTGGAAAGTAAAGAAATATTACTTTATTTGAAAATGTGTTTCGGTTTTAAAAGGTCCCACATTGATAGAATTAGTGTATAAACTGATAAGTCTTCGAAATCCACTCATCCAATAAGTTTTGTACATGTTTAGTTCATAGATTTTACATTATCATTCCATTTTATTTAAATCGTCAAATAATGATATCATCGCTGCATCATTATTATGTCATATATAATTTAATTTATTTAATGTCTAAAAATTATAAAAAAAATACTATTATGTAGGAAATCTTTTTAGATTTCCAATGAATATTTATAATCAAAAATATGACTTGTATAACCCCACTTAAAAATTGTTTTAGTAAAACATATCATGTTTGTTTCAATTTTACTTTTACATTAAATAAAATGTTATTTATGTCATTTCCCAACCAAAGTGGATCCATGGGGTCCCCAAGTTGACCCATGGCCTGTATTTGTCGGCCATGACACAACCAATAAGGTTGGGACATGTGTCTAGGTCATTTCATATCATTAAAGCATTATTTATACCTTAAACTACACTAATTACCACTAATCGCGATTAAAAACATAATAAGTTACTATTCACCAAAAAATTATTTTAATCTCATTGAACCACATTTTACTTCTTAATGACAACCATGTATGTCGGATTTTCAAAATTCAATACACATTAGTGGTAAACATTCATTTAACTGAAAAATCAGTTTGCTTGATTACAACTTAGTGGTTTCACTATTCATCAGAAATTGAAGTTTTTCAGAAAATTACCAAAAATTCACCCTAAGCTATATTTGAAATTCTGAATTCAAAAATGAAGTCCTTTTTACAAAATTCAAAACATATATGTCACATTAATTAATTTTATAATTAATTCCTGCTGTCATGACAAATAGCGTGTTTTATGAAATAATAAGTATCAAAAGATTGACACTAGTTTAAGTCTGATTTCAAAGTGAAATTGATTACAACGACCACTATTGGATTTAATGGTAAAAATATTTTATAATTTCACTTTAAAAACAATTCAAAATATAATCTAATCATATAAATAAATTAGATTAAAAAGTGGTTTTGAATTAAAATACAACATTTTACACTATTCATTAAAAAAATGAACTTTATCAGAAAGATACCAAAAATTTACACAAAGTAAATTTTGATGTCCTGATTCTTAATAAGAGTTTTATTTGGTCCAAAAGAATGTTTAAGAGTGAAAAAAACTATATTTAATGACGGTTCTCCATCAAAAGGTGATAAGTGAACCTTTAGTGAAAACTAGTGCATATACGCCAAAAATTGAATTCTTTCCGTATTTTAAGCCTTTATATTTTATTGTATAAATGTAAAAATATTTAAGAACATATATAATCATATTTTAGTTATTTATATCCATTCCTGCCAATACAACGGCTACATATTAACTACCATTTAAAATAATATTATTTTATTATTAGAGTGCAACGTAAGATTCCCAAGAAACTCGTTGTTGCGTGTTGGGTACGCCATCGAGCATAGCTTCCCCTTTAAAGTCATTTCAATATTTTATTCAAAAATATAGATAAATATGAAATGTCATATTCTTTATTTACCTGGGGTGTTACATCCTTCCCCCCTTTTGGGAATTGCGTCCTCGCAATTTTAAAATTGCGCTTGGAAACATCCTTGAAAGTCCCACATCGGAACAAAAGTCGGTAAAACAATCACTTTAAAATAAAGAAAGATAAGTACAAAGGTCACCCAAGTTAACCCATACTAGGATTCCAAGTATGAAAATATGGACATGGAGGAAAAAACAAAGGTTCATGTTCTGATGGAGAGTGATAGAAAACATGTTTAGGAGAAAGTTAACCACGAGAAAATCACAAACTTGTGATGGGTTAAACGGTCTTCGATTCCCCAGTAGGAAATGTTAATAGACAACATTTTTGTTTTAAGTTACATTTTATTGAGGACTTTATTCATAAGGAAACATAATCACTTATCATATTGACTTTCAACCTTTATTAGATTCCTTACACAAACTCATATTTTCTCCAAAAGATGAGTATTTAGGAAGACTTGTTCACATTAAGAGTACTATAATCAACTTCTAGAGAATCACCTAATCCACAAAATATAACTATATACTTCCCATGTCTTTAGACTTTAACCAAATCCAAAACCAAAAAGGCTAGTACAAGATCAGATAATCCAGAAAAGGATAACCCTTTATAAAAAGAAAATCTATTCTTAATCTCCAAAATTTGTCCAACAAAACCCAAAGTTCAACGAGGACCATTATATAATCAATTTGTCCATAAAATTCTTCAAAGTAAACCAATATAAGATTGAAACCCAAATATTTGAAGGATTTAGTCGCATAGTCTTCCATGATAAATCGTAACATTTATCTCCAAACAATATCAGTTGCTCCTAAAGTCTCGTTTTGAAAAGTAATTAACCTAATCACATATCCTCCATGATAGGTTAATCATTTTCAAAAATAACCCAAAATCAACTTACTCTTAATTCATAAAATCATATAACTAGAATGAATCAGTCAAACTAACCAGGGACTTCACGTATTCCAGTGGTAGGCGATAAATACCAGTCGCACATTGGTTGTGGGTTCGATTCCCACAGCTTTGTCCGACGCGACGGGATGTCACACGGTCTGCATGTTGTCCTTTTTCCAAAACTATATAATTCTTAAAACATTCCCCAAAATGAGATAAAATCTTCAAGGATAATCATAACATATTTTAACCTCAAGTTTATCTCATTCCTTTCATTTTCCATCATATCATAGAGTAACCCATAATTACCTAAAAATTAAGTATCATATAAACCCTAATGGTTACCTTAATAATTATTACCTGAATTTCCACATCGAATTGGCCATCTCGTACCTGATGCATTAGATAACTCACCAAGGTTGAAGTGGTGGATCATGACTCCTTGATATTTGGTTTAGAACAACCACGAGTTTCCTCATTGAATCCTTCATTTTATCTAGTATCTTAATCAGAGAACCACCACAGTTTCCTTCAAACCTGTTGTCTCTTTGGTGCCTGCTAGATCCATCCATTCACTAAAAATAGAAATGTCAGTGTGATTATATCAACAAAACAATCATGTACTAATGAGTAAGATAGACAATAAGATATACTTACTCATTCACTTTTTCTAAAACTAAGACTCTTTCTGAAATCCTAACCATTATGGTAATTTTTAATTATGCTTAAAGAATACCCTAACCTCTAAAGTTATCTAAACTGACCTTTGATACCAACTATAAGGCCCCAACCTTAATCCTTACATAATCTTGAGTTATTACAAGATTACACATTGAGGATCTTTTCAGGTTTAGAGTTTTAGAGAATTAGATCATGAAAGTTCCATTACATTCCACATTTAAACAAAGTGGTTACATAAAAGACAGTATTCATTCTTCCCATCAACGGGAATATAACACAGATTCTTTCTTGACACATCCTTGACACTATCATCACATCATGTACCTTTCCCTTGACCTGTGAAAAACATTTCAAAAACTTGGGATGAGCATAAAAATCTCAGTAAGAGTTATAAAAATATAGAAAGGAAACATGAGTTCATATATACATAAGAATGAAATCATACATTACCCATAAAACAAAGGCACTTTAACATACCTCATCAAACCATGAATAAATCATATAAATCATAAGACATAAAGGTAACATGAGGCATTCATAACATTCTTACGTAGGGAGTAACCCTCTTGGTTACGTTTGGAATACCCATCACAGTATATTCCCTAAATCTCTTCGGAGAAACCTTAACGTTTCACTCCTTCGCGTTACCCAATGCATTGGAGAGCTATATCGGGCTCACCCGCCCTTAGTTTATCACGGAACCACCCGTTCTTCATAACAATTCCCAAGAACCATAACATAATTGTATCACATAATACATGACTAAAGGAAACATAACATTTCCACATTTTAATCACAATATAACATTTTAGGATATTGAAATAATGAATCCATTCAAAAAGAAACCATTTATAAAACCATTTAAAACATTTAATAAAGAGATTTTTGAATCAAAGTGTCCCATATCACCTTGAAGATTTTAACATTTTAAACCATTAATATCCATATAAATAAATCCTTAAAACCATTTTGAAAACATGGATATTAATAAGAACAAATAATTAAAACATTTAAAACGATATTCTGGTAAAAGGGGTTTTACCAAAATTAGAGACACTTGAATACAAAAATTGAGGAATAACATTTAGTCAGAACATTATAATATCATGAGAATAAAAGTATTCATGATATAATACTCCAAAGGATAGTATATACACCATATAAGAGTGAATTGGTGCATAACAACAATTAACCCTCCATAGAAATGTCAAATGTGATGAAATCCCTTATAAAGAAGGTATCCTTAAATTAAGGACAAATCAATCTCAAAATATGTGTGACAAATATAAATACACCCAATATAAGTGGATATTAAGTGTAAAACAATAAAAGGTCATTCACACATATTCAATGGATGACATATTCAATGACTACATGTTGAACCCAAAGAAATCGAAATTGGGTTAAAATGGTCCCTTGACAGCCTAACGGCATCACATCAAAATGAGTTGATGAGAGATAAAAATTGCATCTCATAAATTGGACATCAAATTTACATAAATAAGGATATATGAGAACATATCCCAACATAACAATATTTAAATTAAAAGACCCAACAAAAGAAGTCTTTTAAAAAAGAGGAGGGTGAAAGGTTCCCTTACCGACTTGGGTATCTTTCAAAACATACACCCCATGAAAGAAGGACAATATATCATTGATGTAAATACTCATAAATGAATGTATATTACACAAAGAGTATAATAATGGGCAGTACATACACCACTCAATGGAATTTGTGGCAAATGTAGCATAAATCTCACGAGAATAAAAGTGAGATGAAAAATCCCTTACGAAAACTCAGTAGCCTAACGGCGCCACTTAAAACTTCCAAAATGGATTGATGAGATCAAATAGAGTATCCCATCATATTAAAATAGAATTTACAGAAAGGGTAATATAAAAGAAAATCCCCCAACATAAAAAATAGGTGCTTAGAAGAAGTGACACAAAGGAGAGTACTTAAAAAGAAAGAGAGAGGTTAGATCTCTTACGAAAGTTCGGCAACCTAACAGCGCCACTCAAAACTCCCAAAATGGATTGATGAGAGAGAATAGGGTCTCTCATCACATGAACATAAAAATTACAGTAAATTTAATATAAAATATCATCCCAATAACAAGAAATATGAGCTTTAAAAGGAATGACATAAAAGTGTATACTTAAAAAGAAAGAGAGGAGTAGGATCCCTTACCTCGGGTCCGACTTGACTCGATCGTTCTTTAATTTCCTGAATAATAAACTTGAGTTAATTTATAATTCCTTAAGAACCCTTTTTCAAGTTCATTATTACTTTTATACCACTTATTACGATGTCACAAACATTATGTAATCATTTATGTTAATAATATTTGTTTTGCCGATATTTGGTTCTTAAGTCGAAAGTGGTCTTCTTACAATTACATGTTGTTCGTGTGGCCAAATGTTTATTATATCTAGAATTTTATTCATTATGTAGATATCATATATGTCATATATATCCAGTACATGCATGCATTTATAACATTACATAATCATTTATAGGTAAGAAATGAAATGCACCGTTCATGAAGACGGTAAGCCGTACGTACGCATGAACGCTACTTTCATTTCTATTTCGTATTTCATAGAATGGAATAATAATGATATAAAGGTATATTATAATTCCAGTATTATATCATTTATAATACCATGTTTCCATCCTTTATACATCCCACATATGGTATTTAACGAATCAAATCACTTTGAGGGGTCAGTAGTCCGCACTTCCTTAAATGAAGATATCGCGTATACCCATAATGGAAGCCATAAAGGTAAGACAAAAATGAAAAATAAAGAAGCATAAATAAAACATAAACATATTATATATCATATATAAAAAATATTGACATCATAACAGCCACCTTTGAAGGTGTTAAATGAGTATTGAACAATCATCGTTTCGAGAGGCAGAATTTCACCAACCACGGAAACTGTATGTTCTTTAACCATTTGATGTAGTTGTGTGAGAGTGTAGCTTGAATAAATCTTATAACAACATCCTAGTATATTGAAGATACTGTTGTTGTTACAAAAGAATTAAATAAAAAGTGTTTACGGGGTTGAAGAAGAAAAATAAAACAAATGAACATGAGAGAATGAATTACCTTTAAAAGTGTAACTCCTTTTGATTTAAGCCTAAAGGCTTCCTTTGAAAGGATTATTCCCAAAGGGAGTCCTCTAGGATGAGGATAGGGATGTGGGGAGAGTAAATGGGCAGGGGTTGGCCGAGCCAAATGCTTGAGGAGTGTGTTAAATGTGGTAGAGGTGGGGGCCTTTTATAAGAGGAGAGGAGGTGTACTTTTGGAAAGTAATGAAATATTACTTTATTTGAAAATGTGCTTCGGTTTTAAAAGGTCCCAAATTGATATAATTCGTGGATAAGGTGATAAGTCTTCGAAATACACTCATCCAATAAGTTTTTTACATGTGTAGTTCATAGATTTTACATTATCTTTCCATTTTATTTAAATCGTCAAATAATGATATCATCGCTGCACCATTATTATGTCCTAAATAATTTAATTTATTTAACGTCTAAAAATTATAAAAAAAATACTATTATGTAGGAAATCTTTTTAGCTTTCCAATTAATATTTATAATAAAAAATATGACTTGTATAACCCCACTTAAAAATTGTTTTAGTAAAACATATCATGTTTGTGTCAATTTTACTTTTACATTAAATAAAATGTTATTTATGTCATTTCCCAACCAATGTGGATCCATGGGGTCCCCAAGTTGACCCATGGTTTTTCTTCGTCGGCCATGACACAACCAATAAGGTTGGGACATGTGTCTAGGTCATTTCATATCATTAAAGCATTATTTATACCTTAAACTACACTAATTACCACTAATCACGATTAAAAACTTAATAAGTTACTATTCACCAAAAAATTATTTTAATCTCATTGAACCACATTTTACTTCATAATGACAACCATGTATGTCGGATTTTTAAAATTCAATACACATTAGTGGTAAACTTTAATTTAACTGAAAAATCAGTTTGCTTGATTACCACTTAGTGGTTTCACGATTCATCAAAAATTGAAGTTTTTCAGAAAATTACCAAAAATTCACCCTAAGCTATATTTGATATTCTGAATTAAAAAATGAAGTCCTTTTTACAAAATTCAAAACATATAATTCACATTAATTAATTTAATAATTAATTCCCACTGTCATGACAAATAGCGTGTTTTATGAAAAAATAAGTATCAAAAGATTGACACTAGTTTAAGTCTGATTTCAAAGTGAAAATTGATTCCAACGACCACTATTGGATTTAATGGTAAAAATATTTTCTAATTTCACTTTAAAACCAATTCAAAAAATAATCTAATCATATAAATAAATTAGATTAAAAAGTGGTTTTGAATTAAAATACAGCATTTTACACTATTCATTAAAAAAATGAACTTTATCAGAAAGATACCAAAAATTTACACAAAGTATATTTTGATGTCCCGATTCATAATAAGAGTTTTATTTGGTCCAAAATAATGTTTAAGAGTGAACAAAACTATATTTAATGACGGTTCTCCATCAAAAGGTGATAAGTGAACCTTTAGTGAAAACTAGGGCATATACGCCAAAAATTGAATTCTTTCCGTATTTTAAGCCTTTATCTTTTATTGTATAAATGTAAAAATATTTAAGAACATATATAATCATATTTTAGTTATTTCTATCCATTCCCGCCAATACAACGGCTACATATTAACTACCATTTAAAATAATATTATTTTATTATTAGAGTGCAACGTAAGATTCCCAAGAAACTCGTTGTTGCATGTTGGGTACGCCATCGAGCATAGCTTCCCCTTTAAAGTCATTTCAATATTTTATTCACAAATATAGATAAATATGAAATTTCATATTCTTTATTTACCTGGGGTGTTACAGTGTGTCAACATGGGGTGATGATTATATTTTTGAGAAAAGGAAAGATAGATAAATGAATCTCTAAATTGATTAATGGGAGGTGAAAAAGATCACAATCAAGAAAAATTATCCACATACCCGTATTGATAACGTGTTTAATCAACTATGTGGTGCTCAATACTTTTCCAAGATTGACCTTCATTCAGTATATCATCAATTGTTGATCATGAATGGGGATACATAAATGATGTAATTATATACTAGGTACATACACTATGAATATATAGTGATATCTTTTTCTCTTACTAATTCACCTACTATCTTTATGGATTTATTTAATATTGTCTTTAGAGTTTTATTTGATATGTTTTTGGTAGACTTTATAGATGATGTTATTATTTATTACTAGATAAAATAATTGCATGAATATCTCATGAAATATATACAAAATTCCCCATAGAATAAGAAAATATAAGAAAAATTATCAATTTGTGAATTTTGGCTAAAATGTTTTCATTTTCAGGTCACATAATATCAAGTGATAATATAACAATAGATCCATCAAATAATGTGGCTATTGAATTATGGTCTAGAACAACAATGGGGATAAACCTCTATAAAATTCATGGTTTTAATAGATATTATGGATGGATAGTTGACAATTTATCATGACTATCTAATCATTGGATGAAGTTATCACGGAATGGTGTTAAGTTCCTCTGGGTAGATGAATGTGAGGTAAATTTCCAAGAATTGAAGAGAACGTTAGTCATTTTACTTGTACATAAATTTCTAGGTAGCGGAGAAGGTTTTTTAATCTATAACAATGCATCCTTGAATTGTATGGGGACTGTTATTATTTAGAATAATATGGTTTTCACTTATGCATCTTGAATGTTGAAGATTCAGGAACAAAATTAACCAATTCATTATTTTGAGTTAGGTGTGGTAATCTTTTCGTTAATGAGATAAACGTGTTATATTTATGTAGAAATGTCTGATATGTGTATTAATCATAAAATTATGACATATATATTCACACAAAAGGAGTTGAACGTGCTTGAGATAATATGGTTAGAGTTGATAAATGATTATAACATAATAATACATTACCATCCTATGAATGTGAACATGGTGGAAGATGAATTGAGTTATAAGTATAATTCTTTCTTATCCATGTTGAGGATAAAAAACATACAATATTTATAGAGTTTCAAATGTTGGATCTATACACCGTAAATGATTGGTAAAAATCCTATCTTTCTCAAAATTACATTCAACCATTTATCAAAGTGAATATTAAGGAGCCACATAAGGAAGATTTAGATCGAAAAAAAGAATTTTAGAAATGTTCATTACTTTAACCTTGTTCAAGAAAGAATTATAATGATTATGAACCATGTATGAGTACCTACCATACGATACTTGAAGAAGGATATGTTAGTGGAAGGTTATTGTTCTTCATTCCCTATTCACAAAAGAAGTATGAAGATGTATTGGGACTTGAATGAATATTTTTGATGGGATTGTACAAAGAGAAATATAGAAAAGTTTGTATCTCAGTGCATGGTATGATTTTAAGTTAAGGTTGAAAGAGAAAATTCAAATGGGATGATTCATCCATTACCTATACTAGAAAATAAATGGGATAAAAACACTATATATTTTTTCATTTGAATACAAACAATCTATAAAGGGTTTTTTTTCTATATGGCTATTAATCGATCGTTGTACTAATTCTACACACTTAATTAATATGAGACAATATTTCTCTCTAGATTAGATTTCCTATATATACATTAGGGATTTTGTAATGTTACATGGGGTACCATATCCCATTGTATCCAATCTATATATGAGGTTAACCTTAAAATTCTAGAAAATTATTTACTAAGAAAATGATAAGAAATTGAGATTTAGCACTACTCATTATCCATATAATAATGATAAATATCAATGTAAAATTAAAACCCTAGAGGATATGTCGAGATATTTTTCACTTTAATTCATAAGTGATAGTGATCAACACATTCCTATAGTTGATATTTATTACAACAACAGATTTTACACATTCATTCAGATGGATCCTATTGAAGCCCTATATGGGTAGAAATGTAGAACTCTAATGTGATGGGATATGGTTGGAAAAATCAATATAATTGGACCAAAGATCATTGAAGATATTTTTTATAAGGTTAGAATAATTTAGTATCATATCAAGGTTGATATATATTGATAGAAATTTTTTTTGATAACTGATGGTGAGACAATGAACATGAAGTTGGTGAAACGGTGTTTCTATAATCCTTGCTCTGGAAGATAGATATGAGGGTTGTAATGAAAGGGAAACTATATCCTATGTATATCAGTCCCATTGATATTCTAGATCATATAGAGAGCGTAGCTTATCACTATTAATATCCACCAAATATCTCTCATGTCCATGACATGTTCCATGTATATTTCACATGGATGTACACACCTGAACCTTCAAAGGAACAAAACAAAAGTTTCATACCACTCGAACATGACCTTTATAACGAATAGAGGCTAATAGAAAATCATGACATATCTAGGAATGTTCAAGGAAATAATAGTAGCCAACTGTTCAATGTTTTTTTGGAGAAATCACCAATTAGAGGAAGCTATATGGGATCCTTGGGATATTATGAATCATAAGTATCTACATTTGTTTACCGAGTGAAAAAATTCATGGAGGAAAATCATTTTAATGAGGAAGGGTAGAATATAACACCACTTTTTTTCGATCTCCTTTCGAATAAATTAAATTTTCATTTTTGTCATGCAATGCACTATGTCAAATATTCCATGCACACTAAATCGACTCAGTGTATGTTACATGGGAAATTTAAATGGTTTATGTTACATGGAACATGAAATTTGAATATGTTACACACAACGTTGACTAGGAATATGTTACACGAAACACCAACTTGGTATACGTTACACATAACACCTGTGATTATCCCAACCATAATTTTGTTGTGGTAATTATTTAAATAAATTATTTAAAATATAAAACACAAACATAGTTATATAAATAGTACTAAATAATTATAAAAATTATTATATAATTATTTAATATAAATATATCAGATTTATAATAAATCATACATTTTTTTGATAAAGTATTTTTTTGTATAAAACTAATATTTTCTTAAATGAACTAATTCTAATGTTATTATATGAAAATTAATAAAATTAAATTTTTTCATGTATAAAACCATAATTTTATAAAATAATCTTACTTTTTTAATTTATAATGTGATAATTAGTATGGGGATAACTTTTGGGATCATCCGGAGAAAATCATTTTTTGGATAAATAGTGCAAATTACAAGATTTTAATTCAAAAATGAATTTTCATATAATATATTTATAACTAAAAATTGTAAATTATATTTGATGAAATTTTTAATTATATAATATTATTATCAATTAATCCAATTAAGGTCACTAGAGTCAATTTATATCTAAAATTGGGTACAAAAAAATAACAAGCTTTTTGAGGTTTTTACATTAAAAAATCATAGTGTCCTTCCATCAATGGGATTATTTTAAAATTAAATTCTACCACTTTTATGATTAGAATTTAGAAAAATGGATAACATATTAAGAATAAAAATATTTTATAATGTCTAATAATTTAAATTTTTTTACCAAAAGTATTAGTGAATGTAATTACAATTAGTTAGAGTGGCTAAGAGAAAAATTTGTTTAACGAAGTACGAAACCATAAATTTAAGACCCAAAAAACCTATAAACATATATAAAACAAATTTTATAGCCAGGATTGTTCCATTAAAATTAAATTATTTAGGTTTAGTGGACTGGTATGACTTTTTTTATGTTAAAACATGGGCACACCAAACATGTTTTAAAAAATACCATGTGTGTATTTTCCATTCCCTATTAAAGGGCGCCACTGCTCACTCTTCTTCACATATATCTAAACAATTACATTATATCATGATCTACAAAATACAATTCCCAAAATACATCACATTCTATTAAAATCTTCATCTTTGGTATAAATAAATCCAATGAAGCCTTTTTAAACAAACCAGAAGGACTTACCTGATTAAGAGGTAACATCTTCTCTCAAAATCATTTATATTATTGTTTTTCCCTAGCCCCTCCGAAATATATATTACATTATTGAATAAATAAACTATATTATATCTATAATAGGATATTATTTTTTCTTGAAAAAACACACACCTCAATCTAATGCTTAATGAACATACTCTTCATGTGTATGATGAACTATTACCTCACGAAATGATGTTTATTCATTTTTCCTAACCACTATCCATGGTGGATGTTATAAAGGAAAATATATTTATATGTAATGTATATTATATTTATTATTTCTTCAATCTTATTAAATAATTTTATAACACATATTATTATACATTCCATTTGGTGTAAATACTATAATTTTAAGTGAGGAAGTGTGGATTGCCTGCATCTTGAAGCGATGTGATTCATTCACACAATACATAGAATGCATTAATGATAGGATTAGTGAAATTATATTATATATATGATAAAATAATTATACTATAATAATGATATATATATATACACATTTATATACAAACATGTCATTTTCCTTTTTTCTATCCGACAATAAAAATGGATACAACGTTCACGCGTACATTCGGATTATCATCTCCATATATAATGTATTCAATTTAATATTTATATATTATATATATATTATTATAGTAAACAGATAATAATATAACTTAAATTTATATCATTATATAAATTTTTTATGTCATGATATAAGTATAATGAACAATGATATCACAATTTAATACACATGCGAAGAATAAAGACAATATTACCGAATGTTAAACATCAACATAGGATTGTTAAAAGGAGGATAATATATAGTCAAAATTAAACCATTTTTTGTAATAGATATAAAAATATGGTTCTATAAATATTCATAATAAATTTATATTTATTATACAAATTTATTGATTGAGCACGACGAGAGTCAAGACACATGGTATAGGAATTTAATCTCACTTTTCATTTTTATGAGATACAAGATTTTTTGCCCACCCATCACTTTTATGTGGTTTGTATAAATCGCATTTATGTATTCTTTCATTATTATAAATAAATTTATGGGTATTTACATATCTATTCAATGATATTTATTTAATTTTTTTAATGGCTCAAAATCTACCAAATCAGTAAGACAGTTTTGTCTCAATTAGCATTCATTGAGACAAATGATTTATTATGCACCTACATATTTTATTAAGGTGTATATATTTCTATTTGACATGTTATATCTTAAATATAATTTATTTCATATTATAATAATTTTCATGAAATTTTATTTTATTACAAGGAGGGTATGATCCTAATTTACGATGTAGTTTTTGTTTATTGAAACAATTTCATTGGTTTTTGATATTGTTAGTGATTGTGATTACTATATTTATATATTATGATAAAAATATCAAGAGAACTGTTTAATTTTCTTATCCTCTAGTAATTCATTTTATCTATATGATTTTGTACCAATTTTCAACTCTTTTGTACTTAATAAATTCAATATATTTTTTAAGAATACATGACCGCATTTCTCTCTTCAGTCAGAAATATGTTTTATTTCAAAAACCATGTTTTCAAAAATGTTGTCAAAAAATTATTTAAAATAATCCATGATGAAAATTTATTTGGAAAAAATGTTTTTGTTATTTTTCAGAAATTTCATTAATATTTTTCTCAACTATTTGAAATAGAAATATTTTCAAAAATGATTTATGTATTAAACAGAGTTTTTTTAATATTGAAATGATGTTTTCTTCAAGTAGTACTTTTGAATGTTTTCTCAAAATTATTTTCTAGTTCAAATAACTTAAATTCATGTTACTGATTCTTTTCTATGGAAATTATTCAATGTAACCATTCTTATTCATTATTTTAATGGATTATTTTTTTGATGTCATTATGTTTAGGAAACCCTTTTATCTTTTCATGGGTTATATGGTTTTGAATCATGTTTCCATTAATGTGTTAGGTTTATAATGAAATTATTATGAAACTAATAAAATATTCCTTGGGATGTGATAAGATTACATGTTTTTGAAACCCATTTTATTTCATAGGTTATGATATAATTTTTTAAGATTTTTGGTACAATTATTGATGAATTTATTTTGGAGGGGTGGGGCCTATATCTCCCTCTAATGAATTAGGTAATGATTTATATCTCATGAGATGGACAAAGATAGTATTGTGAATGAACCATGACTACTAGAATGGTTTTAGGAATAAACCATGACTACCAAGATAGTATGAGGATTAAACTTATGCAACTATGATGATCATGAGAGAGAACCATGACAACTATGATGGTGTGTGACTGAACCAATAACAACACGATGGTTTGGGAAGCGATACCTTAGATACTTTTGAAATTAATATTATATGCTTATGTGACTACCACAATTCCATTTTTTTCCACTATTATTATTTCATGGATTCCATTATTTATTTTTTTATGAATGATGTATTATGAACTGCCATGGTTTTTGCCATTTTTCATGTATATAAAATTTGATTTGCAGGGTTTGTTCTTCAATTTTCATGATCAGGTTCTCACACCCTTATTTACATGATTATGCTTACATATCTCCCTTATTTAGCCATACTGAGCATCTGATCTGAACAATTTTTATGTTACCTTACCCTAGGCTATGAAGATATGTATTATGTTTAATGTGTCTAAGAAGGGTGGTAGTAAAAAAGAACCTAGTGGGATATAATGTATCTCATTTCATTATCGGTGTTTATATTTGCATCTTTTAAAAGGTACTAGAGTGGTATAATATTTGGGTGTCAATTTATATGATGTTTTTATACCATAGATGTTATATAATTTGAATGAATGAAATTGAGGGAAGATATAATAACAAACTCAAATAAATAATTTTTTTGTAGATAAAATTTAATAGTTTTATACATTAAACTCAAACTATTTATTTTATTGACATGTTTAATTACATAATCTATTAAGTATGTTTTAGGTAATATTATAATATTCTGTCTGTTAATTCAAAATAAATTTATTTTGTTGATAGTGGTCAAAGGGGAAATATTTTATAATATAAATAAAAATAATATCGTTAAAAATTAAATTCTAAACACTCATTATATCTTTATACACCAACATTAAATATGGGTATGAAAAATTATTTACGTTACAGTCACATAGATGGTATGATGTGTGTACAAATGAGTAACATTTTCAATTTCCATTGATTGTTATGGGAATAAGGTAAGATTTATTATATTTTTATTGAATTGGGACAATTTCATAAATACTAAATTTTTTATTTTAATAAACTTATTTATATCATCTTTGTGGTGTGGTGATGAAAAATAAATCACATCACTTAATGGAGGCGATAGTCCACATTTACTCATGAATGATCACATAATGTTTCTTGGTATGGAATATTTTAAAAAATATAGGATATATTAATTCCAAAAATTGAAAAATATGTGGTAAAGGTAATATATAAACATTAAATGTATGATATAAATTTTCTAGAAATGGTGGTGATGGAAAACGAATTACTTTTCTCTAGTCCTACCGTTCAAATAAATAGTCATTTAATTTCCCATTGGATAGATAATGGTTATGAATATAGGTTACTACACTAACATAGTAAAATCCTAGTTTATATATGATACTAATTTTATTATAATATCAACATTTTATAGGATATTATGGACATATAAGAATGAAGGAAATGAAAACTCTTGGTTATGAATTATACCACTTATTCATAGAACCTAGTTTTCATTACACGTTGGTCTATATAAAGATATTATTATTTCCAATATAATACATATATAATGTTTTTAGTGATGTTAAGAAGGTTTTTCTGATGATTTTACTGAAACAAAAGAAGTTTTAAGAGTGAAAAATGGGGAGAGTAGGTACCCCTTCATAAGAGAGGGGAGGGGCACTTTTTGAATTTCATAAAATATTAAATTGTTTTATCTTAATATTTATATTCAAAAGGATGAAACCTGATTTATTTCAAATAAAAGATGATTTTGGGATGAATTTATAACATTAAATAATATTTTTAAATGTTTAGGTTTTGCTTTCACTCTTATGTTTTTATATTAAACCCATGTTTACCCTTTTGACTATTACAATTATAGTCATGTTTTTAACTGTTTAGGTGTCAATTTATTTACTATAAAAGTGATAAAAGATCATAAATAGACCATGATTAATTTAAATAACCATATCCAATTAACAATCCCAATGATAATTTATATAGTAAATATAAATCATTTTATAAAATGAAAACTATAAAAAAGTATTATTGAGGTCAATTTGGACACTATTCATTTAATTTGTGTTTAAAAATATAATGAAAAAGATAGAATTAAAATATATAGTATTAACAGACAAAAAATGTTATAGATATCTAAGAATACATGGGACACTATACACCACTCCTAAAATCGTTTTTTTTTACTGTTTTAGGAATCATTTTATTCAATTTATACAACTTTCATGAGTATTGTGGTAGAGTTTCATAATCATTTATAGACATTATTTTATCACTAAAAATAATAAATAAAGTCACAAGATGAAAAATTATATTTTTTTAAATAAATATATATTTATAAATTAAAATATCCTCTTCTTAGACAGTGAAATAAATTAGATATTATAAAATAAAAATAATTTCAATTTGACATTTCATTTTAGAAAATATTATAAAGGTAAAAATAACTAGAAAATTGAATCAAATGGTAATAAATTTAAATGTTTCCTCATTATAGATGAGGTATAATATTAAATTTAAATTATTTTATGAGTCAATATTTTATTTAATTTTTTATCATGTTATTTATATCTATAACTACCTCATTTACCATTAATAAGGTTTCAATATTTTTAATGTTACTATTCATAATAAAAAAAATAATGGCCCCAAAATTTAAAAAATATGAATATAAAGATAAAACTTATTGAATAAATTATTGATCATTAAATATAAATTAGATTCTTAATTTAATTTTCTGTTAATCCGAATAATGTGGTGAAAATATTTTTTTCTGAAAATTTCCATTCGATGTACATAAATATTTTTATATGAAATAAAACTATAAATTCACCAAATAAACTATAATGGAATTTATTTTTATCACATTCATCTAATTTTTTGTTTATACTAATCTAAAAAAAATTACCTTATAAAACATTATAATTAAATATAGTTTAATAATAAATTAAAACCCATTTTCAAGGAAAACATATCATTACAGAATAAAATGACATTATTAAAATTATTAAGAGGTTATTCTCTAAGAATTAATAAATAATATTTTATTGATTATAAAATTTATATAAATAACCCATATAGTTGTTATGCAATTAATAATGGAAAATTTAATGGGTAGGTTATAACTACAACATTTAAATATTATAATTTTATAGTTCTTTTATGCTCAGTGTTGTGTATCCTCTATGAAATCAAAAATAGAGTTATTTAAAATATTGTGATATTAAATTCTAATAGAGTAGACAATGTGTAACTATTCAAGTGATGGGTAATCTTGTACTACCATAGCTCAAACCCTATGAAAAAAATTTAGACGACATGTATAGTGGCGTAAAAAACAGGTATAGTTGCTCAGAATGGTGAATACTAAATTTTTCTATACATTATGAATCTTTACTATATTTAAAAAAATATCTACGTGTTTCAATTAATGTTTGAGAAACATGGGTAATAGTTGTATAATTTCAGTATATTTTTTGTCATCTTCCATATTGAATACCATGGGTATGACACACATGAAATGTGAGACAAACATAATTACTATGTGTGTACATAAAGTACATATTTAGTTACTCTATATCATCATACACAGTAAGGGACATGATGACACAGAGTGTAAAATTGTTTTTCAGTAAAACCCAATAACTATAGCTTATAGATTACATGATATATAATTTTATGGGATATATAGTATGTTGTTGGAAAATTCAAACCTTCCATGCATGTAACTTCATTAAATATTTAGTTACATCCCACTCAAATTGTGTTACGAGATCCACTCCACTCGGATTCCCATGAGGCATCCACCACATTATTTTTGGGATTATTTTTATCAATATATCATTTTTTAAAAAATTTTACACACATATTCATCATTTTCAGGGATAAATTAGCAACTCATCATTTCAATAAAACAGAACACTAAATTTTCTTGTTTCTATACATTATGATATAATTGTATCATGACTGGGAAATTAATGGGGAAAAAAGAAGAAAATTAATTTTGTTGGTATTTTATAGTAGAATAAAAAACTAATCATTCCACATTTTCCATATTTTCCTACATAATTTATTTTTTTCAATTATATTTTAAATTTTTGCTAAATCATTCTAAATTTTTTAATACTTATTGTGATTAATATGGAAATATTTTAAATTTATTTTTTTTGTATTATGTAGTATTACTAATTAAAATATTTGTGTCCACATTTATGGTATTTTTTATGAATTTTTAGTTTATTCATTTATGATAATGTTGACCGAAGGTGATAACCTCTCTTTTGGGTAAGACTAATTTTTTAAAAGTATCACCTTGTAAGATTAATCATGAAACTGAGAATCATGAATAAAAATAATTTCAATGAAAATGGATTTATAAAAAAACAAAGGGGGCGGAACTATGTTATAATGACTTCCAATAAGGATCAACTAATGAAGATTAACTTAGTAGGAATTAACCTGTGTTTAATTATATAAAAAATATAGATTGTCACATAATATTAATAACTGCCGACATGATAATAAAATGTTTCTAATATAATAATAACATTTATTAATCACTCTATATATAATATTAGCATATTTGTACATTAGACAAAATCATCAATCTGGTTGTTTATGATGGATAGAATTATCTAAGATGAATGTTATATAAGAGTAATTAACCTAACCTAACTCTCATCTTCTATAAAATAATTTCTCATTGGGAATTCAGATTAATTTTTTGTGACATGAATAAAATATATCATGTTGTCAAATTTATTAATTCGATATCTCAATGAATTATGATCTCATGTAAACAAAAAATCACATAAATCTGGTCCACGAACAACGTGCAAGATTAATGAAATAAATAGGGTTAGGGGATGTTTCTAGATTGAAATATGGAATACAGACAACCCAAGTGGTCCATTAAGGATACTCCAAAATAAATTATTAACAAAATTTGGTTCTTTGTACAGAATGTTTCTCAAAATTCCATCCAAAAAATAGAATATCCCTGATAATTGGATTTAAAAAAGGGTCAAAATGATTATAATATGTTTTTTATGTTATTACAATAGGATTACAAATCTGCATATAATTTTACTAGACCATCCAGATGAAGGATGACATAGGGAAGATCTAGAGTTTGAATTCCACCATTTAAAAGGATTTTAAACCCTTTTAAAATAGTATGAGTTATTTTTATACATTCCTTTAAGAATTTTTGTATTATTTGTTGATGTAATTGTATAACTATTATAGTATGATTGAGAATAATTTTTTAATTTTCCATCTCATTAATTTCATTATATTTATAATTTCAGTTCCTCTTATTTTACCTTCATGATGTCCTTATTTATACAAAATAAATGATGGTGGTTAAAACTATACATCTTAATATCTCTTATAAAATTTTTCTAGATTTTTTTACCCACATTTCCTATAATATTTTATTCCTTTATTATATGGTGGAGGGCGTTAACGGAATATTGATGAGTGATTAAATATTATTTCTTAGTTTTGGACGACAAATGCATAGCAAGTAGTAATCATTTACAGAAATATTTATGGTAAACATATTAGAATAGAGTGAGTTTATAGAGGTATTAATCTACCTATTTAGCTGAATATAAGTATAAATATATTTCATATGAATTTTTATATAGTTTATGGTTGGATTATAAAAGTATCACACACTTCTTGTTTCCATTAATTCTAGTTCCCAACCACTGGAATAAATTTATTCACCAACACTATCACATTCAATCATTTACTCTTTAAATTGAAAATAAATAATAAATAATAAATTTACAAAATCATGATTGAGTAACCCTACTTTTAGATATCACCACTATAGATCACACTAGATAAATTATATACATACTAAATATTTTTTATTTTGGGTGGCCCATGTTAGTCCCACATCAAAAGAATTATTTTCTGTTGGGATTATAGAATACACATATATATTTTTAAATATTTTGTTTCCAAACTCTCATTATTTTATTTTTTTCATTTACTTTATTTATTTATTTCCAGTAGTTGGTTATATATATTCATTATTATATTTTATTTCATAATTTATTATCATTATTTACCCTTGTTATAAAATGATCATGTTCTCCTAGAAATGGAAACATAGTAACATATCATAAATCTACTAATCAAAAATTGAAAGCATAAACTTCATAAAAAAAATATGTGTTTGAGATACCAATAAAATATTAAATAATTTCACGTACAATTTCTAGAATCATTTGAAATAGAATTATTATAAGATTAAGTGGATGTAGAGACTAGGCCAAGGACTTCTCATATTTTTGATGTGTAAGATTAATTTAAAAGAATACTAAACTTGATCCCAAAAATATATTTCTTGAACACGAACTATTTTTGGATGAAATCATTTAAAAATATAAAATTTAAATTTCTTCACAATATATTACATTACATTTTAATTTTAATCTTTTTATTAAAAAAATACTCTCAGTAATATTTTTAATATTTATACATGACCATCCCTGAATTAGATGATGATGATTATTGTCATACTATAATGGGTGAATTTTATACTGATTAAATGATTTAAAAACTATATATAGTATTCATTATTATTTCAATAAAATTTACATTAAACAAAAAATATTACAAAAAATATTTCATTAATTAGTTTTCCTACCAAAATTTCTACTGTTTTTATTTTAATTTCATAAAATCTTCTTTACATTCAATTCTATCTTGATATAAAATTACAGAATCATAATCATAGGATTCATACCTAGATGAGGATAATGAAAAATCCATTAATTTGGATGTTATAAAATTTCATGTATTAATATAGATTCCCTTGGAAAAAACCATAGAGAGTACAAATAAAACTACCTTGCATTAATTAGGTAATAATAATATTTGGACCACAACATGATCCCCTACCTACATGGGACTTTAAACATACTAATGATCATAGAAGGGATGTGGAGACATTATGGTTCTTTAAAATTATATACTGATAGATTAAATAAAATATTAGTAGTTATGGAATAATGTATATTTGGTTATCCATATTAAAGAACCCAAATCCCGTAAAAATTCTAGATGTTGTTAAAACATATGAAAAATGTAAACAAAAAGAAAAACCCCTATTGGGATAGAAAACCTATATTTAATCACTCCCTTATTTATTTTTCAAGTATATATTTTATTAAACTTATATTTTTAATTATTTTCTATTTCTAGTTTTCATTGATAATAGCTATTTCTAGATTTCATATAATACTTTTTATGGGAAATAATGATCTTTTACACCATCTTAGTTATGTTACATACTTTTTATTACTTTATTTATATAAAATATAATTTATTGTATACATTTCATTGATATTATGATAATGGAAATAATTTTATCTAGTTTCAATAATATTATTGGTTTAAGGGACCGAATATTCAGAGGTTGTAAAAAAATTATAGTGTTTATTTTTTTTATTTTAAGAAGAAAATGAAAAACTAAATCACTAATTCACTGTCAGGAATTGAAAATAAAAAATAAATTATAACAATGTATCTTTTATATTTTATAAAAATTAAAAATAACATTTAGTGGAATCAATTTTTTATTAGAACAAATAAGGTTTTAGAAAATTATGTTTGGTAACCTAGAATCAATGAAAATGTATAACCTCAGGGAGATTTTTTTGATAATTGTTATTGAATGTAGTTAACTAATATTATAATATTTTATCAATAAATTCACTTAAATGAAAAATATAATGTTTTTATGAGTATATCATTAAATAATAATTAGATAATCATGAGAGTGTGTTTCCCAATCAATACTTCAGTTCCATACCTAATAAACTAATTGACACGGTATTACATGTTTCTTATAATGGGTTGATTAATGTTGAGATAAAATCATATAATAATTTCTTTTCATATATCAGGGATGGAATAAAATAATGATATCAACTTATAATGGATAATTGAGAGAATTAAGGAACTATTAACCTAAAAAAGAATAAGATTGCGAGATATCAAAATTTTATATAAGATGATTTAGAGAAATTGAAAATGTGGAAGTGTTATAATGAACAATTGAGAGTGTGATGAATGAAAGTTGTCATTTTTTTAATTTTTTCCTTAATTTATATTGATTTAACAACCATATTCTCATGGCTCAAATATGAGAATAAATGAGATATTTATAAAATTCCAGACATGCTAAGGTTTATTTGTGAGGTCACAGAGGGGTCATCTTAACACATTTATATATATATTGTATAATAGTTAGTATATATAATATATTTATTATTTATTATTTACATAAATAATTGTAATTTTTATTTAATTCATACATAATGAAAATAATTTGGAATTAAAAAAAATCTTTAGTTGTTAGGTTAATATTTTTTATTTCAATTATAATGAAAATATCATTAATATTGTGTATTTTAATATTATTATTATGTGATAATGGATTCTATAATTGAATAAAAACTACAAATAATGATAATATCTTGGCTTGAAAAGCACCACCTTGGACTAATAAAGAAAATATGCCATATGAATGTGAGAAAACATGCTTCAGTTATAATTGAGTAATTATAAAAATGTTGGAGGGGATCTACATCCAAATACATTCAATGAAAAAGAACGAATAGAAAAAAACTCATATTCAGTCAAACTATAAAAAAAAATTTATCAATGATTTTGAATTTCATAAGAGATTAAATGGCCCATAAGTGAGAATAAATTATTTTTCATATAATAATATCTTCAGTACAATCTCATGTACGTTAGATTAATTCATTGTTTTGTATTTTTTAATCATGAATACAATTTATTATGTAGGATAATTTTGACCATAATAGATTTTATATAAGTCTAATTCAGTAAATTTTAATTTTATTTTCTATTAAATATTTTTTCACTGGAACTGATGAGTTTTTTTCAACAACATCTACAAGCCACTCTCAATGATAAATTGCCTTCTTTGAAATTCCAATATATCTAATTTATTGAAAATATTGAAAAACATAATCCATTGATCAAGATATATATGAATTATTAAGGAAATAAAGTGGTTCATTGGATCAATCTAGAGATAAGTGTGTCTTCGATACAACTAAGGATGTTATTATGAATTGTCCATTCGAAATGCTGCACTAAATATTATAGTTAATAAACTGGATATATTGAGATAATCTAATAAAAATTAAATTCCGTTTATATTTGTAACTGAAAAAGAAGTGAAATAATAATTGATTATATTGGGGAATATATTCTAGAAATATCCTATCTATACACATAGTAATATTATACCATCCATCTTAATGTCTTTAGGAAGATGAAAAGAAGCATGAGAAAATACATTCAACCCTTAAAATGTATAATAAACCAACTAATAATAGTATAGTTCTTTTGTTTCTTATTTTTTATTTCCTAGTGATGGAATTATGAGCATATTGTTATAGGGTATATGAGATTTACCAACTTTTCCCATATATTAATTTTAATGAATTAATATTATTTCTCTCCATGTTTAATAACCCTTATGATTTATCTGTATGTGTGGGAAAATATGTTGTTATCATTTTAATTTTATATACCACTTAAGATAATTATACTTAGCGTTGATTTCAAATATTTCCATTTAAGGTTTTACTGTTTTTTTTTATGATTCATGAGTGGATATTGTTGTGTGATTAAGTGTCTCTTAACAATCAAAAAGAGAGTTAATTTCATGGAAATTGAAATGCATTGACATGATAAGACAAAAAACCCAAAGAATAGTGAATTGTTTATGGTCTTTATCAATTTTTTAGTTAATTAAAGGATTTAATATAGTATCCAACGACTTACAGATATATTATTACATGATTTAAAAAAATATCTAGTGGTTTAGATAGTTTGGGAGATTGGATATGTAATACAAACAACTAAAAATAAATGAAACATATTAATTTCATTATAAATAATTTACTCCACATTTCATTTTATACGTCTATTAATATACTGTAAACATTGGGTAATACCTAATGAAAAGAGAGAGATGTAAAACCCAGTAACTAAATAAAAATAATTATGAAGTTTACCAAATGATTAAGAAGGAATAACATGATAAATTTATAGAGGGATGCCATATTTAATCACATGGAATCATGAAATTAATAATAAGATTTAATATGGTAAGGAAATGATAATATTGTGGAAAAAGAAAACATTGAATGATAAATAGTAATTATAGTACAATAAAAATACATAAAAATGTAGTTTGATATGTTTATTGTCAATCCCATATACAATTTATATCATGAGATGAATAATATTACCCAGTTATTTATTGAATTAATGATTATTGTCCCTCTAAAAATATCATAACAAATTCATCATTCCATTGGCCACATAAAAATATCATCATAAGGCATACTCAAAGGAAAAATCAATGAAAAAGATAGAAGTTATGTAATTTTGTCTCAATGTAATACCAAATGATATATGATGAAGATTTATAAGAGAACAATAAAATGAATATATAATGATGTTCATATTCTAATGGTGAATAATATATATTAAATAATTAATACATGGGATGAATATGGCCAAATAAATTATTATAGAAGAGGATATAGAAGTGATCCTCTTAAGAGATATTTTCATAAACCAATAAAGAACTATTAGATAATGTAATCACATGTTTTAATAATATTTAAATTACAAATTATTTTTATTGCGAGTAATATATTTATTATTTTTATAAATCATATAATATTAAACAAAATTAATATAGTGGTATATGAAATGATATAAAAAATGGGGATGCTTCCTTTAATAATAGTTTAAAGAAATTTTAATTGATAAGGGATTTTGACATTGTTTTATCTACATAATAGTGGAAGAGAGAATAAAGAAGGTATATATATATTTAAAAAATATATAAATAATATGATGAATGGACCAGTTTATGATAAGCCTAACACTATGTGTGGGGTGAATTAGTATTGGATAATATTTAATCAAATATAAATATTTTATCCATTTATATCTTTGACCTATTATGATCTAAATTATATTATTTTTATATACCAATATAATCTATGAAGAATAATAAAGTAATTTCAAGAACATATTGTTATTAAAATATTCACTACTCAATAAGAGAAGTTAGTTTTCTCATGGTTGGAAATAATTTTGACCACACAATGAAGAAGAATAAAAATTCATTTGTGTGGATTGAAAAAGTAGGATATGACCTTATACATGTGTGGAACTATGTAAAAAATATAGTAATTTGTGTTTTATTACTTGTGGATAGATATTTATACGGCCTCCAATTTTATTCCTTTTTACAAGACTTGGATGGATCTTTATACTACCTCCCAGGATAGTCTTATCCTTATTGATACTATTTTGCAACACCAAGAATGTAATCCACCTATTGATCTATGTTTGATGTCATCGTTTTGATTTTCTCTTCAACACTTTACTAGTTACATTCTTAGACGCATAATTTTAACTCTTCATATGCCTTCCTGGAATAAAACAGAAATCTAAAAAAATGTTGCCTTCAATCATTTACAATAATATAAATTTCTTAGAATGATGAACACTTACTTTTTCTATGACCCAAATTATAATCAAATGATATCAACTTGGCCAAAAAATAATGATGTGAGTCTAACCTTATCATCATCAAAATTGATATGCCCAAGATAAATGAATATAGATTGTACACTATCTTATTCATTGTTGACACACAATAATATAGAATAGTGAAGTAATGCCATATTCTCTTCATTAAATACTCAATTAAATCATGTGGGTATATTAGTATAATTTATTCTTCCTCGGTGAATATATGATATTTGTTTCCCAACTTGCTCTTATTTGTAGAAAAAATCTACATAGTTTCTCTCTCCACTATCCATTTTTTTATTAACTGGGTATACACACATTCTCACATCTCAGAACACAGTGGTGGTATTATACCTAAGAATTGGTTCCCCAAAACAAAATATTCAAAACTGTAGTTCCTGAAGCTCCACTATGAAGATGAAAACCTTCATGAAGAAAACATCCCATGTGTAAACAACTACAATCATGTATCTCACTCATTCAACCTAGAACATGCTAACATCATGAAGAACCCATTAATCAGAACCATTTGCATCAGTAAATTATTTAGAACTATTTTTTTGTTTCTCAAGATAACATATAAATCCGAATTCTCATATTTTATCTACCTCATAGAAATTAGAAAAATTAACTATTTTCCCTATTATGTTCATGTCAAATAAGGTGGGGGCATCTCAAATTTACAGGACCACCTGTTTACGATTCCCCACTACATCCCCCTCGTTTTATAGATCACTTGAAAATTTCAACACATACCTCCTTTACTCATGACACCACATTGATATTTATAATCATTGCAAATATCACTATAAAACTATAATGTGCTCGTGATGCTCTGATTCCTAATACTTCATCAACATATTTCATTCCAATATAATTGGAAAATAATTGGTAGAACCTTTTCTCCCTCTTTTAATCACATGGATTTCATCACATGTTCTATAAAAATCATATGATATTTGTAAAATACAAACCATCAAGGCATCACCATATTACTTGGAGAGTTATTCAACCATTACATCTAATTTCATCAAATGAATTCAAAAAAATTATCTATGAATCACAATGAATCTAAAAGTCATCAGAGAATTCAAATATTTCATGGAATATCAAAACTTGATAACATTACCAATTATCCATTAACTTTAGAATTTCTTCATTACATTGATCACTATGAGAAGTTATTATCTCACCGAACACTATTGAAAAAAATGAAATTCAGTTCACAGCCAATAAAATACATATATTAATTTGTCTCTTCATATGAAATAAGTAAATTTGAATAATAGGGATATATATATATATAGAAATGGTGATAGGATGAAAAATTTAATTAAATAGAGACAATCAACAACTCCAAAAAGGGGGAATATGGGTGGCCATTACCTTGGGTCCTAACATTAATAGAAGAAGAATATAAACTCTAGAAAAATAATTTTATGTTTTTAGACATTTTTTTTGAAAAAAGATACCATTTATTATTCAATAATTATTACTTTTTACTATCTGTTTATAAATTCTTTTCATGAAATTATTATCATGAAAACCATATTGAGGATTTTCCTTTGACGGTTCAGTGGGAATATCAGTTTATTAGTAGTGAATGATGTTATTTGAAAATATTTTGACTAATATTTAAGTTAAATAATATCGAGATCATACATTTCTTAATTTTAAAAATTGTATAAATATAAATTTTACAAAACAATAAGAATAGGTAAAAGTGATTAAATTTTATCTTTTTAAATGATAGTTCTTTTAGGTTTGATTTCTACCTATATTGAAATTAAATAGTTTAATTTCATCCTATTATTTATTAACACATCGTAGAATATTTAATTAAATAGAATATAATTTATTCATATTATTTAACAAAAAAATATAATTATAATCATCCAACATGGTGGTGATAAAAAATTATAGGATTCGTACTTGGTGAATGTGAAATGATGATCATGTGAGGGATGTTCTCATTTTAGAATAATAGAGAGAAAAGATTATGATGGTTATTTAAATAGTATAATGACATTTAATTATATTTATTATATTTATTTTAATACATTATGATGTATTTAATTGATTTGAATAATAAATATGAAAAATACATTAAGGAATTGTAATGGAAATATGTGACTCTGAGTTCTTACCTTGCTCCACGATGTAGTTCCTTTTCTAATATTATTACTCATTCAATGGGTGGGATTTTAATGAGACTAAAACCTTTAAAATGCATATACAATTTGTAATATATTTTTAATGAGTTTTTATGATCTAATTAAGATATTATTATAGCATATTTGGGGTATGGATGGGTGAAATTTATAATGGGATGATAGGTTCACTTGTGAATAAAATATCTACTAGTTTATAATTTTTTTATGGACACCAGTAATGATGATTAATCAGATTATAAAAAGAAATTGGGGAATTTATGGATGAGGTAATGGCTTAATATATTACCCAAAATAAAATTAATAATTTATTTAAATTATAATTTAGTATGTTGTATTGTTGAATATTTCATCATTGACAAAAAAATCAACTCTTTCTAAAAACATCAAAAAATAAAAATCCAAAAATTTAAACAAGTTGATTCAAACCAAAGCATCAATATTCTTTAATTAATTTTCTATATATGAGAATTTAAATTACTTATAAAAAACCTTATTTTTGAAAAAAAATTGTATTTTATATTACATCATCATAATTACGACTCTTAAAGGAATTCCATATAATTTCATTAAATTATTTTATTGTTTATATTAAAATTTATATAATATTTAAAACTCTTTCATTAAAATGGTATTTTATTTCAAATTTTAAAATTGTTATTTAAAATGTATTAAAAGATAATAATTCATTTTTTTACAAAAACAATCTTTTTGACGTTTTTAGTTGAAATATGATTTTTACAATATATAAAAAATTTATTTAATTATTTTATGTTGAAATATCCATTATATTTATTTAATCAAATACACAATTATTATTTATCTAATATAATATTTTGGTCACATTTCTATAATTCGGGTTTCTATTCCTAATGGCCATGTTATTATTTTAATGGTTATATAGGTTTTATAATTATTGTGGATTCACATTAGTCCATCATTGATCGTTCACTTCAATTACTTCCATAGATCTATATTATTCATTTTTTTAATTGTCGATTATCTTTAAAAAAAATTCTTTCTTACCACACTATTTACAAGTGTGATTATTTTATTATACTAAAGTGGAACAAATTTATACTATTTTTTTAATTTTTATTTTTATTCAATGCTTCATGAAATTTGTTTGAAATTTTATGTGTATATTTTTGTTCTATGTTAGATTTTATAAATTCGCATATTAAATTATATTTGTATTTTCTTAAATGGTGAGTGATTTTAAAAATAAACTACATTAAAAATTATGGAAATTTTTTATTCTGAAGGAAAATTGAAAATATAATAATTGTTTCTTTATATTAATCATCTATTTAAAAATGTCAACGTAAATATTTTATTTTTATAACTAATCTGAAAATATATGTGGGTGTGTTTTTCCATTTATTATTTAGTTTTAAATGTTCATTCTTTGTAATCATGGTTTCAACAAAGAACTTTGAAAAGGTGAGTTTTTTTATTTGGTGTTACTTTTTCTATGCAATCCATGATCTTCTCAAAAAAGTCTTTATAAGATAGATCACGATCAAACTGTACCAAAATTTGTTTTGTTAAATGTTAGTGATCATGTATGAATTTTTTTATAAGGGATTTGTAGAACATGTAATTCACTTAGGGAATATTAAATTTGAGTTCCAGTTAATCATTCATAATTATGATGTGATAATGAATCTCAAGGGATACAATGTATTTAGGAAATTGATTTTACTTTTTCTCAATAATCATTATTTTGTTTTATATTGTTATATTAATGAACACATTATCACCAACTTCAATCACCATTTCACTTTGACGACAGTAAACATAGATATTTAGTTGACATGGTGATACATTTAGTATCCACAAAACGTATTTGTGGTTATTTTTCTTCTATCAATCTAGTTCTAATCCCAATAGTTTATTTTATATAACATTATCCCATCATATTGGAGTTAAATATTTATTCCCATATAGGTATTCATAATTATTTTATGAATGTTCAATTAGAATCTATTATTATATATGAACTTGAACAAAAAATAATATTATATAATACTCTATTAAGGTACATAGATAAATAATTAATCAAATATTATTATGTATATATTCTCCATTTATAATAACCAATTTTCATTAGGATATTATTTGTACTAATATCAAAATATCTATTTACTCGTTAATGTTAATTTTTTCAAAACATTTACTGAACATCACATCTAGATTAGATTATTTAAATATTCATTTTCCATTAAACATTTTTTACATCCATAATTAATTTCATGGATCAATATGGTGGACATGTGTTTGAGTAGCTAATGAATATATTGAATATTCTATTCATAAGATGATTCATATATTGTTTTATTTTTTTATTTGTGTTTATATACAACTATGTTTTCTAAGTAAAAAATAACCAAATTTATCTATTTTTTTAAACAATGGTAGTGTGTAATGACAGAATATCATATAGAGAAAGGCCATCACATGGGTAATGAACATAATAATATGATGGTTAATAGGCTTTCTGTAGTAAGTATATACAAAGTATGAGTACCATTGGATGATGTTTTTTTGAATTAAATCTAACAAATTAATTTTTTCTCAAAGATTCGAACAAAATTATTTAAATAGGACTCATAATACCGGAATTTACAAGAAGTAGAGAAATTTTATTGATTTAAAAGTTAATTTTTATGAATATCTATTAATGTTTTCTAGATATAATATAATAGGAAAATGATCTACATATGGAGTGTTTTTGTTTTAAAAATTTTTAAAGTAATATGAATGAGTTGTTGGTATAATTTGAAAAGTAGATAGAGGATTGTTTCTGATGTATCTGGCGAGAATCTGAATAATTTAATCAAATTAGATGAAAATCATATGTTGTCTAATCTATTACTTTCTTCAAATGAATTTAAGTGGAAAGTTTTTTTGTATAATTTCTACCAGAGAAACCCGATAGATGTTGTGAATATATAAGGTTGTTAAGGAAACTTGGATGAATGTCCTTTTATAAAGACTATTAGAGAGAGTTATAATAATGTTTGAAACTAAAATAGTATTTATGATGTATTATATTATATAGTGGGTGATTTTTTGGAAATACATTCAAGAAGTATATGAAATGTTTATAAATGAAATCAGACATATATTTTCTCAATTAATGTTTTTTAATGGATATAACTAGAGAAAAATTGATTATTTTTATTTTTTTTAAATCCTTTATGAAGGTTTCATAAAGATATTAAATGATATGAGGCATTGATAACTGTTGAAAAATCAAAATATCATCGAAGGAATGTATTCTAATCTCATCTTGATAGAAGGAATGTTTTTAATGTTTTAATTTTAATAATGTAATAAGTGTGATATTTGATTTCAACATTTTTAATGATTGACGAATAAAAATTTAAATCATACATATTCTTCCTCTAACACACCAATAAATTGTATAAATGTATAATATATGGTTGTTTTACTATTCTTGTATTATTAATATTTAGTGTTGTGTAATTTATTTGGTAAAGGGACACCGAATAAGGTTTTGAAAGATATAAATTAAATAGATATGTTTCCAAACATGGAAAAAATTGATGGAATAAGAAGAAAATGAATAATTTTGTACAGATTAAAAGTCTTTCATTTACAGTGAACATATGAAAATAAAATTTACCAGAAAATATTTTTTTAACAAGTGGAATCAGAAGAATTAATTTAGGTAGTAGATGGAATTTTTGAATCGATTATTTGAATAATATGATGAATAGATAAAGGAAAAGATTTTTAGTCTAAATCTAATAATGGATGTTCGTACATGATAAATGGTCATAATTTAGGAAAGATATATCATCACAAAGTGAAGGTGTGATAAAATTGAAAGGCGCATTGTAACAACACTGTGAGACTTCATGTGGATGTTTCTAATGTATTTATAAAATCCATTTTACATATAATCATTTTAGATAGAATATGGAATGTAGTTTAGATAACATTATAACACAAGTGGAAGGATACCGCCATCATATTTTAATAATGTAAATGTGATTTTTTCTATTGGATTGTATCATATTTGATTATTTAATAACCATTATAATGACAATATACACTTACTTATTAGTGAACCATGAATGTTTTTGTGTCACTCTAGAAATAACATGTGATATTTTTTTTATAAAAGTGATAACTATTTTATATGAGTGAAGGATGTTTCATAAGAATGAAATTATAAAAATAAATGTTAAAGGATTTGACTCCTCCCCCTCTTTGTGATAACACTATCCCTGTTGGGTCCATTTAAGTAGTATCAAAGGGAGAGCTTCCATAATTGACTATTTTTTGATGTTTGAATAAAATTGAACTTCTCATGGATTATTAGAATTCTATGTACCATATGGGGATCCCTTTTTTTTAGAATGAATGATCTATCATAAATGGAATGATATAATGTTACCCAATTATAAGTCACATGGTTATGATGTTATAGAATATTCTATAGATGGATTTTCTCATCGTTGTGAGATTATACCACTGATAGAAGTTGATTAAAAGAATTTAAAAAATTATATTTAATCAATAAATGTTATACATTCTTTAATATTTTAAAGATAGTTTCATAGAGCTAAAAGAAATAGAATGAGTAAATGAAACTAAGAAAAATTTAAAATCACATATAAAGGGAATAAAAATGTAAACAAGGAAATATTACAAATATATATAATAAAGTATAAATATATGATAATCAGTGATTATGAATCCATTTATGATTTATTGATAAACTTCATATACATTTTCTGTACTATAAAATATCTTGGATAATTTTTTATAGATTAAACTAATTTTTTAAATGTTCATATGCATTGTTGTTGATATATATTTGATGAAAAATAATCATAAATAGAAGTTATAGATCCCAAAATTAAATATCTAGTTGATATAAATATCCCTCTGATTACATTCAAAATGAAATAATAAATGGTTATGAAGAACAAGGAGGAGGTTGATCTGGAAATTTCCGTCAATGATTTTGTCAATGAAATTATTTGAATGTTCATGAATATGGTTTTTTACACTGATACCAAAATTTAGGTTATTAAAAGTTTTGAACATTTTTTGTCATTTTTTCAATAATAGTTAAAAGAGGAACACAAAAAAATAATGGGATGTTACACCTGAAATTATTTAACTATTTTGTTATTTTTTGTTTTTTCTAGAAAGTGTCCTTGATAAAAGGAATATATGAAATGTAATAATGAAGATACAAATTCAAGATTATATTTTAATGAGGAATATACATCAAAATCCTATAACCGAAGAATGGATAAGTGGTTTGTACAATAA
This sequence comes from Viscum album, assembly GCA_963277665.1. Lineage (NCBI taxonomy): Eukaryota > Viridiplantae > Streptophyta > Magnoliopsida > Santalales > Viscaceae > Viscum > Viscum album. The sequence goes on along the minus strand of OY728165.1, from coordinate 64,875,772 downwards.
AAAAGTAGAAACTATATGTAAAAATATTATGAAGGTCATGAAAATGAATAAGAAAATAATTACATTAGTAAGGTAATACTATAAATCCCTTTTTTTGGAAAATTAAATTAAGAACAATTTACTTGTGGGGAAAGAAATAATTCTACTAAAGAAGACTCTCAAATGGTGTTCCTTTTAAAAAAAATTGATTTGATATAATTTTTTATAATGATAGTGTGTAATTAAATAGGTAAAATAAGTCAAAAAAGAGATTAATTTATAAAAACATAACGAATATATTATTGTATATAACTATAAGTTTCTCAAATATATTGATAATTTAAAAAAAATGAAGTCAAGAAAAATATAAATAATAATCTTTTATGAACGTTTACTGCTAATTGGGTGGACGAGAGTAACATTTTTACCTAAAAACATGTAATGCTTTCTTGAAAAGGGATAACAATTTTGAAAACACACTTAAAATATATGTTGAAATTTCTATGAAGTTTAATCTTAGAAATCATTTAAAAAATAAACGTAAAATGTTTATAAGTTGAATGAATATTCTAATAATGAATATTATTTTATGAAAACTATTTATATAGATAAATCAAGAACAATAAAAAAAATATGATGATTATAAGTTAAAATCTATTAAATAGAAGTTTCTATTGTTGGTGATTTGTTTTAGTATTACATGAAATATATTGTTAGATGTAAAATATCAAGAGGTTTCTTGTCACGAACCAAATCTGGTCGCCGCCAAAATCGACACCAAACCCAGCCCGTGACAAGGCCCTAAGGGCTTTCCCGATCCCCACGGGCTGGCACAAGTGCCCGGGTATCATATAATGATAATTGGGAATGATTTACCCGATTTGATAAACATTAAACAACAAAAAAAACTCAATAAAACAAATCTGGATTTTTCAACTAAAACCATCTTTTACAAAATTTCCGAACTGAATTACATAAGTTAAAACTACATTTAAAGACCATTACAAAGGTAAAAATAACAAATAAAGGCAGCCCAAGATCCCTTTTGTCAAGGGGAACCACCTTTATGCTATCTCCACAAGACTTCACTACCAAGGACCTGCTAGAAACCCGAACCACTAGAACAAAAAAACTGTACCCAACCTGCGACAACAAAAATAACCAAGTATACTTACACCCAAGACTGTAAGTAGGGTGTGATCAAAATCCCAATAGGATACCACCACTAATAGATTCCATGTAATAAACATTTAATGGTGAAAATCATGAAAGTTTTCAAAGACATGAGATGCTAGTTAAAATTTCTAAAAGATGCAACATTAAATAAAAACAGTTTTTAGGTGGGCTAATTTAAAGAATAAAAACATTTAAAATAAATACCATAGCTACTGAATTTTCCAGCCTCTCATACCGTATACCGACGGTAATAACAAAGTATCCAGTGAGCACAAGCAATGGGAAATAACCCCTAGGCACTAGCTAGCTGTGGGTCCCAGGTACCTCATATCTCGGTGAGAGTAACCATCACAAATATCCATTCTCGTGCACGAGCCACTAGTAGGGAACATACCCATAACCTAGTGGTCCCCAATAATCATCATCATAGTTTAGTTAGAGTTGTAAGCGTCAATCTTGCTAAATGAAACTGAGGTCAAACCTCACAGATTCACTAGCATACTAGTACACGTCCACCGACCTCGATACCCGGGTTTTCCCTTTGAGCTCAAACAAGTTCAACAAGTGAAAATTAAGTGAAAATTATGCCTGGTTCCACATGTTTCTTTATACTCAAAATTTTTACCTAAATATATTAATAAATACATTGTGAATCAAGAGGTTATAAAATTTATGAATATAGAGATAGATAAAATTTTCGAGAACAATACTTCGGAACATGAACCAAAACAAAACAATAACAATGTTTTTGGTATAATGTAGATATTCAAAAATATCTTTAAAAAATAATGTGAAGTTATAATAAAAAATTAATAGTTGGGTTAAAAATGTAACTCTCAAATTGAAGGCATTTATTTTGATGACAATTGTTCACTATTCAATTGATTAGAACCTATCATAACCATTCATTCTATTATTTTTCAAAAAAGATAAAAAGTTATAGATAGTTGTGAAGAAATATTTTCAGAGTTTATTGATCAATTGTGATCCAATAGAATCCCATATTCTGAATCGAAATTGAATTATCATATATATCAAACACACACATGATTTTTGGTTAAAATATGATAGTTCGTGATATATTTATTTGTTTACTTATACTGACATGGATTAGGAAGGAAGAATTGATGAGATAAGATCCAGAAATCATAGTCTATTTTTTTGGAAAAATATGTGTTAGTTGGTATAAAAATAATAATTTGATAACTATCAGTACATTGAATGTTGTTTACATTTCTACGAATTTTCCTATAATACAACATAGGTGGATGGTGAAACTGTTTTAATGCTTTTTTATGAAATAATGATTCCACTACTCTTTATGATTTTCACTATACTATAAATAATAATAAAAATATAGTTAAATATTATTAATCTAATAATATTGATATATAATATCACATTGTAAAAGATCATGTGGAGAATAATTAATTGAAGTGGGAATTTGTTCTGACAATAGTGAAATTTTCTAATATCTTTACAGAACCACCCTTAATAAAAGATATTCATAAACTAATGTATATATTTATTTCTCAACCAGCCGCCCTTAATTAAAATTTTATGTGATATCCATCCATTTTCATTTTTCCTTTGTATATTATTTTTAGAGGAGAGAAAAAAATTTGTAACATAAATATATCAATTGTTACGTGCTAATCCCTCTATGGAGGGCCTGTAATTTGGAGAATCTAGAAAAAGAGGCATGTTGTGATTTAATCATTTTTTGAACTATTTTAATATTGTATTGGGTGAGATATAAGAAAGTCCCTCTTATAGGAGACTATTGTTTTGGTGATGTGTTTTCTTTTAGAATAATATTTGATATGAAATGTTTTCCCAAATAACTATATATTGATTGTATGTAATTATTATTCAGTGGTTTTTACTTCCTTGCACTAGGTTCAATCAATTAATATTATAATTACTGGATATATAATCCATTTCATGAGTGACTATGTTTTTTTGACTTATGTTCCATGGTTGATGAAAAAATATATAGAGGGATTTTTTGGGTGATGATGGTTGAGATTTATTGATATAGCTGGTTAATTTAAGGAAACAATAGTTGTATTAATGTTCCAAAGATGTCGTAGTTTGTTGATTAGTGTTTATAAACATTACCTTAATATGTACATAAAATATCCATTATTTTTGAAATTTCCAACAATAGTGATAAGTATAAGAATGAACAGTAGATAAAGAAAGGACATTTAGATGAGAAATACCAATAGATGGAGATACTTTTCAGGTTTTTCAAACTGTGTCATAAAACCCACCTATAAATATACATCAACGATGGGGGATAGATTGAATTCTAGAGTCTGATATTCAGTAGGACTTATATTGGAGACTACCACTATGGGTACAATAACCATGGACATGGGAGGAATTACCCTTTATGAGAAACCGGTGGAATAGATTGATGTGATAAATACAGAAACGAACACATTTACATGAATATATATAAATATATCCCAATGTATGAAATAATAATTTGACATAGTACTATAAAAAATGATGGAAAAACTATAGTTACCTAATAGTTTAAGGTAGTAATGGCCATGTAGCCTAAACAACTCCTAAAAACCATGAGATAGTTAAACCCATCCTGATATATAGCATACTTCAGATAACCTAAAAATGATTTTGATTTATAGGGTGATAATAATATTTTAGTAAACAAAATCATTTTTAGATAATCTCCTCAAAACGAGAAATAATTCATTGCAAATCATAGTAAAAAACAGTAAAACAAACTCATCATCTAAAACGTTATTTAATGAAATCAGCCTCAGCATGCCTAAATATCACCACGTATCTAATACATGATATAATATAATATAAAAATGAAATATAAAGGGTACCCACTCCATCTTCCCCACCTCCCTACCCCAACATTGCACATCCAGATCTATCTCTCTCAAATAGTATTCCAGACCAAATAGACATATCCAATGGTTCCCAATTTCCACCTCATGCATCATATCATCACACTACCCCATAGATGTTCCCTTATAAATTGTAATAAAATTGGTGATCTACAACATCCCATATGATGTTTATCATACATCTAGTATTATATCTCAAGAAATTAAAACCCATATACAAAGTAAGTACCTCAATCCTCCATATCATATACATATTATATATAAAATAATACTATCTATACTATATATATGGATTCATAAAAATGAATTACCACAAGCTATCATATCCATCTTCACACATACCGGTGAATAATAATTGTATTGTATTTTAGAACAAGTAACTACGAAGAAAAGTGTTTGGGGAAATAGGGGTTAGGAAACCATCTATCATCCCACAGAGATAATGGGGAGAAAACCGTAGAGAGTCTACTGGGTGTTTATTTCCCTAACATTCATGGGTGGGGAAGCATATGGAATCATATAATATAAATTATTTAATATTGACCAGAAAAACACCATCGAAAATACCTAATCATATACTCAACTGTAACTTATGTCACTCTAACTCCCTGTAATCACTACTAAGACCATATATCATATAATCACACCAGAATTTAAAGGATCTACATTAATCAGTTACTTCCATTTATAAATTTTATTCAATTATCTAATAATTATCTCTTAATCAACCATTAAAATTATTAAACATTAAATTACATTAATAGAAAGTGTAATGTCCATTCCCTCCAGGCCTAATCCAAACTATGTACATTGTTTTTCAAGATTAACATATTTTAACATGTTCATCATAATATCAACCAACCTTATCAGATAATCATTTATTTATTGATTATTTTCAACATTTCATAATTTATGTACTCATAGAAAACCATCTTCATCAATTACTAATGGGAACCATGAAATGAATCACATATAAGTAACTCATATAGTGGGGAACAGAATGGATGATAAAACTAACAACAAAACAAACGACTGTTAAATAGATTTATAAGTGAGCGTATATATCATCGTATCACATTAATAGATATTTTTATCTTTAACATTCAACACCATCTATGTTGTTATCTACAAAACACAAATGTTTATCCCAATGCATATCTCCATCCCTGGCTTCAATTTCTACCATATCATTGAGGCCTCCCCAACCATAGAGCACATATACCATCACATTCTCATTTCCCATATGGGCCTTCCTTCCCCATATCACATCTCAAAAAAGTATCACATCCAAACAAAAATCAATGGATTAATGACAAAATAATATACAAAACAAGAAAATATATGACCTAAATATGTGGCATCCAACCTGAACACAAATGTAGAAACTCATGGTTTAAAAAAAATGACATTCTTATGTAGATGAGAAAATGTTTACCTATAAAATAATTTATAAAAAAAATATTCTTATACCATCTTCAATAAAACAATTCATTATTCACCAATTCTTACTATGGGAAACTTATGGCATCACAATATCATTATATTTCATAAGATAATATTTCCATAGAAATTAACTAGTTTCAAGAAACTATATGAATAACCTTTCTTAGTTAACATTTATTTTGTTATTTTAAGAATAATTAATATGATTCACATTATCATTAAATTACATTAATCAAATATAATATCGTTTAAATTATTCCTGTGTATTTGATCAATTATATTAGAATAAATTTTGAAAGAAAACATATTACAAACATACATCTTCTTTAATTTCACAAGACACGTAATTATCAATTATTTCTACATTTACATTTTCTTCCATCATAGATCAATAAAAAAACTCCAATATAATAATATTAACATGGTAAAAAGTTATAACATAGATAACAAACTATATAGTAAATCAAGAGGAAAACCAAAATCATCATATAAAACATCAACATGATATCACTCAATAGATCATTATTAGTCCAGTTCAATAATTATTAGGTTATTTCATTGACATAAAAATATATTATCCATGATGAGATTATGATTACACATAAAAGTGACTAAAAATATCATATACCTTAAAGGAATCAAAATTATTCTCAAAATAAAAGAACACCAGTTTGGGTCACCATTCACCATTCATATGAAGAAACAATGATATGATTAAGTATTCATTCCCCAAAAACACAACCAAAAATAATGAAATGTCATTAGATCCTCTAGGTACATTGATTTATAGGATGTAATGTGGAAATTGGAATAAGCATGAACAATTTGTGGGAGTCCACTATAAAATAAAGAAAGAATACTCTTTGGATCCCCCTGGATCAAAGAAGTAAATACATGGATCGATACCCATAAAATGAATTTAAAACACCTAGGAAAAGGAACATAATATTATTGATTATCAATTGAACATGGATGATTTTATGGAATAGAGAGTTACTATATCCTTTATAGGTGTGTTTTAATGACCATACACATGGTGTGAATCCCATTTTCACATAGTGTAAATGTCGGGCATCATGTCCCATAAAAAAATATATCACCTCCAATAATATAATACAAATTTATTAAAAATCATTTAATGCACAATGAATAATATTTAACAATCTGTGAACATAAAATACATTGTATTTTATCTTAGGACTCTGTGAAATCTCCCTCCATCTAGTATTTCTGTAGTTGAACACCTCCCAACTCGAATCATGACTCTTTCAAGCCCAATGAGCATTGGAAACATGAAAAAGGTTAGACTACAAAGTTATAAGAACATAAAATAGGCACTTATAAAAAATAATCATCATTAATTATGTAAAAAACCAAAAAAAAACTAAAAGGTTGTGATCTAAACAGCCACCCCATGAGATCCAACTCAATGATCTCTCAATCACTTGAGCTCACCCACCTCACTTATAATAACTAAATTAAACCGAACAATAATAAAATGCATACCCTAAAAATTTTCTTGGGGTTATAAAAATAAAATTATAGTAAATATATGAAATGAAATAAGAGAAATCCTTCCCATAAACCAGAAATATAAACAAAAAAATGGGAAAATTTAATAAGTGAATTGATAAACATAGAACATGTCATGGTACTTCGTATGAATCTATGAAGGACATTCACTTGTACTATCCTCTAAACCTCTATTCCTCCACAAGATATGACCCACGGGTATAACACACTGACAAAAATACCTTCTCTCAGTAGTCCTGGAACCTCATTAGATGTTCCTCGAAGGTCAAATCATAAAAAAATATTATTTCATCAATAAATTACATGAGAGTAATCATTAAATAGATAACAGAGTGGTTATATGTGAAATAGATTATTTATCCAGTTAATCTATAGTGTATGATCAATCTGATACACTATTACTCCAATATAAGAGAACCCTAGGCCCAACATACATCAGTGAAATATTATGCACAACACTAATCAATTACCACCCACAATGAGAAGTCACCTTTAGGAACATGTGATCTCTAAAATAATTCTCTATATGACCCCTCCTATGATTAGTATATAATATTTGAGGAACCTTGGATGCTTTCATCTTCTTGTGAATTACTTGTAATATCTCTATAATATTCTAAAATTGATTCAGACTAAAAATATCTACCTCTCTGGCCACAAGCTAGGTCAATGTAGATTAAAATTCTTGTGTATAAATTTTTAATTGATCCGTACCAATGGTATGGTGGAAACAATTATTTTATAAAAACATGACCAAGGAATGGCACCTCATCCTAAAACCTATAAAATCTATAGAAAAAGAAAAAAACATATCACTTATAGTATAGATGGTCCACCCTTTATATTCCTCACTTTGTGGATGGAATTTAGTTCTAAGGCATAACTGTGTCCTGAAAGCATGGCAGAGAACTCTCCAAACACTATCAGTAAATTGAGGATCTTTACCATAGATTATAATCCTTGGGACACATTTAATTCACACCACATCCAGTATATACTTCCAGGAAATAATATCCCCTCATCTTGACTTTCAGATCTATATGTTGTCTGATCATTCCATCAAATGATCCACTATCACCCTCATGGAATCGTGGCCTCCATGAGATTGGGGTAAACCAGTATTTATTTCCTTATAAATTTCATTCAACTTCCACCAGGGAGTATCTCATGGATAGATCAATCCTCAAGAAACATAGTACTTACCCTTCACCTTCTGGAAGACCAAATATCCAGAAAAACCCTTGAAATACATGCTTCAACCTTGGACACCAAAACTGACCTCTAAATTTGAATACAATATTTTACACTTGGATGAGGATCTAAAGAAAATTTATGGAACTCATAGAGAACCATCTCATTCATTTACTGGGGAAAAAATACATGATAAAAAACTATTTATTTTCATCATAGTCCCAACATGAGGGGAAATTCCAAAACAACACAGCCACCCTCGACCCCCACCTCATAATCCTTAACTAGAACTCATCAACCTACGACAATAATTATGATTTTATTTTCATCTGGATAAGACAACGTATTCCCCAACCACTCCTATATCTGGATTCATAAACAATATTAATTATGTAACTATTCAAGAATATAAAATTTTAAAGTTGACATCACAATTAGATATCCTTTTTTAACAACATCTACATCATTTCCTTTTCCTTCTATATATGATATATCATTGTCAAAATCCTGCAAGAATTTATCCCACTAATATTGATATAGGTAAAATTCATATTGGTAGAATCCATAAAAATTTCTCTTATTGAAAATTAAACATAATAAACTCTATAATGAGGTAATGTCGCCACATCCTCATTGAAAACATCTACCACCATCTTCAGATCATGGGTGGAATAGTTACAATCATGGGGGTATAACTATAGAGACCCATTAGAAAACTGACCTCTACTACATTAGAACACATACCAATCTAATATGGGATGTGTAATAGTTAAAATAAAACTAAAATAACTCTAAACGAGAAAATGTATTGTATCACTAACTAACTTCTCCAACTTATATTCTAATGAATCCTAAAACTATTCAGTCAAAAAGAACTCTTATTCCTTTCCGGTAGATGGTTTCATAAGAGTCTCAACCTGAGAGAATTCAATTACGAACCTCCTTTAATATCCTAAATGTCTAGGGAAAATTTGTATCTCTTTAACTATCATGGGGGATTCCGATGGAAAACCTAGGACTACCTTTATAGGATCCATAGACACCCCTTACTCGGAAAGGTTATTCCCTATAAATAGAACTTTGTGAGCTCAGAACCCACACTATGAAATCAATCAGAGTAGATCATATTCATGAATAACTCACAATAGGACATGTAGATTCTCGATATGATCCCTTTTAGACATAGAATACACAATTTTATGCCACTGAAGAAAACCACTAGGAACTGATCTTGTAACTCTCTAAAAACTAAATTCATCAAACCCATGAACAAGGGTGGAGTATTCTTCACATATAATAGAACCACAATAGACTTGTAATTGTGATGAATATAATGGAAAGCAGTATTTTGAATATCATCATCCATCACAAAAATCAAACTATATGATGAATACATTTCTTATTTCTAGAACAATCTTTCCTACCTCATATGTTGAAATAAATAATCCATCCATATAATATGACATAGGTTCTTTACTATTAAATGGTTCAAGGGATGACATTTGATAAAAGTATGAAAACCATCATCATACTTATTCATGAAACAATTAGTGTACCCCATGGTGACACTCAAATATGAGCATAACCTCACTTCAGCCAATCATTGATCAATAATAATATATCTTGAAACTCATAAGGTTATATTATATATAGAAACATTGAGATAAGAGACATTCCATGATGTATCTTGATCCAAAAATCACATTCCTTAAGAAGGCGAAAAATTAAAACCCCTTATGGAAATACATTGGTGAAAATTAATAAATCCTAGAAGAACTTACTATTGAACATACAATAAACGTAGAATCATCTCTACCATCAATCAAGAAAAGGAATATGAATTCCTTTGACGCATCGATGGGTTTCACCCGTCAAAAAATATGACTAGCTCTCCATATGCATCATATAACAAAAAAACTCTTAATAGCATACATGATGGATTTTACAAAATTAAGTAAATCCATGTCTAGGATGATTTCATGTGTCTTTATTGGTATAAATAAAAAATCTCCCAAAGATTAGTGCATCCCTAGAACTAGATCATAGTCCCAATATACTTCATAAAAAATAGATTGACCTTTATGTTATGTGGTTAACACAAAATGAATTAGATGATTATCAACCGCATGTCTCAAATAATGGGTAAAGTTAGGTGATATATAGCATTAAATCATTCTTGAATCAATGAAAGAATTTAACCATCTAAATAAAAATAAAATGGAACCCTTAATGTTATATTCTTTTCTTGGTGCTAGAAACGATAATGTGTGAAGCAAACAATTAACTATTATATGGCCTCCATGACCCTACTGATGGCCACCAAAAGGGAAAAAATACTCTCTGTATTTATTAATAGAATATCTATACATTACTCTATCTCTCCCATGTCCTTTACTCTAATCAAAAACTAGAACATTCTACTATTTCCCCTTGGCTGAAACTACATTAAAAGAGGAACCTGGAGTGGGACATCAATCATGCACTAATATGTCAAAAATAATTGATACTCTTACTATTAATGACCTCTTCTTCAAACAATAAATCATGTATATAATCCATTGTAATAAATTTTATTGACGTAAATCATAGAGAAATTATATTATTAGGGATAAGACCATCCTATTACTGACTAAAAACTATTATTTCCTAATAATTAGGAACTTTGGACCCTATATCAACATTGTGATGAGTCTTTAAGACTCCCCAATCATGAATATCTAGTTTTAAAAAGAGTCATATAATTTAAAAATTATCTCACCATCCCCATAAAATAAACCATTATCATAAATTTGGTAACCAATCACACTATATATAGAAGACAATTACCCTCAAAATTCCTCTCTCTATTGTCCTGAAATAGAAACATTTCTTCAATATATCGTACAAGTTTCCTAAAATGGATCCCAAATGCTAGCATTTTGGAGCTCCCAACCAAAGGGTTACAATCTCTTATTGACTAAAAACCATCATGGTTGAATATAGAAACATTTCTGAGTACTAGTCATAGAACTTCTCCCATAATACTTTTGAAGCCTTATGATCCCCATAGAATCAGAACCACCAATACCTCAATACTCCATATAGTATAATAATAGATAATGAAACCCAATAGTATTTGAAAGCATGAACCAAACTGAATTCTTTCTCAAACACCCCAACCAGTATTTTGTGGATGATTCGAAAATGGAACCCTCATAATTATATCAACTCGAGCACTGAAACTCTAGACGTGTTGTTCACAAAGTGTCATGAATGTCAATATCCACTCCACAGTGAGTCAATGGAAAATATTATTGATTAGAATTGGATCATTATAGATGGTGATGTTGACCAATAGGCATACCTGAAAAATAAGAAAAACTTTTAGAGATACTAAAACATGGTATAAAATACATAAATATAATAAATTATTGTTTATCTAGTTTATTTTATAATTCTATACCAATATCAACAAATTAAAAAAAATATGAACAACAAATAATGATTCCCGATCCTTTCCAATATTACTACCCGAAAACTAGTATCACCAATTTTATTTGGACTAGTGATCAAAAAAATTCCATACCTTAGATCACAATGTATCTTAGATACTTGGGTCTTATTAGGTCACTCATGCATACATCACTAAACAAAATTTGATTCCCATGTTTTTCTACCATCCCATGGAAACTCACATATTTCTAACTCCATAATTAACTATATCTGTCAACCTTAACTACCAATCCATCATGATCTACCTCAAAAGAACCCATAAAGAGGGGAGAGTGATTTTGACTACCCATGTTCATCAACATTTAGTCCCCATGTTAGTTACTAGCAAGAGAGGTATAGTAAACATGCAAATGGGAGTCATTACCCTCTAAGAGAAACATGCAAAATAGACTGATAATGAATATATATAGACCCTCGCCTAATCACACTGATATATATATATATCATGTGGTAAAATATAATTTCATATAGTAATATAAAAATGAATGTAAAAAATAAAAGTACGAATTAGGTAAAAAATGCAGTGCTCATAAAGACCAAGGAGCTCCTACAAAACCACGAGATTATAATATCATGCCTAGTATACATCATTCTCTATCTAAATTGATAAATAATTTTTATATGAAATGGTTGATCATAATAATATATTCTACAGGATCCTCCCTAGATCCTCCCAATCAAATGATATTGAATGCATTGAAAATCATATTGAACAGCTATGAAACTAACTCATCACATAAATAGCTTTAATAAGTTCCAAGCATCGCCATGGATAACTCTCAGCATGTGTCACATACTATAGAGAATATAATATAATAACGAAAAATCAAGGGTACCATTCTCCTGCTTCCCTCTGGATTCCTGATCTTCTCCAAAATCACATATCTTGATCCATATCTATCAACTATTTATACCAACCTAAAGAATCCTTGGAAAAGCATCAAAACATGTACCTCGGGAATTACATCATCACATAATACCATCCTTATTGCTATATGTAGTTAAAAAGTAGTTTTTAGGTTCCACCATATTACATATGAAATATATCATTCATCAGTTAATATACCTTAATCCAGTAAAACCCATACACCGAGAATATACCTCATTTTATCACATCATATACAGATTATATATATAACAAACCGTCAGATACTATATCTGGGGATTCATGTTTGTAAATAAAGAAAATATATCACATCCCTTTACACATATATATAGGAAGTTTAACCATAATGAATATAAACAAATGTAACTACCAAAATAAGATAGCAGGTCTAGAGGGGTTAGAAATCCATCCATCTTCTGTTTAGGATAATAGGGAAAATACCCACCAAAAGTTCACTGGGTGTCAGTTTCCCAAACCAAAAAACAGGGTTAGTAAATAAAATCATAAAATATAATAAATATGATATATTTCATTAGAACGATATGGAAATAGCCTTTTATTAGAATCAATTAAAACTGACATTGGTCAGACTCCTATCTTCCACTGGTCAGACTATAAATTGTGTAAGTGAAAAAAAGTGTAAATCATCAAAATTTCACGAGGGAAATAATAATGGTTATTTACAATACAACATTAAAATATTATATTAATTATGTTGTCATACTTTTATCGGGATACCATTATAATAAAATTTAATAGCAATTTCTGTAAACTAATAAAATATGATGTTATACCAATTGAATAATAAGGTATAATCTGATTTACATAGTAATTGATTAATTAAACATGATGGGATTTGTTGATGGTGATTGCAACACATTGAGATTTTATGAGAAATATTTTTTTATGTCTTATGTTATATGATACACCAAAGGAAACTTTCAGCACACACAACACGAGATTGGCTTGTGTTACATGCAAAAGCCACCTTCCTCGATAGCTTACGTTGTACACAATACCGAGTTTCACTAAACAATGATATGTTATTAAAATATTATATAAACTAGCCGTTATGAATAGTAATATCCACTTTTTAAAATTTTATAAAATTAGCTTTCAAAATTGACTTCATTTTTAGATTTTCAATATCCCTACTAGCTTATGGTGACTTTTTTGAATTTTTTTGAAAACATTCAATTTTTTATGAATAGTGAAAAACACTAAGTTACAGTTTAAAAATGAATTTTTATTTAAATAATTATTTATTATATTTAAATTTATTTTAGGTCAAAATAGATACATGATACCTATATAAGTTCAATGTAATTTATTGTAGTCATTTTATAATAATTGTAGATATATAAAATTTTATTGAACTCTTCACCGCCTTTTACCCTCCTCCTAGGAGAATTTTCAAATTTACATAAAACATATTATTACCCCTTCTATGAGTGGAATTTAAAAAATCCTAGAGACATGGTTGATATTAGTAAGTAAAATGTGGTTCAATAAGATAAAAATATTTTTTGGTTAATAGTAACTTTATACATTTATTTACCACGGTTAAAAGTAAATAGGGTAATTAAGCATAAAAACGATATTATTAGTACCCTAACACATGTCTTAATTATAGTCGGTAAGTGTAATGTGACAAAAAAAACCTTAGTAATAAACTATGACCGTTTAAATCAACTTGAATTAAATTAGGACTTTTATTATTATTCAATTCAATGAAGAGTTAAAAGAGTTAAAAATCAAAGTTTAATAACGAAAACATTTTTAATATTAGGTTATACATAAGATAAATTCGACTGTAAATATTCATTAGAAAGAAAAAAATATTTCCTACATAATTTTATTTTATTTATAATTTTTAGACATTAAATCATTTAATTTATTTATGGCACAATGATGATGTAGTAATTACATTATTAATAAAATATTAACATAATTGATATTATAAATACCCAAATAAATGTAATTTGATATTTTTTATGAATTACACTAATTATATAGTTTAATATAACTTATTAGGGTTGGTTAGATTAATTTTTTTTGAAGTTATAATGCTGTTATGAATTTAAAAAAAACAAAATACCAAATAGTGTCAAAATTGACATAAAAGAGTTTTTAAAACAAATATTATATTATTAATTGATATAATATTCCTAAAACTCTAAGGTTAATCCAAGAGATTATATAATTATAGGTTTATAATTAATTAACCATATGGGGTTTTCTAGGAAGTATATAGTATTCTTATTAACCATATAATATAAAAATACAAAGATACATGGTTAATGTGAAATTATTTAACTAAGAGTTAAATCTAAATGATAATGTTAATATAGTGACCCAAACCTATCTAAAACCTATTTTTTTGTCCGGATTTCAACCCATTCCTACATTATATTAGAAATAATCCAATTTTTATCCATTATAAACCGAATATGAATTTATAATAAAATAATATTTCTATCTTTTTCTAAAGTGACCCTCACCCCTCTTATAAAAGGGAACTCCTCCTTCCCTATAATTCACATCCTGAAATCCATTTGGCTCAGCCAAACCCTACCCAAATACCCTCTAAACTTTCCTCCCATCATCCTATAGTCCTTTCAATTGTCATAAATCAAACCTATGGAGCCCTTTTGATCAAATCAAAAGGAAGAACCCGAAAAAGAGGTAAATATCTCACCACCTATTTCAATTTCCTTTCTTCTTCCACGTCCTACTTCTTTGTTGTTTCCATTATAAAATAATAAATCTAGTATATTATATATACTGTGATGTTATTATAAATATTTTACTACCATATTAGTTATTTTATCCATCCTATTAATTAAAAAGTCACCACACGTGCGTACGTACGGCCTAGCGTCTCCACATCATCGTGTAGTTTGTTATTAAAAACGTTCATCATTTGGATTGGTATAATAATGAGTATAAATGATATAAATAATAAATATAAATTATTATATTTCATTATATATTATATAAAATCCAATTATATATGAATTTAATATGAAAAGAATGATATCATCGCTCGTTCATGCGTATGACCTACCGTCTCCACGATGTGATGGACTCATTCTACATGATCTTCATTTAATAGGGAATATATAAATGAATTGAATGCATAAATATGATATATATTACATTGATACCATTCTGTAAATGAGTTATCTATAACCTAAAAAGAGGAATAAGAATTTATTCATCAAAACATGCATAATAACATAATGTAATGAACACCCGAATAACAAGTAGCAATGAAATATTACTAATAAGAACATAATAATATGAACATATATGATATCATAAAAATGAATATGATTTTTTAATAATTCAATGAAATTATTTAAATCATTAAACATGAGGATTGGATATGTATGAAGCATATCAGACCTAAGGTAAGGGAAAATCTTCCAATATAATTTTTATCCGTGATTGTTTATACTTCATAATTTACTGGGGTATATTTATCATCCACATCCATGTTTCCTCAATATGTAATATTATTTCTATCCTCCTGCAAATGTCTAAATACAACTTTTCCTATTAGTTAATTTGTATTAAGAGTTGTGAAAGCAATTTTTGTTAATTTTTGTACGTGATTCATTTTTAGTTTTCCGGCTAAAGTACGAGAAAAATGTTTTTTTAACATATACGGCATGAATAGATTTCTATGATTTCATAGAAAATTATTTCCATGAAGATTCCATTACAATTTTTCATGTTTTGTTCAATTAACTTCATTTAGTTTGTAATTGTATGACATATTGAGAAAGGGAAATAAGTTTTTGATGTAGAAATGTTATTTTCTTCAAGAATGGAGTTCATGTGTGTTATCAAAAGTATTTTCAATATAAGATAATATAGGATTATGTTTATATACCTATTATTACATTTATTTGATTATGTTATTATGGAATTATTTTTATGAAGTCCATTTATCTTATATGGATTATGTTGTGATGGAATGATGGCATGATATTTAAGAATCCAATTTTTATTATATGGGTTATGGGATGATGCATGTTTTATGAATTTGTGGCACACATAAGAATGGTATCATTATTAGATGGGTGGGACCTATATTTTCCTCCAATGCATTGGGTATATATTTATATCTCATGAGATATAAAATGCTGGAATGACAAGTTAATCTGGTTCAGTGATACATGACTGGAACGAGGAGTGAACTCAGTTCAGTAATGGACTTTGTCTGCTATGATAGTATTAGCAATGAGTCTGGACTAATATGAAATGATTTTCTATGATTACGTGTGTATGCCAGAAACTTTCATGTTTTATTTTGTGATTATTGTGATTACATTTCACTACTATGATTTATCCCATGTTATGATATTATGATATCTTTTGCAGGTTAAGATTTTTAAAATGTTATGTTCTTATGAATATTATATGATTGATATTTCCTTTGGTTACCCTTACTGAGCATTTGAGCTGACTGTTTTGTATGTTTTCTTTTCCCAATGTTAGGAAAAATGGTATTAAGTAGAATATTCCAAAAGGGACTATAGATATGATGAAATAAAAGAGAGACAACATAGATGCTTTATGAACCAGTTGTTTATGTTTCCCAATTTCTAAAGACTCTATACCTATATTGTCCTATCTTGGTTTTGTTTTATGTTGTAATAAGTATTCTTCAATTCTTAAGTAATTACAACGTATGTAATGTATGGGTCGTTTAAGTTGGTATTAGAGGAAAGGTATAGTCATCCTTTGGAAACTAGGATGTGAAAGCCTTAGTAAGAACCCTAAGGATATGTCTAAGAATTGAACAAAATATTAGTGTTTTAGAAATGGCCTTGAATAACCTATGATAAGACCTAAAATATGGAATTTTTTTCTTAATTATGTGGTTTTCCTATTATGATTTGTGTTTCTCACACAATGCTTATTAGTTTTATTCAATGGATGGAACCCGAACGAACTATGTTAATGTTGAATGCGAAGGGCGATGCAATGATTATCTCCTTGAGAAACTAAACATTATGGGTGTTGGAATGAAAAATCTTGTAGCCATTCTCACATAACTTTCTCAAGCTATGAATCTTTCAAAACTTCTAAATGAGAAAAATAAGGAGCCACATTATGTGGAATCCTTCATAAGGCATCGTCCACCCTCATTAATTAGAACTACTGATCCATTAGTGGCTGAACAATGGATTAGAACACTGAAAATATATTTTCAGTTCTATATTGTTCTGATCACGATAATGTCATGTTAGCAGTATATCGTTTGGAAGGTGAATCTGATCAATAGTGTAATATTATCAAGAATAAGAGGCAATGATTTAAAATATGAGTCCATGGAATGGGATGAGTTCAACAACATATTTTTCAATAAATAATTCCCTCGTATTCTTCCAACACAGTTGGAGATTGAGTTTTTTAAACTAAAGAAGAATGAAGATGAATCTTTCGGTACCTACGAAAACATTTTACAAGACATGCAAGGTATGCTTTCAAAATTATTATCCAACCTGAGAGTAAGATCAATCGATTTTTTAGTGGCATAAAAACAATTCATCGAAGGGTGTTAGCCCTTATTGGCATCAATATCTATGAGGAAATTTTTCTATGTGCTCTCAAGGTTGAGATGGAGATTGGAGTGACCCATCAGTCATATGGGTGTGATAAGAAGAGGAAAATAGAATTCAAATGGAAATCTAATGGCCACACTGAAAAGAATATGAGTTTTCCATTATTCTCAAAGTGTTGAAAGAAACATGGAAGGAATTATCTTAAAGGGTTGTAAATGATTCAAATGTCGAAAAGAAGGTTATCAGGCATTTAAATGCCCCAGTGATTGGAAAAAGATATCTAGTGATGCGAACAAATAAAAGGCTACACATAATTCACCTCCTACAATTCAATGTTACAAGTGCAAGGAAATGGGGCATTCTGCTTATCAACTCCCTAATCCAAGGGTTATTTATGATGATCGACGTCAACAAACTCATATTGACAAAGACAAAGGAATGTCACATGCAATTTCTATCGGCGATGTGGAGTACGATAACGAAGTGATGAAAGGTATAATTACCATCCACTATAATGTAGCATATGTTTTAGTTTATTTTGGATCCACCCACCCTTTTATTTATGAAGACTTTTCTAAGGGTATCGTCACACTACCTCAATAATTAGTTGTTGAGTTAGCTGTGACAACTCTTAATGGCACAACAGTAGCATCAAAATTTTATAACTCTTCTCCAATTTACGGCTGTGGGAACGTTCTTCATGAAAATCTTGTGATCCTTCCTATAGTGGAATTTTATGTAATTTATTTCATGGATTTGATTTCATTATATGGACCTCATATCAATTTCCAAATAAGGGAAGTCACATTTCATATTCCTAATCAATACATGATCATCAATCGATTCAAGGATGAACATAACCTTCCAATTGATTTTTCTTCTATATTATGGGTCTTGATTCAAATAAATGAAGGTTATTTATCTCAAATGGTGGGATAGAAACTCAAAATTAAGAATATGCCCATTGTAGGAGATTTTGATGATGTCTTTTCAGGGGAATTTCCAATTCTTCCATCAAATCGTGATGTTGAGTTTTCAATTGAACTCATACCGGGTGTCATTCCCATTTCAAAGACACCTTATAGAATTTCCTTAATTGAGTTGCATTAATTGATGAAAAAACTCCAAGAGAATCTTGATAAGGGATTCATACACCATAGTGCATCAACATGGGGATAACCTATTCTGTTTGATAAAAAGAAAGTTGGATCAATGAGACTCTGCATTGATTATCGTGAACATAACAAGATCACTATCAATAAAAAGTATCCTCTCACACGCATTGATGACTTATTTGACCAACTATGCGGAGCTCAATACTTTTCCAAGATTGATCTTCTTTTAGGGAATCATCAATTAAGGGTCAAAAGAAACGATATACCAAAGACGGATTTCCGTACATGGAATAGACACTATGTATTTATAGTGATGCCATATGGTCTTACTAATGCCCCACCCATCTTCATGGATCTAATGAATAGTTTCTTTAGAGACTATCATGATCAGTTTGTGGTAGTCTTTATAGACGATATTCTTATCTATTCAACGATAAAGGAAGAACTTGAAGATCACATGATAATGATATTAAAGAACCTAAGAAAAGAAAATAATTATGCCAAAATTACCAAGTGTGAATGTTGTCATCAAAAAGTTTCATTTCTGGGTCACATATTCTCAAAAGTGGGGATATTTGTGGGTCCATCAAAAACAGAGGTTATTGAAAGATTGTCGAGACCAAAAACAGTAACTGAGATCCAAATTTTTCTTGGTTTGGCTGGATATTATCGATGTTTTTTGAAATATTTTTCATGATTATATATTCCACTCACCAGTTTGACTCAAAAAGGAGTTATGTTGGTTTGGAAGGAGGAGTGTGAAGAAAATTTCAAGGAGTAAAAAAGAAGGTTATCTAGTTCACTTGTGCTCTCACTGCCTTGTAGTAGAGAAAGCTTTGTGATCTATAGTGATGCATCCAAGAATTTATTGTGGAGTAATCTAATGAAAAAATATATGGTGATAGCTTATGCCTCACGACAGTTGAAAATATATGAGCAAAATTACCCAACTCAGGATTTGGAGTTAGAACGGTAATCTTCACATTTAAGATTTGGAGGCATTATCTTTATGGTGAAACGTGTGATATTTATACTAATCATAAAAATTTAAAGTATATTTTCACACAATAAGAATATGAACATGCTCCAATGAAGATGGTTGGAGATGATTAAGTATTATGACTGCTCAATTCATTATCACCCTGGGAACGTAAACTAGGTGGAAGACGCAATAAGTTGACAAGACCACGATAACTTATCCATGATGAGGATCAAAAAAGATCCTATATTTATGGATTAACAAAGTATTAATCATAGAATTATAATGGAAGGGGAAAATATTATCTTTCTCAAACGAATGTTCAACCATCTATACATGTGACGATTAAAGAGGCACAAATAGAAGATGTATAGTTACAAAAGAAGGTGAGAAATGTTCCTGAATTCCATATTTATTATGATCAAATAATAAGGTTCATGAATTGGGTTTTCCTTCCTCTCATCCTAGAATTAAAGAAGGAAATATTGGATGAAGCTCAATGTTCTTCATTCAATATTCCCCCTAGAAGCATGAAGATGTATAGGGACATAAAGGAGTATTTCTAGTGGGATGGAATGAAAAGAGATGTTGCTGAATATGTCTCTCGATGCTTGGTTTGTCAGCAATTTAAAGTTGAGAGAGAGATGTCTAATGGTATGTTACAACCATTACCCATACCAGAATGGAAATGGGAAAACATCACTATGGACTTTTTCACTGGACTTCCTAAAAAATCAAAAGGCAATAATGCTATCTGGGTTATCGTTGATCATCTTACGAAGTTGGCACACTTCATTTCTATTAGATAAGATTTATCTCTTCGTCCACTTGACAATATATATGTAAAGGAAGTTGTAATATTGCATGAAGTACCACTATACATTATATCTGATCAGGATCTGAGGTTTACCTCAATGTTTTTGTGAAGTCATCAGCATACTCTAGATACAGAGTTGAGTTTTAGCACTGCATATCATTCTCAGATAGACAGTCAGTCTAAGAGGACATTTCAAAATCTAGTTGACATATTGAGACCCTTCTCTATGGATTTAAAAGGTGGTTGGGATCAACACATACCTCTGGTGGGATTTTATTATAATAATATCTATCACTCTAGTATTCAGAAGGCTCCTTATAAAACTCTCTATGGAAAGAAATGCATAACTCAAACTTGCTGAGATGAAGTTGGGGAACGAAAGATATTAGAAAATGATCTTGTTGATGAGATAGAAGAAAAGGTCAGATCTATTCACCCACACATAAGAACAGCTTAGAGTCGAAAAAAAATATATTCTGACAACCAAATAAAAGACCTAGAATTTGATTTAGGTGATAATTTGTTCTTACGAATATCTCTTTGGAAGAGAGTAATGAGACTTCGAATGAAGGGTAAGCTAATCCCTAGGTATATTTCTCCTTTTGAAATACTAGATCATGTTGGGAATGTAGCTTACCAATTGGAGCTTCCACCGAATCTCTGTCAAGTTCATGATGTGTTCCATGTATCCCTCCTGGGAAAGTACATACCTGATCCTTCACATGTACTAAGTTCAGAAGTTGTACTGCTGAAGCGATATCTTTCTTATGAAGAACTGCTAATAGAGATTCCAAGTCATATGGAAAAATTTCAACAAAACAAGACCACTCGATTGGTTAATGTTTTATGGAGGAACCATCAATTAGAATAAGCTACATGGGAACTTGATGATACGATGAGGGAGAGGTAACATCGTCTATTTGTTATGAATTGACGAATTTCAAGGGTGAAATTCATTTTAAGGGGGGTAGAATGAAACAACCTGAGATTTTATGAGAAACTTTTTTTATGTCTTATTTTATATGCAACACAAAAGGAAACTTTCACTACACACAACACTGGCTTGGTTTGTTCTACACGCAAGAGCAACCTTCCTCGACAGATTGCGTTGTACACAATAACGAATTTCACTAAACAACGAAATGTTATTAAAATATTATATAAACTAGCCATTATGAATAGTAATAACCACTTTTTGATATTTTATAAATTTTACCATTCAACATGGACTTTATATTTGGATTCAGTATATCGAAATTTGCTTACGGTGAATTTTGGGTATTTTTTTTGAAAACATTCAATTTTTTATTAATAGTGAAAAACACAGAGTTATAGTTTAAAAATGAATATTTATTTAAATAAATATTTATTTTATATAAATTTATTTTTGGTAAAAATAGATACATAATACCTATATAAGTTAAATGTAATTCATTGGATTTATTTTTTTGTAATATTAGATATATAAAATTTTATTGAACTTTTCACTGTCTTTTACCCACCTCATAGGAGAATTTTCAGCATTACTTAAAACATAATTTTAGCTCTTCTGTGAGTGAAATTTCAAAAATACAAGAGACACGGTTTGATATAAGTAAGTAAAATGTGGTTCAATAAGTTAAAAATAATTTTTGGTGAATTGTAAATTTTTACTTTTATTTACCACGGTTAAAAGAAAATAGGGTAATTAAGGGTAAATTGATATTATTATTACCCTAACACATGTCCTAATTCTTGTTGATAAGTTTAATTCGACCAAAAAAACCTTTTGAATAAACTACAACCATTTATGTCTACATGTATTAGATTAGGACTTTTATTATTATTTAATTCAAAGAAGTGTTAAAAGAGTTAAAAATCAAAGATTAATAACTAAAACATTTTTAATACAATGTTATACAATAGTTAAATTCGACTATAAATATTCATTATAAAGATAAAAATATTTCATAAATAATGGTATTTTATTTATAATTTTTATACATTATATAATTAAATTTATTTCTGACACAATGATGATACATTAATTGCCTTATTAAGGAAATATTAACATAATTGATATTATAAATACACAAATAAATGTAATTTGAGACGCTTTATGAGTTTAACTAATTTTATAGGTTTATATAACTTTTTATGGTTGGTTAGATAAATTTTCTTGAAGTAATAATGCTGTTATGAATTTAGAAAAAACAAAATTCTAAATAGTGACAAAATTGACAAAAAAGAGTTTTTCATACAAATATAATATTATTAATTGATATTCTACTCATATAAATATAAGGTTAATCCAGGAGACTTATATAATGATATTTTTGTAATTAATGAACCACTTGGGATTATCTTGGAAGTATATAGTACGTTTATTAACTATATAATAGAGAAATACAAAGAGACATGGTAAATGTCAAACTATTTAACAAAGAGTTAAATCTAAAAGATAATGTTAATATAGTGACCCAAACCTGTATAAAACATAATTATTGTGTGGATTTAGACCCATTACCACCTTAGCTTCTAAATAATACAATTTGGATCCATTATAAACCGAATATGAATTTATTATAAAATAATATTTTTATATTTTCCTAAAGTGACGCTCACCCCTCTTATAAAAGGGAAATCACCCTTATCTCTAATTTACACCATCAAAGACATTTGGAATAGCCAAACCCTACCCAAATACCCTCTAAAATTCCCTAAATTAATCCTATAGGCCTTCATATAGTCAGAAAGCCAACTTATGTGTCCCTTTTGATCAAATCAAAGGGAAGAACCCGAAGAAGAGGTAAATATCTCACCACCTATTTGAAGTTACTTTCTTCTTCCACTTCCTCATTCATTGTTGATTCCATTATAAAATAATAAATCCAATATTTTATATATACTATTATGTTATTTTAAAAATGATTCAAACATATTAGTTATTTTATCCATCTTATTAATGAAAAAGTAACCACATGTGCGTACGTACGTCCTACCGTCACCACGTTATGGTGTAGTTTGTTATTCAAACATTTCATCATTTGGATAGGTATAATAATGAGTATAAATAATATCAATACTAAATATAACATTATTATAATTCTTTATATATGATGTACCATCGAATTATATATGATTTTAATATCAAAATAATGATAACATCGCTCGTGCGTATGTACGACCTACCGTCTCCACGATGTGATGTGACTCATTCTACATGATCATAATTGAATAAGGATTATATAAATGAACTGAATTAATAAATATGATTTATATTACAATAATAACATTCTGTAAATGAGGTACCTCTAACCTAAAATTTGGAATAAGAATTTATTCGACAAAACACGCAGAAGAACATAAAGCAATGAACACCCGAATAACAAGTAGCAACGAAATATTACTAATAAGAACAAAAGAATATGACCATATATGATATCATAAAAATTAATATGACTCTCTAATAATTAACTTACATTATTTAAATAATAATACAGGAGTATTGGATACGTACGAAGCATATCATCTCTAAGGTAAGGGAAAATATTACAATCTCATTTTTATCTGAGATTATTTATAATTCAGAATTTATTGGGGCATATTTATCATCCACATCCATGTTTCTTCAATATGTAATATTATTTCTATGCTCCTAAAAATGTTTAAATTCAATTTTACCTATTGGTTAATTTTTGTTAATAGTTATGAGAGGAATCTTTTTTCATTTTCAGTATGATATACTTTTTGACTTTTCTGGCCAAAGTACGAGAATAATGTTTGTTTAACTTATACAGTATGAATGGATTTTTATGATTTCATAGAAAATTATTTCCATGAAGCTTAATTTTATAATATTAAAGTTTATTTTCAATTAAATTCTTATAGATTAAAATATTATGAAATATTGAGAATGGAAAAAATGTTTTTGAAGTAGAAAGGATATTTTTCTCATGAATGGAGTTCATGTGTTTTATAAAAATTATTTTCCATCTAAGATAATATAGGGTTCGGTTTATATCACTATTATTACATTGATTTGATTATTTCATGATGGAATTATTTTGATGAAGTCCTTTTATCTTATTTTGATTATATTATGATGGCATGATGGCATGATATTTAAGAACCCCATTTTTATTACATGGGTTATGATATGATGTATGATTTATGATATTCTGAGACACATTAGAATGGTATCATTGAGAGATATGTGGGACCTATATCTACCTCCAATTCATTGGGTAAATATCTATATCTCATGAGATTGACATGGCTGGAATGGCAAGTTAATCTGGTTAAGTGATACAGGACTGGAACGTGGAGTGAAGTCGGTTCAGTAATGGAATTTTTCCGCTATGATAGTCTTGGCAATGAGTCTTGACTAATATGAAATGATTTTCAATGATTATGTGTGTATACCACAAAGTTTCATGTTTTTTGTTATGATTATTGGGATTACATTTCAGTACTATGATTTATCCCATGTTATGATATTATGATCTCTTTTGCAGGTTAAGATTTTCAAAATGTGATGTTCTTATGAACATGATATGATGGATATTTCCTTTTTTTACCCTTACTGAGCATTTGAGATCACTGTTTGGTATGTTTTCTTTTCCCCAGGTCAGGAAGAAGGGTATCAAGTAGGATATTCCAAAAGGGACTCTAGATATGATTAAATAAATGAGAAAAAATGTCGATGCTTCATGAACTAGTTGTTTATGATTCCGAGATTCGAAAGAAAATATACCTAAATGGTCCTATCACGAGGTTTTATATGTTTTAATAATTATTCTTCAATTCTGATGTAATAATAATTTATGTAAAGTATGGGTCATTCTAGTGATTGGTATTGATATTGATATTATAGGAATTAAAAAATAGGAGAATGATATTTTTTTTGAAAGATGTGGGATCTTGTGATGACAAGAAGCAAGATCTATAACATTGAGTACATTTGATGTCATGTATATTAATAATACCCAAGGATTAAAAAAAATATTTAGATTAGAGATATTTTTTAAAATCCCAATGTTAAATTTTTGAATTCACTGAGAATTTCTATGGATAATATACATGTATTTAATCTATAAAAAACTTGTGAAAATAATTTGACCAAGTCATATTGATATCCTATGTGATTTAATCAATGATAATGGTTCCAATATATATGTAAATATAGAATATATTGCTATAAAACACCATTTTAATAATATTTTCCCAAATTACATGAGAATAATTTTTTTCTTTGTAATAGTATAAAATTATTTCTCTACCAATCCTATTAAAATTTGATATTTTATAAATATTCCACATCATTTCTCATTATATTTTAAAAGGAGGATAAGGAATAATTCTTTGTGACAATTTTAAAGGAAAATATTATTTGTGTTATTCAAGAAAGGGGTGTATTTTATGTTTTCATTAAGAGGAAGAAAATTAGTAACAAATTTCATATCACTAAGAGATGAAATTAATTAAAATAAAATTTTTATATCATGAAGTTTGGATTCATGATAGGTCTCTTTACTAAATATTTCCTTTTGATTATCTTTTATGGGTTTTTTAATTGAAAAAAAATCTAAATGGTGATACTGAAAAACAATTTTAATTTCTAAATGTGTATTGTATATTTTTTCATCTATATTTAAGAAACATATAATAGGTTATAACAATTTTTTTGAGTTTAAATATAAATTTTTGAATCAAAAGATACATTAATGGAAGATTGAACATGATTGATGGAAACATTACAATTTATAAGGTTTAGAAAAATGAATATCCATAATGAAACATGGAAGAATGTGATGTAATCCTAGAAGGTGTATTGAAATATAATATTCCAAATTATAGAAGTTTAGAAATGAAAAAAATGGTAGATTAATAGACATGATTCATCATTATTATGCTTGCCTTTATGATAATATGATACATCACATCCTCTGATATCACTATACAGAGTTCAAATTATACATTGTACCTATGGATTATTACCACTAAAATTTCATGTGATTCGTCATATTATGTTTGAATATAACAAAGTCAATGTAATATTAATTTTTCTATTAAAATAAAATTATCTATTTTTAAGTTTTTGTGAATGATTGAAGGGTAATTTAGAATGATATATAAGTTGGATGATTATTTTCACTTCCTTGTAGATTAAATTTGATAATTGTACATGCCTATAAATTTCATTTTTATTAATATAAGAACAAAGATTTTAGAATGAATATTTTATTATTATTTTAAAAAGTAAAACATAAAAGTAATTTTACATTTATTTATATATAATATATTTACATTGAGTACAATTTCTAGATGTAATAAAAGGAGTTAAAAAAATGAAAAATACAGACACTACAATAATAGCTATAGGATTGAAATATTTAATTATTTTTTAAAAAATATAAAATATATGAAAATAAATTTATGTGTAATGGAATTGAAAAAAAAAATTATCAAAGGAAGTGTATAACCCATATATGTGGCGTAGTGGATGTTGAGGAACACGATTGTTTGAGTGATTATTTGGTAGAAGCAAAAAAAATATGTCTTGATATAAATGATACAAGATCATTGGGCAATATTTCTGTTTGGAATTATCTATGTTGGTAATAAATTTATCATTATACTTTGTATATAGAAAGGGTAATGAAAATAAATAATTCACTAATTAAATAATATTTTTTTAATTCAACATGTAAAAATTATTTATGGTGAATTATTTAATTTTATACAAACATTATTTTATCTAAATGATGAAATCATAGTTTTGGGTTCTCAATATCTTTTATTACTTCATAGATATTTAATAATGTTGTAATATTTAATTTAAAGTGGTCACAATACCAAAATATTTTATTATATTTTTATATTTTTATATTATAATTAAATTAATTATAATTAATTTCCAAATATATTAATAATAGTCAAATTCAAATATAGATATTATCTTGTTTAAAAAATATATTTAGTGGAAAAATTAATTCCCATATAAAATTAATAAAAAAAATTAAAATATAGTACTGAAAATGAAGATTTTCAAAAAAAACCTTCTGAATATAAAATACCATGACCCAAAACCCTTCGTATGGTCATAACATATTATTTTCCACAACCAAAATTTTCAAGTTCTATATTTATAATTTAGTATACAATCCTTCCAAATTTGGTATAAATACTCAAACAGGTTTGGATTAATCTCTAATATCAAGGTATTATGTACTAATTTCCCATATTTTCCCACTATACAACCTTTTGCAGTATTTTTTATGGTTATAAGGACCTATCCTCATGCTTAAATACTCTGTTTCATTATGTATCAAATTCCCAACCATGTGATCATTATCTACGTTCTTCTTTAGGAGTTTGTATTCAAATTAAAAAGTAATTTTTTTTAGTAAGTTAATATCATTTCATTATTTTTCAAATACTATTAAATCAATGAAACACTTATATTCTATCTATTACATATTATTTTATAAACCACTTGTGTGCCAATTATTCTCTTGAAATCATTCCTTGATTCACCATTCCCCCTCATTATATTATGAATACCAAAATCTATTTTAATTCATGATTAATAATATAAATTTAGTTATTATTCATTTATCTGGGATATCTATTATCTATATCTTCATTCTAATATCACGGTTTAAAATTTATGAATATTTAATTTCATTAAAAATATAGGTACACAATGATTTTATATAAAAAATATTATTTTTTGTCCACCGATGTGTGTTGAAATTCATTGACTGAATGGCCCGAAGGCCTTACTTTTTATTGATTTTATGATATCCCCTCTTCCAAGGGATAAGGGGGATCTCTTATAAGGCATGTTGGATCAGTAATTACATTACTGATAATCTTTAAGACATTACATGACCCATAAGTCTTTAGGAAATCATATAGACTATATCTACTTCAAACTACTCCTCCCCAAAATCTGCATCATGATCAGCTCCCCACCTTTGCATGAATGTTCGGCTAGCATATCCATGTGCAGGGGTGCACATGAGTGGTACCAATGGCCAATTCCATACCCTTTCATTCTTCCAAAGTCCATTTATCCCTGTTATGGTGTATGTGCTCCACTCTTTCCTCATTTTGAGTGGTTCCTTATAGAATCTGTCTGACCAACTGCAAATTAGGTGGCCCTGAGGGCCTTGTGGTGGCACAAAGTCCATGAGGTGGCCTGAAAGCCTCACTGACCCGAAGGCCTTGGGTGGACTTAAGTCCTTATGGACTCCAAGCCCAAACTGGTGGACGAAGGTGAATAGTTCCGACTACTACAGTACCGAATAGTAACTGCTACAGTAATTCTACAATAACCACTCCCTTAACTACTACAGTGCTTGCTATAGTACCCCCAAAATTATGCCTCTGCCTAGTTTTGAACATAGGTCTCATGGAAGCACATAGATAAAAATAGATTACTTATGATATATTATGGGTGAAACATGATAGTTATCAAATGCATTAGGCATAAAGTAAATCTATATATATATAATGTTTATGATACATTAGTGAATATCTGTAGTAGTATGTTTTAAAAAAATTAGTGAAGAACCATGGTGATATTCTTATGAAGGTATTATTTTTATGATATAGTCATAATTCCACATTATTTTACATATAATTATAATAACACTCCCATGTTATTCTTCATGACATATCAATGATGATATATCTTGTTCTATTTAATTTATTAATCCATTAATTGTAATTATTACAGATCCATGTATTTTTTATTGTAAGATATATTTTTTATATGATTATTTGTAAACCCTTACAAAATTCATTTGACCAATTAAAAATAAACGATATAAATTAAAAAACACAATATTTAATTTTCCAAAATTCAAATTCCAAATGTCAAATGAAAAAATACTTTCACATGGAATGAGTTTACCACTCTTCATCTCTTCAACATCAGTATGGAGATCCTCACAAGACTTATATGACTAATTCAATCCCAAAAAAAGATAAATTAAATATCATTTTAAAATATTAAAATTTCAAATATAGAATGATGTAAAAGTATTAAACCAACTAAAATTGCATTCAGGAAAACAATTATAACTGCACTGCCTGATATCTTGATAAATATATGAGTGTAGGTCATTATCACCACTCATTGATTCCATTGAAGATGATTGATTTGGATATCATTATAATCATCAAAGGCGCCTGCACATTTGTCTATATTTTTTATTCTATTAGTGTCATGTGAAGAAAAAATTATCCACTATAATACATATTTTCTCTCCATATTATATAACTTAGAGGTTATAACTATTGATAAAGATATAATCAGGATAATGAATATATATCATGAATTAAGAAATTCCTCTCACCAAAACATAAGGAATACCCCTAAATGATGAAAAGAAATCAAGATGATACATTCATAGTGAAATAATAGAAATAACACATTGAACATGTGACACCCTAAATATATTTCTTCTATAATAAAATTATTCTATGGTTTTAATTCATTTATTTCCCATACTATCCAAAAAAATACCATAAAATAAACACAATACATTATTTATTCAATGAAACACTAAAAATCATTACATTAAAATAGTATATCTAGAACTATGGAAACTGTACTCAGAATTAGAGGAATAATGAGCACCATCTTCAGTAAGTAGTTTTGAATTAGGAATTCCCTAATAATTTTTTAAAAAGGACTTATGTTAATCTAATCATTTCCACCTTTAGGTGACCGTTCAATATATACCATCTATATGACCTTATAGTTTTTTGGTATTCTGGTAGTTTAATGTAAAGTATCTAGGTATAATGAGTTTTCCATGAGTTTAATGTCTGAATTGGAGATATAAATTTAAACCGGTTTGTAATAATTTCCATTTATATATTTTTTTAAGGATAATGATTTAATGTTTAAAATGTGATTGAATCATAACCCTTGTGTTTTGAATGAAATACAATGATAAGTACACATTTGGTACTACTTGGTTTTAGTACAAAGAAACATATTTTTTAGTTGAAATCATACCTTTTCAAAATAAAATTAATTACTATGGTTGTATTTAGTATTATACTTTTACATAGTGAATTAGGTATTTAAGTGTATCAAATGTTTTAGAAGGATACCTTGAAATGTTTTCATCCTTGGATGAATAAAAACAGTGTTTTAATTTAATGTATTTTTTTATTATAAATATGAAACTAGTTGGGTTTTTTATGATACAATGATCCAAGATTTTTAACATTAATTTTATTATAACTCAAAGGTTTATAGACTCAGAAAAATATTCGTTTTATGAATTTGTTTAATCAGAATATAGATTTTTTATTCTCTATTTTTAACGTACACACACACACAGACACACACACACACATATATATATGTAAAACTATTATTATGTTTATCAAAAAAATTACTTTGAAAAAATTTGGTGAGTCCCCCACCAAGCTGAGGGTGACCTAGAAGGCCAAGCCACTCATGGCCTTGGTGTCCATCTCACAGACCCCCTTGGTATATATCACAGGTCTATATATGCATGGTGGCTGTTATGTCACACATGCATACATGCATAGTAGTTCCTAAGCATTCAGTGGAGTGCAAGTGAAAGGGCACTAGAGCGCATCACCGTGCGGGGTAGCATGATGGAAGGTGTGGGTGCAGAAGCTTGCCCACAGAATCCCGCCATGGGGCGGTACTGGGGAGGGGATTGGGAGATTTGTGAGATAATATGTGAAATCTAGGATTATATAGACATCCTAGAAACTATCCCGTTTTGATGCAGTATGGGAATTTAAATAGAAAACTGTGTCTCAGCTATCAGATCTTACCACGTGAGATCGGAGACATCTTATTGATTTGCTTTCAAATCTCTCCAACTATAATTTTTCCTCTACTTTTATATCATCTGTTTGATCCCATCAGATCTAATCCCGACTGTACTTCTCTTTATAAAACATCGTGACATGCCATAGATGTCTGATCGAGTTGAGATTTAATCTCCACTGATCATGCCTTTTAAAACCTACAAATTCATCTTAGTTACTGGATCATTTTTCGGTTAAATCCCATTCGTCCTTGTTTTCCAAACCCATCAGTTTTTCATCCCCCTTCTTCTCAGCTCAATCCCTGCACCAATAACTATTGATACACTTTTTTTCCCAACCCCTTGACACTTGGTGGCCCCTGTTCGGTTTTGTTTCCCACAAGACTGGATAAACTCTGTCTTATTTTAAACCAATGTTCCTAGGTTTTTCATTAATGTTTCCCTCAAAATAATATATATATTGTTTATATGTATAAATCATTTTTCACTCGAACCCTACGATTGTTCTTCCACTCCATTACTTTTTAAACCTCCGATCTACTTCTACTTCTTTGAACCAGGTAAGGGTCCTCTATTTGTCTTGAATTGTTTTGTTTTAAGATATATATATATATATATACACACACAAGGATATATATATATATATATATTTATATACTGTTGTTCTTATAATCCTACAGATTTCATTGAGTGATCTTATAAAAACGAAATCTTATTTTTAAAGAATGTTTTTGTCATGTAAATCTCAATAGGGTTTTATGTGGGTACTATAAATTAGTTTCACCACTTATATACACATATGTATATATGAGTTCTCAATAAAACCATATCAATTTCATTATTTAAAAAAGGAAGTGTTTATACTCTAATGGAATTCAAAATTAATAAGAACCATGCTAGGTTAAAGGTGTTTAATGTTGATGAAATTATAAGTACAAATGTATTTTTACACATATATATATATATATATAACTATCTCCTCATATTTACATTATGGTTTTTGTATTTTGACATTGGTTTAATATGTGTTTCTATTATACATATATTATGTATCGGATTATTAGGTTTTAATGATGAACCCATAAAATACATATGGCCATATATATATATATGCTTTTATAATAATTTTAATATGGGTTCACAAATGTTTGATAAAAGTTATTGCATGTTTTCTGAAATGTGAAATATTTTCAAGAAATCAATTTGGAATTTGTTTTATTAATACCTCTCGTTATAAAAACATTATTTGTTTACGTATTTCAAAAATATTTTAATAATTAAAAATGGTATAGATTTTTTAGTAAGTGTTGTGGTTGATTTTCATGCTTTCATAATTAAAACATTGCTCATAAATAATTGGGAGTTATCTTTTCCTGTGTTCAAACATAAAATTATAAGTAATGGGTGTTTATTTAACTGTGTGTTTAATAAATAACATGAAATATTTTGTTTACCATTAAATTATTTATTTATTCAATCCATGATGAATTTCCATTATGCATATGGTAATATAATATGTTTATAATTATAATAAGGATTTTAGAATTTTAGGTATTATCATTTTATTTGACAAAACAGGAATAATTATTTATTTCATACGCATTGGTTATCATCACATGTCATTGGTTAGTTTTTTATATCTATTCAGTTGTTAGTGTTTAAAATTTAAGAATGATTCACTATATATATGTAAATTCTAAATAATGAAATTGTACTAATATTACCATTTATGGATTAAGGAACTAAATTATTTAATGTGGTATGGGACACCTTGAATAATATGAAATGAGAAATTATATATTCAAAGTGGAATGCGGCACATTGAATTTACAACCTTACTTCACATATAAAGAATGTATTGGATTCAATATATGATGGGTTGGGGACTGGTTAATGAAAGACCATTGGGTTGGGGACCGGTTACTGAAATCCTTAAGGGATGGGAAATACTTTATTAAATCCATAAAAGTTGCAGACCAGTTAAAGAAATCACTATGATGCATCAGTTGTTCTCATTAGACAAATCAGGTCATGGAAAGAGGCCTTGACACAGTCCGGAATTATAAATTCTCACATTATGTATATTATATTTAATTAACCAATTGAATATTATAATAATATAATAAACTTGGTTAAGATACTATAATTATGAGTGTCAGAATAAATAAATGCACATGGCATCAAGTTTATTCAGTACTCAGATATTTTATCAGCCAATGTATGATTAACAGTTAGTAAGGAAGAATGGTATGTTGTTATATTATGTGAAACTCTGAATATGTATCTCATTATTTTGTAAAAAATTTACATGAACATTCACATGACACACATATTATTGTTAGAATAACTCTTTCATAATATTCTACACACCATATATTTTGTATAAGCATGCTTATGATTGGAACATGTTTCATTGTAACTCTATAATTATTCCTTGAGATTTTCACTTGTAATTTTTTTACAAAATGTTATGTTATGCATCATGTATTACCACATTCGCTATGAAAGTGTTTTATGAATAATTTTTAAAGGAATGTTTTCAAAAGGATTTAATTGAAATATTATTTTACTTTAAAACCCCTTATTTTGAATTTCTATTCTCACAATACGTTTTAATTTATATTTTATAGGTTTAGTAGTTTTGTATTACACTGTTGAATGGATGCTTTGTAGAGTTATTTTCCCTTTTAGTGTTGAAGGATTTTAATATTTCTGTATGGTTTTTCAGAATCTAAAGCAAAAATATCCTCTTATGTGGAACATGATGTGTAATTTATCAGATTTTTTTTATAAAAAGATATACACACCATGTTTTATTGAAACTACACTGGCTCCTGGTTAGTCTAGTATTGGGTCATGATAGTTGGTATCAGATGAATGGTTTAGATAACCCTAGAAAATTATAACAACATTAAAAACTTCATTATGTCTTACTAAGTATAAGTCGTCTTAAAATTTTCAGTTTCTATATGAATCATGCCTTTTGTCCCTTTTGGTGGAAATATTATAGAATGTAGTGGTCAGGTCATGTTTATATGGATATAAAAAATTTTAAAACCATAGTTTTTCTAGTCAACACCTCTACAATGTATCCAATTTTCCTCGTGTACTCCAATTTCACTGAGGATCTCGCATTGTGTACTTCTTTATGATTCATGGCCAACATTCATTCTATACACATAATTGAATATATTTTTAATGTTGGTTTCAATATGTTACCTTGACCAAGAACTTTTAATCTCTAATGGACTTTTGGGAGGCCGCACATGAAGGGGATATTCCAGCAGCATACATATGTCAAATCGTGACCTATGTTCTTCATGGTCAGGTCTTGGGCTTTGAAATTCTTGAGTATGAGTCTAATCATTTTCTTTATACACATCAAGTCCATGATTATGTTTCCCAACACCATACACATAATCCTTTCCTTTGTTAGAACATTAAATTCTCACATCTGATTGATCCATGTTGCCCAAGCTTCATCTGGACCATGGAGTCTGAGGATTTTGGGACCTCTTTAGGGATCCCCTTTACTAGGAAATGGGGAAATCACCATCATCGGTGGATCCTGTGAAGTGTCATCTTGGAGGATGGTAGGAAATCCGTACAAGTTATTTGAGAGAGGGTGGAATGGTTATGTTACACAATTAGTTTTATGATCCTTGTTTAAATAGATAATGTTGTATTGTATGTCTTGATATTTAAATATTATATTATAAACATCATCTCTATTTTAAAATGGGATTTATTTACAGAAAAAAATTCATAAAAAAATCAGATAGACGACATGGGCATACCAAAAAACCTCTTATCACTCCCTACCAAACTACTAGATTCTGTAATCATCAATTCATGTTCAGATGGTCCGGACCCTTTTGAAGACATACTCTTGACTTGAAAACACTTCTATAAAGATTCTATTAGCCTAAATTTATTATGAACCTATCAGGGAGACAATTATGTTTAATATAGCATAGAAACATCACAATTCAAACAGTATATGTAGAGAGGGAAATACTACGAAGGTTTGTTCTTATGTTTTACATTATCCAAAAACTATCTATCTTTGAGTGTGTTTCATAAAGCTGTAATAGAGGGTGACCATCAAGTATACTATATGATCCAATAGCTATGTTTTTCTATGTATGGGATTCTGTATGACATCTAAATTTTCATGCACGATGTGGTTCGGGGGATTTATTTGGATCTAGTCCACTCTCAAATCTCTGACCTTCACACCCCACAATCCTCCCTCTAGAAACATGAATGCTTTATGCGTAGGTGTAATCCTAACTGCTCTTGGTGTATATTGAACATGGAATTCAAGGAAATAGAGAATAATCTTGGGATCCACATAATGTTGATGGAAAGAACATCTACGTTGGCCAACATTGTGAAGGGATGTTGGAAGTGATGTGTGTCTAGTTTTGCTGGTGGACATGTACAGGTGTTTTAGAAATGTGTGGAGACAATTATTAGAGGGGGGAATAATTTGACACCCAAAACTTATTTCTTATATAAGAACAATATTTTATGGTTTTACTTCATTTAATTCCCATACTTTCCAAAAAAAATACTTGAAAATTAACACAAGACATTCTTTATTCAATGAAGCATAGAAAATGATTACATTACAATAAAACCCAAAGAACATAATTACCCTAGGATGCCTACTAAAAGAAATATTAAAATCACAGGGAGAGCAACAAATACAAAAAAAAGACACTGAAAATAGTGGGGGCCATTCAGATCTGTCATGATGAATATTAGTATAAACAGAACTATAGTAACCATAAATAACATCATAGGAATGAGGAGAACCATCTTCGCCATGTTTTATTAAAGATGGGGAACCCTAATCATTTTTATATAAATTGTTATGTTAATCCAACTATTTCCACCTTTAGGTGGCCGTTGAATCATTAAGCGTTATAAGACCTTATATCTGTTGGGTATTCTGGTTGTTTAATGTAAATTATCATGGTATAATGAGTTTTCCAAGTATTTAGAGAGTGCATTGGAGTTATAAAATTTTACAACATTTAAATAAAATGTTTTCATATATTTATATGGATAATGATTTAATGTTTAAAATGGGTTTGAATTATAAACACTGTGTTTTGAAAGAAATACCATGAGAAGCATAAATTTGGTACTACATGGTTTTGGTACAAAGAAACATATTTTTAGGGAAATAATACATTGGGAAAATAAAATTAAGGACTGTTGTTGTATATAGTATTTTTAATTGACATAGTGAATAAGTTATTTAAGTGTTTCAAGTGATTTAGAAGGTTACCTTGAAATCTTTTCACCCATGGATTAATAAAAGGAGTGTTTTATTTAGAATTATGTTTGGATTTAAAATTTAATACTAGTTGGGATTTATTTTATGATACATTAAACCTTTATTTTTATCCTTGATGTTTTTAGAACTAAAATGTTTATAAACTATGGAAAATATTAGTTTTAGGTGTTTTATTAATCCTAACAGATAAATTGTATTCTCTATTTTTAAGGAACCTATATATATATAAACCTATTCATATGTTTAACAAAAAAATGAATTCTTACATTGCAAAAATTAGGGGATTCCCCTAGATAGAAGATGGCGATCTAGAAGGCTAACCGACTCAAGGCCTTGGTGGGAATCTCACAGACCCCCTAGGCCAATAGACCAGGGCTATGCACACGTGGTGCATTATAATTTTCACGCACAAGAATGCATATTAAGCCCTACAGTCACACGGGTGTGCATGTTCTAGAGTGCCAGAGCTCTCCGTCATGCGGGGTGGAACAACGGCAGGGGTGGGCGTAGAAGTGCGCCCACAGATTCCCTGTATAGGGAAGTACCAAGGAGGGGAAGGGTGATTTTTGGGCTAAGCTGGGAGCACCAGGAATATGTAGAAGCCACAAAACCTATCCAATTTTGATGCGAGGAGGTCATTTTAATCAGAAAACATATCTCAGGCATCAATGCTCAGTGCGTGAGATCTGTGTCATCTGATCAATTTAGCATTCGAGTCTCTATAGTAAGAATTTTACTTCCATCTTTTTATCAGTCGTTCGATCTCATTGAATCTAATCTGGAGCATTTTCCATTTCAAAAACACCATCAAATACTATATACTTCTAACTGAGTCAAGATTTAATATCGACTGATCATCTCTTTTAAATCCCACGGATGCACCTCAGCTACTGGATCATTTTTCGGTTAATTTCTAACTGTCTTTTATTTTCTGCACCAATCAGCGTCATCTACTTCTTTTCCTCCCACATACGCAACACCAATAGCTATCAGTACTAATTTTTATTTTTCTCACCCCTGTGACACCTGGTTGCCTATGTCCTATTTCATTTTCCACAAGACCAAACACACTTGGACTTAATTTAAACTATGGTTCCATATTTTTCCATTCATGTCTTACTTAAAATAATATATATACATATTATATATATATATATATAATTTTTCACTTTAACCCTATGGGTTTTCTTCCTCTCCAGTGCTTCTTCAACCTTTGATCTATTTCTTCTCCCTCTACGAACCAGGTAGGGGTCCTTAGTTTGTCTTTATTTCTTTTGTTTTGTATTATATATATATATAATATATTCTTAGAAGTATATATATATATGGTTGTTCTTAAAATCTTTCTGATTTCCTTGAATGATCTTATAAACCTTAATTCCTATTTTTGAAAAATGTTTTGGTCATGTAAATCACAATAGGGGTTTATATTGGTACCTAAATTTGGTTTCACCACATATATACACATATGTATATATGTGTTCTTAATAAAACCACATTGATTTATTTATTTAATGTATGAAGGGTTTCTACTCTAATGGAATTGAAAATGAATAAGAACCATTCTAGGTTAGTGGTGTTTAATGTTGATGAAATTATAAGTACATTTCTTTCTTACTTATATATATATAATTATATTTATGTATTTATGTATTTATTTGTTAAATAAAACCCTCATATTTACATTATAGTTTTCATATATTGAATTTTGTTTAAATTATGTTTCTGTTATTCATAAATTATGTATCAGATTGTTATGTTTAAAAAAAACCTTAAAATACATAAGGATATATATATATATATATGACTTGGTCCTAATTTTAATATGAATTCACAAACGTTTGATAAAAGTTATATCATGTGTTCGAAAATGTTAAAAGTTTTCAAGAAATAAATTTGGAATTTGGTCTAGTAATACCACACTTTATAAACACTTTACGTGTATAGGGATTTCACACTTATTTTCATATGTATAAATGGTTCAGGTTATATTAATAAGTGGTGTGGTTGATTTTCATTCTTTTCAATTTAAAACATTGTTCTTAATTAATATGAAGTTCCCTTATAGTGTTTTTTTGGATAAACAGACATGTAATGGGTGTTCTGGAACCTATGTGTTTAATAAATCATATAAAATATTTTATTTCCCTTTAAATTAATTATGCATTCAATACATGATTAATTTCCATTATGCATTTTGGAATATAATATGTTTGCTTTCATAATAATGATTTTGTAAATTAAGGGATTATAAATTTACGTGATGAAACCTGAATAAGTATTTATTTCACATGTATTTATTATTATCACTTGTCATTGTTTAATTTTTTGTAGCTAGGAAATTGTTAGTGTTGATAATTAAATCACGATTCACTATATATTTATAAATTCTAATGAATAAAATAGAAGTCATATGACCATTTATTTATTAAGGAAATAAATTATTCGAAGTGGTATGGGACACCATGAATAATATGAAATGTCAAATTAAATATTCAATGTTTCATGGGACACATTGAATATATGACCATACATGTTATAGGAGGAATGTATTGGACTCAGTATACGATGGGTTGGTGACCAGTTAATGAAATCCCTATGTGTTGGGGAGTAGTTAATGAAATCCCTAAGGGTTGGAGATGATTTAATGAAATTCATATGAGTTGGGGAGAAGTTAATGAAATCCCTATGATGTATCGGTAGCTCTCATGAGACAAATTCGGTCATGGCATGAGGCCTTGAAACAGTTTGGAATTATACTTTCCCTCATCATTTTTATGATATATAATTATACAAGTGAATATTAGACTAGTTATATATACTTGGTTAAGAGATTATACTTATGACTATCATAAGAAGTAAATGTGCATGGCATCATGTTTATTCACTACTCAGATATTTTATCAGCCAATGTATGATTAATAGTTAGTATGGAAGAAAGTAATGTTTTTATTTGATGTAAAACTTTTATTGTGAATAACATTCATTTGTAAATTTTTTACATGAACCTTCTCATGACACACTTATTATTGTTATAATAGATCTTTCTTTATATTTTGAATAAGCCTTCTTATGACTGGAAGACATTTCATTTTAGCTCTATATATATTCCTTAAAATGATCACTTGTAATTTTTGGACAAAATGTTATGTTATGCTTCATGTATTGTAGTTTTTCTTAAGAAAATGTTTTATGAATAATTTTTATAGGTATTTTTTCAAAAAGTTTTCAATGGAAATATTATTTTATTTCAAAACCCCATTACTGGAAAAAAAAATTCTCACTCTACATCTTAATTTAAATTTTATAGGTATAGTATATTTGAGTTATATTGATTGGTGGATGAATTGTGGAGTTCTTTTCTCTACCACTTTTTACAGATTGTAATATTTGTATCTAATTTTAATGAATCTAAACTGAAAATGTCCTCAAAAGTGGAACATAATTTTTAATTTATAATCATTTCTTTTTAAAAAAAATACACAACATGTTTTATTGAAACCGCATCGGCTCCGGGGAAGTTTGGGGTCAGGGAATGACATAACACCTTCAAAAACTGCCATAAAAAATCTCACACCAATACAAAATTTGTTCAAATTAAATTGATTTGGAATTTAGATAAAATAATGTAACTATGGGAGATAATACCTTATATAACATATTTAAAAACCCATTACAAACTAAAGAACCAAAGACAAAACAAATAGTAGAAAAAACACACTTTTCAATATTTTAGGACAAATCCATTAGTAATTCCATCATGGATGAAAATATTGGGTTCTATCACATTTGGATATAAATAAATAGGGGAAAATAGATGAACAATAACCAAACATACAATATGAAACCACCCCAATTAATTTAATCTGTCATTGGACATAAAAACCATCACAATTGAAGTCCTAGTGAACCTCTTTGAACAAGAATTGGAGTGCGGTTCAAAACTATGGGTCTAAATGAAATATAAACAAAACATGGATTTTAAGCCTTGTAGAAGGGAAAAACATAAGGATAGATATTTAAGAATTTACATCATCAATAAAAAGTGATAGAGGAAAAGAGAAAATAAAGACCACCTTTACTGATAAAGAAACCCACAAAAACCCTAGAAGAGGGTCTTGATATGAGAGAATAAAAGTACATGAGAGTGATGAACCATATTAATTGGATTTATAGAAAATAGATTCTACAAATTTGTAACCCTAGGAAATACCTAGATGTGAGATGAATAGGAATATCATAAAAAGGATTATTTTAAGTTAATTAATTAATGCTTATGGTTCTATTTTATTTATGTACATCATGTTTTATGAACCCAGATTACAAGATAGTTGAAATAAAAAGGACATCAATGTGCTTAACATAATATTTTGTAATTTAATTATTTAAAAATTATAATATTAAATTTCTGGGTCACTATAATTATTTCTTCCTAGATAATAGATAGATGACCACTAAAAAGGGGTGTGAATTTATTTTCAAAATTTTAATGAATGAAAACCTCCCTCTTCTAGTATGACCATTAAAATATTTTTCTGAAAAAAAGATAACAATTAGAAATGAAAACAAAATTGAAATACATCAATAGTGGGTATTTATAGTGATATGGGGAACATAAATCCCCATGTACAATCAACAAAAACTCTACACAATGATTTTGGTGATTTTTACTATATAAAACCTTTTACCTTGGGCTACCAACTATGTATAAGTAGATTTCACATAATAAAAAGGTACATGAGCTTTCAAATAGGCTCCCCCATTATAATACCATTACATAGTCTCAACAAACTCTCTTACACTATGTGAAAAAACCGTAAATGAATATAATTTTGTAGATATGATTGAAGAACACATTTTTACGAAACAACTTAAAGTAATTGAAGACTCATCCGGATTATACAATAGTCATAAAGTTATAGACCAGGAAGATATATAGTGAAACTAAAAAATGTAATAACCATATAATGATCATTTATTTTTTATCACTTCTACATACAATCATCTAGAGTTTTCATATGTATGTTCATGTGTCATTGAAGGTTCATATGTCTCTATTCTTATTCTTCCTATAGAAACAAAATATTCTTTTTGTATCACATCTTGAATAGAAGAACAATTTAATCTTCATTATCAACTGATGAATACATTATGAACCTGATAAGACAAGAAATTAAGGATATGTATACAGAAGTTCCAAATATATTTATTGTTTTTTATATAGTGGTGTTATAAATATTCTTTTTTTTTCATTTTTCCCTTCATTAAAAGGAAACATAATATGCATATTGTTTTTTCATTAAATGGATAAAAATTTTGAAATAATTTCCAAAATCATGAAATAACATATCATGATATTTTCTATGTAATAATGAAATTCAACATAAAACTAATTCATTATATGTTATTCAAATATAATAATTATTCACTATAAGATAACATCATGAAATTATTATTAATATTTTAAAGGTATTACCATTAAACTAAGAAAAATATAATTCTCAAG
Organism: Viscum album; assembly: GCA_963277665.1. Lineage (NCBI taxonomy): Eukaryota > Viridiplantae > Streptophyta > Magnoliopsida > Santalales > Viscaceae > Viscum > Viscum album. The sequence continues at coordinate 64,833,072 of OY728165.1, read as the reverse complement.
TGCAAGAAAAATATGATACAATGAAATACAACCTATCATCATCAACTTCATTTGGATTTGTTAAGGTAATTTCTTATTAATACCCTTATTATAATATAATTTCATCCCATATTTGCATTCTTACTAAATCATCTAACATAGTAAATTCTACCATTTTTTGTAATATATAGTTTTACCTTATGAGATAAAATTACATACTTTTTGATTATATGTATATAGTTGATATTCATCAATTTCTATAAGACAAAACATATTGTAAAAGATTAAATACTTTAATATCATATAGTAAACTTAATGATAAATTTTCCTAAAATATTTCAAATATATTTATTAGAGTCAATGTTGGGATTTATTTAATAATAAAAACACATAAAAACTGATATATAATGGGAAACAAATTTTTTTAAACAATGTCTCTCTTTTTAATGATCAAAAAACCAACGAGATAGAATTTTCCCCCTAAAATATTATTTTATCCTTCAAAATATTCACTTAAGATGATACTTTTGGAGAAATAGTGGCTTTCTTTCATTTTTTAATTTTTAAGAAACGTTCCTTTTATAAATCAATATCTTCTTCCAGAAAATATTAAAATGTTAATGTATTTTATTTTCCGTTCCGCCCAACTTTTATTTATTTCAAATAAAAATTAGTGTATAAAATACAACCAATATTGCACAAGAACAATAAAAAATTACAAAATCTATTCATTTTGACCAATATTTCATATTAATTAGTGTTACTAAGTGATCACTATGAAAATAAGTACATATCAATCATAATGGGTAAATAGATACAAAAAAATAGATCATAGGGATAAAAATTAAAATATAATATAGTATAATGGTCGAAAAATCATAAAAAATATTTTATAATCTGTCAAATGATTTTTGACGATAAAAACTAAAGATACTAAAAATAACATTAATAGAAATAAGGAATTGAAATGTTATCATAAAAATAGAATCAATTTTTTTTTAAAATATTATATAAACAAATCATGATTAAAATTTTTTATAAAATTTTACAAATAATGATTTATTTAAATGGATTTAATATGACCATGCCCAAGAATGACCTCTTCATAAACTAAAGAGATTAAATGTATTAACTTCTGATATTTAATCGATTTTTAGATGGTGGTTTCATGAATGATAATTCTTTTCTATAAGGTAAATATGATTCAGGAATAGGGGTGTCTTCTATTTCACCAAAAACATCACCTATTAATGATAAATATTCTCCAAACCTTTTTCAATATACTTGAGTTATCCATAATAGTATAGATTTAATGTTGTCAGTATGCCACTCTGTGGTTTTATTTTTATATGTTTTTGGAACATTAAGAGCCTCATAGATGGAAAAAGGCTTCCTGTTCTACACCAATATGATTACTATATAAACAAAACATTTTAATTTTTTTTTGGATATTGGCAGGGACCTTTTGTGAACCATCTTAGTTGAATATCCTCTTTTGGTTGTGGCAGAGCTTGCTATTTGAGCCTATCCATATGAGCTTGAACAACTTTTGATGGGTGTCCTCATCACTAGAAAATTATAGATCCTGAAGAATTAGATCTTGATCAGATTTATTCTTATTTTGGATGGATGTGATTGATTACTCAATGGCATGATGCCTCTGGCAGTTTCAATAAGGTGGGTTTTGATCTTTTTTGAAATAACATCATGAATCACTCTCATTTTTTGTGTTTTTGTTGGTGTTGTTGTAAACTAATTATACCTAGAGCATGTACTATAATACATATTATTTAATAAACATATTTTGGGAACGAATTGGGTGACCAATTCATGTCTCTACAAGTCTTAAAAAATGAACAGGATGTGAACTCCCTTGTGGTGATGTTAGGTCTCCAAATTCTATGTCAAACCCAACACTTTTATGTCATTCAATAAGATTTTCTTCATCAGTAAGGATTTCCATTTTTTAAATACCCTTAGATGATATTTCTAATTTTACTATTCATTCATGTAGGTTTCGAGACTCCCGCTGAGTTGATGTGTGTTATACTACAACATATTATGTTATGGATACTAAATTTTTCAATTTGAATTCAAATAGAGAAATGCACTCATTAAAAAACATTAACACAAGGATGTCAAAATGTGAAAAAATGATTCATTATTTTCATCAAGGGACACTAGAACATTTAGAAACATAATGGTTTGTAGAACCTCAGAACTCCCTGAGAGGGGAGTGATTAATGATGGTGTCAAATTTCTTTAAATCAATGGATCTTGTCCCCACATTTATAGGTTATTTTAAAACATATTTGAGGGAAACATGTAAAAAACTTAAAATGACATGTAATGTGACAAAAAAACAATTTTACATGGTTCCCTACTAAGAGCTAGTCCAGGGAGAATATTTTTATACTGTGTTAGTTATATAAAAAACTAATCATCAATAATTGTCGAATATAAATGTTCACACATAGTAAATCTATTCAAATCACGCTACCATTACATGATTTTTTAGGAGCACACTACCTCCCTCGAAACAATTCTATCGACTCCCCCTAGCTCACTCCTATGGGTGAGTCTTACTTAGTTAAATGATATGAATGTAACATTAGTATAATCTCATTAAACACTTTTTAATTTACTAGAGTGATAATATTCTTTCACTATAGTCATGAATTTATTCACTGTAAAGCACCGATCATGAAAGCTGAAAGGTCAAAAATTGGAAGTATTACATGTAATCACTTCAATGAAACTCAAGTTATATAATGAAAAATTTAGGATTAAAACATAATATATCATTTGAAAAAAAAACGCATTCTTCATTAAACCACACCACATGTCTCAATTTGTCTTGACAAACACATGGAACATTATGCATGAAATATTTACTATGTGTAACTCTTTCTCAGGGAAGGCCATGCTATTTCCATATTTTATTGTGTTTAACATGAAACATTTTTTGAATAGAACTAAATTTATATGTTGTGTTTCACATGTAATATTCTTCCAAACCTTATTCTTGTGTGCAAAACATCCTTTTGTGAAGACATACATACCTGATAAGAAAAATCATTCTCATAACTCTTTCCTTTTACATATTTTTATGTGATGTTATTGTATTGATATTATACCATAAGATCACTTGACATTATAATTGTTTTTCAACAAAGTGTGTATTTTCAACCAAAAAAATATAATCAATTTACATCAATGAAAGTACTTGATTCCAACAGGGTTGACATCCATCCAAAAGCTGTAAATTTTATTGATCTTTTCAGAAAATGAAACTTGTATTGAATGATATATGAGGCCTAAATAAAAGGTTTCTTAATAATGAATTCATATTGAAATATAGAAACATGAAAAATTACTTTTTCAAACTCACTATTTCTTTACACACTTCTATACTGTTTGAGTTTGATAGAGAATTTTATTTTTGTAAGAACCTGGTTTTTTCTACGAATGACTTTTCAATATTCTTGATGATATTTCAGAGCAGCTCCTTCAGACGGCGTGCGATTCCGAGCCTCGGTGTGGCAAGAATTAAATTTTCAGTGCGTTCACACTGGAAACACTAAATAAATGGGATAACTCCTAAAAGGTGATCTGGATTGGAGATCCGAGTGTATGGATGGGTCTGGAATGGGGTTTTTACTATAGGAACGACATATAACTTGTTGGCGCGGGATGTTTGGACCCCTCGCTCGATTTCAAAATGTTAAACGGATAAATTATTTAATTTATTTATTCGTTTAAAGTTTAAACTCGAGTATCTATTAAATGGTGGCTTGGATTGGAAAACGGAGGGCACTGTTCAGTTCGGAGCGTGCATTTTACCCTAGGAGGAGTATAAGTTTCGCGGGCATGGGCCATTTGTGAAAAATGGCCCCCAGGGCGTTTTTGTAATTTAGTGGCTTCATACGTTAAAATTTATATCTTTTGAACGGGGTCTCAGATTAAAATTATAAGACCACCGTTGTGCTCGAGAGGTGGTGTTTACCCTAGGTGAGGCTTAACCTCGACCCTGCTGAGCGTTCGGGTTCGGGCCGATGGGCGGGCAGTTAAGCGTTTTCTATTTATATGCTTAACTCACCCTTCCTCCCTCTTCTTCTTCAACACCTGGACAGCTACAAGGAGTAATTCCCCCCTCTCCTCCTCCACCTCTGGCGAAGCAGCTCCGGCAAGGCGGCGGATCGTAGAAAAGCTCCAGGAAACACCCATGAGGTAGGGTCTTGTTGTGTTTTTTCCCTTCCCGCACCTACTTTGAGCAAGTTCGATACTGTCGAATTGCTGTTGGATTTTCGAACGAACCACAGGAATGCATAGTCAAGTTTTTTCTCTTTCTATCGCTTGTTTTGGTTCGTAAATCCGAGTTGCGATGAGGCTGCAGTGGCCTAGAAAAGATTGCGGGAATTTTGGGTTGTCCCGACCGGTTTGGGTGCTCTGGCGGTCCAAGGCGCGGCGGCGCGGGTGAAGGGCGGCAGTGACTTCTCGTTCAGGCGGTGAAGGAGGCTCCGGCTCTAGGTAGCGGCGCAGCTTGCGAGCAGTGGCGCGACACTTCGAGCAGGGGGCGAGCACCGGTGGGGAGCGGGCACGAGGTCGAGGAAGACCGGGGCCGCTGACCCCTGCCGGCAGACAGCGGACCTGCTTTTGCGGGTCTTTGCGTGAAAGAGAGACCTGCCTTCGGGCCGGTCTGGTTTGGTGGATCGCGGTCCGCGCGGGTGATCCGCAGACCGCAATGGCTCAACCTGCTAGGCCGCGGGCAGGCCTTCTTGAGCCGGTCCAGGGGGTGGGGACCGGCTGGACCGGTCCGAACAACCCCCTCTTACGTCCAGTGACGATTAAAAATGCCGCAACGTCCAAATAGTGCATCTGTTTGACGCGCTGTTAGCAGTAGTAGATCTGTATCGACGAGACGGACTTTTGGAGAAGGTTTTGGGAATTTTTTATTCCAGAAATGAGGGGCCTCGGACGCGTGATGCGTCTATAGGTGGATGAGCGTTTTTCTCGAGATTCTTGTTTTGGATGGCGAGGACGCGTCCGACGCCCGTTTTGCGCAACGTCAGTGGTGTTGGGACCATGGAATCTGGGTGGAGCTTTCCAGGTGTTTTCTGGCATTGAGGCCGAAGTTGAGGCACGGGCCGCATGGCTCGTCTTTTGAGCTGCGTGTAGCTTTTAGCGACTTTTTCCTCGGATGTCCGTTCGGGGCGTGTGAGCAGTCGATGTTGGGTGTTTTTCCGAGGGCATCGCGTTGGCGTAGTCTGCCCGCTGTAATTCCGCCGGATGGTGGGAGCCCCGTGAGGGCCATTTCTTGAGTTGACGGTGATTTCCAGCTTTATCATCGGGCGACCGTTTTGGACTATTGAATAGTCCATTTCGTGTACTTTTTCGAGAGGATCACAACGGTGCGATCCATTCATGGAGTTTTAGGACCGGGATATGGGTCCCACGAAGCACCGCTCATGTGCGGTGCACCGGAATGCATTTTTTTCTCCGGATATCCATTTCACTCAAGTGAGTAGTGATTTTGACGTGTTTTCCCGAGGGGATCGCAATATTGCGATGCGCCCGACTGTTTTCGGGGCCAAGGCTTGGGATCATGAGACGTCGTTCGGGCATGAGGCGGTGTTGGTGACTTTTCCATCGGATATCCATTTAAGGCGACTAAGTAGTCGATCTTGCATGTTTTTTTGTGAGGATTGCAACGGTGTGATCCGTTTGGTTGTGTGGAGCCTCTTGCGTGATCTTATTGAATGTGGAGCATGAGAGGTGCTCCGGTGGTGGTTCGTCCTACCTTGTTTGTAGAGGACCCTTGGCGTGTGATCGCGCACTCTTGGGAGTGATGTAAATGATTCACAAGATGTGGTTGGTCGTGCCTGGGCCTTTGAGGTAGAGTTGTTATGTCACGCCTTCACGTTGACGCTGGGTGTCATGTGCACGATAGCATTTGGGCTAGAACGAGGTATACTCCGGGAGTATACAGAAGCGCTTGGAGGTATGTGTGGTTTGTACATGGTAACGTTGGCGTGCTCGGTTGGGGTTGACTTGGGACCACACATCGTGTGGGCCCCACATGCACGTCGTGATCTTCTTTATGTAATTTGACCTCTCGCGACGTAGAGGGTCCCTCTGTGCTCGTCTGTTTGACCAGCAAGGTGGATTTTACCCCTGGCTTTGTGCTCATTTTTTTGACCAGCAGGGTGGAGTTTTCCCTGGCCTGGTGCCCTTTTGTCTGACCATCAGGGTTGAATGGTCTCCCCCTGGTCTTGTTCTCATTTGGCCGACAGAGATGGTTTGTTCCTCTATTTCTTCAGTTGTGAGGGGTTCCAGTACCATGCCCTTTCACCGGACTGCAACACTGTTTGCAACTATGGGTGTTCGTACAATGTGGGTGTTTTCCCCACTTTATGGGATGATTTCACTCAGTCCGCTTCGATAGTGACTCAACGGATTGGAGCGAGATCGCCTTGTGAGATCTGGGGAGTTTCTCCCGTCACCCCGTGTTCCCTGGTAGAGTTCTTGTAGATTCGGTGTGACCAACACTTTATGCGGTCACCGAACCTCTACCCAGGAAGTTGTTTCCAACAGATCTGAGGTTTTTTGAGTAGGGCTCGCCAGTGTGTTACCATCCAGCAGGGATGGCCAGTACAGCGGTGTTCACCAAGCATTACCATCCAGCAAGGATGGCCAGAGCAGTTCTAGCCTTACCTCCAGTGGGGCTGGGCAGTGGTCCCCGATGCCAGGCTTACCTCTAACGGGGCAGGGCAGTGGTCCCTGATGCTGGGCTTACCTCCAGCGGGCCTGTTCAGTGGTCCCTGATGCCGGGCTTCCCTCCAGCGGGGTTGGGTAGGGGTCCCCGATGCTTGGCTTACCTCCAGCAGGGCGGGGCAGTGGTCCCCAATGCCGGGTTACCTCCAGCTGGGCTGGGCAGTGGTCCCTTCACCGACTTTAGCCGGGTCTCCCTCTAGTGGATTACCCTATTACAGGACTGGGCAGTGTGGCACCCACTGACTTTCCGGGTCTCGCTGTAGTGGGAACCCGTTGACTTCCAGGGATCCTCTAGCGAGGCTGGGCAGGGGTTCGCCGGTCGACTTTGGGAAAACCTCTCGACTGTGGGACAGTGATGTGGTGTGGTTTGACGTTCCCCCAGAACTCTTAAGTACGAGGAGCTCTTTCCCCCACCGAGACACATCCTTGTGACGTGACCTTAAACCGTGCGGGCGAGTCAGTGCCTCCCAGAGCGGATAGTGTCGAGGTGCGGTGATTGAGCACTTGTCTTGTAGTTCGGGGCAGACGTGCCGGATGCTGGGTAGCGATGGTGTTTCTTCTGGGACTGTTGGGTACTCTTTTCAAGGGCTGAGCTACTGGATGGGGATCCTCGTACAATGTTGTTCATGATTCTTGTTGAGCATAAGGATATGTATATACCTTGTTACAGCACCCACCTCTTTGGTTGGTTACTCTTCTTCCAAGGGAGGAGAAGACACGCGGGGTATGACACATGCATTATGTGGATAGCTTCTCATGGTTGGAAGAGTCTAATCTCCTACTAAAGGTAGCGAAGTGTCGATGGGAAGTTCATCATCTCACCGTTTCTAGCTCCTTGTGTTTGGAAAAGTCTACCTTCTTTCCTCTTGTTGGGTTGATCTGGACTCTTTTCTGTACTCCTTACTGCACTTTCATATATACTCCTCTACTTTTGATGTTCGCTCTAACTCTCACCCTTTGGTACCTCCTTTTGTTGCTCCCTCGATCCTTCGGGGTATCCTACTGAGTATTTTTATACTCACCCCTGATTGGGCTTTGCCCGCACTTGGTGTGCCCTTGCAGACGACGGTCAGGTGGAGCGTGACTTCAGTAGAGCAAAAGAGCATGGGAGCTTCGACCGTGTGCGGTGGTCATGTCCGAGTTTTAGGTGGGAGAGCCATCAGCTGTTTGTTTTTTTACCTGTTGCCGGGTTGTGCCACATTTTGGTTGGGCACGTGTTTTGCCCTTCTCTTTTCAGTTTACTTTCATCTTGTTCCTTGTACTGTTTAGAGGTCGATGCACATTTGAGGTATTTATATAGCAGTTTCCCTTTTCTTTACTTGTCTCTTATTTTAATCTGCATTGTTGCATTATGTGTGTTTCGTGTGTGTGTACAGGTACTTAGGAAAAGGCCTTCGCGAGTTTTTGTGCCTTCGGCACTGGTCGCCAGCCCCTGGCTTATGAAGGCGGGCTTGGGGTAGTTTCGGCTCGAGCCTAGGTAGGGTCGGGTCGTGACAATTTTCTCCTCAATGTCCATGTCTAGTTTATTTTAAAAATAATTTATTAAAAATAAATTCATTATTATCATCGATGAAGTGATACTATTGACCCCAAAAAAAATTTATTGAGAAATAGGAGGGCCTCAAGAGGGATCTTGAAGGCTTATAAAAACCATATAGAGGTTATTGAAATATTCTTCTAGTTTTCTATTGACGTAATCATCTCTTCATCATCACCAAAGTGAAAAAATGAGGATTCATAAAACAATTGAACTTCCATTATAAATACAAATAGGTATCACTTTTCATGAAAATCTAATATCCATCTTTTACTATTAATGAAATTATTTAGTAGTATATATTCTTTTTCTGTCCATTCAAAATCAATTACTTGACAACTCAAAAAAATTCTTGAAATGAGTTTTCCCTTCATTTAATATGTAGAAGAAGCATAAATTCTATTTTTAGTCTGTTAATGATGATTTTAAGAGGTTTTATCTTTAGGGAAATATGGGTTTTGGTAGCACATAGGATGATGGTATAATGTATTCCCATGAATTTCAGATATAGATTTGATACCAAATCATTTTCATTTGTTGTAAATGATGAGTCATACAGTGATATAAAATATAATTTTTACTAAAACTAGTTAACTTGACATGATATATTAGAATAATAAATAAAATGTTCGAACAAAAAGTTAAAATTAGATTATAAAATATAATTACATGGAATATGTGAAGGTACAAAGAATAGAAATACATTAAGAGAAATAAAATAAAAGTAATTCTAATTTAATTAAGTACAATATATTAGAAAAAAAGGCTTCGTAAATATGAATTCTAATTTATTTTTACCTCAAAAAAGACTATGCATATGTAAATATTTTATGTATTATCTCTTAATAAATGAAATATTTAATCAGTGTGATTTATTTTTTATGGTTTATCAAATTATTTTAATTGTTGATATCGATGTTATTTTCACATTAGATTGCTACATAATTTAAATTAAATCCAAAATCCCTTAAATTTTGATTCATCTATAGAAATTGTTCACAAAAACTTCCTATTAGAAGCTATTTAACTTCTAAAGTTTCGAATATTACAAAGAATGGTTTCTTACTTGACTAATATAAAAGGTATTATCCAAGAAAATGAAAGATTACATAGGTTCTCTTCTTATCTATCATACTTGTAGAAAAATTAGCCTCAAAATATGATGTCTAATTAAAAGCATATGGTTTAGAAAAAAGGATAGAAAAGGACCCATTTACTTTTAAATATATTAATATAATGCTTCTAGTATTTCAATAATATTTTGATGGATTTGATTGAAATGATTCAAAAAAGATATACTAAAAACAAAATATAAAACTACATATAAAAAGATAAAAAATCAATCGATTCCTTTCTATTTTTTTCAACTTTTTTTCCAATTTCATCAATATCATTTTTATGTGTGGTTATCATTGGATTTTGGAATATTTTTTTTGTTTTCAAGATCATAATTTGTATGTAAATCTAGTATATATTTTCATTAGTATAAATTATATCCAAATATTTTTTGTGAAATTTTAAATAATAAAAAATAGTCTAACTCACCCATTATACAAATGATAAATTCCATTTGGGAAGTTTTGAAAAAGAATTGCAATTTGTTTTGTTTTTGTGCTAATAAAATATCATTGTTATATATTTATACTTACAAAATATCAAAGGATGAAATTTTATTAAATAATATGGGATCTTCGACTCCAACTGTAAAACCATTTGGAAAAAAGTGATAAATATTTCATATCATTCCCTTGGAGTGTCTTTATGACTTCATAGTGCATCGGTATGCTTAAAAGATTAATTTTGAATGTTAGAGTCCTCAAAACCAAGAGTATTTTTTACATAAACATTCTCCATTAATATCGATTAAGTCAAAAATATTTATCCTTCATATATTATCATTTAAAAGTAATATATGATTCATACTCTAAAAGGATAGTATTATATTATAACCTATCTACAATTCAATAGTTTTATAAATAATCTAAAACTTATTATCTATAATATCCTTTGGAAACTAATCTAGTTTAAGGATATTTATTACACCATGGTCACATTTCATGTTTCTAAAAAACCATTTCATTCCAAATATATGTTAGTTAGAGGGTTATTCAACAAATTTCCAATATTTCATTCTTTTTAATTAATTCAAATCATATTGCATGGACCACATCAAACTTTCATTTGATAAAGCTTCTTCTATATATTTATGTTCTATTTGGGATAAAACGAAATTAATTGAACAATATTTCTTATGTGTCATATATTTATTACTAATTAATCTAATATTCATATAACTATTTCTAAAGGATGGTGTTGACCTCACCTGTTTTGATAATCTCAATCATGTATTCATATGTGTTGAAAATCCCAATTATGCTTTCATTCTCTATGATATTGTTAAGTATCATTGATCTATACTTTAATTCATTCAAATCTGTGATCAAACCAATAATAATTTTTAAAATAGTCTTTGGAATATGTTAATCCTCATTTATCCATGTTCATACAAGTTATAAATTAATTCTAACACAATCGGATGTGTTCTGCATAAAACAGATAAGTAATCTTCCTATAACTACTGATAAAGAGCTACCGGTAACCAGTCTACCGATAGACTTAGTCTACCGACAGACAGATACCGATAGACTCAACACAGAGCTGCCGATGTGCTTATAAATATAAGCTACTGACTTACAGACAGCTACCGATACAAATATAGAGCTATCGATGCATGGATCTACCGATGCATAGAGCTACCGATGCATGGAGCTACCGATGCATGGAGCTACCGACGCATGGAGCTACCGATAAACAAAGTCACCGATACAAGCATGTACCAACCGAAGCATAGAGCCACTAATAGAGTCAAAGAAACTAATGACATCAAGCTACCGATGTTCAAGCTACCGATGTTCAAGCTACCGATGTTCAAGCTACCGATGTCCAAGCTACCGATGCTGATTACCTACCGATCACTCGACTCACTGTTTGAATTTCTTTATTTATCTTTATCTATCTAACGGTCATATCATACATTTTAATGATTTGTCATATATCTAATAAAGGTTGTCGGATGTCAGGAATCTGTACCTGGTACCTACAGAAAGGAAATCTTTTATGTCCCCTGTTGCACGTGACATAAATACATGAAGACTCTGCTGAAGAAAAACAAGCGAAGAGATAACACACACAGAGACAAGACATACGACATACTCAAGAAGAGTTCTGTGCATACAAAAGAATATCGAAGAGCTTCATCGACTAAATTTTTCACTCTGTGAACCTGGAGCATACGACACTCTGTTTCTCAAACAGAAACGAGAAGAGGACTCAAACTCACTTCTGATCGAATCAAAAGGAGTCCAGAGCTACACTGAAATCACCAGAACCACTTCTAAACTCTACATCTCCTGTTCTGTGATTTATTACTATACTTTTCGAGCAGTGTGTGTTATCTGCTGTATCTAACACATACAATGTCTCCTGTACTTAAACTGGAGGATTTGTAAATCCTTACCAAACTCTTTCATTCTTTCATTCCCACGAAGAATAGTGGTAGAGGTCGTGTGTGACCTGGACGGCTGGTTGCTGTTGAACTGTTTCCCACGAAGAACAGTGGTAGTGGTCTTGGACCTGGACAGTTGTAAACTGTTGAACCCTGATCCAGGGTGTGGATCATTTTTATATAAACTTTTGAGAGGACTAAGTCTCGGCTTGAGACTGAACCTCTTGGTTACATTTGTTGTGCCATCTCTTTCAAAGTTTTATTCTGCTTCTAACCACTTTAAAACCAATACTGTTTTTAAAGTTACTTTGATAATTAAATTAGCAAGTGTTTATGTTAAGTGTAGATTAGTAAGTTAGTTTCAAAAGATAATCACACACTCCTGGGTTGATTGACTGGGAATTAATCAATCCCTTGAGAATCTGACAGAACCTCTACTTTAATATAAATTCACTACAGTTTAATTTATTATTTTATTTGGGGGTCTTTGAGACACTGTTGTTTAAATACAGAAATTTTAATTGGTACTCAATTCACCCCCTCTTGAGTGACCACTCCGACCAACACTTGGTATCAGAGGATTGAAAATACTTTTTAACCGTACTCTGCTTTTGAACTATGATTTTAGTTGTATTTTAAAGTTCTTAAAATTTCTGTTATATCTAAATTTTTATCTCTTTAAAATTTTCTCATCATGGAAAATAGACTTGAGGGTGCTGCTACTAACCGGCCACCTTTCTTCAATGGAACCAATTATGCTCAGTGGAAACTGAAAATGAAAATACATCTAGAAAGCATAGGTTTTGATATTTGGACTGCTATTGAATCAGAATACAAAATTCCCACTACTGCTAGATCTACTTGGGATGAACCTATAAAGAATGCTTACAATAACAACTGTAAAGCTATGAATTCCTTGTACTATGCTCTAGGAGATGAAGAGTTTAATAGAATTTCTGCTTGTAAAACTGCATATGAAATTTCAGATACCTTAGCTGTTTCTCATGAAGGAACAACGAATGTTAAAGAAATGAGATTGAACACTTATACTATCAAGTATGATAATTTTAAAATGATGCCTGACGAACCCATTTCTGACATGTATCTCAGGTTAAATGAAATTGTAAATACAATGATCTCACTGGGAAAGGATGTCTCATCGAAGGAACAAATTATGAGAATTTTGAGATGTCTACCTGATAGATGGAGAGGCACATCTGTCTCAATCATAGAATCATGTGACATTACTACTCTACCTGTCAAGGAACTAATTGGCAAGCTGATGATGTATGAAGAAGAGCTTAAAGTGAATAAGGAGGAAGAAAATGAACCTGCAAGAAATTCTGTCGCTTTCAAATCTTCAACTTCAAAGAATAAGGACAAAGAAAAGCTTCAAGCTATAGTTGAAAGATCAAGCTGTGAAGACAGTGAAAGTGATTCTGACAGTGATGCTGAGATGGCTCACATTGCTAGAAGATTTAAGAAATTTTATAGGAAAAAGAAGTTCTTCAGAAAAACAAATTATAAGGGTAAGTATGATCACCAAGGAAAATGGAAAAAGGATTGGAAGAAGAATGACAGATCAGATGATGTTGTCTGCTATGAGTGCAAGAGAAAAGGACACATTAAAGCCGACTGTCCAAAGCTGAAGTATAAAATGAAATATGAATATAAGGACAATAAGTTCAAGAAAGTCATGAAGGCTACTTGGAGTGCTTCTGAGGATAGCTCTACTGAATCTGAAAGCTCTGAAACTGAACACAAAAATAAGGCAAATATGTGCTTTATGACAAACACTTCTCAGGTAACTACTGAAACTCCTGCTTTAAATTATTATTACTCTAGAGATAATACAGAATCTGACTCTGATTCTGGAACAATGTCTAAAAATGAATTGTTTGAGTACTGTAATATGCTGGAAGAGACATGTAATGAACTTAAGGATAAATACAAAGGTTTAAAGAAACAGCATGCTTTAAGTGTTAAGAATAAATCTGATCTTGATATTGAAAAGGAGAAGAATGCTCAACTGTTAAAAGAAAACACTGAACTGAAACTATCTAATGAGCAACACAAGAAAGACATAGAGAAGTTCACCAATGGAAAAAATACACTAACACGGATTCTAGGAAAGCAAACAGAACCTAAATATACTACTGGTATAGGATACCAACCTGGACAAAGGAAAATTTCCAAAACTAGATTCATTTCTAAATCTGGACAGAATGAAGGTAATTCTGGAACTTCATATGCTTCAACCAGTTATATACATAGCTATGGATCTAATAAATTCTATCTTTCAAAGCATATCAATTCTACAAATTATATGAGACCCATTAGACAAATATGGGTACCTAAAGTGTTATTGGCTAACCTGTCTGGACCCAAGAAAATCTGGGTACCAAAATAATCTCCCATCTAAATCTGTTTTGTAGGGAACTTGCTTAAAGAGCTCCTGTAAAGAGACCAGGTATTCGGACAGTGGATGTTCAAGACATATGTCAGGAGACTTTTCTTGTTTCAAGAGTTTAATAAAAGTTGATGGAGGTTTTGTCACCTTTGGTGATAATTCAAAAGGGAAAATCATCGGCCTAGGCCAGATTGGTAACACTGATTCAATTTTGATCTCTAGAGTTTTATTTGTTGATGGCCTTAAATACAATTTATTAAGTATTTCTCAGTTATGTGATGATGGTTATCATGTTAAATTTGAAAATGATTCTTGCAAAGTTTTTAATTCTAAGAATGTTTTGGTATTTTCTGCCTTAAGAAAGGAAAATGTTTATGCTGTTAATCTTAATTCTTTAGCTAACCAGAATATTACTTGTTTGAATGCTTTTCATAAATAATCATGGCTATGGCACAGAATATTGGGACATTGCAACATTCACTCACTTAGAAAACTCTCTAGAAAAAACCTAGTTAGAGACCTACCTAAATTAGAATTTCCAAATGATAGAGTGTGTAACCCCTGTCAAAAGGGAAAACAACGAAAAGTTTCTTTTAAATCAAAGAAACATGTTTCGACTTCTCAACCACTTGAATTGGTTCACATTGATTTGTTTGGACCATCAAGAGTTTCTAGTTTAAATGGGAAGCATTATGGTTATGTTCTTGTAGATGACTTTTCTAGATATACTTGGGTATATTTTCTAGCTCACAAAAGTGAAGCTTGTTCTTACTTTGTTAAATACTCTTAATCTGTAGAGAACCTTGGTGGACATAAGATTAAAAACTTGAGGAGTGATCATGGTCGTGAGTTTGAAAATCAAGATTTTGAATCTTATTGCTCACACAATGGCTATACTCATAACTTTTCTGCCCCTAGAACACCCCAACAGAATGGTGTAGTAGAAAGAAGAAACCGAACCCTTCAAGAAATTGCTAGAACCATGCTCAATGAATATGACATGCCTATTTATTTTTGGGCTGAAGCTGTAAATACAGCTTGTTATGTCATTAATAGAGTCTTAATCAGACCTGTTCTTAAGAAAACCCCTTATGAATTTTGGAACAATAGAAAGCCTAAGGTTAATTACTTTAAAGTTTTTGGATGCAAAGTATTTATTCTGAATACTAAAGATAATCTGGATAAGTTAGCTTCCAAAAGTGATGAAGGAATTTTTCTGGGTTACTCTATGTCAAGTAAAGCCTATAGAGTATTCAATAAGAAAACGAAATGTGTGGAAGAATCTGTTCACATCAAATTCGATGAAACTGATCCACATGAGCCTAAAACTTCTCTTGAAAATCTTGAAGAAGACTTATCTATTCTGGACCTTAATGATAAATCTAAAGAACCTGTTATCAAAGCATCCAGTTCTGGACTTTTTCCAGAATCTGCTTCTGTTGAACCCGAACCTATAGATGAACCTGATTTTTCTAGTCCAACCTTTACCAGATCAACGAGGACTCTAAAGAACCATCCTTTAGATTCTGTTGTAGGAAATCTAGATAGAGGAACACAGACTAGAGCTTCTCTAAGAAACCAGGTTGAACATCAAGCTTTTCTTTCACAGCTAGAACCCAAAAATATCAATGATGCTATCAATGATGAATTCTGGGTAATAGCTATGCAGGAAGAATTAAATCAGTTTGAAAGAAACAAAGTCTGGGAATTAGTTGACAGACCTAAGGACACTTTGACAATAGGCACAAAATGGGTTTTTAGAAATAAAGTAGATGAATCTGGAAATATAGTTAGAAATAAAGCTAGACTAGTTGCACAAGGATATAGTCAAGAAGAAGGTATAGACTATGAGGAAACTTTTGCACCTGTAGCTAGACTAGAAGCTATTAGGATCTTACTTGCATATGCTGCACATCTGGATTTCAAGTTATATCAAATGGATGTGAAAAGTGCATTTCTAAATGGTTTTATAATTGAAGATGTTTTTGTAGAACAACCACCTGGATTTACTAACCCCCATTTTCCAAATCAAGTTTTTAAACATTCTAAAGCTTTGTATGGTTTAAAACAAGCTCCAAGAGCTTGGTATGATAGACTTAGCAATTTCCTTATTTCAAAAGGTTTTACTAAAGGGATTGCTGATCCAACTCTTTTCATTAAAAGAATTTCTAAAGATGTTTTAGTTGTACAAATATATGTTGATGATATTATTTTTGGATCTTCTAAACACTCTTTATGTACTGATTTTTCAAAAAGTATGCAAAATTAATTTGAAATGAGCTTAATGGGAGAGCTTAAGTAATTTCTTGGATTTCAAGTATTTCAAAATGAAAATGGTATTATTTTGAATCAAAGTAAATATACAAAGGATCTTTTAAAACGTTTTGGTCTGGATAGTATCAAGGAATGTGAAACTCCTATGAGTACTACCTGTAAATTGGATGCAGATGAAACTGGGAAACCAGTTGATCAAACAAATTACAGAGGTATGATTGGTAGATTACATTATCTTACTGCTAGTCGACCTGATATTATGTTTAGTGTGTGTATGTGTGCTAGATTTCAAGCTAATCCAAAAGAATCTCATTTGCTTGCTGTTAAAAGAATTTTTAAATATCTCAAACACACGGTTAACTTAGGTTTGTTTTACCCAAAAGGACAATCCTTTGACTTAATGAGTTATTTAGATGCTGACTTTGCTGGTTGTAAGTTAGATAGAAAAAGCACATCAGGAACATGTCATTTGCTTGGAAAATCTTTAGTTTCTTGGTGTAGTAAGAAACAGAACTCAGTTGCATTATCTACTGCCGAAGCAGAATATATAGCTGCTGGTAGTTGCTGTGCACAAATTCTGTGGATGAAACACACTCTTTTGGACTATGGATATGTTTTTAAACATGTTTCAATCAACTTTGATAACACCAGTGCAATAAACATCACTAAGAATCCTGTATCTCACTCTAGAACCAAACACATAGATGTAAGACACCACTTCCTAAGAGATCACTATCAAAAAGGTGATATTTCTCTTGAATTTATTGGTACTGAACCTCAGTTGGCTGATATTTTCACTAAACCTTTAAGTTCAGATAGGCTAAGTTACATAAGACACGAATTGGGAATGTTTAATCACAACCGATGTGAAAATCCTCACCGATGTTGAAAATTCTCACCGATGTGAAATTCTCACCGATGTTGAAAATTCTCACCGATGTGAAATTCTCACCGATGTTGAAAATTCTCACCGATGTGAAATTCTCACCGATGTGAAATTCTCACCGATGTACAATTCTCACCAATTTGTTTTTCTCACCAATGATTAACTCACACCGATGCAATGTTTTCTAAAACTTCTGTCTGCCGCCAAGAATATGAATCGTTCTATTTTATTTTATTACTATATTTTAGTCATTTATTTGGAATTCCTAAATGATAAAAACTAAGTCTAAGCCACTTCCTACCTCACCGAGCTCAAAACCTCTCACCTTCGAACCTTTGCTCCCAAATCGGCCAAGAACCCTAAACCCGCGATGGAAAAAACTAAGCTTCCTATCGTCAGAGATGAAAGTGGAGAACCAAACGCTAAGAAGCAGAAGACACAACATAAATCCAGTGTTAGTGAAGTCAGAACTAGATCGGGAAAGCGACCAGTGAATCCTCACTTGCAGAATAGAGACATAGTAATCGAGAAGGAACTGTGTGTGGAATGGCTACTGCCTAGAAAATCGTTGGTACTCAAAATTCTGGAGGACCAAAAATGGGTGGATTGTTTCTCGAATAACAATGGCCCATACTACCCGAAGTTGATAAAACAGTTCTACGAGTTTGTAACCTTCGAGAAGTCTGAAAATGAGAATCGGGTAAGCTCGTTTTTAAATGGAAAAGAGATGTCTTTTTCTTCAGTTGAGTGGGCTGAGTGTTTGAAAGTTCCACATGAAGGTGTCTCTGGGTATGTATCAAGGGAAATGCCACCTAGCAGTGATATCTTTGATTATGAAACCGCCTTACAAGAGCTGACTGGTAATGGGACTCAAAGGCAAGTGGTTGCTACTGAAATGGATGGAGAGAATCGACTGCTCTTCAAGTTTGTTCAGCATGTGTTGATACCGAGGCGAGGAGATTTTGAAAATCTGAGATATCAAGATATCTATCTTCTTCATTTGCTAAGACATGGTGTAAAAATCAATCTGTGCAGATTGTTAATGCTTCAAATGGAAGACATGATTAGACCAAAGTCAAAGACTAATGCTTTATTCTTTGCCAAACTGATTTCAGTAATGATAAAAGTGAAAGGAATAGCTGAGTCTCAGGATGAGACAGTTGTAGTCAAGAACAATTTCTGCATCACCTCGACTGTTTGTAAGTACATGAAAATTAATTGGAACCCATGGAAGGGAGAATGGGTCAGTGATGATCAGAAGATATATGATAGGTTTAATCCTGTGGATCATCCCTCAAGACCAAAGGATATGAGATATCCGAATCTGAGACCTGATGAAGAGGAACCTGTTTATAGTAGTGAAACAGAAGATGAAACAGAAGAAGAAGAAACTCTCATGGATGTTGGAGGAGATCCAGACTTTCCCCCAAGTCCTATTGCAGAATTGGTTTATTCTAGGAAAGGAAAGGTAGAGGAAATTTTGTCTACTCATGAGGAAGACTAGTCTGTACCTCACTAAGAAGAAGAGGAAAAGGAGAATGTATCTGAATCTCCTGCTTCTGGTAGTTTAAGTATGAGTCCTTTGATTGGAAGCTCAGCTATGCTGACTGCTGAAGTAGAAAGAGATACAGAAGAAGCTGTACCTGTATCAGAAGATCTTCTAGATGCTGCACCGGTGGAACTTGTAGTAGAAGATTCTGATGAAGAGAATCCAGCACTGAATGCTGTTGTGATACATGATAATGCACCCATTGAGGGGGAGCATCAATCTGTTATTGGAAATGTTACATTAGCTGTTGAGCTTGGAGACTGGGTAGAAGACCCAGGGTTTATAGTCTGTGGATTGGAATATCCGGATTCTGATAATGAGATGACTGTGAATAGACCGAAGACCAATTATGATCTTGCTTCTGAGTTGTTGCCAGATGATGTAGTCAGATTACATGATCTGAATAAGCTGAAAGAGGACCTCAAATCCAGTTTTGTTGAAGAGGTGAAGTTAATGGAAACCTCTCTTTCATCCTCAATTAATTCAATAATGACTGATTCTGTAGCCAGTTTGGCCTCATCAAAGGGATCTGCTGCAGTTGTTTCCAATGATTTTGTCTCTAAATCTGATCTTGAATCCATGAAGAATGAGCTGAAAGAATCATTCAGTGCATCAGTAGCTGAGATGAAGCAAAGCTTCTATGAAGAAATGAAAATGTTAGAGAGATCCTTCGAGCTTTCTCTAGCTTGTAATTTATCTTCTTTTATGTCTGAGATTATGGAAGAAGTGAAAGAGTGCCAGACTCAGTCTTCTAGGATCGAAGCAGATCTTGAAGCTCTCAAGACATCAGTTGTTGCTTTGGATTCTTATATGAGCTCCAAGTCTCAAGCTGACAAGGACCTAGCTTATGTGAAGAGTGTAGTAAGCCAGTTTGTCTCGGTGTTTGAATGTTTAAAAACCTCAGTGAAGGATCATGTTCAATTACAAGACTCTCAAGTTCAAAGCCTAATCAGTGGTTTGTCTAAGAGTTTCAAAGAAACTGTTTCCTTCTCTCTTGGCCCTCTCACATCCAAACTATCAGTTGATCTGAATCAAGTTCGAGAAATGTTGAAAGAGGAGATTGGTTCTATTTCAACCAGTGGATCTGTGGACTCATCAGAGCTGAGTCGAGTGTTGCTTTCTACAAGATATTCTGCGAGAGAAATAATGAAGATTGTTCAAGATAATATGAGAGAAGCCTCTGCCTCTCAGGAAGCCATAAAGAACAAAGTGGATCACTACTTCACCAAAATTTTCACCAAGCATCAACTCGATCACCACTTCAAGCTGATGTTGGAAAACATGAAGCTACCCCCAGTAACTCAAGATTTTAGAGAACAAGTGAGCAAACAAAGAGAATTGAATCCTGCCTTAGAGAAATTCATGGAGAACAAAGATGATTTAATCTCTGCTATGGAAAGAGGAGAAGGAATTATTATGGATTTTAGAAATCTGCTGCTGCCCTTCTTGCATGTTGATGCCAGACCAGTCATCATACCTCCTGCTTTGCCTACTTCTGCCTTAGCTGCTTCCACAGTCCAGCTGACTCCTGCTCAAGCTATTCGAAGCCTCACACCAATGATCACCCAACGATCTTCAACCTACAGGCCTGACTCTGTGTCAGTGGCCCAGCCTCCTTTGATCTTTTCTGGCATTCCAAAACCTTCACTTGAATCCTCACCACCCGAACCTTCTTCTGATCCCAAAGGAAAATCTCACGTGGAAGAGGTGGAATGATCCAGTGGACAGGATTTTTGATAGGAATTCTTTTGTATTCTATTTTTGTACTTTTTGACTACTCTAATACAGAAGACCTCTTTTTTACTTCTCATGTTTTATTTGTCTCCTCTATATATATATGCATTCCCACTTTTTGATTATCACAAAGGGGGAGAATAATACGGGGGAGAACAATACACAATAAGCGGGGGAGAATAAAATGTGAGAATGAGTGAGAAATATTTTCAATGGAGAAAAATACGGAATAAGGACACATTAACTTTTTTTTGTTTCCTTTTTACCTCTGATACCTTATGTCTATATAGTACCTTATGATTGTTACCTCTGATAACTTATGTCTATATCTTACTATTTCTATTATCTCTGAAGCTGTTTTCAATAACAAAATTGAATTCAATATTATACTCTTTACTATTATATTTTCACTATGTTAAATACCCATATCATAAATTGTGATTATCAAAAAGGGGGAGATTGTTGACCTCACCTGTTTTGATAATCTCAATCATGTATTCATATGTGTTGAAAATCCCAATTATGCTTTCATTCTCTATGATATTGTTAAGTATCATTGATCTATACTTTAATTCTTTCAAATCTGTGATCAAACCAATAATAATTTTTAAAATAGTCTTTGGAATATGTTAATCCTCATTTATCCATGTTCATACAAGTTATAAATTAATTCTAACACAATCGGATGTGTTCTGCATAAAACAGATAAGTAATCTGCCTATAGCTATTGATAAAGAGCTACCGGTAACCAGTCTACTGATAGACTTAGTCTACCGACAGACAGCTACCGATAGACTCAACACAGAGCTACCGATGTGCTTATAAATATAAGCTACTGACTTACAGACAGCTACCGATACAAATATAGAGCTACTGATGCATGGAGGTACCGATTCATAGAGCTACCGATGCATGGAGCTACCGATGCACGGAGCTACCGACGCATGGAGCTACCAATAAACAAAGTCACCGATACAAGCATGTACCAACCGAAGCATAGAGCCACTGATAGAGTCAAAGCAACTAATGACATCAAGCTACCGATGTTCAAGCTACCGATGTTCAAGCTACCGATGTTCAAGCTACTGATGTCCAAGCTACCGATGTTGATTACCTACCAATCACTCGACTCACTGTTTGAATTTCTTTATTTATCTTTATCTATCTAACGGTCATATCATACATTTTAATTATTTGTCATATATCTGATAAAGGTTGTCGGATGTCAGTAATCTGTACCTCGTACCTGCAGAAAGGAAATATTTTATGTCCCATGTTTCACGTGACATAAATACATGAAGACTCTGCTGAAGAAAAACAAGCGAAGAGATAACACACACAGAGACAAGACATACGACAAACTCAAGAAGAGTTCTGTGCATACAAAAGAATATCGAAAGCTTCATTGACTACATTTTTCACTCTGTGAACCTGGAGCATACGACACTCTGTTTCTCAAACAGAAATGAGAAGAGGACTCAAACTCACTTCTGATCGAATCAAAAGGAGTCCAGAGCTACACTGAAATCACCAGATCCACTTCTAAACTCTACATCTCATGTTCTGTGATTTATTACTATACTTTTCGAGAAGTGTGTGTTATCTGCTATATCTAACACATACACTGTCTCCTATACTTAAACTGGAGGATTTGTAAATCATTACCAAACTCTTTCATTCTTTCTTTCCCACGAAGAACAGTGGTAGAGGTCGTGTGTGACCTGGACGGCTGGTTGATGTTGAACTATTTCCCGCGAAGAACAGTGGTAGAGGTCTTGGACCTGGACAGTTGTAAACTGTTGAACCCCGATCCAGGGTGTGGATCATTTTTATATAAACTTTTGAGAGGACTATGTCTCGGCTTGAGACTGAACCTCTTGGTTACATTTGTTGTGCCATCTCTTTCAAAGTTTTATTCTGCTGCTAGCCACTTTAAAACCAATACTGTTTTTAAAGTTACTTTGATAATTAAATTAGCAAGTGTTTATGTTAAGTGTAGATTAGTAATTTAGTTTCAAAATATAATCACACACTCCTGTGTTGATTAACTGGGAATTAATCAATCCCTTGAGAATCTGACAGAACCTCTACTTTAATATAAATTCACTACAGTTTAATTTATTATTTTATTTGGGGGACTTTAAGACACTGTTTTTTAAATACAGAAATTTTAATTGGTACTCAATTCACCCCCCTCTTGAGTGACCACTCCGACCAACAGATGGTATTTTGGAGGTATATGTATTCTAGGAAATGAAATCTCTGGTGTATTATTATACATTGTTATATTTTTTAAATTAATTAATTTAAATATCATTATACATTCTATTTTAAAAGAAGGTATAAGGAGTTATATTTTTAAATAAATCATTTTTTCATCAGTTTGAATCATTTTTATGAAAGGGATCATTGTTAAAAAAACACACATGATTTGATCCTTCAAAATTCATTGAACTTTTGTCGAAAAATCTATAGTCTTTGTAAGTAGAAGAATAACCATGGAAGATACCTTCATCGTCATTTCTGTAAAAATTTCCATGATTTTTCTTTAGTGCTCAAGTTATAAATATTTCATTAAAATAAACTGAATTATCCTACCTTTGGTTTTCTATTATTCTTAAAAAATGGGATTTTTCTTTAAAATAGGTCTTATTATAACATATTTAATGACATAAAATGCTATGTTGACATACAAAGGATAAATATAAGTGGGAATGTTTTATTCACATAACTTTTTCTGAGAAATTTCTCATAATATCATATTCCTCACTTCAATGACACCATAATATTTTGGTGTCCATGGGGAAGAGAAAATTTTTTCATTCATTTCTTATAGAAATAAGAATTAAACTAATTATTATAAAATTCACCTCCTTGATTAGATCATATATTCATGATCTTATCATCCTTTCAATTTTTTAAAATCATCTAAAAATTGGCACTTTTTACTCTAATTTATAAAAAGTAAACCCATTTAAATCTCAAAAATATTCAACTAAGACATAAAAATGGTTGTATAGAAAGGATTTCAACACCAGTATGTTTGAAGAGATAAATATGGATAATCATAATATCTTTAGGAATTGAACCCTCATTAAATAGTGTATAAGATGACTTATGTTTCATTCTTTTTTTACATGCATTATATTGAATATCAAATTCAATTTGTTGATAAAAAATAAAAAATAAAATTACATTTCTAAAATTTCACATATGATAAACATTTTAATTTAGAATCCATCTATGCTAAATCTATGATTAATCAATTAAAACATTCAAACAATATAAATTTTCTCTAATGTTTTTAATATCTAAAGTGTAGTGATTAACAATTCTAGGCCATTTAAGATTGAGAGATTTGTATTTTAATTCTATATGGGATTTTTTGAAAAATTAATAAAATTAAAATCTTTACAAGGATTACGTATACTTATCAGGGTTTTCTTAAATCCATATGCATAAAGAACATTTTAGATGAGATTAAAATAAGTATTTCCAAGAGATATAATGCCCACTATTTATCCTTTTTAATTAGTACAAAATGTGAAATATCCTCTATCTATTTTGGATGTTGAGTTATAGTTTGAGTAACATAAATTGATATAACATGAACATCCACTATCTATAAACCATTTTACAATTTTGTTCATGTGGAATGTGGTAGGTAATGAAAAATCAAACCACAGAATGTTTTTGTACGCAAATTTTTCAGATAATGAAATTTTTTCTATAAGAGAAATTAAAATCCATATCAATATCTGTTTCCTATAAACATGAAATTTTTATATGAAAATCATTTTTTGAAGAAAAAAAAATTTTCATCAAAATTGGGGATTTTTCATATAACAAAAAAGGCCTAAGTTTCTACATCAATATAATGAAAATATTTAACAATTAAAATATTTTTGTATTTACAACTAGCTAAAGATTATTTTTTATAGAATTTTTTATTTTCAAACTAACATATTATTAAAACATTTCTTTTCTAACTATATTTAAACCGATGATTTAATTAATGTAATCCTACCCCTTTGTAATCTAGATGAATCATCCTTGATGTTTTGAACTTCTTTATGCAGGTTTTCTATTACTTTATCTTGTTTTATATTTGAGGCATTAGACATATTTAAATAATTATTTAAATATATAACAATTTTATTTAGGTTATCCTCTACATTAACAATCAAATTAGACGAATTTATAAGTTCTTATTTTTCTTTATAAATATTCCATACATTGATAACAGTATGGTTAAATAATGATTTAATTATCCAAAAAAGAAGTTATCATTGTCCAATTTTGATTTTTTATCATGTAAAAATAGGAATTTACCTCTTTTAAATGCTCAATAAATATAATTTTGGTGTTTTCTTAGAGCTTTATCTTCAAAATCTGAATATTTTAATTCACTAGAATAAACAAATCTATGTGGAATTCATAGAATTTATGTATTTCTTATTACAATCTCCTTTCATGATATATTTATTTTTTATATTTTTACATCCTTAGTATAGAGAAAATCATTATTGATGTGTCCCAACATCTTTTCCTCACAGAATATTAATTCATTCGTAATTTTTCTATTTTTTACTTTTGTTGAAAAGAATTTTGAATCCATTAATATCTTTGTATAATTTTATGATTTTTTATAAGTATGTCCAATATAATCATTTGACCCATAATATTTTGAGAAGAATTCTTATATGTTTGTTTTATATAGTTTTTCTCTTTTTTCTTCCTTAAATATTTATATGTAGAAGCATTCAAGGTATAATTTCATTTCTTTGTTATCTTATGACCTCCACCTATGGTTTTCTTTTCATATACATACATAATAAGGATTATAATGATATCATTTATCATAATTATTTTTAGTTATATAGATTGTTTTATAGCATCTGAGATTACACTCATTAGGGTGGTAATACTACAAGAACATTCAATTCTTTTTCAAGGTCTTTGATAGATGTTCTTAGATCAGTAATGTTATTAACAATCATGGAGAGCCATTCAATCAATTGAATATTTCTATATCTTTTAGCCATTTTGAATGTGTTAAAAATTTTATTGGTTGTATCATATATAAAGTATTTCTCATTGTTTTTACCTTTATATAAACCCATTATTATGATCTAGATTTCCTGTTATGTATGACATTGAGAAACGCAGTTTAACTCAACAGATCCTAACCCTCATATAAAATAATTCACATCTTTGAATTTTATATCATATGTTTCATCATATATTTCATCCCATGATTTAGGTTTTATCTTAAGAATTTCATAGGAACTTATTTCTTTTACATGAACTTGTAAACATAGATTTTTCAAATCGATGGTCATATGAGATTTCCAGCAAACATAATTTTAACCAATTATATATAATGATATAACCATAGACCTACCATCTCTATTATCCTACATAACATCCCATTTGTTGGAATCTCCTAATACTTGAACCATTGGTATATGTAAAATCAAGATTCAATTCACTGGTTACGAAATATTTTCCAAGATAAGGGATATCAGAACACTCAAGAGGGGTTGAATTAAGTTACAAAAACATTCTTTGCAGAAAACCTCCCTCATCAGGTATGACCATTAAAATATTTCACCATAATGAATGTTGGCAATGAAAATAAAATTTCAATGGAAAGAGATTGATCAAAAATTATTTATATTGTTTTGGGGAACAAAAATCCCTTAGTCTACCCCATGAGTGCTCTACTATAAGAGTATGGTGATTTTGAATATAACAAACTTTTTAAAGGGGGGTCCTAGTGGATTAAAATTATTTGTCACTTAATAAAAAGGAATAAAAGATTTGAATAATTTTCCACCTTTACACGACCTATCCATATCCTCAAAACATACTCTTACCCAAAGTGAGAATTAAAATTAACTGAATAGTATATTTAAGATATGTTTGCAGCACATTGTTCCAAGCTGCAACTGACATTAGTCAAGGATTCATGTTGAAAATATGGATGTTTTAAAAGTATTTATAAAGTTTATATTTAGTTAAGAATAATATATATATACACACATCATGAAAATTTATGTTTGATATTTGATGTGTACAATCATTAAGACTATTCATGTGTGTGTGTGTGTTAGTCCGTGTGCATATATATCTTTTTCATAATTATGAACAAAATAATTCATATTTTTATAACAAATTTAGTGATAAATAATGATATATTCCTTATAGTAATGTGATTAATGTTCTTTATCATGATAAGATATTCTATTAAGGATATTCATCCATTCCCTCCAATTAATTTTTTATTCATTTCGGACAATGACATCAAAAATCTTCTCATAATTCAAATCATTCTATTCACAAAAAAAACATATTATTAAGATCTATTTTTAATTAGTTTGATAATCCCATTCTTTATTCACACTAATGGAATGAAATCACTAATAAAGGTATAATAAAATTAATCACAAAATTCATCATAATCTAATTCATCTTAATTTATTTAATGGGTATCACTATTCATTATAAGATAACTACCCAAGAGAATTAATATGATGGAAAATATCTCTAAATTACATAGATCATAAGATAAATCTCCATCATAAGATAAAAATAATATAGTAATTATCCACTTAACTTCTTTAAAATATTCCATCTTCTATAAGGTAATGTTTAACTGATGTCATTTTTTTATGATAACATATTCTCATATTTTCATTTGGACAAAGAATCTGACTTGAAAAAATTAAAACATTATATTTTTTTGATGTGTCTTATATAGTAAAATAAACATTCACACATTATAATTTTGAGTAAAAATAATATATTCTTTAATATTATTAAAATGAAACACTTTGGAGAAAATCCAATACTTCACAAAATGTACGATAAACATATTTAGACTTTTTAATGAAAAACTAAATATTAATTTTTTCGAGTAAATGTAGGATTTTTTGGAATCATAAATACACATAAAAATATGATATTCTGAATAACTATATCCAAATATATTTATGCAGATGATGAAGCTATATTTTTGATAGTTTTACGTGTTTGAGATCTAATTTCAATGTTTTTCACATTTGTAGATTATTTAAATGAAAAATTATATATGTATCATATTGATTCATGAAAGGGTGGATGTGTCTGATTTTATTCTTATTATGTCCAGAAGAATATGATTTATATATATTGTTCCCAATATTAAGAAGTTTATATTTTAATTCTAAAATGATATAATTATAGGATATATTTTATGGTGGGTTTTTCCATGATGTTACCCTTTCTTTTATGTGTGTGATGATTCAAATTGGAGATGGTTTTTTGATGCATGGGAAGTCCACTGCATGTATGTAGTTGGGCTACCTTGGGGTCTGTATATTTTTTTTTTTAATATTTCTATGGAAGTTCCCTTGTAAATGTTCTATTTATGTCATGAGATATAATTATGTATTGGAGATCAAAGGGATAGTGTATTCATAAAAAGGTGGATTCCATGTATTATTTCATGAAATTGATGTTGTTTATAATAGGAAATCAATGTGGAATACTATAAACAAGGTGATATAATGATTCCTCACTCAAGGATATTTAAAACTGGTATAGACTTAATCCAAATGAAATAAATTGTGTAGTTATATTAGCAGTATATATATAATTTAATATCTTGATAAATATTTATTTTTTTTGGGTAGAATTGGACATTATTAGTTAAATGTTTGGAATGTTTAATTTTTATCATCGAAAACAAGTCATAGAGTGGTGTAAATATATTACAATAGTTGTTATATACAAGACCATACCATATAGGGAGGCCGACACCCTAGAGGAGCTACATTTCTATCATAGACAAGCCATTGTGGAATATCAAATAGATTCTATATTCAACAAGGGGAATTCAGGACATCATTATGGATGGTTGTAAATGGTCAAATGATAGTGGTTTTAACTTGTTCAAAACACCTAGAATGCATGACATTGACCTTTATTTAATTATAATTGGCATATTGGGTCTATAATTCAACATCAATCCTCAGGAATTCTTTTAATAATTAATAATTCATGGAATATTAAGAACATAATTATGACTAAAAGGGTGGTACTGATTTATATTATTTGGAATAGTATAAATAGTAGACGAAATGATCCATTGCATTTCAGTCTTCAGTCATCCATTACTCAAATTTTAGTAGTAGTGAAAGATAAAAACATAATTAAAACTAAGTATTTGAAAAAATCCCTTCATTATTTATATTTTTTAAAAATATTTAAAATCACAAGTATTTTCTAACCTTATAGAGGAATATATGGAAGTATTTTGGATCTCACCTCCATCTGGATGGACTAAATGAAACATTGGTCATTCCTTTTGATGGAAACCTGGTTGTACCAATTTTGGAGCGTCTTTTAGAGACCAACATTTTATATTAATGAATTTTTTTTTCAAACATTTCTTTATTGCATCAAATTTGGAGGTTGAAATGTTGGGATCTATCAAATTAGTGTAGATGGAATGATAAAAGTTATAAAAACTATTTATTTTTAGTGTGATTCCACCTCTATTGTGAAAGCAGTTATATATGGTGAGCCTCATCTATAATGAAAGGTTACATTAAAATGGGTAAAATTTCACAACACTCTATAATATGTAAATTACTTCATGGGATAATTTTTGATTAGTAAATTATCTCGCAAATTATATTTCAAATATATGTGTAAGAAGTCATGGTCTTTTGTTGTCTAATTTGTTTACTAATGATTTTTACCTCTATCTCAATGATATTATTATAAAATAATTTCTATTAGGATTTTTTAATCATTTAACTTTAATTTTTCATAAGGTTTCATTATTTTCAAGGAAATCTAAATATTTAGTAAACAATTCATCTCTTAACTTTTAGGAATAGTTGTTTTAAGGATACCTAACAAGTTCTATTTTTCGTAATAAGGTTGCTGATTTTCCCAATATTATTATCAAAATAATACTAATTATTTATGAAGTAGTTTTTATTATATGTTTTTTTCTATCTATAAGAAATAATTATTTCATGCTAAAAAATATAATTTTATACCCAAAATAATGAAATTTGAATTTTTTATATAGTTGTTGACACACTTTCTTGTTGTACTTTTTGTTTTTTCTGAGGTTTTAATGTTTTCTATGAAAATTTGTAAAATGTTTTATTGAAATTATTTCATGTACATTATTGAAAATATATTATTTTTATTTTGGAAAATAATTATCATTATTATTGAAAACATACCATCTTTCATTTAGATTTTAATCAAAAATTTGTATCATAAGCATTATTATACCTATTAATATAATTTTTTCTTGATTTAAAATATTTAACTGAATAATTAATATGGTATTATTTGGCCAATGGAGGTATGTACATTACATTCATATAATTTTGATGCATTTTCAAGTTGCGAAGATAAAATTTTCATGATTTAGTAGAACAGTTGGAGGTGATTTAGGTGAGTGAAGGGTTACACAATTATATTCAGCACCAACAGTAGACTATGTTATCTATTTTTGTTTATCCCTTCCTGTTTCCAATCCATCCAAATTTTTTATATTTTCTAAATTTTAGTTTTCATACATGTGATGGTTTATCCGGACACTCAAATTTTTATGAAAATATGCATACCAGATGTAGGAATAAAATCTTTATTTAGGTGATATATTCTTCAAGACATGAAAAAAACAATAATATCCCATCATTAGAGACCATTTTAGTTTATTCGATGAATCATACTTAACCCTTTTCATAAGTTATAGCTTCAAAATTCATATTTATTTGATACAAATTACTTGATCTTGTACCACAAACTGTAAGGTATTATTCCTTTAATCTTTTTTTTTCTTATTTCAATTAGTATTATTTTTACTCAATGAATGTTTTCTAATTTGATATGATTATTTTATAAATAAAAATTAATAAATTATTCTTATTTATTTTAATTTCATTATATTATATGTACTTTATTTATAATCATTTATGATCATTAATAATATATTGATTCTGTATTAACGATTTACCAAGAATTTGTTAGAAAATTGAAGGGAATATTCCCTTTTCTTCTTTCTAATAGGTGATGAAAATTTTATTATTCATATTATAATGATATAGTATGTCATTACCGTTACCAAAAAAATGGATTTTTTTTATGTTTATTAATGAGTTACTGGTTCATGGAATCATTCTTCCTCACATTCAATATTACATTTATTGAAAAGATGTTCCAGTGGATAAATCATGAGTGGTGTTGTTGTGGAATGGAAAAGTAATAAGAGACTTTCATGGATTAGATTCATATAAATACTTTATATATGGACATAATAGATAGTAAAAACCATGTAATTAAAAATGATATGTGGGATCATTGAGTTTCATAAATTCAATTGGAGTTTAAATATTTTAATTATTATTTGTTACATGTTTCTTGGATCATCAAATAATATTTTAATTTTTATATATGATAATTTTATGTTTATAAAATAATAAATATAACCAACAAATTATATATATTTATATTTAAAAATATAATATAATATTGTTTTGAAAAATATTTGGATATGCACTTATAATATTTTATTCAAAATAGAATTTCCAAACATATATTAATTTCTAGAATATATAGTAATAATTGGAGAGATAAATGTTGATAAATGTATTAATAGATAAATATTACCTATTAATATTTAGTTAAATATTTTTTCTAATTTATATTCTTGGAAAATTATAATTCTATTATACAATTTTAACTGCTATGTTAGAAATTTGTGATTGAGATTTTACCAACAATTTAGTAACAACAAACTTTTTATTGGAAAATTGTTTTAGTAACATAGAATGAACTATTACGAATAGATATATCCATGTTGGAAAATTACATTTATTTTTTAGTTATATTTTTTAATATATACCCACAACATTTAAATGTAATGTTAATCATGGTCTGTAATAATGCCTTACTTGAACCCTCATGTATGGATTTCCATATTCACGTAGCGAAGGCTTCTGACCAGCATCATGAGCATGATATCTTTATTGGGAATAATATTCCACTTATGTCATAACCATATAATTAACTAAATATATTTTATCAATAACATAATAAAATGAAATATATTATAAAACTTTTTATACAATATATTAAATACTAAACAAAATCTTTGTCCCCATTAAATAAGTCACTTAAGTTATGCCTTTTCTAAGAGTATCCCCTCGAAATCCATTATATCCTATAATGTATAGTGAATAATCCAAATAAATAACATTAAAAATAAAAACATGAATGAAATTGTTATACTATATCTCTATATCCGAAAACCAATTTTTTCCACTAATAGATATAGTCACTTACCATTTACCTAAGATACATCCAAATGATAAAGTATAAAAATTCATTAATGTGATGGTGTAAGATGTGAGTATCTACTTTATAAGGGAGCCAAAATAGTACCCCAACCCATTCCACAATTTGTATGGGATAAATTATATAAACTATATTGTGTCAATAGAAATAATCTCCATGTGGTAGTTAATATTATACAATGTATTTATGCTAATTATAATTTATTAGTCATGTCTATACCATAATAGGTTTTAAAATTTTCACCATAAATTAGGTTATCATAGCCCATCCAAAATGGTTAATATCATGCATATACCTCACTATCTCGCATTTATCTTCATCCCAATTGGAATATCAAAACCGTTATAGCCGTATCTTATAGACCCATAACGGTTTTCTTCACCCTAGTGGATATGAAATATTGATCCTTACAGACTATAATAACCCCTATATCGTTGGTATACTGACAATTTTATTATGAACTAACATTTTCAATCATATAACATAGACAATTCAAGCCTATATTTATTACTTTGGTCATGATACTTTAAACCCTTTGGACATAGAAGATTGTCCCCTATTTCATGTCTCAACACCAATGTTATCTTCACACTAAATCCTGTAGCCTATGCCAACACCAATGATCATGAAATATTTAACAATATAGCTAGTTCCACCCCAACTTTTAATGGAATGTTTAGTGTATTACTCATTCCCTTAAATGCACTCCTCATATATAACCCATATAATTGTCAGACAAATAACCCTTATAGAATTCTCATACATAACCCCTATTATCCTTCACTATATTAGACCTAATTATCAATATTACTATGTCATATAATTATTTTGTCATACAATATCCAATTTTTTCTTGTAAACACTATCCACAATGGTTTACACCGAATGATTGTAAAAATTATTCATAATAGGTCCCAATGCCTTGATTCAAATTGTTATAAATATAATATTTCTAAATGAATCAAAATTAATGACCAGTATTTTGGAAACCAATTATGATAACAAACAAATAATTTCACATTAATGATCATTAGCTCACTACCATAAGAGTGGAAGAAATTTTATTAATCACTTCACCATTCAAAGTTAAACCCTATTATCAACATCCATGTTAATTATTCCATTACATAAATTAATCATTAGGTTAATTCATCATCAGGACATAGTTTTATAAATCTTGTCAATGTATAGTTATCATCCCAACAACAATTCTTATAAATAATATATTTTATACCAATGACATAACCCCACATTAGATAGAAAATATCCCTAAAAGCCCATTTATTACATTTCAGATATTTAATCCCCCAAAGAGATTTGTTTATCACTGTCCATACCACCAATCTACCTATATTAAAAACATACCATGGTCTCTCTATGAATTATTAGTCTATAAACACTTTATCTAATTTTAGTTTACAATGATAACTCATATGTGATGTTTTAACATACATATAATATACTTTACACTTTATAGGTATTATACCCTCAACTAACTAAACATTATACAATCAGTCACATTTTAAACTCTCAGTGAACCATGATATTTATTTACAATAGACCACTATAAGACCCTAAATTACTTATCTCATACTAAAACACTCATTTTTTGTTAATATTAATAACATAGATGTATTAATTTTCATAATAATTTGATCATTTTTAGTGGCATTTATCGTCTCTCTCAATATTAAATTTCAATTCATTCAATCCACACCAAAAATTAAAACGGGTTATTATATGAATATAAAATTAGTGACCACATAGCTCAGTATATGTTATGGATTTCTCCTATTTGAGTTTCTAAAATTATAGAGTAATCATCTGATAGCCTTAAATTAAATTAATGCGGTAAAAACATTCTTTTATGATGTTCCACTAAGAATAAAAATAATAATTGGAGAAAAATGTAATCTTACTATAGAATCATCAACAAAAATATACTAAAACCAATTAATTATAATTTCATTAAACAAATTATGATCTAAATATTATCAAGTTATGATAGTATAATAGACGAAAAATGAGGAATCATTGAGTTTATTAGTTAACTTACCCTTAAAATACCCAAATATTAAATAATAACTTCCAAAATACTATAAAAGTTCCCCCCATTAATTGTGGTTGAGACTACTCAACAAGAACTTTGTTTTCCCTAAAAAAATTATGCTGAAACATGAGGTTCATTGTTCATAACATTGTCCTTCTAGTTGTCAGTTTTTAAAATAATTATTTGACATCAAAATTTATATAACATCAAAAAAATATTCTATTGGGGCTCAAATTATCTGGTCCCCACCCACCATGCCACTTCTAAAGCTATAAATGAGATTAATAGGGATGCATAAATCCCACCTCAATTAATATATGAGATAAATATTATCATTAATATTATACATTCCAAAATATTTATTAATTTCCTTTATTCCACCACTAAAACACAATACCTACCAAAAAAATATTAACTAACCTCAGTAATGCCTTTAAATTAATTCATGAGTAATGTAAACCCATAGATCCAAAAAAAATTACTACTAATATAAATAAAACTATATCCTAGAACTCCACACACTCTAAGATTGATCACCTTGATTATAAACCAGAATCACCCAACACTACCATTAACATGATCTTCTAAATTTTTAAAAAAATGTACATTATTATAGTGAGTATTCATGTTTACAATATATGATACAAACAAAGTATATACATAGTGATAGGAATATATAAATATTAATCATTTAGTAAAAAACATTAGAACTCAAAAAAACTCCAGTACAAGGCATCCACAAACTTATCTATATCATAAAAACCATGAAACCATTTACAGAAGATAAATAACATATTCTTGTTTTCCAATATTCATGTGATAGTAAAAAAAACAACCACAATGTCATATCATCAAAATAAGGATTCTGAAACTATAATAATAATAACAATATTGTTATATTATATAATAAAAAATCAATATTTAATAATGAAATACTAGATATATCATCTAAAACAATAACATTGAACACACTATCCCACACAACATTAAAATATAAGTGAATACCATATCCTACATGTCATATAAATTTAATATAACCCCACATCCTTATAAAAACCTACTCATAATACTTATAATTCAGAACACATAATATTAAATTCAAAAAAATATACCTATGATTTTTAGTAATTACCCATCACTACATCCACTAAACATTATAAATTAACCAAATAATGACCAGTTATAATCCCCTATGTCAACAAATCATACTACTTATTCTAATTATTCATTTATATCGTTATAAAAAATATAAAATATCTATCATATATGAAAAATCCATGATTAATTCATACATGCATTAATGCCCTTATTATGTAGAGGAAAATAAAATTATACCAATCCACTAAAAATATATAGACTGTTAATCCTACCAAAAATCAAAGTTTACACAAATTAAACCATTTCCTTGTTGAAATCAATTAATTGATTCCTTCAACAACAATAAATATTTCATATACGTTCCTATAGTGTACCTATAGAATATTTACATGTTTAAGTGGAATACAATAATCTTTAAGTGGTTTTCCTATATTTTTAGCATATTTTTTCAAAAACATTTATGTTCCAACTAAATTTATGGGTTGATTCATTAATTAAATGTATTATCTAATTTATAACATATATTATACGACCTAATTCAAAGTTAATCCCAAAAATAATATATCGTTAGACAATAAATATTTAATAATATTATGTCACGTTTTTTTAAACCTCCATAACCATAAAATTAATACTGTGGAAGGTTTTCCTCTCTCGTGCCAACCAATAAAAACACCAAAACTCTATAAAAACATTCCATTATTATTTTATAAATTAACATGTATATTTTATTCTTCGATCACCTAATATATTTAAAAAATCATATTTTTACATATCAATTATTGATAATTATTTTTTTAAATAAAAATATAGCTTTAATATCCTTGATGGGTTCCACATGTCTTGATGATAAGAATTCTGATTTATTTTAACATCTTCTCTATTAAACCAATACATAACTGAATCCCACATGACAAAAAATAAATATAATGTGTTTATTGCATACGGTTTATTGTCTACATAGATTTAATGCATAATTTTATTATTCCACTTATAATATTTATAAAATAGAAAAAAAATATAAATAAAAATATATCCCTCGATATGAGAATCCTTGTAAGTTATTGTTATCATTAATAATATGAAACATGTAAGAATTTAAAAAAACCACATCCATCTTATCATATTTGATGACTCCCATGTTTTTTTCCTTAAAATTACTACCAATTTCATATTATTTAAAATTTTAATAATCGAATGAAGAAAAATTAATATTCAGGTTTTTTATTCACTGTAAAAAAACAAACAATTAACATTGGGAGTTTATGTTTAATCTACGATTCATACTCTGGTGTAATTTTTACTAAAAAACGTTTTTTATACACATTTTACTAAGTTAATGAAACTTTTATAATGAATATTCTTATAATGGTAATAAACCCACATGATAAGATCAATAAGGATCACAACATACAGAATATATAACACTGTAGAAGCAATAAAATGGGGTCCATATTGAAGATAACTATAAAGAAATAATTCATGTGGAAAATTGTTGAATCACTCTAATATCAATGGAATTAATAACTAATATAGAACATTGAACAGAGAATAATACACATTAAAGGGAATAACATTTCCTGAACTATAATTTTTATTCAACAACGTTTGTCTTTTTGAAGTGATGTGAAGGATTCATGAAAATTTGGTTAAAAATAAAATCCTTTAGTGGTCTCCCCCATTAATCAACATATGATTTTTTACCAATCCAATATATTCGTTGTTTGAAAAAATGAAGGGATAAAATGAGGGAAATATTTAAAACATAGAAACTATGATTATCCATATAACATTTTGCCCCAGGATGTTTTTATTCATTTATATTGAACAAAATTAACATGAACCTTTCTAATGTTGACCTGAAATGTTTAATCTCTTAGACATTAAACTCAGAGTGATTTCTAAGATACCACCAACATAATCCTCCCTACTATCATATTTTCATTAATTACTAATCTCCAAATTCAAAGTAAATACTATCACTTTCTCAATATCTTCATTAACCAATATTTAATGATAGTTAAGCAAATTAGCTTACATAATTATATTCATTATACATTGGAAAATCCATAAAACCACTATTAAATGTACAGAACCTATTTTCATGCTACAGAGGCCCTCAATAGTACTCAAATGCTTTAATATCACTATAAAAAGTTTCTAAATTTATTTAAAATTTTAAAACACTTATAACACAATTTTTAATCCTCATAATGATTATTTAACATTAAAATAATCTATATATTCCATTAATCTCATAAAATCTCAATCACATAATGTTAAATTTGAATATGATATCTTATGGTATGATAAAAAATTTGTGTCCTATGTTATCACATAACACATTAAATTAAATGATAAACATTACCATCATGGCCATTATTATGAAATTTTTTACACTAGTACAAAATATGGCCTGGTAGATATCGTAATGTCAATGATTTTTCAATTGTTCATATTTCTAATAGTCTTTCACTTTCACTAATTCAACTTAGAATATTAGTACATTAACCTTATTTATCAATATATGTTAAAACTGTTGAAACCATATCAAAACCACCTTTCAGATATCATAAAATAATGGAAAATATATCTTTTCATTCAGCCACATATTTCATAATATTTAATAACAAGACAATGTACATACAAAAATTATTTAGATATAATCTAGTATTTATTTATGGTAGATCTAAATATTTATCACAAGCATGTTGAAAATAACATTATCCACTTTCCATATACCACTATGGGTCTCCCCATGAGCTATTATATTTTTTAAAATAAGTATAAATTCCCAATTAAAAAAATATGATAAAAGGGTTTCCTATAGAAAATAATTATTTAAAGTTGATATATCAATGGATCTAGTGTGATAAGTATTAAAAACCTATATCTCCAATATTCTATCCACTAGATGTATAATATAGGATTATACATAATATTATAATCCCTTTTCATGGACATTGGGTATTTATGATACATGGAGTATATCAATCCCAAAAATCTAAATCATGTTCTATGTATATGAAACCCCGCTATAGACGCCACTATATATATGTTATTAGGATATGAAAATTCATATACTATGACACTCCATTAAATTTCAGGTGTCATGATGATTATTAATATAACAAAAATACCTGTAGATCTACTCATCCGAAAAAGAATTTACTCAGTGATACACACCAAAGAATATCTCCATGTATACAAGGAATGAATCGAAATACAAGATGTGTGTGACATGAATCATAACATGTGGGTCTCAGGAATTGGCCATGTTTTTTTATGTATCACATATTGTTTCACTCAATCCATTGATTAATGGTGTGTGACATAGAGTAATATGATGTGTGATTTTTATAAAACAAAAAAACACCAATAATAATTTCTAATAGAGTACAATCTGTGTAATATAAAGTATTTTAGGATTTGTTGTCAGGAATTTTCAATATCATGAGCATATAACTCTATGAAATAAAATGATAAAACCACATATATCTATACCATTAGTACTTCATTACAGTAGTACCTATGTGGCCTCTTTTACATCTATTTGAGAAGATTTACATCCAACAATTTTTTTTCCAGTTAGTTGTTATACATCTCTTTGACAACCGATGATAAAAATGTGTCATGCTAACACTACCATGCACCATGACCTAGGATTCATTAGAATTTCTCCATATTATTATCTTATTATCATTATATAACAAAAAAATTAGAATAAAATAGATATAATTTAGAGTGGTGTGATCCATGGATTCTTTTACCCCCTATGATAGGATTTATATTCAATTTCAAAAAATTGTATGAATCGGTAGAGAAAATAAATTAAATAATAAGGTTATAAATATACCATGGAAATGATTATATTCTAAATTGTTAATTTATCAAGGAATAATTAATATATAATAAATTATATTATTACAATTCATCTTAATGAAAATAACTTATTATGAAATTAAAAACATGGATGAATATAAAATAAATTTATTGGAAAATAGGGCGGCATATTCCCCATGATAATATTATGGTAAAGATAATACATTTCCCAATATTTTTTTTACATTCCCAATTAATTAAAAGTAAAATATCTTTATATTAATTCTATATGAGATGATAAAATAATTTGATTTCATATTTTGATATATTATTATTTAATCCCTTTAAATTACAATATCAAAATTAATATATAATAAATTTTTGTCAAACAACAATCTTATTAGAATAATGGATTTCATGTTTATTTCATGTGTCCCAATAGATAATAATAATATATCAAAATATTATCCTTTTTTGATATTCTAAATTTTCTTTTATGGAATTATATTAATAGTCATCAATCACAAAAATTAGAAGATGTTAATTTGCAATATAAAATAATGGGTAAATCATAATAATTAAAAGACCTTACTTTCTGGAATATATAATTTGATTCAATATATTAATCATAGTTCAATTTTTCTTCTACAATCACCATAATGGATAT
Source organism: Viscum album (assembly GCA_963277665.1). Classification (NCBI taxonomy): domain Eukaryota; kingdom Viridiplantae; phylum Streptophyta; class Magnoliopsida; order Santalales; family Viscaceae; genus Viscum; species Viscum album. The sequence goes on along the minus strand of OY728165.1, from coordinate 64,793,420 downwards.
AGAGAACATAAATAGTAACATTCATTTCTCAATGAGAGAGTGGGTGGGGATAGATGGATTCCAACAATGTTCATATTCCACTAATGATAAATAAATTTGATAGTGACATGTGATTTTTCTAAACATGATTTAAATTAGATTATAGGGAAGAAATATTTAATTTACATAAACTATAAATATAAGTCAAAATTTATTCTATATATTAATTCCTATAATTAAAAACCCTTATAGTAAATAATATTATAACAACTTTGGTTTATATATTAATGTATTAATATATTGATTGTTATCAGTGTTTTATGTTTTAATTGTTTTTTATCCATTCATTATTAATATATTAAATATATTAAATATATTAGAGAATGAATACATGTTTCTTTTAAATAAAAGTTTTTTAAATTTATCAAGCCCTCATATGGAACATCTAAGACCGTCCTTTTGTGAACATAGCGTTTATCATATGAATTAAATATAGATATATAGTGTATGACATTACATGAGAGGCAGTTGTTTATGGGTATGTTAAATAAATTAAATTAAATAATTTATTTCATGTTTTAAATATGAATCCTAAAACACTATTATATTTATTTTTCGCTATTAAAATATCATGGTTTTACATTATAACCCTAATAGATTGTATAAGAAGAGGAGAATATCCATACATGTTGATGATGACATCAGTATCATTGATTATTTAGAAAAAAAATGAAGAGATTCATGGAATGACTGATTAACATGATGGATTTATAAATAAAATTTATTGGGAATGTCTTCATTACTAATTATACATCTATTCTTGAGATAGGGATCTTTATATTGACAATTTATGACCTTTTGATCCCATAACAAAAAATAAAGTATTTTATCTTGTTTATTAATGGATTTTAAATCTTTACATGATTAATAAATATTACCATAATTCATTTTATTTATTATTAATTTTTATTGTACACATGATTCACACTTTTTCATACCCACAATTATGGTCATTTCATGGGATTACATTGGTAAATGATCACTTTGTTTTTGTGTATCCTTCAAATTTGATAATCACATTCTTCATCATTAGCCTATGGAGTGTGCAATTTAACATTTTTGGAAATCATCACACATAATTAAACACCAATATTCAGAGTGGTTTGATTAATGAACATTTCATATATGTAAATAAGATGGTTAAAGGTTGAGAAATGGCTTTCTAGTGATGGTTTTTCATATCATAAACCAATTTTGGTAATGGGAGTGGTGTAAAATTCTATTCATATGATGTGAATACCTATTTTTATTCACAAAGGGATATTAATAGATGATGAGTGGGTATTTTCCAATTATTATAACATATTTCATATTTTAATGTAAGTGAACATCTAATTTATTGTGAAATGGTACAACCTTTTCATGGACAAGTGGGGCAACGAACCCCATACGGGTCCATGGAATTTCCATTTTATAAACATATGAGTCAGGGAAATAATGAAAGAGGAGGTTTACCTATGATAAATATACTCTATTTAAAAAATAATGGATATAGATTCCATGTATCTAGAAACTATGTGAAAATTATACTCTATGTCTGTGAAATCTCGGATTACACGTCATGTAATCCCGATGAAATTAAACAATGTTTCTCAAATTCTCATTGTGTCTAGGGGTTTAGAATGTTAGAAATACAAAAAAAATTAAAGGAAATCCATCATTCCATGTGACATAGAAGAGTTATTATAGCCCTGTAGTGAGAGTACACACTCATTCCATTTATGTGTCATACTCACTATGTACCTTGGCCACACCTTTTGTACCCCAACTCGGCCAATGATATTGTGGTAAATGAGGAACATGAACTAGACCTTATGTGGTCCCACAAACCATGTAACTATATTTACATTCCATGTATGATATCTTTATCATCTTGGTTATAGTAGTTGGATAGGGAAAATGATTAGCTTAATGACAAATGTATTCTTCTCTACTGGGACACATCGTTCACTACCCATAAATCCTTCACCTTTATGTATATCCATCACCAAGAAATAGATTAAGGCTTATGAAAAACCTATTTTATGTATAATTAGGCATTGAAAATTACTGTGGAAATAATTTTAGAATCATAGATATGATGTGAGGTTATATGAATGGGGAACATATTTAGTGACTATCCAAAAATATAAATGGTCAAGTTTGATCATCAAAGAGTTTCCATTGAATGTACTCCCATAACAAATTAAGGAAAAACACCCCATACTCTTTCTAATGGTAGACTCAGTCCCCCCCCCAAATATAAAAATAGTGCATCTCTTCGATATGTATATAAGTACTCCATATCCATTTATCTCTATTTGGAAAGGAGTCCTCTACTATAGTAGTTCCCCATAAACTGTGGAGTATAGTGGTGAGGATCAAACCATTCACCCAAATTCTTGAGAGGTTTAATTTTTTTTATTTAAAGTAGAGATGGTATATTGAGACATATAGGAAGACACTATGTTTATAGAAATATAGAAATATGGATATTCCCATTATCTACTCACATGGTTTTCTCTATGAGCATATCTAATTTTTGGTTTTATTCCCATAATTTATTTTTTCTTGAGTTGACTATTTTATTACATTCATTACCTCATGGATTTCATGAAATTATATTGGATATTTATATACTCAATATTTAAATTGAGTTAGTCTAACATTCCATGTAAAATTCATATGATAAAAACAATAGAGGAGACTTTAGTGAACCTAGTGTGGGAGGATTTTAGCAGTATGTTGTAGTGCTAACCATGTTCAGTTATTGGAACATAAGACATTGATTTGGGATATCCACCAAATTAATCATTATAGTAATTATGTTTTTTACCATTGTATTTTGGATGGTTTTGTATTATTTCTCATATGTTATCTTTATACATAGGTAACATTTGATATGTATCACAGAATTTGTTCCAGAAATTATTTACTATATATTGGAAACAAATTTATTAAATCATTGCACAATTTCAGGGAGAAATATGTGTACGTGTGTCCTAGTACCTAGTATATGGCCTCCCATTTAAATTTCATTCTCACACAACCTTGGTTTCTAGTCTGGGCCTTTTGTAAGAGGTATTTATGTCTAACTATTGGCTTACTAACAACCTAGATGGGGTCTTAATAGGTTAGGTCAAGATAGTGAGGTATTCATGGAGGTTTATCCCTTGCGGAAAATATTAAAAATCGAAATGTTTTGAGGATTTGTTATGAAAATTAGGTAAATTGTGGTCAGAAGTATTTATATTAGCTCTCAGTCTATGGGAATAAATTAAGATGTGGTAGCTAATCTGACACGACCCTTTCCCTAGGGCCCATGAGGTGACTACACCAAGCCCGCCTTCCATAGGCAAGGGTCTGGCGACTAGCACCAAAGTTGTAAATACCTAATTTGGAAGGCATTGAATTTAAAACATGAAAATTCACACAACATAGTATGAGCTGGAAGCAAAACACTAAGTAAAACTGTATACAAAATGTGTTGAAAGTAGAGGGGCTGGAATACAATCCCAATAGGAAAATACAAGTAAACTGAGAAGAAGTACAACTGAAAAGGAAAAAATAGCTGAAAGGTGAAGAGAATCTCCGGGATCATCCATCATAGATCCTACCTAAAGGATAGATACAGATAGCCTCCTCATCACTCCACGTCTATCAGTATCCTCTGCGTACCGACATGTCATATGGTCCACCTCCGGGTACCGTTCAGTCCTGGTACTCTTAGACACAGTCTGCACTATCTTTCGCCTGTAACCAGCACGATGAGGTGCGGGCATATCTCATGCAGGGTTGAGTATAAGGATACACAGTAGGGACCCCGAGACCCTTAGGGTCTCAAAAAATACAACAAAGATAAACCGAAAAGTATGAAATCAACAGATTACGCTACTAAGTTATATAACCATACATATACCAAAGTAATCATGTAATCTATATCAATCATGAGGTAAATTAAAAAATTTACTAACTCATCCCAACCAATAAGTATTATAGTGGAGGTATCATGTAACATTTACAAGCACAATGTCGAACACCTCAGCTGCTAGAGAACTCCTCCTCTATCGAGTACAGTGGGCCCGCCGCATCACATAGAGGCGCATTTCACTAACCTTGGACTGTTGAGGTACTTCTCGTGTCAAGTATCGTGGGTTTTCTATGCTCACACAGAGGCACTCCCCACTGTGGGTCTACTGCCTCACACAGAGGTGCTCCCCATCATAGCCAACTGAGGTACTCATCCTGTTGAGTACCATGGGTCTTCCATGCTCTGATAGAGGTGCTCCTGACCGTGGGTCTGCCGCGACACCAAGGCGCTCCCCCTGGGCTAGTCGAATCACTCCTAGTCGAATCGGTTAACAGTCGTTAGGTCTTAGCCAGCTATTAGGTCTCTATAATATGGTCTCTCGACTCTAGGAGGATCCGTTCCATGATCTGTAGGTGGATACTATAACTATCACGAAGTCCCACGTAGAAATATCTCAAAGGTCGGCCTCGTCATAGGGGTCTCAACGCAACAAAAGGCACGTCAATCGGATGTCCAGTTGGTGAGTTATTAGCCTTTTATTCCTGGGGGCCCAATTGGATTCATTTATAATCCAGCCTAACCTAATCTCAACATTACCCGAAAATCTAGTGGGGAATACTCAAAGGGGACATCGCGCTCCATAAAAAATGGCGCCATTGACGGTTCGTCGAATAGTCATCCAGTGCCAAAGATATCGCCAAAGAAAGCAAAGTGGTTAGTAGTGGAGCCGGATCTGGTCCGACCTAGCCTGATGGACCTGGTCTGTGTCGACCTAGTCAGACTTTTTGGTATCACCAATCCCATTTGGCAGGCCAGCCTGTTAGGTTCAGCCCGGCCTGCTGGGCCTAGCCCAGCAGGCCGCGAGGGCAGTTCGGCCTGGAGCGTCGTGAGGGCGCAGCTGGGCCGGTTCGTCCAAGGAATCGCAAGGGGGGCCGCGGTCCGGTTAGGGAGGCCGTGCAGCTGAGAGGTTTCTAGGCGGGCACACTTCTGGGAAGGTCGCGACCAAGATGGGAGGCTGCCTGGTAGGGCGCCAGGCAGGCCAGAGAGCGGCCGGCCAGGGCCCCAGGCGGGCCGGCGGGCGGCTGGGGAGGGCGCTCCCCTGCCGGGAGGCCAGGAGGCTAGGACGGCTCTGTTCGTTTGGGCATGGTTCGGCGCGGCCTGGGCAGGTACAGGCCTGCAGGGATCTGCTGGGGCACATTGCAGTCCATTGGCGGTGCAGATGATCACGCGGGAGGCCGACGATGGTTCGACCAGTGGAGCCAGCTCAGTCGGGGCACCAGAACATCATGGGGGTGTCGCGGTTCGCGGAGGCCATTGGAAGCATGGCCTGTTCCTGTACCTTCATCACCGTCAATGCGGCTATGTCTCCATGCCGAGAAACAACACAAACAAGAACAACTGAGGGATCATGCCATGTTGGTTTCTCCCACACCCTCCACGTTTAGGGTGGAATCACTTGGCCCATCAAAGAGTATGCAATATGAACAACATTTATTTAAAAACCATGAAAAAATTAATTTCCAATCCGAGTAAGTGAAAAAGAAAATGACAATTATAAAAAATATACCCCTACCTTTTTTCGTCATTTGTCATTCGTCGACAGAGTCTCGGAATGTTGATGAAGAAGATCGTCATTTGTCAAATCCGATGCACACTTCCAATCTTGAGCTCGCACATCGGTTGTGGAAGACGCTCCACGTTTGTAGGTATCTGAGGAAGAAGTTTGAATAAGATTGTTGTCGGCGTTCATTGTCGGAAGATTCGGTTATTCGTTGTAGATCTCCTTTTCTCTCAAGCTCTCCTTTCCCCAATAAGAAAATATGTGACAAATAATAGATTATAAAATCTATTATTTTGTTGGAGAGATTTCAAAAACTAATCATTTTTTGGGACATTCAAATTAATGGGATGGTTTGGCCCCATTAATTGGGTGTGTTGGCAACATTAATGTGGAGGAAGCTCAAGAGGCTCCTCCATATTAAAGAGTGGGGTTGAGAGGTTTTCCTCTCCTATCAGTTAAAAGGTTTCGGGTGGTCCCCACCCATATTATTCCATTAGGGAGGTTATGTGTCCTCAGGTGGTCCCCACCACGTTAATCCTCACATGGTAGGTTGTGTTCGAGTGGGCCCCACCACCATAACCTCTCATGGGACATTAAGGGGTGGTGGTCCCACATCCATCTTCCATGAAGAGATTTTAACCGTCAAATAAAAATAATGACAGACACATTATTTTTATTTAATTCATTCATTAAAAACCCCAAAAACTAACTTTTAATATTGACCCACTATCGTCGAGGTGATAGTCTTATTAAGAGAATACTGGCACTATGATATCAACGACGTCCTCGTATTTAAATTCCATGCACCGGTTCAAAAGTTATAAAAACCCACTCGTACGTTTACTGAATGTACCCAAAAAACATCAGAAATTGATTCTGGGCACACCATGCCTCTGAATCGTGTGCTGTCAATTTTCAGAGACTCGTAAAATTCCCAAGTATTTCTGGAAAAAAATTTCCATGGAATTTCGGGTCTTTACATTCCCCCCACCTCAGGGCTTTACATCCCTATAAACTGAAACTCGAACTGTGGGAACAAGTGAAGGTACTGAGAATGCATCTGAGCCTCCCACTACCATGTGCTCTCCTGAAGGTTCATGTGCTGACAGCAAACGTGAACCAGAGGACTCGAATGTCCAAGTAGGAATCGCTCCTATTGATCCTAAATTTCCACTAGAACCTCTGTAAAAATTTCCCCATCGTCGATTTCTAGCTCTCCATGGTCAATGATGTGATAAGGGTCATGTGCGTATCTCCTCAGTTGGGATACATGGAAGACGTTGTGCCCCTGGTGTAACTGAGGTGGAAGAGCTTAGTGTTACGCCACCTCGCCAAATCTTTTGTGGACCTGAAAAGGTCTTATTAAAAATAGAGCTAACTTTCCACCTTGGCCAAATCTTCATAGACCTTATTGAGGAGAGACACGTAGGAAGACGCGGTCTCCATCCTAGAACTCCAGTGGCCTCTATATCTTATCAGCATAAGACATCTTCCTACTCGGTGCAGTCATCATCCACTCCTAGATAATCTGAACATTCTCTATTGTAGCTCATACCATCTATGGTCCCACTAGTGCTGACTCCCCAGGGTAATTCCAGCACAAGGTTGATCTGCATGATCTCCCACATAACGGTGTAAAAGGTTCCTTTCTGATGGTGGAGTGATAGCTATTGTTGTAAGAAAACTCCAACAAAGTTAAGTGATCCTCCCAGCTGCAACTGAAGGTGAGGAAAGAAGAATGTAGCATATCCTCAAGGGTATGTATGGTCCTCTCAGCTTGACCATCCATCTGAGGATGGAAAGCAATGTTCAGACAAAGCTGCATCCTGAATGCTTCCTACAACCCCTTCCATATCTGGGAAGTAAACAGTGCGTCATGATCGGATATAATAAAAAAAGGTACTCCGTGAAGCCGCTCAAACTCCTACATATAGAGGCATCACAAGCTCTTTACTGAACCCTAATCCATGATCAGTAGGAAGTGGGATAACACGGTGAGTTGGTCGACGATCACCCAGATAGGGTCATTATCTCTAGATGTATGTGGAAGACCAGTCACGAAGTCCATGGATATCCCATATCACTTCCACTCTAGAACCTCTAAAGGCTGATCGCAGACTGCTGGTACCTGGTGCTCCATCTTCACTTACAGACAAGTGAGGAATCAAGATACAAACTATGCAACTGGTCTCTTCATACCTGGCCACCAATGTTGACGTCGAAGGTCCTGGTACTTCTTTCCCACTCCTGGATGTTCCGTTAGAGGGGATGTGTGGAAATCCCTCAACACTTCCTCATGAAGTGACACTGGTACCATAGTATGTCCTCTGAAGAGGATAACATTATCCCCACCTTCGGAAAATCCATCAGGTGTATGCCTTGTAGATATCTGGGCACGTCGTGTCTCATAGTCAGCGTTCCCATGCTTTGCCTCCCTTTCTTGGTGAAGAAGTGGGGGAGTGACTATAGGGGACTGAAGGAAAGATGCTCCATATTTATCCAGAAAGGAGATCTATAAATAAGCCAATTCCTCTATAGCCTACCCTAGTAGCTTTATACCAGATCTCGTGCTGAGTTCATCTTCTACAATGTTCCCCTTTCCATGAGTATAACTATTTCAAAGTCAAAGTCTTTGAGAAACTCAATCCATTGTCGATATCTCAGGTTCAGGTCCTTCTATGAAAAGATATACCTGAGACTCTTGTTTTAGAGACCCATAGCTTGATGTACATAGAAATTACATTACCCGTTCCTAATACGTAATACAATAAAAAATCAGCCGCCCGAAGACCATATCAGTTTAGTGTCTTTTGAATCTTGGAACATAATATTCTACTTTTGGTGAAAGATCATCAACATCTCCCGTATTGATCTTCCCCTTTTGTTTTCTTACCTAAAACCTTTCTTTATATCCAGGGGAAAAGAAAACACAAAAAGGGTGAGCTCAAATTCATAGTAAGGGTAATCATGGATAACTTAAAAACAATCCATAAATATTTGAATGTAAAATCATGAACCTAAAATATCAAAATCATGAGAAATGACATAAATATTGGTAGTACATAAGTCATAGATCATAAAGGAAGATTAATCATGATAAAATATCCTAGGAATAAAACATGTAACTGTGGAAAACAATTAAGAAGTTGTTATGATTTCCATAGTAGACAGGGCATTGTTGCCAAGACCATCATTGTAGACAATTTCCATTACTGAACCGGGATTACTTGTCGTTCTAGCCCTATATTACTGAACCGGATTTTACTTTCCATTCCAGCCATGTCTATCTCTTGAGATATAAATCTTTAACCAATGCATTGAAGGGAGATATTGGTCCCACCCATCTCTTAATGAAATCATTCATTCATGTGCCAAAAAATTAACATAAACCATTCATCATAACACAAATAATAATATGTGTTTCATAAACACCATCAAATAATAACATAATCCATAAAAATAAATGTATTTCATTCCATCATAAGAAAAATTAAACCATGTAAATAATAGAGAAATTTTAGATGAAACATAAACATACTAAATAATGTCATCATAGATGGAAAATAGTTTTGATAAAACAGTTAAAATGATTTCTTGTGGAAAATATCATTTCTTCTTCGAAATCATTTTCTTTTCACAAAATGACATGAAATTTTAAAATAAAATGATTTTGTTAATAATAATCATGAAATCCTTTAGCGTAAGCCTCATGAAAATTAGGCATTATGAAACCATAAAAATCAGTTCATTCTGTATATGTTAAAAGAACATTCTCCTCGTACTTTTGCCCAAAAAGTCAAAAAGTAACTCGTATGGTGAACAAAAGAAAGATTCCTTCCATAGCTTTAGGTAAAAGTCAAAAAAGGGTAAAATAAATTTAAACGTACATGGAATAATAATAAAAATTTTATGAATTTTTTTTGATAAAACAAGGACATGGATAATAAACATAACCCCAGTAAATACTTATGAATAAACAATCTCGGGTAAGAACGAGATTGTAATAATTATCCCTTACCTTAGGTCCAATTTCATTCGTACTTGTCTGAAACTGCTATATAGTGGGTTTATACATTTTATTAACTTGTAACAGAACCAAAATAATATTTATGATATCATTTGCGATTCACTTATGACTTTATATTACAGTTCATTTAACAATTCCATGTTAAAGTAGTGTTTTGCGTAAAATCATTTAATTTAACATACGGGTTTGGACTTGTTGTTCTTGAAATTATTACTTATATCATGATTTACATAATTCCAGAATGTAAAAAAATCATTTAGATATAATATATATTCATCATATTAATTTATATGATATATCAATAAATTGAAATTAAATTCACCATTCCCGAAGATAGTAGGCCTTACGTACGCATGAAGGCTATTTTCGTTTCCATAATGAATTGAATGGAATTAACTAAATGAAATGTAAATTTACATAAATATAGTATCATTATTATTTCATATATTTCATGATTATTTTATATATATACCTTATAATTATTCTTGAATGATTAACATGGAGAATGAATCTCATCGCGTTCATGGAGACGGTAGTTCGTATGTATGCACGAGCGGAAATATCATTCTTTTGATATTAAAATCATATATAATTGGATGTTATATCATATATATAGAATCAAAATAATGTTATATTTTTTATTTATATCATTTATACTCATTATTGTACCCATCCAAGTGATGAAATGTTTGAGTGACAAACTACACCACGACGTGGAGACGGTAAGCCGTACGTACGCACGTGTAGTGAGTTTTTCATTCATAGGATAGATAAAATAATTAATATGGTTGTACCATTTTTATAATAACATTACAGTATATATAAGATACTGGAGTTATTATTTTATAATGTAAAAAACAAATAAGGAGGAAGTGGAAGAAGAAAGGAACTTGAAATAGGTGGTGAGGTATTTACCTCTTCCTTGGGTTCTTCCATTTGATTTGATCAAAAGGGCTCCATATGATGGATTTATGACTAAAGAAAGTCCTCTATGATGAAATTAGTATAGTTTATAAAATATTTGGGTAGGTTTTGGCAGATCCAAATGGCTTTGGAGGATTGAATTAGAGAGAAGGTGGAGTGCCCTTTTATAAGAGGGTTGAGGGAAACCTTAGGAAAAACAGAAAATATTATTTTATAATAAATTAATATCCGATTAATAATGTCACAAAAGTGACTTATTTAAATTCTAGATTGGGTATGGGTCTGAATACCTTCAACCAATAGGTTTTAGAAAAGTTTAGGTTTCCATTTTAACCTTATCATTTAGATGTAACTATATGTTAAATAATTTATCTTTTACTGTGTCTTATTGTATTCTTACACTATATGGTTAATAAACATACTATAAACTACCAATAGAACCTAAATTGGTTCATTAATGTCATATAGATTATTATATAAGTCTTTTATCCGAACCATAAATTTTTATAACCATTATATCAATTAAAAATATAATATTTCTTTTAAAAACTATTTTATGTCAATTTTGACACTATTTGGTATTTTGTTTTTTCTAAATTAATAACAGAATTATTAATTATAAAATAATTAATATAACCAACCTTAATATAATATATTTACCTATAAAATTAGTGGAATTAATAAAAAGTTTCATATTACATTTATTTGGGTATTTAAAATATCAATTATGTTAATATTTCATTAATAAGGTAATTACCACATCATCATTGTGTCATAAATAAATTAAATTATTTAATATCTAAAAATTATAAATTAAACACCATTATGTAGGAAATATATTTATCTTTCTAATGAATATTTATAATCTAATTTATCTTATGTATAAACTAATATTAAAAAAAATAATGATTAAACATTGATTTTAACAATTTTAACTCTTCTTTAAATAAAATAATAAAAAATGTTATAATCTAATCCAAGTGTACCTAAAGGGTCATATTTTATTCCTAATGTTTTTTTTGGTCGAACTAAACTTATCCAATAGAATTAGGACATGTGTTAGTGTAATAATAATAACATTTTAGACTTAATTACCCTATTTACTTTTAACCGTGGTAAATAAATGTTAAAAGTTACTCTTCACCAAAAATTATTTTCATCTCAATGAACCAAATTTTACTTACTGATATCAATCGTGTCTCTCAGATTTTTTAAATTCAAATCAAAAAATCTGTAAAATTAAGTTTTATCTAAATTTGCAAATGCTCTTAGGAGTTGGGTAAAAGACCGTAAAAAGTTCAATAAAATTTTTATATAAGTAAAATTATTATAAAATTACTCCAATAAATTACATTGAACTTATATTGGTATTATGTATCTATTTTTACATAAAATAAATTTAATCAAAATAAATTATTATTTAAATAAAATGTCGGTTTTAACCAATAACTAAGTGTTTTCGCAATTCATAAAAAATTGACAGTTTTCTGAAAAATACAAAAAAAAACCACCCTTGGCTAATTTCGATATTCCGAATCCAAAAATGAAGTTCATTTGGAAGGTAAAATTTATAAAATTTCAAAAAAGTGGGTATTACTATTCATAATGGATACTTTATATAATATTTTAATAAGATACCATTGTTTAGTGAAACCTGGTATTGCGTACTACACACGCTATCGAGGAAGGTCATGATTGCGTGTAATGCAAGAAAAGTTAGGGCTACATGTAGTTAAAGCTCAATATAGTGTTGCGTATAACATAATTAAAACATATTTCATTCATACATTAAACAAAATCTATACTTAATGTTGTGTAGAATAATTTCTACAAAATGAACATGAAATTGGGTGTAACACGAGCTGAGAATAGTGTTGCATATATTGCAAGATAGTACAGTGTTGCGTATAGTACAAGCTAATCTTGGTGTAATATAAAATAGAAGACATCAAAGAAATTAAAAAGAATATATCTCATAAAATCACGGGGTGTTACATTCTACCCCCCGTAAAATGAATTTGTCCCTCAAAATTCATCGAGGTTATCAATTGTTTACAACTTGAATGTATCATTCATAGAAACCCACATCGTAAAAAGGAATACTAAAAAATAATTTTAAATAGTGAAGTACGAAAGATAATAGCTACCAAAATTAACTCATCACTAGGTTTCGATATAGGAGAACATAGGTTAATATGTGGATATGGAAGAGAAATATAACCATCATGTTTTGATGGAGAGTGGTAGAGAACATGGCTATGAAAAATCCAACAATCAGAAAGCCATAAATTTGTGATGATCTAAGGTACCCTCTAGGAAAACGTTTTTTTTAATATCATTTCCCTAATGATGAAAAAATTGGAATTATAAGAAATACTTAATTTATTTTGGTACAATCTCACCGTTGGTCATTCCTTGAACAATTTCCACATCATTTGTTAAAGAATTGAAGTTGAATTTGTTATTCGTGAATTGTTATCATATCATGTGATATAATGATAGGTCATTCCATCTATCTCAAAAGGTTAGAAAAAGTAATTAAATATTCATAAGTCCATCTATGGTGGGATTAACTATCAATGATTCCAAAAATGCTCTTATACTTCAACAATCATATCTCTTAATAAAATAAAACTAATATCTACTAACCAGGGACTTCATGTAGGACAGTGGTAGGAAATAAAGTCATGTCACACTTCGGTTGTGGGTTTGATTCCCACATCCATTTCTGGCGCGATGTGTTGTCGCACATCCAGGAGGTTGTCATTTTTATAAAACTATACTATTATAACATTCCAGAAATAATATCAAAAAAAAGTTCAATCATTAAACAATACTATCTGATGTCCAATATAATACATTCCAATCTTTAGGCTTATCCAAAATACATCTATACAATCTCATAATATAAAGAAAAATATTACTAGATAGGTCATCTACCAAGCATGTGATTACCATCATTTATCCCCCATATGTCATAAGATATATCTTATTGTTGGTCACATTCAAAACATGTGATTACCTTACTCATGTATTCTCTTGAAAAATGAATACCCATTAAACTGTGGTGAAAACATGAATTCAATCAAAATTTAACCCTTTCCACATACAAAAATCCCTAAATTTCTATATACTAAATCCATGATATCACTTGGTCCTTATATCAGTCATGAGATCTTAAATACTATCAAACATACTATTTTCTTCTTACCCCTTCATTATGTGCATATCATCTGCTTTCAAAAAATATTTCAATCACTTTTCAGGGTTACCAGTACCATATTCTTATGGAAAACCACAATGAAACAATACATAGATATTCCAATATATCATAAAAGTTCCTCAATAAAATTATTCTTGAATACTAATACATAAACACTTAAATATATCATCTTCAATGATTGTCATGGAATAAGTCCTTCCTTGATTTAGAAGTTACCTCTTGGGTCAGGGCATTGAGTTGGGTAATTCCCATGTTCTCAATAGTTATGAAATTGTACTACATAAGAGTTTGTCACTCTATTACCCTTCTCTCCACAAATTTAACATCTCCCCCTCCATTGGATGTATTCCTCAAGGTTCTTCTTCCCTTATTTAGAAATATCAATATTTCTTTCTCTATGCTCCTCACCATACGAACATGCATAAAAGTATATCTTCCACTTATTTGATGAATTAGGAATACCACTAATGTTCACCTTGTTAATCTTATATTGAGATTACCGATTCTACATAATCAAAAAAATAATTCTTTCTAGGCATTACGCAATTTTGTTTCTCATAGTCACTAATTTGTCCACTGGATTCAATGTTGACCCAATTCTTTCTGGTTCCCTCCATTGACTAAAACCATAAACCATGGTGTAATAAACAGTTAAAAAAACAAGGAACCATAAAAGCATAAAAAGTCACTTAATGGATGCCTAAATTATCACACATTCTTTAATCCATGACATCCTAGTTTCACCCTAGGTTATTCCGGATCGTCAACATAATTCTAGGACTGTAACCTATAGTTATATTAATCATTAGAAATATCCCTAGAAATAACTCCGAAATATCTCTAGGGATCTCACTAATGTTTTTTGGATATTTATTTCAAATGTTAAATAATCCTTTGCAATGATACCAACAATAGAGACCCATAGCATGACGTATATAGAAATAAAATTACTTTTGCAGATTTCTTAATATATGAAAAAAAATAGACGCCCAAAGACTATATTAGTTTATTGTCTGTGGAGACTCAGAACATAATATTCTAATTATAGAGTAAGATATTCAAAATCTCCCATAAAGATATTCCCATTTGGTTTTCTTACCTAAAACATTTCTTTTTTATCCTGGGGAAAAGAAAACATAAAAAGGGTGAGCTCAAATGCTCAGTAAGGGTAAACATGGAGAACATAAAAACAATCCCTAAACGTTTGAATGTATAAACATGGACCTAAAACATCAAAATCATGAGAAATGACATAAATCATGGTAGTACATTAGTCATAGATCTTAAAGGTACATTAATCATGATAATATATCATGGGAATAAAACATGTAATTGTGGAAAACCATTAATCACATGTTATTATTTGCATAGTATCCATGGCATTGCTGCCAAGACCATCATAGTGGAAAAATTCCATTACAGAACTGGGTTTACTTGCTATTCTAGCCCTGTAATACTAAACCGAATTTTACTTTTCATTCTAGCTATGTCTATATTATGAGATATATATCTTTACCCAATGCATTATATGTATATATAGGTCCCACCCATCACATAATGAAATCATTCTTTCGTGTTCCACAAAAGAAATGTAAATCATTCATCATAACCCAAATAATAATATGGGTTTCATTGACACCATCCCATCATAACATAATTCATATGAAATAAATGGATATCATTTCATCATAAGAAAAATGAAACCACGTAAATAATAGAGACATTATACTTGAAACATAAAAATACTAAATATTTTATTCATAGATGGAAAATAGTTTTAATAAAACACATGAAATGAATTCTTGAGGAAAATATCTTTTCTTCTTCCAAATTAATTTCTTTTCACAAGATGCCATGAAATTTTAAAAGAAAAGGATTTTGTTGAAAATAATCATGAAATATTATAGACTAAGGTTCATGAAAATTAGGCATTATGAAATCGAAAAAATCCGTTAATGCTGTATAAGTTAAAGGAACATTATCCTCGTACTTCTGCCGGAAAAGTAAAAAAGTACCTCATTTGGTAAACAAAAGAAAGATCCATTCCATACATTGTGGTAAAAGTAAAACAATCGTAAAAAGGAATTTAAACATACATGGAATAATTGTAAACATTTTATGAAAACCTTTTGAGAAAACATGGACATGGATCATAAACATAACCCCAATAAATACTTATGAATAAACAATCTCGGGTAAGAACGAGATTGGAATAATTATCCCCTACCATAGGTCCAATTTCTTCTGTACATATCTGAAACTCTAGTATATAGGGTTTAGAAATATTATTAACTTGTAATATAACCATAATAATATTTATGATATCATTTATGATTCACTTATGATTTTATATTACAGTCCTTTTATCAATTCCATGGTAAAGCAGCATTTTAGGTAAAATCATTTCATTCATCATTTGTGTTTGGACTTTTTGTTCATGGTATTCTTACTAATATCATGATGTAAATATTTCTATAATGTAATACATGTTTTTGATATAATATATATTCAGTATATAAATATATATGATAGATCAATAAAATTGAACTGAAATACAGCATTCATGGAGACTGTAGGTTGTACGTACGCATGAAAGCTATCTTTGTTTCCCTATTGAATTGAATGGAATTATGTAAATGAATCATACATGTACATAAATCCAGTATCATTATTATGTCATATATTTCATTATTATATATTTATATATTTATAATCACTCTTGAATGGTTTACATGGAGAATGAATCTCATTGCATTCGTGGAGACGGTAGTCCATACGTACGCATGAGCGACAATATCATTATTTTGATATAAAATCAGATATAATTGGATGATATATCATATATAAAGAATCATAATAATGTAATATTTATTATTTATATCATTTATACTCATTATTATACCCATCCAAATGATTAATTGCTTGAATAACAACCTACACCAAGACCTGGAGACGGTAAGTCATACGTACGCACGTGTGGTGACATTTTCATTCACAGGATGGATAAAACAACTAATATGGTTGTTCCATTTTTATAATAACATCAATTTATATAGAATATACTGGAGTTATTATTTATTAATTGAAACAACAAAGAAGGAGGAAGTGGAAGATGAAAGGAACTTGAAATATGTGGTGAGATATTTACCTCTTCCAGGAGTTCTTCTTTTTTATTTGATCAAAAGGCTCTGTTAGTTGTTTTTATGACTGAAGTAAGCACTCTACAATGAGGGGAGGATAGTTTAGAGTGTATTTGGGCAGGGTTTGGCTGATCCAAATGGATTTGGAGGTGTGAATTAGAGAGAAGGGGGAGTGCCCTTTTATAAGAGGGGTGAGGGGAACCTTAGGAAAAACCTAAAATATTATTTTATAATAAATTCATATTCAGTTTATAATGGCTCGAAAGTAACTTATTTCGAGTTCGAGGTGTGTATGTGTAGAAATCCTCTCAACCAATAGGTTTTAGAAATGTTTAGGCTACCATTTTTAGCATATCATTTAAAGAATTTAACTTTTACCTTGTCTTCTTGTATTGTTGCACTATATGGTTAATAAACATACTATAAACTACCAATCGAACCCCAAATGGATCATTAATGTAATATATATTATTATACAAGTCCTTTGGTAGAACCTATGATTTTTAGGACCATTATATCAATGAATAGTATATTATTTGTTTTAAAAGTTCTTTTATGTCAATTTTGACTCTATTTGGTATTTTGTTATTTCTAAATTCATAACATAGTTATTACATTGAAAACAATTCATATAACCAACTCTATTATGTTATATTAACCCATAAATTTAGTTTAATTCATAGAAAGTCTCAAATTACATTTATTTGGGTATTGATAATATCAATTATGTTTATATTTTATTAATATGGTAATTACAGCATCATCATTGCGTCATACATAAAGTAGATTATTTAATGTCTAAAAATTATAAATAAAATAAAATTATGTAGGAAATATTTTTATCTGTCTAATTAATATTTATAGTCTATTTTATTGTTTGTATAACCCTATTTTAAAAATGTTTTAGTTATTAATATTTGATTTTAACTATTTTAACTCTTATGTTAATAAAATAATAATTAATGTCCTAATCTAATCCAAGTAGACCTAAAGGGTCATATTTTATTTATAAGGTTGTTTTTGGTCTAATTACTCTTATGAAATTGAAATAGGAGATGTTTTAGGGTAATAATAATATCATTTCCACTTTTAATTACCATATTTACATTTAACCGTGGAAAATAAAAGCTAAAATTACTATTCAACAAAAATTATTTTCATCTCATTGAACCGGTTTTTACTTACTTATATCAATCATGTCTCTCAGATTTTTTAAATTCAACTCACAAAAGCGGTAAAATTATATTTTATGTAAATTTGCAAATTCTCCTAGGAGGTGTGTAAAAGACGGCAAAAAGTTAAACAAAATTTTTATATATCTAAAATTGTTATAAAATGAACCCAATGATTTACATTGAACTTATTTAGTTACTATGTATCTATTTTGAAAAAAAATAAATTTAAATAAAATAAATTATTATTTAAATAAAAAGTTCATTTTAACCAATAACTCATTGTTTTCACTATTCATCAAAAAATAAAATTTTTCAGGAAAATACCAAAAAATTCACCCTGGGCTAATTTCAATATTTTGAATCCACAAATGAATCTAATTTTTAAAGATAAAATTTATGATATTCAAAAAAGTGTGTATTACTATTCATAATGGCTAGATTATATAATATTTTAATAACATATCATTGTTTAGTGAATACATGTATTGCGTTCTACACATGCTATCAAGGAAGGTTGTGATTGCATGTAATGCAAGCCAAGTCAGGGCTGCATGTAGTGCATGCTCTCTTTAGTGTTTCTTATAATACAATCAAAACTTATTTCATTTATTCATTAATCAAAATCTATACTTAATGTTGTGTATAATAATTTCTAGAAAATAAACTTGAAATTGTGTGTAACACGAGCCAAGAATAGTGTACTGTATCATGTATGCTAATACGGTGTTGTGTATCATACAAGCTAATCGTGTTTTAGTGTACAATAGAAGACACCAAAGATATTAGTAACAATATTTCTCATAAAATCTCTGGGTGTTACACTAGTGATCAGAGTACACAGAAAAATGTTCACCCATTAGATAGTGTCACAACATATTAAAGGCGAAGAACACTACTGCTAACTCCAGGTCATGGGTAGCATAATTCTGTTTGTGATTTCTCATCTTCAGAATGCCATACAAGATCTCTGCTCAATCATGCATCAAGACACACCCGATTCTGGTCCATGATGAATCTCAGTAGACTACGTACCCTACGCCGTCCTTTAAAAGCCTCAAGATGGGGCACTAGTCCTCCTCTGCCTCAGATCCTGAAAGATCTACATGAATCTATCCGACCATACGACGGGTTTCCCCTTCTTCGTAAAGGTTGATAGTGGTGCTTCAACTCTGGAAAATTCTTGCATGAACCTCGGTAGAATCCAACAAAACCCAGGAAACTTTGTACCTCCGTCACACTACTAGGTGGCTTCAATGTATGTACCGCCTCAATATCCGCTGGAACTACTGCAAATCCAGCCTCTGAAATGACGTTTCCCATGAAGTTAACCTCTCAGATCCAAAACCAGCACTTTGAGAGCATACCATAAAGCTTGTGCTCTCGCAGTGTGTTCAGTACTACTTGTAAATGGTAGGCATGCTCCTCCTCAGTAATCGAGTAGATCAGAATGTCATCGATGAAGACTACAAAAAAAGTGATTGAGGTAAGGATGTAAAATCTTTTTCATGAGTCCCATGAACACTGCTGGAGTGTAGGTTATGTATAAAGTCATAACCACGAACTCATAGTGGCCATACTAACATCTGAAGGTTATCTTTTGGACATCCTCACCTCGAACTATGAGCTAGTGATAGCCTTATATGAGGTTTATCTTTGAGAACCAGGGTTCTCCCTTCAGCTATTCAAAGAGGTCATCAATCCTCAAGAGTGGGTACTTGTTCTTCACGGTCACCTAATTTAGGTGACTGTAGTTGAATAAAATCATATATCTCCCATATACCTTTTTGGCGAACATAATTGGGGCTACCTATTGAGAAACACCGGGCCAGATGAATCTTTTCCCCTACTAGCCCTCTAGTTGTACCCGCAGCTCATGAAGCTCAGCGTGAGCCATCTGATATTCTAGTGTAGATATCAGTGTCGTCCTGGGGAACAGTTCAATGTAAAATTCCACCACTCTATGAGGAGGTAGACCTTGAACATCATCAGTAAAAACATTTGTGTATTGGTCCAACACTACAGGATAGCTCGAACTCCCTCTATAAACTGCTCTGAGGGTAAGGCAGGCCAACTGATGAGTGATTGGCTACACCCTCCTCAGAGTAAGTCTGTTCTGTGCTATAAATACTCCCTTCTCACCAGTTAAGGTAAACTTGGTCACATCCGTGTGGACACACCACACTTTGAACCCAATCCAATCGATTCAAGTTTGGACTGCAGATAACCAGTCCATCCCCATGATGACGTCATAAGTCCTCGACGCTGCTACTAAGAGATCCCAACCAAAGCCATGACCACATAGAGTGAGACCACACTGCCAGAACCAGTGCAGAATTGTCTAGTCTGCTCCCGTAGGAGTCTTTTTCCATAAGGATCAATCCAACGACTCTGTCAGAATCTCGGAGGTCTGAACAAGGGTAGTGAAAATGAAAGAGTGACATGAACATGTGTCTATAAGAACTGCATCTAAGGAGGAGAAGACACAGATCGTACCTCAAATCATCTCTAGAGCTCCATGATCTTAAGCCTCAGCTTCCTGGAGCTGAGATCTAGCCTTTCCACCTTCTACCTGTGTTCAGGGTGGACCGCCTGCTTGTGTTGGTGGAAACACCTAGAAACATCACCCACCGCAATCTGCACGACCATCTCTTCTTCCACGTCTGCCTACTCTTTGCAGACCACCTCGATCGAATTGATGCCTCTACATGGGCGGTCCTTCGACCATCTGTTGATCATTTGAACGGTGGGTCAGATAGTTATGAGCCATGTGACCATGGGCGCTGCATGAGTTACATTGCCCGCTCATGGCATTTGTGTCCTTGCCCAGGGCACCCCGTACAACCGATCCTGAGTCATGCGGTCATCCACACAAGGTTCTGGTCCTCTTGGACCTCTGTGTCATTTGTATACTACCAGATGGAGAAGACTCAACTACATGTCGAATACTTGTGGTTGTCACTGCTGAATACTGCTCAGCAATGAAACTCTTCACTGAGAGGGCTCACTCCAACACCCATGCCTACGTCGGGATTCTAAGTGAGATCACTAAAGCTCTAATCTCTCACCTGTGTCCCAGATCGATTGTCCAGGACCTAAGCAATGGGTCCCGTACCATATCTATGCAGTAGCGCAAGAGATCAGTGAACCTCACTGAGTATTGTACCACTGTCATACTGACCTTCAGTAGATGAAGTAGCTCATGTATGCGCACCGTGAGAAGAGTCATTGGAACAATCTGTACATAAAATAGGATCTCAAAATCGACCTAGAGAAGCGTAATCTCATCGTGAACCTAGAGCATCAAGCTCCACCATCTACCCATTGATGCATGTAGAAGGCTGGCGGCAGGAATCACCATGAAGTCAGCTGGTGTCCCTACTTGTCTGAATACTCTCGCCACAACCTCCAGCGAATCCTCAACTGCCAGCAGGTCCATCTCTCCCCTAAACCCGGGCAGCCTCTTGTGCTGGAACTTGTGAAATGCTATCAATCAGCGTGCATCGTCTGCTAATGGGGCTGGTAAAATCGGTGGCCCAATGGTTTGTGGTACCGCCGGTGCCTCCTCTTGAAAAGGGCCCTGCACCGAGGCCATGTCACTCGATGGGCCATCCGCGCGTAAAACTATCAGGGCTCTAGTTGGTCGTCTTTGGGGAGGCATCCTGAATGAAACACATGTGACAAGGTCAAAGAATTTTACTTGGTGGGCTGACATAGATAGGCTGACTTAAAAAAATAAAAACACCCACGAAATCTGTGTTTTCGTGCACTGAGTCTGAAATGAAAAGGTTGGGTCCTAGTGTATGCATACGTCCACAACCGCAGCAATACTAGAATCCCTAAACTGAGTACCACACTCAGTACCCTAAACACTATTGCATCACTGAAAAGAAAGATCAGAGTCCTAAGATCTATGGTAGAACTGACTCCTCTGATACCAATTAGTCACGACCCATCCCCCGGGGCCCGTAAGGTGACTACCCCTAGCTCTCCTTCCATAGGCCAGGGGCTGGCAATTAGCACCAAAGGCGTAAATCCAAAACTGGAAAGGCATTTCATTTTAAACATGAAATCACACACAACAGAGTACGATCTGGAATTAAAACACTAAGTAAAACTATATAAAAAGAGTGATAAAAGTAGAGGGGTTGGAATACAAGCCCAAATGGAAAATATAAGTAAACTGAAAGCAAGTGCACCTGAAAGGAACAAAATAATTGAATAGTGATGATCAAATCCTGGATCATCCACCACAGATCCTACGTGAAGGGTAAGTACATATTCCCTCCTCAGCACTCCGAGTCTATCGATCTCCTCCGCATACAGACACGTCATATGGTCCACCTCCGAGTACCGTCCAGTCCTGGTACTCTCAGCCTCAGTCGTTTCTATCTGTCATTTGAAACCAACACAATGAGGTGCGGGCATAGCCCGTGTAGGGGTGAGTATAATGATACTCAATAGGGACCCCAAGACCCTTAAGTTATCACAAAATCCAATAAGGATAAACCAAATGGTATGAAATCAATAGATAAACCCACATTGGTATATTCCCATACATATACCTATGTTATCATGTAATCCATCTCAATAATGAGGTAAATACAAAAAGTTACTGAATCAGCTCAACCAAGATTTATTCTAGGGGGTAGTATCAAGTAACATTTATATGCACAATGTCGAACACCTCGGCTTTTAGAGAACTCCTCCTCTATCGAGTAATGTGGGTCTACCGCATCACACAGAGGCGCTTCCCACTGACCATATACTATGGAGGTACTCCTCCTGTCAAGTACCATGGTTCTTCCATGCTCACACAAAGGCACTCCCCACTGTGGGTCTACCGCGTCACATAGAGGTGATCCCCTTCAAAGCCCGCTGACGTACTCCTCATGTCATGAACCATGGGTCTATTGCGCTCACACAGAGGCACCCCCCACTGTGGGTATGCTGTGACACCATGGTGCTCCACACTATGCTAGTTGAATAACTCCAAGTTGAATCAGTCAGTAGTCGTCAAGTCTCATCCAGCTATTAGGTCTCCGCACTATGTTCGCTCGTCTCTAGGAGGATCCACTCCATGATCTACTGGTAAATATTCCAACTATCACGAAGTCCCACATATTAGTATCTCAAAGGTATTCCTCATCATAGGGGTCTCAACGTAACAGACGGTGTGTCAATCGGACACCCGGTCTGTATGTTATTTGCCTTTTAGTCTTGTGTTCCTACTTGGATTCGTGTATGATCCAACCTACCCAAATCTCAAATTTATCCCGAAATCTTGGGGGTATACTCAAAAGGAACGTCGCACTCCTAGAAAACCAGCGCTATTGATAGTTCGTCAAATGGTCATCTGATTCCAATTATATGGCCAAAGAAATTAAAAGGGTTAGTAGTGGGCATGGGTCTGGTCCGACCTTATCCAACCCAGTTTGGGCAGACCCGGTCTGGGTCGACCCGGTCAGGGTCGACCCGGTCAGACTTGTTGGGTCTAGCATGTCCCATTTGGTGGGATAGCCTGTTATGTTTGGCCCGGCCCACTGGGTCCATCCCAGCAGGCCGCAAAGGCAGTTTGACCCGGGCTCGAGGCCGGTTCAACCTGGAGCATCGTGAGGGCCCGACTTGGCCAGTTTGGCTAGGGTGCCGCGAGGGGGACCCAGGATGGTTTGGGAGGCCGGTCGGCAGGGAGGCGGCTGGGCAGGGCATGGCCATGCGGGCATGCGGCCGGGCAGGGTGCCAGGGGGGCTGGTGGGCGGCCAGGCATGGCTGGACCGGGCTAGGAGGCGGCCGGGTAGGGAGCCAGGCAGGCCGGCGGGCGGCCGGGTAGGGCGCAGCCCAGCCGAGAGGCAGCCGAGCAGGGCCCTAGGCCGGCTGGTGGGAGGCTGGATAGGGTGTCATGCGGGCCGTCGGGCAACCGGGTAGGGCACCGGCCGGGTCGGCGGGTGGCCGAGAAGGGCTCCAGGTAGGGCGACGGGCGGGGCAGCAGGTGGCCGGGTTGGGTGTGGCCTTGCTGGTAGGCGGCCAGGAGGCCAGAAATCCAGGCCGACGTGGTTCGGGTAGTGCTGTTCGATATGGCTCGGGCAGGTGCGTGCCTGCGGGGTTAGGTCAGGGTGCACGAGAGGTCAATGGGGGTGCGGTCGGGCATGCGGGAGGCCGTTGGTGGTTTGGCCCATAGAGCCGGCTCAGTCGGGGAAATGGAATGCCATTGGGATAGAACCGTTTGTGGAGGCTGCAGGAAGCACTGCATTTGAATCTTCCTTTATCGCCTTCAACGCTGCTACGTCACAATGCCAACAAACAACAAAAACCAGAACAAAGGAGGGGTCAGGCCATGTTGGATTGGGCCGCACCCTCCACATTTAGGGTGGAAACACTTGGCCTATCAAAGAGTAAGAAATATGAACAATAATTGTTTTAAAACCACACAACGATTCCTTTCCAATCCGAAGAAAATAAAATGAAATGTAATGTTACACAAAATAAACCCCCTACCTTTGTTCGTGGTTCGTCATTCATCGACGGAGTCACGGAAAGTAGATAATGAAGTTCGTCATTCGTCGCATCTGCTGCACACTTCTAATCCCTAGATCACACGTCTGTTGTGGAAGACGCTCCACATAGGTAGATGTCCAGGGATGAAGTTAGAAGATAATCATTGCTAGCGTTTTTCGTTGAAAGATGAAGTTCTTCCTTAGAAAACTCCTTTTCTCCCAAGCATTCCATTCCCCAAAAAGAAACTATGTGCCAAATAATAGATTATAAAATCTATTATTTCATTGTTAAGATTTCAAAAACTAATTTTTTTGCACAATTATATTAATGGGAGGATTTGGCCCCATTAATTGGGTGTATTGGAAACTTTAATGTGGAGGAATCTCAAGAGGCTCCTCCACATTAAAGTGGGGGGTTGAGTGGTTTTCCATCCCTCTCATTTAATTGGGGTCGGGTGGTCCCCACTCCTATTATTTAATTAGGGAGGTTATGTGGTCTCGGGTGGTCCCCACCATGTTAATCCTCACATGAGAGCTTGAGTTCGGGTGGGCCCCACCACCATAACCTCTCATGGGAGATTAAGGGGTGGTAGTCCCACCTCCAACTTCTAAGAGGATATTTTAACCATCAAATAAAAAATTCCACACACTTTATTTTTATTTAATTCAATCTCTAAAAAACACAAAAACTAACTTTTAATCTCACCCCACTTCCATCGAGGTGATAGCCTTATTAAGTGAATATTAGTGCTATGAGTTTAACAGTGTCCTCATATTTCTTTTCCAAGCAGTAGTTCAAAATTTATAAAAACCCACCCGTATGTTTACTGAATGTACCCTAAAAAAACTTCAAAAACTGATTCTGGCCACACCGGGCCTCGGAATCACATGTCGTTAGTTATTGAGAAATCATAAAATTCCCAAGTATTTAAGAAAAAAACAATGGGAAATTTGGGTCTTTACATAATAAATCTATACATCATATTTATGTCTAACTGCATTTTGACTCGACATAATAATATCATTTTAACAGTGAAAGAAAAGATATATTTATTATATTGGATTGCATCTTTAGAATTCCATGTCCCTGTAAAGTCTATTCCCCAAATATTCTCTTTTACCATGGTACTCCATGATAATTTCATATATGAATTTATATCAACAACTAAATTGTATTATTAGATGGCAATAATGATAACTATTTGAGTGATTATTCATCTATACAGAGACTTATTCTTTAGGTGTTCCCTCTAGGTGAGCATATGTTAGTGTTTCCTCCTGATGAATAGTGTGTATACTGACCTCTAGTGGTCCCAGAATAGGATCGTGTACATGCTGACAACATTAAAACTCTTAAAGTAGAAATTGTTGATTCCTACAGATTTATTTTGATTCATGAGTTCCAAAAAATATACAATATAGTTTTCATGAAGATCAAAACCCATTGTAAGTGGATCAATAGTTCAAGGTAGAGTTCTATGTTTTTTCATCATGTGTTATTTCTAATAGATCAAGTTAATCCTTCCTTATAACATCCCGTATTTTAGTATTAGATATCTAGTATATTGTTTTTCCACCATTAAATTTGAGACTCCTATTGAGAAAGTGTTGAAGATCGTAGATTTCTTCCAGTGGTGTGACATGAATCATAGAAGATAGATCTATTTATGGGATATTTCCATAACATTAATGTTACTATCTATTATTTTTTAGTGTCTCTATGTGGGTCGGATGATTTTGACATCCTTTATGAGATTTAATCTCAAGATGATTAGTTGAGGATCATTTTGAAGTGGATACAACCAACTTCTCATTCATTTAAAAGTATGAACCTTGCAGTGTTAGATTCTTATACAAGTATTTTATCATTTCTAGTGTGTCCCCTTATGAGGACCCATACTATTCACTAAAAACATGGAATGGATCATCATTTTTCTGATTTATTACAATATCTTGATTAATGATATGACCAAGGAAACAAACCCTTTTCTAAGTATTGAAATACCCTCCAACATTTTGATATGTTATAAATGGATTTTATGTTTTAACATGGGTTTGGATACCATATGTTGACTATTCAAAATGAAGATATTCTAAACACAACATTGGATATTTCTCCATATTTTTTATTTCATTTTTATTTTTGTTGGGTTTGTGAGTTCCCCAATAGTTATGAATTCAATTATGAACAACATATTAAATACTCTCATGGATTAGTTCATAATTAATTTTATCAATGAATATTTTATATAATATTCTTCTATGGTAGTTCACACAAATATTTTAAGGATGATAAAGAACTATTACTTGGATATCATATAATATTTTAGGATTTTTATGTAAGAATAATATGATTTAATATGTTCAATTTGTGGGGTATTCTATCTTTTGGGTTTTGGTGACTATGAATCAAGAAAATATTGATGTAGTTCTATCATAAGATCCATATAATATTGTGTAATATGTATTAATTTTATTTCGGTTTGATTTTTAGAATAAGATATTTTTTATATAATTTTTCAGGATTTCATCCCCTTTTTAATAAAATGAAATTTAAATAAAATGTATTTTAATCGATGAATCAGTCTCATAAAATCCATGGAGCTAACATAGTGTTTGACCAGTTCTCCTATATTTATACTTACATATTATTGATTCAAATTTAGTGTGTTTTTTGTTAACCCCAATTCTAGGGTTGAATGCATGTTGAAATATTGTAAATATTTAATTTTTTAGGGCTCGTGGTAGTTTGGACCCCATGAGTACAATTATGTGGCTTAATACTTTTTTGGATGTGGTAATCTGAATGATAAAGATTTTTAGTCACTAGGTTTTGTGGGATTGATTCATTTTTTTCTTAGGAATGAGACTCAATGTTACATCTTAACAAAGAATGTCCTTGACCTGAGATAGTGGTGTTGGTTGTAGTTCCTACGGTATAAATAACTTGGGGAATTATATACTCTATGCGATAAAAATTTCGTGGAAGATACACTTAGTAGGAAATACCATTTTCTATTGGTAGTGTAGGCTTCATAGTAGTTGACCAAATTATAGTTGACAGTTATAGGGGAGATGGGAACTACATATATTTAGTCTAAAGTGACTCCACCACTTCATCAGCATGCGAGATATGAAATTTTTTGAGAGGTAAAATATGATGTAATATGTGACTAGATTTCTTTAGGAGAATTACCCTAGGGATATTATGAAGGTAGGTAGAAAGAAGTTATTTTCCCAAGAATTGATGGTGGATCT
The DNA here is from genome assembly GCA_963277665.1 of Viscum album. Classification (NCBI taxonomy): domain Eukaryota; kingdom Viridiplantae; phylum Streptophyta; class Magnoliopsida; order Santalales; family Viscaceae; genus Viscum; species Viscum album. The sequence goes on along the minus strand of OY728165.1, from coordinate 64,765,573 downwards.
AGTAAAATTTCACGAGGAGGTGTTCAGTTAGATCATTAATACCGCTTTGGAAGAATACTCTAGAGTAGAAAACTTGTATCTACACCATAAGTGGTATTTTTGGTTAACATTCATAAGGAATAGTTTAACCGAGTTTATTTCTTGATACATCACATGATAGTTAGTAATAGATTAACATATGATTATAGAATTTCTAACACACCCTATAAAGAATCCTGAATTATTATGGGATGGAATATTTATAGATATTGTGGTTTAATGTGTAAATTAAATGTCCATGATGCTACTTCTATTATTTTTTAACAACTACCCTAGTTCACACACTTCTTTTTCATCCAAGAGAATTGTTAATTTGAGATTTTGGGGTTTTCTTGGGTGGAATATATTTTCAATTTAATTATGGGTACCCATGATATTCAACTCTAAACATCATACTCTCTGTAAATAACTATTGTTCATGGGATATCCAAAGGACTCCATGACCCAAATAATTATGAGAAAAAACTTAATCCCGAAGTGGAGTCCCATTTAGAGAGGACACGCCGAACGACACGCCGTCAACGGCAATGCGATCCTTGGATCGATATGGTCATTTTGGTATATCACACTCAGGGTTTCGGAATACTTTGGGTTCGGTCGGGTTGGTTCATACACGAAACCAACCGGGCCCTCGGAGTGGAAACGCTCATATCTTGAGCTTAGGACGTCCGTTTGACATGCCGTCGACATTTTTGAATTCCTCTAAGTGAGACGGATCTTTTGGCCTACTCCACCCGAGGTTTGGATGCAGGTGGAGTACGGTCGGGTTAGTTTTTCCTTAAAAAAACAACCGAGCACCTGGGATGAAAAAGCCAATAACTCTCAGACCGGGCGTCCGATTGATGCGCCGTCTACGTCGTTGAGTTCCTGTTGTCGATACAGAACTTTTGGATACGTCAACTCTGGACTATGTGTCAGTTGATGTATCAACCTCTTGTCTTGTGGAGCGGACCCTCCAGAACGAGCATGCTGTGTGCGGGAACCGTAGAGCTGGCTGCGACTGCTACTGTGACGACGACGACTGTACAGATATCCTCAGTGGATTCGACGACGACGACTACATCACTCAGTGATCCTTTGTGGGTCAGTGCTACCGATCATGTGTGGGTCCAATCCTGTGTGGGTTAACGCTCAGCGGTCCTGTGTGGGGCAGCGCCTACAGATCCTGTGTGGGTCTGATCCTGTGTGGGTCACCGCTCAGCAGTCCTGTGTGGGCCACCACCTACAGATCTTATGTGGGTCCTATCCTGTGTGGTTCATTGTGGGGGTTAGTTACCTATCGATCCTGTGTGGTTCAGATCCTTTGTGGGTCATTGCGGGGGTTAGTTACCTATCGATCCTTTGTGGGTCAGATACTTTGTGGGTAATTGAGGGGGTTAGTTACCTATTGATCATGTGTGGGTAAGATCCTTTTTGGTTCATTTCCGGGGTTATTACCTATCGATCCTTTGTGGGTCCGACGACTTAGATGAATTAGTGGAAATACCTGATCATCTCTATCGTCAAACAAAGAAGTATTCCTATGTAAGTTGAAACCCTGTTTTTCTTTCCTTTGTGGATTGTGTTGTGCTATCCTATGTGGGTTTACATTTTTATTTCCTGTGTGGACTGGGTTGTACATGGGCTCGGATGTTGGAGCTGAACGAGAATTGATGACTTAGGTATATGTATGGGCATATAACTAAGCATTGTCGGATGTTATTTCGTAATTGCATCTTTCTTCAGAGGATTATCATTTGTGGATTCTGGGAGACCTTCGGGGATCTCGAGGACCCTACTGAGTAGCTTATACTCACCCCTACATTGGCTATGCCCGCACTACGTTGTGTTGGTTGCAGATGATGGACATCGCTGATCTTGGTGGAGGCTTGCGGAGCAAGACGGTACCTGGAGGTGGACCACTGGGTGGGACGTACTCGGAGCGGTCAGCTGGACCCGAGGAGCAGTGGAGGCTATCTGTACCCACCCTTCAGTTGGGACTTCCAGTGGATGTCTCGACGTTGCGGCTTTACTTTTCAGTTTATTTTTTCCCTTTCGAGTTGTACTTTACATTCAGTTTGGGTTTGTATTCTGGCCCACTTACTTTTCCGCACTTACTGTTGTACCAGTTTTTACTATGTGTTTACTTCTGCCTTCATTCTCTGTGGTGTTTGTTGTTTACTTTACAAAGGCAATGACTTCCCTTTTACCGGGATTTACGCCTTGGTGCTAGTCGTCATCCCCTAGCCTATGGAAGGCGGGCTTGGGGTAGTCACAGCACGGGCCCCAAGGACGGGTCGTGACAAATTGGTATCAATGGAGCTCGGTTCTACCATTGAATCTGATCTTTTTCTATGTGAATCAATAGTGTTTAGCATATTGGGTGTGGTTATCAGTCCAGGGAGTCCAGTGTTGGTGCGGCAGCCGACGTATCCGTACACAAGGACCCTGACTTCTGATTTCTGACTAATTGGAGGAAAACATTGATTGCGTGTGTGTTTCAAGTTTTCTATGTGATTAATTTGTGTCAGCTCACCAGGTATACTGTTCTGACCGTGGTGCATCTATTTCCTTTTCAGGATGGCCCCACGACGGCAGCCAGCTAGGGTTCCGAGAGTTGAGCATGACGACAGCCCGCTGAGTGACGAGGCTTCGGTATAGTTACCTTTGAATGTAGAGGCACCGGCAGTACCTCTACCCGCCGAGCCACCGATGGTTCCAGCCCCAGCCGCTGACGATGCACGTCACCTTAGTGCACTGCATGAGTTCCAGTGCCAGCGACCACCCAGGTTCTGCGGGGAGACGGACCCCCAGGCAGCCAAAGACTGGCTGGAGGCAGTGGTGTGATTTTTCCGGTTACTGAGGACACCAGAAATCCTCATGGTGATCCTCGCAGTGAGCCTACTGCACGCGGTTGCAGGCCGATGGTGGATGTTGATGCTCCAGGTGCACAATAAGGCATCTCTTCTCTGGATAGGAATTGAGGGCCTCTTCCGCTCAGAGTTTGTCCTGGCCACCCTCCGTGCTGTGCACATCCAGGAGCTTCTTCAGCTGCGGTAGGGCAGCTTGACAGTCACCCAGTACTCGGCGAGATTTACCGATCTTTCTCTCTACTCGACCGACATGGTACGAGACCCATTCTTCCAGGCCCGAACCTTTGAGCAGGGATTGAGACATGAGATCAGGGAATCACTGATCTCCCTCATCATTCCGACTCAGGCAGGAGTACTGGAGCGAGCCCTTTTGATCAAGAGCTTTCTTGCTAATCCTTCATTAGCAGCGTAACCTACCGCGGGGCGGCACGTAGCAGAGTCTTCTGTGGCTGGTAGTCGATGGATGACTCAGGGTTCCAGGCAGACCCGACCCTCATGAAGAGGACCTCAAGAAACTGGCTCAGCAGTGCGGGGCACACAGCACGAAGCCAGTATTTCGAGAGGCAGGTAGTGCTACACATGCGGCGGGCAGGGCCACATGGCTCGTGACTGCTTGACCCACCGTTCCAAGGAGCAGCGGACGGTTGAGGGGCCACCCAGGCAGAGGCAGAGGGTCGACCATGTCAGTCCGTAGGGAGGAGGCAGACGAGGCAGAGGATATGGCCGAGTAGCAGGTGGTGGGCGACGCTTTGAGGCTCTACCACCACCACCACCAGGAGGTCCACCCCGACCATAGGGAGCTGGCGGGCTGAGACAGGCACAGCTCCAGGGAGCGGAGGCCTACGACCACGGAACCCCCGAGATGATTTGGGGTACGATCTGTGTCTATTCCACCCTTTCTGTAGTTCTTATAGACACAGGAGCGAGTCACTCTTTCATAGCCGCTGCCCTTTTTCGATGCTCGGAGATTATGATAGAGCTGTTGGCTCGATCCTTACGGCTAGATACTCCTATGGTAGTAGACTCGACGATTACGCACTGGTTCTGGCACTGTGAGCTTACTCTAGGAGGAGAGAACTTCATCTGGGATCTTCTTGTAGCAGCGTCGAGGCCTTACAACGTCATCTTGGGCATGGATTGGTTCTCTACATTCCATGCACAGATTGACTGTATTAGGCGCAAGATGCAATGTGTACGCACCGACGGGAGCAGGTTCACCTTCATCGGGGAGAAGGGAGCCTTCACAGCACAAGATGGACTTCCACAGAGGAGAGTACAACCCATCACTCATTAGTTGGCTAGCCTCATCCTAGGAGCAGTTGACGTGCGGAGTCCTAGTTTTCCTGTAGTGGTGGATCGGTATGCGGATGTCTTTCCGGACGACGTTCCAGGAGTACCTCCTCGCAGAGAGGTAGACTTTTATATTTATCTATACCCCGGAATATCCCCAATATCCACTCCATCATATCGGATGGCTCCCTTCGAGCTTCAAGAGCTACAGGTACAGTTGGAGGACTTGCAGGGCAAGGGATTCATCCGACCCAGTGTTTCACCCTGGGATTCCCTGATATTGTTTGCCGAGAAGGCGGACGAGAGTTTGCGACTTCATGTCGACTATCGTCGCCTGAACCAGGTGACTGTGAGGAACATGTATCCGCTATCAAGGATTGATGACCTCTTCGATCAGCTCATGGGAGCACGGTGGTTCTCGAAGATAGACCTCAGGTCAGGCTATCATCACCTTAGAGTTCAGGACGGCAACGTGCAGAAGGCGGCCTTCAGATGTCGGTATGGCCACTATGAGTTCTTGGTTATGCCATTCGGCATAACCAATGCTCCAGTAGTGTTCATTGGCCTCATGAATAGGATCATTCATCCATACCTCGATCGATTTGTTGTGGTCTTCATCGATGACATTTTGATATACTCGACGACTGAGGAGGAGCATGCCTACCACTTGCGGGTTGTACTGGACACACTCTGAGAGCACCAGCTTTATGGAAAACTCTCGAAGTGTCAGTTCTGGATACGTGGGGTCCACTTCTTGGGACACGTCATCTCTGAGGCGGGAGTTGTAACGCCCCGACCCCAGCTTCCCAGAGTCAGTGCATTACTTCGTAACATTGGCATGATCACAAAAGATAAAGTCTCGAAGGACCGATTAGTTTAGTAGCCTTGGAAACACTAGATACATTCATAAATGTTACATTACATCATAAAGTGAAAAACTAATAAAAAAGTCTTCATAGTCCACACTCATATCCTCTTTTGACTATCCCTGTAGGTCATTCATAAAATACTTCTTCACATACTAGAAAACATTAAAACATTGAAAGGGGTGAGCTCAGATGCTCAGTAAGGATAACAATATTGCGGAAGCTTTCATAAATAAAAACTAACAATTAAGGCAATGTATAACTAAAAAAAAGCCTTATTAATCTTGAACTTCAGCATAATATGGCAAAAGTAAAATCAAATAATGCCACTTACTTACTCACATGGATATTCTACTAGACAAATAATCACATGAAATATCAATAACCACTTTCATAATGAGGGAATTTATAATGCCGGATATTCTGAAACATTTTGTCAAGGCCTCGGCCAAGACGTCTAAAATGATTAAGGCCTCGGCCAAAACCATAAATCAAATTGGGAAAGGGCCTCGGCCAATTCCACGTCTAGATGTCTCATGAGACCTACCGATGCATCGAGGAGCTATAGCGGGATCCACCCGTCACTTATTAATTCCAATACATTCCTCATATGATTAGGTTTAAACATATCATAAACCATAACATAATCGTATCACATAAAACATGCATAAAGGAAACATAACATTTCCACATTTCAATCACAAGATATCAATACAACACATTTATATAATAAAAACACTTTCAAAACCATTTTCAATACCAAAATAAAAGAAAGTTAAAACTTTGTATTTATTTTTCATTAAAAAAATGATGGCTTGTAGAGGAAGCCGAAACTCAAATAATGGTCATGGCGGCGGAGAAGTTGTTGTCGCCGCATATGTACTAAAAAAAACATTCCCTTTTGTCGTTTAGAAAAATTCTTCGTATAAAAAAGATTCCTTTTGAATTAACGTAAAAGACAAAGGGGTTTATACACCGTTTAAAAGAAAGTTGTGTATAAAACCAAATATGCCTCAATGAAAGGGGATTGAGACAAAGTCTTTAAAAAGATCATTTTTTTAAATAAAGTACAACTATAATGTGTATTCACTATAAGAACACATAAATAATGTAAAAATACAAGATAGGACATAATAATATCATGACATAATTTGAAAGTAGGAGATTAACCCAAAGAATGGAAATTGGGTTAAGAAGTTCCCTTACCTCGTGTCCGACTTGACTCGACCATTATTTAACCTCCTGAATAATAAACTAGAGTTAATATATACCTTATTAAGAACCATTTTCAATTTCATTATCCTTTTTATATCACTTATTACAATGATATGAACATTATGTAATTTTTAAGTTAATAACGGTTGTTTTGTCGATCTTTGGTACTTGAGTCAACAATAAACTTTTTATAATTACAAGTTGTTTATGTGGTAGAATATCCATTATCTCCAGAATTATATTCATGATTTAGATTTCATATATATCATATATATCCAGTATATACATTCATTTATAATATTACGTAACATTTATAGGTAAGAAATGAAATGCACCGTTCATGGAGACGGTAAGTCGTACGTACGCATGAACGCTACTTTCATTTCTATTTCGTATTTAATGGAATGAAATCATAATGTTATAAATGTATAATATAATTCCAGTATAATATAGTGTATAATACCATTTACTCCATCCTTTATAAATCCCACAAATGGCATTAATGAATCAAATCACTTTGAGGGGGCGGTAGTCTGCACTTCCTAAAATGAAATTATCACGTTTACCCATAATGGAAATCATAAATTATACCATAAATGAGAAATACAGAAGCATAAGTAAAACATAAAAATATTATATATCATATATAAGTATAGTTACATCTTAATGGCCACCTTTGAAGGTGTTATATGAGTGTTGAACAATCATCGTTTCGTGAGGCAGAAATTCACCATCCACAGAAACTGTATGTTCTTTAACCATTAGATGTAGGTATGTGTAAGTGTAGCTCGAATCCATCTTATAACAACATCCTAGTATATTTAGAATACTGGTGTTGTTACAAAAGAAATGAATAAAAAGATTTTAGGGGGTTGGAGAAGAAAAATAAAACAAAACAACATTAGAGAAGACATTACCTCAAAATCGGGTAACTCTTTTTGATTTGAGCCAAAGGCTTCCTTGGGAAGCGTTCTGCCAAACGTGAGGCTTCTAGAAGTAAGAGGTGGAATTTGGGAGAGTATTTGGGAAGAGGTTGGCCAAGTCAAATGTCTTCAATGTGTGAATGAGGTGGTATAGGTGGGGGCCTTTTATAAGAGGAGAGGAGGGGCACTCTTGGAAAGTAAGGAAATTTTACATTATTATACAATGCTTTTCGGATTCTAAAGGTCCCACACTTATATAATTCGTGGATAAGGTGATAAGGGTTCGAAATATACCCATCCAATAGTCTTTGGACAAGTGTAAGCCTTGTAGTGTACATTATAGTTTCATTTTATTAAAATCATTAAATAATGAGGTCATCGCTACATCATAATGATGTCATAAATAATTTAATTTATTTAATGTCTAAAAATTATAAAAAAAATACAATGATGTATGAAATCTTTTTTTCTTTCCAATGAATATTTATAGTCAAAAACATGACTTGTATAACCCCATGTAAAAATTGTTTTAGTAAAACATTTCACGTTTGAGTCAATTTTTACTTTAACATTAAATAAAAGGTATTTATGTCATTTTCTAACTAAAGTGGCTCCATGTGGTCCCCAAGATGACCCATGGGTTGTCTTGGTCGGACATGGAACATCCAATGAGGGTAGGACATGTGTCAAACTCATCTCATATTATTAAAACATTATTTTTACCTTAAACTACACAAATTACCTCTAATCGTGATTAAGAACTTAAAAGTTACTATTCACCAAAAATTATTTTAATCTCATTGAACCACATTTTACTTCATAATGACAACCATGTATGTCGGATTTTTGAAAATCAAACCACAGAAGTAGTAATATTTCATTTAAACGAAAAATCAGTTATTTAACTACCACTTAGTGGTGTCACTATTCATCAAAAATTGATGTTTTTCAGAACAATGCCAAAATTTCACCCTAAGATATAATTGATATTCCAAATTCAAAAATGATGTCTATTTTACAAAATTACAAACATATATGTTGCATTAATTAATTTTATAATTAATTCCCGCTGTCACAACAAATAGCGTGTTTTTAAGAAACAATTTATATCAAAAGATTGGCAATTGTTTATGTCCAATTTCAATGTTAAATTAATTCTAATGACCACCATTGGATAAAATGGTAAAAATATATTCTAATTATACTTTAAAACCACTAAATAGTATAATTTATCACTATAAATTATTTTTATTAAAAAAGTTGTTTTTCAGTATTTTTCACTATTCATAAAAAATGGAAGTTCTCAGAAAATTACAAAAAAATTATCTTAGGATAATTTCGATACTACGAATACAAAAATGAAGTCCATTTTGAAATATTACATTTCTATAATTTTAAAAAGTGGGTATTACTATTTATAATCGCTACTTTGATTAGTTGCGGTGTGTTAGAACTCGAAGTTGCATACAATGCAAGCTATTGCATTATTGAATGAGAAGCGTATAATAGAAGATCTTGGTGTTACATTCTCCCCTCCTTCAATAAATTGTGTCCTCGCAATTTGAAATTTTTCTTCGAAAATAAAAGGTTGAAAATAGAAAATACCTTTGTAGAAAACCCACATCGGAAATAAGGTTAATAAAAATATAACTTTAAAAGAAAGAAAGATAAGTACAAAGGTCACCCAAGATAGCCCATACTAGGATTCTATGAAAATATGGATATGGAAGAAAAACAAACCATCAAGGTCTGATAGAGAGTTGTAGAAAACTGGATTAGGAGAAAGTTAATAATAAGAAAATCACTAACATGTGATTGGTTAAACGGTCATTGAATCCCCAGTTGGAAAAGTTAACCGGCAACGTTTTTTTTAAGTCACCTTTTATAAAGTTAAAGAATTTATTTAGGAGATTTACTAAGATCGTAAGGGAATATACATACTTGTCATCTAGACATTCATTCTTTAATAAATATTTACCAAAAACCCATCTTTCACTCTAAAAGGTAATAGAACTCAAAAATATTCTATTTATCCTAATTGTATAAGGTTCCAAATATTACCACATACCATTTAGATTAGAAAAACTATTTTGTAATAACCAGGGACTTCACGTAGTCCATTGGTAGGCGATTAATCCCTATTGCACTATGGTTGTGGGTTCGATTACCACAGCTTTGTCCGACGCGATGGGTTGTCACTCGGTCTGCGTGTTGTCCTTTTTATAAATATCCAAAAATAAACTTAACAATAGTATCCAATGTAAAATATAATCCATTCCAACCTTTATAGTTATCCAAAATACTTCTGTCCAACTCACAGTCCAGATTTTATGAGGAAGGTAAACATAATGAAGATCCTTTTTTTCCTGCGTATCAACTTGTGAACACTTTCATCTTGTATTCTTTAAAAACACTACAACATACTGAATTACCATAAATCATTATTGATTACATTCATGATCCATTATTCCTTATAGAAAACTAGATATACTCCCTCTATCCAAAAATGTATACAAATCATTAATCAGTTTCAAGGATGTTAAGAATATCCAACATAATTTATCCGAATCAATCATGTCTTATTCCAAAATCACTATCTCGGTATCAGAACCATATTATGGTTTATCTTTCTCTCAACCATATATTTTCCAAAAATTTAACCTACTGTGGAGTCACTTTTCTTGGTTCCACACAATCTCAAGTCCTAGATGAAATAATACTACAGTGCAATCCTTATATACTCCATAATTATTATAACCCATGCATCATTGATACAACACTCAAATTACAAAATTCTTTAATAACAACATAAGAACTCTAATCATTCCTCCTTATATGTGGTAGTATCATAACTTGATTATTATCCAATAATATCATTTGGGGCATACTATGATGATTTGAACATTGGTTTGCGTAGTGTCCCCACTCCTTGCAGATGAAGCATTGTACATTTGAAACATTTTTCTTACCCTTGAAGTCACGCACTTGGTGTCCTTTTTCTCCACACTTATAACAAACTCTCATTCCCTTCAGGAAAATTCCAAGGTGTTTCTTCCCACAGTTATCACATATTGGAAAATTCCTCTTTTCCCTCGTCCCTTTATCCATCATTCTCTATTCCATCTGTTTCTTCTCTTTCATCCCTTCAAATCCATAAGACTCAGAGAATTCTTTACTTATCTTATTAACACATGATACTATTTCATCATATGTTGATAACACATGGGAGAACAATTCCCTTCTAAATGTTGGCTTAATTCCATGAAAGATATGATCCTTCTTACTCTTTGGATCATACGTATTGATGGAGTTCACATTCCTTCTACTGGACGCCATTTCTATACAATTCCATAAACTAGGTTAGTTTATGAATCGATATACATAATAACAAACTTGAAAAAAATTATAATAAATTGAACTATTTATGGATATAATCCATAATCATAAAAATGTTTTCTTTGAGAAAGTATATAATCATAACCCTTCATAGTGGTTTGTAAAGAAAATGTGAATTATCCTAAGCATATCCCCCGGGAGTGTCGTAACCAAGAGTGAAGCAAGGCCCGTTGTCGTGCACCAGTTCCCGTTCGAGTCTAGCTCAAAGCGGTGTTTTCGGGTTTTACCCCTAGGTACATCTGTGCCAGAGCCGCCTCTACCTGCTTGTATCCAGACAGGGATGTATTTCTCGGGAAACTCACAAAATATATATAATACCAAAATTCTATGAAGTTCTTCTATACTAATCCTTAAAGTCTATCTTTGGGCTATGTTCTCTAATCAGAGTTTATCTAAATCTAGCTTCCAAGGTTAGTATTAAACTGCCTCTGATACCAACTGTAACGCCCCGACCCCAGCTTCCCAGAGTCGGTGCATTACTTCGTGACATTGGCATGATCACAAAATATCATGTCTCGAAAGACCGAATAGTTTAGTAGCCTTGGAAACACTAGATACATTCATAAATGTTACATTACATCATAAAGTGAAAAACTAATAACAAAGTCTTCATATTCCACACTCATATACTCTTTTGACTATCCCTGAAGGTCATTCATAAAATAATTCTTCACATCCTGGAAAATATTAAAACATTGAAAGGGGTGTGCTTAGATGCTCAGTAAGGATAACAATATTGCAGATGCTTTCATAAATAAAAACTAACAATTAAGGCAATGTATAACTAAACAAAAGCTTTATTAAACATGAACTTCAGCATAATATGGAAAAATTAAAATCAAATAATTCCACATACTTACTCACATGGATATTCTACTAGACGAATAATCACATGAAATATCAATAACCACTTTCACAATGAGAGAATGTATAATGCCGGACATTCTGAAACATTTTGTCAAGGCCTCGGCGAAGATGTCTAAAATGATTAAGGCCTCGACCAAAACCATAAATCAAATTGGGAAAGGGCCTCGGCCAATTCCACGTCTAGTTGTCTCATGAGACCTACCGATGCATCGAGGAGCTATAGCGGGCTCCACCCATCACTTATTAAGTCCAATACATTCCTCATATGAATATGATTAAACATATTATAAACCATAACATAATCGTATCACATAAAACATGCATAAAGGAAACATAACATTTCCACATTTCAATAACAATATATCAGTACAACACATTGATATAATAAATACTCTATCAAAACCATTTTCAATACCAAAAAAAAAGAAAGTTAAAACTTTGTATTTATTTTTCATTAAAAAAATGATGGCTTGTAGAGGAAGCTGAAACTCAAATAATGGTCACGGCGGCGGAGAAGTAGTTGTCTCCGCATAAGTATGGAAATAAAAACATTCCCTTTTTTCGTTTAGAAAAACTCTTCTTATAAAAAAGATTCTGTTTGAATAAACGTAAAAGTCAAATGGTTTTATACACCGTTTAAAAGAAAGTTGTGTATAAAACCAAATATGCCTCAATGAAAGGGGATTGAGACAAAGTCCTTAAAAAGATCATTTTTTTAAATAAAGTACATATATAATGTGTATTCACTATAATTACACATAAATAATGTAAAAATACAAGATAGGACATAATAATATCATGACATAATTTGAAAGTAGGAGATTAACCCAAAGAATGGAAATTGGGTTAAGAAGTTCCCTTACATCGTGTCTGACTTGACTCGACCATTATTTAACCTCCTGAATAATAAACTAGAGTTAATATATACCTTATTAAGAACCATTTTCAATTTCATTATCCTTTTTATATCACTTATTACAATGATATGAACATTATGTAATTTTTAAGTTAATAACGGTCGTTTTGTCGATCTTTGGTACTTGAGTCAACAAAAAACTTCTTATAATTACAAGTTGTTTATGTGGTAGAATATCCATTATCTCAAAAATTATATTCATCATTTAGATGTCATATATATCATATATATCCAGTATATACATTCATTTATAATATTACGTAACATTTATAGGTAAGAAATGAAATGCACCATTCATGGAGACGGTAAGCCGTACGTACGCACGAACGCTACTTTCATTTCTATTTCCTATTTAATGGAATGAAATCATAATGATATAAATTTATAATATAATTCCAGTATAATATAGTGTATAATACCATTTACTCCATCCTTTATACATCCCACATATGGCATTAACGATTCAAATCACATTGAGGGGGCGGTAGTCCGCACTTCCTAAAATGAAATTATCGCGTTTACCCATAATGGAAATCATAAAGTATGACATAAATGAGAAATACAGAAGCATAAGTAAAACATAAACATATTATATATCATATATAATTATAGTGACATCTTAATGTCCACCTTTTAAGGTGTTATATGAGTGTTGAACAATCATCGTTTTGTGAGGCAGAAATTCACCATCCATAGAAATCGTATGTTCATTAACCATTAGATGTAGGTGTGTGTAAGGGTAGCTCGAATCCATCTTATAAAAACATCATAGTATATTGAGGATACTGGTGTTGTTACAAAAGAAATGAAAAAAAAGAGTTTAGGGGGTTGGTGAAGAAAAATAAAACAAAACAACATTAGAGAAGACGTTACCTCAAAATCGGGTAACTCGTTTTTATTTGAGCCAAAGGCTTCCTTGGGAATAGTTCTGCCCAAAGTGAGGCTTATATGAGTAATAGGGGATGTTGGGAGAGTATTTGGGTAGAGTTTGGTCGAGCCAAATGGCTTGAATGTGTGAATGAGGTGGTAGAGGTGGGGGCCTCTTATAAGAGGAGAGGAGGGGCACACATGGAAAGTAAGGAAATTTTACATTATTATACAATGCTTTTCGGATTTTAAAGGTCCCACGCTTATATAATTCGTGGATAAGGTGATAAGGGTTCGAAATATACCCATCCAATAGTCTTTGGACAAGTGTAAGCCTTGTATTGTACATTATCTTTTCATTTTATTAAAATCGTTAAATAATGAGGTCATCGCTGCATCATAATGATGTCATAAATAATTTAATTTATTTAATGTCTAAAAATTATAAAACAAAATACAATGATGTATGAAATCTTTTTATCTTTCCAATGAATATTTATAGTAAAAAATATGACTTGTATAACCCCATGTAAAAATTGTTTTAGTAAAACATTTCATGTTTGTGTAATTTTTTACTTTAACATTAAATAAAAGGTATTTATGTCATTTTCTAACTAAAGTGGCTCCATGGGGTCCCCAAGTTGACCCATGGGTTGTCTTGGTCGGCCATGGCACATCCAATGAGGGTAGGACATGTGTCAAGATCATATCATATTATTAAAACATTATTTTTACCATAAACTACACAAATTACCTCTAATCGCGATTAAAAACTTAAAAGTTACTATTCACCAAAAATTATTTTAATCTCATTGAACCACATTTTACTTCTTAATGACAACCATGTATGTCCAATTTTTGAAAATCAAACCACAGAAGTGGTAATACTTCATTTAAACAAAAAATCAGTTATTTAACTACCACTTAGTGGTTTCAGTATTCATCAAAAATTGAAGTTTTTCAGAACAATGCCAAAATTTCACCCTAAGATATAATTGATATTCCGAATTAAAAAATGATGTCTATTTTTCAAAATTCCAAAAATATAAGTTGCATTAATTAATTTTATAATTAATTCCCGCTGTCACAACAAATAGCGTGTTTTTAAGAAACAATTTATATCAAATGATTGGCAATTGTTTATGTCAAATTTCAATGTTAAATTAATTCTAACGACCACCATTGGATAAAATGGTAAAAATATATTCTAATTTTACTTTAAAACAACTAAATAGTATAATTTATCACTATAAATTATTTTTATTAAATAAGTTGTTTTTAAGTATTTTTCACTATTCATAAAAAATGGAAGTTCTCATAAAATTACAAAAAATTTAACTTAGGATAATTTCGATATTACGAATACAAAAATGAGTTCCATTTTGAAATATAACATTTCTATAATTTTAAAAAGTGGGTATTACTATTCATAATGGCTACTTTGATTAGTTGCGGTGTGTTAGAACTCGAAGTTGTGTACAATGCCAGCTATTGCATTATTGAATGAGAAGCGTATCATAGAAGATCGGGGTGTTACAGGAGTTCCGGTGGATCCTGGGATGATCGAGGCAGTGTTATCTTGGGATCCACCCAAGAGCGTGGTGGAGGTGCAGAGTTTCTTGGGACTATGAGGATACTATCGGATATTTGTGCCAGACTTCTCCAGAGTTGTGGCACCACTCTCAGCATTGATGAAGAAGGGGAAACCCTTTGTATGGTCAGACAGATGTCAGCAGGGCTTCCCAGAGCTGAGACAGAGATTGACCAGCGCACCTATCTTGAGGTTGCCTGACGAGGGAGTGGGGTACATAGTCTACTTCGATGCATCAGGGACCGAACTCGGATGTGTCCTGATGCAGGAGCGGGTGATGATCACCTATGGATCACGTCAACTGAGGCCACATTAGTAGAACTACGCTACCCATGACCAGGAGTTAGCAGCAGTGGTCTTCGCTCTGAAGACATGGCGACACTATCTGATGGGCGAGCACTTTACAGTCTTTTCTGACCATCAGAGTCTCAGGTATATCTTCTCTCAGAAGGACCTGAACCTGAGACAGCGGTGATGGCTCGAGTTCCTCCAGGACTATGACTTTGAGATAGTTTATACTCCTTGGAAGGGGAATGTAGTACCCGATGCTCTCAGCAGGAGGATGGGAATTCATCTACTCAAGGAGGCGACAGAGCAGCTAGCCGCTTTGCAGATATCCTTCGTGGATAGGGATAGAGCAGCCTTCCTTTAGTCACTCACAGTCACTCCTCCACTACTACAGCGGGTCAGAGAGGCACAGAGTGGGGACGCTGACTGTGTGACATGGCGTGCACAGATATCCTCAGGACAGGAACCTGATGGTTTCACCTTTGGAGCAGAGCACAACATCCTTTTCAGAGGACGTACCTTGGTACCAGTCGCTTTACGGGAGGAGGTTCTGAGAGAGTTTCACACTTCTCCTTTTGCGGTAAATCATGGAGTGGCGAAGATGTACCAGGACCTCAGACGACAGCACTGGTGGCCGGGTATGAAGAAGGTTGTGGTAGAGTTCATTTCTCGATGCGTCACCTGCCAACAGGTGAAGGTAGAGCATCAGGTACCAGCATGCTTGGTACAGCCTTTGGAGGTCCCAGAGAGGAAGTGGGACGAGATATATATGGACTTTGTTACTGGACTTCCACAAACTTCCAGAGGTCACGACTCCATCTGGATGATTGTCGACCGACTCACCAAGTCGGCTCACTTATTACCCATCAGAGAGCAGGGCTCAGTGGAGAGCTTGGGACGTCTCTATGTTCATGAGATTGTACGGCTTCAAGGTGTGCCATCTTCTGTCGTCTCCGATCGAGATGCTCGCCTTACTTCCCGGCTTTGGAAGGGGTTGCAGGAGGCATTCGGGACGCAGCTATGTCTGAGCACCGCCTTTCACCCTCTGATGGATGGTCAGATGGAGAGGACCATTCAGACTCTCAAGGACATGCTCCGCACATGTGTCCTCGACTTTGGTCACACCTGGGAGGACCACCTACCGTTGGTGGAGTTTGCGTACAACAACAACTAACACTTTACCATTAGGATGACACCATATGAGGCGTTGTACGGTAGACCTTGCAGATCTCCTTTGTGTTGGAAAGACGCTGGGGAGTCAGCACTTGTGGGACCAGAGATGGTCCGGGCCATGACAGAGAAGGTCCAGGTCATCCAGGAGCAGATGAGGACAGCTCATAGCCAGCAGAAGTCTTATGCAAACAGGGGGCAGAGGTGACTAGAGTTTGAGGATGGCGACTATGTATTCTTGTGTGTCTCACCTCGACGTTGATTGCAGAGATTTGGCCGAGGCGGCAAGTTGTCTCCACGCTTCATTGGACCATTCCAGGTCCTCAGTAGGATCAGTGCGGTGGCTTATCGCCTGGCTCTACCACCTCAGATGCACCGAGTGCACGACGTCTTCCACGTATCTCAGCTGAGGAGATACGTGCACGACCCGATGCACATCATTGACCATGGGGAGCTAGACATTGATAATGGGGCGACTTTTGCGGAGGTCCCGGTGGAGATCGAGGATCGACAGGAGTGGGTCCTATGCGGACGGTTGATTCCTCTAGTGCGCATCATATGGCACCACGGGAACCTCCATGAGAGCACTTGGGAGGGGGAGGTTCAGATGCATGCTCATTACCCGCATTTGTTTCCCTAGTTTATGATGTATCTTTACGGGGACATAAAGCCCTGAGGTGGGAGTGATGTAATGACCCGGAAATTTCAAAGAAAATTTATTTTGAAATAATTTTATTTGGAATTTTACAAGAGTGCAGTTTCTGATGGCACCTGATTCCGAGGCCCGGTGTTCCCAGAATAATTTTCCGAAGTCTGGCTCGGGTACGTTCAGTGAACGAACGAGCAGGTTTTTCTAACTTTTGAACCAGTGTTCGGAATCGAATTCCGAGGGCACCGATGGAATCGCAGCGCCGTTTTTTGCTTAGAATAGCCTCTTCCGGAGTTGCGTTTTCTAAGGTGTGGTTTTTAAATTTTTGGGGTTAAGTTAAGAAATAAAATAAAGTGGTGCGGCAACTTTATTTTTATTTCACTTAAAGCCACTTAAAAGACACTTAAAGCTGCTTAAGCCGAGTTGAAGCGGTTAGGGTGCAATACAAAATATCCGACCCTCTTGGTAGGATATTTGTGACGTGGGGCCCGCACAAGCCCCACAATTTCTTTTCCTATAAGTAACGATCCCACAAAAACCCCTATTAAATGAAAGTCAACTGACACATTTTCTAAATACTTAACGCCCCTATTAATTGGGCGGCTAGTTCGTTGCAATTAATTCTATGAATTAATTGTTCGTTACTTATCTTTATTTTTCAGATTCTTTAGTTGATAATAAAATAATATGAGGACTTATTTTATTATCTGGTTGTTGCGTTAATCCTTTGGAGAATCTGTAAAGATCTTCATCCTCCTTCTCGGAGAACGTGAAGAACACAAGGAACGCGAAGAATGCCAGCCTCCGACGAAGGGCGACGAAGAACGCCAGACCCCCAGAGATCGACGCGACGCGACGCCGACGCTTCTTCCGCGAAGTTCTTTCCCTGCAACAATCTTCGATCGTCATCTTGAGTTTTCCTATGCGACGCCGAGTACCGCGTGACAGCGACGCCCTTCCGCGATGCAACGATCCTCTTCTTCCACGACGATCAATTCCGCGACGAACTCACGTCCGACGACAACGAAGGTAGACGTCGTTTTGAAAATGATTATACCCATGTTTGTTTTCCTCCAAGGCATGAACACGGACCAACCAATTAAAAAGTTGGTTTGCCGATTATTATTGCGGGTCGTGGTTTATCAATTGCTAGGAATTATGGTGTTGTTTCAAACCGCTAACGCGGTGGGTGGGGACCAACAAACAAGTCTGAAACCACCGCCCTTTGTTTCTTGGTGTGCAGAACGGCGGACGACGACAAAAAGTGCCGCAGAGATGATTTGTTGATTCTGCAGTGAAGAACGAGACCCGGGATGAGCTACGACGCAGACAGAAATGAAATCGGACCACCGGAGCAACTCCGGTGGCCTGCGGATTCCACCGGCAGCGCCCTGGCGCGCCGCCGGACGGACCCGCCGCGGGTGAAGCCGCGGCGGCACTAGCGTGGTCTCGTGACCATGCAGGACCGGAGGAGCGGGACGCAGCGGCCCGGCCGCATCTGATGGCGAGGGCGGCCCCATGCGGGGCTGTGAATTCTCTTCACGCAGGGGTAGCACGCCCCCCCGCGGTTTCCCTTGCTCGGCCGCTCGGCCGAGCCGAGCCAAGCCGACTTGCCAGCCGGGTCACGCACAGGTCGGGCCGAGCCGCCCCGACCAGGCTGTGTCGCTCCCAACCGGGTTGGACTCGGGTCGGGTCGCCCTAGTTCGGGCCGACCCAGGGGGGTCGGGCCGGGTCGGTCCAGGCCCAGACCCCCCATTTCCGGACCTTTTTGGTCTTTTTCTCATAACATGAGCAACGGGCCTCCGAACGACGCGCAATCAGCGGCGATGCGATTCTTGGATCGAGACGGTCATTTTGGTATATCTCATTTAAGGTTTCAGAATACTTTGGTTTCGGTCGGGTTGGTTTGTACACGAAACCAACCTGGCCCTCAGAGCGGAAACACTCATATCCTGAGCTTCAGACGTCCGTTTGACGTGTCGTCGACTTTTTTGAATTACTCTAAGTGAGATGGACCTTTTGGAATACTCCGCCCGAGGTTTGGACGCAAGTGGAGTATGGTCAGGTTGATTTTTCCTTAAAAAAACCAATCGGGCCCCTGGGACGAAAAAGCCAATAACTCTCAGACCGGGCGTCCGATTGACGCGATGTCTTCGTTGTTGAGTTCCTATTGTCGATATGAAACTTTTGGATACATCATCTCTGGACTATCTGTCAGTTTATGTATCAGCCTCTCAGCTCGTGGAGCGGACCCTCCCGAACGAGCTTGCTGTGTGCGGGAACCCTAGAGCTGGTTCCGACTGCTACTATGACGACGACGACTATACAGAGATCCTCAGTGGATTCGACGGCGACGACTACAGCACTCAGCGATGCATTGTGGGTCAGTGCTACCGATCCTGTGTGGGTCCGATCCTGTGTGGGTCAGCGCTCAATGGTCCTTTGTGGGCCAGCGCCTACAGATCCTGTGTGGGTCCGATCCTGTGTGGGTTAGTGCTCAGCGGTCCTATGTGAGCCAGCACCTACAGATCTTGTGTGGGTCCAATCTTGTGTGGGTCATTGCGGGGGTTAGTTACCAATCGATCCTATGTGGGTCAGATCTTTTGTGGGTCATTACGGGGGTTAGTTACCTATAGATCCTGTGTGCGTCAGATCCTTTGTGGGTCATTTCGGGGGTTAGTTACCTATCGATTCTATGTGGGTCACATCCTTTGTGGATCATTGCGGGGGTTAGTACCTATCGATCCTTTGTGGGTCCGAAGACTTAGATGAATCAGTGGAAATACCTGATCATCTCTATCGTCATACAAAGAATTATTCCTGTGTGAGCTAAAACCCTGTTTGTCTTCCTTTGTGGATTGTGTTGTGCTATCCTGTGTGGGTTTACATTTTTCTTTCCGGTGTGGTATGGGTTGTACTTGGGCTCAGATGTTGGAGCCGAACGAGAATTGATTACTTAGTTATATGTATGGGCATATACCTAAGCAATGTCAGATTTTACTTCGTGATTGCATCATTCCATTGTGGATTCTGGGAGACCTTCGGGGGTCTCAGGGTCCCTACTGAGTTGCTTATACTCACCCCTGCATGGGCTATTCCAACACTACATTGTGTTGGTTGCAGACGACGGACAGCGCTGATCGTGGTGGAGGCTTGCGGAGCAGAACGGTACCTGGAGGTGGACCACTGGGTGGTACGTACTCGGAGCGGTCGGCTAGACCCGAGGAGCAGTGGAGGCTATCTGTACCCACCCTTCAGGTGGGACATCCAGTGGACGGCTCGATGTTGCAGCTTTACTTTTCAGTTGTTGTTTTCCCTTTCGAGTTGTACTTTACTTTCAGTTTGGGTTTGTATTCTGGCCCACTTACTTTTCCACACTTAATGTTGTACCAGTTTTTATTTAGTTTTTACTTCTTCCTACATGCTGTGTGGTGTTTGTTGTTTACTTTACAAAGACAATGCCTTCCCTTTTACCGGGATTTATGCCTTGGTGCTAGTCGCCAGCCCCTGGCCTATGGAAGGCGGGCTTGGGGTAGTCACGACACGGGCCCCGATGACGGGTCGTGACACCCTATAGAATGTTTTTTTGTGGAGCTTTAGGAGACGAAGAATCCACTACAGGAGAATATCGATAAAGGGTTTATACGCCCAAGTACATCACAAAGGCGTTGACCAGTCCTCATCATCAAGAAGAATGATGGGTCAATGCGCCTTTCATTGATTATCGTGATCCCAAAAAACATGATAAAGAAAAAATATCCTCAACCACGAATATATGACTTTTTTGATCAGAAACATTGAGAATAGTACTTCTGTACGGTGGATTTTCAGTTGGAATATTACCATATAAGGGTGATGAAGGAGGATATCCCCTAAACTACTTTTCATACAAGATACCGGCACTATGAATTCATAGTAATTCCTTTCAAACTCACTAATTCTCCATCAATTTTGATGGACA
This sequence comes from Viscum album, assembly GCA_963277665.1. Taxonomy (NCBI): domain Eukaryota; kingdom Viridiplantae; phylum Streptophyta; class Magnoliopsida; order Santalales; family Viscaceae; genus Viscum; species Viscum album. The sequence goes on along the minus strand of OY728165.1, from coordinate 64,744,683 downwards.
TAATGTATTGAGTCATTATAGATTACCTCAACAAATTGGTAGTCATTATAGATGATATTCTAATATACTCCAAAACCAATAGGTTCATGAGGAGCATCTAAGCATTGTAATAGAGACCTTGTGGATGGGGAGGCTCTATCAAAAGTAAAACAAGTGTGAGTTCTGGTTGAAGATGGTCTCATTCATGGGTCATATCATCAACAACAATGGGATATATAAGGATCCCTCTTAGACAACAACCATTGAGGGATGGATGAGGCCAACATCAGTAACGGATATCCCTATCTTCCTATTGTTAATAGGAAATTATCAACAATTTGAGAGAAATTTATCATGATTTTAAACCCCCTTACCATGATTACATGGAAGGGAGTAAAGTTTTCTTGGAGTGATGTATGGGAAGAAATCATAAATGAGTTGAATAGGAGGCTTATCCCTGCACATGTTATCACATTACCCAATAGTGGATAACGTTTTGTGATATTTAGTGACTTTGTAAAGAATGTCTTGGGTTGTGTGTTAATGAAAAATGAAAAATTCATTGCATTTTCTTCATGTAAATTGAATGTTCATGTGCACAAAAATCCAACACAAGATCTGGAGTTGGATGTAGTAATCTTAGATTTGAAAATTTGGCAGCATTACCTATTTGGGGAGAAGTGTGAAATATATACGGATCATATATGCCTCAAGTATATATTCACACAGAAATTTTTGAATATGTGCCAACGAAGATGGATAGACCTGATCAAGGACTATGATTTCTCAATCCAATACCACCCTAGGAAAACGAACAAGGTGGCAGATGCTCTATGTATAATGGACCCAGTGATTCTATCATTGATGATAATTGAAAAGGATCCAATATTCATAAATTTGATTAATATTGAAATAGAACACATAATGCATAAAACACCATCAACCCATTCACAACTGATTGATCAACCATCTCTTTTGGAATTGATAAAGGATGATCAAAAGGATGATGTGGGAATTCAGGAGAAAGTGGAAACTATTAGAAAAGGGAAATTCTTATAGATCAGTGTTAATGAAGAAGGAATTGAGAGATTTGGAGAAAGACTATGTGTTACTTGAAATCAAGAGTTAAAGAAAGTAGTTTTGGATGATGCACATTGTTCTAATTTCTCCTTTAAACCAGGAAATAGAAATAAGTACAGAGATATCCATGGGGATTAATGGTTGGATAAAATGAAGATATAGATCACTGAGTATATATCAAATTGTCTGGTAAGTCAGCAAGTGAAGTCTAGGAGGACTAAATATAAGGGTATGATGAAACCATTACACATACCATCATAGAAATGGAGAACATTACCATGTACTTTGTCACCAAACATCTGTAGAAATCTAAAGGAAAAAATGCTATCTGTGTTATTGTGGATCGTCATACAAAGACTGCAGACTTCATTGCAATTATAGAGGATTTCTCATTGGATCAACCAACTAGAATATACATCAGAGATGAGTCATGGATGCATGGCGTGCCAATATCCATTTTATCCGACTGAGATCAGGAATTAACCTTTATGTTTTAGAAGAGTCTTCAGCATGATCTGAATACTGAGTTGAACTTTTGTATGACATATCATCCTGAAACTGATGTCCAATCTAAGAGGACTATCCAAACAATTGAGGAAACATTGAGATCATTCTCAATAGACTTCAATGTAGGATGGCATCAACATTTATCTCTAGTTGAGTTCTCTTAAAAAAATAGTTTCCAATCATGCATCCAAACTATAACACCCCAAGCATCCACGGTACGCTTCCTTTTGAATAATAGAGTAGCGTGTGTTATACGCAACCTCGAGTTCTGACACACACACCACAACCAATCAAAATAGCCATTATGAATAGTAAAACCCACTTTTTGAAAATTTATAAATTTTATCATTCAAAATGGACTTCATTTTTGGATTCGGAATATCGAAATTAGCCTAGGGAGAATTATTGGTATTTGTCTGAATACATTCAATTTTTGAGGAATAGTGAAAAAACAATGAGTTATTGTTTAAAACCGAATTTTTATTTAAAAAAATATTTATTTTAGTTAAATTTAATAAAGGTGAAAATAGATACATAATTCCTATATAAGTTCAATGTAATTTGTTAGAGTTTGTTTAGAATAATTTTAGATATATAAAAATTTTATTGAACTTCTCACTGTCTTTTACCCACCTCCTAAGAGAATTTGAAAATTCACATAAAACATAATTTTACCACTTATGTGAGTGGAATTTTGAAAATAAGAGAGAAACAGCTAATATAAAGGATTACAATGTGGTTCAATGAGATGAAAATAATTTTTGTGAATAGTAACTTTTCACTTTTATTTACCACATTTAAAAGTAAATAGTGTAGTTAAGGGTAAAAATGATATTAATATACCCAAACACATGTCCGAATTCAGTTGCACAACTGTATCTCAACAAAAAACAACCTTAGGAATATAATATTATCATTTAGGCCCACTTGGATTAGATTAGGACATCTATTATTATTTAATTCAATGAAGAGTTAAAAGAGTTAAAATCAAAGTTTATATACTAAAATATTTTTAATATAGGGTTATACATAAGATAAAATATTAATTATAAATCTAAAAATATTTCCTACATAATGGTATTTTATTTATAATTTTTAGACATTAAATAATTTAACTTATGTATGACACAATGTTGATGCATTAATTACCTAATTAATGAAATATTAAAATAATTGATGTTATAAATATCAAATTAAATGTAATTTGAGACTTTTTATGAATTACACTAATTTTATTGGGTTATATGACATATAAGTATTGGTTATATAAATTTTTTTCGAAGTAATAATGCTGTTATGAAGTTATCAAAAACAAAATACCCAATAGTGTCAAAATTGACATAAAAGAGTTTTTAAAACAAATATTATATTATTAATTTATATTATATTCTTAAAAATATAATGTTCTTCAAATGTACTTGTATAATGATAGGTGTATCATTAGTGGACCAATTTGGGGTATCTTGGATGTATATAGTTTGTTTATTAACTATATAATATAAAAATACAAAGTGACATGGTAAGTGTCAAACTAATTAACTAAGAGTTAAAACTTAAAGATAAGGTTAATATAATGACCCAAACCTATATAAATTCTATTGGTCGAGTAGTTTTCAACCCATCCCCACCTTAACCTATAAATAATCAAATTTGGAGCCATTATAAACCGAATATGAATTTATTATAAAATAATATTTCTGGATTTTCCAAAGGTGCCCCTCACCCCTCATATAAAAGGGTACTCCACCATCTCACCAATTCACACATTAAATCCTTTTGGATCGGCCAACCCCTACCAAAATACTCTCCCAACTTCCCTCAAATATACCTAGAGGCCTTAGTTTGATCATAAAGCCAACCTAAAGAGCCCTTTTGATCAAATCAAAAGGTAGAACCTGATTAAGAGGTAATGTTTTCACCACCCTATTTCATGTTCCTTTCTTCTTCAACTTATTATTTCTTTGTTATTCCCATTATAAAATAACATCTAAAGTTTCTTATATATACTATTATGTTATTATAAATATGGTACAACCATATTCATTATTCTATCCATCCTTTTAATGAAATGTCATCATACGTGCGTACGTACGGCTTATCATCTCCACGTCGTGGTGTAATTGTCATTCAATAAATTATTATTTGGATGGGTATAATAATGATGTGTAATTCATGTAAATAATAAATATAACATGATAAATATTCTGTGTATATAATATACCATCCAATTATATATTATTTTAATATCAAATGAATGATATTTTTGCTCGTGCCTACGTAGGGACTACCATCTCCATGAACGCGATTAGATTCATTCCCCATCGTATCCATTCAAGACTAATAATCATTTAATAATTAAAAATAATTTTTAAGGACTTGATATCATTCTGGATATGAATAAGATACAGCCTATCCATGAAAAACATGGTTTACATAACAAAACATATAAAATAAAATGAGTAAGTTAACACCTGAAACAACTATAATAATAAGATATTATTAACAAATAAATGTTAAAAGATCATATATTATATAATATTAATGTATATGATTATTTTATTTTTTAATAACAATTATTTCACAATTATACAGGAGGTTAACCTACCCTCAACCAAGGGAAAGTACAAGGTAAGGGTTTATTTCACAATCTCTTCATTATCTGAGGTTGTTTATACGTAATTATCTACTAGGACCTCTTTATCATTCATATCCATGTTTCATAAAAATGTATTACAAAATATTCTTTATATTTTACCGAATATGGGTTAAAGTCATTAATATCCTTTTTTTACTTTTTATAATATTTTTATAAAGGAACTAGTGCACGACAATGGGCCTTGTTGCACTCTTGGTTACGACACTCCTGGGGGATATTCTTAGGATAACACTCATTTTCTCTATAAATCATTATGAAGGGTTTATGAGTATATACTTCTTCATAGAGAACATTTTAATGATTATGGATTATATCCATAAATAGTTCAATTTATGTTAAGTGTTTTTATAAGTATGGAAATATGTAATGTGATTCATAAACTGGTGTAGTTTATGCCATGGTTTAGAAATGGTTCCCAGTGGATGAAATGGAAACAGTATCAATGCACGCACTCCATGTAGGGATTTCCCTCCAACTCAAGATAATTATAGTGGAGCAGGTGAGGCAACTTGTGCTGATCAGCTAATCACCATACTGGGACAACTCACTCTGGTTATGAATAATAACCATATCCGTAAGGAGCATCCTGATCCGTAGCGTGGAGGATCAATTTTAGATCGCTTCATGAGGAAACAACCACCAACTTTCAATGGGAGTAAAAATCCCTTAGTAGCTGAGCAATGGATAAATTCCCTAGAGAAAATATTTCAGGCTTTGGGGAGTAGTGAATGAGTAAGAGTTACCATGGAAGTCTACGACCTCACTAGAAATGATGATCAATGGTGGATATTGATTCAAAATATGAATGAAGATGATGAATTGTCAAATAAGGAATGGTGGGAGTTCAAATATATGTTTTTAGAAAAAATACTTACCTCGTGACCATCGATCAGATATGGAAAGACAATTTCTGAGTCTGAGAAAAATGGAGGATGAGAATGTCACAAAGTATGAGGATAACATTATAATATTTGCAAGGTATGCTGGAGATTATATACATAACCCAAGAAGTAAGATTGATTATTTCTTTGATGGGTTAAAACCATTCCTCCGTTCGGCATTAGTCTCACAATACTTCTCGTCATACGAAGACATTGTCTCATGTGCTATCAAGACAGAGAAGGAATTCTCTATGTCTTATGACTTTAAATCAAAGAAAGAGAAGAACAGATATGTTGATCAATATGGGAATGGAAATAATGGGAAGAAGGGAAAATTTGAATATCCATCCTACAGTAAATGTTGGAAGAAACACCCTGATACTTTCTTAAAAGTAATGTGAGTCTGTTACAAGTGTAGTGAAAAAGGCCACAAAGCTCATGATTACAAGGGGAAGAAGGAAGGTACCGATTATCAATGCTACAATTGCTGGGAGATTGGACATTATGAAAATTAATTTCCTAAGCTTAAGTGGAACTTACCTCAGAAAAGGCAAAGGGATCAAGGCCAAGATTATGTTATCACTGTTGCTGAGGTAGAAGCTCTGAAAGAGGTGGTGGCAGGTAACATAATGGTTTCCTCAAGTTAACCAAATGCATTATTTGATTCTTGATCATCGCACTGTTTCATATCTTCCCAGTTTTCTAAGAAAATTAGATATTTCAAATTTGATTTAACAAGGGAGTTGTCAGTTAAAACTCCAAAGGGAAGTATCATTGCAACAGAGTTTTGTGAATCAGTCCCCATTAGAGCACATGAATCTTCTTTATCCACTGATCTCATTGTCAAACCTATTATTGAGTTTTATATAATCCTCGGTGTGGATTGGATTTCGCACAATAATGGGAAGATTTATTGTAAGAATAAGGAGGTTACGATTATTTAGGATGATGATAAGGAACACCTTATCTTTAGAGCAGAATCGTCACCACCTTACTCTTATCAAGATCCACCCCCATTAGCTCAACTAAATTCAATTATTGGGGAGGAAGAGAATGAAATGATTGTGGTTGAGGGAAGGAATGTTCAAATAGCAGATGTACCTATTGTGAGAGAGTATGTAGATGTGTTTCAGGAATATTTTCCTGGACATCCTCCAGAATGAGAAGTTGAGTTTTCCATTGATTTAATTCCTGGATCAAGGCCTATATCGAAGACCCCATATAGAATGGCCATTGTGGAAGTAATTGAACTAAAGAAACAACTAGAATAATTGAGTAATAAGGGATTTATTCACCCTAGTGATTCTCCATGGGGAGCCCGTATTCTTTTTGTTAAAAAGAAATACGGATCTATGAGATTTTGTATCGACTACAGGGAAATAAATTCTATAACAATAAATAAAAAGTATCCCCTACATTACGTTGATGATTTGTTTGACCAACTGCATGGAGCTCAATAATTTTCAGAGGTTGACCTTTTGTTTGGATCCCATCAGTTGTGTGTGATGAAGGAAGACATTCCGAAGACAGAATTTTGAACAAGGTACGGGCATTACGAGTTTACAATAATTCCTTTTGGGATGACTAATGTGCCCTCTGTATTCATGGATATAATGAATAGTGTTTTCAAGGAATATCTAGATGAATTTGTGATGGTATTTATTGATGATATCTTAGTATACTCTGAAAGCAACGAAGATCATGAAAATAACTTGCCCATTATCCTGATTACTCTGAGAAGACCTGAATTATATGGGAAGTATAGAATGTGTGAATTCTGTCTATAGGAGATTTCATTTCATGGCCATATTGTCTTTAAATCTGGAATCTCTATTGATCCTTCTAAGACCAAGGCAATCCAATAATGGCCTGCACAGACGAGTATAACTAAGGAACACAATTTTATTTGTTTAGTAGGTTAATATCGACGTTTTTTCCAGAATGATTCCCTGTTGGCTAACCCATTAACAAAGCTCACACGTAAAGGGGTTAAATTTGTTTGGATAGAAGAGTGTGATGAATTTTTTGAAGAACTGAAGAGAATATTAGTCAATGCTCATATATTGACTCTACCATCGGGGAATGATGGGTTCATTATTTATAGTGATACATCAATGAAAGGACTTGGTTGCGTCATTATGCAGAATCATATGGTTATTTCCTATTCATCACAATAGCCAAAAATTCATGAGAAAAACTACCCTACTCATGATATTGAGTTATCTAATATAATCTTTTCTTTGAAGAGATGGAGACATTATCTCCATGTTGAAAAATGTTATATTTATACTGATCACAAGAGTTTGAAGTATATTTTATCACATAAAGAACTCAACATGAGGCAATGGAGATGGATTGAACTACTCAAGGATTATGATTTCAAGATACACTACCACCCGGGGAATGCAAATAAGGTGGAAGATGCTTTGAGAAGAAATGATCATAGAGTTTTGAACATAATGAGAATTTAAAGGGATCTTATTTTCATGGATATAGTGTCGATGGATATGGGAATTACCATGGAAGGTGAGACATCGATACTTTTCCAAATGGTTTCCAAGACATCTTTACTAGAAAGGATAAAGAGTTCTCAGACCGGTGGTGAAGAGTTTCAATAGAATATTAAAGCTGTGAATGATGGGAGATTGAATGAATTTGGTAGTGAAGATGAAATTTTGAAATTTGGGAAGAGACTTTGTGTTCCCAATATACCTAATCAAAAAAGGGAATTGTTGGACGATGCTCATAGTTCCAATTTCTCTATACACCATGGGAGCACCAAAATGTATAGAGACTTGAAGGAACATTTTTTTTGGGACAACATGAAGAGGGGGAGTGCTGATTTAGTGTCAATATGTATGGTCTGACAACAAGTGAAAGCTGAAAGGAAACCGCCTGGAGGAGTCATGAAACCTCTTCCCATACCCTAGTGGAAATGGGATAATATAATGATGTACTTTTTCATGGGGATAGAAAAGAATCCTAGAAGGAACGATGAAATATGGGTTATTGTTGATCGTCTTACCATGTTAGCACATTTTCATTCTATAAGAGAAGATCTACCACTAGAACATCTAGCAAGAATATATATTAATGAAGTTGTGAGACTTCAGGGAGTACCCCTATCGATTGTCTCGGATCGGGATCCCCATTTTACATCTAGATTCTGGAAAAGTCTTCAGAAGGCCTTGGATACTGAACTTTGTTTGAGCACTGCTAACCACCCTCAAACAGATGGACAATCATAACAGACTATTCAAACCTTAGAAGAAATTGTTGAGATCATTCTCACTTGACTTTCAGGGTATGTGGGATTAATATTTACCCCTGGTGGAATTTTCTTATAACAATCATTTCCATACGAGTATTAAAATTGAACCATATGAAGCGTTATACAGAATGAAATGTCGCACACCAAACTGTTGGGATGACGTTGGTGAATGAAAACTTATAGGCCCAGAACTGGTGGAGGAAATGATGAAGAATGTAAAGGTAATCCAAAACCACATCAAAGAATCTCAATGTAGGCAGAAGAGCTATGCTGACAACCAAAAAAAGGATTTTAATTTCAGGTAGGAGATTATGTTTTCATGAAGATATCTCCATGAAAGGGAGTTATACATTTCAGCAAGAAAAAAATATTGAGTCCTAGTTACATCGGACCTTTCGAAATTCTAGAACGAATTGGGGATGTAGCTCACCGTTTGGCAATGTTGCCAAGTCTCTCCAAAGTTCACGGTGTGTTCAACGTGTCACTCTTGAGGAAATGCATGCCTAACCCAACATAGGTACTCACCTATGAGGAATTAGAACCGAAACAAAATCTGTCTTATTGCAAAGAGCATGTTAGGATACTTGATACGAGAGAACAAGTACTAAGAAACTGGATGACTCGTCTGGTAAATGTTTTGTGTAGAAACCATAAGATGGAAGAGGCAACGTGGGAACCCGAGGAACTTATGATGAAGAACCACCTGATTATTTTCATGCGGTAGTATTCTAGAAATTTCTAGGACTAAATTATTTGAAGTAGGGGAGAATGTATCACCCCAAGCTTCCACAATACGCTTCCCTTTGAATAATACAGTAGCGTGTGTGGTACGCAACTTCGAGTTCTAACACACACACCACAACCAATCAAACTAGCCGTTATGAATAGCAATACCCACTTTTGAAATTTTATATAATTTATCTTTCAAAATGGACTTCATTTTTGGATTCAGAATATCAAAATTAGCCTAGGGAGAAACTTTGGTATTTTTCTGAACACTATAAATTTTTGATGAATTGTGAAAAAACACTGAGTTATAGTTTAAAACCGAATTTTTATTTAAAAAATTATTTATTTTATATACATTTAATTATGTTCAAAATAGATACATAATACCTATATATGTTCAATTTAATTCATTGGAGTTAGCTTAGAATAATTTTAGATATATAAAAATTGTATTGAACTTTTCACCGTCTTTTATCCACCTCCTAGGAAAATTTGAAAATTCACATAAAACTTAGTTTTACCACTTCTGTGAGTGGAATTTAAAAAATCCGAGAGACATGGTTAATATCAAGGATTAAAATGTTGTTCAATGAGATGAAAATAATTTTTTGTGATTAGTGACTTTGTATTTTTATTTACCACGGTTAAAAGTAAATAGGGTAATTATGTGTAAAAATGATATTAATATTACCCTAACACATGACCCAATTCTATTGGACACCTGTATATTGACTATAAACAACCTTAGGAATAAAATATTATCATTTATGTCCACTTGGATTAGATTAAGACATTTATTATTATTTAATTCAAAGAAGAGTTAAAAGAGATAAATTCAATGTTTATTTGCTAAATCATTTTTAATATAAGGTTATACATAAGATAAATTAGATTTTAAATATTAATTTGAAAGATAAAAAGATTTTCTACATAATGGTATTTTACTTATAATTTTTAGGAATTAAATAATTTAATTTATTTATGACACAATGGTGATGCAGTAATTAACTATTTAATGAAATATTAAAATAATTGATATTATAAATATCAAAATAAATATAATTTTGAAACTTTTTATGAATTCCACTGATTTTATAAGTTAATATGACAAATTAGTATTGGTTATATAAATTTTTTTTCTAAGTAATAATGCTGTTATAAAATTATCAAAAACAAAATACCCAATAGTGTCAAATTTGACATAAAAGTGTTTTTAAAACAAATATTATATTATTAATTTCTATTATATACCAAAAAGTTCTAATTATCATCCAAAGTAATTTTATAATGATAGGTGTATCATTAATGGACCACTTTGGGGTCTCTTGGATGTATATAGTACGTTTCATAACTATATAATATTAAAATACAAAGTGACATGGTAAGTGTCAAACTAATTAACTAAGAGTTAAAACTAAAAGATATGGTTAATATAATTACCCAAAGCTATATAAATTCTATTGTTTGAGTGGTTTTAGACCCATACCCACCTTAACCTTTAAATAAAAAACTTTGGAGCCATTATAAACCGAATATGAATTTATTATAAAATAATATTTCTAGCTTTTCCAAAGGTGCCCATCACACCTCTTATAAAAGGGCACTCCCGCTTCTCACTAATTCACGCATTCTATGTCTTTTGGATCAGCCCAAACCAGACCAAATACTTTCTATAAATCTCTCAATTCGACCAAGAGGCCATAGTTTGATCATAAATCCATCCTATAGATCCCTTTTGACCAAATCAAAAGGAAGAACCCGATTAAGAGGTAATGTTTTCACCACCCTTTTTCAAGTTCCTTTCTTCTTAAACTTCTTCATTTTTTTATTACCATTTTAAAATAATAACTCTAGTATCTTATATATAATATGATGTTATTATAAATATGGTACATACATATTCATTATTCTATCCATCTTTTGAATGAAATGTCACCATACATGCGTATGTACGGCTTACCGTCTCCACGTCGTCGTGTAATTGTTAATCAATAAATTATTATATGGATGGGTATAATAATGATGTGAAATTCATTTAAATAATAAATATAAAATGATAATTATTCTTTATATATAATATAACATCCAATTATATATTATTTTAATATCAAAATAATGATATTGTCACTTGTGCGTATGTACGAACTACCGTCTCCACAAACTCGATGAGATTCATTCCCCATCGTATCAATTCAAGAATAATTATCATTTAATGATTAAAAATAATGTTTAAGGACTTTATATCATTATGGATATGAATAAGATAAAACATATCCTTGAAAAACACAGCTTACGTAACAAAACATATAAAAAACGAGTAAGTTAAAACCCGAAACAATGATAATACGAAGATATTATTAACAAATTAATGTTAAAAGATCATATATGATATCATATTAATGTATATGATTATTTTATAATTTAATAACAATTATATTACCATTATACAGGAGGTTAACCTAACCTCAACCAAGGAAAATTACAAGGTAAGGGTTTATTTCATAATCTCTTCATTATCTGAGGTTGTTTATATGTAATTATCTATTGGGACCTCTTTATCATCCACAACCATGATTCTTAAAAATGTATTTCAAAACATTCTTGTTATTTTACCGAATATGGGTTAAATTAATTTATACCCTTTTTGAATTTTTATAAGATTTTTATAAAGGAATCTTTCCGTTGTTTTCCAAGCAAGGTCCTTTTTAACCTTTTTGACAGAATTAGGGTCAAAATGCTCTTTTTAACTTTTACGGCGGGTGCGGATATTTTCTGCCATTATAAAATCTTCGAAGATTTCATTAGAATATTCTAAAAATATTTCCAAACTATATGATTTATTTTATAATTATGTGACTTTTAAATGTTTTAAAAAAAAGAGATATTTCTCTCAAATAGTTTTGATTTCATTTATGTCAACATCCTTTGATGGATTTTAAGCTTATTTGAAGTTTATTTATTATGATACAAATCTTTCATATTGTATTGAAGTTTTTGTAATATGTTTGACTGTGGATTTTTTATTTTTATACCATTCATGGTTTATGGAGAAAGTATTGACATCTTGTGTGCTATTTTTAATACGAATGTTTATGTTATGTTTAAACCAGTTCATATGAGGAATGCATTGGACTTAATAAGTGATGGGTGGAGCCCGCTATAGCTCCTCGATGCATCGGTAGGTCCCATGAGACAAACTAGTGTCATAGCACAAGGCCTTGACAAAATCTTATTTGTATTATTGGGACGAGGCCTTGGCTATGTGGTTATTATTTTTTGGGATTATGCATTCCATCGTTATGAAAGTGGTTATTGATATTGCATGTGATTATTCGACTAGTAGAATATCAATGTGAATAAGTATATGGAATTGTTTCATTTTATTTCTGCCATATTATGCTGATGTTAATGTTTTAAAAGGATTTTGTTTTAGTTATACATTTCCTTAACTGTTTATTCTTATTTGTGAAAGTTTCTTATATATTGTTATCCTTACGTGGCATTTGACCTCACCCCTTTCTATGTTTTATTTTTCCCAGGATGTGAAGAAGTATTTTATGAATGAACTGTAGGGATATTATAAGGGGATATGAGTGTGGATACAATATGTCTTTGTAGTTTAAAATTTATTATGTAATGTAAACTTTGTGAATGTATCTAGTTTTTTCGGGGCTACTAAACTAATCAGTCTTTCGAGACTTGATCTTTCTTGTGATCATGCCAATGATATGTAATAATGCACCGACTCTGGGTAACTAGGGTCGAGGCGTTACGCAAATAGATCCTTATGAATCCATTTATGGAAATAGGGGAAGAACACTAGCATGATGGGATGAAGTTGGTGAGTGAAAACTCAAAGGTCTAAAAATGTTCAATGAAAAGGTGTAGAAGGTTTCGACCATCCAACAACACATTAAAGCTACATAGAGTCGCCGAAAGAGATATGCTGATAATAAACGACGAGACCAAGTGTTTGATGTCAGAGACATGGTATTCCCCCACATATCACCATGGAATAGAGTAGTGAGATATGGGAAGAAGGGAAAGCTTAGTCCAAGGTACATCAGCCCTTTTGAGATCCTTGATCTCATTGGAGTATTGGACTATCGACTAGAACTCCCACTGAACCAATCTCAAGTACATGATTTATTCCATGTATCACTAATGAGTAAGTACATACCTGACCCATCACATTTACTCAATTTTTATGTATTACCATTGGATAATGACCTCTCCTAGGAAGAGAAGTCGGTAAAGATCTTAGATCATAGAGAAATTATTTATGAAATAAGACAACACCCCTCGTCAAGGTGTTGTGTAGAAACCATAAGTTTAAAATGAAAATCTAGGAATCAGATGAATTAATGAGTCAGAGTTACCCGCATCTGTTTTAGGGTGGGAAAAGAAAATTTGGATGGGGAATTTTCTTAACTGGGGAAGCTTTTATCGGCCAAAAATTTTGTTAATGAAATTTTCTCTTGATGTATTATTATGTAAAATGGTAATAAAACATATGCACATACATTGTTTAATGTTTTTGGATTTTAAAATACCATTATGAAATGTTACCATTTCTAATATTATCGTTAAATAGTGATCACATGATTAGTATAAATATAGGGCTTCAACAAATCCAATTTCCTCAGATAAAGGAAGTGATGTCCTCATCTATTAAATTTTACCAATACGAAGCCAAATTGTCGATGCTCAGAAAATAAGTTGAAACATTTGTCATCACTCTTAACCAATCCCAAGCCATGTTTCAAAACATTGTGCTCGAAGGGAACTGCCCATGGGAGAAGTGGATGTTTATAGAGATTACAACATGAACGTTGTAATCTGAGCCACCCCAAGAGTTTGTCACCATCGCACACAGTACCCTTAGCTCATATGCGAGTGTTATAATTGTTTATGTATCAATACACTTGCATTATGATTATGTACATTATTTATTATGGGGAATATACATTTATTTTATTATTGTTACTTGGAAAATAGTTTTTAAAGAAAAGGTAGAATTTTTAGTTAATTATCAATTAACAAATATATTTTGATGAATTAATGTATCTTTTAATTAAAAAATACTTTAATAAAATATTATTATTTAATTAAATTTTATAAAATATAAATTATTGTATAATTTTTATAATACAATTGCAATTTTTGTTAAGGTTTTAAATATATTTTGGTCAAAACCCATTATTTTTTTAAATGTCGGTTTTTCATTTAGAAGTAAAACAATTGAATATTTAGAACATTATTTATAGAAAATGACTATTATTTTTGGAATTATCATGTCAGAATTATCAAATGGTGATTTTTTCATGATTTTCTGAGACAGTCTAATTTTTGGGTAAAAATTATACATCGTTTAAATATATAATGTGTTTTATCACATCATAATGACCCAATAGTGATGTAATAAAATAATATAAATGTTTTTAGGCAATATATGTATGAAAATTTAAATAATGTGATTCTAGGATTATTTGATTTATTTTTCCAAGCCTTAGTGGACCCTCTGAGACTTATAAAACAATTAGGATTTTTAAAATGATTTCCTTGAAAGTGTGACTCACCTACACATAAGAAAGCCTAATATTTTAACAATTTTAACCATTGTCATTATAAAATATTATTTTCCAATCCCCATTGGTAAAAACCATGGGCAAAACAATGGGATGGTTTGTGGTTTGGATTTTTTTAATGTGCATGGTACAAAATCAATCTAATAAAGAGTTCCATCCCTTTTTCTATATAATCTCACCCACGATATAACTTAATCATCACTAAACGCCATTAGAGCTATATAAACCCCTACCCTCCTATATCTATAATCATCTCAAGGTGCCCCAATCTCTCAATAAGCTTATCTCACTCATTTCCCAATCCTCTGGGACTACACTTCCATGTAAGGGATTTCTTCCTTCCTCTTTTTTGTCCAAATTTCATTATGTTGTTATGCCCTTTTATTTTAAATTAAAAATGTTAGGGTATGATTTATCACCTCTCTTATAGAATCCTACTTATTTTTTAATGTTGGTACACCTATTTATCTCTTATTAATACCTTCCATATACAACCATTACCATGCCGAAATTCCGTAAGAATTTTATCTCTCCTCATTTACATTCAAGAAATTAATTTGTATTATGAATATGAATTCCATTACATATGGTGTGAAATGTTTGAATATGACCCCATTACATTCCATTTAATGTAAATATGATGATAAATCCCTTTCTCTCTCAACAACCATTTTTTTGAACTCATATGTCCTGCCATTATGGTGTATAAATTGGACCATGATTTTCCAAGTCAATGACATTTTGTAGTGAATACCATGTCCATTTATTTATCAAGGATATTAACCTTTTGGAACGTTTAATTTTTTATTATACAATTTAGTGTATGAATTAAATATTCATTTATCTTGGAATTAATGATGATGTTTATTGAATCCAAGTTATATGATCCATGTGGCTCGCTAATGCATGAATTGAAATGATTAATAAGGGTTTTCCCAGATAGCGCTCCAATGCATTAGGAAATGATTAGTATCATGATATTACAATTGAAATTAGGGTTTTCTAGTGAAAATTAATGTGTAATTATGGATTAATAAGGCTTCATGTTCAATGATCATATGGTCATGCTAATATCATGTTAAATGTTGATTCCATATTTCCTTGTTATGATAATCATGTTATATAATGCCTTTATGTTTATTTTTCCCTTAGGATACATTGATATTAATTTTTCCTAAAATGTATTGTATTCATCTTGTTATGCCTTGTTTTCCCCCTTACTGGGCATTAAATATCACCCTTTTATTAGGAATGTCCTAGGGTTATCCGATGTAATGATATGTATCAAGGAATGATGTGGTCATGTAAAATATGTTTTCAATATGATTTTGTGTTTTATCTTTTAATTTGTTGTGTAATGTTCCTAATTTCTCATGACAATTTACCTCTTGGTCCTTAAAGTTTTCTTAAGTGATATTTTATGTAATAAATCATTTTTAAGCGTGTAATAAAGGGAGGGGTTATTATAATTTCCAACAAATAACTTTTTTCTTTTATAATTATAAATAGTTTCTAACAATTGTATTATTCATGAATGTAATATATTAGGGGAATTTTTTGTACTATATAGGAAAAAATTATATTTCATCATCTCATGTATTTTTTAATGATTCATTTTTCATATATGATTTTGTAATGTTCAAAATTAATGGCATAAAATGAAATATAGTCGAGTGTTTTAATGACAAACTTAATCCTTATTTTGAAACATTGTACTTTTTATCAAATTTATCTACAATCATCAATTTGGTAAAAATTAACAAATCTATTGTATCTCAATTTAATATTTATATTTTTGAGTTTATAGGTTGTTAATAATGGAATGTATAACACGTATGATTTTTTATTGATATATATAAATATTGTTAAATTATTTATCTTATTAATAGTAGATATTCCCCCACAAAGCATAGATTACTATGTGTTTTAAAAAATAAAATTTTGGATACAAAGGCCACACAATAATCTACACAAATACTTATTATAGTTTAATCCCTATAGATGCTAAAAAATAAAAATGTTAATATAAGGGACAT
This sequence comes from Viscum album, assembly GCA_963277665.1. NCBI lineage: Eukaryota > Viridiplantae > Streptophyta > Magnoliopsida > Santalales > Viscaceae > Viscum > Viscum album. The sequence continues at coordinate 64,727,956 of OY728165.1, read as the reverse complement.
AATATTTTGACACAAACAAAATAAAATTGTTTCTTTTTGAAATAAAGTAGAGGGAATTTCAATTTTTTTGGGGAATTTTACAATGTCCTAGACCAATATTTCACTAAATGGTTCCTTGAGTCCGGTTGTTCACATTGACCCAATAGAATCTTCCCAAATTCTAGAGTATGCCAACTAGTAGGGAGGGAAATGGGTGTATCTATGGTGAGACTATTCCCTCATAAAAAAGTGAAACAATGTCGTAGAAATAATATGAAAAATAGTGGAAGTAGTAAATCTATCACACAATAGATAGATATCCATATAAAATATATATATAAAATATTGAAAAAAGTAATCTTATATAAAATTATGATAATTTATTGTGTATAAGAAATATCTAAATGTGTTATACATGGAATTAGTATAGCATATGTATCAAAATAAAAAAACACTTAAATACATTATCTCATGATAGCATCATATACCTCCTCTTGGCCCCTTTCTACCCTTTTTATAAAAATGGTACAATGTCAATCATTGAATTGTGGTCTCATTACCGGATCCCTGCCTGCATTCAAATAATCTATCATGGTACCCACAACATCCTGAACAAGGTGTGAGATACAATCCCCGTATCTCACAACCTAAAGAGTCAATAAAAATCATGGATTTTTAATATCAGGTAAGAGTATTGTAATCAATAACATAATTAAATAATAAATAAATATAATATAACCGTTTTATATATACTGCAAAACAAGTGATAATGTTTATCCAGGGTCCCAAAAAAACATGGGTTTGGCTCTTATAAAAAGGAAATAATTAGAATAATAGAGTAAACAACATGACCTCATCGTATTCACAAAATATCATATAACCCACAGGCACAAAATATAATATATAAATCTTATCAACCATGAATACTCTATAATATAGGAAGTGTCACATTTATCATGACTAATTCAATAAACCATTCATGTCACATTTACCATCGTTGTTATATATAATCCTAAATGTTGGAAACTCTAGGATTGATCCAACGTATAGTTGAAAAAGGAATCCACCTAGAGTCTAAGGAGAATATTTGTGGATCCTTATATTGGATTTTATTGGGGTCCAAGGATCTTCTCAGTATAATACGTCCACTATGAACCAATACAATCTAGATCCCATGCGATCATAATTGAAGGATTAAATAGGTAAAATAAATTTTCAACTACTTTCATGACCCATGTTATCGCACAAGCATGGTTTCCTTTGGAATCATTCATCTTTCAAATAAAGTTCCATTCCATACCATGAGTTTACACAGTCATATAAAAATCCACAATCATTCATATTCATTGATTTAAAAAACTTATTTCCAAATATTATATATAATCTATTCGAGCATTTTAATCAATGAACATCATTATAAAACATTGGAAATGAGGAAAAACATATCCTATTTAACCAATTTAATCCAACTATTTATTAATAGGATTCCTCTAATAAAAAAATTACTAACTCACCCCATGTGTGTTTTAACACTAGTATATGAAAATTCATTTCACATGGTATATGTTATGGTATTCCATGGGTGTGGATACACCATCCAACACAAAAAATGTAACTAAATTGAATCCCCATCATAATTGATTTCATTTAATACAATAACTGAATTAATTTTTGGGGTGCAGTTGGAAGGTTAGGAAGGTAAAAATTTTAAACTATCTCTATAAAACACCTAACCTCCCTGGAAATGTATAGACCAATAACTATGTGTCAATAGTATATTGAAAATCATTTATGATATTCAAATTTGACATAGATCAAAATAATTTTTTTTAACTAAATAGGAACCAAGACATATGGGATATTATGTTGTACCAATATTACTCCATCAATACCAATAAAATAATGAAACAAAATGACTTGAGTAATAGACGATGTTGTTCTAATATATTAATAGATATTGATTTCGAGCTTCGATGGATAAATGTAATAAAAAATATTATGAATTGATTCAAGGATCTCTCCCAAAAATGGTTCTAAACTGTAGGACAATAAAGTGATAAATATATAGGTTTTATACATTTTATGTCAAAAATAGTAATTTCCATAAAATATATTAGGCCTCACCATTTAGATCCATGGTTTCCCTAACTATGCAATAACCATACACACTTCACTACTTCAAGGAGAACCTCACATTGTTAGTGTGCATGGTTTGTGAATATTTTCAAAAACCATGTCTCAGCCCACTATCAAAAACCATAATGGCTATCGCACGGGCATGGACATCCATTCATAGGGTTTCCTCAACCTATTTGTCATGTAGAAACCAAATGTATATCCTCCTATGGTTAGTAGTAACTATTTAACCTGACCTATATAGTTTCAACTAAAATTGTAGCCTTTCTTGATATCCTAAAAAGCTAGGATTCAGTGTTCGAACAACCCCAAACAAATTTGATACCCTCACGACCATTATGTTATTCATATTAGGCCATACTTAATCATTTAAAATTACAACAAAAAGAAATATATATCATTAAAAAACATGAGATATTATAATTTCCCCCATATAAAGAGATTCTCCTATGAATTTCCTTCTCAAAGGATGTCAAGAATTTTCTAGGAATAATTATGACCAATGAGAAAAAATGTTGGAATCTCCCACCCAAGTCTCTTTGTAAAAATGATCCTGCTTCCTTAGAATATAAACTAGAGTAATTGATTGGCCATAGGGAACCTTTGTCAATCTTTTAATGATATATATAAAATTCTTCTAAAAGGATTCTTGAACCTATATCTCCTCCTATATAGGTTGTATAATGTGTTATCGTTCTACGTGATAAGAATTAAACTCAGTTAAATGAATGAAATCATGCATGGAATGATACCTCTAAGGTAAAAATAACTAATAAAAACTAGACAGACTCTCTATAGAGTCTATAACTGCTTAAAATTTCATGGAAAAACATACACCACCCTTTATCATTCTATGACCCATCATTGATTAGAAATGTAAAAAAACATGATCCGAGACCTCAAAATCCCAAGGTAATTTACAACAATTGGTGTAATATTCATTTCTATAATGTGAATTATCTATCCAATTACTAATCAAATACACATTCTCATAAGTCTATGGTATGAGACATGGTCAAAGGAAAGTTGTCTCATCTTCCTCTAGATATCATTGGGGTGATCGACATGGAATACCATAAAAATCTTAATAAGGTTCCATATGAATCATAACATGATACCTAAAATTGTTTTTAAACTCTAATTGGTGTATATAATACACCAAAATCCCCCAAATTTAGGATGTAGGTTCAAAAAAATTTCTCAAAAACCAGTCTCGTATGCTCTGACTGGACATCAATTTGAGGGAGGTCTAATGTTCTTAGAAGAACCTGTATACCCAACACCCTCTATAGAATCTATAAGAAATAAGGAATAAAATGGGAATGCCTATATGAAATGATATTATGTCAGACCCTGTGAATTCATACAAATAGAAAAATATTAAACATCCCAATATCATCTACATTGGTGGACTCCTTAATCGACAATAAATTTACAACCTTCATGATCCTTTTAGAAACAACCCACACCTCATCTCTACATCAAGGCTGGCTTAGTAAACATTTCATGAACTATATTAGGATGTCAAACTATTTCCACTCTACAATAGTACAAATCTATAAAAATACATTAGGTCCTTATTTCTACAACATCATCTACTAACTGTTGGAACACCATATAGAAAAACCATCTACATTATGTTTCATCCAAAACCACCAATACAAGAGAGATAAATCACGGCATGTCATTGTAATGATGGGATGCACTACCCAAACTAATGAATGAAACTACTTATTCAGAACCATGTGTATGTCCATAGTAACCCAAACATGTCCATGTAAACATAGTATCTCAATCTTTCCTAACATCAAACCCAGAGGTGGGTCCTCTACTTCCACAGGCCCCTATAGGACTTGGATCTTAGAATCTAATAGCTACATCTTCGTCACTATTTCCAAAAGGATAGAGGTCACATATTAGTATGAAATATAAGTCTACCTCTAGCTATTTGTAACCTCCATGTGTATCTAATATTAAAAAAGTTATAAACTACCTTTTTCTACTAGTTAGTTTAACAAAGGTTATTTGATTCCTCCTATATCATTCATCAGTTACTGCATCTCCCTTACCAGGATTATAGGCTTTCTATGAGTCAAATAATTGTATATACTAATACCAACATTTCTACCCAAAAATCAGATCATGCTTTGAGAATATGTACTTGATGATTTTGTTGTCCATCTACACCATAAAACTCTATCCCAATAAATAATGTCTCCAACCGTAAAATGGATGAACAACTACATCTAACTCGAGATCATTTATCGGGTAGTGAATCTCATGTAGACTTAGCTGCATACACCTATATTCCATGACTCTATCTCCCTACATTATCACTTCTCAAAAAAGATTCCATAGTTGGGGTTTGGATTAGGGGTAAGCACCACATAATTCTACATGGAAAATGGGGGATCAAAAGCCATTGGGCGAAGGTACTGTATCAGCACTGTAGCGCTACTGTAGCAGCTAAGATACTGTTGCAACGACGACACTGTAGCTGCGTCAGGGACACTATAGCAGCAGTGGGGACTATAGCAGTGTGAGTACTGTAGTAGTACTATTCACAAAATGGGCCTTGGGCCAAAAAATTGGGCCTACGTGCTATGTAATGGGCTAAATGACCACTGGGCCTTCAGGGTGTAATGGGTCTCCCTCTACCCAGTTAAAGATTTCTTTTCTTTGTTTCAATAATAAAAATGAGGCTTCAGCCCCAACATTTAAAAAAATATTCCTAATGCGTCATAATATAAATTGTATCTCCTACTCGAATTTGGAAGGATCGGGACCGATGTTGAAATAAATTTCAATATCAGCTCTTGAATGGATTTATCATATATATCTATCCATAAAAACATCAACCCCTTCTTAGTAAATCCCATGATCATATTTTCTATGAACAGTAAGTACTGTATGAAGTGCCTATAATATCCAGCGAGCCCTAGGAAACTCTATATTTCAAATACCTTTTTCGGCTTCTCCCAAGAAACTATCACTGTCACCTTCTATAGGTCAACTGATACTCTTCTCTCTAGGGTAATATCACTGAGTAAGATAATTCTATTTATCCTCTAGTCATAATTTTTTAGATTAACATATAATTTATACTATCTAAGTGTATAATAAGTGATGGAAAATGTTTTTTCAGGATGGTGTTGATTGTAAGAATAAACCAGGATATCATCCTGGAATACCACTACAAACGAATATTGAAAAGGATGAACAAATTGGTTCCTTGGTAACATGAAAACTGCTAGCACGTTCATGAGACCAGAAAACTAAACTAGATACATTAATAGGCCCTACCTACTTTAATAATTGTGTGAGGAATGTATATAAATAAAAAATAATCTAATGATATACAGATCTGAAATGAATTTTCTATAATACCTGAGCTCGTCATATCTATTCAAATAGTAAATTATTCTAGGGAAATTTATACCAGTGTGTAAAAAACATGTTTAATTTTTGATAATATACCCAATGATTAATCTTATAATCTACAATTTTTTCAAAAAGGACTGCTTGACCCTATAGAGAAGTACAAGGTCGAATGAACTCATTTTCCTCCATGTCCTCTAGATACCACTTGAGCTTATGCCACTCCATCATAACCATCATTTAAAGACGAATGGATACTACTAGAGATCCTGTAACATGATCTGTGGGGAACTCCACCTCTACCATAGAAGGTAAGAAGAAAATTTTATGAGAAAAAACATACCGAAAATGATTGGCCTCTATAGGAAAGCCTTTCTTCCACACTCCCTGATCATCACGATACAAACTAGTAATCTGGGCCATCACCCCATCCATCCTTTCTCTGGTCCATCTCAGCTCTCCTAGTGGACCCATTAATCAATTTGAGTATAAAATACACCTTTTATTGATGTGAAACAAACCATATGATGATTTCCATCAACATAGACTCAATAATCCACTAGCATGTCCATACCGAGTATGACATCAATTCTGGTCATCTTGAGAGACAAAAGATTCCATAAGAAGTGTCACAAACCATCCTCAAGGGTGAAATCATTGATCTAATTCACATCCCCCATTATAATCCATCAAAATGTATCTATAATCATTAAACACTCATAAAATTAATCAAAAATGTAAAGGAATTCCACCACAGGTACATATATGAAACTATGTGATGCACATATATAAAAAATTGTTGATACTGGAATAGAATAAACTAATATCTCAAAATTAATCATAAATGGTAAAGTTCCCTACTTTTCAGGGGTAGGATTTATAGAATATATCTAGCCTGAACTCTATCCTTATGACACAACCTCACTTCCTAGTTTAGGGACACACAATTATCTCATTGTTACTAGTTCCTAGATACCTAAACAAAAACCACCCCCAACTCAACCTGAATGACTGCTAAAACTCCACCTCCCTACCTAATGTAGAGTTTTGAAACCCTCTTCTAGACAAGGTGTGACATATTAGACCATAAAAGTCACTTCTAGAGGAATGTTCCTATAAAAACAATGCATATTTCCCAAACTTTCAAAGGATGATAACTTCATTGGGTCATGATGAAATTGATTCATCATGTGTCCTCCTATTCCATGTATATGATAGAAAACTACCCTTCAGGGACTAGAATCCTTGATGGAACTAATGTCAAAAGAATCCAAAAATCATTAATTCCTTCCACTGCTTGACAGACCAATTGATCTAAAGATTATATTTCTCTACTATGCACCCCCTTCTTTATTATGTTCTACTCTATAATTAGCTATTGATTTATTATTTCATCAATATTCATTGACCTCAACATGTTAACAAGAGATTGAACAGTATGTAGAAGACCATCACTGATGTATGTTTCCCTCAGCAACTCATAAGAAAGTTATTTCATCACATAACATTGAAGTTCTATAATGTGTGATTATTGTACTCCATAACTGTCATAGAACCTTCATCTAGATGCATTATCACACTATACCGATCTACCCTTATAGTCTCAGGGTAAATGTATTTATAGAACCTAGTCTGGAAATCAACCAAAACCATATAACTCAGACCGTCAACCTAGTTTAGATCATCCCCTGGTGATTTTCAACACTTAAAATATTTTTACCCAAGAACATCACACTCCTATGAAGAGGTATATCTAGATGGTAAAAGTTTGAGAGGGTTATATCCAGCCATTCATGAGTAGATATTATTTCACTATACCTTGAAAATGTTGCAGAATTCTACTACTATAAGACAAGCTTCATCTCATCCATTAATGAGGTGAGATTCAATGCTCCCTGAAAGTCCCCATAAAGGAAAAACGCCTCTAGGAGTAGTGCCTTAGAACACATGTCCTATAAAAATGTTGGATCCTAATCTGTAACTAGAGAACTATCCACTAGTATCCCATTTTCCACCACCTTTGGAGCTCGGTCTTCATCACCCACTTGGTATACGACAATAGGGTGGCATGGTGGCATGAAGCTACAATTTCATATGAACACTTTATAAAATATTGATATAAAAATTTCCAAAAAAAAACAGGACAAGATAAAACTATAAGGCCCCAGCCTTAAACCTTACTTATTATTGAATTAAATGAATAATTCACATTGAGGATATTTTCAGGTTTAGAGTTTTAGAGAATTAGGACATAACTATTACATCTCAAAAGATTACAAAGTAGTCTCTTCTACTAAATTTCCATAAAATAAAAAAACTCTTAAAAAGAAACATGTCTAGTTTCATGTTTTAGGTAGCATGACTTTCCCTTGATCCCATCCTTGACCCTATTCCACGCTAAGTCCTGTGAAAAACATTTTAAAAACTTGGGATGAGCATAAAAACTCAGTAAGGGATACACAAAGAATAAAAACTGTTAGTTTATCAAAACAAAAATTAAACCATGTATACTTTATCAAGGTAATACTTTTCACCTTTATGAAGTAGTAAAAACTCATCACTGAATAAAATATCATTACTTACCTTTTTGTAACCAAAGGTTTACCATAAAACCCATATAAAGAACACATAACATATATAATGGTAACTGGGGACATAAACATACTTAAGTGGAATAACCATATGGTCGACTCCCACACATATCACAAAATGGAAAAGCCATACGGCCAATTTCCATACATACTTAATGGAATAGCCATACTGCTAAATTCCATACCCAATGCATTGGAGGTTATAACGTAACCACCCGTCCTGGTATTCACGGCACCACCCGTCATATGGTTTATAACGTAACCACCCGTTAAAAAGTCCAGGTACCAATATAAAATCATAAAACATAAAACCAATATAAAGGAATGATAACATTTCCACATTTCAATAACAATATATCATAAATATATTGACATAATAGAATCCTTTTTCAAAACCATTTTCAATACCAAAATACATAAAAGAGTATATGGTATTTATTTTATTCTAAAAATATTACGGCTTGTTGAGAAAGCCAAAGACCAAATAATACTCGCGGCGGCGGAAAAGGTCGTTGTCGCCGCATACGTTAAAAGAAACATTCCTTTTTTTTGTTTTGTAAAACGCTTCGTAGAAAATGATTCCTTTTGTATAAAAGTAAAAGTCAAAGGGGTTTATAGACCGTATAAAAGAAAGTTGTGTATAAAACGAAATATGCCTCAATGAATGGCGATTGAGACGAAGTCCCTTACAAAGACGGTATACTTGGTTTAAAGATAAATCAATTACATAATTATGTGTGACAAATGAATACACCAAATATATGTGGATATTAAGTGTAAAATAATCAAAGGTCATTCACACATATTCAAAGGATGACATATTCAATAACAACATGTTGAACCCAAAGAAATCGAAATTGGGTTAAGAAGTTCCCTTGACAGCCTAACGGTGTCACATCAAAATGAGTTGATGATAGATTAAAAAAAGGGTATCTCATCACTTGGACATAAACTTTACATCAATAAGGATATGTGAGAACATATCCCAACATAACAAATATGTAAATTAAAAGACCCAACAAAAGAAGTCTTTCAAAAAGAGGAGGGTGAAAGGTTCCCTTACCGACTTGGGTAACATTCAAAAAGTACACCCCATTGAAGAAGTGTCATAAAATGAATATGTAAATACCCATAAATGGAATTATATTACAAAAGGAGTGTAATAGTATGCAGTACTTAAACTACTCAATGGAAATTGTGGCAAATGTAGCATAAATCTCACGGGGATAAAAGTGAGATGAAAAATCTCTTACGAAAACTCGACAGCCTAACGGCGCCACTTAAAACATCCAAAATTGATTGATGAGAGGAAAGAGGGTCTCTCATCACATCAAAATACTGTTTAAAGAATGAGGAATATAAAAGAACATCCCCCAACATAACAAATAGGAGCTTAAAAGAAGTGACATAAAGGAGAGTACTTTAAAAGAAAGAGAGAGGTTAGATCTCTTACGAAAATTCGGCAGCCTATCGGCACCACTCAAAACTTCCAAAATGGATTGATGAGAGAGAATAGGTTATCTCATCACATGAACATAAAAATTACAGTAAGATTAATATAAAAGAACATCCCAATAACAATAAATATGAGCTTTAAAAGGACTGACATAAAAGAGTGTACTTAAAAATAAAGAGAGGAGTAGGATCCCTTATCTCGGGCCCGACTTGACTCGATCGTTCTTTAACGTCCTGAATAATAAACTTGAGTTAATTTCTATTTGCTTAAGAACATTTTTAATGTTCATTATTCCTTTTATATCACTTATTTCCATGTTATAAACATTTTGTAATCATTTAAGATAATAATGTTTGTTTTGTTGATATTTGGTTCTTAAGTCGAAAGTGGACTTCTTATAATTACATGTTGTTCGTGTGGTCAAAGGTTCTTTATATCCAGTATGATATTCCGGATTTGGATATTATATATATCATTTATATCCAGCATATACATGTATTTATAATATTACATAATCATTGAGAGGTAAGAAATGAAATGCACCATTCATGGAGACGGTAAGCCGTACATACGCATGAACGCTACTTTCATTTCTTTCTCATATTAATGGAATTAAAATTAAATGATAGGTATGTATATTTTAATTCCAGAATTATATTCATCATTTAGATGTATCATTCATTATATATATCCATTATATACATATACCTTTAATAGTACATTACATTTGGGGATAAGAAATGAAATGCATTGTTCATGGAGACGGTAAGCCGTACGTACGCATGAACGCTAATTTCATTTCTATCTCATAATTTAATGGAAAGAAATAATAATGATATAGAGGTATATTATAATTCCAGTATAACATCATATATAATAACTTTAAATCCATCCTTTACACGTCCCACATATGGCATTAACGAATCACATCACTTTGAGGGGGCGGTAGTCCGCACTTCCTTAAATGAAGATATCTTGTTTACCCATAATGGAAACCATAAAGGTATTCCCAAAATAAAAAATACAGAAGCTTAAAGAAAAAAATAAACATATTATATATCATATTTAAAAATAGTGACATCATAATGGCCACCCTTGAAGGTGTTAAATGAGTATTGAACAATCATCGTTTCGGGAGGCAGAATTTCGCCATCCACGGAAACCGTATGTTCTTTAACCATTTGATGTAGTTGTGTGAGAGTGTAGTCGAATAAATTTTATAACAACATCATATTATATTGAAGATACTGGTGTTGTTACAAAAGAATTAAATAAAAAGAGTTTAGAGGGTTGGAGAAGCAAAATAAAATAAATGAACAAGAGAGAATGAATTACCTTTAAAAGTGTAACTCTTTTTTATTTGAGCCTAAAGGCTTCCTTTGAAAGGATTCTTCCCAAAGGGAATCCTCTAGGATGAGGAGAGGGATGTAGAGAGAGTAAATGGGCATGGTTTGGCAGAGCCAAAGGCTTGAGTAGTGTGTGAAATGAGGTAGAGGTGGGGGCCTTTTATAAGAGGAGAGGAGGGGCACTTTTGGAAAGTAAAGAAATATTACTTTATTTGAAAATTTGTTTCGGTTTTAAAAGGACCCACATTGATATAATTCGTGGATATGGTGATAAGGGTTCGAAATACACTCATCCAATTGGTTTTGGACATGTCTAGTTCATAGATTTTACATTATCTTTCCATTTTATTTAAATCATCAAATAATGATGTCATCGCTGCATCATTATTATGTCATAAATAATTTAATTTATTTAATGTCTAAAAATTATAAAACAAATACTATGATGTAGGAAATAGTTTTATATTTCCAATGACTATTTATAATCAAAAATCTGATCTTTATAACCCCATGTAAAAATTGTTTTTGTAAAACATATTATGTTTGTGTCATTTTTACTTTTACATCAAATAAAAAGTTATTTATGTCATTTCCCAACCAAAGTGTCTCCATGGGGTCCCCAAGTTGACCCATGTCTTGTCTTGGTCGGCCATGACACAACCAATGAGGGTATGACATGTGTCAAGCTCATCTTATTTTATTAAAACATTATTTTTACCTTAAACTACACTAATTATCATTAATCGCGATTAAGAACTTAATAAGTTACTATTCACCAAAAAATTATTATAATCTCATTGAACCACATTTTACTTCTTAATGACAACCATGTATGTCGGATTATTGAAATTCAAAACACAATGATGGTAAAATTTCATTTAAACGGAAAATCAGTCTTTATAAGTACCACTTAGTGGTTTCACTATTCATAAAAAATTGACGTTTTTCAGAAAATTACCAAAAATTCACCCTAAGATATATTTGATATTACGAATTCAAAAATGAAGTCTATTTTACAAAATTCAAAATATATAAGTCGCATTTATTAATTTAATAATTAATTCCTGCTGTCAGAGCAAATAGCGTGTTTTTATGAAACAATAAGTATCAAAAGATTGACACTAGTTTAAGTCCGATTTCAAAGTGAAATTAATTCCAATGACCACTATTGGATTTAATGGTAAAAATATTTTCTAATTTCACTTTAAAACCAATTCAAAAGATAATCTAATCATATAAATAAATTAGATTAAAAAGACGTTTTGAATTAAAAAACAACATTTTACACTATTCATTAAAAAATGAACTTTATCAGAAAGATACCAAAAATTTACCCAAAGTAAATTTTGATGTCCCGATTCTTAATAAGAGTTTTATTTGGTCCAATAGAATTTATAAGAGTGAACAAAACTATATTTAATGATGGTTCACCATCAAAAGGTGATAAGTGAACCTTTAGTGAAAACAAGGGATATACCCTTAAAATTGAATTCTTTCCGTATTTTAAGCCATTATATTTTATTGGATAAATGTAAAAACATTTAAAAACATATATAATCACATTTTAGTTATTTCTATCCATTCCCACCAATACAACGGCTACATGGTAACTACCATTTAAAATAATATTATTTTATTATTAGAGTGCAACGTAAGATTCCCAAGAAACTCGTTGTTGCGTATTGGGTACGCCATCGGGCATAGCATCCCCTTTAAAGTCATATTAATATTTTATTCAAAAATTTGGATAAATAAGAAAATGTCATATTCTTTATTTACCTGGGGTGTTACATCCTTCCCACCTTTTGGGAATTGCGTCCTCGCAATTTTTAAAATTGCGCTTGGAAACATCCTTGAAAGTCCCACATCAGAAGAAGAGTCGGTAAAACAATCACTTTAAAATAAAGAAAGATAAGTACAAAGGTCACCTGAGATAACCCATACTAGGATTCCAATTATGAAAACATGGACATGAAGGAGAAAACATAGGGTCATGTTCTGATGCAGAGTGATAGAAAACATGTTTAGGAGAAAGTTAACCATGAGAGAATCACAAACTTGTGATGGGTTAAACGGTATTCAATTCCACAGTAGGAAAAGTTAATAGACAACATTTTTGTTTTAAATTACTTTTTATTGAGGAATTTATTCATAAGGAAACATAATCACTTATCATGTTGACTCTCAACATTTATTAGATTCCTTACACAAACTCATATTTTTTCCAAAAGGCGAGTATTTAGGAAGACTTGTTCAAATTAAGAGTACTATAATCAACTTCTAGAGAATTACCTAACCCAAAAAAAAGAGAACTATATATATCCCATGTCTTTAGAATTTAACCAAAACCAAAACCCAAAAGATTAGTACAAGATCAGATAACCCAGAAAAGGATAACCCATTAGAATGAAAATCTATTCTTAATCTCCAAAATTTGTCCAACAAAATCCGAAGTTCAATGAGGACCATTCTATAATCAATTTGTCCATAAAATACTTCAAAGTAAACCAAACTAAGATTGAAACCCAAATATTTGAAGGATTTAGTCACATAGTCTTCCAAGTTAAATCGTAACATTTATCTCCAAACAACATCAGTTGCTCCTAAAGTCTCGTATTGAAAAGTAATTAACCTAATCACATATCCTCCATGATAGGTTAATCATTTTCATAAATAACCCAAAATAAAATTACAATTAATTCATAAAATCATATAACTAGAAATAATCGGTCAAACTAACCAGGGACTTCACGTAGTCCAGTGGTAGGCGATAAATACTAGTCGCACTATGGTTGTGGGTTCGATTCCCGCAGATTTTTCCGACGCGACGGGATGTCACACGGTCTGTGTGTTGTCCTTTTTCCAAAACTATATAAATCTTAAATCATTCCCCAAAATGAGATAAAATCTTCAAAAATAATCATAACATATTTTAACCTCATGTTTATCTCCTTCCTTTCATTTTCCATCATATCATAGAGTAACCCATAATTACCTAAAAAGTAAGGATCATATAAACCCAAATGGTTCTTTATAACTATGTCCACAAAATAAGAGACAACTATTCCTTGAATAAAATTTCATATATTAAACATCAGGGTTACACATAATATAAAATGTCTTCTAATGTAACCCCATCATCAAAAGAGACTTAATAATCTTAAGAATTTCACCATAACTCTTGAAGCCCTTATATGTTGACATCTTACTCATTCAACATTCTTCATGATCCATTAACCATTCCATTCCAACTTCTTTCGAAATACCTCTTTCCTACAAACACAATCATGAATCATATCCTATGATTCCAAAATAGGAAAACAATAGTCATGAAATAATACATACCTTTGATTGGTCATTGTCAGTTTCTTCATCCTCAATCGGAATGGCATTAGGTATTGGTAAACTAGTATTTGTATGATCCTAGTGATCCCATTCACAAAACTTCTTCATAGGACATGTGTTTGCATAATGACCATGCACACCACATTTAAAACATTCAATTGATCCCTCAGAAAGAACTTCTTTCTCTTTCCTCGAGTCAATTGGATGCTTCCTTTTTCCATGGCAGGTTCCTGCTTTATGACCTTCATTTCTACATCTAGAGCATATTTTTGTCACTTTGAAACATTTTCCTAGGTGTTTATTTCCACATCTTTGACACATAGGTTTTTTAACACACTTACCTTTATGATTATTACATGTAGTTCCGTAGGGATTTGTTTCTCGCATACATGATGCCTTATAGAAATCACCAAGGTTTAGGTGGTCAATCATAACTCCATATAGTTGGTTGAGGATAATCACAAGAGTTCTCATTATAGCTCCCATATCATTCAGTTGCTCGCTCAGAAAATTGTCACAGTTTCATTCACATCCACCGTTACCTTGGTGCCTGCTAGATCCAGCCATTTACTAAAATCAAAAAGGGTCAGTGTGAGTACAACAACAAAACCATCATGTAATAATGAGGAAGATAAACACTAAGATATTATTACTCGTTCACTTTATCTAAAACTAGGACTCTGTCTGAAATCCTAACCATTATGTTAATGTCACTTATGCTTAGAGAACACCCTAACCTCTAAAGTTATCTAAACCGACCTTTGATACCAACTATAAGGCCCCAGACTTAAACCTTACTTAAAATTGAATTAAATGAATAATTCACATTGAGGATCTTTTCAGGTTTAGAGTTTTAGAGAATTAGGACATAACTATTACCTCTCAAAAGATTACAAAGTAGTCTCTTTTACTAAATTTCCATAAAATAAAAAAAACTCTTAAAAAGAAACATGTCTAGTTTCATGTTTTAGGTAGCATGACTTTCCCTTGATCCCATCCTTGACCCTATTCTACGCTAATTCCTATGAAAAACATTTCAAAAACTTGGGATAAGCATAAAAACTCAGTAAGGGATACACAAAGAATAAAAACTGTTAGTTTATCAAAACAAAAAGTAAACCATGTATACTTTATCAAGGTAATAATTTTTACCTTTATGAAATAGTAAAAAATCTTCACTGAATAAAATATCAATACTTACCTTTTTGTAACCAATGGATTACCATAAAACCCATAAAAGAACACATAACATATATAATGGTAACTTGGGACATAAACATACTTAAGTGGTATAACCATACGGTCGACTCCCACACATATCACTTAATGGAATAGCCATACGGCCAATTTCCATACATACTTAATGGAATAGCCATACGACCAACTTCCATACCCAATGCATTGGAGGTTATAACGTACCCACCCTTCCTGGTATTCACGGCACCACCCGTCATATGGTTTATAACGTAACCACCCGTTAAAATGTCCAAGTACCAATATAAAATCATAAAACATAAAACCGATATAAAGGAATGATAACATTTCCACATTTCAATCACAATATATCATAAATATATTGAAATAATATAATCCTTTTTCAAAACCATTTTCAATACCAAAATACATAAAAGAGTATATGGTATTTATTTTATACTAAAAACATTACGGCTTGTTGAGAAATCCAAAGACCAAATAATACTCGCGGCGGCGGAAAAGGTCGTTGTCGCCGCGTACGTTAAAAGAAACATTCCTTTTTGTCGTTTTGTAAAACGCTTCGTAGAAAAAGATTCCTTTTGTATAAAAGTAAAAGTAAAAGGGGTTTATACACCGTATAAAAGAAAGTTGTGTATAAAACGAAATATGCCTCTATGAAAGGAGATTGAGACGAAGTCCCTTACAAAGACGGTATCCTTAGTTTAAAGATAAATCAATTACATAATTATGTGTGACAAATGAATACACCAAATATATGTGGATATTAAGTGTAAAATAATCAAAGGTCATTCACACATATTCATAGGATGACATATTCAATAACAACATGTTGAACCCAAAAAAATCGAAATTGGGTTAAGAAGTTCCCTTGACAACCTAACGGCGTCACATCAAAATGAGTTGATGAGAGATTAAAAAAAAGGGTATCTCATCACTTGGACATAAAATTTAAATCAATAAGGATATATGAGAACATATCCCAACATAAAAAATATGTAAATTAAAATACCCAACAAAAGAAGTCTTTTAAAAAGAGGAGGGTGAAAGGTTCCCTTACCGACTTGGGTAACTTTCAAAAAGTACACCCCATTGAAGAAGTGTCATAAAATGAATATGTAAATACCCACAAATGGAATTATATTACAAAAGGAGTGTAATAGTGGGCAGTACATAAACCACTCAATGGAAATTGTGGCAAATGTAGCATAAATCTCACGGGAATAAAAGTGAGAGGAAAAATCACTTAAGAAAACTCGGCAGCCTAACGACGCCCTTAAAACTTCCAAAATGGATTGAT
This sequence comes from Viscum album, assembly GCA_963277665.1. NCBI lineage: Eukaryota > Viridiplantae > Streptophyta > Magnoliopsida > Santalales > Viscaceae > Viscum > Viscum album. The sequence continues at coordinate 64,711,213 of OY728165.1, read as the reverse complement.
GAGAGGAAATAGGGTCTCTAATCACATAAACATACTGTTAACAGAATGAGGAATATAAAATAACATCCCCCAACATAACAAATAGGAGCATAAAAGAAGTGACATAAAGGAGAGTACTTTAAAAGAAAGAGAGATGTTAGATCTCTTACGAAAATTCGGCAGCCTATCGGTGCCACTCAAAACTTCCAAAATGGTTTGATGAGAGAGAATAGGTTCTCTCATCACATGAACATAAAAATTACAGTAAGATTAATATAAAATAACATCCCAATAACAATAAATATGAGCATTAAAAGGAATGACATAAAAGAGTGTACTTAAAAAGAAAGAGAGGAGTAGGATCCCTTACCTCGGGTCCGACTTGACTCGATCGTTCTTTAACGTCCTGAATAATAAACTTGAGTTAATTTTTATTTGCCTAAGAACCTTTTTCATGTTCATTATTCCTTTTATATCACTTATTTCCATGTTATAAACATTATGTAATCATTTAAGTTCATAATGTTTGTTTTGTCGTTATTTGGTTCTTAAGTCGAAAGTGGACTTCTTACAATTACATGGTGTTCGTGTGGTCAAAGTTTCTTTATATCCAGAATGACATTCCTGATTTGGATATCATATATATCATTTATATCCAGCATATACATGTATTTATAATATTATATAATCATTTAGAGGTAATAAATGAAATTCACCATTCATGGAGACGGTAAGCCGTACGTACGCATGAACGCTACTTTCATTTCTTTCTCATATTAATGGAATTAAAATTAAATGAGAGGTATGTATATTTTAATTCCAGAATTATATTCATCATTTATATGTATCATTCATTATATATATCCATTATATACATATACTTTTAATAGTACATTACATTTGGGGATAAGAAATGAAATGCACCGTTCATGGAGACGGTAAGTCGTACGTACGCATGAACGCTACTTTCATTTCTATCTCATACTTTAATGGAAAGAAATAATAATGATATAGAGGTATATTATAATTCCAGTATAACATCATATATAATAACATTAAATCCATCCTTTACACGTCCCACATATGGCATTAACGAATCACATCACTTTGAGGGGGCGGTAGTCCGCACTTCCTTAAATGAAGATATCGTGTTTACCCATAATGGAAACCATAAAGGTATGCCCAAAATGAAAAATAAAGAAGCTTAAAGAAAAAAATAAACATATTATATATCATATATAAAAATAGTGACATCATAATGGCCACCCTTGAAGGTGTTAAATGAGTATTGAACAATCATCATTTTGGGAGGCAAAATTTCGCCATCCACGGAAACCGTATGTTCTTTAACCATTTGATGTAGTTGTGTGAGAGTGTAGCTCGAATAAATCTTATAACGACATCCTAGTATATTGAAGATACTGGTGTTGTTACAAAATAAGTAAATAAAAAGAGTATAGAGGGTTGGAGAAGCAAAATAAAACAAATGAACAAGAGAGAATGAATTACCTTTAAAAGTGTAACTCCTTTTGATTTGAGCCTAAAGGCTTCCTTTGAAAGGATTCTGCCCAAAGGGAATCCTCTAGGATGAGGAGAGGGATGTGAAGAGAGTAAATGGGCATGGGTTGGCCGAGCCAAAGGCTTGAGGAGTGTGTGAAATGAGGTAGAGGTGGGGGCCTTTTATAAGAGGAGAGGAGGGGCACTTATGGAAAGTAAAGAAATATTACTTTATTTGAAAATTTGTTTCGGTTTTAAAAGGTCCCACATTGATATAATTCGTGGATAAGGTGATAAGGGTTCGAAATCCTCTCATCCAATTGGTTTTGGACATGTGTAGTTCATAGATTTTACATTATCTTTCCATTTTATTTAAATCTTCAAATAATGATGTCATCGCTGCATTATTATTATGTCAAAAATAATTTAATTTATTTAATGTCTAAAAATTATAAAAAAAATACTATGATGTAGGAAATCTTTTTAGCTTTTCAATTACTATTTATAATAAAAAATATGATATTTATAACATCATTTCAAAATTGTTTTTGTAAAACATATTATGCTTGTGTCATTTTTACTTTTACATTAAATAAAACGTTATTTATGTCATTTTCCAACCAAAGTGTCTCCATGGGGTCCCCAAGTTGACCCATGGCTTTTCATGGTCGTCCATGACACAACCAATTAGGGTATGACATGTGTCAAGCTCATCTTATTTTATTAAAGCATTATTTTTACCTTAAACTACACTAATTACCATTAATCGCGATTAAGAACTTAATAAGTTACTATTCACCAAAAAATTATTATAATCTCATTGAACCACATTTTACTTCTTAATGACAACCATGTATGTCGGATTTTTGAAATTCAATACACAATGATGGAAAAATTTCATTTAAACGGAAAATCAGTCTTTATAAGTACCACTTAGTGGTTTCACTATTCATCAAAAATTGAAGTTTTTCAGAAAATTACCAAAAAATCACCGTAAGATATATTTGATATTATGAATTCAAAAATGAAGTCTATTTTACAAAATTCAAAATATATAAGCCACATCAATTAATTTAATAATTAATTCTCGCTGTCAGAGCAAATTGCGTGTTTTTATGAAACAATATGTATCAAAAGATTGACAATAGTTTAAGTCCGATTTCAAAGTGAAATTAATTCCAACGACCACTATTTGATTTAATGGTAAAAATAATTTCTAATTTCACATTAAAACCAATTCAAAAGATAATCTAATCATATAAATAAATTAGATTAAAAAGAGGTTTTGAATTAAAAAACAACATTTTACACTATTCATTAAAAAAATGAACTTTATCAGAAAGATACCAAAAATTTTCACAAAGTAAATTTTGATGTCCCGATTCTTAATAACAGTTTTATTTGGTCCAATAGAATTTATAAGACTGAACAAAACTATATTTAACTACGGTTCGCCATCAAAAGGTGATAAGTGAACCTTTAGTGAAAACTAGGGCATATACGCCTAAAATTGAATTCTTTCCATATTTTAAGCCATTATATTTTATTGGATAAATGTAAAAACTTTTAAAAACATATATAATCATATTTTATTTATTTCTATCCATTCCCTCCAATACAACGACTACATGTTAACTACCATTTAAAATAATATTATTTTATTATTAGAGTGCAACGTAAGATTCCGAAGAAACTCGTTGTTCCGTATTGGGTACGACATCGGGCATAGCATCCCCTTTAAAGTCATATTAATATTTTATTCACAAATTTGGATAAATTAGAAAATGTCATATTCTTTATTTACCTGGGGTGTTACAAAAACATCCCGTAAATAATTTTTACTACACATCCTAATATCATATCCAGGACTTTATAATATAAACAATAGAAAAATTCAATAAAAAAATGCATACTACCCCCTCAAAAACTGGGTCAAATTCAAGTCTATGTTTCATAGTTTTCAATTTTATTGCATTTTATTATTTAATTAAAATTTAATTTTAAATGTTTGAATCAAATGGTTGTCCACATCAATCACAAAACATATTGTACCCATTTTGAACTAAAAAATGGAATCCACCAAACCGACACCATAAAAGATTACACCCCATTTGACTCATAGTACATGAATCAATGTGCTACAATTAGATTGTTTGGATATTTTTTATAGCCTATCCAGGGTAGAATTTCAAAGGTTACCACATGAACTCTATATACCAACCATGTTTTCTAAATCCATTACAAAGATGAACTATCAAATAAAAGGTTATATATATCCTAAAACCAATCAGATCATCACAAAAATGTGCAGTGAATAATATACAGAATTTAATAAATTGTGAACTTTAATTATAGTAATGTTCCTAAAATGATGCATGATAGGGAATATAATCATCTGATTGTGTTGCAACAAAATATAACCCTCAATATTATCATCCATATCAACACAATTTAAGTACATCACCCAATAGAGGATTAAAATCAACTATACATTCTAAAATCCATAAAAGATAAATTTTTATTCAAGGAAATATAATTTTTTTATGGTATGTGGATTTGATACTCCAAGGAACAACCCATTACAAATTTCCAATATCTTTATATCTCTTTTTTATTGGATAATATTAATAAATAAGAAAATAAATCACATTGGATGTCACTTTGTGACTTACCATTACCCAATTCCACTAAACGGTGCCTGATCCAAGTTATTCACATAGCATAATGATCATCTTCCCAAATTCCAGATGCTACTGATTAAAAGTGGGGGCCTTCGGTGTTTCATTGGGGAGAGTATTCCCTCTTATGAAAGTGTAGAACAGTTATTTGAACCATTAGAAAAATAGAAGCATTAAACCAATAATACAATAGATGAACAACTAGCCGAAATATATATACTATAAAATTAAAAAATTTCTTTCATATATAATAATCAATATATTATGTGTCTATAAGGAATCCAAAATAGGTATACATGGAATCATTACAATATATCTATTAAAATATTCTAAAGTCCTAAAACTCTATGTATTGATAGCATCATGAGCCTTAGATCATCCATATACTACCCCTATTCTAATAATGGCACAACGTCAGCCATCAAATTATAGAAACTTTTCCTAATCCATAATTTCATCCAAACTGATTTCCTTGATACCCAACAATAGCTGGAACATGGTGTGACATACAATCCCAGTACGTTAATAACCAATGTGTCAATAACATATCCTTTTGGTTCGACATAAGATAATTATAGTGAAATGTATATAATTGTTAAATGGTAAATAAAATTAATTTTCTCATGGAATATATATTAAAAACAAGTGATATTGTATAACACTAATATATATCTCAAAACAACATGGGCATGGCTCTTATGAAAAAGTAACAATAACCATAAATATGTAAACACCACGAAATCACTGTATATATGACAATCCATATAACCTATGAAAATGTCATATAACCTATAAATCAAATCAACCATGACCATCCAATGAAAATGAAGTTTCACATTTATAATGAATATGTCATATTATCAACCATAACACATTTATGATAGTTGTGTCCTATAATCTGAAATATTAGACCCCCTGGGGATGGATCTAATGAATAGTCAACCAAATAATACTCATCAGGTCCAACGAGAATCATGATGTAAAATTAATTAGGCTTGAATTGGGTTCCAGAGATCATGTCAACAGACCATCTCCACTACAATACAAAACAAACTAGATCCAAGGGGCAGCAAGGCCCAAAATATCACATAGAATTATAATCCCACAAGCATATAAGTCCAAGTAATTCTCTACCAATATCATGACCCATGCAATAGAACACCCATGGTGTCCATTGACATCATTCATCATTCACGTCTATTAACATTTCATACCATGAGTTTACAAAGTCCAATAAAAGCTTTCAATAATTCACATTAAACGACTTTACCAACTCATTTTACCATTTCATATATAATTCAGTCAAGAAAATTAATCAAACAATGTAATGCTAATGTAGGAACTAACAAATTATCTAGTCCTAGAAAATGAGTATTTTCAGAAAAAAGTGATGGAATATTTAGACTCGTTAATTTATTCTTGGGGGGTCAGAAGGGCCGTGCAAAAATTCTAAGAGGTGCTTGAAAAATACTTCTCTCTTGTGCAGAAAAATATGGGATCTGAGGTATATTTCTACGTCGGAACACAATCTTTTAAGCCACGGACCCGGGAAATCCATCTTTCACGTCTCCCACCTGGGTGGGAATTCTTTCTGCCACCGACCCGGGCACACAATCTTTCGTTCCGGCCACCCGAGCACACATTCTTTCACAATGCAGACCCATGCACACAATATTTTGTGTTGGTCGACTTCTTCAGGGACCAAACTACTTCGAACACCTATAAAAAATGGGTTCCCATTCAACTTTTGGTGGAAAAAGAATTCGATCAGCCACCCATGTTCAAAATCAACATCTCTAGCACAAAACAAAATGTATTTTAGGTAAGTGACTATTCACAATAGGTCTCCAAGGGGTTTTCCTTCAAGTTGGACCACTCGGGTGGAAACCTTGCCCAAATCCCATTAAGACATGTCCCTAGCGCGTAATACCCTTCCCTTGCGCACAATCCATTGCGTGTAATTCATTTTCCTTGCTTCCAATCCCTTTCCCTTGCATGCAATCCATTTTGAGAAATTCATTTCCCTTGCATGTAATCCCCCTTCCTTTGTGCAATCCATTGCATGAAATTTATTTCCCTTGCATGTAATTTAGTTCCTTTGAATGAAAATGTGGAGTGTTTCTTGCATGAAATTACATTGACTTGTGCGACCAAGCATACATGCAATCCCATTAGTTTGCACACCAAACCATGGCACCCCATCATTCAAAAATATCTCTGATTGCGTGCACACCAAGTCTCTTTCATGTAACAGTTCCTATTGCAGATCAATGGCTCCAAACCCTATCCCATTGCATGTAAACCTATGGGACCACTCACCCGACCATGTCCATACAAGTGATCCATTTCTGTGAATTCCTACCTCCTTGTGTGTACCTTATTTTTCATGAGATTGATGTCCTTCTTCCGGACATCATCTTCAGGAACCTGTTTTTCCCAAAAGATCTACATCACACCCCCATTTCATGTGTGGCCTTATAGATTTGGATGACGAAATTTAAATATTCCATTGATGATACTAGCCGTTGCGTTGCTTCTCCTCATGATTCTTCGCATAGGAACTCTAACGGCTGTTACTTCATCGCATAGCCACGCTAACATAGACCCCCAATGGATCACTATATAAAACCCCCTCACCATGGCATTGTCGATTCCATCCTTCCCACAAGGTCAGGTGGGTGTCGGTTATTTATGTTCTAGGGGTGTGGAGTGAACCCACCTCATCCAAGCTGCAGGACGTTAAGCTGCCAAGCACCATCATCTTCAGAACATGAAGTTAAACTGTGGCCTCATCCCGTGTTCCTTGCATGAATGGTGCCCCTTCATGGACATTCTCTATGCCCAATGGTCTCCACAAGAGTGAGATAATTACTTACATGGAATGACATCCTTTTTATCAGAGCGACGTTTGTCCGCATGGAAAGGGAAACCACCCGATTATAAACCCTAATCTTTTCTTGCATGAGGTAGCACCCCTACTCCTCCTCTCTTCCTAGGTGCAAAATCCATCTCCCACTGGGCATTGTCACCACTCATTCCTTTATCCTAGAGTAATTCCTAACCTTCATCTTCGTGGGCTGCTAACAAGGGCTAATCCCCTGTTTCCTCTTTGGGATGTGGACCCCACGTATTCCCTTGTTTCCTTTATGGGCCACTAGCTACATGTTAGACGCACTCTATTTCCCATGGACGCACCTTCAATGACGTGATCATTAGGTCCTTTCTACCACATGTTTCTCACACCGATCATGAGTCACATGGGCTTAGAGAAAGCATAAACCATGACATCCTTTCTCTGGAGCCAAGAGTTTAAGCCCCTATAACCAATCCGTAACTACGAGGCCTTTGATCTTTTCCAAGGATTGGGGTGTAGGAAGCCTCCATGAGGTTCATGCCCAAAAATCAATGGTCCTGAACATCTTCACATTGGTTCATCAAACCCATCCTGAACTAAGAGGTCATTGATCTTTTCTAAGCCAGTGTTGGTAGGAAGCCTCCCTAAGGTTCAATCACAACAACCATTGGTTCTGACCCCCCTTCGCATCAAACCACGTTTGTCCCTCATGACATTAAACTGTGTGATGCCTTTTAGTCTTACATGACATTAAGCTTCATTCACCATTCCTAAACTACATGGGATTTGATCCTTGTCTCCAAGATAAGGTACGTAGGAAGCCTCCCTGAGGTTCAACCCCATCCAGTGGTAATCTGTTGTGAACCCATCTAGTGGTAAGTGGATGTGACCCAATCCAACGATAAGCCATTATGACCCCATTTGTTGGTAAGCCATTGTGACCCCATCCAGCTGTAAGCCATCGTCAACCCCATTTTATGGTATGCCATTATCAGGGGTTAACTACAAGGACTTTGATTCCCTACCGCATGGATACATAGGAGGTCTCTTCAAGAATCAAACCCAAAATCACCATCATCCTTGAGTCGACTCCATCTCATTCTCCACCTACATTAATTAACCATCCATCATCCATTTTGGTTCTTACTCAGACCCACAACATCCTGGTGGGATCATGACACCCCATTCCCCATTCACTTTAACAACAACTAGGTAGCTAACCATGCATTATCCCCAACAACGATGTTCCCTCTAGGGGTTGCACTCACCTGATCCACTCTAGTCAGTGTTTTGATTAGTCTGATCCATCTTCACTAGATGTTAATCCTGCGGCATATCATGTGTTAAACATAGGAAGATGAGAAAAACACTAGATAAAATCCTATGGCATAAAATTTACCATGTTCGACATGAGATTCCTCGGGCTTCCATGTCCTTGAGAAGCACTATAATAAGTGAAAAAAACCCAGTCGTGCCAGTGTTCCAGCGTCCAGAGACACTAGTGATGTTCAATGTGACTACTCCGCTGACCAAAGGATGTTTCCCAGACCGGACCACTTTGAATGTCTTGAAAGAAACAGTGTCATTAACTGGTGTCCATGAAGATATGGAACTGTGAAGTGTTTCACGAATCACATCTTAAATCAATAAGGGACACCCCGAATAGGTAAGGATTTACAAGGAGGAATCCACATAAGGAAGAACTGACATCCCAACATCCAATTTTGATCAAGGAGAAAATTTTACTGAGTAATGAATGGATGCTTCCCACCTTTGGAATGCAGAAATGCGGGGCAATAAACAACACCGCCATCCTCGAGCAAGACAGACATGCACGCCCCGAAGAAAGCCTCAGAAAATGAAATTGTTAACCCACCTTGAAGATCTGCTCTTCAATATGGACATTAGTAGATTTCAAGACAACAACGGTCTAGCATGTCACCAAATCCAGCTATCCAACAGCAAGTACTACCAAACAAATAGCAGGGTTGGCGTGAAACTCACCAGAAGATGGGGTAGTCAAAATGTTGGACATCATAGTCTGTGACTTTGTCTATGTGGATCCAATTTACTTCCCATCGAAGATGGAATGGCATTGGGGCACTGGTCATTGATTCATTTCCATTCATCACTAATGGGTTAATCTCCCTGCTTTTCAAGCACCAAGCTGTTGTAGTAATTCGATCATCGCCCACCCACTAGTGTAGTGGCAGGGGCAACGCTAACCCGACAGTCCCGTGCAGCTCCACCGCTTAAGCGATAATCTCCAAGCCTACAAATGATGGGCACCCATGCCCTATCTCCCAATCGGAATTTATTCAGCAATGAGTGATCAATGACCTCAAACAGAGTTATGATGATTAGGGGATTATCCAGTCTAATGATATGGCCCACCAGGATCTGGAGGCATCTACACCTCGTCACCACCTCCTTCTCTATGGTCCTTGAAGGGAGACACTACACCCCCAATCCAACATACAATTGTTTCAGGAGCCATTCCCCGTATCAACTCGACGACTCTCTCCCCCACGCCGATGAGTTATGGGATGCCTGGGTTAGCCCATCTAGGATCCCATACAAGGGGCCTCAATCGAGGGCTCCCGCCAGGCCACATCAGCGCCACCACCAAGTCTTACTAGCCGCATAGTTGGTAAGCCATGCACCTTCACCACCGGCTCTGGTCCATCTGACCCGACGCCAGTTCCAGATGCAAGCTGAAGAGGACGCCCGCCAAGGGGCATCAACATCATTAGCTACTATGGCCTGAGCCACCGCTGACACATATCAACAGCTCTATGTGTACGCTGAGTAGGGGAATTCATAATCCCGACATGGATTGAGTCCTCTACTACCCAATGGGTAGGCTAGGTCGAATCTCTCAGTCACCGACACAGGCATTGGACACCGCGAACTGACCCACAGCAACGCCGCCCAATATGGAGGTCCACATCACATCGCTACCATAGATACTAGATTTCTTCCCCTCTTTTGGGCTCAACATGGAGGTCCACCCCATACCACCATCAATAAAAATGAGGATCCTTCATGTGGTTATGACACTCAGTACATGAGTCTTTCTCACACACATTACATGGGGTATAGAGTCATTCCTCCTACCATAAACCACTAGTGTGGGGATGCTACATGTCTGGTCACTCTCTAACATCGGGTTCCTCCCCATATCCTCATAGAAGCTGAAAAAATCATCCTCGCCCTAGAAATCAGAGGTGTGGATGTTAGCTCAACTTCACCAGCAACCATCACGAAGGTCCTATCAATGTTCGGCTCGACCAGTATGAGGACCCTCCTCATACTGATGTCTGCACGGGAAAAAAGCAAGGAGGTCCTCCCCATGCTCCTACCAGCTCCAACGGAGGTCTTACCCACTCCAGCACAACCCACGGTGGTCCTCCCGGTGTCCCCTTTGATATTTTTCCTAGTGCTCCTCACACCCCACCTTACTCAGGCGGAAATCCTCTCAACCCTAGCACCAGTACGGTCGAAGGGACTCTTCATGCAAGAAATATGTGCTATCTAGAAGAACCATCCTGGGGTCGGAGGGAGGGTCATTTCCACCATAAAAGGAACACTGAGAATATTCAGAATGAGATCAAACCGATTTGCTTCTCAAATTTCTGAAGCCAAATTAGACTCAGTGATAGATCCTTTTCCCATATCCTCTATGTCGATGGTTGGGGTAGGTACAGTTGAATTGGACTCATACATATAAAATGTGAGGTCCATCTAATTCCCACATCCCATGTCATGTATATTCAGGAAGATGAACTTTTTTTCATCTCTCGAGGTTTTGGCTAGTAAATCACCACCATCCTCACCAGAATGACTCTATTCCTCGACTAGAGATCACAGAGAGCTATTATGGGGACCAATAGTGGATGAGCTATACTTTATTCCAACACTAGTAGTCATAGTCCCTTTGCCAGAAACTATGCTAGTCGTCCCATCTTACCGCAATGTCATGGCTATGTCACCCAACTCTTTGGAGGATAACTCGAGATGCTGCGATTTGTTAGCTTATTCATCATATTCCCCATCGGACAGCCTACTGTCCCAATGGTCAACATTAGTACTGCTACCCATCCCCCAGCCACCTCAGGTTGACAAGTGGGGAAATGAAGGGTCAGACCCTGAATCTAATCCTAGAAGATTATGAGCTATCCTAGTGGATGACTACTTCCCTAAGATGTTTTGGCCGGTTGCATCACCGAATTTTTGTGCGCCAGAATCCCTCACCCAAGAAGAGTTTGAGTGTTTTCATCAAACCCTCTAGCTGACGCACTTTCACATTCATCATTAATTAGTGGTTTATCCCAGGATCCAAGCACATTTCGAGGATATCGGCGAACAATGTCATCTAGTTGATTTAGTCGCACTCCATGTGGCCCAGTACCCTAGGTCACCAGGTCTCCATAAGGCCCTCTAGCAATGGTGTGTTTAAATCTTCAAGGTACTACGAAGGATTATCAATGTGTTTTCTCCCCATGTACATATCCAAGGCATGGGAAAATATGTTTCCCTCTTCTTCAGTTTTATCTGAAGACAATCTTATTTTCTAGGTGGCATAGAGGATATGCCTCCAGGTAGAGTCGTAGTTAACCTGGTAGACCTTCTAGAGGGTTAGAACGATCTAGATATTCTCATAGAGGACCTCCCCCCTAAGGGAGATTCACACTACATGGATACTTCAGGAAGGATTACTCATCAAGAAAGGAATTTTCTGGGTCTTCCCATACCCACCGAGGCACTAGTCCTTAGCCAGAATCCCAATAAGGGAAAGGAAGTCCTTGGAGCTGTCAAGACCTCTGACACATCTAGTTCAGTGCAGAAGGGGGAGGATAACCCTGAGAAAGCTGCATTGTATCTGCAACTCACTGAATATTAGAAGGTGGTCGATGATATACATGTTGAATGTGATACTGATCGATGACCGGACTATGGTGATCCTGGGACAGAGAAGTAGGGGAAGGCATAGCTCCCCCACAATGAATTGCCTCAAGTTGAGACTTCTTATCATGCCCATGCAGAAAAGGTTGAGGCCGGAACACATGGAAATGTGGTACGGTATATCTTACCAAATCCTCTTGAATGATGTGACAATCCCCAGGACCCAGCTGGGATTCCGCCAACTGCCCAGTAGGTCATTCTTCCAGCCGCTCCATGAGCCGCTGGGCATCCTTATCATGTTTATGAACCCACCAATGCACTAGTGGTCTGGGATCCCAGTCAAGATATGAACCCCCACCCAGATGATCCAACAGTTGCACTTATTACCTATACTGGGGCATTAGAGATGCGACATGTGGCACTTTGGCCCGATGGAAAGCCTTATCCGGTGTGGTTGGATGATACGCCAACACCTACAGGTTTCATTAATCCCATGTTTTCCCACTCAAATAGAATAGGGGACCCGCCACAGCATCTGACCCACTTTACCTCATGGTGGGGCCTCATTTTGGGAACTTCTAGCGTAGAAGGAGGCCACAAAGCTCCGATGTTTTGTGGATACATTGGATGGCCCTTTGTTTGTCTGGTACAACTATCTCCACATAAGATCAGTAACCATCTAGGAGGACCTCCGTAGGCAATTCATCTACTATTTCAATTCCACCATGTACAAGATGAGTATCACTGACCTCTTCAAGCGCAGGAAGAGGCCTGATGAGTGTGTCACTGACTTTTTCACCTGGTGGAAAGAAATCACATATTCCACTAACATGCAGCAGACTGAGGAGAAATTATTGAAAATGTGTGTAGGGAATGTCATGATAGAGCTGGTCCCCTCTCTGATCACCTAGAACTATCCTAGGTGATTTCAAGGCTTCTTTGATAAGGCCCAGTGCCTCGAAAAATCCTTATAGCAGGCCAAACAGGCACATATGTTTTCTCCTGTGATCCCCTCATGTTGGTCTGTAAAGGTTGAGCCTACCGTAGTGTCCCAAATAGAGGCCCCCTGATGAATAGATTTGTTTCTAGTAGAGCCTCCTCCATAGCCTCATAGAGGTCCCCTACCTCAAGAGCAGCCACCTGCCCAGCAACACACACCTCAGAATCGGCATGTGCCCCCGCACAATGTGTTGACACTACCCAGGTGAGATAACCAAGATCCACCTCTTAGACAGGGTCCTCCAGCATCTCGTTAGGGTCAAGCTCAAATGGACCCCTTTCCAGGTAGTAATAACCAGACCTACTCATTCAATGAGGAACTGGACCCCGGTTACATCCACAGTCCCTTGGAGCAGGGGATTCTATGTTTTCCCAAGTGTAGAGGACAGGAAGAGGCAAACCTTACTGATCCCCCTAATTACTTCCCCTACCATCAGATCCTGGGGAACACTCTCAAGAAGTGATATATGTCCAAATACTAGATTCAAGACCAGGTATATATCAATATAGTCCATTTAGGCCCTGCTCCGACATAGGTGGCATGCGTCTTGGGGACGCCAGATTGTAGTAGCGACAGCAAGGGTGAGTGGCATCAGGTTTACAGTTGTGGATCCCTAAAGTATGAAAATTAGATGGTTCGAAAAATAGTCACCCAGGACCATGGTGTCATCCGAAAATGCATGAATTAGCTAGAGCCTTCAGAAGCTGCAACCACCACTTCAAACATCAACATCTCAGTTGACCTCTTCCCAGAAGAGAAAACACTAGTGAATCAAGGGAAAGAAAAGTCCCTCGCTAATTCCATCGCCATCCCATAATCTTGAAGACTTCATGCCCCCGATGATGGAAATCCCTCTTAGAATCTTTCCCTTAGTGGATGACTCTTTGAGTGAGGGTCAAGGGTTTTCCTCAGTTAACACCGTAGATATGGTAAACTCCTACATGATTTCTGATAATGAGTGCTAGGAAAATCATCCCAACATCCTCAATTGATGTCAGCGTCAATAGGTCCTAGGCTATATGGGCCATCGGAGTGCTTCATTCAGCACTTCCAGCCATGTTATGCATGCTACCAAAACTGGTAAATAGTCTCACTCCAGAACTCAGCATATACAACCTTCTCATATGGCGGCATTAGGCCCACCTTCATTATCATTCATGTTGCTGGATCAGGAAGATCCACCCCAACCATGCCGAGACCAGCCACAACCTGCTATAGGCTGGTCTCAGTCATCTTTCCCTCATCTGGTAGCCAATCTGCAGGTCTCGACCAGTGGCCAGTGGGATTTTACCTTTACCTGTCAGCCGTAGGTCCAGTCAGCAGGGCCCAACAAACCTTCTGTTGTAGGGAAACCTCCTGCAAATTGAAGTTCATTCCTATCCTAGAAGTAATATTTTCATAATCATCTCAATGGTATTCCTGCAAGGCTCTCCATCCTTAAGGCCCTTTTCCTGTCTTCAGATATGCGTGAGGCCCTCACTGATGCTTTAAGAATCCCCCTCCATTTTGAGATGAAAGTAGAAACCTCAGATGCTTTTAATGATAAAGCAGTCAAGAATTCTGAATTCCAAGCCATTATCTCATTCTCTATAAATATTAATTCTCTCCCACACATTGGCACATTCTCCAATAGAACATCATCGGCTAGTTCCATGGTGTGGAGGTTGGTCGCTGTCTTGTCGACACGGGCTCGAGAATTAACCAAATCCCGACTCTAATACTATGAAAGTTGAGATTGTCAGTAGATGATATGAGTCCCTCTAACCTAAAAACCCAAAGTTATGATAGGATGAAATAGACCCCATTTTGTAAGATCCTCTTGAAGACCCAGTTTGGTGGCCTAGTTTCCAGCATCGAATTTTGGTAGTCTCTTAGGACACCACCTATTATGCCCTAATGGGAAGGCCATGGCTCCACCTACCTACGAAGTCTCCCTCATCGTATCACTAGAGTCTCAAATACTCCCTTAACAGTCGATTGAGTGTGCTTCATGGTGATGTGTCTCCCTTTGCCTCTTCTGAAGCCCGCTACCTGGATGCTGACTACTACAATATTTAGGACAAGAAGATTCAGACTAATGAGGTTGAGCATGCCACAGCTCTGACCGACCCATGGATAGATCTATATGATGCCTACGTCTTTCAAATCCACTGATTGGAGTCTATGACCCCAGATATTGGAAAATTCTTATTTGTTTATGGGACGAGGGGGGAACTCATTATCCGTACTATGCGATGTCGGAAGATCACCTCGTACTCGTATACAAATCTGGCTAAAGTGATCCCGGAGCATCCTACCCCCATAAGGTTTTGGGATGTCCACCCCATGGAAATAGTGATACATCATATGTTCTAGTTCCACCGGGATGCAATCAATTGGATCAAGCCGACATGCCACTATTGATTCAACATAATCAAGCATGGCCCATGGGCCAAAGGCCATATGGGATCGGATCAACAGCCTTCATCGCTATGGTAGCGGTAGAAGAATAGTCCTCTGATGTAGTGACCACTACAGTTTAAGCTTGTACCAGCCTCCCATTTGGATATTCTAACCTAGAGGAAACTTCCCCCACTGATGATTCCCCCTCCATATGTCAATACGAGGGTGTAAATAATGCTCCTCCCACCTTTGAGGAGGGTGTCTCTGCCATAGTTGATGATTTGTTACAGGTGAACCTTGCTAGCAAGGCAGACCCGAGACCCAGATTGACCATTGCCAACATGCCCCTCGAGGTGCAACAACATTACATAGTCTTCTTGAAACAACACCATGATGTATTCTCCTGAATTTATGATGAGATTCTAGGACTAGATCCTCAGGTAGCCATCCACCGCCTTGGTCTCCCAACAAATCATATCAGGTTCAAGAAATATTCCAGAAAGATGCACCCTCCCCATGGTTCCATGGTCGAGGAAGAAGTCAAATTGCTCATCAGAGAAAATTTTGTTAAGGAGGTACAATAACTTAAACAGTTGTCCAATATTTTTCATGATAGGAAGAAGAATAGACAAATCAGGGACTGCATCGTCTTATGGGATCTCAACAGTCACTTTCCGAAGGAGGATTTTACCCTTCCTGTGACAGGATTATTGATTGATGCTACAACTAGATTCTAAGAACTCTATTTTATGGATGGGTACTCCGGGTACAACTAGATTTGAATGGCCCCTGATGATGAGGAGTTCACAACATTCAGGGCACCCCAAATTAATTTATGTTACCGTGTCATGCCATTTAGTTTAAAGAATGTGGGTTCCAACTATCAGTGGGATATGAATTGAATATTTAAGATGATCCACAAAATTTTGGTCGAATTCTAGGCAGACGATCAGGTGGTTAAATCTCACCAGCACCGGGACCCTCTCAAATTCCTTGGGAAAGTGTTCATCTTCCTCCGTTCCCGTTACCTAATGATGAACCCATTAAAATGTGCATTTGTGGTCACCTATGGAAATTTTCTCAGCTTTGTTTTTAGATATAAGGGCATTGAGATTGACCCATAGAAGATCAAGGCCATTAGATTGATGTCTCCTCCAGTAAACATTCAGGAGCTTTGAGGTTACCAAGGCCAATTAGCCTACATACTCCGATTCATTACAAATTAGTCCGGAAAGTGTATGCACTTTTCTCAGCTCCTGAAGAAATTCACCATCTATGATTGGGAAGAAGAGTGTTAGACTTCTCTTGTGGAGATCAAGATGTTTCTTCTCTAGCCTCTAGTTTTAATGCCACCCATCTCTAGAAATCCACTAGTCCTTTTTGTGACCGCCCTGAAAGGTTCTCTCGGTGCTCTTCTCGCCCAAAAGATCAATATGGGGATGGAGAGTAACTTTTACTACCTCAGCTACATGCTCCTCGAAACGATGACCAGATACTCCCCCATCGAAAAGAGATTCCTTGAGCTAGTATTTGCAGTACATAAATTGTGACATTACTTGTTGCACCACGAGGTACAACTGGTGTCCCATGTAGAACCATTGATGTACAATCTGAGTATTCCCATATTGATGGGCCATCTAGCTCAGTGGGTAGTGATTCTATAGAAATTTGATATCATGGTTTCCCCTTATAATGCTATTAAGGGGAAAACATGGGAAGACTTCCTTGCTTCCCATCCAGCTTCTGGTGACCAGTACTTGTATCTCGATTTCCCTGATGAGGCGATCCTCTCTGTAGACCAAGCCATGATGAGCTGGCAGATGAAATTCGATGGTGTTTCCCAGAGCCCCACTCGAAGAAATCTCAATGAACCTAGTCTCAACAGAGTAGGTATGGGTATCATCTTCATCACCCTGGAACAATCCATCCCGCCATACTCATTTCTGTTTTTAGAAGGGTGCACCAACAATGAAGCATAATATCAGGCTCTCATCACTAGCCTCGAGCTGTCCCTTGACATTGATGTACCCCATCTGCATGATATAATGGACTCTGAAGTAGTCATTAAATAGATCAATGGTGACTATATCAATAGAAAGCTGGAGCTCATACCATTTTTGGAGCACACTCTTCATCTAATTGTCCAGTTCCAGTCTCGGCCAGAAGTTACTCATGTTCCTCGATCTCAAAATGGTCGAGCTGACACCCTAGCCAGCCTAGCTGCACCACTCGTGGAGCCCAAGCAAGATGAGCTAATTATCCACATGGCACATCAAAGAGTCATTGCTCTTGTCACCCTAGATGATGATGATATCCCACTAGTAAGGTATTTTACAACTTGAGTCTCCACAGCAGAACCCCTAGGTTCCTTGGATGCGGTAATTGAAGTGACTCTCGACTGGAGAGCTCCCTTTGTTGAGTATCTCCAGAATGGTAATCTCTCATCATATCGGGCCGAGTGTGAGTGAATCTGATGCTGCGTGTTCCAATTGACCATCCATGATGGCCCTGTCCATGAGCAAATCCTCTACAAGTGCATGTTTGATGGGGTTCTCCTCTATTGCATCCAAGGAGTTGAGATTTCTCAGTCCATGCAAGAGGTTCACACCAACTCTTGCGGGGCTCATTTGAATTGGCCGAAATTATCCCACCAGATCCGGTGAATGGGGTACTTTGGGCCCTCCATGATCCATGATTGCATCAGGTTCACCAAGAGGTTCCATACATTCCAAATTCTTGTTATCTTTATGCATCTGCCGTCAGACCCTCTGCACTCCACCAAGTACTCTTTTGCATTTGCAGTATGGGGACTTGACGCAGTGGGACTATATCCACCGGTGATAGATCACTAGTGTAGATTCATCTAGATGGATATAGATTTATTCTCCATGTGGGTAGAGGCAGTCCCACTCAAGGAGGTCATAGACCATTCAATCGTTGACTTTGTGATTTCCAGTATCATCTACCGATTTGGAGTCCCTCAGGACGTCCTCACCGATAACGGCATGGACTTCCAAGAATCTGTTCTAAAGAAATTGTAAGCTAAGTACAATATCCATTATAACCATACCTCTCACTATCATGTGCAAGCAAATGGATAGTTTGATGCATTAAAAAACCCTCTCAAACATTCTATAGAAAATTGTTGGTCAGAATATGAAGATTTTGTTAGAAAATCTCCTCAATACCCTGTAGGATTATCAAAAAAATGACTCATAATTCCACCCAAGTGACCCCATATTTTCTAGTGTACGTAATGGAGGTCGTCCTACCCATAAAAATTCAATTTCCCTTACTGCACACAACATTCTATGATCAGAATGTTCCAAATAAAGTAGATGAAGCCTGTCTGGAAGAGTTTGAAGTGCATAACGAGAAGAGGCATCGTGCCCTACAAAATCTAGAAAGGAATCTAAACAAGATAACCAGAGCATTAAACAATAATGTTCACCTCAGATCATTCTTGCAAGGTGACTTGGTATTCGACATGAGGGCACCAATGATACTTGGCAAGAAACACCACAAGTTGGAACCCAAATGGGAATGACCTTACAACATTCAAAAGGTTTACTCCAATGGCACGTACTCACTGGTTACAATGGAGGGTAAGTGCATAACTCCTCCCACCAATGACATGCTCCTCAAGAACTGCTTCTATTTAGACATAGGGTCCGACATGGCCTTAAACTGTATGGTCATACATGACCCTAAACTACATTACTGTCCTCGATGACCATAACCTGTATGGTCCCGGACAACCCTAAACTGAATTACTGTACTACATGACCTTAAACTATATGGTATTGTACTACCTCAATGTGTCTGTCCCGCATGACCCTAAACTTCATGATAGTCCAGCATGACCTTAAACTGTTCAGTACTACAGGACATTAATTTGTGAATCATCGAGCATGACGTTAAACTAAATCCTAACAACTATGTATGGCTTCATTCTCATCCTCATGGGATACGTAGTAATTCTCAGACGCCTCATCTTGAGTCCAACCCTATCACCCTATGTGACTATCCCCTCCTAGGCGTAGTTCTTTTGGAGGATCTCGCATGGCATTGTGTAGGCTTCCTAGGCCGCACCCTTGTGTGGGTTACGATGATTACACCATGTTCCCTACTTAATTCTTCTAATCCTCCCACTTCCTTACCACGTGACTCCAAAAAAATAGCCTTTTCATAACTATGTGTGGCTTGATTACCATCTTCATGGGATACGTAGGACATTGTGGACATTTCATCTATTGGCAAATCCCCAAAAAATTGGGACCATCCATTAGGACAAAATAGATGGTGTGGAAAATGAATTTTCCCTCATTCGCGTCAATTTCATCATGACCATACAATGTATCACTCTCCCCCGTAGATCTTTTTCTCTTCTCTTATTCAACTATATTTGAAATTGCATGGGTGTATTCATGTTCAACACAACCCGATTTTTGGGTTCCCATTATCTTTCACACCCAAAGGGACCCCCAAATGCAATGAAGGTTTGGCCTAAGGGATCTCCTACCATTATGGTCCAACATTATCGAGAATTTAAAACAAAAAATCAATAGAAGTCCCACATTAAAAATATGGTCAGCGGTCAACACTCATTTGTAATTCACATTTCATGTTACACAATATAGATATTGTATTTTGAATCTGGTCAGTAGCTATCTTTTTTCAAAGTCACCACCTCTATATGTCCCAAACATGGAGTGTAGTGGTTCATTCTCCCCCACCATGTCTCCAAATCTCGGTTTACATTGATCGGGAGTGTAATTATAGCTATCGTACCCTTATATGATGGGGAGAACCTAATCACACTCCTTGTTTCTCAAACCGAGAATTTATCTCATTGGATTAGGAGCCATGAAGTCAATGCCAACATGAGTGGTTATAGGGATACAGTTGGTCGGGATGCTCATCCTCAGGTCCTTGGACCCCTTTGGGCCCCTGGCCCATGATCACATTTAGGAATGTGTGGTGAAGTACGGACTCACGTCCTCATTCATTTTGGGATATTTATCCATGCCACACATATCCTCTTGAGGAATCCCTCCATTATTTTATTTTCTGTCCCATGAACACAGGCTCTACCATTCTTCGTGAGTCCCATCATTTGGGATTTTATCACATTCTATATCCAAAATGGCCCCAGAATGGCATGGATTCTCAGCCCAAGGGCTCTCCTACCGTTACAGGATAACACCCACAAGGATTGCGTGTGAAAAGTTTATACAACTAATGTGTTGTGAATATGGACAATGGTCGATGCTCAATTGTTATCATCCCTTCTAGTCATATAAGGGGGGATACTGTATTGTGAAGCTAGTCCATAGTTCTCCTGTATAAACGTTTTTCATTATGGTCTTCTATAAGGACAAATATTTTCCCTGTTTTTCCCAGGAATGTGACATTAAACTAGGAATCTATAGTCCTAGTTCTATGAAAACGAACTAATATCACCTTTTTCCACACTTCAATACCATAAACTGCATGCTATCTATGACATTTTGTCCATGGACTAGCCTCAAGCCCCTTGGCCTTTTTAGGCCCTTATCCCAGGTTCTCACTTAGGGTTGAACAGTGTGGTGTGGAATTATGTCCTCATTCATGTCAGGTTACATACCATTCTGTACACATCCACAGATGAGATGCCTTACCCCTACCTTAATCCTCACTACAAGGCGTTAAAGTGGAATCTATCCATTACATTTATCCCATGACCCATCCTAAGGCCCCTTGGACTTTTCGGACACCTGGCCAAAGTTCTCACTTTGGGTTGTATGGTATGGACTCATGTCCTTAGTCATGTCGGGTTACTAACCATTCCGTACACACCCCTCATTGGAGTATCTGGATCTTATTTGCGTCTTCCCTTTCCCATAACTATGTGTAGCTTGATTACCACCCTCATTGGATACGTAGGACTGCCTGAACTTCCAGTCTTCAGTTCTAGCCGCATCTCTTAGAATCCTACCAATCAATTTGGCCCCTTGGCACATGTTCTTTTAGAAGAGGGGTATACAGTGTGGTATGGACTCATGTCCCCATTCACGTTATGTTTATAATGACCAAATTGCCTACCTCTCTTTCTCTCTCCCAAGAGACCTTCAATCCCTTTCCCTGATTTCATATCTTTGAGTCAGCTGCCCATAAGTTGGGTCCCTCTGACCTATTCGGTGATTCACCAATTGGCCCATCAGTAGTCTGGTCTAGAACCTAGAGTGTCAGATTCTACAAGGACTTGTTTTCTCCCATTTTTAAGCTTTTTGATCCCCATCATTTGGGCTTCCATTATCTTTCACATCTAAAGGGACCCCCAAATGGCATGGATTCTAGGCCTAAGAGATCTCCTACCATTAGGGTCCTACATCCTCGAGGGATTCAAATAAAAAATCAATAAAAGTCAAGCATTGAAAATATTGTCAACAGTCGGCGCTCATTTGTTGTACCCATTTCAGGCCACAAAATGTAGATGTTGTGTTTCAAACACAGTCAACAGTTATCCTCCATCGTCATGCCAACCCTTTCAATCCATGAATTTTGGTTACATGATTCACATAATATTTCACCCCATCATGTCCAAATAGAATTTCGAGTCTCCTGACACTATCCTTCAGTGCACATTTTCACTTTAGGAGGACCAAAGCCATGTTAAAGGAGTCATTTTGGGCTCCCCACTGACTTCCCTTTGGCATTCATTCTAGGTATTGCAGAAAACACTTCCTCCCTTGTTTCCCACAGCGAGTTTGACTCAAGTGGGTTTAGGGATCAGATTGAGTTCCACACTTACATAGAAGGATTCTTCTTTTCTAAGGTCCTAACTCTAAGAACATAAAATAATATCTCTTTTAGAAATATATAGGGCTTGATTCCCATTCCCATGGGATAAGTAAGAATTCCAGGACATCTTGTCTTTGGGCCTAGCTCAGGTTCCACAAATTTACGTCTTATGTTCTACCTTTAGGGATATGACTCTTATAGGACAACGTGGCATGGCACAAGTGAGATTATTCCCTCATTCATGTTTGGTTTGAAATAGCCAGACCACATACACCCCATTCTAGGATTTTGTTCCCCTTACTTCACGTCCCACATGACATGAAATTTTATGTTGTCCCGCGCGACGTTAAAAGGATCCTACACTAACTACGAATGGATTGATTCCCATTCTTATGGGATACGTAAGAACACCTAGACATCTCATTTTTGGGTCCATATAATCTAGGGGATATCCACTCCTATCTCATATCCTCTATCATTTTTTTGCCCCTCGACTTGAGGTTTCCATCTCAGAATCGTGCATGGTATGATGTGGACCTCCTCCTCATTCATGTCGTGTATGATTTATCACTCCATACACATTCTCTTCTAAAACTCATCTTTAATATATATGTCTAAGCCATATGACGTTAAACTATGCTTCCTAGTCCCACAAGACTTTAAACTTCTGCGTCTATACTCCATTACATTAAAATGCATGGTTGGTCCCATCACATGAGCCTAAACTGTGACATTATCATCCTGGATGCATGAAGAAAAACGGAACTACATCATGATATCCTCAATAGAGGGGGCATAATGTTTGGTATCAATGACACACCATACCATTATTCAATGTCAGCATACGACTTGATTCCTATGGTGCACCAGTATTTTCTATCCTTGGTCCATTGTTTCAAAAAAAAACACTCATCCTAGAGGACAAACAATTTCAATCAAATACTGCTTATTTTAGTACAAGGGAGGGACCTACAAAACCTCATTATCGATAACACTGGTATCCTACCGTATATCTTGTATAACTACGTGTGTATTGATTCACATCGTCATCGGATACATAGAAACTCTTATGACCGTTGCCTCAAGCCCAACCTAACTTTCTTTTTTGGTCCCTCGACCTAAAACTTCCCCAAGGAACACAAGGTGATATGGACACCAATCCCTAATTCTCATTGGTCTTTATAATGGCGTCACCATGTGTCTCCTGTGTTTCGTACCATCTATGGTCCTATATTTATGACCATAAACTATGATCACTCTCTGTCCTTGCCGCAAGACATTAAACTACATGAAATCATCCAAAACTATGTACGACTTGATTCTCATCCTAATGGGAAATGTAGGAATCCCCAGACGTACTACCTCCGGGTCCAGCCTTATCAATATGAAATCACATCCCCTCTCTTTCGGCCCCTCGGCCCAAACCCTCTTGGGAACGTTTGGTGTAGAGAGTAGATCATGGGTCCTTATTTAGGTAGGGTTTGGAAATGGCTACACCATGTGCCTCCCACGTCTTTCCCCCATCTTGGTCTAGGTAGTATGAAAATTAATCTATGTGCACCGTCTTTACCATATGACGCAACGCTACAGGTCCTTCTACATACTTACCAAAGAACTCATGTTCGGAGGCATGTTTGATTCTTGATCGAACTGATATGCCCACCTAATGAGTTTCCACCATGGTGGGGTAATGTAAATAGTGTCAGGCTCTGTTCGAACAAACCAAAACTCCACACTCCATGATTTGCATTGCCTTTATTCATACCCTCATCCACTTTCACATCTAAAAGAACCCTCTAGAAGTATGAATGCTCAGCCTACGTCTCATCTACTATCTTGGGACAATGTTCTGGAAGACTAATGGACTCCATTTTGAGTCAGGCCATGTGTTTCGAATATGGTCTGCAGTAGGTCTTCGTTTGTTATCCCCATTTCATGCTAATGTAGCCCGAATTCTGTGTTTCAAAAAAGGTCAGCAGTTGTGCATTATTTTCATTCCACCCCACAGTGTTCCGAATCTGGGGTATCTTGATTCACACCTTCTACTCCCCTATGTCTGGATTAATTCTAAATCCCCTTGAATTACTCTGCTTATGCACTAGAGCACATTGGAAGGAAGAAATGTTGATTGTTCTGAGTTCTTCATCCTCCAATCATGCCTCACCTATTTCATCCCAGATTTCTGATTTGGTTGTTCAAAACTCAGATGCCAGAAGATTGGTTAGCCCTCCTGCATTCAAATGATGTAATAGTGCGAGAATCCCTTATTTCCCACATCAGTAAAGGACCACATGAGCCTAATAATGGATTTCTATTTATTTCACGATTGTGGTTTAAATTAATTGAACCAAACGAAAAAGTAAATAAATCTATTCAAACATGTAGTTTTGTAGAAGAGGTAGTAAAAATAACCGAGTTTATGAGTTCAACAAAAATAGGCCCCTTAAGGATTAACAACTAAGATATATCGCTCTAGAGACTCTACCTTTTGGCTTGTGTCCTCTAAGATTGTCTCCTACCCCCTGAGAACAATCTCTTCATTAGTGGTCTTAGAAAGTAGATCACTGACCCTAGACCGTGCATGTGCCTGTTCAGTTTGATGTGAAGTCATTTGGGGATTGGTTTCCACTACCTGCTCTTGGGTGTCAACCAGCTGGGCCCACAAGTTCTCAACAAGATCAGAACAGTTTGCAGTGAATACCCCCTTTTCTTTCGAATGTTCTTCAAGGGGTCGGACCTCTGGTTTTTCCTTCCGGAATGCATGGGTACTCTCTGACTCATTCTAACATCGGGAAAAATTGGATTCTCTGCCAATTTCACATAGCTTTTCGGCCATGTAGTCACATACATTCAAATGAAGATGTTGATCATCCACCCCTATAGCACATAGAAAGTGCAGCAATGTGTGGTGTGATCCCACCCATTTTGGCCATTCTGTCCAAGGCTAACCGAGAAAGCACTTGATACACTTACACCCTTTTCAATTCTTCATATATGTCTCATCGACCACCTTCAAATTATAATCTTCTTTCTCATCTGAATCTACAGGCCGATAGTTGGGGAAAGCAGCCAAGAGACTAGTGGTAGTGTCTTATTCAGGTATTCCTCCAAAGGGTTGTGCTCTTCAACGTCTGGGTGACCTTCCTCTATCTCCTCTACCTCGACAGCTCCTTCTCAATCATTAGGCCCTGCCCAAACATAAATTAAAATTGTATCCAAATCTCTTTTCTCACCAAGTTCCTAGTTCAGTTGGGTTTAGGAAGTGTTCCCTGAATAAGACGGTGCATTTTCCATCGAATAACTCGGGAATGGTCTGGATTCGGCGGTCTGTCGAGCCTCCAATGTAATAATTAATACACAAACAATGAACAACATGATCTACTGGGTGCTTTAATATCCAATACAAGAGTCTAAGTGAAACGAAAAAACAAAAAATTAGAAGAAATCAGTGCATATGTCTCTGGTGTTCTCGTTGCCATAGGAGCTCTCACTGTGGGGCATCCCTCAACACTCATTAGCTCAATAATGGGCATAGGCTCTCCACCTTGTTCTGTTGGCAGCTCCTCCCTCCTTCGTATAGAGCTTCTTGGTTGATGCCAATAAGAACCTGAGCAAGATAAAGAAATTTTAATGAAATTACAAAGAGGAGAGAGGGAAGGGGAGGATGGATAAGGAATGATACATACCTCAAGTAGCTTAGTTATGTATGCATCAGAGCCAACAATCTCTCCACTATCCAGAAGGCTCCCTTGGTGGGTCATCCCTTGAGACCCCCACATCCAAACTCATATCCAGCTTCCCCCATTCCTTCACGACTCTTTCTTCCTCCTCCACTTCTGAATAATTGCCCTCAGACTCCTCATCACTGTAGTCATCCGTGGATGACATCTTTTCTGGATCATGAAGATGGTCGAGAATTACCTTCACCAAAAGAGGAGATTCCTCATGCTGACCCCAATGGCGTGCTTACGCATCCACGACTATTAGGTATGCATGTCATCGATGGAAATTATCTTATCGACAATGTGAATGAGTTTGACATCTAGCAGCCAGACTCCATATCGTACTATCTTTTTCCCAAGGGCTTTGGTGCCATCTATTACTGTAGGGTCAACCTAGACGACCACAACACAAGGAAGATTGCATCATCAGATGGTTGGATCTAGAACATTATCTGCTTCCTGAGAAGCTCCTTGGCCACTCCATGAGCCCCTCTTCCCCTAGACAATGAGGGAACAACCATGCCATGCGACGTTCCCACTACTGTAGTCCCAAACTGTGCGGGACTTGTTGCCTGACTTGCTTCTGGCCTTTCCTCCCAAATAGTGCCATGTCTGCTCTTTTTCCACCCAGGTTCTTCGCTTACTACCTTGTGCTTCTAGACTCACTTCCTCAAAATCCCCTCAGGTTATGTTGCAGCCCAATGTTTGTAATATTTGGTCGAGAGGCCAACATCAACTCCGGTGGGGGAAGGGTGATGACGTCGCCATATCCATGAGTTGTGAACATCATCCACATTTGTAAAAGAACTCATGGGTGCCTCTACACCCAGATATATTTATACAGTTTATTTGGCATCTACTGGAGGCATCCAAACTACTTGGAAAATCTCGACGGCACTTATAGATCAGAAAGGATCTTCTCGTCAACACGGGCTACAAACACCCCACCTTTGATGCTATGGAAGTATTCCCTTTGATTCAGTGAGTCTTTCCATTGTCTATCATTTGGCCAGTCAGAGTGGGGAAGGTACGAAAAGTAAAATTGGCATATTTGCCAATTTTGATCCTTATCCCCTCTTCGCATAGTGTCAAAGGCATGAAACCAGCAATATTAAGAAAGGAAGGTCGCAAACCGTTACTTGGAGGGCGAATGGAATTTGGAAAGGTATATCTGCAGCAATGAGCCAAGATATAGCCATGAAGAATCTAGAAGGATCCATAAATCATCTTTGGTGACCCCCTCTAGAAATGCACCCCAGAATGGAATATATGTTGGCTAACATGGGGACTCCCATATTGAACCTCTGATTAGAATCATTGATGCTAGCTATCACCAAATGTAGTTGGATCTACTCCCATAATTCTGACCCACATAGGTAGGAGCCACCCACTCAGAAGGATTCATGAAATTCTGTGTAATAGAAATTCGGTTCAAGACTCCAATTTACACTAAAGCCCCATGATTGATATTCCCCATCCAACAAGAGCCTCATATACTATCCTCTTTTCCTCCTTTGTGTTGCGGTCAGACAACATCTTCCCCACCCCAACATCATGACTCAGGAATCTCATTTCAGAAACAAACTAAACCATTTTTTAAGATATTTCCTTCAGAAATTCCTTGACCCCCAACCTCTCCTTAGGAAGCTCCAACAGATGCAATGTTAGGATAGGGGTTAGTGATCTATCTCCTAATATTCTCCTCGTCCAAAGGAATTCATCATACTGGTGCCCATCCAAAGAGAGACCCCTGATGAAATTAATGTACTAATGGTTGATACCAACTTCCCCAGGGTGAAGATGGAAGGTATTGGTATCGGGGGACCAACAGGTAAAGAGCTATGGCCCAAGTTCATGCTTTTAGTAGAAATGAAACTATGATGTCAACACCACCTCGAACAATTTGATGTGCCACAATTTGCCCCCAAACTGGTCATAAGTCTGGCATACTCAATATGCCCAATCTAATTCACTTATGAAATTTCCTTTATACTGCAGGTCCCAATCTTGTAGCCAGCTTCTTGATTCGTTAGTGACACATTGTTGGAATGTACTTGCGTAATGGGATAGAGAATCCTCTACGACTGGATCACTTTCTGAAATAGTTCTGGTCTTATTTTTCAGAACATAAACATCCATACGGCTTGTTTCTCTAGTATGATGGCCATTTTTAGTGATATTAAACTAAGGTATATCATCCTCGTGTGTCAACGAAGACTATGATGTGTCGACTTTTAATCCATGCATGGGTACCTCCTCCAAAATACAAATGTTTCTTATTGGTAAGTTGTCAGATTGTTCATACTCCTTCTGGGATGGGTTCAACATGTTGAAAAGTGTTTAGTGGCTGGATACAATCTATTGTGCTCTATAAACCCCAAGATTTGCAACCATCACGGCCTTTCGAGCGGGGAATGCATATTCACTATCATCGTCATCCCGATTAGCAACTATCTTCTTCCAGCCATGCCCAAAAGAGTCTCTGTGAAAAGAAGGCTATAACACGCAAAAAATCAGAGGGTGGCACGGCAAATTTGAGAGTGGCCTGAAAAACTAAGGCAGTGGTGTGAAAAACCCCAGTCTTGCGTGTAAAATAAATGACCAAACTCAGAGAATTACGCGACACGAAGGAGTTTTTCTCGCAAGGAAAGGATGTTTGTTGCCCGTGAGAGCTCAGGACGTATGATGTGAGAAAAATATGTTCAATTTTAAGGACCTGCGGGGTTTTTTATAGGCGCAGAGTGTTGTTTTCACGTGCACCATTTTTTACGAGTGCAAAAAACTATTTTTGCGCCATTTCACTCTTTTACGCTCCGAGGCTATTTTTGGCTCACCCCAACCCCAGGAGGCTCTGAATCTCAGTGTTTCACTAAGAATATGACCTTTGAAAATCCTTTCTAAACTGATTCTAAGGGGGAGGGGGGGCATTTATTAGATGCCAAAAATTCTTCAGTCCTGGAAAAGGGGTCTTTTTGGACAAGGCAAAGGCATACTTTGACTCGACGATTTATTCTGGGTGTGCCGGAGGGGACGTGCGAAAAATCCAATATGTGCACAAAAAAACACGTCTCTCGTACATGAAACAGTTGGATTTGAGTGATATTTTTGCATTGGTGCACAATCTTTCACGCCGCTGACCAAGGTGCACAATCTTTTGCGCCAGCCACCTGGGCACACATTCCTTCCACCACCGATTAGAGAGCGCAATCTTTCATGTCGGCCTCTTGGGAACACATTCTTTCACGCCGCTGTACTGGGTGCACAATCATTTGCACCAGTAAACTTCCACATGAACGTATAGACCCCAAATGCCTATAAATAGAATGGTGACCCTTCAACATCCAGTGAAAAAAGAATTTGAACCGCCTCTCGTGCGCGAAATCAACTTCTTCAACACACACAAAAATGGCTTTCATGTAAGGGAATTTTCATGACAGGCCTCCCAAGGGTCTGCCTTCATGCAAGACCACTCGTGCAGAACCCTCTCACAAATCCCTTTTTTTCACGGCCCTTGCATGCAATCCCATTTCCTTGCGTGCAATACATTGTGCGCAATTCATTTCCCTTGGGTGGAATCCCTTTCCCTTGCACGCAATCCATTACGTGAAATTCATTTCCATTACTGCAATCCCTTTTCCTTGCATGCAATCCATTGTGCACAATTTTTTTCCCTTACATGAAATCCCTTTTCTTTTCATGCAATCTATTGTACACAATTCATTTCCCTTGTGCATAATTTAGTTACTTTGTCTGAAAATGTTGACCGGTTCTTGAACGCTGCTTCTTTGACATGCGTGCCTGACTTTGTGTGCAATCCCTTCTATTTTTGCGCAAATCCATGGCTCCCCATAGCGCACAAATCTCTTCTATTGTGCGCACACGTAGTCTCTTCCACGAAACACTTCCAATTGAACAAAAATTGTGTGAATCCATCTCCAATTATGTGAAAACCTCTCAAACCACTCACCTAGACATTTCCGCACAATTGATCCATTTACGCGAGAGCCTCCCTTCTTATGGGTAATTTATTTTTCACGTGTTTGATGTCCCTCATCCATACATCATCTTCAGGAACCTCTTGCGCCCAAAAGATCTAGATAACACCCAATTTTCCCATGCGACATTATATATTTGAACGAAGCAATTTCAATGTCCCTTGGACAACACTTCCCATTGCATTGATTCACCTCATGCTTCATTAAATTTTCATGCTAATGGTTATTTCTTCTCTGCATATCCACACTAATGTGGACCCCCAATAGATCTCTCCACAACACCCCCTCAGCATGACATTACTAGTGCCTTCCTTCTCTTATGGTTGGGTGGTTATCGGTTATGTATGTCCTAGGGGTGTGGGGTGTACCCACTTCATCCGAGATCTAGGATGTTAAATAGCTATGCACCATCATCCTCATCACATGACGTTAAAATGTGGCCCCACCCCGTGTTCCTTGCAACCATGGTGGCCCATCTCAGATATTCTTTATGCCCAATGGTCTCCACGAAAGTGAGATAAATCCTTATATTGAATGACATCCTTTGTATTAAAGTGACGCCTGTCCGCATGGAAAAGAAAACCACCCTAGTATAAGACCTTATCTTTTATTGCTTGAGGTAGCACCCCTGCTCCTCTTCTCTTCATGGGTGCCAAATCCCTCTCCCGCGGGGCTTGTCACCACCCGATAATCCATCTTAGCATAAGTACCAATATCTACCTTCTTGGGATCCTAACCATGCGTATGCCCCTATTTCCTCTTTAGGCTATGGACCTTGTCTAATCCATTATTTCCTTTTTTTCCCTCTAGCTATGCATTTTCCTCACTCGACTCCCCACAGACGAACATTCCGCGACGTGATCGTTAGGTCTTTGTTGCCTCTTGTCCCTCACAGAGAGCACGAATCATGTGGGATCAGAGTAAGCATCGACCATGACAGCATTTCTTGGGAGGCCCAGAGTGTACTCCCTAATAACCCATCATGGACTACGAAGTCTTTGATCCTTACTAAGGAAGGGTATATAGCAAGCCCCCATGAGGATCAATCCCAACACCCATTGGTCCGGACCATCTTCACGTCGATTCGACAAACACATCCGGAAATACAAGGTCTTTGATCCTTTCCAAGGTAGGGTATGTATGAAGCCTACCTGAGGTTCAAGCCCAAAAACCGTTGGTTATGACCCCCCTTTGCATCGAACCACCTTTGTCCCGGATGACATTAAACTGCATGCCCCCTTTTATTCCTACACGACATTACACTGCATTCACCATTCCTGAACTACGAGGGCTTTGATCCTTGTCTCGTGGATAATGTGCGTAGGAAGACTCCCTGAGGGTCAACCCCATCTGATGATAATCCATTGTAACCCCATCCAGTGGTAAGCCATTGTGACTTCATCTATCAGTAAGTCGTTGTGACCCCATCCAATGGTAATCTATCATCAACCAATTTTGATGGTATGACATTATTAGGGGTGAACTGTGGGGAGACTGATTCCCTATCACAGGGATACATAGTAGGTCTCTTCAATACTCATGCCCAACATCACTGTCATCCACGAGTCAACTCCATCTCATTCTCCACCAACTTCACTTAACCATCTATCATCCATTTTGGTTCTTACCCAGACCAACACATCCCTGTGGGATCTTTCCACCCAATTCCCAATTCACTTTAACAACAATCCAGAAGCTAACCATGCCTTAGCCCCAACCACTGTGTTCCCTCAATGGGTTGCAATCATCTGATTCGCCCTAGTCAGTGTTAAGATCCATCTGATCTATCTCTTCAAGAAGTTAAACTTGCGACATACCCTGTGTTAAACATAGGAGGTTAAGGAAATCCTCAGATACATGTTTATGGCATAACATTTCCTAGGCTCGACGTGGGATGACTCAGGATTCCGCGCCCTCGAGAAGTCCAATAATAAGGGGATGAAACCCTGACGTGTCTTTGTTTCAGTGTCCAGACATGACAGTGATGTCCACCATGACTACTCCCCTGACCAAAGGTTGTTTCCATGACCAGACCACTTCGAATGTCCCAATATTAGTAGTGTAATTAACATGATTCCATTATGATATTGCACTAAGAAGAGTTTTACGAACCACATCTTAAATCTAAATGTGAGACCTGGACTAGGTAACTATTTCTGAGGAGGAATTCATTGAAATAATAACCGACATCCCTTCATCCATTTTCGATCAAGGAAAAAATATTCCTGAGTAAATAACGGATGCCTCCCTACTTTGGAAAGTGGGAATGCGGGGCATCAAACAGCGCTGTCGTCCTCGAACAAGACGGACGGGCACAACCCAGTGAAAATGTCAAAAATAGTTAACTCATAGAAGAGGATATAAATTATATCTTATTTTAAAAATTTATTCAATTAATTTATAAATAGGTTTCCTCTAACTAGGAAGACCCTAAAACACCCCATGGGTTGTTTAACAAAGTCATAGGAGATTTTAATAAACAATGAACACCCCATGGGTGGCCTTGGATGGGGAAACACCCTCAAAAACATCATAAAACAACTAAATTTCATCCCTAACATGATCCATTACATTTTTTCTGATTAATAAATTCGTTTTAGGGGTTCATTAGAATGTTTTATGGAATCCATAATGAAAATAATCAATATAAAGCACCAAACCTCAAGTCAAAAGTATAGACCAACATCTATAGGTCCTTAGTAGACTACTTGTCCAGTATAATATAAAGATTTGACTTAGATTAGAGGGAAAATAATGAATATTTGATAAACCTAAAAATAATGAATATTAACACATATATAAATAAATTCATTAATTGAAAGAAAAACAAAAAGTGGCACAAATGGAATTCTATACTCATCAAAGTAGATCCAATGAGATAAATGGATTTTGATTCTTATTGTAGTTGAAGAATCAGATTTAGGGTATAATAAATGGATTCAATGATATCTCCCAATGTTGTTTTTTTCTAATTTTAGAGGAAAGTAAAAATGATATAGGTTTTAAATATTTTTAACAAAAAAATAGAAATTTCCCTAAATAACATAGTCTATTTGATTTGGTAGTATAGTTGGCCAAACTGTGAGCTAACCATGTTCACTTCATGTATTTAAGGGGTATCTCACATGGTTAGTGTGCATATATTTCCAAAATGTGATCGAATTATGTCTCAGCTGACTATCCAAACCTATAGTATTTATCGCATTGGATTGATCCTATATATTCAAATTTTCTTCAAAACGTGTGGCCTATATCTCCCCACTGTCCAGCCTCACATGATTAATAGTAACATAGAGATTCACCCTGAAAGTTTTCTACTAATTGTGTGGTTTGTCCTTAATTTCCAAAAATATAGGCTTTGGGCTTTGAAAAAAGATTCAAACAACCAAGATACCCCCATAACAACAAAGCCTATTCAAATCATTCCATAATTAATCATTTTAACACAAAAATTATCCATACCTCATTAACAAACCTAATGTATCACATTTTTTAGTGATTAAAAATGTTTATAACCTTCTATAGAGACTCATTTTTATTGTAATACAATTGATTATTAGTATAAGATATCATCCAAATTAATATTTGGAAGATAAATATGTTATAGATTCTTGTAATATTTTTATTTAATCTGAACATTAAAATTTCACATGGTAAAATAATATGTCACACATTTCTTATGAATGGATTTTCTAGTGATATCATTGTTAAATGAATAAAATTATCAAATAAATCTATTTTGAAGAAATTTAATAATAATAATTTCTCAACAATAATATTTTCAATGACATTGTAGCTAGAGTGCTATAAGTCATTCAGAGCACCACAAGGTATACTACAAACAGCCATCTAGTGGGCTGATTATGTAATAAATATTAAAGAAATTGTAGACTCAACATCATATCCATGAACATTAAATAAATAAATAAATATCATCCAAAAAATATATTTGCGTGCATGATATTTAATTATATCAAAAAAAATAAATAAATAAATAAATAATGTCTCGGGATAAAAAGTGATCTATTAAATTTTTCAACAAAATAACATAACAAATCAACCATATATCAAGAAAATGTATATATATATATACCTATAGGATCTTATAAATAAATAGTATTCACCCAAACCGTATATCCAAACCTTTTCAAGATAATATTTTATGATCCATTACGAGGAATTTGACAAGAACTATGTAAAAGGATTGGTTAATGAACATGCTTGAGGGTGTTAATGAAGTGTATGTTAAATTTATCTTTGTAAATTCATACCATGATAACCTAATACATTATATAATATACATGTATATTCATAATTAAGATAATTGAAAATAAATAAATATGTATACAATTATACATGTTGGGTCATCATATACTAACTATACCACCTCAACATGTGAGTATACCTAATCTGATCACTTTTTGTGAAGCATGTCTATTTCAATGTCATATCTTACGAATAAAATCTAGTGAAATGAAAACAGAGTAAGTCCCTAGGAAAATATTACCCCAAGGGATCCACTCAATGTGATCCATATGGAAAAAAGATACTACCACATCAAATCCAATGAAAGTTTTTTATAGTGGGTATCATAGAGGAATATAATAGAGTTAAGGTACCATGAAATCCATCCAATACCCAATAGGTATATCCGCTGGATAATTTTAATAAATGAAACATATCATGATAATGGAAATAAAATATCAATCCTTTTGAACATCATGAATGATACCACTGGTGTATTTTTTCTAAAATATAAAAATACATTCATTAGATCATGATACAGAAATCATTAGATAATCCTCCAATTGGTTGGAGTGGAATCTCAAGAGGGGGGGGGGGGAATTGAGTTCCTACATAAAATATTTGTTAAAACATTTTTGTCAAAAATCTTCCAATTTTGAAAGAGCCCATTTTATTAAGACAGTAGAGATATAAATGTTTCGTTGGTCAATAGGTTTCTCAAAGGGTGATTATTCCTCAGTTGAATCAGTGTAAAACACTTCTTCAACTTTTGAAACACGTTTACTAAATTTAACACATACACACACTAACCAGAACTAACTATCAGAGTCAATGTAAAACAGTTTTTTTTGAAATTAAAAGAGTGGATAATAGATAAAACATAGTATTAGAGAAACTTAGAACACAACAATGTTAAACAAGTGGTTTAGTCTCATGACGAGAATTAATCATCCCCACATGGTGGCCACCTTCTACCA
The DNA here is from genome assembly GCA_963277665.1 of Viscum album. Lineage (NCBI taxonomy): Eukaryota > Viridiplantae > Streptophyta > Magnoliopsida > Santalales > Viscaceae > Viscum > Viscum album. The sequence continues at coordinate 64,676,196 of OY728165.1, read as the reverse complement.
AGCAGTTTATATAAATAATAAACGTGATAGAAATCTTTTTTCGGTCTATACAACCGTTTTCACAAATCGTCCAAGGTTCACACCTGCTACCGCAGTTCCTTATGGAAAAAACAAACAATACAAGAAACACATAGTCTCTTCCATAGTAATATGTTGGAAAAAATGTGCAAGAGAAGTTTGATGTGAGGATTTTCAGTGTCCTCCAGTTCAAGCACAAGAGATAGTGTGTATAACAGACAAACACGCACACTTCTCAAAAATTTAAAATAAAAGAACACAATAGAGTTAATTTTATAAGATTGAGTTTAGAAGGCTCTATGTGCTTTCAGTTCAGCTCTAGACTCCTTGGAGTGAAGAAATTGCAATTTTATTCTTTATTTGGACGTTTTCCTCAAAACAGAGTGAACCAACTCCAGGTTCTATCATTCGGTAACTGAGATGTTCTTATTTTTGGTTGGACAAAGATTTAATGAAGCACATAAGGAAGCCTTCAATTTTTTCTCCTGAAATGATCTTCTATAGGCTCATTGGTTTACAATGAAATTTTAGGATGGTTTTTCCTTGTTCTTTTTGATCTAGAGAGTAATCTCTTTCTCATGCATTACTCTATATTTACACACTTCTCATGTTGTATTTTTTTCTTCCACAATATTGACTTTTATATTTTATGTTAGAAAATATGAATTAGTAAACCTCATGCAGTCCTCATCATACCTCATACTGTCCCCAGATACAGTCTCTTGATATGTCTATAATCATCATTAATTAATGTCAGAAGCATTAAATTAACAAAATATGACCATTTGAATAATATTAATTATTAAACAATGTATAATGTAGAAGAGTGAGCACCAATAGATGAGTAGTGGTAGATTTATCAACAGTAGAATTCAAATGTTGGCTTCATCGGTAGACTATATAGGTTCCCTTCAATTGTAACCTTATATCGGCGACATTCATCGGTGACCTCTAATCAATGACCATCATCGGTGACCTGTCATCAATGACCTTTCATTGGTGAACTTCCTCAAGGACCTTCATCAATGTCCTTTCATTGGGGGAACTGTAATCGGTCACATTTCATCGGTGACCTTTCATCAGTGACTGTTCATCAGTGACCTTTTATTGGCGACCTTCATTGGTGACCTTCATTGGTGACCTTTCATCAGTGAAATTTATCATTGACCTTTCATTAGTGACCTTAATTAGTAACCTTAATCAGTGACTTTTCATAGGTGACCTTTAACTTAGAATAATTTTGCACTGTAAACATAATCAATATATTAGTGAGATTAATGATACATAGTTATCACTTGATAAAAAATACAAATATTAAGAATACACGATTATATTATAATAGAAATTTGATTATCACATAAATAAACCTGATTTGGGATTATCAGAATAAGAGAGTCTAACAATATCACCTTTTTTGATAATAAAAAATAATGTGAGTGAAAATTTAGATTTAAGTATTATTGAATCTCTGTTAAGCACATTTTCTAATATCTTAAAAGGTGTGTATATGTAAAATTTAAACCAATGATCATCATGGAAAATATAGTTGGTGGATATATTCTAGGACTCCAGTCAACTTATAACTTCTCCACCACTGTGATTAAAAAAATAATGAAAGGAAAAAATAAAAAAAGAGGATTTTTTATTAACAAAGCAAGAGTACAATAAGTAGAAAAATACAGAAATCCATATCAAATAGGACAACCCACATTCAATCCACATCAGAGATGGCCATGGGATATTTTTCTTTGGTAGATGAGGAGTCAGGTCCATATGATGGAGGGATAGGATAAGGTATGGTAGTGAGTAGTGTAGGAGGAGATTCTATAGAGGCATTATTAGAACTATAGTGAGGAAGATATCTGAGGAATCATATGAGTCCAGCTTCTTATGAAATCTGTAAGAGTCGTCAAAGGAGAAACACTCATAGAGCCTGAGGAAACTAAGGAAGTAGTTAAGGCGGGAGGAACAATGATGGTAGCACATTCCACATGGAGGAAGGGTAAAATATGATTTCGAAATCCATAATAATGCTTCCCCTACTTTTGATAGTTGAGATAAATTCATCATTATTCTCTATGAATTTTTCGAAGCAAGGAGTCATCTTTTTGAGCTTTCTAACATGATCCTTAAACATGTGAGTGATAGGGGGGATCCTCAATTTTTCCAATATAATATTATAGTGACCATCCATACAATGATTAGTGTACAACATTTTGTAATAGAAATAAACTTTCTCTTTGATGGACTTCTAATATTGAGAAGCTTCCCTTAAATAGTCTCCCACAAGCTTATAAATTTCTCTTATATTGGAGATGACCTGATTCATAGACGGAGGGTCTGGGGTACTAGAAAAAGATATCTTCATCACTTCTTCTATGAAATACTTTCTAAAAGCTTATAGATATACATGAAAAGATGCTGAAGAGGAAGCAGATGCACACATAGGTTCCATAGTGAAAACCACTGTCTCATTAAAATATTTAGTCAATCCACCTATTAATCTTTTCACATCAACATCCTATCAACTCAAATGTGTCTCCATAGACTTCTTGAAGTCCTCAAAGATAGTGACCATCTGATGAACAACACTCTTGAAATATTAAAGGTCTATGTACACTTGAACCCTTTAATCCATATAGGAGTCTAAACTGGGAATTGATTGTTTCATAGATTCCATAGACTCTACCAAGGTTCTAATTTGACAGGACATACAGAAATGGTAAAAAGTGTAGATGAAGAGGAGTATGATTTGTTTGAAGCTGTAATTATAATGGAAGTAGTTGATGATTTTGTAAAATAAGTGACAATGGACTCTCCAGAGTAGAAATCAAATATCTCTTTATGTAAGAATCTTAAACACTCAACCCATAAAAATAGAGGAGAATCCCACACATAATCCATTTACCTTTGAATACTTTCGGTACTCATCTTCAAACTGCTCGAATTTCATAGATTCATAAAATTCCTTCACTAAAATCACGTTTTAATGTTCATTGTTAATTTCAAATCATTCGACCCAATTTTGAGCTTCATGTTCCTTCAGCACCAGAGACATGGTTGATATCATCCACTCCAAACTTAATTCCTTTTCAACCATCATTTCCCTCTTTAAAAAATGTTTATTGATTAGATTTTTTACTACCTTGCTTCCACTACTAGACCCAGGTCAAGGTCTCATAGGATTCCATGCATATACTTCATCACTGACCATCAGACTCTTCAATCATGCCATGCAATCTGAAGTGGTTTTAGGGTTTAAGTATAGGGTTAGGATCCAAGGTTATAGAGTAAGAGGTTCATGAGAGGTTTGAAGTGGATCAAAATGAGGAGCATACATTGTTTTTACCATTTATGGATTGAAAAAAGTCATGTATAATAAATAAGTAATACTAAAAACGTTTCAGATTTTGGCAGAAAAATGCAACGTCCTAGAAAAGTCGACTATTAGTAAGGTTCCCAAAATGAGGTCCAACAATGAGGTTCATAGCTGTGAGGTCCAACGGTGATTTTCCTCAGGGTGAGGTCCAACAGTGAGGTCCCTAATGGTGAGTCCCAAGTGTGAGGTTCCTAACGGTGAAGTCCAACGGCGAGGTTCCCAATGGTGAAGTCCTACGGTGAGGTTCAGACATAATAGTTTATCATACCTAACTCATGTTTTATGTAATTAAACATCATAGATCTCAAAGTAATTATGAATATATCCTCTCACTGGTTTTCAGTGCCAATGAATTCAAGAGTGATGTCACCTCTTTGATAATGATCTCTCAAGAAGTTTTGTATCATATCAACGTGCTTTGTTTTAGAATGAGATACTAGATTTTTAGAGATGTAAATAGAACTTGTATTAGCATAGTTTATAGAGACATGTTTGAATAGATATCCATAGTCTAGTATATTTTGTTTCATACATTGTAATTTTTTCACAACAACTTCCAGTAGCTATATATTCATCTTTGCAGTACATAATGCAATAGAATTATATTTCTTACTACACCATGATACTAGTGACATTCTGAAATTGTGACATGTTTCAGAGGTGCTATTTCAATCCAACAGTCAAACAAAAAAGTCAGCATCTAAATAAATTATTAAATCAAAAGATTTAACTATCAAATACAATAGTCATATGTTTTTTGTATACATGAGATATTTAAAATCATTTTAACATCAATTTAATTAGACTCTTTGTGATATCCTTGAAAACGAGTAGACAAGAATACAGAGAACATAATATCAGGTCTGCTAGTAGTAATGTAGAGTTGCCTCCCAATAATACCTCTATAATTAGATTGATCCATTGATTTACCATTTTCATCAGTATCCAATTTACTAGTGCAACTCATATGCATATCAATACCTTTATTACTGTCCGAACCAAAACGTTTAAAAAGAACCTTAGTACACTTACTCTAATTTTAAACAATACCATTTTTATTTTGAAAAATTTAAAATCCTTGGAAAAATTTATGTTCCCCAATTAAACTCATTTCAAATTTATCTTGTATAATTTTTGAGAAATTAGTACATAAATAATTTTTATAGGATCCAAAAATAATGTCATCTACATAAATTAGTACTAATAAAACATCTTTGGAAATCCTTTTGATAAAAACATTAGGATATTCTATTCCTTTGGTAAAACCTTTTGAAAGAAGAAAAGAACTATGTCTATCATACCAAGCTCTTGGAACTTCTTTTAGACCATATAGATATTTAGAAAGATTAAATACTTGATTTGAAAAATGGGGATTATTAAAACCATAGGGTTTTCCCAAAAATACAACCCCAACTATGTACCAATTTATAAATTCACATTCGAAATCTACACGATAATGTTTTAAATTAAGATGATCTGCATAAGTAAGTAGTATCCTAATTTCTTATAGTTTAGCTATAAGTGAAAAGGTTTCCTCATTGTCTATTCCTTCTTCTTGACTATATCCTTGTGCAACTACTGTAGAATTTTTTCTAACTATGTTAACAGATGCATGAAATTTATTTCTAAACATTTATTTTGAGCCTATGTTGAAAGTGTCTTTATGTCTTTCTACTAATTCCCAAACATTTTTTCATTCAAATTTATTTAATTCTTCATGCACAAATATCACCAAAATATATCACTGATAGAATCAATGATATTTTTAGGTTCAAGATATGAAGGAAAGGATTGATGTTCAACCTATTTTCTCAGAGAATCTTCAGTTCGTGTTCCTATGATTAGATCACATACTAATGAATCTAATGGAACATTCTTGAGTGTTATAATACCTCTAGAAATAGTTGAACTAGACTCTTTATAGTTCCCTAAAGGTTGAGATTCACCATGCTCAGATTCAAAAAAAATTCCAGAACATGTGTTTTTCAGTAAGGGTCCACTTTATTTATCATTAAGGTCTATAATTGTCATATCTTAGTCAAGATGTTCATAAGAGGTTTTGCGTTCACGCGGATCAGTTCATAAAATTTGTCAAGAACAGATTCCTCCAAACATTTGGTACTCTTATTGAATACTCTATAAGATTTACTGAATATTGAGTAACATAGGAAAATCCATTCATCACTCCTTGAATAATTTTTTTCATGAATATCCCTATTATTAAGAATAAATAATTTTAAACCAAAAACTCTAAAGTAAATAACCATAGGATCCATATTATTCCATAGCTCATAGGGGGTCTTCTTAAGAACATGTCTAATTAAGACACTATTGATGATGTAAAAATCTATATTAACAGCTTCAGTCCAAAAATATATAGGTAGATTATACTCATTTAGCCTAGTCCGAGTAATCACTTGAAGTTTAATATTTATTTTTTCTATAACTCCATTTTGTTGAGGCTTTCTAGGTGTATAAAAATAGTGATTATAACCATTTTGGGATCAAGTAGATTCCAATCCATGATTTTCAATCTCACGACAATGATCACTTCTCAAGGTCTTAATTCTAACTCCACTGAGATTTTTTACAGGCTCGGAATATCTAATTATGTTATATCATGCTTCACTTTTGTGCGATATATTGTGTACACATGTGTATCTAGAAAAATCATCTACTAGAACATAAACATAATGCTTCCTAATTAATCTTGAAACTCTAGATAGTCCAAACAAATATATTTGAACAAACTCAAGATAATAAGAAGTGGAAACTTCTTCATATGGTTTGAAAGAAACATTTTTTTTCATTTTTGGCAAGCATTACAATATTTGTTAATTTGTAATTCAAATTTAGGCAAGTCTCTATCTAATCCTTTCCAAGTTGGTTTCCTGTGTGAGTGCACATTGTAGTGCCCCAATCTTCTATACCATAACCAGGATTCCATACGAAAATCACTTAAACACGAATCTTTTTGCTTAGATAATGAATTTAAATCAATGACATATACATTTTCATTTCTTATATGTTTGAGTATTAAATCATTTTTATAATTGAAAACATTGCATGCCTCATTTTCAATTTAACATTGAAACCATCTTCCCTTTGGCATTATCACTAAATGTGACATTTCCACAATTAATATTAGCTAGGCTCTTGAAGCAATAATATTCTACATTCATATCCCTTTAACATCCACTATCCATGTACCATAGGTTTTTATTAGAGATCTTAAAAAATTACTGTAAAACTGATTATAAAAGGGTAAATTTGGTACCCATATTTTCTTGGGTCCAGAGATGTTTGAAAGTAAAGCTTTGGTAACCCATACATGTCTCACGGGTTTCCTATAATTAACAGATATTTTTTGAGGCATGAACACTTTTTTATTTCCTTTAGAAAAGTTTTTTTCAAATGATGGTTCCGGACATGAACTAGTAGTAAACTATCTAGATTTTGGATCATATTTATTTTTTGTAATCCTCCTATGTCCTGGTTGATATCCTGGACCAGTTGTGTATTTTTGAGATATATGTTTCACTAGTAACTGGGTCAAGGTATTTCTTTTTCTAGTAAACATCAAATGATGCCCTTTTAATTTCCCATTTGATAATTTATGTTCACTATTTTATTTTAATAGCTGAGAACATTATTCATTCTAAATATCCAAATCATACATATAGTTAGATTTTAAATCATGTTGTGTTTTCAATAATTTATATTTATCCTTGATTTCATTAATGGTATACTCAAGAATTCCACCATATTAAAATAGCTTATATATAGTCATTTTATCATAATTATTTGATTCACTTTCATTCCTAGAATAATAAGCATTATGTATATCAGAATTGGGTATTTCCTTAGATGTTTATGTCATGAAACACAGGTTTACATGTTTGTCCTTTTCAATATTAGAAGTGTCAGATCCACTTGATATATCTTCTAAAGTACTCCATGTGGCATTCATATCATTTTTGTGTTCCTTTCCATTGACTTCATATTTATTGTTAAATTTCTACTTGGGGAAATCATCCTTCACATGTCCTTTCCATGTAAACTCAAAGAATACTATCTCATTTGTGTTTTAATTCCATTTTCTGTCCTTTTTTCACTGTCCTTTACTATCATACCTTCCATTATAGATTGATTTTTTAAGGAACTTCTTCTTACAGTTGAAATTTTGAATCTTCTACCAAGATGAACCATCTCATCATCACTATTAGAGTCTGAGTTTTCACTGGTGGAAGTGTCTATAAGAGCTTAAGCTTTTTCATTATCTTTTCTGTTTGGGGTAGCAGTCTTGACTGCTACAGATTTTTTTCTTGGTTCTTCATCAGCTTCTTGATTTACCTTAAGATCATCTTATTACAACATAAGTTTTCCAATTAGTTCATTCACTTTTATCATTCCTATGGCATAAGATTCTCAGATAAAAATAAAAGTTCCTCTCTATCTTTTAGGTAGGCATCAATGCAACCTCATAATATGATCCCTTCCGTCCACAGGTTTCCCAACTAGACTCATGGTATTTACTATTTTATTGAAGCTAAGAGACATTTCATATATATGATCCTCAAGATTCATTTTAAAATTATCATATTTAATAGTATAAGTATTTAATATCATTTCCTTAACATTGGTTGTTCCCACGTGAATAAAAACCAAAGTATCCAAAATTTCATAAGTCGTTTTACAGGAAGATATTATATTGAATTCATAATCACCTATAGAACAGTAAAATGCATTCATTGGTTTATAATTGTTGTTCTATGTAGAATTAGTAATCTGAGACCATGTTTCCCTAGAAGTAAGAGTAAATGAATGTTGTTCTTATATTGTGTCCCATATTTCAAGACTCATGCTCTCTATATACATTTTAATTTTTAATTTTAATTGAGTATAGTTATTACCATTAAAGAAAAGTGGCCTTTTAGTAGAAGTGCCCTAAACTATGTAATCCATTTTTAATTTAAATTTAAAGAATGGAAAATTTAGATATGACAGAAATTTTCAGATATTAATGATACAACTAAAATCACAGATGAAACAGATTTGAGAACTTTCACAATAGTTTATATAGTAGAAATAAAAAACCTTTTGATACCAAATGTTTGTTGGAGTGGAATCTAAAGAGTGGGGTGAATTGAGTTCCTACATAAATTTTCTATTAAAAAATTTATGTTAAAAATCTCCAAATTTTGAAACAGCCTAGTTAATTAAAGAAGTATATATATAAATACTTCGTTAGTCAAAAAGTTTCTAAATGGGCTATTAGTCCTCCTTTGAATCAGTGTAAAACAATTCATCATCATTTGAAATAGGATTACTCTATTAAACCCATACACATGCTAACCAGAACTAACTATTAGAGTCAATGAATTTTTTTTCTAGTTTTGAAATTATAAGCTGCAGAAATTAGATAAAACAGATTATTAAAAAAACTTTGAATAGAGAAGAGTTAAAAAAGAAGTTCTTTCTGAAGCCAAGGATTAATCCTACCCACTTGGGGATCACCTTCCACGAATAAGTTTATATAAATAATAAACATGATACACAACCTATATTGGGCATTATAAAAGTTTTCACAAACTGTCCGGTGTTCACACAATCGACCACAATTCTTCATGGGAAAACAAAATATACAGACCACACATGATCTTTTCCATAGTTATACATGGGAAAAAAGGTGTAAGAGAAGTTTGATGTGAGGATTTTCAGTATCCTCTAGTTCAAGAACAAAATATATTTTGTGTAACATAAAAATTCACACACTTATTAGAAATGTAAAACAAAAGAACACAATAGAGCAAATATTATAAGATTGAATTTATAAGGATATATGTGTTTTTTCTTTATCTCCTGACTCCTTGTGGTGAAGAAATTTCATTTTGAGTCTTTCTCTGGAATTATTCCTCGAAACAGAAAGTCGTAACTCTATGTTCTGGATTTCTGGATTTGAGATGTTCTTATTTTTGGTTGGACAGAGAGTTGATGAAGCACAAATGGCACCCTTAAATTTATTCTCCCAAAATGATCTTCTTATGGATCTTGGTTTGATTGTGTATGTTCTGAATGGTTATTCCTTGTTCTTATTGATCTAGTGAGTAATCTATTTCTCATGCATTCTTCCATCTTTACACACATCACACACTATATATGTTTTCTTTCTCGATCTTCTCTTTTATATTTGAGGTCCGAAAATAGGAATAAGAAGACCATGTGTGGTCCTCCTCGTACCTCATACTATCCCCAAATACGGTCTCTTGATATGTCTACAATCATCATTAATTAATGTTAGAAGCATTAAATATACCAAATATGACTGTTAGAATAATCATACGAATTTGACAATGTATGAAGTAGAAGAGTGAGCACCAGTAGACTAGGAGCAGTATCTTTCACAATAACAGGATTCAATAGTAGGATTCATTGGTAGACTACATATGTTGCCTTAAATAGTAACCTTCTATTGGTGACATTCATCAGTGAAATTTAATTAGCGACCATCATCGGTGATCGTTCATCAGTGACCTTTCTTCAATGACCTTTAATCGGTGACCTTCATCTGGGACCTTCATCGGTGACCTTTCATCAGTGACGTTTCACTTAGAAATATTTTCCCCTATAACCATAATCAGTAGAAGAGTGAGATTAATGATACATAGTTATCATTTGATATGAAATATAAATATTAATGAAACACGATTAACTTGTAATAGAAACATGATTATCACATAAATAAAACATGATTTGGGATTATAAAAACAGGCGAGTCCAACACCTCCAAAATAACTAAATAAACCCATGGGGAAGGTCCCAATGATAAACTAAATAGTGAAACTAAATCATGAGTAGTGAAAAAATAGATCCAACCTCCTACATGATAATATCATCATACAAGTGGTAGTCCCCATAGTTATCTCATACATTTTAGATATCATCAGAAATACTCATAGGAGGGAAAAATATATCCATCTTCTCACTCATGTTGAACCCTATGTTTAGGATAAGGTTTCATTGATATATAACTTTTTAAAGTAAGTGAATGGTAAATGGTGAAAAATTCAATATAACCACATAATTATACTACCAATTTATTTTTTTAAATATATTTTTTCAAATGAATTTAATATTTTGGATATTTATTCTCACACACAACACCAAATTTATCTATATTATATGGAACGATGAGATTAAAATGAATTAAATATAAAACAGTGTTTATCTTGTGTTATATTCAATTCTATGTTTGTCTTTTTTTACAAAAAAATACCATTGTTATCTTACATTACATACAAAATCAATTTTTAACGAAAAGTGACATATTATTAAATTATTATTATTTAATATGATAGATATCACCTAGCCATTGGAATGACATGTATGAATAGAATTAAATAAATTATTAAATTATATGTTTTAAAAAGCGGTATATAATTAATACTTTTGTGACTAATGAATTATAAATGAACATAAAAAGCATTATAAAATGAAGGAAATCATTTTCTAAAATACAATTTTTATAAACATAAATCTATTAGATTAAAAAATATTAAAATATTCACATTTAGTGCATTATCATAATAAAATTTAATTATAATATATTCAATCCGAAATTCAATAATAATTTTATGTCATTCATCGAATGATTAATGAATGAATAAAATTTTATGCTTAAACCGAGATTTTATAAAAAGATGTATCATTAAAATTAAAAAAATTCTATTAAAGTTAATTGTACACACTTTTATAAAAAATATATTTAATAATAAGTTTCTTTTTAGAAATAATTCGATACAAATTCTATTAGGGTAAAGTTTGGTGATATTTATGAATGGTTATATTTTTTTATTAATATTGAAAAATTCTGAATTTTAATTAAAAACTAATTATTTGATTGTATTATATATAAAGATAATCTATAATTAAAATTATTGTTGATATACAATTAGGACAATTATTAATCTATTAATCCCATTAATTTAATTTTAAAAATATTAATATTTAATTTTATAATAATTAATTTCTAAACATTTTCACATTTTTCTGTGAAATCCCACCTTCTCATAGCATCTGTAGAGAAAAATTGTAAATTATATTTTCCCTCATTTTTAAATATATTTTCTCAAAATTGATTCCATGAATAAGACAAATTAACATTATCTAGTAAGGGAAAAGTTTCTTTGTCCATAATTAGTTTAAAAAAAATTTAAAACCTTATTACCATGATTAAGGTTAAAATAAGGTTTTATGAATTCGTTACATTTATATTGAATTTTTTTACCCAAAAATATGGTTTAAAAAAATATTTCATATTTAGAATCAGTAAATTTTTATCGTATAATAAATTTCATTTTATTAATTATAAAGGAAAAACTATGTAGTTAAATAAAACAGAGGAAGATACAATATTGAAAATACATATAGGTTAAAATTGTGTAATATAGAAGACTAAGGAATAAAATCATATTAAATGTTTTTTTATTTTGTTGTGGAGTTTTTAATTAAACAAATAATTCCTAAAATGCATTATCTTTATATTTTTTGGGGCAAATTGATATGAGTGTTGTCCAAATATTGAATACATTTGGGTATTTTAAAAAATTCCACCCCACTTGAATTTATAAGGTAAATCACTCCTCTCACTAATTCATGACTCCAAATTCATTTTAATATACCAAAAACATCCCAAATAACTTCAAAAATTCTCTTATCACATCCAATAATACTTATTTTTGGAAGAAATATATCCTATGAATGATTAATGTAAAACAAAGTAGGATAACTGAAAAGTGGAAATGTTCTTCACATGAATTATTATTATATTTCTTTCTCCACACCCTTAAATTGATTTTAAACCAGGAGGATATAATAACTTCAATGTATAAAATATACTAATATGTTATTATGTTAATTTGATGTTCAAAAACTACATCCACGTCCATAAAATTGTTTATTAAATGATTGTTCATGAGTTTGGTAGACTTCCACCTTACAAACCAATGACATTCATTTTTTCCATTATGATCTATCACAGTAGGGTATTATGTCCAATATATAGTAAATATATGATTTCTAAAACATAATTATACAACTTGATTCATTATATAATATTTAACTTCTTTCATTCCATTCATCAGGGTATAATATAACATCATTCACGTGTAAGGAGGACTACTCCCTTGCGATGTGATGTGATTTGTTTTTCAGTAATGCTTTACATTGAATGTAATAATGATACAGTTCAGGAACACCAGGGATATATTAAAGATATATAAATATATATTATTTTTATTAAATAAAAATAATAATTTATTGGTTATATATTATTTTCCTTTCTTAATTTCCATCTATCTAGAAAATAGAAACAACATTCAATAGGACGTAAAACTTACCATCTTCTAGAACAACATATTTCATTTTATATATCAATATTTAACATAGAAGAATCTCACACTAACACTATTTAACATTGAATTATTTCGGTTCTCATCCTTAGACTACTCAAATTTCAGAGATTCATAAAATTATTTCATTGTATTTAGGTAATAAGGTTCATTGTTATTTGCTATGCATTTGACCCAGTCTTGAGCTTCATGTGCCTTCGGCACCAGAGACTTACCTGACAGCATCCATTCCGAACATAATTCCTTTTCAACCATGATTTCCCTCTTCAAAAAATGTCAAATTATTAACATTTATACTACATTGATTCCACTACTAGACCCATCTTGAAGTCTCTTCAGACTTAGACCATCTCATTCATTAGTGACCATCAGTCTCTTCAATAATTCCATGTGATCTGAAGCGGTTTTGGGGTTTTAGTAGAGGGTAAGATTCGAAGGTTAGGGAGTAATAGGTTCAAGAGTGGTTTCAAGTAGATCAAAATGCGGAGTGTACTTTTTTTTATCATTTATGGATCTAAATACAAATCATGTTAAATAAATTAGTAATACTAAAAATGTTTCAGATTCTGGCAAAAAACACAAAGTCCTGGAAAAGTCGACTATCCGTAAGGTGCCAAATGTGATGTCCAATGGTGAGGTTCATTGGGGTGAGGTCCAATGGTGAGGTTCCTAACGGTGAGGTCCAATGGCGATGTTCCTAATGGTCAGGTCCACTGGTGATGTTCCTAACATTGAGGTTCCTAATGGTGAGGTCTGACGGCGAGGCTCCTAACAGTGAGGTCCAAGGTGAGGTTCCTACCGGTGAGGTCCAATGGTGATGTTTCTAATGGTGAGGTTCAGAATTAACAGTTTATCATAACTAACTCATTTTTATGTAATTTAACCTCTCAAAGCTCAAAGGATTTGGGAATATATTATCCAATTGGTGTTCAGTGCCAATGAATACAAGAGTGATATCCCCTCTTTGATAATGATCTCTCAAGACATGATGTCTCACATCAATGTGCTTTGTCCTAACATGAGATACTGAATTTTTAGATATTTTAATAGCACTTGTATTATCACAGTTTATAGAGTCATGTTCGAATTGATATCCATATTCAAGTAAATAGTATTTCATCCATATAATTTGAGCACAACAACTACCATAAGCTATATTTTCAGCATCAACATAAGATAAAGCAACAAAGTTCTATTTCTTACTACCCCATGATACATTACACTTTCCCAAAATCTGACATGTTCTAGAGGTGCTCTTTCAATCTATCCTTCTACTTGTAAATTAAGCATCCAAATAACTTATTAAGTCAAATGAGTGTCCTCATGGATAAAATAGTCCTAATTTTGTAGTATACTTGGTATATTTATAAATAATTTTAATTGTATTTCAATGAAACTATTTTAGATTTTGTAGAAAACGAGCAATCCTACATACACAAAAAATAAAATGAGGTATACTAGTAGTAAGGTAGTTCAGACTCTCAATCATACCTCTTTAATTTGTTTGATCCACTGATTTACAAGTTTCATTAGCATCCAATTAATAAGTGGTACTCATAGGTGTATCCCTATTTTTATTACTGTCTAATCCAAAACATTTCAAAATATCTATAGTATATTTACTCTGATTTAAAACAATACAATTTTTTCCAAATTTTGAAATGCAACGAAAAATTTAAGTTCCACAATTAATCTAATTTCAAATTCATCTTGCATAATATTGATAAACCAATACTTATATAATTTTTAGAGGTTCCAAAAATTGGGTCATCTACATAAATTTGTACTATTAGAACATCTTTGGAAATCCTTTTGATAAAAAGAGTAGGATTAGCTATTCCTTTAGTAAAACCTTTTGAAATTAGAAAAGAACAAACTCTGTCATACCATGATCTTGGAGCTTGTTTTAGACCATATAGTGATTTCGAATTTTTAAAGACATGATTTTGAAAATGTGGATTTTAAAAACCATGGGGTTTTCAAAAAATAAATCCTCAACTATGTACCCATTTATAAATACACTTTTGACATCTATTTGATAAAGTATGAAATTTAGATGAGCTGCACAATCAAGTAGTATCCAATTGGATTCTATTCTAGCTACAGGTGAAAAGGATTCCTCATAGTCTATTCCTTCTTCTTCACTATATCATTGTGAAACTAGTCTAGAATTGTTTCAATATATGTTACTAGATTCATCAAATTTATTTATAAACATCCATTTAGTGCCTATGGTAGATGTGTCTTATGGTATTTTTAATAATTCAAAAACATTGTTTTATTTTAAATGATTTAATTCTTCCTGCAAAACAATCACCCAAATTTCATCACTAATAGCATAATTGATATTTTTAGGTCCAAGATATGAAAGAAAGTCTTGTTGTTCTACATGGTTTCTCAGAGAAACTATAGTTTGAGTTCCTCTATTTAGATCACTCACTACAACATCTAAAGGAAGATTCTTGAGGGTTATAATTCCTCTAGAAACTGTTAAACTAGACTCCTCATGGTTTTGTAAAGGTTCCGATTCACCATGATCGAATTCATGAAAAATTTCTAGAACTGGTTGTTTTCACTAAGGGTTCAATATCTTTAGCATTATGGCCTAGAATTGTCATATCTTCTTCAAGATGTTCAATATAGGTTTTAGGTTCCTGCAAATATGTTTCATCAAATTTGACATGAACGGATTCTTCCACACATTTGGTTCTTTTATTGAATACTCTATATGATTTACTAATGATTGAGTAACTTAGGAAATTCCATCATCACTCTTGGAAGAAAATTTTTCATGGTTATCCATAGTGTTAACAATAAAGACTGTGAAACAAAAACTCTAAAGTAATAGACCTTAGGCTTCCTATTATTTTATATCTCGTTAGGGGTATTCTTAAGAATTGGTCTAATTAAGACACTATTGATGATGTAACAAGATGTATTAAAAAATAAAGCCCAAAAATAAATAATTAGATTATACTCATTTCGCATAGTCTGAGAAAAATCTTGAAGTGTTCTATTTCTTCTTTACATTATACCATTTTGTTGAGGTGTTCTAGGAGTAGCTAAATTTGGATTATAGACATTTTGTGAGAAAAAATATTCAAACCCCTGATTTTCAAACTCACTGCCATGATAATTTCTCAATTTCTTAATTCTAAGTTCACTGAGATTTTCTATAGACTTAGAATATCTATTAAAGTAAGTAAATTCTTCACATTTGTGAGATATAAAGTATAACCAAGTATATATTGAAAAATAATATACATGAACTTAAACAGAGTGCATCACATTAAAACATGAAACTCTAGATGGTCCAAACAAATCCATGTGAACCAACTCAGGTGGTTGATAAGTGGAAACTTCTTTCTTTGGATTGATAGTAAAATTGTGTTGTTTTCCTTTTGGGAAAATATTAAAAACTTTGTTAAATGGGGAGTATAATTTTGGTAAGTCTCTAACTAAAACATTCATAGTTTTTTTCCTAAGTGAGTGCAAATTGTAGAGTCCTAATATTATGTTCCATAACCAGGATTCTTTATGAAAAGTATTTGAATAAGAAACATTTTTCTTAGCTAAATAATTTTAATCAACAACATATACATTTTCATTTCTAATAGCAGTGAATATTAAATAATTTTTAAAATTAAAAACCTGGCATGAATCATTTTCAAATTTAACATTGAAAAATCATACCACAAATAAGAGATACATATTAAATTTTATTTCGACCCGTCAACAAGAATTACTTTTGAAATTAACATAGTATTAAGGTGAACAATCTGGCATAAGTTGATGATCTTCCCTCAAGCATTATCACCAAATGTGACATGTCCACCATCAAAATTAATTAGGCTCTTGAATCATGAATAGTTTCATGTCATATGTCTTGAACATCTACTGTCCAAGTACAATCGAGTTTTACAGATGCTCTTTAAACAATTTTACTACAAAACAAATTAAGAAAAGGGAAACTTTTTTACCCATATTTTCTTGGGCCGAGAGAGGATAAAAAGTAACAATTTTGAAACACATGCTTGTCTCATAAGTATACTATAATTAAATGATATGCTTTGATATATGAACACATTGTTAGGTCCTTTATAAAATATTTTTTTCAAAAGATTTTCCATTACATGAACTATAAGTGAGCTCTCTAGATTTTGGAACAAATTTATTTTTAATAATCCTTCTCTGTCCTGGTTGATATCCTAGACTAGTTGTGTATTTTGGATCAATATCATTCCCCAGTAATTGAGTAAAGGTATCTATTCCTACAGTAAACATCTCAAGATATATTTTTAATTGATCATTTGATAATTTAAGTTCAGCATTTTATTCTAATTGCTGAGAACATTTTTCTTGTTCAATATCGAAGTCAAACTTATAATTAGAATTTAAATCATGTCGTCTTTTCAATAATTTATATTTATCCTTGAGTTCGTTGAAGGTATCCTCAATCATTCCACAGTATTCAAATAGTTCATCCTTATTTATATTCTCATCATTATTTGTTTCACATTCATTCCTAGAATAATAATCATTATGTATAAGAGAATTTGGTATTACCACAAATGTTTCTGTCATGAAACATAGGTTTTAATATCTGTTATTTTCATTATCAGAAGTTTCAAATCCACTGGATCTATCTTTAGAAGCACTGTAACTGGATTTAATATTCTTTTATATTTCTTATTCCCTTGTCTTCATATTTAATCTTAATTTTCAGCTTTGGGAAATTCCCCTTCCCCTGGCATTTTCATTCACAGTCATAGTAGACTATCTCATTTGTGTTGTAATTTAATTTTATATCATTCTTATAAGTCCCATTACTACCATACCTTCCTTTATAGTTTTATTTTCTAACGAAATTCTTCCTACAATATAACTTTAGGAATCTCTAAGCAAGATGAGCCATCTCATCATCACTGTCAGAGTCTAAGTTTTACTGTTGGAAGTGTCTATAGGAGCATGATAGTTTTCATTATCTTTTCACTTTGAGGTAGCAGTATTGAATGCTATATATTTCTTTCATGGTTCTTTATCAACTTCATGATTTAACTTAAGCTGTTTTTCTTACATCATAAGTTTTCAAATTAGTTCCTCCCATAGTAGCCTGCCTATGTCACAAGAATCTCAGATAGAAATTGAATATCCTCCCCATCTTTCAAGTAAGCATCGAAGCAACCTCATAATATTACCCTTTTGTCCACTGGTTTCCCATGTAAAATAATTTTATTTACTATTTAATTGAATATGAGATATGTTTCAATTATAAGTTCATCAAGACTCATTTTAATATTATCATATTTAATAATACATGTATTTAATATCATTTCTTTATCATTGGTTTTTCCCACATGAGAAATAACAAAAATTATCCAAAATTTCATAAGTAGTTTTAAAGGAAGATATTCTATTTAATTATTATTCCCCTAAAGAATAGTACAATGCATTAATTAGATTACATTTATTGTTATATGTATCATTTGAAAACTGAGACCATGTGTCCCTAGCAGTAAGAGGCAATGCATTTGTTATTCTATTATGTACCAGATTTAAGGACCCATGCTCTCTAGATACGTTTTCATTTTTAATTTCCATTAAAAATAGTTATTACCATTAATGAAAGGTGGCATGTTTGTTTCAACACTCTAAAATCTATTATCCATTGTTACTTAAAATTTAAAAAACTAAAAATTTAGATATGACAAAAAATTTATGATCATTAAGATTAAACTAAAATCACAATTAAAAAGAATTTGAAAACCTACAAAACTATTTAGAAAGTATCAAGAAAACCCCTTTTATAACAAATAATGGTCAGAGTGGAATCTCAAGAGGGGGTGAATTGTTTTCCTACTTAAAATTTTAGTGAAAAAATTTATGTTAAAAATACTCAATTTTGAATCAGGCCAGATAATTGTGGATGTAGAGATATAAATTATTAGTTGGTCAAAAATATTCATAAAGGGTGGTTAATCCTAAGATGAATAAGTGTAATACACTTCATCATATTTTAAAATAGGTTTACTAAATTAATCAAATACACAAACTAACAAGAATTAACTATTAGAGTCAACGTAAAACAGTTTTATGTTTCAGAATTTTTATACATTTAAAAATATATAAAATAGAGTATTACAAAAACATAGAACACAACCGAGTTAAATAGAAGGTTCAGTCTCAAGACGAGACTTAATCATCTCCACTTGGTGAAAAACACCCGCCATGATGTTTAAAAAATAATAAAATTGATACACAACATATATCGGTCTTTAAAATATTTTTTACAAACTGTCTAGGGTTGACACCCTCTACCACAGTTCTTCATGGGAAAAACAAACTATATAGACCAAAAACGGTCTCTTAAAGAGTTATACATGTGAAATAAGGTGTAAAAGAAGTTTTATGTGATGATTTTCATTATCCTCTTGTTTAATAATATGGGATAGTGTGTTAAATAGACCAACACACACACTTCTCAAAAATATAAAATAAAATAACATAATAGAGATAATATTATATGATTGAGTTTAGTAGGTTCAATGATTTTTCAGTTCAGCCCTTGTCTCCTTGGAGTGAAGAAATTGTTGCTTGAGAATTTCTCTAATAGTTGTCATCATAAAAGTGTTTCGAAACTCCAAGTTATAGATTTCGGGAACTGAGATTTTCTTATTTTTGGTCGGACAAAGAGTTGATGAAGAATATAAGGAATCCTTGAATTGTTTCTCCTAAAATGATCTTCTGGAGGCCCTTAGGTTCATAGTGTATGTGCTGGATGGTGCTTCCTTATTCTCTTTGATCTAGAGAGTGTTCTCATTATCATGAATTCCACACACTTTACACACTTGTCAAATTATATTTTTTTCCCTTGATCTTGCCTTTTATATTTGTGGTCTGACAATAGGAATATGTAAGCCACATGCGGTCCTCCGCATACCTTGTACTATCCCAAGATATGGTCTCTTGATATGTCTATAATTAAGATTAATTAATTTCAAAGGCATTAAATTTACCAAATATGACCATTAGAATAATCTTATGAAATTTAAAAGGTATGGAGTAGAAGAGTGAGCATCAGTAGACTAGTAGTTGTAGCTTTCTCAACATTAGGCTTCAACAATAGGCTTCATCGGTAGACTACATCAGTTTCCTTCTATGGTAACCTTTTATCAGTGACCTTTATTGGTGACCTTCTATCACTGACCATCATCAGTGACTTTTCATCGGTGGCCTTTCTTGGGTGAGCTTTCATTGGTGACCCTCATCGGTGACCTTCATTGGTGACCTTTCATCAATGACCATTCACTTAGAAAAAATTTTCACTCTAAACATAATCAATAGAATAGTGAGAATAATGATACATAGTTATCTATTGATAAAAACTAAAAATATTAAAGAAACATGATTATCTCATAATAGAAACATGCTTATCACATAAATGGAACATTACTTGGGATTATCAAAAACGGTGAATCCCACACCTCCCAACTAAGTAAAAAACCAATGGAGAAGGTCCCAGTGATAAAAAAATATAAAAACCAGATCATGTGTTGTGAAACACTAGATCAATCCTCCTACATGAGAATATCTACAAACAAGTGGTAGTCCCCATAATTATCAATTAAATTTCAGATATCATTATAAATTATCTTAGGAGGAAATAAAATATCCATCCTCTCACATATATTGAAAACCTTGTTCTGGGTAAGGTCTCACAGGTATATTACTTGTGGATGTTAGTGAATGGTAAATGGTGGAAATTTGAACATAACCTCAAAAATTTTACCACCTCGATATTTTTTAAAATATATTTTTTCAAATTAATTTAATCTTTTGGATATTTTTTTTATCCACCTTCTCTACGCATCTACAAGAAAAAGTATAAAATATATTTACCTAATTTTAAAAAATATTTTTCCAAAAAATATTCCATATATGAATAAAACTATTTAATATTATCTAGTAATAATTTTTTTTCCATATTTATTTTAGAAAAATTTTAAAACCTTATTACCAAGATTAAGGTTAAAATAAGGTTTTATGCATTCATTAAATTTTTATTGAAATTTACTTTTCTCATAAAAAAGTTTTTTAATAAACAATATTTCATATTTAGAATCAATAGATTTATATCATATAATAAATAACAATTTATTTTTAACTTTAATGTAAAAATTATGGAATTAAATAAAAAGGAAGAGGATACAATGGTAAAAAACATAATGGGTAAAATTGAGTAATCATGAAGACTAAGCAATAAAATCATATAAAACGTGTTTCTAATTTATTGGGGAGTTTTGAATAAAACAAATAATTCCTAAAATCCATTATTTTTATATTTTTTGAGGAAAATTATATATGAGTGGCGTAAAAATAGTGAATATATTTGGGTATTTAAAAAAAGTCCACCCTTCCTAAATTTAAAAAGGGAACTCACTCTTCTCACCTCCTCATGACTAGAAATTCGTTTGTATAGACCAACCCCATCCCAAATAACATGTTAAATTCTTTTATCACATCCAATAATCCTTATTTTGGGAATAAATATATCATAGGAAGGATTAATGTAAAATGATGTAGGATAACCGAAAAAAGTAAATGTTCTTCAACACGAACTATTATTTTATTTCATTGTTTACCTCATTAAATTATATTTAAACCATGATGATATAATAACCTCATTGTATAAAATATACTGATATGTTATTATGTTAATTTAATGTCCCAAAACTACATCCACATCCATAAAATGGTTTATTAAATGATTGTTCATGTGTTTGGAGGACTACCACCATACAAACCAACACCATTAATTTTTTTCATTATGATCTATCACAGTTGGGTATTATAATAAATATAAAGTAAATATATGGTTTCTATAACATAATTATACATCTTGATTCATTATA
This sequence comes from Viscum album, assembly GCA_963277665.1. Taxonomy (NCBI): domain Eukaryota; kingdom Viridiplantae; phylum Streptophyta; class Magnoliopsida; order Santalales; family Viscaceae; genus Viscum; species Viscum album. The sequence continues at coordinate 64,654,477 of OY728165.1, read as the reverse complement.
TAATATATAACTTCTTTCATTCCATTCATTAAGAGATAATATAACATCGATCATGTGTATAGAGGACTACCACCTGAAGAAGTGATGTGATTCGTTTTCACTAAAGCATTTCCTAGAATGTAATAATGATATTATTCAAGAACACTTATGATAAATAAATGATATATATATATATATATTATTTTTTTAAATAATAATTCTTTTTTGATGGTGATATATTATTTTTATTTCTTAAATTCCATCCATCTAGAAAATGGAAACAATGTTAATATGGATGTAGAACGTACCATCTTCAGGAACAACATTGTTTTTTTATATATAAATCATTAACAGATCACTATAAATTCTTATATAATTAATATGAAATTTTTTTATATAATTTATAACATTATATATGTTATGAAACTATGATTAATTTTTAAAATACCAAAAATACCAAACCAAAGCATATGTAAAGAAGACCAAGTATTTACTACCTAGAACATAATTTTAACAGGGAATATTTAGTTAATTGTTAATAAAATTTAATAATTAAATCATATATTGGATAAAAAATTTGATTAAGTTTATTAATTACATGTTTAATTAAATTATATTTATTTTATAGTATGTTTAATGTGTATAAATGATGTCAAGATTTATGGTAAGAGATTTCAATTTTCACCTTTATTTCTTGGAGAAATATAAAAATTCAGAAAACATTTCTTTTGTTTGGTGTGTATATACTACCCCTTTGAATTGTTATATCATAAATTTAATTCCTTTAATTATACGTATATTTTATCTAATTTTATGATATATTGTGTATTAGGATTCTAAATATTACCAAACCAGAAAGGGAGTTTGGTCATAATTTTTTTTCTTTAAGATGTAAGATATGTTATGCAACTATATATTTTCATATGTTGAATATATAGTCCCTTAGAAAAGTAATATCACAAATTTATTTGTCCTGGTGATATTTTTTTCTATTTTATGTCATTCCTTCATGTGTATTATGATTAAATGTTACCATTGAAGTCATGATTTTTTTGTTAAAATCTAATTGTTTATTAGGATTAATTATTATTATATTTATGATGATAGAATATTACGATCCATGTTTATAGAAAATATTGAATTTTATTCTAATATATTTTTTCTAGGAAAATACTTGTTTCATGTTAATTTTTCTAACTTTATGTAAATAATAATTTTAAATGATTATTTTTATATAATTAATCTTTTCAATCGAAACCCATATTTCCACCATATCCATGTTTTATAAGAGACATATAAAAATTTTATTATATTTTTAATAATTGTTTATTAAATTAATTTATACCATTGTTTTAATTTTTCAAGGTGACCTTTATTGGAAAATTCATATCATTTTCTAAAAAACTATATTTGTCCATTTGATTAAAATATAAATTGAATCTCTGTTTTTAAATGTACGAATTGAATAAAGTATCTCATTTTCATTACCACTACTTTATTGGAAGATTATATTATATGCTTCAATGGTTATTTGAAAATAAAAAAAATTCAAACATTTTTTTGATTAATGAAGTTATTTTTGAATGAAAAAATGATATTTTTCAGAATTAATTATTTATATGAATAATTAGAATCATTATTTATCTAAGATGATGTCCAATAATGTTACATATCTTTATATGGTGACATAATCCATTGATACAATTATTTTTATTTCTCTAAGTAATTTATGATGAAACAATGTTTATGTAACCCATTTCTCTTTCATAGGGTATACCGTTATGACATTATTTTTTGACCTATCTCTTTTCTAATTGTCTTTTTATGAAGAAATTTTTTTGAAACATATTTCATTTTACAAGTTTTGATATGATGAATATTTTATGATCATGCGACACACATAATTATGGTCGTCAATTATAATATTGCTGGGAGAAATATTTCCCACTAATGAATTTGTTAAATATGTATAACCCATTAGTAAATATATGAAATTTGAACCAGATTACATGTTCATAATGGTATTCTTGAAAATGATAACAGTTTCACAATGTTATGTGTGAACCTGATTATATTCTTAAATTGTTATACATGAACTTGATTACCTGTTCACAATGTTATGCATGGAACTAACTTCCATGTCCATCATGATATGTGTGTATGTGTATTTCACATCAATAATTTAATGAATAGTACTATATTTTAGGTTTGTAATGCTCTATGTGGGCCTAGATCTATGTCCATATGTTTTTTTAGGGCCAAATTTCATTTCCATAGATTAATGACCGATCATGTATAAATTTATACATTTTCACCAAGGTATAACATAATATTATGGACATAAATTTATTTCATATTCAAATTTTATTCTCTCACGACACGTTTATATGATTACATTATGAATAATGTCCTATTAATTTCGAATATTTGTTTAATGACTCGAGATTATGATGTTTGATATGAAGGGTATAGTTTCCAAATGTTATGCTCATGGTCTCATACCTTCATTTCAATTATATTCATATATATCTCCCTTCTTTACCCGTAATATGAATCTAATATCACAATTTTTATGTAGCATATCCATAAAATGTAGTGAAATGTTTTGTGAAAGGTATTTTTGTGAAGAGTACCATAGGGGAAGATATTTATATGAGACGTTGATGTTTATTAATGAATTAATAAGACTATGTTATAGGTTCCAAAGTCACTATACAATTATTGTCCTCACATGTGTGTTTGTATAATTTAATAATTATTAATCGAAGAAGTTGTGATATACATGTATGATAAGTCTAGGTTGCTATAGTCAGTATTAGAAGGAATGTTTATTTAACCATTAGAAAATAAGGGGAGAAATATTTAATGAGATCTACAGGGATATGTATAAGGGTATATCTTGGGATGGCTCTCTAAGGATAGGTATAAGTATGAGTCAAAGTATATGAAAATTTCATGTAATTTTGGTAAAGGATTGAGTGATTTGTTTCTAATCAATTACACCCATGTCTGGTCATTAATTATTGGATGTATCTCTATAAAAATGGTAACTAGGGATAATAACTCCAAAATGGAACATCGATAGGGAATTTATCATCACATGGGGCATGAAAATAGGCCTTGTTGAACACATGGTTTAACACTCCCATGGTATATTCTTTAAAAATCCACAAACACTTTATAAACCTTCATCAATGATTTATATTCAAGATGATCATAGATGGCCTAGCTAAAGCCTATGGTGTGATATATTTACAAAAAGGTACCATGATTTATACAGCATAAAAGTACTTTTTATTGAATATATAGTTCCCTACTACGATTAGTGTTACTGGAACTATGTTTTGTTGGTTTTATTCAATTATAGGAACCATAAGAAAAATGGTTTAAAAAGAATATGATTCAAACCTTCTTGATTATAATCTGAATGGGAATATTAATATAGTAAATAATATTTTTATTATTACTAATTAGGTATCACCATATATTATTAATAATATGAACATTAACTATCTCTTAAACTCACCAATGATGATAATAATATAGTTTAATGACTTTTCGGCAAATGGATACCTTGGATGAAAGAATATTCATTACTCAATATGCTATGAATATGGTATGTAGCAGTCAAGGTAATTTATTTATGGGATGTGATTTTTTTTTTGAGTTTTGAAAAGATAGACACAATGAAAGTGACTACAAAGGATTAATGAAATGTTCAGCAATGGAAAGGGATGTAAATAATGGTCCCCATAAGGTTTCATAGAATATTTATTATTTTAAATAAGGAAATTATGGGCTTTATGATAATCGACATCCTAAGTAGAATGATTGTGAAGAGTATCTAAATGGTTGTAATTATTTTGTTGTTGACGATGAAGAGACTACAAATAACGGATGAAAAGAATGAGATTTTAAGTAATAAGGGGACACATCATTATTAATGACATAAATATATGGAATAATTATTAATCTATTAATGTGTTGAAATTCTATGATTTAGTTGTATGAATCATGAATCATATATGAAATGTTTAGTATAAATATTTTGTTATAGATATGTAATATTATGATGAATAGTATTAATGATGAAGTAATGTGATTTAATGTAAAGGTAATATTTTTATGAAAAACAAAATTTCACTGTAATACAAACCTTCATATTCTATTGAGTATCAAAAAGTTAGGTTTAGATTCAGCAAAGAGATGTTTGATATTGATAAATAATTTTGGAAATCATTGATTTCCTAAAAAAAAGGATTTTTTTGAAAATGTGGTTAATACTATAATAAATAGAGTTTACAAGATTACTAGATATATGGCTTATGTTTAATGATGCATGTATTCATATAAAAAATAATGGAGAATTTATTTTTTCAATATGTATTTTTGATAAATCGTGCTATTAACATTTTTCAAGAGAATACATGATGAATGAATTCTGATGATTGATTTTTGATAGTATTGATGTAAATTATGAAAAATGGGGGGAGTAATAATAAGTTGTTTTTATGAAATTTAGTAATCATATTTAATAATTATTAATTTTGAAAGGGTTATGATTATAACCATTTATTGAAAGGTTTAATATGAATTTCAAACAAGGAATTAGAGGTTAATGTATTCCTTCACTATATCATGATTTATGAATATATAAAATCCAATGATAACCATTTTTATGTAAAGATAATTAAAGAGACGTGGATTGACTTATTCAACAATTTTTAGTATATATTATCCACTACTACTTCCATCCTAAAATATTTACCTTCCTTTATTGGAGTAAGAGATGATTTGGAAATTTATCCCTGAACAACCAAAGGATGAAAATTTTCCTCATAAATAATAAATATCAAGTAAGAAAATTTTAATATTTTTTAATCCTATATTGAAAAAACAATTACCCAAAAATAAGAAAAATAATATGAAATAAAATTATGTCATGTTATCATCATTATTAATGAAATCAATGATTTTTTCACATCTATTAATTTTATGGATATTTTATCACTAACATTCTCCCAAACATGATTTCTATCACTATCCTTTATAATTTGAGAGAGTTTTTTCTAAAATATTCCAATTTTTTATCTTCCCACATATATTATCAAATTTCGAAAACTAGTATGTGTTATTTAAGATGAATTTTCCACATCCATTTATCATTTTATAGAATATGTTTTCTTGTTCATTTTCATGATTTTAGTTTATGTGATATTTTTTGTAAATTTTATTCCATTGTGTATAGAGATGAATTTTTTACGAGGAATTCATTTTTATGTTGTTAAAATGTAACACCATGATAATTTCAGAAATATAATATTTCAAATGAATTTTATTTTCTCATGATTTTGTGTTACACACAAAATTTATTTAATCATATGTTACATTAATTAATGTGTCTAGATAGGAATAAAAATAACACCTAATCTATATTTTTATGACATGTAACACTATTTTTTTTTATATTGCACAAAATACATAGTTTAGGTTGAATTGCATGCATCATCATATTTATAGGTAACATGACATGCATTGAAAATATTATTATTTAAAGTTATAGTTATCACATTGTCATTATAATAGTCGGTATGAATATGATTAAATATATTATGACAATATGTGTATTAAATATGTATATATAATAAATTACATTTTTACCAATTAATTACAAATGAAAATATAAACATTTTTAAAAGAAAGGAAATCTTTTTCAGGGAAACTATTTCTATGAACATAAACTCTTTTTATCGAGATAAATTCTATGAGACACTATTAGTAAATATTTTAATGAAATGTAAATATTATATATTTGGTATATTTTTTAGAATTCATATAAGGTTTTATTATAAAATATATATAAGAACCAACCCAATTTATTACTTCATACTACATTCTCTAAAAATGTTATTGTCTTCTATAATAATATGTTATAAAACATTAATTGTCACATATTTTAAATTTATTTTGAAAAAAATAATTTTTGGAATAATTATATACAAAATTATAGTATTGTAGATAAATTGGGAATTTTTAGAAAGGTATTATTTTTTACAAAGAAAAAAAAATAGTGAATTTCAAGTGAAAACTAATTATTTGTTTAAATTATTTATATTGATAAATTATATATTAATTTTTTTAAAGTAACTTAGTATCACATATAAATATATTAATATAATTTAACTAAATTTATTCATTTCCATATATAAATTTGATATTAATACATCTTATACTTTTCAACATTTTTCATTAAATACAACTTTTTCTTCACGTCTACGGGATTAAATTTATATTAAATTTTTTTCACTATTATGAATGTAATTTTTCATTATAGATTCCATATTTGGAATAAATAAAATTTATATTATCTAATATTTTCAAATTAATTTTTTACAATAATTCTTAGAAAAATAAAGTTAATTTAATTACTATGTTTCAGGTTAAAATAGGAATTTATGCATTACATACCTTTATATTATAATTAATCTAAGAGATACATAGTATTTTTAATAAAATTTATTTCATATTTAGAATATAATGGTAAAAATTATCAAATAGATCCAATTATTATTCATTTTTTAAATGATATATTACATAGGTAAATAAAAATATACAGGTTACTTTGTTAAAAAATGTAAAAAGGTAAAATTTTGTAAAATTAATGTCTACTGAATACCATCTTGAAAACATGATTATTATGTATTGGTGAGGACATTCTCATTTGAATAACTCTTATAATCCAGTACAGATCAACTTTTGAGGCATCATAGGTAATAGTGACCACCCTATAATTAATATATTTAGATATTTAGAGAAATTTAACCAATCCACAATTATAAGAGGGAATTCACTACCCTCACTTTTTCACACAACTCAAGCAATTTGGATTAACCAATACCCACCAAGATCTCTTCTCAAATTCAATTATAACATGCTATAAGAAATATTTTGTACATAAGTCTATCTTAGTATGGATTTAGTGAATTCATACAGAGGATACCCATAGAAGAGGTATGGTTCTTCAAATCTATTTCATATTTTATGTATTCAACAACATCCTTCAATTATTATTAAAAAATGATTATATATTCACATTTTTATAAAAATATACAGTAAACTATTATTATATTAAAATAATTTACTTATAACCACCTCTATTTACATCAAATATGCATTGTAATCATCATTCATTAGTACAGAAGACTTTATGATCAAAATAGTGTATATAGATACTCAATTACAAGAGGCAGGGGTGAATTGTAAGATTAAAACATTAATTTTTAACCTTAAGGAAAAATACTTTTAACGAAATTAAACAATGTAAATTCACAAACCCTAAAATAGTTCAATAATAAAATCATGCTATGTTCTTGAAATATGGTTTCAGAATGAAAACATAATGAAATTTTACATAGATAATGATTATACCCTAATGCGTATAAAATTTATCTACCAGAGTACAAAGTGGAATAAGAATGTATAAGAAGGTTATAATTTATTATATTTTAAAAATAAAGAATAAATAAACTTGAAACAAAATAATTGACAAGTATTAAATCGTTTAACCAAAATTGTAGGGCAACCAACAACCTTGGATAAAGTTCCCTTGTTTTATATTTTCAAGAAATTATTTCTCACCCCTACCAGGGTAATCCCTCGATTAGAATATCAGAATCTTTTTTGTTATCCTGCAAAACCTCAATCTTTAAGGTAGTCAGATCCTCTGCCTTTCTATCCCCTGAAGTCCTTGATTTTACTCCACAAAAACTGGAGTAACACTAAGAAATCTAAACAAGATATTCAGTACGCACAAATCATGAGAGTATCCCTCTATATAAATCACTTCACAACATGAAATCTATAGATTGATAAACATATCATGAGCTCGTTCAAATGATCTCCTATTTATGGGCACTTACCTAATGATCATCTCCCCCCTCCAACATCCATATTTTTTCCATGAATCTCAGAGGGACCAATACAGGTGTCACTCAAACAACAGATAGTTAGTAATAGATTGTACAACATCGTTTCATTAAAATTATTAGGAAAATGAAGTTACTTAACCAAATATATTATTAATAGACTAAGGAAAGATTGAATTTTGAATCTAACCAAATAAACATTCACAGTTTATAAGAGTTTGATATTAGGATTATATATTACAATGAATTTGGAATCAGAATTATATGGATTTCTGAGTCTGAATTTCAATGAATTTCAAATCTGAATTCTATGAAATTCGGAGACTGAATTTTGAGGTATTCAGAGTCTAAATTACGAGGAATATGGTGTATACATTTATGATATTTCAGAGACTTTCTTTCAAAGAATTCATAGTCTAAATTTCAATGAATTCAGATTATGAAATCAGAATACTCTGTATCCATGTATTGATATGAATTTGAGTTTTTAGATATGAAACCAAATTTTAGACTTAGGAATAAAATAATTTTGTTTTAATGAAATTATGCAATTAACAATGAAAACACTGATAAGGATAAAAATTTCTTATAGATGGGAAACTTTCCAGAAGAAAATAATCCTTTGGGAAAATATTATTTTCGTGAAGATAATGTCTTTGTGATTTTCAAAACAAAGGGAAATGAAAAATACATTAGGAAACATTATTGACTAAGAAATCTGCCCCATTTTGGAAAGCACAAACATCCTTTCGAAAATGATTATAAGGACTTATAATTTTTCGTTATAAACATAAAAGAATAACTTATCTTTTTTTAATTATGAATTAAGATGAATACTCAAAACTACCCCTTAGGTTTTTAAATACTTAAGGATCATATTATTGACTTCCTTAAGGATATTTTTCTTTTTCTTACATAAAGAAATCTTCTTTGATAAAACTCCCCCCTTAAATATAATCCCCCTTACAAAGAAAATTATATTATTTACATAGTATTCTTTTTTTTATTCCTTTATCCCCATTTTTTATTTTCAAGAAGGTATTTAGAGAATGAAAAAATATTGTACCATAAATATTAGTACTATAAAACAAAACACATTAAGAAAAAAAAATTCATTATGATTAGAAAAATTTGAAAAAGAAATGTAATAAAAAAACTGATCAGAGTTAAGGATGAAAAAAATCAACCTTATTTATATTTCTTCATAAGTTTATTGGAAATTGACTTCAAATTTTTATGCTAATTATGACCATCTTCAAAAAAATTGACCAGCTCATCCAGGTATTCGGTTTTCATCTCCAAAAAATTGATCATTTCTTCTTGAGCATTATGAATTTATGCCTGAGTCTTCAAATGATTTTATTACATACTGAAATTTTCTTCAAACTAAATTTTGAGATCCCTTTCCCTCTTCAGATTCGAAGAAAAAGAATTATATTTCCCATTCAGATCCTCGCCTTTATGCTTCCAAGATATTTTTTCCAGATTGAGCTTCTCATTAAAACATGATGTAAGATCTTTAATCATGATACCTTCATTATCAATAGAATCCTACACATTATCTTGAAATTCATCAATGATTATCAACTCTTCAATTGTATTATTAGGCCACTTAGTAATTTCCTTGCATGACCTACTGTGTGAATCATACCCGATGTAGAAGGATTTAAAATCTTTCTCAAGTCTAAAATATTTGTCCATATGCATTGAAATAGAATTTGATTTTAGATTAAAAGAATGTTGAAGCATCTAAAATCTCAAGTAAATAGTTGGAAGAAAATTAATTATATCAGCCAATTTCATTGGGGGTTCATCTCCAAAATCATGGACCATAGTGGACAATTCTAAATAAGATTCTCTTGGTGGTGATGATTTCCTCTCTATCTGAACATCTTTTCTTTTTGAATATCGACCAACATCATGCTTAGCCCCCACTTCCTTTTTAGGTGTATTAGTTACCACCTTCTTTCCTTTATCATCTCTCTAAATGATCGCAACATCCTTTGGTGATTCATGTTCACTATTTGATAGTTTACTATCTTATCATCATCAGCCTTTTCCTTTTCAGCATCTACCAGAAGGTCCTTTGGTTAAAAAAAATCATGTTTGATTCTATCTTCTTTTGAAGTTTTCTTTACTTCTTCTTGACCTTCATCACCATTTCCTAGGGTAGCAAGTTTATAAGATTTGTCATGTGGAATCACGATTGACAATTTTTTAGAAGGACTATCCTTCTCATTATATTCTTCAAAATTTCTTATCACATCATATGTATCATCACTTCCTTCATATTCTTCTCCATACACTTCCTCTACCTACACAATATCTTTATCTCTATTAGGTTATGCAACTACCATCTTTTTTTCCAAAGTCTATACTGGTAATTGTTCATTGATAAATGATTCTAGTACCTAAAAATGCTCAAAATCCTTCATCAGTATCTTTGAAAAGAGCCTGAACTGTTTCGTCCTCATTCATCTTCTTCCTTTGCTTCTTTCCCTTCTCTTACTTCTCATATTCTGCAACAGCCTTAATATTCATGGATTTTTTCCTCAGCAAGATCCAAGACAAAACTGGGCTCTCCTTCAATATTTTTCTTCTTATCTTCTATCCACTTATAAAATATTTAATTCACATATGTCTTTTTATTCTTTGATTTTGGAGGTGCTGATTGGGATTCCTGAACTGTAGGAGTTTTTTCTTTCACTCCTGATTCCTTCAACTTTCTCTTCATGGTTCCCTTATTGGATGCCTTTGATACTACCATACTTATGGATAATTCTTCGTTCTTTCTTTTAGACAAGTCATAAATGTCTCATTATTTATCATTGAAACTGCCCTGCATCTTCCCAAAGTATCATCACTGAGAAATATGACTCTAAATGGCATGGGCTTTGAAATACAAGGGATTTTGAATGATCAGGGACATAAGACAATGATTTTGGATAAGATTTCTTGATACATAATGATATGTGATTTGAGGGTGCCATTTTTGATATTTTAAATCATCAATACGATATACTCCACTAAGTTTATCTTTCTCAAGTTGACTAGAAAATCCAAAATATAGATTTAACTTTTCATTAATGATTCATTGTCACATTTTCTTGAAATGATAAATCCCCAAACTAATAAATATAAAATTCTAAATTTATTAAAAAGAAGGTTGATCTTTGGAGTTTTAAATCCTTTGATTCTGAGGCACTCTATAGCTTTTTCATTATCAAAACTTCCTGCATGATCAGGTAGTATTTGGGTGCAGAAAATGGATTCTCCTTCGTACTTTATTCCAATGATACTAACTACCTAACTGTCAAAAAGAGAATAAGTTTTTCCTTACCCTTTTATTGAGAACATATCTCTCTCACCTTCATTAAAAAACATATAGTTTCATAGAACTCAACAAAAACTTTCGATAAACTAGATCATATGCTTTTGGTTTTTCTACGCATAGACTATTCCATCTATTCCAATTGATATATTTTGAAATTAGAGAATAGTACTTTTCAAAGAACATATGATCTACTAACCTTTCTCTGTAGATATTCCATTTATAAATTTTCTTACATGACAACATTTTCATTTGCAGGGTTGCTTCTAAATACTTTAAAATTTGTGAATATCAGAAATATGGAATGACTCTTAATTAGAGAGGAAAATATTCAGCACTATATGGCTTGGAAACTATTGTGAGAGAACCATTTGGTATCTTTAAATATACATTGATGAGATGGTATATATCCTGATTGATATAATGGATGAAACTGGATTGATATGATCTGACGGTTGAGATGAAAGCCGAAGAAGAATTTTCGAAGATTCCAATATTATGAGATTTTTATGATAAAACATCAGAAAAAAAAATTTAATATGAAAAATGTGCTTAAACCAAGATGAAAATACCAACAAGTAAAATTTTATTACAAAAATTTAATTAAGGAAACATACATTCTGGATTTCTACGAAAATTATCAGTAATGAGAACAATTCAACTTGAAGAACATTAAATTAGAGAATATTTTATTCAAAAAGTTAAATTTTTTTAATTGAGAAATTTTAGACTAAAAATATATTTTATTATGAAAAATATTTATGTATAAAAAAATTACTATGAGAAATCTTTACTATGAAAGAGTTTGACGTTGAAAATTTTTAACAACCAAGAAAATGTACTCCCCATTGAAAAGGAGTGGCATAATGTATGACTATAGGTTTAAAAATTGTTAATCTAGAAGATTACATTATGGGCACCATTCCTATGATTTTAAAATGTTTCCAAATCTATCGGAGGGTATGGATTCTATAAAAATATTAGCAAGTTGATCTTGTGTTCCCAAAATGATAAGAATGATATCTCATTTCAGTGTGTGATCCCTAAGAAATTGATGCATAATATCTATGTGTTTTTTATGAGAGTGATGTGCAAGGGGGAACTAGTGTTATCACAAATTATTTGGGTTTTATTAAATTTTGTTCCATAGTCTGTGAGTGTGTGTTGCATCCAAAAAATTTGAGCACAACAACTTAAGCTGCAATGTATTAAGCTTCAGCAGTGGAAAAAGCTTCTAAGGGTTTTAATATGTATGACCAATAAACAAATGAATATTTTAATAAATGAAATGATTCAGATGTACTTTTACTATCCATTCTACATCCACTAAAATCCATAGATGATTTTTTTTAAAATAAAATCATTTCAATATATATAAAAGAGCCCTAAATCCATGGTTCACTTTAAATAGTTAAAATTTCGTTTTACTGCTCTTAAATGAGATTCCATAGGATTGGATTGATATCTTGGAAATAAGCATACTGAAAACATTAAATCTGCACGACTAGATTTCAAGTATATAAAACTTCATATCGTACCTCTAAATGACATTTCATATATTGATTTCCCAACTTCATCTAGATCAAGAGAATTTGACGTACCAATTGGAGTACATATACTTTCAGTGTTGTCATATCCATTATTTTTATGAATATATTCAATATAATTATATTTATATATATAGGTTCCTTCTGATTTATGAAAAATTTAGAAACCTAATTAAAAATTTATCTCACTCCCCATATTTATTTTAGACTCTTATTTAATTAGATTCTTAAATGAATTACTTAAAGACTGTTGAGTTGAACCAAATATAATGTCATCAATATAAATTTGAACAATCAAAACATTTTTAATATATTTCCTTATGAAAAATGTTGGATCATCAGTTCCCTTAACATTAATTTTTTATAAAAAAATATCATGTATGCATATCATACCTGGACCTAGGGGATGGTTTAAATCTATTTATAGCATTTGATAGATTGAAAAAATATTAAAGTTGTTTTGTGTGTTGAAAACCAGGAGGCTATTCAACAAAAACATCCTCTTGAACATATATATTAAGGAAATCACATCTTAAAACCATTTGAAGATGTTTTAAATTATAGAATGTTGAAAATGCGTGTAATAAATTAATAGATTCAAGTGTAGCTACTAGAGCATAGGTTTATTCATAGTGTATTCCTTCTTGTTGATTATAGCCTTTAGCAACAAACCTTGCTTTATATCAAAAAATGATTCCATTTTCATAACACCTATTTTAGAAGACCCAATTTACTCCAATAAATGATGTTTCCTTAGGTCTTTCAGCCGAGGTCTAGACCTCATTCCATTCAAAATCATTTATCTCATCTGGCATAGATTTTATCCAATCGTCATCAATTAAAGCTTCATCGGTGCATTTTGGTTCTAATTGGGGAATGAATGAAAGATTTTCTACTTAATTTTTTGTTGAAAAATTAATCCTTACATGAATATTTACATCTCCAATTATACTATCACTGGTATGGTTCTTAAGAAACAACTGATTTGGGTTTTTTTAAAACATGTTAATCAACATATGGTAGGAAATATTCAAGGGTAAATGCGTCAGAAAAGTTTTCTTAAAAATGTCCCTTAACAGAAGGGTCTTCTATTAATTGTTCATAATCATTTTTTAAAAAAATTATGAGGATTTTTGTTGGGGTTCTATAAAATTAAAAGGATCAGTTTTATAAAATTTATAACACAATGTTTCTTCAACTGTATAAGTTTTTTTTAAAACTCCACAATCCTTAGAAGTTATGTAGTATCCTAGGAAAATTTCATCATTATATTCTGGTTCTAATTTATACGAATTATCTTTTCTTTTCATAATGAATAATTTTCATCCAAATACCTTGAAGTTTTAACGTCTGGGATTTTTACTATTCCACAATTCGTAAGGGGTTTGGTAAAGAAAAGGTCTAATCAAAACTCGATTTATTTCATAACAAGTAGAACATACCACTTTAGCCCAAAAGTGTTCAGCTATAGAATATTCACTCAATATGGTTCTAGTAATCTCTTAGAGAATCCAATTTTTTCATTCAACAACACTATTCTATTGTGGAGTTCTGGGAGATGAGAAGTTATGAGTAATTACTTTTTTACTACAAAGAGTTTCAAAATCAGAATTCTGATATTCACCTCCACAGTCAATATGAATAGTTATCAATGGAATATTTTTCACATTTTTAACTTAGATCTAAAAATTTTGAAATTAAAAAAATCTTTATATTTCATTATTAGAATATAGACCCACCTAAATTTAGTGTAATCATCAACTAAGTAAAACTCCTAATATTTTTATCCAATACATAATGTTCGTATTGGACAAAAAATATCCATCAGCACTAACTACAATGCATTAGAAGTTGAGACGTCATTAATTTATTTAAAACATTATTAATGTGCTTTTCATATTGACAACGATCGATAACATTTAATGAATACAATCTGATCTTCGGAAGATCCTTAAAAAGTATTTTCTTCTAGGAATTTCATATGTTCCTAAGGATAGAATGTTATACCCTTCTAAACCATAACAATGATTGATCATCAATTTCATTAAGGTAAGGTAGATCTTTTCTCCTCAGTTATTCTATGTTTAGTGTGAAACAATTCTTTTCATATTAGAAGAATATATAAAATCTTCTTAAGAATTGGGTACCATGCACTTATCATTCCTAAAATTCACAAGGTAACCTTCATCACATAATTGAATTATGATAATGATGTTGTGATTAAGACCCTTAAGAAATAAAACAATTGAAATTATAGTTTTTTCAATAAGAACAATGTTACCTATACCAACAATTTTTCCCATAGCATTATCTCTGAAAGATAAATTTCCTCTATTAGTCTTGATAATCATTTCAAAAAAATAGATACCAGTTATATTCCGAGAGGATCCACTATACATGTACCATGTATTGGTGTTGGAACTATCATTATTTTACATAAAAAATGATTTTCTCTTTCAGAAGCCAAACATTCTTGGATCCAAAAATTTTAGAATGTAACTTTTAGGTATCCAAATTTTCCTAGAAAAATAATTTTTATGAAAACCTAAATATTGAGTTTGATTTAATAAATAATATTTTACCCAATGTACACCACACAAACATTTAGTAAAAAATAGATCACTTTGTGGAAGAAAATAGTAACTACTAAAAATAGGTTTTGAGAATGTATAACAACATCCAGAATGATTTCTCCTAGGTCAAATTTAGGAAAAAATCATGTCAAACATTTCATTATGAGATGTATAGTTTACAAAACATATCCATAAGTAAAATATATCTAAATTTAGTTTAATAACCATGTTTTTATCCTCAAAAACATTAGTTTTAGCACTGGAGTTAGCCTCTAAACTATTTATCTTTGAAATTACATTTCCCAGATATATAAAAATTTTATCCATCTCATAAATTACTTCTTCATGATTTTTGTAAATAATTTTAAAACCAAATGTTTTCTTATCAAGATCTTTTGAAAGTTCTGATACATCTTTGGTTAAAATTTATAATGTATAATTCTCCATAACAAACATTTTCGAGAGTATAGAATTTTCATTCTCAAGAATTTTATCAAACATTACACTTAATCATAAGAAGGTAATGTATTATCTTCTGATGAGGATATATCATCATCTAATGATTAATATAATTTATCATATGTATGATTTTCACTCAAATATACTTTAGTAATAGATTTGTCATTGTTTATCTTAGACATTTTTCAATGATTTTCAATTGGTAGTTTGGCTAGTTAACCATGATCTTTCTGACCAGAATATTCGTAATATTAGGATTCATCAGAAGATTCACCTCCACTCGGTCTCCATGTGTCCTTATCCTTTAATATGTTCTTAGATTTATCCTTGTAATACATTTTTCTGTTCCTATCATAATTCTTTTCCATTATATCATTTTTCTAAAGCATAGAACAATCCAGCCTTATATGCCCTGCTCTTTTTCATTTATAGAAAGTGACTTCTAAGTCATTCATATATTTTATTTCATTTTTCTTATATCTATACTAAAAGTATTTCTTCCCAACTATAAGGTTCATTTTTTGAGAATGATTAGCTTTCTCATTCATAGAAAGATCAATTTCTCTAGATTCATATAAAATAGTGACTTTCTTGGACTTGAATCTTGTAACCTTTTCTAATGTCATGATATTAGTAGTAGTAAAATATACACATCCATTCCCATTCATCTTCTTATTCATAGAAGCATCCCATTAAAGTTTTGTCTCATTTTAAATAAGAGTTCCAAAAATCTCATGAAGAGTAATTTGAGACACTTTTCTATCCTCATAAATAGCTGTTATTTTTGGATTCTCACTCATTTGGAATAATATCAATAATGTTGTCTAAAATAGATTTATCATCTATACCTTTCCCTCTCATAGATTGTAAACTTTTGAAAATGGGCATAAATCATTGTTCCACCTTACAAACTTGTTCTCTATAAGGAAATAAGAATACATGATATTCTGCTCTTAACATAGCTATTCTAGTTTCTATTACCATGGAAGTACTGAAATGAGTAACTTCATGTTTATTCTAGATAAAATATTCTACTTCACAAGAGGAAATCTGAGAATATATTTTCCTAGTCTTGGAACACAATAGAATATTGTGTACTTTTTAATTTAGATGATATTCTATCTTTTCAATGGTCGGTGAAAATTGTGAATTCATTTTCAAGAATATTGTAATCTCTAGTAAGCACCAAAAAGTTCTCTACTCCAGTATGAATGAAAAGGTCTTAATTCAATCTCTCAAGTACTCATAATCATTACCATCAAAATTAGGTGGTGTATTAGGATTTAGATTTTCAATTGAACCAATGTTCGTTCCTTCCATTCAATAAGAAAAATATTTTTTTTCACAAAAACGTGTTAAATAAGGTAAATGTCTTAATCATAAACAAAAGAAAAAAAATTTAAGCAATAAAATTTAGAACAAGGAAAACATGGGAAAGAAAACATGTATGTGAATATATTCATTTCAGAGACCTCCTCTGATAACAATTGTAGGATAGAAATATTGTATGTAGATACTCAATTACAAAAGGGGGGAATTGTATGTTTAAAAACATTCATTTTTAACCTTAAGGAAAAATATGTTTAACAAAGTTAAATAAGGTAAATTTACAAACACTGAAATAGTTTTATAAGGAAAACATGCTAGGTTCCAGAAATGTGGTTCCAGAATGAAATCATAAGGAATGTTTACGTAGATGATGATTCCACCTTAAATCATATAGAATCTTATTTAACAGAGTACATAATTGAATAATAATGTTTCAGAAGGTTGTATTTTTTCCTTTTTCAAAATATAGTGGAAATAAACATAAAACAAAACAAGTAAAAAGTATGAAATATTTTAACCCAAGTAGTAGGGTATCTAACAACCATGGATAATGGCCCATTGATTTATACTTTTAAGAAATTTTACCTTACCCACACTTGGGTAATCCCTCGAAGGAATATCAGAATCTGTCTTACTATCCCCGCAAGCCCTTGATCATTAATGTAGGCACAACCTCTAGATTCCTATCCTGAGAAGACCTCTATTTTACTCAGCAACAGTAGGAGTCTCACTAAGCCATCTGAATATGATGTTCAGTATGAAAAAATCATGAGTGTCTCTCTCTAGAAATCACTTCACAGCTGGAAATTTCTATATTTATCAACATATCATGAGCTCATTCAAATGATATCCTATTTATAGGCACTTCTCTAACAGTCATCTCCATCCACCAACAATCTTATTTTTTCCTTGAATCTCAGTTGGACCTATACACGCGTCACTCAAACAATGGTTAGTTTAAAATAGATTGTATGAAATTGTTTTTTAAAATTTATAATAAAAATAAAGCTACTTATCCAAATCAATTTTTCAGAGTCTAAGGAAAAATATAATTCCGATTCTAACCCATTAAACATTCAATGTTTATAAGACATGGATATTCAGATTCTCTTTTAAAAGGAATTCGGCATCTAAATTATATAGATTTCAGAGTCTGAATGTCAAAGAATTTTGAATCTAAATTTTGAGTAATCTGAAGTCTGAATTCTGGGGAATTTGGTGATTGAATTATGAATAATTCAGAATCTAAATTCTGAGGAATTTTGAGTTGGAATTCATATAAATTCGGAGTTATAATTTCATAGAATTTGGAGTCAAAAATTCAAAGAATTCGGAGTCTGAAAACAGAATACTCTATATCCAATTATTTATAATATTATATGATTTTATTTATGATACTGAATTTTAGATATAAAAATAAAATTAGTTAGATTTAGAGAGATTAAGAAATGAACAATGAAATCAAAAATAAGGATTAAAATTTCCTTTTAGAAGGGAGTTTTTCCTTAGGAAAATAATCATTATAGAATATATAATTTTCCTTAATATAAAGTGTTTGTGATTTACAAAAATTAGAGAAATGGAAAATTCATAAAGATACTTTATTGACTCAATACAGACCACCACCTCATGAACTGATATCAATATTTTTTCATACCACCTCTCATAGTTGGTATTATGATGGGTAAAAAGTTTATATATAAGGATTATAATATAATTATTCCTATTTATTCATTAAATAATATGTATATGTCTTATAACCATTCTATATGTGATATTATAATGTCATTTGTGTGTTGGAGGACTACAGCCTCGTGAAGCGATGTGATTAGTTTTGAACTAATGCTTCACATTGATGGTAAAAATATATAGTTATTGAATATTATATTTATATATCGTATATATAAAATCAAAATGATTCTGTAATGGTTAAAAATTATTTTACTTTCTTGCATTCAATCTGTCATGAAATTGGAAACAATGGTCATATGTAATACGACCAACCCTCTCCAAGATTGGTGTGGTTCATTTTATATATCTATCATTAATGGATTATAAAAAAAGTATATAAAATGATCATATATTATGTTTATTTCATTTTTATCATTCTACATGTGATCGAACATAGTTTAATATAAAAAACCCAAAAATAGAAAACCAAAAAATTCTTAAAAAATAAACAAGTTATAACCTGAAAAATAACCTTAATAGGGATTGGTTAATAAAAATGAAATAAAATTTCAGAATTTAATTTTATATTTCACAATAAATATGATATAGGATCTATAAAATATGTATAATTAACTTACATTTATTATATAAGAGGATTGAATAAGTGTGAAGGAATTCAAGGCTTGTTTTAATGGAATTCAAGTCACACATTTATTTTTTGGAGAAATATAAAAATTCAACCCTCATTTAATATTTATTATGTATATACTTCCCCATTGACATATTAAAACAATAATATCATTTTTCATGATATTTAAGGTCCCATTTGATTCAACTCTGTACTGGGTGTTATGATTAAAAATATTACCAAAGGACTAAGGGTTTTTTTGTCTCAATTTAGATTCATTAAGATGTATGTTATGTTATGAACCTATATACATACATGTAGTCTTTGTAAAGCCCATGTAATATCTAGAATTCTTTAATAATTTTTATATTTTATGGTACATTTTATGTTATTACCTTATGGTGTTGGGGATTTTAACTTACCAAATTGGTAAAGAGTTTATGTTACAGTCTCAAAATTTATCAAGATTGTATATGATTGTTTCTCTGATGATTGAATATTATGATCCATATCGAATTAAAATCATTAATTTTACTGTATTATTTTTATTTAATGAAAATAAATGTTTTCCATTTATTTATTTCATTATTTTGTATTTAAGAGTTCAAAATAATGGTTTTTTTAAAATTCATCATTTCGATCATAAACCCCTTTTCTTCGAAACACATTTTTCAAAGAATAATTACAAAAATATTTTTATCTTTTTTCAAATGGTTAATAACGATTATTTCTAAATGAGTATTACTTTTTAAAATGAAAATATAAAACGAATCATCATGTCTTTTTGTAAACAATGCCAATTCGGTTTATATAAAGTATTTTATAATCATAATTATATTAATATTTATAGAATGAATGATTTATCTCATCGCCATGAACATTATATTCATTTAATATTCCTTTGTAAAATTTCAAGGTTATTTTCAAATGACACAGATATCAAAAAATATGGTTTTGAATGTTTTATAAATCATAAATAATATTTTCTCATGAAATGTTTTAAATGATTAATAAAACTAATTTTCCATTTATGATGAAATATTTTGATGTTACATATACCTTATAAAGGATATGGTCCTAGAATAAACTTATTATTCTTTCTCTAAATGGTAAAAGGTGAAAATATTTTTATGAAACACATTTCATTTCCATGTATTATACGATGATGAAATTATTATGAAACCTATCACTTTTACAGTAGTTATGATATATGAAAATGTTTCTGAAACCTATTTCATTTATTAAGATATTGTATGTTGAATATCATATCATATTGTTTAATAAATAAAAGTTATTGTAAATTATGAGATTAGTGGTACATATATCATCATCTAATTAAGTTTTTACAATGTAATGTGTTTGGAGGATTGTATATTAATAATTCCATTCATTAAACTGATTAGATGTTCAAATTATTACACATGACATGAATATCATTTTCCTAAAGTTATTTGTGGATTTCAGCACATGCATCGTCAACTCATGATTCTTGCTCCTATTGTGGAACCGTCCACTTCAGTAGATCTGGATCTCAGATGGCCTGGGTTTGGAACATCGTTGCCGGCTCTGACATCATGCGTCATCTCTGGCTTCAGCTGTTCTGGGCCTCGGATGGCCTAGCAGTGGGGTGTTATCATGGGCCTTGGCATCTGGTGGAGTCTCCAGCTATGGTTGGTCTAGATATCGATTTTCCCATGGTTGAAAGGGAAATGTTAGTCTGGGATGGATCTCGGCCGGCCCAGGGGTAGATTGTTTGTGATAGGTTGGCATCTGGTGGTGTCTCCTGCAACGATCTTTCTGGTTCTTGGATATCCCAAGGGTGGATCGGCTCGGTGAAGATCTTAGCATCACCTGGAGTGGTTCAATGTCATCTCTACCAAATCTCTAAGGGGGAAGTACTCTATTTTGGATTTTCGGTGATGTTTTTCATTTTGGGTTTGTTCACATTGGATTCTGGTTCGTGATGATTTGTTTCTTGTTGCCTATGGATGATCTTTTGGTGTCGAAATCTCCCACACGACCCTTCTCCCGGTTCATGATGCTTCCACTCACATGCTATTTCATGAGTTAATTGGACTTGGCATTTGATGTGGTATCTTCTTTGGTCCTAATCTACCCAGTTTTAGGCTCGAATGACACTGCTAGTTCATGTTGACTTAGTTCCCCTCCCGGGTGGAACTATTATGTTGTGTTTGATGGGACTACCATCCCTAGGATGTGATGGCCCAACATCTTACATCTTGGTAAACATGCCCATTTGAGTTTCTTTTTGATGTGGAGGCAAAGGGTTTCTAGTGGGATTATTGAGGTGGGGTACTTTCTAGAGTTTTCAGGAATCCATGATGTGATCCTCAACAGTGATTTTTTATGGTGATTATTCTATGGATGCGAATGTATTTTTGGCAATTCAGTTTGTTTGTAGTTGACCACATTGAATTGGGCATATAAGACTATTCAGATAAGGTGATTCATATTTTCAAAGCCAGATGGATTTAGATGTTTAAGAGGTTATGGTGTCAGCCATCAGATCAGGCATGTGCTTTGACACATGACATTTTCATGCTGAACAACCTTGAAACAGTGCAGAGAATCATGATGATCACATGCTTGGGAGGGAATGTTTCATTTTTTTTGTGTGATGTTTCTATCTTAGACATTCAGGTCATGGTTTGTCTTATGTTCCTGATGTCTTTTGGTTTTTCCCCTTCTTTCCTTTAAAAATGTTCTATAATAATAAAAAAAAATTATGGCCTTTGGGACATTGGATTGATGCACCTCACATTCTTGTCTATAATCATACTTTAAAACCCATATTTCATGATTGTAATGTTATTCATTGACCTATTTTCACGTAAATATGTTAATTTGACAGACTAATTTCATTAATTTAACATAATGAGTGATCTTATATCAATTTTTAAATGTTTAAAATGTTTTAATCTAATTTTCATGAAACAAATCAATGTTGTATACAAATATTATTCACTCACAGGTCATGTTCATTGATACCTTTTTTGATTCATAATGTATGAATATCCAATATTTATCTTATTACTAAATATTATGATCTTTGATACGTTCAGAATGGTTTTACAATGTCACTCTCATATTTTCATACACTTATGATCATTTTATTTTTATGTATCTCCCTTTTTTACCATTACCGAGCATCTTAACACACCATTTATTCTTATTATTATCCCTAGGTTTTGAAAAATGAATTTAACTAGGGAATGACAGTGAAGAATACTAAAGGGGAAGATATTTATTGGAGACATTGATGATCATTCATGAATTAAAATGATTATTTTCTATGATTCCAATGTCAGTAAACAATTATAGTTCTTAGGAATGTGTTTCTATAATGTAGTTACTATTAAAGTAAATATATGTGAGATCCATGTATAATAATCTTGATTTTCTATAAGAACCTAAATTCATAGATCTCATCCACCATACAATATAATAGGAATAACTAGATATTTAAATCTACACCTAGGCACTAGTAATACATGAAACAAACCATATCTACATTTAATTACTCTTCATTTATGAAGTTTCATAAGATAACCTCCCCAATAAAGACTGAACCACACTAGACCCAACATAATAAAAACATTGACATACCCATGTTTCCAATGAAGGTATCCACATAGACCATCATATTTTTTCGAATCTGTGCACATTGATACCAACATGCATCCATCAACACATTGCAATCTCATAGATCATTAGACCTACGTAACACAATTCATCAGTTATAGGAAAATCCTTCACCAATTGCACAAATCACCATATTGATAATTATAAGCATGGACTATATGGTGGTATGTATATTTAATTACAAATATAAAACACACAATAAGAAAATATAAAAAATTACACACAACCCATTCCTGGTACTCATTTATAGAAACCCATTGAAGAGCTTTTAAGTCCTTCATACAATAAAAACCATCCTTATAAAATAATATGAAGACCTGATGGCATATTATTATCACCTCAAGAACTAAGAAAACTTTCCATCCATAATGAGGGTGTTACCAACTATATTTGAGTGTAATAGTAGTGTCACTCAACACTTGTAGGCCTAATTTAATTATACATCCCATTATAGACCATGAAAGTATAATATTTTCTATTTATTACCCATATTGATATTGTTAGAGTCCACTAACCACTTAGAATAAAAAATTTCTTTCTTATTCAATCCAAATAATATTTTAGAATGAATCTAGATCACTCAAATTGTAATGTCGAACATAATAATACTCCTTGAGATTCTATGTCACTTGAATTTTTTCACAAGGAACTCTTGGTCCCTTTATAAAGTATCCAACACAATCCCCTATGTACCAAAGGATCAATCATATAAAAAGAGGCATATTGATATTTATTATAAGGTATAATTCCATTATTCATTGAGTTGCACCATTTTAGATATTATATTCATTCCTCATCATATCTAAACCCATGTCACACTGAAATCTAAGGCTATACATAAAACAAAAATTTCAACCAATTATTATAATTATTATGAATTAATTTGAAATTTTAAATCCAAGATGAATTATATATTAAATATGGACAAGTGATATCTATTCAACAAAACTGAAAATAATGACATGTGAAATTACAATGTCACCCACATAGAACACGATGACCGAAATATATTTCATCTGAAAACCAAGATTTCAATAATCCAATATAAAGAAACCTAAATCCAAAATTATGTCCTAGAATTACATTCCTTAAATGAAATGTTGAATGAATAAATTTTATCTTCAATCATCTCCATCCTCTATCTGATACATGCAACACCCAATGGTTTCATATTGTTAAACAATTACTCAATGTAATTATCATAAAATCACAAGGTATAAAAAATTAAAATGAGGGGAATAAAATTGGAATAAGAAGGAGAAGAAAACAAAGTGGTTATTACCTCAAATTGACAGAAAAAGTGGTTTTGATCAATCTCTGTTAGTGGGGTATAAAAGGGAGGAATAATGGATGGGGAGTTGGCCTCCCCTATCAATGTTCCTACCAAAATGAGGGAACCTAATGAGGTGTTCCAAAAAAAGATGTTTTATTCCCCTTTCCCCCATTAAAAACATATCACAAATTACTTCTAGAGCATTATTAAAATATCGGTATTAGTGGAAGTGGTTCCCCACCACTATCCATCCCACTAAATATCCAACAGTTCGAGATAACAACCAGTTTCCTACTATGCCATATCATCCCACATCAATGATATGTCATTATTATATAATTTCTATGGAAAAATAATAAAATAACTCCAAAAATCTATATGTTCTGTGCCTAAGGTAAATTTTGGGTTATAAAACATGGATATATATAGTAAATCTTAATCAAAATATAAATCATATATAAATTCCCCCTAATTTAATTGATAAATTATAAGTATATATGATCTATTAAAGAAATAAATTATATTAAGTGTGTCATGAAAACCTAATAGTGTGATGAATAATGGTGGGAAGAATGAATACCGAATCGATTCCAATACATAGTGAGAATATGGATCAATATCACTACATAAGTATATGATCATAATCCTAAGAATAATATAGTTAAGGTATGGAATATAAACTATTACAAATATGAATCAAATTTTTTTTCAGTAATTACCCACACATAGAATTGCAGCAATGTTGGTATCATGTTAATAAATTATTTGTGTGAATAGATTACTACATCATGTAAACTAAAATAATATTTTATTTATAAATATATATGTTTTGAGATATATCAATTCACCAAATTTATTAATTATCTATATAATTATAAGATCAATCATTCAATCATAACTTACTCACAATGATACATGAAAAATAGGAAGGAAGTTGTCCATCAAATATAAATTAGAAATAAACCCATTCAAAAAGAATATATTTCTTAATGATTTTTATGCAAAATATTAGACAATAAACTACCAAATTAACAGAAAGAAGATGGTATAATTTCTTTTATCACATTTATATTTACATTATTTTTGAAAAGATTACATTTATTTAAAAATTGAATATTTAAAATAACAAAGAAATGACAAAATCCATGAATAAAAAATTTATCATTAATCATTAATATATCTATGAAATGGTGTAAATATATTATGAATACTCATATAGGGAAATTAACAAATTTGTGTAATAAAAAATAAAATTTAAAAGATATTTCAGAAGTTTTCTTTGGAAAATATAGACAAATATCTAATAAAAAAGAAGAAAATGTAATGGTAGTCTTATTAATATGGGAATATTTTCGAGATACAATCATGTTTACTACATATATATCAAAATTTTTAATATTAGAACATTTATAATATTTTATATTAAATATTTAGATGTTTTTAATAATCATTAATAATCATTGAAATTTACTTATCAACATTACAATTAATAAAATATTTTATGGTGATATATATGTTTCAATTTTCAATTTTTTTAGATTCATGATGTTGGTGTGAAAATAATAATTAACAATGTACTCATAGTTGGTAAACTAACATTTAATGGGACATTCTCAAATATATAGTGTTAAAGGGCGGTTTGTAAAAAAATATTATAAATACAATTTTTTATGTATAATAATTTCATAAATATAATATATATTAGATATTATTTTTTTATTCTTGATTTAGATAACAATGGAATTATATAATCATAGTATAACAAAACAACGTGAAAAAGATGGAATATTTTTTTTAATATCTATTCATTGCTAGAAGCCTTTATTCTGTGAACGAATTTGGTTGGATTGGAAGAAAATTTATCTAGTGTTGTAATTGTACTTAATAAAAATGAATTTCCTAGATCATGGGAAATGATTATGCATTAGGATGTGATGTTCCAAGGGAATTAGGGAGGGAATTTATAATTAAGGGGAGGTGAATTTAGGATTTAAACTAGTAATTTTATACTATTATAAAATTAAAACATAATATAATTGCCATTTATGACATTAGGAATCATATTTTATTTGAATTAAATGTTATTACTATTTTTATTCAAATCTAAAACATGATTCATTAGTTAAAAAAATGGAAGAAAAATTAAATTTTTTTAAATCTATAATTTATCAATAGAGAATACTGAATTTATATTTTATTAATGAAAATTATTTTTATTATTCAATAATGAATAATTTATTTTATAAATAATAATTTTTTCGATAAGGTAATTTATAGTTATTTATTTCACTATTAAATAAATGTTAATTCATAAACAATGTGACAATTAAGAAAAATTCATGTTATTGTTCACATAAAAACAGTAATTTTTTACAGACATTATGAAATGCGCCTTATAAAATTTTGATATGTAATTCATAAAGAAATAAGTTTATTTTATTATAATATTATTCAATATTTGTATGATTTAATACATAAATATTAATATTAAATTAATATTTCTGTAATAAATAATTAATTACCCTTGACAAACGTTATAATCATGAAACATATTCTGTTTCACTCTTTTTGAATATTTTATTTATAACAAAGTAAACTTCTATTTTCATTTTTCAGCCATATTGAATTTTATTTACAAGTCATTTTACAATTATAAGGGTCATGTTTATATTCTAATGGATAAATTCATATTCTAAAGGTTATATTACAATTAAAATGGCCATATTAGTTCCAAAATGTTCATATAACCATTATATATCCTATAACTACATCTCATATCATTCATTATTTATTGTACTATTTTTTATTACATGTCACTAAATCATTCACAATATATTCTAGATATTCCAAATGTTTTTTTGTTTAAATGTTGTTCGTGGGTGACAAATTTCTTACTGAACACAACATAATATTTTTTCCAATATGAATTATATTGTTTATCACTTTTAATTAATCCTTTATTATATTTTTTATTCTTTTCATTCATTCTCGGTATTTAGGTTTCAAATTCAATGGTATTATTCATTTGCATTTTATGGTTCATGTGTTTTTTAGTGTATAAAATTTTTCACCATGTCTAACATATATTTTTATTATTATTTGTTCATTTAGTAAATTCGAGGTCCTTAAATTATTCCGCTATTTAAAAACATCAAACTTTAAATTTCAAATTATATCCTCAGTCCATAATATATAGGGGTATATTTGTAATATACCAGATCATGGAAATGTATGCTCTCATTTACTTTTTCGTTTGAATCCCTTGTTTTGGTAATATAAGTGCTTACACAAGTCCTGGTGGAGGCTCGGTGGTGTTCAAATGGTTTAGGACACAGAAAGTAGAAAAAAATGGGGTTTTTTAGGATGGTCGCACGGTCTGTGCATGGTTAGTGCGAACCGTACGGACATACCACGAAACCTTGAAGGAGGTGAGATTTTGGGTATTGGCCTTTTTACGATTTGTGCATAGTTTGGGAAACAATGCGGATAAACTGTACGACCTAGAAATGTTTTAAAATTTACAATTTTTTTAATACAATATTTTTAACCCCAACAGGTGATTTCCTCCCCATTCACCCCACCACACCCTAGGGACGAATCAAATCCCCCATGAGCTCCAAGATATCGATATCCCCCATTTCAAAGGTGGTTTAGGTTTTTTTAGGACCGATGCTCCGGGTAAGGCTAATCCCACCTTTTCTTATCTTTTGATTTTAGGGTTTGAATCTTCTTATTCTCACTTTATAATGATCTAAAACCAAACTCAGGGGGTGAGATCTAGGTTTATTCATCAAGGGTTGTTTGAAGTGGAATCTATGTGCTCTATTAAGAGTTCATAAACCCATGGAATCATGGTAGGTGGTCTACAAGTTATATCCCATGGTTTATTTATGGTTTTTTGCATGTGGGTTATTGTTCTTGGGCGTCTTTTGGTATTTTTTGATAAACCTTACCATGTTTAGGTTAAATTTTCATTAAGAAGGTAAAAGGAAACCCTCATGATCCCAATGGGATTCATCGAAGATGATGAGACTAATCTAGGGCCACACATGGGGTGTGCCGTCTTTCCTGGACCTATGTATTTGTGAAGAACAAGCTTGATTATTGAGTATTTATGTAGATAGTTTAATAAACATGTTGATGTGATTGTTGGTGTTGTACTATAAGCTAGTTGATGAAACTAGGATTAGTAATAACCTATGTGATATTGGATTAATTTGTGGAATTGATTAATGCCCATAATGAAATGGATTATTAGTCTGGTAAAAGAACCGAGTGAGATAGGCATAATGAACATTGCCTAATGAGATAGGCACACTGAATGAATTCTTAGTGAGATAAGAATAATAAAAGGGAATTGGGATAAATAGACAAATGTTTAGAGATGTGGTAATTTTGATGATGTGTTAAGGCATGGTATTAACTCTCACGTTATTGTTATGGTTTATGTTTCCCTGGGAAATGGTTGTGATATAGTGTGAATGGTTAATGTAAATAGATATTTATAGCATGTGAACATGGATTGGTAGTGTGTGGTACTGAATTGAGGATCTATTCCCTTTGGTTGAGTTGGACTGAGGCTCAAAACTCCACCCATAATGCATGAGGTAGGTACGGGGAATGGGGCTCTCGTCCCCTAATGGTTGCATCCACTTAGACTGAGGCTTTGAGGCGAGGAAATGGTTGTCATGAGGAAGTTAGTCCTAGTGAGATAGGATAACAATGTGTTTTCATTGTTCTTGTTATTGTGTAATATAAGATCGTGTAACTTGTTTCACTTCATCAACCCATAACAAATGTGTCGAAAATGGTAAATGATGGGAAATGGATGAAATGTAAGATGTGAAAAGGAAAATAAATTAAGTCAATGTACGTAAACTAGTTAATATAAAATAAACTTTTCTAGTCATTTATTAGTTATTTCCATTTTTCATGCACAACAGTTTATAATGTATTTTTTTAGACACCGTTGGTGGTGACCTACTGAGTTTTAATAACACCTTGTTTGGGCCGCCGTTGGGTAGCCAAGAAGACTTCATGTTTGCAGGTTAGGAAAAGGGGAAAAGATCTTGCTATGTAGTAGGGTTGTCATGGGTTTACGTGGAGTAGGACCTGGACTTGGTGTCAGGACCATTTTGGGATTTTGTAGTTTGTCTTCATATTGGGTTTTTTCACATTTTCACTTGTATGATGGAATGAAATAATTACTATTATACATGGTTGTACCCCGTTTGTGGAATAGTTTTTTATGCATACTTTGGTATTATTGGTTGTTATTTCACAATTTTATTTATCTTCTAATGTGCATTACTCTGAACAAATGGTGCTATAGTCTCCCCAATTTACAATTTGGACCCCTACTGCTAGTCGGAATCCTTTGGAATATTGGGAGGCGTGATTAACATAATGTAACCACCCATCTCGGACCACCAGTTATGTGGATTCTGAGTCAGGGGCATTACAATGTGGTATATGAGGAGGTATTTCCCCCCATTCTATGGAATCCTGTTATTTGGGATGATAGACGAGATTTAGGATGTGTTCGGCCTTGGTAATAAGCTCTTTCTTGGGTATAACGTACCCATGTATGAGGGAAAACCCATGTCACCTCAGTTGGGAATTGTGTTTTTTGTTTTGTACGATGTTATAGTCGATCATTTTTCACCATTGGGTGATTCACATGTTTTGTGATGTGACGATTTTATGATATTTGGCTTGTGGCCTCAATGACATGATGTTATGCTTTCATGAATCATTTTAGGCACCTACAGAGAGATAAGTGACATGAATCAGGGTAGGCATGCACAAGTTTGGTGTGTGAGGCATGGAATATGGAATATACCATTTATCATGGTAAGGGAAAAATGAAATAGTCGTAAACGAAACAATGTAAATGGCTAAAGATTACAGAATGATTTGTGATGATTTATGAAATACATGTAATTAATGGTTTTTAATGAATTTAAAATGTTGTTTTAACATGTTGTATGAGCCTTTTGGGTATGTATGATTGTTTCCCCCTTGTGGACCGTGGACTGAAGCAGGGATGGCCGGGGGTGTGTTTTCAAAATGATAAGGTTTGTTGGGATTGTGCATGTATGCTGGGTTGTTGTGACTAGTGAGGAGGGTTTTTTGTGATGATGTTGTGAATGTTTTAAGGTATGTGTTCTAAACATCATGTTTTGAAATGTAGATAAATGCAACCACAATGTCATGGATTTGTTGGTCAAAAAGAGGGTATTGCTGAAACAATACTCCAGTAGAGGAGAAAGAGAATGTGGCGATCTAGGAAAGTTGAGAAGAGCAATTCCAAGGGAACATGGATAATTTTTTATAAATTATTGTTCGAGACCTAGGGTGGGTTGCACCAAGTATGTTTGACCTGACCTGAGAGATTCAGCTACAACACCCTCTGGACATTATAAGAGAGTGTGGGCCAGAGGGAAAAAAGTTTTTCATAGAGTCAGTCCAGAGGATAGTTGATCATATGGAGAATCCTAATTAGTAGAGAGTCAAGATGGAAGATTATATGTTGCAGGGCCCAGAAAAGCATTGGAGGGACATCCTTGCTCATACTGAGCAGGCTGAGGGTACGTTGTGGAATGATTTATAGTAATTGGTTTCAGATCATTTTTTACCAGTGACATTGAGGGAAGTGCAGGCATTAGAGTTCATGAGCCTAAATTAGGGATCGATTTCGGTGATGGAGTATGCTTGTCTCTTCAATGGCCTACAAAGATTTGTTTTTATGTTTGAGGGGGATGTGGAACTAGTTACAAGGCATTTCTATGATGGGATGAGACACAAGATCAAGTCTCATTTGAATATCTTTCACTTGAATAGGTTTACATAGTAAGTGGATCAAATGTTGATCTTAGAAGGGAATCTGAAGGTAGCTTTAGGTAGTGGGTTTTTCATTCCAGCAAGGTAGACAAGTGGTGGAGCTTCCAAGGGATGGAAGAGTCATTTTGGATGTTTTGACCACGGAGAAAGTGTGCAAGGTGGTCAGAAGAGAGGGCCAACATCTCACGGTGGTGATCAGGTGTTCTGCTATCAGTGTGGCTGGTCGGGGAACATGCAGGGCCAGTGTCCTCATCCTCCAGCTGAGTTCCAATTGTGCGGCATATTGGGACACGTGCAGAGGTTCTACAAGAACCCTCATCTGGTGAGCATGGATATTGTTGATATGAATATGTCAAGTGAAGGAAAGGGATCATTTTATCTTTATCAGGCAGGCTATTGAAGATCCATGAGGCATACTGGAAGGGGCAGTGGGTGTGGAACACTAGGGCATGATCTCCCGCATCAGCAGGGTAGTGCAATCCAGGGAACACAGGTTGGAGCCTAGGGTAGAGGGATAAGTCAACTTCATGTAGTTCAGTCGACACCTGATGATGGTGAGGCTAGGCTATTGAATCATCGAGGTATGATCCTTACAACTTCTACAATTTCTAGTGGGTTGTTTGACACTGGTTCCACACATTCATTTATTTCTCCTCAGCTTGTGGTAGCATTGGGTTTTTCCTTGGAGTGTGTGTTTGGGGTTGTGTCAATTGACACTCCGTTGGGGGTGCGAAATGAAGATACCAGTCAGTGTAAGGGATGCGATATAGAAGTAGGTGGGTATATTTTCTTGGGGGACTTTTTATTTCTCGATTTGTATGAATTTGACCTGATATTGGTTATGGATTTGTTGGTGTTATATCAGAAACACATAGACTGTTACTAAGAAGTGTATTTTTCAGCTCACCTGACGGTGACACATATGTTGATTGTGGATAGTGTGATGTCTGAGCAGGTCATGTCAGATAATTGTTTCAGTCGTTGGATAGTTTCACGAGTCATGTATCTTGTCTTGTGAACGATGATGAAGGGGGGGGGGGACAATTTTTCTTCCCTCTAGTAGTGGATCCATTTCAGGATGTGTTTCATGAGGATTTCTCAGGGTTTCCACTTGAGAGGGATGTTGAGTTCATGATTGAGTTGTTGTTGGGAGCATATCCAGTTTCTATTTCTCTACACTGAATGGAACCATCAGAACTCTAGGAGTAAAAGGTTCAGCTTGAGGATTTGGAGCATAAGGGGTTCAGACGTCCTAGTGCATCTCCTTGAGTATCTCCTCTGCATTTTTCAGGGATGGATGATTGGTTGTTAAGGCTGTGTGTTAATTATGAGAAGGTAAATTAGATAAAGGTGAAGAATTGGTACCTTCTTCCTATAATTGATGACCTGTTTGACCATTTTAGGGGTGAATTAGTGTTTTCTAATATTTATCTATGATCGAGTTATCACTAGATGAGGGAGAGGCCTTCTGATGTACCACTGACAACTTTAAGGTGTGAGTATTAGTTGTTTGATTTTGTAGTGATGACTTTTAGTTTGACCAATGCACTGGCTGTATTCATGGTTTTGAAGAAAATAATCGACCATTCTTACCAGGATCAGTTTTTGGTCATATTTTTTGATGACATCTTGGTTTACTCGAAAACTTAGGATGATTATGTCCAACATCATGACATTGTTCGGAGTACAATAAGAGAGTATCACCTATATGCCTAGATGTCAAAGTGTCTGTTCTGGATTGGTGAAGTGCATTATCTATGTCACATAATCTTTATGGAAGGTGTGTCAGGGTATCCAGTGAAAGTGCATGATGTCATGTCTTGGGAGTAACCCAAGAGAACTTATGATGTTTGAAGTTTTCTGGGATTGGTCAGGTATTACTAGAGGTTCATCCTGGATCTACCTCATTTGGAAGCACCACTATCAGGATTGACTAAGAATGGAATCAGGTTTGAGTGGTCTGAGGTTTGTGATAATTCTTTTCAATAGTTGAAAAATCGATTGAAGACAACCATGATCTTGATCTTACCTGAGCCAGGTAATAATTATGGTCTATTTTTTGATGTGTCAGGTATCAGGATTGTGGCTATGTTGATGCAAGATGAGAGGGTTTGTGTGTTATTGGTCGACGATATTAAAACCCCATGAGTGGAATTATCCAACTCATTATATTGAGTTGGCTATAATAGTGTATTCCTTATTGTGCTGGAGGAACTACTTGTTGGGGGAATAGTTCACGGTGTATACCGATCACAAGAGTCTACAGTATATCTTTTCACAACAGGATTTGAATATTAAATAGTGAAATTGGGTTGAGTGTCTCTAGTATATTGCATTTGAGATTGTATATAAACTGGGTAAGGGAAACAGTGTTGATAATTCTTTGAGCTGGAAGGCTCAAAACCAGGCTTTTTATGAATCCAGCACTGAGTGGAAGGTGATGGCCCTATTTGCAGAGATACACCTTGAGGTGTTGGAGTAAAATGGTCTGGTGACTCTTTCTTCCATGATGGTTGAGTCGATGCTTTTGATTCTAGTTAAATAATTTCAGCTTGATGATCTAAAATGTTTTTCCATGATGGAAAGACTTAAAGATGGGGAGGTACCTTCTGGTTGGGCAGTCGGTGTGGATGGGATTGTTTATCTTCGTGGTTGTCAAGTTGTGTCGGTATTCATTTAGGAGGAATTTCTGTAGGAGTTCCATGCATCAAAATCTCTAGTGCATCCTGGTTTAAACAAAATTTATCATGTTCTCCATAGATAATACTGGTGGACAAGATTGAAAAAAGAGATTTCAGGCATTTTGGAATAGTGTCTTACGTGTCAGCAGGTGAAGACGAGCATCAACGACCCTGGGGTATGTTACATACATTATGAATTATGTAATGTAATTGGGATGATGTGATAATGGATTTTCTTTGTGGGTTTTTTAGGAATCCTTAGATGAATGATGCAATATGGGTGGTTGTGGGTTGGCTAATGAAAGTGTTTCATTGCTTACCGATTCAAGATACATACACAGTTGACCAGTTAGGTGAGTTTAATGTTTGGGAAATAATATGGTTTCATGGTGTACCAATGAATATAGTTTCAGATCCTAATAATTGTATCACATAGTGCTTATGGAAAGGGTTACCAAAGGTTCTTGGTATGCATGTGCTTTTGAGTATGGCATTCCACACACAAACAGACGAGCATTCGGAGCATACAATCGAAGTGTTGGTGGAAATGTTAAGGGCTTGTGTCGAGGATTTTGGTGGTTCTTGGGAGAAGCACCTGTATCTTTTTGAATTTTCCTACAACAACAGATTTCAGGATATGGTTTAGATGGCATTGTTTGAGGCTCTCTAGGTGTTGATGTGTAGATCTCCAGTATTTTGGTTGGAGGATGGTGAATCCATGATTTTGGGACTGTGTCTTGTATAAGAGATATCAGAGAAATTTGATTGGATTCAGAAACAGATGGAAAAAACTTATATTAGGTATAATATGTATGTGGATCAGAGGCATAGACTTCTTGAGTTTGAGTTGGGTGATAATGTGTTCAGTTGGGTGTCTCCAAGGTTGGGTCATCGACAGATTCAGAAGCAAGGAAAGTTAGAACCCAGGAATGTGGGATCACTTCATAATGTGGAGAGGATCAGGATAGTGTCATACTGATTGGCTATTCCACATTGGTATATCTTTATTCATTATGTTCTTCATGTGTTGCATCTTCAGCAGTATCACCATGACCCCACAGATTTGGTGGGTGTTTAC
The DNA here is from genome assembly GCA_963277665.1 of Viscum album. NCBI lineage: Eukaryota > Viridiplantae > Streptophyta > Magnoliopsida > Santalales > Viscaceae > Viscum > Viscum album. Next base: position 64,619,497 of record OY728165.1, on the reverse strand, counting down.
GTTGTTCAGCATGAGGCTGATACGTCCTCTAGGGAGCATTCGGTTTGTGTGGTGGATCGTAGTGAGAATGTCTTTCTGGGAAGGTTTGTTCCATTATTGTGAGTACTATTATATCATGGGAAGATTTAGGAAGAAACATGGGAGTGTGAATTAGACATGTGGGCTCAGTGGTCCCATTTCTTTCCTCAGAAGTCCAATGAATCTTGGATGTTCGGCTCAAGGAAAAGTCGTTATAAGGTGGGGAGGTTGTAAGATCCCAGATCATGGAATGGTATGATATCATTTATGATTTGGTTTTAATCTTTTTATTGGGTTAATTATGTTCTACCCAAGTCCTTTTGGAGGTTCGAGGGTGTTTCATGGGTTAGGGACACGAAAAGTAGAGAAAAGCGGTTTTCTTGGTTGGTTGCACTTTTTACGCTTGGTTAGTGCAAACCATGTGAACATCCCAGGAAACTGTGATAGAGGTGAGATTTTGGATAGTGGCCTCAACAAAGTTTTCACATGGTGTGAAAAACTGTGTGGCACAGAAATGTTTAAAAAATTGTAATTTTTCCAGTATAATATTTTTAACCAAAACTCAGGATTTCCTCCCCATTCCCCACACCTCGCCCTATAGACAAACCAAATCCACCAAGAGCTCCAAGATACCAAACTCCCTCATTTCTATGGAATTTTTTTTGCTGTTTGTTTCAGATCAAAGATTTGGGTAACGATACTCTCATGCTTGATTCTCTTTTGAGTTTAGGTTTTGTATCTTCTTCTTCTCTCATTCCAAATCCCGAAATCCCCAATCTTTTCGTGAGATATTAGTTGAAGCATTAAGGTTTGTTTGAAGTGGAATATATGGGCTCGATTAAGAGTGAATTTACCCACAGAATCGAGGTAGGTGGTCTAAAACATATGTCCCATGATTTATTTGGCGATTAATGCATGTGTGGTTTTGTTCTTGGGTTTCTCTTGGTATGTTTTGATCACCCTTGGCATGTTTAGACAAAATTGTTAGTAAAAATGTAAATAAGAACCCTCATGATCCCCATGGGTTGCTTCGGGGATGATGAGACAAATCTAGGGACACACATGGGGCGCTCTGACTTTCCTGGACATAGGGATTTGTGATGAACTATTGAGGTTGTTGAGTATTTATTTATAGCCCTTGATAAAAATGTTGATGTGATTTTTTGTGTTGGAATAGCAGCTAAGTGATGCACCTAGTCTTAGTAATAACATAATGGACATTTGGTCAATATGTGGAAATTATTAAAGACCATAATGAAATGGATTATGAGTCTTCTAAAAAAGCCTATGGGGTTAAGAATAATGAACAAAGACTAGTGAGATAGGCACAATTAATTAATTCTTAGTGAGATAAGTGTAATAAAAGGGAATTGTAATAAATGCATAAATGATGTGAAATGTGGAAATTTTATTAATGGTTTAAGGCATGATATTTAGTCTCATGTTATTGTTATGGTTTATGTTTCCTTTGGCAATGGTTGTGATGTTGGGTGAATGGTTAATCGATACATATATGTATAACATGTTCACATGCCTTAATATAGTGGGGTACTGACTCGAGGTTCTATACCCATAGGTTGTGTAGGGATGAGGATCTAAATTCCATCCCTAATGCAGAGGTTAGAGAAGGGGACTGAGGCTCAATTCCCCTAACAGTTTCAGCCACCCACACTATGTTTTCGTGTTGATGATATGGTTTTTATGAGGAATTCATTTCTTGTGATATAGGATAATAGTATGTTTTCATCATGCCAGTGATTGTGTACTTTAATCATGTGTAATTTATTATGTTTTATAAAACCATACCAAATTTGTTGGAAATGGTAAGTGATAGGAAATGGATAAAATGGTAATATGTGAAAATTGAAATTAATGTTGGAAATGTACCTAAATGGGTTAAGATCACTCAATATTTTATTTTTATTTATTATTCATTTACCTTTTTCATGCACAATTGTTTATACTGGACATTTTGTAGACATCATTGGTGGTGGCCTACTAAGTTGCACTCACACCTTGCTCGGGCCACCATTGGGTACCCGAGCAGACATAATGTTTGTAGGTCAGGAGAAGGGAAAGGGCAATTTCACGGTATTTGGGATGGCTAGGGTGTATGTGGAGTAGGAACCAAACGAGGTGTCGAGAACATTTTGAGGATTTTTCTGTTTGTCATAATTTTGGGTTTTGTTCACTTTTTCACTTGTAACATGGAATGACATACTTATTATTGGACATGGTTTTACCCCATTTGGGAAATTGTTGTTTATGCATACTATGGTATTATTGGTTCTTATTCCGATATTTTGTTTATCTTATGTTGTGGTTTACTCTAATCAAAATGGCGTATAGTCTCCCCAATTGAATTTTTGGACACCTTCTACTAGTCGGAAACCTTTGGCATATGGGGAGGCGTGCTTATGGTCATGTAACTGCCTGGAATAGAGCTTTAGTTTAGTTGTTTCTAGGCAAGGGACGTTATAATGTTTGTTTCATTTCATACTTTGGATCCAATATTTCCTCTTCAAATTATTGTTTTCCCAATTAGGTTGTCAAATTAAATGTATTTATTAAGTAGAACATCTTATCTACAATAAATTATCCATCCAAGTATATCATTATTAGAGGGTTAATGCTTCAAATACACCACTATAATATGTAGTGTATGGGATAGATCATTTTATTTTTAATGAGAGAAACTAGAAAAACATTATTAATGTAAGATGGGTTTCAGGGATGTTCTAGTTGGGATGACGCCATTGCTTTGATATTAAGGATCCCTAAGGGGCCAATGTATCACATGAAAATAATTTACTTCATCTAATACCTCAGTTCTCCCTAATTAGTTGATCTACAAATGAAAAAGTTCACTCTAACATTAAACTCTCAGTATCATTGAGAAATATAAAAAATATCTTATACATAAATTAATAAATTGTAATGTGTTCTACAATGCCTTAATCCTTTTTATTATATTGCACAAGGTCCCAGGGAATCCTTGTAAAAATAGGCAATCCTATAAATAAATCTACATTATGATTAATTGGTATACAATTTAGCGATTCATTATCCTCATAGTATTAAAATAATGTTTATATATTTTTTAAATTTAATATATAATAGATTCTAAACTAGTTATATTTTCAATTTTTTATGTAAAATTTAAAATTATTAATATTTTCCATTGAAAATTAAAAATTTTATTAGTTTGAAAATAAAAAATTACAATATAATTTTAATATAATTTCATGAAGCTTTTCTAATATAATTTTTTTGGTGAGTAAGGGAAAATAAAAATATAAAAAAATATGGTCACTTTTATAAATTAAAAATGAAATAATTAGGATTTTAATGTTTATGAAAACATATTTCTAGAAAAAAAAAAATTATTGAATATGATAAATAACAATCCAAAAATATATTTTGGAACTTATAAATCTATGTTTGGCATATTGAAGTATTTGTAATATTCCAAATAATGTTTTTTCTTCATCTGTTAAAAACATGTTTTGAGGAGGATTATATTCAATCTTATTATTGTTCAAAAATGAAAAAATACCAATTTGGTAAAACCTATTCTGAGTAATTAAATTGAAATCAACATTATACATTATTTTGGTCTAAAATTTTTTAAACATAAAAATATCTTTAATATATGGGAGGGTTTTTATTAAATATTTTCCTACTAAAAATGTACTATTTACACCTAATAATAATTAAAATATAAAAAAAATGAATTCAAATTTTGGAATCAACATGTTCATATTTTTAAATGATTTCAATTTTATTTTTATTAATAACGTGTACTTAAAATGGTAAAATTTTATCTCCATTATAAAGGGTAAAATATTTATTGAGGTGAGTAATACTCTTAAATATGGCCTAAAATATCTTTAAATATTTTATACATGATTAAAAAAGTGGATTATAATAATAAATTACCCTATATTAGAAATTTGAATAAATTGGATATGCATTTGTTTATAAATTCATTAATTTTATCAAAAAGTTCTTAACATTTACATGGGAACCACTCCCCTCATTTATAAATGGGAAAATCACCTCTCCTATTTTCCAACCACTTTTGACACCCTATATCAAAACGGATCTACTAAAAGACCCCAACATAAATTTTTAAAAATAATATGTTCTGGTTTGACAAAAATAAAAATCCTAGAATTATTACAGAGTTATCCAAATGATGATATCTAAGGAGGATGTTTAAGTCCAATCCAAAAAAATTTATGTTTATATAATATTTTACATGCATAAAATATTTTATAACCTTAAAAATATAATGATATATGTATATCTAATATAAGAAAAGTTTATTATTTATATGAACAAAATATTTTAAAACTCATTCACTTATATTTTAAAATGAAAACATCTATCGTTCTTACATGTGGAATATCATCTCGATGAAGCGATGTTTTCAGTTTTTCATCACTACCTCACACTTATGGATATAAAGATAAAATTAATGAATATATATATATGTGTGTGTGTGTATTATATTTAATATTTAATTATGTTAAATTAAATATTTTATTTCCATTTCCATTTTATCCCCTCATTTGTCAGATAGTCTAAATATCACTCATGTGTACTTCTAAATTACAACCTCCATGATCTACATAATCCGTTTTTTATTACAATGTCAAATGGATGGTAAAAAAACATATATTTTATAAATAAATAATATTTTTTTAATTATATAAAGTTAGTGTTAAATCATCATTAGGTCATTTACATCCACTTGAAAAGTGAAATTTTTGATCATCTATTCACGAGAACTAGCTCCTTGATGAAAAGTAATATTTAATTTGTTATAATCACTATACATATATTATTATAAAAAATGTTGAATAAATATAAATATTAATTATATCATATTTTTTATTCTAGTAATTATGAAACCAAAACCCTTTCACCATTGTCAACACAGAAAGGATTATTTTTATAGATTTACCACAAAATGTATGACGTATACATAGTCAATTTAAAAAATAATTACAACATGGTATTAAAAAATAAATAAATAATATTAAATTAATTTAATTTTTTTAATATAATAAATGAATATACATTTTTTATATTCATTTGTTACAAAAGATATGAAATAATTCATGATACAGGGTTTGAGAGTTTCTTTTAAAAGATATGAAATAATTCATGTGTTTTGAGGAGGATTATTTCCAGTGTGATTCTCACATTTTTTATCAGTTCAGGTAATAGAATCCCCCAAAATTTATTTGAACTATTAATCCTATGGTAGAAATATAATGGATTGAGTCCCTTAAATATATATTTCTATATATAAGATGTGATGAAAATGGAATTTTTATTTTACCATTATACTCTATTATGAGATATACTGATCAAATATTATCATTTTTACACAATACTTAGATGAAAGATAAAATATAACACATGTAATAGAGAGAATTTTTAGAAACACTATTCAATGAATATTTCTATTTTGTGAAATGAAATTAAATAAATAGAATGTTTCCCACTGTAGAGAACATTTAAAAAGAACGTTCTATAGTGTATTTAGATACCTTTACAATGGCTTATAGGTTTGATATATATTATATAAGAAATATAGAATGCATGATTTCCCCTTTAATTTAATGTATTAAGACATGTAATTAATTTACTAATCAAGAAATGAGGATATGACAATTTCAATTTCAAATGAAATTCATGGAACATGGGTTTAGTATTTACCTATGGTGATCTTTTTATTTAACATTAGTTTCCATAAAAGTATTCCATTTTCTTGTATGAAGCATTATATAGAATTTTATATCATACTACAACATATTATGTTTACTTTTGTGAAATAAAATATGCACACCTAGCACCAGTTGTGGGGATAATGAAAACATTAAAGACTATTAAGGAAATTATTAAAGCAATCAATCTAATAAATTTATTTATTTTGATATTTATAGGATAAATTTTTGATTTCATGTGTTATAACATGTTTTCCATAATGTATATCCATGTAATAGTTTGAGAAGGATTACTATGAATGGGAAATTGATACCCAAGTACATCGGGCCATTTTATAATTGGAAATGAATTAGAGATGTGATATAATGAATGGAAATTACAGAAAATGTCCCTATATTACATTATGGGTTCCACATATCATTATTAATGAAGTACATTCATTGAAAAACTCATTTTCTCTCCTCTAAAGAAATATAATTGGATCATGATCTACTTTACAATGACGTACCTTTCCACATTCTTGATACTAGAGAGAATGTGTTAAGGAATTAAATAACTCAACTAGTAAAGGTACATTGGAGAAATGGTAAAATGGATTAAGAAATCTTGGAAACTCATGGATTTAATGAATAAAAACATACCTCCATTATTTATAAAATAATATCCTAGAAATTTCAAAGTAGACATTTTTATAGGAGTAAATAATGTCACACCAAAGATTCAATTTATTAAGTGAAAATTTAAATATAATAAAAATATAAAACAATTAATATGTTAATATTTCAGGTATAAATAATATAATTTGATATGATAAATTTCAATTTCTAATTTAATGGTCAAATAATCTGTCATACAGTTTTTGAAAATTACTTATAAATGGTTGCTTTTATGAATAATTGTTTTTTTAAATATTGAACTATTTTTTATAATAATGTATCATGATATTTGGAATCAATAATTTACTAAGTATCGATTTTATTGAAATAAATATCACATCATTTTGAGGAAAACGTTTAATTTTATGATTTTTTTAAAGTGGGATTAGTGGAATTCCGTTATAATTTATATAAATGGTATTTAGTTATGAATGATTTTAGTGAAATGTATAGATTATGTATCTAACTATATTAATTTATATAAATATAATGATGATTACATGTCATGTAGTTATTATAAGATCATTAATGGCCTAAGAAATGTATTTACTAAAAACTTTTTTTCATCATGATTTTATATTTATTTTTAAATTAAATTATACCACTTTTCAGATTTGAAAAAATTGATTCCAAATTTTTTACCAAAAAAATTAATATTAGGTAATAATAAAAATGAAATATTTTTCAAATTTAATTATAAAAATAGTAAAAATTAATTACCATGATTAAAGTAATAATGGGGTTATATGGAGTTAATCTACATGTATAAAGGTAAAAATGATCTGAACTGTAATATGTAATCATTTTCATGTGTGTACCTCTAGGAGTTTTTTGTTTGGGCCATGGTGTATGAGTCTTCACTGGAGATAGAGATAATATTTTGGGGAAAATGGGAAAATGTTTTGGGATATATGTATGTTGTAATTAAGGGGGACTGAATATAAATGTGATAAATGGGGTTATGAAGGTATTTTGTGCAATGTATGGATTTGGAGGTGGTTCTGGTCTATTATATGGAACGGGGACTAAAAATTGTCTCCATAAAATTTACACATCGTGCACATGTTTTATGAGGTGTAAATCCCACTAGATACATGTTGTGAACTAGTATAGGTCATGAAATGTTTACATATGATGTAAACTATTCAATTATTGTAATTGTATATTAGGATAAATATTAACTACATGAGACTTTTTGGCATATCCCTCCAAAAATAAATACATCACATGTAAAATAGTTAAATTCTATACAATATTGTGACTATTGTTTTTATGGAATCTTTGAAATTGATTACCCCATTCTCCCATTAAACCACTTCATCTTATCACACCCTTAGGTTCTATTAGTGTATTTGGAATCATTTCATTCTTTATGGAAGTAACATTAATTATTGATCCTTATAAGCCTTTGGATTGGGGTTTTCCCTCCCTATATATTGTTCTATATTAGGGTGGTGGGATCCTTGGACCCCTTTTGGTTGTGATCATGATCTTTTGATTTAGGGTTTTAATTCAAATCATTAAAACCATATTCCTAATTTGACTTATTCTTTGGATGAGAAACATTAATCACCAGTTATATTTAGAGAGTTTGAACCAAACCATGTATTTTATTTCAAGTATATATAATATTGTGATGGTTTCCAACTAATGTGTAATTTATCATGTCTATTCATTGATGATTGTTGATCCATGTATTTGACTATTTTTAAGATCCCTTGGGATTCAATTGTATATGGGAACATATGTTTACCTATATTTTGGTGAGATAACACCTGATGAAAATTGAATTGAAAAAAAGATTAATGTGTGTTTAGAATGAAATGAGTGTGTTTGGTAATTTAATGAAATATAATCCTATGTATGGATTCTTTTTTGAGATGGATGATAAAAAAATTAGATATAAATGAAAGTGTAAGTGATGGATAAATGGAAATTTTTATAATCAACCATTTTATATTGTGATGTGTTATTTTAATACACTTTATATTATGACATGTTATGATACATTCTGGAATACTTATAGATTAGTATTTTCCCAAACACTTGTTTAAAATCACACATTAGAGGCTATTCCTAGTGACACATAATAAAATTATTAAATAATTGGCTATTCTAGGTGTCCTATGTTGAAATTATGATATAATGGGCTTGTCCATGATATTTTTTACTTTTTCATATATTTTTTATTTTTATTAGAATGCAAATGATGCATGTTTAGTGACATTATTCTACAATGTAGAAATATGATGGTTTTTATACTGTATTAACTTATTAATTAATACCCATGTTTATCACTTGTAACATTTAGTTATTATCAGGGTGGTTATGTTTAGACATGACTTTGTTGACCTATTGAAAATTACACCCACCCTATTCAGGATGTCATATGGTACTCGAGTTATTACGTGGATATAGGATTGGACAAGGGAAAGGGAAATTATTTCTGAGTGTTTTATTGATGTTTGGTCAAGAGTTTAGATAAGGGATGAAAATATATATTGGTATTAGGGAAGTTAGAGTCATTATATGAATCCTATAATCTTTTATTCTCTATTATTTCCACCTTGAAATACAATTATATCTCAGAATTTACTTATAAGATTCATTAATTTATTTATATTTGTTACTTAATTTTTTCCCAGGGGTATGAGATATTTTTTCTACATATCTATTACTCTAATTATGTCATTTATATTTTGAATTTTCACTCTTAAGTAATAACATACCATGGGTTATAGTCCTGAAACTATTGTGGTAACACCCCACTGCTAAAAAGAATTATATAGCTTATTGGGAGGTATGATTTAGCACTAATAATAAACCCTTTTGGTGTCATTAGAGAGATATGTATTGGGGGATTTAACAAATTTGTATCAAATGAGATGGTTTTTCATGTTATTTTCATTAAAAATAACATTAATTATAGAATGAAACTATGAATGTTTGGGAAATGGTAATGAGCAGGTTGATGGGAGTAGCTAACATTAGTATGGGGGAAAACCTATGTTCTAGGGATGGGATTATTGTTTATGTTGTTAACTTCTTACAATAGATGTCATTTCACACTGGGTAATTAAAAATTTATGTGAGGTTATAATTTCATGTTGTTATCTATTCTTGAGATTTATACTCATGGCCCGGTATAGCTTGATATGTAATATCTCACTCAATATCATTGGCTTTAGAGGTCAGATGAATTCTACTTGGCCATAAGCGATGTTCCCAAGGTGCCAAAGGCTAGCAATAAATGCAGAGGGATTCAAGAATAAAATGGGAAGTTGTTTCTCTTAAGATAAAACTAGCCATCCGAACAATCCATTATCAAAAAACAACATGATGCATGTCAACAAAACAATCAAACCCATACATTACCAAAATAGAACTCAAATATTTCACAATACCCCCAAGAACCCAAAAAACCATAAAAAATATCTGAGTAACCTACAGAAGACTGAATAAGGGACCCAAAATAAACGAAGACACACTCCAGAACTCCACATCAAGATCCATGTTTCAATAACCGCCACATCTCCCAGGCATCACTATGAACCATTATCCAGGAGATGCTTTAAATTTACCCGTGTCCAGGAATACAAAATCTGCAAAAGCATCCATGTGCCAAAGCAGGGGGTGAGTACTAATACTCAAAAGGATTTCCCCAATATGACTTTCCCACACATGACTCTACGATATAACCATTATCACATTTATAAAATAAGTTAATATAAAACATGAAATAGTGAAACAACTTGAAACATGCCAAACATACCCTTACCAAGCCATGACAAACAATGGAAATCCAAAACCATGCCACAATTTTTATGTCCATGACACATAAGCAGAAAAATTCCATTTTTTAAAATCAACACACAAAAAAGTATCCATTCAAGTAGGACTTCCACACTACTTTTTCACCCTATTCTCAACTAGCAGTACTTCCCAATCACTGCCCGTAATAGTGGTTCTCCCAACCACTATCCATCACCTTTTATAGTGAGACATCCTGTGTACTTCATTCATGGTTGTTATTCTCACCACTATACATCACCTTTTATAGTGATACCTCCCACCCACTTCAACACAATTAACACAAGCCATAATGCTCAATCAACCAACAAGCATAATGCACTAAGGCCCCAAAATAAATAGGCAACAATTGCCAAAACATTCCAATTATCTTCAATTATTCACCCATTTATTGAAAGAATCCTTTACATAAAATTCAATTCTCGATCACATTTCCAAAATAAACATCTCTATTAAAAACAATCTTTCACAAAAATTGTAAACAACCACTAGCAATTTTAAAATCAATATTTTAAAATAACACAATTATGCCCCATTTTTCAACAATAACTCATTTTTCCAAAAATCCCCAAATAATAACCAAATGGAATTAAAATAAGACTCACACATAATTATCAAAATTAATTTCAAGAAAAATAATTAATTTTATCCAGAAATACTAGTTCTAACTTAGTGGATTTGAGAGAGAGTCCACCAACCAATAGGATTCCGGTGAAATCTACCAAGACGGAACTGCACCCCAAATCCATATAACGCACCACCGAAACCATTCTAGATATCCTTCACTAACATCCTTAGGCCTTAAAATAAACACCCAAGGCTGCCACCACGCTAGTTCTACATTCCACAGATGTAGATATTGAAATCATTGAATGGGTGAATAGTGGATATGGAGGTAACTATAGAGAAAACAAGATAAAATACATACCTTGAGAGAAACCTCCATCAAACCGCCTTGAAACCACTTTGAATCACATCCAAAATGAGCGGAAGAGATCCTAAAACCCTTTATAAGAAAAAATCTCAAGTGAGGCTCAAGTTAGAGTTGATTTTTAGTGAAATAGGTTAAACATGAGGGAGCTTGTATTTAAAAACCCTTTGTTATGTGGTCGCACAGTTAGCCCGCATGGTTTGGAAAACTTGCATTAACTATGAACATGACACTATCTTCAGAGAAGTGGTCCATAGGGTTTCTTTGCGTGGTTTGGAAAACATTATACATGCCATGTGAATCCTACTATCTCCCCTACACAGTTTCCTAGGGAACTCACACCATTTCCACTAATCGTTCTCAAACCATGTGCCATTATAAATGCCTCCAAACAAATTCAAAATCATTCCAAACAATCCCAAACTCATCCCAAAAATATTAAACACATAAAATGTAATAAAGACATGCAACATTCCTCAAACATGGGGTGCTAAATTCTCCGCACCATTTGACATTCCATCCATAGAATGTAGAGAACCATCACTTGGATGAACGATATTGGGTTATTTCTCGGCCACATTTTTCTTGCATTCCCAAGTCTCCTCTTGAATCTGAACATGATTCCACAAAATCCAAACTAAACTAATGGTTTTAACTTGCAATAATTTCTATTTCTTATTCACAATCTGGACTACCACATGAAACAACGGCGAATCTAGATCTAGCTCAACATGATACCAAAGAATCACATGGTCACTATCTGAGTAATAATTTTTAAACTACGACACATGAAACACATTCTGAACCACACTAAACCGTGTTGGAAAATTCAAATGATAAGCCACCCCTTTAATCTGATGAAGTAACTCAAAAGGCCTAATATACCTCGAAGATAACTTAACCATCATCCCAAACTGAAGTTATCCCATCCTAGGTGAGATTATAAAAAACACATGATCACCCACCTTGAATGACAACGGTCATCAACAACAGTCTACAGAAAATATTTGATGACGTTAAGCTGTCACAATAATTTTTCAAATAAAATTGATATTTTACATAGTCTCATGGTCAAGGCTTGGTCCGATCATCAAAGTCTCATCTATTTCCACCCAACATAGTAGAGAACAACATGAAAGCCCGTACAAAGCCTCAAATAGAGCCATATGTTTTGAAGTTGGATAAAATTTATTGTTTGAGTATGCCCATAATAGTAATTGATCCTCCCATAAACCAGAAAGATCAATCACACCAGCCCATAACATATATTCTATAGTTGGTATCGTCCTCTCTAATTGGACATCCGTATGAGGTTGATACGTCAGGCTCATCGTAAACTACATCCCAAGGGCTTTCTGTAAGGATTTCTAGAAACGAGATGTGAATCTCAAATCTCTATCTAATATAATCTAAATAGGAACACCATTCCTCTTTACCACCTTCTAGATATAGATTTTGGATAGATCCACCATCGTATGGGATTCATGAATTGAGATGAAATTGGATGACCTTGTGAGACGATCCGTAATCACCAATATGGAATCATGCTTCTGGACCATTCATGGGAGTCCCATCAAAAAATCTATTAATATCTCCTCCCATTTCCACATTGTAATAGGTAAATAATACATCATGACTGTTTGTTATTGATGCTCTGCCTTGTCATGTTGGCAACTCAAGCATCTCGAGACAAACTCGGCCACATCCCTTTTCATACCAAACCACAAAAACTGTGCTCTCAATGGCCTTTATATTTTCTGAATTCTATGATTGAAAACACTCCTGGAATGATGATTTTCCCTAAGAAGTTCCTCTAGACAGGCCACATGTACCACCATCAGATTCCAAAAACAGAAGACATAATTTCCATTTAGTTCCCAATTCTCAATGGTATCCCATATACTATGTTTCGACCATATTTCCATACAATCATAATTAGATTCCTATGCCTCATTAAGAAAATGAGCCAAATTAGGAACAAAAAACTAGAAAGAAGACCTCCCTATCACCCAGTTTCTCACATTCCAAATACATGTCGGCATGACCGACATCAACTACCACTAGTCAGAGGCCTATTTCAATAGTAGATCAAATGATTTACTACTTAATGCATCCTCTACTAAATTTCCCTTACACAGTGTGTAAATTAAGTCAAACTAAAAAATCAGTAGATATTCCATCAATATTATTTTCCTTATTTTCTAATCTTTTTTTGAGAAAATATTCTTTATGATTTTATGGTTGGTAAACATAGTAAATTTCTCACCGAAGAGATAATGGCACCACATTTTTAAATCATGAACCACTGCCGAAAAATCCAAATCAAGTGTTGGGATGTTCATCTCATGAACCCTCAAATATCATGAACTATACACAATCGCATTATCCCACTACACGATAACACACCCCAAACCTGATCCCAATGCATCATAATACACCACGTACCCTTTTCTTGGATTAGAAAAAACCATGATTTGTGATTATGTAATGCGACCCTTTAACTCTTAAAAGTATTACTTCCACTTCTCATCCCATTGAAAAGTGATATTCTTTATTTTCAACGTTGTCTTCAGCGAATCAAATTGTGAGAAATCATGAACAGGATATCGACAATACTCAGCTAGGCCAAGGAAGCTTCATGTCTCAAAAACATTATTTGGCAGTTGCCTTGAGATAATATCCTCTTTCATTTCCATATCAACTTTAACACCGCTCTTAGAAATAACATGGATAGTGAAACAAACCTCATGTATCCAAAAGCCACACTTTGAAAATTTGGCAGACAACGGATAATACCTCAAGATACCAAACCTGATATCCATGTACTACTCATGATCTTCCCTTTTCCTAAAATACACCATTATGTCATCCATAAATACCACCAAAAACAAATCCAGATATCTCTGAAATATCTCATTCATCAATGCCATGAACACCAATGTTGCATTCATTAGCACAAAGGCCATATGCACAATCTTGTAATGGCCATATCTACTTTTGAAATCTATTTTCAGGATATCCTCCTTCCTCACCTGCAATTGGTGACACCCTGACCTCATTTAAATCTTATTAAACTAATGAGATCACCTCAATGGGTCAAAAAATGATCAATACATGGAAGTGGATATTGGTTCTCTGTCGTAACAGGATTAAGTCTAAGATAATCAATATAGATCCACAAGGTTACATCCACCATTTCAAAAAAAAACTGGTTCTTCCTATAGAGGTGTGTTATTACGGATAAACCCTTTGTTTTCTTACTCTCTAACTACATCATTAATTCCTACAATTTATCTGGTGGCTTTCAGTATGTTGAATGTGAGATAGGACTTGTCCCTAGAAATAGATCAATCAAAAACACTACTTCTCTCAAATGTGATAACCCTGAGAATTATTCAGGAAATACATAAAAAAATTGATCCACCAGTATCAGAAGAACACTCTGCTCAATGCCTTTCACCGATGAAAAAATGCCTCTACCTAATATGAGATCATGCCAATGGTTGGTGAAAATAGACCTATTTCACCCATCTTTTCACTCTTCCCCCTTTAAAAAAAATGTTTAATTCCATCCTTCATCTCAAAACTAACCATTCATACATAGAAATCGATGCGGTCCTTAAACATCTCAAACCAATACATTCCCCGGATTATGTCATAAACATCCATATCAAGCACTGAGAAATCCCACATCAATTCACTGTCAACCAACACTAAATAATATGCTTGATATATGAAGTCTTGACACTATCTTTAACCTAGAAGAGTTTGATGGTTCAAAATAGAAGGCATTATTTCCACTTTTAAATCCAATAGATCAACATGAAAGAAGCACAAAAATAATGGAAGCACCCATATCAAACAATGACTGTATCCATGTGGATATTAAAAGAACCATACCTTGTACTCCAGATGATCCCTACTTATCATCCACCACAATTTCATCTGCTCCAGGAAGGTGAGTTCTTTCCATGATCATTCCTTTATTATCATGCAGACACATCCCTTTATAAGGAGTGTCACAAACACCAGACCTAAGAGGATTACGGAAATAGCCTTAAAGATGCACAATATTCTTGTAGTTACTACATTATCAAGGTTGTCCCATAAAATCCTACATTATGTGGCTCATTGAGCCACACTAAAAACATCCTCGAAAACACTTGGGCCTAAGGGGATGTTTTAATAATCTTGTTTTCTGAATTTGATGTGCCACATGTTGGTGAAAATAGGATTCTATCTTGATCCATATATCAGTGTTAGGGTTCATTCCTCCTCTCGTGAGGAAAATCGCACTTCCATTACTTGGATTTCCAACTATGATAGATATCCAAATATGTGTGTCTGGTTTATGTTCTGACTGCACTATTTGAAAATATTGAATAATGCTTTGGTCTAAATATTGGTTAACCTAGGGGTCAGGTGCAACCATGTTTCCAGTAGCTTCCTTAAATGGGAACTATGATGCCTACCGCGTTCTATCTCTATCAACATAAGAATAATGGTATGTATCACTTCCTAGAAACTGAGGGCTTATAATTTCAATGTTAATTACATAGAAACTATCATAACCAAGCATTCCACAATTTTACATTTCCCACGTTGCACCATTTTTTAAAAAATCCCCCATGTTTTGAAAATCAACCCATTTTCATAATACCAAGAATTTTCATGGTCAAACCCTTCCATTCTGAAACCTAATTTATAATTTTCCAATATCCACACATTTATACCACACCATAAATCATTATACACCAATGAAATATTCATTCTAGTGGTAAGTCATTTCTACTATGCCTGTAATGCTTATATAATTGGCTACACCCATGAAAATGCGATATCCAATGCCTATACATGTCTCCACACACGTAGGTACCCAACTCACTAACAACTTTATGTTCAGCTTAAAATTGTTAGATATATCCTTTTATGTTATACATTCCTTGTTCTCACAATCCTACACCTTGATATCATCTCGAATCTGGGAATAGATGAAGAACGAATGTCAACATTGAGACCAATGATCAACACCAATGACGGAGCAACTGCACTCACATGAAAGACAAGGACCGAACAAACTGATACCACTTGAAACATCCTTCCCCATATCATTGTATTGAGATGGTGGATGAATGCGACATGGCCTTAAGTGATGTTCCCAATTCACCAGATTCAGGAAATACATGCTGAGGGCTTCGAGGATAAATTGGAGAATGATTTTCCCTTAAGATGAAACCAACCAACCAAACAGTACACTATCAACGAACTACCTGACGCATGTAGAAAAACAACAATACCCATACATCACCAATAAACAACTAAACTATTGAATAATGCAACCCAATAACCTAATAAACCAAACAAAATATCAGAGTACCTTGTGGAAGAAAAAACAATAGACACAAAATAAACAATGACACACTCCATAGCTCCACACCAAGCTCCATGCTCCAAGAACCACCATATCTCCCAAACATCACTATGAACCACTAACAATGATATTCTGTAACTTTAAATGTGTCCCGGAATACAACATCTACCAATGCACCCAAGTGAAAAAGTTGGGGGTGGGTACTAATACTCAGTATATTTTCCAAAAAATGACTTCCCTATACACGCCAACAGTACAAAACTGTTATCACATTTATAAACCTACATTTATATAAAACATTCAATAGAGTATTAACTCGAAACATGCCAAACATACCCTTACCAAACCATGAAAAACAATGGAATACTGCCACCATGCTAAAATCCATAAACCAATCACACATTAGCACAAAAATACCATTTTTGAAAATCAACACACACAAAATCAACCATTACGGTTGGACTTCCATCCATCGCATTCTCCCAATTCTCAACTAGCGGTACTTCTCATCCATTTTCCATAATAGAGGTTCTCCCGACCACTATCTGTCACCTTTTATAGTGAGGCTTCCTACCTACTTCAATAATGGAAATTCTTTTGACCACTATCCATCACATTTTATTTTGAGAATTCCTACCTACTTCCACACAACCAACACAAGCCATAACTCTCAATCAACCACCAAGCACAAAGCACCAAGGGTACACAATAAGAACATAAAAATTTCCAACACATGCTAATTCACTTAGATTAATAACCCATTTACCAAGAAAGAACACATTCTAGCTATAAAATATATATTTATAGTAGATTATCTGGGGAGAATTTAGATTTGGGAGATTATATTCCTTTATAGTATTCCATATTTACTTTATATCAGATCAAGATGCATGGTTCACATCACAGTTTTGGAATGGATTGTTGTAGAACCATGTTAATAAGGTTTATCTAATCATATCCTTCCACCCATGGAAAAATAGGTAGTCCCTTGGTACTATAATGGAGATATAGGACAAGCTCCTAGAATACATCCATGATTTCTATTGTTCTATGGATAAACACATACCACACCACAAATTATTCTACAATAATATATTTAAATAAACTATACAGGTGGATCGTCAAGTAGTATAATATGGAATACATTTTTGTACCCCCATGTGTTGGTAATAGGTATGTTGGTTAGTAATGATATACCCTAACCTCAATCAAGATAAATTAAAGTAGATATAATTTTGAAAAAAGTTTTTGGATATAACTCAGTCTACAATGAAGTCATATGTCGATCGCTATCAAAATACTATAAATTTTAATTTTAGGTATCAGGTCTTCTTATGTTTTTTACTAGACTATGGAATGGTTGGTTCAAATGGAACTGGAAGCTAACACCAAGGTCCATGGGACCCTTTGATATTTATGAAATAGTTAGGCTGGTAGCATATTTTTTGTAGTTACATGATATGTATAATGATGGTCATGATGTCTTCCCTATTTCACATAACTACAATCACTATTGACATATGTGTCACATTTTTTCTATTAATGATATTGAGAAAGAGTTCAATTTTACTTTTGAGGAATACATTATCTGTATGATTGATTAGTTAAAAAGGCCCACTTTGTAAGGTCAGTTCCTCTAGTCTACGGTCTATGTCAACATGATCTAGTACATGATGATAACTAGGAGAGAGATTCCAATATAAGTTATCAATGTCAAAAACATTTAAAATTATGTTCATACACATCTGAAAAGAAAACACTAGTATGAGTTGTTTTAAATAATAGAGTTTGTAACATCCCAAGTTACTCAAGTGGTAAAGATACATTAGAATCATGTTAATAAATATTTTTTATACCTAAATAGTTCTTAAGAATCTAGGGATTTTTTTGGGAGTGTCTCGGGCTCATTTGTATCAAATAGCTCTAGAATATTTAAGGGTTGAGTAAACTAAATGGTTAGTGCACTATAAGTGTATTGACCTAAATGGTTATAAACAAAATGTTCCTTCTGATTTAATTAAATTTATTATTATGTGATATGTTTAAATAAAATAAATTCACTTATATAGATTTATTATATCATGTTATATTTAAAAAAACATTCAACATCTCTACCATTGGTAAAATTCAAATTCAATAGTTATCCTAAGAATAATATAAATATGGTGTTTTAAGAAATCCAATTGATGTAGACAGAGGAAGTAATGGACTCAACCTGTTGAAGCATACACTATGAATCCCACTTATCAAAGAATGTGAGGGATATAGAATCAATGTTATTTTCCATTTACCATACCGAAGTAATGATCCATCAACTTAATCATGACAAAAACTATTTATAGGAGAAGTTCAAGTTCGTCGAAATACCGAGCCAAACAATGTACAAAGAACCACCCCTGAATGTATCATGGTCACCCACCATACACTTAGATATTTTTCTATTACATTAAAGGGAAATGTATTAAAAAACTGATAATATATTTATGTACATTATTTTTAATAGAATACTGTGTATGCCTTTATCCTCCTATTGTTACTTTATAAATGATTTCTATTTTGATAAAATAAAATTGACATTGTATTTTTTGGGTAATATTCAAATTCAATTATGGAATTTATTCTTACGAATTAATGGATTAATGAAATTAATAATAATTCAGTGAAATATTATAATTTTTATTAAATATAAATGATCTCAAACATTTTATGAAGTCAAATGTTTTTTATAAGGGTTTAAAAATTGTTATTGTCAATATAACTAGTATTTTCATATAAATTTTTATTACTATTTTAAAAAGAAAGTTAATAAAAATAATTATAAAATTATTTAGCTAAAATGTGTATTATTTTTTGAATTACAGTTTCAGAATTATCTATTAGATATTTGTTCAATGTTTTTTGAGAAAATCAAATTTTCAGGTAAAAATTCAGTCCAATAAAAATAATCTTTATGTATTATGACATCATAATGACCCAACAATGAGGTAATAAATATTATATATTGTATATAGGAACAAATATATTCTTTATCATTAATATAATGTGATTTTATAATTTTTTTTAATTTTATAAAGACTTTATTAATCCTGCAAAACCATTTATATATTTTGACATTATAAAATCGTTTCTCTAAGAGTATGACTCACCTCAACATAATAAATGGTATTATTTTATAATTTTCGGACATTTTCATTATAAAATTTTGAAAACCATTCCCACTTGGATAAAATAATGGGAATAACCATTTAATGTTTTTTTGGTTATTATATTATATAGTATCCAAAATGTAATTTTATGAAATAATAAAAAATTCCCCTCTACTTTCCCAAATAAACCCATGAAACAACCCATTTATCTTTATTAATAATCATCTAATCATATCCATACCTATACCTCCAATATCTATAGTCATATAAAGGTTCACCCATGCTCCCATGAAGCTGCTCCAACGCATTTCAAGTCATATAATCAAGTAAGGGATCCCCACATTCTCTTTTTTATTTAATTGTGTTTTTTATCTTATGCATTCTATATAAAATTATTAATTTTGGGATATATTTTCGGGTAAAAATTACTAAACATTTAGTTTCCTAATTTTGAAAAAACATTTTCTCTCTCATAAACAAATTTTATGATTTTTTAGTGACACTTTTATGCTGCCAAAATTTCAATGCGATTTTTCATGGAATGTTTTTTGTAAATACTATTCCCAATCCCTTTACAGGGTGTTCTTCTTTATAAGTATATTATTAATTGAATTATGAATTATATATATTTATCTAACATTTCAATATCCTGGAATAAAAAAATTCAATGAGTGAATCCATATTGTATGATCTATGTGGCATACCAAATTAGTAGATTGAAATGAATGTCACTGGTGAACCCATAATTATATAGTGCTCCAATGCCTTTTGTAATGTTTAGTCGCATGAGACATCATGTTGGGATAGGGTGAGAAATTTGTTTCTTTATGTGACTTTTTCGATCATGATTTTATTGGCATTTAGTCTTGACCGATGTTTATGGTGAAACATTTTAAGCAGTCGTCTCATTTCCCTTTCATTGATTATCATACTATATCATGACATATAATTCATGTTTATTATTCTAACAACTTTTATTAAAAATTTATTTGAATATTTTATAACATATATCAAAATAATCAATGTTTATCCCCTTATTATGTTTTATGTATTTCCCTTTATTATGTATGTACCATGGTTAAACATTGTAGTTTTAAAATTTCTAGATGATTATAAGAATGTTAATTATGGTTTCAATAATGTTGATGTATCCAGAGTTCAATATGATATTACATGTACCTAATTTCAAAACACACTATACATATGGATCTTTCAGGTTGTATTTTGTGTACTTCTATGTAATTAATCCCGAATTACTATGTAATTAACAATTGGTTTATCATAGATCATATCAAATTAAAAGTTTAATTTTTGGGATTATGACTAGGAAACTCTAAAAAAGGACATAGTGATAATACTAAATATATGAAAAAAACAATAAATATTGAAAATATAGAGTAAGTGGTTTATAAAGATAATACATATGTCTCAAGCTACTATTAGTGGAGCTAACTCTAGCATAGATTTACAGAAGAGTAAAACATTAAAACACTTTTCTGAGCTAGTATCGACCTAGAAATGGTACCCAAAAATGGGCCTTGCTACACACTGGATTGACACACACATTCGAGGTTCTTTTGTAAATTCATAATATTATTATTAACTAGTATTAAGGGTAGAATAAAATACCCATAATATTGAATGTTAATAAATAGTTCATGGATAAAATATATTGATACCTATAAAATCATCAGTCATAAAAATTCATTTATTTTGTATGTTATATTATTAATGTAACTAAATCCCATTTTATGTGATTAATAGTTTAAATATATCAATCCATATTTTTTGATTATAGGGAATTGAAATGAATAAGAGGAACTATGTAAACAGTCAATGTGGTTGGAAATGCGAGGACTATCCCAACGAGATGCCCAACATGATAGGAGAGGAAATCAAGGACATTGTGATGATACTCTATTATATGTCTCATGTTTTTAATGGAAAACATTATCTGTAAGAGCACCCAAATCCCCCTAAGATGGTTCATGCTCTAATTCTATCCTTTATGTGATTGATCCATCTATATTTCAACGGATTATTTATCCGTTAATCATGGAAACTGGATCAACTGCATTGAGAAGATCATATCCATCATTCAATGTTCAAACCAAGAGAGTTTTCTACTACATATTTATAATATGTAGGGAGAAAATGATTAGTGGTGGAAATTAATCAATAATATTAATCATGAGGAAGGGATCTAAGTGATTGGGTGGAAGGAATTCTGCAAAAAAGATTTTTTGATAAATATTTTCCTTAAAATATCCGATATAATTTTGATATGGATTTCCTAGACCACAATGAAAAAGAATAAAATTCCATCATGATGTATGAGGAAAACATATAAAAATGAATGATACATATCTGGATTTTCCATTACCCCCAATACAAGGTTGAAAACTTATTTGGTGGGATAAAACATAGTCTCTGAAAACACCATTAAATATTTGACATTGATATCTATGAGGAAAATCTATGATGTGACCACAATGTTGAAATGGAGATTATAAAATATCATGGGTAACAAGATGATAACAATTGGAAATTGGAATTAAATTTTAGTTGTCTGATAGGAAAAATTAAATTGTCCAATAAATTTTAACATCACACATGTCAACGTTGAGAAAAGAATCACCCAAAAAATATTCTAAATGGGATGAAAAAATAATTTGGGTTTGGGAAAGATGAGAAGAATGATAGTTATTTCCAACAATAGAATCCAACTAATCAGTTAGAGGAAAGAAATTCTTTTGAAAAATATAAGCACATTGTTAATTTCTTATCTACAAGGAATAAGGGAAATTTTAAAATCGATGGAATAATCCCATGGGGTTTTTAGAAAAAAAAACTAATATATTCAAAGAGAGATCATTTTATGTCACAATTGCTAAAGTGGATCCTGGAAATGAAGTGATGAAAATTACACTAGTTATTCAATCAATTTTAGAGAACATGATTTTTTATTCTATTTCTATACTTTCCCTTATGTTATGAATGTTTAGAAGAACTATTAAAATAATACAACAAAGTGTGGAAGTGGATTTATTGGTGAAAATAGATAATTTGGAAGTTATTTCATCCCATGTATATATCTTCTCCAATGTCATAACATGTAGATGGGACTTTCGAATGAACCTTTTCATACTACCATTTGTGGAATCTCATAAAATTTCATATATTTCTAGTATTTACCAATATAGATCCAATAAAAATTACTATAGTAATAAAATCACCTTCAATCTCATGAATAGTTCTATGATTCTATACATGTGCAAGGAGAGTGATCAAAATTCATTGAAACCAATATCCCAAGGACGAACATTATTCCCCTATGATCAATCAAATCATTCACCAAAAAATGAATCATTGTAAATAATAATCATTGAAGACATTATTATTATAATGTAATATACTAATGTGTTTCTTAAGAAATTTTCTATTCTTCCTCCTCTTTAAGAAGTTGATTATTCAATAAAGATATACATGGGGTGTTTCCATTTTACCAGAATTAATAGTGAATGGGATTTTTGGAGAATTAGGAGTTTAATAAAAAAAACTACATGATAATCTATATAAAGGGATTAGATGCCCATGTTCGTCACCTTGTTATGCAGCATTCCTATTTATTAAGAAGGAAGAAGGGTCAATGTGCCCTTTCATTTATTATCGCGATGTCAACAAGATCATGGTAAATAATAACTATCCATAAAGATGTATTTATTACTTGTTTGATCGATTATGTGGTGAAACAAATTCTCCAAGGGTGATTAGAGGTCAATATATTTCTAGGATAGGGAGATGAAAGAGGATATTCCCAATATTACCTTTTCATATGATGTACGTGCACTACGAGTTCATAAATATTTCTTACTGACTTTTTAATGCTCTGAAAACCATCATGGACATGATGGATAGTGACATTAGATATTACATTGAATTTTTTGTTATCCTTTATGTATGATAATATAAATGAATTAATACTATGGAGGATCATGAGGTGAATTTGAAAACTATTCATCCATACCTTGCAAATGATATTCATTTTTAAAATTATATAAAATGTGTGTTCTATTTGAAATAAGTTTCATTCATGGGGAATATCATCTCAAGAAATTGGACATTGATAGACGGTTAAAAAATCAATTAATGGATTCTTGGGGCCAACACATGTGATAGGTATCCATTATTTTTTTAGATTAGATGGTTACTATAATCTATTTGTGAGAAATTTCTCATGATTTTCAAAACCCCTAACTAAGATAACATAGAAGGGATTCATGCTTTTATGGATTGATGAATATGAAGAGATAATCAAAGAGATAAAAAAATACGATTATCCCTGACTGTTTTGTCATACTACCCACAGGTGGAGAAATTTTATTTGTATTTAGTGATGTATTGATTATAGAATTGAACGATCTGTTAATTCATAATGAAAAGGTCATAGACTATGATACAAGGATGTTGAAAGATCACTAACAAAAGTTCCTGACACATGGTATAAAGTTGAATGTAGTAAATTTATCTTTGAAAATATAGAGGAATTATTTCTTTGAATATATGTTTAAAATATATAAAAATCAGAAAAGTTTCAAATAAATATTCAGATATAAATAGATGAATGTGAACTAAAGAAGGTGTTTTGGGAAGACTAAGGAATACAACTTATCAATCGAATATCATCCTAGAAAAGTTAATAAAGTGACATACACTGTATGTACAATGATTCCTTCAATTATATCACTGAATATAATTGAGTTATATGATCTTATAAGATTTGAAAATGATAGACATGGTAATAATAAATGAAGGAACATCATCAATCCTTTCACAAATTATTTCTCAACCATCCCTTACAAAAGAAAATAGATTCTAAGATAAATGATGTGGGAATTGAGAAGATTTTCGAAACTATTAAAAAGGTAAATCCTTATATTTAAATGCTAATGAAGAAGGAATTATGATATTTGGGTCAAAAATATGTGTACTATAAAATCACGAGTTGACGAAAAAGATATTGGATGATGCACATAGCTCATCCTTATCCATACTCCTAGGAATAAAAAGTAAGTATCGATATATTTGAGAACACAATTGGTGTGACTATATGAAGATAGATGTCATGAAATATTCACCAAGATGTCATGTATGTTATCTAGTGAAAGTGGAATGAAAAAATTGAATGAATGATGTATCCATTACCCATATCTACATGGAAATGAGAGTCATTGCCAATGAAATTTTCACTAGTCATCAATAGTAATAAAGAGGGAGTAATTCTATATTAGCTGTAGTAGGTCACCTTTCAAGGACTCTTCAATACACTATGGTTCGAGGTGATTCCACACTCAATCAACTTGAAAGGATATACATTAGATAATTGGTGAGGCTTTATGGAACCCCAAAATAGATTATATTTGACCATGATCCAAGATTCACCTATATTAACTAAAAGAGTTTCCAATATGATCTCAATAATGAGTTAATCATCCTCAGAAATTATCACCCTAAAATAGATGGGAAATGTGAAGGGACTATCAAAGCACATGAGTACATATTAAGAGTATAACAAATTGACTTCAATATAGGATGGTTATTTTGGTTGAGTCCTCACATAATAACAGTTTCCTCTAAAGCATCCAAATAGATCTCTTGGAATATAATTGCGTGAAGAGGTTCATAACACCTATAAGATGGGATAAAGATTGAGAACTAAAACTGTTAGGTCTTTAAATGATCGAGGCAATGATGGAAAATGATAGGACCACTCAATAGAACACTGAGGATTTTCATAGTCGACAAAAAAGATATGATGATAGTCATCTAAAAGACCTTGAGTTTGATGATGTATTAATGGTATTCCTACTCTTATCACCATTAAAGAGATAGAAATTATTTGGGAAGAAGGGAATGCTTAGTTAAAAATTCATTGACCCATCTGAGATCCTTGATTGCATAGAAGTGGTGACTACAGACTAGCACTACCAATTATACATTATCTAGTACATTATGTATTACATGTATCCCTATTGATAATTTATATACTAGAGTACTCACACATAATCAATATGTTGGATTTTCGATTATAGAATGATCTACCATATGAAAATCATCCGTTGAAGAACTTTTATTGTTGAGAAAATGTTCAATAAAATAAGAAAATATACAGTGTAAATGTTTTGTGAAGGAACCACATGATTGAATAAGTGATGTCAGAGTCAGAGGAAGTGATGAAATAGAATTAAATTCATCTAGTTTAGTGGCGAAAATAGAAATTTCAGGAATGTAATTTGATATGGGATATGGATATTGTAACAACATAAACATTTATAAGTAAAATTTCACTTCAGATTTAAATAAATGTATATTATTTAATATGGTTATAGAAATCCAATGAACTTATTGTTTTCATGTTATATCATATCAGATTTAAATGACCATTAAGAATAATTCCTATTGACAAAATATCCATTGAACAGTGATCACACGAGTAGAATAAAAATAGGGTTTTTGAAAATCTAATAGACACAGACAACCGATGTGATGGCATAAACCAGTAAGATCAAACTCTATGAAGCCCGTTTATCTGAGCTTCAAAGGGATATATAATTACTAGGATTTTACCTTGACAAATAAAATCCATAAATCTAATAAGTTAATCAATAGAAATTCCATTTACTAGAGAAGTTCTAGCACACCGATATCACATACCAAAACATGTACACAAAACCACCCCATGAAAGGTTCACCATCATGCATATTAATGTTAAGGTATTTTTTGTTTTTAAATAGATAGGAATCAAGAAATGATAAATATTAGTATGTATATAATTATATATAGAATAAGGAATATATTTTCATCCTTCTATATTTAATTTATAAATGATTTTTATTTTGATAAAAGAAAAAAATATTTTATTTTTGGGAAAAATTAACATTTAATTAAGAAATTTATTTTTATGATTTTTTTGTCTTTTGAAATAAATAATATTTTAATATAACATCATTCTATTTAATAAATATAAATAATCATATAATTTTATTGGATTCAAATTTAGTTTTTCTAGTGGTCGGAAAACTTGTAATTTTAAAAAACCAATCATTTTCAAGAAATATTGGTTATAATTTTAAAATTAAAAATTGAAATAAATATAAAATTATTTTTATAAAATGCATGCTTTTTCAAATTCAGAATGGCTAAATTATCCAACTGTGAAATTTTCATAATTTTTTAAGACTGTTGAATTTATATTGAAAAATTTAACACTGTATTAATATACTTTCTATATTATAAAATCACAAGTTCCTAAAAGTGATGTAATAAATAATATAAATGGGATTCAAAAAATAAATATTTTAACATTAAAATATTTTTATTTTATAATTGTTTGCTTATTTTTTGGTCCTATATGAATCCTCCAAAACCATAATTTATTTTAAGGAATAAAAAAATTATATAAGAGTATGACTCAATTTCACATAGGAAAAGAAATTAATATTTTTTTTATTACCATTGACATATAAAATAATGAATTCCAATCCCATTTAAAAAACATATTTCCCAAAACCATATGGTGGTTCTTGGTTTTTGTTATTTGATTATATAGAGTCAAAAACCTGTGTGTGAGAAAAAATAAAGATATCCCCACTCAATTTACTCTATAAAGCCACAAAATATCATATTTCTCTTATCTAAAAATATTTTTATCCTGTTTTTACTCTTATATACCCTCTCTAGATTCCTTCCAAGGTTCCACTAAGCTCCCAAAAAGCTCCACTAATGCATTTAGAGTCACATCCTCTAGTAAGAGATCTTCCCTTTCTCTTCGTTATTCAAGTGTCGTTATTATCAAATGAATTATATATCAAATTCCAATTTTTGGTATATTTCATTACATTTACAATTTATTTAAAATTTAATTTCTAATTAATGAGAGACCCATCTTTCTCTAATCAACCCATTTTATTGATTTCTAAGTGACATTGTTATGTTTCTGAATTTTCACCATCATTTTTCATTCCAAACCAATTTTACAATGAATACCATACCCATTTACAATCAAGGGTGTTCTAATTTATACATGTATACATCATTTACATAGTAAATAACAGTATGTGTTCCAAAAAACCTTATCATGGAATAAAATATGATGATAAATGAATACATGTTATATGATTTGTGTGAAAAATTAATAGTGGGTATGAAATTAATGTGATGAGTGCGCCTGGAATTATACATCTATCCAATGAATTTTTTATTTTTTAGTCTAATGATATGTCATATTGTGAAAGGGAGTGAACCTAAATCCATTACATAACTTTTTTCATCATTATTTCTTCGGAAGTAGCCTTGACCTAGTTGTATGAAATATTTTTTATGTTGTTTCCATATCTCCCTTGTTATTATTATCAGGGTATATCATGGATTGTTATTCATTTTTAGGATTATAATATGTTTTTCCCCATTGAAATGCCTATTTTCTAACATGTATCACCTTATGACACGTTTATTCCCTTGATAGACATTATAGTTTCCCCATTTCTTATTTATGTCCCCAGGTCATGTCGTTCTATTTGAATATACCTAAAATATTAGAACCTTGTTAAAGATGTTTTCTACAATATATTTTTATATCATGTTATAGATATTATTCTATATTCCCAATTACAAATGATACTATAATTCTTGATCATTTTTGATGTATGTAGTGTACTTTTTTCTAACAAATAAGAAATTTATATGTAATAAATAATATGGTTAATACTGTTACTATAAATTTTGTGACTGAAGCATGTGAGTGATCAAATGAACTATATATGAGAATGATGTTTGAATAAACCAGGATTCTTGGGGATCACGAGAAGGTAAGGTTTTTTAGTGAAATAAAGTGGTTCATAGTATTTTCCCAAACAAATCACTCAGGGAAAAGAGATTCATGGAAAGATATTTAATTATGTAGTTTTTTAGATTTCATGGAGTTGTGTATGTTATAGTTTCTGATAAGGATCCCATGTAGTCATCCCTTTTATTGGGAGCGATCAAGGAAGTGATTTGTTCCCTAGTATTTTTTGTCATGTCATATCATCCATAAATGGATTTAATTATGAAATGATATTTAAAAATTTTCAAATGAAATCAATATTATTGAATTCTAGACATTACTGAATCTTTGGAAATCTAATTGGGACTAGATATGTGTTCCTATATAATGAATTACTTAACATCCATCAGGATAGTACCCATTAAGACATTGTGTGGTTTCCCATGTTAATAAATTTTTTGATGGTAAATGGTTGGTGAAAAATTCATTCTTGGACAATGTTTGGTTCAATAGATGATGAAAATGATTTTCTGGAATCATTTTAGAATTATGATAGGTCTGAGAAGTTATATATCCATTGTTGATAAATACAAATTCCACTTTTATTTTTCATTCGCTATCTAGGTGGTTGTGGTAGTTTAACCAAATACGGGTCACCAAATGATTTGACATAAAAAGTAAATATAGAGATAATATATATAGTACTATATCACGTTGTTTATAAAATTAGATAGGAAGCTTACTTCTTTGATTTACCACAATAAATGATGATGAATGAAAAAATATTCGTGTGTATCTAATCAGGATCTATCACTTTTTAACATTATATGTCATCATATATGAGGGAAAATATGTATAAATATATTTTCATATGACTAAGAATCATATATTATTTTATTTTATATGATGAATGACATTAATAGAAATTAAAATGCCATATTTATGGAATTATGGTAGCATGATTCATATTCTAATTATAAATGGGAGTGTGTGGTACCCGTGAGAAAGAAACGACATCATCACATTGATATGGAGTATTATTAACTAGTTTTATAGGGTTATAAAGCATTTATATTGGTGATATTGTGACATACTATTTCATTCTTTAATGTACTTTTGACCCATCATTTGATCACCCTTTGTTTTGATCATTTTAGGATTTTTTAGAGGAATTCTTGAATTCCAATGATGGTTTTGGGGATATGGTTGTATGGTAAATGGTTATGGAAAGTAGTTCAGGCCATCCAATAAAACCATTCTCTTTGATTATATTCACTACATGAAGGGTCATGGTTAGTGTATGGTTATCCTAAACTAGGGTGTCTCTACTGAAAATAGGCTTTCCTAGGACATATTAGAATATAGAGTTGTTTTATGGTTGGTTGAACCACAAAGAGAAATTGTGCTCCCATATTCGATGCCTTGGGGGAGATCACTTGGTTGGTTCATGGTTTTATAAATATTCATCATAACCATATCAAAACACTCCAGAAGACTAACAAAGTCATAAAGAAAGCTCTAACCATGATTCCTAACATTAGAGTCCATTTCCACAAGTTTCTAATCCATAAAAAACTCAAGTTTAATTCCCAAACCCATTTCTTTAAAATTTAAATCACTTCTATTATAACGTAATCTATCCATTTGTTTTTTAAGACCCTTTAGACTGGATTTTTATTTCTCTAAACCCATTCCACTCAGATCAATTTACTAATGTGTGTGTATATTCTTCATTAGATGAGTGATTTTTTTCTTTGGAACCATTAATTACCATATTATATCTTCTTTTGAGTGTGATAAATAATTTTTCAATTTGATTGAAATTTTTATTAGATGTATTATAATAAAATTCATTCCAATTTTATCTTCTTTGCCTCCAACTCTCAATTGGACGTTACCTTGATAGGTATTTTCTTGTTCATGTGACAAAAGGTACGTGGTTATTTATGTTTTCTACATACACCCAAATCCTTGACTAGAATTATTAATTTTAATTTTAACATTTAATAATTTTTTATAAATTATGTTAATTTTTCTTTTAAAGTCTCAGATTTCTGAAATGGAATCTTTTTTTAAAAGGCTTTGAAAACATAAGTGAAATATTTTATGATTATTTAGAATGATATTATTTTTGATAAAATTATTTGATTTTCATTTGACAGAAAATATATTGAAATGAAATATTATTTTTAAATTCATTAAAAATATAAAAATATATGATAATGTTATCAAAATTAAATCTCGTGTTTAGATATGAATGAATACTTTTGATATCAGCATTGATTTGAAATGGATTACTTTCTCATGATCTATTGATTGATTGTTAGAAGGAACAAGTGAGTCATGTAATTTATTGGGTAATTTGGAAAAGCATACTAGTATTCATACTACCAAGAAATATGTCATTGATAAAAACTCTAAAAAAATATTTTATGCATGATTTACCCAATTTGGGGTCGATTGATTATCTTAAAGACCTAGGCCTTACAGATGTGTGAATATAGATTGATCCATCATGATTGAATGGGTATTGTGAAGATCATATCTCTGGGATATAAATAAAATCATGGATTATTAACAAGTTGAACTTTGTTATCATTTTTTACAAAAACAATTATTATAGAACTATTTTACTCATGCCCAACTATTTTAAA
This sequence comes from Viscum album, assembly GCA_963277665.1. NCBI lineage: Eukaryota > Viridiplantae > Streptophyta > Magnoliopsida > Santalales > Viscaceae > Viscum > Viscum album. The sequence goes on along the minus strand of OY728165.1, from coordinate 64,588,347 downwards.
ATAATATATTCATATAGGGATGTTTTTATATATATTCCAACGTCCTATTTAAATATATAATTTGATTTCAAATTAGAAATCGTGAATCATTGGTTTTTACCTAATTAAATTGATGAAAAAAAAATTTACTTTAATTGGGACTAATTACAACATTCATGGTGATATCTTAAAAGGGTTTTTACCTCACACCCAACATTTTTCAATATTCCAATATATATTTTTTCATGTTAGGTTTATGAAAAGTTAAATAATCACTCAAAGTAGTATTTTGTTCTTAATTATGGGAATTTTGGTTGCATAAGTCACCAATGGAGCTTTGAGTTGTATGTTACATAGAATATATGAATTTATCAATGATGGATGTGGTGACTTATTTGGGATAATACACATTGGGATGTTTTATCTGACTGTTTTTATACTTTTCTCCTTGAGGAGTGTTCGGAATACATATATTAATTGTTTTATATTTATATTTTCTTATTATTGGGTTATCATGTGAATAAATATTAACCCTTTATTCATCAATTCATTTAAAATTAAGTCACCAACCATTGGGGATTAATAACACCCTTTAGGTTATGCTATTATAGGCCCATGTACTAGTGTACCTGGGTATTAGAGCTGGTTCATGAAAATCTTTCTCAATCAGCATAATTTATATGGTAATAATCTCCATTATTCTAGGTTCATAAACATTCATATTTTACATTTTAGGATATCAGTGAATTTCCAAATAATATCCTTTGTTAACTCTACCCATATTTATTGACTCTTGTTCAGCTTCTTCTGTGTGAATATATACATTAACCTCATGAGACCAATATATGTATTACACATCTCTCTATATAGTTAATTTTTTTCAAATAATAAAATATATTATAAAAACATATATTGAAAGACCATCACATTCGGGCCATTACCCTCGGGGCTGATCTTCCATCTCGGTTAGAAATAACTCCTTCCCTAGCAGGGAAACTTCATCAGGGTAATGAACTCTTCGTGGGGGAGGCGCGTTTCACTGTAGGGAGGGTTCGAAAAGGCCACACACGAGCATTCCCTTATTTAATAAATTAGAAAAACATATAACTCAAAATCAAACTCAATTTTTTTGGTTTTGGATATTATATTTTAATGAGTCATATGCTATCTCTTTATTATTTTTCATGAGTATAAAAACTAATATTTTCGTTAAAGAGTCACTGTATTTTAGAAACTCATATATACTGTTTTTAGTTTAAACAATATTGAAGTGAATATATTAATTCTCTACTATATAAACACTTTTCAAATTCATTTAGGTATACATATATCATTCATTTGTTTCTAAACAGACATAGTGGGATACACCGTTAAGAGATATTTATTTCAAAACATTATTAGTTCACAAAAATTCTAATAAACTTGTAGATATAGATGTCTATTATTAGAAAAAAAAATTATTTATTTGCAATTACCTTAGATGGATCCACATATAACACATATATTGTTACCATACGATCAAAAATATGTCTTTTGACATCATAGTGTAATATTTGACTTAGCATATTTTATGAACTCTCATACCATACATAATATGATATTATCCCTAGATTATCATTGTGTTTAATTTTTTTCTTAGAGTATATGATACTACCATCAATAAAGACCCCCAAATATTTATTAAGGTAGTATTTAAATAATATAATTTAAGTCTATCAATATTTTATCGAAATTTCAATGTCTAAATGGAAACAATCTAAAACTATAGTTTTTATATCTTATACAGAATTCAATATTTTTAATATCACCAATCTTATGTTTCACTGAATGATATCTTAAATAATGATTAAATTTCGAGAAGTATTCAGAAACATTATGTTGTTCAAACAATTCCACAATGCATGGTAATAGATATATGTTCTATTTGTTAATCTTATTGAGATATCAATAATAATTTTAATGACACGTTGAAAAATCCTATATGTTAATAAATAGCATGGATTCAATCAAAGGATACACAATAGTGTGTATTGTTATTTTATCCAAGTTATCTTGTATTTAAGTCATTAACACCAATAGGTATACTAAATAAAATTTTATAGGTTCTATTTAGGATAGCTGTCATGACACGTATAAATTATATAGATAATATACCATGAAATAACTTGGAATGATAAAAAAATCATCATGTAATGTAACATTACATTGCCTAACAATAAGCATGTATTTTGGGATGATAATTGTTTTCTTTATTTGTGAATGACATGTTTTATCATTTTGTAACAATTATAATACAATTAAATAATTTATTTCAAATATAATAGTAATCATTTTTACCTTCATACTATAATGGGGGATGGTATATAATGTAGATGTTTATTTCTTTTTCTGGGAATTTGATATGAGTATTAAATAATGGGAGGCAAAACCTACCCCATATAGCTTCAAATTCCATTACATGATGAATTATGAAATTCTCAATAAGATTATTCACATACATAATGACTACGTAAGAGACTAACACTTATAATACACTAGCTCCACCACTATATTTTTTCACTAATATATCTCCTATGAGATATTTTGGGGGTGAGTCAATATTTATTTAAAAAATTATAGGATATAAATTACTATGTTGAACCTGAATCTAATAAAATAGTCAAAATTAATTTATGAACATAAAGTGATCCTTTTAAAAATTAATTTTATTGACACCCATCAATAGTGGTGATAAAATAAATCATTCTCTTTCATTCTTTGATTAATTGTCTCTTTACATTCATTACCAAGAAACACTTTTGGTTTGGGGAATTGGCTTATATAGGGAACAAGAGAAATGTAGTTGTATCATTGTACCATAGGTGGTATATTGGGTATTTTCATTGTTTCCTCACCCATTTTTTTGTATTCTCCAATTATATTTGATAAAAATAATCTTGAGGCCCATAATTTCAAAACAAGACGCATTTTGCACATTCCATTGAGTCAATTTTGAGTGTGATTAATTCCAAAAATATTATATTTTGGTAGTTGTATATTCATTTCTCCTTTACAATTTCATCCACAAGCATGGAACATTATCCTTAATTTCATATATTTATGTACATAAGACTATTTTTAAATTCCCAATAACCATGATAACATATAAATCTACCTCTTTATAACTCTACAAAATTCTATATTAGATGTGCCTTTTTTGATATTTGGTTTTACATTATTATAGAATCTATCTTTTTTATTATCATAGTTGATAAATAAACAATATATGTACATTGATATCCTTGTGAAATTCACCTTTTATGATAAAAAAATATTCATTCTCCATTATCTAATGTTTTTAAATATATATATATATATAAGAGAATATTGGGGAACATAATTCTATAATAAATATATTTATTAACTCTATTATCCCTATTTCTTTAATTATATCCTTTAGTTTATATTTGTGATCATTATCTACCATATAATAGTTTGTATATGTAAATAGTATATGGAAGAAAAAAATTCTCATTCTCAGAATAATGAATCGTGTAATATAGATATTCCATGAATACGACCCATTTATTCATAATATATAGATCACGAATTCCATAAATTACACTAAATGTTTATCGTAATTTCTATGTGAAGGAACCAATCAATTATTTATTATTATTTTGTGAAATTTTGAATTCTACTAGTTTTTGGTCATTAATAATTATCAATTATAACTAGTTATGTTTCTCCATAATTTTTTGAACTCCATCATATATTAACATAGAATTTTCATTTGAATAATAATTTTATTGTCAATCAAAATGGTTGTTTTCATGGTATTTTAGGTTTCCAAATATTTTCACAAAAATATAATATTAGAATAAAACTTATGTAAATCTATAAATCACAATTTATTTATTTATATTTTTTAATAAAGGGATAGATATTAACATTTTGATATCTGGAAAATTAACATTGGTTATAAGTTAAAAACTTATTTACAAAATAAAATGAACCGTACTCCGAAACAAAATTGGTCAAAAACATTTTTGACCAAAAAATGGCAAATATTATATATTATATTCATATAAAATAATAAAAATCCAAAAATAGATAGGAATATTTTATGGGAAAAATTATGTTCATATATAAATACAACCTGTGTAAAATTAAACATTGTATAAATCCTTTATCATAGTCCTTCAAAAATATATCAAAATATTTTCAGTGCATGTTATCCCCTAAGGAAATAAATAAAAAACAATGTGAATGAAAATCTAAGTAAAGGGAGCAATAATAGTGAAAAAAATGAAACGAGAATCAGTTTGAGTAATTTGGTAAGGCTAATCATCGATATCATATCATATGCATTGAATCATAATAATAATAAAAACCACATAGTAATGTTATGGATTGTGAAAAATGAAATATAATAAAAAAAATTCTCAGTGTTATTAATTACAATGAATAAAATCTGAACGAAACTACGATCATGTTAACCCATCGCATGTATACAATGCTACCTACATCATCTGAAAAAAATTAGCTTCAGGATCACTTATAAAAAATAAAATAACATATATCATTGTACTCAATTTAATGAAAGGTTATATAGTTCTAGTATCAGTTATCACATCATAATATTACCATAATAATGATTTTTATTTAGAAAATAAAACAAACATAAAATATAATTAATAAATATACCCATGTTAAAAATAAATTGTTACATAGCGATATAGTAAGCCATATGTGGAAGGATAATCATTCATGTTCCAAAAATAAGGATTGATAATATCACATTGGTCATCAAATAGTTTCATAGATAATTAAAAGATCCCAAATCATTAGAAATAGTATAGAAAAAAAGATATAATCAATGTTTGTGTTTGAGAGTAAACACTTTATCATTAATAATTAATGATATAGTGAAATCATAAAAACAATGAATGAAGTTGTATATCCCTTGAACAAGAGAAAAATAAAAATAAAATTAATTTATAAAAAAATTTATATGAATAAAATTTAAAATATGTAGAAAAGTTGGATAATACCAATTCAGAAGTGAATAATTTAGAGTCCCGAAAACACACATTTCATTTTCATTTTGTCCTATTCTAACCATATTTAAAATTTTATTATTATTATTTAAAAATTATTATTAAAATATATGGAATTAATTCATGTTATTTTGAACAATAATAGTCATTTGGAATTAATTTATGAACATTTTTTAATGATGAAATTGTTCAACAATGTATTTCTTTGTATTTTACCATTTGGTATCAATTTTATCAGTTATATTCATTGTAATATATTCATTATTAAAATTATATACAAAATAATAAAATATATAAATTTCAATTTTTATTAATTATAAATAACATATGAGAAAAATTAATAATGGCAGTGATATGTAAATATTTGACAACATCCCCATAATATGTAATATTTCTATTAACATAAATTTTTCATAGAGAGGTAGAGATAGTTATTAATTATAAATATATTGTATCTGATAAATTAATAGTATCTAAAAATAATTAATAACTAGTTGATACACTACATAAATATTTTTAATTTTTTTAAATTAGTCCATAGTATAAGTATTAAATAATAAAAGAGAGATAAAAAGATAAATAAAGAAATGATACTATTCTATTTTAATTTCTTTCTCCTTAGGTACAACCCATAATTTCTTAAAGGATTTCAGTCATTTTAGAATAGCATTATTATATAGATATATATAGGAATAATAAAATGGAATTATCAAAATATTTTATAGTAATAAGTTTTGCGGAAGTTATTTTCCAAAATGGGGTGATTTATTAATTATATGTGAGTAGGATTTGAATGTTATATTTAAATAAGTTATAAAATATTATCCCACAATTACAATGAAAGAACTCTCAATATTCCAATTTTAGTATTCTTAGGGGAATTTGAATTTCATATTTAATAGAAGGGTGGTTTGGAAATACGAAAATCAATGTGACGTTCTGAGTGTTTTAACATCCATAAACTTGGGTTTTTCATGATTCTATCTTTGGTGGAATTCATGTATGTTCGTGCGAATAGTAAGGGATAAATGAGTAATCCAAATAGCTGGCAATATCCCTAAGAAGAAATTAATGTCATAAATATGATTAATGATGTGAATAATTTTCAGGGTATTTCTCTAAGTAGATTAAAGACATGAAAAACCGGCTCGAGGGGGGGTAGCATAAAATTTCATGGCATGCCATCTAATATCACATTCTAACACATGTGAACCACGCCCAAAAAACCAATTTTAATTAATATTATAAAACCTTAAACATGATTCATCATTGTTAACATTCCATGGGTTTTTATTAGAATATTTATGGAGACTTTAAATGTTTGGAATCAATTCAAAAATCCATTCATTTAATCCCTTTCATTGAAAACTGTTCAAAAAGTGGTTCTTGGATTCTGTGGAGTATCTTGATTTCATTTATAATATATTAGATGTATAATAAAGTTTACTAAATTTATATCAGTTTTTTATAGACATTTCAAAACATGGATGTCAATGACTATCCTCTAATACTTCTTTATATTTTTTTAGTAGTTTGATTTGAATCGAGACATATGAAGAAAAACTTACTGGATCATGAATGAATCATAAAATAAATATGAGATCTTAGGTTATCCTGGAATGGGGATGTCCCATGATGAAGAATTAATGTTGTTGAATAGAGATCCATTAATGGTGTATTTTTGTTTTTCCCTTTTAAATGATTCAAAATTAATTTTACTAAATTGATATTTTTCCAATTTCCCATGATAGGTATTTTTTCCCTTGATTGGTTTAGAAGAAAGATATAGAACAACCTTATATGGTTAGTCATTATTCCATAATGGAGTAATTTTCTAATTTGTATGTTGGATTGTTATTATTTATTAGTTAGGTGTGAGGTTTCTTGCGGAAATTAAATTTTCTATAATATAATTAATATGATTTATTATTTTTTCATTATAATCAGATAGAAACTCGTGCCATTTAAATAAAGGATAAAAAAACCTATGTAAAAATGTAAAAATCATTAGAAAATAATTGTATTGGGGTTAACTATGTTTGATGTAGGTGGAATATAAGAACTCCCACTAGTCAATTTTATTTTATTTTAGTATAATAAATAATTTTGATCACAGATACATGTTGTGTGTGTATCCAAATGAAATTGGTTATCAACTACATTCATGAATCATTTTGAATATTTCTTTAATAGACTCCATTGGATATATTTTATTTGAGTGGTGGACTTGAATCCACTAATGGGGTGTTCTAAATGTTGATATTAGTTTGTAACTTGTAAAAAAATCCTAAATCACCTTGAATAATTGGGTATTTATTATGAATTGATTTACCAATGTGAATCATTTTAACATGTTAGTATAAAATCTATCATGACATTGATTTTTTCCAAAATTGATAATTGTGATGACTATCACAAGGATAAATTACCTAGTTTTGATGTGAAAATTTATTCACTTAATTTTAGTTGGTCTAATAAAATAGTTTGAAATGGATATAATTATTTATGTAATAATATATCTATTTAAATTATGAGTGATATGTAAATAGTTATTATTTTTATAGTAATTCATAACATGGATACAATTGGATGTTTTATTATTATTTGACAACTGAATAAATAGAACTTATTTAAATAATTATAAAACAATGACTATTTCTTGAAATATAACCAAATGGTCTATAAATGGTCCAATAAGAATGTTACCACTTTTTGGGCTAAAATGATGATTGGGATGCCATAATTGTGAAATTTAAATGGTTGGATTAATGAATATTGATGACATTACAAATATGTATTATGATGAAATATTATATATTCTTAGTGTGTACCCCATTATTTCACTACATAAGAAGAAAGAGTAGTTTTTAAATTATATTTTTTATATTTTAATTTTTTTTTCAACCGACGATGTCACCACTTGGTTTAATAGTAGGAGTTTTGAAATTAGTTTTTTAAAATTACACAAAAACAAAATAGTTTACATTTAGTCATTATTTTATAGAAAACAAATTATGATACTCTAATTCCAATGGATTTAAACGTTGATTTTTTTAAAATTAAATAATAGAGGTTTGTTTTGATACAAATTTTACCAAGGAACAATGTAAAATGTAAAAACAATTCACATATGTTTTAGAAAATATTTACACAAAATAATAAAAAATATGAATACCAGAGCATGTTTTGTTTCATAGTATTTGATTTTACATGTTGTTAGGATAAAACAGACTTACAAATCAAAAGGTATCACCATAGAAAGTTTTATTTTTATATATTTCAATAGATAAAACATTATTTGAAAAAAACAAGAGAAATATTAACTAAAAATTAAAGTAACTAGATTAATAAATAAAAAATAAAAATAATTTAAAAAATTCTATTTATTTTTGGGGTTCCTTCAAATTGATATGCTTTTTCCTTTATTTTTCTTCTTTTTAGGGAATAAATCATTTGAAAATACAAATCGTATCGATAATGAATTTTACAATTTTGTTAGTAAATATAATGGTCAATTTTTATCATCATAAGTCAATCAGAATAAGTCTTCATATTTAAAATAATATTTTTCAATTTTTTAAAGTGATTATTAACAATAATAAAAAATAATTAAAATAATGATAATAAATTCCATGATCAAGTCATCTATTGAAGAAGCATTGAAAATTTGATTTGATTTAATAGGTGATAAATGATAAAATAAATAGTATTTGGATTTATATAATGAAAATGAATATATTTTTATCAATTATATATTATAAGTTTTCTTGGATTTAGAAAATTGAATCGTTTGTTGTGAAAAAAATACAAATATTAAACCCTACTATTTTAAATTTCACATTTAACATAGGATAAATATATAACCGATGATGAAACCCCTCTTGTATATGGTTCATTGTTAATTTATATCAAAATCACAATTCATGTATATTATTATAAAATCATCATAAATGTAAAAAATAAATTTAAAGTCGGTTTTTAGAAAAAGATGAAATCAAACATAAAAAATATATTTCACTTAATGTTTATAAAATAATATATATTTAAAAATTAAATATATGAATACTAGTTCATATTTAGCTTCTTAGGATTTTATTTGACTAGTGGTGGAGATCCAACGTACTAAATGATCAAAAGATATGATCATTGACTGTTTAACTTCTATAAGACATACCTAAGAGAACTCTGACATTCCTATTCCATATATTTTGATTTCGTTGTCTTTTAATCTTCACGACATGTAAAATCAAATATTAGTAAATGATATAATACATGGTAAATTTTTTTGAAAGTATTTGTTTTTAAAAAACTGTCAATAAAAGTGTACTTTTAATAACTATTTCAAAAAAACTAATGTTAAATGTCTTCTATGTGGACTTTTAACATGATTTTTTTAATAAACATAGAATATGAAATTTTAAGGTTAGTTACTGAATATCCAATGTTAACATCAATATATAAAAAACTGTAACATTGATATTAATGAAATGAAATTATAAAATTTAAAATAAATTCCATTTCTATACTAATTCTAGCATACATTTTGTCTTGTTTTGAATCATGTTATCATGAAATGCTTATACAATTTTAATGGCCTGGTTATATAGAAATTAATATATAATAGTATTTGATTGATTTTGGTAAAATTATAATATAAATATATTTTTTCAGGTTATGATGGAATTATTTTTGGAATGGGACCTATTATTATGTTATTTTTATAGGGCATGGACTTGTTATGTCTTAATTCGTATTGGGCATGTAATGGTTATGTTATAATGATGATGGGGATTTTATTAGTTATCCAATGATTAAAGTTTTTATGATACCATAAGAAGATTATTTCTACTGTTGTAATGTTCTTATGGTACACATAGAGATATCATGTATCATGTTGAAGTATGTGATTATAATTATTATTTTCTAGGTTTTGTGAGGTACTCAGATATATCTAGAAATGTGATGATGTTGTGTTGGCTAATATCAAGATTTGATATGAAACCATAGGGACATTCTGTATATTTTATCTAAATTTTAATTTTATTAAATTAATACTAATGATTATTGCATATTTCATGAGAAATATAAAAATATTGACTATTTTATACACCGTTGGTGGGGGTAGAGAATTTGAGTCACGACCCTCTTTGTCCCCCAATACACCTGGGGGATTTAGCAGCTAATATATTTCTATGACAGGAACTCAATTTTAATGATATTATGGTTATTATGGTCATGTAGGATAGCAAAGATGGTGTTAAATGATGGGATAAGGCTAGAATCAGTGAAGTAGTAATGCCCTTTAACATTATTTCATTCATTCTAGCATATACTGGTGACCAGACTAGTGGAGATAATTAATTACATTATATCATGGTTGTTTAGGTCTCAACGTATTTATTTATTTTTATTTGATGATTATATATTTCTATACACATCTATTATTTAATATTATGTTTGATTTTTTGATATTTTTGTATTATCGTAAACTCTAATATATGGGGGTATAGTCTCCCCATAGTACCATATTACAACACTTCTAGTATTTAGCATCCTCTAGTGCTTGTAGAGTATTTTCTGAGGTCCTTTGGTGAAATAGTAGGAATACTAGTTATATAGTGATTCAAATAGGTATTTTCTAATGTTACAGTATATAATTCCTTTTTAACTTTTATTTCATTTTTAGGATTTGGTAGAGTAGATATTTATGAATATTTCAGAGCCTTAGATGGATAAAGGGATGGTGTGTCAAGGAAAATTATTCCATTAGGTAGTAAAGGTTATATGGAATGGGAATTATGATCGGATTTTCATTGTTATGGTTTTATTTGATTTTCAAATTGGTTGATGCACATGTGGTTTAGTTTTTATAATTATTAATCATAACACATGGCCCATTAGAAAGGCGCTATAAAGATGATTTTTACTTTAGTTCTATATATAAAAGAGGCCTCTAATGCTTCATATTATTAATATAGGATTAATATAACATATATTGTTGTTAGTGTGTGACATCACTAATTATAAAAAAATAATATATTAACGTTTACAGAACTGCTCAAATAATGTTTCCACATACAGATTCACGGTGGATTTCTCCTTATCAAGGTCAAATGGTATATTAATTATTATTGATGACAATTTATGTGGATAAATGATGAGATACTCGATATTGAGGATTATAACTCTTCATTTTTTAAAAATAGATGTAGTGACCATGGGGTCGGTAAGGCATGTGGTGCTAAGGAATTGGACATCTCATGGGGGTTTTATGGTTTTTAGATATATGGACCACTCCACCATGGAAGAGAATGATATATTGATTATCAAAGAGGAAGTGTAACCAAATTTTGTGGGGATGTTCAGGATTATTAAAATGGTAAAATGTGAGTTCTTGGAGATAGCCGTATTAATAAAATGATGTAATTTTATGTTTCTATGAGATCAAGATTAATACCCTATGAGTTGTTACCACCTAATAGGTTGACATATAGACTGGGTAGAGGACGTAGTAGAATTATTATAACATGATCGTTAGGGCTAGGTAGGAAACATAAAGGCCAGCATATTTATACTATAAAGTAGGGGTAAGTGTTATTTTGGTTTTACATTGAACCATTAGATGTGTTACCCTAATGATATAGATGTTTTTTCTTTGATACTAATGAACAATAAGTTCTTGGTATTTTTTATGGTAATCACCTTTCATGTGTGATCTCTAAAAATTAAAGTATTTTCTTAAGGGTGGGACTAGGGGGATGTATTTTCACGACACATCCTCGGGGCCCGTGTCGTGACTACCCCAAGCCCGCCTTCCAAAGGCCAGGGGCCGGCAACTAGCACCAAAGGCATAAATCCCGATAACTGGGAATGGATTTTCCTTTATAAAAGTATACAGAACACTATAGAGTACAAGCAGAAGTAAAACACTAAGTACGAAAAGGAAGTGCTGAAAAGTAATGGGGCCGGAAATACAAGCCCAACTGTAAAGTACAAGGAAAAAGTTAAAACAGCAGGAAGGTGACAAGCAGCTCCTCGATCATCCACCAAGGATCCTACCTAAAGGGTAGGTACAGATAGTGCAGCTCCTTGATCGTCCACCACGGATCCTACCTGAAGGGTAGGTACACATAGACTCCACAACGCTCTCGCCCGTCAACCTCCTCTGAGTGTCGTCTCATCATGAAGTCCACCACCATATACTGTCTCGTCATGAGGTCCACCTCTGGGTACCGTCCAGTCCTCGGACACTCGGCCTCTGTCTACGCTGCCCGTAGTCTGCAACCAACACAACGAGGTGCGGGCATAGCCCGTGCAGGGGTGAGTATAACAACACTCAGTAGGGACCCCGAGACCCTCAATGTCTCACTAAATACAACAAGGATAACCGCAAATAAGATCTCAACAGTTAACCTCTACCTTGGTATATGCTCATAGATATACCCAAGTTATCAAGTAACCCATCTCAATCATGAGGAGACACAAAGATTATGAAATCGACAGATAACCACTACCCAGGTATATGACCATACATATACCTGAGTTATCAAGTGACCCATCTCAATCATGAGGTAAACACAATTGTCATAGACTCAACTCAAACTAGGACTTTCATTATTGAAACTGTAATTGCTGAAGATCCCCATCTCTGGAGTGTAAAGTGGTCCTGTCACGACTCCGAGGTACTGCTCACTATCCTAAGACTGATGAGGTACTCCTCATGTCGAGTACCGCGGGTCAGCCACCCAGACACAGTAGGGCTTCCCACCAGGGTATGCCACCCAAACACAGTTGTGCACACCCCCAAATAGCCTGCAGAGGTACTCTCCGGACGAGTACCGCGGGTCTGCACTGTCACATAGTAGTGCTCCGTCCACCATGGTTCTGCACCAAAACAAAGTAGTGCCCCGTCCACTGGGCTAGTTGACTCACTCCAAGTCGAGTCGGTCAAGCAGTCGTCAGGTCTCAGCCGGATACACGGTCTCCGTAATCCATACGCTCGTCTCCAGGAGGGTCCGCTCCACAAGCTACAGGTCGATACTCCATGTATCTCAATGTCCCAAGAAGAATTATCTCAACAAACCGCCTCGTCAATGGGGTCTCAACGCAATAGACGGCGCATCAATCAGACACCCGGTCTGTGAGTTGTTAGCCTTTTCGTCCCCGGGGCCCGGTTGGTTTCGTGTGCGAACCAACCCGGCCGTATCTCAAATGTACCTCGAATAGTCATAGGGTATACTCAAAGGGACTGTTTCTCAACGTGATTTCCAACGTCACTAACGGTTCGTCAAACAGACGTCCGGTTTGAATGTTATCGGCTTTTCTGTTCCAGGGGCCTGGTTGGATTTTGGGTACAATCCAACCCGGCCATACTCCAACTGCATCCAAACCTCAGGTGATGTATGCCAAATGTTTCGTCTCATCAAGAGGAATCCAAAAAAGTCGACGACATGTCAATCGGACGTCGGATCCTTATGTTATAAGCGTTTACGCTCCGAGGGCCCGGTTGGTTTCGGGTTCGAACCAACCCGGTCGTACTTCAAATGACACAGGTTAATCAAACCAGTTAAACCATTGCGATCCATATGAAAAAACACACCAGATGGGCTACACATTAGTCCAAAATGGATAGTAGCTGAAAAAGTTTCATTTCACCGCAAAACGCACGAACCGGGCCTCATGGGGCCTGCGCCTCGACCTCGACTTAAATATAAAAAATTAGTCTTAAAACATCCATCTTAATTCCAGGGTCGCAACGTCGTATACGGTTCGTCATTCTGACACCGAATGAGAGAGATATGTCCGATAAAATATCCCGTAATAATAATAATAGTATTATTATTCGGTGATTCGTGGGCCCGAGCCATGAACCAGAATTTAATATCCAACATTAGACATGAATCGATCGTCTTAAAGACAAAGTCACATCACCACTGACGGTGAGTCAATCGGACGTCGCACGCATGAGTTATGGATGTTCAAAGATTTAATAATAATATTAAAGATATTATGTACGAGCGTTTCGGGTACCTGATCCAAAATCCCGAAAAGGACATCCAATATTGGACTCATAAATTCCGTCTCGAAGTCAGGGTCACATTTCCACTAACGGTTCCTGAAATTGAGGTCGCACGAAGAAGATACCGTCAAAATATTGTTTTCCCAACGAAAATAATAATAACATTATCATATTATTATTATTGTTATTATTATTAATTTATTTTAATTCTTAACTTAACACACCCAAAAGCCACACACCACCACCCAAACTAGCACCTCCACTTCTTTACGCATGGACACCACCTTTGGTTGCCCACCAACTGCAACTTTAGATCCTTCCTCACTCCATTCCGACTTCCATTTAACTTGGGAAAAAAGATATGAACGCATATCCTTGATCATTAGGTCGAGATATTCGCGCCCGTTTGTCGTGCTCATGGAAAAATTGAGTTTCTAGGGTCAATAAATATTTGGATGCCTCCTTCCGTGAGCCATTGTGGCTTCATTCCAAGCCTAAAATATTCAACGATCACATATTTGTGATCCTTGCGTCGAGGGATTCACATCCATATATTGCGCTAAACAAAACTCCTTGTTTCCAGCGTCAATAAATATTCGGACATTGAAGAACGCACGAAGAACACGTGAAGAATAAAAATAAAAAGGAGAATGGTTTATGTGTAGGATGATGATCATGTTCATTTGGTCATCATCGTCGTGAATTTAGGATATGAAGAATCAATAAAACGAATTCAAACATATATAAAAACCCCTACAGTTTTCCCCGGAAACAAGAATTCCCAACCCGCAAACATATTCTTCGCGGATCAACTTAATGATGAGTTGACCCGGGTTCTTTGTTTTAGAAAGAACAACTAAGGGAATAATACCATTCTCAAATTATTCCCCCTACCTCGATTAACAAAGGTTGATTGCTTGACGAAGAAAAGTAAAGCTCCGTTGTTCCGTAGACGTTGCTGCAGGATGACGGTGTCGCTTCATCAAGCGTCGAGAAAAAGGAAGCCGAGGTTGGCACCGGCCTTCTTCGCGTTCTTCAATGATGAGGATGGAGTTCTTTGTGGAAGGATGAAACTCTTCAAAAACTAGAAATCTCCCAAAAACTCAACTCCACAAGCTAAAACCCAGATAAAATAAGACACCTCATATTTTATTACATAAGCCATCCATTTCAAAAATCCAAAATTCAAAACTTAACATACATAATTAAATGATATTAAGTTGTCATAATAATTTGTGTTTAGGTGGCATGAATTAATTTGGGATGTGAGGAGTTAGTCAAATAAAGTTTAGAGGGGTTAGGGAATTTGAAAAAGTGGGGGCTCGTGTGGGCCCCACCTCACCCTTAATCCTCTAATGGGATGTTAACAACCAGTGGGTCCCACTCCAACTCCCACACCTATGATCTAACACCTAGAGAAGAGAAATTAAGTTGAAGCATAACTTAATTTTCACTTAAACCGCTTAGTGAAGAACTAAAAATAAAACAATTATATTTTTATTCTGCACTTTTTTTTACACCAACACCCAAGCAAACGCAACATCAGAAAAGGTGTTCCTAATAAATTACCAGCTATGTGGTTTCATCGGTTCCCTCGGATTTCGATTCCGAGTACCGGTTCAAAAGATAGAAAAATCCACACGTACGTTTACTGAACGTACCCGAAAAAAGTTTGGAAAATTATTATCAGTCACCCGTGACCCGCACCGGTCATGGTCAGGCTCTGCCTATGTGAAACACGCCCCAACAAATCCAACGGTACTCTCAGATTTTAAATCCTAGTTACCGTTTAAAAGATATGAATTTTACAATAAAAAATTTGTCATTTAATTATTTTATTTGCGGCTAAATACTAACTTTTTCTGGTGGCTCGTGTCGGCCGATGTTAGTATCTGCCTAAATAAACCATTCCCTCATGAGTTCAGCTATTGTCTCAGATTTTTAATCCGCGCTACCATTTGTGAGTTATAATCATTTGAAAAATAAAATAATTTATTTAATTATTTTATTTACTATTAAGCCATTTTTGGAATTTCTCCTAGGAGGCCCGCGCCGACTAAACATAAGTCGTGCCTAGGGTAAACCCGCCATCCTGAGCGCAACGGTGCCCTCAGATTTCTGATCCGAGTATCCGTATAAGAGTTATTAAACTTTTTCAGTAAAACTGCTTACCCGCATTAATTTAAGCTTAACAAAACTTTAGAAATTGATTCTAGGCACACTAGGCCTCGGAATTAGGTGGCGTCAGAAACTGTGTTCTTGTAAAATCCCAAAGAATTTCAGAAAAAAATTTCCTTAAAATTTCCGGGTCTTTACATTACTCCCACCTCAGGGCTTTACGTCCCCGTAAAGCTTTAACAAAAACTAGGGATACAAAAGCAGTACTGAGCATGCATTTGAGCCTTCCTCTCCCATGTGCTCACCTGGAGGTTCCCGTGCTGCATACGAAAACGTACAAGAGGAATCGACCATCCTCGTAGGACCTGCTCCTGTTGATTCTCAATCTCTTCTGGAACCTCCGTGCATGTCGCCCTTTCATCGACGTCCAACCCCCTAAGGTCGATGATGTGTGATGGATCAAGAACGTATCTCCTCAGCCGAGGTATGTGGAAGATTTCATGCACCCGATGCAACTGAGGTGGAAAGGTGAAGCGGTAAACCACCTTGCCTACCCTACTGGAAACCTAGAAAGGTCTGTTGACCCTCAAAGATATCTCACCGCCTCGGCTACATCTTTGGAAACCTCTTCGAGGTGAGACCCGTATAAGAACGTGGTCGTCATCCTCGAACTCTAGAGGTCTCCCTTTCATGATTAGAAGTGAAACTCAAACTCCTACTGCCATGAGGGTAAGGTTGGCTGACTTAAGAATGATCGGCTACACCCTCCCAGCACGAGTTTATCCTGTGCTGCCTGGGGTTTCCTTTTCATCGACCAAGGAAAAACCATCCCGAAGTTTTCCTAATGTCGTCAATTTGAGTATGAACAGTGATTGCCCAATCCATACTCAAACTAACATCGTAAGGCCTCGACACTGTCACCAAGAGGTCCCAACTGAGAATCTCGCCTTAAGGGTCATATCACACCGTCGGTGTAAGTGTGACTATCGAGTGTCCTCCCAAAGGTATCTCCAGAAGTGAGGGTCAAGTCAATGGCTTAACCAGAAACTCTAGCACTGGGACTAGATTCATGGAAGGAAGGGATGATTTGTATCGATGTCTGTGGCTACGAAAGCTAGTATAAGATGAAGTCCTCACTTCGAATCACCCTTAGAGCCATTTCGGTCTCACTCCATGACCGCATGCAGCTACTCTTTTCCTCTGCCCTCCAGCTCCGTGAGCCTGGAAGGGACAAAAAAGTCGGGTGGTTGTAACATGTTGAAATGTACACAACCTCATGCTACTATCCTAGCTCTGCCTCCACATCTGATGATCTACAGATTTATCCATCCTTAACATTTACTCTTATTGAAACATTTGCACACCCAAGTCTCTGAGACTGGCACCAGCTCGTTGCATTCCAACTTCTAACATTCTCTAGCTGTATTCTTTCAGCCAAAGAAAATTCAACCTCAAGGTTCTCTCTAGCACCCTAATGTGAGTAGGAATTCATAGAGGAAAATGTGATTGCTCGAATCGTATTCCTCGATTACCCTGAATGTATGGTACACCTCGATGAATTCTCAGCTATCGACACATCGTCCTGTCGAAGTATTATAAGCTCTAAAAAACTCTCAGCCACCTCCTCAAGCTAGTCCTCAGCCGCCTATGAATCAGGTTCGCCTCGGAACTTGAGGGTATCTGATGTTAGAACACGTGTAAGGCAGTAAGCTAACATGTGTCACCTACCGGTACCGCCAGTTTTAACTGCTGACCAACAGGTAGTGATGAATAACTGATACACTACCCGAAGGCACTATCTCAGGAATCAGTCCACGTACTGAATCCTCATCACTATGCGGACCATCATCATGGTCATTCACTTGAAAACACTAGTGTCCAAATCCACCATCCACTCTCCTGATGTCTCAGCTAGGCGGAAAACTCTAGCAATCGCCTCCAGCCAGTGCTCTGCTGTCTCGGAATCTGCCTCGCCTCATATCCTCGGAGGCCGCTGCTGCTGGAACTCGTGTAACGCTCTTTGCCAGTGTGCACAGTTCGCTAGTTTAGCTGGTGGAATCTGATTCCCCACAGGTGGTGGTGCTACTGGTACACCACCCGAGGGTGGAAACATAGTAAAAAGGGCCCCTCACTGGAGCCTCGTCGCTCGGTGGGCCGTCATCGAGTACTATCTCAGTACTCCAACTGACTGCCTGCATGGAGACATCCTGAACAGATACGACACGGTCAAACAATTTATACCTGGTGAGCTGACCTGGATTGAGATGACTTTAAAACTCTTGGAAACACACACACAATTAGTGTTTTCGTGAACAAAGTCAGAAATCAGTAGTCAGGGTCCGGGTGTATGGATACCTCGGCCACCGCACCATCACTGGACTCCCTGAACTAAAAACCACACTCGGTACCCTTAACACTATTGCTTCACAGAAAGGGAATATCAGAGTTATAAGTTCTGCGGTAGAACCGACTCCTCTGATACCAATTTGTCACAACCCGTCCTCGGGGCCCATGCCCTGACTACCCCAAGCCCGCCTTCCATAGGCCAGGGGCTGGCAACTAGCACCAAAGGCATAAATCCCGATAACTGGGAAGGCATTGCCTTTATAAAAGTATACAAAACACCACAGAGCACAAGAGGAAGTAAAACACTAATTACAAAAAGGAAGTGCTGAAAAGTAAAGGGGCCGGAAATACAATCC
This sequence comes from Viscum album, assembly GCA_963277665.1. NCBI lineage: Eukaryota > Viridiplantae > Streptophyta > Magnoliopsida > Santalales > Viscaceae > Viscum > Viscum album. Next base: position 64,569,490 of record OY728165.1, on the reverse strand, counting down.
CAACTGTAAAGTACAAGGAAAAAGTTTAAACAGTCGGAAGGTGACAAGAAGCTCCTGGATCATCCACCAATGATCCTACCTGAAAGGTAGGTATAGATAGCGCAGCTCCAGGATCATCCACCACGGATCCTTCTTGAAGGGTAGGTACACATAGCCTCCACAACTCTCTCGCCCGTTAAGCTCATTCGAGTGTCGTCTCATCGTGAAGTCCACCACCAGATACTGTCTCGTCGTGAGGTCCACCTCCGGGTACCGTCCAGTCCTCGAACACTCGGCCTCTGTCTACGTTGCCCGTAGTCTGAAACCAACACAACGAGGTGCGAACATAGCCCGTTCAGGGGTGAGTATAACGATACTCATTAGGGAACCCGAGACTGTCAAGGTCTCACTAAATCTAACAAGGATAACCACAAAGAACATCTCAACATATAACCTCTACCTAGGTATATGCCCAAACATATACCCAAGTTATCAAGTAACCCTTCTCAATCATGAGGAGACACAAAGATTATGAAATAAACGGATAACCACTACCCAGGTATATGCCCACACATGTACCTGAGTTATCAAGTGACCCATCTCAATCATGAGGTAAACACAAAGGTCATAGACTCAGCTCAAACTAGGATTTTCATTATCGAAACTGTAACTTATGAAGAGCCCCATCTCTGGAGTGTAAAGTGGTCCTAACACGACTCTGAGGTACTGCTCACTAACCCAAGACTGCTGAGGTACTCCTCTTGTCGAGTACCGAGGGTCAGCCACCCAAACACAGCAGTGCTTCCCACCGGGGCATGCCGCCCAAACACAGTTGTGCACACCCCCTAATAGCCTACAGAGGTACTCTCCGGAGGAGTACCGCGGGTCTGCACTGTCACACAGTAGTGCCCCATCCACCACGGGTCTGCACCCAAACAATGTAGTGCTCCGTCCACTGGTCTAGTCGACTCACTCCAAGTCGATTCGGTCAAGCAGTCGTCAGGTCTCAGCTGGCTACACGGTCTCCGTACTATGTACAATAATCTCCAAGAGGGTCCGCTCCACGAGCTACAGGTCGATACTCCATGTATTTCAAAGTCCCACGAAGAAGTATCTCAAACGACCACCTCGTTATAGGGGTCTCAACGCAACAGACGGCGCGTCAATCGGACGCCCGGTCTGTGAGTTATTAGCCTTTTCGTCCTAGGGGCCCGGTTGGTTTCGTGTGCGAACCAACCTAGCTGTATCTCAATTGTACCCTGAAATTTCATAGGTTATACTCAAAGGGACCATTTCTCAACGTGATTTCCAACACCGCTGACGGTTCGTCAAATAGACGTCCAGTTTGAAAGTTATCAGTTTTTTCGTTCCAGGGGCCCGGTTGGATTTTGAATACAATCCAACCCATCCATACTCCAACTACGTCCAAACCTCAGGTGATTTATGCCAAAAGTTCCATCCCATAAAGATTAGTCCAACAAAGCCGATGACACTTCAATCGGATGCCCGATCCTTAAGTTATAACTATTTCCGCTCTGAGGGCCCGGTTGGTTTCTGGTTCGAACCAACCCGACTGTACATCAAATGACCCAGGTTAATCAAACCGGTCACACCATTGCGATCCATACAAAAAAACACACGAGATGGACTACCCATTGGCCCAAAATGGATAGCCGCTGAAAAAGTTTCATTTCACCGCAAAACACACGAACCGGGCCTCGTGGGGCCCGCACCTCGACCTTGACTTAAATATCAAAAAATTGGTCTTAAAACATCCGTCTTAATTCCAGGGTCACAACTTCGTAGACGGTTCATCATTCTGACACCGAATGAGAAAGATATGTCTGATACAAGATCCCGTAATAATAATAATAATATTATTATTCGGTGTTTCGTGGGCCTGAGCCACGAACCAGAATTTAATATCCAACATTAGACATGAATCGACCGTCTTAAAGACAGAGTCACATCGCCACTAACGGCGAGTCAATAGGACGTCGCACACATGAGTTATGGCGGGTCAAAGATTTAATAATAATATTAAATCTATTATGTACGAGCGTTTCGGGTACCCGATCCAAAAACCCGAAAAGGACATCCAATATTGGACTCATAAATTCTGTCTTGAAGTCAGGGTCACACTGCCACTAACGGTTCGTGAAACCGAGGTCGCATGAAGAAGATACCATCAAAATACGTTTTCCCAACAAAAATAATAATAACATTATTATATTATTATTATTTTTAATTTAATTTAATTCTTATCTTAACACACCCAAAAGCCACGCACCACCACCCAAACTAGCGCCTCCTCTTCTTTACGCTTGGCCACCACCTTTGGCTGCCCGCCAGCTGCGCCTCCAGATCCTTCCGCACTCCATTCCAACTTCAATTTAACTCGGAAAAAAAGATACGAACACATATCCTTGATCCTCGGGTCGAGATCTTCGCGTCCATATGTCGCGCTCAGGGAAACGTTGAGTTTCCAGCGTCAATAAATATTTGGACGCCTCCTTCCGCGAGCCATTGCGGCTTCATTCCAAGCCCGAAAAATTAAACGATCGCATACTTGTGATCCTTGCGTCAAGGGCTTCGCATCCATATATTGCGCTCAACAATACTCCATGTTTCTAGCATCAATAAATATTTGGACATTGAAGAACGCACGAAGAACACGTGAAGAATAAAAAGAAAAAGGAGAATGTTTTATGTGTAGGATGATGATCATGTTCATTTGATCATCATCATAATGAATTTAGGATATGAAAAATCAATAAAACGAATTCAAACATATATAAAAACCCATACAGGTTTCCCCACAAACAAGAATTCCCAGCCCGCAAACATATTCTTCGCGGATCAACTTAATGATGAGTTGATCCGGGTTCATTATTTTAGAAGGAACAACCAAGGGAATAATACCATTCTCAAATTAATCCCCCTACCTCAATTCACAAAGGTTGATTTAATGACGAAGAAAAGGAAAGCTTCATTGTTCCGTAGAAGTTGCCGCGGGATGACGGCGTCGCTTCGTCAAGTGTCGAGAAAAAGGAAGCCGAGGTTGGCACTAGCCTTCTTCATGTTCTTCAACGATGAGGATGGAGTTCTTCGTGGAAGGATGAAACTCTTCAAAAACTAGAAATCTCCCAAAAACTCAACTTCACAAGCTAAAACCCAGATAAAATAATACACCTCTTATTTTATTACTTAATCCATCCATTTCAAAAATCCAAAATTCAAAACCTAACTTACATAATTAAAAGACCTTATGTTGTCATATTAATTAGTGTTTATGTGGCATGAATTAATGTGGGAGGTGAGGAGTCACTCAATTAATGTTTAGAGGGGTTAGGGAATTTGAAAAGGTGGGGGCTCGTGTGGGCCCCACCTCACCCTTAATCCTCTCATGGGAAGTTAACAACTGGTGGGTCCCACTCCAACTCCTACACCTAGTATCTAACACCTAGAGAAGAGAAATTAAGTTGAGACACAACTTAATTTTCACTTAAACCGCTTAGTGATGAAATAAAAATAAAACAATTATATTTTTGTTCCGCACTTTTTTTTACACCAACACCCGGGAAAACGGACCTTCCGAAAAGGTGTTCCTAATCAATTACCAGTGGTGAGGTTTCATCGGTTCCGTCGGATTTCGATTCCGAGTACCGGATCAAAAGATTAAAAAACCCACACATACGTTTACTGAACGTACCCAAAAGAAGTTCGGAAAAAGTATTATCAGTCACCCTAGACCCGCGCCGGTCATGGTCAGGATCTGCTTATGTGAAACACGCCCCATAGAATCCAACGGTACTCTCGGATTTTCAATCCACGTTACCGTTTAAAAGATATGAATTTTACAATAAAATAATTTTCATTTAATTATTTTATTTGCAGCTAAAAGCTAACTTTTTCTGGTGGCCTGTCCCAGCCGAAATTAGTATCTGCCTAAATAAACCATGCCCTCACGAGTTCAGCAGTTGTCTCACATTTTTAATCCGAGCTTCCGGTTGTGATTTATAAGAATTTGAAAAATAAAATATTTTATTTAATTATTTTATTTACTGTTAAGCCATTTTTGGAATTTCTCACAGGAGGTCCGCGCTGACAAAACTTAAATCGCGCCTAGGGTAAACCCGCCATCCTGAGCGCAACTGTGCCCTGAGATTTCTGATCTGAGTAACTGTTTAGGAGTTATTACACTTTTTCAGTAAAACTGCTTACCCGCATTAATTTAAGCTTATCAAAACCTTAGAAATTGATTCTGGGCATACCGGGCCTCAGAATCAGGTGCCATCAAAAACTGCGTTCTTGTAAAATCATGAAGAATTTACAAAAACAATTTCCTTAAAATTTCCGGGTATTTACATGTATATTACTATTGGATGAAACAATTGGGTTTCAATGTTAGATTATGGGATAAAGTTCATGAGTAGAGTGGTACATCATAATGGAAAATAATTTGGATGAGATCGGCATGCTATCAAATAAGGATGTGGTATATGGTTATGTGAGTCTTCATGAAACTAATAAGGTTCTAGGTTATGAAGTGGTGTTCCATGGGATATTCTAGCATGTAAATGTTGGTGGACTAAGAGGCTTGATTAGATGCATGAATGGGCATTTTTTATTAGTTTTGGGGATGAATGACTCATGGGATATTGGGTTGGGTTCTAGGAGTGGATTCATTATGTTCTATGATCCAAATGTTTCTAATGGGGATATGATTTCTAGAATGCATTAGAGATAAAAGATAACATTTTCTACTTGTTAAAAGGTGTCGCTGGAGTAAGAACTCATTATTTCTAGATAAATCAATGAGTCATAGTTGAATCTTAGTGGGACCGTCTGATTTTTAACTAGTACATTGAATCATTTAAACTTCCATTATGAATCATTTAGGTCATTGTATAGGAAACCAAGAAGTGTGGTGGTGGGAGTTCTACAAAAAACTAATTTTCATGGATTATTGGTATAATGTAATGATATTTTTGTGAGTTTTGGATACTAATTCCATCTTAAATCATTATAGATCGATATTAGTGAGATGCTTGTTTGTAAGGAGGTTTGAGACCCATGAATGATTATGGAATTCCCTTGAATTAATTTCTTACATTAAAAATGGATGGATGGTTATGGTAATAATTGATGACATCATAGTTTGATCCCATATAAAATGTGATAATGAACAATATATTTAAAATATATTGATTATGAAATGGGGGATGTTCTTCTTCCTAGAAATATAAATGAATATATGGTTAGATAAATAATTTTCTTAGGTTTATGCTAACATAACAACATAAGAACATATTCTATGTTGGGAGGCCACTATAGGCTATGGGTGGATCATAATCATTTCTGATGGTTCCTTTTTCTTCCTTGAATTAGCTATCAAGTAGCTTTGTAAAGGATTGAGAATCGAGATATTATAATGTCTTATTTATCTGGTTCCACGGAAAAATAATTCATATTTGGAAAATGCATTGAATGTAGTCATTTAATTGGTATTTATCTCGGGATATTTTGGTATGGTCATAAGATGATTCATGGGGTTACCCCCATGCCATGAATAATTTCATGGGGTATTCCATTATTCATGAAATGATTCATGGGGTGTTCTATGATTCATTAATTAGATCAAGGGGAAAACCAATTTGTTTACTTTCTTCAATGGGTGAAACCCATTTCAATGAAAATATTTTGGGGGTTAGACATGCGATGAAATAATTTATGAGATTATTCAGGTGGGAAATTGTGATGAAAAGTGTTAAATGTATTGTTACGGTAAAAATAATTAGATCGGATCGATATATTTTTAAAATTGCTTTAGAATTTCATTTTAGCTATGAAAGATTTATTTATATTTTTATCCATGATTAACTAAGGAGAGTTCGGTGTATACAGACCTTATGCATTGCAAAATAATACTCATTTTTTCAGATTGAAATAAAAGATTGGATATGATACACTCCATGGAAGGTGGTTGTTCATGTTCAGAAATAGTATAATGGACTTCATACCCACTGGGTCATTTTACCATTGGGATTTTTTGGAAAAGAATGCCTAATGATAGGGAATACCATGGTTCAAATGTGGTCATGAAATGTTGGGTTCTATTGTGTAAAGAACCACAAACATTAAAATTACATTACCAATTATATAATTTCATTTTGTAATGGATGTGTGATACATAAGATCATATAGTGTTTCAAGGAATTTTATTATAATTGGCTCAGGATTTGGTAAATAAATCACCTTATTCTTGAAGTTTCACTGTGGAAGCTCTATCAAATCTCCATAGTAGAGAGGATTATATAGATAATGGGTTTTTCATACCGTTTTTTTGAGTTTAATGAATGATTGATTGATGAGGATTCCTAGGGATGAGAACTCTTGTGTTGGATAGATTGTAAGAACCGACATTATTATGAAACAATTTTTCATAGGGGGATTTGAAATTATTCTTTGATGGATGGGTGGTTCATAAATATGGGTATCAATGAGATGTTATAATTCATTAAACATCAATAAACGTTTTTTTTTTCAAGTTCAATTTTCCAGTGGAGGATTCAGGTTAATGGGTGAAAAACAATAGAGAAATCGAAGAGTAAGGAAGCAGGAAATAACATAAGGAGCCTGTTCACATCCTGGATAAAATTCACAACCTGAATAATTTTTAATGGGTCAATAATGCATACAATTTTATGAATTTTTTATGGTATTTTGGCATGCATCTGTATGATTTTTATTATTTGAATAGTGATACTTATATCTCACTCCAATCCATTTGGTAACGATGGAAAAGTAATGAATAAATTCATTGTTGTGAACCTGATTACATGTTAATAGTGTTATTGGTTGACCTGATTACTTGTTCACAAGGTTATATGTGAACCTATATACATCTTAATAGTGTTATCCATGAACCTATATAAATTTTCAAAATTTTATTCTTGAACATTATTACATGTTAAAAATGTTTTGGGATGAACTATCATTCATTCCCATAATTTATTCATGTACTTGGTTACATGCCCATTACATTATGTTAGGGCCTCATTTTTTGTTCCAACTGAAATTACTAAATTTTTATCTTTTTATACATGTTAATAATGTTATAAGAGGAGTTTTATGCCACATTTCATTGTTGTATTCCAATTATACACTCTCTTGGCTAATTTTATTTCATGTTTTTTATTTATTCCTTATGAACTCTGATTATTTATGTCATGACTGAATATTAAGATCTTTAATTGGATTTTTATGTTTTTTAAATATTATTATGAGGTTATCATATCATCATTTTCATGTTATTATTATATATCTACCATGATTAAGCTCATAGAAAATATAATCTCACCCATATTCTGTTTTTATTCCCTATGTTATGAAGAATGGTTTAGCGTATTTTATGTTTGTGAAGAGTACTGGAGGTAAATATATTTATTGGATTTATTGACGGTCATTCAAAAAATTAGATGATTGTGTAAATAGTCTCAAAATAAACTAAACTATAATGGTCATTCTTAATGGGTTTGTTTAATAAATTCAGTATTCATCAGTAATGATTTAATATATATATATATATAACCAAGGAAACTATATCACCAATCACCATCCTCTAAAAATCGTTACTAGAATCACAAGAGGGTATGAATTGAATAAATCTTACCTTATAAACATAACCACAATACTACTATCACCCTAATGTCTTCTGGTATCTGACATCCCAAAAACCTAAGGAATATTTTTTTCCCTAATTTAGTAACTCAATATAAACTAATGCATTAATGAAAATGATTACCATTTTGGACAATATTCTAAGAGCAACCAAGATACATCATACCATAAAAAAGGTGTTAACTATAGAAAAATACCCACCAAGGGATTACATACGTGTTTTTTACATTGGAACTATATAATCAAATTCACTTGAAAATAAAAATGGGGTCTTTATTAGTAGATCATAAAAAATATAGTTTTGGAAACTATTACATTAAAATTTGCTGATAGATTAAATGATTCAACCCTCTATTATAAATAAGTTATCAATAACATTAAAGAACATGAATTTAATTTTAATCCAATTTTCCATGTATGATTAATATATATATACCTCCTTCCACTAGAGGCCATCAATAAAACCATAATTACAATATCAAATTACAATTTCATACATGAAAAAACATATAAAAAATAATAATGAATACCATGAACCAAAATCCCAAAACCCTGTTAACCTATATATCCAATCAGACATATAATTTTTACTCACCTCCATATGAAATTTTAAAATAAGAAACACATTCTTTTCTCAAAATACCAAGTTTAAAATAGTAAAACATTATGAATAATTCCTTGATATTTATATGTAATTACGCTGTTAAAAAAACATAAATTACACTCAAGATAAAGATCCACAAGTCACTGAAAAAATCACCCCATATTCTAGAGGCAATCAACCAATTGTGAGAGTTTATAGGAAATATTGGTTAAATTATACTCTCGATATAATTTACATAAAAAATTAAATGACAAATTATCACACACAAAAACATATCATAGTACTCATAAATTGAGTTACATTTATTAAAAACATTAATAAAATAAAAAAAATAACGATGAGATAACAAATAAATAATGCATGTATATAGTCATTCATCCCAAAATATCACCCATGGGTTCATCACTAATAAATATTAAAAAGGAATAAATTATTCAATAAGGATCCACCACTAACCAAAATCCCCACCAAAACCTGAAGTCTTTACCCTATAAGGAAACTCTATCTAGATCAACCATAAAACCTTTTACTAGACTTGAATAACATATATGGAATCTATACATGCACCTTATTTTCTATATTGTATAATTCCATGTATTGTAAACACACCATAAATAAAATATATCAAACACGGGTTAATTTTTCATTAATTCTCTATATATTTTATTATTATAGTTATATTCTATTAACTAATACATTACATTACAAAATAGTACCATCCATATAATATTTTTGTACATAAATGTTTTTTAAAGATTACTCACCAATTTCATTTAAGAACCAGTTTATTATTTTTTTGGTGGGTCAAAATTAAAATATCTTATACTTATATGGTTCTAATAAATCATTGTATCCAATGGAAAAAATTTAAAAACCTATAATGATAAAAGAATCAATTATTGATATAAAATTAATTAAATCTCATTACTTCTTAGAAAAGAATAAACACCCATGAAAATGTTTATCATTTCACCAATAGATCATTTTCATAATAAATATGGAATATTTGCATATAAAATACTACATTCAAAAATTAAATGTTTTTAAACCCATTAGAATCATATAATACTAAGAAAGAAACATGATTTATATAGGAAATCATGGAATCATACCTTCCAAAATCTACCATTAACCATTAAATGATTAAAAAATATTCTTTATTCACAAAATAAAAAAATTTCCGCAAAAGACCTATTATAGGTTAAAATAATCCATAAACAATATTTTTCTAACCGATTTTAGAAATAAAATTGGACTTGTAAGTTATATTATAGTATCCAACCTAGTTATCTCCCTTATTTTTTAACATTGAACATTAGTCATTACTAAATACATTACAAATATAAATCGATCTCACCCATCATCCTGATCTGAATTAGGCTCTCTATTCTTCATTCATAACTCTAAATACATTTATCTTGAAACCCCCAATTGTGTGATTTAATTTTTAATCATAAAATATATTATATATTTATTTGAACCTACAATAATTACACATTCTATTTGCACATAAACAAATATATAAATATCCCTTTCTTTTTGAGAAACCATTATGAGAAATATTTTGATAATAATGGGAAAATTATATTAATTGAAAATCATTGAACATGTAGATGAATATTTATAATGAATAAATATTATGATATAAGGGAAAAGGCAGTCAGGTCATATATGTTAAACGATGTTATTTTTTATTTTATTAAAAAATTAAAAATGATTTATATTATAAATTATTAAAAAATTAATTTTCAAAACATAAAAATAATATTACAATGTAGTTGAAAAGTAATTTAATTAATTTTTTAATCATTTATTATAACATTATTTGATCATGATAAATAATCTCTAATTAAAGATAGGTATTTTAAAGAAATAATTTAAAAAATGGCTATAATGGAAAATCATTTACCTTAAGTCTCATCTAGTTTTTTATGTTCTCTATATCCTAAATAATAAAATTATATTAGATTTATAATTACATAATTAGAATTTAAATTTATATTTAATTTTTATTATTTACATTATTAAATTTAATTACATGACATATATAGTAACTAAAATTGTTACGTTCACGTTGGTCAATTTGGGGTCGTTCAGTTTATAACATTAAATAAACATAAGTGAATTAATCATGGTCATATGTTTAATTTTTAATTAATATAAGTATAATTAATCATGTTATAATTATCATTTTTTCACGTTAAATATACTTTTAAAATCACCCATCTATGTTGTTATGAAAAAATAATGCATATTATTTCATTGAGAAGGTAGTTTATAAGTATGAATGAGTAATGTATTCATTTTTTCACTAGTTAGAAAATAATCAATGTATATAGTATGATAAATTTATAAAATTATAAAAATTTTAATATTTTCATATTTAATCATTATTTCCATACATATTTCAAAATATGTGGTGAAGAAATTATAAACTAATCACTTTGCTTTATCGATGTTATAGTCCAAACATACTTATGAGTAGTGTAAAAATTTTCCAATGGATGGAAACGTAAAAAATAGACTAATATATATATATTTCTAAGAATATATATTAAATAATAATTAATATATATATTCATTTTAATTGTCATGTTAACAATATATATGATCTTGTGATTAAAAATTTTTCGCATCTCCTCGTGGAGTTTCTAGTCCATGTGTACAAATTGAGCAACGATTTCATATATCATAGGATGGAAAGGGTGATGAAAAGGTTTGTGAAAACAAAATAATAAAATTTCATTAAATATAAGATATTTATGTTATTATATCATCATGGTTAAATAATATTATAAATATCTATAAGAAGAAATAAAAATGAAAACACTCTTTTAAGAGTTATCCAACTCCTTCAAAAACATACTTTCTCTTGCACCTGTATACATACTATTATTCTTACTTTGTTGATACCAGGACCACTAAAACATGGATATTGGTGTTATTATGGTATTTTTAAGGCATTTATCAAGATAAAATTCTTCAATTATGTTAATATGTTATTTTATGTGTTCCAATTTATATGTGAGTTCAGTGACACTACTATAATTATATGTCTTAAATTAATATTAAGTCATAGTTTAGGAAAAGTGGAAATAAAAAATTAGATGTTTAATGTTATAAGGCTTTCATTTAAAAAAATTCAAAAAATATAAATTATTTTAACATTTTCAAACATTTTCACATATTTTTTACATTAATAACCCAATTTTTCTCATTTCAGATGGTGAAAATAATTTTACCAATGATATTATTTATGATGACCTAAAATGATATTGGGAAAATTTATAAATTATATTCTATTGATTCCATCTAGGAAATCCAATATTCTATAATATTTTTAAAATTTCCTTAAATTAATTTTAATATTAGAATGAAAAATGCAACGAAAAATTGTTGTTTTAAAAGATATTCTTCCAAAAAATGATCTTATAGTAAAGAAAATTATAATTTAAATTACAATGGAATTAATTATATTATTTTTAAATCAGATGGATCTTCTATTACATAAAAATCTATATAAAAAATGCAATTGGTCTTTTAAATTTCATTATTTAATGAAATGAAATGATTACTTTGCAAACAACTGTATAAACCACAACTCACTCCAAAATCATTATTTTCAACAAATAACAAAAAATTAACCATAATATAATTTTTATATAATTATATAAAAACATTATTTCCATTTTATAGAATTTAACACTCAATTAAAAAAATCATCATTTAAATACGAACACATAATTCCCTAAAGAAATTAGATTGAAAAATCAATTTCGTTTTTCACTGAAAATTTAATTGAATCAATGTAGTGAAAATGATTAAAAAAATATAATCATCAATATTACTATGTCATGAAAATTAGTTTTTATTTACCATTCAAGGGAAGACACAAATAGGGTGTAAGAAATGAATCTCATTAAGATCTCATTAATTGACCTTGATATAACTCATTATATATATTTTTATATATTATTAATAAAAATAAAAAATAAAAAAAAAGAATATAAGATATATTTCAAGTTATTATGTACTAAATAGGACACTGTGATATATTAGTATACCAATTACAATAAATTTTAGATAAATATATCTTTTAGATACTCATATCAACATAACCCAATTAATTTAATGGTTTAACATATCCAAACCATGAACATGTTGATTACCAAATGATCCTCTCTTAGAGATCTGTGGGAAACTAAACAACTATCTCACCATAAGAAATTCACCATATTAAAAGTAGTTATTGGGAAGGAAAATAATAGAGTCAACATCCCACATATGTGAAATCCTCTCCTCAAGGTATGACTCATGGTTATTCATGATGAATGAAATAGTTCATAGAATGAGATACAATAAATCTGACCTATCACATGACATGAGCTGAACCTGAGTATTGTATCCATGATTTTGATGAACACTAAAAGTAGATCGTAAGGATAGATATAAATGACAAAACCCACGCAAAAGTCGAACTATAAACTTGTGCTATGTCCCATAGATAATCATAATATAATAAGTGGATCCATAAGATTGAAAAAAATGGATCCTACCACAAACACATACTAAACATCCAATCCTAGTTAAGTCTTCGGAATAATCTCATAATTTTAGGGTATTTTTTAAAACATATAAGTGTGATGTAACATTTTCAACCACTCATATAATCTAATGAATCCATGTGTGGAATGTTCCTATGGATATGTTAAATTCACTATGTAATCACACTGATAGGATATAAATTCCAACATTACACTATATAATAACGCCTTATCACATGGAAATTATATCTTAAAACCAATGCACCTCCTACCACAACTAATAACCATAGAATTATTCATATATAACATATCATTTCCCTTTATTTCATATTTATTCATCTCTAAAAACATAAATGATAAACTACCCAACAATATCATGTATGAAAATATTTATAAACTAAATCCATTGACATAAGCATCTCACCCATTGTGGAATACTCTATGTTCATGAGGACCTAATTATTCTCCACCCATTAATATCTACACACATCCATAAACTCATAAAAATATAATAGCCAAGGTGTCTACCTAGAAATATATATAATGTATGGTCTAACTACTCTTCCAATATCCCACAATCCATCCCTTTTTACAATGAATCACTATGGAAATATAAACACAGTCAGGGAACATTTTCATACCCTCATCAAGACATCATGAAAAGTTACCACATCCCATTACTGAGTTCTATATCACATATCCCATGGGAGATAAATTATTCTTACCATACAGGGGAGACCATACTCCATACACTATAAATAATCCTAGAGAGCTTATCACAGTCAACTCAATCCCTAAGTCACTACACATAATCAATGTAGTATTCCCAAAAATACATGAGAGGAAAGAATTTCTAGACCATCACCCATACCACTAATAGAAAAATTATCACAATATTATCCCTTTAAAATTTAATATATGATATGTATAACAAATTATATGTCAAAATTTTACACTATAAACCCTCATATAGACATTTTTCATCCATTATCAATGGAGATAAATTCCTTGATAATCTATAGATCTCAAAAAACATAATGTATCACTCATTGTAACACATTAATAATCTATTCAGATTAAATTTCTAATTATGTAACTCTTGGTCCCTTCAAATTCTAAAACCTGAACCACCATTCTGGTTTTCACTACTATACATAAACTATCATATAGTTAAGAATCATAAAGGCCACCAATATTATTAATGGGGTTACCCATGTTAATTTATTCTCAACATCAATAATCCAACAACACACTAGTTATTATGCCCCTATAATAAGACATAATGAATCATTAGTAAATTATTAAAATTAGTAAATTATTTTATTATTTAATAAGAATAATAATTGTTAATAAAATATTTTTTTGAAGAATACACCCCCTGAAAACAAAATAGAAAATATGTGAAATGATATTTTGGACACATGAAACTAGTATTATAAGGATAAATATCATATAAACCTTGTACATATAATAATTCCATTAAATAAAACTCACATCCCTATTAAAATTCATCAAATGACAAATATTAAACAAAATGATGAATAATTTTGGTTCCTCAAACCCACACTTCTGATTTCTTTGTAAAAAATGATAACATTAAATAATATATTCAATATAATGTGAGAATATATTACCATTATTTTACAACATTAAAATATTTTAATCATTAAACATCACAAATAACAATTAAATTCCATGATTAGAGAGTTCAATGTCTTTTAAGATCATCTATATAAGTTAAATATTTTAATGTAATTTTTTGTGTTACTCGATAATTGATTCACACTACACTCCATTTTAGAATTATTATTTGTCTTAAATACCTTCATAACTAGGGTAATGGAAAAATAATTTATGGGTGAGATTGAACTCATTATAAGGGAAATGCCACTGCCTATCCCCTAGGGCCTGTCCCGTGACTACCCCAAGCCCACCTTCCATAGGATAGGGGATAGAAACTTGCACCATAGGCATATTCCCTAAAACTGGGAAAGAATTTCCTTTATAACCTGGAAGCTCATGAAACCTTGCACACTACAAGATACGAACTCAAGTAAACTAAACAGTAAACTGAGTGATTGCAGTAAGTAAAACGGTCCAGGATACAAGCCCAACTGGAAAGTACAAGTAAAAAAAATAAAATACAACTCAATTAAGAGAAAGACAACTACTGGGTCATCCTCCTAGGTTCCTACCTAAAGGGTAGATTCAAATCGCCTCCTCAGCACTCCATTTCCACCAGTCTCCTCTGCATACCGACACACTGTATGTTCCAGCTCTGAGCACTATCCAGGCCCTATACTCTCACCATAAATCAGTGTTGTCCTTCGTCTTCCCCCAAAAAAATGAGGTGCAGCCATAGCCCGTGCTGGGGTGAGAATAAAAATACTAAGTATGTACTCTGAGACCCTCATGGTATCACAAATACAAAAAGGATAAAACTCAAAGCATAAAGTCAACTTTCAACCCTATTTAGGTATATGCCCATACATATACATAAGTTATCAAGAATACCCATCTCAATCATGAGGAAACATAGGGTCCAACACAAAATCCCAAAGCTAAACTGTTCAAAAATGGAAGGAAAACCACAAAAGAAAGAACCACATAGGTACACCACATAGGATAATACCCCCAAGGTATTACAACGAAGCAAAGTTCCACAATGGTATGAACTCTCCTCACTCCAGGTATAATTAAGGTACAATAGTAGAGATAATTAGATGTAACTACTGAATCAGCTTACTCAGTTAAGTGGAAGACCCATGAAGGATCAATAATCCCCATCAGACCCACATATAATCTCTAGTTGCTAACCCACACTGGATCGCTCAGTGCAGATCCACACAGGGTCACTCATTGCTAACTGACACAGGATCGATAGGTGATGACTCACATAGGATCTCTAGGTGTTGTCCCACACAACATCTCAAGGTGCTGGCCCATTCAGGATCACTCGGGTAGTCCTGTATGGAATTCTAGAGTGGTTCCATGTGGTACCCTCAATCACAGACCCACAAAGGATCTCTTCCTTAATTCAGAGACAACTACTGGGCTCCCGCGCTAAGTTCTCTTGTCTCTGGGAGGGTTAGCTCTACAAACCACTTGTTGATACTCCAAGTGCCACGAATCCCATAAAGAAGTAACACAAGGGACCTCCACATCCTAGGGTTATAAACGCAATAGATGATTCATCGATCAGATGCCTGATCTATGAGTTAATAGCCTTTTAGTCCCGGGGGGTGGGGGGCGTTGGATTCGTGATCTAGCCAACACTAATGTACACCACCATTACCCAAATTTCTAGTAGGGTATACTCAAAGGGTCCCTCTCGCTACAAGGATTCTAGAGCTGCTGATGGTTCATCAAACGGTTGCCCGGTGCTAGTGTTATGGCCAAATGAGTGTAAATCGGTCGAAGTGGGTCTGGCTCCGGTCTGACATGGTTGGACTGACTCGGCCCGACTCGGCCTGGGGTGACCCTATCTGGGTCATCTAGTCCTGACCCACTGGGTTAGGCCCGGTCCACTGGTAGCCCGACATTTTGGGTGCGGATTGGCCCGCTGGGCGGCCCAGCAGGCTGAGAGGGACACGAGGGGCTGTAGAGCGGTTCGGCCACGGAAGGCACGAGGCCGTAGGGGAGCTCGACCGTGGGGGTGTTGCGTGTTTTCATGACGGCTCGGCTGTGGGTGGCACGAGGACGCGGGGCGGCTTGGCCATGAGGGAGCTTCGTGGGCGCGGGGGGGGGGGGGGGGGGGGGGCTCGGCCACGGATGACCCGAGGTTGCAGTGCAGATCTGAGGGCCACAGGGCGACGCGACAGGCTGCCGGCGGCGAAGCGCCGTGGGGCACAGAGGCCATGGGTGGTGGTGGCCACTGGGCGATGTCATTTCCTTCAGCACCTTTGTCTCCTTCATCTTGATTGATAGATGTCCTCCTCCATCATGAAGAACAACCGAATTATCCCAATAAATTCAGAGAGGACGGTCCATGTTTATTTCGCCCGCACTCTCTGCATTAGTGTGGTAACAATATACTATAATACTTCAATCACAAGAATATAAATAATTGTAAAAGTAAATAATTCAAAAACCCTCCCAACCTCATTTGATTCGTCGATAAAGGTTGCATGGAATGATAGGACATTGTTGGGGATAGATGGGCGATAGTGACGTTGACATTCCCTCACTCATCAGTTCGTTGGTGTTGAAGGCATTCCTCATCAATTATTTTCCCGAGGAAGAAGTCGAAGTCGAAGTCATCATTATTCGTTGACATTATTCATTGGAGTTCTTTCTCTCAATTCTCCTAGCTTCTCCCTTTTGTTATGAGTTTACCCAAATTCCTCCAAAAATGAATTCGCCAACATTATAGAGGTTGTTGTCACAATTTCAAATTGGAATAATTAATTAATTGAGTTACTGTATTAATTAAAGTGGGTGGCATAATTAATTAGTGGGAAGTTCAAGAGACTTTCCCTCATTTAAGTGGAAGGTTCAAATGGGTTTAGTCTCCGGTGGTCCCCAACACCATAACCTATCATGGGAGGTTTTATGTTTGGTGGTCCCCACCTCCAAAACCCCCAAGGGAGGTTTAATTCTGGTGGTCCCCAACTCTCAACATCCAAAAATAGTTTCAAAATAAAATAAAAATAAAATGTTACACCATTTTTTTTCGCTCATGAAAAAGTAAAAAACTAACTTCCACCCTCGACCTACTATGGTCGACGTGAAGGTATTCATATGTGAATAGTAACACTTTTAGTTCAACGGTGTCCTCATATTTTAATTCCAAGCACCGATTCAAAAGTTACAGAAACCAACTCACACGTTTATTGAATATACCAGAAAAAAGATCAGAAATTAATTTCCAACACTCCAGGCCTCAGAATCACGAACAGTCAAATTTTGTGGACATATAAAATTCCAATTTAACTAAAAAAATTACATGGAAATTTTGTGTCTTTAAATTATACCCCCCATCAGGTCATTACGTACCCATAAACAACAACTCGGACTAACAGAAAAATTGGGGATACTGAGAATGTATCTGAGCCTCCTTCTCCCATTTTCTCTCCTAGAGGTTCTTGTGCCGCATGCGAATGCACACTAGTGGTATCGACCATCCATGAAGGACCTGCCCTTATTGATCCTCAATATCTACTGGAACCTCTGTAAAAGTTACTCCATCTTTGACGTCCACCTCTCCATGGACGATGATGTGAGAAGGGTCATGCATGTATCTTCTCAGCTGGGATACATGGAAAATGTCATGAACTCAGTGTAATTGAGGTGGAATAGATAAGCGGTAATCCAACTCGCCAACTCTGATGAGGACATGAAAAGGTCTGATGAACCTCCGAGATAACTTGTTGCCTCATCCAAATCTTCGCAAACCTCATCAATGTGTGACCCGTAGAAAGACGTGGTCACCATGCTCAAACTCTAGAGGTCTTCGTCTTCTATTGGCATAAGACTTTTTCCTACACTGTGCATTCTTCATCCACTGCAGGGTGATCTTCAATTTCTCTTTGGTAGCCCATACCATCTTTGGTCCCACTAGTGTTGACTCCCCTGTGTCAGTCAAACACTAAGGTGATCTGCATGTTCACCCATACAATGCCTCGAAAGGTGAAATCCCAATGGTGTAGTGATAGCGGTTGTTGTATGTGAAATCCATCAATGGAAAGTGATCCTCCCAGCTGCAACCAAAGTCGAGGACACAAGCACGTAGCATGTCCTCGAGGGTCTAAATGGTTCACTCGGTCTAGCCATTCATCAAAGGATGGAAGGCAGTGCTCAAACAAAGCTACATCCCGAAAGCCTCTTACGTTACCTTTCATATCAAAGAAGTAAAACGTGTATCACGATCAAGGACAATCGTCGAGGGTACTCTTTTTAGCTGCACAATATTCTGCAGATAGAGGAGTCCCATGATCTCTACTGAACCCCGCTCTCTGATCGATAGGAAGTAGGATGACTTTTTGATTAAGTTGACGATCCCCTAGATCGATTCATGAACTCTAGACGTACATTGAATTCTGATCATTATGCCCATGGATATCTCATCCAACTTCCACTCTCAGACCTCTAAATGTTGAACCAAGCCTGCTGGTACCTGATGCTCCTCCTTCACTTGCTGACAAGTAAGGAATCAAGAGACAAATTCTGCTACTGATGTCTTAAATCTCGGCCACTATTGCTGACTTCGGAGATCTTGATACATCATCTCCACTTATGGATGTACAACAAGAGGGGATGTGTGGAACTCCCTCAACAATTCCTCCCAAAGCAACACCGGTACCATGGTACGTCCTCTGAAGATGATGAATTTCTCCCCACACTCAGAAAATACATTAGGTGCATGTCTTGTGGATATCTGAGCACACAGTGTCTCGAAGTCAGCATCCCTATGCTGCACCTCCCGAAATCAATGAATAAGTGGAGGAGTGACTATAAGATACTAAAGAAAAGCTGCTCCACCTCTATCGACAATGGTTATCTGCCAAGCGTCCAGCTGATCCATTACATCGCTTAGCAGATGTTTACCATACCTCGTGCTGAGTGCATCTGCTACAACATTCCCCTTCCCTATATTATAGACTATCTCAAAGTCATTTTCTTGGAGGAACTCAAGCTAGCGTATCTATCTCAGGTTTAGGTACTTCTAAGAGAAGATATACCTAAGACTCTTGGGATATGAGTAGATAGTATAAAGTTCTCCCATCAGATAGTGCCGCCACATCATCAAGGCGAAGACCACCGCAAATAACTCCATGTCATGGGTAGCTTAGTTCTACACATGCTATCTTAGTTGTCCAGAACCATATGTGATCACTGCTCTATCCTGCATCAAGACACATCTGAGCCTGTTACCTAATGCATCACAGTAGAATACCTAACCGACACCCTCCTCTGGAAGCCTCAAGATGGGGCACTAGTCTGCCTCTGCCTCTGCTTCTAAAAACTCTACTGGCATCTCTCCAACCACTTGAAGTGTTTCCCCTTCTCCAACAAGCCTAATAGTGGTTCTAAAACACTCCAGAAATCTTGAACAAACCTCCGATAATATCCATCCAAACCAATGAAACTATGTACCTCCATCACACTCTTGGGTGGCTCCCAAGAATGTATCGCCTCAATTATTGTTGGATCCACTACAACTCCATCCTATGATATAACATATCCTAGAAAATAAACCTCTCGGATCCAAACCACCACTTTGAGAGCTTACCATAAAGATTGTGCTCTCGGAGTGTGTGTAGTACTACCTACAAATGATAGGCATGCTTCTCCTCAAATGCCGTGTAGATCAAAATTTCATCGATTAAGACTACTAAAATGTGATCAAGGTATGGATGAATGATCCTGTTCATGAGTCCAATGAACACTACTAGAGTTTTGGTTACACCGAATGGAATAACTATGAACTCGTACAGGTCGTACTGACATTTTAAAGATGTCATTTGCACAACCTCATATTGTACTTTTAACAGGTGATTGCCTGATCTGAGGTCTATCATCAAGAACCATTGTGCTCTTTTCAGCTGATCAAAGAGTTCGTCAATCCTTAGGATTGGATACTTGTTCTTCCCGATCACCTGGTTAAGGTGTAGATAGTCAACACAATGTCTCAATATCCCATCCACCTTATTGGAGAACAAAATCGGGGTTGTCCAAATAGATAAACTAGGCCAAATGAATCCATTGTTCTATAAGTCCTCTACCTATACCGGAAGCTCCTGAAGCTCCACAGGAGCCATCCGATATGCTGGTGTAGATAAGGGTTCCATCCTGGGGTGCAAGTCAATGTAAAAGTCCACTTCTCTCTGAGGAGGTGGACCCCGAACATCATCAGGGAAGACATCCGTAAACTGGTCTACCACTATAGGATAACCTGAACTCTCCACATAAACTTCTCTGAGGGTAAAGCTAGCCAACTGATGAGAGATCAGTTGTTTACTCCTCAGGGTATGTCCAGCCTGAGCAGCAAAGGCTCCCTTCTCACCGAAAAAGGTATGTATGGTCCCATATGTGCAGAAACAGAATATATTGTTCCTAATATAGTCTATCTCAGGATGGACTGTAGATAAGCAGTCCATACCCATGATGACATCATAAGGCATCGACGCTTCTCCAAGGTTATCCAAACTCCAACTCTCACATCCTAGAGTAATATCAGACAACTAAAACTAGTGCATAATCATCAAATCCACTCTTTTAGGAGTCCCTATATGTAAGGATTGAGTCAACGTATCCATGGAAATCTCTGATCACCAAATGAGGGACGTGACAATAAAAGAATGACTGGTACCTGTGTCTATAAGTACTGCAACTAAGGTGGAGTAGACAAATATCGCACCCCATATCAGCTCCAGAGATCCATGGTCATAGGCCTCAGCTGCTTGGTACTGAGCTCACCCCTTTCCTCATACTTTCTGTGGTCGGTGTGGACCAACTGGTGGTGGTGGCGGTACCATCTCAAATCGTCGCCTACCACCAATTGCATAGTTAGCTCCTTTGCCACGTCTGCCTACTCCCTGTGCAACTCCTCAGTTGAATCTCTATCTTTTTCTGGGTGGTCCCTCGACCATCTACAAATCATCCGTATGGTGGGTTGGAAAATCACGAGCCATGTGACCCTCACCGCCGCATGCCTAATAATGCCCTCTCTTGGAATGAATGGCTCTACTTCGTGTGCCCACACAACCGACCCTAAATCCTGTAGTCGTCCACCTGTAGGTCTGGTCCCCTTTGACCTCTGTGTCAACTATCTACTACCAGCTGTAGAAGACTGAACTACATGATGACTGGTGGTGGGACTTGCTGTTGTTGACTGCTTAGCAAGAGAAAACTCCACTAAGAAGGCTCTCTCTAACACCCACGCCTGTGTCAGGATGCTGTGTGAGATCATAAAAGCCCTGATCTCCAGCCTGAGCCCCTTTTCGAAGTCCTTGGCCCGGAATAATAGGTTACACACCATATCAATGGAGTATAGTGTGATGTTGGTGAATCTCGCTAAGTAATGAGCCACAGTCATGCTTCCCGGCGAAAGATGAAGTTGCTTTTTTATAAGAACTATGCGAAGGGTTTCAGGGACAAACTCTTCCCAAAAAGGCTCTCAAAATCTACCCAGAGAAGTGTCACCTCATTGTGAACTTGTAGAATCAAGCTCCACCATCTTCCTACAGCTGCTCGTTGAAGGTTGGATGCAGGGATCATCATGAGATCAGCTGGTGTCTCCACTAGTCAGAAAAATCTCACCATGGCCTTTAGCCAGTCCTCAACCGCCTGTGGGTCCATCTCTCCCCTATACCTAGGTGGCCTCTAGTGCTATAAATCATGCAACATACTAATGTAGAATGCACTATCTATTGGTAGGGCTGGTGGAATTGGTGTCCCAATAGGTAACGGTACCGCTGGTGCCTCCGCTGGTGCTTCTCCTGGAAGAGGGCCCTAAACCGAGGCCTTGTAGCTCAGTGGGCTTTCAGAGTATACAACACTCGGAACCCTATCTGGAAATCTACATGGAGGAATCCTGAAAAGAAACATGTGTGCCATGGTCAATAATTTATAACTGGTGAGCTGACTCAATAGATCACAATAAAAACTCTTAAAAACACACACACAATCAGTGTTTTCGTGCACTGTGTTAGAAATAAGAAGTCAGGGTCCTGGTGTGTGGATACGTCAGCCAGCGCACCAAGAAAAGAATCCCTAAATTGATAACCACGCAAAATCAAATAAATACTATTGTTATAAAAAATAATAGAGTCTTATGTAATACGGTTGAACTGACTACTTTTATACCAGTTTTTCATGAACTATCTCTCGGGGCCCGGGCCGTGACTACCCCAAGCCCACCTTCCATAGGCTAGGCACTGGAGACTATCACCAAAGGCCTATTACCAAAAACTAGGAAGGAATTTCCTTCATAACCTATAATAAAATGCAACCAAGCACACAACAAGATATGAATTCAAGTAAACTAAATAATAAACTTAGTGAGTGCAGTAAGTAAAATGGGCCAGGATACAAGCCCAACTGGAGTGTACAAGTACAACTGAAATACAATAAAACAGAAGTAATAGAATGACATCTACTAGGTCATCGTCCAAGGATCCTACCTGACGGGTAGGTACATATCATCTACTCATCACTCCACATCCACTCGTCTCCTCTACGTACCGACACGTCGTATGGTCCACCTTCGAGCATCGTGCAGTCCTGGTACTCTCAGCCTCGATCAGAGAAGTCTGTCTTATGCACAAAATACAATGAAGGACATTCGTAGCCCATTCAGGGGTGAGTATAAAGATAATTAGTAGGGACCCCAAGACCCTCAAGGTCTCACAAATCCACACATGATAAACCTCAAAGCAGGAAGTCAACTGGCAACCTAACTTAGGTATATGCCCATATATATACCTAATTTATCAAGTATAACCATATCAATCATGAGGAAACATAGGGTCCCAATCAGAAGCCTAAAGCTCAACTATTTCACAAAGAATGTAAAACCTCAAGGGAAAGTACCACACAGTTACGTCACCTATAATAATTCCAACAAGGTATTACCACAAAGGAAAGTACCACACAGGTACAAACTCAGTTCACTCCCGGTATAAATTAGGTACAATTGTTGAGATGATTATATTTAACTACTAAATCATGTTAATCTATTAAGAGGTAGACCCACGGAGGATCAAAAATCATCATCAGAACCACATCGGATCTGTAGGTGCTGACCCACATAGGATCGCTCAGTGCTGACCCACACAAGATTGCTCAGTGATCACCCACAAAGGATCGATAGGTGGTAACCCACACAAGATCGCTAGGTGATGACCCACACAGGATCATTCGGGTATGCCATAATTAGATCCTTGATAGTTTCAATGTGGTACCCTCAATCTTAGATCCACGAAGGATCTCTTCCTTAAGTAACATCCAGATATAGGGTTTCCGTGCTAATCTCGCTCATCTCCAAGAGGGTCTGCTCCACAAGACACTAGTCGATAATCCAACTACCAAAATGTCCCATTAAGATGTAACAAAAAGGATCTCCACGTCATAGGGGTCTCAATGCAACAGACAGTATGTCAACTAGACGCCCAATCTATGAGTTAATAGCCTTTTAGTCCAGGGGGCCCAGTTTGATTCGTGCTCAATCCAACCCAACCATACCAAAACATAATCCAAATCTCTACGGGGTATAATAAAATGGAAGTTATCACTATAAGGTTTCTAGAGCCCATGACGGTTCATGAAACGGTTACCTGGTGACATAGATATGGCCAAAAAAGTGTTGAAGGGGTTGAAGTGGGTCTGGGGTCGGTCCGACCGAGTGGGACCGACCCGACCAGACCTGGAATCGGCTGCTCCGGTCTGGGTCGACCCAGCCCAACCTGCTAGTTCTGGCCTGGCCCACTGGGTGGCCTTTCCCATTGTGTTTGGTTCGGCCTATTAGCGGGTGCGACCTGTGCCGAGCTGTCTGGCAGGCCGCGAGGAGTCGAGTAGGGGTTCGGCCACAGACATTGCTAGGCTGTTGGGCGGCTCAACCGCAAGGGTGATGCGAGGGTGTGGGGCAGCTAGGCCATGGGTGGAGTGAGACCGTGGGGTGGCTTGGCCACAGATGATGATGCAATGGAGTCTTGGTCATGGGGATGCTAAGAGGGCACGAGGTGGCTCTGCCATGTGGGTGCCATGTGGGATCGGGGTAGCTCGGCCATGGATTAGATCGGTCATGTACATCGTGAGGCCGTGAGGCAACATGGATGGTCGTGAAATCTCGATGGGCCGCAGGTGGCATAGCTAGGGCGCGGGGTAGCACAAAAGGTTGCAGGCTACGGACCGATGCGGAGCACGATAGACGGCAGAGGCCACAGGCGGAAGAGCACCATGGGGCATGGAGGTCGCGAGTGGTAGAGCTGCGGGCAGCCGTTGCTGAAGGGTGGTGTCTTTTCCTTCGTATCCTTTGTAAACTTCATCGCAGTTGATAGACGTTCTCCTCCATTATGAAGAACAAATGAATTATCCCAATAAATTTGGAGAGGAATGTCCCTATTTGTTTGGGGAACACTCTCTGCATTAGAGTGTTAGGAAGCAGCTATAATGCATGAATCAAAATAATATCAATAATAGGTAGGGGAAGTAATTCAAACACCCGCTCTACCACATTTGTTTCATTGATGAAGGTTGTGATGAAGGAGAGGACATTGCTGTGGATAGATAGACGTCAGTGATGTCGTTGTTCCCTCGATCCTCGGTTCGTTGACATTGAAGATGTTCCTTATCAACGATTGTACCAAGGAAGAAATCGAAGTCGATGTCGGCGTTCTCCATTGGCGTTCTTCATTGGAGAACGTTCTCCCAATTCTTCATGTTTCTACCTTTTTCCAAAAGTTTTCGCAAATTCCAGCACAAATGAATTAGCCAACATTATAAAATATGTTGGCATAATTACAAATTGAATAAATATTTAATTTAGTTGGGGTATTAACTAAAGGGGGTGGAATAATTAATCAAATTGAAGTTCAAGAGACATCCCCTCATTTAAGTGGGAGGTTTAGATGGGTTTAATCTTGGGTGGTCCCCACCACCATAACCTCTCAAGGGAGGTTTTAGGTTCGGTGGTCCCCACCTCCATAACCTAAAGCGGAGGTTTAATTATGGTGGTCCCCACCTCTCAACATCGACATGGAGTTTCAAAATAAAATAAAAATTAAATGTTATACCGTTTTATTTTATTTTATTTTCTCACGAAAAATTGAAATACTCACTTCCACCCTCGACCTACTGCGGTCGTGATGATGGTCTCTTTAAGAGAATATCAGCACTGCGAGTTCAACAGTGTCCTCATATTTCAATTCTGAGCACCGGTACAAAAGTCATAAAATCCTTCTTGCACGTTTACTAAACGTACACAAAGAAATTTCAGAAATTCATTCCAGGTACTCCAAGCCTCGGAATCAGGCAATGTGAATTTTCACAGACTTGTAAAATTTCAATTTAATTAAAAAAACATACACGAAAATTCTAGGTCTTTACTAGAAAAACTCATCAATATTTCATTGTCGGTATGATCATCAACTAATGAGAATTTATTCTGAGGGGATAAATAAATATCTTAAATAACAATTTATAATATTATTTTTCTATAAATTATACTAAAATGTCATATAATCTTCAATTAATATATTTATATATATATAACATAAAAATCAGTTGGAAATCTATGATAATTGACAAGAGGAATGGTTAAAATACATTGGGATAATGATATTACATGTCAACATAATACAACATAATATTAAGCAATGGAATAAACATTGGAATATAAATCATATCATAGTTGATATAGAATCACTAACTAGTTCATCTAACATTGTTTTTTAGGAATTACTATAGGATTATCATAGAGGAGCAAGAATCACTATCAGATTCTGATAAACATTGTGGGGTATACATCAACACCTGATTCTGATAATCAGTATAGGGTAGGTATCAATTTTATAAATCCACAAAATCTAGGTGATTAGGTATCACTTATTGAATCCCATAAATAATGTTAATATTGCATCACTTCCAACATCCCATAAATATTTCATATTAGGTATTATATTCTAATTACCATTGTGGTGTGATCGTCAATACTGAAGTCTCATAATAATCGTGTGATATATAAATACTCAAAAAATGCAATGTATGTTGGTATAAGTCCCTAGATGTCACATAATCGTCATCCATACACATAAGCATTGTTAGAAAAAGAAAAATAAAAATACATCAAACATTTCATGATTTTATAATAGAAATGTGGTGGGTTTCATGAAATGATTATATCGAAATTTCAATGAGACATCAAAAAACATAAATGGTGGGTTAAAATTATCCACAATGTAACATAAGAATTATTATGTGTATTTTCAATGATAAAAATAAAATGTTAACATATTTGGGTATATCAGTGAAAAAATATATGGGATCCAAATGTTTGAATGGTGTGAAATCTTTTTAAGAATTTGTTCTCCAAAATGAAATAATTTGTATTCATACATTTTTTTAAAATAAAAACATACAAATGAATGTTGGTTTTCTGAAAAAAAAAATTTCAAGATAAATAATATTTTAAAAATTATCCAATTTGAAGATATAAATGAAATTAATAATTATTTAAAAAAAATCATCTAAAATACCATTTAAAAAAAATCCTTTTTGAAAAAACTACTAAATTTGAATATTATAATATTATTTAATTTTGATATTAAAATAATGAAAAATTAAATTCATTTAGTATCCCATTATTAAATATGTATTTAATATTTATAAATAATAATAAACATATAAGACGAGAAACCATATGAGACTTTTTTTGAAAAGGCATAAAAATAATCATAAAAGATGATGTTATGATCCATATTTAGTTTTATTTATTAAAAAGTAAATGTGAATGATTTTGAGAACATTTAAATTTAAAAGGGATATTATATTATTGTTCCATGAGAAGTATACACGTTTGTAGATGATATTTTTAGTGGGTGACAAAACATTTTTTTTTGAAAAGAAGAAGAAAAAATAACATTTTTAAATACATTTAAAAACTACAACATAAAAAGAGAAAAAATTAATTTAAAAAGAAGATAAATAATTAAGAATGTCACCTAAGTTAAGAAATAATTTTTCTACAACTATAAATGATAATGGTTTTTGTAATAGAAAATTTATACAACTATATAATGTTGTTATTATAGAGAATGTGAATTATTCTCATTAGTGGGATACTTGTGAAAAATTAATTTTATCAATGAAAAATATTATAATTAAAATTTAATTATCAACTATAGTGGAAAATAATGTTCCCTTAAATAAATTAAATGGGGGTATGAATAAAATATTAAAATTAATGTTCAAGAAGAATTATTTTAACTAAAAACGGGAGTTTAGTTAATAAAACCCCATATGATAATGTTAAAGAAAGAATAAAAAGGAATAATATAGTTATAAATAAATGTATATTAAAATACCATTTGATGAAATATGTTCATTATAATTAATGATCATAGCTATATAAAAACACCAATAAAATTAAATTATGGTTGAAATATAAAATACATATAATTAGCAGAATATGTGTTAAAGAACCCCCTTATAGGTACCACGATATTTTAGGTAATAATCATTTGATTATTACATAATAAAAAATAATTTCAGAACCCTGGATACGATTAAGTAAAAAAATGATTTGGTTTGATTAATAAAATAATGATTAATAGAACTTTATTAGAATGTTTGTAACTCACTATATGAAAATGGTTTTGACACAAATGCTTACAGTATTATTGACTGACACTCCTCAATCACATAGCATAAAAAATAATTAAATTATGTATATTAAATACATTATTATTAACATCATTAAAATATATTTCCTTTAATAATAACCATTTATTTACATATGTTATTCCTTTATTATTATTTTCACATATATTTGTTATTTGAGGTTGTTCTTTCAATCTCAACATTAAAAGTTTGGTATACAGACCATGGTTAAAGGTTTTTATTAATAACCATAATATGCCACCTCCTAGACCAAAAATTGTCGATGAGGCCGGTGGTCTGCACAATTATTCTGGCATGATTCCCCAAACACTAGATTCTATTGACTAGCGACGAGGGACTATGTGGTTATCATAGAAAGACTATGTAATTATAATAAAATCTCACAATATTATGTAAAAAAATATATTTTATATAAATCTAGATTAATCTAACAACATGGAAAAGTGCTAATAAATTTATACAACACTAGGTGTGATAAGAAATAAATGTGTCCCAAACACTATAATAGATCCCTCAGTGGAAGATCATACACAAGAAATACTCAAATGGAATAAAATAAAAATGAGGAAAATAATTTATCCATAACTGGACTTGATTCCATCCCATTTTAATTATCCAACTCTAATATAGGAATAAAAATCAACATACATCATTCCATAACTAAAACCAATACATGTGAATATGAATGGTGTCTTCATGGGTACCCTTGCGCCATGAAAACATGATGTTCATATTATAATATATCAGTATGACAACACCAATGTTGTCCCTATAAATGACCCATATATATAAAGTACATTCAATAGTGCTCGAGTAAAAAATTAAAAATACAGCCATCGATAATTTTCTCTAAAAATGAAAAAACAATAATTTTATAGAAATTATTCATAACAATAATGGTACATGAGTTCTTTATATAGGGTTGGAGTGTCTTTTATCATATCATAATGATCATTGCATACCATATCCTTTTTACAGTAATATACCCATAAAAATCCAATAAATTCAAATGGTGACATGTTCACCCTAGGTCCATCATGACCAACCAAGTCCTCTTGGGAGATTTTTTCACCCTATATTTAAATTAATTAATTTCATTAACATGGATTATAGATTCTACCAAGTATAAGCCCTCACAAATTAATCTACCCATGGGGGAATGTTTAGGATAGTCATAACCTTCAAATCAATCTCTACCCTTGGAGGATATTTTCACTACAATCATAACCATAATTAATTCATTAACCCAGGGGGTTCATAATCATTTTTTTCTATACCACACCAACCGTAACAAAAATATATATAAATTTTACCTTGTCATGATAGAAAATAATGTCAATAAAGAAAAATTTAAATTTTATATTTTAAAAAAGTAAAATTTATATTATCCAAAACCATTTCAGTTTTCTTTCAATACTAATGAAACTTTACCACTTTAAATTATATTTCTGAAATATAATTTCTGGACTATGATTTTTAAATATACCTATTGAAAAAACAGCAAAAAAATAAAAACCCATAGAATTAATTTAGTTTTGAAAACCAAACCAATTAATATGTCTATAATATATATTTAATGCTCCCCTTCTAAAATAAATTTGAAATTACTTTTTCAAAATTATTATCATTAAAAATATTTTTCATTGATCTATATTATATTATATGTCAATTCAATTATTGTGAAAATCCATTTCAAAACCACTGATTAATATCAAACCACCTATAATAAATTAAAACTCGAAGATTTCCTTTTAGGTATCTAGTTTAAAAGGTAAAATCAGTTCAATGTGATCCAATAATAAATAAATTCACATAAAGATCATGGCATGTCATAGGGTGTTAAATAAATAAATTTCTAACAAAAAACATCTAATTCTTTCTTATGGAAAATTATTGGTCAACTATTGAAACCATCATCACATGAACTAAAAAATGTATAGAAAGGATATTCTAAAATTTATAGATATTTTTCATTAAAATATTTATTCCAAATTATTTTAAATTGGACATAATTTCCCTTAGTCTCTCCAACCCTCATCAATTACCAAATATTCTTCTACCACACATCATACTTAAAACTCACACAAGAAAATATTAAAAAATTGAACATTTAAAATTAATCCAAAACCAAATCTAAAAAGGAATTGTTGAACATAGGACCTAACATAATGTATAAAAATTGAAATTGTTTCTAAATACTTTATGGTTACACATGATCCACTACTGGAAAGATTCTTGAAAAAATTAATAACCAATGGCTCCAAAAGAAATATAAAACAATTTTTATTTAATGGATAATACATTATAACATTGAATTTTAAACATAACTCCACCAAAATAACATCCAATTTTCCATAATCTTGTGATTCCACCTAAAAAATTCGAATAAAAGAACCATGATACATGGTAGATTCCACCAAACATCAATATAATCAACTCCAAATAACCTAACGGAAGAACTACATTATTAGAGGGGAAGAAGAGAAGTGGAAATGAGGTTTTTATAGTCAAATAATTACCTCGAGAGAATAATAATATAGAATGAAACTCCCAAATCAAATGTTATAGTATGGGGATGAAGGGTTCGAACCCCATGGGAATGGGCCCGAAACATTTGGGAATGGAGAGTTTTAAACCTGAAAATCATGATCTAGAGAATAGTCGGGTTTTATTATTAAGGGAAAGTATAATGTTGGTACTACACCACTGACTAGTTGTTGATCCTGATAGTGATAACAAGCCCATACCGAAACCTATATTAAGACAATATCATTCTAGTAGGGTTTTAGTTGTGGGATACCACATCCTTGAACTCACAGATCTCCTATAGTGCTTTATGTTTCCTCCATCCACTATTTGATCCATCGTTGATTCCTAAAAATAGTTATTTTATGTCTTTCTTTCCATGGAATTCTATTAAATACATTAGAAAAAATCCTCCCACCAATATTTCAAAAACCTAAATTCCACTTAATTTATGAATTTTGTTATGGACAAGGAGAATTAAAAACTTCCACAATAACTTTTATTATCCCTAATAATTCATGGTGCCCATACATTTACATCTTCTATCATACATATATAACTAACAAACAAGATGACCTCATTCCATTCAAAAATTACCCAAACACATATATATAATACCCCTCAATACGAGGAACCCTAGTTATAAATACATGATCAATCATCTTTCATTGAAACCAAAGTACCTTGATGGGGATCAACCAATACCATATGTCCTATAACGATAGTGGTTTAGTCATTAAAATACCTGATTTTAAAATGGTTCTCCCCACTGTAAGAATTATCATACAACAACCATATGTGATGATCTAGAACATATTCAATTGTAATTTCCAATAGAACACCTTATGAGGATGGATGATAAACTTTCAACATTTGTATATTCTATAAAAATATTTCCCAAAACTCCAATGATTAACCAATTTATAAGGTTACTCCAATAGGGATGTTGTTATCACTAAAAATTCTCATCAATGTATATATACGACTCTGAATGATAAACCATGATTAGAGACTTGACTAATTAAATTTTCAATATGTCTATCTTGTAACAATGTCCCACCATAAATAAAATGATCATTTGATAACTTTAATTCTATATTAAGACCAAATACAATTCTTAGTATTAGTCCACCATAATATTTTATTTCATATTTATAATTCCATAATGAATGTAATGATGAATACCAGTTTAGTACATGGTTATCCAAATGATGCCATAACTTATCCACTGTTAGTTCCAAAAATCTGCAACCCTTTCAGCCAAAGGATCATTAACTCATGACTGATATGTTACTACCAACATAGGATTATAGTTTTCACTGGTTCACTTAAAAAACACCACATTTACAGGAAACATGATCCATTTTTCATTTAATTCACTGATTGGTCATTTTTAACCAACCTTCACCAAGGTGGTAATATAAGATTCAACTACCACCCATTCATATCATTTGAGGAAAACACCCTTGACATTCACTAATATTTATTCAATAATGAGTGACATACAAATTAATTGAAAATTCTACACTTTCATTCATATGGATTTCTTTATACCACTCCTTGAGTTAAGCCTCTTCTGATCAATAATAAAAAAACAAATATAACTCCTTGGAGTTACACTCATCACATCCATCATCGTCTAATGCCTCTATCAATTTTTTCATTGATTTTATGTTCAACCACACTCTATTCCATCTATATTTTCAACTTGTGATATAAGGACATATTAAAATTCTATTTTGATACCTCATATATCCCTTCGCACAAGATTACAAAAAACTCATAATCATTGTAATTTTAAAAAATTCATTATCTGATACCCTCTAAATCCACATAGATCTTTACAAAGTATCCACAAACTAATTTTCAGGGAGGCCTTAATGCCACTACACATGTAATGATCATATAAAACCTTAAAAACAAATCAAAAAACTATATGAATCTGTATTTTCAATGAAAATTTTAATATAATTTATTTATAGATAGTAATAATCAAGTTGATTTATTTCAAAAGCATATAATATATACTATTGAGACACTAGATGTATTAACACCCAAAACATTAAGATATCCTAAATTTGTCTGCCACTTTGATCTCATCAAGAAACTGAGGTCACGTGCTCTCATGTGACTATTTATCAACATGTATCTTGAACACAATAATATTGCTACATAGATACTAGGATCACATTCTCATTTAAGAATACGAACATGACTCCTGACTCATAAGCTCTATTAGTCTTGAGGCATCCTCAATGGTTCAATCCAAAGAACTATAATTTATCATTTGAAAAAAAACCACACAACCACCTATAACCCTATTAATAGTTTGAAGACCACAATAATCCACCAAAAATCTATCATAGATAGCCCAAAAACGGTTCATAATAAGTCACATTGCCAAAATTGCTCCCAAAGAGTAAGTCCAAGAATCTAAAAGATCATGTAACTTCCAAACCCACATCAAAAATGAAACAAAATAACTCAACATGCTTCCCTTAAATGGATTCAAGTCATGATTATTCCTCAACCAATACGTGGATATATTTTAAATTGTTTTGATTCCACACACTAAAAAATAATTATGCACCTCACACATCTAAAAAATTAAGACGCCATGGGTAAACCATATTGTTGTCACCCTCGATCCCCAAGCATTATGACACACCACTACATTAATATTTATTCTACCATGAGGTGATCCTAACAAAATTTCAAAAAAAATATTCTCACTATAATTTCTCTTACCCCTCTTCAAAATAAATAACTCTAAACATTACAAAGAAAAGACTTACTCCAACACCCAAACACCCAAAGATACACAACCATTATTTCCAGTACAATGGGCTATGACACCCATTCTAAAGTCTTAAAAACCCATAATGTAAAAACACTTCCAAGATACATGGTAATACCTCACAACCTCATGTTTATAACCCAAAAAATAGATGTCACATAAAATACAAGGTTATCACCTCATGACCACTCTATCTAGACCAGTCAACCCATTAATGAGGAAAAGTCGTAAATACAACTCATTTCAACAATCCCTAAGGGTCCCATAATTACTTATTTAACCTTAATTAAACTCCAACGTTTAATAGTTGATGGATTAAAATTTTAAAACTATTCACTTTTCCTTATGCTTCCATGATTTATCTATTCACCATGAATTTAAATATCACATTTCTAGTTATGTTATATATAAATTCCATAAATAAATCTAGGCTAAAATTCATTATAATTTTCTTACTGAAAATTTATTTATGCAAATCTATCCACTAATAATACTTTTTTTCATTCTTATTAACCAAAAGTCATAGTATGAGTAGGTCAAGTGGATTTCCACCATAAATTTATATGAAAAAAATTGTATAAATAGTTAGGGATAGATCAAATAAATATCCATTGTTACTTATTAAAAAATCAGTAAATATAAAATACCTATTAAAATGAACCGTAGTGGGAAATTAAAACACCAACACATATTAATATAAAGAAACTATCAATAAAATGAAATATATGTTTCATTAAAATATTCAATGTACCTACATTATGTAACAACACACACACACCATCTATACATAATAACAAATATTAAATATTCCATAAATCAATAAAATCACACCCAAGTTCCCACTTAATGTGGAAATTAGTCAAATATTAATGCGTAATGTAAAAAAAATTACCAACCGCAAAACTAATTCATTCCATCATAAGTGGGGCTAAAATATATAGGAAAATGATTATTACCTTTCTTTATAAAGATACTAGTATCTTTTATACCATGAATAATTTGATGGAAAATAAAATACACACTTATGATACAACGTTGTAACATCCCACTTCCCATTCAACTAATAGATGATGGGATTGATGAATTCCACAATACTTTATTCATTCCTCGCTATATATGAGAGGATATAGACTATTCTAAAGGGAATATAAGGATATTGTAGGGAGACTATTCCCTTATTAGCCAATTTTTTACACAATGTAAATATAATAAACAAGATACAAATCATTATGAAATAAAAACTAGATAAATGAAGATAAAATAATAGAACTCAATATCTGATAACCAATGAATCTGTCTTATATGATATTAAATGTTACACTTGGGTATATTATACACAATAATTAATAAGAATAAATAAACTAAAATCAAGTATAATATTCCATCCCTAACATGTCTTGAGTCCTTGTTTTTTCAAAAATACAATTCAATCCTAGGATTCACAATCAACAAAAATTATCTATTTCCAAAACATATAACTAGGAATAAAAATGGTTTCATAATATATGTACATTTTTTATGGAATACTGATAATGGTGTGAGAATATATTCATAAGACACCACCAATGGTGTCACTAAATCTAACCACTCTATACAAAGTGTATATATTAGTTCTCAAGATAAGAATTAAAAATAAATACATAAAATCATTCAAAATGAGAAATCATAATCAAATTCAAATCATAATGCCATATAAACCAAATGGACGGGTACATACATACATTAATTGGTTTGGGGGTGTCTCTTTGTGTTTTATAATGAACATTCGATCCCAATTATATTCTCTAAGAATATCTCTATTCACAAATAAGAAATCCAATATGGATTTGGTTCACCTTAGTTTCTTTAAGAACAACCAATTCAACCAAAGGGTTATGTACACCCAAGTTTTAACAAAAAAATTACATCCCCATGAGGGTTGGATTTACGCCATCCTTGATTATAGAAAATATTTCCATTAGGTGGTTATCATTACCTTGGTATTAACCATCTCACATATTTCATCCCAATGGGGTGTATTCACCTCATTATTAACCATAATGACTACATGCACCAAGGGTTTGTGTTAACCATTTATTTAATTATTAACACCAAAAAATAGATATATACTATTATTAGTATCACCTAATGAACATATACATTGATTAATATAATATTAAACATTTAAATTAAAAACAAATACAACATCCATTAGAAAAACCATTTCAAGAACCATTTCCAATATCTAGATCATTATTCGATTTCAAATAGAATTTGTAAAGTAACTTTTTTAAAATAAAATTTCAAAATACCATTTCAGAACCCAAATTTAAAAAAATTGAAAACACATGAAATTAATTGGACTTCACATTTGTATTTAAAAAACAAATAAAAAATAACATTTTAAAAATATTATTTTTTGGTTCCATTTCTTATTTATATATCATATTACATTTTCAAAATTTACACCAATAACAATACACTCCATTTTTTAAGTTAAAAATAAATTCCATTTAAGACATTGATTTTTTTGAAACTCAATTTTAGAACCATTGATTAAGATAGACCCCTAAATTAATTAAATGGAAATAATTTCCATTTAGTTATAAAATTTGCATTATCAAATCATTATTATGGTGTTCAACTTAGAACACCCTCCCCGTAAGTCTCAAGGCATGTCAAAGGGTGTTAAGTAGTGAAATTTATGACTTACAAACATTTTATTAATTTTTATGGTTGATAATATGAAAACTACTAAAACCACCATAATATGAATATATTAAAATAAAATAAATTCTATGGGAAAATTATTCAACATACATCCTTTAAATAAGATTCTCACACTAGTTTCCATAAGCTAAAAATTTCCAGGAAGTCTCCTAAAGCCACATCTTTTCCAAAAAAGAACATGTGTGAATTGTAAATATCTAATTACACCACGAAAATTCAATTAGATGACTTTAAAAATAATATTTAATAATAAAAGTACACTCTAAATGTCATAATCAATGTAGAGTCTACTAAAATATCTCACTATATCAGAACCATAGGAAAAAATAATTTTAATTACCCAAAATCCACTCCTGGCAACATTAAATTAGATAAAACAAACCAAAAAATAAAAAAATCATTAAATTATAATATTACGTAAAACCCCTTATGTAATATATGTTACAAAATACCTCCTTAAAAATGTAGTGTGTTGACATGGGAATGATTTCTTAGTATTTACCTTAAACAATCAAAATATAATCCCCATGATAATTGGATAAGTAAACTATGATTATGTGAAATTGACACTATAAATCTATAATTAAGAACTGAAAGATTATATATTAGGAATGAGAGTATAAAATTAATTTTCTAGAGGTGATAACATACCTCAAAATGATATATAATAGAGACAAACCACCAAAATTATATTGTGTTGAAGGTGGTGGGGGGGGGGGGGTTAGATCCACTAGTTATGAAATAAAAACAAAGGGGAAGGAGTGGGATTCCCCCTAAATTTTTTTAAAACTTATAATATTCCCCCTTAATGGGCCTTGACTACCTGGTGATTTCAATAGGTATTTCAGGCCACTAGCTAATGCACCGGTGTGTCAGTGGCCTTATAGTAGTTAGATAGTGGTTAGAGATTCTAATCCTAGAAAAATGGACATCCACCAATGATTTTTGTTCCATATGTACTCCATTTATTCCCAATTCTACATGTCAAACCACCTCTTTTAGGAGTTTAAACCTTAAATATTATTTTTGAAACATAAATCACATTCATACCAATCTTTTATTTCTAAAACATTAATTATACACAAATTCAAAATGTTTGTATGTGTTAGAAGAATTAAAATAGATTCATTTTATACAAAATTATATGGTCACACGTTCTTTATTTTAATTACTATAAAATAACAACTTTAATAGTATTTTATAAATTGAACTAGGTTATGGATAATTAAACTGATATTTTCATTTTATATGGTTCATCGTATTATTATTATTTATTGTTAATATCACTCATATAATTTCTACCTTAATATTTATATTATATACATTTTCAAAAATATAATGTTATTAACATTAATAAATTTATAATTTCATCCATGTATATTACAGATGGATATAATGCATGTCATTTTATAGAGACATTAGCCTACAAATATACAATTTATAGGTTTTTCTATTTTCATTATTATATAATAAAGAATAAATAAAGGATATTCCATTAATTTTTTAACAACTCAGTATAGTAATTATACCTATTTAATGGTATAAATATTATTGGTATGGGTTTTTAAGTAAATAATTAACAATAATATGATAAGTAATAAGTAACACTCACTTTAGGTTAATGGACAATATCTAGAATGTCTCCTTGAAGATGATGGGATCAAGACAACATATGGTAAGTAGGGTACTTAATTATGAAAATTGAATCTAGGAGATGAAAATTGTTTAGGGTTTAAGGAAATATTTGATGCTATGTTTTACATTAATATGGTGTCAGTGATTCCCCTTTTTAAATAAATGAAGGGGCACTTTTGTGAACTCCCATTATTTTTCAATAATTGAATGAAATTATTTACTAGTATATAGTTTTAAAAGTTATAAATAATATATTTTTTAGGTGTGATAATTTTTATATATCATACCCCACCCATTTTCGTTCAGGTTTTATTCATTTTTAATTTCTTTTAAAAGTTCATTTTATTCATTTTTCAATTCAATTTGTACCTTGTTAACCAGCAATAGGAATAATAAATTTTATTTTATTAAAAAATAATGGTATCCCTTAAACAACAATTTTAATCTTATTGACCAAAATTTGGGATCTATGTACTCAAATTTAATTTCAAAAAATATGAAAATTATATTTAATGTTAAAATAGATAGTATAAATGAAAACAGGTTTTTGGAAAAATGATGTTTTTTCATTATGTGTTATTCATATTATTTATTATTCAGTAAAATTTCAATTAATTTTATTATTTATATAAATAAAAAATTAAACGTTATTTTATACTAAATTATGAAAATATATCAATTTATTTTTAATGATATAAATTACACAATGTTAATAAAGTAATTCTATGGAATTTTTTGACCATTATCTTGATAATTAACCTTAATACTAGTGATCGTGTTTTCAATCCTCAAAATATAATTATAATTGGGAAATAATAAGAACATTTTGATTCAAAATTTGGAATAATTTTTGAATTTTTGATTTTCTATATTTAATGAAAATTAATATTTTATATTGTTAACAAAAATAGTTTTTTGAGTAATATATTATAATAGTTTCAAAAACATTTAACATAGATTTCAAAAATTGAAAATATTACTATTTTTGATTTTTTTAATATATAAATTTTTATTTTTATTGAAAAAATGTTTGAATAATTAAATTTTACTCATGTATTATGATAATTTCACAAAGTGACAGTTTAAGAAAAATTTTATTTTTTACTATTCAATTAATAATCAATATTTTTATAAAATGATTAGAAATTCCTCCTAATATATTAATTAAAATTTTAATAAAAATATAAATTAATTTGAATTAAATATTAATTCTAATTTATATATATTTATCTTATATAGAATTAAACAATATATAATGAAAAACATCGTTAATAGTAAAAAAAAATTTAAATGCTTTAATTTTTCTTACTCTAATTTTTATGAATTTATGAGTGATTATTATTTTTTAAATAAAATTGGATTTATAATTATTAAATTTCCTTAATTTTATCCATCTAATATTTTATGGCTCATTATAGTTCAGTTTTTATATTATAATTAGTTTTCAAACATATTATTAATTTAGGGAATAATATTTTTCAAAATCCTCAATGTTATATTATTCCCCATTTAAAAAATTTCATAAAAAATATTTTTTCGATAAAATACTGTTATAAAATATATAGTGGTACAAAAAAGATATTATTACTAAAGGAATTTTTTTCAGTGAAAAGTTATCTATAAAAACATTGTGAACATATATTTTTCATTGAAATTTCATTATTCTTGATATTATGATTTATATTAAGTGGATGTAAAAGAAATCCGTAATGATTTAGTGTCATACTTCATATAATTAAATTATTTTTCCAAAAAATATCATAATTATTTTTCCATTAATGGTTGAATATCAATTGGTTTTAAAATAGTTTCCTAATTATAGTAAATAAAATATTTTCTATGTGAAGATAGAAAATCCATTTCAAAAATAACTTAAAATTCATCTAATTGATGGATAATATTACTTTCATGAATCATAGTTTTGAAAAAATTCTATATGATTTATATTACATGGATATATAAATAATTCCACTCAAAAATTTGTATTTATTATTTGTCAGTTAGTAGTTTCTAGAATTAACAAAAAATAACACATCCACCTATCTAGATTGAGAAATACGTAGCACTATTTAATTAAAACTATACATTTTGATAATAGTATTTTCATAAGGAATCAGTTATTTTATTCGGTTATTAAGTTTTTTAGGTCTATTATCCTTATATTACCTTGTATTACAGTAATAATTTTCATAATTTAGAAACATTATACAGTCTACAAAATTGAAATTCTTCCCATTCATTTCATTTATATGATTCTTTGATTCATCTTCAATGAAAATTTCATAATATATTTTTCTTCAAAACATAAACCATTTAAATAATCCATTGAGATATTACCTTGAGTGATTATTCCTTAATTTTATACATGTAAGAATTTGAATAATATTTAATTTGAAATTTTCATCATATAATCATCCATCGAAACCCAAACTGTCACTTAATTATTCTGTTCTTGTGTATGTTAAATATTATATTTTTATTCATATCATAAAATAGTTGTCTGATCATAGAAATAAAATTTAAAACTACATTATATCTCATTATGTTTCATATTAATGAAAATATTTTATTAAACATAATCACTATTATTAAAGTGGATCCACCTTACTCTAGTTATATTAATAAATAGAATCATTAAACATATGTGATCAATCATAGCACTATTAGAGAACTATAATAAATAATATCAGGAAAATTCTACTTTCTAGTATATCAGTCCTAAAAAAAATCACATTATCATTTAGTTCAAACTAAATAACGAATGGTTCAATAAAGGTTCATTTAGGTTGTGTACCCACATATTTCCAAACAGAATTTCTTGAAATATTTAATCCTTTTTAATGAGTCATAATAAGAATGTTATTTACACATTACATATCCCTAAGGAGTATATATATTGGTGGGAATCCATATTACCACTCATCATTAAAAATATCTAAAATATTTTTATGCTCTACATTCATTTTTATTGTGATTTCCCCATTTCAAAGAATTTCCACAATCACTTCCAATTTTCAGTATCTAGATAGCATGTAACTCAAAGAAGAATTACACAATATATACCTCAAAAAACATTTTTATCATATCTGGTAAAAATAATTATCCCTTTTAATTATTCAAAGGGATTCAATAGTAATTTATTATAATAATCCACAAAAATGAAAAAAAACTAATCATAAAAAAAACTAAACACTAATCTAATACCAATAGAGGCACCTTAGACCCACACACTCGAAGTAAGTAAAAAATTTCAATAAAACTAAATTTGATACAAAGAGAGTTGAATGTAAAATAATTTTACAAAATTATTATGGGTGTAACATTATATATCATAAATAATCACACAATAAAATGAAAAAAAAAGTTTTGGTGTCTTTGATGATTAGCTACATAAATTACTAATTTTATAATACTTGGGTAGATTTCTCTATAATTGACCAAATTTATAAACCCTTTTAAATTAGTCCTAGAATATAGCCATCTCCATTTCATGGGTAATGAAAAAAATAACAGAGGTGTGAGCTCAAACCCTTATTAAATAGACAACTCACCATCATATAAATAGGGTTTTGATTATAAATAGATAAGAAGTCGTGTGATGGGGAGAAATATCATATTAAAAGTACAGAAAATAGTAATATATTTTCATAATTCATGATATAATTAACCATAATCTCACATGAATAATCATTTACCATATAAAAATTATATAAAAAGAAGTGATAATAAATATTTGGCATGGAGCATAATCATAATTGGAAGGATATAACATATCTTTGAAATGAATAAACAAATAATTTAGGGAACTAAAATAGGTTTTGTATTCATAATATAATATAGGTTGAATAACTAATTAATTCCCATAACTATTGGATAATCATTACTACCGAATTGTCACAATGAATGAATAATCAATACAATATTCCAACAAAAATAGTGAAGAGAACATCACTACCTGATTTTGATAAAAATAGTGATCCAAACATCACAATTATATTTTTATATACAAAGTTAAGTATGTATCACATTCTAATTAGTATATTTTTTTTAAATTTTATCATTTCATGATTCCCACAAATATAGTGGAACATTTATCACATTTGGATTCCCATATACATATTGGAGTATGTATCACATCAAAATTCTATATTAGCATGGGTATCATGAATTTTTTTCTATAATCATATAAAGTGTTATTAATCCTTAAAAAATTAATTATATGGGCATATAGGGTTTCACCCAACATAGAAAAATAATATATAAATATATATTATAATAGAACATGTAAAAATTTATTCTTTAGATATTAAAAAATCAAATAATTTTAAAATTGGGGGGCTTTATGAAAATTATTTCTTGAATCATCTATATTGAATACAATTAGAGAAATATATTTCTATATTTAGACTACCAGAAGAGTCAAATAAATATAATTATGCAAATTTTAAGAGATTAAAGTAAATTTTTAATCTCATCAGATAAATTAATTGAAATGTATGTTGGGATAAACCCATTTTTAATTGTTGGAAAACTAATAAAAAATTATTCCTTAAATTTAAGTACATGAGTTAAATAAATATTGAAAAAACATTATAGAAAACCAAATGCAGAATTTCAGAAAGAATAATTATTATAGAATTATGCATTCAGATATTACATTTCTTATATGAAACAAACATGTGAAGATGTAATTTTTAAAACATATGCCTTTGAATTCATTTTTAGAATCAGAATGGTCAATTTCATAAATAATCATTTACTTTATAATTTTATAATAATTATTATTTTTTAAAATAATAAATATGTAAATTTGTTTTGAATTTTATTTTAATTCATAGAATCTTTTTTTCCTAATGTTAAATTCACATATGATGAGGGAAATAGTTGTTGAGTTTTTATAAAACATTATTAAAATACTTGTAAAATATAAGGTTACAAGTCACATTTTAAATTTAATTTCAAAAAAATGAAATATAAAAAAAATTAAAAAAAAATTACTTTTCTAGATTATCTTAAATAATGTATACATCAATAATATATAATCATTTTTAGAAACAATTTTAAATTGGGGATAAACAATTACATTTTGAATGAATAGAAATGATTATTTAATATTTAAAATAAAATAATTGAAATCCAACTTCAATAGAAGAGTAACAAAACATAATTTCTAAAATATGAGAAGTAAATTATGATATTCAAAAGAGATAAAAATTAATTTGGTTCAAAAAAATCAAGGATAACATTTGTTAGAATAGAAAATATGGATAAGGATAAAATACGATCATTAAAGATGAAGTGAATTATTTGTT
Source organism: Viscum album (assembly GCA_963277665.1). Lineage (NCBI taxonomy): Eukaryota > Viridiplantae > Streptophyta > Magnoliopsida > Santalales > Viscaceae > Viscum > Viscum album. Next base: position 64,526,362 of record OY728165.1, on the reverse strand, counting down.
GCAATTATATAGTTTTGGGAACAAAATTATATAATGGTAAAGGATTTGAATTAAAAATGACATTTTTTACTAGATAGTTATATAATGTACTAATAAATAAAATATTATATTTAAATAAAAACAAATCACGATTAGAATAAGTTCAATAATAAACATTTTAACACATAAAAGTGAGGTGAGTTATGAAAAAATGTTATTATAATGGTAACAAAAAAATAAAAAGAAAATTAGAGATTTAACATTAAATGGACAGTGAAATATAATGATATGAAGGGTATTTATTATAATTTAAGTAAATATTGTTGTTATTAAATAATTAATAATTAATGTGGTTGAACAATATCAAATATGTCCCAATGGATTCAAAATAACATAATGAAAACCCTTACCGATGAGTATAATACCTGATGTAGGGATCATTGGATAATGAGGTTATAATGAAGAATTATAAAGAGGAATGAAAACATGTAGATATAAAATAAAATAAATTAAGTAGTTATAATAAATAAAATATTATATAAAGTATTTCAATAAGATGTTTTGTGACTCGGTGGAAGAAAAATATGTTATCACAAACCCTTACATTAGTCTTGATTATCTCTTAAAATACATCTGACTTTAGAAATGTTAAAATTTATCTTATTATTTGAATCCATATGAACAAAATTCATATATATATAATTTAATAAAATTAATTCATTATCTTATATAACTTATTTTTCATGTATATTTTTACTGTGTCGGTTATTTGATGTTGTTTAGTCAATTTCAAAGTAACTATATTAATTTTATTACCATGTTTAATGGTTTTATAGAATAAATTCATAATTAGATGAATTTTTTGGATGTATTTACTATATTTTAATATTATGATAAATTTTATAACATTATAATTGGTTGTAATAATTGAAATAATTTTATGAAAGGTACTCCCGTATGTTTACATTATGAGGTTAAGTTCACAATGACTTTTTAGTACTAATATCACTTATATTGTGCTATATTACAATTTTATAATAATTAAACATCCATAAAATACATTTTTTGTAATAAAATTTTTATATTCATCCATGTTTGATGGTGATGAAAAAAGGTACATCATTTTGTGCAATCAGTATTATCCATGTATACTTGATTGATGTTATTTAAATATTCTAGGTGAATAGAATGGAAATAATTAAATCTGTTCCAAAATATAATAATAATTAAGATAATAATTATATTAAAATTATTTTATATATGTGGTTGGGGTAGTATTTTATAGAAATATATATAATAAAAGGATAATGATTATTTAATAGTCACATTGGGAGCTTGAAATTTCTCCTCAAAGAATCTTGAAAATCAATGGATAATGAAACATTATGGTGACATCAGATTTTTATTATTTAATTATTCATGAGGATTAGAAATAAGGTATTTATTTAATTATATATTATAGGGTATGAGTAACATTGAGATGGAGGAAGTGATCCCCTTTTACTAGTGATGAAATGGAGGCTTTTTGAAAAAAAATATTATTCTAAAACAGAATATATTTTAAAAAAAATGGGAAATAATAATATTTGGTTTTAGATAACATTTAGATATAATTAAATCTCAATTTTCCTAAATGATTTAAACATGTTTCTATCATTTTACTGCTTTATTTTTATATTTTTCCATTGTATTTCTAACCTATCAACTAGTTTTTACACTATTTGTTTATATTTTATTAAAAATATTTGGTGAATATATAACACAATTTTGATTTTTTAAACCAAAATTCCAACTCCATACTGTCTAATTCAAAATATAATAAAGGAAAAATAAAATGATCAATTAAAAAATTTACTATATCTATAATTCTTTGTAAAATAATTTTATTTTACCATTAATTTTTCTTTATATTCTTCTATATTACAAAAATGGTTCGTGATTTGTGAAAAAATTGTACTAAAAATTTTTAATAGTACATTTCATTTAAAATAATAGTATTACAATTTGGTTAGTAATTAACATTAATCCAGGTAATATAATTTTTATTGATAAAAATGAAATTGGTCTTATTAAATAATATAATTTTTATGAAATCTATATAATATATTTTTATATGTAATCTAAAATATTGATAATAATTTTCATTTAAAAAAAGATCATATTTTTTTGAGTAAAATATTACTTTGTTCAAAATATCATAAACATTGGTTTCAAGAAATCCAATGTTGTGTTTCAAAATGCTCTACATTAATTTACAGATTATATAAAAATGGTATCACAAAAATTAATATCATTGTTTTATTATGATAATTTCATAAATGTGATGGAATGAAAAATTTAATGTACTTTTAATATTCATAAAAAAATTTAAGTGTACAAAAAAATGAAAAATTCATCCTATTTTATTCGTGAAATTATATTTAAAAAAACAAATACAATATTTTCAAATTAAAATGAAATAATTTGTAAATCTATGATTTAACAAAAGATACAATATACAATGTAAAATACTTTTTTAACACCGTCCCAATCTGGAACTTTGTCATATGAATGAAATGGGTTGGTTATAATACCTCATGCTTGCCTCCACACATGCGAGATACTATTAACTAGTGGAATGGTTGTGATACGTATTGTGTGGGAAATAAAACATATAGATTAAAATTTGAAGCATAATGGAAATAGGAAATAAAAATAAATGAAAAATATATGATTGTATAAATAGTGGACATAACACAATTCATTGTAAAACCAGTAATAATGCAAACTAAACAATATCTTAAATAATTAAGGAATAATGTAATTACATGGAAGAATGTAAATAAATTTTACACTATAAGTAATACAAAATAAATTTCAATAATACTCAACAATGTCTCAAAATTCTCTGGTCTCGAACACCATGTATGTCACATATAAATACTACATCTCATCCAACCATTAAACAATAGCCAATCAATCACTTTTACCTTGCTGAAACATGAATCCATATAATCTTCTCGGGTAACAAATATTGGCTATGATATAGTGTGATATTGATGTAGTAGTTCAATATAATTATGTCCAAATACAACCAATCTAATTACAATTCCATCAAAAAATGACAAAAAAACAATATTAATCAATTAATGAATTTAATAAATATCCTGAAGCCATCGTGGAAAGCATCTCAGGATGTCTCTAAGAATGCCTCACAAACATACAAACCATAAAAATATATCCAATTAATAGAATAAAATTCCTCAACACCATACTGTAATGTCTCTGATCAGGTCTCTCAATCATGCCAATCAGAACCTTATAAGTAAGGTATAAATCACAAAAAATTGTGTCAAACCACACTATATAATAATTTCTTAAATAAATAAGGGCCAACCTAGGTATATCTATATTTCATCATGTTTTAAGCATAATAATAGTATTTCATCATTACAACAGTTCTTATGTCCTAGCCCAGAATATCATCATTTAATCATACAATCAGTTTCAAATCATATTAATCTCTATCACCTTGAGATTTCATGGAATAATTTTTTTATATAAATTTAATGTCTTTGAAATCATAATTTTCACAAAACACTATTCTTAAAAAAACTCTAAAATTTTATTATCACAAAAAATTTTTAATGGTAGGAATTTATTATATTGAATAAATTATCAAAATATAGTTTACAAATGATTATTAAATGAACTCATTTGTTACCAATTAATTAAAAATGGAAGTAAAAATAAATTTCGAGTAAGAGAAGTGTTTTTTTAAATATACTTTTGCCCATAATGGAAATAAATAGTAATAAATTAAATAATAAAAATTAGTTGAATATATTAATGAATGAGTTTAATAAATTTTTTCTAAATTCATTTTTAATGCTTTATTTTCTTCTGATAATAATATTTCCAATTTTAAACATAAAAATATTTCTTTTTCCAAAAGGATATTTTTTCCCTTTTAATGGTTCACATGTTTTAAAAATAAATTTTTTAAAATTATAAATTTTATTGGTTAAAATATAAATCATTTTTTGGTTTTTATATTCAAAATTATAATAGGGTGATGTTTTAGTATTTTTCTAAGAAATTTCATTTTTTGATGAATAGTGAAAAATTCTGAATTTTAATTGAAAAATGACCTTTCATATAAAAATTTCATAATATTAAATTATATTATTATTTAATTTTAGACAATAATTTGAATAATTATATATATATATTAATCATATTTATTTAATTGTAATCATTTTCATCATTATTTTTCATATTAAAATATTTCAATCTTTTGAAAATTTTCACATTAAATCCATGTTTGTCCATATTGATTAGGAGATTATATTTAAAAATTAATATTCTAATTATGTGAATTTAATTTAGTAAAACAGATTCAAAATTTAATCATAAATTCAATATTATTTTCTCTGTTTATTTTTTTTTAACAAATATAATGGGATATTGAAAAAAATTATTTACTTTAGAATAGGTAAAATAATGGAACATGTTAATGTTATATGTTATAATATTAAAAAAAAATAAAAACATTTAGGTAATTTTACAAAAATAAGAGCTTTTAAAAATTAATTATCATCAAATTTATGGAAATTAAAAAAACAATAATGTATATGGGTTTAAATATAAAATAGTCATGAATTAATCACATCAAACAACCCCTCCTCAACTATAAATACAACCTTGTTTCAACCCATAAATCTTAATTATAGAAAAAATGGGTCAAAACCCATATTACGCACTTCCCACTAGAAATAATTTTCTGGTATCACCCAATTATCATTTCCAACATCATTGATTGGTCCATAGAGGAGGTTATATTAAAGACGAAATTTTCTCAAAGCACCGCAATAAGGCCATGTCCTTAAACATTACTTAATCATGAATTAAATAAATAATTCACATATAGGATCTTTTCAGGTTTAGAGTTTTAGAGAATTAGGTCATAACTATTACATCTCAAACGATACATAGTAGACACTTCTAATAAGTTTCCATAAAATAAAAAAAACACTTAAAAAGAAACATGTCTATTTCCATATTTTAGATAGCATGTCTTTCCTTGAACCCATCCGTGACCCTATTCATTTTTAAGTCATGTGGAAAACATTTCAAAAACTTGGGATGAGCATTAAAATCCCAGTAACGGATACACAAATAATCAAAACAGTTAATTTTTTCAAAACAACAAGTAAACCATGAATACTTTACCAAAGTAATACTTTTCACCTTTATGAAGTTGTAAAAACTATTCACGGAATAAAGACCATTACTTACCCTTTTATAACAAAAAGATTTCCATAAAACCCATATAAAGAACACATAACATATAAAGGTAATTTGGGACATAAACATACATAAATGGAATAACCATACGATCGAGTTCCAAACATACTTAATGGAATATCCATATGGCCAACATCCATATCCAATGCATTTGAGGTTATAACGTAACCACCCATCCTGGTATTCACGGAACCACCCATCATATGGTTTATCACGTAACCACCCATAAAACGTCAAAGTACCATCATTACGCATAAAATATTGAAAATATTATCATTTCAATAACAAAATTTCATTTTCAATCACAATAAGTAATTCCAAGATATTGAATTAATCAATCCATTTTCAAAAACCATTTAAAAGAGATTTTTGAATCAAAATGTACCATATTAATTTGAAGATTTTAATGGAATTATTATATTAAAACATCAATGTTCATATAAATAAATACTAATTTTTTTTTTGAAATCATGGACATTAAAGATAAAGATTTAGAATAATAAATAATTAAAACATTTAAAACAATATTTTTGTTAAAGAGTTTTTTACAAAATGAGAGACGCTTTTATACAAATAATTGCAGAATAACATTTAATTAGAATTTTATAATATCATGAGAATAAATGTTTTCATGATATAATAGTTCAAAAAATAGTATACACACCATGTAAGAGTGAATTGGTGCATAACAACAATGAATTCTCAATGGAAATGTAAATTGAGATGAAATCCATTATAAAGGTGGTATCCTTAAATTAAGGAACAATTTATCCCATAATTATGGGTGAGAAATATAAATACACCCAATATAAGTGGATATTAAGTGTGAAACAATCAGAGGTAATTCACACATACTCATAGGATTACATGGTCAATAAGTACAAGTTGAACCCAATGAAATTGAAATTGGGTTAAGACGTTCCCTTGTAAAAAAAATTTAACAGCATACGACATCACTTCAAAATTCAGAAAATTATTCAATGAGAGAGTGAATGGTATCTCCTAACTATAAACATTAAATAAATAAGGATACAGAAGAACATATCCCAACATAATAAGATGTAAATTAAAAGACATAACAAAATAAGTCTTTTAAAAAATAGGAGGGTGAAAGGTTCCCTTACCGACTTGGGTAACTTTCGAAATGTACACCCCATGGAAGAAGGGTCATACAATGAAAATTTAAATACCCATAAATGAAATTATTCTACACAAGGAGTATAATAATGGGCAGTACATACACCACTAAAAGGAAATAGTGGAAAATGTAGCATAAATGTCACGGGAATAAAAGTGAGAGGAAAAATCTCTTACGAAAACTCAGCAGCCTAACGGCGCCACATACAACTTCCCAAAATGGATTTATGAGATCAAATAGGGTATCTCATAATATGAACATAAAAATTAAAGTATTAGTAATATAAAATAACATCCCCAAAAATAATAAATATTAGCTTAAAAGAATGACATAAAAGATAGTGCTTAAAAAGAAAGAGAGAGGTTAGATCCCTTACGTTAAGTCTGACTTGTCTTGTTCGTTTCTTTATATTACTGAATAATAAACTTTGGTCAATTTATAATTTCATAAGGAAATCTTTTAAATATTATTATTCAGTTCATATCGCACATTATAATGTTATAATAATTGGTTAATAATGTGAGTTCATATCAGACGTTTTAGTCGATGTTTGGTACATGAGTGAAAATTGTACATGATGGAAAATAATTTTCCATGTATTTATAGGTACATAATCTCCAGAATATTATTAATGTTTTAAATATCATATATATACAGCCTATTTTCATTTTGTACTATTCCATTAAATTTGGAGATAAAAAATTAAAAGCACCGTTCATGGAGACGGTAGGTCGTACGTACGCATGAACGCTACTTTCATTTTTTGTCATATTAATGGAATTAAAATTAAAAGAGATATATATATATTCTTATTCCAGAATGATATTCATCATTTAGATGTAATATATGACATATATATCCATTATATATATGTACTTATAATAATTCATAACATTTGGAGATAAGAAATGAAATGTACAGTTCATGGAGACGGTAAGCCGTACGTACGCATGAACACTACTTTCATTTCTTTGGCACATTAATTGAATTAAAAATAGATGAGATATATATATATATATATATTATAATTCCAGTATAATATATATGTTATATAGATCACATAATTTCATTAATTTCATTCTTTATAAATTCCATGTATTGCATGAACGAGTCACATCACTTGAGAGGGCGGTAGTCCACACTTCCTCGTATGAAATTATCGCATTTTCACAACATGAAAGGCATAAAGGAATGTTTTAAATATAATATTCATAAATATATAGAAAACATAAATACCATATATATCATATATAAAATATAGTGACATCATAATGGCCACCATGAAAGGTATTAATAGAAGATTGAACAATCATCGTTTCGTGAGGCAGAAATTCATCATCCACAGAAACAGTATGTTGTTTAACCATTAGACGAAGGTGTGTGTAAGTTTAGCTCTAATACTTCACATAAAAACATCCTAGTATATTTAATATACTGGTGTTGTTACCAAAAAATGAATAAAAAGAGTTTATATGGTTAGTGAAGCAAAATAAAACAAAAGAACACAAGGGAAGACATTACCTTTAAATCGGGTAACTATTTTTGATTTGAGCTCAATGGATTCCTTGGAAAGGATTCTGCCAAATGGTGAGGCTTCAATGATGAATATAGGTATGTGGAGATGATATGGGCAGGGTTTGGCCAAGCCAAAGGCTTGAGAGGTGTGGGTAAGGTGTTAGAGGTGGGGGCCTTTTATAAGAGGAGAGGAGGGGAACTCTTGGAAAGTTATAAACTTTTACTTTATTATAAAATGATTTTTGGATTTTAAAGGTCCCAAAATTATATATTTAGAGGATAAGGTAAAAATATTTCTATAAAATAAGTATATGTTTTTGTTTTTTTTAAGTTTGTTTAGTTTACTTTATCATGTTTATAACCATTACATGAATTTTTAAATTCTTATTTTTGTTCACTGACAATTACTTTACCATGTTTACAATGTTTACCATGTTTACCATTTTTACCATTTTTACCATCTTGACCATCTTGACCATCTTTTCCATCTTTACCATTGTTTAACATGCTTTCCATATTACCAATGTTTACTATTATGTAACTTAGTACACTTTTCTGTTTTCTGATTACAGTAGTATTAAAATATTTGAATTTGTATATTTGATCACTGACAATTACTTTACCATGTTTACAATGTTTACCAGGTTTACCATTGTTTAAAATGCTTACCATATTACCAATGTTTACTATTATGTAACCTAGTACACTTTTCTATTTTCTAATTATAGTAGTATTAAAATATTTGAATTTGTATATTTGTGAACTGACATTTGTTTTTTTGATTTGAAGGATAATGACAGATTATTCAGATGATAAACCACATGATTCTGGAGAGGAGCATATTGCTGGTCATACCTCTGGGGATGAACATTCACATGCTCCTATTACGACAAAGAGTTCAAAGGTTGGTAAACGTGGTTGCACACGTTTACCAAAATTATCACTTGCCCGTATGCAGGATCAGAGGATAGTAGTTGAGTTTGATGATGATGATATTCCTAGAGGTCCGAATGCCAAAGATTTTAAGAGTTTTGTTGCAACACAGGCTAAGACCAAAGTAAGCATTTTGTATGATGATTGGAGAGGTGTGGATGAAGAGATTATCGTTCAGTTTTGGGAGACGATTTTGGTAAGATCATTTGTCATTGTTTGACCATTCTTTTAATGTTTCTAGTATATATAATATGTTTTCCTCTTCTTTATCAGATGAAATTTGATATTCCTGACACTGGAGGAGTCAGGAAGAAATGATTATCGTTGGCTGCCAGGAGATGGAGGGATTTCAAATCAACCCTCTCATCTGATTTCATTTATGGTCATAGGAGTCATGACAATCCATGTTGTATATATCCTTTTATAGATAAAGACACATGGAGAAATTTTTTTGAAAGTAGAAAAAATAGTCATTTCTGGTAAGGGTAATGTAAACTTTTATAAACGTTCTTATATAAATGATTTTATTAATGTTTTGTTAATGATCTCTTATTCTTAAATTATAGCAAACAAGGAATGCTCATCAGGAGATCCAATCTAAAAATGTGTACTCTCATAGTTTATCTCGGGGAGGGTATACATTATTGGAAGAAAAAATGATAGCGGAAAAATTTCAACAACTAAGAGCTAAGTCTTCAAGCTCTGGAGAGGTGGCCCCTCCATCCCCTCCATCTAGACATGAAAAATGGAAGAGAGCTCAAAAGGGAAAAAAGGGCAATAACTTTCGAAAGAATCGAGAATCATAGCTGAGAGGATTGTAAGATATCTATTTAATTTATTGAAGTTAAATTTTTTCTCCATATAAGTTTCAATCATTACAGAAATGTTCAATTTATTAATACAGGACTCTCTTGAGGATCAGAGTTCAGAGGGGACATTTACAGCTACTGGGAGGGAAGATATTTTATTTGCCGCATTGGGAAGGCCCGAACATCCTGGTCGTGTAAGAGGATATTTGGCAGGTGTATCGGTAAGAAAAGTGTTTCCACGTTCTTCAACTTCTAACATTGAGGGGGTTTATAAAAAAAATAGAATCCTTGGAGGCTGAAGTTCAAAATATTAATGCGACGATGGAAGACAAGATTATAGATTCGGTGCAGTCTATGTTTGCAGAAATGAAAAGACAATTTCAGACTGCAGCTCCCACACCTCCGCCTCCCCCTGCAGACCCCATTATTTATCCTCCACCTCCGCCAGTAGCTCCCACTCCCCCACCTCAGCCTGCGGAACCCATTTTTTATCCTACGCCTCCGCCGCAGCTTCCTACATATTGCGAGTTGTATGTTGATGATTCTCAACATCATATAGTAGCATACGGGTTGGTATATTGTATAGGAGATACAGTTCATCATCAAAAATTAGAGGTAGAGAATCAGAGGGTCACTGTATAGGATATTATAGATAGATCAGCTAGGGTACCAATACCTACAGATGAGGTGGCGACAGTTGGACAGAGTATCAGCCATTTTTTAGTTTGGCCATCCAGATTTCTTCGACTCATTACCATAGATGTATGAATGTTATATCTTTTATTTTATTTTTTTATTAAAGTTGTTTTATCATTTGAAAACTACTATAATTCTAAATTTTTTTTCACAGGAATACTTCAAAGGTAAAGAAATATTTTATATACAACAACAAAGACAACATGCTATGACATCAGATACAGATTCTAGTGGTCTTGACAGATTGTCAAGATATTCACATTTGTTGTTGGGTTTTTATGAGTTTCCAATGGAATCTCATGTTTGTGGGCGTGAAATAAGTGTGGGGATTACAAAATCTGATATCATGGAGCTTGTTACTGGAGATAAGTTGGGCATCAACGTGGTGGAAATTTTTTCCATGTAAGTCTTAAAACCTTTTCCCTGCGTTATATTTATTAAAAATGTATACTTATATATGTTTTGTATTAGGTATCTTTATAAAATTTGTGAGAGGAATGAACTGATAGAAGTATATGGATTCATGGACCCGCAATTGATTTCCCCTAAAGCATGTGCATTGACTGAGGGACAAAGAATGGTTTACATTGCTGAAAGATTTGAAAAGAATATAATCCAACAATGTTGGATGATGCCTTTTTGTGAGAGGTATGAAACACATTTCTCTCAAAGAGTTAAATATCATTTAACTTAAAAAATCAGTAACATTAAATTTCCTTTTATCAGTAATCATTGGATGTTAGGGATTTTTTGCCCAAGGAGAAAGCTCTTTATTGGATATGCTCTGTTCATGGTGATGTGTGGGAAAGTTTTAAGAATATATTGGAAAAGTAAGTTTCAATTTTTCAATAGTTTTATATATAATAATGAATTTTAAATTTACCCCATTCGTATTATTTTCTAACAGTGCATGGGTCTACATTCGAAAAAACACAAAGAAAAGAAATGCAAAGACCAAATATGTAAAGGCGAAGGTAAATTTCCATTTATAATTTGTACTTTTTGATTTATCACATAAAAATACTATATTGAATTTACACTCATTCAAAACAGAATTTTCATGAACAACAAGGCCTCATCGAATGCGGATGTTATATGTTAAGATTTATGTATGAAATAATAACAACTGGGACAGTTGTGAATTTTGACCTGGTACGATTTCCTCTTAAACTTTGCCATCATATTTCAATTTGATTTATTCATTATACACGTTAACTATCTTCTTTTTCATTTGTATCTTTTTGATGACCCTCAACCCTATACTGCTGAAGACATCAAACACGTACAAGTGGAGTGGTCAAATTATTTTACAGGTTTGATTGAATTTTAGTTGTTTGGAATGTAAAATGTAATTTTAAATATTGTCGTTTTAATTGTGTATTTGGTAGTTGTTTAGGTTTGATTTAGTTTTTTTTAAGTTGACAGTGTAAGTTTTGAATGTTATATAAGTGAATGTTTAATTTTTCTCTACTTCTTATTTTGGTCTACTTTTGATGGCTCTTCTGGTATGGATTTGGGTCTGTGGGGGAGGGGTTCCAAGGGTGTGGGGGTGTGTTCAGTGGGGTTGGGGGTGTCCAGCGGTCTGGGAGGGCTGTCCGGTGGGGTGGGGGGACAATCTTGGGGGGTGGCAGGGATGTCCAGGGGTGTGGGAAGCCGGTCCAGGGGTGTGGGAGTGCTGTCCAAGGGTGGGGGGGGGGGGGGGCGGTTGTCTAGGGGTGTGGTGGGGGCTGTCAAGTAGGGTGAGGGGTGAGGAGGTGTTGTTCATGCGGGTGGGGGGCTGTCGAGGGGTGTTTGGGGGTGTCCGGGGGTCGTGGGGGGAAGTCCAGGAGTGTGGTGGGGGCTCCAATGGGGTGGGGGAGGGTTGTCCAAGGGGTATACATGAGGGTGGGAGCTCCAATGGGGTGGGGGAGGGCTGTTCAGGGGGTATACATGAAGGTGTGGGCTCCAACGGGGTGGGGGAGGGCTGTCCATGGGGTATAAATGAGGGTGGATGCTATCTAGTGGGTAAGTTTTATATGTTATCTATGTACATGATTAATTTTGATGTACTTCTGTTTTTGTGGTATGATTTCTTGTTTTATTTTCTGGTAGATTCTGGTGGAGAGAAGATCACTGCATTCTGTTTAAAAAAAATTGGGTTTATCACGTCGGTTATATGATAACTGACGTGATAAAAGGCCTGGAAAGTGGTTTATCACGTCGGTTATTTAATAACCGACGTGATAAAAGGCCTGGAGAATGGTTTATCACTTCAGTTATTTAATAACCGATGTGATAATGGGCCTGGAGAATGTTTTAGCACGTCGGTTATTGAATAACCGACGTGCTAAACGGCCTGGACAATGGTTTATCACGTCGGTTATTGACTAACCGACATGATAAACCCCCCTCCCCCGGTTTTTTACATCGGTTTAATATGAACTGACGTGATAAACCACGCTCAGCCCGGTTTATCATGTCGGTTCATATAGAACGGACGTGATAAACCACCCTCACCCCAGTTTATCACATCGGTTCATATAGAACCGACGTGATAAACCCCCTCACAAATGTTTATCACGTCGGTTGTTTAAGAACGGACGAGATAAACCATTTTCCAGGTCGTTTATCACGTCGGTTCATCGACAACCGACGTGATAAACCATTCTCCAGGCCCTTTATCACGTCAGTTCTAAAATAACCGACGTGATAAACATCGCGATTTGATGTTTGTGACGTCTTTTTTTAAATAACCGACGTCAAAAACCTTATTTATAACGTCTCATGTATTAACTTTGGCTAGAAACCGACGTAAACAATTAAAAATAATCGACGTAAAAAACGTTTTCTGCACTAGTGGATTTCTATGATTTATTCATGATTTGATGAGGTATGTTAAAATGCTTATGTTTTATGAGTAAAGTATGATTTCATACAAGGACTAATGTTTTCATTTCTCACTTTTATATCCCTTACTGAGATTTTCATGCTCATCAAATGTTTTTGAAATGTTTTTCACAGGTCAAGGGAAAGGTACATGATGTGATGATAGTGTCAAGAATTTTCAAGAAACAATCTGTGTTTTATTTTAAATATGTTCCCGATGATAGGAAAATGATTACTATATTTTATGTAACCAATTTGTTTAAATGTGGAGTGTAATGCATGATTTACGATCTAATTCTCTAAAACTCTAAACCTGAAAAGATCCTTAACGTGTATTCTTAAAATAACTCTATATTAAGTAATATTGAATGTTGGGGCCATATAGTTGGTATCAGAGTTCAGTTTATATAACATTAAGAGTTATAATTATATTAAATGATTATCGGAAAATATTTTTTTGTGGTCAAATTGGAATGATATAGCATTTGAAGATTACCACATTGTTTGATCTAAGACATGTTTGTTCAGAATGGTTTTCCAGAGAGGAAACAGGGAACCGGTGCTAAGAAGGCATATAGAAGGACATAACCTTCCGAATCAGCATTCTGAGATGGTCAGAATTGGAACTGAATAGTTTGTTGCAGTAATGGCGCAGTTGACTCAAGTGATAAATGGTGGTGCTATCCATGCACGAGATCAGCCAGCTCAACCGCAGATGAACATGTTAGTGGTGGAACATTTCATAAGGAAATACCCCCCCCCATCATTCAGAGGATTATATGCCCCTTTGCTAGCTGAAGGGTGGATTAAAGCACTGGAGAAGATTTTCAATGTCATGGGGTGTTCAGACAATCAATAGTTTAGTCTTGCTATTTACAATTTGGAGGGTGAAGCAGATCAGTGGTGGTCGATAGTTAAAAATATCAGGGATGCTGATGATATTGATGCACTCGACTGAGATGAATTCGAATGTATGTTTTTTGAGATGAATTTTCCTAAGGTTGTTCGACTTAATATGGAAAAAAAATTCTTGGAATTGAGGGAAGAGGATGACTCAGGGGATACTTATGAAGATAGGATCACTCTATTGGCAAGGTATGCTCCAAATTTTATCTGAGACCTTGATAGTAAAATCACACATTTTTACTTTGGATTAAAGCCAAAATATCGAAGGGCGTTAGCTTCTCTTAAGTTCAAGAGTTATGAAAATCATGTTTGATGTGCTGAGAATGTGGAAATTGAGTTTTCTGATGATCAAGTGTTCTATAACAACCAACAGAAGAAGAGACTGAGGTTACAAGGGAAATGAAAGAATTCTTCAAAAAGGTCTGACGGTAAGAAAACTATGTTTCCAGTTTGTGATAAATGAGGTAAAAGGCATGTTGGGGAATGTCTTATGAATTCTGGAAAGTTCTCCTGATTTGGTAATAAGGGACATAAGACTCATGATTTCACTGAAAAAGATCAGGGCGATGGTAAGACAAAATTTTATTTACAGTTAGTGAAATGTTTGAAGTGCAATGAGATGGGTCACTATGAAAACGAGTGACTGGCAAAGAGCCTGAGTGATGGGAAGCATTTAGAATACAAGCCGAAAGGGTTTGTGAAATCCTTTGCAACTACTTCAGCAGATGTTGGGCCATCAAATGAAGTGGTAACAGGTATATTGTTTGTTTTTTCAAATTCTGCCAGTGTGTTGTTTGATTCAAGGTCTACACATTATTTCATCTCTAAAAAATTTTCCAGTAAAATGGGAATACCATCTCATGAAATGACACCTGAACTTATGGTAAAAACACCTAGGGGAAATGTTGAGTCAAAACGAATTTATAAGAATCATCCTATCCTTATTCGTCGAATGAGCCTACTTGCAAACCTTATTGTTTTACCTCTAGTAGAGTTTGATGTTTTCCTGGGTATGGATTTGCTCTCTATTTACCATGCTAAGATTGAATGTAGAGCTAAAAAAGTTTATTTTCATAAAGTCTATCATTTTTTGTACAAGAATGAACCCTTACTATTGATAGCATATCAAGACGCCAAGAAACTTATAAAAGATGGAAATAAAATTTACCTTGCACATATCATTGTATACAAGAGAACTGTTCAGAATAATGATGTGCCCGTGGTAAATGAGTATCCTGATTTTTTTCTTGATGAGTTACCTGGAATAATACCATATTGAAAAGTTGAATTTACTATTGACATAGTTCCTGATGCTAAGACAATTTCAAAACCCCCTTATCGAATGACTGAAATTGAACTTTTAGAGTTGAAGGAGCAATTGAGAGATTTATTAGAGAAAGGTTTCATTCGAACTAGCACATCACCATGGGGTCCTCTTGTCTTATTTGTTAAAAAGAAAAATGGTTCAATGAAACATTTCATTGATTATAGAACCTTGAATAACATCACTATTTAAAACAAATATCATTTTCCTCATATCGATGATTTGTTTGATCAGCTCCTGGGAGCTCAGTTTTTTTTCAATGAATGACCTGAGATCGGGGTACCATCAGTTGAAGGTAAAAGAATCATATATTCCAAAGACCGCGTTTCGTACAAGATATGGCCATTATGAATTTTAGTAATGCCTTTTGGGCTAACCAATGCACCTTCTGTATTCATGGACCTTATGAATAAAATTTTCCCTGAGTTCTTGGATAAGTTTTTGGTTGATTCCATTGATAATATTTTGGTGTTTTCTAAAAGTAAAGAAGGTATTGAAAGATATTTAAGGGTTATTTTGAAAACATTAAATGAAAAGAATTTGTATGGGAAATTCTGCAAGTGTATGTTTTGGTTGCAACAAATTTCTTTCCTTGGTCACATTATTTCTAATGATGGGATAACTGTTGATCCTGCAAAAACAATGGTTGTTGAAGAATGGCCATGACCCACAAATGAAACTGATATTCATAGCTTCCTTGGTTTGATAGTATATTAACGATGTTTTTTTAGAAATTTTTCATGGTTATCTAGTCCAATGAATAAGCTAACTCGGAAAGGTGTTAAGTTTATCTAGACAAAAGAAAGTGATGATTTTTTTCAGGAATTGAAAAGAAGGTTAGTGAATGCTCCAGTTTTGGAAATACCTTCCAGTAATGGTGAGTTTGTTATCTAAAGTGATGATTCATTGAAAGGACATGGTTGCATCATAATGTAAATTGATCAGGTAATTGCTTATGCTTCACGACAATTGAAAACACATGAGGTAAATTTCCTTACACATGATTTGGAATTAGCTACTGTGTTTTCGCTTTAAAAAATTGGAGGCATCATTTGTATGGAGTAAATTGTGAAATATATACCGACCACAAAAGTTTAAAGTATATATTCACTCAGAAAAAATTTAACATGAGACAGAGGAGATGGTTGGAATTAATCAAGGATTATGATTGTACAATTCATTACCATCCGGGAAAAGAAAATAAAGTGGCTGGTGCTTTGAGTCGAAAAAGCAATGATTCATTAACAATGTGTCATTTGGAACGTGATCCTTTGGTTAAGGATTTGATGAACTTTGGCATAGAAGCTGTTGGTGCAGGATGTCCTTCTGTTTCATTTCTGGTATCAGTGAAATCTTCTCTATCAGAAAGAATCAAGCAAGCACACAAGCAAGACAGTGAGTTGCAGAAAAAGGTAGAACTGGTTCAGAAGGTCAAGTTGACTGAATTCAAAATTGATAATGATTGTGTTTTGAGATTTTAGAAGATATTGTGTGTGCCTTGTGATTTACAGTTGAAGAGAGAGTTGTTTTGTAAAGCTCATAGTTCTCTGTTTTCAGTTCATCCAGGCAGTACTAAGATGTATAGAGATCTTCGAGAGTATTACTGGTAGGATAGAATGAAAAGGGATATTACTGATTTTACTGTGAAGTGTTTGAATTGTCAACAGGTAAAAGCAGAGCGGCAGTTACCAAAAGGGATGCTTCAACATTTACCAGTGCCTGAGTGGAAATGAGAGAATATATCCATGGACTTCGTTGTGGGATTGCCGAAGACACCTCAAGGTAATAATGCAATTTGGGTAATTGTTGATTGCTGGACTAAATCTGTTCATTTCCTTGCTATACGAGATAATTTTTCGCTAGATCAACTTAATTGTTTGTATCTTAAAGAGATAGTCCGGTTACATGGAGTTCCTCTCTCTCCATTGTATCTGACCGTGATCCCAGGATCACTTCTAACTTTTGGAAAGGCCTTCAGATGTCATTGGGTACTGAATTAAATTTTAGTACAACATTTCATCCTCAATCAGATGGGCAGTCAGAACGATCAAATCGGAATTTGGAGGATATGCTATGTTCTTGTTCGATGGATTATTAGGGAAGTTGGGACCAACATATTTCTTTGGTTGAGTTTTCTTATAATAAAAGTTTTCATTCTAGTATATAGATGGCACCATTTGAGGCATTATATGGGAAGTGGTGTCGAAATACATCTTTCTGGGTTGAAGTGGGTGAAAGGATGTTGATGAGACTAGAATTGGTAGAATAGTTGGTAGAAAAAGTTCATCAGATATAGAAACACATGAAAAAAGCTCAGAGCAGGCAGAAGAGTTATGCAGACAACAGGAGAGAGGATATCTCTTTGGAGGTAGGTGATAATGTTTTTCTCAAAGTTTCACCATGGAAAAGTGTGACGCAATTTGGTAAGAAAGGAAAGATAAATCCAAGGATCATTGGACCATATGAAATTCTGGACAGAGTTGGATCAGTTTCATACCGAGTGGATTTAGCTCTGAGTTTATCTTAGGTACACAATGTTTTTCATGTTTCAATGTTAAGAAAGTACATTCTAGATCCATCTCATGTTTTGAGTCTAGAGGTAGTTCAACTAAAAGAGAATCTATCTTATGATGAACAACAATTCCAGATTCATGACCATTGGGAGAAAGTGTTGCGGAATAAGGTGATTCATCACGTAACAGTTTTGTGGAAAAACCACATGATTGAATAGGTAACATGGGAATCTGAAAATGCAATGAGGGATAAATACCCCCACTTATTCGTTAAGTAAATAAATTGTGGGGATGATATTTTCTAAAGAGAGGAAGGATGTAACATACCAAGTAAGTAATGAATAATAGATAATTTTATATATGTCTATTTATGAATTAGATAGTGTTTTAGAGGATTAAAATGAGAATAAATCCAATCATAAACATGGAATACACAAATATTTTTAAAAGATTGTTTTACTGTCTTTTGATGGAAACCCATTTTTAAATCAAACTTTTTACAATTTTATAAGATCTATTTTTCAAAATAAACATATTATTTATTATTGGGACATTGAAATTTACCTTGGGTTAATTTTTGGTATTTTTCTGAAAATTATCATTTTTTAATGAATAGTGAAAAATACTGCATTTTACATCAAAACTTCTTTTTCATCTTATTTAATTATATGGTTATATTTTCTTTTTAATTGGTTTTAAAGTTTAATTATAATATATTTTTACCATTTAATCCAATATTGGTCATATGGACTAATTTCACTTCGTAATTCGGCATAAACAAGTGCCAATCATTTCATAGATATTGTTTCTAAAAAACCCCGCTATTTCTTTTGACAACAGAAATTATTTTTGAATTAATTATTGAAATTTCTGTGTTTGAAATTTGGTAAAATTGATTAAATATTTGGAATCAGAAGGTCCAAAATATGTAATCTAGACTCTTTTGTTTTTGGACATTATGAATAGTAAGGATGGTAATTGTCTTTAATTATCTGATTAATTAGTAATCAGGTAGTTAAGGATAATAAAATAATATCATAAAAATACAAAATGAACCCAAATTGTGTCCAAATTTACTGTTTGTGTCATGGCTGACCATGGTCTGCCTTGTGCCTAACTTGGGGACCCCATGGAATCACTTTTGTGTGATAATGACTTTTTATCTTTTTATTTTTAAAAAATGTTAAATATAACCAAGAAAGTATCACCTGAGTAAAACATTTTTAATTTTGTCTAAATAAATTATAAATTGGACTATAAATAGTCATTGGAAAGCTAAGGAGATTTCCTACATCATAGTATTTTTTTATAATTTTTTGGCGTTAAATAAATTAAATTATTTATGACATAATGATGATGCAGCGATTACCTCATTAATGAATGATTTAAATAAAATGAAAAGATAATATAAAATCTAAGACTTACACTTGTCAAAGACCAATTGGATGAGTATATTTGGAACACTTATCACCATATACTTGAAATACCTCAATGTGGGATCTTTTAAATCAGAAACACATATCAATATAAAGTAAAATTTTGTAACTTTACAAGAGTTATCTCCTCTCCTCTTATAAAAGGCCCCCACCTATAACTCCTTACCCACACTTCTCAATCTTTTTTTATCTACCAAGATCTACTAATTGTATCTCTCAACATACCTATCTTCATCCTAGAAGACTTAACTTAGGCAGAAAGCTCTTTATGAAACCATTTTGGTTCAAACCAAGAAGAGTTATCCGATTTAAAGGTAAAGTCTTCTCTAATGTTCTTTTGTTTTTTTTTGCTTCTCCAACCCCTAAAGTATTTTTATTCATTTATTTTGTAAAAAAACTAGTATCTTAAATATACTAGGATTTTTTTATAAGAAGGATTCGAGCTACACTTACACAAACCTTCATCTAATGGTTAAAGATCATATTGTTTCCGTGGATGGCGAAACTCTGCCTCACGAAACGATGATTATTTAATATTCTTCTAACACCTCCAAAGGTGGCCATTAAGATGACAATATATTTTTATATGATATATAATATGTTTATTTTTTCATTAATATTCTGTGTTTTTTCATTTTTGTCATACCTTTATGGTTTCTATTATGGGTAAACGCGATATCTTTATTTTTGGAAGTGCGGACTACCGCCCCCTCAAAGTGATTTGATTCATTAATTCCATTTGTGGAACATATAAAGTATTTAGTTAATGATATTATATATGATATTATACAATAATTATAATATACCTTTATATCATTATGAATTCATTCCATAAAATATGAAATAGAAATGAAAGTAGCGTTCATGCGTACGTACGGCTTACCGTATCCATCAACGGTGCATTTCATTTCTTACATCTAAATGTTATGTAATATTATAAATTCATATATATACTAGATATATATGATATATATGATATTTAAATCATGAAAATAACTCTTTATATAATGGATACATGAACAACATGTAATTATAATAAGTTTATTTTTGACTCAAGTACCATTGATCGTTAAAACGACCGTTATTAACTTAAATAATTACAAAGTGTACATGACATGGTAATAAGTGATATAAAAGGAATAATGAACATGAAAATGGTTCTTAATCAAGTATAAATTAACTCATGTTTATTATGTAGGAGATTAAAGAACGATCGAGTCAAGTCGGATAGGAGGTAAGGAACTTCGTCTCAATCTCCTTTCATTGAGGCATATTTTGTTTTATACACAACATTTTTTAAATGGTGTATAAACCCCATTGACTTTTACACTTATTCAAAGGAATATTTTTATATGAAGCGTTTACTAAACGAAAAAAGGGAATTTTTTTTTGTCATACTTATGCGGCGACAATGACTTCTCCGTCGCCGTGACCATTATTTGAGTTTTGGCTTCCTCTACAAGCCATAACCTTTTTTAAATGAAAAATAAATACCATGTTTTACTTTTCTTTTATTTTGGTATTGAAAATGGTTTTCATAATGTTTTTATATCAATGTGTTGTATTGATATCTTGTGATTGAAAAGTGGAAATGTTTTGTTTCCTTTATGCATGTTATATGTGATACGATTATGTTATGGTTCTTGGGCATTGTTATGAAGGCAGGTGGTTCCGTGATAAACTAAGGGTGGGTGATCACGATATAGCTCTCCAATGCATTGGGTAACACGAAGGGGTTAAACGTTAAATTTTCTGTGAAGAGATTTAGGGAATATATTATGATGGGTATTCCAAACTTAACAATGAGGGTTACTCCCTACGTAAGAATGTTATGAATTACTCAAGTTACCATTATGTCTTATGATTTCTATTATTTATTCACGATTTGATGAGGTATTTTAAAATTCTTAAGTTTTGCGAGTAATGTATGATTTCATACTTGGACTAATGTTTTCATTTTGCACTTTTATATCCCTTGCTGAGATTTTTATGCTCATCCCATGTTTTTGAAATGGTTTTCACAGGTCAAGGGAAAGGTACATGATGTGATTATAGTGTCAAGTAAATGTCAAGAAAGAATCTATCTTTTGTTTTAAATATGTTTCTGATGATGGAAAAAATGATTACTATATTTTATGTAACCACATTGTTTAAATGTGGAGTGTAATGCTTGATTTAAAATTTAATTCTATAAAACTCTAAACCTTAAAAGACCCTCATCTTGTATTCGTGAAATTACTCACGATTAAGTAATGTTGAAGGTTGGGGCTTTATAGATCCGGATGATGCAAAGAAGCTAGACTACAATAAAAAAGTTGTAGTGAGATCCTTTGCGGGTATGTCAGCATATGTTGGGCCATCCAATGAAGTCGTATCAGGTACATTGTTTGTTCACTCAGATTTTTCTAATGTTTTGATTGATACAAGATCTACACATTTCATCATCTTTGATATTTTTTTTGGTAAATTGGAAATATCACCTCTACAAATGAGACCCGAACTTGATGTTAAAAAGCTAGGGGGAAATGTTATAGAAAAGAGGAATTATAAGAATCTTTCTATTGTGGTTTGTGGAAAGACTTTACCTGAAAACCTTGTTGTTTTAACCTTAGTTGAGTTTGATGTCGTTTTGGGAATGGACTAGATTTCTGATTATCTTGCTAAGATTGACTATAGAGCTAAATAAGTTGTTTTTCAGAAAGATTTTCAGTTTGTATACAATAATGAAACCATAAAATTGATAACATATCAGGAGGATTAGAAACTATTGAAAGATGGAAATGAATTTTATCTTGATCATGTTTTTGAAAAAAAAGGGAACTATTCAAATTAATGATGTGCCCGTGGTAAAGGAATACCTTGATATTTTTCTTGATGTGTTACCCGATATCATACTTGATCGAGAAGTCGAATTCACAATTGAAATAGTTCCAGATTCTAAGCCAATTTCAAAAACCCCATATTGTATAGCTCCAATAGAAATTCTTTAATTGAAAAATTAGTTGCAGGATTTACATGACAGAAGAATTATTCTTCCTAGCACTTCACATTGGGGAGCCCCTGTTTTTTTGGTTAAAAAGAAAGATGGTTCCATGAGACTTTAAATTGATTATAGAGATTTGAATAACATCACTATTAAAAATTTTTATCATTTTCCTCCTATTGATGACTTGTTTGATCAGCTCCAGGGAGCTCAGTACTTTTACACGATTGACTTGAGACCTTGATACCATCAACTGATGGTTAAGGAGGATGACATCCCGAAAACAGTCTTCAATACTATATATGAGAATTATGAATTTTTTATCATCCCTTTGGGAAAACTAATGCACATATTGTATTCATGAATCTTATAAATAAAGTATTTCATGAGTTCTTGGATAAGTTTGTGGTTGTATTTGTTGATGACATTCTTGTTTTTTATAAAAATTAAGAAGAGCGTGAAAAACATATAAGGGTTGTTTTTCAATCTTTAAAAGAAAAGAAACTATATAGAAAATTCTTCAAATTTTATTTTTGGTAGAAACAGATTTCTTTCCTATGGCACATTATGAATAAATATGGAATAACATGTGATCCTTCCAACACAAAAGTAGATTATAAATGGACATGGACCATAAATGATACATAGAGTCATAGTTTTCTGGGCTTAGTAGGATATTACCGACGGTTTGTTAAAAACATTGCACGGTTATCTAGCCTGATAACCAAGTTAACACAGAAAGTGTTTAAATTTGATTAGATAGAGGAATGTGATGTTTGTTTTCAGGAAGTAATGAAGAGATTGGTGAATGATCTAGTTTTGGCATTACCTTCCCAAAATGGAGAGTTTTTCATCAATAGTGAGGCTTCTTTGAAGGAACATGGTTTTTTATGTAGAATGATTAGGTAGTTGCCTATGGTTCGAGACAACTTAAACCTCATGAGATAAATAATCCCACACATGATTTGGAATTGGCAGCTATGGGTTTTTCTTTGAAAATATGGAGGCATCATCTATACGGAACAAAGTCCCAAACATATACTGACCATAAAAGTCTAAAGTATATATTCATTCAGAAGAAATTAAACATGTGGAAGAGAAGATGACTTGAACTGATAAAAGATTATGACTACAGGAACAATTACCATCCTGGAAAATCAAACAAAGTAGTAGATGCCTTAAGTCGAAAACATCACGCATCATTAACCATGTTACTTTTGGAACATGGTATCTTAATTCATGATTTGATGAATTTTGGATTAGAATTTGTTGGTGTAGGGAATACAACTATTTTGTTTCAGGTTTTAGTGTAGTCTTCATTGTCAGCTAGAAAAAAGAAAGCGTAGAAGGAAGACCGTGATCTACAAAAAAGGTAGAATGGGTAATATTGGGTATGTTTCTAGAATTTAACCTTGAAAAATATTGAGTTTCAAGATTTGGAAAAAGGTTGTCTGTTCCATGTGATTCTCAGTTGAAGAAAGATTTGTTGTGAGAAGCTCATAGTTCTCCATTTTCTGTTCATCTTGGCAATACTAAGATGTACAGAGACCTTTGAATGTATTATTGGAGGGATGTAATGAAAATAGATATTACTAACTTTACCATGAAATGTTTGACATGTCAACTGGTTAATGCATAGTGGAAGTTACCGAAGGGAATGCTTCAGCCTTTGCCAGTGCCAGAGCGGACATCGGAGAGTGTATCCATGGACTTTGTGGTGGGACTACCAAAGACTTCTCTAGGTAACAATGTGAATTGGGTTATTGTTGATTGGATAACAAATTGGGAATATTTTATTTCAATTTGAGATACAATGACATTGGATTAGATTAATTGATTATACCTCAAGGAGATTGTAGGGTTACATGGAGTTCCCCTTTCTATTGCATCCGACCGAGATCACAGGTTCACTTCTAGATTTTGGAAGGGACTTCAGAAGTCATTGGGCATAGAGTTAAATTTCAGTACATCTTTTTATCCTAAATTAGATGGGCAACCAAAATGAACGATTCAAACTTTGGAGGATATGCTTCAAGATTGTTCAATGGACTATCAGGGAAGTTGGGATCAATATCTTTCATTAGTTGAGTTTTCTTATAATAACATTTTTCATTCCAATATTTTGATGGCACCTTTTGATGTATTGTATAGGAAGCAGTGTCTGACTCTAGCATTTTGGGATGAAGTCAGTGAAAGAATGTTGATGGGGCCAGCATTATTAGATGAAGTGGGTGAGAAAGTGAGGATGATCCAGCAGCACATGAGGACATCTCAGAGAAGGAAGAAAAGTTATGTAGATAACTTAAGGAATGACTTCTCTTTCGAGGAAGGTTACCATGTTTTCCTTAAAATCTCTCCATGGAAATGTGTGACGCATTTTGGTAAGAAAGGGAAGCTATGTCTGTGGTTCATTATTCCTTTTTAAATGTTGGAGAAACTTGGAACAGATGCATAATGCATAGCTTTTCCTCTGAGTTTTTTCAGGTACACAATGTTTTTCATGTTTTGGTGATGAGAAAGTATGTTCCAGATTCATCACATGTCTTGAGCCCAAAATCCATTCATATGGAAGGGAACCTTTCTTACAAAGAGAAACCCGTTCATATTCTTGATCGAAGGGAATAGGTATATAAGAACAAGGTAATCCAACAGGTAAAGGTTTTTTGGAGAAACCACATGGTTGAACAAGCAATATGGGAGGCTGAGAATGCTTTGAGGGAAAAGTACCCTCAGTTTTTTAATAAGTAAATAAAATTACAAGGACACACTTTCTAGAATGTGGGGATAATGTAAGACCCCACGCTTTTCGAAAAATAAATTGAAATGAATTGAACTTTGTTTTAAGTAGATTTTTTTTAACTAGTCTTTAAGACATATCTTTTCGACATCTATATTTTGAATTTCAAGAAACTGTCATCTACAATTCTATTTAGTATGTTATTTTGAGTAAATTGGACCCAAATTGTTTTTTAGTGAATAGTAAAATACCCTTACGAATAGTAATATGATTAGTAATATGGCCTTAATGAATAGTAAAATTTATTATTATTTTATTTTATTAAGGATTTAAGATAATATCATCTAGTATAATTTTTCATTGTTATACATAAGCAGTTCTATAATTTGAATTGTTAATTTTGGAATTATGTATGATTTTATTTATAAATTAAATTAATAATATTTAAAAAAATCTATTCAAAAATTAGACTTCATTTTTAAAATCTACACGTTGATAAATGGTTAGGGTGAATTTTGTGATTTTTTTCTATAACATTAGATTTTTCGGCGAATAGTAAAAAATACAGTTTTTAGTTTTAGTGTGTCAATGAAATCATTAATGATTAAATAATGATGTAAAAAATATGGTCAACTTTTGTATAGTAAAATATGATGTGAGGTGTACAAAGTGTCTTATACCATCGGAAAATACCATGGGCAAGCCCATGGTTTTGCCAATACCACCCATGAGGTGTCCCTTGAATATTATTAAAATATTCCCATACATTCCCTATAAATACCTACCCATTACTTCATTATCATCATTCCCAATTCCTCCTCAACAAAGTTCTAGTCTATTTAACATCATAGTTGTCCTCCCATGGTTTACTCAAGCTCCCAAGGTCCCAACCTTCATGTTCTATGGGTTACTCTACAGGGTAAGAAAATTCTCAATTTCCTTCTTTATCCATTCAAGTTATTTTTTATGTGGTAAAACATTCAAGATTACATACATTGATATTATTTAATTATAATTATTCATAGACTCTATATTATTATTCATTCATGGATGGGTGACCTTTGTCCCCTCTCTTTTTAATTTTTTTTCGAAAACCATGTTGCGTAGTCGTTAGGCTGCTAAATTTTTGTAAGAGATTTCACACTCTTTCTTTTATATTGAGTTACTTCTTGGTTTTTTATTCATATCTCCTAACCCAAGAGGCAATAAATCTCCAGAAATAATTTATATTATGGATTTTATCATTTTTATATAAAATTACTCATCATTATTCTTCTCCTCTCCCAGTTATTTAGGAGTAAAAACATTGTCTGTGATGTGTCGAATTACCAACATCGTGGAAGATGTAATTTCATTTTCCATTAATTATTTCTAGTCTGGTCATGAAAATATTTATATGGCTGAACCAAGTTATAATATATGTGTTATGACTCACCCATGGGGTTTTTAATTCTTTTTTACTCATGGTTCTAATTTATAAGACAAAATGAGGTTTTTATTATCAAAGAACCAATAAAATGATATAAACGAACATCATTAATGTTGTAACTTATGAATCATCCTCATATTAAAGATCAAAATGATAAATGGTATAATTTATATTATGGGATATATGTAAGTAATATTCCATTCCAATTCTGGATTTCTACTTCAAAATGACAAGAACGTCCACCTTGAACCAATCATAGAAATCATGTAATGAACTCACCAAAAAATGGTGCAAGAAGCAAAATATTAATAATTAAACGGGTGAAACGATGTTATTAAATGATATTATTAGATGTTATAAAAATGAAAATATTTATTAAAAATACTAATAACACTCTTTTAACCATTAAACATGAGTATTAAATAAGCCTTAAATAAGACAAACCCAAGGTAATGGAATTCTTAACCCGATTTCCATTCTCTAGGTTAACCTTCTACTTCATTTTTTATGTGCTATTTAAATTGTTTGTGTGTTGGTTTATGTTTATATTATTTTTTATTATGTTTATTTATTGTATATATAAATTATCCATCACACTTTATTAAGTCTCTCTTTAATTTTATGACATTTATATGGGGATTTTCATTAAAAATACTCTTTTTAAATTCAGTTTTACAAAATTCCAAAGTAATTTTTTTTATGGAATTATTATTGTTGTATGATTATGTTTTGGTTCTTCGGAATTATTTATGATGAAGGGTGAGACCTTTATCTCTATCCAATGAATTTGGTATGAGTATGTTGGAGGTCAGCCATATGGTTACTCTAAGTGTAACAGTGATGGTTACACAAAGTAAGGTAGCCGTGTGGGTTACAAATTATAATGTAACTAGAATGGTTACAAGATTATGTACCTAATTCCCCAAGATAAAATTATGATTATATTTATATTATCATGTTTTGTGTGGATCTTTTTTAAATCTCATGTTACACAAAGTAAGTATATATGGGTAACAAGAATGTCTTTTGAAAATGATTTCATACGTTATGAGTATTCATGGACTAACGTGCTCTTTCTGTCTATTTCATCCCATATTGAGCTTTTGTGCTTATTCAAAAATTTTAAATTATTTTGACATGTTAATGGATGTGTAATACAAGAAATGAAGCCATGTTAAATATTGTATAATTGTCCAGGAGTCTTGTTTTATGTTTTAATGTTTAATATTTTGAAAAAAAATGGAATCTATTTTTATTGTATCCACTCTGCAATAATGTGTAATGTTATGAATGTATTGTCCTAATTATCTATATCTATAAACATGAAAAGATCTTAAATGTAAAAGGATGTTTTTTATTGACTAAATTCTAAATTATGTATGTAATAAGTCCATGTACTTATAGTCTCACTCCATAAACTGCATGAAACCATAAAATCACTCATAATATTCCAATTCCCACTTTTTACATGGAATTAACAATGGTTATTCCCCATCTACTATAGGACCATTATTAATAATTTTATTATGCTTCCAAGATGATATTAATCATCTTGGTGGAATCTCTTGATAATTTGATACAAAAATATCAACATTCATAACATATTACTTTCATAACTATGTAAAAGAGAGATTACATCCACTAAAATCATGTACCCTACATATAATATTCCAAAAAAACATAACCACATAAACACCACTATTATCAACCAATCCAGACCTGGACCATTTGTATAAAGGGGTAAAACAACTCTCATATTTTTAATTTACATTATACATAGTTTTTAACCATCCCACAAACATCACTCATATCATCTTACAATTATAAAATTTTTATTAGGATCATTTTGTTTACAATTAAAATATAATCATAGTGTGTCTTCAATTCTCAAACCCGATCAAAGCCCATTTTTTTATGTGTTTATATAATGTTTCTTATAAAATATTTCCATATGTCAATATAATGATGCAGGAATATTCAATTTTCCTACCATGTTGGTCCGTAAATGAAGTATTAGTAAATAATAACATCATACAATAAGTGCATCACTGAAGGAAAAATAACATCAAACTATAACAAAAAAATTCAAGAACAATAATCCCACCCTCCATACTCTGTTTTCCCCTATATATGGGATAAATATCCCAAGAACATAATCATTTAAAAATCTAGTAAACATCAAATATCATGTTAACCTTTCCCAATTAAAATAAATAACATAAAATAAACTCATATGAAAACACATTGGTAACATCCCATCCTAGGAGTCACTAAATTGTTGCCACATGATAGTCAACCACATGACCTGAGGAACACCTCCCCATATTACAAGGGTTGGAGTCTCTTATTGAGGGTTTGTTGTAACACATTGGGATATAATACCCTATTATTATAGTATTACACAGTAGATAAAATGATATGTAATAGAAATAACAGAAAAGATAATCATGATTTACCAAAAAAAATCCCCAAACTGTGTACATGCCCACAACAAAATTGTTACCATGTCATGTCAAGTCATACAGTTCCAAGTGTGAATGAATACTAAAAATATGACAAAAATATAATATACAAATTGGATATCGACATCTATTCTAATACCCTCATCTATGCACATCCCTAATCCCAAAATCATCTCTCAAATATTGGGTCTTTTCCATTATTCCCACATGAAACCATTGATTCTTCTTGGGTACCCAATAGTGTCTTGATATGGTGTGAGAGAAACTCACTAGGCCAATATAAATGGTTTCTATATAACATATTTTTAAAAACATTGTATAAAGCAACATAGATAATAACAAAAATGAAAAAATTAAATAGTTTATTTCATTTTACATTTTTTAATCTATTACATCCATTCATACTTCAATGTCGTACAAATATTTTTATCAAATGTTCACTATCCCATGCTAGTCAGCTTGGCCATGTGTCAGTGGGTCACTAGTATGAAAAAATGTTGCCTAAATCCATGAAACTAATAACGGTTTATAATTATAGGTCAACCCATCTCAATTATCAAATGAATTTCCATGTTCATTCTTTTAGGTTCCGGAGCACCATTATTTTCAATAAAAAAAATATATAAATAATTTGAGTGACTCAATAATCTATCTATCCCACTAATCTGAGTGGAGAATTAGTCCATCTTCCCATAAAAAAATTGTCACATTCACATGGGATCTTCATTGTTAACCATTTTCGACTAAATAAAAACAGTAAGGCTGAACCAACTCCATTTAAACATATTTTTGGGGTTCCTTAAAATCATCATGTTTTAAATTCCCAACCAAGTCCCATTTTGCAATTCACATTAAAACCATTTATCCCTCCTTCCATTCCATTTATCCAGTAGGCCAAAAACCATTAACAAATTATCACATATATCCAATTACACATCAATACTTATTTATCTCTTAATGTCTTGACAAACACCCAATAAATATATGATATTTTTTAATAACATTTAATTTTCTTTCATGTCGTAAAAACCTCAATTTATCACATAAATTCCAAATCATTCAAGTTTAAGGGAGTCTACCACCCCATGGGTGTCCAAATCCCTACTCTATTCATTATCATTAGACTGAGAACGGATCTTGAGGGGTCGAACATATGATTTAGATACCCAACTGATCATTTACTACCAAGGGGGAAAAGACTGCATAATGACACAAACATCAAAACCATATAAAGATAGCTGACATCAATACTGTGAGATATAAATTGTATACAAGCTACATCATGTTTATAGATGGATGCTCAAATAACCATATCCCTTGATTTGAAATCAAACACTGTTCAATGCACCAACATAGAATAAACTAGAGAATTGGTTTTAGAGGCAATGAAATAATAATAACTAACACATAATTCCTATTTCAAAAAATATAAGTAAAAGGATAGCTACAATCAATGGAAGCATCAATACACACATTACGGTGTTCCAAATGGTAATGAATTGAAGGAGAATCATTCCATGTAATCTTGGGATAAAACTGTTTATCACCTAAGTTAATGGAAGAATAACTGGGAAGAAATTGGGTTAGAACACTTAAATCCCAAGGGGGAAATGGAAAATACTCACTTTTAATGAGTTAAATGGTTTTTTCACACATTTGGTGAGACTATTTTCCAACTGTTCACTATCTATTTTCAAAGAGGAGGCTTATGTCATACAGTTGCTTTAAAAGCCGACACATTTTGACAAACATTTTGGTGTGATTTTGAGATGTCTTTTTATAATTATTCATATATTTCATTCTTTCCCTAGTACGTTTAGTGAAATATTCACCCTCCACCCATAGTTTTCAAGGTGGATGTGATTGTTAGTATGAACCATGTGCCAACTATGTTCCATTCCCAATATTTCCTCTTTTCATCCTTTTTCATATCTCAATCCCAAAGAACTCCCCCCAAGTGTCCTAAAATTATCAAATGATAATTCATTAACCAAAATAATGGAATTCAATATAAATTTAACAAGGAATTACCTAATTATATGTTCATGTTCTTACATATTTCCATTATTCATTATTATCATTCCTTTCTTCGTTTATATGGGTTTTTATGGAAAATAATTTTCTCATTTTTTTCTATGAATTTTTCATTTTTAATGGATTCTAGAAGAAAATTGTATTTAATAGGGGTTTAAAAATATAATAATGATCAGGAAAAAGTGATTAACAATTTTACATGGATCAACCAAGCAAGAAATATGAAACTTGATATAAAATTGAAATAATGAAATTTTCTTTATGGTATAACATTTATCAAAGAGAATATACAACATATTTAAAACAATTATGTCATATTTGATAATGATCGTATAAGGAAATCCATGTTATATACCCTCGCTGTATAGAATTTATGTTTCAATAGAATCATATGAAATTTAGGTGATAAGTGTCTTCTTTAGGTGGCTTTCTAGAGCCTCTAATGCAAAAGAAAAGGATAAAATGATTATTCTAGTATTATGCAGTTTCTACCATATTCCATTGATGAACAAAACTTTTCCACAAATGGTGGTGTTTTATAATCCACATGGACAATCCATAGGCTATTTGATTTTTTCATGCATTATACTGAAATAATAAATGTTACATATAGTTTGTTCAGTATATGAATTCTTATCCACCCTTGCATTATATATCATATAAGGCCCAATTATTTGATTTCTAATGTGGATGATTGATCAATCTTGTCAGTTTTATGAAATGATAAACCCATGATGAATGTTAATCATAATATGCATTAAAATAAATAATATATATATATATCATATACATATTATGATTTTGTGTATATCCCCTCCACTCCCACAGTTACACTAAATCCAAATATAAATATTTTCATTTCACTTTATTTTTCATCAGATACTATATCCTATGAAATAATATCAAAAACAATTCTTCAATATTTCGCAATACTCATTTGGAAAGATATCATAATCTTCTCATTATATCACATCATATGTAATACATTGTGAATACTCATCCAAAAATAATTAATTATCATTATAACACTAAAGTCAACCTGTATCCAGTAAACCACAGTTTCAAACCACCAGCATTTATATCATCAAAAGAAAATATGAATCTATATATCCTTATATATGTGCAAAGAGAAACATATAAGAAAGCATCAATTATACTAAATCTTGAAGCAAGTATGGAATGATATCCAAAAAAACATGTTTCTCTACACATATTTCCATCAATTTTCATCATATAAAAACAAAATTTCATTTATTTTATCATTTTTTAAGACATCAATTATTAATTATTTTCAAACCTAGTCAATCCGTTATGGGAAACCCACATGCTATTAATTCTAAGAGTTTACATTGATATGATTGATCAATATATCACGTATCATTCAACATCAAAGATATTTGAATTACATTTACCATGTCATGATTGATATATACTATATAGATGTACCTAGAGACTCGAACAATCGATCTTGTTAATGGGACCAAATTTCATACTCATCGAACGAGACAAAAAATTGAATAATTTTTAAGCCTCCACAGAAGACATAATCGACACCACACCTGACCATCATATATTAGTGAAGTCAATATATACAATTCTATAATTAGAGTATCAAAAAATGAAGGTTCTTATAATAGGTATCTCTCCATCCATAGGAAATGGGTGCTCAAATACGATCAATGCACACCTATTATACAATATAAATTTATATGACCATTCATGTTTTATAATTAGTATGTCATCCAGTGCACACAAAGAATTTTATTCTTTGTTTTGTGCCTCATGATCATACAATATAAATCTATAAATGATGCATAGATACCCTTACTATAAAATTTATTCATAACCTATAATACTCCCTCATGATGATTAGTTAGGGATAACTCACAGTAATGATTTGAAAGGTCAATTATCATTACTATTCATGAAATATATATCTAAATATAAATTTATTTATCCAACATGAATGTTGTATTCAATGTAAATTTACTCTAATATGACACAACTTAATATTCACAAACTCATTAAGTTTATTTTACAATCCCATATTTATCATCATTTTATATAATAATTTATGATTAACTTATAGATCATCGCCATGATTCTTTCAAATTATAGGTTTTTAACTCCTTGAATAGTATATAATATTTATTATCTATCTATGAGACCACCTAATAAAACCAGAAAACTAAACTCTATAGTGAGAAATATCAATGATGTAATCAATTTTGAAAAATGTTGAGACACATGACTCATGTTCATAACAGTTCATGTACATGAACATATTGAAATATATTGACTTCACAACATTGAATGTTTCTATTTCAAAATTATTTTACTAAATTGAAATACTTTTAATTCACTATCATCATTCTTTGAAACTAAATTGATCCCAAATTTTCCTTAAAAATTTTAACAACATCAATTTTTTTTTCTATTACATTCTTATTTTTTTTGGGAAAAAGTAATTATTATTTTAATATGATAACTAAGCATATTTTATACATTTATAATTATATATTATACACCCAATTCGTATATTAAGTGAGATAAACCCTTCATTCTGATAAGTTCATGTCATTGTGAAATAATTCCTATAACTTTTATTTTGAATGGTACAATCCTTCAACAAATCATTTTATTCATTTTATAAATTTTAACTAAATTAAACAATTTATGTTTAATATAACCATAACTCATCCAAAAAAATTAGAATATTATGTAGATATAATATTATCTTAATATTAGTGATATGATTTATTTTTTAATTTATAATTTATCTCTGTTCAATAATACTTCATCTAGCATTTACAATATTACATTCATTTGAGAATTCATTCTTAGAAACAGTAAAAAATGTGTTAACAATGAAATTAATGTCATTTCAGTTGGAATATAAAACAAATAAACTATAATTCCCAAATCTCATATGGTAATATATATTTAGGGATCATTAAATTTAAAAATAAGACATTATCTAAATATATTAAAAATGTTAAGTAGGATCACATTACATCATATTTTAACAATCATCTGGATATAAAATTATTATATATAAACTCATTAATACATATATTCATGTAGATACATGTTATAATATTTATGGAATCATAAACCATGATTATATACATAATAATCTCATACATATTCAGAAAAAATATTTTTTATGGAACAACTTGTCTTATCAAATAAGAGAAATTCTATGAAGATAAATATCTATTGCAAAGATTCATAAATTCCATGAAAAATACTTTACCTTAATATTCTTGTATTAAATAATTAATTCATAATGTGAATATAAATGACAACATGAATCAATTATACTAATGATTTTAAAATCTATTATATTTTTTAATCTTGGTAAATTATATATTTGATATCATAAAACATATAAAATAAAATAATTTATTTCTATAACATCTATAACTAACATGTAAATTACATAGAGATTCCAAAATTCCTTTAGGTATTATGATAAACCATATTGTGTAATTATTACTTCTATTGGGGCACTATCAGTTTAAATGAATTTGAATTTATTATTCAAGAAACATTCCAAAACTTCTCAAAAAAATTAATCTTTCAATTTTAACATTTACCAACTAGTGCTGACCATATATCACTTAGAAACTAGTCATGATATTAAAAAATGTAATATTCTCAAAATAGGGATAAATATTCATATAATTTTCTTGAATCCATTTATATTGTCATAAAATTTTAAAAAATGAAAATATGAAGAATTCTTTACCCTGAAAATGTATTATTTTTCTACCATAATGTATGTTATATAATCAAACAGATTATAATAATCTGTATCGATAACACAAATTTTATTTCATTGAACAAAAAATGCCTAATTTATCTTATAAATAGAAAAATGAGTAAAATTACACATATTATGATAATTTTACCCTATACTGAAGCATCAAATATATCAATTCATTTACTCGTCTCTATGACATGAATGAATCATTCATTATCTAAACTTAAATTATTTTTTCCTTTTTACCTTCAGTTCATTGATAAATATTTAAACCATATAGTCAATATCATGTATCTATCTAAATGATAGAATTGAATAATATAACCAGTAAATCATAATGGAAACAATTAGACCCACCACGTAATTTATCATATTAAATCATATTTAATATCATTTGAAGTAACCAATAATATTGAGTATATGAGAATAAAATTATTTAAATCATTGATGTACGAAATAATATTATGAATATTTCTACACTATAAGATTCTTTTGGTCATTTTTCAATATACTACAATCGAAACCATAAATGAATCACTATGTTACTTCATAATTATTTTTATTAACTTGTGAATAATCTAAACACATGGATTCTAATGAATGAACTATTTTGACACAAAGAAATTTCCTTATGAACTATTATTATGCTTCAAATATTCATTAAGAACATTTCCTAAATAAAATTTCTGAATATCTATTTATATGACGATTATCCATATAAAGGTCTAATCTATTTTTTTCCTTGTTTATTATGATTATATTATGTAGAAAAAATATATTTTCATATGACTATCATGTAATATTAAACACATAATAGCTAAATTTATTAAATTCTCACCTAGTAAAACAATGACCCATTTTGAATCATATTTTTTAGTATTACATGTTCTATATTTCATTATGAAATGATTTTTATTTGGATGTCCCCTCACCAAATAGCTACTTATGTATGTATTCAACACAGTCAATCCATATTGACTCTTTTCTAATCAAGAAAATTTCTCTTTTTATGTTCCCACATTTGGATAAACCATCTCCATTTCTTTAGTGACCTAATCCTATTAGGTTCTCCATACTAGTGTATCCTAAGGAATATTTTCCTAAAAGATAAAAATGATAATCAATGGGAACTGTGCTATGGAATGACATAAAAAATTATGATCTTGCATAACATATAATTAATTTTCTTAAAAAATATAATCCAGGGTCACTCATCTGTGGAAAGACCTTACCAGTTGGATGATCAAGGTCTTGAAACATACTTCTATGGAAGGGATCTACCACTTAGTATTCGAAGGGGATTTAAAATTCTCCATTATATTTAATATAATTTCCTTTATATATCCTTATTTATAGTAATTTGGGGTGTAATACTTTTCACTCCAAGAAACCAATATGTTCAAACCATATTGATGTGTAAGTCTTTACCTCACCCATGGGTTTGGTTTACTCACCCAAATACCTAATTAAAACATATTTATAGATATCTAAATGAATAATAGGCATATATAATAGGAAAACATTATGTAAATGAATAAAATTAAATGATATTGAAATTATCTAAATGGGTAATCATAGAAAAACTTATAGCTGACCTCATTCAACGGTATAACAAATGTTTAATCCTCTAGGTGTGCAGGTACTCTGACACCAATTCCCTCTACTCCTGGTTACAACAATCCAGGGAGAATATAAGTCATCACAACTCTGAAACCAAATTAGGATAAACTCTTTTCATCAACTAAAATAATGTTTATAACATATATTATAAAATTAGGTCAAGGTATATAAATAACTAAATTTATTATAGAGTCATCCCTATCATTAAATACAAGTTTCTATCATATAATTAGTATATCATTTTATACTAAAGAATATATCATTTATTAAAATGGTATATTATTATGAATTATATAGGTAATAACTATTTAATAAATTAATAATTTATATATTTAAACATTATATAAATATTATTACGATAAATTCATAAGTAAAAAAAAATTATAAAAATTTGATTATCATATCATTATAATATTGAAATTATATAAATATGAAAAAAATTATATTTATTCAATTTTTTTAATATGAACTTTTCAATTCCATCCTAAATAAAATGACTCATATTTATAATTATATTTATTTTTTTATGTTATTTTATTATTTATAAAAGATTTCTAATGCAATTTTTTTTCTGTGAACATAATATAATGTCAAATACCTCACATTACATAAACCATGAACACACCATTCATCAAAATAAAATATATATCTCTTAAATAATATCTAAACAATACCCCATAAGTTTAAACAAATAAAATTTATTAATTATGAAAAACACATAATTTAAAATTAACGATTCTATTTTTTTCATATTTTATTTATTATATAAATTTATAAATTATTTATTAATTTTAATATATATATATACTTTTATTTATATATCATAAGAAATTGCATATAATTTATTTAAATATATGTTAAATATTAAAATTAAGTATTTAGAATATTTAAGTTTCATTAATATTTTTTAAAATAATTATAATCCTTTTAAAATTAAATATTTACATAAAAATTACTTGAAGATAAAAATTACAAAAATAACTTTTAATGCAATTATAAAAATTCTATAAGAAAGTAAATAATTATAGAATTTAAAAAACTTACAAAAAAATCAATTTATCCATACATGGAATCAAAATTCTGCATGTGGGTATACTCCATCAATGCTTCCATAAACATTTTATAATAGTAGATAGGCCTGACTATAAAAATTGAATACTTTGTTTGGGAATTAAGATTTTACCTTTATGTGAACCCTTCATGTAAATGTAAAACACAAATAACCCTTACTTAATCTTATTCATGTTACGATAAGCCATTTCATGTAAAGGATAATTAGTGAATACATTTATACAGCTAAAAAGATTCTCATATACCTTTACATGACTTCTCACCTATACGTTTTTTCTTAATTACCCTTAAAAACACAAGATCCATAAATTCATCAAGGTATCTTATGTTAACCATTACAAGAGCATCAAAACTATTTTAAAAACATTATACAACAACATTTACACTACTTCAGGAAATATATGATTAAACTTATGTGAAACCCTTCATGTAATGATATGTAATGGGTTGCCTTTATCTATCTTTGGATTTATATATATCACCTTGGTTACCTCTGCACTTAAATATATATATAAATATGTATATATATATTTCATACTCTTACAAAGTCGTATTAATTTAAATGTATGTTAAGGTTTCCTATACATTTGTTGATCTGAGTCGGTGTAAAGCTAGAGGACCCTTGCACTGGGAAATTACATATTTACCATTACATGGCCAAGTTATGTAAAGGAAAACTATTTTTATATTTCAAAACGGGATTTCAAGAATTCAAAAAACAATATTTTAATATTCTGGATTTATTCATATCACGAAAAAGGTTATAAAACTAAATCATGGGATCACATTAATATCAATATAGGTTTTTGAATGATATTAATATCACTAACGCGATGAAGGATAAATAATTTAAACCCTACTTTGATGATAAAAATGCATGAAAAATGAAACTACATATAAGATTGAAATAAATCAATTATATAAATGGGGTACCCTACAACAATGAGTATTTGATAAATATAATAACACAATTTCGTTTGTTAGATAAAGATAACTAAATGGAAGCTAAAAGAGTTCCCATTACTGTAGTGTATCAATGAGTTAATAAAATCTTTAGAAGTTCAGATTAGATCTGTCATTTTTCGATGGCCTGTTAGAGCATTTAATTAAAAGGATAATGATAAAGCAGGTATTCGAGTACCAAATATTTTCATCCAAGTATCATGGAAGCCTAAAAAACCATCATATGAATGTATTTTATAATCCAAATTGGTTTTTATCAGATGGTTGAACTTATTGAAGCATTGTATTGAAATAGTAATTTTTATGGACATTGAATTAATCATAATAATAATTCCCTTCTATTTAATTATATATCATATATAACTTTATTAAATAATGTTAAACATGGATGACAAATAATATAATAGGTTTCACGAAAAAATACCCCCATGATTCATGTAAACCATAATTTTCATGTAATAAAATACAAATTATATATATCATTTATATATTTTATGAATTGGGGAATTTCCCCTAAATTTCTCATTTTTTCAATAAATGTTTTTATTTATTTTATAAATTCTTTTTCATATATGTAAACTTCCTATAATGTTTTTTATGCTCCACATGGGATATTTTATAATGATACCATTGTAGTATCCTAATTTAATAAAGATAATAAAAACCGTATTTGAAAATAATTTATGATTATTTATTTGTGAAAATGTAGTTTTACAAAAAGAACCACTCAATATATTATTTATATTATTTAAGAAAAGGTAA
Organism: Viscum album; assembly: GCA_963277665.1. Classification (NCBI taxonomy): domain Eukaryota; kingdom Viridiplantae; phylum Streptophyta; class Magnoliopsida; order Santalales; family Viscaceae; genus Viscum; species Viscum album. The sequence continues at coordinate 64,487,135 of OY728165.1, read as the reverse complement.
TAACCTAGTTAAAACCTTGGAATATTCTATGGAATACTTTCAAGTGAGGATAACTTATTTAATTATTATATTATATTTTTTCCAAATAAATAATTAAATATCTCTTAAACGGTGTGTTGTAGGTGAAATATATGACCAAAGTTAGGTTTGTGATGTAGGTTTCACCAGAGGCATGACATAACCTTTGTGTGATTTGATTTTATGGTTAAATCACATATAAGGGTAATTATTTTTTTATTAACAACATTATTAGATGTTAGAGAATGTGTTTTCAATGATTTTTTACAAAAATATTTTGAAGTGTTTTAATTGAATAAATTATTTTAGTATTATAATATTTTTTAGGATGTTAAAAAAATAATAATCATTATAATAATAATATTATTATTATTATTTTATTAAATATGATTTAATGAAATTACATGTGTAATTATATATTTTATTCATTTAAATAATAGATTTGAAACTCTCTACCTTGGGTGAAAATTTCTAATGAAGTCAATTTATAATATTTATACTATTACTTATACATCATAAATGCTATTTTAAGAGTAATAACCTTTTTGGTATTTAATTATAGGTTGTTGGTGAAAATTTAATGGTTATAATGACATCAGATATATAATAATTTTTATTATTACTTTTATTCTTTCAATTATTTAATTTGTAAAATAACACATGTTTTTAGAATACTAAATTGGGTGTATATATAAATATATTAGGGATAATTATATATTTATATTTATGTATGGGTTTATATATTGATATATGTAAATATATATATATATTATATATATATATATGTGTGTGTGTGTGTGTGTGTGTTTGGGTATATATATATATATATGGGTGGGTGGGTGGGTGGGTGTGTCTGTATATATATATATATATATATATATATATATATATATATGAGGGGTAGATATACACACATATATTTATTTTAAATTACATAATTAATAAGGGAAGATCATATATTTTTAAAAGGGAAATTTGAAAAAAAAACATGACCAATGAGGAAACAGTGGTTCATATGATTTATGAAGAGATAAATATATTTGAATTTAATAATATTAAATTGAAAATAATATATATATATATATATATATATATGATGGGAAAGGGTAAGTCACTTATAGTTCATCACATTGGATGAAGAGTCCCTCCCCCATGCCTCATTTTCCCACACTCTCATATATATATATATATATATTAATTTATTTAATTATTTTCATAAACTTAATTTTTTTATATCTTCTCTAGTGTTAGTCATATTGTTGTGTCATCAATGTCTTTGGGATAGTCTCAATGAGAAGAAGTTAAATCATAATATTTTTTTTGATGGTGATATATTATTTTTAATATAATTTTAATACACATTCAATTTATATTTTAAAACAAATTATTAAGACATATTTTAAAAAATTTATTTTATAAAAAATATTATAATATAATAATAATATGATTATTTATTAGAAATTTTCATCTGATAATTATTCTGGTTGGAAATTATTTAACGCATGCATTAACATAAAATATTAATTGAATAATTATCCATGACAAAAATGGTATTATAACCTATAACATTTTATTTATTCTTGGAATAAAATATCAGATTTTCGTATTAGGGATCAATGGCGCACGATCAAAATTTATTGCTACTGTTAAAATGTGATTTGGGTGATGAAAACATCGAAAAAATTGACATTGTTGTTAATTACATTAATGTAGGGATGTTACTTACCATTTTGGGATAAGAAAATAATGGTTTCATGATTTGTGATTTATGATTGACTAGCCCATGCTTGTTATGTGATTCTTATGGGAGTGTGAGTAGTTACGAGGGTTTCTTGAATTACATAATCTGATTATACATGTTTGTATGATTAGGACATTGTTTAGTTTCCAATATGTATGTATTTGTAGATTTTCTCACACGAATTACATTTTATGTGTGATGTCACTATTTCATTCTAATTTTCCTAGTATGATGTATGTTTTCTGGTTATGTGAGGCACTATTGTGATATTTGTTCCCCTCAAGGATATGTTTCCCTTAAGATGAATCTTTTTTAGGCAATGCATGTGATTTTATAACATGCCTTATATTAACAAGGAGTCATGATGGCCTAGTGTGAAATTACCTCAGGGATTAATGATCAGGAGCGATCAGACCCATATGTGATGACCATGGGGAATGACGATCATGAATTAACAAAATAGTATAGAAAAAAGATGTGCATTGTAGACTATGTGACCAAATAAGGAGATATTTTCCGGGAATAATGTATTAGAGTGGTTTAACCTAGAGGAAAGTCTATGTTTGAATATTATGAATCTTGAGTCGGTATCTAACATTAATAATTTTTCATGATTGTTCTATGATTTTCTGGTATGGTTTCAAAGCAAACATAACCAGAGATTGTGGAGGATTGGATAGGACTCGAATTTTCATCATGACTGTTTCATGTGTGTTAATTTTGTATTATTATGTTATAAAACCTTATAAAAGTGAATACATGTTAACAATTTGTTGTTGGTGTCATATTTAATATTTTCACCCACCCCCTACTCACACAATATTGTTTACAAGTATATTTCATGACTCAAGATCCAGAGAAGGGAAAATTACCTATGGTGAACTACTGAGTATAGATCATGGTGATGTCGGTCAGGACAGACTCTTGGGGACTCACAAATGTTATTTTTTTAATTTCACATTTGGTATATATTGAATAATTTCTATATAATCTTTGACATTGGGAGAACTTATATGTTCGACATTTACTCAGTTTCAACCTTTACACTAATAGTTTATTATTTATTTTTATTATTATACTAATTTTTATTTTTTCACATTTTATCTCTAAAGAATGGTATATTCTTCCTATGATTACACTTGAGATTTTCAATTCTAGTCAGTAATATCTTGCATACAAGGATCCATTCATGAGGTCATGGGTAATTTTGTCACAATCCTGGTGGTTTGATTCAGGATGAAAAAATTGTATCAATGGACTAAGTGTTATAACTTGTCTTTTCTCATAAATTTATTTTGGGTAGTGTAGAAAATAGTAAGGGTGGTTAGAACATGGGAATATGAACTAAGAGTGTTATTGTACACCACTATATAGTGGACCTCCGAGTTTCCATTAATGATGGAATTATTTTTTTGATACTACAATTGATTAAATTCATCAGTGTTATGAATGTGACATTGGTATGAGACTTATGAAACTTTACATGTGGTCATGAATCATTACTAGGTATGTAGCTTCACATAACCTGTATATACTTTTTGTTGTACTATGCAATATTTCTTCAATTTAATTCATTAATTTACGATATCTATTCAGGATAGTATCACTTTTGGTGATATATCATGGTTAACATGTAGTTTTGATATATCTTTACTCAAATTAATTAGTTGGATATAGTATATTTTCGTTCTAGCATAGGTATGAATATTCTCATTAATGTGAAATTATTGAGACATGGGTTAGTTATGGAAAAGTTATATATATGGTTATGGTTATACTTTTGGGATGCATTTGTATGATCGCATATACTAGTTATGTCTTGTTATATTTTTAATGACACTTATGTTATATTAGATATTACCTAATACATTTTTGGTGAGACGACAAGAATATCAAGCTACTCTAGGGCATGTTTTTATAGATTAACATGTGGTACATATAGTAGGCCCACACTAGATAAGTTTCTAACCACCAGGGTATGTGGTCAAATATTTTATAAGATTCCAGCTTCCGCACCCACCATCCTTTCAAGGAACAACTATACCATTGTAATCTAATGATTGGATACAAATAACTGAGGTTGTTTTCGATCTCATTATTAAAACCGAGGTATGGAATGTAGAACCGGAAATGATCATGTTTCAAAGACCAACATAGATATTATCTGGTGTGATGAACCATTCAATAAGATATAAAGGTTTGAAATAGATAAAAAAACAAATCATCAAAGAGTTCCATTTTGTATACTGAATCCACAGAATTCCCATAAACTCACATAACATCAGAATATTTTAACAACAATTGTTTTTTATGAGACATGGATTTTATAAATGTTTTTGAAGGCCCTAAATGAAAATAAAGGACAAAATAAGATACATTTGTAGGATATCTATCAGTTTCAAATGGAATTTATCTTGACAAATCAAAAGAAGGAAGAGTAATGTTTAGATTTCACACCTGAGTGGTTTCATATAGCTAGTGCAAATCGAGGAATTTTTTGAACGTCTTGTTACTGTATATGGTACACTGTTGATCATTATATTTTTTTACTTCAACGTTATAGAATTTTGGTTATTTCCTTATATAAAATTTATGTGGTTGGACATGAATTTATGGGTATAGTTATGATTTCTCTCACATAAAATTTATGGAAAAAAAATTCTGGATGATTTGAAACACTATTATATGAGAGAGTCGTAGTTAGTGATTTAATTGATGAGATAATAATGAGGTAATTTCATAAAATTGGGTGGTAGGAGGCCATGGTGGACATTTTTATAGGGTTACCTATAACCCTAAGGAGTCATGAAGTTATTTGTGAGATTCTCAATTGGTTGAAAAATGATATCCACATTTTACTGATTAGAGAGAATTACATGGCCATCAAACAAAAAAAAATTTGTACGTGATATAATATGTTCATGAGTACATTACTTGAGAATTTTGTAGATAGAGATTCATTTTTAACTGTATAGTTTTTATGGCTTGTTAACGGACCTATGGACCATATTGAGATTGATCATACTATTAAATCCAATAAAATAGGTTTAGCTGGAGTATAAATTACTCATATTAGAGGATATGTGTCGATATGTATTCTTGGACCTCCGTTAAGAACGAAATTATCAAAAATATTTTTTACATTAATATGATCTTTATTGGTGGTTGTTTTATTGACCGCCTTGATGGATTGAGGTGGTGAGGTAGTAGTTCTATGTACTAATGTGTTTCAGGAGAAATCTGAGATAGTAAAACTGATTCAATATAGGATGACTTCTAAAAAGTCATGAATAAATCATATGAAGAAGGTAGGATGTGACCTTTTATGTTCACTGTGGATTATTGAGTTGTTCTTGTGAGTAACTCCTCGGTTGCAGCACAACCTTCTAAAACAATAAAGAAATTGAGAACTGTGTTTTTTAGGACCCTTTGAGAACACCAAACTACTGGCTAAAATGGCACACCATCTTTATGTTACTTAGTGTTATTGAGAGATGTATGATGTGTTTGAATTTACTCAGTATTAGAGGTATGTTCCTTATCATGCACTAGTTATATATTCCATGAATAATGAGTTGTTATCGAATGCATCCATGAAGAGTTCCTGGTGTGTATTATAGACTAGGGTGATAAATTTCAATCATTAAATATGGTTCCGACCTTCTAAATTTCGGTGACAATAAGGGCAGATATAGTAGGTAGTGTGGGAGCGTGAATCAGATGATCAATCTTAGTGGTATAAATTTCTTTGGAAAGAAAATTAGATATAATTCTCGAGGATGAGAGTTTGATATAGGTGATAATTGTAATATCTTAATTATTTTAAAGATAATAAAAAAACTTTTTGATAATAAAATATGACTACTTTTTGGGAAAAAATTACAATAAATTCATTATTATATGATTTAACTAGTTTTAATAATGAAAAAATCCCAGTTAAATCCTTGGAATAATCAATTAAATATATTTTTAGTGGGTTTCTAAGATAGTGTGGGAATCTTGGGCCCATAGATCCTCAATACCGAAAGAATAAAATTACTAAATATACTATATGAGCCACATAATATGTTTGAAAATATTAAAAATCTCCCAAACAAGGAAAAATATGGAAAATCTGAGATCGTTATTAGGTCTGGGATAAGAGTTTTACCCTAGGTGTGACATAACATGGATTATTATTAAGAGTTAAATAATATTTCATGTGAGGAAAGATTATTTCATTTTATTATTATATTCATTCTGAAAATAATTGAATATTTCATAAAAAGTCTATTAGATAACAAATGTGAGACCAATAATTGGTTTGAGATGTGAGTTTTATCCTATCAATGACATAACCTATTGTGCATCAGTTGTTTGGGTACATATCACGTAAGGGTAATTATTTTATCATTTTTCAATTTATAATTTTTTTAAAAAGAAAAAAAATTATTGAAACAAATTTTTAAATAAAATTCATTTTTTTGAATTGAAAAAAATGTGTTGATATCTATATATTTTATTAGTATTTAAGAGAGATAATTTAAATAATTTTATTATTATTAAAATATTTATTTTTATTTTTAAATTGAAACAATAGAAATTACCTGTTTAATTATTATTTTTAATTCAACTAATTGATGAGAAAATTTTTTCCTTAGGTTAATATTTGTTTATATTTTAGGTAATAATATTAATATTAATTAATGTACCATATAAATGAAATTGAGTGGCTAATAAAATTATCATCGTCTAATGAATGATGTAAAAATTCATAAAACATGATAATGATGTGATATATTAAGTAAAAATAAAAATAAAAATAATTATTATTTTTAAATAGTAGAAATAAAATTTATATGTGGAAAATTTAATTGGGTATAAATATATCGTAGGAATAATTACATTAGTATATACATCTGTGAGTGTATATATAGATATTTTTGTATATATAGTTATATATAATTTTCATAAAATTTTTACAGACAAAATATGTTTGAGTATATTTGTGTGTGGGTGTGTTTATTAGTATATATATGTGGTTTATATGAATAAATATAAATGAGAGTTGAAGCAAATATTTAATATTGGTGGACCAAATATGTATGAATGGTGAATTTTAAAAAACATATAATAAATTTAGAAGGTGTGGTGCATGAGATTTATGAGGATAGATAGTGTTTGTAATTTAATAATATTTAATTGAATATATATATATTTGGTGGATTAGTGAAAGGTACATATGGCGCATCACATTGGAAAATGTGTCACTCTCTCATGACACATTTCCCCTCTTATTTTTGAATATTATTTTATAATTTAATTGAAATTCATTTTCAGATATCTTTTCCATTATTTTTTATATTGTGGATTCATTGATGCCATTGGTTTTGTCTTGACAAGAAGAAGCTAAATCATATTTTTTAGGCAGAAACATATATACAATCTATGTTTTTTGACATTATAAATATATAATTAAAAATAAATTATCAAAATATATTTATAAAATCATAATTTATAAGAAACTACATGAATATAGCTACAAAAGAGTAATTTATAAGAAATTAAAATAACATGATTATTCACAATGGAGTAATTTCTACTGAATGAATAAGCATAAAATGATAATTAATAAATTGTTCATGAGCCATAAATTATTATCACATGTAATATTTTATATATTCTAGAAATAAAATAGATTATTTGGGTATTAATATTCCTTGGTGTCATATCTTATTTTTTTAGTTGGTGTGTGATCGTTGTTCACATGACGAAACATTTAATGGACATACTTTTGTCATTGTTGACATTAAATTTGGATGTTCCGTACTATTTTCAGCTATATATATGATGTTGTCATAAAATTTGATTTATGATTGACTAACCCATAACTTTTTTGTTATTTATGATTCTTAATTTGTATCGATGAGGCTTAGTTGATTTGACCTTATATGATTATCAATGTTGATGTGGTTTAGACCAAACTAAGTTTCTCAAATATATGTTAGTATGTATTTTCACACAATCATGTCATGTTATGTGTGATGAAAATATTTCCTTGTAATATTATTGGTACATGATATGGTTTTATGTTATACATGGTAACATAGTGATTTGTGGGCCCCTCTTAGATCAATTGAATTTGAGGTGGATCTGTGTCACATGCTACATATGAATTAATAAAGAGATCATGGTGGGAAAAGGGGGATGATGACATATAATGGTATGACCTGGGGGCATGACCATCATTAGTGATCATGACTAAATGGAAACAATGGAATAATGATGGTCTATATGACATTACCCGGTGATAGTGTTGGGACATGATGACTATGTGTTGTTATACAAAGAGGCTAGGGTCCTCTAATTTTATTTCGTAGCTTTAGTATTGATTTAAAGATGAGATGTTTCCATGATTTTACTTATTTTCCCTCGAATGGAATTCAATTAGTTATAATTTTAGTTTTTTGTGGATTTGTTATTATAAAAACATTCATCATGACTATTTGTCATGTTTACATTTATCAATTATTATGTTACAAAATATTATGCATGTGAACACTTGTTAAGGACACATTTTCAGTGGTATCACTATGCATTTTTAGTAAAAATCCATTCAATCATTTTATTTCTTTGTATAATTATTGAAATCAGATCTAGTGAAGATTAAATAACCTAGGGTGGATGGGTGAGCAGTGAAGCATATAGATGAAGAAGGTCAGTGAAATATCTAGAAAACTAACAGAATTTTGTTTATTTATTTATCTATTTACGTATATATTGCTTACTTTTTGTGTTGTAATCTCACATTAGGAGTCGTTATATTCATTATATTTATTTTTTTATATTTAATATAATTTTCAATTATTTTTTTATTATTATAATTATTTATTTATTTCTCTTATGTACTCTAAAGGTGAAAATAGTCTCCCCATGGTTTCAATTGAGACCCCCATTCCTAGTCATAAATCTTATCCATATGCGGAGGCATTCATGAAGTCATGTGGAATTCCAAATCAGACTCAAGGGTTCTGTTGATGATGTTTCAACCATCCAAAAACATTCTATGGATAGATTATGATGATGTTTTGTGGAAATTTTCTTGAAACCCATTTCAGTCATGGAATTTAATTAGGATTTATAATAATGGTGAATTTTAATTTTAAAATTTAATATAATTTATATACATTATTTTTTGTTTATTATTAATTTTTTGGTAAATATACATGATATATTATGATAGTTGGATCCGATATAGAATTTAATTCTTTGGGTAATGATATTTTCTCTAGATAAGATAATCTGGAAATAACCACATTGGTTCTTCCATTATAATGGTTATTGTGACGTTGATTTTCAGTATAATGTCCCAAGATTCATAAATAGTTCATATATTCATATTATGAGTTTTAGTGGTGTTCCTTATAATTGATTGGTTTTAAATATATAATGATTTTTGAATCACTTGACTAGTGTCTTCTATTTTTTTAAAAATTTATGACATGAGTCATAATTTATTAAACCTATTTTTATTTTGAAAAAATATATTATACTATGTTGTTTTATTATGTAATTAAACTCTTGTTCTCATCTTATGATCACATATGATATTCAACTAATAACTTATATTTTTACGTTAATTTTCATTTGTACTCACCCTTATTATGTATCTATTTACCTTGGTTATAATATAATTAATATATTATTAGTATCAAATTAGATTGTATTATCTCATTTCATTATATTTTGTTCAATAACAGTGTTTAGATAACTTTATTGAATAATATGTTATTAGATAATTATATTTTATGAGATTTGGATACCATAATGTCTTAATAAATTTTTGGATGATCATAATAATAAAGCAATATATACCACTTTAGGTTTTATGTTATGTGATTTTTCGTTGAATAATGACGTTTTTTTTGAAATGTTAATTGGGTTTTATTTGATGATTGATATTTATGTGACCCTTTGGATTAATTTACTATTTAGTGAAAATGTTATATGGGAATAATATTATTGAGGTTATATGATTAATGTTACCCAAAACATTTAGATTTAATACATTCTTCTATGTTGATTGTGAAAAAAATAATCATATTTTTTGAAGCTTATAGGATTAAGGTGAATAGTAAAAAGAAATTTTAGTGTGGGAATTTATGTTAATGTGGCTAATATTAATTGATGGATAAATATTGAGTTCTCTTTTGGAAGCATATATAATTTTTTCGTTTATTTTTATGGTGATTCAGAATATTTTTGGAATGTTTTAGAACATTTTATAGAATATAAATTAATATATATATATATATATGGTTTGTGACCTTATGTGTGATTATGTTTTCATTTATATAATTTTTATGTTGGTCCTACATGAATATATAACAAAATATTTTAAATTATTGGGTTTTAAAATTAGTCAACATTATTTAAGGGAGTTTTAACAATAGTAAATAATGAAATGATTTAAGTTTAGATTTGGTTGTTATTAAAGGTGATTTTGTAATTAATTTATTATATCTTCATATGAAAGATTATTTATATTTTGTATTTTCTTATCTTATTATAACGATTTTTGTTTTGGTAAATAATATTAAGTGTGATAAATATCTTTTCTTCCTTTTCTTTATCCAATTATCCATTATAAATTTATATTTTTCCATAGGGAATGAAAAAATCACCTTGGATATTCATTATTTGGAATGTGATATGAATTAAAATATAATATGTTCAAAACAAGACATAGATGTATTATTTTTCATATGAAACCAAAATGAAATCTTGTATTTTTTTATAATATTCTATATATGTTTTTTGATAAATATTTATTGAGGAAATAGAAGATAAATGTATTGATTCTTATACATTGTTATTAAGGAAGAATTTTGGAAACTAATTCATAAGTACGGTTTTTCAAATTTTTAATTAACTAATAAATTATTTATAATAATAATATATATGTATTAGAGTATTCATATATCAATAATAATAAATTTTGAAACTAAAAATTTAAAACTGTGATGATTTGATTGTTTTAAGGGAGGGGAGAATATAAAACCATATAATTATAATATGATTATATTTAAATGAATATCCTATCATATACGCAACACCAAACTATTTATAATAATAATATATAAAATTGTTAGTTTTCCATAAATTATTAATACAAAATTTGGAATAAAATATTAACACTCTTTCATAAGTAATATGAAACAAAATTAAGAACACATGTCATTCTAATGGGTTATTTTACAATATAAGTTGTCTTTTAGTGTTATTATACATTTTATTTTAAAATATGTATTTTTTTATAATGTAAATTTAATGAAATTTCCTTAATTGTTTGGAATCAATAAATCAAAAATTATTATATGGTGAATTTTTTGGGATTTTTCCAAAAAGGATGGTTTTTGGTGAACGACGAAAAATACATATTTTTAAATGTACTCTCAATTTTATAACATCATAATTATATAATATTGGAATGACTTTATTTTAAACAAAATTTTTAGAGAATATAAATAATTAAAAAAATTAATTAATAAATATTAAAACGTTATCCTAACTTTATAAATCCAAGTTTTATATTTTTGAACCTAAGTGACATTTTATTCAAATTAAATATATTTTTTCCTTTTAATTAATAATGTATTTAAAAGGATAAATTTTTATATTTATCGGTTTTAAATCTGAATAAATATATATAGTTATTTGATAAACCATTAAACATAATTGAGATGATTTCAATCCTTGATATTGGTGTCAATTGATTTTTATGCTTAAAAACTATGTCAGTCTAAAAACTGCTTTTCATTGCATTTTTCAGTCATATATTGAACTTAATTTTTAAAAATGGTAGATATTGATTAATATAAATTATATTTAATATTTTTCCCATTTTCAGTTTTGGAAATGAAATAAATTTCATTTTTTGTCTTCAAAATAACATACCATGGTAAAATTTAGAAACCACTATAAGGGTAAAAAGGGTTAAAGAAGAGGTTAAACTATGTGAAAAGGAATAAAATATCTATAAAAATTATTAAAATTTAGTTATAAAAGTTGATATTGACCCTAACATATCCTATATTCAAAATATTTTCCACATGGTTCCTCTTTATCATTAGAAATATATTTATAATTTTTTAAATTTTAGATAATTTAAAACCGTGAAACTACTCTCCCTGATAAAATGACCCACACTATAATAAATCATCCATGATATTGGATCATTGTATAAAAACCAATACATTATTAAATACATCCATAACACACTTATAGATGTTATAGAGATTCAATTCTCCCCAAAATATCACTACAATAAAATTTCTTGTATCATTTGAAGGTGATTTACCAAAAAACATGTGCATGTTCTATACAATCACAATCATGTTTATTTCATCATAAAAAATATACAAGTACTATATAACACCAATAAATATTTAAATTATTATACTTACTATAATATATATTTTATTATGATTATGTAAAAACCTTTCAATTAATTCTTTCCATCCAATGAAAAAATGTTCTTTGTTTTCACATCCAGGTTGCTACCTCCATGGACCAGGTATTTCATTTTTAATCACCAACTCATATGGATGGTTTTATTTAAATATAGAATAAATAATTATGATATTTATGAAATTATAGTATATCTATTTCTACCGACCATTAATTATACTTTTATCCATCATTACATTATAATGTTATACCCTTACTTATGTGTATGTGTAGATTACCGCATTTGAAAATGATATATTTAATTTTTCATATCATTTTTATTTGTATCATTAAAAAAATGGATAAAATGGATAAAAATTATAATTATAAAATTATTATGAATTCATTTATGATTTAGTAATAATATAAAATAACAAGTTCTTTGTAAAGACATGGATTTCCATGTAATGTTTTAATTATATTGATTTTTTACAAGAACACAAAATCCGACGGCAGGTGATTCCAAGGCCTGGAGTGCCTGGAACAATCCGTAGAAGTTTTTTTAAACTTTAAATATAATGCATAAGCAGTTTTCCTAAAAAAGTGGAAGAAAACATAAATGGTTTATCAGATAAAACATTTGAGGGCACCATCGCACTCAGGATGACGAGTTCACCGTAGGCGCGACTTAAGATTAGTCGGCGCAGACCTCAAGTTTAAAAAATCAATAATGGCATAACCATAAATAATATAATTAAATAAAATTGTTTTATTTTTCAAATGCTTATAACTCACAATCGGAAAATCTGATTAAAAATCCGAGACCATAATTGAACTCATGAGGGTGTGCTCTCTTTATACAGATACTAACATTGGTCGGCATATGCCACCAGTGAAGGTTATTTTTTGGCCGTAAATAAATAAATTATGTGAAAATTATTTTATAGTAAAATCCATAATCTTTATACAGTAACATGGATTATAAGTCCTAGAGTACCATTGAATTTTTTGGGGGTTGATTTACTTAGGCAGAGCCTAACCTAGACGGGTGCGTGTCGAGGGTGACTGTTAATAATTTTTTGAACTTTTTTTCTGGCTATGTTCATTAAACATGAGAACAATATTTTCTAACTATTGTTCCTTTGCTCGGATTATAAATCTAAGGGCACCGTTGAATCTGATTTGTTGGGATTCACATAAGGGAGGCTTTAATTTGACCATAGTAGGTCCGGAGAAAAAATTATTATTTGTGACTTTATATAAGAAATGAAATAAAATAATTTTTTATTTTTATTTCAAAAATTCAAATGGACCAAATTAATGGTGGGGCCATCAGTATGTCAAGCCATTAAATGGCTTGACCTTCTAACCATAGGTACCAACCATGTTGGGGAAAATTATGATGGTTCCTAAATAATGATCCCCATTATTTACCCATGTTGATACTTACCCTCACACTCTCTAATATATATGGAGCTATGGAAGGGGTATGAGTGTGCTTCACCAAGAAAAGAAGTGTTGAAAGAACATTGTGATGCGAGACCCATAGAAGACGAAGTTGACCTAGCATGAGGTGAGGGAAGACCCCGTACTAAAGGGAAACATGTGAGTGGTACCTTTCGGAACTAGTCACAATAATGAAGAACACAATCCATCCTCAAGCACAAATGTTTCTTCAATGTTTAGAGGTATGGGGTTTTCATTTATGCTTTTAAATTGTTTTCCTCTACCATGTTCTTGAAATTATATGATGAATGCGTGTTAACCGATTAACGGGTGGAGTCATGATTCATTCACCTTTTTGGGAGTTTATTGCGGGGCATCCGTGTGGGGTTTATCATGTTCATTATTTTAATTGATTATTTAACCCTTTAATATCCTCCATATTAAAAGATAACACAGAGGGTTTGAGCATAACAAACTTGGCCTAAAACCACAACTATCTTGTAATCCTTGTACCTCCATAGAAGACCGTGGGCGAAGGAGGCAGCCTGTATGACGACTGAATGTGGGAAGGGAGGTGGTCGGCATGACGACTGGCTGCGGGAAGGGAGCAGTAGAGACCGACGCATTTTTGGCGAATGGAATCCATGGACAAAGCAGCGGTGGAGGCTGAACCATCCTCTGACATGTTTCGCGATGACCGAGTGGTGCCCACGCGACATCGCCGCCTGGAAAACTGAATGGCCTCCGTGCTGTTCAGGAATCTAGGATATTAGTGGGTTACACACCCCATGTCAGATTGAACTGAGCCTCCACCAATGCACCGGGCCGCCACCCTCGGACGGGACCGCTTCCCTTGGAACAGGCTGCAACCCTCGAACTACGCCACTTCCCTCGGACTGGGCCTCCACCCTCAGACTAGGCTGTCTTCCTCACACCAGGACGTAACCCTCGAGTTGGGTCACCGCCCTCGCATCGGGACGCTGACCTCATATCGGGCCGCCTCCCTCGGAGTGGGCCACTGCCCTCGGACGGGGTCACCGACCTTTTGGATCCCACACCACATGGGTCGGGCCTCCCCTCTTGTGGGATAGACTGAACATTGGTCCAGTAGGCAGAGACCACCGCACTCGGCCCAGACTGGGTTGGGCTGGGTCGATCCGACCTAGTCGGACCGAACCCTAGCCCATAAATAGTCATAGGTCTATATCTTGAGAATCAGATGCCCTTTGATGAACCGTCTGCGGAATTGTGACCCTTGGAGCGAGACAGTCCTTTTGATTTTCATCATGATTGTTTTGGATAATCTTGGTGTTTTATCGGGTTGGATCGCACTTGAATCCATATGGCCCCTCTTCACTGAAATGCTAATAATGTACAGATCGGGCATCTAAATGATGTCCCTTCTTTTGCGTTGTAACCATTATGACATGGAGGATCGTCGGGTTACATCGTTGTGTGACATCAAGCTGGTTGAGATATTACTGATAGACTGGGAAGCAGTTCTCTCAAGCGCTCTACCTATGGAACCGTGCGACTGGCTCAAACCTGATGATTGCGGACTTTTCGACTCAGAGTGACACGATAGAAATGGTAGGGAGCAACTTCCATACACGATGGGTAGGAGTACCTTAGAACACCTATTTTGAGAGGGATTGCTATGTGTGACCCAGCAGACCCACAGTACGCAATTGGGAGTGGTACCTCAACAGGCCACGATAGGGAGTTTTCACGGTATGCGATGGGGAGGAGTACTGTAGAAGATCACGTTGGAGAGGTATGGCTCATTGTTACCTGAAAGACCCATGATATTCAATGGGGAGAAGTACCTATGTAGTTAAACGTTAGTGGGAAACACCTCTGTGTGACGCTGGAGTCCCACTGTACTCGATAGAGGAGTAATTTTTCAGCTGTCGAGGTGATGGATGATGTGACTCGTAATGTTACATGTTAATACCCCTAGAATAAATATTCGTGTGAGTTTTCATTACATTAGGCTTGTGATTGAGTTCATTATATGTGGTACTTTACCTGTGGGATACTTTTTCTTCATGGTGTTACCCTACAGTTATTCTTTATAGAATTCGTGGAGACCTTCAAGGTCTCGGGGTCTCTACTGAGTATCATTATACTCACCCCTACATGGGAATCACCCGCACCTTGTTATGTATTCTACAGACGATGAGTAGCTGGTCCTAGGGTTGAGGGAACTAGGACCTGGTGGTATGTGGAGGAGATGAATGGACATGAAGTGTTGAGGAGGTGATCTGCACCTACCCTTCAGGTAGGATCCGAGGCAGACCATTTGGTGTTACGTGATGTAGGGAATACTGGTCGTGAGCTTTACCTACCCTTAATTTAGGATATGTGGTGGATGATCCAAGAGCTTATTTTCACCATTTCATCTATTTTTTACTTTTTAGTTATAATTGTATTCTTCCCGTTGTACTTGTATTCCGGGTCCTTTACTTTCAACACACTTTTTCTATATTAGTTTACATCACAGTTTCTTCTTGTGGTGTTTTTGGACCGTGTGTTTGCATGGGTTTAAAGGCAATGGCTTCCCATTTTAATGAATATGCCTTTTTTTGCTAGTTACTAACCCCTAGCCTATGAAAGGTGAGCTTGGGGTAGTCACAGTATGGGCCCCTGGGGATGGGTCGTGACAATGTGGTATTGGAGGAGTTCAGTTCTACAGAAGAACAATGACTCTATTCATTTCTATGTGTCAATATTGTTAATTGTTATGAGTGTGGTTTTTATTTTGGGGAGTCCACTATTGGTGTGGTGGCCAATGTATCCATACACCAGGACCCTGAGTTTTGATTTCCGACTCAGTGCATGAAAACACTGATTGCGTGTGTTTTGTAAAAGATTTTCTTTTGATTTATATGGTATGAGCTCACTAGGTATAACTTAATGATCATGGATCACCTGTTCATTATTAGGATTCCACTGCATAGACAGCCACCAGGTTTCTTGAGAGTGTATTTGATGACGGACCACCGAATGATGAGGCTTCGGTGTCAGGCTCCCTTGCGGCATTGACACCTTCAGGTGGTGTACCAGTAGCACCACTAGCCATTGGACAATCATTGCCACTAGCCCCACCAGCAGAGCGTGCACTCCGACTAAGACTGTTTCATGAGTTCAAGGGTAAGAGACCTCTAAGGTTCCAAGGGAAGACGAACCCCCCAAGTGGATGAGGAATTACTGGAGGTTGTGGCTAGATTATTTTGCTTATTTGGTACACAAACTGATTTTATGGTGATCCTGGTAGGCAGACTTTTTCAGGAAGTAGCAAGAAGATGGTGGAGCCTAATGATCTAGATTCACAATGTGGTGACCCTCATCTGTGCTGATATCAAGAGCCGTTTCAGGACAGATTTTGTCTCGGAGACCTTATGCTCTGTGCGTATACAGGAGCTGCTGCACTTATAGTAGGGCAACATAACTGTGGCCCTGAACTCGGCGAGGTTCACTGATATCTCCTGCTACTATACCGACATGGTATGTGACCCTTTTTTTAGGGCCCAGACCTTTGATTAGGGTCCCTAGTGGGGTATCAAAGCAATGATGGTATAGCTCAACATTCTGACACAGGTCGGGGTGCCTGAGAGAGCACATTTGGTAGAGAGCTTCCTAGATAAGCAGGCACCGACAGTGAGGGCAACCATCAGACGAATGGCAGCTAAGTCATCCATAAGAAGTAGTTGGAAGATGACACAGAGGTGTAAGCAGACTAGACCTTCTGGTTGATGACAACAGGACATAGGCTTAGAGGTGCGAGGCACACATGGTAGAAGAAGAAAGGCGAGGGACACATAGTGTTACATATTCAACGGGCTGGGTCATTTGGCTTTCAACTACCCAACCCACCGTACCGAAGACCATAAGACATGAAAGTAAAGCTAGGAGAGCAGCATGAGGTAGTACACATTTTAAAATATAATAAACCACCACCTCAATGTGGTCTCTACCAGGCTCCGGGAGCTGGAGGAAAGGGGAAGAGAGTAGCTTCATGTGGTCAAGGAGTGTGACCCAAGGACTCTAGGAGTGATTATAGGTATAGTATGTGTCTACTAAGAGATTCTGTATCAATAAACATTGGTACCGATCATTCCTTCCATCCAAAAATCATTCCCAAGAACTAGAGTTTCCGATTTAACCATTGACATGACCCTCACTTTTGGAGATACCTCTAGCTGGATACTCGATAATCATGCTTACGTTGATGGTGTGATCTGACCATTGAGGATAGAGTTTCAGTTTGAATCTCTTGGTGGTAACATCGAGGCCTTACAGTGTTAGTTTGGGTATGGATTGGGAATAGAAAATTCATACAAAGATTAACATTATTATGAAATAAGGTTTTGGTTTATCTACATCATGTGAATGGGGTTTCCCTTGGTCAGCAAAAATGGAAACTCATGAAGCACAAGATAAACTCAGGCATATGAGGGTGCATCCGATCACTCTTGAGTTTTCCAAACATACCCAAACGGTAGAAGGAGTTTTGAGTTTTCAGTTCCAAACATTAGTGGTAGAGCATGTGAATATATTTTCAAAAGATGATTCTAGGATTAAATCCCTGAGGGAGGGGGATGTCTTCTTTGGTTAGGTGCTGCCATAGATTTGTACCTGACTTCTCCAATGTAGAAGCATCCTTTTTGGCTTTGATGAAAAAGGGGGAGAATTTTATATGGACGTATAAGTGTCAGAATATCTTTCAGGATATGGGGAATATATTGACAAGTAGAACTACGCTACCCATGAACTAGAGTTACCAGCAGTGGCCTTTGTGCTGAAGATGTGGTAGAACTACTTGACGGATGAATGGTTTACTTTTTACACTGATCACAAGAGTATCAGGTGATTCTTATCATAGAAGGGCTTGAACCTGAGACATTGACGATGACTAGAGTTACTCTAGGACTATGAATTTGAGATAGTCTATACTCCTGGGAAGTGGAATTTGTTAGCAGAAGCACTCAGTAGGAATTCTGGTCTGATGTTAATGAGTGAGGCGACATAGCAGCTAGCCGCATTGCAGTTATTTTTTGTGGAAAGAGATGGAGCATCATACCTTCAATCTATGACTATCACTCCCCCACTCCTTCCGCAAGTCAGGGAGTCATGACTTGGGGACACTGACTGCGAGGCATGACGTGCTCATATATCCTTAGGGTAGGCACTTGATTGATTTTCAGAAGGCGGGGAGCATGTTGTCCTCTTTAGAGGACGCACCATGGACCCATTGATGCTTCAGAATGAGATATTGCGGGAGATCCATACATCCCTTTTAACGTTACATCCTGGAGTGGAAATGTTTTACCAGGACCTCCAGCATCAGTACTAATGGACCGAGATGAAGGAATTAGTGGAAGTGTTTGTATCACGATGACTCACTTGTTAGCAAGTAAAATCTGCTCAGAACCGGAAGAATTATTGTACTGATAAGAGGAAGAACATGTCTTCCTATAGTTCTCTCATCGACGGTGACTACAAAGAT
Source organism: Viscum album (assembly GCA_963277665.1). Lineage (NCBI taxonomy): Eukaryota > Viridiplantae > Streptophyta > Magnoliopsida > Santalales > Viscaceae > Viscum > Viscum album. The sequence goes on along the minus strand of OY728165.1, from coordinate 64,467,993 downwards.
TTGGCTGAGGCAGCATGTTATCACTGAGTTTTATCGGTCCATATCTAATATTTCGGAGGATAGGTGAGGATTCATACAACATATCACATCCACCGTAGATGGAGAACATTCATGACGTCTTCCATGTATCCCATATAAAGAGAAACGTGCACGAATCATCTCACATCATCGACAATTGAGAGATGAACATCGAATATGGTGCTATGTTTAGAGAGGTTCTAATAGAGATTAAGGATCGATTGCAGTGGATCCCTCATGGGTAGTCGATAACTCTGGTGTGCGTTCGCTGGCTGCACAGGAACCTCCAGGAGAGCACATGGGAGCAAGAGGCTTAGATTCATGCTCAGTTCCCCCATCTGTTTCCTTAGTCTATGTAGTGGCTTTTGGGGATGAAAATACTTAAGGTGGGAAGAATGTAAAATCCTAAATTTCCATGTAAATTGTTATTTAATTATATGGAATTTTTACCACACAGTAAAATTAGAAGGTCTGTTATTCCATCACTTGGAGTGCCCGAAATGATTTGTTGAAGTTTTGATAATCCTTAAATAGAAGGTGTAATTAGTTTTCCTGAAACTGTTGAATATCTCTTAAATTGTTGTCCGGATCAGAAATATGAGGGAACTGTTGCGCTCAGGATCGTAGGTTTACCATAGGAGTTTCTTCTGTTTAGTCGGTGTGGGCCTCCTATGAGAAAACCAGAAAATGGAAAAACCCTAAATAAAATAAATAAAAAATTAATTTTATTATTCAATTACTTATAACTCACAAATGGTAACTCAGATAAAAAATATGAGACCACAATTGAACTTGTGAGGGTATTCTCTCATTAATGAGACACTAACATTTTATGGAGTGGGCCACCAGTGAATGTTAGTTTTCGGTCGTAAATAAAATAATTAATTAAGAATTATTTTATTGTAAAATCCATAACATTAAAAGGGTAACTCATATTGGAACTCTGAGTGTACAGTTGGGTTCGTTGGGGTGTGTTTCACTTAGTCAGAGCCTAACCTCGACCTGAAAAGTTCGAGGGTGACTGTAAATATTTTTCTTAACTTTTTTAGGGTATTTTTGGAAAACACAGAATTGACATTTTCTGAGCATTGAACCATTGCTCGGATTAAAAATTTGATGGCACTGATGAATCCACAGTTTCGGGAAACGCTTATGGGAGGCATTAATTTAACCATAGTAGGTTCGGAGAAAATGTTATGTTTTGCGAATTTTTAAAATAAATGAAATAAAATTATTTTGTTATTTTATTTCATAACCTCCAACAGATCAATTAAAAGGTGGGGCCAATGGTGTGTTAAGCCATAAAATGGCTTGACCTGCCATCCTTAGGTAACGAAGACATTGGAAAACATTAGGATGCTTCCTAACTAATGAGACCCATTATTTCCCCATGCTGTTACTTACCCTCCCCATTTCCAAAATATATGGTGCTAGAGAAGGGGTATTGAAGAGTTTCACCATGTAGAAAAGTGATAAAGGAAGACCATGAAAATGGAACCTTAAAAGTAAATGCCGAACTAGTGGGAGGTGACAGATGGAACTGAACATAAAGGCGACAAGAAAGTGGCACCTTTGGTAACCAGTCGCGGGAAAAAAGAACATGATCTACCTTCGAGCACGGTCATTTCTATGACGTTTAGATGTAGTGGTTTTTTTCATTTATTCTTTTTAATTGTTTTCCTCTTCCCCGTTCATGAAATTATATGAAGAACATTCTTCAACCGACAAATGGGTTGAGCCATGATTCATTCGTCTTTGAGGGAGGTTGTTCTGTGGTATCTTTGTGGGGTTTATCTTGGTGATTAATTCAATTGATTATTCAACCCCTTAATATCCTCCTTATTAAGAGCGTTATAGAGGTCACTGGCCTAACAAAACCAGCCTGAACCATCTGCTATCTTGGTATCCCAGTTCCTCTATGGAAGGCCACAAGCATGTCAATGCACGCTACAAGAGGAGGGTCTCAACTAGTCAACCACTGGGAACAGAGGAGGTGACTGGAATGGCGGCTGAACATGGTAATGGAGGCGGCACGACTGAGTAACGACCATGCTGTGCCCACGCGGCGACCGAGCGGCACCCACATGGCAATGCTGCCTCGCAAACCGAATAGCCTCCGAGATGGTTGATAATCCGAGAGACCAGGGGGTTACACCCCCCGTATCAGACCGAACCGGGCTGCCGCCCACGCACTGGGCCCCCGCCCTCAGACTGGGCTGCCACCCTTGCATCTAGCCGCCACCCTCGGACATGGCCCCCACCCTCAGAGCAGGCCACCACCCTCGAACTGGTCCATTTCCCTTAGACCAGGTCGCTTCCATCGGACGGGGACGCCGACCTCTGAGCGTGCCTTATCCCTCAGACTGGGCAGCCATCCTCGGACTAGGCCGCCACCGTCGGACCGGGCCCCCGCCCTTAGTGTGGGCTGCTGCCCTTGGGTCAGGGCACCACCCTTGCACCAGGACGCCACTCTCGGGCTGGGATACTGCCTTCTGGCCTAGCGGCCGCCCTCTAGCCGGGTCGTCGCCCTCGCACTCGGCCGCCACCCTCGGAGCGAGTCGCCTCCCTCGGACCGGGCCATGGCCCCAGCATTCCATAGCCCCAGGACTAGGCCGCCTCCCCAGGGGGTTGCCTCCATCACGTAGGCCTCCCTATTATGGACAACCCGCCCTTTTGGGTCTCCCTTCTTGAGGGCCAGATCAAAAATCAGCCTTGTGGGACGACACCACCTCGAACAACCCCAGACTGTGTCGGGCCGGGTCGGTCATACCAGGTCGGACTGGTCCGAGGCCCAACTGGGCCCAGAAACACTCAAAGGACCTTATCATGAGAACCAGGTTCCCATTTGACGAACCTTATATGGAAATGGACCCTTGGAGCGATACCGTCCTTTTGAATAACTCAATTATCATTTTGGAAAAAAGGTTGGAATTCGGTCGGGTTGGATCGCACCTGAATGCAACAGGGCCATCGACACAAAAATTCCAATAACGCCCAGATCGGGTGTCCAACTGATGCGCCATCTATTGTGTTGGAACCCATATGACATGGAATACCAAATGGTTACATCTTTGTGAGACTTCATGCAGGTTGAGATGCGACTAATGGATTTGGGATCGATTCTCCCAAGCGCACTACATACGGAACTCTGTGACCGGATGAGACTAGACGACTGCATACTCTTCAACTCAGAGTGACTTGACGACCACATTGGGGAGCGGTCGTGGTACATGATGGGGAGGAGTACATTATCAAATTGCATTGGGGAGGGATGGCTCTGTTTGACCCAATAGTATATCTCCTTGAGCCCGCTCTCTCGGGCATGGTGCTTGAAAAATGATGTGTAATTATTTTAAAAGAAACTTAACAATTACACAACACATTATACAAATGAGCATCTTTTACCAGTCTAGGTTCTAGTGGAATAGACAGAAACTTACCTATATAATAGTTGAAGCAATAAAATAAAACAATTCTCCACTACGCTCTTGTGTGCGCTACAACAAACATGACCAACTCTGGATTTCAAGTCAACCTTTGAAAAACATTTCGAAAATGTAGGGTGAAAAAAAAAGATGCCTAGTAAGGGGTTGTGAAACCCATTTATAATTCCTTTTAAAATATTATTTTCAAAATTCATTTGAAAAATTCATTTAGAAATACTTTTGTAGAAAAACCATTAAAAAATACTATAATGCTTTGAAAATTAATTATATTTTTAAAATACATTTAAAACTAATCTACCGATTGAGTTGAAAATTTTAAGCAAGCTCTTAATAAAAAAACTAGGGCCACTCCAAACATTGAAGGCTATCTTGGGCCTACCCACTTGTGGGATGGATTCATTATCCAATTCCCGATCAGGTTTAAAATGTTCGAGTACTAGTTTTTATAAAAAAAATTCTATTAGTTTGCCTTATATACATATAATTTTCACTGGGGTTTTGTTTTGAAAATATATTTATAATCATGACTGGAACAAGTAAATACTAATCATAACTCAAAATTATATATTATACTTGTTACGATAAAATCTCATGATACCTGACTTTGCATAATCACATGGATGTTAAATCAACATCCACGCAAATGAAATCTCAAAGACACATTTATTAAATTTCTTTTATGCAAGAATGTATAAACTAATTAGAATAATGAACATATAAAATTATCTTCTTAAAACTAATCAATAACAATAGATAATTATGCATCGTGTAAAAAAATCATTATAGAATTATTTCATTATTAAATTTAATAATCCTTTTATATGCTCTTATGTTTTAAAAATAATGAATTTAAGTAGATATATATATATATATATATATATATATTAATGTATAAATGTCTTGATGACAAAATCTTTGATGTATGGACATAATCATTATTTCTATATGAGATGCACATGATAAAATTATGACATTCTTAAATTATAAATTCATATGTGAATTAATAATTGATTAATAATTTATTTAAAAACTTATATACTTGGACATCCTGAAAGTATATTTATATATAATATTAGATTGAAATGATAAATTAAAATAAATATGTAGGATTAAGAATTAAACCAAGTGGTAATTTTCATCCTTTCAATTTTCTAGTGAACATAAACTCAATTAGAATGAAATTTAAAATCAAAATTTTGATATATTTGAGTAAAAAATAACAATATATATAACATAGTAATAATACTTGAATATATGGACTACCCTTGAAAATAAAACTACAAAAAATAAAATAAATAAATATAATTATTTCTAAAGAAGGTATCGACTAAAGAAATATGTAATTAAAGGTATCAACCATTTTCTATAAATTAAATATCATTTCAAGAATAGAACCCCATAAAAATCCACACCCTCGAACATTAAATTCATTTATAAAACTAAATATTTGAAAACAAAATATTTTCCCTAGCACAAAAATAGAGCTTATTAATTTTAAATCAATAATCAAAATTCCCATACTAAAAAATAACCGAATTTTATTGAAATTATACATAAATAAATTACATAAAACTAAATAATTTTTGAACACCATAGATAAAAAATGAAGAAAACTCAATTAAAATCATATTTCAATGTAATGAAAACAAATATGAAATAAATAATATGTTATGCAAGTATAATTTGGGATGAAAAATAATTTGAAATAACATATATAAGAAATACCTTACCTTTCTCTGTTGTGTACTCCATTATTATAAGAAAACATCTTTTCTCAATACATGATAATCAAATAGGGAAAAAATAAATGAAATAAATGAAAGGATCATACTCTTACTGAACCACTGGAAAGCCTCGCCAAACTTTTTTAGTGCATAGAGGTTGAATAGCTTTATATACATGGTTTTAATAAATTTTATATTCACAATTATATATGAATTAATTAGATATATGTTGAAAGGATAAGCAATGAAAAGTGAGATATATACTCAAAGATGAAAAAAACTGTGATAGGGGGATTCAATGCATCGATAAAGAATGAATCCAATTGTAGTAGATATGAAAAATTAAAATGAATGTATAACAGACTTTCCGAGTAAGTATAGACTCAACCAGAAAATATATATACATATATTATATACAAATCGATGAATCTTGACTATCATGTAGCTTAAAACATCAATGTATCGATATGCAGGGGACCACAAGTGACGGAATTATCCACAAAAAAAATTAAATAATGCCGGTGTTGAAAACAAACACCCATACAAAAACTGACATCAAATAGAATGAATATGTAGACATATTGTTGAAAATAATAGCCTAAAAAAAGAATTGATACATAGCATATGATTCGGATAGGATTTTCAAATAGTTAAATCCAAAGTCGCAATAAATATTAATGTCGAAATAAGTTATGAAGAAAAATAAGAAAACATCATTTATGAATTTATTACACTTAATGAAAGTCCAAGGATGAGATCCCGATAATAGAAGTAGGATAACATACCATTCTGAATATTGAAACTCTAACTCCATCCGCACCTCAAGCTTGACTTTGCAAATTGAAACTGGAACCCTAAACAAGAAACAATGCATGTGCATGATGACCATTAGACTCAGAACTCAGATCCAGATCTAGACGTGGTGCTAGTCTTCAACCGTGTATCTAGTCCTCAATCACTCGGTCAGCTCCTCGATCTCCTACAACTATGAAAATGATCTCAGCCTCACCGTGTGACAACTTGGACCCCTTAAAACCCTCTCTGCATCGAACCCCCCGAAGCTCGAACCACCATTTCCCTAAATCCCATTTATCTTTTCTTATTATCTTTTATATTTTTCTAATTTCATATTTTTTATAACATTTTCATATTTTTAAATCCATTTCACCTTTATATAAATATATTATCCATTACAATTATTTGATTACAAATAATTAACAATAATATATATATATATATATATCAACATATAAAATATTAAAATTTCATTTATTCTTTTTTTATTTAAATCGGTTATCATTTAATTATTATTATATTATTTCAAATATATATATATATCACTTATCATTCATAAATATAAATTAAATTTATATTTACATTTAAGAAAAAAATATAAAATTACCATCATCATAAAATAAACTATTTATTACATAATATTAATGTAACGCCCCGACCCTAGTTACATAGAGTCAGTAATTTATTACATAACATTGGCATGATCACAGGGAGATCATCTCTCGAAAGACCAATAAGTTTAGTATTATTGGAAACAAGATTCATACATATGTTCAAGTTTATAACTTGATGTGAAATAAAACAAAAATATATTTTATTAGAAGCATCCATGCCTCCAAGATTATTCATATAGGTCACTCATAAAAAACTTCCTCATATCCTAGGAAAATGAAACATAAGAAAGGGGTGAGCTCAAATGCTTAGTAAGGGTATGTAATACAGCAGAAAATGGCATAAAAAGCATGGTAAATAATTGAAAACCACATGCCTTTACCAATAATAAACAAGAATAATTTTATGTAAAGATTATGAGATGAGTAAATAATGTCATAATAAAACATAATCATGGGTATCCTACTAGTCTAATTACCACATGAACCATCAATATTATTTCCATAATGAGGGAATGAATAATGCTAGACATTCTGAAATATTTTGTCAAGGCCTCAACCAAGACGTCTAAAATGATTAAGGCCTCAACCAAAACTATAAAACAAATAGGGAAAGGGCCTTGGCCAATTCCACATCTAGTTGTCTCATGAGACCAACCGATGCATCGAGGAGCTATAGTGGGATCCTCCCATCACATACTAAGTCCAATACATTCCTCATATGAAAAGGTTTAAACATATCATAAACATTCGTTTTAAAATTACCTTATAAAATGACAATACTTTAACCATAAGAAATGAATGGTATAAAAATAGCATATCGAAAGTGAAACATATCCCAAAAACTACAATATAATATTGATGTTTTGTATCATAAAAAATCAACTTCAAATAAACTTAAAATCTATCAAAGGATGTTGACATAGATGAAATCAAAACCTTTTTATAGAGACATATATCTTTATATTTTGAAATCATTTAAGAGTCACATAATGAAAATATTAATTTTGAAAATATTATAATAAGCTTGTATGGGAAGATTCAATGATGTTATAATGGCAGAAAATAGCCGTTCCCGCCGTATGAGTTAAAAAAAGAAATTCTTACCATAATTCTGTCGAAAAGGTTAAAAAGGACCTTGTTTGGAAAACGATAGAAAGATTACTTTATAAACCTCTTATAAAAAGTAAAACAAGGGTTTAAATTAATTTAACCCATATTCTAGTAAATATTAAAAATGTTTTGAAATACATTTTTAAGAATCATGGATGTGGATGATAAGGAAGTCACAGTAGATAATTACATATAAACAACCTTGGATAATGAAAAGATTGTGAAATTAACCCTTACCTTGTAATTTTTCATACTTGATGGTAGGTTAACCTCCTGTATAATGGTGAAATAATTTTTATTTAATTATTAAATAATAATATATATTAATATTATATCATATATGATATTTTAACTTCGTTTTGTTAATAAAATCTTAGTAATATCGTCGTATTGGGTGTTAACTTTCTCATTTTATTTTATATAAGACATGTTTGTAATGGATAGGTTGTATCATACTCATATCAAGAATGATATTAAGTCCTTAAATATTATTTTAGGTCATCCAATAAATTTTAGTCTTGAATGGATACGATGGGCAATGAATCTCATCGCGTTTGTGGAGACGGTAATCCGTACGTAGGCACGAGCGACAATATAATTATTTGGATATTAAAATAATATATAATTGGATATTATATCATATAAAAAGAATAATTATCAGGTTATATTTATTATTTACATGAATTATACATCTTTATTATACCCATCTAAATAATAGTATATTGAATAACAATTACACCACAACGTAGAGACAGTAGGTCGTACGTACGCACGTATGGTGATATTTCATTAAAGGGATGGATAGAATAATGATTTTTTGTGTTCCATAATTATAATAACATACTAGTATATATAAGGTACTTTATTTATTATTTTAGAATGGAAATAACAAGGAAATAAGAAGTTTGAGAAGAAAGGAACATTAAAGAGGGTGGTGAAAACATTGTCTCTTCTACAAGTTCCTCAATTTGATTTGATCAAAAGGGATCCTTAGGATGTCTTTATGCTCAAACTAAGGCCTCTAGGATGAATTTAGGGAAGTTGGGAGAGTATTTGGGAAGATTTTAACTAATCCAAATGGCTTTGAAGGTGTGAATTAATGAGAAGGGTGAGTTCCGTTTTATAAGAGGGGTGAGGGGCACCTTTGGAAAAGCTAGAAATATTATTTTATAATAAATTCATAATCTGTTTCTAATGGACAGAAAGTAGATTATTCAATGGATGATGTGGGGATGAGTCTATATCCTTTCAAAAAATATATTTTATATAGGTTTGTGTCATTATATTAACCTTGTCTTTTAGTTTTAACTCCTGGTTAATTAATTTAGCACTTACCATGTCATATTGTATTTTTATAATATATAGTTAAAAACTTTACTATATACATCCAATAGATCCCTAAGTGGTCCATTAATGATACAAAAATAATGATATAAGTCCTTTGGAATAAAAATATTTTTTTATAAATAGAATATATATTAATAATATAATATTTGTTTTAAAAACTCATTTTTTTCAATTTTGACACTACTCAATAATTGATTTTTGTTAAAGTCATAAATACATTATTAATTCTAAAAAAATAATTTAAGAAACCCTAACATGTCATATTAACCAATATAATTCGTTCATGTCATCAAAACATTCAAATTATATTTATTTTAACATTTATAATACCAATTATGTTATTCTTTCATTAACAATGAAAATACAGAATCATTATTGTGTTATATATATTTTTACATTTTCAATATCTAAAAATTATAAATATAATATAATTACGTATAAAGTATTTTTATCATTCTAATGAATATTTATAATTTAAATTATATCATATATTACCCTATGTAAAAATTGTTTTTCTAAAAGATATAAGCCTATGTCATTTTTGTAATTACTTTATCTTAATTAAAATAAAGTGTCCATATCAACTACAAGTGGCTCCATGGGGACCCAAAAATCGACCCAAAGATACCCATGGTTGGACATGTAACCACAAATGAGGTTAGGACACGTTTTAGGGTATTTTATTATTATTATTATAATATTATTTTTTAACCCTTATTTACCAGATTTACCCTTTAACCATGGTAAATAAAATATTTATCGAAGTAATTGTTCAAAATGTCTAAAAATAAAAGATACCTATTTACACAATTTGGAAATCCTGATTCGAAATATGGAATCCATTTTTACAAATTCAATACATTGAAGTGGCATAAATTAATTTAAAATTATTTCCCACTGTCAAAACAAAAACCATGTTTTTAAGATATAATAACAATCAAAAGATTGACACGTTTTTATGACCGGTTTAAATGTGAAAAATTATGTCCATTGACCAAAATTGTATTAAATGGTAAAATTATATTTTAAATATAAATTAAAACCACTCAAATTATTAAATTATCACTATTAATTATTTTGATTAAAAAATTTGTTTTTAATTAAAATTTAGTAATTTTCACTATTTATCAAAAAATAAAAGTTATCCAAAAAGTACCAAAATTACACCCTAGATAATTTCGATATTCCAAATCAAAAAATGAAGTCCATTTTAAAAGATAAAATGTATAAAATTTAAAAATGTGGGTATTACTATTCATAATGGCTACATTGATTGATCGTGGTGTGTTAAAATCTCGAAGTTGCATACAATGCAAGCTATTTCATTAATCAAAGGGAAACGTATCGTGGAATCTTGGAGTGTTGCATTCTCCCCTCCATCAAATAATTTCATCCTCAAAATTTCCAAAAAATTACTATATAAAAAGACTCTGGTGGTTCTTCATCATAATTTTCTTGGGTTTCCATGTTGCCTCTTCCATCTTGTGGTTTCTCCATAAAACTTTTACCAGACGAGTCGTCCGGTTTCTCAGAACTTGTTCTCTCATATCAAGGATCCTAATGGGATCTTCGCAATAAGATTGATCGTGTTCTATTTCTAAATCTTTATAGGTGAGTACATATATTGGGTCAGGCATGTATTTTCTCAACAGTGATATGTGGAACACATTGTGTACTTTGAAGAGACTTGGCGGTATTATCAATCGGTAATCTACAACCCCAAATTCGTTCTATAATTTCTAATGGTCTGATGTACCTAGGACTCAATTTACCTTTCTTACCAAAACGTATGACTCCCTTCCATGGAGATACCTTCAAGGAAACATGATCTCCTACATCAAATTTCAAATCCTTCCTTCTATTATCGGTATAGATCTTCTGCCTATTTTGAGATGCTTTGATGTGGTTTTGGATTACCTTTACCTTTTCCATTGTTTCCTCCACTAGTTCTGGGCCAACAAGTTTTATTTCACCAACATCATCCCAACAGGTTGGTGGGTGACATCACTTTCCATACAACACTTCATATGGTGCCATCTGAATACTCAAATGGAAGCTATTGTTATAGGAAAATTCTACCAGAGGTAAATATTTGTCCCATGTACCCTGAAAGTCATGTGAGAAAGATCTCAACATGTATTCAAAGGTTTGAATAGTCTGTTCTGATTGTCCATATGTTTGAGGATGGTAGGCAGTGCTCCAACAAAGTTTAGTATCCATGGCCTTCTAAAGACTCTTCCAGAATCTTGAAGTAAAACGGGGATCATGATCAGAAACAATCGATAGGGGTACTACATGAAGTCCTACAACTTCATTAATATATACTCTTTTTGGATGTTCGAGTGGTAAATCTTCTCTTTTATCAAGAAAATTTGATGACTTGGTAAGACGATCAACAATGACCCATATTTAATGGTTCCTTCTAGGAGTATTTGGTAGCACCATGAAAAATTCCATCGTAATATTATACCATTTCCAATCAGGTATGGGAAGATGTTGCAATATTCCACCAGACTGTTGCCTTCCAGCTTTCACTTGTTAACAAACCATACATCTTGACACAAAATCATCAATCTCCCACTTCATGTTGTCCCACCAAAAATGATCCTTCAATTCTCTATACATTTTGGTGATCCGAGGGTGTATAGAGAAATTGGAGCTATGAGCATCATTTAATAATTCCCTTTTTAGATCAGGTATATTGGGAAAACAAAGTCTCTTCCCAAACATCAAAATTCTATCTTCATAAACAAATTTATTCAATATCGCCTCATTCATTGCTTTAATATTCTTTTGAAACTATTCATCACCGGTCTGATAACTCTTAATCCTTTCTAGTAAATATGGTTTGGAAACCATTTGAAAAAGAACTGATGTTTCACCTTCCACGGTTATTCCCATGTTCATTTTCACTAGATCCATGAAAATTGGATCTCTTTCGATTATCAAATTGTTCAAAACTCCATGATCCTTTCTGCTCAAAGCATCTTCCACCTTATTTTCCTTCCCCGGGAGGTAGTGTACCGTGCAATCATAATCCTTGAGTAGTTAAAGCCATCTCGTTTGACTCATGTTGAGTTCTTTTTGTGAGAAAATATACTTCAAACTCTTGTGATCAGTATAAATCTCATTTTTCTCTCCATAGAGATAATATCTCCATATATTCAAAGAAAAAATATCACAGCCTCAAATTAGATATCATGAGTAAGATAGGTTTGCTCATGAATTTTCAACTATCATGATGCATAGGCAATAACCCTATGATTCTGGATAAGGACACAACCATGTCCTTTCTTCGATGCATCACTATAAATAACGAACCCATTATTCCCCGATGGTAGAGTAAATATAAGATCATTGAATAATCTTCTCTTCAGTTCTTCGAAACATTCTTTACACTCTTTTTTCCAAACAAATTTATCCCCTTTACATGTGAGCTTCGTTAATGGGTTAGCCAATCGTGCAAAATTCTGGACCAAATGTCGATAATAACCAGCCAAACCAGTAAAACTGCGTAAATCATTTATACTAGTCGGTGCTGTCCATTCTTGGATTGACTTGGTCTTATAATGATCAATGGAAATTCCATCCTTAGAGACAATATGGCCAAGAAACAAAATCTCTTGAATCCAGAATTCACACTTGCTAAACTTCCAATATAATTCATGTCTTCTAAGAGTCTTCATTATTATATGCATGTAACTTTCATAATCATTGTATATTTGGGAGTATACCAAGATATCATCAATAAATACCACTAAAAAGCCATCAATATATTCCTTGAAAACTCTGTTCATTAGATCAATAAAAATAATAGGGTGCATTAGTCTTTCCAAAAGGTATTACTATAAACTCATAATTCCCGTACCTTGTTCAAAATACTATATTCAGAATGACTTCCTTCTTCACACACAATAGATGGTATCCATATGGAAGGTCATTCTTTGAAAAGTATTGAGCTCCATGAAGTTGGTCAAATAAATCATCAATACGAGGTATGGGATAGTTGTTCTTTATTTTTATAGCATTGATCTCCTTGTAGTCAATGCACAACCTCATAGATCCATCTTTCTTCTTAACCAAATGGACAGGGGCTCCCCATGGAGAAACACTAGGGCGAATAAATCCCTTATTATTCAATTCCACTAGTTGTTTCTTTAGTTAAACTAATTCCACAGTGTCCATCCTATAAGGGATCTTCGATATAGGCCTTGATCCATGGATTAAATCAATGGAAAACTCAACATCTCATTCTGGAATATGTCTAGGTAAATTTTTTGGAATCACATCTACATGTTCTTTAACAATAGGTACATCCTCTCTTTGAACATCCCTTTCATCACCCTCAGTCATTTCATTCTCTTACTCCCGAATAATTGAATTTAGTTGAGTTAATGGGGGTGGATCTAAATAAGAATTAGGTGGCCATGATTCTTCTCTAAAGATAAGGTGTTCCTTATCATCATCATCAAGAATCAAAACCTCTTTCTTCATAGACTAAATCTTCGCATCATGGTCCAAATTCCAATCCATACCGAGGATTATATCAAATTCAATAATATGCATGACGATGAGATCAGAAGATAAAGATCATTTATGTACCTTAATGGGGACTGATTGACAAAACTTTGTATCAATGATACATCCCTTAGCAGTTTTGACTGACAACACCCTTGTTAAATCAAATTTGAAATATTAATTTTTTTTTGAAAACTAGGAAGATATGAAACATTGCGATGATCCAGAATCAAATATTGCATTTTCTGAACTTGAGGAAACCATTAAATTACCTGCCACCACGTCTTTCGGAGCTTATACTTCAGTTTTAGTGATAGTATAAGCTTGGACATGAACCATTGGCCTTTTCTAAGGTATGTTCCCCTGATGCTTATGACATTTATTTGCATAATGTTTCATCTCCCTGCATTTGTAGCATTTACCATCGGTAGAATCTTTCTTTCCTTTACAATCACTAGCTAGATGGCCTTCCTTTCCACATTTGTAGCATACTCCTTTTCATTTTAGACAGGAAAAAGGGTGCTTCCTTCCACAATTATCACAGGGTGGAAATTCAAATCTACCCTTCTTCCCTACTTCCGTATTTCTTTTCCCAGAGTTTTCAACATATCTCTTCTTCTCTTGCTTTGATTTAAAATCATAAGACTTAGAGAATTCCTTTTCTGTCTTGATTGCATAGGAGACAATATCTTCGTATGATGAGAAGTATTACAATACTAATGCTTGATGGAGAAATGGTTTTAAACCACAGAAGAAACGATCAATCTTACTTCTTGGGTTACGTATATAATCTGCAGCATACCTCATTAACCTTGTAAAGTTAGCCTCATACTTTGCAACATTCTCATCCTCCTTGTGCCTCAGACTCAGAAACTACCATTCCATATCTGCTCGATGGTCTCAAGGAAAGTATTTTTCTAAGAAGAGCTCTTTGAACACCCTTTATTACATATTTGATACTTCATCATCTTACTTTATGTTTTTTATCATTGACCACCATTGATCAGCATCTCCAGTGAGGTGATAAACTGCCATGACAACTTTTTCTCTTTCACTACTCCCCAAGGCTTGGAATATTTTCTCTAAGGAATTTATCCATTGATCAGCTACAAATGGATTTGTACTCCGATTTAATGTCGGTGGTTTTTCCCTCATTAAGCGATCTAACATTGATCCTCCACACAACGTTTCAGTGTTCTCTATATGGGTAAGGTTATTATTCTAAACCGAAGTGATTTGTCCCAGTATGGTGATTAGCTGATCAGCACTAGTTGCATAACTAGCTCCACTGTAATTATCTTGAAAAGGAGGGAAATGCCTAAATTGAGTGTGTGCGTTGATACATTTTCCATTTCTTCCACCAGGCGCAATTTCTTAACAATTGCATAAACTAGATTAGTTTATGAATTGAAATATATAATTCCAAACATCTATAACACTTAACATAAATTCAACAGTTTATGGATATAATCCACAATCCCAAAAGGATTACTTTGAGAAGTATATAATCATTACCCTTCATAATGGTTGGTAAATAAAATGAGAATTATCCTAAGAATATCCCCCAAGAGTGTCGTAACTAATAGTGCAGCAAGGCATGATATCCTGCACCAGTTCCCATTCGAGTCAATCTCTAAGCAGTTTCATAAGGGTTTTCACCTAGGTATATCTGTTCCAGAGCCGCCTCTACCTTCTCGTATCTAGACATGGTTGTATTGCTCGGAAAACTCAAAAAATCCCTAAAATACCAAAATTCTAGGATGTTCTTAAATACTAATCATTAATGTCTATCTTAGGGCTATGTTCTCTAATCAGAGTTTATCTAAATCTAGTTTGCAAGGTTTGTACTAAACTTCCTCTGATACCAACTATAACGCCCCGACCCCAGTTACCTAGAGTCAGTGAATTATTACATAACATTGGCATGATTACAAGGATATCATGTCTCGAAAGACCAATCAGTTTAGTATTATTGGAAACAAGATACATACTTATGTTCAACTTTACAGCTTGAAGACAAATACAACAAAAATTTATTTCATTAGAAGTATCCAAGCCTCCTAGATTATGCATGTAAGTCACTCATAACTAACTTCTCCATATCCTGGGAAAATGAAACATAAGAAAAGGGTGAGCTCAAATGCTCAGTAAGGGTATGTAATACATTTGAAAATGATATAAATAATAAGCATGGTAAATAATTGAAAACCACAAGCATTTTACAATAATAAACATGAATACTTTAATGGAATAATTATGAGATGAGTAAATAATGTCATAATAAAACATAATCATGGGTATTCTACTAGTATAATTACCACATGAACCATCAATATTATTTCTATAATGAGGGAATGTATAATGCCGGACATTCTGAAATATTTTGTTAAGGCCTCGGCCAATATGTCTATAATGACTAAGGCCTCGGCCAAATCCATAAATCAAATTGGGAAAGGCCCTCTACCAATTCCACATCTAGTTGTCTCATGAGACCTACCGATGCATCATGGAGCTATTGTGGGCTCCACCCGTGACTTACTAAGTCCAATACATTCCTCTTATGAAAAGGTTTAAACATATCATAAACATTCGTATTAAAACAATCATATGAAATGTCAAAACATTAACCATAAGCAATTAATGGTACAAAAATAGCATATACATAGTCAAACATATCCCAAAAACATTAATACAATATGGAATTTTTGTATCAGAATAAATCAACATCAAATAAACTTAAAATCCATCAAAGGATGTTGACATTGATTAAATCAAATCCTCATTTAGAGACATATCTCTTTATATTTGGAATTCATTTAAGAATCACATAAAGAAAATATTTATTTTGAAAATATTATTATAAGCTTTTTAGGGAAGCTTCGACGATGTTATAACGGTGGAAAATAGCTGCACCCACCGTATAATTTAAAAAAATACATTCTTACCGTAATTCTGTCGAAAAGGATAAAAATCATCTTGTTTGGAAAATGATAGAAAGATTTTTTTATAAACCTCTTATAAAAAGTTAAACAAGGGTATTAATGAAATTAACCCATATTCTAGTAAATAGTAAAAATGTTTTGAAATACATTTTTGAGAAACATTGATGTTGATGATAAAGAAGTCCTAGTAGATAATTACGTATATAAAACCTTGGATAAGGAAGAGATTGTGAAATAAACCCTTACTTTGTAATTTACCTTGGTGGATGGTAGGTTAACCACCTATATAATGGTGAAATAATTGTTATTTAATTATTAAATAATCATATATATTAATATGATATCATATATGATCTTTTAACATTGCTTTGTTAATAAAATATTAGTATTATCGTCGTTTTGGGTGTTAACTTGATCATTTTATTTTATATAAGTTGTGTTTGTTATGGATAGGTTGTGTCATACAATTATCCAGAATGATATTAAATTCTTAAACATTATTTTAAGTCATCCAATAAAATTTAGTCTTAAATGGATACGATGGGGAATGAATTTCATCACGTTTGTGGAGACGGTAATCCGTACGTACGCACGAGCGACAATATCATTCTTTTGATATTAAAATAATATATAATTTTATGGTATATCATATAGATAGAATCATTATCATGTTATATTTATTATTTAATGAATTATACATCATTATTATACCCATATAAATAATAGATTATTGAATAACAATTACACCACAACGTGGAGAAGGTAGGTCGTACGTAGGCATGTAAGGTGATATGTCTTTCAAGGGATTGAAAAAATAATAAATTTGTTTTTCCATAATTATAATAACATCACAATATAAACAAGTTATAGGAGTTATTATTTTATAATGGAAATAACAAGGATTGAAGATGTTGAAGAAGAAAGAAATAGTAATGAGAGTGGTGAAAACATTACCTCTTCTTTGGGTTCTTCCTTTTGAATTGATCAAAAGGGCTCCTTAGGTTGGATTTCAGATCAAAATAAGGCCTCTAGGATGATTTAAGGGAATTTGGGAGTGTATTTGTTCAGAGTTTGTCTGAGCCAAATGGCTTTGATGTTGTGAATTAATGATAAGAAGGAGTGCCCTTTTATAAGAGGGGTGAGGGGCACCTTTTGAAAAGATAGAAATATTATTTTATAATAAATTCATATTCAGTTTCTAATGGATCCAAAGTGGATTATTCAAATAATATGGCGGGGATGGGTCCAAATCCTTTCAACCAATAGATTTTAGATAGGTTTGGGACATTATATTAACCTTATCTTTTAGTTTTAACTCTTTATTATTTAGTTTAACACTTACCATGTCACATTTTATTTTTATAATATATAGTTAATAAACCTACTATATACATCCAAGCGACCCCAAGTGTTCCATTAATGATACACCAATAATTATATAAGTCTATTGGCCAAAACATAGTTTTTTATAAATATAATATAAATTAATAATATAATATTTGTTTTAAAAACTCATTTATGTCAATTCTGACACTACTCAATAATTGATTTTTTGTTTAAGTCATAAAAATTTTATTAATTAGAACCAAATTCATTTAATCAATACTAACATGTCATATTAACCAATAAAATTCTTTTATTTCATCAATATTTTCAAATTATATTTATTTTATCATTTATAATACCAATTATTTGATTCTTTCATTAATAAGGAAAATACTTCATCATTATTGTGTTATATATATTTTTACATTTTCAATGTCTAAAAATTATAAATAAAATATAATTACTTAGGAAATATTTTTATATTTCAAATGAATATTTATAATCGAAAATATAACATATATAGCATTTTGTAAATAGTGTTTTGCAAAAAGATATAAGCTTATGTCATTTTTGTATTTACTTTATCTTAATTAAAATAAAGTGTCCCTATCACCTACAAGTTGCTCCATGGGGTCCCGAACATCAACCCAAAGATTCCCATGGTCGTAAATATATCTACCAATAATGTTATGAAACGTTTTAGGGTAATTTATTATTATTATTATTATATTATTTTTAACCCTTATTTACCGGATTTACCCTTTAACCAGGGTAAATTTAATATTTTCCAAAGTAATTTTTCCAAATGTCTAAAAATAAAATTTAACTATTTAAACAATTTGGACATCCTGATTCCAAATATGGGATCCATTTTTCCAAATTCAAAACATAGAAGTGGCAGAGATTAATTTAAAATTATTTCCTGCTGTCAAAACAAAAAGCGTATTTTTAAGATATAATAACTATCAAAAGATTGACACTTGTTTATGTCCGGTTTAATTGTGAAATTTTGTCCAATGACCAACATTGTATTAAATGGTAAAAATATATTCTAAATATACTTTAAAACCACTCAAATTAATAATTTATCACTATTAATTATTTGGATTTAAAGAGTTGTTTTCAATTAAAATTTAGCAATATTCACCATGCATCAAAATATAAAAGTTACCCAAAAATTTCAAAAATTTCACCCTAGGATAATTTCGATTTTCCGAATCCAAAAATGAAGTCCATTTTGAAAGATAAAATGTATAAAATTTCAAAATGTGGGTATTACTATTCATAATGGCTACATTGATTAATCTTTGTGTGTTACAATCTCGAAGTTGCGTACAATGCAAGCTATTGAATTACTCGAAGGGAAACATACCGTGGAAGCTTGGCGTGTTACAACTAAGTCTGTTTTTAAACTAAAGGTCTCACTTTTAGTTATTATTCTTATTATTCTTTTTACCTTTATTTGAAATCATTATTTGTTATAAATATAATGTAGGTTTTTTTAAATTTCAAACATTAAAATTATATATTTCCTTTACTATTAGATTTAATTTTATTTATACCATTTTTATTATTTATTACTACATTTTAAAGGATATATATAATAAAATAACAAATTTTTATTATTTCCATATATTGTGACATGATGTATAATAATATAATTTAATGTAATACATTTCATTTTGATTAAACTAAATCACATAATTTTATAAAAATATAAGATTATGAATTGAAATTATAATTCATTTATTAATTACATAATATTTTCTGGGATAATAATTTCATCACCCCTTAAAGGAATTGCTCCCTTGCAATTCTTTCAACAGACTTACGAAAATATTGGAATTCCATCTTTAGATCTAAAGAATTGATGAGAAGACTAAATTAACTAATTAAAACAATATAGCGTAGATTTTATTTTCCCCAAAAGACAATGTCTACTCTCCAAAGTTTTCTAGACCTCTCCTTTGATACCAATTATAACGCCTCAAGCCCGCTCTTTCGGACTCGGTTCTTGAAAAATGATGTGTAATTTTTTTTAAAGAATAATAACAATTACACAACACCTTATATAAAAGAGGATCTTTTACTAGTCTAGGATCTAGAGGATTAGATAGAACCTTACATTTATCAGAGTTGAAACAAAAAAAATAAAAATACTATCCACTACGCTTCTACATGTGCTACAACAATGACGTCTAACTCTAGATTTCAGGGAAACATATGAAAAAACATTTCAAAAACATAGGTTGAGCACAAAAGATGCCCAATAAGGGGGTTTGAAAACCTATGATAAATAAAATTAAAAAATTATTTTGAAAATTCATTTAGAAAATTCATTTATAAATACATTTGTAGAACAACCATTACAAAATACTATAATGCTTTGAAAATTAATTATATTATGAAAACACTTTTAAAACTAATCCAGTGATTCAGTTGAAAATATTAAGCAAACTCTTAAAAAAACAACATGGGGAACTATACACATGGATGGATATCATGGGCCTACCCACTTGAGGGATGGATTCACAATCCAATTCTCTATCATTTTTACAAACATCTAGTACCAGTTTTTATAATACATTTTTATATTAGGTAACCTTATATACATATAATTTTCACTGGGGTTTAGTTTCAAAAATATAATTATTATCATGCTTGGAAAAACTATATACTATTCTTTATTGGAAATTATATATTTGACTTGGTGCAATCAAATATCATGATACACGTCTTTGCAAAATCAGATGGAAGTTAAATCAACAACCACAAACGTGAAATTTCAAAGACACATTTATTAAATTTCATTTATGCATGAAAGTATAAACTCATAACAATAATGAAAATTTAACATTATCTTCTTAAAACCGGTCAATAACAATAGATATTTAAGCATGGCACACAAAATCATCAATGTGACATTTCGTTACTAAATAAAATCATCCATTTATATGCCCTTAAGGATTAAGGAACATGACTTTAAGTAGATATATATATATATATTAATGTATAAATGTATTGATAACAAAATCTTTGATGTGTGAACAAATTCATTATTTTCATATGACATACACATTATAAAATTATGACATTCTTAAATTATAAATTCAAATGTGAATTAATACTTTATTAATAATTTATCTAAATAATAATATACTTGGACATCATGCAATTATATATATATATATAATATTAGATTGTAATGATAAATTCAAATATAAAAAATGTTTGATTTTGAATTAAAGCCGTAGGTAATTTTCATCCTTTCAATTTTCACGAGAACATTAAGTCATTTAGAATCATATTTAAAACCAACCTTATGATAAATTTGAGTAACACATAACAATATATATATCATAGTAATAATATTTGAATAGGTGGACTACCCATGCAAATAAAACTACAAAAAATAAAATAAATGTATAGATTTATTTCTAAAGAAGGTATCGATTAATGAAATAAGTAATTAAAGGTATCATCCCCGTTGTCAAAATTAAATAGATTTTGAAGAACAAAACCAAATAAAAATCGACAAAATTGAACATAAAATACATTTATAAAACTATGTATTTGAAAACAAAATATTTTCCCTTGCACAAAAATAGAACATATAAATTTGAAATCAATAATAAAAATTCCCTCACAACAAAATTAACGAATTGTATTGAAATTATACTTAAATCCATTACACAAAAAAATAGTTTGTGAAGAAAATAGATGAAAAATGGAGAATTAATCCATTAATATCAACTTTTAATGTAAAGAAATAAAATATATAATAAATAATCTATTGCTCAAATATAATTTGGGTAGAAAAATAATATGACATAACAGATATAAGAAATCCATAACCATTCTTAATTGCATACTCCATCCTTATAAGAAACATCTTTCCACGAGACATGGTAATCAAATAGGTAAAACACAAAAGAACAAAATGAAAGGATCCTACTCTTACTGACTCATTGGAAACCCTCACTAAATATTTTTTTAGTGTATAGAGGTTGAACAGCTTTATATACCTGGTTTTAATAAATTTTATATTCACAATTATATATAAATTAATTATACATATGTTGAGTGGAAAAGTTGTGAATGTTTAGATATATAATAGAAGATGAAAATAACAGTGATAGGGTGATTCAACGAATTGATACAGAAAGTATCCAATTGCAGTAGATAACAACAACCAAAATGAATGTATAACAGGCTTTCTGAGAAAGCATGGACTCAGATAGAAACTATATATACATATATTATATACAAATAGACAAATAAAGACTATCATGTAGCATAACATTTCAATATATCGATATGCAGGGGACCACAAGTTGCGAAACTATCCACAAAACAGATTAAATTAATGCCGGCGTTGAAAATAAACACCCTTACAAAAACTGACATCAGATAGAACGAAGATGTAGATGGATTAATGAAAATAATAGGTTAAAAAATAACCGATTCATACAATATGATTTGGATAGTATTTTAAAAAACTTAAATTCAAAATCGCGACATATATTAATGTCGAAATCAGTTATGATGAAAAACAATAAAACGACATTTATGAACTTATTACACATTAAGAATATCCAAAAATGAGATCCAGATAATAGAATAAGGATAACATAACAATACAAATATTTAAACTCTAACTACATCTACACCTAGATCTTGACTTTACAAACTAAAACCGGAACCCTAAACGTAAAACAACTCGTGTGCACGATGGTCATCCGACTCGAAACAAAGATCCAGTTCTAGACGTAGCGCTCGTCTACAACTCTACATCTAAACCTCAATCACTTGGCTGGCTTGTCAATCTCCTACAATGAATAACATTATCTCAACCACACCATGTGACTGCTCAGACCCCTTGAAACCCTCTCTGTGTTGAACCCCTCCATGCTCAAACCACTGTTTCCCTAAATCCCATTTTTCTTTTTCTCATCTTCTGTTTTTTTAATTTTATTTTTTTTATAACATTTTCATATTTGTAATTCCATTTCACCAATATATATATATATTATCTATTAAAATCCTCTATTACATTTAAATTACAATAATATATATATATCGACATATTAAATATTAAATATTAAATATTTATTTATTTATTTAAATCCTTTATCATTTAATTATTATAATATTATTTCAAATATATATATATACCACTTTTCATTCATAAATATAAATTAAATTTATATTTACATTTAATAAAAATATATAATATTACCATCATCATTAAATAAATTAATAATTATATAATACAATGTTTGTGTTTAAACTAAATGTATCTCTTTTAGTTATTATTATTATTATTATTTTTTTTACCTTTATTTCAAATCTTTATATGTTATTAATATAATGTAGGTTATTTTAATTTAAAAATTTATAATAATATACTGCCTTTATTATTACCTTTAGTTTTATATATATGTTTTGTTTTATTTATTATAACATGTTAAAAAAATATAAAAAGTATAATTAATTTTTATTATTTCAATATATAGTGACATGAAGAAAAATAATATAATTTAATGTATCAAATTTAATTTTGATTAAAATAAATCATACAATTATATTAAAATATAACATTATTTATTTAAATTGAAATTTATTTATTAATTATGTAATATTTTTTGAGATGTTACATTCTCCCCCCCTAAAGAAATTGCGCCCTTGCAATTCTTTCGTCAAACTTACGAAAATTTTGTATTTCCATATTTAGAATTAAATAATTCATAAGAGGACTTAATTACCTAACAAAAAAACTATCGTTAATATTTTATTTATTTCAAAGGACAACATCTAATCTCTGAAGTTGTCTAGGCTATTCCTCTGATACCAATTGTAACGCTCTGATCCCGCTCTTTCAGACTCAGTGCTTGAAAATTGCATTGTAATTTTTTTAAAATAAGATTAACAATTACATAATACTTTATACAAATGAGGAACTTTTCCCGGTCTAGGACCTAGAGGATTAGATAGAACCTTACATTTATCAGAGTTGAAACAATAAAATAAAAAAATTATCCACTATGCTTCTGCGCGTGCTACTACCAAGATGACCAAATCTGTATTTCAAGGAAACCTGAGAAAAACATTTCAAAAATGTATGGCGAGCACAAAATATGCCCAGTAAGGGGTTTTTAAAACCTTTGATAAATCCCATTAAAATATACTTTTGAATATGAATTGGTAAAATTACTTTAAAAATATTTCTGTAGAACAAACCTTATAGAATATTATAATTCTCTAAAAATTAATTATATTTTGATAATGCTTTTAAAATTAATCTAGTGATTCAGTTGAAAATATTGGGAATGCTCTTAGAAAAAAAAACGGGGTCCACTAAAAACATTAAAGGCTATCAGGGGCCTACCCACTTGAGGGATGGATTCACTAGACAATTCCTTAACGTGTCTTAAAAGTATTGGCCCTGGCTTTTATAAAATATTTTTATATTAGAGTTCCTTATATACATTTAATTCTCATAGGGGTTTAGTTTTGAAAATATATTTATAATCATGCATGGAAGAAATAAATACTAATCTTTACTGAAAATTATATATTCGACTTGGTACGATCAAATCTCATGCTACCCGACTTTGCATAATCACATGGAAGTTAAATCAACATCCACACACTAGAAATTTAAAAAACACATTTATTAATTTTCTTTTATGCATGAAAGTATAAACTAATAACAATAATGAACATATAAAATTATCTTCTTAAAACTAATGAATAATAATAAATATTTATGCGTCGGGAAAAAAATCATCAAATCATAATTTCTTTTATAATACAACCATCCTTTTATATGATCTTCAGTTTTAAGGAACATGACTGTAAGTATATATATATATATATATATATATATATATATATATTAATGTATAAATGTCTTGATAACAAAATATTTGATGTATGAACATTATATTGATTTCTATATGACATGAACATGATAAAATTATGACATGATTAAATTATAAATTCATATGTGAATTAAAAATTGATTAATAATTAATTTAAACACTTATATACTTGGAAATCATGCAAGTATATATATAGATGGATCGTGTGTCCAATGGAACCAGCACATGGGTGGAGTGGTATGTGAACACAATGGTTCGGTTTAACTTTTATTCTCAGCCTGGTTGGGCTAGGGGTTTTTTCTACAAGCGGATGCAAAGGCAGTTCTCGTCGGGCTCAACCATTGAATGCAAAAGAGTCTAGAAATATCTGAAATCGAAACTGACTACATTATTGTGCACAACTCCTTGAAAGGGTACACTGAGTATCATTGGTCGATTAATTATGTCATTTGAAAATATAAAAGAATGAGTAATAGTGGAGTGAGTATCCTTCACACCTGGAGAGAAGGGAACAAGGTCACGGATCACTTAACATCGGTAGACGTCAACAAACTGGAGGATGTGTTTCTTCACACTACAGGGAGTATCCAACCCAAGGGGATTGACTGTATTGAAGGGGATGCACTAGGTCTTCATCGCATTAGACCACCCTAGGCCTTCATGGCTGGGGGGAGGGATCTTCCCCCGGGTCCTCTTCTGTTTTTCTTGTTTTTCCTTTTCCCTTCTATTTTTTCCTTTGTACATTTCCCCTATTTTAATAAAAAATTAATTGATGATGATGATGATGAAAACAAAGTTTTATTTTGACTTAAACCAAGAGGTAATTTTCATCCGTTCAAATTTTTTTGAGAACATAAACTCAAAAAGAATCAAATTTAAAACCAACCTTTTGATAAATTTGATTAACACATAACAAAATATATAACATAGTTATAATATTTGAATAGATGGATTAATAATACAAATAAAACTACAAAAATAAAATAAACGAATATATTTATTTCTAAAGAAGGTATCGATTAAAGAAATAAGTAATTAAAGGTATCATACCCTTTCTAGAAATTAAGTACATTCTTATAAACAAAACCCCATATAAATCCACAACATTGAACATAAAATTTATTTATAAAACTAAATATTTGAAAAACAAATATTTTCCCTTGCACAAAATAGAGCTTATAAATTTGAAATCAATAATAAAATTTCATTACTAAAATAACAACAAAATTTTATTGAAATTATACAGAAATACAATACAAAAAACTAAAGAATTTTTGAAGACCGTAGATAAAAAATGGGGAATAAATACATTAAAATCAACATTTAATGTAAAAAAAATATGAAATAAATAAACTGTTACGCTAATATAATTTGGGTATAAAAATAATTTGACACAACATATATAAGAAATACCATATATTTATTTATTGCATACTCCATCCTTGTATGAGTCCTTCTTTATGTAAGACTTGATAATCAAATAGGGAAAAAAAGAAATAAATGAAAGGCTCCAACTCTTATTGACTCATTGAAAATCCTCACAAAACATTTTTTCAGTGTAAAGAGGTTGAACAACTTTATATATATGGTTTTAATAAATTTTATATTAAAATTTATATATGAATTAATTAGATAGATGTTCAGAAGATAAGTTGTGAAAGTTGAGATATATAATCGAAGATGAAAACAATAGTGATTGGGGGATTCAATGCATCGATAATGAAAGAATCCAATTGTTGTAGATAACAACAACAAAAATGAATGTATAATAAGCTTTCCAGGAAAGTATAGACTCAGATAGAAAATATATATACATATATTATATACAAATCGATCAATCAAGACTATCATGTAGCTTAAAATTTTAGTGTTTTGATTTGCAGGGGACCACAAGTGACGAAAATACTCACAAAACAGATTACATTAATGCTGGTGTTGAAAATAAACACCCTTACAAAAACTAACGATGGATAGAAGGAATATGTAGATAGATTGATGTAAATAATAGCCTAAAAAATAACCAATACACCGCATATGATGCGGATTGGATTTTCAAATACATAAATCCAAAATCGTGAAAAATAATAATGTTGAAATTAGTTATGAAGAAAAAAAACAAAATTACGTTTTTAAATTTATTACACTTAAAAATATCTGCGGATGATATCCAGCTAATAGAAGAAGGATAACATACCAATCCAAACATTGAAACTCTTACTAAATTTTCACCTCGATCTTAACTTCTCGAATTGAAAATGGAACCATAAACACGATACAATTCGTGTGCACGATTGCCATTGGACTAAGAACTCAGATCCAGATCTGGTCACGACTCATGTCTTCAACCATTCATCTAGACCCCAATCGCTCAACCCGCTCGTCGATCTCCTCCAACAAAGAACATGATATTAGCCTCTCCATGTGACTTATCAGACCCCTTGAAACCCTCTCCGCGTTGAATCCCCCGATGCTCGAACCACTATCTCCCTAAATCCAGTTTTTCTTTTTTTTTCTTTTATTTTTTTTATCATTTCATATATTTTATAACATTTTCATATTTTTAAATCCATTTCACCATTATACAGTTATTATACGTTAAAATTTTTTATTATAGATAATTAAAATTAATATATATATCCACATATGAAATATTAAAAATTCATTTATTTATTTTTTTAAATCGTTTATCATTTAATTATTATTATATTATTTAAAATATATATATATATAACAATTCTAATTCAAAAATATAAATTAAATTTATATTTATAGTAGAGAAAAATATAAAAAATTACATTCATCATAAAATAAATAAATAATTACATAATACTAAGTCTGTTTAAAAACTAAATGTCTATATTTTAGTTATTATTTTTATTTTTATTTTTTATTTTATTTTAAATCATTATTTGTTGTTAATATAATGTAGGTTATTTTAATTTAAAATATTATAATAAAATATTTCCTTTATTATGACCTTTAATTTAATTTATTTGTTATTTTTATAACATGTTAATTAAATATATAAAAAGTATAATTAATTTTTTATTTCAATATATAGTGACATGATGAAAAATATTATAATTTAAAGAAAAAAATTTCATTTTGATTAATCTGAATCACATAATTTTATAAAAATATAAAATTATTTATTTAAATTATAATTCATTTATTAATTACATAATATTTTCTATGATTTTAGTGGAAAACCCATGATACGGGGTGGGGAGGGGAACTTTAGCAGGCCACAGTGGGGAGTGTTCGCTATACGTGGTGGTGGGGGAGTACCTTAGAAGACCGCGTTGGGCAGGGACAGCTATGTGTGACCCAACAGACCCACGATACATTATAGGGATAAGTACCTCAACAGTTCATTATTAGTGGGAAGAGCCTTTATGTGATACAACAGGGCCGATATACTGGATATAAGAGTATTTCTCTAGTAGCTGAGGTGTCGACGATGTGATTGGGGATGTTACCTATTACTGCCCCTAGAATAAATCCTAGTGTGGTCTGTCTTTACTATGTGCTTGTGATTGAGGATATTTTATGTGGTCATTTTCCTGTGTGGTTCGTTACCTTCGTGGTGTTACCCTGTGGTTTTTTCTCTATAGAATTCTAGGAGACCATTGGGGTATTAGGGTCCCCACTGAGTATCATTAAACTCACCCCTTCATGGGATTCACACACACCATGCTATGTCCTGTGCAGACGACGAGCCATTGGGATGCGATTTGAGGTAGCCAAGAACAAGTGGTACATAGAGGAGACGGACGAATGTAGAGTGACGAGGAGGCTATCTATACCTACCCATTAGGTAGGATCTGGGGTGGACCATTTGGTGTAACACGATGAAGGGTCTACTGATAGCGAGCTATACCTACCCTTCTGGTAGGATTTGTGGTGGATGATCCTGGAGCTGATCTTCACATTTTTCATCTATTTTGTACTTTTTAGTTGTACTTGTACTCTTCCAGTTGGTCTTGTATTCTAGAATCTTTTCTTTTAGCACACTTTTACTATAGCAGTTTACTTCACAGTTGCTTCTTGTAGTGTTCTCGGACCGTGTGTTTGTACAGTTTTAAAGGTATTGCCTTCCAATTTTAGGTAATACGCCTGTTGGGGCGAGTCGCTAACCCCTCTCATATGGAAGGAAGGCTTGGGGTAGTCATGGCACGAGCCCCAGGGGAAGGATAGTGACATTATTACACATACTATCATGATATCATGTTCTATTTTTGGTGAATTTTACTGACATGAACACTGTTATAATTGTTATCTTGTAAATGAGTAAGAAATATTATGAAATTTTAATGTTACATAATAATTATTTTTTTAATATGATATATAGAAATTATTGGTAATATATATTTATATATAAATGTGTATTTGAATTTTTTAAAAATTGGAATTATTTATAACGAGTCAAAATAACAAGAAATATATTTTTAAGAGTTTTACATGAATCAGCAACATATGTTCTGTTTAAAATATTTTCTATGTAATATCATATAAATTACATATTTAACATCATTGTTTTTTTGGGTTATGATACCATGAAAAACATGTAAGTAATAAAAACATTGTATTGAAACATGGTTAGGAACCCTGAAACGTTACATGTAGATAATGACGTGATAATAATGATTTATTAATGACGGGTAAAAAAAGTTATATTTTAATAGGATTTAGTAAAAAAAATTACGTTTTCTAGGATACATTCTTATAAAAATTATGAACATATTATATAGGGATTTTAGGGATCACCTGACTAAGTGGAATCTTGCAGTAAATGAATTATTAACTCAATTTTCATTTCATTAAGATATATCATGTATCCATTAGTTATATTATTAATTTAAAATTTGTATTATTATATATAATATGTTTTTTTATGTATTTACACTTTTAGTTTTTAATTAACTTTTTTACATAATCACTTCATATATTAATTCTTAACTGAAATAGTACAATCTTTGTAAGAGTTTCTAGATCAAAATTTCAATTTGCGGTGACTTCTTTCATGTGGTGCACCATGATTTCTTTTATATTGTGTAATCACTTATAGATGAATATAATTTTATATATTACATTATTTAACTCTTTTTATTTAAAAACCCATATCATGTTCTCTCATTCAATACATTTTTTACTAGTATTAAAATAATCATAAGGGGGTTTGTATCAATCTTCTTCTCTTGAGACATATTTCATGTTATGATCCTACTTTATTTTATATAGTTTATATAATAGAAAAATGAAATATTATAACATTAGTAACATTATGATAATGGTATTTTAATTTTTTCCTCTGGTTGACCCTTTCAAAATTGTTTTTTTTAATTTTAAAAGTTAGAAGGGATCGTATTTTAAATAATTGATTAAATAATTTTATTTCTTTTACCCTAATACTTTTCTTAAGTTTTCATGTTCTATAGATTGTATCAAAAATTATATTTTTTAGTATATAAATAATATCTTATTTTTTATTGATGGTCTTGAAAATAATTTATTTCTTTCAAAAAAATCTAATGGTACCTTCTGGAGTCACCATTAACTCACTTTACCAAAATTTAAAAGGAATGTTTTTCCATGTAAAAAATGTATAAATTATTTTTTTAGAAACTATAGAATTTATTAAATACTATTATTACATTCATATTTTGAATGGTTTACAATAAAAATAAAATATAAATTTTTATTGTATCTTACATTTTAAAATTTTATTAAAAAAAGATTTTTTCTTATTAATTTTCAAATAATCCTTTTAAGGATTTTGGAATATTGTTTTTCATCTATGCCAACATCCTTTATAAATTTTTTATACACAACGTGGGGTATTTTCTTATGAAATAATCTCCCTTTTTATTTACTGATTATGATGATTTTTAGCTAAAATTTCATGAAATGAATTTATTTTTCGTAGTTTAATTATGATATAAAAGAGTGATGAATTATTTTTAGATAATTACATAGAAAATCTAAGATTTCAAGTTTTTAATTTCATTTTTGTTACATTCCCATTATATATTACTATTTTTAGGTCTGATTTATCATTCCAATTAATTGGTTAAATGTATGTTATCATGATATTAAATGTTGGAACTCACTGGACATGGAATTCCACTATAAGGGTTCTTGTCAGGGTTGTTGTAAGGGTTATTATAAGGATAATTTTCCATGCTTCCTAAATGGTTATTATTTTCACTCTATAAGTTTTAATTGTTTCTTTGATAAATGGTTATTCTTTCATGGATTATTATTATTCAATCATATAACATTTCTCTTATGTAATTACAAATAATTATGCTTGGAATTTGGATTTATAAATCATTTTTCTATTGGTAATGAATCTATTATTATATACACATTATTTGTGATCTCATATACCTATTAAAAAATAATATATTTTATTTTTAATGAATATATTTAACCTCAGTAGGTGTTTGAGCTCAAACGTAATATGTTTATATTTACACATGTTTTTAAGATGTCTATTAAATTTGTTATTTTTATAAGGATATCATGTATGTATCATTTTATGAGATATATTGAAAAAAATTTGAAAAAAATATTTTCTCAATATAGTTGAAAATCTCAACTTGGGTGAGAACACATGGGTTATGTTAGTTAATGTGTTTTCTAATTCATGAGACTCTAAACCTAAATTTTCATGGTTATGTAATTGACTCATTGATGATTTTAAATAATTTTATTATGGATGATTAAAATTCAGTTATATTTCATTCTATCAATTGGATTTTGTAATGAATATATTTTTTCTGTAGATAGAGGATTATTCTATTGGGGAATCATATTACACCCTCAATAATTTGGTTTTTGGAAAATTATATGTATATAGGGGTTATCGGAGCGTTGTTCTACATCTTACCATAACATTATCATTGCTATATGATAACATGTCACATAACCTCACATACTCTCCCTAATCATCAAATGTTAGTAACTAATGAAATGGGTTTAAATGTATCACCTAAATATATTTATACCCATTAATTGACCACCAATACTCAATACAATAATGTAAATAATCTAATGAAATTGAATATCATAGATGATATTACAAAATAACTATAACTTATCATATCAATTGCTTAAAATGAAATGTATCCAAATTGGTTATAAATCATGTTCAAATATATGTATCATACTACAATAAAAATTATTTATCTAAAATAATTATATAAAAACAAATAATCATAACTCTAAACACACCTATAAATAATATACATTGCATTAATATTTCATACCATCAACATGTGAATGAAATATTTCCATACATTTTATCCCATGATTAAAATTATATAGACATGTGATGTATTCATACATGGTATGAGAAATACCTAGATAAAAAATCTCAATGACCAGATGCATCACTTGTAGTTTAAAATGATAATATATTTATGGTCTGCAATGATATATTCAATTTGAAAATAAATTAACAATATAATTATATGTGAAATAAATTAAAAAGACCGATCATAAATTAAGAGATGATAAAAAAAGTATCTCAAACCTAAAAATTGAAAAAAAATATGATCCCCAAAAATAAAAAAAACTAGGACAATATATATATATATAACACTAAATATAATATATTTTACAAGATATATCTGAATTCTAGGTCATAAAATTTTGTACTTTACATACAGAGGCCAATGATTTGAGCCAATGAATGTAGACTAACTGATTATGTATGAATAAGTAGAAATGTAGGGTATACCCATACCATAAATTAGCAATATAATTAGTATAAAATCAATTATATTGGTAAATATTCCGATAAATTTAATAAGATGAAAACACATGTGATATTTGACCAATCTATTAGAAATCCATCTAAACTATTCCAACTAGATCTATATCCATATCCTTAGGATTATAAATCGTATCAATCACAAAGAATAAGATTTTATGAGAATTTGTAACCACAATAATATCAATAGATAATGTCGATATAGAACCATTAATGTTATCACATGCATCTCTTACCTATTAGGATGCTCCATTCCACCCATTAAGAACATTGAAAATACATTATATCTATATCCAGAGAGGAGAGAGGTGATTTCTGATAACATCTTCTCCAAACTGCATACCATATCTATGAGATAAAATGTAACATTAGTGAAAATCATTTTATGTCCCATAATTTTATCAATGGAATTCCCCATCATATAATTACATCATGTAGTATAACACATATGTCACATGAAGAAATAAAAAAATCATTATCGTGAATGATTAATGAAACATTAGTCAGTATATAATCCAACACTAATTCCTAATATTATAGTGGGATAGTAAATATATAATAATAAATGAAGAGTAGGATACTATGGATTTATATGATCCACCAGAATGACCATACTCAGGAACAGAGAAATATAAATAAAACACATTATTAATAATAGTGTATTAAATCTTACTATAAATGAATATGTTAAAATTAGAGTAAATATTAATGAATTATTAATGAATTATATAAAAGGTATTTATAGGATGTGGTGAACTGATATGACCATTATAAATCTTAATGTTGGAATAATAATCTAACCATTAGAATAACAACCTACCCATTGTAATAGTAATATGAACATTAGGATTAGTAATCTGAGCATTAGAATAGAGACCTTACCAATGGAAATGTAAAATAATATTTATATATATTATAAAATTAATATTTAATATATTTATGTAATGGTACAATTAAATAAATGTTTTCAAAGTGGTGAACTATGTGTTTTAAATTGTTTCAATTTCAATTATATAATGAGTATAATGATTTGATAGGGTAATCATTGTAATAAAATGGATTCATAAATTATTATTATTTTTTTTATTTATAGTCATGAGATAATTTTATGAAACCATAAGTAATTTTTTAATGGGTCTTAAAATAAATTATAATTTTATAATTAGTATTTATTGAATTAATCATAATTTTATTTAAAATTAAATTTATCAGATTTAAAATTTTATTTTAATAAAATGGGTTAAAATTTTAAAATCTAAATTGTGAAAATTGTGAAGGGTTAATTTATTTTATTTACTAAAATACATGAATTTTGGGTGAGTAGTGAAATATAGTAATTTATTTACTAAAATACATGAATTTTGAGTAATGGAAGATGTAACAACCCATTATATCGAATAAACATGAAAATTTTACTTTATATAGTCACAATATCTATCATAATTGATAGTATTATTCCAATATAATAAACTAATGATTATAATAGTAAAAAAACACCTCTACACCACTTTTAAATTCAACCCCTTCTCCTCAAACCATACAAGACATGAATCTTGAAAAATATTTTCAAAATATATCATGCCCTCTCTCCCTATATTCATGTGTTTATAGTCTCATGAAAATAAAAATTCAAATTTCATAAGGGTTCCTTCAAGGAGGTGAAACTCAAAAGGTATCCTTTTCAAACTATCTCTTGTTATTTATTTCTATATTATACCTTCTATTCACCTACATTATATAACACATAAAATTAATTACAAAATAATGAATATTATTAAATTTAATATTTATAATGTAATATCCGCTATACACCAATATTCTCATATCATATTTTTCAAAAAAAAAAGAAATCCATTATCCATATTATATAGGTCAGCCACCTTTGTGGATGATGAGTTTTCATTTTATATTAATTCATTAATTGAATGTTTAAATTAATTTATAACTATTTATAATGGACTAATTGTATATTATATAGGTATTTTGACTTTATATAAAGAGAATATGTTTATATCATAGAATAAAATGAACCAAATTTGAGATGGTCGGAAAACACGGAAAAATAAACTAACTATCTATCTTTAAAATGTTATTATATGAATCATCCAAATGTCAAAAAACAAAAAGATATATATGAATATTCAAAATTATATAATTTAATTAACATAATTAAATTTTACTTAAGGAGAAGTTTTCCCTTTTGATGATAACATTAATAATTAATCACAACTGAACCTAATATGTTACAATGGAATGAATTCCCTATGAACAATGAAATTTAACATTATAGTTAATCAAAATGGACATAAATCATCTTAATAAAATTATAATAAGTGAAAAATATTTTAAATAGATTCTTAATTATATATTTAATTATTTTAATACATAGTACATTATATTTTGTGATATTTTTTAACACATTTTAACATAAGGTAATTGATCTCTCTAAACATCAATAATTCCATTGGGTAATGGTGTAACTCTTGTGACCATAATTTATCTATTAATTAATCATACATAATTCACCAACATTATTTTTTATTCTCCAAAAATAAATATCTATCATAATTAATATTTATAGGATGGTAAATACATCTTTTAAAAAAGGTCCACACT
The DNA here is from genome assembly GCA_963277665.1 of Viscum album. NCBI lineage: Eukaryota > Viridiplantae > Streptophyta > Magnoliopsida > Santalales > Viscaceae > Viscum > Viscum album. Next base: position 64,432,876 of record OY728165.1, on the reverse strand, counting down.
GAAATCCCCTTGAAAAACAAAGTCGATTAAAGGGACCTTGTTGGCTTCATACCCATTTTACATTACACTATATAATTTTTTTTTAAATACCATAACATTTTAAAATTACACATTTTAGCATGAATTTGTTTTAAATTGTTTTCGTTTTTATGAAAATTTGTATTCCATTATCCTCTTTAAATACTATTTTTTCTCTAAAAACTCACTATAGTGGCTCATTTTTAATTTAACCAAAGAACCCTTTTCATGTTATCACATCAATTACGCATCATTATTCAGGATTAATTATTATTTTCACTTTATTTTTTCCCAGCAATGATTTAATCCCATATTTCATGTATACTATTATAATACATCCTTGGGTTATTCTTTATGACATGATTATGAAGCCCATTTCATTGCATGAGTAACTCCTATGATTATTCATTATTTTTTATTCCATTACTTGTAAAAATATTCATTTATATATTTTTACAGTTTCACCCATATAGTTCTCTAATTTATTAGGTAATGTTTTAGTCTCATAAAGAATTTTATATGTGATTTTGGGGTAAAATAATACTTTATGGGAATCTTTTTATCCTGTGATACCATCATGGAAATTAGCTTTCACTAATGTTTATGTCATGATATATGTTTCTCCCACATTACCATAATTCCATGATAAATAAATTCCTTGTTTTATATTTTTTCCTCTATTTTTTCATTCATGGTCCATTCATCTTAAGTTATTATGTTATAACATTTACGTCATGAGTTATGCATCAATTCCTTATTTATTCACTTACATGAAATTTTAGCTTATCCCTTTTGTCTATGTATTCCATAGGTTATCTTATGGAGATTTCGAACCATAATGTATGTTAGAATTTCATTATAGATATTAATAAAATTATTTTTTATTCATGTTTAATTTTTTCTAATTATTTACCTATTCATACAAGGACACTATGTTTTTTGATAATTGGTTTTTATTCGAAGGATAATTATTATTAAAATCATTTAATAAGACATATAAAAGGATTGGGTCACTATAATTCACATATTAATATGGTATTGTTATTTGGGGGGGGGATTAGGACTACCAAAACTTAGTAATAACCCTATGGATAATTCCATTGACATGTATAACATAGATTGGAACCTAGGGAATAATAAGGTATGATATATATTTAATTTATAATTTTATACATTTAGGTTCATATTTACCATTTTATATTGTCATAACCCAGTATTGAGGACCCCCTAATTATATTGTTTTTTTATTTAATGGATATAGTTATGAGAACATTTTTTAAAACCCATAAAGATCTGAAATTTGATGATTGACTTAACGACAAGCCAAACCAGAGGTGACAATGATCTTATAACTTCATGAAAATATAGTATTATCATTATTGAGTTATGAATAATAACAGTATTCTTATATAACACCCTCCAAATCATAAATAATATCATGGTGTTGTTGAATAATTTATGCGTAAAGGCCTCCAACATTTTGTGTATCTTCTGGTCCCCTCATAATAGAATTATGGATTAACTCCATCAAAAAGATATTATCTTTCCACAAGTTCATTGAAAAAGATAAATTCATATAGGGGGACTATAATTTTGAAGGCAAAGTTGAAATTTTTTTATATCTAATAAATAAAACAATTTCTAAATTGTAAATTTATTCCATATAATGGTAAGAATTCTTGAAAATATTCTGTTATTTGTTTTCCCAGAACACTCTATCTTAGTATAAAGTGAAAGTCCATTACACTGAATCAAATGAATTATGAACCTATTAGTGCATAGGAGGAAAAAATTATAATGTTTTCATGATAATAATATATCATTATCATGATGAATTAATTATATTTTGATCCCTTATTTAATGGATTAATGTTGATTCTAAAAAAGTGTTGGTGATCCAAGATATTGAAAATTTTGAGAATAGTATTTTTTTGACCTTAAAGCTGAGAAGGATATTGGAGACACTCTATTAACTTATGAGGTTATAGATAAAAAATATAAAAATAAAGTTTAGTATGGGATGATCAACAAATAAATTGCATAGAGAAGATGTCTCACACCATCCCAAGTGTCAAAAATGAGAAAATAAGTATCTGAGAACTATCTACGGGAAACTGGGCGAAGCATAAAATGTTGAAATGAGAGGAATAAAGAAAAAAAATTCCAATGTAAAATTAACATCCCACTATTGAAGAATTATAAATCAAGGTTTAGATCAACCATCATCTTATTGAATAATATTTTAACTATGTGGAATATGGGAATTATTTGTGCCAATTCTCTAAACCAAGGGTTTTTTTTGAAAATCAATGAAAAAACCTTCATGATAGCAATGAAGGGAATATAATATCACTATTATAGACATATATCCTCATTTTTATGTTTTGATTATTTCACTACTTATTTATTCAAGAATAAAAAATGTTCTTTCTTATTATTTTACTACACATTATTTTATATCATGAAAATTACTAGAACATAGAAAAACACACCTAAAAAATTTGTAGGATGAGTTATAATTAGGAATTTAGAATGGGGTAACTATTGAATATAAATTATATAACTCTCCCTTGGTAATTTTGTGGACTAAACAACCCAAAAAAATAACATTTTTGTTTCTTTTGTAGATTTTAATGATATATTGGACATTTATTAGTTATCTTTTTATAAATCTAATATCAAGTTCCAAGAGAGGGAGATAAAACATTTCAATTTAAGGAAACCTATAATTATATAAAACTATATGGTGTATTAATATCAATTTTAATCTACTTATTATTAATGGATATTATTTACTTATGAGAAATCATATCTTTCATAAATTATTGCTAAAAGGAGAGGATACTGATTGTAGACATTACCATTGTGAGGGACTACACTGACGTGTTCCCTAAATAATTTAATAGACTTCCTCCTGGACAAGAGGTTCTATAACATCCCCAAGATTTTACATGTATTATTACAAGAATTTATACATAATTATATATCAAATTAAAACCAAGGACCATAATTTCTAGAGTCATTAAAATATTATATACTTAATTAGAATGCTTGGAAAAAAATTAATAATATTATATTTAATCTTTATAATGAGATATTTAAACCCATTGAGCCCTTAATTATTCATAAGATAACCTATAGAATATATAGATGATGGGATGATCAAAATTTCCTAGTATGGTAACAAACAGAATAATAAATCATAGCACATGGGTTATAAGGCATAACATTATGATAGAAAAAGGCAAGGGGAAAGAATAAAAATTTAGAAGGATTACATAAAGAACTTGGAATCATGCAATACTAGAATAATATTAATTTAGATGAAAAGTAAAACCTCACATAAGAATTATTTAGGGTTTATTTCACATGCAGAAGCACGAGTTATGGATAACCCCCAAGACTGTTGCATATAGAGCAGGAGTCAAGGCTAACAACCAAAATATTTTCACATAACGTATCATGAGAATAAACATCACCCAATGAATTTTAGTTAGATATAGTTGAACCCCATCATATCATGTTCACGAATATTTGTTGAACATAATTACTAATACATAAGGAATCATGTAAAAACATAATGGTTTCACATTGAAAATTTTCTATATCATAATCTTTTCTAAAGTCATATCGAAAGATAATTCCATAATATAATCCATGAAATAATGGATTTAAAACATTCATGGAAATTCAAAAGATAATATTGTCCTAGATAATGAGAAGTTATTAAAAAATGTATAGAAAATATATAAAATATTTTTTAAGAAAAATTAAAAATAAAACATTTTAGTGTGGTTTCAAGGAAACATTTCAAGATTCAATAATACATAAATAGAATAATTGTCTTTATCAAACACGAAATGAACCAATAAATATTTCCATTCTAAAATGAGTGATTTTATAAAAATAATTTTGTCTTAAAAATTATTATAGTGTTCACTTGGAAACATGTATGAAATCAGGATGATTCCTTTAACCTGACTTTATGATCAAGAGAAACTGAGAAGGGAAATTATAAAACATTTATTTTCCCATTACAGAAATAATAATTAGGATAGGATAATTTTCTAGGAACATAAACAGTAAAATTATAAATATTGCACATGAATAATTAATAATTACATTTGGGTAAAGAGAGAGAATGTGTAACCCGAATGAAAATTGGTGGTTCGGAAAGAATCCTTAACCTTATGTCCAAAAGTGTTCTTCATTTGATCTTAATATCATGGATAATAAAATAAAATTAATTCATAAATTAATTTATAACATTCTATACATTTAATTTATTTATTATTATTGTATGTAATATATTTATCGCATGGTTGACGAGTTAAAATATACAATTTCATGGTTGGGGAGTATTTTCTTCCATGGTTTTCATGATCAATTCATTTATATATATGTATGAAATATCATCAAGAAGGGGAATATTTGTCAGAAATTTAAATTATATACTAATAATGATCATCTATCTTTTTATTTTTTGTTATAAATCATTTGGTATTTGTGATGATGATGAATTTTAATATAAAATGTTAATGACTGTCAATTATAATAATTTTACAGTTTTTCGATCACCAGGAACATGTTTAGTTTTATTAATTAGTATTATGTTTATATACAAGTTCAAGAAAATTAAATATATTTAAATACATATATTATATTCTTCTATAACCTTAAAATGATTTAATGGATATCATTTAATGTAGAAAAGGGAATTGGAAACTTTTCTTCCTCTAAGGAGATAAATCAACATCACACATAAGAAAAATTTATTTTTATAATAAATGGGGAGGGGAATTAAAATATGATGGATTAATCAATTATCATAATATAATTATAGTATATATAGGATACTATAGATTCCATTCAACTAATATAAATGGAGGTGATGATAAAATAGTAAAAGAAAATAAATTTGAATGAAATTTAATGAAAAGGAGAGAAGTGTTTACCTCTTGAATTATCATACTTGTTGTCCTCAGCGAGGACCACAAGTTTGGAATTTTATTCATACTAATTGTTCAATGACATGGGGGAGACATGGGAATATATTCGAGAATAAATTTTTAAATATTAATAGATTTAGAGATGTGAGGAAAATTGGTCTTGTTGTGTGGTATTTATAGTGGATGAGAGGGTTGTTTTTTGATAATTTAATTCATTAGTTTAAATTTTGGCTCCAGAATTTTAATGGTGTGCATTCTTGTGACAGAATATATTAAATAATGTACATGGTCTAGAAAAAATTCCATGTACATCATCCATGACTCTATCATGCAAAAAACATTAATTTATTTACCTTATATAGTAAATTATCATATTTAATTATTCACCCATAATTCCAATATTTTGAAAAAATCGAAATAATTTACATTAACCATTATTTAATGTGTAAAATTAATAAAAATGCAATCTATTTTGTGAGAATAATTTTACAAATTTGAGGATATTTTTAGTAATTAGAATTATCATTTAATTAAAAAAATAATGATTTTAAATTTATTCCTGATTTTATATTACACTGAAAAAATCATTAATATCTCATAATAGAATGTTATTATAATATAAAAAAAATAAATTTATGAATATATTTTAGGAAAAACAATTTTCTATTAAATCATTATATTAGTTAAAAAATAGATTAACATTTATGTTTTATTAAAATAACAACACTTAATTTATCAGTATCATAACAATTATTTACTTGTACTATGATACATATGTATTAAATTTTCATTTTAAGTGAGATAAATTAGATTTATAGTTTCATAGGTGAGGAAACTATTCACTTGGTTAGGTAACTATACTTAAGGGTCTCATTTCTATTTTATAGGCCATGTTATAATTCAATTAATTTATGTTTCTTAATTTATGTAATTTCATATTATTCAATTAATTTGTCGTTTATAAATACCCTATTGCATTATATATGTTACTTCATGTGTATTATAACATACAACATAAATTTAAGAATATAATTTTCTTGTATAAAATTTTTGGTCATTACATTCTTCCCCTGTATTAAATTTCTCACTCAAAATTTTATTTTATAATATATGAGGGAAAAAAGTGAGGGTACATCTCTTTCACTGCTTCCTCCTATTCCAATGTTACCTATTTGTACTTATGGTACCTTCATAGTAATTTGACTTACAGAGTATTATTAATGTATAAAACATTATCTCTATGATTTAAGATCAATACTAGCTCCTCTTTATAATAGAGATCATTCTCCAACATTGCAACATCTGAATTCAATACATGTGTTGGATTTTCTATGTACAAACACAAGAGGAATACATTGAAAACATCATTTTTAGAGACATAGCATGTGGAATTAATAGTTAATTGTCACAAATCTGACACAATTAATGATCATGATGGGGATGATGTTCCTTCGATATAACATTCCATTCATACCAAATCAAAATATCATATTTCCTGGAGATATGATAATGATTACCTTGTATCTAACCATAAATTTTAGGTCTCATCACTGATTATTTACATAATTCTTCAGTTGTATTCGGGTGATTCCAATATGTTTCTGATTAGTTTTCATTGTTTTCGACCATTAAATTGAATAATTTAGGTCCTAGAATCATATGATTACCGACTTCAACCAAGAATGTTAGTGTTTCGTATCTTTTCCGATAAATTTTTTCGCATGGTTCCATTTGTATAGTCAAGTGGAAACTATTATTATAGGAGAACTCTAATAGAGGCATTTATTGGTCTCATCATCTATTGAAGTATACTAAACATACTCTCAATATGTCTTATAGTGTATGAATAGTTATATTATATTTTTCATCTATTTTTGGATGACATGTCATAATGATGTTCATATTATTGTTTAGAGTATATAGGATAATTTTATAGAAGTATGAGGTGAATCTATTATCTTGATCAGATACAATCAATAATGGTACTCTATGAAGCCTTACAAGTTATCAAATTTGTATCTGTGCAAGTTTATCAATTTATAAGTCCTATGAAATTATGATAAATTATGTTTTCTTTGAAATAATATCCATTTTGACCCATATTTCATTATTTACTATTGATTTATTTGGAATTTGGGTGATAAAGTCCATGGTCATGATTTCCAAATTCCATGATTGATTGTGTACTAGTTGCGTTATCCATTTATAATTTTCCTTTCACCAATCACTTATTGTCACACCAGGAACATTGATGTACATACTGTGATATCCTTCTTTATGTTGTCCAACAAATAGTTCTATCAGATATCTATATACATCGTTGTGCACCATTGGTTAATAGAGATGGTTGAGCTATGTGCATAATCCAGAAGCTCTTTATTTATTAATGGATTTTATGGTATACATAGTCCTGAAACAAATCTCACAAATCCCTCCTCTTCCATTTGTGACTATGATGTTTTTACTTCTTTGATAGATTCCACCTTTTTCTAAATTTCCATATCATTTCATTAAGAATCCTTTATTTTCTCTATATGGGATGGTTGAAAAATTATTTGAGAAACGATTGATTATTTTACATCCGTAATGATTCCCATATCTATAATTTTAAGTTTAAAGAATTTTGCGTCATCCTCAGTTCTCTTAAATGATAATGATACAAGACCCTTTCTACTTTGAGGTTATACCACCTTATTTTGTTTACCTGGAAGGAAGAAGACCGAGGAATCATAATACTTTACAATCTATAACCATATTTGGTGGATCATATTAATCTCATTCTACATGAATCTATATTTTAGGCACTTAGGATCAATATATATCTCACACTTATCCCCAAAGTGATAATGCCAACTGATTTTCAATGCGTAGATCAAAGCCACTAACTCATGATCATGCTTGGGATAGTTTTACTCAAGAACATTCAACATACCTAAGATTTAAGATGTACCTAAATTTTTTATTTTTCATGTATACATAGCCTAAGTACTACTTTTTATCATCACTAAACACCACAAAGAGTTCCCCGCTTGTTTTTACTGTGACCAATCATGTAGTGATAAAACTCTTTTTCAACTCTTAAAATAAGTCTTCACATTCACTGGTCTAGAAAAGATTTTCTACCATTTGATTCGTATTGGTTAATGGGTTAGATAATCGATATAATTTATTTAAAAATTTCTATAAATATCCACCTAAACCAATGAAACTACTAATCTTAGTTACATATGTTATCATGGGACACACTTTGATTTCCATTGTCTTGGAAGGGTCTACTATTTTCACATTACTTGTGATTACATTCCATAATAATGATACATCCTCTATCCAAAACACACATTAATTTCACTTTTCATATATTTTCTCCCATCACAATGTATTCAAATCAATATTCAAATTCCTCTTATGTCTCTCCTTTCACTTAGATTATATCATAATATCATCAGTAAATACTAATATAAAAATGTTGAAGTAATGTCAAAAGAATGTATTAGTTAAATAAATAAAAATTTCTAGAGAATTAGTGGGTCTAAAGGGAATCACTATGAAATCATAGTGTCCATACATCATTCAAAATGTAGTATTAGGAATATATTAATTATTATCTTTTAGTTGGTGATATCTCTACCGAATGTCCACCTTAGATAAATATCTGGCCACACATATATGATCAATAAATTCTTCTATGTGTGGAATGGGATATTTTTTATTTATCATAATTTTACTATTCTCACTATAATAAATATAGAGGCGTATTGATCCATTCTTCTAACTGATTAAGTGGATAGGTTTTGACCATGGTAAAGAACTCTTGCATATAAAACACTTGTCCATATTCTATTGCATCTTTTTCATTATTTATTATAGTTCATGAGTGGACATTCTATAAGGATTCTTTGATATATTCTCTGAACCAACTATAATTTCAATTTATAACTCAACAAATTAATTAGGAGGAAGACCGAGAAATACTTGAGATAACACATTAGTGTATTCCCTCACAATATTAATGTCTTAGAGAATGATTATCTCATTTGTCTCAATAATTTGATCAAGATATTCTTTCTCATTAAGAAATAATTTCAAAAATTGAGATGATGATTCGGATGTATATTCATCCCCCCTTAATCTTGTGTTGAATTGGAGGATGTTATAGGATGTATTGACTGATCTTTCTATCCCAGCAACAGATACTTAATTTTTATAGAGATAATCAATCCATGCCCAATATAGCATCAAAATACACCAATATATGTAAAAAATATATTCTAGGAGTTTTATTCTACAAATGATAATTAGAGAGGATATATATACTTTGTATGAAATAATTTCACCATTTTCTTTTATCACTGATAACTCAAACTCAATTTCTTGAGGTTGTGTTTGAATAGTTCTACTAAATATGAAATATATGAAGTAATGCATAGAACTAGAATCAAATAGTAATTTTTTATTCTTGAATAAAAAACAAGTATACTTATCACCACTTAATTCTTAGTCTCTACCATAGTAGTGGTGATAGCATATATCTTTTATTACTTCCATAGAATATGTTATCGTTCATTTCCTCCAAAAACCTTTTTAATAAGGAAATGGTTCACATAATTACCATGTTCTAAATAGTTGGAATAATTCCCTATAGGATATGTGTTTATATAAACCTTCACTTATTATTCCATGTGAATGGGAATCTTCATATCCCTTATATAGTTATAAACAAGATTACACATTCATCCAAATTTGAAGCATTTCCTTGATTCCAATATACGATTTCTAGGATTCCTCTTCTAAATAATATTACATGTCAGATATTGGTATTTCATTCCCTCCAGGGATTTCAATGTTGCTCCACCCATATTAAGGTCCATTTTCCTCATTATTGATTATTCCCATGAGACAACATAGAGTCTATGATCTCCATTTTATCCTTGAGGTAACAACATCCAATTTCTATATATCATCCAGAGTCTCAAATCAATAATTCTTTGCATAGACTCATATTTAGTCAATCAAAGAAGTGATCCAACATGATATCAGTTTTCATGAAAAATATTTATTCATATCATGCAAGTCATGTTAGGGTTTCTTCATACACCTGGATAGACTGTTCCTTCTTCTTCATCTGACTAAAGAACTCCCTCTCAATAATAATAAAACAAATTCATAGATAATATTTCCTTCTTGGAATTCATGATCATGATCATTTTCAACTACTTGTTGGGGTCTTATTCCAAATTATAAAATGCCAGCACATATTTCTCTTCTACTGACCATTGAAGGAAGAGAATATCTTTTCAATATAGTAAAAAAATGTTCCACATGGAGGGGATGGGAAGATCCAATAAAAATGGGAGGCATTTTTCACATAAATATTTCTACTAAAAAAAATATTTATTAATATAATGAGGCAATTTTATGTGATTCATGTTATTTTTTATTACTACATCCTTTTTGGAAGGTATTTTCATGAGGTTTTGATAATTCTCCCCATCATTTTTGGAATTTCCACAGGGAAATATTTACATTTCCTATCACATTGATTAGTGGAAATGTATCTCTTATTTAAATAAATTAACTAAGAAAAATAATAGATGAATATGGGTTATTTAATACTTAGATAATAAGAATATAAAATGGAAATATTTAATATAGAAGGACAAACATGTAAATGGAAATTATATCCCAAATTATGGACCTAGCCATTTACACATATTATTATAATCTATTAAGCATAATTAGACTTCAAATACAATCCAAGGATCCTAAATTCCAGAGTCTTTGGATTATTTGTTTCATAATTATAAATAATTATTCCAATTGAAAAAAAAATTATTTAATCTTCATAATGATGTCATAACACCCTTTAGGCTTAGAACATCACATGATTACTTGTGGAAAAAATGATGAAAGGGATTTTCTAAAAATGCAACTAAGATGATAAACATGAGTATAAATTATAATGAAAGGGTTATAAGGAAAACTAATGACATAAAAATGATTTGAAGATGAATATGTTAGATGGTTTTTTTGAGTATGGTATACTCTATAATACCAAATATATGATCGAATATATAAACATGAGATGCTCAAATACAATAAGGGGTGGTGTTGAATTGAATTCTTAAAAAATACCTAAGGAAATTTTGCGTAACCAAAATTCAAAACACCTCTAAGTTCAATTATCTTTCTTGATTCCAGAAATTTGATTCAGGAAAAGAAAATTAAGAAAAATTTACACCAAATAAGATTCTACCTTAAACCGTATAGAATCCAATAAAATCAGAGGACAAATTTTAGGAAGTATATGAATGTTATACTTTCCTAAAAATCTAAAATACGCAGCGGAGAACAAAATATTACGGGTAACAAGTAATAACTCTTTTATCCCAATGAGGAAGTTACCCAACAACCCAGGATAAATGGTCCCTTGATTTATACTTTCTAGAAAGTCTGTCTTACCCAAACATAGATAAGACCTTAATCCAAATATCGGTATCTGTCTTGATATCCCTGAAATCCCCAAATTTGTAAAGAAATCGGCACCGATGACATCACAACATGAATTTGCTTATTTCAAGGAAATCAAACCTATGCACTAACCAAATCTACACGAAGAAAAGTTTGAACGACCAATTCAATACTTTCTGCATGAAGCCTGAGATTTATAATAGCCTCTCTGTCTAGAAATCACTTCACCAGCACTTTGCCAAAAGTCGAAGCTGAAGTACCAAAAGTATCAAAAGTCTCGAGCTCTTTCAAATGAGCTCCTATTTATAGGATCAGCTACAACGGTAAGATCCCTCCTCCAACGGTCATATTTTTCATTGAATTTTGGCGGGACCTGTACACGTGTCACTCAAAAAATGGTTAGTTGATAACTGAAGGCATGTCATCGTTTTATAACAAGATGAGTGTAAGTATAACTAAAATATTACATTCGGAATGTAAGAAAATGAATGTTTGAAGTATAACCAAAAATTGAATTCTGATTCTATGATACAAAGATACTCGGATTCTATGTTGTAGTATTTGGAACATGAATTCTATTGAATTCTGAAGTATGAATTTCAAGTAAATTCGGAATCTAGATTGATAAGAATTCGGATCTTGAACTTACAATGTTCGGATTCAGAGTTCATTAGAATTCAGAGTTAGAACTCATAAGAGTTCGTACCCAGAATTCTGATTCATAATTCAGAGTTAGATCTTAGAGAAGTTCATAACCAAAATCCATAATCAGAATTCATAGTTGAGATTTACATAAGTTCCTAATCAAAATTAGGAGTTGAACTTCATGAATGTTCGTATCCATAATTCAGATATGAACATCATAACTTGCGTATCCATAATTCAGAGTTGAACATCATGATATTTTGTATCCAGAATTCGGAGTTGAACTTAATGAGAGTTCGTAACATGAATTCGGAGTTGAACTTCATGAGAGAACGAAACCAGAATTCGGAGCTGAACTTCATTAGAGTTTGTAACCAGAATTCAGAGTTGAACTTCATGAGAGTTCGTAAATATAATTCGGAGTTGATCTTCATGAGATTTCGTAACCAGAACTCGAATTCTTAAACATAATTCTTCATATCAATGTATTATATGATTCTAGGGTTTTGGTATCAATCTGGATTTTACACTTTGAAATAAAATGATATAAATAATGAAAACCGGGTAAGGTATATTTTCTTGGGGAAGGGAATTTTTCCTTATATAATTAAAACAACGTAAAACAATATTTTCCTTGAGATAAGGTGATTGTGATTTTGAAAACCCGAATGAATCGTGAAGTCATAAAGAAAGCGCAATGACTCAACAATATCCCCCTTGAAAGAAGGAATAGAAATGTCATAAGGAAAACCTTATTTACTCAACAATCTCCCCCTTTTTGGAAAGCACAAAAATCCTTACGAAAAATAATATAAGGTCGTAGGAAAAAAAATTCTAGACATTGAAAATAAAACATATCTCCCTTTATATATGAATATAGTGAATAAGATTAACCCCCCCTTAGGATTTGGAATAATAAGGATCATAATCTATATTTCTGAAATGAGAATTTTCATTTAAATGTGGAAATATTCATAATGAGAACTCCCCCCTTATATTAACTCCCCCTTACTTAGGGATATTTCATCTATACTTAGAAAACTTTTTCCTTCTCCCCCTTAGAATTATTTTTCCTTCTCTCCCTTTGTGATTTTCAAAAAGAGTTTGAGGGAATGGAAAAACAATATAGTACATGAAATATTATTATAAACATCCAAAAAAACAAACAACAATAATTTCATTACAATTGAAAAAATTAGTACAAGGAAAAACAATTACAACAAAAGATCAGATTTTGGTCTATTTTGTTTTTTTCCTTGGGAATTAGCTTATTCCCAATGATATTCATCTTTTTTAGATCATTTTGATTCTCCTCTATTTTATTTTCTAATTCTCTGATCCAGTCTTCCTGAGCATTCGTGGACTCTTCCTGGACCTTCAGCAATTCGTCTTGTTTTGCTAGCTTTTCATGGATCTCAATCTGAAGATCGTTTTCTATTTTCCAGCATTGGAAAAAATTACTCAGCTTCGCATTCAAATCTTTGACATCTTGAATTCGAGAATTTTGTTGAAGAATTAATTTTTCTAGAAAGATATTTGTAATATTATTTATTTTGATGTCTCGGTTTCAAAATCATCTATTAAATCTTCTTAAAATTTATCAAGCTCTTCCAAATCTTCAACAATTTTCATAGACCATCTAGTTATTTTCATGCATGATTTTCTATGAGCTTCACAGCTGATCCGAATTTCTTTGTGATCAGCCTCAATATTAACACATCTATCCATAACCGTGGATACAGAGTCTGACTTTTGATTCATGATATGCTAAATCATATGGCATCTGAAATCAATTGTTGGAAAGATCAGAATGGTATCCACAAACATCTTCAGAGGCTGAACAACAAAATCATGTCATGTGGCTAATGACTCTGAATCAGATATTTTACATGGAGATGGTTCTTCCTCTAACTCTACCAGCTTCCTCATAGAGGTTCCTCCAGCTTCTTTCTTCCTCAAAATATATTTTGTTGTGTATCAACAACAAATTTTTTACTCTTACTAATTTTCGAAATATCTTCTTCATTAGGGGATTCATGATCACTCTCAGATTACTGTACAATCTTATGTCCAATAATCATCTTTTTTTGAACTCATGCCTCAATAGTTTCTGGAAGAATGAAGTCATGATTATGACCCTCTTCCTCTGACAACTTATTCACTTCCTCTTATTCACCATTATCATCATCTCAAGGAGTAGCATGTTTTAAGGATCCTGCATAAGAAGTCCGGATTGACAACTTTTCAGAAGCACTTTACTTTTCATGATAATCTTCAACTTTCTTAATCACATCATTAGAGACACCACTATTCTCATATTCTTTTACTTCTTCTTCAGTTTTCTTCTCTTTCACAATCTTCTCTTGTAGATTTTCCAGAGTCATAATCCTTTTACTCAGAGTCCGAGGTAATTGTTCTTCTAGGAAATTTTCCATTACAGGAATTTTTTCATATGAAATTTCAGTGTCCTTCAAAAGATATTGGACAATATCTGCCTTAGATATCTTCTTCTTCAGCTTCTTTACCTTGGCTTGTTTTTCTAGCAGTTCAGCAGTTGATTCTTTCAAGGCCTTAGCCTCTACAGGATCCAAACTGAACTATAGATCCCCTGCTTTTCTATTCTTCTTAGCCTCCCTCCATTTTGCTACAACATCATCTGGGTAGTTTTTTTCATCATTGGTTTAGGAGGTGCGGATTTGAATTCCTTATACTGATAGGATTTTTCTTCTACTTCCACTTCCTTCAAAATTCATTTCTTCCCATCCTTCTTTGAAGGTTTAGCTTTTTCTGTATTTTTCATAATGTATTCTGCCTCATCCTTAGGAATATCATAAAATTATCTTGTATCCTTAGAGAAACCAACCTTTTTTCTCTTGAGGGTGTCATCACTGATCCACATTACATTTCAATTTCTCAGCTGGGAAATGCAAGGTATCTGGAATGATTCAAGACACTTAACTATCATCCTGGAATGTAATGCAGGATACATATTATCTGAGCTCCTAGATTATCATTCTTGATATTCTCAATAATAATTAGAATATTCTTCATGAGCTTGACCTTCCTTAGATTTACCCAAAAATCCAAGATATACTTGTCACTTTTCATAAGAGTGTCCTTGTCACACTTTCTCTGTACGATAAGGCCCTGGACCAATAGTTGTAGAATCTGATTATTGGTAGACAGATGGGAAATCTTTTCTATCTTGACATCTTTATGCCTGAGGAATTCCTTAGCCTTCACCATGATGAAACTTACATTATCATTCGGAAGCTTATGAGAGAAAAATTCAGCTTCTCCTTCATATGGAAACCCCAGAAAGCTCACAGCCTTGTTGTAAGAGAATTCATATGTCCTTCCATAACTCTTGAATGAGAATTTTTATCTACCTTCTTCCTTAAGGACGAAAACTAATTCATAGAATTCTATTAGAAATTCTCGATAAACTACATCTTCAACTCCTATATTTGAAATAACAACACTTTCCCATCCATTGAGCATGATGTTTGTGGATATAATTGAGTTTTAATTATTGAAGAAGTTCGGATGTACCAACCTCTCCCTATATATTTTCCACTCCTAAATACGCTTGAAAAATGAAATATCTTGAGAGAGAACATATGCATACATTTGGATTTAAGCACTTCTGAAGAATTCATAATGGGATTTTGTACAGGGGAAGAGCTTCGACACACAAAAGAGTAGAAAACCAATGTGGGACAACCAACAGAGGTCCCCTTTATATAGGTGTTGAAGCGACATATCATCTTCCCATTTCAATCCAATAGCTGAGAATTTTTTAGATCTGATCTAATGGTTTAAATGATATCCGCAAGGGAAAATTTGGATGAATCAGATCTTTTGAGGTTTTAAAAGGAAAACATTCGGACTTAAGGATACAATAATCTGAGAAATTTTAAGAACAAAAGAAAATACCAGCATGTAAAAGGTTATTACGAAAACTCCAGAAAGAATCATACCTTTTGGATTTATAGGAAGATTATTCAAACTGAGGAATATTCTTCTTGAAGAATATTCAATTCTAAAAAAAACTTGACTACGAAATAAAAACATCATTAGAAAATTTTTTAAATCTGATATTTTTTATTATGAAAATTTCAGGTATGATGATTTTCATTACGAAAACATCAGGTACGAATATTTTCATTACGAAAATTTCTGGTCCAATTATTTTCATTATGAAAACATCAGGTCTGAGAAATTTGATTACAAAAACATCAGGTCTAATAATTTTCATTACAAAAAGTTTAGGTCCGAGAATTTTTATTACGAAAACATCAAGTACAAGGATTTTCATTATGAAAAAAAACATGAAAAAATATAATATGAATAATGTGAAAAAAATCTTTATGAAAAATATGAAAGACATTATTATGAAAAATATGAAAAACTTCATTAAAAAAATATGTAAAACTATTTTACGAAAAATATGAAAAACATACAAAGAAATATACCCCCTATGAAAAAAGTGTTTATTACTGTAATGAGATTGGTTCAACAGGATGTTAATGATGAGGATTACTTTATGGTTACCATTTTAACTTCTATTTAATGTATTCAAATCTATCGGAGGGTAAATATTTTTTTAAAATATCAGCAAGTTGATCTTATGTTCCGATACATTGAAAATTGATATCTCCTTTTTGTGTGTGATCCCTAAGAAAGTGATGCCAAATATCTATGTGCTTTGTACGAGAGAGATGTGCAAGGTTTTTACTAAGGGAAATGGCACTTGTATTATCACACAAATTTTTTTTGGTAAATCTCAAGCCATAGTATGTGAGTGTGTGTTGCATCCACAACACTTGAGCACAACAATCCAGATGCTACAGAGTGTTTCTTCTTGCATGACCAACAATGATCTTCTATTGCAATAAGACAAGGTAAATCATGGCTCCTAAGGTCTTCTAATTTTAGTGTGTAAACATTATCTTTCCTATCGATTGAAAGAATGAATTATTCCTTGGAATTGTGTACTAAGAACTTATCATTCCTAAAATTCACAAGGTGACCTTCATCACATAACTGACTTATGCTAATGAGGTTGTTCTTAAGATCCTTAAATAATACATTTGAAATTAATGTTTTTTTAAGATGAAATATATTACCTATACCAATAATTTCATCTTAAGCATTGTCTCTGAATGCTACTTTTCCTCATTTCATCTTGATAATAATTTCAAAATAGTTTTTGTTACGAGTCATATTCTTGGAATATTTACTATCCATGGACAATGTATTATTGTTGGCACTTTCTCTATTTTCCTGAAAATAAAAAAGTTAGACTTTCGGAATCCTAACATTCTTGGATACATATTTGTTTGAAAAAAAATTTTTGGGTATCCACATTTGTTTAGTAAAATAAGCTGTATGAAATCCAAGAGATTGAACTTTTTTCAAAGATTAATTTTTCTTCCAATTCCCACAACTTTGACATTAAATGTAAAAGGGGCTCTAGAAGGAACAAAATAGTTATTTTTGAAAACCAGTTTTTGGTGAGTGTAACCAACTCCAATAGTGATTCCTTAAGGTTTAATTTGAGAATACATCTTGTCAACATTTTCCATTCCAGAGATAAATGTTTCAAGAAGCTTCGAAATAGAAAATATTTCAGATTTTAGTCTGATGACTAAATTCCAATCCTCGGGAATAATTTCCATATAGTAAGATTTTTCCTCAAAAATATTTATCACTAAAATAACATTAATAAGATATTTAAAATTTTCTTCCTTAATATAATTTTCTTTATCAAGTTCCTTATAAAGTTTTTCTAATTGCCCATCTTTATCTCTAAGATCACTAGAAAGATCTGAAATCTATTTTGTAATAATTTCTTCCCTAGTTTTTTCTTGGTCTAGATTATTTTAAATTTTAATATTTTCTCCTTCAAGTAACATGGAATATATCGAAACTTCATCATATGAAGTTATTTCTTTATTTTTTTAGGATGAAGTATCTTCATTAGAATTAATTTTTTAGAATAGTAATTCCAATCAAGAGATAAATTTGTTAAAGCCTCGGCAGATCGTACCTTAGCCATAAGACATGAATTAGTGAATGGAGTAGTAGTAATGAATCCCATATTCTTATGTGATGTTAAATCATATTCAAAAGATTCACTTTTTGAAGAGTCTCCATAGCTAGGACTCCATGTATCATTATCATTAAGGCTTTTCTTGTTCTTTGACTAATAGAATTTCTTCTTGTTCCTTTTTGAATTCCTTTCTTTCTTTCCCTTCTTTTTCAACAAAGGACAATCAGGTCTGATATAACCTGTTATTAAACATTCATAACATGTAACATATCAATATTTCTTATCCATATTTTCTTTATTCTTGTACTTATTCTGATGATTTTCATGAGCTATAATCTTGTTCATTCTCTGAGCAGGATTAGCTAATTCGTTCTCAGACATTTTTGTGTCACTATTTTCTGAATGAATAATGAATTTATTGTTTTATGATCTAGTTACCCTTTATGGGGTCTTTGCCTTAATATGTTTAGATGTGGTTTTAAAAGAAAATAATCCATTCCCATTCGTCTTCTTAACATTTTCAGTATCTCTCTTCATTTTGGTTTCATGCTGAATAAGTGTTACGAACAACTCATCTATGGAAATCTATGTGGCTTTCCTATTCTCATCAATAGCTACCCTCATGGAATCCCATTCATTTGGCATGATATCTACGATCTTATCAACATGAGACTCGTCATCCAAAACTTTTTCAACCATATATTGTAAACTATTCATGATAGTCATAAACCATTTATGTACATTGCTTATAGGTTCTCCATAAGGAAAGCTAATGCCATGGAATTCAGCTCTCAACATAGCTCTTATTGTCTCTATGACTTTAGATGTACCAAAATGTGTAACTTCTAGTTTCTTCTAGATAATATTTTCAGATTCACAAGATGATATTTGACTATTGATTTTCCTAGTCATGGAACATAACAATGTATTTCTGACTCCGATGTTTTCTTGGTATTCTGATTTCTCCTGATCCATAAAGGTTCTCAATTCCTTATCCAGAATCTTATATTCTCCGGCCATAATTAGATAGTTATAAACTTCAATATTTTTAACAAAAGTCTTCATCCTATCTCCCCAGTACTCATAATCATTTCCACCGAAAACAGGAGGTCTAATAGAATTTACATTATCAATAGAACAAACATTTAAACCATCCATCCTTATGGAACTCTTTGTCACACGAACTTGTTAGTAGTAAGAGTTTTTAAACAAGAAAAAAATTACTAAGCAGGGAACTAGATATTGTATCTCTAAGCAAGAATGAATATGAACTATATGAATTCGAATATATGAATCCGGAAGTATGAATCTGAAAACATTGAGCAGGAAAAAACTTATATGTGAATATATACATTTCCGTGACCTTTCTCTGATACCAATTGTAAGATGGTATGTCTGAGTATGAGATAATCTATAATAACAAATGTAGGATCTAATATATAAACATGATATGCTCAAATACAAGAGGGTGGGGGTTAATTGTATACGAAAAAAGTCCTTTAGGTAATTTTGTGTAACCACAATTCAGAACACCTCTAAGTTCTATTATCTTGCTTGATTACGGGAAAATGATTCTGGAAATGAAACTTAAAAATTGTTTACACCAACTAATATTCTACCTTAATGTGTATAGAATCCTATAAAATCAGAGTACAAGTTTAAGGTAGTATATGAAAGTTATACTTTCCTCAACATCTAAAATACACAGCGGAAAACAAAATATTACAACTAACACGTAATAAATCTTTCAACCCAAAGAGTAGGGTATCCAACAACCCTGGATAAAGGGTCCCATGATTTATAATTTCATGAATGTCTGTCTTACCCAAACCCAGGATATCCCTCAATCTAATGATCAGTATCTGTCTTTCTAACCGCAAAATCCCTCGATTTGAAAGGAAATTGGCACCTCTCACTTCACAACCTTATGTCTCAGATTTCAAGAAAATCAAACCTCCCCACTAATAAAATCTTCCTGAAGCAGTGTTTGAAGGTGAAATTCAAAACATTCTACATGAAGCTTGAGAGTTTATAAGAGCCTCTCTCTAGAAATCAATTAACCAGTACTATCTCAAAAATCTACGCTAAAGTTCCAAAACTCTCAATAGTCTTGAGCTCTTTTAAATGACCTCCAATTTATAGGCTCGTCTCCAACGGTCGTCTCCCTCATCCAATGGTCATATTTTTCCTTGAATTTTGGAGGGACCTGTAGACGTGTCACTCAAATAATGTTTAGTTGATAACTGAAGGCATGACATAATTTTATAACAAAATGAGTGTAAGTATAACTAAAATCTGACATTCAGAATGTATGAAAATTAATGATCAGAGTCTAACCAAAAATTGAATTCAGAGTCTATTATTCAAGGATATTCGGATTATTTTTTGTATGAATTCAAAACTTGATTTCTATAGAATTATGGAGTCTAAATTTCACTGAAATTCAGAATCTGGATTTACAAGAATTCAGATCCTGAACCTACAATGTTCAGATTTGGAGTTCATGAGAATTCGGAGTTAGAGCTCATAAGAGTTCGTAACCAGAATTCTGATTCAGAATTAGGAGTCAGAACATAGAGAAGTTCGTAACCAGAATTCGTAATCAGAATTCATAGTGGATCTTAACATAAGTTCGAAATCAGAATACGGAGTCAAACTTCATGAATGTCCGTATCCAGAATTCGGACAAGGAATTCATAACATTTGTTTCCAGAATTCGGAGTTGAACTTCATGAGAGTTCGTATCCAGAATTCAGAGTTGAACATCATGAGAGTTCGTAACCAGAATTCAGAGTTGAACTTCATGACATTTCATAACTAGAATTCGGAGTTGAACTTCATGAGAGTTCGTAACACGAATTCATAGTTGGACTTCATGAGAGTTCGTATCCAGAATTAAAAGTTTAATTTCGTGATAGTTCCTAACCAGAATTCAGAGTCTTAAATAGAAGGCTTCATATCTAGGTATTATATGATTTCGAGGTTTTGGTCTCAAACTGAATTTTACACTTAGAAAAAAAATGATATAAACAATGAAAATTAGGTAAGGAAAATTTCCTTGGGGAAGGGAAATTTTTCTTATAGAAGTAAAACAAGTTGAAAAAATATTTTCCTTGAGATAAGGTTTTTTTGATATTCAAAACAAGAAGGAATCGTTAAATCGAAAGGAAATATTAATGACTCAATAATCCCCCTTGATATAAGGAATGGAAAAGTCATAAGGAAAACATTATTGGCTCAATAGAATAAACATATAGAAGAAAAAGATATATAATGATGGATAATGTATTGATGGAATCATCATTTTAGGGAAGCAACTTAAAATATGAAATAATCAATATTTCATGATCCTTACACAGTTAGGATCATGAATCATGGCTAACCAGCAACTCTAATACACATTGAGCATGAGTCATGGATAACCACCAATTGTGTTGCAAATAACCTCCCATGAGACTAAATATTACCTAATGAATTGGATTGATATCTTGTCACACACATCATCAAATTTCCATGAATATGATTTCCAGATAGGAAATGATATATATTTAATAAAAATAAACAAAAGGGTTTCCCATGGAACGAATTAGGAATCATAATCATGTTTATGGAAATATCATAAGAAAATATCATAATGGTGTCAATAAGAAAATAGATTTAAATCATAAATGAACATTAATAAGTGATATTAAGAATATAACATGATACGTTATTTGAAAACTAACTAAAAACATTTAAAAACTGTGTTTAAAAAACATTATATATAAAACATTTTAGTGCGGAGGGAAAATTTTCCTGATTATTTAAAACAAAAAAAGAATTATTTTATGTTTAAACCTAGAAATGAAGAATGATATTTTTCATGCTGAATTATTGATTTTTTAAATATAATGGTGGAATAAAATATATTATGGACTATACATGAATGAAGGTAATAAATTGGGATGTTTCCATTAATCTGGATGGCTTAACGAGTGGAATGTATAAGGGAAGCTTATAAAGCACATATTTTCGAATAAAAGAAATAATAAATTGGATTGGACATTATTATTTGACATTTATATTTAATATATGAATATTATATAAGAATATTTAACAATTTAATTAGGGTAATGAGTGATAAATTTTAACCTAATCGAAAAAATAGAGGTACAGAATGAATCTCTTACCTTATGCATCAGTTTGTTTTACAATTGAACATAATGTCCTTGATAATCCAATTTAATACATTAATTAATTAATTAAGAACCTTTTCTACTAATATTTTATTTATTATACTATTATTATGTTCATTTAGGGAATTTTTAATCGGTTATAATGTAAAATTACACCATTCGAGAGTGTTCATTTCCCTAGGTTTCATGACCGATAAATTTAAATAGATTTGTGAAAGATCATATAGAATGTGAATAAATTTATGGAATAAAAATTACATTTTTATAAAAGAAATTATAATTTATTAGTTTTCCTTATAAATAATATTTTATATGTTTTTTGTATGAATCATTAGATAAAATACTATTTATAATCATATAGATTAATTGTCTAGATTCTCGATCATCATGAAATAGTTTTGTTATACTATTGAATATTATTTATATATACTGGTTATCAAACGTAAAATAATATGTATCAAATATTTAATGGTTTTTAACAAGAAAAATGTTTTAATGGACATCATTAATGTTTGTAAATTAAATTGAAATCTTTCAATCCTTGAACACGATTAATCAACACCTCATTAATGTAATTTTCATTTTCGATCATATAGGGTAATTGAAATAATTGATTTTTTATTATTCCATTGCCAAAATAAAATTATAGTATTTTTGCGATACTAGAGTTAAAATTCCTCTTGTGAAGGAGAGTTTATGAGAGAATGAATAATTAAAACAAATTGGAAATAATTTTTAAAATATAAACATGTTTTTACATTGTGAAATCTTCTCCTTCAGATCTTCCATGAGACACATTATATTGATATTTAATTGATACAAACGGATCCTAGAAATAAGGTAGATATAATTGGATAGTTTTAGAATAATATTGATAAGAATAATGGGTTTAGAGGTGTGAGAAAAAGAGGTGGTGTGGTGTGGTATTTATAGTGGTGTAAATCAATTTTTTTTATTAAATTAATTAGTTTATTATTATGGATGATGACTATGAATAGTATGGATTCCCATGACTAAATATAGTAACTAATTTATTATATTTCTAAAAAATCCTCACATATATTATCCATGACTCAAGCATGATTCAAAACCGCATTTATTTACCTTATACCATAAATTACCATATATCTCTGTTCACAAAAAAATAAACTATTATTGAAAAATTGTAGAAATTATAACTATCCATTTTTAATATATATAATTCAAAAATAGACTCTGTTTTATGAAAAGAATTTTCTGAATATGGTAAATTTTATTTTTAATTAAAAGTGTAATTTACTAAAAAAATAAATTGTAAATTTATATCTAATTTAAAAAAATGTTGTAAAATTAATTTATGTCTCATCAAATTATGTAATATCCATAACAAAAAAAATCACTTTATAAATTTATTTAATAAATGAAATATAATTTTAAATATTTATATTAATAATGAAATTTTAAATAAACATTTCGATTTAATAAAATACCAACAATAAATTTATCATTTTAAAAACATTTATTTTCTTATTATATGATATAGTTATATTTTATTTTCATTTATAATATGCATATATTATATTTATACTTCCACAGGTGAGGTTAATATTTTATTAGATGAGTTTATTTCTTAGGGTTCACATTATTATTCCATATATAAGGTTACTATTCTATTGGTTTTGGATCCATGATTTCTATAAATACTTTTTATTTCATTAATTATTCATTTACAAAGTTCTAAATATGCTATATATGTGATTTTATGTGATTTATAGTATACAAAATAACTTGAAAAAGGTAATTTTTATTTATAAAATTATGGTTCATTACAGTTTGAGTTCTCAATTGAACATATAACTAGATCTATACTAATATAAAAGCTCCTTATAGAATGTCCACCATTATGTAAGACAAACATTTAAAGGAGTTTCAAGGGAATATGGGATTGGTTATTTTATTCCTAATTTCTTCACCATTGGGCATGCCGGTGCACATCATTATGATGAAGAGTGGATCAATGTGCCACTACAATGATTATCACAACCTTAAACGAATAAATATAAATAACATGTATCCCAAACCATGTATATATGACTTGTTCAATAAACAATTTGGGGACAATTATTTCATTAAGATGGACCTTCAGCAAGGATATAACCAATTACATATGAATAAATATAATATTTCAAATATTTCATTATGAATTAGGTATGGAAACTATGAGTTCTTATGGGATTCCATTTCAGTAGACTAATGATCTAATAGGTTTCTTGGACATTATGGATGTATTCATTAGAGTTATCTCAAAAAATATGTCGTAATCTTTATAGATAATATTCTAATATTCTTCGACATCAAGGAGGAGAATCATGATCATTTGAAATTTGTTCTAAATATATTACAAGGTGAGAAACAATATGAAAATTATTGAAAATGTTTGTTCAGGATGGAGTAAGAATATATCTTATGGAATTTTGTCACCAGCAAAGTGATACCTAAAGAAACATATGAGATAATGTCAAAAGTTGAGTGTCCCCTACCAGTATCTTTTATGAACATTAGTAGTTTCCTTGTCCTAGTTGGATATTACTATGGATTTTCATGGATCTTATTATGATTTTAAAACCCAATTAAAAATTTGGCTCGTCGGGGTGTTAATTTTTTATTGACCAGTAAATTTGAAGTCATCTTTATAGAAATTTAAAAGAGACTTATCAATGCACCGGTACACAATCTACCCATGAGTGGGAAACACTTTTATGTATAAAATGATACATCAAATAAGGGATGATTATGTGTGATGATGTGAAATGATAAAGTGATAGCTAGTGCCTCTTGAAATTTTAATCTTCATGATAAAAAAAATATCCCACCAATGTTTTGGAGTTGGAGACTATGATATTCACATTGAAAAAATGGTGGTATTATCTTTGTGGAAAGAATTATGAGATAAAATAATCCCAAGAGACATGAATAGATATGAACATAGAAGGTGCTTAACACTATCCATTTAGGATTATTGGATCTTATTAAGTATTGTGACTACTCAATCCACTACCACACTTCTGATGGAAAAAAGTGGAATATTCACTCTATAGAAAAGATCCTGCATGATTATCCATGATAGGAATTGAGAAGGATCCAATGTTCTAAGAGTTGTAATCGATGGACATGGATATCATAAAGGACGTTACATACTCATTCCTTTCACAAATGGCTACTCAATCATCTCTTTTAAAAATTATATAGGACGATCAAAGAGATGATGAGGAAATTAAGAAGATGGTGGAAGCTATCATTATTGGTAAATCTATAGAGGTTAAAATTGATGTGGAATGAATCATATGATTTTTTTCATAAGAATTTTTACCATAAAATCCTAAGATAAACAAGGGATATTTTTATTAATTCACATAGCATGAAATTATCCATCTACCCTTGGAGAAAAATATATTTTGAGATGATACAGAGAACTATATTTGGGAAAATAA
The DNA here is from genome assembly GCA_963277665.1 of Viscum album. Taxonomy (NCBI): domain Eukaryota; kingdom Viridiplantae; phylum Streptophyta; class Magnoliopsida; order Santalales; family Viscaceae; genus Viscum; species Viscum album. The sequence continues at coordinate 64,407,096 of OY728165.1, read as the reverse complement.
GGGGAAACATATGACTGAATATACATCAAGGTATTTGGTAGGTCATCAACTAGAGGAAAAAGGAAAATTTACAAGTGGATGAAAAAACCATTATTCATTCCTTAATACAAATCATATAACATCACCATTGACTATTCACTATAATTTTGAAGATATATAGTTGAAATAACTAAATATGGGGTTTTGTTTATTCTCTTACAATGACTTATCACTTTATTAAAATTCATCATGACTTCACACTTGAAAAACATGAAAGGATATACATTAGAAATGTGGTGAGTAATTATAGACTAAAATTATCTATTGTATCCAATTATGTTCCATGATTTTCATACATATTCTTGAAATATCTCTACATTCGCTAAACCATGAGACTAACATTACTATGGCTTATCACCGCCATAATGATACATAGTTTGAGAAGACTATTCAAAAACTGGAGGATATGTTGAGTGAACTATCCCTAGAAATCACTATATGATGGGACTAACAGCTTCATATGTTCAAATTCTCATAAAACAATAGTTTTCACAAATTTATCCAAATGGATGCATATGAATACCATTATGGGAAAATATGGAAAAAAAATTTATGGTTCAACAAAGTCTGTGAACATGAGTTATTGGGACATGAAATGTCTAAGGAAATGGTATATTATAGAAGAGAGTCATGAGATTTGTGAAAAAGGTAATGCAATTTATTAGGTGCATCAGCCCCATAAAAATACTTGACCACATAAGAGACATGTCATATCTTTTAAAATTCCACAAACCATGTCTCGAGTACATTTTATACTCCATCTATCCCTTTTGAATAGTTACATACCATATCCATCAAATGTACTTTACATAATGATGGTATACTTGTAAATTTATATCTCTTATGGGGATAATTCGAATAAGATCTTTGTCTATAGAGATAATATTCTTTGTAACAAGACTACTAACATGTTCAAAGTACTGTGGCAGAACCAAAAATATAAATAGGTAACACGGGAACCACATGAAGTGATGAATGAGAATAACTCTCACATTGTTTCACCGTAGAATGTCTGAAAAACATTATGGGTGAAATTTCATAAGAGGGAAGATTGTAATAACCCATGATTTTATCCATGGAATTTCCCTTATTATAATTACACTATGTATCATAAATCACATTTATCACATTGAGGAAAAAAATATTCTGATAAAATAAGAATGATAAATTATTTATCCTGTAAAATAATATGAAATCCAAATATTACAATGGGGTAATAAATTGACAATAAGAGAGTAAGTGAAGAATAATTTATATCTTCTTGAACCTCTAGAATGAGCACACTCAAAAACAATGCTATGGAAACAGATAATGTTAATAATATAATATTAAAAATTAATATGAATATATATATATAACATGGGTAAAATAAAATTTAATTAATTATTATTGTAATAATATGTACTTATAGTAACTAGGGAACCCATATGATTTTTAAAAATATGACCATTGTAATAGTAATCCAACTATTAGAATAGTAACATGACTAATGGAATAGTAATTTATACATTAGAAGAAGTAATATGATAATTTTAATAGTAAACTCATCTATTTAAATTTAAAATAGTATTTATGTATCATATAATATTGAAATATAATATATTTATATCATGATACAAGTAAATATATGTTTCAAAAATGATAACTCATGTAATGGTAACTTTTTAATTAAATATTTTAAAATGAAGGTAATGATATAAAATAAAATTTATTTTTAAAAAATGAATTGGTTAATCAATGTTTTGTTTTATTATAATTCTAATATAATTATATGAGATCACGAGTAATTTTTCAAAGGGTCATAAAATGGATTATAATATTAAAATCTGTATTTATTGAATAAATGTGAATTTTATTTAAAATTGAAAGTTATCATATATAGAAGAATATTTTATTAAAATAAAACCCATTTTATAATTTACGACATCAAAATTTTGTTAAGGATAATTTAAGGTATTTTCATAAGATACATTAATTTTGGGTGAATAGTGGAATAAAATAATTTATGCTATTTAACATTATTAACCAAACACAATAATTATTGAGTAATGAATGTCATAAGAACCAATTATTTATAACTAAAATTATCCATTTATTATTTAGAGTCCCAAGAATCAAAAATAATGATATTATTGTAACAAATATTAATCTAATTAATATAATAATCAAAACACCCCTCTCCTCCCATAAATACAACCCCTCTCCACATGTTCTCCTCACTACTTATAAGAATGAACCATTCCAAATAACTACCAATCCCTGTCATACATAATTTTTCCACTTCAATATCTTATATAATACCCATAGGGCATATTCCATCTTACACATGGGGTCTTTCAAGGAGATGATATTTAAGAGGTAACATTCTCGAACTGCCTCTTTTAATTTATTTCTTATTCCACCCTCAAATATATTATTTCATTCATCATATAATAATAGATATAGTATCATTTATATACATAATTTTTAAATTTATAATTTAATATATATTTTAAACCCCTTTTTTCATCTTCTATTATATAAATAAAAACCAAACTATTGTCCATATTATGTTGATAAACCGCCTTTGTAGACATTGAGTTATTTCTCTTAATGACTTCATTGTAGGATTAAATTAATTTATTATCATTTAAAATGAACTAATTATATATATTAAATGTATTTACACTCTCTAGAATGATAATATCTCTATAATGTTAACTAAAAAGGATCTTGTTTGTGATGGTCGTAAAAACGACATTATAAAGTTACAATTTATCATTAATGTTTTTTAAAATGAATTACCCACATGTTTGAAATAGAAAGTTTATGATAATATTTACAATTTTATTATTCAATTAATATAATTTAATTTAATTTCTATAGAATTACTCTCGCTTTAAAATAACATCAATATTTATAAATAAGTGAACTGATAATGAAACCCTAAAACAACCACTCTGAGAAAATAAAATTTATATTTATAACTAAATAAAACGTATATAATTAAATTAATTAATTAAAAAAATTAAAATATTTGTGCAAGAGGTTACTATATTTTTAAATAATTAATTAATATAATTTCATTATATAAATAATTATTTAAAAGAGGATAACACATTAACAAAAAAAATTAATAGATTATTCTGATCCTCTTTTTTTCATTAGGAAAATTATTACCACTATTTTCTATAATTTATAACTTCATAATTATTATAAAATATCCCATATTATTTATATATTCCCCAATAAAATATACATATCTCAATTCATAAATTTTTAATAGGAAATACATGTTTTAAATATCTACGCCTCAATTGTTCTTGACGAGATAGCCTGGTTCAAAGGGACTTCTCGACTTCTTACTCATTTTCAAGGACACTTCATAAAATGATTTCAGACACTAATATTTTGTAACATCAATCATTTCATCATGAAAAAATATTTTAGACAATTTCATGTTTTATGTAAAAAATAATGACGTTATCCTTATTGATGAGTCTTTATTTTTTTCCCTAAAACATCAATAAAGATGAATATTGTTAAACATAACAATTTTTTATGTTTATCATTTATATGGGAATGAATATTAATGATATATCATAATTTTTTTACTTTATTATTATCCAGTAATTATTTAATCCATTATTTTATGGATATCATTATGATACACCATTTGGTTATTCCTTATGGCTTGATTATGAAACACATTTCTTTCATTGTGTAACACATAGGTTTATTACTTATGTTGGATTTCATTATGTGTAAAACATATTATTGAGCATGTAATTATGAGTGAAAATAAAAAAAAATTATAATTAATTTGGTAATTGTTTGGTCTCACACGATGTTATGTATGAGATTAGGGATTAATCCTAATTTATATCGGACAATATCCATTAGAAGATATTATGTAAAATTTATCTGTGGATCTATTTTATTTAATGATATATGTTGTTTAAACATTCCTATATTTCCATGATCACATGATAATATTTTTTATATTTTATGCCACTAAATTTTAATTCATGATCATTTCCTTTTATGTTATCATGTTATGAATTCTAACTCATGTTCTATGCTTTATTTATATGTTTATCCCATACAAGTATTTTTAACTTATCCATTTTTCCTATATATTTATCGTGTTTTACAATGGAATTATATGGGATCAAAGGGAGTTATGATTTCATATGGATATTAATTTTGATATGTTTTGTTTTAACTTCATTTATCTAATTATGTACCTAGTATACCAAAGAGAGTAGGATTTTCGACCCTTGGTTTTTATTTGATATATAATGTTTCTTGAAATCATGTAATAATATATTTAAAATGATTGAATCTCAATAAAACAAAAAATACTACTCACATAATGGATAATTTTCTTCAATAACTCACAATTCTCCTACCCTTGATTCCCCAAACTGACCATATTTATTCTAAACATATCAATATAGGGACTCTAAATACTCATACCACCTCTAAATCATCAACCATGTTAGTAGCGGAGAATGAGAAAGATAAAACATCTATATACCCACTGAGAATGGAAAATGTACACCAAAAATTGATTAAAAAAATTTTAGATTCGAAAAAATACAAAATACATAACCAAAAAAACAAAACAATATTATCAAAATATATTATTGATAAATAGTGTACATCAAATCCAAAAGAGGCGTAAAATTAATAACCAAGAAAAATTCAACCTATACACCATCTATGAAAGGGTATTATTGAATAAAAATATTCTAATATATAGTTACAATTCAGTTTAACATCAAGAAGATGATCTATACAAATAACTAAAATAGAACATTCAAATAAACCACAAAAAATTGTTTAAATTTTTTATTCACATGGCCACATCATTCCTTTTCCCAAAATTAACACATCTATATTATTAGGAACAAAGGTGGAATATCCTATCATAGAATATAAAGGTAAAATTTCCAAATATTGAATCAATTTATCCACAAGATTACATGTAAGCAAAATTACCATCCTGATGAAGGATATACACCATTGATTCATTGTGCCACAATCCAACCAACATGATGTTAATTTTTTGAGATGAAAAGTTTAAATAAGTACATAAATTTAAATCCATATTTTAAAAAATAGTAGGATAAAAAATATTTATGAGGATATAATGAAAACAACTTAGAAGTGATTAATATTAAGGGAAATTTACATAACCACACAAAAATTTGACCAACAAAAAACATGAATAAAAAAAGGCTAGTTGAATTACAATACCCAACCAAGTTATAAAAATCGTGTTGTAAAAGGGAACCATTATAGGGAAAAACATCCAATTAGTTACCTCTATAACTATATTTTCTTCTATATTGATATATTTATTTTATAATATCTTAATTGAAAAACATGTCAATCATAAAATATCAGTTTCATAAAAATCCACCTGGAGCCGTGTTTACTATCTCAAACCAAAATTATATAATACTAGGAATGTATAAAAAAAGGTGTTATAACCAAACACAAGATTGAAAATATTTCTTGACAATATACATGTTAAATACCATTACATCATGACCACTTACAAGGATTGGATTATCACATACCCAAAATTGTTGTTCAGGTTTTCTCATTGATAATTACATTGAAAATATCATATGTTGGATTATAATAATGAATATCTCATAACATACCCAAATCAATCACCTGAAAATTATATCTGAGAATGAATTGGAAAATATAACATTCTGAGCTATCATATAGAATATATATTCCCATAGCTAAACCCAAGACTCTTATCATGTCATATAATAACTCAATTCATACCCTTCATGTTTTCTAAAAATGAGGATATTTAATTTCAATATTGGATATATATTAATATCAAAAATATCAATATAAAAATCAATTTATCAATAAATTTTTAATCAATCAACATATCAAATTAAAATAAAATTAATATTTGATGTCATTAATTAAAAAAACTTATTTTCACTTTTAAATATTCATTTGAATGATTAATGTGTTTCACATACATTATATTTTGTTTTAATTTATAGTGATTAAATAATTAAATTACGTGTTTATACAATGCTGACGTGGTGCATGTGATTTAAGAAGAAAAATCAAGTCAATAGATTTTAAAAAAAATAAAAGTAATATATTTTAGTTGATTTTTAGACACAAAAGTATTTATTATATAAAAATACTTATTATAGATATTTTATTTATTATTTTTGAATTATATTTTTTTCAAGTAGTTTTCAAAGTCAAATTAAATGAATACTTCTAAAATTAACATTAATAATACTCTATAATAGTCAATACATTATTAAATTGTTTAAAATTAATTTAAATAATTTTTCAATATAATTAAATTGAATATGATTTAAAATATTTATCATCATCTATTTATGGACCACTTTATATTTTATAGTTACTTTCGTAACTCCAATAGGGTGAGAAACATTAATATCATTGTAATCATCAAAAGGGATAACACTAATTAAAATAAAGAGATAAGAGTAAAAATATGATATAAATTTGTCAAATTTTGATTTTTTAGATTATTTTGACCCATAATCATATTAAATTGTATTTGTTTCTAATTGGATCCATTTTTCCATGATGATAAGTTAATATTATTTAAATAATTTAATAAATTTCATATGTACCCCTCCCTGAACATATAAAAGGTAACCTATTTTCATATCTTCCTCACACACTTTATGCACAACATATCAACCTTTACCATCCTATGTATCTCCCCAACATCGCCCCCACATCTAAGAGGATCTATTTTTGTAAGGACCCAGAAATTACATATATTTTTTTTAAAATTATTTGGTATTATTACGAGTCCGAAAAAATTAACGGCACGGGTTTCCGAGGCCCTGAGATCCAGGAAAAAGATTTTGATATTTTTTAAAGGTATGTTTAGTAAAGGTGATGGTGACCTTTTATATCTTTTGAATCGGTGATCAGATTAATAATCTAAGGGCACTGTTGAATCTGAAGCAACTGGAATTAATTAATAGAAGCATAACATTGACCGATAAGGGTCGTATGAAAAAGATAATTTCATAAACTTTTCTAAACGTAATAAAATAACTGAATAATTTTTTATTTTCCTTATTTTCAACTATTAAACAAACATTGGTGGGATCACGGTGCAATGTCAAACCATATAATCAATGAACTCGTATTTTTGAGTAACTACACCGCTGGTGGAAACTAAGAGAATGTGTACCCGCACTGTTGAGAGAATTAAAGAGGCGTATTGACTATGCTCCATAATTAACCTCATTAATTATACTATGCATTAATCTTCTTCTCCTATCAAATTAATCTGAGATCAGGCTTGGTTAATGGGAGAGCTATGAGAGGAAACTATGACGTTGCACCAATGAATATTCGCTCTAATGAAGAATGTGATCGAAAGATGGACACTGAGGGGAATCAACAGACAACAACAAGTGTCGATGAACAACTTCGAACATGTACACCCTCTGTTCTTCTGCAACACCTTCTAACAAATACTAGGTAGGGGTTTATACTTGATTTCTCCCATTTATCACGTTTTTGATTATTATGAAGAACTTAGATCAACCATATAACAAGTTGATATGTGTTCATTCATAAAATGTGGGAGGATATTGTGGGATTTTTTATGGGAATTTTTATATTTAAGTGGTCATTCCCATGTTATAATACTACCGTGGAGGGTACGAGCCAAATGAAAAAAATTTAACACCCTCATTCAATTCGTTTTTTGTTGCGTATTTTGTGGATGAATGGAAATTATTGTGGCATGAGGTGGTACCAGCCATGTGACTAACGGAGAAGAGATGGGCCGCCTTCCCAGCTGGAAACCGTAGGATGTGGCACACCCCAACGGTGTGTCTGGGAGCCGTAATACGCGACCATGATGGGCCATGATGCTGGAGGAGGCGCTCCCTGGTGGCACACCTGGACGACAGAAGCCACAACCATGACAGGCCACAGTGTTGGAGAAGAAACACCCCGACAGCATGCTTGGTCGGCAAAGAAGTCGCGGTCATGACGGGCCGCGGTGCACTGATGGTCTGCGGCACCAGCGTTGTGCCACATTTATGATTCTACCCACCAGGAGGGTTGGTGTAGAAGTTGCGACCGGGTCCACCAGCCACGTGAGAAGGTTATGGAGGTGGCTATGTCGCTACAGGGGATAATGGAGCTGGCTCACAACCATGGGTTAGGGTGATCTTGTCAAGCTAGACCTCCAGGCAGGCCGGAACGAATTGGCTAACCCAGCAGGTAGAGCCTCTGGCCCAGTGGGCCGGTTTAGGCCCAACCGGGCTGGCCCCAGTGTGCTGGATCGGCCCGATTGGGTCATACCCAGGTCGGGTCTGGTCGGTCAGACTGGGTATGACTAGACCTGGACCCCTTTCAACCCAGGTATGTTTAATTGTGTGTAACTCTTAAAACGGACATTCGTTTGATGAACCGTGAGTGGCCACGAAACCCTTAGGATTAGGTGGACCTTTGGAGATACTTTACATTACTTTCAGATAAAGGTGGAGTTTTTCTGGGTAGGAACATACTCGGATCCAACTAGGCCCTCAGGACTCAAATTTCTCTAACATACAGACTGGGAATCTGATTGATGTGCCTTCTTTTTCAATGGAACCCTTATGACATGACAGATCACTGGGTTACTTCATTGTGATACTTCATTCTAGTTGAAATATGACTGATGGGATGAGGAGCGGTTCTCCCAAGTTCACTCTGTACTGAACCCTGGGACTGGATGGGAACTAAAGACTACTGATTTTTTACTCGATGTGATTAGATGGCCCAGTGGGAAACACCTTTGTGTGACATGGAGATCCCATATTGGGGAGAACCTCTGTGTGACTTGGAAGAACCATGATACTAGATAGGATTATTACCTCAGTAGGCCATGGTGGGGAGCGGCTCGGTGTGACCCCGCAGACCCACTATACGTTCTGAGAAAGATTACATATGCAATTCATGGTTAGTGGGAAGTGGCTGTGCGTGACCCGATAGGCCCATTTTACTCAATAGATGAGGAGTGATCAAATAGTTAATGAGTTTGACAATGTGACTTGTGATTATATGGTTACTACCCTAGAATATACATTGTGTGAGATTTCTTTTCTTTGTGATTGTGATTAAGATTATTCATTTTGGTTTTTCCTTTTTATAATTATAAGAGAACATTGGGGTTCTTGCGGTCCCTACTAGGTATTTCTATACACACCCTTGCATGGGCTTCGCCCGCACTATGTTGTGTCTTGGGCAGACGATGAGCAACTATGTCTAAGTCTTCGAGAGATATGACCTAATGGTGAACAGCTTTGATGGTTGTTGTAGAGAGCCGTAGTGATGAGCTATACTTACCCTTCAGGTAGGATCCTTGGTAGTTGACCTCAGGTGTTGTTTTCTATTTTTTGGTTTTTCCATTTCAGTTGGGCTTGTATTCTAGCCCCTTTACTTTCCGTTGTACTTATACTCAGTTTTTCAATGGTATTTTTTTACCCATTTGTGAGTTGGTACTTGGTTGGGCATTTGTGTGCATACTGGTATCCAATAAAATTCCTCCCACTTGTAGATTTATTCCTTCAGTGTTATTCACCATCCCTAGGCCTTCATAATATGGGCTTGGTGTAGTCAATGCACGACCCCTAGGGGGTGGATTGTGACAAAGTGGTATCAGTGCGGGGTAGGTTTCCCATCAAATATAGGGAGTCTATGTTTTTTTATTAGATATAATGTGATGACTATCGCGAGTCTGACTTTAAAATTCAGGGATTCCAATGTTGGTGCGACCACCTACGTATCCATACACTAGGACCTTGAATTCTTCTCTTCGGCTCAATACATGAAAACACATTTTTCATATGTGTCTCATGATTTGGAATAAGAGTTATAAAACTTGGTATAATGTTCTAACCATGGTACATCTTTATCTATCTCAGGATGCCTCAATGAGGAAGACCATCCAAGATCCTAATATGAGGTCGTGAGGACATCCTTCATAGCAATGGGGCGTCCATTCAGGGACCAGTGTTTCAATGGCCCCATCAGGTGGTGTACCTATGATACTGCCACACAATGGTTAGGATCTACTACCAGTGGTTCTCGAAGAGGAAGTTCATAGGCTCAGTTCCCTACAAGAGTTTAAAAGGTAGAGACCTCCTGGATTTTAAGGAGAGACAAATCCTCAGGTCATTGAGAACTAGCTAGAGGATGTGACATGGTTCTTCCTCTTAGTGATAACACTTTTTGACCAGATTGTGATCTTGGTGGTGAGGCTTCTGTAAGGCTCGATATGGAGATGGTGGAGCTAAATCATTCAAACTCACAATGAGGAAACCCTAACTTACGTTGACTTCGATAGGATTTTCCATGATGAGTTTTTTCCAACGATGTTGTGCTTTGTATGCATTTAAGAGATGCTTCGCCTACAACAGGGCAGCATGGTAGTGGCCCTGTACTCAGCAAGATTTGGTGACCTCTCTCGCTACTCCACAGACATGGTCTGAGACCCATTCTTCAGGGCTCTATCCTTCGATTAGGGACTCAAGTGAGAGATCAGGGATTTATTAGTGTCTCTCAGCATCACTACCCGTGATAAGGTGATGGAGGGATCCCTTCTAATAGAGTGATTCCTGGAAGGGAAGGTGACCATAGCTAGAGCTATGAGCAGACCCCAGGCGCCAGAGTCTTCAAGAGGCAGCATACAGTAGACACATGGTCTCAAGCAGGCCAGGACATTAAGAGGCTGACCCCAGGACTCTAAGTAGGTAATGTGAGGATCCTATGATAGAGGGAGTCAGAAGGGAGGGCTAGGTTTTTCTTTACCTGCGGTGGGCAGGGACACATGGCACGTGACTGGCTGGCCCGCCATATAGATGATTATAAGAAGGTCTAGGGACCATCAAGTTAGTGACCACGGTTGAAGCATGGAGGTCCGTTGGGTGGCGAACATGGTAAAGGAGTTGGTCATGAAGCAGGTGGTGTATGATGAATTGAGGTTCTACCACCACCACCCCCAGGTGGTCCACCCTGACCTTAGAGAACAGGTGGATAGGGGCGAGCACAACTCCCGATAGCATAGGCCTATGACTATGATGCTCTAGATATTATTATAGGATTGATCTATGTCTATTACACCCTAGATGCAAATCTTAGAGAAACTGGTTCCAATCACTCCTTCATTTCCACTACACTCGTTTAGAGCTAAGATATTACGATGGATTCTTTGGCTCCATCCATATGTTTAAATACTCTTATGAGAGAGGATTCGATGATTACACACTGGTGCAAGCAGAGTAATCTCACATTGGGAGGCGAGAGATTCATCATGGGTCACTTATTAGTAGAATCCATCCCTTAAAACTTCATCTTGGGTATGGAATGGCTATCCATAGTCCATTCTTAGATCTACTTTTATAGGAAAAATGTGTGGGGTGTCCGCAAGGATGGAAAAAATTTTCCCTTCTCCAGGGCGGATAAAACCTTTATAACACAGGGTGGGATCTATCGAAGGAGGGTGTAGCCAATCACTCGTCAGTTGGATAGCCTCACCCTCGGTGTAGAAAATGATAGGAGTCTGAGTTATCCTGTAGTGGTGGATAAGTATGCTGATGTCTTAGCTGATGATGGTATGGGACTACCCAACCCCTCCCATTAGAGAAGTATAATTTCACAATGACATGTACCCAAAAATAACACTGATATATATGAAAGCATATCAGATTGATCTTTTAGTGCTCCGTGAGCTGAGGGTATAGTTGGATGACTTATAGAGGAAGGGGTTTGTAAGGCCCAGTTTTTCTCTTTGGGTAGCCCTGATTCTGTTCACCAAGATGGTAGATGGGAATATAAGGCTTTGTGTGTACTATCGATGCCTGAAACAAGTGGACATGAAGAAAAATTATCATCTGCTAAGGATAGATGATCTCTTCGACCAGCTGAAGTGATCAAAGTGGTTTAGGAAGAAGGGCCTCAGATCATGCTATCATTAGCTCTGGGTAATGGATGAAGATGTGCTGAAGACAACCTTCATATGTTTGTATGTCCATTATCAGTTCTTGGTCATGACCTTCTATGTGACCAATGCCCCGACAATGTCAATGGGGCTCATGAATAGGATCATCCAGCCTTACCTTGATTGCTTCATGGTAGACTTCATTGACGACATATTGGTGTACCCACCATCGAAGGAGGACCAGGCCACACACCTGCAGATAGTTCTGGATATACTCCGAGAGCACAATATTTATGTCAAGCTCTTGATGTTCCAGTTATTTATATAGGAATTCCTCTCTTTGGTGCACATTATATCATAGTCTAGAGTTGTAGTGGATCTGGAGAAGATAGAGGCAATGCTTTCTTGGGATCCACCCTATAGTGTGACCGAGATGTAGAGTTTCTTTTGATTGGATGGGTACTACTGGAGATTTGTAAATGACTTATTTTGGATATCGACACCCTTTTCAGCTCTGACGAATAAGGGGTATCCTTTCTTGGGGATAGATAAGTGTTATAAGAGTTTCTAGGATATGAGGTATATATTAACGAGTTCCCCATATTGAGGCTACCATAAGAGGGTGTTGGGTATGTAGTATACTATAATTCATCAGGGGATAGAATAGGTTTTATCCAGATTCAAGAGTGATCGATGTTCAACTACGGTCACAGAAGTTTAGACAACACCAGCAGAACTATGTTATTCATGACCTCGAGTTAGTAGGAGTGGTCTTTGCACTGAAGATATGGAAATACTACATTAGGCGTGAATGATTCACTATTTAATCTAATCACAAGAGTCTCATGTATATCATATCATGAAAGGACATGAACCTAAGATAGAGGTTATGGTTGGAGTTCCTCCTAGACTATGACTTTGAGATAGTCTGCACTCCTGGGAAGGGGAATGTAATAACAGACGCACTCAGTAGGAGTTTTGGACTACATTTGCTGATTGAGGTGATATAGATTCTAGACGCTTTAAAGATATCCATAATGGATAGTTATGGAGTGGCCTACCTCTAGTATAAGACTATCACTCCCCACTCTTTTAGGTAGTTCGGGAGGCTCAACATAGGGATGTTGACTGCGAGGATCGAATTGCTCAGATATCCTCAAGACAGTCTCTTGAAGTATTTTCGGAAGGTAGGGAGCACATCATCTTCTTCAAAGGAAATACCATTGTACCAGGGACGCTATAGGAGTAGGTGTTGAGGGAGTCCCACACACCCCCTTTGGTGGTACATCCTAGAGTGATTAAGATGTATGAGGACCTCCGGCGTCAGTACTAGTGGACAAGGATGGAGAAAGCGGTGGCCGAGTTCATATCACGATGCCTTACTTGTTAGCAAGTGAAGGTCGAGCACTAGGTACAAGTAGTCTTAGATTAGTTGTTGAGTTTTTGATATGGAATTGGGATGGTATATCCATAGAATTTGTGACAGGGATACCACGTATGTTCAGGGGCCACGATTCTATATGGGTGATCATTGACTGAATCACCAAGACGACCCACTTCCTACCCATTCAAGAGCATGGATTAGTAGAGTGCTTGGGACACCTTTATATACATGAGAATGTACGACTTCATGGGGTTCCATTGACGATCATTTCAGATCATGATTCATGTTTTACATCCTACTTGTGGGAGGGATTGGATGAGGCTTTTGGGACTCAGCTATTCTTGAGAACTATCTTTAATCATCAAAAAATGGTCAGACAGAGTGGCCCATACATAAACATAACGAAATGCTTAATGCTTGTGTCCTTGATTTTGGCATCAGTTGGGAGGACCACCTACCATTGGTGATGTTTTCTTAAAAAACATTTATCACCTGACCACCGACACGACACCATTTGAGGACCTATATGGGAAACCATGCATATTAACACTATACTAGATAGACCCATGGGAGTTGGCAATTTTGGGTCCAGAGTTGGCACATTTTACCACAAAGAAGGTGCACATCATCAATGAGAGGATGAAGACTAGACAGAGCCATCATATGTATTATGCCAACTGGAGAAAAAGACCCTTGATGTTTGAGGAGGGATATCATGCCTTCCTATGGGTCTTACATCGATGAGGATTACATTGGTTTGGCCAGGGCAACAATCTCTCTCTGAGGTTAATCGGTCCTTTCAGGATCCTCAGCATAGTAGGTGAGGTGGCATAAAATCTTCCTCTTCCCCCACAGATGCACCGGGTGCATAATTTTTTCCATGTGTTGCAGCTGAGGAGGTACATGAATGATCCATCGAACATTTTTTGACTTGCGAGAGATGAACATTGAAGATGGGGTGACATTTGCTGATTTTCTGGGAGAGAAAAAGGATCGACATGAGAAGGTCCATCATGGGAAGTTGATTCCTCTTGTATGAGTTCTTTGGAAACAAGGGAATCTCTAGGAGAGCACATGGGAGTGGGTGACTTAGATACATGATCAGTACCCCCATTTGTTCCGCCAGTTTTATAGTAGCATTTAGGGAAACAATCTCTAAGTTAGGGAGAATGTAAAGACCCGAAAATTCCAGAAATTTATTTTAATTAGTTGGGATTATTACGAGCCTTAAAAAATTGAATGTTTGTGTTTTTGAGGCCCAGAGAGCCCGTAAAGGAATTTTGATATTTTTTGAGGTACGTTCAGTAAACATGTGTGAAGAGTTTTCTATCTTTTGGATCGATGCTCAGATTAAAAATCCAAGTGAAATGTTGAATCCGCTACTCCAGGATTCGCTTAAGGGAAGCTTAAATTCAACTAGAAAGGGTCAGACAAAAAAGATAATATCTTGTACATTACAGAAAATCATAAAATAACTGAATATTATTTTATTTTTCTTTTTTTATACCATTGGAAAAATGGTGGTGGGACCACAGTTCGAAAATCAAACCATTTAATGTCTGGAATCTTATTTTTGTATAACCTCACCATTGCGGTAAATGAAGAGGATGTGTAACCACACCATTGAGGGAATTAAAGAGGATCATATATTATACTCATTAATGAACCTCATTAATTGTGCGGTGATTTGAACATATTCTCCCCTCTATTTAATCTGAGCATAGGCTTGGGATTTTGGAGAACTACGAGAGAAAGATCTAATGAAGCACCGAAGAATTTCCGCTCCCATGAAGAATGTGATCAAGAAACGGGCATTGGGGGGAATCGATGGGTGACATCAAGCACTGAAGAACACTTTTGGAGGTTTACACTCCATCCTCTTCTACAACACCTTTCAATGAATACAAGGTACAGGTTTATGCTTGATTTCTCTCATTTACCCCATTCCTGACTATTATGAATAACACAGATCAACCATTCAATGGGTTGATCTATATTCATTCTTAAAATGAGGGATGATATTTTGTGGTTTTATTTATGGGAGATTTTACATTTAATATGTCCTTCCCAGTTATAATTATAATGAAGAGGGAATGATCAAAACAAACGCGGCTCTGAACCCCCAGTGTTTTGTTTTTGGATGTGTATTTCGTGGACGACAAGAAGTAATTGTGGCGTGATGTGGCACCGACTGTGTTCCCAATAGAGAAGAGATGGGCTGGTGGCCCAACCGGCTACCATAGGAGGAGACGCCCCCAGCGGCGTACCTAGGTAGCAGAAGACGCGACCAAGATGGGCAATGATGCTGGAGGATTACCAACCTTGCGGTGCACCTAGGTGGCGGAATCCACGACCATAATAGGTCACAACATTGGAGGAGGCATGCCTATGAGTCAAATTAGTCATGGCAATGATGGGTCGTGATGCGCTGGATTTCGGCAGCGCTAGTGAGGCGCCATGTGGAGGAGTCAACCCACTAAGTGGGATGATACGAAAGGTGCGGCCTGGTCCACCTGCCCCGTGAGCGGGTTTCAGATGCCGCTATGCTGCGTCGGGGGTGAATGGAGTTGGCCTGCAACCTCAGGCTTGGGATGATCCTGGTGGGGCGCACTCCTAGACGAGACATACTAAATAGGCCAGCCTAGTGGGCCAAACCTGTGGCCTAGTTGGCCAGTGTGACTTGGTAGGGTCGGAGATAGGTTGGGTTGACCTAGACTGCGTCGGGTCGGGTACGACCAGAATCAGACTCCTTTCATCCTATTTAAATTTAATTGGGTATAACTCCTAAACCAAACACCCATTTGACAAACCGTTAGCTGTGCCAAAACCCTTACAACGAGGTGGCCCTTTTGAGATACTCCATGTGACTTTCAGATAATTTTGTAGTTTGGTCGGGTTGGATCGTACCCAAATTCAACTGGGCCCTCAGCACTAAAATTACAATAATATACAGACCGAGTATCCAGTTGACACGCTATCTGTTTCATTGGAACCCTTATGACACGAAAGATCATCAGGTTAATTTTTTATGAGGCTTCATGATGATTGAAATATGGATGATGGCTTGAGGAGCAGTTCTCACAATCACACTATGTATGGATCCCTGAAACTGGTTGAGACCTGAAAACTACTAATTTTCGACTATGTGTGAGTTGATGGCCTAGTGGGAAGCACCTTTGTGTGACTTGGAGGGCCCACGGTGGGGAGGACCTCAACGTGAATTGGCATACCCATGGTACTCGACAGGAGGAGTACCTCAGCAGGCCACAGTGGGGATCAGCTCTTTTTTACCTAGAAGTCCCATAGTACTCGATGAGGTGGAGTACCTACGTAGTTCATGGTTAGTGGGAAGTGGCTCAAGGTGACCCGGTAGGCCCGCTGTACTTGAAATAGGAGGAGTTCTCAAGTAGCTGAGGTGTTCGAAAATGTGACTTGTGATTCTACTATAACTATCCCGGAATATACCAGATGTGAGTTTTATTTTCTTGGTGATTGTGATTTATATTACGCTATGTCGTTTTTACTTTATGGAATTCTAGTAGTCCATCAGGGGCCTTGGGGTCCCTACTGGGTATTTTTATAGTCACCCCTATAAGGGCTTCACCCGCACATTGTTGTGTCTTGTGCAGATGATGGCCAACGTTGATTGAGACTTGGGGATCCAAGACCTAACAGTGGACAGTAGTGACAATTAATGTGGAGAGCCACAATGACAGGATGTACCTACAATTAATGTAGGATCCTTAGTAGACGTCCTCAGTATTTTTTTGCCTTTTTGCTGTTTTTCCCTTTCAATTGGTCTTGTATTTTAGCTACTTTACTTTCAATTATACTTGTACTCATTTTTTCAATGGTATGATGTATTCCTTTTTTTATTTGGGAAATGTTTTGGCATGTCTGTGTGTGCATGTATCCAGTAAAATGCCTCCCACTTACAAGTTGACGACTTCTAAACTAGTCACCATCCCTTGACATTCAAGAGGTGGGCTTGGGATTGTCAAGGCATGGGCCTTGGGGGATGGGTCTTGATAATTTTGATAATAAAATCTCCTAGAAAGGGATTTTCTAGAAACATAATTTGGTTTTCTTAGGAAGTGGTATTGTTTTTAACCAAGCACTTACTTATAATTTATTCATCCAGGTCATTAAAATCATATCTATATATTCAATACAAATAACATAAGTATCTTCCATATAATTAAATGTTGATATAATAATTTAATAATATATATCCATCTTCTATTCCATCAAAGGTGAAGGAAACCCATTATTCATGTGTACAGCGAACTACCACATCGTAACCCAATGTAATTTTCTTTCAATATCTCCCTCTCATGATTAGTTATAATAACATATTTAATTTATATATATTTTCTTTATTACAAAATTTTAGTTATTGAAAATTATTATATCATTTATTTTCTTATGTATTCATTCAATAAAAAATTATAATGTCATCTATGAATACCTATGGACTACAACCACCACGAAGTGATATGATTCACTTATAAAACCAAATCAAAAAGATGATATAGATATAAATATATATGATTATATAAAGGTATCATTTTTATAATTCTGATATTATAATTTTTATAGAAAGATATAAAAACACATATCAAATTTTAGACATGATCATTTAAATATGAATATATTACACATGCCTACCTAAAAAAGAGTGATCCGTTGAAAAATACACAATATTCAAAGAATTGGAAATCATGGCGTCAAAACCATAGGCCTCGAGGTCACCATCCATCCATTCAAAATACTCACCAACAATTCTGGGTTTGGTCTTCAGCTCGTCCACCATTCCAACATCTTCTCCCCTCTTTGCTATTTTGTCTGCGGTGGTGGGATTCCCTCGTCCCTATCATACCTTTGAAAATACAAATATCCATTGCATTTCCATTATTTATTTTTGATCATGTAGAAAAATTATTCTGGTTGTTGATTGTTTATTTGATTCTATATCCATTACACACGTTCAAAATTTCTTGGTAAAGTGGTTGTCTGTGTCTCATCTCCCCTTGCAACACTTGGTGATTCAATCCTCTTTTATTTTTCTCCCATTCCCATGGTGAACATATTCAAGTTGTTATATCATGCTATCCACAACACAGAAAAGATTTATTTCTCTTTCTCTTCATATCTGACTGGAGTCATTACAAGATTGTGTTCTAAATAGAAATTTGAATGGTATTATTGTTATAAGATTACCCTTAAATCTCTTAGGGCCAAAACCTATAGAAAATGTTGTAAATGATCCCCACCCTTATAATAAATTCATGTTTCCTAATCACATGTGCTAAGAAGAAATTATTCTTAATTGAATTTTAGTACAATTTTATCTTATTAATGGATATGATTGAGCCTAAAAAAAACTGTAAAAAATTCCAATGTTTTTACACTGGAGAGGTTTACAGAACTTCTTGTATGTGTATTTTTCTAATCAGAAAATTGGGATTTTCTTGGATTATTCCATTACAGATGACATAGTAGGCTTCTTCGTAGGTCATATTACATATAACAATAGTTAAATATAAAACTTTTATTTAATTAACTTCATATTTATGAAATTATAGCCAAGGTAAATGGATATTTTATTATCCAAATTGGATTCCTTCAATACAGAAGATTTATCTTTGGTAGTTGGAACTTATTTTAACATGATTGTGGATATTTCTAAGAAAAATGTAAGAGGTGTAAATCTGTGGAGGTCTAGAAATGATTTTATATCATTCATACCCAAGATGGGTCTTATGTACTTGGGTTTTTCATGTGAAAAGAATACATGGTCCAACATCCAAAAGGGTAGTCGATGAACCTAGTTCAGATTTTTTCGAGTCTTAACCAATCTTAAGAATTTATCTAACTGTTTGAATGCAAGGGATACACATATGTATTGTAGATATCGGAACACTCATATAGCCTTTCCAACATGTTTCTATGATATTGTATTGAGTTCTTTTATTTATCCAATCACTGGGCTGCTAATTCAGACTATCACGTGTTGGTGGGGACGTCTTGGAACAAACCCATTCATTTTGTTTCATGGACTATCGTCCATAATAACCACAAATGCCTTACCGGGGGCCTGAATCTTTGTTGTTTCAAAAAACTATCCTATTTTGGGGCTCTGGATGAGATTAAACATGAGATCGAAATCATTGAAACCATTATTGAATGTGTTTGGAATGAAATTTTATTTAGTGATGCTCTTAGAAAGAAGATCCATCTTGATGATCTACTCATCAAACAAGACAGGGTGAAACATGATTAAAATATCAATGGTTACATAGATTAATGTTGGTGACAAGAACCTGTCCTATTTTTAGGTGTCTATCAAATAAAATAAATTTGAATTCATCATGAATATCCATATGGAAGATGGGTCATTCTCTAATGACCCAACTATCATTGGCGGTATGGATGAGACTTATTTTAAATCCTTTATTGCTAAGGTTAATCAATGTTTGTAGGATGGTTTCCCATATGTCTATGATGATCATTTTAATTTCATTCATTAGGTTGTGTCAATTACTTGTAAGGATTTTATTATGAACATACCAGCTTGAAATGAGATATGGGAATACATCAATTCCTAGTCAATTATGTTACCTAGGATTGGAAGAATTTTCTATTTTAGATTATATGTAATCATGTGACAAAATAATGGGTGACCTCACAGGATATATAAAAGATTTTTCCAATGGAGGCTCTTTACTAAAGGTGGTCTGTGAAACTTTTCTCATTCTTATTCAAAAGGGTAAGGACTAAATTTACCAGAAAAATTAGTCACATTAGTATGTGTAATATATCATTCCCAGTATTTTGAATAAAACCTTTTCCATCTATCATCATGAAATTTTTTCAGATGATAATCACTTTTTAACCAAGTCTTGATCCCCCCATACATTAATTGCAATTTATCATGAAATGATTATGGGATAAAATAATAATGATCATGGATCTAACATGGCTATAAAAAAAATATGTGGACAAGGCATATGACATAATAGAATGTGGATTAATTTGAATGGTGATGGACTGTATAGGATTCCAAAATTGGGTCGTACTATTTTTAGGATGCTTCAACACCACCTAGTTATTAGTTTTAAATGACGAGGAAAAATAAATGTCTTCTTTAAATAATTATTTTTCATTATATAGGGTGAAACCATGTTTCATATATTATTTATCAAGTTACAAGATGTACTTAGCTAGCACTTAGAAAATAAAATTCAGAATGGTATCATTAATCATTTCAAATGAAACAATAAAAGTAATGGTATATCACATATTTTTTATGTAGATTTTATTATCTTCATTGTTAATGCAAGGACAAGATCGATCAGGGGCCTGAATAACATGTTCGAAGAATTTAGTGTATGGAGTGGGGAGGTTATAAATCAAGGTAATAGTAGTATTTATGTCATCAGGATTTCTTATGAAAGGTGTGGGAAAAATTTTAATACCTACATGGTATTCACATAATGCATTTTTCTCTACAGTATCTTGGTGATCCTATATCCCTAATAATATTTTACATAAGTAATTTTTTTGGGTTTTTCAATAAAATCACCATCCACTTTACCAATTTGAAGAACTACTTCTTATCCTTCAGTTTCAGAATTATGTTGGTGAATTGTGTCCATAAATCTATTATGAAGCTTGCATTTTTAGTCTTAAAAGCTCTAAAATAATTTCATAATACTATTTATATTATTTGGAATTATTTTATATGGGGCTTACCTGGGGAGGGAATGTGTTACTATGCTATGTGGAAGAGGATGGATTGACCAGTGGAGGATGGTGGTATCATCTTCTATAGTGTGGAGGGTCCTATGAATACCCTACAAGCTATGTTTGTTTAAGACTTTTTTGAATTTCATTTTCTATCGTAAAAAATTATTCATGAAATGTATGGGAATGAACTTGTTTCTCTTTGAGGAAAAGTCTCATGGGTGTGGCCAATGTTACATTGAAAGGTTCTGGTTCTCATGTATCACTCTCAGTGGATTCTGGAATGTAGAATCATTAGTATCTGGTTTGAAAACTGGTGAAGTTCCTTTCTTGGGTTTCCTGGCCTGAGATACTTCAGTAATCTCATAGGTATTGACATGTAAGTCAACTCCTCTGTTAATTTCCTTTGAAATGGAGTACATGAGTTTGGATTAAATGCTAAATAGCGCAAAGAGATATCTATTTTTTGGATTTGGGATGTTTTCATATATGGGATGCAATGAACAAATCCCAGAGTAATGGAATATGTATTTAATCTCTTGCTTTTTAGGCTTAGTCTTGGAGTTTGGAAGTTAAACTGGAATCTCTAGCTAATATTGATGACAATTTTATGACTTTTTATATAAGTATGGAGGGGAGGATTCACATCCTAATCCCTCAATATGCCCCAAATCCAGGAAAACATATTTTTTGGATGCAACATGTTTTGGGTCTCAATATAAATGTTGATAGATCATATAACCTTTAAATTATGTTTGGTGGAGGAGTCATTCATGATCGTAATGGTCTGGTTTTCATTGATTTTAGTATTTTTTATGGACTAGAATAATCTTCCTTGGAGATGTCCAATACAGTACTTAATTTTTTGGTGGCGTGTCTTTCACATAAGATATTGCCATGTACTGTTAAAACTGACTATTTGGTGTTACATGATTATATCCAAGGCAAGGTGACTACCCCATAATCTATTGCATAACAAATATAAAGGTATATAATTCTATATCCTAACAATGTGAATATGTTGCATTAATGGAGTGAATGAAATAATTTGACATATTTCATATCCTTGAGATGCCACTAGGATGATCATCATATGATTTTCGTTAACATGGAAAGCCTTCCACTAGAATTTTCTTGCCTCATACATGTGGATTCTCCTAGCATACATTAGTTTATACCCACTTAATCCCCTTGTTTTCTTTTATGTTTTTTTATGGTTTTAGTGGTCTGTTTTCCTGCTATATTATACATGGATAATATTTTAGTAAAATAAATTTGGTTCGGACTCATGCATATTTATGCCCTACTATCTCCTTGATTTTAACTTAGTTCATTTTTTAGAACCATATTTCATGGTTTCATTTAAACAAATAAATAATTAATAAAAAATAAAATTATATAATGATTATTATTATATATATGATGTATTAATGAATTCATTGACAATATTCAAAATAAAAATGTTATTTCGGGTATATGATCATTATTTCTTCAAAAACCGTGGCTTCAAATTAAACGATTATGTAATTAAATATAATATAATAAGAGATATTATAAACAAAAGAATAACATTTCAAATGGTTCTTAAGAAATTCAATAACTAGAATATGTTTTTTATTCATGAAGATAATGAACATATGTGATCATTCATTCTAACGGTATGGGTCAATTTTCTTTAAAACCCTAATTTCAAATATTATATTTATTTATTTTATAAAAAATCTTCTTTCATATCCAAATAAATATGTTTCATTATTTAATTATTTATAAATAAATTAATTATAAAGTTTATTTTATTAAAATTATTACATACATTAAAAGGTTTTAAATGGAATTTTTTACATAATTTATTTAGAAATTATCTTGATATTATTTACAAAAAAACCACCAGGATTGATATATTTAAACGTATAAGGTGTTAATAGGTTTTCTACTACAAAAATTGTTTTTTGATGTTGGGATTCCATTACAAGCTTCCATGTTTTATTTAAATGAAAACTATATCTTCCCTTATTATAGGTAATTATGATTTGAATTTTTTTAAAAGATAATGGTATTTCAATATCAGAAAATGATTTGCATAGTGGGTTAAAGGAAATTTTCAACGGGGTTTATAAATAAAAGGTGAAAAAATTACATTTTTATTCATTATTTGATACATTATAATTGTATATGTTTATTGGTTTAATCAATTATAGCTTATTTCAGTGGTGAGCCTAATATAGCTTATACATTGAGTGAGCTATATACAACTTATATGATGGGTGAGATCAATATTACATAAATTATGGGAGAGATTTATCTTATAGATTTGACTATCCTCAAGTTATTTATTATATGGGTTATAAAGATGATTCTCTATGTATACATAGAGGGATTCTATTTTCTTATTTTGGGTTTTATTTTTTTATTTGAACAAAAAAATTTCCGTTATCCTATAGAAATTATTTATTTCATATGATAGAATTATATTCCCATAAAGGAAAATATATTATTTATTTTATGTTTTTTACTAGTCTAAATTGATTTTTCATTGCTATATCCTTTACTAATCATTTTTATCATCCCTTTATTTAATGTTTTTTTCACAGGGCTTTACGGATGGATATGATAAAATAAGATGTCCTGTCATGAACCAGATATGGTTGCCACCAAAACCGTAACCAAAACCAGCCTGTGCGAAGGCACGAAGGGCGTTCCTGATAAACACAGGATGGAGCAAGTGAATGGGTATCATAAAATAAGAATTGGGAATGATTTACCTGAGTTTATAATCATAAAACAACAAAAGAATCTAACAAAACAAATCTGGATTTTTCAAACCAAACAATATTATACCAAAATTCAAAACTAAAATACATATTTTAAAAAAACACAATAAGACTATAAAAAAGGTTCAAACCCAAAAGGAAATATTCCAAGAACTCTCATGCAAAGGGGCACCACCCACAAACCATCTCCACAAGACTTCATCATCAGAGACATGCTAGAAACCCGAACCACCGAAACTAAAAACTGTACCCAACTTGCGACCATAAAAATGAATAATGCTACTTACACTCAAGGGTGTAAGTATGGTGTGAGCCAATTTTCAGTAAGATACTTCCACCAAGATATTATATGTGATAAACATTCAATGACGAAAAGCATGCATGTTTTCAAAAACATGTAAAATCTAGTTATAATTTCTAAAAGATGCAACTTAAAAAATCAGTTTTCATGTAGGATAATTTAAAGAACAAATAATTTTAAAATAAATTCCGAAGATAATGAATTTTACAACCAAATATATTATATGCCTATTGTATTTATAAATGAATTAATGAGCACAATCAATAGGAAGTAACCCCATGACACTAGCTCATTGTGGGTCATAGGTACCTCGTATCTCGGTGAGAGTAACCACCACAAATATCCATTCTAATGCACAAGCCAGTAGTAGGGAACATACCCATAACATAGTGGCCACTAATCATCATCATCATAGTTTATTTAGAGTTTTAGGAATCAATATTGATAAGTGAAACTGAGGCCAAACCCCACGGATTCACTGGCATACTAGTAGACGCCCACCAACCTAAATACATGGGTTTTCCCTTTGTGCTCAAACAAGTTAAAAAATTCAAGAAAAATAATTTTCAAATGAAAAGATCATTTCATTGTAAAAAATTCACCAAAAAGCTCACATGTGTACCACACATGTCACAAAAACCACATTTCATTAAAATTGATTTGAAATCTGACTCAAACCAAAATAGCCCATAACACTTTTTACATTTATTTAACATTTCCAAAAATCCCTTACAAAATTTTATCAAACGATTACAGTATATTAAAACTCACATAATAGCCCACTAACATGTTATATAATTCCATTTTTTGATAACAAAAATCCTTTTTGAACCTCACACCCACACAAAACATCCCACATCACTTTCACATCTCTTACACACTATAGTAAGTCCTTCAAACATTTTTGTGAAACATTTCCAAGATGAAATACATCACAAAATAGCCCATATCACATTTAAAATTTAACATTTCATAATATAAACACTCCAAAAAAATTTTCCAATATGGTTTCACCACTTACATAATTCATTAAATCTTTCAAATATTTCATAAAACAATTCCAAAGAGTATAACCAATATTTTGTCAAAAACCCGTTTCAAAACCATCTTTCAAGAAAAAAAATCACACCGATACCAATTCAAATCATAATTTTCATCTCCAAAAACCTATATTAAACAACCCCCATGTTTTATACAAAAACCTGAAACAATATCACAAAATATCCACCTGCAAAACATACATTTTCAAATTCACTTTCAAAAAGTACAACATGGTTTTACACCTTAAACCCATTAAAAAACCCACTTTCAAACCAAATGGAACACAAAGACCCTACCAATACAAGATTTCCCACAAAAAAATATATATTAAACCAACTTCATATGTTCTTAAATACACCCAAATAATACCCCATGTGTTACAAATGTAAAACACCCAATTTCAAGCTAAAATGCAACTATAAATTTAAAATCTAAATCAAATCAACCATGAACAGTTTTCACACCAAACATCACATATGAGGAATATGAAGAATGAGAAAATACAATAAGATAACTCATCAATAATTGTATACACATGGATCCATCTACTGAAAGTGTCGAATCCCTCAAAACATGGTACAAAACATCAACCGCACCACAAGGAAGATAAATCCAGCCCTAAAACTCAAAATTTGACTGAAAAGACACCAAATAAAACCCTAGGTTCTAACACTGACTTCGGGAAATTTTAGAAGATAATGAATGAGGGAGGAAACCCTAAGGGAAAAGAATGAAATCAAGAAGGAATCAATTACCTTGAAAAATATTAAATAAATCACCACAAATACACCAGTATCTGAATTTGTAAATAGCCAACCATCAAAGGGAGATTAGAAAATGGTTGAAGAGATCATTTAAAAACTATAATGGGTGAAAAAGAGTGATAAATGAATGATTTATCAAATAATCAATTTAATTCTTCAAGTCTGGGCGAATTCAGAAATTAAGAGAAGTTTCATCCATATTTGGGATGAAACAAATCTCCAAAGAGGGGTAAAAGAGCATGGGGGGCACCATGGTAATTTGGGCTCAAGGGAATGTTGGAATAATTAAACAAACATAAATATTGATGGAGATATTAAAGCTTTACAATGTATTATTAATTTAGGAAATGGGATTTCGGGAAGGCGCAATCCCATAAATAAAAACACATATCCACCATTATTATGGATTCCTAAATAGTATAAATTATTATGGTGGTGGTAATAGGTTAGGAAATTAAAATTAAGAATTAGAATGGATGAAAAATGATGAAAAATGAATGATAAATAAAGGAATAAAAATTTATTTTTAAATCTGGAATTGGGCTCACGGTTTGGCCCAATTAATGAAAACTCACCCATTTTTCAATAAAAGCTTCGGAAACCCCCAAAACAAAGAATTAATGGAAATTAAAAAAAATAACTTTAAATTAAGTCATGTATGTGAAAATTCTTCCCACTATAAAAACATTCCATCCCTTGAAAGCCCTAGAAAGGCCAGATACAAAAATTAAACGCAACCATGAATCCAATATGTACTTCATTGCCAACCCTCGCCCCCAATGGTCAAGGCACCTCTAGTGATCAATTAAGGAAGTATTAATCCTACAACCAAAACATACACCATTTCTATGAAATTATCAATCAAATTCATATTTTATCCCCAAAAAAAACTCCTCAAACACTATCCGAACAAGACCCAATCAATTTACCCAAACAGACAACAACTTTGAACAAGGTTACACTTACTGTACTTTAACAAAACCAATGGGCGCTCTCCAATCCCAATGTTTACTCATGGAAGATGTTGGTATATAGACAGCTCTGAACAAGACTACCTACAGCCAAGAAAATAACATGGATAAATCTAAGCTATTGGTATGGGAGGACACAAATAGAAACCCCACTATAAGAGACAAAATATATTTTTCTGAGACAGAATTAGGATACTGATAGGGGAGGCCTGATTGGAATCTCTAGTACAATGGATATAATTCCATTCAATGTTTACGAACCAATGTACATGATAATCATAGTGGGTTTCCCCACCATAAGAACCAACCATCTCAACCGACCATCATGGGCTGACATAGAAAGACCCAAAAATTAACGATTTGGGAAGGCTGCAGGGTTCATCCAAACGGTTTGGAAAAAAGTACCCTGACTGTGCAGATCATTATTTCTACACGGCTTCCTGGCACACGATTGCTACTAATTTTGAACAAAATGTGTCCTCAACAATGTCTATCCAAATTTCCACACATTCTGAAATTACTCAATGGAAACCAAAGGGGGGGGGAATGACATTAGGTGATGACAAAGGTACAAGGCCCTCTACTTATTTCCACCGAACAAGAACAACAGAAGAATGATGATGACACCAGAGGATTAAACTCTTCCTACCTTTCATACAAGGGAGAGGAAATTGGTCAAGGGTTTATCCAACCCTGGGATTTACCCTGAAAATGATCCAGCCTATCTATGAGACCTATGGCTAGTGCTCAAATGAATGAAGTATATTTGGCCTCACAGTTAGGCTTTATAAACCCCTTAAATGAGAATTCTTCTTTCAGTTCCCCCAAAACTACATTGCAGTCCTCGATTGGTATTCCATGACATAACACATTCCAAACACAATTTACCCAAACCAGATATTTCACTAAAACAAGGGCTTAGAAGATGCACACACCTCACACAATGTTTCTTCGGGTGAGAAATAGTAGATGTAAAGAACACATATTCTCACCTTCCTCTAAAATGGATGGTTATGATTTTATTCCATTGGAGAAATTCTCCCAACATAATCGAGACTCTCATAGGATTGCACGACTTTCTCCCTTAAGGTCAATCGAGCACATGACATCACAATGTGTAACAGAACATTACCATTGTGACTGATATAAACAATGCATGAAGAGGGATCTTATAAAACATCCCCAAGCAACACAAAATTCAAGAAAGTGGTCACAATATCCTCTCGTGACCAAATTTCACACACCAGTTTCTTAATGTCAACTACAACTTCAAGGAGATTATAAAGGACCCAGAAGCCCTATTAGACACCATCAAGACACTCATCTATACTAACAACCCTAGACCACTTATACCTTCAACGAATCATGGAACATAAGAATCTATGGTCTATTTCAATGTTCCACATGCATTCTCCCACTACAAGAGTATCCTGAAACACAAAAATGAAAGGGTGTAGACTCATTATTAAAATATCATGAATAGATTGCATATATTGATCAACTTGTGGATTTTCCCACAGCGAAACAACCAGGGATGCACTTAAGATGTGAAATAACCCTTAATGGGGGCATACATTATCCAGCGAGAGAATACAGGGACCCAACCAACCTGCTCGATTGGCCAAAAAGTGACATAAACCATATCAAAAAACATGAAAGAAGCCACCAAAATGTCACCCCAAAAAATTTCCTTGAAGATACTATTAAATGGTCCTTCTACCTAGTATACCGACCAAACACAGACCTAAAACACAGTTCAATCAGGAAGGGTTCTTGGACTCAAAACATCACACTATGTCAACATTTAAAAAAACACATAATACAAACCATCCAAACTACTCAACAAGAAATCATGTTTTCATTTTAAAAAATTATATTTGAAAAAAACGGTTCGGCGGTTAGTTTATCCCCCAATGGTACCTCAGCCCCCCCCACATGCATGTTTCCATGACACACCAGGCGCCCTCCTCATATCCATCCCAGCACTCATTCTGCCAATCCATTAACCATCAACCATATCATATAACCCCATGAATGTGGTCACTCAAGAAAATACAAAATGTTAACACAAAATCACATTCCACTTTTCAAAACTAAAACCATCAACCAATACTTCCCTTTTCCAAATACCGCTAACCTCGAAATCAAACCCAAATTACCGCATAGAATAACATTTCAAAGAGGCACAATCATTCCAATGAAAACTCGCTTTAATGTTATTCATATCAATTTCAAGACATATCATCCCATTAAATCTCCATTAAATAGTTAATAAACTCTATTGGAAACACTTTTTAAAAACCAACCTTGACATAATTCATGCTTTCAAAAGAGGAGTAAACACACCATTTTCTATTCCAATACAATTCTGAAAAGTCAGTTCTCCATTTTCCAAAAATCAAACCATTCCCTCTTTATTAAATAATTATCTCACAAAAAAATACACTTAATAAAACCAAGTCACTTTAAAACCAATGTTTTATGATTTCAAAAAAAAAGATCACAAGACAATGCGAGAGAAAACTAGTTTCAGTGGGTGACTTGGACATATGGTTGGTGGTAATATTCCAATCACTTCAACAACACATAGAGTGTTATAGTGAATATCCCTACAACCAAATGGCTTTCTAGGCCCTTCGAGATCACCAAGACCATTAACCCAACACTCTTTTCATTTCCCCTAATCATCATCAATCCATGAAATCCAAAGAACTCATATAAATACCGACTTCTTCTTGTTACATGAATCATGTCATGAGGTGTGGTGATCAGGAACATGACCCATAACTAAAATACCAAGTCCCATCAATTCTAACTCCATACAATTCTGCATGTTCCCAAAATAACGTGACCCAAAGTGTTATCCAAACCCTCCTTTGATACCATTTTTTCATGAACTAGATCTGGTCTCCACCAAAATCGACACCAAACCCAGCATAAGACATGGCCTGAAGGGTCTTATTGATCCCCATGGGCTGGAAAAAGTTATCAGGTATCATAAACATTGAATTGGGAATGATTTACCCGAGTTTATAATCTTAAAACAATAAAAGAATCTAATAAAACAAATCTGGATTTTGCAAACCAAACAATATTTTAAAAAAATTCCGAACT
This sequence comes from Viscum album, assembly GCA_963277665.1. Taxonomy (NCBI): domain Eukaryota; kingdom Viridiplantae; phylum Streptophyta; class Magnoliopsida; order Santalales; family Viscaceae; genus Viscum; species Viscum album. The sequence goes on along the minus strand of OY728165.1, from coordinate 64,377,009 downwards.
GAATTACATATTTAAAAAAAACTCAACAAGACTATTAAAAAGGTACAAAGCCAAAAATAAATAGCCCAATAACCCTCATGGCAATGGGTACTGCCCTCAATCCATCTCCACATTACTTCACCACCAAGGACCTGCAGGAAACCATAACCACTGGAACTAAAAACAATACCCAACCTGCAACCAAAAAAATAATGAAATATACTTACACCCAAGTGTGTAATTAGGGTGAATTCCAATTCCAAGTAGGATACTTGTTGCCCCCAAATTTACCCTACTGGTAAAAGCAGTCGATGTAGTACATGTAGGGATCGAATCCACAGGGATCAAAGAAGAAACCTTGAGACACTTTGATTAGATGTGGGATTGGCTATGAAGTGGCCAACTATGGTGTTGATTGATTTGAAGAAATATTTATTTAATTTAAAGAACAAAACCAATAAAATTAAATTAATAAAACAACTAATTAAGGCGAGTTGATCCTAGGTTGTCTCTTATGCTTGATTGGATGCATTTGTTTTTCATTTGATTTTATGTTCATCGCTTCAAGAGGTATCCATTAAATGAAATAATTCCTCAATATCATTCTCCGATTTAATCCATACACAGTTTAAAGGCTAATCACCAATTCACTTAGAGGATCAATTGAATGAGCACTACAAGGAATTGGATCGTACTAGCACTCAAAATGTGTGGTCATTAATGTCGGTGAAGACAAAGAAGAAGATAAATCAAAGAAAGGAACTCTTAAAATAAAGAACATCTTTAAGAATTTAAGAACATCAAATAATATTCAATCCGTCCCATGAAACTCCCTAGGATCAACCCATAAAAGATTATCCCTCCATTTATTCTATTCTATCAATTGAAGTGGGTAGTTGACTTAAAGAAGCGGGACTGAAGAAGAAAAACATTAATCAAAATGAACACTCCACCATTGTGTGTTGAATTCACAAGTGCTGGTGTGAATAAATTCACACATCGATTCAACGGTATCAACATGTGAAGAAAAGGAAAATAATAAGTGAAGAAGAAGAAGAAATTTTATTAAAATAATATACTTTAAATAAAAACTTACATGGGAAAACTTGATGAAGCGATTACAAATTGAAAGCAGGAAATTACAATTGAAAGAAATACAATGGATGAAAGAAAAACATGGATTCAAAGAAAAATGTTAGATGATTATTACCTTCACAACCAGCTCCTTATATAGAAATATTAGGAGCCTTATGTCCACCCCCAACAATTATGAGAGTCAAAAGGATGGTGAAGAATCAAAATAAAATTAACGTTACAAAGTTGACCACAAAACCAGCCAGATTCATCCTCCATTTTGACCTGTGCGTTTGATACCTCATACGGCCGAATACGAAGGTGTCATAAATAGAATATATCTTTTTCCATGTTTCTTATAGAAGCTCTCAAAATTTCAGGAAATTTGTCTCAGCCGTTTGGATTTTATGGTCGAAATTGTGGGACAAATTCTTGTGCATTAATGTCGGGTCCACCATTTAAATCTCAACTTCAGACCCCTTTATCATATGAAAACATCAAAATTAGCTCTGGAAACAGTTGAATAAAATGATCCTCATATTTTTATATTTCTACTCTATAAAGTTGAGCTTCATTGGGTTTGGTTTCTGGGCCCCACATTTGTTTGATGGGCCTTAGGCCCATTATTCTTTTTCCAGTAGTTTCTGCCATCAGGCACAAAATTCTCCATCTTCTTTTGGGATTAATCCATCATACCTAAAAGATAAAATGTTCCAAACAAAGTGATAAATCATATCCCAAAATTTCGAATTCATAAAATGAATATAATGTTGTCCACAAACAAATTAATGATTGGGACCAAATTTTCATTTTAAACATGAATTGAATTTAAGATGAGAAATGCAGTTATATTTATGTAATGCACTAAAAACAATGATTATGGACTTTGGAACAATGAATATAAAGATATTAATAATTAATATTAGCCACTTTCAGTAACTAATCACACCCCCCAACTTGAGTTTTGATAGTCCTGAGAAAAATAAAGTACAAATATGAAATTCAAATCCCCTTTTCCAAAAACATTTTAATACACATTGCTCACCCAAATAGCTAATATAAAAAAATGATAACCCATCAAATTCATTAAAAACAAGCTAGGTTCATAAGCATATCCCAAGCCCAAGCCCATTCCTTTGTTCAAATTCATCACCACATTTCATCCAATTCCATTTAAGAATGATAAAGTTTTGTGCATCATAAGAGACATGGGTCCCATTTTATTGTTCAAGGGAAAAAATGGAAGCCCTAGGTGGGAATGACATTAATCCTTTAGATGAGTATCCATTTTTGTAATTTTTTTTATTTTTTTAACCACAATAGATATTAAAGGACTAACTCTGGGAAAGACAACTATGGAGTCACGATCCCCAAGTGTCGGAAGCCATGCATTTTGTCAATTTCATGCTCTACAATAGAGATATAAATCCTAATTCTGGGCAAGACAACTATGGATTCATGATCCCCAAGTGTCGGATTCCACACATTTGAAAAAAAAATTGCTCTATGTGGTCATTATTTTTTCAATTTATTTTTTGTTATTTTTTGTTTTTTGTTTTTTGTTTTTGGATACTCAAATTAAACTAAAAGTGACCCCAGAACCCTATGCTATAATGAAAGGGACCCAAAAACTCAAATTTACACCCACAATCCAGAAAAGGTTCATTGTGGCATTTTTATTAAGAGGATGAAAATGAAAACTTTGAAAAATCACATCGGACAACCGCACTTTCCAAAAACTATGCTCATGAACCTAAACTTGCATTAAAATCAGAATAAAGGCATACATAATTATTTGATAACCAATTTTAGAGTTTACAATATGTGTTATCATGTTCAAGGTTAATGGAATTTTTCTTTTCATGCATGTTCTTATTCAAAAAAATTCATTTTTTATTTCATTTCCCCCCAACATAGAATAACACTGTCCCCAGTGATTAAAGAAAAGAAAAGTTAGAAGGGGGTAGGGGAGGATTTCAAAGAGTAAATGATAATCATGGAATGAAGTCACCTGGTGGTAGATGATGATAGTGTGTGCCACAGTCTCCCTTCCCTCCTGGATTTGAGTCTCAGTGGCTTGAATGGTGGTTAATGGATTCTCCATATGACTTACGACATGTCCTTTTATTTTTTTAACCTATAAAAACATAAAATTAAAACCAAACAAAATAAACTGATGATACATTTTCTTCTTTATATTTTCTGGGTAAGGTATTTCTCAGAGATCACACCACGTGACACGGATGAATATGGTCCTCCCCTTTCATACTCATCCTTACTCATAAAATAAGAACAGGTCAACAACTTATGGTAATTTATTATATGAAAAATAAAATGATTCAAAATGATTTGAAACATGAAAACCATGGGTTGCCTCCAATGCAGCGCTTTTGTTTAACGTCGTTGCCTTGAATTTTACCCCCCAACTTATCCAATTCCAACATTGAGCATTTTAATTAACCCATATTTTTCCACTTCAATAAGATTGAGATTGATTATTTTTTTGAAATTTTTTTCATGTAAAATCCTATTTTCCACAATGATTGGTAAAATCCAAGGAATATATGAAATGGCTGATCGATTTGAACTTATATTATTTCCTAAGACATCAATGAGCATTCCAAAATTATTGGCTTCATTATATGAATGAACTAAAACTGCAAGGTCTTTTTTATCACCTATGATGGAATTCTTGTCTAGGGAAGGAAGTATAATGATTTTGAGTTCTGGTCGATTGCAATTTCCTAATAAAGATTGGAAATTTGAATGAAAGTCAGTTTCATCTCCAAAAAAATTAGAAAGAATTGGTTCTGTTTTAAAATATGTTTCATTCCCAAAAGTTTCTAGTTGAATTTGAGGGGTGGGAATGGGATCAATGTTTGGTATTTCTCCCAATTATTCAGTGATTTGTGTTTTTGAAAAATCATCAATGGAGAAATATTCAGGACTGTCCATCCACAATTTCAAGTTTCCCTCTTGTGAATACAAAAAATCAGTTTCCTCTTGATTTAAGAACCCATCAACATTTCCTTGATCTTGTTTAGTTATCCCATATCCAAAGGTTAGTTCTTTTTTTAATCCATGGGATGTATTTGGGATAAATGATTCATCTATCAATGATGAGTATAGAACATCTTGAGTGGGAACGGGTTCCTCAAAAGTCTTAAAGCTTTGTAATTCTAATCTGAAAGTTGAAACTTCTGAATTCATTTATCCATTTGTTCACACAATTGATCAAGAATTTTTTCAGGATTATGTTTGATATATGTTTGTACATCATGGACTTCTTCATTATTTATCATTTCAATAATTCATGATAGGTATGGAAATTTATCTTTTAAACATTCAGCATCCCATTGATTGTTCATGTTATCGGGGGTGGGGTAATCATTCAAGTGTTGATCAAAGTAATTTTCTATCTGAGGGGATTCCCATTGTTGATTTTCTATTTTATTCTAGCCTGAGTTTATGAAAGGAAATTGTTGGTGATACTTCATTGGAGTTGAATGAAATTTGTATTTGGATTTTTTTGGACAAACGAAAATAGAAAGGGGAAAAGAAAAGGGAAATATATGTGAGAAAAGAGAAGTTAGGTGAGAATAGAAAGTGGGTGTCTAAGAAAACTTACTTGGGTCCCCGGCAACGGCGCCCAAATTTGGTTGCACCCAAATTTACCCTACCGGTAAAAGCGGTTGATGTAGTACATATAGGGATCTAATCCATAGGGACCGAATAAGAATCCTTGAGACACTTTGATTAGATGTCGGATTGGCTATGAAGTGGCCAACTATGGTGTTGATTGATTTGAAGAAATATTTATTTAATTTAAAGAACAAAACCAATAAAATTAATTTAATTAAAACAACTAATTAAGGTGAGTTGATCCTTGGTTGTCTCTTGGACTTGATTGGATGTATTTGATTTTCATTTGATTTTCTTTTCATCGGTTAAAGAGGTATCCATTAAATGAAATAATCCCTCAATATCATTCTCCGATTTAATCCATACACAATTTCAAGGATAATCACCAATTCACATATAGGATCAATTAAATGAGCACTCCAAGGAATTGGATCGTACTAGAACTCAAAATGTGTCGTCATTAAAGTCGTTTAAAACAAAGAAGAAGATAAATCAAAGAAAGGAACTCTTAAAATAAAGAACAAATTTAAGAATTTAATAACATCAAATAACATTCAATCCGGCCCATGCAACTCCCTAGGTTCAACCCATAAAATTTTAGCCCACAATTTATGCTATTATATCAATGGAAGGGGGTAGTTGACTTAAATAAGAAGGATTGAAGAAGAAAAACATTAATCAAAATGAACACTTCACCGTTGTGTGATGAATTCACAAGTGCGGGTGTGAATAAATTCACACTTCAATTCAACGGTATCAATGTGTGAAGAAAAGGAAAATAAAAAGTTAAGAAGAAGAAGAAATTTTACTAAAACAATAAACATTAAATAAAAACTTACATGGGAAAACTTGATGATGCAATTACAAATTGAAAGCAGGAAATTACAATTGAAAGAAATACAATGGATGAAAGAAAAACATAGATTAAAATAAAAATGTTATATGATTATTCCCTTCACCACCAGCTCCTTATATAGGCATATTAAAAGCCTTATGTCCACCCCGAACAAGAAATTCACCCCCAACAATTATGAGAGTCAAAAGGAGGGTGATGAATCAAAAGGAAATTAAAGTTACAATGTTGACCACAAAACCAGCCAGATTCATACTCCATTTTGACATGTGCGTTTGACACTTCATAAGGCCGAATCCGAAGGTGTAATAAATAGAACATATATTCATACGTGTGTCTTCTAGAATCTCTCAAAATTTCAGAAACTTTGGCTTAGCCTTTTGGATGTTATGGTCGAAATGGTGGGACGGATTTATGTGCATTAATGTCGGGTCGACCATTTAAATCTCAACTTCAGATCCCTTTATCATCCTAAAAACATCAGAATTAGCTCCAAAAACAGTTGAATAAAATGATCCTCATATTTTTATCTTTATACTATATAAATTTGAGCTTCATTGGGCTTGGTTTCGCGGCACCACATTTGTTTGATGGGCATTAGGCCCATTATGCTTTTTCTAGCAAGTTTCTACCTTCAGGCGCAATATTCTCCATCTTCCTTTGGCAGTAATCCATTGGACCTAAAAGATAAAATGTTCCAAACAAAGTGATCAATAATATACCAAAATTTCAAATTCATAAAATTAATATAATTTTGTCCCAAAACAAATGAATGATTGGTCCCAAATATGCATTTTAAACATGAATTGTATTTAAGATGAGAAATAAAGTTCAATTTATGTAATGCACTAAAAACAATGTTTATGGACTTCAGAACAATGAATATAAATATATTAAAAATTAATATTAGCCACTTTTTGTTACTAATCAGATACCAACACTAATAGATTCTATGTGATAAACATTCAATGACGAAAATCTTGCAAGTTTTCAAAAACAAGTAATTTATAGTTAGAATTTCTAAAAGATGCTACTTTAAACAAAATTTATTTTCTATTGGGCTAATTTAAAGAATCAAAACATTTAAAATAAATGAAAAAGATACATAATTTTCCATCTAAAATTACCATTTGCCTACGGTAAGTATAAATGATCTAATGAGCATAAGAAATAGGAAACGACCCCTATGCACTATGTCATTGTGGGTCCTAGGTACCTCGTATCTCGGTGAGAGTAACCATCACAAATATTTGTTCTCGTGCACGAGCCACTAGTAGAGAATATACCCACAACCTAGTGGTCCCCAATATTCATCATCACAGTTTAGTTAGAGTTTTAAGTGTTAATCTTGCAATCTGAATCTTAGGCCAAACCCCACGGAATCTCTAGTATACTAGTACAAGTCCACCCACCTAGATACTTGGGTTTTCCATTTGTTCTCAAACAAGTTCAACAAGTCATGAAATATAAATATTACATGAAAATATCAATTACTCTCCAAAAAATTCACCCAAAATCTCACATGTTTACCAAAAAAGTCACAAAATACAAATTTTCATTCAGATTGATTTGAAATCTTACTCAAACAAAAATATCCCACAACACATTTCGCATTTATTTAATACTTCGAAAAATCCATTAAAGAATTTTATAAAACCATTAAAATATATTACAAATCAAATAATATCTCACTAACATGTCACATAATACCCTTTTTCATATCCAAAATCCATTTTTCTCATCACACTCACACAAAACATCCCACATCACTTTCACATCTACTACACACTTTAGAAAATCCTTCAAATATCGTTATAAAACATTTCCAAGATGGAATGCATCACAAAACAGCCCATCTCACATTTAAAATGTAACATTTCAGAATATACACACTCAAAAACATTTTTCAAATATGGTTTCACCATTTACATAATTCATTAAATCATTCAAATCTTTCATAAAAAAAATCCAAAGAGTACACCCATTCTTTTCTCAAAAAACACATTTCAAAACCATCTTTAAAGGAAAAAATCACACCAATACCAATTAAAAACAGAATCGAAAGCCCCAAAAACATTTATTAATCATCCCCATATGTTATACAAATACCTCAAACAATATCACAAAAGATCAACATGAAACTCACGTTTTCAAACTCACTTTCAAGAAGTACAACATGGTCTTACACCTTAAAAACATCAAAAAACCCAATTTCAAACCCAATGTAACACTAAGACCATACCGACACTGAATTTTAATCCCAAACAAGATTTATTAATCCAATTTCATATGTTCTAAAATACACCCAAATAATACCCCGTGTGTTACACATGAAAAACACCGAATTTCAAGATAAAATGCAACTATAAAATTAAACTCTAAACTAAATCATTCATGAACAGTTTTCACACCAAAAATAACATATGAGGAATATGAATAATGATAAAATATATCAAGATAACTAATTAATAATTTTATACACATGGAACCACATACTAAAAGTGTCGAATCCATAAAAACCTAGTGTAAAACATCAACCGCACCACCACCGCACCACAAGGAAGATAAATCCATACATAGACCACAATATTTGACCAAAAAGACTCAAAATAAAACCCTATGTTCTGACCATAACTTCTGGAAATTATAGAACATAATGAAAGAGGGCGGAAACCCTAAGGGAAATGGATAAAACCAATAAGGAATCACTTACCTTGAAGAATATTGACGAAATCACCCAAAATACACTAGTATCTGATTTTTAAAATATCAAACCATTAAATAAGGGTTTGAAAAAGGTTGAAGATAACATTTAAGAACATGAATGGGGGAAAAGAGTCAGAAATGAAAGTGTTATGAAATAATCAATTTACCTCTTCATATCTGAGTGATTTGAGAAATTCACAGAAGTTTCATCCATATAGGTGATAAGACCAAGCTCTAAAGATGGGGAGGAGAGCATGGGGCCGTACCTTGGGTATGTGGGCTCAGGGTAGAGTTGGAATCACTAAACAAACGAAAATATTTAAGGAGATATTAAATATTTAGAAAATATTTTCAATGTTGGAAATGGGCGTTCGGGCAGGCCCAATCCCTTTAATAATAACCGATATCCACCATGATTATAGATTCCTAAATGGTACAAAATAATATGGATTTGTTAATTGGTCAGGAAATGACAAGTAGAAATTATAATGGATGAAAATTTTGAAAAAATAAAGAGTTATGAAGGAATACAAATTTATTTTTAAAACTGGAATTGGGCTCATGGTTTGGCTCAATTCATGAAAACTCACCCATTCCTCCCTAAAAGCATGGGAAACCCCCAAAACCAAACATGGATGGAAAATAAATAAAATTTAACATTAAAATAAGTCGTGTATGTGACATGTCCATATCAAAGTCATGATGATTTCTCATGATGAATAACATGTTTCATTTTAAGAGATTTATATTGTTTTAAAAATGGATATAACAAATATTTGTCCACTTTTAAATATATGGGTTGGTTATGTAAGTGTTATGACCTAAATCACTGAAACTACAAACTACAAATATCTTTAGGAATTATGAATTTCAATTGATGAGTAAAAAATTAATATTATGCATTGATTAATGTCTTGGTCCATAATATTGTTATTAGAGAGATTATTTTGATGAATTTACACAATAGGATGTTTTCATTAGATGTTAACTTAAGATTTATTGATACCATCATGGGTTTGTTGGTCTCTGTTTGATCATAAGGTCAAATTATTTAATACCCAAATTTAGTGATTATGTAATGGATTTATAAGTTGATTTATTGTATTTTGGGGAATATTTATGTAAATATAACCCTTATGTTTAGTAAAGATTTTAGTGATAATGTTATTTGAGAAATGATTCCATTATATTTTTTGGACAGAAGTTTAAATGTGATGATAAACATTATGGTGTATATTATCTTTGATATTGAGGTAATTATAGGTTACTACAATTTGGGAACATATGATATAGTCATACATGGGATTGAAAAGTAATTTGGTGTCTATGTGACTAGCATAATTTTTTAAGATGTTAATTTGGGGGGAGGATTATAAAATTATGTTAAAAAAATATAATGGGATTTTATTTGATATTTAAAGATTGATTTAACATTTCTAAGAATATATAATATTAATGTGCCATTATGGATATTTCTGTTTCTTATGGAAATTATTATCATATCGTGGAGAGTATATGATTATAAAATATATATTTTTTCATGTGAATCTAAGAGTAATAGGTTATATATAGAGATAAATGTTAAATTTATCGTTGAATAATATGTAATAAAATCACTCAAATCATTCTATTTCAGTCACAGCTTAACGTACATTCAATAATTTAATGGATTATTAATTAATTTATGATTTTTAAATATTTTGTATTTATATTGAATTATGGAGATTAATGTATTGTATCTTGAGGTGACGAGGTATTCATTTTGAGAGTTTACGCGCATTTTAATAACCATTTTGGTGTTGGTGAATATATAAGTAAAGGTGGAATAAAATTTTCTCCTTTTGTTGATATTTTGATCTATTATAAGATGGATATTGGTCATTATCCATGAATAATTTATTTAATATAGTAATTATTTTTTTATAATAACATAATTTCATTAAAATTTATTCAATAGTGAAATTATAATAGTTAAATGATAATATGTCATTTTATTCATAGCCTAAATTGTATATTAATTAAAAAAATATTATAAAAGGTTCTTAAAAAAATATATCATATTAAATTCATTTTGCAACTTATCAATGGACTTTTAATATCTCATTTTTTAATTGTTTTGTGGTCATTAAGATTCTCTTTATCATTCACTTTTTCTCTTTAATGATCATTTTCACTATACAACATTATTTGACCATTAAATAATTTATATATGTATATATTTTCAATTACTAATTATTATATTCTTTTTTGAAAGCCAATTATGAGTTCTTACATATATACTTAATATTTCATTTTCCCTCCTTGCAATAAGATGTTTTATTAACCCCTTTTTTATGTGGGTTTTCAAGAAATATATTTTCAAATGTCAAACCCTTAATTACTATGATTTTGTTTAAATTTAAAGGAAATTGATTTTAATGTGGTTAAAAATGTGGCATCCCACAATTAATAAAAGAACACTTTGTTTGATAGATTATAAAACATAACTCACCATTCATAAACGAACAATGAACTGTTAATACTTAAATGTTATGGTTATAACCCTACTATCAAATATGTGGGATTGAATATGAATAATCATATTATGAAATTTTTAAAATTTCATACTATAGTAAAAATAAATTTATTAATTATTATTAATGAAGTAATAAATTTTTCAGTAAAAAACAATTAGGGTTCACAAGTATTTTTTCATCAAAAATGGATTTAATTTATTTATTTTTGATGAAATATTATAATTAATATCTGGAACATATAAAATTTTACCCTAAAAATTATATAATATTTTATATGATATTATCAAAGTCATATTTTTTTAAATATTTATATTTTCTATTAAAATATTTATTTATTATTGAATAGTGAATATATATATATTTTTTGTAAAATAATAATTTATATTTAATAAATAATGTAATTTGAATGTATCATTTTTTTAAATACGTTATAAATGTAAAATAATTATTATATAGTTCTATTTAATCTTATTAATTTCATTTTAATAATCATTATATGTAATTTTAGAATAAGTATGTTTCTGCTTCAAAACACATTTTTCAAAAATATAATTGTTCTCCATAGACTTTTTCTTTTAAACCAAAAATTAATTCATACCACATATAGAAACCTAAAATAAAAAAATGTATACAATATTTTGAATCAGTAATTCTAAATTTGTTAAATATTTATCTTTCATTTTTTCATTTTGAATAAAATATGTTGTAAATATTTTTCCATACTGCTAGGGTATAACTTGAAATTATGGTTAAAAATAATTTGATATAGCCTAAAAATCACAATAACACTTGACATAATTTTATATTATATGTATGTTTTGATCAATAAAATACATGATTCTAAAATGCGGAAATTTATAGCCCAATTACATTGATAAAAAAAATACATTATTTCAGAAAAATTAAATGTAAAAAATGCCACTCCCTTGCTTTTAAATTTTATAAAATTTTTTAATCAGTATTAAAAAATATATATGTTTGGTGATTAATATTTTTTTAAAAAAATAAGTAATCTTTTAGCATGGTAATTTATTTCTAATTTTCATTGATATAATAAAAACCATCATACTTATACAATTCATATTCAATGGTTTTTCATGTAGTTGTAAAATCATGTAAAAGATTATTAATAACTATAAAAGTTAATATTGATTAAATGTGTTATTTTAATTATATTTTATAGAAACTGATAAAATGTTATAAATATTTTAATTCATTATATTTGAATTAATTTTATTTCATATAGTTTTCCAATTCATATTAAATGAATAGTTCCTAATACAACATTTACAAAATATCATAAAAAACTATATTTTATTATGTTTTAAAAATTCCCTAAAGATATAACATACATCCAAGTAAATTAGATATGGATTAATGTATAAACCATGATTCATTTTTTTAACTTGTATAATAATGGTAACTCTAGTAAACCTTATATTGTAAAAATAATGATAACATGATAATCATCAAAAAAAATTAATGTGGCTTCAAACAAATATATATGGGTAAAAACATCATCTATAAAATATGAAATTTAATGTATGGGAGGAATTATACTCATCCTAATCATATATTTTATTTATATTACAGTGAATAATGTATTACTTGGAAAATAAATTTATGTCATATTAATACTTTAATAAATTCCAAGACTTCCCCACCCCTCACATATAGTTGGAACCTCCCCTCCTCTCATTTTAATACACATTGAGATATCTATTTTAATAAATAACACTGAATTTGTCTCCCAAAAATTAATACACATGTATTATAGGCCTTGTTTAGATTAAAAAACCATCCTATGAATGCTATTTTTGTAAACCTAAAGTGGTTTTGTGAAGTAGATGTATAGTTCTTAACCAATAATTTCTTATTTCTTTATGCTTATACCTCTATACGATATTAATAAACCATTATTATATAATAACATAAGGAAAAAAATATACTAATATAATGTTATGTTAATTTCATAATCCTTATCAAACTCCACTTTCTTCAATTCGGAAACCAAACAATCATTCATGGGTACAGAAGAATACCACCTCACAGACCGAAGAAATATTATTTCCATCACTTCCTCTCATGGGTGGATATAATTACAGATTTAATTTTTATATATTATATTTATTACATAGTTATAATTCTAAAAATTTAATATAACTTCTATTTTATTACATTTATATTCAATGGAAAATGATAACGTCATTCGTGCGTATGGAGGGGCAACACCCACCATAGGGAAATGCGATTTACTTTTTATCACCACATCACATTAATGATATATACAAGATAATTTAATGATATAATATGATATTTTTTATTCAATAACAATTCATGAATTTTAAAATAATAGATACCTTCCTCTAATCATTATCACTGAAAAATTGAAACATTACTCAAGTGTACGTATGGTCTATTCTCTTTATGATTGTAACATAATTCAATTTTTAATAAACATGTTTCATTTTAGAATCAAAATTATAATTGATTTAAAAAAATGCTACTCTGAAAAAGAAGAATTATCCTAGAGATTATAGAATAATGAATTTTTTTCACCATAAACAACCTTCAAAATGTCATTATATATATATGATTTGAATATCATCAAAACACCTGACATGAAATAAATTGATTTTTTAATTGAATATAACATGTTATTAAATAAAAATAAGGAATATTAAATAAATTAATAGTTCCTAATTAATTAAATAATTATGTTATGTTTGTTGTTAATGAATATAGTTATCATACATGGCCAGTCAAACTCAATATAGGTAACATTTTACTTAAAAACATTATTTCAAATGTTTTAAATATTTATTTTATAAATATTTTTTATCATTATTCATATTCATAAATTTATTTTATAGTTTTATTAATGTGGACATAAAATAATTATAATGGATATTTTATGTCAAATTTGTCATTAACTAAAAATTTTCAAAAAAAATTGTCCATATTTTTTACAAATTTTTCTTGACTTTCTTGATAAGAATGATTAATGGAATAATATACTATTAAATATATGGTATAAATATTATTTACAACCTCTAAAACCATTACATCATATTTGGATTCCATTATCATATTCTATGTTTCCTTCAAAGGAAAACTCTCTTTCTATTTATTCTGGGAATCATAGATTTGAAAATAGCTTAAAAAATGAATTGAATTTTTATCTACAAAAATATTTTTTGTACCATTTTAAGGGAGTTTTCAAGGATTATATTATTAAAATGTGGATGAATTAATATATTTATTAATTACATGGTAATTGAAAATTACATATAATGAATTAATGATCCTGACACATATTATACTAGTGGGTGAGCCCAAAAAAAACTTATATTCTAGGAAAACTATATATAAATTATAAAAAAAGTGAGAAAAAATATATTATATGATGGGTGAGACTGATTATGTTTCTCCAATGCATTTACTAATGTTCCATTACATAAAATTCCAAAATGAGGTATTTAGGAAAGGAGGTTTCTCTAATGGATTTAATTGCGCTCATGTTATTTATAACAAACAATATGTACAAATTTCTCTATGATTCCTGAAAGGTTAAATATTCTTTTCTATGGGTTTTAATAGATTTATTTGATAAAAAATATTTTTCATGTCGATATGAAATATTTTACACTCACAAAGGATATTGTGGTAATGTTAAAGAAATTCATTTTTTATGCTTTTCAATACACAAAAATGATTCTTTTTTATATATACATTAGTAAGATTTTTGTGGTCAAAAAACATTTTAAAATATTTTTATAGGTTTGAAGGATGCATAAGGATAAAGAATAAGTCATGTCTAAATTTATTAATTTATATCACAGAAATAAATTTTGATTTATTTTAAGAGGTCTTATATTGTGTGAAAAGGATATATAGAGTATATTTGTCCCGATTGTAATATATGTGTTGGTTATATAATATTTATAACCTAATTCTCTAAAATAATGAAATTTAAATACACTCAAGTGTGAAAAATTATGACTTCTTGAATAATAACTCATGTTTCTGTAATGTTTTATTGTTGAATCTTTGTACATAATAGAAGGGGTTGGGTTTAAATAAAATTTTTGTTTTATATTTATTCTTGAGAGTTTAACTTTAGTGTTATGGACACTGTTACTGGTTTATAAGATTAAGGTTCATCATATGTTCAAAGACATGGATTATTTATTTTTAGGTTTTATGTGAAGGTATTATGAAATGAATATGAGGGTTTGGGGGGAATTTTCCATAATATTACTATAGGGTTTAGTATTTATTTTATTGGGAAATTTATTTTAGGAAGAATTCTTTTATATTATGTGACGATAAGTTTAAATTATTTGTTAACATTTGGATTTATCTTATCATTGATGTTTGGGAAATTATGTGTTATTGAAATTTGTAAACATATGATATATCTAACATTAGGATTGAAATTTGATTTTGTTACTATGTGACTAAAGTAAATTTTTATTTTGTTCATTATTTTTGGGAACCTTATATTATAAATGAAAACAATAATATGCTATGTCATTTAGGAATGAAGTTACAATTATATTTTAGAACCATATAGGATTTAAATGTGGATTTATGGTGATTCATGAATTTTATGGAAAGAATTGTCATTTTTTTTGATTATATAGAAAGATAATATACATTTTAGAATGACTATTTGAAATTGATTGATGTTATCTGGTGATAAATATAATATTTTTCTGGATTGAAAATGTGATAAAATATTTATAATATATATATTTAAATTTTATTCAAGAATATATTGTTGAATTTTGATTATATTTATTTATGGAATGTTTTACCTAGATCATTGGGAATTAATATTGATTTTTGGATAATAACATATTTTTTATTTCTATATTGGTTTATTAGTTTTGGTAATTTCAATACCTTCAGATAGTGATTTTTTTAGTTAATGTATAAATATATGATGAATAAATATTTGACCATTTTTACTCTAAATACTTGCATTGTTGTCTCATCCGTAAGATAAAAATCTAAATTAATTTCATGAACTTATTTTTTTTTTTGAAAAAATGGTTTCCATATTTGTTAATAGGGTAATTTTGAATTTTAAATATTGTTAATATAGTTTTTGAACTAAATATTAAGGTATGCAACTAAAATTAATTACAGAAATTAAGTTAAAATTAAGTTTAAAAGGGCACTAAACCTTAAGTCTAAGGGAAAAAATGACCTATAAACTTGTCAAAAATCCATTTTCGACTTAGTTTGGAAATATTCTCCATTTTATAGAATAATAACCACAACATGAGGCACGTGATATAAGGGAGAGAACTCAATAGTAATTACGATTTTATATTAACAAGAATTTCACTCCTCCTCCACTATAAAAAGGAACTCACCCCTCCAATTTCATCACAACTCAAAGATCATTAAATCACCCAAAATATGCACATATAAGATCCCAAAATCCATCCACTAATTATAGAATCCTAAATTTTGGAATAATCCAAACCAATGAAGTGTTTCGGTGTAAACCAAAAGGAGTTACCAGAATAATATGTAAACCTATTCAATGATCACTTTCTGTTTCATTAACCTATCCAACCCATCTATAATGTCCCATCTCGGTAGCCAATAATAAATTTATTCATGTCGGTTCACCACAAGACTTCCATCGCACCTCATAGTATGCCAGAGGTTGACCACTAGAAGTTGGGGTCTAATGGTGGAATTATAATTAGATTATACTACCTTATTAGAGTACACAACGAGAAGTAAATAACCATATATCATAAACATCATAGTATTGAAGAAGAATAATATATAAAATAAAACCGATAGGTGATGTAATAAAATAAAAATACACAAATAACCTGAAAAACCATGTAATACATACAACCACAATCACCAACTGGGCCAGTCACACATACAAATAAACAAATGAAAAGTAAATACAATAGGCCCCACTTCCTACATTAGTCATAACACATACCCTATCTCCAGAACCCAATCAAGCTTCTCCAACATGAAAAATATAATCCACATGAGTATCCCACTCAACCATGTCACATGGGTCCTCTGCCTAATCTACAATGCATCCAGGCTCAACCTGAAAGAAAATAGAAGGTTTGTATGCACAACAAGGTGTACATACAAGGGTTGAGAAATAAATATCAGTTGGACACCTCAACAGTGAACCTATAATATGCTACCATAAGTGGATGCTAATGAAATATGCTCATCCTAGTCAATATACAATATGAGAACAAAATATAAATAATAAACTGTCTATTTATATGTCCAATACCTCAAGCGACTATACCTGATTTGACCAATGCTAGAATATCTCAGATCTCATCTCAAGGATCACAAATCCCAAACAACCTGTAGGATTTATACCCATGGTATCCACATATAACCAAACTATAGTAGGTACCCATCCTATGATATGCATTTCACCCATAATACGAGTATAATTCATCCCATACCTTGTCCACATAACTATAATATGTTCCATACATGGACCCATGACCCATCATTCCCTATTCCCAGACAAGAGTACAACCAAACCTAGACCTCTAGTCTATCAACTACCTCATGTACCATAACCATACTGCACATGGAATCATTCCATCCAACAATTTATATATATATCAATTTAACCATTCCTAGAACATCAATCACGACTCATAACCACATATATTAAAACAACCATTCTTTGAGAATCAATACATCATCTGGTCCTTGGATGTATATCGTCAATCCACCATCCATCTGTGCTAGTAAACCATCCATTTCTAGAGCCTCTGTCTAGATTATTATCACCAATGTATACAATAAATGTATATATCCTCAGTCTGAAACCCTCTTAGAAGTATACTTCTTATGCTAAGAACCTCAGTCCAGAAACCATAACATTGATGTGTCCACGAGCATCATTGTGACCTAAACCTAAGGAGAAATAGAACCTGTCCAACCATATTATTCCACATGGAATTCTATCCTTTCCTAGATCCTAACTCTGGTTCACAATACATGAATCACTATCAGTGTACCAATCCTCGGTTTAGATCCCTCTCGGTAGTATACTTCATGTGCTCAAAACCTCATTCCAGCACCAAACCACACATATGTGATATCACATAACTCTATTCTACATTATAACATATCATATCTAGAACTTTATTTTAGAACTCAAACCATAAAAAACTATCATTATCAACACAAAACCTTAGTCCGATAATCTGAATCACGAATATATAGAACCTTGCCAGTGGATCCTCTATCCATCTCTCTGTCATCATAGTCCATACAAGACAATGAGTTTCCAAAACACCACTACCCATCAATATAAAATTTCCTCAAGGGTAATATAGGCCTCAACCTCAATGAACTAAAACATACCAGTAGATCACTATATATTCATATCAACCCATTACATCTTGTCCCATCGACATATACATCATCATGGTTCCCTTGGAACACCCATAACTGAACAACATAATCACACTCAGCTGCTCAAGGTTATCTTATCAATTGGACCCATACATGAATATTATGGAGGTGTGACCATAGGAGTCTTATCCTACATGTGGATGATGAGAATTGGGGACCACCATACCTTAACCTCCCATGAGAGGTTAAGGTGGTGGGGAACACCAGAACCATAACCTCCCATGAGAGGTTATCGTGGTGGGGACCATCCAGGATTAAACCCCCATGAAACCCCCTTTAATTTTGAGAAACCCTCAATCCAGAGATTTCTTTCCCTTTTCCAGTTTTGAGCAACCGAGTTATGCCTCCTATTCAGATCCCACAACTGTTGATTTTGAGAATTTTTTTCAAGGGTCATCTTTTCTTGAAGATTCATCATCTTGGAATCCTAGGTATCAAAAGCTTTTTTCACATAATTCTAAATATTATGATGCTCTGACAAATTCTCATTGATTTTCTTTGACCATAAAGTCATTTTGCAGAAATATTTTATATTAACATCATAATTGATAAGAAAATTTCTATGCTCAGCCTAAATCTTCACACACTTATCCATCACCATGGATACAGATTCTGACTTCTGATTCAGACTGTGTTGAATAATCTATCACCTGGAGTATTTGGTGGGAAATATCGGAATTGTATCCACCAATTTTTTCAAAGGATCAACAACAAAATCATGTCCTAGAGCTAATGATTCCGAATAAGTCGCCTTTATTAGGGATTGTTCTTCTTCAATTTCCACCAACTTTTTCCTTGAAGAGCCACCAACATCCTTCTTCCATATGATATCTTTTATTGGGGTGTCCATAAGAGCATGCTTACCCTTATCTACATTCAGAATGGGTTCCTCATCAGGAGATTCATCCTCACTTTTAGATAGTTGAACTATTTTTTCTTCATCATTTTTCTCTATCTCTCCTCATTCTACAAGAAAGTTCTTCTCATAGATTTCTTCCTCAGATAATTCGTTCTCTCTCTCTTCTTCTTTATATTCATAATTCTTCCCTTCTTCCTCCACTCCATTTCCTAGAGTGAAACGCTTTGAGGAATCGACCTCAGTTGTTCGGAGTAGTAATTTTTCTGATGGTTTTTCCTTTTCATGAAAATTTTTAACTTGTTTAATAACGTCATCTTGATCACCACTTTATTCTTCTAATTTTTATTATTCTTCTACTCTTTCAACAACTTCTCTATATTTAGGTTTTTCCAGAGTGAAGTAGTTTTTCACAGAGGCCTCTGGTAATGGTGGAACAACAAAATTTTTTAGTACGAGAATCTTCTCAGAATATATTTTTGTTTCTCTCAAATGATATTGTTCAACTTCAGCTTCAGACATCTTATTCTTTAACTTCTTTTCTTTTTATACCTTCTCAAGGTATTTAATAGTTCTTTCTCTTAAGACCTTAGCCTCAGCAGGGTCCAATCCAAACTGAGGATCCCCTTCTTTCCTTTTTTCCTTATCCTCCCTCCATTTTCAGCCACCTAATTTTGATATGCTTTCTGTTTCTTCAGTTTGGGAGGTGCAGATTGGCTTTCCTTAGCATTAGGGGTCTTGTCTTATACCACCACTTCCTTCAGCTTCATCTTCTTCCCTACCTTCTTAGATGGTTCAGCTTTCTCTACATTTTCTAGAACAGATTCTCTCTCCTCCTCTGGCAGATCATAAAACTCACCTGTCAGTTTTGAAAAGCCAACGTTCATCCTCTTTAATGTGTCATCACTAATCATCATCATCATGAAATTTATTATTTTGGAAGTGCAAGCAACCTTGAATGAATCAAGACACCGACTAATATGCTTAGAGAGAAGAGCATAATACATAATAATTTGAGCTTTCAAATTCCTATTCTTGATGGTTTGAACTGTAATAAGAATGTGCCTCATCAGATTGATCTTTCTTATATTTAGCATGAAATCCAGGATGTAAATATAACTTTTCTTTAAGTTATCCTTATCTCCTCTTCTCGGAACAAAAAACTCATGAACCCACAACTGTAGAATCTGGTTTTTGGTTGATAATTGATCAATCTTTGCTGTTTTTTCATCTTTGACCCCAAGGCATTGCATAACCTTCACCTTCTGAAACATCCTTGAACATCCGGTAACATATGTAAACAATATTTGGTTTCACCATCATATGATAAGCACACCATGCTTGCAGCCTTGGTGTAAGAAAGCATGTAAGTCTTGCCAAAGCTCATAAAGGAGAATTTTTCTCTTCCATCTTCTTCATTGAAGGAGACATACTCATAAAATTCTACATGAAAATCCATATAAACAACATCCTGATCCTTTGTCTTTGGTATGCAGAAATCAACCCACCATTTAGCTTGATATTATTATCAATAAGAGAATCATAATTATTAAAAAAGTTCAGATGGAAGAACATTACCTGGTAGAATAACCAACTTGAGATTGGCTTCAAAGTAGACATTTCATATGACGTGACTTCGACAGACATTCGGAATGGAAGAGCACTAAAATATTCAAAATTATATTTAAGAACTGAGGCAGACTTTCAACACACGAGAGTTTAAAATCGATTTGGGAAAACCATCGGGGTTCCCCTTTATATAGGCTAAGCTGGTAACATTTCATTTTCCAAAACTAATATAATGGTTGAAAAACACTCTAATCTGATCTGACGGTTTAAAACATACCCGCAAGGAAATATTTAATCCGATATTTTGAGGTTTTATAAAAATTTGGATTTAAGAAGAAAAGAATCCAGAAGAAAAAAATTAAATAACAATGGAAACTACCAGCAAGTAAAAGTGACTACGAAAACATAAGTATGGAGATCATACCTTTCAGAATAGCTAGGATGATTATTTATAATAGGAGATATTCTTATTAATAAAAATCTGACTACAAAGAACTCATTACAAAGAAGTTTTATTGCAAAAGCTTTGAGTACCAAAACACTAGTACAAAATGTATGAGTAAGAAAATTCCCATTACAAAAATTCTCATTACGAAAATTTCATTACAAAAATTTTATTATGAAAATTCCAGTACAAAAATTTCATTACAAAAATTCCACTATGAAAATTTCATTATGAAAATTCCAGTAAGAAAATTTCATTACGAAATTTCCAGTACAAAAAATTTTCCTTCCGAAAATTTTCAATACGAAAAATTTTGAAAATGGTTTTACAAGAAACATGAAATACTCCATTATGAATGACTTAAAAAACTTCATTATGAATAAATTTGAAAACCTTTATATTAGATTTACTCCCCCTATGAAAATGAGTTTATTATTGTAAGGAGATTGGATCAACAAGAATTTAATTAAGGAATATTACCAAACAATTATCATTCCAATCTTCTGTTTAATGTATTGAAATCTATCAGAGGGAAAATATTTGTAGAAAATGTCAGCAATTTGATCTTGTGTTCTGATAAACTGAAGAATGATATCTCCATTTAGTGTGCGATCCCTATGAAAGTGATGCCTACTGTCTATGTTCTTTGCATGGGAGTGATGTGCGGGGTTGTTAACAAGAGAAATGGAACATGTGTTATCACAAAAAATTTGAGACTTAGTAAAACTCAGGCCATAGTCTATGAGTGTGTGTTGCATCCACATCACTTGAGCATAACAACTTCCAGCTTCTACATATTCAGCTTCAGTAGTGGAGAGATCTACTGTGTGTTAATCCTTTAAAGAACAAGAAACTAATGATTCTCTTAAGAAATGAAAAGTCCCGTATGTACTCTTTCTATCCATTTTACATACACCAAAGTCCGCATCTGAAAAACTTTATAAAACAAAATCATTTCCATAAGTATAAAATAGTCCTAGATCGATGTTTCCTTTTAAGTAACGAAAAATTATTTTTACTTCTTTTGAAGGAGATTCCTTAGGATTTTATTGATATCTTGCACCTAAGCATACTAAAAACATCAATTATAGTCAACTAGCTATCATGTAATGTAGAATTCCTATCATACCTCTAAAAGATGTTTGATCTACTGGTTTCCTAGATTCATCAGTGTCAACTGTGTTTTTGGTTCCAATTGGAGTACTTATACTCTTAGTATTTTCATATCCATACTTTTTAAGAAGATTTTTAATATACTTATTTTTGGATATTTACATTCCTTCTATTTTTTGAAAAATTTGAATACCAAGGAAAAATGACAACTCGCTCATTATACTCATTTCAAACTCATATTTCGTTAGATCCGCACAAGAATCAGTTAACGATTGCTGAGTTGAACCAAATATAATGTCCTTAACATAAATTTGAGAAATCAAAACATTTTTCATATATTTCTTTATGAAAATAGTTGGATCTCCATTTCCCTTAACATAGTTTTTTGGAACCAAAAATCATGTAAGTCTATCATACCAAGCTCGGGGGGCTTATTAACGGCCATACAATGTTTTGGTATGTCTAAAAACATGATCAGGATGTTTTGTGTCTTCAAAGTCATGAGGTTGTTCAACAAAAAAATCCTCTTGAACATAACCATTAAGGAAAGCTATAAGGCCCCAGCCTTAAACCTTACTTAATCTTGAGTTATTACAAGATTACTCCTTGAGGATCTTTTCAGGTTTAGAGTTTTAGAATCTAGATCGTAAAACTTGCATTACATTCCACATATAAACAAAGTGGTTACATAAAGATAGTATTCTTCATTCCCATCAATGAAAACATATTTAAAATAAAACATGGATTCTTTCTTGACACTTCCTTGACACTATCATCATATCATGTACCATTCCCTTGACCTGTGAAAAACATTTCAAAAAAACTTGGGATGAGCATAAAAAGCTCAGTAAGGGATATAAAAATATGGAAAGGAAACATAGGTACATATATACATAAGAATGAGATCATACTTTACCCATAAAACATAAGCACTTTAACATACCTCATCAAAACATGAATAAATCATAGAAATCATAAGACATAAAGGTAACTTGAGACATTCATAATATTCTTATGTAGGGAGTAACCCTCTTGGTTACGTTTGGAATACCCATCACAATATATTCCCTAAATCTCTTCGGAGAAACCTTAACGTTTCACTCATTCATGTTACCCAATGCATTGGAGAGCTATAACGGGCTCACCCACCCTTAGTTTATCACAGAACCACCCGTCTTCATAATAATGCCCAAGAACCTCAACATAATCGTATCATATAAAACATGCATAAAAGAAATATAATATTTCCACCTTTCAATCACCAGATATCAATACAACACATTGATATAAAAACATTATGAAAACAATTTTCAATACCAAAATAAAAGAAATGTAAAACATGGTATTTATTTTACTTTTATAAAAAAGTATGGCTTGTAGAGGAAGCCGAAACTCAAATAACGGTCACGGCGGTGAAGAAGTCGTTGTCGCCACATATGTACGACAAAAACATTCCCTTTTGTTGATTAGTAAACGCTTCGTATAAAATAGATTTCTTTTGAATAAACGTAAAATTCAAAGGGGTTTATACACCGTATAAAAGAAGGTTGTGTATAAAACAAAATATGTCTCAAAGAAAGGAGATTGAGACGAAGTCCCATACCTCATATCCGACATGACCCGACCGTTCTTTAATCTCTTTAATAATAAACTTGAGTTAATCTCTACTTGCTTAAGAACCTTTTTCAAGTTCATTATTCCTTATATACCATGTTATTAACATCATGTAATCATTTAAGTTAATAATGTTCATTTTGTCGGTATTTGGTTCTTAAGTCAAAAATAGACTTCTTACACTTACATGTTGTTAATTTGGTCAATGTTTCGTTATATATAGAATGATATTAATGATTTGGATAACATATATATCATATATATTCATCATATACATGTATTTATAATATTAAATCACATTTAGAGATAAGAAATGAAATGCACCGTTCATGGAGACGGTAAGCCGTACGTACGCATGAACGCTACTTCCATTTCTATTTCGTATTTTCTGGAATGGAATCATAATGATATAAGAGTATATTATAATTCCAGTATAATAACCTATATAATATCATTAACTTTATCCCTTACACATCCCACATATGGTATTAATGAATCAAATCACTTTCAGGGGGCGGTAGTCCGCACATCCTAAAATGAAGATATCATGTTTACCCATAATGGAAACAATAATGGTATGCCATAAATGAAAAATATAGAATATTAACGAAAGAATAAACATATTATATATCACATATAAAAATAGTGACATCATAATGGCCACCTTTGAAGGTGTTAAATGAGTATTGAACAATCATCGTTTCAGGAGGCAGAATTTCGCCATCCACAGAAACCATATGTTCTTTAACCATTTGATGTTGTTGTGTGAGAGTGTAGCTCGAATAAATCTTATAAGAACATCCTAGTATATTGAATATACTGTTGTTGTTACAAAAGAAGTAAATAAAAAGAGTTTAGGGGGTTGGAGAAGCAAAATAAAACAAACGAACATGAGAGAATGAATTACCTTTAAAAGTGTAACTCCTATTGATTTGAGCCTAAAGGCTTCCATTGAAAGGATTCTGCCAAAAGGGAATCCTCTAGGATGAGGAGAGGGATGTGGAGAGAGTAAATGGGTAGGGTATGGCCGAGCCAAAGTCTTGAGGATTGTGTGAAATGAGGTAGAGGTGGGGGCCTTTTATAAGAGGAGAGGAGGGTCACTTTTGGAAATCATGAAACTATTATTTTATTTTCAAAAGTGTTTCAAATTTATTAGGTCCCAAATTGATATCTTTCAAAGATAAGATGATAAGGCTTCGAAATATTCCCATCCAATAGTTTTTGGACAAGTGTAGGTCTTAGAATTTATATTATCGTTTCATTTTATTTAAATTGTTCATTAATGAGGTTATCGTTGCATCATCATGATGTCATAATTAAATTAATTTATTTAATGAATAAAAATTATAAAAAAATTATCCTGATGTAGGAAATCATTTTATATTTCCAAATAGTATTTATAGGCAAAATTATGATTAGTATAACCCCTTCTGAAATTTTTTTTAGTAAAACAATTTATGTTAGTGTCATTTTCACCTTTATTTTAAAAAAAGGAATTAAAGTCATTATCTCACCCAAGAGGCTCCATAGGGTCCCCTAAATCGACCCATGGGTTGTCTTTGTCGAACATGACTCATCAAATAGGGTTATGACACGTGTCATGGTGTTTTCACGTTTTTATAATATCAGTTTTTACCTTAAATTACACTAATTACCTCTAATCGCGATTAATGAAAAAAATTTACTATTCACCAAAAAATTATTTTCATCCCATTGAACCACATTTTACATACTAATGACAACCTTGTATGTCGGAATTTCAAAATTCAATACACATTAGTGGTAAACTTTCATTTAAATGAAAAATCAGTTTGCTTGATTACAACTTAGTGGTTTTACTATTCATCAAAAATTGAAGTTTTTCAGAAAATTACCAAAAATTCACCCTAAGCTATATTTGATATTCCGAATTCAAAAATGAAGTCTATTTTACAAAATTCAAAACATATAAGTCACATTAATTAATTTAATAATTAATTCCCGCTGTCAGAGAAAATAGCGTGTTTTTATAAAACAATAAGTATCAAAAGATTGACACCAGTTTAAGTCTAATTTCAAAGTGTAATTGAGTCCAATGACCACCATTGGATTAAATGGTAAAAATATATTCAGATTACACAATAATACCAATTCAAATGATAATCTAATCATATAAATAAATTAGATTAAAAACAGGTTTTGAATTTAAAATACAACATTTTACACTATTCATTAAAAAAATGAACTTTATCAGAAAGATACCGAAAATTTACACAAAGTAAATTTTGATGTCACGATTATAAAGAAGAATTTTATTTTGTCAAATATAACATATAAAATTGTCAAAAAGTGGATTTAAAAGTGGTTCTCCATCAAAAGGCGGTTAATCGACCTTTTAAAGAATATTAGAATGTTTACGCTTAAAATTGGATTCATTCGCATTTTTAATCCTCTAAAATTTATTGTAAAAAGTAAAAATATTTGACATAAATATATAATCATTTGGTAGTTAGTTCTGTTCATTCCCTCCATTACAACGTCTAGGTTTTAACTACCATTTAAAATAATATTATTCTATTATTAGAGTGCAACGTAAGATTTCAATGAAACTCTTTGTTGCGTATCGGGTACGCTATCGAACATAGAAACCCCTTTAAAGTAAAGTTAATATTTAATTCGTAAATATTCATAAATATGAAAATTATTTATTCATTATTTACCTTGGATGTTACAATCTTCCCCCCTTTTGGGAATTGCGTCCTTGCAATTTTAAAATTGGGCTTAGAAACATCATTGAAAGCCCCACATCGGAAATGGAGTAAATTAAACTATCACTTTAAAAGAAAGAAAGGGGAGTATAGAGTTCACCTGAGTTAACCCATACTTGGATTCCATTTAGAAAACATGGACATGGAGGGTAAAACCAAGGGTTATGTTCTGAGGGAGAGTGATAGAAAACATGTTTAGGAGAAAGTTAACTACAAGAAAATTACAAACTTGTGATGGGTTAAACGGTATTTGATTCTCCAGTAGGAAATGTTAATAGAAAAAATTTTTCTTTTAAGTTAATTTTCATTGAGGAATTTATTTTTCATCTTAAGGAAACATACTTACTTGTCATTTTGACTTTCAACTCTTTCTAGGTTTCTTACACAAACTCATAATAGCATACCTTGATCATGGCGCCCACTCGGTTTCATCGTCATCTAGTTCACGTAGGTAGAAGTCCCATGCATTACAACAATGATTTAGAGATCCTTCAAAATCATTTGCTTCCTCCATCCAAATACACCTTGTATAACATGGGTCATATGGGTGTTCACAGAAAAACAGTTTTGGAAAATAATCATGTGTGACGTATAATTCCAAAACATCTGATAAAACATGATTTCTAAAAAATTGTCGGACCGAAATTGGGTTGAAACGTTATATTATTGGCCTTTTAAAATACCATAAGTATGTGACGTGAGACTATATTTTAAAATATAATATAAATAGGTTGCACAAGGGTCTCCTTCCTCAGCACTATTTTTAAAATCATAATATGCTTCAAATTCTTGTGATAAGGTGTAATATTTGAAAATACCTTGATAATATTTTCCTTTCATGAAAATATGAGAATATTGTGAAAATAGTATTTGTCTAAAAACAACCCATGATCCACGATGAAAATGAGGTACAGTGGAGGTGTTTGATATCTCAAACAACTGCTTGCAAGTGAGTTGTATGCTAGAAAATGTTTCAAAATCATCCAAAGATGACTTTGCAATAATTATTGCAAGCATGTCATCTAGAAGAGATAGTAATGTTGTTTGAGATCCTTCTCCTTCCATTCATAACCAAGTTTACTTGACCTAAAAAAATGTTATAAAACAAGGATTTAACTGAAATAATAGATATAGGGACTAATCATGTGTCTCACAAGAACTTCTAATCCCTAAAGTTGTCTAAACCGACCTTTGATACCAACTATAAGGCCCCTGCCTTAAACCTTTCTTAATCTTGAGTTAATACAAGATTACACCTTGAGGATCTTCTCAGGTTTAGGGTTTTAGAGAATTAGATCATAAAACTTGCATTACATTCCACATATAAACCAAGTGGTTACATAAAGATAGTATTCTTCATTCCCATAAATGAAAACATATTTAAAATAAAACATGGATTCTTTCTTGACACTTTTTTTACACTATCATCATATCATGTACCTTTCCCTTGACCTGTGAAAAACATTTCAAAAAAACATGGGATGAGCATAAAAAGCTCAGTAAGGGATATAAAAATATGTAAAGGAAACATAGGTACATATATAAATAAGAATGAGATCATACTTTACCCATAAAACATAAGCACTTTAACATACCTCATAAAAACATGAAAAAATCATAGAAATCATAAGACATAAAGGTAACTTGAGGCATTCATAACATTCTTACGTAGGGAGTAACCTTCTTGGTTACGTTTGGAATACCCATCACAGTATATTCCCTAAATCTCTTTGAAGAAACCTTAACATTTCACTACGTCATGTTACCCAATGCATTGGAGAGCTATAACGGGATCACCCACTCTTAGTTTATCACGAAACCACCCGTCTTCATAATAATGCCCAAGAACCTCAACATAATCCTATCACATAAAACATGCATAAAGGAAACATAATATTTCCACCTTTCAATCACCAGATATCAATACAACACATTTATATAAAAAAATTATGAAAAACATTTTCAATACCAAAATAAAAGAAAATTAAAACATGGTATTTATTTTACTTTTTTAAAAAAGTATGGCTTGTAGAGGAAACTGAAACTCAAATAACGGTCACGGCGGCGGAGAAGTCATTGTTGCCGCATACGTACGACAAAAACATTCCCTTTTTTCGTTTAGTAAATGCTTAGTATAAAAAATATTCCTTTTGAATAAACGTAAAAGTCAAAGGGGTTTATACACCGTATAAAAGAAGGTTGTGTATAAAACAAAATATGTCTCAATGAAAGGAGATTGAGACGAAGTCCCATACCTCATATCCGACTTGACCCGACCGTTCTTTAATCTCCTGAATAATAAACTTGAGTTAATCTCTACTTTCTTAAGAACCTTTTTCAAATTAATTATTCCTTTTATACCATGTTATGAACATCATGTAATCATTTAAGTTAATAATGTTCATTTTGTCGGTATTTGGTTCTTAAGTCAAAAATAGACTTCTTACACACACATGTTATTAATTTGGTCAAAGGTTCGTTATATCCAGAATGATATTAATGATTTGGATAACATATATATCATATATATTCATCATATATATTTATTTATTTTATTACATCACATTTAGAGGTAATAAATGAAATGCACCGTTCATGGAGAGAGTTAGTCGTACGTACGCATGAACGCTACTTCCATTTCTATTTCGTATTTTCTAGAATGGAATAATAATGATATAAGAGTATATTATAATTCCAGTATAATAAAATATATAATATCATTAACTTTATCCCTTACACATCTCACATATGGTATTAACGAATCAAATCACTTTCAGGGGGCGGTAGTCCGCATTTCCTAAAATGAAGATATCGTGTTTACCCATAATGGAAACAATAATGGTATGCCATAAATGAAAAATACAGAAGCTTAAAGAAATAATAAACATATTATATATCATATATAAAAATAGTGACATCATAATGCCACCTTTGAAGGTGTTAAATGAGTATTGAACAATCATCGTTTTGGGAGGCAGAATTTCGCCATCCACGGAAACCGTATGTTCTTTAACCATTTGATGCAGTTGTGTGAGAGTGTATCTAGAATAAATCTTATAACAACATCTTAGTATATTTAAGATACTGGTGTTTTTACAAAATATGTAAATAAAAAGAGTTTAGGGGTTTGTAGAAGCAAAATAATACAAATGAACATGAGAGAATGAATTACCTTTAAAAGTGTAACTCCTTTTGATTTGAGCCTAAAGGCTTCCTTTGAAAAGATTCTGCCCAAAGGGAATCCTCTAGGATGAGGAGAGGGATGTGTAGAGAGTGAATGGGCAGAGGATGGACGAGCCAAAGGCTTGAGGAGTGTGTGAAATGAGGTAGAGGTGGGGGCCTTTTATAAGAGGAGAAGAGGGGCACTTTTGGAAATCATGAAACTATTATTTTATTTTCAAAAGTGTTTCGAATTTCAAAGGTCCCACATTGATATATTTCTAAGATAAGATGATAGGGATTTGAAATATTCCCATCCAATAGTTTTTGGACAAGTGTAGGGCTTAGAGTTTATATTATCGTTTCATTTTATTTAAACTGTTCATTAATTAGTTCATCGTTGCTTCATCATGATGTCAAAATTAAATTAATTTATTTAATGTCTAAAAATTATAAAACAAATATCCTGAATTAGGAAATCTTTTTATCTTTCCAAAGAGTATTTATAGACAAAAGTATTATTAGTATAACCCCTTCTGAAAATTGTTTTATTAAAACAATTTTTGTTAGTGTCATTTTCACCTTTATTTTTAAAAAAGGCATTAAAGACATTATCTCACCCAAGAGGCTCCATAGGGTCCCATAAATCAACCCATGGGTTGTATTGGTCGGCCTTGAATCATCCAATAGGGGTAGGACAAGTTTCATGGTGTTTTGACATTTTTATAATATCATTTTTACTTTAAATTACACTAATTACCTCTAATCGCGATTAATGAAAAAATGTTACTATTCACCAAAAAATGATTTTCATCCCATTGAACCACATTTTACATACTAATGAAAAACATGTTTGTCAGATTTTCAAAATTCAATACACATTAGTGGTAAACTTTCATTTAACTGAAAAATCAGTTTGCTTGATTACAACTTACTGGTTTCACTATTGATCAAAAATTGATGTTTTTCAGAAAATTACCAAAAATTCACCCTAAGCTATATTTGATATTCCGAATTCAAAAATGAAGTCTATTTTACAAAATTTAAAACATATAAGTCACATTAATTAATTTAATAATTAATTCCCGCTGTTAGAGGAAATAGCGTGTTTTTATAAAACAATAAGTATCAAAATATTAACACCAGTTTAAGTCTAATTTCAAAGTGAAATTGATTCCAATGACCACCATTACATTAAATGGTAAAAATATATTCAGATTACACATTAAGACAAATTCAAATGATAATCTAATCATATAAATAAATTAGATTAAAAAGTGGTTTTGAATTTAAAATACAACATTTTACAGTATTCATTATAAAAATGAACTTTATCAGAAAGATACCAAAAATTTACACAAAGTAAATATTGATGTCCCGATTCTAAAGAAGAATTTTATTTTGTCAAATATAACACATAGAATTGTCAAAAAGCGGATTTAAAAGAGGTTCTCCATCAAAAGGCAGTTAATCGACCTTTTAAAGAATATTAGAAAGTTTACGCTTAAAATTGGATTAATTCACATTTTTAATCCTCTAAAATTTATTGTAAAAAGTAAAAATATTTGAAAAACATATATAATCATTTGGTAGTTAGTTCTTTTCATTCACTCCATTACAACGGATAGGTGTTAACTACCATTTAAAATAATGTTATTTTATTATTAGAGTGCAACGTAAGATTTCATTGAAACTCTTTGTTGCCTATCGGGTACGCTATCGAACATAGAAACCCCTTTAAAGTAAAATTAATATTTAATTCGTAAATATTCATAAATATGAAAATTATTTATTCTTTATTTACCTGGGATGTTAAATCCTTCGCCCCTTTTGGGAATTGCGTCCCCGCAATTTTAAAATTGGGCTTAGAAACATCATTGAAATCCCCACATCGGAAATTGAGTAAATTAAACTATCACTTTAAAAGAAAGAAAGGGGAGTATAGAGGTCACCTGAGTTAACCCATACTAGGATTCCAAGTAAGAAAACATGGACATGGAGGGTAAAACTAAGGGCTATGTTCTGAGGGAGAGTGATAGAAAACATGTTTAGGAGAAATTTAACCACAAGAAAATTACAAACTTGTGATGGGTTAAACGGTATTTGATTCCCCAGTAGGAGAAGTTAGTAGACAACATTTTTCTTTTAAGTTACTTTTCATTGAGGAATTTATTTTTGATCTTAAGAAAACATACTTACTTGTCATTTTGACTTTCAACTCTTTCTAGGTTTCTTACACAAACTCATAATAGCATACATTGATCATGGCGTCCACTCGGTTTCATTGTCATCTTTTTCATGTAGGTAGAAGTCACATGCATTACAACAATGATTTAGATATCCTTCAAAATCATTTTCTTCCTCCATCCAAATACACCTCGTACAACATGGGTCATATGGGTGTTCACAGAAAAACAGTTTTGGAAAATAATCATGTATGACGTATAATTCCTAAACATCAGATAAAACATGATTTCTAAAAAAATTTCGGACTGAAATTGAGTTGAAACATTATATTATTGGTCCTTTTAAAATACCATAAGTATGTTATGTGAGGTTATATTTTAAAAGCAAATATAAATAGGTTGCGCAAGGGTCTCCTTCCTCAGCACCATTTTAAAATCATAATATGCTTCAAATTCTTGTGATAAGGTAAAATATTTGAATGTACCTTGATAATATTTACCTTTCTTAAAAATATGAGAATACTGTGAAAATAGTATTTGTCTAAAAACAACCCATGATCCACAATGATAACGAGGTATAGTGGAGGTGTTTGTTATCTCAAACAACTTCTTGCATGTGAGTTGTATGCTAGAAAAAGTTTCACAATCATCCGAAGATGACTTTGCAATAATTATTGCAAGCATGTCATCAGGAAGAGATAGTAATGTCATTTTAGATCCCTCTCCTTCCATTCATAACCAACTTTACTTTTCCTGAAAAAAATGTTATAAAACAAGGATTTAACTGAAATAATAGATATAGGGACTAATCATGTGTCTCACAAGAACTTCTAATCCCTAAAGTTGTCTAAACCGACCTTTGATACCAACTATAAGGACCCAGCCTTAAACCTTACGTAATCTTGGGTTATTACAAGATTACACCTTGAGGATCTATTTGGAATTAGAGTTTTAGAGAATTAGATCATAAAACTTTCATTACATTCCATATATAAACAAAGTGGTTACATAAAGATAGTATTCCTCATTCCCATAAATGGAAACATATTTAAAATAAAACATGGATTCTTTCTTGACACTTCCTTAACACTATCATCATATCAGGTACCTTTCCCTTGACCTGTGAAAAACATTTCAAAAAAACTTGGGATGAGCATAAAAAGCTCAGTAAGGGATATAAAAATATGGAAAGGAAACATAGGTACATATATACATAAGAATGAGATCATACTTTACCCATAATACATAAGCACTTTAACATACCTCATCAAAACATGAATAAATCATATAAATCATAAGACATACAGGCAACTTGAGACATTCATAACATTCCTACATAGGGTGTGACCCTCTTGGTTACGTTTAGAATAGACAACACAGTATATTCCCTAAATCTATTTGGAGAAACCTTAACATTTCACTCCTTCACGTTACCCAATGCATTGGAGAGATATAACGGGCTCACCCTCCCTTATATTATCATGGAACCACTCATCTTCATAACAATGCCCAAGAACCTCAACATAATCGTATCACATAAAACATGCATAAAGGAAACATAATATTTCCACCTTTCAATCACTAAATATCAATACAACACATTGATATAAAAACATTATGAAAACCATCTTCAATACCAAAATAAAAGAAAAGTAAAACATGGTATTTATTTTACATTTTTAAAAAAGAATGTCTTGTAGATGAAGCTGAAACTCAAATAACGGTCACGGTAGCGGAGAAGTCGTTGTCGCCTCATACGTACGACAAAAACATTTCCTTTTGTCGTTTAGTAAACGCTTCGTATAAAAAATATTACTTTTGAATAAATGTAAAAGTCAAAGGGGTTTATACACCGTATAAAAGAAGGTTGTGTATAAAACAAAATATGCCTCAATGAAAGGAGATCGAGACGAAGTCCCATACCTCATATCCGACTTGACCCGACCGTTCTTTAATCTCCTGAATAATAAATCTGACTTAATATATACTTTCTTAAGAACCTTTTTCAAGTTAATTATTCCTTTTATACCATGTTATGAACATCATGTAATCATTTAAGTTAATAATGTTCATTTTGTTGGTATTTGGTTCTTAAGTCAAAAATAGACTTCTTACACTTACATGTTGTTAATTTGGTCAAAGGTTCGATATATCCATAATGATATTAATGATTTGGATAACATATATATCATATATATGTATTTATAATATTACATCACATTTAGAGGTAAGAAATGAAATGCACCGTTCATGGAGACGGAAAGCCGTACGTACGCATGAACGCTACTTCCATTTTTATTTCATATTTTCTGGAATGGAATCATAATGATATAAGAGTATATTATAATTCCAGTATAATAACATATATAATATCGTTAACTTTATCCCTTACAAATCCCATATATGGTATTAACGAATCAAATCACTTTCAGGGGGCGGTTGTCCGCACTTCCTAAAATGAAGATATCGGGTTTACCCATAATGGAAACAATAATGGTATGCCATAAATGAAAAATACATAAGCTTCAGGAAATAATAAACATATTATATATCATATATAAAAATAGTGACATCATAATGGCCACCTTTGAAGGTTTTAAATGAGTATTGAACAATCATCATTTCAGGAGGTAGAATTTCGACATCCACGGAAACCGTATGTTCTTTAACAATTTGATGCAGTTGTGTGAGAGTGTAGCTCGAATAAATATTATAACTACATCCTAGTATATTTAAGATACTGGTGTTGTTACAAAAGAAGTAAATAAAAAGAGTTTAGGGGGTTGGAGAAGCAAAATAAAACAAATGAACATTAGAGAATGAATTAACTTTAAAAGTGTAACTCCTTTTGATTTGAGCCTAAAGGCTTCTTTTGAAAGGATTCTGCCCAAAGGTAATCCACTGGGATGAGGAGAGGGATGTGGAGAGAGTAAATGGTCAGGGGATAGCCGAGCCAAAGGCTTTAGGAGTGTGTGAAATTAGGTAGAGGTGGGGGCCTTTTAAAAGAGGAGAGGAGGGGCACTTTTGGAAATCATGAAACTATTATTTTATTTTCAAAAGTGTTTCGAATTTCTAAGGTCCCACATTGATATATTTCTAAGATAATATGATAAGTCTTCTAAATATTCCCATTCAATAGTTTTTGGGAAAGTTTAGGTATTAGATTTTATATTATCATTTCATTTTATTTAAACTGTTCATTAATGAGGTCATCATTGCATCATCATGATGTCATAATTAAAGTAATTTATTTAATGTCTAAAAATTATAAAAAAGATATCCTGATGTAAGAAATATTTGTGTCATTATAAATAGTATTTATAGACAAAATTATGATTAGTATAACCCCTTCTAAAAATTGTTTTAGTAAAACAATTTATGTTAGTGTCATTTTCACCTTTATTTTAAAAAAGGCATTAAAGTCATTATCTCACCCAAGAGGCTCCATAGGGTCCCCTAAATCGACCCATGGGTTTTATTGGTCGGACATTACTTATAAAATAGGGTTAGGACAAGTGTCATGGTGTTTTCACATTTTTATAATATCATTTTTACCTAAAATTACACTAATTACCTCTAATCGCGATTAATGAAAAAAAGATACTATTCTTCCAAAAAAATTATTTTCATCCCATTGAACCACATTTTACATAATAATGACAACCATGTATGTCAGATTTTTAAAATTGAATACACATTAGTGGTAAACTTTCATTTAACTGAAAAATCAGTTTGCTTAATTACAACTTAGTTGTTTCACTATTCATCAAAAATTGATGTTTTTCTGAAAATTACCAAAAATTCACCCTAAGCTATATTTGATATTCCGAATTAAAAAATGAAGTGAATTTTACAAAATTCAAAACATATAAGTCACATTAATTAATTTAATAATTAATTCCCGATGTCAGAGTAAATAGCCTGTTTTTATAAAACAATAAGTATCAAAAGATTGACACCAGTTTATGACTAATTTCAAAGTGAAATTGATTCCAATGACCACCATTGGATTAATTGGTAAAAATATATTCATATTACACATTAATACCAATTCAAATGATAATCTAATCATATAAATAAATTAGATTAAAACGAGGTTTTGAATTTAAAATACAACATTTTACACTATTCATAAAAAAATGAACTTTATTAGAAAGATACCAAAAATTTACACAAAGTACATTTTGATGTCCTGATTCTAAAGAAGAATTTTATTTTGTCAAACATAACACATAAAATTGTCAAAAAGTGGATTTAAAAGAGGTTCTCCATCAAAAGGCGGTTAATCGACCTTTTAAAGAATATTAGAATGTTTATGCATAAAATTTGATTCATTCACATTTTTAATCCTCTAAAATTTATTGTAAAAAGTAAAATTATTTTACAAACATATATAATCATTTGGTAGTTAGTTCTGTTCATTCCCGCCATTACAACGGCTAGGTGTTAACTACCATTTAAAATAATATTATTTTATTATTAGATTGCAATATAAGATTTCAATGAAACTCTTTGTTGCGTATCGGGTACACTATTGAACATAACAACCCCTTTAAAGTAAAATTAATATTTAATTCGTTAATATTCATAAATATTAAAATTATTTATTCTTTATTTACCTGGGATGTTACAAAAGCACATATCACATCAATTTCAAAAAGATTGAAATTCAAGAATGCTGCAAAGGCAAGCAGAATATGAATAGATTCAAGTATAGCTACTGGAGCATACGTTTCTTCATAGTCTATTTCCATGTGCAGATTATAGCCTTTAGCAACTAATCGAGCTTTATTCCTAATGATGATTCCATTTTTATCCACTTATTTCTGAAGACCCATTTTAGTCCAATAATAGATGTTTCCTTAGGTCTTTCACCCATGTTCTAGACATTATTCATTTTGAATTCATTTAGTTCATCTTGTAAGGCTTTAATGTGATCAATATCACCTAAAGCTTTATTAGAGATTTTTGGTTCCAATTGGGAAAGGAATGCTAGATGAACTACTTCATTTCATAGAGAACTTCTAGTCCTTAAAAGTTGATTCACATCACCAATGATACTATCAATAGGATGATTCTTAAGAAACAACTAGTTTGGGTTTTGTAAAACTTGTTCGTCAACATAGGGTGAGAAATGATCTGGGGTAAATGTTTCAGAAGCATATTCTTGAACAATTTCTTTAACAGAAGTATTTTCTATAAAATCATGATAATCAATTTTTTAAAACGCATCCGGGATGGAGGTTGGGAGTGTTTAAAAACAAAAGAATTAGTTTGATCAAATTTTACATGTACTGTCTCTTCAACAGTACAAGTGTTTTTTTGAAAAATCTATAAGCCTTAGAAGTTGTGGAGTAGCCTAAGAAAATTCTTTGATCATATTTTGGTGTGAATTTGTGTAAGTTATATTTTGTATTCATAATGAATAAAAGGCGTCCAAAAATATTAAAATAGGAAAGTCTAGGTTTTCTACCATTCCATAACTCATAAAGAGTTTTATTAAGAAAAGGTCCAATTAAAACTCAATTTATAGAGTAATAAGAAGTACTAATGGCTTCAGCCCAAAAATGTTTAGCTACGGAATACTCACTCAACATGGTTATAATTATCTCTTGAAGAATTCTATTTTTTATTTCAACTACTCAATTTTGTTGAGGTGTTCTGGGTGCTGAGAAGTTGTGAGTAATACCTCTTCTACTATAAAAAGATTCAAAATTAGAAATTTGAAATTCTCCTATATTATCACTATGAATATTTTTCAACGGAAGGTTTTTCTAATTTTTAACTTCGGCTCTCAAACTTTGGAAATAAGAAAAATCTTCAGGATTCTTTGCTAGAAAATAGACCCATATAAATTTAGTGTAATCATCAACCAAAACAAATACATATTACTTTTCCCAATGCTTCCAGTTTGTGTTGGACCAAAAAGATCCATATGCACTAGCTGAAATGCATCAGTGGTTGAGACTTCATCAATGGACTTAAATCATGATTTTTGGTTCTTTCCATATTAACATGGTTCACCGACATTTTAAGAATACAACCAAAGCTCCGGTAGATCTTTAGCTAAACCTTTCTTAGATAGTTTTCATAATTTCCTAATATTACAGTGTCCTAGCCTTCAATTCCACAACCAATAATGATTTTCCATTTCACTAGGAAAAGTTAATTATTGGAACCTAAGGTCTTCTAAGTTTAGTGTGTAAACGTTCTCTTTCAAATGGGAAGAATTAGTAAACTCCTCCTTGTAATTGTGTACTAGAAACTTATTATTCCTTAAATTCACACGGTAGTCTTCATCACAAAACTGACTTATGCTAATGAGGTTGTTCTTAATACCCTTAACAAATAAAACATTTGAAATTAATGTATTTCCAAGAAGAACAATGTTACCTATACCAATAATTTCTCCCGGAGCATTATCACCGAAAGTTACTTTTCCTCTATTCATTTTGATAATCTTTTCAAAATAGTATTTTTTTCCAGTCATGTTCTGGGAACATACACTATCCATGTACCAAGTGTTACTATTTGTACATTCTCTATTTTCCTGAAAGAAGAAAAATTTTAGGTTTTCAGAATCCAGACGTGCTTTGATCTGGAAATATCAGAAAGCCAAATTTTGGTTACCCACATCTTCATAGAAAAATATGCCTTATGAAATCCTAAAGATTGGGTTTTGTTTAGAGATCAATTCTTTACCCAGTGACCACCATATTGACATTTTTGCAGAATGGGGCACATTGAGGAACAAAGTAGTTGTTACTAAAAATCGGTTTAGAACTAGTGTAACAAAAACGAGAAGTATTCCTTAGAGGTTGGATTTGTGAATACATTTTATCAATATTTTACTTACCTAGGGTAATGTTTGACAAACACATCCTCAAGGAGAATATATCGGATTTAAGTTTTATAACAAGGTTCTTGACTTAAAAAATATTCAACTTTGAACAAGAGCTAGGCTCGAAAACATCCTTCTTAGAAATTACGTTTTCTAGATCTTTTGAATGTTTATTCTTCCAAGAACATACTTCCTTTTGATTTTTTGAAATACTTTTAAAATCAGCTTTTTTCTTATCAAGATCTTTAGAATAATCTGATATTTCCTTTTTAAGAATAAAATTCCTAGAATTTTCCTTATTTTGTTTTTTCTTGAGTTTTGAATTCTCATTTTCAAGAAGTTTGGAAAACATAGAAACTAATTCATAGGTAGGTAAAGTATTATATTCATCAAAAGAGGATTCTTTATCCAAAGAGTTATAATATTTACAATCATTATAATTCTATGAAAATTTGGCTAATGATTCAGCATTCTATACCATAGACATCAAGAAATGATTATCAATAGGTATCATGGCTATAAGACCATTATTCTTCTATCCAGAAGATTCATAATCCGATGATTCATCTGAAGAGTCTCCACAACTATAACTCCACGTGTCATTGGATTTCAACACTTTCTTCACCTTGGACTTGTAATAATTCTTTCTGTTATTCTCAAAATGTCTTTCCATTCATTCCTTTTTCTTGAGCATAGGGCAATCATGTCTTATGTGTCCATATCTCTTACATTCATAGCATGTAACTTCTCCATATTTCTTATCTTTCCATTCCTTCTTCTTGTATTTAGATAGAAAGTTCTTATATCCAGCTATCTTGTTCATCATTAGAGCGTGATTTGCTAACTCATTTTTTGTGGACTCACTTCCACTAGATTCAGAATGTTTAAAAACTTTATTAGATCTGAATCTAGTAACTCTCTCAGGAGTCTTGTCTTTCATATGATTGGAATTATTAGTAAATGCTACACTGCCATTTCCATTATTCTTCTAGACTATAACATCATCTCTCTTCATTATAGTCCCATGATAATGAAGAGTTCCAAACAGCTCATCAAGGGTAATCTGAGTAACCTTTCCATTCTCATCAATTACTGTTCTTTTAGAATCCCATTCATTCGACATGATGTCAATGATCTTTTCAATAATAGCTTTATCATCCATACCTTTCTCTCCCATTGATTGAAAGCAATTAACTATAGTAATGAATCTCTGTTGTACTTCACATATGGGTTCACCATAAGGAAAACTAAAACCATGATATTCAGCTCTAAGCATGGCCCTTCTAGTCTCAATTACATTGGAAGTTACAAAGTGAGTAACTTCGAGTTTCATCAATATAGAATTTGCTGCTTCACATGAAGAAATTTGGAAATATATATTTCTAGTCATTGAAGAAAGTAGATTATTACGTACCTTATAGTTTAGTTGGTAATCATGCTTTTCTTGATTTTTAAAGGCACTTAATTATTTATCATGAGTATTGTATCTACCAGTAAACATAAAAAAAATTTCAACCCCAGTGTTAATAATGAAATTCTTCATGGGATCTCTCAAATATTAGTATCCATTACCATCAAATATTGGTGGTCTAGTTGGAATAATATTTTCTATGGAACCAGCATTTATTCCTGCCATCCTTAAGAAAATCATTGGAAAAAAAACTTGTTAGAAGTATAAGTTTTTAAACAAAAGAAAATATTCTAACCAAGGAAAAAATGTTACTCTAAGAAAAATGTGAACCCGAACAATGATTCCCAAAAATATGAATCTGGAAAGTATTTATTCGAAAATATGAATCTGAATTATCAAATCCAATAAAGACAAGGGAGAAGATAAAAACATCTGAATCTAATCGTCATATTAATTCAGATTGAACAAAATCTTCTGATTAAATTGCTAGGATGGTATGTTACTGAGTATGATATACTCAATAATAACAAACGTAGGATTGAAATAAGAATGTGATTCTCAGATACAATAGGGGGGGTGAATTTTACCTTTTAAAAATTTCCCTAGGTGGATTTCTAGGATGGTTAATTTTTAACAAGGTTAAAAATGATAATTCACAAAACCACTAAAGTGTTCAAAATGAATATTTTACCTCAAAGCGTATAGAATCTAACTAAATATGAGTGAATGTAAGGAAGTATAAGAATGTTATAGTTTCCTTAAAAATAAAAAAATATAATGGAGAAAAGTAGTAAAACTAGAAGAAACAAGTATAAAGTCTTTTGACCCAAAGAGAAGGGTATCCAACAACCTTGCATTAAGGTCCCTTGATTTATACGTTCAAGAAATTCAACCTTACGCTCAATAGGGTAATCCCTTCATACAAAGATAGGAGTCTATCTTGCTATCCATGCAAGCTATCAACTATTTGGTAGTCAGCACCTCTATCATCCTCAACAAGGAAGCCCTCAACTTCAAGGTGTTGGAAACTCTGTCTTCCTATCCTCGGAAGCCCATGATTGTACACAACAACAATCGGAGTCGCAATAATAAAATATGCAGAAGGAAATGTTTGAACATGCCATTCAAACTTTATACACGAAGCTTGAGAGTTGATAAGAACCTCTCTCTGTAGAAATCACTTCAACATCATGTAATCACAGATGTCAAATATTAGTATCGATCTCATTTAAATGATCTCCTATTTATACACAAATCTCCAACAGTTATCTCCCTCCTCCAGTGGTAAAATTTCTCCTTGAATTTTGGAGGGACCTGTACAGGTGTCACTCAACCAATAGTTATTCAATAACTGAAATCACGACATTGTTTTCTAATAAACAAGTGTTTGAATAACTAAAATGATATTCGGAATAAAAGTAAATAAATGTTCGTATTCTAACCAAAATGTAATTCAGAGTCTATAATAACAAGATATTTGGATTCTGTTTTGTAGGAATTCCGAACCTGAATTCTATAGAAATTTGGAGTCTGAATTTCAAGGAAATTCAGATTCTGGTTTCACTAGTATTCGGAACCAGAACATACAATGATCAGAGTCAGAGTTCATGGGAATTCAGAGTCAAAACTCATAAGAGTTCATATTCTAAGTTCATAGAACTCAGAGTCAGAACTTAGATAAGTTCGTAATCTGAATTCGGAGTCGAACTACATGTGAGTATTATCCCTAATTCAGAGTGGAACATGATGAAAGTTCATACTCAGAATTCATAGGGGAACTTCATTAGAGTTCGTATCCAGAATTCGTAGATTAAATTAATTAGAGTTTGTATCCATAATTCGGAGTGGAACTTCATTAGAGTTTGTATCCAGAATTCGATGTGGAACTTCATGAGAGTTCGTATCCAGAATTCGGCATGAAACTTCATTAGAGTACATATCTAGAATTCAGAATGTATCTTCATTAGATTTCGTATCCAGAATTCGGAATGGAACATCATTAGAGTTTGTATCCAGAATTCGGATCCTAAAACAGAATGCTTCAAATCTAAGTATTATTTGATTCTGTAGTTTTAGATATGAATATGATTTTTATACTTAAGAAACAAATATTGACATAAAAAATGAAAACATGGGTGGGGTAAATTCATTTGGGAATTAAATTTTCCTTATAGAAGTAATATATATATTTGAATAAGTATAAGGTTTTTGTTATTTTAAAAACAATAAGGAATGTAAATGTCAAAATGAAAACCTTATTGGCTCAATGCCACACTCTATTAACATCATAAAATGAAAAAATTTCTTAAAAATTTATATTCCTTTCTATTATTTGGAATTCCTGTGGGATATTCCCCCACTATTTGAGGAGCATTGTCAGTGACTACATCCTACCACACAAATATTAAGCATAAATGTGGGGAAATCTGTTAATAATTCGAAACACACATCTCAAATATGATATCACAACATTAACATAATTTCACAAAAAATGGAATACATATTGTCATAAACATTACTCGTTAAATACAATTCTAATGGATATAAACCCCACACTAATAATAAACTCCACTATCCTTACCATGGGATATTGTAAACCATTGGTTAATCATAAATACATAATCACACACCTTTCATTATCTTTCATTTTTATCCATTTCAGTTCCAATAACTAAAATATTTCTCATTTGGGATCCATTTTCTTCATTCTGATTCAAAACATCACAATTAATCGCATTTAATTTTTTTAAATATGTAATTTTTTAACAATTTCCATTATTATTCCTTTTAAATTTAATCTCTTGAAAAAATATCATTAGAAACCAGTTCTTTGAAGATCCAACATAGACTAAATGAATTTTTAAATATGATATCCCATCCAAAACCAAAATTTTGAGTGTTTCTAACTTGATGTGTGTCACATATATCCATATTATCCTATAAATATACATATATAAAAACTCCTTCAATTATAGGCCATCATTAGACTCTTAAAAAATAATATCATCCCACTTCATGTGATTCACCCTTGGTGAAATAACTTAAAACATTAACAATCGAACATTAAGAGTAGTCATCACACCCTTGGTACTTGTGGTTTATCCCAAAAATGGGATAAATACTCCCATAATCAAACTTATTTAAAATGATTTACATATCACAATATCAAATAAACCATTCAAAATTAGTAAATATATATAAATAAAAATCTATGATACCATTTTGTTACATCCCGACCTAGGATCCACTATAACTGGTTCCCCAATTCATTTTACCACATAAAAATAAGTGCACCACCCTATATTTAAAATGATTATGGCTAGTAGTAATGGAATAATAGATGTTTTTGGGTAAATATACTCTCTTTACCATGGTAAAAAAACGTAGGAAACAAGAAACCATCGAATAAAAATAATAATGAATTCTACAAACATTACATAACTCATTCCCAAACTGATGATAAACCCTCAAACTAATATATTAATGAATGACATGTTGTGTTATTCTAAATTTCTATAAGTAATTAAATATGAAACACTATTTAGATGCCCCGATATGAGTTTTTTCATGAGGTCTAGTCCCCTCATCCATGCTCCATCATAGGTCCCACAACTACCACCTTGCATTTTGAATTTTACCTTACATTGACATGCAACCATGATGACTTCTTGGGAACCTAATAGTGAGAAAAAGTATGGAATGTGTTAAACTTGTAGACCACCACAAAATTTTTCTATAATAACACAATGTCTCTTCATAGTGTATACATAAGTAAAAATAATAAAAGAAATGAACTAATTAGAAAAATTTCCATTATTTAATAATATTTAAATAAATAACATATGTTATTAACTGTCAGTGTCACCCATACTAATCAAACCTTATTGAGACCAATTATGTTCCTCTGATCCTTGTTTCAAATGGGTCATGTGTTGTAATACAATGAGAACTAGTCTAAGTATCCAATAATGACCCAAAATTTTCTTTTTACCTTCCTAATAATGTTATGGAAAACCATGTTCATACCCTTAGTGTTAGTATAATTATTATTTTGAAAACATTACTAGAATTGGGGTTCGTA
This sequence comes from Viscum album, assembly GCA_963277665.1. Classification (NCBI taxonomy): domain Eukaryota; kingdom Viridiplantae; phylum Streptophyta; class Magnoliopsida; order Santalales; family Viscaceae; genus Viscum; species Viscum album. Next base: position 64,332,777 of record OY728165.1, on the reverse strand, counting down.
TACCATCAGTCTGGCCCACCCAATGGAAAGGAACATAATTCCAACATCCCATCCATCAATTTTTTCACATTTTCCAATGCTCTTCATCATTGATTTTTTTTATTATACCATGACTACACTGGTTCCTGATTTAATTTATCACAATTCCATGGTTTATTTCCTTCAAAACATTCAAAATCTAGATAGTTATTATATTTTACACTTAAAGGACCATTAAAACCATTTATCACCCCTTTCATGCTAGTTAACAATATAGAAAACCCATTTAACCATTTCTTGTAGTAAACTATTTCTAAACCATTACTCATTTAAATTATTCAAGATAATAAAAACAACCCCTTGTTACATTCCAAAAATAGTACAAAAATTAAAATTGATTAAATCCCATATGAAATTAATTATTCAATTTAAAACATAATTCTCATTATCGAGGAAGTGGAACACATCATTGGTGACTATAATCCTGGTATAATCAAATACATTGAATACAATGGGGATTAAGAGGGGTTCAACACACCATTTATACACCCAAATTATATGTTTTTACCATGCATCCAAATTTACTACATAAAAGAAGAATATAATAACCTCATACACTTGAATCGACACAAAGAATATGTGAAACAACTTATAGACCACTTACCACACATTCTTATATGAACGCTCAATTAACCTTAGCCCTTGATTATAAATCAAAAAAACATCAAATACTAAAACTAGAATCTAATAAACAATAATATTTGAGAGTATTTAAATGGATAATAATAATTATGCAAGTACTATTTTAGAAAAAATATGAAATATGAGTTATAGACTCTCCTAATGTTTCACTTCGCAACCAACATATTTTCAAATGACTCAAAATTGAGGTAAGAAGATCCTTGGAAGAGGGGTGATCTTATAGTTTGACACTCAAGACATTAGAGATTGATAGTAGAAGAAAATAAAGTTATAAATCATAAATCGTGATGGGGGAATGTGAAATAATCTTTGTAATGTGGCACATGGTTTTTCCACATGGTTGATTAAATCGAGTGATAATCGTTCAATGCCAATTGTCTCGGAGGGGTCTTGGATCACATGGTCCCTTGGAGAGACCAAATGGTGATCAAAACCATGTAGAGTATATACATTTGGGTAAATCGAAAACAACACAGTTATCAGGCCCCCCTTGAATGTTTTTAGCGTTACACCACCCCCTATAGGATGAGCAATTAAACTGCATTATACGTAATAACTATGCACTAACCATGTGCCATACATAACTTATCCTATTTTAATCCAATTTTTTGTACCGAACCGAAATGACACCACCAAGTCCCACCATATAATTGTGAACCATTTAATTAACCATTATAAAGGTATTTAGCTAGAAATTGAAACAAGTAAGTCCCTCTTTAAATTTCCAGGATCTTACATAACTCCTTCATTTTCTATTAAATCTCGGCATTGTATTATTCAATGAAAAATCCCTGTAAATCCTTCTCCATTGTATGCTTTAAAAAATGTTCCTCATAGGGAGTCATTCTAGTAGTGGGGGTAATCATTTATTTCATTTTTTAATTTGAATTTATCATAACTATAAATATTTACCAATCAAAATTTTAACTATACAATGACTCTATTATCAATAGTTACGATGGTTAATGTCATTTTATATTTATCATGATATACCATATAATGTTCCAAAATAACCTATGTTGTGTCTGTGTATTACATAACTATTTTAATTAATAAGTAATTTATTTATTTAGAATGTAATATCATTTATAATTTTTCATTTTTGTATCATGTACAATCCATAATTGATCTTCATTCTCTTGCATAAATTTTGAAAATTTGAGAATTAAATCAATAAATAAAAGTATAAACTGAAATCGTAACCCGATAAAGAATATATTCTTTAAATTCATGATAATATATAGATAAATTCTCAGATTAAATAGCATCACTATAATTTACTTGTGGTAATAATTAATATGGAATGTTTCCTTTGGTATATCATCAATTTTGTAAGTCAACTAAAAGTATCCAGATCCAAGAATAACATTGGAAAAATATAGATCTCCTTATAGTAGATAAAAGAAAATTAAATTTCAGAATGTGAATACATATTCATGATTCTGATCTAGCTAAATTTCTGATAAACAATATATAGTCTCATTGACCCATATCTCATCCTAATGAAAAAAATAAGTGCTCCCCAAGATGTTGTACTAGGATAAATGAATCAGTAATCATTACTCCCATGCATTGGATTCTTCAATTTCTATATCTCCATTAGGGCCATTCTATATAGATTCATTTAAATATTTTTAACACTAGGTATGACAATATTGTAATATCTACTTCATGAATTAGTGGAATACTAGGAAACCCTTCCAAAAACAATCCATCAATTACCAGTATAATATGAATGCATTTTATAATTTTTTTATAAAAAATAGTAAAAGATAAAAACCCTGTTATTATTAAAATATAATCCCATAAAATGAATTTAATTAACATTAATTGTTAATTTATTTCTTCACCCCAATAAATGATTATAGGTAGCATTAGAATATAAAACATGACATTCCATCCTCAGAAATTGATGTAAGATTTTGGTAAATAATTCTAATTGATTCCTACAATAACATAAAATTCAACTAGAGGAAAATAACAAGAATTATTGGAAGAACATTTCAACCAACATTAATTAGATTAGAATCATAGGCTCCAGATGTGATCAATATACCATCACTAGTTTTTAAAAAAAATATAAAAACTATTCATTAATTCTATGAATAAGCATTCATTGTGATCTTTACTGATATATAGAAATTTATATATCAATAATCAAATAGGGTAATTCAATATCTGATGAAACATGAATCCTCAATAACTTGATAAATTTTTATTCAATAACATAGAAAATAAAAAAGGATTATTATGTCCTTTAATAATCTTTAATCAATGTGATCAATAATGAAAAATCATTAATAGGATATCTAAATCATTTCATGATATTTCAAATCTATTATACCATAAGTTTCTCCAAGGTAATTCAAATTAATAATCAGTTTCAATACATCATAATGTATCATAAATAAATTTTAGATAATATAAAAATATCCCTGAGTAGTGTAAAGCCTATTTCATAATCTGGGGAAAATAAACATACAATATAATGATGGATGATATATACTCTACCAAATCTTTTTTTGGTTATTAATTCTGAATGACTCAATTCTAAAACAACATGATCTTATATGATCTATAAAGGGATGATTTCATGGAAAAACACACTCATGTATTCACCATAACATTATATTTTCTCCTATATATATGATTATATACAAAGATATCAGTAAATATTGCACATTGTAGATTCAAAAGGTGGATAAACCTTACTCTGATACCAAATAATGCAACCCATGGTTTTCATACATAGATATTACATCTTAATTGATAAATATTCATTAAAAAAATTATAATCCATGATACAATCAGATAGGTTTAGTGTATTTATAAAAAATTATATAAAAAAAATATTTAATAAGAGGTCTTCAACATCACCCACTATGTTCTTATTAACTAGAACACTTCCCATATATATCTGACGTATTACCCTTCTCCATAAAAATGGTGTAGAAAAAATGTGATAGGTTATGCTCATATTATTATTAATGGTAACAAATTGTGATATAAATTATCACATAATCATAGAATGAGTGTAAGGGTTTATAAAAATGAGATTATCATTTGATAACCATACTGATAATATCATCGATTATAATATTGAGTCATGATATTAACATTGGTGATTCCAAATTCTTATGGGTCATGTCTATTATTTTGATAACGCCATCTGCCATGACGATGTTTTTTTATATATGAACTACCAGATGTGATATTATATGTCATGATCATGTTCTTTTCAAATCATGTATATCATACTATTTTTTATGAGGACCTATTGATATCATCCATGTTTACCGTAACTGAGCATCTGAGATCACAATTTTTTTTATGATTCTATTGTCTATTATTATGAAAAATGTTTTTTCATAAAATGGTAACTATGTAAGGAGTAAATTGATGTATATGTTTAATATCCAAAGAAAAATATATTTATTATGTATCTATTCGTTAATAGAACTAATACTTTATGGTTCCATGGTGTGTATGATTTTATGATGTATTAATTATTATACTAAATTGATGTAATATTCATGAATGTGATACTTGGGTTACCTCCGTAGGTATTATAATAGGGTTTAGTTATTTTTAATAATAGTTGATGATAAATGTGGGAAAACCTATGAAAACTTATAATAAAACAATGTTATATGAGATAATCTTTTTGTCTCCTTGGTTGATTTTAAGGTAATAAAATTTTGGAAATTTTAGTAATGATTTATCATTATTATATGATTTTTGACATTGATGATTGTTGATTGATACCAATATAAGAACTCTGGTTTTACCAAATGTTTTCAACTTAGTGGAAATAGTTTGATGAAAAATGTGACATCCAATGAAATAATTGTCCCCATGAAAATATATTTACAATGGGATCTATGATGAAAAATATCATTATTATTCATAGGAAAACTGTTCTCTTTATTACCCATTAATTCATCATTTATTAAATGATATTAAACATAATAATACATGTATTATTTAGAATACTAGTTTCTTTGTGATGTATGTACATAACATACAACATAAAACATGGAATACATTGCCATTATTGAAAATAGACTCTACATGCACATATTATTCCATAATACTCAAAACATCTTGGGATAAATTAGGGACATATATAGAAAAGGTAGAGGTATAAAATATATTAATGGAGTAAATTTAGAATAACCAAAAAAATTATTACTTCTTAGACAATAATAATATAAATGAGACATAAAAGTGGTAAAAATAATAACATGAACAATGAGTTATGATATATAATTATTTGATAAAGAAACCATGGTAAATGTGGAAACAAGCATTATACATGACATCATAAACATTGTTAAAGGATAAATTCCAAGACATCATGATGGAAAAATTACCATGAATTATATGTTTACCCTCTAATACATTACAAGATTTCTAATGAGACTAATAAATTACCAAATTCATTGTGGCATAATATAATTATGGGTGCACTAATAAAATTCATTTCATTTACATGCATAAGTAATCCACATAGATCATAGAAAATGAAATCATTTATGGGTGCATAAATGTGAAAACCCTCAATAGAAATGTGGTATGGGTATTCACTATACATTTGATTGGTAGGGAAAATCATTCTCAAATTTTGGTAGTGTGATAAGGGAAAATGTTCATGGGAGGGATTAATGAGAGTGAAAAAGGCCTATCATCATTTTAATATAAAACATAATGTATTGGAAATATGGAATAAGATACTCCATCATTAAGAATTGTATATAAATAACATAATATTATAAATATACATGAATAAATTGGTGAATGATAGGATTCCTTACTAAATTTCCACATGGTAAGGGGTGTGAATAAAGTTTCATGTGGAGTTTAATGGAATTAAAAGGGGTTATAATCTTTCATATATAATATTTTTTGTAATTAAGATATCTAATAACATGTCCCAACATAAAAAATTGGAAATTATGTAAAATAAAATTAAATAGTTGCATGAATAAAAATGAGAGTGGTAGATCCCTTACATAGAGAGTGTGATTCGAATAACAGAAGAGGTTCTTGTTGAAATATTTGGGAAACCTAGGGAAAACTGTAGAGAGGGTAGGTATGGGATGAAAAATTATCCATATAATTGAGTGTGGGTAAGTGAGTGCATTAGTGATTTTATATAGGAAATGAGTGGGGAATTGTTTATTCTTTCTCAAATATGGGCTTTGGAATATATATAAAAAATTTATAAAACCCACAACATTACTATAGTTTTTTCCAAATCTATAACCCAATGAGGGGTGTTTTTAATTATTTTATAAGGAAATGTATTGATATTGTTAAAATATTTCTCTTTTTGAAGTATATGTGAGTCATGTTCTAAAAAATTATTCTTAAATCATAAAATATATTATTTGTTTTTTATGATTCATAAATAAATATTTTAATTAATTAAATAAACATAGAAAAATTATTCCAAATTTTAACAATATATTTTTTCATGTCTAACATTAATTGTAATAGTAAATTCATTTTTTGGAGTTATGATGTCATAATACACTGTATATCTTTATAATATATTTAAATTTTACTTGAAAATTCAATTATCTCATAAAATTATGAGTAAATAATCGTTGTAAAATTATTATTCACTAATTCCATAAATAATATTTATTTTATTGATTTTTTCCTAAATATGATAATGTTTACTTTTAAAATAATCGACATTCACTGGGGAATACTGGGGTTTTTTGCAATCATATTTTTCAATCCCTTATAATAATTACATTACACATCATAAAACAATTTTTAATATTTATGTTTAATAAAAATTATTTAACAATAATAATTTATTAAAATATCATTTAAAACAAAAATCCATTAATTCATAAAATCCTTATTTGAATTGGAATAATACTAAATAGTACAATTTTAGGATTTATTGTATAAAATTCAAAGTCATATATATTGTAACAATTGTATGTTATATTTATTTTTATTTATTATATAAAATATACATATTAATATTATTGGGGTATTAATACATATCCCTTAATTACATTAGTAAACGCTCTAAGGGTAATGTGCACAATTGTGTGACATTTATGGGGAGGTGTAGTGTACTTGGTTTGGGACATCATCTCTATGAGCTTGAACTTCTCCAGTAATTGGATTTTCTAATGCATATGTTTTTTATTTCCGCCTGGGATTAGTCATGTAGAAATCCTAGTGGTGTTACCTCACATTGAATCTCTAATAAATTGTCTTTATTACTTATGATCATAAACGTTTCATCCATCACTTACAATTTATGGACCAATTGGGTTTATCAAAACACTGCAGTTATATAGATCATTTGATTAGGGTTTAACAACTATATTATCAATGATCAATATGATTACCTATTATTTAAATTTGTTTGGATAAAACAAAAAAAGGAAGTTCAAGAGTTTTCAATAGCCATAATACATAATAGGGAATTTAATTCAACTAAAATGGACTTTTTATTTATAAATGATCGATTTGGTAATTTCTTCCACCCTTTATAAATTTTACTCTCACAATTATCATTTCACACAAAATAGTAGATTAGGGTAACTCTATTTCACCACCTCCTTCTATTCCCACACTACTTCTTAAATCATTTTGTTTCTCCTTATTACATTAACCAGTAGAAATGATTTATAACATAGTAATATATATCTATACACTAAGATTTTTATCGGATAATATTTATAGGAAATTTAATTATTCAATGGTTCTATATCTAGATTGAGTTCATGTGAGGGCTTTGGTATATACTTGATCAACTGGGATATGTGGAACACATCATGTGCCTGAGATAGTTTTGGTGGGAGTTATAGTTGAAAGGCCACATCTCTATTGTGATCATGGTTCTCAAAGAGACCAATCTATCATGGAATAATCATTTCCTTCATCTAAAATCTATTGAATTTCATCCATTTAGATATTTCATGGAATATATTTTCTCCATCATCGAACTGTAGCCATTATAGATAATTTTTAATATAGATATTTTATTGACTATGCGAATCAAAGATGTTTTGTTGAATGCCCTTGATCTTTTCAAAATTTTCCTCAACCATTTAAGGCCATAGAATTATGTGTTCTCCAACATCATCTCAAAATATTTGTATTTTACTCCAATTAATGTAGTTGAATTTATAGGGATCTCTTTGGATGCATCAGTAGAAAATTTTATTGTATGAGAACTCAACCAAAGGAACAAATTTATCCCATCCTCTGTTGAAGTCAATTAATAAATCTCTCTACATTTCCTCAAGTTTCTAGAATGTCTACTCGTGAATGAAATCAGTATGAGGGTGATAATACATTCTGAAGTTTAACTCATTGTTTAGATCATGTTTAATACTCTTCCAGAATGTGTTTGTATAAGAGGGTTCTCGATCAGATATAATTGATAGTTTTGTTCCATAAATCCTCACCACTACTATAATATATATAATTGGAATTTTATTGAATGGGAATTCCTATGAAATTTAAATGAATTGATAAGTATTTGTATGATGATCCACTTAAAATATTAAAATTATTTCTACTTTATGTCTTCGGTAGACTTGATCCAAAGTACATGGTTATGTTTTCCAATTTCATGGAAGGTATGGGTAATGGTTTCATTATCACCATATATTTTTGACTTTACACATTCACTTAATGACATACAGGACATCATGATGTATAATCTGTGATCTTCTTCTTTGTATTGTCCAACAAATAGTGCTATCAGATATATTGATGTATCTTTGTGCTCCCTGGATGGATGGAGAAACATGAGAAATGTACATCATCCAAGAAATCCATATTTAACTCATGATTTAATTTAAATAATAGTCATGACAAAAATATCACAACTTCTTCTTCATTAATTTAGATCTTAGAGGATTTCTATTTTCATATAGCTTCCATTTCCTTTAAAATCTACACATAATATCTTTGACAATTCATTATCCTCTCCAGATGGGATATTTTAGAAATAATTTGTTATATGATTAATTATTTTCCTTACATTATGATTCATGTTATAATCATTTTTATGTCTAATGAAATATGATCCTTAACAATTCTAATCAGTGATAAAAATTCTCCATCCTTTCTACATAGAACAACCTTTACACTATTTTACATTCCTTGAAGGTAGTGGATTATAATTTCATAGGATTTAATCAGATCAAACCATATTCACTAGTTCATATTCACTTGTTTTTTTATGAATATATACATGAGGAAATTATGATCTATATATATTTTAATCTTTTCCCCAATAAAATAATACCACCATATTTTCAATGTGATGATCAATATATCTATCTCTAGATCATGTGATAGGAAGTTCTATTTGTGAACTTTCTATTACCTTGAGGTATATGATATCACATTATTAATATTCATTCACACACATCCCAAGCCCTCATTCAAAGCATCATTGTATATCACAAAAATTATCCATATGACTGTAGCATATGAAAAGGTGTAATGAGAATTATATTTTTTGACTCATCTAATTATCTTCACATTCATTGTTCCCAACTAAAATGAATCCCTTTCAGAGTTATCTTGCTTACAGGGTTTTATAATCAAGATTAATTTCTCACAAATTTTCTGTAGTACACAGCTTATATACTGAAACTAGGCATTCCAATCATAGATATTTAAATTGTTCATCTATTAATTGATTCATTCTTTTAAGGCTATATATATATATATATATATATATATCCCATTTCAAATGATAATATTCACAAAAAATATAAAATCCTTCAACATGAACTCACATTTTTTTTTACTTTGCATAAATATTCTCATATCTTAAGGTCTTTAGAACTGTTCTAAAATGATTCTCATTATCCTCATTACTTTTTAGGTGGAATAAAATTTGATCTATAAATACTAAAAAAAAATTTCTCAGTAATCCGTAAATACCCTATTCATAGGGTCTATGAAGATAGTTTAAACATTAGTGAGTCTGATTGGTATTACTATTAACACATTGTTCATTTACCATGTTCATATAGCAGTCATGGGGATATCGTCCTTCATCACCCATATATTATAACACCTTGACCGAATATCCTTCATAGAGAAATTAGGAAATCCATGTAGCTAATATAATAAGTAATAAATCCAAGGTAGAAGATAATTTTATTTATATTTTTTTTGTTGAGCTTGTGACAATCAATTGAAAGGTTCATTAACCCATCATTTCTCTTAATGAAGAAGACAAGTGAAGAACTTCTGCATATAAACCCTTTATATAGATTATATTGTATTATTACACTATCTCATCATGTACCACAATAACCCATCAATATAGAGTCATTTATAATTTTAAAATTCTAGTTCTATGTTTGATTGAATATTCAACCACTCTGCTATAAGGATGTCCATGCAATTTTTTGGGACACGCATCACCACATTCCCTCACAATATGAATTTCTTAATTATTGAACTTATCATTAGAGTCAGTCAGTTTAGAAATATATTATTTCTTTTAGATTAATATTATTCATTCATGTGATTTTGGTGCTAATGATAATTCATCAAACTACTAGCGCTCATACATAATTGAGGGATGACTCACAATATAGAGAGTTATTTTATTACGTTGGGAATTTATGTTCGATCTATATAAGTAAAATAAATCCATGCCCCAAATTACATTAAATTCCACTAAAGAGAGTATCAAAATTTTCTCTATGAAGATAAACACAAATTTTATTAAAGTGGATTAATTATATACCTGGGATTCAATAATTTCACCATTATCTAATTTCACTCACAATTATGTTTTCATGAATTATTGTGGTGTTTAAATTGTTCTTCCAATCATGCATGATATGCAGTAATAGAATGATATATAATAAAAAATAAAGTTCATTATTATTTATATACTAACTAGAATACATGTCACCACATCATTATCAGGATCCACATCAATAGTTGTGACACTATAAACTCATAATTACAACCATTGAGGTTGTTGGTTGTCATTGAAAACCCTTGGATTAGTGAATTTGTTTGCAACGATTCATCATTAAATGTTGTTGAAGAAATGAAAAATTATGGGATAGGTAATTGGAGTATTATATTACTCCATCTCATTAGTGGGTTTCTCTCATCGACAATTTCCATATTAGTTTTCTTCCTTCTCGTACATAATGAATTTATTTTTCCCCCTAAAGAAGTTTTTGGAGTGCTTCTTTCAACAATTTTGACATACGGGATATTAATATTTTATATCAAAATTATATTTCCCTATCACACCACTATAATTAAGATTCACCTTTCACTTATTATCCTCATGATAACAAAGATATTCACTACCATCAACTCTGAATATGATACACATAACTTTGTTTCAGAAAACAAAACACTAAGGGTAATGTGCTCGATGGAGATAATTTCAACAGGACAGTTCAGTGTACTTTTTTTGGATCATGGTATTGATGAGTTTGAACTTATATCATAAATGGTTTCACTCATTATTAGGTTTTTAGATCTCCACATGGGCTTGGTAAAGGGAAAATATGAATGATATTATATCCCATGGAATCTCTAAAAAACTGGCTTCATCGGGTACGATCCAACTAGAAATTGATATCATATAAATATTTATTAACATCTACATATAAAAAGTAAGGACTAACATTACATTAAACCTTATATTTGAGAACATATTTATTCCTTTAGTGGTTCCTCTTTTCCAATTATTACTAATAACTGAATTATTTATATAGAAAATATAATGTCTATTCTCTAGTTCATAGTACATAAGGATGTTTTTGGTGTACCATTCAAATGTTCAAGTAGATCAATAATAAAATATTATCAAGAATATAGAGAATGTGTAATAAATTGTCTAAATAATATGAGAGTATCCTAAGAATGTTTATATCGGTATTAATTTTCTTTGAACTCCTCACACTGAAAATGGGAAGAAAATATATGAAGTAATGCAGTAAGATAATGAATCAGTTTTCTCAATAACTTTAATGTATTCCACTTGTTTTATCATCATCCATGAATCCAATATTGAAAAAAATAATCTGTGGTTCATTAATAATTCTATCAATGTAATTGAATTTAGGATAATTTTATTGTTATGAATAAAATTGTCAATATTCTCATTATGGTAGAAATAATGACTTGATATTCCACTTATTCTCATAGTTACCTAGAACAGAAGAGAAAGATGTAATTTTAAATAAATTATAACAATAAAACCCATGGAGGAATGTGAAATAGTATTCCTTCATAAAAAAATATGAATAACATATAGGTGATATTATATCAAGGGGACATGATAATTATTAAAGTATACAAAGGATATAAATTTACAAAATAATTTATAATTCAAAATGAATCTGGTGATAAATTAGGATAATAATGATTAATAAAATGCACCACACAAACATTGTTTCATCATTTTCATCTAGTGAGATCATTTCACCAACAATTGAAAAAATATAAGGGATAATAATGAAAATTTATCTATGTAACATCTTAATGGTATGGAAAAAGGTGAGGCCTATTATATCACAATGGCTAATGTGGGACATGATAGTAATGTTTTAAATGTTTACATTCTCATAAAATATAGGGAAAAAATCTATTAATTTTTATTGATTATACCCATGCATTTATAATTAAATAAATTTATATGAGTATCATATAACCACATCAATGGTTATATATAGAATAATAACTAAAAACACCATATTTCATGATAATTTCATCTAAATTTTATAGATCCACATCTATACAGGTTTGTAGGAATTCTCATCATACAAATAATTTAAATATCATTATAGTTGATTTTTTTATTTTGGTTGTGGATTAGATCTCTCTATATATATCCCATATCAATCACTAAGGAAGGGATGTATCATTTTATTTTATGAATCACATATTAGTGTATATCAATGAAAGGATAAACAAGAAAAATCAATAGAAATTTCATATTTTATATCGGTTTTATTACATATTCATTATGGGTCTTGCTTTTAGACTTGATGGGGATAAAATACACATTAACATTATAAATTTTTTTGGAATATGCTAATTTATTTTTTAATGTGATTAATAGTATTACCCTGAATTTAAATAATGATGTTTCTGTAGAAATAATACCCAATGATACACCTATTTCAAAAAAACATTATTCAATGGTCAAAATTTATTTGCATCAATTTAATAATAAACTCAAAGAGAATATATAATTGGAATCTATGTATCCTAGTGAGTCACTATGTTATGAACTTGTTTTCTTTTGTTTAGATAAACAATGTATTTATGTGTCTTTTCATAGATTATCCTGAAAAAACTAGATTACTATCAAGAACAATTATATACTATTCCATACTGATGAAATTAATTATATTTTTTAGAGAGATCAATAATTAAGAAAAATTTATCTAGATATCTTCTTGTAAGTGAGAATGCAGATAATAAACCAAAGAAGACATTCTCTATGAAACATAGACTCTATGAATTTAAAATGATGTCATTTGGTCTTACCAAATCCATTCTATATTCATGGATATAATTAATAGATATTTTATATAATTCCTTCATCCATTTTTTTCTTCATTGAAGATATTCTCATATATTACATGAGAAATTAAGATCAAGAAGATCATTTTTCGATTTCTATGAAGAAAATGGGGAAGGAGGATTTTTATAATAAATTTGTCTAATGTGAATTATTGATATAAATAGTATCATTCAAATTTTATATAATTTCTAGAGATGTTATTGTAATGGCCAAATGTCAGGGCCTACCTTCCTATTAGAATAATGTTCTTCTTAAACCCCATGGTTACGTTTATAGGATAGGGGATGAGGACAAACATTGAGAAGGCATAACTAATATGGGATTTCATTACTTCATTTACCTATATTCATGAACCAAACCATATCCATGAAGTTGTGAATAAGAAATAGAATAAAATACCATAACCTCTTAGGTAAAATCCATCGATGTATAATTTTTTGCGGAATAAAAAATAATACTACAGTGAAATCCAAAAAAATAATTAAAAAAAACCCACCCAGAAAATATATCCCAACACAAAAAAAAACAACATATGAAATAATGAGAGAAATGACTCTAGATCTCTATTCACGACTACTATTTATAGAAATATTAATCCAGGTGTCCCCAATACATTTTAATTCCACCACTAACCTAAATGTAATCTTCACAAGGCATAACATATGTGGGAAATTTCCTTGTAGGGTTTTGTATACCCATACCTAGTTGGATGCCTTTAAAACTGAAGGGGGTGAAATATAGTACATTCTATATGTTTTCAACTCAAAAAAAATAAAGTGGAAATGGAAACCCAAAAAACAATATATACACTAATATATGAAAACCTAGTGACATATAAATGGGAACACTATATCAAATCATAGTGCAAGAAGATGATTCTACATACATCTCCAAATATCATATATTGATTCACAACATCTATCAGGTCTATATGAATAAGTGACCACAAAGAGGCCACACAAATCACCACTGTTACACATAGTCTAGGGACCATAATATCTAGGTAGAGGACACACACCTATCAGATGATCCATCATATTCACTACCACCGTTGAGCATTTCTTACAGAAGAATCATGCTTGGAACATGTCTCATCATTTCTAAAAATACACTATAATGGTCATAATCACGTTCTATGTGTAAAATCACTCTATATTGTATACTCGAGGGACAAAATTTAAGTTAATGAAAAGGAAATATGGTATAAATAAGTTGTAAAGGTACATGAAAAGTATAATTGGGGTCCTACCTACATGTTTCCCCACCTCATCATCTAAACACATATCATATGGACATGTCTTGATGTCCATGTCACTATATATGGATTTTATGAGTCCCAAAAGTTGTCTCTTATCCAATTAATGCCTACATGTGTACTCATAGTCATGATTGGGTCCTTTAGCTTGTTCTGTGTACTTGGTCATGTACATGGATGTGTCCCAGCACATGTTCATGGCCACGTCAAAGCCTATATACCTAGATTATTCCATGTTCCTGGTTGTTCATTTTCCAATGTACACTCAGATTATTTGTTAGTCCATGAAAACTATAAAAGATAGTGTCTGAGAGTATCATTGGTCTTTTGATAATTTTCTACACTGGAAATCCCAAGCCACCAATGTCAGGGGACTACACAGTGTGTGTTTATCCCAATACATGAAATATAGTCATGATTATTGTAGAACTCTTGATCTTTCATAATGATCCTTGATTTTCCATTTTAATTTATGTTCATACCTAAGAGACTACTAAAAAACATTCGAAAACATATGATCCATCTCTAATCATAAATTTTCTTATTTTGATGTCTAGAAATATGGAATATAAATCATCTATATGAGGTTGTAGCACCTCCTATCTTATCCAATAGCCACTTTAGATCCAAAAACTATATTGTTCCACATATATTCCATCTTTATCTATCTAAAAAACACTTATATGGTCATTCTGTACACATAAACCATGAATATAGAGGTTTATTTGTGTTCGGACCTTCCTGGAAATGTCGAACTATGGCCCCATTTTCCAATGATAAGAAATGAAATGAAAATATAGTGCAAAGGGAACAAGATATATTTGCATCAATTTTTGATCAATTTTTTTAGGAAAACTATTCTATATTGAGGAAATTTTGGGTGAATAAATTTCACATCAAATAATAATTCGAATAAACATTTCAATTTGATAAACAAACTCATTTGTAGTTTCAATTAATCACATTTCAAATAATAATAGATAATAATATTATTGAACATTAAATCAGTGGGAGGATAATGAAATTGAATAACTCTATAATGTTTATCGATTAATATATTGTGAATGATTTTTTTCCTAGTGAATGGATAACCCATTGTATCCACATTATATAGATCAATCGTGATATGATCATCAGTCATTGTTTTATCTTGAGACCCCAATGAATAGTGAGGAGTCCTCCTTTCAATAGTCCCATAGGTATAGAGCTAACCTTTTTGAATTTATAGAACATTTCTTTATAATATTGAAATATAATTTTATTATTATATTAATTAATTAAATAAATAAACTAGTTAATCCAGTTAACATACCATTATATGACTTCCTCATCGGAATGCCCATCGCTGAACAAATTTTTGTAACTCCTAGGATAAACCTTGTTCTTGAGATTCAATCATGGTCATAGATTTGAAATAGTAAGAACTATTTAGGGTATATTCTATTATTTATAATAAACTACTCATATTTTATATAAAATATATTTATTATTTTTATAGAATTAATTCTTGTTTCAATAGGCCTTGGAATGTCGCATAATCTCATCAAGTGGATTTTAAAATTATCCTTAATATATTTTATAATCTTATAAGAAAAAAGTAGTGTCTCTATATTACTCCCTCCATCAAATAATTCCATCCCCAAAAACCATATACTAATAAAACAATTTGGGATATTATGCCCACATTTCCTCTCCCTCTCCTCGGATCACTCCTGTATACTTTGATGTCTCTACAATATATATACCAAAACAAATGGTCTATCCTCATAGGATCCTCTTATTCATATAATATGTTTCAACTGGGAACTCTATGAATGTGGTTCCTCCATTTATGTCTATGTTACAAAAGTTAATAACATTTTTTGGATCATGCACATATCTCTTTATCTACAACACAAAAGAGATATCAGGAACCCGCTCCAACTGTGCGGGAAGGATGGGAGTAAAAAACATCACCACCCGATATTAGAATCTCATATGGCCCAATAAATGCTAGGGATATATTATATCATATCCCAAATATTTTTAATATTAATCGTGGATAGACTCTCATGAAAAAGTTTCCTCCATTCTCGAACTCCATGGGTGTATGACATCGATTTGAAAACAATATTCCTACTCTAAGTTGTCATAATCCACTGAGATATCTCTTGGACATTCTCTATCAATGTCTGCACTATATTTATAAAATTAAGATATGTGTTTCCAATCATAGTTCCTCATATGGGTGACATTTTTGGTCTCCCATATAGGACCTCAAATGGTTTCATGCCGATTATAGGGCAATAACTATGATTAAAATAAAACTCATCCAAAAGGTATGTGATCCTTACAACATTGGATCAAGTGTAAGATGAATGCCCTCTTTATATAATAAAATACACAGATATTGTTCTCAATTTACTCATCTTCCCAGGGTGTGAAAATTTATCATCATTTTCATCTAGGTATACAATTCCTCTTGTATGCCTCACTGAAATTTTGACATGAACTGCGCATCGTGTTTGGAGATAATAATTGAGGTCACCCAATGAATTTGTTCAATCTATCACACCAACATGAATCATATATTCTATACCAAAGTATTATTCATTATGGAATAGAAGTGTGATGACTTAGTGTGTAGGTGAAATAACAACTAGTGGAAATTTTCCACCTCGTTTTCTGTATACTCTCTGTTAGAATGTCAAGGGATATGATCTCATACTTACACTATGTGATCTCAAGAGGTTACAACTAATCTGATGGAACATGGGGCATAATACTATCCTGTTGAATTGTTAGACACCAAAAGACGAAAATGGAATCACTCCACCTAATACATCATTAAATAAAAATGAGTGATGTTTCTTGTACACCATACCTATACTAGGATATACAACCAATGAAGATGTGTGAAATTACTCATCAGCTCCACTCGAAACGTGATAAGAAGCACCATCTTTCATAGGAAAAGAATGACATTATTCTCTCATTAATATAATATATATAGTGAATATATTAAAAATAAATGGTCATGTTATACCTCAAAATAATTGTCTCCCAATAGAGGCTCCCCGACATTTTGGAAAACAAAATGAGTCAACACTATCAAATAAAGATATGTTGTAATACTTTTCTCAAGAAAAGTCAGTTATAAGAATAGTAATTTCTTAGATTCCTCCACAACTAAGAAAATTGGTAGATTCCTATTATGTAAATAATCCACCACATTTTCATTCCAAGGTGTATAGGAATATCAATGTCCTATCCCATTAAGAACTCCATCCATGCCTCAATCGTTGGATCGGATCTCTCTACATGAGTACATACCTAAGGAACTTATGATCAAGGTAAACAAAAAAATTCTCCCATAAGATAGTTCCTGCAAATCCACTAAGCGAATATCACCACTACAATCTCTATGTCACGACTAATGTATTTATACTCACGGGGTATCATCTCCTTATACTTATATGCAATAATTACCTTCTTTTTCATCAATACATAGAAGATAAGACATCTAGTTTAATATCAATACACAATATACTCTAAACACATAGGTGGTAGTCTCAAAGAATGATCAGTAGTAATCATAATCCTCAACTCATAAAAGGATATCTGACACTTCATATCCTTTGTAAACAAATTTCCTTCTCACATCAGTGTGATCAAAGGGGATGAAATTCTGGAGAAGTCTTTAAAATACTCATGTGGTACCCCTCCAATCCAAGAAAACTATTCACTTATGACACAAGCTATGGTGGTTCCCAGGAATAAAGAGAATCAATATATTCTAGGTCCATATCTAATATATTCATACAAATGAAATTGCACATAATGTGAACCATGAGGATATAGAAATGTCACTTCGAGAGATTTCTATATAGAATGTCCAACATAATTATATCTTGGACAATCATTATGTTCTCTTTATGTTTCTACAATGAAAATTAGAATATATATTTTTTGACTAATGAGGATAACAAAAAATTAGTCCAACTATGGTTGGAGGATCTGGTTCATCATATCCATAAAAATAATGGGGGAATTTTTCATACTGAAAGGCATTACTATGAACTCAATATTTCAATTGTTGTACCAGAATATGATCATTGGAATAACAAAATTGAAAAACCTCATATGGTTCTAGTGATACATATGATCTAGCTTTTTAAATCATATCATTCCATGAAACTAATAAAATTGGGTATGAATGCTCAAAGGGGTAATGTTTTTTTAACATTTCCAGGAATATGTGATGAAAATTGACACAAATCCACAAGATCTTGTTTTACGATTAAAAAAAACTAGAGCTTCCCAGGGAGACATAAATGGTATAACAAATCCCATCACTCAACAGTTATTCAACTACACCCTCTTCTCCCAAACCTTTTGTAGACACCAACTGAAATGTCTCAAAAGATTCGAAAGTAGTCAAGGGTTGAATGATGATGCAAAAAACCATGTCCGGCCTCAGTGGTAGATTTAAAACATCCTTGGGCATGACATACCGAAAATCTTGTACAATTTTAGAAACTCATTTTCCTAGTATCCTAGTATACTAGGGGATATACTCTCAAACTAATTTGTATTGGTTTGAATAATCCCTCTTGAGAAACCTACACACTTTTCAATGAGATCTATCTTTCCCACATAGAAGAACCTCATACAATCTTCCCAAATAAATCTTCCTCCCCTTTAGTGATAGTCAATCTAGTCTTGGACCATATAAATCTAGACTATAAACATGATGATGTCATAATGACCCATCATGATAACGATGATGTCCAATTATAAACTCTCTATACCAAGGGAAAAGTCATACTATAATTAGATAAGTGATATCGAGGAAATGTAAATCATATGAACCTCAAGCCAAGGTTATTAGGTTATGGACTCAACAAGGATCTTTAGATATTACATTTTTAGTAAGTAGATGAAGGAATGAATCAAAATAGTTCCCACTAGTACAAAATCAAGAGAATAATAAACACATATCATAGTTCAAATAATCATGTGAGTTGTTAGGTCATAAGAATCCACAAATTACATATTTCCATGTCCCCTTCCACTAGATCTATTAGCCTATCATGGGCCTCTTAGTGGTGGTGGTGGTTGAATTCACTCATAACAGAATCCACCACCATTAGCTCTTCCTACAGAATTCCCATTTTCTCCCATGGTAGCTCTTCCTCCCTGGGGACTACCTTGTCCAAAACTAGGAGAAATTTGATCATATCCCTATCTCTATTGTGGTGATCCTTCCTCTACCTGTCTTCCCTCTTAAGCACATCACGTCTGGAAATCACATTCCATGTGACCTCTCCCATCACATGTATATCATTACCCATCTCTAGGATACCCTGGTCCCATGTACATTTCTTATTCTTCCTGATTATATTCCAAATTCTACCCATGAGTAAGCCTTCTACACCATGATCATTTCTACCAGTTCTTATAATATGAAATTATATATAAATTTCTGATTAATTTTAGTAATGATTCTTCAAAATTTATATAAAAATGAACTAGGTATGTATTGATTACTATATAGTATGTGTGTCCAAGATTCTAAAAGAAACTCTATCTAAATTGGCCAAAAATGGACATTATCATTCATTAATAAAATAAACAACATGTTAACATCATTTAAATAAAGTCATATGATGAGAAGAACATGTCCTAAAATGTTTTCAGGTTAGGATGACTCTACACTATGGGAATATTCAATGAAATAATGTAACATTTGAAGGATACATACCTTATAAATTTAATCTCATGAGAGGAAATACATTGTGAGTTCCCATTACACATCCTGAAATGTGTCAACTCTACGGATACCAATGATTCAAAATGATATTGGTGATAGATCCAAGATATGAATCATAAAACATTGATCATGATATCATGGAATGATAAGGTTACAAATCATGTAAATTATCATCAATTTATTTCAACATCATAGATATTAATTCATAATTAACCCATGACACCATGTTTCTCTATCATTCACTCTCATTTTTTTCTCATATTCATTTTCTGAAAACTCAAATTTAAACAATTCCATTTACCATTTTTATTAAATACCCATGTTATTGATTTCTCTACATGATTTCTTCAATACTTTCATAACCATTTTCGACTCCATCGTTCACTTTTGATTTCCATTTCCACACAAAAGTGGATACAAAATAAATTCTGTATTATATAACTATTCATGTAATTATTTCATTGGTTTATTACTTGTTTTATTAATAACTTCTAGGTTCATAATTCCCTAATTTAAAACTATCTTATTTACACTATTAAATCAATCTTACAAGAATGTCTCTATTATGTATATTATTTTAATCACTACCATCATATGTGGATAAAAGAACTAGGGTAGTGGTTTAGAGTAAGAGTTACTATGAACATAAGGAACATGTAGACCGAAATATGGTAACTGTAAAGACTGAAATCTGGTTACACAACCATTTTTTATTAAATTACTTTACAGAATCCTGAACATTGGAATTTTAAATGAATGAACCTGACCTAATTAGAGTAGGGAATGATATTACAATTATCATGTGAATATTTCTTCCATATATGATAGGATCAATTGATATTGGTTGTCAGATATATTCTAAGCACAAGGAAGTTTCATCAGAGATAGATCTAGTTGGGTTGACCATAATCAATTAGATATAAATTCACCACTTAACATCCTATGTCGTACGACTATCTAATGTTAGGATTAAGATTATCCTTGTTATCTGAACCAAAAACATTACCCTGATCCCAATATTCGTTATAGATCATAAACTAAAATCAATATAAATAATTAAATTCCAAGCTAAAATCAATTTTCAATGATTCATATATAATGGGTTTAATGTCACTAGTTCATATCTTCCAGTCTTCCCCCGAGGGTTCGAACCCGCACTTCCACTCCACAGTATAATCTTAGAAAGTGTATTTTAGGATGAAAAGAAATTATAATATAAATAGTTCTCATGAAATTTAAGTTCATCATGCTTGAATGTCACTTTTAGGTGTTGTTTTCTAGGACCATTGTTCTTAGGCATGCGAACCAACAGCATGATCCTCAGATTTCCTCTACTTTCATCTATACTATTTTCATTCTGGTTTTCTTTCTTTAATGTGACACACTGTTCTTCACGTTATTCAGCTAGTGCATGCGCCGGAGCCCCCTAACTTGTTCAAGGATCTCCAACACTAAATAAATGCATGCATTTTTTAATGATATATAATTATACCATTTTTCACACCATTGTAAAATCATTAGAGACTACAATAATCATGTAGTTTCTAAGATATCGAACATGTAATATGTGCCACAAACACTACTCATAGATAAACCCCTACAAATAGAGAACACTATACTGGATTTTTTATCAATAAATGGTTCCCTACCCAAAATTATAAACCCTCATATCCATAAGCATACCTTTGATCTAAAACCATTACTCATTATCAAATCAAAAATATTTTTATGATTGGTTTAGTTTAGGGAAAAGATCATCATAAACACATGTCCAACTTTCTATAAGCCTATGATACCTTATGAATCCATATATAGTCTTTTAATGAAATCTAATCACATTTTTTACATTTTAGTTTCATGATTGATCCAAGGACAAGATAATGATTCATGATCTGAAGTTGATCATTGATTGGGATCATCATGTAAAAAAATTCCTAGACACATACATTCTTTTAGGCCAAACATGGAAGCTTTGTAATTGAATTCATAATTTCAAACAAGAATACAATGATTCATTTTTGGAATCATAGGATCACTTTATAAAAATCACTCAAAAATACCCACATTATGGACTATATGTGTGGATTCAACTTCAAACATTCTATAAAGGTCTCCAAACTACTATATAAACAATAGTAAATGTTATCGGTGATGAACTTTTAGTGCGAGAAACACATGATGTTTGGAAAGAACTTCTAAACATGGACTTGAATAATTCCATTATATAGAAAATTTATCATTGACTACATCAGTTTTGAATACACCAATTTGAATAAAACATCAGTATCATTGCAAAATTATGGCCCCTAACTAGGAAGATGAAATCCTTTTAGAAACATGTTGCACCATCACATCCTCTTCATTTTGTAAAGAATATATAATCTAGTGATATTTTCATAGGCACTCAATTATAAAAAGATATTAGGTCTGTATTAAGTAATCATCAAATGAAATATTTTAATTATATTAATTACAATTAACAATCCCAACAATAGAATCAACCATAATAGTACATCCAAACATGGCCAGCTAAGAAGAAAAATATAATTATCAATAGTTTTCTCAATATAGAAGTGTCCAAGAACCACCCAACAACTAAGGAACTCCTGGATACCCTCCTATCAATCTTGTTCTTCAACCGCCTCAACTAGTACCCTAAAAACCCTTTACTCCTATATCCCATGTACAATTTCAACTGACTCCACAATAAATACCACAATCGGTTCACCTCACTAATCAACTTTGGAGAATATTATCACCTCCATCATCTATAATGTGGAACATATAAGCAAAAAACAGGAAATTGAAATACATAATCAAAGGTAATCCCTCCAAAACTTCAAGAAGAAAATGGGTTAAATTGCAAATGTATTATCTGATAGACTACCGGGTATGTTGCCCGATAATACTAAGACATACCCAAATGAAGAGGAAAATGAAGTGGTATAGAGGAGAGAAGTATGAATGATAATTACAAACCCTATGGGGGTAATAAAATAATTATATGGAGTCTACGAAACCTTCAACAATCATTATAGAGGATAAAAATGATAGAGATAATATAACTAATCAAGAGAAACCTATTTAATTAACACATCCGACAAATACTCCCACATAAGTTAAAACTAAATAGGATATGAAAATTACACCATGATCTTACAAAACCCCTCTCCTATTTTATAAATAATGATAAAAGAGTAACCGATAAAAAATACTTGATATTTTTAGAAATTTTCATGAAATTTCATATCGACATCCAATTTTTTGAAATAATTTCCCAAATTTATGCCTATGAAAAATTATAAAATGTAAATATCTCTAAAAGAAGGAAAACTGAATAATTGATAGTAATTTACATAAATAAATAGTACATCATTTTGTTTTAGTCGAATATTCCACTAACATGAAAAATCCTAGGAGTTTCTCAATTAGGGGCACCATAAAATAATTAAACTACAAAATATCTCCTTGAAAATTGGTAACTGGAATTGATCGCATTCCAATTATTGTATTAAATAGAATGGGACTCACATAATTATATCCAACTAGATTGTAACATCAATTATCTAACTGATTAGTACTTTATCCTTAATGTATTATCCAATATTTTATTTTCATAATTAGAAAATTGAATTTCTCAATAGAGTTCCTCATTACAGAAATGGAAGAATAATGAGGTGTTTAAATTCTTCTAGGATGACCATTCTTGTCCACTGGTAAGGCA
The DNA here is from genome assembly GCA_963277665.1 of Viscum album. Lineage (NCBI taxonomy): Eukaryota > Viridiplantae > Streptophyta > Magnoliopsida > Santalales > Viscaceae > Viscum > Viscum album. Next base: position 64,308,797 of record OY728165.1, on the reverse strand, counting down.
CGAATTTATGTGAATCAATGGAGAAGTAAATTCATATTAGTTGAATGGAAAGTTATGATCGACCCAATAGAAGCCGAAAAACAATCAGATGATTCTTTTGACTAACAAGATATCCTTCTCACTGACGATATGAATGAAAAAATATACATTGATGATGATATTTAAGAATTATATCCTACTAAAAAGGAGACGTTTGAAATTGAATAAGTTCCCTATATTGAACATATAATAAGGTCCACAATCCTTCCATTCACACCTTCAGTTTTCTAGCCATTGATGTTGTACCTAAAACATCTCCCAATGAAACTGAAGCATTCATTTCTAGAGATGATAGATGAAAAATCGATCATCCTTAACTCATAACTGACACAGCCGTAAGATAAAATATTTATCAACGTCCAATAAAGAAAAAAAAATCAATTTACTATGGTAGATGAAATTAAATATATCAACCCCACATTATGAATTCAAGCGATTTTATTGGAAGAGGATGAAAAAATAAAACATCATCACAATATGAGATTGGCGACATCAATAACAGATATAGTTAAGAAGGAATTAAAAAATTATCTGGATGATATAATATTTCTGTTGATATCTAATAATGAGTTTTTGAGTCTATTATAGGCTATTCAAAATAATAGAGGTTACACAGTGGAAAATAGTGATGATGTTGAACTGATCTCAACTCCTACCACCACATGATAGATATTAGGTGTGGACAATTTAATCAAAAATATAGAAACCCAAAAATTTCGTTTCACCTCACCCATTATGGATCAAAACATGGAGATAATTTAAGGGCATGATTTCTATTGCTTCGTGGATGGATATTTCAGATATTATCAGATTGCATTCGGCCTAGCTAATTACTCTAAAACTATATTTACATGTCAATTCGGTACCTTTTCCAACTTAATAATTTCATTCAGTATTTGAAATGTACCAATAACCTTTTGGAGGGTCATATTGAATATATTCCATGACATGTAAGTGTAATTATTGAATATTTTAATGAATTATTTATCATTTTAGGGAAGATACATCAATTTATTCTTATGAAATCATGAACTAGCCCAAAAATTATTTAATGTGATGTGTTTAGTTTTAAACTCGGAACAATTCCAACTAATAGTTAATTTAGTCATATTCATAGTACAAAGAATCTAAAATGATAGAATTAATGTTGAGCCTGGAATGATCAATTTTATCAAATACTTACCCAATCCCTCAATTATTAAAGGAATATATTGGTTTCTGGGCTAGGTAAGATTATACCACCACTTCGTAATATATTTTTCAATGTATCCCTATCTATGACACACATGTGAGAAAATATACTCAAATTGATTTCACTGAGTAGTTATATTGTTCTATCAACTTATTAAATAATATCAAACTGATGGCTCACATTATAATTTTACCACACTATCACAATGATTTAGAGTTAATCTGTGATGCAAGAGACTTCATTATGGGCATTGTCTTTTGATTGTGGGTCAACTATTTTTTTTTTCAAATTTACAATTATATTCAAAACAGGATTGATTCTCAGGTAAACTACATAACGACATAAAATAAAATCCTAGTAATCAACATTTCCTTGGACATTTTTTTCTCCTACACAGCTTTTACAGGTTGAATATTTACACTGATCATGTTGTCCTAAAATATTTTCTGATTGAAATTTGGTCCATCCCATGACTAATATGGTATATATTATTGCGTAAAAAATATACATCATCATTAATTACATGAATGTGATGGATAATGGTGTCACTGATCATCTATCCAGTCTCCGACTACACCTCATTAAGGATGATGATAATCTGGAAATTGATATTGATTTACTGAATGAAACACTTTTTAATATAAACACAAAGGCATGCCCATTGTTTTCAGAAATTTAAAAATATTTATCCATGTGATCAATATACCCAATCCTTTAAAAATATAAAATAAAATATTTTTACCGAAATATTTACCCAACAACTATGATGAGCTGGTACTTTTTAAGCACTTTGTTAATGGATCAATGTGGCACTCCATTACAGAGTATGTGATATAGAGTGTGCTAAAGAAGTTTCATGTGTCAAAAAATATAGGTTATCATCGAACAAAACACAAAGCAGTAAAAATCATGCAACATGGAATATTTTCTCCCGAACTCTATCCTAATGCAACAGATTTTTTCCAGAGCTGGGATTGGTGATAATAAACTAGAACCATTAGAAGATAATTGAAATTCCCCAAAGAATGATCAAAGAAGTTGAAATATTTAACGTGTGGGAAAATGATTTTGTGGGGACATTTTTTAATTCACGTAGAAATTTCTATATACTTATTGGAATTTACTACATATTGAAATGGGTAGAAGATGAAGCTACAACTCATGACATAGAAAAAGTGATCATGATATTTTTTTTAAAACAAGTATTTTCTTTATTTGGATTTCCTCAATTTCTAATTAGTGATTGGGGAACAAATCTCACCAATAATGATATAAAAGGTGTAATGGAGAAGGAAAATATCATGTATAAAACATGAAATCCCTACCAACCAGAAAAAATAATGATAGTTGAATTTTCAAAAAGGGATATCAAAAAAATACTATTGAATTCAATAAACACAAATAGAATGAAATGATGTCTCAAGTTAGATGATTAAATTTGGGTGTGCCTCAATGGAAACAAAAAACCCATCATGACCACCACCTTCTTATTGGTGTACCAAAATCCATTACATTTTCATATAGAATTACATCATCACACATACTAGGATATTATGAAATTTAATTCTAATTATTAAATATTTTGGGTTGTATAAAAGTTACAAATTAATGAATTAGGGGAAATAAAATAATAATAATTATGATAATTCCATGTGATAAAAATAATAGACAATGAAATTTCACTATCAGTGCATTGCATGAATAAATTTTTTACTAGGAAAATGGTATTATTATTCAATTCATGATTTAATTTATTCCCTGGAATGTTCAAATCCAAATGTATAGAACCCTTCATCATAATAAAAGTATTCAACTCTGGGAAATTCATGATAAAAAATGTATGAGATCCACCAATCAAAGTTAATAGTCATTGTATTAACATTTATCTAGAACCATTTAGCATGGGATGAGTCATCACATTGAGATTCATTTAAGAGTCACTAAGTTAAGATATCGATGCTAAACAAAGCATTTATAGGGATTCAACCCATATATGAAAAAGTTTTATATTCTAGGATCACATAAAGTTATGAAAACCTAGGTCAATAACATAAAAAAAGGGTAAGTCATAGTTGAGAAATGGGAAAGAAGCACAAGTTACCTAGAATGTAGTCCATAAACAACTTGTAATGTTAAATATCTAAAAAATCACTAAATGATATATTATGAAATGTGTATTATAACATTAAATAATATTCTATGACAAATATATATGTCTTGATCCTATGTTTCATGATTCTTGGCCCCTCCCCTCTTGTCACATAGGTCTCAACTTTTCTCACCCAACCAGATTTCTCTCCATATCCCTCACCTCACCCAATCCACCCAATCCTATTCTACCTCTCTCGATCCAATACCAATCTTCTCCTTTATACATACCATTAGGGTATCACGCACAAGGGTTCTGAAAATTATTTTGTGTGTACCTCTTATTGTAGTGGCACCAGAATGCAAGTATCCACCTTTGGTGTACTTCATAATGGGGTTTTCACCATCATAACCCCCCACATCATCTTCCACGAGTTCTGCTTCGACCCCTGCAACCCCATCATAAATTGAGGAATCACTCTCAATGTCTAGTGGTTTGTAATTTACTTCTCACCACCATTTGTTCCCCATATTACATTTATCCAACCCAAAGAACCATATCACATTAGTCCATTTGTAGCAAAATCCCTCACATACCAAAAAAAATATTGGACGTATCCATCCTTGTGTGCCTTCACATCATCTATGTGGTCTTAAACCTCCTTGAGTACCTACACATCACCCCAATCAATGAAATTTTAGTGGATACATATATTACTTATTTATTGAGTTCTTGGCCATATTATAGCTGGGTGTTAAAGGAATCCACTTTAGGCTAGGTGTTATACCAAAGATCTCTCCTTCACTATGCTTCGCATTGGGATTGGAATTTACTCTACTAACTTTGTCACCACACATGCATTTCCGAATCAAAATCGTGTTCCAAGAATGATTGATATAGGATAGATCTATAAGATAATTTTCTGGGGCCTTCAAGTCATCCTTGAACATCATATTATAAAATCAACTCATTTCTAAGGTACAAGGTTCCAGATTCTTCATCACGCATTAAGTCATACCATGTTTTCTCAAGCAGAGGGTCTTGGGACTGTTAACCAATTTGGAGTCCTCATCCTCATAGCTACCGTGGGTGGACATTTTGTCAACATGTAATATCCATTCACACTCTTTTTATTAGTGAATTCATTGTGCACATTATGAATGATGATTGATGCGTCATTCATCTCTCATCTTACCCGACATCTCGACATCTTTGATTCATCCATTCCACTCACATCTCTCAGTCTGATGGAGTCGATCGAAATTACTGTTCTTCACTAAATAGTGATTCTGAATAAGGATGGAGACTTCTATATATGAGAACATGGATCCATTGAGTATACATAAAATGTTCATATAGACCATGTTGTTGACCCAGCACCTGTTCTTAACACCTCTGATTCAATCAAAACCCATACCACCTCTATCTAATCCCTACCCTTCACTTACACAATTACTACTCCCACAAAATCCACTAATCAATCAAATTTCAAATGCACATCCACCACTTCAATACCCACACATCTCCTGTCCTACACTTCCTAGATAATTTATAGATCTTAAAACAATATATGGTGATGCAATTTATTCAAATATACTACCATATATCCATCCCTATCATTTTATCCCAATAAATTACCATTCGTACCTATGCACCAACCCCTGTAGTTGTTCACCATACAACACCAATGGGCCAATCCTCCTCTTCCAAACCTACTACACTAGACACTACCCTAGCTAAACAAACCTCTTGGCAAACAGACCCAACTACCCAGCTGATGTTTATAGGAATGAAACCATGAATGGAAAGAGAACAACATTGATATCATCTTCTACGACACATTTCATTTATCATGCTACCGTATCCCTAGCTAGTATCAGTATTGGTAACGTTCCTCTACTATCATATAATATAACATTCAACACTGTGGAACAGTATGGTTCAATCGATATTTTTTCCTCTCATTCTATTTCAGACATCGATAAGACATGCCATCTAGAGTCACCCTATGTTCTATAGACAACTACTTATACGAAACCCCCAGATTTTGATTAGTCATTGTTTTCTAGTCCAATACCCAGTTTTTTACTCTATTTAGATGATTAGTTTTTATTGATCTTGTATTATATTCCAAATAATATATCATTTCATTATTCGTATATGGGATACATTTTATTGATTAACTATTACATGGCTTATTTTTCATTTCATTAAGGTGTTACTTTAGCCATGTTTAGCTCTTATACCGATTCTATGGTCATTGATTCAACTGTACTACCTCCATCTCCCATCATATATCAGATGAATCAGTATCATGATATAATCAATCAATAGATAGGGATGTTATCACATGAGATCCATTGTCATAATAGGTCCATAACAAGACGGTCATTGATTCATTTCATACAACCTGAGATTTATTCTTGGTACACTCTAGAGTTAATTAACCAACTATGCATCCAAGTGAGATCAATCAAATAGCTACCAGTTATTATAGGAGAAACATGCATATTAGAAAATAGAAAATACTAGATAATCCTTTCTTCTATCTGTCTTTCTAAAAAACCCATTGTTAACTACTTATATGAGGAAACTCATATATAATTTGTTTTCATTAATTATATACGTGTACATGTCAATTTATATTATTCTTATTAACAATAATTTATTATTCATAAGAATAATTTAACTACTTTTATCCCGATATTTTCTTATATATAAGATCCATTTTATTTGGAAGGACTATGTGAACATTTTTATATTACTATTATCATTACATTTAAACCCTTTAAACTCATGTTTTTCTAGTGAAAGATTATTAAATCTAATTTTTTTTCGGGGTCCCAAATTTGAAATAAAGATCTGGAAACTGTCCACATGGAATAAAACACTCATACATGGATTAATTGATTCCCTAAATTTATTTTCCAAATTAGAATGTTATTTTTTCTATTCTATATCTAACACATATCTCCCATGATTATTTCTAGGGTAGTGTGAAAACCGTATCATTTCATTTATGGGGGAGTCATTATTTTTCATCATTATCAACACACTAGGATTATTGAATCTTTTCTCTTATATATGAGACATTTCAGAATAAAATCATTATTTAAAATTGAAAACTCATTATAATGATTTTAATAATAGACAATATTAAGATGGAAATTGTTGAAATTAATGTTTTTCTCCTATTTAGATTTATTATAATGATTGCTCAGTTAGTAATTTAATTAATGTTCCAATTTTAAATAATATTTTGAATATATTATTACAATATTTTTCTTACCTTGGGTGATTTATAGATTTTCATTGTATAGTTCCATTTCCAATGGGATTTTGAACCAACAATTTCATACTCTTTTTGGAGATTATTTCGAGATAGACACCATGGGAATGTAAACCTTTTATAGAATTACATTGTGATTTTATTGAGTCTCTGACCAAAAAAATAAAATTCTAATATGATTGATGTAATATTTTATGATATATTAATTTTTGCAACCATCCAAACTTTTTTTTCTTCATTCATAACCTAGTTTCTATAAATGTTTTATTTTTGTTGCATCTACTTCAATATGACTATCCCTTCCTACCCAAATCATTGTATTATGCATGATTATCCGATAAAATATTTCGGGGGAATATCATTATATGGGCACAAAATTTTTAAATAGAGGATTTTTATATTTATACTTGTACCAAAAAATGTCATATTATATATAATTTGTTTTTTGGAATTTTATGCCTACCGTTTTCTTCTTAAAGAAATGAAAAACAAATATAAAAATATTTTGTGATGTGTATCAGGATGGTAAAAATTCAACAGTTTTATACCATTTAATCTTATGATAGATCCCATGTGGTTACGGAATGTATGTGAGATCTAGAAAAACCATGAATTTTAAGATCTAAATAAAAATAAAAGAAAAATAATGGAGCATGTTACATTTTTATAAATGCTTGGTATATTCACGGATCCATTTTGAGATGTTGGAGAAGGAACACTATTTGATCCCAGAGTACCCAAATCATTATAATAACACAAAATTAATGCATTATACATTATATATTACCCTCATTTTGATCTTTATTTTCAATTTCTTCTAAGAATTCCTCATAAACAGTGTCATTCGAATTTTTTTTTCCTAAAGCCCTCAAGATAGATTTTTATAAGCCATTGAGAAGTAGAGTTTCTAGAACCACCACAAGACTATGGTTAGGAACCACTATTAGGGTTATTAGAATAACTCTAGAAACAATTTACCCAGAGTAGTGAGGGAAACATAATTTGTGAGGAAAATTGAAAAATGGTTAGATAATTTATGAACAATTTTTGAGATTTTTATTAAATGAAAAGGAATCCAGATAATTAATTAATCCATGAGGCATGACTAATTTTTCGTCATGATTGATTCTATATGACTGACTATTTCTTCTTACACTTAGTTTTATTTACCTAATTGTAATGCTTGATTCTAATTTTGGAAATTATTTATTTGGAATCCTAATTGTGTTGAACTTTTCTTGAGGATAAGAAATTTCTCATGTGTGGGGGAATTTGATAAGATTACATTGTAAGTTAATTTTGGATTTATTTAATTAAATATTATTCATATATTATTCAAACATTCACCAGAAATTTTTTTATTATTTCATTTAATAGGTATCCATGATTCCAAAGGAACTTCTATAAAATCTTCCACAATTTACTTTACACATCGTGAATCACATATAGGATATGTATGGGTAATTATAAACATGTCAGATATAATGAAGAACTAATAAGGATTAATTTTATTATATCTAAAAGAATAAATGACATTAATATCTAATACATGTCATGTATCATTTTAAGGATAAATCCTACATAAATATATTTTTATAAGAAGAAACTTGTTGTGATTTTCCATCACAGGACCCGAATTGTGTCTCCTCTTCAAATCCTGAAGATTCAAGCACTGATTTCCACTAGATCAATAATACATTTATTAAAACATGGAGACATTTTACAAGAAAATATTAGGTTATATGTAATGTAATTTAAAATCTATTTATTTCAGATAATTGTTAATCATGAAAAAAAAATTCTCAACCGACCCTTTTTACTCTCATTCTCTCTTATTTTTCTATATTTATTTTTCTCATATCTCAACCACGGACAATTACTTTGAACATTTATATTAAATCCTACTATATTTGATTTATATTAAAGCATTATTCATTTATTTTTTTCACCATTTACCACACCATAATTCCTTTTCAATTTTATCAACTCAAAAGTGGAAACACATCACATTCTTTTTTTACTGATTCAAGAATTTTTAATATTTACTTATAAAATGTTTTCATTGAAAATCATTGATTATTAGTTCCATAATTTGAAAAAATATTATTTCAAATGTTTCATCACTATTTGTAGAATGTATGGAATTACTTATTTTATTTTTATCATTACTATAATTATAAGATAAACTATATTGGTTGAGAGTTGATATTTTTCATTGTTCTGACAAAAATGAATATTTGACCTACCCATGGTAAACCTATGTCTAATAATCAGGTTAATAAAACTAGTTATTCAATTATTTTACACAACCTTGACCATGTAATGATTAATTGAATGAACCTTATTGGAGTAGAGCAGCTTGTGAACACTATCATATGATATGTTCATCCATTAAAGATAGGCTCAGTTCATTAAGGTTGTAACCCACATTCAGACTAATGAATAGTTTCATCTTATATATATCTATTCAGATCTTCTTTATCTACCACTCTTTCCCTATGGATTTAACCCCGAAGTAAAACTATATTATTCTATAAAAGTAAGTGTGGTATGGGAGAAAAAGTAATTATAATATGAATTCGTACCACAAAAACAAAATGACACATGTAGTCGCATCACACACCAGTGAGATAATAAAGATGACTTACCCTCTTAATGACCATGGTTGTCTTAAGTTTCACTACATCCCTATAACAGAGTATCTAGATCTCCCATGACCGCTCTAATTCTCCAAAATATGTGTGAATTTATAGGGGTAACACACTGGCAAAAATATCTCCCCAGAGACCACACTCAAACATCCACCCCAAGAAGTAACAATGTGGATTATTATAGTGAGTGTACCACATAAGGTCAGTGAAACTTGTGAAATTTTGAAGAAAAATAATCCTTTCCTACTATAGCATAGAATTATTCTAAATTACAATAGAGAGAATGAACGAGGGTTAATACTCCTCATGAAACTTTTATTGGAATGTAGACCATGAGTGTTCCAACTAATCATGTGTATCTGTTACTAGACGTCACCAAGGCCTGACTACTCTGTGGAAAAGGATAGCTTCTAGAGAAACCATCCAATTAGTTGGGGTTTGAAAATATCAGAAAACATTGATCACCAACTCAATCAGGTACTCTAATATATGGGGATCTAGATCACCATGGGTCCTTGGGGGAGATATGGCACTGGAAATCATGGATTTTGTTAATAATTCATAAATCATCATCATGTTCAGCTGATATAATAATTTTCTCAACATGTGGGTGTTCTACTAGCTACCATCATGGAGGAAAGATCTCAAAAGATGGACCCTAAAATAAGGACTCGACATTCATAGGATCATCATCATGATCCTGGATCAGCATACATTCTAGATATCTTCATAAGAGAATCTTGAAAATTAATAACACTATAACATATTCATATTAGTACATATATATAGGGACTTCATACTCAAGATGTGTATTCAAATGAATCAATCCTATATGATTTATCTAACAATATTCCCTTTAACCAATGTCTTTGTGTATCGATTCAAAAATCATGCAGTTAGTGTCTCGATGAATTGATATGTCAGCCACTACTCCATCATTGAGTTCCCAAACCTAAAATTCTCACTCGATACACTATGATGTAATTTACTTAAATTCATAAAAAGAACCTCATATGGGGAGAAGACTCTGAACACCATATTGAGGTTGAACCACCTATGATACCAATCTGTAAATAACTAACCCATCAAGGCCCACATGGAAAATGAGGTACATTGATGAAACAACTCCAAGGCTTCCTCCATAGGTTAGGGGCTAACAAAAGGATTTGAGAATTTATAACTAATATTTGAGACCTTTTCTTAATATACCTATATGCTTTCCCTAATCAATATCTATACAGAATTGTAGTGTAATAATAATGAATGAAAATAAACAATAGAGGAATATACATACATGTAATAACCAATAATGAATAAAAAAGTGTGTGATAGTACAATCCAACAAGAATGGTGAATAATACACATATTCCGATAATACATTCACAAACCTTAGAAATGTGAAATGAATTATTAGAGGGCCCCGAATCCCGAACTCTAGGACCAACCACCATACGTGGTTAATTAAACCCCATATCAATATGATCCATCAATGAAAACACTAATATGTCCACAGTTTACATATGGTATGACATATAAAAGAAAATACCACAAAGTTGTGAGATATATATAACCATTATGATTCCATGAAAACTATAGATAGATGAATAATAAACACTCTAGAATTAAGTATCTAAAAACATAGAAAGAGGCTAATGAAACCAAAAAATGAAGATATATACTCACATAAGTATATATACTAGAGGTATAGGGGGCCTCTATCTAATATCGCTTCCCAGTATGATGAGTCTGTTGACAGCTCCAAAATTCCATCATCGATGCCTTTCATCCCACGTGTTTTTCTAAAAAAAATTACCATGTGGAAGACCATCTCCTCACCACTATGTCTCACAGTCAAGGGGGGAAATTTCCAAGTAGAGGACCCACACCTCTAAAAAAGGGTTGAAACTATATATATTGACAGAGGACCCATGATGTAGTCTATCATGGATATGGAACCATGTATGTAGACAGAGGAACCAAAAAATATATTGCAATTGTATGCCACATTGTTGGTAGACGACCCATTCCCAATCCTTTCAAGGGATTCCACTCATTAAGTAGATAGAGGACTAATGCCCTAGTTTTTTTTAGGGGGTTTCAACTTGGTAGGTATGTTAAATATTACATATCCTGTTATGGGATGAATTTAGTAGGTAGATTGAGGACCCACACCATAGACTTTAAGAGGATGTCATATAGATGGTAGATAAAACATTGCCTAGTCCATTACTAGGATTTCACTCAGAAGGAAGCGGACACAAACCCTAATCTATCAAGGGGATTACACTAAAACTATTGTGAGTAGATTGGGGAACCCATACCCTGGTATGATAGGGGTTTCCTAACCCCTATATCTTTCTAATGATCATTACAGATCACTTACTTCTTTGATCATATCTTAAGTAAGTGTCACTCTTAGAAAATGTTTCATCATCTCTTAGTAGATACTTGGTATTACATAATATTATTGAAAATCAAAAAACACACTGGATTGGAAACCCATGGAAAAAATTTGAGTTGGAGTAAAGGATATAATAGATAATGAATTTTTAAAGGGTATTTCAATACATGTATGGGTTCCACATGATGTGTGACCCCTCATCATCATCCAAAAAAATCACATATAGAAATAGATTAATGACCATGTGAACATAAATATTGTGAAAGGGTCCCACATGACATGTCTTAGCCACCATGGACCCACCCTTGTGCCCCTAGTTATGCATGGTTCTGTCATCCCGTACTTTGTACCTAGTGGTGTACTTCTCTATTTCCCAATACAAGATCTTGGACTTTTCCAAGACCATGTACCTCCCCGTGTACATGGGTATGGGCATTTTGGTTCCTACATACTACTTGGGCACACACCGGGCCACTAGTAACAAGTCACACATAATGTGATACTTATCTCCACTCATTAACCCTAGATACCACAACTTGGGGATTATAAAATGTTTGTTCATCCAAGTATATGTGTTTTAGTTGATATTTTTGAATAACTATAGATCTATCATGTATATTCCAGATATTTTATTTATATAAACCTTCATTCTTATTTTGACCAGCTAAATCCACTAAAAAGGTTTGAACTGCCCCTAAACATAAATTTATGTGCTCCAGTTGCTAGAAAATTGAGATTCTAAATCACCCACGTGAGGCCATATAACCTTCCAACTTATTTCATGGCCCCTATTGATACCAAATACATAGATTATAATCCACATAAAATAATTATATGTCTAAAAATATATATCTAGTTGTTTTCATCATATTATATACAAATTTTGTGATCCAATAACTTTTGGAGGATCTATTAATCATAAATCACATAATATTAGATATAAAATTGATAAATTTTTTATTTAATGGTCGGAAAAAAACTAAAGATTCCCACATAGATTATGGATATATCAATGGTGAAAGATGTGTTAGTGTGTGATGGGGATGATTCGCTCCATCCATAGTCTTTCAGTCCACCTCGATCTGATCAACGATCTTCATCTGATATTGATCTAATAGTGAAGAATGATGAAACCACCTCTTAATTATTCTTGGGTTATGTTGATATCCTAAATTTTTTTAAATAATTATAAATTTATGGAGGTAAATATATTTTATGTATTAAATGAAGTTATTAAATAAATTAATTAGTTAATCCACTTAATGTACTCTCCAATGAATGCCTTAACTAAATTCCTAATGCATAACGAATTTTGATTGCCCCTAGGGTAAACCTCATGCTTCAGATTCAAAAATGGGCTCAAATTTCTTATTCTAGTGTCAATTTTTAATATATTAAACTATTTATGTTAAAATGGATGTTATTGATCTATAATAAAGTTAAAAAATTAATAAAAGTAGTGACGGGATCACTGGTATGTGGAATCTCACATCATATCAACACCTAGTTTGAAAAATAATCTATAATTTATTTCAATGTTTTAAATAGAAAGAAAAACATAGTCTATAAATTTATTTGTATGGATTGTCAAAGATATGTGTTATTATAAAATTACCTAAACTAACAACTATAACTAATATGTATAATATTCATGGATTGGATGGATATTTTCAACTCGTTTCAGAAGATATCTCATGGATATCAAATTCACTAACCATGTTAAATTTTAGGGGAAACAATTTCAATTAGATAGATGAATCTAAGTAAAATATCAAGGAAAGAAAGGGATGGTTGGTCCATGAAACTTTACATCCACTATCCTACTATGGAAATGGTTCTCTGATATATAGTGATATATCAGTGGAGGGGCATGGAAGTGATATCATGTAAAATTACATGCTAGTATAATTTGAAACATTAAATTGATGGTTCATGTGATAAATATCTAATATTGTTATTTAAATTCGGTAGAGGCAATTTTTATTCAATAATATAGTGAAATTATAATTATGATGAATGGTTTGGCATATATACACATTTAAAGGGTTGAATATGAACCAAAGGAGATGGTTTGAGTTGAATAATGACTACTAATTTTCAATACATTACAAACATCATAAAGGGAAAAAGGTAGTGGATTCTTTGAGACATGTTTTGACCAATCCAAGAGGGTCCTATATAGTGACTAACCCAAGCACACCATTGATAAGCCAGGTGATGGTGACTATCACCAACTAGGAATACCAAATAAATGGGTGGAATTTTATTAAGTACCATTACACATGCACACATCTCCAAGCTCGAAATATTGATACATAAAATCTCTATATTGAAATGTCATGCGTATACTAAGATACCAATGATCGTTTATGATAATAGGAAATGAGAAAATAAATAGGGCCATAATCCATCCCCCAGAAAAGTAATTTGTAAAATGGAACACAAAATTTCCTAAAAATCATCTATAGAAAACCCTAACTGAAGGGTAGGTGTATGAAAACAGTTAGAAGCCATAAAATCACACCACATCCATCTGATCTCTCGAGGAACCACTTGGTTTCAGTCCTCCTTGGATTCTATTAATTGGATTTATCATCAGTAGAAGACGTGACATATTTAGGGAAATCCTTTGTAGGGGTGAGTAAAATAATAATCTATAGGATACCTTGAAAACACAATAAACACCAAAAAAATATATATGAAGAATACGAAGAATAAATACATGAAGTATTTTAACCTCCAAACATGTATAAGTCTATATCACAGATACCAAGGACATCTAGATATAATCCTAACCAGCCATAATATAAATAGGTAATTCCCAATCAATCGAGGCCATAAAGTTCTTCTCGAGGTGTGCTCATTTCAGGAGATCTCACATATTGAGAAATGATATCATTGGAGACTCTCATGATGTGGTCCCTTTAATTTGGGCATAAATTCAAGAGATATATTATATTCAATGATTAAAACATAAAAAGAGGGTTTCCCTCCAAAAGAATAATGAAAACCCAATCTTTATTATCCCACAACGTAGGAGTTCCTTCTTAGAGAATACTAACAACCCTATCGATTTAGTTCGTAATGTATGAGATCATTCTAGAAAATACCAACAACCCTATCAATAAATCCTACTATAAGGAGGAATAATTCCCTAAACTTAGAGATTGCAACAATTTCAATAAAAAAATTATCATGGGTGACAGTGGAGCACATAAGTTCTATGTGGGGAAACCATAAGTCTCTTTGTGGTTTGGCCTCAAAAGGGGACTATTATCTTGTGATGTGGACGTAATAACAAACTGATCCTTCAAGGAATTAACCAAGGATAAACTATCTACCTATAATTGTCTAAGATAAAAAATAAACAAGATATCTCAAGAAGCCCACCTTGTTGTGAGGGTCCCAACTCCACATATGACTCGTCAAATGGACCTTTTGTTTGAATGTTACATCCATTTTTGTGAACAAATCTAACTCGGGTCAGGTCTGGGTCCGACCCGACACATCGGACGTAGCCCACCACGAACTGGCCTAGTCCACTTGTCCTACGAGACTCGGATAGCTAGGATGATGGGTCCATTCCATTAAGCTACAAGAGTGGCCCTACTACCCCTTGGTCTAGACTACATTACAGTCTGGTTTACTGTGTTTCTTACGGTCCGTCCCAATGACATGCCTCATATACTAACGTGGTATCGTGCCACGTTCTACATAGCCAGTCTACATTTACACCTTCCCTGTGGCCTCACTATCATGGGAACCTCTATTGCAGATTTGAGCCACGTCACATCTCGCCGCTATGGGTTCATCCAAATCAACACCAAACCGCGTCCTAGCTCACTGCCATGAAGTCCTACTGCAGTCCCTGGTCATATTTCATTTCCCAAGATTGTCGGCCCCATTGGCCCTGATAGTTCCACCTAGTAATGCTCCACCTTCGTTGGCCACCCCATCAGTGATCTCGCCCTGCCATCTCCCCATCCTCCAAGGAACGGTTCCACATTGCATGAATCGGCCGAAGCTATCATCTTGGGTCAGTGAAGCCTTGAACCATTATGCACCCATTGTCCCGTCTGAAACACACCACGCCTTCACTGTCACACCTTCGTAGTGTCATTTTTGTGTCAGATCAATGTTCTCAGGTTTATAAAATGTGCAACAATCATGCTCTCATAAAATCATTAATAAATATAACGAACATGAAGAACATATAAAGAATGTGATAGGTTGAGGGGAAATAAAATAAAGAACATCCTGACCTGATGAATGGATCTTTGACCTTGTTCTTTTCAGCCTTGATTATTTCTTGTTTTCAAGATCACAAAGATGAAAGAAACATATAGATCTATCTCTCAATACAATCCTTGCAAACATAAAGCTTATACTATGAGCAATAGAACTATAGATCAACATATTCATAGGTTGGTATGTGTTTATTATTGAAATTAAGAATGAAGAATTAATCACTATGAACAAACACCCTACATCAATGGATTCAGAAAATGATGTGGAATAAAGTTATGTTGTGATCGTTGGAAATATCATTTGATTTCATCATGTGCCGATCATCGATCCACAATATGGTCATCATTTTCCTATGTAAAATCCTCTAATGTCTTCTTATAGATTCTCCAGTATTACTTGGATTATGCTGCTAACCATAGGATTTCATTATAAGGCAGTTTTTAAAGGAAGTAATTGTTGTGGAAATAAAATAAAATATCGTTAATTTATTTAACAACAATTACATCATTTTCATATTTTTCAACAGAATACCCACACTGATGAATGTTAAGTCACACCTAGAGATAATATGACACTAAAAACTCAATGGGGGTCTCATATTTCTAATATGATTCACCATTCATGAGTAAGTATGATTTGAAAATAAAATAATTGATATTTAATTATTTTAATTATAGATATGTTGAAAAACAATAGTTAGCACTCATCATGTGTTGGCCGAAATTAGGGATCATCCAAGATAAAGACAGTAATATGAATATAAAAGTGCCCTTTGATTTTATATTTGGACACCCTTTTATGAATTATTCCACTTTTTCAGGAAAAACAAGAACATGTTCTATTGAATACATAAATGTTTTCCAAATACACTTTCGGGCACACGGGTCCATGAAATCACATGCTGTCTCAGCACCTAGTCTCCGAATTTTTCCAGATTATATCTAAAATATATTTTGGAAAATCTGAGTCATTACATTCTCCCAATCTGAGGGCATTACATCCCGAAAAGAAAAACCAATGGATACCCAAATAGACAAGGGTACGGACCACAGATCTGAACCTCCAACTCCCATGTTTTCTCTGGGAGATTCATTTTCCACCACAAAACACACTTGCTAAGAATTGATCACCCCTGAAGAATCCTCCCAAATCCGGAACAAAAATACACATGAAATCCCATAGCATGCCCTCAAGAACATAAATGGTCCACTTAGTATTTCTATATATATATGGGTGAAACACTCTGTAGAACTGCAGGTGAGTCCCAAAGGAAACAATAAATCCCTTTTACAAACATAATGTATGGAAAGAATCATGATTAGTAACTATCTTCAAAGGGATTCCATGGATTTGAACTATCTTTTTCACATAGAGGCGTCCCAAGCTCTCTACAAAACTCTTCTCCCCAAATTCTTGGAAGTGAGATAACTTGGTGAGTTGATCCACTAACACTCATGTGGAATAATTTCCCCATGTCATAAATGGTAAGACATTCACAAATTCCATCTATATCACATACCACTTCCTTTCTGGCATCTAGAGGTATTGGCTTAGACCCACTGGAACATGGTGCTCCACAACCCCTTAATGAAAAGTGAGGCATCAAGAGAACAAATATAAAACTCCCTTCGTCATTACCGACCACCAGAACTCATATTAGAGGACCTGTTTTATATTTTCCCAACCTAGATTTAAATCTAAATGGGACACATGAAAATCCCACAAGACCTCGTCTCGTAACGCAAGTTGTACCATTATGTGTTATCTGAAAAGAATAATGTTCTCCCCACCCTTATAATATCTAAAACGGGCATTAATTGTGAACATATGAGAAAATAAAGTCTCTAAGTTGGTATCTCCATGTTGTGCCTCCCTGAATCATGGTAAGAGTACTGCTGTGAAAAAAATATGATGGAGGTAATATACTCTATCTCCATCCACAAACGATATCTACAACGAATCCAACTGCTCTGATGCGTTGTTCAGTAGCATTGAACTAGGTGTACAACTGAGATAATCTTCCACCACATTTTCCATTTGAAGTGTATAGACAATATCAAAATCATAGTCCTGCATGAACTCTAGATATCACTTCTATCTCTAGTTTAGATCCATATAAGAAAAGATATGATTAAGACTCCTATGGTCAGATAATATTATAAACTATTTCCCCATTAGGTAGGGTTATAACTTGTACAATGAAAATACTGTAACCGGTAACATAGGATCATTGGTTTCATATTCCTACTCATGTGGTCTCGACTGTCATGAACCTTAGGCAATTACCACATGCACCTACATCAGGAAAAAATGATGCTTGTTTCCTGATGCTTCACTGAACACCATGTAATCGACACCCCCAAAGGTTATATCAAGATAATAGCACTCATCATTCCATAGATCAAATGCTGAAAGATCTCCTGACTCTTCTTCATCCACAAAAAATGATGCCCATTTCGTGTAAAATCTGTTAAATATGATTCTACTCTAGAAAATTTTGGTACAATCATTTTTTAGCACCTATCCAAACCAAGGTATCAAAATACCTTAGTAACACTCTTGGGTGGTTTCTAGGAAAGCACCACCTCTATCATTGATAGATCGACTGCAACCCCAGCCTCTAAAATAATATTTTCCATAAAATATACCTCTCATATCTAAAAGTCACACATTGAGATATTCTCCTAGATATACTGTACATAGAGTGCGTCTAGGACCATGCTCAACTATATCATATGATCCTCGAGGACACCAAGTACACATGGATGTTATCAATGAATATAACCCGAAGCAGGTCCATGTAAGAATAGGAGATCTGATTCATGAGTCCCATGAACACTGTTGAGGCAATCATATTTCCAAAAAACATAACCTTATATTAACAGTGGCTAAATCGATACCTAAATGTCATATTTGGTAATTACTTATCCCATTCATGAAGATGGTGTTAGCCAAATCTATGTTATGTCTTTGAGATATTTAATGACCATTTCAACTAATCAATAAGGTCTTCAATCCTAGATAGTGTATACTAGTAGATCGCGGTAACATGGTTATAGCACTGGATGACCACACATAACCTCAAAATCCAATACTCCTTCCTAGAAACCAAATAAATGGAATCCTATGGGTGAAACACTGGTTCTCATGAAGCCCATATTTTATTATTATTCCAACTATACCATCATCTCACGATGATCTGAAGGAGTCATGTAATATGAATGTGTAGATATCGATTTCCTCCTAGGGTATAGGTCGATAGCTATGTCTACCCCCCTTCCATGAGGTAATCATAGAACATCCTCCATAAATATTGTATCATATTCTTCAACCACTACAGGAAACTCGAGACTCATATCATCCACTACACTAAGGGACAAGATAGCCAGCTATTGTGTGATTGGCTATACCCTCCTTTGTGTGAGTCCATATTGCACTTCTTGGGTTTCCATTTATCCAACAATGGATATCTCGGTCCCACCATTATGGACACACCATACTGTACACCTAAAACAGTCAATCTGAGCATGGGCTGGGGATATCCTATCAAAATAGAGAATGATATCATAAGGCCTTGATGCCGCTACTAAGACATCCCAATTGATGCTCTCACGTCCATGATTGAGGTTGCACTATTGGAACCAGTATGTGACCACCCAATCCCCTCTTATAAGAGCCTCTAAACATAAGTTTCTAGTCAACATTTCCACTAAATTATTATAGTCTTGAATAGGTTTCATTGAAATAAATTAGTGACTCTAACATGTTTTTATTAAAACTAATGTTATGGTGGAAAAGAAAGAGATCGTACCTTGTATCATCCCTAGAGGCTCTGGGTCATTATCCTCCCTCATCTAAAGAAGTCCTTGTTCCCATTGACCATCTCCACAATCCATTATTGGATCACCTAGGGGTGGTGGTGGTAACATATATAAATTTTGGCCACCTCCTTCTACTCTACCAACTCAACAACCAAGTCATATACCCTACGGATTTACCTACTCCTATCGTTGCCTCTAACTCTGCGGTCACTTGACAATCTCCTAATCAACTATACGAAGTGTAGTGAAATCTCATGCCATATTATGTTGAACATGGCTTGAGCAACAAAGTATATCCCAATATATCTCAATCCACCATCAAATCACATCTTGAAACATTTGAGTCACTTGGATCCTTGTGGTTGATGTTAGCTACTTGCTACTAAGGTGTCTTCACTTACATACCCATTGTTGACTACCACTAGTTCTATCTGCCCAAAAACAAAACCCTCAACCTCAAAGGCTCGCTCTATCACCATAACCTAGGTTAGAACACACAAAAAGGTAACACTATCTCAAATGTCCCTATACAGCCCTCACTCAATAGTCTGAGCCCTAATGTAATGATCACATATCATGTCCATTAGGTACCTAGAAAGGATTGTATGAATCCATGAATACACAAATGCCAACTTTTCACCCAACCAATTCATTATAATCTACTAGATATTCCTACACATAAGCTCATAAGGTGAGAAATACTCTATGAAAAGGTTCTCAAACTCTTCCAATTTAAGAGTCACCTAATCGTATGATAAGGTAACTAAACACAAAAATCACCTTGATAAGCAATATAAAAGGCCCACTGCCAGGACCACTATCTGATACACTAGTTTCCAGACAAAATAGAATACTCAGACTACCCCCTCAAGATAGTCCTCATCCACTAATGTGTCAGGCTTTCCTCGAAACCTGATGGGTCTCAGGTGATGAAAATCATGAAGTGCACTCATCCTAGGCTCCTCACTCACTAGTACTGTAGGTTCGATTTGATTCTCTACACGTGGTGGTATGAATGGTGCAACACATTGAGGTTCTATCTCTTGTAAAATTACATCTACCAATGTCTTGTCACTCATCATATTACCCTCGTAATTATGCAATAGAAATCGAGATGGTTGTATACACAAGACATACTGTAGTAAAAAATGGTATACCATGGTCAATAGAGTATACATAGTGAGATGAATCATGAATGACATGACTACACAACCAAAATATATATGATACATGTACAATTTTCTTCCCTATGAATTTATTTTTCATGCACCATGTCGAAAAGAAGGTTTCAAGAGACCTGGTGTATAGATTGGTCAACGGACACACTGACATTGGAATCCCTATATTGAAATATGAACTAAAAACAATTACCTCAATTTCCCCAATCAAACCACAATAACCCTCATTCCTTATGTAGTACTGACCTACGGTCAAATTCCAATCTATCACAACCCATCTAAGATTGACACATGTCATGACTACCCCATTCCCACATCCTATAAGCCATGTGATAATAATTGGAACTTATTAGGCATAACCCAAAAATGTGAGGAATTTTCCTAAATAACTGTACACACACACATCTCAAAACCAAAAATAATGAAACAATAAAACAATATATAGCATGATCATGCATACACTATGATACCAACCATAGAATATTAAAGTAGAAAACAAAAAAAGTAAACAATGCTGTAATACAAAACCATAAAAAGAATATATCTATAAAGGTGAACACACATGTTCTGGAAACTCATCCGCATAACCCCTTACTTGAATGGTAGGTGTAGGACAGTTGTCAGAATTCATAGAAGCACACCACATTTGTCAGATCTCTCTAAGATCCACCAAGTCCTAGTCCACCCATGATTCATTCGAAGAGTCGATCATCTGCACAGGACACACCACGTGCGGGACAAGCCTATGCGGGGGTGAGAAAAATAAAACTCAACATGACACCTCAAAACCACGAGGAATACCAGAATAAAGTCTAAAAAATATACCACAGAGAAATACATGAAGTAAAATCAACATTAAAAAGATATATGTCGGCAACTCATATTTCAAGGATATCCTGATATTCTCATTACCACCTTGATAGTAAAGAGATAATTCAAATCCAATTTCTTCCAAATGGTCATTCTTGAGGCCGGCTCATTTCATGAGAACCCACTTTTCATGCCATGATATCAATAGACACTCTCGTGAGGAGGTCATACTAATTAGAGCCGCCACCAAAAGAGAAATATACTAGTAAAAGATCATTACATAATGAGAGAGGATAATTCCCATTAAATACCAACAACCTATTCTGTATTAGCCCACAATATAGGGAATCCTTTTAAGATAATACTAACAACTGCACCTATGTTTCTCATAATGTACATGATCCTCCTCCGAGAAAACTAACAATCCTAACAATACAACCCACTAGATGGAGTAATAACACACTACACTTTGATGTCACATAAACTCTTATAAAACATCAACAGGGGTGGTAGAGGACCACTCCAATCCCAATGTGGGACACCATAACTCTATTTTGCACATGGCCTCTACAGGGGGCCACAATCGAGTGATGTCGATGTAATATCGTATTGATCCCTCGTGGGATGAACTGGGGGAATGAATTGAGCTATAGTAGTCCAAGATAAAAACCAACAAAGCTATCTCAAAAGGATTGTCCAATTGAAAGGGTACCAACACTGCAGAATGATCATCAAACATACCTTCCATTTCAAAGTAATAACAGTTTTTGTGATAAAGTTCAATTTGGGTGCGCCCCGTGCCTGACCCAACTGGACAACCAGACCCGGTATGTCCACCCCAACCAATCCCAGTCCATCCCAAACTGGCCAAACTACCAGGGCTCAGCTTGCTGGTCCTACTAGACCTATGGGGCTAGCCTACTAGAGCGGCCCAGATCCCACTTGTTCTAGCCTCTGCTGTGGTGTAGTTCTGTATGCCACAATCAATCCACCATGACCATGTGCATCCCGTGCTTACATAGAGTTGTGAAACATTCCATATGGTGAGCCTGCCTCACTATATGCCCCGCAGCCTCGGCACCATGAGTTCCCCAGACGTGACATCAAACCGCATCATATATTTCCAATATGACCTCCTATTGAGGCCCACTGGTCAATGTTGTGGACTATTTCGATGGATAGTGATCACTAGACCCGTTAGCCCTGATGAGGCCCACCTTCCATGATCCACATTTTCCGGATTCCCTACTGGTGATATTGACCTACTGGCTAACCATTCACCATGGACCGACGTCCCCTCATATGCACTGGTTGGAGCTCACACCTCCGGCCAGTGCAACCATGCACTATTTTCACACTTTGATCGCACCACACCATTATTGTCGCACCTCCAAGGTTTTAGTTTTTTTTCAGATCATCGTTCTCGAGTGGTTGGTCCATGAATCCATGGATAAACAATCACTAACTCATAAATTATTGAAAAATTCCAAGAATATGAAGAACATCTGAATAATGTGATCGATTGATGGAAGAGAAAATAATTCACATGGACACTCTTAGAACACATATTATCATTTTTCATGTTGGTATTGATTCATTCATTCTAGCATGATCACAATGAATGAATAAACTCACATGTATATCTCTCAATTAAATCCACAATTATCCCATTTAATGGATGATCAAACTATGGGTCAAAATTTTTGTGTGTTGGTACACATTCATATTTCAAATTAAAAATGAATAATTTATCACACATATACAACTATCTACCATATTGGGTTAAATCAATGTTGTAGAATAGTGTTTCTCAAGGATCATTGATAGGATCATTTGATTTCGTCGTACGATGATCTTCAATCCACGATATAGTTTTCGTTCACCAATCAAAATTCATGCAAGATATCCCTAGTGATTCTCCAGAATTTGCAAGGTAATGCGGCTAACACAATGATTTTTGGATAAGAATAATTCAAAATGAAATTGTCAATATGGAAACAAAATAATTTATCATTAAATTATTTAAGGATTATTACACCATTTTAAGGTTCTCCACCGAAAACCTTTGTCGGTTAATGATAAGTCATGCCTAGGAACAACCCCACATTAAAAACTCAACGGTGGTGTTTGATTTCGAATCTGAGTCTCCGTTCATGAGTCACTGTGATATTGAAATAACATTATCTTAATTAATTTATATTATTAATAGTTACATCCAAAAATAGTCTTTAATAGTCATCCAATGCTGCCAAATATTACATCTCTCCTATGGTAAAGTCATTACTCTAAACAAAATAGCGTATTTGGGTTTCTAATCCAAGATACTATTTACAAGTTATACACCTTTATTTGGAACACCACCCATGAGTTCTATTAAAAACATAAAATTTTTCAATGAATTGTTCTAAGAACACTAGGACTCAGAATCTCACGCTGTCTCACCAACTCGTCTTGGAATTTTCCCAAATAATTTCAAAATATAAATTTGTGAAAATATGAGTCATTATATGTTAGAAGGATTGAGATATTTTATCTATGATAAGGATTGATTAAGATAACATACATATGGATTAGTATAGGATCAACCAAAATATAATGATGGATAGGGAGAAATATAATATTTTTCAAATGCATGTTCAACTATCAATTCATGTGAATATTAAATGGAAAAGAAGAGTATGGTGAATTAAAAAATAAGGTAAATAATTATCCATAATAATATATTGACTAAAATGGAATGATATTATTATGAATTATGAAGAGTCTTACTTCAATACCATAATTTAAGATAAATTTATTAGACTAATTACATGTATCATTATTATCATGTCCTTAATGAAGTAAAACTGATTTAATGTAGTGATCTGTATATAGATTATACACCTGAATATATGATTATTCATTTCATTTTATAAAAAACACACATGAAGACAATACTGGTTTCATGTATTTAGAAACTTGGATATAAGAAAACTAGTTCATAAATGTTCTAAATCATCTTTGATATTGTTCATCATATATAGAACACTTTTAATACACATCATATGTAAATATTTTCATCATAACATGGGGAAAAATCATATGAAAGGGTTAGATTAGGCACACTATAATGGTAAATATTAGAGATATCAATTATGACATAATATAAGAATAGGAATATGGGTCTGATAAAATGACAATATTATTTGAAAACAATACAACCCATATAAAATTTCATAATAATGAGTCATGGAATAATGTTTATAATTTCCTAATACATGAAAAATAATTATTCCAAATAACATGATCCATGAAAGCATAACAATAGAATATGAAATAAGTTTTTTAGTGCACATAAAATAGAAAATAATTTTTTTAATCAAGGCACATTCCCATAACTATAAATGTGGATTTGGTTCACTAAAAATTTTATTCAAACCTTATTTAATGTTCACTCCCAAGACTATCAATGTGGACAGAGTCTCTTACTATACTCCATTTAATCTCCATTCTTGTCAATATTATCTCATGAGATTACATCATGGAATAATTCATTGGAGGGATATATGATTCAAGTCCAACACTTAAATTGCACAAAACCATATATATTCTTTCCAAAATATCATTAAATAGTCATTACATGTCCAAATCAATGGAAAATAAGTGGGTTTCATAAATATTTCAACATTTTAGCATACATTTCCCATTAAAAATAAATGTGTTTAAAAAAAACCATCATCATAATTAGAACCCATAAAAATAATAAATAATTATGGTATCATTCTCACATATCCCTAGTGAAACATATTTAAGTGTAAATTATGTCATTAGTGATGAAAAAACTATTTAAAGATATATCATATATTTCTTAAGGAAAACACCATTTTCATTTCTAATTCACTTCATTAAAAAAAATCAAATATAATATTTTATTTATTTTATTTCAAAATAACAATGCACTAATGTATAAAAATATTCAATTGATTGAATAGTAATTATGGTTGTAAATTAATCTCATGTAATGTATTTTAAAACAAATGTTACATTTACATATTCAGTTTAATGAAAAAGGTACCTCATTCGAGAAAAAATAAGAAGATTAAAATAAATCCATTTAATAAAAACCTAAGTAACATTTAAAATATATATATATATATATATATTATTCATGAAATCATTTTTAAAAAACCTACATATGGATGAAAAATTATTTATAACAGAAAGGTGATAAGAAATTAGTTTCCATAAAAACAATTTTCATTATCTGGAGTAATTATAGGAAGGAAAATGAAATGAAACAAATAAAATATATATAAATAACCTTATGAAAATAAAAGTCATGATATTCTTGAAATATAGATTATAAAGTATCACCATCTAAAAAATGATCATAAACAATTCAGAAAAATAATAACATTGTAAAATAAATCATGCACCACTTTGGTGAATTTCAAATAAAAAATTCATGAAAGATATAAAATTATGTTGATAGTTATATAGTGAAAAATATAAAAAAAATCATAATATAAAATAATGGGAAGTATATTCACAACATAATTGAAATAATATGTGAATATGGAATGTGTCTCAAAGAAATAAATGTGATATGAAAATTCATTACAACAATTTAGAATTGCTACCAAAAAGATCTAAACTATTGTATAATAAATATAAATTTTTTATAATTATACATAAAATCAATATATAAACTTCTTATATCATAAATTTACTAATTATAACATTTCAACATCCATTTTTAATAATTTTTTATTAAAATCGTAGTATTTTAATATTAGTTGTTTCATTTTTTAAGATATTATTATTGTTGTAGTTTTCGTCATTATACATTTATCATGGTTACATCATATCTATAATTATTATAATTTCATAAATATCATATATAATCATTACATATATATATATATATACATCCCTAAAATATAGAGATAAAAACATTAATTGCACTGTTCATGGAAATCGTAGTCGTTATATATGCATGAATGATGTATTTATAATTTGATAGATGGAAAGAAATTAAGTAAAATAATAAATTATGTACACATAATAATTATTATATCATTAATATAATATATATTTTCATTAAATATATCATATTTCTATCTATTTAAATGAAAAATTAATAACGAATTACATCGCATTATATTGGCCTTTGTGGACACGTAAGCATGGGGACATGTCATTTTCTATAAAATTGGAAGCTAAAATGTTATATATGATGCTATAATTACATGATAATAAATATATCATAAATTTAATTTATAAACATAATACACATCATAATTTCTATCCAAGAAACATGGTTATGGAAAATGACATTTACTTCTATGTGGAGGCGGTGGTCCATCGGTATGTTTGAGAAATAAATTAACTTCACAATTGACGTAAATGATGAATAATGATCATAGTGACATAATCATAAAAAAATATAGTATGTTTGGTAAAATTATTTAATTATTTTAATTTTAATTCAATTGATTTAGTGGAGAAAAATGAATAAATAATATTATTGAGGTTGGGTAAGATGATTACCTCCTCTTCGGTTATCCGCAATTTGACCTTTTCTAGTGAACCCTTGGAATGATATTTCAAGAATATAAGAACCTATTAATCATGAATGGGGACATCTATATAATAATTTCTTATGTATTGGTCTATCTAAATGTCCTTTTGTGGTATAAATAAGATAATGGAGATGCATCCTTCTATAAGAGGAGGAGGGGACACACTTTTAGTTACATTGAAGATTAAAGTATAATAATTTCATATTTAAGTAAATTGCATCAAAATGTATAAAAAATTAATTTAGGATAGTATTATGTTTAATTTTTTACTTTAAAATATTACTTATAAATTATTAATTGTAAAGTATACCCTTATCTCTGGGTAAAACCAGTTAGTAAAACAGTTTAAACCTCGAATTTTTCCCAAAATAGATTGCTTATTTACTATTACTTCTTGAAAAAAAGAACGTGTGATCATTAAAAATATTGGAAATAAATAATATAGAATTAGGTTTTTCAAATTTAATTCATATAAGTGGTTTATTTTAAAACATTATTATACCTATAAAACATGATGATAGTAAATTTTCTTGAATATATGTTTCGTTAAGTATAGTATGTTTTTATTTAAAACCCCAACATAATATTAATTCTAATGACCTAAATACATTATTAATAACAAAAATGAAGTAATCCTTATTTTAAAACATTATTAATATTACACATTTTAAATTTCTTAAACAGATAGTTTAAAAAAATATTAATTTTCACTATCTGTTGAAAAATCAATGTATTAATAAAATTCACAAGAAATAAGTCTATATTATTTTTAAAATAATGATACATAAAATGTATATATTTTTTAATTTCTTTTCAAAATTTTTTAAATTAATTAAATTAGTTTTCAAAAAAACATTTTTCAAGAAACTATGTACATTTAAATCTTATGATGACTTACTAAATGTTGCGTTCTTATTTTTCCAAATATTTACTTTTTACAAATAAATTAAAAATATATTCGCAGAACTTGGTTACGTATATACACATCAAAAATATAAATTTTGGGTTATATTAGTATAATATGTGGTATTTTATTTAAAATTGATGTTGTGTATATCACAGTCTATTGAAAACATAATTTTATTTCAAGTGAAATATATCATAAAATCTAAGGGAGAAATTGAAATCCAGATCCAAGTAACCTAATTCTCAATTTATATTTCTAATAAAATTACATTCCATAATATACTTCTATTCAATTTTTTATTATCAATTTAATTTATATAATATATAAAACTATCCACATATTGTAAAATCCAATTTAATTTTTTCATTAATAATTACATTTCTAAAATTCAACGTTATAACCCAAAATAGTCATAAAACACCAAAAAATTTAATTAAAATAAAAATTTGATCACTAGAACATGTAATAACATCCATTATGAATCATAGTCCCAATAAATCCATTTTATTATAATCATACAACACCTTTTATCCCAATAATGTTCTTTTAAAATCATATGTGACAATAGATCATTCATTTATATCTCTAGAATATTTATCCCCAATTTCATGTGCAATGAAAAAATTAATCCCAGTTGAAGTCATAGAAACTAGTCATTAATATATTGTAAATAAAAAATCATCATTATAAATCAATAAATATCTTAAATCAAGAAAATAATACATAATAGCTAATATATAACAATATTCTATCACATGGTCCTTAAAAAATATTACCATCATAAATGATGACAGTATTTATATTTTTAGATTATTTAACACAACGAAAGAAGTCAACGTTGTAAATACCCCTACCCTAGTGACCCAAAGTTGGTTTCTTCAATTTTATGTTGTTAATAAATTCTATAAATATCATCCTAATTGGAAAAATTGTTTTGTAATATTGGTAAAATATTTTTATACTTTTGTTTGCGATTACATTTTAAAACATGAAAATTAATATTTAATTTCCATTGAGATCATGTTTACTCCCTATAACATATCCTTATGTATTAATCAAAAAAATCTTGGAATCATAGTCAAGGTAATCAAATTAAAGGGGAAAGATCTTATTTTTAGTAACTAAATTCATACAAAAAATGTTTCATAAGGAATTAATAATATTTAACAAATAAATTTTTATCAAATAATTCCATATTAATAATTACATGAGTTTGAAACTGATTCAATTATATAGAAATTGTTCATATAAACTCATGTAAATAATTAATTCTCTTCATAAAGATCAGTTTCATAATGTTATATATATGAAAATAGCAATGATTCCTTATTTAAAAAAATCTAAAAATATCATCGTGGACTCATGATAAGTCATCTACATAAATTTGTTACGCCTTACCCAAATAAACTATAATGTTTTAATCATATGAAATATTGAGGCATCATAAGACTATGTAAATTTTGGACCATCTATCACATAATAAGCCCAAGGCATTCATCATATAAAAAAATATCATAATATGATTAATAAGCCTTAAAATTCAATAATTGATGGTATTGAACGAAATAATGCACAAAATATCAATATATTCTTGATTAAAGATAATAATAAACCTTATAATGAATTATGTTGGATTTAATCATAATTTTATAACCCTTTTAGTACATATGATTCAACAATATGTATTAAAATAGATGAAAATACTTGTTAAATATTACTGGAAAACTTCATGAGGATATTACCTATTTTCACATTTTAAACACTAATTTAAAATATAAAATTATTCCAATTATAATCCAAATATTTTTTCAAAGTAACCATGTAAAATTATAAGTTAATATTTAAATAAAATATTATTCATGATGGCGTGAAATTATATTCATGTCATATAATTTAAAACACTACATCCAATCTTTTATAAATATTTCAAAAAGTACCTTGTTTTGAAAATAACAAATAGATTCCTATGAAACCACTTTGTAAAAAATGAAAAATTGTTAAAATGGTTTTATTAAATTGTTTTCAAATTTTTAAAACAGAATTTTTGACATTTTAATGAATGTATTTATTTGGATGTAAAATATTATTTATTGAGTTATAAAAAAAATGTTTGTCATCCTTAAAAAACATTAGAGCACTATCATGATAATGTAAATCATAAAAAATGAAAGGAAAACATTTAATATCAGGAAAAAACCATATTATTAGAAAGTATATTTGTTTTAATATTGAAATATGAAATAATTCCCCCAATGGATATTTAGACATAAACAATGCCAAATAATGATTTCTTGGTGAAATAACAGCATATCTCGGGTTTGAATTCCTTCATATGTGAACAAAACGCCAATATAATAAATATAAATTTATTACAAACTTATTCTATATGATAATAAATTATTGGATTATAATCATCTGTCTCCAGTTTAATAATAATTTTTTTAAATAATTATTCCATGTAATTAGTGCTTCATTTTCCATGTATGTTTTTCTTTGGTAGTTTCTATACCATTAATTTTATAATAGTTAAGTAATAACTATAATTTTAACAATGATATAAATCTAAAATATATTATATTTATATGTATTTATAAAAATATATAAACGATATATATAGAATATTTTATTACACTGTTCATATAAACTGTAGCTCGTATATTTGTATAAACAATTTATTCACTTTTTGATTGATGGAAAAATATTAAATAATTTTTAATCTTTACCAAATTATTTTTACACAATATATATAATATATTTATTATATTTATCTATATTACCATCCATGTAAATTTGAAATGATATACTAATCATATCTTTTTGTAATGGTGGTTGTCCCCACACACGCATGGGTGACTTTTTCATTTTCCATTTGATTATTTAGTATATAGTTATAAAAGATTTTCTTAATAAGGAAATATAAGTAATTATTAATTATCATATATATTAATTAATAACATTATAATAACCACAAATAAAATATGGTGATGAAAAATGAATTGTATCGCTACGTGGAGTCAGTATGTCATACGTATGGAAAAGTGATAGTTTAACATTAAATTTAAATTAAAAAAAGGTTTATAATTTGTGTTTCATCATAACAATAAAAATTATGTAAATTCAAAATAATGAAGTTATTATTTTATGATACATACTATATATTTATTCGAGGTATATTAAGTTCTAAATTGAAAGAAACTTTGTAAGACAATTTACTCTAGTTCAGGATTCCTATTTTAGAGCCATTATTTTGGAACCTATGTTTCTGGGAAACAATCTCCTATAGGTGTTATCACTATGGTGTTAATATTTAAAGGAATGGGTTTTTCTATATAATAGGAAAATGAAAAAACTTTAATTATTAAAATCATTAAAATATATCTAACTGTTTCACAACAAAAATTATTCCAAACGGCCACAAATTCTTCTATATATTAGTACATATTTGAAATAAAATCATCCAAAATTTTCTTACTAGATTATGTGTCATTTTAAACAATATTGTTTTTTTCATCTCCTTATTTAACCTATTTTATCCTTAACTATGATAACGTATTTTTAACTCTTAAGGGGAAATAAAGAAAAAAATACGGTGAAAATTTTATTATAAAATTAAAATTGATAAATTTTTAGATGATATGTAATTTCCCTTTTCCTATTTCATGATTTTAATATTTTTTAACAATTTAATAAAATATTATCTTCCTAAAATATCAATATTTTCAATTTTAACACTATTCATTAAGTTTGATATAAAATACATAAACCAAAAGAATAAATTTTAATATGTTCCTTTAACATACCCCTAATAAGCTATTTTTATCTTAAAAAATCCATGGATAACAATAACTAATAAAAAATATATTTCTTTTAATATTATTAAAATGGATTATTTTTTATTTACATTAATTAAATAAATATTGTGTCAGCGTTATGTAATAATTTAATGTAATTATATATAAAATAAAACTATGAACAAATCAAAATCAAGAAATTTATGTTATTATTCTAAAAAAATTGTGATTATTTCACAAATTTTATTTTTCATTATGTGAACTCATTATATATATATTATATTCAGAGAGTGGATTTTTTTATATATCATTTCTCAAAATATTTTAAGGGTCACTTTTATGTAATAATGTCCCCTAAATGATTAATTTTAGATTCTATAGTGGTAAGGGTGTTCATTAATCTATCCTATAGGAATTTGGATGAACAATGGTGACCTTAACACATATTTTTAACATCTATTAACCTGATTTACCCATTACTATTGTGAAGATATTAACAATGGTTGGTAGTAATAATGAATTTAAATAAAAGGAACATATTTACAAAATTTCAAACTCATGATTCCAAATATGCAGTATAATTTATCAAATTAAATATATATATATATATTTAAAATACAATAACAATAAAATAAGTGTTAAATCTATGAGGAATACCACTAATAGAAAAAATGTAGTTTTTGACCATAAAAATGGATTTACTCTTATTAGATGCATTAAAAAAATATTACATCATTGTTAAAATAGTTTATTGAAAACATAAAATATAAGTTCCATTAAAATAATTCATATATATTTATTAGTTTAATTGATTTTGATGTGAACACATTGAATACATAAATACTATTATTCATAAAACAATTATCTTTCACTTATAAATCATTTTTTATATATAATAAATTGATAATGATTAAATTTATTTTATATTTGGGTGAACAATATTCTTCTAAAAAAATAATTCTTATTCATACTTACTAATTTCATGGATAGTCTATAATTTTCTAATATATTATTGATAAAAACAATTTGGGTATTCTTGTATCAATATATTCTAATGTTATTTATTTAAAAAGATAAATATCAAAAAATATTGGGTTCTTACATTCTTCTATCCTTAAAAATTTATATCCTATAAAGTGTTAGAATGTCATCTCATAAACATATTTGGGAACATCGTCGTAATAATTTATTCATGTTCCCATGTCACCTCTTTTACCTTGGTAATTTCAAATAGAGATTTTCCAACAAAATTGTTTTATAGAAAAAAAAAATTTCTATATCATGTCTATAATATTTATATTCTCCTCATAGGAAGATATACAAGGCTTCAATTATATTTCCTCATATTTGAGAAAATCAGTTATGTATATAATTTACATATTTAAAAAAATACATTTGGAACACATCATGTACTTTATAGAGACATTGAGAATTTTCCAGAAATTTGTAGACAACATCTATTATTTATCATGATAAGAACACTTCTATGTTTTTTGGGCTCCACTTCCCTTTCTTATAGAACATTATGACACCCTTATATAATGATACATTTAATAAAATGTTATCTCCCACATTAAATTGTAAATAATTCCTCTAATGATAAGAATAAATCAATTTTCTGATTTGAGATTCTCTAATATGAGACTGAATATTATTTAACGTTGTAGTTTTATTCTCAACATATTTTTTGTCTTAAATATTTATTTCCCCAAATTCATTCCAAAACTTGGAGTAGAACATCACTTTATATTTAATGCTTCATATAGAAGTATTTGAATACTTTATGGAGGCTATTGTTATTGGAAAAATTTACCAAAAATAAACATTGATAAAAAAACCTTGAATGTAATGTTAGATTAAACTCAACACATATTTTAAAATATAGACATTCATTTCATTTATCCCATCAGAGTTAGGATGGTTAGATGTTCTAAAATTAGGCTTTGTATCACGTTCATTTTGAATAAATTTCTATAATTCCCACATAAATTGTGGATAACGAGGAAACATAATTTAAATGGGTGATCAATGAAATCATATAACATTTATAACATATATTTGGGTAAGACACTCCAAATATGAAACTTATCCTTTAAAGAATAAATGTAAATATTTGGTATTATA
The DNA here is from genome assembly GCA_963277665.1 of Viscum album. Classification (NCBI taxonomy): domain Eukaryota; kingdom Viridiplantae; phylum Streptophyta; class Magnoliopsida; order Santalales; family Viscaceae; genus Viscum; species Viscum album. The sequence continues at coordinate 64,274,696 of OY728165.1, read as the reverse complement.
CAATAAAGAACCCATATTAATTTATTATTTATTGGAGTATACGGCATTCCATTGACAACATCTATAGTGACGTCATCCAATTTTCAAGTAAGAATAGATAATTGTTTCATGAATCCACTATGATGATTTTTCTCAACAATCACCTATTGGAAAACTAAACATCTTAACATGTATTCTGTAATTATTGTATTCAAATTATCACAAAAAAGCTCCTATAATATATCTATACATCTTTGTTCTACAAGGGTTTATAGAGAAACTTGATCTATATTAATGGTCTCAGAACACCCTTTTCAGCTAAGGCATAGATAGAAAAAAAATCCTTTTTCTAGATATTATAACATCACTCTCATATATGAAGTCTTAAAATTTCCCATCATTCCTGACTTTAATTTTCTTTCAAAAATTTAAATCATCCGGATAAGAAATTTTTATCTTTTATAATTAATTTGGTTGAAAATTAATTAAAAAATGGGGTGATGTTTCCATTTCCTTACGAATTTATAGATCCATTATTACTAAATCCATTAATAAAGGTATTATGTTAGTGCTTTTTTTTCATAGGACCCTATAATATTTCTATATCAATCCAGTAACAACCATATTTTCCTTCTATGAATTTTACTGTTATGATAAATCATAATTCTAAAGTATCTTAAGCCATAAACATTAACTCATGTTGAGTTCTTTTTTTTGAAAATATGTATTTCAAACTCTTGTGATATGCATATATCTCATTTTTTCTCAATAGAGATAATTTACCAATAACTTCAATGAAATTATTAAATCTTTTATTCCCATATCATGGGTTAGATAGTGTTTTTCATTAATATTTAACATTACTATTTCATTGGAAATTTTTTTAGTCATTTTTAATATGGACACAACCAAGTCCCCTTTTTGATAAATCCATAGATATCACTAATATCCCATTTAAAGATATTAGATTCAGGATAAGAGGATTCCGAAATATATTTATCAATTATTCCAAATTTACTTAACATTATTTTTTCCATATGAACATTACCCCATTATTAGTTAAATTTGTTAATGTATTATCCAATTAGGAAAGATAATTGAAACTAATCACTGATTGTAACCTACGAAATCAAATTTACTTTCTATCTCGATTATGTATGTTGGTCTAATCTATTATTGGAATGCCTTTTCATCATAATATCAACTAAGATTCCATTATTTAAAATATTATTTCCTTGAAAAAAAATTTAAGATAAAATTCACACATGATAAATTTCCCATATTAATATTTTCTTATCAGAGTATAAAGAATGATCTTAACATTATTCTCTTGGAATTTATCGGTTTTATAATATACTATGGTATAATTAAAAGATATAGTAAAAAATAATCAATGACTTCAATGATTATTGTACTCATTATATCAATAAAAATAGAGGGTTCATTAGTCAACAAAGATGTAATTTTAGTAATGTCCTAACCTCATTCACAATGTTTTATTCAAAATACCTTCATTATTTTCTCACAATTTATAGTACTAAGAAATAATTTCAATATATGAAAACTACTCCTCTATGTGAAATTTTTTAATAATTTCTCACTACAAGTTTGAGAATAATTTTTATAATTTTTAATAGTATTTATTTCCACGTTATGAATTCACAACATCATATATATCCATATTTCTTCATGATGAAATGAACATGGGGCCACAAGGTGATACTCTTGGGAATATAAATCCCTTATTATACAAATACACTAGTTGTTTCTTTATTTCATCAAATTATATAATTTCCATTAAATAAGGAATATTTGATATGTGTATTTTGTAAAGAATTAAATAAATTGAAAATGTAACCCCACACTTTAGCGGATGTCTAGGAAATTATTCAGGAATAATATCAATGTATTCTTGTAAAATAGGTATATACTCAAATTTTATAAAAGTTTTTCATGTGTAGTTTGTGTCTTTTCTTCTTCCCCGTGAATATAATTTAGAAGAGCTTATGGGGATGAATCTAGATATGTCTCATGTGATATATCCCCTCTATAGAAAAGAAATTCCTCATCTTCATCAAGTATAATAATTTCATTCCCCTAGTAACAAATTTGTTTATAATATGTTGAAATCCATCCCATTATTAGGATTATATAAAAATAAATAGAGGGTTTGATAATAACTTCAGTAAATAGGGCGTGATTCTATAGAATAATGATAACTGATTGATGCATCTGTGTTGTGGTGAGACATTCACTTCATGTATTTACTAACAAGTCAATTCATAAGGTTCTTGGGAAATATCAAATTTTATTATAAAAACAAGAAGATATAAAAGAGAGTGAAGATATAGAATAAAATAAATCATTTTCTAAATTTTAGGAAATTATTTATGTACCTACCACTCCATCATTAGGAACATCAATCATTGCTTTATTTATAGAAAAATATTATCCTTGATCCCTCAATATTTTTTGGGAAATTACATTTCAATTTTGATAATTGGATTGAGTTATGCCCCATATATTTATAGATAAATAACAATAAATTTATTTCTTATTCTTTATCCATTCATTCATGATAAAGATGTTATTTTTTCCAAACATGATGTGAAATTCAATTCCTTTAAGAAATATACCAATGTGTTTCCATCCACAAGTGTCAAATGTTGTAAAAATATTCATTATATTCCTCCATTAATCAATTTTTTATTTTATTTTCACCTTTTATCATTATATACAAAGATGCAATAAGACATGATTAATTATTTCCCTAACTTGATAGTAAATGAAACTATGTATTGATATGATGATAATTTTATTAAGACTCCATTCCATCAAAGGATTTGATTTAATCTATGAATAAAATAATTAATATTACCTTTTTAATTATATAAAATGTATATAGTAACTTTTTCTAACTTTATAAAGTTATATTCACACATGGAAATATTATCCTCTAACATTAAAATTATGATATATAACTATCTCTCCATATGTAATCATTATCTATCGGGGAAATGTGTTTCTATGAAAATTTCTTTATAATCATTCCATTCATTGATAATTATTTACTCCTCACCCTTAGTGTTTTGAATCAATGACCACCATTAATCTGAATACCTCGAGAGATGATATAATTCCATGAAAAATATTTCCCATTCATTACATCTGAAAGAGGAAAAAACATTCACTATAGATCTTATACATTTTATACCTACAAATTTATTTAATATTCGATTTAATAATGGAGGTTGCTGACACATGAGGTAGTCTATCATTCATTCACCACATTTGGGATTAGAAAAATTCCCCATACGATCAAGGATATTGGTCATAACCAAAGTCATATTCCCCAATATAGTTATAAATATTTCATTTATTATTTTGTCTCCACATATAGCATCATTTTCATTCCTTGGATGGAAATTCCAAAATTGATTATATTCATTGATATTAATTCAATTTTTTTATATGGTGCACTTTCTAAAAAAATTAACACTCTCTATTATGTCATAAAATTATGAATCATAATGCATAATTTTAAACTATTCAGAAACTAAGCATAAATTAATATTTTTTGGATAACACATCAAAAAATTAGGAACTTTGTATCTATAAAAATATTCCCTATGATAGTTATTAGGTTAAGATACACAATATAGGTTTACCTAAATCTAGTTCCCAAGTTCTCAAATAAATATCGAATGATCTTATCATTAAATAACCCAACCCTAGTATCCCAGTGGTTATATTAAAATTAGGACATTGGTGGTAAATGTAAGAAATATCATCCAGATAGATAGCATAGTTTTCTAGTATTAGTAAACAACATTAAAAAAATCTCACATTACATCAGAAAATAGAAATTATAATATATCATTTTGTTGTGATCATATTTTTCACCAAAAATTTCACTCAATAATAATTCAAAAAACATTTTTTGGAATTATAGGGAAAGGAATAAAAAATAAATGGGTGCGTTGAAATGTTCAGTAAGGGAAATAGTATAACATAATATATATAAGGAATCTATAATATTAGAGGAATAAATTGTGATAAAATAATGCTATATAAAAAGTCACATAATGTTTAAACATTTTCCAAAATAATGAAATATTAAAATAACATCATAAATATTAATAACAAATTTAATAACAGTAGAATACATAATGTCGAACAAATGAAATTATCCTCATGGCCTTTTCCCAAAACATTTTAAAATACCATTAGAGCCTTGTTCCAACACACATATATAAATGGTTATGGTCTTGACCAAATAGCAAATATAGTTTATCTCATGATGTATACTAATGAACTAATGGTATTTGTTATTTTAGGACCCAATTATAACATAAGAAGTCTAATAAAATATATATATGAATACAAATATATCCTCATCAACATTATTTAAATAAATATATATATATACATATATTTAAAAAAATAGCTTGTAGAATATCAATAATTTCCCCAATTCAGATTATCATAAACAATACAATGTAATATGGTTGGTGGTATCCTATGAATATTACCTGAATAAATCAAAATATTCAACAAATTATTTTGGCGTTGAAGAAAGTATATTGAAATTTTAATTGGGAAATTTCTTGAGCAAAATACACAATTACACATTGAAATAATTTCAAATGTAAAAAAACCAAAATACAAAGGAGTTTTAATTGAAAAAAATTATACAGATGTTCATTAATTATCAATGAAAATATATTTTATAATGGCGATATGTTATGTTCATGTTCATTGAGTTAAAAAATATTCTTTTCAAACTTCTGTAAAATAGTAAAAATGTATCTCACTTTCAAAACAATCAGAATAATTTATTAAAAAAATGGATAAAAAGGCCCATTACATAGTCAATGTATAATTAGAAAACTTTATTTTAGTCGTTTTTATGATAATATGTACATGTAAGAGAAAATTTTTTGACCAAGAAGAAAAACATGGTATGTTTTCTATAAAATCGTTATTTCGGTATCTCTTGTACATAAAGAGAGAAAAATTAAAGGAATATTTTAAATTTATTGAAATAAAATTATGATAATAACATATCATGGGGTTATTGAATAGATTTCAAATATTTCCCCTAATATATATATAAATATATACACTCCCGAATAATGAAGAGGTTTTGAAAAAAAACTCATACATCCTGTTAATCTTCTTTCACATGTGCCTAAAAACCTTATATAACTAATGAAAAATTATTATAAATATATTAGAGAAAACATAGAAATATTTAATATCATATATTATTTAATTTTAACCATTTTCACTCTTTTGTTGTCAATTATTTATTAAAATCACAATTCTAGTTAGAGACTACATCATTTTTCATGATTTTTTTTTGTTTTTTTGTTTTCAAAATTTTCTTTTATTCATGTAATTTCATATCAAGAATGTTAAAAATTATATGAATTTCACATATATATATATAAGTATTTATAGTAACCAATAAATCGTATTAGTATAAAAATAAATTACAACGTTTATGATGATGGTAGGTCATATGTATGCATTAGTTATATTTTCACATTTAGATAGATTAAATGAAAAACAGTTAAATAACAATTAACCACTCCAATATTATTTTTTTGAAATATATATAATATTCATTATTCACATCTTTATTAGCATTATTGTAAATATGAAATGAAAAAATTGTTACATTAATTCATGGACATGGTAGTCCATCGGTATGCAAGAGTGACATCATAATATTCCAATGGATTATATGCTAAAAAATTAAATATGATATTATTATTTCATAAGAGTGTTTGTTTCATATAAATGATATATAATGATTGAACTCATTATAATACACACCCATAAAATATAGCGATGAAACATGGATTGTATCAATATGTTGAAAGTGTTAGTCGTACACACGAATAAGCAATACTTCCACATTCCATTTGGTTGAAAATATGATGAATAATTATAGACTAAAAATAATAAATACATTTATTTTTATTGAAAATATAGTATCAAATATTTAATGATAAATAAAATATATTTATAGAAGATATAGTAAGAAATAAATTAAAATTGGATGGGTAAAAAATTAGCTCTTTTAAGAGACCTCATTTATATTATTTTTTAGGGAACTAATGGTTGATATTTAGGGGAGTGAATACCTTCTTGAACCTGGATTAGGATGTTTAAAATATGAATTTATAGGTATTTGTTTATCTTGGTCCCTCAATATAGTGTATATAAGTGAAAAATGGGAATGTCCTTTTATAATAGAGGGAAAGGACAATCTTAGAATTATCAAAATTATTAAAATATAACTAAGATATTATGAAGATAAATTCATCCAAATAGTAATATATTCAAATTTAATGTTTGATTTGGGGAATAATTCCTTATCCAACAAAATTTTTATATTTTCTCTTTGTATTTTAAACTGTATCATTTGGTTTAACACCTTAGAAAACCTATTTTAATAGTAACTGTGACAACATATTTTAAATCCTAAGTGGTTTTAATTTTACATATACGTTTATAATTGGATCATAAATGGAAATAAATGAAATTTTAGATTTTAAATTATCTCATTTTCCCCCTTTGCATATTTTAATGGTTTTTAAATAATTTAATAAAATATTATTTTTATACAATACCACTATTTTCATTTCTAACACTATTAATTTTTTCTAAAAAGGAAAAGCCTCCTTTATTAAATGCAAGAGAAAGAAGAAAGAAGAGAAAAGAAAAGAGTACAGGAAAAAACAGGGAAACCCCAAAACAATGACTATTTCTTAACCTTTTTCAGTAAAAGCTCAGTTAGCCTTTTCTCTTCTTCTTTGAAACCAATCAGCTCCACATTTTCATGTCCTCTTCCACGACCTCTAGATCGCCCTCTGCTAGCATTTTCCATGTTTGTAAGAACTTGAAGCCTTCCCTACAATGTCTCAGTATCAGTGCTATCAGAACCCGAGCTATCCTCTGTATCTTCCTTTCCATTGACAGAAGAAGAATTATTTTTAATGGTGATTATATAATACATGAAAATAGTAAATAAACTACCATCCATAATTTTTTAGCAAAATAAAAACATATGAATTCCATAAACAATCTATTTTTCACATGTAAACACATAATAGATATTTAAAAGTTTTGAAAGTGACATTTTGTTTTTTATCATTACCATATATACTTTAATGCTCATATTCATAGATATGTGTCCATTAAGAAATTAATTTTATATAAAAACGTTTTATAGATATAATTATCTTAATAAAATTTAAATTTGGATGAAAACTTATGACCTTAATCACTTAGTTTTATAAAATCATGGCCACATTTACCCATTATGTGGGTGTTATATTTTTCCACCGTTATTATTCATACTGCATATAAATAAAAGGGAAATATTTTAAATTTTTAAAAAACATAACACAAATTATGGAAGAAATTTCATCAAAATAAATACATATAAGTTGAATATATTAATATTATAATAAGTTCACAAAAGATGACAAAAACTCTTTCAGAAAAATTTATCGTTTTTAGTATAAAACAATATTTATTCCTATCCCATGAATAATATAAATTATTATTTTAATTTTCATAAAATTAATTGAATTTATATTATAAAAATTTATTAAAATAATTCACCAATTGTGATTAATTAATTTAAATACAATAATCACATTCTTCCCGCATAAAAACTATTTTCCTAAAAAAATTCATTTACTTCCAATGATTTTTTATATTTATTCTAATTAATTGATAACCAATGGATTCATTTTATGATTTTTTTAACTATGAAATTGTAAAATTTATCTACTCCTGTTATGAATATATAATTTAATGGTATGGTCAAAATAATATACAATATCTTGGCCCATTTATAATTGGGTTTTCATTTATTGAAATCTGTCAAATATATTTATGAAAACAAAAATTTAACATAAAATTCTTTATTTTCATAATCATATCTATAATAACATAAAATACATATATGTATATATATATACATAAATTTCAAATATCATACATATCAATTAATCTATTTTACTTTACATTAGTATAGATTTCATTCTCAATGAATTCAACACACTCATTACTAATATAACAATATTAAATTGATATCAGATGTTCGGAAATAAAATTATACATGTTATTTATATATCATGAATTTTTTTTGATGAATGGTTATTCTCTTTCATATTTTCAATATTATATGGGTGATAAGGTGAGTGGTTTATAGATGAAATTTTTCCTCTATAGTCTTAGTGATTAATATAGCATCACAAAATTTACAAACATAAATATTATATCTAATTATTGGAATATTAATTACCTATTAATATAACCCATAGTAGACCCATAAATGTTAGGATGTTTTTAAAATTTGTTACCTAAAATGGGTACAATAAATTTCAACATCATTATCCATATCGTTCAAAACATGCACACTTCTTCGACATATCATACATAAATCCTTTATTATTATGTTTGGGAAAAAGAAATATAACAAAGGGTGATCTTATATGATCAGGAAGGGTAAAGACAGAAATATAAGTCTATGATCATATTTAATAATAACATATGTATAAGGACATGGAATAATGTGTTTGACTTTATAAAGACCTATAAAAAATTTCATACACGCATGAGTCGTGGAATAAAGTATATCAGTTTATAAGTCTTGAATTATAAAGGAACCAAAGAACACTATCCATGAAAAAAAATCATTGGTATATTATAATGTCATAATAGAAATTCAAAAAATATGGAATATTCATAATACTATAAATATTATTTCATTGATACCCACAATAAAATTTATTACATGTTAGGAATGGGATAGCCAATGTTACACCTACTTTGGGCTGGGGATAACCTCCCATGCACACTATTTTTGTTTAAGTATTATGTTCCATATAAAGTATTTTGTGATTGGGATAACCTCTTATGTACCATAATTGATCTCATAAAACATTAATTTTAACCTAATACATTGGGGGGATATAACAGGAAAACCCATAACATAGTAAAATTAAATTCTTATATATATAGAAAAATTAAGAAATGATTTTGCAAACATTCCAAAAAAATAAATTGAATAGAAAATGTGTTTTATAATTATTTTAACATCTCAATAACAAAAAATCTAGATAAATAATAAATATCCTAAAATTGGTTTATATTACTAATAATGTATTGGAAACATAAAAGGATGTTGTTATAGCTAAAAATACCATTAATGTTTTTATAGAACATTTAATTAAGAAAATAACCTATTAATATATATTAATTAAAAACATTATTGAAAAATAAATTTGAAAAATATTACAGGAATATTCAAAACAATGAGAAGTCATAATGGTAGGAAAAGAACATCATGGGATATATATTAAAAAAATATTCATTTTAAATTTTTTGATTTAAATATAAAATTATATCCTTCATAAAATGAAAAATTAATTCATTTAACCATTTAATAGGGATCCAAACATGTATGAAGTTTAATTTATACAATAATCAGTGATTGGTAAAAAAAATTGAAAATAATTATAATATAATAAGAATATGGACGAAAACTATTCCAAACAACAGTGAAAATAATGTCCGTTTTTATTAATTTTTTTAATCAATATATCAAGATGGGATAATGAATGTTGAAATTTTAATATACATATATATATATAACTAGACAATAAAAAAATAAATATTATTTTTTAGTGGTAGATCATATAATTTCAACATTATTATTGTAATCATAAACAATCCCATTAAAATGTTATCATAATGTATGAGCCTTACTACTTTGGTAATATTTTGATTCATAAATACAATGACATATTAAAACTCAAATGAATTATTTATAACCATCACCATAAATATATTAATCATTAATCCTACCAAGTGTGTAGTAGATAAAAATCATAAAATAATATAGGTTTGTAAATAACATATGTCCCAAAAAAGACAATTTGAGATTATAAACCCCTACAAAATTTGTAAAATAAAAATAAAAATTCATTAAATGATATTTTTTTAATTATATTGTCAAATACCAAAAATATAGATGGATATGTGATATAAAATTTCAAAGGGGTATTAAGTGAACCTTATAACATAAATTTTTTCATTACATTAAACATGTATCAATAGAACAATATTTAGATGAATAACACTTTCCTAAATTATATCTTCATTCGTAAGAACTCTAACCTCTTATATAATAAATTTAAATTTATCAATATTATATATCAGAAACATATTTATAGGAATAATACATCATGTGGTTTGATTATAACATCCTATCACTCAATAATTAAAATTTTTTAATAATCATTATCATTTTAGGGGTCAAATACTTCTTTTATAATGTATGTTTCGGTAGAGAAGTTAACTTCCTTAAAAAATTTATAAATGAACCTTAATATAAATAATTTTTATAATAATATAAATATAATATATAATCAATAAATATATATTTATCAAAATTCATTTTAAACAATAACGAAGAATGAATTACATCACTATGTAGAGGTGCAAGTTCATATATACGCATGGGTGATGATTCCAATAATTTACTGATGGATATAATGAAAGTAAAACTATCATTAAAATTTATAGAACCATTATTATAAAAAAATTACCCTATATAAAATTATTGAAATTGATTAATGGTGGTGGTAGTCCATAATTAATCACTGTCGATTTTTTGATTGTGCATTTGACAGATAAATTATTGGAAATGGTTGTTTCATCATCATAATGAAATCATAATATATTGATTATACTAGAATTATAATGATTGTATGGATACCATCGTTTTATAGGATGTATAATAAGTGATTAAATTTAAAGATTATAGTTAGTATTTTATCCTCTTCATTGCGAGACCTCCATTGTCTTACATCATAATACTTGAAGGATTTTTCTTAAGAGAAGACCAAAAGTTCTAGGATAAAAGGGAATGAATATATGATTATTTTTAGAAGTTATTGGATAATATTTATGAATAAAATTGTGTGAATGAGGGAGGTAAAGTGGTTGTATTTTTTAATTAGGGGGAGTGACCAACATGGAATATATTAACATAATTCAATAAAATAAATTTGCATTCCCGTGAAAGGGTTTGAAAATGTTTGAGACATTTAATTTTGTATAATACATGTTTCAAATCACATCAACCAAAAAACAATAAGAAATTTTGGTTAGAATTAATTTCATTATATCTTTGAATAACAACCCCCACTTCCAGTAAAGCCCTTCTTACATAGAATTAAGTAACAAATGTTTATTGTTTCTATTATTCATTATGACTAATAATTAATTTAGGACTGTTATATTATATTAATTATTGGTATTAAAAATTTGGAATCCATTTTATAATATTAAATTACTCTTTTTGAAAAATCATAATATTAAATTAGATTTAAAAAACACAATGAAATCCTACTTTAGAATAACGCATTTGTTAAGTCAAGAAATAAATATACTTCCACTACAATCCTTTTAGAACCCATAAAAATAATTCCAAAAAAATAATTTATATTATAAAATCCATAAATTTCATTAAAATAATTAATAAATTTTTATTAATTTAATTCATTAATATAAAACCACATTACACTCATAATATAGTATATCAACAAAAGAGTTTTTCATCCTAAAAATGAACTTCTTCAAAAATAAAGAATAATTAAAATTACTCTATATATAAATATATTATTTGTAATTATTAGAGACATATTTTACATTAATATCAAATTCATAAAATAATAAAACATTTAATTGAAAAAATGGCATTTTCTCAGAAAATGATATTTTTAAGTATTAACTAAAAAAATTCATTTTCAGAAAATTTATTTAAAATTCACCATACACTATAATTATCAAGATAATTTAGAAAATAATATTTATTACATAATATAAAATATAAAAAAAACCAATAAATTAATTTTATGTTATATAAGAAAAATTTAAGATAACCTAGTGTTTTAAAAAAAATATTCTTTAAGCATGATATAAAAATAACAAAAATTATTTAATTATTTTTCAAAAATTAAGAAATTATTTTAAATTATATCAGACATTTAAATATTTTTTTTCTTTGTTGGGTTATTATTATTCAAATAAATAATTTTTTTTGGATATATAATAATGATTAATATATCACAATTCATTTAGACTCGCAGTTACGTGTGATTAAAGTTATCATTTATCTAAAAAATATTTCAATGGAAATACATATAAAATCCTATTTTGTAACATTTTACCCTCCATAAAATTAATTTATCTCTATAAATTTTCTAAATATATACAAATAAATAGGAACATCTCTACCTATCACATCCTCATGTTCCCACATAACTTCTTCCCATTTTTAATTCCTCTATAGAACTTTAACCATGTGAGTTGTCCTATTATATTGATCTTAACATCTAGGATACAAGATTTGTAATTCATTTTCATCAGAATAATTATAATTCCCCAATGTTAAAACCCGTGAGTTCATTATATACAGATTTTCTCGTGAGTAAATTATAACAAATGATACATGGATCACATCATCAATGTGAGAGATGTTCTATTGAGGTGCCAAGGGATATGATAAATTACATAATTAAAGATGAATCTATAAGAGTCCATTGTACAAAAGTATAAAAATTGTTGTTTTTGAAAATAATAATATAATCATATGGATACAACCATAATAATACCTTCTCACTAACATCATATTCCAAATCACACTAACGATTGTATGAATAACTCTTTGGTGGACTTGGAGCTACCTTGATGTGTTGTGGAATGGTTCTAAATATCTCTATCATTTCCACTCATATCTAAGGACCCAAATTATTTTTTCCTCTTATTTAATATTATTGTGGTGGATTGATTAATACATTTACTTTTAATACTTCATAAGGATCCTTATAAATGAACAAGTAAAAGTTGTTGCTAAATGACATTTCGGATACAAGAATTTTTTATCACAAAATTCTCTAAAATATAGAGAATGATGTCTCAATATACCAACAAGGTTTCAAATGGTTCAAATAAACATTGTATATATCTAAGGATGATATATTATACCTAAAAAAATATTTTTATCTAGATCTTGTTGATGAATTTTCAAAATTTTTGAGGAAAAAATTGGATCTCAATCTGATATAACAGAATGTTGTACTCCATAAAAACTTACACATAGATAAAATTTTTCATCACAATATGGTTAGGATAAACATATTATCTGATATAAATATTTTGTAGTGAATTAATATGTTGACCAACTAAAACAAAAAATATATGATTTAAATAATGTATAGCTAATTAATAAGGTTATCAAATAATACAAAAAATATCATTTTTTTCATAAGATGTTTTATGGATTACGGTGATAAAATAAAAAATGATTTTTCACATTTCTATTAAAGTATGGGTAATAATTGTAACATCCCCTTATACTTATAACAATATGTCATAGATTTTTTACACACCAACCCCAAATATATATACCCAAAAATATATCTAAATATTTTTTTATAAAAAAATACTCTTTTAGATCTATATATATCTTCATACAATCAAGACTAATAAGAAATTATGAACAATGTGATTCTACCGATATCTATTTTCTCAATTTTGGTATTTATGGAACATATACATGATTCATAAAGCATATTATTCCATCACAATATTCATTGAACTATGAATACTTTATCGTATTCTTCTTCAGTTCTACATCCTCTTCCTGGAACTCTATAATCTTCATAAGGATAGATGGTTGATCACTTATTTGAGAAAGATAACACTAATCGTATTTCATCTAAATTTTATATTCTGTCATTTAATTATTTAAACTTTTTTAATCCTCATCATATATTAGATAACAATATCCTTTTGACATAAGTAATCAGCCACCTTGTTCTATTTCCAAGGGTGTCAATATATAGAGCAGTGATAATGTTTAATAAGTTACTTCCTTTATATTTGAAACATATTCAACTCCATATTAGTCAATATATATTATATAATTTAATAGTAAATATATATTTTACACCTTTCTCCATACAAATTCATGTTCCATATATTTAATTTTAATATTACTATGGCTAACTTCAAATAGTTAGTTCCGTAATTTTTATTATGAACATTAAACTTCAATGAGGCATAATATATCACCCTAACATTATACATAACAACAAATCCTAACACCTTATTTAATGAATCACTACAAACTACAAAACGTTCTCTACTGTAAAGATGTTTAATAAAATTTGCACTAATAGTATTTTTCATTAGTTATTTGAAATGTTATTCACATTAGTCAATCAAAAATAACACGACACTTCCTAAATAACTTATTGAGTGAAATATATTGTTTTGTGAAATCCTTAAAAAATATTCTATCATATTCATCTAATTAAAAAACTATGAATTTCAGAAGTAGTGGTTCGATTAGGAAAATATATTATAAATTATATCTTTCATGGATATTCAAATATACCCTCCCATGTGATTATATAATGTAAAATTTAAAATTTTTACACAAATTTTACTCTTGTTAAAATTTTCAGACAACATATCATTCTATAGGGTCGTCAGTAAAATACTCATTTGATATTCATGCAGTTACTTTTTATTTTAATATATAATAATAATGCTTATAATGAACAACAAGTGGAATTATCCATGTCATATAAACTACATGTCGTGTATATCAATATTATTTAAAGAGAGAAAGGAAGGGATAAATAATTCTGGACTTAGGGACATATAATGTAGTGAATTTCAAGGGAATACCCTCATACTATATTCTCTCCCTCCTGTCTTTAAAAGTTAATTATTTTTAAAACATCTGATGCTAGATTCCCGGACCACCCTGGATGCAAGGTTTTCTTTAACCCTATTGCTCGCATGTTAGGTGTGAGTCTCATGAATTTTACTATTGGGGATTCTTCTACACATTCTCAAAATATAAGAAATGGGCCATTGTATTATAATTATTCCATACATAGTGTTGTATAGTGTGATGGAATCCATTTCACCTTTAGTGAGAATATTGATCGTTTTCTGTAATAGATTTAAACTAGTGAGCACAATTTATCTTTCATCCGTAATGATGTTTCCGATATAAAAGTGGGTAGTAAAATCCAAGATAAATTTTCCTCTTATATCATGTACAAACCCCACCTTTAAGATATCCTAATATATAAGAGCCATCAATTTTTAGTTTGAGTCCCTTTAGGGGAGGAATCTATCAGAACCAGTTCCCATGGGAGATAATGCTTAAGGGTTGGTTGGGGGGGTTACTCACCTTCAACAACCATAGGGTAGGGGAATCAAGATAATTATTGAAAAGAAAATCCATATGAATTGGAATGATTCTTATTCTTATAATTAGTGTCTTTATTTTAGTTCAGGTATCCTCATGATGATCAATTTTTCTTTGTTTCCATATTCACCAATACTCATCAATCAACATGATAGCTCTAGTCGTTCTTTCTGGACCAACAACATTTTCTCTATGGAACCAATGTTTTATGAAAGGGTCATAAAAAACCTCATGATATTATATGTCCATAAACATTCCAATGAATCTACAAATATCATGATCCGCATATACATCAAAAAAAGAAGATACAGGATCTCGGCCTTCGGGATTTTACAATAACATCACGTTGAGACAAGATACATTACATCTCTATGAATATTTTTCTATATAGGGACAACTCGGTTCCTTAATATCTAGGTGAGAAATATTTTCTTAGTAGGAAATTTTTAACAGCATAATAAATCATTTTATCTGTGATGAAGGACCAGAGATATCACTATTACACAAATCTCTTTTGTGGAGAATGTCTCTGTGGTAGAGGGTGAAAACATTGACTTGTCAGTGTTAGAGTTCATTTAAATGAGTTTGATTTTTTCTTATGAGTCCATATATAGGATATTCTTAATAAATGGTAGGTATCTTATTGCCTCCTTGAATGATATACTACAATACAGACAACCTGAGAATCCAATTTTTGAGCCTTCCTAGTTTTGGTGAAAGAAGGAGATGTCACCTTTCCATACATTCCCATGAGTAAGGGGCTACAAAGTCAGATTGAGGTGTAAAATAATGGACTGAAAGGGGGATCTATGGATTTTAATAGCATACACATATTTACTAGATCTTGTGGACATAATGTTACTACATAGGTTACCCTCTCATATCGTATCCCACCCTTGCTTGGTATCTATTTAGTGAAGTGTGTCATGATGGCTCATCACATTGTTCCCTCATTCTAGGATAAACATTTCAATTTTAGTCCAAGATTTCCAATGATGTTTACCTATGTAGTGGAAACCCAAAAACCATAATATATGATTTTATCAATGATGTTAAAAATTCACTTTGGAACCATGATAGATGCCGGTACGTGGATATGAATTGTTAATTTGACACTGTTAACTGGCTCAATCAATCACTAAAAATAAAGGTAGAGATTTTTCTAATTAATAACTCTACCATGATATTTCTCATGATACATTCAATGTCCGGAAAGGGAATTGTTATTGATGTATTTGGATTTCCCAGGTACTAAATAATTTGAGTGACTCTCTGTATGTCTAGGAAATTCATAAGGAGGAGACTCGACATGCCACACATAAATTTTAAAGGTGGATACTAATACTTGTTTTGTTGATAACTTGACCACTCCACTATAAATATTCATTGATGATTTTTTTTATGCCTTGAATTAATCTCCTTCCATCATTCTTGAAAATAATGGTATCCCCAGAAAAAATGAGGTGAGATATAGAGAGGATACTCAGTATGGTGTGATGGTGAATAATATCTCTGATATGAAATCTATAGTTAATATGGTGACTGAGGATATCCTGAGTGAGGATGAATATACTAAGAAATATAGGGTCACCTTGTCTTAAATAATGAGTTTTTTTAAATGAACCATCTATTTTCCCATAATAGAGACAACCACCCATGAAGAGATGAAGTACATGAAAATAAGATAAGAGGGAGAAAGGAAGAATCCCATATCTATTAAAACCTTATTGACGAAGATTCATTCAATTCTATCTTATGCTTTATTCATTTCCAATTTGATATCCATGTTTCAACCAATGGTCTTGAATTTGATGTCTCTAATCATTTCTTGCACCATTACTATGGCCCCTGTATATATTGTCCTTTTAAAAACCCATGTTACTCTAAGGTGATCCATCGTGGGAGGTTCATGGATAGAATTATGTTGGTGATGCTCACTAGAATTATATAAGGGATGTTACATATAATAATTGGCGTATAATGATAGATTGAAGAGGGTTCCTTGGTTTTGGGTTTGAGGATAGGGGTATTATCATAAGCTACACGCAGTAGAAGTCTGTCTTAATAGAATCCATGGATAGCCACAATAATATCATTTTTAACCATAGAATAAGTGGCTCTATAAAATGACCCCGGGAAACTGAATGGACCTAGGGAACTATCACGGCTATGACAATGAATATAATCATATGTTTATTTTTCTTCAGGTTATTCCACAGAAATTTAATTATCATGTCTAGTAATAATTTTTGGTATCACATCAAGCATCTCATCATTACATCTTGAATATTTATCAAGCTTTCGCGGTTTGGTCTAGCAAAAATATTACTAATAATAGAGTAATATATGTTCCCTATAACATTTTACTACCCTGAAGAAGATCTGGAGACATCAAAATATTAGTTTTTTTTTGTCACCTTTTCTCCCTTATGAAACCATGGATGTTGGCAGCATTCAGGTCTCCTTAATGCAGCCCTTTGGTTATTGATTTTCCCTTTTATATGTGTTCTTATCCCACAATCATATCTATCATACTATTTTATTTATAGAAGGGATCTTAAAACAATGAATTTTCAAATTATTCATCATCTATTGTTTCCAAATTGTTGATATCCTAAGTGATAGAACCCATTTCTAGAGAATTGGGTGGTTTTTATCCTATTCATGGAGAACATTTTTGAGAGGTATCAATTTATTATGCATCCCAATAAAAGTATTTTCTGGGGTTGGATCACTCTAGGAGTCGATAACAACATGATGCAAACCATGGGAGTTGGTCCACTAATGGTAGATCATGAATCTCTTGAAATTATCCCATATAGAAGATAAGGTTACTAGTAGAGGTGAGTGATAATAAATACCATGGACCAGATATTTTTCCTCAGAATTCAGGTAGGTTGAATATTGGATAATCATTTATCAAGATTCCTACATGAGATTCAGTCTTCACATTGATTGTTACACCACGTAAATCCATCTCTAGTGTATCCTATATCCATAAGACCATTGCCAGCCATGAACTGATCAATGTCCACGATCTCCTTCTGATGGTAAGTACCTCTACCTTTCTTATCCATTGGGTTGGATATAATGTTTATGCCCCTCCGAAAATCCATGGAGTGTTTCCAGAAACAAACTCATTTAGACCTTTCCACATGAAATATATTTTTTGGTATTCAAGGTTCCATTGATTAATGAAATGATTACAGTATATTAAATAAAACCCATTCATTTTGACCCATAGTTGTTAATATATACATTGTAGTTAAATCATGGAAAACTTTTTATTTCCTAGTAATTGATAAAAAACAATAATATGGTAAAGATGAAACATATTCTTGATTGTGGTCTTAGAACATTTCCAATAATTAGTGTAGAACTTCAATGACCCAACTTTCTTATAAAAAACAATATGTAAATCCCAAGGTAATATACATAGTCGAATTAATTCCTTATCAATATTCTCCAAATATTTCCCCTTTAATATATTTTTTTCTATAGAGACAATTATATATGGTGTCTTGAAAATAAATATAGATCCCTAAATGCATTATATTTAAATGATAACATAAAAATACAGAGGATAACATAGAAACTATTCAGAAAATACATAAAAAAATATCAAATATTGGACATACCTTCAACGTTGAGTTTCTTTATAACCATAATAGATAAATACCCCATTTGAATAAGAATCACGATGAAATAAATTGACACTATTTTCATTAGAATATGGTTTTTATCCACATACTATTAAAAGATCATACTTTGATTCGAAATATTAAACCATACTCCTAATAAATTGGGATGGGATTTTTATAAATAAATATAATGCATTACCAAAATCACATATAATTCAACAAGATGAATAATAATATGATTTATAAGAATCAAATTCCCTTATGTATCAATTATATAATAATCATATACAATATAAGAGAACATTTACCATCAAAATTATTTACTAATATTTCTATATCTACTAATTAACATGGAAATATGATAGACAAAAAAAATTGGTCATATATAAAATATTGTGTAAAACGATTATTAAATAGATAATGAACAGTTATAGAGTTTATATTATGTTTACGTTTAATGACATACTAATCCTACCCCCCATCAACAATATTGATTTAATTATATTTCCATTAGTCTATAGGATTAGAAGGTTATAAATATTGATCGTTGGTCTTAACTCTCCAATTTGAGCATTGGTTTTTATAATGCTTATACCCCTCAGATGTGCAAATTGAAGTTTTGGTAGTGTATTCTGGGGACCTTTCTCTCATTGATCATAATTATCTAACATTTTCCAATTACTTCATTGTTTTATTTCTTAGTGACCTTACTTTCGAAACTTATTGAATTTACTAGACGCCTTAATCTAATTTCATCAGTGTTACATTCAAACCTTATTGTATACTGAAAAACTCATCCACTCCCTTCCCCAAAGGTTTTTATTATTAGAAAATATAGTGAATTTTTTATATATTTTATTATTAAAACCATGAGACTAAGGGGAGAATCCAATATCTATTTCCTCGATGATATTATATTGAATGACTTCTTTATCTATGTTAAACGTTATTATGGATAAACATATTTGGAAAGATTATTTTAATCAACTATATACTGTATTCATATTACATTTTGGATCGATGATAATACTATAAGCATGAATCTTATGTATCTTAAAATTCTACTTACTAGTACTGATGGATTCAACAATCATTTGATGTAGGTCAAGGAATTACTACATTTTTTCATTTTATAATTATTGGGAAATTATCTATTGAAAAATAACATCCTATAATCACCCCAATATATTAATTCAACTTCTTCATTTTCCCTTGTATTCTTGATAAGAGTTTACAAATGATTTTCTTCACCTTAAAAATTATAAATATATACACTGTTTTTCTAGGAAACATAAAACTAAAAATATATTTTATGTGGTACTCATTCATTTCTTATATATTAGTAGATTAGTAGACACACTATGTGAAGGTGGATATTTTCCATATGAAGGTATCAATGGTGCATTTTTCCCTTCTTAGCTCATATAAAATCATATTATGATTCATGGATTGATAAATAAATTTAATCATGGAGATAATATTTTGTATTTAAGGTAACATAAAATTTAGTTTCATAAGTGTATAATCATTTCAATTTCCATCACAATAAATATTAACATAATTCATTATAAATTCATCCATTTATTGAAAAAAATCATATTATAAGGATCAATAATCATTGTGTGAAAACATATAATAATGAAAATAATTTGTACGATATCAAAATATTGACACCTTATTTTCAATCTAAGAAAAATTATTTTTAACTTAGGTGAACTATAGTAATAATCATAACAAATCAACCATAATTTATCTTATAATGTTAATTAACCCAAGAATAAATAGTAGAAGTGTATTTTAATAACCTAAAACTAATCTATAGGATCCAGTAATAAAATCGTTAACATTACATTTTTTTCATTGATATCAATAATTATAATGCAATTAATTTCCCATCATAACCATAAAAAATTAAAAAATAAATGGATCACTTATATTCTCAAGGACCTTTTAGGTTTATGGTTTTTTAGAATTATTAAGAACTCCAATATAAATAATACTCAAGTCATTAAATGAGAATTTCTATGTCATCACTCAATTTTTTATATTTCACATTATGTAACCATCATCATCAATAAGACACCCCATGTCGAAATAATTCCTTCAATGTCATTTCTTTTTATGTTAGGATAAATGTGACATAATAAGGGTCATCTCAAATTATCAGTTATAGTAAAAATAAGCTTTAACATGTGAATTTCATTAATGATGATAAGATGTGATAAAGGCCATGAAGACATGATCTATGTGAATTAAAGAATCATAAAAAAATTTATACCCATCACTAACTAATATTGAAATCATGAAACATTTAATAAGGATTTAAGTAAAGAATGTGTCTTTAGGTTGAACAATATTGTGCCATGCGATATTAATCTGGATCGAACAAATCCCTATAAACCCATTTCATGAAGAAATATGCTTGTAATTTGGTGTAGAAAAACAATTATTTCCAATGAAAAAAATTAATTAATGTGGCTAGCCTAGGATGCCTCATGATAAGAGTACACAAAAATGACATTTGTCACATGAAATTAGATAAATAAGTGGATTTTATTTTTGAATTTTTCTTATTTGTGTAATTCTAAATGAAATAAATTAATGGTTAAACACAAATTGATGAAAATATTCATGTGTCAAGGTAGGATATACTTTTTAAATTTAATAACATTTACAAAAATCGTTCAACTTCTATTCTAATTGAATGATAAATAATGTAATCCTTTATTGAGTTTTTAATCGCCCTTAGTCGAATAATGAAATTGAAACCACTCATCAGTGAAAAAAAATCACTAATTCAAACCCAGAATAATAGTGAATGTCCAAGTGGGGGATTTTTTCCCCTCATAAATCATGACACAACTAAATTGTTCGGTACATATTCCAATTGTCAGTATATAATCTACTTGATTATGGAAAATTCTACAATGTGGATGGATTTTACATAACATGAACAAAAAAATCTGAAATACAAATGAAAAAAAACTATAAATACAATCACATTAATATAATTGATAAACACTAAAAAAATAAACATTTCCTTATAAAAACATTGATATTGAATTAATCATAAGACATTGTCATCATAAAAAAACTCCCCCTTCCCTTAACACATGGAATTTTTAACCCTCCATTTAAAGAGTAATATAGTTTAATGGGGAAAAGGATAAAAATATAAAACTTATAGACAAGAAAATAAATCAAGTACGCATAACATCAGTGTTTCAATTCACCAGCACAATACCTATTTTTTCTTCATTAACACTTTCAATTTAAGTGAACATGCATATTTATAAGGTTGAGGAGTTGAAAATTTTACCTCTAATTTCAGTATATTAACGTGTGTGTTTATTTTTCATATTAAATAGATGATTATTAGTAATGGATCTTCAATAATTTTTTCCCATTATGTATTTCCATGTGTTCTCAAAATATAAGATTCATTTAAAAATTGTGCGAATTTGTTTCGCAACCTCCACAAGAATATTGGTCATCAACGAAGATAATATTTAGCTTCCTCCAATTTAGTGCATTATATTGATTCCTTAATATGTGAAATTTTCATTAAAAGATAATTGTAATTTAAGGGTTCTAGTACTACATAATATCTACCTATAATAATCTCATTATTATGTATTTATCCTGAGATATATTTCAATTACATAGGTGGGGTTCAATCTGTGAACCTAAATACATTTCAAACGTAATTGATTTTTAGGGGCCTACAATTTCCATATTAGATTATTGTTTAGAAGTTGATGTTCAATCCCATGAACAATTGATGAATTATAAAAATAACTCAAATTTTTACAATATAGTAAATTTTACCATCAAAATACAAAAGTAGTGAAAAATATAAAAATTTCACAATTGAGCTATTTTCAAATTTTAGCCAAAAATTCACAAAAAATTCAAAATTGATGTAATTTAACTCATATTTTTAAATAGGATGGAATTAAATAATTTTTAAATTTTTGAAAACATATGGAAACGTTATCTATATCAATTTTACAATACATAGAACACGAACTTTTTGGCAAGTAAGTATTAAAATCAAATCAATAAAAATTTAAAACACATATCCATGATATCCCCTAATTTGAAAATAAGGAATCATAAGATATAATGCCTCCTCAAACCCCATTATTTCACAATATCCATTTAGTTCATTCAATATATTTTCTCCTCATTTCTCCTCCCATTCTCAAAATACACATAACTCACCTATATTTTATTTTATCATTATAATTTCATAGGGATTTTCCCATAGTATTGAATTAATTATAATAATCTAGGAAAATCTCATGGACATCCCACACCATAAAAATTCCACTATAAAAAATATAAAATTTCAATTCCACATTTTCAGAGAGATCTATATATGAACAACTTTCTTTATCCTTTGGAAGCTTCAAAAAGTCACAACTTCTTTTTTCTTGAATAATCTATAAAGGCACATATTTCAATGGAATTAATTTCTAAGAATTGTACATTTATCATAATATTTTATCTCTCGCCTAATTTATTTCCAAATGAGTTATCACATCGAAAGGAATATTTTTACACACTTAAGATCAATTGGATCATGTAATTTTACATCAAAAGTAGGTTTGATATAAACAATTGGCTTCTAATTTTTATAAGAGTACATGATTTTCATGGATTATAATGAACAAATACTAACTGTACAAGTAAAAATATAATAAAAATTTTAATATTTAAAATGGGTCTTTAAAAACGTATAATTCCATCAATTATTTAAAACACAAGTACGAAAAACATTCATGTTATTATATGAATAAATAAATGTAGGCTTAATGTAAACATGTTTTGGTTTTGTCAAGAATTTTTTTGAGCATAAATAATATGAAAAAAAGGGTTTATAATACTCAAAAAAATGTAATTTCAATGATAAAGACAGTGAGATCTTGGTTGTGATTCAAAAATCAATGTAATTTTTAATAAATTATTTTATATTACATGATTATAAAATTTCATTTTTATGATTAATTTAAGCTCAAATTAATGGAATAATTTTTTCACTCACTATAATATGTTTTAAAAATGGAAAAGATAATCACATGACCATACA
This sequence comes from Viscum album, assembly GCA_963277665.1. Lineage (NCBI taxonomy): Eukaryota > Viridiplantae > Streptophyta > Magnoliopsida > Santalales > Viscaceae > Viscum > Viscum album. The sequence continues at coordinate 64,250,665 of OY728165.1, read as the reverse complement.
AGTTTGGAATAAACATAAAAACGAAAAAATAAACACACCCAAAATGTAAAAAATATCCATTTATATTCAAAAAATAACAAAAATGGAATACCTAAGCTACAATGGATCCCTTAATCCCACATATATGATGGAATATCTTCTATTCATTAAAGTATATTTAAAATGAAATAAATTTTTGAAATTGGGGAAAAAATTAATGTAAATTTACTAAATAGGGGATTTTATTGATAACTTGTTGGAGGAGAGTGATCTCCTCTACTAGCTCAGATTGCATAGTCCTATATGATATCATCTACCTGTATCTATTAATAGTGAATGGATCCAACTATTCATTATTCAAAATTAAAAAAAACTGAAATAATATACATGAGTAACTATATGTAGACCTTCTCATCTATATTTATGTTTACCTAACAAATATTAAGTCTTCAAGTGAATAATAACACTATAAATCCATGACTGAAGTTATTTAGTTGGTTCAACATTTCATAAGACACTCTTATACTCTCTTTATAATTCATGGAATCATTAAAAAATTACCTTTAATGTTTCTCAAACCCCTTAAATTGTAATATATTCTCATTACCAGTGCTTTCAAGGTCCAAATTCATCTTTTCATAGCCCAATAGGCCTTATGATCATATTTTAGATGCAGATGATAGATTTTACTATTAATTAACCTATTTTGAATCATTCATTTTAGGGTTTTCTACATTTTAGTATAATCCCATAATATGTCTACCAACCTTTTTCCATAATCCTTCATTCTTGGTTTATCTAAAATTTCCAAATTTGAAATGATTCATATGTTGGACACTTAATCGTTACTATTTGTCTGTAGATTATAGGGAGTGGAGGTTTTATTATTCACCCCATACATCTTCAGAGAATCTTATATTAACCTACTGTAAATGTTTATTAATTTATCAAAAATGATGGTTCTAGGTACTCAATAAACTATGTTATCCATTCCAAAATGAAAAAAAATCATTAGCACTATTAGTCATGGTGGATCTTTCTTCCTCTTGTTTTGAAAAATTTTTAATTTGAAGAAAGATATAATAATTGCCCAATTATATTTGGAAATACCCATTTAAATATATATCTAATTAATTCAAAAATATCACCAAAATTATATTTATTTTGAGTAATTTATGGTTTATTTGATAGGTTTATACAATATTGAAATTTTTTACAACTTACTAAAAAATAATGAGAATCATTGAAAAGGGTGGGATAAAAAATTTCATAATATAAATCCATCATTAATTTAAATTTATTTCATAATTGTACCCAACAAGATAATTTCGTGTAAAACACTATGAAATATTCATTTTCACATTCATGAAAATGTCTTCTTTTTTATTAATTATTGAAAAGACACTATAGAAAAGGATCATCACAAATGAAATATCTGGACTAATATTTCAAAATTTTAATTTGGTGGGAATTTAAATGAGTTGTTAACTGATATGTTACAAGATAATTGACCACATCAACATACCAAGTCAGTTATCCTTAAATCAAGTAATACTATTATCCTGGAAAGTTATCATTTGACTATTATTTATTCTAGAATTTTAGCTTCATGAGTATTGGCAAGTCTACTTAAGTGATATTTTATTTATTCTAGTGTTCCCTTCTTTTGTTTGATTTCTATGTTAAAATACTAATGTTTTAAAATCAATATCATTTTCTTAGTTTTATGTCCATTCTTCTTTATCATGTATCTACGAGCTTAATGATTATAAATCATAGTGTATTTAGTCCTAACAAATTATGATTTAAATCACTCTAAAAAACAAAACTACCAAAAACCCTTTTTTATGTGTTTGTGTAATATATTTGGTCAAAATTTATGGTGCTCTTGGAAAATTAATTTACTATTTGAATAAACTAAAATCAATGAGAATGGACTCTTCCTACTACTTGGATGGAAGCATCAAATGTGCCTCGACTGGTTCTTCCTCGTTTGGTGGATACATCACCAGTTGTGTAATAAATCATCACTTTAACTCATCAATGGATTAAAAACAAGATTCATTAAAATCAAAATCCATATTTGTAAAAAGTAATCTATAGATATTTAGATAAATATATTTTAAATCATTGAATTGGAAGGTGTTGTCTCCAACCTCCATAGAGAGTATCCTTTAATGGAAATTGATGATGGTTTGGGTTATCGTCAAGAGATGCCTTTGAGAAGTTATTGGTGACTATGAGATACTGCAATCATCGTCCATATTTCTCATTTAGAAGTTGGTAGTGAATAAAAGAACAATTAGTTTCACATGAAATACCTCTGTAACTCCTTTTAGAAAAATTATGGATCTATTTCTCAGTAGGACCACTACTCAAGTGGGTTTCTATTCCCCCATCATAAATGAATTATATATTGTGTTATGAAATATCTTAATTGATGAACCCAGATCACATAATGAATTAGAGAAATTTAAATAGCCATTAGTTCATGGAATAAAACATGTCCCCTGATCTTGACATTTGGTGGGAATTTGTTTTATGATAATAGGTGATACACTTCTTCCAATGTTGATCATGCCATTTCATTGAAGTCCCACATTCTTAATGAAAGAACCATAAATAATTTAGCATACCTTGGAAATTTTTTGAGTGATTCTAGAAGGGGATAATAATTTTCACTCTATTGAAGGTGTCTATATTTTATTTTTGAAACACTTCTTCCTGAAATATCATTGATTCTATAATCATTGATATAAATGGAGGGGTTAATTATTTCTTATCCCTTTTATGTCTTTGAAATGATACTTCTTTTATATTCCTCATTGTCATATCCTTCTCCCTAACATCTTATTCGTCTTCTTGGCGTGTCTTTATAAGATTTTCAAAATTCTAAACAACATACTCCCTTAGCATAGGTGTACTTGTTTCAGTTTCACGGGTGGAATGTTTAGGAATTTATTTCAATGTTATATTTGTTATCATGCTGAATACTATGGGTTTGGTATTGTCTAAGAAGTTAGTTTCTCTATAATTTTTTTTTGATGACCATGAGACTATAGAACTTGATGGATAATTATCTTACAATGTATTTTATCCCCTCAAACTAAAATTTCCACCATTTATTTTGAATAGGGGTTGTAAATTATTTGATGGTTTTTAATAGGTTCTTTAGATTGGGATTTTTTGGTGAAATTTAGGGTTTTATAAGATTTATTTGTTGAAATGGTGGTGTATTTTTGAATTGATGATGCAATGGGGGTTGTTTTTTGATGACATTTTGGTAAGATAGTCTATCTAGATTTTTATGATATCCAAATCCATATTATACATGATTATGAACAATAACTATTTACACCTATGAGAAGTACCTTAGATGAAGGGCTTCTTCACACCATTCAATTCCCTATATTTCAGCACACTTGTATGGGAAATGGTAATGTGATAAGAATAAAACACATACTGTAGTGGGTGCAAGTTATTCAATAACATGTTTTAGGGAATTCTATCTCATCAATGTGATTATAAAATGAGTTTTATTTCTAAATAAATGTGATGGATAAAAATTTATTACATCATTAACACATATTATCCCAATACAACATGTACCAAACTATTTATTTCCCTAGGAAATCTTCTCAATCAAGACCTTTTGTTGTTGTTGTTAATTGTTAATCTATACACCTATAGAATATTACCCCATAAAGATTTTATCAATTTAAGGTAATCCCTAAAACAATAAGGTGAAAATATTATGCTACTGAATTTATTGAGGTGGTCATCTAGCACATAGCTTTTTAATTATTATTATTTACTCGTAAATGGTTTCTCCATATGACTGTGTATTAGCATATATCTCCTTACTGATGGATCTAATCCTCAAGATGGTAAATAATATTGGAATGAATCATCACATTATGTAATTTCAAACATGAACATATCATGGTTCTAGTTCATAAAACCTTTTTTTGTATGCGCCTTCCAAATGAGAATTTTAATTCTTTCTCTATTACCAGCACATCAGCTGCTCCTTTTGTCTAAAAGTAGAGCAGACATTTGGGAACTATTTATTATGTTTGGTTGGGTCTTTTCCTTCATAGCCATTAAATTTTGGGTGAAATTGATTTATGTTATGGTTCATATCTAAATCATTTTTTAATATATCATTTCAATTTTATTTTTTGATTAAGTAATTGTGGTGGAAATAAGCCTCTATATGTTTAGTTCTAATTTCAAACCAAGGTGGTAGGATTGGAGTGAACATTTGATGTTTCAATAGAGTCTTCAAGATAAATGTCCTAAAATTACGATTTTAAATTAAGGTTTGTATGTCTATTAATAAAGGTTCATTCAATGTCTTCATCTGTGGGTAAGGTGCATTGATAGTTTCTCTTATCATTATATTTGAAAAATTATATTATTGGCACCAACTCCTTGGAAATATTATCATGTTTGGACACATGCCTACCAATGTTTCTGGGAAAAAGTATAAATTTAGTAAGTTAAAAACAAATTAATGGGGTTATCTTTAGGTTTCTCTAGATATTAGTGCACAAAAATCACAATTGTCACTATAAATTAGAGAATAACGGCGAGGTTGATTTTGATTTTATTTACTTTAAAAATAATTAATGTAATAAAATAGAGGTTGAAAAAAATTGATACAGATATTGACATGTTTAGGATTGAATCGCCTATTTCAAAGTCATAATTATAATAGAAGTCATTCCCATCTATTATAATTGATAAATAAAAGAATGATTCTTTGTTTGAGTTTTTAATCCCCCTTTATTTAAGGAAGAAATAAAAAACATTCGAGTGTTCGTGAAGTTATGTTAATAATCCCCAAACTACTATTCTAATTACCAATATATAATTTTCCCTCATAAACTATTCACCAAACATTCCAATGATCACTATACACTCCCCACCTAACACAATTTACTCTATCAACACAAACATCACTAGGTGTATGGATTTTAATTAATATCAACCATAGCAGTTAACAATGAATGAAAACAAAACTATTAATAAATTATAATTAATAGAATTTGGGACTACTGTAAATAAAAATAATTCAATATAAATATAATATTTAATATGTAATCATATGACTTTGACATTAGAAAATGATAAACCCCCATTCCCAATCACTCAAAATTATTACACCACCTAGTGAAGGGTAACATATTTGATTGGGAACGAATATAAAATTATGAAACAAATAAAAGTGAAAATAAAAAAATACAAAGCACTTAAATGATAAAATTATCTATAAAATAAGTTCATTTTCCTTCTTCATTCCACTGATAAAATGTCGATACAGACAATTATATGGTTGAGGGGTGAAATAACACCTCTCCCATTCTTTTTTATCGAAATATTGAGAATATTTCTCTATGTAAAACTTAGATTATAAGGAAGGGTTATTCTTAATGATTATCTCTCTCACTTTTACTCAATTTCTAAACATCTCATAATCATTTGATTCCTAGAAAAAAAATCTTTAACAATATAGGAATATTTTTTCATGCTTAATAGGCTCTTCAACATCCTCTACATTAGTGCATTACGTGGATGCCATATGTATATAATTATCCATGAAATTTTAATATGAATATTTTTCATTGATTCCTTTTAAAAATATAGCTATAATAACCTCATTTGGATTTATTTAACCCGAGTTATGTCTCAATTACTAAGGTGGGTTCTGTTCTATCAACAAGATATATTTATCCAATTCCTTTATTTTTTTAGGCCTATAGATTTTGAATAATCTGTGGTTATACCAGAGAGGGTTGAATCTTATGAAAATGTGAATCCTAATAAATAATCAATCTAATTCCATCATCATGGTAAAATATATTCTCAGAAAACACAATTGGTATAGAATGGTTAAAATTTCATTATTAATCTATTGTCAAAATTAACCCCAAAATTCCCAAAAAAATGTGGCAATTCAAATAATTCTTTTTATTTATAGGGATTAAATCACTGAAAAGCATATTACATTTCTTGAAAATATTAGATATACAACCGACATAGATAAAATATGGGGGTATCATGGAATATAATGTTCATAGAACACATAAAGAACCCTTATAGATCCCTCTCAAATATTATAACTACACGATCAACAAACAATTTAATTATATAGAGAACATAATCATTATCAAATTAAGTATACTATATCTAGAAAAATCCAACATATATGAAATATGAGTCTTAATTAGTGAATTATGGGTGCACCCATAATGAAATATATTAAAGTATAATCCAATGGTCTCTAAGAGTAGCAATAGATAAAATATAATGGGCTCACCCAATAATATATGAGTGCACCCATTAGATAAAAAATAACATGACCAACTATTTCTATATAGGTGCATCTGTATTCTATAAGGTCCAAGAACCACAAATAAAAAACGTATATCTTAAAAATCAATGTAAAACTCATCGAAAGAAAACCCTTATTCCTCAAATAAATCATTACACCATAGAAAAGAATTGTGTTCTCTAAAAATCTCATTATTACATGATTATCCCATTTAATAGATACAATTTTCATTAAAATCTCTTTGAAACATGATTAGTCCATCCATAGAAATTGTAAGGCCACAAGTTTAATCAACACATAATATATTATTTCAGTTAATTATTTTACATTATTTCAAATTGAGTATAATTTTAGGATTTTATTTTTAGATAATTAGGTCATCATCCATACATAACATCCAGTAATCATACAAGAGTATACTACTAAAATAGTATCCATTTTCTTATAAATAAAAAACATTTAAAAGAAAACAAGATTTATTATACATTAAATTCTAATAAAATTCATATTGATGGAAAAAAATTTCTTACCTATTGTTAAACCATATGTATACAATTTCATAGACTAGGATGAGAACAAAATTATATTTAAGGGAAAAAAGAAATAATTCATCACTCTAGTGAAATCATGTAAATAATCAAAAACTTTTTTCATAAAACCTAATGAGCATGAACAAAAAAGTTATTGAAGGGTCCATGGAAAATAATTACCACATCACCCTTATATTCACCAATAAACATGAATAAACTTATAATAAAATTCTATCTCTGGAGTACCCAATTCATTGGAGAGCTGTAATGGGGCTCATCCATCATATCTTGAGTTATAATGATCATAACCCAAAATATCTTGCGCTATAATGGGGATAAACCCCTCATATATTGAGTTATAATGGGAAAAACCCATAATAAATAATCTTCATGCAACATTTCATTAATAAAACCATTTAAAACACATTTAAACCCATATAAAAAACACTTTCAGATCTCAATATATTCTTTACTTGTAAAAATCACATTTAAAATACAAAAACTAGTCACATGTTAATGAAAAAAATTTATAGAAAAATATAAATGAAATAATATAATGAAATGAAGTAATAAAGTGTCATGAAATTGAGAGAAATAAATCTTTCTATATATGTTAAAATATAGTTCATTTTTTCGTTTGTAAAAAGAGACAAAAAACGAACATCAAAAGTGTTGGAACCAGGTTCTTCAAAGCATGATTTGGTGTATGGTTTGTGTTTGTTGTCAATCCTCAGTGGAAGTTCAGGGTGTGAACCAACAAAGCGATCATACCGTTCAGGAAGAAAACAGTAGTGAAGGTGGCGCTGTTTCCCAGTGTTTGCCAAATTTTTGGGCCTGAAAATCCGTAAATAAAGTAAAGTGTTTTTGGCAATGATACTTGCGCGCCGAGATCTTTGAGGATGAAAGACTTGCGCGCCATATGTTTTTGAGGATCAGAACATCACAATTTGGCTAAGGAAAGAAGGTCACGCAAGTGTTGGTTGGGTCGCGCAAGTAACTTGCGCGACAGAGGATCTGGAGACAGGACTTGCGCGCCGTCGAGGGACTTGCGCGCCGCCGCGCAGGGGGTCCAGTTTGCCTATAAATACTGGACCACCCCTCCTCATTTCGAACGGAGGGTAATAAAGTGTCATGAAATTGAGAGAAATAAATCTTTCTATATATGTTAAAATATAGTTCATTTTTTCGTTTGTAAAAAGAGACAAAAAACGAACATCAAAAGGGGGTTTGAAATGAATGTACATTACCTCGAGTTAGAATCATCGGATAAAATATTTATATTATTGAAAAAAAATATTTTTAATTATCTAGTTGATTTAAAACCTTATTATATATTAAAACTCCTTCTATATGACTTATAATATCATTATAACATTTACATAACTTTTTTACATTCATGTTAGACGTTTTGGCACTATTCTATTCATGATTCCAAGATGACTTTGATATGATGTATATAGTAAAAATATTCATAATTACATCATATAGAGAATAATATTCATGACATAATAATTATTTCAATATATCAATTATAAATTAAAGTCAATCCATTTAATTATCATTATGAAAAACTAACAGTGTAATAATCATTGATACGGTAGGTCATACGTACGCATGAGTAACGTTTCCATTTTTTTGACAATTTATGGACATAAGATTATTATTATTTTACCATTATCTAATTATCAAAATCCAATTAAAATAATACTAATTATATAAATATAAATAAAAAGATATGTATATATATATTGTCCAAGTGATTTGGTTAAGGAAAAGGAATCACATCTTTTCGTGAAGGTGATTGTTCATATGTATGCACGAACGACATTATCATTTTCAAGTTCATTGAATGGTTACATTGAAATTTATATATTATTATTTAATAATTATAAACATATCATTATTATCATATAAAAACACTAATTAAAACATTCTAACTATTTTTTAGATATGGTGATGTAAAATGAAATATTTTTGGTCAGCAAGGTTGTAGTCTATCAAACACATGATCAAATAATTCATTTCCCATTTGATGAAATTGGATATATATTTTTCTGGCGATTTTAACAAAATAAAATCATACCGTATTTAGGATAATTAATTTATTATTTCATCATGGATATATAATATTTTAAGGATGTGGATGAATAAATAAAATAGAAATAGTTATTTAATAATGATACCTCTCTTTCAAACAACTTCCATTTATTAGCACCTTATCACCACAAAGGTGAGTCATATACAAAAAATAAGTACTCTATAATGTGTTGGGTTATTCTATTAAGGTATTTAAGTATATATATTTCTGATCCAAAATTGTCTTAATGTATTAATAAATGATTATAAATTTGGCCCTTTTATTAGAGAATAGAGGGGAGCTATTGGAAATCTTCCAAATAATAGATTAATATAAATTAATATTATATTAAAAATTAGTATAAAGATATGAATTTACAATATATTATTATTATGGTTTTAAATATATTAATAAAATAAAAATTGGACACCTTTTTATTATTTTAAAACCCTTATCCTTTTGTTTTAACCATTATTTTACCCATTTAATTTTTATCATGATATCTGGTAATTTATACATTCTAGGATAATATAATATAACTAATAAGTCAAAAAATGAATATGTCGTTGAATAAATTTTAATAATTATCAATATATTTATTTGTAATTTGGTATTTTTATGTATTTTTATCATTTAATAACATATTATTTATTTCAAAATATAAATTGTGTCAATTTTGGCACTACACAATATTAGAAATTTTAAATCTACCATAACAGCAAGATAAATAATAAAACACACTTTTGATACATCACTAACATGTAAAATTCCTCAATAAATCTTTATTATGATAATGATTATATAAGCATATATTTTGTTTATTTATAAGATCATTTATTAAATTATTTTATTAATGAGGAAATCAATTTACCATCACTATGAAAGCATATAATTTATTTATTTAGTATATAATGTTGTTAAATAAATTTCAATGTGGTAGACAATTATTTCCTATTATGAAGTAATCTTTATAGTCTAACATATCACCTATATAATGCGATATTTAAAAAATTTCACTCTTTAAATACAAAGGTGAGACAAAATATTTCTACTCTTTGAATATAATATTATAAATTCATTATGTTCATCCATGTGGATCTGAGTTATACCCATGTTCATATTCATAATGCCCACAAATAAAAGGGACATATTTATATAATTTGAATTTTTTTATTTCAAGTATGGAATATATGTTCTCAAATTCAATGAATATAATGGGATTAAATTAATTATAAATTAATCTCTTTGACGGAATAAGAGATATTGTTTTTATTGTAAAAAATCCAAAAGTTCAACAAGTTTTTATATTAAATTCCAATGTGAAATTAATTATACAATCCTAATTTGGATTAAATGATATAAAATTTATATAATTATACTTTACAACAATTAAAAATTATTACTTAAAACTATAAATAAATTTTATGAAATTGTAGTTTTCAATTAAAATTATTTATTATATTCATTATTAAAAAAATATGAAACTTATAAAACAAATAACAAAACATTGAACAACGTAAAATTTATTTCCCTATATTATATATGAATATTTTTTTTTGAAAATTTGAATTCATAAAATATTCCAATTTTATATTTAAATCAATTGTTCCATCAAAAGGAAAGAGAAATTAGTTTTGAGAAAAATACCCCTTTTATCAGTTTATATAAATTTATTCTTATATTATTTCTTTAAAACATATAATTTGGATTTTAAACATTATACTGAATTTATATTTCCAAATATATTCATAAATATATATATTTTATTATATTGAAAATATAATTTTTAACAATTTAATAGTTCTTAAAAAACCAATTCCTTCATATTCAAATGGGTTCTATTTAAATTTTTAATTAATTTGGTAACTAATGATTCATTATATAATTCTTCTTAAACCTTTGTATCATGATTTAGTTAATATTTTTTATTTCATCTATTATAACATATAGGTTATAATGGTGACAATAAAATAATAATATTTAGTAGTTACTTTGATGTTATTGTTATGTATAATGTATGTTTTCAGACGTAGGGTTTCTTATTCAGAGAACTCAATATGTTATATTATCCCCCCAAACTAAAAACTTTCTTCCTCATAAATTTAACTCTAGATAAAAACTTGGGGTTTTGACTTTTCAAAATAACTTTATTTAAATATTACATCAGAAAAGGAATAAATGAACCATCTAATTTAAAATAAATATTGGAATGTATGAAGGTAATGTGAGATAACACATAATATTGTACCAGGTAGGAAAACATGGCTATAGAAGGAAAAATTAACCATCAGGTTCTGATGGATTTTGATAGAGAAATAGGTTATGAAAACATTAACAATCACAAGAACATACACATTTAATTGGTTAAATGACCATTGATTTCTAATTAATAAAATTAAATCGATAATATTTTTATTTTAAGATACTTTTCATATATTTGAGTAATTATTTTTAAAATTAAACTAAAAACATAATTAAAAATACTTAGATGGATTGTAGAGTTTCCACCATAAATAAAATTCCACCAAAAAAATATTCTTTATCTCTAAACGATAAGTATATAAGATATATTTTCACATGAAACCAACTTATAGAGAATAAAATAATCCTACAAAGATTAAATATATATTTTTATTACCATTAAACACTAAAAATAAAAATAAATTAAGTAAAAAAACTATAATTCCCTGAAAATAATAAACAATTTTATGATGAGAAATTTTTTTTAATCTGTAAAAATAGATAGTAATACCCATGTCTAAAATAGAATATTCCACAAAATAACATTCCATTAAATTCCACAAAAATATTATCGAATAATATTAAAACACAAAAATTATTTCATCACACTTTTTAAAAGATATATTTTAAAAAATAACTCCAAATAAAATGAAATAATATTCAAGTCTCACACTAAAAAATAATCTCGATAATAATCTTTTAGTATGTAATCCATTTCCCCAAATAACATGATCCACCATAAGTCCATAATAAAATCATCGATTCTTTCAATATTTAATTCAAATATAATTCATAAACTAAAATCCCAAAGTATTATATTTAGCTTAATCTTATACGATTCCCAAATTGTTAAAATCTTCAGAAATAATGTTAATCACTTAACCACAAAATCATTTTCTAATACCAAGGTTTTCTATTCAATAAACATATTTTCCCATAGTCAAATAATTCATCATCCTTCATATAATTTAACTAAAAACGAAAATTTATACTAAATTACACATCACGTGAGCATGTAGATGGGGATACACCCTGTCTGCCCTTCATATATTGGTTCAATTTCCATTTCATTGTTAGAAGCGACGGGTTCTCATTAATCCTGTGGGTTATCCTTTTTTATAAAATTACATAATTATTATAACATTTCCAAAATATCATAAAATCATCAAAAATAACCATAACATGTTTTAACATCAATATTTTATTTTACTTTTCATTATTGACACATATAAGTGAAAACAAAGAAAAATTCTCATAAATAATGAGCATATAATCCATAAATGGAATCCATGTCATTATGATTATGTACACAAAATAGAATAAACTTATTCACAAAATAACATTTTCACATGAAATACATAGAGGTTACATATCATAGAAATTTTACATCAAAATATACTCCAAATTATTCCAATAATCAAAATAGTATTAATACTCTTAATAGTTTAACCAACCTATAATATACCATAACAATTGAATCAATTATATGTAGACTTATTAGTCATTCAGAGTTCTTCCAGATACATTAACAATGATTTACCTTCTTATTCGTTAATACTTCTATCCACTAATGTAAAACAAGAATCGTGCACAAGGATTTGATAATATCAAAACATGAGTTAAGAATTTAATATATCATTTTTAGTTTCATGATCATTAATTGTAATAGAATAAGTAATTTCTAAATATATATTATTATGGTACTTATGATCACATTTTTTAACCTTCTTCATATGATATATATTTTCATAGTGATTATACATCCCACATTTAATTAATCCAATTGATAACTCAAGAAGAACTTATTTCCCTTTCATTGAGTCAATAGAATTATTCTTTTTCCATGGAAGAATATTTCATTATGTCCCTCACCACCACATTTAAAAACTACTTCAAAACCCTATAGAACAATTTTCATTGTGTTCATTTCCACATGCATGACACATATGTTGTTGAATATAAATACCTTTATGACCATTGTTACGTTAACCTCCATAAGGATTCATTTTTATCATATATGATTCATTAAGAAAAGTCTCCAAGGTTCAAGTGGTTAATCATTACCCCTGATAGTACGTTTATAATAACTACAAGTGTTATCATTTCATCTCCCATTTCATTCAATTGTTAATTCATAGAACCACCATATGTTTATTTACAACCATTTTTTATTTTGGTTCCATGTGGATCAAACCATTTAATAAAACGAATAATGTTAGAGTGAGTATGAGAATAAAATCATCATATACCATCTTTTGAAGAAGATAAACACTATGATATCGTTATTCATTTCATATCTAACTCATTTAATTTATCTAAAACAAATATCACTCTTCCTATCAATCTAACCATTGTGCTTATATATAAATTGTAACTTATGATTAAATAACACCTTTTCCTCTAATGTTACAAATTCATCCTCTGATACAAACTATAAGGTCTCATCCTTAATAATTACCTAATTATAAGTTATGTCAATAATTTTAATTTATTTAAAATTAAGAACTTGTGTAGTGTAGAAATTGAGATAATTTCCCCATCATTCATATATAACATCCCCTAATCATTCAAGAGAATTATACTAAAATAGTATCTACTTTTTCCTAAATATAAATATTTTAAATTAAAAATGATTTATTATTCATGAAAATATTCATAAAATTCATATTCACATCGTCATTTCTCTTACACATTATTATACGACATGAAAAAAAACTAAAAAAATGGTACGAATATGAAAATATTAGTGAGGTAAAAAGTAAGTAATTCATTAGTCATATCAAAACATATAAATCATTAAAAACTCTTTTCATAAAGACACATTAATATTAATAGAAAAATATTGCAAGTTAATTGGGACATAATTACCATATCACCATTAAATTAACCCTCAAAAATGAAATAAATTTATGATCAACATATATCTCAAAAATACACAATGTATTATTGACCTATAATGGGGTCACCCATTATATCTTTAATTTTGATAGTCTCAACCCAACATATCTTATTTATAATAGGCCTCAACTCATCATATAATGACCCATAATGGGATAAAACCCTAATAAAATTTTTATAACGAATATATTATGAATAGAAAACATGAAAATTCAATTAAACCCATAAGAAAAACACCTTTATATATCAACATAATATTTTCTTTTAAAATATCACATTTAATGTAAAAAAATAATGCACATAATAATAATAAAAACATCTTCTAAAATAAAAATGAAAAAATATAACGAAAAATTTAAAGTAATAAAAAATAATGACATAAAAATAAACTTCTCAGTCAGTAAAAGTTAAAAAACATTCATTTTGAATTTTATAATGAGTAATGAAAATAACATTAAAATAAGATTCTAAATGAAAGTTCCTTTCCCTAAGTCCGACTCATCACATAAAATCATATTATTCATGAATAATAAAATTTGTAAAATTATTTAGTTTATTTAGAACCTTTTTATGTTTTAATATTTCTTCTATATCACTTATTATCATGTAGTAAGAATTACTCTATTATTTATGTTCATGTTAGACGTTTTGACATTACTTAGTACTTGAGTCCAAGATGAATTTGATATGATATATATAGTAAAAATGGGGAAAATTTAATATTTTCTATATTATTATTTAAGAAATAAAAAAAATTATACATAAATTATAATGTTTAATCAATCCATTATTTATGGTTATGTAAAAAAAATCAAAACAAAGGATACAGTAGGGAATACATATGCATGTGTAACGTTTCCTTTTTTTAATGATCATCTAAGGAAAGACTCTTATTATTATTTGTTCTCTACATAATAATAATAAAATTATCTATATATTTTTGAATGCTGTCATTTTTTCACCACATGCCACTCTCACATCAATTCTCTCTATCCACCCATATTTTTTCATACCACATTCCATCATTTTAACCTCCCTCTACGTCGTGACTCCCCTCTTAGATAAAACTATTCTAGACCCTCCAAAAATCAACCTTCATTAGAAGCATATGATCCCACCAAAATTGACATCTCAACTCAAGAAAATTCCACCGTATCTCCCAACAACATATTCCTTTCTTCCAATCTAAACCTCATTGCTCTGTCGATGGATCATATTCACAACTATGGATCACCTCCCTCTCAAGACATCACGATTCCAATTCACCAGTTTGAAAACCTCAAAAATTATTACTTCATCATCGTCCGACAACTTCACCAACATCGTTTTCCAAAATCTTCGGCTGACACTAATTATCGACATGACACTCTCACCTCTTTGAATAACTACAAACTTGGGATTTAGAAGTTACTCCATTCAGTGTCTGAACCCTAGGGTTTCATGTACTTATTAACCAACCATCAATTTATTTGTCTACCTCTGATACAGTCACTTTTAAATCATCCACCGCCAACTGAACTACCGATTTTGCCTAAAATTTGCAGTTCTATATTATGCCAGTAAACACAGGTTCACCTTGTTTAGCTACAAAAATACCTGCTGAAACAGGTATGATTTACTAATAGATTGAAATACTTATCCATTGTGTTCAAAATTATATTATTTTTTGGTTCACACAAGGTATTGAAACTTTCATTTTACTTTATCCTAATTCGACATGCCCGGTATTATTTTTTTCATTTACCTAAAACTGTAACTCAACAACCAACCATAATAGTTACTTTATGAAGATTATTAGTATTATTTGTGTTCAAAATTTACTCTAATAACCCCAGTTTTTGAGATTGTAAGACATTGAATGTTTTCTTGATGTTATTCCAGAGAAGGGCGTTCAAATGGTGTTCGATTCCGAGCCCTCATGTGGCCAGAATTAATTTTGGCTTGCGTTCACACTTGGATGGCTAAATAAATAGAATAACTCCTAAACAGTTGCTCGGACTAGAAATCCTAGGGCACCATTGAGTCCAGAACATATCATTTACCCTAGTAGGGATATAATTTTTGCGGACGCGGGCCGACTGTGAAATATTCCCCCCGTGGCGTTTTCATAATTTAGCGGCCTCAGGTGTCCAATTTCATAACCCTTAGAATGGAGTCTCAGATTACAAATCGTAGATCGCCATTTTACTAATAACATGATTTTTTCCCAAAAGGCATCACAATCCCGGCCCCGACAAATGTTCAGCTACGGTCCGACAGGCAGGTGGTTAAGTGTGCTTTTCTATTTAAACACACCCTCCACCCTCTCCACCTATCCTTAGATGGTCCATCCCTAGAGAAAGGGATCAATACAAGGATAAAATCTTTCAACCACCACTATGGAAAGGCACGGCGGCTCCGATAACCCAATCGTGAAGCATTGGGAAAGGCCCCTCGATGTAGGCTCATCTTTTATCATTTTTATTCTCGAAATATTATTAAATATATTTAAGTCATGTAGAATTGTTTTCTGATCTTTGAGAGAATCACATTGTTTCATAGGGCTCGATTTTATCTTCACAACGATTTCTCCAGATCAAATTTTGGAGTCCTGGTGTGCCTGGGGTGGCCCCATGAAGTTTTCCGGCCAAATAACTGTTTTCCAGTAGAACCAGGGTGGTCCGGTGAGCATTAGAGGCGGTGTGGCTTGTTCCAGTGGTGGTCGTGGCTCTCCGGGGTGGTGGTGGACTCCTCAGCGGTGGCATCTCTAGGCGGCTCTAGGCGGCTCTCTAGGACGGTGGGGTCGACAGACAGTGGGCTGGGGTTGCGGCGCGCGACCCCGAGCGGGAACCAAGACCCGCTGGACTTGAGTCTTCACGTGGAAAGGAGACCAACCATGAAGGCTGGTTTGAGGAATGGAGGACCGTGGGTCAGCTCTGGTCTGTGTAGCTGAACCGCGGGCTAGCGCTGCGAGCTGGGCCGGCAAGCCCAAACGGGCGGACCGGTGGGGCCGGGCCGGTCCAGCCCAAGGGGCTTTGTCCCCTCCGACTTCGGACACAAGTAACTTTCTCTATGGGAGTTCATTTTACATGACATATGTGTCAGTGTAATCCCTGGCTCGAGGAGAATGATTTGAGATGGTATTGGGGATTTTTAATTCTCAGGACGAGGGCTCGGTGGCGTATAACACTCTTTAAGTGCTTTGCCATGATTCTTGTTTTGGTTGGCGCAGACACACTTGATGTCTGATTTGAGCGTCATCAGCGGTGATGTGACCCTGGAATCAAGGTGGAGATTTGCAGTATGGTTCTTGGTGTTGAACTAGGCGTTGATACGTGGGCCCAATGGGCCGTCTTTGAGATGCGTGCAGCGTTTTTGCGACTTTTTCACCAGACCTTCGTTTGTGACATATGAGTAGTCATTTCTGCATGTTTTTCAGGAGCATCACAATGGAGTAGTTCTCATGATGAGTATTGGAGTTGGGGCATGGGCCCCACACAGGCTAGCTATGGTGAATAGTACCATATTCACCTGTTTTCCGTTTTGGGCGAGTAAGTAGTCTATCTCACGTGTTTTTCTGTGAGTATTACAATGGTGAAATCTGATTTGGAATGTGGATCATATTATTAAATCATGTCAAATGTGGAAGCATGGGAAGGTGTTTGATGGAGGTCCCTTTTGACGCACTCCAAACCAATGCATGGTGGCATTGTTAGTGACAACTGGTGATGTCTGTAGTAGTGCCGGGATATCAGACTATTTCCAAGTCTATCCTCCAGCAAGGCTGGGAAGTGGGTCACCTGATGACTCTTGAGGGTCTACCCTCAAGCAGGGATGGGAAGTGGGTCACCCGTCATCTTGTTCCTGGTCTACCCTCAAGCAGGGCTAGGCAGTGGGTCACCTGTCGACTTGTTCCGGGTGTACCCTATAGTAGGGTTGGGTAGTGGGTCACCCGTCGACTTCATTCAGGTCTACCTTTCAGCAGGGCTAGGTAGTGGATCGCCTGATGATGTATTAGGGTTTACCCTCCATCAGGGATGGGTAGTGGGTCACCTGACATATTATGTGGTTTACCCTCAAGCAGGGCTGCGCAGTGGGTCTCCCGTTGGCATTTTAGACTTAGCCATTCTTATAAAGCTAGTCATTGAAATTTCCTCTGTGACTACCTAAGAGGGACTCTGAATGTTTGGATCAGTGGTGTGACAGTTTTAAGGTTACCTAAGGGCCCACAAGTAATAGGGGTACATTCCCCACTAAAACACATCTTTGAGACAAGACCTAAAACTGTGCGGGCGAGTCAGTGCCACCCAAAGCGGATAGTGTTGAAATTCGGTGATTGAGCCCTTCTGACTTGGGCCTCCTAGGTGGACGAGATGAGATGCTGGGATGTGAGAATGGTTTTACTTGGAACTGATGGTGACTTATCCTGGGCTGAGCTTGGATATGGAGATCACCTTACACACTTGTTTGGGTTTCATGTTGATCATATATATATATAAATAATTGCACCCTACTTTCATTCCCAATCCTTTGGGTCTATGCGTACTTATTTCTATTGGTTTGAGCTTCACTCCTTACTAAACTTTTCTACTTTTACTGTTAGTCTACAACTCACCTCTTTAGTGACTCCATTGTTGCTCTCTCAAGCATTCAGTGCATCCTACTGAGTATCTTTATACTCACCCCTTCTTGGGCTTTTCCCACACCAGGTGTACCATTGCAGACGATGGACAGGTCGATCGTGACTACAAATGAGTGTAGAGGTCACAAAAGTTGGAGCATCATACCACGGTCGTGCTAGAGTATTCAGGTGGGAGTCTATCTAGTTGTCTTCTTTTGTTAAATATTGCCCGGTTGTGGCATCTTTGTGGTTGGGCACGTGTTTTGACTTTTTAATTTTCAGTTTACTTGTCAGTTCTTCCAGCACATTACTTACTATTTTTAGTTTTTGATGCATGATTGTGGTTGGGGTATACCTGCATGTATATTGGTTTCCTTTTTACTATACACTACTATGTCGTGTGGGTTGTTAGTGCGTGAGTACAGGTACTTAGGCAGAGGCCTCCCCGAGATTGTTACGTCTTCGGCACTAGTCAACAGCCTCTAGCCTAAGGAGGTGGGCTTGAGGTAGTTACGGCTTGGGACCAGCAGGGTCGGGTCGTGACAAAGTAGTATCAGAGGAGGTTCGTTCCCTGGTGAGTTGTTCGGATGTCCCTAAAATGGAATTGGTTGGGATTTAGGGAAATGATGTTGACATGTCTCTAGAGCGGCTCTTAGGCCAGGGAGTCCAATAATGGTACGTGCGGACGACATATACATTGACCAGGACCCTGATAACCCTCTTGTCGACTCAGCATCCTGAGACACTTGTTGTAGGGAATTTTGAAACATGCACCCTGTAGGAATGAGTCTTTGACTGTATTTGTTTGAGTCATCTCCCCTTTGTTATTACTTATATATATATATATATGCTCATCAGATCGTGGTATCCCTTGATAATTTTCAGGATCCCCCCACGACAGAAGCCAGCCAGGTTACCCTCTACAGCTCGTGACGACAATCTAGTGATTGAAGAGGCGTCAGTTCGGGGACCCTCACATGATCTTCTTCCTCCCAGTGCTTCAGCAGTAGCCCCTACACCTGAGGAGTGGCATTTAGTACCAGCAGCTCAGGCCGAGGTTCCGCGCAGAATGAGCATGCTTCAAGACTTCCAGTGTCAGAGGCCGTTGACGTTCCGCGGGGACCCAGATCCCTAGGTGACAGAGGACTGGCTTGAGTTAATGTAATGGCTCTTCAGGCTGGTACAGACCCCAGCAGACTAGATGGTCTCCCTAGCCACCAATATTTTCCTCGGGACAGCCGGGCGATGGTGGGATCTAGTGACACAGACCCATGATGAGTCATCCCTCACATGGGATGGCTTCCAATAGATTTTTCGGGAGGATTAATCCCCCTCATTATTGTGCTCCGTTCGGATCCAGGAGCTTATGGAGCTGAAGAAGGGAGGGATGACTGTGTCCCAGTACTCGGCCCGGTTCACTGATCTTATGCGCTACTCGCAGGACATGATCCGCAACAGCTACTTCCGAGTGCGGATGTTCGAGTAGGTTCTTCGCAGGGAGATCCACGCTAGCGTGGTAATGTTGTGCATCCCCACATATGTCGGGGTTCTTTAGAGGGCGCTTGTGAACGAGAGCTACCCGGGCGAGTGGCGCCATATAGCAGGACCAAGCAGTGGCCATTTAAGAGTGAAGTCTTCAGCATACAGACGAC
Source organism: Viscum album (assembly GCA_963277665.1). Lineage (NCBI taxonomy): Eukaryota > Viridiplantae > Streptophyta > Magnoliopsida > Santalales > Viscaceae > Viscum > Viscum album. Next base: position 64,230,351 of record OY728165.1, on the reverse strand, counting down.
AGAGGGCTGGGCCTCAGCCAAAGAGTCCCTTCCGTGAGCAGACCTAGGGCCAGATTCGCACATCGTAGTGGCACCATAGGGAGCAGGGGACTATAAGAGAGAGACGATGCAATGATTGTGACAGACAAGGTCACATTTCATGGGGTTTCTCGACTAGGAGTATAGATCAACTGTGGCAGGCAGCGGGCACACCATAAAGGCAGAGGCAGCGCCATGACCAGGGGTCACCTAGGCGGGGACAGGGTGGTCCTCAGGGAGGTGGCGCAGGCAGAGTGGCAGGACCAAGAGGTGTAGGATGGTGTTTTGAAATCCCTTCACCACCACCACTGGGAGGCCGATTCTATGATTAGGGATCTGGCCGTAGGGGTCGCAGGTAGCGTCAGGCCATGGTTGTTCGAGATCCTCCAGTGCATTATATAGTCCGAGGTACGCTTTGTGTCTACTCCACACTTGCTTCAGTACTATTAGACACGAGAACCATCCACTCCTTAAATCACTACTATTGGTATGGGTGTTGGAGAATCCAGTAGAGGTGCTGACACCTACACGTAGCCTTGAGGTTCTTACGGGAAGTGCCTCGTTAGTGACCTTTATCTGCAGACAGTGTGAACTATCGTTTGGAGGAGGGTGTTTCACATGGGACCTTATCGTCATGATGATGGAACCTTACTACGTCATACTGGGAATGGATTGGCTTTCTATGTTTCATGATCAGATCGAAGGTCATCATAGATGAGTCAGAGGCAAGGTTTCTGATGGGACGAGGTTCACCATCCTTGGTGAACGAGACCTCATGGCAGAGCAGATGGGTACACTGAGCAGGAGACCCTGAACTTTTTCTCACCAGCTGGTGAGTATGGATCTCAGAGTAGCGGACGCTACAGGCACCTGGATCCCTACCGTGGTGGAGGACTACATGGACGTCATTCCCGAGGATGTTCCAGGACTACCTCTAAGGCGAGATATGGAGTTCTGCATCGACATGCAATCGATGACTACTCTGATATCTTGTTCAGCATATCGGATGGCACCCATAGAGCTTCGAGAGCTACTAATTCAGTTGGATGACCTTCATGGGAAGGGATTCATTAGGCCCAGTGCATCCCCCTGGGTAGCTGCAGTTATGTTTGTGAAAAAGGCAGATGGGAGTCCATGGATTTGTGTGGATTATTGTCGCCTGAATCAGGACACGATAAAGAACAAGTACCCTTTGCCGAGGATCGAAGACCACTTTGACCAGTTGTGAGGTTCGAAGTGGTTCTCAATGATCGATCTTCGATCTGGATACCACCAGTTGTGGGTTCATGAGGTTGATATCCCAAAACTGGCCTTCCATTGTCAATATGGGCACTACGATTTTCTGGTGATGCCCTTTGGTATGACTAATTACCCCACTGTCTTCATGTATTTGATGAACCAAATTTTCGAGCTGTACATGGACCAGTTTGTGGTTTTTTTTATTGATGATATTATCATCTACTTGGTGATATAGGGGGAGCACGCAGAGCATTTGAGGATGGTCCTAGACTTACTTTAAGAGCACCAGCTATATGTGAAGCTCTCGAAGTGAAGGTTCTAGATTCACTGGGTTCAATTTTTGGGGCACGTCATTACGAACCACATTTTGGATGTGGATCCCAGAAAGATAGAGGCAGTGCTTTCTTGGGAGCCACCCGAGAATGTGTCTAAGGTGTGGAATTTCCTTGGTTTGGCAGGGTACTACATGTGGTTTTTAGATGAATTATATATGATTGCGTCCCCTTTGAACGCATTGACACGGAAGGGACGACCATTTACCTGGGCTGATAAGAGAAATAAGGCCTTCGAGGAGTTGAGGCAGAGGCTGACTAGTGCACCGGTGTTGAGGTTTCCAGAGGAGGGTGTTGTGTTCATCATATATTGCAACGCTTCAAGAGTTGGGCTCGGGTGCATGATGATGCAGTAGATGGAAGTGATTTTATATGGGTCTAAGCAGTTGAGTCCACATGAGACGAATTATGCGACTTACAATTTGGAGCTGGAAGCAGTGGTTTTCTCCTTGAGGCTAGGGAGGCACTACCTTTTGGGTGAGCGTTTTGTGGTCTACTTAGATCACCAGAGCCTCAAGTATATCTCCACTCAGAGAGATTTGACCCTGAGGCAAGGTGCTGGATAGAGTTTCTATAGGACTATGATTTATAGATAGTCAACATGCCGGGGAAGGGAAATGTAGTATTATATTCCCTTAGCAGGAAGTCCCAGGCCCATCTAGTGCGGGAATATTTAAAGCAGTTGGCTTCCCTTTAGCTGACCTTGGTAGAGCAGGAGGGTACACATTTTTTAAAGTTGATGGTGTTGACTCCTTCGCTCCTCAAGTGTGTGAGGGAGTCATAGCTCGGAGATGTCGACAGAAACATACTGCATGATCCGATATCCATGTGCGATGCACCTGATCGGTATTCTAATGGATGGAATCATGATATCCTATTTCAAGGGCGAGTTGTAGTACCAGTGGAGATGCAGGGTGAGGTGATGCAAGAGTTCCACACATCTCCCTTGGTCATACATCCCGGTGTGGGGATGATGTTCAAAGACCTTTTGAGATTGTTTTGGTGGTCTGACATGAAGTAGGGCGTAGTTGAGTTAATTTCTCGGTGTCATACGTGTCAGTAGGTGAAGGTAGAGCACAAGGTTCTAGAAGGGTTGTTGCAACCCCTTGATATCCCAGAGTGGAAGTGGGATGGCGTATCTATGGATTTCTTCACAGGGATTCCACACATAGTGAAGGACCTTGACTCTATTTGGGTGATTGTGGACCGACTCACGAAGTTGGCACAGTTCCTTGCTATCAGGGAGCAGAGCTCAGTGGAGAGTCTGGGGCAGTTATATGTCTGCGAGATCATCCGTCTTCATGGAGTTCCCTCGACGATCGTCTCTGACCGTGACACGTGGTTTACGTCATAGTTATAGAGAGGCCTATAGGAGGATTTCAGGACTCAGTTACAGATGAGTACATCTTTTCACCCCCAGACTTACGGGAAGACTGAGCACACTATCTTGGTATTGGAGGATATGCTCAGTGAGTGTGTGTTAGACATTGGTCAGATCTAGGAGGATCACTTGCCCTCGGTAGAGTTAGCATATACTAGTAGTTACCACTCTACTATTGGCATGGAACCTTTTGAGTCCCTCTACGAGAGACCATGTAGGTCACCCTTGTACTGAACCAAGGTTGGAGAGACCTCCCTCACAGGCCCAGAGTTGGTGCAGGCGACGACGGAGAAGGTTCATGCCATTCATGAGCGGATGAGGACAGCACAGAGCAGATAAAAGTCTTATCCAGACCAACGTCGCAGGCCCTTGGAGTTTGAGCAGGGAGACCATGTCTTTTTGAGAGCCTCCCCATGTCATGGAACGTGATGGTTCATTCGGGGAATCAAACTATCCCCGAGGTTCGTTGGGCCCTTTGAGATCTTCTGCCAGGTTGGTGAGGTCGCCTACCGTCTCGCTCTCCACCTGCAGCTATAGAGAGTGCATGACGTCTTCCATGTGTCGCAGCTGAGGAAATATATGCATGACCCCATGCATGTCATAAACTGGGGAGAAATGGAAATTGAGGATGGAGCCACCTTTGTAGAGCACTCAGTGGCAATTGAGGTCTGGTAGGAGCGGAATATGTCCGGACATGCCATTCCTCTAGATTGTGTGTTATGGAAGCATGGGAGGTTGAAGGAGAGCACCTGGGAGTGGGAGATCCAGATGCGGTCTCAGTACCTCAAGTTGTTGTTGTATTTTTGTTTTTGGGGGATGAAAATTCTGAAGGAGGGAATGCTATAATAACCCCGATTTTTTAGCCTGTAAGACTTTGAAAATTTTGTTAATGTTATTCCAGAGCAGGGCGTTTAGATGGCGTGCGATTCTATTCCCCAGGGTGGCCAGAATTAATTTTGGAATGTGTTCACACTGGTTGGGCTAAATAAATAGAATAACTCTTGAACGGTAGCTTGGACGTGAAAACCTAGGGCCCCATTGTGTCCAGAACGTGACGTTTACCCTAGAAGGAGTATAATTTTCGTGGGCGTGGGTCGACTGTGAAAAATGCCCCCAGGGGAATTTTCATAATTTAGCGGCCTCGGGCGTCGAATTTTATAACTCTTAGAATGGAGGCTCAGATTAAAAATCTGAGACCACTATTTCACTCAGAACGTGGTTTTACCCCAAATCCATCACAATCTCGGCCCCAAATTGTTTTTGGGTATGGGACGACGGGCAGGTGGTTAAGTGTGTTTTTCTATTTAAACACACCATCCTCCCTCTTCAACACTACTTAGTTGGTTCTTTCCTGTAGTAAGGGCTCTAAACAAGGATCCAACCACTCATCCACCGCTCTGGGAAGGCGCGATGGCTCTGGCATCCCAATCGTGACACGTCGGGCAACACCTTTCGAAATAGGCTCGTGTTTTATCATTTTCATTCTCACAATCTTATTAAAATTATTTTAGTCATGTATTATTGTTGTGTGATCGTCGAGCGAAACGCATGTTTTTATAGGGATCGAGTTTATCTTCACAACGATCCTTTCAGATCAGATTTTGGATTCTCGGGGTGCCCGGGGTGGCCTCGGGAAGTTTTTGGGCCAAATACCTCTTTCTCTGATGGAACAAGGGTGGTCCGGCGAGCTTTGGCGGCGATGCATTGCATTCCATCGGTGGCGGCTGCTCTTCGGGATGGCGGCGCATCGGAAAACAACTCAATGGTGGTGGCACCAGGAAGCTCCAGGCGGCTCTCCGGGATGGCGGGGTCTATGGCTAGTGGGCCGGGGTCGTGGCGCATGACCCCGAGCGGGAACCAAGACCTGCTGGACGCGGGTCTTCACGTGGCATGGAGACCGGCCTTGAAGGCCGGTCTACAGAAGGGGGGACCGCAGGTCAGCGCTGGTCTGCGAGGCTAGACCAGAGCCCAGTGCTGTGAGCCGGGCCGACCCAAACCGAGCGGACCGGCCGAGCCAGGCCAGTCTAGCCCAAGGGGCTTTGTCCTCTTTGACTTCAGACACCCATAACATTCGCTACAGGTGTCCGTTTTACATGTCATCTACGGTAGGGTAATCCTCGGCTCGAGGTGTATGTTTTGAGATGGTTTTGAGGATTTTAAATTCCCAGGACATGTGCTCGGTGGCGTGGAATGCTCGTTAAGTGCAATGTCGGGATTCTTGTTTTGGTTGGTGCGGACACATCCAATGTCCGATTTGAGCGCCGTTAACGGCGATGCGACCATGGCGTCAGCAACGATGCGACCATGCAGTGTTTTGCACCTTTTTCACCAAACATCCATTCAAGGTGTATGAGTAGTAGTTTCTTCATGTATTTTCGAGAGCATCGCTATGGTGTAGTTCACCTGACGAGTATCGGAGTTGGGGAACGGGTCCCACACAGGCTGGCAATGGTGAATAGTTTTATCTTCACTGGTGGTCCATTTCGTGCGAGTAAGTATTCTATCTCACATGTTTTTCTGCAAGGGTTGAAATGATGAAATCCTTTGGGAATGTGGAGCCTCTTTGGAATACATGTTAAATGTGGAAGCTTGGGAAGGTGTTGGATGGAGGTCCCTTTTGACGCACTCCGAACCAACATAGGGTGGTGTTGTTATTGACACCTGGTGATGTCTGTAGCGGTTCAGGGCTATCGGATCGATTCGGGGTCTACCCTCCTGCAGGGATAGGAATTGGGTCACCTGGTGACTCTTGAGGGTCTACCCTCCAGAAGTTCTAGGCAGTGGGTCACTCGTCATCTTGTTCTAGGTCTACCCTCCAGCAGGGCTAGGCAGTGGGTCGCATATCGACTTGTTCAGGGTTTACCCTCCAGCAGGGCTGGGCAGTGGGTCACCCGTCGACTTCTTTCAGGTCTAGCCTACATCTGGGCTAGGCAGTGGGTCGCCTGATGATGTATTAGGATTTACCCTCTAGTAGGTCTATGCAGTGGGTCACCTGACATTTTTTGTGGTTTACCCTCTAGCAGGGCGGGGCAGTGGGTCACCCATTGGAATTTCAGACTCAGCACTTCTTATGAGGCTAGTCATTGAATTTTCCTCCATGACTGCCGGAGCAGGACCCTGATTGTGAGAATTAGTGGTGTGATAGTTTCAATGTTACCTAAGGACCCATTAGGAAGAGGTGTACATTCCCCACTGAGATGTGTCCTTGATACGCAATCTAAAACTGTTTGGGTGAGTCAGTGCCGCCCAATGTGGATAGTATTTAAGTGTGGTGATTGAACCCCTCTCACTTGGGCTTCTTAGGTCGACGAGACTAGATGCTGGGCAATGAGAATGGTTTTACTTAGAACTGATGGCGACATATCTTAGGCTAAGCTTGGAGATAGAGATCCCCTTACATACTCGTTTGGGTTTCTTGTTGATCATATATATATATATATATATAATTGCACCATACTTTTGTTCCCACTCCTTGGGGTCTGTGCCAACTTATTTCTTTTCGGTTGAGCTGCACTCTCTTTACTAAACTTTTCTACTGTTATTGTTAGTCTACTGATCACCTCTTTAGTGACTCCTTGGTTGATCCCTCAAGCTTTTGGGGAATCCTACTGAGTATCTTTATACTCACCCCTGCTTGTTCTTTTCCCACACCTGGTGTGCCCTTGCAGATGAAGGACAAGTCGATCGTGACTACGAAGGAGGGTAGAGGTCACTATAGTTGGAGTAGCGTACCGCGGTCGTGCTAGAGTATTCATGTGGGAGTCTATCTAGTTTTATTCTTTTGTTTACCTATTGCCGGGTTGTGGAATCTTTGTTATTGGGCACATGTTTTCCCTTTTTTACTTTTCATTTTACTTTTTAGTTCATCCAGCACATTAATTACTCTTTTTAGTTATTGATGCATTACTATGGTTGGGTTATAGCTGCATGTCATTTTTTCCCTTTATAATATTCACTACTACATCATGTGGGTTGGGTGTGTGTGAGTACAAGTACTTAGGCAAAGGCCTCCCTGAGATTGTTACACCTTCAGCGCTAGTCACCAGCCTCTAGCCTATGGACGTGGGCTTGAGGTAGTTGCGGCTCGGGACTAGTAGGCTTGGGTCGTGACATTTACAGTATCCATACTATGTTCATATTAATGCCTCCATGTAACCATGTATAATCTGATTTACCATTTCTCATTTACCAATGACTAATAGCAGGGTTTATATTAGATTGATCGCAGTAAATAACTGTCACATGTAGCATTTGGACATACAACCCTGAGAATGTGACTACATGCACATTCTAAGAATCAAATGTCTTTAGAATATAAATTATCTATAATCTGGTCACAATACTGAATTTCCTGGTTTTATGGTTCTGTTCAATTCCTATACAATCAAATAAAAAGATACACCATTTAAACTTGAGATCCCCATCATGATATATAGACACACATCTTCAAAGAAGACTAATATGAAAACAAAGTCAAACAAGTAGTCTTTCTTTTCCTGAAATATTGATATTGATTCATTATTTGTTAAAGAAAAACATATATGTTTAGGAAAATTTCAATTCCACATGAAGAATGTATCTTGAAAACATTATTGCATGTGAACCCATATCACCAACTATATGCAAGAAAACCAGATTATGTTTACCTTTCTTACCAAATACCAATAATTATATGTTCAATTTAAAATGTTCATTACTTTTTTTAATTATCATATTTCAAATAGAAATATCATACCTCTTTAATATATTATATTACTACCTAAAAATTTATATTCTAATAGTACTTGGAATTTTATGATAACAATAACTGTTGGACAATGTTTTACATCTAAAGTGGCCACACCAGCTAACGACACAAAATACACCGACACATTCCATTATCTATTATATGCAGTAATGATGATTTTGTTTTACTATTTATAAATTAATTACATTGAATTCATACTTTCAAATAGGTAACCATGTTTTTCTAAAAAAATTCATCTAGCTATTTCATAGTCCCTCAATACTGTTCAAATCTGTCAACGATATACGCTGGATCAAATTAGAAAAAATGACTGAATACCCTGATACAACAAAATATGTCATTATGTAAGCATGTTTTCAAAGAAATTTGTTTATGTGTGTGGCCAATATGTTAAATTTGTGTTTAAAAACTTGATGCCCCAACATTACTCTTACAAGGTATGAATACAAATTTACGCCCTATAATGAAGTTAGCTGATGCCTCCTCATCAATATAAGCACAAACTAGTTGACTACATAATTTATTCTATGTCAGTGCAATATTTATTTTTACTCATGAATCATAAATAATAAAAAGTACTAAATATTTTTCAATCAGATACATCATTCCTTTTTCATACACAGGTATGTTATACAGTCCAACTAGCGTTTTAGGTTTCTCAGGTCTATATCTCTTTATATAATGACAATTTATAATATTTAATAACATTTTCACCAAAGGTGTTATTCTAATGAGTGAGTAATAAGCATGAAGGTTCTATACAACTTCCCCTGATGAACAACAATAAATGAATCAAATGACCATGAAAACCACTCCTTCAATAAATTCTTGCATAGCTTCTTCTATAAAAATCATAGGTCTGTCAAATTGGAGATTGTATTTTCAACATTCAGCTTTTTAACTATATATTATATATTACTAAATTAAAAATCAATAACAAATAACATGAAGTCGAATGTTGAAGATAAATCACTACATCTTCAAATGGACGAACCAACATGTTATTTACATTTACTAAATATTTATATTACTACATTGACAGTATATACAATATAATTAGACTACTCATTATTTAATTATTAATATATAATGTACTAGAACTTTTATCCTTCAGAATATTCATATTTTGGAGAGCCTTTTAACACTTGTGAGTAATATGGTTCAACCTTCTAGTATGACGAGAGGAATAAATAATATAGCCACTGGAATATCCTATATTTTTATTTATATTCCCTGCTAAGAAAAATAAATTTACAGTTCTTTTATACATTTCCTAAATAAATGAAAACATCTATATCTATGTATATACTAAATTTGGAATTCTATAGAACACATGTCACCTTAATATTCATTCACATCACCCGAGATTCTGTATCCCAACCTCCAAATCGAAAAAAACCTCACGTTGTCCCACCCCCAATTGGGATCTACCACAGTTTCTCACATCACTCTATGAATCCCCTCCCCAATTTCCCAAACCCTGCTCTATGGTTTCTACACCCCTCCCTGAATCCTCGCTCCACAAATACCCTCTCCCACTCCCCTCTCTGAATCCACTATATAGTCATGACTCCGCCTCTGCATGATCCACCTGTGGCTCCTACACCTTCAGCTCCTCCACCAACACCTTCTCCACAACCTGTGACTCTTCCTTCCCCTATGCCTCCTTCAATTATACATAAGTGACCATGAAACTTTGTGTATTTCAATATTATTCATGAAACTATTATTGGAATTGACTAATGGTTCATTGAAAAGCTTTGGTGAGTCTCTCAATCGCAACACTAGGAGCATTTCATCAGCTTACAACTTTGCTTGGTAACCCATTTCTCGGCAACCCCTACCTCCTCAAATACCCTTGACATTTTCATCAGATTTCATCTTCATTCTATGTTTCAGTTTGGAAATCATCATCAAGACTCAAATGGTGGTACCCGTGTCCCATCATCGGCGCTCAAGATTCATTTATTTGAGCATCATCATCAATCGTAGTTGAAACTGAACACTTAAATTGTGAAGATTGATTCAAGGTATTCCTCTTGAATTGAATCTAGGTTCTTGTTATCTCAGAATATTTGGATGACTCCTCCTCTCTTCATTATATTTTTATGTTTAAATTGATTCAAGATTTTTTTTGGTTTTTTGTTCCTCAGGAGATGAAGACCATATTTATGAATGAAAAATTGATGGTTCAGTTGAAGTTGGTACCTTGAGATCTGGGACTATATAGTCTGTAGGCTCATCCAATCTGCCTGATTATTTGTTTGACATTTTCCGGATTTTATCATGCTTTCAATTTTTTGGCATGTGGGGTGGTTCTCTGCATAGCATTGAATTCATGGCTTGGACTCATATCATTTCAATGTGTTTTTTTATTATTGTTCGAATAAAACATCGTTTTTTTCTTTATTTAGCCTCATGGTGCCATTACAGTCTCATGGTCTGTTATCATCACTTTCAAGTCTCTGTCATGAATGGAATTTATGGAATGATATCATTTTTTGTTTCAAAGGAATATGTACTATTATTTATGTCATATTATATTAATTATATACTTTGTTTCAACATATTTTCTTTAATTTTATATTGTAGTGTCACTGGATAGATTCCATATTAAGATCGTATGTGTGTGTATAACTATTACTGCTATTTTAGGATCAGATTTTCTACACATGTCAGTTATTGTCATCCTAATCAATTCCCCATACCATTACTATAACAACTTGGTTTATTGTACTATAGTTTTAAAGCTGCACCCTTTCTATTTTTTATGCTTTATTAATTATTTTATATAGTTTTTCTATAGGTGTTGGAATCTTTATGTATGTTTCTTAAAAGCGATGAATAGCTTCAATGATCGGTAATATGTTTTTAAACTTTTATTCACCTTACTCTTTACTAAAGACTCATCTATATTATAGTTAATTACAAATTTTGTGCACTAAATTCTTCCTTACTATTATATAGTGATTCATGTTTCCATTTTTCAACTCTATTTCAATAGTAACATCGTCACGGTTAAATTTATATTCATATTATTTTCTTCTGATTTAAATTTTTTTCTACGTTTTTTGCTTCTTATGGTAGAGGTTTTGAATCTCCCAGTAGATGATATTACATCCTAATTATAAAATAAAGTATAACTGTAGTGATTGATAAATTTATAATCCCTTTTCGATAATAATAAATCCTAAAACTACAAGAAACTTCACAAGATCTACTCATCTTAAGGTTATAAAGGGACCATCATTTCTTCTAATTTCATTTCAAGACTCTCTAATTCTTTTTTTAGATTAAAAAGATTCATAGATGAAATAAAATAGTTCTATAAGATATAAAATAAATTTATAATTTTCCTTTAAATCATGTTATTTATATTCTTCTTTTGATTTATTTAAATTAATTTTCTTCTCATGATGTACTACTGTTTTTTTTTCAACGAGCAATGTTGTTGATCATATTAATTGAATAGATGGGCTATGAAGATTCAACTAGCCTTTAATCATACCATCCATCACAAGTAGAGGATGACATATATTGGCACATGTTGATCATATCAGTAGAAAAATGAGATTAATTGCACATGTTGTTTTCTTATATGTTGTTTTCATTCATTGCACGAGTTCTAAGGAACAAAACATGATTTTATTCATAATCTATGTTATATGTTCATTGATGAAGGTAATAAAAAAATGGTACATGTATGTTTACTCATTATACAAGCATACATGAAAATTGAATATGCCCTCTTTTTTAGTATTTTTTTTAAACATTGATTATTTTTTTAGATATATTCATTCAATTTACATCCAAAATAACATAACCTTTTCCAACTTATGTGCTATGAAATTATTGAAATATATAATTTTGTCTAATAAATGCATCCATTAAATGGTTCTAAATCATATATTACATTCTATTTGATTATCTCTTTTTTAAATAACAACCATTACATATTTATTATTTATAATTCCACTTTGACACACTTGATTCACAAACAGCTATATAAATTTTTAACAGTATGTTTTTTTGTTCTCAATAGTTGATTTAGATCCACCAACCTAGAATTATAGTCTATTCCCCAATTAAATCCTAATAGACCAGTTCTTTTCTTCAATCCACTGCCTAGGGAAGAGGTTCAATTAGCCCATATGATGCTGGAAATGGGGAAGAAGTAGTAGTGTTTCCCAAGTCCACAAAACTATGAAAAACCACTGATGCAGGAATATGTAAGCCTAAATCAAAACACAATGAATCAAAAAAACTGTAGCAACTAAGTGACTTGGTAATGTCTAGGTACCTGAAATATACTAATATCCCCTTTTCCGGAATTCAAAACATCTATAGTGGATAGTGATGATAAATCCCTCACCTTATCCATTTATTAATAACATGAAGGATAAATCAACTCGATTCAATAACTAGTAACAGGACATCCTCCAGAAGTATGATTCACTATTGGAAAATTATACCATGTAATTGTTCATAGACCCACATTAGTCAGGGTAGAATTGGTTCGATGTACCATATAAATAATCTGAGAAACAATCTTAACAAAGTCTAGTAGACCTGATGAAGGATCCCTTGTCAGAGCAATGATCAGGAAATCAATGAGTTTTGAAATGGAAGAGGCAAGCTTGAGAAGAAATACAAACATGTATGGATCTTACCATGTCTTATTCACACTCATTTCCCTTTTCCATATTATTTTACCCTAGAAACCAGTAGAATAAGTTCAAATAGGTAAGGATCATATGATATTTTACTTTGGAAATCGTAATTAAACTTCGTTTATTTTATGAATCCTTACATTTTCCAACATTCATATTTCAAAATACTTATTGATTCGGGGATACTATCTTGAATCAGTTTACATTAAGGTTTCCAATATACATGTCAAGCGAATATAGATTAATATATAATTTTAAGAATATTGTAAAATTATAGAACCTCTCATCAACCATGATCCAAAAGGTTGATCCCCAGAATGAATAATGTATACATATCTTTGGTAAAGGTATTAATAGAAAACATGATATCAAAATATGCTCAACATTTGGTTATTAAATCTACAATAATTCCTTTTAGTTCAAGGTGATTTCTTTCACCTAAGATGTTAATTATATGATAATACAAAATATATTGATCCTATGAATTTTTTAAATATAATATCCATATAACATATACAGAGACATCTTATTTAATCTATAAAGAGAGTTCCTGGAAATTATTAATATTATATTTTGTTGTTAGATCACAATATTTGGTTTATTATTAGGTTATTTGGATGGATCATTATGCACTAGACAAGGCATTCAGTGTCTGGTTTTTAAGGGTGGCTGATTATCCTTTGGGGCATTCCTAAATAATGGATTTTTTATTATTTTTTGTAGTCAATTAACTTTTGTGGAATTTTTATTTTTCCTTCATCCACATATCCCCTTCGTAGGTGTGTTGGCTTCTGTTTTTCACTTTTTTCTTAATTTATTATTCATTTTAAAAATCCATTATTAAATTAATATTCTTAATATATAGAGTATATTTTGGGTTATTCCTATTCGGTATTATATATATTTTCACATTAATATTTCATATCCAGCACAAGCGTATTACATATTTATTTTGAAAATATATCCCTTTTAACTTTAATCAATATCATAATTCAAACACAATGTTATATTTTACATTTTATTTACATAATATGTATTTTAGCTCACTGAATCCTTCTAGGGACTATTTTTTATTGGTTTTACTCATCAATAATATATTTTTTTTATTTTTTTTCATTATTTCTATTATAATATTTTCATGATAGACATTATCTATGAATGTTATGGTGTCAAGATTGATGTAATACTCCTAATATTCAATGTATAGATTTAGATTCATTGATCCAGCCAAATTTTGATGAGATTTTTGACCCACATAGACGGTTTCCAAAGAATCATTTTAGTTACTATTCAAATTCAAGCCTCACTAGCTAAAGGGTGTACTGGTGGTGCACGAGAATTTTATTCCATGACATGCAAGCAGACAATGATAGGTTTGGATATTTTAGGTTCAGGTTGGTCCCTGATATTGGTATCACAGTTGAAAATATGTAAAATCAATGACATGATATAATTTGTATTATAAACTACACTGAAAATTCTAGAGTAAATGTGTTATTTAAAATTAGTGTTTTATATCTAGGTTTTATAATCTTTTATACAAGTATAACCACTATTTTATTATGTCTTTTCTAATATGAAATTACAATATATTATAATATATATGTTTAACATTATGCAATATCATCAATATGGATGAAATTACAAAAAAAAATTTTTAATTAATATTATATAATCTATAATCTTTGTCTGTGCATTATATAAATTTTTATGTGTAATCATTTCTTTTAATGTGTCTCAAATCCGAAATCTATGTGACAAAATTCACACAAATAACTCAATAAGAAATCCGTAATTTTTTTATGATTTTCATGGTTTTCATGTTGTGCAATAAGAAATTGTAATTTTCGAAGACTCCATTGCCAGAAAAATCATAATAATAGACCACAAACCTCTTCAAAGATAAAATTAAAAACTAAGTGTGACAAAATTAATGACATTTCATGATACTAAAAAAAGGTAATATTTAACTATAATTATTTTCCTTATCATTGATTCCATATTTGAATTTTTATTTTTGGTAACCACATCATTATACATTTTAGTTTACATAGAATTTATTTCAACGTTTCTTTATTATACCATTCAATTTACATAGTTTTCATTACAATTTTTACTACCCATTTCAACAAATTAGTGATAAAATGTAATCTATTGAGTTTGTTGAAGTAATAGAAGTGGAGAACTGAATTTATCATGTAATCTATTGAGTTTGTTGGATTTGGGGCATTGATGTTTTCAATAGATGAGTAATTTAATTCAGTTGGTTTTTCCGAGCCTTCTTTTTCACTTGTTATGTATTACCATTTGTTGAAGTGATCCATCATAAAATTGTTTCTGTATTGATATTACTCCTTTAACATTATTCATCATCTACATTAATAGTTTTCTTTAAATAATTTTTAAACCTCAAGGTATCCATATCCAGCACATCGATTTTTTCATTTCTAGAATTTGAATTATTCATTTCAATCAATTTTTCATTGATGTATTTATTTTCTCCATCATGAATGTCTAATATAAAAATTTATTCCTAAATAATTTTATTAAATGTTTTTTTTTCAATTTTTTGGTCTCCCAAAAATTTTCTCAACTTTTATTCCATTGTTATGTACCATTAATTTTTTGTTTAAATATTTTTAATATTAATATGGAATAATAATTTCTCAAAATCACCTTGTTTTATTGAAATTAACCATTCATCAATTGAGACATGTAAATGCAAAAATGATTACTAGTTAATATAATATTAATGATATATATTTTTTTATATCATCTTTGTGATGTGGTGATTAAAAAACAATCACATCACTTTTTGGAGGTTATAGATCATACATACACTCGAATGACATCATCATTTTTGTGTGAATGATAAGGTAATATAATAATTTATATATTATTATTTAATAATGTTGAATATTTAATGAATATATTACATATATACATTATTTTTATCATTATATCAACCCTTGAGGAACAATGATGGAAAATAAATTATTTTGATTCGCGAACTGGTAGTATACCGTACACATGAATGCATATTTTTATTTCACATATGATGAAATTAGAGATGGATTTAGTTGATAATATTAAAATAATAACCTAAAATTATATTTAAAATACTTTTTTATTTAACCTTTGATGAAAATGATTTTTAGGAAGTGGAAGAAGAAATAAAATATAAACACTTAAGTAAAAAACGATACCTCTCCTTTGGATGACCTCCTTTGATTAACACCTTAACACCAGCAAGGTGAGTTTTATGTAAATGTTAAGGAATATATAATGTATTTAGAGATTATACAAAGTTATTTAGAAATATTTTGGTTGAAAAAAATATGGTTTTCAATTGTAAAGAAATGTTCAAAAGTTTCCTTTTATAAGAGAGAGGGGGCCCTCATGGAATGCTTCAATGAAATAAATTAATATAAATTAATTGACTATTAAAAATGAGTCCAAAGTCATTTATTTTAAATATAATATGAGTATGGGTTGATATATAATAGTAAAATAAAAATTATACATATTTATTTTATTTTAAAACCCTTATCTTATTGTTTCAACCTTTATTTTATCTTTATATTTTTTTCTATAATATCATGTAATTATTATTTTTTGGCCAAATAATATAAATTAAAGAAAAAAATAATTTAATATGACATTTATGACATTTTAATACTTATACCAATCATTTAGTTTAGTTTTTTATTTTTAGTAATTATATATCCTTTAATAAAATATTATTTATCTTAAAAATTCAATAGTGTATGTTTTGACACTATTCATTATATTACTTTTTAAAACTGTCATAGAATAAGGATACATTTAAAACAATAAATTTAATTCATATTTATGATGTAAAAGTCCTCCATAAAATTTTTTGATAACATTTATTATATCAATTGTATTTATTTTAATATTTTTCATGTTTTTAATTTTATTCTTTTATTAATGAAGAAATAATGCATCATCATTGTGAAAGAATTTAATTTATAATTTTATTCACTAAAAATAACAAACATCTTACTATGTTTTAGGAAATTTTTTAAACTACTATTTATTGTTGAACATATCACTTAAATAACCCCATATTAATAATATTTTACTTGTCAAAAATAAGAGTGATAGAAAATATGTCTTCTCGTTTAATATAATATTATAAATTCCATAAGGACATAAAAATTCCTTAAATTGGTCCAAAAATTGACCAAAGTATTAATTAATTTTGGAAAAACTCATAAAATTAAATTAGTACAAGTGTTAGGATGATGTTAAAATATTTATAATATAATATTTACCCTTAATTACCAAATATACACTTATTCATTATAATAAAAATTCTTACTAAAGTTATAATTCATGATATATAATATAACAGGGACCTATATAAATACGAATTAACTTCTTATTGCAAATATAGAATTCAATTTTTTATTTTTAAAACATAAATTTGGAATTAATTAACAGAAAATAAATCTTGTTGACAAAACGGGGAAATGAGTTTTTGAAGTGAAAAATGTTCAAATTTTCACTAGGTTTTTATATCCAAATTAAATGAGAAAATCATTACCATAACCTATATTATATTAAATAAAAAAATTACTTAATTATAATTAAAACGCATTCATAAATAATAATTAACACTATATAATATTTTGATAAAAATTAGTTTTCAATACAATTTTATTATTTTTTTATTCATCAAAAAATTAATGTTATCATAAAATAATATATCTATAGTAATATATAATTTATTGATTCTAATAAAGAATTTTATATTGTAAAATATAATTAATAAAATTTACAAAATTTATATTGAAAACATCTGCAACATTAAAAGGTGGAAACTATCTATTATGAAAAAATACAGATTTTATAAGTAAAATTAAATTTTTTCAAATCTTATGTATATAAACATATAAGATGAATATTTAATAGTTTTTCGTAAAATAAAATATTTTATATTCATTTCGTTTTTATTTCAATTTTAATTATTCTAGAGACTAATTAATCCTTATATAAACATGTGTAAACATTATTTTCATTATTTAGATAGTAAAATAAATTATGACCATTCTAATTTCTTATTTATAATGATAACATTTAAATAATAATAATAAGTTTTTCATTTGTGCTCTATGTTTCGTATCATGTATACTATCAAACATAGTGTTTCTTCTTAATAAACATAGGATGTTACAAATATAAGAGGGATTATATATATAAAAAATAACCCCCTTGGAACATATGTAGGAACATGGTTTGATGATATTTATTAATGTAAAACCATTAAAATGTCGTTAAAAAATGTTGAGGAAAACCGTCTTAATTAAAAAATTCCCAAATTTAAAAACATTATATTGATAAAATGTTGTGAAAATACTTTTCTTTGAAAACAACCTTAGAAACATATAATAGAATAATTAACAATAATACACAGCATTTATTCAGTAAAATATCCTTTCCATTTTAAACAGAACTTTTAAAACCCAAAATAATTTTGAATAAAAAATATTTGATTTTTTTTGGAAATATAATAATAAGATTTATTTTAATACAATAATGGACATGATGGTGGGAATTTTTTTATTCTATACACATAAAAATAGAGAGCCCTGTCAAATTTTATGTTGAAAAAAAAACAGTAAGATTCATATGAGTACCTTTTTTAAAAAGTTAAACTTGAGTGAAAATTTATTTACAAAATAATTTGAATAACGTTACTAAATTTTTTGAAAAAAATATAAAATAAGGGATTGAAAGGAAAAATCCTTTCGACCGATGAAATAAATGAAGATGAATTTTAATAAAAATAATTTCATCATTATTTTATGTTCCAAATAGTGGAAAATTAAAACTATTATTGAAAAATATCATTTATAACCATTAAGGAATAATATTCATTATAATTATGTAGGTCATAATATTTCATCGTTTGAGACTCAATCTTAAAAAACTCTTAATAAACAATGAAATTGTACCATAAAACATGTTCCACTTTGGTAAAATTTAATTGTAATTCCCATGAAAGGTTAATAATAAATGAATCCTAAATTATCAAAAGAATAAAAATAATTCATGATATTACTTTTTTGTGGTCTCTAAATACCAATAGTGAAAGAATACATGTGTATAACAAAACATACATCATAAATAATGAAAATTAAGATCAAATTCATTTACTACTTTGGTAACATTTGAACCATAAACCCAATGCTGGATAGATAATCAAATGGATATGTAAATACAAAAAATATATGGAAAAATAATCATAAAATGCATTCATTGTAATTATATAAACCACATAAAATAAAAAATTGGTGAATATGGAATGTGTCTCACAAAAATGTAATAGTAAGAAGGAAATCCCTCACAAATAACATCTCATTGAAGTGGGAGTTAAACATTGAATTTATAATTTATATAAAATTAAAATACATATAAAATAATTATATACATGACATTACATAATAAATAGTCACTAAACACATAATCATATCATCAAATAATTTTTGAAATAGAACTTCAACCCAATTAATTGAAATTAAGTTAAGATATCCCTTACCTCATGCATCCATTTGGTTGAACATGATTCAACCACATCTATTATGGTGTTAATTGTTTTTACATATTTAAAATCAAAATTAATATTTAAAATATCATATATGATCATTTTATAGAATAATATCCCTAATTTGTTAATAATCATTCAATATTTTCATTGTTTCGTGTGTTAATTGACTGATTTTATCATTTGTTATTTATCATGAATGATCTGATTCTTATAAATATTATATAGTTACACAGTCTCTATAGAAATAATCATGAAATAATTATCAAATCTATACCTGAATAAATATTTTAAACCAATTTGGAATGACAGTTTTGAAAAATTAAGTTCTTTTCAATCAAGGAGATGGTTGGTCGTACATTTGCAAGAGTGACATATCCATATTCAATGATCATTACAATAGGAAGGTAAGTAATATTTTAACATTAAAAAATGATAATAAACTCATGAATAACTTATTATTTCATTAAAAATACTCATATATACCATCAATGTGGTGTGGTGATGAAAAGAGTGTGTCACATTGCTTATTGAAGTAGGTATTCCACATGCACAAGAACCACATTATTATCTTTTAGTGAGTAAAAAGGTATTAATGAAAATGATATACCATCCTTTAATAATGATAAATATTTCAATTAAATAACAATTATTTAATTTATATCATTTAGTTTTATCAAATTTATTTATATTATTCTCAATGTAAAGTGTTGTTGAAAATAAATCACAATGCTTTGTGAGCCGGTGGTCCATTGTACACATGATTCATGTTATTGTATCACTAGAATAATTGAATTTGAAAAAGTATATGTATAATATAATTAATGTATAAGAATAATTATGTTAAAAATATCATATATATAGTTTATATATATCATCATTACATACCCAGAGATTTCATAATCAAAGAGCGAATGACATCGATTCACATGGCGGTAGTCCCCCACACGCATGAATAATCATTTCATATCACATTTGAAAAATATGGAAGAAATATTTATGTAACTAAATTTAAATAATATCATTATTGTATATATAAGAAACATATTTTATTATATATTAATGGTTTAAAGATATTTTGAGGAGTTAGAAAAGAAATAAATTAAAAATGCTTGTTGAAGATTATTACCCCTTCTTAGGGTAACATCATTTAGTTTGTACCAAAGGTCATCCTTGGTTGGATTTATTCCCAAAATTAGTCTTCTAGAATGATATGAGGTAATTAAAAAAATTATAAGGGTAGTTGTTGTCTGATGAAATATTTTTTTATGTATGAAGATAATACGATAGTGGGTGGCCTTTTACATGTGATGGAGGTGATAGACATATAGTATTTGAAAATAATGAATTCCACCAATGTTTTATTCATGTCACAAGGTTCCATAAATTTTATATTATGGATCATAGAAGTTATAAAGTGCTAATATGTGAAGAAAACAGATTGCAGACAATTTCTTAATTCTTTTTAACCCCAATATATTTATTTAATCATTTAATACACATTTTAACTTTAGTAGTGATATTTAATTTTAATTGTTTTCATAGAGATAATCTATAAATGTTTAAAAAGTATTTATCCAATTTCAATATAAAATTGATAAAAATTTAGTATATTGGACTAATATATTTATTATTTAACTAATTTTTCTGTATAACTATATTTTAATATCAATTATGTTTAGAAAAAAATTAAACGAAAAGGTTGTTTCCCATTAAATTGAATATTTTCCAATATTCATTAAAAAATTAATATTTTCAGAATATTATCAAAATATAACACCAATATAATTTTTAATTTATAATTTTGAAAAAATTAAAAAGAAATATATTCTATAAAATTAGAATGAAGTAAATGTTTAAAGAAAACATTGAATCCCATAAAAAACGTGTTATTTGAGATGTGTATTTTTTCAAGAACAATATGAATTTTTTATATATATGTGTCTAGTAATATTCATTTTATTTATAGAAATTAAAATTTACTAATATTCGATATATATATTTCACTTATAAAATTCAAATTCGGAATTATTTTTAATTATTTAAAATGGATAAACATTATTTACTTTTATAAAATTTCATAAAAACAATTTTTTAAAACCAGGAAATATTATTCTAAAATTCAATATCATTCTGATTAAAAGGAAATTTATTAGAAATAAATAACAAATGATTAATTATGTTACATTAAATAATATAAAAACTTAATGATAATTTTAATTTAATTAATTTGTTGAAAAAAATACCGTTTTTACAAAAAAAATTATTTTTTCACTATTAATTGAAAACCAATTTTTTTTTGCAAAATCACGAAAATTCATTTAAAATATATTTATCTATCATGATTTATAAAATTAATATAATTTTATATAATATAGTATCTTATTTCATAATAAATTAATCGTAATGTTTTTATCATGAAAAGAAATAAATATCAATTTTGAAGAAAACATATCTTTGAAGAATAAAGATACCATACTAAAAAGTGATTGGATATTTACTAAAAATTTATCAATTAATTATATTGAGTGTTAAATATATATATATATATATATATATCATCTCTTATTTAATACATTTTATACATACAAATTTAATGGCTAGGTTATAATGGTTATATATATTAAGAGCTACTTAATCTCGTTGTTCGGTGGACAACTAGCTTTTGAATAAAAAATATGTGGGTTGTGTGTACTCAAATATATAAATGATATTAAATTTATTTATAAATAAATAAATCAATTGGGTAGTTAAATTCTTATATAATCTTAGTTATGTGTATCCTTTATTGTATTTAACATAATATTCTTTAAAATATCAACGAGTTACAATCTGCCCCTTTAATAAATATCCTCAATGTGATTTTAACATTATCTCAATAATAAAAATATGGAAATTTGGAAATTTTTTTTTGTAAAACCCACATAATAAAAAGGGGTTAAATAACTTCTTGGTTAATGTAAAATGGATGTTTTAGGTTCATGTATAATAACACAAACTATGCTCCTAAACAAGAGAATAGAGGTGGGAAGGGATGATTTGGACATACAAGAAAAGGGAAAATAACTTTGGAGTGTTATTGAGATCATTGATGAAAATAAGTTTAATGATAAATAAAGATTTAAGGGACTCATTACCATAAATATGTGATAATTTGAAAACCTACTTAATTCATAATATATTATTGTAAAATTATAACAATTATTTTGGATTCTTTTCTTTAATTAGAGGAATTTCTTTTCCATTTAGACAAAGGTAATATAGAAATATTCATACGTGAAGAGTGGGATTTCATCCATTTATCAATTTTCTCCACATTATCATCTTTTAAATAAAATTATGAGTATTAATGGGGAATTTTTCTTTCATATAGCACTAAAAACACCATCTTAAATACCAAATAACCATAAAAGGGATAATAATGATATTCCACATTTCTTTAGAATATAATCAAAAAAATATTGTTAGAATAAGGAAAAATAATTCCAAAAGTGGATAAACATTTATATTTTAAATTAATCATAATAACTCAATGGATTTTCACAATTTTGAATGTAAATCATTAAATTAAGGGACAACCCAATTTCCCATATAACCTCAGTAACATCAAAATGAATGATTTTTTTAACATCAATGGTTATATCAAAAAAATTAGCTTACCAGGACAAATGTATGGTGATTTCTTTTTGATATATCATTAATCTCATAGTCACTAAATCACTCTTCACTCTAATGGTAATCTATAGGATAAAACATATGTTCCAATAATTACCTCAATATCCAAAATATTATAATCCCTAATGGTTATAAATACATTAAAACTTATTTACACAAAAGGTTAAATGCATAATTCTTGTTTAACTAAAGAATTACATTTACATCAACCTTGTACAATGTATCCTAATACGACCTTAATCACTTTAATATATCATTTCATAAAATATCAAATAGGTGTATAATATTTTAAACTTATGATCACCCTTAAGCTTATAGATATTTGATGGTATTCATAATAATTTTGATAACCTCACATGAAAACATTTTAATCTCCCAAGTTATCTAAACAAAACATATATAAAAACTATATCAACCTAGAACACAATTTCCCAGATCCAGTTTAAAAATCATAAACATTAAATTTTGATCATTGATATTGATAAATGTGGCCCAATTTTTTTCAAATAAAACCTTACAAATCAAAAATGTAAAAAAATTATCACTTCATTCTCAAGTAAATTTTAGGATTATAGTTTTAGAAAATTACACCATATTATGATATAAATGATACCCAAATCGTTAAATGATCAATTCTTATATTAACCAGTCTTATGATATTTCACATTAAATTATCATTACAATTCTTTTGAAATAATTTCTAGAAATAATTTTTTCAATATCATTTCTTGATAACCTAGGGAAAGGGAAACATAGCAGGGGTGGGATTAAAAACATGGTAAGGGTTAAAATAATCATAAACAAGTGAATTCAATCTATGAATATAAAAGTGAATAATGGTATTATTACATAATCATAGTTCATGTGATTATCATAAAATAACATAAACCTATAAATGATTAAATCATCAATCACGAAACAAGGAATAAGTATTTGGAAAAAGAATGAGTCATCAGGATCAGTAATCATGAGGTACATGAATTAATAGTTAACAAAGGAAAAATTTTAAACCCAAAGAAATCATGGATAAATCAAGTTGGTATCATGGAACATTTCCTTTATTGAACACTTACTGAACCCTTTCAGAACAATTAAAATTTGATTAACCATATGGTCGATGTAGCACCCCTAATTTCTATTGTGAAAACATTACCTAATATGTTTCATATGTTTAATGGGAATTTTGGATATTGTAGAGATTTTGAAGTGCTTTTGGAGGGTTTAGGTTAAAAAAAGAAGTGCACAATTTTACCAAACCATGTGGCCAAACTGTGTAAGCTAAAAATACTTCCATATTTTTATGGATCTAATTTTATTTGGACATTTTTTATCTATTTCAACCCAAATAAACCCTAAATAATTTTTTTTCATCCTCAGTGGCCAAAGGGGGTTCTATAATCAATCTGGAAGTGATCTGAACACGTTCCATGGTTAATCAATGGTAGATTCTGAATGTAAGTTGATGTTCTTCATCCTTTATATCATAAATTTGATGATATTATCCCCCTTGCATCACTTATTATTAGATATAAACCACCTATTGGAAGATATATCTTTTATGAGGCCAAATAAGGTTATATCTAGTGTTTTTAATTATGGAGGGGGGAGATCTTGTTCGGTTTCTTAGAATCGTGACAAGAATTCTTGAGCATTCTTTATCCATTGTCGGTTTTTGTCTAAACGAGTGTTGTAGGTGGAATCATTGTCTTCTCCCATTGATGGAATTTAATTTCATAAATGAAAATTTTGTTTTTGATGATTTTTTATTCAATTGTACATTTGTAAAACCCATTTTAGAGACGGTGGTAAAATTATGGAAAATTGGATGTTTTTTGTGAAATTACCTAGTTTTTATTTTAAATGGGGATTTTATATTATGGATCTTATAGGATTTTGAAATTTTTATTTATTTAGAATTTTTCCTAGAGAGATATGGTTATGTTAAATTAATTAATGTTTTGAAACAGGATGGTTTGAATTTTATTAATAAATGGTCATTTTTTTGGAATGTGGTGAAATTGTTTGAAATTAGTTGTTGTTTTTTGAAAAATGGTGTACATAGAATATTTCATTACCAGAAACAGTTTAAATACAATTAGGTTTCTTGTGACCATGGTCAATGTTCACAAGAGAAATAATTAAATTATTATAACTTGGAATGTCAACGAGACATTTTCCCTGATTATTGAACTGTCATAATAATGAAATCATTTTGGTAGATGTTGTTGTGGGGAGTTTATTGGTTTTCCAAAAAAGTTTTGAGAATGTACAATAAAGAATTATTTAAATGTTTACCTTGAGTATATATTTCTATAAAATTGGTTCACATGTTTTTATTTTATATTTAGTTTTAAAATGTTTTGATAATTGTTTATATTTAGTTTTTAAATTTTTTAGGAATTATTTTATATAAACTATTTTATATAAATTTTGAAAAATATTTTATCGTAGTTGAGTGAGTAGGGAAATAACTTTAGAAATCATACTGATTTTTACAGTGACCCATTATTTGTCACTTTGGTGATTTCAAGATGTCATCATATGGGATTGGGAAAAGGGAGGGTGTTGTAGGTTTTTAGCACTACTTCGTGATGTGTTGAGCTATTTAGTGGTGGTAAAGCATGGATCTAGTGGATACTAGAGTATTTTTGTTATTTTGGTATTTTTTGAGTTTTCTTCAACTGTTAGGTTCATTTAAAGTTTTCTTTCGATGTATCACTTTTTTTTAGGGCTCACATTAGTATAAAAGATTTTCTGAATTGTCATTACTTTTTTTATGCATCATATAGCACCTATAGATTGGGGTTGGTAAGCCTAAAGTCTATATTTAAAAGGGTAAATTTTCCCCCACTGGTATTCTAAACCATTCAGAATTTATTTATCGACTTTGGAATCTTGGGGATCTTTCCTAAGGCCCCGTATTGACCCATTGTGTTCTCAAGCCAATGAGATTGAGTTGGTCATTACAAATGGTATCAACTCGATCCATTTTCTATGGAACAATTATTGTTGAATTCTCTTGTTCATGGGGTTTAAATCCTTATTGTCTATTCATTGGGTTTTTTCATAGAACAAACTTATACATTTGGGACTTAAAATTTATATAATAAAAACACATAGCTAACCTTTTTATGTTGAATGTCATGTTACAATGGAGGTTGTTACGTAAGTGCTATGGAAACACTATTCAGATAGTGGAGCAACATTGTCAAAGGATAATCCAACGAGAATTAAATCACATGCATGTACATATTAAATAAGAGACATAAGGATGAGATAAGGAAATGAAAAAGGAATGGCCTGAACTCTTTTAAGGAACTGATTTCATTCAACTTTCCTATGATGTAAATAAAAATGTTGGGGCGATTGTAGAACCCAAGGTTTCTGGTACATAACCACTCCCTGATTCTTTTCATATGATTAAAGATTATGTGGGATGTTATGGGATACAACAGAGTACATTTACAGTGTTTTGGGTAAAAATATTTTTGCACGACCAGCATACGGAATGGACAAGACATGTGTCCAAAGTATGAATGGTCATAAATAATTTCCTATCATTGTGGATGTATTTTTTTTGTCCATTTTATGGATGTATTTATTTATAAATCATCCCTAACACAATTTTCTACTTCCTCAATGTCCAATGGAGGTTCTCCCGTTGATCTGGAAGGGATCCGAAAATACTACATGGAGAATAAAAAAAATATAATTGCAGTATGTTCTTGTTCTTAATCATTTTTTCCAAGGTTTCATAGATATACTCATCCTTTCATCTATTTATCATAGATCTACACCCTGTGTGGGTAGATCAATGAGAATTGAATCCAAATTAATGCGCTAAAGTGGAAAACAACTAGAAATAATCCTAACAGAATAAGAAAACTCCACAAAACCCCAAAATACACAAAAGAAAATATGCTCTACTATCCTTATACTCCACTACCACCAGACAATTCAACAACTCAAGATGCAGTGCTAAAAACCTAATGCAACATACCATAAACTACATCATGAAATACGACTTATAAAAAATCCCTAAAGCAACAATGCTGGGGCGAGGGTGAAACTCAGTATGCTTTCCCCAATGACTTCTCTACTTAGGAAACTAGGATAAAAGAGTTAGCCACATTTATTTAAAACATTTTATATAAAACACATTCTGAATAAAAGAGTATTACTTAATATAAACACTTTAAAAAATAGTTTATAACTAAATATAAACCAAAACCATGTGAATAAAATTTCCATCAACCAATACACTAGGAAATAATTTAAATAAATCATTAAAAAAATTCTTTAAAAATACTTTGGAAAACCAATAAATTTCATAGAACAACAACTACAAAAAATTCATGCATCATTCTGATTGTTCAATATATATGAGCAGTTTCTCATCGATCTACCAATTTATCACATGGTACTTATTACCCATGTTAAATATAACCTTCATCACTTAGAAATTTAACTATTTCAACCATTCACAGTAATACAAAATCATATACACACACTATGTTTTCCAATAACCAAAACCAATTTCAAACAATTCCAAATGTTTCAATAAAAGTGCGTGATTATTGAAAACATTCCAACCATTCAATTTCAAAACATTAATGAATTTCAAAAACCCATATATATATATATATTCTTTATAAATTAATTTTACTAAATTCCATAAGTCTTATAATGTAACAATCCCCATTTTAAATCAAAAAATAAGGTTTTCAAAAAAACCCCATTTTCCCGAATTTTCCACCACCCATCACTAAAGAGGGTTTAGTAATTTTAAAATATAAAAAAAATTAATTTTTATAAAAAAAATTATTTCATTAAAATAAATTCTATACAGGTGATTTGAGAGTGAATCCAATTATCTTGCTCGTTTCAACGAAAACAAAAAACGGACGAATATCACTCAAGAATCCCACTCTATATTCCAAGAAATCGCCCAATATCTCCTCCCCTATCATGAAAAGAACTATATATAACCTTATTTCGATTCAAAAATAATAGATATAACTGTATAGGGATTATAACTAAGAAACAGAGAAGAAAGGGGGAGTATATTTGAGAAATTGTGAAGAAAATGACGGTGAATGTGAACTTACCGCAACATTCTGCCTTGGATTCTCCAATGAATCTATTAGGATTGCTTCCAGATCAATCGGAGAACCTCCTTTGGAATTTGGGGGAGTTTAAATTTTTTTTAGGGTTGATTTGGTTCAACATATATCAAATATATGGTCAGACCGAGTTAGATCCTCAAATATTGGGAATTAGTTTTGGACTTGCACGGTTTGGCCACATGGTTTGGGCTAACCGTGTGTTGACTATACACCCTTAGTTTTACCCAAACCCCCCTATAAGTACTCTAATGTCCCCTCCAACATCCCATATAATTTTTAAACATGTGAAATTATTCATGGAAGGGTTATATACAAGAAACTGGTGGAGCTACATTTGAGAAAAATTATGGTTAGATCTTGTATTTTTCATGACAGGTGAGGAGATCCTGGGCGGTTTTTAAGAATCTTGACTGAATTCATGAGTGTTAGTCATTCCTTATTAGTTTTCAAGAAATGAGCAATGTTGATGGATTTACACTCATCTCCCCTTTTTGGAATTTATTAGAATGCCCCAAATTTTATTTATTGATGAAAATTTAATTGTGTTATTGCATCTTTAAAATTTTTAGACCCTCATTAGTGGCAGGTGGTGGAGAACATGGAAAACTGGGGGTTTTGTTAAAAATACTATTTTTTAAACAAGGATTTTGAAAATGTGGATCTTCTATAATTTTGTAAAAAAAAATTATTTATAATGATTCTAGTAGATATTATTTTTTTGAAATTATTTAAGGATTTGAAATAGGATGGTTGGAATGTTTTTAATAAACTGTAATTCTTATTGAAACATGTGAAATTGTACGAAATTGGTTCTGGGTTTTAGAGATCTGGCTGTCTGTATCATATTAAATTACATGGAATGGTTGTAATATGATAATATTCATTGTGAAAAAGGATAAATTGAACATGTGAAATAATTACCTTGGGATGACTTCGTAGATTAATGAGAAAACCCACATGAGTACGGAACTATTACAATGATGCATGAATTTTTTTGGTAGTGGTTGTTTTGTAGACATTATTGGTTTGAAAAAAAAAGTTTTCAAATAGTCTTTTATATCATTATTTAAATGTTTAACTGGAGTATATATTGCATGAAAATCCATTCACATGGTTATCATTTATATTTACTTATAAACTGATTTGAGAAGTATTTATATTTAGTTGTAAACTATTTTTAGAAATTTATTTACATAAAATATTTTATAAAAATGTGGATAACACTTATATTATAATTGAAAGATTAGGAAAATCATTGGTTATCACCTCATAAGTTTTCTACTCACCCCTGATTTGTATATTTTGTGCTTTTGTTGAAGTCATCTTCCGGTATGTGGGAAAATGTAGTGTGTTGTGTGCTTCTTGCACTACTTCTTGAGTTTTTGAGTTATCTAATGGCAGGGGAGCACAATTATGGTGGATATTAATTTTATTTAGTTATTTTGGTGTCTTTTTGAGTTATCTTATGATGATAGGTTAATATCAATTTATCTTGCATTATAGCACATTTCTTGGTCTCACTTTTGTATAAATTATTTTCTGAATTGTCATTATTTTGTACCTACACCATATTGATTCTATGTATTGAGTTTAGTTGGTTATAGTTCATCATTAAAAGGTTAAATCACCCCCACTAGTCTTTGAAATCCATCATCATTTATTTCTAGCCTTTGGTGTCTTGGGTATGTAGCTGAAGGCCTAGTAATGACCCATTATGTTCTCAAGATAATGAGAATGAGTGGTTCACTATAGTTGACATTCTATATAATTCAATATAGGACATAATCATTACCCAATGAATTATATGTGTATATGGGAACAACCCCCAAATAATATATATTAGGATCACCCAGTTCTATCATTATGAACCTATTTTATATGCAATAATGGGCTCCCCTTGTAACATCTATTGACCTATGACATGATCATGTGGCCCACGTAAGTTTATTATGAGACCTAAAATGAACCTCCCCATATGCTTGATATTTTCTATTAGTATTGAGGGTCTTGTAAATTTAGTTTAGAGGCTATACCAATTATTATATAGTTTCAACATGGTGGAATAATCAAATATTAATAGCATCATAGTAATAAATAATAATAGAAACCATATATCATACAACTAGAAACTAAAAGTGAAACCAATATTCCAATAAAGACAAATCATGTAATTCCATGTTGAGTTAAATGAAAATGTCAAATTGAAAACAATTCGAATAAAATAATAAACTTCCATAATATAAGATAAAAATAAACATGTCCCAAACCCCATGTCACTCCCTTATACAAACTCTATACCATCATGGAAGAAATGAATTAAAAAAAAGTTCCCTTCGCCTCATCCAAACATATAATCATGTAATATTCTTAGGTATCATACAATAGAACAAATAGGATATGAGAAAAACCCAGTAAGTCGACACCACCATGACTAAGAAATCTAGTCTGATAATATTTGCATGAAATAAAGTAATAAAAATTGTTTTAATTAATCAATTAATAAAAGAAATCAATCAGCTTACTTCCGAACTGTGTCATAATGAATATACTCGTATAACATAACCTTTTTAAAGTTAACCACAAATAATAATATAATCAACCAACTATGCAAAACCCTCTGTATATGGATTTTAGCCACTTGAAAAAAACCATATATATATATATATATGAATTTTAGAATAAACTGATCCATTCATTAAATATAATAATTTCAATATTTTTCATTATTAATATCCCTCTTTATATGAATTTTAGTATGTTTCACTAGGAATATCCCTCTATATAAGCATTCCAGCATGTGTCACTAGGCATAGCCTACAATATAATCATTTTGACCTATGGGAAAACACCTATATACAATCATTTCAACTTTTTCAGTGGTTATATCCCATTATTTAATAATTTAATCATGTGTCACTGTGAATATACTATTATATAAGCTTTCCAGCCTCTAGGAAAATCTCTATATATAATCATTTTAGCCTAAAATCAACAATTCATAATTTAAATTATATCACATCATAAGGATCAGTGGTTAATTATTAAAATTAATATTTTTCTTTTAATGACACATTCACTTTCATTTCAATATCTTGACCAAAAAATCAATATCAAAAAATCAATTACCAATGTTCTTCAATATAAAGAAATCAAATTCCATATCTTGTCATGATAAACGGATTTTAAACCATTATCCATTTATTATTACTCTAAGATTCTCTCAAACAACAGTTAGCTATAATCCATGTCACATCAATAATTCAATATAAAAGGATCCAACCAATATTCCAATACATAGTTTACCATTAATAAATGAATAAATAAGTTATAAAACAATTCATGTATGGGAAAATAAATTATTTCATATACCTGGAAATGAAATAGACTATAGGTTTAGGTTTACACAATCATCTTTTTGTGGCGATAAATGCAATGATTTTAATAAGAACACCAACAATGACTAAATAAGAAAATATTTCATGAAGAACCTGGATCAACATAGGTCATGATAGAATCCAAAATCAACTATGGTGTTAATATTCTATTTCGATAACATGGAATGGTGTATGTGAAGGAAAATATATATAGAACAAATCACATTGAATTATATGCATGTGAAAAATAATTGGAAGGGAAATAAGGGATCCAAAATGTCTTGGAATTCATCCTAGGGTATAGAGAGAAGATGGTGAATATATAGAATGAAATAATCTCACCCACTACCCACTGAAAGCCACAAGATGTGAGAAATACAAGGTGTGTAACCCCTTTCCACAATAATTACTTATTATTTAATAGTTACACCAAAAACATGTCACCTCATCTTAATTTTAACCCTATAAGAAAATTACATCTCATGTAATTTATTAAAGGTGTGTATTAATTTTAGATCATGAACATGGTTCCTGAGTTTTCCATGGAGAAAATTACACACCTTATATCCTATTTAAATGGGGTATAAATTCCATGTAGATATTTTTCAACCCAACATCATAAAAAGCACCTAAATCACCTTTGAATCTATCCTAATATATGGTAAACCAACAAAATCCCATTTAAAATGCCTATACCCAGACTACATTAATTAAAAAAAGAATACATCCCCCAAAATTCAGTCATTCTTTCTAACAAAGGCTCTGTCTATAAATTGGGATCAACCACCAAGGCCTAATAGAATATAAAAGACTAAACTAATATATGTAAATTGAAAAACTCAAAGAGGTACTTAACAAATATAATATTGGATCTTACAACCTACCCACTATATAAAATATCATCCCTAAGATTCTCCAATAATCATTATGGGTTCTTGAATATATTTTTTTGAAATTGATATCACATGTTGTACACCATCTCCCTTGTTTCCTATATAATACAATAATCCTACCAATACACTAAATTCATAGGTATATTCCCTCTCCATAGATACTTCTCATAACAGTAAAAAATCTGTATATGATATTCCTCGAAGGAAACATGTGCATAAATCATGAAATACTTAAATTGTAGCATATGACAATGGTTGGGGTAATATATTTGAAGCCGTGACATGTGAAATAATTCATTAATATCACTATATCTTTGTGGAAGGGATAATCGGTACACCACCTAACTAACCTATAAAATATATAAAATAAGTGACATACTTGGGAGTAATATTTCCATGTATGATGATATGGTGTTTCCCCAACCTCAGGTACACCCCATGGAAAACATGATGACCAACCTAAAAATCCAATGGAAATATCTAATAGAATTTATATCATTTATTCCATCCCTACAATGTCAGGAATGTGAAACAAGTATGTATTTATGATATGAAACTTTATTGGACATCAGGAAACCAAAATATATCAGACTTGCAAAGATAATCCGGATAATAAATTATTATGGTTTCCCTAAAATGAATGATATTAGATAAATTCTTTAATCAATACATGTTCACCCATACCACATCGTTCATATAGGTTTTATTGGGAATTCTTGACACAAAATACACTGTTAAATCATCACATTCTTACATTGTAATGGGAGGAGGCTGGACCATCCAATTTGGCCTATGATTCTTGAATATCACCTAAAGATAATTTAAACATCTCCCCACAAATCTTTCCACACACCACTTCATTCAAATCCACTATTAGTGCCTATAGAGATCAGTATAAATCACTTTCACCCCAAGATATGCAACACATCAAAATTCTTGAAACCCTCTCGTCATCTTTTTATAGAAGCATATAGGAACCCATACATGGACATGGGAAAAAATAGAATTTCCACTACCATGATACCATCTTTGTTGTGTCTCTACACCATATAATATTTATCCCATACTGAATCCCTTTATAAAAGATAAATTTTCTTTCCTGATACATTCCAATAATATATGAAAGATAGATTCCAAAGTCTGAGTAACCATTCCTAGAACTCTTGAAAATATTGATGCATGTCTAAAATGTGTCCCATAATCCTCCAATTATTTTAATAGTACATCACTACCTATTCCTATGTATTATGGATTAAGGAATTAATAACTAATATCCCTTTACTGTGTACAATCATACTCAAATTCGAAAACCATAACATACTTGATCCAGCAACTTTGTCTAAGGATCATGTTTTGTTGAGAAAAGATATACTTGAGGATCATGTAGTCTGTTTAAACTGCTAAACTCTCACCCATAAGATAGGTTGTCCAACATATCATGGTTTGAACAACCATAGAAAAATACAAATCAATATTATGAGAGTGCCAATCATGTGGCTCCACCAATATAGGGCCATACCCAACAACTATATTCTCCTAGTTAAAAAACACTGATTATATCTCCAGACACATCATAATACAAGATATAAGATTTAATAAGAATTTATAAAGAGAATATATTTGTTTAGGACATACATCATTTTGGATCTTTAAAATATCTCTCACTATCATCTGACTAAATAGAATACACCCTATCGTAGGTCATATTAGGCATCAATGATACAATATGGGGGGAGTCCTGGATAAACCACCAATAATAACTATCTAAACCCAAAAAATAGAATTTTAAATACATTATTATGATTATACCAATATAATATAGATATATATTTTTATAAATACACTGAAATGCATTCGTTTAATATGAAATTTTACAATAATTTCAATTTATCAATCCAAAAACCACATTTGGTTATCTTGGCATAAAAACAATGCTCCCTTAATATACTCTAGAGGATGTAAAGATGTTTAGAATGATAATATGATGCTTGAAAGAACACTATGATTTCATCAAAAAAAATCACCAAAATATTACCTTTAAAAGGATTAATGATCTAATTCATTAAAAAAATGAATACTACTAGTGTGTTAGTCAAACAAAATCCATCAATGGGAACCCATAATGTATACATCTCCTCGTAAATGAAGTTAGAGGTATGTATGAAGATCTCACCCTCAATTCATGGTATCTAAATATGAAATAGATGTTGGTGGAAATCTGAGAACCTCTCAATTGGTCAGTGTGTTCATTAATGCATGGAATGGGATATGATTTCATGGCTGTTATCTAGCTAAAACACTGATAATCCACATAGAAGTACAATGTAACATCATACTACATGGGAAAAGAACTAGGGAACCCCATAGAGATGTACTAGGCCCTATGAATCCTTTTTCTTATAATACGTATAACTATAATTTCACATCCTAAAGCATTAATCGTGGAACATTATATAGGGGATAAGAAATGGTTCTTCTCCCATTTCTAATTAAATTGTAAGACGAGTCTCCTTCTTGGGAGGTAAGCCACAAAACTCATCAAGAAAGACATAATGAAAATGGTCTTCCACATGATGAAATGATCCTTTCTATATTCCACTATCATGTAGAGAAATATATACTATATATTCTATGATAGAAATCCAATATCCACTAAAATATTATTAATTGACCTGCTTGCTGATCTAAATCACCAATATGGTAATAAATTCCTCCTTCTAGAGATAAAAATATACCTCCCATATGGTAATAATAAATATGATATTTGTATAGGATATACAAATATATAACAAGAATATAATAAAAAACTATCATTCTTAGCACAAAAAATTCCAAAAATATATAGTAACCTCTAATATCTAGAGAAAAATCATTTAAAATATTAATATTATTTGACAGCACTCCAAACGTTGTGTTGATGGTCTATGTGACATCAATGATTTCAACAACCAAGATCAGACCATTTTGGAAAAGATAAGATAAAAAATAATGTAATTATCATGTATCAAACAAAATTCAAAAAAGGTAGAAGATATTATAACATTACCCCTAATAGTAGAAGGTCATCCATTTATAATAACCTGAGTAGTCTTCCTAGAAAGAAGCTAACTATCCCCTCTACACTGGGATCATTTCTGAATCCCCTAGGTTATTCTCTCAACCATGTTCTTCCACTCCTACACTGGGATACATAATCCAGTACCTCTATGTAAAATTCCTATAGAACTCAAGCTACTAGTCTGTTTATAAGTTCCAAAAAACAATGAAGATGGACAACACTACAACAATAATGGAAAAATGCGGATTATGAAAACAGAGTCCGCTTGTGGACCAACATTACAAAATGATATAAAAACATGTGAACTTTCATCTGAGATGATTTCCCAATACCCTAACAACTATTTCCACTATTTCATTGAGTTTATCTATAATAGAAATACTTTATTTCACTAGAAGAAGAGATCCCCTTTCGCCCTATGAAATTATCCTAGCCACTACTCATGGCCTATCCAAGATTTCCTTCTATGATGTGTTTCATATTCAAACCTTTAGAAAATATACAAAGATTAAAAAATAGCTACAACCACATCTCAATGTGAATGTTGTATTGAAACTGTCTCACCCTGGTGATTTTATTTGTAGCTAAATATGTCATAATGAACTCTTGGTCAATGAACTGTTTATCATATTCCATTAATGAAATTTACCACATTGTTAGATGCATGATTTCATGAGTCTTATTATCCCATAATGTTTATGGATTAAAGTGGATAATTAACTTCACATTGAATTAATTCCATGATAACACCTCATTCATCCTTGTCTTCTCTAGAAAATCCATCCAATGCTTGGGAGGTCTATAAATTATTTACGAACAATACTTCACCCTTATATTTTTTGGTGTCTCAATGAGCATATTGATATTAAGGACGGATTCAGTACCTTACCTAGTTTCTTGGTGGCCTTATTATCCTTTAAATTTATGTGGATTCTACAACTATAACTCTTTCTTCTGAAAAAATATAAAAGACACGATAAAAACAATAACCCTTTACAAGTATTGCATGGCCCTAAAGAATATATGATGAATATGGACATCTATATTATTTTTAATAATAGTATAACGATATGGATCATCTATGTTAGGAACCTTCTAATTTCCATTATCCAGAAACTCAACTGGGATATAGTGAGGATTTATTTTCTCTATAACAATAACACACTTTATAGACAGAGGTCAACAAATAAGGTCAATCATAAAATGTGACAACAACAGGGAACCACTCCATCTGTTCTCTCTAAACCTGGTAATATGTTTTTTAGTACGAAATGTAAGTTAATTTCATTTCATTTATCAAATATAAATGTTATCGCATTTTTTAATTCATATAGGTAATTATATATTACTTGTAATAAATATATCCAAATCAGGAACTATACATGTCAATATATGTCTTTATGTTCCTATTATGATGAATTCACACTCATCACATTCTATACTAATACACGAGATCAAATATTATGAAATAAAAACAGCATAGAACATGTGAGTCACTCATAGTTAAATAACATCAATTGTAAAAAGGATGATAAATAACTACAATCTAATCCGTGGGGACTCATATTTTCCCCCGTTCATGGGTTATCTACTCCCATGTAAAATATCATTACAAATTCCAGACACATCCAGGTATCATTTATAGAATTAGAAAATATTAAGAAAATTGAAAAGAGAAAACATACCACTTTTATGAGACCTCATGGATGCATCCCAATATGATAGGGGTTATCCACTAATAGTGGTGGTATGATGAATATATTAGGTAGACTATAACCCCATGTATAGAGTTACAACAGGATTGAATAAAAAAAATATCATAGTAAATAACATGGAATAAATGGGTTTGTTATGAGACCTCTTGGATGCATCCCAATATGATAGGGGTTATCCACTAATAGTGGTGGTATGATGAATATATTAGGTAGACTATAACCCCATGTATAGAGTTACAACAGGATTGAATAAAAAAAATATCATAGTAACTAATACTAGAGGAAACCAAATGTAATATAACTGGAAAGTAAAGGAGAAACCAATAATCCAAAAATTATTAATCATGTATGTAATATATGAGATGAACTAATATGTCAAATTGAGTACCAAACAAATAAATGAGTCAGCTGAGACAATTTAAATTCAAAATACCCTGGTCCTAACTCCCATGTTAGTCCCATATATAATCTATATTCCATCCAGTGGGTATCCGATTAGCAACAAGGTCCTTTCCTTCTATCCAAACCAGCATCCACATAATAATATCTCAAAGAAACGAACGCTCAAATAATGCGTGAGTAAAACACAGAAGGTTAAAAACATCATGTATAAACAAAACCAGTCTGATAATAAGTACATGAAATAATGTGATAGTAGGTTAATACAATACATCGACAAACATTCTTCAGAACCACGCATGAATGACTCTATTCATATACCATAACCATGTCGACCATAACCATAATCCATATTCTAATAAACCACCTTATAATTTCCCTCAGTATAAAAATTTAAGCCTCCAAACTAGCCTTATAAATAATCATTTTAGAATAAACTGGGCCAATCATGCAATATAATAATTTCAGTATGTATCCCAATGAATACCTTGTTATATAATCATATAATGATGTTTCCCAACGAATATCCCACTATATAATTATTTTAGCATGTTTAACTGGGCATAAAAAAATCTATAATAATTTCATCCAAAGATAAATATACCAATATGTAAGAATCTATACATGTGTCACCTGGAATAGCCATCAATATATGAAGGTTAGCATGTGTCAATGGGCATAGCCTACTATATAAGAATTTCAGTCTCCAGGATAATCCCTATGTATATGTATTTTAGCTTCAACTCGAAATGTCATAATAAAAAGTATATCACATCATAATACTCAATGGTTAATTATGATAATCAACATTTGTATTTTCGTTACACTTAAATTAACATATTAGTTTATAAAGAACAATATCAATAGTCCATAAGCTCTTACCAATGTGATTCCATATCAGTAAATCACTAACAATCTCATATCATGCTATAAACAGCTTAAAACATTTTCCAAGTTCTTATTATTAAAAGATTCTCCCACACAATGTGTATATATTATCCATATCACATCAATAATTTTATCCAAAGGGATCAAAACTATATTTAAATCCATGTCCTATTTTTTTAATCAATGAAAAATTTAATTAGTGCACCTCATACATCATCAAAATCACAATTTTTTATAGACATGAGAATTATAAAGAACATTTTGTTAGGTTTAGACACACTACCTTTTAGTGGAGATCAATGAAACACATCAAATGGAAAATTGCAACAAGGAAAAAGGGAAAAAATATCAAAATATCATATAACATCCCAGGTCAAGATGGAAACCCAGAACAATATATGTTTAAATGATTCCACTTCCACAATAAAGAGTGAGGGAAGATAAGGGAAACCAAAATAGAAGGACTCACATTGGATCTGATGCGTGATTGCATTATAACTAAGGGATATGTAAGATATAAAATTTCATAGAATTCATCCTATGGAAGATAAAGAAGAGGATTTTTTGATATAAGGATATATTCAAATGTTTGTTGCACTTAAAAATTATAAAGTCGAGGAATCCACAACATATATCCATTTTTCGTATTTTTTATTTCTTATTTAAGTGACACATTTAAAAAACCATATATTTATCATAATAAAAACTGTCATAAAACATAAAATTTCATTTAATTTCATCACATATTGTATTGATTAGATATCCTTATACTAGTTCAGGGTTTTCACATGCAGACAGTTCCATTTCATGTCACCCATTTACATGGTGTGTAAATGATATATAGACAAAATTCATCCTAGCTTTTATAAAAGTTCCATAACCACATATAAGGACTAAAAATCTTATAAAACCCCTTGTAATCCCACTTAACATCTTTACATCTAGACTCTATTAATTAAGATAAACATTCATCAGAAAAATTAGGTTATATTCCAAATTATTTTCTCTTTATCTACAAATAAAAATAAACCACATGGGGCCAATAAAGAAAAAAGACTCAACCAATAGAGGTTCAATAAAAATTTAATGAGGGATGTACCAATATAAACACAAAATCAAACACATCTGATTCTATCAAATAAACTCTCATTTTATAAGATATATCATGATCAACAAGTGGTATATTCAAACACCCATTATATATGCTAGAACTGTCTCACCTGACACAGTATGAGATCAACCATTATATATTGTATGATATCTATTTTTCCTATGAATTATTTCTTTTTTTTATTATTTTTAATTCTTTGATATGAATAGATTTATATTACCAGGTAGGTTGTTGGGGTTTTTTGGGGTACACGAGGCTTTTTTAGAGCCCAAACCTCAGTAGTTAGAAAAAAATAGTTGGTCTGCACAGTTAGGAGATACTATATTCCCCAATTAACAAATTTATAAGTTACTGTGTGGGGATGGTAAATGTGTTTTTGGAGTCTATATTGTTTTGGGAAAATATTCATCTAGAGGTTATTTTCTATATAGGTAAATTTATAGTTTTTATAGAACCATTTTCATGGATTGTGAATAGTTA
Source organism: Viscum album (assembly GCA_963277665.1). NCBI lineage: Eukaryota > Viridiplantae > Streptophyta > Magnoliopsida > Santalales > Viscaceae > Viscum > Viscum album. The sequence goes on along the minus strand of OY728165.1, from coordinate 64,190,674 downwards.
GTCATAATATATGTGTAAACCTTGTGAGGGTACCTAGTAAGAAAATAAAGGGTTTACGGTTTTGAAAACTATGAATCATTGCTATGTGAACCAGTTAAAAATTTTGAAATTACTATTTCAATTTTATATATTTATATTTTTAAAATTCTTATTCCTCATTTCGTTCTAGCTAACAAACTTTGTGTGGTAGTTTCATTTTAAACTCAAATCATAGGCTTTCCCCCAATTTCATAATATGGCATTCAATTCTAGGATCTCTTTCCTCGTTGGATTCATGTGGCTAATTTCCTCATTTATCTTGTGTCGTTATAAATTTGATTATTTAATGATCGAGTTATTTTGGTGAAATCTAATTTTTCGTATTTTATTTAATTTCATCAGTTCTAAATTTTTCATCTAACATGGACTAAATTACTTATTGATACTAGATTAGTGCTCTACTATAGACCTATTTTAGGTGTTATATATAAATATTATAATGTTTGGGGTTTTATATGCATATTTTTCATTGTTCCGCACATTATAATTTCTTGAATTTACATTAATTGTTTTGGAATTCTAAACCAAAATTAATTCCATCCTATTTTCTTTCCCTTGAGAAAAATTGTGATCATTGTAGGTAGTTATCTCAAACATAGTAAACCCATGTGGTGTTATATTGTATCTTCCATATTTTATATAACCTTTTTTGGTGTGTGTGAGATTTCCACTAGATTTAGGAGCCTTGGTAAATTAAATATGATTTAGATTAATGATAATGAGAAGGTTATACATCATTTACATTTGACTATAATTTTTTTTATTAGGGTGAGTATTTAAATGTATTTTATATAAATAATGGAAATGATCATGAAGAACACTTGTTATGTTAGCGTTTATGAAATTATTATTGAGTTGAGGGAATCAATTAAAATGGTACAGGATAACTTGTAAAATCTACAAGAATATTGATTCTATAAGAATCCATATAAATTTATACTCTATGGGTATTGATTATGGTAGTTGATTCCTTGGACGTATTTACTCCTTCGATCTTGATTCTGTAAGATTTAATGGGACATACTACCACATGGATCCATCCTTGTTGACTTAAATTTTGAATTCTATTACAATATTCTCCGTATACATTACATTGGACTTTTTCGAATCTCTGTTGAGATGCTCATTGGTCTTGAAGAGGATTCCATGGTCTTATATACTATGTATCTAAACCACTGTGGCATTAAACCTGATTAAATGTCGAGTCTGTTGTGGATTGTGAGTTCTGATACATGAATAAGTTAGTGTGGAATATTTCAATTGGATTACATCGTGAACCAGATATTGAAATTATTTTATATGTTATGAGGATAACCCTAGTATGGTTATCAGATATCCATTTTCAGACTTGAACATATTACTTGTTTGTTCATTATTTATATATGTTTTTCGTTATGGAAGAATTGATAGTGGTTTAAAGGGATCCTTGATTGGATGGATAGAATCACATTTAATCTTGTTGATTTACTTTCACTACTTTTATACCTTTGACATATTAAACATTAATTTTATATATTTACCACAAACATGATTGTTATATAAACTGATTACAGTAGACTACTCAGTGTTACGTAATACCTAGTTTGATTAGCTATTGGATACCTGTATATATTTTCTTGATATTGGTAGGGAATAGGGAATGTTTTTATTGTATGATGGTTTTCTTGTTCATTACATAGGATCATGGGAGCACATGACAGATCGTGGATTGTTATACTTGCTAGGAAAATTCCATTTTGAAATTCTTACCATTTGATACATTTATTTTATTGTATTCATGTATATTTGATTCTATATTTATAGATACATGACATGTCATATCTTTTTTTATGATATTGCCTTTGTCATTGCTTATTTATTTTTTCCTCAGATGTTTTATTTTGTCATTTAAGATATCTATCTACTTTTTTTATTTTCTTGTTTGTTTTTACAACTATTATAAAATCTAAAATGATGTAATTATCTCCCCATTGACCCAACCATGGCCCTCACTACTAGTCTGAATCCGTTAGTAGATGTGGAGGCACCTTTGAGGACATTATACCCATAGGCTCAAGGAACCATTTAGTGGAACATGAGTTTGACATTACAAAGTTGTATCAATGTTTTTTTATATTACTATTTTGAGAAAATAGACATGAGTAATTAAATGATGGGAATTTGTTAACATGTTGAGTAAAAGATTAGATAAACCATGAATAGTAAATATCCTTATTACCCAGAACTGGTTGTGTTTTCTAGATATTTACAATTATAGTTAATTTGATTACATTATTGGGTGATGCACTAGTTGTTTTATCTTTCTATTGATCATGGATTTGTTTGTTACCCTATTAGATGAATTTATACAACCCTTGAAACAATTTAATAACCTATTTTAATTCGTATATATTCCGTTATGAAATTCAATATAGGATTTATTACTTGACAGCATGACTGTGTTATGTATTCCTTGTGTGATATATCTGTGATTTGATATATTATTTGGGAATGGAATTTTGAAAAAAATTTAGATCTCAGATTTCCTACCATAATAAAAATAGTTTTTCCAATATAGTATACAACATACACCCTAATAATCCATCTATTTGATGGTGAGAAATGGACCATTGGTCACTTGGATTGCAACATGTTATGGTATGGATTAAGTGTATTCAAAATCATGGTTACTAATGTGATTGAGACCTTATGGATTATAATTGGTAATTTATTTAATTTAATAATTTAAATAAAATTATTAATTAAATATTAATTATAAATTAAATATAAAATGGTGGTAACATAGAACATGAAATCAACCAGACATTAGAATGGGACATACATATTTTTTCTAGTACTTTTTTACAACTACTTCTTTTACCCTATCCTAAATTTAGGAGTTTGAAGAGAGTTGTGACCATTTTACGAAGGGTTTTACCTTATTACCCTTTAGATCATGAAATTATAGTTATCAATATTTTCATTAATTTTTTTGTAATTAGCGAGATAATACACCATTATGACCATCCGTCATGTTCTCGGATGGTGGAAACGACTATGGTATTCAGGAAGTGGGGCATACACTACAAGTATATCCTCAAGTAGTACCTACAGAGGCACTAATAGTTGTACCTGATAAGGGTGATGAGAAATGGTTTCATGAGAGTTTTCTACAATCTATGTAGATCATTCCAAGAGATCCACAACATTCTACATTTAGGGAAGAGATTGCGTGTTTGTTGCAGTAGTAGCATCAACCCTTGATTTTAAGGGATGAAAGTCCATAGTTTGTTGATTTGTGATATGAAAATATATGTTCTATTTTTGATAATATTTATACACTTACAATTAAGATTGTGAATATTTAGAAATATATTCTCTATAGGAAATCGATGTTCTGGTGGGACGTTTTGAACATTGTAGATATGCTCTAAGATAAGGTTTTGGAGTGATTTCCAATCTAGGTTTCATGATAACATATTTCCTGAGACAACAATATATAAAATGGAGTGGGATTTTATGAATCTAGAGTGTGGTTGAGTGATTGTTATAGAGTATTTGGAATTCTATAAATAACTTCAATGTTCGGTGCTGATTTCTATTGTAGATGAACCATTTTGGGAGATACACTTTGAGGAAGGTCTCAGGAATGACATCTGATATTAGGTCAGTCATTTTTGGTTGAATACTATTAATAAGATAAAAAATTTAGAACATATTATTGAAATAAACTTGATAGAATCTGGTTGTTCATATTAGGGAATTTGGTCCCCTCAAACCATTGGTTAATAGACATATAGAAGGAAGATGCACTTTTATGCTTCTCAGGAACATATTTTCATCTAGGATGTTATGATACTAGCTTTTTCATCTATAATTAATGTAGGGTAGGAGACCATTTGATGATTAAGATTTACCAAGTCCCAATCGAGTGTCATTCTTGTGGAAGGATGATGTATATAAAGGTGTCTTGTAGGACCACCCCTCTAGTAGTCAGTTGAGGGGTATTGACTCTGACTCCAAGTCCATAATTAGGATTCACATATCAATTTCAGTATGGGCGGTGGTGTATTTTTAGTCATTCTGGATGAGGTAGTGGTTATGGAATGTAAAATAGGGACCATTTCTATCTATAAAGTTTTGTCGTCCAACTCCATGTAGTGAGATTTTTTCATTGGTCAATGGATCACGATAAATATATTATATACAATCAAACACTGATGAGAAAATTTTCGAGTCATCTATAGTGAGAGGTATTATATTATAATCCTATACTCTAGTATATACTCGTTTTGATATAGTTGAATCTATGTGATTCATATTTTTACATGTTATGTAAATCCTTGGTCTTGTTGATTAGTTTTCTAATGGTGTTATGACATTATATACATCATTTGGGACTATAAATAAGGGTGTATACTATCCAATGTAGTTCCCCTTGAGATTGGTGGGTTTCACATCATATGGGATCGTTTTTTCCTCAATATGAAATGTTTTTATGTTATACTCTGTATGGACATGCAAGTTTCTTATCGAGCCCATGTTGATTGCTATCACCAGTGGGAGACATTCACGTCACTAGAGAGTGGGGTTTTTTTCAAATAGTGAATGTGATGCCCGAGAGAGTCACGATGGTCCAAATAATAATGTTCTATGAGGGGTGAAATCCAATATTTATATAATGTTTGTTCATGATTAGGGAATGAATGAAGAAAATTACCTACAGTGGTTAATTAGGATAGCATTATTTTTCGGGATGACATTTATGTATGAACTCTAGTGATAAATATAGATTTCTTTATCTATCTAGAGCTAATACCTACATCAGTACTAATTCATCTTTATAGTATGGACTCTATGAAGTTGTATAAGGCCATGATGTAGGTACTAGCCTTGGGGGAAATCGAGTTTAAATGACCCAATAATTTTACCATGGGGTTCACCAGTCCTTTTTGAGAAAAAGGAGGATGTTAACATTTAGATATGTGAAGAATACAAAAAATTGAACCATTATGTAGTAATGAAATTTTATCACATGCCATGGATAAATGATCATTCAACCATATCAAAAGAGATCAGTTTTTCTCGGAGATATATTATAGGTTAGTTTATCACCATGCACTTGTATTCTCTATAGAAGCATGTTGTACAAAAGTTTTTAAGAGGTATGATCAATTTGAGTATAAATTCATTCTTATTGGTCTCAAGAACATTCTAGAAGATTTCATGGTGCTGATAAACCAACTATTCCATCCTTATATTTAATTGTTTGTAGAGATATGTTTGAAAATATATTGTTTTATTCTCACAATCGACATGACCATACCAAACATCTTGAGATCATTTTTGTTATAGTGATATATAATGATTTATATGTTAATATCAATATGTAAAACTTCTTTATATATTATATTAACTTCAAGGGTCATATTTTATATGATAAATGAGTATCAGTTGAACCAAAGAAGGTGATAGTAATTGATTCATTGGAGTGACCAAAGACCATATTTGACATACAATGTTTCTTGGGGTTTTCTATATATTAAATTCATTTCATATCATACTTCCCATGTTTATTATCACCTCTTATAGTCTTGAATATGACGGGTGTCATGTTTTTTTGTCAGATGCCAACAATACAGCCTTTTAGAAGATGATATGGATACTAAATTTAATTTATATTCTGATTATTCTAGAACAATTCAAGAGTTACACAATGTATTATGATGAATTGTGAAATGTTATAGGAGCAGTTTCGTTGTAGGGGGAGTGATTCAATGTATATGGTCCTCATCAGTTGAGGAAATATTTGAATAAATACCTGATGCAAGATCTTGAGTTCGTTGCTGGTGTACATGACATTAATTATTGGAGGTAGTGTATAATGGGGGAGATTCATTGGTGTACAAAAAAATAAAACCTCAAGTACATATGTTCATAGGGTGATATATATTTGATGCAATGATGGTGGGTTGAGTAACTATATTATTTTTACTTCCAACATAAATATACATCTGAAAAGGAAAATATAGTTGTTGATAGACTGAGCATGAAGACTCAAATACCAGAAGATTCAGATGATAAAAGTTAATGTAATATTTTGGACATTCTCTCAACGATAAACATGGATGTTTTTAATGGTTAAGGGATGACATTTCATTCATCCTTGGTAGCGACTTCTACTCTGTTGGATATATTGAGAATGAGACAATTATCCAATTTAGAGGTCCTGATCCCATGGTAGATTATAGCAGTTGAGGAACCACTTTTTTTAGTGCCTTGGTGATGGATGAAATTTTGATTATTTGTGATCGTTATTGGGTTACAACAGACATATGTGAGTATATAATGTTATATTTTCATGCATCAATTTGGGAAATACATCCCAGCCTTACCTATATGTATTGTGACTTTCCTCACCAGTACTTGTGGTCGGGGATGAAACATGAGATAGATGGGTTTTTAATGATTTGTTCCACCAATCATAAAGTGAATTTGAAAAAACAATGAAAATATAATATTTTATTGTACTTACATGTTCCAAATTATAAATGTGATGACGTTATGATATATTTAATGACTAGTTTGTTGAGGCTACCTTGATGTAGTGATGATGTTTTGGTTTTGGTTGACACATTCATAATGGGCATTAAATTTCTACCAATCAGTGAAGTATTCTCATTAGATTTTCATTGGATGTTTTATATCCCTGATATAGTGTAACTTTATGGTATTTCTCAGAACATGGTATTAGATAGGGAAGCCCAGTAAAAAACATGACTCTGTGTAGTTTTTAGAGGGCTTTGGGTACAAATCGACATCTATTCATGGATTAACACCCTAATACTTATGGATAGTCAGATCACATAATTTGGCTGCATGAAAAAATAATGGGGGAATGAATCCTTAATTTTGGGGGCTCTTGGAAAAGGCATATAATCCTAGTTGAGTTCTCTAAAAAAATATTATGTAACTATTAAGATTGAAAATGTTTAAGATTTTAACTCTAGGCCATTATGATCTACTCAATTATTTCTAGAGGAAGGGTGGGTAGCTTTACTGGGACCACGTCTCCTGAAAGATACATTAGAGTAGGTCTAGTTAATTTTGAATTGTAAGGATATTTTATAGTCAAGATACAACCCCTATGCTGATCACTTTAGAATATCGCTATTTTTCATGTTTAGGGATCAAGTCTTTATATATATTTCACCAAAGTAGGGAAACTGATAGATCAGGAAAAGGTGTAAGCATTCACCGTGATATGATTGGATGTTCATTATTCTAGATAGATTCAAGATAGTATTAAATCAATTGTAGTTACCTTAGCAGTAAGAATAAATTCACAATGTATTTACATGTATTTAAGCTATTGCATTATCACTCTTATACATATCATTCCATTTTTCCAAATGATGTGGACTTACAAGGTTATGAATCTGTTGAGGATCATCGTATTCTTAATTATGATATGTGAATTAAGGTTATACAAGGATATTTAATTCCACATGTATGAAAACCCATGGATGATATATTCTTGAATTAATTTCATAAAGGGGGGAAGATTTTAATATCTAGGTTTATAATATGTTGTATGGATATTTTTTCTCTTTAGATACTTTTTTGTGAATTGATCTAAATGCCGAAGGAGGTCATGAGTGTTTATGACAGTGTTAATTGATTTTATAAGAGCATCGATCCATGATTTTGGAGAAAAACATCTGGGTTGTATTGTTATAAAATATTTTACATCTCAAGACACATTATATAGACATAGTCTTAGCATAAATTGATATTACTTCATTTTTTATGAATATTAATTAAATTAAAAAAATACATGCCTAAAGTTCGTAATAGTTTTTTATAAATGGAAACAGGGAAAAAAATTCTATCCTAGTAAAATATCATAAACATATCCCACTGTGATCTCTACCTTTATTACATCAACCTACAACTATTATTTATTACATGGGGAAAGGAATCACAACAAGGGGTGAGATCAAATGCTCGATAAAGGTAAACATGGTAGAGATTTTAGAATAACCATGAACATAGTGGTATGATAACGTGGTCATAAAATTAGGAGATCATAAAATAAATATCAATTATGAAAGACAAGTGTTATGGTATGAATATTGGATGTTCCTAAGACATGATTCATATGGAAATAATATTCGTGTTCCCGTAAATTTTAACTGAGGAATAAGACATATGATTTGGGGCATACATATAAGAATAGAATTTTTTATCGCAAGGATTTCTACTATGACCATTATAACATGTTAATCTTGGGCTATGACCCACGTACCTACTTTGTTCTTGGGCTAGGAACATGTGTACCCTTTTACTTTAGTCTTGGGATAAAACTGATGTACCTTGTTTTTTTTCAGGTTTGGGATAAATCCAGTGTACCCTATTTCAATTACTCTTAGGCTAAAAAACTTATACCTTCTTGTTTTCAAGATTTTTATGAAACAAATGTACCCTATTTCTTATATTATTGGGATATAACCCATGTAACTTCTTTTTCTTCAGGCTTGGGATGCAACCCATGTACTAACTATCTTTTCGGCTTGGAAAACAACATATATACTTTCTTCTATTCTAGATTGGTCTATAACCCATGTACTATTTCATATCATATACAAATTTCTGTTACCCAAATTGTTGGAGTGAGATATAGGTCACAAATATCTCATAATGAAATAATTCATACATATGCCACAAGATAATAAAACATTCATCATATCATGACCCATTAAAGAGTTAAGTTTTATATACAGTAAATCCCAACCCATGAAAAGAAATGGGTATGATTAAAAATTTATAAAATCATAAAATTTTAGAATAAATAGTATTCTCAATCACTTCATGAAATAAAATTGGATGGAATGAAGAAGGTTTCAAAAGCATAAATCTATTGGAAGTGAAATATTTGTATTAAGAATCACTCAAAAAAATAATTAAAAAAAGATAGAATATGAATGGAACCTTAAGATAATTTTATTTAAGGTAATTATCATCATCACATATTTTATCAAATATGGGAAACAAATTGTAAGGATATTTTTTAAAACATTTCCTGAGGTAAATATAATTTCATCTTTAAAAAAATCCTATTTAAAACATAAAACAGTTTGAAAACCATTTTCCATAAAAGAAAATAAATAAATATTTCAAATATTTTGAAATAAAATTCTTTTAAAATTAATTTTCGAAAGGAAATCTTAAAACATAACCATTTAAACATGAAAATAAATCATCAAATAATTAACAGTTGGTTAATATGTACATGATGTACAAGGTGAAAAGAACATTCATTTTGAAGGGTAAAAATGTTAGAAAATGGATCATTCATAATAAGAAGAAATATTCCTTTTAAAACATTTCTAAAAGAAAAAATTGGTAATAATTTCTTTGAAATATTTTAGGAGAATACAACAATATTATTGGAACCCTTTTTGAAAACATATATTTCCGACCGAAGAGATGGTTACGTCGAGATTTTAAAAAATTATTTTTTTAAATACTTATATACCAAAGAGTAGAAATATGGAACCAATACATGAATATATCATTAATAACCATAGGATTATATATTTCATGATTGTTCATGATATGTGTATCATAAGATTTCATCAAATAAAGTAGAAACATAAATAATCTGGAAATGCGAGGAGATTATCTCAATACACTTTTATAAATTGGTAACATGGGATAATACTATCCATGTAAGAAAATGAAAATAAAATCAAATTGAAATAACATTATAATAAGAAATTTTGTTATATAACATATAAAATGGAATTATATCCACCTTGAAAATAAATCAACTTCATAATAAAACATAAGTCTTCATGAAATAAAATTGAGACATAAATATTTTTTATAATTTGGTAACTTCTCAAACCCAAACCCAATAAAATAAATATAATAAAATATATATTCTAATAAAAATATTTTTTTTATAATATACATATAATACAATCATGGTTAATACACACACCATAAAAATGTAAAGGGTTGCTAACATAGAATGTGAGTCGCAGAAATAAAAAGGGAGACGAAGTTCCCTGACCTTGTGTATTGACTATTGTTGTACTCATTCAAACCTCATGTATAATAAATATAAATAAATAAAAAGGTTTTAAACAAACATACTATCATAGATAATACCATATATATTTTTATTATGACATTAATTTTTTTTCTTGTTAATAATCATATGTTAAGGTTTCACTTCGAAAAATATTTTCTTTATTCTTTTTATGTGTCTTAATTTGTAATATCGTTGGTCATTATAATTATATCATGATTTTAGAATTTAATCCATGAAATAAATATCATTTATATATATTATATCTGTATTATAATAAACTATATAATATATATGTATTAAAAACAATACACTCTTTTCGGAGAGGGTAGGATGAACATACACATGAACTCTATTTCGATTTAGTTATTTTATTGGAAGAATGAAATTAAAATCCATATATGTATATATATATTTATATAAATATTTAATTATTAAATTATATTTATGTTATCATATATCTCATTTATATTGACTAAAACCATACTCAATACAATCTATGTAGTGTTTGAACGAATCACATCGTTTTGAGGGGGTGATAATCTACACTTCCTCAAAAGAAATTATCGAATTATAAAAAAATTGAGAGAAAAAAAGATATGTGTTATAAAATTAATAAATAAGTATAAAAAGAATTAATTCAAAAAATATATAAATATTGTTTCCTCTATAATTTTACAATGATAGGCAGAATGGAAAATTGAACAATCATCATTTAGTGAGGCAGTGTTCACCGTACACATAAACAATATTTTTTATCCATTAGACCTATGTGTGTGCAAGATTAGATTTAAAAAAAACATTAAAATCATTTTATATATAGTATACTATTTTTTATACAATATTTTAATTAATATAGTGTTGGGTGGACAAGAAACATAAAAGAAATGAACGCGAGAGAAGACGTTACCTCTTATTCCGGTAACTCCTTTTGGTTTTTCCTAAAAGGCATCCTTGGAAGACATTATTCCGAATGAGAGGATGAAAGGAGTTAATCAGGGATGTAGGGGAGTGTATTGTTATGTTTTTGGATGAAAATATTTGGTTATATAAGTGTGAAGAAGTGAAAGAGGTGGTAACATTTTATAAGGAATGTGGATTCGCACTCTTGTAAATATATGAATAGAAAATTTGACCCAAATTTTTCTTATTGAAAGGGGATAAAATAATGATAAAATGTATAAATTCGGAAGGATATGGTCAAAATATGAAAAAAGAATGGAATTTGGAGACATTTCTATTTCATTTCCCCCCTAAGATTAAGGATTAGTCCCTAACAAAGGTTAATTTGTCCTTCATCACTATGATTAATTTATTTCACTTTAACTAATCATTTAATTCAAAAAAAACAATATATGAAAAGAATGTAAATAATATACATATTAGAATCATGAATTTTTGGGTTTTATAATTAAATTCATAGTTGTGAAAAAATTAACATTAATGATAATCCCACAGATGGGATTAAATTAGGGGTCTTTAATTTAGAATGAAGTTTAAAAGATTATTATGTTTTTATATTCAATTTAACAGTGAAATTGATTCTAATTAGATGTATTTAATTAATATATTTATAATTCATATATATTTATAATTAATAAATTAAAATATAATTTAACATTTAAATTTATTTAAATGAAAAAGTTGTTTTTAATCTAAAAGTTATTTATTTCACAATTCGCCAAAAAACGAAGTATCATAGATGAATATCTATAATTAACCCTAAATAATTTCAAAAGAATAAATTCAGAAAATATTTATATTTAATAAAATTAAATTTCAAAACGTTTCTGAAATTAATTTTACTATTAAAAGTGGATCATTTGAAAAGATGGAATTTTTAAACATAAATGGACTTTACGTGAAATAATATCTCTCTTCAAAAATAAATTTTTTATATAAAAATCTTTTAAAGAATATTTGAAAAGAATTTATTACTATTAAAGTTACTAATTTTAATAGCTAGGTTATAATTATCACATTTAAATTTCTATAATAATGAAATGATGTTTCAAATAAACATTGGAGATGAGCGTAACATAAGCTCGGTCAGTGTTTCATGTAACGTATCATGAGTTGGTTTCATATAACAAAAATAGAGTTGGTGTTACTTAACATACATTGAGTTGGTTCCATGTAATGTACCCCAAGTTGTGGTTACATGTAACCTAAGCTGAGTTGATGTTCTATGTGAAAATGATTTTTCATGTAGTGTTTTAACACACACAAACACACACACACACACATATAACTACTTCCAATGTCATTTTAAATAAAAATGTAAAAAAAAAATTAATTTGAGAAAATATTTCAAATAATCATAGGGTAACACCTTCTACCCCCTTTAAAATGGATTTCATCTTAACAATTCATCTTGGTTATAATAATTTTAATAATATAATGTTTAAATCATTTAAACCCACATCATAACAATGAATACTAAAACAACCATTAAAAAATGGAATTTTGGAAAGCTAGTCTTTACCCAAAGTAACATATAACTATAATTCCACATAAGAGAAATAAGGTGGGAGGCAAAAACATGTAAATAGAAAAAAAAATATAACTATCAAGTTATAATAGAGAGATATAGAGAATAAGTTCAGTTGAATGTTAACAAGGAGAACTCCATAAACATTTGATGAATTAAGGGGTCGTCTGATTCTTTATAAATGGTGGTACTGGGATAATTTTTTTGTTTCAATATACATTTTCCGTAATATAATAAAATTTTAAGAAATGATATACTACATGATTTCAGGAAAACCTCAGAATTTTTTGTTCCATGATCCAATTCAACTCTTTCTCTAAAAATAAAGGTAAATTATTGATTCTGAAAGAAAAAATAGACCATGATACCACTGATATGTAATTCCATCTATCAGCAGTTATCATAAAAAATCTATTTTTATAACTAGTTATCTAATACATGTAAATCCCCATGTGGTAATATAATACATTATTCTCACAACCATCATATAATGTTTATCTTAATAATTAGAAAATTTTTTATCTTATAACCATTCCATAATATTACAATCCAAAATAGTATAATGGATTTCAAGAAATCATTATAACATTGATACCCCATATGTCATCACCTGAAAATCCTGTGAATTACTTCATCATGTGTTCTTTTGATTCCATGTTCCTAATATGAATTCTCATTAATCATTATTGAAGAAATATATTCTTCCAAAAGATAACTCATATTAAATTCATTAAATTATCTCATTTCCGAAAAAAAAACATTTCTATTGGAATATTAGATTATCTTTGTAAATATATAAAATCAATATGATTTTATTAAACCAAAATTTAGGTCCGGAAATATAATCAATTACAAGACTCATTAAATGTTCAACTAATGGAAACAATATTTTCATATATCTTATTTTTACAGAATCCTATAAGAAATTATCCACTATGGAGTTCCCCAAATATTCATGGCCCATATAACCTATTTTGATTTCAAATGATTTCTATTTCTTCTTCTGTCTTCAAAGGATGTCTTCCCTAATCACTATTATTAGTCCATGGAATTGGGCACTTTTTGTTAAAATTCCCAAACTCCCTACTATTAAAACCCTAAAGTGTTGGAGGTGAAACTTAAGGATTTTTGTCCTTATTCGCATCATCATATAACTTTTTCCTATCAAATAAAAATCCAGATGCCCAATTTAATTCCATTCCACAGAAAAAATATTTAATAGTCCTATGAAAAAAATTCCCACCATTCTTATTTCTATACTTAGTGAACAAATGAGGTATCATCTTCTAATATAAATTGTTTATTTGTTGTCCATTGAAATCTAAATTAATATTATTGTTAAAACAAGGTGATTGATACAAAACTCTATCCTCTATTTAAACACTGATTTTACAATGAAAAATATCTTCACAGAGTCCAAAAAATCTTATGGATAACTCACTTTTGATACATGTAATTAATCCATTGAAGAACATATCAACCTTACATTCTGGTTAGATAATAATTCCAAAATCTTACCTCAAATGTTATTTGAAATTATCGTCATAGAAACAGAAAATTAATCAACCTTTTTCTTGAACTCAAGAAAATCTATTTCCATCATCATAGATAGAACATGTGGAAATTACTTATTAAAGAAGATGTTCTTGAACTCATCTTAATCAATAGATTCAATTCCATCTTTCTACCTCATATTATTGATTAGATTAATCCATTGGTCTACTTCACCTTATAACTAATAATTTTTTTGAATGACTTTCTTATGGTCTAAACACTAGAGTACATGAAATATATGTTCTGAGTTACTGATCTAGAGTTCAACAACATGTGGATCAGAAGACTTGCTGAAATAAGGTTCATGTTTATTCATTATGGAATCCACTGTATGTTTTTCCTCTTATCTTTTGATAGATCATCACAATTCATATCATAAAATCCATGTGATCATAGAAATTAAGGTTTTATTTCAATCTCCCAAATAATTTAGATCCTTATGAGATCAATCATTGTATTTTCTTTCACAATTATCATTAACGCAGTTTTTTCTTGATCCATCCACTGAATAAATCCCAAAAAAAATAAGAATGAATTATCATATGGTGGAGCTAAATTTTCATGAGAAGTCACTTATAGGATATCTAAATTATGACATCAACCTTAACATAGGTAACCTTCGTTTTATCCTAAATTATTTTTATCCATATTCTATCTGAATCCTTAATAATGGATCATGGAGTGTGTTTTAATTTCCAAAGAATACCCCCTAGGAATGTCAGACCAAGTGTACAGAATGGACCATTTTCTTATACCAGATTACCCTATGTTAGGCCTTAAGCATCATTTCAGAGTAGTTACTCCTAACTATATATGCACCAGAGCCACATCCACTTGTAGTATCTAGACATGGATATATATATAGAAAACCATTCACTATATCATTTACCAAAATTTCAATTAATTTTCCTATACATATAAATATCCTTAGACATATCCCTAGAATCATCCCAAGTCATATTCTTATAAATACCCCTAGGGATTTCACTATGGTTTCTAATCCTATATTCCAGTGGTTTACTAAAAAAATCCTTTGGTACCAACTATTGTGAGTTGGTTTTAGTATACATGGATATTACATAATTTTAGAGGAATATTTAGTGCATCGAAAAAATACATGCCCGAGGACCATAATAGGTTAGGGTCCTTGGAAACATGGAAAACACAATATTCAATCTTGGTGGAAGATCATTAATATCTCCCATAAATATATCCACCTTGGTAAATTCTATATAAAACCTTTCTTTATAAACTGGGAAGAGGAAATATAAAAATGGGTTAGCTTAGATGCTCACTATGGGTGAAAAGGGAGAAATGTTAAAAAATGAACATAGGTGGTTTTATAACATGATTTTATCATTAAGATATCATAACATGCATATCAAAGATCGTAAACATGAGTTATGGGATAAATCATAGTAGTTCATAAGACATCAATCATATGGAAATAACCATCATGTGTCATGAAATGATAACTGAGGAATAATACATAGGATTTATGATATAAATATTTTAATAGAATTTTTAATGTCAAGGATACTTACCAAGTCCATTATTACATGTTAGGAATGGGATACAACCCATGTACCTACATTGAGTTTGGGGTAGCAACCCGTGTACCCACTTTTTTTGGCTTGGGATACTAACCATTTTCCTTATTGTTTTTGGGCTTGGTCTACACCTTATAACATATATGAACGTATTTTTAATCATAATGACAACCAATATAGGTGGTATTTAAAATTGAACAATCATCATTTAGTGAGGTGATAGTTTGTCGCACAAGAAATCAATATGTTCATTATCCATTGGATGGAGGTGTGTGTAAGTATAGGTTGAATAATATCATAAAATTATCCCAGTAATTTTAGGATACTTTTTTAATTATAATATAATTTATTAATGATAGATTATTTGGTGAATAAGTAAAATAAAAGAAAGGATCTTGAGAGAATATGTTACCAGTTAATTGCATAACTTTTTTTGGATTGTTCCAAAACGGTTCCTTGGAAAACTTTATGCCAAAAGAGAGGATTTAATGAGGAAGGGAGAGATATTGGGAAGTTAATTGGTATGATCTGGGATGATCCTAGGTGATTTATAGGTGTTCATAGGAGGGATTATTTCTTTTGTTTTCATGGGAAAAAGAAGAATCACTCTTGTAAATATTTAAAGATACAATTTAAACAACCTTTTTAGGTTTAAAGTTGTTCAAATAATGATCCAATTTTAGTAAATGGGGGTATAGGGTTGATAATCAATAAAATTGATTTTGGAAAAGTTTATAGGTCATTCGGTCCCCTAAGATTAAGGTTTAGTTGTTAAATAAGAATAATTTGACCTTAATCGCTATGATTAATTTTAATCACTCATACAAATCATTTAGGTAAAAAAATAAACACGATATTAGAAGACTATAAATATTATTATTATTAACAATTTTTTTTCTTTATTCAATTTAAAGAAGTAAAAAAAATTATGATTAATGATAATCCCAGAGATGGAACAAAATTATGGTTCCTTAATGTGGGGAGAAGTTCATAAGATTATTTCTTTTCTATATTAAATTTCAAATTTAAATTGATTATAATTATAGAAATTTTAATAAAATATGTATAATTTATCATATTTGATCTTAAATCAAATTTAAAATATAATTTATTATTTATAATTATTTAGAAAAAATATAGTTTTTTACATAAAAGTACAAATTTTCACTATTCATCAAAAAAGGAAGGTTCCCAAGAAAGTATAACAAAACATCATAATATAAATTAAATATTATAAATTAAATAATAAACTTTATTTTATTAAATTAAATTTCTAAATGTGTAAAAAATAATTTATATTATTAAAAGTAGACCATTTGAGAAAAAAATATGTTTAACATTAAGGAATTTACCAAAAATCATATCATTCATTTTTTGATATGTTAAATTTATATAAAATAATTATAAATATTCTTTAAAATTTATATATTAATATTAATATTACTATGTTTAACATCATGGTAAAAATTATCTCATTTGTATAATTATATTAGAAAAAAATATTCTCTAGAATCATTGGTGTTGTGTGTAACGTACTACAGGTAGGTGTTTCTTATAACATAAACTAATTTGGTACCTTGTAACATTAGCTGAGTTGGTTTCATAATATTTACCCAGATTTAATTCCATGTAATGTACAGTAAGTCATTGTTTCATGTAACATTCACCTTGTCAATTTTTAGTGTGAAAAGAATGTTTGACATTGTTTTTTAATATATATATGTGTGTGTGTGTGTGTGTGTGTTTCTAGTTCCATGTGAAAAGAAAAATTTTAAAAGATATATTAATTTAGAAAAAAATATTTCACAATATATTGGGGAGTCTCATGCATGTTATGAAGGAACCGTACATGGATTGTTAGTGGGATGCAGAAAGTCGCACAATTTATTCAAATTGTGCGACCAATGGAGATCTCTTATTCTGGAAGCTCTGTAGTTTTTAAAAGAGGCATAGAATATAGTTTTCCAGTAGTTATCCAGACTGTGAAAATAAACTATGAAAGGGTCAACTTATTATGGTGGAGAGCACATATTTGAAATATTGTTTCCCTAACCGTGCATCCAAATGCAATAACCCCATTAAAAAGTGGGAAAATACTATTTTCACTCATGAATTTATATTTTTGAAACTCTTTTTCCTCTATTGTTTACATTAAGCAACATTGGTATGAGACTTCCCTTTTAGATCCAATTCATATGAGTTGTTCGTGGTTCTTTATATGATGCTCAATTCTATAATTATTTTTCTTTTTGGATATACACTTATGATTTATTAATTCATATTATGTAATTATTCATTTTAAATCATATCAATGAAGGTATTTTGGTTAATGATTTATTTCATATTTCTAGGATTATCATCTATCCTTTGTTTTTCTTTCAATCTATATCAAATCCATGGTCGATACTATATGAGTGACCAACTAGGGACCAATAATAGTTATTCATTACCTTTACAATAATAATTAGTGTTTGGTATGCATTATTTTCATTGTACCGAACACCAAATTTCCCTTAGTTTCCCTTAAATTTAATATAATTATTACATTTAATGCAATTTATCTTTCAAGATCTCCCTTAAGTACCATTATGATAGTTGAATTTTTTTTTCAACAATATATTTCACCCATGGGTTGGGCCTTTTTATCTTACCTTTTAAAACCACCACATTGGGTTCCTGTGAGGTTGTGCATAGATTTCTTATCCATGATATATTGGTTGATATTTTAATGAATCATTAAGAAAATGTTATGATTCATATTAATTTTATTATATGATGTTGTAATTGGTAAAATTTTTATTTGATTTTTTTGAAATTTTCGAAATGAGTTGGAATAAATTATTGAATGATAATTTTTATTAAATGATTTTTGAATTTTGATGATGAATTGAAATGGTATTATATGACATGGATGAAATCCATAGATCCTAATTCAATATTATTTGATGGAAATTTATAATCCTTGATCTGTTGTTAATGTAGTGGATTCTTGGAACTTTTTACTCTTTGGATACCAATTTCATAAAATTCTATGGGCCGTACTACCGCTTTGATCCATATTGCATTGACTCTAATTTTATATGGTCTGTTTGTATGCTTCATGAACATGAAAAATTTATTTACTATGTTTCCATCAATATTTTATTTGGACATGAAGGGGATTACTTGGCCATCTATATCAGGGATCCAACCATTCATGGTCTGACGCTAGATTACATGGTGAGGAAATTTTGGATGATGACTATGGATACATGTTAAAGCTATTTTGGTTGATTTATAATTGATTGTAAATGTTCCCATTTGGGATATTTACATTTCTTGGATGAGGGAGTTGAATCTATGATAACTTTTCTTATATGTTTCCCTAAAACAATCTCCACCTCTTATTAATTATTTCGTTCCCTACTGAAAAAACTGAAACACACATTCACAAGAATAAAATTATTTACAAGGATAACTATTCAATAAGAATAGCAACATCTTTGGTATGGTTTGGAGATAATCCAATACCACCCAATCCACCAGAAGAAAATCCTTTTGTGTGGAATTTAATGAGTTGGATATCAGCTTTCACTCATTTATCAAGATGTAAACAATCCGAAAGATATTGTAATCTATTTTAACAAAAATTTGGTAAAATAATGTTTTTTTAACACAACTTGTTACCTATGATTATATTTAACTTCAACAAATGTACTATTTTGAAGAAGAAAATAAAAAATTTAATACCCAGAAGACGGTAAGTACGTCAAGGACATTGTAATGGAATATAAAACTAATTCCACAGTCCGAGTCTCCCAATTTGATCTTACCAATCTTCTAATTATAGCACTCTCTAAATACTGTTAAGACAATTCATAACTCGTTCTACCTCATTAAAAAAATTCTAATATGGAAATATCGATAAAATTATATATCCTAATACAATGATCATTCAAATACGATGACATGTATAATATGATGAATAGTTTATTACAATAGTCCCTAAATATACTGATTAACTGAAAAATGATGAATTGTTCTATCATCTCCTTCTACTTCAATATAGAAATACTAATTTGAGAAAGAAACCTAGAACAACTATTATTCTCTCCCATAATTTTTATACATTCTCTTTCTACCCAGGAATAGTACACCTATTATCATTAGTTAGTAATATAGGTTGTATCACTCCCCTTTTATAGTAATCCCAAAAGAGGTTTTAGTGAGAATAACTAAAACATTCATGATCAACCAAATTCACCAAAAACATGATCTACCATAAATTTAGGGAAAAATTATGAATTCTAAAATTATTCTAGATTCTTCTCAAATTTTCTCATAGATTTCATCATTTCCTCAGAAAATAATTTTCAAATTAAAGGCTGATTTTGATTCTCAAATTTGATTGCTAATGCGATTATGATATTATCTACCCCTTCCAATTTTTTCCATATCATTAGAAGTTTGAATCAGTATCGACTTGGATATGAGGTATATTAATACAATTGTGGAAATAAAATATCATCTTTAAATTTAATTCTCCCCATTGTCAATAAGAAAAATACAACTTATTCAACTATTCTCTTGATCTAAATGAAAAAATAATTTAAAAACAAATCAGAGTTTATCTATATATTATAAAACCCAACATATTCAATCATTGAGATTTTATATCTTTTTTATTTTGGTATGTATGAATTCTAGTTCCTTATTTTTCTCACATTTGTCACACATATCCCTTCCATTCAAATTAAATACAATGCCTTTGGAAAACCATTCACAAATCATAAATGCTTCACTACATTATTGACTGGTCTCTGTCATTACCATTTTCATATTCTCCCACTGAATTAGTTTTCCACTTGTTTTGTTGAATTATTCTTGAAATATAATGTTATACCAAATACGATATACTTGGTTAGCTGGATCATCTCTAAAAACTATTTTCATTCCTAAGATCAATCATGTATCATGACATCCTTCATGATTTTGAAAACATTTGAGAACATATTTAGTATTGTCATAAATTCATTTTAATGTATCAAAACATTCCAACCATTTAGCAACCTGGTTTATTTCCAAATCAACCTGAGTACAGTTTTCTAGAATTCAATTGTCTTGAATACATTTGGAAGGATTATCATCAGGACGATTTTCATTATGGAGAATATGATCTCCAGTACCATTATCCTTTTCCTTTTATATTTGATAAATTTGAATACCATTGGGAGAATCTCTTTCAATACACCATTTTCCATTAATATTTCAACCCAATACATCTAATTACATGTTATTTATGAAAAATTCATGATCACTAAAGAATTGTCACATTTAAATTGTACCCATGAAGATTTTAATTCTTCATCAATAAGAACACTTGTTTCATTCCAAATTCAATGTAAATATGATGGACCATTTATTCTATCAATATTATCCTAAATATTTTTTCTATTATAGTAATGTAATGTCTGATTCTATTTAATACGATGGTCAATCCGATTTACCCCAAAAAAAAGTGTGGCGATGTTTCCTTTCTTCAAAATAATTCTTGAAAACAAAATACAGTACATTAATATTATCATCTACATCCTTAGATTGGAATTAATAATATACCCCTTTGGATTTTTCTGTCGACCAATATTCATAAATCACTAAAATTTGTATCCTAAATCAACAGATCACCTATCAATAATTCTAATCATTTGTGATCTAAAACATTATAGGGAAAAAATCATTGATATCCAAACCATGGATTCAAAAAATAATTCATTATCAAAAAATATTCAAATTTCGTCTGTAGAAACTCCAATTTCTAGTAATAACAAAAAAATACTATTTTCAACATCCACCATAACAAATAGTTACAATAGCTTACACATTTAGAATATTGAATTCAAAGCTTACCTACAACTCTCACATTTTAAATCAATCCATGTATAGATTTAAATAAAATTACCCTCCTTCACAACATTATCAAAAGGTAATATGAGATAGGGGATAGAAACAAATATCTTAACCTTGATGATAAATAATTTTGACTTCAATTTTCAAACTCAATTTAGGGATATTTTCCTTCAGTAAAAATATTATGATAATGTTAGATTCCTATTAAAATATTAAAACATACTCCATTATTAATTCATTATTTTCAAAATTATCTATGATAAAATCATGTTTGTTATCTATATGTTTTTAATAGAAATTTTGAACTAGATTCTTGGTGAGATGGGTTGTACTTTGATTGTCACAACCTAAGATCAAGGCTAACTTCACTTAAATTTGTAAATCATCTTATTCAGTCTCCATCCACAATATTTGAGTAGTGTATTGAGTGGGAGAAACATAGTCAACATTGACCATACTGAGATTTACTAAATTTTATTTATATGAATAACAAATAAAAATATTCTTTTCCAGAAAGAATACTCCATCAGATGTGGATCATCAATCATCAACATTTCCTACCCAATCATAATTTGGCCACCCAAATAATTCAATACTTTTAGAGTATTCACATGTGATTATGATGGTTTTTTATTCTTTTATGTATCTAAGAATTGTTTTTCTAGAATTAAAATTGGATTCTTTTGGAGCACTCTAAAATCTGGCACAAAATGTGACATTATAAACAATGTTGGGTCATTATGTGATGAAATATAGTAAACATCCAATCAGCATAAAAAATTCATTATAATTAACTATTATTCCTTCAATATCTATAGATAAGTTTGTTTTCAATTAATCAGTAATGAAACATGAATTTAAATTTCTATTCTGATACTCATTAAAAGATCCTTAGTATAATTTTATACAGAAAGAATGATATTATTCTTTATTTTCAAAATTTATAACCTAATAAATTAATTCATTTCCACGAGCATAGACCTTTTAAATAACCTTTTCATCTCTAAAAAAAATTCAAAACCACTTTCATCATTACCTTAAAAGATTATATATTCAATATAAAAAATTAGGATGAGGGAATACTCTTTACATTATATGATATAAATATTGATATCATGTCTTTCGTTCTAGAAATTCATCTTTCTTAAGCATGTATCCAATTTCGAATACCATTATCTTAGAGCCTATTTTATCCAATTTAATTCCTTCTTCAATCAGAGTACATAAAATTCATTGTTCCCAATAAAAAATATGCATTGTTTTTAAATATATTCTTCTTCATCAATATCACCATTCTAGAATTCAGACTATACATCCATTTGAGTTATATTGTAACCTCATTGTGAAGAAATAAAAAAATTCTGTTTTTTAGTATTTCCATGTAATAAAAGGTTTAATCAGAATCAATACCCTCAATTTCTGATTACCCTTTACACACTAATCTTTATTTTTTTATTTTCAATTCACCGTGTTCATTTATCTTGTTCTGAAAAACCATTTCAGCCAATAATGACTTTTTTTATAAGATCGGGTATGAGTACCCTTGTACCATTATTTTAAATATGATCCAAATCTTCATTAATTTTTTAATCCCATTCGTGATACTCAAAAGATTATTTTATATCATTTGGATTAACATTTGAATACAGAGACTTATTTTTAATTTAATTTGTTATTCTTATTTGTTTAACATTATAATAGTGATCTCTAATTATATTTTGAGATTACAAGTTTTTCCTTTGCATGGGGTGAGATTTTCGATAATCTTTCTCTTTACTATAAATATATGAGTCTAATTCTTATTGTGTAGGATTATAATTGTACATATTCTAATCAGAGTTGTTATAAAACCTTTCCTTCTCACCTTTTTTATCAGTTCAAATATGTTTTTTCTTATTTGAATATATAAATCACTTTCATATCAATTTAATTATCTAATATTCCTATTTCTTTGATGAAAATTTTTTATCCTATTTATACTAAATCATATCAATGAAAACATCCATCTCCACCTTTCTTCCCAAACCTCCCAATGTTTCCATATCCCATCTTTATATTCTTTTTTTAGATACCCCATTTTATTGAATATTTTATAGGTAATGATACTCATGATTAATTTCATGATTTTATACAAAAATATAAAAGTCTTCACTTATATATTCACCTCTATTTTCAGTTCTCAACTATTTCTAGATACTCTCCTCATATCTCACATTTCCTTCAAAAAAATTTAAATATTTTAAAATCATGTTATTAATGTTTCTAATATATAACAAAAGTAATGTGACTAAATTAATCAATTAAAATAATGAAATAATTATGAAAATTCATTTATTTTTTCTCATTTTCCCACAAATATGAGAAAAGATCTTCTATGGGGGTTATTTTTAATAAATTTCAACTTTCTTATGCATTTAGTTTGCAATCGTTTCTTTTAGAAAAATTGTGTAAAACCAATATCTTCATCTTGGAAAATAAAAAATGTACCAAAACTATATAAATTCGATAATTTTTTCATGTTTCATTGACATATGTGTCCCAGAATTTGATAAAATAATTGATTCTCTTATACCACACCCAAGTATAAATAGTTTTTTCACCAACATGAGACATATTCCCTTTTGTACGTGGGACTCTTATAAATATCTTTTCATCTAATTAATGTTTCATAAAAAATATATCTTATCTAAATATAACTTTATTACCCTCGTAGTACAAATATGAAACACTTAGAAGATTTTGTTTCACCCCATCAACATAATAAGAAACATTGGATTACAACTTTTCATTTCCAATGAGGGATGATTGATAAATATTTATTCTTTGCGATTCATCATTGCTAAATGTCAATTTTCGTTCTATAAAATCTTACAAATTCGTTAATAACATCAAATATTCTATCATATATGAATAATACACACTATTAGTAATCCATGATCATTATCCTTTAGTAGGATTCATTGGAGTTTCAACAATAATAGAGTTTAATCATCCTTTTCTTTATTTGAATTTAGCTTATTAAATTTTTTATTTATATTTTTTGATCCAATAACAATACAAGAAAACCTGTTGAATGGTGTCTAGGTTGTTCACATCTTTTACAATGAAATTTAAAAAGGTGAAACCTATTTTCAATTTTCACACCAAACTTCCCCGGATTCATTAAAATAAACTCTTATAAATTTTAATTTTTAATGAATTCACTACTTCCAAACATTTTTGTTCATAAACTATGGAGTAATAGTAATTTTGTTGGTTGAACTAAAACATATTTTCCATATGTCTGAATCGACCACAATTCTAGTAGTATCTATGAAAATATTTTTTTCCTCTAAAACTTCTATATTGATCGGAATTTTAAATATGTTTCTCATGAACATTCTCGTCATTATTTTATATTCCACAAACCTTTATGTTATCAATCATAATATTATTTTTCTTTTTAGATTTATTTAAATCTGAACTATTAGAAATATTTTAGGATCTAGGGTATTTTTAACCTTATTAAGTCTTATCATTGATAATTTTTTCTTTAAACAAAACTATACTAGCTTCTTTTTTCTCAGAAACAATTCCATCATTCTTATAACCCTATGAATGTAAATTTTATTTTTTCTTCCAATGATTATATTTTAGATAACTCTAAATATATTCAGATATAGAGTTTATGAAACATTTATTTCCCTATTATGATTTTTAATTTTTTTTTTGCACAACTTCCAACAGTTCTTATTTTTCCTTCAACTTCACCTCTATAATCTCATTGAAATTGTTTTATTCAAGAAAATATTTCATTAGCTCAACAATTTATTTCACCAGCTTCACCATTTCAACATAAAAACATTATTGATTTCTTTTTTCGGTATCATTAAACATATAAATTTTATTTTTACATTTCAAGCGTTTTGATATTTCACATACATTCATTCAATTCGTCTTTCAAATGAAATTGATTTTGAGTTTCTTCATCAACAGAACTATAGATTCTGAATTCATCGTCATTCACTATTGTAATAAAAGTGTTTTTAATACAATATTAAAAAAAATTCTAGATTCTTCATCATTATCTTCTTCTTCATCTATATTATACCAGAAACATATTCTTTTAGATTTCAAGAATTTTGTTTCTTTATTGGTGGAATAAAATTTTCATGCATCTCCCTATTTCTTTTTAGATCTTATTATCCTTATTTATTCTTTATTACATTATTGTCTTTATTTCCTTGAAAAACATTATCCACCATGTGACCAATGGCTCTACATTAAAAAAATTGATGTTAAGTTTCACTTTATATTTCATTGATCATCTTTCTCATTCTTCAAAAAAATTGATAAAATATTATCACGATTTTTACAAACATCATTTTTTAAATAAAAATCATCATCTTCATATTCAACAAGAATCCTATTTGACTTCCCATTCTTTGAAGCCTTGAAATACTTTTGTCTTTAATATTTTGTTATCCTTTAATATATTTCCCTATTATCATTTCATAATTGATGAGTGGGCTCTGAATGTCATCAAGAGATATTGTTTTGATATCTCAATATTCCAATAAATAAGCATTTTTATAAAATTTTCTAGAAGGATTCTCATGATCATTTTAACAACTATAGAATCTTATAACTTTTCAAAAATACATCTGATTATAATAACAATGTCATTCACCCTAGTAATGAATTCCTAAAAATATTCATCTTTACCCATCTACAAATCATCATTCTTCAGATTCCAGATTTGTAACATTCCATTCTTAAATTTGGTAATGATATCATATATATTTTTCAACTTGTCTCAAATACCAATGGTTGTGGTAACACCATTCACTCTTAATAATTCAATTTCATAATATGATGATTTTAAATCATTACATTCCCTTTTATCATTCCTAATATTCTTCATATAAAAATATTTAA
This sequence comes from Viscum album, assembly GCA_963277665.1. NCBI lineage: Eukaryota > Viridiplantae > Streptophyta > Magnoliopsida > Santalales > Viscaceae > Viscum > Viscum album. Next base: position 64,164,162 of record OY728165.1, on the reverse strand, counting down.
GAAAAAAAAAATTCAAAATGTTTAGGAAACCCATATATTTTTTCTTCAATAACATCATACCTTGTATAAATTTTAAAATGTAACATCTTATCCTTCATTATATGAGCATTATTCTGATCAAAAACACGAAATCAATTACTATTCAAACAGTTGAGATTCTATATCAACATCAATCCAAAGCATACAAAAATATATTGTGAGAAGGGAACCTAACCTTTGATACCACTTGTATATTTCCAATTTGGATAATTGTATCTCTAAGAGGGGGAGGGTGAATTAGTGATATATTTTCTTCTGTATTTCCTTAAAACAGCATTCGAATCATGTTAAAGATTTCATTCAATGATGAAATAAATTCAATCACACATCCATAAGAACAAAACTATTTACGAGGTTCACAGTTCAATAAAAATAGATATGTTTTTTTTATTGTTTAGAAGTTATCCAAATACAGATAATCCACTAGAAAAGAAAATCCCTTTTTAGAATAAAAATAAAAGGATATTCCCCTTCAATTGTGTCTAACTATGTAAATAATATAATAGTGTGTGTTCTCCAATTTAGCACAAATAGGGTTATATAATGTTTTTGTAACAATACTTGTTACATTTGCTTATTTCCAACTTCCACAAATGTATTCTTTTGAAATAAAATTTAATTAATTAACCAGAATACTATATTTTGTTCATGGAATTTGATATAGAATTAAATTATGATTTCCTAGTCCAATTATCCCCATCTGAGACTCCCATTCTGATTTTCCAATATGATAGATATAACACTATCTCAATATGATTGAGACAATTCATAACTAATTTTCTCTCATGCTGGAAATCCCAATACAAAAATCCCAATAAAATTATCCATCCCAATATGATGACCCGAAAAATACGATGAAGAGATGAATGCAATGATCACTAAATATGATGATCAATAAAACAATTTAACAATCCTACCTATTATCCATTAACATCAATAGAGCAAGAATTATTCAAGAGGGAAACTTTGAGAACATTTCATTCTCTCAAGTAAACATTAGAGCTTCTCTCTCTACCTGTAGATAGTACACCCATCATCCATAATTAGTATTGTATGACGTACTTATCCCCTTTTATAGGAATCCAAAACGTGGTTTAATAGGGAACAACAAAAACATTACCACTCAACCAAATTCTCCAAAACGTGATTTCTATTGAATGCTGGCTGCGTTTATGCCTTCTTCAATGTTTAATGATTATTCACAAATCTTATCCATGAATTAATCATTTTTTTGACATTTCATTTCAAACTCATATCTGATTCTGATTCTCAACATCAATTTCTGATTTTCTTAGGTCTCTATCTATCGATTCACATTTTTTCAACATTTTAATTTGGATTAATCAGTATCAACTCAGATAAGATGAATCATGATCCAATTATGGAAACAAAACATCCTATTTGAATTTCAGTCACCCCTTTACAATAAATCCATCCATATCCTTCAACTCTTCTCTTGAACCTCATGATAAATTAATTTTAAAAAAATTAATATTTAATATATCAATCCAAAACCTCATAGTCTCCAATCACCATGGTTTATATCTTTTTTTTATTTTGGTTTTATGAATAATAATAGCTTCTGTTTCCCACATTTTTCACAAATCACCATCAAATTAAATTCCAATATCTTCTTTCAATAATTTATTGAACAATCATAAATTGTTGAATTCATTGTTGATAGGTTAATGTATTTATGATTTTTATTATATTCAACTCAATAAATTTTTCCTTCAGTTTTGATGAAATCTATTTTCTCTAAATAAGATGGTACACAGAATACGATGGACCAATTCTGCAACATAAAATCAAAAAAAAATTCCTTCACAAACATCAGCTTCTATCAGGAATACATCATGATTTTAAATAAAATTTATCATAGATTTACCATGATTAAACATTTAATAGGAAGTATTACAATATCCCAAGCATAAAGGAACCATATTTCTTTCCAAATCACCTTGAATACATTTTTCTAGAATTAAATAGTCATGCATATGATGGGCATGATTATGATAAGGATGATTATTATTTGGGTGAATATGATCTCTAGTACCCACTTCTATTTCTATCCAAATAAATCAATCTAATTAATATTAGCAGCTTATATTTCTACCCCCATTCATTTCATTAAGTATTCATCCCAATTATTCTTTTAAATTTTGATTTATGAGAACTCCAAGATCAGTAAAGCATCATTACATTTAAATCATATTCATGCATATTCTGATTCTTCCTCAATAGAATTACTTATTTAATAATATATTCAGTTTAAATCCAAAGAAAATTTTCTTCTAGCCAGCTTCTCCAAAATATGATAGACCTTTTTGGGCATTGTAAGTCCTATTATGTTTAATATAATGGTCGACATGATTTTCCCCAAATACAAATTGATGGGATTTTTTCTATAAAAAAAAATCATGGTAAAAAATAAAATTACTGAATACGATCACATTCATCATCTTCCTAGTCCTAACATAGTATATGAATAAATAATGTGGATATTTTATTTCTATGATTCCCAGATATCCTGAGTAAGGGTATTTGATATCTGATGTTAGAATAGAAAGTATTACATGTTTATTTCAACTATTAAGAATCCCTTTCTTATGGGATCTCAGTTGTTGTTTTACCCACATCCATGTTATGTTGGGAATGATCACATTACATATTAATTCATTAGATTAATTAATTTTATAATTTTAATATATAACACTATTTTTTTATTACATATACATGACTATTATAGACTCTATTGGAGGTGTCTTAATTTCTGTTATCTCACACCATGTTCAAGTTCTCATTGCGTACCCAAATAGAAATCATGGATATAGGTTGGGATTGGGGAAAGAAGACAATGTATGATGAATAAGATCTTTATTTCATAGGATTAGGGGATACAAGATCTATCTAGGATCATAATGATAGGTATGATATTTATTTTCTTTTCTTTTGTGAATTTTCTAACATTTATTTTCTTGGATGCGTGTATACAATTTTTTTATTTCTAGAGACATGAATGAAAAATATTTTTTATATAAAATTTCCTTAGTACTTATTTATCATATTTATATTAGTTTATTTATCTACTTTAGATATTGTTGTATATGTTATTTACAAATCTGAAATAGTCACACCAGAGGGAATAGTCTCCCCATTACACTCCCTGCCTCTTCTTTAGTAGTCAATAACTTATAGCATACATGGAGGTACACTATATTTCATGAGACCCACTAGATCATTGTATCATTTAATGTAAATAATGTTATCATGTTACATATATAATTTAAATAACTAATAATAATGTACATAGAGATTATAAAACATCATAAAACTCATAGAAATAATAATCAGTCCTTTTATAACATGATTAACACATAAAAAATAAAAAGGTTCCATAATAATTTATTTGAAACAAGATTAACCCATAGAAAAGAAATTAGTTCCGTAAAAATCTTTTTGAAATAGTCTTAATCCTTTCAGAGAAAAAATGATGATTTTATAAATGTCAAATACCCCTATTAGTGAATAGGTAACAATAAGGGTTTTTGACATTGAGTAATTAAAATATCATTAAAAGACAATTAAATAAATATTCATGAAAAAAACGATTTTATTTTGAAAATTTCCTTAAGTAAACTAAAAATTTAAAACATATTATGCAAATCCTTTTCTTTGAAAACAACATTGGAAACATAAAAAGGAAGGGCTGAAAACTATTTAATAAATTTCATGATAAAATATCCTTTACATTTGTAATATCATGTCTTAAAAATTAATTAATTTTGATAATAATTTTCTTTGAGAATGAACATTAAAGCATATAGTTTAAATAATAAGGAAAATAATCATCATGATGGTGAGAAATTATATTTCTTCCTTACATGTTAAAACAAATATTTCAATCTTATTTTTGGAAATTAGTAAATTGCAATAGTTTGGAAAATCAAATGAACTATCCTTTTAATTTTTTTTATAAAATCATACATTGGTAAAAATATACTTAACAAAAAATTTAATAAATATTAATAACATTTTCCTAAAAAATGGTTTTGAATGGAAAAGGGTTTCGAACGAAGATGGAAAAAAGGGATTTTTCATTAAAACATTTTATACATTATTTTAAGTACCAAAGAGTGTGAATAAGGTGTTATTACATTAAAATGTAACTAATGTATATATGATAAGAAATATCATGGGAAATATATATATATATAGTTATATCTTAATATTAAAAAATTATAGACTTAATCATAAACAATCTAGATAAATGATCAGATTGTAAAATATTATACTTTCCAATTTTGTAAATTTTAATCATAATACTCTGGAAAGTGTAAAATACAGTAAATATTAAAATATAATGAGGATAAAAAATTCAAGATAATATATTTAAAATCGATTTATATTCACCTCGTGAATGGATATATGTGCATAACATAACATAGGTCTTAAAGATGTTAAATTTAGAGAAAAATCTCTTACATCATCAGTAACTTTTAATAAGAAATCCCCGCGAAAGAGAGATCAAAATATAGATATATAAATACATAAACCATTAAGGATAAGGAAAAAAATGTCCTTGTGTATAATATACAACATAGAAAATAAACACATTGTGAATATATCATGTGTCTCACAGAAAGGTAAAATTGATATGGAAAACACTTATAAATATAATATCATCGAATTAGGGATGAATGAATCAATTTATTTTGTGCATAAAATATAAATAAAACTAAAAAATAAAAATAAAACCTAAAATAACCAAATTTTACCACCGTAATTATCTTTACATGATGTAAATAGTTAATTTTATGTTTAACCCAATCAATGTAAATTGAGTTAAGAAATACCCTACCCCAAAATTCATATTGGTTTAACAGTGATTTAATCTCATGTATAATTGTTTTAGAATTTTTTTAACGTATTTAATAACTATTATAATTTCTATAATATCGTAAATGATCCTTTTATAATTTCATATCATCTATTCATTAATAATATTATATTTTTCATTGGTTTGGTTGTTAATTATCTTAATTTCTCATTCTTGTTTTTTTATTAAAGTTTTAGGGATAGTGAAAATAATATATTTATATCATATCCAAAATAGTAATTATGAAATATTTATCATATTTCTACATCAATTATTCTTTTAAGAAAAATTATGATTTATGGATATTAAAAATTAACTATTTTACGATCACGGAGATCGTAGGTCTTGTGTACACATGGGTAACATTTTAATTTTTAAATGAACATTATAGAAAGGCAGAAAGTAATATTTTATAATTATTAAAGTATTATAATTACATAAATAATAGATTATTTATCTAAATATAATTATATTTATATAATTCATGTGGTGTGGTGATGAAAAGTGAGAGAGTCAATAATTTTTGAAAGTGGTAGTATACAGGTACATGAACCACGTTCTCATCTGTGAGTTTGTTTGTAGGTATGAAATAAAAAGATATATAATCTTCTCATAATTATAAATATTTCATGAATATAATAGTTATTTCATTTATATAACATATAGTTATTATATTTATCTCCATTTTTATTATGCAAAGAATTAGTGAATATGAATCACATCACTTCATGTGGTAGTAGTCTGCCATATATAAGAGAGGCATTGTTCTATCCCCTATGGAATGGAATACTAAAAATGATATATATGATATACTGACTCAATAGGTATAATTATGTTGTTAATTTCGTATATTTTTATTATATCCCTCATCATACCCAACCATGAATTGTGGTAATGAAAAAAATAATTACATTGGTTCACAAGTGGTAGTCCTTCGTACACACGAATGATGATTTCATAAAATAATTGCAGGAATACGAGAAGTAATAAACTTGTGAAATTAAAATATTAACACCTAATTATATTAAATATTTTCGGGTTATATTATAAACATGTTTTATTAATATTTAATGGTGTTTGAGGAATAAATAATATAAAAATAGTTGTTGAATATTGTTACCTCTTCTTGGGTCACTTCTTTTAGTTCATACAAATGGCCTCCGTTAATTTTATTTACGAAAAAATAAGGGTTTTATGATTATATTATAAATTTATCAAATTATTTTAGTAGTTATGTAATGAATCAATTGGTATTAAATGTGTGAATTGAAGAGGATTCATGGTTTCCTTTTATAAGAGAGGTGAGTGGTACATTTGTAATTTTTGAAAACAATTAATTTGACCCTCATTTTTTCATATGATAGTTCTTCAATAATAGATAATTATTGATACTATACATAATAACGTATCTATATGGACATAAAATATATTCATATAATTTTTATGTAATTTTAACTGTTATTTTTTTAGTTTAACCGCTAGAAACCCCATTTTATCATTAATTAATGTTTTTAATTTTTATTACTATCAATATAAATTTTATTCAAAAAACAAATTGACCTTATTATATAATATGAATTATTTTTATTCCTAAAATTTAATATATTTTTCAAAACTCAATGGACATATTTTTCAACATTTAATGTAAAATTAATCTTGTAGATGTGATAAGAAAGATGGGTTTCAAAGTGAAAATGATCAAATGATTAGAAGGTTTGTAAATCCAATTTAAATATTAAATTTATTAAAATGATTTTAAATCAATAAATATATATATATATATATATATATAATTGAATAAATTTTATTTTAATACCAATTTAAAATAATATTTAACTCTATAAATAATTTGATAAAAATAACACTGTTCAATTATGATTATGTATTTTTCACTATTCTTCAAAAAAATAAACATATCATAAAATAATAATATTTTCATCCAAATATAAAATTAAAATTATGATTTAAAAAATTATGTTTATTTTTCTAAATAAATTTTATATATGTCTGAATATATATATATATAAATAATAGATGGGAAAAATAATTGATTTTCAAGAAGTTAATTTTTTTTCAAACATGAAATGGTTTTATGTTAACTTTTGCATAATAGTAATATTTCTAATAATAAAAACTAAAATGTAATGATATAGAATTTATAAATTTCATTTAAATAATTAATCCTTATGTATTACATATTATAATTAAAATATAGAAACATTATACACATTAAAACAATTTTCAGGGAAAAATCCTTTTGAACACAAAACCAAACGTACTCTAAAATACAATATAATGATGATTCATAGCCAATTAGGAGAAATAGATATAACAAAGTAATATTTATTATATGTAAAATAATAATAAGAAAATAATTTTTTTTTAAATTACATAACATATTAATAATAAATAGCTATTTTATAAAAATTGTTATTTTTTTATTTTTCAATGAAAATCAATATTTCCCCTAAAATTCCAAAATTTCACCCAAAATTCCCTTTATTATTATGATACTAAAATGGAGTTTCTTTTAAAAAATCTCTAAAATCAATATAATTAATTTTTATACTTTATTTTATAAACATAAATTAAATTAATTATTGAATAAAATATAATTTTGACCAATAAAATTAATTTCTTGGAAACTAATTCCTTATTTACAATAAATTTATGAATAAATTTTATTGGGTATTTCATATATATATATATATATAAATGTATATATTTCATAATGTAGTCAATACTATTAATACTACCCATTTTAATGTTACAGTTATAACATTTTTATACATCATTGGTCATTTAAGCTTGGTGTTTCATATTGAATATGCTTGAGAAGATAAATCACTTTGGGTTTTGTGTGTTGAAATCTATCAATAAGATTTAATTTATTTAAAAAGAACAGTATTTTAGAGTCTATGGAATTTGAATTATCCTATACGTTTAATGAATCATTTCTTTTACTCTATAGAACATAAGTTTTTTCTTTTGAATTTTCTGCATGTAACAAGTATAGATAGGTGTAATATATTATCCCCACTCCTCATGCACTGATGATAATAATGTTAATTCCCAATATGCCCCATGCATCATAGTATTACCTATCTAAATAAATTCCATTAGTATATCCACATTGTAATATCCAAAGATGTTTTCATTTTTTTAAGAAAACCATACATCTATCATTACTATAATTTAGTATATTCATATATACATAAGATTATCCTAAGGGATCTCACTAATGTTTTTTTTCTCTATAGCTATAAAAAATAATCATACATTTCTATGTTATCAACTATATTGACCCAAATATTTAAAATAGAAATACAACATATTATTATAATGTAATTCATTATATATAAATATGATCCTTTTGATAATGGTAAAGGTTTTGTGTCTTTTGAAACCTAGATACATAAAAAATAGGAATATGAAATATCAACATCAAGTTCCCCTTAGTTGCTCACAAATAGAACCATTATTATACATATCAAACATAAAACCATTTGTTAGATCCAAGGGAAAATTGAACATCAGAATTAGTGAGCTCATATTCTCAAGAAGGGTAAAAATTGGTATGAGAATAAGTGATAAAATGTAATTATATTAAAATCATATGGTTATGAGAACATAGTCATGGAATTTTACATTCATAAAAAAGTCATATAATCATGTGTGAGGGGATAAATAAATGTTTTTTGTAAGACATGAATCATAAAATAATATAAAACATGGTACGTGATAGAATAATATTGGAATTGTGCCACATAATTAATGAGTGGAATAAAATGTGGCGTAATCATAACCATATTAATATTATGTTAAGGATCCCCCCAAGAAATTCATCACAATTAAGACTTCACCAAACAACATGAACACCTATATCAGTCTTGGGATAACCTCTCGTATGCCATCTCTTGTGAAAATGATTACCTCTTATATACTCTCTTTTTTTCTTCTAATAACACCACATGTACCCTCTTTGGGATCATAAAACATTAATCATTAACCAATTCATTTTTGTGATATTATAGACCAAACTTATCTATAATCATTATTTTTTTATTTTTATTTTACAAGGATCATGAAAACATTTAGCAATACATCAAATTTTAACCCATGTTAAATATATTAGGTTTCATGAATATTTCATCATCTGAATAAAAAAACATAAAAATAGATAATAAAGATGTTAACTTTGTATCATATCCCTAGTAAATTATAATCAATATTTATAGATGTTGTTATAAATTAAAATACCATTAAAATATCAATGGAACATTTTTCGAGGAATATTCACATTCAATTTTCAAATCACTTATTTAAAAAAATAAAAAAGATGTTCACGTGAATATTTTATATGAATTAAACTAGTTATATTTTTAATAGTATCTCTAAAGAAAATATAAGTTATTATGGTGGTAAAATTAAATCATGCTGTGTGCATAAAAATAAATATTCCTTTAAAATATTTGGTATAAATTCACAGGTATCACATTCAGAATAATATATGTGGATTTCCATAAAAATATTGTTATAGGAATTAAAATAGGTTTATTAATGAACTCAAAATAAAAATTATAGTCTGTTAAAACTAATAATGAAAAAAATTATTTGTTATATAGATAAAAATGAAAAATATTTATAACAAAATAGTGGAATAAAGTAATTTTTCCTTGAAAATAATAATTTGGACATTGAAAATCCAACAAAAAGTATAATCGTAAAGTAAAACCATTACTATATTAGTAACTTTTAGAGTCATAAATTCCATGATATAAAAAACATCAAATAAAACATTAAATAAAATATAAAAGAATGTTATTTTTAATAAATATGAAATATGAGTTTTATAAAACTGAAAAAAATATTGGTGTATAACATCACAAATGTCCAAAAGAAGACAATTTGAGAAAATAAACCCTTAACACATATGTAAAATTCAAATCAAGGTATGTTTTGAGTTGTAACTTCAAATTCCACAAATTTAAAAGTATCCATTATATAACCTTTCATATGGGACGTATATAATCTTTATAAACAAAAAAAATAGTTTTATAACATCAAACATGTCTCAATGGAACAATACCGAGATGAAGAACCCTTAACCCAAGAACTTATTTTTTAATAAGTTCTCTCACATCAAGTATGATAAATAAACATTTATTATTTATATATAATGTCACGACCCCCTCCCCACAAAGTGTACCCCTCCTGGGCCGGCAATGTGAGAAAGGAGATAATGACCCCCGAGTCCCGCCTCCAGTAGGCCCCGGGTTGGTGACTAGCACCGAGGGTATAATACACACACAAATGGGAGGCATTACCCTCTAAGAGAACACATTCAGAAGAGAGAGATAGAATAGACTCGAACCAACTCCAACTCATAACTGAAATATAAAAGAAACCCAAGTACATATATGAAATGTCATGCAAAAGCACTACAACTGAAAGGGAAAACTAAAAGTACCCAAAAGAAAGTAAAACGGCAGCGACCACAAGCCCGAACAGCTCCCCCTCCAACCGCAAGCTAGTAGTAACCAGCTTGATCTCCAGCCTGCTCCAAGTGACATGAAAAACAGTTTATATATATACATAGGGTGAGTATAACTGTATACTCAGTAGGATCCTCACCAAGCCTCTCGTGATAAAGTAAATAAAGCATGCTAAAGCCCAGTGAACTACAAGTGAAACTAACTCGTTACCTAAACAAGTATACTAAGTTCCCAACCTCACAATGGCTACTCTCACCAAGTAACGCATACAAGAAAATAGCATATAGTAAAGAATATCAAGGGTACCCCGCTACCACTTCCCCACTGGTTTTCCGCTTTTCCCCAACGACATACGTCCTGTGCATCTCTCTCCAAAGGCTTGCCCGCAGAAACCTGGGCTAAGCACCACACCATCCTCACAACCAAAAGTAACCAGGTAGTTTCAGGGAGCCACCACAGCCCGCATAACGTGTATCTACATCGGGTATAATACCTCAAGCCATTACAGCCCATACTCCGAGTAAGGATCCTCAAGCCATCATAGCCTATACACATTACACCTATAGTAGTCCATAGGATTCTATATCCATAATATATGTGTGTGAATAACCACAAGTCATTACAGCCCTCTACACACATATATGGGGTAACTAACCGTTGTGCCTCATGGAACAAGTATCTACCAAGAGAAGAGAGCGGGCCCAAAGGGGGTAGTCAGCCATTCAACCTCCCACTAGAATGTTGGGGAAAACACCTCCCCAGGGCTCAGAATCCCTGGGGTGTCAGTTTCCCTTACCGGCAGGGTGGAGTAGCATATAGTAACACAAAAAGTACAGAATATATATAACTCACAACCACACTATGGGAATTACCTAGTCATAGGCACAACTTCAGCTAACGTCTCTCAGACTCCAGGCTGCTACTTCTAAGACTAGGTATCCTATAAGAACACAACCATTTGAAGAGCTTTATTAGATTACTCCATTCTCATTTTATCAGTTCCACTGTATGTTAATTAATTCATTAAACATTAATTAACCATGAGAAATTTACCACATTAAACAAAATTGGCATCACATTCAAAAACTGTTCCTTTTTAGGATTCACATCACTATTAAATTCCAGTTTCTCCATCCCCATGGATTATAACCATTTAATCAAACTTTCATTTCAGAATTACTTTTCCATAATCTTAGGCATTCTAGAAAAACATCCTATGCTACTAAACACAAAGGGGCTCAACATGGCGAGTAGATATACTACCCGTAGATTCTTTGCCGCCTATAGAAAGAGCATAGACCCATCCTCCATCGAGAGGCTAATCACGGAAAGCACGTGGCATACCCCGCGTGTCTTCGCCTCCTTCGGAAAGAGGGTAAGCAATACCAGCTACCTTGAGAAGTGTGGAAAAGTAAAGCAGATAAACAACCAAACCAAACCACCAACATCAAACCATCACATTCATCTCATACCATCATCCTTGGTGTCCTCCCTGACACCCACATGCATAAACCGATGCATCTCGCCACACTAGGCGTCATCCGACACAACCACAAGTCCTCATACCTCCACATATCACAACAGCCATCCAGGCTCACATCAAATCACAAGCAGCAGGAAATCAAAGATCACAAAATGGGCTCTCGGACCTTTAACAAGGCATTCAACCTTCATACAAAATGATCACTCATATCTCCAAACCACAAGGCATTCAGCCTTACAAGAAAGCGGGTAACTTAGAACCCTTTTGAAATTATCGAACTAATTGTTCTTTAATCCATCTTGAGTTAACAGATTCATTAACATGCCTCTTTACCTTTATCCAATTATTTAACAAATAATTCCGGCTTTACATTATTTATCAATTTCCATCATGAAAGAGCATCTAATTAAAGAAAATCATAGATATCACTTTATCTAGGAAAACATGAGGCAAACCGTTATCACGGTACAAAGAAACAACATGCAATCAACCAATTCATTTAATTTGGTTAAAGTATTTAATTAGGTCAATTTAATTGTGATCCAAAGGGTTAAATCATGCTAATTCTACAGTTGCACATAAACAATTAGAGAAGCCATGAATCCCCTGCCTCGAAGAGTTCTTGACGTCCTTTATCCACACAACGGGTCACAGTCCTCTTCTCCTCATGATAGCTGCATCCACCGGAGGATGCCACGGTACTACAGTACCAACCAACCCCAAGAAAACCCATTAGAACCATGGAGATTACATGCTAATATGGAAGGGAGAACAAGAGAAGGTGATCCCCGAAGGAATGATGATAAAACATACCTTATATGGAAGAACGATCGACACAACTTGGTTGCATCAAACAAAGCAGAAAGGATCTGAGTAACATTTGATTGTGAAACTCCTATGGGAGTGATTTCAAGGTTCTAGCGTCTCGTAGATGAGAACCAGGAGGAAGAACAACGAAGAATTATATCTCGTTCCCTTAAAAAAAATTAGAGAGGCGAAAGTTTAAGATCCGATTTATTCTCCATTAAAAACAGATCGCATTACCCCACGCGGTTTGACCAAGTAAAAACATACCGGCCTTAGGAATAATTAATATAGGATTTATGGCCTTTGAATCGGCCTTAAAGTCCTTAAAATAAGGTTTTAAAAGTATTTTACGTCAAAGAAAACGTCAAATTTGCGATGCTGGAAACACTGTTCACATACTCAAAATTTGGAAAAGGAAAGAAAATGTCACCGTTAGACCTCACCATTCTGGAAACACTGTTCAAGTCTATAGTTGGAAGGTCACAGTTAGAAGGTTACTATTCTGGAAACACTATTCAAGTCTACAGTTGGAAGGTCACCGTCAGATGGTTATCGTTCTGGAAACACTGTTCAAGTCTACAGTTGGAAGGTCACAGTCAGAAGGTTACCATTCTAGAAACATTGTTCAAGTCTACAGTTGGAAGGTCACAGTCAGAAGGTTACCGTTCTGGAAACACTGTTCAAGTCTACAGTTGTAAGGTCACAGTTAGAAGGTTACTATTCTGGAAACACTATTCATGTCTATAGTTGGAAGGAAACAGTTAGAAGGTTACCATTCGGGAAACACTGTTCAAGTCTACAGTTGGAAGGTCACAGTTAGAAGGTTATTTTTCTGGAAACACTGTTCAAGTCTATAGTTGGAAGGTCATAGTTAGAAGGTTACTATTCTGGAAACACTATTCAAGTCTACAGTTGGAAGGTCACAATTAGAAGGTTACCGTTCTCGAAACACTGTTCAAGTCTACAGTTGGAAGGTCACAGTCAGAAGGATAACATTCTGGAAACACTGTTCAAGTCTACAGTTGGAAGGTCATAGTTAGAAGGTTACTGTTCTGGAATCACTGTTCACAGAACTGGAAATTCGGCAGAGTGTTGGGGATAAGTCACCTTGACCTTCTGGAACACCTCCAACACCACATTTTCACAAAGTAATGAACCAGGGAGGTCCGCACCATTACATTAGATACGTCTCAAAACATTCTCGTCCTCGAGAATTAAAAACCAACCCAGAAGAAAAGAGGGGTCCGAACAACCACCCCATAAGATACCTCTGAGGGGAAAACCAACATGAGTTGTTCAAAAGCTGGAACAAAAATACGACATCCGAGAGTATAGAAACAAACAATCCATAACCAAACAATTCAAACATAACATCACATCAAAGGTACATAAATAAAACATGAAAGGTCTAACCATAAAGGAAACGTCATTACACGAAAAGAGTTAAACATTAAACAACTCTGGGTACTGAGCACGTATCTGTGACTCGCGCTCCCAGGTACTCTCCTCCATGCCACCATGTCGCCACAAGACACGAACTAATGGGATAGAATTCCCACGCAAACCTTTTCCTTGTGGTCTTGGATCTCCACAGGTCGCTCCTCGAAGGTTGCATCATCGTCAATATCGATCTCTCCCCAATCGATAACATGAGATTCATCAGGAAGATAATGACAGAGCTGTGATACATGGAAAACATCATGTATCCGACTCATCTAAGGGGGAAGTGATACTCGATATGCCATAGCTCCAACATGATCCAACACCTCGAAAGGCCCAACAAACCGCGGAGAAAGCTTACTTCCACGACCAAACCTTCGCTGCCCATGGCGGGGAGTCAACTTTAGAAACACATGATCCGCAATATTAAACTCTAAGGGTCTCCTTCATTGATCAGCATATGATTTCTGACGATCTTGTGCTGTCTTCATCCTCTCACGAATAACCTGAACCATCTCTATTGTATTCTGCACTAGTTCTGGTCCGAGAAATGCTGACTCTCCGACCCCAGTCCAGCACAACGGTGAACGGCATGGCCGGCCATACAAGCCTTCAAACGGCGCCATACCGATGGTCGAGTGAAAACTATTATTGTAAGCGAACTCTACCAAGGTTAAGTGCTTCACCCATGAACCTCCAAAATCAAGAACACAATAGCGCAACATGTCTTCAAGAGTCTGGATGGTTCGCTCTGTCTGACCATCCGTTTGAGGATGAAAAGCAGTGTTAAGGCATAACTGAGAAACAAAAGCATGTTGGAGACCCCTCCACACCCTGGCGGTAAAACGTGGATCTCGATCAGAAATGATCGTCCTAGGGACTCCGTGAAGCCTCACCACCTCTTCCAGATACTGCCTTGACAAAACATCCACTGAGCTCGACTCCTTGATCGCTATGAAGTGGTATGATTTTGATAAACGATCCACTACCACCCATATAGCATCATGTCCTCCCGGTGCCCGAGGTAAACCTGTGACAAAGTACATTGAGATGTCCTCCCACTTCCACTGAGGAATATCTATGTGCTGGAGAAGACCACCAGGAACACGGTGTTCGACCTTCACCTTCTGGCAGACTAAACATCGAGACACACATTCTGCAACTGTACGCTTCAGCCCAGGCCACCAAAACTGACTCCTCAAGGATCGGTACATCTTCATCACACCAGGATGTACCACCAAGGGTGAACTATGTAACTCTCAGAGAACCGTCTCGCGCATCTCCAAGGGAACAAAAAGCCCGCCATGATACAACACTCTGTGTTGTCCATCCTCCGACCAACCATCAGGGGCCTCACCACATACAACTCAATCTCTCCAAACTTCCACTTCTAGGTCACCGAACGGAGACTCTTCCACCTTCTGCATCAGGGATGATTGCACCGTCATCTGGAAAAGACAACCTCTACCCCCAACTTCTCCCATATCAAGATGAAAAGCTTCTAGCGCTTACATCACTCTACAGGAATCACCAGATTCACGAACAACATCATTACGTATCTTTCGGCTTAGTGCGTCAGCTACAACATTCCCTTTTCCAGGTGTATATGATATTTCAAAGTCGTATTCCTCCAAGAACTCCATCCACTGATGATGCCTCAAGTTCAAGTCACGTTGGGAGAAAACATACCTCAAACTCTTATGATCGGTGAAAACCACAAAGTGCTCACCAATGAGGTAATGTCTCCACAACATCAGAGAAAACACCAAGGCTTCCAACTCAAGGTCATGGGTGGCATAGTTGCATTCATGGGGACACAACTTTTGAGACCCATAAGAAACAACTGACCTCTGCTGCATGAGAACACAGCCTAGCCCTAGATGTGAAGCTGTACAGAAAACATCAAACTGGACTCCCTCCGCTGGAAGACAAAGGACTGGAGCACTTACCAACTTCTTCTTCAGATACTCCAAAGCTGTCTGACACTGATCAGTCCATATGAACGCTTGATCCTTCCTGGTCAAATCTGTCAGAGGAGTCGAAACTCGAGTGAAATTGGCTACAAACCTCTTATAATAGCCTGCGAGACCAAGGAAACTTCGCACCTCTGACACGGTCTTGGGGGCTGGCCAAGACACCACTGCTTCTATCATCGAAGGATCCACAGCTACTCCTTGTTGGGACACAATATGTCCCAGGAAACGAACTTCTCGAGCCCAGAACTCACACTTGGACAACTTCCCAAACAACTGATGTTGGCGAAGAACTCCCAAAACGGCTCGTATATGCTCTGCATGCTCCTCTTCAGATGTGGAGTACACAAGGATGTCGTCGATGAAAACCACAACAAACTTGTCCAAGAATTCATGGAACATAGCATTCATCAACCCCATGAAAACAGCTGGATCATTCGTCATGCCGAATGGCATTACAACAAACTCATAATGCCCATGACGACAGCGGAAAGCAGTCTTCGGGATATCCTCATCCTTTACACGCATCTGATGATATCCTGACCGTAAGACTATCTTTGAGAACCAACTTGCACCATTCATTTGATCGAATAGGTCATCAATCCGCGGGAGAGGATAGCAGTTCTTTATTGTCACTTTGTTTAACCGACGATAATCGACGCACAACCGCAAACTGCCATCAGCCTTTTCCACAAACAAAACTGGTGCACCCCATGGTGACATAATTGGCCGAACAAAACCACACTACAACAGACCATCGAGCTGAATACGTAGCTCTCGTAACTCAGAAGGGGCCATCCTATACGGAGAAATAGAGATAGGAGACGCTCCTGGCTGTAGCTCGATCCCAAACTCGATCTCTCGTCAAGGGGGTAAGGATACAACCTCTTCTGGAAAGACGTCATGGTACTCCTCTACGACCCTATGAAACGCCAACCGTTGAACCTCTGAAGAACTCAGCGTCATCCCAGTCATCAAGGATGATAAGGATGGAACTCATCTATGACTCATCCGAGGATCTCTCTAACCAACAAACACCAATTTCTCTCCATCATCATCAAAGAAAACAGCCTTCTTCCTGTAGAAATCCACAACAGCCTGCACCAAATACAACCAATCCATGCCATGTATGACATCATATAGTTGTATTCGCAAACATAGGAAATCTCTCCAAGAGCGGTGTTTCCCCAACACTAGCTCACAGTCTTTACATACTTCAAACAAGTCGGATCGACCTCCAACTGGCGTAGTCAACGCCAAGGGCACTGGAAGCCTCTCTACCTCAAG
This sequence comes from Viscum album, assembly GCA_963277665.1. Taxonomy (NCBI): domain Eukaryota; kingdom Viridiplantae; phylum Streptophyta; class Magnoliopsida; order Santalales; family Viscaceae; genus Viscum; species Viscum album. The sequence continues at coordinate 64,146,759 of OY728165.1, read as the reverse complement.
TCCCAAAGCATGGACAAGGGTAGGTGATATGAAGGAGTGTGTTGCTCATAAATCAAACAAGGCATACACCAAGGTAGAAAACAAGAAAAGGGTACCTCGAACGACATCTGGCTCGCCTGGGGCTGGTAACGCTAGAGCATGAAGCTGACCACGACATACTCCATGGACTCTCTGACCCTGATGACGACCACCACCACGGTCGCGCTCTGCTCTCTGAGGACGGGGAGCGTCATGGGGTAGTCCTCTGCCTGCTCCATCTACCCTTTGGTGATCTAAAGCTGGTGCAACCTGCAGCTGCTGCCTCGGCTAAAACTACCTCAACGGAGGAACCTGGAGTGGAGTGCCTGGTGCACGATGACTGCTCTGAAAAGTCGGGAACTCCCACTGCTGATGACCACGACCACCATAAGAAAAACAAGCGCCTGGTCCCTTGGAATAGGCCTAAGAGTTGCTGCCTTCGGACAAACAATATGGGAAGGACTGGGACCTACCCTCAGGTGAACAGAAACTCTTCAGTCCTGAAAACCGGGAACCCCGGACCACAGCTCTGCTTCGTGAGGAATCATGACGATTCCCCTCTCGTGACGATCCAGTCCTGGACAATGTCCTCTCAACAACCTCTGCCCTCGCCAGCACCTCATGCTATGTCTTCAGAATAAATGGGGTGACCTGGCGCTAGATCTCTGGATGCAAAGCCTCCTCAAAATGCCTCGCCCTGGCCTCATCATCAGGTAACAGGTCTGAAGCATATCGTAGAAGGTTCTTGAAACAGATTCCAAACTCTCGAACACTGGAGGTCCCCTGTCGAAGGGTAAGAAGCTCCTGGCGACTAGACGCCTTCGCAGTCGAAGAAAGAAACTCGACTCTAAACCTGTCTCGAAACTCCTCCCATGAGATTGCTGACTCGTCACGATCAACGAGGAACAAGAACCACCACTGCCTCGCTGCTCTACGCAGCATCGTCACAACCAAGGACACCCAGTTTTCCTTCTGAGCACGAATCGAATTGAATCCTATCTCGATCTCCTCCAATCAGTCTTCTGTCACTCCATCTGAAATGGATCCCTCGTACTTCTGTAGACTCTGGCGCTGAAACTCTCAAAGTGTCTTCCTCCAAGTGTCATTATCGTCAACATGTACTCGGCGGCGTTCTGCTGGAACAACCTGCTGGGCATCTTCTGCGCAAACCTGATGAGGACGTCGACCTGGAGGCATACCTGTAAAATAACAACTGTTGGAACTCCTAAGCCTGGAATATGGAAGACTCACATTAATTAATTAATTGTTTTGTTTTATTTATTTTAGGTTACCTATCCCAAGGTCTACCCATTCAAACACATGCGCAAAGAATAATGATACATGATCCTTTCCTAGGTCTCTACCCTGGAACCGGTATCACTTTGTTTAGTAGCCATCGTAAGCTTAAAGGTCTGTGCAACAGATCATAGGGGGCCCTAAACGCCTATGTCTCTTCCGGTCTACAGTGTTTACCCCACTTTGTAAACATGAATGAAACTGTTTCCCTACCATCCCATGCATCCTCACCTGTGCCTAACTCCAAACTCCATCCTATCCCTCACCTAGAGCCTCTGATACCACTCTTTCACGACCCCCTCCCCACAAATTGTACCCCTCCTGGGCCGACAATGTGAGAAGGGAGATAATGACCCCCGAGTCCCACCTCCAGTAGGCCCTGGGTTGGCGACTAGCACCGAGGGTATAATACACACACAAATGTGAGGCATTACCCTCTAAGAGAACACATGCAGAAGAGAGAGATAGAATAGAATCCAACCAACTCCAACTCATAACTGAAATATAAAAGAAACCCAAGTACATATATGAAATGTCATGCAAAAGTACTATAACTGAAAGGGAAAACTAAAAGTACCCAAAAGAAAGTAAAACGGCAGCGACCACAAGCCCGAACAGCTCCCCCTCCAACCGCATGCTAGTAGTAACCAACATGATCTCCAACCTGCTCCAAGTGACCTGAAAAACAGTTTATATATATAAATAGGGTGAGTATAACAGTATACTCAGTAGGATCCTCCCAAAGCCTCTCGTGCAAAAGTAAAGAAAGCATGCTAAAGCCCAGTGAACAACAAGTGAAACTAACTCGTTACCTAAACAGGTATACTAAGTTCCCAACCTCACCATGGCTACTCTCACCAAGTAATGCATAAAAGAATATAGAATATAGTAAAGAATATCAAGGGTACCCCTCTACCACTTCCCCACTGGTTTTCCGCTTTTCCCCAACGACATACGTCCTGTGCATCTCTCTCCAAATGCTTGCCCACAGACACCTGGGCTATGCACCACACTGTCCTCACAACCAAAAGTAGCCAGGTAGTTTCCGGGAGCCACCACAGCCCACATAACGTGTATCATACATCAGGTATAATACCTCAAGCCATTACAGCCCATACTCCGAGTAAGGATCCTCAAGCCATCATAGCCTATACACATTACACCTATAGTAGTCCATAAGATAGTATATCCAGAATATATGTGTGTGAATAAACACAAGCCATTACAGCCCTCTACACACATATATGGGGTAACTAACCGTTGTGCCTCATGGCACAAGTATCTACCAAGAGAAGAGAGTTGGGCCAAAGGGGGTAGTCAGCCATTCAACCTCCCATCAGAATGTTGGGGAAAACACTTCCCTAGGGCTCAGAATCCCCGGGGTGTCAGTTGTCCTTACCGATTGGGTGGAGTATAGTATAGAAACACAAAAAGTACAGAATATATATAACTCACAACCACACTATGGGCATTACCTAGTCATAGGCACAACTGTAGCTAACGTCTCTCAGACTCCAGGCTGCTACTTCTAAGACTAGGTATCCTATAAGAACACAACCATTTGAAGAGCTTTATTAGATTACTCTATTCTCATTTTATCAGTTCCACTGTATGTTAATTAAATCTTTAAACATTAATTAACCATGAGCAATTTACCACATTAAACAAAATTGGCATCACATTCAAAAACTGCTCCTTTTTAGGATTCATATCAATATTAAATTCCAGTTTCTCCATCCTCGTGGATTATCACCATTTAAACAAACTTTCATTTCAGAATTACTTTTCCATAATCTCAGGCATTCTAGAAAAACATCCTATGCTACTAAACACAAAGGGGCTCAACACGGCGAGTAGATATACTACCCGTCGATTCTTTGCCGCCTATAGCAAGAGTATAGACCCATCCTCCATCGAGAGGCTAAACACGGAAAGCACATGGCATACCCCGCGTGTCTTCGCCTCCTTCGGAAAGAGGGTAAGAAATACCAGCTGCCTTGAGCAGTGGGGAAACGTAAAGCAGATAAACAACCAAACCAAACCACCAACATCTAACCATCACATTAATCTCATACCATCATCCTTGGTGTCCTCCCCGACACCCACATGCATAAACCGATGCATCTCGCCACACTAGGCGTCATCTGCCACAACCACAAGTCCTCATACCTCCACATATCACAACAGCCATCCAGGATCACAGAAAATCACAAGCAGCAGGATATCAAAGATCACAAAATGTGCTCTCGGCCCTTTAACAAGGCATTGAACCTTCATACAAAATGAGCACTCAGAGCTCGAAACCACAAGGCATTCAGCCTTACAAGCAAGCGGGTAACTTAGAACCCTTTTGAAATTATCGAAATAATAGTTTTTTAATCCATCTTCAGTTAACAGATTCATTATCATGCCTCTTTATCATTATCCAATTATTTAACAAATAATTACGGCTTTACGTTCTTTATCAATTTCCATTATGAACGAGCATCTAATTAAAGAAAATCATAGATTTCACTATATCTAGGAAAACATGTGGCAAACTGTTATCACGGTACAAAGCAACAACATGCGATCAACCAATTCTTTTAATCCGGTTCAAGTATTTAATTAGGTCAATTTCATTGTGATCCAACGGGTTAAATCATGCTAATTCTACAGTTGCACATAAACAATTAGAGAATCCATGAATCCCCTACCTCGAAGATTTCTTGACGTCCTTTATCCACACAACGGGTCACAGTCCTCTTCTCCTCACGACAGCTGCATCCATCGGAGGATGCCACGGTACGACAGTACCAACCAACCCCATGAAAAACCATTAGAACCATGGAGATTACATGCTAATATGGAACGGAGAATAAGAGAAGGTGATCCCCAAATGAATGATGATAAAACATACCTTATATGGAAGAACGATCGACACAACTTGGTTGCATCAAACAGAGCAGAACTGATCCCAGTAACGTTTGAATGTGAAACTCCTACGGGAATGATTGCAAGGTTCTGGCATCTCGTAGATGAGAACTAGTAGGAAGAATAACGAAGAATGATATCTCGTTCCCTTTAAAAAAATAAATTAGAGAGGCGACGGTTTAAGATCCGATTTATTCTCCATTAAAAACAGATCGCATTAACCCATGCAGTTTGAGCAAGTAAAAACATCCCGGCCTTAGGAATAATTAATATAGGATTTATATCCTTTGAATCGGCCTTAACGTCCTTAATATAAGGTTTTAAAAGTATTTTACGTCAAAGAAAATGTTAAATTTGCGAAGCTGGAAACACTGTTCACATACTCAAAATTTGGCAAAGGAAAGAAAAGGTCACTGTTAGACCTCAACATTCTGGAAACACTGTTCAATTCTATAGTTGGAAGGTCACAGTTAGAAGGTTACTATTCTGGAAACACTATTCAAGTCTACAGTTAGAAGGTCACAGTTAGAAGGTTACCATTCTGGAAACACTGTTCAAGTCTACAGTTGGAAGGTCACAGTCAGAAGGTTACCGTTCTGGAAACACTGTTCAAGTCTACAGTTGGAAGGTCACAGTTAGAAGGTTACTGTTCTGGAAACACTGTTCACAGAACTAGAAATTTGGCAAAGTGTTGGGGATAAGTCACCTTGACCTTCCAGAACATCTCCAACACCACATTTTCACAAAGTAATGGACCATGGAGGTCCGGGCCATTACATATAAAGACCATATTCCTACCTTTAATCCAACATATGATTAAATTTTATCTTCTTATCAATTGTTGATTAACAATATTTCATTATCATCTTCATATATATTGTTAACTATTGTGTTTTTTTTTGTATGTTTTTGTTCATAAGTTAAAAATCATTTTTCATTCATAATTCGTAATTCATAAACAAAATTTTAATAATAATATAAAAATAATATGTATTCATTATATACAAATATATATATATATATATATATATTCATATATAGTGGGGAATAAAAATAATTTATGTCACTATGAAGTGACGGTAGTTTGTACATACACATGAGTGTTGATTCCATTCATTGATATAAGGAATGAAAAAGAGATAAATAATAATTCAAAATTACATAAAAACATTATATAATTATCATAATATATATTTATATTAAATATATCATAATAACCATACATGAATGATAGGGATAGAAAATAAATCGTATCCATACATGGATGTGGTAGTCCACATGTACGCAATATCAATACTTCTATATCCAAAATGATTTAATAGAGGTGGGATATAGATGTTACATATTTATAATATCATATAAATATATTTAGGATACTTAATTAATCAATGTAAAATGTATTACACATGTTCATTGTATGTATAAGAAGATATAAAATTCAATGTTCCCAGAAAAGATTTACACATTTTCTTGGAGAGGCTACCTTTAGATTACATGTTATGCCTTGAAATATTGGTGTTAGGAGAAGACCAAAAGTTTTAGGATGAATGGATGTAATATATGAATGATTTTAAGTAAGTACTGGTAGATCTATAAGAATATAATATTTTGAATGATCGGAGGTAGTAGATTTTTTTTATAAAAGAATAGAGGGGAACATATGTAATTTCATAAACTATTTCCATAATAGAAGTTCACATTCATGTTTCTGTGGGAAAAAATTTCCATATATGGGTGGAATTATTATACATTTATCTTGTTTCCCCTCGTAAAACACAAGTTTTTTAGAGGAAGAACATTATGTTTGGTAACATATTCAACAAGAAACAATGTGTTTAAACTACCCTAGAAAGATATTACCATTATAACCAAGCCATTAAAATGGTGGGTATGAATAATAATAAATAAATTATGATATATTTATATATTTAATACTAAATATAATTTATTAATAATTTATTATAAAATAATGAATCAATTCTTTGTAATGTAATATTATTCTATAAGAATATGTTTTCTTTGAAATATATTATTATTTCTATGTGTGAGAATATATTATTAATAATTTTTTTGAAAAATTATAGAATTTATTTTATAAAATATAAATCATTTATTAAAATAAAATATTAAATTAAAATTATGTTTCTTTTTTTTTCAAAAAACCTTAATTTTTTAGTGAGCAATTACGAAATCCCGATTTTTAAAACAACCATTTGTTTTCAACCAACTGAGTAATTATTAATTTCAATTATGAAATTTAAATTACATGAAGAGAAATAATTTTTAATTTTTTATATTTATCTAATTAAAATATAATTTATTCATAAATGTACTGAATAATAGCATATGTTTATTTTTAGGGTGTAAAAAATGAATTATTTAAAAAACTATTTGTAACCTCATAATGTTTCTCTTTTTTAATTAACTAAAAAAAACACCCAATGATGAATTATTATTTTCAAATAATATTAATTTATATTAAAAAAATTATTATTATTTATCACATAGAAAATATAAAATCATTATTTTCTAGAAAAATACACTTCTTAAAAAAATATTTTTTATTGCATCTACAGGTTTAATTTTAAATTAAAATATTACAATTATGTGAATATGAATTTTATAATATTTATTATATATATGTAATAAAATTAATTTATATTATATATTTATCAAAACTTAATTTTTTCATCAATAAATATTAAAAATAGTAAAAATTAATTACCACAGTTAAGGTGAAAACTTTTTTTCGAATGAGTAAAACTATAAAATTTTTTTATAAAATAACCAAAACTAATTATAAAATATATTTTATGGATATATATTAACATTAAAATGAATATATCTCAATGTTGGTACATTATGGTTCCTTTTGGAATGTGATAAACATGGTTACACTTTTTCATTCCAAAAATTACAATGGTTCATCTCAACTCACTTATAAAATGTGGTCCCCTATCCTATCATATTCACCCCTTAAAATCCATTTTATCATATTTTACATAAAAATTCCTTACAAACTTACCTTCCAATTATATCGATACCTTGTATAACTAAAAAAATCCAACCTAAGAAGGTTTTTGTCCATAAGCTATGGAGGATGTCTGAAAAAGAGGTATCATACTTAATTGAGTGTTTAAATTTATTTTCATCTTCAAAGTCAAAAAAAATTATTAACTTATTATGAATTGAAAAAATAAATATAAACTTTAAATTTATATTTTAATATGTTATGTTATAACCAAAATATATCTTTTATAGAAAAAATGGGATATAATATAATCATTTATGTCTACGGTGAACTACCACCTCGAAAACCAATGTTATTTTTTCATGCATCACCACAAAAATATTAATATAATGATGTAATTAAAGTATATATATGTGATTTTAAATATATTTGTACAAATTTATATAGTGTATCACATATTAGTTTTTATTTTCTATCCTGTGTGAGGATAAAATATCATCCCTCGTGCATACGGGAGACTACCGTCTTACAAAGCGATGTGGTTCATTTTTATAGAAATATTTAAATAGAAGATAAGAAGGATAGATATACTTAATATAATATATATATGTTAAATATTTTATATATTAATTAAATATTTACCACTCTAAAAAGTTTATATATCATTTTTTTTCTTTAACTAAAAAATTAATACCTCTTTGGTTCATACAAATGGACGACTGCCTTTACGAAGTGATGTGATTATTTTTTCACCAATAAATCACATGGATTATATAAATAGGTAAATTTAAAGATATAATAAATTATTTATGATATTATTATAATTTTATAAATATTTATTAATACATACCTTATTTCTATAATTATCATTGAAAAATGGAAACATTATTCATTCGTGTGTATGATCTACCATCTCCATGATTGAAACAAGAATAATTATTCACAAGAATCATTCATGAATAGGTATTAGATTATAATTTTTTTATAAAAATTAAAAAAATTTCATTATTACTATTATTTATATTTTTAAATAATTTCCTCTTTTACCATTGTCAAAATAACAAATCTGTTTTGAAATATTGAACTAAACGTCCTGGAAACACACAACGTGGAATTAACTAATCATGTATTTAAATATTTCATTTAAAATAAATAAAATAAATTATATAATTATAAGGTATTAAAAATATATATGTTTGTTAAGAATAAAATAACGGATATATTCTTGTTATATAGGAGTTAATGAAAACACATTGAATGTTTGGACATGAGGTAAGGGTTTCATGTATCAATTTTTATTTCAATGAGACATACGTCATATTCACCACTGTTTTTATAATATGGTTTATATTATGATTATTTTTACTAAAATATCATAAATATATCATAAATATTAGTATTTAAATTTTAAATTTTATTATTTTATCCAAGGTGATCTGACATGAATTTTACGATGTGGTAAATAATTCTATAATCAATTTCATTCGGTTATATTACTTCTTCATTATATTTGATATTCTTTGAATATTCATATAGTGAGTTTTTATAACCTTATGTCTTATTTCCATATCTTTTATTTTTATTTACATTTGATACACATAATTGATTTATTTATTAATTTTCACTTCAACGTTATGCTCACTGTAATGGTTTCTCCTCTCACTATTACTTATATGATACATATTCCTTATTCACCACTAATTTGTATTGTGTGGTGTATATATTTTCCATCAATTTTATTTATCATTATTTTAAATAATTTTTTGGGATATTAATTCATATAAGGTTATACATTTCATTTGGTTTTTGTCTATATGTTTCTAAAGAAGTAAGTGATTTCGTCTCAATTTTCTTCTATTTATAATATTCTATTATTATAAACCTAAATTTTTTACATGGTTTATATGATTCCACATTAAATTTAATATCATGAATCCTTCATAAATCGCAGTATATAATGTTTTTTAGTTATTTAATTAATGGTTATTGGATTGACATTCACCATGTGGTAAATAAATTCTTAAGTCAATTTATTTTCATCGGGTTATATTAGATCATTCGTTGACTTTCACATGATAGGATAATGCATTTGGTGACATTTTAATATTTTATATTTTAAACTAACATGTTTTATATGGATTTACTTTTGATATCAATAATTTAATCCTTGATTGATACACACATATATAATATGATCATTGTATGAATTTCACATCACCAATTGTATTCTTTGGGACATATGTTATATTATTAACCTTCATTATTTTATATGGTGTATATACTTCCCCATTGATGTATTATATCATGAATATCCTTATTATAATAATAATTAAAGATTCTTTTTAACTTATTTTTTCATGGGGCTTATGATTTTAGGGTACCAATGTGGAAAAGACTTTTTGTTACAATAACCTTTCGGTCATGATTGTTTATATTAATGATTTGTTTAAAATAAATCATATGAACTTATTTTATTGAAACAAATACATTTAATATACACCTATAATGAATATTGTTAAATTGTTTTATTTACATTTCACACATTATTTATTAATGAATTATCAAGAATGCAATTTGTAATTGATATGGATATTCTACTTTCATTAAAAAGTAAAATAATGCTACTTAATTAATAGAAATATATAATAGTGAATTTTTAATTTATACCCTATAGATATGATGAAATTAATTAATTCAGGTTTTCAAAATAATATATTTATTAAATTTTTAATGAAGAGGAATGTTATCGGATTGATTTATTTTTAAAGAAAAAGATAATAGAGGTGTTTTTGTTTTTTTGGAAATCAATTAGAAAATAAAATAGAAGGGTTTTATAGTTTCATGGATTAGTTTATTTGGATTTTTAGAAAATGAATTGTTTAATCCATGTTTTTAATTGAATTAAAGATATTGTGGAACTAATGGTTATAGAATCCTATCCCCAAAATGGAAATCCCATGATTCCTTTGGTCTATTAATTTTGGGGTTTTCATAATCATGATTCTCTCAAAAAAAAATAATCTTTGTAACCCTATACTCAAAAATAGACATGACTAATTTATGTTACCCAATTTCATAATTAAAATTATCATTTTAGATTTATTAACCAATGATCATGATTATAATAATAACAGGGTTAGAATTAGATAAATAAATTTCAGAAAACCAAATATATGAATCAAATAAAATAAATTGATTAAAAATGATTCTCTCTTTGTCTACATAACCATATAATATGGTGGGTTTACCACCACTCCCTAGTTATTCAAGAGTAATATGGGTGAAATAAATTAAAGAGAATAAAAAATAAAACTAGAGATAAAGTGGTGGTGGACCCGACAGCGTTGCATCTTCTTTCCCTATACATTAATATAATGTTTGATCTAGTATAAGTATAACATATAAATATTTGAAGAGTCAAATATTTCTCATAAATATTTATATGTAATCTTAAAGGTTTATAACTTCATCTTGGGTAGTCCATAGTTCATAATATAATTATATTCCACCAGTTGCATTAATTTGGTCATTTTTTGGGCTTCTGAATACATTCACGGGCTGTATGATTTTTATCGATGGGAAATTTATGGACCTCTATCTGTTTATTTAAACACTTAAAATAAAATATTATTTTCATTTCCTATTATTTTTCATGATTTGATATATTTCTTCAATAAAAATTATTAAATTTTATATCTATTGTACCTCCTTTTATCTAGTTTCATTACATATCGCTTCCCTTTTCATAACACTGTGTCTTCTTCTAACAATAATAATCTATTCTTCCTTTTATAAATTTTATTATTCTCTTCTGGTAAATATTATAATAAGTTAAAAATTAAAAATATATCCACAAATATAAAAAATATTACATAACTCGTTGCATTAAAATATCTTAAAATATATTCAGGAAATAAACATATCAAATCCCTTAAAATTCATCGTAGAAAAAATTTATTATTTTATCATTTAAATAGGAATGGATTTTCATACCACCATGTGAAATATTATTCCATTATGGTTTAATTATTTGTTTACATAGCAGTTTTCATTGTATTTTATTTCCTCAAAATTTTGGGAATTTTAATTATTTAAAAAATATTTATGAATGTAAAAAAGGTATTTTTCCTCAAAAATATTTTAATCCTTTTTTAAGGGTATTTAAAATTGTTAATAATAATAAAAATTGATGTTACATATGCTCAAATGGGATTAATTTTTAATTATATTATCATAATTATTTCATATTATGGATTTTGATTGTTTTAAATGTAGTTTTAATGAACCTGTTTATTTTCCAAGGGTTAATCATGTTTCAAGGAGATTATAATCGAACCCATACCTTTTGGTTTGCATGATCGTGTTAATAAATCAATGATGGGTTTTTTTCAGTTTTATGATGAATTCAAATAGCTATATAAATTAAATATGAAATTGTTCATATATATTGTTCATGATAACATGTGGATCCATTAGTAAACATAGTCGAGTGGTTATATCATTGTTCTATAATAATCCAATGGTGGGTGGTTCCATGATAAACCAACGATAGGTGTGGTCATCATATCCATTTAATTCCATGGGTAATATCAAAATGGGATTTCATGATAATCGTTATTCAATTTATAAGATCTTATATTACGATAATGACCCTAGATACAAATACATTTTCATAATTTTTTCAATGATTATAAATTCATCATTTTGTTATTATTGATATGACATGAATCCTGATTATTGATTCTAATAACACGTACCTTTCGTAATTCCTTATAACATATTTTTATGTTTGAGGATCCATGTATTGATGGGTTTGAATATTTTTATTTTATTCCCATTCACATTGATTATGTCATTATACAAATTTCATTTCTTAGGATCACTAATGACATTCAATTGTTGATGCATATGTTTTCCTTCACTAATAAATTGATCTTACAAATATTATTTTTTATTTTCCCATCATTATCAATATTCATTTATAATGAATTATTTCTAAATTAATTTCAAATGAATGATTATGGTGGATTATAATGAAATAATAAAATATCTCTTATGTGGTAGAAATTATCATTTAAAGACGTGGTTATTGTTTATCTAATAGTATTCCAATTTTATTTAAAATAATAAAATAAAAATGTATTTGAAAATGTGAATGTTTCAATATTTCATTTGATTTTGAATTTTTTAGATGGTGAAACTTATGTCTCCTTAGTCAGTATCAATTAGTGAAATGAAGTGTTAATTTTTTTAGTATTCTAATTTATTGTGTGCATTTGTGGTATTATAGTTTCTATTAGAGGAAATAGTCAAATAGATTTGGATAATAGGGTGTTTTATGTGAAGATATCTTAATATTTATAGATACCATTATAGTTATATATGAATAAATATTATCATATGTTCTATGTTTTAAATACCCCTTTGAGGTTATGGTAAATGAGATTACTAGAGTGATTAAAAAAAATTAGAGATGCTTTATTAGGTTTAATTATATATAGTGATTTAGTTTAACATAAATACAAAATTGAAATTTGTCATAAGAATCCCTAAAAAATTAATAACCTTTATAGTTTATATGATAAGGTATACTGAAGTAATTATGGAAGAACAAGTTTTATCATATAGATAACCGTTATATTGAAAAGTGATTAGGTGAAAAATTGATTAATTTTTTTAAAAGGAGATATACATATTTTTTTGTTTTAAAAATTTTAATGTTTAAAATATCATTTGAGGTTATAAATATTTTAACTATTCATGTTAATTTAGAGTGATTTAGATGGAACCTTGGGTATTACTATTCTGTTTTGGAGATTAATGTATTATTTCAACATATAATGCTTTACTCATTTTGGGAATTATATTCTAATGTGTTAACCATTTTGGTTTTAGATAATATACAAAGATAGTTAAAATGGATTTATATCCCTTATATGGTTATTTAATCCTTTAAAATATTATTTTTAGTGCATTAGAAATATACCAGCTTGAATAATCATCTTTTGGATAAATAGATGAGATTGTTGTGGAAATTGATTAAAGAATGAAATTATACTCATCTTGTAAGTATATTTAATTATTCTCAATGTTTATATGATAAATGAATTACTGAAATCCAATTAAATGAACTAAAAAAATTTGTATTTCTATCATTTTTTATAACATCAACGATCCTTTTCAAAAAAAAATTGTTTATGGTTTTCTGGTTTATGACTTTCTCATGATCATTTAAGTTATTATTATCAATGATTTCAATGTACCTCCATAATTATTTTGAAATTATTTTTATATTCCATTTAAAACTATTTGCATCCCATGTATTCTCTTCTATTTGGAATCCAATTTTATTTTATTCCATATGACCCTTGTGCATCCTTTTCCCTCAGGTTAGGATGTTTTTATCAACTCTTTTTGCGATGAGGGCTTCAAAAATAGTTATTTTTTAAAATGAAAAACCATAAATTAAAAATTTAATGTTAAAATTTTAATTTCATTTTTTTAAATTTCTTGATTATTTAACAACCCAAATATTTTAAAACAACATAATTATGTATGTTATCAAATTCAACAAACAAAATTGAGCTTAAATGGTCCGTGAAATATATACCTGTTATAAATTATCTATTAAATTAAAATGTTTGAATAGTATCAAAAAAAATATGAAAAATATATATACATATATATCCTACACAATATAAATTATTTATTAATTCATCATAAATAATCATTCAATTTTTGGAGAATAATTTTGGTTTCTTGAAAATCATTTTTCTTGAAAAAAAATTCATTTTTTGTCAAAAAATTTTATGATTAATTTTAGATAATTTTAAAAAATTTACATCAATAATTAAATAAAATTGAAATAATTATGTCAAAAAAGTTCTTGTGTAAAATTTTTGGATTTCATAGAAAATATTGAATATTCGATGAATAGTGAGAAATACATATATTTAAAAAACTATAATTTACTTTTAACAAATAATGTAATTCAAAAGGCCCGTTATATTTTGAATGATATTTAAAGTAAGAAAAATATGATATAATCTATTTTATCAACATTATTAAATTTTAATATTATTTATAAAATTTTTTACTATAAGTATATTTTCCGGTTTAAAATGTGATCTTTTTAAAAGCTATTTTAAATTTGTTAATGTTTCTCCTTTTTATATAATAAAGAAAACCACATACTAAGGAATAAATTAAATTAAATTTATATATTATATATCAATAAATAGTAAATTATATTCATATAATAATAATAATTTTTATTATTCAAATATTTAATATAAAATTATTTTTCCCTTGAATAATACAGTTCTTGTAAAACCCCAGTACTACCTAACATCATCAGGTTTAAATTTTTTTAAAGAAATTTACAATTAGGTTAATTGAATTAGTCAATATGAATAAATATTTTGAATTAAAATAATTTATATTATCTAATAAATAATTTCTTTTTAACCATAATGAATTATGAATATTTAAATGTTATTAATGACGATTATGGTAAAAAAAGTTTTACAGGGGTTTAAACAAAGTATCAAATGATTAAAATGACCTTAAAACATATATAAAATCTATTGAATGTCCACATTTAAACCTAATTATGTATAATTATTTATAATATCTCATTTTAGAGCCTTTTATATTGTTAAAAATGTTGTTAGACCTTTCTCTTTTCAAAAATTACAAAGGTTCCACTCACCCCCTTATTAAAGGTCACCCCTATCCTATCCTATATTCAGCTTAAATGAAATTTTGTATCATTAAATATCTATCTGTATTCCATCCAATTGTATGAATAAAAGACATAGATCACTTTTTATTATCTTAAATCCTAGTATAGAAGTATTCTAGTGCTATGTTATGTAGGTTGTCTGAATAAGAGGTATTATGCTTAACAAAGCATTTTTATTTTAAATATTTTTTAAACCACTATAAAATATTTTTAATTTAGTAAAATATAAAAAAACAGTATATCCCTCACACGTATATGTTATAATTTTAATTTCCTACCCAAATCAATCTCCACTTCCATTAAATAAGAAACGAAATCATCATTCTTGTTTACATCTCACTACCAACTCACGAGTAAATGTAATTCATTTTCCATAATCATCTATACTTTCTTTTCATAATGATTGATTTAAAGTTTAGATATAAAAATGTTCAATTGTTTATAATTTTATAGTTATTAAATCATGTATTGATTATTAATTTCCATTCCATGGAGGTTATGATAACATCACTCATGTGTATGGTAGACATTCACTACGTGAAATGATGTCATTTTATTTCCACAATATTTTTACACAGAATATATGATTCATATATATAATGAATATATGTGATAGATATGACACTGTTATGATATTAATTACAAATTTATCAATATGAAAAAGGTATATATTTGTATCTTTTTTACAGTGAAAAATGATAATATCGTTCGTTTGTATCTGTGGACTATCACATCCATGAATCCATGTGATTTTTTCATCCTTAAATAACATTGATGATATATATATATTTATATTTAATGATGTAATATTTCATTTAGTGTATTATGATAATTATGGAAATATAAAATAATACACATCATCATTTCATAATGATCATGAAAAATTGAAATGTAATCCATATTTCTTTATGACGTACTATCTCTATGATTGTAACATCATTAATTTTCCATGACAATATATAATTATTGGTATTAAAAGTATAATTGACATATAAATTTGATAAATATTTCATGGTTATTAGTTTTTATATTTTAAAATAATTATCTCGTTGACCACTATCACCTCACAAAATCTATTTTGAAATGATGAATCGAACATTCTCAAGACACCTGATGTGGAATTAACTAATTAAGTATTTAAATATTTCACAAATAACATAAATTATTTAATATAATTTATTAAAATTAGAAATTTTTATTATGAAATAAATTTTTTATATAGTCTTACTATACAATAGTTAAAAGTCTCATAAAGAATTTCCAAACATGAGGTAAGGTTATCTAGTATAAATTTTTATTTCTATATTGAGTAAGCCATATTAAAAAATTGTGTATTTTTAGGGCTTATATACTACACATTGTAACATTTTATAGCCTTAATTATTTCTAATACATGATATTTTAATTTTCAATTTTAATTATTTCATCCAAGGGGGGTTGAGTTTAAAGTTACGAAGTTGTAATGAATTTTATAATTCCATTTTTTTATTAGGTTATTTTACATCTTCATTATATTTGATATTCTAGGATTATATGTGTTTATAATTGATTACCTTATATTTTATTTAAACATATTCTATTATGATTTCAGTTTGATAAACATAATATCTTTATTGAATAATACTCATTTCAATTTAATGATCATTGAATTGATTTCACGTCTCACTTTAACTTATGTGATACATATTCAATATTCACCAATAATATTTTATTTGTGATGAATAAAATACACAAGAATTTAACTTATGATTCATTTTA
This sequence comes from Viscum album, assembly GCA_963277665.1. Lineage (NCBI taxonomy): Eukaryota > Viridiplantae > Streptophyta > Magnoliopsida > Santalales > Viscaceae > Viscum > Viscum album. Next base: position 64,130,059 of record OY728165.1, on the reverse strand, counting down.
ATAATATTATTCCGATATAAAATTTCATAATAGGATCTACCTTTAATGATATTTTGATCCACATGTTTCCCAAATAATATGACATTTTATATCAGTTTTCCTTCATTCTGGAATATTTTATTATTATGCTTCTGATTTCATTTACATGTTGTAAATACATAAAATTTTCATGCAATATCATTAATACATCATGCATTATTTAATTTTATTCTTCTATCTTATTTATTTCATTCAATGAGAATTAACATGAAATTTGCGATTTGGTAAATAATTTCATTCCTCAATTTCTTTTCATTGGGTTCTAATAGATCTTCCTTAATATTATTACGACATTATTTTGAGTTTAATGACTTTTAATTGGCTTATTTATTATATCCACTTATTTTATGTGGATTAATATTTGATACATATAATTTGTTCTTTGATTAATTATCACTTCATTATCAATATGATTATAGGGATCTCTCATCTTAAATTGTCTTCTTTAGAACAGATGTTTTGTTGTACAATTTTCTTATTTTATGAGGTTTATATACATCCAATTTGATGTGTTATATCATTTATATCATTTTATTCGTGATATTCAAAGTTTTATTTTATATTAATCTTTCAAATAGATTATAATTAGGCAGTACCAAAGTAGAAAAGGATTTATATTGCAATCATTTTTCCTATGGTATTTTTTAAGGTCATGGTTTCTATAAATGAAATAATATGATATTATTATAATGAAAAAATATATTTATTATACACTGGGGATTAAGTTGATTAAAATTTTTTATTTTCATTTCATCCCTTATTTATTAATATAACATTAAAAAACATTTTTATGTAATAATGGTCGCGTCCTTTCATTTTGACCAGGTATCTTTTTCATCCATATGGTTTTTTTTTAAAGGGAAAATAAAATGTAATTTTGTAAACATGAATTATATCATAAATATATTTTTCATGCCCTTTTACCTCATTTTAAAAGTATTTAAATTGTTAATTGATACATTTTTTTAAAACAGTCACTTTTGACTCCAAATAAAAAATTGCATGAAAGGAATTTTTATTTTAACATTTAAAATATGATCATATTATCATTCCATAATGTTATTTGTTTTACTTGAGGTTTCCATTTTTTTAATGTTTACTTTCCCTTAAATGTAATTTTACAATATTTTGTGAAGTGTAAGTTTTTCAAAGGGATTTTAAAAGTAATAAAATGTTATTTTTATAATGAAATATTTCAATGATATAATAATGGTATTTAAATTTATTAATAATAGTGACCAATGATGTCATTTATGCCCCACTATGGTTATTACTTAATGATACCATCTTCATTCATTCAATGAATGGATTTTTATTTTTTGAATTTTATTTTCAACTAAACCACATATTTTCTAAGGGATAATATTTTTAAAAAGAGATTCTCAAGGAACCCGTTTCTTTTTCAATGGATAATTATAAAATTAAAGGATTTATGGTGGTTTAGTGAGTTTTATGATGAATGTTAAGATATATATAAGTTATTTATGATATAGTTCTTATAAATTTTTCAAGATGATTGGTCTTTCATATATAATCCAAGGATACGTTGTTATATTATTAACTGAGGATGTGATATTATATGATTAACCAAGGATGGGTGGTTCCATGATAATCAAATGATGGGTGTGTTTATGTTAGACCTGCATTTGATTGTGTAATAGAAGGCTTGAGTTCAACTGTATTTCATATTCCATTTATAAAATGTTATATGTAGATACATCCCAGGATTCCAATATGTTTTCAATATTATCACTATTGTAACAAATGTATCATTAAATAAATATTAATATCACATTTCTTGTGACTAATGATTCTGATTACTCATTTCAGTGTGAAAGCCTTATTCTAACTTTTCATGTTTGGTGATATTTGTATTGATGGGAATGAATATTATTTTGCAACTCCCCTGCACATTGATTATATTATTATACCCATATTATCTTATTATGATCAGTAATGATATTCATTTGTTAATGTTTATTTTTACCCTTATTGATCATCTTATCTCACCCTTCTTTTTTCATTTCCCCAACTTATCATGAATGATTTTTTATGATTTTCTTCCAGAATTGATTCATAAGAATTTGGATGAAAATATAAAGTGGAATACGAAAAATGTGGTTAGGTGGGATAAATTTCCATTTATAGACATGGGTATTGTTTATATAATATTTTTTCTAAATTTAATAAAATTATAAATTGAAAATTTACTTTAGATAGTATGTGATCCAACATTTCTTTTTGATGTTTCATTTTTTTTATGGAAAAAATTTTGTTATCATCATTATTTTCAAAGATGAAAATGTAATGCATATGGTTTTAGCACCAGATATGGGATTTTTTATTTGGGACTATAATACCTCCACCTGGTAAACCCATATTATCCTTAATCTCATTAATTTTTTTTATCATTTTTACTATTCATTATGAAAAAAAATTTATTTCGCACTACTAAATTATTTTAATTAGTATTATTATAAATAAGGAATGAATTTTACCAGATTCATCTTCTATAAGTGCTATAATTTTATATTATATAGGCTTGCAAATTGACATGATTCCAAATTTTAAAATAATGAATTTTCTATTAATAATGCAAAATTCAATTTCATTTCATTACTTCTCCAAACCATCAATTTTTTTGTAAACTATTGTAATAAATATATAAAACATAAATTTATTTAAAACATCTATTCAATAGAGATTAATATAGTTTATTATGATAAAAATAAATTAATCCCATAAAAATATATTTTAGAAAATAAATATAATCCAAAAAGTGTACTTATAAAACATAAAAGTGTAATTATTATTCCATAAACACCACTTAATTTTAAATAAAAACTAGTTTTGATAGAATATATAATATTAATCATTTTGAATAAAATGAAGAAAAAAATTATTGTTTAAACACGATCTCTATAGTCACTAAATTAAATTTCTAGGTCTAAATTGGATTGACTATATTATTAAATATATAAAATGATATAACTAAATAAAAATATTATCAATTATTAGAAATTAATAACTAATTTTTTTGTAATATAATTTTATTCATCAAAAAATTATTTTCATCAGCAGTGAATTTTATTTATTTTTTTCAGGGGAATATATTTATTTTGTTCAAATTTTATTAATGTTATTTTATAAAAATCATATAATTTATTAAATTACAAAATCAAAATTAACATATAGTGACTGTTTGCGAATTTTAAAAAATAAAATGATATTCCATTGAATACTGTAGCATATAGATTTTCAATAAATACTATATTTTACACCTATAAAGAGTATTGTTTTGTTTTCCATTACATTTAATTTAGAAATAGATCACTATTTTATTTAATAATACTATTATGTTCATTATAACCATTTCGTGTTTGAATATTTTCTAAAAATATTTTTATATATAAAGACATAATTTCTTTGAAAAAATTATTTTTATACATGAAATGTATTAGTATATTATTAAATTAAATTAATTCCATTTGATGAATTATTTTATTAAGAATTTTATATAATATTTATTATGGATATTATTTAATATTTATTTAACAATTTTCTATGCATTGGATGATAATTAAAAAATTTATTCTTAAAATGTATAATTCTAATAAAATAGTTTTTATCACATTTTTCATGGTTACTTTTATAACTAATTTATACCACATATAGGTAATTATTTTTATAAAAAATGACTACATATTTTGAATCATTATGTTCAAATTTTTTATATATTGCTCAATATTTTTTGGGGAATATGATGATTAATCACGGAAAAATTTATGACCTCACTAAAGGGTAATTTGTCATACTCTAAAATATAACTAAGTTATAAGGTCATACTGTTTTATTATAATTATTATCGGATGAATCTTATTAAAATCCAATTAATTTATGATTGTAATTTATTTGGTTGTTGGACATATATCCATGAAACTGGCCTATAAAATATTTAATTCAATGAATGTTACAATGTGTCACTCTCTCAGTTTTAAATATATATTATGTAATCACATAGGGAGAAAATAAATTTATGAATGAATATAAATTTCTTTTTTAATACTAATGATATCATTTAAATATGAAGTTTAGTTTATTTTTTAAAAAATTAGTCACCTTAAATTCTTAAGAAAAATAAAAAAATTATTTATTCAATTATTAGAAAAATAAAATAACCAAATTTAAAAATAATATAAGTAATATAAATTAATTGAGTTATTGTATTAATATAATTTAAAATATTATAATGACATATTAATGTTTTTTTAGATGATTAGATTAAATAAAAACTCTATATTATATCTTTTTATTCCAAATTAAATGAATAATGTAATGATTTACATTAATTATATTTTATCAAAATTATATGTAATTAGATTATTTAAAATTTATAAAAAAATTATACTAGAGAAAATTTATGATAATATAAGGTAGAATATATCAACATTTTTTCTATTTATTATTAAATAGTTAAATTATAAACAAAATTATAACCCCTTATGTGTTGAAAGTTGGTTACCACGGTTACAGTTAAAATAGGATTAAATAAGGGGTAAACCAAAAGATAATATTTAAAATGCCATAGAAGTGTATACTTTATATTGGATGATTGTAATTTCAATTAAATCTCTATTATATTAAAATATATTTCTATTTCAAATAATTTTTCACTATATTGACTTAGTTATATTTTAATATTTATAATAATTTAAGGTGTATCATTTCCCTCCATTATAAATTCAATCACATTACTTCACTTCTATACAACAATTTCAGAAAGATAGATTTTTATAAAATATCATCTATATCTTATAAAAACCCTAACCATGTTCTACAAGTTATGTATATTCTTAAATAACAACCTTAGGTCCCATAATAATATATCTAATGGACGTATGTCATAGAAGTGGTAATCATCTTTATCGAGTCTACCGAATTAATTTATTATTTATCATCCTATTAATTTGTTATGCACAAAAATAAATAATACATATAATATAATAATTATGAAATGAATTTTTTATTGTTAATTTATAACCATTTTTTATCTCATTTACATTCTATAAAAATTGAAAATATCACTTGTGTGTACGAATGGATTTCCATATATATATAGTGGTAGAATTAATTTTTCATTACCCTTTTAGATGGATGGTTATAAATATTTATCTCATATATATTTATATATTCATAAAATAATATTTATTTTTAAATTATAATATCATATATTTTTCTGCATTATATTAGAATAAAATAATATTTTTGGTGTTTACGTGTGGACAACCACCTCTATGAAGTCATGTAATTTGTTTTAATTATCATTTTTATTGGATGGTAATGATGATATATTTAATTAATAAACATAATATATATGATAAAATGTAGATTATATAATGGTAAATTATTATTTAACATTATTTCACTCTATCTATAGAAAACTAAACACAACATTCCTAGGTATGCATATCCTACCATTTCTATAAACAACATTATTCTTGTTTCTATCACTACCTTTTATAAATGTATCTAAATTTCTTAATTTATGATAAATATGTGGATGTTTTTGTTCTATATTTATATCATGTATAAAATTATTTATATTTTGTAACCATTACCATATTACAAGGACCATAACAATCGAACAAAAACATTCATGGAAGGCGAAGAAGTTATCACCCAAAATATGTATTTTAAATAGGAATTGTTAATAAAAATATGATAAATTATTATAAGTAAATAATATATGGTATGATCTAATTTATTATGGTTTTATAGTATATCTATTATAGATATATATATATTTTTCTCAAGTTTCAAACATGAACAAAATACATCAGACAGGTAATAAGTGTATCTTGTATTGCATTTAATTTTGTGAGACATATGACATACTCACAACATATTTATTTTATATGGTTTATGTTATTCACTTATGTATTTTATATAATTATTATTTTATATTAATCTTATTTAATGTATGATTTAAATTTATACTTTCATGGGGATTATTATTCAAAAATTACCAATGTTGTAACTATTGATTTCACAATCTCATCATTATCTATGATTGTTTATGTTGAAATATATTTTAGGGGAATTATTTTTTCCTTATATATTAAACCAAATAATATTTATTATCCAATTGTTTTTTTAAATTATATTTTATTCATTTCATTTTACACTCATGAAAGTCTGTGGATAAAACAATTCATGTTTTTATAGAAACTTGACCTTTTTATACTCTGTTGAGATTCATTTTCTTCCATATACAAAATAATATTAAAAGGAATATGAATAATATTTTTAATATTATCGACGGATTTTTTAATGTCAAGGTCAGCTATGTAACGACCGAAAGTTTAATTAATGGAAAGTACCTCTAGTTCTTATTAAATGTATCTTTATATAAAATGTTTTTGTAACATGTCAACTTCATTGGTTTTATGATAAGAATTGTGACTGTTACTTTTATAGTCGTTAAACAGTGATCACATGATTAGTATAAATATAGGGCTTTAACACATCCAATTTTACTTAGACAAAGGAAGCGATGGCCTCATCCAATAGAATTTCCCCATACGAAGCCCATTTATCAGAGCTTGTAAAGGAGGTGGCGTCCTTGAGCTTCGATCTGGACCAATCCCAATCTGAGCTTCACTATGTCAAGCTCGAACGGGACGGTCTACGGGAGAAGTGAAAGTTGATAGAAATTACGACTCGAGCGATGTTATCCGAGCCACCCCAAGAGTGTGTCAATATCGCACACCTTACCCTTAGGTCTTATGCGACTATTTTAAGAGGTTATGTATCAAATCCCTAATACTATGTTCACGTACATTATTTTTTTCATATATAATAATGAATATAATTTCTTGTCATTAATGATACAATGTAATTAGTTTTTAAAGTACAAATGGTGTTTTTAGTTATTATTTAATTAAGAAATCTATTTTATTAAATTAATCTATTTTTGAATTAAATAATATTTTAATAAAATATTATTATTATTATTAGATTAATTTTATTATATATAAATGATCATATAATTGTTTGAATGCAATTATAATTTTTGTTAAGGTTTGAAAGCCATTTTTTTAAAAAACCCATGAATTTTCGATAAATGTCGGTTTTTATTTTAAATGTGAAAATTAACATATTTAGAAAATTATTTAGATAAAATAAATGTTATTTTTGAAATCAAGATGTCGAAATTATCCAACGATGAATTTTTCAAAATTTTCTGAGAGAGAGAAATTTTTGAGTAAAAATTAAATACCGTTTTAATATATATTGTGTTTTATGACATCATAATAACCCAATAGTTATGTAATAAAATACTATAATTTTTATTTTAGGCAAATATATGTTTTACCAGTAAAATAATGTGATTTTGGGTTTTTTTGGATTACTTTTCAAAGCATTAATGGACCCCTCAGGATTTATTAACCACCTTGTCTTTTTAAATTAATTACCATGGGAGTGTGACTCACCTCCACATAAGAAACCCTAATATTTTAAGAAGTTAGGACATTGTCCTTATAAAATAATGTTTTTCTCTTACCTTTTCCAAAAACCATGGGCAAAAACCATTGGATGGTTTCTGGTTTGGATTAATTTAATGTAAGGGGTCCCAAACCTAAATAATAAAGAATTCCCTCACCTTTCCTATATAAACCCACCCAAGATGCAACTTCCTCCTCACTCAAAGCCTTTTGAGTTCATCCAGCCTCTGCCCTACTATCTCTAGAATCCTCCCAAGGTGCCTCAAGTTCCCAATAAGCCTCTCACAAGCCTCTCTCTAGCCTTTGAAAGAACACTTCCAAGTAAAAGTTTTTTCTTCCTTTCTCATTTTTTTTCAATTTTCTTTAAGTTGTTTTTCCCTTTTAATTTAAATTATTAATGTTGGGGTATGGTTTTTCACCTCACTCATAAATCCCTCTTTATGTTTGAATAGTGGGAGACCCTTTTTCTCTTATTAAATGCCTCCCATGTACACCTGTTACTATGCCGAAATTTTGAAAGGAACTTCTCTCTCCTCATTTACATTCAAGAAGTACTTTTGCATCATGAATCTAAATTCTATTACAATTGTTGGGACATGTATCTTAATATAGTGAGGAACACCTTTCTCTCTCATCAACCGTTTTTATTAATTCTTATGTCACGCCGTTACGTTGCCGAAATCACACCGATTTTCTAAGTCAATGCCATTTTGTAGTGAATACCATGCCTATATCTCCATCAAGGGTATTCAACTTTATGCACACTTACTTATTGATTATAAAGATTCATGTATGTGTTCTACATTTCTTTATCGTGGAATAAATGATTATGTTTTATGAATCCATATTTTATGTTCCATGTGGCACATTTATGCATAAAATGAAATGTTTAAGAAGGGTGTGCCATTATAGTGCTCTAATGCATTGGGTAAAGTATAATATCACGATACATCCTGTGAAATGAGTGTTGAATCATTCTAATTCATGTGCAATGACGATTTGCTCATGCTTTATGTGAAATGAAGATTTACTCATGCTCCATGTGCAATGGGCCTTGGATCATGCTAATTCCAGGTTAAGTGTTGTTTCCACATTTCCATGTTATGATTACCATGCTTTATCATGCCTTTATGTTAATTTTTCTCTTATGCTCTATTGATATGCCTATTTACTAACATGTATTGTACTTCTCATGTTATTCCATGTGTACTCCCTTACTAGGATTTATAGCTCACCTATTTCTTATGCAGGTCCTCAGGTTATCCCATGCAATGCTAAGTACGAAGGAATGTAGTGGTCATGTAAAGGATGTTTTCAATAAAGATGTTGTATTTCATGTTTTATGTTTTTATGTAATGATCATAATCCCAAAGGATAATAAACCTCTTGATCTTTTTTATTGTATCAAGTGAAGTTTTATGTAATAAATCATGTTTAATTTTGTAATAAAAGAGGGCTGTCATAGTCGGTATCAAAGGATAGGTTTGGTTATTTATGGGATTAGGATTAGAAAACCCTAATAATGCCTTAGATACAAGACTAAGTGCAATAAAAACGTCCCTAAGTTTTGATTAGTATTGAGTTAGTGGGTTATCAAGAAAATACATCCATATCTAGATATGAGCAGTTAGAGGCGGCTCTGGAAAAGATGTATCCTAGGGGTAAAACCCGAAAACACCTCCTTGAGCTAGACTCAAACGGGAACTGGTGCACGACAAAGGGCCCTGCTACAGTCATGGTTATGACACTCCTGGGGGATATGCTTTGGTAAATTCACAAGATTAGTATGAACCCTTATTATGGAAATTAAAAAAATTCCCCTAAGAATATATGTTAGAAAGTAGATCATTAAAAACCTAGATTGAAGCCTATATACACATGAGTTAAGGAAATGAATGTTTATTTATAAGTCATCAACTTTTGTCTTTGGATTACCCTTTATGTGTTACCCCCTAACATTCCTTTTATTCCATACAATGGCCACTAATAGAAAGACTCGTGCTAAAAACTGTTGTGAAGATCAGTGTGATGACTATAATAATAAGATTCCCAATCCAATGGGAGAAGGAATCGCGAACATTGACATGCTTCTCTTTCAGCTAACTTAAGTTTTGAATATAAACACCGGTCAAGAGGGATGTCCAAACCCCCTAAGAAATAACAAGTCGCTATTGAGAGCTTCATGAGACAAAGGCCTCCAACTTTTAGTGGATCATCCGCTCCCACAATCGCTGAACAATGGATCAACTCCATTTAAAATATCTTATATATCCTTAAATGTTATGAACAAGAGAAGGTTCTCCTGGAGGCTTATCGTATGGAGAGTGAAGCTGATCAATGGTGGACGTTGATCAAAAATACAAAGCCTGAGGAGGTTATCGAGGCTTTGGAATGGAAGGATTTCTGGAATATGTTTTTTGGTAAATATTTTCCACGCACCCTCTTGCTTAAGATGGAAAGGGACTTCAATTCCCTCAAGAAAAAAGTTGAAGAATCTGTTGGAGCTGACGAGGAAAACTTCACAAGGCTTGCACGTTACACTACCGGCTTTGTCGTTACCCCCAAATACAAGGTTGACCGCTTATTTGGTGGGATGAAACCTATCCTGCAGAAAGCATCAGCGATATGTGACTTAGACAGCTATGAGGAAATTGTCCGATGTGCCCTCAAGGTCGAACTAGAAATTGGAGAATCATAGGGGTATAATGGGGATAAGAAGCATAAGGTGGAATTCAATTCTGGTGGGCCGATGGATAAATCAAACAGTGCTAAAAAGATCTAGCACCCCACTTGCGAAAAGTGCAGAAAGAAGCACCTTGGAAATTTCCTTTAGGGGATGAAGAAATGCTTCAGGTGTGGAAAAGAAGGGAACCTAGCTATTAACTATCAGGTAAGAAAGACCCGCGGCTGCGACAGAGGAGAGGAACGCTCCGTTCGAACCTCAACGCGTTGTTCAATGAAAAAAATGCAAATAACTGGGTCATTTTGAGAATCTGTGGCATAATCCAAGGGTTTTTGGAGGCAACCAACAACCTCCAAGGCAGGAAGGAAGAGCTTTTTCCATCTCTTCTCCCAAAGTGAACCCTAAAAATGAAGTGGTGATAGGTACACTAGTTATTCATTCAATAATAGAGAATGTACTTTTTGATTTAGGTTCTACTCAATCTTTTATATCTTGAATGTTTAGTAGAACAATCCAAACACAACCACAAATCATTGAAGTGAAGATGTCGGTGAGTACGACAAATGGAGAAATCATTGCATCCCATGAATATATGTCCTCCCTGTTATAATCTGTGGATTTAATTTCTCGGTGAACCTCATCATACTCCCTATGATAGAATTTGAGGCAATACATGGCATTGATTGGCTTGCCTTATATAGATCCAACATAAATTTTCGGGAGAGGGAAATCACACTCTATATGGAGAATCGACCCCCGATTCTTTACAAGTGTCTGGAGGAAGATGAATCTCAATTAGCTCCATCATATCAAGCATGGATATTACTGCCTTATGAGCATGCATATCTGGCTCAGATGATTGCGTCTAAGGATGAAACCATCCTTGAAGAAATGCCTATTTTGAGAGAATTCGTTGAAGTTTTTCTCGAGGGATTGCCTGGTCTTCCTCCTAGAAGAGATGCTGAATTCTCAATTGAACTTATACCCAGGGCTTTACCAATATCCAAGACTCCATATAGAATGGATGTTGTAGAGCTTCAAGAGGTGAAGAAACAACTACAGAAGAATCTGGATAGTGGGTTTATACGCCCAAGTTCTCCACCATGGGGTGCACCACTCCACTTCTTCAAGAAAAAGGATGGGTAAATGCGGCTTTGCATCGATTATCATGAACATAACTAAATCACGATAAAGAACATGTATCCTCTCCCTTGAATATATTACTTGATCGATCGGCTGTGTGAAGCACAATACTTCTCCAAGGTTGATTTGCGGTCAGGATATTATCATGTAAGGGGGAAGAAGGAAGATGTCCCCAATACTGCTTTTCGTACAAGATACGGGCACTATGAATTCATAGTTTTTCCCTTAGGACTCACTAATGATCCAAAAATCTTAATGGACTTAATGAATAAGTCTTTAGAGATTACCTAGACAAATGGTAGTCTTTATAGATGATATTCAAATATACTCCAAAACATAGGAGGATCATGAAGACCATTTATGAACTATACTAGAGACTTTGCGCAAGGAGAAGCTCAATGAAAAGTACAGAAAGTGTGTGTTCTGGTTGAAGGATGTCTTATTCTTGGGCCATATAATAACAAGAAATGGGATATCTGTGTATCCCTCCAAAACAGATGCAATTGATGGATGGTCGAGGCCAACATCGATAACAGATATCCGTACCTTCTTGGGGTTAGCTGGATATTATCGACAATTTGTGAGAAATTTTCACTATTGTCCAACAATCGTACCAAGCTAACTCGAAAGGGAGTAAAGTTTTCTTGGAGTGATTAATGCAAAGAAAACTTCAAGGAGTTGAAAATGAGTCTTATCACTGCGTTCGTGCTCACTTTACCCACAAGTGGAGAAATTTTTGTGGTATTTAGTGATACTTTGAAGAAGGGATTAGGATGTGTGTTGATGCATAATGATAAAGTTATATCCTATGCATCAAGACTGTTGAAAATCAATGAGTGAAACTATCCAACACATGATCTGGAGTTGGCGGTGGTGATCTTTGCCTTGAAAATCTGGCGGCATTATCTCTATGAGGAGAAAAGCGAGTTATATACTGACCACAAGAGTCTTAAATATATATTCACATAGAAAGTTCTTAATATGCACCAGAGAAGATGGATCGAGCTCATCATGTATTATCACTGTTCAATCCATTACCACCCTGGGAAAGTGAACAAGGTGGCAGATGCCCTAAGTAGAAAAGATCCATCGATTTTATCAATGATGAGAATTGAGAAGGATCCAATATTATTATACATGATGAAGATGGATATGGGAATTATAGAGAAAGGAAAATCATCAATCCTTTCACAATGTATTGCTCAACTGTCTCTTTTGGAAAGGTTAATGGATGCACAAAAGGATGATGTGGGAATTCAAGAAAAAGTGGAAGCTATCGAAAAAGGGAAATCCTCGGATTTTAATGTTAATTGAAAGGAATTGTGTGGTTTAGTAAAAGACTATGTGTTCCATCATGTCCAGAGTTGAAGAAGTAAATTTTGGATGATGCACATAGTTCAAATTTCTCTATTCATAGAGGGAGCACAAAGATGTATCGAGATCTCCGAGAAAACTTTTGGTGGGACAATATGAAGAAGGAGATCGCAGAATATACATCAAAGTGCCTGGTGTGCCGGCAAGTGAAGGCAAAGAGGCATAAGTCTATGGGTATTATGCAACCATTGACCATACCAGAATGGAAATGGGAGAACATCACCATGGACTTTTTCACTGGACATCCAAGGACATCCAAAGGCAACAGTGCAATCTGGGTTGTTATGGATCTTCTTACAAAGACTGCACACTTCATTTCTATTCGGGAGGATTTTCATTGGATCAACTGGAACATACTTATATCAGGGATGTGGTAAGGTATCTTGGAGTACCACTATCTATTGTGTCTGACCGGGATCTATGATTCACCTCTATGTTGTGGAAGATTCTTCAACATGCGTTGAATACTGAACTGAACTTCATTACACCCTATCATCCTCAAACAGATGGCCAATCCGAGCAGACTATCCAAACACTTGAGGGTATGTTGAGAGCATGCTCAATGGACTTTAAAAGATAATAGGATCATCATCTTCCTATGGTTGAGTAATCTTATAATAATAGTTTCCACTCGAGAATCCAAATGGCCCCATATGAAGCCCTGTATGGGAAAAGGTGCAGAACACCAGCATGTTGGGATGAGGACAGTGAATGTAAGCTACTTGGACCAGAAATGATCGAGGAAATGGTGGAGAAGGTGAAAACCATTCCACCGCATTTCAAGGCAGCCCAGAGTCGACAGAAGAGTTATGCAGATAATATTCGACAAGACCTTGAGTTTACTGTTGGGGATATGGTTTTTCTATGCATATCTTCATGGAAGAAGGTCATGAGGGTTGTAATGAAAGGGAAGTTATGTCCAAGGTACATAGTCCCCTTCGAGATTCTTGATTGTGTTGGTGTTGTGGCCTATCGACTAGCACTTCCACCTACCATGGAAAAAGTACATGATGTCTTTCATGTATCCCTCTTAAGGAAGTACATACTGGACCCTTCACATGTACTATTTTCTGAGGTGGTACAATTGGAAGAGGTGAAACCACTGAAGATCTTAGAACATAGAGAAAAAGTTCTATGAAATAAGACAATTCCCCTCGTCAAGGTGTTGTGGAGAAACCACAATTTTGAAGAAGTGACTTGGGAATCAGTGGAAATGATGAAGCGGAGTTACCCACATCTGTTTTAGTGTGGGAAAAGGAAAATTTTGAAGGTGAAATTTCTTAATGGGGGAATATTGTAGCGACCCAAAGTTTCATTAATGGAAAATTGCTCTTGATGTTGTTAAATGTCTCTCTATATAAAATGTTTTTATAAAATGTCAAATTCATTGATTTTATGATATGAATTGTGACCGTTACTTTTATAGTCATTGAACAGTGATCACATGATTAGTATAAATATAGGGATTTAACACATCCAATTTTACTTATACAAAGGAATGGATAGCCTCATCCAAAAGAATTCCACATACGAAGCCCATTTATCGGAGATTGAAAAAGAGGTGGCATACTTGGGCTTCACTCTAGACCACACCCAATTTGAGCTTCACCATGTCAAGCTCGAACAGGGCCATCTATGGGAGAAGTGGATGTTGATAGAAATTACCACTCGAGCAATGTTATCTGAGACACCCCAAGAGTCTGTCACCGTTTCACACCTTACACGTAGGACTTATGCGGCTATTTTAAGGGGTTATGTAACAAATCGCTAATACTATGTTCATGTACATTATTATTTTTATATAATAATGAATATAATTTCTTTTTTTATTCATACATTGTAAATATTTTTAAACATACAAATGGTTTTTTTAGCTATTATTTAATTAATAAATCTATTTTATTAAATTAAGGGATTTTTTAGTTAAATAATATTTTAATAAAATATTATTATTATTATTATTATTAGATTAATTTTATTCTATATAAATGATCATATAATTGTATAAATGCAATTATAATTTTTAATAAGGTTTGAAAGCCATTTTTGTCAAAACCATTGAATTTTCGATAAATGTCAGTTTTTATTTTAAAAGTTAAAATTCAAATATTTAGAATATTATTTAGATAAAATAAATGTTTTTTTTTTGTAATCAGGGCATCGAAATTATCCAACAGTGAATTTTTCAAAATTTTCTGAGACGATAAAATATTTGAGTAAAAAATAAATACAGTTTAAATATATAATGTGTTTTATGTCATCATAATGACACAATAGTGAAGTAATAAAAAAATAATCTTTATGTTCGGCCAATATATGTTTTACCATTAAAATAATGTGATTTTGGGTTTGTTTGTATTACTTTTCAATGCATTAATGGACCCCACAAGACTTATTAAACACCTTGTATTTTTAAATTAATTTCCATTGGAGTGTGACTCACCTCCACAAAAGAAACCCAAATATTTTAATAAGTTAGGAATTTGGCCATATAAAATAATTTTTTCCTCTTCCCTTTTCCAAAATCCATGGGCAAAAACCATGGGATGGTTTTTAGTTTGGATTAATTTAATATAAGGGGTCCCAAACCTAAATAATAAAGAATTCCCTCACCTTTCCTATATAAACCCACCCATGCTCCAACTTACTCCTCACTCAAACCCTTTGGAGTTCGTCCAAAATCTGCCCAACTCTCTCTAAAATCCTCCCAAGGTTCCCAAAGCTCCCACGTAGCCTCTCACAAGCCTCTCTCTAGCTTTTGGTAGCACACTTCCAAGTAAGGGTTTTTTCTACCTTTCTCGTTTTTGTTCAATTTTCTTTAAGTTGTTTTTCCCATTTAATTTCCATTATTAATTTTGGGGTATGGTTTTTCACCTCCCACATAAATCCCTCTTTATGTTTTAATGGTGGAAGACCCTTTATCTCTCTTTAAATGCCTCCCATGTACACCCTTTACTATGCCGAAATTCCGAATGGAACTTCTCTCTCCTTATTTACATTCATGCAATACTTTTGTATCATGAATCTAAATTCCATTAAAATTGTTGGGAAATGTATCTATATGACCTACTTACTGTCCATTACATGTAAATATGATGTGGAACCACTTTATCTCTCATCAACCATTTTTATGAATTCTTATGTCACGCCGTTACGCTGCCGAAATCGCACCGATTTTCTAAGCCAATGCCATTGTGTAGTGAATACCATGCCTATTTCCCCATCAAGGGTATTCACCTTTTTTCACACTTATTGATTATAAAGATTCATGTATTAATTCCAAATTCCTTTATCATGTAAAAAATGAGAATGTTTTATGAATCCATGTTTTATGATCCATGTGGCACACTTATGCATGAAATGAAATGTTTAAGAAGGGTGCGCCCTTATAGCACTCCAATGCATTGGGTAAAGTATAGTATCATGATACGTCATGTGAAATTATTGTTGACTCATTCTAATTCATGTGAAATTATGGTTTAATTGTTCTTTATGTGCAATGAGGATTTACTCATGCTCCATGGGCAATGGGCCTTGGCTCATGCTAATTCCTTGTTAAGTGTTGTTGCCACATTTCAATGTTATGATTATCATGCTTTATCATACCTTTATGTTCATGTTTCTATTATCATATATTTATATTCCTATTTCCTAACATGTATTGTACTCCTAATGTTATTCCATGTGTAATACCTTACTGGGATTTATAGCTCACCCTTTTCTTATGCATGTCCTCAGGTTATCCCATTCAATGCTAAGTACGAAAGAATATAGTGGTCATGTAAAGGAAGTTTTCAATAAGGATGTTATATTTCATATTTTATGTTTTTATGTAATGATCCCAAGCCCCAAAGACACTAAACCTCTCAATATTCTTTATTTTATCATGTGAAGTTTTATGAAATAAATCAAGTTAAAGTTTGTAATAAAAGCACGGTTGTCATAAGCAATGTTTTAAATATTGAAAATTTGTATATAAGAATTATTTATTTTCTTTTCTATATAGGGTAAATTTTCAATTTTCACCAATCAATTGAATAGAATATTTATATAAACATGCTCTTCATGAAATTGAATTTTCCCAAAACCAATAAAACTAATTAAATTCATGAATAATTTTTTAGTTTAATTTTTTTTCAAATATATTTTTTTCATAATATTCTGAATGAAATTGTTTTCTAAAAGTGGATTTCAAAATGAAATTGATATTATCATTAATAAAGGTTTTAATGTTATTTTTATGGAACTTTTATTTATAAATGAGAATAAATGTTTTTTTATTTCTTATAATTAAATGGGAATATACTATAATTATACAATCCTTATTCTTTATAGGGATGGTTTATTGTCAACTTCACCGGGTAAATACAAATATTTTATATTCAATTTTTTCAATATAAATAATTATTGTCATTGTGTATTTATTTTTTTATTTCCCCATTCATATGATGAATTAATTGGACATATTACATGATCAGTTTGGGATATTATATCCCCTAGATGCATTTAAAGGTCTCTTGAGATAAAATAGTTTGGGTATTTCAACGACCCCTTATACATTTACATAGTATGCCCTATCACGAGGACATGATGGTATGTTTATGATGTCCAGCATTATACATCAAATTATTATGTGATTAATAATTAATTTCAACGTGATTATTTTAATAGTTCTGTTATCCCTTGAATTTTTTTTGTTCATATAATAATTTATGTGGAATTATTTGGCCATCATTCTTTCCATACATATTTTTCATCATTCTTAATTTATTAGTTAAATTGAATTTTTTCAGTTATCTGTATTCTCACATTGATTATAAATTATTTAATAAAGATATGTTCTATTGTATTTACCTCTTATTATGTATTTGAACTCAACCCTTATGTTCCTTCAATTACCTAGGATATAAATAAATAATATATGAATGAGTACAAGGATGTGTAATATTTTTATTCACTCTCTTTTTTTAATGTCTTCAAATGTAATGTCATAGTCATGTATGTGTCTAGTTAACAAAGGCTACTAAACTATTATTTCCATTAAGATATTCTTCCTTATATATATATCTATTGGAATTATGTGACCATTGGTTCTTGGTTATTGGAGTCAGGGTTGTTACAATTGGTATCATAGAGATTATAGATGAAGCATCTAGAACTAGATTTTGGAAAACATAAATTAGAGATCATTACACTATGACTAACAGTTAGGTTAATAATAATTATACGATAATATCTTAAAATTCTGAAAGGTCTTGATTTTGTGTTTTCTTGGCAGTTAATCCATGCCTAGATAATAAAATTGGAAATGTTTTTACCACATATTTATCTTGGGTAATTAGAAAAGAAATATATTTTTTCCAAAGATATATCATTCATTATTCTAGTCCATGGGGATTGTACCCCTATTGTGGACCTAGTTTGACACTATTAGGGATCCAATATTGTTAATTAATAATTTTTTATAAACAATTATAAAGGATTTAAATATATGATAATCATTGATATCATATGATAGACCTAAGGATTAACATATTGAAAATAAGGTTTCATTATTTAGATATCATATGAATATTAGTTCATGACTTCCTAATATGATTATTGTTTTTCATACTATTATTTTTTATATTAGTAAAAGGATATAAATAGAAGGAACTGTGTAAATGTTTAATTTTATGGAAAATGTTGTGATTATGAGCAACCAAACTGGATGATTACTCGAGTGAATGATTTTTTGATTATGCATAAATAGTTACCAAGATATATGATTAACACCAATCAACTTAACAAAATCTTTAACTGAACATAAAAGGAAAGGATAAAGTTTTGTTAGAGCCCTATGGGTGGATGACATGGATGAATGGAGGATAAATTTTCTTCATGTCAAGAATGATGAAATTGACACCATATATAATGGGTCAAAGGAATTTTAAGATGTTTTTCTATAAAAAATAAGGGAATAGATCAATGAATTGTGGAGAAAAAATGATGTGTACATTGGAACAAAAAAAATCACCCTATTCAACCATTTATTGTAAAATTTCTCATGTGACATGAATATGGGCATTATCTGAATCAATTCCAAAATATAGTGGGTTATCTACTAGACCAAGTAAATACGAATGACCTAATAATCATTCAAGTGGGAGGGTTTACAAGTTTATGTAATGGAAATTGATAATTTTTTTGTTAAATGGTTTTATAAATTTTATTCAGGTTATAAGCATTTTGATTTATAATTATTTTTAAAATAGTATTCATTTAATGATTTGTATGATTATGTTGAATCATACTAATAACAAGGAAATATTATTTGTTATATTGTTTTTATAAAATGTGAATCTTGGAACGATAACCCAAAATATGTCTCTGATTTTAAAAAGAGTTACTTTTTTGTGAGGATAAATATATGAAAATAAATTGATGAACAAAATTTGATAGTATTGATAAACATAAAAGGAATTAGTGATTTTATTATGAATTAATTGTTGATAGTGTAGACTAAATTATAAATTCATGGAATATATTTTATAAACATTTATTTTATTTAAGGACTTACTATATATCTATTTTTTAGAACTAGTTCTATTTGTTTTTTGATTTTTTATGGTGATTGACATTTTTAATTATTTTTTATTTGTAATTAAAAGATACATTATGGTTTTTGAGGGATTAATGTTATTTTATTTTAGAAATTTGGTGACACATATAATATTATTTTTTTTAGTTTATTCAGACATATTTTAAAAATTATTTAATGATTAATATTTATATTAATATTATTATATAATTTGGGAGAAATTATTTTCATTTTAGTGATTAAAATATTATATTGGACATCTCGTGCTAACAATTTTTTTAGTAAACATTAAAATATAGATATAAATATTTCTTATTCTTTTATGGATCTTATAATCTGTTAAAATTTTATATTTGTGCTTTTTACATTATAAATTCAACATTAATACACATTATTTGGAGAAAAAAATGATATTATAGTATAAATTGATTAAATGATAAATTATAGTTATCAAAAAAATTTAAATTGTAGATTATTGTTTAGATAGTAAAATTAAATCCCAACATTAAAATTAGGGACATGAAATAAAAATGTCATCTATTTTATTTTCAAGTTGATGATTCAATTTCATTTTTACCCGTCATAGCTTTATGGTTTTGTAGTTGTTAAAATTCTCAAGATAATTTTTTCTAACACTCTCTATTATTACTTGGGAATTAGTTTTTTATTCCATGTCTATATTTTTTCACGTCTCACTAATGTTATCATATTTTCAATCCTAGTTTCATAATGACCTCCATACTTATCTATCCCCTTATTAGGATGATGTTTTATAAAACCATTTTTTATGTGGGCTTACAATACTTTTTTAAATGAAAATCATTTATTACCAAGAATAAATTATAATGATCATCACATAATTTAGTTAATTGGTAGAGAATATTACACTATACGATTTTAAAGGAACCAATTGTTGAATATAGCATACATCACATGACATCGAGCTTAATTGAACCATCAAATAAAAATAAATAAATATAATAATTAATATTTATACATTATAATTATTAGTATTAATAGGATCAAAAACATTTTAAATAATATATAAAAGTATCACTCAATAATTTTTTTTATTAATTCTTAATAAATAAGCTCTCAATTTTTAGAAATGTTATTTTAATTATCAAAACAGATAATTTCTTAAAAAACTAATTTTATTTTGTCAATTGATAATATATTTAATTTATTCCACATTTATTTATATAATTTTGTAAAAATTAAATGATTTTTTGAATCATAATTTCAAATTTAACTTTTGTTGAAATATTGTGACATATTTAATGATATTTATTTTCAAATGAATGGTGAAAAATATTGTTTTAATGGAATATAAATGATTGTATCATGAATGAATAGAGTACCATTTTTTTAAACAACCGTAAAATTAAAATAAATTTTATTATATTTTATATAATTTAATTATGTTTAATAGAATCAATTTTTTCATTGAATATTGTATAAAAACATTTATATTTGTAAATACGCATTTTTAAAAAAAATTGTTTTTATTCAGGAAGGGTATTTTTAACATAAAATTTAAATTTGTAAATATTTTTATATTAATGATATTAAGTATTTAAATTTTATTTTTATTAATAAAATTAAAATTAATTTAATATTTTTCAGCCCATGGGATTAGTATATACCATTTTTTGTCATAGAAATGTATTTTTTTAAATCTATTTCTATCGTGTTTAGCACACATATTTTTAAAATTAATTTATAAAACATATAGGTTTTTAATTTGATAAAATATATTCCATATATTAAATTATTTTGTATAAATTTGGTAAATAATCTAATTTTATTTTCACCTAATATAAATTCAAATAGTGGTAAAAATGATCACCTTGATAAAGGGTAAATTGGGTTAATATTATATAAAACTATGTGTTGTGGAAGTTATTTTTCATCCAAAATCTTATTTATGATATTAATTTGAACCCTATCATGTTAGGATAAAAATTTATTTTTCATTGTTGATCTTATCAATGAAAATTACCAATTTAATATTTAAATCTTGGATAGTTACAATGTTCATCTCTAATAGTTTTAAATATATATTTTTTTCAAAAACTGTAAAAATATTATTATGAATTAAAATACATTTATATATATTGAATATTAAACTTTTATTAAGTTTAAATATATTTTTTAAAATTTTCAGTTATCAAATAATTTCCTTAAATATTTTTGCAGTTGTAAAACAATATGTAATCAATTATAAGAAAAGTATAATTAAATATTATAAAAAATTAAATTAATGAAATTTGACTGTGGTATATTGTTCCAAGGATTTTATAGATAAAAATTTCAAATTAGTGTTCTTTTAAAGGATTGTATTCTAAATAAATATTTTTATTTATGTATACTAAGTCAAATTACATTAATAGTCACAAAAATGTTATTAATGATATTCTATCTAAATAACCTTTTATTAAATTATGTAAAAATTATTAAAAAGATGAAATAGAAAAAATATTATAATACATGATCTATATTATAATCCACTTTTATTAATGATTCAATATTTACCTTATAAACAAAATTACAACCCCTTAAGGCTGAAAAATACTTTACCAAGGTTGAGATAAAAACAAGTTAACTAAGGCGATGATCGAAAAGAAAATGTCTAAAATAAGAAGTAAAACTAACAAATTTTTATTTTTTATGTTATTTAAACCAAATTATAACTTTTCTTGTAATTTATGGGAATTTTTATTATTTTTTATAATGACATTGTAATATTTCAATAAATTTAATAATATTATGTGTGTCATTTTCCTCCCTTACAAAATGACACCACATTCATAAATTATTTGTGAAAAATTTATTAAAATTTAATCAATAATAATAAGTTTTTAATCTAATAATCCTTATATATTTTTTTATATAATATGTTTTTTTTTTCAAATTATCAACAACTAGTCCCTTTAGAAAACATCTAAATGATATCTACCAAAGAAGAGGTAATCATATTTTTCGATTAATTAAAATTTCTTTTCTCATATAATTATTATTAATATGTTTTATCAATCATAAAATAGTTAATATAGTATAAAAAATATTCTTATATGTTATTATGATTATTTGAAAACCATTTTCTATCTCTTTTCCATCATACATATAGTGAAAAATTCACTTCTGTGTACGAATGTTTTATCATCTCTACGTGGTTGTGTAATTCAATTTTTGTCACCATTTAGCTTGGATAGTTATTAATATGTAAGTGATATTCACATATTTACTTCATAACATGATTATTATTATATAATTATATTAAATATCTACCTTTATACCTTCCAGTCCATTGGAAACAAATAACACTTCTTGTGATTATTTGTAGATAACCAACTCCATGAAGGGATGTGATTTGTTTTTTATTTTTTTATTAATTGGATTATAATAAGGATATATTTAATTAATATATTTTAATTCTGTTATACTATAACAATTATATAAATTTGACTTATTTTTTACCTCTCTTACATTCCATTTTTTGAAAAGTTAAAACTACCTTCACGCGAATGTACGAACCATTGTCTCTAGGAATAGAGAAATTAGTGTTTTAATTACTACCTTTTATGGATGAATATAAATATAATTATATTAGATGTATAATTTATAATTATTTAATTAATAGAAAAATTTATTTTATTTAACCATGATAAATTTATAATGAACAAATCTACTCAACCAAATCATACAAGGATGAAAAATCTTTTACCACTCGAAATAGTGATTTTAATAAATATTTATTAATAAATCAGTGATAAAATGTTATAATTAAATCATATGTGTTATCATATATATTGTTATGTTTCTTTTATATGTATAATATATATATATATATATTATACAGGAGGTTCAAATATGTACGATGGAAGTCGATCATCTGGTAAGGGTTTCTGATCTCATTATTACTTATGTGAGAAAAATTCCATAGTCAACACTTTGTTCTTCTATGAGGATTACATGTGTTATTTATATATGATAACACATTAATATTTTATATTCATGGTATTTAATTTTTCATTTTAATTTATTTTTTCATGTGTATTGTGATTTTAATCGTATAGAAGCAGTATAGGTTTGTTTCATGATCTAATCGTTATTAATAATTGGTTATGTTAATGTATTAGATTGGGGAATTATTTGATATTACTTTCTTAAACCGAATAAATTTTTTCCCCCTTATTTTATTTTATGAAAATATTAGCCTTCTGTTAAATATTTATTATTTTAGTAGAAAATATATTTATAAATCATGGTCTTAATGAAAATTGACTTGTTTTTATACTCTGTCGGGAATATTTTGATTCCATATCAATATATTCGATAAAATTTTTTACTTAATAATTTAAATATTCAACCATTATTTATTAAATAAATTTTGACCCATGTTTCACTTTAAAAAAAAATGAAATATTCATTCCATTTTCCATAAAAGATACCTTTTTAATTTTTACTGACAAATAGAAAGAAGTATAAGTTTGATTGAACACATAATAAAATAAATTTTCCCACCATTGTGAACACTTATTATGTTGAATATTATCTTAATATTTTGTAGGATTCCTTTATAAAAGAATGTTTTTTCTTCATATTCTATAATTTTTTTTAAATGTATATTTCAAAATGAAAATTGTATTTTATTTAAAAACATTCTTAATGATATTTTAATATAATTTAAGTACATTAAAAAATATAACACATTTTTTTTATAATCCAATGGTGATCTTATGTAACGATACTTTAGTGACTCATTTTTTTCTAGTAATTCCTTTTAATATATCAATGAATATTTTTTGGGAAAGGTTCTGATAATAAGGGGTTTTTGATGTTCATAGATCCAAGAATTGATGTTATAAAATCATTAATAATATTAAAATAATGCAGACATAGTCTTCCAAAAATAGTTTGTTATATATTGAATTTATCGTAATATTGAATCTATAGGGCCATTATTTAATCTAAAACATGGGGTTTTCCCAAGGTTTTACCTAATGTTGGTCAATTTCAGACATCTGGATGAGGCTTTTATTGGTGGCCACATTATGTGGATTAGATAATAAATTTCATAAATTTATTTATTTAATACCCTAAAACCAAATTTCTACCTTATGTAACATTTTTTGGATATTCTATAAGGTTACCCCCATAACCCGTGGATATTTGAGAGGATCCTATGACATTATTCATTTGCATATTGAAATTTGATTATGAAAAAATGATTTTTTTGAGGTGGATTGCAATGTAATGAACACGTTGGATCTCCCTCATTACTGGTGAAAAAAATTCATCTCCAACATTTGATCCAATTTCATGTAGTGGACTGTGTTTATGGATTTCCACCACAATCAATTTATCTATCATGAATTATATATCTTCATCACATGGAACTATAATTTTACATCCCCTGTAAGATGCTTAATTGATAAATTAATTAATATATGTGTTTTTATGGGTAAAATTTTAATAAAAAATCGCACACCATAGTCACATGATATAATGGTAGGCCATAGCCTCCCCCTAGAAGGTAAATCCAACCCATCAAGCCTTTTTTTATTTGTTGAATAGTGTATGCATTCCCAATAGGCCTGAATCCCATTAAAAATCTAACTTGAAGTCCAACCTCTTCCCCCTACATTGAAAGCATTGTCTTTAATTTCCACTACATAGCCCTTCCTATGGAACACTACCCAACATCTCCTTCATCCATGACCATCCCGTCATGAATAAAAGTTCCACTACACTAAACTGGTGACCATAGATATTTTTGTGTTCTCCAATTATTGCTCATTACTCTATGATCAACTGACATAGATCACTTCCCCAACATCATGCAGCTCCACACATACCTCCACATCATTTCCACCAAAATACATCACATCACATGCCTCCATAGGCCTAATAGTTTACCCACATGTTCGCTGCATCACACTGAACCACCAGCCCCGATTTCAAGCACCCACAAATCAGTTCAACCACTGAGTCTAGAGTTGATGGCAGCTGCGAACAACTTCCCCAGAAATAAATATGTAAAAGAAACACACAATTAATCATACAATTGAGAGATATAGTATTACAAGGTCCTCATACCACTATGTAATACCCCATACTAACTACAAAAAATAAACTATTAAATCAATTTATTTTTCCCCTTTCTAATAGAAATGGTTTCCTCATTCCATGGATTATTTGATAAGAATACTTATAATTTTATGGTTTTACCATTTTTATGTATATTTATATCCTAACCCATGGGGTCATGGTTTGACGTGGTTATGTAGGTTTTAGTGTGATCGATCCTCTAGTTTCATGGTAGATTAAATAACCCTGATCCAGATGGTAATATGTTAGATATAAGGTTATTTTCTGGGTGATTCTCGATAGATCCAATATTTATACAAACTTTATAAATTATAATGGAGTGATGGGTCAATCTATTTGGGTTTAGGGTGGCTAGAATGTGGCCAAATTAGATGTATCATGCATGGAGACACCATATCCAATACTCTTGACATGAATCATAGTGGAAGACGTAGTAGAAGCAGTGTTGCTAAGTGTATGAGAAAATTCATGGGATTATCTGGAAAACCCAATTAAATGGTGTGTAGTTCTGAAACACACCCTATAAATTCCCCTATCTATAGTGGCATAGTTGTTTTTGGAATATAATGATCACACATAGTATGCATTGTCCTACATGTCGTTTGACCATCCCTGCATGACATCTCCTGAAAGATACACATAACTTGGAACCCATACTGGATGAAATTTTGTGTACCCTAAGAGTACTCAATCACAACCATGATTACATAAAAAGTAACTGACACCATATCATGACAAGCTTCCTAGGCACAACCTGAAGTATACAGTTCTGACCAGGAGCACATGGGCAGGCTGTGAGTGGGTGAGAAACACAATGCAGAACAGTTTGACACCATTATGTGATACATGCTGAACAATGCTATGTGTTATCTAGTAAACATCCATGAGAATAGGTGAGTCCATAAGACAATTGACCCCTAGAGCACACCATTTGGTTATTATGGGGACTTTCATACTATATATCTCATTCTTCTGGAATCATATTTGGCCATGTGAGTAGCCCATCTAGAGAAATTTTCAATGTGGAATGAAATTGGTTTCTTTTATAGTGGATTTTGATATGTGATATGAGGTGCTGAGATCATTAATCTTATTTATGAGATGGTGAAAAATAGAAATGGTGCAAATGGATCATCGGAGATCTGTGATAGTTGAAAACTGCTATCACAATAGGGTTTAGTCCCCCGTACTCCATACACTTTTTAAGTTTGACACCTAATGCACTGTCATGGGTCCTCTACTCCAAGAGTAGATACCCTCTAAATCACTAGGTTTTGGATCCTTTGTCAATAACTATTGATAGGCATCCACCTGATGCACTATGGTGTGGGTCCTCCACCCTCTAATTGTAACTACCCAATGGGACTAAGGAAAAAGTCTTATACCCACTTTGTTGATTACCCTAAGGAACTTTAGAGAATGTTAACTATCGGTACCTATCATGAGTCACCCTCTAGACTCACTAATAATTCATTCCCATACCCTCTGTTGTTTACCCCACTATGGTACCAAGGCATGGGTCATATTCCAACTTTGTTTTACCCTATAATGAACTATGGCATGGGTCATATACCCTCCATGTGGACCCACAATATAGTATTATTGTGTGGGCCCTCTACCCACTGAGTGGAACCCCATAATTCGATAAGTAAATGTCCCTCTATTGATACCTTTTGAGTGAATCCCCCTAACACATATGGGTTCTTATCCTATGTTCACTGATTGGAGCCTCCTATTGTGATAGGATGTGGGTCCTCCTTTACTTTAGTGCAACACATTTTTAATCTAGGGACTGGGTCATATATATATATACTGAGTAGAATACAACTATAGTACTAGATATTTTTCAAGTACTAAATATTATTCCCCCATGGGATATGGTGATGTGTCCTGGTATGGCCCCAATAAATAACATTCTTAGACATACATTTGAGATGCATTGCATTGACTATGTACCATTGGAGTTATAGGAAGACTCTTAATCCTATGTTGGCTTTGAGAAAGAGATACCCTTTTCAATCATCAATGTACTTTAATGATCACATATATATCTCTGTTTTTCATTTCCCTCTTTCATTGGGTTTAGATGACTACTTTGACCGTATTTCTCTATTTCTCCCATTTTTTTCTGGGTTACCTAATGGGTGTGTATATAATCACCCCTGTATGTGATTTCCCCACACATTTTATGTTTTATACTAACAATGGACTAGTCAGTGGTGAAATTTTTAGAGCTTATGTATAGATAGGTTCATTGAACAAAGACAATTGTTGATCATGGTTATTAGGATTGAGACTCTCTTAATGTTCTTCATTCTAGTTGTTTTTTGGTTGGGACTTCATTTCTTACTAGGTATGTATTATTTCATTTTCAATAATGTTTTATTATTTACCACCCAGATTAATTTGGTATATTAATTTCATTCCTGGATTACTCTAGGGGACATAAATCATTCTGATATTATTCTAAACTGTTTCATGGATGTGGTTGGTTTTAGTCCTACATGCCCAGTGGTCAAAGGCCTCCAATATCATTTATGAATTATCAAAGTTGGTCATTATCCACTGTCCTATTGGAGGCTGGTTTAGGGTTGTGGTGTCCCAAAAAACAACCATCCTAGAAGTCCCCTATGGGTTGGAAATTACAAATTGCAATCATTGTAGTACATTACTTGAGTTGTTGTTTAGTGTTTTTAACTTTCAAAGAATTATTTGGGACTTTGGTGGATAATATTTTTAAATTTTATTGAGCGTGTATTTTATTCTAGAGAACCCAGTATAGGTGCAATGTCCACTGTATAAATTAACCATGTCTTGGAATACCTACTTGTTAACTTGGAATATTAATACATTGGTTGTAGGAAATAATATTACATCCATAATATATGATTGATTATATTGAATATTTTTATTGACTCATCTACCCATATATATAATCTCTTTTACCTTTGTATGTCTTTATTAATTTCATTATTTATCAATAATGAATATTAGATTAGAATTTGACATAGTTTCATGATGAATAAAAATTTAGAATTCCTTATATAGTTCATGGGAAATATTATGTGGTGTTACCTCTATGTGAAAACTCAATTTTGAAACCACCTATTCAAGGGTGTATGTACCAACATCTAATAGTCTGAGAGGATCAGAGTTCACATGATGAGTAGTAAATTTCTCCATATGGAAATGAAAATGTTACATCTAGGATTATCATGTTATACGAGATCCATTGAATGATACCACTAAGGTTTCAGGTCGATAAATACCATTGAGGAGGTGGTTTTTGTTCTCCAGATATCAAAACACAACAGATTGGAATGTTTTAATGAAAACACATCTTTTCAATAAGAAACATTGTCTCTAGAGGTCATAGAGGATATCACAGGAATTCTAGGTGGAAAATATGTCCATTAGAGTTATATTCTCCCAATCATTCATGGTGTTCACGAAACCCCTTTTAGTGTGGTAGAGTACCAAATTGATATTAGAGTGTGAAATTCGTTGGATAAGACCCATATTGATAGTTTTCCTAGTGGAAAGACTTACCTATGGTGATTTTGGTAATTGTAATCGCTCTTTTTTCTAGAAATAGTAGAACTTACACCACTAATATACATCCATCTCACATAATTAAATCCTTTTTGGTGAGTAAATAGATCTTAAGGAAGATAGTGTATATGTGTGAAATATCAATATCTTTGACTTGAATATTTGGGGTTTTTATCATACTCTAAGGTGTCTTTATGATCCATAGATATGTAATACATGCATTCATATGTAAATATGGATTCATGTAGTAGTGTAATGTGTCCTCGAGACTCCAGGTTTGTTCCTAGTATGACATGGTTCATATCTATTCTAGTTTTAGTTTATCTGCATGATCACAAGGCACTTCTCCATGTACATAACCCCCACCTGAGGCCTCTTGATACTAGTACCTCATTATTTCTTAAAACTTGTTTTTTAGAAACCCCTGGATATGGTCAATTATTGAACCCTTTTCTGACAATCGGACCTGACTCTATGAGGATATAGTGTGTATTATGTAGAATCATTCCATAGATGGTAGTGGGGACCTATAATGTTTTACCTTAGTGAGGACTACCTACTTACTGTCCTTGGCTATATGACTATCAATATTGAGGGTTACATTGTACCTTAGGATGTGGTTTGATATTTTCCTTCATGGGTGAGAAATAATCATATTTGGAGTTGAATGAGATCATTTGTAAGTGGATACAAATGATTTTATTAATTTACATGTATGAATCATGGAGAAGGGGATGATATGATATTATAATTTATTATGATGGTGGATTAGTATGAGGATGCACTCGTTGGGGATGAGTCAGGTTGTCCCCTAATCTAGAGTATACCTTATACATGTACGTGTTCCAAGGATGCTCTTATTTTTTTCTAACACATCAATTCTTTGTAACTAATTTATTTGTTAAAGGTTTTAGGAATAATGGATGAACCTATTGGGAATTTTATAAAAGTTCTCTCATCATATTGTATGTGTAATCTGGTATGTATATAAAAAAAAGTAGTGCATAATCATATTAATTATACTATTAATTATTAGAAACACTAAAACCAAGATTAGAGTATATTTCCACATATATTTTACAATTTATCTATTTAAATTAATATATACCGTCTACTAAATTTATTTCCTCATTTTCAGTGATCAAATAAAAAACTATTTTCGTTTCATCATTGTTTCAAATGAAAAAAGGGTGTATTCCCTATATAGTTTAACCATAAGAGTTCTGAAAACATTCAAACATCATCGCAGAATCACTTAGGCTCTACTAAAAATCATTCAAGTGTTTGATGATCATTTTTTATCAAAACTGAATCCTTCATGAGGAGAAGGTATCATTTTGGTGTAGGATGACAACATATCGTCGTACTTGAAAATGTTCTAGGAGAAGAGATATCTAGTGCACAAATGAATCCTATCTACAAAAAAATGAGTGAAAATAAATGAAAATTGAAAGGGTTTAAGAAATTTTAATAACCATTATTAAATTGAGATCAGGGTAGAAAATATGAATTTCATTGGGGGACTCATTATGTTGTTAATCCCAAGAGAACTTATGTCTATATTATAATATAATTATTCCAATTTACATAACATGTTATAATCACATGGATAATATAAATATTATTCCTTTGAATAAATAATTTTTTATTTATTAAAATTACATTTAATCTGAAATTTATCACTCAAAAATTAATCCTAGTGCACCAATCCACTTCAATATTTATCTATCATTTAATAACTACTTTTTATTTTTATAATTATATATCATGGAATTATTCTCTAATAAATAATTAAAAATTTTATTCACTCAATGAGTGAATAAAGATATATTAAATATTAATATATAAATATATTTTTAACTTTGGAATTAATAATAAAAAATATATATTATATATTCATTTACTTAAATAAAATATTTTTTAGCTATTAAATATATAAAAAATGTTGATTCTCTTTAACAACAAGTCACTAAATATTTTTGTTCAAAATATCAATAATAATTATCAAACAATGTGTAGGAATAACATTTATCCTTTATTTTAAATTCATATTGAGTTTATCAGGTTTTATAAATATGATTAATTTCTATACCTCAAGGCCCCATTAATTTTGGAATTAGGATATTCCACAAATATTACAAGGATAGGGTCTATTAACATGAAAAATCTCATTAAAAATAGAAACAAATGATTCAACGACATGTGACCTTTGACAAACATACATTATGCAAAACATTTTCTTTTTTTCAATATCTATTATTATGTAAGTTTCAATATGGTTTCATGAAACTATGTGATGAACTTGTTTTTCTTTGAATTTGTTGAAATGAACTTAAGAATATAAAACTATGACCATGGACATATTGGGCAGGTTTCTCAAAGAAATATTCCCTAAATATTTTGTTGGCATGTGATGCACGGTCATATCTATCAACATAGATTCTGTTAATGAAATGGTTACCATGAATCTCCCTTCTATTATACTATTAAATGAACCGTTTCAAAAGATATTATCGGAGGGTTGTATTCCATACATATGATGGATACATGAGCTAGACATAGAATTTTCCTCCTATAATGCATCACATGAGTAAATGACATGTCACCCATGTATTTTAACAAACTAAATATATCCATCCATTTTAGGGATTCCTAAACCATCCCACCATTATCTAAAAGGTTGATCGTATTCCCCACATCATGGAAACCAGTTTTATGGTGTAACATGATTACACATTGAAATGATTTCACCCATTAAGTAATAAAATAAATAGTATAAATTAAATAAACTTTTTTCATGTCCCATTCATACATTAGAAATCCTCACTAAAACAATAGTGAAAGAAATAATAAACATATGATAGAATATAAAATTAATAAATAGAATAATAAACATGCATATTTTTTAGTCTCCATCTATTGTAAGGTAGAGACACCAAAAATGTAACCAAAAGATTCTCTTTCATTACTCAATTGTTTTTATTTATACCATCCATCATTATAAAAAATTAAAATACTATACATGGCTAATTAATGGAGATAAACTAAAAACTGACATGAATCAATAGATAAATTCTCTCAAAAGTAGACATCAAACTCAATCAATAACCCATAAAAATGATAAAATAAACATGGGATCATAATCACTTAGTGGGCCGCCACAACCTACTGAATTTTTTGAAATCCATTTCAAAAATAGTTTATCAAATACTTGTTTCAATCCTAATGTATAAAATAAACATCCACATGCTTTTAAAAATCAGGCCCCGTGAGCACTTTCATTCAACAGTAATTTTTATAAATTTAAAATATGGGTTTTTAAATATTTTTTATTAAATAACTAAATCAAGGAAAAAATAATAATATGTTTTTATTCTTTCCCAAAATATCATTAAAATCACATGTTCATAAAATATTTCATTGAAACACCATTTTAATAAAATACATAAATATATACCCTATACATTTTCATTTTTTAAATCATACATTCAAACTATATTAAAACACTCGTTTGAATGTAAGACAAAACACAACCAAGATGATGCACGAACCCTATAGTGGAATACAACACTAAGGAAAAATAATCAATTAATGGTACCAATATAATCAATCAGACTAGGGTAATATAATTGAATTGTGAGAAAAATCCCCAATAGTGTATATAGTGACCCAAGCCTTTTACATAAAACATTTCTTGATTTTAAGCAAAATTAATCACCAGAGTAAATGCTAAAGATCGTTAAGTCTAGTGTCTTGGAAGTCAAGGTACATAAAACATGGGGAAAAAACTTTTTATTTAATCTCCATAAATAGATTCTAACTTCCTTTAATCCTTTACATATGCGTACGGTACCCTGTGGAACATATGAACAATGGGATGAGCTAAAAAGTCTAGTAAGGGAATGAACATAAGGATACATCTCAAATACATGAATTAAGAGGCATGAAATAATGATATCCAAATCATGAAACTTATAAAATCATTTAATATAAGAATGGGAACATATAAACATGGAATCATATAAATGTGGAAGAATCATAAAACATTTCTTTTGTATGGGTCAAGGCTAACCACCAATACCATCTCCCATTTTATTATGGGTCAACGCTAACCTCCAATCCCGTTTCACATCACATCTCATGAGACTTATCTTTACCCAATGCATTGGAGTGCTATCTGGGTGCACCCATATCATCATTTTCATGAATATTCTTTCTGCATAAATATTCTTTCCACATAAATATTCATTCCACATGAGTAATCATACAATATCAATTGTTCAAAAACATTATGTTACCCATGGAGAGAATTGGGTACCTGTTTCCTCACAGATTTCGGGGATGACCTCCTGGACGGGAGATTCAAACATTCCGATCCGTTTCTAGCGGGTTTGTTCGTAGAACCGGAAACATCCAATGATTCCACATCCATTTGGACCAACTTTCCAACGGCAGGTGCTCATTATCTTGTGGACTGATGAGGCTTAGGAATTTGCATTGGTCGAGAGGATGGGATGTCAGACTCATCACACCTTTTTGAGGGGAATTATTGTCTACTCCGGGACTCTCTTTATAGATTTAAGTTATGTTTGTGAATCCTTATTACATTACCAAGTATAAAATGCGCTTTCCTTTAGTTTTAACAATCAATGATTAAATATGCAAGAAATTTAGAGAATCTTTTATATGTATTCGAGGTTATTCATCAACAGAGAATCATCTATATCTGTTTAGAGATTCTTGGTCAATGGTATCCTTCAAAACATTTATATAAAAGTCTCTTGGTCATTATGATGACCAGGCTGGTTTTAAAGCCACTCAGTGGGGCACTTGAAGTTTATCATCATTCAGAAGGGCAGGGATTATTTCAAAGTTGGGATCGAACCCAGAAAATGGGCTACCTACGTATCCTTTGTTTTGGAAAAGGAATCAGAACCCACGTAGTTCGAGTAATGGAGTATGATGTTTATGATTGATGGCTCAAAGAAGAATGTCATAATTACTTTTACACTCTAAGCTCATGTGAGTCATGCTCGGTGTGAGAAACAAGAGGTATTGGTAAAAAATAGACAATTGTGCCATGAAAGATGCAATCATAAGAATTTGTTTGGGGCTTATGTATGTATGACTGCCCAGATAGATGAAGGTTTAGGATTTACTTTTAGGGAGAAAATCCATGAACAGGGTCCATAAAGTTATATGTGCTTCATGGAGATTTGAATACTCTAATCTTGGGGCTTACTCCTAAGGAGGATGCCCAAGTTAGGAGGGGACTTATGATTGGGTTTTACTCTTGAAAAGGAATCCCAAATCAAGGGTAAATTAGGACTGGTTAAGAGAAATTTAAGGGGGCTAGGGGTTTACTCATGAAAAGGAAACCCAAGATTATGACTGGGACTTACTCCTAAAAGGAGGCCTAGGTTAGGGGACTTGGGGATTACTCCTGAAAAGGAAGCCCAATATTATGAATGAGACTTATTCCTGAAAAGGAGACCCAGGTTAGGGATTAAAGTTTGGGGCTTACTCCTGAGGAGGATGCCCAAGTTTGGGAACTTTAAGAATTTGGGGCTTAGAACTAAAGAAGGATGCCCAAGTTAAAGGATTCTCTCATCTTAAAGGATGAGGTTAAATGAATGAACTCTCCATAATTTGTGACATAAGGATATTTAAATCACTAGGTTTTGAGAGATATTCCACAGAATTCCTTTCAGATAAGGAAGTCAAATCAAGAAATCATTCCATAAATGGCTTTGATGAGTGTCTTGAAGACTGAATCTTGAAAAGGAAAGGTGAAATGGCTTAAGAGGGGTAAAATGGGCAAGATGGGCACCCAAAAAGATAGGGGCGCGCATGTCTTGGAAGGCGCGCAAGTCTTCCGTGGGCGCGCAAGTATTGGTCGCTCATGTATACCTGCGCGACACATGGTGTACTTGCGCGATTTTCAACCAGCATTGAAATACTTGAGCGACTCTTTTTTAAACCCTTTAGAATCCTCTTGAGGTTCTTCCAGAAAAGGGACGCGCAAGTTATATTGAAAGAAATAAGTTGGCGCTCAAGTGTTTGATAAGTTTCAACACTTAGGTGTTCCTTCTTCTCTTTAGATCTTCCGTTCTAGGTAAGAAATTACCTTATAAGTGTTCTGGAAGATTTGAGAAGAGACATGGGCGTCGGGAGCTTCAATCCGAGTTTTTGGAAAAAAGATCCCTTAATGGGGGGCCCACAGGGTCTATTTATAGGCAGGAGAAGACCCCGGGCGGTTACCGGGCGGTTACCACTTAGGTCGCGCAAGTCACTTGCGCGACCAAGAGCGTTGCGCAAGTGTACTTGCACGACAGTAAGATAACATACACGGTGCAGTTGTTGTTGATCCATTGTTCATGCCTTTGTCGATTTTTTATGCTTTCTTCAAAGGTTGAATCACTCTGAGCTCAG
Organism: Viscum album; assembly: GCA_963277665.1. Classification (NCBI taxonomy): domain Eukaryota; kingdom Viridiplantae; phylum Streptophyta; class Magnoliopsida; order Santalales; family Viscaceae; genus Viscum; species Viscum album. The sequence goes on along the minus strand of OY728165.1, from coordinate 64,094,637 downwards.
ATATTCCCTTTTCCGACCATTTGATTATGTGACGAAAGGAGCGTCAACAAAAGTCCCCCCTCAGAGATGGATCCGGAGAGAAATGAGGATTTGACTCTGAGGAAATCGAATCCATTCAAAGGAAAAGGGGGGGGGGGGGGCGCAAGTCTTCAGTGCGCAGGGGGCGGCGCGCAAGTTTGCGTCGCGCAAGCCTTAAGCACTCTGGGTACGACGCGCAGATAGGCTTCCTGGCCTATAAATACACGGCATCACCTCCGTACAAGTATCTGGATTTCCGGACTTCATACCTTCTCAAGCTCTCGCCACGCAGGTCACCTAAGCCACGCAAGTCTCTTTTCCACTGTTCCCTCGTTGTCGCACTCCTGTAAAGGTATTCGTACTTGCGCGGTTTATACTTGCGCGTCAAAAACTAACGCGACACACGAAATACTTGCGCGCCATTGTTTAGATTTGCGCGACTTAATGCCTAGGCCATTTTTTCCGAATTCTTTCACAAATTTTATGAAAAATAAACCCATTTAAGAGTTAAATTTGTTCAAATTTTTGTGCAGATTCAATGGATCCTAAGGGAATTGGAACGGCTGATGAACTGGCTAGCAAGCGGGTTGATGACATGATGAACATTATTGGCCATGATTACTATGATATCTGTGACAGCACATTCCCATATTTGGATAAGTACTTGAAGAAATATCATCATAATTTCCCACAGAGAATCTACCTTTCTCTGTGTGGTCATGGTCATCTGCAAGGAGTCAATGTTCCAAATGAAAACAATTATACCCCTGAGATGCAGCTGCACTACTACTTCTCTATTTTGGTTATGATGTGCATTAAGAGTAACAACAATGGTGTGAACATTCAAATTCTTCCTCCATGTAATTTCCTTGCAGATATGAAAATGGAAAACCCATGGGCTGAAATGTTTTCCACTAATGGTTCGTGGAGAGAAGATAAACATGGTATTAGAGCAATATCTGAAAAGAGTACTCTCTCTAAAAGGCTCTTTACTTCCTATTATCCATTCTCAAATCCATGTATGCATCTTCCAAGTCTCTTGGACAAAAACAGAGTCACTGTTTGATCAGCAGAAAATTTTCTCAAACCGAACTCAAGAACATCCTTTTACAATCGTTCCAAGAAGAGCTGGTATCACTGCATCTGTTATTGTATCCAGTTGAATGAATGAATTCCAGGTGGTTGCTAATGAAGCTCAGGATGCTACAAATCAAATGAAGTGTTATGTTGAAAGCCTCTTGTAATTATCGAAAAAGATAAGAGACTCCAGTCTGTGGATGTCCTTCTAACTCTTGTGTATCAATGAAAAACACTTTTGTCTTCAATCATTTGTACCTGCAATATTTTCACTACCTGCTTAAAATTAACTTAAGACAATGGGCCCAGTAAGTATAGTTTGATTTTTACTATGATTATTACAAATAATCCTAAAAACTTTGAACCTTTTAATTGCTCAATATTACCTAAATCATACAAAAACTGTATATTTAGTGAGCTGGAACTTGACTTTTATTCAGAGTTCCTTTGTCTTTTGTGTGGGCAGTTTAAAGTCATGCACGCCGGACATAAAAGGGGCTAATGTTTAAGGTCGAAATAGCTTTGACCAAAATGGATTAAAATGGATTCAATTCCTTGACAATTTATCTGAAAACATATTACCATACTCAAGTATGAGAGAAAATATGTAAACTATGGCTTAAGAATATTTGAATCTGGGGAATGATATGAAAAAGAGCTAAAAGGCATTAGGAGAAGTAGTTTCCAAGAATGAAGTTACTATTATTTAACAAAACCCGCCAGGGGGTTGAAATATGCAGGGCCACCTATGGGCATTGGCTTCATGGTCAAATAAATAGCATCTTTCGGCTGACAAGTCTGTTATGCAGACTGTTTATGCAAGGCCACCTACGGGCACGTGCTGCATAGTCAGGAAAAAGAACTCCCAGAAATTTACATTCTTAGTGCCAAAATCCAGTGAAAGTTTATGGAGATTCAAATTTTCTAAAGTATAGATTTTGTTATATGGAAAGAGGTACTTGATTATGGAGAAGATATTTTCGAAAAAGAATACCGAAGAACTAGATGAATATCACTCCTACGAAGGTCTGACCCAAACGTTGGGAAGAAGAATAAACCATAGACTTGAATACTTTCAGATCATGAAAAATGATATGGGACAAATATGTTAAGGATGGCTATTTTTTGCGGATCCCTACATACTGTCGTTTAAGAAAAATAAGGACAAAAGAAGCATTCTTACCAAGAATGAAGTTACTATTATTTAACAAAACCCATTAAGGGGTTGAAATATGCAGGGCCACCTATGGGCATTGGATGCATGGACAAATAAATAGCATCTTTCGGCTGACAAGTCTGTTATGTGGACTGTTTATGCAAGGCCACCTATTGGCACGTGCTGCATAGTAAGGCAAAAGAATTCTCAGAAGTTTTACATTTTTGTGATTAGATGTCATGAAAAGGGTTATGAAGATCTGAAAATATTTAAGGTTAGGATTATAACACATAAATATGGGTATTTTCCAATGTATATAGAGATACATAGGTCAATGAAAACCATAATCATGTTGTGGGTGGGTCCTGAATTGAAATTTTGGACTTCACTACGTATCTCATAAGAATGAGAATCAAGCCATACGTAGTTCTTGAAATGCCGTTTAACGTCGTGCAGGACGAAAGTATGAGAAATCATAGTTTAGGGTCATAGAATTCGGACCATAATAATGAATACACAGTGTGCGTTTTCATGAGGACTTTTCAGTTAAGGGACTGAAAGTAAAATTTGGGGTTAGGCCCAAAAGACTTGGGGCTGGATTCGAGGGATACTCGAACGTTCCTACGTATCCCAAAAGGATGGGAATCAAGCCCACGTAGTTCTAGAACAACCCTTTGTACAAATTTGGTTCGTACATGTGAAGGGTGAAAGGGGACTTTAGTGCAATGATGGTTTAACCTAAGATAAAAAGTTTAGGCATTACCATGTATGCATGTAGTCTTTTAAAAATGAAAACCATTATTGAAAAATCAATGTCAATAATAGTTCTCTCTCAAGTGAGGAAATCAAAGAATATTGTAGTTTATTGTCGTACCGGACAAAAGTGTTGTATAGTTTAACGTCATATAACAAGGACGAAAGTGAATCAATGTAAAGATATTGATTCTAGGGGCGGTTTCACGAATCAACATCATATGAGATGGTGGTGAACCAATGTGAAGAGATTGTTTTTGGGCTTGAACCTTGGGAGGTTTCCTAAATACCCAGCCTGGAGGGCAAGGATCAAAGTCTGTGTAGTTAAATTAAAGAATTAATTAATGATCAAGTTGTTCTTATGGACAATGATCTAATAAAAAATGTTGTTGGGACTTACACATGGTTAGTGGCCCAAAGGGAGTGTTATGGTTGATGTTCGCTCTAAGCTCACGTGATTCATACTCGGTGTGAGAAACAAGAGGTAATAACTACCTTAACGATGCACAGTTTAATGTCATGTAGGACATAAAAAAGGGACTATGCAGTTTAATGTCTTGCAGTCAGGACTATTGGTGCTGCACAGTTTAGTGTCATGTAGCAGGGACAAAATACAGTTTAATGCCATGTAGGACCTATCAAGGATTTTTTGTACAGTTTAGCGTCATGTAGTTAGGACGATGGGGATAAAATAGTTTAACGTCATATTGGACGAAAGTGCGAATAGCTTAAGGTCATATGCATGGACCGTGGATGGTGCAATTTAATGTCATGCTGGACCTTTGATGATTATATAGTTTAACGTCTTTCCGGACGTGAGGGACTTTTATACAGTTTAGCGTCATGTAGTTAGGACGTTGGGGATAAAATAGTTTAACGTCATATTGGACGAAAGTGTGAATAGTTTAAGGTCATATGCATGGACCGTGGATGGGGCAGTTTAATGTCATGCTGGACCTTTGAAGATTATATAGTTTAACGTCTTTCTGGACGTGAGGGACTTTTATACAGTTTAGCATCATGTAGTTAGTACGTCACAGTTTAGCGTCTTGCTGGACATAAGGGATTTGCAAATAGTTTACGGTGATATACATGGACCAGGGATGATGTAGTTTAAGGTCATGCTGGACGGTTTAGGGAACTTTTTCACAGTTTAATGTCGTGTGGGACGAAGTTGCAGTTTAAAGTCATACTGGACCATTACTGTATAGTTTAACGTCATATAGCAAGGACGAACTGGTGTTGTACAGTTTAAAGTCATGTAGCTAGGACTAAGGTGAACCAATATGAGGATATCAGTTCTGGGGACTTTTTACAGTTTAACGTCATGTTGGACGATGAAAGTGCCACACAGTTTAATGTCATGTTGCTAGGACACAATATAGTTTAATGTCATCTTGGACAAATAAGGAACTTCTCTATAGATTAATGTCATGTAGATAGGACATAATACAATTTAGTGTCTTGTAGGAAAAACATGAACCAATGTGATTGTTTTGGATCTGGGAACAATATTTTGTGTTTATACAAAATACTTCTTCAGAAATCGGGCATTAGTTGGAGTCGCGATGTGTTCTCCATCCATTGAGATTAGAGAATACGCTCCATTGGAGTAGACCTTATGTATTGAATATGGTCCTTCCCATTTTGGTTCAATCTTGGGAGGCTTCTTTACTGGTATCATTGGTGCTCTGAGAACCAATACCAATTCTCCCTGAATGAATGAACGAAGACGAACTTTTTTGTTAAAAGCTCGTGCTATTCCATTCTGATAGATTTCCAAGTGGTGAAAAGTGCACAATCTTTTCTCATCTAACTGTTCCAATTCATTCAACCGCTTTTGGGATTTCTCATCTGTAGATAACTGATCACAAATGTCTATTCTGTGTGAGGGCAATTGAATTTCAATTGGCAAGACTGCTTCTATTCCATATACCAATGAATATGGAGTTGACCGCGTTTCATTGCGAGTGGTAGTCCGATAAGCCCATAAATCATGAAAGAGTTTATCAGGCCATGACCTCTTATCTTTATCCACCATCTTTTGAAGTATATTTGAAAGAGTCTTGTTGAAGGCTTCTATCTGGCCATTAGCTGGCGCATGATATCGATATGAATGGTTGGACTTAATGTTGTATTCTTGATACAATTTCTTTACCTCAGAAGAACAGAAGTTCATGCCGTTGTCCCTCAATATGGTATGAGGGACACCAAATCTAGTAATGATGTTAGACATGATGAAGCTAACAATGCATTTAGAACTGACTTCTTTGAGAGGTACTGCCTCTGCCCATTTGGAAAAGTAATCAGTAGCAGTAAGAATGTACTTAAACTGCTTGGCCGTAGCTGAAGGGTAAGGTCCCACCACATCTATTCCCCATGTGGAAAATGGCCATTAGTATTTAGCTGTGTCAAGCAACTCTGGAGGATTATGAATGAAGTTGGCATATACTTGGAATGAATGACACTTCTTTGTAAAATTAACACAATCTTGTATCATTGAAGGCCAAAAGTATCCAAGCCTTCGAATTTGATCAGACAGTCTATGTCCAGACTGGTGGGCACCACAGACTCCTGCATGCACTGCTTTTATGACATCCATTGTCTCTTCACCATCAATACATCTGAAGAGAACTCCATCAAAACCACATTTGTAGAGAATTTTCTCAAGGTGGTTTGGGCTATCATAAATAGTAAAATTGACCACACGTCGCCGAATTTGTTCTTTGTCGGCTCTATCATGTGGAAGTGTTCCATTTTGAAGGTATTCCCTGATAGGTGACATCCATCCTGTAGTATGACCATACGGTTCAGGAATGGGACTAATTTCATTAATTTCCTCTGTTCTGACTTGAACATAAGGTGAAATTGCACGACGGTGGGCAATACAGATGGTTGTCTCGTCCCGATTTGGATCTTCTAAAGCTGTGGCTATATTAGCCAGTGCATCAGCTTGAGCATTTTGTGATCTTGGGACATAAGAAAATGTCGGTTCTGAAGGGAATTCCGACATTAACTCTCTGACGTAATCATACAAAGGGATTAATTCTTCTTTTCTGATGGCATAATCCCCATTGACTTGTTTGATTACCAGGTATGAATCAAATTTTTCCTTTAAGTGATTCACTTGTGCTTGAAGTGATAATTCCAAGCCTCTAATGAGAGCTTGGTATTCAGCATCATTATTGGTACCACCTTCCCACAACAAAAAGGAATAAGGTAACACTGCCTTATCTGGAGAAATGAGCACAATTCCTAAACCAACTTTGTTAAATTTAGGATTTTCCATTTTCTTCCCTGTTGGACTTCTAGAAGCACCATCAAAATACATTTCCCATGTTTGAGGACTCTCTTGAATAGATAAAACTTCCTCATCAGGGAGTTCGATATCTGAATACGTGTCTTCCACTGAAGGATGTTCAGCCATGAAATCAGCCAGAGCTTGGCCCTTAATTGCCTTTTGAGACATATACTGAATGTCAAACTGCTGTAGAATAACCTCCCACCTTGCCAGACGTCCTGTAAGAATTGGACGACTAAGGATGAATTTGAGCGGATTATTACAAGATACCAATTGGACCTCGTGATGTTGCATGTAGTGTCTCAGTTTCTGAACTGCAAAGATTAATGCTAGGCAGCAATTTTAAATACTTGAATACCGGGTTTCTGCTTCAAGCATAGTTCTACTGAGATAGTAGAGACTATTTTCATTCCCAGCATCATTCTTTTGAGCGAGAAAGGCACCCAATGATTGCTCTAAAGCTATCACATAGAGGATAAGTGGTCTACCCTCAGAAGGTGGCATGAGTACTGGTGGACTCAAGAGGTATTTCTTGAGAACATAAAATGCTTCTTGACATTCTTCAGTCCACTGGTAAGTGACTCATTTCTTCAATAATTTGGTAAAGGGTAAACTTTTGCCTGCCAAATTAGCGATGAAACACCGAATGTAGGCTAAGTGTCCTTGAAGTCCTCTTAATCCTTTCAAATTATGAGGAGGTGACATACCAAGGATTGATTTGGTCTTCTCAGGATCGACTTCAATACCACGATGGCGTACAACAAAGCCGGGGAATTTTCCTCAGGTTACCCCAAAAGCACATTTTAAGGGTTTCATCTTTAAATTATGTTGTCGAAGCTTGTGAAATATGACTTCAAAATCAGCCAAGTGATTAGAACGTTGTTTATATTTGACCACCAAATCATCTACATAGCATTCAACAAACTTCCTTAAAAGAGGTTTGAAGATACGATGCATGGCGCGTTGATATGTTGCACCTGCATTCTTTAAACCAAAGGGCATCACCCGGTAACAAAACACACCTTGAGGAGCTCTGAAGGCTGTATATTCCTCATCTTCTGGGGCCATTCGGATCTGATTATATCTAGAATATCCATCCACGAAAGAAAGTACTTCATAGCCAGCCGTCGCATCAATTAAGAGTTCTGTAATCGGAACTAGGAAATCATCTTTAGGACAATACCGATTAAGATCTATGAAATCGATGCAAACCCTAATTTGTCCGTTATTCTTCTTTACAAGGACAAATGTTATCCAACCACTTGGGATATTGAACTTCTCTGACGAAGTTGGATTTGATCAGATTATCCACTTCAGCTTCAATTTTGGAAGCATAAGTTGGGTGTGTTCTTCTCGCGGCTTGTTTAAAACCTCGATGTTCTTTTGGTAAACCCAAATGATGAGTAGCAACATCAAGATCAAGCCTAGGAATTTCTGTATAATTCCAAGCAAAAATATCTTTATTTTTCTTTAGAAAAAAAATATACATCTCTTTATCTTCAAGGGACATGGCCGCACTAATTAAAGTGGGGCGTGGATCTTTCTCTGTACCCAGATTTACTTCTCTGAGTTCATACACAGTGGTAGAGATACCCTCTTCAAATTCTCGAGGAGCATCTCTAAGATCTTCCTCTTCCTCTTCATCATGTGTTATTTCTCCCATTTATACTTGCAAAGTAGATGAAAAAACGAAATTCTCATGATCATAAGAGATGTCAAAATTTTCACATTTTGAAGAAGAAGCTTCCATTTCCGACCCAATTGATGATAAAGGGTCTTCTTTGGGAATCAAAGAGGAGATGATGGATCGAGAATAGACATCATTATTCACCTCTGGTGTTTCTATAACTTCTTCTGGCATGATTAGCGAAGTATAGACTTGTTGGACTTCATCACCACTTATTCTTTCATCACTGCTTGGTAGGTTACCAATTTCTCCCATGTTGTCTGGATCGATCGTCGTAATTGACATTATGGATCTTTCCATAAGAGTATTTTGATTTGGGCCTAATTTGTCAATTTGACTGATAGGTAACACATAATCTGTACTCATATGTGAAAATGGATTTATTGGAATTTTCTCCAAACCATATGGATAATTAACTTTGGTAATTTCATTCATTGTAGATTTTTCTCTTCCCTTCATGTGATAAAATTCTGCCTCAATGTATTGAGACTCACATGTCTTGAACGGGGCCTTATCACCATACAATGGTCCAACTTGACCATCAAAACAGTATTTGAGACATTGATGGTATGATGAAGGAATAGCTGCATGCTGATGTAGCCAGGGTCTTCCAAGCAAGATATTGAAAGCTGAGTCTTGATCAACAATCATGAAATCCGAATTGGATACAAGATCTCCAAACTGAGTTCTGAGTGTAACTTTTCCCAGTGGTTCTTGTTCACTTTTATCATATCCTTGTAACATCGTGGTAGAAGGAGATAAATCAGATTCCGTAAGGCCCAATCGACGAAGTGTACGAATGGGCATGAGGTTGACTCCTGAACCATTGTCAATGAAAGCTCTTCGAACATCTACACCATTGACTTTGACAGATAAGTACACAGGTTTTATGTTCCCATGCACAACATCATCTTCATCTTTATTAGTAAAAGATATCACTGCATGGCATTCTGTAGGATTATTCTCTATGTGATAGATTTCAGCTGCAACAATTTCAGCTTCAAACTCCTGAGGACATGACAAAGATTCGATGAGTGCTTCCCGAAGATCTTTTGACAGATTCAAAGCATCCAAAATTGATAACTTGGATGGTACATGGGCCAAGTGTTTCAATATATCATACTTTTGATCTAGAGGTCTGCGTTTCCCAATAGGAATATGTGGTTTAGCGAGTACCTTGGAAGCAGATGCTTTGGAAGCTGATGCATCTTGTATTGAAGTTGGCAACATCCTTGGTTTTGGAAGATTAGACTGATTAGATCCATTTACTTGCTGATATAAAGAAGATGGAACCTTTAATCGGTCTTCCAAAATAACTCTGCCAAAACTGAGTTGGCCATTGGCAGAAGAACTTTCTTGTTCTTTTGGAGCTTGCTGAAGGGCTCTACCACGGGTTTCTGCTGCATATACAGTGCTAGCAGGGGTAAAATTAGAGTAGTGGCTTCGGAAAGATCCACGTCTTCCCCTGTATCCCAAAACTCTAGAACCTCCTCGGATTCCCTTATTTGATACAGGGAATTCAGGCTCATCAAGACTGGAATATGGATCTGTTAATTGAATCATATTAACAGAACCAAAGATTAACTCTTCGTCTGATAAAGACTCTGCCTGGTTAGCCTGTTTAGGCTGTGCCGTTTGGTGGGACGGTGCCCGTGGCTTTGAAGTAGATGGCATGAAATCTGCCAGAGTCAAAGACAATTTAGGCTTTGATACATACTCATCTTCTCCTGATTCCTCTTTCTTCTTTGAATTGCGCTGCCCTTTTGAGGATTTATCTTTTGATGGAGGCTTTACTGCAGCTTTTGTAGGAGACACAATTGGCTTCTTCAATTGTGTTCGCAAAATGGAATGGGTCTGATTGATTGTCTTTCTGACCATCCAATCATCATATTTTTTCGCAGTTTTGCTTTTGACTTCCTGCCACTCACCTCCTTCCTCTGGATCTGTAGCAGTAATACACGCTACATGAGCTGAAGAACCCTTTAATTTGACTTGTCCCAAGTCGACCATCTTTTGCAGGAGGGATTTAAAGACAAAACACTCCTGGATGGGATGCCCCAACATTTGATGAAAGAGACAATAATTGGGACGGTCTTCATCTCCTTCCTTGTTTGGCCTCTTGGGCACTGGTAATTTAACTAAATTATTTTCCAGAGCTGAAATGAAGTAACCAAGAACTTGCTCACTTCGGAAAGAGTATGTTTTACTCTTCATTTCCTCAAATTGTTTCCGTCGTTGATCTTTTTGATCATTTGGACAAAACAGCCTTTGCTGTTGGCGTTCAGGAGGTGGAGTTCTTCGAGAAGATGAAGGTTTTGAAGTAGAAATAGGTACAGGTGCTTGTTTAAGCATAATTGTAGCAGTTTCTGCTTTACCCATTCTCCTTCCTGGAGCTGATGGAATTATACGAGATTTAACCTTAGCCTGTATAAGGGAATCTTCAATCTGTTGAGGGATTGAAGTAAGGTCTCGAAACCATCCTCTGTATTTCACATGGATCAATGGCGTGCGTAATTCGTCACGCAAATTTTCCACACAGATTGGAAACAATTCCTCCTGAGGGAGTGCTAAACTCAGGGAATACGTTAATCCCTACCAACAAGCAATAAAATCAGAGACTCTTTCATTCTCCATTTTCTTGCAGTTTGTACGATCGAAAACTGTCATTTTTGACAATGTTGAGCTAAACTGAAGAAGGAGTTTTTGACAAAGATCCTCCCATCCGATGACTGACCGGGATTGCAAGCTTGTATACCAGACAAAAGCTGGTCCTTGCAAGGTTCGCACAAAGCATCTGAGTTTCACTGCTTCTTGCTGCTATGGAGTTCCCATCATAGGATCACAACAAGACACGTAATGCGTCAAATATTGTTCGGGGTTGCCTGATCCATTGAATGTAAGGAAAACAGGGTTTCCAAAACTGGATGGAGGAGAAATTGAATCTACCCATTCAGGGTAAACTTTTTTTTCAGGTTGAACTTGCGCCTGTTTCCCTTCCATAGTTTCTAACCGAGCTGTTAATGACTCAATAGTAGTTATTATCTTTTGAGAAACATCAGGTTGAACTTTGTTTTGGGTAGGTACGATGAATGGAGCTTGGACAGACGTGGTGGTTGGTGCTGCAACTGATGGTAGTGCTGCCAACCGTTGTTGTGTTTGACCCGTAGGATTTGACCTCTGAGGGTGTACTGATAAATGAGGATATTCCTGATCCATCTCAATAGTTACAACATATTACTTTGGCTGTCGGACTTCAGCATCCTTAAGAAGAAGACTACTCTGAAGTAGTTCTGCATTCAACCTTCTTAATTATTTCATTTCTTCCTCCTGTTGTGCAAACCTTTGCTCTAATGAGAGCGATTGACCTCCTTCAGAGGAAGGGTGAGAAGTAACCTGATTCTTTCCTTTCCCCTTATTGGATCCTTTTCGGAGATGGGGAGGTGGGTTACATGAAGGAATACTCAGATTTTGGGTAAGCCTTTGATTACGTGTGCGCACACCTTCTTCATTTAGGTCTCTGTGCGCAACTTCTTGAGCGGGAACCTCTTCGTATGATCCCTCTGGTTGAGCTTCATCTGGTGAATCAGCAGCAACGTCATTGATGACATTAATGGATGCATATTGCATGGAATCCTTTCTATCAGCATTTCTGTGATATTGTCTTCTTCCATGTCCATGATGAGACATGTCATTCCGTTGACTTGATCCCTCAGGAACTTCTTGGAGAACCGTCACTTGGAGAGAATCTCCTGATAGCTTGCCTCTTCGTTCCTCTTGAGGCTTATTCCCTAATCGAGAGAATACTGATTTTCTCTAAGGGAGGGATTGAGGATTTGAAAAAGTGCCCAGTCTGGTGGACTGGGGATGTTCCTGCTGCTTCCGCTCAACTTCTCGAATCCCATTTGTTGACTCTGAGGGTTGGGTTAGAGTCTCTATCTGACAAGCTGGGGTGTCTCTTGACATGCTATGTCTGAGATCTTGTTAAAATCTCTCTTGATCTTGCGAATCTTAGTTCGGAAATTAGTTGGATTCATTAACCTGTATCCACTTTTATCACCTGGTTCAACAGCCTGTTGGATGATTTCCAAAATTTCTGTCATTTGATGACGTGTTTGCTCCAGACGAGAGGCTTGTGCAATATTCTCTCCTGCTCGATGTAGGAGTAATTCAACAACTTGTTCTCTATATACTTGATTTTGAGAGAACTAGTTGAAGCCTGTTCTTGAGCAAGCTTTTGATTATGAACAAATCCCATTGACTGTGGCCGGCCATGGGCAATAACATTGCATGAGACCATTTTCGGCGGGCTTTGCTGACTGGAAAGCACTGTGAAATGTAGTGCTCCGTGAACACCCCATCCTCTGATATAAACATAAAATGGAGCATTGGCAATTAACTGATGCAATTTTCTTAGTGCGCCAAGGCATGAACGTTGAAGGGTTCTTTGTTGCTTTTCTGCCTTTGGATACCGAGAGACTGATAGAGATGCCAAATCAATTTGGCGTTGTAACCCTTATATTATCTTAATATGATTTTCATAATCATAGTAAGATAATACTTTCTTCTTCAATTGACAAAGAGTCTTCCATATGTTGAGACGAATATCATGGATTCCATCATCCGTCAACATCTTTGGAATGTCGTACTGGGAGTCAGCCAAAGGCCAAAACATGACTGGTACTTCACCTTTTTCCAGTTTTTTCCTCATGTTCAGCATTTCCTCTTTATAATTAAATAAAGATTCTTCTACCTTTTTGGACCAGAGTTGTTGTTTCCTTGTTGCTTCATCGGATTCAACAAGATTGGTAGAGAGATCACTATTCATACTGGCAGATGAATGACCCAGGGATGGTTCGGAGGATAACCTAAACCCCATGCTATCTTATGACGGAGAAAGAGTTTCACCTGCCGATAGTAAAGCATCAGACATGACTGGTTTTAAGTTTGCAAGTGCCTCGAGATAGGAGGGATTTCTCGTCACTACATTGCCTTCTGAAGAATTTTCGAGACAACGTGAATCACTACTGCGGAGAGGACTTTCGCAGTGAAGTTCATCACCATGAGGAGGACCGTCATGATGGGTTATAGCAAAAGATGAAATCTCTTGCTCCTTGGTCTTCTGACCACACAGAGGGTTCCTGTGGCTCTCATCTGAAGAAGAAACTTCAAGATTGACAGAACTTTCATGAAGCAAGCCTTCATGAGGAAGTGTCTGTTGAAGACCTTCAAAATTAATGTTCCCGTTATTGAGAACTGAGGGAGTAGAATCTTGAATTTCGACAGATAAATGTCTGAGGGCTTCAAGAACTCCAGCATCGAGCAAGGACTTGTTGCAGATTGGCCTTTGATCTCCTGACTGTGCTGGGCGGATCTTTTTCTTAGATACCTTCTTACTCACTTTAGAAACCACTTGTTGACGAAAGTGGTTACTCTGAGAAGGTGTATGTGCCTGATCAGGAAAGATGGTCAGGTTAGGCTGACGATCTCCACTCAAATCAGGTGTATGTTCCTGACTTGGTTGTCTGTTTGATATGGGGGAGTATGCCCCATAACCCTCTTGGACTGGAACAGAAGTGTGTGTCTGTTCCGGAGTGAATCGTTGATGTGTCACTCCATTGCTAGGGATAGATATATGTGTCTATCCCTGAGATGATGCTGAAGCTGTTATGATATCCTGGCAAGAATCCAGAATATGAGTAGGAATTTGCTTATGCTCTTTCACCATTGACAAAATATGTTTGGTGACTTCAGCCGCTGGAACGGGGATATACGTCCATTCCGGGATTGGAGTAGGTGTATGTGCCTGCTCCTGTCCTCCTTTTCCTGTCAGTGAATCCTGACAGTACTCAAGTGTGGAGGCAGAGAGTTGAGTCTGCCACCTGTTTGTCGTCGGGGCTTTCCGACTGACTTCTCTGTGCGCTACCAAGCGAGACTGTTAGTAGGCTTGATTACTATTAGCAGGTGTATGTGCCTGCTGATTACACTTCGCCAAACGCGGTTGACGAGATCCATCATATGTAGTCAGACGAGCCTGCTGACTAACTGGTGATGTATAAGCAGGTGTATGTTCCTGCCTATGGTACTCCGCCGGAATTGCCTGGCGGGATTGGCATGATGCTGCCAGACGAGTCTGCTGGACAGCGGAATTAAAACGGACAGGTGTGTATGCTTGCTCGTTGTTTTCCACCAGGTTAGGTTGGTGGACTTCTCCGGAGATGGAAGGGATGACAACCTACCTATTTTTAACCGGATTCCGTCTCTGGTGGTTCATCTTGCCTGCTCAGGTTCGAGGAACCTGAGCTGAATGCCTGCTGTCGGTACCCTCATCATGTTGAGGGCGCACTACTGCACAAGTCTGGCGGCGATTGTTGATGGGAGCCCTTGGTAAGGACTCCTGTCTTTTTGAATTAAGGTCTTGCGGGACCTGCTCATTCACTTCCTCAGAGTAAGGGAGTGAATGGAAATTGCGTTCCAGGGATAACGACCCGAAACGGTTGGAGACGGTAGTCAGCACCGCCTGCTTCTTGATCGCTGGCCGCCGTTGTCCGGACGACCAGGTAGAGTTGTTAACATGGAGGTCTTGACGAGAGGCCTCCAGAGTTGGGATAGTACCGTTGCGACGGTACTCCATAACCAGTGCATTAGAAACCCAGTGTTGAAGAAGCTGAGTTGGTGATGTCATCCTCAGAGCGGACGACGTTCCAACAGGAGTATCAGCATTGGTTTTCATAGCAGCAGACCTCACAGTAGAGGTGTTCACAGCTGCAGCATTCACAGAGGTGAATTTAAGGAAAGCCATTATGCAGAAGATCTTGAGAAAAGAGTGCATGTTCCATATAACAGACATAATCAAGATGAATCCGGCCACTGCATCTTTTGGATGAGAATATGTCAATGATTGCTTTGTTGGCCCAAGGGGCCTAACAAATAAGAAAAACATCACTTTAACTTGGTTAAGGATTCACATCGGGTTCACCATTTTTGTTTCCTCACGGATTTCGGGGTTGACCTCCTGGACGGGAGATTCAAACATTCTGATCGGTTTCTAGCGGGTTTGTTCGTAGAACCAGAAACATCCAATGATTCCACATCCATTTGGACCTACTTTCCAAAGGCAGGCACTCATTAGCTTGTGGACTGATGAGGCTTAGGAATTTGCATTGGTCGAGAGGATGGGAGGTCGGTCTCATCACACCTTTTTTAGGGGAATTATTGTCTACTACGGGACACTCTTTATAGATTTAAGTTATGTTCATGAATCCTTATTACATTACCAAGTATAAAATGAGCTTTCCTTTAGTTTTAACAATCAATGATTAAATATCCAAGAAATTTAGAGAATCTTTTATATGTAATCGAGGTTCTTCATCAATAGAGAATCATCTATATCTGTTTAGAGATTCTTGGTCAATGGTATCCTTAAAAACATTTATATAAAAGTATCTTGGTCATTATGATGACCAGGCTGGTTTTAAAGCCACTCAGTGGGGCACTTGAAGTTTATCTTCATTCAGAAGGACAAGGATTATTTCAAAGTTGGGATCGAACACAAAAAATGGGCTACCTACGTATCCTTTGTTTTGGAAAAGGAATCAGAACCCACGTAGTTCGAGTAATGGAGTATGATGTTTATGATTGATGGCTCAAAGGGGAATGTCATAATTAATTTTACACTCTAAGCTCACATGAGTCATGCTTGGTGTGAGAAACAAGAGGTATTGGTAAAAATTAGACAATTGTGCCATGAAAGATGAAATCATAAGAATTGGTTTGGGGCTTATGTATGTATGACTGCCTACATAGATGAAGGTTTAGGATTTACTTTTAGGGAGAAAATCCATGAACAGGGTCCATAATGTTATATGTGCTTCATGAATATTTGAATACTCTAATCTTGGGAATTACTCCTAAGGAGGATGCCCAAGTTAGGAGGGGACTTATGATTGGGTTTTACTGCTGAAAAGGAAACCCAAATCAAGGGTAAATTAGGACTGGTTAAGAGAAATTTAAGGGGGCTTGGGGTTTACTCTTGAAAAAGAAACCCAAGATTATGACTGGGACATACTCCTCAAAAGGAGGCCCAGGTTAGGGGACTTGTGGATTACTCCTGAAAAGGAAGCCCAAGATTATGACTGAGTCTTATTCCTGAAATGGAGACCCAGGTTAGGGATTATGGTTTGGGGCTTACTCCTGAGGAGGATGCCCAAGTTTGGGAACTTTAAGAATTTGGGGCTTACTCCTAAAGAAGGATGCCCATGTTAAAGGTTTCTCTCATCTTAAAGGATGAGGTTAAATGAATGAACTCTCCATAATTAGTGACATAAGGATATTTATATCACTAGGTTTTGAGAGATATTCCACAGAATTCCTTTCAGATAAGGAAGTCAAATCAAGAAATCATGCCATAAATGGCTTTGAAGAGTGTCTTGAAGACAGAATCATGAAAAGGAAAGGTGAAATGGCTTAAAAGGGGTAAAATGGGCATGATGGGAACCCAAAAATATAGGGGCGCGCAAGTCTTGAAAGGCGCGCAAGTCTTCCGTGGGCGTGCAAGTATTGGTCGCGCAGGTATACCTGTGCGACACATGGTGTACTTGCGCGATTTTCAACCAGCATTGAAATACTTGAGAGACTATTTTTTAAACCCTTTAGAATCCTCTTGAGGTTCTTCCAGAAAAGGTACACGCAAGTTATATTGAAGGAAATAAGTCGGCGCGCAAGTGTTTGATAAGTTTCAACACTTAGGCCTTCCTTCTTCTCTTTAGATCTTCCGTTCTAGGTAAGAAATTAAGTTAGAAGTGTTTCGGAAGCTTTGAGAAGAGACTTGGGCGTTGGGAGCTTCAATCCGAGTTTCTGGAAAAAAGATCCCTGAATGGGGGGCCCACAGGGTCTATTTATAGGCAGGAGAAGACCTCGGGTGGTTACCGGGCGGTTACCACTTAGGTCGCGCAAGTCACTTGCGCGACCAAGAACATCGCGCAAGTGTACTTGCGCGACAGTAAGATAACTTGCGTGGTGCAGTTGCTGTTGATCCTTTGTTCATGCCTTTGTCGATTTTTGATGTTTTTTTCAAAGGTTGAATCACATTGAGCTCAGATATTCCCTTTTCCGATCTTTAGATTTTGTGTTGAAAGGAGCGTCAACAGTACCACAATCATGACATAAAGAATAACCAATCAGTGTATCATGAAAGTGTCCATGAAAGACAAATATTAGAATATACATGGATGTTCATAAATATATTTATGAATAATACATGGTAGGTGGTAACAAATAGAAGTGACATCACATAACAAATATATTTGAGATATATTAGCATTAAAACATTTTTGTGTGGTTTTATGGAAAATACTATAGAGATTTTAATATAGTAAATAAGACATTCATCTATATAAAACCATAATTGAACCAAGAAGGTTTTCAAAATAAAAATACAGAATTTACAAAGACAATGGTATCTTAAATCATAAGACAAATTGCACTTGAAATTGTGTAAAATTCAGAAAGTTCCATTAAAATGAGTGTGCTAATTGGAAAGTATCGTGGAGAGATTTACATAAAATCAAGTATATCCCCAATAGATAATGAGATATGGATCTAAGAACATTATTTTGGTTATTATAAACATAATGTTGATGTCCTACATAAAAATAAAAGAAAAATATATTGTTGTAACAAGAAAGATAGATCAACACGAAAAAATAAAGGAAGTTCTGGTAGAATCCATTATGGTATCGGGTGTAACTAAGAGGTATTGATGAGAGAGATAAGGGGTTTCTCATAACTTATAAAACATTAGGGATGTATGGGGAACGTTAAAAACAAATCGCATCACTTGATATTACACAAAAATGCATAGTATAGAGACCAATCTTGATTAAGAGTTAAAAGGGGAGGATCCCTTACCTAAAATTTGTTGGTGTTCTCCACTTGTTATTAACGTCCTAAATAAAAAAATTAGTCTTATTAATTAATAAATCCAGAACCTCTTATACATTCAATTTATTTCTTATAACCCTTTTTAGTTCATTCATATCCTTTTATATTAGTTACAAGAATCAATTTAATTGTTCGGGCTCGTTTGTTTACTTGTATTTAAACGATCGGTTCACATATATTAAAGTTTGGATTTTATGAAAGATGAATGTGGTTTTCCTAAATTGAAGTTATATTCATTACTTCATATCCATGAGAATATGTGGTTTTAATTTTAATTATGTTACTTAGTGTGAAGTTGAATTATTATTATATATATAACCATAGTGATAACCATTTTTGGTAATCGATGGATTTGATTACAAAGAATGTGTTTTTCTATATAACATAATTCCATTTGTACCAAAGGATTACAGAAAAAAAAATTGTGATATTAAATATATTATAATCTGTTTCAACCATAACTCAAATGGTTTCATGACCAGAATTTAAGATAATAATAGAAATTGATAAATTATTTTCCTTGAATGTGCTAAATTAGCACGTCTCAAACGGTGCTTTAATTTCATTCAAATAAAAGGGTGGAGAAAGGAGAAAAGATAATGAAATAAACCAATAGCATAAATAAATTCTAGTAAATTTATGTTACTGGATTTTATCATACTATTATGGTGAATGGATGTGATGGAAGAAATAAAAAAGGAAATAACTTAAAAGAAAAGAAGAAATTGGGAAGAGGAATTTACTTCTTGATACTTCCTCCTTTGAGAACCTCTTAAGGGGAAATGTTTTGGTATGTTGAGGAGGCTGAGAGATTTTGGGCATGGGGGAGGATCTTGGGGTGAGATTTGGGTAGAATAATTTCATGGAACAAGGCTTGATAGGAGTGGCGAGAAGAGGGAGTGAAGGGGGTTTTATAGTGGAGGACAGAAGGGATTTCATAATATTATAATCATTAATTTATTATTTCTTCCAAAGAAAAGTAATTTGTAAGTATTACATGACCAAGAATAGTGATTTTACCATGCGATCCTGGACCATGTGGGATTACATCAGTAGAACATCATCGATGATTCATTGAATCCATTATTTAGCATTTATTGTGAATTATTTGATTCTACTATTCATCAAAATTTCATGCATTTCAGAAAAGTCCAAAAAATCCACCCTAGCCATTTTTCGACATGTAGAATCCAAAAATGAAGTCTATTTTACAAAAAAAAATTCTAAATATGATAATTTCAATATTTATTTAAAATAATAATTTATTATCAAAACTAGTTTTAAAACATTCATTAACTTATTCTAAAATATAGGTATATCTTACTTCCAACATGAGTATTATTTTTATACGACCATAGGTGAGGTTACTATTTATTAGGGGATATCACTATTCACAAGGGTATGTTAATATTTCATAGGGTAGGTTACTATTCACCAAAAATTATGTTTTCCTTGTCGGACTCTAAATAACATACTGATTAAAACCATGTATGCCAGATTTTTGAAATTCCAAACACAGAAGTGGAAAAATTATGATAAAAGTTCACTTAGCACTTAGTAGTTCATTATGTTGTGTTTTCATTAGATTTTATGACATACTTATGGGAAGGTAATTTTCATTGAAAAATATTGGGTCGTTATATTCTTCCCCCCTTATGAAATTTCTCCCTCAAAATTTCATTTTACATTGTAAACCAAAAACAGGTGTGGGTACTTTTCCTTCATTGCATCCTCCAATTCCCAGGTTGCCTCTTCATACTTATGGTTTCTCCATAGTAACTTAACCAGATGAGTAGTCTTATTGTGTATAACTTTTTCTTTACGATCCAAGATCTTTATTGGGTACTCCTCATAAGAGAGATCATCCTCCAACTATACCACCTCTAAAGAGAGTGAATGTGAGGGGTTTGGTATGTACATCCATAAGAGTAATACATGAAAGACATCATGTACTTTCGACATGGTAGGTGGAAGTGCCAGTCGATAGGCCACAACTCTGACTCGATCAATGATCTCGAAGGGGATGATGTACTTGGGACATAACGTCCCTTTCTTCCAAAACCTCATGACCTTCTTCCATGGGGATATACGCAGAAATACCATGTCTCCAACATTGAACTCAAGGTCTCCTCGATGGTTATCTGTATAAATCTTCTATCGACTTTGGGCTGCCTTGATATGCTGCTGAATGGTTTTCACATTCTCCACCATTTCATTGACCATTTCATGTCCTAGAAGCTTACACTCACTGACTTCAACCCAACATGTCGGTGTTCTGCATCTTTTCTCATAAAGGGCTTCATATGGTGTCATTCTCATGCTCGAGTAGAAACTATTTTTGTAGGAGAATTCAACCAGTGGAAGATATTGGTTCCATCCTACTTTGAATTCTATTGAACATGCTTTCAAAATGTCTTCCAATTTCTGAGTATTTTACTCAGATTGGCCATCAGTTTAAGGATGATAGGTCGTATTGAAGTTCAGTTCAGTGAATAGAGAATGTTGGAGACTTTTCCAGATCATATAAGTGAATCTCAGATCATGATTGGATACAATAGATAGTGGTACTCCATGTAGCCTTAATAATTATTTGATGTAAATTCATGCATGTTGATCTAATGAGAAGTCCTCTCGAACCATGATAAATTGAGTTGTCTTCGTAAGACGATCCACATCGAACCATATATCATTGTATAATCTAGATGTATTTGGGATTCCAGTGACAAAGTCCATGGAAATGCTCTCCCACTTCCATGATGGTATAGGTAGTGGTTGCATCATCCCCTTAGACTTTTTTCTCTCATCCTCTACATGCTGACATATGAGGCACTTTGATGTATATTTGAAAATTTCTCTTGTCATATTCTCCCACCAAAATTTTTCTCTAAGATCCTGATACATCGTTGTGATCCCAAGGTGGATAGAGAAGGTAGGGCTATGTGCATCATCCAATAGCTAATTAATTATATCTGGATCAGATGGTACACATAATCAGGTCCCAAATCATAAAACTCTTTCCTAATCAATTTTAAAATCATAGGATTTCCCATTTTAATAGCTTCCAACCTTTTTTAATTTTCCTCATCCTTTATTTGAGCATCCTTTATTTTCTCCAAGAGGTATGTTTGATCAATCATTTGAGAAAGGATTTATGATGGTCCTCCCTTAATGAATCCCATGTAAATCCTTTGTAAGTCTAAGAAGATCATATCCTTTTCAATTCTCATCATTGATGAAGATGCAAGATCCTTTCTAATCAGAGCATCAACCACCTTTTTTCCTTACCAAGATGGTAGTGGATTGGGTAGTCATAATACTTGATGAGATCTATCCATCTTCATTGGTGCATATTTAGATATTTTTGCATTAATATATATTTGAGACTTTTGTGGTCAATATATATCACATGTTTCTTCCCATAGAGATAATGCGCAATAATTTCAACACAAAGATCACAACCACCAACTCCAGATCATTCAAGGGATAGTTTTTCTCATTTATTTTTTTCTTCCTTGAAGAAGAGGATATCACTTTATCATTTTTCATTATCACAAAACCTACGCCTTTCATAGAAGCATCACTATACACCACAAAGAGATCTCTACTTGAATGGATTGCGAGTATCGACATAGTGATAAGCCATTTTTCAACACCTTGAAACAGTCTTCATATTCCTCTATCCAGACAAACATTACTCCCTTCTGCGTCAGCTTGGTCATTGGGTTTAACAATCGTGTGAAGTTTTTCATGAATCGTCGATAATACCCAGGTAGACCTAAAAAGGTATGGATATTCGTTACAGAATATATCCTTGGCCACTCTTCAATTGCCTTCATCTTGGAAGGGTCCACAGATATCCCTTTCATGGTAATAATTTTCCCCAAGAACGTTACCTCCTCCATCTAGAAATCACATTTAATGTACTTTTCATGCAACTTCATCCTTCACAAAGTAATTAACACTATTTCAAAATGCTCATCATGTCCCTCCTTGCTTTTAGAGTATATCAGAATATCCTCAATAATGACCACCACAAATTTTTCGAGGTAATATCTAAAGACTCTATTCATTAAATCCATGAAGATTTCTAGATAATTAGTGTGTCCGAATGGCATCACTATGAAATCATAGTGTCCATACCTCACTCGAAAGGTATTCTGGTGAATATTTTCCTTTATCACCTTAATTTTGTGATATACCGACTGAAGGTCCACCTTAAATAAATAACTGGCCCCACAAAGCTGATCGAACAAGTCATCTATCCGTGGAAGGGGATACTTGTTCTTTATAGTGATTTTATTGAGCTCACAATAATTAATGCAGAGGCGCATTGATCTATCCTCGTTCTTGTCGAAAGGGACTGGGGCACCCCACATTGAAGCACTCGGGCGTATAAAACCCTTCTCCATATTCTCCTGTAACTACTTCTTCATCTCTTCTAGATCTCTGGTGGCCATTCTGTTAGGTTTATTTCAGATTATCCGAGATCCAGGGATATGTTCAATTGATAACTCATCCTCTCGGTCAGGAGGTAGACCAGGAAACTCATCGGGGAATACATTAGTGTAATCCCTCACGATGGGCATTTCTTCATGAATGATACTATCCTTTGTCCCAATCATTTGAGCTAGATATTCTTTCTCACAAGGATGCAGTATCCAAACATGAGATGAATATTTAAAATGAGACACACCTTCCTCCTTAGATTTGTAATGAATCAGAGGATGCTTTGGGATGTGAAAAGTGATCCCCCTTTCCTGACAATTGATGTTGGCCTTGTACAAAGATAGACAATCCATGCCTGAGATAGTGTCAAACTCTACGAAATGATGTATGAAAAGATTTTATGGGAGGTTCAGTCCATGAACATTAACGAGGGAGGAGTTATAATCCATGGAACCAATAATTTCCCCATTCGCTGTTCTCATAGATAACTTTTCTACCAAATTTTGAGGTGGTGTTTGAATAGTTCTACTAAACATTAAAGATATAAAATAATTCGTAGAACCATAATCAAATACCACGTTCACTATTCATGAATGAATAACAAGCATACCTATCACCACATCATTTTTCGGCTCCACCTTAGTAGTAGTGATAGCATAATCCCTTCCTTGTTTCCATGGAGGTTGTAGTTGATTGCCTCAAACAACCCTCAACTTAGGGAAATTGTTCGCTTAACGCCCAAGATCCTTGAAGTTATAATACTGCACTAAAGGTTGACTTTTTATCTGAACATTCATTTCATCTTCATCATTCGTGGTATTTTTCCTATCCCTTCGGCAGTTTTTGGACAGATGACGAAAATTTCTACATTGGAAGAAATTCATGGTTCCCTTGAGACATTCACCAAGATACTTCTTCCCACAATTTTTTCAAAGTGGAAAATGAGGTTTCATTCTATCATAGGATTTTTATGATGAACCACCCATGTTGTTCTCCATTTTTCTCTTCTTGTCATTAGGCACATGAGACCACTGAGAGTCTCTAATCTCCATTTCAATATTGAGGGCACAATGAACAATCTCCTCATAGCTATCGAAGTCTCGAATTGCCCAAACTTTTCATAGACTCGGCTTTAGTCTGCTAATGAAGCGATCCACCTTTCTTTCAGTATTCATTGAAAATCTAGAGGCATACCTTGAAATACTTTTAATGTTTTCTTTATACCCCTCGATGGATTCATCATCCATCTACATGAGTCCAATGAACTCTAATTCCATCTTGAGATGGAGGGTTCAAGGAAAATATTTGTTGAAAAACGTCATATTGAATTCCTACCATTCTATAAAATTAATTTATTCTTGGGGCTTTGTAATATTGATCAGTTTCCACCACTGGTCAGCTTACCTAACAAAAATATAGACTTCCAGTACAAATTTTTCTTCTTCCAAGCACTGGAGGATAGAGAAAATCATTTCAATGGAGTTAATCCGTTGTTCTGTGATGAGGGGATTAGAATACCCACTATACACGATAGGTCATTGATGCATGAATGATTCTATAGAAACATTGTCTTTCCTTAGAGTATTGGGACGTTCCACCTAATTCAAGTTATTATTCACAACTCGAGCCTGCTAAGAAAGTACTGAAATGAAGTTTTGAGAACTTATTTCCATCACATTAGGCATGTCATTAGGGAAATCATCACATGGCCTATTAAATTTGTTGTTGGAACGTGTTCTTCTATTTCCCGCCATTAATTGAGAAAAATATTGTATAATTAGAGGTCTTGAATACTAAGCTATTGAGCATAAAAAGAAACATTGAACATAAAAGTATGAACTTATAAAGAATAAGTATATTGTAACTTGTGATTCCTTACATTTATTTATAGGTTATAGATGATATATTTATTAACATATTTTCTTATGGGCTTCGTTTTCTCCCTTAATAATGGTTTTTACTATGATCATGAATCTACCCAAGCATATCACCAAGGAGTGTCAATACTAAGAGTGTAGTAAGGCCCATTGTCGGGCACCAGTTCCCGTTCGAGTCTAGCTCAAAGCGGTGTTTCTGGGTTTTATCCCTAGAAACATATGTCCTAGAGCTGCCTCTACCTTCTCATATCCATACAAGGATGTATTTGCTTGATAAACCACTTACACTATACTCACCAAAATTTAGGACTGTTTTCTTATACGTAGTCTCATCCATAATGTTCTCACTATGGATCTCTATTCCTAATCACCAAAAAAAACTAGACAATCCTCTGATACCAACTATAACATCCCAAGTCTTTTACATTAAACATTTCATGAATTTAAGCATAATTAATCATCAGAGTACACGCAAAGGATCATTAAGTCTAGTGTCCTGGAACACTTGGGTACATAAAACATGGGAAAAAACATCGTTATTTAATCTCTATAAAAATATTCTAACTTCCTTTGAGCCCTTACATCTGCACAGCTTACCTTGGGCAACATATGAACAAAGGGATGAGCTAAAAATCTCTGTTAGGGAAAAAACCTAGGGATACATCTCAAGCACATGAGTTAGGAGGCATGACATAATTGTATCCAAAGAATGAAAATTATAAAATCATTTAATATAAGAATGGGATCATATAACCATAGAATTATAAAATTTTTGCAGAATCATAAAAAGATTCTTTAGTATGTGTCAAGGCAAATAGTCAATCCTATTTCCCATTTTAGTATGGCTGTTGGTTAACCACCAATCCTTTTTCACATAGCATCTCATGAGACTTATACTTACCCAATGGATTGGTGCGCTATCTAGGGTCACCCATATCAATATTTTCATTAATATTATTTCCACATAAACAATCTTAGAACAAAAATCTTCTTTCCACATGAGTAATCATAAAAAATCAATTGTTCATAAACATAAGGTTACCCATTGAGAGAATTGGGTACCACAATCATAACATAAAGCATAACAAATGAGTGTATCAATAAAGTGACCATGAATGAAATGGATTCGAACATAAATGGACGTTCATGAAGAATTTTAGGCATAAAATATGGTAGGTGGGAACAAATAGAATTTACATCACATAAGAAATGTATTTGAGAGACATTAGAATTAAAACATTTTTGTGCGGTTTTAAGGAAAATACTATAGTGATTTTAAAATAGTAAGAAACATTCTTTTATATAAAATCAGAATTGAACCAAGAACGATTTCATATTGAAAGTACTAATTTTACAATGACAATGGTGTCATAAATCATAAGATAGATTACACATGAAATTGGGTAAAAGTTTGGGATGTTCCTTTAAAACAAGTCTTATTATTGGGAAGTAACGAGGAGAGATTCATTGAAAAGAATGTATATCCCCGAAAGAGAATGTGAGACGGATCTTAGAAAATGATTCTGGATTATATAAACAGAATGTTGAAGTTATACATAAAAAGAAAAGACAGCTATATTTTGGTAACAAGAAATATAGAGCATCCCGATGGAATTAAGGATGTTCAGGTAGAACCTATTATGGTATTGGGTGTAACTATGAGGAAATTTTTGGGGTGATAATGGGTTTATCATCACTTATAAAACATTAGGACTGTATGGGGAAGTTGTATAAACATAACCCATCACATGGTGTTACACAAAAAGGAATAGTATAGAGAACAAACTTGATTATGATTTCAAAGGGGAAGATCCCTTACCTTAAATCCGTTGGTGTTCTCCACTTGTTATTAATGACATGAATAAAAAAATTAGTCATATTAATTAATAATTCTGTAACCAATTCTATATTCACTTTATTTATTATAACCCTTTTTAGTTCATTCAATGACTTTTTTATTTGTTATAAGGTTCAATTAAATTGTTCGGGCACGTTTGTTTAACTGGCTTTAAAAGATCAATTCACTAATATTCATGTTTGGATTATATGCAATATGAAAGCTGTTTTATAGAATTGGAGTTATATTCTTCAGTTCATATCCAAGATAATACACGGTTATATTTTTAATTAGGTTACTAAGAGTGATGTCTAATTATTATATATATAACCATAGTTATTACCGTTTTTCTTAATCGGTGGATTTGATTACAAAGAATGTGTTTTGCTTTATAGAATAATTAAATTTGTACCAAAGACTTAAAGAACATAAAATAGGATATATTAAATATATAATAGTCTGGTTCAGTCATAACACAAATGGTTTCATGACCATAATTAAATATAATAATAGAAATTGATAAACCGTTCTCCTTGAATTTGCTAAATTAGCATAACTCATACAATGGTTTCATTTCATTCCAATAAAAGGGTGGGGAATGGAGAGAAGATAATGAAATTTACCACTAGAATGAAGGCATTCAAATATATGTCTATTACTGGATTTTATCATACTATCATGGTTAAGGTTAGTTAAAGGAACTTAAATGAAAATAATAAATTTGGAAGATGAATTTACCTCTTGAGACTTCCTCCTTTGAGAACCTATTAAGGGGAGAGATTTTTGTATTTTGAGGAGGCTGAGAAATTTTGGACGTGGGGGAGGAACTTGGAGAGATATTTGGGTAGAATAATGTCATGGCACAAGGCTTGAGAGTAGTGGATAGAAGAAGGAGTGAAGGGGGGGTTTATAGTGGAGGAGAAGAGTGATTTCATAATATTATAATCATTAATTATTTATTTCTTCCCAAGATAAGGAATAGTAAGTATTATATGACCAAGAGTAGTGATTTTATCATGTGATCACAAAACAAGTGGTCTTACATCAGCTGAACATCATTGATGACTCAATTAATCCATTATTTAGTATTTTTTGTGAATTATCAGATTCTACTATTCATAAAAAATTCAAGTATTTCAGAAAAATCCCAAAAATTCACCCTAGCCATTTTGTGACGTGTAGAATAAAAAAATGAAGTCCATTTTTTAAAAATAATTTTCTAAATATGATTGTTTTAATATTTAATTAAAATAATAATTTATTATCAAAATCGGTTTTAAAACATTCGTTAACTTATTCTAAAATATATGTATCTCATACTTCCAACATGAATATTATTTTTATACCACTATATTCGAGGTTACTATTCCTTAGGGAATATCACTATTCATAAGGGTCTGTTACTATTAATTAGGGTAGGTTAATATTCACCAAAAATTATGTTTTCTTTATCAGACTCCAAATAACTTACTGCTTACAACCATGTTTTCCGGATTTTCAAATTTCGAAACATAGAAGTGGAAAACATACCTGTAAAGGTAACTTATCACTTAGTAGTTCATCATGTTGTGTTTTCAAGTGATTTTATGAAATACTTATGAGAAGTGAATTTTCATTGAAAAATTGGGTCATTACAGTGTCCTAGATGACTTCGAAACATGGAAATCATAATTATGATCTAGAAATACAAGACTTACACTGGGGATAAAGAATATAGGCTAGTACTACTGAACCTACCACATACTATGATATTCCATAAAACATCCTAGAAATCAATGTCTCTAGAATGACTTTGTCTATAGTTATCAAAATATATCTTTCATAAATGACTATAAAAACATTTATTATAACCATGTTAGAGTATCATGGAAAAAATATCGAGTCAACACACTATCTATAATAGGGTTTTATTTATCCCAGTTCAAATATTTTATCCTTGGACCCCCATGAAAAGGTAATCAATGATGTGTGTTTATATATATCACATGAATCAATTGTAAACCACTTCTAAATAAGAATAAACTCACCTCTATAACCTTCAAAAGTTTTATCACCCTAATAATATCTTAGAATAATAACCATGATATGCATTTCAATATAAATCATCCCCTATATGATCAAAATCCATAACTTAATGATAGAAAACATTGATCAAAGATGGTCTCACATATTTTTATAAAATCAAGAATGTTAAAAATGGGAAATTGAAACACCCCACATAAATATATGAGATACCTTCCCAATTTGTAAATTCAATTGAAATATAATTTCATATAACACATTAAAAAGAATCTGTTGAATCACATTGAAATTCAACATGTAATATTTTTCCAAAAATCAAATATCCAAATAAACTTTCTAAAAACCCATTAATATAAAAATCAACACATTAGAAATTGAAACAATATTGGAAATCCAAACCCTCTATGAAAGATAATTTTAAAATAAATTCCACCATCAATTAAACAAAATGGTTCCAAGAAACCATTTTACAAAAACACATTTTACATTTTTAACATATGATTCAAAACTCTAATACAACCACGATATTAGAATAATTTTAGAAGTGGCTAAAAAAAATTTATAGAAAAAAATACTTTAAAATACATTTCATCCTTCTAAAAAATTAAACCAATTTATTAATATTTTTAAATAATTAAAATCCTTTTAAAAAATCCAAATATGCTATAAATCCATCACTTGGGATGGGACCAAGTCACATTCCAAGCCCATAAAATATTTTAAAATCTATTCATGGAAAATAATTTATACCACACTAATTAACATAAATTTGAAAAAAATTTATGATACACAAAATATTTTAAAATAGCCACATGGGAAATTTCTCAAGTACTTGGCATTCATCCATTGTGGATTCCAAGCACTAAAAACAAATCCAACATTATTTCAAGAATACCAAAAATATATTATAATATAAATTTATGATATTTTATTTATAACACCTAATAAATTTATAATATGTAATAAAAGAGGGTACCATAGAGGCTTCAGCTTCAAAATGATGATAGCTTAGCTGAAATAGAATAAAATGCATTGCCTTCAGTGATGGATTACCATGTGTACAATAAGGTGAGATAATATATCCATCACACACCCAAAGAAAGAATATATCATCATAATTCATTCAATTCTGTTAAACATGATCTTGGTGGAGATATGGGAAATAAGGTGATAAATTCAAAAGAATAAATGATAAGGGTGGTTTATGTAACCTCGACTTGAATAATAATCCACGATTCATGATGAAACCAAATAACTAGGAGGAGAAATGATCCATACAGAATGGGGAGAGCACCACATTGAGGCTGAGGATGTCTTAAATGGGGATGGTCATGGAGGGAGTGTGGGAGGATTAAGTGAGATAGGCACTATAAATACTTAATGTCATTCTGGATGAAATAAATATTAATAATATTTTGGGAGTCACATGTAATTAATGAGCATGGTTTACTAATCCATGAAACCATCGTGCTTTTCCAACTTGATAATCAATTATTTCTTACATGGTTAATTCTATAATGGTCACACGGTTTAGATGAAATTTATCAAATAATGTGGAATGACACTGCAAAGTTTAGGCCCTGCACACTTTGTTGGTGTATAGTTACTCTTAAATGTGAGAAAATCATTCAAAAACAGATTTTGTTTATGAAGTATAATATTTCATATTGAATCTATCTATAACCCACAAAATCATAAAATTAATTATTTAATACCCTAATGACATTATAGTTTTCACAAACCTCCCTATCATGCAACCTTTTTCCCAAGAGTGTACCTAGTGAAGGTAGAGACATAAAAAATATATAGAGTTAAAAGAAAGATTCTCAACATACTCCAAAATCCATTGAACTATTGAAATAAAAAAAATCACAAAAACATAAAAGAGAATCATCATCCTAAATCCAACAATAGTATCTATGTGAAGGTAGACCACACTAAGGCCCCTATCAATTAAAATAAGTCAAAATGGTTAAACATCAAGTGATCTCTCCAATAATGGAATAATCCTCATGAAAATGAAAATTAACTCAAAAAATAGAACCTTGGATTCCAATAACCTCAATAATTTATGATGATCCCAAACACTAAGAGGAAACACAATACAATATAATCTAGAGGACCCCAAATCCAAATATCAGCAAAAATCATATGATCAGTTCCAACTCCTGAGGTAATACACCTAATAGGAAATCCAATCCAAAAAAAAAGGATTAAAACCCTACAAAACTTCCCTTAAACTAAAAGTCTCTCAATAAACACCTAATGAGAAAGAAAAAATGATGGGAAAATTTGATCTTAACTCATGTCACTGTTCTTAGTGGGTAGACTAGGACTACAACTTCAGTACATCATCCCATGGTGCAGTGCCAAAAAATATAACCATTTTATGAAAAACATATAAAATGAAATATCCACCATAATAACCAAAGCACCAACTCTAATGTATATACCTGATTAATCCAATAAAATATAGCCCCATTGTCACAATAAAAAAAACCTAAGGACCAAAATAAGGAAACTCAATAGAAATTCAAGCATCCAAACCTAAAATACCAATACATCAACAAAATATCATAGTCAAATATAATGATCCAATATTTATAACCGATCATGAATGAGAAACCAAAATACCACCACAAAACAATTCACCTCAATGCTCAAAGACTCTAAAATTAACAATTATGGAGTGTAAAAAATAAACATTATCCCTATAAGAATGACCATTTACAATTAAACCGAACATAATATATAAGGTTCAACTAGTCTAGGAAATAAAAGGAAAGTAGTTTTCAAATCCAAGTCAAACAACCAAAATGGGAAAAAATTCTACTTCACAATTTCCAAGACCTTTTAAGGGTGTACATAAGAATGAAGTTAAATATTAACATGACACAAACATGTTCCCTAAACTGAAAACAGAATACTAATTAAGAAAAATCCCATGACTAAAACAATAATATTTAAAACCCACCAAATTCTTATAGGATTAAAAATAATTTTATAAAAAATCCTGCGCATTGAAAATAACATAATTCTATAATTATATTCCAAAATAAATAACCCATTTTTAAAAACTAATTGGGATTCTCAAATCCCATTCTTAAAATTATTTCAAAAATAATGTTCTCTTAATTTTAATAATGAGATATAATTTTTTAAAAAAATAGCGCCATGGGTTTTAAAATTTCATTAAGATTATGTATCCAGTGGTTTTTAAATTCAAAACATTTTTCAAAAAACTACAATAAACTTGTTTAGAACAAAAAATTCCCAGATTCTTATGGGGAACCAATTTCATTTTATAAACACTCTGATGTATAATTTCAAAAACCAAAACATGTATTATAAAAGGGAATCCTATTTTATAAATATATTCTAATGTTATAATCAAACTAAAATAAATAAAAAATCACACTCCATTAACAAACACCCATTTCACGCCAAAAATCTCTATTCATGTCATCAACATATCACAAGACCCGCCTTGAAATATGCTTGAAAATTAGATAACTCTTAATACTGGAATAAACATAACTAAAAATGGGATGTATATCCATTCCTAACTCGGACAAATTTTCAAACAGGCCATGGTTTGTTCAAGTAATAATTCTTAAGGCATTTTGGAATGATCGATTTTCCATTACATGGTTAATTAGGTCATAGGGACGAAACTGGTATTACTGATCCATCTTCTTTTTACATCCAAAAATTCAACCCATACCTCATTGAATATAACACTATTTAGTATATGATAAATGAGATATGAAGGGTAAATCTAATGATATATATATTCAAAAATCTTACCCCCCATAAAAAGGACACTCAAGGCTCTATGTAGAGAAGATAATTTCAGACTCAACATGAACCAACCTTTTGTGATCCAAATTAAAATGCAATCATAATATTACCATGAAATATAAAATAATTTTTTTTACAAATATCATAGGTTACTATAAATAATACTAATATATACTCTAACACCATTTTTTTATACTATTACAGACATCCCATCGAACGGGTTCCACAAGAACCCTTCACTGGACTGAAGGGAGTTTATGAACTTCATTCGCTAAAAAAATGTTTTGGAATCATAAAAAATAACTTTTTAATTGTTTAATCTAAATAAGTAATTAATAAAAAATCAATTGATGGTAAATAAATTTTTTCCCTAACCTACCCACATCTTGAATTTTAACAACAAAAGAAAACATTATCAAACAATAAACCAAATATAAAATATAAAAATAATAATTATAAAAATCAAACAAGCCCACATCTCACCCATATTCTCCCACCCATGCAAGGAACACAATCCCAAAAAGTCACCCTCATAAGGCTTAACATTTCACATGAATTTTTAGTTCTACCTGCCATCCATAGATTATCTCAAGAGAATCCAAGATACTAACATAAAAACCAAAAATAAACATGAAATAGGAATGATAACATACATACATAGTAGAGCACCACATCCTACTAAATTGAAGGAAATCCATTTTTATAATATAATATAAAATATTACTATAAAACATAAGTTTTAAAGTACGTTTTCATTGGTTTTATAAAATCAAATCACTTTCACACTTTCAATTAATTAATAATTTTAAAAAATAAAATAAATATTAAATAATTTCATAGTAAATATTTCAACTTAGGAAAAAAACAAAAAAATTGATTTTCCAAGTTTGAACATCTCATAAAATTCTCATTTTCAGATACAATTTTAGGTAAAACCAATTTCATTAAAGCTAGAAAAGATATACCCAAACCATTTTTTTTAATCATTACATACATCAATTATTAAAAAAACTCATTGTAAAGTAATCCAAAACACACAAAAGGTGATAGAAAACCCATTTAATGAATCCAATATCAAGAAAAATAAATCAACAAAATTGTGCTAATAAAATCAATTACACAAAGATAAAAAATCAAATTACAAAAAAAATTCCATATGTTTTCCAAAACGACCTCAAATCATAGAAATAATCACTATGATCTGATCATACAAACCAATACTAAGGAAAGGGATCCATATCTGGCAGTAGTGAAGATATCACATATCCATTATTCATGTCACATCTCCATTAGTCCTCTAGGTTCTTCCCTCACTCAATTAATATTTTATATTATAGTACCCCCATATCATCTCAAACAAGTATGTGATAAATCATAAATCACATGAATTAAATTTAATGATATTAGAAATAAAAAACCTCACATGCTTTACCCACATAATCTACAATGGTAAGAAATTCAGAATATTAAGAATTAAAACAGGTTAGTCAACTAAATGAATCCCCCATGTGGTAATAATTTATACAATACACTAAATAATAGTAGTCAAATAATTTCTCAAACGTATTTAATAAATAAAAAATGTGACAGAGGGGACTTTAGAAAACAATGATAAAAAGTTTGATCTGAATAACCCTTTATTTATCATTTTAAATCACATTACAAATACCACATTAAAACCAATAATTTAGAAGTGGGGAAACACCACAGAAAATTATTATCCTATATTCATATTTAAAATTTTAATTTCTAAAAATCTAATGAGAGATAAATTAAGAGTCCACACATTAAAAGAAAATTGTTAATCAAACTCTCTTCATGAACACTATATGTAAAATAAATTCATCCATTAAATTATACTTATTGTGTTGAGCAACATTTTTCCAAAAACACCCATTATTTATTTATTGTTAATTTAAAACACCTTAAAACCCACGGTCTAATAATCATGTTATAAGAGGTTCAAACCCAAAATTTTATAATATAATCCAATATAATAAATCCCAACATTTTTAAAAATAAAACTAGATTCAATTATATTTTTAAAAATATTA
The DNA here is from genome assembly GCA_963277665.1 of Viscum album. NCBI lineage: Eukaryota > Viridiplantae > Streptophyta > Magnoliopsida > Santalales > Viscaceae > Viscum > Viscum album. The sequence goes on along the minus strand of OY728165.1, from coordinate 64,060,669 downwards.
TAATCACATTATCAAATACAAATTGGAATTTAATCCAATAATTGGCATGCTGCCAAGGTATAGACCAATAAATTTTCAATTTTGAATGCCAATAAAGATCAATAATGTTTTCCTAACCTGCTAAAATCTATGGGAAAAATATAAATATACTTGACAGTTTCTCAAAGACTAACATGGGAAATATTAAATGTTCATTAAATTCTTTTTTTGGATACTTTCTGGTGAAAAAAACCATTCCAAAAATATTTCATGTCCACCACAACATTAAATATTCATTAAATTTATAAAAAGGATTTTAAAAGTACACTTGAAATTTTTAAGAGGTAATACGAGAAGGTTCTATAGATACACCTATATCAAAATAATGGATTGTGATCTAAAATGGTTTAAAATTCATCACAATTAGTTAGAATTTACCAAATGAGAATGAATGTGATCTAATAGATCGATTAAACACTATACCAAATATGAAATGTGAAATTTTTTGTCAAATCATTTGAACTAGTTTCTTTGAGCTAGAAGTGACAGGGCTAAGAAAAATCAAAAGAAGAAGGGAGATGGATGGATGGGGAGACCTCACCTAAAAGGATTGACCATGATTTTTGATAAATTTAAATAAAACGCTTCAAGAAAGCATGTATAGAGGTGGAGGGAGAACGATCCCTGAAGGGAAGGGAGGTCTCATCTGGGACTGGTCACACATGTTGGGTGTGGAGGAATAGGGGAGAATGTCTATACAAACACATAAGAGTATTTTTAATAGGAATTAAAAAAATTAAACTTTATAGGTGTCACACATTTTTAAGATGCATTATTTGAAAAATTATTCCCCCAAACGTTTTCCCTAACAAAAAAACACATGGATTTTTCGTGATTACTTCTAATTTAATCATGTTGTTGAGTTAACAATGATACAACTATATGAAATTGAAATATAAAGTGATAACCCCATATATGTGGTTAGTGCATTGTCACTCCTATCAGTGCATGAACAATTCACAAAACCTATTCATTTATAAATTTTTCTTATCATAGAATATTGGATAAACATAAATGTATTGAAATTAATTTATCTTTTCTATTGTGACATGAATAGTGTCGTAAGGATTATTTTTGAGTGTAAAATTATTTCATTTCAACGTGATGGAAGTAGTTGTTTGATACATTGATAAACCAATTAGATGTTAGCCATGTTCTTCTTTATCATACACAGAACATTGAAGTGTTAGAAGACTATGGATAATGAAGATTCCATATAATATGATAAGAGATTTATGAAAAACGCACACATACACCTAGAGTGGGTATTTCGTTTGGCTTAAAATCATGTGATCTTTATCAATTATATCATATTAACACCGATATGTTTTCAAAGGAATCATTGGTGAATGGTACTCATTTCTAACAGATCTCAATTTTTTGATTTATGAAATCTGATATCCCTTTTATTCATGTCCTAGATTTTTGTATTTACATTTTTCTATTGCATTGATTAATTTTTTATCAACTTCAATGAAAACCCATAACTCTTCTTAAAAAGAACTAATTTATATGACTTATGATATCATGTTTTTTAAATACGGAATATTGATGTATAAATCATCTCATCTATCATTCCAGTGGGGAGGCTAGTACATCCCCATGTTGTAGATCCATAAATTTAAATCTAAATTTTATGCATTTATACTTGAAATGTGACAGACTCTATCTTTAAAGGCATAGTGAGGAAACTAATTTTTTCATATTTCAAGCATTTAAATGTGAAAAACATTCTACTGATCTTTTATATGGTGTAAAATGAATTTCATTTTTTCTCAACTTCCATGGTTCTTCCCAAAATCTTCCAAAAGAACACAACAATATATTCTATGGTGGAATAATTCACCATTAAGTATTCTCTCTATGTAAAGGTAACTAATTAAAGGCATGAGCATGGCCTATCAAAACCTGTTGTGCTAAGGGGAAACATTGTTTTTCAATTTTTTTTGACTTTTTATATGATTTAATAAGTTATAAATTAATTATAAATAATAATAATATTGTATATTAATGAATTTATTTATTTATTAATATATTTATTATTAAATTAATTATAAATGGTTAATAATTAATTAATTATCTATTTTCAAGAAATTATTTTTAACTGCTCTAAAATTGTTAATGTTAAAATTGAAAATACAGTTTAAACAACTTATATGGAATTCTTTTTGATTATATATAATATGATTTATTTTATGATCATAAAAGGAAACATTTTAATGTTTTACAAATTAAATAAATGAGAATGGAATTTAAAATTATTTATATATATTAAATTAAAATTTTTAATGATAAATTATTTACTATTTCTAAAAATTAATCAGCCCCTGTTTCAAATACCATATAATGATGAATATAAAATTTTTATATTATAATAAATATAAAACCTTTTACTCAGAATAATTTAATGCCCATAAAATTGAAAAAAATATAAGAAAGTTTTATTATTAGGTTTGATTTATTAATTTTTTATAAATTTTTATCTCATGCTTAAAAATTTGAGAAGTTCATTTATATAAATGGTATTATTTATTTTACTCATATTTATTAGTTGTTTCTATTAATTAGGTATTATTTTTTTTAAATGATACACTACTTATAGGAAATTAACCCTTGAATTACATGTCATGTATGAAAATTAATTTAGTTTATCATCCACCTTAACTATAGTTTATAATTGAATTTATGAAAATGAATTTAGTTATTGAATATTTTTTATGAGTATTCGGTTTTAGACATAAGATGAATTGAATTCTCTCTTGATTAATTTCTCCTCAGGTTGAGGGACCTAATGTTGGTCAGTCTACCGACTTGTAGGATAACTCTATTTTTGGAATGTTGAATGTTGTTAGAAATCAATGCCTCTAGGATTACTCATATAGATATTATCAATATTATAAATAAATTTACTTCTATATTATGTTCTCATTCTCCTTAAGCATAAGATGAATTTGGATACACATGATTATGATTGAATTCTATTCTTGTGTAAATAAAACAAACATGTTGGTTTTGTAAATATTTACACAATAACATGGTACTACAATATTGGTTTTATAGAGGAAATAAGATTAAAAAAGAAATCAATAAAATTATTCATACATATAAGTGATAAAATGAGATAATATGGTGATATGTTACCCCCATAAAATATTAAGTGTATGTATTCATCAAGAGATGAACTTATCTTGACCTTGATCATCCAACTGGATATATTTGTTCCATAGTTAGGTCCCCTTGTTTATCTTGTGTATGGAAAGCCAATATGGGTGACACCAGATCACCTTTGATTTATTTCTCACTATATTCATGTTCTATTATATTTTCCTTTTATATGATATAATAAACATTTTCTTTTTCTTAAACTACTTTGGAAACACTAATGGAAAAGATACCATAGGTATGCAGTTGTTTTTTTCATATCATGGATAGTATAATGATTTATCTACTCAACAATTCAAGATTCATATATAATATGATGGGAATGAATCCCAACCTAAATATAAAGGTAGTGAGATGAATTCTATTGTAGGCTTATATCTTAGTAAAATATTGACATTTCCCCATATAGTGGGATCTCATTTAATATAAGTTTTTATTAATGATTATAAAATATGAAACATATATAATAAAATATTATACAGTAGATAAATATCACCATCATCTAATATAACATTTATATAAATCCCCGATAAGGAAAAAAATCTAAACATAATCAACTGGTATAACAATAGTAGAAATTTTTAAAAAAAATGAACAAAAAATATATGTGTTGGAACAACCCATTCTTATGAAACCAATTACTGAAGGTTCATAAAAAATATATTTGGATTCCTATTAAAATAATATAGAATATTTAATAGAACTATGAACACTCATAATTGTTACCATAGAGTCTAACATAAATAAACATTATGAGACCCAATATACTGACCATATGATAGATAACAAAAAACTAATATATTAGGGTGAATGAAGGGAATGAATTATATACTATGTCAAAATATATTATTTAGGTGAAGGATAATATAAAGAGATTTAGTATCCTTCCATGTACCTAATATTATTAGAAATTTCAATGATTTAGAGGGGATAGGTTTACCCTTTGAGTGTGAAATAGCTACATATTTCAATTCTACTTTCACCCCAAGAAATATAGAAATAGTTTATTTTTTTAATTAATACACGAATGAAATCTGTAAACCATTTCTAGAAATATTAAATATGTTTAGTGTTGAAAAAAGGATATGAGTGACAGTTGTTCAAGAACAATAATATTAATACACCTAGAGAAAGGTAAATATTGTCTCCAAATGTGTATGAAAATACACTATAGAGTGCTCAAACCATCATCCAAGATGAAGAATAATGATATAAGGGATATTTTTTAACTATGGAAAAATTCACATAGATAATAATATTTCTAGACTACCTTGAATTCTATAAAATGTATATTGGATGGTTTATATTAGGTATACATGTTATAGAATAAATTTTATTATCCTATGAAAAATAATTTATTACCTGTATATTTAACAAATGTTTTCAATATATAAGAGGCTAGAAAAGAATATAAGTGTTAAAAATTAAAGCCTAAAATTGTTCCATGTAATCTGGAAATGATGTTTCTATAATTGGAACCTGATACATAAATAAAAGTTGAATATTTCAAAAATGTGTATTTTTATAATTTTACTAATGATCTAAGCATATGAAATGTTTTTTTATTAAATTAAATTTTATGTGATTTATAAAACACATAGTTTTTGATTTTCATAGTTACATAGTTTGATTTGTGGGATATTAAAATGTCTAGATCAGATCAATCAGTTAATCCTAATTTTATTTAATAATTTGATTCAAAATATGATTTAAGTCATTAAAAACGCACATAATACTCTAAAATTGTTTGGAATAGAAAAACTAGTAATATTATTTTAAGGTTTAAAGTGTTTCATGGTCTTTATTAGTGGGTACAAGTTGAAACTACAAGAAGGAGAGTTAGTAAAAAATATCGAAAATGTTTCTTCAAGAATGAAATCAAAGGCATGGAAATATGGGTGTAACAACATAGACGAAGTCCCCATGGTTTTTCTGGGATGTAAAAACATTTTTCCACTTTAATTTTAGATAATCATAACAAAAATAATAATATTTATGTATATTTGAATTTTAGTTTGTGGTAGGAGATAGGGAATGAACCAAAGAAATAAGAAGATATCATATTCAATTGACGATTGATCACTAGATTATTTTATATTATAATGTAATAAATGGAAATAAAGAATTCTAAGAAAATATATTCAAGTAATTTTATATAAATAAGATCAAATAAGTGTTTACTAAGGTAATAGGTTGAGGTGAGTACAATTATGAGTGTTCACTAGTAATATTCTATTTAGAGGAATCTCCATTAATATGAAATGGTAATGTGACCAAAAATATAATATATATTTCTATAAAATGTTGTGGAGACTGATGTGAATATTGTATCTAACCCTAAAATATTGAATATAATTCATGAAATGTGTACCAGAAGATTTTACCAAGAATATATGGTTTATATAGGTTGATCAATTTTGTATTGAAATTTTACTCATGGTGTTTTTTCATTTTATGTTTATTATTTTTAATTATATAATACCAATGAAGTGGTAGTGTTTCCCACCATTAATGTTTGATTAGGTCCTACTAATTTTAAATCATCTATATTTATTGACTTTTTATGTACTTATGTTACATGTTCTATCATTGGGAAAATTTTGATCACTTTTACAGTTAATTTTCTATGGTGTGTGAAAGGTGGACTTAATATGGTTAGTAGGGTATTGTGAATCCCGACATATAATACATTTATTCAATGGAGTTGTGAATTTTTAAATGATTGGTTTTACACTGCTGTTACAACTTTTAAATCTTCCTATAGTCTTCGTATTTTACTTCTTTTTGTTTTATTAATAGTAAAATGTATTGGTTTTTTCATGTGGTTTTTCTCTACCCCAATAGCTCGAATCATAGAGAGGTTCTTTATTCAAAGATTATAAAACTAGTATTATCATAGGAATGAAATCATATTAATTAATGACCTCTATTTATAAATAAAATAATGGATTTTGGATCCTAGATAAAGAAAATTATTGAAAATTTGATTCAAATGGACAGAGATGTCCAATTATTCAGGGTAATGTTGGTGTTAATGGTGTATGAATAATGGTAATGATGGGATAGAAAAGTGTTTTCACAAATATTAATATCTTATAAATGATATTTTTATTTCTACATTCAAGAGATAAAACTACATCATAAATAGTGAAGGTTTAATCAAACGTTTATAAACATTCTATGGGCCTCAACAAGGATTTCATGTTTTAATAGATTTTTGTTTATGGTTGCTAATAAATGATTAGTGGTAAATCATATGAATAACTTCAAAATGATTAATTGTTTTAACTAATTTGTATATCTAAATTTTATTATATATGTATGGGTGTTTCTATTGTTATATTCTCTTTAAGATATAAGAGATGTTATGGTCAATGTAGTTTATAACTCTACAAAAAACCTAATTCTGAATTTTATGATATATGATGATAGTTATCAATGAATATCTATGGGGGAGGTATATTTATGTATCTATTAAAATAATCATCATTTCTTATGGAATGAGATGATCACCTCTTTGAGATAATGCCTTTCAGAATAAACAATTTCGAGAAATATATTGTAAAATATGTTGAATTATGACATCTAGTCCTTGTCCAGCATTTCATAAATATAGGATGTAAGTTTTATTTTGGAGGACTATAACAGTAAGTAAGTGAATAATGAAAATGAATCAACATCTTGTAATAAAGGTTATTATAATACGATTAATCAATGAAAAGGTAATCTATGATCATTGCAGACTCTGATTAAATAATAGTTGAATAGCTACAGATAATACTATCCTTAAGGAAGATATTATAGATCCATTATTGTAACATCCCAAGTAAGTATTTAATAATATATATTTTTTATCTATGTCTATTAATGAATTAGATAGTGTTTTATAGGATTAAATTGAGAATAAATCCAATCTTTAGCATGAAATACACTAATATTTTTAAAAGATAGTTTTACTTCCTTTTGATGGAAAACCATTTTTAAATCAAACTTTTGAAAATTTTATAAGATCTATTTTTCAAAATAAACTTATTAATTATGATTGGGACATTGAAATTTTGTTTGGGTAAATTTTTGGTATTTTCCCAATAAAGTTCATTTTTAATGAATAGTGAAAAATGTTGTATTTTAATTCAAAACCACTTTTTAATCTAATTTATTTGTATGATTATATTATCTTATGAATTGGTTTTAAAGTTAAATTAGAATATATTTTTACTATTTAATCTAATACTGGTCGTTTCAATTAATTTCACTTGGAAATTAGACTTAAACTAGTGTCGATCTTTTGATACTTATTGTTTCATAAAAAACACGCTATTTTCTATGACAGCGGGAATTAATTATTAAATTAATTAATGTAACTCTTATGTTTTTAATTTTATAAAATAGACATCATTTTTGAATTCGGAATATCAAATATAGCTTAGGGTGAATTTTTGGTATTTTTCTAAAAAACTTCATTTTTTGATGAATAGTGAAACCACTAAGTCGTACTTAAAAAACTGATTTTTCGTTTAAATGAAATTTTACCATCTCTACCATTATAACCTCTCTACCATAGAAATTTTCATCATCAAGAAGTCATGGTACTCAATAAACCATATATACCAATCTAATATTGTAACTAATCCCTCAATAACAGACCTTTTATGGACCCTGAACATCAAACACACTTCCATTTTATAACTCAAAATACCATTCTTTGATACATCATACCCCCAAATCAGTTTATTTCTCCCCATACCACAATAACCATTTTTAAGAAGGATCTTTTAACATATAGCTCAATAAAAATTCAAATTCAATGAAAATCACAAGTTAGACCCCCTTGATATACATTTTCCGGAAAACACTTATTCATAAATATTGAAACATACATAGGGAAATACCTACCTCTATATTGACATTTTTTCTAACCTCTACACATGGGGTCCTAATCATTCCCTAGACATGGAAACTGACATATTGTGCTTCTAAATGAATTTCCAACTAACAGAAAACATGTATACATTTCTCCACATGAGTCGCCCCATAAATCACTTCAAGAATCACATTTTAACCTCTTAATCATGTATAATATAATGATTCACTCTACAAATCATGTTTTGATTTAGGGTTCACCACACCAATCATCCTATGATATAATTATCTCCCACATCAAGATATTGTTCTCCACTGATCTGAATCAGCCATAGATCACCCCATAGTCGGCTTGATCCCAACAATTACACATATAATCCCTCAGAAATCATATCTATACTCTAAATTTTATATTTAATTTTGAACTATACCACATCTTATCTCACCACACACTAGAATAATTTTGTCACCATGACCATCCATAAATTTATCATTCCACACCCATGAACCTTTCAACAATTTAGGTGATCCCCCATGGGTAATATGAGTCTCCCCATCGAAGGACTATCATTATCATCACTAGAAGAACACAAAATACCATATATGTGGACAACTACCCATCCATTGAAAAAAATAATGACATAACATGACTCTCCCACTAATACTCAATCAAAAACATCATCATCATCCATGAGTATCCATCTCCTTCCAGAAACAAAAATCCCAAAAATTTGAAAATTGTTCTCCCTACAATATGTTTTCCCCTAAACAATTCATTGAGAATAAAATATAATTAGGTCCCATCCACATGCATATGTAACAAAACTTCATTTGAGGACCAAAAAAACTATTCGCCACACCCACTTGATTCTCACCACCTCAACATTACCGAGGTTCGTCTACAACCATACAAATTATCTATAGATCAACACCAAGATTGTTCCGTCAACCCGTAATTCAACCTCGAAATTCAGATACCCCGAGAATACATAACATTGAAAAAATATACTCTTACTAAAATATCACATTATAACTCCCTATCCTTAGTCAATGTTATCTACTATGAAACATCTCAAATGTTCTTGTATAAGACCATACACAGTCTCATGAAAAGCCAATGGTTTTATATTATTTCAAATCCTTATCTCTTAGAGGGAATAATGTCCCCATGAGTCTATTCCCATCTTTTATAGTTCATGAACTTTATCCCCGAACCACCGTCCCCATTTATTTCAATCCAATTAAACATCCCAAATATTCTCACACATTCTATGGATAACTATAGGATCACCCATCACATTGGTGCCACTCTAGAACCCCAAGAATCTACCCAATAACACTCGTGATATAATAGTTAATTAAAACCTTCCAAGGATAGGAATCCAAGTTGTTATTTATTTGAATCCAAAATATGAATACCAAGATATCCTTTAAAAATAAATATCACAATATAAGTAAAATACCTCATTCATTTTTTCATGACCCACTAACAGTTCCAATATATTACTAATTTGTCTTAGTATACTGCAACAATGTAGCTACATGGGAAACAAACATATAGGTTGTTTTTGACAAATTTAATAAATGTAATGATCTTGTGTCCCATAAAGGTCCACACTTATAGAGAATCTCATTTATACCGTTAGAAAATTTCTCAGGTTTCACATTGCTTTTTGAAAACTAACAGTGCTCCATCAATTAAGGATTCAATACCGACAACAACCAACCATGTTTCCCTACTCATCCCTTAATTATGATACTATATTTCCGTATAAAAAATCTCCTGCACATGGATCTAAAAGAACTTAAATAAAAAAATACCTATCTTCCAGATGAATATAATACCACCAATGTTTATTTGGGAAGAAAACATGTGTTTTCATTTTGGAAATATTAAACAATTGAAACCAATCATCAGAATATCCAACCACAAAAATGTTTTAATATGTCATGTGTCCCACACATTTCAAATCAAGATCCAGGAACACAAGAATCTTTCCAACCTGAAATGATCCAAGACCATACAAAACATTCATGGTAAAAGTGTTATATTTAATAAAAATTTAACAAATAATAGTAAAAAACAAATACAATAATCCAGTCACCATTGGTAATAAGGAAATATCACCATAATTGGTGTTCCTCAATCAACAGTACGAGGACCATTACATGTTATGACAAAATCCTTGACCACTAGTCAACTAAATCCCAAAATTAAAAAAATATATTTTTAAGTTTTGTGATAAAATACACACATAAAATCTTACTTTAATACCACATTGTTACATCCCATCTCTTGGCCACATAGAAATTCCCCGACCAGATACATCACATGACCTCAATAATTCCTCCTTATATATATAATTTTTCCCACAAAATTGATTTTATAATCTATATAGATGGGATAATATTCCCTATAATCAATGTAATATAATAGCTAAAATATCCAAAACATACTCATTACATACACTAAGAATATACAATATCAAACAAACCATATGCCATAAAAAAATATAACGTATATAATTATACCAGTGTACAAACACTGATCACCCTGAAGAATGATCTCAAGTATAAAATAAACCAAAAATCACAATAGAAAAACATTTGATTCTATTACCACCTTTATTCATTAAAAAATTTGTCTCCAAATTTTCATTGAAGATCCATATATTGATCCATTTAAAGACTTACGATAAACATGAATGAAGACAATATGTTATCCACATACACCAGGATCCCCATTCAGGGTATGAGAAGTACAAATCAGTATGGAATCTCAATGTTCCACTAGTATGACCAATAATATATTTTTATACATGAGGAATAAAAATAATGTGTCACACAAGATCTTGGAAATCATATTTTGATCAGGATACCATTACTCACATCAGGTCACCATGGAACCTATTCATACCTACTTCAATTCCTTGATTATATCCACATTACTGAATTATTATCTCATTCCATTGTACCATATTTTCTATCAATACCCAAATATATAAGGTAGTCAGATTTCAAAATATTAATAACTACCTACCATAGGGTAGGGTCTATAACAACACCCATGACTATCCACTAACTATGGGGAGGTTAAATTCCCATCACTCTATATCTACCTTCTCAGTCATGTTAGGGTCCACACATTCAATATAACGTAGTATCCAATGGTAGAATCTAACCCATTTATTGAAATCCTATTATCACATCATCATGTCTCATCATATCACTCATGGATGGTCCATGATGATAAACTAAACCATATCAGTCATTGATGACCCAAAAATATTTTAAATCATACTGAATCCTCATCCCTATCTCACTCATAATAGTCCAACCACAACTATACCAGTCATGGTATGGTCATATTATCCCATTTCAATAATGGACATAACAACTAGTCTTAATCCATTATATCTCTATCAAGGGTTTCCCAATGTTCATAAAAAATTTGCAATCAATTTCACTCATGTAAGTCTATCTTTTTTTATCTCAATCAAAGTGTGGCTAGGCCTTGGGTTCAATCACCCCTACTTAAAAAGTTACCTATTAAAAGAATAAAAACATATATAAAATTTAAAAAATGACCCATATCTCATCCCAAAAACCACAATTTCGTCACACCAAATAACACTCTTCTACACGGCTTCATGTGAATCTACCCAAATAGTAGGAGATGCTAACTACCATTGAAGTCCTGGGTGAGTATTTGGGGAGACTATTCCCTCATTACCAGAGTATATAGCAGTGTATGTGAAACACATTCAATACCAAGAGAAAATAAATTAGATAAGGAAACAACTTAAAAGTAAAAAAAGACATGAACACATTTACAATCTAAAATGTCACATATCCAATGTTTCACGTGATACATATATCTATAAATCATCTAAAAAAGTAGAAAGAAATACAATAAAATACTTGTTTCAAAAATAAAAAAAATCCAAAAAGTCATAGTAGGATAGACATTCTCAACTTGGTCGCATGATCCCCATATTCCCCTACTCCAATGAAAAAGTCCACAACCTATGTTAGGGTTCTTTCCCCTATCATCTCCTACAACAATATAATCTGTTTTGGTCCCCAAGGAGGACCATATATTGTGTGAGATAAACATACCAATAGGTTTCCACCCAATGATCTATAAGGTTCTAAATAGTAATATATAACATTCTAGTATGTATATGTTATGTAGTAACATAATTGTGAATTCCCATGAATTATGTGTACTAAAAAAATTAATACTAAACTTCCTCTCATGGATCATTATAACAATTATTATCTTTTAATAGGGTAGTTATACGCTATGTAAAAAAGTAACACAACCTCATAATACATCTATCCATATTAAAAATCCACCACCACGACATATTGATATGTATATCAAATTCCCATGGTAATGCTGTATAGTGATGTGTAGACCGAGATAGGCCATATCCATGGTGTTGAATTCCAAGTCATCCTCAACAAGTCCTAGTAGCATCTTGGTGGATACTCAGTCTAGGAACCTCTTGGAGTCCTAGTTGGAAGTGTTCCAACAATTCTTATGCTAGTCCATGCTAACTGGATCCATAGGGTAGAAAGGACTAAGGAAACCCACATAATTAATACCTGAAGGTAATAATCATCCCATGACATGCACTACTATATTATAGATCAATGTTGAGTCATCCATGTCATCGATCAAACCATGCATTCATTTCATACAATTCAAACTTATCACTAAAATGTGAGCATACCCACTCACATCACCAATTATATCACATGAGTATACCCACTCATGTATTCCATTTCACATTTAACATGTCAAATTGGTCTACCCTCCCATTCATCACAATTATCTCAATAAACATTCATGCAATTTAAAATAAACCAATGAGTATACCCACTAATTTATGAAAAACCACATATTCCATTTAATCAATATATGCATTGAATGAGATGATAACACAAGGAAACAATGCATCACATCTCCAAAGAAATAAATTCCACTCAATTAATGAATAACTAGGATTTATCTATCCATGAATGAATTAGAATGAACCCCTTGGGTCGTTCAACAAGGCATAACGAAGTCATTTTCAAAAGGTGAACCCATGGGTGACTCTGATTGGGGTCACATAAGAAAATTCACCATAGAATAACTTATAGGAATACTCACTAGTAATTATTACATCAACCACAAGAAACCCTATAAAAATTATGGTCAGTACCAAATGTTTGACGGGTGGAATATCAACAGGTCACTCCAAAAAATCAAAATATTGAGGAAAAGAATATTCCACCTACCTTAGCTCAGTAGTTATGTTCTTTTCCACTATAAAGTCCTAATTCCGATTGGTTTAGGATAAATCTTAATAATAGATAATGAATGGGAGATTATGGCATATAATATTAAATCCAAATAGCACATCCATTTCTTTAGAGAATCAAGAATGACTAAAAGGGAATCGAGTACATGCTAATGTGGTTCTAATGTGATTGATGGTTGAATATTCGTAGTTGATATGGATAATATATCCAGAAAACTATAATAGAGGTGTTTATGATTCAAAATAGGATAATAAAATTCGTCTTTAGAAAAAATAGAGCCCACTGAATCTATTTTTAAAAAAACTACTACGAAATTAGAAAATATGTAATCCCATTACATTTCCTATAATTCCATGTTTTCCATTTGAGTAAAATCCCATAAACATCATGAAAGGTCATTAAAAATCCATAATAAGTCATTAAATGAGAATTGACGATATTTATTCCCTTTTAATGTTGTTTAATCTTCCTGAAGCTGGCCCACCTCATTCCATCCTATTCTTTCCCGAGAACAACCTAGCAGACCTAGGCCCAACATAAGGTCTAATCTTGAAGAGAAATGTAAAGAATCCTTTAACTAGAAATGAAATGATCATTACCTCAAGAAAAACCAATGATCTTATAATAATCTCCTTTATAGACACTTGTCCATGAATTTATCTCTCAAGGGTCTCTAAGAATCATCAGAAAGTTACATTGTCCCCAGAGCATTACATCAACCTCCCACTCCCATGTCACATCCAATAAATGGACGTGATTCCATATCATTCTTACTAGAAGAAAAAACCATCCCTAGAGAACCATCATTATCCTATCAATGAGACTAATAGTATTATTCTCAAAGTATTCATTAACATGCATCTCAACCTCCTTAGGCTAAACAACTTGATATGGGTCTGAATGATAGTGGTGTATTTGGGATACATGGCAGACATCGTTCATGTCTAAGTACATATGAGGTAACTGTAACTGATAGGCTACTGACCCGAATCTCTTCAAAATCTAAAATGGCCTAGTATATAGTGGAGAAAACATTCCTTCCCTCATGATCTATTTGTGTCCCATCCTCGGTGAAACACAGAGGAAACCGTGATCCCTAACCTCAAACTCAAGGGGTCATCCATACAGATTGGCGTAATATATATAATTTGACTGTGTTGTTGACATCCAATTCTAAATTAACTAGACCTTATCATATTTCTCCTTCATGAGATGTGGTCCCAGTAAATTTGCATCTTCTACATTTAACCATAACATGTTTGATTGAAATGGACTACCATAAAAAATCCTCATATGTTTTTTATCTATATAGTATCCCGGTAACTTTTATTTTAAGTGAATTCAATCAGTTTAATATTATTCTCCCAAGGTCCCCCATTATCATGGACACCTGCTCACATCATTTCCTTAAACACCAGAGTCATACGTTTTGACAAGCCATCACTCTAAGGGTGGTATGCTCTACTTAGTAGCTCATATGTAGACAATGTCCTTTGAAAACTCTACAATAAATGGGATGAAAAGATGGGGTCCCAATCAGAAATTATAGGAAAAGTTACCCCATGATGTTGGACTACTTCTTGGATAAACTAACATCATAGATCCTCAAATCTAAAGGTCTCCATGACCATCAAGAAATGAGAGACCTTCATAAGCCTGTCAACAACAACCCACACTACAACGTTTTCTTCAAGATGAACTCAGTAAACTAGTCATAAAATCCATCACAACATCCGACCATTTCTACTTTGGAATAGGAAATTTTTATAAGAACCCAACTGGTCATTATTGTTCTCCCATCACTTGCTGACAGGTGGATGACCTTGTGACAAAACTAGTTACCTCAACATTCATGCCCAACCACTAGTACTAAAATCGTATGTCATGATACATATTGGTTTTAGGGGGTTTACTACCCAAGATGAATCATGAAACTATGAAATCATATCCTCACATAAATCAACTATAACCCAAAAAAAATTGAGGGAATCATAGGATCTCATCCCTTCCTACCATCCAACTAGGAGGTGGATTCTCAGTTTCCAAAATATCCCGTAGAACCGGGCCCTCAGAATCTGATATATGCCTTGTCCAAAATCATTCAAATATGATTAAGGTTAGAGCTATGGATGATTGATAATTATATCCCTACCTTTCATGCACCACTAGATGAATCTAAAAGAATAATGCCATAATCTCCCACATGCTACTGTACTATTTCACGTCTTGTATCTATGTCCTCCTCCATAATGAATCGAACATTGCATTTCCATTAGTATACATATATGAAATATAAAAATAAAATTATTTTATGCACTCCAAACACGTGCACTAGAACTAATTTAGATCACACAGTGTAAAAATATACATGAGGCTATTGTGGTCAATGTACACCACAAAATTATACCCTAGTAAATAGTATCTCCAGTAGTGAAATGCATGGACAACTACATCCCACTCGAGATCTTGTGTCAGTTAATTCCTCCCATGTGGCCTCAGGTACTATGACTGATACCCCGAAACTATATTTCCCTACAACACACAACTACTCCCAACCCAGTACCTGAAGTGTCATAGTACAAACTATATCTCTTTCTCTTTTTTGTTTAAATATGGATGGGTGATGATGTTGACCTTCCTTTCATCTCCTAAAAGGTTATCTAACAAGAGTTGTTCAAAAAAACATTACACCCTTATAATTCAATCCCATTAACAACACAACTAAGCATGAAAATTATTGTATGGAATTTCTCTACTAACTAGCTATCCCCAGGAAACACCATAGTCAAAAATATTCAATGTATGTTCTCATGAAATTATATATATCACCTTCTCTATGTCTGTTGATACTCCTATCTCTGAAATGATGTGACCTAGGAAGTGAATCTAATCCATCCAAAAGTGTCACTTGGTTATCATATCATATAATTGATTCTCTCTTTGTGTAACCAAAACAACATCAAGATGGTTGGCATGGTTATATATATTTTGTGAATACACCAATAAATAATCCATGAAAACCACCACAAACAAATACATGTATTTTAGGAGAACTTTCTTAATCAAACCCCTGAAAATTTCCAGTGCCATCGGGGTATTGAATAATATAACTAGATAATTTTATAGAACACACCTGATATGAATGGTTTTAAGAGGTATATCGGTAGGTCGAACATGTATATGGTGATAACTGGACCTAAAATGGATTTTCAAGAACACATGATCCCCTTAAAGTTGATCAAATAGGTCTTCTATTCGTGGAAACAGATATCAGTTTTAAAAGTCAGTAGGTTCACTTTCTTATAATTCACACATAGACTAATAGTTCCACCATTATTTTTTCACAGAGGGACCAGTGAACCCCATAGAGATGTACTTGATTGAATAAAGCCCTTCGTCTCTATATCCGATATCTTCCTCTTGAGCACCTAAAATTCAGTAGTAGCCATCTTCTAAGTTGGAATGGATATTGGTGTAGCCCCTGGAACATGTTAGTTGGAAAATTCATCCTCTCTCATGATAGGTTGTCAAAAATAGACATCTGTGAACACATACCTAAAATGATCCAGAGCTAGAGGAAACGATGTTCGACTCACTCCCTTATCATCCAAAAATAAACTAGTGATCATGGTTGTCATCCCAGATATCGCATGATGCTGTGATCCAACTCTGGACACCAAGATATCCCATTCAACCTTGTGAGAATACATTGAACCATCTAGTGATGTGAAAGTCACCCTCTGGTGATATCAGTTAACATAATCTTGATAAGCTACTAGCCAGTCCATCTAGAAAATGAAATCAAAACCTCTCAACTCAAGTACACAGAGACTCCAAAAGATGTGACAGCCACAAAACTCATGGGGATGCTACATATGGTAGAGAAAAAAATCTATTTTTATTCCCATTGATGTATCTAGCATCAAATATCCCTAATAATAACACACAAAAAGCCTAAAAAATTTCAACATAGGTGCAGATATGAAACTATGTGATCCACCTATATAAAAAAAGAATATGAAATAGTAGAGGTTTCTGAAATCATACCTCTCACTATGGATGTTTGTAAACCTTTCTCCCCATGGGAAGTCTATATAGAATATATTTATCCTACACCACGACCCTATTAAACAACCTCACTTCCTAAAGTAGGCCCACTATTATTTCTATATGTAACTAGCATCAAACTACCTCTTCCACGACTACAACTACCTCATGCTAACTGGCTATCACTTCTCCTCCTTCTTTCATTATGAAGAACTGGGGATCCTTCTCTTAAACATGATTCCATAGCATAAGTCAAACCACTAACAACTAAAGGGAAGGTCCTGCAAAAGAACTAAATGTTCCCTATCCGGCCACAAGCTCGACACTCAACTTGGTCATGGTCTCATTGATTCTATATTAGGCCTCACCAACCACAATGATTATAGAACAACACGATACCATTACTCATATCCTAAATATAACTCCTCTCATGGGATGCCTCAAAATGGTGTTTCATTTCTAAAGGCATAATTCCTATGGGTTGAGAAGCATTACATCCCTGCTCAACACTCGAATATTACCATAGTTTCTACTTTGTTGTTAGCACATGATTCACATTATTAGTGATAAAAATCAATTTGAAAACTTTAAACTAGGATTTCATTATATTTTAGAGACATTCCTAGATGTGTCTCTCTCTAGACAACTCACCATCATGGTACAGCAGTGCAAAATGAAGCAACATTATAAAGTATTATAATAACTGCATAATTTTCATTACACACTTATCCAGACACATGAAATCGTTCTCCCTCTCTACTCATATATTTTAGGGTTAAAATAAGTTATAAAAATAGTTTTAAAAATGATAAAACACATATCATGTAACTCATCATCCTGGTTGAAAACATCCTACCCACACTTTGTGGCTCCAAGTAGCATATAACTTGAGATCTTGACCATCATCTCAGGAGGCATTTTCAGATGCTCAAAAATTTATAACATGGTCTCAAGACATAGATATAGAGCCTATGTACCATCATCCCCCAAAAACATGTGTGGGTTTTACTAATGGTAGACCTGCATTAACTTAGCCATAGATAAGGTAAGCTATGGTGCTCTTTGGAATGTATGCATATAGTCAAAGAATCGTTTATAGAACTGTTCCTCAGAACATGTGACCGGAACATCCCCTGGTGCCATAAATGGAAATAAAAGAGGACTAACTAGTAGACCATGTCCCACCACCTCTAGATTACGGTCTCTACCACCCTACAAGATTTCCACTAGAGGTTATCGCAGGGGAATTCTTTTACAATGCCAACCAAACACCTTAGAAAAAACCAATATCAATGTTTTGATTCCTGAAATCATAGGTTAGGTCAAAACCATCCAAAACCCTGGTCATAAATGACAACAATTTCTTAAATACATTATTGTATAAATAACAGTCAACCAAACACTAAAAAATCAGATGCTTGACCACAATAAAACTCAGGTCTATGTCATGTTGTCTATTTTCAATTTCATTTTTACATTTCAATGATTTATAAAATTAAACCAACGGTGTACCAATCCAAAATCCATGAGGGGCCCTAACACCTCATGAATCCAAAACCTAGTTACCATTAATTTCAAGCATTTTAGATTCACTTTCGAATTTTCATTTCTTTGGTGCATCATTTCTCAATCCATAAGTTCCCAGATTCCTTATAAATTAAAATATGACATCATTCCTTTATTCACTGCACCAAAATTATCACAATAAAAGACAGCACTTTCAAAACATCTATCACAATAGTATTCAAAAATTAATTAATCTTAAATGTAAGGGAATAATTCATGGAATGTGATTTCTAACATTATACTATATGATTCATGAGATGGAATACCCTCATCTCCTTAGGTTACAATAGAAATAGAACCCAACTCATATCAATAGTAATAGAATAAATCATGTGTGTTACTCATTATTGAAATAAAATCAATTACAATAGTTAAAATCTATAAAAACATAAATTTATTTGAGGAATTTTTTTTACCAATTTGTGGGGTAGGTACTCTCGGGAAGAGTGTATTAACAAATACTATTTCCTTTATATCCATTTCTATCGTCACCAAACAGTAAGTCAAACCTGAAAAAACCCTTCTCATACCACTTTGTAATAACCTAATCCTAGATTCCACTCAATAACTCCCCAATCCCAATTAGCTACATGGCCTCCAGCACTTCTCCCCAAATGGTAGAGGCTTCCAAATGGCAGTGTGGGCCTGGGTGAGTTTGGGGAGACTATAACCTCATTACAAGATTATATCATAGAAAAAGTCAAACACATTCAATTGTGGAATTCAGTAAATTGGAGAAGAAAATATCTAAAAATCCATGAAAGACAAGAATACATGTATAGTTAAAAAATGACACATATCCAATGGTGTAGATGATACATATATCTAGAATGTATCCAGAATAGTGCATGGAAATACAATATAATAAATGTTTCCAAAAAGACCAAAAACACCAAATTTTACTGTAGCATCGCAAGCCTCATCTTGGTCTCGTGCTCCCTTTTTTCACATTATCCAAAAAATAGTCTGAACTAGTGTTAGGGAGCCCTCCCCATTCATCCTAAAAACCATATAATCTATTAGGGTCCCCATGGAGGCAAAAAATGGGTGTGGGATAAACATCCCGATAGGATTCTACAAAAAGTTCTATATTTCTCCAAATGATAATATGGAACATGCTAGAACATATAAGTAATGCAGAAACATAACTGGGAGAACCCGTTTCATAATTCCACATCAACAAGTGATACTAAACAACCTCTCAAGGCTCTCTTCAATAATTATTAGCACCTAACAGGGAATATATATGAAAAGAAAGCAAGTAACACACCCTCACAATTCATCCATACATATTAAAACCCCACATCCACACTATATTGAGAAGATAATATAATACACAAGGCCACACTGTATAGTTAATTGTAGTCCCACAAGGGCTAGATCCAAGGTGTTAAAGACCAAATCATCCCCATCGAGTCCTTGCAGCATCTTGGTGGAAACTCTTTCTAGGAAATGGTTGGATTCCTAGAAGAATGTGTGCCAACATGTCCTACACATGTCCATGAATGCTCGATCCATGAGGTATCATGTTCAGAGTCATCCCATGGAAACAAGACACAAGGGAAATAATCAACCCAAGGCATCCACTTCCATGTTCTAGATCCATGGAGAGTCTTCCAGGGAATCTATCAAACCATTCATTTAATTCATACAATTTAATCATTTCCCATCCTTGATAGTATACCCAATAAAATAAAAAATTTGATCACATGATTATACCCATTTTTTATTCCATTTCACCTTTTACATGTCACATGGGTATACACACCCATTCATCACTATTTAAAAAAAACATTCATTTAATTTTAAAAAAACCAATGAGTAAACCCACTCGTTTACCAAAAACCACTAAATCCATTTAATAAATATATGAAGGGCATGAAAATACATGATAACACTAGGCAAAGAGGGAATAACATCTCTTATGAAAGACACTCCATTCAATTAAATTATAATTGGTCTTCCTCTAACTAGGAAAGCACAACAATGAACCCCTTTGGGTGGTTTAACAAGGAATTACAAAATTATTTTCAACATGTTCGCCCTATGGGTCACATTTATTCAGTTCATGGTTGCCAATGCCCCACAGGGAACCTTATAGAAATCCTCAGTATTTCTGATAACATCTACTACAACTAACCCACTCAAAGACTAGATCACTTCAGAATGTTCGATGGGGGACATATAGGTCGATGTACATAAAAATAAGGAAAGATAATAAAAATGTATAGACTATATACCATAGCTCATTTATAGAGTTTTTGATAAGTATCAAGTCTAGAATCATCTCAGTTTTGGTAAAATATGATGAAAGGAAGAAGAACGAGAAAATGGGTCATATAAGCCTAAATCATGATAGTGCCATCATTTTTTTTATGAATAAATAATTAATGAAACTAAGCGAGTAATTACTTGTACAATTCAAACATTCACAATGGAAAATTAATTGGAGTTCAAAAGGGCACTATATCTGAGAAAAACAAGAATATGGAGGGTATAGGCTTCAAATAAGGTTAAAATAGGCATCTTTATAAAAAAATAGAGTGTACAACCCCTATTTTTTAGAAAACTATTATGTAATTACCTCACATGTAATCCCATTACACAAATTGTAATTACCATTTTTTATCCTACGGAAATTACCATACACATTTTGAATGGTCTTGTCCATACCATTACATGTCGTGAAGTGGGATTATAGGATGTGTATCCCCCTTTCATGTACTGTAATCAGCTCGCAGCCAGTCCACCACCTTCCATCCTTTTTATTTCTGAGGATAACCAATCATCCCATGGATTGTATTAGGGTCTAATCAAAAATGGAAATTAAAACTAACATCTAACTAGAAAATAAAAGATCTATACATCTACAAAAATTCAGGATCATACCTATTTGGGCTCATCCCCTTATCTCTAGTACGTATTATCATGCCAGTCATAGAATCCACTAGGTTCTTTCTAACCCATCATATAGATTTTTAATCAATACTATATCATGATTTCCAGCCAATGGTGATGATATAACCCATCAACACATCTAGAACCAAGAATAATCAGTATAGTTCAAAATCTGAAATAATACCCCATTTGAATGTTGATTCCAAGCATAGAAAATTCCATTTAACAACATATGGATCCATCAAACATCTCTTAAAGGAAATATATCAACTCAAAAATTAGAGTAAAACCCTGTCTAAGACACCCCATATTATCCTAGAGGACCTAATCCACTCACAATGAACATGACCCTTAATCCACCATCAAGAGTGTTTCACTCATCATGAAAAAATAGTTTTCCCAACCCATGCATCATCAATCACACTAAGCCTCTCATATTCACCAAAAATTCCATTGTGAAACTAGTATAAGATAATAAAATCAAATACCACATCACAAAACCACCCAATTTCTATCATTACCTAAAATAGTTCCCTCTCCCCTTCATGATTTAATCCTCATGTGATCATAATTCACCCATGTATTAAAGAACAACTTACCTGAGAATTGGTGACAACATGTAATCCAAAGAAATTGTCATTTCCACCTACGGTTCTAATTAGTTCTAGTAAAACCCATGAAACACATGTGTGGAAGAAATACTGTATAATCTATCACATCATCTTCTATTATAGGGACCATATAGGACCCTATAACACACTCGGAGAGGGGGTGGATCAGGCTATCAAATTTTTAATTAAACAAGAATGGTCTTCTCCCCCTATATATTGGAACTTGATAAACCTATTAAAAAGAATAATATAATTATCAAACATGAAAATGTATAAAAATAATCAAAACACAATATTTTTTACTTTTGTCACCACTAAGGGCTATTCCAAGGTGAATACGCGGACATTTTTTATTGATACTAGAATCCACTAACATTCTATAGATATTTTGTATTAAAAATGATCATACATTATCACTATATTGAATTACCACTTTGATTACATGGATTTTATGTATAGAACATTGCCCCACTCAGATCACTTCCATTGAAACTTCTTTGATCACTACCTTGTTGGACTATTAATAAATTTGTAGAATGTGATGTCAAATAAATATATTTGGAATATAGTACGTTGTCCCTAATTAGAATGAAACTATTCATTCCCTGTAGTTGTTTATTAATACACTTGATTTGACAATTTACTAAATCCAAATTTGAATTTATGATGTGTGTGTAACTTTTTTACTTTAGTGGAACCCCTCATTTATTACACAACTTTGTATTTTTGGGGATACAACTCACTTTTCTACAAAATATTATTGTAATTTAAAAAAATAGCATCATTCTACATCATAATATTTATGTAACATTTGAGTTTTCACAATG
Source organism: Viscum album (assembly GCA_963277665.1). NCBI lineage: Eukaryota > Viridiplantae > Streptophyta > Magnoliopsida > Santalales > Viscaceae > Viscum > Viscum album. Next base: position 64,037,343 of record OY728165.1, on the reverse strand, counting down.
CATCACTTTTTTTTCAACTCCTCAATTCTTATGCCTATCACATGGAATTAATACACACAACTTTTATTCTTCAAAAACCTCTACATAATGTGAATCATTAAAAAATTTGAGTTTCTTGATCTTCATTTTTAAATTTTTGTTGTAGAACATAGGTACTCACCAATTCATAGATGCTTATATACCTTCACAAGATATCCTTTCTTGATATCCCCACTCGTGCCACATCTTGGTTTTAATAAATTTAATTTCTTGATGTCTCCTTTTTCCTCAAAACGCTCGCTATATTTTGTGGGTTTATGACACTCTAATATTTTTGAAACTACATTATTATTTCCAAACCCTTTACATGGAAATTTAGCATTTTTATATTGACATATCCTTTACAATGAAACTCCCTACATTCATGAAACATCGACTTTATTTTATTAGAGTATGCAACACTTCCTTATTTTTGAAACCCCGACTCCCATGAAGTTTAAAAAAAATTTAGAAACAAATTCCTTAGATAAATTTTGATTTTAATGTCCAAAATAATTTCATTCATTCAAATATGGAATTCATATTTACCATTTCAAAAAACAATTGTATTTGATGGAAAATTTTTCCATTCCCTAAAAAACCTTCTACATCCACCAGACTTTGGACCCGAACATTTTAGAAAACAATGTGAAATGGGGGAACCTTGTACATTGAATCAAACTACACCATAAGATAACCTATCATGTTAAATCCTTTATCAAATCAGAGGGGATTAAAAACATTCATGTTATATAATCCATTCCAGTTTTGAAAACCCTTCACTCCAATAAAACACACACATCATTCAATGAGATATCATATAAGAACTGCAATACACTACCTCTTCCAAGCCCATCCATGTCTCATTTATGCTCTTAGAAAAATCAATTACCATATCTTGTACAATACAACATAAGGAATTAATTTTATAAATATTTATTATAATATTTAACTTGAATTGAAATAAGAGTATTAAATTATAAATAATCCTAGATGTTCATTACAATAAAACCTTAACTAAGAACTCCCAAAATATTTTTTGTTCAACTATAAATGAATCCCATCCAAAAGAATAGCATTGAAACACCAGGTTAACTGAATGAAACATCCAATTTATTATAATATTGTAAATATGATTTAGAATTAGCTTACATATATTTAAATAATATAATAGAACATGTAATATCTAATTATGGATTTCCTCTATCCAACATGTATGAAATCCCCTTCAATTTTAGCTAATTTTACCATGCTCTTGTGGAATCGAAAATAAGTCATACCTAAAATTGGATTATTATTAGGGATGTCCACATAAAATCAAATCAAATGGAAAGGGAGGTATGGGAAAACTCATATCTGCTAAAAATATCCAACCAAAACATTCCCTCTCAATGATGAACTGAACGAAGTGTAGTGTTAGTAATTAGGTCATCCCCATGATAACTCATCCTTTAATGAAAAAGAAGGACTAACAAATTTTTCTTGAAAATACCTCTTCCCATCATTCATAATATTTTATTTCATTCAGATCGACTTCACCACATTAATTTCCTATAATTACACCATCCTATAGTCATTATATTCTTTGACACACTTTTGAACCCCAAAACATCTATCCGAACTCAATCCACATCAAAAATATCATTAAAGGGTATAAAAATAATATATTCCCTATATATGACTTTTTTTCAAAACAAACCCCTCACAATGTGAAAAATTCAACTTTCTTCTCATGATAAAGAACAAGAAGTCTATGAGTCATTATACTATGTGTAAGGAACCAAACTTGACATTAATTGACATAAAATCATAATATCAAAAAACATACAACATTAAAAAAAACCCATTCCCAAAGACCGTATTAGTTTAGTGTCTTGGAAACTGGGAAACCTATGCAACTATTTCATTAAAAAACTACAATATATATTCTCTTTCCTTCATTACTAGAACTTCTTTTTTCACATTTTACTTAATACACTTCTTTATAACGTGATGTAAAAGAAAAGTAAAAAGGGTGAACCCATATGCTCAGTACGGGTAAACAAGATAGATACCAATAATATCATAATCATAATACATAGGAACAGAACAATTGAAAATCGTCTCCGACATATCATAGATCATAATATCATGTCATGGAATATATCATAATAGATAATAAATAACCATTGAACATATTGAAAAATGGAATAACAAAAGACATGTAATTTTTGGCCCACACATAAGCATAGAAAATCAATTCATTTAATTAAAGTCTCTTTTACAATATCATAATATTGTAATATGTAATATACAAAACCGAGTTCACTATTCATTCCATCCCTATATTACTAAACTAGATTTACTTTTCATTCTAGCCCTGTATTACTGAACTAGATTTACATTCAGTTCAATCCCTCTATTATCGAACAGGATTTACATGTTGTTCCATTCTTATATATCTTATGAGATATAAATCATTACCTAATTCATTAGAGGGATATATATGTCCCACCATTATCTTAATGAAATAATTCTTATGTGTGCCACAAAAACATAGATGATTCATCGTAGCATAATCCAAGAAATAAAATGGGTTTCTTAATAATCAATCCACTATAACGAAATCTATGTAAAATAAATTGATTTTATAAATATAATTTCATAAAATACATAATAGATATATTATAATTTTATGGATAATACAATTGAAACATAACCCTATTAAATAATTACATCTTTTATGGAAAATAATCTTGATTGAACACTAAAAATTAATTCCTGAGGACAATATCCTATCTTCTTAAAAACATTTTCTTTTCTAAAAATTCCACAAAATATTAAAAGAAAATAATTTATTTTAAAATATCCTTGAAATATTATAAAGTGTGATTCATGTGAATATGGTGTTATGAAAACCTAAAAACATTTCATTTCGTATAAGATAAAATAAAACATTTTTCCTATACTTTTGTCATATAAGTCAAAAAGTACCTCATATATGAAAATAAAAATAGATTATTTTCAGCTAATTTAATAAAAAAGTACCAATAAGGGAAAATTTTCATTAAATAATTTTAGAATCATACAAATAATATTTTGGAATACATATTTATGAAACAGGAAAATGGATGATAAATATATCCCATTATATAATTACTTAACACTCTTTGGTAAAAACGAGGTTACAAAATAGTCCCCTACAAATTTATAACCAGTTGATTTTTATGCCTCATAAAATAAATAAAATTATATGAATATTTAAATATCATAAAATTCATATGAATACAGAATAACATTCATGGGAAGCATAAACACAACTCAAAAAAAGGGGTTTACAAGGCATATGTCCTCCAGAAATTAAAGTGAGAGAAAATAGTCCCTTATGATAGGTCAGATATACATTTTATGTTTCAGAAATTCCGCAATAATGATTTAAATACTTTCATTGTTTTATTTAGAAATAATAGCCATTTTTTATTATTTAATATGATCATATTATAATCTCTTTGTTATTTAAATTTTTACTCATCCATGGGTATTAACTGCTTTATTTTCAGACACATGTTTCATCATATAAATTCTTCTTCCTCTTTTTAGATTATAGTTAAATCATTTCCAGAATGATAATAATATAATAAATCAAATATTTTTTCTTTAAATACATTTATATAATCATTATTTAATGGATATCATCTATAATGAGTGACATCGAATTGTTGAGACGATATGACATATGTACCCACGAGTGACAATATCATTCCCATAATTAATTTTTTTTTCGAAGTGGATGGTATATATTAATTTATAGAATACATATAGTGTTAAAATAATCATATATTGTTATTATTTCCATCATTATAACCATCAAAGTATCGTGGTAGTGAAGAAACATATTACACCATGATGTGGAGATGGTAAGTCATGCTTAAATATGCCTTGTGATTTCATTTTTGTATGATGGATAGAAGGTGGAATATGGTTGTTACATAAAAATAAATAAATATAAATATATAATTAATATTGTAGTTCTTACATTATAATGGAATCAAATTATGATGAGGAATTAGAAGAGGAAAGAAATTTTATGGAATTGGTAGAGGAGATTACAACTTCTTTGTCATGCTCAATATTGAACTCCTCTTAATGGTACTACAAGTATTATTTTGATAATATGTGAAAATATATAATATATTTAGAGGATATTATAATGAAAATAGGATGAGGATGACTGATATTAAATTCTTAATGTAATGTGAAGAGGTGAGGGAGGATGTTAATTTTAATAATGGAGGTGAGATACACTTTTAGAAACTCCAAAAATAGTATTTTATAATAAACATAAACCACATCGAAAAACACAAAAAAATTTACTTATATAGAATATGAGATGACACAGGGTTTTAATATCATTAACCAATACCTTTCATAAATTTTTTGATTTCATTTTAAACTTTATCATTTCATTCTAACATTGATTGTTCACCTTTAATTTTAACTATAGTAACAAATTGTTCAAAAGAACAATAGTACAAATTTTTCATATATGATTTTAATTAAACTATAAATGAACAATAAAGAACATATTATAGTTAAAAATAATTATTCTATTTTTTTAATTTATTTTATGAATTTTAAATAATTTAATAAAATATTATTTTTAAAAAATATCAATAGAGTCATTTTGACACTATACATTTAAGGGATTTTTAAAAATATAAAGATAAGATGTTAACCACTAAAAAATAATTTATTAAATATATAAAGGTTAAATGTCTTAAAAAATAATTGTTAGATATATTTATTATCCAAAATATATTTTTTTAGTATATATAATTACATTAATTTGATACTTCCATTAATAAAATAATTACAACATCAATTTTGTGTAATTTTTTATTATACATTTTATTGAGTTATAACTAAAAATAAAATTTCATAATGACTTTAAATATAATATATTTTAATATAATACTTTTATTTTAATATATTTTCTTTTAAATTAATCGTTAAAAATGTTGTACATATTAAAAACTAAGTGTGACATGTTTGACATCAATTTAAATAAAATAATATAGTTTTCATAAAATCTTCTATAAGGATCCCAATGGTCAATAACATTACACATGGATGATATTGGTTGGTATATACTATAAAAAATATGATTTTTCATGTCTTTTTCTTTTAATGGGTATTGTATTTTTAATAAAATTTATTTTATTGATTTTTCATCAATTAAATAATATCTACATCATCAATATATAAATATTTAAGGTAATTATTTATTCCCAAAAAATTACAAATAAATTATCATTATTAATAAAAACATTTAGTTGTTGATAATTGTATTTATAGATGAATTAATTTTTCGTATGATCTTATTTAAAAAAGTTAAATTTATTAATATTTGAGTACGATATATATAAATGTTATTTAAATAAAATATATTTAATATCCAATCTCTTCCAAGTGGTTTCCAAATGGTATCATTTCAACCCAAGGATGGTTTAGTACAAAAAACACTCATCCAACAGTATTAGTACAAGTGTTATTTTAGTTTTATAACATTATATTTACCCTTAATTACATAATTTACCTTTTTATTGCATGGATCAAAATTATTTAAGTTACTATTAATAATGCACAAAAATTATTGACTAATATTTACATAATTTGGGCCAACTAATTCCAAATATTTAAACCATTTTTTAAAATTCCAGAAAAAAAATTAATTTATTTATAATATATCCCAATGTCTTAATGGAAAATGGGTTTTAAAATGATAAAACATTACAAAATCATGATTTGCCTTAACATCAGAATTCACAGTAAAATCAATTTCATTGACCAACATAATATTAAATGATAAAAATATTTTCAATTTGGGATTAAAAACCATTATATAGTTTAATTTATCCATATAAATTATTTCAATGAGACGTATTATTTTCAATTAAAATTCAGTATATTTTTACTATTAAACAAAACATAAAACTTACAATAAAAATATCAAAAAAACATCCAAAGTAAATTTTCAAATCCCACATAAAATAAAATTTTTAATTTTTTTAAATATAATATATATAAATGTTTCAAATACTATATTTAAGATTGGTACACCAATAAAAGGATGAAACAAGCATTTTTTAAAAAAAAATTATTTTAACTGAATAATGGAATTTATTCTTATATCATGATTAGAAAACTGGTAAGTTGAATTTAAAGCATTAAAATGAATATATTATAAATATATATCATTAAAAATATCCATCAAAATTTAATTTATTTTTTTGTAAACACACTAAATTAAATAGTTTTTTTAAAATTAATTATTTTTAATTAAAAAGTTTTATTATATTCATTTACAATTCATTGGTCGCCAAGAATAAAATTTATATTAAAGTTAAAATAATAATTTCATAAATCAGTTAATATTGTTCACAAACTCTAATATAATATCAAGTCTTATAGTGTAATTTAAAAATATTTAGTTTTTTTCTTATACTCAGTATTGTGTGAAAATAATTGTATCAAATGTACCTGAAATTTTGTGTAACACAATTCATGAATAGTGTTACATACACTGCAAGTTAATCTTATTTTTCATGTAGTGTAATATTATCATGGTGTAATGTACAATAGAAGACATAAAATAAATAAAAAAATAATGATTAAAAATCTATCTCATAAAAATTGATGGGTGTTACATTATAGCCCCATTAAAATGAATTTATCCCTAAAAATTCATTTGGGTTATAAAATTATTAATACATGGTTGTTTCTTTTATATAAATCCATATTTTAAAAATTCATTATAAACATTAATTTTAAAAAAAGAATGTTAGAAACATAATAGTAAACTAAAGTTACACATAACTGGGTTTCTATACAGAAGAACATAATTGGAAAGTGAAAACATGGATATAGAAGAAAAATAAAACCATTATATTCTGAGGAAGTGTGATTGAGTACACCATTAGGAGAAATTTAAAATAAATATCCATAAATCTCTAGTGATTTATGGGACCATTTTATTCATCAAAAATGAAGGTACACATGTAATTTGTTTTAAGATCACTTCCCAATATTTGAATAATGTGAAGAAATATTAACTTGATTAAGAATAATCACAGATTTTCTGTACTCCTTGATCAATTTCTACATAATTTATTATTCAGAGAAATGATGTTGAATTATTCATTCATGAATAATTATCAGATCATGTGCTCCATATATAGAATAATACATCATTTTATATGTTTTTATCACAACAAAATGAATAGAAAAAGTTATCGAATATGTTCAAGTCCACCTATAGTGAGATAATTCAATCTTCATCTAGAGTTTAAATTATACTATCGATAAATGGGTAATCTTAAAATCCATATAAAAATTGAAATTTCAGAAAATTGGAAATAGGTACAGTAACTCACCTCAACATTTATCACCCATATATCATAAGTTATCTCTTTTTCATCACATTCCAATCATGTGATCACCTTCATCATGTATTCTCTTAAGTCACGGAAACATCCTAAATTACCATATATAATAATTGAACACATGCTTGTTTACATATTTCAAAACTTATTAGATACATTTCTTATGTCCCAAAAAGTTATATACTTCATCCATGATTGAATAACCCTCTTGACAAAAAATCTATAATTATTTCCCAAGAAACTAGAATCATCCAATTTACTTTTTCAAATATATCATATCTTTATGAAAAAAATCATTATCTTAATATAAGGGACATATTATTGGTTTTATTTTCCATAATCCATTGTTCATCAAGTACATCACCTTACCTTTAAATCACTTTTATAGGTCCTTTGAACTATTTAACATTTCATTTCCAATACTAAAAAAACATATATTGAAAACAATTATATATTTCCAGATTAAAATAAAATAATCTTTGAATTCACCAACCATCCTACATTATTCTTCAACAATTACTCATTATCCATCATATTAGTGATTCATAAAATATAAATCATCTCTAAAGGTCACCAAACTTAATCTTACCATTTTTTTGGTTTAATGTAATTAATAATGATGTATCATATAGTTCATTTCACATGTCATTTATAATATATTTATCCACATTAGTATAATGAATACATATATGAAATTATTGATTCTTTTTATGAGATTTCAAATTTGGAAATCAGTTTTCATAATTCCAATACAATCCACATTTGAAACATTCACGTTCAACTATATTCTATCTAGTTCTAGCTACTATATTAGGCTAGAAAGAAGAGTTTGAGAAATACATAACAGAGATTAGAAACATATATGTAAGGTAAATTACTTATAATTGATCAATATATGAAATATTAGGTTAAATAATAGGTTATTAATGATCATAACAAAAGCTATAGGTTTGTAGCATATACATAGTCTTATCCCTATAACATCCCAAAACCTTCGTTGAAATTATCTACAGGGATATCAGTAAAATTTTCTCATCCAAGTTTCTAAAGGATGACTTAACGATTTCTCTGATACCATATTTAATTACCAATGGTTGATGTGAATTTTCATTACATCAAATCTATAGAATACAGAAAACATTACACAAACACATGCCAAAAGACTGTATTTGTTTAGTGTCTTTAGATACTGTGAATCATAAATTACTGGTTCATAAAACATCTACTCTATCTCCTGCTTTTACCTTCAAAACTAGAACACATTTTGAAACATATTACTTAATACCATTCTTCATAACCTATGGGAAAATAAACATAAAAGGGTGATATCAGATAATGATTAATGTTAAAAAAGGGAGTTATAAATCTTATTATATTCTTAATACATAAGTACATTACAATTTAAAATTTTCTCCTTCATATCATTGACCATGATATCATGTCTTGGAATAAATCATAGTAGATCATAAATAATGAATGACCATATTTACAAAGGTCATAACATAATACATTGAATTTTTGGCATGCACATAAGTATAAAAAATAATTTCATATTAGTCATGACCCATTTCCATGACCATCATAGAGGACCATGTCATCTTTTGACCTGAGTTCACACTTCATCCCAGCCCTGTATTTCTGAGCTAAATTTACATGTCATTCCTGACCTATAATAATGAACCAGATTTACTTATTGTTTCATCCATGTATTAATGACCAAAATTTACTAGCCATTCAGGCCAATCTCTCTCATGAAATAATAATATTTACCCAATTAATTAGAGAGAGATATAGGGCTCCCCTATATTATAATGAAATAATTCTTACATGTTCCACAAAAAGATAAATCATTCATCATAACATAAAACAATGTCTGAAATGGGTTTCTTAAAAATCACTCCACAATAACATAATCCACGTAAAACAGATGGATTTCATAAATATAATTCCACAAGAAACATAATAAAATCATTATAATAATAGAGATAGTATGATTGAAACAAAAACATATTAAACAATTCCATCATAGAGGAAGCATAATTTTTATTGAACACTTGAAATAAATTCTTGAGGAAAATATCCTTTCTTCTTCAAAATCATTATCTTTTATCAAATTGTCATTCAATTTTAAAATTAAATATTTAATTTGAAAATAACATTGAAATATTTCATAAGATTTTTCATGTAAATATGATGTTATGAATATGTAAAAACCTATCATGTTATATAATTTAAAATGAAACATTCTTCTCGTACTTTTTTTGGATAAGTCCAGAAGTACCTCATATCACAAAATGATAAAATATTTTTTTAGACAATAACGAGATTGCGAAATTATCCCATACCAATTTATAATTTATAGAATTGTATCCCTTATAAAATAAGGGAAAATATATTCAAATGTAAATATAATAAACTTCATAATAATAATCATTAAAACATTCATGGTTAGTATAAACACAACTCAAAACAAATATGTGGTGTATAAGTCATATGTCCCACTAAAATAAAATGGAGACAAAATAATTCCTTAGCTTTGGTCTGATATACATCATATGTATTCTAACCTCTTGTATTATGATTTAAGTAAATTCATTGATTTATTATTGGATAATATCCATTTTTATGATATCATATATGATCATGTTATCATTAATTTGTATATAACCTTATTACTCATCCATCCGGTATTAACTGCATTATTTTTTTACACCTGATTCATCAGGTAGGTTATTGTTCCTATTCTTATATTATAGTTATATCATTTCCAAAATTATAATTATAAAATATATAACATATTATTTTTATAATAATTCTTTATTTGATATCTTGTATAATGAATCACATAGCATCGTAGAGACGGTATGTCGTATGTACATTCGAGCGACACTATCATTTACATAATTGTGAAATGGTATAGATGTGGATGGTATATATCTTTATCCAGAATCCATATCATGTTTTAATGATCATATATAATTTTTATTTCTTTTATTATACAGTTCCTAGTAATGTGTATGTGAAAAAAAATTACATCATGATGTGGAGAAAGTTAGTCGGATGTACGTACGTGTGGTGATTTCATTTTTTAGAGGATTAATAAAAGGTGGTATATGGTTGTTACATAATCATAATTACATCTCATTATATCAGTGATACTGGATTTATTAATTTATAAGGTATTCAACTCATGAATTAAAAGTATAATAATAAATTGGTTTCAAAGAATCGGTAGAGGAAATTACCTCTTCTTCGACGTGCTCCCACTCGACATCCGCTTAATGGAACTAGAGTTTTTATTTTTAGAAGAACAGAACATATATAATTTATCAATCTAAAATTATAATTGAAATAATCAGGTTATGTCGTTTCATGATGGCTCAATGTGAAGTGGAGGGGTGACAGAGTAGGTACCCATTTATAATTGAGGTGCATGGCTCCTTTGGAAACTCCGAAAAATTTAATTGATAATAAAATAAAAAAATATCCATAAACCTCCAAAATTACCTTTAATTAGAATATTAGTTGATATATGGTTGTAATATCATCATAAAATAATTTTTAGAAATTTTTTATCTCATTTTAAACAATATCATTTCATTTTACCCTTAATTATTCCCTTTTAATAATAACTAAGTTAACAAATTGGTCAATATAAAAATAGTGAAATTTTTACATATAAGATTTAAATTATACCATACATGTAAAATATTATAAAAAATAGTAAAAAATTATTATTTTATTTTTTTAAATTATTTTTTTATTTTTTAATAATATAATAAATCATTATTTTGAAAAAATATCATTTGTGCCATTTTATCACTATTTATTTAATAGATTTTAAAAAATATCATTTTAAGATGTTAACATTGAACTAAAAAATTATATATATCAATATGTGATAAATGTGATGTATAATTGTTTTTGGATATATAAATTATACACAAATTATATTTATTTTAGTATTTTTTATAACATTAATTTTATATTTCAATTACTAAAATAATTACTATATCAGTTGGGTGTAGTTATTTTATATAATTATTTGTTGAGTAAAAATTAAAAAGAAAATATAAAAATGAAGATAAATATTCTTTATTTCCTAAAACCTATTTTTTCAAATATATCTTAATTATCCATCATTAAAATTGTTATTCTTATTAAAACATAACTATGATAAGCGTAACATCAATTTAAATAAAATAATATGAGTGTCAAAACATCTTTAATAAGGATGCAAAGGATCATTAACTACACCCTTGGATTATTATGGTTGATATATGCTAGACAGATAATATTTGGTCAATGTTTCTTGTCTTTTAATGTTTATTATCATTTTAATAAGAAATATTTTTTTGATTTTTCATCAATTAAAAAATCTGTGAATCATCAATTTAAAAATGTTAATGTAATTATTTTTTGCTCAAAATTAAAAATAAAATACCATGATTAATTAAAAATTTATCTTTAATTTGAGGATTTATAGTCTAATTTACCTTATGTATAACCTTATTTTAAAATTGATAATTTTTTTTAAAATTTTAATAAGACATATATAACTTTTTTTATATAAATTATATTAAATGTCATAATCTAAGCCATGTTTCTTCCAAAATGGTATCATTTCTAAAAAGGGATGATTTCTGTAAATAATTACTCATCCAATCAAATTAGGACAAGTTATAAGGTAATTTTATAATATTATATTTATCCTTAATTACCTAATTTATATTTTTCTTGTGTTATTCAAAATTACAGAAGTTACTATTCATAGTTATAAAAAATAAAATAATGATATCTATATACATTGTACATACTGATTCAAAATATGGAATCCATTTTTAAAAATTTAAAACACAAAAGTTTTATATAATAATTTAAAATTATTCTTAAATTTTCAGAATGAAAAATGGGTTTTTAAAAGGTAAAACATTTCAAAAGATTGAAAATGTTTTTACCTAAAAATTCATGGTATAATTAATTCCAATGAAAATATTATATTAATTTATAAAAAAAATAATTAATTATTACTTTAAAACAATTGATTAATATAATTTATCCACATAATTTATTTTGAGGAAAACAATAGTTTTTAAATAAAATTTATTATACATTTAATATTCATCAAAACATTAATCTTATTAGAAGAATAAAAAAATTCATAAGAAGATAATTTTTTATATTTTGATTCAAAATAAGTAATATATTTTGTTTAATAGAACATATAAAAGATTCCAAAAATAGATTTATAATCGGTGTGTCGTCCGAAAGTGACAAAACTGCCTTTTTTAAAAAAAATTACTTCTTTTATCCGAAAATTTGAATTTATTTTCATATCATGATTAGAAAACTTATAAGATGATTATAAAAAATTACATTGAATATATGAGATATACATTTAATTAATAAAATCCATCATGTGTGATTTTATTATTTTGTAAACTCACTTATTTAAATTGTTTTTTTCGAAAAACATTTCTTTTTTTTAAAAAAAAATTCTTATTTTCATTTATGTTTCTTTTCCCACAAATGAATTAAATATATATACACGTGTAATTAATAATTTCATAATTAAGTTATTATTTTTTATATATTTTATTACAATGGCTAGGTTTATAAGGTATTATAATAATATTTAGTTGTTTCTTTAAAATCGATTTTGAGTGAAATGAATTCTATAAATAGAACATGATGTTGTGTATAACACAAGCCGATAATGGTGTTGCATATACAGAAAGCTAAGTCGGTGTTCTGTGTAGTGAAAGATTATCTTTGTTTTGCATTCAATAGTTGATAAAAACGAAATAAAAAAACATAATTTTAAAAGATCTATCATTATAAAATATCTGAGTGTTACACTATGGTTATGCGGAGGGATTTATAATATTTCTATATTATAGGATTATTCATGATTCTCTAATGGTGTTTAGAAAAATTAAATTCAAATTCCATGTTAGGTATGGATTTTTTATTAATTAATTATTCAATTTGTAAATCTATATGACACAAAATGTATTATTTAAGGGATTTGTAAATATAAAGGTTTTCTGAATAATATAAGAATTGATTGATCAAATAGTTTACATTCATGGAGTTTCTACATAAAATATTTATGTAATTTTTTTAATGTTTGACGAATTTAATTAAATGAAGAAAAAATTCATCTCATTTATTTTATATGACATGAAAATTGGTTCTATAATAATTTTTTTTCAAAAACATTGATAGGGTATATTCTTATAAACATGGTTCAAGATTCATAAAATTATATAACTTGTTTAAAAAAAGGGAGGCATAATTCTTTTTATACAACTGTTTTTAAAATTTAAGAGAATATGATTCCACCACCCATCAACGACATATTTTTTATAATTGTATTCCTTCGAGGAAAAAAATCGTTGAACACATAGAATAACATATATGATATGGATACAATATTTTATTTTTTAAAAAAATAAAATAATATTAATAGGTTTTCTTTATTTATTAAATATAAATTTAATATCATACTAAGATAATATAAATTAATGTTTCATTTAATATTCCAGTGGGAGTTTCTTTGGACTTAAATATGATTAAAATTTCCAAATATAGCATTATACTAGTCTATGTTTTATGTGATCTACACTTAATATCCTAAATTTTTTAGGATATGTAATGATAAAAGAAAAACAGGAAAAACATTCATTTTGTTATCTTGAATAAGTGGATATCACTTTAGGATTTTCCATTGAAATTAAAAACTGAATTACACATGACATGCTAAAAGATATTAAGGGTTCATCATAAATATTAATATAAATGTTTCATTAGTTATCATATGTGAGTAAATGTTACTATATCTTAACAGGTTTTCAGATATAATGAAAAATTACATTATAAATGTAACATTACTTATTATTTTTAAAATAATTTTTTTAGAAAAACATATTCCAATGATGACATTGATATACATAGAAAGAGTCTTAACTGGTTAATTGAACTAACAATTCAACTTTTGATGTTACAATGTTAAGAAGTTTGAATATGTTAAAATAGTTAAATGTTGATAATAAGATTCCTAAATCTCACTGTTAATCAGATTGTATTACCTAATAGTTGTTTCTCAATATAGTGTTAGTAGAATTATTTCATTATATATGCCCTAATAGATGTAATACAAGTTAGATGTTATTTTATTAGTTAAAAAACCCCAAAAACCGCACTACACTAATGGAAGATCTAGAATATTATCATATAAAATAGGATAGATAGACACTTATGTATGGTATAATAAAAATTCATAAAAGAGTTATAATGATTTAAATCGTTATATATTAGAGGTATTATCCACTATATCATTCATTCACATTGGCTATATAAATATATACATAGATATAAATTTCATGAAGTGTGATGATAATTGATCACTCAACGTTTTACTTTGAGTTATCCTATCCCTTTTTCAGGATGTATTGTATTTTATGATGAAATTTAATAGATTTCATGATTAAGATTCTCATAAATAAATACAGACTGTGTTCATTAGGCACAAAATAGAACATAGGCCTCATTGTGTAGAGTGGATGACCAATGATGTATATCACATGGAGTTTTATATAGAATTATATTCTATACTAGGGGCATGTGGATCATATATTGGATCCCAATAATTGAGATTTATGTGATACCTAGCACTTGAATCATCATACATTCTTACCCAACTTATTAAATGAAAATTTGTTATATGATATAAAAATTAATTCCAAAATCATTTTCGTTTATTGCATTTGGAGTCATGGATTCCTAAACAATTTTTTCATGTAAGATATACATCATCACCCACATAATTATTCACAACATGAACCATTTTAACACATATATTAAAGACAAATTTTTATCATATCATGGATATGGGGAAAATAATAATGTGTGAGGTCAGATTCTCAAAAAGGTTAAATTTGAGAGTATCAATCATCAATTAAGAATAACTTGAGCATAAGGGTATGAAAACCTAATCATTAATATTGAAAACCATACTCTAGTAATCCAAGGTGATAATATTTAGTCATTCCATAATGATCATAAATTTAAAATACATTAATCATAAAGGAATTAAATAAAATGATCCATGAAAACATCTCATTGGAAATAGACATAGAATTTTGGAATACACATATGCATTGAAAATTATTTCCTTTGTAGTCTGTGCTTACTATGTCACTACCCGACCCTACCCAGGCTCGAGCCGCAAATACCCAAAGCCCGCCTCCATAGGCCAGGGGCTGGAGAACTGCAACGAAGGCACAATAACTCGGGGAGGCCTTTGCCTATGTATCTGTACACACACACACGCAGCACACTCAATGCAGAAGTGTAGACTAAAAGAAAAGACAAGTAAAAATAGGGAAAATGATATATATATAAACCACAATAGTGCATTGAACTCTAAACAGTACAACTAGAAGCTTAAGGTAAACTGAAAAGAAAAGGAAAGAAACACGCACCCAACCAGAAAAGTGCCACAACCCAGCAAGAGGTGAACAAAAAGTAAATAGCTGGAAGGGTCCCCCACTTGGAACCCGACTCCGAACACCACACACAGTCCAAGATTCCAAGCTCCTAAGGTAGCACCACCTCTCTGGGCGCTATTCTGATCACGACGATGTCTCTATCGTGGTGGTTCACTTGCTACCTACCCGAAGCTCTCTGCATGCCTGGTAGGGAAGTCCCATGTCAGGTGACCTCTCCCATCGCAATCATAACACCGACTCTTTCTGGGCTGCACTGGTGCCCTACGGCGCCACTGTGGTGTAGGAACACACCCTTGAGTCCAGTTATCGGAAAGCCACCTACGTCAAGGTCCTGTTTGCCGACGCCCAATAGCTGTGGTAGACGTCCCATCTCCAAGGTACCGGCTTCCACCATTAACATTAGAACGTGACAAGAAGCTCTCTGTCACCAGCGCCTGCTCTAGCACCCCAGCATATGTGGAAATTCCCAAGGGTACTATGACATCATGAATCTCACGGCAGAGATCCTGCTCAAGCTTCCACGCTCGGAGGTTGTCGTCATGAACCTAGTCCGGGTAAAAGCACGCACGGTGTGAAAAACTAGCTGCGTACATGACCACCGTCGTCCCTCCCATCTAAAACTGCAGGACCTCCTGAATCTGAACGGAGCATAAACAAGAGGGGAACAACTCCTCACAGAATGACAGTTGAAAGTCTCCTCACGAAAGTGATGACTCGTCAAGAGGCTGAGTCACTAGACTCCACCAACACCAAGCTTCTCCACGAAAAATGGTGGCTTCCAAATCCACTCTCTGATCTGTCGGTGTCTGCACAAGCCTGAAAAAGCAAACCACTACCTCTAGCCAAACCTCTGCTGCCTGAGGGTCTGGCTCACCACTGATACTCTGTGGTCTCTACCGCTGGAACTCACGGAGCACGCTCAACCTGCGCTCATGCCCTGTATGCACTACTGAAGCTGTATGCTACTCAATAGGTGGAGGTTCTGCTACAGGTCCTACCAGAGAAAGGGGCTCTCTTGATGGGTCCTGGACTGTGGCCTCATAGCTCACATGCTCGTCATCACGAACAAAAGCTGGTATCCTGGCTGGCTGTCTTCGCGGAGACATCCTGAATGTTATCAAGGAGATTCGTGGTCAGATGAGCATATATGTATATACCAATAACAACTACGATGGTGAGATGAATCAAGAAGGACCGTCAAGACTCAGTCCAATGTGATGCAGAAAAAAAATTTCTCTGCAAAAAGTGTCTTGGCATGCCAAGTCGACAAGTTGGTTATCAAGGTCCTGGTGAATGGATACATCGGCCGCCGCACCATCAATGGACTCCTTGTCTTGATAGCCACTCTCGAGACACGTTAAAATTATTTCCCCTAGATCCCAAACAATTCCTATTTTAGGGACATTAGAAAAACGTCCCAAGGAACGAACCACCATTGATACCACTTTGTCATGACCCAACCCTACCCAGGCTTGGGCCGCAACTACCCCAATCACGCCTCCATAGGCTTGGGGCTGGCGACCAGCGCCGAAGCCACAATAACTCAGGGAGGACTTTTCCTAAGTACCTATACACACACAAACGCAACACACTCAATGCATAAGTGCAGAGTAAAATAAAATACAGGTAATGAAAAAGGGAAAATTCTATATATAAACCAAAATAGTACATCAACCTCTAAAAAGTACAATTAGAAGATGAAGGTAAATAGAAATGAAAAGGGTAAAAACACGCACCCTACCAGAAAAGTGCCACAACCTGGCAATAGATGAACAAAAAGTAAACAGATGGATGGGTCCCCCACCGGGAACCCAACTCTGACCACCGCACGCGGTCCAAGCTCCCAAGCTTCTAATCTCCTCTGAAGTCACGACCAACCAGTCCGTCTTCTACAATGGCACACCATGTGCGGGCAAAGCCCAAGAACGAGTGAGTATAAAAATACTCAGTAGGATACCCCGAAGGATCGAGGGAGAAACAAAGGAGGTACTAAAGGGTGAGCAGCATATCGAACATGGAGTAAAACATAAGTATAATAGAAAGTGCAGAAAAGAGTCCAGCTCAAGACAACAAGAGAACGGAAGGCAGACTTATCCAGACACAAGGATCTGGAAATAGTGAGAAGCTGAACAACCTTTCAAATCTTTGCTACCTATAGCAGGAGAGTTGACTCGTCCAACCAAGAGAAGCTAGACACTAAGAGCACGTGGCATACCCCACACGTCTTCGCCTCTCCTGGAAGGAGAGTATCGAAACCCAAAAAGGGGGTACCAGAGCAAGGTATATAAAAGTCTATAGGCTCAGACAAGAAGCCCAAAAAAGATCGTAATGGGATCTCCATCCCGTAGCTCAGCCCAAGAAAAGAGTTGACAACAGTCCCAGAAGAAACACCATTGATGCCCAGCATCCCATTTGTCTGCCCTGAACTACATGTCAAGGGATCAATCACCGCACCTCGACACAATGTGCATTGGGTGGCACTAACTCGCCCGCATGGTTTTACGTCGCGTCACAAGGACGCGTCTCAGTGGGGAAAACACTCCTCGTACTTGAGAGTTCTGGGGGAACGTCAAACCACAACTCGTCACTGCCCCACAGTCGAGAGATCTCCTCAAAGTCAATAGGTGACCCCCTGCACAGCCCCGTTGGAGGGTCCCTGTAAGTCAATGGGTTCCCACTACAGGGAGACCCGGAAAGAGTCGACGAGTGCCACATTGCCCAGTCTCGTAACATGGTAACCCACTGGAGGGAGACTCAGCTAAAGACGACGACAAAACCACTGCCCAGCCCAGCTGGAGTTATCCCGACATCGGGGCCACTGCCCCGCCCAGATGGAGGTAAGACCGGCATCCGAGACCACTACCCAGCCCCGCTAAAGGTATGCCTGGCATCGGGGACCATTGCCCAGCATGGCTGGAGGTAAGCCCGGAACTGCTCCGGCCATCCCTGCTGGATGGTACTACTCGGTGAACAACGTTGTACTGTCCATCCCTGCTGGATGGTAACCCACTGGCGAGCCCTGCTTGATACAACCTCAGCCCTGCTAGAAACAACCTCAGCCCTGCTGGAAATAACCTCATATCTATTGGAAACAACCTCCTGGGTAGAGGATCGATGCCCGAGTAAAGTGTTGGTCACACAGAATCCACAAGAACTCTACCAGGATCACGAAAGAATGGGAGAAACTCCCCAGGCCTCTCTAGGGGATCCCGCTCCAATCCACTGAGTCACTATCGAAGCGGACCGAGTCAACTCATCCCAGAAAGTGGGGAAAACACCCACAATGTATGAACACCCGTAGTTGTAAATGGTCCCGTAGTCCGGTGAAAGGGTACGGTAATAAAACCCCTCACAGCTGAAGAAACAGAGGAACAATCCATCCCTGTCGGCCAAACGAGAACAGGACCGGGGGAAAACTAAACACTGGTGGCCAAACAACCCAGCACCAAGCTAGGGGAAGACTCAACAATGCTGGTCAACAAACAAGAACAGAGGAACCCTCTATGTCACGAGAGGTTTAAAGTACATAAAGCAGAACAGAGCACGCACGTGGGGCCCACACGACTAGTGGCACCAAGTCAACCCCAACTGTGCGCACAAATACCATAAGGTACAAACAACCACATGTACCTCCATGTGTTCCCGTATACTGCCAGAGTATACCACGTTCCAGCCCAAAGGCTATCGGGAACACGACACCCAACGTCATTGCGAAGGCGTGACGTACCAACTCCAACCTGCCACCTCAATGGATGAGGCACAACCAACCACATCTCTTCACTCACACGGGAGTGAACGTGATCACACGCCAAGGGTTCTCAGCAAACACGGCAAGAAGAACCGCCATCAGAGTGCCTTTCACATTTCCACATTTAATAGTATCGCACAAGAGGCTCTGTACAACCAAATGGATTGTATCGTAGAAATCCATGCAAAAAAAACAGGCAATATAGACTACTTACTTGCCTCAAACGGATATCCGATGGAAAAGTCACCAACACCACCTCACGCCCGAACGACGTCATGTGATCCCGAGCCTCGGCACCGAAAACAGTCGTCCGCATCGCACCATTGTGATCCCCTTCAGAAAACATGTCAAAAGCACTACTCACATGAGTGCAACAGATATCTAGATAAAAAGGTGCTTTCCGGCGCACCACACATGAGAGGTGCTTTGTGGGACCCGCAACCCGGTCCCGAAACACCACGAACGGATCGTAAAGTTGTGATCCACTCGAAAAAGTTACACATGTTTGACTATTCACTTGTCTAAAACAGACACCCAGTGATAACGCTGAAAACAAAAATCAACTTCCGAAACGGCCCTCATGGGGGCCGCACCAGCGTGCCGAATTAGAGCGGGCAGATTTCACCATTTCAATGTCATCGGAAAAACACCAAAAAATGACTACTCGCATGCCCTGAACAGACATCCGATGAAAAAGTCACTACACGCTGCTCGCATCTCAAAAGATGGGTCGTGGGG
The DNA here is from genome assembly GCA_963277665.1 of Viscum album. NCBI lineage: Eukaryota > Viridiplantae > Streptophyta > Magnoliopsida > Santalales > Viscaceae > Viscum > Viscum album. The sequence goes on along the minus strand of OY728165.1, from coordinate 64,016,905 downwards.
CCATCACCTCAACTCTGGTATCAATTCCTGGAACCACACTGTAAAACTCTGCCTCGACTCCAGGGTCATGACGCCACTGACGGCGCTCAAAATGGTCGTCGGATGAGTCCATGTCGTCCAAAAGAAGATCCCTAAAAAAACGTCAATTCGCTTAAAGACGCGTCGCTCCTCCGAGGTCCCACGTTTAGGGAATTGAAATTTCTTGAAACAATCTCAAAAAATATGCCTCAATCCAAGGATCATGTTTCCGCAGACGGCATGAAAATCCGATATACGGTTAGAGCTTAGGAGTATTTTAGTATCTACGTACTAAAACGGGTCAGCCGGGCCGGTTCGGCCGGCCCACCCGTACTCTGGACCGGCGGTCCGCGGTTCACCATAGGGACCGCCCTGAACCACCCAGACTGGCTCGGCCGGTCCGGTCTCCGCATGTACCAGCGTAGCACGGGTCGTGTTTGCCATCCGGGGACACGAATACCCCTGGTCTTCTGCACCTCGCGCCCTAGAAGGCGCTTACCGACGCCCCTGCCGACCCCAGCTCGCCTGGCCGCTCCGCCTTACGCCAATGCCAGCTTCCGCCTGCACCCGACCGACCAGATTCCTCATCACCCACCTGAGGCCGCCCGCGCACCGCGACACCCGCCTGAAGCCTCCCGCGCTCCATCGCCTTCCGATGACCTTGTACCGCTGGAAGCCCTCAAACCCGGCCGGAAAAACTAAAAAACCCGCAACTTTCGCTGGACGACCGCGGCCTCCCCTGAACTTCTATTTACAAACCGAAAAGGGTGATGGAAAGATCATTAAATTGACTACAAGATCATGGGATTAGTTTTAGGATTAAACAACAATTCGATGCTAAAATGGGATTCAATCGAGGTCCGGGAATAAAAACGCAACAAAAAACCTCCTACCTCGATGGGCTTTGCCTGAAGCATCGCTGCGATCCATCAGAGCCGCGCCTCGTCGGAGCTATCTCTCCGGAGTGGAGGAGAGGACGAGAGATTGAGGGTGAGAGGGCTTCTCCAGTGGGTGAGGAAGGGAGGGGGAAGGGGAGAAGGGTTTAAATAAATATTAAAATTTTAATTAATTCAAACACATAATTGAACCCGCATCAGAATCTCTCAACGTGGTCAAGGGTAAGCCTCCCCTAGGGGAATCACCACCTCCCTAGCACAATGGAGGTCTCATAATTTTTATCCGAGACCCCGATCAAAAGTAATAAAACTAAACGTCTGAGGCTGCCAAATTACGAAAACGCCCCATTGTCCATTTTTCACAGACGGGCCGCGCGCGCAAACTTACAACTCTCCTAGGATAATTGGAACGATACGAACTGAACGGTTCCCTTATTTTTCCAATACGAGCAACTGTTTAAGAGATACATGTGTTTCACCATTAAACGAATAAATTAATTTTTTAATTTTTCCGTTCCACGTTCCGAAAGAGAGTGAGGGGTCCAAACGTCCTACGCCGAAATGTTTTATGTCATTCATAGGGTAAACAGCCCATTCTGGACCCATCCGTACACTCAGATCTCTAATCCGGATCACCATTTATGAGTTATCCCATTTATTTGGCGTTTCTAGTGTGAACAAACTGAAAATTTAATTCCGGCCACACCAGGGCATGGAATCGAACACCGTCTGAAGGTGCTGCTCTAGAATATCATCAAGAATATTCCAAAGTCTTTCACAGTAAAAACCGGGTTTTTATATACTACATAGAATATCATATTGGGTTAGGTTAACTCTATAATTCATCATATTAGTGAAGGTTTACTACCAAGACAATTAACTTCGATAATGTCCCTTAGTGAACTTAGTTCACACCCCATTCTTTTCCTATTTTTATCCTTTGATGTTATTATTTCCATAATTATTTGGAGGGTGATATAATTTTGGTATAACACATCACATAATAAAAATCATAAAAATATTGTCCACTGGATCAAACAAAAATATTCTTATCATAAATTGTAATAAATTGGTTTCATTAACCTTTCAACATGACATAACCCATTCACTGATGTAGAATCATCCTTTAAAAGTGCTAAAAATATTTTACTAGTACCTAAACATAATGGTATTAATAGAAATAACAAAATCCGACCATTATAAATATTATAAAAATATTCTGATAAAGGGGTCTTTTTATTAGGGCTAAGAAAGTACTGATATTCGATTCATTTATAAGAACTTTTTTTGGGATGATAAAATTTTTGCGAAAATGAAATTTTTTAATGCACCACAACACCCCATTTCACAGAACCCGTGACACCAATTCTAACTACTTTCCATCCCCCAATAATCCATTAGGAACACACCAAACCCTACTCAATGATCAGGAACACCCCTTGCCTTCCTTGTTTCTTGAAAGGCTCTCCCACATACTTGCTCATTCTGGGACTTGATCCTGTGTCCTCCTTTCAACATTTCAATTATCTTTACTAGTATTTTATCCTCCTTTTGATTTACATTTTATAGTATTTATTTTTATTTATATATATTTATAGGTTTTTGAAATATATATACATACTAATATTGATTTAAAAATATTATACATTAATATTCATTTATATTTATTAGAATATTTTTATAAATATATAAATATGATTGTTAATACACACACATATGTGTATATAAACATTGTATATATATATAATTATAAATATTATTTAATATTTTTATTATATATAAAAATGGTTAAATATTATTTCAAAAAAATGTAATAAGTTATTTTATATGACTTTTACAATTATTTTATAATGATTATAAATTATATCTACAAATTATGATAAAAATTTTATACATGAAATATATATTTTTATTTTTATTTATTTACAAATATATTTATTCGTATTTACATGTAATTGTATATTTTGGTATAAATTATTCAACATTTATTTATATGTAAATTATTAAAATACATTTATATACTATATTTAATGATAATTATATATCTATTAAAATAATTTTATATATTATGTATGTGCACAATATTGAAACACGTACACATACAGACATATTTATTCAAGCATGCACACGTTTATATTTATCACATAACAATACAAATATATACATATATATGTATTTATTTATATATATTATAATATTCATATAAATTTATATGTGTCAATCGGCACATAAATATTTAGAATTAAAAATTACATGTATAGGTACACATATAGATATAAATGAATTTTTATATGATAAATAAAATGGGTAATTTATTACATTAACTAAAATGAATAATAAATATTTATGTCTATTTTGTGTATATATTTAAAAATACATTTTTATTTAAATTATTTTGAATATTTTTTTATTAATTGGATTTAACATAAGAAAATTTAATAAAATATGAATATATATAATTATGATCAAAACTATATTATGAAAAAAAATAAAATCTCAAAAACAAAATTTTTATATAAATACAATACATGAGAATAAATTGATTCTTCCTAAAAACATATCATAAGCGAAGCTGAAATACTATCAAATATTAAAAACACATCCCAAATAAAAACCCAATTTTGTAGGCCTTCTAGGAATTTTTTTATTCAGGATCTTTTTTAACTATGGTTCTCCCCATAAAAATTGCATCAATATTTTCAAAAGATTTGTTTTGATATGTGGTATAGGCAAAAATGATTTCCATATCAAAATTTATAGACATTTTATGTTCTAGTCATGTTTTCAAATTATCTAAGACAATTCATTAGCTTATTTAATTGTTATGAAATCAAATTTTTATTAAATGACTCTTAAATGAAAAAAATAGTAAATTATTATATAATATTTTTTTAAATTTATTTTATAATTCATTTTTCAGTAAATATCATATATATTTTGAGTAAATGCGTATTTACCCTTATAATAATATTATTTGTTTAAATATATTATATTTATATCAATGTAAGTATATTGGTATTTTAATATATTAATTTCAATAACATGTATTATTTTATTTAAATATATCATTTTTCCACGCTAGAAAGAAGTGATAATAAAGGGTTCCTTTATCATCACTTTTTTCTATAATTTATATAGGATTCAATTATGAGAACCTTTTTATTTTTAGTGATAAAGGGCCCCCATTATCAGTTTCTTTTCATAGAACTGATAAGGTTCCCCCATTATTGAAATTTTTTAGCACTAATAAGGACCCCCTTTATTATTTCTGTTTTAGTGCTGATAATCTTCATCATTTCTCTTTCCATTTTCTAATGATGATAAAGAATATAACTAGATGAACCCAAATTTATTGTGTTGTTAGAAAAGATATCAGTTTCATAGATATTTGATCAATTTATTAAATCATAACCCATAGAAAAGGAATATATCTCTTAAAAATCAATATATCATATTCATAAACAATATATCAAAATTACATGGATGGTTTCATGGGATCATATTGATAGTATAGATTTGGTTCTACAAATGGATATTATCTTGTGTAGAAAAATCCAAAAAATATCACTTGGAATATTTCTTTAGAAAATAATTATTTTACATTGAAAGAACACATATTTATTCTAATATTTTCAAAATATTAAATAAAAAAAATTTCATAGTAAAAGGAACTATAAAATTTTAAATATTACTTCAAATCATTACATACTAATTTTTTTAGTAAATTTCATTCACATGGTATAGGTTAAAAGACAATATTCATCACATACTTTTTAAGAAAATGTCTAGACTGAAACTTTTATAAAATGACAATATGATTCATTTTAAACAAATTTTAAAAAAAATAAATTCATCGGTAAAAATAAAATTTAATAATGATAGGATGATATTAAAAATCATATTGAAAACCTTTAAAGAATACATGGATAATGTAATGAAAAGAATTTTTGACATGATAAAAAAATAAAAAAGATTTTTATTAAAATAAATTCACTCTTCTGGGAAATTAAGGAGAGAATAATATAAAGAAATTATATATTTTCCCACAATAACAAAGGTGGAATAAAATTAATTTCATTCTTCAATGTTATTCCCTATATTTCAACAATTTGATCTTAATCATACACATTCATGATAAATAATGATATTGTAAAATAAAACTCTTAACTCAAGTTCCACATTTATTGAAATTTCTATATCCTTTTGTGTAATAAATTAAAATTTATTATAATTATATAGCAGAAACAATTTAACCCATAATAACATATATTATTCCATTATTCCATTATAACACCCACAAATTTATAATTTATTACTAAAATAGGTGTTTTTTGGTGTTACCTATTTTATTTCAAATTAGTATTTATTTTTTCAGTTCAATACCTTGTACATTTTTCTTTATTGGATCATCTAAAAAGTTTTAATAATGATAGAAATATCATATATATTATATATATATATATATAACTTTATTCATCCTTTTTCGATAGGGATTAAAAATCTATTAAATCATTCATGGTGATGGTAGGTTGTACGTACAAATGAAGGTTTTTTTTACATTTCAACATATCAAAAGAAATAAAGGTATATAGTAACTCACATTTTCATTATAATTATTTATCATATATATTCACTAATCTTAGCATTAGAACCATCCATTTAAAAATGATATGAAAATTGATTCACATCGCTTTGTGGAGGTGGAAATCTACACCTATGTCATATCAACATTTTCTTTCTCCTATGGATTTGAAGTTAAGAAGGTAGATGTAATATTGTAATTATATTATCATTATTATTAAAATATATCGTGTATAAACAGTTAACCCATCATAATTACAATCCTTGAGTGAGGAAATTGTAAAATCAATTATACCTCTATGTGGCAGTGGTAATCCACATGCACACACCGGTGATACTTTCAATTCTCATTTTTTGGTTTATAGGGTGGAAAATAGTGATAATATAAACATAAAAACATTTTTTATATTCAGAATACTAATTGTTTTATTTTATTAAGAATACTATATAATCATGGGATGTATAAAATGAAATAAATTTAAAGAGGTCAAGTATGATGACTCCCAATTCTTTGGGAAACCTCCTTTTGATCATTTATTCGGGATCCTTGGAATAGTATTTTTAGAATACAAGAACATCCAATTCAAGGATAATGAATTTTATAATTTTTTTTTATTTTTTTTTTAATTATCAGTATTTTTAATAGTCACATAAATAAGAGAAATACGGGGTTTCCACTTATAAGGGAGAGAAAGAACACACTTGTAATTATTTAAAAAAATAAAATATAACTAATTCATTCTAAATAAAATTCATAGAAAATGGGTAGATATTATAAAAAAAGAAAATATGTTCAAAATAACATTAAAAATAAATTAGTAGACAGGTTTTGGGGTTATTTTAATCTTATTATTTTAATTAACCCCTTGGATGTTTAGTTTTAAATATAACTCCAACAACAAATTTTTTAATATTAAAGAGTAATGATTTCACGTAAAAGGTTGAAATAGCTCATAAATTTTATAGGGAGGATATTTTAAACCACATATTATTCAACATTTCATATTTCAATGTTTTTATTATTTTTAAATAATTTAGTAAATAATTGTTCTTACAAAATTTCTTTAATGTTGTTTTTAAACTATTCATTTTATATTACTTTGAAAAAAAGTTGAAAAATTATGATATTAAATATAAATTATTTTCCTTTACCAAATAAATTTTCTTTTTATGTTTAATCCATGGAAATTAATAATTTACCAAATTTTATTAATTTTAATTTTTTTTCTTTTAATTTTTTTCTTATTAATTGAATAAATATTGTTTCATCATTATGTAAGAATATAAGTTAATTATTAAATTGGTAAAAAATTATAAAAATTTAACATGATAATAAATTAATTAACCATTTATATAAATTCTTAAAATTTAAATTTTAATTTTATAGACTCATTTATGAATTCCATAACACTTTATTGTCAAGAGAGTGAGATTTTGTATTTATTATTTTGAAACAATTAATATACAGGTCATAATCCAAGAAATAACTAACTAAATAACTATAAATTCATTAATTATAGGAAAATATTGACAAATACAATAATCTAATATTATAATGGGAAGTGTTATAGAAATTTTAATGTGTTACCGGATTGTTTTGATGTTGTCTGACCCATTTTTTCCATAGTACGGTTAGAAAACAATACTATGGTTACTAATCATATTGACTAAAACTAAAATGGTCATATTTACCAAATTTAATCCTGTTGATTCCAAATTATGAAAAAAAATTCATGATTCAATTTCTATAAAATTCATAAATTCATTTTAATATTTGTGTGTATATTGTGATGAAAACCATTTTTTATAAAAATACTTTTTTTAGCAAAAAACTGAATATATATACAATTTTTCATCCAAAAAATCACTATTTGTATTTTAAAACATTTAACATAATATATTTTAAATAAATATCACTAAAATTATTCTACTATAGTAGTTATTGTAATATATTATTATAAGAACAAATTACAGGAATAAAAAACATTTTGAGAAAACATCTCTATTAAATTTAAATAATTGATTTTTAATCTATCAAAAATTGTTATCCAAATAAATTTTTATAAACCAAATATTTCATTAGTTTATTTATTCATATTCATACAAAAATATTTAATGTATTTTCTATAACGGTGCACAATTTTATGCTTTATTTAGACTCAGTGTTGCGTATATCACAAAATATCGATGATATTTTATTTCGAAACAAATATATTGTTAAATATTTTGGTGTCACATTATACACCCACCCATAAATTTAATTACTCCCTTAAAATTGAATATCTTTGATATTAAAAAATAATATATCAAGTTTCATCACACCCTCTAGTCCTCAATTAGCTTTTGAAAATATCTAATTTCTATAGGGAACTTTAACAAGGTGAGTAGTCCTGTTCCATAACACTTTATCTCAGTGATATAATATTTAAACTACTTTTTATTTATAAGAAATAATATTATCTAATTTATTGAATTATTATTTCTATACATCATATGGGTTAGATATTCACTTCCTCGTGAGAGATATAAGGAATGAATAATGAACTGGTGAGTAGTTCGGTGGAAAAATTAAGTAATAAGTTAGCATCCATAGTCAATTAATAATTATAAAGGGAACGTATAAATAGGGATAAAATTTCCATTATTTCCAAATCTAATAACCTTCTCCCATTGATCAATCTTTAGAAACATCTTTTCACCATTTTTGAAATCTATATTTCACTAATGAATGTCAGTATAATTTTATTGTCGTCTTTGTGATTAGATGATTTTCTAATTAATAACTATACCTTTATCTACGATTTCCTTAGATAATTAAGATTCCAAAAGAATTATTTATCAAAATTAATCACTTAAAATTTATATACTACACTTATAATAATGGTATTCATAAGGGGATATCTAAACTTTTTAGTGGAAACTATTATTAGAAGAATACTCTACTCTAGGAAGATGTTGAAACCAATAAAAAATGAAATATAAAGAAAAAAATAATAAAAAATCCTCTATGGTTTGAATGATTCTATAGTATTTACCATATATATTTGGATGCTAATATGTACTAAAACTCAACTCTATATCCAGAATCTAGTGAAGACTTCTCCATAACATTGAGGTAAACCTCGCATCCTTATCAAATACAATATAATGTGGTACTGCATGAAACATTACTAATTTATTAATGTATATTACATAAATATAGTTAAGATATATATATTCTTATATTTAAATGAATTCTATAGACATCACATAGATATATTCTATAAACAATATTGTGTTATGACCATTAAACATTTTGGGAGTATGTTGAAAAAGAATAGGGTGATGTTTTCTTATTTCCATTGTCGTTTGGGAAATGGTTGTAACATCACATTTTACTATTATCTAGTAGCATTAAATTTTTGAATACCAAGAACTATGATTCATACTTTTCAATATCTTTATTTGTGTCTTACAACCATAAATACTCTATTAAAATTCAATATGCCTTTATAGATTCTGGATGAATAAGAGGTGATGAACTATGAGCCTCAACAAATATCTACTTATTAAAATCAAATATGGAAGACAAATATACATTTTCCTAGGGCCTTATCATTCCATCACAATCAATGATGAACATAGTAAAATTTATCACCCTATTTTACAAGTCATTATGTTTCTTCTTTGCCAATTTAATCTTTACTTGGATAGACGGTTGAAAACTCATTTGAGAAATAAAATATTTCTCCCTTTAATTCAATATTTCCAGATCAATCCATTTTAAATTTAGAAATATTTTTAATTTTTAATCCTAACCATACATAAGCTACTATATTCCTTTTGACTAAGAGCATCTACCACAATATTCATTTCCCAATTTGGTAATGTACTGACCAGTAGTAATTATTATCAACTCAATCTATATTTTTATTTCATATTCACCTCTTTTTTAGTAAATATACATTTTAAACATTTATGATCATCAAATACAGTAAAAATGTATATGTAAAGACAATACGTCTATAGCTTTACTTCCAAAATCACTAAAACTAAATCCAAATCATGATTTGGGATGATTTTCCCATGAACTTCCAATATTTTATAAGAATAATATATAACCATGTAATTCAACATGAGGATTCATCCTAATGTCTATGTCAATACAAAACTATATATTTCAAACACTTATCAACTTAATGGTATTGTAAGCATGTGTGAACCAACAAACTGTCTCTTCAGTTCCTTGAAATTTAATACACACTCATCTAAAAAAAGGAACATGACATCAGTATGAGATAGGGTGGTGAGTGGATTAGATTGGCATGATAAATTCTAAATAAAAAATCACTAATATCTTTACGAACCATGAAAAATATGGATCTTAGTCATAGTAGTTTGTTTGAGACAATGTTTAATATATTTATTTCTGTGATGGATTTATAAATATAATGTTGGTTGGGAATATATGTCCAAAATATGAATCTTTTTGTATTCAAAATTGAAAATTTTCATATTTTTCATACATATTGTCCCTCTTTAAGACCTTCAACACATTACACAATTTCTCTTCATTTTCTTAAATTCTATTTGAATACATAATAATGTTTTTATAAAGGCCACAAAAAAATGATCAAGATATTATATAGTGATTTTCTCTATTAAATCCATAATTATAGTTAGGGAATTAGTAATACCAGATATACTCACTATTAATTCATGGGGTCCATACCATGTATGGAATGTGGTCTTGGGTATATCCTCCTTCTTTAACCTCAATTGATGACTTCCAGAATGAATTTCAGTCTTGGAAAGGTATTGAGAACTATGTATCTAGTCTAATAATTTATAAATACTATGTATTTGATACTTTTTCATGATATTTATATTGACATTATCTCACTAATAAATTCAAAATCACATTGGACCATATTTCTTATAAAAACAATAATAGGTTCAGTCCAACGTGATGTGCTCTTCTGAATGAATCCCTATTAAATATTATCCTATAGTTAATTCATGAATTCAAACAACCCAATTAGGATCATTTTATAACGATTATTTAAAATACATGAATCATCTATCATGAGTTCTATTGAAAAAGAAACTTTATGATTAGGTAGAATAAAATGAAACTATTCATGAATGAAGTCAAAAAAACTCATTCATAATAGGATTATTTTCAATTTTGTGTTTCTACCTAACCATAAGAGATAAATATTGATTTCAATGGGAATAAAGTCCTTTATAGTGGATGTAATATCCCTTGGAAGTTAATATTTGTCATCTCACCAATAGATGATCATTTTTGAGTTGATTCCCTAGAGACAACATCATTGTAAATTATGATAAAATTATATTCATGGTTTTTAAACTGAATAAATTCTATATCACATCATTATTGTTCATCTGTTTAATATAGAATTTGATGGTTTCCCAAGATTAGTTGTCCCAATAAAAGGTAATAGAAGTTCTATGACATGATTAGAACCTATAAGTTCTATGAAACTATTCTTGAATAAACATTCTTTGACCAGATGATGTCATTTGAAGGGACCCAAATGATACATGACATCAAGGGTGGAGACTCATAAGACATTGAGATGGCTTGTTATGGTGCAAACCAAAAGTAATATATAGTAATATATTATGAGAATGAGACCCAATATTAGGAAATACACGTTATAAGTTTCATTTATTGTTCCTATCTACAGAATTTGGTAATGGTTTTTAATCATTAATAATATTATTAATTGATAATCTGAGTCATGGACATTAATTTATTGGAAAAGATAGTGATGATATATGTTGGTGGTGATGTAGGATACGTTGGGTGTGTCACATGTAACATTGATTTAGTTTTTAATGAGAGATATTATTAATCCATTTTGTTCATTAACATAAGTAAATTTCTTATTCCCCTTCATAGAAATGTTATATCCTAAATAAATCCACATACGTTGTGTTCTCTAAGAATTTTCTATTTATGGAAATACCAAGAATAATTTATCTTGTATACAGGTTGATGACACATGCATTAAAACTGGTAAATTTAAGGTATTTTGATAAAGGGATTATATTACATGGTAAGAAATCGTATAAGTTGACATGTAATTGTGTTATTAACTTTATTATCTGTGGTTTCCTTGGCGTATTGCACAATTCTAACCATTAACTTTTGGTAGGCTTTCCAAATTCCACTAAGAAGGTGGGCCATGAGGGTCCCACACAAAGTGTATCTAGAATCTCATGTAAGTAATTTATTATTTAACAAGTTAAATAAATATTATTCCTAGTTGTAATTTAATAATTATTCAGGTATTCCTCAGAGAATTTTAATTATTTTTTGGTGATTAATGCAGTTGGATTTATTTTTTATTGAATACATAAATAATCGTTATTCAAGGTCCACTAAATATTTTGGAGTATGGGAGGACTGATTTAAAGGGTCCAGTGAGAAAAAAATATTAAATATTATATCATTAAAATAATATTTATCTTTAACATTTAGTATAATCACCTATCATGGAAATAATGGCATTACTATTATTATTTGATATGTGGGTTTCAAATGGAATAATAAAAATATATAATGGCACTTGTGATAATTATTTATTATTACCTAGTGCATTAAATTATGGGTTACATTTTATTCTATTATTAGACAATGGGGAAAGCCCCATGAAAATGATCCAATTTTGGTTGTGCACAACATTTTGGAGAAAAATATCTCAATCCCAGAGTGCATTTTTTATAAAAAAATGCTCTCAAGCATGAGATTGGAAAACCTCCACCGTATTAGAGAATTCTTGGGAAGCAGCAGTCAAGGTGATATAGGGCGGATGATAAAAGTGCAATGAAATTTCTGGCAAGCTCAGGGAGACTCATTCGATGATATCCAGGGAATCACGAATTACATGGGTAATACCACTAGACACTACTGGAAATGCTATCTTTCCCAGCTCATCTATACCAATGGTTCAAAAGAACCGTTGGTAAGGGTGTGGTTAGGGATGGATTTCCCAATTTTTTGAAGAAACTATTGGGAAATCCATGCATTTCCCAACTATTTTTAATAACCGTTGGGAAAAAACCCCAAACTCAATGAAACAGAACCTCCCGAAAACCAGAAGTGCCCCTTTTCTAGAAGCACATTCCAGACTCCCAGAAGAACACATCCAGGTGAACCTCTTCCATCCAATCAGCTGAAACTCCCCCATTCAGGTTAGACTCTTTCAACCTCATCTCTTTTTATCTATGGATATCCTTATATTCTCAAAGTTTCACCATTTATTTCACTATTATGAAAGATCACGTCGTTTTTCCCTATTTCTAGGGATTTGGAAAAATTGAATGATTCATTACTCCCTTCATGAATTGAGTACTCAAATCACTACATCAATGTCCACATTGTCCAATTAATATTTTCATTACACATATACATTTATAAGGGCATGGTCTCTTTTTTGTGTTCTAAATTTAATGATTCTTAGTTCTTTTTTAATCTCAATCATCCAAATATTACAACATCATGTATATGAACTCATAAGAAATTGAATATAAAATTTATTCATAGTATTTCATAAAAATAACTCCTTTCATTATGACCATTTCAAACATGAAGATCTTATTCATCTTCATTTTTGTATACTATGTGTGTTACATAACAAGAATGTATCATGTTTCTCTCTGAATCTTTATATATATAAAATGACACATTGTTCACTTATAATTTTCACAATAGAACATATGAAGTATCATCTTCATCTTTGAAAAATATTATGTGGTCCCTAATTATTTTTCAAAGAAGAAATAAGAAATACATAACCTTACAATAAAATGTTCTTTATGAATTAATATCTATACAGGGAACTCTCGGTGGGACCTCTCATTCTCCCAAGTAGTACTTCTTCCTTCTTCATGAAACTAATTCATAGATAACCCTTTTATATTTTTTCTCTGGAACCATAGAAAACCCTTTTAGGTTTTTTAGTTGTTGCTTTAATTTACCATATCATTATATTAAAATGTTTTATAAATAGAATGGATAGTTATAGACCTCTCGGTGGTCACATTCATGAATTGTATCTCACAAATTATTCAAGATTCCATTGTGTACATAGATAAACTACATGATCATATGATTAGATAAGGGGAATCACCATTTTATAGATGCATGACTATTTACATGACATAGGATGGATCATGTAGTAGATGATTGGGTTGTAGTTCAAAAATGTAGGTCAAATTTTAGAATTTATTAAGCATCTTGCATAGTACTACGTCCTACTAGTTTTAACTAAGTTTTCTTCTTGATACAAGATATACATTACTATCATTCAGTTTATGATTCTGTTATTTGTTGGTATTACTAATTTTCTTGTTTTAATCCACTTCAATATTTTTTCATTGTTATCTTTATTCTAATTTTTAACAGATAATATTAAAATTGTGAAACTTAGGTAATGAGGGAATAGTCTCCCCCAAACACACCAAAGGCTCTCACTATTAGTCACTAAAATTTGGAATTTTGGTAGATGTGCTTGAGGCCATGTGGCCATCTGGGTTCGGGTTACTAATGAGTGGAATCCTCATTTTGGATATCACAATTATTGGATATCCTTTTTATAGGTGTTTCTAATCAAATCCATACTTATATCTATTCAAGGCCCCAATCCAAAATAAATTAGGACACGATTCATTGAATACACACTACCAACCTATGATCTATGGCCCAAAACCTAGTATTCATTAATCCATGTTTGAGGAGAAACTTGATGAGTAGATACCTACTTTTGATGTGATCCTCATCGTACTCCTCATCCTGATCTCCCTGAAGATTTTAAATTATAAAACTCATGTACTACCAATAATGCCCTTAAGTATTATTTATTCCTTGATCCGCATATCATATCTAACTGGAAAATCCTCGAATGTAGGCATTAAAAAATTCATTATCTTATTTTGTTATACACACTGTATTTTGTTTTGTTTGTTAATATGATTCTCATATAGAGTAATATTTCAGTTATTCTTTTATATAAAGTAAACAATTTTCATATACCTAAATATTTTTTTGATTAAACTTCAATATTATTGAATTGATTTTAAATGACATATTCAAATTTTTTTACAGCATGGATAGAAATTGGATGTACAAAACTGATCAGATTTCAACTGATTTTCAAATTAATTTGAACATATATTTGGATTTTTCATTTGACAAGGATTCAAATAGTGCTCACATATGCTTTCCATGTTATAATTGTGTTGGAAGACCTTGGTTGAGTCATGAAGTAGTTACCTATCATATAACCAAATACAGTTTCCAAAAAAAATATTATGTGTGTTATCATAATGGAGAGAAAATGGAATATCAAAATGTTGATTATCCAAATGATATGACGGAATTGGAGTGTTTGATATATGATCGATTTCCATTTAATCGACATCAGGAGAAGGAAATGATGTCTAGCCAACATGATTATGATACAACAACACATGATGCATCCAATGAAAATGATGATGTTGATAGGGTGAAAAAATTGAATGATGCGACAATGAATCCAGTATATCGGAAATGTGGTAAAATGAAAATGTTGGTATTTTTAATCTGATTGTTTCATGGGAAAACAATTTATTGGATTTTAAATATTGCAATCTATTACATTCATACCTTCTTGAATGAAATACATCTAGATGATGCATATATTCCATCAAAACCCTATATGGCATGGAAGTTAGTTGATGAAATTGGATTCTCAAAAAAATATTCATACTTGACTGAATTATTACAAATTATTTTGGGTGGAATCTTTTGAAAGAAATGATTGTAAAAAATTTGGAACCTCCCGATGGAAGTCAAAATATGTCAAAACACCATCTCATGTGCCACAAAATGTAATGTGCCACTTTCCATTGATCCCTGGATAACAGAAACTTTTCATGTCTGATGAAATATCAATTAAAATGAAATAACATGACATCAAGATAAAAAATAATAATGAAGAGTTGGTTTACCATGCACATGGATTTTCATTACCGAGATTTGATACTCGATATCCTGAATTTGTAGCTGACATGTGTAATGTGATATTGGGTCTTTCATGTGACAATTTTAATCGATTTGGGATGATGATTACTTCGCACAGCACATGGCTAGTTTTCATACACATTTAATACCTTCCCCCGTGATTGTGTATGAAAAAGCCTTACAGTTTCTTGAGTATATGGATATCTGGCCCTTGTGATCTTGGCAATGATATAGATGTATACATGCAACCTTTAATAAAAGAGTTGAAACTTCTTTGGGATGCGGGTGTGCCCATATATGATGCATGTTCGAATGACATATTTCATATGCGTGTTGTGCTTATGTAGATGATCAACGATTTTCCTGCTTATACAATGATGTCTGGATGGAGTACGAAAGGAAAATTGTCATGTCCTGTTTGTATGAAGAATACTCGATCGAGAAGACTGAAATATCATGATAGTTCTAGTTTTATGGGACATCAAAAATTCATTCCAATGAACCATCCATATAGAAACAATAGTATTAGATTTGACAATATAATATGTGACTTGTACAACTTAACCCCGCGTCAATCCGAGGCACAGTGTGGCCGGTACCACTCAAAATGGACTTCATTTTTGTATCCGTAATATCGAAATTATCCTAAGTTAAATTTTTTGTAATTTTCTGAGAACTTCCATTTTATTTGAATAGTGAAAAATACTTAAAAACAACTTTTTAAATCAAAATAATTTATAGTGATAAATTATACTATTTAGTGGTATTAAAGTATAATTAGAATATATTTTTACCATTTTATCCAATGGTGGTCATTAGAATTAATTTAACATTGAAATTGGACATAAACAATTGCCAATCTTTTGATATAAATTATTTCTTAAAAACACACTATTTGTTGTGACAGCTGGAATTAATTATAAAATTAATTAATGCAACTTATATGTTTTTAGTTTTGTAAAATAGACATCATTTTAGAATTTGGAATATCAATTATAGCTTAGGGTGAAATTTTGGCATTGTTCTGAAAAACATCAATTTTTGATGAATAGTGAAACCACTAAGTGGTAGTTAAATAACTGATTTTTCTTTTAAATGAAATATTACCACTTCTGTGGTTTGATTTTCAACAATCCAACATACATGGTTGTCATTAAGAAGTAAAATGTGGTTCAATGAGAATAAAATAATTTTTGGTGAATAGTAACTTTTAAGTTCTTAATCGCGATTAGAGGTAATTAGTGTAGTTTATGGTAAAAATAATGTTTTAATAATATGAGATGAGCTTGACACATGTCTTACCCTCATTGGATGTGCCATGTCCGACCAAGAAAACCCATGGGTCAACATTGGGACCCCATGGAGCCACTTTAGTTAGAAAATTACATAAATACCTTTTATTTAATGTTAATGTAAAAAATGACACAAACATGAAATGTTTTAATAAAACAATTTTTACATGGGGTTATACAAGTCATATTTTTGACTATAAATATTCATTGGAAAGCTAATAATATTTCCTACATCATAGTATTTTTTTATAATTTTTAGAAATTATATAAATTAAATTATTTATGACATCATTATGATGCAGAGATGACCTCATTATTTAACGATTTTAATAAAATGAAAAGATAATGTACAATACAAGGCTTAAACTTGTCCAAAAACTATTTTATGGATATATTGCGAACCCTTATAACTTTAGCCACGAATTATATAAGTGTGGGACCTTTAGAATCCGAAAAGCATTGTATAATAATGTAAAGTTTCCTTACATTCCAAGAGTGCCCCCCTCTCCTCTTAAAAAAGGCCTCCACCTCTACCCCCTCATTCATACTTTCAAGCCATTTGTCTCGGCCAACCTCTGCCCAAATACTCTCCCAACATTCCCCTCTTACTCCTAGAAGCCTCACTTTGGGATTAACTCTTCCCAAGGAAGCCTTTTTCTCTAATCAAAAAGAGTTACCCGATTTCGAGGTATTGTCTTCTCTAATGTAGTATTGTTTTATTTTTCTTCTCCAACCCCCTAAACTCTTTTTATTCATTTCTTTTGTAACAACACCAGTATCCTCAATATATTAGGATGTTTTTATAAGAATTATTCGAGCTACACTTACACACACCTACATCTAATGGTTAAAGAACATACGGTTTCTGTGGATGGTGAATTTCTGCCTCACGAAACAATGATTGTTCGACACTCATATAACACCTTCAAAGGTGTCCATTAAGATGTCACTATATTTATATATGATATATAATATGTTTATGTTTTACTTATGCTTCTGTATTTCTCATTTATGACATACTTTATGATTTCCATTATTGGTAAACGCGATAATTTTATTTTAGGAAGTGCGGACTACCGCCCCCTCAAAGTGATTTGAATCGTTAATGCCATATGTGGGATGTATAAAGGATGGAGTAAATGGTATTATACAAAATATTATACTGGAATTATATTATACATTTATATCATTATGATTTCATTCCATTAAATACGAAATAGAAATGAAAGTAGCGTTCATGCGTACGTACGACTTACCGTCTCCATGAACGGTGCATTTCATTTCTTACCTCTAAATGTTACGTAATATTATAAATGAATGTATATACTGGATATAAATTATATATATGACATATAAATCATGAATATAATTATGGATATAATGGATATTCTACCACATAAACAACTTGTAATTATAAGAAGTTTATTGTTGACTCCAGTACCAAAGATCGACAAAACGACCGTTATTAACATAAAAATTTACATAATGTTCATATCATTGTATTAAGTGATATAAAAAGGATAATTAAATTGAAAATGGTTCTTAATAAGGTATATATTAACTCTAGTTTATTATTCAGGAGGATAAAGAATGGTCGAGTCAAGTCGGACATGAGGTAAGGGAATTTTTTAACCCAACTTCCGTTCTTTGGGTTAATCTCCTACTTTCAAATTATGTCATGATATTATTATGTCCTATTTTGTATTTTTACTTTCTTTATGTGTACCTATAGTGAATACACATAATATATCTATTTTATTTTAAAATGATATTTTTAAGAACTTCATCCCAATCTCCTTTCATTGAGGCATATTTGGTTTTATAGACAACTTTCTTTTATACGGTGTATAAACCCCTTTGACTTTTACGTTTATTCAAAAGGAATATTTTTATACGAAGCGTTTACTAAACGACAAAAGGGGATATTTTTGTCGTACGTATGCGGCGACAATGACTTCTCCGCCGCCATGACCATTATTTGAGTTTCGGCTTCCCTTACAAGCCATCACTTTTTTATAATGAAAAATAAATACAACGTTTTAACATTCATTTATTTTGGTATTGAAAATGGTTTTGAAAGCGTTTTTACTATATCAATGTGTTTTTTGGATATATTGTGATTGAAATGTGGAAATGTTATGTTTCCTTTATGCATGTTTTATGTGATACGATTATGTTATGGTTTATGATATGTTTAAACCTATTCATATGAGGAATGCATTGGACTTAATAAGTGATGGGTGGAACCCGCTATAGCTCCTCGATGCATCGGTAGGTCTCATGAGAAAACTAGACGTGGAATTGGCCGAGGCCCTTTCCCAATTTTATTTATGGTTTTGGCTGAGGCCTTAATCATTTTAGACGTCTTGGCCGAGGCCTTGACAAAATGTTTCAGAATGTCCGGCATTATACATTCCCTCATTATGAAAGTGGTTATTGATATTTAATGTGATTATTAGTCTAGTAGAATATCCTTGTGAGTATGTAAGCGGCATTATTTGATTCTACTTTTGCCATATTATGCTGAAGTTCAAGTTTAATAATGCTTTTGTTTAGTTATACATTGCCTTAATTGTTAGTTTTTATTTATGAAAGCTTCCGAAATATTGTTATCCTTACTGAGCATCTGAGCTCACCCCTTACTATGTTTTAATATTTTCCAGGATGTGAAGAAGTATTTTATGAATGACCTACAGGGATAGTCAGAAGAGGATATGAGTGTGTACTATGAAGACTTTGTTATTAGTTTTTCACTTTATGATGTAATGTAACATTTATGAATGTATCTAGTGTTTCCAAGGCTACTAAACTAATCGGTCTTTCGAGACTTGATCTTTTGTGATAATTCCAATGTTACGAAGTAATGCACCGACTCTGGGTAGCTGGGGTCGGGGCATTACAGTTGGTATCAGAGTTAGTTTAGTACTAACCATGGAAGCTAGATTTAGATAAACTCTGATTAGAGAACATAGCCCAAAGATAGACATTAAGGATTAGTATAGAAGAACTTCCTAGAATTTTGGTATTATATAGATTTTGTAAGTTTTCCGAGAAATACATCCCTGTCGAGATACGACCAGGTAGAGGCGGATCTGGCACAGATGTACCTAGGGGTAAAACCTGAAAACACCGCTTTGAGCTAGACTCGAACGGGAACTGGTGCGCGACAACGGGACTTGCTGCACTCTTGGTTACGAAACTCCAGGGGGATATGCTTAGGATAATTCTCATTTCCTTTACAAACCACTATGAAGGGTTATGATTATATACTTCCTCAATGAAAACATTTTTATCATTATGGATTATATCCATAAATAGTTCAATTTATTATAAGTGTTTTCAAGTTTGTTATTATGTATTTCGATTCATAATCTAACCTAGTTTATGGCATCGTATAGAAATGTCGCCCAGTAGAAGGAATGTAAACTCCATCAATACGTATGATCCAAAGAGTAAGAAGGATCATATCTTTCATGGTATTAAGCCAACATTTAGAAGGGAAATGTTCTCCCATGTGTTATCAACATATGATTAAATAGTTTCATGTGTTAATAAGATAAGTAGAGAATTTTCTGAGTCTTATGGATTTGAAGGGATGAAAGAGAAGAAAAGGATGGAAGAGAGAATGATGGATAAAGGGACGAGGGAAAAGAGGAATTTTCCAATATATGATAACTGTGGGAAGAAAAACCTTGGAATTTTCCTGAAGGGAATGGGAGTTTTTTATAAGTGTGGAGAAAAAGGTCACCATGTGCATGACTGCAAGGGTATGAAAAAGGTTTCAAATGAACAATGATTCATCTGCAAGGAGTGGGGACACTATTCAAACCAATGTTCAAATCATCAGAGTATGCCCCAAATGATGTTATTGGATAATAATCATGTTATGATACTACCACATATGAGGAGGAATGATTAGTGTTCTTATGTTGTTATTAAAGAATTTTGTAATTTGAGTGTTGTATCAATGATGTACGGGTTATAATAATTATGGAGTATATAAGGATTGTACTGCAGTACTATTTCATCTAGGACTTCAGATTGTGTGGAACCAAGATAAGTGACTCCACAGTCGGTTAAATTTTTGGAAAATATATGGTTGAGAGAAAGATAAACCATAATATGGTTCTGATACTGAGATATTGATTTTTGAATAAGACATGATTGATTCGGATAAATTATGTTGGATATTCATAACATCCTTGAAACTGATTAAAGATTTGTATACATTTTTGGATTGAAGGAGTATATCTAGTTTTCTATAAGGAATAAGGGATCATGAATGTAATCAATAAGGATTTATGGTAATTCAGTATGTTGCAGTGTTGTAAAAGAATACATGATGAAGGTGTTCACAAGTTGTTATGCAGGAAAAAAGGATCTTCATTTTGTTTACCTTCCTCATAAAATCTGGACTGTGAGTTGGACAGAAGTATTTATGATAACTATAAAGGTTGTAATGGATTATATTTTACATTGGATACTATTGTTAAGTTTATTTTTGGATATTTATAAAAAGGACAACACGCAGACCGAGTGACAACCCATCGTGTCGGACAAAGCTGTGGGAATCGAACCCACAACCATAGTGCGATTGGGATTAATCGCCTACCACTGGACTACGTGAAGTCCCTGGTTATTACAAAATAGTTTTTTTTAATCTAAATGGTATGTGTTAATATTTGGAACCTTATAAAATTAGGATAAATAGAATATTTTTGAGTTCTATTACCTTTTAGAGTGAAAGATGGGTTTTTGGTAAAAATTTATTAAAGAATGAATGTCCACATGACATGTATGTATATTCCCTTACGTTCTTAGTAAATCTCCTAAATAAATTCTTTAACTTTATAAAAGGTGACTTAAAACAAAAACTTTTCCGGTTAACTTTTCCAACTGGGGATTTAATGACCGTTTAACCAATCACAAGTTTGTGATTTTCTTATTGTTAACTTTCTCCAAATCCATCTTTCTACAACTCTCCATCAGACCTTGATGGTTTGTTTTTCTTCCATATCCATATTTTCATAGAATCCTAGTATGGGCTATCTTGGGTGACCTTTTTACTTATCTTTCTTTCTTTTAAAGTTATATTTTTTTTAACCTTATTTCCGATGTGGGTTTTCTGCAAAAGTATTTTCTATTTTCAACCTTTTATTTTCCAAGAAAAATTTCAAATTGCAAGGACGCAATTTATTAAAGGAGGGGATAATGTAACACCCCGATCTTCTATGATACGCTTCTCATTCAATAATGCAATATCTTGCATTGTACGCAACTTCGAGTTCTAACAAACCGCAACTAATCAAAGTAGACAATATGAATAGTAATACCCAATTTTTAAAATTATAGAAATGTTATATTTCAAAATGGACTTAATTTTTGTATTCGTAATATCGAAATTATCCTAAGTTAAATTGTTTGTAATTTTCTGAGAACTTCCATTTTTTATGAATAGTGAAAAATACATAAAAACAACTTTTTTAATCAAAATAATTTATAGTGATAAATTATACTATTTAGTGGTTTTAAAGTATAATTAGAATATATTTTTACCATTTTATCCAATGGTGGTCATTACAATTAATTTAACATTGAAATTGGACATAAACAATTGCCAATCTTTTGATATAAATTGTTTCTTAAAAACACACTACTTGTTTTGACAGCGGGTATTAATTATAAAATTAATTAATGAAACTTATATGTTTGGAATTTTGTAAAATAGACATAATTTCGTAATTCGGAATATCAATTATAGCTTAGGGTGAAATTTTGGCATTGTTCTGAAAAACATCAATTTTTGATGAATAGTGAAACCACTAAGTGATAGTTAAATAACTGATTTTTCGTTTAAATGAAATATTACCACTTCTGTGGTGTGATTTTCAAAAATCCGACATACATGGTTTTCATTAATAAGTATAATGTGGTTCAATGAGATTAAAATAATTTTTGGTGAATAGTAACTTTTAAGTTCTTAATCGCGATTAGAGGTAATTAGTGTAGTTTATGGTAAAAATAATGTTTTAATAATATGAGATGAGCTTGAAACATGTCCTACACTCATTGGATGTGCCATGGCCGACCAAGACAACCCATGGGTCATCTTGGGGACCCCATGGATCCACTTTAGTCAGAAAATGACATAAATACCTTTTATATAATGTTAAGGTAAAAAATTACACAAACATGAAATGTTTTACTAAAACCATTTTTACATGGGGTTATACAAGTCATATTTTTGACTATAAATATTCATTGGAAAGATAAAAATATTTCCTACATCATATTACTTTTTTTATAATTTTTAGACATTAAATAAATTAAATTATTTATGACATCATTATGATGCAGCGATGACCTCATTATTTAACGATTTTAATAAAATGAAATGATAATGTACAATACAAGGCATAAACATGTAAATAGACTATTGGATGGGTATATTTCGAACCCTTATCACCTTATCCACGAATTATATAATTGTGGGACCTTTAGAATCCGAAAACCATTGTATAATAATGTAAAATTTCCTTACTTTCCAAGAGTGCCCCTCCTCTCCTCTTATAAAAGGCCCCCACCTCTACCACCTCATTCACACTTTCAAGCCATTTGGGTCGGCCAACCTCTGCCCAAATACTCTCCCAACATCCCCCTCTTACTCCTAGAAGCCTTGATTTGGGCAGAAATCTTCCCAAGGAAGCCTTTGGCTCAAATCAAAAAGAGTTACCTGATTTTGAGGTAATGTCTTCTCTAATGTTGTTTTGTTTTATTTTTCTTCTCCAACCCCCTAAAATCTTTTTATTCATTTCTTTTGTAACAAAAACAATATACTAAATATACTAGGATGTTGTTATAAGAAGGATTCGAGCTACACTTACACACACTTACATCTAATGGTTAAAGAACATACGGTTTCTGTGGATGGAGAATTTATGCCTCACGAAACGATGATTGTTCAACACTCATATAACACCTTCAAAGGTGGCCATTAAGATGTAACTATATTTATATAAAATATATAATATGTTTATGTTTTACTTATGCTTCTTTATTTCTCGTTTATGGAATACTTTATGATTTCCATTATGGGTAAATGCGATAATTTCATTTTAGGAAGTGCGGACTACCGCCCCCTCAATGTGATTTGAATCGTTAATGCCATATGTGAGATGTATAAAGGATGGAGTAAATGGTATTATACACTATATTATACTGGAATTATATTATACATTTATATCATTATGATTTCATTCCATTAAATACGAAATAGAAATGAAAGTAGCGTTCATGCATACGTACGGCTTACCGTCTCCATGAACGGTGCATTTCATTTCTTACCTCTAAATGTTACGTAATATTATAAATGAATGTATATAATGGATATATATGATATATATGACATCTAAATCATGAATATAATTCTGGAGATAATGGATATTCTACCACATAAACAACTTGTAATTATAAGAAGTTTATTGTTGACTCAAGTACCAAAGATCGAAAAAACGACTGTTATTAACTTAAAAAATTACATAATGTTTTTATCATTGTGATAAGTGATATAAAAAGGATAATGAAATTGAAAATGGTTATTAATAAGCTATATATTAACTCTAGTTTATTATTTAGGAGTTTAAAGAATGGTCGAGTCAAGTCTGACACGAGGTAAGTGAATTTCTTAACCCAACATCCGTTCTTTGGGTTAATCTCCTACTTTCAAATTATGTCATGATATTATTATGTCCTATTTTGTATTTTTACTTTCTTTATGTGTACCTATAGTTAATACACATAATAGATCTATTTTATTTTAAAATTATCTATTTAATAACTTCGTCTCAATCTCCTTTCATTGAGGCATATTTGGTTTTATACACAACTTTATTTTATACGTTGTATAAACTCCTTTGAATTTTACGTATATTAAAATGGAATTTTTTTATACGAAGCTATTACTAAACGGAAAAAGGGGATATTTTTGTCCTACGTATGTGGCGACAATGACTTCTCTGCCGCCGTGACCATTATTTGAGTTTCGGCTTCCTCTACAAGGCATCACTTATTAATAATGAAAAATAAATACAAAGTTTTAACATTCTTTTATTTTGGTATTGAAAATGGTTTTGAAAGCGTTTTTACTATATCAATGTGTTGTATGGATATCTTGTGATTGAAATGTGGAATTGTTATGTTTCCTTTATTCATGTTTTATGTGGTACGATTATGTTATGGTTTATGATATGTTTAAACCTATTCCTATGAGGAATGCATTGGACTTAATAAGTGACGGGTGGAGCCCGCTATATCTCCTCGATGCATTGGTAAGTCTCATGAGACAACTAGACGTGGAATTGGCCGAGGCCCTTTCCCAATTTGATTTATGGTTTTGGCCGAGGCCTTAATCATTTTAGATGTCTTGGTCGAGGCCTTGACAAAATGTTTCAGAATGTCCGGCATTATACATTCCCTCATTATGAAAGTGGTTATTGATATTTCATGTGATCATTCGTCTAGTAGAATATCCATGTGAATAAGTAAGTTGCAATATTTGATTTTACTTTTTCCATATTATACTTAAGTTCAAGTTTAATAAGGCTTTTGGTTAGTTATACATTGCCTTAATTGTTAGTTTTTATTTATGAAAGCTTCCGCAATATTGTTATCCTTACTGAGCATCTGAGCTCACCCCTTTCAATGTTTTATTATTTTCCAGGATGTGAAGAAGTATTTTATGAATGACCTGCAGGGACAGTCAGAAGAGGATATGAGTGTGGACTATGAAGACTTTGTTATTAGTTTTTCACTTTATGATGTAATGTAACATTTATGAATGTATCTAGTGTTTCCAAGGCTACTAAACTAATAGGTCTTTCGAGACTTGATATTTTGTGATCATGCCAATGTTACGAAGTAATGCACCGACTCTGGGTAGCTGGGGTCGGGGCGTTACATAAGGTTGTCAGGACATTGGATTTTTTGACCCAAATGGCTTGTTTTTTCTCAGGGAGCCCAGACTTGTCTGTGATTTTCTTCCCATTTTTAACATGTTTAACTTCCTGCCAGTCATTAACAATTGGAGGGTCCATTTGTTTCTGAACCACCCTACAATTAGAGAAGTTGTGTCCAATAAATTTTCAAACTTCACAAAAGGGTGGTCTCTTTTTATATTCAATGCTGAGTTCAATTCTATTTCGGGAGCATTGAAGCCTATATTATATGGTAGTTCACTAGCCAAATTGACTTCAACCATTATTCTATCATATAGGACAAGATCTCCATTCAATGTCTTATAATCAATATTAATGGGGGACCATCTGCAGAAAGCAATGTCATTCAGAATCTTCAGGTTCCAGTAAAACCAATTGAGTCCATGAATTTTAACCCAAACATGTGACATTTAATTTTGGTGTGTGTGTGGGTTAAAAGAAGCATCCCATTCTGACATTCTATGAAAGCCCGGTTTGAGCTGCAAATTACCATGTTTTCCAAACCTGATCAAGATCACCTTGAGAGCTGAAGATAATGTGATAGTATCCTTTACTTATGAGAACCATCTTCCATTTTGATGAACCCCACTAGTGAGAAAACCATTTCTTAAGCTCGAAGAGAGGCCAGGGCCGATCACCTGTATTGTATGAGACTCGGACAAGAACCGAGTATTTGCACATCTGTTACCTTTGTTTCTGGGCTTCCAGATCGGCCTCAACTAAATATGCATCATCTTCATGAATTTTATAGAGTGGTTACATGAAATCCTTCATGATAATAAGATCTGATCCTTTCAAGGAATCGCAAACGGAGACTGGTAAAGTTCGAAGAGGGATTTAAAGGCTTCCCAATTCAATTTTTGAAGAACCACGATCTGGAGAAGCAAGAGCAGGAGAAGAAGTAAGCTCCCTTGCTGGATCAAAGTCGGTCATCAGAAAATATCAACGTGGATCAGCATGAAAGGTTAGGTTTTCCAGTCGCCCGTTGGAGAACGCTGCGAGAGCTCCCATCCATCCCATCCTCTGAATTGCCTGAATGAATCACTTGGGTGAAACATCACTATGATATTGAAAATGATCCTTTCCCTAATAAGGAAATTATATTATTTTCATATATTTATTCCACAAATCATTGAGTTATGCAAATGTTATGATCTCATTGTTCATGTTATTTGGTTCCATTATGATTCTTGCCTTATGAAATTATAATATTTGTTCCATCAACCATTTTTTTGATATATATATATATATGTAGAGTGTGGTTTTCAAATGTTATTTTCACTTTCTCATATCATTATTCTCTTGATATGTTGAAATCTCCCATTCTTAATCATACAATCCCTCAAATATCACCCTTTCTTATTTTTCGTTTCATGAGGTTATGATGAAAATTATTATGTATGATATGTCTCATAAGAGTGAATATTCTAAAAAATATTGGGAGATGACCAATATCACATAAGGATCAATTTATTATATGTCATTTATTTCAATGTCAGTTGACTTAAATTTATCTGTGTGGATCATTATGTAATGAAATGAATAATTGTCTTTTAAAATGGAACCTTTATGTAATATATGTTTGGGTCTCTACATTTGGTATTATATTATTCAGACTTTGGAAACTATGATAAGAAAATATTAGTGATATCCCTAGGGATATTTAAAATCATATGTCTAGGTAAATATATAAGGAGATGTTTAATGATTAGATAATATTTGTGAAAATGTCATGGAATTTTTTCAGAGAATATATCTTGTGTTTTCCAAGAAATTAAATCGCTTAATGGAAACTATAATTGGAAGTACCAACTCCACAAAGGTACCTAGGGTTAATATCACATATAATGGTGCATTGTACTGGAAACAATCATCACATAGAACATGACATCAAGACATGTGCCACACCTAGTTTGAATCTCCTAGGGGTATGAGTTTGAAATTCATAAACTCCTTATCAACTATCCAAAATAATTTAAATAATTACAATGAATGTCCTAGGACAAGAATAATGTTTAATATATCAAATAAAAATGTATCAGGATATAGAAATTCTATATGTTGTTTTTCCTTATTATGTGGTTTTACACTATGATTAGTCTTTCTCACAATATGATTCTTTTATTTTAGTAGATGGTAGGAACCAAAAGGGCTCATTTGAACACAAAAACGATGTAAAAATTGGTGACTATGGGAAAAAATATTGGATGATGACTGTAGATAATGATATTGTTATTATACGTCATCAACTAACATGAGATAATATGAAAAAATGAAATTTGGTGTGATTAAAAAATCATATAATTTTAGGAAGTTGAAATTTTATAAATTTTCATGAGGAAATGATAATAGAAGTAGAAGATAAGTGTTTCTATATGTTAAGAATTTGGGAAGAATAATCTAGAAGAATATCTCTAATATAGGGGATGATTCCTTCTATAAGGAAATAAACCTTCTCATGAAACTAATTTCCACGGAATCAAATGTCATATATATGAGGAAATTGGGAACTATATGAGAAAATATATTAAAATAAGGGTTATAAACATGAATAATAAATGACATATGTTATACCAAATAATTAATTTAAATGGTTTGAGGTATTTATTTATTTGGAATCATGAATAATGTTGAAGAAGAATTTTAGAAATTGTCTTTTGGTTATGTGAATCATGATACCAGTAAGATAATGTTATTTTTTGAAGCATATATTTCTCTGTGTATGAATAACTTAAGAGTTATGTATTTTTTCATGGTGTTGTAATTTTATGTATGATCATAGTTTTAAAGTTATATAGACTCCCTCTAGGGTTTTATATGAGATGATTTTAAAAGGATTAAACATCTTTTGGTTGAAAATTATGGGGATAAAACCCTTATATTTTGTATATATTTGTAGTCAAAAAGACATTTTATGAAGAATATAATTTCAATTTAGGGGATATGAGTAATGAAATTTGTATCCTTATGTTTTTATCATCTCAATAACTTTTTGTTATATATGGGTTTTAAAATTTTGGGAAATATATTAATATTGTTTTTGGGAGAATAAAAAAACATGTCGGGTGATAACCTATCATATCTAGTAGGGTTGTGGGAATTGAACCCATAATTTAAGGGATAAAAAGGTATAGTTCCATCCATTGGCCTATGTTAAAGCGTATTTATAGTGAGACAACAAGAAGAGAGATATTGTTCGATTTGTGTCTTGGTAAATGTTATGTCCGAATGTAAAGCAAGACAGATGAATGTCTAATAGGATGCTACATCCATTATCTATACAAGAATTGAAACGGGAGAAACATCACCATGTATTATTTTTTTTGGAATCCATATAACATCTAAAGGTATTAATTTTATATGTGTTCTAGTAGATCACATTAAAATTTTAACAAAATTCATCACTATTCAAGATGATTTCTCTCTAGATCATCGTGACATGATATGAATTACAGAAGTGGTAAGTTTTATGGAGTATAACATTCAATTATATCTAACTAGGATCTGTATTTTAACACAATGTTCAATAAATATCTTCATAAATTTTATTATATAAGTTTAGACATGAGAATTTCTGTATCATCCTTATAAGGTTGTTCCATTTAAAAGGGAAATTAAAACCCAAAAGTATACACTAATATCCTGTTATATGGATTTCAATGGTGGTTGAGATCAAAAAAATTCACATGTTGAGATTTTATTCAATAAAAATATTAATGCAAGTATTCAGATGGATCCTCATGAATACATTTATATAATGATTTATAAAACTATAATGTACTAGAATAATGATTCATAAATACATATATTGGGATATGAGATTTTTTATGGAAAGGTAGAATTTTTTTGATCCATTTAACAATACGTAATAGAATCCAAAAGTTGATATAAATTTTATAGTGTTAATAGTGATTAAATATATACTTTGATGTTGGTGATAAGTTTATTTTTTTTTTTAATTTATCAATGAAATAATGCAGGGAAAACTATGTACTATTTATATTTGTCCCTTTGAATTTCTTAGTTGCATCGAGACTGTTTATTATCAATTTTCTCTTCCACCGATCCTCTATCAGGATCAGGATATGTTCCAAGTATCTCTCCTAATGAATTGCATACCTTATCCTACAATTGTGTAGAACTCAGAGGTCATTCTTATGGATAATTATCTTTCTTATATGGAACAACCATGGTAGATTTCAAATAGTATAAAGAATGTTCTATGAAACAAGACCACTCCCCCAATCTCAGTTTCATAATAAAACTACTTGCATTAGTATTCTCGATGGGAACCTAAGTATGTTATGAGGTATAATTATCCTGATTTTTTTGCTATAAAATAGAATGATTTCAAGGACTATATTCATTTTAAGGGGGGTAGAATGTAACCCCCTAATATTTAATGAAAGATATTTTTTCAAATAAATTTAATTTTTTTTTTATATTTTTCACTAAATGAAACTTTGAGTTTAGATCGTGTAATACGTAACACTAATATTAGATTGAGTTACATTCAAAACATAGTGTAGAGTATCGTAAATGGATCATCGAATTTAAACGAAATATGACATACTATTAAAATATTATTATTTAATATTATAATTATCACCAAGATGTTGTAATAGTTATTATAAATAAAATGAAATAAATCATGAAAATATATATCTTACACATGTATATATAGTGAATAGTGGATTAAACATTAATTTTAAAATAAAAATAAAAACCATGTGAAATCAAGTTAAATTTCTTTATGAGAAACTATTTTTAAGGGAATAAAACATTTTTAACTTAATAATTTAAAAAAAATTAAATTCTTTTCATATAAATTATATATTATAAACTCAATAAAATGTTTCAAGTTCCCATAATGTTTATTTTCTGAACATGAAATAGAATAATTCCAATTTTACGCTTAAAAACATTTTTTTTGAAATGTTGTTTTTCTCCTTTTGTGAAATTATATGTATTTTTTTCAATTTTAGAAATAAAATTGGAAAACATAAACTTGTTTTTTAATTATACCTATAAAAATTACATTCTATTGAATTTTTGGTATTTTTTTCAGAAGATAAATTTTTCGATGAATAGTGAGTATTAATAGTTTTCTTAAGAATTTTCATTTTTTCTAAAGAATATAAAAATTTTCAAATTGCCTTCATATTTTTTTAAAATTAATATTATTTAAGTTATAAATTTATTAATCCAATTTAGATAATTATATTCATTTTAATGTTGAATTGTGATATAAATTGTTTTCACATTTGTAAATATTTTATCTTTGGAAAATTGCTTTCTTGCCACATATACATGATTTTTTTAACTATATTTTTTTCACTTATGTGAATATAATTTGAAAAATTACGCTATATATTTAGAATTATAATATCATAAATTCTCTAATATGCTCAACCTAATTTTTTCTATAGTGAATTGTAAAAACTATAAAAATTATTTACTACAATTATGCTAAAAAAGGGTTTACTAGGGGTAAAAATAAAACTTATTATGGTAAATAATGACACAAAAGATATCAAGGACCGATTTTATTGTCATATTAATAACATATATGTAATTTAATATATAATTACCATTTTTTGAAAGCTTTTTAATTTAAAAAATGTGCCCACACCTTTTTCTTTTCAAAAATTACAACCATTCAACTCACTCACTTATAAAAGGCCACCCTTGCTCTTCTCTACACACTTCCAAAACCCATTGGGTAATCCAATAGAAAAACAAATGACATATATAATTCCCTACTCTCAAAATATAATCCATATTGTTTATAAATCTAATTAAATAAGTCATTTTGGTAAATCCAAAAGGTGTTTTTGAGGAATAGATAACATCCCTGGCTGAGCTCCTTATTAGATTTATTCCTCCAACTCCATTTATTATTATTAAAACAAAATAACATAATAAACTAAGAATTTTAAATATATTTAGTAGTTATTATATTAATTTTGTAACCGAAATACTTCTCTATTTCTTGAGAATGGGATACGAAATCATCTTTTGTTTGTACGACTGATTACCATGTAACAAACTAATGTTATTTGTTTTCCATCAACACATATAATGGAAATATATATTAATGGATTAAATTTTAATATATGATATATATATATATATATTTATATATTTATATATATTATTTTTATACTTATAGAGTTATTATGTAACATATACCTTCATACATTCCATTCTATAGGAATATGATAATCTCACTAGTTTTTACAACTTATTACTAGAAATTTGAGTTATACCAGTGGACCTACACAAACTGTATAGTAAACCATTGTTATAGAGACCCTATACTACTGGTTTGACCAAAACAATTGGTATAGTTAAATTAGAGATGATCTGAACCTACTTTTTTTCAATATATTAGTATAGGTACCACAGAGTGGCCCAATACTAAAAGATTGTCAAAAATAAAATGTATAAGAGCCTTAGTGAGGCCATATTGCAACGATTTGAAAGGAAAATTTGCCATATGTATCATGTGATGTCTTTATGCCAATGGTTTGGCCAGCACTGTTGTTATAAATACACTGGAGGAACCATATCTTATAAATTATTCCCAAAATGTTAGTACATCATTTTTTTTAATTCTTTTTTCATATAGTATTAAATATGTAAAACAATTTGTTACATTTCAAAATAAATATACATATATATATATATATAATTTTATTATGACCAAATTCAATATAAAATAGTGGTTAGGTCATTAAAATATAATTTGGTGGTTCTTGTATCAAAACCATTGTAGTAATTTTTAACATTACATTTACTAAAGGTTTTTTGAAAACTGTTGTTATAGGGATTTCAAATGTCATATTACAAATGTTTAAGATCCATTGGAATATGTACCTATAAAAATGGTTTAAAAAACCATTTTTATTGTTCTAAAACAATATATAATCACCAAAAATTCCTCCAAACTATTCATATATCCTATATCAATAGTTTGGATGCCTATATGAATGCTTCCAAAACCGTTAGTGCAGGATTTATTTCTCATTGTGTCAGACTACCACTTCTTGTAGCAATGCGAATCATTCATGATATACATGTAATATAAAAAGGCTGATTTTATTTAACATATGTGATATATATGAGATAAAACCTATTCTACCATGGTATTATATAATTTAACCTTTCTTCACATCACGCAATGAAAAAATGGAAACAGTACTCATGCATGATTTTGGATTACTACCTCCAAAAATGGTGTATTTCATTTTAATCTCTACCAATTAATAATTAATATAAATACATATTTACCAAAAATATATTATTTTTCTATCATGTTAACAATTTTATAGAGGATATAACCATGACCATAGTTGGTGGTAAAAAACAATGAAAACATACATGCAAAATAATGACTTTGTTGACAAAAATATGAATTTAACATAGAATTGTTAATAAACATAAAATAATATTTTATATGTAAATATTATATGGAAGTATATATTTAATTATTGTTCTATATTATTTTTATGTTAAAATTTATTTTTGTTATATATAATGTTATAAGGTGTATTAAGGTAATAAAGACTTAACATTATCGATTTTAATCTCACTATTTACTTCTATAACACACATTCCATATTCACCACCTATACATTTGATGTGTTGTTTATAATACCGATGAAATTATATTATATTTATTCTATTGGAAATTATTTTTATTTAATTATTCATTTTAGGATCTCACTTTCATGGTGTATAAGGTTCAAAAGTTTTCGATGGGGTAATGTATTTTTTTCATAATTCTCTTTAGTTGAGAAATATATCTGGTTTTTGACCAATATTTTTTTATGAAGTTTATATACATACCCTTTGACATGTATTATCATAAATTTATTCATTCTCATTATATTTAGAGTTTCATTTAGTGACATTATTTCATGGGGATTACAATTTATAGTAAACAAATGTGGTAAGATTTTTACATTGGAATCTCATCATCTATCAGGATTGTTCATAATTATGATTATAATGATGAAATATTATTATCTACCTCAATATAATGTCATCTGTTTTTATATAAATTTTTTATTTAATGATAATAATTATTTCCCATCATTTTCATATCATTATCTACTAAATTTTTTAAAATAATATTTTTTATGAAAACATATCTTTATTTTCCTCTTCCGAAAAAATTATTTTTCTTCAAAAATAATATTTTATAATATATTCCAATTTTTTTTAAAATTATCTAAATTATTTTGAAAATTAATAATTATCCATTTTTTAGTTTTTGCAAAAAAATTAAAATAATAATCATGTTATTTCCAAAAAAAATTATTTGTTTGGATTTGACCAAAAATGTTAAAGGGATCTTTGTTTTAATGTGTACATTATGAAGATAATTTTCTGCCATATTTACCATTATTTTATTTTAGGATTATTTATAATTTATCATGTTTATTATAAAAGAAAATTTGATTTAAATTTCTAACTTTATAATTTTTTCAAAGTGGGAATGATATTTTCCACAATAAATATGTTAAATGATATTTAATGATTCATTTATACATTTACATGGTCATTTTCAATTATAATTATTTTAAAAAAATATGTATTAAATTTTTTTTAATGTGGGAAAGATACGTTCCTTATAATATCTTCAATGTGATATTTGAAATTAATTTTTCATCTAATATGGCATCATTTGATATTGTGTAACATCGCATGTATTTATAGATTAATAATTTTTCATATCAATTAATATTTAGGAATAATATATTAATTTTACATTAAATAGGACGATTTTTCTGATATTGTACTTGACATGCAACCATGAGTTTCTCTAAAATCTTATGTTACACACAAAATTTAGTTATACCAAAAAAAACAATATGGTAATATTATTATTATTTAAATTATTCTTTATCATCTAGTTGTTCTATCAAGAAGAATAAAAAGCTATCTAAAATATGATTATATATGTTTGTTAAATGTATTTACATTTATCCAATAAGTTTTAGAGGCTTAGAATGAGAATAAATCAATTTTTAATCATGAAATACACTAATATTTTTAAAATGTCAATTTACCACCTTTTATTGGAGAACCCTTATTAAATATAGTTTTTGTAAATTATATTTGTTTTAATTGAAAAAAATAAACTTATTATATTGAATAAAACCATAAAAATTTAATTCGGTTGGAATTTTGGTATTTTTCTGATAAATTCATATTTTATTGAATAGTAAAAAA
This sequence comes from Viscum album, assembly GCA_963277665.1. Taxonomy (NCBI): domain Eukaryota; kingdom Viridiplantae; phylum Streptophyta; class Magnoliopsida; order Santalales; family Viscaceae; genus Viscum; species Viscum album. Next base: position 63,981,873 of record OY728165.1, on the reverse strand, counting down.
AACTACATTTTAATTCAAAGATGACTTTTTTTCAAATTTATTTATATAATTATATTACATTTTAATTAATTTTAATGTTTAATTAAGTTTCTTGTTTATCATTTAATCCAATTTTGGTACTTGGATGTAATTTCACATTGAAACTTGACATAAAAACATGCCAATCTTTTGGTCGTTTTTACTTCTTAAAAACAAGCTTTCTGGTTTTACAACAGGAATTAATTTTCAATTAATTAATATAATTTCAATGTTTTGAATTTCAAAAAATGGATTCCATATTTGAAATCAGATTCCCCTAACTGTTTTAGTAAAAACCTTTTATTTTTGGATTGTACGTGTACTAACTTCATAAATTATTTTAATTTCCCATTTTTAATGGGTAAATTTGGTAAATAAAGGTGAAAATTATATTATATTTATATAAAAATACATCCACATGGGTCATAATATTATTTTATGAGTCATGGGTGACCAAAATAATCCTTATGACGAACTTTTGTAATTTTGGAACACCTTGCGTGTGAAAATGACATGTTATAATAATTAATTTAATGTAAATGGAAATATAACATAAACATGTATCTTTTTACTCAAACAATATTAATGTGGTTTATATAAGGGATATATTTAAATATAAATATAAATTAGAAATATAAAAATCTTCATATATAATTTTATTTCATTTATAATTTTTATATAATAAACAAGTTAATTTAATGACGACACAATGATGATGCATTGATTACATCATTTACAAAGGATTCACAAAAATTATATTATAAATATTAAAATAAATTTAATTTTAACATTTTTATTCCATACAAGAATTTTTTGGACTATAATGAAATATTATTCATGATATAGTGCTTTTGGTTTGATAGAATTATGTTTTTATGACATTAAAAATCAATTACTAAATTGTTCCAAAATTGAAATAAATGAGTTTTTAAACAAATACTATTTATTTAAAAGATATAATTGTATAAATAATATAATATTAGTTCATATGACTGATATAATGTTAAAAATTCCATTAATGATCTACTTTTGGTTCTCATGTAATTTTATAGTAACTATAGTAACCATATATTATGAAAATACAAGAAGACATGGAAAAAGTTAATGTTTTTAAGTAAGGGTTAAAGCTAAAAGATCAGGTTAATTTTGCGACCTAAAATTTCTGAAAACCTTTTTATTCAGATTATTTAGACCCATATACATCTTATCATTGAAATATATCACTTTTAAAATATTATAGTTTGAAAATTGTTTTATAAAAAATAATATTTCACGACTTTCCTATACGGATTCTCCTCCCTCATATAAAAGACCGCCACCTCAACCAACATACTCACACCTCTCAAGAAGTTTTATCAATAAAAATTCAGCTCAAATAATCTCCCAAAATCCCTCGTATCTACATATATGCATTACCATGGGCCTAAGGTAATTCAATAAATCCTTTTCGCTCAAATCAAAATAAGTTACCGGATTTAGAGGTAACATATTTTCTCATGTTCGATTCTATATTTTCCTTCTCCACTACTTATTATATTTTTTATTCTTTGATTACATAAAAATAAAAGGATCCAAAATATACTAAGATGTTGTTATTAGATGGATTCACACTATACTTTAACACGCATCCATCTAATGTATACGATAATACTGTTTTTGCATCTGACGAAGTGGGGTCTCGCGAAACGATGATTGATCAATTTGTTATACCACCTCTCATGGTGGCTAGTATTATGGAACTATATTCATATATTATATAATTTATATATAGTTTTTCTCTATGGTTCTCCAATTTTTATTTAAAATAGTAATTTTCTTCACTCCATGATGTGAAAATATGTTAATTTCATTTGGGGAAGGGTGGACTACTGCCACTCAAAGTTATATGACCCATTTGTGATATATATGGAAATTATAAAGGATGGATGTATTAACCTCATGATACATAAAAAAAATACATATAATATTGGATTTATAATATAAATTTATATCATTTGATTATTATTTTTGATATGAAATATAAATCAGAGTAGTGTTCATGTGTACGTACGACCTACTATATCAATGAACGGTGAATTTAATTTATTATCTCCAATTATTATTGAAATTATAAATACATATATAATTTATATAAATTATATTAAAATCATGAATAATATTCTGGAGATTATGTAATTTGGTCATCATGGAAAATTTACATCAATACAAGGTCATTTTCAACTCATGTACGTAAAATAGACAAAACTACCCCAATGAACATAAATTAATATACAATTTTTATAAAAAGATAGAAAGTAATATAAAAGAAATAATACACATTAAAAATGATTTGATGAAATTATAAATTAAACGACATATATTATTTATGACTATAAAGAAATAACTATAGAAGTAAGACTCAATGCAAGAGACTCTGTCTCAATTTCCTTTCATTGAGTTATATTTGGATGTTATACAACACCTTCAATTATACAGAGTATAATAAACCACTTATACTTTTAATTTCATTAAAAGTTAATATTTTTACTATTAATGGTTTACTAATCGACAAAAAAGGAATGTTTTTAATGTATACGAGGACAACGACTTCTCCACTGCCATAACCATTATTTTATACATGGATTCCTCAATAAGACATAATGTTTTTTAAATGATAGAAAATCACTTATTCCCTTTTTTGAGTTTTTTTGTGTAGAAAATGGTTTCAAAATAGAATTTACTATTTCAAAATATTGAAATTATCTCTTGTGATTTCAAATGTAATTTTATGATTGAAATGTTGATAATTGAAATAATTTAGGTTTTATGAATATATAAATGTTCTTGGACATTTTATAGGTGGTTATGTGGTAAAGAAAAAGATAGGTGGTTACTTGATAGACCAAAGATGGGGGTTCTGTGATACACTAGGGATGAGTTTTTATGTTTTATCCTCTAATGAATTTGGTATAGAATTTGGTCATACGGACATTCCATTAGGTGATATGTGTGGAAGTTGACCGTATGGTTATTCAATTTACGTATGTTTATGTCCCATGTTACCTATATATATGTCATATGTTGCATTATATGGTATCCATGAAAATATTTTTATTATAAAAATGGTATGCAATGGGATTATATTTAGTGATGTATATTTACTAATTTTTAAAGGTGAAAAGTATTACTTAATGATAATGTATTCAGGGTTTTGATGTTTCCCCAATACTAATAGTTTTCCATCTTCGTGTAACCCTTACTAAGCTTTTAATTCACATTACATGTTTTGAAATGTTATTCATAGGACATAATATAGATTTTGGTAAATTATGGGATCAAGGAAAAGTTATGCTATTATGACATGAAACGATACCATGTTTCCTTTTAAATATATTTTGTTTTATGAAAAAATTGATAGTGACTAAAAGTGATTACTTCTAATAATCAAGTTGTTATGTTTGAGTTATGCCATAATTCCCAAATTCTCAAAACCATAAAAGATACTTGATGTAAATAAAATTCAAATTAATGTATTATCTTATGATTAAGTAATGTTTATGTTTGATGCATTATAGTTGGAATCAAAGACCAGTTTAGATAACATTAGAAGTTATAATATCGTTAATAAAATATCCATAAAATATTTTTAAGTTATGTTTGAAATGATATAATATTTGATATTTCCATTTTGCTTCACTTAAGATATGTTCATTCAAAATGGTTTTCCATATAGAATATAGGGAAGCTGTGCAAGGAAAGTATACAGAGGGAAATAACCATCTAAATACACATCCTAGGATGGTCAGACTTGGAACTGAATAGTTTGTTGTAGTGATGGATCATTTGGATTAGGCGATAAATGGTGGTGATATACATGCACATGATCAACCAGACCAACCATAGATGCAGATGTCGATCATAGAGCATTTCATGATGCAATTTCACACATCATTTAGAGGATCATCAGACCATGTTCATGCTAAAGGCTGGAATAAAACAATAGAAATGATTTTTTATTTAATTTGGTGTTCATACAATCAAAAGTATAGTCATTATATATATCATTTTGAAGGGGAAGACGAACAATGGTGGTCAATGATTAAAAATATCAATGTGTATGAAGAGATTGATACCATGGAATGGGATGAATTTATGAATATCATCCTCGATAAATATTTTCATATTATTTTTCAACATAGGTTGAAAAACTAATTCATGGAATTGGGACAAAGTTAGGAATATTAAGTTGTATTAGAGGAAGAAAAGTTCAATTTTTTGTCAAGTTATGTCTTAAATTTTTTCTTGGATATTTATAGTAAGAAAAATCATTATTACTCGAGATTGAAGCTGAAATATCGAAGTGTGTTAGATTTTCCTCAACTAAAAATCTATGAGAATCCTGACCAATGTTATAAGAAGGTAAAAATAGAGTTTTTTGATGATCATGTTTTCCATGATGGTAAAAAAAGTAGCGATGTAATTGACATGAAATGGGAATGAATTCGTCATTGAATCCTTGAGGTAAGAAAACCAAATTTCTAACTTGTGATAAGTGTGGTAAAATGCCTCCAAGATAATGGATCTCAATGTATGGTAAGTGCATATGATCTAGTAATACTGTTCATATTTCATATAATTTATGAAATGTTATCATGTGGGAAATGAAAACCCATTAGTAAGATGTTTTAGTTACAATGACATAGGAAATTATGCCAATTTGTGTCCAAATATGATTACTCATGGGGGAATCCAACCAGATAAAAAGCATAAAGTCATGTCAAAATCATTTTCTAAAACTAAGGTTGGTGTCTTATAGTCAAAGGATGTGGTGACATGAATGTTACAAGTTTTATCAAAACATTCCAATAACATGTTTGACTCGTGATTTTCACATTATTTCAATTCTGAGAGCTATACATGTAAATTGGAAATAGAACCTCATGACTAAAATATATATCATTTGTTAAAAACTAATTGTATATGTTTTAATGAAACCAAGATTTATAGTTATCTTCCTATTATAAATAATGTGATAGTCATTATCGCAAATCTTGATGAACTTTCCGTAGTTGAATTTGATATCATTTTGGGAATGGATTTGATTTCAATTTATCATTCTAAAATATATTTTAAATCCAAGAAAGTTTTATTCAATGATTTCATACATATGATAACAAACCAAGAAGCTGAAATATTGTTTCAATATGGCAGTGAATGTTATCCGGATCAGGATGTCGAAAATAAATAAACAATTTTGATTGTTGACATTCTAGTAGTTAGTGATTTCCAAGATGTTTTCCCTAAAAATTTTTCTATTATTGTTCCCTATAGAGAGGATGAAGTTAATATTGATTTTTTCTTGATGTGAAGACAATTTCTAAACCCCCTTATTGAATCGATCAAGTAGAACTGGTGGAATTAGAAAAAGACATGTAAAAATACTTGATAAAGGTTTCATTCGACCTGGAGCTTCACCCGGGGGTGCTCCATCTTTATTTTTGAAAAAATAGTTATATATCTATGATAATATGTATGGATTATAGATCCATGAATAACGTCACTCTTAAGAACATGAATAAATTTCCTCATATCAATGATTTTTTTGATTAGCTCTAGGGAGCTCAATATTTTTAGAAAATTGATTTAAGTTCTAGGTACCATTAACTGATGGTGAATGAGGGTGACATTGAAAGGACAGATTTCTGAATGAGATATTGGAATTATGATTTTGTATTTATTCTCATTCTGTTATATAATGAGCCAACTATATTTATGAAACTCATCAATGGAGTCTTTCATCAGTTTCTGGATCAGTTTGTGGTTGCGTTTATAGATAATATTTTGGTATAATCTAAATGCTGAGAAGAACATCAAAGTCACATATGGACTACTATTTAAACCCTAAATGATACGAAACTATATGAAATGTACAATAAGAGTGAATTTTGGTTGAAAAAACATTCTTTCTTTTATTAAATTATTTCTATAGGTGGCATAACTATATACCCATCTAAAATAAATGTTGATGGAGAGTATCCAAGAACTTCCAATATCATATAGATTTATAGTGTTCTCTAAATAGAGGGTTATTAGTGAAGGTTTGTTGAAAACATTTCTCGGTTATCTTTCCCACTAACTATGAAAACAAATAATCAAGTTATGTTCATTTGGAAAAAAATGTGATGATTGTTTCTAGGAACTGAAAAAGATGATTGTCAAATACTCCAGTTTGGGCCCTGCATTCCAGGAATGGTGAATCTGTTATCTACAATGATGCATCTTTAGAGTAACATGAATTTTTCCTAATAAAGAATGTCAAGTAATTTCATAAGATTCACATCATTTAAAACCTCATGAGTTAAATTACCCAACACGTGATTTAGAATTGTCTACTCTAGTTTTGTCATTAAAAATTTAAGGGAATCATTTCTATGGAATAAAGTGTGAAATATATTCTCATCAAAAAAATTTGAGGTATATATTCACTCAGAAAGAATTAAAAATGATATAGGGGATATGGATAAAATTAATAAAGTATTATGATGGAATGATTTATTACCATATATGAAAGGAAAATATAATGGATGACTCTTTGATTCGGAAGAGTAATTCTACATTAACTATGCTACATTTGGAATGAGATCCTTTTGTTTCTGATTTGATGAATTTTGGATTCGAAGTTGTTGGTGCAGGGAATGTAATTACATTTTTTAGGTGGTTGTGAAATCCTCTCTATTGGACATAATTAATAATGCCCAAAAAGAAGATAGTGAGTTGTGGAAAATTTAGAATTGGTTAAAATGGGTAAGTTAACATAATAAAACAATTATAAAGATTGTGTTTTGAGGCTTGGAAAGAGATTATGTGTTACTTGAGATGCACAGTTGATGAAGCTGTTTCTATGTGAACCTCTTAGTTTTTCGTTTTTAGTTAATCCTGGCAGTACTATGATATAATGAGATATTCTAGAGTATTACTGGTTGGATGGAAAGAAAAGAGATATTTCTGACACTACTATGAAAAATTTGACATTTTAATAGTTTAAATAAGAATGGATGTTGCCGAAATAGATTCTCCATCCTTTAATTGTGCTATAGTGGAAGTGGAAAAATATATACACCGATTTTTTACTAGGATTACCAAATAATTCTCATGTTAATAATGAAACCAGGGTTATTGTTGACCGATTGACTAAATCTTATCATTTTCTTATAATTCGAGACACTCTACCTCTAGATTAACATTCTCAATTGTATATTAAATAAGTAGTTAGGTTACATGGATTTAACCTCTCTATTATATCTTACCATTATCTGAGGTTCAAATTTATCTTTTGGAAATTACTTCAGAATTCATTGGAAACAAAATTAAATTACATCACATAATTCCTTCCTCAATCAGATGAGCATTAAGAAAAAAAAATCAGACATTTGATGATATTCTACGTGACTGTTAAATTTATAATCAGGTATGTTGGGATCAACATCTTTATTTGGTTGAGTTTTTATATAATAACAGTTTTCATTCTATTATACATATAGAACCAATTGAATCCTTATATAGAAAATGGTATCAGACTCCATATTTTTTGGATGAATTAGGTGAAAGGAAGTTGATTGGACCAGATTTGGTATTAGAGGTGTTACAAAAGGTTCAGTTGATTCAGAAGCACAAGAAGATAACTCAGAGTAGGGAAAGAAGTTATGCAGATAACCGAAGGAAGCATCTTTTCTTTGAGGTGGGTGATCATGTCTTCCTAAAAGTTTATCCATGGAAATTTTTGATGCATTTTGATAAGAATTTAAGGATGAGTCCATGGTTCATTGGACCCAATTAATTCCTAAAGAATGTTGGTTTAGTTGCGTACATAGTGAATTTACCTCTATGTTTATCCCAAGAACACAATGTCTTTCATGTTTAAATATTTAGGAAATAAATACCAAATCAATATCATGTTTTTAGTCTAGAGATTGTTTTGTTGTAAGAGAATCGTTCTTATGAGGAATAACTAATATAGATTCTTGACCGTAGAGAGAATGTGTTGCAAATTAAGGTGATTTATTAGGTAAAGGTTGCTTGAAAAAAATAGGGCTGAAGAGGTAGTGTGTGAATATGGAAATGCTATGGGGAGAAATACCCTCGCTTATTTGATAAGTAAACAAAATTGTGGGGAAAAAATTTCCAAAAGGGGGAATGATGTAACATACTTGGTATTTATAGAATAATAAATTTCATATCTATTAATATTTATGAATATGATATTAATTTTATGTTAATGGGGATGTTTTTTATTGATAGCGTACTCAACATAAAACAAGTATTTTCTCCTAAATCTTTTGATGCACACTACATTGGGTTATTACAAAAAATATTAAAATATTATTAATATAATTATTAATGGTTGTTAAATACTAGATGCTATATTCGGGGGAATGAAAAAAAATAACTAAAATAATATTTTACATGTTTTTTAAATATTTTTTAATTTATCCAATAAATTTTAGATCCTTAAAATAAGAACGAATCCAATTTTAATTATGAAATACTCTAATATTTTTATATTGTAGTTTTACCACCTTTCGATGGAGAACCATTTTTTAATCTACTTTTTGTCAATTTTATAAGTTATATTTGACATAAAAATCTTCTTGTTTAGAAGAAGATCATAAAAAATTTACTTTGGTTTAATTTTTGGTATTTTTCTGATAAAATTCATATTATAATGAATCTTGAAAAATACTGCATTTTAATTCAAAACCTCATTTTCATATAATTTATTATTAAATTTTTTTTAAATTTATTTTCTAGTGTAATTGGATTTCTTTTCATTTAATACAATTTTGGTCATTGTATGTAACATCACATTGAAATTGTAAATTAAAACATTTCAATATTTTGGTAGTTTTTACTTCTTAAAAACATGCATTCTGGTTTTGACAACGGGAATTAATTTTAAAATAATTAATACAATTTATATGTTCGGAATTTTCAAAAATGGTTTCAATATTATTAATCATATGTACTAAATTATATAAATAGTTACATGTTGTTTCATATATTACGAATAATAACTTTAGTAATTATTTTAATTTACCACATTTAAAGGGTTTATTTGAAAAATAATGGTAAAAATATAATAATAATAATATAAAACTACTCTACCACGTGTTCTAGTAGAATTGGATGAGTCATGTGAGACCAAAAAGTCCTTAAGAAAATCTCTTTTGAATTTTGGGGAAACTTGAGAGTGATAATGACATGATATAATAATTAATTAAAAGTAAAAGGGAATATAACAGAAAAACATATCTTTTTACTATAAATATTTATGGTCTGGTTATATAAGTGATCTATTTGATAATAAATAATAATTAGAAAGATATAATGTATTAAAACATAATTATATTTTATTTATAAATTTTAAATATTATATAAATAAATATAATTATGAAACAATGATGATATAATGATTACTTCATTAATAAAGGATTCAAATAACTGATATTATAAACATCAAAATAAATGTATTTTGAACATTTTTATGACATAAAAATTTATAGATAATTATGACATATTATATTTTATTTAATGGTTTTTTATTGAAGGAATAAATTTTTTATGATTAAAATATGAGTTACTAAATATTATCAAATTGACAAAAATGATTTTTTAAATCAAATACTATTTTATTAAAGGATATAGTAGTACTAAAAATATAATATTCATCTAAATGACTTACATAATGTTAAAAATGACATTAATTATCCACTTTCATTTCAAATGTAATTTTATTGTGGCTATAGTAACCATATATTATGAAAATACAAGAAGACATAGTTAGTGTTAATGTTTTTAACTAATTGTTAATGCTAAAATATATAGTTAATTTTTTGACCTTAAGATGTATAAAACCAATTCTCTAAGAGTATTTTGACCCATAATAATGTTATCCTATCAAAATATCACTATTTGAACTATTATAATATTAATATCATATTTTAATAAAATAACATTTCAAGACCATCCAAACGTGCCGCTCCTCCTTCTTATAAAAGTCCACTACCTCGACCCACTTACTCACATCTCTCATACCCAGAGGCTTGTGAATATTCTATTCAAATAATCTCACAATATTTGTCAACTTATCCTAGTATCCTTACCTTATAAAGAAGGCAGTTCAAGAAATCCTATGGTCTCAAATCAAAATAAGTTACCCAATTTAGAGGTAACACCTTCTCTCGTGTTCCTTTACTTTATTTTCATTCTCCATTGCATATGATGTTCTTATTCTTTGATTTTATACCAACACCATTTTCATAAATATACTATGATGTTGTTATTGGATTAATCCTGATATCCCAAACACACACCTCCATCTAATGGATACCAACATAATGTTTCAGTGTAAGGTGAACTAGTGCCTTACGAAATGATGATTGTTCAATTTTCTCCTACCACCTCTCAATGTGCCAATTTTTATGGAAATATACTTATATATAATATATGATATATTTATATTGTATCAGGTCTTCTATAAATTTCTTTTACACTATACTTTTTCCTTTCCATGATGTTTAAATCTGATAATTTCATTTGAGAAAGTGTGGAATACGAGCCACTCAAAGTGATATCACGCATTCATTCTATACATGGAATTTATAAAAGATAAATTTATTAAAAATATGATATGTATATGAAATAAATATAATACTGGTATTATAATATAAATATATATCATTTTATTATTATTCTTTTAATATGAAAAACAATTGAAAGTAGTGTTCATGCATATGTAGGGCCAACCATCTCCATGAATGCTGAATTTCATTTCTTATATCATAATATTATGGAAATTATAAACTCATATATACATGATATAAAGTACATTAAAATCATGTATAATATTCTAGTGATGATGAAATTTTTACTACATGTACAATTTACAACAAAATTAGTTCATTTTTGATTCATGTACCAAATATTTAAAAAACAACCCCTATGAACATAATTAATTATAAAATTTTAATAAAAAGATAATAATTAATATAAAATGAAAAATAAAAATGAAAATGGTTCAGAAGAAATTATAAATTAATATAATTTTATTATTCCATAATATAAAGAATTAATGAGATAATTTAGACTCACGGTAAGGGACTTTGTCTCAATCTTCATTCATTTTAGCATATTTTGATGTTATACCCCATCGTCTTTTTTAAGGTGTATATTATACCTCATTTTCATTAAATCTAATTAAAATTCAATCCTTTTTTCTATGAAGTTTTTACTAAACAACAAAAAGGTAGGTTTTTAATGTTTTCGGTGAAAACATCATCTCATCCACTGGAACAGTTATTTTTTTTGGATTCCAATATAAGTCATAATATTTTTTAAACGAAAAGAAATGCAATGTTACCTTTTTTATTGTTTGGGTATTAGAAATGGATTTTAAAGTGGATTTATTGTTAAAAAAATAATTAAATGATATTATGTGATTAAAAGTGTGATTTTATGATTAAATGTTGATAATTTATTTCTTTTTTGTTTTCTAATTAAACCATGGTACTTGGACATTTGACTCGTGGTTACGTGATAAACCAATGATTGGTGGTCCCATGATAAACTACATATAGATAGTTCTAATATAAACCACTGATGTGTGGCTAAGTTATAACCTCTAATGCATTGGGGATGGAAGTCAGCTATATGGCTATTCAATTTAGTGATATTTGTGGAGGTTGATTGTATGTATATTCCATTTAAGTATATTTATGTCCCAAGTAACCTATATATATGTCATATGTTACTTTCTGTAGGATTTTTTGTAATATTTTTCTTTCAAAATGGGTATCCAATGGTGGTATATTTAGTGAAGTATATATACTACTTCTTAATAGAGAATATTATTACATTATGAAAAAATATTCATGGAATTAATTTTTCATCAAGAATAATAGTTTTCCTTCTTTTTGAATCCATAACCCATATTATTATGCTCATCATAAGTTTTCAAATGATTTCCATAGGAAATAATAAAATATATATTTCGGGATGGGATCATGTAAAAGTTACGATATTAAAACATGAAATGATTCCATGTTTCTTTAAAGAGTTTTTGTTTTATGAAAAACCTATTGATGGTATAAGTGTCTAATTTTAATAATCAAGTTTTTATCCATGTGTTATGACCAAATTATCAAATACTATAAACCTAAACATTTCCTAATTGTGAATTAATTTCTAATTAATGATGTATCTCAAGATTATACAATGTATAAGGCTGGGGCCTTATATGTTACTTATGCTTTACTGGGGATCTCATCTGAGGATATAATTATTATTTATTATTTTAATGTTTTATTTTTATGATGAAACAATGTTTATAAAACCCACCACTATTCAATGTGTTTTACCAAGATAAAATTCTTATGACACGTAATTTTATCAATGACTAATTATTTTATAAAATTATGAAATTATTGTGAAACTAGTTTCTTTTCCACAGGTTATGTTATCATGAAATATTTATGATGCCCATTTATTTTGATGCATTTTTAAACGATGAATGATTTTTGATCATATTAAACAAATATATATATTATTTTAATTATATAATGAGTGGGACCTATATATCCATAAAATTCATTGGGTAAATATTTATATCACATGAGATAAACGTGATTAGAATGGGGGTGACCCCAGTTCAGTAAGATAATTTTTCCACTATGATAGTTAAGGGAGTGAAACCTCACAACCCATATGGTTTGGTGTGATAACCCATTCCTCTATGATTTTATTTGAAGTTTACCGTGGAAAATAATAGAAATTATTTTCTATTATTATTTCTATTCCACAAATTCAATCATTATGTCAATGTTATGTTCTCATGGTTCATGTGTTTTGATTCTCTTATGATTCACGTATTATAAACAATAATTATTTATGACATTAATTATTTTTTGATTTATTATATTAATGATATACTTTTTAAATTTTATTATCATGTTCTCAAACCCTTATTCTCAAAATATATTTATATCTCCATTATTTTCCCTGAATGAGAATCTAATATTTCCATTTCTCATGTTTTCTTTTCCTAGTTTATGATTAATGGAATTATGTATTATATGTCTAAGAATGTTTATAGTTATTAATAACTTAGTGGAGATGATGTATCTAACTTATGGACTAGTTTTTTATAAGTCAAACTATTAAAAATAATGATAACTAGATGATTCTAGCATGAATAGTTATAATTTTTAATGCATATTCATCTATTAAGACATAATATTAATGTATTCAATGCTTGAGACTATATAAATTAATTTATTTAGAGTATTTTCTAAAGGGAATTCATTAAATTTTTCACATTATAGTTTATAATGTATCACAAAATTGTTCTATGATACCAAATATAATGATACAGACTATTAATACATGGATATTGTATATTATTAGATGAATATTAATTATATGACCAAATTATTCACCCTAGAATATTAAATATCTATTGAAATTGAAAACCTAGATGCATAAACAACTTTTTCATATAATGTATACAATATATCCCATATAATTATATTAAACTCTCACCCTTGTTATAAATATTATTCTTAAGAATTTCCTTTATATATTGGGGAAGTGAAGCATAATAAAGAGTGAGCTCGGATGTTTAGTAATGAAAAATAAAGGATATATCAATTATCACATTATCATAACCTATGAATAATGGTATGATAATATGAGCATAACATTTATAAACCATACCATGTATATCATAGATCGTAATAATCTGTCTTCGAATAAATCCTGGCAGTTTATAAGTCATAAATCATAAAGGAATCAAATATAAAAAAACCATAAAATCAAAACACTTGAATAGGAAATAGATTTTTGGATTACATATAAAAATAGAAAATCATTTACAAAATAGTAAATGTACACATACAATACTATTATAATATATTGGGTTCACTCCCCATACCATAATATTTTTCACGGTTCACTCCATAGAATATCATTCTAGATAGATTCCCTAACATAACTAGAATCACTCCCTATTTAATTCCATTTAATCTCATCAGACATCCATCTATACTCAATGCCTTGTAAGGATATATAATCATGTTCCCACCCATAACATTCTGAAAATCATACATTTGTGTGAGAAAATACCATAAAATATTCTTCATATCATAACCAATGTATAATAAATTGGTTTCATGATCAAATTATCATATAATATAATGGAGAAAATAAATTGTTTTTTAAGAACTAAATCAATTCATCTTATCATAAACCATGAATAAAATAATAGTTTTATAAGTATCTTGAAATCATAATAATAAACCATAAAAAGAAACAATAATGACATCATAATTATATCATATCCTTATTTGTGTTTTTGTAACATTAAATGTTGTCCCCATTGATAAAAACTGCCGTTAAAATGTTACTTTGAACATTTATTGAGGAAAATACAATTTTAAATTGATATAAATTTTTAAAAATTTAAAATGTTCCATATATTAAATTAATCAATTTCATTGAAAATTACCTTCTAAAGATGATATGAAATCATAAAATCATTGAATATTCTTGATATTGGGTATTCTATTCAGGATATGAAATTTAAAATAAAACATTCCATTCAATCTTTTGTTAAAAAAATGAAAAAGTACATCATTTCAAAAATGAAATCAATATTCACTTTAGAGGATTTTTTAAAATTTCAATCATGGGAAAAAATTACATAAATGTTAATTTTATGATATAAAAATATTTCGTGAAAACATTTTAATAATTCATTGATAAGGTAGAAAAATCATTGTATGCCAGAGAGATAAATTTATCTGATTTTTCATGAAAATATCATTTTTGTATCTTGATAGTGTAATGGTAGAAAAATGAATGGATAAATTTTAGTTTTAAGAAAAAATGAGAGGATAAGAAAATTTTGGATTTTCTTGAGAGTTATAGACTATTATATTATTATTGAATCTTAATCATAAATAATGTGATTTCATAATAAAACATATATTTCAATCTCCACTTACATTAAAATTTCAATAAATAACATTATAATAAATTTAATTCTATTATAATTTAATACTAGAATTATTTACATATTTACTATATCATATATGATCCCATTGTAACATTTCAACATGAACATATTAATAATTCCTTATTAAAATTATAGATTTTGGGTGTTTGATGTTTAATTTCCCATGAGAATTGTGGTTTGAAATTTTTTTTCCTTATGTCATTATCATGGTTCTATTACCTCCATATGGTAAACAAAAAAAATTCATATATAATAACTATACATAAATATTTAGATATATCCATTAGGTATATTGATAGAAAATTTATTTAGAATATTCAAAGAGATGGTAGGTCTTACGTATCCATGAATGATGATATCACATATTGAATAATGGAAAAAAATAAAGGTAAATAATAATTCACTATTTTATAATAATTAATATTTCATATATATCATATATATTCTTTAAATTTAGCCATATTATCATCCATGTAAAGGGGTAATGAAAAAATAATCATGTCTCATTGTGGAGGTGGGTTCCCACACGTACGAACGAGCAAAATTATAATTTTCAAAAGTATCAGAAGGTATAAACGTAGTTGTGATTTTATAATTATAGAAGAGTAATTATATTATAAATATCATATATAATCTTTAAAATCATTATAATAACCATCCCTAAATCATGGTCAGGGAAAATGAATTTTATCACAATGTGGTGGTGCAGTCCACAAGTACACATAGTTATAATTATACATCCATTACGATGATATATAGGGTGGATTAAATTTATACTATAACATTAAAAACATTTATGTATATTAAGGGTACAAAATATATTATTTTATGATGAATAACAAATAATTGATGGTGTTAAAGGATGAAATAAATTGAATGATGTTGGGTAATATGGTTACCTATTCTTTGGGAGACCTCTTTTAGATCAAGTATTATGGACAATTAGAATGGTATATTTCGAGGAACAAAACCACCACTTCATATATATGGAAGAATGGAATGAAATTACTTCAGGTATTATTAGGTTAGATGGATCAATGTGGTGAAATGTATAGAAATGAGGGGTGTCTTTTTGTTTGGTTTGGAATGGAATCACCGGTATTTATGAGAAATATTGAAATATAAATAAATAATTTTCACTCAAAATTCAAAATAATTACTAGATACTTAAAATAAAAATAGGATAATCAACAAATGTCATAAATCAATTTAATATATATGTTTTGGTCTCTTTTAAAAACTTATCTTTTTCATTATGTACTTGGTTAACTAATTTAATCTTTACCTATTGTAATGATTTTTTCAATATAAAAGTTTTATAATTTGACTTATAAGGTGATATTTCTTTCATAAATGGTATATATAATAAATTTGTTACCATACTTTATCCACCATTTCATATTTTAGGTTTTTTATTATTTTAAAATAATTTAATAAAATATTTTTTCATAAAATATAATTCATATCATTTTTGAAATTAATAATTTAATTAGAAATGTAACAAAACATAAGAAAAAGAATACATTATAAGCTTTTTAGGATTTCTTAATTTGTAATATTTTCCTAAAAAATGACTCAATACAATAATTCATCAAAATATTGTCATGTTTAATATGTTTAATATAATTTATTGTATTTTTATATTAATTCAATAAATACTAAGTAATTTTTTCCTGTATTGAAGGTAATTATTCAATATTTTAAAATAGAAAAAATTTTGTAATGAAATATTCTATTATTAATTCTAATAAATAATAATAACAAGAAAATTTATGTTTTAATCCTTAGGAAAAATATTTAAAGATATTAAAGTTCAGATAGTGGAATTTTGTTTTTATTAATTTCATCAATTAAAATAAATGTCATAATTGAAGACATATGACCACATTTGAGAATATGTACAAGGTTTTGATGGAAATGGCTGACATGCACTCATTAAATATGATAAAATTGTTTTCCATAGAAATATGAAAACCTTATCCCAGTATTTTGACCCTATTTTTCACGTTTTATCCATTCTGTGGTGATAATAATTTTTATGGGGTGTATTCAAATTGACCAAAAATAAATTGGTAATATTTAAAGAAATTGACAATCTCAATTCCAAATATCTATTCTATTTTTAATGATTCCATTTTAATAAGTTGGTGATATTAATTTTAAAATATGCATAAAAAATTCAACTAAAACTAATTTTAACAAAAGTAGAATATTAAAGAAAAAACATTATATAAATATACACATCTAATGCGTATAAAAATGATAGATTAATTTGAGAACATTTTCTTTGAATTTATAATATATATATATCCATAAAAACTTTTACCAATAATGATTATCTTAATTTTTTAATATAAATCACCTTGTGTGTATAAAAACAATTTTTCATAAAAACATCTCATTTACAGTTAAATTATTTTTATTTTATTTTAGATTCTTTAATAACCAAATAATTTATTATACACAATATATTTTCCATAATTTAGTTACTCTTATTAATTCCCACCAATTTAAAAACTGTGTTATAATGGTACAACTTAATATAGTTCATTTAGAATCTAGGATGTATGTATCATATGCTATCGAAAAATGTATATTTGAAGATATATATATGATAAACCTATAGGTAGGTACACCAAACCTATAAGTTTCAAAATTAAATAAATAATATGGGTGTATTTGGGAATATTTTTATCATTTTATCAGTTTATGCTTAATAATGTAAGTACTTCTTCCCCCTTATGATGTGTATGACATTTGATATCTCAACGGAGATAGTCTCTGTACTATGTGGTCACACACAGAAAGTAAATATAATATGATTATCTATTTTAATGGGTGACCAGTAATTTTCCTTTCATTGAAAATTAATAACATGTTTTTTTTTCATTAAATTATTTAGTATACACTCATCGAATAGAGAACATATAATTTGACTATATGGAGATGACATATTTCATGTCCCATGGTAACTAAATGTCATTGAAATTGGGAAAATTTAAGAATGTGCATTTTCATATAAGGAAAAAATGTGCCCACAAGTATATAAATATATTTATTTGAACGATATTATTCTAAATCCAGTATTTCTTAATAACTAATGTTTAATTTATAGAGGCCTATATTTTCATACATTAAGGAATCCACATATTTTAATTTTTTTTAAACTACATTATCTCATGGGGTAACACTTTTTTTCACTAAATTTTGATTGAATTTTCCTCAAATTGATAATCTAAAAATATTTTAGTGTTAATCTAAAAATAGTTTTAAATGGGTATTCATAAAATATTACATATTATTTGATAAAAATTGTTGTGAATGTTATCATTAAAAAATGTTCATTGGATGATAACCAAATAGTGTTTGGGATATAGTTTCACGTGTTATTGTATTTGATACAATATAAGGTTAGATGGTTTAATGTGTTAAAAATTTGTAGAGGACATATTCTAATAGTTATTTATGAGACAAGTACTCTTAGGTTGGGGACAAATCATTCATTTGTATAACTCCCTATAGGAGCGTTTTGTTATTTTGAAAAAATAAAATGTAAAAACACATGTAAATTATACCCTTTATGATTCTTGATCACATAAGATTCATGCCTAATCCACTGAAACTTCCACCGAAATGTGTTTAAGTGTATAGTATGTTCTATGTGTCTCTTTTGAGTAATTACACTTCAGATCCCTAGCCAACGATGTGAATAATATTACATAACATATCAAATTATTATTTTTCTATTATTATCATATATAATTATTAAATTTTATCTGTTGAAATAATTTTTACTATAAAATCCATCGTTTTTTCTCATAAATTTATAATAATAAGTTTTTTTATATTATTATCTAATTTCATTAAAAATTAAAAAAACTAACATTCATTATATATTGAATATATAAAATAATGATTACAATATTGTAAGTGAATAATGAATGTGTTTGGGTTCTACATGGGTTTAATACAGATTAAGTGGATTTGGGTGCTATTATTTATTTTTTATATAATATATGTTAGTATTTGGGTTCTATTGGAAAATTTTTATGCAGGTTTAGGTTTGGGTGCCTCAAAAATCATGGGTACCTACCCATTAACATCCCTAATGCACAAAAAATACAATCACACACAAATATATATAATTAGGCATCTATTTTTGAAATATATAATATATATTTATAATATATATTTATATTATGTATATATACATACATGTAATGTTATAAAACTATTAGACCACCATGAAATTTTCACGATAAAATCATTTCAATGAAAATTATCCAACACATGATCATATTTTTATGTTTTAAAACTTTTATAAATATTTAATATATTATGATAATAAAATTTAAGAGAAAATAATAATTGATACATCAAAAATTGAATAAAAAATAAATATTTGAGCATTTTTATTGAATTTTTTTAGACTTTCCAATTTTTCATTTCATCATACATTGAGGTTCATTGAAATAATTTTTAAGAAAAATTGAAGTTAAAATGTCTCATTGAATTTATTAATGACTTCAACGCCTGGATCAAATCATTCCTGATAAAATTCATTTTATAAATATATCTAAAAATAATATGTTGTGTAAAAAGTCAATCAAATATTCATAGAAAAAAATGAGATAATGTGACAATTATTTAAAATTCTTAATATATATCCCCCAATTTGTTGAAATGTTCGATGTCAAATTGAATTTTAATGTGCTAAATTTTACATTAAAATAAAAATAAAAATAAACCATTAACATATAATAAGTTATTTATAATATGTGTCAATATAGGTTATATGCATGCAACTATTGAAAACGATATTATAAACATGGAATCCAGTATTTAGAATACATTTAATAGTATTGAATGATCATAGCACAACTATAAATAAAGAATGGAATAAATGATCATAGAATGTATACCTATATCATGTGATACTAAACATTATATACTACATGTAAAATAGTTGTAATGAAGGATTTTAAGAACATTTATTTTAAATATGGGTATATGTATAATGATCAAAAAAAAACATGTAGTTTAGAAACGAACATTCTGTCTAAAAAATATTTAAAACCAACATGAATGGAGGGAATTATAATTTATTTTTGGTTTTAAAAATATTCTAACCGACAGAAATAAATGGAATTAAATGTTATATTAAAAAATATCAATTAAAACAATTATACATGTTAAATAATAGATATTATTGATTCCAATATTTGTTATTTTTAAACTATTACACACAAGGTAATTAAAAATAGTTTAAACCAAATTTAAAACAACTCATTGAAATTATAAGTGTTTTGAATTGTAGTATTAATGGTAATTGAAATGAAAATGAAAAAGGAATGGATTTCATGCCCATAGACACATGCATTTTAATTTCTTATTTGAGCTTGAAATTCTTTTTATAATGAATTTTCCATGTGAGTAATGTTAATGAATAAATTTTAATCTTGGAAAATGATTTGTATCACATTTTTAGTATACATTATATGGAATTTTACATGGTGATTACATTTACATAGTTTAATTATAATGATTAGCTGTTAGAGAATTGATATTAAGTACATATATTCATTGGGTGAGACATTAATTAAAATGGAAATTTCCATTGACAGACTCAATTGACCATTACTTTTCTTTTCCCAAGTGATACTTTGACCCCCCCTAAGACGGTCAAGGATGGAGTCAAAGAATTGGAAATTATATTTTGAGTGATACTAGGATCCTATATGGAATTCAGAGTAAGTAATCAATATGAAATTTTATCATGTTTTCAATGGGTGATACTTGGGTTCCCTTAGTGGACCACTAAGGACTGAATCGAGTGTTTGTGATGTTATAAAACCCCTAGAGTAATACCTATTTATTATGAGGATATCAATGGATGGGATTTTAGGGTGTTGGTTTATAATTTACCTGGAGACACTACAACAAAAATAGTTTTTCCCAGCACCAACGGTTATCAGCGCTAACGAAAAAGCACTGATAAAGGGGGGGGTGCTTTTATCAGGGCTAAGAAAAGGGCTAATAAAGGGTCCCTTTATCAGCGCTGATAAAAGCATCCCTTTATCAACGCTTTTGTTAGCGCTGATAAACGCCCCCCATTATCAGCGCTTTTTTAGCGCTGATAAAGGGACCACCTATATCAACGCTTTTTCTTTAGCGCTCATAAAGGGGGACCTTTATCAACGCTTTTAAAAGTGCTGATAAAGGATCGACAAGAAAAAAATTTATTAAAAATAATATATTAATATATTAATATAAAAATATAGTTATATTGATTTAAATATAAAATTTTATTTTTAAATATTTTTTAGATTAATATAAATATACATTTACACTTAATATAATTAATATATAATATATTTAGTAAAAATGGATTATAAAAAAATTAAAAAAATATTTTTAATTAATAATTTGCTAATTATTTTGGCATAATAGTCATTTAATAAAAATTTGAAGACTAATAAATTAAAAAAATAAAAAAAGATACAAAATATGTTCAAAACAGAACTCGAACTTCAAACTTCCATAACATTTGATTCGGGTGTCTGTTTGAGCTCTAACACATATCAAATCGAAGCCTGCGACAATCTCTACGTCATTATGACCTGGGGGAAACCACTATCAAGGTTTTTTAAAGGCAAAAAACGGCCCAGAATGTCTCCAAAACTGAGTTTTTAGTCGGGGTACCACGATTTTTTAACATTTGTGGATTTTCAGCCTCATTTAAGGGGGTATTAGTAGCTTTTTTTGGTGGGGAATCAATTTATTCCAAGTTATTAAATTCATATTGATATTATGCCTTTTAAATTTCATCTTTTTTTATAAGGCACTTCTATAAATAATAAAATATATAACAATATATACATATTCTTTATATATTCACACATAAAAATTTAATTATAAATATGAATAATAAAATATATTTACATAAAAAATATATTAGCTTTATCTATATAATAACTAATATCCATTTTATTTAAAATACAAATATATGAATATTTATATACCTATATATTAATCTAACTTTATATATGTATATATATATATATTAATCTAACTATATATATATATATATTAATATAACTACATATATATTTATATTATTATAAATATATATATTAATATCACTATAAATATAGATACTAATATCACTATAAATATATATATTAAAATATATATATATATATATATTAATATAACTATATATATATATATTAATATAAATATATTTTACTATCTGAATAAATATAACTAAATACTTATATATAAATAGAGATATATATTAATATAACTATATATATATTAATATAAATATATATTACTATACGAATAAATATAACAAAATATATGCCACAACCCCCTCCCCACAAAGTGTACCCCTCCTAGGCCAGCAATGTGGGAAGAGAGATAATGACCCCCGAGTCCCGCCTCCAGTAGGCCCCGGGTTGGCGACTAGCACCGAGGGTATAATACACACACAAATGGGAGTCATTAACCTCTAAGAGAACACACGCAGAAGAGAGAGATAGAATAGACTCCAATCAACTCCAACTCAGAAGAAAAGAAGGATCTGAAATACAAAAGAAATCCAAGTACATATATGAAATGTCATGAAAAAGTACTACAACTGAAAGGGAAAACTAAATGTACCCAAAAGAAAGTAAAATGGCAGTGACCATAAGCACGAACAGCTCCTCATCCAACCACAAGCTAGTAGAAGCCAGATTGATCTCCAACCTGCTCCAAGTGACCAGAAAAACAGTTTATATATACATAGGGTGAGTATAACAGTATACTCAGTAGGATCCTCCCCAAGCATCTCGTGCAAATGTAAAGAAAGCATGCTAAAGCCTAGTGAACAACAAGTGAAACTTACTCGTCACCTAAATAGGTATACTAAGTTCACAACCTCGCCATGGATACTCTCACCATGTAACACATACAAGAATATAGAATAAAGTAATGATTATCAAGGGACCCCGCTACTATTTCCCCACTGGTTTGCCTCTTTGCCCCAACGACATACGTCCTGTGCATCTCTCTTCAAGGCTTGCCCGCAGACACCTGAGCTAAGCTCCACAACCTGCACCTCGTGCACCAAAAATGCTTGCATGTATACACCTGGGTGAAGAACCACACCATCCTCACAACCAAAAGCAACCGGGTATGTTCCGGGAGCCACCACAGCCCGCATAACATGTATCATACATCGGGTATTATACCTCAAGATATTATAGCCCATACATCGAATAGGGATCCTCAATCCATCACAGCCTATACACATTACACCTATAGTAGTCCATAGGATACTATATCCAGAATATATGTGTGTGAAATAACCACAAGCCATTACATCCCTCTACACACATATATGGGTAAAACTAACCAATGTGCCAACCAGAACAAATATCTACCAAGAGAAGAGAGCGGAGTCAAAGGGGGTAGTCAGCCATTCAAACTCCCATCAGAATGTTGGGGAAAAAACCCCCTAGGGCTCAAAATCCCCGAGGTGTCAATTTCCCTTACCGACAGGGTGGAGTAGCGTATAGAAACACAAAAAGTACAGAATATATATGTAACTCAAATCCACACTATGGGCATTACCTAGTCTTAGATACAACTGCATCTAACGTCTCTCTGACTTTAGACTACTACTTTTAAGACTAGGTATCCTATAAGCACACAATCATTTGAAGAGCTTTATTAGATTACTTCGTTCTCATTTTATCAGTTCCACTGTACATTAATTAATTCTTTAAAAATTAATTAAGAATGAACAATTCCACATTAAACTGAATTGGTATCACATTCAAAATCAACTGCTCCTTTTAAGATTCACATCACCTTTAAATTCCAGTATCTCCATCCCCGTGGATTTTCACCATTTAATTAAACAGTCATTATAGAATTACTTTTCCATATTCCTAGGCATTCTACAAAAACATCATATGCTTCTAAACACAATGGAGGCTCAACACGGTGAGTAGATATACTACCCGTCGAGTCTTTGTCGACTATATAAAGAGCATAGACCCATTCTCCCTCAAGAGGCTAAACACAGAAAGCACTTGGCATACCCTGTGCGTCTTTGCCTTCTTCGGAAGGAGGGTAGCAAGACCGGCTGCCTTGAGCAGTGGGGAAAAGCAAAGCAGATTAACATTCAAAGAAAACCACAAGCATCCAGCAACCACATCCATCCCATTCCATCACCCCTGGTGTCCTCCCCGACACCCACATGCATAAACTGATGCATCTCTCCACTCTAGGTGTCATCTGATACCACAACCACAAGGCCTCCATGCCTCCACATATCACAACAACCATCCAGGATCACATCACAACACAAGAAGCATGAAAACAATAGTCACAACCATGGGATTTTTCCCTTTAACAACAAGAGGGTAACTCAGAACCCTTCTTGAAATTCCCACATAATCTGTTCTTTAATCCATATTGAGTTAGAAGATTTTTTATTCGTAGGTTCCAATTATGGGATACCTAATCAGTAAGCTATCACAATTAAATAACCATTATTACTTCCCTAATTTGATTATCCTCAAATTAGAACATCTACAACAAATGCAATAACCTGATTAATTTACATGCCTCTTTATCTTTATCCAATTAATTAACAATTATTTCCGGCTTTACGTTCATTATCAATTTCTATCATGAACGAACAAAAAATCAAAGAAAACATAGATATCACTATATCTAGGAAAACATGAGTCAAACCATTATCACGGTATAAAGCAACATCATGCGATCAAAAAATTATTTTAATCTGGTTTAAGTATTTAATTTGGTCAATTTCATTGTGATAAAAAGGACTAAATCATGATAATTCTACAATTACACATATACAATTAAGGATGCCAGGAATCCCCTACCTCGAAGAGTTCTTGACATCCTTTATCCACAAAACGGGTCACAATCCTCCTCTCATGACGACTGCATCCACTGGAGGATGCCACAGTATGATAGTACCAACCAAGCCCAAGAAAAACCTAATAGAATCATGGAAATTACATGGTATAATATGGAAGGGAGAAATAAGAGAAGATGATCCCCAAAGGAATGATGATAAAACATACCTTTTTGGGAAGATTGACCGACAGAGTTCGGTTGCATCCAAAACAGAGCAGAACCAATCCTAGGAGTAAAGATTGATTGTGCAACTCCTATGGGAATGATTGAAAGGTTCTAGCGTCTCTTAGCTGAGATCAAAGGGAAAGAAGAAGGGATAATTATATCTCATCTCTTTATAAGATTTAATGGGGTGACGGTTTATGATCCGGTTAATTCTCTATTAAAAACGGAACGCATTAACCCACACAGTTTGACCATGTAAAACATTCCAAGCCTTAGGAATAATTAATATAAGATTTATGGCCATTGAAACGGCCTTAATATCCCTTAAAAAATAATGCTTTAAATGTATTTTACGTCAACAGAAACGTCAAAAGAGGCAAAACTGTAGGAATATGGAAACACTTTTCACCCACTATTACTGTACATGAAACTGATCTGTGAAACTGATCTGTCAGACTGATCTGTGAAACCGATCTGTGAAATTGATCTATCAGACCGATTTGTGAAACTGATCTGTTAAACTGATCTGTGAGACCGATCTGTGAGACTAATCTATGAAATGTATCTATGAAACCGATCTGTCAGACCGATCTGTGAAACGGATCTGTCAGACCGATCTGTGAAACCAATCTGTGAAACTGATCTATCAAACCGATCTGTGAAACTGATCTGTCAGAACGATCTGTGACACCGATCTCTGAAACCGATCTGTCAGACCGATCTGTGAAACTGATCTGTGAAACTGATCTGTGATACCGATCTGTGAGACCGATTTGTGAAACTGATATGTGAAACCGATCTGTCAGACCGATCTGTGGAATCGATCTGTGAAACCGATCTGTCAGACCGATCTGTGAAACTGATCTGTCAAACCGATCTGTGAACCCGATCTGTGAAACCGATCTGTCAGACCGATCTCCGAAACCGATCTGTCAGACCGATCTGTGAAACTGATCTGTGACACTGATCTGTGAGACCGATCTGTGAGACCAATCTGTCACACCGATCTGTGAGACCGATATGTTAGACCGATCTGTGACATCGATCTGTGAAACTGATCGATCATACAAATCTGTGAAACTGATCTGTCAGACCAATCTATAAAACTGATCTCTGAAACCGATCTGTCAGCCCGATCGGTGAGACCCATCTGTTACTGTTCATATAAATTGAAACACTATTCATAGAACTGGAAATTTGGCAAAGTTTTGGGGATAAGTCACCTTGACCTCCCGGAACACCTCCAACACCACATTTTCACAAAGTAATAGACCAGATAGGTCTGGGCCATTACATTAGATATCTCTCAAAACATTCTCGTCCTCAAGAATTAAAAACCAACCCAGAAGAAAAGAGGGGTCCGAACAACCAACCCATAAGATACCTCTCGGGGGAAAACCACCATGAGTTGTTAGAATGCTGGAGCAAAACTACGACATCCAAGAGTATAGAAACAAACAATCCATTTCCAAACAATTCAATCATAACATCACATCAAAGGTACATAAATAAAACACGAAAGGTCCAACCACAAAGAAAACATCATTACACGAAAGGAGTTAAACATTAAACAACTCTGGATACTAAGCATGTATCTGTGACTCACGCTCCCATGTACTCTCCTCCATGCCACTGTGTCGCCACAAGACACGATCTAAGGGGATAGAACGCCCACGCAACACCTTCTCCTTGTGGTCTTGGATCTCCACAGTTCGCTCCTCGAAGGTTGCATCATCATCAATATCGATCTCTTCCCAATCGATAACATGAGATTCATCACAAAGATAACGACGGAGTTGTGATACATGGAAAACATCATGTATCCGAATCATATGATGGGGAAGTGCTACTCGATACGCCGCAGCTCCAACATGAGTTAACACCTCGAAAGGCCCAACAAACAGGGGAGAAATCTTACTTCCATGACCAAACCTTCACTGTCCACGACGGGGAGTCACCTTCAGAAACACATGATCCCAAACATTAAACTCTAACGGTCTCCTTCTTTGATCAGCATATGATTTCTGATGATCTTGTGCTGTCTTAATCCTCTCACGAATCACCTAAACCATCTCTATTGTATTCTGCACTAGTTCGGGTCCGAGAAATGCTGACTCTCCAACCCCAGTCTAGCACAACGGAGAACGGCATGGCCGGCCATACAAGGCTTAAAACGGCGCGATACCGATGGTAGAGTGAAAACTATTATAGTAAGTGAACTCTACCAAGGGTAAGTGATTCATCCATGAACCTCCAAAATCAAGAACACAAGAGCGCAGCATGTCTTCTAGAGTCAGGATGGTTCGCTCTGTGTGACCATCCAATTGAGGATGAAAAGCAGTGCTAAGGCAAAGTTGAGAGCCAAAATCTTGCTGGAGACCTCTCCACACCCTGGAGGTAAAACGAGGATCTCGATCAGAAATGATCGTCCTAGGTACTCCATGAAGTCTCACCACCTCCTCTAGATACTGCCTCGACAAAACTTCCACTGAGCTCGACTCCTTGGTCGCTATGAAGTGGGCCGACTTTGTTAAAGGATGCACTACCACCCATATAGCATCATGTCCTCCCTGAGATTGAGGTAAACCTGTAAAAAAGTCCATTGAGATGTCCTCCCACTACCACTGAGGAATCTCTAATTGTTGGAGAAGACCACCAGGAACACGGTGTTTGGCCTTCACCTTCTGGCAGACTAAACATCGAGACACACACTCTTCAACCATACGCTTAATCCCAAGCCACCAAAACTGACTCCTCAAGGATCGGTACATCATCATCACACTAGGATGTACTGCCAAGGGTGATCTATGGAACTCTCGGAGAACCGTCTCGTGCATCACCAAGGGAACAAAAAGCCTTCCATGATACAACACTGGGTGTTGTTCATCCTCCGACCAACCATCAGGGGCCTCACCACAAACAACTCTGTCTCTCCAAACATCCACCTCTAGATCACCCAAATGAGACTCATCCACCTTTTGCATCAGGGATGACTGCACCGTCATCTAGAAAAGACAACCTCTACCCCTAACTTCTACCATATCAAGATGCAAAGCTGATAGCTCTTCCATCACTCTCCAGGAATCACCAGATTCATGGGCAACATCATTACGTGACTTTTGGCTCAGTGTATAAGCTACAACATTCCCTTTTATAGGTGTATATGATATTTCATAGTCGAATTTCTGTAATAACTCCATCCACCGAAGTTGCCGGAAGATCAAGTCATGTTGGGAGAAAACATACCTCAAACTCTTATGATCGAGGAAAACCACAAAGTTCTCACCAATGAGGTAATGTCTCCACAACTTCAGAGCAAACCCCACGGCTGCCAACTCAAGATCATGGGTGGTGTATTTGAATTCATGGGGATGCAACTGTCGAGACCCATAAGAAACAACTGACCTCTGCTGCATGAGAACACATCCTAGCCCCAGATATGAAGCATCACAGAAAACATCAAATTGGACTCCCTCCACTGGAAGACAAATAACTGGAGAACTTACCAACTTCTTCTTTAGATATTCAAAAGTTGCCTAACACTGATCAGTCCATGTGAACACTTGATACTTCCTGGTCAAAGCTGTCAGAGGAGTCGCAACTCGGGAGAAATTGGATACAAACCTCCTATAATAGCCTGCGAGACCAAGGAAACTTCGCACCTCTAACACGGTCTTTGGGGCTTCCCAAGACACCACTGCTTCTATCTTTGAAAGATCCGCAGCTACTCCCTGTTGGGACACAACATGCCCCACGAAACGAACTTCTCGAGCACAAAACTCACACTTGGACAACTTACCAAACAACTGATGTTGGCGATGAACTCCCAAAATGGCTTGTAGATGCTCTGCATGCTTTTCTTCAGATGTACTGTACACAAGGATGTCGTCGATGAAAACCACAAAGAACTTGTCCAGTAATTCATGGAACACAACATTGATCAACCCCATGAAAACAGCTGGAGCATTCGTCACGCCGAATAGCATTACAACAAACTCATAATGCCCATGATGACAACGGAAAGAAGTCTTCGATATATCCTCAACCTTTACACACATCTGATGATATCATGACTGCAAGTCAATCGTTGAGAACCAACTTGCACCCTTCAGTGGATCGAATAAGTCATCAATCCGTGGAATCAGATAGCGGTTCTTTATTGTCACTTTTTTTAATCGATGATAATCAACACACAACCGCAAACTACCGTCTGCCTTTTTCACAAACAAAACTGGCGCTCCCCACGGTGACACACTTGGCTGAACAAAACCGCACTGCAACAGACCATCAAGATGAATACGTAGCTCTCATAACTCAGAAGGGGCCATCCTATATGGAGACACAGAGATAAGAGATGCTCCTGGCTATAACTCGATCCCAAAATCGATCTCATGTTGAGGGGGTAAGGATACAACCCCTTCTGGAAAGACTTCAGGGTACTCTTCTATGACCCTAGGAAACACAACTGTTGAACCTCTGAAGAACTCAGCATCATCCCATCCATCATGGATGATAATGATGAAACTCGTCTATGACTCATCCGAGGATCTCTCTCACCAACAAACACCACTTTCTCTCCATCTGCATCAAAGAAAACGACCTTCTTCCATTAGCAATCCACAATAGCTTGCACCGAATACAACTAATCCATGCCGAGTATGACATCATATGGTTGTATTCATAAACATATGAAATATCCCCAAGAGCAGTGTTGCCCCAACAGTAGATCACAGTCTCTACATACTTCAAACAAGTAGGCTCGACCTCCAACTGGCGTAGTCAACGCCTAGGGAACTGAAAGCCTCTCTACCACAAGTCCCAAAGCATGGACAAGGGTATGTGATATGAAGGAGTGTGTTGCTCCTGAATCAAACAAGGCATACACCAATGTAGAAAACAAGCAAAGGGTACCTCTAACGACATCTGGCTCGCCGGGGGCTAGCAATGCTAGAGCATGAAGCTGACCACGACCTCCACCACAGCCTCTCTGACCCTGATGATAACCACCGCCATGTCCATGCTCTTCTATCTGAGGATGGGGAGCATCATGGGGCTGTCCTTTGCCTGATCCATCTACCCTCTGGTGATCTAAAGTTGGTGCAACCTGCTGTTGCTGCCTTAGCTGGAACTACCTCAATGGAGGAACCTGGAGTGGAGCACCCGGTGCACGATGACTGCTCTGAAAATTCGGGCACTCCTGCTACTGATGACCACGACCACCACAAGAAAAACAAGCGCCTGATCCCTTGGCATAGGCCTGAGAGTTGCTGCCTCCGGAAAAACGAGATGGAAAGGGATGAGACCTACCCCCAGGTGAACAGAAACTCTTCTTCCCTGAAAACCAGGATCCCCGAACCACATCTTTGCTTCATGATGAATCATGACAATTACCCTCTCGTGATTATCCGGTCCTGACCATAGTCCTCTCAACAACCTCTGCCCTTTACAGCACCTCAAGATATGTCTTCAGCATAAATGGGGTGACCTGGCGCTGGATCTCTGGACGCAATGCCTCCTCAAAATGCCTCTCCCTGGCCTCCTCATCTGGTAACAGGTCTGAAACATATCATAGAAGGTTCCTGAAACGGATTCCAAAATCTCGAACACTTGAGCTCCCCTATCGTAGAGTAAGAAGCTCATGGCGACTAGATGCCTTCGCAGTCGAAGAAAGAAACTCGACTCTAAACCTGTCTCGAAACTCCTCCCATGAGATCGCTGGCTCCTCACGATCCCAGAGGATCATGAACCACCACTGCCTCGCTGCTCCACGCAGCATCGTCCTAACCAAGGACACCCAATGTTCCTTCCGAGCACGAATTGAACTGAAGCCTATCTCGACCTCCTCCAACCAGTCTTCTGTGAATGCATCTGAAACGGATCCCTCGTACTTCTGTAGACTCTAGCACTAAAACTCTTAAAGTGTCTTCCCCCAAGTGTCATCGTCATCAACCTCTACCCAGCGGCAATCTGCTGGAACAGCCTACTGGGCATCTTCCACACAAACCAGACGAGGACATCGACCTGGAGCCATACCTATAAAATAACAACGGTTAGAGCTCCTAAGACTGGAATATGGAAGACTCAACATTAATTAATTAATTATTTTGTTTTATTAATATTAGGTTACAAATCCCAAGGTCAACCCATTCAAACACAGGCACAATGAATAATGATGCATGATCCTTTCCTAGGTCTCTACCCTTTAACCAGTATCACTTTGTTTAGTAGCCATCATAAACAAAGAGGTCCGTGAAAAAGATCATAGGGTGCTCTAAACGCCTATGTATCTACCGGTCTCCAGTGTTTACCCCACATTCTAAACATGAATGACACCATTTCCCTACCATCCCATGCTTCCTCACCTGTGCCTAACTCCAAACTCCATCCTCTCCCTCATCCAGACCTCTGATACCACTCTATCATAACCCCCTCCTGGGATGGAAATTTGAGAAGAGAGATAATGACGCCTGAGTCCCGCCTCCAGTAGGCCCCGGGTTGGCGACTAGCACCGAGGGTATAATACACACACAAATGGGAGGCATTACCCGCTAAGATAACACATACAGAAGAGAGAGATAGAATAGACTCCAATCAACTACAACTCATAAGAAAAGAGGGATCTGAAATATAAAACAAATCCAAGTACATATATGAAATGTCATGCAAAAGTACTAAAACTGACAGTGAAAACTAAAAGTACCAAAAATAAAGTAAAACAGAAGCAACCACAAGCCCGAACAGCTCCTCCTCCAACCACAAGCTAGTAGTAACCACCTTGATCGCCATCCTGCTCCATGTGACCTGAGAAACAGTTTATATATACATATGGTGAGTATAACAGTATACTCATTAGGATCCTCCCCAAGCCTCTCGTGCAAAAGTAAAGAAAGCATGCTAATGCCTAGTGATCAAAAAGTGAAACTAACTCGTCACCTAAACAGGTACATAATGTTCCCAACCTCACCATGGCTACTCTCACCATGTAACGCATACAAGAATATAGCATAAAGTAAATATTATCATGGGTACCTCACTACTACTTCCCCACTGGTTTGCCACTTTTCCACAACTACATACGTCCTGTGCATCTCTTTCCAAGGCCTGCCCGCAGACACCTGGGCTAAGCTCCACAATCTGCACCTTGTGCACCACAAAGGCTTTCCCGCAGACTTGTGGGCGAATCACCACACCATCCTCACAACCAAAAGCAACCGGGTATGATCCGGGAGCCACCACAGCCCGCATAACGTCTATCATACATCGGGTATTATAACTCAAGCCATTATAGCCCATACACCGAATAAGGATCCTTAAGCCATCACAGCCTATACATGTTACACCTATAGTATTACATAGGATACTATATCCAAAATATATGTGTGTGAAATAACCACAAGCCATTACAGCCCTCTACACACATATATGGGTAAAACTAACCGGTGTGCCTACCAGAACAAAGATCGACCAAGAGAAGAGAGCGGGGTAAAAGGGGGTAGTCAGCCATTCAACCTCCCATCACAATGTTGGGGAAAACACCCCCTAGGGCTTAAAATCCCCGGGGTGTCATTTTCCCTTACCAAAAGGGTGGAGTAGTATATAGAAACACAAAAAGTAAAGAATATATATATAACTCACATCCAAACTATGGGAATTACCTAGTGTTAGATACAACTGTAGCTAACTTCTCTCAGACTCCAGGCTGCTACTTCTAAGACTAGGTATCCTCTAAGCACACAAACATTTGAAGAGAATTATTAGATTACTCTGTTCTCATTTTATCATTTACACTGTACATTAATTAATTTTTTAAACATTATCTAAGAATGAACAATTCCACATTAAACTAAATTGGCATCACATTCAAAATCAACTGCTCCTTTTAAGATTCACATCACCATTAAATTCCAGTATCTCCATCCCCATGGATTTTCACTATTTAATCAAACATTCATCATAGAATTACTTTTCCATATTCCCAGGCATTCTAGAAAATCATCCTATACTTCTAAACTCAAAGGAGGCTCAACACGGTGTGTAGATATACTACCCGTCGAGTCTTTGCCACCTATAGAAAGAGAATAGACCCATTCTCCCTCGAGAGGCTAAACATGGAAAGCATGTGTCATACACCGCGCGTCTTCGCCTTCTTCGAATGATGGGTAGCAAGACCAACTGCCTTGATCAGTGGGGAAAATCAATGCATATTGACATTCAAAGAAAACCACAAGCATCCAGCAACCACATCCATCCCATTCCATCACCCCTGGTGTCCTCCCTGACACCCACATGCATAAACTGATGCATCTTGCCACTCTAGGCATCATATACTGCCACAACCACAAGGCCTCCATGCCTCCACATATCACAATAGCCATCCAGGCTGACATCACAGCACAAGCATCATGAAAACAACAGTCACAACCATTGGCTCTTGACCCTTTAACAACAAGAGGGTAACTCAGAACCCATTTTGAAATTCCCACATAATATATTCTTTAATCCATATTGAATTAGCAGATTTTTTATTCGTAGGTTCCAATTATGGGATACCTAATCAGTAATCTATCGCAATTTAATAACCGTGCTTACTTCCCTAATTTTATTATCCTCAAATTAGAACAACTACAAAAACTGCAACAACCAGATTAATTTACATGCCTCTTTATCTTTAGCGTATTAATTAACAATTAATTCTGGCTTGATGTTCATTATCTATTTCTATCATGAACGAACAACAAATCAAAGAAAACATAGATATAACTCTTTCTAGGAATACATGAGGCAAACTGTTATCACGGTATAAAGCAACAACATGCGATCAACCAATTCTTTTAATCCGGTTCAAGTATTTAATTAGGTCAATTTCATTGTGATCTAAAGGACTAAATCATGCTAATTCTACAATTTCACATATAAAATTATAGAATACATGAATCCCCTACCTCGAAGAGTTCTTGATGTCCTTTATCCACACAACGGGTCACAATCCTCCTCTCACGAAAAAAGCATCCACCGGAGGATGCCACGGTATGATAGTACCAACCAAACCCAAAAAAACCCATTAGAATCATGGAAATTACATGGTATAATATGGAAGGGAGAAACAAGAGATGATAATCCCCATAGGAACGATGATAAAACATACCTTATTGGGAAGATTGACCGACAAAGTTTAGTTGCATCCAAAACAGAGCAGAACCAATCCTAGGAGTAAAGATTGATTTTGCAACTCCTACGGGAATGACTGAAAGGTTCTAGCATCTCATAGATGAGAACAAAGGGAAAGGACAAGGGAGAATTATATATCGTCCTTTTTAAGAATTAATGGGGCGACGGTTTAAGATCCGGTTAATTCTCCATTAAAAACGGATCACATTATCCCACACGGTTTGACCAAATAAAACATTCTAAGCCTTAGGAATAATTAATATAAGATTTATGGCCTTTGAAACGGCCTTAAGAGCCCTTAAAAAATAAGGCTTTAAATTTATTTTACGTCAAAGGAAACGTCAAAAGGGGAAAAACTGTAGGAATTTGGAAACACAGTTCACCCACTATTACTGTACATGAAACTGAACTGTGAAACTGATCTCTCAGACAGATCTGTGAAACCGGTCTGTGAACCCGATCTGTCAGACCGATCCGTGAAACTGATATGTGAGACCGATCTGTGAGACCGATCTGTTAAACTGATCTATGAAACCGATATGTCAGACCGATCTGTGAAACCGATCTGTGAAACCGATCTGTGAAACCGATCTGTTAGACCGATCTGTGAAACCAATCTGTGAAACGAATCTGTCCGACCGATCTGTGAAACCGATCTGTCAGACCGATCTGTGAAACCGATCAGTGAAACCGATCTGTCAGACCGATCTGTGAAACCGATCTGTGAAACCGATCTGTGAGACCGACCTGTGAGACCGATCTGTGAGACCGATCTGTGAAACTGATCTGTGAAACCGATCTGTCAGACTGATCTGTGAAACTGATATGTGAAACCGATCTGTCAGACTGATCTGTGAAACCGATCTCTCAGACCGATATGTGAAACCGATCTGTGAAACCGATCTGTCAGACCGATCTGTGAAACCGATCTGTCAGACCGATCTGTGATACCGATCTGTGATACCGATCTGTGAGACCGATCTGTGAGACCGATCTGTCAGACCAATCTGTGAGACTGATCTATCAGACCGATATGTGACACTAATCTGTGAAACTGATCTGTCAGACCGATTTGTGAAACTGATCAGTGAAACCGATCCGTCAGACCGATATGTGAAACCGATCTGTGAAACTGATCTGTCAGACCGATCGGCGAGACTGATCTGTTACTGTTCATAAAGCTGGAAACACTGTTCACAGAACTGGAAATTTGGCAAAGTGTTGGGGATAAGTCACCTTGACCTCCCGGAACACCTCCAACACCACATTTTCACAAAGTAATAGACCGGAGAGGTCCGGGCCATGACACATAAATATATATATTAATATAACTACTTATATATATTAAAATTATTTTAAATATATATATTAATATCACTACTAATATATATACTATTATCACTATATATATATATATTAATATATATATATATATACATATATTAATATAACAATATATATATATATTAATATAAATATATTTTACTATCTGAATAAATATAACTATATACATATATATAAATAGAGATATATATTAATATAACTATATATATATATATATATTAATATAAATATATATTACTATACGAATAAATATAACAAAATATATATTAATATAACTATATATATATATTAATATGACTATATATATATATATATATATTTTAATATAACTATATCTACATATTAATATAAATATATATTAATATATGAATGAATATATCTAAATATATAAATATAAATATATATAGATATCATGAATTGGAAAACAAATCAAAATAGAGGAGTTGTAGGGGCTTAGGCGCGCAGGGGGGAGGTCTCAAGTTCAAATCCCGGTGGAGGTAGGGGTGCACACACATGGGGGAATATGGGAGCAAGAATTGTTAAAGGGTGGATGGGGTGTGTGTGGTGTTGTAGGGGGACGACATGAACATTAAAATGGGGGATCAAGCGCTCTATAATCCCCCCCGATTGGAAGTATTTTTTAAATATTTTTAATTTTTATTAATTGGTTCAATTTTGTTATTTTTTTACCTATTATCAGCACTTTTAAAAAAGTGATGATAAAAGGGGTACTTTATCTGCGCTAAAACGAAATCGCTGATAAAGGAAGCTTTAAAAAAGGTGAGTTTTATCAGCGCTAAAACAAAGCCCTGATAAAGGACTATTTTATCAGCGCTATGTTTTAGCACTGATAATAGGGGTCTTTATCAGCGCTTTTTGGAGCGCTGATAAAGGGGACCCCATATCTTCACCAGCTTTAAGAGCGCTTTTCTAACGCTGTTAAAGGCAATTTTTAGTGCTGATAAAAGCTATATTTTTAGAAATGAGAGATGCCTAAATTACAAATTATGAAATCATGTGATTGGCTTACTTTCTATATTGAATAATGTATAGAATGGTTTATATGATTTTTCTTCAAAGAAAAATCACCAGATTGGGTTTGGTATTTGTTTATACATTACTGTATTTCCTATTTAAGAATACATTTATAACATTGTAATAGGGGCATCAAGCTACATGTTGGTTCTTGATACTTATAAATTTAATTGAATTAAATAATTAAATGATTTTTTGAGAAATGGGAACATGTAATTTATATGATTTTTAATTTCATTATTTCCTTTCATATAATAATAAATCCATTACTCTATGACTATTATATATTTACTGACAGGATCTCACTTAGCCTTGGTTGGATTCCTACTAACATTGTCTATCACACCCTTTTTGGGACAACATTGGATACCAAAATAGAAAATAAGATTACTTGTTTGTATAAGGTAATATTTACTACTTTAGGTTATCGATACCTATTTTGATGTAGGGTGTCATGGCAGCAAGAAGGGTCTCTTGATTCCAGATAGATTCTTCTGGCCTTTTTATACATTCTCTACATGAAATGTATTGTGATTTTATGTACCTATTTTGCCAATTTTGTAGAGACATATGACATACATTATCATCATCCTTTTATTGATGATTTTAATAGACATTATTATCATTTCCTATTGGTTATCTATTTTATGATCATCATTACTTCTTTCGAAACTTATCTTATACTGAAATTATGTTGTGCTACACACTAGTGATGAGTGAATAGTCTCCCCATTGACACACCAATTCCCCTGCTTCTAGTTGAAGTCCTAAGATATCATGGTAGATGCAATTGAGGCCATGTCGTTAACTATGATCATGTAACTATTTCGTGGAATCCAAATCTGAGATGTCACATGTAAAAATAGAATCATTTAGTGAATGGTGTGTTCATAATTTTTTTTTCAATATAGACTTTAAACATAAACAATATTAAATATTTCATATCATTGGGTATGATGAAAAAATTATTTTAGTACATGGAATAAATCATTTAGAGGTTGGATTTGAAGGAAAAAATTGGTAGAATATAAAATTTATTTCTAGGAATAAATATTAATTGAACATCTTATATGATATGGTTTTTAATTGTGTTCTCAGAGTCCATTTGATGATATCTCAAAAACTAAAATTTTTCCACATTAACCTTAATAAAGAAAAAATTTAAATAATTATATTATAATCAGAATTTCCAGATTTATATGCATAATTTTGTAAGTTCATAAATGAAAAATATATATCTAAATTCATGTATCTCACAATGAAATTTAAAATCATAATTCTTATATATTTTATAGAATTAATTTCATTACAATTTATATATCCATAAGAAATGAATATATGAATATTATTTTCTTACGTAAATAATTATATATATAATATATAAATCATTTTTTTGTAATAATTTTTATAAACATTTGTTTGAATATTATGAATAAAGAAGATTAATTGAAACTATTGATTAGTGGTAAGACTCGATATCTCGGATAATTGAACATTCAGGTCTGAAAAAGTTTAAATTTATATCAAAAATTTCAGAACATGGTATTTTTTAATTCACCATTAAATTAGTCAAAAAATTATGTTTAATTTAAATATATCTTTGTTAATACTTTAATAACCAAATATGTTATAAATATTAATTGTATATGAAAATTTATGGGAAAATTTATTTGAGAATATTTAAAACTCAATGATCATAACAAACTATACCATGGTAGTCTAAAAATATCTTAAGTTATAATATAATCATGTGACATTAGGAAAATAATCCTTGTAAATATCAATGTATGTGATGCATTATAGTTATGAAAATAAATTTTAGATGTGAAGGAAAACAAGCTTTTTCTACAAGAATTAGATGATTGATAATAGAAATTATGGTTTCATTGATTTTTTTGTATCCACAAATAATTATATTATAAAATATAATCCAAAAATGAATAAATAATGTTCAACATGATTAAACTATATTTTTTATGGGTTATCAGTAAAAATTTAACTACATCTAATCAAATCTATTATCTACCATCTGTGCATGATCTAATTTTTGTTATTGTTTCCATTTTATCAATCATCTAAAATAACATTCCAAATTATATAGATCATATATAGGACGTTTTGATCATGATATATCATATTTTTTAGTGTATTATCAAAAAAATAATGAGTAAATTGTGTTAATAAAATTTAAAAACAAATAGAATTAATAATTTAATATGTTTTAAGAATAAATAGATATAGTTACCATTTAAAAGATGGTAAATTGATAAAATAAATAAATATAAATAAGAAAAATTAATAAAATTCTACATAATTCATATACCCTAAAATTATGACATCTTTTTTTGAAAAATTCTATATCTCCAAATAGTATTTTTTATGTGATCATTCATACGTGGTCTTACAATGAAACTGTGTTTTTTAATTGAAACTCGTAACATAAATACCATGTTTCCCAAATTAAACCCTATTAAATTTCTTCAATTAATTCTTTATCAACACTAGTAAATACCAACTAATATAAGTCCCCTCAGACAATGTGATGGATTCTATGATTGAAAATCAATATTTCGTTAAATATAGTTCGACCTCTACCTTTAGGGAGAAATGTTCTTAGATAATATACATCATTGATTTTGAGAGGATCCTAATAAAGTCTACAAATTTAAAATCATCCATGTCTAGGATATCATATTCACTCTGGATGGTAGAAAACTATATGTGAGACAAAGTTCTTTAGGGTATGTTTTATTTACTTCATATCGTGTGGGGAACATTGTTCATGATATCTATTTTTTTATATAATTTCATCATGGTTAAATCTATCCGAATAAGTTATGTTTTGGTTTCAATGAAAATTGATGTATAATATCTCATTGGGGGATACATAATTTTTTTCATAACATTATATTCAGCAAGATTCCTCACATGGTGAAATATATAGAATTACATAATACATTTTTATCTTATCTACCTAATTATAACAATCCAATTTTTTTACATAATATATTGAAATTGTGACGCAGGTTTTCTCATTGTTGATGTATTTAAAAAAATACTTTATTGACCACAACTTATTACATATTTCAATGTTTATGTGTTTTTGATATTTAACCAAAAGAGTTAGATTATAAGGGACAACATAATGATTATCAATTTCAAAAAAATTGATTGATAATGTTCTACCCCTATCTCATCTTCTGTATGTAGTATATCTATCATCATCCAGATGTGATTTACAATTAAAATGATAAAATCATTTAACCCCAATTTTTTTCATGAAATTAGATCATGGGTTATTATAACCACTAGGTCAATGATTCAGGAACGTTTTTACACATTCATATAAAAGGGTCCAATATATTTCATCTAGTAATTTAGCAAAAATATTCCAATTTTTATTATAACCTATGTTAATTTTATTTTGATGTTCAAGGAATACAATTATATGAACATGAGTAAAGCCCAATTTTTTGAAATTCAATGGTGTATACAATTAAAATGAATTAGATTATATTTACTTGAATTAATATTAAAAAAGGATAAAATTTAATTTTACAAGTATTTTGAAAAAATTGATAAATTCAAGTCAATTTCCTAAAAATAACCCATCATTATAATCATTCTTTAAATGTTAAACCTTGATATTGAAAACCCTTAAGTGTATTTGGGGAAAACATACTAGATAAATATTTTGAACCTTAATAAATCAATAAATATCATGGCAATATGGGTTTTGTATATAATTAAATAAATATATATGGATATCCAACCAATTTAAAAAATTTAATGGCATATTGAAAATTATGAATCATCTACCATGGTCTAAAAGTGATAGATTTAGAAAAAATAATATATTTTCTAAAATGTGTCCCATCATGTTCAAATATTAACTAGTATTCTTGTAAATCCTTGCATAAATCAATTATAATTTTTTTTTTAATTTTAAAAGGGGAATACATTTATATTCAACCAATATATACATGTCACTAACAAATAGTTTTCTTAGTTAAATTTATCATAATTCTTTTAGGCTAATTAGGACCGAATTGATGATTCTACAAAAATGACACTATCATTCTTACTTTTTGATGTTTTAAAGTCATGGGAATTGAAATGTTATATCCTTTTTTAGAATAATCATCATTATGGGTGGAAAATATTTTGGGATATTATAATGGAAGATATAGAGTAGGAATCTCATCTATATATAGAAAGTCACATGATCATCTTTTTATGATGATATAACATCCCTCATTAACAACGTCAATATTACTAATGGTTATCATAGTAATTTCTTTGGTCTTCAATATTTTTATATATATAATTCTAATCCCCTTTATCTACTTCTATTTATGATCCACTCTAATCCATAATTTGAATTAAAAAATTCCCTTACAGTTCTAAAATGAAGAATCAACTAATTTATATTCCAATAGAGCATATGAGAGGGATTTTTCTTCTTCTCTCATTTCTATAGGTAGGAGCCCTATAAGGTAGTGGAACACCCTACAGGAATCCATGAGGTTCATTCCATCACTCCCCCTCCCTCCCTAAAATAGGTGGGACCATCTATCCTTTTCCCCCTCCACTATTCCTACCCTTTGACCTTATTTCCCTAATATCAATATTTTTCCTAATGTCCCGTCGCTTCATCATGGAGCACCATATAACCCCATTTATCCCTCTAGGAGTTCTCTGAAATGTCTAATATACATTGATTCTCTTTGGTGACTTTCTTTGGTCGGAGGATCACTTCACTATATAACCTTTGTAATTTCATCAATAGTGCATATCCTTTAAGAGAACATGTTAATATGGGAATGTTGGATCCCTGAAACATTTTTACATGTTTCACTACTTCTATATATCTCACATCTACTACTTCCAAGGGTTGTTGATCTTTTGAAGATATGCACTTCTTCCTCTTCAGGTGGGAATATTCATTTCATTGGGAGCATGATTACACTTTAATGGACATGTGGGTCAGATTCTCGGGATTTCCCATTCCCTTGAAGAAATCATAAATCCCTCAAATACTGGGTAATCTCATTGGATGTTTTTTAGCCTTTAATGACCATTCGAGATCTTGAATCCATACCATTTCCCCCAGAATCTACATGGAATTAGTTTTATATATGCCCACAGTTGAATATATATTTAGTGAGGTGGGTGAAGAATTTTGATGCCAACAATCCATGGTGTTTGAGACCTATCATGATTTATAATTTTGTGTTTTTGTTTTGGATACCTACTAAAATAGTGATAGATTCATTCAAGGAAATGGGACCACCACATCTTGGCATGAATGTGAAAAATAATAGATTTAAAAAAATATTGGATAATGGTAATACTAGTTCTGGTTATCTTCATCTGGTATCTCATGATGGGTGATACAATAAGTTCAAATGGAGAAGATATTATCTAATTATTTACTGAAACAAAAACAATGATAAGGATTTTGTAGGGTTTGATTCTCTAACCTATATCTATATTGGTTTTTGTGGTGAGGGTACATGGTCTTCTGCAATCCCCAAGGAAGAAGATAAAAACCTAACACATTTTGTAGTTGTATGTCCCTTTCAAGATCCTCCCTCATCATTTTTCATCGAGCCTAGTAATGTCCCCATATTTTAGAGAACTATCACCCATGATGGTCTCCATCTAGGGTGCTCTGAGCTAGTCCTTCTCCTTATACCCAGGGTCCTTTCTATTAATTCTCAATTCAATATAAATTTTTTTGCCCTATTTATTATTCTAAGAATATGGTGAGAATAGGATTCGATACTGATAATAGGTTTAAGTTGTTTGGAGATAAAAACACAATAATGGTTGCTAATATAATATGGGAATCATATAAATTTTAAAGGAATAGTAAGTATTTATCTGATGATTTTTTTCATACTAAACAACATTTCTTAAGAATCAAAGAAGCTAACAGTCAATCCCCATATGAGTTCGAGGAAGATCAACATACCAAAATTCTTGTTGGGTGTGGATCAAGGAACTGGATATAATGCATTATTGTAACAAAAAATATTATAGCAAATAAAATAGAAAACAATTAATCTACATAAATACTAATATAACCTTCCTAAGGTGATGGTTACCAGATCAACTGGAAAAAACAATGATAACTGAGTCAAAGGTATGGTCACACCCAAAGAAGGCTCAGAACTGTGGGATTATTATGGATCTAGAAACAGTAATTAGTGATTAGAGTGAGGTTTCTTTGGACAATATCGGTGAGACTGGAGCTGGAATGTTGGAAAATTCAAATTTGTTATCAAAACTTGGGGCTGGAGGAGCTATCCAGAAGGACGCACTGAAGGAGGATGATTTCCTGATGCTTATCTTACATTCTA
The DNA here is from genome assembly GCA_963277665.1 of Viscum album. Lineage (NCBI taxonomy): Eukaryota > Viridiplantae > Streptophyta > Magnoliopsida > Santalales > Viscaceae > Viscum > Viscum album. Next base: position 63,938,790 of record OY728165.1, on the reverse strand, counting down.
AGGAATGTATACTAGAGGAAGATTTCAATATCAACATTTCAAAGGATGATGGTAATAGAATGTACAAGATATCAATTCAAGTTTACCACAATGATGATAAAAATGATTTGATCAACAAACAAGATAGGACATTGGTATAAGGAATCAACAAGGGGATAATTAATCTAGAGGTATATATATATACATTGGAAAATCTAGAAAATAACATTGAATATCTCATCATGGTAGATCTAGATATGCAGCTAACCAAAATTCATCGGGGCTTATAAAGCGTGACTAATTCCAAAAATATTATTTTTTTCTTTAATAATTTTTTTGTTGAGTAATTTTTGTGATTAGCGTACCTTAGTTTGGGATAGTTGGGTTAACAAATTTTTCTATAAAAGTGAAATTTGATTAAATATTTAATATTCATGTCATGAATTATCAGATTTCATTCAAAAATAATATTCATTATATATTCCAAGATGTTTTGGTTCATAGAGGAAACATTATCATTTCTATTGGAGCTATAGAAAGAAATAAATTAAATATTGAAATAATAAAAAAATTGTAAATTTTAAAGTGAAATATCCTTAAAGATCCACACATACAATATTATGATTTTTACCTAGTTTGAAGTGTCAAAAACATACATTTTTTAATTTTTCGGGCATGACCTGCATGTTTCAATAATCATTCCAATACATTGAATATTTCTTCCATTAATCATTTTAATATAAGAACCACCTCCAATACTCATAGAATTAATAATTATTCTACCCATTATTTTTAAATAGAAAATATATTATAAATATGGATAAGATTCTAAAATAATCTTGTGACATCTAAATTATCATTAAAAACAATGTATTTTAATGATTCAGGTGCGGTATCAAATTCAAGGAGTTTCATTTTACAAAGGGAATAGTACAATTAGAACCAAAGAGAATTTTGTTCCATGTATCATATAAATCCTTCATCAAAAAAAAATTAGAATAATAGTTGAATAAAGAGACTTATGAATCACCAATTTCAAAAAAATCTGTTTATAATTAGTATATTTTTCATAACAATATTAAATAATAACAAAACTAAAAATCATAAATTTAAAAAAATGTAATGGGTTAGAAAAAATGGTCAAATGATGTACTCCCATTTTTTATTTATTTTCATATTAATTCATTTGAATAATGATATGCATCATGTACAATGTAATTATTATTTATTTAATAAAAATCGTTTATTATAATCAATAAAGAAAGAATAATTTTATAAATACATATCTATATTCAAAATAATAATTTCACATAAGTACATACCATCATCAAAAAAGTGAAGAGTTTATTGTTGAAATTTATATGGAATGTGTACCAACATTACACTTATTAAACATTAAAATAAATATGAATTAGATTAAAATGACAAAAAAAATTATTAACCACATTAATTTTTGAGAAAATAATCATTAGATGTGCAACGCTGACATGGATTGATGATTGTCAAAAATTGGGGATGAACCATACAAGAATATGTTTTTTATTATTATTTATAGTTATATTATAACTCTTTGAATTCATTAATTAGTATATTATTAAATATTAATTTGTAAATTATCTCACAATTTTTCATTGGATGTGGAATTGACCTTGGAATAATGCTAACATTAATGAATGTTGGGGTGGTGGTAGTAACCATGCATAATTAGTTATATTTTAATGAACTACCATGAGTACCTGAACATATAATGTGTGTATAAGACTTTGTTAATGTATAATTATAAAGAAATATTTCAATATAGCTTTTTAGTTCTCAAAATTATAGGAATTGATAAAATAATTTAAAATATTCCTATAAAGGATTCACTGTATTATTTGTATATATACCTTTCATTGAATCCTTCCCTCCTTCTAGAGTAATGTTTGTTTTATATTTGACATAGTTGGTGGATTAATATTCTCAAGTTGATCTTTTAGTCATTTTTCTTATTAATATGGTTAATTATTTTGAACTTTGTCTTTTTTTTTTGAATTTAGAGTTTGAAAAATAGTGAGTACATATATTTTTTGTAATGATACCATGTTAAAAAAATTAATGTAGTACCCATAGAAGAAGGGTGAAAACCATTTTTTATAAATCCTGATAATGGAATGTTCGAGGAAGTTCATATATCAATTGATGTAATAGGTGTTCGGTATAAGTAAAAAAGTATTATCTATTGGGTTTTCTGATTTTTATGCCATAGTGAATATACAAACTAAAAATAAAGGGGTAATATTTCAAAACTCATGTTTCATCCTATGGAAATTTAATATCATTTAATTGAATAGGGAAATGACATAACGGAAAAAATGACAATTTTGAATTTACTATTTAATTTTCAAAATCCCTTATTTTCTTGCCTCCTTGCAGAAATCCTTTTGATTTAATGTTCATTTTAGAACCTTAACAATGTTTTATCGTGAATTATTAAAAAAATATCTCAGTAATAGATTTCATGGGAATATTGGACCAAAAAAATGAATTCATGTCATATCGGTTCGATTAAAAACAGAAAATGAAATAAGAATTTGTTGCCCATATTGAAATAAGTTAATAATAAAATTAATTTATGTTTACAAAATTTTCAATTGAATATATATATTTATGAATAATAATAATTAATTAGATATGTACCTTCTAAAATTTATTTTTATATTTTTATTATTTTATGAATTTGGTAAAAATTGTAATGTTGCAGTTATATTAAAGAACAATGACATAAATTAATTAAAAAATAATCCTTCAAGATAGTATAATTGTTATATAAAATTTTATAGAATATGGGAGATGGGGATAGAAAAAAGGCGGAGGTAGATGAGGAGGTTGTAAGTAGAGGCAGCGGTGGAGGTGAAGGTTATTGATGTAGGTGAGAGGCTAAATTTTGATGATACCATGTGTGATTTTCAAGATTTTGGAATCTAATAAGATATTAGGTTCAATATATTATTCTTTAAAGGTGATTCAAGGGAGGTAATTATTTTTAAACCTAATCATGTATTATGTACTTTCCTAAAAATAGAAAAAAAAACCTTTGGAGAAAATAGATTAGTGGATACAATTCATGAGAGAACTGAGATTAAGGGGAACTGATGTTGAAAGTGGTATAATTTGGGGGTGGTATTATGGTTCTACAATGTGGATGGGGAATAATTTAGGGAGTGTTTAGGAGGTTGCAACATGTAGGATGAAGAATGAGGGGAGGTGCATAGAAGACAAAATTTAGTCAGGGATTAGTTGGTTGAAACAAGGAGGAGGAAGATTAATGGGGGATGTGGATAGAGAATAAGACATGTTCTAGATATTTTATATTGAATAAAAATGTGTCATTGTAGGAACATAATATAATATGTATAATATATATTTATATCAATATATAAATTAAACATTACATATATTTATATATAAGTATATATTTTCATATATAAATATATAAATAAAAATATTTATAAATACAGTTTTGTTATATGTATAAAAATATATTCTGAAATATAATTTAAGTAATTTTGTATAAAATTATACATATTTTTAACGTTATCATGCCTCATGTCAACTAATATTATAGGATGTAATTATCCCCCTATAAAGAAATTAATTTTTTAACAAGTGACATATATTTTAGCAGTGGTTTTGGGTAAAACAATACTGATTTATATAGAATAAAAATTTAGAGGATTCATTACATAACCCAATATAAATATCTACCATTAATATACCTTTATATAGTAAAAATAAACATTAAATTTTTCATTAATGTATAATATAGTTGAAAATTCATAAATAACATCCATAAAATTAAAATAAGTATAATGGAATACAAAATAAAAGTAGATAATATAACATGAATATGAAATATTTAGTGTTGTGGTCTTTAAAAAATTGAATAATAGTGAACACTGTTATAATATTAAAAAAAATGATATATAATTAGAAGGCATTTTGTAAATGAAATATAAATAACCTTGAGATAAAAATAAATTATTATGATGTTTTGGATGTAATGTGTATATATAGTGTAGTGAGATCCAATAGGTACTAAATAAGGGTAAGGTAGTCTTTGAATAAAAACTCACAACAATATTAATCAGGTCATTAAAATTATAAAATCATTAATGTAGGAAACTATTTAAATAATTATATAAATAAATGAGCAATTTTCATGAATTGAATTAGTTTTCCTAGTAACCTAATAAGTGAGCCATTCATGACATATCCCATTGAGAATTTTTGATCCCCATGGGTCGACGATATACACTTTGTACCCTACAACATTACAGTGAGAACAAATTTTCAAAAAAAAAATATTTAGCGTAAGCAACACAATGAATTCATTATTCCCACAAAAGGAACTCCAATTGGAGTTAATTACCATAAGTCGAAAAAGAAATAATTTCTAATGTACAACAACACAAGTACAAAAACAGAAGATAAATACCCCAAGACTCTATAGAAACACCTCACAACACTCAATTCTCATCAGCTAGATCCACCCCCAAGAGATCCTCTGCCCTTTCTAAAACCTATAATGGGATAATCTACAAACCCCTAAAGGCACAAGTATGGTGTGAGATGAAAATATTAGTAGGGTCTCCCCAAGGATTCAAATAATGTTTCCAATAAAATTATAACTAGATATATGCTTTAAATTTTTAATGTGAACATATTTATTATTTTAAAGAATATTTATACAAATTACGCTATAATTATCAAAGGATCTAATGTATATTAATTTTTTTTACATCTGATGGAGTATTTATAAATCAATGGATTAAAAAACATTTATAAAATTATTTATATAAATTTATAAGCAACATAAATCATTTTTATAAAATTGGAATACATTTATATCTCAAATATAAATACCAAGAAAGAGACATGGTAATCTTCAAAATAGTTATGATAGTATTCCAACTATAGGAATCTACACTCTATAAGTGATCATTGTAATATGTGTATACATATATCCCCCTAAAACTATCCAAAGGAAACTCCTCACCTTTTCATCAGGGATGTGACCCACTTCATGCATGTTTTAGAACGTTGTAATAGCACAAAGATTCCCCAAATAACATCCAAACTACATAAGGATTTCATGTTCCCTTACATAATCAATGATTGTAAATTTATTTTCAGAATTCATATCATACAATTAAATCAAATTCGTCCCTTTAAATTGCAATTTTCAATTTAAAACATCATGAATTTTAATCACAAACATTCCTCATAAATAAGGTAAAACGATCGGGTTTTTTGTAAAGACATTTTAATACCTTATAAAAACATTCAATTACATTCCAAAAGAATTCCCTAAATTACAAAATTCATTTTCACAATTAAATTCACCTGTTTAATTTATATAATTTCGATCAAATCTATAATTTAAATTAAACAATTAGGTCAACTAATTTCCATTAACACACCCTAATTCAATGGAATTAGATTTTTTTACAAATTATAAGGCAAAACCCAATTAAAATACCCCAATTCACTAGAATTGGGATTATCAAACGAATCGAGAGAATGTTTTATCTATTGAATTTAAATCATCAATTTAAATAAATCAAAGAATTCAAGGTTAATCACTTTTCTAAAATAAGATAAAATTAACTAGCTTTATCTTGAAACTAAAAACTCATAATAGAACACATAAATAAGAACGAAGGTGTAGAATTCCATAAAACCAAATGCAGAAATGAGATCCAACACCATAGGGAAAGAATCACTGAATTTATGGATGATTCGTAGGATCCTAAAAGGATGAGAAAGAGATAAATACTTAGAATGAGGTCGGAGGCTTACCCATGAATCACAATGCATTCCCAAATGTGATTGAATGCCTATTGAAGGGACCTAGAAGGGTTGGAGAGATTAAAGAGTAGAAGGAGATGGCTCTGGGTCTATTGGATGATGCTCGAGTGGAAGAAAAAGATAAGCTCAACTGCACTGCCTGTTTAAAAACCCTAGTCTTGGTATATGATGACATGTAATACCATTTCAGTTCATGAAATAATCAATGTCCTAAACCACTAAAAAATGAATCACCTAAAATTTAAAACTGACACTCTAAATTAAAAACTGATCATTATTTCATTTATGACATGAAAATACTCATCACGTCATATACCTTTCAGACTGTGAACCATTCATTACATGAATCTGGAAACCATTACACATCATGTAATCTAGTTACACGGCATGTAACCCTTCAAAAGCCAATAGAAAAGGCTGGTTAAATTTGAGAGTCAAAAAAAAACACCTAATACACATTTATAGGAATCCTACCAATTCATTCTCAACCCTACCAGTCACCAAAAAAGGAAAACCATTTCAAGGATTTATTCATACCTATCATCTCAAAAATAGGATGTTACAACCTCCCCACCATAAAATCATTTTATCTGCAAAAATCCTATAAAGAATCATTAATTCCAAAATGACGAGTCAAATCCTCTATCATTAGTGACTCTATTTTCCACATCCCATAATTATCATAACCATGCTTCCATATCACAAGAATGAATGGAACCGTCCTCCCCTAAAGTACATATGTCTCAGAATTAACTATCCTTGTTGTCTGATTTGTCAAAGATATATCAGGTTCAATCTCAAGATCACTACACCTCAAAACAAAAGATGGATTATATAAATACATTCTCAACTGAACTATATGGAAATAATTATCTATGTAAGTTATATATGTTGGAAGTGATAACCGATATGCATCTTTCCCCAACTTCTCAACAACCTCGAAATGTCCCAATAAATGATAAGAATGATTCCCTTTATTAAATAGTCTTTGATAACCCATATGAGTTGAAACTTTCATGAACACCAGCTCAAAAAATGTGAATTCTAAAGGAATATAGTTTCAATCGATATATAACTTATATATTCTATGCACCATCAACATTATCTGAGGAATAAACTTTATCTTTGTTGTTGTATCTAGTACCAAACATGGTCCATCCTATGTACTTTCATCAATCCCCGAACAACACAACAGAAGCATATAAGGATCGAAATAAAAAGCCTAAAAAGTTTTCATTGTAATCATAGATTGGTAAATTTTTTAATAATTAAACTCATTCATCCAAAATTGATCATCATATGCTTCACCAAAGTTGAGAATAAAAAAGTGAAGCATATCTTAATGAATCGGTATATCTCTTTGAATCTATCTATCTGATTATAGATACTATCCCATGATCAAATATACCTTCGATCCTAGTGCCTTATAAAGGCCTTTCCAAAAGAGATAATATAACCAAGGATTTCTATAAGAGCCTATTTTAGATGTAACTCCTTGTAAACAAACAATCTCATTCACATAGTTATTTCCCATCTCATCAAATTTGGTTGTATCAAGAATGGGTACATAGTGATACGAATTGGTTTTCCATATCTATCAAAAAATATATAGTATTCTTTTTTATCTGGGTATTAGGAATCCCAACTACAAATTCTATATATATTTCATCCGACTTCCATGTAGGGACTGGAAGTGGACGATGTAAACTTGATGGTTTCTAGTTCTCAACATTAACATTCAAGAATGTATTACAAAAACAAACAACGTCATCAATCCCTCAGTTCAATCCTTTCCACTGGAACAACCACTACACATCATAGAACATCTTAGTGGTATGTGGGTGCACTGCCCACATAGAATTATGGAAATCCATCCCACATATTTCATTTTCTCCAACGATACAATAAAGATATTTTAATAACACAAAACACACACTTTGGATATTAAACATTGGGAAATTGTCTCCCCACCATAAAGCAAATCACTATCACTATAAAATTCATCATCGAGATATTGGGCCAAAAAAATCATCTTGAGAAGATTGGATGTTTACTGAACGTTGGCTGATGAATCTTCATCCACATTCCATTGACCTTAAATATTCAATTGTGAATAATTTTATAAGTCCCTAGACGTAAACCATACTTAATCATGAGTTATTACAAGATTACACATTTAGGATCTTTTCAGGTATAGAGTTTTAGAGAATTCGACCATAAAACATGCATTACATTCCACATATAAAAAAAGTTCTGACATAAAGATAGTATTCTTCTTTCCCATCAATGGAAACATATTTAAAATAAAACATGGATTCTTTCTTGACACTTCCTTGACACTATCATCATATCATGTACCATTCCCTTGACCTGTGAAAAACATTTCAAAAAACTTGGGATGAGCATAAAAAGCTCAGTAAGGGATATAAAAATATGGAAAGGAAACATGGGTACATATATACATAAGAATGAAATCATACTTTACCCATAAAACATAAGAACTTTAACATACCTCATCAAATCATGAATAAATCATAGAAATCATAAGACATAAAGGTAACTTGAGGCATTCATAACATTCTTACGTAGGGAGTAACCCTCTTGGTTATGTTTGGAATACCCATCATAGTATATTCCCTAAATATTTTCGGAGAAACCTTAACGTTTCACTCCTTCTCATTACCCAATGCATTGGAGAGCTATATCAGGCTCACCCGCCCTTAGTTTGTCACGAAACCACCTGTCTTCATAATAATGCCCAAGAACCTCAACATAATTAAATCACATAAAACATGCATAAAGGAAACATAAAATTCCCACCTTTTAATCACAAGATATAAATACAACACATTGATATAAAAACACTATGAAAACTATTTTCAATACCAAAAGAAAAGAAAAGTAAAACATGGTATTTATTTTTCTTTTAAAAAGAAGGTATGGCTTGTAGAGGAAGCCGAAACTCAAATAATGGTCACAACGGCGTAGAAGTCGTTATCGCTGCATACGTACGACAAAAACATTCCAATTTTTCATTTAGTAAATGTTTCGTATAAAAAATATTCCTTTTGAAAAAACTTAAAAGTCAAAGGCGTTTATACACCGTATAGAAGAAGGTTGTGTATAAAACAAAATATGCCTCAATGAAAGGAGATTGAGACGAAGTCCCATACCTCGGGTCCGACTTGACTCGATCGTTCTTTAATGTCCTGAATAATAAAATTGAGTTAATATCTACTTGCTTAAGAACCTTTTTCATGTTCATTATTCCTTTTATATCACTTATTGCCATGTCATGAACACTATGTAATTATTTAAGTTAATAACGGTCGTTTTAACGAACATTGGTACTTGAGTAAAAAATAAACCCTTTATAATTACGAGTTGTTCATGTATCCATTATATCCAAAATTATATTCATGATGTATATATCATATATATACAGTATATACTTGATTTGATAATATTACATAATTATTTAGAGGTAAGAAATGAAATGCACAATCATGGAGACGGTAAGTCGTACGTACGCATGAACACTACTTTCATTTCTATTTCATATTTTATAGAATGGAATCAAAATGATATAAAGGTATATTATAATTACAGTATAATATCAAATATAATATCATAGTTCCATCCTTTATACGTCCGACCTATGGTATTTAACGAATCAAATCACTTTGAGGGGGTGGTAGTCCGCAATTCCTTAAATGAAGATATCGCGTTTACCCATAATGGAAACCATAAAGGTATACCCAAAATGAAAAATAAATAATCATAAGGAAAACATAAACATATTATATATCATATATAAATATATTTACATCTTAATGTCAAGCTTTGAAGGTGTTAAAATAATGTTGAACAATCATCGTTTCGGGAGGCATAAATTCACCATCCACAGAAACAGTATGTCATTTAACCATTAGATATAGGTGTGTGTAAGTGTAGCTCGAATCCTTCTTATAAAAACATAATAGCATATTGAAGATACTGGATTTGTTACAAAAGAAATGAATAAAAAGAGTTTAGGGGGTTGGAGAAGCAAAATAAATCAAAAGGACTCAAGTGAAGACATTACCTTAAAATCAGGTAACTCCCTTTAGTTTGCACTAAAAGGCATCCTTGGGAAGACTTCTGCCCAATGTGAGGCTTCAAGGAGTAATAGAGGGATGTGGAGAGACAAAATGGGCAGGGTTTTGCCGAGCCAAAGGCTTTGGGAGTGTTGATAAGGAGGTAGAGGTGGGGGACTTTTATAAGAGGAGAGGAGGGGAACTCTTGGAAAGTAAAGAAATGTTACTTTATTTGAAAATGATTTTCGGATTCAAAAGGTCCCACATTGATATAATTCGAGGGTAAGGTGATAAGGGTTCCAAATTAACCCATCCAATAGGTTTTGTACATGTGTAGGTCATAGATTTTACATTATCATTTCATTTTATTTAAATCTTTTATTAATAAGGTAATCGCTGCTTCATCATGATGTCATAAATAATTTAAATTATTTAAAGTCTAAAAATTATGAAAAAAATAATATGATGTAGGAAATCCTTTTATATTTCCAATGAATATTTATAGTCTAAAATATCATCTATTTAGAAAAAATAAAAAATGATTTAATCAGGTGATACATTCTTGTTATATTTACTTTCTTTAAAAAAATAAAAAGATAACAAGTCACTTTCCACAAAAGTGATTCCATGGGGTCCCCAAGTTTGGCACAAGGCGTCCCATGGTCGGCCATGAGACAACTAGTAGAATTAGGACACATGTTGGTTTCATTTTTTATTATTATGATATTATTTTATTATCCTTAACTACCCGATTACTCATTAATCAATATAATTAAAGATAATTACCGTCATTACTATTCATAATGTCCAAAAACAAATGAGTCTTGTTTACATAATTTTTAACTTCTTATTACAAATATGTAATCCATTTTACCAAATTAAAAACACAGAAATTTCAATAACTGATTTAAAAATAATTCTCATTTTCAAAACAAATAGCGGGTTTTTTTGAAACAATATCTATGAAAAGTTTGGCATTAGTTTATGCCCAATTCCAAAGTGAAATTAATCCTAATGACCAAAATTGGATTAAATGGAAAAAATATATTCTAATTTAACTTTAAAACCAATTCAAAAGATAATCTAATCATATAAATAAATTATATTAAAAAGCAGTTTTGATGTAAAATGCAGTATTTTTCACTTTTCATTAAAAAATTAACATTATCAGAAAAATACAAAAAATTCACAAAAATTAAATTTTGATGTCCCAATCATAAAGAATAAGTTTATTTTGAAAAGAATAGCTTATAAAATTGTCAAAAGATATATTTAAAAATGGGTTTCCATTAAAAGGCAGTAAAACAATCTTTTAAAAAATATTATTGTATTACATGCTTAAAATTTGATTTATTTTAATTTCAAGCCTCTAAAACACTATCTAATTCATTAATAGACATAGATAAAAATATCTATTATTCATTACTTACTTGGGATCTTACATCCTTCCCCCCTTTAGAAAATTTCGTCGCCGCAATTTATTTACTTATCGAATAAATAGGGGTACTTATCCCTCATTGCATTTTTAGATTCCCATGTTGCCTCTTCCATCATTTGGTTTTTCCACAAAACCTTTACATGATTAATCATCATATTTCATAACACTTACTCCCTATGGTCAAGAATCTATGCCGGTTGTTCCTCATAAGATAGGTTCTCTTCCATCTGAACTACCTCTGGACTCAAAACATGAGATGGATCTTTCATATACTTCCTCAACATCGAAACATGAAAAACATTGTGTACCTGAGATAAACTAAGAGGTAAAGCCACCCGGTATGCAACTGATCCAGCTCTCTTCAGAATTTCATAGCGTCCAATGAACCTTGGACTCAGTTTTCCTTTCATACCAAATCACATCACACTTTTCCATGGGGAGACTTTGAGAAAAACATGATCACCTACCTCAAAAGATAGATCCTTCCTCCTGTTGTCTGCATAACTCTTCTACCTACTCTGAGCTGTTCTCATGTGTTTTTGAATCAGCTGATCTTTTTCTGCCAAATCTTCTACCAATTCTTGTCCCATCAACTTCCTTTCACCCACTTCATCCCAGAAAGATGGATCTCGACACCGCTTCCCATATAACCCCTCAAGTGGTGCCATTTGTATACTGGAATGAAAACTGTTATTATATGAAAATTCATCCAAAGAAAGATGTTGGTCCCAAATTCCCTGATAATCCATCGAACAAGATCGTAACATATCCTCGAAGGTCTGAATTGTTCTTTCTGACTGCCCATCTGATTGAGAATGAAATGCAGTACTAAATTTTAATTCAGTACCCAACGACTTCTGAAGGCCTTTCCAAAAGATAGAAGTGAACCTAGGATCACGATCAGATAAAATGGAGAGGGGAACTCCATGTAACCTAACTATCTCATTAAGATACAAACGAGAAAGTTGATCTAGGGAAAAAGTATCTCGTATAGCATGGAAATGAGCAGATTTAGTCAAGCGATCAATAATAACCCAGATTGCATTATTACCACGAGATGTCTTCGGTAATCCCACAACAAAGTCCATGGACATATTCTTCCATTTACACTCTGGCACTGGTAAAGGCTGAAGCATCCCTTTCGGTAACAGCCGTTCTGCTTTAACATGTTGACATGTCAAACACTTCACAGTAAAATCAGAAATATCTCTTTTCACTCCATCCCACCAGTAATACTCCCATAGATATTTGTACATCATAGTACTGCAAGGATGAACTAAAAACGGAGCACTATGACCTTCACATAACAACTCTCTCTTCAACTGTGAAACACAAGGCACACACAATCTCTTCCCAAATCTCAAAACACAGTCATTATCAATGTTGAATTCAGGAAACATACCTTTCTGAACCAGATCTACCTTTTTCTACAACTCACTGTCTTGCTTCTGTGCTTGCTTGATTCTGTCTGATATAGATGATCTCACTGATACCTAAAACAAAAAAGAAGAACTTCCTGCACCAACAACTTCTATACCAAATTTCATCAAATCCTTAACCAAAGGATCACGTTCCAAACTCAACATTGCTAACGAATCATTACTTTTTCGACTTAAAGAATCAGCCACTTTATTTGCTTTTCCCGGATGGTAATGAATTGTACAATCATAATCCTTGATTAATTCCAGCCATCTCCTCTGTCTCATGTTTAACTCTTTCTGAGTGAATATATACTTTAAACATTTTTGATCAGTATATATTTCACACTTTACTCCATAAAAATGATGCCTCCAATTTTTTAAAGTGAAAACAACAACAGCTAATTCCAAATCATGTGTAGGGTAATTTACCTCATGAGTTTTCAACTATCGTGAAGCATAAGAAATTACCTGATCATTCTGCATTAGGACCCAACCAAGTCTTTTCAATGAAGCATCATTTTATATAACAAACTCACCATTCCAGGAAGGTAGTGCCAAAACTGGAGCATTCACTAATATTCTTTTCAATTCTTGAAAACAATCATCACATTCTTTTGTCCAGATAAACTTAACAGCCTTCCGAGTTAGCTTAGTCATTGGACTAGATAACCGTGTAAAATACCTAACAAACCTTCGGTAATAGCCTTCCAACCCAAGGAAGCTACGAATCTCAGTTACATTTGTGGTTCTTGGCCAGTCTTCCACAACTTTTTTTTGCAGGATCGACAGTTATCCCATCTTTAGAAACAATGTGACCAAGGAAAGAAATTTGTTGCAACCAAAACTCAAAATTTCTGAATTTTCCCTACAGTTTCTTTTCTTTTATGGTTTGAAATATAACCCTTAAATGTCTTTCATTCTCCACTTTACTTTTAGAAAACACCAAAATATCATCAATTAAAACCACCACAAAATTATCCAAGAACTCATGGAAAATTCTATTCATTAAGTCTATGAATATAGCAGGTGCATTGGTTATCCCAAAAGGCATTACTACAAATTCATAATGGCCATATCTTGTACGGAACGAGGTCTTCTTCATATCTACTTCCTTTACCTTCAGCTGATGGTACCCCGATCTCATGTCAATATTTAAAAAATACTGATCTCCCTGGAGCTGATCAAACAAATCATCGATATGAGGCAAAGGATATTTGTTCTTAACAGTGATGTTATTCAAGTCACTATAATCAATGCAAAGTCTCATAGAACCATCTTTATTTTTAACAAATAAAACAGGAGCACCCCCTGGTGACGTGCTCGGTCGAATGAAACCATTCTATAATAAATCTTTCAATTGCTCCTTCAACTCTAAAAGTTTAATTTGAGCCATTCGATAAGGAGGTTTTGAAATTGGCTTAGCATCAAGAACTAAGTCAACAGTAAACTCAACTTCCCGATCTAGTATTATTCCAGGAAACTCATCATTAAAATCCTCAAGATACTCATTTACCACGGGGACATCATTAATTTGAATAGTTCCTCTATTTTCAACAATGTTTGCAAGGTAACAATCATTTCCATATTTTACAAGTTTCTCGGCCTCTTGATAAGTTATCAATTGTAAGGGTTAATTCATGTACACAAACTGAAAGTCATTCTGAAAATAAACTTCTTTAGCTCTACAGTGAATCTTAGCATGGTAAATAGAGAGCCAATCCATACCCAAGATAACATCAAACTCTACTAGAGGTAGAAATATAAGGTTTTCAAGTCGGTTCTTTCCACAGATAAGGATATGAAGATTCTTATAAATTCTTTTTGCCACAACATTTCCCCCAGGTGTTTTTACCACAAGTTCAGGAGTAATTTCTTTAGATGGAATTACCATTTTACTAGAAAAGTTTTCAGAGATGAAAGAATCTGTAGACCCCGAATCAAACAACACACTAGCATAATCTGAAAAAACAAACAAAGTACCTGATACAACTTCATTTGGTGGCCCGACATCTGCTGAAGTAGTTGCAAAGGATTTCACCACCCCTTTCTGCTTGTAGTCTAACTGCTTCCCATCACTCAAGCTCTTTGTCAGACACTTGTTTTCATAGTGACCCATCTCATTGCACTTAAAACATTTCACTAACTATAAATCAAATTTCGTCTTACCTCAACCTTGATCTTTTTCAGTGCAATCACGAGCCTTATGTCCCATCTTACCACATCGGTAGCACATTCCAGAATTCAGAATACATTCCCCAGCATGCCTTTTGCCACATTTATCACAAACTGGAAACTTAGATTTCTTACCATCAGACTTTTTTGAAGAATTCTTCCCTTTCCCCTGCCACCTCAGTCTCTTCTTCTGTTGGTTTTTATAGAACACTTGATCATCGGAAAACTCCAATTCCTCCTTCTCAGTACATCGAACAAGCTTTTCATAACTTTTAAACTCACGATATGATAAATCCCTTCGATATTTTGGCTTTAACCCTGAGTAAAAACGATTTATTTTACTGTCAAGGTCTCAGATAAAATTTGGAGCATAACTTTCCAATCGAGTGAACCTTTCATCATAGGTAGCCACAGATTCTTCCTCTTGCCTCAATTCCAAGAATTGTTTTACCATCCTAAGTCGAACAGCCTTAGGAAAATACATTTCAAGAAAAACCCTTTGAATTCATCCCAGTTGAGAGCATCAATCTCATTAGCATCCCTGATATTTTTAACCATCGACCACCACTGATCTGCTTCTCCCTTCAAACGGTAAATAGCAAGACTATCCTTTTGATTGTCTGAACACCCCATGACATCGAAAATCTTCTCCAGTGATTTAATCCACCCTTCATCTAGCACAGGGTCAGATGATATTCTGAATGATGGGGGATGTTGCCTCATGAAATGTTCCACCACTGACATGTTCCTCTGCAGTTGATCTGGCTGATCTCGTGTATAGATACCACCGCCATTTATCACTTGAGTCAACTAGGCCATTACTACAAAAAAATGTTCATTTCCAATTACGACCATCTCAGGATGCTGATTCGGAAGGTTATTTCCTTCTATATGCCTTCCTTGCACTACTTCCCTGTTTCTTCTATGAAAAACCATTCTGAACAAACATGTCTTAGATGAAGAAACATGGTAATCTTCAAATGATATATCATTTCAATTTGACCATAAAAAATATTTTTGGATAATCATTTAATATAATTCTAACTCCTAAAGTTATATAAACCGACCTCTGATACCAACTATAAGGCCCCAGCCATAAACCTTACTTAATCTTCAGTTATTACAAGATTACACATTGAGGGTCTTTTCGGGTTTAGAGTTTTAGAGAATTAGATCATAAAACTTTCATTACATTCCACATATAAACAAAGTGGTTACATAAAGATATTATTCTTCTTTCCCATCAATGGAAACATATTTAAAATAAAACATGGATTCTTTCTTGACACTTACTTGACACTATCATCATATCATATACCTTTCCCTTAACCTGTGAAAAAAATTTCAAACAACTTGGGATGAGCATAAAAAGCTCAGTAAGGGATATAAAATATGGAAAGGAAACATTAGTACATATATACATAAGACTGAAATCATACTTTACCCATAAAACGTAAGAACATTTACATACCTCATCAAATCATGAATAAATCATAGAAATCATAAGACATAAAGGTAACTTGAGGCATTCATAACATTCTTACATAGGGATTAAACCTCTTGGTTACGTTTGGAATAACCATCACAGTATATTCCCTAAATCTCTTCAGAGAAACCTTAACATTTCACTCCTTCGCGTTACCAAATGCATTAGAGAGCTATATCGGGCTCACCCACCCTTAGTTTATCAAGGAACCACCCATATTCATAATAATTCCCAAGAACTTCAACATAATCGTATCACATAAAACATGCATAAAGGAAACATAACATTCCCACCTTTTAATCACCAGATATCATTAAAACACATTGATATAAAAACATTATAAAAAAAATTTTCAATACCAAAATAAAAGAAAAGTAAAACATGGTATTTATTTTTCTTTTAAAAATAAGGTATGGTTTGTAGAGGAAACCGAAACTCAAATAATGGTCACGGCGGCGGAGAAGTCGTTGTCGCCGCATACGTACAACAAAAACATTCCCTTTTGTCGTTTAGTAAACGCTTTGTATAAAAAAGATTCATTTTGAATAAACGTAAAAGTCAATGAGGTTTATACACCGTATAAATGAAGGTTGTGTATAAACCAAAATATGCCTCAATGAAAGGAGATTGGGACGAAGTCCCATACCTCGGGTCCGACTTGACTCGATCATTCTATAATGTCCTGAATAATAAACTTGAGTGAATTTCTACTTGCGTAAGAACATTTTACAAGTTCATTATTCCTTTTATATCACTTATTTCCATGTCATGAACACTATGTAATTATTTAAGTTAATAACGGTCATTTTAACGATCATTGGTACTTGAGTCAAAAATAAACCCTTTATGATTACAAGTTGTTCATGTATCCTTTATATCCAGAATTATAATCGTGATGTATATATCATATATATCCAGTATATACTTTCATTTATAATATTACATAATCATTTAGAGGTAAGAAATGAAATGCACCGTTCATGGAGACGGTAAGTCGTACGTACGCATGAACACTACTTTCATTTCTATTTCGTATTTTATAGAATGGAATCATAATGATATAAAGGTACATTATAATTCTAGTATCATATCATATATAATATCATAGTTTCATCCTTTATACGTCCCACATATGGTATTTAACGAATCAAATCACTTTGAGGGGGCGGTAGTCCGCACTTCCTTAAATGAAGATATCGCGTTTACCCATAATGGAAACCATAAAGGTATGAAAAAAATGAAAAATACAGAAGCTTAAGGAAAACATAAACATATTATATATCATATATTAAAATAGTGACATCTTAATGGAAACCTTTTAAGGTGTTAAAAGAATTTTGAACAATCATCGTTTCGGGAGGCATAAATTCACCATCCACGGAAACAGTATGTCCGTTAACCATTAGATGTAGGTGTGTGTAAGTGTAGCTCGAATAATTATTATAAAACCATACTAGTATATTGAATATACTGAATTTGTTACAATATAAATTAATAAAAAGAGTTTAGGGGGTTGGAGAATCAAAATAATACAAAAGGACTCAAGTGAAGACATTACCTTAAAATCGGGTAACTCCCTTTGGTTTGAGCTCAAAGGATTCATTGGAAAGACTTCTGCCCAAAGTGAGTCTTCAAGGAGTAATAGAGGTATGTGGAGAGACAAAATGGGTAGGGTTTGACCGAGCCAAAGGCTTTGGGAGTGTGGGTAAGGAGGTAGAGGTGGGGGCCTTTTATAAGAGGAGAGGAGGGGCACCCTTGGAAAGTAAAGAAATGTTACTTTATATGAAAATTATTTTCGGATTCAAAAGGTCCCAAATTTATATAATTCTAGGGTAAGGTGATAAGGGTTATAAATACACCCATCCAATAGGTTTTGGACATGTTTAGGTCATATATCTTACATTATCATTTCATTTTATTTAAATCCTTTATTAATGAGGTAATCGATGCATCATCATGATGTCATAAATAATTTAATTTATATAAAGTCTAAAAATTATGAAAAAATACTATGATGTAGGAAATATTTTTATATTTCCAATGAATATTTATAGTCTAAAATATCTTCTATTTATACAAAATTAAAAATGTTTTAATCAGGTGATACATTCTTGTTATATTTACTTTCTTTAAAAAAATAAAAAGATAACAAGTCACTTTCCACAAAAGTGATTCCATGGGGTCCCCATGTTTGGCACAAGGCATCCCATGGTCGACCATGAGACAAACAGTAGAATTAGGACACATGTTGGTGTCGTTTTTTATTATTATGATATTATTTTATTATCCTTAACTACCAGATTACTCATTAATCAAGATAATTAATGATAATTACGGTCGTTACTATTCATAACGTCCAAAAACGAAAGAGTATTGTTTAAATAATTTTGAAATTATCATTCCAAATATGTAATCCATTTTACCAAATTCCAAACACATAAATTCCAATAATAGATTTAAAAATAATTCCCGTTGTCAAAACAAATAGCGGGTTTTTTTGAAACAATATCTATGAAAAGTTTGGCATTAGTTTATGCTCAATTACAAAGTGAAATTAATCCTAATGACCACCATTGGATTCAATGGTAAAAATATATTATAATTTAACTTTAAAACCAATTCAAAGATAATATAATCATATAAATAAATTTGATTAAAAAGCTGTTTTGATGTAAAATGCAGTATTTTTCACTATTCATTAAAAAATGAACATTGTCAGAAAAATACCAAAAATTCACACAAAGTAAACTTTGATGTCCCAATCATAAAGAATAAGTTTATTTTGACAAACATAGCTTATAAAATTTTCAAAAGATAGATTTAAAAATGGTTTTCCATCAAAAGGCAGTAAAACAATCTTTTAGAAAAATATTAGTGTATTTAATGCTTAAGATTGGATTTATTTTCATTTTAAGCCTCTAAAACACTATCTAATTCATTAATAGACATAGATAAAAATATCTATTATTCATTACTTACATGGGATGTTACAAATTTTCCATCAAGTTCAACTATTTCAAAGATTGTTTCACTTCCTAGGTTGGATGATTCATACTTAATATATCTACAACAACATTCACTTTCCCCATGGTTTAAGTGATGTAAATGTAAAACTATATTGGGTTCTCCACCCAAATCCAATGTCGGAGGTTAAATTAATTTTTAGAGAAAATTTAACTAATGCTTTTGTGGTTTGAATACAATGTAATCTGTCCTCCAAAAAGGATGTGTCCTAAATCTAAAGCATGTACATCAAAACTGCATGTTCAAGTTTACCGGAAGGATAAATATTATAATGTGGACAAAGATGATGAGTTACATAAGGAAGGACATGATCCTAATGCATAAGAACGCAACCCATGCTTGAACAAGATGCATCACAGAATACCACATAGCCTAGCACTAACCTCAGGAAGAGTAAACACAGGTGTAGTTGTCAGAAGACATTTTATCTCAAAAAAAGAACTCTAAAATTTAACATTCCTAGAAAAATTCATCCCCTTTTGAGTTAGAGTTTCCATTAGAGAATCTAAATTCTAGTACTCCTTCTCAATCCTATGATAATATTCGGTTAATCCCAATAATCTCTTAATCATGAAGACATTATGTGGTTTCTAAGATTTCATAATTGCCTTTAACTTTTCAGGATCAACTGATACAAATTATTCAGAAACCACGTGGCCCAATAATTTCACTTCTTGAGTCATTAAATAACACTTTTAAAGCATGGAATAATGTCAACGATTTTTTAGCGGCATAGAAAAATTATCTGATGATTCAAATAATCCTCCGTATATATGGATTAGATGTGGATGTATTTCAAAAAGTCGACCAAAAATTGATCTAGATACTATTGGAATATCATGTTCATCAAATCCATAAAAACTGTATGAGAGATTTTTTGACCAAAAGGAATAATAATGTACTAATAAGTACCATACCTACTCTAAAACCCAGTTTTCCACATGTGAGATTATTTTATCCTTATCTAATGGTAACCAGATCAAAGGCCAACCTATGAAAAGTAATTCGACCCTTTCAACTGATCAAATTGATCATCAATCCTTTTAAACAGATACTTTTCATTATCGTAACTCGATTGAGATTTCGATACTAAACACATAGGCAAAAATAACCATAATCTTTCTTAGTGAAGATAACCAAATCCACCCAAGGTAACACACCAGGTCGTATAATTCCTTTCTCAAGATGATCATCCAACTAGGACATCATTTCTATCGTTTTATATAGAGTCATTCACTAAGAGGGAATAGAAATTGGTTGAGTACCATGAATTTAGTTGATTGAAATTTGACATCCCTTAATAGTTAAAAACTAATGAATCCAGAAAGAAACATGTCAGGAAACACAACGATGACAAGAGGTAGATCACCACTCATTGATTACCACTCCAGATGAAAATCACACACTGATAACACTTTCTCCAACTTTGGATAAGAAGGTTTAAATCTTTTCTAACATAGGTCTCATTCATCTTGATTGACAATAGGAACACCACTAGGTGTAGTAAGTTCGACCCATCAAATATAGAAATAAATCTAGGATTTATTGGTAATTATCCAATCCATCATAAATTTGACATCAATATATTTCTTGCTGAGAACTAGAAAAGTCTAACTAAATCTCCATATCTGCTAGATATAAGACACACGTAGAACTATGTAGACCATGCTCTCTCTTCATACCTATTGGTGTAGTAATATCTGTTGAAAAAGATAAAATATCTATATGACGATATAGAAGATTAATGATAGGGGTTGGAATAAATGAGTGAGTTAAACTAGTATCAAATAGAGGAGTCAATAATGATGATGCTATATTACTTTTACCTCTCACAGACACTGGACCCTTGATTGCTTCTTTAATAGTCTCTTCTAATATGTGATGTCTATTCATTTCAGATGACTATGTTTGGAAACCTTTTATACTTTAATAATATGATTTACACATAGTTTTATGTGGAGAAGATGATCCTCTTCTACTACACAAAGTAAAAAAATTATGGAAGTATCTATGTAAATTTTTTAAACTTCCACTAGAGACATATTTCTTGGGTGCTTCAGTGAAAACCCTCCTATTATTTCATAGATTTCCACACTAATTGAAAATAAAAGTACATCCTTGGGATGTTTTAAAAGGTCTGCAATGACTCTGCTATTGGGAAATATCACGAAAATCACCACACTTCAATAATCCCATGAATAATCTTATGAAACCATTAGGACAAAAATGAACCCTCATCAAACTGGACATCCCATCTTGGTCCATCTCTATGACCATAAACCTATCTAGAACATTACAATAATCTGGATGATTTCGAAACCAAACCTAAAAACAGATATCTCAGAAATGTCCCAACTCGAACCATCAATCCTTTATCCTCTGAATAGATACAATCTGAGGTGAAAACTACACCATGTATGAAATGCAATTTGAATACACAATCATAGTTTGGCCAACCATCTCTTGCTTGAAAAAAATCCAAAACCTTGGCAAACACAATTGACTCTGGATAAAACTAGTCAGTGAAATAAACATTTAAGTCTTCAAAATATAATCTCCCATGTTTCTTTGTCATCACTATCACTTCCCACCATCTCCTACTCAGTTCTTCCAGCATGGAGGTGGCACACTTCACCTTGATCTCATCTGGTATCTCCATGAACTCAAACAAATTTTATATCCATCCCAACCTTTCCGCATCTTGTTGGGGATTAGTGGAGCCTTTTAATGTTATCATCTTCTGGTGAAGGATCTATTGATAATGATTTAAAATATCATTCCCATGAGGATACAAAACCTTGACCCTGATCATGAACTGGAGGTGGTATATGTACCCGGGCATAGATAGTATAGACAATCACCTAAACTAGATTTGGGTGCACTAGAGGATTCACTCACTATGATTCTGAATCAGCTACTTCCTAGGACCGATTTTCATGTCTTATCTGAGGCATGATTCTACACAACATCAATAACCTGCAAGGAAGACATAAAATTAAAAATCAAACTAAAAAACAACGGTATAAATTCCCATTATAATGAACAACCATGATTTGGATTTCAGTCTATCTAAAAAAAATAGAAAATACTAGAACTAATTCACAATATGTGCTTCCATAACCCCCTAGTGACATAAGGTTCATTGTGGTGATAGTTTTCCTTGCACTCTATCAGAACTACCTTATAAGTCCCGAAATTATTTCAACTGCATACTACTAGACAAAAGCTTAATATCCTCCTCTAATACCACTTTGTCAAAATCGATACTAGGTACCTTTATAACTCGGTAATTGAGCTGGCCCTATAATAGCTTGAAGGGTCTTCATGATCCCCATGGGTTAATGACTAGTACCAATCATCATAAAACATGAATGTGGGAACAATGTTTCCACAAAACATAGGAAAAGAAAGATAATAAAGTCAATATGAATACAAATGAAACTCTATTGGGAATAATTTACTAGAATTAAAAAAGGAATTAAATACTGTTATACTAAAAACAATGTACCCAAATAGAGGAAACCCCCCCATGGCCATAAGTACACAACTAACCACATCCAATGTTCAACAGCTAGATCCACCTTCTAGAGATCATTTCCCCTTTCTCGAACCAATAAGAGGATAATATACAAACACCAAAATGAATAAGTATGGGTTGATATTAAAATCACATTGGGGTCTCAAAAACGATTTCATAATATATTCCAATTAAATATTATCCAAAATTTAGCTTTAAATTTTTTATTTAAAAAGGTTTTTCTATTTAAAATCATTTTAAATATTGTCATGCTATATAGTTTAATTGATGGAATGTATTATAAGAGAAGGCATTACAAGTGGTGGAATAGTTCTAAAAACATATATTAATTAAAAAATTTATATATAATAGTTTATATAAATTCAGATGTAACGTAAAGTAGTTTTATAAAATTAGCATACATTTATATCTCAAATATAAATAAAAATTGAAAATCATGGTAATATTAAAAATAGGTATTATATGTTTCTGGATATAGTACTCTTCACTCTCTATGTAATCTCATAAATATTTCTATACACATGTCCCACTAAAACTATCAAAAGAAACATGTTACAATCTTATGTAGTATCAGACCCGATGTATGTATGTTTCTGATTGTAGTAATAGTATTGATTGAGTCCAAATACTTTACCAACTACCTACATATTTCGTATTCTCTATAATAATTAATGATGATAATTTAATTTAATACTAGTGAAAATAAAATTATATCTCATTATTCCATTTCAATTCCAATTTTATATTTAAAACCAAAATAAGTTTCAATCGTAAACATGCCTATTTAACAAGAAATGATCACTGTGATTATATTAAATCATGATTCCATTTTCAGATGATTGAAATCCAATAAAACCCAATTCCATAAATTTAAAAATTAATTTTAAAAAATAAATTAAAATTTTAATTGAAATCATTTACATCAAATATACAATTTAGATTCAACAATTTAAATTCGCCAATTTTGATAAATAGGCCCCAATTCAATTAAATTATGGGTTTTCCCAATTTTGATCCCAAAACCATTTCATATAACTCAATTTTATCGAATTTGATTATTAAATAAATTGAATTATTGTTTAACCATTGAATTTAAATTAAAAAGTGAAATAAATCATGGAATTCAAGGTTAATCAATTTGTCTAAACTTTATGGAATCACCTACCCATATCCCGAAACTCAATACTTGTAAAGACACTCTTGAACAAGACCAATGGTGTAGAAGACCTAAAAAATAAAACTATAATAAATATCCAACCCCATAGGGATGGAATCCATCAATATCTGGATAATCTATAGGAATCCCAAAGTGGGGGGAAGAGAGGAAGATGATGAATGAGGGAGGGGGCATACCTAGGAATAATACCATGAGCGTAACTACTATCGAACACTGAATGAATGTATCTAAAAGGGTTGGAATGAATCATGATCCGAAGGGCAATGATTTTGGTAAATGGAGAAGAAACTGGAGTGGAAGAGAAACGAAAAACTCAACTGCACTGCCTGTTTAAAAATCATAGTTGGGGTTTCTCACGACGTGTAATAACATTTCATGACATGAAATACACAATATCCAAAACCACTGGAAAATTGGATGCACAAAATTATAAATCGATGGTAATAATTAATTTTTTTTGATTAATTCATTTATTAGATGTTACAACTCATCACATCGGGTACCATTCAAAGTGTGAACCTTTCATTACATGCATCCAGCAACCATTATAAACTATGTAATCCAATTACATACAAAGAAAACATTCGGTAGACTATATAAAAGGGTAGTTAAAGCTGAGATTCCCACAAAACTCAGAATTCACCATTATAGGTATCCTCCCAATTCAGTCAAAACCATACCCAATCAAGAAAAAAATTAACAACCACTATAAGGATTGAGGTGTACTTGTTTGATCGGTAAACATATGTTACAACAATAGTATAGTTAAATATGGATAGATATTTGAATAAAAAAACAATCACTGTGGTTATTAAAACCAAAACAGGACATTAATAATATTATAACAGTTGATGTGGATAACCATTTAAATAATTATATAATTAAATTTTTTCAATTATGTGAATATAAAAATAAAACCAATGAGTATTTAAATTATAAATATTACCAATGAATTCATATTTCACAAAAAAGTAATTTATTTAGGTACTGTGTTTTCTAATAAAAAACTAAAAATTGTATTCTAAATTGTTTATAAATATTGAATTTATTGAATCTGAAAAATTTAGTTTGATAAAATAGATTTTACATTTCAAGTTAAAAATTTTAAATTATTTAATAGTGATTTTATAAAGAATCAAAATACATGAATTTTTGAGTGAGTGGAAAAAATACTTTTTCCATATAAAATATTTTTTGGGACATGAATTTTATATAATAATGACCTAATCAAATCCAAAATTGCTTTCATGACAAAAAAATTGTTTTAATATGATACAAAATGTGATTAAATAATAAATTCAATTAACATTTCAATAATGTATTTCCATGTATTGAAAGAAAAATCTACTCCTATTTAAAACAAATTTAAAAATTGCTTGATTCTTTCTTTTATGTAATTTACATGAAAATGATTTTTTTATTTTTGATGAGTTCAAAGTTTTAGAATGATATATTAAAAGAACTATATATAGAATGACGAAGGGAGATATTTCAAGTCTTGTTAATTAAATTTTCCATTTTTAGTACCATTGATTCCAAATTATTGATTTTCCCTTAATAGGATGTATGATGTTATTAATATAGCCTTTATTTATCAATAATTGTTCATTAATTATTTAATTAAAATTATTTTTTTTGGTGAAAGAAATTTACCTAAATTTGTCCTTAATTAAAACTCGTGTTTATATTTCGTCTCTTCCATGATTCTCAAAAAACATTTATTAGTTCAATTTTAAGAATTTTAATTACTTTTAAATTTTAAAATATTATTTATTAAACTTTATTTAGATTATTTTTTACGTGTGATTAATTAAATCTTAAATAATTCTGTTTTTCATTAACAAGTAGAAATATATATATATATATATATATATTTATAAATATATATATATATATATATATATTTACATTTTAGGTTTTTAAAAAACTGTGTAATTACATTGATAACCTTCATCAAAATATCACTACGGCCGGTGTTGATACTACAGATGAGATTAGGCCGTGGTGGTGGGTGGTGTTTGGTATCATGCAGAAAATGATATCTGATGGAGGTTTTGTTGCCAGTAGACCTAAATGGAGGTGGGGAGGGAGGAAGGGATGGTGAGAGTTCACCACTATTGGTGGGCATGGTGGAGGGACATAAATGGAAAGCTTAAATATTGGAGGTGCTATCGGTTCACACTTCATATGTTTTTTTTAAATTTTAGGTCTTTTTAAAATATGTAATAAAGATGTTAAAATAATTAAATCATTAATCACATGATCCAAATAATTATTAAATAATTAATAATAACCTATGAATGAAATAACAATAACTAGTACATTAAGAATAATATAAAGAATAACATGATGTAAATAATTAAAAATTAATGTAAGTAAAATATAATTAATTTAATTTGTTAATTTCATGATTTAAATAATTGATAATTACTTAATCATGATGAAAATAATAATCCTTTTTAATTTAGTAATTTAATTATAAATTAATAATATTAATAATCTAATCACCAAATAATTATAGAATATTAGATATTAAAAACAATTGTCAATATAATTATCAAATAATTACTAATGTTAATAAATATATAAATATATATAATACATTTTATTTAATATATAATGGAATAAATTTTTTTCATATTTATTTATATAATTTATTTTCTAGTAATAAAATTAAATTTTTTTGAAATAACTATATATATTCTATTTTTTAAAATTAATGGTATAATAAATAATTATTTATATAAATAGTAATATTTCCATTTTAACTAATTAAAATAAATAACATGTCATAAGCAAAATTGATAAATTAATATCTCTATATAAATTTTTTAATAATTAAATCATAATTTAATAAATAAAAAATATGTTTGTTATTGAATTATCATAAAATTATATAACTAAGAATTTTAGTAATTAATCATAATGTAGTTAATAATAATAAGAATTACAAAAATAATTATGACATAAAAATTACCAACATATAATGTCAATATAGTTAATTATATAAAATGTTTTTAATATTTTATTGTTTTGTTAAATAATTACTAATAATAACAATTCATTGCTTCAGGTTACAAAATGTAACATATTAGTGGTTATTAATTTTTTTTCATTTAAATACATAATGATTTATTAATCTAGTATTAAATTAATAATATAATTAATTAATTATTCCTTACAAAAATATTTATAATTATTAATTATATTATGTACTTATAAAATGGTGATTCTTAAATAACATACAAGTACAAAGTCAAAAAACCTATAACACATATATTTATTAAGAATTTTTAAATAATGAAAACATTACCAATCTAATATATGTCATTATCTTATATTATACTTTTATAATATAATGGCTTATAGATATGTTTTCTACTTCATGCATATTTATGTTTTTTCTATAGAAGTTTATGATCCTCCCATGTAACATATTTTGTAGCTACCTCTACATTATCCTGTTTGAAAAGTGAGGGATTAAAAGTCATGTTGCCCATACAATATTCTATAGGGATGGAAAGTAACTACCCCTAGATCTCTTTAGTGAATCATATTGGGTCTAAAAATCTAATATAACATCAAATAATACCCCATCAAAAATCTCATCGGTGGGAATAATTATTTTATTAACCAACTCGGTTCTTCCTAGAATTAGGAATCCATATTGGCCCATGAAAAGACTTGAAGGGCATTCACAATCCACTATATATTTTATGGATATCCAAAATGTGTTATAAAAATAGTTTAAATTTAAAACAAGAATTATTGAAAAATAAAACTAAATGAAGTCACCCATCTCTATGTGTTACACGGGTATATCCCCCACCATGTCACAATGAATACCTAACCATAGTCCTCTAACAAGAGTAATTGTTTCCACTATAAGTCACCTTACATTTATAGGATTCTGAAAAAATACTACATACACATCGTATGAATAGGTAGCGTATGATAAGAAATCCCAACAAGGTCCCACATATCTTTTGATGCATATAAATTGTTAGAAAAATAAAAAATTATATTTTGAATAGTAATTTAACGATAACATAATTTAACATTCAAATATATTTACAAAGGAAGTGATAAAGGAAAACTATGAAAAACCATGCATGATGGGTATACCCATGGTAACATAGGTTGGGAACATCTTAGGATCCTCACAATCTTGGTGGTGGACCCATTCACAACCTTTCATGTGTATGCTCCCCAAGAGTGGTAAGTTCCAATGATCTAGTGGTAATCACATTCAAATCATATAATGTTCCTTTGATGCTTCATCAAGTTGTAAATTCGTTATAGGGTAAAACATTGTCTAGTTTACTTTTCATAATCACTGTCCCAAGGAAAAAGTTTTTCTATGTTCCATACCCTTTGATACAATTCATTTCATTAGCCCAGACATACCTACTTCAATTTATTTTAATCTAGTTCCTATGGAATACAGGTTAGAAATAAACTCAATACACAAATGTGGTTCTCAAAATACAATATCATGAATTAAATAATTTTAAAAAATATTTTTAAAATTTATTCTATATTTTAATGTTAATTAAAACATATCATAATATGATACCACCTATCATTAACAATTGTGAATTATTGGAATTTATTGACCTACAGAGGGAATAGTTTTCAAGTATTATCAATAAAACTAAATTTGTGATAACAAAACATAAACACCATGGTGTATATAAATATATATATATTTGACCATCCCTAGTCATTTATCGACATGGTAATGAAGAAGAAAATTAGAGATAATGAGAGTAATTATAGAGGATATAAGTGTAAAAAACTAGAAAAAAGCCTAAAAATTTAATATAAAAACACAATAAATCCTTAAAATGGGGACTTGAGGATGTGGGTTTGTGTGAATTGACTAAGATATTCAATTGGGATAGATCGAGAGAGAAATATATGAATAATTTACTAAAGGTAAAGAAATAAATTTTTAATTTATAAGTATCTTGGTAGGCCTTAATGGTTTGACTATTTGGCTTTCCAAACCACGTGTTAACCGTGTCTACCACACAACTTCATATGGGTGGTAACTCATGTGGTAGGTCTGCATGGTTTTGAAAATCATGCACCAAACATGAGAAATGACACTATTTTTTTGAATAACTATTTTCCACTTCTAATACACAATTATTCATAATTAGTCAACATGTTTGTAACACCTAAATTTTTCCAAAAAATCAACAATTACAAAACAAAAACTCATAGAAATGATAGAGGACAAGGAAATTACAAAAAAATATAAATAAATGAATAAAATAAATATCAGTGGTGTGATAATTATCCCAAACAATAGTACTTTATATCCTAAGAATGTAAAAATGAGGTGTTATCATAGAATAGATGAGGCTAGTGTTGCAACACCACATAATTTTAAAATAACACTATATTTGATAGTGTACACAACATACAATACATGGTTTTTTGGAACCAAAAAATATTGATGTGATCATTATAACATAGTTATTGAATTTTTTGGCATGACTATAATAATTAAAATTATGAATATATATACTTTTTATAATAATTAAAAATTTATTGATAAATTATTATGAAATAATCATTCCTTTTTTAGTGAATTCATTTAGTTCATCAAAATACATTTTATTCCAAATTATTTTTATTGTTTCTTTGTGAGAGAATGTAATAATTAATTAATAAAAATTTAAAAAATTATTTTAAATAAACATTTTATATATTGAATATTAATATCAAAATTAGTCTTGGTTTTTTTTATATTTTTTGGAAAATATTGATTTACTAGTGAATAGTGATAAATAATGATTTTTTGTTGTCAATTTTTTTCATGAAATAAAAAAGTTCCAATTTTTTGTAAAATGGTTTCAATGTAAAATTTATTCAATAATATTGTTAATTAACTTATTATGTTCATTTTAGTCAGTAATATTATTTCATTTGTTATAAAAATATTTTTATAAATGTTATGCATTTTTCTAAAAAAGTATTTATTATTATTATTTTCATTTATCTTAAATTAATTTATAAAACTTATAGAAATTGAATCTCGTATAATGGATTACATATTTACAATCATGATGTAAAAATTTGATAATGATGACCCTATTTTGTTTTTCATTATGAATACTAGACATAGTAAATGAGTTTTACCACAACAAAAGTAAAATTGGTTATTTAGGGATTAAACTAACATGATAAGTTTTCTTCTTCATTAAAACACATTACATTATTGAATATTAATCGTTAATTTCTTATATAATCATCCAAACATTTACAATTTTACTTTTTCATTCTATTTGGCAGGATATTTACATTTACAATATTTTTTTATTGATAAATTCTAAAATATTTCATACCTCTAACATCTATACTATATTTTGATAGGGATAAAAACAAATTATGTTTAGTTATAAATATTTCATCGAAATATAAATGATTTTTATTATGGTAGTTTATATTTAATTTATACTAATGATATAATTACAATAAATATTTATGGAACTCTGACACAATGCTTTTAAAAATAGTAATGAAATCATATAAGTGATTTTAAAAACACTGAATGTAATATTTTTTGGGTGATGTATAGTGTCCCATAAATTATGAAGATAACTTTATTATAATATAGATGTGATAAGATTTATATTTTAATTTCATTTTTTTCATTTTTATTACAATGTTAAATTATATGAGTAGTTATTAAAACTAAATTAATAATATTTTGTGTAAAATATATTTTAATAAAATATATTAAAATGACACAAAATTTGAAGACATGTAGGATGAGAAATGGACTAAAATTTCATCTCTTTACCATTTCAAAAATTATTTTTTCCTTATATGTAAAATTTTTAAATTTTATTATAAAAAAATTTCTATTTCATTTATGATTAATATTGGTTAATAAAGGGGTCAAATAAAAAAATATGGTCGAAAATTATGTCTAAACATGTAAAATTTTGATTAAATGATTGTATTAGTACTATATACACTTTATATTTGAGGAAATATTATTTGGAAAAATTATTTTTATTTAGACACATATTATAATATAAAATATCACTTATTTCCAAAAATAACATTAATTATATTATAAAATAAATAATATTTTATTTAATGATTTAAAATTCATAAAAATGTTATAATTAACCCATTTTGTTAGATATAGTTTGAAATATCACTGATTTTCCATTTATTAGTCAATTGTATTTCTATGGTAATATTGTTGACCATTAAAATTTATTGAAAATTAATGTTTTGGTAATTATCAAATGGGGTATCAAAGGGTTAAAACAATGAGATAAGGTTAATGATATCACTAAAACATGTCCAAATCTTATTATAAGAGGGGTTTTCACCTCATCCACACTATATATTTTAAATTTATCAATTTAGAGCTACTTGATGCAGAAAATTAATTTATATTAACTTATAATATTATGTAATTCATAGAGCATACCTCTCCTCAGTTATAAAACGAATCCCCTCCTCCACTTTTCCTCACACCATTTAAGCCATCTAACATGGCCAAGCTTAATCCAATTATCTTATAAAATTATTGATCCATGAATTATATGTTTTATTCTTATTCAAATAACTATCTAAGTGTCCTTAATAAAGGATCTATAGGAGGCCTACCCAAAAGAGGAGGTCAGAACTCCTTAGAGTGAAATTGAATATGAGTTAAGGGTTTTTCATCTAAATTTTATTCATGGGACTCATATGTTATATTAAACAATTTTTTCCTTTTTTAGTTTATACACAACCCATTAATTTATTTTGTGATTCCTTATTGAAAATTATGTTTATTAAAAAATATATCTACGGTTTTCCCTTTTATGATGTTTCGATATTGATAATACTAATGCTGCAAGAGATTTATTTTACACTGTCATTTTATTTGAGGTTTGTTTATGTTTGAATATGATTTGAGAAAAAACATTTTATACTTATCTTATAACTGTTTTTAATTTATTTAATTCGTTTTTATTTATAAAATTATCATGCAATGGAATGATTTATATTTCATGGATACTTAAAAATATTTGGAAAATATAAAAAAACAAAATTCTTTATATTTTTTTCAATAAAAATTTTCTCCCATATCCATGTTTTCCCAAAATGGTCCCAATAATGATTTAGTAATCTATAATTATTGTTTAAATTTAATTTTATCCATTTTTTATTTTTAAAAAAAAAATTAATTGAATCTTATTAATTTTTATAAAAGTGGTAATTTTAATTTTTTCGTGAAAATGTAAAAGGAATCATTGTTTCCACATAAATATCTTGAGTGGAATTTCCCAAAGACATAAATTTTCAATTATTTTTAGGATTAATTAAAATTTTCAAATTTTATTATTGAAATAAATTATTATACATAATATTTAGTTAATTTTATGATTTTAAACAAGTGATTTAATTGTAAAAAGGGTATTTTTTTTCTAGAAATGTCTATGTGATATTTTAAAGGAATTTTTAATATATGATAATATAGCATTATGTTACTTATGATAAATTGGTTATATAATCCAATGATGTATTGGATTTTATCCCTAGTCTGAAAGAGTGAACACGAGAGGTTATACCAAACTTGATAGATGGTGAATTGGTTGTTATCCCTAGCCCGAAGCAAATAGATTAGTGGTTAACCCAATCAAAAAATATAATCAATCTATTATTGGGTGTTATTGGAATAATATTTCTATAATTATAGTTATTCTACAATTATGGACACTATTTTATTATATTATATCAGGCCAATTTTATGATATCATGTCTCATTCTGTTTTTTATGACTCATTCCTTATGAACATCTTGGATTTATGTCATGACTCAATATTAAGTTATATGATATGAAGGGTTTTATTTTAAAATTTACATCTATTGTTTTCATACCATTATGCTTATGTTATTTATGTGTGATCATTGATATTTCACATATTTAACCTTAAATCTAATTTGATATCACCTTTTACTATGATTTATTTTACATATTACATAAAGATAATTTTTATGTATGTTGGGTCTATAATGAGTTTTAGTTGTGAAGAAGTAAGATGGAGGGGATCCAGATCATTTAAAAAAACAATTTTTTACGGATACAAGGTTCCAATTAAAATAAACCTACATGCATCTAGAATGGATGGTAATGTCATATAGTGAATATTAAAATTAAAATATATGATGTTTTTGTATGAAACATATTTTTCAAAGAAAATTTTCTTAAAAAAATGTTTAAGCAGCATTGGAAACAATAATTATAAACATTATTACAAATCCATAGGATAATATTATGTATGTGATAACACACTAAATTATTTTAAATATATATTTTTTGTTTTCATAGAAAATCATCCATATCTAGATACTACATGTGGAAGTTGTTTTAGAAAAGATAAATATAGGGGTAATAAAACAGAAAAGAGTTGCTCGAGTAAAA
The DNA here is from genome assembly GCA_963277665.1 of Viscum album. Classification (NCBI taxonomy): domain Eukaryota; kingdom Viridiplantae; phylum Streptophyta; class Magnoliopsida; order Santalales; family Viscaceae; genus Viscum; species Viscum album. The sequence goes on along the minus strand of OY728165.1, from coordinate 63,905,190 downwards.
CGCATCCATGATTCTGGTGAATGGTGGGAGTACCCTTACTTCGCACATAGTTTGAAACTCTTGGGGTATATTTTTTATTAATGGAAAACACATTATGAACATTTATGATGGATTAGAATAGATTATAACCAAGTATGACCATGATTAAAACTACGGTGTCGTTGATTAGAAAAAATGTATCATGATTTAGACATTAAATAAATGTTTTTTTGATATATAACTATTATTATTATTTATCACAATATCACTTTTTTTATACAATGGTTGAAACTGAGTTGATTCATGTTAATTCTTAATGTGATAGATAATGGAATGGTTTTCCTCATAATCTAAAAATTAAATATAAAATAAATGAAGAAACCATGTGATTAAGAATAATCAGATATTATTATATATGATTGATAATATAATAATAATTGAGTTTCATAACACATAAAATAAGAGGAATATGGAGTTTTATGATAGTTGATATGGTAATAACCAAAGAAAAAACAATTTAAAATTGTATTCTTGTCAATAATACGGGAAACAACACACACCGAAATGTATCAAAGGAATGGGAATCTATTTTCAATGCGTAAATGAATGTTATATAGAAGGAAATATTAAATTAATTCACTTCATTAAGGTTCTGGAATAATGGAATTATCTGATTCAATGCCTTAATTCTAGGATTAACTCCTTGGATGAGGAAGGGAATAAGTTATGTGAATCATTTATGTGGAATGAATAAAGTGTCTATATATTTTTATTCTAAAATTATTTTTTGGAATCATTTTACAAATTATATTATTTTTATATTAATCATGAAACATATAAGGATTTTTCCATTCTATATTTTCTATACAATTTTATAAGAATATGTTGAATAGTACTAATAGACAAGAACATGAATTTAGTGGTAGAGAGATATTTTTTGTGAACATATGATTAAGGGATTGATAATCCATAATATGTGTTTTATATTGAGTTTATAATGATTACATGAGAAAAATAATTGATTTAAATTGATAAATTACAAGATATATTATTAGTGTCCTTTAAAATTGATCTTTATTTAATGCCAATGTGATTTATGAAGTTTATTTCATTTTTGAATTAATAGAATATATAAAATAGTCTATTATTTTATTTTAGGAATCAGAATACAATTAATTTTTTGAAACATACTCGTTTTCATTGAGGTTTTATAGTGATTTAAATTATATTAATTTTTCAATAGAATTAGTGTACTCACTTGTTTGGTATGAGACCTAATGTGCTACTTCTTATTTTATAGGGATAAATGTTAAAGTTGATCGTGGAAGATAATATGTCATCAAATATTTTCATTTTTTGGGTTTTGAATTTAGCAAGAAATATTTTAGAGGAGTCTTAAGGGTAACTATTTATTGAAGTATTTGGTTTAATTTCTAATAAAAACATTTTACACATAAAGTAATTTTTTTTAAAATATATTTTCCATTTCATTTTAAATTTTTATGTATAAATAATTTCATCAACATTTCGAAATTGAATATTGTAGAATTTATTCCATAGTTAGAATCAGTTTGGCCAAATTTGGTAAATAATTCGCATTAATTTCTTTTCATTATTAATAATAACCATTTTATTTTTTTTATTACCATGATAGATGAGAAATTGGTTATTAAAGTAAACCAATATGTGATTACACTTAAAACACATAATGAAAATTCCATTATTTAAATTTATGATTATATATCATTTATAATCATGAAAAATATAAAAAAAATCTCATGATACAACATGGAATTTATTTTGTCATTTATAATATTTAATTAAAATATAAGGTCAAGAATTTCACTTTCGTACTTTGAATATCTCTAATATTAGTTTATAGGGATAAAAAGTACTTATGTTTAGTTCTTAATGGTATTTTTAAATAATAATGAAATTCTCTAACTATGTTAATTATTTTTATTTTTTAATAATGATATAATTTTCATAACTTCTAATTCAAAGCAGTCATAGTAATTTTTGAAGAAGTAAAAATGCTTTTAAATGTTCCGAAAATCTACAAAAATAGTATTTTTTTAGTTGAGTTAAAGTGCCCCAAAATTTTTTAATGTAAATATAATATATTAAATCGGTTTTAAAGTCATATATTTGAATTACATTACATTCATTTTTTTTTCAAATTCATGTTATGTGAATAATTCATAAAATAAATTTAATTGTATTTTTTGTAAAATTTAATATAAAAATTATTTTGAAAGTAATTATAAAATGTTCAATATGAAATTTAAGATTATAAATTGTCCAAAATTTCACCTCATTCAATAGATGAGACAAATAGTACATTAAATTTAAAATTATAATACTTTAATATAAAAAATCATTATGATGGTTATGATTAAAATAGTTTAACTAAGGGGTTAAACCAAAATATATTTAGTAAAATAATATATAAATCATAAAAAATTTGATTGGTTGATTATATTAATAATATAGCTTCCTTATATTCTAATAGATGTCAATTTTAGACCATTTTACAAAAATTAAAAAGATATTATTTTATAAAATTTCATCTATTTCTAATATTGACATTAATGGTATTTTATAATAAAAAATATTTAATTAAAAAATTTAAAATCATTAAAATATCATCTTTGGGTAAAGTAATGGTATATGAATTAAAATATCAACCATAGTACATTTACTGGTCAAATCTAATTTCATGTGGCATTATTCCTCAGATGCATTGAACATTCTAGCTTGACCAAACCCAATTTCATTAAATTTTGAACTTCCATATCCATGAAATATAGGTTCTTATATTCTCAAAAGGTAAATCAAAGGGTTATTAATAAGGTATATAAATGATCCCCACCAAATAATATGAGGTTAAATCACCATCTAATCTAGTCAAACATTAGGTAAGGGTTTATCATATCAGTTTAAAATCAGTAAGAAATATTTAATTCATTCACTTTTCTCTTTATACATTGTATGAAATTCCCATTAACATATTTTATAATCCATTGATGCAAATTATGGGAATTTAAAAATGGATATATAGTTATTTATTTCAAGAGGTTTTGATATTAATATTAATAAAGCATTAAAGGATTTCATTTACAATTTAATTTGTTTATGATTTCTTATTATATGATTTTAATAAATGAAAATTCTATGATAATATCTTACTAAACCATTTAATTTTATTATCCTCTGTTTATTCATTAAATTTTTAAGTTATATTAGTATTTTACATTTCTTATCTTTAACTAAATTTTTTTTAAAATTTCACATATTTGTTTTAGAAATTCACCTATGATTGTTTAAAGTCAAATTTAACAATGTAAATTTTTTAAAAAAAATCCCAAATTAGAATTTTATTTTTGTATTCTCAATTTGGTGATTTATAATTTTTGGAAAAAAATTAATGAAATTATTTTTGATGTAAACTAATTAAATAAATCCCTTATTCATGACCCCATAATTATTTGTACCATTATTTAAATCATTCAAAGGTACACTTTATAAAAAATCCTTACTATTTGAGAAAATATTTCGTTTTAATAAAGTGATTTGAAAGTAAAAAAAGTGTATTTTCTTCATGAAATGCTCTAGTGGTATTTTAAAGGGATTTTTCATCTATTATTGCATACATTTTTATTACAATGTATTTACTAAGGATATTAATGAATGATACCATATTCATTATTTATCTGGATGGTTTATGATAATGAAAATGAAATAGTGATGAAACTCATTTTCATTTCCCTGGGTTTAGTTATAAAGAATATTTTATTGATATTTTGGAATATTTATGACTATATTATGGATATTACATGGTTTATCCAAGAATTATAACTTTCTATAATATTGGTTAAATGCTAATATTATATGATCACAAAGTGTATATGGGAGTCTATCCCTTGAAATAAATACGTTAAACGTGATGTTATCTTAAGCCCAAAATTGGTACACGAGAAGTTATCCCAATCCTAGAATAGGGTAAATGGGAGGTTTTACTAAGTCAAAGAATGTGAAAAGGAATCTATCCATAGCCTAACATATTATGAATGTCTTGGTGGGTGTCCTTGAAATAATATTTCTACGATTATTATTATGAAAAAATATATGTCACTCTTTTATGATCTAATCACTTTCCAATATTATGCTCTCATAGATAATGTTATATGATTAATTTATGATACATGTATTATGATCTATAATTATTTATTTCATGAGTCAATATTATATTCATTGATAAGTAGTATATGGATTTCAAATGTTACAATGATGTTATCATTCCCTTTTTATCATGTTATATTTAATTGACCATTGATATCTCCCTTGTTTAACATTACAAAATATTTTATCTCACCATTTATTATTTTTTTCACAATGATAATAAATTTTTTAGTATCGTGGGACTAAAAATGTTTCCAGTAGTAAAGAACTACATTATATATGATATAGATATTTTATATAAAGGGTTTCTTATGTATCCAATTTTCCAATTGCACTAAGCCAATATGATATTGCATGGATCATAATGTTATATAATGAATATTTTAGTATTAATATGAAATATATATGTATAAAAATATAGTGTCACTATAAATATTATTTCATAAAGTACTACATATTCTAAATATATTAAGAATCATTCAAAAAGAGCCAAAATTTTTATTCTAGTGTAATTTATTTCCCATGATTCATTGTCCCCTTGAAGTGGGTAATTTGGACCGGTTACATGGTAGATGATTCATTGTCCTCCAACTAGAGATCCCAAAAATTATGGGCATAGTATGTATATTTATTTGACTTTCTCATTTGAGAGGTATGAAAGACATTTTGAATGGAAATTAACTACCGAGTGAATTGCATCTAATCTGACACCTTTTCAATGATAAAAATAATCTCAAATATCTCAAAACACATCAATGAATGTTTTCCTTACACACTCATTCATTTGTGTCCCACCAAAGGTAAACCCCTTAAAAACCCTATCTCAAAATGAAAAATCCATGGAATGGAATTATGGATCGATAAAATTTTTTTTGGAGGGTATGAGCCAATGCATATCACTACAAATTCAAGTTAACATTTTATTTCATCTCATTTATAGTGATTAGTATGATAAGAGATGTATCACAATCCAATATATTGTACATGACAATACATTATGAATTACCAAACAAGAAATTAAATGGATTCATCTAGATTGACTGTTGATAACTATTTTTATAATTGAATTCAATTAGTTCCAAATTGGTACCCCATGCTCTTCAAATATCTGATGAATATGAACATATAATATCCATAAAAATATAGATTGAAATGTCTTTTTGACCATTGATTATAGTATGTTATTTCATAGATAAAATAATCTGATATCAATTTGTTTAAAAATGAGTTTTTTTATGTTAGTTTCCAGGTTTCTATTATCGGTTTCCCCACAAGATTATTGTTGGTGATGTTTTAAATATGGTTTTCTGTTTATTGTTTTTGAACAATCTAAATAAAACATTATCGTATTGGGATTTTAAAATCATTGTAAATACCAACATAAAAATCATTTTAATGTCAGTTGTTAAAAATAACCAATGTGACATACAACTTCTCACATTGGTGATGTAAAAACAGATGATAAAATAAATTTTCATAATTTTTTTGGTTATCAATAAAATAACAAAAAGAAATATAATATAACCTAAAATTATGATAATTTTATTAGACCAGTAGTGAAAAAATGATGAAAATTTAAAATCAATAGCGCATAAACCAAAAAACATCATCACAAATTCAGATCATTTTCACTATATAATTTTAAATTTTAAATTTATGATATATATTAGTAATAAAATAATAACCAATAAACATATGAAATATTCCTTCCATTTTTATTTTAAGTGATACATATTTTTTATGTATATGTTTGATGGTATAAAAAATCTATAACATAAAAATAAATCATTTAAAGATTGTTCTCAATATTATTATCAGAAAACAAAAAGGAATGTTGATGATGAAATCCAACATTTTGATAATCCGTAACATTCCTAGCTGAAATTAATTTAACCCAAAATAATAGAAATAAAAATCCAAAATCATTTACTCCTTGAAGATGAAAATTTGGTTTCAAAATAAATTTTCAATTTAAAATAACATTTTATGTACATAATCCAAATATAGAAATTATGTAACATCCTGAAATTCTAAATTACCACATTATATTCAATAGTGTTTCTGACATGAAATACCATGTGTTAAAAGTTGATATAATAATATGATACATTATAATATATTCAATATCTAAAATAAATATAGTATATTCTTGTTCTTGTAATTTACACAACAGTGTGATATCTTTCATTAAATGCAATAAAAACTTTCTTCGATAGTTGGCATTACACAAAAGAGTGACCTCCCTATAAAGATTGTGTTACAGCCAAGATAATCCATCCTAGATATCATGTGTTACATTAAAAATTGTAATTCTTAAATACCTTTTGTTAAAAGTAATATGTGGAATCCTCTACATCCTTCATTATACAAAATAAATACATTTGACGATAACTTCTGTTACTCGCAAGACTAAGGTTCACCAAATAATAATGAATTATTAAAATATTATTATTTAATATAATATGATATGATATATACATTATGTTAGAGGTTATGAATATTATTAAATAACTTATAGAATTATATGGTTTACAGAAATATAAAAATAATTCACTGGTTTCCTATTATTGAGAAATGGAACTAAGAACCAACGGGACATATGAAGATGTAATATATTTTTATGCATTCAATGATGTTTAGCCATAATTAAAAAATTAATTAAAAAAATTTAATTATTTTAATGTAATATATATTTAATATTTTGAATATTTTTTTTATATTCCTCCATTAGGTTATATATATATAAGACAAGAACAAACACTATTTTTCACATAAAAACATATATTTTTATAAAGGAAATTTTACCACCTTTTAATGGAGTTTCTATTTTAAATATGAATTTAAAAAATTTATTTTATTTAACCTCTCAATATGATCTTCATATATTAAATGGAAATATAATACTTATGTTGTGATAAATTTTTGGTATTTTTTTGTGAATTTAATTTCATAATGAATGATGATAAATACTGAATTTTAGTTCAAAACAACATTTACATATGATTTATTTATATGTTTAAATTTTATATTAAATAGGTTTTAATGTTTAATTAGATCATATTTTTATAAATTAATCCAAATTTTTTATTTGAATAAAATTAACATTTTCATTAACTACAAAAACATAACAAACGTTTGGATATTCTTACAATAAAAAACCCACATTGTTTTCCATTCTACGGGATCATATATAAAACATTTTCTTCCAATTCTGTGATATTTGTAAAAAAAATACACTGCATATTTTTAATTGGAATAATTTAATATTTATAATAAGGTTAAATAAATTTGAACCAAAAATATTAGTGGATGTAATTAAAATTATTTTCCCTGATTAATGTAAAATCAATCTTAATATGGGACTAAACTAGAATCAAACATCACCAAATATCCCAGATGCCTATCCAAAATCCATTTTATGATCATATTTTGACCCTATACCCACTTTTATTTAGATATTACCATAATTTAATAATGATGAAATTTAAAAAAAAAGTGCATGGAATTCCATTGTGAAAATATTACAAGAGTGCCACTCTTCCACTATAAAAAGTCATACTCTCCTCCAATATCCTCACACCTCTCAATAAACCATTTATCAATATATTTCATCCCAAATAGCATACCAAAATTCCTATCCTAGATCATAATTCATATCTTGTGATTGAAATCCTTCCAAGGAATCCTTTTGGTATAAATCAAAAGGAGTGTCCCAATTTATAAGGTAACACTATCCAGTGATAACTTTTCTTTTATTTACATTTCCACCACCTAAAATATTAGTCTTAAATGTTAATATAATATAAAAAGTATCATAAATGTGATTTTTTGTCTATTTATTGTGTTTATAATAGGAAATGACACAAACTTTAGTATAATGTGTAACGAACATAATATTTCTGTATATGGAGAACTACTGTTGGACGAAACAATGATTGTTCATTTTTCCTTTACGAAAATTATTTTTTAAACATTATGTTATGAAATATGTTTATATATGCAATATGTGATACTTATTATGTTTTTATAGTATGTAATTTTTTTATAAAACACACCCATTACATTTCATTTTGCATAAATATTATAACATAATTTTTTGAAGTGTGGACTACCTCCCCCTCAAAACGATGTAATTTGTTTACAAAAAACGTGGAGGAAATAAAATATTGTTTTAATTAAAAATATGTGAAATAAAAAAACTAAAAATATATATATATATATTTATTTATGTTATTAATGAAATAATTTAATTTATGGAAATTTAAAATATATCATTTTCTTTATTATCCATTCACACACTTAAAAAGAGATAACATCATTCGTGGACGTGTGGACTACCACCTCTTTTCCATGATATGATTCGTTTTACATCACAATAAATCTATTTTTAAGTATATATGAAAAAATAATCGAGTATTTATTATATAATTATAATTTTTTAAAGATTGATGTTACTTACATTCTTTCTATAATGATCACTGAAAAATGGAAACATTACTAATGTGTATGTACATCCCACCATCTTCACTATTGAAATGTTGATTATTATTTTGTAACCATATATAATTAATGGTTTTTAGAAGAATGAGTTATTTATAAATATAATAACTATGTCATGATTATTATTTTTTAGATTATATATAATGATGCCTTTGACCATATTTTAACATAGAAACCACATTTTGTAAAAACACCCCATGTAAACATAATTGATCAATTAGTATTATATAAAATAAATATAATTGATAAAAAAGTAATTATAAAATTAAAAAATGTTATTTAGTAAGTATATAATTAACATATGTTTATTATACATGATGTTAAAGGAATTTCACCCGAGAGGGAACACAAGGAATGGAATTTCAATTTACATTTCATTATGGCTTATCTCTTATTATAAAACATATTTGTTTTATATAGTGTATATAATACCCTTCTTCATGATATATCATGAATCACATAACTATCATGATTATACAACTTCATTTTAATGTTATTCCTTTCTTTGATATACTGTTTAAAATGTTTCAATTTGGTATGGGACACTTTGAAATGATTAAATATTATTTTCATAAACAATTGCTTTAAGGATATTTCAATGGTATTTAAATTTGATAAAATTAAATGTAAAATTTTAGAAATACCGATTTATTTTCATATCCTCTATTAATTAACGACCTTTTTTAGTTATTTGTATCAATTTACAATGTTTGGTATTTTAGCTGTTTTAGAAAATGTCTTTTAGAAAACATGGAATTATTTTTCACATTATTCGGAAAACCAATTTTAAAATATAAATGACATTTTGTTAATATATTTTTTAAAAAAATTAATATTAATTTCTTAAAATAATTTTACCCATTTTTTACCAATTCTGTCAATGGAATCATCATGTCACTTTTTGAACAATGCTTATTTCTAACAACAATTCTGTGAAAAAGGAATGTTCATTCTAGTTTGTATAGAATTTACAGATTTACCATCTAGCATTCCCTTAAAATATTCCTCTTCATATTTAACTGTTTAATTTTATAAGAAAATATTTCTAAATTAAATTTTAAATGAAATAGTTATTGAATAGTTTTTTCAAAACAAAAGGATATTTTCCTGAAGAATGTTTTTATGATATGTTTTTATTATATTTACATTCATCAAAGATGAAAACAATTTATTTTATTCAACATGGGGTATCCCATATTGATACCACTCATATCCTTCGTCAATATTGTTTTTTAATAATTTTATCAAGGATAGTTTCTATATTCAGATACATTATTTATTTTTGAAATCCCAATTAATGATTTAATATCCTATGATCATTTAATAACCCCAAAATGTCCTTATCATCTAACATCGATATTACTTTTTCCTAAACTATATATAATTTTACATATAGTGTCTACATTGATAGTTATTTGATTATTTGGGGAAATATTAATAATTCAATATTCATTATTCAATACAGTTCTTTAATAAAACATTATATTTCTTTTTATTATTCTATATAAGAAATGTTTTGGATCAGAACGACATAGGGGGGGCCTAGTTATTGATAGACCCTAAATACATCAATAGTCTTATGGGACAATTCATTTTACTATATTACATTGATGGGGTTTTACCAGATATAATGTAAAACGTATTATGATATGTCTTGATTGGAATGTTACCATTTACCAAAGAAACACAGTGTCCAATAATCATGAATTTCTCTCATTTAGTTTCTATTAATATTTATCCATGACCTTTTTCATCAACATACCTATGGATACATTTCATTTTCATTTTTTTTGATGGAATGTGTTTCAGTTTCTTACCATTCTATATTTATTTTTCCTTATTTACATATTTGATTAAAATTTGTTTTCAATTATAACTTCCACGTAATATTTATGAACTTATATTCAGTTTACTAATTACATAGCATGTGTGTTCAGTTATTTTCCTTTCTATATAAATTATTATCATTGATTCAATGTTTCTTACACTTTATATTTTTCGCTTACTGGGAATTTTAGACCACCCTTATTATGTTTCCTTTCCGTTGGAATACATGAAGCATAAATTGAAAGATATGGAGGTATTTACTAGATGGGTCAGAGATATTCTCAATGTTATTTATTTGAAATGCAAATGTATTTTATTTATTGTATTCATTTGTAGTATAAGACTAATTTATGTATGCATTTCACTGAGTATACTAAATTCTGTATCCCTTCAAGATTTTATTCCATATCATAATTACAATGTAATTTATAAAAGACACCAACTCTAGCATTTCGAGGGTTGTTCACTATAAATTATAAATGAGAAGTCACCTCTGATTTTATAAATTTGATATTTATTTTAATATTCATATTATTTCCAGTAGTATCATGTCCCATTTTAGAATTATTTGTATCAAAAATAATATTCATTATAATATATAAGTAATTATATAATCAGACATTCATTATTAATAAATTAATAATGTTTTCTAACACATTTAGATATTTTTAACAATAACCATAATGTTTCCTACTCTCATTGATAAAAAACTAAATACATTGGACACTAATATAAAATATATATAGTTTCAGTTGTTATTGTCTTAAGGGAAGGAAACCATTAATAAATATATGTTACTACCATTCAAGGTAACAAAACATCAAAAACTAAATTGTATTATTTTTTAAAACATTCATTAAAATTGATTTTTATTTCTTCATATTTCATTATTGTCACTATTGGTATAACACATTATGCATCCAAAAATCCATATACTGATGTTTTATCATACTAAATAAAAATATATGAAGATACTCGAAACACACAATAATGGAAGTATTGAATTTAAATAAATTAAAATATACCAAAGATATTAGATAAAACAAATTAATGGAAAATAGATGCATCAAGTTGATTCCCAAAAAAATCATGAGTTACAATCTTCATGATACCTATCTTTAAAATATTGACATTAATTCACGTCCAATATTTTTATCATCCATTAGAAGATCATGTACATCGAAAATCAAAGATGAAAATATTGATGATCTAATATGATTATAAGAAGTAGTATATAATGTTAAAGAAACATATATTTGTTATTTTCTATTACTTATTTATTTAACATTGTTGTTTTACTGTAAAAAATAAATATACGTACAAATATTAAAATTTTAATAATCTAAACACCTATATGAAATGATTGATATAATAAATACACACCTCATTGGTATTTTTCGAACAAGCCTATATGGAAGAAAATAAAAAAATATACAATACTATATCAAAATATATTTTCATAATTTATATAAATTGGTAATCTGACTAAAATATCTATACTATCATGCATAGTGACCGTTAGCTACTTCATATCTATGTATTGATGATGAATAGTGTCACCCAAATAATTTATAATCATATATGAGAAATTATGATATTGGGGGTCCATGACATATAACTCACAATATATGTGAAACTATAGAGGTGGGGTTTATGGAGTTGTATATTAAGGAGGTGGAGGAGGTGGAGGTAGATGAATACGATATGTAGACAATGGTAGATGAGTTTTTACTACAGTTTGAATATTTCATTACATGCATGTAAACATCAATTATTCCAATGTTTTGATCATATCATCCATAATCTCCCCAATATTTTAATCTTTATCTTATAAATATTATTATATCTATTTATGTACAACCTCATTTAAAGAATCTCCATAAAAAACATTTTTTTATTGATAAACATGTCATTTATCCATGTACATAGCCTAGATATTCATGCTTTCCTAATAGAACGTCTAAAAAATATATCCAACCTTCGGGTATAAAAGTCCCATGTGTGCTATTCTAATTAAGGTATTCAAGTATTGAATACTCAATAAAATATTATTCTATGAAAATATATAAATATTTTATTTATATTAAATAAAATAAATAAACAAAAAAACTACATACTATCCTCTCTACTTTATCCTTGATATATTCTATTATATATTATCTCTTTTTTCCAATTTCCCCCACATTAATTTATCATATATTTCTGGGGGGAGTGGGGTCAACCCAAAAGAGCCTAAATACTTCTCTCTTATTTTTTAAAATATTAAGACAATATGTTTTTCCAACTGCGTATACCTTTCAGTATATAAAGTATGACAATATATGACTTTGGAAAGGATCTCCCAAGGAGATATCTTATTTTTTAAAAAATTAAGATTAACAAATTCATTAATATGATTATTAAAATGAAAAAAACTTCTAAAATATAGAATTTCACATACCAAAAATGATTATTTTTAATTACACTATAAAAATCACTTCTACATATATTTATTTAGAAAATGACATATATATCTTGTATTTTTATTTTTTCTTTCCTAAAAATTGAAATTTGATGGCATGGTTAATTTAAAATCCCCACATCTTGAAGAGGCGAAAGAAAATAATTTCTTCTAGACTTCATGGTTTTTGGGTATATCATATGTCAGCTGATAAGAATGGGAATACCTATATGTGCAAAAGGATCATGATCAGTAAAATAATAATTATTTATATGATAAATATTTTCTAAAAAAATTGAGTTATTTTAGCATTATTAACACTTATCAAATCACCGATGAAAATAATAATGTTTGCTCGACCTTGTATTGTAATATAATGATAATATGATTTCAAATTTCAACCCATAGGATTAAAATTATCATCAAACTAAATAATTATTCAATGGCCTCGATTTTGGTCAACTTATGATTTTAATAAACTTGTGTTTCCTTGTTTAATAAGCATAAATGTGTATTCTACCCTAATGGAAGTAGATGGATCCTATGAAGAATGATGAGGATGATCTAAAGTAAAAAAAAATTATTTTCCCCCCGGATTATTGATGTGGCTGCGTATTTTGATAGGACATTATTATTCAAATCAAATTAATAAATCAACATAACAAACTATTAGTATAAAAAAAACAAAATGTAATGATTACATATAAATTAAATAAAAAATAAAAAATAATAAAATAAGAACTAACCTAAAAAATTAGTAATATATTTTAATGTAAGGAGATAAATTTTTATGTTAATAATAATGACATAAATGAATGAAATGAAATCCAATTATTACATAAAAATTTTACTATCATTTATTTAATGATAAAATAAAATAAAAAAAAATTATAAAATCAAATTTTATCTTCCCTATAAGAGAATATCCAATGTAATACACCATTTTAGATTATATTTACTCCAAAATAGTGTGTGAGTAAAAAAAAATTCTCATGTATTACATGTTTTTTTACAGCAAAATTTATATTCTTTGAATATGCTTCTTTGTATATTTTTTTTAAAAAATAATCATATTAAATCAAAAAATAATTATTTCAATAAAATAAAAAAAAAATTATTTATTTATTTATATTATGATTTAAATTATATCATATTATACAACTACATATATACATATATGTGGATAAATTAAAATCAATGTGATTAAATTTTTTATTAAATAAGTAAAAAATATAAAATTTTAATTAAATAATATTTCCTTTTCATATATTAAAATATAAATTCAATAATAGTTAAGTAAATTTATATAATGGTAAATAAAGGTTATGTAATAGTAAATAAATGATAAATAATGGAATACAATTATATATGGGTAAATAGATGTTATATAACAATAAAATACTATTATGTGGGGGGAAATAAAAACATATAAGGTTATGTATGGGTAAAATAATGTTATGTATGTGTAAAAAAGTAATGTAACAAAATATTGATGTTATTTGAATAAGGGTAAAATAATGTTATTAAAATATATAAAAAATATTTTAAATGTAAATGAAATTTATGCAAGGGTAAAAAATTATTAATAAGTTATATATGGGTAAATTTATGTTAACGGTAAAAGAACATTATGTAAGGGTAAAATGAAACTAGAACATATTATATTATTGTAAATTAAATTTAAATAAGGATACCAGAAAAAATTAGGGTAAACTAATTTTTTATAATGTTAATGAAATGTTAAATAAATTTAAAAACTTATATAAATGTAAATTTAATTTATATATGGGTAATTAAGAAGTTATGTAAGGTAAAAATGATATTTAAGGATGATATAAATTTACATAAGGGTATAAATATGTTATTTAAGACTAATGAATGTAATATGAGGGTAAATAAAAAAAATAATGTTATGTATTGGTAATCTAAAGATAAGTATAAAAACTGTTAAATAATGTTAAAAAAGTTATGTTAGGGTAAAAGAGGTATATAAAGTTAATAAAATTTACAAGGGTGAACTGATATTGTGTAATGTTAAACTAAAATATATTTACGTTGTATAAACATATAAACAGTTAACAAACTAAATAACATATAAAATTATATTTATTACTAATAACAAAACATAGTGAAAAAAATAAAAGTGGAATGACTAGAGTGAAACACCAGATTTTTCATTGCACTGATTAAAATCAACAAATTTGAGTTGGTGATGGCACACATTTTTGGTTAAATTACTAATTTTGGAATTTTTATGCCAAAATAATGTTTTCGTTCAAAATTCAGATGAGTTAGAGATAGTATTTGAGTCATTATCAATAATGTTAATAGTATACAAAGAATATACAATATATTTTTCATTAGTATTTAACACTGTTAAAAGAATATTGACCATATATATGAAACATAAAATTATATGTAAAAATAATATCAAAATTTTGAAAAATTTAACTAATAAGCATATAATTATATATCATGTAGAATAATGGAAAAATTAAACAATTATACTTCGCTGGTATAAAGAAAATCAACATATTAGTTATTTTATGTGCTTTTAAAGAAAAAATTAAACTACATATCTAAAATATTATGAAAATTAATAAATAAATAAGATATAAATATTTGTTTCTTGTAATATTGAAAAATTAATAATGAATTGTTTTCCCATATTAGTTCCTCATGATTTCCTCATATCACAAAAACCATATCTTTGTTGTGGTAATAAATATTCTTAATATATATTTTTATAGATGAAGAGATGTCACATAAATCATCATCATCATAAAGTTTTCATCACAAACATGTTATCTTTTTTCATATATAACGATAGAAAACTACATATCTGATGAAAAAAAAACATAAAAAATAATTCTTGTATTACAACGATATTAACTATTTATTCCATAATAATTATATTAATTGGTGTCATACCAAAGTCATTATTCTTGTAAATATTTTAAATGATAATTAATTTAAAGATAATTAATGAAACTCAAAAATTAATAAATCCAATCCCATATATTTCATCAATGAATCTATAACATGTACATGATGCAGAGATTGGGTTTTTTTCTTTAGAACCTTAATAATATATTTCTTTAGTGAACACCAATAACCCACTATTTTAAATTGTACTGTTGTTGTGATGATCTTTTCTATTAAATTTGTTGTCACTGATTTCATTCCCTAACCACATAACCAAAATTAAACATGAGTTGTTTATTACCACATCAATTCTTCTGATGCAACTAATAAACCAAACATGGTCTCTTTAAAAATTTGAAATTTTTTTTTATTCTCATTCAAAATTAAAATAACATTCTTCATTTTATAAGAATATTTATACCATATTAATATTCTTAGTTATATATGTTTGAGTATCATCTATGTTATTCAATATATAATGATGTAACTTCTTTATCAATTCTTCTATAAATGATTTTACTTCATCCTATGTATCTTATTTCCTCCATAATTGGATCATTCTTGGTGAGATATAGGCAAACTGATATGTTCCAATATAGACAAGTAAAGAGTAAAAAACTATTTAGCCTCCTTGTAAATAGAATCCTTTGTAATTGAAGCTTCAAGTCACTATGTATTCATAACATTTCCTTATTATATCATCATATACCTTTCAAAAAGGATACATCTAATATATATATTCTATGAAAAAAATTATTTATTTCTCAAACTAATTGAACCATTAAATTCACAATGATGTCAAAAAAATGGAGGAGAATGCATTACTAGTTGAAAAATTATAGAAACATCATCATTATTAAATACATTTTATGAATTTAGATCAAGAATTCTCTAGGGTGGAGGAACACTTTAGTGCTATGAAGAAGAAGAGGGATCCATTCCTATTGAAGGATAAGTTTCTGCAGAGATTTCAGGATCTAAGACAAAGACTGAAAAGAAAAAATATCCTACCCATGAGTTGGAGTTAGCAGCAGCGGTCTTTGCGATGAAGATGTGGTGGCACTACCTTTTGGGCGAATGGTTTACTATTTACTAAGAACACAAGAGTCTCATTTAAATCTTCTCACAGAAGTAATAGAACCCAAGACATCAAAAATGTCTAGAGTTCATCCAGGAATATGGCCTTGAGATGTTTTACACTCCTAGGAAGGGGAACTTGGTAGCTGAGGCACTCAGCAGGAGGTCTAGTCTGCAACTGCTGAGTGAGGTCTCAGAGTGGCCAGTCGCGCTAGGAATATCCTTCATGGATAAATATGGAGCATCTTACCTCTACTATATTACTTTCACTCCCCCAATTCATTAACAAATTCCGGGGGGAGCTTGAGATATTCACTGTGGGGCCTGACGTGCTCGGATATCCTCAGGATGGTCTACTAAAGTATTTTATAAAGGTGGGGAGAATGTAATCCTCTTCAGAGGATGCACAATGGTGCCAATGACACTTCGAGAGGAGGTGTCGATAGAGGTCCATACATTCCTTTTAACGGTACATCATTGAGTGATGAAAATGTAACAGAACATCTTGTGTCAGTACTGGTTTCTAGGAATGAAGGAAGTAGTGGCAGAGTGTGTATAATGATGCCTCACTTGTCCACAAGTGAAGAATACACAGAGCTAGAAAAACTCTTATGTTGACAGAAGATAGATATCCTTGGGGTTTTATAAGAGATAACATGTCTTCCTACAACAATTTGGTTGAGCCAGCAAGATATCACCGATGTTTATCTGGCCATTTATGATACTGAGGAGGATAGTCGAGGTGACATACCACATGGAACTTCCACCATATTTGAAGAGTGTTCATGATGTCTTCCATGTATCCCTGCTGAGGAGATATGTTGAGGACCCTTCTCACATAATTGACCATGATTAGCTAGACTTAGTCTATGGGGTGATGTTTACAGAGTTTCCAATAGAGTTTGAAGATTGATAGGTGAACATCCTTCTTGGGTAGTCGATACCTCCGGTTCTCATACGCTGGATGCACGGGAACCTACAGAAGATCACATGGGGGCAGGATGCTCAAATTAATCAACTATACTCTTATTTGTTTGATTTTCCATTGTTTTGGCTTTCATGAACGTAAATACAGAAGGTGGGGAGAATGTAATGTCCCGGATTTTCCGTATATTTTTTTTGAATTACATGGAATTATTTTGAGACCGCGAAATCTGACGTCACATGATTCTGAGGCTCGGAGTGCCTGGAATGATCCATCGATGTTTTGTTAAAAATTAATAAGAACATTTAAGAGGTTTTCTTGAAAAAGTGGAATAACTCTTAAACTATTTCCCGGATCAGTAATCTGAGGGCACCGTTGTGCTCAAGAAAGTGGGTTTACCATTGGTGTGACTTCACTTTAGTCGGTGTGGGCCACCTGTGAGAAAACCCAAAAATGGCATAACTATAAATAAAATAACTAAACAAAATTATTTTATTTTCCAAATGCTTATAACTCACGAACTGTAACTTGGATTCAATATCTGAGACCACCACTGAACTCGTGAGGTTATGATTTCCTTAGGCTAATACTAACATAGGCCTGTGTGGGCCACCAGTGAAAGTTAGTTTTTGGCCGTAAATAAACCAATTAATATGAAAGTATTTTATTGAAAAATACATAACTTTTAAATGGTAACTAAGATTGAAAATCTGATAGTACCATCGGTTCCTTCGGGGATTTTCATCCTTAGGTGGATCCTGACCTTGACCGACATAAGTTGAGGGTGAATGTTATTAATTTACTGAACTTTTTTTGTGACATTTAGTAAATGCGAGAGCAGCATTTTCTAACTTTTTAACCATTTATAGAATTAAATATACAAGGGAACTGTAGAATCCACAACCCTGGGATTCGCTTAAGGGGGGATTTACATTGACCACAACAGGTCCAGAGAAAAAGTTATGTTTTGCAACTTTGTTAATAAAATGAAATAAATAAATTTTAATATTTTATTCCATATCCTCCAATGGACAAGAAAAAGTGTGGGGCCAATGACATGTCAAGCCAATAAATGGTGCCACCTTCCTACCCTATGTAATGAAGTCATTGTGAAATTAGGATGCTTCCAAATTAATGAGCCCCATTAAACTCCAACATCATTATGTACCATCCCTGTCTCCTATTTATATAGAGCTTGGGGAGGGGTATCAGTACAGTTTCTCCAAGAAATGAAGTGTTGAAGGAGCACCTCAATGCCGAACCCTTATAGGATGGAGCCAAACCTAGTGGTAGGTGACAGATGACACCGAACCACGAACCGGAGGACGACGTATGAGTGGTGTCGTAGGGAGCCTATAGCAGGAATGAAGAACACCAACCCATATTCATGCGCATTAATTTCTCTGAGGATTTGAGGTAAGGGGTTTATTCATTTTCATTTTCTTAAAATATTCCATCTTTCCCATTCTTGAAAATAATACGATGAACGTGGGTCAACCGACTAATCACTTGATCCATGAATCATTCATTTTGTGAGAGGTTGTTAAATGGTATCCTTATAGGGTTTTGATTGTTGTTTAACACAACAAATTGTTAAACACATTTTATTCTACCTTTGATCACAAGCTAACATAGAGGGAACAATCCAAAAAAAGACCCAAACTCTATGCCACTTTGATTCCATTGCTCTTTCCAGGGAAGACTGCCAGTGCAGTGGCACCAACTTGCTACAGTGGTGGCGACATGCTAACACACGCCACCAGAGAAGGCCATGAAACAATGTTACGATGAACATCGGGGCGGCCAGAACCAGCCAGCCGAGGAGGAGGTGTGGTATGCCATCACACACCACCGGTGTGCAGAAGGGTCTTGGCTAGTCATCGGAGGAAAACGAAGAAGGTAGTCGGCTTATCGGCTGACCATGGAAAGAAAGGGTCGCACGCCATCGTGCACTTCCAGTGAGCAGGAGACCACGGCCGAAGCCGTGGTGGAGGAGGCAGAACCTGAACCTCCATTGGGTTGTATGGAGACTGGGCATCACCCATGTGGCACAGTCGCATCAAAGGAAGAACGACCGTTGGCTATTCGGGATCTCGAGCGAGCGGCTCCGCTGAGCCGCCAAGAAGAAGCATCACGGGTCGCGCCCTTCATGATCAAGCTGCTGCCAGTGAGCTTGTCCGCCTTCCTAGTGGGTGGGGATACTTGACTAGCGGGCCGCCACCCAGCAGGCCGGTCATTTCCCCACAATGGGTCGGGCCGCACTTTTGCAGGCCCCACCCAAAATGGGTCGGGCCACCCTTGTGGTCCTCTCCTTTTTACATGCCTGGATAGACATCAGACCAGTGGGCCATGTCCTCCATGAACCATCCCATACCAGGTCGGGCCGGGTAGGTCTGATTGGGTCAGATCGGGCATGGGGCCCATCGGTCCCAAAAAATACATAAAGAGCCTTTTTTTATAACCATATTTTTATTTGAAAAACAGTTAGCGACATTGAGATCCTTGGAGTGAGGAGGTCCTTTTAACATACCTTATGCGTGTTTTAGAGAAAGTTGGAGTATGGTCAGGTTGGATTATAACTGAATTCAATTGGGCCCTTGGCACTGAAATGCCATTTATGCCTAGAATGGGTGTCTAGTTTAGGCATCATCTGTTGTGATGTAACCCTTATGAGACGGCTGATAAACATGTTACTTCTTTGCGAAACTTTGTGTTAGTTGAAATACGATCGATGGCTTAGGGAGCGGTTCTCCCAAGCGTGGCACTTACATAACCTTGCGACTGACTAAGATCTGATGACTACTGAATTTTTGACTCGAAGTGACTTGACGACCACGGTACGCGATGGGGAGGAGTACCTCACCAGGCCATGGTGGGGAGTGGCCATGGTACATGATGGGGGGTAGTACCTCAGTAGGCCATGGTCGGGGAGAGGCTATGTGTGACCCGGCATACCCATGGTATGCAGTGGCTATGAGTACCTTAACAGTTCAAGGTTCGTGGGAAGCATCTCCGTGTGATGTGACATGCCCACAATACTCGATAGGGGAGGAGTTCTCTAGCAGCCGAGGTGTTCGACATTGTGACTGGGAATGTTACTTGTTCCTAGGCCAAGTCAATATGTTGCTGGTTATCATCATTTAGAGTGATCCAATATTGGTCAGCTTCATAATACTGTTTCTTTGAGTTGTATACCTAGTTTGGGCTAAGAATAAAATTGAGTTATTTCAATTGCTTCTTAAATAATATCATGCTTTGTGGTTTTCCTTTGTGGGTTTCTGAGAGAAATTCATATATTTTAGGGTCCCTACAAAGTATCATTATACTCACCCATACATGGGCTTCCCCCACACCTTGGAGTGTCATGTGTAGACGACGAGAAGTTGGGCTGCGGTTTGATGGAGCGTGGAATAAGAAGTACGTAGAAGAGACATGAAGACATGGAGTTCTGATGAGGCAATCTGTACATACACTTCAGGTTGGATCCTTAGAGGATGACTCATTAGTTATTTCCCCTCTTTCAGTTGTATTGTTCCTTTCAGTAGTATTTATACTTTTTGTTGTACTAGTACTTTCATTTGGGCTTGTATTCTATCCCCTTTTACATTCAACACACCTTTTTTAATATAGTAGATTTCTGTATAGTTTCTTCTTGTCGTGTTCTCGAACTATGTGTTTGTATCGGTCTAAATAAAACACCTTCCCATTATAGGGAAAACGTCTTTTGGTGCTGGTATCTAGCCACCGGCCTATTGAATGCGGGCTTCGTGTAGTCACATCATGGGCATCGAGGAACGGGTCATGACAATGAAAGTGGATCACATTAAATTGATGGAGTTTAGAGTTATATGGAATTAAATAATCCATTTGGTCTTCTCTTATAATTTTCTTTCATCCAATGGATTGTTCCATCTTTAGATGATGAATCGTTATTCCCTAAAATCTACTGATATCGATCCATTTCTACTGCTGGATCATTTTCCATGAATAGATCAAGACCATGACATGCCCATTAACCCGTAGATTAAATATCCTATACCTCTGCCTCAAATAAAATGAGTTGAACCATTTTTTCTTCTTTGTGAGAAACTATCTATATCTTACATTTGGGGATTTTAGGTTACATTATAGGGGAGATAATTCCAACTAGTACCAATAAAACAAGATATAATTAAAAATAATATTAAATAATCTTTGCAGATTCTCAAAATTTTATTAAACATAAATTTATATTATAATTAAAATGAAAATAAAAATTCATTATCATACATGGAAATATGAATTTGTGCATGCTCCACATATCCCGAAGCACACTAAAAAATGGGGTTAAAATAATTAAGAATCAATAATCATATATCCCACATTCCTTTATAAATCATAGGAAATTATAAATAGGGGTGCATACAAACTCATTTATTCCTTGTTATTGACCCTTGATAATCATATATTTGGTCTACCATAACTTCTTAATATAATATCAATCCAAAATTAAACATCTATTATTATACCATTATATCTTGAACGAAAATCCATGGTCTATAAACGTAGTCATCTAACCCCATGGGTCACTAATAATACCTTGGTTTTTTTCCTAGCTAACCCCAGAATATTTTCCACCAAGAAAACATATCATACTAATTATTGTCACCATAGGCTAACACATGTTATTTCAGTGGGAAGTTTCCTCAACCACCCACAAAATTAGAACCAACAAGTATGATACCCTTCCTGACACTACTATAACAAGATAATATTAAAATATGAATTTTGAATCAAGTAGGAACCCAAAAATGGGTACACCTTGGTAAAATGTAAAGTAGCATTGAGTTTCTTAAGTACCACATTTTATTGTTATTACACTCTTCCAAAAATTAAACTATAGAGAACTCATTATGAACCAAAACAATAAACCTAGGAATTGGAAATCCACTATTATATTTGTATTGGACCTGATACCATTTTTCCACAATCTAACCCAGATCATCCATAAACTGAACTTCCACCAAGTATGTTATAATTCCTAAAGCATGATCCGGATCCTCACAAGAATAAAACTAGTTCCAAGGTATTTAATAACTCTATTTGGATTGATTATTCTTATTAACTCATCAACATAATGTACATAATATAATATTAAAACCCAAAAAAACTACAATAAGGTAAACAAAAAATATTATGATCAAATTGGAAAATGTATTATGGGTTCTATAGTTAAAATATATTATAAAAACTAAAATAAGTGTAATACAAGATGAAACCCAAAATAAAAAAAAAGTCACTCATATCGATGTGACATGTGGGTAGATCACCCACCTTGTTACTTCAATCACCTGACTATGATCCCTAAGATATAGTAACTACTACCTCCATGGGATGGATTTCATTCTCCAAATCCTGAATATACAAACAATGCATGAAATCATTTAGTGTGTGTATGGATTATTCATAAATACTAATAAGGTCTCATTGATTATTCTGGGAATAGAAATTTTTATACAAGCTAAACTAGCTAGTTCTAATAACAATTTAAATAATGCATTCAAATAAATTTAAATAATTTCACATTAGAATATACAAAGTAAAATAAAGAAAAATAAATCTAAATGGTTACTACTAAGTTAAAATGGCTATGGGATGGTTAAAAAAACAAAAATTTCTTCAATTTCTTACAGAATATTAGGAAATTCCCAAAGCCACTTTCCTTGATAAAAAATGGGGATAGGATTATTAATAACAGAAGGGGTATCTCTAAGCATGTCATATATTACATCAAATATCTCTTCAATGGATCATCTTCCACCACTGACCCTATGGATGGTGTCATTCCGAAGCTTGTGAATCAATAGGATAATGAAATAATTATAGTCGTTCCTCTTGAACAATAAATTAAATAGTATTTTTTTCAATCACAAACATGATAATTCCCCTGTCTTGATGGCTTTGGTAACTTCATCTTTCAAATTTTATAGAATGTTATTCATGCAGATGTTTATAGGCTGGTCACTCACTTATTTAGAGGTGGGCCTCTTCCCCATGGTTTGAATTCCCAATTTCATACCCTAATTCTGAAGCTAGAGAATTCCAATCAAATCCATTTATTTAAGAAAGTTACTCTGGTTAATACCATATATAAAATAATATGCAAAATTTTAGCTTATATGACTTCTCTTACAGTTTGAAAAATTGTATCTGCTAATCAGTTTTGCTTCATTAAGGGAAGGTAGATTCAAAATTGCCTCATGACTGCTTGAGGATGTGTCATTCTTCTCAAAATACACATCATAGGTGGAAACAGTACCTTTAAGTTGTATGTTAGTAAATCTTTTGATAAAATGTAGTGGGGGTTCATATGCAAAGTTATCACCATGTATGTTTTTGAATATGTTTTCATCAATTGGGTTAAATCTATCTTGAGTTCTTCCCATATAATAGTAGTCATCAATAGATATTTAGAAGGCTACTTTTACTGTTTGATAGGGTATAGATAGGTGGATCCTCTATCAACGGTCATTTTTCGATAGCTGGGGCTTATCTAAGTAGTTTTATTTCTATCATGTCTGATAAGGGAAATTTGAAGGCCCCTCATGCCAGGAGGGGGCTTGTTTCCCCTATACCAATTTTATATGATGATGAAATTATCCATTTCACTCAAAGAAACAAGGGAAATATCAAAAACATCAAGGGATAACATTTTAAATATGAAAGGGTTTCTAGTCAAGATTTTAGATGGAGAAAGTCTTTTATCTCCTTTTGAAGGGATTTTTCTACTTCCTGGAAAAATGACATCACTATAGAGTTGGGAATTCCAGAAGCACCCACCCCCCCTTCAATTATCTATGAGTACCCATGTTCTGAGTAAGACCGAAGGCATGTAATTTTTTTGGAATTGTTAGTATCATTAAAAGGAAACTATCCTGTTGGAAGGGGAATTCATTATCCATAGCTGGCAGGGAAAGTCTTGTAAAGTCAACAATCATTTCTAAATTTTTGTAATTCACTATGGTGTAAAAATTTTTGATTTCTCTACATAAGACCATCAATGATTCCATTAGGAATGTCGTTTGGAGTGGTAGAATCATGGACTAGAGGCTTTCAATAGTTCCTTGGAATTCAATTTTCAAGCCTTATAAGGAAGAGGCCTTGGCATAAAAAACCTAGGATGATTTAATGATTCATTGCAGGATGGAATTAAATGGAGTCTCAACGATATTCACTCTGAAGTTCATTGATTCTCTAGATCCATATTCATGCATAGGTTCGAATTTGGAAATGTCAAATTCTTCAACTCCTCTGTGTGGCCTTATTTCATGAATACATTCTACAAAATTGATGCTGATTCGGGGTGGCTAGTCTATAGGCATTATAACATAAAATTATGGAAATGTAAATGGGTTGGGAATCACTTTGAAGACCTTGTTCTATATTATTATACAATTTTGGATATAGATTATCGATTATGGAATAACTTCGATGCATGGAAAATATACCAAATCACATTACTTCCATTGTGGAGAATTATTTATTCTCCTTCAAAAGAGATATCTGGGGTTGGAGACTACTTCCAATGGATTACATTCATACAACGAGTTCTACAATAAGTCTATTAGTAGTAATTATAACATCATGAGGATGGGTAGAATGCACAAATGTTTCCAGAAACATTCCCAGTCCACCTTTATATGGAGACTGGCACGTCAGAAAATTTTCACTAGTAATTATCTTTAATCTTGTGGAATCTCTCTCTCTTCTAGGTGTATAGAATTTTTGATTTACTTATAATCTTCGTGAATTACATATGATAATTCATGGGTATCAAATGAATTGGGTCACACATATTGATTTATCAAGGACTTGAAATGTTTTATATTTTGAAGGAATCTAAGAATTATTATGTTTAAGGACAATTTATTATCTCACTATATAATCATATATCTTCCTTTTTTATATATATATGTTTCATAATATTTAGATTGTAATTTCAATTCATTTCCCTAAAGAAATATTTTAAAACTATATTAATGTGTCACACTTTACACAAATCATTGTTTATGTTACTAAACCAAATCAATCCCCAAATATATATATAACAAAATTATTATCTTGAAAAAATTACATGTTACACATTCCAATAATGTCGTATAAACAAAAGACACCAATAATCCTTATAAAAGTATGCATGGAAGGATTGGTAGTCAGCCTCTTTTTTTACACTTATTCTAGACTCCTAGGAAAATAATTAGTCTAACCTAAATTCCATCTACCCATAATTATTTACTCTAGAGATACATCAATTACATCATAATTTTATTTAATAATAGGTATAAAATATAATTATATTCTTAGTATAATCTCATAACCTAATATAACTAAATTTGAAGGTATAAAAAATTAAATTAACAATTATACATTTTATGTAGCTCATTTAATTAATATAGTATAATTTATAAAAGAAATTTGACAGTGTAAACTAAAGGATACACCTATTCATAATATAATAATTATATTAATTAATAACAAGAAATTTAATGAGCTAAAAAATGTATAATTCATAAAATGTTAGAAATAATCTATGTTTATCTAAAAAAATTGTTTGTTGCCTATTTTAATTGTGATGTTTTTGGAATACCAGGATGAGATAGACATGTCTATATAATGTTGGTCATATAAAATAATTTTCCATAAAAACCATGATAGTTTTTCATTAAAACTAGGATATTTGTTATCTATATTAATGAAATGATTCATGAAATAGTTTATCAGTATGGATCCCTTGACTATGTCAAATAGAAATTGTGAACATGTCACAATAATGTGAATTATAATGTTGTGTTTGTGTTTATGTTTATCCTCATTCCAAGGAAACTTGTTTTATATATTTTATTTTCATTAAAAAATAAATCCAAACATTATTATTGGTTATATGATACCTCTAAAGGGTTTTGGATGGATGATTATCTTCTCAAATATAGTGGAATAATAAAACTAAAAACAACATAACTACTGGGACACATTAATATATTTGAATGAATAATATAAATAAATAATGGAATAACTCCTCTCTATCGATGTAGATTTTCCATAAGATTTTGATGAAGATCATAGAGAAGAAAACAGTTGGTTCGTCCTTCCTAGGGTATCCACTATATTCATAAATCTCCCAAAAACTCAAGAAGGATCTCCATCCTTACCACTCTCTAATATATGGTTCCCCATAGGTAGAATAAAATGAAATATTACATTATTTTGAATATAATGAGTTCTCATTGGAGTCTCACACCCCCTAAAAAAATTTACTGAGTATAAAACTGAATTATATCTGTAGAATTGAACATAATTTTTGGATATAAATATTTATGATCATATGAGTAGAAGAAGAATTTGAAGGTTAGTAATTATTTGAAATCCTTGAAACCTTTAGTATAATTATTTATTCACTTGTTTAATGTATAATTAAATGTGTATGAAATTAAATCCCCTAAAATTTCTCATCATATGACATGTAACAGATGTATGATTGTTGCAGTAGAATACTCTTATAAATAATATCCTTATTTAACAATCCATGAAATAATGTGAACTATAACGTAGTGTGCTGATACTTATGAAATTATGATGCATCTTTGAATTCACCACCATGTGGACAAAACAACCATTATATGGTGATTATATTAGTGTATGTTGAAAATATTTAACTATATTAATTTGTTTCTTTAATTTTATCCTCATAATACTCTTACTTATTCTTACTTTTATGATATGGATTCTTTAACTATTTCTCATTTTTTTTATATTACCAAATTCAACAAAATGTTTTGTCTTCACTTTTAAAACCTCTCTTTTTATCAATAATATTTAAGAATATTTTTATTTAAATTTATATTAAACATGTCATTTTATTTTCCTGATATTATTTTCAAGTAATTTACATTTCATTCCCTTATTTTATGTGTTAATTTATTCTTATTTCCCAAGTAGTGAAATTGTGAGAGAGAAACTTCTATAATCCCATACTAACATGTCCCAAAATATACTTTTGATATCCTTTATAATTTTTATTATATCTCTCCCTACAATATATAATTCAAATTGAATATCTCCCATTATAAAATAAATATTAAGAACATTATGTTTACTCTCAATAATACTTACGAATCTATCAATTGATAACTTATGAATTATTTGATTTATAAAAGTTTATAGTGAGAGATACTCTATGGGATGTGGGTAACTCATTGTATAAATCTAAATCTGAATTCAATCACCTAATCTTATAAACATTAACTTATTATAATTATCTTGACTTCATTATTTGTAGGGTAATATTTATTCTACACTTAAAATAATAGTCTAAAATAAATTCTCTTTATCTTTTCAAAATCCAATTTATCCAATTATTATTTAACAAACACATGAATTTTTTCACTATATAGATAATATTTGTAATGGATAAAATAAATAATAATTTATTGGTTTACCAAAATTTGAATACATCTATGGAGAATATAATGATAATGTAACAATATATCAAAACCCCCCAAATAAATTTGAATAGAGGGTTTCAGAATGTTCATTCCCATAGAAAGTAAAAACCTATAATAATCAAATTATATAACCAGATAGATAAGAAATTACATTATGGATGCCCATCTTGTTCTTTATTCACAATCAGGTTTTCCTCTAAATTATTGATGTTTTGATAATATTTAATACTAACATAAATTTATATATTCTTTTGATGTTATTTCTTTTTTTAGGACTTGATTCTAATTATTATTTCTCCGGGACAACAAAATACATATATATTATTGAAACATTATATTTATGGTGGCTTTTGTTACAACCACCCCATGAATTATATCCCCCTCTTAATGTTTTACCACTTCAAAAAAATTAAAAAAGTATAATTCATCTAAAAGAGGGGGGGACATAAATTTCATCAAATTAAATAAAATAGGGTGATATTATGGACATATAACTTTACTTTATTCATCATTTTAAGAATCCATCTATATATCTGAAATTGTATTAAAATAATCCGATATCTCTTCGATGTCCTTCAACTAAAAATTTTCAGCATGGGTCATTTAACATAAGTTTTCTTATTATATCATTTTCCAACCGTTATTTTATATTTCATCATTCTAATATTCAATAGATTTTTCAGTATATAAATTTTTATGAGATGTTTATTTTACATGAATATTATTTAATTCGATTTTTTTTAAAATACTTTCACTTTTACCAACACTCTTCTTTTCCTCCAAACAGAAATTTGGCTCAATTTCAAATGTTGAACTCATCTTTAAACCCCTATCAACATCGTGATCATTTTCAGACAAACCATTAAATCTATTCCCCAATAAGATGGATATTTATTATATATATTGTATCGTTCTCCATTAATTCCAGCAGAAGTTATCCATCAATCACCATCAAAATCTTGATTAACATGGATTTTTTGAGAGGAATAGTATTCATACATATTTTTTATGGATTGTAACTCCATTTTTTAAAATTTCATATAAATACATTGTATGTAATATATTTTAATGATTTATTTTAAAATATAGTAATATTACCATGCATTCCAAAAAAAGAAACATGTATTATTACCGTATTTTTTAGAACTCATTTTTTCTGTTACCACTTATAGTGAACTTTATGCATGTATTTCTATTAAATACACTCTTTTTTTACTTAATTAAAGAAATTATTTTATTTCCCATAAATCAATTAAATTAATTTTTTTATTAAAAAGATTTATAGATGCTCTGTCATAAAAAATAATTATTTTCCCCTTGGAAATTGAAATTTTTGTCAAAAACATTTACGATAAATCAATTTAGATTTATCTTACTTGTACTTTATCTTACTATTACATACTGAAGGAAAATTGGAAAATAAAATTAGTACATCAGCTAAATTTGGATTATACTAAGATTTTATTTTATCCAATTATTGATCAAAAAAAGAAATTCCTTTTTTGAGTCTATATATATTCTTATTTCTTTCTCCAATTTATGCATCTATATTTCCTTTCAGAATCATTCCCTTATAAATTTCATCCCACAAATCATGGGAAATATTATACAATATGTTGATTTATTCAGATATCTTAGTTTCTATATGATCAATTAAATCATTCAATATCATTATATATTGACCCAGACATTTCATAATGGGATATTGCATCTTTTTAAATGAATATTAAATATATTACACAATCACATACCCGAGTATGGTAATATTTAAGTTCCTTTGGATTCTTAGAACACCATCTTTTAATTTGGTAAATGTTCATTAAAATATCCAATAATTATCTTCCCCTTAGCACTCTTACAAAAAATAATTATTTATAACCTAGGGAAAATATAACATAAGAAAGGTGAGTTGAGATTCTCATTAAGGGTAAACAGGGGTGATATTTAAGTGTATCATAAATATAAGGGTATGAGAACATATTTATAAAATCTATAGTTCATATCCTCTATATAAAATATCATATACATGAGTCATGAAATAAAGATTTATAGTTCATAAGACATGAATATTAAGGGAGTCAAGAGAATAATCCATGAAATCATACCATAATAATAAGACATGGAATTGTAGAAGACACAAAAAAAATTCAATTTCATTCACTATATTTCAAGGATCTTTGCCAAAACATATCAAGGCACTTTATGAGGACTACACCTACTAGGTAGGACACACCACCATCCCTTGTCAATTTTTTTTCCAAATATGGGATCAAGTTTCCCCATAATCCATTAGTGGATCACGTTTCACTATCTTCCCATAGTGGAATGAGATTCCCAATCGTCTCATTAAGGATGAAGCTCGTTGACCTATTTCCCATCATTATCTGAAGAGATATAAATATTTTCACAATGAATTAGGGGGATATATAGGTAACACCAATAACATAATTATAATCACACGTATGTGTGCCACAAGAACATAAATTATTCATCATATCAGATCCTATGGAATTAAATGGTTTTCATAAACATAATTCAATCAAAACAAAACCCCTTTAAAAGAACTGGGTGTCATAAATATTACTCCATAATAAATATAAAAAACCACAGTAATAATAGGTATAGTATACTAGAAAAAAATAACTATTAAAACATATGTAACATCAAATAATGTTATCTAATATTGAAAATAATTTAGAGAGATCACTTGAAAATAATTCTTGAGAAAAATATCCTTTCAACTTTGAAAATTATTTCTTTCCATAAAATGCCTCAAAATATATAAAAAAAATTATATGAAACTAAAATTATAATTATTTTATGCAATATTTAATCTGTTTTGTTTTCATGAATGATTAATATTTTATCCATGTTGTATAAGTAAAAAATTAATTACATATTTATGGTTCTATATGTAAATTCATAAATATTATTGTTTATAAAAACCAATATATTATTTTTAAATTATTTCATAAAAAATTAAAAAATGGGTATAAATATATATATAGTCATTGGATAATAATTAAAAATTTTAAATATTTTTTTAAAATTTTGACATGGAAGATAAATATTCCATAATTGTGATTCTAAATGAAATAATCCTGATTGTTGATGAGATTGTGAAATAATTATTATTTTATTATAATTAGTATAATCATAACACAATGAAATAAAAAACATTATATGGATATTAAAAAAATTAATATACATTTTTAAAATCGTAAAATTTATTCACAGGCAGTATATGCACAACATAAAAAATGAAGTTCTGTTTAAGGCTTCTGTCTCACTGAAATAAATGTGAGGGGAAATTTTCATACCTTAACTCTTAACCTTCATTGTGCACATTAAAAAATACTTTATAAGAAATATAATATTTCTATAAATATACAACATAAATTTATTTATATATATAATATGATATATTATTTACTTATGGATTTATATTACTCACTTATTAACAATTCCAAATTTGTGTTATGTTTCAAGTAGTAACTGGTTTGTTTCTCGTACAAGGTTTGAACTGTAATTATTAGTACTCATAATTTCTTCATAATATCCAAATATTTATAATTATAACCCTAATATAAATATCATATTTATTCATTATATATTTATTTATGCTTACCTAAAAAATTTAGATTTAGAAAATAAAATATATAGTTCTTGGAGACGGTAGGTCGTACGTATGCTTGAACGTTGTTTTCATGTTTTTTGTTAGATGAAAAGATAGAAAATTTTAATATATATTATTGTTAAAGAATATTTATTATGTATTATATTCTCATATATATTAAAAAATTTAATCATTATTACTATCCATGTGAAATATATATGAAAAATGAATCACATCGCATCTGGGAGATGGTAAGCCATGCTTAGGCACCAGTAACATAATCATTTCCCAATAGACAAGGTGGTAAAAATTATATATGATATATTAATTACTGAAATATAATTAAGAATTAAATATAATATATAAACATTAAGCCAATCGTAATCCCCATTTATATAATATGTTTTTGGAAAATGTATTGTATCATTTTGTAGAGATGGTGGGTCGTATATATGCCCAAGGGAGACATTAACTTTATGTTCTAGGAGAAAGGGGTTGTATAATGGTTTTTTAATAATCAAAATTACATTTCTTAATACTTATTATTCCCTGGTTATTATTTTATGATATATATTGTATATTTATAGGAGGTACAAAAGAATAGAAAACAAGGAGTGATCTATTAGATTGATTACCACTTCTTTGAAACAGTTCCTTCAGAACTCCTATTAATAACTCTATAGTTGGTCCATTAAGAATATCATAAAATATATAATTTGTATAGGTAAGTGGAAAAAATTTTTTTTTTATATTTTTCCAAGCTATAATAACAAAATAGGTTAAATAAGATGATGGAGGTGGTCACATTTTTTTATGAAGGTGATGGATAGTTTTGGAATTAATCAAAATTCTAATTAATAATAAATTAAATCGTGAAAAAAATACTTCTAAATTGTATTGAATTCGAATATAATTTGACATAGGGTTTACATTACATCAAAAAATATATTTTGGATAGGTTTTGTTTTAATTTTAAACCATATATTTTTTATTAACCCTTAGTTGACATGTTTTAATTTTTTCTATAGTAACTGTATTTTAAATTTCAAAGGTGTATTTATTTAAATATAAGGTTTTAATTGAATGAAAAAGTGAAATTTATTATTTATTTAAAAATATTTTATCACATTTTCCATATTTATTAATTTTATGATTTTTAACTAGTTTAATAAAATATTATTTTGCTATAATATCATCGATGTCGATTTTGACATTATTCATTACATTATGTTTATGAAAATAAATACAAGAATATAACATCTCAAAAAATCATTTAATACATCTCTAATATGTAATATGAACCTATAAATTTTATATAAATCCATAAGTGATTCAAAATGTTTTTTATGTATTTTTAATATCACTTATTGTATTTTTTTATTAATTGAATAATTACGGGATCATCATTGTGTAATTATTTATGATTATAATTTATAAACTAAAAATATTACTATTTCATGATGTATATAAAACTTTTATATTTAATTATATCATACATATTCTGTCATTTCATCCATTTTTATATATATTAATAATATAGTACTTGTTAAAAGTAAGAGTGTGACATTTTTCCACTCTAATTGAGTTGAATAATATCCATGTCCTTTTCATGGAAAATTTTTAATTAAATTAATAAATTTACAAAAAAATCATTAATGTTTTAATTAAATTTATCTAATATAATTTGAGAAATATTTAGTGTAATTTTCTAAATTTATAATATTATTTTTTCCCATAATTACTAATTTACCCTTTACCGTGTTAATAAAATTTACTAATTTTACTATTCATATTTTTCATAAATAAATGGCTTCTATTTAATAAATATGGAACATATAATTTAAAAAATATAACCCTTATAATATTAAAAGGATAAAATTTTATATAACTAATTTAATTTTTATTCTATAGATGGAATGATAAAATGGGGTTTTAATGTCATTGCATTTGAAAGATTAAAATGTTTTTATATAAAAATTAAATTTTGAACTGATTAAAATGACAAAAGATGATAAATGATATATCATTTATATAATTATACATTAATACCCATAAAACATATAATTTAACATTATATATTTTTTTAGAGATACAATTTGTTCAATTAAAATTCAGTATTTTTCATCATTCATCGAAACATGAATCAAATGTAAAGAATTCCAAAAAATAAAACCAAAAAAATTTTTGTAGCCTTGTTAAAAATTAAAAATTTAACTTTTCATATAAAATTAATAAAAGAGTCAAAAATATATTTAAAATGGGTTCTCTGTTAAAAATTTGTATAATTACCCATTTGATTAATACATATTTTTATTCACAAAAATGGAATTATAGTTATTTTATTCCTTTGAAAAATATCAGATGAGTATCCTAAAGGATGTATTGAATATGAAATATATAAAGTTTGTTAAGAACATTCATTAATATTTGTTTGTTTAATTTATTTTTATAAAAGAGTGTTTTATATAGAAAAATAGTTTTCATAGAAAGTTAATTTCAAATAGTTCTTAATTTCATTTCTAAATAATTTTGAACTATAGTATTCATATTATAAACATGTTTAAATCACATATTAAAAAAATGGTTAATCATGTTTATTATTTCAATTCCAATGGATAGAGGGTGACTAAAATAATATTTTAATTAAAATATTAATGTTATATTTTAGTTTGTAAAAATGCAAACATATGTGTAATGAAAGCAATTAAAATAACTCAGCATTATGTGTAAACCAAGCCAAATATAGTCTTGTGTGTACCGCAAGAAAATAAATTTATTTAATTTAAAACCATCTTAACATGGTGATATTTATAATATAATCAAAACAAAGTTATTTTTATAAAAAATACTATTTTTTGTGTTCTGTTAAATAAAAAAATTTGGAAATACTAAATGAATTCATAAAAAATATTTCAATAAATCATGAGGTATTAAATTATATCCCCCATAAAAAGAAATTTACCATAAAAATTAATTTGGGTTATAAAAGGATTAATAACTAATATTTCCTTCATAGAAATCCATATTGTAAAAATTAATACTGAAACTTCCTTAAAAATAGAAAGTTGGTAAAATAAATTTTACCCAAAGTTACTCGTCACTTAGTTTCTACATATGAGAAAAGAGGATGTAAGTGAAATAATGTACAAGGAAGATAAATATAACTATCAACATTTGATGGCCATTGATATAGAAAAAGGTTAAAATAATGTTAATTATCACAAATCCATAACCTAAAGAGTCCTAAAAAGTACATTAATTTCATAAAAATGATCATAACATAGTAATACATTATTTTAATAAAAATTTACTAATGTTGGAGATATTTCATTAGAATATATACTTACATTATTCCATCACAATATCAATATTTTTTTACCATTTATCCATTTAAATTTCATCCCTTAATCAATAAAATCAGGGAGAAATGTCATTCATGAAGTATAAACAGATCAGGAGATCTGTAAATAGATCTATAGGTCATTTAATTTGTCATTATTACAAGTAAATTGTTATCAATATTTTTCTAAAATTAATAAAACCTCATATGGAAATAAAAATATAATTTAATCTATAGATCCTCATTTGAAGTTTAAAATAAACAATTTCATAAATGTTGAACCTTGTAACCCTTTATAAAGATTAAATAGAAAAACATAAGAAATAATGTCACTAAATTTATCCACAATCATCTAAAAATTGATCCCATTTTATGATAAAGTGTCTATTGATTGTCACATTCCAAAAATTTGAATTCAATTATCATATATTATCTTGAAACTTATTAACAACCTAAATTACCATAAAATTGATGTAAAAATGTGCATTATTTAAAAAATTAACTCTTTCATCATACCATAAATCCAGAAAATCTATAAAATCAATCCAAAATATCACAAACCATCTTGTCATCATCTCACACCCAAGGTCATCAATATTGTCTGACTTATTTTATCACAATCAAACATCTATATATTTTATTATCCTAGTATTATCCACATATTAAGTGTTTTCCTTACCATAATAATTGTTTGCCCAAAATATCCCCTCACCACCTCCAACAATTTCCGTGGATACCAATACCACTCAGAATAATCTCGAAAATCATTAAGTAAAAAACTAAATTGTACCAATAAATATATGTTTGATTATTACATAATATCATAAAATAACTATGATAACATTATTCTTTAATTCCTATATATATAAATTTATTCATTTTACAACATCATTATCGTACTACACATCACCAATAGTGATTGCATGATATTTCCCTTTTTCCTTGGCCTTAAAAGGATGCGGATGTCGATCATCATCGTTAATTCTCAGATTAGGGCATGGTTCAACATAATTTCAATATTCATTACACTTAATGCATTGAAGTGTGGCATTAATTATTTGGATAATTCTCTTTATTCACATTATTTGGTAACATCATATAATTATTTTGACATTTGTTTTCTAGATTCCATTACATTCCATAAATGAAGCATTTATCATTCCAATTTAGACAATCTTTACTGTTCTTCTTCACACACTTTTAACATAATTAAAAATTCATATTATTTTCTCTATTGTTTTTACATTTTCTTTTAAACATAATATTCCATTCCTTATCAAAACCATGAGATAGGTACTAAAATCCAACCTATATATCATCCTTGATAGATCAACGAATGATTTCTTCAAAGATACTAAATTATCTTATGGTAATGATCAACATACACATGGTTTTAATTTAATAAACAATCTGTCAACATTAATTCATTGAGAGATGATAATACCAGCATCGTACCCTGTAGGACTCGTAAAAATTTCTTCCTTGGTACAAATAGATTCATCATACCTTTAATTATTCCCAAGGAACTCCTTCTCTATTTTTCTTATGATGATTGTGAGGAGATTAATTGTTGAAAAATTAGTTCATGAACTCATCCCATACCAAGGAGTCAGTTTAAGCCTATTGCCTCATATTTTTGGTAAGATTGTATCATTAATCTGATGCTCTTTCAAAATGATTGATATCCAAAATAACATTCTCATTTTTTGGACATAAGATAATCGAAAATATCATTTCAGTGGTAATAAGACACTACTCATCCATTTATGGATAAGAATACCCACTGAAGTAAAGTACATATTTCCCATGAGAAACTGATAATAATTTTTTCCCTCATTCCCTCATTTAGAAGTCCAACATGATTCATTGATTGAGAATTTTTTTTGATCATGTAAACAATGTTTTTCACTCCTCCCCCCTTACATTAAGTTCTATGCAGGGAAAATGATTCATTTCTCATTGTTCATAGCAATTACAAGGTTCCTTCTATTTCTATATATTGACTAAAAAAAATTACATTGTGATTAATAATAATCATTGATGAGAACCAAAAATATATGACATATAATTTACATGATTTAAAAATTATGAAACGTTATTTACTCAATAAAACTCGAGGATCATCCTTAGAGACATCCATATACTTATCCTTTAAACAATTTCTTCATATATCACTAAGGGTTTATCATCCTAACATCCAATGTTTGACTAAACCTTTCCAATATAACCATGTATAATGACCCAGGCCTTTCATACATCAATAGTCGATGTTTTTAGATTAATATTCATTACATTGCACAATCACATTCCCTAGGACCATAATAATTTTTCTCTATTGGAAACATTGAACACATCATTCTAATTTTGTGAAATATCTAAAAAAATAACGCATAAATATATTACCCTTAGTACCCCTACTTAAAAATTTCATTTATAACATGGGTAGAAGATTATGTAATAAATGGTGAGATCATAAGTTCTGAAAGGGTAAATAAGGGAGATATGAAATCATAACATAAACAGAATTGAGTAAGAACATCAACATTACATTTTATGTTCATACACATCATAGAAAAGATAATATACATGAGTCATGGAATAAATATTGATTTTTAATAATAAATGAATCATAATGGAATCAAGAGCATAATCTATGAAGGTATAACAAAGGAATAGGACATTGAATTTTGGAAGACATGTAAACATATAATATCATTTTCTATAAGTCAAGGAACATTTCCATAACCTATTAGGGAACTCTATGAGAACACCACCTACTGTTTGGGATACACAACCTTCCCAAGTTGGAGTAATTTCCCTATAAGGGATAAATTTTCCCATCTTCTCATAGTGGGTTGGGTTTCCCCATCTTACCATAGTTGATCAGGTTTCCCCAATTTCCCAGAGAGTATCAAGCTTATCGACTTGTTTACCATTGTCATCTAATGAGATATAAATATTTACCTAGTGCTTTGGATGGATATATATGTATCACCCATCAAATAATGAAAATTATACATATTTCTACCCCAAGAACAGAAATCATTAACTTTATTAGAACCCATGGAATGAAATTATTCACATAAACATCCTTCAATAATAACATTCCCCCTTAAAAAATAGGTTTCATAAATATCATTCCATTATAAATAAAAAACAATATGAATAATAGAGATATTATCCAATACAAATACCCTCAATAATACATATGAAATATCAAATAATAATAACATATATGGAAAATAATTTTGAGATATAACTTGAAAATAATTCTAGAAAAAAATACCCTATCTTCCTTGAAACGTTTACTTTTTATAATATACAATACAATTTTAAAAGAAAATATTTTATTTAATAATAGGAAAATAATATTTTAAATTATGATCAAAATTATCAATTTTTCAAAATGGAATATGAATACATTCATTTCAAATAAGTAAAAAACATTCCATTAGTATATTTTTTTCAGTAAAGTAATAATTATCCTTGTTTAGAAGATGAAAAAATTATTCTTCTCAAAAGGTATCCTAAAAAATTACATATTGGAGGAAAATAAATTTATATATTATTTGGATATTAGTAATAAATTGGAACCATTTTTAGAAAATATGAATTAAAATATAAGTATTTCATAATGGTGATTTAAAAGGAAACAATCTTGATTATCGATGACATTGTGAAATAATTACTTACCACCATATAATTAGTTGAATCATATGCCCCATGAATGAAATAAAACAATATAGATATAAAAATGATATAATATTAAAAATAACTCTCATGAAATTCATTCAGGTGAAGTATATACATCACACAAAAGAAATAAGTAGTGTATATGGCATGTGTCTCACATAAATAAAAGTGAGACAAAAATCTTGTCACGACCCGTCCTCAGGGCCCGTGTCGTGACTACCCCAAGCCCGCCTTCCATAGGCCAGGGGCTGGCGACTATCACCAATGGCGTTAATCCCGATAACTGGGAAGGCATTGCCTTTATAAAAGTAAACAAAACACCACATTGTACAAGAGGAAGAAAAACACTAAGTACAAAAGAAAGTGCTGAAAAGTAAATGGGCCAGAATACAAACCAAACTGAAAGTGCGGCTACAACTGAACGAAAGTACAATAGAAAAAGGCAAACAGCTGGAAGAAGGAAGCAGCTCTTGGGTCGTCCTCCTCGGATCCTACCTGAAGGGTAGGTATAGATAGCACAGCTCCTGGATCGTCCGCCATGGATCCTACCTGAAGGGTAGGTACAGATAGCCTCCTCAACGCTCTCACCCGTCAACCTCCTCTGTGTGTCGTCTCACTGTGAAGTCCACCTCCAGATACTGACTCGTCTTGTAGTCCACCTCCGGGTACTGACTCATCGTGTAGTCCACCTCTGGTAACCGTACAGTCTTCAAACACTCGGCATCGGTCAGCACTGCTCGTTTTCTGCAACCAACACAACGAGGTGCGGGCATAGACCGTGCAGGGGTGAGTATAACGATACTTAGTGGGGACCCCGAGACCCTCAAGGTCTCATAAAAAACAACAAAGATAACCACAAGGAAGATCTCAATAGATAACCTCTACTTAGGTATATGCCCATACATATACCTAAGTTATCAAGTAACCCATCTCAATCATGAAGAAACACAAGGATCATGAAATCAACGGATAACCACTACCCAGGTATATGCCGATACATATACCTAATTTATCAAATGACCCATCTCAATCATGAGGTAAACACAGGGGTCAAAAGTCTCAGCTCAAACCAGGATTTTCATTATCGAAACTGTAACTGCTGAAGAGTCCCATCTCTGGAGTGTACAGTGGTCCTGTAACGACTCCGAGGTACTGCTCACTATCCGAAGACTGCTGAGGTACTCCTCCTGTCGAGTATTGCGGGTTTGCGGCCAACTACAGGGCGCTCCGTCCGCTGTGGGTCAGTCGCCAAATACCGAGTGATCCCCCTAATAGCCTACATAGGTACTCCTCCTGTCGAGTACCGCGGGTTTGTGGCCAACTACCAGGCGCCCCGTTCTCTGTGGGTCTGTCGCCAAATATCGGGCGCTCCGTCCACTGGGCTATTCGACTCACTCCAAGTCGAGTCGGTCATGCAGTCGTTAGGTCTCAGCCTGCAACACGGTCTCCGTACTCCATACGCTCGTCTCTAAGAGGGTCCCCTCCACGAGCTAGAGGTCGATACTGAAAGTATCACAATGTACCATGAAGAAGTATCTCAAAGTACCGCCTCGTCATAGGGGTCTCAACGCAACAGACGGCGCGTCAATCAGACGTCTGGTCTGTGAGTTACTAGCCTTTTCGTCCCATGGGCCCGGTTTGTTTCGTGAGCGAACCAAATCCGGCTGTATCTCAACTGTACCCCGAACTCTCATATGGTATACTCATAGGGACCGTTTCTCAATGTGATCACCAACGCTGCTGACGGTTCGTCAAAC
Organism: Viscum album; assembly: GCA_963277665.1. Taxonomy (NCBI): domain Eukaryota; kingdom Viridiplantae; phylum Streptophyta; class Magnoliopsida; order Santalales; family Viscaceae; genus Viscum; species Viscum album. The sequence goes on along the minus strand of OY728165.1, from coordinate 63,864,448 downwards.
AGACGTCTGGTCTGAAAGATATCAGCTTTTCCTTTCCAGGGGCCCGGTTGGATTTCGTGTACAATCCAAACCGGCCATACTCCAAATGTGTCCAAAACTCGGGCAAAGTATACCAAAAGTTCCGTCTCATTAAGAGAAATTCAACGAAATAGACGGTGCGTCAATCGGACGCCCGGTCTGTGAATTATTGGCTTTTTCGTTCTAGGGGCCCGATTGGATTCGTGAGTGAACCAATCTGACCGTACTCCGACGGAACCCAAAGCTCGATCAGAGTAAGTCAAAAGATCTGTCTCACTTAGAAGAATTCAAAAAAGTCTATGGTACGTCATTCGGACGCCCGTAACTCAAGTTACGAGCGTTTCCGCTCCGAGGGCCCGGTTGGTTTCGTGTACGAATCTACCCGGCCAAACCCAAAGTTCTCCGAAACCTTGAGTGTAATATACCGAAACGACCATTTCGATCCAAGAATTGTGTTTCCACTAACAGCGCATCAATCAGAGGTCTGCAGCTCAAGATATGGTCGTTTGACCAAAAGTGTTCCGAAAACGGGGGGTCTGGACCAGGGCCGACCCGGCCCGACCCCCCCTAGGTCGACCCGACCCGGGTCCGACCCGGCTGGGCCCGGCCCGGCCCGGCCCGGTCCGGCGCAGTCCGGTTAGGCCCAACCGGTTTCCACGGAGTGGTGGGGGTGCACGCGGCTGCCCCCCCCCCCCTTCACCGCTGATTGAAGCCGGCGGAGACCGCCGCTGGAAACATCCAGCGGCGCGCCGCCACCGCCTTCCGCGGGCCACCGGACGCGCTCCGTTGGTCCGTTTCTCCTTCTATCTTCGCCTATGATCCTCCCGGGACCCTACCTTCACGTATAAGGACTCAAAATTACCTTGCGGCCTCGTTTGTCGTCACCCGTCAATCCGCATGTCAAAAAAAAACACGTCGTCTTTGTGGTTCTCGGGCGCGGCGTCCTGGCGCCGCGCCCCTTCGCCGTGGCCCGACTCCGCCCGCGGATGTCTTTGGTTTCTCCGACGCGGCGCGACGGCGTCACATCCTTGTTCTTTCTTTTCACGGCGCGACGCGATGGCGCCGCACATTTTCTTGTCGCTTGATTCCACGTAGTGCGACGGCACCACGCCTTCCCGTACCAAACCACAGAGAAACCAACATGAAATAAGGAGGAGGGTCGGCCGTGTTTGTGCAGTCCGGCCCCCTCGCGTTATTCGATAACAATTGTTTTTAAAAATCCACGAAAATCGTCAAGTTGGTATTCACGAACAAAATAAATAAAATGAAACCCCTACATCGATCCACATGTACGAACGATCTGCGGATCAACCCGGAATTGGTTGGTCCGCGCTCGTCGTTCTTTTCTCAAAAGATAAGAGAATACCAAAATAAAATCCCAACCTGCAACATAATCTTCGTGGATCAAATTAGTGTTTATTTGATCTGTGTTCTTTTATTTAGAAGGAAGTATCATGGGGTTCATTAATATTTCATATACAATTCCCTACCTCAAGGTTGCTCGAATGGAGGTTCAACGAATGAGGATTCATCGCGGGTAGAGATGACGTTGCAGAAGAACCGTTGCGGAAAGAAACGTCACGCCGCAGATCGGTGTCGCGGAGTCAGTCTTTGAGGAATCGATGTTCTTCGATGGATTTCGATGTGTTATTCGCGTTCCTCGTCGAAGAGGATGAAAAACTCTAACTTTCCTTATCTTTTCTCCACAAAACCTCTCAAGCAACAAAGGTTCTAACCCATAAAATAAGTTCCCAACTTATTTTATTAACACAACAAAACCTTTGAATTTCAAGAGTTTAAAATTTGAAAAACCCCACTTAACTCACCCATTAATAACATAAGTTATCTTAATTTATGGTGAGTTGAGAGGAGTTGAAGAGTTGAAGAATATGAAGGGGTGGGGTTCGTGTGGGCCACACCTCCTTCATAACCTACAAAGGGATGTTGGGTAGTTACCCAACATCCTTCTAAAGTATAAAAACACTTGAGTAAAATAAAAATTGTTGTTAAATTTTTATTTTTAACTTCCACAATTTATATCATCATCTCTCGTGTAAACGCAACTCCAGAACAGGAGTTCCTAAGCAATTACTGGCGCTATGGTTCCATCGGTGCCCTCAGAATTTGATTCCGAGCACCGGTTCAAAAGATAGAAATTCTCGCCCGTTCGTTCACTGAACATACCCAAGCCAAACTTTGGAAAATGATTCCGGGCACACCGGGCCTCGGAATCAGGCGCCGTCAGAAACAGCGTTCTTGTAAAATTCCAAAGAAAATTAAGAAAAAAAATTTCCTTGAAATTTCAGGGTCTTTGCATAACTCCCACCTCAGGGCTTTACGTCCCCGTAAAGCTTCAACACATACTAGGGTCACAAAAGCGGTACAGAGCACACAACTGAGCCTTCCTCTCCCATGTGCTCACCTGGAGGTTCCCGTACTGCCATAAAAAGTGCACCCGAGGAATCGATCGTCCTCGTAGGATCTGCTCCTCTCGATCCTCTATCCCCACTGGAACCTCCATGAAAGACACCCCATCGCCATCGTCCAGCTCCTCATGGTCGATGATATGCGAAGGGTCGAGCACGTATCTCCTCAGTTGAGATACGTGGAAGACGTCGTGCACCTGGTGCAACTACGTTGAATGCATCAAGCGGTAAACCACTTCGCCTACCCAGCTGAGGACCTAGGAAGGTCCAGTGAACCTCCGGGATAATTTTTCACCTCGGCCACATCTCCGTAAACCTCGTCGAGGTGAAACCCATATAAGGACGTGATCATCATCCTCGAACTCTAGAGGCCTCCAATTCCTGTCAGCATAAGTCTTCTGTTGGCCCTGAGCTGTCCTCATCCGCTCTTGGATGACCTGGACCTTCTCTAGTCTCACAAGATCTGCTTTGATTTCTTCTTTGCCGATAAGAGAAATCTGGTCTCATCTCCTGGATGAACCACATTCATTGCCTAATATAGTCAATCCTGACATGAATGATGCATTCATGTCATGGATGACGTCGTAAGGCCTCGACGTAACTACCAAGAGACCCAACTGTCACTCTCGCCTCCAATGGTTGAGTCACACTGTCGGCATCAGTGTGAGGTCACTAGGTCGTCCTCAGTAGAAATCTCGAAAGTGAGGGTCAAGTCAACAGTTTTAACCTGGACCACTCAGTATCAACCAAACAAAAGGACAGGAAGGAAAACATCACAAAGATATGTGTCTTTTTATTATTGCATCTCATAATACAAAGACACGAAGCAACTACCTAAAAACATCAACAAAACTGGAAGCAACATGATCCATAGCCTCCAGGTCTGGAGCTAGTCCCACTCATGTCCATCTGCTTCCAGAGCACCATGGCCATTGGCCTCAGCTGCCTGAAGATGAGCTCTCCCATGTCCTCATGTCCCCTGCGGTCGGGGTGGGACTCCTGGTGGTGGGGGTGGAAACACCCCGAAGCGTCGTCCACATCCAGCTGCACGACCAGCTCCCCTTCCATGTCCGCCTACTCCTTGCAGTCTGCCCTAATCGAACCTCTGCCTCTGGCTGGGAGGTCCTTCATTTATCCGCTGGTCATCTGCATAGCGGGTCGGACAGTCACGTGCCATGTGTCCAATCTCGCCGCAGGAGTAACATTGTCCACTCTCGGCATGACTGGCTCTGACTCCAACCCGGTTCCCCCGCACAACTAAACCTGGGTCGTGCAGTCGGCCACTGGTAGGTCTGGTCCTCTTGGACATCTACGTCGTCTGTCTACTGCCTGCTGCAGAAGACTCTGCCGCAAGCCAGCTAGTGGTGGGTCCGGCTGCTGGAGACTTCTCAGCAAGGAAACTCTTCACTAAGAGGGCTCTCTCCTACACCCCTGTCTGCGTCGGAATGTTTTGAGAATCAGCAGAATCTCTAATCTCTCGCCCGAGCCCCTGCTTGAAGGTTCGGGCCCTGAAGAACGGGTCCCATACCATATCTTTGGAGTAGCGCGAGAGGTCTGTGAACCTCGTTGAATACTATGCCACTATCATGCTGCCCTTCCGCAGCTGAAGTAGCTCCTGTATATGCACCGCTCGAAGAGTGTCTGGTACAAACTCTTCCCGGAATAGGCTCTCGAAGTATGCCCAAAGAAGTGTCGCCTCATCATGCATCTGGAGCATCAGGCTCCACCATCTGCCTGCTGCTGCCTGAAGAAGGCTGGCAACAAGGAACACCATGAAGTATACCGGCGTCCCCACTAGCCCGAAGACTCTCACCAAAGCCTCCAACCAATCCTCAGCCGCCTGCGGGTCCGTCTCTCCCCGGAACCTGGGTGGCCTCTGGCGCTGGAACTCGTGCAGTGCGCTCAAGTGACGTGAACCCTCTGCTGTTGGGGCTAGTGGAATCAGTGGCCTAACGGGTAGTAGTACCACTAGTGGCTCCGCTGGTGCCTAAAATGGAATAAAGCCTATTACTGAGGCCACATCGCTCGGCGGGCTGTCAGTACGAACAACTCTCGGGGCTCTAGCTGGTCGTTCGCGGGGAGGCATCCTGAAAGAACCAACATGACACGGTCAAACAATTATACCTGGTGAGCTGACCTGATTTGAGCTGATATTTAAATAAAACTTCTTGGAAACACAGACACAATCAGTGTTTTCGTGCACAAAGTCGGAATTCAGTTGTCAGGGTCCTGGTGTATGGATACGTCGGCCGCCAGCACCAAAACTGGACTCCCTGAACTGAAGACCACACTCGGTACTCTTAACACTATTGCTTCACAGAAAGAAAACATCAGAGTTATAAGTTCTACAGTATAACCAAATCCTCTGATACCAATTGTTATCAAATAACACAAGGGGGCCGGACTGCACAAACATGGCTGACCATCCTCCTTATTTCATGTTGGTTTCTTTGTGGTTTGGTACGGGAAGGCGTGGTGCCGTCGCACTACGCAGAATCAAGCAACAAGAAAATGCACGGCGTCGTCGCGCCGCGCCGTGAAAAGAAATAACAATGACGCGACGCCGTCGCTCCGCGTCAGAGAAACCGAAGACATCCGCAGACGGAGTTGGGCCACGGCGAAGGGGCGCGATTCAAACATGTCGCGACGGAGATCGACGAAGACGGCGTGTTTCGTTTTTGACGTGTGGATTGATGGGTGACGACAAACGAGGCCGTAAGGTAATTTTGAGGCCTTCGTTGTGAAGGTCGGGTCCCGGGGGTACCAAAGGCGAAGACGGCAGGAGAAACGGACCACCGGAGTGTGTCCGGTGGTCCGCGGAATGCGGCAGAGGTGCGCCGCCAGAAGTTGCCGGCGACAGTTGCCGCCGGCGTCAATCATCGGCGAAGGGGGGGGGGGGGGCGTGCAACCCCGCTGCTCGGCGGTGACCGCTCGGCCGCGGCCAGACGGTCGGGCCAGATTGGACCAATCTGGGCCGGGCTGGGCCAGGCCCAGCCGGGTCGGACACGGGTCGACCCAGGGGGGGTCGGCTCGGGTCGGCCCGGGCCCAGACCCCCCGTTTTCGGACCACTTTCGGTCAAATGGTCTTATCATGAGTTGTAGACCTCTGATTGATGTGCCGTCAGCGGAAACGCAATCCTTGGATTGAGGCGGTCGTTTCGATATATTACAGTCAAGGTTTCAGAGAACTTTGGGTTTGTCTGGGTTGGTTCGTACACGAAACCAACCAGGCCCTCGGAGCGGAAACGCTCGTAACTAGAGTTCCGGACGTCCGAATGACGTACCGTCTACTTTGTTGAATTCCTCTAAGTGAGACGGATCTTTTGGCTTACTCAGCTCGAGGTTTGGATTCCATCGAAGTAGGGTCGGATTGGTTCACTCACGAAACCAACCGGGCCCCTGAAACGAAAAAGCCAATAATTCACAGACCGGTCGTCTGATTGACGCGCCGTCTGTTTCGTTGAATTCCTCTTGATGAGACAGAACATTTGGTACACTTCGCCCGAGTTTTGGATGCAATTGGAGTATGGCCGGGTTGGATTGTACTCGAAATCCAACCGGGTCCGTGGAAAGGAAAAGCAGATATCTTTCAGACCAGACGTCTGTTTGACGAACCGTCAGCGGCGTTGGTGATCACATTGAGAAACAGTCCCTATGAGTATACCCTATGAGAGTTCGGGGTACAGTTGAGATACGGCCGGATTTGGTTCGCTCACGAAACCAACCGGGCCCCTAGGACGAAAAGGCCAGTAACTCACAGACCAGGCGTCTGATCGACGCGCTGTCTGTTGCGTTGAGACCCCTATGACGAGGTGGTACTTTGAGATACTTCATCATGGGACTTTGTGATACTTGGAGTATCGACCTGTAGCTTGTGGAGCGGACCCTCCCGGAGACGAGCGTACAGAGTACAGAGACCGTGTAGCTAGTTGAGACCTGACGATTGCTTGACCGACTCGACTTGGAGTGAGTCGACTAGCCCAGTGGATGAAGCGCCCGTTATTTGGAGACAAACCCATGGTGGACGGAGCGCTTTGTAGTTGGCCGAAAAGCCGCAGTACTCAACAGGAGGAGTACCTCTATAGGCTATTAGGGGGAGCGCCCGATATTTGGCGACTGACCCACAGCGGACCGAGCACTCGGTAGTTGGCCGCAGACCCGTGGTACTCGACAGGACGTGTACCTCAGTAGTCTTCGGTTAGTGAGCAGTACCTCGGAGTCGTGACAGGACCACTGTACACTCCAGAGACGGGACTCTTCAGCAGTTACGGTTTCGATAATAAAAATCCTGGTTTGAGCTGAGACTTTTGACCCTTGTGTTTACCTCATGATTGAGATGGGTCACTTGATAACTTAGGTATATGTATGGGCATATACATGGGTAGTGGTTATCCGTTGATTTCATGATTCTTGTGTTTCCTCATTATTGAGATGGGTTACTTGATAACTTAGGTATATGTATGGGCATATACCTAAGTAGAGTTTATCTGTTGAGATATTCCTTGTGGTTATCCTTGTTTGTTTTAGTGAGACCATGAGGGTCTCGGGGTCCCTACCAAATATTGTTATACTCACCCCTGCACGGGCTATGCCCGCACCTCGTTGTGTTGGTTGCAGACGATGGGCAGTGCTGACAGAGGCCGAGTGTTCGAGGACTGGATGGTTCCCGGAGGTGGAATACACGACGAGTCAGTACCCGGAGGTGGACTACACGATGAGTCAGTACCTGGAGGAGGACTTCACGGTGAGATGACACATGTAGGAGGTTGACGAGCGAGAGCGTTGAGGAGGCTATCAGTACCTATCCTTCAGGTAGGATCTGTGGTGGACGATCCAGGAGCTGCGCTATCTGTACCTACCCTTCAGGTAGGATCCGAGGAGGACGACCCATGAGCTGCTTCCTTCTTCCATCTGTTTTCCTTTTTCTGTTGTACTTTCGTTCAGTTGTAGCTGCACTTTCAGTTGGGTTTGTATTCTGGCCCATTTACTTTTCAGCACTTCCTTTTGTACATAGTGTTTGGCTCCGCTTTTACTCTGTGGTGTTTTGTTTACTTGTATAAAGGCAATTCCTTCCTAGTTATCAGGATTTTTGCCTTTGGTGCTAGTCGCCAGCCCCTGGCCTATGGAAGGCGGGCTTGGGGTAGTCACGGCACGGGCCCCGAGGACGGGTCGTGACAAATCCCTTACCTTAACTCTGGACTTCCTCCACAAATTATGAAACCTCATGTATAATAAATATAAGTTTATTTTACATCTTTCAAAGAACAGAATTCATATATATACCATATATTTTTTATTTATATCCTTATATTAATCTCTTATTAACAATTCCGTATTTTTGTTATGTTTCAAGTAATAATAACTCTGTTTTTCAAACATGTTTTGACATTTTATTCTTTATCCTTATACTTTTATCACACTAAAATTATATTCATAGTCATAAAAATAATATAAATATCATATATAAATATTATATATGTACTTATGGTTGTTTTTTAAATTTATAAGTTAAAAAAATACACCATTATTGGATATGGTAGGCCGTACATACACATAAATGATGTTTTCATTTTTTGACAATTTAAAAGATTAAATTTTTTTTGATATATTATCATTAAATAATCATTATTATTTTATATAAATCGTATATATTAATAAAATTATTCTGTTTTACTACCCATGTGGAATATATATGAAAAATGAATCACAACACATCATAGAAATGGTAATCCATATATATGCCTGAGTGACATTATTATTTCCGAAAGGTAAAAGGTAGATATAATATGATCATTAAATAATTATAATTATGTGATAAATATATTATATAAAAAATAAATATATCATAATCCCCATTCATAAAATATGGTCATTGAAAATTAATTTTATCCCTACATGTAGACGGTAAGTCATACATATGCATGAGCTATAATTTCACATCTTGTTTTATATGAAATGTGATGCATAATGGTGTGTTAAAAAAATATAAATATCTAGGATGACTAACTTATTAATTATTTATATATATCAACAGATTATAAGAGGTATAGATGAGTAGAAAAATAGAGTGATTGATTAGAGCAATTAAATCTTCTTCAAAAGGTGTCATTTTTTCTCCTCTAAACAACTATAGAGTTGGTTCTTCGGGAAATACCAAACCCTCTATAATGTGTTTTGGAAATTTTAGAATATATTTTTACAGTGTTTTGTCTAGAAATAATACTCAATGTTGCGAAATGATATGAGGGAGGATGTGTCCTTTAATAATGTAGCTGAGGGGAAATTTTTGGAATTTCTCAAAATATTAATTTAAAATAAATTGAATCTCAATCCATTTATTTCAAAATAGAATTTAATTAGAATATAATATTGTAAATGGTGGATATCCAATAAACCAATATATTTTAAACATGTTTTATTATATTTTAAACCTTATCATATTTATTATACCATAGTTAACCTATTTTAATTTTTAATATATTAACAATAGTTTCAATTTAATATGTGGATATTTTTACTTAGGTGTAAACTAAAACATAAATTGTAAATTTAGGATATTGTAAAAAAAAATTATTCTCTTTCACTTATTTAGTATTTTTATGAATTTTATCTAATTCAATTGAATATTATATTCAAATAATATCGTTAGTGTCAATTTTGAAACTATTCATTACATTGGCATTTTAAAAATCCATACAATAAGATAACATTGAAAAAATAATTTAATATACTCTGAATAGGTCATATTAACCTAAAAAATTATTTAATAATCCTAATTAATTTAATTTATATTAATTTTAGAATTTTTTATATCACTTATTTGAGTTTCTCAATAATTGAATAATTGTTGCATCGTTATTGTGTAATTATATTTTCTTATTATATCTTCACTAAAATTTAAAAAAAAATTATTTTTATTTAGATAAATATTTTATGTTTAATAATAATATAAATATTATTGAATATATTTATTTAACTTGATATTAAAAAAATTATATTTATTAAAAGTAAGAGTGTGGCATTATGTCACTCTCATTGATTTTAATAATATCCCAGTCATTATCAAAAAAAAACATTTCAATTAAATTATTCAATTAAGAAACTTTTGTTCTAAGGGTTTATTGTAATTAATACAACAACATTTTTAATGTTTTAGGGTAATTTTATAATACCTATAATATTATTTCTACTCTTAAATAACTGATTTACCCTTAATAATTACATTAAAAATAACTATGGTTACTATTCAAATTATCCAAAAATAAAAGGGTACTATTTAATAAATTTTGACCATATAATTAAAAATATTAAAATCATTTATCAAAATTAAACCCATATAATTCGATAAAATTAATTTAAAATTAATCACATTGACTGAATGAGAAAACTTGTGATAAAAGGTATAATGTTCAAAAGATTAAAAAAAATTATATCCAAATTCAAAGTGAAATTGATTCCAATGACCGAAATTGTATGAAATTATATAAAATTGATCACCATATACTTTAAAAACTATCATGAATTTAATTTTACACTGTACATTGTTTTTATGAAAATTTGATTTCATTTAAAATTCAGTATTTTTCACTATTATCAAAAGCTGAATCTTATCATAATAATACAAGAACTATGTAAACTAAATTTTTTATATATTTATTATAAATAATAAGTCTATTTTTCAGTATATAAAGTATTCATTCTTCAAAAATTTTATTTAAAATGGGTATGACATTAAATTTCTTTAATATTACCCTTTTGAAAAATATATTTTTTATTCATAAAAAATTTATTTATTTTTATCTTATGCATATCAAAGCTATTATGTGAGTGTCAAATAAAATGATTGAATATTTAATTTATAATTTATATTAAAAACATTCATCAATAGTGTAAATTTTAATTTATTAATGTCAAATTGTGTTTGTATATCGAGAAAAAAGCATTCTTAGAAAATATATTTCAATTCTTTCTTATTTTCATTTCTAGAAAATTAATATCCAAAAATATTCCTTTTATGTAAATTTTTAAATAATATTTTAATAATTTTTATTAATTTTGTTTTTTATTTCCATTCCAACTCCTTGTTAGTAACTATAATAAAATTTTAATTACCATATTAGTAGTTCATTTTAACTTGATAAGGCACTATCATGTGTATGACGCAAGATATCGATAGAACATAGCATTTTGTGTAACATAGGCCAATCATACTGTTGTGTGTACCAAAATCTAATATATTTATCACATGCATTTACATATTAACCAAGTGAGGCATATAATTCAATCCAAACATAGCCATTTTGTATAAGAAAATATATGCTTAGTTTTCTTGGAAATGAAAAATATCAAAAAGAATTAATTAATTCCAAAACATATTTGATAAAATCTCATGGTGTTATAAATTGTATCTTTTTTTCAACATTTTATTTTAATAATCCTTTTATTTTATGTTTTTAATAAACATCATTCTTGGATTTATGTTGTCACATTCTATATAGAAATATTCCTTTATCAACTTATTAAACATTATGTTTTAGTGACATTGAATATGTTTCTTCCAATTCCTTGTATTGATTTTATGTTTTCTCCCTAATACAAATGGATACCTATTACAGTATCTTGTTAATGATTTTTATCTTTTAGATCAAAATATTTCACCATTCTATATGAAATCCATGTGACTTATCTACATTTATCATGAGTTCTTCTTATGATCCCAAATCTAGTTCCCAAATAATTGGACATATTTCTCCTTTATTCTTTATAGTATCCCATCATTGTCAATAGTATAATAAAAAATAATAAAATTAGTCTTCACACATAATATTTTCAAATTATTAAATTAATTATAATATTTATAAAAATAATTATTTATGCCTTCATCTTGGGAGATAATATAATGTTTCAATGAAATATTATTGTCTCCAAAATGTTATAAAATATATAGATTGACCTATGAGATTTATTTTCTCATATTCATTCCTTCCACCATGTCGCCAAATGTTTATAAGCTAAGAATATTAATAAAAATAATTAATTCAATAATAAATATAAATAATTCAATCAAAAAAATTTATATGATCTACCAAATATCTAATGCCAACTAATATCCCCTAAAACATTTATAAAAAAAGATAACCTGATAGGGGTAATTTAGGGTGTGATTACTATTCCAATATGTATAAACTAATTTTTTAAAAGCCCATTATCCTAAATAATATTGAGATAATTATTAGTAGGGGTCACATTTATGCTCAAATTATGATTATAATTCCATTAATATTCACTTTTTCATATACGTAATCAAATTTATCCAATGATCATATAGAAAACACCTGAATTTATTACCAATAATGAATATTTAAGGACTCAATCAATACACAAGAATTTACACGTCTCATTCTAATTAGGGTATGTCTATGATAATACAATTGCAATTTTTCAATGAACCAAAATCCACTGAATCACATTATGTTCTGGGTATAAGTAAGGTGAATCATATCTAATGGCCCCTCCCATTATATTGGTTTTGGGATGATGAACGACCTATTTTGAATTACCCCCTAGTTCTTTTATCTACACACACCCCTCAAGAAAGATAAAAAACAGGTCACACATGCTAATACATGGATAGAATAGTATCACCCTTATTTTATATAGACTTTTCATTGATTGTTAATATCAAATGTCGTTGAGATAATCCTATTTTACAAACAAAATTAATATCATCACGATATACACATCAACTTCCTTTATAATAATTCAAATATATATCTATGAAATCACTCTTATTTTTTTGAAATATCTTTTTTGAGTAAAAATAATCTACTGTATATTTTCCCCTATATCTTCATTTCCGCCATTATGCAATAATATTATCATCTGTATATTTATATTGATATCATTTATATTTAGAAAGAATTTAATTCTCTATAATTTCCATTTCTATAATTCATGATATATTTCAAAAGGTATCATTGATTAAATTATTCAACATGTTATTTTTGGAATATTAATTTTGGATTTTACTCCCAATTCATTTCAAATTTCACCCATAAGAATAATATTGTATCTCTTAAAATATATTAGATTTAACACTAGTCAAACCACATAATTGAAAACATCATGGTGTGATGTTAAATCTAAATGAATAATACCATCATCCTCAGATATTTATGTAATTATCAACATAAAATTATATAATTTTTGAAGTGATATATCATTAAAACATATATTTAGTCTATATAAAAAGACATAATTAATCATTTATATATTAATTAACCCTTTAAAGTGAAAAAAATGATTTTATTTTAACTATATTATGATTTAAATATAACCATTAATCGTGAAACATAATATTTTATAATATTATATTCCTATACATAATATATAAATTTATTCACACACAACTAATATAGAATACCCTATTTTCCTAATTTCATTATAGAAAATTTGAATCAGATATCCTAACATGAACAAATCAGAGGATTATCGATGTGTTGTGACATCTCCATAAATAATGTATTGTATAAAATTAATGCATGATTCACTCTCTCTTGACCAAAACCTCTCCAATACTCACAAAACATTTTTCAAACATTAAATAATCATCTATATTAAATATCATTTTTATTTGAGATACTTTATCAGTCGTTCACTATATTAGGTCCCATTTAAGAACCCAGGGATGGAGAATGAATCGAGGTACCCCAAACATAAATCCTTTTTTACATCTTTAAAATTTTTTATTACAAATCGTGTACCCAACTATGTAGGAATTATATTAAACTGATTTCTTGACCCTAAACTACATTGAAATAAAATATTAATGCCAATATCTGATTCTTGTAGAGATGTAATGATTTTTACCTAGTTCAAAATTACTTGGCTGCTCCAAAGTGCATCCATTCAACATTGTGTCGATGAACCAGTCTACTACTAGTCTCCTTGATTTTAGTGGAAAAAGGCTATGGGTAATATATTACGAAGACCAATTCCCTTACAAGTTTCTTGGTAACCTAACAACCACCCAATGTAATATATCTCTTTAGAACACTACTTTATTCAACATCTATTGTTCACAACTCTAGGGTAGGGCTTCCATGAGCATACTTCTCTTATATTCCACTTTTTCTCACTACTATATGGGGTGATCACTATTCATTAATTAGTTTATCTTTCCATATTCTCTCATTCATGTAAATTATTGTAACATGTTATCTTCTATGAAATCAAATATTTGATTTGATTTCTAATTTATATCCTTATGTCAATACTCTTATCTTCACTAGAACACAAATGATGTTTATCTTGATTTTGTATTTTCCATGATATTTAAAAGAAAAAATATCACAAATGACAAATGATTATTTAATTCCTCAGCCCAATAAGAAATATGTCAGAATGTAGTTATTTTCAATTTTCATAAAATCAAAATTTAGAAGGATTATTATATATATACAAAATAGAACTCATTTTTATTAATAATTTATTTCAATATTCCTCACATTATATGAAAATCATGTTTTTAAAAGACTCAAACTACTTTTATCAACTACACATACACATCTCCACCTCTCATTATATATAGTTTGCATCATGTAAAATTCCATATCCTTGAAAACCATTGACATCCACTGATAAATAGTTTTCTAAAATTCAATCATGAATTGATAAAATAATGTAATTGACCATCATGTAAGAAGGCTAATTTATGGATGGAAATCCCTAAACTATTTAATAAACAGATAATTATGGAATGAATATTTTTTTTATTAAATTCACTACATCTCACCCATAATTTCATACTTCAATCCATTCTTCATTAATGGTTCTCTTTTACAGTTCCATGATGTTTGAAGAATTCATTAGCAAATCTAGAATCCCTTGACGTATTTTATTATTTGGTCATCATCTCCCAAAAAACATAGTGAAAAGACACTACACCAATGTTTAGTTCCCATATGTCCTGTCAAATTCATGTATATGGAAATACAAACCTATTTAGTCTATCACATTCTCTAATTTCCTTACATGCCCCAAATAAAATAATGTAATGGATTCACATATGTGAACTTATTCATATAGCTAGATTCATCTACATGGGAATCCTTCATATGTGATTCTCTCTTGCATTGAATTCAATTTCATCATCTAATTTTATTATGTGAACACTTTGTGTATGTGAATTAGTATACATAAACCCTTTCAAATATACATATGTAAGACATCCCATATGTGGGTACTTTGATATGTTTTAAATGAACTGTTTTTTCTTTATATTTGGGATAAATTTCCAATTTTTAATTTTCCAACAAGAGAAATCACATACACGGTTACATAGGTAGATTTTGTTGAAATTTTTTTTACTCCTCCAGAATAAACCATTTTACTTCCTGATAACATTCCGAAGGAATTTGTACCATAAAGATTATCCCATAAACTTATAAAATGGTTTTTTTAAGACTATCATCAGAGATATAATCATTATTCCCCTATTACATGATCTATGTAACACTTTGGCCTTTACATATAAATCTAAAAAAATAAACTACATATATCGATAAAGATCCATTTGTCAAAAAATTAAAATTACACCTCATCCACCTTCTCAATAATTGAAATGAACATAAATATGTCTAAAAATATTTATATAGTGTCAAAAAAACTCATTGGTATGATCCTGTAGTTTTTTTATGAAATTAACAACTCACTAATGGGTGTTCAATATTTTACTTTTTTGGGAATTTTTTTTAAAAGACACTCCATCAAACATCACCCCCCCTAAATTAAATACAAGGGTTTGATTATTAGAATAATAAATCCTGTATTTTTATACCTATAATGGTGTACTTGGGCCTTCTCACATTTATAATGGGGTTCTCCATTTTCAGCTCAAACTCACCATTTGAATGTTTTTTACTTTTTCTAGATTACGATTATTAGAGACTAATCTCCCCCTATATCAGAACATGGGTTTCCACGTGAATTTTACCTCCTCAGTTTTAAGGAAGGTAGTACAATAAATATCAAACCCCCTTGGTTAACCAGGGGTTCCTACTAGAGTTTAATTATCCCTTTGATGATAGGGGTTCCTTCTTCGCTTCTTTTCTATATTCCCCAATGTATAACCACTTGATCTTGTGGTATCACCTTTTTTAAATTCCCTTAATTATACTAATCATTGATTCACATGTGGGGAAGCATTTGAGTTTAATTGACTGATTGTATGCTTCAAATTTATTGATGTACTACACAATTCCAGAACATCTCACATTGTTTTACTTGATCAAGAAAATAAATGAGTGGATTTATAACTCAATAATAAGTCTATCAACATCTACTCTAATAATATTATTCCTATTATAAGTTTTCTAATTAATATATTTTTAAAATAGTTGTATATATATATATATATATAAATCATTATTCCAATAAAATTTCTTGTAGACTAATCTTTCACTTTCAATCAAAGACTAACATGTGATGTCCATCACACAAACACACCAAAAAGTTGTTGTATAAGATTTAATCAAATTTAGTATGAAAAATACAACTTGTTAAATCAATTTATCCCACTTTTAAAAAATAAAATAGTTACACCACATGATATTCATTCCTCTAGCACATCACTGTCTTCAAACATGGGAAAATGGGGCTTAACAGAAGTGAGAGATCATCTTCAAATACCGAAAAAATTCAAGATCCAACTCATGGCAAAAATCAATAAAATTATATTCATTATGTGTGGTTAATTATTTTAGAAAAACCATATTCATATTAGAAGAAATGGGAATAAAATATACATAAGAATTCTAATGCCAACTGTTGTAAAGAAAATACAAATATTCAAAAAATGACGATAATGTAGTTTCTCATGCTTTCTCCACTTCATTGGTCTATTAATTATTATATCTAATAATGATACTATTTTGTCAAAAAATGGACTTGATACTACTTTTTACCTCACATAAATATTTAAATCCACTTTTCTCTTAATTTCAGTCTCCTTTTATTGTCCAAATTTATGCACACAATGAGTGGTTTTCATATTCTATATTTTAAATTATCCTCCTATAGGAAACTTATTGGTGTATATGAAAATTTAAAACTCATTCCATAATATGTAAAGATGGTTCATGTGATGAATCGACTTGATAATTTTTTATATCAATTGAGACTTATAGTTCTCCTAACATTCACGTTCTTCATAGACTTTTTAGATTTAAAAAGACCTTTTGGATCTCATTCACAAGTGAATTTCTAGAAAATTTACCCCATAGAAAATGTATCCCCTTAATTATAGATTCAACAATCAAAACATAATAAAATACTTAATTCTGGGGGATAAGGGTGGCTAAAAAATTCTCAATTTGATGATTGGGGCTAGTCATATTTGAACAACACATTTCTTCTCACCTTAACATCTCTACATTTCAATTTTAGGAAGATGTAAGTTATCACTTCATCCACTTATTTTTATTCTATATCATTATTATTATTTATATTCTACTTATTTTT
Organism: Viscum album; assembly: GCA_963277665.1. Taxonomy (NCBI): domain Eukaryota; kingdom Viridiplantae; phylum Streptophyta; class Magnoliopsida; order Santalales; family Viscaceae; genus Viscum; species Viscum album. The sequence goes on along the minus strand of OY728165.1, from coordinate 63,847,484 downwards.
CTTTTATTTACTCTATAATATTAAAGAAGTCCACTTGTGCATTATTATTCCCTTATTGTCATGACATCACAACTACCATCGATTTTCATTCTCTGTTTGAGAATACTTTCACATGTCTTCATACATTAACATTTAGTCATTTTTGGTAGGCCACATAGGCATGCCTCTAATTTCACCTCCTTGATGGCCATTGGTTAAATCACATTTTTTCTTCTGAGGTAGGATTTTTTCTTGTTCTTTTAACTTCATCAATGTTAGAGAATATTTATTATTCGTCCTCAATATATTTTTTCTCTATATCCAAGAAGGATATTATGAGAATAATTATTTTTTGTCTGATTCACCCTTTGTTGAGATTTACTTCTATGATAAAAATCCTTGATCATGTTTTCCAGAACAACATGATTATTTTCCAAATAGACTATGTCTGTGTATTCCATAGAATGGAATATATTCTAATGGAATATTCTCTCTTATAGAAAGTCTTACAACTATAATCCATTTCCATGTGATCATATTTTAAACCAATAAAACATATACATTAATAATCATACATCATTAAATCATTTAATGAATAATATTTTGACATCATTGGAGTTATTATTTCATAGTTGTGCTCATTTTATGTGAAACATCTAATCATGTTATACACATTTCCTATAAAAATTTATAAATTTTTTTATACATTATTTAAGAGTATGACTCATGGATATACTTAAAACCGAGAGGGGGGTTATTTTGTTTTGGGAACATCATAAAAATTAAATTATATTTTATTCTATTAACCTCTTAGACCTATTAACATAATTATTCTACTATTTTAGTTTTATTATAGTATTAAAATATATGAAATAAAGTAAAAGATGTCATGGATAATTTTTCCAGGGTTCACTACTATATTAGAGTAACTAGTCCTTTTCATGTATTTTATTGACCAGCACATATATTCCCCACTATATTTTCATATAAAATTTAGTGTTGTGTCAAGAAAATAATCCCTAGATAATGTGTGAGTCCTAATAATTTATAAGGGTTATGAAAACCACACTACTTTTAGGGATTGGATATTACATTTTACAAAATGTATATCCTCACTAGTTCTATATAAAACCATCGAATATTATCTTCCCCTTATTTTTTGGGGGATTTGTTACCCCAAGAAAGTATTCCACCAGATGGGAAATATATTGACTATAATAGTGTTTATTTGTTCTCTACTTCTTCATATTAACTTGTTAGTAGAAATATAGGGGAAAGAAACTCAACTTATTCAGTCTAGAAAAATGATTTACAACTGATTCTTATTCAACTTATTCTGTATATAAAAATGTACATAGATCTTTTCTCCTCTCTTTTTCTTTTTTTATTATTGTGAAAATTTATATACATATTACATTATTATATTCATATCTTCTTTTATCTTTCCTCACCTCGTACCTATTCACAATGTAAGTCTACTTTTTGAGAAATATTCTGTTCATACAGGTACATGCATGTCTTATATTTTAACCATCTTCTGCTTCTTCTTAAAATCACTGCTTAATCGGGAGAGTCCATCTTGTATATAGTTGATCCCTTATTATTTCTCACTCACTTGATACAATGAATTTTTATTTCTATAATCTACTCTTCACAATAATGTACATAATTTTGTTCACACACAACTACATTATTAATTCAATCTCTTTTCAACTACCTAACTAATATCACGTGAATGTATTTTATATATTATATGAATGAAATTTTATTTTCCACTATTTCACAACTCAATCATGTGTATATAATTTTCCTTTAAATTAAATTAAATTAATTATTCCATATATATTTATTAGTGTTCTTCAATGATTCTTCTTGAGGCCTTAATATTGAGTTATATGTATTCCACAAAGCACAAAGACCACATTATCCATCATTATCTTTTCTCAATAGAAAGTGGGTGATTATTAACTTATAAAAACCAAAGATCATATTATTCCATAATAAACATGTACAAGAACTGCCTCACATATATTCTTCCATGTATTCATATGTTCTGTCAGGTTCATTATTTTGATTCAGGAAACACATTGCATTTCATAATTGGATCAATCTTGAAAGACATCATGTAGTGTGAGTATGTAAAACCTTTTTTCATTTCATTCATTGCATAAGTAAATAAACTATAGAAGGAAAAAATTATTATTTATTTAAGTATTTATTAAAGTAAAAAACTACGTATTAAGATAGTGAGACTGAATAACTCAATCACTGGCATATAAAGCCAGTTCATCAGGCAACGGTTCAGTTCCAAACTCTCTTTTTCATGTATACAAGTGGATCATGATATTCCTTCCACTTAACACTAAACCTAGTAGGATAACATAACCTATTACCTACCATATAATTGGAATCATGGGAATTTTATGTTTTAATTATGGAAAAATATCTCTCTTGGAATCACAAGCGACAATAGCCTTCTCTGGGAATTATTTCTGTATTTATAGGAGATTTTGTCCCACTTCTCAATAATTTCTCCACAACCTTATCCTCTAAAAAATATATCATTCCAATGATTGGGGAATTTGATATTTTAAAAATTCAAATATATATACATGGATTTCATTATTCTCCTTCACCATGTCAATCTTTTTTTCTGCCGTACTTCTTAAGTGAAAATCCCTCACATGATAATGAAAATACTTTCATGAAACTTATAAAAACATACCCACCTCAATAAATAATAATTCATTTAAATGACCTTATGTGAATTAATTTTATATTTAGTTAAAAATCATCTTTATAAATATTCCATTCATACATAATAAATATTACAATCATCATATCACCATTTTTTCATCTTTAGAATTTTTCAAATGTGGATTCGGATGATCATAGTGGTCCACGCACTGGTTGCTGATTTCTAATGTTTTAACATTCCACATGAATAACCCCTTAATAACTCAATTTGGAAGATAATGATGTGGTTATTAAAGATTCATGTCATCAATTTTGATTGGATAGTCATGATATATCAATATATTTTAAAGATTGGTGAATAGTATATGTGTGCACCTATCCCACATTTAAAACCTTCATAATTGATGTCATGACCCCCTCCCCATAAGGTGTACCCCTTTTGAGTTCGAAATGTGGGAAAGGAGAAAATGACCCCCGAGTCCCGCCTCTAGAAGGCCCCGGGTTGGTGACTAGAACTGAGGGTATAGTAAACATACAGATGGGAGGCATTACCTTCTATGAGAACACATGCTAAAGAGAAAGATAAGATAGACACCAAAAAACCCCAAATAAGAAAACAATATAAATGAAATCCCATGTACACATATGTAATGTCATGAAAAAACACTACAACTAAAAGGGGAAACATCAAATCCCCAAAAGACAGTAAAAAAACCAGCAACCACGAAGCCAAATAGCTCCTACAACCCCTAGCTAGTAGAAACCAGCCTAATATCCAACCTACTCCAAGTGACCAAAAAATGGTTTATATATACATTGGGTGAGTATAATAATATACTCAGTAAGATCCTCCCTGAATTCTCTCAAGTAAAAGTAAAGAATGCATGCTAATGGACAATGAACAACAAGCAAAACTAACTTGTCACCTAAACAGGTATACTATGTTTCGAGCCTCACCATAGCTACTCTCACCATGTAATGCATAAAATAGTATATAATATAGTAAAGAATATCAAGGGTACCCCGCTACTAATTCCCCACTAGTTTTCTGCTTTTCCCCAATGCGGCACATCCCGAGAATCTCTCTCCCAAAAGGCTTGCCCTTAGACACCAGTGTGAAGCACCACAACATAAACCTCATGCAATAAAACCACCATGTCCATGAAACAAAAATAGAAACCTGGTGGTTTCTAGGAGCCACCACAACTTGCATAACGTGAATCATAGGTCGAGCATTATACCTCAATCCATTATTGCCCACACACTATGTAAGAATCCTCAAGACATCAAATCATATACATCATACACCTATAATAGTCCACAGGATGTTATATCCAGAATATATCTGTGTCAATAACCACAAGCCATTACATCCCTCTACACACATATATGGGGAAAACTAAGAACTATACCTACAAACCCCAGTAATTACCAAGAGAAGAGAGCGATGCCAAATGGGGTAGTCAGCCATCCATCCTCCCACCAAAATGTTGGGGAAACCCCCCCCCCCCCGGGGATTAGAATCCCTGAGGTGTGTGTTTCCCTAACTGAGGGGGTGGAGTAGTGTATAGAAACAAAAAATGCAGAATATACTATAGCTAACAGCCACACTATGGGCATAACATGGTCTTCAACTCAACTGAAGCTAACACCTCTCAGATTCCTGGACAACACTTCTAAGACTCGGTATCCTATAAATACACGACCATTTAAAGAGAATTACTGCATTACTTAATTCCCTTTTTATCAGATGCACTTTATGTTAATTAATTCTTTAAACATTAATTAACCATTAAAAATTCCCCATTATATTTCATTAGCATCACACCTAATGTCTAATTTCCTCCACATTGCATCCCAGCAAGCTCCAACCCCATGGGTTAACATAATTTATTTAATTATTTATTTATATAATTACTTTCCCATATTCCTGGGCATTATAGAAAAACATTCTATGATACTAAATAGAAGCGAGCACAACACGGTGAGTAGATGAACTACCCGTCGAGCCTTTGCTACCTATAGGAAGGGCATAGACCCATCCTCCCTTAACAATTTAAACACAAATTTCATGTCGCCAAACCCATCTGTCTTCTCCCATTTTAGAAGAAGGGAAATCAAGACAAGTATCCTTGAGCAGTGGAGAATTTAAAGCTGATAAAAAACCAATGAGAACCAGTAAGCATCCAACATTTACACCCAACTCATTTCATCATCCTCGATGTCCTCCCCGACACCCACATGCATTAGCTGTTGCATCATTCCACTCTAGGAATCAACTTCTTCCACAAATAATAGGCCTCCATGCCCCCACATATCAAAATAGCCATCCAGGCTCACATCACAACACAAGCAGCAGCAAAACAAACATCATACCAATTGGGCTCTTGGCCCTTAAACAAGAAAAAGGGTAACTCCGAACCCTATAAAGGATTATGTTTTATCACAAAACATGTTCTTCAGTCCAAATTAAATTAAATAATTTATTATTAATAGGTTCCATCATTGGGAAACCAAAAAAATAAGATTCACAAATTGATTAAACATTAATACTACATCCATTTGGCTAACATAAAATTACAATAACAACAATATAATTCATTCAAATGCCTCTTTATATTTATCGAGATAACTATCAATTAATTCTGGCTTTACGTTCTTTACCAATTTCCATCATGAACTAAAATCTAACAAAGAAAGCATAGATATAACACTATCAAGAAAAACAAGAGTCCATAACATTTGATTGATATCAATTTATTTATCTAGTTCATATATTTATTAGGTCAATTCCATTATAATATAGTGGGATAAGACATGATAACTATACAATTGCTCGTAAAAGAAAATAAACGTAATGAATCCCCTAACTCAAACAGTTCTTGATGTTCTTTATACAAGAACAAGCCACACAATAGGTTACTATCATCTCCCCTGTGACAACTGTATCCACCTGAGGATGCAGAGACACCACCACATCATCTTAAAACCAAGAAAATCCTACTAGGAACATGGGGGTAAATTTTCACAAAATTTCATGGAGAAATAGAAATAGATAAGCCCAAAATAATGATGATATATCATACCTTATATCAAAGATTGATCGATACTACTTGGTTGCATCAAAATATAGTGGAGCCAATCCTAGGAGGAATGATTGATTGTGCAACTCCTATGGGATGGAAAGAATGATTCGAGCATCTCACAACAGAGAACAAGGAGGATGAACTAGGGTGGAAGATATATCATCCTTTTACATTATTTAACAAATCATTGGTTTAAGATAAATTAGATTTCTATTAAAATCATATCACATTGAACCTTGTGGTTTGACCAAATAAAAGCATCCTGATCCTTAAAAAAATTAATATAGGAGTAATGGCCTTTGAATCAGCCTATGATTCCTTAAAATGAGGCTTTAAATGCATTTTATATCAAAGTAAATGATAAAGGGGAAAAACTATAGGATGTTGTAAGCACTTTTCACAAACTCAAAATTTGGAAATGGAAAAACACTATTCATGAACCTCAGCATTTAAACCTCTCCATTAGAACCTCTCCATTCTGGAAACACTATTCATGATTCTCATCATTGAAACCTCACTGTTGGGTCCTCACCGTTCTGGAAACACTAATCATGAACCTCACCATTTTAAAAACACTATTCATGAATCTCACCATTGAAAACTCACCATTGAAACCTCGCCATTTTAGAAACACTGTTCATGAACCTCAATATTGAAACCACACCGTTGGAACCTCGCTGTTCTAGAAACACTGTTAGCGAACCTCACTACTGAGACCTCACTGGTGGAACCTCTCTATTCTTGAAACACTATTCATGAACCACATCGTTGAAACCTCACCGATGGAGCCTCACCCTTCTATAAATTCTATTCATCAACCATACTATTGAAACTGTTCACCTCAACCTCACCGATGGAACCATTCACATCGACCTCAATGATGGAACTGTTCTCATCGACATCACTGATGGAATGCTAAAATCCACCTCACCGATGGAACGTTTCACATCAACCTCACCAATGGACCTGTTCACATCGACCTCACCAAAGGAACTGTTCCCAACCACCACGCCAATGGATTTGTTCCCATCAACCTCACTGATTAATCTATTCACCTCAACCTCACTGATGGATTTGTTCACATCGACATCACTGATGGAACTCTTCACTTTGACCTCACTGATGGAATTTTTCACATCGACCTCACCGATGGAACTCTTTACATCGACCTCACCGATGGAACTATTCAAATTGACCTCTCTGATGGAACTATTCACCTCAACCTCACTGATGGAACTGTTCACATCAACCTCACTAATGGAACTATTCACTTCGACCTCTCAGAACACCTCAAACACCAGATTTTCGAAAAGGAATGGACTATAGAGTTTCAATCCATTAAATCAAATACCTCTCAAAAAAATTCTTCCTCAACAATTCAAAACCAACCTAGAAGTAAACAAAAAAGAATTCTGAACAACCACCCATTGAGATACCTCTCAATAGAGATCCAACAACAAGAAGCATAAAAAAAAGTCATCTCGTAAACATGAATTGTCTACAACCTTAATGGGGACATCGTTACAGGGAAATAGTTAAAAATCAAACAACTCTAGGTACTGGTCAGGTATCTCTGACACACGTTCCCAAGTACTCTCCTCCATGCCACCATGTCACCCCAATACATGAACTAAGAGGATAGAATGCATGCACAACACCTTCTCTTTGGAGTAATCGATCTCCAAAGTCTGCTCCTCGACGGTCGCATCAACATCAACGATGATCTCTCCCCAATTGATTATGTGTGAGTTGATATAATGATAACGATGGAGTTGTGATACATGGAAAACATCATGTATCTTAATCATCTATGGAGGAAGTGCTACTCGATACACCACATCCCAAACATGATCCAAAATCTCAAAGGGCCCAAAAAACCAAGGATAAAGATTACTCTGATGACCTAACCATCGATGCCCACAATGGGGAGTCGCCTTCATAAACATGTGATCCCCAATATCAAACTAGAGAGGTCTCTTACTTTGACCATTTTATTATTTATGATGATCTTGTGCTATCTTCATCCACTCGCGAATCACCTAAACCATCTCTGTTGTATGCAGCACTAGTTCTAGTGCGATAATTTCAAACTCTCCGACCATAGTCCAGTACAATGGATAAATGCAAGTCCATCCATACAAGTCTTCAAATGTTGCATTACTGATGGTGGAGTGAAAAATATGGTTGTAAGAGAACTCCACAAAGGGTATGTGCCTCATCCACGAACCTCTGAAATTCCAGGCATAAGAGCATAACATGTCTTCTAGAGTTTGGATGGTCCGCTATGCCTGACCATCCGTATGGGGATGAAAAGTAGTTCTAAGGCATATCTGAGAACCAAAAGCATGTTGGAGACCTCTCCAGACCCTATAGTTAAAAGAAGGATCTCGATCAGAAATGATCATCCTTGGAAATCCATGAATTCTCACCTCCTCCTCCAGATACTGCCTCGACAAAAATTCCACTGATAATGACTCCATGATTTCAATGAAGTGGGTTGATTTTGTAAAATGATCAACTACCACCCAAAAGTATCTTGTCATCCCTGAGCTCAAGGTAAACTTGTAAAAAATTCCATTGAGATTTCCTACCACTTCCACTTAGGAACATCAAAAGGCAAGAGAAAACCACTAGGAACACGATGTTCATCCTTCACCTTTTGGTAGACCAAACATCGAGACACAAACTCCTCAACCGCACACTTCAACATAGGCCTCCAAAACTGGCTCCTCAAGGCTCGTTATATCTTTGTCATGTTAGGATACACTGCTAAATGAAAACTATATAACTCTATAAGAATCATCTTGTGCTTCGTCAAAGGAACAAATATCCATCCGTGATACGACAATCATTTTTTTCATCCTCAGACCAACCATCAGGGTCCACTCTACTAAAAACCCGATCTCTCCAAACCTCCACCTCTAGATCCCCAAACTAGGACTCTTCCACCTGTTTGACCAGAGATGAATGCACTATCATCTGAAAAAGTAAACCTATTCCCCCAACATCTCTTATATCCAGATGAATGCTGATATTTCTTCTATTACCCACCAGAAGTCACCAGATTCAAGCAGTTCATCACTACAAGACTTCCGACTCAGTGTATAAGCAATAACATTTCCCTTTCTAGGTGTATACGATATTTCGATGTTGTATTACTATAAGAACTCAATCCATCGACGATGTCGTTTGTTCATGTCACACTGGGTGAAAACACACCATAAACTCTTTGGATTGGTGAAAACCACAAAGATCTCATCAATGAGATAATGTATCTACAACTTCAGATCAAACACCACAATTGTTAAATCAAGATCATGGGTGGAATATTTATGTTCATGGGGATGCAACAATCGGGACCCATAAGAATCAACTAATCTCTGATGAATCAGAACACGAACTAACCATAGATGTGAATAATCACTGAAAATATCCAACACAACTTCATATTCTAGAAGACAATGAACTGGAGCACTTACTAACATCTTTTTTAGATACTCGAAATCTTCCGAGCACTGATCAGTCCATATGAACTATTGATCATTCCTAGAAAAAGTTGTCAGGTGAGTTTCGACATGAGAGATATCAGTAACGAACCTCCTGTAGTAGCCTGTGAGACAAATGAAACTTCACACCTCTATCACTATCATGGGGGCTACCCAAGACACAACTACTTCTATCGTCAATGGATCTATAGCCACTCCATCCTAGCACAGAACATTCCTCAAGAAACGGAATTCATGAGCCAAAATCTCACACTTCAGAAACTTCCGAAATAGCTGATGTTGACGAAGAACTCCCAAAAACAACGTGTATATGCTCAACATGATCCTCATTAGATGTGAATTTCACAAGGATTTCATCAATGAAAACCAACACGAACATGTCCAGAATGTCATAGAAAATAGCGTTCATCAATCCCATGAACACAGCTGGATATTTTTTCATTTTTAATGGCATTACAAAAAACTCAATTCCCATGAAGACAACAGAAAGAAGTCTTCTGTATATCATCATCCTTCACACGCGTCTGATGATATCCTGGCCACAAGTCTATCTTTGAGAACCAACATTCACCCTTCTATTTATCGAATAAATCATCAATACGTGGAAGAGGAGAGTGATTCTTCACTGTCACATTGTTTAAGCGATTATTATCGACACCCAACCGCAAACTACTGTCAGTCTACTTCATGATCAAAACTCATGCACCCCACAGTGACACATTCGACCAAACACAAACACACTATAATAGACCATAAATCTTTAAAAGTAACTATCGTAATTCATTAGATTTCATCCTTTGTGGAAACATTGAGATTGGAGATGCTCTTGTTTGTAGATTGATCCCAAACTCGATCTCTCGTCGAGGGGGTAATGCTATAACCTCTTCTAGAAAGACACCAGGGTACACTTCTACTACCCTAGGAAATGAAAACTGATGAATCTTTCATGAACTCAGCATCAACTCAGCCATCATCGATGATAATGATGGAACATGCCTTTGACCCATCCGAGGGTCTCACTCACCAATGAACTCCATTTTCTCTCCATCTACGTCAAATAACACAATCCGTATCTTGATGCAATCCCCGATATCCTACACCGAATACAAAAAATCCATGTCAATGATTACATCATATGGTTGTATTCATAATCATAGGAAAACTCCCCAAGAGCGGTGCCACCCCAATGCTAGCTCACGGTCTCTACATATTTCAAATAAGTCATCTCGGCCTCCCACTGGTGTAGTAAATGAAAGGGGCATTGGAAGATTCTCCGCCTCAAGTCCCAAAGCATGGACATGGGTAGGTGATATGAAAGTGTGTTTCTCTTAAATCAAATGTGGAATGAAAGATGTTTGAAAATCAGAAAAAGGTACCTCTAATGACTTCTAACTCTCTTAGAGGTGGCAACGCTAAAGCATGAAGCTGTCCATGACCTCCTCCACGGCCTCTCTGACCCTGATGATCGCCACCCCGACGGTTGCGCTCTTCTCTCCGATGACAAGCAGCATCATGGGATTTTCCTTTTCCTACCACATCTACCCTCTAATGGTCCAATGTTAGTGCATCCAACGGGTGTAGCCTCGACAGGAACTACCTCAACAGAGGTACATGGAGGGGAGCACCTGGTGCACAATAACTGCTCTGAAAATTATGACACACTCACTACTGATGACCACGAACACCACAAAAAAAGTGATTGATCCCTTGGAAAAGACCTGAGAGCCACTGCCTTTGAAGAAATGCGATGCTGAGGGCTTGGACCTACCACCATCTAAACAAAAACTCTTCTACCCGGAAAAACTGTAAACCCGAACCATAGCTCTGCTTCTTGAGGAATCATGACGAATACCCTCTTGTTATGATTCAGTTCCCGCCAAATTCCTCTGGACAACCTATGCCCTTTCCATCACCTCAAGATATGTCTTTACCATAAATGGGGTGACCTATTGTAGGATCTATGGATGCAAACCCTCCTCGAAATGCCTTACCCTGGCCTCCTCGTCTGGCAACAGGTGTGAAGCATATCATAAAAGTATCCTAAAATGGATTCCAAAATCGTGCACAATGGATATCCCCTGTCGATGGGTAAAAAGCTCATGGAAGGTGGACGACCTCATTGTCGAAGAGAGAAACTTGACACTTAACTGGTCTTGGAACTCCTCTCATGAGATCGCTCACTCCTCGCGATCCCAGAGGAACAAGAACCACCACTGCCTCGTGGCTCTATGCAACACCTTCACAACCATGGACACCTAGTGTTCCTTCCAATCATGGATCAAACTGAACCCTATATCGACCACCTCCAACCAGTATTCCATGACTGCATATGAAACTAATCCCTCGTACTTCTGAAAACTCGGGTGTTAAAACTTTTAGAGTGTCCTCCTCCAAGGGTCTTCATCGTCAACCTCTACCCTACTGCGATCTGCTGGCACAACCTGCTAGACATCTTCCATGCGATCCTAACGAGGACGTAGACATGGAACCATAACTATAAAATAACAAATATTTAGATCTCCTAAACCTAAACTAATGAATACTTAGAATTATTTAATTATTTGTTTTCTTTTATTCATTTTAGTTTACCCTATCCCAACTTCTACCCATTAAATCACATGCACAAGGAAGAATGATGCATGATCCTCTCCTAGGTCTCTACCCTGAAACTAGTATCACATCGTTTATTAGCCATTATAAACATAATAGTCCATACATCTGAACATAGGGGGCCTTAAACGACTATGTCACAACTAGTATCAAGTTTCTACATCACTTGATAAATATGACTAATATTGATTCCCCACCAACCCATGCAACCTATCTTGTGCCTAACTCCAAACACCATCCTATCCCTCAACCTCCCTCTGATACCACTCTGTCATGAACCCCTCCCCACATGTTGTACCCCTTTTGGTCCAGCAATGTGATAAGGGAGATAATGACCCCTGAGTCCCGCCTCCAGTAGGCCCTAGGTTGGCGACTAGTACCTAGGGTATTTGTAAACACAGATATGGGAGGCATTACCCTCTTATAGATCACATTTGAAATATAAATATAAGACAGAAAACAACCAACACCATCACATATGACAATATAAATTAAATCCCAAGTACACATATGTAATGTCATGAAAAACCACTACAATTGAAAGGGGAAAACTGCAAGTACCCAAAAAAGTAAAAACAACAGTAACCACGAAGCCCAAACAGCTCCTGCAACCCCAGGCTAGTAGAAACTAACCTAATCTCCAACATGCATTATGTGACCTAAAAAAAGTTTTTATATACATAGGGTTAGTATAATAGTATACTATGTAGAATCCTCCCCGAAGCCTATCATGCAAACATAAAGAAATCATGCTAAATCACAGTGAACAAAAAGTGAAACTAACTCATCACCAAAATATGTACACTATGTTCCCGACTTACCATGGGTACTCTCACCAGGTAACACATACAAGAGTATATAATATAATAATGAGTATCCAAGGTACTCTGCTACAACTTCCCCACTGGTTTTCCACTTTTCCCCAATATAACACGTCCTGAGCATCTCTCTCCCAAAAGGCTTTCTTGCAAACACCTGGGAAAAGCACCAAAACATACACCTCATGCAGCAAAACCATGATATACACAAAAGAAAAGTAACCATGTAGTTTTTAGGAGATACCATAGCTCACATAATGTGTATCAAATTTAAAACATTATACCTTAATCCATTACAGCAATCATAGTGAGTAATAATCCTTAATACAACTTAGTCTATAGATGTTACACCTATAGTTTTCCATAGGAAACAATATCTCGAATATATGTGTGTGAATAACCACAAGCCATTACAACCCACTACACACATATATAGGAAAAACTAACCACTTTATCTATCAGCAAAAGTAACTAGAAAGAGAAGATAATGGGGCTAAATGGGGTAATTTTCATCCATCCTCCAAAAAAATTGTTGGGAAAAACACCCCCATGGCTCAGAATCCCCAGGGTGTTAGTTTCCCTAACTGACGGGGTGGAGTAGTGTATAGAAACACAAAAAGTGTAGAATATACTATAGCTCATAGCCACACTATGGGAATAACCTATTCATTCATGAAACTATATCTAACGCCTCTTAGACTCCTTGATTCCACTTCTAAAACTACATATCCTATAAGCACACAACAATTTAAAGAGATTTATTACATTACTTCATTACCTTTTTTTCAGTTTAACTTTACATTAATTAATTCTATAAACATTAATTAACCATTAACACTTCCGCAATATATTTAATTAGCATCACACACACTGTCCACTTTCCTCAGCATTGCGTCCAAGAAAGTTCCAACACCATTGGTTAACATCATTTATTCAATTATTTCTTTACAATATTAACTTTTTATATTCCCGTGAATTCTAGAAAAAAATTATATACTACTAAACACAGGTGGCTTAACCCGGTGAGTTGATGAACTACTCGTTGAGACATTTCCGCTTATATCAAGACCATAGACCCATCCCCCATTAAGAAAATTAACATAGAAAGCACATGGAATACCCCACACATCTTCGCCCCTTTCGTAATTATGGGTAAGCAAGACTGGCTTCCATGACTAGTGGGGAATATTAAGTAGATAAACCACCAATAAGAATCAGCTAACATCCAACATTCACACCCAACCCATTTCATCATCCCTAGTTTCCTCCCCAACACCCACATACATAACCTTGTGCATCCCTCCACTCTAGGAATCAATCGATGCCACAACCAACAGGTCTCTATGCCCCCACATATCACAATATCCATCTAGGCTCACATCACAACACATGCAGCATGATAACAAACATCATTTCAACTTGTCTCTTGACCCTTAAACAAGCAAGAGGGTAACTAAGAACCCTACAAGGAATTATCTTTTATCAAAAAACCATTTCTAATATCAATAATGATTTAACCAATTTATTATTCATAGGTTCCCTCTTCAAGAATCCTAAACAGTAAGTTTTCCCAAATTGATTAAACATTAGTACTATATTAATTTGGTTGACATAAAATTACAACTACAATAATCAGATTCATTTACATGCCTTTTTATATTTATCAAGACAATTATCAATTAATTATTTCTTTACGTTCTTTACAAATTATTATCAAGATTGAAAAGATTACAAAGAAATTGTATATATAACACTATCTAAAAAAAGAGACAATAACATACGATCGATGTCAATTTATTTAAATTGGATCAAATATTTATTATGTCGATTCTATTGTGATCTAGTGCAATAAAACATGCTATCTATAATGAGGCATTAAAAAGAAAAGATAGGTAATGAATCCCATACCACCAATAGTTCTTGATGTTCTTTATACGAGAATGAGCCACAAAACAGGTTACAATCTCCTCCCCTGTAAAAACTACATCCACCCAAGGATGCCGAGACACTACCACATCGGCCAACATCCCAGAAAATACCATTAGGAACGTGGGGGTAGAATTTTAAAAAAGGTAAAAGAGAAATAGAAGGATATTACCCCAAAATAATGATCATAGATCCTACCTTATATCGAATAATGATCGATACATTTTGTTTCATCAAAATAGAGTGGAAAAAATCCAAAGAAGAAATTTTGATTGGGAAACTCCTATGGGATGGAATGAAAGCATCAAGTGTGTCACAGTCAAGAACAAGGAGAATGATCTATGGAGGAAGATATATCGTCCCTTTAGAATAATTAATGGTGTAGTGTTTTAAGATACTCTTGATTTTCCATTAAAAGTGGATCACATTGAACCACATGGTTTGATGAAGTAAAACCATCATGATCCTTAGGGAAAATAATATAGGAGTTATGGCCTTTTAATAGGCCTTAGAGTACCTAAAATGAAGCATTAAATGCATTTTAAATCAAATGTCACATTAAAGGGGTGAACTATAGGAAGCTGGAAATGATGTTCACGAACTCAAAATTTGAAAAAACAAAGACACTATTCATGACCATCACCATTGAAACATCACTGTTAGAACCTAACCATTTTGAAAAAACTATTCAATAACCTTACCATTGAAACCTTACTTTTGGAACCTGACCTTCCTAAAAATACTGTTCACGAACCACACCGTTGAAACCTTACCGTTGGAACCTCTTCGTTCTAGAATATTGTTCATGAACCTCACCATTGAAACCTCACCGTTGGAACGTCACTAATCTCGAAACACATTTCATGAACTTCACCATTGAAAATATTCACCTCAACCTCAAAAATAGAACTGTTCACATCTACCTCACTAATGGAACTGTTCACATCGACCTCGCAGATGGAATTGTTCACCTCAAACTCACAGATGGAAAACTTCACATCGACCCCACCGATCGAACTGTTGGAATCGACCTCACTGATGGAACTATTCCCATGATCCTCATAGATGGAACTATTCACATCGACCTCACTGATGGAACTGTTCACATCGACCTCACCGATGGAAATGTTCACATCGACCTCACCGATTGAACTATTTACCTCGACCTCCCGGAACACCTAAAACACCAGAGTTTTGCAATTGAATGGGCCATAAAGTTCCGGGGCCTTATAGTTGACCACTTATTTATAATAATATCTTTAATGTTGACACCTCAAGCTAGAATGAGGGTTAAATACTAGTAACTCTTAACACAATACCTTCATGAGTAGTGTCTCGCAGGTGCGGTCCAATAAGTCTCATTCTTGTGTTCCATATGCATCTATGATGGGACCCTCTCCATGGGAGCTATGATTTCCCTCACACATACTTCCATTTGTCTACTATGTTTTCCTACCTCCCACATGGTTGACACATATGGCCAAAAGTGTTTTATTTGGGTTTGTTGTGGTTTTATGGTTATCTATATTTTTTGGTGGAAATATTTAAAAGAATATAATAATCATTTAATCCTTATCCAACCCGAAATTATTCGTTATTTATCCTTCATGAAAATGTATGATATATATTCCTTTTTTAGAGACTTCAAGAATATTCCTAAAATTATTTCTCAAACCTAATAAAAATAAATATTTTTTTATGTATTTTTTCAAAACTTCTAAAGAAATACTGAAATATTTTATGCTCTACTTCTATTTCCGTAATGAAAAAATATATGTAACCACTGAAAAAGTATTTGATATAAAGAATAAATCAATAATAATTAGATTCTATCAAAAATTATTTAAATATGTTTCCAAAAATAAAAATTCATGGGGACTTATTTTCCATTTTATTCTTACAGGCAGTTTCAACTTTCTTACCAGGCATAATACTTCACCAGAACATTCTAGTAGCTTTTTAATTATAAATTATTCCTCATATAGATATCAATATTATAATTATATTTGATTAAAACACAATGAAAACCACTGATAACCAATATCAACAATTTAAAACCTAAAACTAATTTAAAATGAGGTCTCCAAAATCTACCCCTTTGATTTTTTTAGAGAGGCCTCCAAATTTATTTCCAAACAATTATGTCAATATTTGAATCTCTATCTTCAACCCCATTTTAATTATTCAATCATTCATTTAATTTTTTCTCCCCATTATCTATATGAAAGACAAAGTACCTAGGAAATGGTTTTCAATACATTCTTAAGTAATGTTTTATCAATCATTTCACTCTATGTCTATGTGATTAATGATCAGTGTAAAAAATAAGAGGACTGATTTAGAAAACAAAGTTTTCTCTTAACAAATGATCATTATCCCTCATGGAATGAGAAATCTCAAAACTTTATTCAAGTGTAATGAACTTTTATTCTAGGATAAACATACTACATGAGAAATTAAACTTTTGTAATAATAATGAACCTATAAATCATGAACTCAATTCAATAATAAATTACAAAAAATCAAGTGCACCATGAAGGATAAGTAGCTTTTGAACACTTCTATACAACCACTTTTATTAATTCAATGATTAATTTAATTACTCCCCTTGGGTGTTATGTTTTTCATTTTTTTAACAAATTATTAGAGATTATGAAAACACCAAAATATTCTAATGAAATGATCTACAATAAATTTTCTGAAAAATCATATTTTCATGAAACAATATTTTATACAATCTTTATCATAATTCATAATTGGTATCCCCATAATTGGAGACACTCATAAACATATTCGTAACAAATTACACCATAAACAATGTATTTTAAGGTGCTCCAATTTGGATACTACATGAAAAAGGATATTCATATTATAAATATCCATGTTTGGAAACTTATACAACTATACAAAGGATTTTATTCTTTAAAACATATTTATTAGTATAACAAATATAATATCAAATGGAGATGAATTATTTTTTATCATTGGTATTCATGATATTAAAAAAAATCTAAAAAGTCATCAAATTCAAATTCAATTAAAAAAATTTATAATCACAAATATTATACAGAAATATTAATAGAATAAGGTTGATACTTCCTTGATTCCCAGGGTGAACATCAATTTTGTTATTTTTTTCTCAACCAAATATCTTTACTTATTCCACTCTTTAGACATCCACATAAGAATTTTAATCTGGATTGAGTCATTGTTGATATTATCCATTCATAAATTTATTTCTTATGGAGCATTTTGTTTTTAAAATATTTTATGGTACTTCCATCACCTGGTGAAACTTTTATCATTTTAGAGTTTTAATATTATACCAAAATTGTTGGAAAACTATCATTATAAGTGTTTCTCATTATCTTTCATTATAAATTAAAAAAAATCATCATGTTGAAGCCTTTATCTCCCTTTTCAACTATAATTTTTTTTATGTTTATTCCATTTTTATCATTCATTCAAAATAATATGGCGACATAACTAGAATGTCATTATAAACTTTGGCATCATGTTTGGATATTTTACATAGAAATTTTTTAGTTTCATCCTTCTTATATTTACTTTTTTATGAATCACTTTACATCATATTATAGAATTTAAAGTCCAATTTATTTTTTCCTTTTTAACTTAAATATTCATAGGGGATTTGTTTTTTACAAATATCTTATGATTTCTTCCCAAGGATTCTTCTTCCCTCTTACCCAATATTTCTACTGTAATTTTCATAGCATCTTCTGATACATGCCAATAAGACTGTGCACCATTCATATGACTACCATCTTATCCAACATCAAATTTATTTTAATATATTCTATAACCATTGGGGTTAGTCATTATCTCTAGATTTCCCCCACTTGAAATGGAATTACATTAAGATTTATAATTTATATGATTATACAAAATATTTAATTCAGAATGCATTAAACTATTACAACACCAATGATGACTCTAATAGCTTGATCTGGAGAAATTTTTTGATCCATCTCTACAAATATTTGGACTCTTCATAGAGAACTACCTTACACACTATTTTTTCTATCCACCATAGTCATGGTGGTAGACTAAATATCACATTTGTTCATCGATAAATGTATAGAATTTTTTCCACCATTCATTATTCATGATAAAATATTGAAAATAATTATTTTATGATGGTATTGATGGTATATAATTATTCATAACTTCCTATGATAGATCCTTAAATTAAGCCCTGAAATTTTGATCACATGTTGTTGTTTTTTCGTTTGTAGAATCCAACAATGAGCATTGATTAACAGAAGCAACATTGTCACTCTTTTGTGATGTCTCAATATGTTACATCTTAATATTGGCAAACTAAACATCCAAATGTAGGAATTTTATATTGAGGGTGTTTTTATGACCATAAATCATAACAACCAGCTCTTCAAAATCTCTCTTCACCTTTTTAAATACCTCTTCATACAAATAACTTTGTTTTTATAATTAATCAAGACCCTTGATCTTCAAATATTTTTTGTCCAATTTTAAATCCTTGACATCGATGAAATTTCTAAAAATTTATTCAATTATTTGGCTCATTTCATCCCCACTCTTCTAGAATCTAACTTATTCTTCAACTTATTTTATACATTTTTATTCTAAACCATATTAAATTTTTTCAACCTCCAAATTTCTTTCTCTAATGGAGAAATGTTGTTTAGAGGGATTTACATATTATAGATAATTTTCCTATAATTCCTTATTTTTTACATATGAATTATTCTCAATATATGTAATCTATTCTTATAAAATATCAAATATCCATTTGATAATAGAGACTCAATGTAAGAACCTAGATATCCATTTCACGTATGGATCTTGATTTCGGATTGTTTTTTAGGAAAATTAATGAAATGGAGTTTTTCTAAATACAAATCAAGTACTTTTGTATACACTTCATGTACTCAATTTCCAGATAGAGCCATGTACTTGCCATATAACTGATGAGTAATAGGTCTTGTGATGACTTGGAATAACTCTTATGTTGGGGTCATATTGAGGCTAATACATAGCGTGTAGTTTTTATGAACATCTTTTGTATTTTTCTTTTTAATTGATATATAAGATTGGGGTGATGTATTATTTATATAAATGTCTTCTTATCCCTGAAGTTCATACATGAGAGAGAAGAAACAGCAATGAACACCAAATCCCCCATGATTCTCCATCTGAGCATCGACTGAGAAATCATCGGTGTGTTGGTTACCCACCAACAATTTCTTGAATCCTTTAGATCCTTTCTTCATGATCCTTCCTATCTCATGAGTTATTCAAGGTCTAGTTTTTTTCAATTTTTTGTAGATCTATGCAGATCTATACCAATTCAATGGCTGATGTTCAAGTATATTAATCATACGACATGGAGTTATGTGGTTTTTTCCTTTTTTGTTCTTATTTGAATTATATATGCTAAAAGTGATGCATACTGATGTCTTTGGTATTACATAATTTGGAATTTAAACATGTTTGTTACCTACTATGGTTTAATTGTTTGATAAAAGTATGTTTATTATGAATAAGGCTAGATACCTAGTTTATGGGAACCCCATTGGTGTGTTCCCTTGTTTGACTGATTATGTACATTGGATCCATGATGACTCTTAAGCTTGCCTTGTTTTCCATGACTTGTTTTATTTGAATGGATTTAATGATCATATGAAATGATTATGTTTTTCTTTGTGAATTTTGATAAAGGGGATTGGATTGTGAGATCTTCCTAAAAGGGATAGAGAATGAGAGTTTCCCAAGTGGTCATCATAATTGTTTTTTTAGACCATGATAGCTATCGAGGTGAAAATTATTATTTGATTAAATGAATGTTAGACCCATGGGTTTAAACCATGAGAGTGTGCCCCAGTAGTCATTTTTAATTGATGATTTTATGTATGAAAAAAGAGGTTATACTGTGAGAGCTTTCCTAGAGGATCATTGTTTAATTGATCTATGGAGAGTTCGACTAAAGCCGACAGACTTTGAGAGATTCCCAATGAGCCGTTATTAAATGAATTATTGTTATGTTGAACCAGGTGGATTGAAATGTGGGAAATATTACAAGGGGTCATTATTGGATATATGAATGATTGGGACCAGTCTACCAAGCCAAATCACAAGCTTGGAGTAGGTCTTTTTGTTTGTTTAGATGGTCTTATGAGACATATGTTTTGGTTACATTACACGAGGGATATAGAGTGTAAGCTAGATCCTAGGCTTACACGATTCAACTAATTAATAATAAATTATAAATTAATGTAATTGGAAACAATTATATTGGTTACTTTTGATTACTTAATAATTTATTTTTTTCATTCTTACGTATTACCTGGTATATATATTCACTGACAGTTTGGCATGGATCTTTTGGTGATTTCCTATTAGGACATGTCTCAGACCCTATTTGTGTCATGCACTTGTATAGAAATAGATTATATAGTTTCAAGTATATATAAGGGTGAGTTCCCATATTTATCACCTGCTTGATTGTTTTAGGATGGAGATAGAGTGAATGGGACCATGATGGGGCTTGAATGCCGCTAGAGTAAACTTGTTCTTTTTTACATTGGTTTCTGTATTTCTTTCTAGAATTGTGACTTGTTTGGGTGTTTTATTTGAAACATATACCACAAATAATATATATCTATATATATATATTTCCTTCCTTTGTTTATACTTTTAGTCTTCTACTGTTTATTTTTGTTGGATTACTTCTTCTGATTTCGTTTTATATTTAGATTCTGTAGTGTATACTCTACCAATGAGGGAATAATTTCCCCATTTTCTTACCATAGACCTCACATCTAGTCAGAATCATCTTTCCTTTTTAGAAATGTTCTTGAGGTTATATGACCAACCGGGTGTGGGGAACTTTGGTGTGGTTCCCCGATCCTGGTTGTTACAAAGTGGTATAAAATGAGACTCATTTTTGCTTTTCCGTAATATTTGGAACCAATAGAAAGGGATAGGAAGGAAATGGAGTTTCTTAATTAGTTTCTTTTGGAGTAGCAAAATTGTGTATTTTGAAAATCCATGTTACATCAAATATTTTAATTTTTCTGATTTTTCAACTATTACAGTTGATTTCATTTCACTGTTGGGTGAATCACTTGTTTTGTTCTATTATGATTGATATCATTTTGGTTATATTTATATTTAAACCTGATTAGATAATCATATTCCATATCATGAATCATATAGGAACATTTTAGAGATCAAATGGAATTCATACTTGTCATGCCATTTATGGTGAATTTCTGATTCCATGTTGTTGTGATAGATGTTGTGCTAGATATGCATGATGTTGTGATAGATGATGGGAAAAAAATATATACTATTTTGAGAGGATATTAGAATATGTAATTTTTATTTGGATGGATTCCATTGATTACTTCTGAAGGAGTTATGAGCCATCTTGGATTATAATTTTCTAGATATTGTTTGAACATTAATATAATTATGTTAAGATATGAGAAGAATAAGGATTCCAAACATTGATTCGTGGGGAGTAAGGGCTCTCACAGATTGGAAAATGGTATAAAATGACATAAATATTAGAATTTTTTTGTTTCAAAGAAGTTTAAGAGGCTTACCATCCAGAAAACCTAGAAAACATAGTGTTTGATGTTATGAACACACGCCATGTGATGTTTTGTTCGTAATGAAATGAATTTTCTTTTGTACACATCATGTACCATATGTATATGTTGTGTAGCTGTTAACTGTGTTGCTGACTCTATGAGTAAAGACACGGGGTTGCTAAACTCTTGGTTGAGCATGACGTGTACTGGGTGTACATTTTGTGCTATAATCGGTCATGTATTCGGCAATGTGACTAAACACACTGATAAATATAGATTTTTTTTGTACAAGTCATTTCTATAATGAATATGTCGTGTAGGGTTGCCCCTACAAGACCTCATAGTTATTTCCATGTCGGTGTACTTGGGACGGAGGAAATATTCTTGTACATGTTGTGTCTCAAGAGGAACACACTATATGTATTTTTGTGACACGACATGGATGGAAGAGGTAAAGGCCCATGTTATGGCATAAAGGGAACACACCATGTAACGATTCTCCACACTGTGTAACCCTCTTTTTTAGAACATGATTTCATTCCTTATCCTATTTTGTTCTATCACATCTTTGATGCAGTCCTTGATAATCCTGAACTGAGGTGTTTGATTGAACATGCAGAGTAATGCCACAAATATTTCTTCTAGTTGTGTGCCAGATACACAACAATGATCAGACACTTGAAATGGTAGATTAGGGACTTCTAGCTGATCCTCTCAGCGTGTCCATCTTGGAACCAACTATTATACAAGACACAAGTACTGAAGCACATTTTCATGAAGTAACTATGAGGATTATGTAAACTTTTCACGGAGAACCACATCCTACCCAAACTATGACAGGGCTAACACGGGTGCTCCAGCATCAGAATCCTCCCAATTTTTCATGGGATGGAAGACCAAGAGAATCAGGTTCATGACTGAAGTCCATCCTTTCTATCAACGAGCAAATGGAGACTCTTCCAGAGAGGAGGCTGAAGCTGAAACCTACATGCTATGTGATTCCAGTAAGAGATGGTGGGGTGTTATCTTACATGTGGTAGGTACATCAGGATATAGATTGGGAAGAGTTTCATAGAACCTTCTCTTATTACTAATACCTTGAGATGTTGAGGGACAATCAAGCCAAACATTTTAGGCATTTTGAGAAGGAAAATCTTTCACTAATGGATTATTCTTCTCAATTTATAGATAATCAGTGCTTCAAACCTATTTTGGGAGGGGATGAGTTGTCACTGGCTAGACGATTTGAAGATGGTCTATGGTATGACATCTGATCATAAGTGAATGTTTTTAGGTTGACATCGATGACTGCTATAGTAAACCCAGTGCTGATTACTGAGCGCAATATGAAGGATTTTGGAATGGTGATCCAGGGTAGTTCACTATCTAGGGATTATACACCTTCTACTGATAGTTGGAAGCACTACATGGATTTTTCTTCTAGTATCCATGTGGCGTGCTACTAGTGTGGAAATACTAAGTATATGAGACACCATTTCTCAAGGCACCATGTCAAATACTAATATTGTCTTAGGATGGGCCATATTCATCATTTCTGTAGGATATTCTCACCAGCATTGAGTGACATGGGATCTGTTATGACTCCAAATTTAAGAGTAGCCCAACTAGTTTCTCATCATTCATGAAACTGGGGTTCCTCAGGCCATTTAGGATAAGAAGGTGTTCGTGGCCCTAGTATCCAAATGACAGGTGTTTAGTGAGAGTGGGGTGAATCAGCTTAGGGTAGCCGTGCAGGGTAGCAGGTCCACGGTACATGTCTGAATTTTGCGATGGAATAGAGCCAGTGGGATTAGGATTCCAGACCATCTTACGTTAAAGGTATGATTCTAGTTTCTTCAGTTTTACCTTCTATTCTTCTTGATACAAGGGCTTCCCATAGTATTATATATTTTTACATTTTGGATTCCCTTGGTCTCTATATCTTTACTTCTAATGATTTTATGATGCTAGATACTATGTTATGGATTAAGACGACTAATGTACATCTGTTCAAGGAGTTCCCTCTTGAAGTAGGTGGTGTCACTTCTTGTGGGACCACTATACCTTAGAGATGACATGCTTTGATGTCATAATAAAAAAGGACCGGTTGGTCTCATATCAGGCCTCTGTTGACTTCTATCACCATAGGGAGAGTTTTATGTCACTAGAGGGTGGGTATTATCTACACAAGGATGAATGGGATGTCAAGGCGAGAGGTGCAGGACCTGAGTGTCACTAGTTAAGAGGAATTACCACATAAATTGTTCATTTATATCTGGATAACCATGGGAATTTATAGATGTACATTCCTCCAGTGGTGGGTCATTTTAGAGATGCATGTCTAGATAAATTTTCAGGTTTACCTGTAGGGAGATAGGAATATTTTCTTATTGAATTTGTGTTTGGAGCGGCACCGATGTCCATTCCTCTGTTTCGGATGCCTACATAATAATTACTTGAGCTGAATAAATAGTTTGAGGAGTTACATGAAAAGTGTTTCATCTGACCCTATACTTGTCCTTGGGGTTTTCATGTCCATTTTGAGAAGATGGAGGATGGTTCACTCAGATATTATGTATACTATCAGAAGCTGAACAGTTTATTGGTCAAGAACAAATATCCCTTACCGATCATTGATGATCTTTTTTATCATCTTCGAGGAGGTTGGGTGTTCATGAAGACTGAATTGAGATCTTGATATCATCATTTGTGTATTAGAACATCAGATATAACTCTTACATACTTTAGAAGCATGTATGTTCGATACATGTTTTTGGTTATTCCATTCGGTCCCATGAACACGCTGGTAGTTTTCTTGTCACTAATAAACCGATTTTTTCATCCTTACATGGATTCTATTGTAGTAGTCTTCATAGATGATATCTTGGTGTACTTGTATACTCGAAACGACCATGCCGTCCATCTTGAGATCCAATTGATTACATTGAAGGATCATTAGTTATTTGTTATTCTCTCAATGTTTCACTTTTGGATAGACCAGATTCACTTCTACTTTCTTATCATCTCAGATAAAGAAGTATTAGTAGTCCCGTAGAAAGTGAGAGGTATAGTTTCATAGGAGAATCTAAAGAATATCACAGATGTATATAGTTTTCTAAGGATGGTTGGTTACTAAAGATGTTATATACCGTACTTTTCATGCTTAGCAGCACCACTAACAGGCCTGACTAAGAATGGTGAAATGTAATTGTGGATAGATTCCTCTAATTCTGCCTTTCAGAAGTTGAAGGGTAGGTTGACATTAGTAGCAATACTATGTTTTCTTTAAACCGTCAATATTTGAACCATTTACTACAATGCATTAGATATTAAGCTGGGATCCATTTTTATGTAGGATTAATGAATCGTTGCATACGGGTCTCATCGGTTGAGGCCACACGAGAGAAAATATTTGATGCACAATATCGGGTTGGGTATAGTTGTGCATTCTTTGTGATGTTGGAGATATTATCCTTTAGAAGATCATTCTATGGTTTAAATTGAACAAAAAATCCTCAATTATATCTTAAATAAATATGATATGAATTTGAGAAAGTTAAAATTGGTTTACTACCTTCAATCTTTTGACTTTGATCTTACTTATAAGCTTCGGAAAGGCAAAGCAGTGGCTGATGCATTGTAACGCACCAACCCCAGTTACCCAAAATTGGTGCATTATTACATAGCATTGGCATGATTCAAGGAATCATGTCCTGAAATATTGTTCATTTTTGGAGACTTGGAAGTACTAGATATATACATAAGTTTTACATTACATCATTAAATAAAATACAAAAACATTGTGCCCCCTTTGAACACTCTTATATCCCTTAGACTATCCCAGTAGGTCAGACATAATATACATCTTTTCTTCCTGGGAAAAATAAAACAAAGAAAGGGGTGACAAAAGATGCTCATTATGGATAACAATATAGTATAAACATTCATAAATAATCATAAACATTTAATTCAATGTATAAAAATAAAACATAAGCCTTTTAAACATAAAATTCTACATAATTTGGCAAATTTAAATCAAATAATTCCATTTAATTATTGAAATGGATATTCTACTGGTTGAATAATCACAATCAATATCAAATATCCAATTTCATAATGATGGAATGCGTAATGCTATAATTCATAACCGCATAGTCATGCCCTTGTGCCAAGACTACCAATAATATTTTTTCAAGGCCTTGTGACAAGACACTAGATTGTCTCATTAGAAATACTGATGCATCGCGGAGCTATAGTGGGGTCCACCCATAACTGAATAAGTCCAAAGCATTCCACACATGCAAGGTTGAAACATATTCTAAACCTTCATATTAAAATCAGCATACAAAATGTTAATATTTTTACCACAAACCACGAATAGAATAAAAATAGCACATCCACAGTCAATCATAACACATTCAATACAATATTGATGATTGTATTAGGATAAATCAACCTCAATCTAGAATAAAATACACTGATTTATATTGATGTAGATGAAAATAGTCAGTAAAACTATTTGGGAGAATTATCCCCGTTTTCTTGAAAACATTTAAATTTCGCACTATTTAACAAAGAAGACATTTAAAAGAGATTCTCAATCAAATTTTCTCATACCAATTTGAAACATTTAAATGTAATTTAAATATAAATTTTTTTGTCCATATAAATAAATAACTAAAAACATTTTTAAAACATGTAAATTATTGAGAATGATTTAGAAGAACAAATATTTAAAAAAATTAAAACAATATTTTAGTTAATGATTTCATATCCAAATAAGTGACACTTGAATAAAATTAGTTGAGGAATAACATTAATAAAAACATTATAACATAATTAGAATAAATGAATTCATGATATAATATGTCAAAGGATAGTATATACACCATATAAAATTAAATTGGTGCATAACGACAATGATATCTCAATGGAATGTCAATTGAGATGCAAAACTTTATAAAGACCGTATACTTAGATTAAGCATGAATCTATTACATAAATATGTGTGAAGAATATAAATACACATAATATAATTTTATATTATGTATAAATCAATCAAATTAAACTCACACATATTATTGTAAAAACAAAACCAATGACTTGGATGTTTAACCCAATGAATGGAATCTGAGTTAAGATTACCCATAAAATGTATATATCAATGGAATGAAAAATTTTCAATGGATTGATTATGTGTATCAAAGGAATATACATATAATGTGTAGTGGATGTTACTGCATAAATAATATATAGTGATTCCACACATAATCTTGGAGTAAAATAATCAATAAAGTATGTGTAAAGCCCAATGAGTGGAAATTAATATTTGAAATTCCCTTAACAATTTGGTTACATATGAAACATACATATCATGAAATAAGTATCATAAAATTAAGATGAAAATATGAATAAATTAAATTATGTTACACAAATAATACAATCATGGTCAGTACATACACAACACAAAAGGAAATAGTGACAATATAGCTTGAATCTAACAAGAATAAGAAGTGAGATGAAAACCTCTTAACTTGTACTTTTCCATAGTCGAGGGTAAATTAACCTCATGTAAAATAGTTAAATAATTGTTATTAAATTATAAAATAAAAACATACATAAATATGATATCATTTATGATCTTCTAATATTTCTTTGTTAATATTATTTTAGAAGTATCATTGTTTTGGGTGTTAACTGATTCATTTTCGTTTATATGTTTTGTTACGTAAGTGATTCTTTTTGTGGATAGGAAATATTTGATTCATATATATAATGATATCAATTTTTAAACATTATTTTTATAAATAAAATAAAAATTATTCTCCAATGTTTATGATGGGGAATGACATCTCATCGCGTCGTGGAGACGGTAAGCCGTACGTACGCACGAATATCATTTTTTGATGGTAAAATACAATATAATTGGATGTAATATCATATATAAAGATTCATTAACATTTTATATTTATTATTTACATCTGTTATAGTCATTATTATACCCATCCAAATAATGAAGTTTTTGAATAACAAATTACACCACGATGTGGAGACAGTAAGTCATACGTACGCACGTATGGTGTCTTTTTCATTTATAGGGTAGATAGAATAAAGAATACAGATGTACCATATTTATAATAACATCACAGAATGTAGGAGGTGCTTTAGTTATTATTTTGGTATGGAAACATCAATAAAAGAGTAGGTGGAAGAAGAAAAGAACTTGAAAGGTGGTGGTGAAATTATCATCTCCCCTTTAGGTTTTTCCTTTTGAGATTATCAAAAGGTCTCCATATGTTTGATTTTGATCAATTTAAGGACACTAGGTTGATGTGAGGGAATTTAGGAGGATATTGGGGAAGGGTTTTTCCGAGCCAAATGGATTTGGATGTGTAATTTTGAGAGTAGGGGAAGTGCCCTTTTATAAGAGGGGTGAGGGGCACTTTAGGAAAAGCTTGAAACATTATTTTATAATAAAATAATTTTCATTTTCTAATGGCTCCAAAATAATTTATAAAGTGTATTAGGTGGGTATGGGTCTAAAAACTCTAAACCAATATGTTTCAGACTAGTCTAGGTCTCCATATTAACCTTATATTTTAGATTTAACTCTTAGTTAAATAGTTAGATATTTACCATGTCTCTTTGTATTTTTATATTATATGGTTAATAAACATACTATAACAAGACACGAGAACCCCAATAAGTTAATTATTAATATATATAACCATATATAAGTCATTTGAACGAATCATATATTTTTAGGAACATTATATCAATTAATTATATAGTAATGTTTTTAAAAACTCAATTGTGTCAAATTTGACACTATTAAGTATATGATTTTTTTGAATTCCATAAAAACATATAACTTAGAATAAAATTTATTTAATCAGCCCTAAAATTTCATATTAACCTATAAAATTAGATAAATTTATCATAAGTCAAAATTCACATTTATTTGGATATTTATAATATTAATTATTTTAATATTTCATTAATCAATTACTTATTGCATCATCATTGTGTCATAAATAAATTACATTATTTACAGTATATAATTAATAAATAAGATACCATTATGTAAGAAATAAATTTATATTTATAATTAATATTTATAGTAGAATTTATCTTATGTGAAACCCAATATTAAAAATGGTTTAGTTATTAAACATTGAATTTAACAATTTTAACTCTTATTTAAATAAAATAATACTAAATGTCTTAATCTAATCCAGGTGGACCAAAGAGGATAATATATTATTACTAAGTTTATTTGGTCAAATTACGCTTATCCAATAAAATTAATACATGTGTTAGGGTAATTATAATATAATTTTTACCCTTAATTACCCTATTTACTTTAAACTATGGTAAATAAAATTCAAACATTACTTTTCCCCAAAACTTATTTTCATCTTGTTGAACCAAATTTAACATAATTATTTTAACAATGTACCTTAGATTTTTTAAAATTCAACTCAGAGAAGCGGAAAAATTATGTTTTATGCAAATTTTCAAATGCTTCTAGAAGTTGGGTAAAAGACGGTAAAAAGTTCAACGAAGTTTTATATATCTAAAATTATTATAAAATGACTCCAGTGAATTACATTGAACATATATAGGTATTATGTATCCAATTTTACTTAAAATAAATTTAAATAATATAATTAATTATTTAAATAAAAAGGAATTTTTAAGCAATAACATTGTTTTTTTCACTATTAATCAAAAATTAAATGTTTTCAGAAAAAACACCAAAAATTCTACCTAATATAATTTTGATATTCAAAATTCCAAAATTAATTATATTTTACCAAATTAAAAACATTGAATTTTCATTAATTAATTTTCAATTAATTTCCATTGTCAAAATCAAATTGTGAGTTTTTAAAAAGTAAAAACTATCTAAAGATTGACATGTGTTTATATCAATTTTAATTGTGAAAATACTTATAATGACTTGAATTTTATTAAATGATAAAAATATAAAATAATTATACTTACAAACCATTCAAATTCATAATTTAACACGAAAAAAGTATATCGAGTAAAAAAGTTGCTTTCAGTTAAAATATAATATTTTTCACTATTCATCAAAATATGAAAGTTATCTTAAATGTATCAATAATCCATCCAAAATAAATTTTTATGTCACTATTATAAAGAAGAATTTAATTTCATTAAATTGTGTAAATAAAACTGTCAAATCTTTTTTTTTAAAGGATGCTCCATTAAATAGGTGGTATAATTTCATTTTTTTTAAAAAGACTTCTTTTATCTGAAAAATTGAATTTTTCCTTATATTATGTCTAATAAAAACAAAATATTAATTCTAAAATTATATGGAATATATAAAACTCAAAATTTAGTTAATACTATTTGTTACTGCTTTTTGAAAGAAAATTTTGGTAAGTCGTGATGCACTCAAACTTGGTGTTGTGTGACGAGCAAGTTATTGAATTTCAGTAAAGTGATAATGTACTATTAAATCTTGGAGTGTTACATTCTCCCCTATTTCAATAAATTGTGTCCTCGCAATTTGAAATTTGGGCTTGGGAACTTTATTGAATGTCCCATATCGGAAAAAGAGTCAATAAAACTATGACTTTAAAAGAAAGAAAGAAAAGTACAAAGGTCACTTGAGATAACCCATACTAGGATTACATATAGGAAAACATGGATATGGAAGATAAAGTAAGTTTCATTTTCTGATGGAGAGTGATAGAAAACATGATCCGAAAAAGTAAAAAACAAGAAAACCACAAAATTTTGATGGGATAAATCATCATTAGTTTCCCAGTAGGAAAAGTAAATGGGAAATGTTTTTGTTTTATGTTCCAATTCATAAATATGGGTAATTTATTTATGAGATTGAATATGAAAATAAAGATATATAATTAAATTTTATTTAGAGTTTCATCCTTTAATAAATTTCTACCACTAACTCATCTTTTTTCCCAAACGATGAGTATTCAATATAACATGGCCACACCTGAAGCGCTAGAATCTACTTCTAGAGAATCACATGATGAAAAAAGGATAAACTATATATTTCCCATATGTTTAAAAGTTAACTAAAAGCAAAATGGTTAGTACAAGATCAGATGAACCTCAAAAAGTATAATCCTTTTGAGAAAGAAATATTAATCTTAATTTCTAAAATTCAACCATCAATACCCAATGTTCAATAAATATCACTCAATAAAAAATTGTCCTTAAAATCCATCAATAGAATACAAACTAATAATTAAACCTAAAACTTCGAATAATTTGATTACGGGGTCTTCCACTTTATATGTTATCTCTTAATAATATCATCTACTCTTAAAGTGACATACTTAAAAGTAATTAACCTAATCAAATATTCTTTATTATAGGTTAATTATTTATATAAATAACCCAAATCACTATAAATCCACAATAAAAACATTTATAAAAATCCACCATTACTCCTCAAATGAAATCCCATATTATTCTATTTTACTTGGGCATATAGTGTTTCCAACATAGCGAACGTCTTCCAAAATAACATTTTTCACTTAATCACCAAGTCATTTTCCTATACAAAGTATATCCATTTCAAATGACATATGAATTCAAATAAACTTATTATTGATGAATACAATAATTTATCTAAAAAGATTTAGTCACACTAACCAGTGACTTCACATAGTCCAGTGGTAGGTGATAAATACCAATCTCACTCTGGTTGTGGGTTCGATTCCCAAAGCATTGTCTGACAAGATGGGTTGTCACATGGTCTATGTGTTGTCCTTTTTCAAAAACTATATATTTTATAAAATTCCCAAAATGAGATAAATTCCTCAAAATAACCATAACATAATTTACACACAAATTTTATCTCATACCTAGCATTTTCATCCCAAAATTTAATAACTTGTAGTTGCCTCAAATTCAAGGAGCATATAAACCCAATTAGTTATTTATAACTATATCAACAATAGAAATGATAATTCTTCCTAAAATTGCATTTTCACACAAAAAGCTACAGGGTTACATTTACAAGAGAAAATTCTTCTAAAGTAATCTCATCAAAAAAGAGCACTAATACTTTTAAACATTTCACCATCCATTTATTTCCACATTGGTTATTCCTTCAACAAGAGGTTATCCTATAGAATAAGAAATTCCCTTAGTTAATGCATAGGTCCCCTACATTTATGGAAAATGACTTTAAATGGATTCTTGGGATTATTTTTATTTTCATTTATAGTACTCTTCATTTTTTTCATGACAATTCATTACTTTATTTCCTTATTTCCCAAACATTAATAATTTCTTTGTTCCATTCAGAAACATTCCTAGGATTCTCCTTCCACATTTCCTGCTTGGTTTAAATTGAGCTTTATTTTCTCTATGGTCTCCACTATTGGTGGTCTTATCATTCACCGCCTTTCTCTTCATTTTTGATTTTGGGAGTTGGTTTATATATATGTTGTTGATCATATTTTTTGAAAACTGATTTGGCATATAAACACAATATCTTTTACAACTATAAACAATCCATTTATTTCTCATTTCCACCATCGTGACAACCTTGTAAATCATGTTCAATGTTACTATGACTTCCCTAGAATCCATCCATTGACTAATACAAGAAAGAATATTGTGAGTCATAAAATCAATTATAGAATATCAGAACACATTATTTTTAATCTTAAACACCTTAGGATTCACCAAAGAAATTTATTCTCATCTTATATTAAAATCCTTCAAATCAGTTTTTAAATTAAATGTGAATTATCCTAAGCATATCCCCCAGGATTGTTGTAACCAAGTGTGCAACAAGCCCCGTTGTCGTGTACCAAGATACCTTAGGTCAAGCCCGAAACTCATTTTCAGAGTTTTCACTCCAAGGTATATCTGTTTCAGAACCGCCTCGACCTACTCGTATCCAGAAAATGATTTATTTCTTGGAAAACCCACATAATTTTTACATTACCAAATTTTTTGGAGGTTCTTTTATACTAATCTTCAATATCTATTTTAGGGTAGTGCTTTCAAATCAGCGTTTTTTTAAATTTATCTTCAAAGGATTGTACTAAGCATCCTGTGATAGTAACTATAACGCCCCAACCCCAGTTACTCGGAATCGGTGAATTATTACATAACATTGGCATGATACAAGGAATCATGCCTCAAAATACTTATCAGTTTGGGATCCTTGGAAGTACTGGATACGTACAGAAGTTTTACATTACATCATGAAATAAAAAACCACAACATTGTGTCCCCTTCGGACACTCTTATATCTATTAGACTATCCCAACTGGTCAATCATAACATACTTCTTTTAATACAATGAAAAATAAAACATACAATGGGGTGATCTCAGATTCTTATTAATGATAACATTATAGCCGAAACATTCATAAATAAGCTTAAACATTTAAGGCAATGTAATTGATTAAAAACATAAGCCTTTTATACAAAAAAATACTTCATAATATGGAAAATATAAATCAAATAATTACATTTACTTATTCAAATGGATATTATACTACTAGAATAATCACATGCAATATCAAATATAAAATTTCATAATTATAGGATACATAATGTCAGACTTCATAACCACATAGTAAAGGCCTTCTTCCAAGACTACAAATAATATTTTGTTAAGTCCTTATTCCAAGACACTAGTTTGTATCACGAGACATACCGATGCATCAAGGAGCTATAGCAGGCTCCACCCATCACTGACTAACCAATTCATTCCAAATATGAATGGGTGAAACATAGTCTAAACATTTATATCAAAAATAGCATATGAAATGTTAATATTTCAACCAGAAACCATTAATGGCATAAAAATAGCACATCCACAGTCAAACATAACTCATCCAATAAAATATTGATGATTGTATTATGATAAATTATCCACAATAAAGAATAAAATACAGTTAAGGATATTAACATAGATGAAAATAGTCATTAAAACTTTTTGATAGAAATATCCCCTTTCTCTTGAAAATATTTCAATGTCCCACTATTTATCAAAGAAGTCGTTTAAAAGATATTATTGAATCAAAGTGTCCCATACCATATTGAAACATTTAAAATAAATTTAAATTTAAAAACATTTCTAACCAAATAAGTAAATTATTAAAACCATTTTTAAAACATTTTCATTACTGGGAATGATTTATAAGAACAAATATTAAATACATTTAAACCAATATTTTTGTTTAAGAGTTCCTAACCAAATAATAAACACTTGAGTACAAGTATATGAGGAATAATAATAATCAAAACATTATAATATCTTGAGAATAAATGGATTAATGATATAATATGTAATAGGATAGTATGTACACCATATAAAAGTGAATTGGTGCATAACGACAAAGAGATCTCAAAGGAATTTAAATTGAGACGAAATACCTTATAAAATATGTATCCTTAGATTACGGATGAATAAATTAAATAATCATGTGTGAAAAAAATAAAAACACTCAATATAATTGGATATTATATGTAAATAATTCAGATTACATTCATACATATTCTTGTAAAATCCATATCAATGACTCGGATGTTTAACTCAATGAATGGAAATTGAGTTAAGATTACCCTTAAAAAGTTAATATCAATGGAAAGTGAATTTATAAATTGAGTGATTATGTTTATCAAAGTTTTATCAACAGAAATAGAAGTTTAAATTACTATATAAATAATAAATAGTGATTCCACACATAATCTTGGAGTAAAAAAAATCAATGAAGTATGCATAAAATCCACTGAGTGGAAGTTGAAATTTGAAATTCCCTTACCGATTTTGTAACTTATGAAACATAAAACACATGAAAAAAGTTTCATACAATGAAAATGTAAATACCCATAAATTAAGGTATATTACACAAGGAATACAAGCATGGTCAATACATACACCACACAAAAGGAAATAGTTGCAATATAGCATGAATCTCATCAGAATAAGAAGTTAGATGAATACCCCTAATATTGTTCGTTTTCATAGTAAATGGTACATTAACCACCTATATAATAGTTAAATAATTGTAATTAAATTATAAAAGAACAAAATACGTAAATATGATATCATATATGAACTTTTAATATTGCTTTGTAAATAATATTTTAGTAGTAGCATTGTTTCGGGTGTTAACTGATTCATTTTCCTTTATATGTTTTGTTATGTAAGTCATGTTTGATATGGGTAGGATGTATTTGATTCATATAAATAATTATTTAAAGTCATTAAACATTAATTTTATTCATAAAATGAAAATTAGTCTTAAATGGTTACGATAGGGAATGACATCTCATCGTGTCGTGGAGATAGTAAGTTGTACGTACGCACGAGTGATCATATCATTCTTTGGATGGTGAAATTGAACATAATTGGATGGTATATAATATATTCAGGATAATTTAAATTTTATATTTATTATTTACATCATTTATACTCATTATTATACTCATCCACGTAATGAATTCTATGAATAACAGACTACACCACGACGTGGAGACGGTAAGCCTTAAATACGCACGTATGGTGACTTTTTTATTTATAGGATAGATAGAATAACGAATATGGTTATACCATATTTATAATAACATAAAAGTATGTAGGAGGTACTGGAGTTATTATTTTGGTATGGAAACAACAACGAAAAAGGAGGTGGAAGAACAAAAGAACATGAAAGAGGGTGGTGAAATTGTTATCTTTCCTCGGGTGATTCCTTTTGAGTTGATCAAAAGGGTTCCATAGGTTGGATTTATGATCAAAGTAAGGACTATAGGATGATTTGAGGTAAAAGAGGAAGTTATATGGGCATGGGCGGGCCATGAAAAATGGCTTTGGAGGTGTGATTTTTAGAGAAGGGAATGTTTACATTCATAAGTGGGGTGAGGGGCACTTTAGGAAAAGGTTGAAATATTATTTTATAATAAAATAATTTTCAGTTCCTAATGGATTAAAAATGATTTATTTCAATGATAAGGTCTGCATGGGTCTAACAATTCTCAAAACATTCGTTTTAGATATGTTTAGGTCACCATATTAACCTTATCTTTTAGATTTAACTATTCGTTAAATAGTTTAACATTTACCATGTCTCTTTGTATTTTTATATTATATGGTTAATAAAAATACTATAACAAGCCAAGAAAACAAGAAATGTTCATTATTAATATATATTACTTAATATATGTTCTTTAGAGGAACCATATGTTTTTTAGGAATTTTATATCAATTAATAATATTTTATTTGTTTTTAAAACCTCAATTATGTCAATTTTGAAAATATGTAGTATTTGATTTTTATTGAAAGCCGTAAAAAATTAATCACATAGAATAAAATTTATTTAATCAAACCTACCATTTCATATTAACTTAAAAAATTGGTTCAATTAATCATAAATTTAAATTTACATCTATTTGCATATTTATAATATTAATTATTATAAAATTTCATTAGTAAGGTAATTATTGCATCATCATTGTGACATTAATAAATTAAATTAGTAATTTATAAAAATTAGAAATAAAATACCATTATTTAGTAAATATTTTTATCTTTATAGTGAATATTTATAGTAAAATTTATCTTATGTGTAACTCTATATTAAAAATAGTTTAGTTATTAAACATTGAATTTTACACTTTTAACTCTTCTTTAAATAAAATAATAATAAATGTCATAAACTAAAACAATTGGAGAAAAGAGGATCAAATTTTATTCCTAGGGTTTTTTGTCGAATTACACTTATAATATAGAATTAGTACATGTGTTATGGTAATTATAATATCTTTTTTACCCTTAATTACCCTATTAACATTTACATGTGGTAAATAAAAGTCAAAAGTTACTATTCACCAAAAATTATTTTCATCTGTCTGAACTAAAATTTACATAAAGATGTTAATCGTGTCTCTCAGATTTTATAAATTCAACTCACAAAATCAGTGAAATTATGTTTTATACAAATTTTCATATGCTCATAGAAGTTGGGTAAAAGACGGTAAAAAGTTCAATTAATTTTTATATATCTAAAATTATTAAAAAATAACTCCAATAAACTAAATTTATCATATATAGGTGTTATGTATCAATTCTGACCTAAAATAAATTTAAATAAAATAAATTGTTTTTATATAAAAAGACAGTTTTATACAAAAACATAATGTTTTCACTATTCATTAAAAATTGAAAGTTTTCAGAAAAATACCGAAATTTCATCCTAAGATAATTTTGATATTCAGAATTAAAAAATTAATTATATTTTTAAAATTTAAAAACATATAATTTTCATTAATTAATTTAAAATTGATTCCCATTGTCAAAACCAAAAAGCGGGTTTTTTAAAAATTATGAAATATCAAAAGATTGACATGTGTTTATGTCAAATTTAAATTTGAAATTTATTATAATTACCTAATTTGTGTTAAAGGATAAAAATATAATATAATTATACTTCCAAACCATTCATATTCATAATTTAACACTATAAATTATTTTGATTAAAAAATTTGTTTTCAATAATAAATTAGTATTTTTTACTATTCATCATTATATGAAATTTCTCAGAAAATTACCAAAAATTCATCCAAACTAAATTTGTATGTCCTGAATCTAAATAAGAATTTAATTTCATTAAATTGATTATATAATAGATTCAAATATTTTTTTAAAAAATAATTATTCAATAAATAGGCGGTATAGTCATATTTTTTGAAAAATACATCTTTTATCAGAAAAATTAAATTTATCCTTATATTATGTCTAAGAAGCAAAAAATATGAATTGTAGAAATATATAGGGTATATAAAATTCAAAATTTAATTAATACTATTTGTAACATCTATTTTAACAACTAGTTTGATAAGTCGTGGGGCGCTCGAACTCAGTGTTGCATGTAGAAGAAGTTATTGAATTTATTTGAAGAGATAATGTATTATGATATCATGGGGAGTAACATTCATTGAGTAAGTGGACATAGATACAGGAAGTTCATGAGGCCAATAATGAGTGTCAACATATGGATCTATTATCTGAGATGCATTCTGAGGTACATGGAAGACGAGGGCATACAATTCTTTCTTCAATAGATATTACCTCTACTCTACCAAATCAAGTCTGAATAAAGAAACTATCAGATTCTGAAGGCCTAGTCCTACGAGAGAGTGTTTAAGGTGAGGAAACTACTCCTGGGTGGACCATAGACAAGGATATGGTTTTTGGTTTCCATGGATGTGTATGGGTGTTATCATACATCCATGAGGATTTGATGCGAGATTTTCATACATCATTATGGGCAGTTCATCCTGGTGTCACTAAGATGTATCGATATTTATATTATCAATATTGGTGGCTAGGAATGAATAGGTATATAGCTGGTTTTGTTATAAGATGTTCAACCTATCAATAGCTGAAGGAAGAATATCACCGACCGGTGGTGCTATTACAACAATTAACCACTCTTAAGTGGATGTGTATTGATTTCGGGGTGGATTTTATTACAGGTTTACCGAAGTCACCTTGAGGGAATGATGTGCGTTGTGTTGTTATCGACAGCCTCGCTAAGGTTACGCATTTCCTTCTGACCAAGGAAACCTTCAATACTGATGAGAATGGTTGGTTTTACATATGAGAGATTGTTAATTTTCTTGGGGTTCTTCACTCTATTATTTCCAATAGGGACACTCAGTTAACTTCTTGTGTCTGGAAGGGACAACATAAGAATTTGGGTACATAGGTACATCTAAGTACAAATTACCATTCCCAAATAGATGGCCATTCTGAGCATGTGATTCAGGTCTTGGAGGACATGCTTCGAGCATGCATCCTGGATTTTGGGGTCTCTTTGGAGTGACACAAAACCCTGGCGGTGTTTTCCTACAATAATAGTTTTTAGGCAATGATTTAGATCTCACCTTATGTGGATTTGTATGGTAGGCCATACCGATAACACTTTTGTTGGCTGGAGGCAGAGGAGGTAGCTATGTTGGGACCTTATCTTGTCCAAGAGGCCATTGAGAAGGTATATTTGATTCACAAGAAGATAGATACTGCACAATCTAACTCAAAATCATATGTTGATCGACCGAGATGACCACGAGAGTTTGAGGTTAGAGATCAGGTTTTTGTAAATTTACCAATGAGATTGGGTCATCGAATGATTAAGAGATAGAGGAATATTTCGTACAGATATGTCGGGTCATTTGAGGTTTTA
Source organism: Viscum album (assembly GCA_963277665.1). NCBI lineage: Eukaryota > Viridiplantae > Streptophyta > Magnoliopsida > Santalales > Viscaceae > Viscum > Viscum album. Next base: position 63,808,044 of record OY728165.1, on the reverse strand, counting down.
GAGAGAGTAATTTCGGTTGCCTATAGTGTGCATTTACCTATGATGTACCAATCTATGCATGCTGACTTTCATGTTTCTCAGCTACGATGTTACTTTTCACACTCATATCTTCATTTTTAACCCGAGGAGGTTGAGGCGGAATTGGATGAATCCTTTGAGGACTACCTATTCGGATTTTTGATTGCAACATGAACATTATCCATGGACAGTCTATTCTTTTGGTACAGGTTCTATGGAAGCACAGTCGAGTGAAGGATAAGACATTGGAGAGAGGGGCTGCTGTTTGATCATAGTGTCCATAATTGTATGATGTTTCTTCTTCACCACCCATGGAAGGGAAATTCTGGACTAATTTCTTTAAGGGGGAATGTTTGTAAGAACATGTATCTTCATTTCATGAATGTATTTTGATTTTATTTTGTTTTGTGGAAACAGAAATAAATGGGGTTTTTCTAAGTACACATCATTTACTTCTGTGTACATGTCATGTACCCGGTTCCTACGTACAGCCACATACAGACCATGTACCGGAAAAGTACATGGTTGTGTGGGGACCTGTTAGACCACTTAATTCCGAGTTAGGTTGAGGCTAATACACACCATGTAGTTTTAATGAACACACTGTGTATTTTTATTTCAAATTGATATATATGAGATTTTTCATGTCTTATTTCAATAAATGTATTCTTCTCCTCATGGTTAGTAAAGGAGAGAGAATGAACAACTGATGAAATATGAACCCCTCCTTATTCACTTTCCGACGTCCAATTGTGACATCGTCGGGTGTGTTTGAATCCCAACAGTTAGTTCTCGAATACTCTAGAGCCTTCCTTCATGGTTCTTCATCTCTCTGTGTGTAGGAAGTGCAACCTTCATATCATGGAAGCCAAAACCGACTCCTCGATGGTCCACAATTCTATTCAGGCCATGGGACCTACTCCTTGGTCGATTGAATATTTCATTCGTAAGTTTTGTTCTCTCCTCAGCACTCATAACAAGTTGTCTCACACTTGGCGGGAAGGCAATAGGGCGGCAGACTATTTGGAATCTCTAGATTTTCCTGGAATGGAGTACGTATACATTCATGACCTCCAGAGCGTGAAACCAACAGGGGTTAAAATTCTTAGAGGGTATTCTTTAGTTCTTCATTATTTTAAACCCCCGTAGTTACATGTCTCTCTGCCCTCCCTCCTTGTGGATTGGGTTGTCATTCATGTTCTTTCCTATTGTAGTCTTTTTATTATATTTAAATTGATCATGGTGATGGTTAGATACCTTTCTTATGGGACACCCCATAGGTGCATTCCCTTATTTGATTGAGTATTCTCATTGGTTCTAGGATGACAGTTAGGCTCGCCTTTTTTTCGATGCCTTGTTTTTTAGGATGGAGTTATTGATCATATGATGTGATTGTGTTTTTAATTGTGAATATTAACCAAGGGGATTGGAATATGAGAGCATCCCATAGGTGTTAAATTGTGATAGATTCCCTGGTGTTCATCTATAATTCTTTAGGTTGGACTGTGAGATCTAACTAGGTGATCATTATGATTTGATTAAATTAAAGTTGAACTTAGGGGTTTCGACCATGAGAGGTGCACATATGATCATTATTTTTTGATGAAATGAATGTTGAACCTAGGGGTTAAAACTGGGAGAGCATTCCAAGGTAGTCGTTTGGAATTAATGATGTTATGTTAGACTAAAGGGGAAGACCGTGAGAGATTTTCTAGAGATTCATTATTTAATTTATTGATGCAAAGTTATACTAAAGATGATAGAATGTAAGAGATTCCTAGATAGATTTTATTAAATGAATTGTTTTTATGTAGTACTAGGGGGGATTAGACTATGATAACTTTCTCAAATGGACATTATTTTAGATTTGAATGACTGTGAAATCTCTTCCAAGACAAATCACAATATTTGAATCAGTTTTCTTATTTGTTTAGATGATCTGATGAGACGTCTTTTCTTGTTACTTTACACGGGGGATACAAGGTTTTGGTTATATCCTAGGTTTACATGATTCAATGGATGAATAAAAATTTAAAATGTATGTAATTAAAAATTGTATGATTATTTACTTTTGAGTTATTCCTTGTTTATTTATTCATTCTTTCATATTACCTATAATATATATTCACTGTTAGTTAAGAAAAGATATTTTGTGGTTGCCTATTAGGACTCGTGTCACATGCTATTTGGGTCACACTTCTGGATTAAAATAGATTATGTGGCTGTAGGTATAGATAGGGGGATGTTTCCTTCTTTATGAGGTGCTTGATTGCTGTATGTTGGAGATAGAGAGCATCATACGTGGATGAGGATTGCGATGCTACAAGAGTTTACTTGTTCTCTTTTAATTTAGATTCTGTATTTCTCTACAGTATTGTGAATGGTTTGGCTATTTTATTAGAGACATATTCTATGCATAATATATATATATATTGGATTTAATTTAAATTACTTTTATTATTTTGTTGATTACTTTTGTGGTATCACTACTTCTACTTTTGTTTTATATTTAGGTTCTTATGTGTATACTCTGCCAATGAGGGCATAATTTCCACAATTTCTTACATTATCCCTTGTTGATAGTCTGCAACCTCTGCTGTTAGGGGAAATTCTCTTCAGGTTATGTGAAAAATAGGGTTCAGGTCACTTTTAGGTGGCACCCAGATCTGAGACATTACACTAATTATTTGGGAAAACCTTGAAAGATATCCTTTAATTAATCAACTAAAAAAAGTCACATTTTATCACTCTCATTGGTGCATTGATCATATTATAGAAAATTTTGATAGGAGATAATGCATAGCTTATTATAACTTAAGGTAGGACTATTTTCTTTCTCTATGGTAGAAACTTAAACAACCTGTTATATAGTTTCCAAGCCTTATGTAACTTTATTTTAAACAAGAGATATAAAATTTGATACCTGTTGTTCTTTGGAAAATATGTATATCTTCATAATATTTATTTTCTCATTTTTTATTCTATTCAACATGCTTTTTTAGAAATATAATTCTACTCATAGAAAATTGAATCTTCACCAAAAAATTTATTCATTGTTATATAGGAAAAAAATATTAAGAAATATAGTATATTAATCATAAAAAATCAGATATGTGAGATTAATGGCATTGATACCTATTGAGAGGACTAATTTTGGATAATATCAAGGTTGAGATAGTGGTGAATCAATGTTGGAATCTTTTTAACCATTTATATCATTATCTATTTTACCTCTTAGAGATATTAAGATCTTTATTATATTATTCTCTTTTAATTATTTTATGAATGTATATAAAAGTTGGTAAAATATAGAAAAATGATATTTTTACTAGGTTTAGAACTCTATTTGGGTAGCCAGTCCTTATCATTTATGGTGATGACTAGTATACGGGTGATAAACAATATTGTGATACAAAATTAAATGATGTGGCTAGAAAATAATCCATATCCAAAGTGTGAGTCCATAAAAATTATGTGGGGGACATAAATGATCCTTGTTCAAAATATTAGTGATGAACTAGTGAAATGTCTAACACCTTGATAGTTCTTAATAATGCCACTAAATAGATTATTAAACTTCTTAATAAGGTACCTTATAATATGACCAAATTATACACCATATCAGAATTATTTTGGATGTCATGGTGATATATTTTTTACCACTTATTATTTATTACATCTTACTTTATCAACAGTTGTCACAAAAATTTCCTACTTCATAGTAGAAAAATGATATGATACTCTATATTATTCCCCATCATCTAAATAGAATGATGTACATAGTTCTTTTCATCTCTCTTATTATTTTTCTTAACCTTTTTATGAAAATAGATATCTACAGTACTTTATTCACTTCTACTCTTCATCTCACTATCTTCATCTAGAATATGTTTTTATGATATCACTACTTTGTGTGATGCATTATGTTCAGTCTGATCAATTTACATCTATTCATTTTGCTTCATCATATTTAATTCACTACCTAATAAAGAAACCAAATATGGTATATGATTACTCTCTTCTTAATAATCAATCACCATAAAAAATGCATTTTCTTTTATATGATCTTCTCTAAAAACCTAAATGAACAATTTCGTTCAAATGTATCTATTTTTAATTTATTTTCACTAAAACTACCCAAGTAATATCACATGCATGTGTTTTATATATCACATTCATGAAATTATATTTTTCACTATTTCGAAACTATATAATGTGAAACTCATTTTTCATCTAATTACATGAAATTTAATATTTCATGTATTTTTGTCACTATTCTTCAGATATTCTCTTCAAGTACTTAATATTGGGGTATATGTGTTCCACGAATCCAAAATATTACACTATGTATTATTATCGTTACATAATTGTATGCTCACGGTTCTGTATATTGAAAAACCCTAGCTTACATACTCCTCAATACATATGCATACTGAATTTCATAAATATATTCTTCCATGCAAGTACAAGATATGGATTTTTTTTATTAATTTCATTCATCAAATCCAATATTGCACATAACTAGATCAATTTGAAACAACAACATTTAACATGAGTGCATGACTTCTCGTTTAACATATTTCTTTCAATAAGTAAAAATTCTATGCATGAAACCCATCCTTCTTTAGGTAAGGTTTGATACTAGGAAAAACAAATCATAACATAGTGAGAGTGAATAACTCAAGTACTATATTGGGGAATCATTTCTTCCAAAAAGTTTTTCCATGGAACTCTCCACTTCGAATTATAGAGTGTCTTGAGGGAGGAATTATTCTCATTCATGGATCATATGAGGTGTAACGACCCAGAATTTTGAAAGAAATTCTATTCATGAAAATGTGTGTTATATTATATTATTAAAAAAACCATGTTTCTAATGAAGATAATATTAGTGGAAATGTAACCATATAGATTAAAATTTAATATGATTATTGGTAAATTATGACTTTTTCAATATTCCCATTGGGTTCTATACTCTTAATAATAATTTTAATGTCATCATTAGAGTTTATAAGTAATATTTTGACAATTGAAAATTGATACAGAAAGAAGAGTTGATAGCCTCAAACAGTTGAGTTTTTTAATTTGAATTCAATATATCGGATCGTGGGAGGGAGGTATCGTCACTTTGGTGCACCCTTGACCAATCATAATTCAATATTTAAAAAATGAATCAAGAAATAAATATCATATCATAGAAGTTCAAGATAGAAAAGATTACCACTCGGTCGATTTAAGTTGAAGCACCCTATAGAACTACCAAAATTTCACAGTATACTCATAGGGTGTATTTGAGTTTAATAGTGGATTATGTGTCATGTGCCTAGTTACATAAATTGTAATTCCATTTAATAAATAAAATTTTTATACTATAATTTTCGTTTTAAGAATATTTTTTCTTTTTAAATTTAAGATAGTATTTGATAAATTGATTTTGGGATAAGTTATGCAGATTTCCGAAAAGAACTAATTATTATAATAAGATAAGTTATTATGAATAACGTTTCATTAAATTAAATTCAATGACTAAATTAATCTTTTATAAAAATAAATGATAAAAGAATTTTATTTTATTTTCAAGTGCCATAAATTATACTCAACATTTTCATTTTGCTATTATGTTTAATAAAAAAGGATTTTTAAATTTAAATGTTAAAATTATAATATTTAGTGAATTAATATGAGAAAATAAATATTATTTTTGAAATCATCATGTTGAAATTTTGTTATGGTTAATTTATGATAATTTTCTAGAATACTTTATTTTGTTGTGAGTGGTAAAAATGTAATTTTAGTTTTCTGGTATATTAATGATCTCATAATTATTTAATAATGATAATAATTACTAACTAGGTACAAGAATTTCAATGTTTTGTTTTATTAATATAATGTATTTTAATATATTTTAATCCATTTGAAAATATATATTTTAATTCCAAACATTTAAATTGGAAACTTTATCATTAAAAATGTTATTTTCTAAAAATTTTAACATTCCATTCCCAAATAAGTAATGTAAAATTATATTCAACTCTTGTAGATTTAAATAAAATAAATTTTTTTCAATGTTTCCAAAACGTTTGGATAATAAAATAGGAAATCTCATGATATTTTATTTAACACAACCTATGTTTCTAAGGCCGATATTTAGAAATTAATAAACAAATCCTCCACTTTTGCAATAAACACCCACTGATTTCTCTATTTATATTCACTAAAAATAATAATTCATGAATATATATTATTGTAACATCCAAATGAGTCCTTACATGGTGTCTTTAATATCTCAAAGTCACAATAATAATGATTTATGATTTACCCTTCAGGGTAAGGAAATTATCCTTCTTTTGCCGTCGTTTCAAGAACATCTTTTTTATAGGTCTTCTAAATGTTATGTTAACTCTCTATTATATAATTTTTTCATTCCCTTACTTCCAAATTACATTTTATAAAATGAAAACTCATTTCCCATATCTTTTTACAATTTTCTAAAACCACGATTTCTACATGTTATTCTACCAAGTTTATGTTTCAAATTTTCTATCTTCTCCTCAAGATATTCCCTTATATTTTATTATTGTGAATACCCAAACCATTTTATTTTCATGTATTATTCACCATGAAGTAAAATTATTTATTTTAATCATTTATTTACATTAATAAATCCCTTATTCCCTTTACGTGGGTTAAAAATGTCATAATGAACATGTATTTAAAGCAATTTTGATACACCATGACTTATATAATAAACTAGTTTTATTTTAATTTACATGGTTCATTTTTTAAATTATTTATTATGATCTATGTGGATAACATAAAAATTAATACATGTAAAGGGAGTTCCCTGATATCACTCTAATCCATTTGGTAAAAAATTTAAATTCTTTAGATGCCATATTTTACGATACCTTGGTGAACAACCTTGGTTATTCTTATAACACAACAGTGAAAACCCTTGGTGATATATTTAGCTCTGTATCATTTAAATATTTTAAAAAAAATTAAAATTTATGATTTATGTACTTTATATTATTATATTCATTAATAGATAATGATATTTCAGATGTTCTTATTGATATTCTTAAAGATCACTTATAAACTGTTTCCTTTACTTATTCACATACTGAACCATTTTCACACTGTATCCTACAATGTAAATCCCCAGGTTATGAGATGCAGTAAATGTAATTTGGATAAACCAACTAATAGGCCTTTCATGTTGTTTATAAAAATGTTTTATGTTTTCATGTATTATGGATCTTGTCTCTGAGAAGATAAACATTAAATGATATGAAGTTTTGTACAATGTAATGAAATGTTTATGTTATAAAAATGTGGGATGTAATAGTTGGAATCAAAGGATGGTTTAGTTATTTTTGGAAATTTGGAATTGAAAAAATTAAAAATAAATATAGGGAAAATTTTAAATATTGAAAAATATCCCCGTATTTTGTTGTATTAATAAGTAAGAGGTTTCTGAGAAAATAAATACATGTTTGGATACAAACATGTTGCTGTGGATATGGTATAGATCTATTTAGGGATATATCCTAAATAAACTTGTTTTAGATATACTCAAATAGAAACATGTGCATGATAATGGGCATTCATTCACTCTTGGTCTGACACTCCTAATAGATATTTTTGGTTAATCACACGATTTTTATAAACCATTATGAAGGAATTATAGAAAATTTAGTTTTTGTTAAAGAATAACATATTTATTGATGATGTTTTAAGACATAAAATTTCATTATAATTAAAATATTATTAAAAGGAACACATTTATTCCTATGTTTTATTCTATTATAAAATGATGTGGAATATGTGTAACCACATAAATGGTGACTAAAATGGACTAGGCACTGATGACACTATGATGCAAGTCGAAATGAAAAACATTATCAAAATGATGAATCAATTGACTCATATTATGAGATATAACATGAATCAAGACAAGATACTAGATTCACCTCTAAGGGAGTACCATTATGTTGAGTCCTTTATGTGTCAATTACCACCCAATTTTAGTGGATATACTGACCCATTGATTTTGGAAAAAAGGATAACCACTATAGAAAAGATATTTTATATACTCTTCTTTTTGAAGTAGGAGAAAGTCACCCTGGCTATATACCACTTTGTGGGAGAACCTGATCAGTGGTGGAAACTATTTAAAAATATAATCCAAGAATGTTGATTTATTCTATTCAGTGGGAATAGTTTATGGGAAAATTTTCAACACCTATATATCACAATTTATGGGAACAGAAAATGGTAATTAAATTCCTAGAGATGATACGAATATAATATGAATCGATGTGAAGCTATGAGATAAACTATACAAGGGTTCCTCACTACACCTCTATCATTTTCATGCATTATAACGGAAATGTTTACAGATTAATTGGTGGACTAATATCCAATCTAGGTAAGAATATAGTCATTCGATACTATGATAGATATGAAGAGATAGTTATAAGTTCTATCAAGGTAAAAATATAGGTTAATGAGATGTAGTGGTCCTGTTGATCGAATGAAATTAAGATATATTTGGAGCCAAACATTGGGAGGAACTTTGATTGTGTCATATGAAGAAAGAGTGTGAAACATTTTATATGAAATAGATGTGGGAATAATCATTTGGGGAACAACTTGATAAACATCAAGGAATGTTACTTGTGTGAATGATATGACCCCATTGCTCGGAAAATCGATAGTGAAGTGGAGCCTCAACTTCTCAATAATAATGAAAAATGGAATATGTTTCAGGCCTAACCTAAAGTCGAATTCTTCAAGTTTAAACAACTTGGGAAATTTTCCAACCAGCATAAAAATCCATTGATAATATAGAGGACTTCCAATCCACCCTAGAATATGCCAATGAAGAATGTTCTGGAGTTTTTTTATCACAACAACTAATGATTAAACCCTAAATGATGTGGTGGTAAAAACTCTCACTATTATCTCAAATATATGAACTACATTGATTGAATCTAGTTTTATTTATTACTTTATGTACTAAAATTTCTGAAAGAATATAGAATCAAAACCTAATTTCACAGAATTATTGTAATCATTCAAAACTCATGGAGGGATTATCAATGAATCATAAGTGTATAGAAACTCAGTTATTGGATTGGAAGAACACAATTTCATCGAAAATTTAGTAGTCATTCCCATGCTGGAATTCAACATTATATAGGGGATGGACTTGATCTCGATGTATAATTCTGAGTTCAAATTCATAAGAAATAAAATCTCATTATTCTTGAATCGAGTCATGTAGTTCTTTTCTAATGAGAGATATAAGGATAATATATTTTTCTAGAGGATCCTATTGGGAACTAATTTATGGAAATGATCAGTGAAGATTAAGAAGGAAATGAACGTATATGTATAGAATATGTACCCATCATTATGGAATACATTAACCTATTTCCTAAGGATTTTCCTAGTCCTCCATTTAAAAGAGAGGTAAATTTCTCCATTGAACTCATTCCTTTGTCTATGTCGATATCAAATACCCCGTATAGAATGTGAAATGGGGAGATAGAGGAATTAGATAAAAAAACTCCAATGTCTTTTGGAAATGAGGTTTATCTGACCAAGTGTGTCTCTATATGAAGAACATGTTCCCTTTATAAAGAATAATTATTGAACAATGTGGATATAAATTTATTATAGAGAACCTATTGGGTTCATTGTGATGAAAAAGTACCATTTTAAATGATTAATGATTTATTGGACTAGCATCAAGGAGCTCAATTATTATACAAGAATGATCTTCAATATCATTGTCATCAATTAATGGTGACAAAATCACATATTTCAAATACTTCCTTATAATCAAGATATACAAATTATGAGTTTATATTAATTACATTCCTCTTGACTATTGTGCCCCCTCTATTTATTGATTTTCAGAATAGATTCTTCAAGGACTTCCTTGATAACATTGTGTAGTTTTTATTGATGATATTATGAGATGTTGTAAAAGTTTCTAGGAGCATGAGGATCATATAAGGTTTATGTTGAAAACTATAAAGAATGATATGATATTTTTAATTTTAATAAAATGTGAGTTTTTGTTACAAAATGTTTATTTCTTGGGGAACACTGTATCCAATGAAAAAATTTAAGTTGACCCTACAAATAAATAGGTTTTGGGGGAGTGGACTCATCCAATAAAAATAAACAAGATTCATAGTTTCCTTGTTTTCGAATGATTTTATAGGTTTAATATGAAAAACTTTTCTAGGATTTCTAATCCACTAACAATCATTGCTCAAAAAGGGGACATGTTCATCTAGACAAATGAGTGTGCAAAAAAATTTCTAGAGCTAAAGAATATATTGGTTGTTTCACCTATAACACCCAAATCCCATAATCCCAAAGCTAGTGACTTAATTACATTTTAATGACTAAAATTAATCAAATCCAAAAGTACCAATTATATTAGAAGACATTTTAAACTAGATATATACTTCAAAAATATATTACATTTTAAAACATATAATATAAAATGAATTTTCATCAAGCATTACATTAATCCTTTTAGTTTAAATATAAATATATTTTCACAACACACATATTAGTATCATGGTAACAATAAAACATAAGAGAGTGGGGATCTCAGATTCTCATTAAGGGTATTTGTATAGTATATGCTATGAGTAAATATGGCATAAACAATGTGGAATGTTAAATAACTAACAAACTATTAATTTAAATAATCACATGATCTAGGAAACATAACCATTGATATTTTAAATAATAAAATAATCGCATGGAATAATAATTATGATGGAATGAATAATTTTGGATGTTTTTAGTACCAATGTATTTCATCTAGATAGTTATAATCAAGATATATCATCCTGAAATCTTACATCTACGGGTATAACCCTGTCTAATTTGTGTCAAGATCAATCGTCCCAAGAATTTAAAACTATGTGGACTTAAATTTGAAAGGCGTGACGCTAAATTATTTTATATCATTAGACATACAAAGGCATCTAGAGGAATTAAAGGTCCGTACATGTCACTTACATAGTCTAATTCACTCATTATATGAAAACCATAAACAATATAAACATTCTTATTGAAAAACATCTATACTAAATGTGAATAATTTAACTATAAAACATAAATCATATCAAAATAGAACATCCACAATTGAAACTGGTCATAAGACCTTAAATAAAATAATGTATATTACATCATAAGAGATTGACCTCAATCAAACATAATATTGAACAAAGTATTATGACATAGATAAAAATGATCTAACAAAACCATTATAAATATATTGAGAAAATACAATTTTAAATTGAAACCTTTTATTTAAAATTTTTACATTTACAAAGGAAAAATGATTATTTAAAAGGTAGATGTAAAATTGTACACGATGATTCAAAACATCAAGACATCAGGATGATGTTAATGTCCACACATGTCGTATAAGTTAAAAAATAAACATTATTTTGATGTTTTTGTCCAAAATTTCATAATGTACATAATTCTTACAATGACATAAATATTCCTTTAGAAACATTTTATAAAATGTTAAACATGTGCAAAAACACATAAAACATTGGTTGTATATTAGTAACAATATTATGGAAAATAATTTTTAAATGCATGGACATGGGTGAAAATTATTCCTCATCAGATACTTTCATATAAACAATCCCAAATAATAATGAGATGGTGAAATGAACCCTTACTATAATGGACCATGCTTCATGAAAAAAGGCAATACATTTCATCTGTGTAATAATTAATAAATTACACAAATATATAACTAAATACCATATTAGTTTAGTTTCTTTGGAGACATGGTACGTGATCACCTAACTTGGTGAAAGATATTTAACCTATCCCACTAATATAATCCAATTTTTTCCAACCTATAACCTTTCTTTATATCATGGGGAAAAGAAAACATGAAATGGGTAAGCTCAAATTCTCAATAAGGGTAAACATGTATAACATAAAACAAACCATAAACATGATAATTCAAAAATATCGATGTAAAGTTTAGATATCTATATCTTAAGTCATAAAATAAATCATGGAAGTACATAAGGCATGGATCATAAAAGGATCATTGTCTCTGATATAATAGAATTGGAATAAAACATGGAATTATGAAAAACAATAAGAACATAATATGATTTCCGTATTATCCAAGGCATTACTTCCAAGACCATCATAGTGTAAAAAGTCCATTACTGAACCGAGTTTACTTGTCATTCCATCCAATTATTATTGAACCAAATTTAGTAGCCATTCTAGCCATGTGTTACAGAACTGGTTATACATTCTGCTCTAGTCATGTCTATCTCATGAGATATAAAACATTACACAATGCATTAGATATAGATATAGGTCTCACCCGTGACATAATTAAATCATTTTAACATGTTCCACAAAAACATAAATCATTCATCATAGCATAACCCAAGAAATAAAATAGTTTTCTTAAAAATCATTGCATCATAACATAATCCATATAAAATAAATGGATTTCCTAATTATAATTCCATAATAAACATAATCAAATAAAAGTAATAATAGGGATAGAAACATGACTATATGTCATATTAGATGGAAAATAATATCGATAAAACACCTGAACTTAATTCTTGAGGTAAATACCCTTTCTTTTTCAATAACGTTTTCATTTCTCAAAATGCCACTTAATTTTAAAAGGAAATAATTTGGTAGAAAATAATTATTAAATCATGTAGACTTTGGTTCATTGAAAAAATGTTCCATGCAACCGTAACAAATTCATTCATTCCATATTTTTTTTAAAACAATTCACTTAGTAATTTTGCTGGAAAAGGTAAAAATTACCACAAATGGAAAATAAAAGATAGATTCATTTCGTAATATTTTATAAAAATTCAAAAATGGATAAATTTAAGTTTAATTTTTTTTATAAAAATATAAATAATACTATATATTTAGTAAAAATGGACATGGATGAAAGATAGATTCATTTCATAACATATAATAAAAATTCACAAATGGGTAAATTTTAAATTTAAAAAATATAATAATAGAAATAATACTATATATTTAGTTAAAATGGACATGGATGATATATATATATCAATGTAAATACTTAAGAATAAACAATCTCTGATAACAACGAAATTGCAAAAGTATCCATTACCTTAGGTTGGATTTATTTTGTATGTGTATAAAACTCTTGTATAGTAGGTTTAAACATATTATTAACTCATAAAAATAATAATATTTATGATATCATATAGTATTCACTTATGAATTTATATTACCCTTTTATTTATCAATTCTATGCTAAAGTAACATTTTGGCTAATAATATTTTTATTTATCTAACGTGCATTGACTATTTATTCTTGATATTACTACATACACTGTGATTTACATACATCCATAATGTAAAAATAGATTTATAAATAATAAATATTCACTATAGAAATATATATATTAGATATATAATTTGAATAGATTATATCATTCCTGGAGATGGTGGATCGTACGTACGCATGATTGTTGTTTCTGTTTCCTTATTGAATTTAATGGAAGCTAGTAAATGAAATATATATATATATATACATAAATCCTGTAGAATTTTTCATTCATATATTTATTTCTTATTTATTATATTTTCTTAGTAATCATTCTTGAATAGTTAACGTGGATAATGAATCTCATCGCAATATGGAAACAGCAGGCTGAACATATGCACGAGCGACGATATCATTCACATAATAGGTATATTGTATATAATTCGATTGTATATCACCCATATAGAATAATTATCATGCTATATTAATTATTTACATCTATTATACTCATCCTCACAACTATCCAAATTGGGTATTGCTGAGTAACAAATTACACCACGACGTAGAGACAGTAAGACGTGCATACGCACACTTGGTGATATTGTTATTCATATTATGGATAAAAACAAGTATAAGTTTGTAACATAATACAAATAACAGCTCAATATGTATAAGACACTATATTCATTGTGCTATTATGGAAACTACCTAAGAATAATAGAACTTTGAAAGAGGTGATAAAACAATTACCTCTTTTTCGAGTATCTCCTTTTGATTGGAAAAAAATGTATCCCTAGGATAGATTTGTATCCAATGTGTATCATCTAGAATGAATATAGGGATTTTGGGACCATATTTGATCAGAATTGGGACTATCCATGGTTCTTGAAATGTGTGAGTAAGTGGGTAGAGGTAGTGGACATTTATAAGAGTGAGGTGGGGCACTTTAGGATGGTTTTTGAAATATTATTTATTATAAAATTATTTTCTAATTATAATAGTTACAAAGTGATATATTTATAGGATAATATTTTTATGGGTCAAAATCATCTCGTACAATTGGATTTAGGCATGTTTAGGTCTCATAATTAACCATCTAATTTAGTTATAATCCTTAGGTAAAAACACTAACACTTACAATGTAATCCTGTATTTTCATAACATATAGTTACTATAGTTACTATAAAATGCCAAAATAATCCCAAGTGGATTATTAATGACATTTTTAACATTATATAAGTTATTTGGCCAAATTAGAGATTTTTTGGGACTATTATATCATTTAATAAAGTAATATTTGTTTTAAAAACTCCTTTATATCAATTTTGACACTATTTAGTAATTTATCTTTTTTAAAGCTGTAAAAAATTGATTGCCTAGAAATATTGAATTAACTAAAATATTATTCGTAAATATCATCTATAAAATTTGTGTATTGAATTGAATTGTTCAAATTAAATTTATTTTATTATTTATAATATCATTTATTTTAATCATTCATTAATAAGATAATCACTACATCATCATTGTGTTAAATAAAATTCATATATATAATGTATAATAAATAAAAATAAAATATTATTATGTATTGAATATTTTTATCTATCCAATGAATATTTATAGTCAAAGATATTAGTTATATCATCATATTGAAAAAATTATAACAAAATACATGTAATATCTCACATTTTTCCATGTTTTATTTTAATATTATTTTGGAATATTTTGGGAGGCCAGGATTTAGGACGATGTGCAGTTCTAAAGCCCGATGATCGTGGAACAAATGTTTGAATTAAATTAAATAATTTAAATTACTCGTGCGTGGGGCTTTCCTGAGAAAGTGAATAACTCTTGAACGGGTGCTCGGATCGGAAATCTGAGGGTACCATTGCGTCCAGAGCAGCAGGTTTACCTTAGAAGAGACTTAACATTGGATGTCGCAGACCGGTGGTGAAATATGGTTTTTGGATGTAACTGTAATAAAATATTTATTAAAAATATTTTTTTAAACTATTTTCTATAGTGAAATCATTATCATTTTTCCTTTTAAATAATGGTTAATGCAAGGGTCTAGGGTTACAAGCCTCATAACCCCAAAACCCTTAGAGGCTCTGGTGGCTCTGGGGGAAACCTTTTGATGCAGCGACAATGACGTGGCGACCAGATCTTCGCCAACAAACGCCACGAATCCATGTAGGGCGTTTAATCTCTTTGTGATTTATTTTCCCTGTTCTTGATTCCTACGACAAAAGCATAATAATCCATGAACAGATTAGCCTGTGGATTGATCGTAATTTCAAGATGGGATTTTTTTTGGGATTATTGAGAAATTTATCCTTGTTGATTTATTGTTGTTGTTTTTTGCTCTTTTTAAGCCTATTAACAGGAGTGGATCAATGTCGTCATGAACGATGGTGGAAGTTCTTTCCTAAAATTTGTTTTATTGGATTTTATTCCCATTTTCATTCATTTTTTCTTCACATTATTCGCGGGAAGATGAATAAAGGATCGTTTCATGTTTGTTTTGGGATTCAATGATCTCAAATTGAAGAATCTACATCGCAGTTACCTTGTAGAGGTGCGACGATGGTTTCGGTGGACGGACCAAAGTCGATCGAAAGATATTGTTCGTCGAACCATTTCTGCTCGGGTGGCTGGAATCTGATTTCGAAGCCGATCGGAGGCCCCAATCCCGCAGACTAGGTATCACGATGACAAGGTGACCCAGTGTCTTGAGTTTTTTTGGAAAACGGACTGCAGAATCAGAAACCGGAAGATCAGCTGAGGCACGAAAGATGAAGACGGCGTTCTGGAAATTTCTCGACTACACGGTGTGTAGTATGGGATACACGGTGTGTGGTCATCAGCGGGCTACTAGGAATGTACTCCATGAGTACACGGACACTTGTTAGGAACATGGTTGTGGACATGGTGTGTGTACCCTTCAACTTCCAGACCCAGAAAGATACACGGGATACCACATGTACTGGTACACGGGCTGGAGACACGGACAGAGACCATGTACGGGCACATGGCCAGTATACACAGAGAGAACCCGAGATACTCAAACAGGGCGTGTAATCCAAGTAAATTAAATATATTGACTTTTTACATGACAAGCATAATGACACTGGCCCTTTACACGGCCAGTACTCAGAGCCAGGGAACACGGTGTGTGATCCTTCAACACTCCGTGTAGTTGAGTTTTACACAGCTTGGATGAATACCATGAGCCGTTAACATGGGAAGTACCCAGGGTCAAGGAACAGGGCATGTAATAATAATACACACCATGTAACCTATTTTACATGGCTTGAGCTAGTTTCCTTCTGTGACATGGGCTAGTTTCCTTAGGGTTTGTCCCCTTGGCCTACCTCTTGAAGGTTTCCTGTATCATTTCCGACGTACATGAATATGATCCGTTCATCAAGACATCCTGAACAGATTTGTTCGAATCACCTCTGTGAGACTTAGATCTAGATCCTCTATTCTTTTCAAGAACCTTAGGTAGAGTTATTGGTATTGATGTGGCCACCTTTACCAAGGCACCAATCCTCTGCTTAGCAGATTAGTTCAGACTGAGTTGTTGAAATTACCCCATCGCTATTGGTTGTGATCCTCATCTGAAAATCGTATTCTCAAGTACATATAGAGTGTGTTCTCCCAGAATGAGTACTTTGTACCTCTCTCTCAGAACACTCTGTCACGACCTATCCCAGTGGGGCCTGAGCCGCAAGTCCCCAATCCCGCCTCCAATAGGCCAGGGGCTAGTGATTAACAGCGAGTAGGCATACTACTAACATGGGATGCATTGCCTATAAAAATTTACACATGCTCACACATCTCCAAGCCCTGCAAGGTTGGAAAGTAAAAACTAATAAAAAGGAAAATCATGCATACACTAAAATCCCATCCAATGGAGTATGACAGGAAGTAATGTACTATAATGTAAAACGTTGGGACAAACGTATAAGACTACAAAGAGATAGTCTGCAACAAAGTCCAACCTGTAAATAAAGGTACTGGGACTACAATCTGTAGCTATAGGAACCCACCTCAGCCTGTCTGATCCCACTAAACACCACCTGGTCCTGATCTGCCTAGAATTATGTCAAAGGATCTCTTGTCTGCATAAGACACGACACGTGCGGGCAAATCCCGTGCAGGGGTGAGTATATGAATACTCATTTGGACACCCCAAAAACCACAATGGAAATACAACAAGTGAAAACCCAAAAAATGAATTATATAGTCAGCTCTACACAGTATATGTCTACAAAACATATAACAAGGATATCCAGATATACTCATACACGATCGACCATCGGAAAACCACCACTAATATCCATCTCGAAGATTCCACTAAGAACATAAAAAAGAAAACACACTCCTAGTATAAAGAGAGAGAAACAAAGTACTCATTCCATGAGAACCCACTCCACAAGTACTTGAGAATACGATGTTCGGATGAGGATCACAACCAATGGCTATGGGGTGATTCCAACAACTTAGTCTGAACTAATCCGCTAAGCGGAGGATCAGCGCTTGGATAATGTTGGTCATGTCGTTACCAAGAAAACTACCTAGGGTTCTAAAAATGAATAGAGGATTTGGCTCTAAGTCTCATAGTGGGGTTCCGACAACTCTAGTCAGGATGTCCTAATAAAGGGATCATACTCCTGTATGTTAGAAATGATAACAGAAACCTTGAAGAGGAAGACCACGTGGACGAACCCTAAGGAAACTAGACCAAGTCACAAAATGAAACTGGCTCAAGCCATGTCAAATAAGTTACATGATGTGTAGTATGGTTACACGCCGTGTTCCTTGACCCTGTGTACTACCCATGTAAACGGCCCATGTCATCCCTCCGTGCTATGTAAATCTCAACACAATGCATGTATAAGGATCACACGTCGTGTTCCCTGACTCCAGGTACTGCCTATGTAAATATCCCGTGTCATTAGGCTTGTCATGTAAAGAGTCACTGTACGGCGTGTAATTGGGTTAAACGCTGTGTCCGAGCATCTAGGGTTCGCTCTGTGTATGCTGGCCATGTGCTTGTACAAGGTCTCTTTCCCTATCGCCTTCCCGTGTACCAGTACATGGGGTATCCCATGTATCTGGTCGGGTCTGGCAGGGGAATGGTACACTCGCCATGTCCTTGGCCGTGTGCCCAACCTGTGTCTGTGTACTCCCAGAGTACACGCCAGGTAGCCCTCCTATGAACACATTCCGTGTAGCCCATACTACACGTCGTGTAGTCGGGAAAATTACATAACACCGTCTTCTTCCTCTGCGCCTCAGCCGATCTTCCGGTTTCAAATTCTGCTATCTGTTTCATGCGAAACTCAAGGCGATGGGTTGCCTTGTCATCATGATGTAGAATATTTGGGTTTTGGGCCATCGAATAGGTTTCACAATTTGTAGTATAGTTACACACTGTGTTCCTCGACCCCTTGTACTGCCCGTGTAATTGGCTCGTGTCATTCGTACAAGCTATGTAAAACTAAACTACACGGCATGTAGAAGGATCACACACTGTGTTCCCATACTCTGGGCACTGCCCGTGTAAATGGACCGTGTCATTATTATTTTCATGTAAAAAGTCACTATACAGTGTTTACTTGGATTACACACCATGTACGAGCATCTGGGGTTCACTTTGTGTACGCTGGCCATGTGCTCATACATGGTCTCTATATGTGTCACCTGCCCGTGTACCAGTACACTGGGTATCTCGTGTATCTAGGCTGGTCTGTCCGAAGAAGGGTATACATGTCATCTCCTTGGCCGTGTGCACAACCTGTTTCCATGTAGTCTCGGATTACACACCAGGTAGCCCGCTGACGAAAACATGCAGTGTAGCCCATACTACTCTCCGTGTAGTCGAGAAATTTCCAGAACACCATCTTCTTCCTCCTTCCCTTGGCCAATCTTCCAATTTCCGAGGGTTGATCCTATATCAGTATATATGGATATCCCTTTTATATGTTCTGTAGAAATATACTATGTAGAGCTGACTATATCGTTCCTATGTGGGTTTTCCCTTGTTGTATTTCCTTTGTGGTTTTCAGGGTGTCCTACTGAGTGTTTTTATAATCACCCCTGCATGGGCATTGACCACACGTGTCATGTGTTGTGCAGACGAGCGATCCTTTAACATGATTCTAGGAGGACCAAGAACTGATGGTTTTCGATGAGCTCATATAGGTTGAGGTGTGTTTCTACAGCTACGGATTGCAGTCCGAGTACCTTTCTTTACAGGTTGGACTTTGTTGCAGACTTTTTCTTGGTGGGCTTGTACTTTTGGCCCAGATTTTTACATTACTATACTTTACTTCCTGACATACTCTATTGGTGGGATTTTAGTGTATCCATGCATTTCGTTTTTAGTAGTTTTTACTTTTCACCCTTGTCGGGCTTGGAGATGTGTGTTCTTGGGTACAAATTTATAGCCAATGCATCCCATGATAGTAGTATGCCTACTCGATTCTAGTCTTCAACCCCTGGCCTATTTGAGGTGGTCTTGTGGTGTTATGGCTCAGGACCCACTAGGACAGGTCGTGACAGAGTGGTATGAGAGGTGTTCGGTTCTACCTAAGGACCAAGAGTCTGTGAGTTGGTTTGTGGAAACTATGTTAAGTGTTTTGAGTTTAGCTTTCTGGTCTGGGACCCCAGTGTTGGTGTGAGCGGGAGATGTATCCATACACGAGGACTCTGATTACTATCTTTTTCAACTCGGAGCATGAGAACACTAGTTGTAGAGAAAAATAATGGTACATGTATCATGTAGGAATGTGTTGTGGTTTCCATGTCAATCTTAAGTCAGCTCTCTAGATATACTCACTGAGTGAGATATGTCTTGTTTCATTACAGGATGCCTCCGTGACACGCACCCCCTAGGATCCAGCAAATCGATCAATAGGATGACCCCCTTAGTGATGAAGCTTCTATACAGGGACCCGATCCCCCAGTTTTACTATCATGTGGGGAGACAGTTATTCCACTACCTGTGGAGCAGTGTTTAGTGCCTGTTGTACCAGTAGAGGAGGAGCGTAGGCTGAGCGCACTCCCTGAGTTTCTGAGACAGAGACCCCACAGGTTTCAAGGGGAGCCTGACCCTCAGGAAGTAGAGGAATGTCTTGAGATAGTGGCAAGAGACTTCCATTTGGTCAGGACACCAGTAGACTAGACGGTGATCTTGGTAGTGAGCCATCTACGGGGTTCGGCATAGTGATGGTGGAGTTAGGTTATCCAGAACCATGACAAGGAGACTCTTTTGTGGTCATAGTTTGACTGTCTCTTCAGTGAAGAGTTTTCACCGGTTACCTTGAGAGCATCACATATACAGGAGCTTCTTCAGCTCCAATAGGGGGCCATGAAGGTGGCTGACTATTCATCGAGGTTTACCGACCTCTCACGGTACTCGATGGATATGGTCATGGATCATAACTTCAGAGCTCGGACTTATGAGTGGGGATTTCATAGAGACATATGAGCTAGCTGCATCCCTATGAGCATTCCTACTTATGGTGGTGTGCTCGAGTGGTCTTTGGTTGTCGAGAGCTTCTTGGCAGATTAGAGACAGCCAGCAGTTGTCAGTAGTGAGCGAGCTAGAGCAGAGACCTCGGCATTAGGGAGCTAAAGTCAGGGTCCCAGGAATGGGAGACATTTTCAAAGGAGATCACAGGACAGAGGATCTCTCATAAAGGTTTCACAGGGAACATCTATCCAGCCCTGAGAGAGGAAATGCTACTCATGTGATGGCAGGGGACATCTCACACGAGATTGTCCGACCCGTCGTACTACTGACACGGGAGTAGTGGATGGACCCCTGAGGTAGAGGCAACGTTTGGAGAAGACAGATCCGCGGGGCTACGGACGTGGTATAGGATCTGGGAGATCAGCTTGAGGTGGTCGTCGTTTTGACCTTTTACCACCAACACCCCCAGGAGGTCTACCCCAGGCTCAAGGAGCTGGTGGAAAGAGGCAGGGATAGCTGCAGGCAGTGGAGGCTTGTAACCCAGGTACTCCTGGAATGATTAGAGGTACAATTGTGTTTTTGCTACTTTGGTTGTCGTGCTGATAGACACTTGTGATAGTCATTATTTTATTTCTGGTTATCTTTTTCGAGACAATGAGATTCTAGTTGCGCCGTTGACTCTACCCTTATGCTTAGAAACACCGACTGTAGAAGATTCATAGATCACACACCTTTACAAATAGTGTGACCTGACCTTTAGAGGCCAAAGTTTTGGTTGGATCTTCTTGGTTGTATCGTTGAGTCCTTATGAAGTCATTCTTGGTATGGATTGGCTATCCACAATTCCTTCCAAGATTTATTTTTTTAGGCAAAGGGTGTGGTGTGTCCGCAGTGATGGAATGATGTTCTCCTTTGTCGATGAAAAAGAGACATAGGAAACGCAGGATGGACTCGTGCATAGGAAGGTACAGCCGATTTCACATCAGTTGTCTTGCCTAGACCATGGCGCTGCAGATGTTATGAGTTTCCTATTTCCAGTAGTAGTGTCTGAGTACGAGGACGTCTTTCCAGAGGATGTCCCCAGGCTACCTCCCCGTCGGGAGATAAATTTCTCCATTGAGTTGCAACCCGGGACGACACCGATATCAGCATCAGCATATAGGATGGCTCTTACAGAGCTTCATGAGCTAAGAGTACAGCTGGAAGACATGCAGAGGAAGGGCTTCGTGAGTCCCAGTGTTTCACCCAGGGCGGCCCTAGTGTGGTTTTCCAAGAAGGAAGACAGGAGTGTGAGGCTGTTTGTGGATTACCGACACTTGAATCTGGTGACGGTGAAGAACAGGTATCCACTACCGAGGATCGTTTGCCTCTACAACTAGTTAAGAAGGGCATGATTGTTCTCGAAGGATGATCTATAGTCAGGATATCACTAGTTGTGAGTATAGGATGAGGATATACTGATGACGGCTTTCAAATTTCGCTTTGGTCACTATTAGTACTTGGTCATGCCCTTCGGCGTGACGATCTCCCTGGCAGTGTTTATGGGACTCATGAACTAGATCATTCAGCTCGATCTACATCAGATCATGGTGGTATTCATCGATGATATCATTTTTTACTCTGTGTCCAAGGAGGAGCACACGTGGAACCTAAGTGTGGTTTTAGACAGACACATAGTGCACCGGTTGTACAGGAAACTCCCGAAGTGACAATTCTGGATACAAGAGGTCCACTTTCGTGGACACCTTATCTTAGCATATGGTGTAGCAGTGGACCCAGCCAAGGTAGAGGTAGTGTTATCATTGGAGCCACCCCTGAGCGTGATGGAGGTTTAGATTTTCCTTGGGATGGAAGGCTACTATCGGTTATTCATTCCTGATTTCATCCGGATTTTAGCACCCATGATAGCTTTGACCAGAAATGGGTAGCCTTTCATGTGGACCGAGAGATGCCAGAAGGATTTTCAGCAATTGAGACAGAGTCGGGCGTGCACCCCGATCTTGAGACTACCAGAAGAGGGTGTCGAGTACATAGTGTTCTGGGATGCATCAGGAACTGAGCTTGGTTGTGTCCTGATGGAGAGGCAAGCAGTGATTTTCTATGGCTCACATCATTTGAGGCCACACGAGCAGAACTACATGACCAATGATATTGAGTTGGCAGCAGTATTCCTCTAGTTAATGATGTGGTCACACTACCTAATGGGAAAGCAGTTTACCATCTACTCTGATCACCAGAGTCTCAGTTATATCTTTTCTCAGATGGATTTTAATTTGAGACAAATGTGATGGCTTGAGTTCCTCCTGGATTATGACATTATGAAAATTTATACTCCTGGGAAGGGGAACGTTGTGGCATATACTCTCAACAGGAAATCCAATTCACAGTTACTGGATGAGGCGACAAGGCAGTTGGCCTTTCTATAGTTATCCTTAGTGGATAGAGATAATGGAGCTTACCATCAGTCGATGGTTGTTACCCCTACACTCATACAACGAGTCAGGGAAGCACATCTTGAGGATGCTAGTTGTGAGACTCTACGTGCTCAGATATCCGCAGATGATGTTGTTGATGGATATTCAAAATGTGAGGAGCACATTATTCTCTTCATAGGGCGAACAGTAGTACCCGCGGCATTGTGGGAGGAGGTTCTGGGGGAGTACCATATATCTCCTTTGGCGGTGCATCCTAGCATGGAAAAGATGTACCAGGACCTCCAACATCGGTTCTGGTGGCATGGAATGAAGAAGAGTGTGGCAGAGTTTGTTCTCGGTGCCTTACTTGTAAGCAAGTGAAGACTGAGCACCAGGTTCCAGTAGGCTTGAGTCACCCCCTTGAGGTGATAGAGTGGAAGTGGGATGTGATATCCATGGACTTCGTGACGGGTTTACCACATACTTCCAGGGGACACAATTCCATCTAGGTGATCATTGACCGACTCACCATGTCGGCCCCACTTCCTAGCCATATGGGAGTAGAGTTAGGTAGAGAGCTTATGAGGCCTATACGTGCATGAGATAGTTAAACATCATGGAGTTCCATCCACAATCATCTCAGATTGTGATGCTCATTTCACATCCTGGTTGTGGAAGGGATTGAAAGAAGCTTTTGGGACTCAGTTACGCTTCAACACATAGTTTCATCCTTAGACCGATGGACAGACAGAGCTGACCATCCAGGTCATGCAGTATATTCTACCAGCTTCTATACTTGACTTCGGTCATAGCTGGGAGGACCACCTAGCATAGGTGGAATTTTCTTCTAACAATAGTTATCTTTCCACTATTGGTATGGAACCCTTCGAGGCTTTGTACAGGAGACTTGGTAGGTCTCCACATTGCTGGACTGACCCAGGGGAGTCAACACTCATGGGCCTAGAAATGGTGCGAACTACTATAGAGAAGGTGCAGGTCATTTAGGAGCAGATGAAGACTGCAAAAATTCTTCAAAATTCATATGCCGATAGGAGACGGAGGCCCATGGAGTTCAAGGAGGGAGACCACATGTTCCTTCAGGTCTCACCTTGATAGGGATTGTAGAGATTTGGCAGAGGCAGCAACTTATCTCCAAGGTTCATCAGCCTATTTCAAATTCTGAGTAGAGTTTGCGAGGTGGCGTACCACTTGGCTCTACCTCCTCAGATGGACCAGGTACACGATGTCTTCTATGTGTTGTAGCTACGGAGGTACGTGCAAGAACCATTGCACGTTATCCACTAGGGAGAGCTAGACATCGATGATGGAGAGACCTTTACTGAGTACCTAGTAGAGATCGAGGAATGGAAGAAGAAGATCCTTTGTGGGTGAGCTATTCTTTTGGTGCGTGTCCGGTGGCAGCACATGAATCTCTAAGAGAGCACGTGGGAGCGGAAGGCTCAGATTCGTGTGCAGTACCCATATCTTTTTGAGTAGCATTTGTTTTGGATTTTCGGAGATGTAAAATCCCTAAGGTGGGTGTGATGTAATGTCTCAGATTTTTCCATGTTTTATTTTAATATTATGTGGGAATCTTTTTCGAGACCAGGATTCAAGGCAGCATGCAGTTCCAAGGCCCAGTGAGCCCAGAACAAATGATTGAATTAAATTAAATAATTTAATTTACCCGTGCGTGGGTTATTTCTAAGAAAGTATAATAACTCCTGAATGGGTACTCGGGCTGGAAATTTGAGGGCACCGTTGTGTCCAGAGTAGGGGGTTTACTCTAGAAGAGACCAAACATTGGCTGGCGCAGACCGGTGGTGAAATTTTGTTTTTGGACGTAACCGTAATAAAATATTTAATAAAAATATTTTATTAGAATTCATTGTTGCAAGAAAATATTTATCTATTGTCCTTTTAAATAAAGGTTTATGAAGGGGTCCAGGGTTACAAACCTCGTAACCCTAAAACCCTTGGAGGCTCTAGAGGCTCTGGTGAAAACCGTCCGTCACAGTGACAACGACGCGGTGACCAGATCTTCGCCAACGAACTTCGTGAATCCAAGTAGGGTGTTTGATCTCATTGTGATTTCTTTTCACCGTTCTTGATTCCTATGACAAACGCGGACTATTCCATGAACATATTAGCCCACAGATCGATTGTAATTGTGGGATGGGGTTTTGTGGGGTTTTTTGGGAAATTTATCCTTGTTGATTTATTATTTTGGATTTCGTCTCCGTTTAAGCCTATTAACAGGAGAAGATCAATGTCATCATTAATGACAGTGGAGGTTCGTTCCTCAAACTTCTTTCATTGAATTTTATTCCCTTTTTCTTTCATGAGTTGTTTGTGTTCATCATGGGGTGATGAAAAATGGATCATTTCACATCTGTTCTATGATGAAATGATCCCAAATTGAAGAATCAACAACGCAGGGACCGTGCGGGGGTGCGAAGACAGCTTCTGCAGACGGATCGAAGAAAATAAGAAGATATCGTTCTTCGAACAATTTCTACACGGGTGGGCAGAATTGGATTTCGGAGCCGATCGAAGGCCCGAAACCCATGTATTCTGCATCATGATGACGAGGTGACATAGTGTATTGAGTGTCGTAGAAAATGGAAAACAGAATTGGAAACCAGAAGATCGGCTGAGGCGTTGAGGAAGAAGACAACGTTCTGGAAAATTCCTGACTACACGGCGTGTAGTATGGGCTACATGGTGTTTGTTCATTGGAAGACTACCTGGCATGTACTCTGGGAGTACATGGACATAGGTTGGGTACACGGCCAAGGACATGGCTCGTGTACCCTTTCCCATCCAGACCCAACAAGATACACGAGATACCCCATGTATTTTGTACACAGGCATGCGACACGGACCAAGACCATGTACGGGCACATGGCTAGCGTACACGAAGCGAACTCCAGATGCTCGGACATGGCGTGTCATCCATGTACACACCATATAGTGATGTTTTACACGATAAAACTAATGAAACGGTCCATTGACATGGGCAGTACCTGGATTCAGGGAACACAGTGTGTGATCCTTCTACATGCCATGTAGTTTAGTATTACACAAATTGGAAAAATGACATGGGCCGTTTACACAGGCAGTGCCCGGGGTCAAGGAACATGGCGTGTAACTATACTACATGTCGTGTAACATATTTTACATGGCTTGATCCTGTTTCCTTCTGTGACTTGGGCTAGTTTCCTTAGGGTTCGTCCCCTTGGTCTTCCTCTGGAAGGATTCCGGTATCATTTACTATATACAAGAGTATGATCCCTTCAACAGGACTTCCTATATAGAGTTGTTGGAATCCCCTTTTTGAGTCTTAGATTCATATCCTCTATTCATTTCTAGAACACTAGGTAGAGTTCTTGGTATCAACATGACCAACTTTACCTGGGTGTCGATCCTCATCTTAGCAGATTATTTCAGACTGAGTTGTTGGAATCACCCCATATCTATTGGTTGTGATCCTCATCTGAACATCATATTGTCAAGTACTTGTGGAATGTGTTCTCTTGGAATAGATACTTCGTACCTCACTCTGATAACACTCTGTCATGACCCTCCCCAGTGTTGCCCAAGCCGCAACTCCCCAAACCCACCTCCAATAGGCTAGGGGCTAGTGACTATCACCGAGTAGACATATACTGTGTAGAGCTGACTTTATCTTTCCATTGTGGGTTTTCCCTTGTTGAATTTCCTTTATTAGTAGTTTTTTCTTTTCATCCTTGTGGGGCTTGGAGATGTGTGTGCATGTGTACAGGTTTATAGCCAATTCCTACCATGTTAGTTGTTTTCTACTCGCTCAAGCCATGTAAAATAGTTTACACGATGTGTATTATGGTTACACGCCGTGTTCCTATTTTACATCGCTTGAGACTGTTGCCTTTTGTGACTTGGCCTAGTGTACTTTGGGTTTGTCCCCTTGGTCTTCCTCTTGAAGGTTTCTTGTATCATTTCCTACATACAGATGTATGATCCCTTTAGCAGGACTTCTTGAATATGGTTGTTGGATTCCCCTCCGTGAGACTTAGAGACGGATCCTCTATTCATTTCTAGAACCCTAGGCAGAGTACTTGGTATCAACGTGTACAAATTTACCCAGGTTTCATTCATCTACTTAGAAAATTAGTTCAGACTGAGTTGTTGGAATCACCCCATAACTATTGGTTCTGATCCTCATCTGATCATCGTATTCTAATGTACATGTGGAGTGTGTTATCCAGGAATGAGTACTTCGTATCTATCTCTTATGACTAGGAGTGTGTTCTATTTGTCTGGTGCTTAGTGGAATCATCGAGTGGGATCTTAGTGGTGGTTTCGCGATGGTCGATCGTGTATGAGTATATCTGGATATCCTTGTTATATGTTCTGTAGACATATATTTTGTATAGTGGACTGTATCTTTCCTTTGAGGTTATTCCCTTGTTGTATTTTCTTTTCTAGATTTCTGGGTGTCCTACTGAGTATTTTTATACTCACCCCTGCCCGGGGATTGCCCACATGTGTAGTTTGTTGTGTAGATGAGCGAGCCTTTGACAAGATTCTAGGCGGACGAGGACCAAACAGTGTTCAGTGAGCTCAGACAGGTTGAGGTCTATTCCTACTGATGTGGATTGCAGTCCTAGTAGCTTTCATTACAGGTTGTACTTTGTTACAGAGTCTCTCTTGGTGGGATTTTACTTTTCGCTGAGGGATTTATATTACTGTACTTTACTTCTTGTCGTACTCTATTGGTTGGGATTTTAGTGTATTCATGCATTTCATTTTTAGTAGTTTTTACTTTTCATCCTTGCATGGCTTGGAGAACTGTGTGTATGTGTATAGGTTTATAGGTAAGGCCTACCATGTTATTAGTATGCCTACTCAGTGCTAGTCACCCGCCCATGGCCTTTTAGAGGTGGGCTTGTGGAGTTGCGGCTTGGGCCCCATTGGGAAGGGTCGTGACGATACATGTTATTGTAATATTTCCCTTTACATTAAATTAAATAAATTCTATAAGGTCATTATCGCACCCAAGTGGCTCTATAGGCCCACAAAATCATCCCAAGGATTTCAATGGTCTATCATATCTCATAAAATAGTATTAGGACTCGTTTTAGGGTAGTTTAATATTATTATAATATTAATTTTTACCCTTATTTAAAATATTTACCTTTTAACTATGGTCACTAAAAATAACTAGTGATGTTACTATTCATAATGTCCAAAAATAAAAGAAAACTATTTAAACAATTTTGAAATTATGATTCAAAATAATGATTCAATTTTTTTATATTCTAAACATAGAATGGGGAGAAATTAATTTAAAGTTAATTCCTCTTGTCAAAACTAGAAAGAGGCTTTTAAGAGGTAAAGACTATTAATATATTGACATCTGTTTATGTCAAATTTAAAAGTTAAATTACTTCCAATGACCCAAATTTCATTAAACTATAAAAAACTATAACAATAACTCTTTAAAACCAATTAAAAAGACAACCTAACTATATTTAAAAATTAGATAAAAATGTAGTTTTGAATTAAAATATACTATTTTCATTAATCACTAACATATGAATTTTATAAAAAAACAAAAAATCTGCTGAAGTAATTTTTTATGTATTACTTCCAAAAAAGATGTTTTTTTTCATATATAAAATATAAAAGTGTTAAAAAATAGTGTTAAAATGGGTGTTCCATTAAAAGGCTACAAAACTGCATTTTAAAAAAAATACTTCTTTTATCTGAAATAATTGAATTTGATCATATATCATGTCTAGATATATACATTAGATGAACGTTAATTTAACATAAATTTCAAAATATTGTCAATACTATTCTTAATAGCTAGTTAATATCCCATTAAATAATAATCTTTCTATAATATAACATTGTTTTGGGAAACTCAGTATTGCGTACAATGCAAGATGTCGAGGCATGTCTCCCTTGCATGTAATGAAAGAAAAGTCATTGTATTATTTATTCACATCTTCATTTGGTGGTTCATATAACATAATTAAAATACAGTTCATTTATACATTGAACTAAATCTATACTCAGTGCTTTTTGAAATGAATTCTATCAAAATAACTTGAAATTGTGTGTAACATAGGCCATTGAAAGTGTTACGAATATTGAAAGCTAATATGATGTTGTGTATAGTGAAATCTAATATTGTTGTTGAATAAAACACATGAAATCAAAGAAATTAAAAGGAATCTATGTCATAAATTCTTGGGCAGTCACATTATTCACCACATAAAATGATTTTCTTCCTCGAAATTCACCGATGTAATTTAATGTTTACTACTAGAAATTTTATTTCATCGAAACCCACATAGTTAAAAGGAATCCCAAAACATCATTTTAAATAGTAATGACAGAAACATGATGGTTACCCAAATTAACTCATCACATAGTTTCCACATATGAGAAAATAGGTGGGAAATGAAAATATAGATATGGAATTGAAATCTAATCATCATGTTCGGATGGATAGTGATAGAGAAATAGGTTTGGAGGAAGTTAACAACTAGAAATCCATAAAGCTCTGATGATTTAAGGGTCCATATGATTCATCAAATAAGAAGGTACTAGAATTACATTGTTGGTTTTCAAAATCATTTTCATAATGATGATGAACATGAGAATAAATATTTACCTTATTTTAGTATAATCTCATCATTGGTCATGCCTTGAAAATTTTATACTTCATATATTTTTCAAATAAATGATGTTGAATTTATCATTCCTGAAATGTTAGGGTATCATGAAATCCACAAGTAGACTGATAATTCATTTCATCTATCTTTATCACAAAATGTGCTGAGTCCATTTAGGGTGAGATTAATCGTATATGGTTTCAAAAATAGACTTATAATTCATCTATAATACCACGTAAATAAAATAAAAATAATTTCTACTATCCAGAGACTTCCCATAGGCTAGTGATAGGAGATAAAGGCAATGCGCACTTTAGTTGTTGGTTTGATTCCTGTATCCTTGTCTGACACCATGGGTTTTCAACCATCCTGTGGGTTATAATTTTTCTAAAACTATACTATTCTAACATTATTGAAATAATAAAAAAATATCCTTAAAAAATACAATTTTATGTCCAACATAATCTATACCAACATTTAATCTTATCTGAAATACTTCTGTCAAAACTCACTAGACAAAAAGTAATTACATGAAAAGTTATATAAAAAGCATGTGAATACCTTAATTTATCACCGATATATCATTAGAAATATCTTGTTGGTCACATTACAGACATTTGAACGACTTCATGATTTATTCAATTGAGTCATGGTAACATCCCAATTTACCATATTTTTTTTTTAAAACATGCATTTTTCTTTATTACTAATTTTTATGGATATATACCTTAAGTCCGAAAAAGTTGTGTACTTTATCCATGATATAAAAATAGACATCTCAATAACTCCATAATTTGTTCACAAGAAACTAAAATATTCCAATTTACTTATTCAATTCTAACATATCTTTATCCTAACATCGTTATCTAAACATAAGAGATATATTAAGGGTTACCTTCTACTTAATCTTGTGTTCTCCAAATATATCACCATACCATTAAATCACTATTCTATCTCCATATAAGTATTCAAAATAATCAAAATTATATTCTTATACTAAAAAATTATATATTTCATTATTTATACATTATAATCATTGAAATCTGAAACATATACACCTCAATAATTCATTTTTTTCATAAAATATTACTCAGGATCGATCATCTACTTCTTTCCTTAAATATGAATCATTTCATAAGGTATATCAAACTAAATATTCTTAGGTTTACTTTAGAAAATACTATAAGAACATAACATAGGTTCACAAGTCATTTATAATCTCTTTATTTTCAACAGTATGAAAAATAATCATATTATCCTCATGATTCTCTTCATTATATTTCCAATTCGGAAATCGATCATCATTATTCTCATAAGTTCCACATCTAAAAAATTCATTGGATTACCATGTTCTATGTAGTTCTATATATTTTATAAGACAAGGAATAAAAGTGTGATATATGCATTTCATAGATTAAAAACAGAACATTAAGGAAAATTACTTATAATATTAAAATTTATAATATCATAGGATTAATCCTTGGTTATTCATGATTATCAAAAAAACTCTTGGATTTTACCATATACTTGACTTAACCTTTGGAAATCCGTAGACATATCCTTATAAATGTTTCTATGGATCTCATTAATGTTTTCCAATCCAATTTTCCAATGTATTACTAAACCTTTACTCTGATACCAATTTGAATGACCCATTCTTGACGTACAAGTACATTACATTTATTTGTAGGAATATTTAATACAATTCAAGAATATAAACTCAAAGACCATATTATTTTTGTGTCTTTGGAAACATGAAACATAATTTTATAACGTGGTGAAATATCTTCAATGTCTCCCATAGAGATCATTCCATTTTGTTTTCATACCTAAAAACTTTATTTATATCATAGGGAAAATAGAACATAAAAAGGATGAGATAAAATGCCCAATAAGGGTAAAAATGGAGAACATAAAACAACCCATAAATAAAATAATGTAAAAAGATGAATGTGAAGTTCAAATATCAAAATATTGAGTTATAAAATAAATCATGGCAGTACTTAAGGCATGGATTATAAAAGGAACATTAACCCTGATAAAATAGAATTGGCATAAAACGTCAAATTTTGGGAAAAATAATGTTATAATAAGATTTACATGTACCCAATACATTACTTCAAGGACCATCATATTGGAAAAATCTAGTACTAAAATGATTTTACTTGCCATTCCAGCCATGTATTACTGAACTAGATTTACTAGTCGTTTAAGTAATGTTTTACTGAACTAGATTTACATTCCATTCCAGTAATGTCTATATAATGAGATATTAATCTTTAACAAATGAATTATAAGAATATATAGGTCCCAAAAATCTCATAATGAAATACTTCTTACATGTTCCACAAAAACAGAAATCATACATCATAGCATAACCCACGTAATAAATTGGGTTTCTTAAACAAAATTCCATCATAAAATAATCCATATAAAAGAAATAGATTACATAAAAATAATACCATCTTAAACATAATAATATAAAATTAATAAAAGGGATACAAAAATAACAATATGTCATATTAGATGCTAAATAATTTTTATAAAATAATTGATATTTATTCCTGAGGAAAATATTATTTCATTTTCAAAAACGTTTTATTTTCCAAAAATTCCATTTAATTTTAAAAGTATAGTATTTATTTGAAAATAATAATTAAATAACATAGAAGGGTATTCAATGAAATAAGGTTTCATGAAACAATAAAAAATAAATTCATGTCATATGTGTTTAAAAAACATTCTCCTCGTACATTTTCTAGAAAAGTCAAAAAGTACCTCATATGGAAAACGAAAGAAAGATTCATTTCATACCGGTTAATTAGAATTAACCATTGGTTAAAAGTTAATTTAAAAAAATATTATAAGAATATAAATAATTCTATATATATCAAAAATATAGAGGTGGATGATAAATATTCCCCAGTAAATAGTTACAAATTAACAACCTCAGATAATAAAGAGATAAAAATATTTTCCCTTACATTAGGTTTGATTTCATTCGTTTGTGTCTAAAAGTCATTTATAGTGGGATTAAACATATAATTAACTCAGAATATAATAATATATATTACATCATATATGTTTAACTTATTACTTTATATTACCCTTTTATTTATCAAGTCCATGTTAAAGAAATGTTTGGAGTAATAATAGTTTTATTTAACATACGTGTTTTGAATTGTTATTCTTGATCATATTACTTAGATCATTATTTACTTTCTTATATAATGTAAAAAATTATTTTTATATCATAAATATTCTGTTTGAAAGTATATATAATAGATTAATAAATGGAATATAATACGCCGTTCATAGAGATGGTAGGTCATACACACACCTAAATGTTGTTTTCATTCCCTTATTGAATTGAATTGAAGTAAGTAAATGAAATATATATATATATATATATGTGTAAATTCAATAAAATTGTTATTTCATATATTTAATTCATTTTTATTAAATATACTTTATTATCATTCTTGAATTGTTAATGTGGAGAATGAATCTCATCGCATCGTGGAAACTGTTGGCCGTATGTACGAAGGAGCGACGAGATAAATCACTTAATGGTTAAATGCTACAGAATTGAAAGTTATATTAATTATACAGAATAATTATCATGTTATATTAAATATTTAGATCCATTATACTCATCATTATACCCATCTAAATTATATATTATTGAATAACAAATTACACAATTGCATGAAGATGGTAAGTAGTACGTACACGCACATGGTGATATTGTAATTCATATGATGGATAAAAATATGTATAAGGTTGTTTTGTAATTATAATAAAATGCAAGAATGTATAAGATATTAAATATATTATGTTTGTATTGTAACAACAAAATAAGAGGGATTATATGAATAATAGAATCTTGAATGAGGTGATACAACAATTACCACTATTTCGAGTATCTCATTTTGATTTTCACAAAAGGGCTCCCTATTACGGATTTATGCACAATGTGTGGCATATATAACGAATATAAGGATGTTGGGAGCATATTATTCATAATTTTTATGATCCAAGAGTGTTTAATGATGTGATTAAGTGGGTATAGATGGTGGCATTTTATAAGAGGGAAAAGGGGCACTTTAAAAAGAATTTTGAAATATTATTTATATTAAAGATAATTTTGAATTATAATAGTTTCAATGTAATATTTTTACAGGATAAGATGATAAAGGGTATAAATATTCTAAAAAATAGGTTTCAGACAATTTTATTTGGCAAAAGTAACCTTATCATTTAGTATTAACCCATAGTTAAAAACATTAACTCTTATAATGTCTTCTTGTATTTTCATAATATATGGTTGCTATGTATACTATAAAATGACAAGAGAACACAAACTGGATCATTACAGACATTTGTAACATTATATAAGTCATTTTTATGAATATTAGTTTTTATGAATATTAAATAATATAATAAAATAGTATTTGTTTTAAACTCATTTATGAGAATTTTAAAACTATTTACTAATTGATTTTTGTTAAAGTCATAACAACTTGAATATTTAAAAAAAGTAATTAAATAATATATAATATATAAATAAAATCTATATAATTCATGTAGGTCATCAAAAAGATCAAATTAGTTTTTTAATATTTATAATATAATTTATTTCAATATTTAATTAATTAGTTAATCATTGTACCATCATTGTTCCATAAATAAATATAATTTTTTAAGGTCTGAAAATTATATATAAAATACCATGATTTAGTTAATCATTTTATATTTATAATTAATATTTATAGTAAAAAATATAAGTTATATTACCCAATATTAAAAATTCTATGTAAAAGATAAATGTTATTGTTATATTTCTCTTTAAATTAAATTATTAATTATATAAGGTCATTATCACAACCAAGTGGCTCTATAGTGTCACAAAATAAACCGAAGGGTGCCCATGGTCTGAAATATATCTTTAAATAAGATTATTACATGTATTAGTGTAGTTCAATATTATTATAAAATTAATGGGTACCCCTATTAACCAGATTTACCCTTTAACCATGGTAAATAATAAATTTTTCTGAAGTTACTATTCATAATGTTAAAAAATAAATGGTTCCAATTTAAAAAATTTGGACCTTATTATTAAAAACATGGATTTAATTTTTATAAATTCCCAACATATAACCACAAGTAATTAATTTTAAATTTATTTCCATTGTCAAAACCAGAAAGTAGGTTTTTAAGAAGTAAAAACTATCAATAGATTGACATTTGTTTATGTCCAATTTTAGAGTGAAATTACATCCAATGACCAAAATTTTATTAAATTATAAAAAAATCCAATTGCACTTTAAAACCAATTTAAAATAAAATATAACTATATAAAAAATTTGATGTAATGGTTGTTTTGAAATAAAATGTTGTGTTATTCTTTATCCATTAAAATATTAAATTTATAAAAAAATACAAAAAATTTAAATGAAGTAAGTTTTTATTGTCCCACTTCCAAATGAAAAGTTTATTTTATAAACTACAAAATATAGAATTTTCAAAAACTATATTAAAATTTGTCCGCCATCAAAAGGTAGAAAAAACTGCATTTTTTTTTAAAATACATCTTTCATCCGAAATATTTAATTTGTTCTTATATAATGTCCAAAAAGTACATAATATGGATGTTGATGTAATATAATAATAAATTTTTGGTTAATAATATTCATAATATCTCATTTATATCCCATTAAAATTTATATTTTAATAATATATCATTTTTTAGTGAAACTCGGTATTACGTACAACGCAAGCTGTTGAGTAAGGTCATTTTTTCTGGTAATGCTAGCCAAGTCAGTGTTGAGATTAGTGAAATATTACTTTGCTGTTGCGTATATCTTAATAAAAATAAATTTATTTCATACATTGAACAAAATCTATACTCAGTGATGCGTGAAATTAATTCTATCAAAAGAACGTGAAATTGTGTGCAACACCAGCCAAGAATAGTGTTGTGTATACTGTTAGCTGATTCAGTTTTGTGTATAGTGTAAGATAATCTTGGTTTATCATAAAACACATGAAATCAATGAAATTAAAATGTTTATATCTAATTAAATCTTTGTGTGTTAAATTATACCCCCCCATTAAAATAAATTTCACCCATAAAATTCATCTAGGTTATTAAAGGTTGACTACTTGAATGTTTATTTAATAGAAACCCACATCATACAATGAAATAGCAAAATGTAATTTTAAGAAGGAATTTTATAAAAATAATGGTTACCCAAAGCAACTCAACCCTAGGTTTCCACATAGGAGAACATTGGTGGGAAGTGAACAGATGGATATGGAAGAGAAATCTAAACTTGAAGTTATTATGGATAATGATAGAGAAAAAGGATTGGAGAAAGTTAACAACCATAAAGCCATAAATCTATGATGATTTAAGGGGCTATATGATTCTTCATATAAAAAGGGACTAGGATATATTTTTTGGTTTTCAAGATCCTTTTCCTAATATTTTAAAAAATGAGAATAATACTTCTTTGATTTTTGTACAATCTTTTCGTTTGTCATGCCTTGAAAAATTTTCAAATCATCTCTTGTTCGATAAAATGTAGTTGAATTTTTCAATCCTGAACTGTGAAAAGATCATGAAATCCATAAATTGAATGATAGGTCATTCCATCTATCTTTATTAGAAAAAGGTTATCAGTAGTTATCAAATATACATAAGTCCATCTATATTGACATTAATCGTGTATGGAAACAAAATTGGACTTATACATCATCTATCATACCAATTAAATAAAATGAAATTAATTTATACTAACTAGGGACTTCACATGGGCCATTGGAAGGTGATAAAGTCCTTTCACACTTCTATTGTGGGTTCGATTTGCACAGCCTTGCCTGAAGCAATGGGTTTTCAACCATCCATAGAGTTATTCATTTTCTAAAACTATACTATTATAATATTCCATAAATAATATAAAAAATTAACCATAAACAATACTATATGATGTCTAACAAATTCCATTTCATCATTTAGGCTAATCCAAAACATTTCTTTCCAAACTCACAGTACCCAAAAACAATTACAAGAACAGTCATATAACAAAAATTTGAATACCTTCCTTTATCCAAAATATATCATAATATATATCTTTTTGGTCACATGAAAAAAATTTCAATGAATTTGTTATGCATTATATTGAGTCATTGCAATGACCTATATTTCTATATATCCTTATTGAAAACATTTATGTTTTTTTATTCCAAAATTTATTAGATATATGCTTTAAGTCCCAAAATGTTGTATATTTTATCCATGATAGCGTAACCCACCTGCTAATAAGTCCATAATTAGTTCCCATGAAACTGGCAACATCCAATTTACTTATTCAAATCCAATTTATCTTTACCCAAGCATCTTTTTGTAAACATAAGGGACATGCTAAGGGTTATATTCTCCTTAAATATGTTTTCTCAAACTATATAACCTTACCCTTAAATCAATTTTTAGTCTCCATATAACTATTCAATATATCCTTTCCAACCCTTAATTAATTTCTTATACTGAAAATAGTTATATATTTCATGATTCATATAATATAATCTTTGAATTCTGAAACACATACACCTCAATCATCGAACTTTATACATAAAATGTTACTTAATATCCATCATCTTTATCTTTCCTAAAATATCAAACATGTCTTAATGAATCTCAAATGCGATATTCATATTTTTAATGTAGAAAATACAATAAGAACATCACACAGATTTCATAAGTTGTTTTAAATATATCTATCCTAAACAGTATGAAAAATACTCGTACTATCTTCAATATTCACTTCATGATATTTCCACTTAGGAAATTGATCACTATTATTCCCATAATGTTTACATCTGAAACCTTAAATGGTTAACCATGTTCTATGTTGTTTATGATATTGACTAATACCAAGAATATTAGCGTGATAAATACATAGAGGATTTTAAAAAAAATAAGTATGGTAAATTAATTATAATTTTTCAATCTATGGTATCTTAGTTTTAAACCAATGTTTTTAATGATTATAACACAAACTCTAGGATTGTAACCTATACTTGACTTATCTTTAGTACATCCTTATAAATATCCATAGTAATATCTCTTGGGATATCACTAAAGTTTTCGCATCCTAGTTTCCTAAGATGGAATAATACTTCACTCTGATACCAATTGTAAAGTACCATGTTTGAAGTAAAATGACTTTACATTTCTTTTTTTGGAATACTAAATACATTACACAAATATAAACCCAAAGACTATATTAGTTTACTTTCTTGGGAAACATGCATCGTAATCTTCTAACTTGGTGAACGAGCTTCAACATCTCATATAAAGATCGTCCCCTTTTGTTTTCCTATATAAAAACATTATTTATATTCCTGGTAAAAGAAAACATAAAAAATGTGATCTCAAATTCTCAGTAAGGGTAATCATTGACAGCATAAAAAATTTAAAACATAATAATTTAAAAACATGGACATAATCATTAAATATCAAAAATCTTGAGTCATCAAATAAATCATGGAAGTACGTAAGGCAAGGATCACAAAATAAACATTAACAATAATAAAATTACATTGTAATAAAACATGGAATTGTGGAAAACAATATAAGAATAATATGATTTCTATAGTAGACAAGGAATTACTAACAAGACCATCATAGTTGATAGAGTTCATTACGGAATCGGGAATACATGTCATTCCAGCCATGTATTACTGAACCAGATTTACTTGTCGTTCCATCCATGTATTACTTAAAAAAAATACTTTTAGTTCTAGTGATGACTATCTCATGAGATATAAAATTTTACTCAATGACTTGAAAGTACATATAGGTCCCACCCATATCATAATGAAATCATTCTTATATATCCCACAAACACATAAATCATTCATCATAACATAACCCATGAAAAAAGGGTTCCATAAACATCATTCCATAATAACATAATCCATATAAAATAAATGGATTTCAAAAAAATAATTTCATAATAAAAATAATCATATCAAAGTAATAATTTGGATAGAAACATAACCCAATGTCATGTTAGTTGAAAAATAATTTTGATAGAACACCTGAACATACTTCCTTTTGAAAATATCGTTTATTTTCCAAAAAACATTTTTTTTCTCAAAATTATATGTTATTTTAAAAGAAAATAATTTGGTTGAAAATAATATTGAAATCAGGTAAAAGAATATTCTTTGAAATGAGGTGTCATGAAACCGTAAAAAACCATTCATCCTGTATATGTTAAAAGAAATTCTCCTTGTACATTTTGTTGAAAGATCAAAAAGTACCTCGTATCGAAAATGAAAGAAAGATTCCTTTTATACCATTTAATAATAAAACACCAATGGGTAAAATTAACTTTAATAAATAGTATAATAATATAAATAATACTATATATTTAGGAAATATAGACTTTGATGATAAATTTACCCCAGTAAATACATACGAATAAATAATCTCAGATAATAATGAGATTGAAAAATTATCACTTAATTTCGGTTCGATTTCTTCTGTATGTGTCTGAAACTCATGTTTAGTGGGATTAAAAATATTATTAACTTAAATTCATTATAATATTTTTGATATCATATATTATTCACTTATAAATTTATATGACCTTTTTATTTATCAATTTCATTCAAAAGCAACATTTTGGGTAATAATTGATTCATTTATCATACTTTTTTTGACTTGTTATTCTACATCTTATTACTTATATCTTGATTAAAATAAATAAAGAATGAAAAAATGATTTATATATCATAAATATACAATATATAAATATATATAATAGATATATAAATGAAATGGAATACACAATTCATGGAGACTGTAGGCTGTATGTACTCATGAATGATATTTTTGTTTCCTTATTGAATTTAATTGAAGAAAGTAAATTACATACTTACATATATATATATATATATATTTGGTATAATTATTATGTCACATATTTCATTTTTATTTATTATATACTCTTCATAATCATTTTTGTGTGGTTAACGTGGAAAATGAATCTCATTATGCTGGGGAGACGATAGGCCATACATACGCACGACCGACGATATGAATCACTTAATGGTTAAATAGTATATAATTGGATGATATATTAATTATAAAAAATAATTATAATGTAATAAAAAAAATTTAATCCATCATAGTCATCATTATTACCTTATAAATTATGAATTGTGGAATAACAAATTACACCATGGTGTGGAGACAGTAAGCCGTAAATATGTACGCATGGTGATATTATTATTTTTATAATTGATAAAAGGAGATACAATATTGTCCCATAATTATAATTAAATATCATCATTAAGAAGATACTATATTTATTAATTTATTTTGGAGACATCATAAGAAGAGTATGCAGAAGAAGAATTAAATTTTGAAGGAGGTGACAAAATAATTACCGCTTTTTGAACTATCTCTTTTTGATTTGCACAAAAGTCCTCCCTAGGATATATTTCTACCAAAATTATGTCATATAATTGAGATATAGGGATTTGGGGAGATTATTTGAGTAGAATTAGGATGAGACAAGGGGCCTAAATGTTGTGAGTAAGTGTGGAGAGGTGGTGAACTTTTATAAGTGGGAGGAGCGGCACTTTCAGAAGGTTTTAATATTATTTTATAATAAAACTATTTTATAATTATAATAGTTCCAAAGTGAAATATTTCTTGGATAAGATGATAATGGGTATAAATACTCTCACTCAATTGGTTTTAGACATGTTTTGATCACAAAATTAACCCAATCTTTTAATATTAACCATTTGTTTAAAACATTAACTCTTACCATGTCTTCTTGTATTTTCATAATATATGGTTACTATAGTTAAAATAAAATTCCAAGATAATCCAAAGTGGATAATTTATGACATTTTTAACATTATATAATTCATTTGGAAGAATATTATATTTTTAGTACTATTATATCATTTAATAAAATACTATTTGTTTTAAAAACTCATTTTTGTCAATTTTGACACTATTTAGTTATTGATTATAGGTTAAGGCATAAAAACACGATTCCGTGTACAAAAGGAATTATCACAAATATAATATGTAAATATCAACAAGAAAATTTTTTCATGGAATAAAAATAATCAAATTGCATTCCTTTTAATATTTTTAATATCATTTATTTGAATCATTCATTAATGAGGTAATAATTTCATCATCCTTATGTCATATATAAATTTATTTATTTAATGTATAAAAATTACAAATAAAATAACATAATTTTGGAAATATTTTTCAATTTTTAATTAATAATTATAGAAAAATTTAATCATTATAAAATTTTATATTAAAAATTTTTTAGTTAAAGATACATGTTATTGTTATACTTCTCTTTACATTAAATTCAAAATTCAAAATTGTCATTATCACACCCTAGGGCTCCATGGGGAAAACAAATTGACCCAAGGATGCACATTGTCGTACATATCTCATCAAATAGGATTTATACATGTGTTAGGGTTGTTTAATATTATTATAATATTATTTTTTACCCTTATTTACTAGATTTACCCTTTAACCATGGTAAATAAAAATAATTTCAAAAGATACTATTCATAATGTCAAAAAATATAAGGTACCTATTTAAAAAAACATCCCTTGTGATTCCAAATATGATAACCATTTTTATAAATTCCAAACATGTAATTATAATAAATTAATTTAAAATTAATTCTTATCATCAAAACCAGAAAGAAGGTTTTTAAGATGCAAAAAGTATAAAAAGATTGACATGTGTTTATATCTAATTTAAAAGTGAAGTTACTTAAAAGAAATAGGCGTAGATTAAATGATAAAAGCATAATCTATTTACACATTGAAAAAATTATAATAATCTATCAATATAAATAAATTCGATGAAATGCCCGATTTTTATTAAAATGTAGTATTTTTCCCTATTAATAAAATGATGAATTTTTTTAGAAAAATATCAAAAATTGAACGGAAATAAATTTTGATATCCCACTTCCAAATAATTATTTTTCATCAATAATATATAAAATTGGTATAAACTTGATTTAAAATGGGTGTTCCATCACAAGGCGGAAAATCTATATTTTTTAAAAAATACATCATTTATCCAAAAAAATAAATTTGTTCAAATATAATGTCTAGAAAGTACAAAATATTTATGTTAATGTTATATAAAACTCAAATTTTGTATATATGATTCATAATAACTAGTTTATATCACATTAAATAATAATATTTTAATAATATATCGTTGTTTAGTGAAACTTGGAGTTGCATACAACACAAGCTATCGAGGATGGTCTCTCTTGCATGTAATGCAAACCAATTTCGTGTTGTGTTTAGTGAAACATTAATTTTATTTTGTGTATAACATATTCTAAATACATTTATTTTATACATTGAACAAAATCTATATGATGTGTAGAGTGAAATAAATTCACTCAAAAGAACTTGAATGTTTTTGTAAAACATGCCAAGAATTTGGTTTCCTATACAGTAAGATAATACGGTGTAGTGTGTTGTGAAAACTAATCTTGGTCTAGCATACAACAAATGATATCAAAGTAATTTAAAAAAGCTATCTCATAAAATCTCATGGTGTTACACATACTTTATACTTTATATTTGTTGAATGTGTCTAATCCTCATGTGTAACGGTTTAAAACATTTAATTAATCTATAATAGAACCATACCCATAT
The DNA here is from genome assembly GCA_963277665.1 of Viscum album. Lineage (NCBI taxonomy): Eukaryota > Viridiplantae > Streptophyta > Magnoliopsida > Santalales > Viscaceae > Viscum > Viscum album. Next base: position 63,765,368 of record OY728165.1, on the reverse strand, counting down.
TTTTTTCTCATATATGGTCTTATTTTATCATTTTATTCTAAATATTTTGTTATTACACTTTTTTCATGTGTTAACAGCTTCATTTTCCTATGCATGTTTCGTCTTTTAAGTCTTGTTTCTTATGTATAGGATATATTTATTTAAAATAATGAATTATAGAAAGTTTATAGATATATATTTACTCAATATAATCCTTTTTAATCATTCATTAATGTTTTTCCAGAGGAATGAATCACTTCACATCATTGATAATGTAGTTCATACGTGCACACGAGTGGTGGTATCATTCACTTAATTATGAAAGAATAAAAAATTGGATGGTATATTGATTTTTATAGTATCAATATCATGTAATAATTATAATATATATTCATTATTTATATAATTTTACTTATCCAAATAATGTGGGGTTGAAAATATATTACACCACTGAATAGATATGGTAAGTTGTATGTATGTACGCGTGGTGTTTCATGTATTTCCATATGGATAAATCATGTAATATGGTTGTATGATAATCAAAATGACATATCATAACATTAATTATACTATACAAACTAATTTGTAATGTAAAAAACAAATAAATAGTATGTATAAGAATAAATGAACTTGAACGAGTGAGTAAAAATGATTACATCTTCTTCAGTGGACTTCTATTAGATGTTCTTTTAGAGTGATACTGGGATGGTATTTCGGAGGAACCATAACCATTATAACATGGATAAGGGTGTTTTGGAGAGTGATGGATTGATTTTTTTTGGAAAATATGGCTCAATTTTGTGTGAGAAAGTGAGGGAGAAGGTACCCTTTTATAATTGATGTGAGTGGCGCTTTTAGAAATCCTCAAAATATTAAAATATCATAACGCTATTGTAGATCCACAGACATTAAAATTGAATATAAATGAATATTTTAAGACATTTAGGATCATATATTATCCCATTTTTTATTATTTAATACTTTTTTTATTTTTAAATATTTTAATAATATATTAATTCAATATAATATCATTATTGTCAAATTTGATGATATTCTTTTAATTTGACATTAAATAAAACAAGAAAAATTGTTAATTAGACTATAATGTTTTCCCAAAACTCCATTCTATCATAAAGGTCAATAAAATTCATTAAACATGGTTTAGGATCCAAAATATATCAAAATTTATACTTTTTAAATCAATTATTTTATTTTTTGTTAATTAAATAAACATTGTTTTAGCACTGAGAATGAATTTTAGGTAACTATGTAATTTAGAAAAATTAAAAAAAATTATATAATGAAATTAATTTCTTTATTATAAAAATAGACGTTTAGTTTTGTTCTTATTTTGGTTTTTCCCTATGTGAACATATAAAATGTATTAAATACAAAAAGATTAAAATTTTCTAACTATCATTGATTTAAATAATATATAACATATTATTCAGTAAATTTTTCAATTAAACGACTAAAATTCGATATTAAGGTGATAACTGACTAATATTAGTCATATAATAATTTTTTTACAACATTAGGCCATATTCATACCCTTATCTATTTCCACTTTATTTCTTAAACCAAAAGACGGATATTCAAGATGAATTTTATGTTGAAGAACCTTTATAAAAATATCTATTGTCTATTCCTTCAACCACTAAATATTATCCAAACCCAAAAAAGTTGCATAGTTTATCCAATAAAGTATAATTTTTCCAAAAACAATAATATCCAAAGTTCAACATAATATTTTCGAACCTTAAGACTTAACCAATATACTTTTGTCCAAATTCATTGGCCAAAAAAGTCTCAAAATTTCTAAAATCAATCATAACAGCTGATTCCCCAAACAAATTAGTGTATCTATTATTATAAAACACAATATATTTGGTCACATAAAAAAAACATAAAAAAATGGTCATACTTCTAAGTCATTAAAGAAGAAGTACTGCTTTACAGTACTTATATATCTCATTATTCTTATAATCAATTTACCATTTATGAAATATTTCTTGAATACATATACATAATAACTTATATAATTCAATCTCATTCTTAACCCACTAATTATTTTTCATTGTCTAATTCCATAATATATCATTCCTTTTATTCATTGGTATTATCTTCCCCATCTGATGAATAACCACTACATTTATAAGCGTGCTGATTATAACCATTGACAAAAACCTAAGGAACCAAGTGAGAAACACTAAAGATAGTTATACAGGCATTACCAATCATTTATAGTATTTTTAACTCATGGAATATTTTCCTCAATCTATGTGTCCATATTATTAACCTATGTTATCCATTTTCATTTACGAATCAATAAGATGATATCCTATACATAGAAATATCCTCAAAATTTAGTCATAGGTTCAATTTTTCTAAACAATGATATCCTAAATCAACTTTCCATTATATGTATTATACTTCTGTTGGTACAAACTGTCATTCACCGACCCCAAAATCATGTGCCTTAATTTATTACATTTTTATGATTAGATAGAATCAAATCTTGAAGTACCCACTATTTTTGTATTCTTATTAAAATAGATACATATTTTAAAACAATATTATGTTTTAAAATATAAAATTCAAAAAAAATATTCATCAGACAATCCATTAATAAACATAATGTAACCTTGAATATCAGTCATAATTCACATCGTGGAATCTTGGAAAAAATAAAACATATGAAATGGGTGAGACCAAACTCTCAGTATGGGTAAGCATAAAATGAAATCTATGAGAAAATAATGAATAAACAATATATAAAGGTAAATAACTCATACAAATTCCGTTTAAATAATAACATGAACTAGGAGTCTTAACCATGGATATTCTAACAACTCAAAAAATCAAATTGATTAATAATGATGATGTAATTAATAATTTTGGATGTTTTCACTATCAATTTTTATGCTCTAGATATATACCATCAATATCAAATATCATGAATGTTTATGTTTGTGGGTCAAAACCCATCTGATTTGTGTCAAGGGATATCCTCATGACTCTTTAAACCTAGTTAGAAATAAACAGGATGGTTTTTTCGCTATCATATTCCATCTAATGAGTCCTACTGATTCATATATGGTATATAAAAAGCCCTTCCCTTCACCTACAATGTCAAATAAATTTCTCATATGAAAACAAAAAATTATAATCATTTTTATTGAAAAAATAGCATACTAATTCTGTATACATTAACCATAAACCATGAATGGAATCAAAATAGAAATTCAATAGTCAAAACTAATCATAAAACTTTCAATAAAATAAAGTATAATGTATCGTAATAGATCAACCTCAATAAAATATAATATTCATGAAATGATGTTGAATGAGATGAACATACTCTATCAAAGTCATTAGAAATATCTTGAGAAAAATAATGTTTTACATTAAAATAGATTATTTAAAATCCAACACATTTATAAATTAGTAATAAAATTATTTAAAAATATATTCTTATACATGTAAACTAAGGTTCATAACATTGAGGATTCAAGATGATGGTAAAATATTGTCATGTCGTATAAGATAAAAATAAACATTCATTTCATACTTTCAACGAAAAAGTAACAAATTACATCATTTGGATAATGACATAAGGATCTATTTAAAATCATATTATAGAAACTAGTACTTCGGTAAAATTAATAAAAAAATCGGTAGGGAAATTGTAACATCCCAGATAAATAAAGAATAAGACACTTTTCATATTTATTAATATTTTTCAATTAAATATTAATTTCTCATTAAAGGTGATGCTATGTTCGATAGCGTACCTGATACACAACAACATATTTCTTTTAAATCTTACATTGCACACTAATAATATATTATTATTATATTAAATGGTTGTTAACTCCTAGCCATTGTATTACTGGTAATGAAAAACACTAAATACAATACGATTATACATGATTGATAAATTTTTTTACATTTATCCAATAAAAAGTTAGAGGGTTAAAATATGAATGAATCTAATTTTAAGCATAATTTACATTAAAAGGCCGATTTACCGCCTTTTAATGGAGAAACCTCATTAAATATAGTTTTGGTCACTCTAATACATTCTAATTGACCAAATATAATCCATCTTTAGAATTATGACATCAAATTTTACTTTGGGTAATTTTTTGCTATAATTCTGATAAAGTTCAGTTGTTAATGAATAACAAAAAATATATTTTTTTATTTAAAAAGTACCTTTTAATCTAATTTATTTATATGGTTAGATTATCTTTTTAGTTGGTTTGAAAGTGAAACTGAAATAAAATTTTACCATTTAATCCAATGTTGGTCATTAGAATTAATTTCACTTTGAAATTGGACATAAAAAATATCAATCTTTTGATAGTTATTATATCTTAAAAACACACTATTTGTTTTGATAACAAGAATTAATTTTAAAATTAATTAATTCCACTTCTATGTTTTGAATTTGGAAAAATAAACATCATTATTGAATTCTGAATATCAAATATATTTTAGGGTGAATTTTTTGTTTTTTCTGAAAAACATCAATTTTTTATTAATTGTGACACCACTTAGTGGTTGTTAAAAAAACTAACTTTTTCATTTAAATTAAATTTTACCACATCTATGAATTGAATTTCAAAAATCCAACATACATGGTTGTTATCATGAAGTTAAATGTTTTTCATTAAGATGAAAATAATTTTTGGTGAATAGTGACTTTTGACTCTTATTTACCACGGTTAAAGGCAAATAGGGTAATTCATGGTTAAAAGAATATTATAAAAATTCAAAATTCCCTTAACACTAGTACCGACCTTATTGGTTGCGTATTTTCCGACCATGGGCATCCTTGGGTCGATTTTGGGACCCCATAGAGCCACATATGAAATATAATGACACTATAGATTAATTAATTTAATGTAAATACAATATTGACAAAACAAAAATCCTTTATTAAATTATTTTTTATATGGTGTTATATAATCCATATTTTCGTCTTTAAATATTCATTGGAAATCTAAATAGATTTCCTATATGATATTTTTTTAATATTTAGACATCGAATAAATTAAATTATTTATGATACAATAATGATGCAGTATTTACCTCATTAATAAATGATTTAAATAAATTATATTATAATTATTAAAATATTATCCAAATCATTTCCAATTCTGATTGGATTATTTTATTTAGACCATGGATCATCTTATCTTCGACTATAATGATTTTCGGACCTTTAGAAATCGAATATCATTATATTATAAAATAATATTTTCACATTTCCCTAAAGAGCCCCTCCTCTCCCTTATAAAATGAGACCATTTATAACCAATTCCTCACACCTCTCAAGCCATTTGTCTTGTCCAAACACTGCCCAATTAAGCTACCTACATCCCTCTACTACTTTTAGAGGCCTTACCTTTGGTAGAAGTTACTTCAAAAAGTCCTTTGGTTCAAACCAACACGAGTTACCCAAATTAAAGGCAACAGTTTCTCTTAAATTATTTTCTTTTATTTTACATCTCCAACCCCTAAATTTTTTTTATTCCTTTATTTGGTAAAAAAACAATTTTCTTAAATATATTAAGATTTTGTTATGAGAATAATTTGAACTTCACTTACACACACATCCATCTAATTGATGAAGAACATAATATTTCTGTGGATGGAAAACTAAGGCCCCACGAAACGATGATTGTTCAATTACATCATACCGTCTCTCATGGTGGCCATTATGATGGCTCTGTATTTATATATGATATATATTATGTTTATGTTTTCTATAGGCTTATGTATTTTTTATTTATTTCAGGCCTTTATGGTTTCCATAGTGGATAAATATGATAATCTCATTTGAGGAAGCGCAGACTACCGCCCCCTCAAAGTGATTGACTTGTTAATGCCTTATGTGGGATGTATAAAGGATAGAATTAATGATATTATATATGATATTATATTTTAATTGTAATATACATATGTATAATTATGTTTTAATTCCATTAAAATATTAAAATAATTGAAAGTATCATTCATGCATACGTACGTCGTACCGTCTCCATGAACATTGCATTTCATTTCTTACCTCTAAATGTTATGAACTATTATAAATACATGTATATACGAGATATATATCATATATATGATATCTAAATCCTGAATATAATTCTGTATATAATGAAACGTTGACCACAAGAACAACATGTAATTATAAAAAGTCCATTTTTGAATCAAGTACCAAATATCGACAAAACGAACATTATTAACATAAATGATTAAATAATGTTTATAAAATGGTAATAAGGGATATAAAAGGAATAATAAACTTGAAAGAGGTTCTTAAGAAAGTAGAAATTAACTTTAGTTTATTATTCAAGATATTAAAGAATGATCGTGTCAAATCGGACACGAGGTTAGGGATCCGACCTCTCTCTTTCTTTTCAAGTACTCTCTTTTTTGTCATTTATTTTATGCTCCATGTTCTTATGTTGGAGGATGTTCTTTTATATTCAAAATAATTTAATTTTAATTTTCATATGATGAGAGACCCCCTCTTACTCTCATCAATTCATTTGAAAAAATTTAATGTGTCGTCATTAGGCTGGTGAATTCTTATAAGGGATTTTCTTATCTCACTTTAAATTCTGTGGGATTTCCATTGTTCCCCACTTATTTATTGGATGTGGTGTGTACTTCCCATGATTTTATTCATTTTGAAACATAAATTAATTTATGGATATTTACATCATCATTTTATGATCCTTCATTCATGGGTGTATGTTTCGTAAGTTACCAAATTGATAAGGGAATTTGAAATTTCAATTTCCACTCATTCGGATTTACGCATACTTCATTGATTATTTTACTCCAAAATTATGTGTGGAATCTTAATTTATTTTCATATGTCATAATTTCTACTCCCCTTTCTGTGGATATAATTTTGATACACATAATCACTCCATTGATAAATTCTCAAGTCATTGATATGAACTTTATAAAAGTAATTTTAACTCAATCTCCATTTTTTTAGTTAAACATCTAATTCATTGTTTTTGTTTTTACAAGATTATGTGTGAATGTCCTTTGATTTATTTACACTGAATATCCAATCATATTGAGTGTAATTATATTTTTCACACATAATTATGTTGTTGATTTATCCTCAACCTAAGGATACAACTTTTATGAGAGATTTCATCTCAAATTACATTCCATTGATACTCTTTTCTTGTTATACACCAAATCAATTTTATATGGTGTATATAATGTACTTTGACATAGTATATCATGATTCCATTTGATCTCATGATATTACAAAGTTTTTACTACCTCAATTATTTTTATTCAACTGTCTCTCTTTTGGTTAGGAACTCTAACTAAAATTTTAATTTAAAATGTTTTAAATATTTATTATTCTAAATAATTCTCATTAGTGTCCATGTTTTAAAAATGGTTTTATGGATTTATTTATACGGACATTAATTTTTTCAAATGATAATTCATTTAAAAGCTTCAAAGTGGTATGAGACACTTTGATTAAAAAATCTCTTTGTAAATGGTTTTGAAAATGATTTGATAAAACATTGTTTATTTCAATATCTTGATTTGATATATTAGAACGTGGAAATGTTACCTTTCATGTATACATGTGTCATATGTTATTATTATGTTGTGGTTATTGGTCATTGTTTACCTATATTCGTGGTTCCGTGATAACCTTAGGGTGGGTGAGCCCGAGATATCTCTCCAATACATTGGGTAACATGACGGAGGTAAACGTGATGTTTATCCTAATATATTTAGGGAATATACTGTGATGGGTATTCCAAGTGGAACTCCCTATGTAGCTGTGATAGTTACAATGTAATTTTGATATGGATTCCATAAGTAATGGTTATGATTTATGATTTCTTTGTGTTATCCATAAATCGTATGATTTCATAAGGTATGTTATGATTGAAAAGTATGGTTTCATGGATTTTTATTTATTGATGGGATAATATTTTTCTTCCTTATTTTATAACCCATACTGAGATTTTTATTCTCATCCCATGTTTTTGAGATGTTTTCCATAGGACTTAGAAATGAATAGGTTCATGTATGGGATCAAGGAAAAGTCATGATTTATAAAACATGGAACTATACATGTGTCTTTTTATGAGTTTTTATTTTATGAAAAAAAATGTATACTGAGTAGTAGTGTATACTTGTAATATTCAAGTTGTTATTTAAGTGTTATGGCCTAATTCTCGAAAACTATAAACCTGAAAAGATCTACAATGTGAATTATCCATTTAATTCAATATTATGTAATGTTCAAGGCCAGATCCTTATAGTTGGTATCAGAGGTCGGTTTAGACAACATTAGGGATTAGGAATTTTTGTTAGACATATTGTTAGTCCCTATATATTATTTTAGTTAAATCCATGTTTTACAACTTTTTCAGATCAATAAATGTCAGTTGCAAATGGAAGGAGGAGGATCTCAAATGACATTCATATCTCTTCCTAATGACATGCTTGCAACAATTCTTACAAAGTCATGTTCAGATTATTGTGAAACTTTTTATAGCATAAAACTCACTTGAAAGCAGTTGTTTGAGATATCAAACACCTCCACTATACCTCATTATCATCATGGATTATGGGTTGTATTTAGAAAAATCATATTTTCACAATATTCTCATATTTTCAAGAATGGATTATATTATCAAGGCATTTTCAAATATTTTACCTTATCACCATATTTTGAACCATATTATGATTTTAAAAAAGGTGATGAATAAGAATACCCTTGCGCAACCTATTTATATTTGATTTTACAATATATTCTCTCATCACATACTTATGGTATTTTAAAAGGACCTTAAATTGAATGTTTCAACTCAAATTCGGTCCGACTGTTTTATACAAATCATGTTTTATTAGATGTTTTGAAATTATATGTCATACATGATTATCTTCTAAAACTGTTTTTCTGTGAACACCAATTTGACCCATGTTGTACAAGGTGTATTTGGATGGAGAAAGCAAATGATTTTGAATGATCTCTAAATCATTATTGTGATGCATGGACATTCTACCTACGTGAACAAGATGACGATGAAACCAAGTGGAAGACATGATCAAGGTATCATGTTATTCATTTTGGGAATCATTTTATTTTATCATATGGTGGTGAAATAAGACTTCAAGAATTAAGATATTGAGATCATAATGAATTTGGATGAAAATGAGATGTATGAGGAAACCTTTATGTTTAAAACATGTTAGGGTTATTTATGAGTTTTATAAAAAGTACAACTCGTATGATGGGTGACAACCCGTCGTATCCGGCGAGGCTTCCAGAATCGAACCCACAACCGAAGGCCGACAAGGGCGCATCACCTACCACTAGCCTACTTGAAGTCCCTGGTTAGTATCACTTATTATTTTATTAAAATGATTTTATTGAATAAGAGTAAGTTTATTTTTGGAACTTATGTTTTATCAAATGGATATACTTTGTATAGAAAAATGATTTAGTAATTATGGAAACAATATATGGCTAAGTAAGTTAGAATAATATGGGATTTCAGTAGAGGAATAATGGTTGAAATTTTAGTTTGGAAGAATCTATGTATTTATTATGGACACATGATGATTTGATTTATTTATGAAAATTATTATCCTATCATGGATAATATGTTATTAGGTTAATTACATTTCAATATTAGACTTTATGAGTAACTGGTGTTACATGGAGAGAAATGTCAAGATGTATATTGGAAGTCTATGTAATTAAATACTCATGAGATTTGGTTTACAATCATAGTTTGGATTACTTTTGAAGCATTTTATGGACAATTTTTTATTGAATGGTCATTTTTGAACTTTGGGTTTTGTTAGACATATTTTGGAGATTATGAGTAGTTTCTCTTTATGTAAAAGTTTATCTTTTTTGGGGATTATCTAATATTATACTAAATCTTTTGGTTTTAGTTAATATCTATAGACATATGAAATATATAGTTAATCTTTTGTGGATTATGTGATTCTACCAAAGTTGATTATAGTGCTATTATTGTGAAAAAAATTCATCATGAATACTCATCGTTTGGAAAAAATATGAGTTTGTGTTATTAATATAGTATAAGATGAATGTCTAAATGAAAACTAAGTATATTTCCTTATGTTTCTGGTTATGCTCATAAATAAATTACACAATGAAAATTAACTTTAAACAAAATTCATTTCCGTTAACTTTTCCAACTGGGGAATCAAATACTGTTTAACCCATCACATGTTTGTGGTTTTCTGGTTGTTGACATTCTCCTAATCATGTTTTTTAGCACTCTCCATCAAAACTTGACCATTTGTTCTCTCATTCATATAAATGTTTTCCTACATGGAATCCTAGTATGGTTTATCTCAGGTGATCTTTGAACTTCTCTTCCATTATTTTAAAGTGATAGTTTTATTGACTCTTTTTTGATGTGGGACATTTAATGAAGTTTCCAAGCCCTGTTTTAAAATTGCGGGGACGCAATTCCCAAAATGGGGGAAGGATGTAACATCCCAAATAAATAAAGAATAAGACACTTTTCATAATTATTAATATTTTTCAAATAGATATTAAATTAAATTAAATGGGGTGCTATGTTCGATAGCGTACCCGATACACCACAACAGGTTTCATTGAAATCTTACGTTGCACACTAATAATATAATATTGTTATTGTAAATGGTCGTTAACTCCACTCCATTGTATTGGTGGGAATGAAAAAAACTAAATACAATATGATTATACATGATTGTTAAATGTATTTACATTTATCCAATAAAATGTTAGAGGCTAAAAATATGAATAAATCTAATTTTAATCATAATTTACATTAAAAGGCCGATTTACTGCCTTTTAATGATGAACAGTATTTAAATATATTTTTGGTCACTTAAATACATTATAATTGACCAAATAAAATCCTTCTTTAGAATGGGGACATCAAATTTTACTTTGGGTAATTTTTTGGTATTTTTCTGATAAAGTTCATTTCTTAATGAATAGTGACAAATACTTTATTTTAATTCAGAAGTTCGTTTTAATCTAATTTATTTATATGGATATATTATGTTTTTAGTTGGTTTTAAAGTGAAATTGAAATATATTTTTACCATTTAATACACTGTTGGAAATTGGAATTAATTTTACTTTTAAATTGGACATAAACAAGTATCAATCTTTTGATAGTTATTATTTCTTAATAACACACTATTTGTTTTGATAACGGGAATTAATTTTAAAATTTATTAATTCCACTTCTATGTTTTTAATTTGAAAAAATAAGAATAATTTTTGAATTTGGAATATCAAATATAGATTAGGATGAGTTTTTGGTATTTTTCTGAAAAACATCAATTTTTGATAAATATTGACACCACTTAGTTGTAGTTAAAAAAACTAAAATTTTCATTTAAATGATTTTGTACCACATTTGTGAATTTAATTTCAAAAATCCGACATACATTATTGTTATCAAGAAGTAAAATGTGGTTCATTAAGAGGAAAATAATTTTTGGTGAATAGTAACTTTTGACTTTTATTTAACGCGGTTAAAGGTAAATAAGGAAATTCAAGGTAAAAAAATATTATAATAATTAAAAACTACCTTAACAGTTGTCCTTAACTTATTGGTTTAGTAGTGGACAACCATGGTCATCATTGGGTCGATTTTGGGACCCCATGGAGCCACTTATGAATGATAATGACACTTTATATTAATTAATTTAATGTAAAGACAAAATTGACAATAACAAAAATTGTTTAGTAATTTAATTTTTATGTGGTGTTATATAAGTCATATTATTGACTATAAATATTAATTGGAAAGCTAAAATGAATTTTTACATGATTGTATTTTTCATAATTTTTAGACATTGAATAAATTAAATTATTTATGACACAATAATGATGCAGTATTTACCTCATTAATAAATGATATAAATAAATAAGATTATAATTATTAAAATATTATCCAAAACATGTCCAATTCTGATTGGATTATTTTATGTCGACCATGACTCATATTATGTTCGACTATAAGGATTTTTTGACCTTTAGAAACCTAATTTAATTATATTATAAAATAGTATTTTCACACTTTCCTAAAGAGCCCCTCCTCTCCCTTATAAAAGGAGACCACTTATTACTAATTCCACACACAACTCAAGCCATTTGGATCGTCCAAAATCTTCCCAATTAGTCTCTCTACAGCCCTATACTCCTCTTAGAATCCTTACCTTAGTCAGAAGACACTTCCAGAAGTCATTTGGTTCAAACCAAAGGGAGTTACCCAAATTAAAGGTAACTGTTTCTCTTAAATTGATTTCTTTTATTTTACATCTCCAAACCCTAAATTTTTTTATTCCCATATTTTGTAACAACACCAGTATCCTCAATGTACTAAGATGTTTTTACTAAAATAATTCTATCTACACATACCCACACCTCTATCTAATGGATGAATAACATAATGTTTCTCTGGATGGAAAACTAAGGCATCACGAAATGATGGTTGTTCAACTACATCTTACTACCTCTCATGGTGGTCATTAGGATGGCACTGTATTTATATATGATATATATTATTTTTATGTTTTCTTTAGGCTTCTTTATTTTCTATTTAGATAACGCCTTGATGGTTTCCATAGAGGGTAAATACGATAATCTCGTTTTAGGAAACACGAACTATTACCCCCTCAAAGTTATGTGACTCGTTAATGCCTTATGTGGGATGTATAAAGGATAGATTTAATGATATAACATATGATATTATAATTTAATTATAATATACCTAAGTATCATTATGTTTTAATTCATTTAAAATAATAAATATTAATGAAAGTAGCATTCATGCATACGTTCGACTTACCGTCTCCATGAACCATGTATTTCATTTTATACCTCTAAATGTAATGTAATATTATAAATACATGTATATAATGGATATATATGATATATATGATATCTAAATCATGAATATAAATCTGTATATAATGAATGTTTGACCACATGAACAAAATGTAATTATATGAAGTCCATTTTTGACTCATGTACCAAATATCAACAAAACGAACATTATTAACTGAAATGATTACAAATTGATTATAACATGGTAATAAGTGATATAAAAGGAATAATAAACTTGAAAATTGTTATTACGAAAGTAGAAATTAACTTTAGTTTTTTATTCAGAAGATTAAATATCAATCGAGTCAAATCAGACACATGGTAAGGGATCTGACCTCTCTCTTTCTTTTCAAGTAATCTATTTTATGTCATTTATTTTAAGCTATATGTTCTTATGTTAGAGGATTTTATTTTATATTCACAATACTGTAATTTTTATTTTTATATTATGAGATAACCCCTCTTACTCTCATCAATTCATTTGAAACATTTTTAAGTGGCGCTGTTAGGATGCCGAATTTTTGTAAGGGATTTTCTTATCTCCCTTCTAATTCTGTGATATTTCCATTATTCACAACTTATTTATTGGATGTGGAGTGTGTACCTCCCATAACTGTATTCATTGTATAACATACATTAATTTATGGATATTTACATCATCATTTTATGATTCTTATTTCATGGGTGTATGTTTCGTAAGCTACCTAATCAATAAGGGAATTTGAAATTTTGATTTCCACTCATTCATCTTTACGCATACTTCATTGATTATTGTACTCCCAGATTATGTGTGGAATCTCAATTTATTTGCTTATGTAATAATTTCCACTCCCCATTCTGTGGATATAATTTTGATACACATAATCAATCCATTGATAAAATCTAAAGTCATCGATATGAACTTGATAAGAGTAATTTTAACTCAAACACCATTTATTGAGTTAAACATGTAATTCATTGTTGTTGTTTTTACAAGAATATGTGTGAATGTACTTTGATTTTATTACAGTGAATATACAATCATATTGAGTGTATTTATTTTTTTCACACAAAATTATGTCATTTATTTATCTTTAACCTAAGGATATGGCTTTTATGAGAGATTTAATCTCAAATTACATTCCATTGAGACTCTGTTGTTGTTATACACCAAATCACTTTTATATGGTGTATATAAAGTACTTTGACATATTATATCATGAATCCCTTTAATCACATGATATTATAATGTTTGTGTTGCCTCAATTATTTGTATTCAAGTGTCTCTCTTTTGATTAGGAACTCTAACTAAAATATCAATTTAAAATGTATTAAAGATTTATTATTCTAAATATTTATCATTAGTGTCCATGTTTTAAAAATGGTTTTAATGATTTATTTATATGGAAATTAATGTTTTCAAATGATAATTAATTTAAAAGCTTCAATTTGGTATGAGAAACTTTAATTCAAAAATATATTTTTAAATGGTTTCGAAAATGATTTAATAAAACTTTGTTTATTTCAATATATTCATTTGATATATTGGAATGTGGAAATGTTATCTTTACTATAAACATGTCTTATATTTTATTATTATATTATTGGATATTGGGCATTTTTTGCGTATATGGGTGGTTCCATTATAAACGTAGGGAAGATGATCCCAAGATAGCTCTCTAATGCATTGGGTAACCTAACGGAGGTAAACATGATGTTTCTCCTAATAGATTTTGGGAATATACTGTGATGGGTATTCCAAGTGTAACTTCCTATGTAGATGTGAAAGCTACAATGTAAGTTTGATATTGATGACATAACTAACCTTTATGATTTATGATTTCTTTGTGTTATTCTTAAATCTTATGATTTCATAAGGCATGTTATGATTGAAAAGTATGGTTTCATGTATTTGTATTTGTTGAGGGGATAATGTTTTACCTCCTTATTTTATAACCCTTACTGTGATTTTTATTCTCATCCCAAGTTTTTGAAATGTCTTCCGCAGGACATAAAGATGAATAGGTTCAAGGATGGGATCAAGTAAAAGTCATGATGTATAAAACATGGAACTTGACATGTTTCTTTTTAAGAGTATTTATTTTATGAAAAAAATGTATACTGAGTAGTATTGTCTACTTGTAATATTCAAGTTGTTACGTAAGTGTTATGGCCTAATTCTCTAATACTCTAAACCCGAAAAGACCCTCAATTTGAATTATCCATTTAATACAATATTATGTAATGTTTAAGTCTGGGTCCTTATAATAATAATCAAAATATTTTTGGAAAATATTTATAAGAATCATATTTATGGATGATAAATAATCCCCAGTAGATAATTACGTATAAACAATCTCAAATAATAATTATATTGTAAAATTAACCCTTATTATGTAATTTTCTTTAGTTTAATGTACTTTATCCACTTATATAATGGTTTAAAATATGTTATTAATTTATTACATAACCATATCAATATTTATGATATAATATATTATCTTCTAATATTGATTTTTTAATAATATTCAGTCATTACCCTTATTTCGGGTGTTAACTACTTCATTTTTGAATGCATGTTTTGTCGTATAAGTCATGATTTCTATGAATAATATATATATATATATATATATATATTGTATACATAATTATAAAAAGTTCATAGATATTATATTTAAATATTATTTATATATATTTAATCATTCATGAATGGTTCACATGATAAATGAATCACATCGCATTGTGGAGACTGTAGGTCGTAAGTACGCATAGGCGATGATAACATTCCCTTAATGGTGAAAAGGTAAATAATTGGATGGTATATTAATTTTTTAAAAATAAATATAATGTCATATATTTCATATATATTCATTATTTCCATCTTTATACCCATCCAAATAAATTGGTTATGATAAAAAGATTACACCACGGTGTGGTGATGGTAAGTCGTACATACGCACACAAGGTGTTTTCATTTTTCATAGGATGGAAAAATCATGAAATATGATAGTCCAATTATAATAATAAAATCTAATAATATTACAATGGATTTTTTACTTTATAATTTAAACAACACATAATGATGAAGTAGAAGAAGAAACGAACATGAATGGTTTTGTAAAAACAATTACCTATTCTTCAATAGACATCCTTTAGATATAATCTTAAGTAATGTATAATATCTAATTTGGGAGGAAGAGAAAATATATAACTTGGATAAAGTTGTTTTAGAGAAATATTTTCAAATTTTTGTTGAGTCACATGGATCACATTTGTGTTAGGAAGTATGGGAGGAGGTACACTTTTATAATTGAGGTTAGTGGAACTTTCGAAAATCCTAAAAATATAAAAACATAATAAAGCTATTATAGAGACACAAACATAAAAATGGAATTTAAATGAATAGTATAATACATTTTCAATCATATATTATCATATTTGTGAATATTTAACATTTTTTGGATTTTTATATAATATAATAGTATATTAATTCAATAAAATATCATTATTTTCAAATTTGATATTATTCATTTAATTTGACATTAAATAAATCAATACAAAGTGTGAATTCAAATATAATGTTTTAAAACTACTCTGTTTTATTATATAGGTATATAAAATTAATTATACACATTAACACTTCCAAAATATAAAAAACTAATACTATAAAATTAAAAACTTATTTTTCCTCTTAATTAAATAAAAAATATTTTAACATTGAAAAGGAATTAACGGTAAATATATAATTTCTATAAATTAATTAAAAAGACTATATAATTAAAATTCTATCATTTAGATCAAAATATATATTTTGTTTCATTCAAATATTTATTTTTACCCTATGTGAATAGATAAAATATATTAAACACAACGATAGTGATATTTGTTAAATATATTTGATTTAAAAAATATATATTTTGGTTTCCATTATATAAATTTAATTCCATATTAAGTTGATAAATGATGAATCATATTCATAAAATAATATTTATACATGTTTAGGTCACATTATTACTCTTATCTTTTGTCTTTAACCCGTATTTAACCTCTTTAACTCTTTGTCTAACAACATGTGTTTTTATTCCTTAAGGTTTAATATAGTCACTCTAAAAATTTAAAAGACCCATAAATGGAACATTTATTTCAAATTTTAATTTATACCAATAATTTTGGATAATTTTATACTTTTATAAATTTTATATCATTTAATAAATTATAATTAATTTTAAAATATCATTAGTGTCAATTTTTACACTATTGATTACTTGAATTTTAAAATTTTCATAACAACATGATATATTTGAACAAACTATTTTCCCTCATCACTAAAAGACAATGAAATATATTTAAATATTGAATAACATTAATTATATCATATTATTTTTATTTTAATATTTATAATATCATTTATTTGATTCTTCCATTAATTGAAAAATTACTACGTCATCATTTTGCAATCCACTAATTTAATTATTTTTTTCGTTTAAAGTTATAATGAAATATTCAGGATTAATATTAGAATATTATATTTATTATTTTTATTTATAGTTGAATATATTTTCTGAGTAACCATATATAGAAATGTAATACTTATTAAAAACAAGAGTGTCCCATATTGGACTTTGCATAGAATAAAATACTATAAAAGACTTAATGTCATCCATGTGGCTCCAATAGGCCATAAAACTGTCCCAATGATTCATTTCGTAAAAAATCACACATACAAAAAAATTAAGAAAATATTTGGTTTAATTTTATAATGATTATAATATTATTTCTAATCATAATTACTCGATATACCATTAAAACAGTAATTAATTGAAATTACATTTAAAAGTTTTTTTGGTAAAAAATAAGTTTATCATGTTATAATAAAAATTTCATACTGATTAAAAATGTGTCTATCCTTCTTTAAATATTCAATTTACAAAAATTGAAAAATTATGTTTATGGATAATCTCGCAGACAGGACGACATTGTCTGTTAAAGTTAAAATATCCCAAAGTTTCAGTGAATATATATATATATATATTGTGAAATTATTTCCAATAAGCTGAACTGTTTTAAATGATATATAATTTTTGTAATTATAAATTAAATCCAAATCAAAACATTAATTTACTATATAAATTAATTAGAAAAAGATTATGTTTTGAACTAAAATGCAGTATATTTCATTGTTCATCAAAAAATAAAATTTCATTGAATAAAACCAAAACATAAACCAAAGTAAAGTTTAATATTATTATTCAAAATAAGAAGTACATTTTTTGAAATAAATTATATAAATGTTTCAAAAAATTTATTGAAAATATGATCTCCATTAATAGGTGGAAAAAATACTTTTAGAAAAATAAATGTTTTAATGCATAAAATTGGATTCAATCTTATCCTAAGACTATAAAATAAATTTTCGGAATGTAAATTCATTTGGATAATTATAGAATACATAAATTAAATAATTTAGTTAATACTATTCAATCCCTCCAACTTAATGGATGGTGTTAATAGTATTTAATAATATATGATTATTTGTTTAAGCCCGGTGTTGTGTGAAATGTATGCTATAGAAGAAATTAATTTTATTTTTTAAAATGATTAATATCATAAATTCTTGGGGTGTTAGAAACCCTTTGTTATCTCTACACACTATGGAATAATGAATACGTATTTTTATTGAGGCATATCAGAATGGGCTTGGGTACATTATATTGAAAAATAACAAGGTGATTGCTTATGCATCTTAATAGATAAATCCTAATGAGAAGAATTATCCTACTCATGAACTGGTGATAAATTTTAATGTATTTTTATTTAATATATGGAGGAATTAAATTTATTGGGATAAATTTTATATATACACAGACCACCAATGTTTAAATTATATTTTAACACAAAAGGAATTGAACATGAGACATACGATATGGTTGGAACTTATTAAAGACTATGATTGTTCAATTAAATATCATCATAGAAGAGAAAACAAATTCACTGATTCATTATGTAGGAAGGCCCCTATTTTCCTAGAAATTATGTGAATTCAAGGATAATTTTTGATCAACGTAATAGTAAAACTAGATATGGGAATTGTAAGAGAAGGTACATCATCAACCAAATCATAAATCATTTTAAAAACATAATTAATAGATAATATCCAGGGATATAAAAGATAATATCTATTGTTATATAAGAAGATAGAGGATGTAATGAATGAAAATATTCTTGAGTATAAAATTGATCATGAAGGTGTATTGAAATTTTAAATAAGGCAATGTGTTCTATGTATTCCTAAAATAAAGAAGAATTTCAGGGATGAAGCTCATAGATCTATATTCTCTATAGATGTATGAAACACTATAATGTATACGGACCTTAGTGGTCATTATTTGTGTGGAACATTAAAAATGAGGTTGCTGACTACACTACGAGGTACTTGTGTGTCAACAAATGATGGTAGAGACACTCCATCCTAAATGGGTATTACAAACACTACCCATACCAAAATTGAAGCTGGTCAATATCACTATGGACAATGTCACTAGACTCTCAAAGACATTCAAGGGAAATAATTATATTTGGGTTACAGTGGATCGTCTCACCATGATTTCACATTTCATCACTATTCAAGAAGCATTCTTTATTGATAAATTTCGCCTGATATACGTGAAGGAAGTGGTAAGGATGCATGGGGTGCCACTCTCCATCATATTTGATTGTAATACAAGGTTCACATAAAATTATGGATAATTATTCAACATTATCTAAGTAAGGAATTTAATTTCATTACAACAAATCCCCCAAAACCTAATGTCTAATCAAAAAGGACTATAAAGACTCTGGAGAACATGATGATAACATGATCAATAGAATTTAAATGTGGATGAGATCAACATATCCCATTAGTTTAGTTCTCATACAAAAAAAAACATTCATTACAGTATTCATATAGAACCCTATAAATTACTATATGGGATGAAATGTAAAACTCCTAGTTGTTGGGAATTATTTGGTGTGAGAATGTTTCTTGGGCTTGATCTGATTCAATATATTACATAAAAGGTTTATTAAATCTAGCAAGACATAAAGGATGATCAGGGTTAGCATAAGAGCTATGCTAACAACCATCGAAGGGACATGGAGTTTGGTGTTGAAGGCAAAGTGTTCCCTTAAATATCACCATTGAAGAGAGTCATGTGTCTTGGGAAGATATGGTAGATTATCTCTTGGTACATTAGACCATATGAAATGCTTGATCGCATTGGATAAATGGCCTATCAACTATCACATTTACAAAATCTATCCTATGATTATGATGTATTCAATGTGTCCCCCTAGAGTAAGTACAAAACTAACCCTTCACATTTACTCAATCAAAAGGTTGTACAACACAAACATTACCTCGCTTATGAGGATCATCTGGTGGAGATATTGGACATCAAAGATAAGGTTTTACATAAAAATAATACCCACCTAGTTAAAGTCTTGTGGTGGAACCATAAATATGAAAACGTAACATGAGAAACCAAAGGGGAAAATGAGGTAGAAGTACCAAAACCTTTTCTCAAATGAGATAACAAGTTGAAATTTTTATGGAGAAATTTATTATAGGGGAAAAATGTAGTGATCAAGATTTTTTGAATGGTAATTTTTTTCTTGAAAATGTGTGATATATTACATTATTCACAACAAAACCATGTCTTTTTTAATGTAATGAATATATAGGTAAATGTGACCATATTGACTCAACTGTTATATGAATAGTTTTTAGTTATAATTATTGGTCAATAAGATTTTTGGGAACTATAGTCTTGATAAAAATATTAATGTTACCTTTATAATTTATAAGAAAATTTTTGACAGAGGAAAACTGATATAGAAAGATGATTCGATGGCCCCAACCCATAGAGTCATTCCTTTTGAATCCCATATTTCATAGTGTGGGATATAGGTATCATCACAGGGGTTTTCCCTTGGACAATCTGAATCTGAACATCAAAAAGTGATGCTTGATTGAAATCCCATATGCGATATGTTCAAGTTAGTGGAGATTTCCACTCCATTGATGTTTACTATGGAACCCAATGAAACTACCACCACTGCACCCCATTACACTTGGGGAATATGTGGGTGTAATAAGGGTTATGTCTGGACTCCCTATTTACATAAAATGTAATTCCATTTTCTAAATAAAATTTTTTACTTCACAATTATTATTTTAAGAATATATTTTATTTATAAAATGTAGATAGCATTTGAAAAATTGATTTTTCCGATGGAGATTGTACTTCTCAAAAAAATAAAAAATTATTAAAATAAACTAAATTATCCTGAATAATATTTATTTTAAATTAAATATTTTGAAAAAAATATATATAAAAATAAATGATAAAATAATTTTATTTTTATTTCCAAGTGTTAGAAATTTTACAAAACATTTTCAATAAGCTATTATTGGTAATAAATAAGAATTCTCATTTTTAAATTGCAAAGTATCATATTTATTGAATAGTTAAAATACAATAAATATCATTTTTTAATTCAGAATATTGAGATTATTTTATGGTGAATTTATTATCATTTTCTAAAATACATTATTTTTCTTGAATAGTTAAAATATAGTGTGAGTTTTTCATTATATTAATGATATCATAATTGTTTAATAATAATTTAATTACTAATTAACCACAATACCTAACATGAAATATATAATTTTATTAATATTAGTTATTTCAATATATTTTAATCAATTTCTAAATATATAATTTATTTCCATATTTTAAAATTGAAATATTATCTTTAAAAATTTTATTTCGTGAAAACATTAACATTCCTTTAAAAAATAATTCATAAAAAATTATGCTCGACTCCTATAAATTATAATACATAAATTTTTCTTTAATTTTCCAATATAATGGGATAATAACATGGGAAATGCCATCTTTTTTAATTTACCACAACATAAGTTTCTAAGGCGTGTATTTGGAAATTAATAAAAAAATATTCCACTTTTGATATAAATACCCACCAATTTATCCATTTTATTTTTACTCCCAATTCATCCTCAAAAAATATCTGATATTTTTACCTCCAATTAAGTACATCAAATTTTACCTTAAGCCCCCAAGGTCCCAATCCTTAATTTTTAGGAGTTACTCTACAGGGTAATGTGAATATCTATCTTTTCCCTTCATTTCAAGAGCATCTTTTTGTATATGTCTTTTGACTATTATGATAATTATCTCTTATTTATTTTTATTCATTCCCATACTAATAAATTACAATTTATCATTCTCAGAGCCATTTCTCCTATCATTTTACCGTTTTTAAAAACCATGATTTATTCCCATTTTGCTGTTGATTTTACTTCTCAATGTTTCTCTCTTCACCTCAAGAAATTCCATTTTATTTTAGTTTTTTG
Source organism: Viscum album (assembly GCA_963277665.1). Lineage (NCBI taxonomy): Eukaryota > Viridiplantae > Streptophyta > Magnoliopsida > Santalales > Viscaceae > Viscum > Viscum album. The sequence goes on along the minus strand of OY728165.1, from coordinate 63,743,052 downwards.
AATACACAAATCACTTTCATACACAGATTGATTAAAAAATATGTAAAAATTATTTATTTTATACTAAAATTGAAATACATAAATCCACAATTTCATTTTAATTGGTTAAAAATTACATAATGATAATGTTTTTAATGCATTTTTGAAACACTGTGATTTTTATATGAAACCCATTTTATTTTATTCTCCTGTGGTTCTCTATGAAATGACTTATTATTATATATTTGGATCACATTAAAATTAATACATATGAATGGTGTTCCATGATTCTACTCCATTTCATTGGGTAAGGATTTTAATATCTTTTGATGCTATATTTTTCGATACCCTTGTGAAGAACCTTGGTAATATTTATAACACATCAGTTACAAAACAGGGGGACATGATAATGAATGTATCATTGATAAATTTTTTCCACATTTCAAAGTATTGATTTAAGTTATTTTCATTACGATATGCCTCAATATGTAATTATCTTCCTCTTGTTCTTATTGATATTCCTCAAGATCAGTAGTAAATTGTTTCTCTTTGTTATTCACTTACTATGACTTATTCACACATTTTACTTTGATGTATGTCCCTACGTTATGATATGCGATAACATTGCATAGAATACATGAATGGAGAAACCTTTATTGTTTTTTAGAAGAACTTTTTATGTTTTCATGTATTATGTATTCTATTTCCAAGAAACTAAACTATAAAAACTGTCAATTTTGTAAAATGTAATGAAAATTTTATGTAACAAAAAGGTGGGATTAAAGTGACTCTTACATTTCTAGACATTATCATTACAAAAAATTTACGTGATACTTAATCATTAAACAATAAACAACCCAAAATCTTTATTCGGTCTAATACCTAAAAAACATGGAAATATAAACACTTGTATATGAGTGAGCAACATTATCACCCACTAGGTTCACCAAGAATATACCCATTTTAGATATATCATACAAAAAAATATATCTTCATAACCTTGGTAAGGAAACATGAAGATGGGTGATCTTATATGGTCAGTAAGGGAATAAAATGGTGAAATGTAAGCATAATTATTAGCATAAGGGTATGCAAAAATGTCCACAAAAATAAAAGATCATACCCTACATGTCAATGATAATAAGAATGAATTAGGGATTAAATCTTGCAATATTATAAGATGTGATGCGTAATAAATTTAGGAACATAATCCATGAAATAATAAATAAATAAATAACACAATGAATTTTGGAAAATAGTTAAGTATATAATATGATTTCCAAAGTAGCCTAATAAATTGTTTCAGTACAATCTTGGTTGTATGGGTACACTCACCGTACCATATCGGTATTCATGGTTCACTCCCATGGATATATTAGAAACATGAGTTATCTCTTCATAACATCTATGTAGTCACGGTTCACTACCACGATCATCTTAGTCTATCTCAAGAGATATAAATATTTACCCAATGCAATGGAGGAAGATATGGATCCAACCCATATATTAATTAAATCATATATACATGTACCATAATATTATAAATAATAATATCATAACTTAGGAAGTTAAATGGGTATTATTAACTTGTAATCATATCATAACCTGTGGAAAAATATATATTTCATAATCATTTTATCATAATCATAACTTGTGAAAAGAAGCATGTTTTATAATCTTATAACCCATGAATGTGAAATGAGATTTATAATGACAATGAAACTAAAATTAACACCCTCATTTAATCTATATTAATGGAAACTTTAGATTATTTCCTAAACGGGTATGAGTAACATCTGGATATTTTATCATAGATGGAAAATAAATTTAAAATATCATTCAAAAATATATTATGAGGGAAATAACATTTCTTTATTGAAAAAGAATGCTTAATATTTAAATCATATTTATAATAATTAACATATAAAATACCTTTAAAACTTATAAATAAGAACTAAAATAATTTGAAAACAATTTTCCATGAAAAATTATAAAATAAGAATAAAACGTTTTAAAAAAATTTTTCTTTTAAAACTCTTTTAAAACATAGAAAGAATGCATGAAAGTGTTTTAAAATAAATTTCCTTGAAATATTATAAAAGAAGCTTGAAAACAATTTAAAACAAAATTTACATTAAAACTTATAAAAGTAGTTTGAAATTCTTTTGAAAACCAATTTACTCGAAGACTTATGAAATATGGTTTAAAATTTTATTGAAATCAATTTTCCCTGAAAACTTATAAAAGTTGTTTTATAATTTTTTGAAAACTATTTTTCTTGAAAAGTTATAAAAGAAGCATGAAAACGTTTGAATACCATTTTTCATTAAAACATGTAAAAGAAACTTGAAAACCTTTTAAAGACAATTTTCATTGAAAAAAAAATTAAAAAAAATTCTTAAAAATAATCATTTATAATGAAAATAAATATTTAAAATATTGATGATGGATAATTTTGTACATGTCGTACGATGTAAAAAAAATAACTTTTTCATGGTAAAAATGATAGAAAAGTACATCATTTTGAAAGCGATAAAAAAATTCCTTTGAAAACCTTGGTAAAATAAAAAAATTTAAAATTTTATTTTAATGTTTATAGGGGATTATTATAATATTATTGGGAACCCTTTTTAGAAAACATGGTTTTGATGGAATATATATTTATGACCAAAGAAAGAGTAAATTTTTGCCTTCTTAAAAACACTATTTAAATATATTATATACCAAATGGTAGAAAATAGTACCAATACATGAAGATATCATGAGTAACCATATGATAATAAATTCCATGATTTTTTTGATATATAGAACCAAATAATTTATCGATGGACGCATACCATAAACAATCTTCAAATGTGATGAGATCATTTTAATAAACTCTTATCACTTGGTAACATGGGATCATAATTTACATATAAGAATATAAAATTAAATGAATCATAATATATAATTGAAATCGTTGTTTTCAAAATATAACATGTAATATTGAAGTATATAGACCTCAAAACAACTTAAGTACATAACAAAACATTAGTCTCAAATAAGGTAAATTGAGACCAAATTATTTTACCGATTTTGTAACATTTGAAATGAAAACCCCGTGAATAAAGGATAATAACTTGAATATAAAAAATACTCATAAAATTATGTTTAATAATGTTTTAATAAAATAATGGTCAGAATATACACCACATATAAATAAAGGATAGGCAATCAAATATCATATCTCGTAGAAATTATATGTGATATTAAATCCCCTTACCTTGTGTCTTGGCTCTCTTCAAAGTCACCCAAGATTAGTTTATAATAAATATATGTTTAGTATAAATATTATAAATAATAATATTCTTATACATAATTCAATATGCACTTTTATTATGACATTATATTATGTACTTGTTTACAATCATGTGTTAAGGTTTATCTTCGGGTAATATTCTTTATGTTCTTCGCATGACTCTTTATTTGCAGTATAATTAAACATTAAACATATATCATGATTTCCATAAGGTACATAATTATATAAATATATTATAAATTTAGTATATTTATATTTTAATAATCTATATCATAAATAAAAATGAAATGGAATACACTATTTAGGGAGACGGTAAGCCGTACGTATGCATGAACGTTGTTTCTATTTTAATTTTTATATTGAAATAGGGAAATAAAAGACATATATATATATATATCATTATTATTTTAGATTAAATATCATATATATATATATTCACTACAACCATATTTAATACAATCCATGTAGTGTATGAACGAATCAAATCGCTTTGAGGGGGTAGTGGTCTACACTTCCTCAAATGAAATTATTGTATTAACACCAAATGAAAATTAAAATGATTTATGTTCTAAAAGGAATAGTGAATTGTAAAAATAATAATAAATATAATATATCACAAATATAAATAGAGTATCTATAATAATGGATATGATGGTAGGTGGTAGTGGATGAATGATGAATCGTCGTTCAGTGGGGTAGTAGTTCATCGTAAACAGAAATAGTATGATCGTTTCCAATTAGATGGAGTTGTGTGTAGTTTTATGTCTACAAATTTATATAACAACATACAAGTTTATGTATGAAACATTTTTAACCTAAAATAATTTAATAAATAGATCTTAGGTTTGTATAAGGGAAATAAAGGAAAGGATATTGAGAGAAGACGTTACCTCTTAATGAAGCAACTCTTTTTGGTTTTTTCCAAAAGGATTACTTGAGTTGGATTTTTCCAAAGGTAAATATTCCAGGTAGAAAATAGGGAGTTTTGGAGATTATTTGATAATAGTCTGGGTGAGCAGTGTTTCTTGAGATGTGTAAGGAAGTGAGTAGATATGGTAGCCTTTTATAGGTATGGGAAAAGACAAACATGTCATTTTTTAAAACTAGATAGATGTAAAAAAGTTTTTACCTAAAAAAGAATTACCAAAACAAAAAAATCAACAATTTATGGTTATTGGGACAATAATTTTTATACAATGGGTTTTTGAAAAGTTTCTATGTCATTTTTGATCTTATATTTATGGTTTAGTACATCATTGACCTAATTTTTCATTGAAGTGATGTAATAAGTATTAATCACTTTCAGTAATATTTTGGTTAAAAAAGTTGAAATTATTATAAATTATAAATTAGTCTTATTCCAAATACTAAATCCATTTCTCAAAATTCTAAACACAAAAGTGGAAACAATTAATTTAAAATTAAAAATTTTGACGGGAGGACATTGTGGGTTTTTAACCTAAAAACGTCGAAACATTTCCTAGTTTTTCTATCCAATATCAAATTGAAATTTGATAAAATTTCATTAATTATATTAATTGATAAAAATATTATCTAAATATAATAAAAAACCAATTAAAAATATAATTTAATATTATAATAAACTATATGAAAAAGGAGTTTGGAATTAAAATATTGTATATATAACTACTAATTAATAGATGAAACCTTACAAAAAATATCAAAAATTTATACTAACCTAATTTTTATGATTAAATTCAAAATTTAATGTTTATTCTAACATATTAAATATATATTTTTTAGAAAAATTTCATTTAAACTGGGTTCTCCATTAATGGTCGTAGAAATACCTTAATAAAAATATTGGTTTTAAAGTATAAAATTGGTTTTGTTATTATCTGATGTCTATAAAATATATTGGATGAATATAAAAAATACATTATTGGATATATATATATATATATATAATATTTATTAAATTAATTTTACTCACAAAATTTATTTAATTTAATTTATTAGTTTAAAATAGCTTTGTGAGCATAATTATATTAATTTTATATTCCATTGGTTTTCATATTAATTTCTAATTAATTGGTAACCTATTAATAAATCATATATTTCTGCAATGAAAATATTTTCATAGTTTAGTTTATAATATTCATATTCATGAACATAAAGGCTAGGTTATATCTCATTATAATACTATTTTAAATAATATATTATATTTAGGTAATGTTCAGTCTAGATGGTTAAGAAAGCCATCAAGGATGGTCAATATTGTGTGTAACATACGATAACCTTGTTGTTACATGTAACATACAACAAGAAGGTGTTTCATGTAATATACGCCAAGATGGTTATGTGTGAAATGAGTGTTTGACTTAGTGAAAAACTATTTTCAGTGTTACATAATATGAAAAATATCAAAAGATTAAATTAATATGAAAAAACAAATTTCACAAAATATAGAGGTGTTTCATTCTACCCCCAGTAAAATTAATTTCACCATCAAAATTCATATAAATTATCAAAGTATTAATGCATGAAATTTTCATTCATATAAACTCATATTGTGAAAGTGGATATTAAAAAATCCCTTAAAAGGGAATGTTGGAATAATAACTGTTACCCAAAGTATCATATAACTTCATTTCCACTTAAGAGAGCATCGGTTGGGAGTGAATATTTGATATATAAGAGAAGAGTAAATATTTATATGGAGTGATTGAGGTCATCAATCACAATAAATTGTTTGGTCAAAGTAAATTTGAGTGCATCAAAGCCAAAAATCTATAATAATTTCAAAAGCCATCAGTTAAAAAATTTTGGTATTAAGAAAACATTATCTATTATCACATTGATATATTTCAATAAAAAAATTCGTTCTTTGGTTGTTCTTTGACCAATTTATAATACATCCATTACCTTAATGAATGAATTTCCATAAATTAACTATGAAGCATAAATAACTAAAATAAACATTTAACAGATCCTTAGTCCCATAATATAATGAAAAGTATAACTATTTATCACTAACTATCAAAAAAATAAATACAGTTATTTCGTAAAAAGAAACACTATTGTCTCATCATAAATATTTATTCATCACAAATAAATATTCATTGACCAATGCGTCGTGTAGGCTAGTGCTGGGCATTAAACCCTTATCGTACTTCGGCCATGGGTTTAAGACCAAAACATTTTCAAACTTAATTGATTTAACCCGACATACATGTTATCTTTTTCTAAAACCACACTAATATAATTTTCAGAATATTTTAGATAGACATCCATGAAGTGACGTTACTAACTAAATATCCTTTTTAATAAGTCTCTCAATAAAAAATCAATTCTTAAGTACATCCTTTGAAGTTTAAATTATAATTTTCATGAAATATTAACCTTATTACCCTTCTCAAAGATGAAAATCCAATGCTTTAGAAAGAGATTCAGTAAATATTCCTATCATTTATTACCTCATTAATTACAAATTACCCCTTGGTTCCCACATTCCAAAAATGAGAATTACTATAATTCATTTTTGGAAATTATGCATGATTCCTTATTCCAAAGTATATTGAATATATTCCGTAAATGAAAAAATGATGTAAAAATCATCAATAATAGCATTAAAAATATATCAACCAGTCCTTACATAGTTCCAAAGTAATAAATCCCATCCACATTACTTATCCATATCCCAAGTATCATTATCCATACAAAATTATCTTAACATGACGAAAACATTAAGGGTTATCTTACCTTAGTCAAAATATTACGTTTCAATTAAATCACATCACCAGTCCATCAGGAACATTCAATGTAAAATTTTATATGTGGACAAAAAAAATATAAGTAGAACAATCATTTTTATATTTCATCATTCATAAATTTGTAATCCAAAAACATAAAATGTTCAATTAGTTTTTCCATAATCCATTAACAATTCTACCTCATCCAGCTACATGGTACCTCTTTACTTTCACATTTCATTTTTAGTCTCTTCATCATGATCAATGTAACCATTACTAGAACCACCATGTAGATTATCGTCATGTACTTTTCTCTTTGTACATTGATTTGAATAATTTCCATTTACTCCACACATAAAACACTTAACCATTTATGATGTCCGAGGGAGGCCAATATTCTCATCCATTTAACTAAACAGAAGATTAAATTTCCCCTTGTAGTCACATGCTTTGTGTCTATCTTTTCAATAGTCAAAACAACTTATTGTTCCTATAATACATTCACTGAGGTTATTCATTCCACATTCATGACATAATGAAAACTAAATATTATTTCCTCCATAGTCACCATTAACCACACTCTCAACAAACTCCATCATTATATTCCTTTGTACGATTGAGATTCAACTAAGGTAAACACTGTTAATCATGTTCCGTGAAAACATATTAGGCATGATCACAATATCATTCACTATAGAAATCATTAAACTTTATTACCCATAAAAAATATTCTATCACATTCAATATTAATCTAGTTCCCTATAGTTCCCTATGTTGGATAAAACAATATGCATAGAGTTAGTATAAATTATCATAGCAAAAACCCACATAGCCATGAAAATAAATACTTATATGATAACTAAACCATGGGACCTTCAATAATCTATGAAACCCTAGTTTCTTCCAAGGTTATTCATATCCAACTTATACATAAATTTATCATTATGGTTCATGAATATTTTTGGAATTTCCAATGCATATCCCCATGAGTTTCATATCAGGTGTGTAGCAAGGCCCATTTTCTTGTACCATATTATCCCAAGTTAGGCTCAAAAAATCATGTCAATGTTTTTAAACCTAGGTGAATCTCTTCCATCGGAAAATCCACATGTAGTACCCAGACATGGATTTATTGCTAAGAAATCACTCACTTTATCCTTTACCAAAATTTCAGGACATTTTCCTAAATGTTAACTCATCCTTATTCTTATCCTTGGAAACATCTCCTAGACTTATCCTCAGAAATATACCTGGGGATCATGCTAATTTTTTATCATCCCAGATACCAAAGGATAACCATAACTTTTCTCTCATTCCAAATATAGGGAACCTCTCTTTTCAAAACATTAACATTAAAAACTTTTGTAGAGTACATAAATATTATACAGACAGACGATCACAAATCATGTTTGGTGTAGTGCCTTTCAAAACATGATAACATAAACAGTGGTAAATGATTGAGCATCATTATCTCCCATTATGTTATATAAGACTAGAACCCCTCTTAGACATAACAAAAAAAGTATATCTTCATAACCTGGGGAAGTAAATATTAAAAGGGTTTAGCTGAGCTGCTTAGTAAGGGTAAAAAGGGATACAAGTTAGCATAATTATGAGCATAAAGGTATTATAACATGGTCATGAAAATAGAAGATCGTACCCTGCAAGTCAAAGATCATAAAAAAGAATCATTGAATAAATATTGCAAACCCATATGAAATTTATCATATGAAAAATTAATACATAAGCCATGAATGCATACCATAAAAATAAAACATTTAATTGAGTCAAATAAATAATCATATAATATAACTTCTATAGTAGCTGATCATTACTTCTAAGACCATCATTCAAGTATGTGTTCACTCCTAATACCATCTTGGTAGTCATGTTTCACTCCCATGGCCATAATATTAGCATGATTTCACTCCTCATACCATTTTGGGGGTCATGGTCCACTCCTATGGCCATCTTAGTCTATCTCAAGATATATAAATCTTTAGCCAATGCATTGAAGGGAGATATAGGACCCATCCATCACATAATGAAATCATACATACGTATTGCATTATGTTCATAATTAATCATACAATAACCCATGAAATGAAATGTATTTTATGAAAATGTAATCATATACTAACCTATGGAAGAAATAATTGGTTTATAATCATTTCAACTTAAACATTACCTATGAAAATAATTTGGTATTAAAAGCATATTACTCGTGAAGGAGAAACAAGTTTCAAAAATACCTAGTCATTATGAGTATCCCATTCATATAAGGAATATTAATGGAACCTTTATATCATTTCATAATAAATAATGAGTAACATCAACAAATCTAATCTTATATAGAAACTAATTTTGAAATACCATTCAAAAACATTTCTTGAGGAAAATATCTTTTATTAATTTAAAATGCCTTTAAATACATAGAACCATTTAATAATAATTTCCAAAGAAAAAAATTTAAAATATATAAATAGTACTTGAAATAATCTAAGAACAAATTTCCTTGAACATAAATAAAATAAGTTTCAAAACATTTAAAAAACATTTTTCTATAAAAACACTTTGAAAACATTTAAAAAAATTACAAAAACATTTCGAAACCCATTCTCCTTGAAATAGTATATAACATGTTTTAATGTTATTGAAAACCATTTTACTTAAAAATATATTAATTGTGTTTGAAAAGGTATTGAAAACCATTTTCATTGAATGCATATAAAATTTGTTTGAAAATAATTTGAAAACAATTTTTCTTGAAAACGTATAAAAGAAGATTGAAAACGTTTGGGAAACCATTTTTTATTGAAAAAAAATAAAAGAGTATTGAAGTAATTTTGAAGACCATTTTATTTGAAAATATATCTTCAAAAAATTTTCTTAAAAAATAACCTTTATACCTAAAAATAAATCTTGAAAATATTGATGGCTGATAAATTTTTATTAACGTGTGAGTTAAATAAATTCATTTATCATGGAAACAAGGATAGAAAATTTACTCATTCGAAAAATGAAAATAAATATTTATTTGAAAATTTTAGTAAAAGGGAAAAAATCTGGTAAAAAAATATATTTTAATGGTTATAAGATATTTGTATAATTTTCTTGGAGACTCTTTTTATAAAATATAACTTTGAAAGAACATAGATTTTTCACCAAAGAGAGGGTAAATTTAGGATTTTTTTAAAAAAACACTTTCTTAAGTATATTAGGTACCAACGGGTAGAAAATGGAACAAATACATTAATGCACCATGAATAACTAGACGAGAATAAATTTCATGAATTTATTGAGATGTAGAACATAATAATTTATCAATGGATGCATACACATAAACAATCTTGAATAGTAATGAGATTGTTTCAATAATCACTTATTACATGGTAACTTGGGATCATACTCTACATGTAAGAAAATAAAATTTTATATATCATACAAGACCATTAAAAGAATGATTTTCATGATATAAAATTTAAAATGTATGTATATACACCTCAAAAAAATAATTTCGGTCCATAAAAAAACATGATTCTCAAAAAAGGAAAATTGAGACAAAACTATTTTACCGACTTCGTAACTATTGAAACCAAAACCCCTTAAAAGAAGGATACAAAAAATGGATATGTAAACACCCATAAATTAAATTATAAGGATAATTGGATATAATCAAGGGCATTATATACACCACATAAAAAGAAAGAATGGATAACATAGCTCATATCTCACAGAAACTAAAATAGAGATGAAATCCCCTTACTATGTGTTTGGATCTCTTTGTACTCATAGATGATTCATGTATAATAAATATAATTATATTATAAATAATTTATTAAAAAAAATTTTATACATAATACCATATATGGTTTGATTATGACCTTATATTACTTCCTAGTTAACAATCCAATGTTAAGGATTCCCTTGGGGTAATATTTTCTCTGTTCTTTGCATGTGTCTTAATTTGTTATATCTTTGGTCGTTCTACATATATTAATATTTAGAGAATATAAATAATTATATATAAATATTAAATATCTATTATATTTATATTATATTAATCTATAGCATAATGAAAATGAAATGGAATTCACTATTCACGGATACAGTAAGCTGTATGTACACATGAAGGTTGATTAAGTTTAAATATTCATATTGAAAGAAAATAATGAAAATGACATATAAGTATATGTATATATGTATATTTATTATCATATTTTTATGATCTAATATATTACATGTATATTAACTAAAAACATGCTTAACACAATCCATGTAGTGTATGAATGAATCATAACGCTTTGAGGGGGTGGTAGTCCACACTTCCTCAAACGAAAGTATCGGGTTAACACCAAATGAAAAGTAAAAAGATATTTTTTGTAACAGGAATAAATAATATTAAATAAATAATAAATATAATATATGAGATCTAAATACATTTATTCTATCATAATGGACACCATGGTAGTTGGTAATGAAAAATGGACAATCATCATTTCATGAGGTAGTAGTTTGTCGTTAAAAAAATAGTATGTTCGTTACCCATTAGATGGAGGTATGTGTAAGTGTAGGTCAAAAGGTTTACATAAAAATTTCTAGAATATTTTTTATACTGGTTATTTCATACATGAATTGAATAAATATAGTGGAGGTGGTGCAGAAGTAAAATAAAGGAAAGGAGATTGAGAGAAGATGTTAACTCTTAATCGTGTAAGTCCTTTTAGTTTGTTCTAAAAGTCATACATGATTTTCATTCTACCCAAGGTAAGGATTCTAGGTGTAGGGATGGAAGATGGGAGATTATTTTATTAGATAATGGGAATGTCGTGGGGCTTCCGAGGTGGGGGAAGTGGGTATTGTTGAGGGCCTTTTATAGAGAAGGGAAAGAACACACAATTCATTTTTGAAAACAAGTTAGGTGTACCCATGTTTATACCTAAAAAAAGCCACAATGAAACAACCAAAATCAATAATTGATGGATAATTTTCTAATAATTCCCAAAAAAATTATTTGCAATAATTTCACAGGTTTTTTTGGTCTTATATTAATGGTTTAGTACTTTATTTACCTTATTTTTTTCTTAACCGATATAATTAATTTTAATCACATTAACTAATATTTTTGGTAAAAAAATACGACATTATTAGATATGATAATTTATTCTGATTCAAAATATTGAATCCAATTTTCTAAATTATTATCATAAAATTTGGATAAATAAATTATAAAATAATCCCACTGATGGGATGACACTATAGGTTTTTAACATAAAACATCAAAAATTTTGCTAAGATTTTATATCCAATTTAAATATGAAATTATTTATAATTACCTAAATTGGATTTATTGATAAAAATATTATCTAACTAAAAAATAAAACCCATTAAAATTATAATTTATCATTTTAAAAAATGTATAAAAATTATTATTTGAATGAAAATCCAGTATTTTTAAGTATTCATTTAATGATGAAACCTTACTAAAAAATTTAAAAAATTTATCATAACCTAAATTTTATTTTTCACATCCAAATATATTTATTTTTTACATATTAAATCTATAGAAATTATAAAAATTGTATTTAAAATGGGTTCTCCAGTAAAAGGGTTTAAATGCTTTAATAAAAATATAGGTTTTTAAGCATAAAATTGGATTTGATCTTATCTTATGTCTATCAAATCTATAGAATTAAAAAATTATTTTTGATTGATATATATCATATGTATTACATTAATATTACTCTCTAATTTTAATTAATTTAATTTAATATGTTAAAAAATCATTGTGATCGTAATAATTGTTTCTGTTATATTTAGTAATTTTTCAAATTCATTTCTAATTATTTTTTAATATATGGATTTGTATTAGATTTTTGTTAACCACATATTATCTCAATTTAGTTAATAATAATTATATCCATCGACTTAGCATCTGTTTTATATCTCATTATAATAATATTTTGGATAATATATTATAGTTATGTAATACTTAATTTTGTGTGTTACGCAAGCTGTCGAGGAATGTCATTATTGCATTTAATGTACGCTAAACATATTGTCCAATATAACGTACTTAAATTCGATGTTGCGTGTAACATATTTAAATCCATTTACATGTCAAATTAATGTTTTAATTAGTGAAAAACTAGTTAGAGTGTTGGATGAAATGTAAAATATCAAAATGTTAAATTAATTCGAAGAAAAGATATATCACAAAATCTTGGGGTGTTATAGGGATGGAATATGATGAGTGTAGAACCAAATGACTTTATCATGTGTGGAAGTGCAAGAAATAAATATTTTAATTGTGAAAGATGAGTTATATCAGAATCAAAATTGACAACAGTGATCCTTATATATGCTTTTACACTATTTATAGGTTAGTTTTCACCTCTTCTCATTTTCTTCACCACTAAAGCCTCTAAAAAAATTCCATGTCATATTTTGAAGATGGTGATATTTTAAACTCCCAAAGTTATATGTGTGTGTTTACATATTCCGTTACACCTTGTGTGACAATGTTTTAAGGGGTATCTTGTAATTCAATAACGCCTCATAAACATATGAAAAAAATCAAATGCACCCCATAATCTCATACTTTCCTCAAACAACCATAATACACATTATTGACATTATGTAAGTTTTTTTAAATTAGTTCATTGATAAACCTTTAAAATAATCCATATATGCACAATTATGATTTCTCTTATACCATTACATCTTTTGAATAGTGAGAATTCATCCATGGTGGAATAGGATTATTGTGGTGGTCTTTAGATCAGACAATGACTGATACTTCTAGAAGATGTCACATGCGGAAACCCTCAATAACTTGATGAAGAAGTAAATAATGTTGAGGCCGGAGAGTCTTGGTATATTTGTTGATCAGATGGCTTTGATATATCCATATGTTTTTACATGAGTGAGTAGTGTCTATATTTATACATCTCATATCAAACCAATGCACGGTTGGGTGGTCCTTTATAAAAATCTAGGTTCCATTGATTGTTCAAGTCAACATCGAGGTTCGACACCTTGAACAAATCACAAATTCCCTTCATCGTTCATTCATCACTTGTGTGGTCCAATTAGGCCCCTCCACTTGCACCTAGTGAAAAAACCATGCACACCTCCGTATAAAAGTTATGCTCTCCCTCACTGCTATAACTAGAGGCCTATATAGTCAATGTTCCACCCACATGGTTAACCCCTAGTCCCACTTGTGATTGAGGTGTGTCAATTGTGGGAATATATAGTGCTATATTTTTTTAAAAAAATTCCTTAAAAAGAACCCAATGTGTTGTGAATTATCAACCTACATAATATTCTTATTCACATATCCATCATGAGGAATATTTATTTTATTTTTCATTTTGAATGGCCTTCAATAATATTTAAAAACTAACATCTCAATATTCATGGAAATAAAAAATTTTATCATTTAAATCAAAATCCCTTATGTAGTATTGTGACTGTTCATGGTCTTCTTCTATTTACTTATTGGAAACAACATGTCACTATTGACACAAGTGTTTGACATGATGAAAAACTCAATAATAATCAGACTTAAACTGAAGGTCTTCTAATATGTTTCATAAAATAATAATTCATGAGGATTTTTTTCCTTTCTTCTTCTTCCTTGTTTTCTCGATTATCTTATATAGCCTGGAAACATCCTATGAACATTCCAATAGTTTATTCTTTATAACTTTATTTCTATATTGAAATCAATGAAATATTTCTATTTCACTGAAAACTATTGACAGCCATTGAAAACCAATGATAACCATTGAGAAAAAATAAAATACAAATACAATGTTGGATCAATATTCTCCTTGACCTGATTTATTGCAATTTTTTTAGGAACCTTCAATTAATTTTAAAATTTTCAGTTGTCATTACTTCATGATTTTTTATCCATAATTACACTTTTGTGTCATGATTTCATATCTAGATTACCTCTATATGTAAATGTTGAAACCACCACTGTGGGGATCTTCAAATTCTCAACTTAGGTGTTTATCCTCTCTACAAGATCCCTACTTTTCTCATCCTTTTCATTTATATAGGCATCCATCTTCTTTAATCTATCTGTATTTTCCATACTGGACTATCTTCTTTCATCAAGATGAGTCTTGAAGTAAATGATGTATTCTTTTAGCTCTAGTTTTTGTGGTAATTTAATTTCTTATTTCCAAGAACATCACAATAAGGAATCCACTCTCACGTTTTATCTTCCATTCATATTCATGATTTCAATGTTCATGGAAACATCAACTTATTTTATACATTTATTTTCCAAGTCCAAATCCCATAAGAAAGAAAGATTCACATCATGTATAATTTATCATATATACATATAACATTAGTGGCTACATAAACATTTCCTTGATAGAAAACTGGTTATTGTATCCCCAACACCTGATTTGCATCTCTTTCTTAGTTTCAAGCGACAATCTAAAATTTCGAGTACACTTTCATACACTAATTACAGATAAATAATAATAAATCGGATTAAATAGTAATAAATAGTAATAAATAGTAATAATTAAGAATAATTCGTATTAAATAAGAATAATTAGTAATTTTTATTAATAAATAGTAATAATTGTTAATAACTAGGAATAAATAATAATAAATATTAATAAATAGGAATAAATTGTAATAAATAGAAATAAATTGGAATACATGGTAATAATTAGTAATAATTAGAAATAAATAAGAGTAATAAGTAATAATTAGTAATAATTGAATAAAAATTACAAATATTTAGTAATAATTAGGAATTATTAATAATAAATAGTAATAATAGTAACAAATAGTAATTAATAGTAATAAATAGTAATAATAAGAAATAATTAGTAATTAATAGTAATAAATAGTACTAGTTAGTAACAAATACTTTTAATTCAGAATAATTACTAATAAATAGTAATAAATAGTAATATTTTAATAAATAAGAATAATTAGTAATAATTAATAATAAATAGTAATAAATAAGATTAATTATTAGCAAATAGAAATCAGTAACACTAAATAGGAATGAAAAGAAATAAATTTTAATAAATAGGAATAAATATGAATAATTAATAATAATTAATAGTAAATAGTAATAATTATAAACAATTATTAATAATTACTAATAAATAGTAATAAATACCAATAATTAGTAATAATTATTCATAAGTAGTAATAATTATGAATAATTAGAAATAATTATGAATAATTAGTAATAATTATGAATAATTAATAATAATTAGGAATAATTAGTAACAAATAGTAATAAATTGTAATAAATTGTATTAAATGGAAATAAATGTTAATAAATAGTAATAATTAGAAATAATTAGTAATAATTATTAATAATTACTAATAATTTGAAATAGATTTTAATAAATAGCAATAAATATGAAGAAATGTGAATAAATTGGATCAAATCGGGATAAATAGTAATAAACTAAAATTAATTGTAATAATTAGAAAAAAATAGGAATAATTTGATATAACTAGTCACAATTTGGAATAATTAGTATTAGTTAGGAATAATTAGTAATAATTTGTAACAATTAGAAAAAATTAGTTATAATTTGTAATAATTTGTAATAATTTGTAATAATTATTAATATATAGTAACAATTAGAGATAAATATTAATAAATAGCAATAATTAAGAATAATAATTAATAATTATTAATAAATAGAAATAATTATTATTAAATTGGAATAAATAGGAATAAAAAATTATTATTATTAATAAATAAGAAAAAGTTAGTAATATTTAGGAATAATTATTAATAATTATTAATAATTATTGTTCATTAACAATAATTAGAAATAATTAGTTAAAATTAGTAATCATTAGAAATAATTAATAAAAATTAGTAATAAATAGTAATAATTATTAATAATTATTAATATAAAGTAATAAATACTAATAAATACTATTAAAAAGAAATAAATATGAATAAATAGTTAAAATTGGTAATAATTATTAATAGATATATGGTATACGTGTTTCGAGGATGATACAAGCCATCGGGATGCTCCTATCAGGCATCATATAAGGAGGTATTACTGACCATTACGAACACAACCTCATGGACCACGGTAGCCTTGAGATGCTAATCGCCACTATGTGTTGTCCTGATGGGCGGTGATCCCTCATCCTACCCTCGACAACTAGTCAGAGATGCGGGAGAGGCTTTGGGCATTATGTGTTGTGGCAGCTGTTGGTGACATTTCTTGATTTTCAAAAACCCTCAACAATAAGATTAAATTAGTTTGTCATATCTGGGCTTGCGATCTGGTATGAAGGTTGGATCTGGTATATACGGGACTTCCAGATTTGCAGTTCTAGAAACCCATGACGTTGCTGCAGACCATCATGATATGTCATTATGGGGAGTTATTCTTCTCCAATTCTGTAGCAAAATATCTTAGACAAGGATGTTTTGATGCCTTTAGAGGACTAGCATGTGGTTATGGTTGCGAGTTGTTGTGTTTAGTGCTAATCATGTAGATCTTTGTCAGAGTGGAGATGGTGTGTCATTATTAGGTGTGTTGGTATCAGCCACTAATCATGTTCGTGTGGTGGCTTCCGGTGATCTAGTTCATGTGATGGCCTTTGAGAATAGCAAGCCTTCTATATTGGATCTGAATTCTTTGTCAGTCTTCAAAGGGTCCTATAATGGGATGATTCATTAGAAGGGGATCACCACCCATGTTATAGATGAAGATGGATTTTTCTCCAAATAAATGAATTTAGGTACACACTTGATCATTTCCAGATGGATATTACCTAGTGGCTCAAAACCCTAGATGTTTGATGATTTCATTAATTGGATTTCTATGATTTGGAGATTAAAGGATTGGATATGTGTCTCACTGGGAAGATGATTGTTTCATAATATCTTTCCCACAATGGAGAAAAATTGAAAGAATGGGAATTTATTCACTTTCCCTTTTGACAAGTATTCTTCAACGTTGTGAATGTGACATTGGTTTCAACTCTATAATGATTTCTAAATCTTATATGCAATTATGGGTCATGTTATTTTGTCTCAATTGGTTACATTAATAAACAATGATTCAATATATTCTTGTGCTTACAATAGGTGTTCATATAAATCTTGATGTTGAAACCAAAATAGCCCACTTTTGACAGTATTACATATTCTTGGATGAAGTTGATTTTGGTGGCACCATGATTGACCAAATTGTTTTGGCAACCGCCTCTGATGAGACTGAGCTGAGAATTGCATATGAGAGAATTTCCAAATTCTTCTAAAATTGAAAGGAAATTGGGCATGAATTAGTAAATTTTTGAAAACCTATTGTTTGTTATATTTTCTCTTCCCAAAGCCATGATGGTTTCAATTGCAACATGATGGATAATTCTTAACAAGCTACAACTACTGGTTGTTCTATTAACAACCCACCTGATTGGAAGAATCAACCTTCAGTGTTGGCTAATGATGGATTGGACATCTTGGTTGATGATTGGCTAGATAATGGAATATAGAATGCCTCTATGAGAAATGATTAAGGTGGTGTAACTCATCATCTAGGTAGTGTTGTGAATCAAATTTCCCTGATTGATAATGTGAAGTTAGATGTTGGGAATGATGACAGTCATAATGATGATGGAATGCATGCGACCATAGGTACTGAAGCCGCTAAAGTTGTGATTGTGAAATGTTTGGGAAGGATATGGTTAGGTGGTGTTTTAGATAAAGAGTTAGTTTCACCAACACAACTGATTAACCTTCATATTTCTCCCATTACTGTTACTATGAATTCCTCTGCTTTGTCAGAAAAATTGATGCTCATTAAGAGGGAAGCATTCATTGTGGCTGATATCAATTTACATGAAAAGATGGCTTCTAGATGTATTAAGCATAATCATAAAGTGACCATGAAGGTTTTTAAAAGAAACAAATACATGTTATGTCATTATGCTAAAGGTTTATTAGTTTTACAGTGTTGAAGAGGTTAACATATTTGAGGTTCTTGATTCTATTAATGACGATGTATGCCATATTCTGAAAGCATAGTGATGGGGCAGGCACCACAAAACTCGTGGCCAAGGTCAAGGTGACGCATCTCAGGGGAGTGTAGGGTCGTTTAGATATCACAGGGGTAATCTCACACCAGATTAGGTGGTGATTTAGGATAAATACATGCAGCCTTTCATCCATAGGAATTCTCAGTCAGAATGGGTGTCTGATAATGATGTTGATGCTTCTGATCATGACTCTAATCATGATTATAATAATGCTTATGTTGTTATCATATTTGGGTGTGATCTTTTTTTTATTCTCTTTTTCGTTCATGTACTGTTTATTTTTTCTTTTATAATAACCATCTTGACCCCAAACCTTCATGGTAATTGTTAATAATTTGTAATAATTATTAATAAATAGGAATAAATTTTAATAATTATTAATAAAAATAAAATAATAAGGAATAAATACCAATAATTAGTAATAATTAGTAATAACTATGAATAAATAGTAATATTTTGTAATAATTATTAACAAATAGTAATAACTAATAATAAATAGGAATAAATAGGAATAATTATCAATAAATATCAATAATTAGTTATAATTATTAATAAATAGGAATAAATATTAATAAATATAAATAATTATTAATAAATAAGAATATATAAGAATATATAAGAATAAATATTAATAATTAGTAATAATTTTAAATAATTAGTAATAATTAGTAATAATTTGTAATAATTTGTAATAATTAGAAATAATTTGAAACAATTATTACACATTAGAAATAATTAATAATATTTATGAATAATAATAATAATTATTAATAATTAAGATTAATTTGTAATTATTGGTTATAATTAGTAATAATTAGTAATAATTACGAATAATAATTAACAATTAGGAATAAATAGAAATAAATTATAGTAAATAGTAATAAATAATAATAATTAGCAGTAAGTAGTAATATTTTGCTGTAATTACAAGTTATTAAATGTAATTAATAATAGTTAGTAATTTTAAAAAAATAACTACTAATTAGGAATACTTAATAATATGTAAAAAAATCTTTTTTTGGGTCATGTTTTTCATATATACAATTATTTTTTAAAAAATAATTATTTTATATGTTCGAGAGAAATATTTATCATGGAAGTCAATAAAAGTCATTAGTAGATGATCATGCTCAGATAAATTAGTAAAGGAATCCAAATGGCTTGTGTATAAATCATGTATGCATTGATAGTGTTAAAGCCTACATATCATTTGAATCATCAAAACCAGAATTTATTTTAGAAGGTAAAATTTAGTGTCCATGTAAAAAATGTGCGATAAAGAATTTTGGAACATTTTAAAACATTGTGGGGTCATATATTTATACTTTTTTTTTAAAAAAGATTATGTTTTTTTATCAATATAGTGAACACAGTTTTAGGGAAGGTACAATGAATTTGGTTCCAGATCCATTACAATTTCAAAATTTAGTACATGATGTGGTAGATCCATTACTGAAGACATTGATTTAAATATTGAGTTGGTACCATATAAATTTTATAATTTGCTGATGTTAGTTGAGGAAGCCTTATATCTGAGTTTCATTATAAGAAAATTTGAAGTGGTTTTAAATTTAATACTTATTAAATCAGATAATGGAATGTAAAATAACTATTTTGATCGTATATTCTCTTCGTCTAAAACATTATTTCCTAACGTAAATGGGTTTTCTAATTAATTCTAATAGATCAAGAGGCTGGTTCATAATATGGGTCTTGGATATCAAAAAATTCATGAATGATCAAATGATTGCATCTTATATTATGGTGAAAATGAGTCGTTGGATAGTTTTCCTGCATGTGGAAAATTTTGGTATGAAGATGCTCTACTAGGGAAGTTTGGATTGATTCCAATATAGTGATTGATGTATTTCTTACATACACCCATATTGATGTGTTTATATATGTCTCATAATTAAGCATCATTGATCTTAAGGAATAAATCCATTATTACAATGAATAAATGTTTAAATCTTTCCACTGATGGTGATTCATGAAATAATTTTGACCAATTACATCCATAATTTTCATCAGAATCCTAAAATGTGTGATTGAGCCATTTAACAGATGGTTTCAATACATTTCGTTCTCATGTTAGTAAATATTCTTGTTGTCCAGTCTTTATAACTCCATACAATTTACCTCCTTCTATGTTCATGAATGTGTCTTATATCTTTTTGAACTTTTTAATTCCTTGAAATCCAAAAATGAATATTGATGTTTATTTGATGTCTTCAGTTGATGAATAAAATCTATAGTAGCATAATGGTTAAAAGAACAAAGAATTATCACATATTGACCATTCAAGGTTTCGGGGCTTTGTTATTGTTTATAGAAGCACTTGGTTCGATTCCTCGGTGATGATACATTTTTATAGTCACTTGTTTTTCGTTGATCATATTTTGATTGGGATGTTTGTTTGCAGAGAATATAGAATTATTTTTTGATGATGTAAGATTTTAAAATTTGATAAAGATTGAGTTGAGTTCATTATTATGGAGTTAAGCTTGTGATATCCTTGATCTTTTCATTATATTGAATTAAATTAACACCCACTTCACAAGAAGACGTTGACTGGAATTCCTATGTGTTAGGGATTTAATCCAAGACTTAACATAACTATGGGTTCCAATATCAATCTGTACATGTTGATGGTAGTGTTTTTATGGTTTCAATAATCCATGGAAATCACACATTAAACAAAAATAGTCATTAATCCATGAAATGTTATGTCCAACATAGTCAATAACAATACAAATAATATTCATCGAGAAAAATCTCTCAATCACTTAACATCTCATAATAATGACTCGCCCCAAGAATATATTTACTTAGTCATTAATATATTTATATATCTATTAATATGTATTTTTGGTGATGAATTATAAATAGAACAAAATAAATGGTATATGAAAAGATTTGTGCACCGAACACACCCACGAACGATGATGAGAACTAAAAATGAATATTAGATTGAATGAGAAAGTGGAAGAAGAGAATGGGATTCAACTATATTTAAACTATTTTAAGACCATTAATAATGATTAATAGAATTTGGATGAGAATTATAGATGAAGAAGAATTAACATGCATTAAAATTCTATAGAAATGAAAACAGACATACATGAATACAACCAAATGCATGGAGAATAGGGGGTTGTATTTATAGCCCAAGGTGGTGGATTGTTTTCATTCCAAATCATACCATCAAATTTATTGAAAAATTGTCCATTAAGGCTGATGAATCTCAATATATTATCTTTATCCAAGTTGTATATATTTATTTTTACTATCATACCTCTAAATGGGGAGGCCATTGGACATTTGGATCCAATGATATGGATATTTTACTAAACAGTTTTCACCTGTCCATTTTTTATCAACACTTTTTCGAAGTCAGAAATGTGAATGGATTTTTTAAAAGGAATATGCATTCAATTAAAAATAATATATTCTAACAATTTTTCTTCCCATATAGTAGATTTTACATTGAAAAATCCCAGCCATATTTGATGAGTAAATAATGAAAAAATTATGGAATAATGTCCTGATTTTAATTCTCCTCCAGAATGGTGGGATGGAATTGAAAGATTCATTTGGGCCCCTTTTTTTTGGATTTAGGTCTGAAAATTTTTATTCATGACTCCTTGAATTGTTCCCATAAATTTTGAGGAGGATAAAGGAATTTGGACTTCTGGATTGATCCCAGAAGTTTATTATACATGGATGCTACAATTTCATCACAGATTTTGTGGGCCTTCTTGTGCGGTTGATATGGCCCTTCAAATGGAATAATTGGACAGTGATACCATCTAATGATATGTATGAAATTAAATAAGGAATACTAAAAAACAAAACCACACAATATGGATCAGTAGAGTGATATTTTCTATTGAAATAGTCAACTGACTTGAATCTGGATTAATTCAAATAATGTTCAAAAATTATATTTAATAACTTAACATTAATATTTAAAAAAAAATATTCACATTTTATAAATAAACATGTAATGGGAGTATATATAAAATTATTTAAAATTTATTTAAATCAACGCTTCCACACTTAGGTTTGTGAATGTCCTCATCTGAAAAAAAATATATAAAAAACATCACAAATTTATTCTCACTCCCCAACAGAAATTAATATTTTCTTTTCCCTAATCAGGGGAGGTTTTATCATTTCATTCTTCCATATTGAATTCCACCTCAAAATGTATCAGAAAAAATGTTCCAAAAATAATATTATTTTCATTGTCAAATTTAGAAATTTAAAATGTGGACACTCAAAACTCGCACCTCTCAAGATGATAAAATTCATTAATGTAGGTTCACTCTTTCACCAACCAAAAGTGAAAATAAAAGAGTTGGAAAGATCTATCATCTTCTATTCCATATAATAAAGTGCAAAAGAATCAAGTTGTATTTTTAAGGGATTTTTCTGTTGCTATGGGATGGTTGGAATCCAGTATTCAAAAGAGTAGAAAGAGGGTTAAAACACCCACATGGAAAAATAAATGCACAATATTGTTGAAATAATACATGGAAAGATATGGAAACACATATTTACAAGTGAACAATTATTTGAACCAAGACACAAAAGTTGATGAATGTTTGAAGGGAATTATATGATCGAATATTAATAAAACAAACAACTTCTCCCAATGACATAAGAATATATAATACCAGTGTTATTTTTTTAATTTTTTTAATTTTTTTTAAAGTTGAAGTTGAAAAATATCTCACACTCATATCCCAAACCATGATTGATCTCCTCATGACAATAATTTTAATAGTTGAACATGATCAAAGGTTGAGGAAGAGTGATTTTTGACCCATCCAAGACACAACCCATTCTTTCTTTATTCGTTTTCTTATTATTTTTTCATGAACACTTATCAATAAAATTTAAAAAATATGTCATAAGAATATATACATTCCCAAAAAACACATAATGGAAACCTATCCCACCACTAAATAGATTCATTCTCCCACGCATATGATAACATGATGAAAATAAAAAAAAGAACACACAAAATAAAATACATTCCCCCCACACTTATATTTCAATAAATAATTCACTGAAAATCCATGTAGATATTTGGTGGGATAAGTTATTGGGCTTGTAATGTGTTTATCATGGAAAAGGTTTTCATAAGATCATAAGGGCTATCAAATGTATGAATAAAATAAGGGTAATGAGAGGATATTTTTTTATTGTGATTCTCATGGGGTTTAGAAAATGACTCTATCATTTTAATGCACAACTAATTTGGAAATTAAGCTCAAAGGTCCACAAACTCAAGACTCGCAAATGGGGGTTAAAGAAACACATTTTGAAAAGATGGCCATAGGAGGCCATGTAATGAAAGCAAATGTTGTTCCTCATAGTTGGGGGAGATCATTTTCCCAATCAAAAAATGATAATTATATATATTTTTTTAAATAATATTCTTTATCGAAAAATATGATGAAAAAACAATATTTTTGACATTAAACCATGTCTTTGGACTCCTCAAAATGGTTAGAAAAA
Source organism: Viscum album (assembly GCA_963277665.1). Lineage (NCBI taxonomy): Eukaryota > Viridiplantae > Streptophyta > Magnoliopsida > Santalales > Viscaceae > Viscum > Viscum album. Next base: position 63,718,470 of record OY728165.1, on the reverse strand, counting down.
AATTAAAAATTTCAAGGTGAGTAATCCTGAGTCATTCTTTTCCATATTTTTTTGTCATTTTTATTATTATTTTTTGGTTTTACAGTTTTTTTATGTTTTTTTATAAATACACACCAAAAAAAAGTATAAATAATAACTATGTTTCGTAATGTGGAAAAAAATTAAAGAAAGTGGATGAAGAAAAAATGTGGAGAGATAGGAAGAGATAGTAAGAGAGTTAAAGGGAAAGAGGTTCCCCCTAGTTTGGATTTTCTAGGTCATTGCCCCATCTGTTGGTGGGTTGGTAAAAGTTGTGGATCTAATGGATGTTGAGGTGGTTCCCAAGATGTGTTTCCTCTCATGTTGATGCTTTAATCGAAGTCCATTAATTGTGAATTTCCTTTTGAAATAGGGGTCTTGGACTTACACTAGGTGAAGACGAAATCAAGATTTGAGGAGCAATAACTATTCACCTTCATGGAATACCTTTCTCATGATGTGTTTTTTATGGAGTACCTTATCCTATTATTTTTGTAGATTATAATTCTCATAGGAATCAAGTCGATGCTCCTCCAGTTCATTCAATTAAAACAATATTTCTTCATCATATTTTCCTTAATCAAAATTACATGTTTTCATAGACCAAAATGACTTATGTTGGATTTTAACTGGTAAGTGGAATGATTTACCAAAAACTATACTAAAAATATACATCTCATTAGGTGATTTATAGGCAGTTTGATAAGCAAAAAGTACTTCACCAAGTCTCTCAATCCAGTCTTTCCTTTTGGGTCTTAACAATTCTCGCATTCACTCTTTTGAATTCTATATTAGAAACTTCAGTATTGCCATTTGTTTGGGGGTGATATGTACTTGATGTTTTATATATAAGACCATTCTTTTTCGAAATAGATTCTAATATTCTATTACAAAAATGGGTTCCTTAGTCACATATAATGGCATTTGGGGTGAAAAAACGATGGAAGATGTGTCTTTAAGAACTCACTAATAGTATGTAAATCAACTTTTCTAGTCGGTTTGGCCTCGTCCCACCTAGAAACCTTATCAAACACACGAAATATATATGTTAATACATTATATGAGGGAATGGTCCCATGAAATCAATGCCCCAAACATCAAATATTTCACATAAAAATAAATGATTTTGGGGAATGTCATTTCTATTTGAAATAGTTCCAAACTTTGGGCAAGTTGAAAATGATTGATATAACTCATGAAAGTCCTTGAAAAGTGAAGGCTAGAAGAATCCATAGTTAATGACCTTTCGAGAAGTCCTTCGTGGTCCAAAGTGTCCACCTATAGGAAGTGAGTGACAGAATTATTAGACAGGAGAATATTCTTCTTCATCAACACATCTCTTAATTTCTTTGCCAACCCTACTTTTCAAAATTTTATTATCTTGCCAAAAATAATATTATGAATCACATTTCGACTTCGTTTTTTGTTCTTTTGAAATTTTTTCATGGAAAACACCAGAAACAAAGTAATTTATAATTGAGGCATATCGTGGTGACTTTGGAGTGTGAGACGAATGGTGCTCGATGGGGAATTCAGGATCAACTATTTCTGAATGAGAAGAATTACAAATTCTAGTCAGGTGATTCGCCACATGGTTTTCTTTTTCTGTTCTATCATTGATTTCAAGGTCAAACTCTTGGAGCATTAGGATCCACCTTATTATAATCTGGTGGAATCACTTTTCCTAAGTAAGAACTTATACAAGAACGGTCTGTGAAGATGATGATTTTGGCACTAAAGGGATAGAGTTGGAATTTATTTAAGGAAAAAACCACTGTTAAAAGTTAATTTTCATTCATATTATAGTGAGATTGGGTTTAATCCAATGTTTTTGTGTCATAATAGATTACATGAGGTATTTTTTCTGTTCTTTTACCAAGAACATCCCCAAATTTTCTATCAGAAGCATCACACATCAACTGAAAGGGTAAGGACCAATCTGGGGGTTGGATTATTTAGGAAAATTTAAGAGCAGTTTTGGATTCAACAAAGTCACTCTTGAAAACTTCATAGAAATGGGTTGTGACATCATTAGAGATAAAATGAGTGAGTGGGAGGAAAATCATACTAAAATTATGGATGAATAGCTGATAGAAACCATTATGAATGAGGAATGAATGGTTGTCTCATACAAAGGTGGGTTCAAGAAGTTATTGGATCACTTTAATTTTGGTGGGGGTCAACTACAAAAAATTATTTTGAAACTATGTTCCCTAGAACAATCCCTTTTGCAACCATGAAGTGATATTTTTTATAATTTAACACAAGGATACACTTGACACACTTTTTAAAGACTATAGAGAGTTAATTCATGAAATAATCAATGGACTCACCATAAATGGTAATGTCATCCATGAAGACCTCTATGAAGTGTTCAATAAATTCAGAAAAGATACTCATTATACACCTCTAGATTGTTAAAGGATCATTGCAAAGGCCAAACAGAATTCTTCTTTATTCATATGTTTAAAGGGGGAATGTGAAAGTATTGTTTTCTTAGACTTGAGGTGCAATTAGGATTTGGAAGTAGATTGTGTATCCATCAAGAAAGAAATACTTTGACTTTCTCGCAAATTTATATAGAATTTGATAATGAAATGGAAGAGGGTAGTGATCTTTTCATGTTTCAACATTAACATTCATATAATTGACGTGCACACACTATTTGTTATTCACTCGAGTCGTGACTACCTCCACAGGTTCATTTGTGACAACAGTTACCCCACCCTTCGTAGGTATAACTTGAATTGGACTAACTCATTCACTATAAAAATAGGGTAGATAATACCATCTTGAGGATTCTTAGTGATATCTTCCCTAACTACCTCAAGTATTAGTGGATTAAGTCTTCTTTGTGGTCGTCTAATTGGATGGGATGATTCTTCAACATCAATGTGATGAACCTAAAGGGCAGGGTTGATTCATGTTATGTCATCTAGGGTCTAACCTAAGGCCTTTATGTTTTACTCTAACGCCCAAACAAGTTTCGACTCATCATTTTCAGTAATTGAAGCATAGATAATGACAATATAAGAGTGATCATGGAAAAGGAATGCATATTTTAGGTGTTCAAGAATAGGTTTTAAATCAGTATCATCTCTCATTTTGGGTTAGACAACTCAAGAATGGGATAAGTGATTTCAATTGCTTCTGATTCATTTTATGTAATACTCTCCAGGGTGGAGGAAGATAAATTACTGTTTATGTGGGATTCGTGAGAGTTTTCAGGATCCTCTTGATTGACATTGTCTATTGATGATAGGCCAACATCAAATTCACCATTTATAACATGGTTAATAATGGTGTGGATTTCACTAGATCCTATCTCATTAGAACATGAAGAACATGTTGGATTGGGGTTCAGTTGAATCTCAGAAGTGATCTTGGAAGCATGGACTGAGAATGCCGAGTGATGCCTAGATGGGTATCGCATGGCATGGAGAATGTTGAACTTGACTCGTTAGTCACCATATTCAATGGATAATATGCCTGAATGGACATCAATCTTGGTTATCACTGTCATTAGGGATGGTCTACCTAGAATTAGAGGTGATTGAGAAGAGTTCATCTCACCTTCCATGTCAAGGCCATAAAAATTAGTGGGGAAGATAAGATCATTCACATGAAAAAGGAAATCTTAGATTGTACCCTCATGACTAGAAGTTCTTCAATTTTCCAAATGAATGACAACATCTGTTTGATGTAAGGGAGCTAGACCATGGGTAGAGAAGATGGATTTGTGCATGACATTAACTAAGGTTCCTAGTAATATGAGTCCATCATCGAAGTTGGAACTTCCAATTTGACATGGAACCGTAAAGGTCCCAGGATCATTTCACTTTAGGGGAATATAGTACTGGGTGGAAAAAAATTAAAGGTCCTCAGTCTCCTCTAGTGGGTGCACAATTCCATAAGAATGTTTTCATTTTTTGGATTTTTCATTAATGAATGTATGTGGGGTATATTGACATCAACATGTCTAAAAATGTCTTCCATTTCAGGATCATGTTCAAATGAATTATTTGGCTTAGAAATGGCTTGAGGAAAAGGAATTGGGTACCTAAGTGGAATGGGAGAAGTTGATTGAATGGATTTAGATTCAATTACATATTTCTTCTTTTTTTATTTTCTAGGTCAAAATTCAACGGGGGTTGGAGGAAAAATCATGAGGAATAACAATTTTCTTCGACGATCTATGTGAAATTTCATTTATATTACCCTTGGGGTTTGGTAATGGTTAAGCTGGGTGTTGGGAAGAATTAATTGTTTTTGTTGGCATAGGTGGGATTCAAGTTAACCCATTTGTGTTTCAATGTTTTTATGGCAGAAAGGGATGAAAGATGCAAGATCTTCCACAGAACACTCCCATTGTTTATTAGAATAAGAGGATTGTATCAGATTACGATTTCCGTGATTTTGGTTCTTGGTGATCTGATTGGATTGGTTGGGGAATTTAGAAGGCTCACTAGGATAGTGGGATTCAGGAGGAGGATTGTTCCTTTTAAGTTGAGCAACCAAAGGATAATGTTGATAGAAGTTACCAACACCTTGAACATAATTGAATTGGTTTGTGTCTTGAGGTGGGAATTGAGGGGGATGAGAAATGGGATTTACATACCTCAAGCCTTAGTAGAATGTAGAAGAGAAGGGCATAGAGTGGGGTTGGTTGAAGTTTCTAATGAACAGACCTGATTGTTGAGGGTTATTGTTCCTCTGTGTATAAGATGCATTAATAAAAAATGTTCTAGATGAATTAGATGGATCCTCTTGAAGTTTTGGATATGTTTCTATTGGATTATATGGGGTTATATAGATTCCAAGTTTCTTATTAGATCTCTTGCAGCTGCATGAGTTTTATCAACAATAGCACTGCCACTTGCAGCATCAATGAGAGTTCTCACCAGAGGAAATAGCCCCTCATATAGGTATTGGATCAAGAATTGGTCAAGGATTTGGTGGTTTGGGAAGGTAGAAAAAAATATTTTTGAATTTTTCAAAGTATTTATGGATTGATTCATTTGAGAATTGAATAATACCACTAATTTATTTTTGGATAGAAGTAGTATGAAAATCATGAAGGAACTTCTCTAAAAGAGTCGATTCATGTCATTCCTAGTGGTTATGGAACCTAGAGGGAGGTAGTAGAGCCATAAAATAGAAGTTTCAGCTAGGGATAAGGGGAATGCTTAATGATTTATTTGTTCCTGAAAACCCCTTGCAGCTTCATGGTAGACCACACCACATGGAACTCTTTAAGGTGGATATATGGATTCTCTATGGCTATCCAATGGGATTGAGGTACGAGATAAATCAAGCCCGATTTTAGTTTGAAGTCTACCACTATGTTTAGATATTAATTACCACGGGTTTGGTAATTCATATTAGGGGATGAATGTTCATTAAGTGTTTTCCCTTGTATTTCCCATTTCTAATTCAACAGGTCTGACGGGGATTGGTTCAAGAATAATTGATTATCCCTAATGTTCAGCATCAGTTGGTGATGTGTTCGCTCAATTCCAAGGTCAAAAAAATGAGGGATTTTTCAGAAACCTACAGGGCATTCACATAGATTTTTTAACAAAGAGGAAGATAGGTTTTCCATTGTGTGTTTTTAGTTTTTTATTTTTAAGGGAAGGCATATTTTTCTTTTCTTTTTTTTTCAATTTTTTTAATTTTTTTTACAATTACCAGAAACTAATGATTGTTTAATTGCACCATCCCCAACAACAGAACCATTTGAAAGCATGGTTGATTTTCATTTATCGATGATTCATGGTTCTCATTCTCTACTGAGGTTTATAGAAGCACTAGGGTCGAATCCTCAGTAATGATACACTTTAATAACCGATTTTTTTAGTTGATTTTATTTTGATTGGGGTTTTGTATGAAGAGATTATGAAATAATTTATGGATTATTATTGATTTTACAATTTGACAAATATTGAGGTGATTTTTTTATCAGGGAGTTAATCTATTGATATCTTTGTGCATTGCTTTATATTTCATTAAATTAACACCCACATCACAAGATGATGTTGACTAGAATTCCTAAGTGTTAGGAATTTAATACTAGACCTAACATAACATAGGATTATAATATAAACCAATACATGTTTATGGCCATGTATTTATGATACCAATAATCCTTGGACATCACAGGTTGAAAAAACAAGTCATTAATCCAGGACATGTTAAGTACAACATACAAAATGTTCATTCAAAGAATATTATATGAGCCAAATCACGTAATCAATTATCATCTCAATATAATGACTCACCCTAATGGTATATTTAAAAATCTATTATGACGTTTATAAATCGGGTAATTTGTATTTTTTGGTGATGAATTATAAATAGAACAAAACAAATAGCATAAGAAAAGTGTTGTGCACTGAACACACACACACAAACGCTGATGAGAATTAAAAACAAAAATTATATTGAATGAGAAATTAAAATAAGGGAAGGGGATTCCAAAATATTTAAACATTTTTAAGACCATAAATATTATTTAATAGAATTGGATTATAATAATACACTAAGAAGAAAAAAGGTGAATTATAATTCTATTGAAATGAAAATAGTCTTACATGATTACAATAAGAAGAACACAAAAGAACATGAAAATAAAGAGAGGAGGAAGGGTATCTCAATTGGAAACTTGAATATGGAAGGTCTTACAAATCCTTTGGAATGTATTTGGTCATTCTAATATATGATCTTATCTTCTGAAATGCCTACCAAATTCATGGAGATGAGAGGGTTGTATTTATAGACCAATAACGTGGAATGTTTCCATTCCAAATATTCCCTTCCATTTGCATCATCAATTTTTCCATATAGACAGATTAATATAGATATATTATCTTCTTACATGTTTTATATATTGAATTTACTATATTCCCTCAAAATTAGTTGGCCATTTGTATTTTGTGTCCAAAGATATGGCTATTTTACTAAACATTTTTGACATATCCATTTTTACAAACACTTTTTCAAAGGGTGATATGTGAATGAGTTTTTGAATAGAAATATTCCCTTGAATAAATACAATTTATTCTAACAAGTTGGTAGCCCATATATTATATTAGAAAAAGAAAAATACATGCCTGATTTGATGAGTAATTCAAGAGAAAACTCATTAATAGTGTCCGGATTTTAATTCCTGGCCAGAATGGTGGATTAGACTTCAATGCTTCATTTGGGACCTTGTTTTTGGATTTTGGATTTGAAATTTTTATCCGTGACTCCTTGAATTGTTACCCGAATTAGTGAAGTGAAAAATGGAATTTGGACTTCCTGATTGAGCCCAGCAATTCAATATTCATGGCTAGTCCAATTTCTTCACAGATTTTGTGGGCCATCGTTTGTGGTTCATATATACCTTTAAATAGAAGAATGGGCCAATTATTCATTCTAATTATATGTGGGAAATTAAATAAGAAATCATAAAAAATAATAACCACACAATTTAGAATTGTAGAGTGATCTTTTTTATGATAAAGGTAAACTGAATTGAATCTGGATGAATTTAAATAATGATCAAAAATTATATTTAATATTTAAAGATTAATATTTTCCACAAATTATAAACATTTTATATTAAATAAGTTAATGGGTTATATAAAAAGTTATAAAAATATTCATAACATCAATGGTATTAGTACATGTGATATTGTTGTGAAACAAAATTTCATACTCAAAGTCACATTGATGTGGACAATTAGTGACTTCCCAATATATGACATGTTATCTTGATGGATTAGACATGGTAATGATACATGTATATACTTTATGAAAAAAAGAACGAATTTATACTTATAAATGGATGAAAACCATTTTTTCAACTGTCATCGAAAATTCCTTCCAACCAATCACCATATTTAGAAGAACATATATTATTTCAAAAAAAGGCACAATTGAAAGAGATTTACTACAAAAAATGGTCTCATGTACGTTGTTAAAATAATTCATCCTATAATTATCTCATATAACCTTTTTCCAAACTATAAATCAACAAAAAATTGATGGATTTGGGAAAGAACATAATTGTATAAAACAAAACACTTTTTGGGATCTTCCATATTGGTCATTTTTTTTTGTTAGTCACATGATGGATGTCATTAATATTGAGAAGTACTATTTTAATATTACATTTTATAATTTTTTGGATACAACGAATAAGATCAGAGATAATGTAAAGTCGACCTTAGATCTTGCACAAATTCTTAGGTGAACAGAACCTAAACTGTATCAAAATGCTAGACCACACAAGTTAATGATGCCAACATAAACTTATACACTTCACAAATAAAATATATTACTATTATTTCTTTGGATTGGATATTTGAGACTTCAAGATGGTTATGATTATTATTTGGGGAGGTATGTTAGAAATGGTCCTTTTACCAGATAAAAAAGTCATTATTGTCATGTTATAATGGAAAAACATTGGTCGATTATATTAAAAGGTTTGTTGAATTTGGTGATTTGGGATGTGAAAATAGAAATAACATATTTGTTCAGAGACATTTCTATTTTGAATAAAATATTATAATGTACTATGAATAATATAAGAAGATGTTGTTTTAATTTTATGTAAACTAGAAAAAATATTCCCACCGACTTTCTTTGACTCAATAAAACATTTGATACTACATTTTATTCATGAATAAAAATATATAGGTTCATTATAGTTCCAATGGATATACCCATTTTAGAGTTGCCTATAGAAATTGAAGGAAAAAGTACATAATAATACATTGATTGAATGCTCAATTGTAGAATATTATTTGTAGGAGGAAATTTCAATTTTATGCTTTTATTATTTTCAATCTGAATATCCATCAAAACACAACTATATGGGTCGTAACAAGGGAATTGTTTTAATGAGATGAGAAATAAATTATCTATTTTTAATCAGCTATAACTTGGCTTTGATGGAGTTCATAGGTGATGGATTTTAGATGATGATCATCACTATGCTCTAACATATGTTCTTCTCAACTGTGATGAAATGACACCATTTGTACTATGAGTCCTCCTATCACGTATTCTATAATATATTTTTTCTATAAATTAAAATTATTATTTTTAGTTGATATGATAATCATATCAAGAAGCAACTTCCACATATTACAGCAGCTCCACTTAAATAATGTCTGCAAAATAATTTTTCCTACAAGTTTTAAAAATTGGTAAAAAAATATTATTTTGGGTTTAATATATAAATTAAATTTATTACTTGTAATATTGATGTTTTTTTTACAAATTTTTAGGTATCTAAACATGCTTAGAAAATTGATAAAATAATTTGTGTGTTAAGTATCCCACCAAGAACAATAGTTAAATATTATAATTCATATGTGGTGAATGGTATTCAATTTCATACATGTGCATATGGGGAGTAAAAAAATGAATTTTGGTGTCTTTTTGAGAGGATCTCATCATAGATAAATTGATGTGAAATTTTATGGTATATTGGAAGAAAATATTGAACTATATTATCTAGGATAGAATTACATGACGATGTTTAAATCTCAGTGGTCGGATATTGAGAGAGGGTTCCATGTTAATTTTAGTCATGAAATTTTTGATATTAAATATTAATGTCTTATTTTAATAAATGAACCATTTTTATTTGATCATCAGGTACATCAAATTTCTTATAAAAATTACTATGCGACTTCAATAGTGTTGGGTGATTGGTGGAGCATAATAAAAATCTAATCTCTAGAAAATTAGTTTATTCAATGTCAATATGGTTCCAGTGAAGTACTTGGAATTTAAATTTTTTAAGAGACTACTCCAAATCCATCTTTTTGATGAATACATAGAAATATCGATGATGACAGCCCATGGTTAAGGGTTGATGGTGATCATGTTTTTATTGATGTAGAAAATGAATTTGAAATGAAAATAGAAGATTTAACATAAAATCCTATGTATATTGATGATATTGAGGAGGAATATGAAAATATTTACACCGTTATATAATAATATGAGGATGGATATGAATATTGACGTAGTTAAATGAAGATTTTAATCATATATAATAAATAACTCTATATAATAGTTATTTTCAAATATTTTCTTACAACAGTCATTTTGTGTTTCAGATTGACTTAGTTATATATTGTGAGTTGGAGGGTGAAGATCTTCCAAGTCATGGCTAGGATGTTTGATCATATGAACCTGATACAGCTGGGGGTGCAGTGAGGACTCAGAAGGGTTATGTTTTTATGATATTTATGATTCCTGGCCCTGTCCCCAAGTAACATCTACATCTTGGAATTGATCTATGCATACGAATGTATGAATAGTTTTTAATTTTATTTATTTTTCTGTAATTATCATTAACTTATTTATATAATAATTGTATTATTATTTTTTCTTTTTTCAATACTTTTCACATATATCTATTGGACATGGGATTTCTATATCACACAATTATTTTTTTGGACAATGGGTTACATGGGATCAGATTCCAAAAGACGTTTAGCTTCACATGTTTGATAATTCGATGAAATATAAATAATAATATTTAATTTAAAATTTATTTAATTAATAAAATGATATTGTTATATTTTCAAATGTTTATGGTATCTCAACGATGAGATCATGATAGAATCTATATGGTAGGAATGGGATAGTTGTATACGCGATCATTACCATCCGTTTTTTTACAATTTGACGAGAACAATAATGGGGAAAGAAACAGTCATGGGGTATAATTAGTGTTGTTTCACCCACAAACCCAATTACATTTAATCTCTAGGATCAGATGGATTATGTTCACACTAGATGGGTGGTTGTTTTCAATTGAGATCATCAATAGGTCAAAAATATCAGGGGATACATGAGGTGACACATCGATCTAGTAGTCGTACATTCAATACGCATATAGAACATATGGTATGTACCTTTTTTAATTAATTTATATAACTTTAAATGTACACTATTTATTTTATATTCATCTAGGAAATTTAATAGCATGATATTATGAAGTTGAAAAATTATAGGATAAGTAACAATGATCTTGTCACTCAAGAGATTAGATGTGATCTCCAGCAGAAGATTGTAGTAAATATAATTTTTATGAGTTTTAAAATTCAATCTAAATAATATATTATGTATTTTAATAATAAATTAAAATTATGGGATTAGAATGAGGCAAAAACATCTCAGAAAAATACTAAGAGTAATAAAAATACCAAGGAATAGACCAGTGTAGCAGGATTTGATGATAAAACTTGGATTCAAGTGACCCAGTATGTCTTCGAGAAAGGATGAGATGTTGGTATTGACTCTTGATTGATGCATGTAAGTTATTATGGTACCACTACAATGTTATTGTATAGCTTGAGATGAGTTCATGGATATTCATCCTCATCATTTGCACAGTACCAGGAGCAGTGGTGAGTTCGTATGGAGTAGTAAGAGTTTTGTTAACAGCACCATGAGGAGGAGGAGGATATGTTTCGATCGAAACAACAACATCATGATCAGACAATAGAGTACATGTGATGTCTGAATCATAGCTTAGGGATTTTGTTCTCTCCACCATCCCCTCATGCTCCTCTAAAAGACCCTCCCCCTCAGGGATGTGTGTATGTTTTATGATAAAACGTTTGAATGAATTCTTTATTAATATTCAATATTTACATTTCTATATAGTGCATTTTATATATTTCCATGAATATTGTGTTTTTAATTATTTTATTATTGATTGAATTTTCTTATAATTTTAATACTTTATTATTATATAATTATTTTTGTATTTTTTTTGTTATTATTCTAATATTATTCATTTTATTAGTATTATTAATTTAATATTTTTGTGAATGTTGTGTTTTTTATTACTTTATAATTTATTATTATTATTATCTTTTTTCTGTTATTATGTTTACTAATATTATTTTTTATTAATAATAATATTATCATATTAATAATAATATTAATATTAATAAGATTATTGTTATTGGTACTTAATATTATTTTATTAATACTATTTATTAATATTTCATTATTATTAATAGTAGTTTTATTTTATTCAATTTTATTAATATTTGTTTTTTTAATTTTTTTATGTTTTTTGCGACTGAAACATCACAACCATATTTTTAGAAAACTCATAGAAACTATTTGTCATTGGAATTTTTATCCATCGTAAAAACTATTTTTTGCGACATAAAATTCCAAAAAATACATTTTGCGAAGCCATTATATGTAATGGTATTTTGTGATGAGACCCCGTCACAAATAACTCCATTTCTAGTAGTGTTTCAAGTTCACTCTTTCTATATCATGACAAGAAATTCTATTCCTTCTATGAAATCAGATAAATATGGTGGATTAGTGATCCTTTTATTTCATATTATGATCTTTAATGGAACATTTATGATTCCTATATTAATTATTTTTCTATTCCTTTATTTTGAATAATAAATGTCTCCTATGAGATCTCATTTTTCATTCACAATCCTACTAAAAAAGATGTTAAGATGTAGTAATTCTAATTTTCATATGATTGATACCAAGAAGACTTCCCATATAAACACTAATTAGTACTCCCCTTCCTTAATAACATCTTTTAACAAATCTCATATCGTACACAAATCATGTATTTAATATACATGGATGTCATTTATCCACCACAAATAAAAATCTATATCTCTCATTATTCATGGCATACGTCATGGATAAAACAAGATCCTCCAAAAACATTGACTACCCAACACATAGAGCATAAAAAATGATATATTTAAAATATCAAATAACATTCTCAAGCTTCATGTAGGAAATATACTTCATAACATGATCTCTCTTTCTTATAATGTGAAACATTCTTTATAGTGTGAATGTATTTTCCATTTAATTCACTATATCTCCCCAAAAACATCCTTATTTAATTTTTTTTCTAGATCGTGGCTCCTAATTGAAGTTCCATCATGTTTTAAGAATTAATCAATATATCATTTATTAGCAAAAATATTTTCATGGTTGACAGATGTATCCGAAAAATTATAGAAAAAATACTCTAAATCACCATAGAAATGCCCCATATTGATTCAAACTCTTTTACATGGCCATATTCTCATACACAGTTCATAACATAGTAAAATTTCTTTACATGGCCCATATATTTTTGATAACTAGATTCATATACATTAATATCATCACGTATCAAGATTTTTCTATTTTGTAAGTTTTTATATGTGGTTCTCCCGCGCATTGAATCCCCTACATCGTTGACTTTTCTAAAATAAAAATTTCATATAGAAGAATTCACGTACATCACCCTCATGTTTTTTTACATGATAAATCTTTTTTGAGGATACATAGGATTATTTTTGAAAACATTATGCTCCTCCAAATCTGTGTGTATGTCACCCCTATCAAAATTTCTTATGTGAGAAATACCATATGTGGATACTTATCTAGTTTTTTAAAAATTGACAGGCCCTCCAGATATGAACTAATATAATTCTAAATGACTTATCATGGGATTATTTATTTTATTGATCTTCATAGGAACTTCTCCAATGGTTTTCATATTTATATATTAAGAGTTTTAATCACTATTCATCCTAGTAATTCACTATTCACCACTAGTCATCTATATTCTTTGTTATCAAATCCAACATATATATTGATTATGCTCTATATATAAATAAATCCTAACAACACCTCATCCACCATGTCCAAAATCCCCATGAACTTATTGGTTTCCATTTACCTCCAAAAATTTTCATAAAAACCTCAGTTCGATTCCATATTTCTTTTCAACATATCTAACACTCACTAATGTATTTCCAACATATGAATTAACCACATTTCAATAAAAAATATCCATATAAGTAAAAAAATCCAAGATTACACTAATTCATCAATAATACATTAAATGTTTTAAAAATGATATCATTTTATATATTGTCCACTCTAACATTAACATCACGGTACTTATTATAACATAATTTTATATATCATCAATTGTTAACATCTATCGATATGGTTGAAAAAATTTCCAACACTATTTAGCATTAGTTCCACATTAGATTATAACATGGATTTATGATATTATTAAAACTAAAGGTCATACCAATTTATATTTTATTAATAAAAGTAAAATAACATTAATTGGTCTTTGATATTTGATGTAGTAGAAATTTAGTGACCAATTTAGTAAATGAATTACTCACCACTCCATGGTGAGGATGCATTCCCTATCATGTATTAGGAAATTAAAATCATGGAGGATTTTTTAGTGTTTTGGAATCCATTTTAGTATATATAAATTTTATTTGGGAATGGCTAGGTACCCATAACTTTTTCAATGGTGTTTTAATATAAATGGGTGTTTTGGTGTCTTGTAAATATCATAAAGAGCAAGAGAGACTCAAATTCCATTTTATTTTTTACTTAGAATTATTGTGATATTATTGGTCAAATGATTAAACAAATGAAGAGTTTATTTGTTCTTGATTGTGAAACAATATATTTTTTTATGAATCACTGTGTAAAACATGGTATAGTATGTCACCAAAAAACCCATATACCCTTGTAGCCTAATAACTTTGTCGAACCTAACAAAGCCTGATGGCCATTCCCAGTCCCCATTGGTTGGTGACTAGCACATGGCATCCTATAATATGAATGGGGGGGGGGATTTCACAAACATGATAGAAGAAAGAGAAACAAGTCTCTATGAATAAAATAATAACTCTATAATGAAAAATGTACCAAAAGTTAAAGGGGTATGAAAAACCCATATTACCAAAACAATGTATTAGAAATAATGACAAAAAGTCAAGTCCCATCAAACACACATCACTAATCCCATGTATCATCAGCTACTACAACCTCCAAGTGGTGGGTTACCCATTCTCAATACTAGAATATGATAATATAAAAATATCCTAAAGGTATAGTTAGGTTTTGAGATAAAATCACAATAGGGTCTCACCAAGGAATATTTAATAAGATGTCACATTTAATTAACCAAATAATGATTTAAATTTTAAACAAACATGCATGGATTTTTTAAAAATATATTTTAATACAAATCAATATATTCATTTCAAATGATGGAATGTATTAAAAAAAATTATTATTAAATTTTTTATATAAAATTGTTTTTATAAATTCATAAGGCATGTGTAAAATAGTTTACAACACATAATGGTATATATTTAAAATATAAATGAATGGGTAGAATGGGAATCTTCCAAAAGGTACAATAGTTGCAGGCTATGGGACTCCCTCACACTCTAATAGTGATCATAGAAATATGTGTAAACACATAACATAGACACCTGTAAAAGTGGACTCAACAACATACCATCATGGATGTGACCTGCTTCATATGTATTATTACTATTTTAAATCATCAATAGAGTGTTTTCTTAAATAAATCACTAATAAGATAGGATTTAAGGGTACCTATAATAATAATCAATGATGGTTAATTTATTTTAAAATTATTTAAAAAACAATTAAACCCATATTTCGTTTTCAAATATTCTAACTTCCATCTAAAAACAAAAACTAGTTTTTATAAAAATATATCCATTTCTAAGATAAAACTGTTGTGTTGATATCAAACCATTTTAATCCATTTTTCTCAAATACCAATTTGTATTTCGTTTCATCAAATAAATTTTAGAATTAAAATTCCACAATTAAATTCCATTAGTTAATTTATAAAATGTTCATCCAATCTCACAAACTAACCACAATTCATTTGAATTGAGATATTTTTTTCCAATTTCATGCCAAATCCCACTTTAAATACCTATTTCAATGGAATTTAGTTTATAATAAACTAATTGAAATAAATATAATATAAATCAAGTAAACTTGGGTTAATCAAAATTGGCCTTAATAATGGAATTACCTTCCTCGAGATCAAAAGATTATGATACACAATGTCCTAACCCAAGAAAATTTAATAAAGACCATTGTAAATGAGGATCCAGGAATCGAACATAGATTGAAGACTAAATAAGTGGGGACTAGATCCACCAAAAACATGAAGATCTATAAAACCCTCTATAGTAAAGAGGAGAGAGACTATAGAAGAGAATGGGAAGAGGAAACCTACTAAGAAGAGATCAACGTCCTTCATGGAGATTCGATTCACATTCGGGTGGGTGTAGAGGAGACAAAATATCTTATTGGGAGCTTTCATGGAAGAAGAAAACATAATAGGGTCATAGAAGCCGGTCGAACACTTAAAAAGGATTTCAGGATTCCCAATCTAATTTTCAGATTTAAAATATCTTATACGCATGGTTTCATTTGCAGGGCTGCACGATTACAAAAACTATGAGACCTAAATGTGTGGCCCATTTTACTATGTTTCATTGTTTCTATTAGGTGGGATTATGGTTCATTTCAAACCATGCCCTAGCTGTGAAATCCCCCACTATTTAGGTTTTTACTGTTTCTACTTAGTGGGTGCACGGTTTGGGAAAACCATCCGCCAACCATATTTAGCTCAGGAACATTAAAAATTTCCATAATTTCACCTGAAGATCCCTTAAATGAGTCCCGTGAAAATAATGATAAAAAAGATGTTTATAAATACCTAAATATAGTAACAATATTTTAAAACCACCCTACAATATAATCTATTTATCCCTAGAATGGTTGTTATAAAGTTTCCATGTCATAAAGATGACTCCACTGCTATCTCACCAGTTCCTCCATCTCCAAAAACTCATGAGAATCACACCCATTCTTCTACAGAACTCAAACCAAAGGTATCTACCTCCCATGATGTACCTTGGTTTTAGAATATACTACCCTGGCTAGATTCTCAGTCACATAAAAATCTGACTCATCCTCAAGATCTCTCCATCTTAGAAAATGAGATAGATCAGAAAGATACTTTCCTACCTGTAATACATGAAACATGTTATGTGTCGATGCCAGCTATGTTGGATGTGATAAATGGTAAGACACTTATCCCACCTACTCAATAACTTCAAAACGTCGAAATCAATAAAGAGAAATCATCCCTTTCCTCCCAAGCCTTTGAGGACCAAAACAGGGTGAAACATTCAGGAACACCTGATCACCAAATAAAAATTCCAAGAGTCTTTGATAATGATTAGCATAATACATATATCATCTCTATGAAGTCAATATTTACTAACTAATTAATATAATATTTATTATAATGTCTTGAACCAATCTTAGTCTTAATAATGAAATTTCACTAATCTCTGATCAAGACAATGGAGATTTATAAGGTAGACCACATAAGGCTTCAAAAGGACACATTATGATCACTAATATGTAACTATTATTAGAAGAAAAATAAATCATTCCAAAATGACCATCCCAAAATCCAAAAAAACAAGTATGTAAGCACAAAGAATATCCTAAAGAATTTTTATTTCACTTTATATATGGCCATCCAATAGTAGATGGTATGTTGTACTCAAATGAACGTGATACACTCGTTCTTTCAAAATATCACTCTAAAAATAGAAGTAAACTATTAATCCCTATTAGAGACTATAGTAGATAAAACTACCTAAAAAAGAACAATCTCTTATTCATAGCCACAACTTTAATTGTATTATGAATGGGTATAATATGAGTCTCCTTAGTCATCAAATCGATCACATCCCATATCTCATTCTTCTTTCTCTAGGTATGTGGAGACCCAACCACAATGTCCATAGGGATCACATCACACTTCCAAGTCGAAACTAGATGTGTTTAATGTAAAACTAAAGGTTTTTGGGGCACATCCTTACACTTTTGGAATATTTAACAATGGAATTAAAAATAAAAAATTTCATATATCATACATAGTAACAAGAATTGGTAATTCATGTCATATAACATATTCATGGTTCATATATTCACTACCCATTTGGTTTTATAGAAATCTCCGATCACATATTTCCTTACCACTAACAACATAAAAAAATATTCTGATAACATAGAATTCCCTTTGTAGAGAATAACCACTTAGAAATAGTCTTCCTGCTATAAAGAGAGAATCTAATGCTATAAAAATCATCATAATGTTTTTATTCCTGAAGATTCATCTTGAGATGAGATGAGGTCAACTGAACACTATGAAAAATCAACCGTAGCCCATGATTCCTAGAATTCAATATTAATTTATTCTAAGGGATCCATCAAGTTCCACAGTGTTGAATATTATTTCATGTTATTGGTCAAAATTTTCCTACTCAAAGAATATGTGATGGAATTCCCTTTCCCCAGTGTATAAGAGATTCCAAATTCTAACAATTCTAGGTACTCCACCTAACTACTATGGTGGAGATTCAAATATTCTAGAGAGAATATATAACCCAATTTTATTGGGGAAAATAAATGGCAATCCTTTCCCTATAAACATGAAATTTACAACTCTTAAGCACATGCATCACAACTAGGATTTCATGTTCATGAGTCAGGTAATTATTCTCCCTTGTCCCAAGATAATGGAAGCCATAAGCAATGAAATGATCATAATGTATAAGAGCACATTCCAAACCTAAAACTATTGTAGACACTTTTTGATTCAATAATGGTGTAGTAGTCAAAAGTCCCTTCAGTGAAAAAAATAATTCTGAAATTTTTCATCCCAAGCAAACCTTAGTACCTTATGAGTCATAGTTGTTATCAAATAAGTCAATTTTGAGTAGTCCTTTACAAATAAACAATAATACTCAGGTAAACTCAAGATGCTCTACATTAGAAAAACATTTCCTGCTTTTCCCACGTCATAAAAACCTTCATATTTCATGATCAAGTGAAATAATTTTTTTCGAAACCACCTTCCCCAAGAACTTCACATCCCAAATCCAGAAATATATTTCAAGATCTTGGACCAAATTTATTGATTTCTCATTAATTATAAAACTAGACCACCCATGACTATATCAGGAAACTCATTGATAATCATGTTTGATAAAATCATTAAGGCTGTAGGGGAATTGGTTAAACCAAATTGATTGACACGTTAGTTATAATGGTTTTACCTACTCTAAAAAGTAGTTTTTTGGTAGTCAGATTCTTTTATTCTCAACTGATTGTAAATGGGTCTAAGATTAATCTTTGAGAACTAATTCACCTATTTAAATTGGTGAAAATTATCAACAATATGTGGGAGAAAATAAATATTCTATACTATAACTCAATTGTGGTTTGTTAAAAAAAATGTGAATTGAACAATAAAATTTTGTAATGAATAAAACTAGTGCCTCCCAAGGTGACAAACACTGGAATGTGATTCATTTTCCTATAAGATCATCTATCTAAGCCTTAAAATCATTCATTTTAGTTGGAATCATGGGGTAATAAGAGATATAAACTGGTTGAGTACAAGGAACCAAATAGGTTGAGAACATTACCTCTCATACCAAGGGGAAACCAGAGAATTCAAAAGGGAATACATAGAGAAACTGGATGATAACTCGAGGCAGATTAGTACTCAAACATTATCTCTATATGTAAAAAATAAAACACTAATATTACATTTCTTATCTCTAGATAATAAGGGTTTTCTCTATTCAACCTTGTGTCCCATTATCCTTGAATGACACGGCTCACCCTATCAGGTGTGATGATGGATACCGAATGAAAATAACCATCAATATGGGAATTATTATCAATGATCCAATCCATCTCGAATATGATGTCAATATTTTTCATGTCGAGAACTAAAAAATATCAATAATACTTAACATGTGATAAACTGAAATCAAAATAAGGTATTTGGATAGCTTTACTTTTCTTCATCTTGAGGGGTAGTAATATCCAGCACAAAAGATAAAATATCCATACGATGATCAAACATAAAAAATGAGATGAAATTGATTAATCAGATACACCAGTATCAAATAAATGAGTCACTAATAAAAAATGTTATTGTGATGGTACGTCTCATAATATCAACACCCATATCTGCTTCCTCTAATTACACTGTTTAAACAAGATTAATTTTGGAGTCAGGGTGAAATCCCTTTTTATATGAAGCATCTGATTGGGTCCTAGTTTTATTATGAGATAATTATCCGATTCCACTTCATGGATTATAATAGACATGGAATAATTTATGTGAGTGACCTAAACATTTACATGATCCAAAAATCTTAAGGGCCTTACTGAAAACCCTCATTGAGTAGCCTGAATTTCCACATTGGTATAAATAGGTCTTGAAGAACCCTATTATTGATAAATTCAATGAGAAATATCATGATTGATATTCCTTTTAGGGGAATTTGCAGAACCTCCACTGTGAGGAAAAGAAACTCTTAACAACACTAACTTGACAGTGAGGTCCATTTCAACTACCACTGCTCTATCATGCACAACAATATAAGTAGGAAGATTCTTCATGAAAATTTGGGAACAAATGTCTAATTAAAGTCTCATTCAAACATTAAAGTATTAATATTATCATTTGATATAATCATAGGTAAAAACTATACTAGCTCAATAAAATGGTTTTCATATTTGATCACAGTCTTGTTAGATTACTCAAGATTGAAAAAAACTATTGTATTTGGCCAACAACATCGAATTAGGATATAACTGCTTAGTGAAAATATATCAAGTCCTCCTAGTCTAATTTTCCATGCTTCTTGACCATCACCATAATGTCCCACCATCTCATTATAGGTCCCTCTAGTATGCAGATAGCGCACTTTACCTATATTTCATCAGGTTTCTCTAAGAACTCAAAAAAATGCTCAAAAATGCTCAACTATTATACATCCTCTTTAGGTACATTGTAGGCACTGGAAACTAGTGGATTTCAGAAAAGTAACCATTGAGCACGATTCCATAAGACTTCACCTTGTGGTTCCACAGTTGGAGGCAGAATGCAAACTGGTTGTGGTACTTGTCCCAAATATGGGACAATATGCATAATAAACTCAACTATAATAAGTTCTACAAGAGGATTTACTCATTTTGGTTCATCGGCTTCTTTTTAGATCTAATTCAAATATATTCTTAGATTCATGTTGATTCACAACATTATCAGTCAACATTTAATAGATCATATTAATACTCGATCAAAGAAGAAAAGGAAAATTGATCCCATTAAATCAAAACTAAAATTTTAGATTTCAATCTATCCCAATCAAAATCTGGTTATATAATAGAACTAATCCTCAATAATTCATTCCCAACCCACCCATTGTTACATAAGGCTGATTATGGTGAAAGATGGATAGATACTCAATCATAACTACCTCTTTATGTCCCAAAAATATCACAAACCATCATACTAACATCAAGGTAATATTATAAACATGCACCTTTGATACCATTTTGTTATGAATTAACCCAGATACCCTTGTACCCTGATATCTAGGATGGTCTGGACAAATCCAAAAGGGAATTCCAAATACCAATAGGTTGGTTACTAGCACCTGGAATCATTGAATTTGAATGTGGGAATGAATTTTCCATATACACGAAGGATACAAGAAAAATGAGTCAATAGACATGAAATAAAATATTCACAGTGAGAAGTGTACAAGAATTCAAATATGTATGAATAACCAAATTATCACCACAATGTACCATAAAACATGATAAAATTTATTTCTAGGAGAACACAACTCTCAAATACCAAGGATTGGTTTCTTCAACAACCTCCATGCGACACCATACACCTGCTCAAACCTAGAAAAATATAATCTACGAACACCTAAAGGCAGATGTAGGGTGTGAGATAAAAGCCCAATTAGTCACACTAAGGATTCCATAAAAGGAAGTCACAAATAAATACTTCAACATTTTAAAATATTTGGTCTTGAATTTGAAAATAATATGTTAAAACAAATCAGTCTTTTCATTTTAAATTATATGAACACATTAAAAATGGCTTAACAAAACTTTTCTTTAAAACAATTTATATAAATTTCAAATGAATTTGTAAAATAGTTTATAGAAAAAATGTACTATATTTCAAATTTACAAAATGAGAAACATGTTCATATACCAAAGGGTATGTTAGTTCTATGATATGGTACTCCCTCACAGTCAAATGGTGATCATGACTTGGTTTTAACACCCATACCTCAGACACTCATCAAAGGGGACTCTTTAACATCCCATAAAGGATGTGACATGATGGATATGTTTTATTAGTGTTATAAATTTTTGATAGATTGATGTCCTAAATAACTCCCTAACTAAATAGGATTATATGTTCTCTAATAAAAATCAATGATGGGTAATTTATTTTAGAAATATCTAAAATAAAATTATACCCATCTTTCCATTTCAAATATACCTTCTTCCATTGAAAACCTAAAATGGATTTTAAATCAAAATATTCCATTTCAATGATAAAACCAATAGGTTTCTATTAAAACCATTTGAATCCATTTTTTCCAAATACCAATTTGAAATAAAATTCATTAAATAAATTTCACTTTTAAAATTCCACTATTTAATTCCACAATTTAATTTTAAAAAAATTCTACACAATCTCACAAAAACACCCCAATTTAATAGAATTGGGTAGTTTTCCTAATTTCATGATAAATACAAATTTAAATCCAAATTTCAATGGAGTTGGTTTTTCATAAAATAATTTAAATAAAAAATGTGGTTAATAATCAATTTACATCATAATGGTACCACCTACCTCGATATCACAAGATCATGATACACAAATCCATAATCCAGATGACTCCAACAATTAGTATTTGCAATGAGGATTTATGAGCCAAAACTAGATTCAAGATCTAAAACAAAGGGTATTAGATCATATAACAACATGGATATCTATTAAACTCTAGTTATGAAATAGGAGCGATTGGGAGGAAGTGAATGGGAAGAGGAAACCTACCCAGAAGAGATTGAACATCATTCTCCTATTTTTGATTCAAATTCAGAGCTACGTAGATGAACCAAAATCACCTCTTGGGAGTTTCCAAGGAAGAATAAAATTTAATAGGGTCATAACATCCCATCATGCACCTAAAAAAGGGTTTCAAGATTTTAAAACTAATTTTCATATTAATATCTTCTTATATTCATAGTTTCCTAGGAAGGATCTCAGGGTAAGACAATGTTTACATCTTAATTGTGAGACCATATTTTCCATTTTCACATTTTCTACTAAGTTGGAGCTTAGTTTTATAAGCCATGCGCTAGCCATGAAACCCCAACACATTTCAGTTTTCATGGTTTCCACTAAATGGGTGCTTGTTTTGGGAAAACTGTGTTCCAACTATGTATAGCCCAGAAACATTCACAATTTCAAAAATTTCACTCAATGCTCCCTTAAATAAAACCCAACCAAATAATGATCAAAATTTGAGTTTTGGACTGGCTTAAAATATTAATAGAATATAACATAGTATAACATTTCTAACATAATATTTATTTGGAGTCACATAATATTGATTATAACCCATGTTATATTAACTGGTATATCTATAATAATAATAAATTCTATTGAGGAATAATGTAATGTTAGTAAAAATAAGTGCTTTGACAAGCACCACAACATGGAAGAAGATGTTTTTATAGTTTTTTAGTAGATAAAAAATGGACAGGAAAGCATGGATCTAACTATTTTAAAGGATATTCTTCCTAGATATGAAATATGTTATAGTAATTCGAATACCATATTTTTTTCAGTATAATGTGGAACCCAAAATCAGTTTTTAAAGTTGAGGACATGTCATGGAGTTTCAAATGATATATTTTATAAGAAGATTCAATGATTTCCCACTAATTTGACGATTTGATAGTTATGTAATAAACTTTACAATTTACAATTATTTATACTATTTTACATCTAATTGAAGGTGTTCTGAGTGATGAATTTTACGTAGAGGATGTTCTTTCTTGCTAATCTATTGAAATTTTAATTTTAATTTCAAAACTCTTGACTAAAAATAGAGGGATATTGAAGGAAAAATATGGATAAATTTTATTGATATGATTGGGGTATTTAGAAAAATATTATCAAAAAAACATGTATAACTGGGAGCAGTATTATGAATTTCATTGGATACCTATAATGGATGAGTTACATGGGACAATATTTGATCCCATCAAAGGTCATTTTTTGGATTAAAGACATTCAATACACCCCAGTAAAGATTAACAAGTGGTGATCAGAGATTCATGGAAAACACCCATTTCTATTTTTTAATATATATTCCATTTTCATATTTCCATGATTGACATATGTTTGAATATCATTTCTTTCTATAACCCTCTTCAAAAATATTGAGTAGAAAATTGGAAGAGGTTATAGAACATCGATGGGAAATAATCTTGTGCTAAATATTGTAATAAACAACTTGTGAAGCAGTTATTCATAGGAATATTTCTACATGGTTGATATGTGATCCTTGGATATAGCCTGTTTTGGGGGAACTGAGTCAACTTATGATGTATGTGTGTCATTTTTTGTGTTTATTTAATTATTGTGACAGAAACCTTGTGTCATCAAAAATATAATGAAAAAATAAATTTTACATTTAGTAAAGAAAAAAATTTAATCAACATAATTCACCTCATCCATTTTAGAGTGTATTTTGGTACCTCAGGTTACAATAAGTGTTATTAGAGCCACGTGGTATTTACTGGTGTGGTTTTAGAGGAATTTTCCATTATTGTAAATGTTGGGAATGAGAATATGGTACCCCATTAGATGGATAAAATTATCAGTTGTGGAATAATATAATTATATCTCATTTATGATCATTTTTTGTTATATTTTCACATAGTAATTGTTTATATAATTAAATTAAGTGATTCTACAAAAATTCCAATGATGGAAAGAGATAGGAAATTATTGAAAGATGATAAATTACACAATGTTCCTTGTTTGGAACATTACATAATTTCACATAGTTTAAAGTTATAATTTTTATTATAGATAATATCATATAGTTAAATTTTTCTAATATTTATGAAGATGATAAAAATTGAAAGAGGAAACGATTTAGGTTCTTTATAAAAAATTGACTATTTGAAGATGAGTTAATGTGAAAATGTAGATAGATTCTTGAATATTATTATAATATATGTTGGAGTTGTTGATGGAATTTTTCATTACATGAAATATGTTGATATAGTGAACAAGATCATATAAATATTATAAATAAATAAAAATCTAAAGTGGTAGGATCATTATGAAATGTGTCTTAGGGAATTATATCCCAATCAGCTACAAAAATAACTAGGTGTGTATGAAATGATAGTGAAGCTAGAATGTTATATGGAGAATTTTTTAGAAAACAAAGGAATTCAAATCTATATAGAATCATTTTATTTGGATAAGTATAACTTAATAATAAATTCATAATGATTTCATATCACTTAAGGAAATGAATTTTAATTGATTCAAAATAATATTTGATGTTAAATTTCCTTCAACTTTTTTTATTATTGAATGGTCTTGCACGTCGCTTCTAACTTCCCAAAAAAATTACATAGAGGTCGGTGATATTGAATTAACTTAAAAACAAATAAATAAGTTTTACAAATAATTTTTTTAAATACATACAAGTGGAAGTAAATTTCAGATAAAGGTGATGGTATGTATGTAAGAAATTGATATTGATGAATATCATTTATCCTGAATTGGCCAAAGGCCATTATTTTTTTTGATTTTTGATAACCACCCATTCAAGGGATGAGGGGGAACCCTTAAAAGGCTCGTAGGCTTATATATAACATTTCTCAAAGGCCTTAAGAGACATTACATGACCCGAAGGTCTTATGGAATTCATCCAGACTATAACTACAAGGAACATCCCCTCCCCAACGTCCTCATTGTGATGGTAGCTCTCCACATTTGCATGGTCGTCTGGGTAAGATTCTCATGAAATCAGAGGCTAGTCCCGATGGCATAGTCATACCCTCTCATTCTTCTAAATCCACTGGTTCTGCTCTGGTGAGTGCACCTTCTCTGATTCCTCCTCTTGGGATGCTCTTTTTTGTCGAGTTTTTTTGGGTAAACTGTATTGATCATGAGGCATGAAGGCCTTAAGGTGGCCCAAAAGACAAAAAGGTGACCTGAAAGCCCTACTGACCCAAAGTCCTGGGTGGCTCGAAGGTCTTAATGACACCAAGTCCAAACCGATGTCCCATGGTGAACATGTTTGGTTGTAAAAGTACCGAACAATATCTATTACAGTAGTGATATAGTATCACAGAAATATGCCTCCACCTGGTTTCAAACCTGAGCCTTTCCGATGCTCTTATTACATAATGGGTTCTTTATAGTGGGTTCTCATCCGAAATATTGGGTAATATTAATATTCATATGAATGTGGAAGATTTTATTGAATTGTTTAGTTTGGTAATGATGAAGCTTTATGTATCGATGTAATTTGAAAAATTCACTTATCTAGAGATTAATTTAAGAATACTAATATTATCAAAATTAATGATCTATGACGCAATTTTATAATTTTGAGTTAGTTTTGTAACTCTAGATTGAATGTTATTTTAAAATGGAAATTCTTTCATATGAATAAAAAGACTGGGAACTCCCTTATTTGTGGATTAATAATAAATAAAAACATATACTACATGAACAATAAGGAGAATAAAAGTATTCTTACTGAAGAAGTATATTATAGAAATTTATAGTAGGGGATTATTCATATTCATAAACACTGTATTGGAAATATATAAAAGATGAATGATATTATAGGTATTTCTTGTTTGATGATGAATAAATATAACACTATTAAATAATTATTTAGGGTAAACATAGTATGATATCAGTTGGTCTTGAAAAAAAAAGTATTCCTAAACCTACAAAATTTGGTCCACACTATTTTATATGGTCCAATCAATCAAACCAGTAGTCAAGGTAATAAATATTTCCTATTATTTTTAAATTACTATATTTGGATATGAAATGTTGTGTGGATAAAGTCTAAGAGAAAAACATTGTATAGCCTCAAAACATTAGAAAGAAGAGGGGAAAATTAAATTGTAAGAATAATTAATAACATATGTTCTGATAATGGAATTAAAAACATCTCTATATAGGATCAAAGTTTTCAACAGAAATGAGAAATAGAGAATGATGATTCAATAGTTATGAATCATTAACTGAATGGAGTTATAGATATAATTAATATTAGAGTGAGTAACATGGAAATGTTTCTGTTGAATAATAATATAATCTATTCCAACTATGGGATTCTATAGTAATGAATCATTAAATGTTTTATTTCAAATAAAGAGTGAAATATATGAAAGTATGGAGATTTAAATAATGAATATGTATTTTTACGCTACCCAACAATGAGAAAATTGAATAAATGATTTATCAAAATGATCACATGATTTTTAAATAATGTTTTGTGAATGTTTTTGAAAATAAAAATAAATAGAATTATATATATATTTGTATTGATGAAATTTTTGATCGAGAAGAAGAATAAATATATATAGATTCTAGAGAGTAAAATAAATCCCCCAAAAGAAGATGATTCTAAAATCAAATCATAGGTTGATCATGGTGATATAGAGATTCAACACCGGATTCAAACAACAGTAATATGAGTTTATATTAACCTAATAAATGTTATTAGATACAAAATTTTTCAAATAAGGACTCTGAGAAAGATAATAATAGATAATATTTCTCTATGATCATACTATAAACGTACTTAAGTCTAATTAATATAAATATTTAATTCACTAGTGAAATACATAAATAAAGTGTTGGAAAAATTAAAAAGAGACACAGACAGAAACTATTATATAGTCATAGATTTTAGAATGTCATTGAAAAAAGGGGGCCTCTAGAAATAAGTGTGATACACATGGAAGAGTTGTTAATAATAAATAATGTTTTTTGGGTAATGGATATTTTAAATTTTATATAATTTATTTAGAGAAACCATTTTATATATTAAAATCGATGTAATCAAAATGTTTTTTATTGCAATTGTATCGTTAGAAGAATTTTATTTTCTATCAAATGGACATGGATAAAATATTTACAAATAAATTATTAAAATATTATACCCACATCAATAAAAAATGGTTATATTGGTGATTAAGAATCAATGGTTTATATGTTGGAAATAGTTTTTTATGTCTTAGTTGAACTTCCAAAATATTGGTTAACATGGATGGATTGATATATAATAAATTTAGACTTTTGAAGTGGAGGGGTTGGCCGCCCACAAATCTGAAAGTCACATATAATGGAAAGTTGATTGTAATTGTTTATATGGATTATATTATCTTTCAAAAAAAATTAATTCCAATATAAGGTTCTCAAATATGATATTTTTATAATTTTATATCTCTATTATAATAGAGATAATATATTTTAATAGGTTATATGTTCGTCAAATTTAAGGTTATTTATTTAACTATTTTGTGGAATATCATGAAGAGATGTTAATAAACATTGGAATTGAGTTTTCAAAAACATTATCAACTCTATTAGAATATGGAATTAATATTTTATTTCATTAGGATAAAAAATGAGTAGAATGAACATTATATCAAATAATTATTGTTATTTTATTCTACCTCATTGTAGAATGGAAAAATATCATATATATCTCACTCTTAGTGTCATTATTTCATATTTTTTAAAAGGTTAATAATCATTCAATAGTAAAGAGTAAAATGAGGTATATTCACAAAATATTTAACTACGGTTTTATATTTAATGCAAGAGAATATTTATATTTAGTGGATTATTTATATATGGTTTGTTATAGAGATATTGAGGATAAAAAATATAATAGTGGTGAAACATTATTATCAAAATAAATTATA
Source organism: Viscum album (assembly GCA_963277665.1). Lineage (NCBI taxonomy): Eukaryota > Viridiplantae > Streptophyta > Magnoliopsida > Santalales > Viscaceae > Viscum > Viscum album. The sequence goes on along the minus strand of OY728165.1, from coordinate 63,689,682 downwards.
TTTTATGGCTATGTATGTAGTTGGAGATTATATGATTTAACATAGAAGAGTGATAATATATATATGTTACCATAGTCTTACATAGTTGATATTGATGATTCTATAGTTAGAATATATAATAAAATTGGTATGATTACCATTTCTTATTCATTATGAAAAAAGTATGAGATATATTTAATAAAGAACCCAATATAATAGTTTTATTTAAAACATATCACGATATGTTTTAATTTTTTAAATATAATGTAGTGAAAAAAATTTAAATTGGACTCTATTAGGACTCATCATCAAGTGGTGTGTATCATGAAAAAAACGGTAGTTGTATTTTTATTTAAGATTAATTAGAGTTAACCCAATTTTATATAACTCAAGATGTTAAAGTTCCCCTATATTTATTGTATATAATGTTTTATGGGGATTTAGTGAATTTTTATGTGTTCATATTTTTTATTAATAAAATGATATAGGGGACACAATCCATCTGGTCTTAAAATGAAGAAAACATGTTTGGTTTGAAACTGCATGTAACATTATAGAAGTTATATTGTTCACTTTCTCTGCATAATAATATTTTACACATTGAGTATTAAAAAAAGTAACATCACATTGATTACTTTTGGAATAATGTACGTTTAATTAATTCCTGGATGTCATCAACACATAAATAGGTAAAACCCTTAGAATTTTATTTTCAATTGGGGTGATTATATGGGAGATATGTATTATCGGGATCATGTATATATTGACCAAAATAAATCATTGATTTATTGTTGAGATACTGAAAAGGGAATTTTTTTGACCAATGGTTTTAATGATATATTTGATGTCAATAAATGTCAATTGGAGTTTTATATTTGAAGTTGTGTGAAGTTGTTGAATATTTTTTAGCATCTTTTTGAATGATGAACTCATGATATTGTTTTGAGAATATTTATGTCATGGTGTATCAATAAATGATTATTATAGAGGATATTTTGGTTTTTTTGAATCCATTTAAATCTGGATAGATTTCAGTTGGAAAAGGTCGGGATACACATGTTGTGGGTGAAGGTGTTTCAATGGAAAAAGGTATTCTGATGGGTTGTAAAAATCATAAAGACATAGATATGGGGAGATTACATGAAACTCATTTTACTATGTGTTTTCATGATCATTTAAGATTATAGATGACCCAAAATAGGATGTTGAATCTTTCTACACCATTGAATATGGTGTTTTGAGATGAAAAATCCCCTTATAAAACATGGTACGATACATTATTTGCAAAAAAAAAAATTAACCTAATGTAAGAATGAATAAAAATAAAATTATATAAAATTATTTATGTAAATCTTAATAACAAATTTTTGAATGATTCATAAATGTTTAGTTAAAATTTATTACTATATAAGAACCTCACTATATGGGAAAACGTTCTGAGTATCATGATTACAAAATTTGAAGTGAAATTTGGTAAGAAATGATATATTAAGTCATTTTAAAGGATGGTTTCAATACATAATAACTATGTATAGAAAATTGTGTAACCTTCTATGATTTCCATGAATTAGGTCCAGAAATAGTTTTCTGGGTCAAGGACACACCATAGAGTTTGAAAAACTAAAGGTTACAATAAGATATGATTATTTGGTACACCATGAGTAATTTGGTAGTTATGGAATTAACATTATCAATTTAATGGAGTTAAATGTGTGAGATATACTTGATGAAGGTACATTGAATGGATTTCATGAAGAGTAATTAAAAGTTGTTAAATTTTTGAAATTTATATTTCAATTTCAAAAATAATTGTTGAAAATATTGGTGATGGATGTGTTATATTGATTATAAATTTTCACACTATTATATGATAATTATATTAATATATAATGAAATAATAATACAATAAAAGAGTTACAACAATTGAATGGTGGGTTCCACTAGTACTAACAGTACGAGTAATCCCGCTCAGGGACTCAACCTCATGACAGGTGCCCAACACCCAGCCACCTGCAGGGGAAAATATCCAACTATTATTGTCATCAAATGCTAATAATTGAACAGTAATTTGTCACGGGATTGTGTTTCAATGAATATTGATTTTTTAAGTGAAGAGTTTCAAGAAATTTATTTGAATATCAAGAAGTAGAGATGATTTAATAATCGATAAAAACAATTTTATTTTTTTATATATTTAATTATTCTATTTTGGAGTTTAAACCATGTGTATATATATTATCATTGTGTAAAACAATTGAAAGTGAGTCAATGGAATAGAGTGATAGGCTTTGGAACATAGATAAGGAGTGATCTTTCCCTACTATTTAAAATCTTTAAATAGAGAAGTAGTTGTTATTAGGAATATAAAAACATCAGGGAAATTTTATATCTTATTATATCCTAGTGCAGGTATTCCATGTAAAATAATTTTTTCTATGCATATATATTTCTTCATTTTAGTATGCGGTTGTGAAATCACACAAAATTATCCCAATTGCCTTTATAAACATGAAAATGACCATTTGAATTTGAGATAAGTAGAAAATTTAAGTGGACATAATTTACACCTCGCATCTAAGGGTGTATTATGAGACCACATGTTTAAATTGATATGTTTTGTTGAATGAATGTTTTATGCAACACATTTATTTTTCATCACAAGTTATCCATGTTTTAATTCTATATGACACATGTATCCATTATTTTCTACATGTCAAGAATTATTTAAGATATATTATAACATAATTCATGATTCAAGATTTATAAAACCCTCTAATGAACTTTGTAAATTTTTTCATCATGAGATAATATGTATAAGGTATGATAGAGAGCCCAGAAAAACGATGTAATTTATTCTTTATATTAGGAATTTAATTATGCTTATAATGATTCGTCATTATTCATGATCCAAACTCGATGTCTCGTTTACTTTATTTTTATAATCTTATGATCATGATTCTATGATTATTATGTGATAACGACCATGGGAATCACTACTATACTCCGGTAGATTCATGTCCCTATTTATTTTCATTTATTCATTTTATTATTTATATTTAAGCTTAAAATTTCTATGGGTTATGTCCTTTTGTGATTTTATGTTGTATGATGTCTATGAGATACTAAATCATGACTATGATAAATATTTCAATAATATTTGAGGACATGTGTGTATTAATTTAATAAAATAATCATAATATTCCCACACACTAAACCTATGGATTTTGTGATATGTAATATCATGTATGTTTTTCTAAATTGATGGAATTATTATTTATGGGATGTATAGTTTTCTATAGTCTCTTATGCGATAGACTCGAATAAAATATTATGAATAGTTTAATTCAGTTTTACTGATCTAGGTACTCATTTAAGGCATAACCATTATTCTTTTTACATTTTATAGATTTGTAAGGCTTATTATTCTTTACATAGTTCTACATTATAGATCTAATTTATTTTATCATTCTATGTGTTTTATAGTAATTTCTATAAGATGAAATTGTATGTTAATTTCTTCGATGATTCTAACTATTTACCATTTATTTATTAAGATTCATACCTCATATTATTTAATTATTATTTTATATCTTTAATTTATATCGAATCTCACCAATTAGTATTTTATTTGACAATAAAGAGGGTACCAGAGGTGTTGTTATTTTTTTTGTTGGTCGAGCACAAGCTAAAGTATATTAATTAATTTTTTCATTTATTTTCTATATTTTTTATTGGATGAAAGAATCTTTATTCATTCATCTTCACTTAGATGTTTGATTTATATTTGTTTCAGTTATGTCACTTTTTTACTATTCACTTATGTGAACCACTAATAAACACAATGCCTCCTAGGATTCTTATGTTGAGGTTATATAGTGATAAGAATTGACCCCACCCCCCCCCCACAAATAATAATTTTTATGATACTATTTTTCTGAAAAGGGATCAGATATATAAAATTTGACAATGAAAATTTTAATATAGATAATGATTTTAATATTTTTATAATCTAAATGCATTTACTACTGATACAAAGAGGACTTGTTGAAATAAATTATGTTTTCAAAAATTATATCACATTTTTTCCCACTGATATAAAGTGAATTTTAAACTATATCAACGTTTCATATGTTGTTTTATAATAATATCATAGTATTTTATGTTGACATATAAGGGATATAGGTTTGTGTGAGTTTAGGTACCAGTCCAATACTACTATAATCAATTTAAAACATTCAAATACTTTAATGAAAAATAATTTTATGGGTAGGTTTTATAATAAATTATGTTTTAAAATTTTATAATACATGATAGAATTTTTGCCCTATCACACATCAGTTAATTCAATGGAATCGTATTAGATTTTTCTAATATCAATATAAGTTTTGAATGTGAGGGTTACACTATAATATTTCTAACATCATTAGTTAACTCATAAAATCTTTAAGGTATTCCATGATGTACCGACAATAATCATTAACCACCGATGAAGTTAAATCCAATTTAATTCATAGTGAGATTCAAAAAAATATGAATGTAGAAGTTAAATGGTTTAATGTTGGGGGTTGGGTAGAAAATATATATAAAAGAAGATGAAACCAAAACATATGTAATAATTTGAAATATATGAATAAATTCAAAAATGTAATCACTGTAAATAACTAATATAGACCAATAAATATATTATTTCCTAAAATGTACAAATTGAACACATGGTTCAAAACATTATATCATTGTTCAAATGAGGCATTATAACATTTATTTCCAAAATATGAAATTAATTATTATAGGGGAAGGGTGAGACCAAGATTCAAGATTATCATTACATATGTGTCTTAAAGTGGATATTATTTGATTGAGAATGAATATAATAGTGTTATTCTGGGAAATAATTGTTTTTTTAAAAATCATAGGCACAAGTTTAATGTTATTAGAAAATCATAATATTACTTCATTGCTCAAAAATATTACTATTTTTTATTATTACTTTTTCTCTTACACATTTGATATTTATTAATGTATTGCTTTTGTAAATTAGAATGAAAATATTTTACTTGAGTATGGATTTTTAGTTTCTGGGAATGTTTTTTTGAATTTGAAGAGATAATTACTTGGAATGTTCGTCCTATTTCTAAGTATTGTTTCAGCTGAATGGAAAAAGAATCTATAAAGGTCGAATTTTAGTCAACTGAAGTCATATAAATATAATAATCTGGTAGAGTCATGTGAGTTGAATGAAACATTTTAGGAAGAGTGTGTATTTTTTTGCTCAATTTAGTGGTCGATGGATGTTAAAATATATTCAATGTTTTTATTATAATTATCAATGAATGTCATTGAACACAATTTTTCTATAATTGATGGATACCAAAAAGTATTTAATTTGATAAATCATAGTATTTTTTGGATTAACTAAAATACAATATATTGGAGAAGATTTATTGTAGAAATTATATGTGACCATAGTTTATGGTGGTAATAATTAAATGATATTTTATTGATGAAAATGATTGAATTTTTGGTTTCTTCCATAAGGTTCAGACATTTTTCACATGTGGTGGCACTATCAAGGTGATTTGAGTATATTTTAAAATGTCTACTATAATTAGTGATCTAACTGGAAAATTTTTAAATAAATTATGTAATATTATAACAAACTAGTAATTAAAAGTAGTAACATTGTTCTATCATCGATATATGATTTTCTAAACAACATAATCCTTATGTCCATTTATTATATTATTAATTTCACATTAATTTTTACATTTATGAGTTTATTTAATTTTTTGTGTTAAAATCAACATATGTTAGTGATATATGGTGATTTTACCATCTTAATTTATGGAACAAAAATGTTTTAGGGGTTATTCTATGTAAGGAAGTTTTAGAGCCTTATTTTCTAATACATGTAATTTCAAATGGTTGTTTCTTCAAGAAATTAGACGAAAGGATCCAAAGAAGTGTTATCAATGTTTATTATTGTTATGGTGTTTAGTATAACACTTAGTTTCCTAATCATGTAACCTTGTTATCTTAATTTTAATTCTATTTAGTGGTATTCATTATTTAGAGTGTTATGAAGTTGGAATAAGGTATGTTTTGGATAGATAAATTTGAGGATATAGTCAAGGGATGCTAAGTATTTAGATGGAAGAATATATGGTTAAGAATGACCATTTTATTTCATTGATAAAGATCACATGAGATAAAATAGATAAATAAGAATTTTAAAACCTAGAAAAAAGGAAGATACTTCAATTTTGATGTAATTTGAATGGAATATTTCATTTAAAATTTATGCTGTGAAGACCATGGTGGATCTAATGAATTATCTAGAGGACATTTATTAAAATCTAATAACTTTGAACAAGGTGTTCATAAAAAATATGTTATTATTCATGATATTTTATATGGTAATAGTGGTGTATGATCATTTTAATTAATTTAATATAGTTTGGGATCATCTTAAATCATTTAATTTTTTTTTCAAGTTTTTTGGGAACATATATTTTAATCATCACATCTAAAATCATAGCAAGTGATGGTTGCTTCTATAAGTAATTATTTTCAGAAAAATGTAATGGTTATTGAGGATATTGAATATGTAAATTTAAATGAATAACTAAAATATATATAAGTATAACAACCTAACTAAAAAATACGGAATGTGCAAGCTAGTGTATCTCATCCTCAATAGTGATTCCAAAATAAATAAGAAGATAAATCAATGGAGGAAATTTGAGGTAATTAATTTGAGGATAAATTATATGGTTTAATTAATGGATGTTATTGAATATAAATAGATATTTTAGAGATCACATGGATAATTATGGAATTGAATATTTGAGAAGACCACATTTAATTAATTCTATAGCTAATGGGAATGAAAACATTTTATTGTGAGTTAGTGTTTTATTGAAATCATAGATCATATTTTATTAGGCTTTATTTCAGTCTCTCGATGAGAATGGATTTATGTAAAATTATTTATTTGGAAGGTTATGTAGGGTTTTCATAGTTCGTAGTGAATCTATTAACATCATGATGTAGGGATATTAACTTTTAATTAAATAATGTTAGTTTATTGTCTCTACATTGATTCAAGAACATTCTAGGTTTATATAATAACATAATATCCATGTGTTGGCTATATATAGCAGGATTCAGAAGCATCTTTGAAAATGTATTATAGAATATTACATTATGGTGAATATTAATTATCATAGGTGTAAAAGATATGATTGTTTTTAATGGTAAATTAAGATGGAGTAATAATTATTGGAATTAGAACGTAAGAAAGGATGAAAGTTTACCATTATCCACTTAATTACTATAGTGAGAAGAATATTGACGTTCTAGAAAAAGGATATATTAAATATTTTTCATATCTATTTTGGATGTTGTGAGAGTTTAATATTCATAAATAAGATATAGGTTTCATTTAATTTGAGGGAAAGAACACCTAATCCTCATAAGATTGTGACTGTGTACATAAATTTTTATAGGACTACTATAGTTCATCCTCATGGTTGTTCACTAGAAATTTTGACATTCATTGATTGCTGAAAAAGGAATGAGTGATCTTACTTCTTTAAACATAAGTAAAAGTTGTTTAAAGTGATTATTAGATGGTATATCATAGTGGAAGAGGATATTATAAATAAGATTAAATTATTAAGGCCAGATGATTATGGAGAATATAGTATCCATGACTTTTGATAATTATACACGACAAAAGGAATAGGATTACAAAATAATGTACATTAGACAGTATAGAACAATGATGTTGGATAGAAAATTAATTTTACATTAATGTAAAAGTCATCTAGTGAGAGTCTTCATTATGAAATGTCCATTGAAATTTGGATATAATAAATTGATATAGAATTATATATTATTATAAGCATACCTTTAGAACCATTGGTTTACTGGGTTCTTTATCATTTTTTGGACCAAAAAACTAATGGATTTTAGCCACGTCAATGATTCTAGATTTCTATACAATGTCAATGTCTATGCCAAGGATCCTAAAAACTCAAAGATGAGTTCAGGACTGATTTAGTAATTTGAAATTGGGATGAAAACTTTGTTTTATGACTCTAAGATGATGTTATGCAGAAGATTCAAAGAAATTGAAATTTTCTCATTAATAAAAATGTCTTTTGAAAAGATAGAATCTTATTGGAAAAGGAAGATGAAAATAAGTAATCAACTAATAAAATCTTTATTGATCTAAATATAATTTCTTGTAATGATGTAGGTTCAAAAAACAATTGTGTAACAGTATTATATTAATATAGGACTGTTGAAATTTAGTTCAATTAACTGAAATTTAAATCTCCAAAAGATTTAGTTTTGAAAATGTAAGAGTCATAGGTAATGATATGATGGATTAATTGGATTAAAAAAACTTAATATATAACTGAATTACAACAATGAAAAATTGTGTTTATAAAAACTAGGTCTTTTATTTTAAATAAAATGTTAATGATGGGAATAGGTACATTATTAGGATATCTTTCAAATGTTTTCTACATATATATGGAGTGTATTTCTCTAAAATAAATCAGCATTAGTTAAACACACTACCCTTTGGATTTATATGAGTCACATTAATTATAAAATATTTCATCTAAATTAGATGCATATAAATCTATAATTTCATTATTTGTATTTATTATAAATTTTTTCTTGAAAAAAAAAACAGATAGTTTCCTGGATCAATACAATAAGGATGTCATGCGTCAGAGAAAAATGATTTTTTACATATTGGAACAATCACTAAGACAATGTAACCAAATATTTCATGCTTTTATAAAAAATATGGGATTCACACATAGAAATTTAGATATATTTTGAAATCATATGTAATTTTTTAATGGTAAATTTATCATCATTATCCAATATATAGATAACATGAATTTATAACATTCATACATTAAACAGATTCTGGTGCTGAAATTTTAGTTATACAGAATATTTTAGATGGAGGATCTTGGTGAGGATAAATATTTATTTCTAATATAGATTGGGAGATATTGAATTCCATAATTTTGGTTTTGAATCAAAATTATTACATTTATATGGAAATTGAATGGATTACAGTATCTATAGCTTAACCATTTTCCCCTCCATTTTTCAAACACATTAATCATTCAGAGGAGAAGGTCCTAAAAATAGAATATGAAGTCCATTGCATAGAATAAATAACATTTTCATTAGTATTAGGTACCTTGTTATATGAAATGGTATATATAAGATCACAAAATACATTTTCAATGGGTGTAGTTATTTGGATTATAAATAATTTGTGTAATTGAAATCTATTAGGTGGATTCTTTAGTATCCTAAATGATCATAAGATATATCTATTTATTGTTAAATAATATTTTAATCTAATAAAACATAATATTATAACACAGTGGGACTAGGGTAATCATAATGTAGTGGAGACCCTATTGTTATCATATATGTTATAAGGATTGATTTTCTTCCTAGGTCTTGGAGGTTTTCATGGTATCCTTGAAAGTAGTTTTTTTATGAATTATTAGGATTGTGACATTATTTTAAAAAATTTAATTCATATGACTATAAGAAGAAACATTAAAATCTATGTTTATGCATAATTATGATATATTGAAGTGGAAGTCTAGTAGAGGTAGGTGGTGTAGGAGTTTTTTTCCCAAAAGTGGTGTATTATTAGAAGTCCAGAAAACAATTGAATAGAATCTATTAAATATGTAATTTTTTTACAATGATTATATTTGTAATTCCCTAGTACATCATACACTCGACAATGCTTTGGAACAAGGATATATATGTCCCCAAGAATGACTTCTCATATGGCAATGGTTGTCAACTAGAAATGAGGGACTGATCCCTAGAATAGTGAGACTACATCCTTAAATTTGTTTCACACTACATAATAAAAATTAAAAAAATATAAAAATCACATAATTAGTGTATAAATAAATCAATAAATAAAAAGTCTATAATAAATTCCATGAACAAATAATTCAACCATATATCATTGATCACACACTAGGTTGATCACATATAAAAATTAAACCAAAATTAAAACACATAGTGGTTCTACTACCATATAATGTGGGGTTCTTCGTACATGTCTCAGACCATGACATAATCATTCAAGGTAGAATTCTCCATCCATGTCTCACTCCAAATCATGATTAGACTAGCCTTCTCACTCAAGAAAATCCATTATCCCACTTTTTTAATTATAACTCATGGAATGGTACTTGAGAACACATTCTAACTCAAGGTAAAGGAAAACCAGTCTCAATTTATACCCTATCACCCATGTTTTTTCAATACTGGACACACACTAAGACCCTGTCTCATACATGGAAATCATTCTAGTGCCTTATCACTCAAATAAATTCTAGTACTAATGGTCAAATCAGAGCCACTATAATCTATTTTTATTAAAGTGCATTTAATATAAGAAGGTAGTGCTTCTAACTACACAATCTCACAATCTATCCATCCTGAAGCTTGTAACTTTAACCTAGAATCACACCATGAAGAATATCACATATATCCAATCAAGTTATCCAATAGGGATCTTTAGACCCATCTGAATTTCTACTCATTGATAAAATCATATATTCATCGCCCCTCATTTATACCATATCCCTAAGGCTCTTCCTAACCCTAGAACAAAAGGTAGGGTTCGCATGTACATCCAATCATGTGTCCAGACCCTCAATATAATCTAATATAACATCTCCTAACATGCATCTCTATGTTTCCCACCAATGGTAAACCCTGTCCATCACACATAGTCTCCGACCAAATGACTTATCCCAATCATGGCATTCACCAAGACCCAATCCACGCTCAAGAGTATATTATTAAAATAGTATGATATATATATATATTTATTTATTTATTTAACCAATTATTTTATTATTAGTCCTATCATGCCTTTATACTACACATTGGAACCCATCCTAGGATACCCTTTCTATATCTCAAACCTAGATACCTACCCATGATCTATCTGTACTCAAACAAAAAAAAATCTCTTCAAAACATAATCATTTGGTGACTCAGAAACAAATCATGTTTTTGAGATCACATATCACAACCTAATGTGGAACAAATACACCCTATCCATTTTTCTGCTGCGATTTTGGTACTTATACACTCTACCCAGTCCCATGAAACATGTATGAAATAGAAACCATGTAAAAACAAGAATATGAATTTATAAATAACGGAGTGCATACATCCATAAAATATTTATCATAATTCCACACAATGTACATCCTTATTCATGCTCATACATCAAACTTGCAATATTATACCTCCACCTAACATTTTATCACATTCCATTAGATGAAAATAATTAATTATAACACATTTTAAATAATTATTTATTTTAAAACAATGAGTAATAACAGCTACTAAACTCCATGGGAATCACTTATTCACCAAAACGTCTCTTAATGGCATGACATATTCTCTATAGGGATTCTTTTAGTCCTGATGAAAAAAAATATTTCATCCTCACTAGATTATTTCATGGTTCTATGGAATGAACACTTAAATAATTTCCAAAATTATCCAAATAAAGAACTAGAAATCGTACCTAAATGGAAGACAATGGAGGTAATTATATTCTTACAATCATCACAAAAAACCAATAAATCCCCCAACGAAAAATGTGATACTCATTTGAAAATATAAGGGAATTATCTTATGGAATGGCCCTACCCAGGAAACTCATTAGGGATAAAACAAATTGGAGGATGACCCTAAATGGGAATGTTTGTAACTCTTTAAAAACCTATCATTATTTTAGTTACGATGTTACCAAGGGGTCTTAGAGTCATAGACACATTTTCCCAATAATTTTTTAGTGAAACCATGCTTCACATAGAGTACATGCATTGGGTAGAGAATCCAACCCTTGTCCAATCACTAACATAGTGTGAGCTTTATGGGTTACTATACAACTTCCTCTATATAGGGGACCCAAACCCTAATGAACAGTTCCACAATGTGTGCCCTATGAGATGCATCATGATTACATATAGAAAAAACTACTTATATTGCCTTTGACCTTCACGGAGCATCCCACACACCATTCATTGTGAAACATCCTATTTTTTCCATCATGATGTGGCCAGATATAGTAGAATCATTTTGACAAGGTGTGTGATACTTCTTTTTATGTATAAACTAGAACCCAAATCATTACCTAAGCCTTCTTCCTCATCCAAAAATAATTTCTTGAGATATCTCATAACCCAAACTAATAATCTAAAAATCAATTATTAAAAACATCCTTGATGTAATATCAAAATTCAATATACCTCTAGAAATTATGTCTCTAAAATTCATGAGTCATTAAAATTTCCTTATAATGATAATTTTCATCCATGTGATGTTGTGGTTATCCTATATCCATTAATCTTGACCTACCTAAATCATTGGTTCATCTCCAGCTGACTACATTCGAATTCAAAATTCCAGACAAATTACGGCACCACAACTCCAACCTCAATGTTAATTACTAACCGATGGAAGATCCACTCACTCTCAATCGTAACTAACTATTATATGGAAATAAACCACACAAATGTCTCCAAATAAAATTCAAATCCTTCTAATAATTAATCTTGAGGCGTTTGAGGATCCCCATTATAAGGAATCACTCATAATATATGACATCCATCTGTGATGCTCCCCACTAGAGGAAACCATTTTTGAATAGGGATTTTATCATTGTGTATTCCATTGACATGACTGATGTAGTTTCTTTATCAACGTATCTAGTTACATACTAAAATAGTATTGAGTCCGACCTTAACTAACCTCATCTAGAAACTCATGGACTCAACCATTTATTATAAACTACAACAACTAATCATGATTCCATATATCTCATAGTATCATGATATAATCTAAATTCTCACCCCGAAATCCAAAACTGTCACCTTATGTAATATAATTTTTCGATCACCAATCACCCATTCCATTCATCATCCTTTCAACCTGTGAATTGGTGAAACTCCAATATAAATTTCTCTCTGATAATTGTAGAAGAATTTAAATTCCAATGTCGGAGACCGAAATCCAACCAACAATACATCTAACTCCAAAATATCGTATCCATAAAGAATCAAATTCACTGTGGATCTCCTCCCATAAAGGAATCTTGGTTCCACTATGACTATCCACTGACTGATTTTACCACACCTATAACCCTTCAGATGTGAGATTAACTCCTTTTTTACATATAAAATTATTATAATCAAAAAATGATTATTATCATTTCTCGCAAAAACAAACGCGGAATCTTTATAGAGGATGCTTCGTTCATTTAAAAAATTAATTATTATATGTGACTCTCTTACTCATAAATGAGAATAATTATAAAAAAACAATAGTTTTTTGACCCTGACATTCCGATACATCACCATCGCCATTCAAAATTCTAGTCACAATTAGGATCTCACCCACCAATATTAAAACCCTTACATCAATCCTCGATAACTGACTTAAATGGATCCCAACACCTCTCTCACCTATATTTATCACCCCTTATAAGTATCAAAACTCTATGTTTCCATTATTTCATTAATATAACCAAACCTATCGATCCTTGACCAACACACTACCATTCACCTATACGTGAACTAAATAGACACTATTAACAACTATTGTGCACTTCACATATCAATGAAAAACATCTGTGGAAATCCTTCCTTATCCTCACTCTCATTTCCAAAGGTAGAGTGAACCACCAAAAATTAGATAAGTTTTTCTTTTTTACTGTCTACATTGATATCACCTAAACAGAGTGGGTTTACATACCCATAAAATAAAACCACAACATAAAAATCATGCTCACATGATTTGTAACTACTTTAACCTATGATCATGTGCCTTGACCACCAATTATGCTCCACAACATATTATCCTCAAACAGCTGAAAGCAATACCTAATGCTTTCCCTCCCTTGGGATTGTGGAATTTCAGTCATTCTAATTCTCATCACATTATAACCCTCAACAAGAATATCGTATAAATACCATATAGTATACCCATGCTCCAAAAATTCCATCAAAAGAGAGTCCATAATAAATAGGGATATACATCCAACTAATAATTCCCTCGCACTCCAAAATGATATAAGAAGCTTGAGAGTGCCTTGATTCTCAAAAACCCAGTGCATTTATACCTGACTTTCCTCAAACAATATAAGGGCATAGGGGTAATCATTTAGTACATTTAAGTATAATTCCACCAATAATAAATATGGTAAAACAATATATGTGTTTTTTTGACACATTAAGTAACTAAATCCCACCATATTAAGGTATCTCATGGCTATCTTCGAATCATCCCACCATGTATATAATACATGTTTTGACCCACTAAGGGTCTTTATATATCCCTTATACAAGGGAGTGTATAGAAATAACATTTGAAATCCATGAGCTATGATCAATATGAGCTGTAATTAGACTAAAATTCCATGTTCTATCTTTGTACAATGAAACCCACTCATTTTATGAAAAAACACCATATATGTTTTTTTGGACTTCATTGAATTGGACCTCTCATAAGTGAAATCAATAAAACACAAGAATGTTTAAGAAATTTTAATCATGTATTCCACTTAGGATGAATGTCTACAAGTCTCTTTCAAATGGGATATGATCCAATCCTGTAAATAATTACCTCTAATTAACACACAATAAATAAGTAATCAAATCAACAATTAAAGTTAAAACCAAAACAAAATTTCATGATACCCATGTATATATGAATTACTACCATATAGGTGTTCATTAATCACAAATATATGATGTATGAAAAGATCTAAAAATTTATAATACCACTTTTCTACCTTCTCCCAAATTAGATAAACAAGAAAAAAAATGCTTTAATATAACTTTTTTACACTATAGTCTAGAGGCCACAAAAAAATTCCCCATTTTGTGAAGCTATATGACCTCAATAACTAATTATCATACACTATAAGATGCTTATTATTGTGGAGGGACTATCTGATTCAATAGGGAAACTATTCCCTCAAATCAGAGTTAAAAAATTGTGTAAATAACTAAAAAACCACAAAACATAGGCATAGAATCCATAGAAAGATAAATAATTATAAAAAAAGACATTGAAAATTCATTCAATAATACATCATTTGTCAGTCAATATGACCATAATGACTGTGAGATATAATGAATTCATAAACAAACTAATTCTTATTTTGTAGAATATTTAATTTTGAAACTTTCAAACAATTTTTTTGATATAAAAGACATCCTTATGTAAAATATGTTACTAATTTTATTCTTCATAAGTTTAAGAATGTTTTTGTTGAAAATTTATTTTCCTCAAACATTAAAAATATATCCCATCAGATGTAATTATATTACCCAATCGAAAAAGTGATTTTTTAAGTTAATCGAACGAGTACTTTTACACATATTACAATATTTCACTTTGGTACATCGAATTAATGATTAAATTTATGTATCAATTGAACCAATATTTTTGTACACTGGATAAGACTTTCTGTTTGTACATAGGATGGATATATTTATATTATACAAATATATCAGTAAATTTTAAAATCTACAACTAATTCTAACAATAAAAAGTCATACTTAGTCTCTCAGGAAAATATTTATCGAATGGATTCAGACAAGATCACCATATGAATATTTCAAAATCTATCAAATGAAGAATTCCATTATATTGAATGAAAAAGTTTCTTCAACCAAAAGAAATTCATTAACACTATAATGACGTTATCAAACATACCACTTGATAAATATGTAAAAAAAATTTATGTGAAGAATATTTCATCTAAATTTTTTTCAATAAACTATATATAATATGGAATATGAACACTATAGATTTTCTAACAAATTGAAGCATCATTCCTGGAAAATGAAGGTTTTGAATATTTTATTATCTAAGAGTTTATGTGAAATTTCATTTAACTTAAATTTACATTGACTGATATATTCCTTTTGAATATTAGAAATATTTTACTTAAGGAACCCTCTTAGTGAGGAACATTGCAAATTATTTAAGTTTTTTTACGATATTTTTTATAATCTGGTGTGATCAAGGGGTTCCTGGTATAAGAATATTGGGTTGGTATAATTTTTCTAATCAACGGTTGCCTTGGATATTGAAACAAAGTCCTTATTAAATTTTTTTGAGGGATTCCTTTCTTAATTAGTAACTTCTTTTAAATTTTTCTTTAATATTTAGATATATAAAGTATGCATTACATAATTTCATAACAAAAAATCATGTAGTGTGAACAATTATTATAAAACGTGAATATGTCATTATTACTCATTTTATTACGTTATGTATTACTTCTTTTAATAAGTTTTTATTTCATTAATTCATGTTTTTACGGAATTATTTTTGTTATAAACCTTTCTTAACATTGATTTTCTAAAAATCAAAACAACTATTTGTTTGATTACGTCATTTTACCAAACAATGTTCTTTATGATTAACCTAAAAAGGAGGTTGTGAAAATTATTATTTTTAATATGTAAACTATAATTCACAGCCACCCTCTAGTATTATTTCTATGTACTCATACAATCCAATATTTGGTATTAGATCTATTTTTACTATTTGAATGTTTATATCTATTAAAAATGTATAGAATAATGTTTTTATAGAAAAAATATTTCTCTATTTATAAACATTGTAGGTTTAAATGTTGGGACATTAGAAAATATAAATCCTATAAGACCACAAATAAATAATTAAGATGCATATGAGTATTACAGAGATCGGGTGAAGAAATTCCTTACATGTACAACAGTAGAATCTTTTTCATGCAGATAGGAAATTACAAAATTCCAGACAATGAGGTTTCTACTATTTTGAATTTTGATAAGATATAATTTCAACAGAAATATCATGTCATAAATATTAGATAAATTTTGATGACTAGAAACATCTACAGTTAAATTTCTTCTTATGATGAATCTAAAATTATATGTCAAAAACATTAAGTCAGTCTTTTTAAAGAATCCACAATTATTAATCCATATGATCTATGTAAAGAAATTGTTGGTCGGAGTAGTTTACTCAAGAGGGGAGGGGTGAATTGAGTAACTATAAAAATTTCTATTAAAATAATATTAATTTTCAAATAAATTGTTTCCAGAAAAATAGATATAGCCCAGTTAATCAAGGTTATACTGTTATAAGAGTTTGACTTTTAAATATCTTCTTATAAGATTGATTAATTATTAGTAATCTTAATTTTTATTATTAATATTACTTTTGAAGTTATCCTACTAAGAAAAAGTAGTTATAACTTCTTTCCAAGACTAACTATTATAGTGATATTTTTGATTTCCGGATTATGAAATAAATCAATAAAACATAGAAGAATAAATATAAACAGCACAACGAATATAAAACAAGTTGTTCAGTCTCAAGACAAGACCTAATCCACTCCACTTGGTGATCAACTTCCACCAAGTAGTTTATATAAATAAACATTGATCCACATCGTGGATCGGGGTTAACAATAGTACACAGACTGTCCAGGTCACACATGGACTTCTTCAACAGTCTTCGTCGGTAAAAGATAATAATAATTAGGACCCATGGGGACCTCTTCCATAGTTTTTGTGGGTAATAAAAAGTATAAAGAGTTTGGTGTTAGGATTTCAGTATCCCCCAGTTCAGCTCAGGAGTCAGTGTGTGTCAAAAAAGACAGGGGAACACACTTCTGATAGTGTAAATAAAAAGATGATCGCCATTAAGAAAGAATATAGAGATGAGGTTAGAATGCTCTTGTGTGACGTCAATGCTTCTATGGACTTCATTAGATTGAAGAAGATGAAGCTTTGAGTCCTTTGAAAGATGTGTAAAAAACAGAGGGTCGTGATTCAGTTTGTGTTCTTCATGAGTTTTGATAATGCGAATACGTTCTCTAGATTCCAGTGTACTTCGGTTGTTCTTCCGCAGAGTCAGATGGCATACATGTGACAATGCTTCCTTTTGATAATATTTCAATATTTTCTTCACAGTCGTGCTCACAGGCTTGTTTTTCATTTAGTTTCGCACTCTACTGTTCTTGGGCACACTTTTCTCTTTATCATCGAATGCATGGGTTTTAGTGGATAGGTTTCATGTGTTCTACACCTCGTACCACATACTGTCCGAAGATATGTCCACAATGAAACATTAATTATTTCAGTGCATTAAAGGCATCAAATATGACTGTTCGAAATTAAATTGAAAGATGAAAAAATAGTTTAATAAATGGTCTCTCAGTGAGTTATGAAAATGGAGTCTCCTTCACATGGTGTCTAGACTGATCACAGTGTCAGAGTGTCACGATGTCTCATTTACGGTGTCTTTTTCAATGTGTATTGTTCACAGTGTCTTGTTTATGGTGTCTGGTTTCATGTTGTCTTGTTTCACGGTGTCTTGCTTACGGTGTCTAGTTTAACAGTGTCTTGCTTCACAGTGTCTGGTTTACAGTGTCTGGCTTCACAATGTCTTGCTTCACGGTGTCTGGATTACGGTTTCTGGCTTCATGGTGTCTTGCTTCATGGTGTCTTGTACTTAAGAAAATAACTATATTCAGACATAAACAGTGATTTCCATGAAATGGATTGAGCTTAACCATTATAAATCATGGGAGAACTTCAAACATAAATACACATGATTGGATATAATTTATATGAGTTTACTAGGTTGAATAATATTTTAGCTCACTAAAACATGATTAATACATGAGTAGTCCAACAATATCCCCCTTTTTTATGATTAAAGATCATGTACAATTAATGTGTAAATTTGATTCAACTATAGAGAAAATAACATATAGAAACATTATGCATAAACTTCTCCCCCTTTTGGGATTATCAAAAAGTTGGAAGGAGAGAGGGAAAACAAGGCACATTCAATTAATAGTAAACATAGTTTAGTATAAAATAAAAGAGAAATACAAAAAATGGAATTCCCATCAAAAAGGAGTAAGCACTGGTCTTCTTTTGTAACACCCCAAGATTTCATAGTGTGTTATTTCTTCAAAATAATTCAAAAACTTGCACTACACGCAACACCGAGTTCAATTGCACCATGACTTACCAAAAAAAATCCATTAAAAGAGGTCATGAATAGCATTAACTACATTTTTAACTTTATATAATCCTTATAATTTTAGAATCCATATTATGAGTTTCTTAGTCATAATGCAAGAACAGATTCATTTTCAGTATTGCACTTTTATCAACTTTTGATAGTGAAACCTTTTTAAATACAATATTTTAAACTTTTTGACTAAATGGAGACATCAAAAAATTTAAAATTAAACATCCCAAGCTTCCACGGTACGCTTTCCTTTGAATAAAACAGTAGCGTGTGTTGTACGCAACGTCGAGTTTTAACACACACCACAACCGATCAAACTAGCCGTTATGAATAGTAATACCTAAATTTTGAAATTATATATATTTTATATTTTAAAATGGACTTCATTTTTGGATTCGTAATATCGAATTTTGCCTAAGGTGAAATTTTGGTACATTTCGGATAACTTTCATATTTTGATGAATAGTGAAAATTACTAAATTTTAATTAAAAACAACTTTTTTAATCAAAATAATTAATAGTGATAAATTACGAATTTGAGTGGTTTTAAAGTATATTTAAAATATATTTTTACCATTTAATATAATTTTGGTCATTGGACATAATTTTACAATTAAACCGAACATAAATGAGTGTCAATCTTTTGATAGTTATTATCTCTTAAAAACACGCTTTTTGTTTTGACAGCGGGAATTAATTTTAAATTAATTTCTGCCACTTCTGTGTTTTGAATTTAGGAAAATGGATTCCATATTTGGAATCAGGATGTTCAAATTGTGTAAATAGGTAACTTTTATTTTTAGACATTTTGAATAATTACTGCGGTAAATATTTTATTTACCATGGTTAAGGGTAAATCCGGTAAATTAGGGTTAAAAAATAATATTATAATAATACTAAATTACCCTAAAACGTGTCTTAACCCTATTGTTTGATACATGGTCGACCATGGGAATCTTTGTGTCTATTTTGGGACCCCATGGATCCACTTGTAAGTGATAATGACACTTTATTTTAATTAAGTCAAAATGAATACAGAAATGACAGAAGCATATATCTTTTAGCAAAACAATTGTTACATAGGGTTATATAAGTTGGATTTTAGATTATAAATATTCATTAGAAAGCTAAAAATCTTTCCTACATAATGATAGTTTATTTATAATTTTTAGACATTAAATAATTTATTTTATTTATGACACAATGATGATGCAGTAATTACTATAATGGTGAAAAATTAAAATATTTGATATTAAAAATACCCAAATAAATATAATATGAAACTTTTAATGAATTAAACTAATTTTACAGGATAATATGATATATTAGGATTGATTTAATTGAGTTTGTTCGAAGTAATCAATCTGTTATGAGTTTCACAAAAATCAACTATTTAATAGTGTCAAAATTGACAAAAAATAGTTCTTAAAACAAATATTATATTATTAATTGATATTAAATTCCTAAAAATCTTAGGTTCGTCCAAGAGACTTATATCATGATAGGTTCATCATTAATGTACCACTTGGGGGTCGCGTGGATGTATATAGTAAGTTTATTAACCATATTATATAAAAATACAAAGAGACATTGTAAAAGTGAAACTAATTAACTTAGAGTTAATACTTAAAGATAAGGTTAATATAAGTACCCAAACCTGTCTAAATTCTATTGGTTGAGTGGTTTTAGACTTATCCCCACCTTAACCGTTGAATAATAAGCTTTGGAGCCATTAAAAACCGAATATGAATTTATTATAAATTAATATTTCTAGCTTTTCCAAAGGTGCCCCTCACCCCTCTTATAAAAGGGCACTCCTCCTTCTCATTTCTTCACACCATCAAAGCCTTTTGGTTCGGCCAAACTCTACCCAAATACTCTCCCAAAATCCCTCACTACAACCTAGAGGCCTTAGTTTGATCAGAAAGCCAACCTAATGAGCCCTTTTGATCAAATCAAAAGGAAGAACCCGAAGAAGAGGTAATGATTTCACCACCCTTCTCCAAGTTCATTTCTTCTTCCACTTCTTCTTCCTTTGTTCTTACCATTATAAAATAATATCTCTAGTATCTCACATATACTGTGATGTTATTATAAATATGGTACAACCATATTCAGTATTCTATCCACCCTTTGAATAACATGTCACCATACATGCGTACGTACGGACTACCGTCTCCACGTCGTGGTGTAATTGTTATTCAATATAATATTATTTGGATGGGCATAATAATGATGTGTAACTCATGTAAATAATAATAATAACATGTTAATTATTCTGTATATATGATATACCATCCATTTATATATTATTTTAAAATCAAAAGAATGATATTGTCGCTCGTGCGTACGTACGGACTACCGTCTCCACGAACGCGATGAGATTAATTCTCCATCGTATCCATTCAAGTATAATTATCATTTGAGGATTTAAAAGTGATGTTTAAGGACTAGATTTCATTCTGGATATGAATAAGATACAACAACCATGGCTTATGTAACAAAACATATAAAAGAAAATGAGTAAGTTAACTCCCGAAACGACGATAATTCTAAGATATTATTAACAAATCAATGTTAAAAGATCATATATGATATCATATTATTATATATGATTCTTGTATAATTTAATAACAACTATTTCACCATTATACAGGAGTTTAACCTACCCCAACCAAGGAAAAGTACAAGGTAAGGGTTATTTTGCAATCTCTTCATTATCCGAGGTTGTTTATACGTAATTATCTACTGGGATTTCTTTATCATCTGCATCCATGTTTCTTCATGTATTTCAAAATATTTTTACTATTTACAAGAATATGGGTTAAAGACATTTATACCCTTGTTTGACTTTTTATAAGATGTTTATAAAGGAATCTTTCTGTCGTTTTCAGAACAAGGTCCTTTTTAACTTTTTCGACAGAATTGAGGTAAGAATGTTTTTTTAACTTATACGGCGGGCGCGGTTATTTTACGCCGTTATAAAATCTTCAAAGCTTTCCTTACAAGCTTATAAGAATATTTTCAAAGAAAATGTTTTATATGGATCTTAAATGATTTCAAAATAAATGGAGATATTTCTTTAAAAAGAATTTTGATTTCATCTATGTCAACATCCTTTGATGGATTTTAAGATTATTTGAAGTTGATTTATTATGATAAAAAACATCTATATTGTATTGAAGGTTTTGTGATATGTTTGACTGTGGATGTGCTATTTTTATACCATTCATAGTTTATGGTGATAGTATTGACATTTCGTATGCTAGTTTTAATACGAATGTTTATGTTATATTTAAACCTTTTCATATGGGAATGCATTGGACTTAATATGTGACGGGTGGAGCCCGCTATAGCTCCTCGATGCATCGGTAGGTCACATGAGACAAACTAGTGTCTTGGCACAAGGCCTTGACAAAATATTATTTTTAGTCTTGGCACGAGGCCTTGGCTATGTGGTTATGATAGTCTGGCATTATGCATTCCAACATTATGAAAGTGGTTATTGATTTTTGCATGTGATTATTCGATTAGTAGAATATCCATGTGAATAAGTAAATGGCATTATTTCATTTTATTTATTCCATACCATGTTGAAAGTTCATATTTAAAAGGCTTTTGTTTTAGTTATACATTGCCTTAAATGTTTATTCTTATTTATGATAGTTTCCGCTATATTGTTATCCTTACTAGGCATTTGAGCTCACCCCTTTTCTATGTTTTATTTTTCCCAGGATGTGAAGAAGTAAGTTATGAATGACCTGCAGGGATTTTATGTGGGGTTAATAGTGTGGATTGTGGAAACATTATGTTGTTGTAGTAGTTTTTCATTTTATGATGTAATGTAAAACTTATGAATATATCTAGTGTTTCCAAGGCTACTAAACCAATCGGTCTTTCGAGATTTGATCTTTCTTGTGATCATGCCAATGTTATGTAATAATGCACCGACTCTGGGTAACTGGGGTCGGGGCGTTACAGTTGGTATCAGAGGAAGTTTAGTACAAACCTTGGAAGCTAGATTTAGATAAACTCTGATTAGAGCACGTAGACCTAAGATGAACTTTGAGGATTAGTATAGAAGAACTTCCTAGAATTTTGGTATTGAAGAGATTTTATGAGTTTTCCGAGCAATAAATCCCTGTCTGGATACGAGCAGGTAGAGGCGGCTCTGGCACAGATGTACCTAGGGGTAAAACCCGAAAACACCGCTTTGAGCTAGACTCGAACGGGAACTGGTGCACGACAATGGGCCTTGCTGCACTCTTGGTTACGACACTCCCGGGGGATATGCTTAGGATAACTCTCATTTTCATTACAAATCATTATGAAAGGTTTATGAGTATATACTTCCTCAAAGGAATCATTTTTATGATTATGGATTATATCCATAAATAGTTCAATTTATGTTAAGTGTTTTATAAGTATGGGATTATGTGTTTTGATTCATAAACTGATCTAGTTTATGCCATGGTATAGAAATGGCGCCCAGTAGAAGGAATGAGAACTCCAGAAATACACATGATTCAATGAGCAGGAATGATCATATCTTTCATGGTATTAAGCTAGAATTTATAAGAGAAATAGTCTCCCATGTATTATCATCATATGAAGAAATAATATCATCTGTTGATAAGATAAGTAAAGAGTTTACTGAGTCCTATGGCTTTGAAGGGAAGCAAGAGAAGAAAAGGATGGAAGAGAAAAAGATGGATAAAGGGAAGAGGGAAAAGAAGAATTTTATCATATGTGGTAACTGTGGAAAGAAACACCCTGGAACTTGCCTGAAAGGAATGGGAGTTTGTTATAAGTGTGGAGGAAAAGGGCACAATGTACGTGACTGCAAGGGTAAGAAAATGGTTTCAAATGTACAATGCTTCATTTGCAAGGAGTTTGGACACTACGCGAGCCAATGTCCCAGTCATCAGACTATGCCGCAAATGATGTTATTGGATAATAATCAAGTTATGATACTACCACAGATGAAGAGGAATGATTAAAGTTCTTATGTTGATTATGTCAATTGAGTGTTGTATCAACAATGTACTTGTTGTAATAATTATGGAGTATATAAGGATTGTACTGCAGTACTATTTCATTAAGGACTTGAGATGGTGTGGAACAAAGAAAAGTGACTCAGTAGCAGGTTAAATGTTTGGAAAATATATGGTTGAGAGAAAGATAAACCATAATATGGTTCAGATACCGAGGTGGTGATTTTAGAATAATACATGATTGATTTGGATAAATTATATTGGATATTATTGACTACCTTGAAGCTGATTAATGATTTGTATATTCCATCATTGTTGGGTTTTAAAAAAAATTTGGATTAATGAAGTATATCCAGCATTCTATATGGAAAAGGGGAGCATGAATGTAATCAATAAGGAATATGGTAATTCAAGATGTTTCAGTTTATTAAAAGAATACAAGATGAAGGTATTCATATGCTATTGCGGGGTAAAAAGGATCTATATTATGTTTACCTTCCTTATAAATGTTGGACTGTGAGTTTGGACAGAAGTATTTTGGATAGTTCTAGTTTGGATTATTTTGGATTACCATAAAAGGAAAACCCGGAGGTTGGGCGGCAACCCGTCGCGTCCGGCAAGGCTGCGAGACTTGAACCCGCAACTGAATAGAGACAAGGGTGTATCACCTACCACTGGCCCATGAGATGTCCTGGATTAAATAATGTTGTTTTTTTAAGATCTGGTAGATGAATTATAAATTCATTTATTTTGGAACCCTGTACGAATAGTATAAATAAATAAAAAATTACATTCTATTATCTTTTAGAGTGAAAGATGAGTTTGTGGTAGAAACTTATTAATGGATAAAACTATGATTATAAAGTAAGTATATCTCCTTATGATCTTATCCAATCTCATAAATAAATTCCTCAACATTAATAAAAGGAACTTAGAACAAAAATGTTTCCCTAGATGGTACCTTAAATCATCACTAATTTATGGCTTTGGGATTGTTGGCCTTTTCATAGCCATGTTCTCTACCACTCTCCATCAGATAATTGATGGTTAGATTTCTCCTCCATATCCATATTTTCTTACATGGAACCCTAATATGTGTTATTTTCGGTAATCTTCATACTTTCCACTCTTTATTTTAAATAGAGGCCTCATTAATTCATTTTTCGATGTGGGATTTCAACTAAGATATTTTGAAATGTCAAAAATGTGTTATCCCAATACCCTATATTTTGTTGAACCGATGGTACTTCAAATCATCATAGATTGATGAGTTTACGGACCTCAATTTTATACTTTTTTGTGATTGATGACCTCAATCACTACCTATAAATATTTACGTTTTTCCTCCAATTATATGTCTCTAATTGCCACCAATGTTCTCCTAATCAAGTTCATAATTTGGTGGTGACCCTTTCATTTCTCTTTTCCTCATATTAAGACTAAATTTTAGTAACCCAATTTCCGATGTGGGTTTTCCCACAAATATATTTTCTATTTTCAACCTTTTATTTTCGAAGAACAATTTCAAATTGCGAGGACGCAATTTATTGAAGGAGGGGAGAATGTAACACCCCAAGATTTCATAGTGTGTTATTTTTTCAAAATAATTCAATAACTTGAACTACACGCAACACCGAGTTCAATTGCACCGTGACTTACCAAAAAAAAGCCATTAAAAGAGGTCATGAATAGAATTAACTACATTTTTAACTTTATATAATCCTTATAATTTTAGAATCCATATTATGAGTTTCTTAGTCATAATGCAAGAACAGATTCATTTTCAGTATTGCACTTTTATCAACTTTTGATAGTGAAACCTTTTTAAATACAATATTTTAAACTTTTTGACTAAATGGAGACATCAAAAAATTTAAAATGAAACATCCCAAGCTTCCATGGTACGCTTTCATTTGAATAACACAGTAGCGTGTGTTTTACGCAACGTCGAGTTTTAACACACACCACAACCGATCAAACTAGCCGTTATGAATAGTAATACCTAAATTTTGCAATTATATATATTTTATATTTCAAAATGGACTTCATTTTTGGATTCGGAATATCGAATTTAGCCTAAGGTGAAATTTTGGTACATTTCGGATAACTTTCATATTTTGATGAATAGTGAAAATTACTAAATTTTAATTAAAAACAACTTTTTTAATCAAAATAATTAATAGTGATAAATTATGAATTTGAGTGGTTTTAAAGTATATTTAGAATATATTTTTACCATTTAATATAATTTTGGTCATTGGGCATAATTTTACAATTAAACCGAACATAAACGAGTGTCAGTCTTTTGATAGTTATTATCTCTTAAAAACACGCTTTTTGTTTTGACAGCGGGAATTAATTTTAAATTAATTTCTGCCACTTCTGTGTTTTGAATTTAGTAAAATGGATTCCATATTTGGAATCAGGATGTTCAAATTGTGTAAATAGGTAACTCTTATTTTTAGACATTTTGAATAATTACTGCGGTAAATATTTTATTTACCATGGTTAAGGGTAAATCCGGTAAATAAGGGTTAAAAAATAATATTATAATAATACAAAATTACCCTAAAACGTGTCTTAATCCTATTGGTTGATACATGGTCGACCATGGGAATCTTTGGGTATATTTTGGGACCCCATGAATCCACTTGTAAGTGATAATGACACTTTATTTTAATTAAGTCAAAATGAATACAGAAATGACACAAGCATATATCTTTTAGAAAAACAATTGTTACATAGGGTTATATAAGTTGGATTTTAGATTATAAATATTCATTATAAAGATAAAAATATTTCCTACATAATGTTATTTTATTTATAATTTTTAGACATTAAATAATTTATTTTATTTATGACACAATGATGATGCAGTAATTACTATAATAGTGAAAAATTAAAATAATTGATATTATAAATACCCAAATAAATATAATATGAAACTTTTAATGAATTAAACTAATTTTATAGGATAACATGATATATTAGGATTGATGTAATGGAATTTTTTCGAAGTAATCAATCAGTTATGTGTTTCACAAAAATCAACTATTGAATAGTGTCAAAATTGACATAAAAGAGTTCTTAAAATAAATATTATATTATTAATTGATATAAAATTCTTAAAAATATAAGGTTCGGCCAAGAGACTTATATCATGATAGGTTCATCATTAATGTACCACTTGGGGGTCGCTTGGATGTATATAGTAAGTTTATTAACCATATTATATAAAAATACAAAGAGACATTGTAAAAGTGAAACTAATTAACTTAGAGTTAATACTTAAAGATAAGGTTAATATAAGTACCCAAACCTGTATAAATTCTATTGGTTGAGTGGTTTTCGACCTATACCCACCTTAACCTTTGAATAATAAGCTTTGGAGCCATTAGAAACCGAATATGAATTTATTATAAATTAATATTTCTAGCTTTTCCAAAGGTGCCCCTCACCCCTCTTATAAAAGGGCACTCCTCCTTCTCATTTCTTCACACCTTCAAAGCCTTTTGGTTCGGAAAAACTCTTCCCAAATACTCTCCCAACATCACTCACTACAACCTAGAGGCCTTAGATTGATCATAAAGCCAACCTAAGGAGCCCTTTTGATCAAATCAAAAGGAAGAACCCGAAGAAGAGGTAATGATTTCACCACCCTTCTCCAAGTTCATTTCTTCTTCCACTTCTTATTCCTTTGTTCTTACCATTATAAAATAATAACTCCAGTATCTCACATATACTGTGATGTTATTATAAATATGGTACAAACATATTCATTATTCTATCCACCCTTTGAATAACATGTCACCATACGTGCGTATGTACGGAATACCGTCTCCACGTCGTGGTGTAATTGTTATTCAATATAATATTATTTAGATGGGTATAATAATGATGTGTAACTCATGTAAATAATAAATATAACATGTTAATGATTCTTTATATATGATATACCATCCATTTATATATTATTTTAATATCAAAAGAATGATATTGTCGCTCGTGGGTACGTACGGACTACCGTCTCCACGAACGCGATGAGATTTATTCTCCATCGTATCCATTCAAGTATAATTATCATTTGATGATTTAAAAGTGATGTTTAAGGACTAGATATCATTCTGGATATGAATAAGATACAACAACCATGGCTTATGTAACAAAACATATAAAAGAAAATGAGTAAGTTAACTCCCGAAACGAAGATAATTCTAAGATATTATTAACAAATCAATGTTAAAAGATCATATATGATATCATATTATTATATATGATTCTTGTATAATTTAATAACAACTATTTCACCATTATTCAGGAGGTTAACCTACCCCAACCAAGGAAAAGTACAAGGTAAGGGTTATTTCGCAATCTCTCCATTATCCGAGGTTGTTTATACGTAATTATCTACTGGGATTTCTTTATCATCTGCATCCATGTTTCTTCATGTATTTAAAAATATTTTTACTATTTACAAGAATATGGGTTAAAGTCATTTATACCCTTGTTTGACTTTTTATAAGAGGTTTATAAAGGAATATTTCCGTCGTTTTGAGAACAAGGTCCTTTTTAACTTTTTTGACAGAATTGAGGTAAGAATGTTTTTTTAACATATACGGCGGGTGCGGTTATTTTACGCCGTTATAAAATCTTCAAAGCATTCCTTACAAGCTTATAAGAATATTTTCAAAGAAAATGTTTTATATGGATCTTAAATGATTTCAAAATATAAGGAGATATTTCTTTAAAAAGAATTTTGATTTCATCTTTGTCAACATCCTTTGATGGATTTTAAGATTATATGAAGTTGATTTATTATGATAAAAAACATCTATATTGTATTGAAGGTCTTGTGATATGTTTGACTGTGGATGTTCTATTTTTATACCATTCATAGTTTATGGTGATAGTATTGACATTTCGTATGCGAGTTTTAATACGAATGTTTATGTTATATTTAAACCTTTTCATATGGGAATGCATTGGACTTAATATGTGACGGGTGGAGCCCGCTATAGCTCCTCGATGCATCGGTAGGTCTCATGAGACAAACTAGTTTCTTGGCACAAGGCCTTGACAAAATATTATTTGTAGTCTTGGCATGAGGCCTTGGCTATGTGGTTATGATAGTCTGGCATTATGCATTCCAACATTATGAAAGTGGTTATTGATTTTTTCATGTGATTATTCGATTAGTAGAATATCCATGTGAATAAGTAAATTGAATTATTTCATTTTATTTATGCCATACCATGTTGAAAGTTCATATTTAAAAGGCTTTTGTTTTAGTTATACATTGCCTTAAATGTTTATTCTTATTTATGAAAGTTTCCGCTATATTGTTATCCTTACTGGGCATTTGAGATCACCCCTTTTCTATGTTTTATTTTTCCCAAGATGTGAAGAAGTAAGTTATGAATGACCTGCAGGGATTTTATGAGGGGTTAATAGTGTGGATTGTGGAAACATTATGTTGTTGTAGTAGTTTTTCATTTTATGATGTAATGTAAAACTTATGAATATATCTAGTGTTTCCAAGGCTACTAAACCAATTGGTCTTTCGAGATTTGATCTTTCTTGTGATCATGCAAATGTTATGTAATAATGCACCGACTCTGGGTAACTGGGGTCGGGGCGTTACATCTTTAGGGACTGGCCTTCTCTTTTCCTTTATCAGAAGCAGAAGAGGGAGCCATAGGGGAAGTGGTTGATGTAGAAGAAGGCAGCGACGTGGTATATAAAGAGGGTAAAGGGAGACCTTCAAAGAATAAGGGATCCAAGGTAGTAGCAGTAGAAGATACAGGTAGTTGCTGATCATCAATCATCGGCATGATCTGACTAAGAGCGTGGCCAACAAACATTGTAGTTGAGGCTAAGGCAGAGGTAAAGGTAGGAAACCCCGGTCTGAGAGGTTCAACCGCTGGAGCAACAATTGTTGTATTCTGGACATGAAGATATGGTCTCAAGAGTTTGATGAAGTCTGAAATAATTTCTCCACCATACTGCATGGCTTTTTTAAAGTCATCTTTGTTTTCCATAAACATTTCCAACAATCGGGTAAACTTGGTTAGCTTCTGGACATCGGTTTTGAAGGCTTGAGTCACAGGAGGAATTCACAGATTCTCTACAAGGTATTTGAAGTGATTGGTCATATCAATCATGGAGAAAATTTGGTTGAAATAGAAATATAATTTCTTAGAAATATCCTGTTGGGTATCATTTGCAATCTTTGAGTGAATTTATACAAGGTCAAGAACTCTATCATTGTTCTTGAGAACATCAGTTAGAGAAGACACATTAAAGCCATTTAAAACATTCTAAATCAATTATTTGACTAGAGATCTGAGAAAAGTACAGTCCAAGGAAGGTGTAGAGGATTGAAGAGATGTATCAGAATCTTTGACGCCTGCTATCAATGATTTGAGCTGATTTAGTACATTTTCAAGACAACATGTGTACTCATTAGTGAGTTTATTAAGGTTCACCACAATCTCTCTCATCTACTTCAACATCTATTGGTGCCTTTAAACAACCTTTTCATCGAATGATTCTAGATAAGACTGAATCTGAGACACAACATCTTGAGGGATTTGAGAAATAGTGGGTGCTAGAGGAGCAGTAACATGCTCTGATCTCGATTGCAGCTCTTTCTACAAGTCTTCAACCATGCATCCTAGGGTTGTGACTTCATTACTGGGCATCTTATTTTCAACTCATGCTTCATTAATCTCATGGAGAATATCAGGTTTTACTTTCCAAATAATATTTTCTAATAATTATGGGCCATCTCTCTCACTTAAATTAGTAACATGATGACGTTGTGAGTTCATAAGTTTCTCAGCACCAGATAAGAGAGAATCTCCAAATTCCTTCAGATCATTCTTACTAACAAAGGGGGAATGTTTAGATAATGGTTCAGGTGTAGGAATTGGTACAGGGTTAGGTTCAGGTTACGGTTCCTTCTCGGGTGAAAAGATTGTGAATGATTTCAACTGAAATGGGGAAGAAAGATCATGCCCAGTTGCAGTAACCTACTGAGACTCATTCACATCACAGAAACTAAGAACATTATACTGAGTGTCCATAGGACTTAAATCAGTTGGATGTTAGGCTTCATAAGACTCAATTTTTCTAGTTTTATCCCCCTCAATAAGTGGTTCCTTCTTAGGACTGAGAGGATTAGGAGCATGATCTGAATCCATAGACTCAGCTCTATGTTCCTCATTCATTTCTTATCTAGCCAGCTGAAAGGCCAGCTCCGTCCTTTCTTCAGTATAGGGTATGATTTCAGGAACAGATTGTTCCACAAGGAGTTCCTCTAGATTTTCATATTACACATCTGGGATTTCTTCTACTATAGTCTCTTCCATGTCTTGCTTCTTAGATTCTATGAAAACTGATTCTTTTTCAGCCTCGGGTTGGATTTCTAGATTGATATCGTCTCTAGGCGTAGGAACTTCTTCTTCATGAAAAACATGAGGAACAATGTTCCTTTCTTCCTCAACAATAACTGCTTCCCTATGTGGTACTTCAGTCTCTTCTTCCTTTTCTTCTTAATACTCAACAAGTTCATCTGGTTCCAAAACAGGATCAGAAATGTATTTTGTCCTTGATGGATAATCCACTTGATTAAACTTCTCATAAACCTTATCATTTTCTTACACCCATTTCTTATTCCAATGATTCCAGTTTATCTTCATTCTCTTGATTGGGGCTTTAGAGAGAAATTACTCACAGCCCATAAGCACCTATTTATTAGGTCCAACCACACCTTTTGCGAAAAGAATGGCTGATATCAGCTGAGAGTAGAACAGAGAAGTGGACTTGGATGTAAATTCGATAAAGTCAGACATATTTTGAATGATGTACTTGCACATGTTGATCTTATGTCCATTTTTTATAAGGTTAATCAAAAACACATCTTCTGATTTTGACTCATCAAAATCATTTTTTCTTGGACTAACTATATTTTGAACAAACATAAATAGAATCCTTGTTTCTCCATCTAGTTCAGCAGCGATGGCCCTTCTCTTGGTGCCATTTATGGTTAGGTTTTTCAGAGCATCTTCTAGATCATAGAAATCAGTTGAAGGTGGAGGTCATCTCTGATAATCCTCACATATACCTTCATGAGGTATTCTAAGGCATCAATCCCATAACCTCAAAGAGAAAGAGTATCTTTGGCCATTATCCTAGCTCCTCACAACATAACTATCATAAGAATAAAAAGACAATTGTATGTACTGGTAGAACTGAGCCACTAACCTAGGATAGATGGGTCTATTCTCCCTTGAGAACCACTCTAACCAGCCTTATTATTTTGACACATTCCAGAATAGAGATTTTCTAGATATAAGGAATTCAGTGCAAATTTATTTCTTAGGTACAACAATGTGATTTACCAGATTCACATTTAAAGGACCTTCGGGTGTCATCTTAGGTGGAATATTCTTCTTCTTTGGGCTGCACTTTTCATCTGTGGATGATGATGAATGTTTCATTCTTGGAATCCACTGATTTTTCAAGAGAGAGAGAGAGAGAGAGTGGCATGTTTGAAAGGGTTCGAAATGAGTGAATATGACAAAGCATGAGTGAATAATCGAGTGAAACCTTTTTTATCCTTTATGAATTCCAAACATCACATAAATAAAAACGTGGGAAAATAAAATAGGGGATATAATAATTACCGCGATATGGGTTTAAAGAAAAACATAAAGAATTTTCGCAGTGAGACCGTGAGTGGTAGTTATGATGAGACAGTGAGTGATCATCATGGTGAGATAGTGAGTGGTCGTCACGGTGAGAGAGTGAGTAAACATTTCAGTGCGTGTTAAGGTGAGACAGTAAATGTCAGACTATACGTATAAAGTGATAATGGTGGGACCATAAACATAAGAGACAATAAATGAGAAACTGTAATCATGAAACAGTAAATTATAATATATTAAAATGTCAAACAGTGAGACAAGTAAGATATCTATTTGATATTTATCATTCCAAGATCTTGTATGATGTAGTATATTCTCTCAGAATTTAATGGTTTAGTGAATATATCAGCAAGTAGATATTCAGTACCAATGAATTCCAAGGTGATATCACCTTTTTTATAATGATATCTCAAAAAGTGATGTCTTACATTAATGAGTTTTGTCCTAGAATGCGAAACAGTATTTTTGGAGATGTTAATAGAACTTCTGTTGTCCCAATTTATTGATACATGCCTGAATTGATATCCATAATCTAGTAATGTGTGTTTCATCCAAACAATTTGTGCACAACAACTGCGAGAAGATATGTATTCAGCTTCTGCAGTAGATAATGCAACATAATTTTGTTTCTTACTACACCATGATACCAGTGAATTTCCTAAAAGGTGATATGTTCCAGAGGTTCTCTTTCTATGTAAATTATAGCCACCGAAATCAGCATCAAAATAACATACTAGTTCAAATGATTGCCCTTTAGGATAGAACAGTCCTAGATTGGTTGTATGCTTGAGGTATTTGAAAATTCTCTTTACAGCATTTAAATGAGATTCTTTAGGATTTTCTTGAAAATGAGCACGCATACACACACTAAACATAATGACCGGACGACTAGTAGTTAAGTAGAGTAAACTTCCAATCATTTCTCTATATGTGGTTTGATCAACAAATTTTCCATCTTCATCAAGATCCAACTTACAGGTGGTACTCATGGGAGTGTCACTACTTTTAGTGTTATCCAATCCAAAAAAATAGAAGATATATACTATATTTACTTTGAGATAAAACAATTCCATCATTATTTTGAAAGATTTGATATCCAAGAAAGAATTTTAGTTCACCCATTAATCTAATTTGAAATTCGTTTTGCATCATTTTAGAAAAACCAATACATAATGAATTTTTTGAAGATAGAAAAATAATATCATCTACATAGATTTGAACAACTAAAACATCATTAGAAATTCATTTTATAAAGAGGTAAGGATCAGCAATTCCTTTTGTAAAACATTTTGAAATGAGAAAAGTACTATATCTGTCATTCCAGGATCTTTGAGCTTGCTTTAAACCATATATGGCTTTTCATAGTTTGAAAATATGATTGGGAAAATGAGGATTTTTAAATCCTGGGGGTTGTTCAACAATTACATCCTCAGCTATATACCTATTTAAGAATTCACTCTTAACATCAATTTTGATATAGTTTGAAATTCAGATGTGCATCATAGGCATGTACGATTCTGATGGCTTCATGTATGGATACTGGTGCAAAGGTCTCCTCATATTCAATTCCTTCTTCTTGAGTATATCCTTGTGAAACTAATCTAGCCTTGTTCCTAACTATATTTCTAGCTTCATCTACCTTATTTCTAAACACACATTTAGTGCCTATGATGAATGTGTCCTTGTGAGTTTCAACAAGTTTCCAAACATCGTTTCTTTCAAAATTATTATGTTCTTCTTGCATATCCATTACCCAAAATTCATCATTGATGGCATAATCAATGTTTTTAGGTTCATGTTGTGATAAGAAGGCTTGATGTTCAACCTGATTTCTAAGAGAAGCTCCAGTTTGTGTTCCATTCTCTAGGTCTCCTACAACAACATCTATGGGATGTTTTTTAACTTTTATATCCTTTATAGAAAAAGAGGGACTAGTGATTTCAGGTTCATAAATAGATTCAGGTTCATTATCACTCGATTATAAGGAATTTCCAGAATTGGATGTTTTCACAGATTCTTACAAGGTAGAATTTTAATATTTTGAGTTGTTGTTCAGATATGATACATCATCGTCCATGTTTTCTAGGATGGTTCTAGGCTCATGTGGATCTATTTCATCAAACATGATATGAACATATTCTTCCACACATTTTTTCCCTTATTGAATACACTATAAGCTTTACTTAATACTGAGTAAACTAGGAAAAATCTATCATCAATTTTGGATGAAAATTTTGTCAAGATTATACTCAGTGTTGATAATAAAGACTTTGGAACCTAAAAATATAAAGTAATTATCCTTAGGATTCTTATTGTTCCAGAGTTCATATGGGGTCTTGTTGAGAATTTTTCTAATCAAGACTCAATTGATTATGTATCATGATGTATTAATAGCTTCTTCCCAAAAGTAAATAGTTAATTCATATTCACTAAGCATTGTTCTAGAAATTTCTTGCAGGGTTTTATTGATTCTTTCTACAACACCATTCTGTTGAGGTGTTCTAGGGGCAAAGAAATAGTGACTATAACCAGTTTGTGAGAAAAAGGATTCAAACTCTCAATTTTCAAACTCAGATCCATGATCACTTCATAAAGATTTAATTTTAAGTCCACTAAGATTTTCTAAAGACTTGGCATATTTAGTAAAATAAGAGTAGGCTTCACATTTGTGAGCTATGAAGAAGGTCCAGGTATATCAAGAAAAAATATCTACCAGAACATAATCATAGTGCTTCCCATTTAAACTAGAAACTCTAGATGGTCCAAAAAAATCCATGTGAACCAATTCGAGAGGTTGAGAAGTAGAAAATGCATTCTTTGTTTTGAAATATATTTTTTGTTGTTTTCCCTCTTGACAAGGACTACATACTTTGTCATGTTGAAACTGAAGTTTGGGTACGTCTTTAACTAAGACTTTTCTAGTAAGATTTCTAAGGGAGTGAACATTATTGTGTCCTAGTCTCATTTTCCAGAAAAAAATCTTCTTTGTGAAATAAACATAAGCATTAAGCATTTTGAAAAGATAAATAATTCAAATTAATATAATAAATGTTCTCATTCCTTGATGTAGAAAATATTAGTTCATCTTTAGAATTAAAGACATTAAAAGAAGAATTTTAAAATTTTACATGATATCCATCATCACATAATTGTGAGATACTAAGAAGATTATATTTTAATCCATTAAAAACAGTACTTTAGAAATTAAAACCGAATCAGTGTTACCAATCTAGCCTAAGACAATGATTTTCCCTTTGGCATTGTCACCAAATGTGACATGTCCTCCATCTACATTTATCTGGTTCTTGAAGCATGAGTAGTCTCCCGTCATGATCCTTGAACATCCACTGTCCAAGTACCATATATTTTTGAAGGAGCTCTTTAAGCAGTTTCCCTATAACATGATCAAGAAATGACATATTTTGGTACCCATACTCGTTTGGGTCCAGTAACATTAGTAACAAGTGATTTTGGAACCCATATTTGTCTCATAGGTTTCCTATAAGCATTATCTAAAGTATTTTAAAAATGAACTGTATTTGGTCCACAAAAACTTGAAACAGTTGAATATGTATCATGACATGAGCTAGATGAGTTGTGTCCAGAACTGGGACCAAAACAATAAGTCCTAGACTTTGAAACAAAATTCTTTCTACGAAGGTTTCTTTCACCAGGTTGATAACCAATACTTGTATTGTATTTACGGGCAATTTTTTTCATGGAATTTGGGTGAGGGTATTTTTCCCATTAGTAAATTTTTTAAGTCACTTTTTAAATTCTCATTAGATATTTTTAATTCATTGATTTCTTTGAGCGGTTGAGCATTTTTCTCCTTTTCAGTAGTATGCTCAAATTTAACATTTACACTGAGATCATGATATTTCTACAATGATTTATATTTATCTTTTAATTCATTTCATGTCTCTTTAAGCATGTTGCAGTATTTAAACATTTCTTCATTTTTCATATTTTTGGAGTCACTTTCCTATTCAGAATAGTATGAATTAGGTAAATAAGAGTTCAATGTTACCTCAGATGTGATTATCATTAAACACATATTGGATTTGTTATCATGTTCATCATGTGATGTCTCTGAGTTTCTTGAACTATCCTTAGAGGTACTCCAAGTCGCTTTCATTGCCTTTTTGTACTTCTTGTCTTTATCCTCATATTTCTTCTTATACTTGTGCTTTGGATATTCAGCCTTTATATGTCGTTTGCGCTTACATTCATAGCATACAATTCCATCAGTTTTGTCACTTATTTTCCTGTCCTATTTTTAGTTTCCTTTTAGAACGTACTTTCCCTGGAATTTAGGCTTTCTGAAAAAGTTCTTCTTTTTGAAAAATCTTTTGAATCATCTGGCTAGTTGAGGCATCCCCTCATCACAGTTAGGTGATGATTGTTCAGTGGTGGGACATTATACAGAAGCTTCCAGTTTCCATTTGTCTTTGTGCTTATTGGAGGTTGTCTTGAATGCTACAGATTTCTTCTTTGGTTCATCCTCCTCATCTTTTTTGACATTAATCTCCTCCTCATACATCATAAATTTCCCAATGCATTCTTTTATAGGTAGGTTGATGATGTCATATGACTCTCTAATAGAGAACTAAGTTCCTCTCTATCTATCAGGTAGAAATCTAAGGATTCTCATGACC
Source organism: Viscum album (assembly GCA_963277665.1). Classification (NCBI taxonomy): domain Eukaryota; kingdom Viridiplantae; phylum Streptophyta; class Magnoliopsida; order Santalales; family Viscaceae; genus Viscum; species Viscum album. The sequence goes on along the minus strand of OY728165.1, from coordinate 63,652,203 downwards.
TGTTCTTCGATAGTTACTTCTCTTCCAAGAGAAATAATTATTTTGACAATCTCATTGGAAATAAGATACATGTTAGATATAGGCTCAACAGGTTTCATTTTAAAATTATCATATTTTATAGTATAAATATTATGTCTCGTTTCCTTTACACTAGATGTGCCTTCATGTGATACAGACATGGTATCCCAAATTTCATGGGTAGTTTTACAAGAAAAAATCCTATTAAATTCGTGATCACCTATGGAAAAGTACAAAGCATTCATGGAATTGAAATTGTCATCGTAGGAAATTTTTGTAGGTTCACCCCATGTAATTATATCAATCACATATTGTTTGTATTCATCTATAATGGATGACAAAATTTCAAAACTCATACTCTCTAGGAGCATTTTCATTTTAATTTTCCATTGAGCATAGCCAGTTGCATTAAAGAATGGTGGTACGTTGGTTTTAAAAACATCCAATCTATTATCCATACTACCATATTACTTTAAAAGAGCTAGAAATTTATAATTAACGGAAATTTACATATCTTTAAAGTACAACTACAATCACCGTTGCGTAAGATTACACAGACTCCTAATAAAGTAACCTCTAATACAAAATGTTGGTCGGATTAGTTTACTCAAGAGGGGAGGAGTGAATTGAGTAACTATAAAAATTTCTCTTAAAAGAATATTATTTTCCAAATAAATGGTTTCCCCAAAAATATATACATCACACTTAATCAAGGTTATACTATTATAAGAGTTTGAATTTTTAAACAGCTTCATAGAAGACTGATTAACTCTCAGTAATCTTAATAAGTATTTTTAATATTATGTTTGATGTTATCCTACTAAGAAAAAACACTTATAACTTCATTACAGGACTAACTATCAATGTGAAATATTTTATTTTTATATTATGAAATAAAGCAATAAAACGGAGAAAACTAAATTTAAACAGCATAGTGGATATGAAATAAGTGGTTCAGTCTCAAGACGAGAGCTAATCCACTCCACATGGTGATAACCTATCACCAAGAAGTTTATATAAATCAAAATTGATTCATACCCTGGATCAGGGATAACAACATTACACAGACTATCCAGGTCACATAGGGACCTCTTCCACAGTTTTCATGGGTAAACAAAAATAATAACCAGGACACACAGGGACATCTTCCACAATTTTCGTTGGTAATCAAAAATGTAAAGAGTTTTGTGTAAGGATTTCAGTATCCTTTAGTTCAGCTTAGGATTGATTATTTTTCAAAACAGACAGGGTCACACATTGCTCATAGTGTAAATAAAAAGATGATCGCAGTCGAGCAAGAATATAATGATGAGGTTAGAATGCTCTTGGGTGATGTCAATGCAGATAAAGACTTCTTTGGTTTGAAGAAGATGAAGCTTTGAGACCTTATTTGGATGTTTTGTGAAAAAAAGAGTGCCTCGATTCATCTTGTGTTATTCATGAGTTTTGATAATATGAATATGTTCTCTTTATTCCTATGTACTTCATATGTTCTTCAACTGAGTCAGATTGCATGCATGTGACAATGCTTCCTTTTGAAAATCTTGCAATATGTTTTTCTCGGTCGTGCTCACATGCTTTTTTTTGGTTCAGTATCACTCTCTATTGTTCTTGGGAACACTTCGCTTTTTTACCTTCGAATTCATGAGTTTTAGTTGACATGTTCCATGTTTTCGGCACCTCGTACCTCGTACTGTTAGAAGATATGTCTACAAAGAGACATTAATTATGTCAGTGCATTGAAGGCATAAAATATGATCGTTTGAAGTTAAATTGAAAGACAAAAAATTGTTTAAGAAATGGTGTAACAGTATATTATAAAAATAGTGTCTCCTATACTTAGTGTCTAGACAGATGATGGTGTCTGAGTGTCACAGTGTCTCATTTATGGTGTCTTGTTCACGGTGTCTTGTTCACAGTTTCTTGTTTACAGTGTCTGGTATCACGATGTGTTTCTTCACAGTGTCTTCCTTAGGTGGTATGTTTTCACGGTGTCTTGCTTCATGATGTCTGTTTTATGGTGTCTGGCTTCATGGTGTCTTGTTTCATGGTGTATTGTACTTTGGGAAATAATAGTACTCAGACTTAAACAGTGATATGCATGAAATGGATTGAGCTTAACCATTATAAAGCATGAGAGAACATGAAACATATATACACATGATTGAATATAATTTATTAGATTTTACTAGGTTGAATAATATTTGTGATCATTAAAACATGATTAATACATGAGGGGTCCAAAATAGATAATTATCAAGCCTTGGATTTTATACCTAGAGAATCTTTTGAAAAGTTGAATCAACGATTTATGGAAATCTAAATAAGTTTGATGCCATTATTAGGTAAATATATAACTGATTCAATTTTAGTAGATAGTATTATTGATATTATTACAAGTGAATGGGAATTTAAATGAAAATATGATAATGATACTAAGAATATGGAAAATTTGAGCTTTGATGAACTTATTAAATCTCTCATTAAGTATAAGTGTAGGATAAAAATATATGATGAAAACGCTGAAAATAAAAATATATTTTATTTTACATCTACTTCAGCTATTGATTAGAAGGATAAATCACCTAAAAATGTTTAAAAATATTCCAAGTAAACGAATGTTAAAGATAAGATTTAAATTAATTCATCAAAACATAGTGAAAATTATCTAGACAATATTTCTAAAAGGATAATCAATGTAGTTTTAGAGAATGGTTTATTGTACTAGTATAAGATGAACTGTATTGAAATAACTGATGGGAAATAATCTTTAGATATGATATATTATTATTGAAAGAAACTGGGTCAATTTTGAATAAATTTTCTAAGACATAATAAGAAGGAAAATAAAGAAATAGTTTCTAACAATTTATAATAGGATAACAGAAAAAAATTGTAAAAGCTACCCACAACTAGAGTCCCAGTAGTGGATGTAGCTCTTCATAAAATTCTTCTTATTATAGTTATAATATTCAAGATGTTATGGGATTTTATGTTCTCCTTCCAAAGAATAATGAATTATTTATTGAATATGTTTATCTGAAATACCATACAAATTTTACATTAAATTAAAATTATCATAATTATGATAATAACATGGATGATACTTATTTATAATAATAAAATTATAGTTCATATAATTAAGATGGTTATTTACTAAGCATTGAATAAATTTCATTTTTTTCTAAAATGTTAGAAAACCACCATTTAAATGATTCTAAACAATATGAACATTACAAGGAAAATATTTCCAAATAAAATACTAAGCTTTGAAATCTTCCCTCAACATTATTAATCTTATTGATGAATTATATTATAAACGTCGTTCTACTTCTAATAATGAAGATAGTGATTTAGTTATTAAAATAAATTATAAAATTATGAGTGTGAAGAAAATAATATTTAAATTTTATTTCAGAAAATAAAATTTTAATTTCATATATAGAAAAATTAGACCTCATAGAATTATTTATGAGATTAGTATTACCATCACAAAACTACTTTTCCAAAATAATTATTTCTTCCAAAGAATGAAACGTTTGTACTATGTGTAAAAGTGTTGAACATTAGAAAAAAGGAATCATTTAAATATAGTACACTATTTTGGATTTCATAACTCGTATTTTCAAAATATTTGACAATTGTATAACAAAAATTCATTAAATAGACATGGACTCCAAAAGATTAATTTTCCAATAATGTTAGACCCTATAAACACTGTGTTCCAAAAAACATTTTTTCTCTTTTAGTAAAATAAGAAGACTACCAAGGGAAAACAATTATTCATAGAAAGAGGTTGTCCCAAAAATTTAAAAATAAACAAGAATGTATTCCAAAATATTATAAAATTACAGGTGGAAATTCAATTTTGGTGATAATTGGCACATGGAAATCAATGGTATAGGTAATATTATTCATATTAGAAAACATTTAATTTAAATTTTTTTTGTATCAGGTCTTGCGAAAAAAAATTATATGAATAATAAAATTGTTATATGATGTTTACATTGTAACAATTAGGAATGATAAATGTATTGGTAAAACATTATAAGGTTAATTCCTTGGTTATGGTAACTAGCAGGATAATTTTTACACACATAACATAGAACCCCATAACAGATATAATCTACCTTTAATTAGTGAAATGGTGTATCAATCCTGGTTGTGGCATAGAATTTATGGAAATTTTAGTGAAACAACATCATCTAATGTTTATATTAAATGATTATTAATATATCTATCAGATCTTACATTTAATTATTCAAAAGGTTATGGTCCTAGTTAACATGGAATGGTACATAAGTCCAGCATTAAATCTATTAGTGATGTTTCAATTTTCGATTCGTTATAATTAATGTATATTGGATTATTTGACTAAAAATAACAGGAAGTATTAGTCTAATATATTATGAATATGTTTTATATGATAATGAAACCTCAGACACAAATGTCTGTTTTATGTAAAATAGAAAAAAAAAATCTCCTTTAAAATTTTTGTATCTTGTTTTAAAAATGAAAAGGGTATACCCTTAGTAACTGTTCATAGTGGCCATGGTCGATAACGTTTAAATTCTGAATTATAAACTTTTTATATTAAATAATGTATAATTCATAACTTCTCAACTTCTAGAATACCCCAATAAAATGGTGTAGTTTAAAGTAGTAATATAGTTCTATAGAATATTACTATAACCCTTCTTATTGAAAAATAAATTTCTATAAATTTTTTTCTTAGAGTAGTTATTATGTTATATTATGAAAACAATCAAGTTTTACATAGATCATTTTTTAATAAAACTTCTGAAGAGTTTTTTATAGAGGGGAGAACTAAAATTTTAAACTTTTTATTTTTATATGTAATGTATTCATTTTTAAATACCGAGGATTTTTATATAAATTTAATCGAAATTATGATGATGTAATTATTTTATGGTAGTATATAACTAGTAGGTTTTATAATATTTATAGATAAATTATAATCCATTTATGGAAATAGTTCATGTCAAATTTGATGAAACTGGTCCTTTGATTTTAAACAACCGAAAACCACATCTTTGGATGTTTAAAAAAACTAATTTTCATCACATGTCAAGAAATTATTCCCATGGGAGAATTAATAAAGGATCTATTTTGAATGTTATACCTCAAGAAGGAATTAAATGTGTTGTTAAGTAATATCCTTTTTCATATCAATGAAATTATACAACCCGTGGGATTCATCCTAGTGATAATATCATTGGTGATGTGCATTAACTAATTAAAACAATATTTTATTTAAGAATTTCATTTTAACAATGTCCATTTTTATCATAATTTGATCATAATTCTCTTAATTAGGCTTTAGGTGATGAATATTGGATGAAATAAATTTAGGATGAACTCTATGAGTTTTACCGGAATCAATTTATGACATTGGATGGGTGCCCTAATTATCTAACTATAATTACTATAAAATAGTGTTTCCATAATAAATGTGATGAAATTTTAATAATAGGTAAAAATAAAGCTATACTTGTTGAAAATTGATATAACAAACAAGAAGGAATATATGATTAAGATTATAATTCTCTAATATAAACACTAGAAGTTATTAGTATACTTCTAACATATCTAGAATTTCTAGATTTCATCCAATTCCTTATATATATTTAAAGTGTGATTTTTAATGGATATGTATTGTATGAAGTTAATGTAGAAAAAAACTCATTTTTTTGAAACCAAAAAATTTCTAGATCATGTTTTTAGACATATTAAGGTATTGTAGACACCTAAACAATCCCTAGAGCCTAGTATGAGAGATTAACAATATTTTTGTTAAAAAAATATTTGATAAGGGAACTGTGGATGAAACGATTTATATTAAAAAATTTCAAAGATACCAATATTGTTCAAATTTAAGTAGATGACATTATATTTGGTATAACTCAAATATATCATATTGATTCCTTTTTGAATAGTAATGAATCTAATTTTGAGATGAGTATAATAGGTGAGTTAAAATTTTACTCAGTTATAAATGTTTCAAATAACTGAAGGATTTTTTTATATCAACAATATTGTATAAAAATATCTTTACCAATTTTGGATACATTAATGATAAAATTATTATTACTCCTATTAGAACCTAAAATACTATTCATATTGAATAATCCATTTAACTATTTGATCACGAAAATTTAAGAAGAATGAAATTTGATTTACTATATATTTTACCTAGTTGACCAGATTTAAATTTTTATAAATTCTTATGTGCAAGATATAAAAAAAATCTGAATGATTCTTATCTTATGGAAGAAAAATGACTTTTTCATTATTTTAAAGTAACTATGATCATTTAATATTGTATTCTTATTAAAATGATTGTTTTAAAATGTTTTTAAGAATCTAATTTTTCTGGTATTAAAATGGATAGAAAAATGTATATACAAACTCATAATTTCTTATGAGAGGAATTAGTTTCTTAGAACTGAACGAAACAAAATTCTATAGAACATTCCAACGTTAATGATAATATGTGGTAAATGGAATTTTTTTTCTTATGTGTTGTTGTTGCAACACAATATCACAGATTTTGGAAAGAGTTTTTGTGAAAACACTTTTTTGTGTGATAAAACAAGTTTCATAACATTATGTAAAAAACCATCAAAACAAACAAGAGTAAAGTACACATATATAAGGCACAGTTTTCTTCAAGATCAAACAAGAAGATGAATATTATTTTAAAAATTCATCAGAATAAAAGAATAACTAATTAATATTTTTATTAAACCCCTAAATTCAGATAGATTTCATTATACGAAAAATCTTATATGAATGACCAACATAAAATGATCATTCATATATACTTATTTTTTTAAAATCTTATATACCCAAAAAAATCCTTGGAATATTAAAAGAAATATTTACTTGAGTATAAATAAACTCAATGAATTAAATTTTTTAGTTTCATATCAAATTTTTATTCAAAAAACGTTTTTTATAAATATTTATAGATATTATTTTCATTAAAAACATCCGTTTTTTAAAAAACATAAAATTTATAGATATTGAAAAAACTATTATATAAAGGTTTATAATTTCTTTCCCCAATAGGTAATTTATATATATTCTACTTTGTTATAATTTTTTATAATTTTTTTAGTTTTTTATAAATTTTCTAATTTTTTAAAAAAAAAATTAAATATATTACAAAATCATATGTTTCATAGAAACAAATTCTATTCGATAAGACTTAATTAATCATTTTTATAAAAATTCCAATAGTTTAACTATTTATCAAATGTTTCAAGAGTTGATAAACGTCGTTGATCAAAAATAACATTTTAATATCAACTGTTTGATATGTAGAAGCTAAATCAGGACCCTTTATGGCCTATATAAAGGGGTATAAGTCACCACCTCATCATTCTATTGGTATTTCTAGAAATGGCTCATGTATCTCTCTTATCTATCCATATGATTATTTGGGGGTTTTTTTATAATTTTTCTCTCTCTAATCAATAATAATTCTTTATTTATGTGTTATCTTGAATCAGAGAGGTTGAAAAATAATGGATAATAAAAATATCATGAAATTTAAATTTTGATTTTTTTTAAAATCTATAAATATTATCCGAGGTTAGGAACATATTTTTTAAAAAAATGATGTCATTGATCATCCTTATCAAAATATTTTTGTTGAATTCTATTATTTAGTTAAATTTAGTGAAGAATATAATCTTGGAGTTATCAATTTTTTGTTATCTGAATACATGTACAAGTTGAATTGCTATAATGTGGATATTTTAGTAGGATTTCCTTCTGATATAGAGAAACATATGTTTTCATATAAGTTACCTATGAATTTTGATATTTTTTAGAACTCCAGGGCAAAAACATCATTGTTTTCCCCTTATGAAAAAGTAATAAATGGAACCAATTTTCTCTTGATACAATATTAGTGGCCATGTATATGTGATGATAACATATCCCATGGAATGTAGATCAGGATACACTCAATTGTAAGGATATATATACTTTTTACTTTTTGTGTAACATGAGAATATTCAATCTTATAAGGTGTTTTCTATAAACATTTAGTAATTCAAAAGATAAACCATTATGTTGTATATTTTATTGTTTCTATGATTATAATATGTATTAGTGGTAAAATTCATGCAAGTTATGAAAATTTAGAATAAGTCAACACAAGTAATGTTGAATTTTGTTTTATATGTGAAGAAATAATTAATATGATGAGGATTCTATTTGTTACTTATCTTAAGATGTTTTTTGGAAAAAAAATTAAAGATGTGTCTAAATTAAAAAAAGAAAATTTGAAAGAGATATTATTAGAAAATATAAAGGTTATAAAATTATCCAATCTTTCACTAAATATGAATGTAAAAACTATGTGAGTTGAGGTAATTTTTTCAATTTCTGTAGAGAAATTGGAAATGAAGCCTTGTAACCCATATTTGGGATTAGATAATGTTGAGTCCATTACATTGAAATATTATACTCATAAAAGTATATACTAATAGAAAAATAAGAAGAAACAAAAGAAAACGGATGAGAATGATTAAACGGAAATGAGCTTCTTAAAAGATGTTGAGATAATACATGAAAATTTGGGTGTTATAAGGGAGGGAGAAATTCTCTTAGTTTATCCTCTATCCATTTTAAATCATGTATTTTATCTGTCTACTACACTGAAAGGTCATATAAATCAAAAAATAAATGATCATTTATTCCTCGATAAGTAAAAAATGAAAGGTGTCTATTTAAAAAAAATATCAATCTATGTAATAAGTTGAAGTTATTAAATATTTTAAGAACTATGGAAAAGGTCATACAATAATTGAATAATAAATTGAAATGAAGATTGAAAATTATATTGAAGTTATAGAAGAAAGTGTTGAAATAACATACACTTCATTTTCCGCAAAATATCAGAAAGATACAAAAAATGATGTTTAATAAAAAGATAAATGTTTTAATAAAGAAAGATACCAACATTTATAAACAATATTTTTTTAAAACCCTAACTCCAATAAAGAGGTTATAATAGAACGTGTTTATAAGGAATAATCTAGAGAAAACAAGGAGAATGTTGGTTCTTGTAGACATGCTCTTCCATACATTCCATATTTGTCTTCTAATTCAACATGATCTATTACTTATAAAGGTTCCTAAAAAATTTAAATGAAATTTCATTAATTCAAAGAAGATTTAATGAATGTCAAAGATTCAATTTATTTCTTTCTTAATAATTAAGAAATATAAAAATATATACAATGGATGATTGTGGTTTTGGAAGGGTTTTATCATATGAAATATTTGACAGAAACTATAATTAAAAATGAACATGATTTCAAATATTTCAACTAATAATAAAAATATTAAAAAAAAATTTAAACAGTTTCTTCTTCAGGTAAAAAATGCTAAAAGTGACAACAAATTTTATGATGAGAAATTGGTTAAAATAAGAAATTCTATGAAATTATTCCCAAATCATGATAGAGGTGTGAGTTTTAAATTTAATGAGAATTAAAAGGTTATTTATAATCTCAAGTCCCAATCAATGACCCATGACAATGAAATATTAGATCAAAGGAAGATGATACAAATATTACTAGGAGTATCCTTGTTGAAGAATAAAAACATACAGTTTCACCTTTTTAAGAATATTTATTGAAGCACAATAAAGAGACCATAAATTTTCAAATTCATAAATTTGAACATACAAAGATAAAATTAGATGAGTTTGGTTCTGATATATATCAGCATGAAAAAAGTTAATATTCAATAAATTTTATAAATCACTCATTGAAAAAATATCTTTCTAAAATGCTAGAAAAAAATAATAAAAACATATTTTTTAATTACTGATTTTGAATGAATGTTAATCAACACTTATTTTGAATGTTTATTTCTCCAATTTCATATAGTGAAAATATTTTTATTTTTTCTTTTATATGAATATATGTTCAATTGTTTAAAATTATTCCATATATATTTTTCATTCCTTAACATTTTTGGCACACTTTCTAACATCCCACATTATTTTGGAAAAACACTAATGGGGAGAAAAGGGATGAAACCTAATCTTTCACATAAATATTTTTGAAAAAAATTATATAGTAAATAAGGGAAATAAATAACGAAATTAAGATAATGAAAAAGGTAAAGAGTAAAATTTTATAAAATATTGTGGAGTTGGTACTTTCATTTTTCTAAACTCTTATATTTTTTTCTTTTGATGATATTGTTTTCTTATTTCAACAAGGGGAGATATTTTTTATTAAAAGTTATCATTCGAGAATTTATAATAATATTTTTAGATATCATAACACAATTACATAAATAATGTTTTTTACAAACATTATACTTCCCATATTTTAAATTGTTTTTATTAAAAGCATATTTTCATCCAACATTAGAAACATATTCCATCAGATGGAATTATCATAAAAGGTCAAATGAAGTAATATTTTACATCTATCAAAAGATTATATTCATACATTATACTATCTAGAACTTTGTTACATAAGAAATTTGAGTACTTTTTTACATCATTTTAACCAATATTATTGTACACAGGATAGTCCTATTATTTTATACATTTGATGGATAAAATTAATTAAACTAAATATTTATAATGTATATTTGATAATGTAAAACATTGTCTCACCAAATGATTTCCTACATAGTCTGTTGGAAAAACATTTATCCAACAGAGTCAGAGATGATCACTAGAAATATTTTTCTAAATCCTTTGAATGAACAATTTCATTCCACTATATAAATAGAGTTTATTCTACAAGATGAGATTCATTAAAACAACAGTTTTGTTACCAATGTGATCATCAGATGAAGATGTAATAAAACTTTCAAGTGATGAAAATTTCATCTTATGTATTTTTAACCACATTAAAAGAAGGAAGAATTTGACTGTTGGAGGTTCTCTTATGAATAGGTGTATTATTTTTAGATAAGGTAGTATTTTTATCACTCATGATATGATATTTTTTATTAAGTGTTTTGTAAGATATTGTTACTTTTATTGATCACATAATTTTAATTATTTATAGATTTTTTAATTATGGAATCCTCTATGTGAGGATATTTTTAAATGACTTAGGATTTCTATAATTTTAATTGTTTATCTCATCTAGTTTGATCAAGGGATTCTAGGGATATGAAGATTTTTTTATCTTTCTAATCAATTATTCTTGTCGATAGAGAAATATAGTTATTTTGATATTTTTATTGATGGAATCATGTCTTAAAAAATAAAAACATTTATAGTTTTGTTAAAAAATTTGATAGATATATTTTAGTTTATAGACTTCATTGAAACAAATTTTTGAAGTTTGGATCATTATTATAAAATTTTTATAAGTATTTAATAGCCATTTTATAATTTTTTATGTTACTTTTTTACAAGATTCTATTTATATTATGAATGTTATTATGTTAAGTTGAATGTTATAAAATTTTCTTAAATATTCCTTTATAAAGAATTAGAACAATATCTTGTTTGATAACTTTATTATACCAGAAAAAGATCTGTCTATTTATCCTACATAAAAAACATAACAAAAATTATTATTTTTATTTAATAAACTATAATTCATCCCCACCCCACCCCACTTGTTTCATTTCTACATACTCTTTTGATCTTTAACTTCTATTATTAAGCCTCAACCCTATATCTAAATACCCTTTGAGCTATCTTATCCCAATCCACAATCCATTATTTGATCAATATGAAAGAATATATAATATTTATACACACATATGAGTGAAAAATAAATGTTCAAGAAATATAAACAATTTTTGTTTCACTAAGTTTTGGATGTATGTTCCATCATATGCATGTATGCATGAGGAAATTAAAAATTACACATAAGTGCATTGATGGTTATATGATAACCAAACCTCTATGACTCAATTTGTGTCATGTAATGTCCTAAATAGAATACCCCAATACCTAATCATAACTACATAGGAATAATGATTTAATCCCATTATCCCATCATGATATTGTACATATAACCCACCTCATACCTAAATACTCAAGGTAGGATTTTAACCAAGCCTTTAACAGAACATGAAATTTCATCATAAGGTCTTGTGTCTATTTCTTTTAACAACCCTTATCACTCAAGGGAGTTTTTTAATATGTCTCTAACCACTACCTTATTACTCAAGTTAGGGACCCTCATCCACATCACCAACATATACCTTATCACTTAAAGTGGGTTCCATCATCCACCTTTCACATTGAATCATAATAAGACCATCATTATCAATCAAGTGTATCCATCATCCCGATCGTTTACTTCTTTGTCAAGGAAATATCCCTGGTAACACCTTTTCAATCAAGTTGATTCAAAACTATACTCAACACATACCCTCTCACTCATGTTAATCACTTGATTCATGCACATTGGGACCTCATGTCACACATGTAAATATTTAACGTACCTTCTCAATTAAGTAAAAGAGAGGCCATATGATCCGATCACCACACTATAATCAATCACCTATCATAATAATATGAAATATAAGTAGGTCATGTTTACCTTAACACATGTTAAGCATCCCACCACCCATGTGTTATTCACTTGCATCTAGATTCATACCTCAATGAACACCCCAACTAACCATCATGGTATCCACTAGGGTCCTATAAATACATCCAAGGATCTTAAAATTGATATCATCTCACATCATTCATCCCTCTGTGACCCTAGACCCTATAGACTCTTCCTGACTATAGCCCCAATGGTAGGGGCCATTACCTCTCCCAATTTAAAAGTATAACAACCACTTATGTCCAATATCACATTTTATAAGGGAGATATCATATCCTTATACCCAATTTAAACACTCTGTTGCACACCCCATTTATTCCAAAAGGATTCCACTCACACATTTCACTCACTAATACATAACCCACCCTTGAGAGGGTTCCACTCATCGATTGTAAGATGTATCGAACCCTGACAAATTCAACTACGACTAGACCTCTCATGATCTCCTAATAGACCTAAGAACCATTCCTAGACTACTAATTCCTCATCTGTAATCCGAATACTTTAAAAAATCTCTCATAAACTCAACTAACACCTCCTCCTCATGGAGACATAATCATCAAGTGATTGAGGAACCACTCAAGTTATAATGAGAACCTATTACAACCCATGTAGGCTCAATACATCATATCCAATTCTTTAAGGAAATTTTACTCAATATATACTCTAACTAAACCAATTCAACATATATGTGTAAATAAACCGTGCATAGAAAGCATATGGATTTGTATTAATGTGACCATGTACCTCTATAAAGGAAATACCATCCACATCATGATCTACACACCCTTTTACAAGAATGGTCATGCCACTTAAAAGATGATACCACTTCTGAAGATATTATTCAATTCTATAAGATGAAAATAATTAATTAAAACAAATTATAAATAATTATTGAAATTATTTTAATGTGTAATGATATTTAATAATCTCATAGGGAATCTCTACTTCTCTATAACTACTCTAGGTGATATGATATCATCCCATTGGTAAATTATATAACCATATAAGGTAGATTCACATCTATCCTTTTTTGATTTCACCATTATCTAGTAGGATCATAATATAAACCCTCTCAAAATTCATACAAATTAGTGGCTAGATATTGGAATCTAAAATGGAATAAAATAGATAGAGAGATGTACCCATAATTTCAAAAAACATAAGAAATCACCCATCATCATGGTGTATATACAGGTGGGATGATAGGGGTATGATTCATTCAATTGTCCCTCCCCACACATGCATCTCTACCAAAAGAAAATGCAATGAATACCTTAGAAATATGCGCCTACCCTTCTTAGAAAAACCACTCATACATCGGACACAGAGTATATTGGGGTTTTCTGGAAATATGCATACCATTTAATAAAAATATGATCATATTACCCACTTACTAACAACATATTCTTCTATGGTAGAGGTCCTTACCCATAGCTTATCTTCATCCTAGAATGGATATTAAGGGTCATGGAACAACTTCCCCAATGTAAAAGGCCAAAACCCAAACTAAAACTATCCTAGAAAGATACCCCCTAAAGAAAAAAGGCCACCCTTAAGGCCTTTATCCTTCTTGGCATAGACCTTATGCCATATTTGGTGTTATTTAAAACTAGGATCTATAGTGGCATGACCTATTTGTAGTGACAAAATATGATGCAGTAGAAGTATTTCAGAAAGGCCTCTGTGATTTTCTATGATTCATGTATGATCACTTGAATAAAAAATCATGACTTGTTTCTAATCCAAAAACAATTTCCTTACATAACCCAACAATAAAATTTCCAAACACAGATCCAAATCCCAATTTTAATAAACCCTTACTCTAGGGTCAAATTTCAAACTCTCTCTAAAAAGTAACAACCCAAAAATTCATAGGTCATTAATATACATGAATTTCAATATTTGTGGTTTTATATTAAAATATATATAAATAAGATTCATTATATTGATACCTCAAAGTAAATTAACTTTTCACTAGATTAAAGTGGTAAAAGGTGTATTTCGACAAGACATTAGAAGATATTATTATTTACAGTAATGACCCCCATAAATATTGTAGGTCATTGGAATTCATCGACTAGATGGAACCCACTATTAATGTGGTATGTTTTTCACAAAATATGGAATTATGGGGGGGGGGGGGATTTGCATAAGTTTTACTTTTTGTATTATAATTACTTATATTTTTATTGGAATATTAAATTATAATTTAAATATTGTAACTTCGCAGTAATGAAAAGTAATAACAATGTTCTCCTGTGGATGTAGAACTCAATGTCTAAGACATGTAATCATTTTTTCATTTCATATATTATTTATTTAATATGAATTTTTAACATTCATTAATTTTTTACTTTGTATGATAATATTGACTTTGTGATGTGATTCAGTGTTCCTTTGTCTTCCTATTCTCTATAGCATTGATGTTTAATGGGTCTTACATGTCTGGGAAGCTCAATGGAATTGTTTGAAATTATTGGGAAGCTATATTGTTTGGATATTATTTTGGATATAGGGAGGTCTACTAACTCATATCCTTATTTAAATAAGGTGGTTTTAGTATGGCTAGTTGAGGAGGAAACAATAGAGTGGTCACAATTTTTCATAGGGATCCGCCTTTAGCCATAAGTTAAAATTTTAAGGAATTTTTATTTGATTTTCATCATGGTGTAGAAGAATTAAAGGATGTGGAGTCACAAAATATTTAATGTTTTAATGTTTAAACCTTCATGGAATTATTATTTTTTAAAATATATTTAAAATATGAGATTTATGATTTAATATTTTAGTGTTATGGTAAAATTTTCAAGAAGGCGTACTTTCTAAATCCATTTTCAAGGATATATAGATTTATTATAAACCTAGTTTTGATAAATTAAGACATTTTTATTCTTAACCATTTATATTTTTTTATCATTTACAATTTTTTATGGTTGGTGTGATTTTTTTCTTTTTTCCATTTGATATTTTTTTGAATGATTTCTCAACTCATGAATATAAAAACAAACATTTTGAGTTAGATCATTAGTAGGAGAGGAGATTGAGGAAACACAATATGAATGTGAACATGGATATATATTATATATTTCAAAATACAGAAAATTATTTATAATTAACATTGTCAAGGAAAATTGTTTTTTTCAAATGTGTCTTATCCTTGAGTGTTCGGCCATGACCATTTATTCTAGAACCTAGGGTTATTGTGGACCCTTTTGAGATTATATAAAGGATAAAATAAATGTCCATAAGTGTCATATGATTTATATTTTTGTAAAACATTATTTTTCATGGATAATGAAGTGGTATGTGGTTTTATGGGATGTGTTCGGAGTGTTTCTAGGTTGTGGGACATGAAAGGATGAGAAATAGTCCAAAAAGTGTACAGTGCATGGTTAGGAAATAGATAGTGAAATCAATGCGCCTAGCCATGGAAACTGTATGGCCAAACCTTCTTTTGGAAAAAGGATAGTGCATAATCCCCTAATATGTTTTCAAACCATTTATTTACTTCCCAAAAACTATGTGGATTGGAGCCTCTTCGCCAGAAGAAGCTACACATTTGACGCAGAGTTTGACTAATTATATGGCCAAACCGTGTGGCTCATAAAAATTCAGAAAACCCCATTTTTAACTCTTATAACTATTTATTTCTCCGTTGATTTTTCCTCCCATTAGACACCTCCTACCTAGGGTGATGAAACATAAGCCTTGTCCTCCTCTTTGGGTGACTCCCCTTATATTCTTGTGCATTTGGAGTATCGTTTACTTTAAATAGAAAACCTAGGTAATTCCTTTGCAATGTTTCCCTCTATTTTATAGAAAATGATTATCGTGTGGTTTACACTTCTTATGAAACCCCAAACCCCATTTTTCATGCATGTTATTGGATTTGGATTTTACTCTTGTTTTACATCTAATCAAGGGCTATGATTAAGTGATCGGTTGTCTACAAGCATGACATAGGTGATCTTAAATATTTTTCCCATAATGTTTATTTTCTTAATGTTTATGTGGTTATTACAATGTAGTTTATTTTAATTTTTGATTTCCTTAACTATTTAATGTGACTTGGTCCTGATATGGAGATGTGAGATTGATCATGAACCATGTTGGGTCCATTGATGATGTTAGACCGATCCTAGGGTTACGCTTGGGGTATGCTAAACCACTGAAAATGGTAGAATTAGTGGGGAAACATTGATATGGGGTGATGATGGAAATTAATTGTTTTTAAATTGGAATCAATTATGTGGTATTGGGTAAAGGATAAATTGAATTCATTATATATTGGATTTTTTGAAATTTCTAAGGGAATTTGAAATGTGTTAAACAAATGGGTTTGGGATTTTGATCTGGTTATGGATATAAATAGATAATATGATGTTTTGAAAGTTGTAAGTATTCTAAAAATGAATCACTATCAACATTGGGATTTAAAATTTTGTTTTTTTAGATTTCAAATGATAATTTGAAATAATGGCACGGTTACACTTTTTGTGAAAATTCCATAATGATTATTTGAAATGGTTAGAAAAGGAAATGAAATGCCTATGGTATGATTTAGTTTTAAATTAGTAAGGCCTATAATTTAAAGGTTTTGATTTATGATATTTTTTAATGAGTATTTAAATTGCGTTTTATTCTATGATTTTTATTTAAAGGTTTTTTTGGGACAGTTTTAATTGAAATTATACATGGGTTAATGAGGTAGAATCCATGAAAATTACTTTGAAATGTTAACATGGTTATGACGTGAAATTAATGATGAATGCTCTTTGTTAATGATATAGAATTCGGGTGTGTATTTCATTATACTGTATGTGTTAATTGGTTATTCCTTATAAGTGAGATATGTCGAATGAGTTAGGTTTGTAAATGATCAATATGTTTAATTGTTATGCTTTCTATTTGTTAAATATTGTAAGGTTAAAGAATCATGTGCACATAGCTTGATGGTAGTCCCAGGTTATTAAACATGGGGATCGACACCAATGGGTTGGTTTATACTATGGCTCTAAACCCCACACCTATAATACCTAGGTTAGGGAGTCAGAATGAGACATTATGCCGCTAAAAAATTGCATTGTATGAGACTTCATTAACTGAGGTTCCAAGGAATTTTTTTATATAGTTGAGTTGGGATGTCAGATTGAGGATATATACATCCTAATTTAAGGTCATGGCATGGGTTTAGATATCAGACTGAGTCTCTATGATTTAAAAACATGTGGGCGTGACTTGATTCCTGGATGGAGGCTACGAGATATATTGATATGTTTTTAATTGTGAAGGCCCAATTGTGAACTAAATGTATGTATCCCATTATCCTTTGGATTTGGCTCCTAGTGTTACCATACCTAGTTTAGTTTGTTGGTTGAATCCAAATAAAATAATGTATAAAATGGTTATTTGAATGGTTTTTGAGAATGAGATATTTATTTTCATTTTTTACTTGTTCATTTGTTTCCCTTGATTTATCTTCAAGTACTATTTTCATGACTGGTTTTTTTTACACCATCAGGGGTGGCCTACTGAGTTATACTCACACACTTCTCAAGCTACCATAGTACTTGTGTACCCTAGAAGAAGCTACTTATTTTTAATATAGGTTTAATAAAGGGAATGACTGTTTGTCTTATGCATGGAATGATTGGTTGAATCGTGGTATTTTAGGACTCGATTGGGACTTAGAACTTTGTTTGGGATCTTGTAATAGTTTTAGTTTTGAATTTTATTTTTCAAACTTCTTCACATGTAGTGTATTCATTATTTTGTCGTAGCATGCGCTACATGGTTATTATTGGCACTAGTAATTTTATCCCCATTATTATTCAAACCGGTTACATAAACTATTTATGGTACTTTTGTAGTGGTTTGCATTGATAACTAGGTATATTATTATCATGTTTTTCATTAGACCTATTCTTATAGTCATTAGCCTCTGGTGTAAGGGTAGGAATTCTTGAGGTCATGTGATGACCCGGCTCAGGAAATCAGTTACAGTGGATACCGAGCTAGGGAAGTTACAGGGTAGTATGAGAGGGGGTGTTTTTTCTTACTATTTGAAAAATAGTAGATATGAGGCTACTATCTTGTTGGGTCATGGTAATGAGAATATTTGAAGGTTCTTGTATCCCTAGGTGTGAGGGAAACCCTATGTTTCTAGAGGTGAGAATTGATGTTTTATTTTGTGCATTTATTATTGGTTCATACTTCCACCTTGAGTGGTGCACCAGGATATGATTTTATAGATTTATGATTTTTTATCTCTTGTAAAGGTATGGAAATATAGGGTGTGTGAGTTCATGTATCATTCTTTGCATGTAGAAGTGATTTTTCATCTGTATATTTCATGTGAATGATAGTTCTATGGGAATCACATGTTGGTAGTGTACATTCTGCCAATAATTAGTGATTTTTGATATCTTTGGGAAATATTTGTTAATGTAAATGTTCTGAAATATGAATTTGAATAGATCTTCAATTTTTTGAAATGATGGGATAATGAAATTTTTTTGGTAGGGTAGACAACTTGGTTTTGAAATAAAATGTTACTAAATGTGGAACCAAGGGTTTTAAATGTTTTAGTTTAATTATAAATGAAATTTTTTAAATTATGTATATTTTAGGGACACTGGTGGTGGGTATCCCTTATTATGGTTTTTGACCCTTTTATGGATGGTTTTGGTAGTGAGAGTGTCTTGTTTTTTAAACCTTGGGTTATCAGATGTGATAATTTTATTTTTTTGGATGATTCAGTCAATAGAATGTTTCTTGTTGTGTAATTGGTTAGGTTGTGACATTTAATAAGTGAAATGATGTTTGTTAATATGTTTGTGGTGACCCTTGAATGTTGAGACCTTGAATGTTATGTTTTGGACCCTAGAGTGGGTGATTGGAATAGGGCACTGATGTTTGTCTATGAGTATAAATGGTGTGAAACTTTGATTAAATGGATTCTTAGGTTCATTAGAAAAATTGTTCTTTGAAATGTGAGTTGTAGTGTCATACATTAGTCATTTTTTATTTGAGGTTTGATGCGTATGTCTTAGAGATATGTTCAGTGGCCTCTCCCTAATGTGACTCTATTTTTAGAAATTATTATCATTTTATCTTTAAGGGTGACCTATGAGAGGGTTTAACTAGATTTTGAGTGTCTTTGGGCATGTGAGGCACATGTGGACTTTTTGGGATTTGACAGTGCTGCACATATATTGATGTATAGTGTGGCATTTTCTTATATGGCTAATTGTAAAAGTCTATGGTTTTGGATAGGTAACTCTAGTTGTGGATGTGGTTTATAGTTTTGGGAAATCAAGGGTAGCCTGAAGGTAGGTCGGTCTAGTGTTGAGCGCACTGTAGGATGTGAAGTATGATTGGTTGCTTTATGGGTGTAATTGATGCATGGTTAGTTACATCGAGTGTGGTAAAAGTGCATGGTTATGCCATAGTTTCTTTATTAGGAGTTACCTGAGTGATTTTGGTTGTTTTTAAGGTCAATTTTGGGAGGAGGAAGGCCTTTAGAAGCCTTTCGATGTGGATTTTATGGTGTTTCTTGTGTAAATCTATATAAAATTTTTAGCGAAAAATATAATGGTAACCAAATCATGGATGAACAATTTTGGTATAAAGGTGACACTATGGTGGTGGTGGTCATGTGTTTGGCCTTGGTTGTTTGAATAGTTTGTTAGTTGGGTGAGACATTGAGAAATCCTTGTGTCTAATTAGGCTGACGGATTTGGTGGCATGATCAGTTGTGTGAGGATGTGTTTGTTTCTAGATCTGGTGATGTATGACTCCTATGATCTAGGGTTGGTTTTTGTGTGGTGGTCATTTTATTGCTGTTTAAATCACTGGGTTTGTACTGGAAAACATGAGGAGTGTGATGATGATGGTTCCACGTGGAATGTTGGGTCATGACCTCTTGTTAGATGTACTGAGGTGGTGTTGAGTTTTGGTGGTAAATTTTATTCATGTTGTGGTTGTTGTGTGTGGATGAGGCACTGACCTGCAAGGAATCCTGAGACATTCATAAGGTTAAGGACTCCCCATTGTGGGTGATGATGTTAGTGATGCATAGATTGTGGGGGGTATTCTTTAATGGCTTCTTAGAGTACTTTTAGCCCATGATGATCATTCCCAATGTCATGATATCATCCCAGGTATACTGAGAGATCTATGGATTTATAAAAAGTTTCCTAAATTTATTTTGGATTGAAATGGATCCTCTTATATAATATTTATAGGGAGATGTGTAATAGTAGGATCCACAAGGTTGGTTAGTACATCATCGATATATTTCAGGAGTGGTCCTTGGGATGGATATGATGTCAATGAATTCCATGGGTTCTGTTCTCAGAAACATGGAATGAGTAGTGGGTGATTGTATTTTTTATTTCAATGGAAGATGGATGACAACATCCATGTTTTGGGGTTCAGATTATGATCAAAGATGAGTTGGCATGGTTGCTATTTTTAAATAATGTAGGGACAATGACACTTCAATGGTTGATATCATTATGTTCAACATGGATGCGTGGAGAAAATCAGGGAGTTGGTATGGTGGCTTTGAGGTTCTAAATTGAAATCCATTACGGACATGTTTGGTTACCTAGATGAATTCATGGGGTAATTATATGTGGCGATTGGTCGAGTAAAGTGGGGGATTATTATCCAAAGTGGTTCTATGTAAAATATGATATTCTCGTGTTAGAGTAATAGATGTAGGAAATAATCATTTACAACAACTTGTGGTAATATAGGTCGGGTGTAAGAGCCTCATCATAATTCAAACATGCACTCAAATAGGTGTATTTGGGAAACCTGAATGCTTCCTTAAGTGTGAATAAATTTTGGTTCACGTGAAGTAGTATAATTCCAATAATGAATTTGAGTATGGTTTTGGGATGGTAATGGGTTTTTTTGAAGGAATAAATTTTCTTTATTTGATGTATAAATAGAAGAGGTGTTTGTCATAGAAATATTGATGGATACCATAGAGAAATATGATGGATGGGTTATTCAAGGATACCCCAATAGTAATGGTTCACTAGGTGTTGGGGAATGACTCTAGTGTATGTATTATATTAAGGAGTGACGCTATAATTGAAAATGTTTTATATGTATTGGCCACATTTAGATTATTATTCTAGTGGAAATTGATACATGGAAAAGAAAAAAAAACATGAGAGAGATCATGTTTTTCATAGTATGAAAATGGAAGGAGTGTGTATATCCTTTAGAGGTGGTTTTTATGGAAAGGATGTAAGGTTGTTTTGTGGGAAGTTTTCTTGGTTGTTTGGGAACCATGAGTTGGGGAACACACCGGAGAAGTTGTTAAGGTTTAGTTGAGGTTTTTTGGTCTCCTTTTCAGTGACGGAAGTTCTCAACACCAAAAAATGGTGGTTGCGAACTATTTAATGTAGTGGGAAGAACCATAGTGAGAAATTAGTCTATTAATGACATGACTTGAATTTTGAGTTGCAAGGACTCTGGTAAGATCCATCTTGATGTGGCAGTGTTCTGAAGGGAATTGGCTTGGGTATCGACTGGTTGGGTACCTTGAGATAAAGGTTATGATTAATTTTTACATTATATTTCTATAAATGGAGTGAGGATGTTGGACATCAAGTTGGTAACTAATGTTTGGTGGGAAATATGGTTATAATCTACCTATCCCTTCAGTGACATTAAACTTGGGTCACTAATTTAATTTTGGAAACTGGGTGACATGTCTCTAAGAGATTTGGGCCCTGAGTTGTGGGGAGGATCAGACCAAAGGTGTCCTGGTTGGCTCCCCCATGGTAGTGTAGTGCCTTATTAATATACTTTTGTGAGGTGTTTTATTTTTTTTACCTTGAAATTTTGATTTTGATTTATGTTTTTTATTATGAAGTTGAGGTTGATGCTCCATTTGAAGAGCATCGGGTTTCTGATCGTAGATCACGGTTAGAAATTTTCTTCAGGGAATGAATTGTTATTTGGTTTTAGTGTGTTCATGGTACATCCACGTTCCAGAAAACACTTATGAGAATATGGATGGTATTGGACCTCATAGCCCAACCATTTGGTCTTCAAGGCTCATTATGGTATATAAGTACGAATTGAGGATGATTTGTTATAATGTGGGGAGGATATAAGATCCTGACCTTGCGTGGAGGTATGTCCCTATTTAATTTTTTAAAATATAATTTTTATGGATAATGAAGTTGTTAATGTGTGTATTGATCTTTTTAGGAGTATCCTGACGGTTTAGGACATTATAAGATGATAAATATTCCAAATAGTGTGTAGTGCATTGTTAGCACAGGGTTAGTGAAGATCTTGGGCTTGTCTAGAGAAACTGTTCAGGAAAACCTCATTTCAAACAAATGTTGATGCATGGTCACCGAATTGTTTTCCAAACCATTCGAGTGCTTCCTAGACGTTTTGTATCTAATACCATCTTGGATAGATGGAACTACATGGTTGAATCATGGTATGGGTAACCATGTGGGAAAACTATGTATCCCTTAATAAGTGGGAAATTCCCATTTTCCCTCCAAATATTTTTTCTTTATCCCATCATGTTCCATCCATTAGACCCCTCCCGTCATGGGTGAAGTACCAACAAGCCCTTCCTCACCCTTTGGCAATTTCAAATAGATTCTTGGGTATTTAGAGTGCCATATAATATAAATCTAATATCTAGGTTAATATTCTTCTCTATTTCCATCCATTTTCCAAATGAGGGTTTTTGTGTGGTTTACTATCCTTTGGAAACCCTAACCCCCTATTTTTTCTATAATATTCTTTGATGTAACTTGTTTAGTCATATGACTTTGAATTAATTGAAACATTTGAAAGATCTAATGTTTAAGAGAATGTGATAGGTTTTCTTTAAGATTTTTCTCATGGTATTGATGACTTAGTAGTGTATGTCGTTGTTCCAATTCACTATCATGTTTCATTTGTATTAATTTTACTGTGTAATGTGATTTGGGCCCTATATTGTGGTGTGATACAATTTGAAGACCTCATTGGGTTCATTGATGATTTGAGACTGAAACTAGGACTACCCATGCAGTATTATATGCCCATTAAAATGGATAGATGAGTTCGGAAATAATGACATGCAGTGATTATGGAAAAACATGGGCTAAAAATATTAATGGGGTATGTGTTCTTAGTTAAATAATAAATTGAATGGATTATATGTTAGAGTTATCTAATTTTATAAGGTCCTCTGAAATGGGTTAAACATTGTGTTTTAGATTTTAATCTGATTAATGTTTTAAATGGATAATATGATGTTTTAAAAGTGGGGAGTATTTTAAAATTAGGAACATGAATCAAGGTGATTTGGAAAGTGGTATTATTTTAATATTTCAAACAGTGATTTGAATTGATGGTGGTGTCCCCGTTTTTGGAAAAATTCCTTAACGATTATATGAGACAGTAGGAAATGAAAATAAAATCCTTGGGGGATGGTTTAGATTTCGAAGAATAAGACCCATTCTTTAAAAGGGTGGATTCAATATAATTACAAATGAGTATTTTTAATATTGTTTTATTCCAGGATTTGGTTTTAATAGACTATTTGGACCCTAGTAATTGAAATTATATATGGGTTAGAGAGAAAGAATCCATAATATTTATATTGACATGTTTCCATGGTTATGAAATTAACTTATTTATGAATGTTCATAGTTGATTATATATCATAAGGGAATATTTGGAATAATGGTTTATGTCTTAATTTGTTATCCTTTGTGAGTGAGATATCTCTAATGATTTTTTAAAATGATAAATGTGTTTGATTGTTTTTGTTTGTGATTGGTAAAAGTGTTATGATTAAGAATGCATATTGACATGGATTATTGGTTGTTATGGTTTATTGGAAATGAGTATCTACAACCAAATGTCATATTAGACTTAGGATTTTACCCCACCCATATAATTCACATGTTAGGGAGTCAGACTAAGGCTATATACCCCTAATTTTTGTGTAGGATGAGACTATCGATACTAATGATCCAAGGTATGTATAAAATATTGTTGAGTTGGGATGTCAGAATTAGACTCTATGCTTCCAAAACATGTGGACATAACTATATTACTAGACAAAGGATCTAGGGTATGTTGATAAATTATTATTAGTGAAATACCTCTTGTGAACAAAAAGTGTGTGACCCCTTATGTTATGTATTAGGATCCTAGTTCTACTAGGCCTTGTTTAGTTTTTTGGTAGACACAAGAGAATTTAATGGATAAAATGGTTATTTGATAGTTTCTTGAGTGTGAGATATTTATTTACTTTGTTTCCTTGTTTCTTTTTTTTCAGTTTATTTATCTTCATACACTATTGCAGTGACTGGTTATTTCATTATACATGTGTCTTGGGGCCTATTGATTTGTAAAAATACCTTTCTCAGACCGCCATGGAACTAAGGTACCCTTGTAAAAGCCACTTGATTCTATTTCAGGTTCAGGATAGGGGCCTAGTGGTTGGTTTATGCATGGTATTCTTGGTTGGGGCATGGTATATCACAAAAGAGTAGGGACTCAGGACCATGTTCGAGGTCTTCTTGTAGTTTTGGATTTGGGACATTTTGTTTCTGACTGCCTAACATGTAGTGTATTCATCATTTTAACACAACACATGCTACCTGGCAATTGCTGGAACTTTCCATTTTTTTTCTTTATTATCCATGTTGATTATTTCATCAATTTTTGTTACTTCTATTAGGGATATTCTCTGATTGTGGGTATAGTTTCCCTATGTCTGCCTTTAGACCCATGCCACATGTTGGAAGCCTCTCTCTCGTGAAAGGAGGTGCACCTGAGGTCATGTGATAACCCAAATTAGGGAAGCAGTTATAGTGGCTACTGGGATGGGGATGTTACATTAATCTCCATTATTTTCATAGTACTTGAATATAATTATCCAACCACAAGCATGGTATGATTTCATGAACTTTGTGATTTTTTCTTTTTCAATAATGTTTTTTAATTGTGTGTTAATTCATATAATATTTGAATTTTAATTAACATAAAAATAATTATAGTATATTAAAATATTTTGACATCATTTTATTATAATATGGGAAGATATGAAAATGTATATCAATAATGCTTAAATACTTTATAAAAATATTTAACCCATCCTATAAAAATTGAAAATTTCAACCAATTAGAAAAAATCATTTTAAGATATAAGGGAGAGGATTAGGGTCTTATTAATTAATTTTCCACATCATGTATTTTAGATGTGGTTTGTAATTCAATATTTTTATGAGGGATTTTCTCAAATAAATATGTCAATATTTTATTCCACCGTATGAGGTTCATTGAGGAAGAATATATTAGAAGATAGTTACTATTTATTGTATAAAATATCTAGTAAATATTTCTCATTGTAAATAGAGGGTTTTAAAAGAAAAATAGTACACATGTTTGATACTAGTAGGTGGATATATTCATAGACCAGAGACATATTAAGAATTGGGAATTTATAATGGATCTGAACCAACCTTATTTTACCTATATGAAATGTCATAATTAATTTGGTTTTATCCATTAAAAAAGTTTTCAATCCAATAAGACATAATATAATTATGTATTTTAGAAAATAACACTAGGGTTTTAATAAAAATAGTAGGGACCCTTACCTATATTTTAAATTCATCAACTACATAGGACATTGAAAACAATAATGATGAAAATTGGAAATAATATAAGAAATATGGATTTCCATTTTATATAATTTCCAATATAATATATGTAGATGCCAAGAAGAGTTCTTTGGAGTGATGTGTATATCAACCCATGTGGGGTAGTGAAATTTAACACTTTTAGGAGTGGAATAACCATGGAGGAGATTGATAAAAATTAATAAGAAAAAAATAAATAGGAATAAAATTCCAAAGAGGGTTAGAAATAAAATGAATATAAAATAATGTGAAATAAGAACCCTAAACCTCCTTACAACCCACCCAAACCATTCCCAAATAGATGAAGCTAGTGATATTTTTGGATCAATAGAGTACATATTTGATTATATTCAAAAAAATTATAAACATTCAATTTATTGAATATTTATTGAGTAAGAACATATTTTAGAGGTTCATGAAAGAGTTGGTTTTATATTATAGGAATGTTAAAGTGATGGAAACAACACCATTTATATGAGTATTTTAAAAATTGGAATCAAGGATTCTACCAAAAAAAAATATGGGTTCTTTATCAATTCTTATTAATATTATATCTTATGAGTTTGGAAAATATTTCTGTGATATATATATGAGTGTTGAAATCATATTATACTCAATATTGAATAATCTTATGATTGGATTATATGGAGCCCATGAAATTTTCTCTTCAATTGTTATAAACAACGGTGAAATTAAAATAATGATTTCTTGAGAATTTCATAGTTAATGTTCATAAATATTACATTCTAGGGTATTTTCATTTTCTTGAGTTTGATGAAGAGAAAGATCCCCCATATTCATGGGATAATATTTTTATAAAAAAAATAGCATTAATTTATGTTCATGGAGGTAGGGTGGTATTTGATAATTGGTGATTATAATGTTAAGTTTTATATTAATTGGTATAGGAATAATTTTTAGGGAGATGATGAAGTTTTTAGTTTTGATATCATGTCAGTATTTGAGGATGTTGTTTCCACATATGAGAGGAATAATGGAGATGTTATGAGGATGAAAGGGAAGTGTGAAATTAACGAATACAAGAATAAAATTTTCTTTATTAATAGGGTAAATGATTTTTCAATTGGTATTGAAAAAATAAAATAAAATTAGGCCAAAATGTTTTTTAGTCCATAAAATATCCATTTAATTTTCATAATTGATTAAAAATTAGGGGATTTCTCCTATAAAAGTGGATAAAATTATACATTACTGAATATTAAATCTTAATTATGATAAATGAAGCAGGCATATCTATGTGAAATAATCTCAACATAGACCATTCATTGATTTGGATTTACAAACAAATTTTCATTATTCTATGAAGCAAAACAAATGATGACATATTATCTATCTAAAAAATATTAAATAAATACCTTTTGGGTGAAACCCTGATTTTTTTAGGATATTTAGTGACTAAATTTTAGGATTAATTTTGGTATTTTTTTTGATATATAATTAAATCCTCATATTTTTATCTTTAGTGGATTAAATATAATAGATTCACAGGTGTATTTTAGTTTTATGCGTCCAAGATGATTATAATTTAAGGGTCATGTTTCAATGATAGAGTTAAATGGGATTTTATTCTAAATATAAGTGATAATTGTTTAAATTTATTTTTATTTTTACATTGCATTATATTTTTAAAAATTAGGTTAGGAAATTTTATGACTCCCTTATAATTATTGATATATTTTTATTTATTATAAAAATAATTTCTTAGGAATACCATCATTCCATGTTTAAAATTCCATTTATGATTAAAGTGAATGATTAATTTGAGGCGTGTTTGGGTAGAGATAAGCATGAAAATTTATTTGATGAATCGTGATTTTAGATTATTTTTTGATTTGTGTAAAAAAAATACAAAAACACTTCTTTTGATTTGAATTTTAAATTTTATGTTAATAGATATATTAAAATGGTAGTATATTGTTTAAATTAACATTCATGATAGGTATTATAATCCAATTTTACATAATAATTCGTATACAAGATTTATTTATATTTTATCATGATATATATGGCTAATTTAACTTTAATTTTCTGTTTGAAAAATGATTCATTTGAAGGTTATTAAGAAGTTTGAGGTCATTCATTGATTATTTTTACCACATTACCTTTGATTCATACCAAATATTTAAATTTTTTTAATATAATAAAATCCATAAATTAATTTATAAATGTTGCACATTATAATATAGTATTTACTTCCAAACCCACGCTTATTATTTTTATATGATTCATAATTAAAAAATTGTGTTGTAAGAGTAGTTTTATAATGTTTATGGGGATAAAATATTTTTCCAAAAGGTTTATTGTGGGGTTTTATTAGGGGTTGATGGGGAAATGTTTATAAATGAAATTTAACTATACACTCTTGGATACCCTATATGAAAAAAATTCATAAAAAATGTTTGTTTAATGAGAGCGAAAATGATATTTTCATGTTTCAATGCTTTTCAAGGTTCATGACATTCGATTAGCACAATGATTTCTAACTATCAGGTGTTATATTCTGACCCATCTGTATCACGCCATGTTGTTAAGTGTTGATTCCAACATCATGTGAGGAGAAGTTCCATTCACATATACACATATATATACAAATATATGAATATATGTCTCAATAATAATCCTTTTTTAGTGATGGGAATTGAGAAATAATGGAATCAAAGTTGTGATTTATTGATTCAAAGTGATAAATATCTTATATTAAGGGATGATAGATCTATAAATATAGTGTCCAATATTAAGGAATGTTTCATCCAGATAGGTAAAAATGAGGAGGAGATTATTTGAAATAATTCCAATGTATTGAATTTGGTAAAACAGACATCATTTTGGAATTTGGTAAAACAGAAATCTTTTTTGAATTCAGAATATTAAATATATCATAGGATGAATTTTTGGTATTTTTCTGAAAAACTTCAATTTTTTTATGAATATTGAAACCACTTAGTAGTAGTTAAAAACTGACTTTTTCATTTAAATGAAAATTTTCTGCTTTTTTGAATTGAATTTGGAAAATCCGACATACATGGTTTCTATTAGTAAGTAAAATATGGATCAATAATATGAAAATTCTTTTTGGTGAATAATATCTTTTGACTTTTATTTACCGCGTCTAATGGTAAACATGGTAATCCAAGGGAAAAAAATATCATAATAATACAATATTACCTTAAAAGTTGTTCAAAAATTATTGGATGAGTAATGACCGACCATGATCATCACTGCGTCGGTTTTGGGACCCCATGGAGCCTCTTAAGATTGAAAATGACACTATAGATTAATTAATTTAATGTAAAAAACAAAAATGACACAAAAAAATATCATTTAGTAAATTAATTTTCAAATAGGGTTATAAAAGTTATATTTTCTACTATAAATATTAAATGGAATGATAAAAATATTAACTATATCATTGTATCTTTTAAATAATTTTTTGATATCAAATAAATAAAATTATTTTTGACACAATAATGATGCAGTATTTACCTCATTGATAAATTATTAAAATAAATAAGATTATAAATTTTAAAATAACATCCCAATATAGTACTGTTATTATTGGATGATTCTATTTCGACCATTAGTCATCATATCATTTATTTAATTAGTGTTGAACCATTATAAATCGAATATCATTCTATAATAAAATAATATTTTCACACTTTCCTAAAGAACCCCTCCTCCCCCTTATAAAAACCTTTGACTTCTTACTCATTCATCACACCTCTCAAGCCCCTTGGATCGTCAAACACCTGCCCAAATAATCTCCCAAGATCCCTATCCTCCTCCTAGAAGACTTAACATAGGAAGAAGGCACTTCAAAAATTCATTTTGGTTCAAACCAAAGGGAGTTATGCAAATTAATGGTAACGATTCCTCTTAACTTCTTTTCATTTATTTTTATTCTCCAACCCCTAAACTCTTTTTATTCTCTTATTTGATAACATCATAAGTATAATTAATATTTTAATATGTTATTATGATAATTATTATAACTACAATTACACACACCTTCATTTAATTGGTGAATAACATATTGTTTCTTTGGATGGAAAACTAACACCTCACGAAACGATGATTGTTCGATTATCTCCTACCGCCTCTCATGGTGTCCATTATGATGTTTCTATATTTATATATGATTTATATATATATTAATTTTATGTTTTCTTTATTCTTCTTTATTTTTCATTTATATCATACCTTTATGGTTACCATTATGGGTAAACGCAATAATTTCATTTGAGGAAGTGCGCACTACCACCGCCTCAAAGTGATATGACTCATTAATGCCATATTTGGGTCGTATAATGAATGGATTTAATGATATTATATATGGTACTATACTGTAATTATAATATAACTATGTATAATTATGTTTTACTTCCATTCAAATACAAAATAGAAATGAATGTAGCGTTCATGCGTACGTACGACTTACCCTCTCCATGAACGGTGCATTTAATTTCTTACCTCAAAATGAAATGTAATATTATAAATACATATATATACAGGATATATATGATATATATGATACCTAAATCATTAATATCATTCTGGAGATAATGTACTATTGACCACAAGAACAACTTGAAATTATAAAAAATTCATTTTTGAATCAAGTACCAACTATCGACTAAACAACAATTATTAACTTAAAAGATTACATAATGTTTATAACATGGTAATAAGTGATATAAAAAGAATAATAAAAGTGAAAAAAGTTCCTATGAAATTATAAATTAACTTTAGTTTTTTATTCAGGAAGAACAAGGAACAAACTAGCCAAGTCGGACACGAGGTAAGGGATTTCTTATATCACTTTTAATTATGTGATATTTCAATTGTTCATCACTTATTTATTGCACGTGGTATATTGTGTACTTCCATTTGATATATATATTATCATGATTAGATTTTTTTCAGGGTATTATCTGATTCATTTGTTGGTTATTATCTTTTGGTCATACAACTCGATTGATTACAATGTGGTATGGGGTTTTCATCTCACTTTTTATTCCCATGAGATTCATGATATATTTCCACTATTTCTATTTGTGTGTATTTAGTACTACCCATGATTTGTCTCATTATGTAATATAGATAAATTTATGATTATTTACATTTTAATTGTATGATATGTCTTTCATGGGGTGTATGTTTCGTAAGTTACCAAATCGGTAAGGGAACCTCTCACCCTCCCCTTTTTCAAGGACTTCTTTTGATATGTCATTTAATTTACAACTTCTTATGTTGGCATATGTTCCTATATATCTTTTTTTTATGTAAATATCTTGTCCATGTGATTAAATACTCTTTTATCTCTCATCAATTTATTTTCTGAATTTTAAAGTGACGTCGTTAGACTGTTAAGTTTCTGTAAGGGAACTTCTTCACCCAATTTAAATTCTTTGGGTTAAACATCTATTTATTCATTATGTTGTTCTATGAATATGTGTGAATAAAATATAATTGTTTTACTCATAATATTTACTAATATTGGGTGTATTATTATTAGTAACACATAATTATTTCATGGATTTATCCTTAGTCTAAGGATATCATCTTTATAAGGGATTTCGTCTCAATTTACATTCCATTGAGACTTCATTGTTGTTATTCCCCAATTCACTCTTATGTGGTGTATATACTATCATTTTTCATATTATATCATGAATACCTTTATTCTCATGATATTTATTGTTTTAATTAAATTTAATTCCTCAATTATTGGTATTCAAGCATCTCTCATTTTGTTAAAAACTCTTTAACTAAAATATCGTTTTAAATGTTTTAAATATTTATTATTATAAATATTTATCATTAATTTCCATGTTTTCAAAATGGTTTTTAGGATTTATTTACATGGAAATTAATTTTTAGAAATTATAATTCATTTAAAAACTTCAAAGTGGTATGGGACACTTTGATTTAAATATCTCCTTATTAAATGATTAAAATGGTTTTGAAAATGATTTGATAATGCATTGTTTATTTCAATATCATGATTTGATATATTGTGATTGGAATATTGATATGTTATATTTACTCTATGCTTGTGTTATGTGTTATTAATATTTAATGGTTATTGGGCATTGTTTACATATACGGGTGGTTCTATGATAAACCTAGGGCGGGTGAGCCCGAGATAGTTCTCCAATGCATTGGGTAACATGGCGGAGGTAAATGTGATGTTTCTCCTAATAGATTTAGGGAATGTAATGTGATGGGTATTCCAAGTTTAACTCCCTATATCGTTGTGATGGTTACAATGTAAGATTGGTATGGATTCCATAAGTAACCTTTATGATTTATGATTTCTGTGTGTTATTCATAAATCATATTATTTCATACGGTATGTTATGATTGAAAAGTATGTTTTCATTTATTTGTATTTATTGATGGGTTAATGTTTTCCTTCCTTATTTTATAATTCATACTGAGATTTTAGGCTCATCCAATGTTTTTGAAATGTATTTCATAGGGTATAAATAAGGGTAATGGAAAAGAAGTATTCAAGATGATTTTTATTAAGAAAATAAATCTAGTTTTATTTAAGGAGTATTATTTTTGGGAAACATTGGATAAAGTAGAAGTGTCTATTTTGAAATTTTTGAGATTTAATGTAAATGTTGTGGCCTAATTCTCTAAAACTCTCAACCTGAAAATATCCACAATGTAAATTATTCATTTAATTCAAGATTATGTAATGTTTTAAGGTCGGGTCCATATAGTTGGCATCAAAGGTTGGTTTAGATAAGATTAGAGGTTAGGGTGTAATTTAATCATAAGTGACATAACCATAATGGTTAACATAATAGAAAGAGTCATCGTTATTCTAGAAGTGATAAATGGTTATTACATTTTCTGCTGAAAAATGAAAGGTATTAGATAACCTTTGATGATAAATTATGTTATGGTTATTTTTGAGGAATTTTTCTCTTTTTTTGGAATGTTATGAAATTGTATATTTTCTTAAAAGTAAAACACATAGACTATGTGACAACCTATCACGTCGGACAAAGCTGTGAGAATCGAACCCACAACCAAAGTGTGAATGGGATTTATCACCAACCACTGGACTACGTGAAGTCCCTGGTTAATATGACTAATTTCTTTTTTGTTAAATGATTTTATTCATAAATAATAAGTTTATTTGTGATTGTATGTTTCATCAAATGGAAATTCTTATTATAGGAAAATTATTTGGTGATTATGTGGTAACTGTTATTTTGGAAGACATTCTCTCTTTTGGGAATAGTATATGTTTAAGGAAAATAGAATAACTTGGGATTTAAACTATAGAGTAATGGTTGAAATATTATTTTGGAAGAATATATGTTTCTATTTTGGGCTTAAGGTGATTTGGGTTATTTATAGAAATGATTAATCTATCATAGGGAATATGTAATTCGGTTAATTACACTTCAGTATGAGACCTTAAGAGTAGTCAATGTTTTTGGGGATAAATATTATGATTTACTGTGGAAGACTATGTGATATAAATCCTTCCATGTTTTGGGTTTCAATATTAGTTTTGATTATTTTGATGAATTTTATGGACAATTGTGTACTGAATGCTCTTTCTTGAACTTTGGGTACATTTTGTTGAATATTGGAGATTAATAGTAGTATTTCTTTTTAAAAAGGATTATCCTTTTGGGGGATTATATTATAATGTACTAACAATTTTGGTTCTAGTTAATATCTTCAGAAAAGGGAAATATATAGTTCATCTTTTCTGGATTATGTGATTCTATTGAAATTGATTATATCACTTTTAATGTGAACAAGTCATCCTGAATACTCGTCATTTGGATGAAATATTAGTATCTGTTAGAAATATAGTAAAGGATTAAAGTATACATGAAAAGTATGTTTCCTTATGTTTTTATTCAATATCATAAACAGATTCCTCAAGGAAAAGTATCATAAAAATTTTATTCTATTAACTCTTCCTAATGGGGAATCAAAGACTATTTAACCCATCATAGGTTTGTGATTTTCTGGTGGTTAACATTCTCCTAATCATGTTTTCTATCAATCTCCATCAGAACATGATGGTTTGTTTTCTCTTCCATGTCCATGTTTTCATGGAATCCATGTATCTGTTAACTCAGGTGTCCTTTGAACTTATCTTTCCCTCTATTTTAGTGATATATTTTGTGACTCTATTTCCAACGTGGGACATCCTGTTATGTTTCCATGGCTAGTTTTAAAATTGTGAGGACGCAATTTTCAAAAGGGGGGAAGGATGAAACATCCCAGGTAAATAATAAGAAAGACATTTTCATATTTATTAATATTTGAAAATTGAATATTAATATTAATTTAAATGGGTTGTTGTGTTCAATGGAATACCCAATATACAACAACATGTTTTTTGAAATCTTACGTTGTACACAACATTAAGTTATACTGAAAAATAATAATATATTATTATTATTTTCAATGGTAGTAAATGCCTTGCCATTGTAATAGTGGGAATGAATAGAACTATCTACAAAATTATTATACATGTATGTTAATTTTATTACATTTATCCAATAAATGTTTGGGGCGTAAAATAATAATGAATCTAATTTTAAGCATGAATACTCTAATATTCAGTAAAAGGTCGATTTATTGCCTTTTGATGGCGAACCCTCATTAAATATAGTTTTTTTTTCATTTTATATGTTCTATTTTACAAAATAAAATACTTTTTTGATTTGGGTCAAAAAAATTACTTTTGGTAAATTTTTGGTATTTTTCTGAAAAAGTTCATTTTTGATGAATAGTGAAAAATAATTTATTTTAATTCAAAAGTGTCTTTTAATATAATTTATTTATTTGGTTATATTATCTTTTTAATTAGTTTTAAAGTTTAATTATAATATATTATTACCATTTAATTAAATTTTGGTCATTGTAAATAATTTCACTTTGACAATGTACATAAACAAGTATCAATCTTTTGATAGTTATTGTTTCTTAAAAACGCGCCATTTGTTTTGACATCGGGATTTAATTTAAAATTAATTAATTTGACTTCTATGTTTTAAATTTGGTAAAATAGACATTTTTTTAATTTCTAATATCAAATATTTCCTAGGCTGAATTTTTTGTTTTTTTCAAAGAAACTCAAATTTTTGATGAATAGTGAAACAACTTAGTAGTAGTTAAAAAACTGGATTTTTCATTTAAATGAAATTTTACCGATTCTGTGAATTGAATTTCGAAAATCCAACATACATGGTTATTATTAGTAAGTAATATGTGGATAAATAAGATTAAAATATTTCTTTCTCTATTTTGGGACCCTATGGAGCCACTTATTTGTGATATTGACACATTAGATTAATTAATTTAATGTAAAGGAAAAATGAGAAAAACAAATTTTTTTAGTAAATTAATTATTAAAAAGGGTTATAGAAGTTATATTTTTGAATATAAACATTATTTGGAAAGGTAAAAAGATATCCTATATCATGGTATTTTTTTATAATTTTTACACATCAAATAAATTAAATTATTTATGATAGAATAATGATGCAGTATTTACCTCATTAATAATTGATTAAAATAAATAAGATGATATATATTAAAATAACACTGAAAACTGGTCCAATTATTATTGAACGATTTTATTTCTAACATTATTCATCTTATCTTAGAATTTAATTAGTTTTGGACCTTTATAAGAAGAATAACATTATATACCAAAATAATATTTTCACAGTTTCCTAAAGAACCGCTTCCCCCTTATAAAAAGTCATTACTTTTTACTCATTCATCGCACCTTTAAAGCCCTTTGTCTCGTCCAAACCTTGACCAGATAAGCTCCCAAGATCCCTCTCCTCCTTCTAGAATCCTTACCTTAGGCACAAGGCAATTCAATATGTTCTTTTGATTCAAACCAAAGGGAGTTATCCAAATTAAAGGTAATGGTTCCTCTTAACTTCTTTTCTTTTATTTTACTTCTCCAACACCTAAACTCTTTTTATTCCATTATTTTATAACAAAAACTGTATCCTAAATACAATAGGATGTCTTTATGAGAAATATCTTAACTACCCTTACACTCACCTCCATCTAATTGGTGAAAAACTTATTGTTTCTGTGGATGGAAAACTAATGCCTCACGAAACGATGATTGTTTGATTAACTAATACCTCCTCTCTTGGAGGCCATTATGATGGAACTATATTTATATATGATATATATATTATTTTTATGTTTTCTATATGATTATATATGTTTTTTAAATCATATCTTTATGGTTATCATTATAGGTAAACGCGATAATTTCTTTAAGAAAGTGTGAACTACCACCCCCTCAATGTGATATGACTCGTTAATGCAATATGTGGGACATATAAATGATGGAGTTAATGATATTATATAAGATATTAAACTGGAATTATAATATAACTATGTATAATTATGTTTTATTTCAATTAAAATAAGAAATAGAGATGAAAATTGCGTTCATGTGTACGTACGACTTTCCGTTTCCATGAACGGCGCATTTCATTTGTTACCTTAAAATGTTATGTAATATTATAAATACATATATATACAGGATATAGTGGATATCCAGGATATCTAAATCATGAATATCATTCTTGAGATAATGGACTATTTGTAACGTTTCGGATATGGGTGCCACTCAACGGGTGCCCTGAACCTGGTTGTTGACATGACCTCAAGCGCTTTTCTACAAATGCCAGAGGCTGCCTACTAGAAGTGAAGGTCTGGGTCTGATAGTGGTAAATTTATTCCCTCATTTTACAAATTCTAGCACAGTGGAAATATATATAAACATAAGCAGTTAACAATACCCAACTAAAAGGACAACTGCACTGAATAAAGAGATATCCAATAGTCAAACATACATGATGATGCAATATGTCCTATTTCTAGGAAAATAGTTAAAATAGGATACACTGCAATAAAATAAAATACACTACAAAGTAATATGTACAACAAGAAAACTAAAACAGTGTAGCAGGAACTCTGTAGCATCACAAGTCTATGCTTGGTCCTATGCTCTCCCACTCCTCTGCAATAATCAAGTACTTGTATATGGAATCTTACCCTTTTCAACACCTGCATCAATATAATCTGTTTAGACCAAAGACATGACCCAAATAGGGTGTGAGAAATAATTTCCAGTTTTCCTCCACCAATGCCCTATGCCCAACTTTCAGTGAAAATGTGCAACAATAGTGTGCATTAATAAAATGCAGTAAACTAGGCAGTACTGAAAATTATCTATCACAACCAGTTTTATTGCCATTTAAATATTCATTTCACAATTCCAAACATGTGATTTAGCTTGGAATTTATAACTAAAGAAAATCACAATAGTGAATACACAATTTAAACATTTTCTGTAGACATTCAAATCCTTACCCTCAAGTAATCAGAATCGAAACCCACAGGTGACCGCCCATAGTCATATGAGGTGTCTACCAGAGGCAAAGAAACTACTACCCACAGGCATGAGG
This sequence comes from Viscum album, assembly GCA_963277665.1. Lineage (NCBI taxonomy): Eukaryota > Viridiplantae > Streptophyta > Magnoliopsida > Santalales > Viscaceae > Viscum > Viscum album. Next base: position 63,614,400 of record OY728165.1, on the reverse strand, counting down.
AAAGTTTCCCACAATCTAAATGAAAATTTCCCTCAGGCTAAGAAATAATCAGGCTGATCCCAACACATAATAAAGTAATTTATACAAAATTCCTCCAATTGAAATTAAAAACATGCTAAAAATAACCGTATACACACAGGTATCCTGGCCAAATGACTAAACAAGGGAAACGCACCCACGGGGTGGCCCTAGATCCAAGAAAATGTCTCAATCAACATTTTATATTTATCATTAGATTATCTATGCAGTTCTAGATATCTAATTAGTTGATGCCTCATCCATATGACACCTCAAACATGGGTGCATAGCACGATATATGTGAACGATGCCTATGGAATTAGACGATAATGGAGAAGTTCTGGGATAAGTGATTTTATGTTCAAAGGTAAATAACCTCCCCTCAGGACAGAATTGGTAAGAGCTCCTCAGGGAGAAGGAAGGTCTTACCTGCACGGTTCATTCAAGATCAACGGCCGACGAAACGGATTCCCGGCGTGTGATTAAGAGATCCTCCAAGCTATGGCCTCTACTCCTGAGCTCCAAAAATTTCCAAAGACTCCTTTATTGATTTAGGAGGATACTAACCATTTTAAGATATAAAAATAAACTATGTGGCATGTACTCTCAAGTACACGGTGTACAATTTTCATCATTTAACAATTACTCTGGAATCTACTTTTCACTGCCACATTGTTCATCAGTCGACATGAGTACACGACGTATATTTCTGAATACACTGTGTGTACTGTCGCTCCGCTAGTGCCTACTCCCACCTCATTACTATTCACCTGTCGACTGATTACATGGTGTGTAAATACCAAGTACCTGGCGTGTAGTCCTTTTTTACACCCTTCATCACTGACAGGCCTACACGCCATGTGTACTCATTCCACACGGCCAAAGTATACAGCGTGTGGAAAAGTACACAGTGTGTACCCTCCAAATTTGGGATTTCCCCCCATTTTCCTTATTTTCTCAAAAACACTTAAGGAAAAATTAAAATTAGAAACTCATACCTCAAGAAAAAGAATCAGGTTCTTACAAACTTCCTCCCCTAAGGATATTCGTCCTCGAATTTCCCTCCCATGGGAGGTGAAGATAAAGCTCAGAACAACTCTGGCCACTGAGCATGTACGTTGGTCTCCTGCTCCCTGGTTTCGTCCTACACTCGTCCATGCTACCATAGAACCCATACGAGAGGAACTTACCAACCTTAGAGAACCTTCGTGCTCCTATCAACAATAAAAATTGGATGCTCCTCAAAGGATTCATCAGCATGAAACTCAACCTCCTCGGGATGAAAGAGGGGAAACGAGTCTGAGTGATAATGGCGTAGCTGAGATACGTAGAAGACATCGTCCGTGGCCTGGTAACATTACGGTAACTACAACCAATAGGAAACTGGCCCAACTCTCTCCAGAATCTCAAATGGCCCCACGTACCTCGGTGAAAGTTTACCCTATCTCATGATCAGCATGTGTCCCTAACTCAGTGAAACACGTAAGAAAACATGATCCCCGACCATGAACTCCAAGGGTCTTATGCGGCGATCAGCATAAGATTTCTGACGAGACTGTGCATTAGCCGTTTGATTTTGAATCAACTGAACCTTCTCTGAAGTCTCCTACATGAGACTTTGTCCCAGTAAATCTACCTCACCTGCCTCCAACTAGAACAGAGGTGATCGGCATGGCCTACCATATAAATCCTCGTAAGGTTCCATCTCAATAGTTTCCTGAAAATTGTTATTGTAGGAAAACTCGACCAGGGGAATGTGCTTCTCCCAGGAGCCCAAAAAGTCTAGGACGCATGCACGCAACATGTCCCCTAGCACCTGTATTGTATGCATTGATTAGCCATCGGTCTAAGGGTGGTATGATGTTCTCAAAATCACCTTTTTACCCAATTACCTCTGAAATCCATGCTAGAAACGAGATGTAAAGTGGGAGTCCCTATCTGAAATGATAGAACGAAGAACACCATGAAGACGTACCACCTCTTGGATATAAAACTTTTTGGGAACGTCAACAACGAAGGTCTCCTTGATTGTAAAAAAGTGATCTGCCTTCATAAGTCTGTCCACAACAACCCAAATAGCATCACTGCCTCAAGGTGACCTTGACAACCCGGTCATGAAATCCATCACGACATCCTCCCATTTCCACTCCAGAATGGGTAACTATTGTAATAGTACATCTGGCTTCTGATGCTCTGCCTTCACCTGCTGATAGGTGGAACATCTCGCAACAAAACCAGCTACTTCATGTTTCATACACGGCCACCAATACTACCATCTCAAGTCATGGTGCATCTTGGTGACTCCGTGATGCACTGCCCAAGATGAAGCGTGAAACTCCTGCATCAACTCATCTCGTATATCCCCTGGAACCCATACTCGTCAACGGATACACAGTACCTCATAATGGCCTATCATCCAACCAGGAGGAGGTTCCTCACTTTCCACTGATTCCCCTAGAATTGGGCCTTTCGAATCTGATAGTTGTCTCATCCTCTCTCTATCCAAGGCAGTAGAATTCACAGCTAATGAAGAAAGATAGGCTCACCCCTGACAATCGTGCACCTCCAAATGCATCTCAGAGAACAAATCCATAAGCTACCACTCACCACTGGTCTCCTACACTACATGTAATTGATTCCTCCTATTGAGTACATCAACAACTGCGTTATCCTTAATATGTTTATAGGCAAGCTCAAAGTCAAAAGACTAAAATTATTCAAACCACATTCACTATCTCAGAATCAGGTGATGCTGGGTAATGATATAATTGAGACTTTAGTGGTCGGTAAACACCAAAAAAAATTATCCCAAGAGGTAATGTATCCAACAGCGTAACGAATGAACAACTGCATCCAACTCGAGATCATGCGTCGGGTAATTCCTCTCATGTGTCCTCAACTACCAAGACCCGTATGCAACTACTCGATCACTATGCAACAACACTACTCTGATTCCAATACCTGAAACATCATAGTAAACTGTATAGCTCTTCCCTTTTTGTGGTATTATCGGGACTGGTGTTGATGTCAACCTTCCCTTCAGCTTCTGAAAGCCTGTCTCACATGCTTCTGACCAAACGATCTTCACACCCTTCATAGTCAAACCTTTAAATGGTTCTACTAAGCTGGAGAAGTCTTGTATAAAGCGCCTATAGTAACCATCCAGCCCAAAGAAACTCTATATCTAAAATATGTTCTTAGGATTCTCCAAGGAAACTACTTCCCTCCCTTTCCCTGAGTCTATAGCAACTCCTACCTCCGAGATAATATAACCTAGGAAGTTTATCTGGTCCATCCAAAATTTCACTTTCAGAGCATAGCATATAGCTGATGCTCTCTCAGTGTACTCAGTACAATCTCATGATGGGTAGAAATATCTTGTCGAGTGTGAGAGTGCACCAAGATATCATCCACGATCCTACTAAAAAAGTATCCAGGTAAGGGTGGAACACATGATTCATTAGATCCATGATAATTGTTTGTTCATTTGTGAATCTGAAAGGAATGACCACGTACTCATATAGACAATATTTACTCCAAAAAGCTGTAATTGATATGTCAAATGTCCTAACAAGTAACTGATTATATTCGGATCTCAATTCAATCTCTGAGAACACTCGTTCTCCTCGAAGTTGATTAAAAAGATCATCAATACTGAGTAAATGATTTTCATTCTTAACCATCTACTGGTTCAAATTCCGAAAATCCACACAAAATATGAGGGTACCATCTGTCTTCATAGAAAACAGGGTAGGGAAACCCCAAGGAGAAGTACTGGGTTGGATTAAACCCTTTGCCTGCAACTACTATAACTGCCTATTGAGCTCTTGCAGCTCTTGTGTAGCCATCCTATAAGGAGGAATGGACATTGGTGCTGCTCCTGGCATAAGCTCAATAGAGAAATCCACCTCTCTCCACATAGGTATACCTAAAAGTCATCTGGGAAGACATCCCTAAAATGATCAACTACTAGAGGGAAATCTTTTGGACACGTTCCCAAGTAATCCAGATATAAGCTCGCAAACTAAGCTATCACTCCCCCTTGTCCATGATGCTCGGGTCCAGATCGGCTCACCTAGACATCCCATTCACCCTGGTATAAAAACTCTCCACCCTCTAGTGATGTGAAACTCACCCAACAGCGATAGAAATCTACAACGGCTCAAAAGGATACCAACCAGTCCATTATGAGAATGAAATTATACCTCATCATCTCAAAGACATATAGGTCCCATAGAAAGTGACACCCACCAACCTCTCGGGGGAACTCCATGCACAGACGCACACCCGCCATTTTAATCCCCAACGGAGTGTCTAGCACCATAATATCAGAAGAAGACAGAACAAAGAGCCCATTGATCTCCACAACGGGCACATATATAAAGCTATGTGTAGCAGCCATATCAAAAAGTAATGAAGACAAAATAGAAGCTACTTGAATAGTACCTCTGATAGTAGATGGTTTGGGATCCTGCTCTTCTTGAGTCTATTGCACTGCTTATGCCTACCCAGTGCCGTGACCCTGCGACATATCCTCGCTACCCTAAGCTGACCCGCCCTGCGGTCTCTGAGATCCTGGTGTCTGGCAACCACTACCATGACCACCCCCTCAGCCTGAACGTCCCGATGTATCCCAATTCCCTGACTGGTAAGAAGCTACTGGACCTGCTCCCGCACGTGAAGTCTACACAAATCCCCTATAAATATCCACTGGTGGGAATTCCCTTCAAAAAAATTGTAGGTGACCTATCATGCCACATGTTCGGCACTCCACTGGGTCACGTAGACACTGAGGTCGCTTGTTCCCCTCTCTACCACACCAGTAGCACATGACCTGGCCACCTGAAGAATTCTGCTGACTTTTACTACCATAATTAGAGAAACCCATCTATCGATTCCTCTTACCAGTAGAAATAGTACTAGAAACTGATTCCAAACCACCATAGCCAGCATCACTAGCCTCCCGTAGGTTCTGCTCAGTAATCCGTACCCGGTTCACAATAGCATGCACTATAGGAAGCCTGAAAATTTTCATCATTGCATGGATGTTATATCAGTGGCCATTATCAAAGATTCAAGCACTCGACATCTCATCACCCACCAAAACAGGCCCAAAGTGTTATAGCTCAGTGAAGCGGGCATAATAATCCATCACTGACATAGCGCCCCACTGCAGATTCATGAACACTCAAGCTCGATCTACCCTCAGCATCTCTAGGAAGAAAAAATCATAGAAGACTGCCTGAAAATCTTCTCACTCCATGTATCGATGATGCTCGGTCTGGGTAGTAACATCCCATCACCTCTTGGTGGAATCACGCACCATGTATGTAGAGATCTTGACCGTCCACCCTAGAAGCGTCTCTAGATGCTTGAAGATAGTGTGCACAGAACCCAACCAAGACTCCACAACCTATGGTCCATCATCCCCTGAAATCGTATGTAGATGTTGCTTCTGAAATATGTGGGTCAGCTCTGCTATAGATGTGATAGCCGGTGGTGCTCAATGATAGGTCTTCATAAACCACATTAAGCCTTCATGGAACTACGCATCAGTGCATGTTCCCAGTATAACTACTGGTGCCACATCTGGATATTCTAGAGGATCCATCGGTAGCCCGTTGCCTACTGTCTCTGGAGTATACTCATTGTCGCTCTCCTGGTGAACAACTCGAGGTCATCTCTGTGGCATGGATCTACAAGGTCAAACACACGTGTTAGATCAATGTTATCAAGTACTGATAACATGGACTGTATAAAGGGAATAGGAGAAAGAAAACAGTGAGTTTTTATAGAACAAGACTACATGGCATGTATAACAACTACATGGAATGTTCCTTTATGTCTTCCACATGGGCATGCACTTCTGACAAAATGGGTCTTGTAACACCCCAAAACACATGGCGTGTTGTCAACACACACAGTGTGTACTTGATTTTTCTCCCCCACCTGACTCCCTCTACACGGCTTATCCCCACAACTCCCAATTAAATGAGGCTACATGGCATGTATAAGGTCTACACAGCGTGTACTCGACAAGCTTCACCGACCCGTGTTACCCGCGACAAGGCCAGGTACACAGCTCATAGTAGAAGGCATGTTCCAAATACACATGGTGTGTACTTCTTAAATTCCAACTACCTATGTTGTTAGTGACACGGATGACTACTTAGCTGGCACAACATGGTGTGTTACACCTGCACACGGTGTGTACACCACCCCGTTTCCCCAACCACATGACCAATCCCACACGGTCTCTCACTGTTCAAGACTACTCGGTGTGTCCTTGAGGTACACGACATGTTTTGAGAGGAGGTAACATCGACCCGTGTTTGTTAGTTGCACAGCCGGATCATCAGGTCAAACTACACGGTGTGTTCGTCATTGACACAACATGTGTATGGTCAGATTTCTCCGTCCGTGTTGTTAGTTTCATAGAGAACATATGTTCAACACAACACATCATGTGTAATAACTACACGACGTGTGCCTTTAAAGTTTCACTATCCCATGTTTCCGCCTACATGGCCTATGACACTGGTAGAAACTAAATGGTGTGTACATATGGTACACGTCGTGTACTTAAAAAAATTATTTTCTTCTCGAATAGAAGAGTAAATGGTATGTAATCATAATTACACGGTGTGTCTTCTGAGCTTTTCTATATTTTAAGCCTCATGAACTACTCTAGAGCCTAGAAAACCACTAAAATTAACACCTAAGTGCCAAATTCTGATCTGGGAGATCCCATACTCCCTGTGAATCAAATCATGGCATATTTTACATGTTATAAACAAGCTAAAAAGTCAATGATCCACCAACTTCCAGTCAATGAGGGCCCATACTTCTCAAGAACCAAAGTGTGGCGTTCATTATACAAAACCTTACATAACAATACCCTATCAAATAGTAGGTATTTTATCACAGAATCTATCACAACAACATGAATTTACTAGAACAATATCTATCACAAAAACATGAAATTTCAAATGCACATAAATTGAATGGAAACTATGCATTGAATGTGATTCTAACATTAGCCAAAATGATGCATGTGATGGCATGCCATCATCTCATCAGGTTGCAACTAAATATAACCCATGTAAAAAACACAACAGCACACCACAAGTGCTTCACCCAATGGTGAAAGTCAAATAAACTGTAAAATTGCAAAACCAATAAAATTGTGACATGAGGTAAATAGGATTTTCCCTGTACACTGGTTAGGTACTCTAGGGAAAAACATATTACCAAGTACCTATTTCGTCCTATCACAGAATATAGGCTCCAAATAGTATGTCAAAGAAATGAACTCCTCTGATACCACTTGGTAACATCCCAGATCTGGGTTCCAGTCAACGGGTGCCCCGAACCAGATTAGTCACATGACCTTAAGCGCATTTCACCAAATGCCAGAGGCTATCGACTAGAAGTGAGGGCCTAGGTCTGATAGTGGGGAAACTATTCCCTCACTTTTCAAAATGTAGCGCAGTGGAATTATATATAGTAGTAAATAATACCAAACTGAAATCACAACTGTACTGAATAAAGAGATATCCAACAGTCAAACATTCATGATGATGCAATATTTCCTATTTCTAATAAAGTATTGAAAACAGGACACACTACAATCAAACAAAATATAGTACATTGTACTAGTACAACAAGCATAAAATAGAGCAGAAGGAAATATGCAGCATCGCAAGCCTAAGCATAGCCACATGCTCTCTCACTCCTCTACTACAATCAAGTACCTGTATAGGGACACTTTACCTTATCAAAAACTGCAGCAATATAATCTTTTTAGGCCCATGACATGACCCAAATAGGGTGTGAGAAATAAATCCCAGTAGACAACCACAAATCCCATTGTCCAACTGTCTGTGAAAATGTGCAACAGCAGTGTGTAGTAAAATGTAGTAAACTAGGCAGTACTCAAAAATAAATATCACCACCAATTTCATTTCCATTTTAATATTGATTTAACAATGTCATGCATATGCTTTGGCTTCAGAGGTATAACCAAAGAAAATCACCACAGTGAATACACAAATAAACGTTGTCCACTGACCTGAAAATCATTATCCTCAAGTAATCAAAATCAAAACCCGCTGGTGACTGCCCACAAGCATAACAAATATTTCCCGCAGGCGTATGAGGTGTCTCCCACAAGCACAAAAACTATATCCCACAGGCATGAGGAATGTTTCTCGTAGGCTAAACGAATACTACTCTCAGGCTAAGCATGTAACCGGGCCGATTCGAACACATAATTAAGAAATTTATACACAATTCATCTCAAGGAAATTCAAAACAAGCTAAAAATAAGGGTATGCCCACATGTATCCTGGCCAAATAGTTAAACAAGGGAAATGCACCCACAGGGTGGCCCTGGATCCAAGCAATGATCCAAATCAACATTTTAAATTTGTCATTATATTATCTATGAAGTTCTTGATATATAAACTGTCAAGGCCTTAGACATACGACACCCCAAATATGGGTGTGTAGCACAACAGTACACAAAAATACTCAACAGTTGGAATTAAACACCAGACCAACTACCTCGATCTCCACTGATCGGTATATGTGAATGATGCCTCAGGAATCAGATGAGAACGAAGTAGATATGTGATAATAGATTTCATGTTCAATCAAATATAACTTCCCCTTGGGAATGAATTGGTAAGACAGGATCAATGAGAAGGAAGGAATTACCCACACATTTCAAGAATGATCGTCGGTGGAAGAAACAGATTCCCAACATGCAATCGGGAGCTCCTCCATGCTCCAGCCTCTCCTCCTGAGCTTCAAACGCATCCAAAGACTCCTTTTCTGAATGAAGAGGCTACTACCCATTTTAATAGAAAAAAACTACATGGTGTGTGTAACACCCCAGGTAAATAAAGAATATGATATTTTCATATTTTTTCATATTTGTGAATAAAATATTATTATGACTTTAAAGGGGACTCTATGCTCTATGGAGTACCCAACACACAAGAACGAGTTTCTTGGGAATCTTACGTTGCACTCTAATAATAAAATAATATTATTTTAAATGGTAGTTAACATGTAGCCGTTATATTGGCGGGAATGGATAGAAATAACTAAAATATGATTATATATTTTTTTAAATGTTTTTACATTTATCCAATAAATGATAAAGGCATAAAATACGGAAATAATTCAATTTTAGGCGTATATTCCCTAGTTTCACTAAAGGTTCACTTATCGCCTTTTGATGGCGAACCATAATTAAATATAGTTTTGTTAAATCTTATACATTCTATTGGACCAAATAAAACTCTTCTTAAGAATTGGGACATAAAAATTTACTTTGTGTAGATTTTTGGTATGTTTCTGATAAAGTTTATTTTTTTATGAATAGTATAAAATGTTGTATTTTAATTCAAAACCTCTTTTTAATCTAATCTGTTTATATTATTATATTATCTTTTGAATTTGTTTTAAACTGAAATTAGAATATATTTTTACCATTAAATCCAATAGTGGTCGTTGGAATTAATTTCACTTTGAAATCAAACATAAACTAATGTCAATCTTTTGATACTTATTGTCTCATAAAAACACGCTATTTGCTCTGACCGCGGGAATTAATTATTAAATAAATTAATGTGACTTATATGTTTTTAATTTTGTAAAATAGACTTCATTTTTTAATTCAGAATATCAAATATAGATTAGGGTGAATTTTTGGTATTTTTCTAAAAAACATCAATTTTTGATGAATAGTGAAACCACTAAGTGGTACTTATAAAAACTGATTTTTCGTTTAAATGAAATTTTTCCACATCTGTGTTTTGAATTTAAAAAATCCGACATACATGGTTGTCATTAATAAGTAAAATTTGGTTCAATGAGATTAAAATAATTTTTTGGTGAACAGTAACTTTTAAGTTCTTAATCGCGATTAGTGGTAATTAGTGTAGTTTAAGGTAAAAATAATGCTTTAATAATATTAAATGACCTAGACACATGTCCTATCCTTATTGGATGTGTCATGGACGACCAATAAAATCCATGGGTCAACTTGGGGACCCCATGGAGCCACTTGTTTGGTAAATGACATAAATAACTTTTTATTTAATGTAAAAGTAAAAATGACACAAACATAATATGTTTTAAGCAAACAATTTTTACATGGGGTTATAAAGATCATATATTTGATTATAAATAGTCATTGGAAATCAAAAAATATTTCCTAGATAATATTTTTTTTTATATAATTTTTAGACTTTAAATAAATTAAATTATTTATGACATCATGATGATGCAGCAATGACCTCATTATTTAACGATTTAAATAAAATTGAATGATAATGTAAAATATAAGACCTACACATGTCAAAAACTTATTGGATAGGTGGATTTCGAAACCTTATCACCTTATAATCGAAATACATCAATGTGGGACCTTTAAAATCCGAAACTCTTTTGAAAATAAAGTAACATTTTGTAACTTTACAAGAGTGCCCCTCCTATCCTCTTATAAAAGGCCCCTTACTCTACCTCCTTACCCACACTCCCAAAGCCTTTGGCTCGTCCAACCTCTGCCCATTTTGTCTCTCCACTTCCCTATAATACTCCTTGAAGCCTCACATTGGGCATAAGTCTTCCCAAGGAAGCCTTTGAGCTCAAACCAAAGGGAGTTACCCGATTTTAAGGTAATGTCTTTACTTGAGTCCTTTTGTTTTATTTTTCTTCTCCAACCCCCTAAACTCTTTTTATTCATTTCTTTTGTAACAACTACAGTATCATAAATATACTAGGATGTTTTTATAATAATAATTTGAGCTACCCTTACACACACCTACATCTAATTGTTAAAGAACATACTGTTTCCGTGGATGGCGAATTTCGGCCTCCCGAAATGATGATTGTTCAACATTCTTTTAACACTTTCAAAGGTGGCCATTAATATGACACTATATTTATATATGATATATAATATGTTTATTTTTTCCTTAACCTTCTGCATTTTTTATTTTGGGCATACCTTTATGGTTTCCATTATGGGTAAATGCGATATCTTCATTTAAGGAAGTGCGGACTACCGCCCCCTCAAAGTGATGTGATTCGTTAATGCCATATGTGGGACATATAAAGGATGGATTTAATGATATTATATATGATACCATACTTGAATTAAAATACGATTATGTGTCATTATGTTTTAATTCCATTAAATATGAAATAGAAATGGAAGTAGCGTTCATGCGTACGTATGGCTTACCGTCTCCATGAATGGTACATTTCATTTCTTATCTCAAAATGTTATGTAATATTATAAGTACATATATATAATGGATATATATGTAATATATTACATCAAAATTATGGATATAATTCTGTAATTATAAAATATATATTTATCTCTCTCATTTTGTTTTAATTCTATTAATATGACAAAAAATGAAAGTAGCGTTCATGCGTACGTACGACCTACCATCTCCATGAACAGTGCTTTTAGTTTTTTATCTCCAAATGATATGGAATATTATGAAATGAATATTTACTGGATATATATGATATTTTAATCATTAATACTATTCTGGAAATTATTTACTTATAACTACATGGGCAATCTTTTTTCAAACAAGTTCATTTTTGACTCAGGTACCAAACATCGGCAAAAACGTCTGATATGAACTAACATTATTAAACAATTATTATAACATTATAATATGTGATATGAACTGAATAATAATCTCTAAAGGAGTTACTTAGTCAATTATTAATTGACCAAAGTTTATTATTCAGGAATATAAAGAAACGAACAAGACAAGTTGGACTTGAGGTAATGGATCCTACTCCTCTCTTTCTTTTTAAGTACACTCTTTTATGTCGTTCCTTATAAGATCACCTTTATTGTTATTGGGATGTTCTTTTATATTACTCTTACTTTAATTTTTATGTTCATATGATTAGAGACCCTATTCTCTCTCTTCAATCCATTTTGGATGTTTTGAGTGGCATCGTTAGGCTGCCGATTTTTCGTAAGGGATCCGACTTCTCTCTTTCTTTTTAAGTACTCTCCTTTATGTCACTTCTTATAAACTCCTATTTTTTATGTTGGGGGATGTTCATTTATATTCATCTTTATATAATATTTATGTTAATATGATGAGATACCCTATTTGATCTCATCAATCCATTTTTGTAAGTTCTATGTGGCGCCGTTAGGCTGCCGAGTTTTCATAAGGGATTTTTCATCTCACTTTTATTCCCGTGAGATTTATGCTACATTTGCCACAATTTCCTTTGAGTGGTGTATGTACTGCCCATTATTCTACTCTTTGTTTAATATAATTTCATTTATGAGTATTTACATCAATTATTTATTGTCCTTCTTTCACGGGGTGTATGTTTTGAAAGATACCCAAGTCAGTAAGGGAACCTTTCACCCTCCTCTTTTTTAAAAGACTTCTTCTGTTGGGTCTTTTAATTTACATATTGTTATGTTGGGATATGTTCTCATATATCCTTATTTATGTAAATTTTATGTCCATGTGATGAGATACACTTTTTATCTCTCATCAACTCATTTTGATGTGACGACGTTAGGCTGTCAAGGGAACTTCTTAACCCAATTTCGTTTTCTTTGGGTTCAACATATAGTTATTGAAAATGTCATCCTTTGAATATGTGTGAATGACCTTTGATTATTTTACACTTAATATCCACTTATATTTGATCTATTCGTTTGACACACATGACTATGTAATTGATTTATCCTTAAACCAAGGATACCGTCTTTGTATGGGACTTCGTCTCAATCTCCTATCATTGAGGCATATTTTATTTTATACACAACTTTATTTTATACGGTGTATAAACCCCTTTGACTTTTACATTTATCCAAAAGGAATATTTTTTATACGAAGAGTTTTACAAAATGACAAAAGTGAATGTTTTTGTCGTACGTATGCGGCGACAACGACTTCTCCGCCGTCGTGGCCGTTATTTGGGTTCCGGCTTCCTCTACAAGCCATACCTTATTTTTAAAAGAAAAATAAATATCATGTTTTACTTTTCTTTTATTTTGGTATTGAAAATGGTATTCATAATGTTTTTATATCAATATGTTGTGATTGAAAGGTGGAAATGTTATTTTTCCTTTATGCATGTTTTATTTGATACGATTATGTTGAGGTTCTTGGGCATTATTATGAAGACGGGTGGTTCCATGATAAACTAAGGGCGGGTGAGCCCGATATAGCTCTCCAATGCATTGGGTAACACGAAGGAGTGAAACTTTAAGGTTTCTCCAAAGATATTTAGGGAATATATTGTGATGGGTATTCCAAACATAACCAAGAGGGTTACTCCCTACGTAAGAATGTTATGAATGCCTCATGTTACCTTTATGTCTTATGATTTCTATGATTTATTCATGGTTTGATGAGGTATGTTAAAGTGCCTATGTTTTATGGGTAATGTATGATTTCATTATTATGTATATATGAACTCATGTTTTCTTTTCCATATTTTTATAACCCTTACTAAGCTTTATATGCTCATCCCATGTTTTTGAAATGTTTTTCACAGGTCAAGGGAAAGGTACTAGATGTGATGATAGTGTCAAGGATGTGTCAAGAAAGAATCCATGTTTTATTTTCAATATGTTTTTGTTGATGGGAAGATTGAATACAGTCTTTTTTGTAACCACTTTGTTTAAATGTGGAATGTAATGCAAGTTTCATGATCTAATTCTCTAAAACTCTAAACCTGAAAAGATCCTCAATGTGTAATCATGTAATAACTCAAGATTAAGTAAGGTTTAAGGTTGGGGCCTTATAGTTGGTATCAGAGGTCGGTTTAGATAAATTTAGAGGTTAGCGTATTCTTTAATCATAAGTGACATTGCCATAATGGTTAGGATTTCAGAAAGTGACCTAGTTTTAGATAAAGTGAATGAGTAAGTATATCTTAGTGTTTACCTTCCTCATTAGCACATGATGGTTTTTTTTGATATACTGACACTGAAATTTTTGTTTTTAGTGAATGGTTGTATCTAGCAGGCACCAAAGTGACAATTGGTTTGAAGGAAACTGGGGTGGTTCTTTGATTAAGAGACTGGATGAAATCAGGTATTCAATGATAAAACTCGTGGTTTTTCTAAACCAACTATCAAGGAGTCATGATCAACCACTTGAACCTTGGTATGTTCTGTGATGCATCATGTACGAGATGACCAATAGACGTCGATGTTCAGGTAATAATTATAAAGGTAACAATTAGAGTTTATATGATCCATACTTTTGAGGTAATGATGGGTTATTATATGATATGCTGGAAAATGAAAGGCGTGAGATAAACTTGAGGTTAAAATATGTAATGATCATTTTTGATGATTTTATCTGTTTTTGGGGAATTATTTTAGAATTATATAGTTTTGGAAAAAGGACAACACATTGACCGTGTGACAACCCGTCGCGTCGGACAAAGCTGTGGGAATCGAACCCACAACCAAAGTGCGACTGGTATTTATCGCCTACCACTGGACTACGTGAAGTCCCTGGTCAGTTTGACTGATTCTTTTTAGTTAGATGATATTATTAATTAAGTGTAAGTATATTTTTGGTTATCTATGGATATTTATTAACCTATCATGGAGAATATGTGATTAGGTTAATTACATTTCAATACGAGACATTAAGAGCAACTGATGTTGTTTGGAGATAAATGTTAAGATTTAACTTGGAAGACTATGTGACTAAATCCTTCAAATATTTGGGTTTCAATATTATATTGGTTTACATTGAAGAATTTTATGGACAAATTGGTTATCGAATGGTACTCATTGAGCTTTGGGTTTTGTTTGACAAATTTTTTGATTAAGAATAGATTTTCTTTTTATAAAGGGTTATCTTTTTTTGGATTATCTGACCTTGTACTAACCTTTCTGGTTTTGGTTTTGGTTAAAGTTTAAAGACATGGGATGTATATAGTTCTCTTTTGTGGATTAGGTGATTCTCTAAAAATTGATTATAATACTCTTAATGCGAACAAGTCTCCCTAAATACCTGTCTTTTGGAAAAAATATGAGTTTGATTAAGGAATCTAGTAAAATTTGGAAGTCAACATGACAAGTAAGTATGTTTCCTTATGTTTTATTTAAGCTCAAAAATAAATTCCTCAATAAAAAGTTACTTAAAGAAAAAATGTTGTCTATTAACTTTTCCTACTGGGGAACCCAACACCGTTTAACCCATCACAAGTTTGTGATTTTCTTATTGTTAACTTTCTCCTAAACATGTTTTCTATCACTCTCCATTAGAACATAACCCTATGTTTTCTCCTCCATGTCCATATTTTCGTACATGGAATCCTAGTATGGGTTAACTCGGGTGACCTCTATAATTCTCTTTCTTTATTTTAAAGTGACTGTTTTACCGAATCTTGTTCTGATGTGGGATTTTCAAGGATGTTTCCAAGCCCAATTTTAAAAATTGCGACGAAGCAATTCCCAAAAGGGTGGAAGGATGTAACACCCCAGGTAAATAAAGAATATGATATTTTCATATTTATCCATATTTGTGAATAAAATATTAATATGCCTTTAAAGGGTACTCTATGCTCGATAGCGTACCCAACATGAAACAACGAGTTTCTTGGGAATCTTACGTTGCACTCTAATAATAAAATAATATTATTTTAAATGGTAGTTAACATGTAGCCATTGTATTGGCGGGAATGGATATAAATAACTAAAATATGATTATATATGTTTTTAAATGTTTTTACATTTATCCAATAAATGATAAAGGCATAAAATATGGAAATAATTCAATTTTAGGCGTATATGCCCTAGTTTTCCCTAAAGGTTCACTTATCGCCTTTTGATGGCGAAACGTCATTAAATATAGTTTTGTTAACTCTTATACATTCTATTGGACCACATAAAACTCTTCTTAAGAATTGGGACATCAAAATTTACTTTGTGTAAATTTTTGGTATGTTTCTGATAAAGTTCATTTTTTTAATGAATAGTATAAAATGTAGTATTTTAATTCAAAACCTCTTTTTAATCTAATTTATTTATATTATTAGATTATCTTTTTAATTGGTTTTAAACTGAAATAAGAATATATTTTTACCATTAAATCCAACTGTGGTCGTTGGAATTAATTTCACTTTGAAATCAGACTTAAACTAATGTCAATCTTTTGATACTTATTGTTTCATAAAAACAAGCTATTTGCTCTGACAGCTGGAATTAATTATTAAATTAATTAATGTGACTTATATATTTTTAATTTTGTAAAATAGACTTCATTTTGAATTCAGAATATCAAATATAGATTAGGGTGAATTTTTGGTATTTTTCTGAAAAACTTCAATTTTTGATGAATAGTGAAACCACAAAGTGGTACTTATAAAAACTGATTTTTCATTTAAATGAAATTTTACCACATCTGTGTTTTGAATTTCAAAAATCTGACATACATGTTTTTCATTAATAAGTAAAATGTGGTTCAATGAGATTAAAATAATTTTTTTGGTGAATAGTAACTTTTAAGTTCTTAATCGTGATTCGTGGTAATTACTGTAGTTTAAGGTAAAAATAATGCTTTAATAATATAAAATGACCTAGACACATGTCCTAACCTTATTGGATGTGTCATGGCCGACCAAGAAAAGCCATGGGTCAACTTGGGGACCCCATGGAACCACTTTGGTTGGGAAATGACATAAATAACTTTTTATTTAATGTAAAAGTAAAAATGACACAAACATAATATGTTTTAAGAAAACAATTTTTATGTGTGGTTATATAGATAATATATTTGATTATAAATAGTTATTGGAAACCTAAAAAGATTTCCTACATCATAGTATTTTTTTTATAATTTTTACACTTTAAATAAATTAAATTATTTATGACATCATGATGATGCATCAATGACCTCATTATTTGACGATTTAACTAAAAATGAATGATAATGTAAAATATAAGACCTACACATGTCCAAAACCTATTAGATGGGTGGATTTCTAACCATTATCACCTTATACTAGAAATACATCAATGTGGGACCTTTAAAATCCGAAACTCTTTTGAAAATAAAGTAACATTTTCTAACTTTACAAGAGTGCCCCTCCTCTCCTCTTATAAAAGGCCCCATCTCTACCTCCTTACCCACACTCCCAAGGCCTTTAGATAGGCCAAACTCTGCCCATTTTGTCTATACACTTCCCTGTCTTACTCCTTGAAGCCTCACTTTGGGCATAAGTCTTCCCAAGGAAGCCTTTGAGCACAAACCAAAGGGAGTTACCCGATTTTAAGGTAATGTCTTCACTTGAGTCCTTTTGTTTTATTTTGCTTCTACAACCCCCTAAACTCTTTTCATTCATTTCTTTTGTAACAAATACAGTATCATCAATACAGTAGGATGTTGTTATAAGAAGTATTTGAGCTACACTTTCACACACCTACATCTAATGGTTAAATAACATACTGTTTCCGTGGATGGCGAATTTCGGCCTCCCGAAACGATGATTGTTCAACATTATTTTAACACCTTCAAAGGTGGCCATTAAGATGACACTATATTTATATATGATATATAATATGTTTATGTTTTCCTTAATCTTCTGTATTTTTCATTTTGGGTATACCTTTATGGTTTCCATTATGGGTAAATGCGATATCTTCTTTTAAGGAAGTGCGGACTACCGCCCCCTCAAAGTGATGTGATTCGTTAATGCCATATGTGGGATGTATAAAGGATGAATTTAATGATATTATATATTATACCATACTGGAAATAAAATACTATTATGTATCATTATGTTTTAATTCCATTAAATATGAAATAGAAATGGAAGTAGCGTTCATGCGTACGTACGGCTTACCATCTCCATGAACGGTACATTTCATTTCTTATCTCAAAATGTTATGTAATATTATAAGTACATATATATAATGGATATATATTTAATATGTTACATCAAAATTATGGATATCATTCTGGAATTATAACATATATATATCTCTCTCATTTTGTTTTAATTCCATTAATATGACAAAAAATGAAAGTAGCATTCATGCGTTCGTGCGGCCTACCATCTCCATGAAAGGTGCTTTTAGTTTTTTATCTCCAAATGATATGGAATATTATGAAATTAATATCTACTGGATATATATGATATTTTAATCATTAATACTATTCTGGATTTTATTTACTTATAACTACATGGGCAATCGTTTTTCAAACAAGTTCATTTTTGACTCATGTACCAAACATCGGCAAAAACGTCTGATATGATCTAACATTATTAAACAATTATTATAAAATTATAATATGTGATATGAACTGAATAATAATCTATAAATGAGTTACTTAGGGAATTATTAATTTACCAAAGTTTATTATTCAGGAATATAAAGAAACGAACAAGACAAGTTGGACTTGAGGAAAGAGATCCTAATCCTCTCTTTCTTTTTAAGTACACTCTTTTATGTCATTCTCTATAATCTCATATTTCTTGTTATTGGGATGTTATTTTATATTAATCATACTGTAATTTTAATGTTCATATGATGAGAGACCCTATTCTCTCTCATCAATCCATTTTGGAAGTTTTGAGTGGCGTCGTTAGGCTGCCGATTTTTCGTAAGGGATCCGACTTCTCTCTTTCTTTTTAAGTACTCTCCTTTATGTCACTTCTTTTAAGATCCTCTTTGTTATGTTGGGTGATTTTCTTTTATTTTCATCTTTCTATAAACTTTAATTTAATATGATGAGATACCCTATTTGATCTCATCAATCCATTTTTGTAAGTTTTATGTGGCGACGTTAGGCTGCCGAGTTTTCGTAAAGGATTATTCATCTCAGTTTTATTCCCATGAGATTTATGCTACATTTTCCACAATTTCCTTTGAGTGGTGTATGTACTGCCCATTATTCTACTCTTTGTGTAATATACTTTCGTTTATGAGTATTTACATCAATGATTTATTGTCCTTCTTTCATGGGGTGTATGTTTTGAAAGATACCCAAGTCTGTAAGGGAACTTTTCACCCTCCTCTTTTTTAAAAGACTTCTTCTGTTGGGTCTTTTAATTACATATTTTTATGTTGGAATATGTTCTCATATATCTTTATTGATGTAAATTTTATGTCCAGGTGATGAGATACACTTTTTATCTCTCATCAACTCATTTTGATATGACGCCGTTAGGCTGTCAAGGGAACTTCTTAACCCAATTTCGATTTCTTTGGGTTCAACATGTAGTAATTGAATATGTCATCCTTTGAATATGTGTGAATGAACTTTTATTATTTTAAACATAGTATCCACTTATATTTGGTGTATTCATTTGTCACATATTATTATATAATTGATTTATCCTTAAACCAAGGATATCGTCTTTGTGTGGGACTTCGTCTCAATCTCCTTTCATTGAGGCATATTTTATTTTATACACAACATTCTTTTATACAGTGTATAAACCCCTTTGACTTTTATGTTTATCCAAAATGAATCTTTTTTATATGAAGCGTTTTACAAAATGACAAAAGGGAATGTTTTTGTTGTACGTATGCGGCGACAACGACTTCTCCGCCGCCGTGACCGTTATTTGGGTTTCGGCTTCCTCTACAAGCCATACCTTCTTTTTAAAAGAAAAATAAATATCATGTTTTAATTTTCTTTTATTTTGGTATTGAAAATGGTTTTCATAATGTTTTTATATCAATATGTTGTGATTGAAAGGTGGAAATGCTATGTTTCCTTTATGCATGTTTTATGTGATACGATAATGTTGAGGTTCTTGGGCATTATTATGAAGATGGGTGGTTCCGTGATAAACTAAGGGCGGGTGAGCCCGATATAGCTCTCCAATGCATTGGGTAACGCGAAGAAATGAAACGTTAAGGTTTCTCCGAAGAGATTTAGGGAATATACTGTGATGGGTATTCCAAACATAACAAAGAGGGTTACTCCCTACGTAAGAATGTAATGAATGCCTCAAGTTACTTATATCTCTTATGATTTCTATGATTTATTCATGGTTTGATGAGGTATGTTAAAGTGCCTATGTTTTATGGGTAAATTATGATTTCATTCTTATGTATATATGAACTCATGTTTCCTTTCAATTTTTTTATAACCCTTACTGAGCTTTTTATGCTCATCTCATGTTTTTGAAATGTTTTTCACAGGTCAAGGGAAAGGTACAAGATGTGATGATAGTGTCAAGGATGTGTCAAGAAAGAATCCATGTTTTATTTTCAATATGTTTCTCTTGATGGGAAGATTGAATACTGTCTTTTATGTAACCACTTTGTTTAAATATGGAATGTAATGCAAGTTTCATGATCTAATTCTCTAAAACTCTAAACCTGAAAATATCCTTAATGTGTAATCTTGTAATAACTCAAGATTAAGTAAGGTTTAAGGCTGGGGCCTTATAGTGTGTACTCTCATGTACACAATGTTTACTTTTCATCATTTAATTGTTCTTCTGGCGGCTACTTTTCACCACCACACTATTCATCTGCCGTCATGAGTACACGACGTGTATTTTTTAATACAAGGCGTGTACTATCGCTCAGCTGGGGGGTACTCCCACCACCTTACTATTCACATTCCGACTGATTAAACAACATTTAAATACCAAGTACACGATTTAAAATTAGTGTTTACACCCTTCATCACGGATAGGCCTATAGGCCCAGTGCACTCATCCCACACGGCCAAAGTACATGTTGTGTGGAAAAGTACACGGTGTGTACCCATAAAATTAGGAATTTTCCCCATTTTCCTTATTTTCTCAAAAAAACTAAAGGAAAACGTAAATGAAGAAACATGTACCTCATGAATAAAACGAGGTTCTTACACTACTGACCACAAGGACAACTTGTAATTATAAGAAGTCCATTTTTGACTCAAGTCCCAAATATCAACCAAATGACCATTATTAACATAAATGATTGTATAATGTCTATAACATGGTAATAAGTGGTATAAAAGAATAATAATTTTTAAAAAGGTTCATAATCAAGTACAAATTAACTTTTTTTTATTATTCATGAAGAATAAGGAACAAACGAGTCAAGTCGGACATGATGTAAGGGATTTCTTATCTCACTTTTAATTTTGTAAGATTTCCATTTTTCACCACTTATTTATTTCCCATGGTGTATTGTTTACTTCTATTTGATATTCATATTATCATGATTCTCTTTATATTCATGGTATTTTGTGATTCAACTGGTTGTTATTAACTTTTGGTCATGCTACTCGATTGATTACAACATGGTAAGGTGTTTTCATCTCACTTTTTATTCCCATGTGATTCATTCTATATTGCCACTATTTCCATATGTGTAGTTTATGTACTACCCATGATTGTATTCAATGTGTAATATACTTAAATTTATTGGTATTTAAATATTCATTATATGATCCGTCTTTCATGGGGTGTATGTTTAGTAAGTTACCAAATCGGTAAGGGAACCATTCAACATCCCCTTTTTCAAAGACTTATTTTTTTATGTTTTTTAGTTTACATATTCTTATGTTGGTACATGATCCTCTATATCCTTATTGATGTAAATTTTATATCCATGTTATGAGATAACCTTTTCTCTCTCATAAATTCATTTTCTGAATTTTAAAGTGACACGGTTAGACTGGAATGTTTCTGTAAGGGAACTTCATCACCCAATTTCAATTCTTTGGGTTAAACGTCTACTTATTCATTATGTCGTTATACGAATATGTGTTAATAACCTTTGATTGTTTTAAAATCAATATCACTTATATTGGGTGTATTATTATTTGTCACACAAAATTAGGTCATTGATTTATCCTTAATGTATGGATATCATCTTTATAAGGGATTTCGTCTCAATTTACATTCCATTGTGACTTCATTACTACCATGAATGAATTCACTATTATGTAGTGTATATACTGTCCTTTGGAATATTATATCATGAATCCATTTATTCTCATGATATTATAATGTTATAATTAAATGTTATTCCTTAATTATTTGTATTCAAGCATCTCTGATTTCGTTAAAAACACTTTAACTGAAATATCGTTTTAAATGTTTTAATGATTTATTCTTATAAATATTTTTCATTAAACTCTGTGATTTTAAAATTATTTTTAGGATTTATTTATATGGACATTAATGCTTTCATATTATAATTCATTTAAAAACATCGAAGTAGTATGGGACATTTTGATTCAAAAATATCTTTATTAAATGTTTTAAATGGTTTTGAATATGATTCGATAAAGAATTGTTTATTTCAATATATAGATATGATATATTGTGATTGGAATGTATAAATGTTATCATTCCATTATTATTGTGTTATGTGTTACGAATATGTTATGGTTATTGGTAATTTTTTATATATATTTGTTTTTTGATGACAAACGTAGGGCGGGTGAGCCCGAGATAGGTCTCTAATGCATTGGGTATCATGAGAATGGTCAATGCGATGTTTCTCCTAAGAGATTTAGGTAATATACTATGATGGGTATTCCAAGTGTAACTCAAAATTTAGGTGTCATAGCTATAATTTAGGTTTTATATGGATGCTATGAGTAACCTTTATGATTTATGATTTTTGTGTGTTATTCATAAATCTTATGATTTCATAAGTAATGTTATGATTGAAAATTTTGGATTCATTGATTTTTATTTATTGATGGGCTAGTGTTTTCCATCCTTTTTTTATAACCCTTACTGAGCTTTTAATTCTCATCCAATTTTTTGAAATGTCTTTTACTGGGTATAAGGAATGGTAAGAGAAAGGTCGTGTTCAAGAAGATTTATATCAAGAAAAGAACTTTAGTTTTATTTAAGGAGATTTATTTTTGTGAAACATTGGATAATGTTGAAGTGTATTTTTTGTAATTTTTTAGATGTAATGTAAAATTAATGTCCTAATTCTCTAAAACAGTAAACCTAAAAAAGATCCTCAATGTAAACTATTCATTTAATTCAATATTATGTAATGTTTTAAGTCCAGATCCTTATAGGAACTCTCCCCAAATTGGTGGCACTCTACAGTTATTAAAATTTGTCCCTAAGAGAGAAAAAGTTATGAAAACAGATTCAATGTGGAAAATATCTGGTATAGAGGGATGGAATGTCTAAGAATTAATGATTGAAAAAAATAGTTTACAAGATTCTCTTTTTAAAAAACTATTGTTAGTTATTATTTGATTAATTGGATATGATTTTGGAAATTTTTGTTGACATGTTTTATTGATTTATTACATATTAATAGGGTGATTCACAACATTGTGGTGTTAAATGAGTTTCATTATTTTTAAGGATATATTGATGTAGATTCATGAAGATGGGTTTTTTCTTGTGAAGGGAATAAAATATATGTGTGTGTGTGTGTGTTTTTGTGATTATATATATATATATATTGGTTGGTTTGGGATGTTTGGATAGAGTTAAAAGAAATATTTTAGGCTAACTATGGCGAGAAGTTGAAGTATCTCACCACCCTTTAAAGGTAGGGGTATGCTCTAAAATTATATAATATATGGTTGGGTGAAAAAAATAGATCAAGTGCATATATGTGGGTTTTTTCTAACACAAAGAGCACATAGCGATGCTAAGGAAGAGGTACTACATACGAGGTGACATAGTGGACCTGTCGAAAAGGGAGGTATTAAGGGATTTATCTGTGTGTTTCTAATATGTTTGGAGTAATAAATGACACATGAAAATAAATAATTTTTTGATATGATTATAAATAAGGATATATATTAAGTTGATAAAATTCATGTGGAAATGAATATGAACATCATCTTTTTTTTCATATTTAACATCCAGTAATTTAATTTTCATGGGGATTTTGAGTTTAACATAGGTTCTTTGATCTATATATTCTATGATAAATGAATTTCCAATGGTAATGTGGCTACACTATAAAGGATCCTTTTGTTACCATGAAAATTGTATAAACCACATCATGATAATATTTTTCAGTACAAGGGAATTGAATTGGTTTTGAAAGGTCAATGATGGACACATTGCTACTATTCAGAAGTTTCTAGAAATTATGATATGTGAATTTATTATTTAAATGTTGAAATGATGGTCTTTTCACCATAAAAACCAAGTTTAATCACAGATGTTTATAATTGATCTTTCTAGAGTTTAGCTTTAGTTCATAAGTCCAGTTAATGCCTCAAAAGATGTAACATGGATTCTAATTATAAAAACAAAGGTTAATTAGTTAATATTATATTTTAATATATTTAATTCTAAAATAAAATGGCTTAATCTTAGTAATTTATTATTTGAAGGGAAATTATCAATTTTTTAGGTTTCAAAAATACTTTTTGCATTTTTGAAAAAATTATTTATTTTTTTGGATTTTTAATAATTTTTATTTACATTCATATTTATGTCATAAAATTAAATAAACTTTTAAAAATTGAAATTTTCATTTTTTGGATTCCTTTTTCAGTATGATACTTTGCATTCAATTTTACCAATATTGGAATACCACTATAGAAGTAAAGAATGATGCTCAAAAGTGGGGCCACAAAATCTATATATAGTTTTTAGGAATTTTAATGTTTGAACGATATCTCAGAATTTACTAGTCCAAATAATATGACATTCCTCCAGAAGGTATGTGTTATGATAAAAAAATATCATTAAATATAAAAATCAATATTCATCCATTTTCAAGGACATAAATTCATGTAAATTCAAAGAATGAAAATTTTAATAATCTTTCAAGCTAGAAATTTTTTCTATTTTAATTAAGTTATAACCATTTCAACACATTTTCAATGAATATTAAATTTTATAGGATAAATAAAATGATACATGGGTGAAACTTTATAGATGACAAATTTTCCATATTCATCTATTTATTGGGAAATAAATTCATTAACTTTTGTAGGAGATGTTTGGATAGATATTGAGACTCCACTAATCCTTATAAATTTTTTCTTCTATGTAAATTAAAGGATTTAGATATTTTTCAATATATAAGGAGGGTTTTTTGTAACATCCTATGTGAATAAATAATATTAAATTCTCATTTTTATCAATATTTGTGAATAACATTTTAATATTACTTTAAAGGGAATGCTATTCTCTATAGCGTACCCAATACACAACAACGAGTTTTTTTGAAATCTTATGTTGCAAACTAATAATATAATAATATTATTATAAATAGTTAATGCCTATCCGTTGTAATAGAAAGAATGAACAGAACTAACTAAAAAATTATTTCATATGTTTGTTAAATATTTTTACACTTATCCAACAAATGTAGGAGGCTTAAAATGCAAATGAATCCAAATTTTAAGAATAAATACTCTAATATTTTTTAAAGATTACTTTACCGCCTTTTGATGGAGAACCTTTTCAAAATATAAATTTTGACAATTTTATAAGCTATATTTTTCAAAATAAACTTATTCTTTAGAATTGGGACATTGAAATCTAATATGGATAAATGTTTTTATTTTTTCTGACAATATTTATTTTGTAATGAGTAGTGAAAATACTACATTTTACTTCAACATTGCTTTTACATATAATTTAATAATATGGTTACATTATATATTTTAATTGATTTAAAGTGTAATTATAATATCTTTTTACCATTTAATTCAATGGTGGTCATTATAATTAATTTTACATTGAAAATGGACATAAAAAGTGTTAATCTTTCGATAGATATTATTTCATAAAAACATGCTATTTGTTTTGACAGTGGGAATAAACTATATGATTTATTAATTATACATATATGATCTGAATTTGGAAAAATGGAAATCATTTCTTAATTTGGAATATCAAATATATCTTAGGGTTAATTTTTGGTATTTTTTTGATAATGTCTTTTTTTAATGAATAGTGAAAAATACAGTTTTTTTAATTCAAAACTACATTTTCATCAAATTGATTTATATATTCAGATTGCAATTTTATTTTTTTAATGTATAATTGAAATATGTTTTTATCACTTCATACAATTTGGTTAATTTTAAGTAATTTCACTTTTCAATTGGATGTAACAACAAGTCAATATTTTGATAAATTTTACTTGTTAAAAACCCATCTTTTGTTTTAACAATGCGATTTACATTTAAATTAATTAATACAATTTCTGTGGTTTGAATTTGATAAAATGGATTCCATATCTGGAATCAGACGGTCCAAATT
Source organism: Viscum album (assembly GCA_963277665.1). Classification (NCBI taxonomy): domain Eukaryota; kingdom Viridiplantae; phylum Streptophyta; class Magnoliopsida; order Santalales; family Viscaceae; genus Viscum; species Viscum album. Next base: position 63,588,174 of record OY728165.1, on the reverse strand, counting down.
ATGTAATTAAGAGTCTTTTTTTTTGGACATTATGAATAGTAACGACGGTAATTATCTTTAATTATCCTATTTAATTAGTAATCGGGTAATTAATGGTAAGAAAATAATTCCATAAAAATATAAAATGACAACAACATGTGTCCTAATTCTATTGGTGGTGTCATGGACGACCATAGGATCCCTTGTTCCAACCTTGGGACCCCATGGAATCAGTTTAGTGTGATAGTGACCTTTTATCATATATTTTTTTAAAGAAAGGAAAATGTAACCAAAGTATGTAAAACCTAAGTAAAATAATTATAATTTTGTCTACATAGATGATCTGTTGAAATATAAATATTTATTTAAAATCTAAAAATATTTCCTACATCATAGTATTTTCTTATAATTTTTATACATTAAATACATTAAATTTTATATGACACCATGATGATGTAGTGATTATCTCATTAATGAACGATTTAAATAAAATGAAAATAAAATGTAAAATATAAGACATATACTTGTGAAAAACTGATTGTATGAGTATATTTAGAACCCTTATCACCTTATCCTTGAAATATTTCAATGTGAGTCTTTTAAAATTCAAAACTCATTTTAATAAAATGTAACATTTCATGACTTTCCGAGATTGCCCCTTCTCCCTCTTTTAAAAAGGACCCCACCTCTACCTCCTTAAACACACCGTTCAAGACATTGGCTCGCCCAAACTCTACTAATTCCATCTCTCCACATCTCTCTCTTCATCATAGAAGACTTAACTTAGGTAGAATGATATTCAAAGAACCCTCTTGGTTCAAACCAAATGGAGTTACCCGATTTAAAGGTAAAGTATTCTCTAATGTTATTTTATTTTATTTTGCCTCTCCAACCCCCTAAAGTCTTTTAATTCATTTTTATTGTAAAAAACCAGTATATTCAATATAATATGTTGTTTTTTATGAGAATTATTTGAGATAAACTTGCTCACACCTCCATCTAATGGTCTAAGATCATAGGATTTCCATTGATGGCGAGTTACTACCTCACGAAACGATGATTGTTCTATCTTATCCTACCACCTCTCATGGTGGCCATTATAATAGAAATATATTTATTTATGATATATATTATATTTATTTCTTATATATTTTTCTTTTTTTTTTACATTTAAGACATACCTTTATGCTTTGCATGTTGTGCAAATGCGATAATTTCATTTGAGGAAGTGTGGACTACCACCCCCTCAAGTGATGTGACTCGTTCATGCAATACATGGAATGTATAAAGAATGAAATTAATTAAAATATTTGACATATTTAACATATATATTATACTGGAATTATAATATATATATATATCTCCCATTTTTTTTTAATTCCATTAAATACGAAATAGAAATGAAGGTAGCGTTCATGTATACGTACAGCTTACCGTCTCCATGAACAGTGCATTTAATTTCGTACCACTAAGTGGTATGTAATATTCTAAATTAAAGTATATACTAGATATATATGATATATATGATATCTAAATCATGAATATAATTCGGGATATAATGGATATTTTACAACATGAACAACATTTAATTATAACAAGTTTATTTTTTACTCAAGTACCAATGATCGACAAAACGACCGTTATTAACATAAATAATTACATAATGTTCATAACATGGTAATAAGTGATATAAAAGGAATAATGAACATGAAAAAGGTTCTTAAGAAAGTAGAAATTAAATATAGTTTATTATACTTAAATATAAAGAAACGAACAAGACATGTCGGACTTGAGGTAAGGGATCCTACCTATCTCTTTCTTTTTAAGTATTCTCTTTTATGTAGTTTCTTTTATGCTTATATTTATTTTGGTGGGGGATTTTATTTTCTATTAATAATACTCTAATTTCTATTTCATATGATGAGAGACCCTATTTGATTTCATCAATCCATTTTTTGGAAATTTTAAGTGGAGCCATTAGGCTGCCGAGATTTCGTAAGGGATTTTTCATCTCACTTTTATTCCCGTGCGATTTATGAAACATTTGCCAATATTTACTCTGAGTGGTGTATGTACATCCCATTATTCTACTCTTTGTGTAATATAATTTTGTTTATGATTATTTACATCAATGATGTATATTCCTTCTTTCATGTGGCGTACGTTTCGAAAGTTACCCAAGTCTGTAAAGGAACCTTTCACCCTCCTTTTTTTTAAAGTCTTATATTGTTAGGTCTTTTAATTTACATCTTATTATGTTGGGATATGTTCTTATATTTTCTTATTGATGTAAAATTTATTTCCAGGTGATTAGATACCCTTTTTGTCTCATCAAATCATTTTCTAAATTTTAATGTGACGATGTTAGGCTGTCGAATTTTTACAAGGGAACTTCTTAACCCAATTTCAATTTCTTTGTGTTTAACTTGTAGTTATTGAATATGTCATCCTATGAATATATGTGAATGACCTATGGTTGTTTTACACTTAATATCCACTTATATTGGGTGTATTTATATTTTTCACACATAATTATGAGATTGATTTATCCTTAATTTAATGATACCTTGTTTATAAGGGATTTCATCTCATTTTACATTTCTATTGAGACTTTATTGTTGTTATGCACCGATTCACTCTTATATGGTGTATATACTATCCTTAGGAATATTATATCTTGAATCCATTTATTCTCATGATATTATAATGTTCTGATTAATTGTTATTTCTCAATTATTTTTATTCAAGTGTCTCTCATTTTGTTAAAAAATCTTTAACTAAAATATCATTTTTAATGTTTTAATGATTTATTATTATAAATATTTATCATTAATATCCATGTTTTCAAAATGGTTTTTAAGGATTTATTTATATAGATATTAATGTTTTAAAATGTTAAAATCTTCAATATGATATAGCACTTAGTCTCAATATCTTTTCATTGAGGAATATTTTTTTTATACAAAAATTTATTTTATACGATGTATAAACCCCTTTCGCATTTACTTTTATTCAAAAGGAATATTTTTATATGAATAATTTTACTAAATGAATAAAGGAAAATTTTTTACGTATGTGGAGACAACGACTTCTCTGCCACCGTGACCATTATTTGAGTTTCGGCTTCCTCTACAAGCCATACCTTTTTTTAAAATGAGAAATAAATACCATGTTTTACATTTTTTTTATTTTGGTATTGAAAATGGATTTGATAATGTTTTTATTATATAAAAGTGTTTTGATATATTTTTATTGAAATGTGGATATGTTATGCTTCCTTTATGCATGCTTTATGTGATACGATAATGTTATGGTTCTTGGGCATTGTTTATGAACACGGGTGGTTCCGTTCTAAACTAAGGGCGGGTGAGCCCATGATACCTCTCTAATATATTGGGTAATGTGAAGGAGTTAAACTCTAAGGTTTCTCCAAAGAGATTTATGGAATATACTATGATGGTTATACCAAACGTAACCATGAGGGTTACTCCCTACGTAAGATTATTATGAATGAATCAGGTTTCCTTTACATCTTATGATTTCTATCAGTTATTCATAAATCTTTTTATTTTATGTGGTATGTTAATGTGATTATGTTTTAAGAGTAAAGTAAAATTTCATTGATTCTTATGTATACATGGTCTAATGTTTTCTTTCCATATTTTTTTAACCCTTACTGAGTTTTTTATTATCATCCCATGTTTTTGAAATGCTTTACAAAGGACTTAAAGATGAATAGGGTCAAGGATGGGATCAAGGAAAGACAAGATATCTAAAACATGGAACTGGACATGTTTCTTTTTAAGAGTTTTTATTTTATGATGGAAACTGAGTAGAAGTGTCTACATTGTAATCTTGTGTGATTTAATAGTTATGTCATAATTCTCTAAAACTCTAAACCTGAAAAGATCCTCAATGGTAATTATTCATTTAAATAAATATTATGTAATGTACTAAGGTCGGGTCCTTATAGTAGGTATCAAATGTCGGTTTAGATAACATTAGAGGTTAGAGTGTTGTTTAAGCATAAGTGACAAGTTGTGTATAGCCACAATGGTTAATATATTCGATAGAGTCATTCTTATTTATGAATGTTGGAATGGGTTTTAGATAACTTGGATAATTATATCTTATTTTTTATATTCCTCTTTAGTACATGATGATTTTGTTGATATACTCACACTGACATTTTTGGTTTTAGTAAATTGATGGATCTAGAAGGCACCAAAGTGACAATGGGTTTGAAGGAAACTGTGGTGATTCTCTGATTAAGAGACTGGATGAAATGGGGGACTCAATAAGAAATCTCATGGTTATTATAAACCAACTATCCTGATTCATGATCAACCACTTGAACCATGGAGAGTTCTCTAATGCATCATATATGAGAGAACCAACTCGATGTGGAAGATCAGGAAATAATTATAAAGGTAACCATTAGGGTTTATATGATCCTTACTTTTGAGGTAATTATGGGTTATTATATGTTATGATGGAATATGAACGAGATGAGATAAACTTGAGGATAAATTATGTTATGGTTATTTTTGAATATTTTATCGCTATTTGGGGAATGTTATAAGAATTTTGTAGTTTTGGAAAAAGGACAACATGTAGACCGTGTGACAACCTGTTGTGTCGGATGAAGCTGTGGGAATCGAACCCACAACAAATGTGCGACTGGTATTTTTCACCTACCACTGGACTACGTGAAGTCCCTTATTAGTTTGACTAATTCATTTTAGTTAGATAATATTATGAATCTATAATAAGTTGATTTTTGGTTATCTATGGAAATTATTAACCAATCATGGAGGATATGTGATTAGGTTAATTACTTTTCCGAATGAGACTTTATGGGTAACTGATGTTATTTGGAGATAAATGTTAAGGTTTATCTTTGAAGACTATGTGATTTAATATTTCAGATATTTGGGTTTTGAATCTTATTTTTGACTAATTTGAATAATTTTTGGGAAAGATTTTTATTTAATGGTGTTTGTTGAACTTTGGGTATTGTTTGGATAATTTTGGAGATTAAGAATAAATTTTTTTTACGGGGATTATCAATTTTGGGTATTATCTGATATTGTAATAACCTTTTTGGTTTTTGTTTTGGTTAAGGTCTAAAGACATGGGAAATATATAGTTATCATTTTTGGATTAGTTTATTGTCAAGAAGTTTATTATAGTACTCTTAATGAGAACAAGTCTTCCTAAATTCTCATCTATTGGAGAAAATATGAGTTGGTGTAAGAAATATAGTAAAAGTTGAAAGTAAACATTATAAGTAATATGTTTCCTTATGATTTAATTATGCTCATAAATAAATTCCTCATTGAAAATTAACTTAAAACTAAAATTTTGTTTGTTAACTTTTCCTAATGGGGAATCAAATACAGTTTAACCCATCACAGGTTTGTGATTTTCTCACGGTTAACTTTCTCCTAAACATGTTTTCTATCACTCTCACTTAGAACATGACCCTTTGTTTTTTCTTCCATATCCATGTTTTCCTACATGGAATCCTTTTATGGGTTAACTCGGGTGACCCATTTACTTCTTTTTCTTTCTTTTATAGTGATAGTTTTATTGACTCTTTTTCCAATGTGGGGCTTTCAAAGAAGTTTCCATACCCAATTTTAAAAATTGTGAGGACGCAATTCCCAAAAGGGGGGGAAGTATGTAACATCCCAGGTAAATAAATAATATTATATTCTCATTTTTATCAATATTTGTGAATAAAATGTTAATATTACTTTAAAGGGAATGCTATCCTCGATGTCGTACCCAATACGCAACAATAAGTTTCTTTGAAATCATCTGTTGCACACTAATAATATAATAATATTATTTTAAATAGTAAATTCCTAGACGTTGTAATGGCGGGAATAAATAAAACTAAATAAAAAATTATTACATATGTTTGTTAAATATTTTTACATTTATCCAATAAATTTCAGAGGCTGAAAATGTAAATGAATCCAATTTTAAAAATAAATACTCTGATATTTTTAAAAGATTGTTTTACCACCTCTTGATGGAGAACCTTTTTAAAATATATCTTTTGAAAATTTTATAAGATCTAATTTTCAAAATAAAGTTATTATTTATAATTGGGACATTTAAATCTACTTGGATAAATTTTTGGATTTTTTCTGACAATGTTCATTTTTTAAATGAATAGTGAAAAATAATGCATTTTACTTCAAAACCGATTTTTCATATAATTTAATAATATATTTATATTATATTTTTTAATTTTTTTAAAGTGTAATTAGAATATATTTTTAACATTTAATTCCATGGTGGTCATTAGAATTAATTTTACTTTGAAAATGGACATGAACAAGTGTCAATCTTTTGATAGATATTATTTCTTAAAAACACACTATTTGTTTTGACAACGGGAATTAACTATAAGATTTATTAATGAATCTTATATGTATTGAATTTGGTAAATGTAAATAATTTCTGAATTTGGAATATCAAATATAGCTTGAGGTTAATTTTTGGTATTTTTCTGATAATCTCTTTTTTTAAATTAATAGTGAAAAATACAGTTTGTTTAATTCAAAACTACCTTTTCTCCAATTTATTTATATATTTATATTTTCAATTTAATTGTTTTTAATGTATAATTGAAATATTTTTTTATCAATTAATAAAATTTTGTTCGTTATAAGTAATTTCACTTTTCAATTGGAGGTAAAAACAAGTCAATATTTTGAAAAATTTTACTTCATAAAAAACCGTCTTTTGTTTTGACAACAGGATTTACATTAAAATTAATTAATAAAATTTCTGTGTTTCTAATTTGATAAAATGGATTTCATATTTGGAATCATAAGGTCCAAATTATTTAATTAAGTCTCTTTTGTTTTTGGACATTATGAATAGTAACGACGGTAACTATCTTTAATTATCGGGTTTAATTAGTAATCGGGTATTTAAGGGAAAGATAATAATATCATAAAAATCTAAAATGATCCCAACATGTGTCATAATTATATTGGTGGCGTCATTTCTGACCATGGTATGCCTTGTGCCGACTTCAGGACCCCATGGAATAACTTTAGTGTGATAGTGACCTTTAATCATATTTTTTTAAGAAAGGAAAATGTAACCAAAGTATGTAACACCTAAGTAAAAAAAACTTAATTTTTTCTACATAAATTATCCCTTTTACTATAAATATTAATTGGAAGGCTAAAAATATTTCCTACATCATAGTATTTTTTTTATAATTTTTAGACATTAAATAAATTTAATTTTTTATGACACCATGATGATGCAGTGATTACCTCATTAATGAACGATTTAAATAAAATAAAAAGACAATGTAAACTCTAAGATTATAATTGTGAAAAACCTATTTTATGAGTATATTTAGAACCCTTATCACATTATACTCGAAATATTTCAATGTGGGACCATTAAAATCCGAAACTCATTTTAATATAAAGTAAAATTTCATGACATTCCAAGAGTGCCCCTCTCCCTCTTATAAAAAGGCTCCCACCTCTACCTCCTTACCCACACCTCTCAAGCCATTGGCTCGGCCAAAATCTGGTCATTTCATTTCTCCAATTCCCCCTATTAATCATAGAAGACTTAACTTAGGCATAATACTCTTCAAGAAACCCTCTTGGTTGAAACCAAAGGGAGTTACCCGATTTAAATGTAAAGTCTTCTCTAATGTTCTTTTGTTTTATTTTGCTTCTCCAACCCCCTAAAATCATCTTATTACTTAATTTTGTAACAAAAAAAGTATATTAAATATTCTAGGATGTTTTTATGAGACGGATTCGAGCTACACTTACACACACCTCCATCTAATGGTTAAAGAACATACTATTTCCATGGATGGCGAATTACTACCTCACGAAACGATGATTGTTCTATCTTATCCTACCACCTCTCATGGTGGCCATTATAATGGAACTATATTTATTTATGTTATATATTATATTTATTTATTCTCTTGGATTCTTTATTTTATATTTAAAACTTACCTTTATTCTTTTCCTGTTGTGCAAATCCAATAATTTCATTTGATGAAATGTGGACTACCACCCCCTCAAGTGACGTGACCCGTTCATGCAATACATGAAATGTATAAAGAATGAAATTATTGAAAATATGTAAACTATATAACCAATATATTATACTTGAATTATAATATATATATATATATATATCTCATTTAGTTTTATTTCCATTATATACGAAATAGAAATGAACGTAGCGTTCATGTGTACGTACGGCTTACCGTCTCCATGAAAAGTGCATTTCATTTCGTACCTTTAAATGTTATGTTATATTATAAATGGAAATATATACTAGATATATATGATATATATGATATATAAATCACGAATATAATTATGGATATAATGGATATTTTACCACATGAACTACTGGTAATTATAACAAGTTTATTTTTGACTCAAGTACCAATGATCGAAAAAACGACCGTGATTAACTTAAATAATAACATAATGTTCATAACTTGGTAATAAGTGATATAAAAGGAATTATTAACTTGAAAAAAGTTCTTAAAAAAGTATAAATTAACTCAAGTTTATTATTCAGGAATATAAATAAATGAACAAGATAAGTCGGACTTGAGGTAAGGGATCCTACCTATCTCTTTCTTTTTAAGTACTCTCTTTTATGTAATTTATTTTATGATTCTATTTCTTATGTTGAGGGATTTTTTTTATATTAATATTAATGTAATTAATATTTAATATGATGATAGACCATATTTGATTTCATGAATCCATTTTTTTGAAATTTTATGTGGCGCCATTAGGCTGCCGAGATTTCGTAAGGGATTTTTCATCTCACTTTTATTCCCATGAGATTTATGCAACGTTTCCTACTATTTCCTTTGAGTTGTGTATGTACTGGCCATTATTCTACTCATTTTGTAATATACTTTGGTTTATGAGTATTTAAATTAATTTTTTATAGTCCTTCTTTCCTGGGGTGTACGTTTCGAAAGATACCCAAGTCTGTAAGGGAACCTTTCATCCTCCTTTTTTTAAATGACTTCCTTTATTAGATCTTTCAATTTACATCTTATTATGTTGGGATATGTCTTTCTATATCCTTACTGATATAAAATTTATTTCCATGTGATGAGATAATCTTTTTTTCTCACCAACTCTTTTTCTAAATTTTAAAGTGACGTCGTTAGGATGTCAAATTTTTACAAGGGAACTTCTTAACCCAATTTAGATTTCTATAGTTTCAACTTGTATTTATTGAATATGTCATCTTATGAATATTTTTGAATGACCTCTGGTTGTTTTACACTTAATATCTACTTATATTGTGTTTATTTATATTTATCACACATAATTATGAGAGTGATTTATCCTTAATTTAAGGATACCTTGTTTGTAAGGGATTTCTTCTAATTTTACATTTATATTGAGACTTCACTGTTGTTATGCACCAATTCACTCTTATATGGTGTATATACTATCCTTGGAATATTATAGCAAAAATCCATTTATTCTCATGATATTATAATGTTCTGAATAAATGTTATTCCTCAATTACTTTTATTCAAGTTTCTCTTGTTTTGTTAAAAACTTTTTAACTAAAATATCGTTTTAAATTTTTTAATGATTTATTATTATCAATATTATCATTAATATACATGTTTTAAAAATGGTTTTTACGGATTTATTTATATGGATATTAATGGTTTGAAATGTTAAAATATTCAATGTAGTATAGGACTATATCTCAATCTCCATTCATTGAGGTATATTTTGTTTCATACACAACATTATTTTATATGGTTTATAAACCCCTTTGACTTTTACTTTTATTCAAAAGGAATATTTTTATACTAAGCATTTTACGAAACGACAAAAGAGAATGTTTTTACGTATGCGGTGAAAACGAATTCTCCACCGCCATGACCATTATTTGAGTTTCGGCTTCCTCTACAAGCAATACTTTTTTAAATGAAAAAAAATACCATGTTTTACATTTATTTTATTTTGGTATTGAAAATGGTTTTGATAATTGTCTGATTATATCGATGTGTTTTGATATCTTTTGATTGAAATGTGGAGATTTTATGTTTCTTTTATGCATGCTTTATGTGATACAATTATGTTATGGTTCTTGGGCATTGTTTATGAAGACGGGTGGTTCCGTGATAAACTAAGGGCGGGTGAGCCCATGATAGCTCTCCAATGTATTGGGTAATGTGTGGGAGTTAAACTCTAAGGTTTCTCTGAAGATATTTAAGGAATATACTATGATGGGTATTCCCAACTTAACCATGAGGGTCACTTACTATGTATGAATGTTATGAATGCCTCAGTTACCTTTACGTCTTATGATTTATATGATTTATTCATAAATCTTATGATTTTATGAGGTATGTAAAAGTGCTTATATTTTAATAGTAAAGTATGATTTCATTGATTCTTATGTATACATGGACTAATGTTTTCCTTCTATATTTTTATATCCCTTACTAAGCTTTTTATGCTCATCCCATGTTTTTGAAATGTTTTACATAGGACTTAAAGATGAATAGGGTCAAGGATGGGATCATGGAAAGACAATATATCTAAAACATGGAACTAGAAATGATTATTTTTAAGAGTTTTTATTTTATGATGGAAACTGAGTAGAAGTGTTTACTTTGTAATCTTGTGAGATTTAATAGTTATGTCCAAATTCCCTAAAACTCTAAACCTAAAATGATCATAAATGGTAATTATTCATTTAAATCAAGATTATGTAATGAACTAAGGACACGTCCTTATAGTTGGTATCAATGGTTGGTTTAGATAACATTAGAGGTTAGAGTGTTGTTTAAGCATATGTGACAAGTTGTGTATAACTATAATGGTTATTATATAAGATAGAGTCATTGTTATTTATGAAAGATGGAATGAGTTTGAGATAACTTGGATAATTATATCTTAGTGTTTATCTTCCTCATTAGTACATGATGATTTTGTTGATATACTCACACTAATATTTTTGGTTTTAGTTAATGTATGGATCTAGGAGGCACCAAAGTGACAATGGGTTTGATGGAAACTATGGTGATTCTCTAATTAAGATACTGGATGAAATGGGGGACTGAATGAGAAATCTCATGGTTATTCTAAACCAACAATCAGGAGTCACGATCAACCACTTGAACCATGGTGAGTTCTCTAATTCATCATGTATGAGAGAACCAACTCGATGTGGAAGTTCATGTAATAATTATAAAGGATACCATTATGGTTTATATGATCCTTACATTTGAGGTAATTATGGGTTACTATATGATATGGTGGAACATGAAAGACATGAGATAAACATGAGGATAAATTATGTTCTGGATATTTTTTAAGAGTTTATTGCTTTTGGGGGAATGTTATAAGAATTATGTAGTTTTGGAAAAAGGAAAACACGTAGACCGTGTGAAAACCTATCGCGTCGAACTAAGCTACGGGAATCAAACCCAGAACCAAAGTGTGACTGGTATTTATCACCTTCCACTGGACTACGTGAAGTCCCTTATTAGTTTGACTAATTATTTTTAGTTAGATGATATTATGAATCTAGAATAAGTTGATATAGGGTTATATATGGAAATTATTAACCTATCATGGAGGATATGTTATTAGGTTAATTACTTTTCAATATGATACTTTAAGAGTAACTGATGTTATTCGAAGATAAATGTTAATGTTTATCTTAGAACACTATGTGATTAAATCCTTCATATATTTGGGTTTAAATCATATTTTTGTTTAATTTTAAGAATTTTATGGATAGATGTTTATTGAATGGTCTTTGTTGAACATTAGGTATTGTTTTGAAAATTCTAGAGATTATGAATATATTTTTTTAAAGGGATTATCCTTTTTGGGTATTATCTGATCTTTTACTAACCTTTTTGGTTTTGGTTTGGGTTAAGGTCTAAAGACATGGGAAATATATAGTTTTCTTATTTGGATTAAGTGATTCTCATGAAATTGATTATAGTACTCTTAATGAGAACAAGTCTTCTTAAATTCTCGTCTTTTGGAGAAAATAATAGTTTGTGTAATAAATCTAGTAATAGTTGAATGTCAAAATGACAAGTAAATATGTTTCCTTATGATTTAGTTAAGATCATAAATAAATTAATCAAGGAAAAGTAACTTAAAACTGAAATCTTGTTTGTTAAATTTTCAAACTGGGGAATCAAATATCATTTAACTCGTCACAAGTTTGTGATTTTCTCGTGGTTAACTTTTTTCTTAAACATGTATTCTATCACTCTCCCTTAGAACATGACCCTTTTATTTCTTCCATATCCATGTTTTCCTACATGGAATCCTAGTATTGGTTAACTCGGGTGACCTCTATACTTCTTTTTCTTTCTTTTAAAGTGATATTTTTGCAGACTCTTTTTCCAATGTTGGGCTTTCAATGAAGTATCTCAGCCCAATTTTAAAAATTACGAGGAAGCAATTCCAAAAAGGTGGGAAGGATGTAACATCCCCAGTAAATAAATAATATTAAATTATCATGTTTATAAATATTTTGGAATAAAATGTTAATATTACATTAAAAGGAATTCTATTCTCGATGGCGTACCCAATACGCAACAACAAGTTTTTTTTGAAATATTACATTGCACACTAATAATATAAAAATATTTTTTGAAATAATTAATGCCTTGCCCTTGTAATGGCGGGAATTAATAGAACTAACTAAAAATTTATTACAGATGTTTGTTAAATATTTTTACTTTTATCCAATAAATTTTAGAGGCTTAAAATGCAAATGAATCCATTTTTAAGAATAAATACTCTAATATTTTTAAATGATTATTTTACCGCCTTTTGATGGCGAACCATATTAAAATCTAAATTTTGAAAATTTTATAAGCTCTATTGGTCAAAATAAACTTATTATTTATAATTGGGACATTTAATTCTAATTTGGATAAATTTTTGGATTTTTTCTGACAATGTTCATTTTTTAATGAATAGTGAAAATTACTGCATTTTACTTCAAAACCGCTTTTTCATTCAATTTAATAATATGGTTAGATTTTATTTTTTAATTGTTTTATCATGTAATTGGAATATATTTTTACCATTTAATTCATTGTTGGTCATTAGAATTAATTTTATTTTGAAAATGGACATAAACCAGTGTCAATCTTTTGATAAATATTATTTCATAAAAACAAGCTATTTGTTTTGACAGTGGGAATTAACTATATGATTTATTAATGAAAATTGTATATTTTGGATTTGGTAAAATGGAAATCATTTCTGAATTTTGAATATCAAATATATCTTAGGGTTAATTTTTGGTATTTTTCTGATAATGTAATTTTTTTAATGAATAGTGAAAAATTCAGTTTTTTTAATTCAAAACTGCCGTTTCATCCAATTTATTTATATATTTAGATTTACATTTTAATTGTTTTTAAAGTATAATTGAAATATTGTTTTATCACTTAATACAATGTTTCTCATTGGAAGTAATTTTACATTTAAATTGGATGTAAAAGCAAGTCAATCTTTTGACAATGTTTACTTCTTAAAAACTCGTCCTTTATTTTGACAACGGGATTTAATTTTAAATTAATTACTATAATTTCTCTATTTTGAATTTTATAAAATTCATTCCATATTTGGAATATGAAGGTCCAAATTATTTTATTAAGACTCTTTTGTTTATGGACATTATTAACAGTAATGACGGTAATTATCTTTAATTATCGTGTTTAATTAGTAATTAGGTAATTAAGGATAAGAAAATAATATCCTAAAAATACAAAATGACCCCAAAAAGTGTCCTAATGCTATTGGTGGTGTCATGGCCGACCATTTTATGCCTTTTTTCTGACCTTGGTACCCCATGTAATACTTTAGTGTGATAGTGACCTTTTATCCGATTTTTTTAAAGAATGGAAAATGTAACCAAAGTATGTAACACATAAGTAAAATAATATTAATTTTTTTCTACATAAATTATCTCTTGGACTGTAAATAGTCATTGTAAAGCTAAAAAAATTTCTCCATCATAGTAATTTTTTATAATTTTTAGATATTAAATATATTAAATTTTTTTGACACCATAATGATGCAGTGATTACCTAATTAATGAATGATTTAAACAAAATGAAAAGATAATGTAAATTCAAAGACTTGTACTTTTGAAAACCGTTTTTAATTAGTAAATTTCGAACCCTTATCACCTTATCCTTGAAATATTTCAATGTGGGACCATTAAAATTGGAAACATTTTTTAATATTAAATAACATTCCATGACTTTCCAAGAGTGCCCCTCCTCCCTCTAATATAAAGTCCCCCACCTCTACCTCCTTACCCACACCTCTCAAGCCATTGGCTCGGCCAAAATCTGCTCATTTCATCTCTCCAAATCCCCCTATTCATCATAGAAGCCTTAACGTAGTCATAATACTCTTCAAGAAACCCTCTTGGTTCAAACCAAAGGGAGTTACCCGATTTAAAGGTAATGTCTTCTCTAATGTTCTTTTGTTTTATTTTTCTTCTCCAACCCCCTAAAATCATGTTATTCATTTATTTTTCAACATCAAAACAATATTAAATATTATATTATTTTTTATGAGATTTATTCGAGCTACACTTACATACACCTCCATCTAATGGTTAAATAATATACTATTTCCGTGGATGGCGAATTACTGCCTCACGAAACGATGATTGTTCTATCTTCCCCTACCACATCTCATGGAGACCATTATGATGGAACTATATTTATTTATGATATATATTATATTTATTTCCTCTCTAGGATTCTTTATTTTACATTTAAAACATACCTTTATGCTTTTCATGTTTTGTAAATGCGATAATGTCATTTGAGAAAATGTGGATTACCACCCCCTCAAGTGACGTGACTCGTTCATACAATACATAGAATGTATAAAGAATGTAATTATTGAAAATATTTGACCTATATAACATATATATTATACTGTAATTATAATATATATATATATATATATATATCTCATTTAGTTTTAATTCTATTAAATACGAAATAGAAATGAACGTAGCGTTCATGCGTACGTACGGCTTACCGTCTCTATGAACGGTACGTTTCATTTCTTACCTTTAAATGTTATGTTATATTATAAATGGAAGTATATACTTGATATATATGATATATATGATATCTAAATCACGAATATAATTCTGGATATAATGGATATTTTACCACATGAACTACTTGTAATTATAACAAGTTTATTTTTGACTCAAGTACCAATGATCGACAAAACAACCATGATTAACTTAAATAATTACATAATGTTCATAACATGGTAATAAGTGATATACAAGGAATAATTATCATGAAAAAAGTTTCTAATGCAAGTATAAATTAACTCATGTTTATTATTCAGGAATATAAAGAAATGAACAAGACAAGTCAGACTTGAGGTAAAGGATCCTACCTATCTCTTTCATTTTAAGTACTCTCTTTTAGGTCATTTCATTTAAGATTCTATTTATTATGATGAGTGATGTTCATTTATATTAATATTACTATAATTAATATTTCATATGATGATAGATCATATTTTATTTCATGATTCCATTTTTTGGAAATTTTAAGTGGCGCCATTAGGCTGCCGAGATTTCTTAAGGGATTTTTCATCTCACTTTTATTACCGAGAGATTTTTGCAACATTTGATACTATTTCCTTTGAGTGGTGTATGTAATGGCCATTATTATACACTTTTTGTAATATTCTTTGGTTTATGATTATTTAATTTAATTTTTTATAGTCCTTCTTTCATGGGATGTACGTTTCGAAAGTTACCCAAGTCTGTAAGGGAACCTTTCACCCTCCTTTTATTAAATTACTTCTTTTCTTAGCTCTTTTAATTAACATATTATTATGTTGGGATATATTCTTCTATATCCATACTGATATAAAATGTATTTCCATGTGATGAGAAACCATTTTTTTCTCACCGGCTCGTATTCTAAATTTTAAAGTAACGTCGTTATGCTGTCGAATTTTTACAAGGGAACTTTTTAACCCAATTTCGATTTCTATGGGTTCAACTTGTAGTTATTGAATATGTCATCCTATGAATATGTGTGAATGATCTATGGTTGTTTTACACTTAAAATCTACTTATATTGGGTGTATTTTTATTTATCACACATAATTATGAGATTGATTTATCCTTAATTTAAGGATACCTTGTTTATAAGGGATTTCATCTAATTTTACATTTCTATTGAGACTTCATTATTGTTATGCACCAATTCACTCCTATATGGTGTATATACTTTCCCTGGAATATTATATCATGATTCCATTTATTTTCCTGATATTATACTGTAATGATTAAATATTATTCCTCAATTACTTGTATTCAAGTTTCTCTCATTTTGTTAAAAACTCTTTAACTAAAATATCGTTTTAAATGTTTTAATGATTTATTATTATAAATATTATCATTAATATACATGTTATCAAAATGTTTTTTAAGGATTTATTTATATGGATATTAATGGTTTGAAATTTTAAAAGCTGAAATGTAGTATAGGACTTCATCTCAATCTCCTTTAACTGAGGCATATTTTGTTTCATACACAACATTATTTTATAAGGTGTATAAACCCCTTTGACTTTTACTTTTATTCAAAAGGATTATTTTTATACTAAACATTTTACTAAATGACAAAAGGGAATGTTTTTACGTATGTGGTGTCAACGACTTCTCCACCGCCATGACCATTATTTGAGTTTCGGCTTCCGCTTCAAGACATACCTTTTTTTAAATCAAAAATAAATACCATTTTTTACATTTCTTTTATTTTGGTATTGAAAATGGTTTTGATAATTGTTTGATTATATCGATGTGTTTTGGTATACTGTGATTGAAATGTGGAGATTTTATGTTTCCTTTATGCATGCTTTATGTGATATGATTATGTTATGGTTCTTGGGCATTGGTTATGAAGACGGTTGGCTCCGTGATAAATTAAGGGCGGGTGAGCCCGTGATAGCTCTCCAATGCATTGGGTAACATGAGGGAGTTAAACACTAAGGTTTCTCTGAAGAGATTTAAGGAATATACTATGATGGGTATTCCCAACATATCCATGAGGGTTACATACTATGTATGAATGTTATGAATGCCTCAGTTACCTTTATGTCTTATGATTTCAATGATTTATTCATAAATCTTATGATTTTATGAGGTGTGTTAAAGTGATTATATATTAGTAGTAAAGTATGATTTCATTGATTCTTGTGTATACATGGACTAATGTTTTCCTTCAATATTTTTATATCCCTTAATAAGCTTTTTATTCTCATCCCATGTTTTTGAAATGTTTTACACAGGACTTAAAGATGAATAGGGTCAAGTATGGGATCATGGAAAGACAATCTATCTAAAACATGGAACTAGAAATGTTTCTTTTTAAGAGTTTTTATGTAAAGACCCAGAAATTTCAAGGAAATTTTTTCTTAATTTTATTTGGAATTTTACAAGAACTCAGATTCTAACGGCGCCTGATTCTGAGGCCCGGTGTGCCCGTAATTAATTTCTGAAGTTTGGCTCGGGTACGTTCAGTGAATGAGCGAGTGGGAATTTCTATCTTTTGAACCGGTGCTCGGAATTGAAATCTGATTGCACCGATGAACTCGCAACGCCGGTAATCGCTTAAGAGAACCTTTACCATAGTTGCGTTTGTGCGGGAGGAGATGTTAATTTTTGGGGTTTAATTAAAAAAGTGAATAAAATTGTTAAATCAAATTTTAACAATGTTAAGTGGTTAACTTATCGCATGGGAAGTTGGTGGTGGGCCCAAATCAATTCAACTTCACATGTGTGGATATTTGAAAGGGTGGGGCCCACACGAACCCCCCCCCTACCTTTTCAAATTCCTTAAACTCCCTAACCCTCTTAACCCCTCACATTCCAACTCCCCATTAACTCACATTCTTTAATATTTGACAGCTTGATTAATTAATGAGGTGAGTTAAGTATGGTTTATTTGAATTTAAATCTTTTGAAATTCTTGCCAACAATTTGCAATTAATTAATTAAACCATCATAATTAATTATTTTGAGTGTTTGAATTCTTTTGAATTCATTTTTCCAACATTAAAAAGAGAGATTATATTCTTCTTTTTGGGTTGGCATAAACCTTGTGGGGAGAGCTAAGGAGAGGAGAAGAACTCTTGGAAGATCACCAACCTCTCGAGGAAGAATGTTCCATGTTTCTGAAGAACGTGAAGCAACACCTCCGACCATCTTCAACCGGAGTAAGGAAGGGAAGCACCGCCGCCTACAAAGTATACAGAGGGTGACGTCTCAGCTCGACTTCACCGAGCTCTTCTCCCACCAACCTAGACGGAACGACGCCTGACTTCCGTGACGCTTGTCTTCCGAGGGTCATTGAAGAACTCCGTTCTTGAAGCCGAGGTAGGGGAATTTTATTTTGGAAGTCTCTTATCTTTTGAGAAAAGAACGACGAGCGCGGACCAACCAATATCGGGTTGATCCGCGGATCGTCCGAACAAGCAGTTGATGGTTGAGGGTTTTTATTTATTTAATTGTTCGTGAATACAAACTTGGTGATGATCATGGTTTAAAACCCTTTTTGTTATCGAATAACGCGAGGGGGGGGGGGGGTCGGACCGCACAAACACGACCGACCCTCCTCCTTTGTTTTTTTTCGTGATGGTTTCTTGAGGATGATACGAGAAAACGTGGTGCCGTCGCACCACGTGTTTTATTGCGGAAGATACGCGCGGCGTCGTCACACCGCGCCGTGGAAATAAATCCAAGAACGTGACGCTGTCGCGTCGCGTCGAAGAATGTCAAAGTCATCGCGGCCGGAGAGGGGTCGCGGCGGAGGGAAGCGATGTCGTCGCATCGCACCGAACGGCATAGGCCGCGGCCGGTTCCGGGCCGCGGCGGAGCAAGATGACTGGCGGCCGACACTGGGCCACCGGTGTCGGCGAAGGAAGGACCGGCCGTCGCTGGTCCTTGCTGGCGGAACCGGCCGGCCAGTGCGGACCGGCCGGGCAGTGGAGACCGGGGGAATTAATTTCCCCCGGCCGGGTCTCAAAAGCGGCCCCAACTAAGGGGCCGCGGTTCTCAAAGGGGGGGGGGGCTTTGCCCCCCGTGCGCGGCACCGGAACGGCGCCCAGGCCGCGCCACCGTGCCGGTCCAAGCCGTCGGGCCGGACCGCGTCGCCGCACCGGCCCGCGCTGCCGCACCGGCCCGGGCCCAGACCCCCAGTTTCGGACCACATTTTGTCAAATGCTTGTATCTTGGGCTACGGGCCTCCAAACGACTCGCCGTCAGCGGCAACGCGATCCTTGGATCGAGACGGTCATTTCGACATACTATACTCAAGGTACACCTTCCATTTAGGGATCCTACATGGTTAAAACTCCATAGTTAAGCGTGCTTGGCCTAGAATAGTGATCAGGATGGGTGACCACCTGGGAAGTTTCCCAGGGTGGGTGTGAGACGGAAAAGCCAATAACTCTCAGACCGGGTGTCTGATTGACGCACCGTCTATTCCGTTGAGTTACTATTGACGATACGAAACTTTTGGAATCCTCCGACCGATAATTGGATACAGATGGATAGTGGCCGGGTTGGATCGCACTAAAATCCAACCGGGCCCCTGGAACGGAAAAGCTGATATCTTTCTGACACAACGTCTGTTTGACGAACCGTCAGCGGCGTTGGTGATCTCGTTGAGAAACATTCATTATGAGTATACCCTATGAGTGTTCGGGGTATATTTGTGTTACGATCGGATTGGTTCGCACACGAAACCAACCAGGCCCCTGGGACGAAAAGGCTAATAAATCACAGACCGGGCGTCCGATTGACTTGCCGTCTGTTGCGTTGAGACCTATATGACGAGGTGGTCCTTTGAGATACTCCTTTGCGGGAATTTGTGATACTTGGAGTATCGACCAGTAGATCGTGGAGTGGACCCTCCTGGAGACGAGCGTGCGTAGTACGGAGACCGTGTAGCCGGCTGAGACGTTACGACTGCTTGACCGACTCGAGTTGGAGTGAGTCGACTAGCCCAGTGGATGGAGCACCCGGTATTTGGCGACAGACCCACGGCGGACAGAGCACCCGGTAGTTGGCCGCAAACGCGCGATACTCGACAAGAGGAGTACCTCTGTAGGCTATTAGTGGGAGCGCACGGTATTTGGCGACAGACCCTCAGCGGACGGAGCGCCCGGTAGTAGGCCGCAAACCTACAGTACTCGACAGGAGGAGTACCTCAGCAGTCTTAGGTTAGTGAGCAGTACCTGGGAGTCGTGACAGGACCACTGTACACTCCATAGACGGAGCTCTTCAGCAGTTACGGTTTCGATAATGAAAATCCTGGTTCGAGCTGAGACTTTTGACCTTTCTGTTTATCTCATGATTGAGATGGGTCACTTGATAACTTAGATATATGTATGGGAATATACCTGAGTAGTGGTTATCCATTGATTTCACAATCCATATGATTTCTCATGATTGAGATGGGTTACTTGATAACTTAGGTATATGTATAGGCATATAACTAAGTAGAGGTTATCTGTTGAGAACTTCTTGTGGTTATCCTTGTTGGTTTAGTGAGACCTTGAGGGTCTCGGGGTCCCTACTGAGTAACGTTATACTCACCCCTGCACGGGCTATGCCCACACCTCGTTGTATTGGTTGCAGACGACGGGCAGTGCTGATGGAGGCCGAGTGTTCGAGGACAGGATGGTACCCGGAGGTGGACTACACGACGAGTCAGTACCCGGAGGTGGACTACACGACGTGACGACTCACAAAGGAGGTTGACGGACGAGAGCGTGGAGGAGGCTATCTTTACCTACCCTTCAGGTAGGATCCGTGGTTGTAACGACCCAATCTTTTTGAGTAGTATATTCACTTACTCTTAATGATTTAATTTGATGTTAATGGTTAATGCAGAAAGAGGAGTCGATGGCTTCATCCAGTAGACTTGACCCTTGTGAAGCCCACTTATCAGAGCTTGGGAAGGAGGTAGCATCTGTGGGATTCGCTTTGGACCAAGCCCAAGCCGAACTCCAGTCTGTCAAGCTTGAACGGAAACGCCTACGGGAGAAGTTCAAGTTAGTAGAGATTACTACTAGGGTAATGTATCTAAGCCTCCCTCAGATTCTCTCACCATAGCACACCTTACACTTAGGTCTTATGCCGGTGTTATAAGGGGCTATGTGACGAGACCCAAGCTTCCTTGTGTAAACCTTTCGAGTGAATAAATTGAGATCTCTTCCTTTAGTGATGTTTGTGGAATTTCTTTTGTCCGAATAATTTTAGGATATATTTTATTGATGAATTTTTGAAAAAGGGATATTTTAAAATATTTATGAAAACCCTAAATAACTAATGATGTGTAATGATTTTCAATAAATGGTCTTCTACAAAAGTGTTCAGTAAGGAATTTGGAGTCTAATAAGATCAACTTAATTTTTGATGAATAGTAAATTATGAATAGTGATTTTATGCTTAGGATTAGTAATGTGACCACATGGATTAGTTATTTCACTCAAATAATGTTTTAATATAATTTATACACCTAGATTAAGTAATGTGATTCAATAAAATGGGTAAATAACGGTTTCATAAATTATTAGTCATGTATTAGTATTTTCAGATGAATAGTGTTTTTTAATTAAAAATAATTATAAAATTATTTTTATAAAAAGGAATTTATTTTTGAACTCAGAGCATCGATATTATGTTAAGGTAATTTTTGGGGATTTTTCTGAGAAAAATAGATTCTCGATGAATAGTGTTTTTATTTAAAAATTAAATTAAAAAAATTTAGAATTTTGTTTTTATAAAATGGATTCCATTTTTGAAATCAGAGCATTGATATTTGGTTAAGGTGAAATTTTGGGATTATTTTGAGAAAGATGAATTTTCGATGAATAGTGAAAATATAGTTTTTATGTTACGAGTGTTTAATGACATAATTAAATGATGTATTAAGTATATATTCAATATGGTAGAATTATGAATAGTAAGATAAGGTATGAGGTGTCCCAAGAGGACAAAACCATGGGAAAATACCATGGGAAAGCCCATGGTTTTGCCAAAACCACTAATGAGGTGTCCCATGGCCATTAATGCCTTGTCCCCTCACTTTCCCTATAAATACCCACCCTTTCCTCCTTTAGTTTTCACTCCCAACTCTCCCCCAAAAAAGTCATGGTCTCCTTACCTCCCTAGGAGTCCTCCCAAGGTGCCCCCAAGCCCTCAAGGTCCAAACCTTTGAGTTTCAAGAGTCACGTTTTAATGTAAGGGATCTGACCTCTATCTTTCTTTTCATGTAATCCTTTTTTATGTCATTCCTTTTATGATCCATGTTCTTATGTGAGAGGATGTTGTTTTACATTCCTATTATTTCCCTTTTCATGTTTATATGATGAGATATCCCCTCTTACTATCATCATTTCGTTTTATGAATGTTTAAGTGACGCCGTTAGGCTGCCGAATTTTTAAGGGATTCTTTCACCCTTCTAATTTTTCAAGTTCGATTTTCTTGTCAAGCCTTTCAAGTTCCTCTTTTTTATGATGGGTTATGATCTCTATATCTATAATACTTATCTCTTATGATCATATGATGAGGGACCCTATTTGATCTTGTCAATTCATTTTTTATTGAAGTTAAGTGACGCCGTTAGGCTGCCGAATTTTCATAAGAGAAATCTTGTTTTGTCTCACTTCCATGTTTTCCATTTCATATGGTATATCATTCAAATTTAATTACCATGTTCTTATATCCTTTATATTCTGTCCCCCTACTTTTTTTGGATCATTTATGAGTGGGTTACCCATGTCCCCTCTCTTTTCAATGTTTTCTAAAACCTTGTAACATAGCCGTTATGCTCAGAATTTTCGTCTCAAAATGCCTCTCTCTTTTCTCAAAAATATTTTATGTTATAAAGGGAATACTCAAATCTATTATTTCTACAAGTTTATTCACATATATATCAAAATGTTCTATTTTAAATTCTGGGATTTACATACATGAGACCCGCTTTCCCTTTCCGTGGGTTTAAAGTGATGTAAAGATCATGTCTTTAAAGAAGTTTTTAAAACGTTATGATTATGAAATGAAACCCATTTTTTTTATGATATATGGGTTATTTATGAAATTTTTGATGATGATATATGTGTCTCACATGTTAATAAAGGTAAATTTAAGGGTGCACCCTGATAGCGCTCCAATGCATTGGGTAATGATGTAACCACTAGAGATTACAATTTTCACGATACCTTGGTGAATAACCTTGGTAATTTTCAAATGACACCTTGGGGATGGAACTTGGTGATATGTTCATGATTGTCTATGTTAAATGATGTAGCCATATTTTCAAGTTATGAAAAAAGTTATTTTTATTATGAAATGACTCATGATTTCTTTCTCATGCCTTAAAGTTCTTTTCATGTCCTTATTGAAGTATATCAAGTTCACATGTAAAATGTTCCTCTTGTTTCCCTTATTGGGCCTTCTGCTCACCCTTTCTTTTGATGTATGTCCCCAGGTTATGAGATGTAGTAATGAACCTAGGATTAACTTAAGGAGAAGCCTTTTAAGTGTTTATGAAGAATGCTTTATGTTGTTTTCATGTATTATGTTCCTGGTTTCCAAGACACTAAACCTTAAAGATCCTCAGTTTTGTGTAATGTAATGAAAGTTTATGTTATAAAAAGACGGGATGCTATAGTTGGTATCAAAAGATGGTTTAGTTATTTGTGGAAATTAGGATATAAAAACATTATGAAGAACCCTGTAGAAAAGTATAAATATAGGAAAACTTCCTTGTATTTTGGTATGTATTGAGTAAGTGGTTTATCAAACAAATACATCCCTGTCTGGATACGAGCAGGTAGATGCGGCTCTAGCACAGATGTACATAGGGGTAAAACCCGAAAACACCGCTTTGAGCTAGACTCGAATGGGAACTGGTGCACGATAACGGGCCTTGCTGCATTCTTGGTTACGACACCCCCGGGGGATATGTTTGGTTAATCACAAGCTTTTTATGAATCATTATGAAGGAATTATAGGAAAGTGTAATTGTCTAAGCATGATGTCTTAGTTAAAAGATTCATAAATGAAATAAGTTTCTCCCTAAGGATTTATTCTTTTAGACAATGGCGGGCAATAGGAGGAACTGTGCCGATGGTGACCACAATGAACCATGTGCTGACGGCCCTCCGATGGAAGTTGGAATGGAAACATTCATGAGAATGATGAACCAACTGACTCAAGTTATGAGTAATAACTTGAATCAAGCTGAGAGGCCGATATCACCACGAAGGGAACAACTTTCTGTTGAGTCCTTCATGCGCCAACGACCGCCGACATTCAGTGGATCTACTGACCCATTGGTTGCGGAACAATGGATAAGCTCCATTGAAAAGATCTTTTTTGTACTTCATTGTTCGGAACAAGAAAAAGTCACCCTTGCTGTTTACCGCCTAGAGGGAGAAGCTGATCAGTGGTGGTCACTGATCAAAAACACGAATCCACAAGGAGATATGGAAGCTATGGAGTGGGAAGAATTCTGGGGAATATTCTTTAATAATTATTTCCCTCGTTCGATGAGAACGAGAATGGAGAAAGAATTTCTCGAGCTGAAGAAAAAGGAGAATGAATCAGTTGGAAACTATGAGATGAACTTCACAAGGCATTCCCATTATACCTCATGCTTTGTCATGGACCCTAATGGGAAGGTTGATATATTCTTTGGCGGACAACGACCTCATCTGCGGAAGAATCTAGCCAACAGGGACTACGATAGCTATGAAGAAATAGTTCGAAGTGCTATGAAAGTTGAACTAGAGTTTGGGGAGACACAGTGGTCTCACAAATCTAATGAGAAGAAGAGAACTCTAGAACCATGCCGGGGAAGAAGTTTTGATCAGGAAAGAGGTGGAAAGCATATGCAACATGCCACATGCAATAAATGTGGGAAGTAGCATTCAGGGAAATGCTTGATCGGAAGTGGTAAGTGCTATAGTTGTGGAAAAGAAGGCCACATTTCTCGGAATTATCGTAGTGATGTGAAGCCTCAACTTCCCAACACTAACGATAGAGGAAAGATGGTTCTGGCCCTACCCGAAGTCACATGCTTCAAGTGTGGACAGCTTGGGCACTTTGCTAATCAATGTCCAAATCCGAGGGCGGTGGAGGGGAATCACCATCAACCTCCGCAGAGGCCAAGGGAGCAAGGTCATGCTTTCGCTATCACAACAACTGAAGTTGAAGTTCCGAACGATGTGGTAGCAGGTACTCTTGTCGTCCTCTCAAAACTAGCAAGTACTTTATTTGATTCTGGTTCGACGCATTCCTTTATTTTTTCCAAGTTTGCAAAGAATATAGAATCAATCCCCGAATTTCTTGAGGTAGAGTTGGCAGTCAAGACTCCAAGTTGGATTATCCATGCATCAACAGTATTTAGAGACTCTAGTGTCTACTTTAGTGAGCACAATCTAATCTCAAATCTAGTAGTCATTCCCATGTTGGAATTCAATGTTATACTAGGGATGGACTGGCTCTCAAAGTATAATGCTAAGATCAAATGCATAAGTAAGGAAATCTCAGTAGTCTTGAATGATCGACCTACAGTTATCTTCCGAAGAGAGATATCCCGAACTGATCCCTATTTAGAAGCACCTCCTATAGCTTTCTTTATGGAGTTAATAGGTGATGATGAAGAAGGAAAATGGAGCATACAAATAGAAGATGTTTCGATTGTTCAGGAATACATGGATGTATTTCTTGAGGAGTTACCTGGACCTCCCCCAGAAAGAGAGGTAGAGTTCTCTATTGAACTCGTACCTGGGTCTCAACCGATATCAAAGACTCCGTATAGAATGGAAAATGTGGAGCTAGAAGAGTTAAAGAAACAACTCCAATACTTGTTGGAGAAGGGTTTTATCCGGACGAGTGTGTCTCCTTGGGGAGAAACAGTTCTCTTTGTGAAGAAGAAGGATGGATCAATGCGGCTATGCATTGATTATAGAGAACTGAACGGGATCATAGTGAAGAACATATATCCTCTTCCAAGAATTGATGATTTATTTGACCAACATCACGGTGATCAATTCTTCTCTAAGATTGAACTTCTATCTGGTTATCATCAACTGAGGGTGAAGAAGGAAGATATTTCAAAGACTGTCTTCCAATCAAGATATAGGCATTATGAGTTTACTATTATGCCTTTCGGCTTGACTAATGCTCCTGCTATTTTCATGGATTTGATGAATAGAGTCTTTAATGACTACCTTGATAACTTTGTGGTAGTTTTTATTGATGATATTTTGATATATTCAAAAAGTCGTGAGGAGCATGAAGATCATCTGAGGGTTATTTTGAAAACTCTACAGAAGGAGAGGCTCTTTGGGAAGTTCAGAAAGTGTGAGTTTTGGTTACAACAAGTGGCTTTCTTGGGGCCCATCGTAACCAATGAAGGAATCTCGGTTGACCCTGCAAAGGCAATGGTTGTGGAGGAGTGGGCTCAACCCACAACAATAACTGAGATTCGTAGATTCCTTGGTTTAGTGGGATATTATAGGAGGTTTGTGAAAAACTTTTCACGGCTTTCTAATACACTAACCAAGTTGACTCTAAAAGGGGTTAAGTTCATCTGGACAAAGGAATGTGAGGAAATTTTCCAAGAGCTGAATAAGAGATTGGTTACTGCACCTGTGTTAACACTACCCTCTATTGGAGAATGATTCGTTATTTTTAGCGATGCATCTCTGAAAGGGCTTGGGTGCGTGCTCATGAAAAATGAGAAGGTAATTGCTTATGCATCTCGACAGTTGAAGATTCATGAGAAAAATTATCCTACGCATGATCTAGAGCTGGCGGCAGTTGTTTTTGCTCTAAAGATATGGAGGCACTATCATTATGGGGAGAAATGTGATATATACACTGACCACCAAAGTCTAAAGTATATTTTCACACATAAAGAATTGAACATGAGACAAAGGGGATGGTTGGAGCTTATTAAAGACTATGATTGTTCAATACATTATCACCCTGGAAGAGCAAACAAAGTCCCGAATGCGTTAAGTAGGAAATATCCTATTTTTCTGGCAACAATGAGGATCTTAGGAGATCCCTTGATTAAAGATCTAGTAAAACTGGACATTGGAATTATAAGGAAAGGGACATCATCAACCCTATCCCAAATGATTTCTCAACCTTCATTACTAGAGAAGATCAAGAAGGCTCAAAAAGAAGATCCTTTGTTGCAGGAGAAGTTCGAGGCTGTAAAGGATGGGAAGTTCCCTGATTTCAATATTGATCAAGAAGATGTATTGAAATTTCATACAAGACTATGTGTTCCATCTATTCCGGAGATAAAGAAAGAACTGATGGATGAAGCTCATAGCTCTACTTTCTCTATTCATCCGGGAAGCACTAAGATGTATAGAGACCTTCGTGATCATTATTGGTGGGATAACATGAAGAGGGAGATTGCTGATTACACTACAAGGTGCCTGGTGTGTCAGCAAGTAAAGGTAGAACGACAACTTCCTAAGGGGGTATTACAACCACTACCCATACCAGTATGGAAGTGGGATAATATCACTATGGACTTTGTAACTGGTCTCCCGAAAACATCCAAAGGAAACAATGAGATATGGGTTATTGTGGACCGTCTCACCAAGAAAGCCCATTTTATCTCTATTCGGGAAGATTTCTCTTTGGATCAGCTTGCCAAGATATATGTGAAGGAAGTGGTAAGGCTGCATGGGGTACCACTATCCATCGTATCTGATCGTGACCCAATATTCACATCCAAATTTTGGAGAAGACTTCAACATGCTCTGAATACTGAATTGAATTTTAGTACGGCCTATCATCCTCAAACTGATGGCCAATCTGAAAGGACTATTCAGACACTCGAAGACATGCTGAGATTATGCTCAATGGAATTTAAAGGTGGATGGGATCAACACCTCCCATTAGTTGAGTTCTCCTACAACAACAGCTTCCATTCGAGTATTCAGATGTCACCCTATGAAGCTCTGTATGGAAAGTGATGTAGAACTCCTACTTGTTGGTATGAAACTGGTGAGAGAAAGCTTCTTGGGCCTGATCTTGTGCAAGAAATGACACAACAGGTTCATGCCATCCAACAACACATAATGGCTGCTCAGAGTCGGCAGAAGAGCTATGCTGACAATTGTCGAAGGGACATGGAGTTTGGTGTTGGTGACAAAGTCTTCCTTTGAATTTCTCCATGGAAGAGAGTCATGCGGTTTGGGAAGAAAGGGATGCTCAGTCCTAGGTACATTGGCCCCAATGAAATCCTTGATCGCATAAGAGCAGTGGCCTATCGTCTACCACTTCCACCGAACCTAGCTCAAGTTCATGATGTCTTCCATGTATCTCTCTTGAGGAAGTACATACCCGACCCTTCGCATGTACTGAACCTAGAGGTGGTACAACTGGAAAATGACCTCTCTTATGAGGAGCATCCAGTGGAGATCTTGGACCGTAGAGACAAGGTCCTACGAAACAAGACTACCCAACTTGTGAAAGTGTTGTGGAGGAATCATAAATACGAAGAAGCGACTTGGGAGCCTAAGGAAACAATGAAGCAAAAGTACCCTCACCCTTTCAACTAGGCCTCAAGTATAAATTTCAGGGACGAAATTTCTTAAGGGGGGAAGAATGTAACGACCCAATCTTTTTGAATATTATATTAACTTACTCATAATGATTTAATAAGATGTTAATGGATAATGCAGAAAGAGGAGTCGATGGCTTCATCCAATAGACTCGACCCTTATAAAGCCCACTTTTCAGAGCTTGGGAAGGAGGTAGCATCTGTGGGCTTCTCTTTGGACCATGCCCAAGCCGAACTCTAGCATGTCAAGATTGAACGGAAACGCCTATGGGAGAAGATCAAGTTAGTAGAGATTACTACTAGGTCAATGTTATCTGAGCCTCCCTCAGATTCTCTCACCATAGCACACCTTACACTTAGGTCTTATGCCGGTGTTATAAGGGGCTATGTGACGAGACCCTAGCTTCCTTGTGTAATCCTTTCGAGTGAATAAATTGAGATCTCTTCCTTTAGTGATGTTTGTGGAATTTCTTTTGTCCGGATAATTTTAGGATATATTTTATTGATGAATTTTTCAAAAAGGGATATTTTAAAATATTTATGAAAACCCAAAATAACTAATGATGTGTAATGATTTTCAAAAAATAGTCTTCTACAAAAGTGTTCAGTAAGGAATTTGTAGTCTAATAAGTTCAACTTAATTTTTGATGAATAGTAAATTATGAATAGTGATTTTACGCTTAGGATTGGTAATGTGACCACATGGATTAGTAATTTCACTCAAAGAAAGTTTTAATATAATTTAGACACCTAGATTAAGTAATGTGATTCAATAAAATGGGTAAATAACGGTTTCATAAATTATTAGTCAAGTATTAGTCTTTTCGGATGAATAGTGTTATTAATTAAAAATTTAATTAAAAATAATTAGAAAATTATTTTTATAAAAAGGACTTTATTTTTGAACTCAGAGCATCGATATTATGTTAAGGTAATTTTTGGGGATTTTTCTGAGAAAAATGGATTCTCGATGAATAGTGTTTTTATTTAAAAATTAAATTAAAAATATTTAGAAAATTATTTTTATAAAATGGATTTCATTTTTGAAATCAGAGCATTGATATTTGGTTATGGTGAAATTTTGGGATTATTCTGAGAAAGTTGAATTTTCGATGAATAGTGAAAATATTGTTTTTAAGTTACGGGTGTTTAATGACATCATTAAATGATGTATTAAGTATATATTAAATATGGTCGAATTATGAATAGTAAGATAAGGTATGAGGTGTCCCATGTGGCCAATACCTTGGGCAAATGCCATGGGCAAGCCCATGGTTTTTCCAAAACCACTAATGAGGTGTCCCTTGGCCATTAATGCCTTGTCCCCTCACTTTCCCTATAAATACCCACCCTTTCCCCCTTTAGTTTTAACTCCAAACTCTCCCCCAAGGAAGTTCTGGTCTCCTTACCTCCCAAGGAGTCCTCCCAAGGTTCCCCCAAGCCTTCGAGGTCTAAACCGTTGAGTTTCAAGAGTCGCGTTTTAAGGTAAGGGATCAGACCTCTCTCTTTCTTTTCATGTAATCCTTTTTATGTCATTCCTTTTATGATCCATGTTCTTATGTGAGAGGATGTTCTTTTATATTCCTCTTACTGCCCTTTTCATGTTTATATGATGAGAGATCCCCTCTAACTCTCATCATTTCGTTTTATGAATTTTTATGTGACGCCGTTAGGCTGCCGAATTTTTAAGGGATTCTTTCACCCTTCTAATTTTTCAAGTTCGATTTTCATGTCAAGTCTTTCAAGTTCCTTTTTTTATGATGGGGTATGATCTATATATCTATCATACTGATCTCTTATGATCATATGATGAGGGACCCTATTGGATCTTGTCAAATCATTTTTTTATTGAAGTTAAGTGACGCCGTTAGGCTGCCGAATTTTCATAAGAGAAATCTTGTTTTGTCTCACTTCCATGTTTTCCATTTCATATGGTATATCTTTCAAATTTCATTACCATGTTATTAAATCCATTATATTCTGTCCCCATAATTTTTTATGTATCATTTTTGAGTGGGTGACCCATGTCTCTTCTCTTTTCAATGTTTTTCTAAAACCTTGTAACATAGCCGTTATGCTGCAGAATTTTCGTCTCAAAATGCCTCTCTCTTTTCTCAAATATATTTTATGTTATAAAGTGAATACTCAGAGATCTTATTTATACAGGGGTATTCATATATATATCAAAATGTTCTATTTTAACTTCTGGGATTTATATACATGAGACCCGCTTTCCCTTTCCGTGGGTTTAAAGTGATGTAATGATCATGTCTTTAAAGCAGTTTTTAAAACGTTATGATTATGAAATGAAACCCATTTATTTAATGATATATTGGTTATTTATGAAAATTTTTATGATTATGTATGTGGCTCACATGATAATAAAGGCAAATTTAAGGGTGCGCCCTGATAGCGCTCCAATGCATTGGGTAATGATGTAACCACTAGAGATTACAATTTTCACGATACCTTGGTGAATAACCTTGGTAATTTTCAAATGACACCTTGGGGATGGACCTTGGTGATAGATTCATGATTGACTATGTTAAATGATGTAGCCACATTTTCAAGTTATGAAAAATGTTATTTTTATTATGAAATGACTCAGGATTTCTTTCTCATGCCTTAAATTTCTTTTCATGTCCTTATTGAAGTATATCAAGTTCACATGTAAAATGTTCCTCTTGTTTCCCTTACTGGGCCTTCTGCTCACCCTTTCTTTTGATGTATGTCCCCAGGTTATGAGATGTAGTAATGAACCTAGGATTAACTTAAGGAGAAGCCTTTCAAGTATTTAAGAAGAATGATTTATGTTTTTTTCATGTATTATGTTCCTGGTTTCCAAGACACTAAACCTTAAAGATCCTCAGTTTTGTGTAATGTAATGAATGTTTACGTTATAAAAAGACGGGATGCTATAGTGGTGGACGACCAGGAGCTGCGCTATCTGTACCTACCCTTCAGGTTGGATCCGAGGAGGACGAACTAGGAGCTGCTTCCTTCTTCCAGCTGTTTGTATTTTTACTGTTGTACCTTGTTCAGTTGTAGCCGTACTTCCTTTTGGGTTTGTATTCTGGCCCATTTACATTTCAACATTTCTTTTGTACTTAGTGTTTTGCTTCCGTTTGTACTCTGTGGTTCTTGTTTTCTTTTATAAAGGAAATTCCTTCCCAGTTATCGGGATTTTACGGCTTTGGTGCTAGTCACCAGCCCCGGGCCTATGGAAGGCGGGCTCGGGGTAGTCACAGCACGGGCCCCGAGGACGGGTCATGACAAATTGGTATCAGAGGACTTCGGTTCTACCTCAGAACGTATAACATTGATGTTTCTTTCTGTAAAGCAATATTGTTGAGAGTACCGAATGTGGTTTTAAGTTCAGGGAGTCCAGTCTTGGTGCGGGCGGCCGACGTATCCATACACCAGGACCCTGACAACTCATTTCCGACTTTGTGCACGAAACACTGATTGCGTGTGTCTTTTCAAAGGTTTTCCCTTAAAATAGATCAAACTAGGTCCGCTCACCAGGTATAAATGTTTGACCGTGTCACGATGTTTCTTTTAGGATTCCTTTTCATGGATGATCATCTTGAGCCCAGAGGGATGTGTGTGCTGCCAGCCTATCGAGCGACGAGGCATCGGTACAAGGCCCTCTTGCAGTTGAGGCACCAGTGGAGGCACCAGCGGTACTGCTACCCGTTGGGCCACCGATGCCACCAGCCCCAGCAGTAGGTGATGCACGAAGCTTGAGCGCTCTGCACGAGTTCCAGCGCTAGAGGCCACCCAGCTTCCGAGGAGAGATGGACCCGCAGGCGGCTGAGGTTTGGCTGGAGGCTGTGGTGAGAGTCTTCAGGCTAGTGGGGATGCCGGCAGACTTCATGGTGATCTTTGCTACCAGCCTCCTTCAGACAGCAGCAGGCAGGTGGTGGAGCCACTTGTTTCAGTTTTGCGACGGGATGAACTTCGCATGGGAAGACTTCGAGACCTTCTTCAGGGTGGAGTTTGTGCCAGTAGCTCTACACCCCGAGCGTGTACAGGAGCTTCTGCCTTTGCCGCGTGTTTTTCGATCAGTAGCCGAGTCATCTGTGGGCAGTAGACAGATGATGCAGAGGTCCAGGAGGACCAGACTAGCAGTTGGAAGATCTCGGGTTTTAGGACCGGTGGTGTGGGGCACCCGGGGTGGGAACATAGCTAGGCGTGCCAGAAGCAGGTTGTGTTACTCATGCGGCGGAAAGGGTCACCTGGAACGTGACTGTCCGACTCCTCATACAGTTGATCCGCAGGCATTGGAGGAGCCACCAAGGCAGTAGAGCTCCGGGAGCAGGTGGAAAAGAGCGGAACTAGTGGATACATCCCTTGTATATCTACTTCCATGTTTCTGTTGTATTCATGTCTTTGTACTATGGGCTACAATAATAAAAATACACTTATCTTTGTTTTCATTCCTGTCCTTTTGTTTGGTTGATACTGAGTGGTCCCGGTTAAACTGTTGACTTGACCCTCACTTTTGATATTTCTACTGGAGGGGACCTAGTGACCTCACACTGATGCCGACAGTGTGACAAAGTGTGGCTCGACCCTTGGAGGCGAGAGTGAAAGATGGATCACTTAGTAGTTACGTCGAGGCCTTACGACGTCAACCATGGAATGAATGCATCATTCATGTCAGGATTGACTGTATTAGTCAACGAATGTGGTTCATCCAGGGGTTGAGAACAGATTTCTCTTATCAGCAAAGAAGAAATCATAGCAGCTCTTCTGAGACAAAAGGAGGTGCAGTTCATCCAGGAGCGGATGAAGACTGCACAGTGCAGTAAGAAACAGGGAACCGGTGCCAGTCTTAGAGACTCGGGCGTGTTAAATGTTTCAAGAAGAGGAAGCTTTAAATAGAGATGAGTCTGCGAAGCGGCAGACATGGAGGCAAAGCTAGGAAGAGTAGCATGAGGTGTTGTACATCTTAAAATGATACAAACAACCGCCTTAGTTATCCCTGCCAAGCTCAGGGATCTGGATGGCGGTGGAAGAATGCGGCTGAATGTGGTCATGAAGTGTTACCCAATGGCTCTAGAAATGATTCAAGGGACAGTCTGTATACACTACTAGCTGCTGTAGTAACAGACGTCGATATGAATCATTCCTCACTTTCACAAATCTTGTTCCAAACCTAGAGTTTCCGGTAAGCCGTGGAATTGACCCTCACATCTAGAGATACCTTGGGAGGAGACTCGATAATCACACTTGCGCCGATGGTGTGGTCAGACCATCGAGGCGAGAGTTTTGGTTGGAATGTCTTGGTGGCAGCGTCGAGTCCTTACGACGTTAGGTTTAGTATGGAATGTGCAATAACTGTTCATACTCAAATTGACGGTTTTAGGCAAACATCGGGATGGGTTTTCCATGGTCGGAAGAAAAGGAAACCTCAGGCAGCGTAGGGTAACTGTTGCACAGGAGGGTGCGACCGATCACTCTTGAGTCGGTAAACCTTACCCTCATGGAAGCAGCCTTTTGAGTTCCAGTTCTAACAGAAAATGGAGACCTCTGAAGTTCGAGGATGACGATCAAATCCTTATACGGGTCTCACCTCGACGAGGTTTACGGAGATGTGGCCAAGGCGGCAAGTTATCTCCGGGGGTTTAGCGGACCTTCTTAGGTCCCCAGGTGGGTAGGCGGGGTGGTTTACATCTTGACCCATTCACCGCAGTTGCACCAGGTGCACGACGACTTCCACGTATCTCAAGTGAGGGGATACGTGCTCGATCCTTTACATACCATCGACCATGAGGAGCTGGACGATGGTGATGGGGTGTCTTTCACGTATATTCCAGTGGGGATCGAGGATCGACAGGAGAAGATCCTACGAGGATGATCGATTCCTCGGGTGCAATTTCTTTGGAAGTACGGAACCTCCAGGTAAGCACATGGGAGCGAAAGGCTCAGATGCGTGCTATGTTCCGCTTTTGTGACCCTAGTTTGTGTTGAAGCTTTACGGGGACGTAAAGCCCTGAGGTGGGAGTAATGTAAAGACCTAGAAATTTCAAGGAAAGTTTTTTCTTATTTTTCTTTGGAATTTTATAAGAACGCAGTTTCTGACGGCACCTGATTCCGAGGCCCGGTGTGCCCGGAATTAATTTCCGAAGTCTGGATCGGGTACGTTCAGTGAATGAGCGAGCGAGAATTTCTATCTTTTGAACCGGTGCTCAGAATTGAAATCCGATTGCACTGATGAACTCGCAACGCTGGTAATCTCTTAAGAGAACCTTTACCGTAGTTGCGTTTGTGCGGGAGGAGATGTTAATTTTTGGGGTTTAATTAAAAAAGTGAATAAAATTGTTAAATCAAATTTTAACAATGTTAAGTTGTTAACTTCTCCCATGGGATGTTGGTGGTGGGCCCACATCCATCCAACTTCCCATGTGTGGATATTTGAAAGGGTGGGGCCCACACGAACTCCCCCCCCACCTTTCCAAATTCCTTAAACTCCCTAACCCTCTTAACCCCTCGCATTCCAACTCCCCATTAACTCACATTCTTTAATATTTGACAACTTGATTAATTAATGAGGTGAGTTAAGTATGGTTTATTTGAATTTCAATCTTTTGAAATTCTTGCCAACACTTTGAAATTAATTAATTAAACCAACTTAATTAATTATTTTGATTGTTTGAATTCTTTTGAATTCATTTTGCCAACATTAAAAAGAGAGATTATATTCTTCTTTTTGGGTTGGCATAATCCTTGTGGGGAGAGCTAAGGAGAGGAGAAGAACTCTTGTAAGATAACCAACCTCTCGAGGAAGAACGTTCCACGTTTCCGAAGAACGTGAAGCAACACCTCTGACCATCTTCAACCGGAGTAAGGAAGGGAAGCACCGCCGCCTACAAAGTATACTGAGGGTGACGTCTCGGCTCGAATTCACCGAGCTCTTCTCCCACCAACCTAGACGGGACGACGCGCGACTTCCGCGACGCTTGTCTTCTACGGGTCGTTGATGAACTCCGTTCATAAAGCCGAGGTAGGGGAATTTTATTTTGGAACTCTCTTATATTTTGAGAAAAGAACGATGAGCGCGGACCAACCAATATCGGGTTGATCCGAGGATCGTCCGAACAAGCGGTTGATGATTGAGGGTTTTCATTTATTTAATTGTTCGTGAATAGAATCTTGGTGATGATCATGGTTTAAAACCCTTTTTGTTATCGAATAACGCGAGGGGGGGGGGTCGGACCGCACAAACACGGCCGACCCTCCTCTTTTTTTCGTGATGGTTTCTTGAGGATGATACGAGAAAACGTAGTGCCGTCGCACCACGCGTTTTATTGCGGAAGATACGCGTGGCGCCGTCGCGCCGCGCCGTGGAAAGAAATCCAAGAACGCGACGCCGTCGCGTCGCGTAGAAGAAAGTCAAAGGCGCTGCGGCCGGAGCGGGGCCGCGGCGGAGGGAAGCGATGCCGTCGCATCACACCGAACGGCATAGGTCGCGGCCGGTTCCGAGCCGCGGTGGAGCAAGATGACTGGCTGCCGGCACCAGGCCGTCGGTGTCGGCGAAGGAAGGACCGGCCGTCGCCGGTCCTTGCTGGTGGAACCGGCCGGCCAGTGCGGGCTGGCCGGGCCGTGGAGACCGGGGGAATTAATTTCCCCCGGCCAGGTCTCAAAAGCGGCACCAATTAAGGGGCTGCAGTTCTAAAAGGGGGGGGGGGCTTTGCCCCCCGCGCGCGACACCCGAACGGGGCCCAGGCCGCGCCGCCGTGCCGGTCCGCACCGGCCAGCGCCACCGCGCCGGGCCGGGTTTTCCGAGCCGGGCCGGGTCGTCGGGCCGGGTATTCACCCGGGGCGGGTCGACCCAGTTCGGCCGACCCAGGGGGGTCGGGCCGGGTCAGCCCGGGCCCAGACCCCCCGTTTCGGACCACTTTTGTTCAAATGCACGTATCTTGGGCTACGAGCCTCCAAACGACTCGCCGTCAGCGGCAACACGATCCTTGGATCGAGCCGGTCGTTTTGGTATACTATACTCAAGGTACACCTTACTTTTTGGGAGCGTACGTGGTTAAAACTCCATAGTTAAGCGTGCTTTGCCTATAGTAGTGATCAGGATGGGTGACCTCCTGGGAAGTTTTTCCAGGGTGGGTGTGAGACGGAAAAGCCAATAACTCACAGACCGAGCGTCCGATTGACGCACCGTCTGGTGCGTTGAGTTCCTGTTGACGATACAAAACTTTTGGCATCCTCTTCCCGAGAATTGGATGCAGATGGATAGTGGCCGGGTTGGATCGCACCGAAATCCAACCGGGCCGCTGGAACGGAAAAGCTGATACTTTCTGACAGAACGTCTGTTTGACGAACCATTAGTGGTGTTGGTGATCTCGTTGAGAAACGGTCCTTATGAGTATACCCTATGAGTGTTCGGGGTATAGTTGAGTTACGGCCGGATTGGTTCGCACACGAAACCAACCGGGCCCTTGGGACGAAAAGGCTAATAACTCACAGACCGGGCGTCCGATTGACGCGTCGTCTATTGCATTGAGACCCCTCTGACTAGGTGGTCCTTTCAGATACTCCATTGCGAGAATTTGTGATACTTGGAGTATCGACCAGTAGCTCGTGGAGCGGACCTTCTCGGAGACGAGCATGCGGAGTATGGAGACCGTGTAGCCGGCTGAGACCTAATGACTGCTTGACCGACTCGACTTGGAGTGAGTCGACTAGCCCAGTGGACGGAGCGCCCGGTATTTGGCGACAGACCCACGGCGGACGGAGCGCTCGGTAGTTGGCCGCAAACCTGTGGTACTCGACAGGAGGAGTACCTCTGTAGGTTATTAGTGGGAGTGCCCGGTATTTGGCGATAGACCCTCACCGGACGGAGTGCCCGGTAGTTGGCCGCAAACCCGTAGTACTCTACATGATGAGTACCTCAGCAGTCTTAGGTTAGTGAGCAGTACCTCGGAGTCATGACATGACCACTGTACACTCCAGAGACGGATCTCTTTAGCAGTTATGGTTTCGATAATGAAAATCCTGGTTTGAGCCGAGACTTTTGACCTTTGTGTTTACCTCATGATTGATATGGGTCACTTGATAACATAGATATATGTATGGGCATATACCTGAGTAGTGGTTATCCGTGGATTTCACAATCCTTATGATTCATCATGATTGAGATGGGTTACTTGATAACTTAGGTATATGTATGGGCATATATCTATGTAGAGGTTATCCGTTGAGATCTTCTTGTGGTTATCCTTGTTGGTTTAGTGAGACCTTGAGGGTCTCGGGGTCCCTACTGAGTATCGTTATACTCACCCCTGCACGGGCTATGCCAGCACCTCGTTGTGTTGGTTGCAGACGACGGGCAGTGATGATGGAGGCCAAGTGTTCGAGGATTGGACGGTACCCTGAGGTGGACTGCACGATGAGTCAGTACCCGGAGGTGGACTACACGACGTGACGACTCACATAGGAGGTTGAAAGACGAGAGCGTGGAGGAGGCTATCTGTACCTACCCTTCAGGTAGGATCTGTGGTAGACGACCAGGAGCTTCACTATCTGTACCTACCCGTCAGGTAGGATCCGGGGAGGACGACCCAGGAGCTGCTTCCTTCTTCTATCTGTTTGTCTTTTTGTTGTTGTACCTTGTTCAGTTGTAGTCGTACTTCCTTTTGGGTTTGTATTCTGGACCATTTACTCTTCAGAATTTCTTTTCTACTTATTGTTTTTCTTCCGCTTGTACTCTGTGGTGCTTGTTTTCTTTTATAAAGGCAATGCCTTCCCAGTTATTGGGATTTTACGCCTTTGGTGCTTGTCACCTGCCCCTGGCCTATGGAAGGCGGGCTTAGTGTAGTCACGGCACGGGCCCCGAGGACGGGTTGTGACATTTTATTTTATGATGGAAACTGAGTAGATGTGTTTACTTTGCAATCTTGTGAGATTTAATAGTTATGTCCAAATTCTCTAAAACTTTAAACCTGAAAATATCATCAATGGAGATTATTCATTTAAATCAAGAATATGTAATGAACTAAGGATGAGTCCATATAATTGGTATCAATGTTTGGTTTAGATAACTTTAGTGGTTAGAGTGTTGCTTAAGCATAAGTGACAAGTTGTGTATAACCAGAATGGTTATTATATTAGATAGATTCATTGTTATTTATGAAAGTTGGAATGAGTTTGAGATAACTTGGATAATTATATCTTAGTGTTTATCTTCCTCTTTAGTACATGATGATTTTGTTGATATACTCACACTAGATTTTTTGGTTTTAGTAAATGGAGGGATCTAGGAGGCACCAAAGTGACAATGGGTTTGATGGAAACTATGGTGATTCTCTGATTATGATACTGGATGAAATGGGGGACTCAATGAGAAATCTCGTGGTTATTCTAAACCAACAATCAGGATTCATGATCAACCACTTGAACCTTGGTGAGTTCTCTAATGCATCATGTACAAGTGAACCAACTCGATGAGGAAGTTCATGTAATAATTATAAATGTAACCATTATGGTTTATATGATCCTTACATTTGAGGTGATAATGGGTTATTATATGATATGATGGAATATGAATGACATGAGATAAACTTGAGGATAAATTATGTTCTGGATATTTTTGAAGATTTTCTCATTTTTTGGGGAATGTTATAATAATTATGTAGTTTTGGAAAAAGGAAAACACGTAGACCATGTGAAAACCTATCGCGTCAGACGAAGCTACGAGAATCAAACCCAGAACCAAAGTGCGACTGGTATTTATCACCTACCACTGGACTACGTGAATTCCCATCTTAGTTTGACTAAATCTTTTTAGTTAGATGATCTTATGAATCTAGAATAAGTTGATTTAGGGTTATATATGGAAATTTGTATCCTATTATGGAGGATATGTGATTAGGTTAATTACTTTTCAGTATGAGACTTTAAGTGTAACTGATGCTATTTGGAGATAAATGTTAATTTTTATCTTAGAAGACTATGTGATTAAATCCTTCATAGATTTGGGTTTCAATCATAGTTTTTATTACTTTTACGAATTTTATGGATAGAAGTTTATTGAATGGTCTTTGTTGAACTTTAGGTATTGTTTGGAAAATTCTGGAGATTATGAATATATTTTTTTAAGGGATTATCCTTTTTGGGTATTATCAGATCTTGTACTAACTTTTTGGTTTTGGTTTTGGTTAAGATCTAAATACATGGGAAATATATAGTTCTCTTTTTTGGATTAGGTGATTCTCATGAAATTGATTATAGTACTCTTAATGAGAACAAGTCTTCCTAAATGCTCGTCTTTTGTAGAAAATAATTTTTTGTGTAAGAAATCTAGTAATAGTGGAAAGTCAACATGACAAGAAAATTTGTTTCCTTATGATTTAGTTAAGATCATAAATAAATTCCTCAAGGAAAAGTAACATAAAACTGAAATTTTGTTTGCTAACTTTTCAAACTAGGGAATCAAATACCGTTTAACCCGTCACAAGTTTGTGATTTTCTTGTGGTTAACTTTCTCTTAAACATGTTTTCTATCACTCTACCTTAGAACATGACCCTTTTTTTCTTCCATATCCATGTCTTCCTACATGGAATCCTAGTATGGGTTAACTCGGGTGACCTTTGTACTTATTTTTCTTTCTTTTAAAGTGATAGTTTTGCTGACAGTTTTTCCAATGTGGGGCTTTCAATGAAGTTTCTAAGCCCAATTTTAAAAATTGTGAGGAAGCAATACCAAAAAGGGGGGAAGGATGTAACATCCCAAGTAAATAAATAATATTACATTATCATGTTTATCAATATTTGGGAATAAAATG
The DNA here is from genome assembly GCA_963277665.1 of Viscum album. Lineage (NCBI taxonomy): Eukaryota > Viridiplantae > Streptophyta > Magnoliopsida > Santalales > Viscaceae > Viscum > Viscum album. Next base: position 63,547,685 of record OY728165.1, on the reverse strand, counting down.
TTAATATTAATTTAAAGGGAATTCTATTCTCGATGGCGTACCCAATACACAACAACAAGTTTTTTTTTTAAATATTACTTTGCACAATAATAATATAAAAATATTATTTGAAATAATTAATGCCTAGCCCTTGTAATGGCGGGAATGAACAGAACTAACTAAAAAATTATTACATATGTTTGTTAAATATTTTTACATTTATCCAATAAATGTTAGAGGCTTAAAATGCAAATGAATCCAATTTTAAGAATAAATACTCTAATATTTTTAAATGATTGTTTTAGAGCAATGTGATGGCGAACCATTTTAAAATATAAATTTTGAAAATTTTATAATCTCTATTTGTCAAAATATACTTATTCTTTAGAATTGTGACATTGAATTATAATTTAGATAAATTTTTTGATTTTTTCTGACAATGTTCATTTTTAATGAATAGTTAAAAATACTGCATTTTACTTCAAAAATTATTTTTCATCTAATTTAATAATATGGATAGATTATATTTTTCAATTTTTTAATATTTTAATTAGAATATATTTTTACCATTTAATTAATTGGTGGTCATTAGAATTAATTTTATTTTGAAAATGTACATAAACAAGTGTCGATCTTTTGATAGATATTATTTCTTAAAAACACGCTATTTGTTTTGACAGCGGGAATTAACTATATGATTTATTAATGAAAATTCTATATTTTGGATTTGGTAAAATGGAAATCATTTCTGAAATTGGAATATCAAATATATCTTAGGGTTAATTTTTGTTATATTTCTGATAATGTCTTTTTTTAATGAATAGTAAAAAATTCAGTTTTCTTAATTCAAAACTGCCGTTTCATCCAATTTATTTCTATATTTAGATTGTAATTTTAATTGTTTTTAGATTATAATTGAAATATTTTTTATCACTTAATACAATTTTGTTCATTGGAAGTAATTTTACTTTTCAAATGGATGTAAAAAGAAGTCAATCTTTTGATAAATTTTACTTCTTAAAAACTCATCCTTTGTTTTGACAATGGGATTTAATTTTAAATTAATTACTACAATTTCTTTGTTTTTAATTTGATAAAATGGATTCTATATTTGGAATAAGAATTTCCAAATTATTTAATTAAGACTATTTTATTTTTGGACATTATTAATAGTAACGACGGTAATTATCTTTAATTATCGTGTTTAATTAGTAATCGGGTAATTAAGGGTAAGAAACTAATATCATAAAAATAGAAAATGACCCCAAAAAGTGTCCTAATTCTATTGGTGGTGTCATGGCCGACCATGGTATGCCTTTTTTCCAACCTTGGGACCCAATGTAATAACATTAGTGTCATAGTGACATTTTATCATATTTTTTAAAGAATGGAGAATGTAACCAAAGTATGTAACACCTAAGTAAAATAATATTAATTTTTTCTATATAAATGATCTCTTTGACTATAAATATTCATTGGAAAGATGAAAATATTTCCTACATCATAGTAGTTTTTTATAATTTTTAGACATTAAATAAATTAAATTTTTTTGACACCATCATGATGCAGTGATTACCTAATTAATGAATGATTTAAATAAAATAAAAAAATAATGTAAAATCAAAGACATATACTTTTGAAAAACCTATTTAATTAGTATGTTTATAACCCTTATCACCTTATCCTAGAAGTATTTCAATGTGGGAACTTTAAAATCCGAAACATATTTTAATATAAAATAACATTCCACGACTTTCCAAGAGTGCCCCTCCTCCCTCTTATAAAAAGGTCTCCACCTATACCTCTTTACCAACACCTCTAAAGCCATTGGCTCGGCCAAAAACTTTTCATTTCGTCTCTCCACATCCCTCTATTCATCATATAAGCCTTACCTTAGGCATAATTATCTTCGAGAAACCCTCTTGTTTCAAACCATAAGGAGTTACTCGATTTAAAGGTAAAGTCTTCTCTAATGTTCTTTTATTTTATTTTTCATCGCCAACCCCCTAAAATATTTTTATTCCTCTCTTTGGTAAAAACACCAGTATATTAAATATACTAGAAAGTTTTTATTAGAATTATTATAGCTACACTTACACACCTCCATTTAATGGTAAAAGAACATACTATTTCCGTTGATGGCGAATTACTGCCTCACGAAATGATGATTGTTCTATCTTCTCCTACCACCTCTCATGGTGTCCATTATGATGGAACTATATTTATTTATGATATATGTTATATTTATTTACTCTCTATTCTTATGTGTTTTACATTTAAAACTTACCATTATTCTTTTCATTTTTGTGAAAATGCGATAATTTTATTTGAGGAAGTGAGGACTACCGCCCCCTCAAGTGATGTGACTCGTTCATGCAATACATGGAATGTATAAAGAATAAAATTAATGAAAATATGTGACCTATATAAAATATATATTATAATGGAATTATAATATATATATATATCTCTCATTTAGTATTAATTCCATTAAATACGAAATAGAAATGAAGGTAGCGTTCATGTGTACGTACGACTTACCATTTCCATGAACGGTGCATTTCATTTCTTAACGTTTAAATTTTATGTAATATTATAAATTCAAGTATATACTAGATATATATGATATATATGATATCTAAATCATGAATATAATTCTGGATATAATGGATATTTTACCACATGAACAACTTGTAATTATAACAAGTTTATTTTTGACTCAAGTACCAATGAACGACAAAACGACCGTTATTAACTTAAATAATTACATAATGTTCATAACATGGTAATAAGTGATATAAAAGGAATAATTAACTTTAAAATGGTTCTTAAGAAAGTAGAAATTATCTCTAGTTTATTATTCAGGAATATAAAGAAACAAACAAGACAAGTCGTACTTGAGTTAATGGATCCTACCTATCTCTTTCTTTTTAAGTACACTCTTTTATGTCATCTCTTTTAAGAGTCTCTTTCATATGTTGGGGGATGTTCATTTATGTTAATACTTATTTAATTTCTATTTCACAAGATTAGATACCCTATTTTATTTCATCATTCCATTTTTTGGAAATTTTAAGAGGCGCTGTTAGGCTGCCGAGATTTCATAAGGGATTTTACATCTCACTTTTATTCTCATGTGATTTATGCAACATTTTCCACTATTTCCTTTGAGTGGTGTATGTACATCATGTTATTATAATATTTGCGTAATATAAATTTTTTTATGAGTATATACATCAATTTTTTATAGTCTTTCTTTCATGGGTTGTACATTTTGAAATTTACCCAAGTCTGTATGGGAACCTTTCACCCTCATTTTTTTAAAGACTTCTTTTGTTAGGTATTTTAATTTACATATTATTATGTTGGAATATGACCTTATATATCCTTATTGATGTAAAATTCATTCCCAAGTGATAAGATACCCTTTTTGTCTCATCAACCCGTTTTCTAAATTTAAAAGTGACGCTGTTAGGCTGTCAAATTTTTACAAGGGATCTTCTTAACCCAATTTCGATTTCTTTGGGTTCAACTTGTAGTTGTTGAATATGTCATCCTATGAATATGTGTGAATGAAATCTGGTTGTTTTACACATAATATCCACTTATATATGGTGTATTTATATTTTTCACACATAATTATGGGATTGATTTATCCTTAATTTAAGGATTCATTGTTTATAAGGTATTTCATCTCATTTTAAATTTCTATTGAGACTTCATTGTTGTTATGCACCAATTCACTATTATATGGTGTATATACTATCCTTTGGCATATTATATCATGAATCCATTTATTCTCATGATATTATAAAGTTCTGATTACATGTTATTCCTCAATTATTGTTATTCAAGTGTCTCTCATTTTGTTAATAACTCTTTAACTAAAATATCATTTTAAATGTTTTAATGATTTGTTCTTATAAATATTTCTCACTAATATCCATGTTTTTAAAATGGGTTTTAAGGATTTATTTATATGGAAATTAATGGTCTAAAATTATAAAATCTTCAATGTGGTATAGGACTTCGTCTCAAAATCCTTTCATTGAGGAATATTTTGTTTTATACACAACTTTCTTTTATACGGTGTATAAACCCCTTTGACTTTTAATTTTATTCAAAATGAATCTTTTTAGATGAATCATTTTACAAAACGACAAAAGGGAATGTTTTTACGTATGCAGCAACAATGACTTCTCCGCCGTCGTGACCATTATTTGAGTTTCGTCTTCCTCTACAAGCCATACATTTTTTTAAATGAAAAATAAATACCATGTTTTAAATTTATTTTATTTTGATATTGAAAACGGTTTTGATAATGTTTTGATTATATCAATGAGTTTTGATATCTTGTAATTGAAATTTGGAGATTTTATGTTTCCTTTATGCATCCTTTATGAGATACGATTATGTTATGGTTCTTGGGCATTCTTTATGAAGACGGGTGGTTTCGTGATAAAATAAGGGCAGGTGAGCCGGTGATAGCTCTCCAATGAATTGGGTAACGTGAAGGAGTTAAACACTATGGTTTCTTCTAAGAGATTTAGGGATTATAATGTGATGGGTATTCCAAACGTAACCATGAGGGTTACTCCCTACGTAAGAATGTTATGAATGCCTCAGGTTAACTTAACGTCTTATGATTTCTATGAGTTATTCATAAATCATATGATTTAATGAGGTATGTTAAAGTGCTTATATTTTAAGAGTAAATTATGATTTCATTGATTCTTATGTATACATGGACTAATGTTTTCTTTACATATTTTTATATCCCTTACTGAGATTTTTATGCTCATACCATTTTTTTGAAATGTTTTCCAAAGAAATTAAAGATGAATAGTGTTAAGGATAGGATCAAGGAAAGACAAGCTATCTTAAACATGGAACTAGACATGTTTCTTTTTAAGAGTTCTTATTTTATGATGGAAACTGAGTAGAAGTGTCTACTTTGTAATCTTGTGAGATTTATTAGTTATGTCCTAATTCTCTAAAACTATAAACCTGAAAATATCCTCAATGGGAATTATTCATTTAATTCAAGATTATGTAATGTACTAAGGCCGGGTCCTTATATTTTTTCTATTATAATAAAATTTTATATTTATAATATATATTAGTTTCTATTTGTCTTTATTTTGTATTTAAATTTATCTTTGGTTTCACCATTTATGAATCTCATTTCCATTAAAATAGAGAACCGAATTCGATTATTGTTCAAAGGTAAAGAGTGATTTTATGTTTTGAGTTCATTATGCTTCAATGATTCTATTTTTTATTATAATACTTTGGTAGTGGTTAAACTGATTATGGTACTAATTCAATCTATTATCCATTTTATCAATTTATTTTTCCCGTTAAATTTATTTCTATCATTAATCATTATAATTTTGTAGACAGTGGAGTAGGATTATGATAATGATGTTTGTAAAAGTGTTATTCTCACCACAGTTTGAGGTCATATTATCCCATATATGGGGTTCTCAATGTGGGATAGAAAATTTTTAAGGGGGTGGGTGTTGTGTTATTAGTCTTTATGTCAACATTGAATAAAATATTGATAATATTTTAAAGAATATCGATAGATTCATTGTAAACATCATAGGATAGAATCATTTCATTATTTCATACTCAAAACTTCTTGCTTTCATTTTATTTTTATATATTTTTATATCATATATATATATATATATATATAATTTGAATTTTCCAAAACCTCATTTCATTTTGATTTTAATTTTTACAATATTTTATTTATAAATAGTGAAAATATTCAAATGGTGTTGTTTGAGTGACATCCTTGTAAAATCTGCCCTATATTTCACTCAAAATTTTCTTCTTAGGAAAATATAAAAATATTAGTTGAGATCATGAAAACTACCTTTAATATTTAATATAATAATGTTATCATATGATACTACTAGAAATTTTTATGATTATCCTAAATTTTTCATGAAAATGATATCCTCTATATTCCTTCATACAATTTTTTTGAATTTTTTTTCATGGTATTCAAATGTTTTGATTATGACTAAAATTTTAAAGAAGACAATTTAATTAATTGGTAATTAAAATAAAAAATAATGAATCAATTCTAGAGTATAGTATTTTAATTGTAATTATGGAGTATTCATATAAATAATATGGTTATATGACACACATAGTCTTGGATAATAATATAAGTGTAGGTCTTATGTTTTGATTTTTTTTAAAAAAAATAATATTTCAAGTGTTGTAATTTTGTATAGGAAATTCCAATATTTGTGGAATAAAGATCAATTCTAAAATTCAAGTATGTATTTTACATTCCAAAATACGGAAAGGCTGTCTAATGTGAATAAATTGGTTTTTATAATAATGTGATAGGAAATGAAAAAAAATTGAGGGATATTGGTATCCACTACCTCTAAATTTGTTGGAAAAAATGAGATAGGTTGATGAAACTTATATTACATAATACATTTTTATGTCAAATAAACAATGGAAGAACATAATTTTCTTATATATTTTTTCAGATAAAGAGAGATAGTATATTAAATATTGAATGTTGAGACTCTGTGTAAAAAAAGAGAAGAGCTAACAGAGATCATAGATCTAGTTTCTATATAAATATAATATGAAAAAGGTCTTAGTGGATATTTTCTATAAAGAAATTTTCTGAAATAATGAGGGTAGAAGGACCGATAGAAAAAATACATACCAATGCCTCAACTTAAAAAAATAATGAAATGGAAAAGGATAATTGTAGTTTTTGAATTATTAACATTAGGGAAGAAGTTCTATGGTGTTTCTGTGGGAAATTTGACTCATCTTTCAACTATGTGAGTTTTTTTATCCAACCTGAATAAGTAGTGGAGATAATTTTTAATATCAATTTACATCTATATAGAGTTAAAGTTGAGGATATTTTAGGATAACACGGATGATCTTATTGAGACCCTCATATTTATAAAGTAACTTTATCCATAAAAAATAGTGCATGGAGTGAAAAATAATGGGATCCCATATATAGATATATCACCCTTTTAAATAAAATTAATATAAGTGTATATGGTATTACATCATAGAACATTGAAAATTTGTTATTGGATGCTTCTTGTATTATCTAATTTAGTTGAACTAAGTAAAATCCTAGTCTTCATTTCATGAATCACTTTCCTGAATGGCCAATTTCATATGGTGGTATTGTGTGTAAGAAGAATCATGGAAATAATTGAATAAGATCTATTACAATCCTGGGAGAAGGATTATAAAAGTAAAATATAATAAATGTGGAAAAAGAAAACTCATACTTTAATAACATCCTAAATAACCCTTCCCCCAATGCCATAATGTTGTCTTGGGTTCAAAACATTATTATTAGAATCCATTATATAAATATAATAAGTAATTCATGTACTATGTGGATGATCTATATAGTGAAAAATATATCTTAAAATATAGAATTGATTTTATTAGTACGAGACTAGAATCTACTAATGATCCAATATTAAATTACATTATAGATACATATCTCTTTATTAAAATTATGGGAAATATGTACCAGAGGAATTCCATAATGAAATGGTGTCATCATATTCAATTGAAAAAAAGTAATTTTTTCCGTTATAAATTTATAAACATGGTGAAGTTTCCACATGTAAATATAAAGCTGTAGATGTAATGTCACCTAAGTGTTTTCAAGATAAATTTACCAATTATTTCAGTAAATAAAATATTATTGATTAAAATGACAACATATTATTCAATCCTTGAATAATTATGTTTATGTCAGTAAATATAGAGAATAAATAATCTATGATATCATAATTTATTTATATAAAACCATTATAAGAAATTAATGACTAATATTAGGGATCCAAATTAGGAAAATGTGAAAAATTCATATGTTCAAAGTAATTATTAGGTGTATAATTTAGAAGAATTACTAAAAATGAAAAAGTTGAGAATTAAATAACTTATAGAATATTTATATATTTTGAAGAAAAATGAAAATATTAAAATTTCTCAAGTGGGGATTTTATTAGGTATTAATAAATAAAACAATTTAGTTTATAAGAAATGATAGATCAATATTTATGGAATGAATGGATATTTTTCAAAGGGAAAAATGGAATCAAAATGCTATTTTGGGTTAAAATTGGGCACCCATTGTGTTTGTATGTTGAATCTTGGAGGTTCGGTAATGAAGGAATAATTACCACAACAATATCATAACTGTTAAATTAATTGGAATGGTAAGAATATTTAGAAGAGAATTATAATCTCTATAATATGTCTCATTTCATAATAAATTATATAATCCTAAGAAAATAATGATTCAATAATAGAATAACAACTTTGATAACTAATATGAAACATAACTGAAATGATGGAAAAACTAAATAGTCAAAAACTAATTTTAGTAAGAAAAAAGTGAGTGAAAAAATATGTTATAAGGATGTTTTTGAGTATCTCTAATTACATTTTCACATAATCCATTATGAAACAAAAATGAAAAATTAAGGACTATAAAAAAATATCTATAAATATAAAGTAATCAGTCATCTTGAAGAATAAGTTTTCAGCCTTGGAGAATGGTATAGATGTTGGAAAAAATAGTGTATCAATATCTAAAGATATTGTACCCTCAAAAACCTAACTAGAAATGTAATAAAGAATTATTGAGATAAAATAAGAAGGAATAATTGGATCCCATTGATACCATGGAATAATAGAAAGTGGTATGCATTAGTGGTTAAGTAAAGGAACAATAAATAAGGAACATTATATTAGGGTCTCTCCCTATTCATGGATAAATAGGTACACCCAAAGAATATTACATAGTGGTTTTATAATGAAATAAATATTCACTAGTGCTATGATTATCACTCTAGAAGATAAGACCAATACAAAGGTACTGATGGACTCTATATTTTTAATTATGAATTATAATTTTACTAGGTTTATTTCTCTTGAAAAATAGGTAAATAAAAATATGTGTAAGGGGTAAACTTCATATCAATAATTTTAATTATGGTTTTGGTAAAAAATCATAAATAAATTGTTAGCTTTCTATAGCCACCGAAAAAACATTACATGAGGACTCTATAGGTACCCACTCCCCTCTTAATTATTTTATATATTATGAATGGAGAAATTGGAAATAAAGTGGGAAATAAAATACATGTGGGATATGTAATAATTTTTCATTTAATGGGAAGGATTTATGAATATGAAATATATTTGGTGAATGAATAAGATAAAAGCTATTACCAGGAAAAATATATCCAAAATGTGTTCTTAATATGTCTCCTTGATGGTTCAATTGTGGAATATATATTTATATTATAGAATAACTAATTTTAGTGGGTTTAATTCATATTACAAAGATATATATATATCTAATCCATGTGACAACCATTAAAATAATGTTAATATGTTTTTGGCAGCCTCACTTGGGTTACTAAGATTATCTAATGGTTCATGTTCCTGGTTAAATATATGGGACTTTTTTTATTTTAGTTATTATTTACATTAATAATAAATGTTTTATAACATTATAACCTAACAATAAAGTATTATATCTAGTTTTTTTGGGAAACCTAGAAGAAACATTATGTAAAATAGTATAAATAAAAAAAGTGGTGTTAATATGTGGCATTCTTTAATGATGACTATAATAATATTTTTTGTAGAGGTATAGATATTCATGGGGTTTAGATACAAGAACACAATACAGTCATAGACTTATTAGAAAAATTAAAATCCATGTTAATAAATTGAAAGATGTGTAGTTCAAGTGGTTTCACAGGAAGATCATTAAAAAATATTATCAATTAATTATATAATCAGTATATAGTAATGTGAATATTAATTCTACTAGGTTGATTCCCTTGTTCATAAATGATTTTTCACTAATAGTTTAGAGAGAATATAATTAAGACCACATGAAGGTTTTTACCATAATCTTTTAGTTTCACACATTTAAAATGGTTAAATAAAATAATAAGTTTATTGAAATTAGTGTGTGATATGGAAAAACATAATATTTTTAAAATTGTATTGTTTTTTTTAAAACAGAGCTCTAGATTTGTATTCTTAGAATATTTTTTAAAAAATAATTATTAGTTGGTGATATTGACTAATTTGAATTTAAAAGTAACATTTCTTTTATAAAATGTTAGTGGGTTGAATGTTATGATTAATTTCAACAATTTAATTTACATTTATTTTGGATGACAATATTTAGTGGGTTGTGGTTTTCTCTAAATTATATATTATTCAAGGTGTGAAAACAAGATGATTCCAATTAAAAATCTAGTTCAATGAGTATTAGCATGTATGGAGAGTGAATATGGATAGAATAACCAATTAAAAAATAGTTTTTATACCCCAAAAGTGGGATAAAGATCCATTTTTATTTTATTAAAATATTGTGGGAGATAAAGAGGATCCTATAATTCATACTCAGTTTTTCAGAAATTTGGGGCACAAAAAGTCATGATTTGTTGGATATCGTCAAAAAATCTAAATGGAGAGATTATGGAAATCATGATATTATAAGTTTAATTTTATGAAATTATTTGGTGAGGCACGATTAGATGAGTTGAATTGAATTGAGGAGATTTTTTTTGATACGTTTCATGGATTAATTACATTTGTATTATAATGATTTATTACATGGAGGTGTTGAAAAGTTTACATGAATTTCATAAATATATCAAATTAATTGAAAGAATATGTGGTCTAGTCTATAAAAGGAAAAATATATTTATATATATATATAAATAGAATATGGGATGTTTTTTTGAAGTTGTTGATAGAAGTAAAAGAGAAAAAAATTTCTAATATAGTTCTATAGCTAATGAATCCTACCATCCTGTAAGGGATGTTCCTAATCCTGAAATATGATTAGAAAAGGGAAAGAAAAAGTTCAACAAGTAGGATTATAGGTGCATGGTGGTGTAGTAATGGAAATAATGGGATATATATCAAGAGAATGGACCACTATATAGAGTGGAATGATATATCCATAGAGTGTAGAAATGTATTGGTATATATTGGTAGATTTATACCGTTTTAATATTAATAAACTAAGAAGAAAAAAGTTTTGATATGCGATTGAAAATTTATGGTGTTGTTCACTTAATAAAAATGAAAACAAAAATAAGGTGAACACAACTTTTTTATTCATCATCAAACTCTATCCAATTGGTTTTCATGGGGTGTTTGAGTTGAACCTAGTTACTCTAGGATACCTAATCCATGATCATTTGTATTCATATCGTAATGTGGCCACACTATAGAGTAGAATATGATAACCATAAAAATGGAATGGAGTACATGAAAAGTTATATGTTTTTTTATAAATAAAATTAAATTATTGCTTAAATTTACCAAATAGATTCATCAAAACTATTGGAAGTGTTTTTATATTCCAACTTCTATGAAGATTTACTTTAAATTTTAATTCTATGATTGTTTTACCCTAAAAAAATATATTTTTCCAAATAAAGTCAAAAGATATTTTCCTAAATTTGATCTAATGTTCGTAGGTTGTTTGAAGCTTCATAGGATACAACATGTATTCATGTGGTGGAATTAATATATTTTATGACCAAATTATTATATAATTCATTTTGAAGTTTATATGAATCAAATAGGTGTATTCATGAAACTAGAAGCCGTTTTATTCAATGTTGAGAAATTTTTTAAATTTTTTCCATGATATTCAAATTTGTTGAAAGAATTATAATATATTTACAAAGATTCTATAAAGAATGAATAATTAAAATAATTTTTCTTCACATAGATCTATATAAAGATATTTCTTTGATAATTATGGTGTATTTATATTGATAATGTGGGCTGAGTAATTATTTCTGTTTAGAGAAAAACATATTTTGATCTATTAGGTTTTCCACATTCCAATAAAACAATTTGAATATTTCTGGTGAACTAATATTGAGTTGAAAAGTATGATATTTTTGGGAGAAATATTAACAATACGATGTATGGAACACTTTTATAATAAAAAATTTGAAAATATTATCACACATTAAGATTTTTTGGTTCTTTGATAATTGGAGTGCTGAAGAAAAAATTTATAGTGAGAGAGATAGTTGCAACAAACGAATATCTAGTAAAACAAGAGAGAATAAAAATTTTATACGACTCACAGATACATCTGTATGTTAAAGAAATAAATGAGTAATATACTTTTCTCATAAATTCATATAATGAAATAGAAACAACCTAGTGCGTGTTGAAGATATGGTCACTATGTAAAGAATATAAAGAGATGTTTAATCACATATCGAAGATCTAGTTTCAATATAAATATAATAATAAAGAATTTGGGTAGTTTTGTGGTGAAAAAAATATAGGGAGATATTGTAAATGTATGGATTGATAGAATAATGGAACTTATAACATCTCGTATTCGGATGTCACTCAACTGATTCCCTATACCAGGTTAGACACGTGGGCTCAATAGAATTTCCATAAATTTTACAGGTTGCTGACTGGAAGTGTGGGTCTAAGGTGTGATAGTGGGGAAAATATTCCCTCATTGGAATATATAACACAATGGAAGAAATAATAAAACAATAGTGGAAGCATTAAAAAAAATTCATTTCAAATTAACATTCAAAGACTGATAATAAAAATCACCAAGAATCATTCAATACAAAAGATGATGTATCATGTCACATATTATATGAAAAAAAACAAAAAATAGGATACACGACAATCACGTTCATGATATAATACCGAGGTATAAAAATATAAAGAATATCTCAGAAGCATCACAAGCCTCAGCTTGGTCCCATGCCCTCCTGCTCCTAACAGTAATCAATTAAATGTAGAATGGTATTTTCCCTTATCAACATGTGAAACAATACAATCTATTTGGGAACAAAATAATGACCCAAATATGGTTTGAGGCTAAATCCTAGTAAGAAACCACCCAAGATCTGTGCTGATCATTCAATGAGTATATGAAACAGTAGTTTACAATTGTGAAAGTAATGACTAGGATGTACTTAAAAGTAAACAATTCAAAATGGACTAGTTTCAATTTTTTATTCATTATGTCCAGTTAATCCATTAAATTACAATGAATTATATATTTCTTGAGATCTAACCTAAGACCGTGTATCCCCAGTATAAAAGATGTACAAGATATACCCTTGATGGATATCTATCAAGTAATGTAAAGATTGAATCCAATCATGTTCTTTGTCATGGATGATGAATCATGTTTCGTTCTATTTATTATTCAATTCAACACCTCACCCATAGACAAAACCAATCCCGCCCATAGGCGTAATCAATCCTCACCTGCAGGCATAGTAGTCAGTCAAGGTTGAGCCCTGTATATTAAAATTTTAGCCTGTGTCAGGGGAAGCCCAATATATAAGAATTTCATAATGATTTGGGGACAAGCCTGGTGAATAAGCATTTGATCATATTTCTAATCCAAGACTAGTGTATATGAATTTCAGCATAATAAACATCACCTATAATTTTCATTATAACATGGTTAACATAATTTCATCTCACATGGAAGTCAAACATAACAGGCAATAGGTGAATTAATCCGTCACAAGGCCTAAACAATTAAACACATATGGTCAACACATTTTACAACCCTAATATGTAATCTAACCATTACAAGGCCAAAACAATTATAGGCATAACATGGGGCGAACGTAAAAACTCCAATCCCAATCCCTTAATCCATCCAATTGAAATTTATCCCAATTTCAATCCCTTTATAATTAAATTCATTTTTAACAACCCAAATAGGAAAAATAATGGAAACACACCGATGGGGAAACACACCCATAAAAGAAAATTCAAGAGAAACACACCCATATGAAACATATTCCAAATAGCAATAAACGACAATTCAAGGGAACCACACACTTGGGGTGGCCCTAATTCAATTGAATAAACATTACACAAGAATAATAATAGATTTTTAATTACCTAAACATCATTTGGAAATAACATGAGTCCATTACCTTTCAAGGATACACCCTAAGCATGGCTGAATGGAACTATGACACATTTAATCAACATGACATTAAAATGCACAAGACCACCTACTTCAACATAGTACGACTCTCCTCATCCAGCCTCAACCTCAAATTCAAGATTGAATTATATGGATATAAAAACAATGATAAACACTCAAACATAAATAACTTCATCCTGAAAATAACTCATGAAAAATATCTTATGAGTAATTGAAAGATCACATATAGGTTTCAAATGAAAAAGATGGAAAAAGAATCATGGTTCGAATGATCAATCGGGAATGGGTTGAAGGTCTTATGAATCTTTTTCATCGACTCAGGAGACCCTCTGTACAAAATGACATTAAACAATTCCACTACCTCTTTTAACACAATTTTAAGTAATACATGGTGTGTATGTGGGACTACACGCCATGTAGGTTCATTAACTATTCATATTTCCATAAAATTGTTTTATACGTCCCCCACTGACATTCTAATAGGATTACACGGTGAGTAAAATAAAATACACGGTGTGTAATAAATAATTATAGAGCTTCAAATTTTTCATCTACAAATTTTTCCCCTTTGATAATTATTACTCAAGTATAAACTAAAATAAAATATTTTTACCTCAACAAAATCAGGTTCTTACAAACATCCCCCCTAAATGCAATACTTCCATGAATTTTCCTTCTATGGGTGGGGAAGAAATAACTGTGAATAGATCTGGCCACTATGATTTCACATCGGCCTCCCTCTCCCAAGTCTTATCTTACACTCGGTCGTGTTACTATATCACTCGTACTAGAAGAACTAGCTGGCCATGGAGAACCTTCATGCTACGATCCACAATATAAATCAAATGCTTCTCAAAGGATGGATCAACCTGAAGCTCAACATCCTCAGGATAAAAAACATGAGATGGGTCTGAGTGATAGTGGTGAAATTGATATTCATGGAAGACTTTTTTCATGTATTGTTACCTATGTGGTAACTTAAACTAATAGGAAACTGGACCGACCCATTCTAGAATCTCAAATATCCTGAAATAACTCCGATAAAGCTTAACATGTCTCTGAATCCTGTTATTCCCCAACCTCAGCACAACATGCAAGGAAACTCATTCCAAGACCTAGAACTCCATAGGTTTTCTACAACGATTGAAATAAGATTTCTGATGATAATTCACAGTATCCATCTTCTTATGAATCAACTGAACCTACATAGTGGTCTCTTGGACAATGCAGGGTCCCATCATAGCTGTCTCTCCTACCTCCAACCAACATAGGGGTGATCAGCATGATCTACCAAACAAAGCCTCATAATTTTCTATATTAATAGTATGTTGAAAGCTATTGGTATTGGAAAACCCCACCAAGGGTATATGTATCTCCTAAGAAGACCCAAAATCCATGATTCATTACTAAAGCATGTCCTCCAGCACTTGAATCATGCACTCGGATTGGAAATCTACTTGAGGGTGGTATGAGGTGCTCAGAAGAACCTATGTACCCAACTCCCTCTAGACACATTTCCAGAAAAATGATAATTAAAACAAGAATCCCCATATTAATTGATAGAATGAGGAACCCTGTGTATTCTCACAATCCGCTAGATGTATAATCTTACAGGATCATCAACATTGATGTTTTATTAATTGGTAGTAAATGTAAAACCTTTGTGATCCTATCAACAATAATCCATATGGAATCATTGCATTGAGGATACCTTGGAAAACCAATCATGAAATCCATCGCGACATCATTCCATTTCCACTTAGGAATGGGTAACTATTGTAAAATCTAGGCTAGTCAATGATTCTTCTGCCTTAACCTATTAAAAGATGGAACATCTTGTAACAAAACAAATCAAATATCTCTTCATACCCAGCCACCAGTACCAATTTAACATGTCATGGTACATCTTGGTAACTATGGGATGCACTGCCCAAGATGAAGCATGATACTCCCATATAAACGCTTCATGAATATTGACTAGAACCTAAAACGTCTATCTATACGAATGATCTAATCATCACCTATGATACAACAAGGAGATGGATCCTCACATGCTACACTCTCCCGCAAAACTAGGTCCTTAGAACCTAATAGCTACCTCATCCTCACTCTATCTAGGAGGGTAGAAGTCACAGTTAAAGAAAAAATGGAATCCTGTACTTCACTATCATGAAACTTCAATAGTATCTTAAAGAATAAGGAAATAAGCTATCACACACCACTAGCCTCGTAATCCACTTGTATCTGAGTCTTCCTACTCAATGCATTAGCCACTACATTTCCCTTACTATGTGTGTAGGAAATATCAAAATCAAAAGATTGAGGGTTTTCTATCCACCTTTGTTGTCTCGTGTTTAGGTCACACTGAGTAAAGATGTATTTGAGGATTATGTGGTCTGTGTACAACAAAAATTTTCTCTAATTAAATAATGTCTCCGATAGTACATAGCATGTACAACAGCTACTAATTCCAAATCATGTGTAGGGTAATTCTTTTCATGAGGCCTCAAATGTCGAGACCCGTATGCCATGAATCTATCTCCTTATATCAGCACTACCCCTCGCCCTATACCTGAAGCATCACAAAAGAATGTATAAATATTTCCCTACACATGAAGTATCAGTACTGATACTAATTTCAATCTCCCCTTCAGCTCCTAAAAGACTGTTTCGCAAGAATCCGACCCCACAAACTACACACCCATCATAGTCAAGCCCATCGATAGCGCTACTAATGGTGAGAAGTTTGAGATAAAACTCATATGCTACCCAGCTATCCCTATGAAACTATTTAATTCGAACACGTTCTTGGTATGTTCCTAAGAATATACTTCCTTCACCTTTTCATGGTCCATCGAAACTCTTGAATCTGAGATAATGTCACCAAGGTAGTGAATCATGTCCATCCAAAAGTGGCACTTTGGGAGAATAGCACATAACTGATGTTCTCTCAGTGAATTCAAAATGATCATAATATGGTTGGAATGGTAATTTAGATTGTGAGAATACACCAAGATATCAGCCACTAAAACCACCACAAAAAAATCCATGTATAGAACACCTGGTTCATCAACACCATGAAAATTGCGGGTGCATTCATGAGACCGAACTGTATAACCAGAAACTCATATAGACCATACCTTCTTTAAAACACAGTATGAGTACTGTATTTAGGTCAAACAAAGTCCCCATGAATAACAAATCTCAAATCGGTCTTACAAAATACCTCATCACCTCAGACTTGATCGAAAGGATCATCAATTTGTGGCAGATGATTCTAGTTCATAAATCTTAGTTGGTTCACTTTTTGATATTTCACACATATCCTGAGGGTACCATCTACATTTTTTTTGAAAAACATTATAGAGAACCACATTGATATGTACTAGGTCAGATAGACCCTTTCGCCTCTAAATCCTCTATCATCTTCTTGAGCTCCACCAACTCCATGATTCCCATCCTATGAGGAGGAATGGATACCAGTGCAGCTCATATTACTAGCTCCATAAATAAATGTACCTATCTCATTGGAGGTAGGCCTGAAATTTCATCTAGGAATATATATCTAATATTATCAACAATTGGAGGGAAATATATCTAACACGTCCCCTAGTCATTCTAATATAGACTCACAATCTGGGAGGTAACTCCACCCAACCAATGATGTTGGGGTCCTTCTCTAAATGCATGGACAACCCATTCACCATTGTGTAGAAACTGTCCACCCTATCGTGACATGAAACTCACCATACAGTGATAGAAATCGACAGAATCTTGAAAAGGAACCAAACAGTCCCATAAGAGTGACATCAAATCATGTAATATCTACAACATATAGATCCCATAAGAAGTGACACATAAAATCCTCAATGTCACTCCTTCACTGAAACACACCATTCATTCTTATCCTTAACCTATTTTCTATCACCATACATTCACATGAATATAAAACACAGAGCCTATGGTTCTCTAATGTGGGATCAAATATAAAACTATGAAAATACATTATATCAAAGTGTGGATAAGAAAAAAAGGTGACTTGAATGATACCTCTAATAGTAGAATGTATTGGTTCCTTCTCCTACTAGGTCTGTTTCACTACAAAATTATAACATGTATCACGGCCCTAAGACACTACATGGAAACCCTGAGCTAACCTACCTTGCATATTATGTGATCTTGCGGTCTGGATACCATGACCAAGACCACCACCTCAGCCAAAATAGGCTGACTTATACCAATTCCATGACTAGTAAGAATTTATTGTCTCTAATACTAAATGTGGAGTTTGTTCATACCCTATATCAATAGTTGATGGTGAAAACATCCTACAGAAATGTTATCAATGGCCCATCCTGCCACAAGCTCAACACTTGACTGGGTCCATCAGTCACTGAGGATTAGTATGTCCAACATTTCAACAATAGTAGCACCTCAACTGGCCATGGGAAGAAACATTCTGACTACTCGTATATCCATGAGAATCCTCCTTACAATTAATTTTTCTCCCAGTCAAGATAGTACCAGATCTCATTACTGAACCGCCCGAGATCGCACCTCCCGCTTTCCATAGATTATGCTCGGTAATCAACACCTAATTCATGTTTTCATATACAGAACGTATCCTAAAAACAATAACCTATAATGAAATGTCATACCTAAGACCATACTTGAATCTCTTAGCCCTTAATATCCCATAACCCATCAGAATAGGTGTGAATCTCTAAAGCTCAGTGAAACGGGTAGAGTATTTCATTACTAACAAAGTGCCCTACTCTAGGTGCATGAACTCCTGGTCTCTATCGACACTTAGTGTCTCAGGAAAATAGTATTCATAAAATACTATCTGAAAATCTTCTATTTCCATGTCCTGATGATACCCTGTCTGAGTGGTAACATTCCACCACATCTTGGATGAATAATATAGAATATAATTCAAGAGATTGACCCTCCTCTATGGAGGAATCTCTAGATCCTTAAGGACCGTAAGCATGGACTCCAGCTATGAATCTGCAACCTATAGTCCACCATCTCTGGAAAACATAGGCATATGCTCCTACTAGAATACTCACGTTAGTTCTGCCAGTGACATGACAGAATGAGGTATTCCCTGGATGGTCTGTATAATCCTCATGAATCCTTCATTGAACAATAAATCTGCACCCTGGTCTGGTATTACAGTTTGTGCGGTGACTGGAACATCTAGGGGATCAACTGGTAGCTCATGGCCTAACACATATGGGGTATTCTCATTACCAAACTCTAATCATAAAACTGTAGGTTGTCATTATGGAATTTCTCTGTAAAGTCAATCACATACACCTCAGTATATTCTTATTCATCAATGTACACTTCTCAATAGTGAAATGACTAAATAGGAGTAGAAAATCCTCAAACCTTCACATAATATGAGTACATGGTGTGTAAGAAAAACACATGACATGTACAAAGAAACCCATACATGTTCGTGTAATCCCACTGGCATGGGCGTGTAAACACCCCAGGTACACGATGCATAGAGACTATACACAACATGTTCACTGAAGGTATTTCATGGTTGTGTACTTATACTATTCAGGGATTGTAAATGGATAAGGTACATGGAATGTTAGTTGGGTATAAGGTGTGTGTAGAAGTCTTCCATCCTCGTAAGGCACTTCTACCTGACCAGACTCAAATCGATTCTGCCCACGTAAAACTACACAGGGTGTACATAAGGTACATGGTGTGTCCTAATATAAATTCAACAACAAGTGTTCTCTCTCACATGGCTAGGAACATGGTGTAAAACCACACGGCGTGTACTATGAGTACAAGTCGTGTAATAAAAAATTTATTTTCATACCAAATAAAATAACACTTGGTGTGTGTTCGTAGAATCACACATCGTGATGTCTGGGTTTCCAAATAGTAAGCCTCAGAAACATCCCTGAAACCACAGTATTTGAAAAATAAAGAAAATGTGTGCCAAATTATGATCTGTGAGGGCTCATAATCCCCACAAATAAAATCATAGTATCCTTATATGGCCCACAACAACAAAATCTATATCCGAAGGCTAAAACATGATTCCCAAAATTCATAATTAAGAGGGACCATGATCCTCAGGGATATAATTTTGGAATAAATCCATTTCAAACATAACATATACCAAGACACCTATCACAACAACAATCATATCTATCACAAAATTTATCAAGACAGTATTCATTCAATAATGTACTCTATATGGCATTGTAAGATTGTATGACATGTGATTTATAATAACTGACTGTATGATACATGAGATAGAGTACCCTCATCTCATCATGTTTCAAAATAATAGAACCAAAATGATATCAATAATTACATCACAAAAAAATTGTGTCACCTAATAGTGAAATCAAATCATCAGTAATATATTAAAATCCAAAAATTACAATTTCATTCAAGGCAATTAGGATTTACACTGTATGAGGGGTATGTACTCTCAGACACAACTTAGAACCAAATCCCGTGCATTTCCATATATGTCTATCATCTCCAAACAATAAATCAAAACAGAAAAGAAACCTCTGATACCACTTTGTAACAGATCAGATCTATATGACACTCAATTGGTGCCTCGTACCCAGTTAGCCACATGGACTCAAGAGCATTTCCCCAGACTCCAGAGGCTTGAGACTAGTAGTGAGGGCCTAATGTGTGATAGTGAGGAAACTATTCCCATATTTTTAGACTATAATATAGTGGAAAAATTTTAAAAAAATATTATAAGAATTAAAAAATCATACATTAGAAATAAAAAAAAAACACTAATAAGATAAATAACCAAGCATTATTCAATACAGAAGATGATTCAGCATGCCACATGTTCTAGGAAAACATCCAAAACCATGATACACTATAATTAAGTACAATATACAGTACCAAGGTACAAAAAAATAAAAAACATAGAAGCATCGCACGCCTTGTCTTGGTTACATGCTCTCCTACTCACAACAACAATCATGTACCAATAGAAGTGTTCTTTCTCTTATAGACACATGTTACAATATATTCTGTTTGGACCTAAATTGTGTGTGATACTTAATCCCAATAGGCAACCACTCAAGATCAGTGTCTATCTATCAGTGAGTATATACAATAATAGTGTACAAAAGTGAATATAGTAACTAGGAATAAGTCATTACTAAACAATCCTACATGCACTCACATCCATTTCTCTTTCATTATGTTCAGTTCAAACATTCACTTATATTTAATTACATAAGTCTTGAGATCCGGCCTAAGATCATCAATCCCCTATATGAAGGATGTACAATAGATACCTCAGAAGGATATCCAACAAGTAATGTGAGGACAGAATCCATCCTTGTTCTTTGTCTTGTCTTTCGAATTATTGTTCATTCCATTCAATATTTAATTACACACCTTGCTCGAAGGCATTACAAATCTTCCCCACATGCATAACCAATCCTCGCCAGCAGGCATAGAATTCAATTAGGGTTGAGCCCAGTATATCATCATTTCATCATCTGTTCAAGGAAAACCCAGTATATAAGCATGTCATCATGTTTCAGGTCTAATTATGATGAATAATCATTTCATCATGTTTTAGGTCCAATCCTAGTGTATAATAACTTCAGCATAATAAATAACCCATGTAATTTACACTATCACTTTATTCACATAAAAAAAATCATGTGGGTATCATACATAATAAGGAAATGCTGAATTAAACATTCATAGGTCTTAAACAATTATACTCGAATAGGTATTTAATTTCATAATCCTAATATGTAGTGTAAAAATTTCAAGTCTTAAACAATTATAGTCAGAACATGGGGCGAACGGAAATACACCAATCCTAAAACCTTAATACATAAAATTTCAATTTAACACATTTTCAATCCCATTATAATTCAATTCATGTTTAACAACCTAATTATGGGAAAAAAAGTCTTTCCTCATAGGCAGCCTAAGCTAAATGGACATAAATGACAATTCAAGGGAAACACACCCATGTGGTGGCCCTAATTCAAGGAAATCATCATTACACCTAAATAATAACCCTAATTTGATTCCCTAAACATCATTAGGAAATAAAATGAGTCATTTACCATTCAAGGATACACCTTAATCATGGGATAATCGCACTAAGACACATATAAACAACATGATATTGAGAGAAAGGCACAAGACTACCAACCTCGTCGTAGTACGACTCTCCTCATCCAGAATCATCCTTTAATTCAAGCAATAATGACGTAGATATAAAAAATAAAGATAATTTATCATCCTGAAATAACATCTTTGAGAGTATAAATCATGAATAATTGATCATGATTAATCAAGATCTCACATATTGGGTACAAACACAATCGATAGTGAAGGAATCGGGGCTCAGATGATCAACCGGGAAGTGCTTGAAGGTCTGGCGCTACTTGTTCATCGACCTGGGAAACCCTATGTCCAAAATTATAGAAAATGAGAACTCATCCCATTTAGAAAAAAAATTAATAAATACACAGTGTGTAAGTGGAACTACATGTTATATGGGTTCTTTAGCTGTCTAGATTTCCACAGACATACATTACACGTCATGAATCAACCTTCTGACATGATCACATAGTGTGTAGAAGAAAATACACAATTTGTAACAACTAATTATAGATATGGAAAAAATTCAGCCATATATTTTACCCATTTGATACTTATTAATCATGTATAAACTTAACAGAATGAATCTTACCTCAAAAGAACATAATTCTTACAGAACATACCGCTAGTACAACAATATATTGACGAATGAATGTGTAAAGGAGAGTTCCAGTCTTAGAATATTTAACTTCTGTGAATAAGTGTTATTATGGTTTGTGGTAAGACTTATACTCAACCCTCACCTATGATGAGTTGGTTTCAACCATCTTGAAGAACTATAGGATTTGAATATTGAAGTTCGATGTGTATCTATCTAATGTAAAATGTGAAAAAGGATTATTGTGATCATGATGATCCATTAGAAACTTGAAAATTTATAAAATGGATTTATCCTTCACGAAATTAGTTCAATAAGTGAAAAATAGGGGATCCCTTAGACCATCAATTCCCACATCAGAATCATTTTTATATGAACATGAGTAGTATAAAATATTGGAACATAAACACATAATCAGTGTGTGCTCCATGTATTATCCCTTTAGTATCAATGAAGAAAAAATCATAGTTTTCATATCCTATATAAAATTGGATTATATTCTATTTTAATTGGTTGATATTTTTTATTAGAAAAATATTTCTATATGTTGAATAATTTTTCTTCCCAATATGGGAGAAGGATCCTAAAATGAAAAATATAAATAACAAAAAATAATTCTTAATATGGTAACACCATGATTCAACCCCACAACTCACTATGTCTTGGGATCCAATAAACAATACATCATTTGATTCATTACTAATATTTATGAGATTTCGTGAAGGTAGAAATGATTTCATGGGAAGAAATGTTTTGATTGAGGATTATATCAAAGATATTTAAATTTTTTACCATGCATTATACTTTGGTGTTAACCCTTATTATTGCTTTTTAAATCAATTACCCACAATACATTAGCAATAGTAAAAGTAAAAAAATATTATAATTTATATAGATTATTATTTTTATATTTC
The DNA here is from genome assembly GCA_963277665.1 of Viscum album. Lineage (NCBI taxonomy): Eukaryota > Viridiplantae > Streptophyta > Magnoliopsida > Santalales > Viscaceae > Viscum > Viscum album. The sequence continues at coordinate 63,524,026 of OY728165.1, read as the reverse complement.
ACTATGAAGGTTTAAATATCATGTGAGCCTATAGATATACTCTCATAATTAATATTAAATATAAATTCAAAAAAATGGCCTTGGGTGAGGGGAAATATACATTCCTAGTAAGTTAAATAATGAGTGTGTATGATTATTAATAATAAGTAATAATATGCGAATAGAATAAAAGATAAGTATCATTAGTGTAATAGGAAATGTAAAATAAATTTTTGGTTAGTCTTATTCAAAAAGTATGGATTTTAAATGATGTTATATATAATTATTGAAAGACTTACCCTCATTGATAAATATTTTACTCTAATGAATATAGCTTTTAAAAATATATATATGATTGTTCTTTTTTTTGGGATGTGTATTTATATGGTTGGGGACAATACAATGTTTATCTATAGAGGAAATTGATTGATCAAAAATAGATGTGAAATTTTTAATGGAAATTTTACTGCTAAATGAGTTTATATTTCCTTGTTTATTTTTTTCAATGTATTATGGAAATATAAAACTTGTGTTTGATTTTGGAGTGGCTTTGAATACTTTTGGAAGTTAGAGAAGAATATCATAGTGCATTTGTAGGCATTTTGGTGTGACCTGTTGAGGATGAAAATTGATTTGTTATAATTTTTTCACAGGATACCACCATACCTTATGAGTTTATGTTTTGAAGAGTAGATATTTGATCTATATTATGGTGAGAATAATTAGTAGAGAACATAATACATAAATATTTCAAATCCCATTGATGTGACATTAATGGTATCATAGTTCTTTGAAATATATATATAATTTGAGATTCACAATCCATGATTTTGGGGAAATGAATTCATTTTATAATGTTTCATACTATTAAATCATTGATGAGTTAAAATGTGTATAAAATTATAAAATTAATCTAATTTCTCTATAAGACAATAATAAAAATTTATTCCCCTTCATAAAATAGTTTATATACCATAAAATCACCAGGGTTTTCTAACTATAATGGGGGATACCTTATAAATGGTTTATACATTTTAAATGGCAAGGAAAACTTTTATTATTGAATAACACTTATATCATTGGAAATTATATATTAATTTTATCAAATAGGATACATGAATATGCGAGTAATAAATATTTGGAGCAATTAAATGAACATTGTTTTTTGGTTCAAATAATAACCAATTTTCATATACCTAAAAGGTTTTGGACCTAGACATAGATGAAACTAAAATATATTAAGAGCAATTTAAAATAATATATTTATAATTATAATGGGGTTTTACAAAATCAAGATTCATTCATGCCCCACATGTCTGCATCATCCAAATATGAATTGTAATTAGGGCTCTCGAAGGACCACATTAATATTGACTCCATAATCACCCTCTTTGAAAAAGAATAAAAAAACATGGTTGAGCTCTCAATACGAATATGACATCATCATATTGATATGGTTAATGTTTTGATGATATTAAATCTAATAAGGTAACACGTCTTATGTATCATTCCTAGTTCTTTAACTCAGAGATTAAATGGCTAGCTTTGAATCAGATTCAAACCATAAAAAAATCTATTCATTAATAAAAACTTTCTTTAAAACATGGATGGGGGACCAATGTTTATAATCATAATTTATTTCATTTAAAATGTAATGAGATATGTGTCCCTTAATTATTTCAGCATGGGTCCTCTATACCTTGAGGAAGATGGAAAGCTAGAATTTATATCATCAATGTTCACCTTGATCCACGACCTGATCAGGGGATCCTCGTGAATTTATTTCATATAAAGTGTCCTTATTTCCCTTTAATTCTCACTATAAATTCATAGTATGCAGAGGTTTGAAAAAAAAATCACAGAACCTAGTTAAACTAAAGAGGTAATGAATACATCCCAGTGAATGGAAATGATGCATACATGAAGAGGGCCGGGTTTATTACAAAACATAATTGTATTTATTGGTGTCCAAGAGTATATTATGGTCAACCTAGTGGTTGTGAGTGGTAGGTTGTGAACCTTCTCACTGTGTAAAGCCTTTGTGAGGGATGTCAGTAAGTCACCTACCTATTTTACCCTACATATATTGAATCTAAATAGTCCCAACATGTAATCGCAAATATTGGAGATAAATATTTAACTAAAAATGTAATTAACATTCTCAATGTACCAATGCATAGGTGATACATTGATGTTATCTAGATCCCTTCCATTTACACTTGATTGTGGGTAGGATTATTACCTCTCAAGATTTTATATTGGAGAAGATTTCTTATAGGCTGTATGAACGAGGACTTGAATTTGAGTATACAAGGTGTGGTCCTGGAGTTTCCTTTAATGTTAAATTTACATATGTTTTGTAAATTTAATGTACCATTGTAGTCAAAATGATAGTTTCCCAACCCATGAAGGTGTCCCTCTACAACTCAAGGGATATTTGATGTGAGAAAATCACCACATGGATGGTATTGTGGGAGATAAAATTTGAAATGGAGATATTCTTTTGTTTGAGTGGAAATCCATTATTTAATATAGAGGATTTTCAAAAAAGTGGGTTGTCCAAAAAAATATGGTGTGACTACGTGTATACCACTCATTTAAGATTTCCCATTATATCATTGAAGGGTTTCTTGATTCCAGGGTATAGTGAAGAGGTAAGGTAATATTTTTAACCATTCAATAATTTTATAGTGAAGTTATTGTTATGAAACTCAGAAGTAATATAATTAGAGGTCAAAAGGTTCTAAGTGAATTTGGTAAGAATGTAACCATTGAAAATCATAAGATATTTGATTCCAAGGCTCCTATGTATATGGGTTTCATTCATTATTTTCATGCCATAATAAGAAGTTTTATTTCATTGTTAGATCCATTAAAAATACAATTCCAGATCATAATCTTAGGATTCGTGATGAGACTAAAATTTCAGGAATATAGAGAGAAGTTATAGACCAATTTAGAGGTGACTTTGATGTTGACCAAGAATAATCACCCTACTTGAGACATAGACTTACCTTTGAACCAGGTCAATTAGTTGACAATTCCATACCAAATTTATTCAAGGTAACAACATTTGACATTACCCAATAATAGAGGGAACCCATGATAAGTAAAATTAATGTCCTTTATTCTCACTCCAAGGGTACTATAAAACATTTTTTTTAAATTTTAATTCACATAGCTTTTCTAAAGATGATGAATCATTTCTTCTAGCTAATAACTTTCCCATCCACTTTCTCATAGTGTCCAAATAAATCTTTAATGGAATACAATGTTTTATTATAGGTCAGGATATGTATTATAAGAATATAATTATATATAAAGAGAGAGTTTGTGAGAATTCAATTACCATCCTTGATACATTTTTAAATTCCAATATTGACCAAATCAAAAATATGTCCACTCATGTAGTCTTCAACCATAAAAAAGGAAGTCTTGAGAGAGGATCTCCATTCCTAACACCCATAGAGAATTGGAAAATCGTTTGGATACTAATGAATGAGAATTTATATCCTTTCATTACTATGATAGGTGATTATCAGTCTAATAAGATCAGTTTAGAATCAATATTTTTATGATATCTATAATTAATATCTATTTCATGGTGTCAAAATATTTAGAGATGACAATTTTAATGGATAAGTACCCAACAATTATTTTACTCTTCATTAGTTTGACACATTATATAGTTTTGATAATACAGTTTTAGAAGCTCTTATGTGGGAAAAACCAAACTGATTTGAAGTGATGATGTCTCTGAATAATAATCACTATATGGATAAAATGTTTTTTTAATTATTTTCGGTACAATTTTCCCAATTATTACCTATCTAAATTCAAATAAATAAATGGAATTTTTATTTATTAGGTATATATGAAATTAGGTTTTATTTTATTACATAATAAATATAGGCATGAATGATGAATTCAATGACATAATTGTTCATCTCTTCGTGGATTATGTCCTATAAGAACAAGAATAATTTATTAGTAAACCCATCAAGACTGGAGGCATTGTTAGTGTTGAGTTAGATGGGTGACATCCTAACTACCTCATTAAAGGGGTATATTATTAGGCCTTGATTCTTGTGCTCCTCAATTCATGGTGGTATGTTATCATTAGTTGTGTGGGTGTTTTCAATCCCATCATTAGAGTAAATTAATTTAAAATAGTCAACCACTGCATTGGAGATTTCTTTTTCTTATGTGAAAATGAAGACATTAATATCGAGGTAATTTATTCCTCCCCAATATATTTTTATTTACAAATATAGTGGAAGAGTTTAGTATTAATATAAGTATATTTTAACTATGTTACATTCAATTGTTTTTTTCCTCCTCACTTTAATATCATAGAGATCATCTATCATGGAGAGGGATTGAAATTCATCCCTAGAAAGAGTTTCCTATGATTGGTTTATAATCTAGCAGTATAAAAAAAATTATCAGAACCTTTTATTTCAAAATAAATCATATAAAATGATTTTTTACTCTACTCATTTGATATTTCTTTTGTTATTTTCATCTTACTAGAATGAATTTGAACAGGGCTTCCAAGTGGGCCCTTTTTCTAACACTCCAAAATAGTTTCCTTAATTTATGTAGTGACCAACCATCCATTGGTTAATTTCAAATGAATATGGGATGTCCCTAAAATATCCTTGAAAACATCAATTATTATGGTACTATAGTATGGGTGATAGATGGGAAGGGTGATGTCAGGGATATTAGTGGTATCACCTTCATCATTAACATGGATTAGGCATCTATCCAGCTTATTATCTAACAATCTATTAAGGTTATAACTAATCTATGTGTATTAATATATAGAAATAGTTAAATAAACATGGTTTCATTGATACATTCATATTTAATGATAATATAAGGTAACATTTTAAGGTTAGATCCAATTTTCTATTAGGGAATAAAGACCATATTGAAATCCCCAAGAATAATCTACCTGTGATTCACTTATACAGACATCATTCCCAACTCCCTCTACCAATCACCTATTCATATGTAAGAGGTGGAGGAATATATATAGGATACTAAAAAATTTTATCCTTATAATTTGAGTTACATGGAGATACGTGGTGGTAATTGTTTCTTGAGTGGAACTGAATATTTTCAATCTTATGGACACATATGTTTCCATGTCATTATTATGGAATTTCTGGGAGAAAAATCTATAGATAAGGGTTTATCACATGAAGGAATTGCTTTTTTAAAATATCATCTTAGGTTTATTAATCCCTATTATGTGAGGGACTATAGGTCATAATGAAATGTGTAAGGGCTATAAATGTGGGGTAACTTCCATTCTTGTGATAGTTTTAGTAGATAATCCTCTTTGTTTAAGAGATTTGTCTCTTTTTTGATTTCTTCCCTATTATGGAATGTTTATGTGATCTTTATTAAATTATCCCTTTCCATTTTTTTCTCCCATACTAAGTTGGTTTCATTTCCCGAAACTATACCACTACCACTACCTAAAATGATTTCATTTTTTTCTGGTTGGTGAAAGCTTCCATTATTAACATCCCAAAAAATAGAATTAAAAGGATTGAATTTGTTATTATATTATAATAGATTAATTGAGATATTCTTAGGATTAATTATTATGGAATATTTATATGAAGAAACATGTATAAAGGGCGTTTACTACATAGCATGAATGTCTTTTCATGCAGAAAAATGCCCTTCATGGTAACATGTCCAAATGGGGGGTCATCATTTATGCACTCTTATTCATTCCCATAATGGGACACCTTGAGTTACAAGGATCTAGTATCCCAATCAATCAAGCATTGATGGTCCTCATATGAGTCCATAATAGGTCTAGATATCTCACTATGAGTGTCTCATCCTGCATAATTGTTGCCCATAGTCTCTTATAATCGCTAAGGAGCACATCGTATCTAATCTCATGTGAATTTCCAGGAGCGAACACCTTAAATAATTAAAATATATCATCCCTAATAGTAAAGCATTGAGATACCTCATCTAATTTCATACTGGGTCCGGATTCATCCTCTTGCTTCAAATTAGGTTCCCCCTTATTGGTGTCATATTATTATTATTTTCCATCATTAGAATATCCCCTATAATGGGGATAATATCATGTTTATGGTGACATTCTTTAACAACCTCATACACTTAAATTATTCTAATAAGAGTGATAATATTTTTTTCTGTCTAATTAACTATCATTTAAAAATAATTAGAATCTACTAATGAGTAATTTTATCCCTACAAGACTTCCACATGAATATTTCCCTCCTATCCAAACACTGTTATGGGTACCTTATTTCCATTTCAAAAGTCATAAGACTCAGGCTATGAATTTTTATGGAAACATGAAAACATGATATTCTCTTTCTATTTCCCATTTAGTTAGCCATCATCGTCATTCTCCATTGTTTAATTAAAACTACATGCCTTGTCGTTATTTTACTCAGAGGATAAGTGATCAAATAGATTGAAATTTAATTATAATATAGTATTACTCTTATATTGAATCTCATTTTTAAAGATATAATCTCTATTTTTTAGTACAAATTCTTCAACCAGTGTCATAAAAAATTTCAACCTCCATCAGAATCATGGAATAATTCCTGAATATTTTGATATATATTTGTCTTTTCATCTAACCAATGTTACTAACATAAGAGTTAATTCATATAGGATATATGGGTTATAATACTGTCAATTTATATTAAAAATGCAGATCAAAACTTGCATGTTCATATTCTTAACTATTCAAGGATCAAAATTATGATCCCATTTGTGTATTCCCTAGAATCCTGGATTCCAATAGACCAACCCAAAGCTCCACAATATACCATTTCTATATTTTGATTTGAAGACAACATGACATTAGCCTCTCCCCATATCAACCATCTTATAACCCTCAATTCCCCAAATCTTTGTAATATATCATGTAAGATCATTGATGTTCCAAATCATCTCTATAAAAAATACCACTCTTTATTACATATTATTTAATTATTTATTACATAAAATTAAACAAAATAAAACCCAAAGTGTGAGATGTATAGTGTCATTAGGGAATTATGTACATATCATAACATCTTCAAAAAGGGATACACCAATATTATTAGAAACTTATATAACATGCTTCTAAAATTACATGTCTTTTGAAATTGCATGGGATAATATTGTGAAAAACTGAAGGGGTGAGATAAAAATTCCAATAAGGGTATTAACAAGGAATAATTTGATACACGTTAGAAAATAGGCATATCATTGGGGAATAAAAATATTAGGAATCATAAAAAATGAATAGTGAGCTATGATATTGGATGATAATCATAACGTGGAATGTGTGACAATAACATAAAACACAACGTCATAAACATTGGTCAAGGATAAACTTCCAAGACCTTATGGTTGAAAAAAATTACATAAGGGAATTATATTCACTCCCGATTAAAAAAAGAAATCATAGGATACTAAACATTTTCCAATTCATTTTAGTGTTGTATAATTCAGGTCACACTCGTCATGTTCATTTAATTATAATGTTTAAGTGTCCCACATAGATCGTACAACATGGATACATTCATTATAATATTTTATTGATGATAATGGAGTTTGGAATTAAAAACATATAATTAACATGTTAAATAGATATTAGTGCATATAGATTAATACCCTTTAAAGTAAATGGGTGTGTATTCACTAAATTGTTGATTTGGCATGAAAATTCGCTTCGAAATTTTGGAAGTATAACGGAATCATATAAAAATTAATAACAATGGTTGATGATAGTGATAGGGTTCTATAACAATTTTGAAATAAATTGGATAGTAAGGGGGATATGGAATAACATATCCCATATTGATCGAATGAAGATAAATACGTAAGTTAAAGTAAGATACATAAATAAAGAGGAGAAACTAAAAGATGCTTTATTAAATTTCGGTGTGGTAAAGATTGTAAATAAAAATTAATGGGTGGGATAAATGATAGTTAAATGGGGTTATAATCATTTATAAATTAAATTAATTATGAGTTCAATATGGAATAACATCCCCCAACATAATCAAATGAAATTTAATTGTCATAACATAAGAGAAGTACTTGAAGGGAAATGAGAATGGGGACTTCACTTACATAGAGAGTGTGACTCCAAATGTTTCAAAGGACCTTATTTAGATACCGGGGTAACCATGGAAGGACTCTAGATATGGAAGTCTATATTAAGGACCTGATTCAATGATTTCTAGAGAATATAAATGTTAGATTGGGTGGTTTTATATAATAAAGGAGTGTGGAATTCTTTATTATTTCTCAAACATAGGTCTTGAACTCTATCTAATAATATAACATAAACCACAATACTTCAAAAAGATTTCATGAAAAGATGAGTGGTTTTAATTATTTTATAATTCCTTTTTCAGAACATAATAAAAAAATAACCTTGCTGATGTGGAAGTGAGTCACGCTCAAAACGATTTGCTATCAAATCATTAAAATTTAGTAATGGTTTTGTTAGATTCATAACAGTTTTATAAAATTAATAAAAATAAAATAAAATCACATTATTTTATATTTAAAATAAATTTGTGGTCGTGGATGCGATTTATATTCTTTATTACATCACATTTGGTTCATTTTGATGTCATAATACACACCATATATATATATATGATATATAATTTCTACCCAAAAATTCTACTCTCTTAGAAAAATATGAAAAAACAACTGTTGTATAATTTCAAAATTATAATTTCAAAAAATTATATTCATTTAACTAAATTATTTTCATAATATGTTCATTTTCACTTTTAAAATAATAGGGGACTTTTATCAAGAAATACTGGGTTTTCTTTGAAAATAACTAATTTTTACCCATATAAAAATTACATTTGAATTAATAATATTTTTGTGATAATTTGAATTTATTAAAAGTTATCGAATAATAATATATTATTAAAATATTTTTGTCTCAAAAATACATTTATTTATCAAAACAAATTTTTAATTCAATTTGAATATTACCCAAAAAAAAACATTTGTTTTTTAATATATAGAAATAAAAAAAACTATAAATTTAACAGAATAGAATGAAAATATATTAATTATTAAATAAAAATCAATTTAAATAATAATATTTCTAGGTTCTTGATACATATACCTTTAATACACTAGAAAAATTCAGAAGAGTAAGGTGCACGATGGTGGAACCTTCTTGGGGTGATTTGGTGAACATGGTTTGGAATATTATCTTGATGAGCTTGAACATCCCCCATAAAAGGATTTTATCATACTTAAGATGTATGATAAATGGGCTTTATAGGGTACAACCTTACTGGTTGATGTCATCACTTCATTTATCTGTGTAAACTGGATTTGTAAAACCCTTTATTTATACTAATCATATGATCACTATTAAAATAATATATTTTCAAGGGTAAAGATACATGGTGGTATTTTAAATCCAATTGGATATAATAAAACAAAATAAGTGAACAAAGTTTTTACAACCATATTTCATTATATTAAATTTAATCAATAGGGGACTTCTATTTATAAAAGTCCGGATCATTGCAATATTCCCCCTTAAGAAATTTCACCCTTGAAATTTTCTTTTCCCACACTAATAATGATTCGGGTAACTCTATTTCATAAATTCTACTAGTTCCCATGTTGCTTCTTTAAACTTTTGGTTTCTCTATAACATTTTGACATAGTGCATTGTCTTATTTCGTATAACTTTATCTCCATGATATTTGATCTTCACCAGATGTTCCTTTTAAAAAATGGAATCTTCCAATGGAACCAACATTGGATTGAGTATGTGTGAGGGGTCTATTATTTACTTCCTCAAGGGGGATACATGGCATAAATCTTGTACTTGATATAGTTTTTGTGGGAGTGCTAGATGATAGGACACCACTGTGATATGATAAAGGATCTAAATGGGGATAATGCATCTTGGACTAAGATTTTCCTTCATCCCAAATATAATCACTTTATTCCATGATGATATGTATAGGAAACCATGTATCCCACATCAAACTCGATTTCTTGTGGAATATTGTCAGCATATCACTTTTTCAACTATGTGCAACCTTGTTGTAATGCTGAATTGTCTAAAAATTTTCTATAATTTTCTCAGTCATTTAAATACATTTATGTTTTTGTTCCCCAACATTATCCCAACATGAATGTATTATAAATATCTTTCCATAATGGTTTTTATAAGGAACCATTTGGATGCTCAAGTGGAAATAGTTTTTGTTAGAGAACTTGAACAAAGGTAGATGATGGTCCCATCCTCATTTGAAGTCCATAGAACATGCTCGCAACATATCTTCCAATGTTTGAATAGTAAATTCAGATTAAAAATCATCTTGAGGATGATTAGATGTACTTAATATCAACTAAATTTTTAGATAATTTTTAAGACTTTTCTAGAACATGGAAGTGAATCTCATATCTCAATCGGATACAATTGATAGTGTTACTTCATTCAACCATACAAATTTTTTGATGTATATATTTCCATGTTGATTGAGATAGAAATCATCTTGAATTGTAAAAATGTGATCTATATTTGAATGATGATCCAGAAAAACCCATATATAATTGTTTCCTTAGTATTCTTTTAGATTTCTAGTGAAACTTTCCATGGTGATGTTTTTCCACTTCCAGGTTGGTATGGGTAATTGTTTCATCATCCACTTAGACCTCTATATATTAGTCATCACATGTTGAAATACCAGGATTTTTGATGTATATTTATAAAGATCCTTCTTTATATTGTCCCACAAATAGTGTTATTGATGATCCTGATACATCTTTTTTCTTCCTAGGTTAATGGAGAAAGTTGAACAGTGTTCATTATCTAACAATTTCTTCCTTATATTCTGATTTTATGGTCTATATAGTCATTACCAAAATATCATAACTACTTCATTATGGACACTAAACTACTGGAATTTCACATTTCTTATAGTTTCCACTTTCTTTGGAATTCTCACATCATCTCTCTGAGACATCTTTAACCTCTCAAGAAAATACAATTGATCAACCATTTTTGAACGGATTGATGATTTTCTTTCCTTTATTATTACCATCCACATCCTCTTCACGTCGGAAAATATCAAATAGTTTTCAGTTCTCATCAATAATTGAAATATAGGATCATTTATACATAAATCATCATCGAAATTATTCTATTTACTAGTCTGGTCATGGATTGAGTAGTCATAGTCCTTAATCATCTCTTACCAGATTCTTTGGTTCATATTTATCTCTTTATATGTGAATAAATATTTGAGAATTTTTTTATCCGTATATATCTCACACTTCTCCCCAAAAAGATAAATCCATGATATTTTTTTATGTAAACATCACTATAGTGAACTCTAGATCATGAATCAGGTAGTTATGTTAATAAAATATCAACTTACTTGAAGAATAATCTATGGGGTTTTTCTCTACATCACCATGTATCCCAATACCTTCTTCTATGAATTCCTAATTACTAAAAAAAGTTCACTAGTTGTGGGTAGTGTGACAATAAATCTAGTGATAAGCCTCATTTTCAGTACTTGAATCTATACTCACACTCATAATTCCAAGAAAACATGAATCTATTTTGATTTATCTTGGTTATAGGGTTTCAAAATCATGAGAATTTTACCACAAATTGATGATAATTCCCATATACTACAAGGAAACCATGGATATCTTTCACATTTTTTGGCCTTGGTCATCCTTCAATTACTTCTATATTTGAAGTGTATTTATATATTCCAATTATTTTGATGTTATTTCCCATGAATGACACATCCTTCAATTAGAACTCGCATATTTTATACATGGAATTAATCTAAACCTTTAGGAATGTATTTATAATTTTGCTCATATGCTCCTCGTGCTCCTTGGTTTTAGAGTATATTAGAATATCATCAATAATGAAAACCAAATACTATTTGAGGTAATATATAAATACTCTATTCATCATGTCTGTGAATATTAATAGATAATTAGTGAGTATGAATGGAATTACAATGAGCACATAGTGCTAGTATCTTTCAGGAAAATTATTCTTTGGTGTATCCTCCATTTTCACCATAACTTGGTAATATCGCAAACATAAATCCACCTTGGAAAATCATTGTTCTTTGTGTGTATAATTGAACAATTCATCGATCTATGGGTAGGGATACTTATTCTTTATCAATATCATGTGGAGATCATGATAATCATTGAAAATGAATATTGTCCCATCCTTCATTAGGATGAAGATGATTGGTGGACCCCACAGGGAATCACTTGGGAATATGAACCGTTTATACAGATTCACCTATAGTAATTTTTTCTTCTACTCAAGTTCCACAAAATCAATTATATAGAGTATATGATAATAGAAATTCCCCTGGTATAAGATCAATTGAAAATTCAATCTCTCGACTTTGACGAAGCCCATGAAATTCCTTAGGAAACACATCATCATATTGACTCACAACATTCATCTCTTCAAGGAAATTATATTCTTTAGACATAATCATTTTAGAAAGATATGTTTTCTCATAGGTAAATAATATCGTTTCTTGATATGTTGGTGATAAATAAGATTTATTCTTCTCCATGTACTTGTACATAATTGAGGATTGATTTGTAATGCGAAGGGTAATTTCCTTATGGAAAAATTTGTTAGATCTAAATAGGGAAATAAAATACATGCCCATAAGTGCATAAAGTTATGAAAAATTATAAAAAGAATCACTAGGATGTTCATCCCAAATATTAATATAGGAAAGTATTTATATACTAGCGATTTAATAATTTCCCCATTTTCTGTTTTCAACAACATCACTACTTACATCCTTTGTGGTTGTGTTTGAAAAATCATACTAAACATTATTAATATTAAATAAGGCATTGGACCAGAATCAAAAAAGAATGTTTGATATAATTTAATGAATAAAAATAATTTCTATCACCATTTTATTTTAGGGATCCACCTTATAGGTTGTCATAGGAAAATCTCTCCCTTTCTTACTTATAAATTTTCTTCCTTTAAAAACCATTTTATTAGTGCATTGAATTTATAAGTGATATGTTTCATGTAGTTTTATAAATGAACAATGAACTGAGTGTTGATCTAATAATTACATTACTCTTCTGAATTAGTGGGTTTATTTTATTGGAAATCATTTACTAGGTGTCTATCCATCATTATCAGAAATCATTTCCTTATTCCCATTAGGAAACTTTTGGGTTTCTTCTTTCCAAACCATTGAAAAGTGGGATGTTGAAGTTTGCTAACACCATTAGAATTATCCATCATACCACCATATTTAAACTTGACATTATACTTCTTCTCCTTGTGATACCCTTGAGATTTTATGATATCCATTTCTACTTTTGGGGAATATCAGAAAATTTCTTCAAAGCTATCGAAGTCATGGATCGATAGGTACTTTCATATACTACGTTTTATCCCATAGAACAAGTGCTAAAAATTGCATTAAGGGGTAATGAAAAATATTGAGGCATATTATTTATTTCTTGTGATGTTTCCTCATAGGACCCAATAGATTCATCATCTTTTTTCTTATGGGTAAGTAAATCCCTTTCCATTTTAACACTAAGAGTGTGTGGAAAATATTTATTGAAATACATTTTCTGGAATTATACCCACTCCATAACATTAATATTCTCCGTAGGTTTCATATTCTTGACCAATTTACACCAGTGATTAGCCTTTGCATCCATATGATATATAGCAAGAATAACATTCTCTTTTTCCAAACATTGAAGGATAGAGAAGTTCTTCTCAATTTGGATGATCCTATATTTCATGATTAAGGGGTTGGATAATTCCATTAAAGTTAGAGTCCATTGTCACATAAAGTTCTCGATCATGTATTTTTCTCTCTTAGGTGTATTTGGGAGCTCCTCCTGGTCCAGGTTTATATTCATAACCTAAGTCAGTTTACACAGTATCATTATAAAGTTTTTGATACCCACTCCCACCAATTTGGGCATCTCATTGGTGCATTCATCACATTCCCTGTCTGATTGATTATTTAATAGATTCCTCCTATTTTAAGACGTTGTCTAGAATAAAATGTAAATTATGAGTGATTATTTTAAATTGTTAAACACATAAATTGGGATTAAATAAAATTAAAAGGATAATTTATAAATTTAATTTATTTATCAATTTATGAGTTTCTAGGTTTCAATCTATGCTATCCATGATCAACATTATAACATATATTCTCATGGGAATTTTTTTTTCCTTAATAATGGTTCATAATGAGCTTATAAATTTAATAACACTTATTCTCTAGAATTATTGAACTAAATGCACAGTAGGTTTTTTTTGTGTACCAGGTTAATCTGTGCCATGTCTTGCACACCTTATTGGAGTTTTTACCTCAAGTTACATTTGTTCCAAAAAAAATATCCACATGTGGTATTTATACAGCGAAGTGTTTTTTTTGAAAAACCACTCATAGTATACTTACCAAAAAATTTCGATGGTTTCTTATAATTACTATTATTACTCAATAATTCACTGGAGTTTTACAATCCTAACAAAAAAAATAACAAAATTATTCCTCTTATACCAACTATAACAACCCTTCTATTTATTACACATTGTATCATGATTTATTACATAAATTTACACGTAATAACACATGGAATATTGAGTGTTATAGTTTATTTTGTAATTAGGTACATTGAATAATATCATTAACATTGAGTAAAAAACATTATTTAAAACACCCATGACATGCTTCTAAAATTTTGTTGCGTTTAAAAGTGCACAAGATAATTAGGAGAAAAACATAAGAAATGGGTGAGATATAAAGCCCAATAAGGGAATAAACATGGAATAAGGTGGTACAATTTAGAAAAGATGAATACAAATTGTGGATAAAAATATTATGAATCATAAACATTAATAATGATATATGATATAATATGATAATAATAACATGGTAAATGTGGAAACAACATTAAAAATTGCATCATAAACATAGGTCATAGACAAACCACCAAGGAATCATTTTGGAAGAGATCCCATAATGGAATCAGGTTCACTTATAGTCCCAGCATGATGTCTCATGTTATTATACATTACCAATGCATGGGGCACAATATAATTTTGAGTTCACCCATCACTTTATTTTCATACTCATGCATAACTATGCCACATAGTTCACACAACATGGTTTCATTCATCATTATATTTTATTCTACATTCAAGTATTGTGTAATATATATATATATATATATATATGTCCCAAGTCAATGTGGTATAATTTTATAAATTTGAATATCCTTGATAGGAAATTGGTATGGTATTCACTATACAATTATTAAGGTATGGAAAATCGCGGTGAAGTTTCAGCAGTGTAACGGAATCACACAAAAAACATGAAATGGGATCATTAGAGAGAAGGGGGTCTCTCATAATTTGGATAAAAATTTGAAATTAAGGTTATTTTTGAATAACATATCCCATTTTAAAGAAATTAAGATAAAATGAATAATGTAAAGAAGATACATAAATAAAGATGAGAAAGAAAAGGATCCCTTACTTAATTTTAGTCTGGTAACAGGAGTATGTAAAGGTTCACACGTGGTATTAATAAGTGTGAAAGTGAGATGTCATCATTTATAAATTAAAAGGATAGTAAGGATAATGTTAATAACATATACCAATATAATATTTGGACTTTAATAGACATAACCTAAATGAATTTATTGAATGGAAATGAGATAATTGAAATCCAATACCCTGAGAGGGTGACTCCAAATGGTTGAGATGAGCTTCTCAAGAGATTAGGGGAACATTGAAATGACTCTATAGAGGGTAGTTTAGGATAAGGATTTGATTAAATAATTTTTAGTGAAGATAAATGGGAGATTGGGTGGGGTTATATTGGAAATGATTATGAGATTATTTATTATTTCTCATACATATGTTTTGGACTATATATAATTAAATAACCCCAACAAAAAACCTTCCCATTGATTTTTCCAATGGTTGTTTCCAAACAGTAGTGTTTTTCATTATTTAATAATTAAAAGGTTAGAATAAAATAAAATAATATCCTTTCTTATGTGGATGTGAGTCATAGTCTTAAATAAATGAGTTTAAAATCATAAAATATATTAATGGTTTTGGTGGATTCATAATGGTTTTATAAAATTAATAAAATAGACATAAATTGCATTATTTGAAAGTTTAAACATATATTTGTTCATAGATACCCTTTATTGTATTTATTAAATCACTTCTAGGTCATTATTTTTTCATAATACACAACATATATTTATAAGGTATTTAATTTATACACAAATATTTTACACTAAAAAATTTATGAAAAAATCACCATTGGTTAATTTCAACATTCTGATTCCTAAAACAATATATCTTTTTTCTAAAAAATTTTCTAATTTTTTTCATTTACACTTTTAAAATAATAATCGATATTAATTGAAAAATGCTAGGTTCTTTATCAAAAACAATTTTTGATACCTTATAAAATTAAAATTGACTTCAAAAAAATATATGATCATTTATATTTAATAAAAATTATATAATAATAATATTTTTTTAAAACAATTATTTCTAAAATCAACTAATTTATCAAAAAAATTCTTAATTAGATTTTTATATTACCTAAAAATACTATTTTTTTAATATCAAAAGAAGAATAATTTATAAAATAACCATAATAAGTTGACAATATATTCCGTATTCTATAAAAAAATATCAAATACTCATATTTCTAGGGTCTCAATATCAAACCCTTTAGTACACCATCGAAATCAACATTATTTTGGTAATGATATGAACTATTATAAATAAAATTTCCCTATTGATTTAATAACGTTTTTTATATAATATGGTTATTGAAAACTCATGTACATATTTTGATTTATTATATCCAATAATATTTAAAAATAAAATTATCTATCATTACCATTGATTATATAGTCATTGAACTGTCGTCAAAAGGTAAGTATAAATATTGGTTTTAACAAATCCAATTGACAATGATAAAGGGATGACATCAACCAGTAGGATCATACCTTATAAATCCCATTTATCAAAGCTTATGAGAGATATATCGTCTCTATGAGTTACCCATGAACAATCCCAAGCTAATATCCAATAACTTAATCATGAAAAAACCCATTTATAGGAGAAGTGTGATCTCATAAAGATCATGACCCCAAACTCATACACCGAACCACCCCATTAAAGTCTCATCATTGTGCCCCATACTCTTTGGGTATTTGTGGTAGAATTAAAGGTACTTGTATAAAAAACCTTGAAATATGAGTGTATAGATTAATTTTTATGGAATAATGAATATATTTTCATTCTATAATTATTACCTTATAAATTATTTTTATTTTCATTTAATTAAACAGAAATAGTATTTTCGGTTAATTTTCAAATTCAATTAAGGGATTTATTTTGAAGAATTAATTTATTTATGAAATAATTAATATTTTAATAAAATATTATTATTAAATTATTTTTATTAAATAAAAAATATCTAATAATTTTTATTAATTAAATTGTTATTTTTATAAGGGTTTGATTTCTGTTATTGTAAAAAAAATCTAGAATTTCTTAATGATTAAAAATTTTATTTAAAGAGTAAAAAATAACATATTTATAAAATATTTATATTAAATGAATATTATTTTTTTGAATCAGAACATTAAAAATATAAAGGTGTGAATTTTCTTAATATTTTGAGATTGTAGTGCTTTTTTCAAAAAATTAAATACCATATAAATATACTTTCTGTATTTTGACATCATGATAACCCAACTGTGATGTAATAAATACTATAAAAGGTATCCAAGACCAAATATTTGTTTTAACCTTAAAATAATATTAATTTATGTTTATTTATTCAATTTTATAATGTCTTTTTGAATCCTCCAAAACAATTAATATATTTTAAGGTTTTAAAAAAATTTCTTTGGGAGATTGACTCACCTCCACATAATCAAGGAAATTATTTTAATAAGTTCAGACCTTGGCCTAATAAAATAATTAAATCTATTCCCATTTGGTATAAACCATGGTAAAAACCATGGGAAGGCCTATGGTTTGGGTTATTTTATTATGTACAATCCAAAGCCTAAATAATAATGAAATTCCCCCCAATGTCAAAAATAATTTGACTCATTATCCGATTTATATCCAATAAAACTCTTTGGAGATTATCTATACTCAACCTCAAACTCTATATAGTCCACCCAAGGTGATCCCAAACACTCAATAATCCCCTTCTATTCATTTGGATTCACACACTCATGTAAATTATCTTTCCCATTATCCACTTTATTCATGTATCCTCTTTACCATATATCTATTAACATCACTTCTATATGATGTGATATGTCATTCCATATCCCCCTTACTTCCCAATTAATGTAAAAATGGTGAGATACTATTATATCTCCCATCAAACCAATTTATAAATTTTTAAGCGACGTAGTTATGTTGCCGAAATTTCACTTCAATTTTCCATGTGAAAAACATTTTGTAGTGAACACCATACCCATTTCCTATTAAGTGTATTAAACATTATACACTTATAAATCATTTAATTTGGTATTACATGTGTTTATTACACACTCTTTTATCATGGAATATATTATGAGTGTTAATGGATTCATCATGTATGATCCATGTGGCACACTAAATCATGAGAATTAAAAGAAAACGATGGGTGTGCTCGAAATTATTTAGCGCTCAAAATAATTATGTAGTACTTAGTCTCTTGATATTTCATATTGGGATTGGTAGTGAACTATATTCCTTTATATTAATTTTTCTACCATGATATATTGAAGGTTTATCTTTGACCTATGTTTATTATGCAATGTTGTTTGTTATTTTCACATTTCCCATGTCATGATTATCATGTTATATAATGTATAATTGTTAATGTTTATGATTTGAAATCATTTTAAGACCCATTTATATTTATTTTGTTTAACATGTATCTCCTTTTTCCATTTATATTCCCTTTTTTGGCTTTATATCTCAGAAAATTTATTATGTTTTCTCCCAAGATATCCTATGTAGTTTTAAAATCCATGGAAAATTAGAAGAATGTTATGGTATTGTTTAATACTATTATTGTATCCTAGGTTCAAGATGTTATTATATGTATCTAATTCCAAAATACATAATTCTTCTTGTTTATTTAGGATTTATTATGTTCACATTTATGAAATAGAATGTGAAATAATGTTTAATAAATAATAGGGTTGTTATAGTTGGTATGAGAGTAAAAGTTTAGTTATTTTTGGGATTAGGATTATAAAATCGAGTGTAATATTTAGTGATAAGAATAATTAGATAAGACATCCCAAAATTTTGTTATGTATATACTAAGTGATTTTTCATAAAATTAATTCATATCTTAATACTAGATGTGGATTTGGTTATTCTATAGATGTACCCATGGGTAAAGACTCTAAAAGGTGTGTCAAGAATGACATTGTGTAACATGGTACACAACAACAGTCCTTACAACACACCTGGTTTGAAACTCCTGGGGCATATGCTTTTGTAAATTCCTAATCTCATTACGAACATTTGATATGGGGTGAAAAGAAATGTGATAAGAACATATGATTTCAAATTGATCATTGATTCAATATATTGAAGCCACAAAATTCATAAGTTAAGAAATAATTGTAATTTATAAGTTGTCACTTTAATTTAATTGGATTCCCCTTTATATGTTTAATAGTTTAAACAAGAAATCCCTAATTTTACTTTTATTGTACACAATTCCCGGAAATAGCAGGAACCGGGAAAAAAAACAAATGTGAAGGGAAGTGTGATGAATTCTACTAATGAGATGTCCAACCCAAGAGGAGTAGGAATATGGACCATCATGATGATACTCTCCCAGAAAACTCATGTTTTCAATAGAAACATAGATCAAGATAGGATTCCAAATACACCTATGAGAGAACAAGCTATGATTGAATTCTTTGTGTTAAAAAGGAATCCAAGATTCAATGAATCATCAGATACCTTAATCATTGAAAAAATTATCTAATCCATTTTGAGGATCTTATCCATCCTTCAATGTTCTGAACGAGAGAAGGTTCTATAGGATATATATTTTACGGACAAATAAGCTCATTAGTGGTGGAAAATGATCATGAATTAAAAGCCTGAAAACTATTCCAAGTGATTGAGTGGAAGTTATTTTGGTAAATGTTTCTCAAAAAGTATTTTCCTCATACTCTCTGACACAAAATGGAAAGGATTTCCTTGACCTTGAGAAAAAAATATGATCAATCTATCAGGTCATATGAGTCGCACATCACCAGACATGTATGCTACACCTCCATCTTTGTCACTACCCCCAAATGCAATGTTGGACACTCCTCTGGGGGGATAAAACCAAGTTTATGAAAATATCTAGTGATTTGTGACTTTGATAGGTATGAGGAAATTGTATGTTGTTCTCTAAAAGATGAAATATAGATCAGATAATCCCAATGGTATCTTAAGGATAATAAGTAGAAATTTGTTTTTTAATTCTTGTGGTCTGATGGAAAAATATAATGGTTCCAATAAATTTCAACACCCCACCTATCAAAGCTGTGGGAAGAAGAACACCTAAAATTGCCTTATGGGTACATGTTATTTTTTAGGTCTGTAAAGGAAGGGAACCTATCTATCAATTTCTGTTAGGATAAACCTACTAATGTGATTGGGGAAAACAATTTTATATTCATCCCAAGAATTATTGTTTATTTCTACAGCTGCAATACACTTGGGTACTTTGCAAAACAATGAACTAAGAAAAGGTTTTCTTGGAGACAACAAACAACCTCCATGGAAGTAAGGGAGATCTTTTTCCATCCCAACCACTGAGGTGGATCCCAAAAATGAAGTGGTTATAATTATGATAGTTATTCATTCATGAAATTTGAACAAACTTTTTTATTCCATTCCTAAAAATTACTTCATATCAAAAAATATTAGAAGAACTAGTCAAACACCACTGAAAATCATGGATGTATAGATATTAGTGGAAATGGAAAATAAATAATTATTGTATATTGAGTATATAACTCTTCTCTTATCACAATTTTATGGCTGAATATTCTATTTTACCTTGTCATACTCGCTTTAGTGGAATTAGATGCAATTCTGGGCATGGATTGGTTTTCCATATATAGATCAAAAAACTAATTCTTAAGAAGTATGTCACTCCTCATATTATGAATCGGCCACTGATTCTATACAAGTAAAAGATTAAGGATGAATTATCTTTTCCACCAATATCTCGGGAATGGATGTTATTACACTATGATCAGTCATATCTAGCTCAAACTAATGATTCTAAGGAAATAACCATCTTCTATGACATTCTTATTGTGAGGGAATGCACAGATGTGTTTCATAGTGAATTTTCAGGTCTTCATTTTAGCTAAGAAGTTGAATTTTTAGTAGATCTTATAACTGGGGAATTACTGTAATCAAATATTTTTTATATAATCTCTATTGTAGAAATTGATAAGACGAACAATCAACTACATGAGATTCTATATAAAGGATTCATATTCCCATGTGTTTCTCTATGGGGTTCCCCAGTCCTCTTCATCTAGAATGATAGATCACTACATTTTTTCATTAATTATCGTCAGCTCAACAAGATCACCATAAAGAACAAGTATCATCTTCCACATATTGATGACTTGTTTGATCAGATAAATAAAGCCCAATAATTCTATAAGGTGGATCTTCGATTGGGATATTACCATGTTAGGTTAAAGAAGGTTGATATCCATCATCCCACATTTCATACAAGGTATGTGCACAATGATTTCATATTAATTCCATTAAAACTAACTAATGCTACAACAATATTCACGGAATTGAAGAATGGTTTCATTATAGATTACATTGAAATTTTTTTGGTCTTCTTTATAAATGATAATATAATATACTCCAAACCGAGGATGATCATGAGGAGCATCTAAGAACTATACTAAAGTCATTTTGAAAGGGAAACATTATTAAATTTAATGAAAATGTATGTTTTGTGGAAGGAAGTATCATTCTTGGGGAATATCATCATATGTAATGGGATATCTATATATCCATCAAAAAAAGAAATTGAATGATTTTTTAGGCCAACATTTATGATAGATATTCATAGTTTCTTTAGATTATCTTGGTATTATCATTGCTTTGTGCGAAAATTATCATGATTTTACAAAACCTCTAGCGAATATAATTTGGAAGGGAGAAAATATTTCTTAGAATGATGAATGTGAAGAGTGATTAAAGGAGCTAAAAATGAATCTTATCACCTACCATATTCCCCCACTACCCAAAAGTGGAGAAAATTTTGTAATATTTAGAAATGTATTGAAGAATGGATTGGGCTATGTGTTAATTCATAATGAAAACTTCATAGCCTATTCTTCAAGGTAGTTGAAATTTCACAAATAGAACTACCAAACACATGATCTGGAGTTGGATCTAGTGATCTTGGATTCGAAAATATGGTGTCCTTAACTCATTTGGGAGATGTTTGAATTATATAATGATCACAAAAAGCCTCAAATATATATTAACATAAAAAGAGCTAAATTTTCACCAATGAAGATGGTTAGATCTAATCAAGGACTATGACTACTCAATCAACTACCATATTAATAAAGAGAATAAAGTGGTGGATCCTCTTAGTAGAAAGGAACCATTAATTTTATCATTGATGAGAATTGATAGGGATACGATATTATTAGATTTGGAATGTATAGACTTTTGAATTATAAAGGAAGAAAGATCATCAATTATTTCACAAATTAATGTCCAACCATCTAAACTATAGAGGATAAAGTAAGCTAGAAGAAATAATGTGATAATTCAAAAGAAAGTGGAAACTCTAAGAAAAGTGAGATACATGGAGTTCAATGTTAGTTAATAAGGTGTTGTATGATTTGGGTAAAGACTGTTTGTACCAAAAAATCATGAGTTAAAGAAGGATTTGTTGGATGATTAATGTAGCTTAGCCTTCTCTATGCATCCTAGAAGCACAAAGATGTATCGATATCTCTAAGACACTATTATTGGGACATTATGAAGAAGTAGATCACAGAATATACATCAAGATGTGTGGTATGTCATCATGTAAAGGTGAAAAGATAAAAGTATATGTGGATTATGAAACCATTACCCATACCAACATTGAAATTAGAAAATATCACCAGGGAATTTTTCACCAGACTTCTAGAGACATCCAGAGGAAACAATGCTATGTAGATTGTTGTGGATCTTCTTAAAAATACTATATACATCATTACAATTCGAGAGTATTTCTCACTCAATCAACTTGCATCGATTTACATCATATAGCTATTAATCTGCATAGAGTACCATTATTTATTTTATTCAGTTGATATCTGAGATACAGATACATGTTCTGGAAAAGTCTCCAACATGCTCTAAACACTATGTTGATCTTCAGTGTGGCATATCATACTCTAACTGATAGCTAGTCTAAGATTACTATTTAGACATTTAAGTGCATGTTCAGATCATGTTCTATGTACATCAAAGGAGAATGTCACCAAAATATATCGATGGTGATGTTCTTAAATGACAACAGTTTCCAATCGAGAATCCAAATGGCACCATATTAATCCTATTATTAGAAGAGGTACAAAACACCTACAAGCTGGGATGAAGCTAGGTAATGGAAACTGCTAGGCCCTGAAATGGTTGAAGAAATTTTGGAAATGTTTAAGTTCATTCTATAGCACATCAAAGATTATCAATGTCAATAGATGATATATACTATCAATCATCCACATGACATAGATTTTGATGTTAGAGATATGGTATTCCTCCATATATCTCCATGGAAGAAATTTATGGAATTTTCTATGAAGGTAAATCTTAGATTAATATAAATCAACCCCTTTGATATCCTTGTCATATCAGAGTAGTGGTCTACTAACATGAACTCCCACCTTACCTATCTCAAGTACATGACCTATTCCATGAATTACCCTTGATAAATTGCACACCAAACCCCTAAAATATAATCATTACAGACATGGTAGCTTTCGAAAATGATCTATAATATAAGGATAAGATGGTGAAGATATTATATCATATATACAAATTTCAAGGAAATAATAAAAAGCACATTATATAAGCACTATGGGGAAAAAGTTTGAGGAATCAATGTCTGAACTGGAAGAGTTAATGAAACAGTGTTACCATTTTCTATTTGACTACAAGAAATGAAATTATAAATGGTGAAATATTTTAAGGGGGAAATATTTTGACAACCTAAATTGTAATGAATATAATTCAAGTTTTTATTCAATTAAATGTCTTATTGTGTAAAATGGTTATATAAAATACATGTACTTGTTTTCATTTATAATTTCTAATTGGATTTAAAAGACTGTTATGTATCATTACCATTGATAATATATCAAAATAATTTTTTTCACATTGTATTTTTGAATATAAGGGTTTAACGAATCCAATTGACACTGAAAAGGGATGTTATGACCTCAATTATTAGGATCATACCATATAAGTCCAACTTTTCAGAGATTCTAAGGGAGTTAACATATTTGGGTTTTTTCCTTGACCATTTTCAAGCTGATATCCAACAACATAAGCTTGATAAAAACCATTTAAGTGATAATTTCAATCTCATAGAGATCAAAGACCAAACCATATAAACTGAGCCACCCCATGAAAGTCATAATGTTGGGCACCTTACTATTATGGAGTTTTCAAGAGTATTAAAGGGATATGTATCAAGACCCTAGAAATATAAGTGTGTACATTATTTTTTATATAATATTGTATATATTATCATCCTATTATTGTTACTTTATAAATTATTTTTATTTTGATTCAATGAAATAAAAATAGTATTTCTGGTTAATATTAAATTCACTGAAAGAAATTATTTTTAGCGATTAATTGATGTCTACAAATAAGTTATTTTAATATAATATTATTTTTAAATATTTTTTATTAAATATAAATTATCATATAATTTTTATGATGTCAAATGTAATTATTATAAAGGATAAAAAAGTAATATAGTAAAAAAAACTCAACATTTCTTAATAAATGAAAATTTTATTTTAAAATTAAACAATTAAATATTTAGATTTTTATTTAGATAAAATGAATATTATTTTTGGAATTAGAACAAGGAAATTATCCAATAGTGAATTTTTCATAATTTTCGGAGATAGTGAAATTTTCGGGTAAAAACTAAATATTGTATAAATATACTTTTTTTATTATGCCATAATAATAACCAAAAGGATTGTAATAGATACTATTAAAGCTATAAACGACCAAATATATGTTTTCCCTTGATAATAATGTTATTTTTCATTTTTTAAATTTTATAAAGCCTTTATGAATCGTCCAAAAACCCTTAATTTATTTTAAAAATTTTAAAATATTTCAATTTGAGTATGACTCACATCCACATAAGAAATGGAATTATTTTATTAATTACATCCCATATTATAATAAAATAAAAAACCCATTATCATTGGGTAGAGACCATACTAAAAACCACTGGAAGGTTTTATTAATGGTTATTTTGTTATGTTGAGTCTGAAACCTAAATAATAATGAAATCCCCCTCATTTTCTATATAAAGTCACACAATATCTCATTTCTCTTCACTCAATATCCTTGGTGAAAACCCACACTATTAAATCTAATATATATATCCCTCCAAAGGTTTCCTCATGTGATCATAAATCCACTCCCATTCATTTGGAGTCACACACTAAAGTAAGGGATCTTTATTTTCTCTTATTTATTCAAGTCTCATCTTTACCTTCTGTATTTTAAAATAATTTCCATGTGATGTGATATTTTATTCCATATCCCCCTTAATTTCCATTTTTAAAAATTATGAGATACCACTTTCTATCTCATCAACCAATTTTATATGTGACATCGTTATACTGGTGAAATATCAATGTGATTTTTTTATAAAACAATTGTATAGTGAACACTATACCCATTTCTTATCAAGGGTGTTAATCTTTATACACTAATACCTATTTGACTTGGGACATATATGTATTTAATCAAAAATCTCTTGTTATTTAATAAATTAATAAGAATAATAAATTCATGGTGTAGGGTCTATGTGGAACACTCAATCATGAGGATGAAATGAATGTGGCGGGTGCTTCTATAATTATATAGAGCTCCAATGCATTGGGTAATTTTTAGTCTCATGGGACATCATATTGGGAAAGTAAGTGAACCTAATTAATTTATATTACTTTTCCTACATCATATCTTGGAGGTTTATCTTTGACTTATGTTTACGATGAAATCATATTAGTTTTTTCCACATTTCCAGTGTTATGATTATCATGCTATATCACGTATAACTATTCATGTTTATGATTCCTACTCATTTTATGCCCCATTGATATGCTTGTTTTCTAATTTTTATTAACTTATTCCATTTTAACTCCCTTTCATGGCTTTATTTCTCACCCATTTCTTATGTTTGTCCCCAGGTTATCCCATGTAGTTTTAAAATCCATGGAAATTTAGAAGCATGTTAAGGAATTTTTTTATAATGTTATTGTGTCTCATGTTCAAGATTTTATTCTACGTACCTCATTCCCAAAAAACTATACTTCTCGATAATTCTGGTTTTATTATGTGTACATTTATGTAATAAATCATGAAATAATTTTTAATAAATAGCACTGTAGTTATAGTTGGTATCAGAGGAAAATTTAAGTTATTTTGGAGATTTGGTTTGGAAAACTCATGTGAAATCCTAAGGGATAAGACTGAGTATAAGAAAACATCCCAAAATTATGTTATGTGTATATGAAGTGATTTTTCAAGATAATTAATCCATGTATGGATACTAAACGTGGATTTTGATAAGCCATAGATGTACCTAGGTGTATCAACTCTAATATGGTGTGTCGGGCATGACTTTGTGTAACCTGGAAAACAATAACAGGACATACAATGAACATAGTTTGGAACTCCATGGGTTATTCCTTAAAAAAATTTAATATCATTGTGAACCATTTTTAAGGGAATAATAAAATTCTCATAATAATAGATTTTAGAAAATAGATCATGGATAACATAGTTTGAAGATTAAAAAATCATAAATTAATAAATAAATGTAATTTATAAATTGTCCCTTTAATGTCATTGGATTACCCTTTACATTCTTAATAGTTTAAAATTTTCATCTATATATTTCAATTTATACTATCCAATAGCCTAAAATAGGAGGAACTGATTAATCAATCAATGTGAATGGAAATGTGATGACTACCCCAATGAGATGTTCTACTTGATGGGAGGAGAATTTATGAACTTCATGATTATAATATCTCACATAACTTAGGTTCTAAATAGAAAATTACATTAATTCAATCTTCAATACCTCCCTAAGAGTGAACAAGTTTTGATTGATTCATTTTTGATAAAAATGCCTCCTAGTTTCAATGGATCATATGATCTAATAGTCGAAAAATAATGGATCAACTCCATTAAGAAGATCTTATCAATCATTCAATGTTCAAAACAATTAAAGGTTCTTCTGGATATATATTTTATAGAAGGTTAAGTAGATCATTTATGGACAATTATTAATAATACAAAGCCTAAGGAAGAGATCAAAGTTATTTAGTGGAAGGAATTCTGTAAAATGTTTTTCAATAAATATTTTCCTCACAATATTTGACATAAAATGGTATTTGATTTCTATTCCCTCAAGAGAAAATATAATTAATCTCTAGGTTTGTACGATGATATGTTCATAATACATCTATGATATGCCTTCAGCTTTGTCGCTACCCCCAAATTCAAGGTTTAACTCTTATTTGGTGGGATAAATCCAATTATATGAAAACATCTACAGATTTGTGAGTTTGATAGCTATGAGTTAATTTAATGGTGTTCCCTAAAAGATTAAATAGTGATTAGATTATCTTAAGGGTATCATAGGGATAAGAATAAAAAATTTGTGTTTAATTATGGTGGTTTGATAGAGAACTCTAATGGTTCCAAGAAATTGCAACACCCCACCTATCAAAGGTGTGGCAGGAAGCACCCCATAAATTTCAAAAGGGGGAAAAGGAAATAATTAATTTGTGGGATAGAAGGGAACCTAGCTAATGATTACCAATAGAAGAAACATTCAAATTTGATAGAGGGAAGGAATAATATAGCCAACCCTCTGTTCATTTTTCATTGCTACAACTACCATGAACTAAGGCTCTTTTCATACCAATTCCCTAAGAAAATCATTTTCTATGACAACCAACAACCTCCATGGTAGTGATGGTGATATTTTTCTATCACAACTGCTAAAGTGGATCCAAAATATGAAGTGGTAACATGTACGATAGATATTCATTAAATCATATCAAATGTACTTTTAATTATGGTTCTACACATTCCTTCATATCATTAATGATTATAATTACTATTCAAAAATCTCCCCAAATATGGTAAGTAGAGTTATTACTGAAAACAAAAAATGGGTAAATTATTACAACCTAAGCATATAAATCCTAATTTATCATAATTTTTGGGCTGATCTTTCCAATGAAAATTGTCATAGTTTAGTTTGTGGTATTTCATGCAATTAAGGGAAAGTATTGGCTTTTCAAATATATTTCCAACAAAAAATTATGTGAGAGGTAAATCACACTTCATATAGAGAATCAGTCACTAATTATATACAAGTGAAAGGAGGATAATAAATATTCTTGAGTCCCAATATCTCAACTATGTATATTATTTCCCTATCAACACGAATATATATAACTCAAATGATTCAGTCTATGAAAATAACTTTCCATGAAGAAATTAATATTATGATGAAAAATGATGACGTGTTTCCTAAGTAATTGCATGGTCTTCCTCCTAGCTAATAGGTTGAATTTTCAATCTACCATATACTTGGGTCAATACCATTATCCAAGAAACTATATATAATGGATTTTGTGGAACCTGAGAAGAAAAATACACAACTACATTAGAATCTCGATAGAGGGTACATATGCCCAAGTGCTTCACCCGAAGGTGCACCGGTCCTGTTCATCCAGAAGAAGGTTGAATCAATGTGTCATTTCATTGATTATCATGAGCTCTACAAGATCAAGTTAAATAAAAAGTATAATATTTTGTTGATTTATGAATTGTTTTATCAGATATGTGGGGCACAATAATTCTCCACAGTGGATCTGTAGTCATGAAATTACCAAGTTATGTTGAAGAAGGAGGATATCACTAAGACTACTTTTTGTACAAAGTATGGGTACTATGAGTTAATATTAATGTCATTCCGACTAATTAATGCTATATAAATATATATGGATAGGTTGAATAGAGTCTTTAGAGATTATGTTTAAAATTTTCGGTAGTATTTATAGATGGTGTTCTAATATACTCAAAAAATGAGGAGGATCATGAGGAGAATCTGATTACTATGCTAAATACCTTTAAAATGGATAATAATTTTCACATGTATAGAAAATGTGAGTCTATGTGGAAGTATGTCTCATTATTTTTATATATCATATAATGTAATGGGATATCTATTGACCCTTCAAAAAATGAATTACAGGATTTATGTGTCCAATATCTATGATAGATATATGCAGTTTCCATGGATTATCTGAGTATTATCATAGCTTTGTGAGAAAAGTTTCAGGATTTTCAAACCATCTAACCAATATAATTCAAAAGGGAATAAAATTTTCATAGAATTATGAATGTGAATAATGATTCTAATAGATACAAATGTGACTTATCATTTCCCATGTTCTCCCACTACACTCAACATGATAGATTTTTTTAGTATTCAATGATGCTTTGAATAAGGGATTGGGATATATGTTAATTTAGAATGACAATGTGCTAGTCAATTCTTCAATGAAGTTGAATGTTAACTAATAGAACTATCCAACGCATGATCTGGAGTTAGATTTAGTGATCTTCACTTATAAAATATGGAGTTATTACCTCTTTGGGAAGAAGTGTGAAATATATACAGATCTCAAAATCCAAAAATATTTATTCACAAAAATAGCTCTAAATATGTGACAATGGTGATAGTTAAATCTTATCAAGGAATATGAATACTCAATCCACTACGATCCAAGTAAAGAAAATAATGTGATGGATTCTCTAATTATAAAGGACCAAACTATGATATCATTGATGAGAATTGATAGGTACTTGATCTTCTAATATTTGGAAAGGATGGACATTAGAATTATAAAGGAAGACATATCATTAATTTGTTCAAAAATTAAAGAAAAACTGTTTATTCTATAGAATTAAATGGATTTTAAAATATATGTTCTTAGAATTAAAAAGAATGTGGAAACTATAAGTAAAGTAAAATTCTTGGTGTTCAATGTTAATTAATAAGGTGTTTTATGATTTGTGTCAAGACTATATGTATCATCAAATTCTCAGTTATTGAAGTATCTGTTGGATTAGGAACATAGCTTAATATTATTTATCTATACCAGAAACACAAAGATGTATCGAGATCTCTAAGAACACTCTTGGTGAGTCAATATGAAGAAGGAGATCCCATAATCTATATCAATATGTCTGATACATCAAAAACTGAATGTGGAAATGTAAAAATATAAGGGTATGATGAAACCACTACCCATACCTATATGGAAATGGGAAAACATCACCATGGACTTTTTCACATGACTTATAAAGAAATACAGAGTAAAAAAAGCTTCTTGGGTTTTTTTAGATCTTCTTACAGAGACTATATAATTCATTACAATTTGAGAGGATTTTTCATTGGATCAACATGAATAGATATACATCATAGTGGTGTAAAGGATGCATTGAGTGCCAAAATTCATTATATCTGATCAAGAATTTGGATTCACCTCCATGTCTTAAAAAAGTCTCCAATATGCTATAAACACTTAGATGAATATCAGTATGGCCTATCATCCTCAATCAGATGCCCAGTATGAGTGGACTACTCAAACACATGAAGAAATTTTGCCATTGGGTTATATGGAATTAAAAGGAGGATGGGACCAACATCTTCCACTGGTGAAGTTTACATATAAAAATATTTTCCACTAGAGAATCCAAATTGATCCCTATTAAACCCTTTATGGGATGAGGTGAAAAACCACTACTTGTTGAGATGATTTTGTGGAACAAAAAATACTAGTTACTAAAATGGTCGATGAAATAGTGTAAATGGATAAGACCATTCTATATCAAATCAAAGATGCTCAAAGTCTATAAAATATATTAACTAACAATCATCCACAAGACCTGGAATTTGATGTTAGAGGAATGGAATTACCCCATATATCTATATGGAATAAAGTGATGAGATTGTAAAAGAAGTTAACACCTAGTCTATTATACATCGTCCCCTTTGATATCCATGATTGCATCAGAGCAGTTCCCTGCCGACATGTAATCCCACCTAACCTATCTCACATACATAATTTATTCCATGAATCATACTTCAAAAATTGAGTACCGGACCCCTCACATGTACTAAATCCATAGATGTTCCAATTAGAGAATGACCCCTCATATGAGGAACAACTGTTGAAGATATTATATGATAGGGTCAAAATTTATATGAAATTATTAAACACACATTTTCAAAGAGTTTTGGATAAACAAAAAGTCTGAGGAATCAACGTGGGAACTAGAGGAGTTGATGAAATAGAGTTACCCTCATCTGTTTTAGTGTGGGAAAAAAATTCAGGGGCTATTTGTGGGGGGGGGGGAGTTCGTAACAACCAAAACATAATATATAAAATTCATATTGTCATTTAATTAAATTCCTCATCATTTAATATGGTTATAAGAATCAAAAAATATTATATTATTTTATTATATAAAATTTGTTTAAAATACCATTATGTATCTTTTACATTGATAATATATCCATTATAACACATTATAATTATTTATTTTGATTAAAAAATGTGTAATAACCACTAATAAACTATTTTGTAATAACTTCTTCACCCAAGCTTCTCCCAATGACATTCGATAATCCTTATAGGGAATACTCTAGTCATTACATGAAAACATATTTTCATCCTCACCAGATTCAACCATGGTTTTGTGGAATCCAAACATAAATCCTGTAAAAAAATTATCCAAATATGGAACTAGAAAATACATACCCAAATAGACGAAAGTGGAGTTATAGATATTCCTATAATCATCGCAAAACAGCATGAAATCTCCCCAAAAAAATGGGATTCTCATATAGAAATATAGTAGAATGATATAGTGGAATTGGCCTACCCATGATCCTCATTAGGGATAAAAAAATGGGAGGATGACCCAAAACAGATGACTATTCACCTATTTTAAAATCCACTAATATTTTAGTAAAACATTTTCCAATGCCTCAAAAAGTTATATAATCCTTTTTCCAACAATTTTTAAGTGAATCCTTTCTTTTCACAGAGTGGACACACTGGGTAGAGGATTTGTCCCTTGTCTTTTCTCCATCATGGTGTGACACTTATGGTTCACATCACAACCTCCCTCATGTAAGGGAACCAAACCCTAAGTAACCATTTTTTTGGGCAAAAA
The DNA here is from genome assembly GCA_963277665.1 of Viscum album. Classification (NCBI taxonomy): domain Eukaryota; kingdom Viridiplantae; phylum Streptophyta; class Magnoliopsida; order Santalales; family Viscaceae; genus Viscum; species Viscum album. The sequence continues at coordinate 63,491,364 of OY728165.1, read as the reverse complement.
TCTCTCAAGGTATCATTGAAGTATTTTTGAGGTGATTGTGTTTGTTGACAAAGTGGACATCTGAGTAGTGATTGTTGACAAAGTAAAACAATGACAAAAAAAATTGTTGACATAGAGGATTTCATGGTGGAATGTCGAGTTCAAGAGATGAGGTAAACGATCCATGTTTGATTCAAGAATGTCGATAAAAGGAATGGATGATCTGGAGGCGGTATAAAAGAACAGATACAAGGTGGCACCGTTTTCCAGTGTTTACCAAATTTTAGGGCATGAAAATCGGAAAATGAAGAAAAGTGTTTTTGGCAAAGGGACTTGCGTCCCGAGGACTTGTAGTAAAGGAAACTTGTGTGCCATATGTTTTTCACGATCAGAAGATCACAATATGGAAAAGTAAAGAGGTCCGCGCAAGTTTGAGAGTTGGTCGCGCAAGTGTCTAAAATGATAGGGGACTTGCGCGCTGAACCTGGGTCTCGTAGGTGACTTGCGCGCCGTCGCGCAGGGTGGTCAGATTGCCTATAAATACTAGAAAACCCCTCCTCATTTCTAATGGAGTTCAACACATTGAGAAATCAGAGCTACCGTCGCGTAGGTGTGGTGGTCGCGCAAGTGGTGAGTGTGGGTCGCGCAGGTGAATTTGCGCGTCAGTAGTTGAAGTTGTGCGCCGGTGTTAGAAGTTGCGCGCCGGTTAGCAGTTGAACACCAATATTGGTTTGGGTGTAATAGGAAGAGAGTCGCTCAAGTTTGGATTTGAGGAAGCTCGAGTCGCGCAAGTGTCTGGGGAGGACTTGCGCGCCTGTTGTGACTTGCGCGCCGATACTTGCGCACCAAGATTGACTTGCGCACCAAGTAAGGTTTTGTTCCAGCGGTACTTCTCGGACTACGTGGAAGCTGGTACGTTTCCCAATACCTTTACTGCAAAGAGATATTCATCTACGGGTGAATTTTGTACTTCAACAGAGCATCTACACACAGAGGAAGATGCATTCATTCATGCAAATGAAGAGACCTACAGGACTATAAACTGTGAGTGGATTCCTTCCAAGAGCAATGAGCTTAGGAAGAGGAAGAAGGTGATCCCCTCCACCACCAGCGAGACATAGAGAGAGAGAAACAGTGAGTGACCCTTGGGAAAACAGTGATCTGACCCTAAATTTGTAAAGGCAGTGAGCCTGGGCTTAGAAGTGATCTAGCCCGAACTTTGTATCCACAACTAGTGAAGATTAGTGGAATTTGGTACGATCGGAAACATGTCGGCATATGCTCCTTGGACGTATCCCAGTGAGGGTGAACCAAGTAAAAATCTATGTGTCTACATGTTTGCTTCCCTGCATTGCATTCAAAGCATCATCCTTAGATAAATAAGTTAAGACATGGTCATAGTTTACACACCAGAGCAAACAAAGTGACCCTTGTAATAAAGTGGTCAAGATCCAGTGGGGTAGGAAGAACTTTTAAAAAGAATATCCATACCCTGATTCACCCCCCCCCCCCCCCCCCTCAGAGTATATAGGCCCCTATTGGTCCTAACACATTCCCCAATATTTTTCCTATGGGACGCATCTAAATTACCTATAGAAAAACTACTTATAGGGACATTGACCATTACAGTACATCCCTAAAACGAATCTTGGTGAAACATAAAATTTTATTCAATCACAATGTGGCCTGATATAGTAAAATCACTTCAACAAGGCCAATGAGACTTTTTAGGATGCATAACCTAGAACCCAAATCATTAACTAGGGATTGTTCCTCATCCAAAAACATTTTCTTGAGATTTCCCATCAATCAGAATTATAATATAACCCTTAATTATTGAAAACATCCACGATCTAGTATCATAATTCAATATCTCTTCAAAAATTAATGACTCAATAATTAATGATCCATTAAAAGATCTGTATAATAATAATTATCATCTATGAGAAGTTGGGTTTATCCTCTATAAATCAATCATGTCCTACCTCAATCATTGGTTAATCTCTACATGGATACATTCCAATTCCAAAATAAAAACATATTACAGCACCACAACTCTATCATATATGTGAATTATTCTCCAATGGAAGACTCAGTCCCTCTACATCATAACTAACACTGATATGGAATTCAACCACACCAATCTCCTGAAATAAAATAAAATTCCTTCTACTAATTCATCTTGAGGCCTATGAGGATCCACCGTATAAGGCTTCACTCATAATGGATTATATCCTTCCTTGATTCTCATAACTAAAGGAAACCATTTTTTATAAGTGATTCTATCTTTGAGTTGTCCATTGACAATATCAATGTATTTTCCAACTCAAAATATCTAGTTCAATAAAAAAAAATATTGAGTCATACTTTAGCAGAACACACCTAGAAACACATGGCCCAAACATTGATTTACAACTACACCAGCTAATCATGATTCCATATATCTCATAGGTATCATGGTATCATCTAAATTCTCATACCAAAATCCAAATTGATTACATGATATAATAAAATTTTGGGATCAATAACCACCCACTCAAGTCATCATGATTTCAACATAATCATTGATGTACCTCCAATCTAAATCTCTCTCCAATAATAGTAGAAAAATACAATTCCACGTTCAGTGCACCAAATCCAACAAACACTATATCAAAATCCAAAATTTGGTATCTATAAAGAAAAATAAATCATAGTGTATCTCCTCACATAATGGAATCTTGGTTCCACTGTGACTATCCACTAACTGATCTTACCACTTCCACAATACTTCAGATGTGAGATTAATTCTATTGTGACATATGAAATTTTTATAACCATAAAATGATTATTATCATTTCACACTTTACCAAAAACTGAATCTCTATGGTGAAAGATCCGCTCATTAGAAAACATAATGATTATGTGTGACCATATAACTCATATATGAGAATTATTATGAAAAAAACAGTTGTTTTTCCCTGAACTTCCAAAAGATCACCATCACCAATCAAAAATCCTGTCACAATTTAGATCAAAAACACCAATAGTGAAACCCTTATGTATCTCCTCGATAATCAACTAAAATGGATCCCAAAACCTTTCTCACCTATATTTAAAACCAATTATATGGATAAAAACCCTAAGTTTCCATTATTGCAAGCATCTCACCAAACCTATAGATCCTTGACCAACACAATAAAATTCACCAATACATGTACTAAATAGATACCATGAACTAATTCTGTTTTCTTTTCCTTTCAGAAAAATTGATTCTTGGAATTCCTAACATTCCCCACTCTCATTTCTAAAGGTAGAGTGAACCACCAAAAGTTATATCACTGGGTTTTTTCACTTTCTACATTGATATCACCTAGTCTTAATGGGTTTACACCCCCATAAAACTCAATCACGACACCCGAATAATTCCCACATGATTTGATCCACCTTGATCCTAGGATTATAAGCCCAAGACCACCAATAATTCTAAACAACATATTGGACTCAATCTAATGAAATAAATCCTCGATTATTTCTCTCCATTGGGATTGAGGCATTTCACTCATTCCAATAATAGTCACATGATCACTCTCAATACGAAAGACTTCTAAAAACCATGAGGGTATACCGATGCTCCCAACATTCCATAGAATGTGAATATATAATAAACTGGGATATAAATTCACTTAATCTTTCACTCTCAATTAAAAATTATTTGAGAAGCATCAGTGTACCATGAATCTAAAAATCTAGGTACATTTTAACATGTCTTTCCTCAACCAAAATAATAGTATATGTGTACTATTATATTTCATTTATGTATAAATCTACTAATAATAAATATGGGAAAACATCATATATGTTTTTTTGAGACATTAATCCACTAAATCCCACATTATTAAGGTGTCCTATGGTAATCCTCGAATCATCCCCCGTGTTTATAATAAATGTCTTGAGCCATTAAGGGTCTCTATACATCCCATATAAAAGGGAATGTAATGAAATAACTCATGGATTCCATGATCAATGATCAAGATGAGTTTTAATTAGAATAAAATACCATGTTCTAGAATTTTACTATAAAACCAACAATTTTTTTGATGAAACATTGTATAGGTTCATTCTAACACATCAAATAATTGATCCTCTCATCAGTGAAATCAATCAAAAACAAGAATGTTTAGGTCATGTGAATCCCACATTACTAGTATGATGAATGCACACAAGCCTATTTCTAATAGGTTATAATCCAAAAATATAAATAAATACCTCTAATAAACATATAATATTTAAGTAATCATATCATCTATAAAACTGAAAACCAAGAAAAATTTCCATGCTTCCCAAGTTAATAAAACTTTCCACCCAATATGTGTTCAAAAATCACCCATCTATGATATATTAAACTCTACCAAAAATAATAATAACACTTTTATAAATTCTTCCAAAACAGAAAAACAAAATAAAAGGCTTTAATATAACTTTTTTACCCTCTTGTCTAGAGGCCACTTGTCCCAAATATAATCTGTTCGCCATCAAAACAGGCACCTGAAACGGCCCACAACAAGGCCCAAAGGGAGTTCTCGATCCCCATGGGATGGAAAAAGTGCCTTGGTATCACAAAATGGAATTTGGGAATTATTTACCCGAGTTTGAAAACATAAAACAACCAACAAATCCAATAAAACAAATATTGATTTTTGAATTACAAACCCTCTTTTACCAAATTTTAGAATTGAATTATATAATTTTAAAAAATTATCAATGTCTATAAAAAATGAATAAAACCAAAATTTAGAGCCCATGAACCTCCTCCTAGAAAGTGGATCTAGCCTCAGTCGATCACCAAAACACTACATCACGAAGGAATACTAAAAGCCCAAACCATTTCCATCTTAAATCACCACTTTACCTTTCAAAAACCAATCTTAAGTGAACACACTCACCAAAACAGCCCGCAACATGTTTCATATCTCCATCACAATTCGATGAATCCATTCATAAATATTATGAAATGATTCCAAGATGGTAAACATCACATAACTTCACTTTCACAATAAAGTGGTCTAGTTTAAAAACATTCTACCCACACAGACAGTACATAAACTTCCTTTGCACACTTTGAGTTACTCAATTACCCATTCAAAATTTTCATAAAACACGTTCAAAGCATATAACATGGTTTTTCAAATAAAACTCAATCACAAACCCCCTCTGAAACCAAAATTACACTAAATCATCACCTAACCAGAATTGGTATCCCCTTTCCAAAACAAAAAAAATACCACATGAGTTACATTTGAAAAATAAAAAAACTTCCAGAAAAATTAATTTGTAATACAAAATTCCTAAATAATTCTACCAAAAGTAGTTTTCAAATAACACACAACATATTAGAAAAAAATAAAAATTATTAAATCAATAAAGCTAACTCATCAAAAATTTATTACACATGGTATCACCTACCTTTTGTGTCAAAACCCCGAATTTGTTGTGTAAAACTTCAACTATACCAGTGCTGCACCATAAGGGAGTTAAATCCTACCTAAAACCCTAGAATTTCACCAAAAAGACACAAAATCCAACCCTAGGTAGGAACACTAGCTTCTGGACATTTTATAACCTCATGAAAATCGGAAGAAACCCTAAGGAAATGGGAGGAACAGGAGAGGAAACCCACTTACATGAGATATAATTAATAAAATAACCCAAATACACCTGTAAATGAATATAAAAATATAAAAATTCTTGTGAGTTTTGAGTAAGGATGATTATTTCATGTAGGAACTACAATGGGGGAGGAAGAGTAGAAATTGGAGGAGTCAGGAAAGAAACAATTTACCTCTTAAAATCTGGAGGATTTGAGAAATCTAGAGATGTTTCGCCTTAATTTGCGATGAATATGAGAACCAAAGAGGGGGAGAAGATACTTGGGGCACGTCTTGGGTAAGTGGGCTCAATTGAGAGTTGGAATCACTGAAAAAAACATTAAAAATTGAATGAGATATTAATGAATTAAAAAACAATTAAATCTTGAAATGGGATTTTGGGCTCCCCCAATACCTTAATAAAAAACCCAAAACCATTTATGTATTCCTATGAGGTCCAAATTGATATGGTTGTTTTAATATACTAGGGGATGCCAATTGAGAAGTGGTATGTGTATAAAATTTTGAAAATTAAAGAGTTATAAAATAAAAAAATGGTTTTAAATCTTGAAATGAGCTCACATTTGGGCCCAAATCATGAAAACTCGCCCATTCATCCTAAAATATATGGGAAACCCCCACAGAAAAAAAAATAATGGAAATTAAATGAAACAAATACCATTAAAATAAGTCATGTATGTGAATATTCTACCCACCATAAAGCGTTCTTCCCACAAAAATCCACATTAAGGTGAAAAGCAAAAAACTGAACCCAACTGATAAACCAAGATGTACTGCTTTGCCAAGTTTCATTCCCAAAGGCCAAAACACCTTCCGTGATCAATTAAGGAAGGAATTATCCTACAATCCAAAAAATAAACCACTTCCCTTAAACTATCAAGAACATTCAAAATTTATCCCAAAAGGAAACTCCTCTAACACTATCCAAACAAGACTCGTGCAATTTACCCAAACAAACAACAACATCAATCTGGCTCACACATACCATACATTAACTAAGCTGTTGGGTGATCTCCAATACCAATATTTACCCAGGGGATATGTTGGTTGTTAGATAGATCTGAACGATACTACTTTCATCCAATCCAAGACCATGGAAAAATCTAAGTTACTATTACAAGGAGACACAATTGGGCCCCCACCATAAGAGGCAAATTAAATATTCCTAAGACAAAATCAGGACACTAACAGGGGGAGGCACGAACGGACTCCTAGGTTGAAAGGGTTGAAATACATTAATCATTTTCAAAAGAACATACATAGAAATCATAGTGAGTCTCCCCACAATAATAAAAAACTATCTGAACCGACCAATATGGGCCAGTACAGTATGACCCCAAAATTTAAAGAGTTGGATGGTCTGACGGTTAGTTCATGTGGTTTTTTACACTGTGCGCTAACTGTGGGGATCCATCTATCTGAATTTCATTTTAGATAATGGTATCCACTAACCATTCACTCAACATGTCTAGCCAAATTTCAATCCCGTCTCCAAAAACTCAATGAAAACCAAAGGGGGATGTAATGAAATTGCGCGATAACATAGACACAAGGTCCCCCTACCTCTTTCCATCGAACGGGGACAACAAAAGAATGATGATGACACTAGAGGTTTAAACTGTTAATGTAAAGACACGAAATTTTTAAATAAATTTTGTTTCCTAATTTTATGTGTTATTGTTATACTCAACAAAAATGTTTTATTTGATAAACATGATTATAATTAAAATGAGATCAGTGGGTTTTGACTATTATATAACCATCGGTCAACATGACCGCTGTGAACAAATTGTTTTGATTATTGTCTCTAAATATAAGTAATCTTGGTTAATTATTATAGTACGATGATTCGATGGCCTCACCTAGTAGTCTTGGACCGATCGAAGCCCATCTAACAGAGCTTGGGAAGGACGTAGCACCACTGGGCTTTGCTCTGGATCAAATCCAAGCCGAACTTCATCATGTGAAGCTGGAACGAAATCGCCTTCGTGAGAAGTTCAAACTGATAGAAATTACTACTCGGGAAATGTTGACTGAGCCGCCCCAAGCTTCTATCACCCTAGCACACCTTACTCTAAGGTCCTATGCTGGTATTATAAGGGGTTATGTAACGAGACCATAACTACCTTGTGTAATCCTTGTTTTAAATAAAAATTGGGATTTCTTCTTATGATGAAGTTTATGAATCTTGAAATGACCGGATAAATATAGTATGCATATTTTTGATGAATTTTAGAAAAAGGATATTTTAAATATGTTTATGTAAACCCTAAATAATTAAAAATGTGTAATGATTTTCAAAAAAATGTCTTCTGCAATTATGTTCAGTACTAAATTTAGAGTCTAATAAGATCAACTTGATTTTTGATGAATAGTAAATTATGAATAGTGATTTTATGATTAGGATTAGTAATATGACCAAATGGATTAGTAATCTCACTTAAAGAAAGTTTTAAAATAATCTAGGCACCTTGATTAAGTAATGTTATTCAATAAAATAGTTAAATAACGGTTTCATTAATTATTATTCAAGTATTAGTTTTTTTCGGGTGAATAGTGTTTTTTAATTAAAAATTTAATTGAAAATAATTAGAAAATTATTTTTATCAAAATGACTTTATTTTTGAACTCAGAGCATCGATATTATGTTATGGTAATTTTTGGGGTTTTTTCTGAAAAAAATGAATTTTCGATGAATAGTATTTTTATTTAAAAATTAAATTAAAAATATTTAGAAAATTATTTTTATAAAATGTATTTCATTTTTGAAATCAGAGCATTGATATTTGGTTAATGTTAAATTTTGGGATTTTTCTGAGAAAGTTGAATTTTCAGTGAATAGTAAAAATACAGTTTTAGGGTTTCGGTATGTTTAATGACATCATAACGGTGTCATGATGATGTCATAAGATCTTTTGAGGTTTGGCCGGCCAAGGGTGATGAATTATTGTTTTGGGGGCCCCATGTGGCCTAACTCCATGATAAATGACAAGGGAGAGCACATGGGTTTGAGAAAAGCACATGTGAGGTGTCCCTTGGCCATTAATGCCTTGTCCCCTCACTTTCCCTATAAATACCAAGCCCTCCTCTCATCCATTCGACTCCCCACTCATTCCCAACGAATTTCTGGTCTCATTACCTCCCAAGGAGTCCTCCCAAGGTGCCCTCAAGCCCTCAAGGTCCCACCCTTTGAGGTTTAAGAGTTACATTTTAAGGTAAGGGATCCGACCTCTCTCTTTCTTTTCAAGTAATCTCTTTTATGTCTTTTCTTTTATACTCCATTTTATTATGTTAGAGGATGTTATTTTATATTCATCCTACTGTCTATTTCATGTTCATATGATGAGAGACCCCCCCTTGATCTCATCAATTCGTTTTAAGAATGTTTAAGTGGCGCTGTTAGGATGCCGAATTTTTAAGGGATTCTTTCACCTTCCTCGTTTTTAAGTTCTATTTTCATTCAAGTCTTTAATGTTCCTTTTTGTTATATTGGGGTATGATCTCTATATATATCATACTGGACTCTTATGTTCATATGATGAGAGACCCAATTTGATCTCTTCAATTCAGTATTTTGATGTTTTAAGTGGCGCCGTTAGGCTCCCGAATTTTTAAGTGGTTCTTCACCTTTCTCGTTTTGAAGTTCTACTTTCATGTCAATTATTTCAAGTTCCTTTTTGTTATATTTGGGTATTATCTCTATATATATCATACTGGACTCTTATGTTCATATGATGAGAGACCCCATTTGATCTCTTCAATTCAGTATTTTGATGTTTTAAGTGGCGTCGTTAGGCTGCCGAATTTTTAAGTGGTTCTTCACCCTTCTCGTTTTGAAGTTCTACTTTCATGTCAATTATTTCAAGTTCCTTTTTGTTATATTGGGGTATGATCTCTATATATATCATACTGGACTCTTATGTTCATATGATGAGAGACCCCATTTGATCTCTTCAATTCAGTATTTTGATGTTTTAAGTGGCGCCGTTAGGCTGCCGAATTTTTAAGTGGTTCTTCACCCTTCTCGTTTTGAAGTTCTACTTTAATGTCAATTCTTTCAAGTTCCTTTTTTTTATGTTGGGGAATTATCTCTATATCTATCATACTGAACTTTTATGTTCACATGATGAGGGATCCTATTTGATCTTTTCAAATCATTGTTTGTTGAGGTTTAAGTAACGCCGTTAGGCTGCCGAACTTTCATAAGAGAAATCTAATTTTTTTTCTTCCTTCCATGTTTTTCATTTCAAATGGTATGTCCTTGAAATCTCATTACCATGATCATGTATCCTTCTTATTATGTCCATGTACTATTTTATGGGTCATTTATGAATGTTTGACCCATTTTACCTCTCTTTTAATGTCTTCTAAAACCTCGGAACATTGCCGTTATGCAGCAGAATTTCTGTCTCAAAATGTCTATCTCTTTTTCTAAAGTCCTTTTATTTTATTAAGTGAATACTCAAAGATATTTCTTCTAAAGGGGTATTCACATATATACCAAAATGTTCTATTTTAAATTCTGGGATTGACATACATGAGACCCACCTTCCTTTTCTGTGGGTTTTAAAGTGACATAAAGATCATGTCTTTAAAGCAGTAATTAAAACGTTATGATTATGAAATGAAACCCATTTATTTTATGCTATATGGGTTATTTATGAAATGTTTGATGATGATATATGTGGCTCACATGAAAATGAAGACAAATTTAAGGGTGCGCCCTGATAGCGCTCCAATGCATTGGGTAAAGACTTAATCTCTAGAGATGACCATTTTAACGACGCCTTGGTGAATAACCTTGGTAATTTTTAACGACACCTTGGGGATGGACCTTGGTGAAACGAAATGATTGTCCATATTAAATGATGTAGCCACATCTTCATGTTATGAAAAAGTTTTATTTTTATTATGATATGCCTCGTGATTTCATTTTCATGCATTAAAGTTCTTTTCATGACTTTATTGATGTATCTCAAGTTCATATGTAAAATGTTTCACTTGTTTCCCTTGCTGGGCCTTATGCTCACCCTTCCTTTTGATGTATGTCCCCAGGTTATGAGATGCAGTAATGAGCCTAGGGTGAACATGAGGAGAAGCCTTTCAAGTGTTTAAGAAGAATGTTTTTTTTGTTTCATGTTTTATGTTCCTTGTTTCCATGACACTAAACCTTAAAGATCCTCAGTTCCATGTAATGGAATGAAAAGTTATGTTATAAAAAGATGGTATTCTATAGTTGGTATCAAAGGATGGTTTAGTTATTTGTGGAAATTAGGATATGAAAACTCTAGGAGGAACCCTATAGAAAAGTTTAATATAGGAAATCTTCCTGGTATTTTGGTGAGTATTGAGTAAGGGGTTGCAATGCAAATACATCCCTATCTGGATACGAGCAGCTAGAGGTGGCTCTGGCACAGATGTACATAGGGGTAAAACTCGAAAACACCGCTTTGAGCTAGACTCGAACGGGAACTGGTACACGAAAACGGGCCTTGCAGCACTCTTGGTTACGACACTCCCGGGGGATATGCTTTGGTAAATTCATAAGCTTGGTATGGACCATTGTTAAAGGAACAAAGATAAAATAAAATAAAGGTTCACATAATAATATATGATCATTCATAACCTAGATGGGAACCTAGGAGATCACAACTTAGGGTATACCTTTCATATACAAGTTATCCTTATATGCTTTCAGTTCCTTTTCATGATTATTAGCTAAGTACTTAAGCCCCTAATTATGCTTTCTCTTCTTAGTTAATGGTGGGAAATGGAAGAACATGTTCCGACAACCAATGTGATAGGAAATGTGACGATTTTCGTATTAATATGACAGGGATGATTAGGGGATTAAAATATGATTATTATTTTGGAAGACGTTCATTATTTTGGGAACCATATTTGATCGAGGTAAATAGATTACTACGGTATTTTCATTGAGGAGTAAGGTTGACTTATATTTTGAAGAATCGATGAATTTAAGGTGAACTTATAGTAATTTAGGTTACTTATGGGAATGAATAACCTATCTTGGGTAAAATATGATTAGGTTAGCTACTTTTTTATAAGATGTTAGGAGTGGTTGATGTTGTCTGGAGATGAACAATGAAGTTGTTTTGGAAGACTATGTTATCAAATCCTTATTGTATTTGGGTTTCAATATTAGTTTGGTTTGTTTTGAGAAATTTTAAGGACCGTTATTTATGGAATGGTCTATGAGGAACTTTGGGTAGTACCATGGAACTTTGATGATTTAAAAGTAGTTTCCATTCCTATGGGATTATTTATTTTTGAAGAGTTGTTTTACCTTTACCTTTCTGTTTTTAGGATAATGTTTAAAGATAGAAGAAATAGATAGTTAATCTTTTGTAGATTATGTGATTCTATAGAAGATGATTCTTGTGCTTTTATGAGACCAAGTGTTTTTGAATTCTCATCATTTGGAGAAAAGATTAGTGTTGGTAGGGACTTGTTAAAGGATGAAAATCTACTTGAAGGTAGGTATATTTTATTATGTTTTTGTTCTATGTAGTAAATGAAATCCTCAAAATTATGAAAAGAAACGTAAAACAAAAATGTTGTTGGTTTACGTTTCCTACTAGGTAATCAAAGACCGTTTACACACATCATAAGTTTGGGATTTTCTCATGGTTAACTTTCTCCTAATCATGTTCTCTATCACTCTCCCTCAGAACTTGACCCTTTTTTTCCTCCATGTCCATGTTTTCCTACATGGAACCCTAGTGTGGGTTAACTCGGGTGACCATTGTACTTCCCTTTCTTTATTTTAAAGTAATAGTTTTACTGACTCCTTTTCCGATGTGGGACTTTCAATGAAATTTCAAAACCCAGTTTTAAAATTGCGAGGACGCAATTTCTTAAGGGGGGAAGATTGTAAAGACCCGAAATTTTTAAATAAATTTTGTTTCCTAATTTTATGTGTTATTGTTATACTCAACAAAAATGTTTTATTTGATAAACATGATTATAATTAAAATGAGATCAGTGGGTTTTCACTATTATATAACCATCGGTCAACATGACCGCTGTGAACAAAATTTTTTGATTATTGTCTCTAAATATAAGTAATCTTGGTTAATTATTATAGAAAGAAGATTCGATGGCCTCAACTAGTAGTCTTGGACCGATCGAAGCCCATCTAACAGAGCTCGGGAAGGACGTAGCACCACTGGGCTTTGCTCTGGATCAAATCCAAGCCGAACTTCATCATGTGAAGCTGGAACAAAATCGCCTTCGTGAGAAGTTCAAACTGATAGAAATTACTACTCGGGCAATGTTGACTGAGCCGCCGCAAGCTTCTATCACCCTAGCACACCTTACTCTTAGGTCCTATGCTGGTATTATAAGGGGTTATGTAACGAGACCATAACTACCTTGTGTAATCCTTGTTTTAAATAAAAATTGGGATTTCTTCTTATGATGAAGTTTATGAATCTTGAAATGACCGGATAAATATAGTATGCATATTTTTGATGAATTTTAGAAAAAGGATATTTTAAATATGTTTATGTAAACCCTAAATAATTAAAAATGTGTAATGATTTTCAAAAAAAGGTCTTCTGCAATTATGTTCAGTACTAAATTTAGAGTCTAATAAGATCAACTTGATTTTTGATGAATAGTAAATTATGAATAGTGATTTTATGATTAGGATTAGTAATATGACCAAATGGATTAGTAATCTCACTTAAAGAAAGTTTTAAAATAATCTAGGCACCTTGATTAAGTAATGTGATTCAATAAAATAGTTAAATAACGGTTTCATTAATTATTATTCAAGTATTAGTTTTTTTCGGGTAAATAGTGTTTTTTAATTAAAAATTTAATTAAAAATAATTAGAAAATTATTTTTATCAAAATGACTTTATTTTTGAACTCAGAGCATCGATATTATGTTATGGTAATTTTTGGGGTTTTTTCTGAAAGAAATGAATTTTCGATGAATAGTGTTTTTATTTAAAAATTAAATTAAAAATATTTAGAAAATTATTTTTATAAAATGGATTTCATTTTTGAAATCAGAGCATTGATATTTGGTTAATGTTAAATTTTGGGATTTTTCTGAGAAAGTTGAATTTTCAGTGAATAGTAAAAATACAGTTTTAGGGTTTCGGTATGTTTAATGACATCATAACGGTGCCATGATGATGTCATGAGATATTTTGAGGGTTGGCCGGCCAAGGGTGATGAATTATTGTTTTGGGGGCCCCATGTGGCCTAACTCCATTATAAATGACAAGGGAGAGCACATGGGTTTGAGAAAAGCACATGTGAGGTGTCCCTTGGCCATTAATGCCTTGTCCCCTCACTTTCCCTATAAATACCAAGCCCTCCTCTCATCCATTCGACTCCCCACTCATTCCCAACGAATTTATGGTCTCATTACCTTCCAAGGAGTCCTCCAAAGGTGCCCCCAAGCCCTCAAGGTCCCACCCTTTGAGGTTTAAGAGTTACATTTTAAGGTAAGGGATCCGACCTCTCTCTTTCTTTTCAAGTAATCTCTTTTATGTATTTTCTTTTATACTCCATTTTCTTATGTTGGAGGATGTTATTTTATATTCATCCTACTGCCTATTTCATGTTCATATGATGAGAGAACCCCCCTTGCTCTCATCAATTCGTTTTAAGAATGTTTAAGTGGCGTCGTTAGGCTGCCGAATTTTTAAGGGATTCTTTCACCTTCCTCATTTTCAAGTTCTATTTTCATTCAAGTCTTTAATGTTCCTTTTTGTTATATTTGGGTATGATCTCTATATATATCATACTGGAATATTATGTTCATATGATGAGAGACCCAATTTTATCTCTTCAATTCAGTATTTTGATGTTTTAAGTGGCGCCGTTAGGCTGCCGAATTTTTAAGTGGTTCTTCACCCTTCTCGTTTTGAAGTTCTACTTTCATGTCAATTATTTCAAGTTCCGTTTTGTTATATTGGGGTATGATCTCTATATATATATCACACTGGACTCTTATGTTCATATGATGAGAGACCCCATTTGATCTCTTCAATTCAGTATTTTGATGTTTTAAGTGGCGCCGTTAGGCTGCCGAATTTTTAAGTGGTTCTTCACCCTTCTCGTTTTGATGTTCTACTTTCATGTCAATTATTTCAAGTTCCTTTTTGTTATATTGGGGTATGATCTCTATATATATCATACTGGACTCTTATGTTCATATGATGAGAGACCCCATTAAATCTCTTCAATTCAGTATTTTGATGTTTTAAGTGGCGCTGTTAGGCTGCCGAATTTTTAAGTGGTTCCTCACCCTTCTCGTTTTGAAGTTCTACTTTCATGTCAATTCTTTCAAGTTCCTTTTTGTTATGTTGGGGAATTATCTCTATATCTATCATACTGAACTCTTATGTTCACATGATGAGAGATCCTATTTGATCTTTTCAAATCATTGTTTGTTGAGGTTTAAGTAACACCGTTAGGCTGCCTAACTTTCATAAGAGAAATCAAATTTTTTTTCTTCCTTCCATGTTTTTCATTTCAAATGGTATGTCCTTGAAATCTCATTACCATGATCATGTATCCTTCTTATTCTGTCCATGTACTAATTTATGGGTCATTTATGAATGTTTGACCCATTTTACCTCTCTTTTAATGTCTTCTAAAACCTCGGAACATTGCCGTTATGCTGCAGAATTTCTGTCTCAAAATGTCTATCTCTTTTTCTAAAGTCCTTTTATTTTATTAAGTGAATACTCAAAGCTCTTTCTTCTAAAGGGGTATTCACATATATACCAAAATGTTATATTTTAAATTCTAGGATTTACATACATGAGACCCACCTTCCTTTTCTGTGGGTTTTAAAGTGACGTAAAGATCATGTTTTTAAAGCAGTTTTTAAAACGTTATGATTATGAAATGAAACCCATTTATTTTATGCCATATGGGTTATTTATGAAATGTTTGATGATGATATATGTGGCTCACATGAAAATAAAGACAAATTTAATGGTGCGCCCTGATAGCGCTCCAATGCATTGGGTAAAGACTTAATCTCTAGAGATGACCATTTTAACGACGCCTTGGTGAATAACCTTGGTAATTTTTAACGACACCTTGGGGATAGACCTTGGTGAAACGAAACGATTGACAATATTAAATGTTGCAGCCACATCTTCATGTTATGAAAAAGTTTTATTTTTATTATGATATGCCTCATGATTTCATTTTCATGCATTAAAGTTCTTTTCATGACTTTATTGATGTATCTCAAGTTCATATGTAAAATGTTTCACTTGTTTCCCTTGCTGGGCCTTATGCTCACCCTTCCTTTTGATGTATGTCCCCAGGTTATGAGATGCAGTAATGAGCCTAGGGTGAACATGAGGAGAAGCCTTTCAAGTGTTTAAGAAGAATGTTTTTTTTGTTTCATGTTTTATGTTCCTTGTTTCCAAGACACTAAACCTTAAAAAAGAGCGGTTCTTTGAATTAATTCATCCCAAAACAAAAAAAAATTTAAAAAACACATAAGACACACTATACCAAACTAGTCATCAAGACATCATGTTTTCGATTAAAATCATCTCTCTGAAATCAAATGGTTCGCGAGTAAGTGTATCCACCAATGCTACCCCAAAGGCCTAACAGATGCATGTTTCTTTTCCACACAGTGAACTCTCCTCATATCCTTATCATCACTCATATAGACATTCCATTAACCATCCATCATCACATGTGACCCCATGAACATGGTTTCCCATGGAAATACCAAAGGCTAAAACAAAAATTCTATCCAATTTTAAAAACCAAAACTATCAACCAATACTTATTTTTTTTCAAGACCCCTAACCAAGAAATAAAACCCCAATATACATCTTTAAAAAAATATTGAAAGACCCAATAATTCAAATAATAACTAACTTTCAAATAATACACATTAATATCAAAAAAAAATCATCCTATTTTGAAACACTTCTAATTTCATGACATATTCCATTTCATAAATCGCTATTAAATTTGGAACTCAACTCTTCTCATTTTAAAACCAGATTCCATAATTTATTGAAACTTTTAAATGGATCACTAGTTACCAAATTAAAGTCAATTTACAAATTTTTCACATGACCTCCAAAATATTTCATCCCATTAAAACACCTTTTAATAGTTTAGAGAACATTATTGGAAAAACTTTTTCAAAACAAACTTTATCATAGTTCCTACTTTAAAAAAAGGTGTAAACACACCATTTCCCATTTCAAAACAATTATTAATATTAAATTATTCCATTTATAAGTAAAGACACTCCCTATTTATTATAAAATAATTTCACAAAAACTTTATGCTTTCTAAAACCATGTCATTTATTCATTAAAATCAAACTTCCAAGATTCCAAAACAAAGTGGCATGAGACAATTCGAGAAGAAACTAGTTTAGGTGGGTGACTTGGACATATGGATGGTGGATATACACCAATCATTTCAGAATCACGGATAGTATTCTAGGGAAATAACCCCAACTATACATGGAATTCCAGGCCATGCGATCTCACTGAGACTATTAGCCCAACTCTATTTTCATTTCCCCTAATCGTTATGAAACCCAAAAAATCAAAGGACCCAGATAAAACCCGACTTCCCCAGGAGACATAAATCACATCATGTGGTGTGATGGAAATGAAACCTACTTGTAATCAGAATATCAATACCTGAAAATCATAACTTCAAACTTTCCAGACTATTCCCCAAATAACATGACCCAAAAATAGAGAATGTCCTCTGATACCATTTTGTCACGAATATAATCTGGTCACCTTCAAAACTGGCACCCAACAGGATCTAAGACAAGGCTCGAAGGGCGTTCCCGATCCACATGGGCTGACACAAGTGCTTTAGTATCACAAAATTGAATTTGGGAATGATTTAACCAAATTTATAAACATAAAACAATAAAAAATCCAATATAACAAATCTAGATTTTTTTTAAAAAAAACATCTTTTACAAAAAATCAGAATTCAATTACAAAATTTTAAAAAATTATAAAAGACTATAACAAATTAATCAACCCAAAATGGATATCCAAATAACCTCCTAATGTCAAGAATTAGTTCCCTCAAGCCATCTTCATAACACTGAATCATGAGGGACTACAAAAAACATGAACAATTGGCATCTTTAATCACCCCATTACATTTCAAAAACCCTATATTAAAGAACAGACTCAACAAAACGGCATTCCACATGTTTCATATCTCTTTTAAAATTTTATAAATTATTCAATAAATATTATAAAAAATTTCTAAGATGGTAAACATCACATAACAGCCCTTTTACAATAAAGTGGACCATTAAAAAAATATATACCCACCCAAACAGAATATAAACTTCCTTTTCACAAATTGTGTAACTCAATAACACATTCACAATTTTTCTAAAACACTTTCAAGAAGTATAATAAGGTGGTTTAAATAAAACCCATTCAAAACCCACTAATTAGAGAAAAATCACACTAAATCATTACCTAACTAGAATTGACATCCCCTTTTAACAACTAACAAATCACTTTCATAATTTATAAAACTACCACAAAATATATCACATGAGATACATTTGAAAAATACACAACTTCAATCAAAATGCAATTTTAATCCTAAATGGATAACTAATGCTACCAAAAATGGTTTTCCCACAACACAAAACATATTAAGAACATGATAAATTAGTAAATAAAGGAATCCAACTCACCAATAATTTCTTACAAATGGAATCACCTACGTTTTGTTTCAAAACCCCCAATTCATTGTGTGAAACTTCAACGGCTCGACCGCCACACCACAGGGTAGTGAAATCCAAACTAAACCCCATGATTTTTGAAAAAAGACACCAAATAAAATCTTACATAGAATCACTAGATTTTAGATATTTAATAACCACAATAAATCATTAAAGAAACCCTAAGAAAATGAGAGAAACATGGGAGTAAAACCACATACTAGAGATATCTTGAATAAAAGGTCCCAACTATACCAGTTTATGAATATCGTAACCGCCAAAAAATGCATGTGAGGTTTGAATAAGGCTGAGTATGTCATGTAGAAACTGGAATAGGGTATAAAGAGTAAAATTTATGGAGTTATGAAAGAAACAATTTACCTCTTTAAATCTGGAAGATTTAAGAAATCTAGAGAATTTATGACCTAATTTGTGATTAATATGAGATGAAAAGAAAGGGTGGAGAGAATAGTTGTGTGCCTTTGGTATGCTATCTCGATTGAGAGTTTTAATTACCAAAGCACCATAAAAATTGAATGATATATTAAAGAATTAAAAAAATTAAAGCAGGAAATTGGCTTTTAGGTTGTCCCCATACCTTAATAAAAAAACCCAAATCTATCATGATTATGGATACTTATGAGGTCAAAATGGATATGGTTGTTTTAATATACAAAGGGATTCTAATTAAGAATTATAATGGGTGTAAAATGATGAAAACTAAAATATTTATAAAGAAAAAAATGGAATTTAAATTGGTAAATGGGCACATGGTTCGACCCAAATTGTGAAAACTCGCCCCTTTCATATAAAAATGTATGGTAAACCACCACCACAAAGCAAGAATGAAAAATTAAATGAATAAATACCTTTAAAATAATTCCATGATGTTACACCACTAGACAATGCCCCTTTTGTGGAGATATGTTACCTCAATCACTAATAATCAACCACCATTGGATGCCTATTAGTGGTGAGGGACTATCCCATTCAATGGGGATAATATTATCTAAAATAATAAAAAAAACAAAGTGGAAATAACTAAAAAATCATAACACATAGTTATGGAAACCAAATATCAATAAAAAAATTAAAAAATACATGACCTTAAAAATTCATTTAATTATACATCATTAATCGCTCACTACAACCCTAAATTATATGAGATATCAAAAATTCATAAAAAACTACTTCTCATATTGTATAATGTTTAATTTTTAAACTTTCTAGCCTTTGTTTTGAAAATCAAAACACAAATTCTTAAATAAATTTTTTTTACTAACATCATTCTTGTTATGTTTTAGAATGTCTTTATAAAATCTTTATTTCCACAAAAAATTGAACATATATTCCATCATATTTAATTTTATTAACCAACAGAATGAAGTAATTTTTATTCATTAATCAAAATAATACTTTAATACATAGATCATGGTTGCACATTGGTACATCAGATGAATTATTACCTTTATATATCACTGAAACCAATATTTTTGTACACAGGGAAATATGTTATGTTTGTACATAGGATAGATATAATTTTATTATAAAAATATTTAAGTTAATTTTAAAATGTACAACTAATTCTCACCATATGAGGTCCAACATTGTCTATTAGAAAAATATTTATCGATTGGATCGAGATAAGATGCCCTAATGAATATTTATAAATCTATCGAATGAATAATTCCATTCCATTGGATGAAAATGTTTATTCTACTAAAATTAATTCATTAACACAATAATTATGTAACAAAAAATAACACTGGATGAATATCTAGAAAAACTTATGTGAAGAATATTTCATCTAAGTTTGTTTCAATAAAATCTAAGGAATATGGAATATGTATATTGGAAATTTTCTAACAATTTGAAGCTATATTCAAGGAAAATGAAGGTTTTAAGTATTTTATGATCTAAGAGATTATGTGAAATAAATTAACATATTATTAAATTGCGTGATCTCTTTATTTTAATTTGAATATAGATTTTATATAAGGAATCCTCTTAGTGAGGATCATTTCAAATTCAATATAATTTTTTTTGTTTGTGATTGATTTTATAATATGGTGTGATCACTGGATTCTAGTGATAGGAAAATATAGTTTGTATAATTTTTCTATTAATGGGTTCTCATTTCTATGGAAACAATGTACTTATAATATTTTTATTGAGTGATTCCTTTATTAAGTAATATAATCATTTACAATTTTATTTAAACTACTGATACATAATTTATGGGCTATATAATTCTTTAACACAAAATCATATTGTGTGGACCATTATTATAAAAATTCATTATATCATTCTTACTCATTTTTATAAAGTTATTTATTACTTATTTTTATAAGTTTTTATTTCTTCCATGCATGTGATTAATTAATGTTGTATGTTACAAAACGTTCTTAACATTTATTTCCTGAATAATCATAAATATAATTTGTTTGATTACATTAATTTACCAAATAAAGGCCTTTATAATTAACCTAAAAAAAGTTGTTTATGAAAATTATTAGTTTTATTTTGTAAACTAAAATTCACACACCCTATCTTATAGTATTTCTATGTACTCTTACCATATTATACTTGGTATTAGATTTTTGAAATATTTTGAAAGTTTATATCTATTAAAAATTGTTTATAATAATGTTTTTATCAAAATAATATTTCTCTATTTGTAAACAAGATATGCTTAAATGTTTGAAATTATAAAATATAAATCCTTGTATTTGAAAAATCATTAATTGTTATAACTATGAGTATTAGATAGATCGAGTGAATACAATAAATATATGTACTAGATTAGAGAATTGTTCCATGTAGATTAGAAATAAATAAATTTAAGACAATGTGGTTTATACTATTTCTATGTATGTGAAGTCCGAATGTAAATAGAATTATCATGTCATAAATACTAGATAATGTTCTATGACTAGGAACATATATAGTTAAATTTATTAGTATGTATAATCTGAAATTATATGTAAAAACACTAGGTTACTCACCTAAGAGTATTCCAAATTAATGGAACCATAATATCTATGTTAAGAGATAATTATCAAGAATTTGATTTTATACCTGGATAATCAATTGAAAATATGAATCAAATATTTTTTTAAATTGTAATTAGATTAATGTCATTAGGAGGTAAATATTTAACTGAGGAAATTTCAGTAGATAGTATTATTGAGATTATTACTAGTGAATGTGAATCTAAATGAAAATATTAGGAGTATACAAATAATATAACAAAGTTGAGATAATATAAACTTATTTTAAGTCTCATGAAGTATAATTGTAAGATGAAAATAGGTAATGAGGATGAAAAAAAGAAAAATGTATAATATTTTACTTCTACATCAAATGTTTCTGAGAATGATAAATCAGCGGAGAAAGTTTGTAAATATTCAAAATAAAAAAAATCCTTAATATGAGATTAAAATTAGTTCATCAAAACATAGTGAAAATCAACTAGACTATATTTGTAAGATGATAATCTAAATAGATGGAAAGAATGATTTTTAGTACAATTATAAGATGAATCATATAGAAAAAAGTGAGTAGAAAGATTCTTCAGGGAAGATATACTATGAGTGACATAAATCAGGTCATATTAGACACGATTTTCCATGGCATAATAGGAATGAGAATAAATAAATCATTTGAAATCATTATAATAAGATAATGGAATGAAAATTATAAAATCTACAAACACATGTAGTCCTAGTAGTGGATGTCGTTCCTCAATGAATTCTTCTTATGATAGTTATGATATTCAAAATGTTCTGAGATTTTTTATTTTCCTTAAAAGGAAAAATGATTTAATTATAGAAAATGTATCTCTTAAATCGCATAAAAATTTAACATTAAATAAAAATTGTCATATTTATGAAGATGACGTGGATTATAATTGTTTATAAGAATTAAATTATAGTTAATATAATGAAGATGATTCTATACCAGGCTTTGAATAAGTTACATTTTTTTATAAATTGTTATAAAACCGCTATAGATAAGTTTATAAAGAATATTAATATTATAAGGAAAATATTTCCAATGAAAATACTTAGATTTAAAAAAACATCCCTCAAAATTATTAATCTTACTAAATAATTAGATAATAAATATAGTTCTACTTCTAATATGGAGGATAGTGATTTAGTTGTTAAACTGAATTATGAAATTATGAGTGTGATAAAAATACTATAAAAACTTAATTTCATAAAAGAATATTTTTCTTCCATGTATTGAAAAATTATACCACAAAGAAGTATTTTTTAGTTTGGTTTTACCAACCCTAAACTACATTTCTAAAATATTTATATTTCTCAAAAAAATGAAATTTTTTCTACTAAGGGTATATGTGGTTGAAATTATAAAAATAATTGTAATTTAAATGTAGTAAAATATTTTGGATTTCATAAATATGATTTTCAAAATAATTAACAATTGAATAAAATAAAAAAATAAAACATATGTAGATTCCTAGTGATCTATTTTCCAAAATTGTTAGACCTATGAAATCCTTGGTTCCAAAAATAAATTTTTTATTTTAGGAAAATAACAAAAGTACCAAGAGAAACAAAATTTGGTTCATAGATAGAGGTTTCCCCAATAATATGATAACAAAAAATAAAGTATTACAAAATATAATAAAATTAATTGTGGAAAAGTCACTTTTGGAGATAATTTTCAAGGTGAAATTAAAGGTATAGGTAATATTATTCTTATTAGAAAACATGTATTTTCAAATTTATTGTTCATTGCAGGACATAAGAAAAATGGCATAAGAATAATCCAATTTTGTGATGATGGTTACCTTATGAAATTTAGGAATGAAAAACGTATTAGTAAAACATTATAATGTAAATAAATTAGTTCTTCTAACTAGCATGATAATGTGTACACACTTAACATAGAAAACCATAAGAGCTAGGATCTACCATTAATTATTGAAATGGTCTATCAATCCTCATTGTGGAATATTATTTTTTAAAATTTTATTGCAAAAAAATTAGCTAAAAAATAAATTAAAATATTATTTATATATCTATAAAATATTTCATTTAATTATTCAAATTTTATTGATTCTTTTTAACTTGGAAGGAAACATACGTCTAACTTTAACTCTAATAGTGATGTTTCAATTTTTAATTCATTATTGTTAATGAACATTGCTTTATTTGGTCTAAAAATTACAAGAATTATTGGTCTAAAATATCATGTATATGTTTTATTTGAATAAGGTACCTCAGAAACATGTGTCTATTTAAAAAAAGCTGAAAGACTTTTTATCTTATAAAATATTTTGTATCTTATTTTCAAAATTAAAAAGGTATACCCTATGAAACTATTAATAGTTCCCATTGTGTAGAACTTTTATATTCTGAATTTGAAACTTTTTATAGTAAAAAACCTATAATTCACAAATTCTGAACATCTGGAATACCTCTGTAAAATCATGTAGTTGAAAGTGGAAATATAGTTCTTCAGAAGATTACTAGAACTATTCTCAGTGAAAAATAAACTGATTTAACTTTTTTTAAGTATTTATTACATCCTATTATGTAAAAAATAAAGTTTTACTTTGATGAATTTTTAGTAAAACTTATTATGTGTTTTCAAATGATTGAAAACCTCAAATTTCATACTTCATGGATTTTATATATAAAGTATTCATTTTAAATAATAAGGATAATTAAATAAATTTTCACCAAAATAGGATGGTGTAATTGTTATTTGTTATTCTATAACTATTAGGTTTCATAATATTTATAGAAAAATAAAAAAATACTGTTGAGGAAATAGTTCATGTGAAATTTGATGAAATTGGTCCTTTTGTTTTCAAATAACATAAAACCACATATTTGGATGTTTAAAAAAACAGATTTCATCTCATGATATGATTTAAATCTCATGGGAGAATAACTGAAGGAACTATTTTGAATTTTATACCTCAATAATAAATTCAAATTTTAGTTGAAGAATAATATTTTCTATGTCCAAGAAATTATACAACCCATAGGTTTCATCCTAGTGATAATATCATTGGTGATGTACATTAGCTAGTCAAAACAAGAATATATATAGAAAATTAATGTGAAAATTGTTCATTTTTATCATAATTTAACCATAATACTATTTATGAGTCTTTAGGTGATGAATATTGGATGAAATAATTTATGGATGAACTCTATGAGTGTGACAGGAATCAATTTTTGATTTTGGTTAAGTGTCCAAATTATCATTCTATAATTAGTGTAAAATATTTTTTTCTATAATAAATGTGATTAAAAATTAATTATAGGTATAAATAATGATATACTTGTTGAAAAATGTAATAATCAAAAAGAATTATTATATGATGATGATAATTACTCTCCAATATCCAGACTCGAAGTTATTAATACACTTATAGCTTCTCCAGCATTTCTATATTTCAACCTTTTCCACATATATATGATGTGTGATTTCTTCAATGGATATGTATAGGATGAAGTTTATGTAGAAAAATATCCTTTTTTGAAACAAAAAAATTTCTAGATCATTTTTTCAGACATACTAATGCACAATATATACTTAAACAACCCCTAGAGCAAAGTATGATAGATTAACTAAATTTATGTTGCAAATAATTTTTGTTTAGGGATATATTGATCCAACTCTTTAAATTATTTTTCTCAAAGATACAAATAATTTTCAAATTTAGGTATATGGAATTATATTTTTCACAACTCAAAAATAAATTATTGAAACCTTTTTGGATATTATTAAATTTAATTTTGAGATGAGTGTGAAGGGTAAATTATCATTTTACTCAGTTATCAATGTTTTCAAATAACTGAAGGAACTTTTATATATCAACAAAATTATATAAAACTACTTATACAAATTTTTGATATTAAAATAATAAAAGTATTATTACTCCGATTAGAACCAAAAAAACTATTGATATTGATGAATCCAAGAAACAACATGATCAAAAACTTTTTAGAAGAATGAAATTGGATTTACGATATATTACATCTCGTCAACTAGATTTAAATATTTATGTATTCTTATGTGAAAGATATCAAAGAAGTTTGAATGAGTCTTATCCTAAGGCAGAAAAATGAATTTTCCATTATGTTCATGAAACTATGGATCTTGTCATATTTTATTCTTATGAAAATGATTGTTTTTAAATGTTTTTTATATGATAATTTTTCTGCTAGAAAAATAGATATAAAAAGTATATATAGAACTTATTATTTTTTAGTGGAGGAATTAACTGCATGGACATGAAAGAATAAAATTATATATAACTTTCCACTGTTAAAGCATAATATGTGGTAACTAGAATTATTTTTATTATGTTTTGTGGATGCAACACACAATCATGGATTTTGGAAAGAGTTCTAGTAAAACTCTTATTTTGTGTAATAATATATGTTTTATAACATTAAGTAGAAAACTAGAACATCACTCGGGAGTGAAGAACACATGTATAAGACAACATTTTCTATGATATGAAATGAAAAAAGGATATTATTTTAAAATTCATTGGAATGTAGGAATAACTTATTGGTATTTTTATTAAACCCCTAAATTCTGATAGATTTCAGTATAATAATATTTTTTCAGAATGATCAACATTAAATGATTATTCATATATAATTCTTTTTTAAAAATCTCCCGCACATACAAAAACTCCCTAGAAAATTGGGATGAATGTTTTACTCGAGTATTAAAAAAAATTCTTTTTTTCAAATAAATAAAATTTGTATTCTCTAAACAAAATTTCATCAAATTTTTTTTAGAACTATTTATTGATATAATTTTACTTGAAATCCTCCAAATTTTGATTTTGAAAAATAATATAAGTTATAATTATTGAAAAAATATTCTAGGAAGGTTTATAATTACATTCTGTAATAGGTAATTTCTATATATTCTGTTTTATTATAATTTTTTTATTATTGGTTTTTGTATTTTATAACTTTTGTAATTTTTTTAACTTTTTTTAAATATGGTAAAACTCAAAAGTTTCGTTGAAAAAATTTCCATATGATAAAAGGTATAAATTTAGTTTTATAAAAATTTTAAGAGTTAAACTTTTTTTCAAATATTTGGTTAGTTGATAACAACCGTTGACCAAAAATAATGTTTTAATATCAATTATTAGGTTTATAGAAACTGAATCATCACCCTTATCGAACCTATATAAAAATGATTAAGTCACCACCTCATCAATATCCTTGTATTTCTAGAAATAAATCTTGCGTCTGAGTTATCTATAAATCCGTTTATGTATAGTTTTTTATATAATTCTTCTCTCTCTGATCAGTAATAATTCCACATTTGTGTGTTTTCCTGATCAGAGAGGTTGAAAAAGAAAGGCTGATAAAAATATCATGAAATGGATATTTTGATTCACTGTTAAAATATATAAAGACAATTAAATCCTGGGAACATATTTTTTTAAAAAAAATAATGAATTTGACCATCATTATCCAAATAGTTTTTTGGAATTATATTCTTTAGTTAAATTTAGTGAAGAATATAATCTCAACGTTGTAAATTTTTTGTTATCAGAAGACCTGTAGAAGTTGAATTTTTATAATTCTGTTATGTTATTATGTGCTCCTTTTGATGTAAAAGAAAATAAATTTTCACATAAGTTAGCTAAGAATTTGGATAGTTTTGAGAACTGCAGGGTTGAAGCATCATTGTTTACCTCTTATGAAAAAGTAATAAAAGTGAACCATCCTTCTCTGGGTATAATAATAGTTGCTATAGTGATGTGAAGATATTGTATCCCAAATGAAGGAAACTAGGGAACTCCCAAGGTTAATGGTATATATGCTTTTTACTTTTTTTGTAACATTAGAAAATTTAAACTTATATGGTTTTTTTCAAATATATTGAGTAAATGAAGTGAGAATCCATTATGATGTGTATTGTATTGTTTCTGTGATTCTAAAATGTATTCTTGGTAAAATTCATGAATGTTTAGAAAATATAGAATATTTCAACCCATGTAAGGTATAAATTTCCTTTATAGGTGATGAAACAACTAATATGATGTGGAATCTATTTGTTCCTTCTCATATTAATTTTTTTTGAAAAATTGGTTAAAGATGTGTCTGAGTTAACAATTGATAATTTGAAAGACATATTTTTAGAAAATAGAAGGGCTATAGAAGGATCCAATATTTCACTTAGTAAGTATATAAAAACTATGTTATTTTAAGAATTTTTAGCACTTTATGAGAAAAAAATGGGAAATGAATCCTTATAATACATGTTTCAGATTAGATTACACTATGTCCATTAATTTGAAGTAATAGAAACATAAAAGTATTCAATAATAGAAAAATATGAAGAAACAAAAGAGAAATGACACAAAATATTAAATATAATGAGTTTCTTAAAAGGTTTATAAGTAATAAATGAAAATTCGGATGTTATAAGATATGTATAACTTCTCTTATTTTATCCTCTATCCATTATAAAACATGTAGTTTCTCAGTCTGTGCCACTAAAAGATCATAAAAATCAAAAAATAAAATATCATTTGTTTATTGATAAGTAAAAACATAATGTTAACAATTGTAAGAAAATATCAATTTATTAAATAAGATAATGTTCTTAATGTTATTAAGAAGTATGGAAAACATATTACAATAAGTGAAGAAAAAAAATATAATGGAGCTTGAAAAATCGATGGATGTTGTTGAAGAAGGTGATGAAACATATTATAGTTATATATTTGTTACAATCTCACAAAGAAAAAATCATTGATGTTTCACAAAAAGATAATTGTTTTGAGGAATTATAATTCCAATGTTCATAAACAAATGTTTTGTAAAAACCTTACTACAATAAAGAGGCTCCAATTGTAGAAGTTTATAAGGAATAATCTAGAGAAAACAAGAAGGATGTTAATTATTTTAGACATACTCTTACATCAATTCCAAATACATCTTCTTATTCAACATACTCTACTACTTATATGAGTTTATAGACAATTTAAATGATGTTTGAATACATCTATGAATTTTTGAATAAACTCGGATATTCTCTTCATTTCATACTTAATATATAAGAAAGATGAAAATATATACAATGGAGCATTGTTCTTCTCTAGAAAGTGAATCCTCTATAGGAGCCTTTTTGATCCTTCCACTCCTAGGAACCCCCATCCCCATGAAGATGTCATGAGGACCCAATCGGGAATGAGTCATTGTCAGCTGAGTTAATAGAGAATCCCACAAGGTAACACCTCAATCATCAATGGTTTCACACAACAAGCCATTATACAGGTCAATTGCACCCATTATTCCCAACCGATGAGACATCAGGTGACCCAAAAATATGATTATAATAAGGGAGGCATAAATTTCCCCAAAAGTGGGCTCCTAGGAATCGAACCCCAGACCTCACTGAACATCATTACAATGGACCTCAACCACCTACCACTACACCACTGTCGAAGGGGTATAGATGATTGTTTTTTTAATTCTTTAATCGATTTAAATATTTGATAGAAACTGTAATAAAAAATGAATATGATTCCAAATATTTCAGTAGATAATCAAAATAATAACGGATAAGATTCAAACAAGTTTTTTAGTAAAACATTCAAAATTTCACATGAAGTTTTATGATGATAAATTTTTTTGGAAAAGAAATTATATAAAATTAGTCACAAATCCAACAAGAGATGTGACTTTTAAATTTAATGAGAATTAAAGAGATATTGATAATATCAAGTCTCATTAAATGACCCATGATGATGAAATATTAGAACAAAAGAAGATGATATAGAGATTACCAAAAAGAAGTACCCATTTTAAAGAATGAAAACATACAGTTTCATCTTTTCAAGAATAATTATTGATGCATGATAAAGAGTCCAAGTGTTTTCAAATTCATGAAGTTGAAATTACAATGTTAAAATTAAATGTGGCCAATTGTTAGATATATCAGTATGAAAAAATACAGATTAACTAAATTTTAAAAAACTCTCAATGAAGGAATAAATTTATAAAATATTGAAAAAAATAATGAAAAAATATTTATTTTAATGCCTAATATTCAATGAAGGTTCATCCATACTTAGTTAGCATGGTTGTTTTTCTAAAATTTAAATGGGTGAATATATTTTTCATAACTCATTTCAGATAAATTTATGTTCAATCATATTAACTATTTCTATATATATTTTTTCATTCGTTAACAGTTTTTGTACACTTTCTACAATCCGGCATTATTTTTGAAAAACAGTAATGTGGCGAAAAGTGATAAAACCTAATCATTAAAATAAATATTTTTGGAAATGATAATGTAGTAAATGAGAGAAATAAATAAAGGAAGATAATTAAATATTTAAAAGGGAAAATTTTATAAAAGACATGGGAGTAAGTATTTTCATATTTTTAAACTATAGTATTTTTCACTTTGGAAGTTATCATTTTTCTTTCTAAAAGGGGGGATATTATTTATTTAAAGGTTTATATTCATCAATTTTTAATAATATTATTATAAATCCCAACACAATTACTTAAGTAATTTATATTAAAAATTTATACTATCCATGTTTTAAAATGTTTTTATATGAAGGTTATTTTCACCAGACATAGAAAAAAATATTTAATCGTTTGGAATTATCATAATGGGTCAACAAGGAAATATTATACATCAATAAAAAGAATATATTAAAATATTGTAATGACTAGTACATTGGTACCTTAGAAAATTGATTACTTTTTTACATCACTCAAACAAATATTTTTGTACACTGGGCAATCTTATAAATTTTTATGTTAGATAGTTGTAGTTCATTCTAATAAATATTTATAAAGTCTATTTCATAATGTATAAAAATGTCTCAATAGATGATGTCTTACATTGTTCACCAGAAAAACATTTATGAGTCATAGTCAGAGATTATCAGCAGAAGAATGTTTCTAAATCAATTGAATGAATAATTCTATTCCACTATATGAAGAGATATTATTCTACAAGATAGGATTTGTTAAAACTGCATTTTTACCAAAGTGACCATCATGTGAAGATGTAAAGAACATTTCAGGTGAAGAATATTTCATCTGATGTATTTTTATCCACATTCAAAGAAGTCAAAATATGATTTTTGGACGTTCTCTTATATATAGGTGTATTATTTGTGGATAAAAAATAATTTTCATCACTGATGATCTAATATTTCTTGTGAATTGTTTTTTGTCATATTTTTACTTTTATTGGTCACTTAATTGTAATTTTCTATAAATATTTTAGTTAAGGAATCCCTTTTGTGATGATATTTGTAAATGAATTAGGATTTCTGTGTTCTTAATTGTTTGTATCATCTTTTTTTACCAAGATATTCTATGGATATGAAGACTAATTTTTTTGATCTTTCTAATCATTTATTTCCATGGCTAGTAAAATAGATTTATTTTGATCTTTCAATTGATGGAATCCTTTCGTAATAAATAAAAACCATTATAGATTAGTTAAAAATTTTGATACATAACTTTTGATCTGTATAATTCTTTAATAACAAAATATAGAATCATGGATAATTAATATAATTTTTTTATAAGTCTTTCTTACTAATTTTATATTGATTCATATTAATTTTTTTACAAGATTATATTTAAAATATTCATGTTCTTATGTTAAGTTATATGTTATAAGATGTTATTAAATACTTTTTTATAAAGTATCAAAACAATAGTTTAATTAATTTATTTCACCAGACCCAGATTTTTCTAATTAACCCACATTAAGAGGTTATCAAAAATTTGTATTTTTATTTTATAAACTATAATTCACCTCAAACCCACCCCTATTATTCTGTTTCTATGTACTCTTATTATATTTATCTTCAATCCCCTAAGCCTCAACCTTATATCTAAATACCCATTGAGTTATCCTAACCCAATCCACATCACATTCAGTGATCAATATGATATAATATATAATATTTATATGAACATATGAGTGCACATTCATAGTGATGTAAATAAAAGCTTTTTGGGTCTCACCAAGTTCCCATAGTATGTCCCATCATAAGCATGTATGCATAAGGGAAATAAAATTTACACAGAATATCATTTGAGGTTATGTTCTAACCAGGACTCTATGACTCAATTTGTATAATTTCATGTCCTAAATAGGTTTCCACAACATCTAATCATATATAATTCAGCATAATAATTTAATCCAATAGTCTCATCATGATATTGTAGATATAACCCACCTCAAACATAAATACTCATGGTAGGATTTCATCCAAGCCTCAAACACAACATCAAATGACATGGTACGGTCTTCTATCTATGTCTTGTACCAACCCTTATCACTCAAGGGTGTTTTTCCTAAGTCACTAACCTCTACATTATTACTCAAGGTAGGGCCCCTCTCTCACTTCACTAACTTATACCTTATCACTTATGGTAGGTTGCATCATCCACATTTCACTCTAAATCAAAATCAGAACATCATTCTCAATGATGAGTATCCACTATCCCAATAGTTTCCTTCTAATTCAAGGAAAGATCCCCAGTAACAACATTTCACTCGAGGTGATGCCAATATATTCTCAATACATACATTCTCAGTCAATGTAATCTCATGATTCATGCATGATGGGACCTCAGGTCACACATGGAAATATTGAATGTACCTTCTCACTCAAGTAAAATGAGGCAACATGATCCAATAACCCCCACTAGAATCAGTAACCTATCATAATCATATGAAATTTATGTAGGAAATGTTTACCATCACTAATTCTATGCATCTCACCACCCAAGTGTTATTCACATGGATTTAGATTCATACCTCAATGAACATCTAAACTCACCATCAAGGTATCCACTGGGGTCCTACAAACTCATCGAAGGCTCTTATAATTTATATTTTCCCATATCATTCATCCCTCAGTGACACTAAAACCTATATCCACTTCTGTATCCTGGCCCCAATGGTTGGGGCCATGACATCTTCGAATTTTCAATTATAACCACCACTTATGTCCAATATCACTTATTCAAAGGGAGATCTCTTCGCATTACTCCCAATGTAAACCCTCTCCATCATGCCACATTTATTCCTGATGTATTCATCCCACTCATTGCACTCACTAAGCCATAATTAACCCTTGATAGGGTTCCACTCATAAAGTGTGAGATGTATAGACCCCTCAATAATTTAACTGGGCCCAGGCCTCCCATTTTCTCTTAATAGACCTAGGAACCAAACCTATACTACTAATCCCTCATCTGAAATTCAATTAATTATCCACAATCTCTCATCAAAACATCTAACACCTCCTCCTCACAGAGACCTAATCCTTAAGTGATTCATAAACCACTCAAGTGATAATGGGAACTTATTGAACCCCACAGTGGCTCAATGTCACCATATCCCTTATCTAAGGAACAATTACTCTAGTTATGTAATAAAAAACCAATTCAACATTTATGTATGGATACACCATGCATAAAAAGTGTTTATCTTTGTATTAAAGTGACCACATACCCCTATTAAAGAGTTAACATCCATGTCTTTCTCTTCACCCATGTAAAAGCATGATCATGCCACTTATAAGCTGATATGACTTCCCAAGATCTTATCCCATTCTATAGGATGAGAATAATTAATTATAACACTGTATAGTTAATTATTCAAATTAGTTTAATGGGTCATTATAGTAAATAAACTCATAAGGAGTCTCTACTTCACTAAAACTGCTCTAACTGATATGATATCATCCCTCAGGTAAATTATATATCCAAGTAACGTAGATTCACTATTATATTTTCTTCATTTAACAATGCTCTAGTTGGATCATAATTGAAACCCTTCCTGAAATTTTCAAAATATGTGGCTAGAGAGTGAAAAAAAGGAATAAAATAGAGGGAGAGACGTACATAGACTTCAAAAAATCACCCCTCATCAAGGTGGATTCTTGAGTGGGATGATAGGTGGATGATTCTACCAATAGTCCCTCCCCACACATTCATCTCAGTGAAAAGAAAATGTGGTGATGAACCTAGAAATATTGGTTTACCCCTCTTTAAAACCAACTCATCCATCAGTCATACAATGACTTCTGGTGTCCTTGAAAGGTGAATATTTTATACTAAAAATATAATAGTATTACCATCCAAGTAACAACATATCCATCATTGGTATAGGCCCTAACCCTTAGCTAATATTCACCATGGAATGGCTCTTAGAGGTCATGGAACAACTTCCCTATGGTAGAAGACCAAAACCATAACAAACATAATCATGGAAGGAGACCCCTAACAAAAAATCCACCCCAAGGCCATTTTACTTCATGGAAAGGACATTGTGTCATCTTTGGTGTGATTACCAACTATAGGCTATAGCGTCATGACCTATTGGTAGTAACACAATTAGTTGTAGTAGAAGAATTTATAAAATTCCTCAACATATTATGATGCATGTCAAATCACTTGAATCAACAATCATAAATCATTTCTCATCAAAAACATTTTCTTTGCATATCCCAACAGTCGGATTCAAAAATACAAATTCAGATCCTAATTCTAAAAAAACGCTTACACTGGGGTCCAAATTCAAACTCTCTCAAAAAATTAGCCACCATAAAATCCATATATCATTTCAATACATGAAATTCAATATTTTTTGTTCTATATTAAAGTATTCTTATATAATATTCATTAGATTGATACCTCAAAGAAACATAATCTTTTCACTATACTTATGTTTAAAAAATTCAAATTCTCCAGGACAGTAGAAGATAGTATTATTTACAATAGGACCCCCATAGATATTACTAGTCATTAGAATTCATTTACTAGATGGAACCCACAATAAATGTGGAAAATGTTTCTCACATTATGGAATTATGGGGGGTATTTTAGTACATTTTACTTTTTTTTTACTATAATTAGTGATCTTATTATGGGAATATTAAATTATAATTTAAATATTGAAAATTCTTAGAAATGAAAAGTAATAACAATGTTCCCTTGTGGATGTCGAACTCATCATATGAGCCATGTAATAATTTTCTTCATTTCTTATATTCTTTAATTCATATTAATTGTTATATTTCATGGGTTTTCCTACTGTGTATGATAATATTGGCTCGATGATGTGATTCTGTGTTCCTTTAACTTCCTACTCTCTAAAGCATTGAAGTCTGAGGGGTCCTTTGTGTCTGGGAAGTTCAATAGATTTATTTTACAATGTAGGTATGTTTTATTGGTTGACTTTTATTGTGGCCAGAGAGAGGTATACTAACTCAAATCCTTATGTAAATTATGTGGTTTTAGTCTGACTTGTTTAAAAGCAAAAAATCGACCAGTCACACTTTTTCAGGGGGATCCACCTTAAGTTGTATGTTAACATTTTATGGAATATTTATTTGATTTTAAACATGGTGGAGAAGAATAAATGAACATGGGGTTACGAAAATATTAAATTTTGTAAATTTTAAACATTCATGGAATTATCATTTTTTTATAATTAGATTTAAAATGTGATATTTGTGATTGAATATTTTTGTGTTGTGGTGAAATTTTCAATAAGTCGTAATTTCTAAAATCATTTTCCGGGATATATGGATTTACTAGAAACATAGTTTGGATAAATTATGTCAAGTTTATTTTTGACCATTTATATTTTTTATCATTTACTATTTTTGTATGATTAGTTTCATTTTATTCATTTTCTCATTTTATATTTTTTGTGCATGAGTACTCAATTCATGAATATAGAAACAAATTTTTTGACATTGATCCTCAGTATGAGAGGAGCTTGAGGAAACACAATATGAATGTGAACATGGATATAGAATATATATTTCAAAATATGGATAATTTTTTATAATGAACAGAGTCACGGAAAATTATTTTAATTGAATGTTTCTTACCCCAGAATGTTGGGCCACAACCAAGTATTCTAGAACCTCTGGTTATTTTGTACCATTTTGAGATTATGTAAAAGAAAATATAAATTATCATAAGTGTCAGATTATATAATTTTTTAAAACATTATTTTTCAATGATAATGATGTTTTTTTGTGGTTTTACGGGATTTCTTGTGTGTGTTTCGAGGGTATGGGACATGAAATCTCGATAGATAGTCCAAAATGTGTATAGTGCACAGTTAGGGAATGGTTAGTGAAAACTATGTGCCTAGCCATGGAAACTATGCAGCCAAAACCCCTTTTGTAAAAAATATAATTCATAGTCCCCAAATATTTTTCCAAACCATGTAGTTATTTCTTGGAAATCTTTTGGAATGGAAGCTCTTTGATAGACGTAGCTGCACAATTGGCATTGAGTTTGGCTAACCGTATGGACAAACTGTGTGGCCATTAAAAATTCGGAAATTCATATTTTTAACTCTTAATATATTTTCATTATGTCTTGATTTTTCCTCCCATTAGACACCTCTAATGATTAACCATCAGCCTTTTCCTCCTCCTTGTGTGACTCCCCTTCGATTCTTGTGTGTTTGGAGTGTCGTTTAGTGGAAATTGAAGACATGGGTAATTTGTTGAAAATTATTCCCTACATTTTACTAAAAATTATTATTTTTTAATTTCCTCTACTTCTGAAACCCTAAAACCCCCTTTTTCATGCATATTATCTCAATGGCTACTTTTAAGTGATCGGTTGCCAACAAGGAGGACACATGTGATCTTCTAAATTTTTTACATAGTCTTGATTTTATATAAGTTAATGTGGTTATTCCAATGTAGTTTCTTGTTTATTCTTGATTTCCTTAAGTATGGAATGTGATTTGGTCCTTATATGGAGATGTGACACCCGTCACGAACCATGTTGGGTTTTTTTGATGATGTGTCAATGAACCTAGGGCTACACTTGGGGTATATTAAACCCTTGAAAATTGTGAAATTAGAGGGGAAACACTGATATGAGGTGACTATGGAAGTTAATGGTTTGTAAATTGTAATCGAGTGTGTGGGTCTGGATAAAAGATAAATTGTCTTGATTGTATTTTGTATTTTGGGAAATTTCTAAGGGAAATTGAAATGTCTAAAACAATGTGTTTTGGATTTTGATCTGGTTATGGATTTAAAAAGATAATATGATGTTTTGAAAGTGGTCAGTATTTTAAAATGGATTCATTGCCAAAAAGGTTATATAGAAAGTGGTTTTTTATAGATTTCACATGTTTATTTGAAATGAGGGAATGGTTACACTTTTAGTGAAATTTATTTATTAATTATTTGAAATGGTTGGAAATTTAAAGTTAATACTTTGGTATGATTTATTTTTAAATAATTAATACATATTTTTTAAAGGGTTGGATTCAAGATATTTTCTAATGAGTATTTAAATTTTGTTTTATTCCATGATTTGGATTTAATGGTTTAGTGGGACTGTAGTAATTTAAAAGGTACATGGGTTCATGATGTTTAATTCCTAAAATTTACACTTAAATGTAATCATGGTTATCACGTGAAATGAATGATGAATGGTCTTTTTTAATCAAATAGAATGAGGGAATGTACGGCTTAATAGTGTATGTGTTAATTGGTTATGCATTTTAAGTGAGATATGTCTAATGAGTCCTATTGGTAAATGATAAATGTGTTTAATGGTTATGGTATCTATTTTTCAAATATGGTATGGTTAAATAATCATGTTAACATAGCTTGATGTTTATTTTAAGTTATTATACCTCAGGATCTACACCAATGGGTTGGGTTATACAATGGATCTAAACCCCACCCCTATAATACATGGGTTATAGAGTTAGAATGAGGCTTTATGCCACTAAAAATTTCTTAGTATGAGACTATATTAACTAAGGTTCCAAGGTAAGTTTTTTTTGGAATTATTGAGTTGTGATGTTAGATTGAGGCTCTATACATCCCAATATATGGACATGGTATATGTTTTGATATCGCACTGAGTCTCTATGCTTCCAAAACATGTGTAAATTACTTGATTACATGATGGAGGCTATGAGATATGTTGACATGTTGTTAATTCTAAAAGCCCCATTGTGAACTAAAAGTGTGTATCCCCTTATGATTTGTATTAGTCTTCTAGTTTTACTATACCTAGTTTAGTTGGTTGGTTTGCTATACATATCATTATGGATAAAATGGTTATTTCATAGTTTCTTAATCATGAAATATTTAATTTCTTTGCTTCTTTATTTTTTATTGCCTTTGATTTATCTTCATACACTATTTTTCCGAATGGATATTTTTTTATACACCATTGGTGGTGGCCTATTAAGTTATCCTCACTCCTTGTTCAGGCCACCATATCACATTGGTACCAAATAAGAAGCTACTTATTTAGATTATAGGTTTAATAAAGGGACCTAGTGTTTGGTTTATGCATGGAATTATTGGTTGAAGCATGGGATGTCAG
Organism: Viscum album; assembly: GCA_963277665.1. Lineage (NCBI taxonomy): Eukaryota > Viridiplantae > Streptophyta > Magnoliopsida > Santalales > Viscaceae > Viscum > Viscum album. Next base: position 63,453,586 of record OY728165.1, on the reverse strand, counting down.
GACTCGATTGAGACTCATTTCTATGTTCGGGTTCCTCTAGTAGTTTTAGTTTTGGAATTTTATTTTCCAAACTTCTTAACATGTAGTGTATTCATTATTTTTTCTTACCATGGGATACATTGTTCATATTGCGTAAAGTAATTTTATCATCATTATTATTCCTACTGGTTATATCATCTATTGATGGTACTTTTGTTGTGGCTTTACTCTGATAATCGGTTATAGTATTACCATGTTTTTATGTAGACCTATGATGCTAGTTGGTAGCTTCTGGTGTATGGGGTGGCACTCCTGAGGTCATGTGATGACCCAACTTAGGAGATCAGTTTGAGTGGATACCGTTTTGGGGATGTTACAAAGTGGAATGATAGGGTGTGTTTTGTCTTAATATTTTGGAAATAGTAGATTGGAGGCTATTATCTTGTTGTGGATTGGTAATGAGATCATTTCTAGGTTCCTGTAGCCCCATGTTTGAGGGAAAACACATGTTTTCAGGGGAGGGAATTGATGTAATTTTTTTTATATTTATTATTGGTTCGTACTTCCACCTATAATGGTGCACCTATATATGATGTTATTGATTTCTTGTTTTTTATCTCTTGGCTTGGTATGGAAATAGAGGGTGTGTGAGTTAATGTATCACTCTAGTCACATAAGAGTGATAAGACATATGTATATTTCTTGTGAATGATAGTTCCTTGGGAATCACATGTTGGTAGTGTACATTCATCCATATATTAATTATTTTTTATATTTTTGGGAAATGGTTTTAAATAAAAAAAATTGAAATTTGAATTTGAATAAATCTTGAATTTTTTTTGAAATGTTGGTCTAATGAAATTATTTTTGAGATGGTAGATGATTATTTGTTGAAATGGATTTTTTTTTGAATGGTGACACCTTGGGTTTTAAATGGTGTAGTTTAATCATCAATGGAAATTGGAAAATGATGGTTATTTTATCGACACTAGTGGTGGGTATCCCTTGTGTTAGTTTTTGACCTTATTTTTGGGTGGGTTGGGTAGTGAGGGTTCCTTATTTTTGAGTCCTTGGGTTATGAGATGTTTGAATTGTTTGGTTTTGGATGATTCAGTCAATGAAAGTTTTATTATTGTGTAATTGATCAGGTTCTGACTTTGAATATGTGAAATGATGTTTGTTAACATCAATGTGTTGACCGTTATAGGTTGAGACCTTGCGAGTTCTATTTTGGGCCCTAGAGCGGGTGATTGGCACAGGGTACCAATTTTTTTTGCAATTATAATTGGTGTGAAAACTAGAGTAAATTTTTTATTAGGTTCATTTGAAAAAGTGTTCTTTAGAATGGGGGTAGTATAACTATCTTTGAGTTGATGTTTATTTTAGGTTTGTTGTGTATGGCTTAGAAAGAGGTTCAGTGACCTTTTCCAAATGTGGTAAATTTTTCACAAATTATGGAACAATATTGGGTATTTGAGTACATTTTACTTTTTTTACTATAATTAGTGATCTAATTATGAGAATATTGAATTATAATTTAAATATTATAACACTCCTTAGTAATTAAAAGTGTCAAAAATGTTCCCTAATGGATATAGGACTCACTTTCTAAGCCTTGTAATCATTTTTTTTCATTTCTAATATTCTTTATTTCATGCGAATTTTTATCTGATATACATTTTTTTACTATGTGTGATAATATTGGCTCAGTGTTGTGATTCAATGTTCCTTTGTCTTTCTATTATATGAAAATTTGATTTTTTAGGGGTCCTTAATATCTGTAAAGTTCAATATATTTGTTTTCCACTGTATGTGAGTTCTATTGGTTGACTATTATTATCACTATAGGGAGGTATACAAAATAAATTCTTTATTTACATTAATTCATTTTATTATGAATTATTGAGGAAGAAAAAATATAGTGGTCACAAATTTTCATGGGGAACTACCTCTAGTCGTAAGTTAACATTTTATGGGTTTTTAATTTGATTTTGAACAAGGTCGAGAAGAATCAAAGGACATAGAGTTACAAAAATATTTAATGTTGTAATGTTTAATCATTTATTGAATTATAATTTTTTAAGATATATTTAAAATGTGAGATTTATTATTGAATATTTTAGTGTTTTGGTTTAATTTTCAAGAAGTCATATTTTCTAAAACCATTTTTAGGGATATATGGATTTAGTAAAAACCTAGTTTCGGTAAATTAGGAATATTTTATTCTTCTCCATTTATATTTTTTTATCATTTATTATTTCTCAGGATTGGTGTGATAGTGTTTTAATTTTTTCATTTTTTCTTTCTTATACTTGAGATATCAACTAAGGAATCTAAAAACAAACATTTTGAGTCTGATCTATTGCAGGAGAGGATCTTGGGGGAACACAATATGAATGTGATCATGTATATAGATGATATATTTCAAAATAAAGATAATTTCATATAAGGAACACAGTCAAGGTGAAGTATTTTTATTGAATGTATCTTACCCTTGAGTGTAAGGGCACGACCAATTATTCTAGGACCTCTGGTTATTGAGGACCATTTTGTGATTAAGTCAAAGATAATATAAATTACCTTAAGTTTCAAATAAATTAATTTTTGTTAAAATTACTTTTTTGTGGATAATGAAGTGGTTTTTGGTTGTATGGGATGTCTTGGGGGTGTTTTGAGGTTGTGGGATATGAAAGGTGGAGAACCAGTTCAAAAAGTGTACAGTGCACGATTAGGGCACAGTTAGTGAAATCTATGTGCCGAGCCAGGGAAACTATGTCCCCAAACCCCTTTTTGGAAAAAGGATTCTGCACAGTCATCAAGTATTTTTCTAAACCATGCAGTTACTTTCAAGAACTCGTATGGATGGGAACCTCTTCGACAGATGGAGCTGCACAGTTGGCACACTATTTGGTTAACCATATGGTCAAATTGTGTGGCCCTTAAAAAGTCAGAAATTTCCATTTTTACTCCCACTATAATTTCCTTCTCTATTGATTTTTCTGGCCATTAAACACCTCCTAGATACGGTTATGAACCAGCAGCCCTTTCCTCCTCATTCGGGGACTCCCCTTTGATTCTGGTGCATTTGGAGTGTCGTTTAGTGCAAATAAAATATCTTGGTAATTCATTGACAATGTTTCCCTCCTTTTTATTGAAAGTAATCTTACGTGGTTTATTCTCTTTCTAAAACCCAAAATCCCCTTTTCTCAAGGAAATTATTCAATGGGGATTTTACTATCATTTTAGTTCAAATCAATGGCTGTATTTTAAGGATTGGTTGTCTATAAGCATGAGAAAGATGGTCTTAAATGTTTTCCCAATAGTCATGATTTTCTATTAGTTTATGTGGTTCTTACATTGTAGTGCCTTTGTTATTTTCGACATTATTGTCTGTGGAATGTGATTTGGTCCTTATTTGGAGATGTGAGACACATCACTAACCCTATTGGGTTTGTTGATGGGGTGATACCAGACCTATGGCTCCCCTTGGGTTATGATAAACAATTTAAAATACTGAAATGGGTGGTGAAACGTGGATATAGGGTGATGATGGAAATGAATGGTTTGTATATTTTAATCAGTTAATGTATAAATTGTATTTATTATTTGTTGTATTTTGAGAAATTCTTTAGGGGATTTGAAATGTGTTAAATAATGGGTTTTGGATTTTGATTTTGTTATGTATTTAAAAAGTTAATATGATTCTTAAAAATTAAGAAGTATTTTAAAAAGGATACATTGTCCAAAAGGTGACTTGGAAAGTGGTTTCTTTATATATTTCAAATGTTAATTTGAAATGAGGGAATGAAAACACTATTTTTCAAAATTCTATAATTATTATTTGAAATGGTTGTAAGTGGAAATTAAATCCTTAGGGTATGGTATATTTTTCAAAGAGTATGAAATTTTTTTAAATTGGGTAGATTCAATATATTTTCTAATGAGTATTTGAATTGTGTTTTATTCCATGATTAGGATTTAATGTTTTGGTTGGAATGTAGTAATTGAAATGATACATAGGTTATTGAAGTAGATTCCATGATAATTACATTGACATGTTAACATTGTTATGATGCGAACTGAATAACGAATGTTCATAGCTAATGATATAGAATAAGGACGTGTATGGAATAATAGTGAATGTGTTAATTGGTTATTCCTTGTATGTGAGATATGTCTAATGAGTTGGGGTTTTAAAATATAAATGTGTTTAATAGTTAAAGTTTCTATTTATTAAATATAGTATTGTTATAGAATCATGTGAACATAGATTTATGGTATTTTTGGGTAATTAGACATGAGGATCTATAGTAATGGGTCAGGTTAGACTATGTATCTAAACCCCACCCTTATAATACATGGTTTAGGGAGTAGGCATGAGTCTTTATGCTCTTAACAATTTCATAGTATGAGACTACTTTGGTTGAGGTTCCAAGGTAAGTTATTTTATTTTTGAGTTGGGGTGTCATAGTAAGGCTCTTTACATCCCAATGTATGGTCATGGAATTGGTTTGGATATTGGACTCATTCTCTATGCTTCCTAAACATGTGGACATGACCTGATTATAGGATGGAGGCTCTGAGATATGTTGATAAGTTGTTAACTGTGAAATACCCATTGTGACCTAAAAGTGTGTATCCTCTTATGATTTGGATTAGGATCATAGTGTTACGAGACCTAGTTTTGTGGGTTTGTTGAATATACATAACATAATGGATAAAATGGTAGTTTGATAGTTTCTTAATCATGAGATATTTATTTTCTTTGTTTACTTGTTTATTTTTTTCCCTTGATTTATCTTCATGCCCTATTTTGCTGACTGGTTATTTTTTTAGAGACCATGTGTGGTGTCCTATTGATTTGTACTCACATATTTCTCATGCAACCAAAGCACTTGGATACCCAAGAAGAAGATACTTATTTCTATTATATGATAAATATAAAGACCTACTATTTGGTTTATTCATGTAATTCTTGGTTCAAGCATGGGATTTCAGGACTAGGTTGGCACTCGAATATATGTTCTAGATCATTTAGTAGTACTGGTTTTGGGATTTTATTTTTCAAACTTCTTGGCATGTAGTGTATTTTTCATTTTATCTTAGCTTGGCCTATTTGGTTATTTTTTTCACTAGTAATGTTTCCCCTTTGTTATTTTTACTGGTTAAGTCATCTATTGATGGTACTTTTGTGATGGATTTACTCTAATAATTGGGTATAGTCTTATCAATGATTTCATTAGACCTAAACTACTAGTTTGTAGCCTCGGGAATACGGGGAGCCAATCCTGAAGCCATGTGACGACCCGGCTCAGGAAACTATTAATAGTGGCTAATGGGCCAGGGAAGATACAAATTGGTATGAGAGGGAATATTTTGTCACATTATTTTGGAAATATTATGTAGGAGTTAAGGATATTGTCAGTACTTGGTAAGGATCTCATGCTTGGGTGCTTGTAGCCCCATGTATGAGGGAAAACCCATGTTTTCGTGGGTTGGAATTGATGTTTTTGGTTCTTTTATAGTTGTATCATACTTCCACCTCGAGTGGTGAACCTGCGTATGTTGTTATTGATTAATTATTTTTTATCTCTTGGCATGTTATATAAATAGAGGGTCTGTGAGTTGATGTATCATTCTAGGAACATATGTGTGATAAGACATATATATATATTTCTTGTGAATTATAGTTCCTTGGGACTCTCATATTTTTAGTGTACATTGTGATGGTTATTTAGGATTATCTATATCTCTAAGAAATGGTTGTTAATGATTTTTTTGAAATATGAATTTTAATAAAACATGAATTTTGTGAAATGCTGGACTAATGAAAACATTCTTGAGAGGTTAGATGATTTTGTTTTAAAATGTAATGTTTTGAAATGTGACACCTTGGGTTTTAAATGATAAAGTTTAATTATAGCAAGAAATTAGAAAATGACGGATCTTTTACAGACACTAGTGGTTGTATTTCTTATGTATGTTTTTGAACCTATGTATGGGTGGTTTGGGCTGTGAGAGTTCCTTATTTTTTGAGATCTTGTGTTATGGGATGTTAAAATTTTCTGGTTTGGGATTATTCTGTTAGTCAAATATCTCTTGTTGTGTAATTGGTTAGGTTGTTTCCTAGAATATGTGAAATTATTTCTCTTAATGTGCATGTGGTGACCCTTGTAGGTTGAGAGCTTAGGAGTTGTGTTTTGGACCCTAGAGTGGGTGATTGGAACATGGTACCAAAATTTTAATGCAATTATAAATGGTGGGAAACTAAGATTACATGGTTTCTTTTGTGCATTAGAAAATGTGTGATTTGTAATGGGATGGGGAGTATTACCCGTGGGAAGTGGTTTTTTTGTTTTGTTGTGTATGGATTGGAGAGAGGGCAACTGTCCTTTTCCTGATGTGACACTAGTTTTGGAAGTTTGTATCATTTTATATTTAAGGGTGACCTATGAAAGGGTTCAACCAGATTTTTAGTGCCTTTAGGCATATTAGGCACTGGTGGATGTTTTGGGCTTTATCATTGGAGCACATAGAGTGATGTATATTGCATATTTTTCTTAGATGGAGAATTGGAAAAGTCCATGGATTTGGATATGTGATTCTAGTTGTGGATGTGGTTGACAGTTTTGGGAAATTAAGGGTAGCCTCATGGTAGGTTGGTCTAGTGTTGAGGGTGTATTAGGATTTGAAGCATGATTTGTTGATTTATGAATGTAATTGATGAGGTTTGGGCCATAAATTTTGGTAAAAGTGAATAGTTATTCTTTAGTATCTTTATCATGAGGTACTTGTGTGATTCTGGTTGGTTTAAAGGTCAATTTTGTGAGTAGGCAAGGTCCTTAGGAGCCCTTTCATGTGGATTTGATGGTGTTTTTTATACAAATCAATATAAACTTTTTAGCAAACATGATAAGGTGACCAATGCATGGAAGAATGCTTTCGGTATAGAAGTAACACAGGGGTGGTGGTGGCCATATTGTTGGGATTGGTTGTTGGAATAGATTTGTTGTTGGTTGAGATATTTAGGAAACCTTTGGTCTAATTAGGCTGACGAATTAGGTGGCACGATCAGTTGTGTCGGCAGGTCTTTGGGCCTAGCTCTAGTGATGTATGACTCATGTGATCTAGATTTGGGTTTTTTGTGGTGGTCATTGTGTTTCTATTTAAATCACATGGTTCATGATATAAAAAATGAGTGGTGTGATGATGATGGTACCATATGGAATGTTTGTTCATCACCACTTGTTAGAGGTCATGAGGTGGTGTTCAATTTTGGTGGGAAATTACATTCATTTTATGGTCATTGTGTGTGGATAAGGCATTGACTAATGCAGAATCTAGAGACTTTCTGCAGTTTAAGTTGTCCCCATGGTAAGAGATGATGGTAGTGCTAGATAGTTTGTGTTTGTATTCTTTGATGAATTCATAGCACACTTTTAGGTAGTGACGGTCATTCCCAATGTGTTCACATCATTCCAGGTAAGATGATAGAACTATGAATTTATTCCAAGTTGCCTAAATGTGTTTTGGAAGGAAATAGAGCCTCTTTTAGGATATTATTAGGGATATGTGTATGTGTGTGAGCCATAGGGTGGGGGATGACACCATCTTCCTATTTTAAGATAGTTCCCTGGGATAGATCTGATGTCAATGAATTCTATGGGTGATGTTCTAAAAAACATGGAATGAATAGTTGTTGATGGTTGTTTTTTTATTCCAATGGAATATGGAAGACACCATCCATGTTTTGGGGTTCATCTTATGGTTAAAGATGAGCTCGTATGGTAGAATTTTTTTACTAAAGTAGTAACAATGACACTTCTAAGGACATGAGTGTTATGTTGGTCATGGATTTGTGGAGAAAACTATGAAGTGGGTATGGTGGCATTGAGGTTCCAAATAGAAACCCATTATGAACATGTTTGGGTACCCCGTGGATTTCATGGTGGGCCTTATATGTGGTGTTCAGTCATGGTAAGTGTCGGAATTGGGCCCGAAGGTGTTCTAAGAGAATTCTTAGATACCCGTTTTAGAGTCATCGATGTACAAGATATGCCTTGACCACAACTGATGGTAATAGAGGTTCAGTGTAGGAACCTAATCGTAGGTTATACATGGACTCAAAGAGGTGCATTTGGGTTACATGAAAATTTACTTAAGTGTGTATACACTTTGGTTTGTGTGAATTAGTGTCATTATAATAATGAATTTTAGTATTGTGTGGGTATGGAAATTGGTTTTTTAGATGTGATAACTTGTCTCTAGTTGATATATGAATATCAGATGTTTTTGGGATAAAAATATTGATGGGTACCAAGAAGCATGATAATTGAAAGGAGATTCATGGATTCCCCAATGGTAAACTTTCACAAGTTGGGGAATGACTCTAATATAGGTATTATATGATGGTGTTATTCCTTAATTGAAAATGTTTGGTAAGAATTGGCCGCCTTTAGTTTAATATTCTTGTAGAAATTGTGTCATGAAAATGAAGAGAAACACGAGAGAGGTCAAGTTGTTACTAGTATGAAAATTAAAGGAGTGTGCGTATTTGTTCTAGGTGGTTTTTATGGAAAGGATGAAAGGTAGTGTTGTGTGGAGTTTTCATATATGTTTGGGTGCAGTGAGTTAGAGAATGCACTTGGTAAGTTGTGAAGGGCGTGTTGATGTTCTATTGGTCTCCTTTTCGGTGATGGAAGTTCTAAACACCAAAAAATGGCCATATTATCCTTTTGAGTATATTGGGTAGAACCGTAGTACATGATCCGTTTTTTCAGTTTAATGATCTCGGGTAAGAGCCATCTTTTTGTAGCAGTCTTGGTTACGGGAAATGGCTTGGGTTTCAACTAGTTGGGTCCCTTGAGATAAATTTAATTCTTGGGTTGTGCTTTACGTGTCTAGAAATAATGTGAGGATGTTGGGACTCAATTTGATGACTAATTTTGGGTTGTAAATGTGGTTGGAATCTATATATACCATCGATGATGTTGATCTTGGGTCACTATTTGAATTTTGGAAACTGTGTGAGATGGCACCATGCGATTTGGGCCATGAGATATGGGGAGGATCGGACCAAATGGGTCCAGGTTTGCTACCCCATGGTTGTGTAGTGCCTTATCAATATCTTTTTTTGAGGAGGTTCAGTGGTTTTAATTATACCTTTCTATTTTTTTTGATGTATTTGATTATGATATCGAGGTTGATGTGCCCTTTGGGGAGCAATGGGTTTGTCCTTATGGATCAAAATGACAAATTTCCTTCAGGGAAGGACATAACCTTTTTTGAGTTTTTTCATGACATATCCCTGCTTAGGATGAAATTTGGGTGAATAGGGTTAGTAGGTAGACCCCCTGGCCTAGAATTTTGGGATAGAGGGCACAGTACGACATGGATGCAATAATTGAGGATTATTCATTATAATGTGGGGAGGTTGTAAAATTTTGACCTTACCTGAAGGTATGTCCCTATTAGAATTTTTGATAAACATTATTTTTTATGGATATTGAGTTGTTTCATGTGTGTATGGAATTTCTATGGTGTGACCTGATGGTATATGACATGAAGGAGGAAAAAGAGTCCAAATAGTGTGTAGTGCATGGTTAGTGATAATTGTGCACCTAACTAGGGAAACTATTTAAGAAAACCTTATTTTGAACAAAGGATGGTGCATGATCACCACATTGTTTTCCAAACCATTTGACTACTTCCAAGAAGCTGGGTAGCTTACCCGTCTTGGATATAGGTTACATCATTATTGATTCATAATTTAGGTAACCATGCAGTCAAAATGTGCATGCCTTAAAATGTGGGAAATCCCACTTTTCCCTCTTGATCTTATTTTCTTCTCCCATGATTTCCACCATTAGACCCCTCCCATTTAGGGTGATAAACCAACAACCCCATTTTCCTCCTTGGTTGATTTTACATTTATTCTGGGGCCATTGGAGTGCCGTTTACTATGAATTTAAGCTCTCTATCAATCTTCAAATCTATTTCCTTCCATTTTTCGAATGACAATTGGTGTGCGGTTTCCCCTCCTTCTAAAAATGTAAAACACTATTTTTTCAAAAATATTTTTGTATGGGACCTTAGTGTTCATTTGAGTTTGTATCAATGACTAAATTTAATAGATCAGTTGTCTAAGAGAAAGTGGTAGGATTTCTTTCATATTTTCTCATTGTCTTGATGATTTAAATATTTATGTAGTTCTTCCAATGTACTACCTTGTTTCATTTAAATTTGTTGGACAATGTAATGTGATTTGGGCCATATATTGAGGCATGAGACCCTTCAAAGACCTCATTGGGTTCATTGATGATCTGGGACTGAACCTCGGGCTACACTTGGGGTATCTTATGCCCTTTAAAATGGTGAAATGAGTGGGAAAACGTTCAAATAGGGTGATTATTGAAATAAATGGGTTATAAATTATAAACGGGAATGTGGACATGATTAAATAAAAAACTGAATAGATTATATGTCAGATTTTTTAAAATTCACAAGGTTCATTGAAATGGATTAAACAATGTGTTTTGTATTTTGATTGATTAATGTTTTAAATGGATAATATGATGGTTTAAAATTGGGAAGTATTTTAAAAAAGAAGGCTCTAGACTTAAGGTGATTTGGAAATTGTTTTTCTTTATTATATTTAAAATGATGATTTGAAATGATGGTGGTGTTACCCTTTTTTCAAAAATTCCTTAATGATTATATGAGATGGTTGAAAATGTAAATAAAAGCCTTAGAGAATGGTTTAGCTTTCAAAGAGGAAGACACATTTTTTAAAAGGGTGGATTCGGGATTATTACCAATGAATATTTAAAATTGTGTTTTATGACATGATTTGGTTTTAATGGTCTATTATGAACCTAGTAATTGAAATAATATATGGGTCATTGAGAAATAATTTATGAATATTATGTGGACATGTTACCATGGTTATGAAATTATTAAATTTATGAATGTTCTTAGTTGATGATATTCCATAAAGGTGTGTGTGACATAATGGTTTATGTGTTAATGGGTTATTCCTTAAAATAGAAATATATCAAATGAGATGTGTTTTTAAAGGATAAATGTGTTTAATGGTTATGGTTTATGATTGGTAAATGTGTTATAGTTAAAGAAGAATGTGCCCATGGACTTATGGTTGTTGTGTGGTATTGGAGATGAGGATCTATGCCCACATGTTGAGTTTGACTAAGGATTTATACCCCAACCCCATATTACACATGTAATGGAGTTATAATAAGGCTCTATACCCCTAGTGGTTCCATAGGACGAGACTACCTAGACCGATGTTCCAAGGTAAGTATTATGTATTGGGGAGTAGGTATGTTAGACTGAGGCTCTATGATTCCAAAACATGTCGAAATGACTATATTACTGAAAAAATGCTCTAGGGTATGTAGATAAATTATTATTATTTAAATCCATCTTGTGAACTAAAAGTGTGTAACCCCTTCGGTTATGTGTTACGACCCCAGTTCATCTAGGCCTTGTTTTTTTTGTTTACCCGATAGAAACTAATTTATAATTTTGATATTTGATAGTTTCTTGAGAATGATATATTTATTTTCTCTATTTCCATGATTATTGTTTTCACATAATTTATCTTCATACACTGTTGTACTAACTGGTTATTTCTGTATACATTATGGCATGTGGCTTGATGATTTTTACTAATACCTTGCTCAGGCTTCCGTGGCACATGGGTGCCCAATAAAAAGATACTTCTTTCAACTAAATGTTCATAATAGGGAACTAGTGTTTGGTTTATGAATGTGATTCTTGGTTGGGGAATGGGATGTTAGAAAGGATATGGGAATCAGATTCAGGTTGGAGATCTTCTAGTAGTATTGGTTTTGGGACTATCTTTTTCTGACTGCCTCACATGTAGTGTATACTTCATTTTATCTCAACACATGAAACTTTTAAATTTTTTCCACATTCCATTTTTTCATTTATTATCCATGTTGGTTACTACATCTATTTATGTTACTTATAGTGTGCCTATATTTTGATTGCAGTTATGGTTTCCCCATGTTTGTATTTAGACCCATGTTACTAGTTGGATGCCTCCTATGTACGAGGAGGTGCACGAGAGGTCATGTGATGACCCATCCTGGGGCACCAGTTATAGTGGTTACTGGGTTTTGGACAATATGTTAAGATCCAATATTGTCATTTTACTAGCAGATAAATTTCCAAACGCAAGAATGGGAATATTTCATGACCTTTGTGATAATTTCTAATTCAATAATGTCTTTAATGATGCGTTAATTTCTTTAATATTCTAATTTTAATTAACCTAAAAATAAAAATACTATATCCATATATTTTCACAAGATTTTATTACAATATGGGATGAAATGAAAAGGTAATTACAAATAAGATTCATTAATCCCAAAAAATCTATAAACCCTTCCATGAAAATTTAAAATTTCAATCAATTTGATAAAAAATCACATTAAGATATAGGGGGGAGGATTAAAGTCTTATTAATGAATTTTCCACATCATGTATTATAGATTTTGTTTTTAATTCAATATTTTTAATGATGGTTTTTTCACAATGAAATAGTTCAATATTTTATTCCACTATAGCAGGTTCATTGATGAAGAATATATCTGGATATAGTTACTATTTATTAGATAAATTATCTAGTAAATGATTTTTATGGGAAATAGAGGTTGTTCAAATGAAAATAGTACAGATGGTAGATACAAGGAGCTGGATGTATTCATAAACCAGACACCAGATAAAGAATATGGACATAATAATGGATCTGAACCAACCGTATTTTACGTACATAAAATGTGCTAAATATGTTGGTTTTATCAATTAATATAGTTTTCAAGCATATTTTACATATTAAAATAAAATATTTCAGTAAAGAAAACTATGGTTTCAAAAAAAAAATAGGTACCCTCACTTATAAGTTAAATTCATTAACTATAGATGTCTTTGAAATCATTCATGATAAACATTGGATAAATTATAAGAAATTTGGACTTCCTTGTTATATAAATGTCAAAATAATATAAGTAAATGCCAATATGAGTTCTTCTAAGTGATGCGTATATAAATCCAATTGGGGAAGTGAATTTTATCACCTTGTGAGTGGAAGAACCATAGAGGAGTGTGCTAAAAATTAAGAAGAAAAAAAATCAAAGAGGAAGAAAGGGGGAAAGAGGAAGAAAAATAATGACAAGATAAAATCTTGTAAAATAAGAAACCTCAACCACCTTTTAACACAACAATAATATTACTAAAATGGATTAATCGAGAGATATTTTAGGATCAAATGAGTAATTTTTTGTAAACATTAAAAAAAATATTTGAAAAGGTTATGAATGAGTTGTTTTTAAATTATAGTAATATTAAATTGATGGCCATAATACCACTTATATGATTGTTTTCATCTAGGGTATTAATGATTTTACCAAATAAATAAAACATTATGCGTACTTTCTCAATTTCTATTAATATTATATCTTATGTGTTTGGAAACTATTTGTGTGATTTTTTTATGAGTGTTGAATTCAAGTAATAATCGTCATTGAAAAAACTTATGATTGGATTATATAGAGCCCATGAAATTTAATCTTCATTTTTTATAAGAAAGTTATATTTACATAATTGTTTCTTGAGAATTTCTTAGTTAAAGTGAATAAATTTTAATTTCTAGTGAATTTTATTTTTCTTGATATGGATGAAGAGAAAGAACACCCATTTGATTGGAAGGTTATTTATCAATAAAAAATGGCATTAATTTATTTTTATGGTTGTAGAGTTGTATTAGAGAATCGATGGTGATAATTTGAAGTTTTACATTCATTTTAAGATGAATAATTTTGATTAAAAAGATGATGTTTTGAGTTCGGATATCATATTAGTATTTGAGGATGTTGATTCCATTGATAATAGGAACAAATTAAATTTTGTGAGGATGAAAGGGAAGTGTGAAATTACTGAATATAATAATAAAAGTGGGTTTATTAATAGTGTAAATGATGTTTCAATTTGTATTGAAAAAATGAAATAAAATCAAGACAAAATGTTTTTTTGTCCATAAAATATCATTTTAATTTTTCGTAACTGATTAAAAATTGGGGAATTTGTCCAATAAAATTGGAGATTAATATACCTTACTGAAGGTTAAATATTACTTATGATAAATAAAGAAGGACTATATATGAGATAAAATCTCTACATAGACCATTCATTGATTTGGATTAACTAACATATTTTTCATAATTATATTACACAAAAAAATGATGAGATCATATATATCTAAAAGATATTAAACAAATACATTTTGGGTGACAACAAATATTTAGGGATTAATTTTTACAATTAATTTTTGGGATTGTTAATGATATTTATTTTAATCACCATTATACTTTTTATCTTTAATGGATTGGATATTTTACTTTTGCATATGTATTTTTTTATGGGTCCAAGATGATGATAATTGAAGGATCAAGTTTCAATATGGGAGTAAAATAAGAAGTTATTCTATATATAATGGACATTTGTTTAAAGTTATTTTTATTTTCACATCCCATTATTGTTAAAAAAATAGGTTATCGAGTTTTCGGTATCCCTTATATATCATGTATATTTGTATCTATGATACAAATAAATTCTCAACAATACCATCATACCTTGATTAAAATTCCATTTATGATTAAATTAAATGATTAATATAATGGTTGGTTGGGTAGATATAATAATGAACATTGATTTCATGAATCGTGATTTTAGATTATTTTATTATTTGTGTAAATAAACTTACACAAATCCATTTTTGGCTTGAATTTTTTATTTTATGTAAATATATTGATTAAAATGATTGTATAATGTTTTAATTAACATTAATTTGTGTTATTGTAAAACAATTTTATATAATAATTCTTATACTTACTTTTTTATATATTATCATGATATATATAACTACTAGAACATTCATTTTTATCTTTTGGAAGAATGATGATTTTGACCATATTAAGCAGTTTGAGGAAATTTGTTGATTATTTCCCCCCTTTACCTTTGATACATACCTAAACTTTTTTTTAACTCTAAAAAATTAAATAAATTAATTTTTAAGTAATCAACATTATAATCCACTATTTCCTTCCTAACCTGCAATTATTTTTTTCGATTATTCAATAATAAATAAGTGTGAGGTAAGAGTAGTTTTATAAAGTTGATGGGGATAAAAGATATTGAAAAAGGAAGGTTGTGAGGTGTTATTTTTTTATTCATAGAAAATTTAAAAATCACCTTTATTTATACTTTATTAGTTACCCACTATGAAAAATTTCGAAATAATGTGTTTAAAATGAGAGGTTAAATGATAGATATAGGATTCAGTGTTCTTAAAGGTTCATGAAATGGGATTAAAACAATGATTTCTAACTACCAGGTGTTATATTGTGACCCATAGGTTTTGTAATGACCCAAAGATTCATTAATGGAAAATACCTCTTGATCCAGTTAAATTTCACTTTATGAAAAATATTTTTATAAGATGTCAACTTATTTTGTTTTATGTTAAGAATTTTGACAGGTGTTAATATAGCAGTTGAATAGTGATCACATGATTAGTATAAATATAAGACTTTAACAAATCCAATTTACTTAGAGAAAAGAAGCGATGGCCTCGTCCAGTAGAATTGCTCTATACGAAGCCCATTTGTCAGAGCTTGGAAAAGAGGTGGCATACATGGGCTTCGCTCTTTACCAACCCCAAGCTGAGCTTCATCATGTCAAGCTTGAACATGACCGTCTACGGGAAAAGTTTAAGTTGATTGAAATTACCACTCGGACGATGTTATCCGAGCCACCCCAAGAGTCTGTCACCACCGCACACCTTACCCTTAGGTCTTATGTGGATGTTTTAAGGGGTTATGTAACAAATAAGTAGTACTATGTTAATTTAAATTATTTATGTATATAATAATGATTATAATTTCTAGTCATTTTTGATACATTGTAAATAGTTTTTAATGTACAAATGGTGTTTTTAGTTATTATTTAATTGAGAAATATATTTTATAAAATTAAGGGAATTTTGAATTAAATAATATTATAATAAATTAATAATATTATTATTAAATTAATTTTTATTAAATATAAATGATCTTATAATTTTATGAAAGCAATTAAATTTTTTATTAAAGTTTGAAAGCCATTTCTGTCAAAACCCGTGAATTTTTGATAAATGTCAGTTTTTATTTTAAAAGTGAAAATTAACATATATATAAAATTATTTAGATAAAATAAATGTTATTTTTGGAATCCGGACGTCGAAATTATCCAACGGCGAAATTTTCATAATTTTATGAGACAGTCAAATTTTTGGGTAAAAATTAAATACCGTTTAAATATATAATGTGTTTTATGACATCATAATGACCCAATAGTGATGTAATAAAATACTATTATCTTTATGTTCGGAAAATATATGTTTTAAAATTAAAATAATGTGATTTTGGGTTTGTTTGAATTATTTTTCAAAGCATTAATGGACCCCTCAAGACTTATTCAACACTTTGCCTTTTTAAATTACTTTCCATGGGAGAGTGACTCACCTCCACATAATAAACCATATTATTTTAAGAAGTTCGGTCTTTGGCCTTATAAAATAATTTTTTCCTCCTCCATTTTCTAAAAAACATGGGCAAAAACTATGGGATGGTTTGTGGTTTGGATTAATTTAATATGAGGGGTCCCAAACCTAAATAATAGAGAATTCCCCCACCATTCCTATATAAACCCACCCATGATCCCACTTCCTCCTCACTCACAGCCCTTTAGGTTCGTCCAATCTCTGCCCTACTCTCTCTATAATCCTCCCAAGGTGACCCAAGATCCCAAGAAGCCGCTCACAAGCCTCTCTCTAGCCTTTGGAAGCACACTTCCACGTAAGGGTTTTTTCTTCCTTTCTCATTTTTGTCAATTTTCATAAAGTTGTATTGCCCTATTAATTTCAATTATAAATGTTGGGGTATGTTTTAACACCTCCCCCATTCTTCCCTCTTCTTGTTTGAATTATTTGAGACCCCTTTATCTCTAATTAAATGTCTCCCATGTACACCCGTTACTATGCCAAAATTCTGGAAGGAACTTCTCTCTCTTCTTTTATATTCAAGCAATAATTTTGTATCATGAATATAAATTCCATTAAAATTGTTGGGACATGTATCTATATGACCTCATTACATTCCATTACATGTAAATATTATTTGGAACCCCTTTCTATCTCATAAACCATTTTTTAATGAATTCTTATGTCACGTCGTTACGCTGCCGAAATTGCACCCATTTTCCAAGCCAATGTCATTGTGTAGTGAATACCGTGCCCATTTCTCCATCAAGGGTATTCAACTTTATGTACATTTACATGTTTATTGTAAAGTTTCATGTAATAATTCCACATTCATTTATCTTTGAATAAATGTTTATGTTTTATGAATCCATGTTTAATGATCCATGTGGCACACTTATGCATGAAATGAAATGTTTAAGAAGGGTACGCCCTTATAGCGCTCAAATGCATTGGGTAAAGTATAATATCATGATACGTAATGTTCAATGAGTGTTGACTCATACTAATTCAAGTTCTATGAGGGTTTAATCATGCTTTATGTGAAATGAGGATTTACACATGCTCCATGTGCAATGGGCTTTGGCTCATGCTAATTCCATGTTAAGAGTTGTTGCCACATTTCCATGTTATGATTATCATGCTTTATCATGACTTTATGTTCACGTTTTTCATATGATCTATTGATATTCCTATTGTCTAACATTTATTGTACTCTTCATTTTATTCCATGTGTAATCCCTTATTGGGCTTTATAGCTCACCCTTTTCTTATGAATGTCCTCAGGTTATCCCATGCAATGCTAAGTACGAAGGAATGTAGTGGTCATGTAAAGGAAGTTTTCAATAAAGATTCTATATTTCATGTTTTATGGTTTTATGTAATGATCCTAAGACCCAAACACACTAAACCTCTTGATCTTCTTTATTGTATCAAGTGATGTTTAATGTAATAAATCATGTTTATGTTTGTAATAAAAGCAGGGTTTTCATAGTTGGTATCAGAGGATAGGTTTAGTTATTTTTGGGATTAGGAAACCCTAGTAAAGCCTTAGATACAAGACAATGTATATTAACAACATCCCAAAGTTTTGGTATGTACTACTTAAGTGGTTTATCAAAAAAATACATCCCTTTCTGGATACGAGCAGGTAGAGGTGGCTCTGGCACAGATGTATCCTAGGGGTAAAACCCGAAAACACCGCTTTGAGCTAGACTCGAACGAGAACTGGTGAACGACAATTGGCCTTGTTGCACTCTTGGTTATGAAACTCCTGGGGGATATGTTTTGATAAATTCACAAGATCTGTATGAACCCTTATTAATGGAATTAAAAAAATGCCAGAAATAATATATGTTAGAAAGTAGATCATGAAAAGAGTAGATTGAAGCCTATAGACGCATGAGTTAAGGAAATAAAAGTTTATTTATAAGTCATCAACTTTTGTATTTGGATTACCCTATATGTGTTACCCCCAAATTTCCTTTTATTCCAGACAATGGCCGGTAATAGGAGTACTCAGCCTGACAACCATTGTAAAGATCAGTGTGATGACTGTACTAATGAGATGCCAAATCCAATGGGAGAGGGAATCATGAACTTTGTCACGATTCTCTCTCATCTAACTCAAGTTTTGAATAGAAACACGGGTCAAGGGGAATGTTCAACCACCCCTAAGAATGAACATGTCGCTATCAAAAGCTTCATGAGATAAAGGCCTCCTACTTTTAGTGGATCATCTGATCCCATGATCACTGAACAATGGATCAACTCCATTGAAAAGATCTTCTCCATCCTTCAATGTTCTGAATAAGAGAAGGTTCTCCTGGATGCTTATCATATGGAGGGTGAAGAAGATCAATGGTGGATGTTGATCAAAAATACAAAGCCTGAGGAGGATATCGAGGCATTGGAATGGAAGGATTTCCCGAAGATTTTTTTCGAAAAATATTTTCCGCGCACGCTCCGTCTTAAGATGGAGAAGGACTTCCTTTCCCTCAAGAAAAAAAGATGAAGAATCTGTTGGAGCGTACGAGGCAAACTTCAAAAGGCTTGCATGATACACTTCCAGATTTTTTGTTACCCCTAAATGCAAGGTTGACCACTTCTTTGGTGGGATGAAGCCTAGCTTGCGGAAAGCATTAGAAATCTGTGACTTTGATAGCTACGAGAAAATTGTCCGATGTTCCCTCAAATTTGAAATGGAGATTGGGGAATCACAGGGGTATCATGGGGACAAGAAGCTTAAGGTGGACTTCAATTCTGGTGGTCCGATGGATAAATCCAAAAGTGCTAAGAAGATCCAGCACCCCACTTGTCAATAGTGGGGAAAGAAGCACCCTGGAAGTTGCCTTAAGGGGATGAGAAACTGCTTCAGGTGTGGAAGAGAAGGGAACCTAGCTGTTAACTGTCGGCAAGAAGTAACTGGGGCTACGACAGTGGAGAGGAACTCTTTGTTCTAACCTCAACACGTTGTTCAATTCTACAAATGCAAAGAACCATGTCATTTATAAAATCAGTGCCACAATCTAAGGGTTATCGGAGGCAACCAACAAACTCCAAGACAGCAAGGAAGATCTTTTTCCATCACTTCTGCCGAAGTGAACCCCGAAAACGAAGTGGTGATAGGTATGGTAGTTATTAATTCACGAATAGAGAACGTACTTTTTGATTCAGGTTCTACTCATTCTTTTTATCTCGAAAGTTTAGTATAACAATCCCATCCCCACCACAAATCATGGAAGTAAATATGTCGGTGAGTATGGAAAATGGGGAAATCATTGCATCCCATTAATATATGTCCTCCCCTGTTATAATATATGGATTGAATTTCCCAGTGAACCTCTTCATACTCTCTCTGGTGTAATTTGACGCAATTCTTTTCATGAATTGGATTTCTTTATATAGAGCCAACATCAATTGTTGGGAGAGGGAAATCACACTCCATATGGAGAATCGAACCCCGATTCTTTATAAGTGTCAAGAGGAAGATGAATCTCCTTAAGCTCTATCATTTCAAGAATGGATATTACTACCATAAAAGCATGTGTATCTGGCTCAGATGATTGAGTCCAATGAAGAAACCATCATTGAAAAATGCCTATTGTGAGGGAATTCGCTGAAGTGTTTCCTAAGGAACTGCCTGGTCTTCCTCCAAGTAGAGATGTTGAGTTCTCAATTTAACTTATACATGGGGAGCTACCAATATCCAAGACTCCATATAGAATGGATGTTGTAGAGCTTGAAGAGCTGAAGAAGCAACTACAGGAGAATTTGGATAAAGGGTTTATACGCCCAAGTGCTTCACCATGGGGTGCACCAGTCCTCTTCATCAAGAATAAGGATGGGTCAATGCGACATTGCATCGATTATCGCGAAGTTAACAAAATCACGATAAAGGACAAGTATCCTCTCCCAAGAATCGATGACTTGTTTGATCACCTACATGGAGAACAATAGTTCTCCATGGTGGATTTTCGGTCGGGATATTACCAAGTAAGGGTGAAGAAGGAAGATGTCCCCAAGACTGCTTTTCGTACAAGGTACGGGCACTATTAATTCATAGTAATGCCATTCGGACTCACCAATGCTCCTACAATATTCATGGACTTGATGAATAGAGTCTTTAGTGATTACCTTGAAAAATTTGTGGTAGTCTTTATAGATGATATTCTAATATACTCCAAAACCAAGGATGATAATGAGGAGTATTTAAAAACTGTAATAGAGACTTTGTGCAAGGAGAAGCTCTATGAAAAGTATAGAAAGTGTGTGTTCTGGTTGAAGGAAGTCTCATTCTTGGGCCATATCATCACAAGCAATGGGATATCTATGGACCCCTCCAAAAAAGATGCAATTGAGGGATGGTCGAGGCCAACATCGGTAACTGATATTCGTAGCTTCTTGGGGTTAGCTGAATATTATCGACGATTTGTGAGGAATTTCTCATGAATGTCCCACCCTCTTACCAAGCTAACTCTAAAGGGAGTAATGTTATATTGGAGTGATGAATGCGAAGAATGCTTCAAGGAGTTGAAAAGGAGTCTTATCACTGTGCCCGTGCTCACTTTACCCACAAGTGGGGAACTTTTTGTGGTATTCAGTGATGCATCAAATAAGGTCTTAGGTTGTGTGCTGATGCAGAATGATAAAGTGATATCCTATGCCTCAAGGTAGTTGAAAATCCATGAGAAAAACTATCCAACGCATGATTTAGAGTTGGAGGCGGTGATCTTTTCCTTGAAAATCTGGAGGCATTATCTCTAAGGAGAGAAATGTGAGATATATATTGACCACAAGAGACTTAAATATAAATTCACACAGAAAGATCTTAATATGTTCCAGAGAAGATGGATAGATCTCATCAAGGATTATGACTGTTCAATACATTACCACCATGGGAAACCAAACAAGGTGGAAGATGCCCTAAGTAGAAAGGATCCAGCGATTCTATCAATGATGAGAATTGAGAAGGATCCAATAATCTTATACTTGATGAAGATGGACATGGGAATCATAAAGAAGGGAACATCATCAATCCTTTCACAAATGATTTCTCAACCATCTCTTTTGGAAAGGTTAATGGATGCTCAAAAGGATGATGTGGGAATTTAGGAAAAAGTGGAAGCTATCAAAAAAGGGAAATCCTTAGAGTTTAATGTTAATGAATAAGGAATTGTGTGGTTTAGGAAAAGACTATCTGTTCCATCAGGTCCAGAGCTGAAGAAGGAATTTTTGGATGATGCACATAGTTACAATTTCTCCATTCACCCATGGAGCACAAAGATGTATATAGATCTCCAAGAAATCTTTTGATTGGATAATATGAAGAAGGAGATCGCTGAATATACATCGAAGTGTCTTGTGTGTCAGCAAGTGAAGGCAGAGAGTCAGAAGTATAAGGGGATGATGCAACCATTGCCCATACTAGAATAGAAATGTGAGAACATCACCATGGACTTTGTCACCGGACTTCCAAGGACATCCAAAGGCAACAATGCAATCTGGGTTGTTGTGGATCGTCTTACAAAGACTGCACACTTCATTTCTATTCAGGAGGATTTATCATTGGATCAACAGGCACAAATATATATCGGGGAAGTGGTACGGTTTCATGGAGTACCACTATCTATTGTGTCTAACCGATATCCAAGATTCACCTCTAAGTTTGGAAAGAGTCTTCAACATGCTCTGAATACTGAACTAAACTTCAGTACGGCCTATCATCGTCAAACTGATGGCCAATCCGAGAGGACTATCCAAACACTTGAGGATATGTTTAGAGCATTATAAATGGACTTTAAAAGAGTATGGTATCAACATCTTCCTCTGGTCGAGTTCTATAATAATAACAGTTTCCAATCGAGCATCCAAATGAAACTATATGAAGCGCTATATGGGAAAAGGTGTAGAACACCGACATGTTGGGATGAGGTCAGTGAACGTAAGCTTCTTAAACAAGAAATGGTCGAGGAAATGGTGGAGAAGGTGAAAACCATTCAGTAGCATATCAAGGCAGCCTAGAGTCGACAAAAGTGTTATGCAGATAATCGTCAACGAGACCTTGAGTTTAAAGTTTAATACATGTTGTTTCTACGCATATCTCCATGGAATATGGTCATGAGTTTTGGAAGGAAAGGGATGTTAAGTCCAAGGTACATCAGACCCTTCAAGATTCTTGATCATGTCGGGGCTGTGGCCTATCGACTAGAACTTCCAACTGCCATGGCCAAAGTATCGGATGTCTTTCATGTATCCCTCTTAAAGAATTACATACCAGACCCTTCACATGTAATCTCTTCTAAGGTGGTACAATTGGAATATGATCTTTCTTATGAGGAGCAACCAATGAAGATCTTAGATCGTAGTGAAAATGTTCTACAAAATAAGACAATTCCCCTCGTCAAGGTGTTGTGGAGAAACCACAAGTTTGAAGATGCAACTTGGTAATCTGAGGATATGATGAAGCTGAGTTACCCACATTTGTTTTAGTGTGGGAAAAGAAAAATTTCAAGGGCGAAATTTTTTAAGGGGGAATATTGTAATGACCCAATGTTTCATTAATGGAAAATACCTCATGATTCGATTGAATGTATCTTTATGAGAAATATTTTTATAAGATGTCATCTTCTTTGGATTTATGTTAAGAATTTTGACCATTGTTAATATAGCCGTTGAACAGTGATCACATGATTAGTATAAATATAGGACTTTAACAAATCCAATTTACTCAGACAAAAGAAGCGATGACCTCGTCCAGTAAAATTACTCCATACAAAGCCCATTTTTCGGAGCTTGGAAAAGAGGTGGCATCCTTGGGCTTCTCTCTTGATCGAGCCCAAGCTTAACTTCATCATGTCAAGCTCAAACGTGACCGTCTACGAGAGAAGTGTAAGTTGATTGAAATTACCACTCAGGTGATATTATCCGAGCCACCCCAAGAGTCTTTCACCATCGCACACCTTACCCTTAGGTCTTATGCAGCTATTTAAGGGGTTATGTAACCAATATGTAGTACTATGTTCCTGTACATTATTTTTGTATATAATAATGAATATAATTTTTAGTCATTTTTGATACAATGTAAATAGTTTTTAAAGTACAAATGGTGTTTTTAGTTATTATTTAATTGAGAAATATATTTTATTAAATTAAGGGATTTTTGAATTAAATAATATTCTAATTAAATAATAATATTATTATTAACTTAATTTTTAATAAATATAAATGATCTAATAATTTTATGAATGCAATTAAATTTTTTATTATGGTTTGAAATCCATTTCTGTAAAAACCCGTGAATTTTTGATAAATGTCGGTTTGTATTTTAAAAGTGAAAATTAACATATTTAGAAAATTATTTAGATAAAATAAATTTTATTTTTGGAACCAGGACATCAAAATTATCCTACGGTGAATTTTTCATAATTTTCTGAGTTAGTCAAATTTTTGGGTAATAATTAAATAACGTTTAAATATATAATGTGTTTCATGACATCATAATGACCCAATAGTGATGTAATAAAATACTATAATCTTTATTTTCTGACAATATATGTTTTAACATTATAATAAAGTGACTTTGGTTTTGTTTGACTTATTTTTCAAAGCATTAATGGACCCCTAAAGACTTATTCAACACTTTGCCTTTTTAAATTGATTTCCATGGGAGTGTGACTCACCTCCACATAAGAAACCTTATTATTTTAATATGTTTGGACTTTTTCCTTATAAAATAATGTTTTACTCTTAACTTTTCCAAAACAAATGGGAAAAAACCATGGTATGGATTGTGATTTTGATTAATTTAATATAAGGGGTCCCAAACCTAAATAATAAAGAATTCCCTCACCTTTCCTATATAAACCCACCCAATCTCCCACTTCCTTTTCACTCAAATACCTTGAATTTCGTCCAACATCTGCCCTACTCTCTCTATAATCCTCCCAAGGTGCCCCATGCTCCCATGAATCCTCTCACAAGACTCTCTCTAGCCTTTGGAAGCACACTTCCTAGTAAGGGTTTTTTCTTCCTTTCTCATTTTTGTCAATGTTCTTTAAGTTGTATTGCCCTTTTAATTTCAATTATTAATTTTGGGGTATGGTTTCACACCACCCCCATACTGCCCTATTCTTGTTTGAATTATGGGAGACCCCTTTCTCTCTCATTAAATGCCTCCCATGTACACCCGTTACTATGCCGAAATTTCAAAATGAACTTCTCTCTCTTCTTTTATATTCAAGCAATAATTTTGTATCTTGAATCTAACTTCCATTAAAATTGCAGGGACATGTATCTATATGACATCCTTACTGTCCATTACATGTAAATATGATTAGGAACCCCATTATCTCTCGTCAACTATTTTTTTATGAATTCTTATGTCACGCTGTTACACTGCCGAAATTGCACCGATTTTCTAAGCCAATGTCATTGTGTAGTGAATACCATGCCCATTTCTCCATCATGGGTATTCATTTTTATGCACATTTACATATCGATTGTAAAGTTTCATGTATGAATTCAACATTCTTT
Source organism: Viscum album (assembly GCA_963277665.1). Taxonomy (NCBI): domain Eukaryota; kingdom Viridiplantae; phylum Streptophyta; class Magnoliopsida; order Santalales; family Viscaceae; genus Viscum; species Viscum album. Next base: position 63,428,454 of record OY728165.1, on the reverse strand, counting down.
TATCATGGAATAAATGTTTATGTTTTATGAATCCATGTTTTATGATCCATGTGGCACACTTATGCATGAAACGAAATGTTTAAGAAGGGTGTGTCCTTATAGCGCTCCAATGCATTGGGTAAAGTGTAGTATCATGATACATCATGTGCAATGAGTGTTGACTCATGCTAATTCAAGTGAAACGAGGTTTTACTCGTGCTTTATGTGCAATGAGGATTTACTCATGCTCCATGTGCAATGGTCTTTGGCTCATGCTAATTCCATGTTAAGTGTTGTTTCCACATTTCCATGTTATGATTATCATGCTTTATCATTCCTTTATGTTCACGATTTTCATATGCTCTATTGATATGACTATTTTCTGACATGTATTTTACTCCTAATGTTATTCCATGTGTAATACCTTACTAGGCTTTACAGCTCACCCTTTTCTTATGCATGTCCTTAGGGTATCCCATGCAATGCTAAGTACGAAGGAATGTAGTGGTCATATAAAGGACGTTTTCGATAAAGATGTTGTAATTCATTTTTTAAGTTTTTATGTAATGATACTAAGCCCCAAATACACTAAACCTCTCGATATTCTTTCTTGTATCAAGTAAAGTTTTATGTAATAAAACATGTTTAAGTTTGTAATAAAAGTAGGGTTGTCATAGGTTTCACACCATGATGTTAAGCCTTGATTCACACAACATGTTAGGGGGAGTTCCATTCACATGTACACATAGATATATGCATATATATTAGGATATATTCCCCAATAATAATCCTTTTAAAGGGATAGGAATTGAGAACTCAGGGAAATAATGTTTTGAGGAAGTTATCCAATGTAAAAAATATACTATATGAAGGGATTATAGATATATACATCTGGTATTAGAGATTGGTGTATTTTTGATCCACTCAGGTAACACTAAAGGGCAGATTATGGGATATAGGTCCAACTATTAGAAAATGATCATCGCATGTGATTAACTAACCACTTGTTGGACGGTATAGCATTATGTCATGACTAACATGTGTTGCACTATAATTCGAAATTCCATGTACCAAATTATGTTACGGGTGGTTAATTATATCATATATATATCATATGGGAACTCTCCACAAATATGTGGAATTCTTCAATTATTCACACTTATCCCTGAGAGAGAATAAATTATGAAATGTTATATAAAGTGAAAAGTATCTTATATGGAGGGGTGATATGTCTATGAAATAATGATTATAAAAATTATTTTATAAGATGGACTTTTTAAAAAATTATTTTTTGTTTTAATTTTATTAATTTGATATAATTGTGGGAGAATGATGTTGAAATGTTTTATTGAGTTATTACAGTATTTAAAAGGGGATGCACTATTTGGTGTTGTTAAAGGAGTTTCATAGATTTCAAGGATATGTTGATGTAGTTTCATGAAGAATTGTTTTGGTCTATTTAGGAAATAATATCTATATATATTTATATATTTATGAATATATATTTGTTGGTTTGGTATGTTTTGCATAGAATGATAGGAAATTTTTTAGTCTAACCAAGGCCAGAAGTTGAAGCACCCCGCCACCCTTGAATGGTAGGAGGTATGCTTTAATATTATATTATACAAGGCAGGGTGAAAAAAATAGTTCTAGAGAATATGTTTGTGGTGGGGAAGACACAAAGAGCATGTAGATATGATAAGGAATATGTACTACTATACGAGGTTACATAGTGGACCCATCGAGTAGGGAGGCATTAACAGATTTATCTATGTGTTTCTGATATGTTTGGTGTAATAAAAGAAGAAAAAAATAAGTACTGTTTATATATGATATTTTAAATATGGATAACTATTTAGTTGATAAAATTCATGTGGAAAAAAATATTAATATCTCCTTTTTATTCATCTTTAATATCTAATCATTAAATTTTCATGGGGATTTTGAGTTTAACACTGGTTCTCCAATCTAAATATTCCATGATAAATGAAATTCCCATGGTAATGTGTCCATACTATAGAGGACACTTTGGATACCCTGAAAATGGTATAAACCACAACATAATAATACTTTTCACCACAAAGGAACGAAATTGTTTTTGAAAGGTAAATAACAGTCACATTTATAATATTCATATGTTTTTAAAAATTTTTATATGTGAATTTATGCTTGAGATGTGGAAATGATTGTTTTTTTACCATGAAAAATAGGTTTAATCATATATGTTTAGAATTGATCTTTGTAGAATTTAGCTTTAGTTCATAAGGCTAGTTGATGCATCGAAATATGTAACATGGATTAAAATAATGAAAAAAGGTTCACTAGTAAAGATTATCATTAAATATATTTTATTCTATAATTAAATTGATTAATCCAATTTATTTATTCATTTAAGGGAAATTATCATACGTTTTGGTATCAAAAAATATTTTTTCTATTTTTGAATAAATAGATTAATTTTTGGATTTTTAATTTTTTTTATTTACATTCATATTTTTGACATATTCTATAAACTTATCCAAATTAAAAATTCAAATTTTTTGGATTCCATGTTCATTGGGATACATTTCATTCAATTTTAATAATTTTTTAACACCACCATAGAGGTAACAAATTAATCTCACAAGTGTGGCCGGGAAATCTATTGATAGTTTTTGAGAATTTGAGTGTTTGAACCATATATCCCAATTTACCATTACTAATAAAATAACATTATACAAGAAGATATTTGATAGCATTGAAAAAATATCATTAATTATCAAACTCAACATTCAGCCATTTTTAAGTACAAATTCATGGAAAATGAAATTATGATAATTCTAAAAATCTTATGGGTAGAAATATTTTCATTATCAATTTAGTTATAACAGTTTCAACACATTTTTAATGAATCTTAAATTTTTTAGGATAATGGACAAGATACAGGGATAAAAATTAAAGATGACCAATTTCCAATATTCATCCATTTATTGGGAAAATGTCATTAAATTTTGTAGGATATATTTAGAGAGAGAATGAGACACCACTCATCATTATAAATGTCTATTTCCAAGTCTTTACAAGGATTTAGAAAAATTTTACTATATAAGGTGGGTTTTTTCTTTTGTAACACTCTTTTATATTTCTCATATATATGTGTTTCTCTTTAGATTTATTTTATATTTCAATTTATTTTTGGTTTTCACCATTTATTAATCTCATGTACATGAAAATAAAGAACTTACTTCAACTATTATTAAAAGGTAAGGAGTGATTTTATGATTTGAGTTCTTTGGGATTTAATTATTCTATTTTTTTATTCTATGATTTTGGTAGTGGGTAAACATATTAGGGTATTAATTTTCTCTATTTTCCCTATTATCAATTTACATTTTGTATTAAATGTATTTTTCTCAATCATCATTAAAATGTTACAAAAGTGGAGTATCATTATGATATTTATGTGTGTAAAAGAGGTATCCTCAGTATAGTTTGAGATAATATTATCCCATATAGGGAGTTATCAAAGCGGGATGGTAACATTTCAAATGGGAGGGTGTTGTGTGATTTTTCTTGATGTCAAAATTGAATGAAATACTGATAATATTTTAAACAATAGTTATATCTTCATTGTAAAATTATTTTGATTGAAATATATCATTATTTCTTACTAACCACTTCTGGTTTTAATTTTATTTTTCTTTATTTTTATATCATATTTGAATATATATATATATATATATATAATTTGAATATTTTGAAACCTCAAATGATTTAGAATTTTATTTTTGGAATATTTTATTTCTAAATAGTGATAGTAGTTATATATTGTTGGGTGTGTGAGATCGTTGTGAGATCAACCATACGTTTCACTCAACATCGTATTCTTATGAAAATAAAAAAAATTGAGTTAATATTATGAAAAATCCCTCTAATTTTTCATATAATAATGTTATCATATGGTACTACTAGGTTTTTTATGATTCATCCTAAATTATTCATAAAAATGGTATCCTCTATATTCCATCATATGACATTTTTGAATAAAATTTCCATGGTATATAAAGGTTTTTTATTATGTATGAAATTCTCTAGAAGATCACATAATGAATTGATAATTAAAATAAATATTTATAAATCAATTATAGAGGATCAATTTTCAATGATAATTATGAAGTATTTATATAATTAATATGGTTATAATACACATATAATATCAGATAATAACATACGTGGAGCTCTAAGGTTTTGATATAAAAAATGAATATTTATAGTGTAATAATTTTGTGTTGTAAAGTCCAATATTTATGGAATAAATATCAAAACTATGAATGAAGGAAGTAGTTCACATTAAAAAATATATAAAGTCTATGTAATTTGAATAAAATTTTGTTTTATAAAAACTAGATAGAAAATAAAAAAATAGTGAAATAGAGGTATCCATTATATCATAATCTGTGGGAAAAAATGAGAGAGGTGGATGAAACCTTTATTACTGAATACATTTTTATGTAGGAGAAACATAAGAGGAACATAATTATCACATCTATTTTTTTAGATAAATAGATATAGTCTAGAAGATATTGAATGTTCAGTATCTATGTATAAAAGGAAAAAGAGAAGAGCTAACACGTATCATAGATCTAGTTTATATATAAATAGAATATTAAGAAGGTAATAAGGGATATTTTGGGTGAACAAATTTGGGAAACTAATGTTGAAAAAAGCCTCGATAGAAAAAAAACATACCAATGCCTCAACATGTAAACAATAACGAAATGTAAAAGGATAATTATTGTTTTAGAATTATAAACATTTGGGTATACAGTTCTATCGTGGTTCATGAGATAAATAATACTCATCTATCACCAATAAGATTTTTTTCATCCAAATTGAAGGAGTGAGGAAAATATTTAAGATCACTGTGTATAAATATTGAGTTAAGGGTTATAATAATTTAGGATAACCATGATGATCTTGTAGATACCTTCATGTTTATAATATGATTTTACCCATAAAAAAAATAGTACATGGAGTGAAAAATTGTGGGATCCCCTAGTTCAATATTTCACCCTTTTGAATCACTTTATTACAAGTGTAAGCCATTTTACATCCTAGAAATTTGACAATTCATTAGTGGTTCTTCTTAGATTATCCATTTTATATAAACTATGTAAGATCCTGGTGTTAATTTTATGAATCACTTTCTTGAATTTTCATATTTCATTGGGTGAGATTATGTGTAAGAAGAATCATGTAAAGAATTGAATAATATCTTATTCCATCCAAGGAGAAATATTTTAAAAGGAAAAATAATATTAATGTATAAAATAAAAATTATTAATTTGATAACATCCTCACCCCCCATCAATGTGTCTTGGTTTAGAATAAGTTGTATTAGAATCTATTATATTAATAGAATAATTAATGCATGTATTATTTAGATGATCTATATGGTGAAAATCTATCTTAAAATATATGAATCAAATAGATTTTATTAGTGTGAGATAGAAATCTACTAATGACCCAATATTGAATTACATCATAGAGTAATATCTCTTTCTTAAAATTATGAGAAATATGAAAAAGAGAAATACCATAATGATATTGGATCATCATATTAAATTGAGAAAATAAATTTTTTGTCAGTAAAAAATTATATACTTGGTGAAGCAACCACATGTAAATATGAGGATGATGATGTAATTTCTCCAAAATTTTTTAATGATAAAATAAACAAATCGTTTGGTAAATCCATATTTTATTGATTAAGATGACAAGATTATATTTAATCCTTGAAAAACTATGTTTATATCTTGAAATTTGTAGAATAAAGAATCCATGATCTCATAATGTATTTGGAGGAAACCATTACAAAAATGAAAAAACACGATGAAATTTAAAAGTGGTGTTATGGAAGATTTTTTTCAAGATTTAAAGGTAATTAGTGAAAGTGAAAAAATATATATGGAATAAATGAATAATCTTAGGTAACAACAAAAATAAAATGTCAAAATTTAATATGTTGCAAGGAATTATCTAGTGGAGAATTTAAAGGACTTATTGAAAGAGTATAACTTTAGAATTAAACAACTCATCGATGATTTATATGTTGTGAAGAAAATAAAAAAATTAAAATGTCTTATGTAGAGATTTTTATAGGTATTAATAAATAAAACTATTAGGATTCTAGAAAAAGATATCTCAATCTTTTTTGGAATTAATGAATAAATTTATCAAAGAAAAATGGGATCATAATGCAATTTTGTGGTACAATTGGACACCCATTATGTTTGTATATAGAATATAGTAGGTTATGAAATGAAGGAAGAATTACTAAAATTATATATCAATTGATAAAAGTATTGGGATGTTATGAATTTTAAGAAAACATTTATATTTTTTATAATATGTATAATTTCATAATAAATTATAGAGTCTTTAAGAAATAAGTATTCAAGAGGAGATCAACAACTTTTACAACTAAGAACAAATTTAACTAAAATGGTGGAAAAACATGTTCTTCTAAAACTAATTTCAGGAATCTAGAAAATTGTGAACAAATAAATTAGTAGGATATTTTGGAGTATCTATAATTTATTTATCACATTATCTATTATGAAACAAGAAGGAAAATTTAATGACAAAGGAAAAAATTTCTATGAATATTAAGTAAACAGTCATCATGAATAGTATGTTTTCAGTCATGGAAAATGGTATTGATGATGGAAAAAAAGAGTATATCAGGAACAAAAGAGAGTGTACCCTGAAAAACGTACCTAGAAATATAATAAGTAGGTATGGAGGGAAAATAATAAAGAATAATAAGATCTCATGGCTGTCAAATAAAAAATAGAAAGTAACATGTTTGAGTCGATTAGTCATAGAACAAAAAAAATGGAACACTAAACTGGAGTTTCTCCCCTTTCGTATAAAATTATATATAAACAAAGAAGATTAATTAGTGGTTTTATAATAGATTAAATATTCACTAGTGGTATGATTATCACTCTATAAGATAAGACCAATCCAAAGGCATTGATAGACTCTAATGTTTCACTTATTAAGGATAATTTTCTAGGGGGATTTCTCTCACAAAATAGGTAAATTAAATGTTTTGTATGGCATAGAATTAAGAACCATAAATTAAAAGATGTGGTTGCGATAAAATCATAAGTAAAGGGTTTGATTTTTATAGCCGATTTAAAGACTATAAATGAGGACTCTAGAGGTACCCCTCCCCTTGTACATTTTTTACATATTACGAATGGATTAATCCATAATAAATTGGGAGATAAAATACAAGGGGTAAATGTAATATGTGTGTATTGAATGGATAAGATTTATGAATATGAAAATTCTTTTCTGAAGGAAGAAGATAAAAGTTGTTACATGGAAAAATCTATCCAAAAAGTGATATTAATCTATCACCTTGAAGGATTAATGTTGGATTACATTTTAATATTCTATAATAATGAATTTTAGTGGGTATCACTATTATTATAGGGTGAAATTTAAGTTTGTTACACGGAAAAATCTATCCAAAAATTTTTTATTCAAAGTTTTGATGTGCGGTTGAAAATTAATAGTGTTGTTCACTTAATAAAAATGAACACAAATATATGGTAGAACACAACATTTGTATTCATCATCAATGTATATCCACATGGTTTTCATGAGGATTTTAAATTGAACCTAGTTTCCTTAGGATATATCTCCCATTATTATTTAAATTCATATACTAATTTGGCCACACTATAGAGGATCATATGGTGACTATAAAAATAGTAGATAGTACTCTAAAGGTTATGTGTTTTTTTAAAATGAAAATGAAATTAGTGATGAATTTTCATTAAAAGTTTCACTAAAACTATTCAAGAGTTTCTAGATACAACATTCTGTGAAGATCTACTTTTAGTTTTATGTCTATGATTGTTTCACCCAAAAAATATTTTTTTTTCCACATAAGATCAAAAGATATTTTCATAAAGGTGATCTATTGTTTATAGGTTGTTTGAATCTTCATAAGATTCAACATGTATTCATGTAATAGGAATAAAATTTTTTATTATAGAATTAATATATGATGAGTTATGTTGTTTATATGAATCAACTTGGAGCATTCTTGAAACTGGAAGCTATTTCAATCTATGTTGTGAAATTTTTGAAATTGTTTCCATGGTATTCAAAAATATTAAATAAAGTATCAAATATTAAAGATGATTCTATATAGAATGAAGAATTAAATTATATTTTATTCACTAAGATATTCAAGAAGTTATTTCTATTATAATTGGGAAGTGTGAATATTAATATTGTGTGGTGAAGAATCATCTGTGTTTAGAGAACAAAAAAATGTGATCTATTAGATTTTTCACATATCCATAATTCAATTTGAATATTTGTGGTGAACTATTATTGAGTTGGAAAGTATGAGATTTATGGTAAAAATATCAACACTAAGATTGATGGAACACTTTTATAGTAAACAATTTAAAATATTATAACACGTGAAGATTTTTTGGTTCTATGATAACTGGAGTGTGGTAAAAACAAGTGATAGGGGAGAGGTAGTTTCAACTACTGAATATCTGGTAAAATAAGAGAGAATAAAATGTTGATACTACTCATTGATACATCCATATATTAATGAAATATATGAGTAATATACTTTTCTCATCTATTTATTTAGTGAAATAGAAACAACCTAGAACATATTAATGATATGGTCTCTTTGTAATAAAGTTGAAGAGATGAGCTATCACATATTCATGATCATATTTTCATATAAATAGAATATTTGAGACTCTGGGAAGTTTTGTGGTGAAATAATATAGGGTGGTATTGTTTATATAAGTATTTATAGAAGAACATAACTTTTAAACTCACGGATCTGGATGCAACTCAATTGGTGCCCTACACCCAGTGGGCCACATGGCCTCAAACACATTTCCCAATACACTAGAGGCTGCCAACTAGTTGTGAGGGCCTCATTTCTAAAAGTGGGGAAACTATTCCCTCTAGGTCAGAGTGTAACACAGTGGAATAAATAATAATTCAATAGTGGAAGTAGTAAACAACATGAATCTGAAATCAATAGCTGAAGACTAATAAGATAAATAACTAAGCCTCCTTCAATAAAAAAGATGATGCAGCATGTCACATGGTCAAGGAAAAAACCCAAAAAACAAGATACACTGCAATCAAGTACAAGATACAATACCAAGGTATAGAAATACAGAGAAAAACATAGAAGCATCACAACCCTCGGCTTCGTCCCAAGCTATCCTACTCCAAAAAAATCGAGAACCTGTAGAAGGTCACTTACCCTTAACGACATGTACAAAAATATAATATATTTTGTCCTGAAAGCATGACCTAGACAGGATGTGAGACCGAATCCCAGAAGGCAACCACCCATGATCGGTGCCTATCAGCCAGTGAGTATATGCAACAGTAGTGTATAATAGTGAAGGAAGTAACAATGAATTACTTAAAAGTAAAAAATTCTACATGAGAGGGTTTCAATTCTTCATTCATTATGTTCAGTTCAACCATTCAATTACCTTGAATTATATAAGCCTTGATATCTGGCCAAATCTCTTCAATCCTCTGTATTAAGGATGCACAACAGATCCCTCAGAAGGCTATATGAAAAGTAAAGTAAAGACCGATTCCAATCTTCTGTTTTAGCTTGGCAGACATGTCACGAGTTATTCCATTCAATGTTCAATTCAACACATTTCATACTGGAATAACCAATCCCACATGCTGGAATAATCAATCATCATCTGTAGGCATAGCAGTCAATCAGGGTGGATCATGGTATATCAATATTTCAGCATGTGTTAGGGGAAACATGGTATATAAGAATTTCATCATGTTTCATGGACAATCCTTCTGTATAATCAATTTAGCATGTTTTAGGGCCAAGATCGGTGTATATGAATTTCATCATAATAAAAAACAAATATAATTTAAAGTATCACGTGGTTAATATAATCACAACTCACATGGGATTAATAAATAATAAGAAATAACTGAATTAAACTATCATAAGTCTTAAACAATTATACTCACATGGTCAATTAATTTCATAATCCTAATATGTAATAAAACAATTACAAGTCTTAACTAATTATAAGAATAACATGGGGTGAAGGGAAAAATACCCATCCCAATCCCTTAATCCATCATATTTCAATTTAACCCAATTAAAATACCATTACAATTCATTGAATTTTTAACAACCCAAATAGGGAAAAACAATGCTTCTCTCATAGGCAACCAATTCCAAATGACCATAAATGATAAATCAAGGGAAACACACCAATGGGGTGGCCCTAATTAGAGGAATTAAACATTACTCATGAATTATAATGCATATTCGTTTACCTAAACATCATTTTTAAATAACAAAAATAAATACCAATTCAAGGCTACACCCTAATCATGAGCAGATGGCACTGCAACACATATAAACAACTTGACATTGAGTGAAAGGCCCAAGACCACCTACCTCATCATAGAAAAACTCTCCAAATCTAACCTCAATATACAATTCATTCTAAAATTACGTAGATCAAAAATGTGATGACAAAATCTCAATATTAAATTACTTATTCGAGAGAATAAATCATCAATAATGTATCAAGAGTAATCGAGAGCTCACAAATTCAGTTTAAATGCAACCGATGATAAAGGAATCGAGGTTCAGATGATCAATAGGGCATGGGTTGATGGTCTGGTGCTGCTTGTCCATCATCCTAGGAGACCCTCTATCCAAAATGACTGAAAATGAGTCAAATTCAAATTTTAACACATTTTGAAGAAATACTTTGTGTGTGAGTGGAACTACACTCCATGTAGGTTCTTTTACTATTTATATTTCCACATATTTACTTTACATATCATGAACTGACCTGCCGACATGATTACACAGCGTGTAGAAGAATGTACATAATGAGTAATAGCAAATTATAGATATGAAAAAATTTCAACGTTAAATTTTACCCCTTTGATACTTAATACTCAATTATAATCCAAAATGAATGATTCTTACCACAAAAGAACTAGGTTCTTAAAAACATCCCCCCTTAAAGAAATTTGTCCCCAAATTTCCCTTTCGAGGGTTGTGAAGAAATAACTGTGAATAGCTTCGGCCATGGTGATCGCACATCAAACTCCCTCACCCAGGTCTTATCCTTCACTCATCCATTCTTCCATATCCCCCCGTACTAGAGGACCTAACCATCCACATAGAAACATCATCCTAGGATCCACAATACGGATTGGATACTCCTCAAAGGATGCATCAACCTGAACCTCAACATCCTATGGATGGAAAACATGAGATGAGACTAAGTGATAATGGTTCAGTTGAGATACATTGAAGATGTCATGCATGGATCAATACATCTAAGGTAACTATTACTGATAGGAAACTACCCTGACCTTTTCTAGAATCTCAAATAACCTGACATATCTCAGAAAAATCTTACCCTGACTCATAATCCTCTTGTGCCCCAACCTCGGCGCAACACGTAAGAAAACATGATCTCTAACCTTGAACTCCAGAGGTCATCTATGGTGTTCATCATAAGATTCCTGACAACACCGCACAGTAGCCATCCACTTCTGAATCAACTTAACATACTTAATTGTCTCCTGGACAAGGCGATATCCCATCATATCTACCTCTCATTCATCCAGCACACACTGGGGTGATCGTCACTATCTTCTGTAAAAATCCACATAAGGTGTCATTCGAATAGTAGCCTAAAATTTATTATTATAGGAAAACTCCACAAAGGGTATGTGTCTATCCCAATAACCCACAAAATCCAAAATACATGTTTGAAGCATGTCCTCCGACACCCGAATTGGGCGCTCTGATTGTTCATTTATCTAAGGGTGGTTTCCCATGCTGAGAAGTACATGTGTACCCATTTACCTCTATAGATCTTTCTAAAAACGATAAGTTAAATTTGAATCCCTATTTTAGAATATAGAATAAGGAACCCTATGTATTCATACAATCTCCTAGATGAATAAACTTCCAATCACATCAATATTGAAGCTTTCCTTGATTGGTAGGAAATGTGAAACCGTCTTGAGTCTGTCAACAATAACCCATATGGAATCATAGCCTCGAGGTGACCTTGGTAACAATATCACAAAAGCCATCTATACATCATTCCATTTCAACTAAAGAATGGTTAACTACTATAATCGTTTGGTTGGCCGCTAATGTTCCACCTACACCTATTGACCGATGGAACACCTCGTAACAAAACTGGCCACCTCTCTCTTCATACCCAGACACTAGTACGGATGGTACAGGTCACGGTACATCTTGGTAACTCTTGGATGCACTTCCCAAGCTGAATCATGAAACTCCCAAATCAACTCCTCAAAAATATCCATCGGAACCCAGACATGTCCATGGGTATGCAATATATCATCATCACCACTCATCGAACTAGGTGGTGGATCCCCACCTGTTACACTCTCATATAGGACTAGGCCCAAATAACCTGATATCTACCACATCCTCACTCTATCCTGAAGGGTATAAGTCACAACAAAAGAAGAAATGGAAGTCTTTCCATGACTATCGTGTGCCTCTAAAAGTATCTCACAGAACAAGGAAATAAGATGCCACTCACCACTGGCCTCCTGCAATTCCTGTATCTGAGTCCTCCGGCTCAATGCATCAGCCACTGAATTTTCCTTCCTAGGTGTGTAGGCAAGCTGAAAATTGAATGACTGAAGGTATTCCACCCCCATTCGTTGTCTTATGTTCTTCTCATGCTATGTAATGATGTATTTGAGGATTTTGTGGTCACTTTAAACCATAAACTTCTCTCCATGTAAATAGTGTCTCCCACAACGCAAAGCATGTACAACATCTTCTAACTCTAAATCCTGAGTAGTGTAATTCCTCTCATGAGGCCTTAACTACCGAGACCCATACACCATGACTCTATCTCCGTAAATCAAAACTACTCTAATCCCAATACCGGATGATTCACAAAATACCATATAAATCATTCCCTTATTTAGATTTATCAGGAATGGTGATGATTTTAGTCTCCCCTTCAGCTCCTGAAAGACTGTATCATAAGAATCCAACCACAGAAACCTCACACCATTCTTAGTAAAGCTCCTCAATGGTGTTGTTAAGCTTGATAAAACTCGAATAAAATTCCAAGAGTACATTGTTTTCCACCAAGAAACTATGTATGTCAATCAAGTTCTTGGGATGTTATTATGAAACAACATCCCTCACCTTTTTTGGGACCACTAACACTCTTGTCTCCAAGATAATGTGACCCAGGAAGTGATCTTTGTGAGATTTGCCTATAATTGATGCTCTCTTAGCATATTCAGAATGATTTCAAGATGGTTGGAATGGTCTCATAGATTGTGAAAATACACCAGGATATCATCCAAAAAATCCGCCACAAAATAATCCATGTAATTATGGAACACTCAGTTCATCACTTCCATGAAAACTGTTGGTGCATTCCTGAGACTGAATGGCATAAAAAAATACTCATATAGATCATACCTACTATGAAACACAGTACATGGTATGTTTGCTGGTTAGACACACACCACATGATAATTAGATCTCAAATCGATCTTAGACAATAATAAAACTCCTTAGAGCTGATCAAAGAGATCATTTATTCACAGAAGTGGAAACCTCTTCTTAACCATCAGCTGGTTCAGTTTTGGATATCCAATGCATAGCCTGAGGTTACCATCAACCTTTTTATCAAAAAGGACCAGCAAACCCCTCAAAGAATTAATGGGTTGGATAAAACCCCTTTCCTCTAAATATTCTAACTTCCTCTTGATCTCTTGCAACTCCTTCGTAGAAATCCTATAAAGAGGAATGGATACATGAGAAGATCTAGGTACTAGATTGATAGATAAATCTACCTCTCTCACTAAAGGTAGTCCTAAAAAGTCATTTGGGAAGATGTCTCAAAAATGATCAACCACTCGAGATAAATCTGTCTAACGTTTCCCCTAGTCATCCAAATATAGACTCACAATATGGGTGTCACTCCACTCAACCCACGATGCTGGGGTCCAGCTCTACCTGCCTGGACATCTCATTCACCTTTGCATAGAAATGGCCCACCTTCTAGTGACGTGAAACTCACCATACAGAGATATCAATTGACATAGGCTTGAGAAGGAACCAACCAGTGCATTCCAAAAATGACATCAAAACCATTCATCTCTAAAACATATTGATCCCATAAGAAGTGACACCACCAAACCACAAGGGGAACACCTTACACTAACACACACTATCCATTATTACCCCTAATGGCGAATCTAGTGTCATAACATCATTATAAGAGAAAACAAAAATCCAAAGGCTCTATAAAATGGGAATAGATAAAAAACTGCGTGAATCCCCTATATAAAAGAGTGTAGAAGATGAAACAGAGGAAACTTCAATGTTACCTATGATAGTAGAAGGTCTAGGGTCATACTCCTACGGGTTCAGTTTCACTGCATAAGTCTGATCCTTTTTGTGGCCCTGAGACACTACCCAACTACCCGGAGCTGACCCACCCCGATGTTTCTGAGATCCATAGGTCTAGCTACCGCATAAAAGACCACCACCATGACCTAAATGGCATGACCTATACCAATTACCTGACTAGTGATAAGATGTTGACCCTACTCCTAAACATAGATCTGGTGCAGACCCTCCCTCCCTAGAAGCTGGTGGAATCATCCTGTAGAAAAGTTGTAAATGGTCCATTTTACAGCAAACTCGACACTCGACTGGGTACATCATGCACTGAGGTTTAGTATTCCCAACCATTATTCACTGGTGAAATGTCACCTAGCTATCGTAAGAAACATTCTGACTACTTGTATCACTACAAGAATGCTTCATATGATGCTTCTTGCTCCTAGTCGAGACAGTACCAGATCTCTGTACTAAACCACCCTGGATCACACCTACATCTTCCCTCAAATTATGCTCAGTAATAAACACATGATTCAGTATGGAATATAAAAAGGAAACTAATAAATATTCACCAGCGATTGGATGTCATACCAAAGACCATCCTCAAATCTTCTAGACCTCAATATATTTTCACCCATCAGAATAGGTGTGAATATCTGAAACTCAGTGAAACAGGTATGTTAGTTCATCAATAACATAAATCACTACTCTAGAAGCATGAACTCCTAGGCCCTATAGGGCCTAAGCATCTCTAGATAATAGTATTCGTAGAATACCTTCTAAACATATCCTCATGCCATGTCCAAATCATTCTCTATTTGAGTGGTAACATCCCACCACCTCTTGGATGAATCGTGCAACATATAAGATGCGAGCTTGACCATCATATTTGGATACATATCTAGATGATTGAAGATCATAAGAATGGACTCCATCCATCACTCTATAACCCATGGTCCACCATCCCCTGAAAATGTAGGTAGATAATTCCACTGGAATACTCACGTTAGTTCGTTTATAGACATGTCATGATGAGGTACTTACTGGATGGCCTGTATAATCCTCATGAAGCCTTTATAGAACTACGCATCCACACATGTGTCCAAAATAAAATTTGATTCCATGACTAGAACATCTGTATGATCTACTAGTTGACAATTGAGTACCACTTCCGGATTATGCTCGCTACCACTATACTAGCGTACAACTAGATGTTGTCCGGGAGGAATAGCTCTGTAAAGTCTAGTAGGTACACCTCGGTATATGATTTTTCATCAAGGTATGCAGTTCAATTTTTAATGAACTAAACAAGATAAGAAAAGCCCAAAAATTTTACAAAAATTGATTATACGACATTTGGGAACCATAAACGGCATGTACACTTAATCCCTTACATAGTCGTGTACTCCCACCAGCATGGGCATATAAACACCCCATGTACATAGTGTTTAAAGACTATACATGGTGTGTACATTTATGCTCTTACATGGTCGTTTACTCCTGCCATTATGGGCATGTAAGAACCCCAAGTACATGGCATGTTAGTTGGGTACATGGAATATACACAAGTCTTCCCTTCTGGCCAGGTACTTCTACATGACCAGACACACATGGATTCTTCTTATGTAAAACTACACAGGATGTACTTAAGGTACACGACATGTCCTGATCAGAAAACAAAAACCAAGGTTATCTCCCACGCGGCTAGGAACACAATCTAAAGCCACATGACGTGTACATAAAAAGTTCTTTTCATCCCAAGAAGAAGAATACATGGACTGTGTTCATATAATGGCACACCGTGTTCTCTAGGTTTCCGAACAGTAATCCATAAAAACATCGATGAAACCCCAATTTTTTCTAAACAAAGAAAATATTTTCCAAATTACGATATATGGGGGACCATACTCCCTACAAATCAAATCATGTCATCCTTATATAACACAATAAAATGCAATCTATATCCCACTTGTATAACATGATCGACTAAAATCTAATCCAAGAGGGGCCATACTCCTTAGGGACCAAATTTTGGAGTCCATCAAATTTAACCATCACATGTACCATTACACCTATCAAAATAGCAAGAATATATATCATGACATTTATCACCATAATATTCAATCAATAAGGCTCTCTACATGGAAAGGAATGAATGTATGGCATGTGATTTATAACAAGTTCCTATATGATGCATTAGATGAAATAACCTCAACTCATTGGGTTGGAATAAAATAGTACAAATATTATATCAACAATAAAAGTACAAAACAAGTGTGTCACCTAATGGTGAAATAAAATCAACTATAATAGCTCAAAATACAAAAATTACAATTTCATTCAAGGAAATTTTCATTTTCCCTATACGCGAGGTAGCTACTCCTTGAAGTAGGTTTGTACTAAATCCCTTTCATTTTCATCTCGGTCTATCATTAAAAAAAGATAAATCACACATGAAAACAAACCTATGATACCACTTTTTAACGTCTTGTATTTGGATGCCACTCAACTAGTGCCCCATAGCCAGTTGACCACATGGCCTCAAGTGCATTTCACCAAATGCTAGAGGCTGTCAGCTGGCAACGAGGGCCTTGGATACTAGTTGGGAAAAATTATTCCCTCATTGACATAGTGTAACATAGCAGAATAAATAATAATACAAAAATATAATCAGTAAACAACAAACACATTAAATAAATTGTAGAAGACTAATAAGATAAATAACCAAACATCATTCAATACAAAATATTATGCAACATGTCACATGTTCTAGGAAATTAATCCAAAACATATTACATTATAATAATTTACAAGATACAATACCAGGGTACAAAAATACAATGAAAACATAGAATCATCGCACAACTAATCTTGGTCTCATGCTCTCTAACTCCTAACAACAATCAAGTACCTGTAGAAGGGAACTTTTCCTTATCCACGCCTATTATAGTATAATATGTTTGGGCCCAAAATCATGAAGTAAACAGGGGGTGAGATTTAATACCAGTAGGAAACCACCCAAAATCTATGCCTACCAATTAGTGAGTATATGTAACAGCAGTGTAAAATAGTGAAAATAGTAACTAGAAAGTACTAAAAGGTAAAAAATCATACATGCAATGGTTTCCATTTTTCATTCATTATGTTTAGTTCAACCATTCAATTATATTGAATTATATATGTCTCGAGATATCTCCTAATCTATTAAATCCCCCAAATAAGAGATGCACAATAGATACCTTAGAAGGGTATCTAACATGTAAAGTGAATACCAAATCCACGATTGTGCTTTGTCTTGGAAGGAATATCAGGATTCAGTTCATGATATATTCAATTAAACACCACACCCACAAGTATAACCAATAACACATGCAGGTATAACAAATCCTCTCCCACATTCTTAGCAGTTAATCGGGGTTGAACCCGGTATATCATTATTTCATAATAGGTCATGGAAATACTCAATATATAATAATTTCATCATGTTTCAGGGCCAATCCTGGTGTATAAGAATTTCATCATTTTTAAGCCCAAGCTCGATGTATAATAATTTCACCATAACAAACAACACATGTAATTTACACTATCAAATTCTAAACATAATAAAAACTCATGTGGGAGTCATACATAACAATAAAAAGTTGAACTAGAATACCACCAGGATTTAATTATTATACTCACATGTGAAATTCATTTCATAATTCATATATGTAATCTAACAATTAAAAGACTTAAACAATTATAGGCAAAACATTTGGAGAAGGGAAAACATCAATCCCAAGACATTATTCAATCCAATTGCAATTTAACCCAATTACAATCCCATTATAATTAAATTCATTTTTAACAACCCAAATAGGGAAAAACAAGGCTTGCATAATAGGAAACCAGGGCCAAATGTCCATAAATAACAATTCAAGGGAAACACACCCATGGGGTAGCTCTAGTCCAAGGAAATCAATATTACACAAGAATAACAACACATATTAATTTACATAAACATCATTAAGAAATAACATGCATCAATTACCATACAAGGATAAAATCTAAAAATTGGAAAATGAAACTAAAGCACATATAAACAACTTTATGTTGTGAGAAAGGCACAATACCACCTACCTCATCGTAATACAAATCTCCTCATCCATCCTCAACTTTAAATGCAAGATAGAATGACGTAGATCTATAAAATGATACTAAATAATCAACCATAAAAAATAATTTGAAATCATAAATCATGAAGAAAATATCAAAATTAATCAAGATAATACTGACTGGGTTCAAACACAACCAACGACAAAGGAATCGGGGTTTGAATGATAAATTGGGAATGTTTTGAAAGTCTGGCGCTACGTCTTCATCGATCGGGGAAACCATCTATCCAATATGATAGAAAAAGAGGCCAATTTTTTACATTAACACATTTTATAGAAATATACAGTGTGTATGTGGAACTACACACCATGTAGGTTCATTAACTATTCATATTTAAACCGAATTACTTGACACATCCTTCACCAAACATCTGACATGATTAAACGATGTCTAGAAGATAATACATGGTCTATAATAACTAGTTTTTGATACAAAATTTTTTCAACTGTAAATTTTACCCCTTTAATACTTATTACTCATGTATACTCCAAAAGGAAATATTCATACCTCAATAGAACATTGTACTTATAGAACATACCACTACTATAACCAGGTATTGAGGAAGGAATGTGTAAAGGATAGGTCCAGTTTTTGAATTATTAACGTCTTAGAATAAGTGGTATTGTGTTTTGAGGTAACACTAATATTCAAATATCACCTATTATGAGTTCGTTTCATCTATCTTGAAGAAATATAGGATTTGAATATTGAAGATCCAAGTGTGTATATCTGGTATAAAATGTGAAAATAGTTCATTCTTACCATGATGATCATTTAGAGACATGAAAAATTATAAAATTGATTTTTCCTTCAAATTTTTTTTACTATATGGAAAAATATGAGGTTACCATAGATATTCAGTTCTCACTTAAGAATAATATTAATATGAACATGAGTTGTATTACATACTGGCACAAAATCACATCATCCATATGTGCTCCTTAGATTATCCCTTCTGTATTAATAAATTAAATTCATAGTGTTTATTTCATATATTACATTGATTTATTTTCTATTTTAATTTTGTGAGATTTTTAATAAGAAAAATATTTCCATATGTTGAATAATTAATCTTCTCAATATGGGAGAAGTGCCCTAAAAAAGATAAATGAGGAAAAATCAATTCTTAATATGGTAACACCATGATTCACCCCCATATCTTAGTGTGACTTGGGTTCCAATAAAAAATACTTCATTTATTTCATTGTTAATATTTTGGAGAATTTTAGAAGATGGAAAGGAGTTGATGGGATGAAATTTTTTGATATAGGAGTTTTTCATAGATATTTATGTTATTTATCATGCATTTTTCTTAGGGGTTAACCATTATTTTCAATTTTTAAATCAATTACCTACCAACCATTAACATTGGGGAAATTAAAAATAATAATATAATTCATATAGATTATTGTAGTAATATTTCTAATTATAGGTTTAAAAATCATGTGAACCTATAGATATAGATCACATAATTAATATTAACCATAAATTCAAAACAAATGATCCCGGGTGATGATAAATATAATTTTATAATACGATAAATAATATAATGTGAATAATTATTTATAATATGTTTGAAGATGTGAATTGAACTAATGAGAAGTATCATCAATGTAATAGGGAAAGAAAAATACATGATGGGTTGGTTTTATTCAAAAGTAAGGATTTTAAATGATGTTTTACCTGATGCTTGAATGTTTTACCTCATTTATAAATATTTTATTCAAAGGAATATGGTGTTTAAAAATTTAGATACAATGGGTTTTATTTTTGAGTATGTGTATTTATATGCTTGTGGACACGAAATTTTTTATCTGTCATTTGAATTGATAGATCAAAAATATATATAAACTTTTTAATGTAAATACTTAAGATAAATGAGTTGATCATTAATAGTTTATTATTTTTTAATGCCTTATGGAAATATATGACTTGAGTTTTGATTTTGGAGCATCTTTGAAGACTTTTGGAAAATATAGGAGAATATCACAGTGCATTAGGAGACATTTTAGTGTGACCATTTGAGGATGAAAACATACATGTAATGATTTTTCATAGGGTACCATCATACCTTATGAGATGAAATTTTAAAGTGTGACTAGTTTATTTATGTTGTGGTGAGAAGAATTATAAGAGTCCATGTTGCAGAAATATTTCACATCTCAATGATGTGACATTAACAGTGTCATAGTTCATTCAAATATATATATAATTTTAGATATCCAATCAATGATTTTAGGGACATGACTTAATTTAAGAAATTTTTATACTAGAAAATCTTTGATGAGTTAAAATGGGTATCCAAAAAAAAATTAAACTCATTTTCTATGATTCTATAGTAAAAATTAATTTTCCTTTATAAAACAGTTTATTTACCTTAAAATCACTAGGACCTCACTAATTGTAATGGGGGTATCGCTTATAAATATTGTATACATTTTAAATGGTGAGGAACAAATATGAAAATTTAATAATATAGAAATCTTAGAAAATTATAAATTAATTTCATGGAATATGATACATGAATATATGAGTAATAATGTTTTAGATTAATTAAATGAATATAGTTTTCCGGTTCAAATTGTACACAATATTCATGTACTAAAAAGGTTTTGAACCTAGAAATTTATGAAACTAAAAGATATTAAGAAAAATTTAAGATAATATATTGATAATTATAATGGGGTTTTACAAAATCATGAGACATTCATGCCACACATGTTTGCATCAGCCAAAGAAGAATTTAAATCACGGGTTTAGAAGGACCACATCAATATTGTCTCATTAATCTCCCTCTTTGAAAAAGAATAAAAACATGGTTGAACTCACAATATAAATGTGACATCATCAGGCTGATATAGTTAATGTTTTGAATATATTAAATCCAATAAGGTAACAATTTCAGAGTCATAATACTTGTTCTTGCACTCAAAGATTCAATGGATAGCTTTGAATATGATTCAAAGCATAAACAATTCTATTCATTATGAATAACATGCTTGAAAACATGGATGGGGGCCAATGTTTCAAATCATAGGTTATTAAATTTCCTATGTAATGAGATAATTGTCCCTTGATTACGCCATGATGAGTATAGAATAAACCTCCAAACCCTGAGGGACATGGAAATTTAAAAGCTACACTACCAGTGTTCACCTTGATCCACAACCTAATTAAAGAAATTACGTGAATTTATTTTAGATAAATTGGCCTTATTTTTCTTTTCTTCCCACAATAAATTCATAGAATTCAGAGGTTTGAAAAAAATCATCATAGAATCTAGTTAAACTAAATAGTTAGTGAATATATCTCAGTGAATGTAAATGATCCCTAAATGAAGAGAGTGGAGTTTGTTACAAAAATACTATATTTATTAGTGTCCAAGGGTATTTTATGGTCTATCTAGTGGCTGTGAGTGGTAGGTTATGCACCTGGTAACATTGTATAGCCTTCGTGATGGATGTTAGAAAGTCACCAACATGTTTTCCCCTTCATATTTTTATTCTATAAAGTCCATACATGTAATACAAAATATTGAAGACAAATTTTTATCTAAAAAATATAATTAATATTCTCTATTTACACATAAAGAGGTGATATGTTCTGTTCATCTAGATCCCTTCCATTTACACTAGATCATGGGCATGATTCTTACCTATCAAGATTTTATAGTCGAGAAGACATCTTATAAGCTCTATTAATGGGGTCTTGAATTTTAGTATACATAGAGGGGAGATGTAGTTTCCATTATAGTTTAATTTACATAAGAATTTTTAATTAAATTGACCTTTTTAGACAAAATTATAGTTTCTCAAACCATAAAGGTGTGCCTGTACAGTTCTAGGGATATGTGATGAGGAACAATCACATCGTGGCTAGGATTTATAGAGATAAAATTTACAATAGAGATTTGATTTTGGTTGAGATAGAAACAATTATATTATACAGGGGCATATCAATACAGATGGTATTCCAAAAATTAAGGTCAGACTACATGCATTCCATCTATTTAAAATTTCCCATTATATATTTGAAGGGATGCTAGATTATAGGGTAGACTGATGAGGTAAGTTAATATATTTACCCATTCAGAAATTATGTTGTGAAACTATTAGTAAAAAACTCATAAGAAATATCATTATATAAGTAAAAAGGTTCCAGGTGAATTTTGTAAGAAGGTAACAATTGAAAATTAAAATATATTTGATTCTATGTCCCCCATGTCTATGGGTTTGATTTATTTTTCCATGCCATAATAAAGAGTTTTATTTAATGGTTAGATCCATTAAAAATACAATTATTGATCACACACTAGGGATTCAGGATGAGAATACTATGCCATCTATAGAGAGAGAAGGTATAGAAAAATTGGGAGGTGATTGTCGAGTTGAACAGGAACAGTCACCCTACTTGGGATAAAGGCATAACTTTCCTCATCGTCAACTAGATAACAATTCCAAAACAAATGTCCTCAGGTAACAACATCTAGCATTACCCAATAATTGAGGGAATGTAAGGAATGTAAAAGTAAGGCCCCCAATTTTCACTCCAAGGGTTATAGAAATATTTTTGTAACATGTTATTAACGCACCATTTCCAATGATGACGAATCATTTCATCTAGCTAATAGCTTTCCCATCCACTTACACAAAGTTTCTAAATAAAGCTTCGACCTAAGACAATATTTTTTTGTAGGTCAGGCTGAGTAGTATAAAAATATTATTAAAAATTAGGTCAGAGTGTGTGAACATACGTTTACCATCCTTGATCCATTTTCAAATTCCAATATTGACATGATCATAAATTCATCTACTCAAGTAGTATTAAACCAAGAAAAAATAAAGTCTTGAGAGAAGATATCATTTCCTAACACCCATATATCATTAGAGAAATAATTTATGGAGACATTAATGAGAATTTAAATCCATTAATTACTATGATAGGATTTTACCGAAATAATTGAATTAGTGTAAGAGTCATATTTTTCGGATATCTACAATGAATAACCATTTAAAGGTGTTAAAAGCCTTAGAAATTAAAATTTTTCTGGAAAAGTATCCAAACATTATTTTTTTTATTAGTTTGGCACATTATGATGTAGTAATAATAATATTTTGTATGCACCTATTATGGAAAAAATTTAACTAATTTGAAGTGATGATGTCTCTAAACAGGAATCCCAATCGGGAAACAAGGATTATTTTAATTATTTTTGGAACAATTTTACCAATTATAATCATTCTAAATTCACAAATATAAATGTCGTTATCCTTATTTGGTATATATGAAATTATGTTGAATTTTATTCCAGGAATATATGAATGATTAATGAATTCCCTAACAACATTCTTCATCTTCTCATGCATGATGTTCTAGAAGTACATGAAGAATTTATTATTAAACCTATCTAGACTAGAGATATTGTCAGTGTTGAGTGACAAGAGTGAAATATTCACAACCTAATTAGAGGGTTCTATGATGAGTCCTTGATTCTTGTTCTCTTAAATTCATGGTGATATCTTATCAATCATCAAGTGGGTGTTATCAATCCAATCATCAGAGTAAATATTGGGAAAATAGTCAACCACTACATTGGAGATTTAATTTTCCCATGTGGAAGAGAAGACATTAATGCTGAGGTAATTTATTCAAATCCCAAATACTTTTATTTATGAATACAGTGTAATGGTGCAGTATTACTATCACAATATTTTAACAATGTTACAATTAGTTTATTTTTTTTTTCCACCTGTCATTAATATCTAAGAGTTCATCCATCATGGAGAGGGAATAAAATTCATCCCTAGAAGGACTTTCTTATGATTGGTTTGTAATATAGATGTATAAAAGTTAATTGTTAGAACCTATTATTTCAACATAAATCATATACAATAATTTTTTTACTCCACTCCCTCAAGATTCCTTTTATTAGTTTCATATTATTAGAAAGTATTTGAATGGGGCTTTAGGTGGGCCTGTTTTCTAAGACTCCAATGTAGTTTCCCTAATTCGGGTAGTGACCTTCCATCCATTGATGAATTTGAATGAAATAGGGTATTTCCCTATGATATCTTTGAAAATATCAATTATTATGCTATTATATTATGAGTGATACTTGGAAGTGTGAATCTAGGGACATCAGTGGTATCACCTTCATCGTTAACTTGGATTGGGAATCTATCCAGCTTATTTTCTTACCATCCATTTAGTTTCTATATACTCCATGTGTATTAAGATATAACAATTGGGACATAAACATGGATTAATTAATCAATTAATTTGTTTGGGTCCTCATGTATTAATCATGTTTTACTGATCACAAATCATATATATTCTGTTAAACCTGTTAATCTTGTGTAGTCTATCTCAAATCATATATACTGATTATTAGTATCATTATAATTTTAATAAACCTATCCAGGATCTTAATTGATATAAATTAAGTTTAGTTATTGTACACTATATTTAATTCACTTCATAATTATTTCTTTGATGAATGACTAAGTCTAAAACATTTTATGGATATCACTGTTTAAGTTTGTAAAAAGATATTTGAATATGTTTGAGAAACCATGACTCTGGAACTGGTTGTGCTTTTTTGGCAAAGTATCCAGACACAGTGACCATCGAGACACTGTAACAATCCAGACACAGTGACAATCAAGACATCATGACCATCAAAACACTGTGACCATCCAGACACTGTGACCATCCAGACACCATGAAGATCAAAACACCTTGACCATCCAAACATCGTGACTATCCAGACACCATGACCATCCAGACACTGTCCCCATCCTGACACCGTGACCATCGAGACACCGTGACCATCCAGACACTATGACCATCCAGACACCATCAAGATCCATACATCATGAACATCAAGACACCGTGACCATCTAGACACTGTGATCCTAACACCGCATCTATGCTATTGGTTCCTGATATCTATACGACTATTCCATCATAGCTATCTCACCGCTCAATAAAAAAGAAGGATACATAATTTCAAAGAGACACTAGTTCATAGAGACACCATTTACAAACAAATTGTGTCTCCATTTCTAAATATTTTTTGTTGTTTTTTCATTTAATTTCTAACTATCTTATTTGAATCATTTAAATGCACTGACGTAATTAATGTTTCTTTGCAAACATATCATCTGATGGTATGAGGTACGAGGTGCATAATACTTGAATAATGTATGATCCAACACCTAAAATACACAAAAAAAGAGTAGTGCGGCATAGAAATAAGAGAGATCACAATAAAAAATTATCAACAATCTGTAATGAAAACAAGAAATGACCCACGCAACTCAACATTCCTGATGAACACACAAAGCATGCATGAATCAACGAGATGAACACCATAGATCATAATCTTTGAGATCATCTTTACATTGAAAATACCACGAAGAATACATGTCATATCTAGTTGACTTACGATACACTATTTTCCACAGTAGTACTCTATTTCTGCATCTATTTTATCCTAGAAGTCCAAATCTGCATAGACTGGCACTCATTGCACTTCTAACCATATCTCATCATTTCTACTATGTTATGTATTATTTATGTTATCTTTCAAGAAGTGTGTGTTTATGTATTAAACATTCATTGTATCCAACATCAAACTTAAGTATACAAGATTTACTAGATCTTAAATCTTTTTACACCTATGTATTCCCAAAGATAATTGTGAAAGAGGTTGTCTGTAACCTTTTAGTTCATACCCACAAAAAACTGTGGAAGAGGTCGTGTGACCTGGATAGTCATGTGTAATGTTGTAAATCCTGATACATGTTGTATATCTAGTTTATTTATATAAAATACATGGTGTAATGTGATCACTATATGGTGTGGATTAGGTCTCAGCATGAGAATTTACCACTTGTTTTATATCCTCTATGATATCTATTTTAGTTGTCTCAGTTTTACTATTTAATTCAGAATTCACTAAATTTAATTTGATTTTTATTCTCCAAAAGAAGTTAAAATTGTATTTCCTAATTAGAATATCTTCAAAAGTAATGTTAATAACCAATATTAATATTAATAAGAATTAATCAATCTTCTAAGAAGTTATTTAAATAGTCAAACTTTCATAACAGTATAACCTTGATTAACTGGGTTGTATTTAACATTATTGTATATCCCTTTTATGAATACTTTTAAAATAGAAATTTTGAATATATACTCAATTCAACCCCCACCCCCCACCCCTTCATGAGTACTCTACTCCAACTAACATTTCATATCAAATGGTTGTTTCTAAAGACTTTGTTTTTAACCCTATTCAACTATGATTGTAGTTGTAATTTAAAGATCTTTAAATTTCCATTAATTATAAATTTATAGATCTTTTAATGTATTTCTATGTTATGGATAATATATTGGAAGGTGCTGCAACCAATGGACCACCATTATATAATGGAACCAATTATGTTCAATGGGAAATTAAAATGAAAATGCATATAGAAATTATGAGCTTTGAAATCTGGTTTTTGATTATATGTGGATATTATATTCCTGATACTAATAGAATCATCTGGGATGAACCTACCAAAATTGTCTACAATAACAATGGCAAAGCTACGATTTCATTGCACTGCTATTTAGGAGATGATGAATTTAATAGAATCTCTGCATGTAAAACTACCCATGAAATTTGGGACACTTCGCTTCATAGGGAGGAACTTCTAGTGTGAAGAAATGTGACTTAATACTTATAATATTAAATATGATAAACTTAAAATGAAACCTGATGAGACTATTTCTGACATGTATCTCAGGTTCAATGAAATTGACAACATAATGGTTTCTCTTGGAAGAGAATTCTCTTCCAAAGAACAGATTAAGAGGATTCTTATTTGCCTACCTGACAGATAGAGTGGAACCTCTGCCTCTATTAGAGAATCATGCAACATCATCAAGTTACATGTAAAATAATTCATTAGAAAAATGATGATGTAGGAAGTGGAGCTGAGTGTCAACAATGAAAGGGAGGATAAACCCAAAAGAAAATCAGTTGCACTAAAGACCACCACCTCTAAACACAATGAAAAACGGAAATTGGAAGTTTCTGTAGAAAGTTCCAGGATTGAACAATCATCCCCTGATAGTGATGAAGAGATGGCTCAAACACCCATAAGTTTTAAGATAATTTACAATAACAATTAATTTTATAGAAATAAAAACTTCAAGGGAATATATGATCAAAAAAGAAGTTGGAAGAAACATTGGAAAATAAGTGACAAGTCTGATGAGATTATCTCTTATGAATGTAAATGAAAATGACATATCAAGGCTGAAAATCCCAATATTAAGTACAAAAAACGAAGACAATAATAGAATGTATAAAAAGTAAATGAAAGCAACATGGAGTGATCTTAAGGACAATTTACGTGACTCTGAATCATCACATGATGGACAGTCTATCCAAGACAATATGAGTTTTATGAAAAACACATCTGAGGTAATGCTAGAATCTCATGTACATAATTCTTATTATTATGGAGATGAGAGTGACTCTAAAAATATGCCTAATATGGAAATATTTGAATACTGTAATATTCATTAAGAGACATGCAATGAACTAAAAGATAAATACAAGTCTTTAAAGAACCAGCATGCTCTTACCACAACTTCTAAAACTCAACTCGATGTAGAAAGGGAGAAAATTCTCATTTACTCAAAGAAAAAAATAATCTAAAACTATATAATGAGAAATTAAAAAAGTATCTTGAATGGATTACTGGTGGTAAGGATACCTTGGTACAAATTCTAGGTAAATATATTGCTCTTAAATATACTACTAGAAAAGGCTATCAGCCTGGTAAACGAAATTTCGGAAGAACTAAATTCATTTTTAAATTTAGGACATACAGTTTTACTCCATGTTCTGGAAAACATTCAGCTAGATCATGTTAGGACAGACTCCCTACAGTTTCATGATTTTTATGACCATGTAGAGTTTATTTTTTCAAATACATTATATATTGCTTATAGGAAACCTATGAGGAAGATATGGGTTCCTAAGGCACTAGTCACTAATATTACTGGACCTAAACAAGTGTGGGTACCAAAATCTATTTTTATTTGACTTTTTTGTAGGAATGATTCTTAAAGAG
The DNA here is from genome assembly GCA_963277665.1 of Viscum album. Taxonomy (NCBI): domain Eukaryota; kingdom Viridiplantae; phylum Streptophyta; class Magnoliopsida; order Santalales; family Viscaceae; genus Viscum; species Viscum album. The sequence continues at coordinate 63,399,705 of OY728165.1, read as the reverse complement.
TTCTTGAAAAAGTTAATTGTACATGGATAATGGTAGTTCAAGACACATGGTAGGAGACCACTCATTCTTCAAGAGTTTAATTAAAATTGATGGAGGATATGTCACCTTTGGTGACAATGCCAATGGAAGGATTATTGGCATTTTCCAAATCAGTAACTCTATTTAAATTTTGATTTCTAATGTACTATTTGTTGATGTATAAAAATTAATCTGCTTGGTGTCTCATAGTTATGTGATGATGGATTTCGTGTTAAATTTATAAATTTTTCCTGTAATGTTTTTAATTATAAATATTAATTAGTGTTTTCTACATTTAGAAATGAAAACAAATATTCTTTTAACTTTAACGCTTTAGCTTCTCAAAATTCTTAATGTTTAAGGGTGTTTCTAAAAGAGTCCTAGCTTTGGAATAGGAGACTAGGACACTATAACACTCACTCCCTTAGAATGATAACTAGAGAAATCATAGTCAAAGACCTACCCAAACATGAGTTTCCAAATGAAAAATTGTGTAATCCATGTCAAAAAGGAAAGAAACACAAAATTTAATTAAAACCAGAGAAAAAAGTACCAACTTCCCAACCATTCAAATTGGTTCACATGGTTTTGTTTGGACCATCTAGAGTTTCTAGTTTAAATGGAAAGAACTATGTTTATGATCTGGTAGATGAATTCTCTGGATATACATGGAAATTCTTTCAGGCTCACATAAGTGAAGCCTGCTCTCATTTTACCAAATATTCAATAACCGTAGAAAATATTAGTGGAAATAAAATTAAATCCATAAGAAGTGATCATGGCTATGAGTTAGAAAATCAAGAGTTTGAATCCTTTTTCTCGCAAAATGGCTATAGTCATAATTTCTCTACCCCTATAACACCTCCACAGAATGGAGTTTTTGAAAGAAGAAATAGAACCCTTCAAAAAATTTCTAGAACCATGCTTAGTGAATATGAATCACCTCTTTAATTTTGGGGTGAATCTGTAAATATAGCATGCAATACTATCAATAGAGTATTGATTTGACCTATCCTTAAAATAAATCCTTATGAGTTGTGGAATAATAGAAAACTCAAATTTAGCTACTTCAATGTATTCATTTTCAAAGTATATATCCTTAATAATAAGGACAATCTTGAAAATTTTGCATCCAAGAGTGATGATGGAATCTTTTTAGGATATTAAATTTCTAGTAAAACCTAAAGAGTGTTTAATAAAATAACTAATTTTTTAGAAGAATCTGCCCATGTCAAATTTTTTGAAATAGGTCCACATGAGCCTAAGTCCAATCTAGGGAACATAGAGGATGATGTATCAAATCTGGACATTAATTAAAAATCCTCTAACCATCCTGTAATGGAATATATGAAAACTTCTAGTTCTGGAAATTCTCTAGATTCTTGTCACAATGATCTAGATCCTATTGAAGAACCTTAAATCACTAGTCATTATTTTTATATTGTTGTTGGAACTCTTAAGAACCATCCTTTAGATTTTGATGTTGGGGACGTAGACAAAGGGACTCAAACTAGAGCTTCTCTTAGAAATGATGTTTAACATCAAGTATTCTTGTCACAAATTGAACCTAAAAACAATGATGATACTATAAATGAAGAATTTTGGGTGATGGATATCCAAGAAGAACTTAATCAGTTTGAAAGAAAAAAAGTTTGGAAACTTGTTGAAATACCCAAAGACACATTCACCATTGGCACGAAATGGGTATTTAGAATAAGGTAGATAGACCTGGTAATATAGTTAGAAACAAGACTATATTGGTTACACAAGTCTATAGCCAAGAATATGGAATTGATTATGAACAAACCATTTCCCCAATACCTATACTTGAAGCAATTAGAATTATGCTTTCTTATATAGCACATATTAATTTCAAATATATCAAATGGATGTCAAAAGTGCATTTCTAAATTGGTATGTAGATTAGGATGTCTTTGTTGAGAAACGCCTAGTTTTACAAACCCTTATTTTCCCAATCATATTTTTAAGTTATCAAATGCTTTATATGGTTTCAAACAAGCTCCAAGAGCTTGTTATATAGATTAAGTACTCTTCTTATTTCCAAAGGTTTTACAAAAGGAATAGTCACTACTAGATATATGGTCTTTAGCGACCGCCAAAAGCGGTCGCTAAAGCCCTATAGAGACCGCCATGCGACCGCTTCTGGCAGTCGCATTTGAGTCGTCACTGTTGATCAACAGCGACCGCCTCTGGCGGTCCCTAAAAACCTACCTGGAATTCTGCTTCGAGCGTCCGCTGGATGTGTGCAGGGATGCGGGGGTGTTGGGGGGTTGCAATGGGATGGACGACCGCCGACCATGGCCGATACACGGTGGCCGGAGGAGGAGGAGATGGCGTTCTAGTCTTTTGGGAAGGCTCGGGTGATCGGCGGCGGTCGTGTGAAGGGTAACGAGGTTGACTGAGAGTGGTCGGGAGAGAACTGGGGGTGGCGACGGGCTTGACTGAGAGTGGTAGTGCGGCGGCGGGGGTCACACCGACGTCGACGGGGAGTTGCAGCGGCGGATGAGGAAGACAGTGGCGGGGGGGGGGGGGGAAATATCCCGCGTAATTCTTTTTAGCAGTAGCGACCGCCATTGGCGGTCGCTATTACTGTCAATAGCGACCGCCGTTGGCGGTCGTCCGTGTTCCCAGGCGCAGCAGCCAATTATTCCAGTAGTGAGTTGATCCTACCCGTTTTTATAAAATGAATTTTCAATGATGTTTTAGTTGTTCAAATCTATGTAGATGATATTATCTTGTGATCTTCAAAAAAATCATTATGTATTGATTTTTATAAAATGATGAAAAACGAATTTGATATGTGTTTAATGGGTGAACTGAAATTCCTGCTTGGATTTCAAAACTTTCAAATTAATGATGGTATTATTTTAAATGAATTTAAATATACTAGAGACCTTCTAAAACATTTTTGATTCGATAACACTATGATTACTGGCACTCCAATGAGTACTACTTGTAAGTTCGGTCTTGGTGAAAAATGAAAATATGTTGATCAAACAAGTAATAGAGGAATGATTGGAAGTTTACTTTACATGAATGCTAGTCGACCTAGCATTATGTATAGTGTGTTTATGTGTGCTCATTTTCATGAAAATCCTACGGAATCTCATTTAAATGTTGTTAAGATAATTTTCAAATACCTCAAGCATAATCCCAATCTAGGATTGTTCTATCCCAAAAAATAACCATTTGAGTTAGTCAGTACATCTGATGAAAAATTCAGTGGTTGTTAGTTAGATAGAAAAACATCTTTGGAACATGTCACATTTAATGAAATTCACTAGTATCATGGTATTTTATGTAACAAATCTATGTTGCATTATCTACTACAGAAGCAGAATACGTAGTTGCTAGCAGTTGTTGTGCACAAATTCAATGGATGAAACATACATTAATAGATTATGGATATCAATTCAGGCATGTACCTATAAATTGTGACAATACATGTTCTATTAACAACTCAAAAAATCAAAATTCACACTCTGAGACAAAGCATATTGATGTAAGACATCACTTTCTGAAAGATTGTTATCAGAAAAGTGATATCACATAGGAATTAATTAGAAATGAATATTATCTTGCTGATATATTCACCAAACCACTAAATTATGAAAGAATTAATTATATCATACATTAATTGGGTATGATAAATCATAATTAGTTATGTTACCATTTCATATCTTACTGTTTCTCACTTTATGGTTTCACAAGTCAGTGTCTTTAGATTACTATTTAACTCTAACAGTTCTATAATCTTATTGACTTAAGAATTAATATTTCATGTCTACTGTCTCATAGTTACTATTTCATGGTTACTATCTGGCACATACTATCTCAAACAATACAGTCACACAGTTTAGAAATCACACTATTATAGTATCACCGTGAATGCTTGTTACTTTCTCACCATGAATGACTATTATTGTCTCACTGTGAATGAATTTTAAGGTCTCACCATAAAGATTATATATTGTTTAATTCATAAATTATAACCTCTATCATGGTAATTCATTGTTTCTACTTTCCTGCACGTTTTCCCCACAACGCATGATATCCCTAAATAATAAAATAAAAGAAGTTTCACTCGTTCTTCAATCGATCTCTCTTCTCTACTCTTCTCTCATCTGTAACCCCTCTTTCAACACTTCTCTCTCAAACCTTTGTTGAATTCCTTGGATGAAATTCCCTTTGTTCTTCACTCCAATGAAGCACAGTTCATAGAAGAAGAAGAAAATCACAATAAAATTAGCACCCGAGGGCCCTCTAAATCCAAACCTAGTGAACATAGTAGTGGAACCTAAAAAAGAGATATGCCCTAACTGGCTTTTTTCAAGTAAGTCTTTTATGCTGAAAGTGCTAATAGAGTAAGTCTAGCCATATTGATTTACTAAAGAGGATAGGCCTATCTACCCGAAGCGGGTTGTCCAGTTTTACTAGTATATTCAATTATCAATTGATTCAAAAGATTTGTATGTTTTGAAAACATGGATTAATGGTAAAATTTGTACCTTTTTTTCGAGGTTATGGGCAGCATGCCTTAGGATACATCATGAGGGTATTTTTAGGACTTACAGAGAGGTTCTCCACAACCAAGTGAGTTCTTTGTTCTGGAAGAATCATTGAGAAGTTTTACTAGAAATGAAACCAGGAGGAGAGCCATATCTGCCATGATAGATGGTGAATCTAGACTCTTGTTTAAGTTTGTTCAGAATTTGGTTATCCCACAGAAAAATTGATTTTACTATACTCAAGTATCAAGATTTATTTTTGATAAATCTCATGAAAAATGGACATAAGACCAACCTTTAAAAGTATATAATACACCATATGTATGAGTTGATAAAAACAACCTCCAAGTCCACCTCCCTATTTTATTATGGTCTTATCTCAGCTACGCTTCATGTAAAGGGATTGGATGGACCAGATGAAGAAGTCGTCAAGGTTTATGAGTTATTTCTTTCAAAATTTATTGTAAAGAGAATCAATGTCAATTGGAAACCATGGAGGAATGTATTTGTGGAAGATAATGATAGGGTTTATGAATTGTTTAACCCAATGGAACACCCTTCAGGACTTACGGATGTCTTTGATCTTGGTTTGGAACTAGATGAGATTTTTGAATATTCTTATGTAGAAGAAGAAGATGATGATATTGTACCATCAAAAGAAAATATTCTAGATGAGGAACATAGTAGATCTTCTCCTCAATTCTTAATTGAATTGGAGGTGCATGTTCCTGATAAAGTTTATTCTCTTGAAGAACAACATGATTCAAAAGATTAATTTTTTGATAAGGGATGTGGAAATAGTGTTTTAGAAGAGAATATATAAGAATATATTCTTGTTGTGGAAGAAGCTACCCATGGGGAACTTCCAAATGAATAAGCTATTCCTAATTTTATTCCTTCTATTGAAGAGAAAATGGAGCAAGACAGTCAGTTGTATTGAAAGGAAATAGAAGAGGAAATTAGAAATGAAATTTTGGAGATAGATTAAGGATTCAAATCTATCAGTCCTAATAATGATGCACTTTTTGAGGGGGAGGAGCCCCCCCCCCAATCTGGAAGTTGTTGAGGTTCCTAATCTAGTTGATCCAAGATCACTGGATAAATGGTGTAAATTTCACATTTATTATGATGTTAATGATTCACATGAAATCTTAGTAAACGGTCTTAATCTGTCTATTTTGTTTTAGTTGAAATCAGTTTCTGATATTTTCCGTGCAAAGGAACTGGATCTTGTCTTGGCTCCTATTTCCAAGCCTTCACAGGAATCTCCAAAATTGGTGAATCAGGATGATCTAAAAGACTTTGGAGACACTATTTTGGATGGAGTTGAGAAACTCATGAACACCCAACCATCTCCTGTAACTAATATGAGTGAAAGTGATGCTTTACTATTATAGTAAATAGTTATATGGATGATTCAACCCAAGATGATTCATGAGATTCAAGAAGTCAGATTTGAGAATAAACCACTCAGTGATGATGTAAATACTCTAAGAGGTATGGTTGAAGTCATGCAGAGAGTGATAACTTCAAAAATAGAACCCCCTTCTCATCCTAAAAAGGATATTGTCACATTGATCCCACAAAAAGTAGACTCACAGATTCAACATCATCTAACCACTTTAGCTGACAAAGTAGCTGAAGGATAAAAAAATATTGCTCAAGAGATGTGTGAGCTTGTTATTAGACTTAACAAGTAAACTAATGATTATAAGGGGTTCCTCTATAAAGTTATCAATCAAATTAAATCTCATTCCTCGGCAGTCACTTATTCTTGTACTACTGGGAAAACATCTCAACCTTCTTTAAATAGTGATATGCTCTTAACAGTTATCAAAAAAGAACTGCAGTTTGTGCATAGTGGCTTTGATAAATAATCTCTATCTGAAGTTATCAAGAAGAGTGTTAGAGTTCTTGATTTGGTGTGAATCCATTCCAAGATTTCTAATTATGCTCAGCTAGAAATTTCTAAGAAAGTGGACTTCTACTTCAATTAGATCGTCTCTAAGAATGACATGACAAACCACTTCAAGTATCATGTACAGACTCTGAGGATCCATCCTGCAACTCAATATTTCCAAACTCAAGTCCAAAATCTCGAAAAATTTACTCCTTTGTTAGATAAGTTTACAGAGAACAATGATGACATTGAGAAAGCTACGACGTATGGTGGTGAAATCAGTGCTGATTTTATCATGATTTTAAGGCCTTATCTTCATGTTCAGAGTACTTCCATTATCAGTCTTGCAACTACACCTCTAAGATCTGGTGTTATTACCTTCTCACCCTCTGCCCTGGCCTCCACATCTATGTCTGTCAGTCAAGCCCTGAGTCAGATCCGGCCTTTAATCCATTATCAAAAGTTGCCTTGGTCTTCTACTACACCTACATTGTCCCATTTTGTTTTTCAAGGACTCCCTTTACCTTATCTATCAATTGGTTCATTCTCTTCCTCAACTTCAACCTCTTCTCTTATGACTTCTTATTCGAATGTTGCAGCCAAGGGAAATGAGAAGACAAGAGGGTTATGAAGAATAGTTATTAATATCTTTTTATGGGGATACTATTTGTATTCTTGTTCTTTACTGCTTGTACTACCATTTTTTATCAATCTAAAGCATTATGATTATTTATTTTCTAATTATTATTTTATTCTTCTTGGTAATCTCAAAAAGGGAAGAGATATGTTTTCTATATTCACTAAATGAAAATTAATGAAGAGACACATTACCTAAGAATAAATATCTCACTCACATAATTTTTGACCATCAAAAAGGGGGAGATTGTTGGACTCCTAATGTATTAATCTTGTTTTAATGATCACAAATCATATATATTTACTAAAGCCTATTACTCCTGTGTAATCTATCTCAAATTATATATACATATGATTAGTATCATTATGATTTAAATAAACCTATCGAAGATCTTAAATGCTATATATTAATTATAGTTATTTTACACTATATTTAATTCATTTCATAATTATTTCTTTGAAGATTGACTAAGTCTAAACAATTTTATGAATATCATTGTTTAAGTCTATATAGAGATATTTGACTAAGTCTGAGAAACCATGAGTCTACCACCAGTTGTTATTTTCTGGACAAGAATGTAAACATCGTCACCATCCTGACATAGTCACCATCCAGACATCGTGACCATCCAGACACCCTGACCATCCAGACACTGTGACCATCCAAACACCATCACCTTCTAGACACCATGATCATCCCCACACCGTCAACATCCAGACACCGTGACGATCGAGACACCTTGGCCATCCAAACACCATGACCATCCAAACATCGTGACCATCCAGACACCGTGACTATCCAGACACTCTGACCATCCAGACACCATCCCCATCCAGGCACCGTGACCATCCAGACACCATCACTATCCAGAAACTGTGAATATCCAGACACCGTGACTAGACACCGTGATCCTAACACTGCATCTGTGCGACCAGTTCCTGATCTCTATAAGATTATGCCATCATAGTTGTATCTTATCTCAAACACAAAGAAGGAGACATTGTATAATTGAGACACCTTTTCATAAAGGCATCGTTTATAGACAAACTATGACATTGTTCCAAAATTTGTTTTTTCGTTTTTTCATTTAATTTATAACTATCATATTTAAAACATTTAAATGCACTGACATAATTAATGTTTCTTTTTAGACATATATTCATACTATACGAGGTGCGAGGTGAAAAATAAATGCATTATGTTGGCTCCAACACACGCACTTCAAGAATAAAAGTGAAGTATGGCCCGGAAACAAGAGAGAGTGAAACAACAAAGTACACAAGAGTTTTCCTAAAAACACGAAGCGACACATTCAACTCAACATTCCTGAAGAACACAAGAATAATTCTTACAACAAAAGTCTAGACACCATAGATCAGAATCGTCGAGCACAGCTTTGCATTGACAATACCACAAAGAATATGAGCCAGATCTTGTTGAATGATGAAAATATATTTTCCATGTGAAGAATCTATTTCTACATTTGATTCATCTCAGAAGTCCAGAGCTTCATAGACTAGAACTCAGAGCACTTCTAACCATATCTCATCATTTTTACTATGTTGTGTCTTATTTATCTTATCTTTTGAGCAGTGTGTATGTCTGTATAAAACACACACTATCTCCTACATAAAACTAAAGGATACAAGATATCTTCCCTCTAACACCTTTTTTCATTAGTGTATTCCCACAGATAAGTGTGTCAGAGGTTGTCAGTAACCTGTTAGTTCGTACATACGAAAAATTGTGGAAGAGCTCATGTGACCTGGATAGTATTGTGTACTATTGTAAAGCCTGATACAGGCTGTGTATCTAGTTTATTTATATAAACTACTTGGTGTAAGGTGATCACCAAGTAGAGAAGATTATGTCTCAACTTGATACTTAACCAGTTGTTTTATATCTGATGTGTTATCTATTTTAGTTGTCTCTACATTAATATTTAATTCATTATTCACTAAATTTACTTTGATAGTTAATCTTGGAAAGAAGTTAAAATTGTATTGCCTTATTAGAATAGCTTCAAATGTAATGTTAATATACAACAATAAGATTACTGAAAATTAATCAATCTTCTATGTAGTTATTTAAATAGTTAAATATTAATAACAGTATAGCCTTGATTAACTAGGTTGTATTTATCTTTATTAGGGAACCCTTTTAAGAATACTTTTTAAATTGAAACTTTGAATAGATACTCTATTCCCCCCCCCCCCCGCTTGAATACTCTACTCCAACCAATATCATTTCTAATGATCGATTGAATCTAGCCTATTGATGTTTGGTCTAGTTTTCTCTTTGGGAATAAGGAAAATGTTAGAGTCCTCAAGAATATTTAACTTGTGATTCATTTATACATACATCATTCCCAACTACCTCTATCGATCTCTTATACTGATTTAAGAGGATTATGAATTTATAATGTGTGCAACAAGAGTTTAACAATGTAATGAGAGTGATATAGAGATACTCAGGGGTTTTTTTGCTTGTGGGGAGCTGAATATTGCCATTTTTAGGGACCCATAGGTTATACACATCACTATTATGGAATTTTGGGGAGACAAATCTATAGATAAGGGATTCCCACATGAAATGATTACACTATTAAAATATCATATTCATTTTATTAATCATAAATAATTAGGGGTATATATGTTATAATGAAATGTGTAAGGGCTGTGAATTTAGGGGAATCTCCAATATCTTGATAGTTTTTGTAGATAATTCTATTTGTTTAAGGGATCTACCTCTTGTTTGATAACATCCTTATTATGGAATGTATATTTTATCCTTATTAAATTGTCCCTTTTCATTTTTCATTTATACTGTAGGGGTTTTACGTCACACTATTTTACCACTACCACTACCTAAAATGAAAATATTTTTGATTTGTTCAGGTTGGTGGAATTATTCATCACCATCAGCCCAAAAAATACCATTAAAATGATTGAATATGTTATTATATTTTACTATATCAGTGGGGTTATACTTAGGAGTAAATATTAATTTATATTTATATGAAGAAACATGTGTAAAGGGGTTTTCCAACTCAGAATTAGTGTCTTATCATGCATTAAAATTCCCTTCGTAGTATCCTGTCCAAATGGGGGGTAATCATTTATGCACTCTTATTCATTCCCATCATTGGTTACCTTGGGTAATAAGGATGTAGTATCCCAATCATTCAAGAATTTACGGCCCTCATATGAGTCCATAATAGGTCTCGATATCTCATTATGAGTGTATCATCCTATATAATTGTAGTCTAGATTTTTTATAATAGTGAGGAGGTATTATTATGTCTAATCTCAAGTGTATTTACATGAGGGAACACTATAAAGAGTAAAAAATCTGCATCTATAACAGTCCAGCATTGAGGGCCCTCATCTAATTTTCTGTTAGGTCTGGAGGAAAAATCATTCTACAGATTGGGTTACACCTTATTTGTGTATTCTTATTTTTTTCCTCCACTAGAAGCTCCTCTATAGTGGGGATAATATAATGTTGAAGGTGAATGGATTTAATATGCTCATATACTTCTATTATTCTAATTAAATTGACAATATTGTTTTCTATCTCCTTCACCACCATTTAAAAAGATGTAGAATCCCGTAAAGGGTTATTGTATCCTTAGGGGACATCCACAAGAATATTCCCCTCATACATAGTCATTGTTATGGTTCCCTTAATTCCATTTCCTTAGTTATAAGACTCAGGGAATTTATTTTTAGTGAAATTGGAAGACATGATCTTGTCTTTCCCTTTCCAATTTTGTTAGGTCCCATCATCAATCCACCTTGTTTAATAGAAATGACATGCCTTGTCTCTATTGCAATCATAGTATATGTGATCAAATATATTGTAATTAAATTATAATTTGGTGTTCCTCTCAGATTTAATATCATGTTTGAAACTATAATCTCTATTTTTTAGAAAAAATTCTTCCACTAGTGTCATAAAATTTTCAACATCCACCAGACTCCTGGAATAATGCCTGAATAATTGGTAATATATTTTTTTCCATCCAAATAGTGTTACTAACTTAAGATTTTTTATTATATTGGATCTATGGGTTCTAATACAGTCAACATAGATTACAAATGCTTATCAAAACTTGCATATGATTATTCCTAACATTTCTAGGATCAAAAATATGATCCCATTTGTGTATTCTCATGAATTGAGGTTTCAAAGAGACCAACCCAAATCTCCACACCATCCCATTTCAATATTCTGAATTGAAGACAACATGATATTATCCTCTTACCATATTAATCATCCTATAACCATAAAATCCCAAAATCTATGTAATACTTGAAAAATATCATTAAAATTCCAAATAATCTCTATAAAAGCCTACTCTTTGTTGCGCATTATTTCACAATTTATTACATAATACTACACAAAATACAACCCAAAAGTTCAAGATGTATAGTGTCATTAGTTTATAGGTACATAGAATAATATCATGAACAAGGTATATAACCACATTATTTAAAACTTATTTAACATACTTCTAAAATTCCCTAGATTTTAAAACTACATGGGATAACCTTCGCAATAAACATACGGGGTGAGATAAAAATCCCAATAAGGGTCTAAGAATGTAATAATGTGGTACATAATAGAAAATTGGAATATAAATGGGGAAAAAATATTATGAATCATAAAAAAATAGTGATACTTGATATAGCATAATAATCATGACATAGGAAATGTGGAACAACTTAAAACACAACATCAAAAACATAGTTCAATGCTAAACCGCCATGAAGTCATGGTTGAAAAAAACCAAAAATTAATTATTTTCACTCCAAATTCAAACATGAAATATAATGAGAATAAACATTACACAATTCATTGTACCACTATATACTTCATTGCACACCCATCACTTTCATTTAATTATCATGCTTAAGGTTCCACAACGATCATACAACATTGATACATTCATCATTATATTTTGTTAAATTATAAAGGATCTTGGAATAAAAACATAATTATTTCCAAGTTAACTAGATATAAATATATAATGGGGAATACCCCTTATAGAAAACCAGTATGATATTCACTAAACAATTGTTTTGGCCTGAAAAATCATGGTGAAATTTCATCAGCATAATGAAATCATAAAAAAAATTAATAAAATTGTTTGATGATAGAGAATGGGGTCTCTCATAATTTGAAAACAAATTATATAGTAAGGATTATATGGAATAACATATCCCATATTGATCTAATTAATATTAAATCCATACGGTAAATATGACACTTGAATAAAGAGAATAAATTAAAAGATGCCTTACAAAATTTTGTTGTGGTAACAGGGGTACATAAAAGATCGTGGAAGGGATTAATGATTGTTAAAGGGGGTTGAAATCATTTATAAATTAAATATATTTATATTTAAATGTGAAATATCATATCCCAATGTAATTAATTAGAATTTAAGATCCATAACATAACATAAGTGCTTCAATGGAAAAGAGAAGAGATAATTCCCTTAACTGGAGAGTGACTCAAAATTTGTGGGAGGAACTTCTTCAGATATTAGGTCTTCCTTGGGAGGAATCTAGAGTGGGTAGGGTAGATTAAGGAAATGATTGAAGGTTTTTAAGATAATATAAATGGGATATTTGGTGGATTTATATAGTAAATGATTGTGGAATTCTCTATTCTTTCTCAAACATTGGTTTTCGAATCAATCTAACAAAATAACCAAACCACAATCCTTCCCATGGTTTCTTAAAAAGTGGAATGGTATTCATTAATTTATAATTCCATGTTCTGAACTTAATAAAATAATACCCTTGATGATGTTGAATTGAGTCACACTCTAAAAGAAATTATTTCTAAATCATAAAATATATTAATGGGTTTGAAGGATTAAGAAATGTTTTATAAAATTAATAAATCAAAAATAAAATCACAATATTTTATAGTTAAAACAAATATTTTGTCTTGGATACTATTTATAGTATTTATTACATCACTTTTGGGTCATTGCAATGTCATAATACCCACCATATATTTATACTGTATTTTATTTTTACCCAAAAATTCTACTCTCTTAGAAAATTATGAAAAATTAGCTATTGGACAATTTCAAAATTATAATTACAAAAATAATATTTATTTTATCTAAATAGTTTTCTATATATATGTTCATTTTCAATTTTAAAAAAATAAATGAAATTTATCGTGAAATGCTAGGTTTTTGGAAAATAATTGTTCTTTTAACCCATATAAAAATTACATTTGAATTCATAAAAGTCATGTCATAATTTATATTTAATAAAAATTATTTCATAATAATATGTTATTAAAAAAATTAGCTCAAATATACATTAATTTACCAAAATAAATTCCTTAATTGAATTTTAATATTACATATAAATACAATTTGTTCTTTATTATATCAAAATAAAAATCATTTATAAAGATAGCATAATTGGGTGAAAATATATTCATTATTATAAAAAAATAATGTACATAATCATATTACTATTTTATAGATAGATATCCCTTTAATACACAAGAAAATTCCCTATGAGTAGGGTGTCTAATGGTGGTACTTTCATGGGGCGGTTTGGAAAACATTGTTTGGGATATGATCTTTATGAGCTTGAACATATCTCATAAATAGTTTGTATCATTCTTAAGTTATTTTATATTATCCTTTTATTGGTCAAGGTAAAATCACAATGATGTTTTCTCACTCGGATTCTCTGAAAAATGGGCTTCATAGGGTACAATTCTACTAGTTGAGGTCATCACTTCATTTTTTCGGGTCAGTTGGATTTGTAAACACCATTATTTATACTAATCATGTGATTAATTTTAAAATACTATATTAACAAGGTTATGGATATAGGGTTGTATTTTAAATCCAATTGTATATAATAAAACAAAATAAGTCAAAAAAGTATCTACAACAGTTTTACACAATATGAAATTTAATCAAAAGGGGAATTTTATTTATAATAGTCTGGATCATTGAAATATTCCCCCTTAAGAAATTTCATCCTTGAAATTTTCAGTTCCCAGACTAAAAAAATATTAGGGTAACTCTACTTTATCACTTACCCATGTCCCAATGCCGCTTCTTCAAACATTTGGTTACTCCATAACACATTTACAATGTGTATCGTCTTATTTTGTATAACTTTGTCGATATGATCTAAGATCATAATTGGATGTTCCTAATAATAATGATCATTTTACAATGGAACAACCTATATATTTAGTATATGTGATGGGGTAGTTATTTACTTTCTCAAGAGGGATACATTGAATAAATCATTTACATGAGATAGTTTTGGTGGGAGTTCTAGTTGATAGGACACCACTCTAACACAGTCAAGGATCTCTAAGGGGATGATGCATAATAGACTAAGATTTCCCTTAATCCCAAATATCATCACTTTATTCCATGAAGATATACAGAGAAAACCCATTTATCCAACATAAAACTCTAGTTCTAGTGGAATATTGTTAGTATAGCTCTTCTAACGTCTCTAAGTAACCTTGATGGGATGCTGAATTGTCTTACCCTTTTCTATAATTTTCATAAAAATTTCATGACTATTTGGTTTTTGTTCCCCAAAATTATCCCAACCTGAATGTGTTAAAAACCTCTTACCAAAATGGTCTACGGGGATAAATTTGTCTGCTCGAGTGAAAATTGTTGTTGTCAGAGATCTCGACCAAAGGTAGATGTTGGTCCCATCTTCTTTTGAAGTCCATAGAACATGATCCTAACTTGTATTCTAGTGTATGAATAGTTAACTTTTATTGTCCATAAGTTTGAAGATGATAGGATGTACTGAATATCAACTCAATATTTAGATATTATTTTAGACTTTTCCAGAACATTGAAGTGAATCTCAGATCTCAATCAGATACAATCGATAGTGTTACTTCAGGTAGCCTTAACACTTTTATGATATATATTTTTTCCAAGTTGATTGAGTGATAAATCCTCCCAAATCCCAATAATGTGAGCTATATGTGTAAGAAGATCTACAAAAACTCATTTATAATTCTTTCCCTGGATGTTTTCATATTTGTTGTGACAAATTCCTTAGTGATTTGTTCCCATTTTATAGTTAGTATAGGTAATTGTTTCCTCATCTACATAGACTTATAACTTTTAGCCTTCACTTGTTAACATACCAGGCACTTTGATGTATATTCATCAATATCCTTCTTCATATTGCCCAGAAAGAGTTCTATCAAATTTCATGATACATATTATTTCTTCCTGGGCGAATAAAGAAAGTTTAACTATGTGTATCATCCAATAATTTCTTCTATATCTTAGTATTTGATGGTCCATATAGTCATCACCCAAATATCACAACTCCTTTTTTATTGACACTAATCTCTGAGGACTTCATATTTCTTATAGTTTCCTATTTATTCTAATTCACACATCATCCCTTTGAGTGTTCTTTAAAATATTCAAAAGAGATAGTTGTCGAATCATTTGGGAAAGGATTGATGATTTTCATTATATTTTGATTCCAATGTCCATAATCTTCAAGTCTAAAAAGATCAGATACTTTTTAGTTCTCATCAATGATAGAATTTTATGATTCATTCCACTTAGATTATCTTCCACATTATTATATTTATAAGGATAGTAGTAGATTGAGTATTAATTGTCCTTGATCATCTCTAACCATTTTCTTTTGTGCATATTCATCTCTTTCTGTGTGAATATATATTTGAGAATTTTTTGATCCGTATATATTCCACGCATCTCCAAAAATTGATAATACCACCATATTTTTTTACTGAATATCACTACAGCCAACTCTAGATCATGAATCAGGTAGTTATGTTCATAAAATTTCAACTTAATTGAAGAATACTATATGGTTTTTTTATTCTTCTTTAACACACAACCCAATCCCTTCTTTGAAGAATACTTGGATATGACAAAAAATTCTACTTGTGGGTACTATGAGAATAGTGGTAGTTATAAGCCTCCTTTTTAGTAATTGAATCTCTACTCACAATCATCATTACAAGAAAACATGACTCCTTCTAATTTATTTTGGTTAGAGGGTTTCAAAAGGATGATACCTTTCTGGAAAATCGACAATAATACCTAGATAATATTGGGAAATCACAGATATAAGTCAAATATATTGGCCTCAATCATACATAAATTACTTCTATTTTTGAAGGGTTTATATCTATATCCCATTTCTTTTTATTATATGCCCCAATAATGAAACATCCTCCAAACAGTACTCACATTCTCTATAATTGGAATAAATCTTATCATTTTGCAATGTATTTAGAATATTTCTCATGTGCTCCTCCTACTCCTCCTTGGTTTTGGAGTATATTAGAATATCATCTATAATGAAAACCACAAATTATTAAAGTTAATATATAAATAATATATTCATCAAGTCCATGAAGATTGATAGAGAATTAGTGAGTCTAAATGGAATTACAATTATCTCATAGTGCTAGTATTTTTTAGGAAAAGCCGTCTTGGGGATATCCTCCACATTCACCATAACATCTTAACATCCTGACCGTAGATCCAGAATGGGAAAGTTATTTTCTATAAATTTCTAATTGAAAAAGTTATAAAACCATGTATAGGGATAGTTTTTTTATCAGGAATTTTATGAGATCATGATAATCAATAAAAATATGCGTTGAATCATCCTTTATTCGGATAGAGAGGATCGATGGACCCCACAATGAATCACTTGGGCATGTGAACACTTTTTCCATATTCACATGTAGTTTTTTTTTCATCTACTCAAGTTATAAACCATCCATTCTATATAGAGTCTTGGAAAATAGAAATTACCATGGTGTGAGATTAGTTGAAAATTCAACCACTCATCTTCAAGGAAGGCCACGAAATTCTAGAGGAAGCACATCATTATATTCCCTTACAATGGTCGTGTCTTCAAGGTTGAAATTTTACTTATACATAATTATTTGAGCAATATACGCTTGATCATAGGGAAATAATATCCACAAATGATATGTTGGTCTTAAAGAGGATTTATCCTCCTCCTTGTAAGTGTACAAAAATTGGGATTGATTTGTAATAGGATGAGTGATTTCCTTATCATGAAAATTAATGTTGGATATAAATAGGGAATGAAAATCCTTGCACATAATTGCATAAAATTCCACCATAGTATGAAGGGGTTCCCTAGAAAGTTCATCAGACATATTATGATAGGGGTGGAGTTATTTACTATGGATTTAATAATTTTCCCATTTTTTGTTTTCAACAATAGCTACACTTACATCGTTTGTGGTGGTTTTTACATAATTCAACTAAAATTTCATGACCTGACGGAAGGAAATGAACAAGAATCAAATAAGTAAGTTAGATATTATTGAATGAATAACTATAGTACCTGTCAACACATCATTTTGATGATCCACCTTAGTGGTTGTGATAGGAAAATATCTCCCTTGCTTCCTAGGATGTTTTTTGTAGTCTCTAAAAACCCTTTTATTAGTTCATTTAATTTCAAAGTTCCCTTGTTTCATGTTGTTTATGTAATGAACAATGAACTAAGGGTTGACCGAATCATTCAATTCCTGTTTTTTATTAGTGGGTTTATCCTATTGGAAATCGGTAGATAGGCATCCATCTTACCCACACCAAAACCATTTCCACATTCCCCTTAGGAAATTTTTGGGGTTATTCTTTCCAAACCATTGAAAAGTGGGTTTTTGAAATATCATAGCACAATTAGATTTCTCTATCAGACCCCCAGAATTAAACTCCACATTATGCTTCTTATCCTCATGATACCCTAAGATTTTTTATATCCATTTAAACTTTGGGGGAAAATTAAAAAATTTCATCAAAGCTATCAAAGTCAAGAATTTCATGGTATTTTTGTTTACTAGTTTTTATCCCACAAAACATGTGGTCAACATTGCATTTAGGAAAATGAAAATTTCGGAGGTGTATCATTCATGTGTTGTGATTTTTTCTCATATGTCCCAATATATTCATCATCTTTCTTCTTATGGGAAAGGAAATCCCTTTCCATTTTAATACTATGAGTATGTGGAAAATATTAAAAAAAACATTTTCTGAAATTATATCTACTCTATCATTTTGATCTCCTCCTTATGTTTCATATTCTTGATCATTATCCAACATTTATTTACCTCTACATCTATAAGATAAAAAGATAGCAGAACCATCTCTTGTTCAGAAAATTAAAGGATGGAGAATATATTCTCAATTGAGTTGATCCATTTTCCCATGATTAAGGTGTTAGATTATCAATTTAAAGATAGAGACCTTTGTCACATAATGGTCTTCATTGCAGATTTTTCACTCTTATGAGGAGTTGGTATATCCTCCAAATCATAATTTGTATTCAAAACATAAGAAAATATAAATATTATTAATATAATGTTTTTGGTTCATACTACCATCAATTTGATTATCTCATTAGGGCAGTCATCACATTTCCTTTCTCATTGGTTTTTAACTGATTCCTCATATTTTTTAACTGATCATAATAAGGCGTGTTTTTGTGTACTAAGTTAAACCGAGTCATGTACAGATATAACATCATCGTATTTCAAAAGGAAACACTATGTGCTTTAATGAACTACTAAATACTATGTAACCTATATAACCTAACCATTAAACATATTTTTCTACTTCTGTAAATTGAATTTTGAAAAACGGTCATCTACAATTGTGTTCAGTAAGTTATTTGTAATATGATAGAACTAAATTTCTTTTTTGGTGAGCAGTAACATACCCTTATAAATCGTAATATGAATAGTAATATGACCCAAATGAATATTAATATATATTATTATTTTATTTTATTAATTCTTTAAGATATTTACATCTTGATTAATTTTTCAATGTGATATAAAAGCAGTTATAGTTTTAAAATTGTTAATTTTTGAATAAAGTATAATTTTATTTTAAAATTAAATTAATATTATTTAGAATTTTTTTCCAGAAAATGGAGTTCATTTTTTAATTCTTCATGTCAAAAAATGGTTTGGTTTAATTTTTTGGATTTTTCTGAAATTCTTGAATTTCTTATGAATATTGAAATACAGAAAAATACTGTATATTCCAATAATCAGTTAAATACACTATTTATGACATCATAAGTGATTTAAGACCACTTGGTTCGGAATTAAATTCCATTATTAATATTGGAGTCACATGAATTAAGATTATTCAAATTCTAGGGAAAAATATTCTAATAACGAATAAACTAATTAAAAATACCTCCTCTCCTCCTCTATAAATACCACCATCATTCCCCACTTCCTCCCACAACTCTCAAGCCTTCATCCTTTCCTATTTTCTTCCCAATACTCCTCCCAAGGATCTTACCCACGTCCTATAGATTCTTGTCTGACCAAAAAGCCAAAACCAATGTCATTAAGAAGGATGTCAAGGAGAAGAGATCAAGAGGCAAACTTTATATTTTGTTTTCTTTCATTTCTTTTCATTTTCTTTTCAATTATTCTTATTTCCTCACAACACCTTATCGAAGATGCATGAATGATCTAGTATCTTATATATTCTGGATTTAATCAGGTTTATGGATTACACCCCAACATATTTCTTCTCCTCTCTCTCTTATTCAGGATATTAAAACACCATCTGTGATATGTCGAATTACCAACATCATGGATGATGTGATTTCAATTTCTTTTACTTCTTTCAAGACTGGCCAGGAAACCAATTTTATGGTTGAAAAAGATTATAATTTATGTATTATATCTTATATAAGGTTATGGAATCATTTTATTCCCATGTTATTAATTTATTTAACAAATGAGTTCATTAGGATCGAAGAATCGCCAAAATGTCCTAAACAAATATAAAATATGTTTTAACTTATGAATCATCTTCAGATTATAATTCAAAATGATAAATCGTATAATTTATGGTTCTGTAAATATGTAAATACAATTCCATTCTGATTCTTGTAGTTTCACTTCCAATCGACATGAATATCAATCATTAACCGATCATGGGAATAGTGAAAAGAACGCACCCAAAACAATGTAAGGAACAAAATAAAAACAATTAAAGGGTTAAATGATGTAACTAAATTATCTTATAAAGTATTATAAACAAAAATATGTTTCTATAAGATATTAATTAAAAAATTAACCATTATATAGGATTTTTAAATGAGTTTGAATTATGAAAAACCCGAGGTAAGGGAATTCTTAACCTGATTTCCATTCTTTAGGTTAATATTATAAATAATTATTTATGTGGTATTATAAAAATTTCATGATTAATTTTTATTATATTAAGTTTAATTTTGTTTATTTACATTTTATATACATATTCCATCCACTCTAATACATATCACTTCAATTATATGATATTTTGTAAAAAAAATTTCTTCTAAAGTCATGTTTTGGAAAATTCAAAAAACAATGTTTTTATGAAATTATTCATATTTTATGATTATCTTCTAGTTTTTGGGAATTAGTTATAATAAAAGATGGGGACTATATCTCCTTCCAATTCTTTGGTAACGTGTAAGTTGGAGGTCAGCCATATGGTTACTCTAACTGTAACAGCATGGTTACACCAATTTTAAGGTAGCCGTTAGGGCTACAAGATTATGTAAGTAATTCCCCATGATATATTTATAGTTATATTAATGTTCTTATTTTTTAGGGATCTTGTGGAAATTTATTTTTTCACAAAGTATGTTTATATGGGTGAAAATTATTTCATTTAAAAATGACTTTATACATTACAAGTATTCATACACTAGTGTTTTCTTTTTTTTCTCTTTATATCCCTTACTGATATATTCTTCTAATCCAATGTTTTTAAAATGTTTTTCACATTAATCCTTAATAGTTAAAAGGGTTGTTATGGTGTTAATTCAAATGAATCCAGTTACTTTTGTTAGCTATTAATTTTTATAAACTCTGATTCAATACATGGAATTTTTTTTCTAATTCTCTAGAACCAATACTGGAAAAGATCATTACTTGTATAACATAAATTAATTTTTTTAGTTATCTATTATAAAAATAAAATACACATCATGTTTTAGTACTTAATTCTAAAGTGCAGGTTTATAGATTTATAGGTTGTATTAGAGGAACAAACTAGAACACTATAGAGATTAGATGTTGGTGTTTTTTTAAAAAAATTGTTATTGAATTTACTTTTGAACATATAGTTAATTATATACAGATAATATAATCCTTTTTGATAATTTTTTATATTTATATTCATAATTATAAGTATAATTAATGAATTGCGAGAGCGTAATTAATTTAAAGTGGGGATAATGTAACATCTTGAGATTTTAAAAGGAAACACTATTTGCTTAAAAGAACAACTAAATACTATGTAAACTTTATAAGATAACAATTATACATAATTTTCTGCTTCTGTATTTTGAATTTTGAAAAATGTTAATCTACAATTTTGATGAGTAAGTTATTTGGAGTCAGATATAACAAATTTTTTTTGGAGAATATTAATTTACCATTGTGAATAGTAATATGAATTGTCATATGACCCTAATGAATATAAAATTATACAATTATTTTATTTGTTTAAGTATTTAATATAATGACATGTTGATTAATTTTTCAATGTGATATTAAAGCATTTAATGGTTTAAAATTGTTAATTTTTGAATAATGTATGATTTTATTTAAAAATTAAATTAATAGTATTTAGAAATTATTTTCAAAAAATGGAGTTCATTTTTTAATTCTATTCGTCGAAAAATTGATATTGTGAATTTTTGGGATTTTTCTAAAATTCATGAATTTTTGATGAATTGTGAAATACTGTAAAATACTGTATAATCAAATTATCTGATAAATACACTATTTATGATGTCATAAGTTATGTAAGACCACTTATATTGACCTGAAATGCCATTATTACTATGTGGGGTCACATGAAATAAGATTATTCATAGTCTAGAGCAAAAATATTATAATAATGATTAAAATAATGAAAAATACCTCCTCTCCTCCACTATAAATACCACATTCATTCCCCTCTTCCCCCCAAACCTCTAAAACCATGATAATTACCTATGTTCTTCCCAATACACCTCCCAAGTCTCTTCCCCACGTCCTAGAGCTTGTAGTCCCCCAAAAAGGCCAAAACTTAAGGCCTTAACGAGGTTCTCAAATAGAAGAGATCAAGAGGTAAAAATCCTCTTTTGTTTTATGTCTTTTATTTTTATTTTGTTTTAAATTATTCTTATTTCATCACCAACCCTTATCCAATAGGTATGAATAATCTAGTATGTTACATATTCCAGATTTTATCATTTTTATGGAATACTCACCATTATATTTCTTCCCCACTCCCTCTTATTCAAAAAATTAAAACACTGTATTTGATGTGTCGAATTACTGACATTGTGGATGATGTGATTTCAATTTATTTTACTTATTTCAAGACTGGTCATGAAACCAATGTCATGGTTGAAAAAGATTATAATTTATGTATTATATATTATATAATCATCTGGAATCATTTTACACAAATTTATTAAATTATAAAACAAATGAGTTCATTACGATCGAATAATCGCCAAAATTACCTAAACAAATGTCAATAATGTGTCAACTTATGAATCATTCTCATGTAATAATTCAAAATGATAAATGGAATAATTTATGGTTCATAAAATATGAAAGAACCGTTCCATTATAATTATATATTTTCACTTCTAATCAACAAAAATATCCATCATGAACCGATCATGGGATCCTTGTAAAGAACACACCCAAAACAATGCAAGGAACAAAATAAAAACAATTAAAAGGTGAAATGATATAATGAAATGATAATTTCAAGTATTATAAAAAACAAAATGTTTCCTTAAGATATTAATAAAACTCTTTTAACCACTATACATGAGGTTTAAATGAGTTTTATGTAAGACAAACCTGAGGTAAGGGAATTCTTAACCCGATTTCCATTATTTTGGATAACCATATACTTAATTATTTATGTGGTATTAAAATTGTTTGTGTGATGAATTATGATTATATTATTTTTAATTATGTTTAGTTAATGTTTATATACATATTCCATCCCCACTATTACATCTCATTTCAATTATATAATTTTTTGTACGGGGTTTCTCTTCTAAAATCATCTTTTAAAATTATATTTTACAAAATTCAAAAAACAATGTTTTTGTAAAATTATTCATGTTGTATGATTATGTTCTGGTTATTGTTAATTGTTTCTGATAAAGTGTGGGACCTATTTCTCTCTTTAATGCATTGGGTATGTGTAAGCTGGAGGTCAGTTGTATGGTTACTCCAAGTGTAACTACGATGGTTACACAAATTATAAGGTAGTCATGAGAGTTACATGATTATGTAAGTAATTCCACAAGATACCTTTATGGTTTTATTTATGTTCTTATGTTTTTTTGGATTTTGTGGAAATATCATGTTTCAATTTGTAATTATATATGGGTGAAAAATATGACTTTTGAAAATGATTTCATTCCCTAAAATTATTCATAGACTAATTCTTTCATTTTACTTTTTATATCCCTTACATAGCAATTTTCCTCATCCCATGTTTCTAAAATGTTTTTCATAGAAATCCTTATATGTTCAAAGGGCGGTTAAGGTTCTAACATAGATGAATCCTGTTATTTATTTTAGCTATTAATTTTTGTAAACTATGATTCAATATATGTAATTTGTTGTCTAATTCTCCAGAACCTATACCAGAAAAGGTCATCATTTGTATAATGTATTGTGTCTTTTTCGATTAACTATTATATAGAAAAAAATACACAGCATGTTTTTGTTATGAATCTATAATTGTGGGTTTAGTTTTTTACTTCATCACACCTTATTCAAGTTGTTAGACTTAGTTATATTTTGTCATGAAAAATGACCACATCTAGTATCTATAGAGGGATGTATTTTCGTGATAAACCACTTACTTTGTACTTACCAAAATTTATGGATATTGTTTTACACTGTGTATTATTCCAAAGTAATGATTCAGAATTTTCTAATCATAATCACAATAATAACAAAAAGTTTCCTCTAATACTAATTATAACAACTCTTCTCTTTTTTAAAATTTAAAACATCATTTATTTGATATATGTATACTTAATATAACATGGAATATTGAGAAGTCTAGTTTATTTGGTAATTAGGTACATTGATTAATATCTTGACCATTGAATACAACAACATTATTAAAAAAAATCCTTGACATGATTCTAAAATTTTGTGTCTTTTAAAAGTGCACAGGATAACATGGGGTAAAACATATGAAATGGGTGAGATATAAATACCAATGCGGGAATAAAAATTGAATAAGATGGTTCAAGTTATAAAATGGCATAATAAATTTGGTATAAAAATAGTATTAATCCTAAAGATTTACAATGATGCCCTATATAGAATGATAATCATAACATGTGTAATGTGGAAACAACTTAAAAAAAATTGCATCATAATCATAGGTCAAAGACATATTTCCAAGGCTTTATAGTGGAAAAGTCCACATAAAAGAATCAGATACACTTACAGTACCAACATGATGTCCGATGTTAATAAACATTACCAATGCACTGGAATGCTCTATAATTTTGAGTGCACTCATCACTTTCATTTCAGGATCATGAATAAGTGTGTCATATAGATCACACAACATAGATTCATTCATCATCATTTTTATTCCAAATTTAACAAGTGTGGAAAATATACATATATGTCAAAATTCAATGAAGTATAAATTTATAAAGTTTAATACCCTTGATTGTAAATGGGTATCATATTCAAGAGAAATTATTATGATATGGAAAATCGTGGTGAAGTTTCCTCAGTGTAACAACAACAAAAAATATTCATAAAATGGGTTCATTACAGAGAAATGGGTCTACCATTATTTGGAAATAAATTGAAAATTTCGGGGAATTTTGAATAAAATATCCCATTGTAAGGAAATGAATATAAAATGAATAAGGTAAAGAAGATACATAAATAAATATGGGAAAGGAAAATTTCTCTTACTAAATTTTAGAAAGTTAATGGGTGTACATAGAGGATCACACGTGGTATTAATGAGAGTGAAAATTAGATCTCTTAATTTTTACATTAAATAGATAGTAATGGGAATTTGAAGAAAATGTCCACATATAATATATTAGAATTTATGATTAAAATCATAAAGGATTTTCTAGAATTGAAATGAGAATATTGAAATCCATTACCTTGAAAGTGTAGCTCCAAATGGTTGGGAGAAGATTATTCAGGGCTTGTGGTGGCTTGAAAGGTTTTTACTGGGTGTAGGATGGGTTAAGGATTTTATTAAGGATTTTTAGTGAAGAGAAATTTGAGAATGGGAGATTTTATTAAGGAAATGAGTGTGTAATTCTATATTATTTCTCAAACATTGGTTTTAGACTCTATATAATAAAATAATACAAACAACAAACCTTCCCATTTTTTCCCAATGATTCTTCCAAATGGTAATTATTCTCATTATTTTATAATTACATGGGCTGAATAAAATAGAACAATACCCTTTTTTATGTAGATGTGATTCGTACTCTTAAAGATATGATTTTAAAACTATAAAATGTATTAATGGTTTTGGAGAATTAAAAAATGTTTTTTCAAATTAACAAAATAAACATAAAATCTAATTATTTTAAATTTAAAACATATATTTAGTCATAGATTACCTTTATAGTATTTATTACATCACTTTTGGGTCATTATTATTTCATTATACACACATATATTTAAAAAGTTTTTAATTTTTACACAAACATTTGACTCTCCAGATATTATGAAAAATTCACCACTTGAAAATTTCAACATTCTAATTCCAAAAACAATAATAATTTTATCTAAATACTTTTTTGAATATTTTCATTTTAACTTTTAAAATATTAATTGACACTAATTGAGATATGTTGGGTTTTTCCCAAAAACTATTTTTGAACCCCTTTAAAAATTATATTTGACTTCAAAAAGAATTATATGATCATTTATATTTAATAAAAATTATATAATAATAATATTATATTAAAATATTTTTTATTTTAAAAAATATATTAATTTATGAAATAAATTTATTAATTTAATTTAAATATTACCCAAAAATACTATTTCTATTTCTTAGTATCGAATTAAGAATAATTTGTAAAATAACTACAATTACATGAAAATATATTCATTATTCTAAAAAAAATATTCCATATACTCATATTTATAGGGTCCCGATACACAAACCTTTAATACACCATCAAAATCCCTAAGATTTTTGTAATGATATGAGCTATTATAAATAAAATCTTCCTATTGATTTAATTAAATGTCATATTATGTAATATGGTTGTTGAAAAAACATGTAATTATTTTGATTTATTATATCCAATTAGATTTAAAATAAAATTATGTATCATTATCATTGATAACATGGTCGTTTGACAGTGGTCATATGGTAAGTATAAATATAGGTTTTAACCAATCCAATTGAATGTGATAAAGGAATAGATGACATAAACTAGTAGAATCATACCCTCAAATACCATTTATCAATGCTTCTAATGGATATATTATATTTTTGTGTCAATCATGATCAATGCAAATCTTTTATCAAAAAACATAATCCTGTGTAAAACCATTTTTGGGAGAAGTTTGAGGTCATCGAGATCATGGCCCAAACCATGTATGTCGAACCACCCCATTAAAATATCATCTTCATCACCGTAATATTAGGGTGTTTGGGGGTGTGTTAAATGGATATGTTTCAAGAACATATAAATATGAGTATGTACATTATTTTATATATAATAATGAATATACATTCATTCTATTACTGTTTCTTTATAAAAAATTTATTTTGATTTAATTAAACATAAATAGAATTTTTGGTTAATATTCAAATTAAATTATGGAATTTATTTTTATTAATTAATGGATATATGAAATAAATAATATATTAATAAAATATTATAATTTAATACTTTTTATTAAATAAATATTATCTTAATGTTTTTATCAATTCATATGTAATTTTTTTAGGGGTTCGAAAAATGTTCTTGTATAAAAAATCTAGCATTTCTTAATAAATTTTGATTTTATTTTAAGAGTAAAAAATCACACATTTATAAAATAATATAAATAATGTTAATATTAATTTTTGGAATAAGAACATTGAAATTATCAGAGGGTTAATTTTTCTTAATTTTTTGAGATAGTCTACTTTTTGAGTAAAAATTAAATACCATATAAATATACATTGTGTATTGTGACATCATGATGAACCAAAAGTGATGTAATAAAAACTATGAATGGTATACAAGACCAAATATATGTTTTATGATTAAAATAATGTTAATTTGTGTTTATTTGGTTAATTTTTTAAAGTCCTTTTGAATCCTCCAAAACCATTAATATATTTTAATGTTTTAAAAGCATTTATTTTGGTGCGTGAATCGCTATCGCATAATCATGGAAATTATTTTAATAATTTCACAAAATGGCCTTATAAAATATTATTTAAAAAATAACATTTGTTAGAAACAATGGGAAACACCACGAGAAGGCCTCTGGTTTTGGTTATTTAATTAGGTACAGTCCAAAACCTAATAAATAAAGAGATTCCCCTAATTTCCAATATAAATCAACACAATCTACAATTTATCTCTTCTAAAAATCTTTGTAGAATATTCATACTCATCATTAAACTCTATAGACTCTTCCCAATGCTCTCCCAAACACATAATAAGGCCATCCTAATCATTTGGATTCACACGCTCAAGTAAATTATCTTTTCCCTTCTTCTATTTATTCAATTATCCTATTTACCTTATATCTTTTAACATCATTTCCATATAATGAGATATGTCATTAAAAATCACCATCACTTCCCAATTTATGTTAAAATTATGAGAAACCCCTTTATCTCTCATAAAACCAATTAATAAATTTTTATGAGATGTTGTTATTCAGTGAAAATATTACATCGACTTTCCATGTGAAACAAATTGTGTAGAAAACACCATACCCATTTCTTAACAAGGGTATTGAAATTTATACAATTAAACCACATTGAATTGGTTGTTACTTGTATTTATTCCACACTCCAAGATCATTGAATAAATTATGATTATTAATTAATTCATCTTTTATGATTAGCATGGCACACTTATGCATGAGAATGCAATCAAAGTGATGGGTGTGCTCAAAATTATATAGCAATCCAAAGAAATATGTAACATCTAGTCTCATGATATCTCATATTGAGATAGGGAGTCAACATGAATCATTTATAGTACATTTTCTACCATTATATATTGAAGTATTATCTATTACATATTTTTATGATGCAATGTTATAAGTTAATTCCATATTTCCCATGTTATGATTATCATGTTATGTCATGTCTCATTGTTCATGTTTACAGATTATACTGATTCTATGTCCAATTGATATGTATTTTTTATAAAATGTATCATTTAATTTCGTTTTTACTCCCTTTATTAGATTTATACGTCACCCATTTCATAGGTTTGTACCTAGGATATCCCGTGTAGTTTTAAAATAAAGGAAATGTTGAAACCATGTTAATGAATTTTTTAATAATTTTATTGTATCCTAGGGTAAATATGTTATTCTATGTACCAAATTACCTAATAAATAATACTTCTAAATAATTTAGGTTTTATTATTTTCACTTTTATGAAATAAATCATGAAATGATGATTAATAAATAACATGGTTATTATAGTTGGTATTGGTAGAAAATTTAAGATATTCTAGGGATTAGGATTAGAAAACTCAATTGGAATACTTAGGTATAAGACTAATTATAAGAAAATATTCCAAAATATGTGTAATTATAGATTAATAGATTTATCAAGAAAATAAATCCATTTGTAGATACTATATTTGGATTTGGTAATTCATAGATGTACTTTGTGGTAACAACTCTGATATGGTGTGTCAGACCTGACTCGGTGTAACAGGGTACACCACAACGGGCCTTAAAATGCACCTGGTTTGAAATTCCTAGGGGATGTGATTTTGAAAATTCCTAATCTCATTAAAAACCATTTTAAATTTAAAAATACCCATAAGAATATATGTTCTGAAATAGATGATGGATAACATAGATTAAAGCCTATAAATTCATAAGTTAGGAAATAAATTTAATTTATAAGTTATCCCATTAATATCATTATATTACACATTATATGATTTATAGTTTAAAATTACCCATCCTAATTGTACATTTATTCTGACCAATGGCTTAAAATAAGAGGAACCATGTAAAAAATCAATTTGAAGGGAAATGTGATGACTACCCCAACTGGATGTCCAACCTGATGGGAGTAGGAATAATGACCTTTATAATGATACTCTATCACAAAACTCATGTTTTGAATAGAAACATAGATATAAAGGAATGATCAAATCTACCTAAGAAAGAACATGTTGTGATAGAGACTTTTATATGAAAAAAAGCTTCCAAGTTTGAATGAATCATCTGATCCATTAGTCATGGAATAATGAATCAACTCTATTGAGAATATCTTATCCATCCTTCAATAACCTGAATTAGAAAAGGTTATTCTGGATATTTATTTTATGGAGGGATAAAAATATTAGTGGTGGAAAAAGATCAGGAATAAGAAGCCCGATGAATATATCAATGTGATTGAGTGGAAGGAATTTGGGAAAATAGTTTTTGATAAATATTTTCCATACACTCTCGAACATAAAATGGAAAGGTATTTCCTTTCCCTTAAGAAAATAATATGATGAATTTACCAAGGTGTATGACGCAAACATCAAAAGACTTGTATAATATGCCTCTGGCTTTGCCACTACCCCCAAATGCAAGTTTGGCCTCTCCTTTGGTGGTCTAAATCCAAGTCTATAAAAATATCTAGTAATGTGTGACTTTTATAGTTATGAGGAAATTATATGTTGTTCCCTCAAATTCAAAATAGAGATCAGATAATCTCATGAGTATCACAAGGATAAGAAGTATAAAGTTGTGTTTAATTATAGCGGTCTGATGAAAAAATATAATGGTGGTAAGACATTTCCAAACTGCACCTATCAATGGTGTGGGAAGAAGAACCCTGGAAATTACCTAAGGTGTAAAAGGAAAGTCATTAGCTACTATAAGGAAGGGAACCTAGCTAAAAATTTCTGATAAGAGAAACCCTCTAATTTGATGGGGAAATGAATTATCTATTCATCCCACAATGTATTGTTAATTTCTACAACTACAATGAACCAGGGAACTTTCCAAAGCAATGCACTAAGAAAAGGTTTTTTGGAGTTAAAAAACATCCTCAAAGGAATTAAGGGTGATATTTTTCCATCACAACCACTGAGGTGGATCCCAACAATGTAGTGGTTACAGGAACACTATTTATTTATTTTAGAAGCATTAATGTAAATTTTTATTCTAGTCCTAAACATTACTTCATATCACAAAAGATTAAAAGACTACTCCAAAAACACCACACTGCATGGAAGTAGAGATGTAAGTCAAAATGAAAAATATAGAAATTATTTTATCCCAAGTTTATAAATCCTCTCTTGTCACAATTTGTGTGCTGAGTACTCTAGTGAACCTTTTCATTCTCCCTTTAGTGGAATTTAATGCCATTATGGGCATGTATTTTATTTCTGTAAATAGATCCAAAAAAAATTCCCTGAGAAGTAAGTCACTCATCATATTTCGAATTGACACCTGATTCTATACATGTAAAAGGAGGAGGATGAATATTCATTACCACCAATATCTTAAGAATTGATATTATTAACCAATGAGAAATAATATATAGATAAAATGATTGATTCTATGGAAATAACCATCCTCTAAGACATCCGTATTCTGAGGGAATGCATTGATATGTTCTCAAAGTAATTATTTGGTCTTCCTCCTAGCTGAGAGGCTAAATTTTCAATACATCATATACCTAGGGAATACTAGTTATCCTAGATTTTGTACATAATTGTTGTTGTGTAAATTGAGAATTCAAACAAACAACTACATGGGAATATGGATAAATGGTTTATATTCCCAAGTGCTTCACTATAGGGTGAACCAATCCTCTTTATCAAGAATATGGATAGATCAAATCATATTTTCATTGATTACCATGATCTAAACAAGATCGACATAAATAAAAAGTATCATATTCCATAGATTGATGAATTTTTCAATGATCTACATGGATCTCAATCCTTCTACAAGGTGGATCCTCGGTTGAGATATTACCATGTTAGGTTGAAGAAGTAGGATATCCCTATGAAAACATTTTTTACAAGGTAAAGGAACTTTTAGTTCATATTAATTCCATTCAAACATACTAATGCTCAACCAATATTCACAAAAACGTTGAATATAGTCTTAATAGATTACCTTAAAAATTTAGTGGTAGTCTTTATAGATGATAATCTAATATAATCCAAAACTATGAAGGATCATGAGGAGCTTCTGAGAACTGTGGATTTTTGTTTGAAATGATAATATTTATTAAATTTATAGAAAATGTGAATTTTTTGGAAGGAAGTCCCATTCTTGGGACATATCATCACATGTAATGGGATATCTATGGACCCTTGAAACGCAAATGAAATTTAAAGAAGTTTAATGACAATTTTTATGATACATATTCATAGTATCTTTAGATTATCTGTATATTATAATTGGTTTGTGAGAAAATTATCATGATTTTTAAAACCCTCAAACCAATATTATTTTAAAGGGATTCATTTTTCTTGGAATGATTAATGTAAAGAAATATTCAAGGAGCTGAAAAAGAAGTATTATCACTACCCCTAAGATCACTCCACCATAAGTGGTGATCTTTTTGTAGTATTCGGTAATTCTTTTATGAATGGCTTGGGCTATTTGTTAATGCATAATGAAAAAGTCATACATATTCTTTAAGGAAGTTGAAATTTCATAAACATAACCACTTAACGCATGATCTGGAGTTGGCTATAGTGATATTGACATTGAAAATATAGTGTCATTAACCCTTGGGGGAGAAGTTTGAACTATACAAAGATCACAAAATCCTAAAATATATGTTCACAAAGAAATTGTTAAATTTTCAATAATGAAGATATTTAGATCTGATCATAGACTATGACAACTCAATCCACTACCATCATGGTAAAGTGAATAAAGTGGTAGATTATCTTAGTAAAATGTAACCAGAAATTCTATCATTTATGGGAATTGAAAATGATGTGATCTTATTTGATTTGGAAAGGGTGGAAATATGAATTATAAATGAAGAAACTTCATCAATGATTTCACAACTTAATGCTCAACCATCTATTTTGGAGAGGTTAAAGTTTGATTAAAGAGATGATGTGAGAATTCAGAAGAAAGTTGAAACTATAAGAAAATTGAAATCCTTGGAGTCCAATATAAGTTAAGAAGGTGTTTTAAGATTTGGTTTAAGACTATATGTATCATAATTTCATGAGTTAAAGAAGGATTTTTTGGATGATTAACATATCTTGACCATCTCTATCCATCCTGAAAGCTCAAAGTCATACTGAGATCTCCAAGAACACTATTAGAGGACCAATATGATGAAGTAAATCATAGAATTCACATCAAGATGTCTGGTATGTCATAAAATGAAGGTGGAATGGTCAAAATATAAGTGGATTATGAAATCATTACCCATACTGACATGGAAATTGAAAAATATCACTATGGACTTTGTCACCAGACTTCTAGAGTCATTTATAGGAAATAATGTTATTTGGATTGTTGTGGATATTCTCACAATGACTTCATACTTCATTACAATTCAATATTATTTCTCACTGTATAAAAATTCATGGATATACATCAGATAGGTGGTAAGGCATCATGAATTACCACTATTTATTTTTATCTGATTTAAATCGGAGATTCACCTCCATGTTCTAGAAAAGTCACCAACATCGTATAAACACTGATCTGAACTTCAGTATAGCCTATCATACTCAAAACTGATGTATAACCTTATAGGACTATTTTAAAATTGAAATATATGTTTAGATAATGTTCTATGCACATAAATAGAGAATGGTACCAACATATGAATAGGGTAAAGTTCTCATATAACAACAGTTTCCACTCAAGACCCAAAATGGCTCGTTATTAATCCCATTATTGGAAGAGGTGTAGAACACCTACATGCTAGGATGAAGTTGGGGAACACAAATTTTTAGGTCCAGAAATGGTCAAGGAAATGGTGTGAAATATTATGATCATTCAAGAACACATCAATGATTCTTAGAGTCAACAGAAGAGATATACTGACAATCATCAATAAGACCAAGAGTTTGGGGTTAGAGGCATGATATTCCTACTTATATATCTATGGGATAAATTGATGGTATTTTATAAGAATGGAAATATTAGTCCAAAATACAACAACCCCTTTCAGATCCTTGTCGCAACAGAGTAGCAGTCTAATCACTTTCACTCCCACCTGACTTATCTCAAGTACATGATGTATTCCATGAATCCCACAAGAGACACTGCACGCTAGACCCCTTAGATATATGAAATATAGAGGTGGAACCTTTTTATAATGGTCTATCATATGGGTAGAATCTTGGGAAGATATTATATCATAGAGACAATGTTCTATGAAATAAGACAATTCAAATTTTCATATCTGTGGGGAGAAACAAAATTGGGGAATCGATATAGGAACTGGAGGAGTTGATGAAACATAGTTACCCTAATCTATTTTAGTGTGGGAAATAATAATTTCAATGGTGAAATTTTTTAAGGTGGTAATATTTTAACAACCCAAAATGTCATAAATAAAAGTCCACATTTCATTTAATTAAATGTATTATCATGTAATATGGTTATAGAAAACACATCCACTAATTTTGTTTTATTATACACAATTGATTTTAAAAGAATATTATGTATCATTAACATTGGTAACCCAATCATTTAACTATGTTCACATGGTATGTATAAATATAGGGTTTTAATAAATCCAATTGACATAGAAAAAGGGAGTGATGGCATCAATTAATAGGATTGTACCCTATGAATCCCATTTATCGAAACATATAAGGGAGATAACATCTCTGGGTTTTTCCCTTGACCAATCCCTATCTAAGATCCAATAACATATGCAATATCAAAACCATTTAAGGGAGAAGTTCAATCTCATAGAGAACACAACCCAAACCATATACACTGAACCACCCCATGAAATTCACACTATCTCACACCTTACTCTTAGGGATTTTGTGGGTGTATTAAAGACATGTGTATCAATCCTTTAGAAATATGAGTATGTATAATATTTGTTATAGAATAATTAATATATTTTCATCCAATTATTGTTACTTTATAAATTATTTTTATTTTGATTCAATAAAACACAAATAGTATTTTTGGTTAATATTCATATTCAATTAAGGATATTATTTTGAGGGATTAATGTATTTTTAAAAATAAAATAATTTTAATATAATATTATTGTTAAATAAATTTCTTAAATATAAATTATCATATAATTTTTATGATGTCAGCTATAATTTTTGTAAGGGTTCAAAAAAAATTATTGACAAAAAACCCCATAATCCTTAATAAATTTGTATTTCATTTTAAAATTAAAAAATTAAACATTTAAAAATTTATTTAGATAATATGAATATTATTTTTTGGAATTAGAAAATCAATATTATCAAATAGTGAATTTTTCATAATTTTCTAAGGCAGACTATTTTGTGGGTAAAAATTAAATACCATATAAATATACATTGTGGATTATGAAATAATAATGACCCAACAGTTATTTAATAAATACTATTATTGATATAAAATACCAAATATTTGTTTTTTATTTCATAATAATGTTTTTTTATTTTTTAATTTTTATAAAGCCTTTATGAATCCTCTAAAACCATTAATTTCTTTTCAAGGTTCAAAGAACAATTCATTATGAGTATGACTCAACTCCAAATAAGAAAGGGAATTAATTTAATAATTTCATACCTTAGCCTTATAAAATAATTAAATCCACTCTCATTTGGTAGAAACCATGGGGAAAACCATTGGAAGGTTTTTGGTAATGGTTATTTTATTATGTTCAGTCTCAAACCTAAATAATAAAGAAATCTCCCTCGTTTTCTATATAAACTCTACCAATATATCATTTCTCTTCACCGAAAATCCTTGGGGAAAACCCACACTCTTAAATCTACTCTCTATATCCCTCCAAATATTCTATAAAATTCTCATGAAGCCCCTCTCAATATTTTGGAGTCACACACTCATGTAAGGTATATTTTCCTTTCTCCTCTTTATTCAAGTATCCTCATTACCTTATGTATTTTAACTTCATTTCCTTATAGTGGAATATGTAATTATATAACCACCTTAATTTCAAATTGATTAAAAAATATGATATAACACATTATATCACATCAACCCATTTTATAAAATTTTAAGTGACATTGTTATGCTGCTGAAATATCAAAGTGATTTATTATGACAAAAAAATTATGTACTAATCGCCATACCCAATTCCAATCAAGAGTATTCACTTTTATACGCATATAAATATTTTAATTGGAACATACATGTATTTCAATCACACTCTTTTATCAATTAACAAATTATTAAGATTAATGAATTCAGGTTTTATGGTCTATGTGCCACACTCAACCATGAGAATGAAATGAAAGTGGCGGGTGATATCGTAATTATATTGTTCTCAAATACATTGGGTAATGTTTAGTCTAATGAGACATCATATTATGATAGGAACTGAAACTTATTCATGTATATTACATGTTTCACCATGTTGTCTTGGAGTTTTATCATAGACCTGTGTTTTTTATGAAATGATATAAGTTGTTTCCACATTTCTCATGTTATGATTATCATATTTTATCATGTATCATTGTTCATGTTTAGTATTCCTACATTTTTTATGTACCATTGATATTACTGTTTTCAAATTTTTATCTACTTATACCATTTTTATTCCCTTTCCGGGCTTCATATTTCACCATTTTTTTCCCCCGGTTATCCTGTCCAGTTTTAAAATCCATTGAATTTTATAATAATGTTAAGAAATTTTATAATAATGTTATTGTGTCTCATGTTCAAGATGTTATTCTATATACCAAATTCAAAAATAAATTATAATTCATGATTATTCAGGTTTTATTACCTGTACTTTTTTGTAATAAATCATGAAATAATTTTTATTAAATAACAACGTTGTTATAGTTGGTATCAAGGGAGACTTTTAGTTATTTTTTGGATTAGGATTGGAAAACACAATTTAAGTCCTTATGGATAAAATTAAGTATAATAAAACATCCCAAAATTATTTAAATTGTATATTAAGTGATTTATCTAGAAAATAAATCTATTTATAGATACTACAAGTGGATTTGGTTGTGCAATAGACGAACATAGGTGTATCAACTCTGATAAGGTGTACAAACCTGACTCAGTGTAACCTGGTACAAAACAACTGGTCTACAACACACCTAGTTTAAAACCCATATAGGATATTCCTTGGTAAATTTTAAATATCATTATGAACCATTATTAAAGGAACACAAAATTCCCATATGAATATATGATAGGAAATAGTTCATGGATAACATAGATTAAATCCTATAAATTTATAATTTAATAAATAAATGTAATTTATAAGTTATCCTTTAAATGTAATCGGATTGACCTTTATTTTATTTATAGTTTAAAATTATCACCCATAATTATTTTTTATTCTATCCAATGGACTGAAATATAAGGAACCGTGTAAATAATAAATTTGAAGTGTAATGTGATGACTACCCTAGTGAGATGTCCTGCCCGATGGCAGTTGAAATTGCAAACTTCACTATGATACTCTGTCACCTAACTTAGTTTCTAATTAAAAACCTAGATTAGGAGGATCTTCCAACCCCCCCTAATATAGACTACATTTTTATTGAGTCATTTTTGTGAAAATTTCCTCCTAGTTTAAATGAGTCATCTGATCTAATAGTCGTAGAACAATGAATCCACTCTATTGAGAAGATCATATTAATCATTTAATGTTCAAAATAATAGAATGTCTTTATAGCTATCAATTATATAGTGGTATAATATTATAAATGGTAGACAATGATTAATAATACAAAGCCTAAGGGAGAGATCAACGTTATTTTGTGGAAGTAATTCTTGAAAAAATCAATAAATATTTTCTTCACACTCTCTGACTAGAAATGGTTAGTGGTTTCCTTGACCTCAAGAAAAAATATGATGAATATTTTGAGGATTATGAGCATCACTTCACAAGACATTCATGATACTCCTTCATCTTTTATATTAACCCCAAATTAAAGGTTTAACACTTCTTTGGTGGGATAAAACCAATTCTACGAAAACATCTAGCGATTCATGACATTGATAGCTACGAGGAAATTGTCAGATGTTACCTAAAATATTAAATAGAGATCATTGAATATCAATGGTATAATATGTATAAGATGAAAAAAGTTGTTTTTAATTATGGAGGTATATTAGACAACTCTAATGGTTCCATGAAATTTCAACACCCCACCTATTAATGTTGTGGCAGGAAGTACCCTGAAAATTTCCTAAGGGGGAAGAGGAAATGATTTATGTGTGGGAAAGAAGGGAACCAAGATAATGACTTCCTATAGAAAAAATATATTAATATAATAGAAAAAATGAATTATCTAATCAACCCTCACTGTATTTTTCATTACTATAGATATAAGGAACCAGTGGACTTTTCAAACCAATTCACTATGAGAATTATTGTATAAGACAACCAAAAACATCCATGGAAGTAAGGGCAAGCTTTTTCCATCAAAACTACTGAGTTGGATTCTGACATTTAAGTGATGATAGGATTGATAGTCATTTATTAAATCATTTCATAATCTATTGTGGCCCATTAAGAGCTTCATTATATGAAAACCTGATCTTTTTTGAATTAGGTATTATGGAATTGAAACTAGTTATGAGATAGGATTATGGTAAAGTGGAATGGAACTTTCTCTAGTCTGTTATGAAAAAAATTTGTTTCTTCTCAAAATAAAATGATATGAAAATGCACTGTGTTTCTTCAATTTCATTTTAGATTAATGTTAATGGTGGACTCGTCGAACGATTCCCTCCCACACAATGCCTTCACTAATGAGATCCCCTCTCTCCCTTTCTCATTATCTTGGCAGATGATGTTTTTTATAACATCATTTCTTCGGCAGCTTCCTCCAATCTCATTCATGGGGAAAATGTTTGATGGGCCATCCGACCTATGTTGCATCTTTACTTTGTGGAAGATTTCTTGTTATTCTCTTGAGCTACTCATAATGAATGTATTGCTATCTTCTATGTGATTTTCCTTTATGAGAGTGCCTCTTGAAAAGCAATCAGTCAAGGCTAGTTAAAAATCTCTTTTTGTACTGGTTTCCCCCAAACCAAAAGAGTAGATCTTTGTCTAATTGTAATTAATGAAATAGTCGATAAGCACAAAAAATACCTTGGGATTCCCACATTGGTCGGTCAATCAAAAAAAAAAGAAATCTTCTCATCTATGGTGGATAGAATTGAGAAAATAATACAATTTTGGATTCTGAAAATAATTTATAAAGTTGTCAAGGAAACTCTCATCTAGGCCACTCTTCTGTATATCCCCAGCTATATCATGTCTCTGTTTAAGCTTCCCGGTGTGATTTTTGACCAAATCCACTACTAAAATGCCTACTTTGGGTGGGGTCATAATAATGGAAGAAAAAAATACACTGGATTTCTTGGAAGTCACTCTACACCCCTAAAAAATGCGGTGGAATGGTATTTCAGGACCTCCATCTCATTAATGATTTCCTTTTTGACAAATAGGGTTGGCACCTCATGATCGATCCATATTCTCTCTCCATGAAGAATCTTTGTGATAAATATTCCCCCCACTCAGATTTACAGAACTCCTCTCTTGGTCCTCGCCCCAACTATCTATGGGGAAGTATTTGAGGATCACTAAATTTACATAATAAAGGGTTGGGATTGAGGATTGGGGATGGTATGAAAGTTTACATCTGGACTGATCCTAGGTTGATTGATAAAGATGGTATGTGGGCTACTTCCTCAGTTTTCTCTTGCTATGATAATTCCACTGTCTGTTGCGTGTTTGATGATCATGGGACTGGGTGGTCTGTAAATAAAATTAATTCATGTTTCAATGAAAGGGATAAAAGGATTATTCTTAGCATCCCTTGTATGATGGATGCAAGACAAGACAATTTCTTTTAAAGCAACAACACTTCTGAATCCTTTACAATGAATCCAGGATATAGGCATGCTATTGATGCTCAGTTTGAGGAAAGGGAGGGGCTTTGGAAAAACTTTTGGAATCATAATGTCTTAAAAAAACTCCACTATTTCTTCTAGAAGGTTTGTACTGGAATCCTCCCCACCAGGGACATCCTCTTCATCCTCTATGTTACGAGTGATAAGATTTGTTCCCTTTTCTTTGGTATCTTGGAATCTCCACTGCATGCGATCATCCGGTGTCTGGGGGTGGATGAGATCTAGATTTATTGGGGATATACTACGGATATTTTTAGGGATGTGGCATTGGACCTTCCATCACTGCTTATTTTGTAGTCTTACTCATTCACTGTAGATAAAATTTCCTCATTGTGCATCATGGCATGGATCATATGGTTTCGATCTAATAACTTCATATTTAATCACACAACAAAGTCTTATAGATTCTTTATTAAATTAGATTCCTTCTGGATTAAGGGATGGAGGAAGGACTCTATGGACCAAGGTCACTTTGGCACTAACATATTTGTTTCACGATGGTTCCCTCCCTTGGAAGGGATCCTTAAGATTAACTTGGATGCATCTCTATCCAAGAATGGTTTTTTTGGAATTGAAATTTTTTCCAAGGACCATCATAGCCAATTAATTTTTGGCCAAACATGAATATCACCATGCTCTCTAGGAGCCCATTATTGTTGAAGCCTTCATTGTCCTTGTCGGAAAGACTTTTGCAAATGGTTTTGGATGGGATGCTATGCTCCTTGAATCATATTATCTCACCATCATCAATTCTCTCAGAATTAGTGTTGGTGGCCTCTAATATTTTGGATTCTTCATCAGGAGAATCTGGTTTCTCAGTCAAAGCATTACAACCCACTTCTTCTCTTTTATCAATAGGGAAGGAAATAAAGCCTTCCATCTTTTGGCTTCTTGTGGCCTTCTAAGAGCGAATCATCTCTTCCTTGATCATTTCCCTCAATGTTTTTTTGTCTTTATATCTATTGATATCAGTGAATAATAAATAATATTCCTTTTTAAAAAAAATATCTAGGGTATTTATAAGAAGTATTCAAAATCCACCAAAAATCATGAATGTAAAGTTATTAGTGAAAAAAATTGGGAAATTATTACATCTAAATTATATAACTTCTCCCTTATCATAATTTGTGGGATGAAACTTCCAGCGAACCTTTTCATACTTTCTTTGATGTATTTTCATTCAATTATGGGGAAGGATTAGATGTCCACATATAGATCCAATATAAATTTATGTTAGAAGTAAATAACCCTTAATATTGATAATGGACCCCTAATTGTAAACAAGTGTAACGAGGAGGATAAATCTTCTTTAGTTACAATATCTCAATAATGTATATTATTTCCCAAAAAACAAGAATATATATCTCAAATTATTGACTCTATGGAAATGACCATCCTCGAAGACATGCATATAGTGATGGAATACATTGATGTGCTTCCCAAAGAATTTTCTGGTCTTCCTCCTAGAAGATAGGTTGAATTTTCAATCAATCTTATACCTGGGTCATTACCATTATCCAAGACTCTATATATATTGGATATTCTGGAACATGATAATATAAATAAACAAATACATGAGAATCTGGATAAAGGATTCATATGCTGAAGTGCTTCACCATGGGGTGCACCAGTTCTCCTCATCAAGAAGAATAGTGGATCAATGAATCCTTTAATTGATTATCATGTGATCAATAAGATGAAGATAAATAAAAAGTATCATCTTCCATATATTGATGACTTTTTTGATCAGCTATGTAGAGAAAAATACTTCTCCAAGGTAGATCTACTTTCGGGATATTACCAAGTTAGTTTGAAGAAAGCGGATATCCCTAAGACTACTTTTTGTACAAGGTACATGCACTATGAGTTAATATCAATGTCATTTAGTCTCACTAATTCTCCCAAAAGTTTCATGGACTTCATGAATAGGTTCTTTAAAGATTATGATGAAAAAAATTTTGAAGTCTTTATAGATGATATTATAATATAAAATAAAACTAAAGAGTATAATGGGGAGCTTCTGATTAATGTTCTAAAGACCATTAAAAAGAAGATTCATTATGAAATGTATAGAAATTGTGAGTTTTTGTGGAAGTAAGTATCATTCGTTGGATATATCATAAAAATTAATGGGATATCTACGGACCCATCATAAAAAGTAATTGAAGGATGTATTATGCCAACATCTATAACAGATATCTGAAGATTCCTGGGATTATCTGGGTATTATCAATAATTATTGAGAAAATCATCATGATCGTCAAACCATTTAACAAATATAATTCAGAAGGGATTCATGTTTTCTTAGAATGATGAATGCGAAGAAAGATTCTTGGAGATGAAAATCAGGCTTACCACTGCCCCTTTCATGTGGATAAATTATTGTATTATTCAACGATTCATTGAATAAGGAATTGGGATATGTGTTAATGATTAATGGAAAATACCTAGCCTACAATTCCAAGAAGTTGAAAGTTAACAAAGAGAACTATCCAATGGATGATCTGGAGTTGACTATAGTGATCTTCACTTTGAAAATATGGCATGATTAACTCTTTGAGGAGAAGTTTGGAATATATAAATATCACAAAAACATAAAATATATATTCACAAAAAATTACCTAAATATTCACCAACAATGACGGTTATATATGATCAAGTACTACGAATACTAAATACACTACTATCCTAGAAAATGGAATAAAGTGATGGATGCTCTATGTAGAAATGACCCAATAATTTCATCACTGATGAGAATTGATAGGTATCTATTCTTATTAGATTTGGAAAGGATGTACATTGGAATTATAAAGGAAGAAACATTATCAATCCTTTCACAAATTAATTCTCTACCTTCTATTCTAAATAGGTTAATGTATTTTAAAGGAGATGTTGTCAGAATTTTGAAGAATGTTTGAACTATAAGAAAAGGGAAATCCTTGGAGTTAAATGTTTATGAAAAATGAGTTTTATGATTTGGGTAAAACTATCTATGTCATTAAATACTTAGTTAAAAATTTATATGCTAGATTATGAACATAGCTTAACCTTATCTAAATATACTAGAAGCACAAAGATGTATCAAGATCTCCAAGAACACTATTGTTGGGAAATATGAATAAGGAGATCAGAGAATCTATATCAAAATGTCTGGTATGTCAGCAAGTGAATTCATAAAGGAAAAAATCTAAGGGGATGAATATTCCATTACCCATACCTATATGGATATTGGAAAAACCACTAGGGGAATTTTCACCCATCTTTAAAAATCATATAGAGTAAAAAATCTATTTTGGTTGTGGGTGATCTTATTAGAGAGGCTACATAATTGTTTATAATTCGAGGACTCCTCACTAGATCAACTTTCCTGAATATCCATTAGATATTTTTTAAGGATTCATGGATTACCAATATTGATTATATCTGATCAGGATTTTTGATTCACCTCCATGTTTTTGAAAAGTCTCCAATATGCTCTAAACACTTAGCATAATTTTAGTATGGCCAATAATCCTAAAACCAATGTCAGGTCTAAGTGGACTACTCAAACACATGAAGACATGTTGAGATCGGTTTTTTTGGAATCCAAAGATGTATGAGAAAAACATCTTCCTCTCTTGAAGTTCTCATATAAAAATAGTTTCCACTTGATCATCCTAATGGAACCCTAATAAACCTTTTTTTGGAAGAGGTGTAGAACACCTGGATGTTGGGATGATGTTGGGGAATGAAAACTACTAGTTCCTGGAATGGTTGAGGAAGTGGTGGAAAAGTTTAAGAACATTCAACAACACATCAAGGATTCTTAGAGTCGATAAAAGATCCTTA
This sequence comes from Viscum album, assembly GCA_963277665.1. Classification (NCBI taxonomy): domain Eukaryota; kingdom Viridiplantae; phylum Streptophyta; class Magnoliopsida; order Santalales; family Viscaceae; genus Viscum; species Viscum album. Next base: position 63,356,398 of record OY728165.1, on the reverse strand, counting down.
CTAACAATAATCCACTATAACTAGACATTGATGTTAGATACACGGAATTCCTCCATATATCATCATGGAAGAATGTTATGATATTTTCAAAGAAGGTAATTATTATTATGATATACATCGGTCACTTTTAGATCCATGATTTCATCAGAGCGGTGGTCTACCGACTTGTAATCCCACCTAACCTATCTCAATTACTTTTTGTATACAATGAAACTCACTCCAAAAATGGAATACCAGACCAATCACCTATAATAAATCCAGGTTACGTACCACTGTAGAGTGATCTATCATATGATGGAAAAACTGGTGAAGATCTTATATCATATAGACAAAGTTATATTAAATAAGAAAACACACATTTTTAAATAGTTGGGGAGAAACAATATGTTTGAGGAAGCATCATAGGAAACAAATGAGTTAATGAAACAGAGTTACCATCATCTATTTAGTGTGGGAAATAAAAATTTCAAGGGATAAATTTCTTAAGGGGGGAGATTGTAACAACCCAAACTTTTATAAATAAATTTTCTCTTGTCATTTAATTAAATGTCTAATAATGTAATATAGTTATATAAAACCCCTGACATTATTTTTTTATTATATCCAATTTGGTTGAAAAGACCATTAGTATCATTTATATTGTTAATATATCCATTGAATAGTATTGACATGGTATGTATAAATATATGGCTTAAAAAATCCAATTAACACAGAAAAAGTAAGTGACAGATTCCACAAGTAGGTTCATACCGTATTAATCCCATTTATCAAAGGTTCTAATTAAGATAGTATCACTTGGTTTTTTCCATCACCAATTCCAATATATGATCGAATAACTTAATCATTACCAAAACAATTTATGCGGTAATTTCAAGCTCATCGATATCACATCCCAAACTATATTCGTTTAACCACACCATGAATGTCTCACTTTTTCACAACTTACTCTTAAGGAGTTTTGAGGGGTATTAAAAGGATATGTGTCAAGACACTAGAAATATGAGTATATATATTATATTTTACTTAATAATGAATAGATTTTCATCCTGTTATTTTTACCATATAAATGATTTTTATTTGGATTTAACAAAACACAAATACAATTTTTGGAACATATTCAAATTCAATAAAAGAAAATTATTTTAATGAATTGATAGGCATTTAAAATTAAAAATAATTTTATATAATAATATTATTAAATTATTATTATTTAAAATAAATTATCGAATTGATTTTAGGATGAAAAATGTTATTTTTCATAAGAGTTAAAAAACTGTTGTTGTTAAAAAACACAACATTTCTTAATAATTTTTTATTTTATTTTTAAAAAAAAAAAATATTTAGATAATTATTTAGAAAAAATGAATATATTTTTTTGATATTATATAATCAATGTTATCCAAGGGAGATTTTTTCATAATATTCCGAGACAGTCAAATTTGTGGGTAAAAAATTAATATTGTATAAATATTGTTTTTGAATTATGAAATCATAATTACCAAAAAGTGAGTTAATATATACTATGAAAGTTGCTAATGAACTAATATAAGATTTTAAATTTCTTATAATGTGATTTTTTTGTTTTTTGGATAATTTTATAAATACATTATGAATCCTCCAACCCCATTAATTTACTTTATGTTTTTAAAAACACTTTGTTAAGTGTATGTCTCACCTCCACATAAGAAAGGGGATTTTTTTTAAAATTTTCATCCCTTAGACTTATAAAATAATTAAATACACTCCCATTTTATAGAAACCATGAGGAAAATCCCTGGGAAGTTCTGTGGTTATAGTTATTTTATTTTCTTGAGTCAAAAACCTAAAGAATAAATAAATCCCCCACATTTCCTATATAATCGCCGAATATTTCACTTATATTATCTCAAAATACATATAGAAAATCCATAATCCAACCACCATTCCCTATATCCCTCCAAATTTTCAACCAATTACTCAGGAATCCCTATCCAATAATTTGGATCCACACACTCATGTAACTGATCTTTTCCTTTCCACACTTTATTCAAGTATCATCTTTACCTTATAACTTTTGAATTTATTTTAGTTTGATGGGATATGTCATTCCATATCACCATTTATGTACAATTGTTTTAAAAATGATTTGGTAACCCTTTCTCTCTAAACAACCCATTTTATAAATTTTTATGTGATGTTATTATGCTGCTAAAATTTCGCCGTGATAATTTATGCTAAAATAATTGTGTAGTGTTCAGCATACTAATTTTTCATCAAAGGTATTCAACTCTATACAATTATACCTATTTGAATTAGGACATAAATGTATTCATTCCAAACACTTTTATCATTGAATAAATTTTTAAAATTAATTAATTCATGATGTATGATATATGTATCACACTCAATCATGATAATGAAATGAATGTAACAGGTGTGATAGTAATTATATAGCACTCCAATTCATTTGGTAATGTTAAGTCTCATGAGACATCATTTTGGGATAGGGAGTGAGAACAATTCCTTTATACTACCTTTTTCACCATAATGTTGTAGACGTATATCCTTTACCTATGTTCATGATGCAATGTTATAAGTTTTTTTCACATTTCTCATGTTATGATTATTATGTTATATCATGTCTCGTTATTCATAGTTATTATTCCTAATCATTTTATGAACCATTTATATGACTGTGGACTAAAAAACACCAACTTATTCCATTTTTTCCCATTTTCGGCTTTATACCACACTGATTTCTTATATTTTTCCCCAAGTTATCCCGTGCAGTTTTAAAATCCCTGGAATTTTCGAAGCATGTTAAGTAATTTCATATCAATGTTCTTGTATAACATGTTCAGGATGTTATAATATGTAACTAATTCCCAAATACATGATAATTATATATTTTCCATGTTGTATTATGTGTATCTTTATGTAATAAATAATAAAATAATTTGTAATAGATAATAGGGTTGTTATAAGTAAGGTGTACAATGGTAGGACTTTTAGGGGTGGTTTGGTGAACATGGTTTGGGTTGTGATCTCGATGAGCTTGATCATCACTTATAACTAGTTTTTCTCATAATTAAGTTGTTTGATATCATATTTTTATTTTTCAATTTCAAATACCAATGCTGATATCTCCCTCTAAAGCTCTGTTAAACTTTCTTTAGAGGGTATGATCCTACTGGTTCAGGTAATCACTTCCATTGTCTATGTCAATTGGATTAGATAAAACCCGGTATTTATACAAATCTTATGATCACTGTTCAAAGGATATATTATCAGTCATAAATATTATAAATGGACTTTTAAATCCAATTGGGTGTAATAAATGAAAATAATTGAATGTTTTTTATATAAACATGTTATGTAAGAAGACATTTAATCAAAAGGGGATTTTATTTATAATAGGTTGGGTCATTACAATCTCCCATTTCAGAGTCATAACCCTCACAATCATGGATTATTTTTAATGATTCGTTTATTATTCAACAATTTCTTTTTAGGATACAAATAAAGTGTTATTCCCTGTTTTGATGGCCCATCTAGGTCATGGGATGTTGAAATCAAAGAATGATAGTTTGGTGGAAAAGTTAACCACTTCTATAAAGTTCCTCTTTAGTATAGCTACATAGATGGGTACAACCCACTACATTTGGATTCATTTTCTTATAAAAACATAATTGGACCTTTTCTATTCTATGATAAATATCTGTGAGGGAAATAAATATTTTGACAACATTTGCAGTGATTTCAATCCTCATGTGATCTACCTGGTTGCTTGGTCTATGTTTTTCTCCTTTCACCCAATGTATCACCATATTTTCATAGAATAATTCTAAATCATATAAATTATTATATCTCGGGGGTATTTTATTATTTATAAAACTATGTAACTCAATTGTTAAATAATATAATTTAAGGATAATCATCCATTTGAATATGTATATTTTATGTTATGGGGTCCTTCTTCGACTGCCTCTCAAGTGGAGGATATTACATTGTCAAATTTATATTCGATTTTTCAAAAAACAATATATTTATTTTTTATAAATAAAATTCACACATTTTATTACTATATAGATTAGAAATTTGGTCTTAGAAATTAAACTATATGAAAATGAAGGCTCTAATAACTGATAATAGATAAATGAATCGAGCAAAAGAATTTTTTATCTTTAGTATCTTTGACGGGATTATTAGTCATAGTATTTAGAAATATATCAATAAATGAAGTTTGTTACTAAAAATAATGAGTAGGAATGAAATTAAAATAGTAAAAATATTATATCATACATTGGATCACCTTCTGGCCTTCAAAACTTTCAGAATTCAATAATGTCGCTAGAGTGTACGTGTGGACTACCCCCACCATGAAGTTATGTGATTTATTTTTCATATATATTTTAATAGGATAGTAATAAGGATGTATTTGATAAATTTATATGTTTTATATGATATAATAATAATTTTACAAATGAAAATTATTACTTACCATTCTTTCTTTCCATCTCTATAAAAATGAAAGTAGTGTTCGTGTTTATGTACAACCTACCATATCAATGAATGATGTAATTCATTTTTTTAAATATCACATTTATGTATGAATATAAATATGTACATAATAAATATATATGTTATTTATAACATTATTACCATTTAGTAGAGGATGGTACCATGGTCATAGAACAAGGACTAAAACTACCAAACGAGAACATACATGAACAATGAAGAAATTATTACCTGGAACTAGGATTATAATAAATAATTGTTAATAAAAAGGTGATAAAAGGTCATATGTAAATAATATAAGGTATGATATATATAATTATATTTCTAGAATATTTTATAACAATACAATAATTACTATAAATTCTTTTTAGATGCATAGAAAGGAAGTCAAATCTAAGTTAAGGGTTTTGTCATCTCACTTTTACTTTTTGGAGACATATACAAAATTCACTAGTTATTCCTTTTGTGTTTTTTATATACTTACTATTTTATATTTTATATATTGGATATATTTATCATCATGGTATTTAAAATTTCCTTTGAAGTTATTTATTTCATGGAGAGTACGATTCAAAAGTTACCAAAACAGAAAGGGTTTAATTCACAATTCATCACTATATGAGATTTTCTCCAAAGAGAGTCTTTTATTCAATATCCATATTTTCCAAAAAAAAAATTTAAATATTATTTTAAATATTCTCTGATGATTTATTAATGAAATTTTTACCCATGTTTCACTTTTAAAAAATTGGAAAAAGTAATCTTCTTATCATTTTTTGAAGCGATAATTTTCGAAATTTTTTACAAAAGTGTTAAAATAATGTTTCTTAAAATATATTGTATGAATGGAATTACTTCTATCATGGCCAGTTATTGATTTGAATATTACTTTATAATTTTACAAGGATATTTTATAAGAATCTTTTGTATTTAATATGTGATATATTTTTATGTTTTTTTAAAATAATTATTTTCAAAGTGTAGAGGGTATTTTCGTTAAGAAATATTCCAATAATATCTTTAAAGTATCTTCATATATATAGAAATAATTTTTTAATATGATTTTTAGATTATACTCTAATGATACAATCCATCATATATCTTTGGTTTTTTATGATCATCTTGACAAGGGAAAGTATTCATATTCTATATGTTAGTTCTTATAATACTGAAAATTATTGATTTTTAAGTATAGTTGATTAGGATATATTATTTATTCATATGAGGAATTAATTGGACTTAGTAACTGATGGAAAAGTCCGAAAATATCCCCTCGATGTATTGGTAGGTCTTATGAGACAAACATGCTTATATTTTCACCAAGTCCTTTCCTATTTTGTTTTAGAGGTATTGGCCCACGACATCAATGATATTTTCATACATCATGGCCAAGGCCTTGACCGTAACTTCTAGATGTATGAAATTATGCATTCCATTATTTTTGAAGCAGTTATTTATTTCAATGTGATTAATTAATTTTGTTATCATATCCCAAGAAAAGTTTCTAGATCAAGATATTATTTATATGGAATTAAATTATCATCATTTATTCCTTCCATGTCATGTATACCATATTTGGATTTTTGTTTACGCAGACCCTTACTAATCATATAATTCTCCATTATTATGTTTCTATTACCTAGGATACCAATAAGTTTTTTATGATTGATATGTGGGTATATTTTAAAGTGGAATTCAATGCTATAAAAAAAATATTGCGTTGTATTTCAATATTTCAAATATAATGTGAATCTTGAGTATGTATCTATTTTTCAAATACTACTAAAATATTTGGTTCTTTTAGATGTGATCCATTGTATCTAATTAAAAAGTAACAAAGAATCCCCCAATACTTAGACACTGGGGTAGGGTCTTTAATTTAGGTAACAAAGTAATTTTAGTAGAAATAATTGGAACTATATTTAGTAAAAATAGATTAGGTAAAATAAACCTATGATATACATTGTCTATATTTCTAAAAAACCATGTTTATCATTCAAAGATTATATCTACCTAAATTTTATAATTTATGCAAATTATTTCCTATTTTGTGTATTGTTATTTATTTTTCATAATTTTACTTTACTTTCTATCACATGTCATTTTCTAGAAATTATTATTAGTGGAAGGAATGGAAACCATATCAATTCACCTGATCCATATAGGGATTGTCATCCTGGGTAACTTAGTAAATCTGGAGATGGAGATACAAAATAACAAACAAATTATAACTATTGGGGTAGATGACTTAGGTTATCACCAATAAAATATCCCATATCAAATAACATGCTGATCTAAACTGTGGGGTGACAATGTTAGATCACTTCAAATGTCAATAACCTCTATGATTTAGTGGGAATACAAAACTACCTTATCTTAGAAAAGGATAAGTTCATTTGAAAATATATTTATCACTTTATAATGTAATGAAAGGGAGAATGTTAAAACTGTAGTTTATCATACCATAGGGGATACAGATCAATGGTGGTCATTGATTAAAAATTATAAGGATGAGGAGGAAATAAAAAAACATATAGTATGATTATTTTAATGAAATTTTCATGGAATAATATTTTCCTCTAGAACAACTATCAGATATAGAGATACAATTTTTGATTCAAATACAAAATAAAAGGGAAAATGTTTCTAATTTTAAGTCCCACTTTAAAAGGATAGAAATTAAAGTTGTGGACTTTGTATGTAATCCAAATATAAATATTAATCATTTATTTAATGGGTTAAATCAAATAATTTTAATGGAATTAATCTCCCAAACATTCCAATAATATGAGGATATATTATCATGTAAAATTACTAAATAGATAATTATATAGGTTTTATGGTTCTTGAGAAAATAAAGAGATGAACAGTTTGAAACACCCAAAAATGGACTTGGGGAAAAAGAGTAAGATAGATTTTCACACATGTAATAATTTTGTAAATAAACACCCCAATGCTTGCATGAAGGGAAAGGGAGTTTTATTTATGTGTGGGGAAAATTCACATCTAACACAAGATTTCGGGAGTATGAACAAAAACTATAACATTTATTTTCTCACCATTGAGGGGATGTATCAATCTGTACATCAATTATATAGTTGTCAATGGAATATGACTCATAATAATCAAAGGGATCAATGTTAATCTTATGCTATTACTACAGTAGAAGTGGGATAATTAATGTGTTTATGTAATTGGATTCATGAATTATATTGTTGAAGTGTTTTATAAATGAGTTTTTGATTATGATAATCCTGAAATGTATAAGTATTATACTACAATATATTTTATTTATATATTTGAATGAATATTTTGAATTTTATAAACCAAAATTTAATCTGATTCAATGGTAAGGTGATATTTTTATATAGTACATAAATAAGTGAAATATATCCCTTAATATGATCATGATATTTAGTTTATAGTGTTTAGTAGGTTTACAAGGAATATTTAAACAAAATAATAAAATTGGATAGTATTGGTGACCATGAGAATGGTTAGTGATATGATGAAAATGTAATTCATTAAGAATGTATATACATTTTCTGATTTATGGGATATATGGAATAAGGATAGAGTTAATAGTTGTTAAGATTAATAGTTAAATAATTTTAAAATTTTTAAATTAGGACCTACGATATCTTTTATGTGGAATAATATTTAATCAAAATTTTCGGTTTTGAATATGGTTAGACAAATTCTGGAGGATTTGTAAGGTTAACAATTTATAAAATTGATTTTTTGGAACTTTGGATATTATTTTTTGAGGTTAAAGTGTGATTTATCATATTGTATAACATATACAAACCATTTTAGTTTTGGTAAATATTTAGAGGAAAAATTAATGATTTATGGATATTATGATTCATTAAAAGTGAATTCATCTCGAATATCTATTTCCTAGTACAAGAGATGGAGATTAGATTTATTGAGAAAAACCCAAGTATGATATTGTGCTTATGACATTGAAATAAATCATCTAATATTATTTTTATTTCTTTATTTCTCTATTTATTAAAATAATCACTCCAATTTAGAAAAAATGTATTGAAATAACAAATTTATTCGTTTAATTATCTTACCAATAAATCAAAGGTCTTTTAGCATTAAATAAAAATGTAATGTATTGTTTAATTTTCTTATAGATTTATGGTTTTGTGAAGTTCATATTTCTTGTGTAAATTAAATCTATCACTATATAAAAATTCATGGTTGTTATCATTATCTACCATGTCATTATTTTAATTTCACACTAATTTTCTCTTATTTGGAATCACGGTTTTGTTTTGTCCTGTATTCTTCGCTTTCACTATTTTTTAGAGGAATTTTTGTTAACCCTTTTTATAATATCAGTTTTGTACAATGGAATATTCAAATGATAAACACTTGATTATAGAGAAAATTTTAAAATTTATATGAAAATTTTTATTGATGGGGAAATAATGTAACACCGTAAGATTTTAGGATAATACTATGTTCAAAAGCATTAACGGCATGCAACATCGATCATAAAAAACAATGAAATGTTTTTATTTAAATATGAATGAAATATCATATCTATTTAATTGGAGGTTATTAATAATATTAACAAAATTATGAAATATATATAGAGGAATTGATCAAATAAATCATAGATTAATTCTTATGAAATAAGTACCTAATTTTGGGTATGTTTATCTTATGATTTATAAATATGTTTTCTTCCACAATGTTTTTTATTTATTTTTGTGAGAAAGTATTATAATTAATTCTTATAATTTATATAAATTTTATTTTATAAAACTAATATCATTTCGTAAATCATGATATCAAAATTATCTTAGGGTGGTATATTCCAATTTTTTAATAGCTTAATTTTACTGTTTTTTTATTTATTTTTCTTTAGAAATTTTCAAAGTACCGTTTTGTTTTAAAATAATTTCAAAATTAAATTAGGTCAATTATATAAATTATAATTCATTTCATTTCATATAAATAAATTTTATGATTTAATTTGGTATGAAAACATTTTTACACATAAAAAGGCATTTTCAGAAAAATTACATTTCATTGTTTTTTGTGTTGTCATTTTAAATTATATTATGAAAGTTTTAGGTAGTGATTTTAATAAAATCGATTCAATATCTTGAATCATGAGGTTCAAATTTAATAAATATACCCCTTCTATGTTTTTATCTATATGAATAGTAATCGTTTTAAAATTTATCACCATGGTAAAGGGTAAATCTGGTTAATCTAGGTTACAAGTAAGTGATAATGTCATAGATTTTAATATTAATTTTTATTGGATGAATTGAATTCAATTATTATCATGTTAGCCTCAAAATTTGTATGTTTAACAGACACTTTTCGCGGAAAATAAACAAGATAATTTTTAAATTAAATAAACATACAAAATTCCACCTTCTTAGTAATAAATAACATTTATATTTCCACATATGGTGAAAATAATGTTATGAATAAATATGAAAGTACATTTTATGTATAATTAAAAAAAATTCTTTAGGATATTTTATTTATAAATTTTAATGATTATATAATTACATTAAGTGCTTGTGCAATGCTAAAATAGTATTTTTTCAATTAATTGATATATTAAATTAATGATATTAAAAATATTAAAGTGGTATAATTTGACTAATAAATAGTGTTCAAAAGAATTTAGATTAATATTATAGAATAATGATCTGTAAATTATTTATTTTCTAAATCCATATTTTTTTCTATTTTTTGACGTCAGATTACATGAATATTTTCAAAATTAACATTTATTATAATTTTAAAAAAATTTATTTTATTAAATGATTTAAAGATCCCATAAATACTAAAACTAGAATAATTGGATAAAATATTGTTTAAAATATAATACCTTTTCCATTTATGATTCAATATCTACATTACTTGTAAAATTATATCCCTTTAAGAGTAAAAAATATGTTACTATGATTAATGTTAAAATACATTAGTTAAGGTGTTGAACCAAAATATAAGGTTTAAAACACCATAAAACATGTAAAAATATTATTTTCTGGTAATATTCCAACCATATCCTACCATATTATTGAATACCATGAAATTACATGCATTATTCTTGACAATGACTTTATTATAATTTAATATTTTAATAAATTTCAAAACATTTCCTCACCTCAATTATAAACATTATCCTCTTCATTAATTTATATATACTAATTTAAGCCATATATATTGAAAATAACAACTAAATTCCACTTATAAAAATCATTATCCTGTTTTTTGGGGTGATTCTATCTCCAAAATATCTTCCTTTGGTCCCTTAAGAAGTGATCTAAAGGACTTACATCAATGAAGTGGTAATCATCCTTACCGAGTCCATTATGTTTATTTCTTCTTATAATTTCACATAAAATGTTGTACACAAACTAATATAATAATAAATTTATAATAAATATATTTATACTGTATTATTATTATTTTATAACCACATTTGGTCTTTTTCCAACCTATGAAAATCAAAACATCGCTCATGTGTACGTACAACTTCCCATCTCCACGTAGCGGTGTAATTCATTTTTCATCACCATTTAACTGGGATAGTAATAAATATAAAAATAATAAATATATATCATATTTATTACATAAATATTATTTTTTACTTACAATGTAAAATATTCCTTCTTTCCTTAAAATCTGTTAAAATACAACAACGTCGCACGTGCGTACATATGGACTAACACCTCAATGAAGCGATGTGATTTGTTAATTATTTTTATAATTGAAGGGTAATAATGATAGATTTTATGAAAATTTATAATTTATATCATATATAAATTATCCAATGTATATTAATTATTATTTAACTTTATTTCATTTGATCGGTTTAAAAATGAAAACAATAATCATGTGTGCGTACGACCTATCGTACATTTGAATTGTGTAATTAATTTTTCTATCTAAAAATACTATATATGATTGTGAACATTTATATATATGTGATGAATATATACTATATTTATATCATTATTAAAAAATTATATGATTTAACCATAATTAAAGTACACGAACTAAAACTACCAAACCAAAACACGATTGAAAAACAAAGGAGTATTTACCCAAAATATTGATTTTAATACAAGATTATTGATACATGGGTGATAAAATTGTATAATTAAACCATATATAGTTTTTATATATGATTATGGTTCATTAATATATTCATAATAAATAATATTTATTTTAAATGAGGTTCATATGTATACGAAGGAAGTCAAACCTGAGGTATGGTATGTCTCATCTGAGTTTCTCTTTTATGATACATATTCCATATTCACCACTTATTAATTTTGTGTTCTTTATATACTACCCCGTTGAGAATTTATATAATGAATATCTTAATATTAATTTTACTTAACGTATCATTTAACTTTGTTGATTCCATGGGGATTATGAATCAAAATTTACTAATGTGGTAATGGTTTATTTCACAATCTCATCACTATTCGAGATGGCCTCCATTGCGGTAGTATTTTCTTACATATCCAGATTTTCTGAAAAATTATTTAAATAATTTATTTTATTATATATATGGATTTATTAATAAAAATTGTACAGATGTTTTATTTATTAAAAAATTCTTCAAAATGAATATTAATGTCATATTCTGAACAATGTATTTTGTTTTATTTTATAAAAAGATTAAAAGGAATATTTTTAACTTATATATAATTAATGTCATATAAAACTGTCCCGGTTTATGAATTATTTGAATCGTAAATTATAACTTTAAAATGTTATTTTCAAATAAAATATTTTCTGTAATATGTTTGAATTTTTTTATTATTTTAAAAAATATTTTCAACATGAAAATTGTATTTTTATCAGGAAATATTCATGTAATATCTAAATACTATATTATTATATATCGATATCAATTTGTGAATCTTATGTTGACTATAAAATCAAATTTTACCATCAAACATATTTCTATAAATGGATTATAATAACCATTATAGTGAATGTATTAATATTTTATGTCATGTTTTTTTAAAACATACAATTATTGGTTTTTAAGGCATATTGATTAGGTTTAATTATTTATTAATATGAGGAAGAAAATGGAATTATTAAGTTATGGGTGGTGCCCAATATATCCCCTTGATGAATCAGTAGGTCTCATGGGATAAAATAGATTGTGTTTTTCCTAATACCTTGCCCATTTATATTTAGATGTCTTGGAACAAGGCCTCGATAATGTTTCTATATTTCTTGGCCAAGGTGTTGATGATAGATCTTAGATATGTATCATTTTTCCTTACATCGTTATAAAATAATTCATTAATTTCAATGTGATTATTTAATTTTTTATTATATTTTTTGATAAGTTTATATCTCATGAGATTACCTATATGGAATTTTTTTATCATCATTTATTCATTACATATTCCTTATACCTTAATACCTTATTTATCTTTTGTTTTATACATCATATCTCACACCTTTATTGTGTTTTCATTCCCTATGAAAAAATATTTTTTTATTATTAATATGTAGGGATATTCTGAATGTAATTATGTTTTTCCAAATGAAAATATTATTTTGTATTTTATTTTGTCAAATGTAATGTGAAACTAATATACGTATCCGGTTTTCTAATACTATTAAACTATTTATTCATTTGGGATGTGATTTCTCAAATCAATTTCCAATGTAATAATGTAACCCCCAGATCTATGATAATGGATTTGGGATATTTACATTTGGCATCAAAGAAGTTTTTTTAGAAACCTTGGGAACTAGTTTTATGAAATCATAGTTTAATAAATGTAGCCATATAAAATCCTTTGAGTATATTTACAAAGATACCAATTTTATGATTTTGATATTCTCTATACATAAAATTTTCAATTGATTATAATTGTTTCTCTTGTTTTGGGATAATATATTATGTTTCATATTTTTCTAGTTTAATATACCGTGTTTTATTGTTTGAAACAGAAACAAGATAATGGAATAAAAACTATATCAACGCACCTAATCCATGTAGAAATATTCTACCTAGTAAAGATAATGAAGCTATACCAAAATATTAATTTTTAACTACACAATTTATTAATATTTCGACATATTTAACTTGAGTTGTGTCCTATAAAATTCATCATTTTGACCCACAACATGATATATAAATGTTATAATGCTTTATGGATAATAAATATCCATTAATAAATGGGACTATAATCCGTTTTATTTATGATAAATGGATAATTACTATAGATAATATATTTTTCACATTCGGAAGAAATTAAATGGAAAAGGGTTTCATGGAAGGTTATGAGCACTCAGGGGTTGGGGATAAATTTTAGTTTTTAATTCAAAACACCAATAATGAGGAGGAAATTCAAATCATTAAACGTAAGGAATTTAATAGAGGAAGATTTCATAAGAGAGGAAAAATTGATAAGGGGAAGAAGATAAAGATGTATTTTACTACTTGTGATAATTATGGAACGAATTACATCGGTACTTACTTGAAGGGAAATTGAGTTTTCTTAAAGTATAGAGAGAATGCTAAATAAGCAAATGAATAAAAGGGTAAGAAATAAACCTCTAATATTTAGTTTTTCAACTATAAGGATATGATTCACTATGCAAAAAAATTCCCCAAGCATCATGCTAATATATCTTATATGAATAAAAGGGATCATTGTCAAGATTATATTATTAATATTCCCAAGTAGAATGATATAAGTGATTATATATTTTTATTTGGTAATTATTATGTATAATTATTTTATCAATGACTTTTTAATTATACAAATAAGTAAATGTATATGTATTTTACATTAGTGTTTTTTATTTAAGGATTTAATATAATATTTTTAATTGTAGTTATAACCATGAATAGTTATTTAGTGGTAATATGATAATTATTTAGAATACATGAATAAGTGAATGATAACAGTAAATATGATTGTGATATTGGGTATATAATGTTTATTTGTGATAAATAAAATATTTCAATTGAATAAGAAAATGTGATAGTATTTGTGACCATGAAAATGGTTAGTGATTTGATGATAAAGTAAATCATGATAAAGTTTGTTGCATTTTTTATATTTATGGGATATATGTAATAATGATAAAGTTAAAGGTGATTTAGGTTATAGTAATCACAATTTTAGAATTGTAAATTATGAACTACTTTATGTTTTATATGGAAGAATATTTAATCAAATATTTTGGTTTTTAATATGTTCAGACATATTTTGGAGGATCTTTAAGGTTAAAAACATATAAAATTGATTACAATGAATACTGGATATTATTTTATGATGTTTAAGTATTATTTAACACATTGAAAACCCCATTATAACAATTTTGGTTTTAGTAAATTTTCATGGGAAAAAGGAATTACATATACATCTAACGATTTATTAAAAGTGTTTTAGAAAAAAAAACAAATATTCATCATGAATATCCATTTCGTGGTGCAAGATATGAATTGTAACTTGATTAAACCACAACCAAATGATGATAATATGTTTATCACATGGAAATAAAGTAAATAATTTTTTATTTAAAAGTTCTTTATGTAGAAGTGAATATAATCCCTCAACATTTTAAAAATGACCATGAAATGAAAAACGTTATCTCTTTACTTTTACTTTTCAGAAAAAAATAGACTTTAACCCATAATTGGTTTACTTTTTATGATAATTAAATTTATCATGACCATTTTCTATAACACATTCTATTAATCGTTGAAAATTATTTCTCTCTATCATGTCCATATTTCTCATACCCACTGATTTTGTCCAATTTGGAAACCTAGTTTTTTTAACCTTCATACTTCTTTTTCCCTATTTTTAAAAGGAATTTTTATTAACCCTTTTTAAAATGTGGTTTTTCCATAAATGAATTTTATATCGAAAAAACCTTGATTATATATCACATGTTCAAATTTTTAGGATTTAATTTATTTAAGTTTCGGTATTTTAACACCCAATGATTTTTAAAGAAAACTATATTTGATAGTTTATATGACACACAACATTAAGATTAAAAAACCCCTGAAATGTTATAATTTAATTATGAATTTTATAAGGAAACCATTGAATTCAAAGGATTGAATCAACTTAACTAAATTATGAAATATATATAAAGTACATATTTAATAAATATTCACTATTTATTTCTTAATAAACAATTACTAAATTTTCTGTAACGTAATTTTATTCTTTTTCAAATATGTTTTCATTAAATATAATTTTTATTTATTTTTGTGAGAAAATGTTTTAATTTTTACCTAGAACATATTTTAATTTTAATTTCTAAAAATAATTTTACATTTGAAATCAATATATTAAAATTTTCTGATGGTGAAATTCTAAGACTTTTTTGAAAAAATTTATTTTCCTATGAATAGTAAAAAATACATGTTTTTTAACTGTAAATTTTTTATAATTAAAGAAAAAAATTTTAAAAAAATTATTTAAAAATAAAATTATTTCTATATTGTTATAGAACTTTCAATTAATATCATTATAATTAAGTTTATGATTGAATTTGGTATTAAAATATTTTTTATGCATAAAAATGCAATTTCTGAAAAATTTATCTTTATTAAATTTTTTTGACATTTAATTAAATTATGCCTTTATAAGAATTTAATTTAATGAAATTAATCCCATATTTTAGATCCTAAGGTTCAAATTTGGTAAATAGACCCCTTTTTAGTCAATAAGAACAGTACCTCTCGTAAACTTAATCGCATACGTAGAGGGTAAATCCAGTTAATCCTTGCTAAAACTAAGTTATATGGTCATACTATTTCATAATAACAATTATTTGATGAATTTAATTATAAAAAAATCAACTGAGGTTCTAAATTCATATTTTTTACGGATACATTTCGAATAAAATGAACAATATAGTATTTAAATCAATGAAAGTTACAACATGTCGCTCACTTGATTTTAAATATATTTTATGTGTCCACGTAGGGAAAAAATAAAGTTATGAACAAATATAAAACTAAATTTTTTTGATAGTTAAATTTTATTAATGATGACAATTTATTTATAATTTTTACTTATTATATAATTACCTTTATTATTATCCAATGCTAATGCAGTATTTATTTATTTAAAAAAATATAATAAAAGTGATATAATTTGAGTGGTTTATAATGTAGCATGAATTTTTTAAAAGGATAAGAAATATTAATGATGTCTAAATGAAATAATTTTTAAATAAATCCGTTTCTTGATGTATTTGAAGTCAAATTAAATTAATATCAAAATTCACCATAATGATACATTATGAAAATAATATTTTTTGGTAAATTGTTTAAAAAAACATGAAAGAAAAAAATGTAGAGAATATATGGTATAAAATATCATCTTATTTCCATTTATAATTAATTATTTACCTTATATTTAAAATTATAACCCTTTAAGTGTGAAAAATACATTAATGTGCTTAATATTAAAATAGGTTAAATAAGGGGTTACAACAAAATATATTGTATAAAACACCATAAAAACCTCTCCAACTTTAATTTTTTTATGATATTACAACCATATATTACACTAGGTTCTAATCACATTCCATTTTTATGAATTTTTCATGGTAATTACTTTATCATAATTTAATATTTTATGAAATTCCAAAAGTGCCTCTCACCAAAATTTAAAATTTGTACCCCTTATATTGCATCTTTACACCACATTGATCCACCTAACTTGGCCAAACCCTATTTATTACACTTCTAAAAATACTTATAAATGTTCTTGAGGAGTTGGTCACCCTAAAATAACTACCCTAGGTCTCATAAGAATGTATTTAAAGGACTTAAACAGAAGATGTGGTAATCGTTTTAACCATGCCCTTCAAGATTACTTTTTTTTATTTCATTTTAAAATGTTGTACACATAATAAGACAATAAATTAAATATCATAAATATAATTATATGATATTATTATTATTTTATAACCATATTTTATAGTGATCGAGACTTAACATACATTCATATTACATCATTTTAGATGAATATTTAGAACATTCTAAAAATACATGCATGAGGACAATAATAGTTTATTGTATTTTAAAACATGAAACAAAATATTCTAACCTGATGAAAGAACTTCAATATTTCCCACAAATATTTTCCCCTTTTGTACTTCTCCTTAATACATTTATTCATAACTTAGATAAAGAATATATCAGAAAGGGGTAATCTTAGAAGCTCTATAGGGGTAATCAAAGGAGATACATAAGCATAAAATGAGAATAAGGTTGTGAGAACATGAAAATAAAATTTGAAGATAATATATTGTATATAAAATATCATATACATGAGTCATAGATAAAATATTGTTATTTCATAATACATGATTCAAAAGGAAAAAAAATGTCATGATCTATAAAATCATAACATAGGAATAAGACACAGAATTTGTGGAATACACATAAGAATAGAAAATCATTGGTTAAGGATACCTACTGACAACATCATAAAATGTAATTCATGGGATAATAACCCAAGTGCCATCTTTGGGATTGGGATTCCCTCCGTTGTGCCCTCTTGTTTTGTGTTGTGGATGCCTTCTTATGTACCCTCTTGTTTTGGGATTAGGATTCCCTCTCATGTACCCTCTGGGTTTTGGCGCGGGATTCCCTCCCGTTTAACCTCTTGTTTTAGTCTTCATATTTCTTCCCTTGTACCCTCTTGTTAGGTCTTGGGATTCACTCCCATGTACCCTCCTCTTTCAGGGTTATGATTACCTCTTCTGTTCCCTCTTGAGATAACAAAATAGTTATTGTTACCAAATTCATTAGGATAGATACTGGTCCCACACATCACATAATTAAATCATACATTCATATTCCATAAGTTAAAAAACTTTCATCATATCATGATCCATGAAATGAAATTGTTATCATTAATGTTTCATCACATCATAACACATAGAAATGGTATAGGTTTCATGATATTTTCAGCAAAGCATAACCTATGTAAATAATTATGTTCATAAAGAAGAAAACCCATAAAATAAAAATAGGTTTCATAAAAATATAACTCATGAATGAGTAATAGTATTTTTAAAAATCATCCCATAAAACATACACCATTCAGAGAAATAACATGAATAGAACCTTTGGATCATTTTCCAGAAAGGCATGAGTAACACCCAAAGATGTAATCTTAGATAGAAAAATATTTGGAAAGACTCTTTAAAACCATTTAATGAGTAAAATATCCTTTATTACGTGGAAAAATATTTTTAAAGAATAACTCTTTAAAACATTTTAATTTGAAAACATATTAATGAATCTTAAAAACATATTGATACCAATTTATTTGAAAATAATTTGAATAATTATAAAAGATTTTCTTGATACCCTAAAACATTTTAAAAATAATTTTCCGTTGAAAATGACCATAAAATATTATTTTTAATAATATTTTTCAAAAAAAATTTAAAAACATTGTTTTTGAAATAATAAAGATTTTTGACCGAATGGAAAAATAAAGTCATATTTTCATAAACAAAATTATTAATTATATGAAGTACCAAATAATGGGAAAATAGTACCACTAATTGGATATAAAATGAATAAATAGAGGGGAAGTAAATTCTTGATACTTCATAAGATAAGGATCATAATATATCATCAATGGAAGAATAATCATAAATAATCTTAGTAAACTGTAAGATTGTAGTTATAAACCGTTATCAATTTGGTAACTTTGAATCATAATAAAATGAGAATATTAAAATTACATGAAGTTTTAAATATCATGAAATTAATAATATTCATTATATAACATGTCAAAGTAAGTATATACACCTTATATAAAAATATAGGTGCAAGACGTGGCATGTGTCTCAAAGAAGAAAAGTTGAAACAGAATTACATTACTGATTTTGTAACTTTTGAAAAATAAATCTCATGAAAGAAATATATTAAAATTTATATGTAAATAACAATATATTTAATTATAATAATTATATAATGCATCCATTGGAATTTTAAACACCACATAATGATAGGAGTGCTTAATAAGGCATGTATCTCACTGAAATAAAAAGTTAGATGAAATTCCCTTACCTTAAGTATTTAAATTATTTATACACATTAAAACCTACTATATAATAAATATAATTTTATGATAAATATATGAAATTAGAATATTATTATATCGAAAACCAAATATAATTTTTTTATGAATTTATATTACCTTTTTATTAACAACTCCTTATAAATGTTATGTTTTTGGTAATATCCTCTTTATTTTTCATATATGTATTGGCTTGTTTTTTTATCCTATTACATAGATAATTATTTAATTATTTCAAGAATTTAAAAAATTGTATAAATATTATATATATTGATTATATATTTACTTATAATAATCTAAATAATATATAAGTATTCAATAGAATACATTATTCTTAAAGACAGTAGGTCGTATGTATGCATGAATGTTTTCTTCATTTTATTGTCGCATTGAAATAAAAAATGAAAATGACATATAGGCATTCATATATATATATTATAATTATATTATAATTATTATTTCATATATATCACATACATAAACTAAATTCTAATTTAATGCATTCCATGTAAGGAGTGAATGAATCACATCGCTTTGAGATGGAGGTAGTCCAGAACTCCCCAAATAAAATTATCAAACTCTCAAAAAATTTAATGAATGATGGTATGTGTTATATTATAATTAAAAAATAATAAATTCATAATAAATATCATATATAACATATAAAAGTATAGTCTCCATCATAATGTACAACCATGAGAGGTGGTAATGGAAAATCGAACAAAATCGTTTCATTAGGTGGAAGTTCATCATACACAAGAATAGTAGGTTTGTTACCCATTAGATGGGAATGTGCGTAATTTTAGATAGAAAAATCATAATAAAAAAATTCAAATTATATTTATTATTTTATTTTATTATATAATCTTTCAATAATAAAACTTTAGGTGGTCAAACAAGTGAATAAAATAAAGGAGATTGAAGAAATATGTTACCTCTTCATTGGTTAACTCCTTTTTCTTTTCACAAAATGGACTACTTGGTTGGATTTATGACCTATGAGATAAATCAAGGAGTATTTTGTGGATGTTGTGAGATTTTTTTAGGAAATATTTGGTGCAAATATGTTCTTGAGATGTATGAATAATTTGGAGGGGTGAGTGCCTTTTATAGTGGAGGAGGTGTCTCATTCTTGTAAATTTTTGAAAATGGAATTCCACCCACGTTGATTTTATGAAAAGTGGCCCAAATAATTTATACAATATAAAAAATGGAATATGGGGTTTAAATTTGTCCTTCCATTGTATTTTCGATAGGATTATAGGTCAATTTTTCCCTTAATAGTATGGTTCACTTCCTTATTAGGGAAATTTTCTTCTCAATCATTGTAATTAGTTTTAATTACAATCACTAATATTTTGAAGTAAAAAAAAAGTTGATAGAATTATAAATTATAAATAATAATTATTAAAAATATAAGATCCATTTTTTAACATTTAAAATATATAATTGGAATAAATTAATTTAAAATTAATTTCATAGATAAGATGATAACACGGGTTTTTAATGAACAAATGTTCAAATGTTTGCTATGTTTTTATTTTTATATTTATAATGAAATTGATCCCAATGTACTAAATTGGATTAATTTATCTACAATTTATATAACTATAATATAAAATGATTTATAAATATATTTTATCCTTTTAAATAAATTATACTATAATTCAGTTTTGAATTAAAATTTTATATTTTTTAATATTCCTCAAAATATGAAACATCATAGAAAAATACCAAAAAATCACCCTATCCCAAATTTTATGTTTTCACTTAAAAAAATATGTATTTTTTTTCATATAAAATTTATAATATTCCAAAATTTATATCTAGAATGTGTTCATCATTAAAAGTTGATAAAATAAATTTTATAAAAATATATGTTTTAATGTGTAATATTGGGTTTGTTCATATGTTTTGCATATAAAATATATTCAATAAATGTATAAAAAAATTTATTGAATAAATTAAATATATATTTCATTAATTTCATTCACAAATATTAATTAATTTAATTTATTGGATAAAAATCTTTTGTGAGAATAAAATTACTTTTTATAAAAACATTCCTTTTATATTAAATCTATTATTATATGTATTTATAATTAATTAGTGACCAAAAAATTAAACCATTTATTTTAATAATTTTATTAATGATATTCATAACTTCCAACTTAATGGATAGATTATATTTTATTATATTAAATAATAGTATTTTTATTAATATAGTATTGTTCGATAAAACTCGATCTTTCTTATTACAAAAGACATAAGGAAATTCAATCTTGCATGTAAAGTAATCTAAAATTGGTGTCCCATGTAGAGAAAGCTAAAAATTATGTCACTTTTTTTACATGATTAACTTTTTTTTTTCACATTACTCAATACAACATAGTTCTTTAAAAATAAAAAAACATTTTCACTGTTACATGAAATGAAAAATATAAAAAAGATTAAATTAATTATAAAAAATTTCTCATAAAATATCATTGAGTGACATTCTAACCCCTATAAAATTAATTTCACCCACAAAATTTTTATGGGATATCAATGTTTTAATACTTCAAATTTCTTTTTAGATAAACCCACATCGTAAAAATGAGTGCAAAAAATTCATTTAAAAGGGAATGTTTGAAACGTAATGGTTAACCAAAGAAAAACATAAATTGGATTTTACATAAGAGCACATAGGTGGAAACTGAAAACATTGACATGGAATAGAAATCTAACTATAATGTTTTTATGGACAGTGATTGATAATGTGGTTAGAATAAATTTAAAATTCATAAATCTATAAATCCATGTTGATCTAAGGTGTCGTTTGATTCATCATAAATGAAGGTACATGGATAAATTTTTTTGGATTCAAGATAATTTTCATATAGTTTAGTAAATTTTATTCAAAGATACATGATTTCAGGAAAATGTTATCCTTTGTGTTTCCTTAATGGACTTCCACTTGATCTTTATTTCCACGAA
Organism: Viscum album; assembly: GCA_963277665.1. Taxonomy (NCBI): domain Eukaryota; kingdom Viridiplantae; phylum Streptophyta; class Magnoliopsida; order Santalales; family Viscaceae; genus Viscum; species Viscum album. The sequence goes on along the minus strand of OY728165.1, from coordinate 63,333,824 downwards.
ATGAAGGTGAACTTATCATTGCTAAATCATGAACATATCATGAGGTCTATGAATATAATGATAGGTCATTCCATCTATATTTATCACAACCAATGGTTAGAAAAAGTTATCTAATATGCGTAAATCACTATATGGTGAGGTAATAGTTTAATATCTAAAATCTCATTTTATGTTTAACATAAACCATTCCATAAATGGCCAACCTTTTAACCCTTCCAAACTATAATTCTCCCTTTATTAATTAGATAATCTCTTATCTTATACCAAAACATTTTCATTGAAAACATGGGTTCATCCTTATACCTATGGAATATAAAATGTTATTTTATTAATCAATAATCCATGTAGATGGAGATAATCACATGAAAATTTACTAAATAATGAACATAAATATTTCCATAAGTCATAACCATAGAAGATGAAATTAGAAATTCCCAACTACATATGGGGGGATAACTGTAACCTATTTATAATGTTTCACTTCATCCATTGTGATTGCTTAAGAATTTACCTTTTTCTATTTTCCTAATTGGGTTTTAGGCTTATAATCCACACTAGTCCTTGGATTTGGTCACTTGTAAGAATAAATTCCAAACACCGTGAAATTGAATCACAGAAGTGTGGGAGGTTCATTCTATAGGGATTTGTCAGTATTCACTTCATTAGCTAATTTTTCCCCATTAATTAAAGATTCTTCCACTGAATGAACTTCCCTTCTAGTCATAAAAAATTTAGTATTCCACTTATGAAAATTACTTATATGTTTATTACCACACATTGTGCATAATGTAAGGCTCGTTTTCTTTTCTCCATGGTTTTTATATTTTCCTTTAAACAATATATTCATTTTATTATCAAAACAATGATATTGATACAAAATTCCAACCTTTATTTACACCTTTATAGAATAATGAACAAATTATTCATAGCTTCTAAAGTATCCTATATCCAATGGATTTCAAAGACCATGTTACATACCACCAATTAATCTATCCATTTTTATTTTATACCTTATTATAATACCCTACGAGTACCTTGTAAGCCTTGTAATTTTTTTTTCATATGCAGCAACTGATTATTCATCCTTCTAGTTAAGATAGAGTTATTCATTTTCCATATTCGTACAAATAACACAAGGAAATTAATTATTTCATAATAAGTTCTTGAACGTGTCCCAGTCTATTGATTCTATTTCATCTTACTTCCTCATATTTTGGATTTGGATCTACAATTGGTCGGCTTCACCTTGTAAATGATAAATACGTAGAATGACTTTCCCATGTTTCGAAAACTAGAGAACATAGAAAATGTTTTCAGTGTTACTAATATATTATTCATCCACAATTATATCATATAACCCACTAAAATAAGGAATATTTCTTCTCATTATGGACTCACAAATTTTTTTTCCCTCTTTTGATCATTTGGAAGCTCAGCATGATTTATAGCTAATGAAATTTTGGTGAGCATAGAAACAAGTTTTTTCATAATATCACCCATAAGATTCAGTGTATGAAGAGGAAAATAATTCCATTGTCCATAACATTTCCCATTAACATGGTTCCTTCGGGTTCCTTCAAGTGACTAAAACCAAAATTCATATATTAACAAACAATAATCATTTTGGGGAAGCACAAAATCATGAAAAATTAATTATAGGACATATAAATCATGTCTCATAATTATATAATCAATAACACCATATGTTTATCCTATTTTTTTATATTCAAATTATACTTATACCATTCATGATGGTTTGTAAATATTTTTTGAATTCCTAATTCATATCTCCCATGAGTTTTAAAATAGGTTTGCGACAAGGGCCATTTTTGTGTACCAAAATATGCATGAGTCAGGCCCAACCACATTTTCGGAGTTGTTAACCCTAAGTAAATATGTTCTAGAGCCACATAGACTTTTTTTTATCTAGAAAGGTATTTATTTATAGGAAATCATTCATTATATCATTAAGAACATTCTAGGATATTTTCTTATAATTTTTCTTAACCTTATACTTATCCTTAGAGACATCTCTATACATATCCTTAGAAATATTCTTATGAGTATCACTGAAGTTTATCATCCTAGTTTCCAAACGTTTATTGAACCTTTACTACAGTATCATATATATAGAATTAGGCTTAACATAATTGGATATTACATCATTTTACATTAATATTTATCACAGTACATAGAAAAATTATTGGGGACCATAATTGTTTAGTGTCTTTGGAAACGTGGAATAAAATATTCCAACACAATGAAAGATCTTCTATGTTTCCCAAGAATATTTTACACTTTATTACTTATAATTAATACCTTTATTAATATCCTAGGGAAAGAATACATAATTGAGGGGTGATCTCATATGATCATTAAGGATAAAGAAAGAGATGCATAGTCCTTACATAAGAATGATTGTATGATAACATGAGAATAAAACTTCAAGATCATATCCTACATATCAAAGATCATATACACTTGTCATGGAATAAATATTAGTAGTTAATAAGAGATGAATCAAAAGGAAAATAATATGATGATCCCTGAAAACATAACTTAGTAACAATGCATGGAATTTTTGTCATACAAATAAGAATAGAAAATCCTATATCAAGCATACCTACCAAGATCTTCATAACACGTTAGGACTAAGATAATAACCCATGTACCTACATCAGGCTTGGGATTCAATCTTGTGTACCCTCTGGTTTTATGTTTTGGATTCCTAATCATGTACCCTCTTGTTTCAGGCTTCATCTTCTCTCTCATGTACCCTCTTGTTTTAGGCTTGGGATTCCCCCTGGTATACCCTCTTATTTCTGGCTTGGGATGCCCTCCCATGTGACCTCTTGTTTTGGTAATGGTATTTTGTACCATTTAAAAATCTAAAATCATAAATAAATTTTATTTCACAATGAATAAAATGGATATATAGGACCCACCAGTCACATAAAGAAAAAATACAAGCATGTTCCATAATATAACAAAACATTCATTATATAATGACCCATGAAATGAAATGGGTATCATTGATATTTCATCAAATCATAACCTATGGAAGGAGATTGTTTTAACTATAATTTCATAAAATCATAAACACTTAAAAAATAGGCTTTCAAATAATATGACCCATAAAATAGAAATGGGTTTCAGAAACAAATCACCCATGAAAGAGAAATTGGTTTTGTAAAAATCATCCCATTAAAACATAAACCATTCAGAGAAATAACATGATGGAACCTTTGTATCACTTTTTATAAAAGTATGAGTAACACCAACGAATGTCTTATTAGATGGAAATAATTTGGAAAGACCATTTAAAACAATTTCTTCTGGAAAATACCATTTCATATTTGAAAATTTATTTTCCAAAAAAAATAATTTTTAAAACCTTTTCCATGGAAAATAATTTAAATAAGCTTGAAAATTATTTTAAAAAAATTTCTTTGAAAACACATTGAAAAAATATAATGGATTTTTTGAAAACCATAAAAAAATTTTAAAATCATTTTTCCTTGAAAATTATCTTAAAATATTATCCTTAAAAAATTTGAATTTATTTTTGAAAAAATGTTTTTTGAAAGAATGAAATTTTCTAACTGAAAACGGAATTATAGTCATATTTTCATAAATATATTTTTCATAATTATCATAATTTCCATCTAGTAGAAAAATGTTACCATTACATGGATATAACACAAATTACTATAGGATAAGAAAATTCATGATTTTTATACGATATGAATCTGAATATTTCATCAATTGAGTCATAATCATTAATAATCTAAATAAATGGTGATATTGACTCTATAAACCATTAACACTTTCGTAACTCTGAATAATAATAAAATTGAAATAATAACATTAAATGAATCTTCAAATATCATTAAAAAAAGTATATTTATGATATAACATGTCAAAGGAAGTATATACACCTCATTGAAAAATATAGATGCATAACATGTCATGTGTGTTAAATAAGGAAAATTGAGACGAAATTACATTTCCAGTTTAATAACTTTTGAAACACAAATACCATGAAGGAAAAATCATAAAATAGATATATATAGATATATACATATATATATATAACCATAAATTTAATTATAATAGTCTTATAATGCATTAATGGGTATTATAAACACCACAAAATTAAATGAGTGGTGAATAAGGCATGTATCTCATGGAAATAAAAAATAAGATGAAATTCTCTTACATTATGTCTTGAATTTATTTGTACACATTAAACCATCCTATAAAATAAAGATTATTTTATTATAAAAAATTTGAATAAAGTTGTTTTTATATCTAATACCATATATTATTTTGTTATGACTTTATATTACCTTTTTTAATAACAACCTTATGTTAATATTATGTTTTGAGGAATATTATCTTCACTTTTAGTATATGTTTTCACTTATTATTCTTGATCCTATAATATAGATAATGATTTAATTATTTCAGGAATGTAAAACATGGTATAAATATATTATTTATTTATTATATATGTATTTATAATAATCCATATTATATATAATTATGGAAATGAATACACCGTTCATGGAGACGGTAGGTCTTACATACACATGAATAATGTTTCTATTTTATTTTCGTATTGAATGAAATAAAAAAATGACATATAAGTATACATACATGTATTATAATTACATTATCATTATTACTTCAAATACATCATATAATTTCACTGAACTCATCCATAATACATTCCATGTAAGATATGGGCGAATCACATCGTTTTGAGGAGGCGGTAGTCCAGACATTCCCAAAAGAAATTATCATAGTTAAAAAATGAAAATCATGAGGGTATGTGTTATATTATAATTATATAAGCATAAATAATTCATAGATATCATATATAACATATAAAAATATAGTTTCTATCATAATTCCCATCCATGATAGTGGGTAAAGGAAAAATGAACAACATAATTTCATGAGGAGGTAATTCTCTATAAACAAGAACATTAAGTTCATTACCCATTAGATAAGAGTGTGTATAATTAATGTCAACACCCTTAGAATAAATCATCTCAGTATAATTAGGATACTGATGTTATTATATAATCATGGAATAAGAAAAATTTTGGTGGTAGAGAATGAAAATAAAATAAAAGATATTGAGGAAGGATGTTACCTCTTCTTTAGGTAACTCCTTTTTCATTGCACAAAATTGATTCCATACATGGATTCTATACTAGTTGGAGGATTAAAGTAATAATTTAGAGATTATGAGATATTATTTTAGTATATTTTATTTCATTAAAATAACCTGATTGGTGTGAATAAGTAGGAGTGGTGAGTGCCTTTTTGATGTGGAGGAGGAGTCACATTCTTTTAAATTGTTGAAAAGTTAATTCCCCCCATATTTTTCATATAAAAAGTGACTCTAATAATGGAAAAAATTATCTAAAATGGAGTTTAAGGTGTAAATATGGAAATAAATATTTTTGATAAGTTTATCCGTAATTTGGGCCCTTAAGTTTACGGTTTAGTCCCTTATTAAGCTATTTTTGTTCATAATCATTGTAATTAATTTTAATTACATTCACTAATATTTATTGTCAAAATCTAATTTTAACCAATTATAAAAAATAAATTATTATTATTCAAAATATGTAATCCATTTTTCTAAATTTAAATCACACAAGTGGAAAACACTAATTTAAAATTAATCTGGTATATGGGATGACAATGCGGGCTTTTAAAGTAAAAATGTTCAAATGTTTGCTATGTTTTTATATCCATTTTCAAAGAAAAATTGATCGCAATGAACTCAATTAGATTAATTGATGTGTAATTTATTTAATTAAAATTTGAAAACAATTTTCAATGTAATTTTTCCTTATAAATAAATTATCTAAAAAAGATCTCTTGAATTTAAATTTAGTATTTTTCATTATTCGTTAGAAAAGAAACTTCACAGAAAAATACAAAAAAATCACCCCAACTTAATTTTTATGTTTTTTTAAAAGGTATTTATTTTGAAATAAAAATTTTAAAAAATTTCCAAAATTTAGATTTAAAATATGTTCTCTATTAGAAGGTAGTAATACTGCTTTTATAAAAAATATAGATTTTTATGTGTAATATTAAGTTTGTTACAATATTGTGCCAATTAAATAGATTTAACTATTGTAAAAAAATATTTTATTAGATATATAAAATTTAAATTTCAATAATAACATTCTCCAATAGTAATTAATCTTATTTTTATGATAAAATTATTTTTCGAGCATAAAATTATTTTTTATAATAACTTTCCCTTTATATTCAATTGATTCATATATGGATTTATAATTAATTTGTAGCCAATGAATTCAGCCTATATTTTCATAAGTTAATTAATATTATTCATAACACCCATCTTAACAACTAGTTTATACCTTATTATATTAAATCAAAATATTTTTAATAACATATTATTGTTTGATAAAACTCAGTATTGCATGTTACGCAAGTCATTGAGGAAGTTTGTCTTTCATGTAACGTGAGATAACCTTAGTTTTCTTTATAGAGAAAGATAAAAAAACTTTTGTGTGTAGTGTATGACTAACTTGGTGTTTCATATAATGTAATCCAAACTTGGTGCTTTAATAATAATAAAAGCATTTTCAGATCATCAAGAAATGAAAAATATCAAAAATATAAAATTAATTAAAAATTTAAATATTTAAAAACATCTTATGGTGTTATATATTTCAACTATTTCATATCATATGAAATGAGAAATAATCGCTCATGCATATGGATATATTGCCTTCTCTACGTAGTGATGTAATTAATTTTTCATCATCAATTCACTTGAACGGTTATAAATATATAACCGATGAATATATATGAAATGGATGACATACTTGAATTATAATAACATATATACATTTTTTCCTTTCAATCTATCAGAATATTGTAACTTATTTTGTGTGTACGTGAGGACTACCACCTCTAAAAAGAGATAGCATGTTGTTATCATTTCTATTTTACTTGGTCGGTAATAAGGATGTATTTTATTTATATAAATGATTTATATGATACAATAATTATTATTTAAATGATAAATAATATTTACCTTTCTTTTTTTCCATCCGTTGAAAATTTAATACAGTGCCCTTGTGTTCATATGGCCTATTGTCTCCATGAACAGTAAAAATCAGTTTAATATCTATATATTTTATAGAAAACTCTAAATATGTACATATCTAATATATTTCATATTTATATTATGATTAAATTTCTCGATATATTTTAACCATGATCAATGTACAAGTACCAAAACTACCAAACCAAAACATACATGAAAAACAAATCAGTTATTACCCAAAATAGTGATTTTATAAAATAATTGTTAATAACATGTGACAAACGGTTATAAGTAAATAATATAAGGAATGATATGTATAAGTATTATTTTCTATAAGATGTATAATAAATCTAAATTTATTATAATAGAAGTTTCAACACCTATAAAGGAAGTTTAACAAGAGGTAAGGGTTTTCTCATATCACTTTTACTTTGATGAGACAGATTCCATCTTTTCCAATTATTACTTTTTTGTGGGGTATATACTACCCCTTTGAAATTTTATATCATGATTCTATTTTTCATCATGACATTGAATGGTTCATTTGATTTTTATTTATATGGTGATCCTAATTTCTTATTTTAATACTTTGAATTATATTAATGAATATTTTTGCTTCTAGGCATTGAGGCGATGTGAGATTCTGAGGTCGATGATCCCAAAATTGATGTTTTAAAAATATCAATCGTATTTCTCTCATGTGTGAATAAATTTTCTGAAAAAGTGTAATCACTCAAAAATATAGTTTAGGATCATTAATATAAGGCAAAGGCAGAGTCTGTAATTTGTGGTTTACCCTAGGCATGAACTATGGTTGGTTAGCATCGAATGTCTGGTTACGTCTGTCGTTGGCAGTGCATTTAATAAAAATGAATGAATAACATTATTTATTTTAATTAAAATCGAGGTACCTATTTTTCTATTTAAATAAATTTTTATGTAAATTATCTAGTTATATATACATAACCCTACGATATTGGAGAGGAGTCTCTGATGTTCTTCATTAGCAGATTCAGATAGGAGGATGATGGTTGATCATATCAATGTAGATCGAGGGGAAGTGAGTGCATCGAGAATTATCCTTTAATAGAGAACATTATATTCACCAATAATCAATTTAAAATAAATGTATGAATAAAAAATTATGGATTTATTTCTTTTTTATTATAATACCGATCATTTATTTATAAAATTCTTTTGATTAGGTGATCGTACATTTTTTCCCTAAGCCCCATAGAAGGGTTAAATTATTTAATTTTTTTAGTTATTTATTGTGCAATGTTCTCACCCTATTTTACCTAATATATGATATTTCACCAATAATTATTTTCCAATTATGCTTTATAACATTTTTTCTTGTTTTTTCCCCCACCCATTCTTCACTTTCTTCGTCATTGGAAAATGGGGTCATAGTTAAACAATTCATGGGCAGTTTCAAGCATGATTAAACCCCCAGATTAATAGTGGTTTAGAGAATAAATAATTCATCGATTTTTTGAGGATGGATCAAGAGTTTTGAGTGATGATTCATGGATCTAGGATCAATAGAGATTATGGCATCACGCATCAGGTTATTGGTGGTGTGATGGCTAGTGTTGTGGGCTTCATTTGGATTATCGGATTTCGTTTTCCTACCACCGAAGGCTGAGAAATAATGCATGAAGGGGATTTACAAAAAAAAATTGGTAGTGAATAGAATACATAAACCATATTTAACACATATATTAAAACCATATGAGTAATTCATATATACTGTGAAAACCCTAATTACACACCATGTATCACGAAAGATCGGATGAAGTGTATCCCTCTGGATGTGATGATAGGGTTTTGGGAAATGTTAATAATCTTATTCCAAGTGATTATACCGAAATTCCATGTGACAATGACATAGATGGACAATAAATGTTCTATTTAGTATATTCCAGATAACCCCTATTGTTAGACAATCTGTGTACTCCATGAGTACATGTGCACATGCAAGTACACATGCATGGCTAAGTACAGAGAAAGTTTCCAAGTGGCCAATAAATGTTGTTTAGCACATGTTCACACCATGTATGATGAAATGGATTCCAACACATTTCCATATAAGAAAATATATATTGTAAAAGGATGGTAAATGGCCTTGTGGACCCCCTAACATGTCATGTACTTTTCTCCATAACTTCTTCCTCTCATATCTCATTTATTTGGACTTAGAATTTGTCCCATGAGTATCATATGTTGTGATACATTAAACATAAAATCATTCTATTTGGAATATGACATCTAATGTGACATGTTTTGAGTGTTAATACTCTTTAGATGATTATCGGTGATACCATCGACCGGGGAAGGATAATCAGATAGATGATGGGGTCAATACTCCACTGTCACACCAGGGTGAATGTTCCATGAACAATCGGAGAGATTATTGGGTGAGTACCCACCTAACACACCTGGGAATTAGTTTCCCATATTATTTATATTTATATTGATGGTACTCTCCTAAATTTGGTGTAGGTCCTCTATGTAAAAATCATTAATATATGATATTTAAGATTCGGAAGGTTGTGAGCCCTCCATGGGAGTTGTGGATCACCCATATTTAGAGTATAATAGTGAGGATTGTATCCCTCCACATATATTTTGGTGAAGCTGATCATTATGTCTGGTAGATATGATGAACATTTAGAGATGCAAGATCAATCATCAACTTTTGTTAGGCTATAATATGGATTTCACATTTCCCTCTTGTCTGGGATTGTTTATGAGTATGTCTATGTGGATCTATTTGGCCTCATTTCTGTCTTAATATTAGTTGAGATGTCTTTAATTGTGACATTCTATTACTACCTTTAATTTTTCATGGGTTCATGTTGGTTATGTATTTAATCACCCATACATGGGTATTTTTCACATATGTCATGTCTTATATAGAGGACAGAAAGATCATCATTGACTTTTGTGGAGCATACTGATACCTGGGTACATTGACCGAGAATGTTGGCCAATCATGGAGATTAAGAGTTTGGGTCCCTTATATTAATTAATTTCTAGTTTTTTTCTTCTTGGGACATCATTAGTTTTTGGGTTTTTATTTTTCCCCCTTTATACTACGGATACATTCTATTGCACTCTGGTGTGTTTCATAATTTTTATTGTATTCGTGGTTTTACTCTAGATATTTTATTATATTAACGGTTCTTATTCACTATTTCATGGAGAATATTTCATGCTTGAATATAGGTACATCAAAAAACATCGACCCATTAAAATTAGGAATTATAAGAACTTTTCACCCACCCATATCATTTTGAAGTTGAGCTTGGAAGTTTGAAAAAATATTTGTCGACAAGGAATATCAAGAAATTGGTTGTAGGGAAATGATAAATGCATAATGAATGATTGCGTCCTTTGTCTATCCTTCTTTGTTCAGCTCCCCATATATATATTCTCACCATACCATGGTATATCTTGATCACATTTAGGATTCCTCCATGAAGACAAAAATTTGTGTTACTATGTATAGATCATGATAATGGTCTGCTAAGTGATGATATTGTGGTTACGGAGTCATCACATGAGGTGTTTCCTCTAGGTGGTCAATTTTTAGAACCCCCACCTATCGGGAAGATTTTAGTACTCATAGGAAAGGATGGGGATGTTCACAGACTAAGAATTCTACATGAGTTTCAGTGCCAGAGTTCATTAAGGATCTGTATTGAGACACATCCCCAGGTAGTGTAGGATATTATTAAGTCGGTTGTTTGTGTCTCAAAGCTTGTTTGTACCCCTAAAAATCAATTGGTTTGGTTGGAAACCATCATTTTCCATGGATGAGTTGATAAATAGTAGATCATGGTGATGTAGTCACATGACAAGACGAAACTCTCATGGTTTAAATTCCAGTATCTATTTTAATAGGAGTATTACCCTTCATGATTGTGCTCAGTTCAGATCCATGAGCTTCTTGAGCTACAACATGGTGATATGTTAATGGATAAGTATGTCATTAGGTTTTATGACCTTACACGATACGCCCTTGATATGGAATGTGAGAGATTCTTCGAGGTGATGAAGTTCGAGTAGGGTCTTCTTAATGAAATCTGAGCCAGTTTGATTTCCCTATACCTACCCACATCTGTTTGAGTGTTAGATCGATATCTAGTGATTGAAAGATTCCCAGAATATGGAATCTTGGTGGTCAGAGATTGTGGTCTGAATTAATATGATTACTCATCTGTAGCTGGTATTAGGAGTCATTAATTAAGGTCACTAAAGAAAATTAATTCTCATTATATGACTCATACATGTGTATTTGTGGAAGAAGGATATCACAAAGAATCTAACCAACCCAGATAGGGGAAATGATATGATTGTAATGGATGATTTCACTTATCTCATGATTTCTCAACCCTCCATGTTAGGACCAATACGATGATAAAGGTGATGGTTTTCATGTGTTTTCCATTGTTGTTTAATAAAATTTGAAGAATGCAAATCACCTATCTTTATTTTGGAAAGAATCATAATGATGTTTTATTTCCAAATAAATCATAACTGTTTGTTGGAAGAATTAGAGCCTCGTTTTTTTAGGAATTGGAGTATATTTTATTATGGAATCAGAAACTATTTTTTGATGCAATTGGAACCTATTTTTCTGATGGAATCAGAATCTATTTTTCAAAATAATCAGAATCTCCTATTAGAGAAGAATCAGAGTCTGTTTTTTAGAAGAATCTACGTTTTGTTTGTAAAAAAATTAAGATCTTGGTTTTTAGAATAATCATAGTCTAGTTTTTAGAAGAATTAGAATCTAATTTTCATAAGAATAAAGGCCTATTTTTTTAGTTAATTATAATAGAAGGCTTGGTTGGTGTGATGGATATTTAGAGACATTATGACATTGATTTTCTAATTATGATGATTTTTTTATGATTTTTACTTTTGATAAATCATGAGTTAATGTGGGATCTCTTGATACATGCCTGGTAGAAGAAAGAAGAATTGAGTCATGTGATTCAAATAAGTGCTGAAAATGTGATCCTGAAGAAAGAGGAATTGAGAAGAGTGATTCTGATAAGCACTGGAAATTTTATGTTGATTAAAGAGGAGTCATGACGATTTGATTCTGATGGGTGATCAAAATATCATGCTGATGAAAGAAGATTCCAGAAGAGTGATGTCTATGGCCGATGAAAAAAATGACCCTGGTGGAAGAGCGGTGACAAGGGGAAAGCAGTTCCCAGAAGAGTGAATCCATGTCGATGGTGGAAGGTGATCCTGATGAAGTAGGTACCAACATTAAAGCTGGTACTGATGATGAGGAATATTTTCTTTTCATTAAGTGGGTCAGGAGAGTTTTTTCATCAAGTGGGACAAGATAAGTGGATAAGTAGCATGTTTTTCTAATGGGTTGAGATAAATGAAGAAGAAGCATGTTTTATTACAAGTGGGTCATGAGAGGTAAATAAGAAGTGCTTTATATCAATTGGTTAAATAAATATGAAAAGAGATAAAGATTTTTGAATGCCTAGTTAAAGGGGATCTGAACACTTTCTTACTATATTTTGATTCAAATCTATTCTAAATAGTCAAATTCAGAAAACACAAAGGGAGACTCGAATTCTAATGTTCAGATCCTTGTGGTTATACCAAATGTAATAGGTCATAGAAATTTGACTCTAGGGGTGAAGAGATGGAGATTATAGAAGGTTAAAGAAGAATATAGAAACATAGACAAAGTAAGATTTGCTTCTGGATTTTTGAGGGAATTGAAATTTCAAGTGATTATAGGTGAGCGGGAAAAAAATTAAATTTGCACCTAACCATTTTGGGTCACCTATAAAATGCGAGATAAAGTACATATTACAGGTGATGTCTATTAGTAAAGTATTTTTCATCATTGAAGAGAGAGAAGAATTGACTTCTCAAAGTGAGAAAGTGATACCGGGTGTCTTACATTGAATGAATTATGTCCGGATGATAGTTTTGTTCAACTATTGGTTGTACCAGTCAAAGTTAATCGGAATGTGATTATCATACCAGGGTGAGATAATCCGAATGGGACTTCTGTACTTGTTTTAACTTTACTGAGATTCTCGGACCAAAGAGGATTTGGAATGTAGTTGTTGTACTAGGTTATACCGTACTGATAATTTTTTGACTGAGGAAGAACTGTATTGAGTTTTGGCGTACTCAAGGATTGTTTTGGTGTTGATTTAGCTATATGATGGAGAATCAGATTCAAGAGAAGTAGACTATAAGATAAGACTCTATGTTTCTTAACATAAGTCCATGAAGTTCTTACCTTTCATCTAGGTATGGAATTGAAGGATTGTGTCACACTTGAATATACTTGTTTAAGTTAAAATTAGTGCAGGAAAAATAAGTTGTTACAAAAAAGAAATCATTTAACCATATTTTTCTACAAATGTGCACATACACTAGTGGGATTATTTTATAGTGTTGTACATGATTAAGGGTGCATCCTACTCATTGTAATACAAGGATTGTTTTCTGGTGGATTGTATGGTATCGTATTATATCCCACTATACCAAGGACATATCTATTCTTATTGAATAGTGAACCTTGTAAATACCTATGTTCCTTTGGATGTGGTTTTGTTTTTTTCAATAGGTAATTGAATATTTAATTGGAGTCTAATGTTGTTTTAATTGAAAGGAAACTTAAAAAAATTAGTTCCACTGATTCACCCCTCCCCCTAAGAGTGACAGATCACACTAACTAGTAACATTCAAGTGGTATCAGAGGCCAGGTTCCCTTCAGTATTCTTCACTAATGGAGAACTTGAACTACGTTAATAGTATGGTTATTCTTGTTTTTTATAGAAAGAATAATCATATCTCGTAAGATGTTATTCTTTCATATCTTATGCCTATTAGTTATGACGGTCTTAAAACATCAATAGTTGGGTTCCCCCAATGGATGATAAAGTTCAAAATAACCCTATTGAAAAATGGTTTCATGAGAATGATGGAAGGACATAGAATGATATATTATCTTCAATTTTTGGAAGTCAATTCTTGAGAAGGAACGGTGTGTCCACATATAGCATCCCGGTTCTGGAAGTCACTGAGAGGCGCTCCGTAACCAGTTGGTCACATGACCTCAAGCGCATTTCCCCAAATGTCATAGTATTCCAACTATAAATTAGGGCCTTGGATGAGATAGTGGGGAAACTATGCTCTCATTCGTAGAGAAACACATCGAAAGTGAAACAGATATACAATAGCAGAAGAAGTAATAATCAACACAAAAGGAAACAATATAAGACTAAAAATAATAAACTATAGCACACACATATATATATATGAATGATTCATGATACATATGTATAGGAAAGTAGCCAAACTAATCACAATGCTGGAATACAATAGCACTAAACCAACGTACTAAAGAAAGAAATATTATAGCTCCTCAACATCACAAGCCTCATCTTGGTCCCATGCTCTCCATCTCTATAGCACTCAAGTACCTAAAGTAGAAGGGTGGTTTCCCTTATATATACCTACAGTAATATAATCTGTTTGGGCCCAAAATCATGGCCCAATCAGGGTATGAGAATAAATCCCAATAAGCAACCAACACAATATCTGTTCCAAACAATTAGTGAATATATGGCAAGTAATAAATAAAAGAAGGCAATAACTAAGGAAGTACTCAGTAGTAACCAATCCTAAAATCCCATAGCATTCATTATCATATAAAAATTAAACATCTAATCAAGTAGGAAAACCCAAAATGGTAACCCTCTTGGACGTACTCACAGCCTATCTCCTCTGGTCCTACACATCAATACAAGAAACCTGCTGGAAAGCACACATAGTCTCCCGCTCTGGTTCAAATTACAATGATATAACAAAGACTCTCTAAGGAAGAACTCTCAGTCAATTCCCCTTATAGTCAAAGTGATTAAGGCTCTCTGAGAAAGCTCACATGGTCAATTCCCCCTTATAATCTACTACACGAAGTTCTCACGGCCCTATGTATGTCAATCTAGCATAGAAAAACAATAACAATAAAGTAAACCTCAAGAACTACATGGCTAAATAGTCTACCTCATATCAATCATCTTGTATCAAAAACTCACTCCATCCTATAGCACTAGGCCTGGGAAAACATCACAGAATCCTAATAGGCTAAACATGACCAAACAGTCGTAAAGAGAACATTCATGGGAAAAACATCCAACGCATAGCCATAAACCCTATTCACATTCAATTATCATGAACTCAAGTATACAAGCATGGAATGTAATTAATAAGGATACAACGGTAAACTTACAATACCCCATTTAATGATATTGGAAAAAATTTCACATATTAGTCAAATACATTCAATGGAACGGAACAAACCACCTAACTCTGTGCTGGGAGATTGCTATATGTGAACCTCATGCCTTGTATCTTCCAAGAACACTGCAGATCTACAAAAATGTCTAAAACATTCAACAGAGGATATCTTAAGAAGGAGGAGGAATAATGAAACAAAGCTCTAGTAGAAGGAAGAGATTACCGAGGAAATCCAAACAAAATCGACAATAGTCAAATAGAAGATCAGATGCTCATTTGAGGGCTCAAGAAAGATCGTGGTCGTACGTGAGTTCTCGATTGAACTAGGTCGAGAAGAAGGCATTTCTGGTGATTAGAATCAACCTTAGTATATTTAATGAAAAAAAGTAAAATACACGACATATACTTTAGAAGTACACAGCACGTACTTTCCCTTTCCACACTCCTCTTTAGGCGGTCTCTGGGTCACCACACATGGTCATGTTTGTGGCCCTCACACGACCAGCACATGGCTACTAGTGGTAACCAAGTACACGTAATATACTTATAAATTCCATGGCGTGTACCTTAGAAATTTCCAAAAACTCTTCTTTTTCTAAAAAACGTCCAAAAACGGAAAACATAACCGAAAAGAAGTATTGGGTTCTTAAAAAGTTTCCCCCTTAATAAATATTCCCACGAATTTCCCAAGCTAGGTGGTGTAGAAGAAGAAACACTGAATAACTCCATCCACTGAGATTGTACAACAACCACCCTCTCCCAAGTCACATCCTATAATTGCTCGTGATGCCATAGCACATGTAACAGAGGAACAGACTGTCCATGGAGAACCTTCGTACTTCAATTGAAAATCCAGATAGGATGCTCCTCAAAATATGCATCCACTTCTAACTCAACCTTCTCGAGTTGGAAGACATGAGATGAGACTGAGAAGTAATGACGAATTTGAGAAATGTGGACGAGGTCGTGCATAGCCCGGTACCTCTAAAGTAACAGCAACTGATAGGAAACAATCCCAACTCCCTCCAACACCTCAAACGGCCTAACATGCCTTGGGGAAATCTTACCATATCTCTTAATCCTTATATTCCACAACATCGGTGTGACACGTAGGAAAACCTGATCCTCGACCTTGAACTCTAGAGGTCATCTCTGATGATCAGCATAAGATTTTTGTTGAGATTATGAGGTAGCCATCCTTTTCTGAATCAACTCTATCTTCTATATAGTCTCCTAAACAAGATGAGGTCCCAACATAGCTGCCTCTTTTAACTCCATCAAACATAATGGTGATCGGCATGGCCTACCATACAAAGCCTCCTCAGGTGCCATCTGAATAGTTTCTTGAAAACTATTTTTGTAGGAAAACTCCATAAGAGGTATGTGTTTCTTCGAAGTACCTCCAAAACCCATGATTGATGGTCGAATCATATCCTCAAGCATCAGAATCATGCACTCGGATTGGACATCTGTCTAGGGATGGTAAGATGTAATCAAAAGAACCCGTGTACCCAATGCCTTCTAAAGACCCTATTAGACTCGAGAGGTAAAACAAGAATCTCTTTCTGAAACAATGGAGTGTGGAACCCCATGTAGACATAAAATCTCACAGGTGTACAACCTATGCAGCTCATCAACACTGACGGTCTCCTTAATCGGCAAGAAGTGAGCATCCTTCATGAGTTTTTCAATGACAACCCATAATACATCATTCCCTCGAGGTGACCTCTGCAACCCTGTCAAGAAACCCATTGCGACATCATTCAACTTCCACTTGGGAATGTGTAACTACTACAAAAGCCCTTTTGGTTTTTGATGGTTCACCTTCATCTGCTGACAGGTGGAACACTTCATGACAAAACCAAAAACATTCATTTTCATACCAGGCCACCAATTCTAACGATGTAGATCCCGATATATCTTGGTGACACATAGATGAGATGGCCAAACTGAGGAATGAAATTCCCCCATCAGCCCCTCAGGTATGCCTATTGGCACCCATAAGCTCCCCTGAAAATGCAAGATCTCATCCTCACCAATGGTCCATCCAAGAATATGGTCCTCTCTTGACACACTCACCCATAGGACTAGGCCTTCAGAATCTGATAGCTGCGTCATTTTCACTCAATCAAGAACAGTAGAGGTAACAGCTACAGAAGTTAGAAACGTCTACCATGGTCTAGCGTGCACCTCAAAATGAACATCATAGAATATATCCATAAGTTTTAACTCACTAATGGCCTCCTGAATTGCCTGTATCTGAGTCCTCCGGCTCAGCGCATCAACCACTACGTTGCCGTTTCCAGGCATGTAGGAAAGCTCAAAGTCAAAAGACTGAAGGTATTCAACCTATATTCACTATATCAAATTCAATTCATGCTTTGTGAAGATATAATTAAGACTTTTGTGGTTGGTGAAAACTGAAAAATGATATCCTAGAATATAATGACTCCAATAGCGTAAGGCATGAACAACTGCAGCCAACTCAAGATCGTATGTCATTTAATTCCTCTCTTGTGGCCTCAACAGCCAAGACATGTACACAATGACTCCTTACCCCTTCATAAACACTTCTCCAAGCTTGATACCTGATGCATCATAGTACATCGTATATCTCTTGCCTGGCTCAAGAAATACTAGTATCAATGCGGAAGCCAACCTCCCTTTCAGCTCCTGAATGGTTGACTCACAAGAATCTGACCACAATAACATTTAACCCTTATTAGTCAGGCCCATCAGTGGCGCTTCTAAGAATGAAAACTCCAGTATGAAACATTTGTAGTATACAACCAGACCTAGAAAACTCCACACCTCAAAGATGTTATTCGGTTACTCCCAAGAAACTACTATTCTCAATTTCTCTCGGTCTACTAATACTCTTGTCTCTGAGAGAACATGACCCAAGAAGAGAATCTAGTCCATCCAAGAGTGGAATTTTGATATCTTATCATATAATTGATGCTCTCTCATTGTACTCAGATTGATCTAAAGATGGGTAGCATGGTCGTGTCGAGTGTGAGAGTACACCAAGATATCAACAATGAAGACTACCATGAAGGAATCCAAGTACGGATGAAACACATGGTTCAACAGTGCCATGAAGATTGCAGGCACATTCATGAGACCGAACAGCATAATCACATACTCATATTGACCATACCTGCACTGATATTTTGTAAGAGTTATATATGATGGTCTAAAATGCAACTGATGGTATCCAGATCTCAATTAAATACTTGAGAACACCCAGGCTCCTCAAAGATGTTCAATGTGATCATCAATCTGTGTCAAGGGATATCGATTCTTGACTGTCAACTGGTTCGACTTCCAATAATCCTCACAAAGTCTGAGGGTGTCGTCTGCCTTTTTTGTAAATAGGATAGTTGAATCCTAAGGAGAAGTACTGGGTTGGATGAAACCCATTACCTGAAACTCCTCCAACTACTACTTAATCTCCTATAACTCTGGTGTAGCCTTCCTATAATGAGCAATAGACACCGGTGCCACCCCCAGGAACAAGGTCAATAGAAAAGTATACCTCACTCTTTGGAGGAAAACATGAAAAGTCCTCTGGAAATACATCTATGAAATAATCCACCAATGGAGGAAATTCCATTTGTGAAGTCCCATGGTCATCCAGATATAGACTAGAAATCTGGGCTATAACTCCTCCCAACCCATGGTGCTCGGGTCCTGCTCTGCTCACCTGGACATCCCATTAACCCTTATGAAGAAATTATCTTCCCTCCTGTGACATAATACTCACCTTACGGAAATAGAAATTGTCGACTTCCTAGAAGGGAACTAACCATTCTATTTTGAGAATGACATCATAGCCTATCATCTCTAGGACATAGCAGTCCCATAAGAAGTGACACCCACCAACATATAAATGTAACTCCTTACACTGACGCACACTAGTCGTTCTAGTTCATAACAGAGTGTCTAGCATCAAGATATCAGTAGAATAAAAGAATCAGAGACCAAGGCTCTCCACAATAGCAACAGATATAAAGCTTTCTGAATCCATAGTTTCGAAAAGTGCAGAAGCTAAAATTAAGGCAACAAAGATCGTACCTCGAACTGTAGAAGGTCTGGGATCCTACATCTGTTGGGTCTGCTCGACCACAAAAGTCTGACCTACTCTGTAGCCATGTGACCTTTCCTTACCACTCTGTGATGATCCACCCTATTATCACTGGATGTCTGGCTACTGGCTACCACGACCACGACCTCCACCTCGATCCGAATGGCAGGAAGAACTCCAGTTCCCTGACTGATGACTTACTGGTGGTGCTGCTCCTGAACGCGGAGTCATAGAAGATCCCATCTTACCAGCTGCTGGTGAGAATATTTGACAAAAACACTAAATATGACCCATCTTTCAGCAATATCAACACTCCACTTGGTCCCTCGGGCAATGTGGCCTCATATTCCCACTCTTCTCGCACTGGTATAACACCACCTGGCTACCATAAGATGCATCATTCCTACTCTGATCTCTTCATATATTTTCCCCATAGAGCTCCCTACAATCAGCTGGTGGAGAACTAACTCTGGGTGTTGAACCACCCTGACCCACAGCTCTAGAATCCCTCAGATTGCGCTCAGTGATCATCAATTGGTTGACTATAGAAGATATTTAATTCAACCTGAAGATGTTCACCTGAGATTAGATATCATACCTAAGACCATACTCAAACTTCCATGCAAGGAACAACTCATATCCCCCTAAAAATTGTGTAAATCACTTCAACTCGATGACCCGAGAAGATTAATCCATAACAGAAAGATTACCCTCCTTCAGACTCATGAACTCTCATGCTCGATCGGACCTCAAGGTCTCTGGATAGAATTAGTCATAGAAGATGCACTGAAACTCATCCCAGTCAATATTATGTCGGTGTCCATCCTATGAGATCACATCCCACCACCTCTTGGTAGAGTCTTGAATCATGTAGGTAGTGAGCCTGGCCCACCTCTCTGGAGGCCTCTCTAGATTCTCAAAGATCATCAGTGTGGTTTCTATCCATGACTCTACAGCCTAGGGTCCTCTATCCCCTGAGAAAGTGGGAGGATACTGCTTCTAAAAGACTCGATTCAATTTTTCCATCTATTAGGTAGGAGGTGGTGCCCCCTGAAAGGTATGTATCATCATCATAATACCCTCCCTAAACTGTGCATCGGCAATTGTGTCAGGTATAAATGTTGCTTTCAAGACTAGAACAACTGGAGGATCTACTCGAAGTCCCTGATCATCCATACTAGGCATCTGATCACCACCTTGTAATTGGCATACAACCGGAGGATCTCTTAGTCGCATGACTCTTCATAGTTAAGCGCACATCTTAGATCAAGATTATCAGGGACTAAAACTTTTAAGTGTATGAAGGGAAAAAGAGAAGGAAAAAAATTATGTTCTCTAAATAAAGTATACACGGCATGTATAATGACTACACGACGTGTTCAATGAAGCCTTTCACATGGGCATGTACTTCTACCCAAAATGGTCGTGTAACACCCCATACACAGCGTGTTTTCCTAACACATGGAGTGTACATGAATCCTCTTCCCCTTCCAAAGTCCTTATACATTCCAAAGCTACACGGTTCTCCAAGAACAAGACTACTCAGGGTGTGTGTGCCAGACATGGTGTGTACGAGATGAGCTTCACCGACCCGTGTTGTTAGTGACACGGTTGGACACATGGCTCACACTATATAGCATGTTCCAGATGGACATGACATATACTACGAATATTTTTCTGACCCGTGTTGTTCGTTACACATACGAGTATAAAGGATACACTACACGGTGTGTTCCAGATGGACATGGTGTGTAACAAAGGATTTCCAAAGCCCATGTCTCTGCCCACACAACTAGGGACATAGTTAGAGACTACAGGGCATATACATACAGTACATAGTGTGTACTTAAGAAAAACAGGTTCATCCCAAACATAAGAACACATAGCATGTCTTCAATACTACATGGCGTGTATTCTAGGTTTTCCTAGATATTAAGTCTCAAAAACAACTCTAGATCCCAGAAAAACACTAAAACGATCATATAAGTGCCAAATTCCAATTCGTGAGGGCCCATACTCTCCAAGAATCAAATCATGGCATTTTATACATGTCCTATACGGGCATAACAAGGCAATGATCCACCAAATTCAGATCCAAGAGGTCCCATCACACATAAAAGACCAAAGTATGGTGTCCATTCAAACAACACCATACACAAAAGGGAGGAGTGATGAGAGATCCAATGGGAGATTCGTGCTCAGGTTCTGCAAACCCTAACCCTGATCTCATCTATTGATCGTTGTTCCCCCTGATCATGGTAGTCTTTAACCCACAATGTGATCTATCTTTTCTCATTTTTATAGATGCGAGAAATCCTTCTCAATATTTACGCATTCGAGTTGCTGGCGAGTGACCTAAGGCGGTATACTTTTGCAATGTTCTCAAAGGTCTAGATCTGCGAAGCATGAAAGAGACAAAGCATTCCCTCTGCAAGAAGATTGACGATGTCAGATTTCTTGTTGAGGCTGATCCAGAAGCACTTCAGAAAAGCGCATAATTAGTTAAATTGTCCATCCTTGGCCAAGTTTCATATTATAAAGGTGACCGCCCATGGTCTTTATCTAATCGTAAAATTAGGGTTTCTCATTTTTCGAAACTTTTGAATTGGAAATTGGTTCTTGTAGGTAAAGGTTATTATCACATTGTTTTAAACTCACAAGATGATCTTAAATAGTCTTGGAAGACTGGAAACATTAACCTCAGGACTGGTTTACTTCGATCGAGTGATTGAGATGTCTCTTTTAATCCACAAAAGCATCGGAATTTAACTGCTCCACTTTGGGTTAGACTGCATGGAATTAATTGGTATTTCTGGCCCACCAAAATTCTCAAAGACATAGTCTCTTATATTGGTTTACCTATCATGATTTACCAGAGGAATTTAAATGATAAACTTAGACTATATTTAAGAGTCATGGTAGAGGTTAATTTAGATTAAAAGATGCCAGTATTTATTAATTTATGTGCTTAGGAATATGAATCTGAAACTAAAGTGGAATATGAGAGATTACCCCCTTTTTGTGAGGTATTAAAAATTATTGTTCACAACTTTTCAAACTATAGAATTGTGAGAAAGAAGGTTGTTCCTCCAATTGAAAGTTAATGGAAGGAAGTAAGGTAAAATAATAGAAACAAAAAAACTCATTAACTAAAGTGCCTAAAACATCTAAAAAATGAAATCTGGGTTACAAAATCTAATGATGTTTCCCTTACAAGGTATATGCTGTGGTGAAATGGTTGATGACAATGAATCCCTCATTATTGAGCATAACATAAGTAAGGAAATTAATGATATGGTCCTTGACATTATGAACAATAACTTGGATTCAGACTCAAACAAAGATAATGAGCCTTGCTGGGACACTGCCACAACCGGTTCTCCTGTATGCTCTGAGGACAAAGAGGAGGTTTGTGCCTCAAAATCATGTGTCACTGACAAAGTAAATACCTTAATCACACCTCTGAAGATCTGGATAATGCTAGATTGAATTCCAAAGGTGAGCAGAAAATCCTTTCGACTATCCCAACTTAGACCCAAAAAGCTCCATCAAAGACTTGCTCTCATAATGCTTCTGATTCAAAGGATCTCCATGGTACTCAGACAAATAATATGGATTTAGGTAACAATTCTCACTCTAGCTTTATTATTGGTGAGTTTCAACATCCTACTATCCCTGATGAAAAATGCAATTCTTCTAGTTCTGTTTATTTAGAAATATTTTCTTTTGGTGTTGTTTGTGTCACCATAGAGCACAATAAATCTACTGAATCTAAATGCAGTGCCTCTATTTCATAGTAAAATACCAATAACCTAAAGATGGTTGTTTTAACACATGAAAATACCAACTACTCTGATAATTCTTATATGGAAAAGGTTTTTGTTTTTGATATGTCACAATCCCATGAATCTACTTTGATTTAAAAGGGTATAATATTGACAGTTCTGTTTTCACTAAAGTTCCACCTTCACATAATCAATATTCTTCTCCTAAGAAGACAAAAATAACCTCCCCTAGTCCTACTTCTTATTTGAAGGAATCTAAACTGAACTCCTCACTGGAAATCAGAAGATCTGAGAGGAAAATGACATGGTTAAAAAAAGGGGGATCTAACCCCTCACATAAGTTCCAAAGAATCTTTTATTCTAGAACTATCCGGGAATTTCAAACTCTGACACCTTAATTATACTAAAACAAGTTTTAAATACTCATAAGCCATATTTAGTTGATATTTTTGAACCTAAAATAAATTTTACCACTATGTTTATGAAGCTTTTCTCCCTGAACGATAATTTTCTAGGTTCCTGTAATGATGGATCGATAATTGACTCTCTATGGATTTTTTACCATTCATCTCTAAAAAATTTGAACATTGTCAAAACTTCAGAACAAATTTTTACTTGTGACTTTTTTCATGATGATAAATGTATTTTTTTCAATACGATCTATGCTATGTATAGATATCATGAGAGAATATCTCATTGTTATGACCTTCTTATGTTGGCTCACAGTATCCATGACCTTTGGATTATTATTCGATATTTTAATGACATTCTTTCTCCTAGTGAGTCATTAGGTCCTTCTCACTCTTCCATTTCCTCACGTGAATTTAGAGCTGCTATCAAGAACACCAATATTCACGAATTTAATCTTATTGGTGGCAAATATACCTGGTACAGAAGACACTACAACAAAGTAGTGGCGGGCAAACTTTATAGATCTTTTGTGATTTATTGTTCTCTTGACAAATGGTAAACTATTTCTAGCATTACTCTTCCTAGGTAAAATTCAGATCATCATCCTATTCTTGTCAATATGTTCATCAGGATTTCAAAACCCATACTCCCCTTTAGTTTTTATAATACCTGGTCTGATGGCCCTGATTGCAATGCTTTTATCAATGATTTTTGGCAATCTGTGAACCATAAAAAAGATACCTTTGCTTGTATTAAAAAACTCAATCATCTAAAATAGGCTCTTAAAGGCTTGTGTAGAACCAAAATTAAGAAAATTGACTTAGATATCTTCATTCTAGAAAATGAACTTGCTCAAACTCAAATAAATAATACCACCTCTGATTTTTCTTATGACCCTCAACCGGAAATTGAGATCTCAATGAATCTCAACTCTCTTATCACTCTCAAAGATAACATGCACAAATAAATTTTTAAAACAAAATGGTTATCTGATAGAGATTGAAATACCAAATTTTACAATTCCATTAAAAGGATAAATAAGTATAGTCGAACTCTCACCACTCCTATGAATAATTGAAATCTCATTATTTCAAGGGACTCCCTTACTAATCATGTGGTTTCCTATTTTTACAACATATTCAATAGTCTTGATGTCAATAAGGACCTCAGGGCCGATATTATCCCCTCATTGATTGAGAATAATGACAATACCTATCTTTTTTATACCCACCTTCATCATGGAATCAATGACACTATATTTAGTTTAATTACCGATAGTGCTCCAGGACCTGATGGGTTTAATAATGGTTTTTTAGAAACACTAGGATGTCATTCACATGGATGTTTGTAAGATTGTTAGATCCTTTTTCTCCAATGGTGTACTCCCTCATGGCCTTAATTCTAATTTCCTCTCTCTTATTCCTAAGGTTGATAATGCCTTTGAGATTCTCCAATTTTGGCCTATTTCCCTTATTAACACTCTCTACAAGATAATTTCTAAATTTTTTTCAAATAGACTCACTCCCATATGCAAAAAAATTGTTTCTTGAAATCAATTTTGTTTTATTAAAGGAATCTCTATATAGGATTGCATTTTCCTTGCCTATGAATGCACTAATATTCTTAATAAAGTTACTATAGGTGGGAATATTTCTATAAAGCTTGACATTAAAAAATCTTTTGATACGATTGATTGGGGTTTTATCTTCATAGTGCTTTAGGGTTTGGGTTTTAATGATATATTTATAAAAAGAATTAAAACCTTATTTAAGTCTTATTTTGTCCTGATTCGGATCAATGGCTCTCCTAAAGGATTTTTTAATTTCACCAAAGGTGTTAGATAGGGAGACCCCCTCTCGGTCATCCTCTTTGTTATTACTGAAGATTATCTTAGTAGATTGCTCTCGCAACTTGTTAATCAGAACAAACATAACCACATACAGGCTACGAGGAATCTCAATGTCCCCACTCACCTTATGTATACTGATGATATTATTTTATTCCTTCATGGATAGAATAAGAATACTTAAGGTCTTAAAGATTCTTTTTCTCATTATGATGAAATCTCTTGTCAAGCTATATGCTGGAATAAATCTTCGATTTTCTTTGGAAATGTTTTTTCTTCAAATAGAAAAAGATTTATCATCAACAATTTTGGAATAAAATAAGGTTTTCTCCATTTCACCCTCTTAGAGTACCTATATTTTGGGGGAAGACCCAAATCAATCTTCTTTAATGGTATTATGGGTCAAATCATAAATCAACTCTCTTTATTGAAGGGTAAATTCCTCTCCATGGAAGGCAGAATCGATCTGGTTAAATCAACTATTGTCTCTAAAATGGTATAATATTTTATGATTTATAAATGGTTGGCCGGTTTCATGAAAAGGCTGAACACTTACATAAAAAATTTCATTTGGATAGGAAGTATTCTTGAAAGAATACTTGTCACCATTCCTTGGTCCACCTATTGTAAGCCTATTGATAAGGGCAGTATTGGAATCAAAAATCTCAAATTTTTTAATGAATTACTCTAGGCAAGGCTCCCCTAGAGGTTAATCAATAACAAATCTGATGCGATTGCATTTTTAAATCAATGATTTCTTTATAAGCATAAAAAGGAAATTTTAATCATACTACCTCTTCAATTTGTACCTCCATTAGAAAAACCTTCCATAGTATCACGGAAAACTCTATATAGACGGTTCATGTAGATTCTAATATAAACTTCTGGATGGATAACTGGATTGGTACTCTTCTTATCTATTGGTTATCTCCAGACTCCCCTCCTAATAATATCAACTCCACTATAAGGTAAGTTCTTCATTCCCACATAAATGACCTCCCTGATAACATTTCTGATATTGTTGAAAATTATCCCTTTTCTAACGCCAAGGATTTCCTCATCTGGTAACCTGCTCATAATGGCATTTGGGACTCTAAAAATATTAATTGATAGAATTTTTCATGAGTGGAGTCCAACTTTGACTGGTTGAATTACTTTAACAACTCTTGGATTAAACCAACAAGGCCCACTCTTATTTGGCGTATTACTCATAACAGAATTTCCACTCAGTCTATCGTCAATATTTTGGTTCTCAACTATGCTCCCTATGTTATTTTATCAATCATCATATGGAAGATGCTAATCATCTTTTTCTGTCCTATGCTACTTCCTCTGCTTTTTGGAACTACATTTTTTCCATTTTTAATTGCAGATGGATTATTAATGATTATATTGAATTGAATCTAAAGAGATGCATAGATCATGTTGCCTCGCAGAAAATTAAAATCATTTTTCTCCCTGTCATCGTAGAAATTATTCATGATATATGGTATGATATAAATAATATCTTATTCAACAAATTCTCATTAAAATTAAATGCGGGTAATGTTCGGATACACATTGCGATTCAAGAAGTGAAATAAATTCAAAAAGAAAATTGTAACAACTTGTTTGGTGATTTTGAGATTCTTCACAAACTTCAGATTGGTGGAATTTAATGTCCACCTTAGTGAGCTCTTGTAGTATTCTAGAAAACCCCGTTGCAAGGATGGATTAATGTTAATGTTGACGGTTCCTTAAAGGGTAATCCTGGTCCGGTTGGATGCGGTGGGATTTTTAAATATTATCATGGGCAGTTTCATGGTTTCTTTTTTAGTAGTTGTGGCACCGATTAGACACTAGAAGCAGAGATGATGGGTGTCATCAATGTTGTCTCTTTTTTCCCATAAAAAATGTTGCATGGAAATCATGATAGAAAGCGTCTTGACCACCATAGATCAAGCTTCATGGAATAGAGTGACTCATCTTGTCTGGCCTCTAACCACTTGATGGATGAAGTGTCTGGATCTGCTCATGTGGATCAACTCCATTTCTACACATGTTTTCCAAGAATCTAATGTGGTTACATATGATCTTTCCAATAGAGGGGTCAACCAGGTTCTGACGTGGTTGGATACCATTCCTCCTGATCTGTTTTAGCTTTATCAAAAAATTGAAAAAAACTTCCCTCTTTTCATATCTTGTAATCCCCCATTTTTATATATGCAATAATTTGTGCTTCAGTCTTTTTTCCAAGGAATGACCTTTTAAAAAAAAACACCTTACACAAAACAATACCCTTTTAAATAGCAGGTATTATATCAAGGAATCTATCACAAAAACATGCATATCTAGAACAACATTTATCACAACAACATGCAATCACTAATGCACCCTAAATGGAATGGAAAGAATGCATGACATGTGATTTTATAGTAACTTCTTATATGATGCATGATATGGAATACCCTCATCTCATTGGGTTGTAATAGAAAAAGAATCTCAATAACATCAACAGTAATAGCACAATCCATGTGAATCACTCAAGGTGAATTCAAATCAACTGTAAAATTGAAAACAAAAGAATTGTATTAAATGAGGTAGATTGGATTTTCCCTATACACGGGTTAGCTAATCCCAAGAATATATTTTTACCATGTACCTATTCATTCATATCCCTAGCTATAGGCTTCAAACCGTAATCCATGAAGAAAGAATGCCTCTGATACAACTTTGTAACGTCTTGGTTCCTGAAGCAGCCCAGAGGCACTCCATAACCAGTTGGTCACATGGCCTCAAACACATTTCCCCGATTAATAGAGGATACTGACTATTAGTGAGGGCCTTGGGTGTGATAGTGGGGTAATTTTTCCCTCATTGGAAGAGTAACACAACAGAAGTAAAATAGTTATACAATAGCGGAAACAGTAATAATCCATACAAAAGGAAACAATGGAAGGCTAAAAATAATAAAATGGAGCATGCATATATATATATATATATATTAATGATGCATGATACATATGTCTAGGAAAGTATCCAAACAAATCACAATGATGTAATACAACATTACTAAACCAAATTAAAAAAATAACGATAGATGACATGTCCTCAATATCACAAGCCCCAGCTTGGTCCCATGCTCTCCAGCTCCATAGCACTCAAGTACCTGACGTAGAAGGTTGTTTTCCCTTATCTATACCTGTAGAAATATAATTTGTTTGGGCCTAAAATCATGGACCAAACAGGGTGTGAGACAAAATCCCAGTAGGAAACCACCACAAGATATGTTCCTAATAGTCAGTGAATATATGACAGGTAATAAACAAAAGAAGGAAGTAACCAAGGAAGTAAACAGCAGTAACCAATCCAACAGTTTCAAAGAATTCAGTTTTATATTATAATTAAATATATAATCAAGCAAAAAAATACAAATAGGTAACCCTTTAGAAATTATTCATAGCTTATCCCTTCTGGTCATACCTAGCAACACAGGAAACCATCTGGGAGGCACACACAGTCTACCCCTCTGGTACAAATTATAAGGAAATAACAAAGACTCTCTAAGGAAGCACTCTCAGTCAATTCCCCTTATAGTAAAAGTGATAAAGACTCTCTGAGGAAGCTCACATGGTCAATTACCCTTATACTAAAAAGTGTTTAAAGACTCTCTGAGGAAACCCAAATGGTCAATTCCCCTTATAGTCTACTACACGAGGTTATCACGGACCTCTATAAGTCATACAAGCATAGAAATTCAATACATACAAATTAAAACTCAATAAATACTTGGATAAATAGTGTACAACATATCAAGAATGTTAGATAAAAAACACAATCCATCATACAACACTAGTAATGGGAAAACATCAAGGAATCCTAATAGGCTAAACAAGACCAAACGGTCATAAATAGAACATGCTTGTAAAAACAATTCCAAAGCATAGTAATCAACATTGTTACAACATTAAACTCACAATACCCTGTTCTAGGGTATTGGAAAAAATTGCACATATTACTTGAATACTTTCAACGTAAAGGCACAATCCACCTACCTCAGTGTTGGGAGATCAATATATGTGAACCTTAATCTTTGGATCACCCAAGAACTCCGAAGATCTACAAATCATCTAAAACATTCAATGGAAGATTAATTGAGAAGGAGGATGAATCATGAAACAAAACTACAGCAGATGGAAGAGCATACTCAGAAGATCCCAACATAATTGATGGCAGTCAAATCAGAGATCGGATGCTCAGTCAGGGGCTCAGAGAAAGATCACATTTGTACAAAAGCTCCCAGTAGAACTAGGATGAGAAGAAGGACTTTTTGGAGATTAGACGGGACCCCGATCCGTTTATTGAAAAAAGTTCATTGAGTGTGCTTTACAAGTACACGACATGTACTTTCCCTTTCCACACTCTACTTTAGGCGGTCTCCAGGTCACCACACACGGCCGTGTGTGTGGCTATTACATGGCCAGAACATGGCTACCCATGGTAACCAAGTACACGACGTGCATCTCAAAAAATTTCAAAAACTCTTATTTTTCTCAAAAATAACTAGAAAAGCAAAACATACCTGAAAATAAGATCCAGGTTCATTCAAAATTCCAGCCTTAAATAAAATCATCCCCAAATTTCCCTATCAAGGTGGTGTATAAGAATAAACACTAAACAACTCCAACCACTGAGATTGCACATTGGCCTCCCTCTCCAATGTCTCATCCTATACTCACCTGTGCTTCCATAGCACTCATACCAGAGGAAAATAATGGCCATGGAGAACCTTCTTACTTCAATCAACAATCCGGATAGGATTCTCCTCAATAGAGGCATCCACTTCCTATTAAACCTTCTCGGGTAGGAAGACATGAGTCAGGTCTGAGAAGTAACGTCGAAGCTGAGAAACGTGGAAGACGTTGTGCATATCTGGTACCTTTGAGGTAACTACAACTGATAAGAAACCATACCAACTCTCTCCAACACCTCAAATGTCCCGACATACCTCAGTGAAAGCTTAACCTATCTTCTAATCCTTCTATTCCCCAACCTCGGTGTGACATGTAGAAAAACCTAATCCCCGTCCTCGAACTCCCTAGGTCATCACCATGGATCATATAATATTTCTATCATGACTGTGTAACAACCATCCTCTTTTGAATCAAATCTATCTACTCTATGGTATCCTAAACATGATGAGGTCCCAGCATAGCTGCCTCTCTTTCCTCCAGCCAACATAAGGGTGATCTGCCTGGCCTACCGTACAAAGCCTTATAAGGTTTCATCTAAATAGTTACTTAAAAACTATTTTTGTAGATAAACTATATAAGAGGTATGTGTTTATCCTAAGTAACTCCAAAATGCAGGATGCATTATAGAAGAATATCCTCAAGCACCTAAATCTTATGCTCAGACTGGCCATCTATTTGGAGATGGTAACATGTACTCAAAAGCACCTATATACCCAAAGCATTCTAAATCCCATGCCAGACTCGAGAATTAAAACGTACATCTCTGACTGAAACAATGGAGTGTGGAACCCCATGTAGACATACAATCTCACGGATGTAAAACCACCACATTTCATCAACACTGAAGGTTTTTTTAATTGTCAGGAAGTGAGAAACCTTCGTGAGTGTGTCAATGACAACCCTTACTACATCATCCCTCAAGGCGAACTCAGCCACCCTATCACGAAATTCATCGTGACATCATTCCACTTCCACTTAGGAATGGGTAACTAATGAAAAATCCCTTCTAGTCATTGATGCTCCAACTTCTCCTCCTGACAGGTGGAACAGTTCATGACGAAACTAACAACATCTATTTTCATACCAGGCCACCAATACTGATGTTGTAGATCACGATACATCTTGGTGACACCTGGATGAACTATGCAAACTAAGTAATGAAAGTCCTACATCATCTCCTCACTTATGTCAATTGGCACCCATACGTTCCCTTGAAAATTCAAGATCCCATCCTCGCCAATGGTCCATCCAGGAATATGATCTTCTCCTAACACACTCTATCGTAGGACTAGGCCATTAGAATATGATAGTTATCTCATTCGTACTCGATCAAGAAGATTAGAGGTAACAACTATAGAAGATAGAAATGTCTACCCTTGTCTTTCGTGCACCTCCAAATGAATCTCAGAGAATATATCCATAAGCTTTCACTCACTACTGGCCTCATGAACTTCCTGTATCTGAGTCGTCCTGCTCAGTGCATCAACTACTACGTTTCCTTTTCCAGGCATGTAGGAAAGCTCAATTATAATGACTAAAGGTACTCAACCCACCTTCGTTGTCTCAAATTCAATTAACGGTGAGTGGAGATATACTTCATAGTTTTGTGTTTTGTGAAAACTGCAAAACTCTCTCCTAGAAGATAATGTCTCGAACAACGTAAGGAATGAACAATTGCAGCCAACTCATGATCGTGCGTCGGGTAATACCTCTCATGTGACCACAACTGCCGAGACCAGTAAGAAATGACTCATTCCCCTGCATAAGCATTGATCCATGTCCAATACCTAATGCATCACAGTACGCCATATAGATCTTGCCCATATCTAGAAATTTCAGTATCGGTGCTAAATTGAACCTCTCTTTCAGCTCCTAAATTGTTGAATCATAAGAATTTGGCCACAATTACTTTGCACCCTTCTTAGTCAGGCCCGTTGGTGGTGCTGATAAGCATGAAAACTCATGTATGAAACATCTATATTATCCAGCTATCCCTAGAAAACTATGCCCCTCAACGATTTTTTTCGGCTTCTCCCAGGGAACTACTTCTCTCACATTCTTTGGGTCAACTGATACTCCTGTCTCTGAGATAACATGACCCACGAAGTGAATCTAGTCCATCTAAAAGTGTCATTTTGAGAGCTTAGCATATAAATGATTCTATCTTAGTGTACTCATTATTATCTCAAGATGGGTAGCATAGTCATGTCGAGTGTGAGAGTACACCAAGATATCGTCCATGAACACTACAATTAATGAATCCATGTACGAATGCAATATTCAGTTCATTAGTGCCATGAAGACAGCAGATGCGTTCGTGAGACTGAATGGAATAACCACATACTCGTATAAACTATACCTACATCGAAAGGTCGTAAGAGGTAGATATCATGGTCTAGCACACAACTGATGGTATCTGGATCTCATGTCAATCTTTGAGAACACCTGGGATCCTTGAAGTTATTCAAAGAGATCATCAATCCGTAGAAATGGATATCAGTTCCTGACCATCAACAGGTTCATCTTCTGATAATCCACATAATTTTTTAGGGTTCCATCCACCATTTTTGAAAACTAGACAGGTGGACCCCAAGGTGAAGTACTGGGTCAGATGAAACTCTTTTCCTGCAACTCCTCCAACTGCTTCTTGAGCAGCTATTACTCTACTGTAGCCATCCTATATGGAGGAATAGACACCGGTGCCACCCCTAGAAAAAACTCAAAAAAAAATATAACTCATGATTCAGAGGAAAACGTAAAACTTATTCTGGAAAAACATCTTTGAAATGATCCTCCACTATATGAAATTTCATCTATGAAGTCCCCATGGGAACTAATTACAAGGCGTGTATCGTAAAAATTTCCAGAAACTCTTATTTTTCTCAAAAACAACAAAAAAGGAAACTATACCTGAAAAAAAGATCACGGTTCTTACACCATAGTTACGATATATGGGACAAAATAAATAACATATATAAATCCAATACAAAATTAAATAAGGAAAAGATTCAAATATGGTGGTTAAAGTATAAAGACATAAAGATGGGTGAACATGAATCAATTGAGGATTTATTTACTGTGGTGAATGATATTGTAAGTACTATTAGATGCTTTGGTGAAAAGCTAAATGACTCTACATTTGTTAAAAACATAATGATAATCCTAGCTATCAAATTTGATGCAAAAATTTCTTCATTAGAAGAAAAAAATCCTGAGACATTATCTCTTGATGACTTGTATAGCACACTTATTACTTATTAAATGACAAGAGATAAATCTAAGAAAATAAAGAAAAAAACTTGATAAAGAAATGTCTTTCAAGGCTGTGAAAAAAAAGATAACATGAAGAATATTCTTATAAATGAAAAAGATGGATATTCTGATTCATAAAATTAGGTATTTAAAAATATTAATCATATTTTGTCCTCGTTTTCTAAGAATGTGAAAAAAGGTATATGGAAATACAAAGGGAAACTTACCATAAAGTGTTTTTAATGAGGAGGAGTTGTTCACATTTTGGATAATTGTTCATGAAGAAATAATGTACAAGATAGATTTGAAGAAGAAAAACAATACATGAAAATTGTAGAATAAATAGGGAGGAAAAGGAATGTCAGGGAAATAAATTAAATTCTTCAAATCTAAAATAAGTAGTTTACTATATAAAAATAGATAAGAAGTAAGAAGTGATTTTGAATCCAAAAATTCAGTTGATTGTTTTATTACAAATACATTCATTGCAATAGTGAATGATGAATAATATAGAAGTAGAAGTTCTAGAGAAGGAAAAGAAACACAACTTGAAATTCATATTAAAGAAGAGCTGGAGGAATGTTTAAGAGAGATTAAAAGGAATGAAAGGAAAAAAATTGGAAGATGGATTTTCTTCATTATGTAATCAATAATATCTTAAAAAAATATCATGATAGAGATTGATGATATGAATAAGTCTCTTGAAGATGAAAAGAATCATAATGATCATTTTGAAGTAAAGTTGCAGGAAAAGGAATAAGAGTTGGGACTTGTTCAATAAAAACTCTCAAAAGCTGAATTGTGAAATACAAGTTTCCAAACCTCTATCACTGAGAAAGGTTAATGTTCTTGACAATAGAATCTGAATAAGGTTAAACAATGTCACCCTCAAAGGGTTATAATAATAAGGAAGTAGTTTCTATAAAGAATAATTATGGGAAAGATGTTTTTTGGCCCATAAAAATAGTGCTTGAAATTATGAAGTCTTAATAAAACCTAATTCTGAATATGTTTTGAAACAATATGAATCCTATAAGGTTAAAAATACTTTTGAATCCAATAAATCATAAAATAAGAAGAATAACTTTTCTGGTAGTAGAATGGTTTGGGGATTAGAATGAAAAGAGTTGAAAGTGGTTGATAAATATATTCATGATTCTGAGTAGTATAGAAGTTTCAGAGAAAAATACACTTTATATGGGTATTTTTGGTATTGTTGTGGATTTTGGAAGACAAAAATTATGTGTTGGTTCAAAAAACAACATTACTATTATCCCATCAGTAATTAAAGAATGATATTTATGGGGATTCAATATACTCGATGAAATAAGATTGAGAAAGTTGATGAAAAGATGTTTGAGAAGAATGAAATGAAGATTGAAAATAGGTTCTATCCCCTAGAAACTATTTCTAAGAGATGTGAACAACCTTTACATCTTGGAAAATGATATCTTATTTTTTTCATATCAATAAAGGTGTACTAATTCTAATAATGGCAATGAAATAAATTAACGAATGAAAATCTCTTGTTCTTGAAACTGCATTGAAAGCCACAAAAGGGGAATAACCCTGGATACTTAATAGTGGATGTTCTTCACACATGACAGGAGATATAAAATTATCAAAGGATGTGAAAAAATTTAAATAAGGCAC
This sequence comes from Viscum album, assembly GCA_963277665.1. Classification (NCBI taxonomy): domain Eukaryota; kingdom Viridiplantae; phylum Streptophyta; class Magnoliopsida; order Santalales; family Viscaceae; genus Viscum; species Viscum album. The sequence goes on along the minus strand of OY728165.1, from coordinate 63,298,651 downwards.
TGTGACATTTGTAAATGATGAAACATTGAAAATCAAAGGTGTTGGTTCAGCCATCATTGGAAAAGAATAAATGAAATACAAAAAAATCATTGTATGTTAATGGACTGAAGCAAAATTTGAAATGTTTTTCACAATATTGTGATGAGGGTTACAATTTTATCCTTAAAAAAGAGGTGTTTTCAATGAAAATTTAAGAATATGGGAATATTTTTACAGGAGGACAACGTTCCAAATGGAAATTCTTTCACGGTATTGATACACAAAACTCTTGTTACATGAGGATAGTGGAAGAGAATCAGTTGTGGAATACCAGTCATGGACACATGTTTCATAGAAGAATGACAAATCTATCTATAAGATATAGTCTTAGATATATGTTTTATTTTCTAAGAATAAGATATTGGTGTTTTACTATCTGTCATCACAAAAAAGATTACAATTATTGTGTATAAAAATGTTGATATTTGTTCCAAGAAATCCCTAGAGCTAATACATTGTAATATATGTGAGACATTGAGTAAAAAATCAACCAATGGAGATATGTACTTCATCAATTTCATTTATGATTTTACTCACATTACCTGTGTCATGTATATTAAACACAAATATGATGCATTCAAAATTGTTTAAATTTTTTAGAAAGAAATATGATAAAGAATGTGAGTATCCTGTAAAGAAGATTAGAACTGGTAATGGTGGTGAGTGCAGAAGTGAATAATTTTAAGACTATCTTGAGAAGCATGAAATTAATCATGAATATATTTCCCCAAATACACCCCCAAAAAATGGGGTTTCTGAAAGAAAGAATAGAATGTAGGTGGAAATGGGAAGAACCATGTTACATGAACAAGATATTTCTCGTGAATTATGGAGGAAAGCCATGAGTACTACTATTTATTTTCAGAAATAGTGTTTTTATAGGCCTCAATCAGATATGAATCAATATGAATTGTTTTATAGGAAAACTTCAAGCCTAAAGCATATTAGAGTTTTCAGGAGTACATGCATTATAAAGAAGACTGGTTGAAACTATAGTATGTTTGAGCAGAAAGGTGAAGTCGAAATATTTCTTGGCTATTCTCTTGAAGGAAGAGGTTACAGATTCTTCAAATAAAGAAACAATGAAAATTTTTGATTCTGTTTATGTTAAATTTATCAAAATAAGTGGAAAATAAGAACCTTCAAAAGTAGAAATGAAATTTGAGAATGTTGAAGAAGACTATTATAATAAGTAGACAGATGAATATATACCTTCTTATGAAGAATAATTGGACTTAGCTATTTCTAGTGAAGAGGAAATTGATCTAAAGTATTATCATAATCTGAGGAAACAACTAGATGCTAAGAATATAATTGGTGATCAACCTCATAAATTTCAAACTAGAAGAACCAGAAAATTTATTACACACACTTTATTATATTCACAAGTGGAACCAAATGGTGTTTAATAATATTTTAATAATCCATAATGGGTTCAAGTGATGAATGAATAGTTGGATTATATTAAAAAGAACAATACATGGGAACTCGTACCCAAACATGAAAATAAAAACATTATTGGAAAAAATGGGTTTTTTGGAATAAGATGAATAAAGAAGGTGATGTCATCAGAAATAAGGAAAGATTGGTTTGAAAATGGTATTCTCATATTAAAGGAATTGATTTTTATGAACCCTTTGCTCTTGTGGCCATATTATAGACTATATTAATCTTTCTAGTTATTGCTACACAAAGAGGCTACAAGATCATTAAAATGGATGTAAAATATGCATTTATAAATAGAGATCTTGAAGAAGAAGTCTATATTTAACAACCTTGTGACTTTGATGTTGGGTAAAATTAAAGTTATGAATGGAGATTAACAAAGACTTGAATGGGCTAAAATAATCTCTGGGGGAATGGTATTCCCAATTGGATACTTTCTTAAGGAAGATAAACTTCAATAAAGTTAGAGTGGATAACAATCTGTATATCAGAGAAAGTCAATGGTATTCCTCCTTGTGATCATTTATGTTAATGATATTATCTTTACTGGGGATGATGAAAGATGTTGTGAAAGATTTGATGAAGAGATGAAGAATATTTTTTAAATGGCTATGTTAGGGAAAATTAAATACTTTCTTGGGTTAAAAGTCGTTCAAAAGAAAGAATACATATTTATTTCCCAAGAAAAGTATTCTAACGAACATCTCATGAAGTTCATCATGGAAAATTCAAAATCTGTTTCTACACCAATTTTAGTGGGAACAAAGCTATGTAATGATAGTGAAGGAAATGGAGTTGATCATAAAGAGTATTAGAAGGTGATTAGAAGCTTTTTGTATTTGACTTCCTTGAGACATGGCATTATTTATGTTGTAACCTTAAGTGAAAGATTTCATATTTCTCCTAATGAATCATATCTTATTGATCAAAAAACTAATTCTCAGAGACATCAAAGGCACAAAATATTTTTGAATCAAGTATTGTAGCACAGATAAACTTTACTTGTTTGGGTATTTAGATGTATATTGGGAAGGAAATGTTGAGTATAGATGATCCACATCTGGTGGAGAATTATTTATGGAAAATAATTGTGTTAGCTAGAATTCAAAGAAAACAAATTCAGTAACTCTAAATGTTTCTGAAGATGAGTATGTTATGCCACTTAAGATAAAACTCAACTTATACTGATGAAGACACAGTTGGATGTTTTTATTATTGAATTTAATCTTCCCATGTTCTTAGGGTGGGATAATCAAAGAACAATCAATCTCACCACGAATCTAATCCAACTTTCCCATTTGAACTATAATAATATCAAATAACATTTTATCCAAGTTCGTGTAGAGAAGAATGAATTGAATCTTGAATATGTTACAACATTAGAGTAAGTTTCTGACATATGCACGAAACCCTTTCTGAATAAATAATTCTCAAAATAGAGGGTGAATATTGGCGTTCAACCACTTTCTTTCCATGTTTAAGGTATGTCATTTTATTCCTTATCTCTTCTTATCTTTGGATTGTTTTTTCAAGGGGGGTAATTGTTTGTTTCGCAAATATATTTCCTTAAAGAGATATTTGTGGGAAAGATGTGAATTCATCATGTTTTTTGTGTAAAATAATCTAAATATTTGTTGGAGTGGTTATAGAAAAATAAAATATTATGTTTTCTAAGAAGGGTGAAGAAGAGCTGTGAATGTAAAAAATAAAAAATAAGTTATAATCACTTTGAAAACATGGGTTTTCTATCAAGGATTCTTGTTTCCAATAATGAGTTAGCACACATAGTGTTAAAATTATTGATAACTAGTCCATTTCTTGAGGATAAAATGTTTGGTGATTTATGAAACCTTGGTTGAAAAAAAATACCAAGGGTGAGATTTTTAGGGCCATGATGGTGATGAAGGTGATGGTTTTCATGTGTTGTATTTTTTTGTCTAAGAAGTTTTAAAGAAAGGATATCTCCTCTATTTTTTAGGGAAATAATTTTAATGAGGGTTTGTTTCCAAATGAATCGAATCAGGTTTTTAGAAACAATTGGAGCCTAATTTTTAGAGGAATAAGTGTTTTTTTATGGAATCAGAACCTCTATTTTGATAGAATCCAACCCTATTTTTTATAGAATTGAATCCTATTTTTTGAAGTAATTAGAATTTTATTTTCAAGAATAATTTGAGTCTATTTTTTATAATATTCATATTCTGGTTTTAAAAAGAATCAGAGCATAGTCTTCAGAAGAATGAGAGTTTGATTTTCATAATAATCGGAGCCTAATTTTTAGAAGAATAGGAGCCCGCTTTCTGAATGAATCATACTTGAAGGCTTAGCTGGTATTATGTATAATCAGAGTCACTATGACTAAAATTTTCTAAATATAATTATTCTTCGCTTATTTTTACTTCTCATAAATCATGAGTAAAATTGGGAACTCATGATACAAGCTTGATAGAATAAAGAGGAATTGAGAATAGTGATTCTGATAAGCGTTGAAAATGTGATGTTGATGAAAGATGAATCGATATGAGTGATTCTAATAAGCACTAAAAATGTGATCATGATTAAATAAGAGTCGAGAATATATGATTCTAATGGATGCGAAAAATATGATTCCAAGGAAAGCAGAGTTGAGAAGAGTGTTGCTGATGGCTGATGAAATAAATGAAACCAGAAGAAGAGTAGTGCCAAGGGGGGAGTGGTTTTGAGAAGGGAAAAGTGTTGCCGATGGTGGAAGGTGATACTAATGAAATACATAGAAAAATTGAAAGCGGTTCTGATGAAAAATAATCTTGTCTTTTAATTAAGAGGGTCAAGAGATGTATGCATTTCCTTTAGTGAAACAAGATAATCGAATAAGGATCATGTTTGTATAGTGGGTTAAGAGAAATGAATAAGAAGCATGTTTCGTTACAAATGGATCTATAGAAGTGAAGAATAAGCGCTTTGTATCAAGTGGTTCAATCAAGAAGAAAAGATAAAGATATTTATGAATGACTAGTTGATGGGGATATGATCACCTTATTACAATATTTTTATTCAAATATGTTCTAAAGAGTTAGATTCACAAAACGAAATGGGAGAATCAGAGTCTGATGTTCAGATCATTATGGTTCTACCAAACATAATAAGTCTTAGTAATCGTATTCTGAATCAGAAGAGATGAAGATTTATTAAAATTTTAAATTAATCGAGAAGCATTGATGAAGTCAGATTTGCTTCACGAATTTTTAGGTAAATGCAATTACAGGTGAATGTATGTGAGTGGGAAAAAAATTTGAATTCCCAACTAACCATTTTTGGACACCTATAAAAGGTGAAAAAATATACATTGTACTTGTGTTGTTTTTCAATAGAGTATTTTTCATCATGGAATAGAGAGAATCTCTGACTACTCAATGAGATAAAGTGATATCAGTTGTCTTACATTTAATAAATTATGTCGGGAAGAGAGTTGTGTTAAACTGTTTGTGGTACCTGGAAGAGTTAATCATAATGTGATTATTTTACCAGGATGAGATAATCAGAATGGGACTTCTATACTGGGTTTTACCTTATTGATATTCTCAGACTAATGAAGAATCATAATGGAGTTGTCATAAAAGTTTTTACCATATTGGGAATTTCTAGACTGAGGAAGAACATTACTAAGTTTTAGTGTACTTAGGGATTTTTGTGGTGCCGATTCAGTTGTATCATGGAAAATCGGATTCAAGAGAAACAGACTTAGAAATTGGAATCTATGTTTCTTAACTTATGTATAGGAAGTTATTAGCTTTTTATGGGTATGTAATTGAAAAAAAATTACACATGAATATACTTGTTGAAGTGAAAAGAAGTGCATGTAACATAAGTTGTTATGAAAAGAATTTGTTTAACTCTATTGTTCTAAGAGGGTGCACACGCACTAGTGGGATTTTTTCATATTGCAACATGAGGGTAAGGGTACATCATACCCATTGTAATCCAAGGATTTTTTTCTAGTGGATTGTATAGTATTGGAATATTTCTAACCATACCAATGACGAATCTATTCTTTTTAAATAGTGAACCTTATAAATACATGTGTTCCTATGGATGTGTGTTTGTTTATCTTTCAGCAAGGAATTGAATCTTTAATAGGAGGAGAAAGTTGTTTCAATTTAAAGGGAACTTAAAAAAAAATATTATGATTGATTCACCCCCTCCCCTCTTAGTGATACATCTCACTAACTAGGAACATCGATCTATACTAAGATGGATAGGCAGATAGTGTAAAAAATCCCATAACAAAGGCAGCACCATGATCATCTGTCTCCCAGATGTGGTCACAACATTGCATAGGAAGGCCATGTAGATTTGGGAGTAAAAGCTACTCCATAGGGAGGATAATTTTGTGTAAGAAAATGTTACAAGGTCCTAACACCCCAGCTAATATAAACACGTGGCAACATTAGGCTCAGGGGGTCAACAGTCATGCCCATTGAAAATTATTATCAATAGAGGGTTATGACTAGGATGCACATGATATGATCCGAGTTATGATTTTTTATTCTACTCCTTCCTCAGTACTATTTGAAACAATTTTGAGTCATTACTTCATCTCCTCATTACTGGTGTGAGAACTAGAGATTCCAATTGAGAATTTATCCCAACATCTATGGCTACAGGTTCTTATAGGTAGCTCTTCTTTGATATCTCTTGTCAACTGGTAGTCAGAACTATCATTTGGTGGAGAAAGTTTCACATGGGACCTCTAGGTCATCACAATAATGCCTTATAACTTCATCTTGGATACAGATTGGTTGTCCATAGTTTAGTCCCATATTGACCTTCATCATATGTTATTTAAATTCCTTTATACTTATGGGATGACACTCTCCTTTATAAGAAGTAAAGATCAGATGGTTTAGTGAGTGGGGATTACATGTAGAAGGATATATCCCACACCCTTTTATTGGTCAGTATATCCCTTGGTGTAGTGGGATCTTCATGAATCTGGATTCTGTTGGTAGAATTGGGATATATGGACATATTCCCTGAGATTGTTATAAGAATACCACCACATTGGTACGTAGATTTATTCATCAACATGAACCCTAGGACCCCCTTACTATCTTCAGTATAATATTGGATGGTCCCTATATAGATCTGGTATCTGAGGGTGAAATTATAGAACCTTTTAGAGATTGACATTATAAGAACAAGTTTGTCCCATATGCAGCTATGGTTTTTTTCATGAAAAATTCAGATGGGAGATTGAGTCTTTGTATTGATTTTTATCACCAGAACTAGGTAAAAATAAAGACAAATGAACTATTATTGAGTACTAAAAATCTATTTGATTAGTTACAAGGTGTGAGTTGGTTCACGAAGTTTGATCTTAGGTTTGGATTCCCTCAATTATGCATTCATGTGGCTGGTATTTTTAATATTAAATTCAGATACCTCTATGAGCACTATGACTTCATGGTGTGACTTTTGGTGTAACAAATTCCCCTATTCCATTTATGGATTTTATAAACCAGAACATATAGATATAAATGTACTGATTTTTGGTTTCCTACATTGATTATAGAATTATTTACTCTTCATCAGAATAGGGTCATGTAGAGCATATTAGGATGGTATGACACTTACTCATGGAGCACCAACATTATGGTAATCTCTCAAACTTCCTTTTATAGAAATTCATAGTTTCCATTCTATAGAAAGTCAGTTTTTGGAACATATTAGTTGTATACCTAGTGAAGACTGATATAGTGCTTTCATTGGAGCCAACTAAGATAATTTTGTAGGTTCATAGTTTACAATGGTTTGTGTGGTACTATAGAAAGTCCATGCTCAAATTTTCTATAGTATAATCCCCTTTAACCACCCTGAAAAAGAAAGGGTATCCTTTTATCTGGACTGAGGATAACTAGTGATCCTATTTCAAGATAATTGGAGGAAGTCCTGGAGTACATAGTTTTTCTCGATGTCTAGAGATTTGGGATCAGTTTCATATTGATGAGGATGTAGTAAGTGATTGCAAATAGGTATATGTAGTTGATATCCCATGAGAATATCTAAATGAAGCACGACGTAGAGTTGATAGTGGTAGTCTTTTCTATAAATATTTGTAGGCACTACCTTTCGGGTGAGAATTATTTTTCTTGTGTAGAACACTAGAGTCTCTTGTAAATCTTCAAATATAAATATATTAACCTTGAAAATAGGCACTAGTTTGATTTAGTGAATGACTATAACATAGAGATAGTATATACTCCTCGGATGGCCAATGTGGAGGATGAATCCTTTATCAAAAAGAATTGTTCCCACTTGGTGGTGGTGGATTCTGAGCACTTGGATTCATTTCAGATGACCTTGGTGGACGATATGGGTGTAACTTATCTTAATTCAACGGTGTAGACTCCTCCACTTCTCCAGAATGTGAGAGAGGACCAGTTGGTAGACATCGACTGTGTTGTTCTTCATGACCAAATATCCTCAGGGGATTACAAAGATCGAGTTTATGATTAAGGGGAACATGTCATCGTTTTTGAAGGTTGAACGGTGTTTCAAATCATGATTCAAGTGGATGTGATGATGTAGTTTTATACATCTCCTTTGGTTGTGAATCCTAGAGTGGTGAAGATGTACATGGACCTTAATCAACTATTTCTGTTGGGTTGGAATGAGGTGTATTATACATGAGGTCATATCTTGGTGTATCACATGTCATCGGGTGAAGGATGATAACTTGGTTAAAATAGGTTTTATGAAGCCTCTTGATATCCCAAAGTGTCAATAGGATAGAATATTAAAGGATTTGTAATAGGGATTATACTGAGAGAGTGAATACATGATTCCATCTGGGGGATATTGGACTAACTCACGACATTAGAACACTTCCTCTCAATTAGGGAGCATAGTTTGGTACAAATTTGAGGACAATTGTATGTGTCGTAGATCATTCGACTCCATGGGGTACCCTCAACAATTGTCTCTAACAGTGATGTGTTATTTATATCATGGTTTCGTAGAATTATATAAGATGAATTGAAGACCCAGATTAGGATTAGTACATTTTTTAACCCCTAAAAGGATGGGTAAACCAAGCAGAACGTCCTATTGTTAGAGAGTATTATGAGGTCTTGTGTGTCATACAATGGATAGATCTAGGAGGACCAATTTATATTGGTATAGTTTTCCTATAATAACATCTATCAATCTATGATTACTATGGAATTTTTGGATTCCCTACATGGGAAACCCTAAAGGTAAACAATAACAAACCTGTTCTTTTTATTACATTCATATAGGTTTTAATGACTTAAATTTACATTTAAAAAACCTAAAAGATCGATAAGTCTAGATTTTTGGTAAATTTAGAACATTACAAAACAACTTAAAACATGAAATACTACATCATTATTGAAAAATTCCTTTAAATGACCACAACATTCCTTCGTACATAACATTTCATGGGATAACCTGGGGACATACATAAGAAAGGGGTGAGATATAAATCCCAGTAAGGGAATAAAAATAGAATAAAAGGATGAATAAAACACTTTTTATACAATAATCATATCAATGGAGAATAGAAGAAACATTAACATAAAGATAAGATATAGCATGATAATCATAAATGGAAATATGAAAAAAAACATAAAACATTACATCATAGATCAAGGTTAAACATTCAAGACATCATAGTGAAAAAATTCCCATAAAGTAATTAGGTAAATCTTTTTTTCCAACATGTCATATCATGATTCACCCAATGAATTGGAGTGATATATAATTCTGGGTGCACCCATCAGTTTCATTTAATTCTCATGCTAAAATGTGCCACATAGATTATAAAGAATGGATTCATTCATCATCATAATTTATTCCATAATAAAGGGTTGTTAAATACATACATTTAAATACTATATAAAACGTTAAATGTGTATAAAATTAAACACCCTCAATTATTAATGGTTTTGATATTCACTTACACAATTGTTTTTGAATGGAAATTCATGGTGGAATTTCGACAGCCTAACGACGTGACATAAAAATTAATTAAAAGAGTTTATGAGAGAAAATAGGTATCTAATCATATATAAATGAAATTTAAAGTAATGGGGTTATATAAATACATTTCCAATTATAAGGAATTTTTAAATCAAAGGCATAACATAATAATGAAACTTCAAGAAAGAGAAGAATAAGAATAAATCTTATGAAATTTTTGCAAGGTAACAGGTGTATGTGGGACGGATTAATAAGATGGAAATGGGTATCTAACCCTTAAAAAATTATAAGGGTGGAATGGGGGAGGTTATAAAATAAACCTCATAATTTTCAAATGAAATTAAAATGGTGTAACAATAGAAGGAAATAAGGATAAAAATGAGAATAGAAGGAACCCTTACTTGAGTGTCTGATTTCAAAGGCTTGAAGAGGGGATTCTTGAGAGCTTGGGGTGCCTTTGGAATATTATAGATAGATGAGGATATACTAAAGACGTTATCCAAGTATTTTGAGTAAATATAAATGGGAAATTGGGTGGGTTAATTTAGGAAATGAGAGGGGAATTCTTTAATATTTCAAAAACATTTGTTTTGGAATCTATATAATTTAATATTCAAAACCACAATACATCATATGGTTTTTTCCAATGGTCTTTCTTAAATAATAGTGTAAAATATTATTTTATAGGTCCATGGTCTGAATATATTGAAATATTATCCTTTCGTAGGTGGTGGTGGATCACATTATTGCACAAATGAACTTAAATTCATAAAATATATTATACATTTTGGAGGATTCTCTAAGGATTAATAAAATAAGTCAAAAAAAATAAAGTCACATTGTTTTAAATTTAAATCTTATATTTAACCGAATATATCTTTTATAGTATTTATTAAATCACTATTGGGCCATTATTATGTCATAAAACACACTATATATTTATATAGTATTTAATTTTTACCAAAAAATTCAACTGTCTTAGAAAATTATTAAAAATTCACCATTGGATAATTTTAAATTCCTGATTCCAAAAATATTATTCATTTTATCCAAATAATTGTTTATTTAAGTAAAATTTTACTATTAAAATAAAACCGACATTTATTAAAAATTGACAGGTTTTGACAATAGTGTATTTAAACCATAATAAATATAACATTTCACCTCCTGAAAATTATATAATACTTTATATTTAATAAAATTAATTTAATAATAATATTTTGTAAAATATTATTTTATAATTCATCAAAATATATTTCTTAATTCTATTTGAATATTAACCAAAAATACTATTAGATATTTAAAAAAATAAAAATGGATATTAATTAATATATACAAAAAATAATGTACGTAATTATAATTATAGGGTCTTGATACATACCCCTTTATTACACCATCATACACCCTAAAAGAAAGTTGTGTGATAGTGGTGATTACTTGGGGTCATTTAGTGAACATGGCTTGGGTCGTGATCTCAATGAGCTTGAACTTCTCCCATAAACGGTTTTTCTCATGCTTTAGTTGATGGATCTTGTCTTGGTCTTGGTCTAGGGATATGACTAGAAACTTTTTCCCCCTTGGAAGCTCTAATAAATGGGCATCATAGGGAATGATCCTACTGGTTGAGGCCATCACCTGCTATTTATGTGTCGAATGGATTTTTTTGAAACCATATATTTATACTAGTCATGTGATTTTTGTTCCCTGTCTATATTATCAATATTAATGATACTTAACAGTCATTTAAATCCAATGGGATATAATAAAAAAAAATAGAGTGCACGTGTTTTATATATCCATTTTAAAAAATAATTCATTTAATTAAATCAAAATGTAAAGTTCACTTATAATAATTCGTGTCGTAATATTCTTCCTCCATTAAGAAATTTCACCATAAAAATTTTCATTTCACACATTACAATATATGAGGGTAACTGTGTTTCATCACCTCCTCTGGTTCCCATATTTCTTCTTCGAACTTTTGGTTTTTCTATAACACTTTGACTATGTTCATTATCTTATTATATAGAACTTTTTCACTATGATTAAGATCTTCACTGGGTTCTCCTTAACAAATATGTCATTATCCCATGCTACCAACTCTAAATTTAGTACATTAGAGGTTATGGTATGTAAATTCTTAGTAGGGATACATGGAATACGTCATGAACTTGAGATTTGTTAGGTGGGAGTGCTACTCAGTAGGCCACCACACAAATGTAATTAAGGATCTAAAAAGGGCCGATGTACCATGGAATAAGGTTTTTCTTATTCCCAAATATCATTAGTCTCTTTCGTGGAGATATTTAGAGGAATATCACGTCTCCAACATAAAAGTATAGGTCTTGTTAACAACTGTCCTCATAGCTTTTCTATCGACTATGAGCAGCCTTGATGTTCTACTAAATTGTCATAACCTTCTCCACCATTTCCTAGACCATTTCAAGAAATAGAAGATTTTGTTCCTCAACATCATCCCAGCATACAGGTGTTCTGCACCTCTTCCTATAAATGGACTCATATGGAGTCATTTGGATACTTGAGTGGAACCTATTGTTGTAAAGGATCTCTACCAGAGAAAGATATTGATCTCATCAACCATTGAAGTCCATTGAGCATGCTCTCAACACGTCCTAAAGTGTCTAGATAGTCTGCTCAAATTGGCCTATAGTTTGAGGGTGATTGGACATGATGAAGTTTAACATAGTATTCATAGCATATTGGAGATCCTTCCTGAACATTGTGATGAATATTGGATCTCAACCAGATACAGTCTATAGTGGTACACCATGCGGCCTCAACAGTTCTCTGATTCATATCCGTAAAATTTGATCCCATGAGAAATCCTCTCGATTTGAAATGAAGTATACAGTCTTTGTAAGACAGTCCACCTCAACCCATATATCATTGATTCATCTAGATGTATTAGGATTCCCAAGGACAAAGTCCTTAGTGATGTTTTCCCATTTCCATGTATGTATGGGTAATAGTTGCATCATCCCCTTAGTTTTTTTACTTTCTACCTTCACTTGCTGACATATGGGACATTTTAATGCATTTTATATGATCTATTTATTCATATTTTCTTACCAATATTTTTACTATAGATCTCGATACAACATTTTACTTATAGGGTGGATAGATAAGGTTGAGTTTTGTGCATCATTCAACTGCTCCTTCCACTCAGGAGTTGATGGTACACAAAGCCTTGAACCAAATATTACATCAGCTTCTTAATTAACAGTGAACACTAAGATTCCATTTTTCTAATAGTTTCCACATTATTCAAAATTCCCATATCATCTATTTGTTCATCCATTAACCTCCCCAGAAGAGAAGGTTGAGAAATCATTTTTCAAAGGATTGATGATGTTATTTTGTTTTATGATTCCCATTTTCATCCTCTTCATGTATAAAAAGATTAGATCCTTCTCAATTATCATCAATAAAATAGTTTCTGGATCTATTCTACTTATATCTTCTGTAACATCATTTGCTTCCCCCATATAGTAGTGAATTGAGTAGTCATAGTCTTTTATAAGTTCTAACTATCTTCATTATCTCATATTCAACTCTTTCTATGTGAATATATACTAGAGTCTTTTTTGATACATATATATGTCACACTTCTTTCCAAATAGGTAATGTCACCAAATTTTCCAAGTGACTATCATTGCAGCCAACTCTAGATAATGTGTTGGATAGATCTTCACATGAACATTCTACTTCCAGTAAGAATAGGAAATGAATTTTTCATTTTTCATCAACATATAGACCATTCCCTTCTATAAAGCATCATTAATACAACGAAAAACACTCCACTTGTTGATTTTGTGAGCATGAGTGTAGAGAGAAGCCTCATTTTCAACTCCATGAAGCTCTATTAACATTAACCATTCCAATAAAACATTACTCTCTTCCATGTTATCTTGGATAAAGGGTTTGACCATCCCAATAAATTTCTCACAAATCGATGATAATACTCAACTAATCCAAGGAAACTACAGATATCTGTCATATATGGTGGCCTCATCCATCCTTAAATTTACCAGTCTTTGAGTGGTCAATAGATATCACATTACTTGTGATGATATGGCCTAAGAAATTGACTTCCTTAAACTAGAACTCACATTTTCTATATTTGGAATAAATATTTTCTTTTCGCATGTTCTTTAGCAGAGTACTTAAATTCTCCTCATGCTCCTTCTTAATTTTTTATTATATTATAATATCATCCAAAAATACTACCAAAATATTTCCAAGGTAATCTCTAAATACAATATCCTTCAAGAACCTAATGATTTTAGGTTAATTTTCAGTTCGAATGGCATCACTATGAACTCATAATTCTTGTACCTTGTACGAAAAATAGTCTTGGGGTATCCTCCTTCTTCACCCTTACTTGGTAATCTCCACACCACAGATCCGCCGTGGAAATTATTGTACTCTGAATAGCTAATCAAACATGTATTCAATTCATGGAAAAGGATACTTGTTATTTATTGTGATTTTTTTGATCTGGTAATAATCAATGAAAAGGAGCATTGACCTATTATTCTTCTTGATTAAGAGTACTGGTGAACCCCACAGTGAAGCATTGGGGCATATAAACCCTCTATACATATTCTCTTGTAGATTTTTCTATAGCTCCTCGCAATACACGAAATACATTATAAATGGAATCTTGGATATTGGAAATACCATAGGTATAAGATCAATCAAGAATTCAACATATCTAATAGGAGGAAGACCAGTCAATTCCTTGGTAAATACATCAGTGAATTACCACAAAATAAGAATGTCTTCGAGGATGGTTCCTTATTTAGACTCGATCATCTAAGAAATATATCCATGCTCATGTGGCAGAAATACCCATGCTTGGGATGATGTTTCTAAAGAAGATGCATCCTCCTCTTTGCACATGAAGAGAGTCGGGGGTTGATTTTCCATATGGAGAGTGATTTCACTCTCACAAAAATATATTTTGGATATATATAGGGAAAGTCAATCCATTCCAAGAATTGCATCAAATTCCACCAAGTTGTGTTTGATATGTTTTTACAGGAAGTTCAATCCACATATTGTAAAAGGGGAGGAATTATATACATGAGAATCTATAATTTTCCCATTTTCCATTTTCACCAATATCTCAACTTCCTTGCATTTTTTTGGTGTCCGGAGTATTCTACAAAACATTCAGGATATGAAAGAATGTGTAGAATCAAAATCAAAAATTGCATTCACTATTATTGTATGAATAACTATATTACCTATCACTAATTCGTTGTCAGGAAACACTTCAGAAATAGTGATGGAAAAAACTTTCCCTTGCTAACTTGGAGGTTTTTTCTTGCCTCCAAAAACCCTTGTCTTAGTGTATTGGTTTGATAAATGCCATTGTTCCTTATAGTTGTAGCAATGAACAATGCTCTGAGGGTATACCAAGGAATTACTTTCCTCCACCACAGTAGCGTGTTTTTCTTTCGAACAATTTCTAGCTATGTTCCCTTCATTCCCACACCTAAATAATTTCCTTCTCCCCTTAAGGTAATTTCCAGGGTGCTTCTTTCCTCACAATTGGAATGTGGGTTGTTGAAATTTCATAGCACTGTTAGAACTCTCTATTGGACAACTAGATTTCAACTCCACTTTCTACTATGTATCCCCATGATACCTCTATGATTCACCAATATCCAATTTGATTTGCAGGGCCCAGTATACAAAATACACATAGCTATCAATGTTTTGGATCATCGAGTATTTCTGTAGGATAGTTTTTACCTCACCAAAGAAGTTTTCAACCATAAATATGGCTGAAACGAAAAATCCAAAGGTTTATCATGCATGCCTTGTGAAGATTTATTTGTATTCCCTGATGGATTTATCATCTTTTTTCATGAGGGAAAGGAAGTCTCTTTCCATATTAAGTCAGAGGGTGTGAGTAAAATATTTATCAAAAATCATTTTCTGAAATCCTTCCATCACATCACCTCAATCTCTTTTTCAAGATTCATATTTTTTTTTATAAATTTACACCATTGATCATCTTCACCAACCATATGATAAGCATCTAAAAATCATTCTCTTGTTCAAAGCATTGAAGTATGGATAAGATCTTCAAAATGGAGTTGATCAATTATTCAATGATTGAGGGATCAGATGAGCCATTGAAAGTGGCAGTCCTTTATATCATGATGTTCTCGATTATGACCTATTATTTATTAGGGGATTGGACTTTCCTCTTGATCTTGGTTTATTTTCAAAACATGAGTTAACTGAGAGAGTATTATGATAATGTTTCAGATTCTCACTGCCATAGGATTGGGCATCTCATTAGGGTTGTCATTACATTGATCATCGCATCAGTTGTTAGCCTGATTCCTCCTATTTTTTTACATTGTCCAGAATAAAAGAAAAATCATGGGTAATTATTTTAATCTATTAAATACCTAAAGGGGAATCTAATTACATTAAAGGGATAACTTATAAATTAAATTTATTTCCTTATCTTATTATTTTCTAGGCTTTAATCTATGTTATCAATGATTTATTTCAATCATATATTTTTATAAGCTTATTTTGTTCCCTTAATGATGGTTTATAATAATCTTATGAATTAATCAAATAATATCTCTTGGGAGTGTCAAACTAGGAGTGAATAAAGGTCTTTTTTCATACACTAGTTCCCATTCTAGTCTAGCTCAAAGTGGTGTTTTCTGGTTATACCCCTATATACATCACTGCTAGAGCCACATCTACTTGTTCATAACAAGACAGGGATGTATTTTATTGATAAACCACTTACTCTATACTCACCAAGATTTAGGGATGTTTTTCTTATACTTAGTATTATCCCTAAGGCTTTCACTAGATTCTTTTAATCATAATCCCAAAAATAACTAAACATTCCTCTGACACAAACTATAACAATGCTATTGTTTTTATTACAATAATACATGATTTAATGAAATAAAATTACACCTAATAAAACCTAAAATATAAATAAGTCTACTGCCTTGGGAAATTAGGAACATTACATAACAACTTAAAACATGAACTACAACTTCATTTTTGGAATGATCTTTTAAATGACCGCAACATTTCTTCGTACTTATCATTGAGTGGGATAACCTGAGGACACACATAAGAAAGGCGTCACCTATATAGACCAGTAAGTGAATAAAAATGGAATAACATGAGGAAGATATCACATGTAATACAATAGTAATATCAATGGAGAATAAAATAAAATGAACATAAAGGTATGGTATAGCATGATAATCATAACATGGAAATGTGGAGACAATTAAAACATTGCATCACATGTCAAGGATAATCTTCTTAGACATCATAGTGGATAAATTCCCATAAATGAATAAGGTAATATTATATCCCAACATGTTTTATCACATTATTGAACATTACCCAATGCATTGGAGCCTTATATAATTCTAGGCGCACCTATCACTTTCATTTCATTCTCATTCCTAAGTGTGCCCATAGCTTTAAAGCATGGATTCATTCATCATCATAACTTATTCCACGACCATGTATTATGGAACAAACAAATATAATTACTCAATAAAAAGTTATATGTGTATAAAATTGATCACCCTTGGTAGGTAATGGGTATGGTATTCACTCACACAATGTTTTTGGAATGGACATCCACAGTGTAATTTCATCAGCCTAAAGGCGTAACACAAAATTTTATTAAAAGGGATGATGAGATAAAAAGAGGAATCTCATAATATATACATTAAACTAATAGTAATAGGGTCATATATATACATTTCTTAACATAATGAATTTTTATATATAATTTATAACATAATAATGAAACTTAAAGAAATATGAGAAATGGAATAACTCTTATGAAATTTCAGCAAGGTAATGGGTGTATGTGGGAGGGATTAATGAGATTGAAATGGGTATCTCTTCATTAAAACATAATAAGTATAGTATATGGGAGGTTAGAAAACATACCCCATAATTTTTAAATTAAAATACAAGGGTGTAACAATATAAGGAAACATTGATAAGAATGAGAATAGAAGGAACCCTTACTTGAGTGTAGCACTTCAAAATATTGAAGAGGGTATTATTGATAGATTGGGGTGCCTTGAGATGACTATATTGAGGGTATAATAGTGTATGTATGTTCTATAATTATTTTTTGTGAATATATGTGGGATATTGGGTGGGTTTATATAGGAAATTAGAGTGGAATTCTTTGATATTTTATAAACATAGGTTTTGGAATCTATATAATTAAATATTCCAACTCACAAACCTTCCCATGTTATTTATTATGGGTTTTTTCAAATAATAGTTGAAAACATTATTTTAAAAGGCCCTAGTTTGAATATATTAAAATATTAATATTTCTTATGTGGAGGTGAGTCTCATTACTAAAGAAATGATCTTAAAATCATAAACTATATTATATATTTTGGTGGATTCACTAAGGATTTATAAATTAAATAAAACAAATGTAAAAGCACATTATTTTATAGATAAAACTTATATTTTTCTGAATATCCCTTTTATAGTGTTTATTACATCACTATTTGATGATTATGATGTCATAAAACACACTATATATTCATATGGTATTTAAGTTTTACCCAAAAAGTTGACTATCTCAGAAAATTATGAAAAATTATCCATTGGATAATTTTGGCATCCTGATTTCAAAATAATATTTGTTTCATCCAAATAATTATCTATATATGTCAATTTCCACTTTTAAAATAAAAAACTGACATTTATTGAAAATTTATGGGTTTTCAAAAAAATAGCTTTTGAATCATAATAAAAAATACATTTGGACTCATAAAAATTATATATCCATTTATATTTATTAAAAGTAATTAAATAATAAATTTTTTTAAAATAGTATTTTTTAATTCATCAAATTTTATTTATTAATTCAATTTGAATATTAACCCAAAATAATATTTGTTCTTTAAAATAATTATTAAAAAAAAGTATAATCATTATTTTGTAAAAAATATTTAACATAATCTTAATTATAGGGTCTTGATACATATACCTTTATGAAACAATCATAAACCCTAAGAGTAAGGTGTGTGATGATGGGGAATTCATGGGGTCATATAGTGAACATGGTTTGGGTCATGATCTCAATGAGCTTGAACATCTCCCGTAAACTATTTCTCTCATACTTAAGTTGTTGGATCTCATCTTGGGCTTGGTTTAGGGAAAATACCAAAAATGCAATCTCCCTTAGAGGTTATGATAAATGGGATTCATAGGGAATGATCCAAATAGTTGATTCCATCACCTTCTTTGTCTGTGTCGAAAGGATTTTCAAAAACCCTATATTTATAGTGTTATATAATCAATGCTAATAATACATAACATTCATTGAAATCCAATTGGATATAATAAAATAAATTTTGTCCATGTGTTTTCTATATCAATTTTAAAAAAATAAGACATTTAATTAAATCAAAATGGAAATTTCACTTATAATAGTTCAGGTTGTTACATGACCCTTGTTCTGAAAAGATATTATTGAGGCATCTCTTCTTGGGATTGATATTGTGCAATAGATGAAAGAGAAAGTTCAAGTGATTTTTGAGTGTATTATAAAATCCCGTAGTCAATATAAATCTTATGCAAATCGACATCATAGGACCCTTGAGTTCAAGTAGGGAGATCATGTTTTCTTCATTGTATCCCCTTGAAAAGAATTTTAGAGGTTCAGATGGGGAGGAAATCCATCCTTGAGGTCTATCAGGGCATTCTAGATCCTGAGGAAGGATAGTCATTTTTCATAACATTTATCCTTACCCCCAGAAATAGAAAGTGTTCATGGTGTATTCTATGTGTTGTAGCTAATAATATATGTGAAAGATCTTATTCATACCATTGACTGGGTTGAGCTAGACATTGAATATGGATCCACATTCATGGATAACCTGATGGAAATCTATGACCAGTAGGAGATAACGATGGGAGGTCATATCATTCCCTTGGTTCATGTGATGTGGTATCATGAAAGTATGCATGAGATCTCTTGGGAGTGAGACTGGCATGTACATGCTCATTGTCCCCATATTTTTATTTAGATTATGATTTTTGGGATGAAATTCCGTGAAGAAGGGGAGAACTCAGTGACCCTATTTTTTACTTATACAACTTTAAAATATATTAAAGAATATTTTTGGAGCTAGATACTAAGATGGAGGGAGATTTCGAGGATGGTGATCTCGGAATTGATAATATAAAAACTATTAAATATATTAATATCAAACATGAATATTTTTATTTAAAAAGTGGAAAATCTCCCAAATAGTGTCTTGGATCATGAATCTAAAACAAAAGTTGTGTTTGGAACATGGGTTTTACCCTATGAATGACCTAAGGTTGTTTGGAATCAAACATATGATTGTGGAAATCGTTGGTTGTGTGTTAATTAAAATAAATAATCAAATTTATATATTGTATTTAAATATCCATGAACTAATTTCATCTTTAAATGGCCTATCTAGAAATTATATAGGGTTATCCATATAAACTAGGGAGATTAGAGTGGCTCCATTAATGTTCTTTGTTGGTGGATCATGATCAATGGATGGTTGTTGATCAGATCAAGGTTGATCGAGAGATAGTGAATGCATCATGACTCCTTCCATGGTGAATGTATTACTCACAAAGTATTTATCCCCAATTGATGTTGCACTATTAAATTTTGGATTCCCACATTTTTTATTAAAATATTGAGAATTGATTTATTATCTTCTATGATTATGAAATATCAAGTTTTTCTCATAATCCACTTAGATGAGTTAAATTATTTAATTCATTTTATTCATTATTATCCATGTTCTCAATCATGTTTCCCTGATATATGATTTTTTATCAAGAACCTTTTTTTCAAATTCTTTTTTCCATTTGTTCTTGTGTAATTTAACATCATTTCATTACATTCTTTATAATTGGCCCACAGGGTCACGGTTCGACATGACCGGGGTGGGTTCATTTGCCATTGAACCACCCAAATTCATGAAAATCTAGAAGAAGAAATAACATAGTGTTGTTTTATATATGTAAAGGGATGGATCATGAGTTGTGGGTGATGCTTCTTCAATACAAGATCTACAATGGTGATGGAATCAGTTGGCATGTGATAGTGGGTTCGATGGTTGGTGTTTTCATCTTCATGTGAATCCCTAGATTCTATTTGGCTGCCACCAGTGGATGAGAAATTATGGTAAGAGAGGATTTATTCCAATTTTGGGTGGTCAACAAGTGATTTCCATATATATAAGTTTGGATCCAGAAATTTTGTGAGGAATCATTGGATTCTGTGAAAAACAATTATTACATAGTGTGTATCTTAAAAGAACACAAAGTGTGTAGCCCTCTGGTTAGGGATCTAGTTTTTTGAGAAATGCTAAGGCTCTCATTTCATGTTGATGTATTGATAGACCATGTGAACATCCTTAGGTGTAAAATTGTGTATCATATGTCACATACTCATGACCCCATGTAGCTAGAAACTCCATGTATTGTAGGAGTAAATCGGAACATGCTAGTAACTAGTCAAATCTAGGTATACAAGAAATCCCTGAGTGGCATATACACTTCATATACCACGTATAAATTCAATTTAAAATGAAATTTCATCCAAAAATATTTCCGTATGAGAACATTTTCATAATTAATGTGGGTTCACATTCTATGTGGACCCCATTACATGTGGTGTACTTCCCTCCAAAACTTCTTCACATATATTCTTCATTTGGGCTTGTATTTTGGCTTGTGAGTAGCCTATCAGGATTATTTTTTCATGTAGAATGTGATGGTGGCCTTTACTATGGAATATGATATAATATGAAGTATATTTTGAGTGTGATTCATCTTTAGGTGATTATCGATGATTGAAGTGATCAAGATAGGATCACCAATGAGATGTTAGGGTCCGAACTCCCCTATCACACTAGGCCTAGGTTCCCCATACTATTAATGAGATAGTACTGATCTACTGCACTAGGGTGTAGGTTCCTTATATTATATATATATATACATACATTTATATATATGGTACTCCCCTAAACTATGATTAATTCTTTTATATATTTAGTAGTACTCCCCAGAACTTGATCTCTAGTTGGGTGAAGGTTCTCTACGGGAATTTTGGATCCCCCAGTTGTGCAGCACAGTAGTGGGGAATGGGCCCCTTTATACGTATTATTTGTGGTTTCATTTTATTTTGTGCATCATTGATAAAATTTTAGAGATGTACTCTTACTCATCAGGTTTGGATAGGTTGTGATATGAAGATCCCATTTCTCCCACATCTCGATTTATTTGCGAGCTTATATATTTGTATCTATTAGGTTTTATGTCCCTCAAGTTTGGAGTTGATCTGACTATCATCTTAATTTTTTATAACACTCTTTCAATTTTTTAGACATCATATTGGGTATGCTTATACTCACCGAGGCATGGGATCTACCCACATGTGTCGTGTCATATGTAGATGATAGAAATATCAATGATGAATTTTGTGTAGCATAGTTATACCATGGTATAATGACCACATATAGTGTAAATATTATATATCGGGATTTATGATCTCTCATATTTCTTTAATTTTAGTTTTTATTAGGATGGGAATTCATTTCTGGTTGGCTGTGTATTTTTTCCCCTTTATACATTGGTTTTATTTTTTCCTAATCTGATGTATTCCCCAGAGTTTATTTCAATCATTGTTTCACTCAAGATATTCCAGTATTTTTTATTACTCTATAATAATTCATGGTGAAGGTTGGTTGCATGCATACATATACATTAGTTAAAGGCATATGACTCTATTTATTATTTCTCAGATCTTTATATATCACCTACATGATTGGAGATGGTCTAATTATTAAAGTTGATTGACCTTCTACCGACCAGGTGGGAATTATTTGGTTGGCTCATTTTAATTTCATTAATTGATGTTATGATTGAAAATTTAACAAAGTTGTGAGGTTTTATTTTAAAATTTCATGAATATTAAAGATTTCCTCTATTGAAGGATTCTTTTCTTCAAAATTTATATTTTCTCAAAAAAATATTATTTTCTCTTCTTTAGTTATTTATTAATAACATTTTTACCATTTTTAGGTTTTGGAAATGGTTCAAAATGAATCTAGATTTCATTTTCTAGAAATGGTATTTTTCTAATTTTACCAAAAGTTTAAAATGAATGTTTTTTACAAACATATTGTTAATGAAATTTCACACTGAATGACTTCTCAATGTTTTGACGATTCATTTATAATTTAACAATGTTCATTCCAAAGAAATATTTTTCACTATTATGTGAAAGGTTTTAATATTTTAGATAAAAAATTGTTTTCAAAGTGAAATGGGTTTTCCTCACTAAATATTATAGTAATTTATTTAAATTATTTTTATCTATGTAAAAATCATTTTCTGATTATTATGTTGATTATGTACTCTAATGATACAATCCAACATATTTATCTTGATGGTTTATGATCATATTTACAGGGGAATGTCTTGATATTTTATATGCTAGTTCTTCTAATATGAACTTTTATTGATTTTTTTAGAAAATTTATTAATTTATATTGTTTATTCATATTAGGAATCCATAAGACTTATTAAGTGATGGATTAGAACCTCTATAACACCTTGATGTGTTGATAGGTCTCACAACACAAACTTGATTGGGTTTTTTCTGAGACCTTATAAAATTATTTTTAGATGTATTAGTACAAGGCCTCAATAGTAAGTTTCAGATGTGTGAAATTATCCATTCCAAATATTGAAATCATTTATTTATGTCCATTTGATTATTTGATTTTTATGATATTTGTGGATAAGTTTCTATCTCTTGATATTATTTATATGTCATTATTGAATCATCATTTACCCTTTCAACATTATTTATACATTATTAATATTTCATTTTCTACATAACCAAACTGATAATTTGAGCTCACCCATTTATTAGGTTTCAATTACCAAGGATAGTAGGATATTTTTTAGGATTTATATATAGGGATATTCTATAAGGGAATATGGATTTCTCAAATAAAATACTAATTGTATTTCATGGTTTCAAATGTAATGTGAAACTCATGTATGTATCTTGTTATCCAGAAATAATAAACTATTCATTCCTTTGGGATGTGACCACTTGTATCTAGTGACAATATAACAAAGCAACCACTAGCACTATGCTGCAGGGGTTATGGTCATTATAGTTGGTTTCAGAACACTTTTGGAAGAAAAATTTGGAACTTGATTTAGAAAGACATAGATTAGAGAATGTAACCCTATGATGAGAATTTAGTAATATTCCCAAAGAAACCAAGTTAATGATTCTGAAATTAGTTATGCATTTTTTTCAATTTATGCTATGTGTTTCACTAGTTTTTGATTATAAATTTTGTCTCATAATGTTATGTTCTAATATACTTTGTCCCATTATTTAGAAATGGAACCTAGTTGAAGTAATGGGAACAATATCAATGTATGTAATTCATATAAGAATTTCCCACCTAGGAATCATATGGAATCTGGAACAAGATCTACACCTAGAACTGAACAAATTATAACTATATTTTTGAAGATGACATGGGTTATGACCAATAAAATTAACCATATGGGAGTTTTCATTGATCCAAAACAAGGTGTTACAATGTTATATCGATTTATTTATCAGGAAACTCACTCATTTCATGAGAATAAAAAACCCATTTATGTCTGATTAATGGATAAATTCCATTGAGATGATATTTCTTACCTTATGAACTAATTAAAGGGAAAATTTTATTTATAGAGGTTTATCGTCTCTCAGGGGATGCACATCAATGGTCTTCATTGATTAAATACAATAAGGATGACTAAGAATTTGAAATCATAGAATAGAAGTATTTTAAGGAGAATTTCATGGAAAAATATTGTCCTCACGAACAACCAAAAGATTTGTAAAGATAATTCATAAGCCTATGAAAAAATGAAATTGTTATTAAGTGTGAAGATAACTTTAGAAGGTTTTAAAGTCATGATGTAGACTAAATATGTAATCCAAATATCATGATTTTACATTTAATTAATGGGTTAAATAATATCATTTGAAGTGCTCTATTATACCAAAAATTCTTATTATATGAGGATATAATATCATGTGCTGTCAAGAAAGAGAAAGAAATTCCAAAACTTATGTATCATAAAGAAATAATAATAAGATTATTATGGAAGAAAAAAATGGATAAGGGGAAGAATATATAGAAGGATTTCCCCACAATTGATACATGTGGAAAGAAACACCCCAGTACTTTCTTGAAGGGAAACTATTTTTTCTTTAGGATTATAGTTAAAGGGAATCATGAATAGAAATTAAAGGATAATAAATTAACCTTTAACATTCACTATTACAAATTGAATAATATTTTCCAATATAAATTTCAATGTCCTAAGCATCAAGGGAATATATCATAGTAGAATAAATATATCAAGGTCAATATTATGAAATTATTATAGCTGAAGTTGAATGATTAATGTGATTATGTATTTGGATTCAAGAATTATGTTATAGAAGTATTTTATTAATTAAATTATGATTTTAGGAATCTTGAAAAATATATGGATTATACTTTAGTATTTTTAAATTAATTATTTTAATACTTATTTTCAATGGTAATATTGACCAACAAAACTGATTTAGTGGTATGGTGGATTTTTTAGATAATACAGTAATAATGGAATGATAAACCTTAATATGTTCATGATATATATTCAATAATGATTAGTTGGGATAAAGAGAAGATTTATGTTATAGAATAAAATAGGATAGTATTGGTGAGCTTGAAAATGGTAAGTGGTTTGATGAAAAAGTAATTCACGATGAAGATTACTGAATTTTTTGATTTATGTGATATATGGGAAAATGATAAATTCAATGGTGATTTAGGTAATTAGTGTTCACGTTTTTACAATGTTACATTATGAACAAATTTATGTGGTCTGTGGATAAATATTTAATAATATTTTTAGGTTTTGATTATAATTATACATATTTCGGAGGAGCCTTAATGTTAACTATTTATGAAAATAATTAAGTTGAACATTGGATATTTTTTTGAGGTTAAAGTATGATTTATCATATTGGATAAAATATGGTTCATTTTGGTTTTAGTAAATGTTACTAGATTGAAGGAATGACTTATGGATCTTATGATTTATAAAATTTTATCCAAGAAGAAACATCTTGAATATTCATTACTGACATAATAGTTGAGGTGTAATTGATCGAAGAACAACTAATTGATTAGATTATACTTATGAAATCGAAATTAATCAAGTTAGTTTATTTTATTGAGTCCATTAACTAGGTAGTAAATTAATACCACAACATTATAAAAAGGAAGTTGACATAAATACATTATTTGTTTAGATTTGTTACTAACAAATCAATTGTCTTTTTAACCATTATAGATTTTTAGTATTATAATTGTTAAATTTCTCATTACCAGGTTCTCTATCACTCTCAATTAATCCTTTGGTGTTAATTTTCTCTAAAATGTCCATATGTTTACTTCCCACTAATGTTATCCTATTTTTAGACCATGTTTTGTGGTAACCTTCACACATCCCTTTCCCTCCTTTTAGGAAGAAGTTTTATCAACCCTTTTTAAAATATAGGTTTTCTACAAAAGAATTTAAAAATAAAAAAACCTTGAATATATAATGTATGTTTAAATTTTGAGAATGTTATTTATTTATGGGTGGAATGTAACATCATAAGAATTTAAAATAACACTATGTTCAATACCGTATAGGACACCCAACATCGAGATTAAACAAACCAAAAAATATTATTATTAAAATATGACCATTATAAACTTTTCATTTAATTGGAAGGTACGAAAAGTATTAAAAAATCATAATATATATAATAAGTAACTATTTAATACAAATTAATTTATTAATTCTTAGTAATTATGTACTCAATTTTAGATAATGTTATTTTATGCTTCAGAAATATTATTTATTTACAAATAATTTTTGTTTCATTCTATGATAAAATATTATAATTAATTTCAAAAAATTAAAAAAATAATTGTAAAAATAATTCCATTTATAAAATCGGTATATCAATATTATCTTAGGGTGAAATATTTGGATTTTTCTGAAAAGATTGGTTTTCCAGGGAATAGTAAAAAATAGAAAATTTTAATAAAAACTATATTTTTAATTTACGAATTTAAAAAGATAAATTCTGTATTAAATAGCTTAAAACTAAAATTAGTTATATTATATTATTAATAACTTAATTAAGTACATTTGAATCAATTTTATGACTGAATTTTTTATAAAACCATTTTGATACTTAAAAATTCTTTTTAAAAAAATGTTATTCATTACATTTTTGTGTTTTTGTTTTAAATTAATGTATTCCAATATTAGGAATTGAATTTAAAAAAATTTATTCCATAATTTAAATTATTAGTTTCAAATCTAAAAAATAAGGCCTTTTTATTTTTTGTCAATATGAAAAGTAACCATAGTAAAATTTATCACCTGAGTAAATGGTGAATTTGGTTAATCTAGGTTTATAAGTAGTCACATGGTCAAACAATTTCATCATAATTATTATTGAATGAATATAATTTGACCATTATCATATTATTATCTAAATTTAAATTTTCAACATACACTTTTCCATGAAAATTATAAGTAGAATATTAAAATCAAATAAAGTTACAAAAAGTCAATCTCTTAATTTTATATATATATTATTTATCCCAATATGGAAAAACTATTTCATGGATGAATATAAAATTAATTTTATTTATAATGAAATTATCTTATTTATATAATTTATTTATAATTTTTTGTGATTATATATTTACCTTAAATTTTAACGCAACGCGAATACGGTATTCATTCAATTAATATAAATATAAATTTAATGATATTAAAAATATTATAATTGATATAATTTGTTTAATTGATAGTGTTTCATCAATAATTTAGATTAATATGAAATATTATTTATTTATAAATTAATTATATTCAAAATACATCATTTTATTTATGTATTTGAAGTCCAATTAAATTAATAGTTTCAAAATTGACAATAAAGATAATTTATCAAAATAATATTTTATTAAATTATTTAAACATCCTTAAAAAATTTAAAGAGGAAAAATGGGATATTATATGGTCTAAAATTCCATCCCTTTTATATTATTGAGTCAATAGTAACCTTATAAGTAAAATTGTAACTGTTTAAGACTGAAAAATATGTTATCACGGTTAAGGTTAAAATTGGTTGTTTAAGGTGATAAACAAAAAGGATATGTTTTAAAACATTATTAAAACCTATAATAATTTTATTTAATTATTATATTTAAACAATATACTTCCCTAGGTTTTAATCTATTTCTATTTTGATTCATTTTTTGAGAATGAATTTATAATAATTTAACCTTTTAAGAAATTCCAAAACTGCCCCTCACGTTAATTATAAAATAGAAACCCCTTATTCACATATTTACACCACATTAAGACGTATATGTAAACCAATACCAACCCATTAATCTTATAAAATTATTAACCCAGTTCTTGAGGTGTGTTTCTCCCCAAAATACCTAACCTAATCCCCTAAAAAAATATCTAGGGGACATCTACTGAAGAAGAGGTAATCGTCTTTACTGGGTCCTTTATGTTTCTTGATCTACTTGATCTTAAACTATTTTACCAATATTAATATAATATATATATTATTAAATATACTTATACTTTTTTATTATTATAGTATTACCATATACAATATCTTTTCTACCCTTTGAAATTGGGAAAACATCGCTTGTGCGTATTTAAAACATATAATCTCCCTGCATTAGTGTGATTAGTTTTACCTTAACCATTTCACTTGGATTTTAATTAAGATAAAAATAATGAATATATATAATATTTATGACACAAATTTTATTATGGTATTATAATATCATATATATCTTATTTCCTTCCAATCGATTGGAATAATATAATGTCACTTATGCGTACATGTAGACTACTACTCCATGAAGAAATATGATTTGTTTTTAATTTTTATTTTACTTTGTTGGTAATAATGATGTATTTGATTAAAATATATGATTTATATTATATAATAATGATTCTAAAAATTTTAATTAATTTTTAAATTTATTCTACTCTATATATCTAAAAAATAAAACAACATTCATGCATACATAAGACATGTCATCTCCATGAATGGTGTAATTCATTTTTATATCATTAAGATTTATATATGGATCTAAATATGTTTATAATTAATATATATGATAATTTTCGAAAGATTGAAATTTTTTACATTATGTAACAATTATCAATGGACAAGACTCAAAACTAATAAACCAAAACATACAAGAAGAATGAAGAAGTTATCACCTGGAATAGTAATTTTAAAAAATAATTGTTAATAAATGGTCGAAAATGTTCTAATTAAATAATATAAGTTATGATATATGTGATTATGGTATTTAAATATGTTTATAATAAATATATATATTTATTATATATTATTTTCAGATGCATACGAAGGAATCCAAACATGTGGTAATGGTTTTCTCATCACACTTTTACTTTCATGGGATATATGTGATATTCACCACTTATTCATTTTGTGTGGCCAATATTATTCCAATTTTATATTTTATATCATTAATTAATTTATGTTTATTTTATTTAGAGTTTCATTTTATGTTATTTATTTCAAGGGTATTATGATTAAGATGTTTCCAAAGAGGTAAGTGTTTATTTCACAGTCTTGTCACTATTTGATATTATCTCCATTATGAGAGTTTTTTCATCCATATCCATATTAGTCAGAATGGCCTAAAGGCCTTCATTTTTTATTATTTTTGATAACCCACCTTTCAAGGGGTGATGTGGAACCCTTACAATGACCGAAGGATTAAAGACAATTACATGACTTGTAGGTCTTAGAGGAAATCACATATACAAGAAAACTTGGAACTTCTCCTCCCAATTATATGTCATGCCATTTTTACACTATTTTTACTATTTACAAAATGGTTCTAAAGTAATCTTCTTATGTTTTCTGAACATGGTATTTTTAACTTTTACAAAAAGTGAAAAAGGAACATTTTTTACCTTATAGACTATGAACGAAATATCCCTCCATCAGTACCAATGAATTATTTGAATATTCATTTATAAATTTATAGGTTTATTTTCAAATAAAATGATTTCTTTATTATGTGTAATTTTTTTAGTTTTTTTTGGAAAAAATGATTTTCAAAGTGAAAATGGTATTTTCCTAAAGAAATATTATATTAATCCTTTTTAAGTATTTTTGTTTATTTAAACATAATTTTTTGTATTTTTTGTTTAGGATTCCATATAATGATACCAACCAAAATATTTCTCTGGTTGTTAATAATCAACTTGAATGGGGAAAGTATTGATATAATGTATATTATTCTTTATAATACAAACAGTTATTTATTTTTAAGGCATGTTGATAAATTTGTATTATTTACTCATATGAGGAATTAATTGGACTTTGTATGTGATGGTTAGGGCCCACTATATTTTCGTGATGTATTGATAGTCCTCATGGGTCAACCTATATTGGTTTTTATCTGAGGAATTACCAATTTATATTTATATATCTTACCCCAATGCCTTATTAAGGTTTTTGGATTTCTTTTATAAGGCATATATGGTAAGATTATAATATATAGTATTAGGAATTCCAACATTATGTAATCAGTTATTTGTTTATATGTGATTATTTGGATTTTTATTATATATATATATATACGTTTCTATATTATAATATCACTTAGATGGAATTATTTGAACATCATTTATTATTTCCAAATAATTTATATCTTATTCAGCTTCTTTTGAATGCAAACCCTTACTGAGAATATGAGAAAACCACTTTATTATGTTTCCTTTACCTAGGATACCAAGATGTTTTTATCATTAATATATAATGATATGATAAAGGGGACTATTTTTTTCTCAATGAAAATACTATGTTTCATTTTATGTTTTCAATTATAATGATAATCTCAAGTAAGTATGTAGTTTTCCAAGACTACTAAACAATTCACTTCTTTAGGTTGTGATTTATTGTATCTTGTGAAAATGTAAGTAATTAACTAATATCTCTAGTATATGAGGGTAATGTTCTTTACAAATTTTGTGTGTTTAATCCATGTGAAGTTTTCTTGAGTTTCGATGTCCTTGTGATCATTTTATAGTACATTCAATGGAAATATTCAGTTTTCAAAGTTATTTTAAAAAAAATTAAATTATGTTTTAAAATAATGGTTAAATTTCTTTCAATTCTAATATAGTATTGAAACCTCTTTTCTATAACTTTATAAATTAGTTTTCTAGTGATTTGGAAACATTAATTATAGCCCTTAATTTTATGATACTAGTTGTAAATTGAGGCCTTGTGGAGAAAGTTTTATATTGTCACATCATAATGTGATACTTATGCATGCATGTAGAAAAGGGTTTACATCATGAGAGGGTGTTGGATGTGAGATTAATTTTACTTATTATACTTTAAATTTTGAAATATATAATGATTATATGAATTTTTTATCACATTTATTGATTGATTGTAACACCCCGATCTTCTATGATACGCTTCTCATTCAATAATTCAATAGCTTGCATTGTACGCAACTTCGAGTTATAACACACCGCAACTAATCAAAGTAGCCATTATGAATAGTAATACCCACTCTTTAAAATTATAGAAATGTTATATTTCAAAATGGACTTCATTTTTGTATTCGTAATATCGAAATTATCCTAAGTTAATTTTTTTGTAATTTTCTAAGAACTTCCATTTTTTATGAATAGTGAAAAATACTTAAAAACAACTTTTTTAATCAAAATAATTTATAGTGATAAATTATACTATTTAGTGGTTTTAAAGAATAATTAGAATATATTTTTACCATTTTATCCAATGGTGGTCATTATAATTAATTTAACATTGAAATTGGACATAAACAATTGCCAATCTTTTGATAAAAATTGTTTCTTAAAAACATGTTATTTGTTGTGACAGCGGGAATTAATTATAAAATTAATTAATGCAACTTATATGTTTGGAATTTTGTAAAATATACATCATTTTTGAATTCAGAATATCAATTATATCTTAGGGTGAAATTTTGGCATTGTTCTGAAAAACATCAATTTTTGATGAATAGTGAAACCACTAAGTGGTAGTTAAATAACTGATTTTTCACTTAAATGAAATATTACCACTTCTGTGGTTTTATTTTCAAAAATCCGACATACATTGTTGTCATTAATAAGTAAAATGTGGTTCAATGAGATTAAAATAATTTTTGGTGAATAGTAACTTTTAAGTTATTAATCGCGATTAGAGGTAATTAGTGTAGTTTAAGAAAAAAATAATGTTTTAATAATATGATATGATCATGAAACATGTCCTACCCTCAATGGATGTTCCATGGCCGACCAATAAATCGCATGGGTCAACTTGGGGATTCCATGGAGCCACTTTAGTTAGAAAATGACATAAATAACTTTTATTTAATGTTAAAGTAAAAAAAGACACAAACATGTGATGTTTTACTAAAACAATTTTTACATGGGGTTATACAAGTCATATTTTTTACTATAAATATTCATTGGAAATCTAAAAAGATTTA
Source organism: Viscum album (assembly GCA_963277665.1). Taxonomy (NCBI): domain Eukaryota; kingdom Viridiplantae; phylum Streptophyta; class Magnoliopsida; order Santalales; family Viscaceae; genus Viscum; species Viscum album. The sequence continues at coordinate 63,266,447 of OY728165.1, read as the reverse complement.
CTACATCATAGTATTTTTTTTATAAATTTTAGACATTAAATAAATTAAATTATTTATGACATCATTATGATGCAGCGATGACCTCATTATTTAACGATTTAAATAAAATGAAAGGATAATGTACAATACAAGGCATAAACTTGTCCAAAGACTATTATATGGGCATAGTTAGAACCCTTATAACCTTATCCACGAATTATATAATTGTGGGACATTTAGATTCCGAAAATCATTGTATAATAATGTAACATTTCCATACTTTCCAAGATTTCCCCTCCTCTCCTCTTATAAAAGGCCCCCACCTCTACCACCTCATTCACACTTTCAAGCCATTTGGATCGGCAAACATCTTCCCAAATACTCTCCCAACATCCCCCTATTAATCCTAGAAGCCTCACTTTGGGCATAACTCTTCCCAAGGAAGCCTTTGTCTCAAATCAAAAAGAGTTACCCGATTTTGAGGTAATGTCTTCTCTAATGTTGTTTTGTTTTATTTTTCTTCTCCAACCCCCTAAAATCTTTTTATTCATTTCTTTTGTAACAAAACCAGTATCCTAAATATACTAGGATGTTTTTATAACAAGGATTCGAGCTACACTTACACACACCTACATCTAATGGTTAAATAACATATGGTTTCTGTGGATGGCGAATTTCTGCCTCACGAAACGATGATTGTTCAACACTCATATAACACCTTCAAAGGGTTCCATTAAGATGTCACTATATTTATATATGATATATAATATGTTTATGTTTTACTTATGCTTCTGTATTTCTCATTTATGGCATAATTTATGATTTCCATTATGGGTAAATGCGATAATTTAATTTTAGGAAGTGCGGACTACCACCCCCTCAAAGTAATTTGAATCGTTAATGCCATATGTGGGATGTATAAAGGATGGAGTAAATGGTATTATAAAATATATTAAACTGGAATTATATTATACATTTATATCATTATGATTTCATTCCATTAAATATGAAATTGAAATTAAAGTAGCATTCATGCGTACGTACGGCTTACCGTCTCCATGAACGGTGCATTTCATTTCTTACCTCTAAATGTTACGTAATATTATAAATGAATGTATATAATGGATATATATGATATATATGACATCTGAATCATGAATATAATTCTGTAGATAATGGATATTCTACCACATAAACAACTTGTAATTATAAGAAGTTTATTGTTGACTCAAGTACCAAAGATCGACAAAACGACCGTTATTAACTTAAAAAATTACATAATGTTCATATCATTGTAATAAGTGATATAAAAAGGATAATGAAATTGAAAATGGTTCTTAATAAGGTATATATTAACTCTAGTTTATTATTCAAGAGGTTAAATAATGGTCAAGTCAAGTCGGACACGAGGTAAGGGAACTTCTTAACCCAATTTCCATTCTTTGGGTTAATCTCATACTTTCAAATTATGTCATGATATTATTATGTCCTATCTTGTATTTTTACATTATTTATGTGTAAATATAGTGAATACACATTATATATGTACTTTATTTAAAAAATGATCTTTTTAAGGACTTTGTCTCAATCCCCTTTCATTGAGGCATATTTGGTTTCATACACAACTTTCTTTTAAACGGTGTATAAACCCCTTTGACTTTTACGTTTATTCAAAAGGAATCTTTTTTATACGAAGCGTTTTGCTAAATGACAAAAGGGAATGTTTTTCTTTCCATACTTATGAGGCGACAACGAATTCTCCGCTGCCGTGACCATTATTTGAGTTTCGGCTTCCTCTACAAGCCATCATTTTTTTAGTGAAAATTAAATACAATGTTTTAACATTCTTTTATTTTGGTATTGAAAATGGTTTTGAATGCGTTTTTATTATATCAATGTGTTGTATTGATATCTTGTGATTGAAATGTGGAAATGATATGTTTCCTTTATGCATGTTTTATGTGATACGATTATGTTATGGTTTATGATGTGTTTAAACCTATTCATATGAGGAATGTATTGGACTTAATAAGTGACGAGTGGATCCCGCTATAGCTCCTCGATGCATCGGTAGGTCTAATGAGACAACTAGACGTGGAATTGGCCGAGTCCCTTTCCCAATTTGATTTATGGTTTTGGCCGAGGCCTTAATCTTTTTAGACGTCTTGGCCGAGGCCTTGACAAAATTTTTCAGAATGTCCGGCATTATACATTCCCTCATTATGAAAGTGGTTATTGATATTTCATGTGATTATTCGTCTAGTAGAATATCCATGTGAGTAAGTACGTGGCACTATTTGATTTTACTTTTTCCATATTATGCTAAAGTTCAATTTTAATAAGGCTTTTGTTTAGTTATACATTTCCTTAATTGTTAGTTTTTATTTATGAAAGCTTCCGCAATATTGGTTTCCTTACTGAGCATCTGAGCTCACCCCTTTCAATGTTTTAATATTTTCCAGGATGTGAAGAAGTATTTTATGAATGACCTGTAGGGATAGTCAGAAGAGGATATGAGTGTGTACTATGAAGAATTTGTTATTAGTTTTTCACTTTGTGATGTAATGTAACATTTATGAATGTATCTAGTGTTTCCAAGGCTACTAAACTAATTGGTCTTTCGAGACTTGATCTTTTGTGATCATGTCAATGTTACGAAGTAATGCACCGACTCTGGGTAGCTGGGGTCAGGGCGTTACAGTTGGTATCAGAGGCAGTTTAGTACTAACCTTGGAAGCAAGATTTAGATAAACTCTGATTAGAGAACATAGCACAAAGATAGACTTTAAGGATTAGTATAGAAGAACTTCCAAGAATTTTGGTATTATAAAGATTTTGAGAGTTTTCCGAGCAATACATACCTGTCTGGATACGAGCAGGTAGAGGCTGCTCTGGCACAGATGTACCTAGGGGTAAAACCCGAAAACACCGCTTTGAGCTAGACTCGAACGGGAACTGGTGCACGACAACGGGCCTTGCGGCACTCTTGGTTACGACACTCCCGGGGGATATGCTTTGGATAATTCTCATTTTCATTACAAACCACTATGAAGGGTTATGATTATATACTTCCTCAAAGAAAACATTTTTATGATTATGGATTATATCAATAAATAGTTCAATTTATTATAAGTGTTTTCAAGTTTTTTATTATGTATTTCGATTCATAAACTAACCTAGTTTATGGCATTGTATAGAAATGGCGCCCAGTAGAAGGAATGTGAACTCCATCAATACGTATGATCCAAAGAGTAAGAAGGATCATATCTTTCATGGTATTAAGCCAACATTTAGAAGGGAAATGCTCTCCCATGTGTTATCAACATATGATGAAATAGTATCATGTGTTAATCAGATAAGTAGATAATTCTCTGAGTCTTATGAATTTGAAGGGATGAAAGAGAAGAAAAGGATGGAAGAGAGAATGATGGATAAAGGGAAGAGGGAAAAGAGGAATTTTCCAATATGTGATAACTGTGGGAAGAAACTCCTTGGAATTTGCCTGAAGGGAATGGGAGTTTGTTATAAGTGTGGAGAAAAAGGACACCAAGTGCGTGACTGCAAGGGTAAGAAAAAGGTTTCAAATGTACAATGCTTCATCTGCAAGGAGTGGGGACACTACGCAAATCAATGTTCAAATCATCAGAGTATGCCCCAAATGATGTTATTGGATAATAATCAAGTTATGATACTACCACAGATGAGGAGTAATGATTAGAGTTATTATGTTGTTATTAAAGAATTTTGTAATTTGAGTGTTGTATCAATGATGTACGGGTTATAATAATTATGGATTATATAAGGATTGTACTGCAGTACTATTTCATCTAGGACTTGAGATTGTGTGGAACCAAGAAAAGTGACTCCACAGTAGGTTAAATTTTTGGAAAATATATGGTTGAGAGAAAGATAAACCATAATATGGTTCTGATACTGAGATAGTGATTTTGGAATAAGACATGATTGATTCGGATAAATTATGTTGGATATTCTTAACATCCTAGAAACTGATTAATGATTTGTATACATTTTTGGATAGAAGGAGTATATCTAGTTTTTTATAAGGAATAAGGGATCATGAATGTAATCAATAAGGATTTATGGTAATTCAGTATGTTGTCGTGTTTTAAAAGAATACATGATGAAGGTGTTCACAAGTTGTTACGCAGGAAAAAAAGGAGCTTCATTATGTTTACCTTCCTCATAAAATCTGGAATGTGAGTTGGACAGAAGTATTTTGGATAACTATAAAGGTTGGAATGGATTATATTTTACATTGGATACTATTGTTAAGTTTATTTTTGGATATTTATAAAAAGGACAACACGCAGACTGAGTGACAACCCATCGCGTTGGACAAAGCTGTGGGAATCGAACCCACAACCATAGTGCGATTGGGATTAATCACCTACCACTGGACTACGTGAAGTCCCTGGTTATTACAAAAAAAAATTTCTAATCTAAATGGTATGTGTTAATATTTGGAACCTTATACAATTAGGATAAATAGAATATTTTTGAGTTCTATTACCTTTTAGAGTGAAAGTTGGGTTTTTGGTAAATATTTATTAAAGAATGAAATTCTACATGACAAGTATGTATATTTCCTTACGTTCTTATTAAATCTTCTAAATAAATTCTTTAACTTTATAAAAGATGACTTAAAACAAAAACGTTGCCGGTTAACTTTTCCAACTGGGGATTCAATGACCGTTTAACCAATCACAAGTTTGTGATTTTCTTATTGTTAACTTTCTCCTAATCCAGTTTTCTACAACTCTCCATCAGACCTTGATGGTTTGTTTTTCTTCCATTTCCATATTTTCATAGAATCCTAGTATGGGCTATCTTGGGTGACCTTTGTACTTATCTTTCGTTCTTTTAAAGTAATATTTTTATTAACCATATTTCTGATGTGGGTTTTCTACAAAGGTATTTTCTATTTTCAACCTTTTATTTTCCAAGAAAAATTTCAAATTGCGAGGATGCAATTTATTGAAGGAGGGGAGAATGTAACACCCCGATCTTCTATGATACGCTTCTCATTCAATAATGCAATAGCTTGCATTGTACGCAACTTCGAGTTCTAACACACCGCAACTAATCAAAGTAGACATTATGAATAGTAATACCCACTTTTTAAAATTATAAAAATGTTATATTTCAAAATGGACTTCATTTTTGTATTCATAATATCGAAATTATCCTAAGTTAAATTTTTTGTAATTGTCTGAGAACTTCCATTTTTATGAATAGTGAAAAATACTTAAAAACAACTTTTTTAATCAAAATAATTTATAGTGATAAATTATACTATTTAGTGGTTTTAAAGTATAATTAGAATATATTTTTACCATTTTATCCAATAGTGGTCATTAGAATTAATTTAACATTGAAATTGGACATAAACAATTGCCAGTCTTTTGATATAAACTGTTTCTTAAAAACACGCTATTTGTTGTGATAGCGGGAATTAATTATAAAATTAATTAATGCAACTTATATGTTTGGAATTTTTTAAAATAGACATCATTTTTGAATTCGGAATATCAATTATAGCTTAGGGTGAAATTTTGGCATTGTTCTGAAAAACTTCAATTTTTGATGAATAGTGAAACCACTAAGTGGTAGTTAAATAACTGATTTTTCGTTTAAATGAAATATTACCACTTCTGTGGTTTGATTTTCAAAAATCCGAATTACATGGTTTTCATTAAGAAGTAAAATGTGGTTCAGTGAGATTAAAATAATTTTCGGTGAATAGTAACTTTTAAGTTCTTAATCGCGATTAGAGGTAATTAGTGTAGTTTAAAGTAAAAATAATGTTTTAATAATATGATATGAGCTTGACACATGTCCTACCCTCATTGGATGTTCCATGTACGACCAAGACAACCCATGGGTCAACTTGGGGACCCCATGGTGGCACTTTAGTTAGAAAATGACATAAATATCTTTTATTTAATGTTAAGGTAAAAAATGACACAAACATGAAATGTTTTACTAAAAAAAATTTACATGGGGTTATACAAGTCATATTTTTTGACTATAAATATTCATTTGAAATCTAACAAGATTTCCTACATCATAGTATTTTTTTAATAATTTTTAGACATTAAATAAATTAAATTATTTATGACATCATTATGATGCAGCGATGACCTCATTATTTAACGATTTTAATAAAATGAAAATATAATGTACAATACAAGGCTTACACTTGTCAGAAGACTATTGTATGGGTATATTTTAAACCATTATCACCTTATCCACGAATTATATATGTTTGGGACCTTTAGAATCCGAAAAGAATTGTATAATAATGTAAACTTTCCTTACATTCCAAGAGTGCCCCTCCTCTCCTCTTATAAAAGGCCCCCACCTCTACCACCTGATTCACACTTTAAAGCCATTTGGCTCGGCCAACCTCTGCAAAAATACTCTCCCAACTTCCCCCTCTTACTCCTAGAAGCCTCACTTTGGGAAGAACTCTTCCCAAGGGACCCTTTCGCTCAAATCAAAAAGATTTACCCGATTTTGAGGTAATGTCTTCTCTATTGTTGTTTTGTTTTATTTTTCTTCTCCAACCCCCTAAACTCTTTTTATTCATTTCTTTTGTAACAAAACCAGTATCCTCAATATACTAGGATGTTGTTATAAGAATTATTCGAGCTACACTTACACACACCTACATCTAATGGTTAATGAACATACGGTTTCTGTGGATGGTGAATTTCTGCCTCACGAAACGATGATTGTTCAACACTCATATAAAACCTTCAAAGGTGGCCATTAAGTTGTCACTATAATTATATATTATATGAAATATGTTTATGTTTTACTTATGCTTCTGTATTTCTCATTTATGGCATACTTTATGATTTCCATTATGGGTAAACACGATAATTTCATTTTAGGAAGTGCGGACTACCGCCCCCTCAAAGTGATTTGAATCGTTAATGCCATATGTGGGATGTATAAAGGTTGGAGTAAATAGTATTATACACTATATTATACTGGAATTATATTATACATTTATATCATTATGATTTCATTCCATTAAATAGGAAATAGAAATGAAAGTAGCGTTCATGCGTACGTACGGCTTACCGTCTCCATGAACGGTGCATTTCATTTCTTACCTCTAAATGTTACGTAATATTATAAATGAATGTATATACTGGATATATATGATATATATGACATCTGAATCATGAATATAATTTTGGAGATAATGGATATTATACCACATAAACAACATGTAATTATAATAAGTTTATTGTTGACTCAAGTACCAAAGACCGACAAAACGATCGTTATTAACTTAAAAAATTACATAATGTTCATATCATTGTAATAAGTGATATAAAAAGGATAATGAAATTGAAAATGGTTCTTAATAAGGTATATATTAACTCTAGTTTATTATTCAGGAGGTTAAAGAATGGTCTAGTCAAGTCGGACATGAGGTAAGGGGACTTCTTAACCCAATTTCCATTCTTTGGGTTAATCTCCTACTTTCAAATTATGTCATGATATTATTATGTCCTATCATGTATTTTTACATTATTTATGTGTAATTATAGTGAATACACATTATATATGTACTTTATTTAAAAAAATGATCTTTTTAAGGACTTTGTCTCAATCCCCTTTCATTGAGGCGTATTTGGTTTTATACAAAACTTTCTTTTAAACGGTGTATAAACCCCTTTGACTTCTACGTCTATTCAAAAGGAATATTTTTTATACGTAGAGTTTTGCTAAACGAAAAAAGGGAATGTTTTTCTTTCCGTACTTATGCGGCGACAACGAATTCTCCACCACCGTGACCATTATTTGAGTTTCATCTTCCTCTACAAGCCATCATTTTTTTAATGAAAAATAAATACAAAGTATTAACTTTCTTTTATTTTGGTATTGAAAATGGTTTTGAAAGAATTATTATTATATCAATGTGTTGTATTGATATCTTGTGATTGAAATGTGAAAATGTTATGTTTCCTTTATGCATGTTTTATGTGATACGATTATGTTATGGTTTATGATATGTTTAAACCTATTCATATGAGGAATGTATTGGACTTAATAAGTGACGGGTGGAGCCCGCTATAGCTCCTCGATGCATCGGTAGGTATCATGAGACAACTAGACGTGGAATTGGCCGAGGCCCTTTCCCAATTTGATTTATGGTTTTGGCCGAGGCCTTAATCATTTTAGACGTCTTGGCCGAGGCCTTGAAAAAATTTTTCAGAATGTCTGGCATTATACATTCTCTCATTATTAAAGAGGTTATTGATATTTCATGTGATTATTCGTCTAGTAGAATATCCATGTGAGTAAGTAAGTGGAATTATTTGATTTTACTTTTTCCATATTATGCTTAATTTGAAGTTTAATAAGGATTTTGTTTAGTTATACATTGCCTTAATTGTTAGTTTTTATTTATGATAGCTTCCACAATATTGTTATCCTTACTGAGCATCTGAGCTCACCCCTTTCAATGTTTTAATATTTTCCAGGATGTGAAGAAGTATTTTATGAATGACCTGCAGGGACAGTCAGAATAGGATATGAGTGTGGACTATGAAGACTTTGTTATTAGTTTTTCACTTTATGATGTAATGTAACATTTATGAATGTATCTAGTGTTTCCAAGGCTACTAAACTAATCGGCATTTCGAGACTTGATCTTTTGTGATCATGCCAATGTTACGAAGTAAAGCACCGACTCTCTGTAGCTGGGGTCGAGGCGTTACATTGATATAATGAGAATTTGATATATCTATATAGATGTTTTGTATGCGTCTTCCACTATCTTAGTGTCTGATAACTGGATGGTTCCCTTGGATAGTATATCCCTCCTATGGGTTAATATTATAGATGAAATGACACAAAGGGTAATCGAAATGGGATATTCTAATATTATATAGGGGTTTTATGAGTGATTCTATGAACTAGGAAGAGTATGATTCATGTTATATCTTAATCATTTTCTCATGATAATTAGTTACTATTGAGTATTATTTTTGGGAGATACCATTCTATAAATTTTTTATCCCCTTGTTCTTGGTTGATCACATGGCACTATTTCATTATTTTTTGTGTAATAATTATATATTATTGATATCTTGGTGCTCAATTATTAACGCTTATTCTCTCTATTTTATATAAATTTCTTTTCTAATGTTTTGGAAAAGTGGATATTTAGTAATAGGCTTTTAAAAAATTAAATTATTTGGTTCCAAATTACATTAAAAATAATTTATGAAATGGTATGAAAATTGTGGTTTAAAAAAATAGGATGTCGTTTCATAAATAACATTTGAAATATTTTTAGGAATGTGAAAAGGGTGGTGTAAGTATTGTTTCTTTTTATAAAATATCCTCATATGTGGTTTCAAAGTGTTATATATAAAATTATGGATTTAAAACTTGTTTTGAGTAAAACAGTTATTTCTCTATAAATTTTTTGTAGAATGTTATTATTTTTCTTTCTAACCTCATATGAAAAATAATGTTTTATTATTTATGCTCAGACTAAAATTTAAAAAAAAAATTATGAATCAAATTACGTGGACACATTTGTTGGATCCAACACTGTATTATTTGATCACACCCTATATACACATCAGTGTGAGTATGTTTTCATCCTTAATCAATATATTATGTGACTAGGTTTTCATTCTAACTATAGAGTTCCACTTTGGTCCATTTATGGATGGTGTGGGATATGGTGAGTGGCCATAGATTATATAGTAGCCATTGGTGATTTTTTAGGTTTATCTTATTCATGCGAAGTTTATATATAACAAAATTAATCTAGCTAGTCCTTTGTATTTTAGTTTCCTTTTTATATGGAACTTTTTTTATTTACTCTGATTATTTATTTATTTAACATGAGTTTTAAATTTATTAATATTATTCCTATTTTGGTTGTTTCGTTATTTTGTAACTATTAATTATATTTTCATTGGTTTAAAATGTATTGATTGTTCATTCTACATTCTCTTTTGTGTATTTGTTTTGTTTATACTACAATACAAGGGGGATATCTTTATAACGCGATTTCTTAATACCTAATCACTAGTTTCTAGCATGTGTATTTATTTATTTCCTTTAAATCCTAGTAATGAGATGAGCCATGTGATGTAAAAGGTCATCCCTAGTTAGTTCATTACTAATTCTATCAGAGCCTATGTTCTCAAAATTGGTATAGGATCTTGAATAATTCTTTTATTATTTGAGGAGTTCTAGTAGTATAATGATAAGATACTCAAGACATTAGAGGTAGGTGTAAGAATATTTTATCTATCTATTTCTCATCCAAAGTATTGAGTTTCTTTGGGAATTTAAGACTTGAATCGTTTTATAATTTTCTTGGTTACTATTTATACTATTTAGGTCCTCACTGGAATATTTTTAGTTTCTTAGGGACTTCCAGTGTTTTTTGGATGAGAATGGAAGAAAAATAAAGGGTTTATTGTTACCTCACATTACTTTTAAAATCATATAATATCCAAGAAATTGGTTCTGAAAACCATTACGAAGTTATTACATAATTGGTACACAGTTTGTCAAATCATGTGTCCAAGTGGATCATAGTACTCTATCTTGCCTGGATTTTTTATTTAGGCCTATTAATACTAGAGTGATTTCTATTTATGGAAAATGAATTAATAATTGTGTTTTTTTAATGACATATACTTTATAAATGATTTTTTTTCTTAAATAAATATAATTATATTATATTGTATTGTATTATCCACATACACAACACTTAAAAACCATATAAATTATTTTATTAATAGAGATTACTATATTCGACACTATCTAAACCCATAAAAATGAAAAATATATCAATGGGAAAAATGATAAAAAATAAAAAAACCAGAATGTGGAAATTTTTTATCATACCAGTCTTATAAAATAATTTTACTCATGAACAACTATTGGGGAAAGAAATAAAATATTAGTAAATCAACCAATAATTTAATAAGGAAAATATAGAACTATATGAGAAATTTTATTAAAAGATTTATAAATGTCATGAACCAGCCCAGGATACCATAGTATCTGGATACCCAAGTTATCTCTTATCTAACCTAGAGGGACTTCCTAGTCACCACAATTTGGAAACTAGCACCTAGAATCATAAAAAGGAACAAAAGAGAATGATTTCGAAATAAAATTTTGTAACAAAAAAGATATAGGAAAATATAATCAAAAATACAAAGGGAAAAATTACTAGAAACAAATATGTAAAACAATACCCAACAGTACATCATCAAAAGACAAAACATATAACAAGAAAAAATCGTAGACATATCCCATGTAATAGGTGGATCAAATCTACACCATTATCCTCCATCACTATGGTTCATAAGGATGAAGAACATCCACCACCACCAAGTGGTGATTTTACTTTTCTTGGAACTAGATTGAGATTATCTACAAATTTCTTAAGGAAAATGTAGGGTGTGAGATAAATAGATTAATAGGTTCTCACCAAGTGTTTCATAACCCATTACATTACAATTAAACAAATTTTTATTTCAATTTAAATAAAGAAAGTCATGGAATGTGACCGTGGGGCTATTAGACTCATGATAATTTTAAATTTATAAAACCTAGTTTCTACTTGTAATGTGTTATGAGGGGTGTCAAACCACAATGGACATAACTTGTGAACACCAAAACAAAAACTAAAAGAAGAAAAAACAAAACTAAAATCTAAAAAAATTGAAAGTGGATTATTCACGTTGACATTGTGGCTAAGATCTACTTTGACTTCCCATCAAGTGGAGAGTCTCATGGTTTGGGATTCCACCGAGGGTAAGATAGGTCTATTTTTGTGATTTGGGTATTATTTTTTGTTCTTACTCTTCAATATGTGGTGGTTTGTGATTATATGTTGTTGAAATTTTAATTATGTTTTATTTTCAATTCTGCTGATTTTTTATGTTCTACTTCCTATTTCAATTTTTTCTATTACTATTGTGGAGTTATTGATTGTTAAAATTTTGGAGTAAAGGTGGGTAATAATGATGCGATTGAGGTAAGGGATTCAAACGGTGGCTTGAGTAACTAGTGGTAACATAATGAGTCACCATTGGAGGGTTTAGGTGTTAACTGGTGAAGGTAGAGGAGGTGATGTTAATGGTGGGATGAGGGAGAATAGTGAGTGTAGACCCACCATTGGAGGATTGGCAGTGAGTTGGCCCAAGGGTGAGTGGATTTTTAATAGTGAGTTGGAAGGGGGCTTGCAGATGGTTTCACTACCACCATTGGTAATTCTCAGTGGCGGGTGAAAGTATGAAGCAAAAGGTGGTTTGAGTGAACAGTGATACACTATTGTAAATGCCAGTGGTGGGTTGATGGGTGATAGAGGGTAGAAGAAATGGTGCTTCTCTTTTCGTAAAACCAATGGTGGGACTCTAGGTAAAAGTGGGTGATGGAAAAACGTGAAAATTAAGTTAAATAAGTTCAAAATGAAGGAATAAAATTAAAACAAAAACAAATTAAATTATTTATAATTAAATAGAAACTAATTTGATTACTTGTTAAATAAAATTAAAAAATATTAAAACAAAAAAAAATTAATTATTTAATTACAAAATAGAAGAGTGAAAATGTTAATTTATTTAAATGAAAAACATTGAAAATTATTTATTTTAAAAATTAAGGAGAAGAAAATTGGGAATGAAATTAAACAGTTAACAAATAGCTATTTGACAAAAATTTAAATTCCTAAAATTGTTAACTATGAACAACACATTATTTTTCAAATAAAATGACCTTAAAATTTTAAATATTATTATAAAATATCAATTGAAATAAAACCGATTAATAATTAAAAAATGATTTAATAATTAAATGAATGCATTATTTAAATTATGATAGTCTGAAAAAAATAAATAAATTAAATAAATAATAAATGAAGTAGTTATTTTTAAAGAAAAATTAAATCATGAATTAATTAAAATAAATAGAATGAAAAATTATTATTTAAACAAAACAAATAATAACAAAATAGGTGAATGTAAAAAATTAATTAATAAATTAATTTTATTATACAAAAAACTAAAATAAACACTAAAAAAACATTTAACACAGAAAAATATTTTTAACAACAAAACATAAAAAATGCAACAGTTACTAATTATTACACAAAATATATTATTTTAATAATAAAATGATATGGAAAATTTCACTAAAAATACCCACATCTGTATGAAATTTATATATTTTAAAAAAAACATTCTTTCATATTAGAAAATATTGTATATATTTAAAATTAGTCTTAAATGAAAATTTTACATAAAGTAGTTCGAATGAATAGAATTTATCAATATTAAATGGTATGTAATCATTAAATAAAACAACTAAATATACCATTAAATAATCCCTATGGTAGGTTATATTTTATCTATAGGATCCTCACACTACTCAATAGGATATCTTGGCTCAATGTGTGCACAAATTCCCCGGTTGAGACCATCAAGACTCAAATCCCCACTGGGTAAATCCTTTGACTGCAGGTTTATATTAATGTTGTCCTCATCAATCCTTTTTTTGGGGGTCAAATCCATGTTTTTTTTCTTAATTACCCCCTAACAACCTATTTTCACATGTGCTTCATTCAATCAATCAATAATGTGAAAATAATCCATTCCAAATCAATTCATAATATAATTTCGCAATTGCATTTATGAACATTCTTTTCTCATATAAAAACCAAATCAAAGCTTTTTAATAATTCAAGCCTTTTAAAGTAATATTCCAACACAATCAATTTATCTCATGGTTCAACATCAAATCATTTAATGAAATATATCTTTATGTCAGAAAATATTTTTTTCTCAAATCCATTCCAACAATTAGAATTTCATTGAAATTGGGGGTTTTCAAAAAATTTATTCCATTTTAAAAATATTACATCAGTCATCTCAAATCTTGGTATTTAAATTATTTAAAATTTAATTTCAAATCATTGAATAAAATCTTGGATTAATTTGTGTGTAAAAATTGAATGGAACCACCTACATTTTATCAGCGATAAAATAAACACCCATAATGGGAAACAATAATGATCAATGAAGGAAAAAGATATTAATAAGAAAATAGTAGATAAAAAAGCATAAATATCGAACTATGATTCAATTGGAAAACATGAGATCAAACTATTATCTATGAATGGAATCAAAGATAAGGATAAAACTATAGTGAGGAAATTTATCAGTGATCTACTTGATAACTAATACATTCATAAGGGAAGAAATCATCAGAAAAAACATGTGGTGTCTCTAAGGTATCAAGGGAAGGGTTTTCCTGAAAAAAGAAATTTGTTCAGGCTGTATCATATAAAACTAACTGGTCAAGAGTAATTCACATCAGGAATAATCGGTTAATGATATTAATATCCCAAGTGGTGTATTCCCTAAAAAAGTAACCACGCCATTTTAGAAATCCATATCCCAACCATTTCACACCATGAAAACAATTCATAGCTTAAAAATAATTCATTTCATGAAACAGTTTTATGGGTTCTGCTGGGTTTTGGATATACTTTGAGAATTACATTCCTAGTGTGAATCTATCCAGATGATTGTACACATTAATTTTATGCATAAAAACTCAAAAAAGGCCACCAAATCAACCCATACCCAAATATCACCCTCTAAAAACCTTGAAAAATTTATACCTACACACTATTAATTCAAAAATCATCCCTAAACATGAGATCAAAAGGATCAATAAAAACCTGAAGAAAGGTAAATGGATATTACAACCACCCCACCAAAAACACTTTATTTCCCTAAAACCTATAAAAAAGATTTTATATCAAAAAGATGAACTCACTAATCCCTTATCAGTTCCTCACCCTCCCACTTTTCATGATAATTAGAACAATGCTTCCATATCCTTATTACCAAATTTATCTTCATCTCGTGAAGAACGATTGTATTAAAATCAAAAATCTTAAATAGAATCTCAGTCATAGACAAATCAGTTGCAACATCAAGACTGTCTCTACTAAGTACTTGGTAAGGTTATAAAGATAAATTAAAATATATAATATGTAAACACATTATGGATCAATGTTACAACCCGTCCTAGTAGGACTTATGCTGCAACTCCCAAATCCCACCTCCAATATGACTGGGGCCGGTGACTAGCACCAAGTAGTCTTATCAACAAAACTATAGGCAATTCCTAAGAATGTGTACACATGCACACATCTCTAAAACAACAAATTCTGAAAATTAAAAACCACTATAGAACAAAATTGATGCATTCTTCTAAACCCAACCAATAGAATACAAAGGGAATTAACGTGTGGAAAATTTAACTAGGGAAAAATACAAGCCCACCAAAATTAATAGTCTAAAAAATACAAATTACAACCTGTGAGAAAACAATATAGGAAATGTGACTGCTTATCGAAGCCTTAAGAACACCTCATCCTATCGAAAACTCACAAATATTTGTCCAGTCATGTTCTACCCTGGACTCCGTCAAAAGTTTGCTCGTCTTCACACAACATGTGGTGGAAAAGCCTATACAGGGGTGAGAATAACAATACTCAGTAGGTTCCCAAAAACCACAAATCAATACAAAAATTAAAGGTACAATCATATCTACATAGTATATGTCTATAGTACATGTCACAAGAACATATCCCGATATACTCAAACCCCAGACCCATATTCTATAGGTATGTCACAATGACTACAAACCCATGCAAGGGATTCAGTCCTAAGATTCCATGAAGCGCTCATCTGGGAAAAATTACTCCTTACTCAGATTTCCTTCATGACATCCATCTAAGAAGTGATGTTCATAAGTGTATATTATGAGAGAGAGGTATGATGATATATCTGAAGACAGAATACGATACAGTCGCTCTGGGATAACCAACTCCACGAGTGGAAAGATCACGATACACAGATGGGAATAACCTCTAGGGACATGGAGTATACCATGAATCGTCAGGATTCGCCTGCAATGTAGAAGACAGACGTCTTGCAGTATTGGTTTTGTAGATAACCCAACTCTTCCTCGGTCACAAAAAATGGTTATAGGATCATTTTATGGGCCTTACAGAGCATACTCCCAACTCTATCCAGAAATTCATGTTGAAGGGGGTCATACCATTATGGATAAGAAATGATACCAACTGACCTTCAGATGAATGATCAAGGGGGCACCATCCCAAATTAAAATTTTCCAATATACGATGGAAAAGGACATCAAGACATGTAGGAAAGACTACATAGTGAGTAAGAGGGCCACATGTCGTGTCCCTTGACCCTGGGTACTGCCCGTGTACAATGGATCATGTTAGAAGAAAATGTCATGTGGAAATTGTATACACTGCATGTAGAGAAGTTCACACACAGTTTCCTATTATATGGTGTTTACACCAAGAATGCTGGCCATGTTCCAGTACACAGTTGCAACTTGTGTTCTTCTACCCATGTACCTATACAAAGGGTAGCCCATGTAAATGGCCTGGGTCTGGTCTAGTGCTAGAGT
Source organism: Viscum album (assembly GCA_963277665.1). Taxonomy (NCBI): domain Eukaryota; kingdom Viridiplantae; phylum Streptophyta; class Magnoliopsida; order Santalales; family Viscaceae; genus Viscum; species Viscum album. The sequence goes on along the minus strand of OY728165.1, from coordinate 63,249,929 downwards.
ACATGCCTTGTACTCTACCTTGTGTCTTTTTATCCTCTAAGATGCAATCTGAGCCTCAGGGAAGGGACCACATTCTTTGTGACATGTGTCACACACTATGTATCACTCTCCTAATTCCTGAAACCCTAGCCACCTCTCAATGGGTCCCACACAACGTGTGTTTCGAAAAACATGTTGTGTTCATCAGGATTTTCCAGAATTGTATTTCTCCCTACACACACCCCGGTTGATTCCTTATGGTTCAATTTGATGATTTCTTCTCCTCAAAACTAAATATCCAAGGTCGTATTCATACGGTAACATAGAATCTATTGGTTTAGCACCTTCAATCGGCTCTGAAAGCCCATTTTGATCATTCACAAGAAAGTTTCTCAAAGAATCGTATCTTTTGAAATACTTCAATCTATCTTCTTTCATAATCATCACACCTCTTCTTGCTCATCTAGATATTGGATCTCTGATTTCTTATCATTGCGCCAATAAATAGACCCGCAATGATTTTCCCTTCATATCCCATGAAGTATGCGAAGAATATTAAAAACATAGGGGAGAAATGAAAAATAAAAAAACCCAATGAACGAACATTGGACACTTTTCATTTGAGACTTTATACATTATATTAGAATGATAAAGATAAAAAAATAATAATAATAATAGTTATAATCAACCCCGAATTCATGTAATTAAAACCCTTCCCTGAGAACAATCGAACCACGGGTCAAACTATTCATGGTTTGATCCACATTCTACATTTAATCGAAGAATGGGGAAAAGAAGGAATTGAAATCATAATTCCCTACTTCAAGTATGGATCTTTAATTGAAGAAGATCAATAATTATGTCGCTTCTATCAGTGAGATTCATGAAAGCGTCATTCGTCGATCTATAATCCAAGGTAGTGTGATCGTTTTTCGTCGATAGAGTTTTTCAGGTCTCTCAAGATCCTCCAGGATGTTTTACAGGGTTATGATCCCAACCCTAGGATCCTGACTATTTTAAATTAAATAAGCACAGTGTTGTGTATTTGTATCATTAAAAATAAAATAAATTCTCAATTTATCTTATTTTCATAAAATGTCATAAAATTAACTTTCACATCCAACCTGTGTCGGCCAATGTTAGGGCTCTCCTAGGGTAAAGTCACTTCATTCAATGCGATGGTACCCTCATATTTCTGATCTGGTCACCCATTTAGAAGTTATTCCTATTTTTTGGAAAACCACTCACCTGTGCTATTTAATATATTTAATATATTCCAAACATTTATTTCGGGCACACCGGTCCACGAAATTACACGTCGTCTCAGTGGCAAGCACTATATTAATTATATATAATATTTGAAAATAACACTCTGAAAAATATATGACATTACATTCTCCCTACCTTGGGACATTATGTCCACAAAAATCAAAAACATAAGGTTGTACAAAGAGATGTGGGTATTGTGCACAATTCTGAGCCTCCTGCTCCCACATGCTCTCGTAGAGATTCTTGTGCTGCCATATGACATTCACCAAGGGAATAATTTCCCCACAAAGTATCCTCTTCTACCAATCCTCAATCTATACTGGGTACTAAGTAATGGTCTCCCCGTAATCAATGTCCAACTCACCTCAGTAGATGATGTGTGATGGGTCATGCCCATACCTCCTCATCTATGACACGTGGAAGACAGCAGGTTCCTACTGTAACTGTAGGGTTATAGCTAAGTATTATGCCACCTCACCAACTCTATGAAATATCTAAAATGGTATGATGAACCTCAAATATAACTTATCTCCCCAACAAAATATTTTTAACCCTCATCGAGGTGAAAACTAAAGGAAGACATGGTCTCCTACCTTGAAATCCAAAGGTCTCATCCATCTGTTAATATAAGACTTCTCCTGGTTCTGTGAAATCTTCATATGCTCCTGGATGATCTTCACCTTCTTAGTCATAGCTTATACCAACTCTAGCCCCATGTGGGTTGAATCTCTTGGGTCAGTCCAACAAATTGATGACTGATTGGGTCACACGTACAAATACTCAAAAGCTTTCATACCAATGGTAGATTGATAGTTATTGGTGTACACAAACTCCACCAGTGGTCAGTGGTACTCCCAAATATGACTAAAGTCCCTGATGTAAGACCATGTAAAGTCCTCTATAACTTGAATAGTCCACTCTGTATTTCCCTCTATGTGGGGATGAAATTATGTGCTCATGTATAGTCCCAAAAACCTCATGTAATCCCTTCGCAAAATTGGATGTGAAACGAGCATCTTTGTCTAAAACCATCGTCAATGTAACTCCATTAATCTACACTATATCATGTACATAGAGGCATCCAAAAATCTCTACTAAACTCTACTCTCTGATAGCTAGGAAGGGGATCGAGTTGGTGATTCAGTCAATGATCTCCCATATGGCATCATGTTCTCTGGACGTACATGGTAAACCCATCATGAAGTCCAACTATATTCCATTCAAATTCCATTCCAATGCCTCTAGGGGATATTTAATCCCTCTATAACCCAGTGCTCAACCTTTACCTATGGGCACATAAGGCATCGATAAATGAACTTTGCCACTTCCTTCTTCATCCTTATCCACCAAAACTGATGTCAGAGGTCCTTGTACATATTCTCCAGACCATGGTGTACCACCAAAGGGGATCTATGAAACTCCCTCAAAACCTCCTCATACAACACCATTGGTACAACTGTGTGTCCCCTAAAAACGAAGATGTGCTCCCCACCTTGTGAATATCCATCATGAGCATTCCCTATAGACATCTGATTTCATAAGGTCTCTCAATTGGTATCCCCAAGATTTTTCACCTTAACTCTCTGTTAGAGTTGAGCGGTGAAAACCATCTACTATAGGTAAGATAAATCATCTCCATCGATGAAAGATAATTGTAACCAGGACAACTGGTCTGATTCCTTTTTCAACATTTATGAACTAGATCTCTTACAGAGAGCATCTACCAACACATTTACCTTCCTATAAGTATACACAATCTTGAATTTATAATCCTATAGAAACTCTATCCATGATATCTATATTAGGTTTAGATTCTTCTATGAGAAGATATACATGAGTCTCTTATGATCGTAGTAGATGATAAACCTCTCTCCCATTAAATAGTGTCTCCACAACTTCAATGCGAAGAATACCGCTGCGAACTAAAGATCATTGGTCATGTAGTTCTGCTTATATGGCCTCAAATAGCATGAATCATATTCAATAATTACATTCCTCTGATTAAAACACAACCAAATCTGATCCCTGATGTATCGTAGAACACAATGTACTTGATACCCTCCTTCTGTAGTCTGAAGATCATAGAGCTCATAAAATTATGCCTCAAATGCAGGAAATTTGGACGGAACATCTCCTTCAATGCAAAAGGTTTCCCCTTTCGAGTCAAATCTATCATCAGTGATAATATCTAGGAGAAATAAGTTAGGAAAATATGTTAATATCCTGTTATATCATGAATGCTCCCCACCTCTGCAAGCTCCTTGGTGGATCCCAGGCTTTCATACATCCTCATTGGTTGGGTCTAATGCTACTCTAACTTCTGATGTAACATTTCCCACAAAGTGGACCTTCAAAATCTTGAACTAAACCTTTGAGAGCTTCCCATAAAAATAGTTCTCTTGGAGTACATCCATGAACCATTAGTATGTGTATTGCATGGTCCTCCTAAGATTATGAGTACACAATGATTTCATCGATGAAGACCATTATGAATCAGTCTATGTGTGGATGGAAGATCTGGTTCATGAGTCCCATGAACACTGATAGGGCATTATTCACACTGAAGGGCATCACCAAATACTCATACTGACTTTAGTGGAATCTAAAATTTTTCTTCAGTATATCCTCATCCCTTACTCATAGATGGTGATAGCCTCATCGAATTCCGACCTTAGAGAACCATCGTTCACTTATTAACTAACTGAATAGGTCATTGATCCATGGTAGGGGATTCTTTTTCTTCATGATCACTTGGTTCAAGCATCGGTAATTTACAAACAACCTACTTCTCCCTTTTACCTTTTGGGGAAAAAATTGGGCCACCCATGGTGAAATGTTGGGTCTCACAAAACCCTTCCTCTACAAGTCCTCTAGGTACACCCTCAGCTCACAGATCTCTATGGGAGCCATCTGATATGCATGTTCTGATATCAATTCCATCCCAGGTGTAAGTTGATTTATATGACAATCTATCAATGGGGAGGTAATCCTAGAACATCTTCTAGAAAAATTTACTTGTACTCCTCCACTACTACTAGGAACTGAAAATTCACAACATCTAATACTCGTATTGTAAGTCTATCCAACTCATGAGTGATTTTCTACACCCTCTTATGCATTATCCCATCCTGTACTACCTAGGTTTACTTTTCACCAAAAAAGTAAAACCTTGTACCATCACTGCGAACACATCACACCCTCGCCAAAAATAGGCAATTTGGGCATGGAATGAAGATAGTTAATTTATACTGAGAATGAAATCATAAGGCCTTGATTCTTCCACCTTGTGGTTCCAACCAAAACTCTCACCTCCAAGGGTGAGATCACACTATCAGAAAATATGTTTGATCATTGATTCTCCTCCTGTCTGTGTCTCCAAGCATAAAGGTATAGTCAACGGTTTTACCTGAATATCAAGGTCTCAAACAAGATATGTGGAAAGGAAATAATTACTTGAACCCGTGTATATAAGTACTGAAGATAAGGTGGAAAAGACACAGATCATACCTCAGATCATCCCAAGAGTCCATGGGTTGTACGCCTCGACTGAATATAGTTGGCCCATACCATGTCTTCCATCACCTTGAGCCTATCATGGGCCTATTGGGTGGTGGTTAGAGTATGTTGAAATGTATGTCGCCTCCATAATCTCTTACTACTCTTCAGCTATGTCTTCTACCTAGCATTTCTGCATGATCCGCCCATTGCCTCTACCTCAGTGTTCTATCCCCTGCATCCCTTTCAACAACTCAACGGGTTGGACAATATCTAGTGATATATCCTATACCATCACATGTGTAGAATCACCTCTCCCTAGGATAACTGAATCCATCCTGAGATCCCTGAACTACAGATCCCCTATCCTGGGACCTCCTGTCATGTCTCCCAAATCCTGATCTATATGTATGACATCAGTTCCCAACTTTCGTGGTCTCTACAGATGTCTGCTTACTACTGAATATCATTGGTTCTCTATACTTTACCTAGAATATATCTATCACCAAATCTCACTCGATCACTTTAGAATAAGTCAAAATTCATAGATGTATGACTATGGCTTGGATGTCCAGACGTAGACCTCGCTCAAAGGTCTGAGCCCTAAAGTAATGATCCCTAACCATATCCATAGAGTACCTAGAGAGGTTGTTAAACCACAATGAATAGTCATAAACCATCATGATACCATACCGTAGATGACGAATATCATGTATACTAACTACGTGAAATGTAAATAGTGAGAACTCCTCTCTAAAGAGATTCTCAAACTCCATATATTAAAGAGTCTCCTAGTCATGAGTCTGCATGGTCAAAATCCACCATCGCCCTGTCCAACCCTGAAGAAGTCTCACTACCAGGATCACTAGTTGGTCTGATTGTTTCCTCCCAAGATAGGAAACCCTGGTCACTATCTCAAACTAGTCCCCAGACACCTGAGGTTCGGGATCACCTTGGAACATTAGGGGTATCGATCTCTGTAACACATAGAGCTCGCTCGGCCTACGCTCCTTATCTCCTTATACTCTAGGTACCACGTTCTACTCCACTAGTTTTGGTACAGTTAGTGCACCTCATAGTGGTAATGCATTGGAAACTGGACCATTTATCGAATCCTCATAACTAATGTGGTCTACCACATGATCGATTTGTTGAATCCCATCTGGTATGCATCGCGGAGGAATCCGGTTGACAAATAAGATATACCGCGATCAATGAGTATATTTGGAGAGCTGACTCAAGAGATAAATGGAAACCACAACCCATTACTATATGAATCTTGTACCATTATTCTTTCCCTTCAACTAGAGTTATCATGTACTAAGTCTAAATGTTTGTTCTTAGAGTCCAGGTATATGGAAACGTCGGCCCCCCACACCAACAATGGATTCCATTTCCTGAAAGAAAAACTCAAAACACTTAACAGTATTACCCCAAACCAATCTCATTAACTCCCAGTCCTATAGTAGAACTGATCACCTCTCACACCACTCAATCATGACCCGTCTTAGTGGGTCTCATTCCGTGACTCCCCAAGCCCAAATATAATAGGCTAGGTGATGGTGATTGACACCAATTATGCATATCAATAACATGGGAGGAATTTCCTAAGTACTTGTACTCTCACACACATCTAAAATCCCAAAAATATTGAAATTTAAAAACAGCTAACTAATGAAATTCATGAATACTACATAACCCAACTAATAGATTACAATAGAATGTAAATTGTGGAAAAGTAAAGTAGCCTGGTATACAATCTCGCCAAAAGAAAGAGTCTGCCTACTAAAAAGTCCAACCTGTAGAAAAACAAGATAGGTATTTGGACTGCTTCTCAATGCCATAGGAACACCTCATCCTATTTGAAACTCACAAAGCTCTATTTGGCCTTGCCCCACCTAGGATTCCATTAAAATTTCAATCATCTGCACAAGACACGACTCATGTGGGAAAAGAACGTGCAGGGGTGAGTATAACAATACTAGGTAGGAAAAATCAAAAACCACATATAAATACACAAATTCAAGGTTTATTTAGATATAAAAAGTATATGTTTACAATACATATAATAATATCATATCTAGATATACTCAAAACCAAGTCTCATAGTCTATAGGTATGTAACAACGACTACATACCCACAGTAGGGATTTAGTCCGAAGATTCCACGAAGCACTTATCTGAGAAAACTCATTTTTGAGTCTGATACCCTAATGATGCCCATCCAATAATTAGTATTCCTTAGTAAACTCCATGATATAGAGAGATACACTGATATAGCTGAATATAGAATATGATACACTAACTCTAGTAGAACCAACTCCACGAGTTGGAAGATCGCGATACATGGATGAGGATCACTACCAGGTCTATGGCATATACCATGACTCATCTAGATTCACCTGCTAAGTATATGGATAAAGTCTATTAGGATTGTTCACATTGATAACCTGACTCTACCTAGGGAACAATAATGGTTATAGGATCCTACTCTAGACCTCTCAGAGGGGACTCTAAACTCTATCCAGAAAGTCCTATTGAAGGGGGTCATACTCATGTGGATAGGAAGTGATACCAATTGACCTTTAGAGGAATGAACATGGGGAAACCAGCAAAAACAAAACATTTACAATATTCAGTGGGAGAATATTATCAGTCCATGTAGAGAATAGTACATTTTGTATAGAAGGGTCGTACGCCACGTCCCATGACCCCAGGTACTACTTGCATACAACTTCCCGAGTCAGAAGAACATGTCGTGTGGGAACAATATGAAAAACATGTAGATAAATCACACTCCATATCCTAATGTCTAGGTTCTAACCCATTTATGATGGTCATGTTGAAATACATGTCTTTATCCCATGTTTGTCTGCCCATGTACTTATACATGGTGAAGCCCGTGTAACCGACCTCAGTCTGCCCGTGTGGTGGAGTACATGTCCAGTATTATACCTCATGTCTGTGTATCCTTAGATATACATGTCAAGCCTCATTGAAGGGATCATATTCCATGTGATAGGTGTCACACACCATGTGGCACTCTCTTGTTTCTCAAAACCCTAGCTGCCACTCATTAGGGCCCTCATGTCGTGTGTTCTGAAACACACTATGTGTTCATCGGGATTATCCAGAATGATCATTATTCTTGAAAACACATTGGTTGATTCAACAGGGTTTGATGTGATGATACATTTTCCTCTAAACTAAATATGTAGGGATTCCTTACCTTGGTAACACCGAATCGACAGGTTTTAGGCCTTCGATCAGCTATGAAAACCCATTGTGATCATCCGTATGAAAGACATTCAAAGAAATGTATTTCTTTAAATACTTTAATTTGTCTGTCATTGTTATATTTGGACCTCCTATTGGACTTCATAAGGTTGGATCTCTGATTTTGTATTTTTTCCTTAAGAAACCGAGGTGCAACAATTTTCCATTCATATCTCACGAATAACGCGAAGAATAGAAAGGACATGTGGGAGAATAGAAAAATAGAACAACCCAATGAATAAATCATGGTTGTTATTTATTATGGACATGATCTATTTTGTTAGAATATCAAGATAACAGTCAAGAATAATCATCGTCCTAATCATCCTCAAATTCCTGAAATAAAATCCCTTCGGCAAGAATGATTGAATCATGGGTCAACATATTCGTTAGTTGATCTGCAATCATCATTTAATGAAAGAACGGGGAAAATATTGAATTTAAATAACAACAAACTACATCATGGTTGGATTGTTCATTGAATCAGATTGATTTTCATGTTTCTTCCATCGGTGAGATTCTTTAAAGAAGCATTCATCGATCTCTGATCCAAGTCTTTGTCATTGTTTTTCATCAAAAAAATCCTTCAGGATCTCTCCAGATCCTCCAAGAAGTTTTATAGGGTCATGTGCTTAACCCCGAGTTCCTTTATATTTTATGAAAAGTAAATTCATTGATGAATCATAGTAATGTTGAAAATAAAATAAAAACATAATTTATTTTTTTCATAAAATATCCCAAAAAGAACATTCACAGCCAACCTACATAGATCGATATTAGGCCCCACCTTGGGTAAAGTTGCTACTCTGAACGCAACTTTACCCTCATATTTTTTATTCAAGAACCCTTTTAGAAGTTATTAAACTTATTTATAAAAATCTATCATGCATTCTATTTAATATATTTAATATATTTCAGAAATTTACCTTGGGAACACAAGGCCTTGAAATTACACTTCATCTTAGTGCATGTCCTCGAAGTAATTCCAAATAATATTTAAAAATAATACATGAAAAATATATGACATTTTAATCAAAGTCAACTATTGTGGAAGTTCCAAATGGTAGTTTACTTTCCCACCTCACTTAATGATCTCAAAAGGACTTATATACCTTATTAAAACTTTTCTCTATTTTCTAAGATGTTGGGTGACCCAACCGAGGTAAAACTCTCATAAACACATACTCACAAATCTAGATCTCCAATGGCCACTAGTGATCATAAAAATAAGATTTAAAATGGCTATGTGTCATCACCATTTTCTAATGAATCATATAAACCCAGATAATCATCTCTTAGACCAAACATGGTCCAACCATGTAACATTCACCAATCTTCAACCAACATAATATGAAAATAATTTTATATGTATAAGTCCCTCAAAGATTCCATTTTAATAGTGGACTGGTAACTGCTGTTATAGGAAAAATCATCTAGTTCAAAATTGTAATCTCAAGCTCCACCAATGTTAGGAATGAAAGCACATAGAATTTACACAGTACTATATATATCTTGATATGTACGGATATACATCTATGGATGATACTTTATGGTCAATCGTACCTAGGATCATATTTCCTCATGGAGGCCTATCCAGAAGATAGATGTGAAATAGGGATCCCAATAGGAGACTATAGTATATGTAACTCCAGGAAATCAAACAATATCCAACATGTAGATACATATCAAGCTCTCAACTTTGGTAGTATCTTGAATGGGTATATAGTGAGCCTATTTGGTCAACCTATCGATCAAAAACAATATCATATTTTTCCCTTGAGGGGTAAATTGAAACCTATCCAAAAAATCCATAAAAATATAATTCCATATTAAATTTCATTCAAGAAGTGCTTGAAGAAAACCTAAATGTATCTTATGCTCAAATGTGACCTAGGATAAAGTATAAAAAAGAGAAACAAAATCAACAATGTCTCATCACATACCAAAACACAAGAATTTTTTATGCATATCATTGAACATATTTTTGGTACCCTCGTTCAACGCCCACTATGAATTACAAAAATCCACAATCATGATGCTTCTTATAAGAAAAGACACAACTTACTAATTCTAGAAATACTGGATACACACTAAAGAGAATAACCAATCCCCAATGGTCTCCCCACCATAAAGACGGTCCTTAATACCATGGAATTCATCATCAAACTATGTTTTCTAAAGAATCATCTTGAAAAGTGGCGAGGTCAATATCACACTCTCTAAAAAACCTTATACTCAGTCAAATAATATTCCCAAATTCAGCAGATCAAATAGAACCCTCATATTCCACTCTTCTAATGAATATTTCAAAGACTTAGTCAAAAAATTTCGGCTCAAGGTATCAATTAAAACATTCACCTTTCCACGGGTATAAAAATGTATAAATCTAATAACTATAGGTAATCCACTCGATGCCTCTTTAATAGATTAAAATATTTTCTATAGAATATATCTAACAATATTTTTTATTGAGAATAAATTATAAACATTTCTATGAAAGGGAAATTTCACCAACTCATAAGAGCATGCATCACAACAACAAATTTGAAGCCACGGGTTAGATAATTCTTCTTTTGTAGCCTATCATTTCTAGAATAATTGGCTTCCAAGTGACTACCCAACATAAGTATGTATCCCAAATTTGGACCAGATGTGTTAGAAAAGACCACATATCCCTTCCATTAACAACTCACTTTTTTAAGAGTTTTATTTGTTTACGATGATTTTTAATTTTCTACTATACTGATCAATGAAATAGGAAGATATCATTAACGTCCATAAGATGAATATGTTCCAAAGATAATGGGTCTTGGATGAATTATTCAAATATTAATATATCAAGAAACAAATGTTTAGGACTCTTAGATTCAAGATGGTTCTGTGAGAATTGTTATGGATTTGTGAGATGACATTGGATGTCATGCTTGAATAATTATTCTTGAAAATAATGATGACTAGTGAGCTGATCATCATGTTAAATACATGTATCAAAAGTGATACATTGTTTATAAAAAATATGAATGCTGTTTTGATGAGGAATAATTAAATAGGTATCCATGCATATATTAAAAAAATTCTATGTTAAATCATACTTTTCTGTGGCATTTATTGCATATTTAATTTAGATTTTTTTGTTTGTTTTGGATAAAATGGGGCCAAGCAAAGCCACCCGAGGAATCTTGCTCAAACACAAATATGGGGAGAAAGATTAACCCAAAGGGGATCCATCCAATTCCTGGGTTACCCATGGTGGCATGAAAGAGTCCTGCATAGGTAGGATGGGGTGCATGTAGGCTCGGGTGTAAGGCCCGCTGAGTTTATGTCTGAATTCATGCATATGATGGGCAAGAATACTATATGGAAGCTCTTGGACTATATGTATCATAGCCCGAGTGTGATAGTGATGTACTTTAATTTGGGTTCTGATCTTTTAACTTGATTGGATGGTCAGCGGTCACCGCTTAGTGGATGTAAGGTTAGGATTCACCTACGAGAGTTTGATGCGGGGTGGATTCTCATGGGGACTATTATTTTTATTAAGATCGTACATAAATAATGTGTCTATCTGATATGAGGTGATTCAATGATTATCCAGCCTCCACTATAATGCCCCGACCCTAGAATCCCAGATTCGGTGTATTATTTAAATATATTGGCATGATTACAAGGAATCAAGTCCCAAAAGACTGATCAGATTAGTCTTCTTGGAAATTAGATTATATACATGAACGTTACATAACACATTAGAAGATAAAAAACAAAATAAATGATCCCTTGACAATTCCATGAATCCCTAAGCTTAACCCTACTTATCAATCATAAAACACTTCTCGTAATCCAAGGATAATAAAACATAGGAAAGGGGTGAGTTCAAACGCTTAGTATGGATAACAATATAGAAGAAACTTTCACAAATAAGAATAAACATTTAAGGAAATGTATAAAAATGAAACAAAAACCTTTTAAACATAAACTTAATCATTATATGTCAAATAAAAATCAAATAATTTCATTTACATATTCACATTGATATTCTACTAGTCAAATAATCACATGTAATATTAATTGCTAATTTCATAATGATAGAATGCATAATTCCAGACTTCATAACCACATATTCAAGGCCATGTGCCAAAAGTACAAATAATATTATTTCAAGGACTTGGGCCAAGACACTAGTTTGTCTCATGAGACCTACCGATGCATCAAGGATCCATAGCGGGCTCCACCAATCACTTACTATGTCCAATGTATGCCTCATAGGAAAAGGTTTAAACAGAACATAAACATTCATATTAAAACTAGCATATGAAATGTCAATACTTTATCCTTAAACCATGAATGGTAAAAAAAATTAAACAACCACAGTCAAAAAAATCACAAAACAATCAATACAATATAAAATATTTGAATCATAATAAATCAACCTCGATCAAGGATAATATTTTGTAAAGGATGTTGACATAATTGAAAACGATCTGTAAAAATCTTTGAGACAAATATCCCTTTTTTAGGAAATCATTTAAAAGAAACATAATTTATAAAGGAATTCATTCAAAATATAGTTTTGAATAAAAGTTTCCCATACCAATTTGAAACTTTATAAATAAATTAACATTTTAAAACATTCATGTCCATATAAATAAATCCTTACAACCATTTTGAATACATAGACATTAATGAGAATGGTTTAGAAGAACAAATCATTAAAACATTTAAAATGATGTTTTAGTAAAAAAAGTCCCTTAAAAATATTCCCTTTGAAAACTCTTTTATGAAATAAGGGCATGGATAATAAATATCTCCTAGTACATACTTACCTAAAAACAACCTCAGATAACAAAGAGATTGTGGAATTAACCCTTACCTTGGACTTTCCTTTGGTCGAGGCTAAGTTTAGCCTACTGTATGATGACAATAGTATGTTATTAAACTGTAACAAAACCATATTAATATTTATTATATCATAAATTATTCATTTATGACTATATACTACCCATTTAATGATGATTTTCATGTTAAATCAAAATTTCCTGTAATAATCGCTTTCTTTATCATATATTTTATAACTTTTTATTCATGATAGTATCATTTAAATCATGATTTACATACTTCTAGAATATAATACATGATTTATATATCATATATATTTAGAATATAATAATGTATAGTAGATAGATATATGAAATGTAAAACACTGTTTATTGAAACGGTAGGTCGTACGCACGCATAAATGATGTTTCCGTTTTCATTTCATATTGAATGGAAGTAAGTGTATAAGATATATGTAAGTACATAAATATATATATATAAATATATTAAGTAGCATTATTATGTCACCTATTACATACTTATTAATAATATATATTATATAATCATCATTGAATGGTGAATGGGGAAATGAATCTCATCGCGTCGTGGAGACGGAAAGTCGTACGTACACACGAGCAACGATGTCATTTCCTTAATGATTAAAAGATATGGAATTGGATGGTATATTAATATTACAGAGACATTAGAATTCTATTTTAATTGTTTATATAAATATTAATCATCATTATATCCATCCAAATAACATAGTGTTGAATAACAAATTATACCACGGTGTGGAGACAGTAAGTCATACATACCAACGCATGGTGACATTATCATTCATAGGATGGATAGAATAATGAATATGGTTGTACCATATTTATAATAAAATAATAGTATGTATAAGGTAATGTATTTATTATTTTGGTATAGAAACAACAAAGTAATAGGATGTGGAAGAAGAAAACAACTTCAAAGAGGGTGGTGAAATTATTACCTCTTCTTTGGGTGTTACCTTTTGAGTTGATCAAAATGGGTACTTAGCTTGCCTTTATGATCAAAGTAAGGATTCTAGGTTGATTCAAGGGAAGTTGGGAGGATATTTTGTAAGGTTTTGGCTGATCCAAATTATAACACCCCTATATTTCATAGTAATTTATCTCATTAATGTAATTCAATAACTTATGCTACGCACAACACCGAGTTCGATCCCACCACAACTTACCAAACATGTCGTTCAAAAATTGGTTATGAATAGTATTAACTGATTTTTGAATCTTATATATTCTATATAATTTTAAAATCAATATTATGTGTTTCATAGACATAATATAAGAACAAAATAATTTTTTTATATAAAAGAAGTATTTTTCCAAAAAAAAGAAATTTTACAACCTTTTAATGGTGAACCCTTTTTAAAACCATTATTTGATACATTTATATATTGAATTTAAAAAATTAAATTCTTCTTTAGAATCAAGACATAAAAAATTTAGTTTGGATAATTTTTTGTAACTTTTCTGATAACTTTCATATTCTGAAGAATAGTGAAAAATACTATTTTTTAATTGAAAACAACTTTTTTAATTGAAATAATTTATAGTGATAGATTATGAATTTGAAAGGTTTTGAAGTATAATTAGATTATATTTTTTTCATTTAATATATTTCAGTTCATTATAAGTAATTTTACATTTAAATCTAACATAAACACATGTCAATCTTTTCATACTTTTTTACTTTTTAAAAACCCGTGTTTTGGTTTTGACAATGGGAATTAATTTTAAATTAATAAATGAAACTTATATGTTTTGAATTTGTTAAAATATACTTTATTTTTGAATTCATAATATAAAAAATATATTTTTGGGAATATTTGGCATTTTTCTAAAAACATCTAATTTTTTATGAATAGTAGAAAACACTACGTTATTATTTAAAACTAACTTTTTATTTAAATAATTATTTATTTTATTTAAATTTATTTTATGAATAAATATATATATAATACCTATATAAGTTCAATGTAACTCATTGGAGTCATTTTATAATAAAATTAGATGTATAAATGTTTATTGAACTTTTTAACCACTTTTTACCCACCTTCTTGGAGCATTTGAAAATTTGCATAAAACATAATTTTACCGCTTACGTGAGTTGAATTTAAAAAATATGAGAGACAATGTTTATATTATTAAGTAACATTTTGTTTAATAAGATGAAAATAATTTATGGTGAATAGAAACTTTTGACTTTTATTTACCATGGTTAAAAGTAAATAAGGTAATAAAGGGTCAAAATCATATCATAATTACCCTAAAAATGACTTAATTCTATTGGATAAGTGTAATTAAACTAAAAAACCTTAGGAATAAAATATTACCCCCTTTTGTTCACATGGATTACAATTGGACATTTATTATTATTTTATTTAAAGTAGAGTAAAAAGTGGTAAATTCAAAGTTTAATAACTAAAAGTTTTTTAATATAGGATTATAAATAAGATAAATTAGACTATAAATATTCCTTATAAAGATAAAAATATTTCCTAAATCATGTTATTTTATTTATATATTTTAAACATTAAATAATTAAATTTATTTACGACAAAATGATGATGCAGTAATTAGTTTCTTAATGAAATAATCAAATAAATGGTATAATAAATATTGCAATAATTATAATTTAAAAGTTTTTATGACATAAAATAATTTTATAGGGGAATATAATATGTTAGGTTTGATTAAAGGTATCATTTTTTATGTAATCATTCTGTTATGATTTCCAAAAAACAAATACTAAATAGTGTCAAAATTGGCATAATTGAGTTTAAAAAAAAATACTATATTATTAGTTGATATAGTATTTCTAAAAATCTAAGGATCGGAAAAAGGAATTAGATAAGGTTATATATATTAATAATTAAACACTTGGGGTTTTCATTTCTTGGTATTGTGTTTTTATTAACCATATACTATAAAAATACCAAGAGACATGGTAAATGTCAAACTTTTTAAAGAAGAGTTAAATCTAAAAGATAAGGTTAATATGGTGACCTAAACCTATATAAAACCTATTGGTTCATATTATTTTTACCTATAACCACCTAAGTCTCGAAATAAATCATTTTGGAGAAATTAAAAACCGAAAATGATTTTATTATAAAATAATATTTCAATATTTTCCTAAAGTGACCATCACCTCTCTTATAAAAGTGTACTTCTTCTTATCTTAATTTCACACATCCAAAGTGATTTTTATTATCCAAAACCAATCCAAATTCACTATAAATTATCCTACCTATAACCTAGCAGTCTTAATTTGATCATAAATAAAACCTATGGACCCCTTTTGATCAATTCAAAAGAAAACACCCAAAGAATAGGTAATAATTTCACCACACTCTTTCAAATTCTTTTCTTCTTCCACTTCCTCTTCATTTTTTGTTTCCATAATAAAATAATAACTCCAGTACCTTATATACATTTTTATGTTATTATAAATATGGTACAACTGTATTTTCTATTCTATCCATCCTATAATTACAAAGTCATCATACGTGCGTACGTACGACTTACCGTCTCCACGTTGAGGTGTAGTTTGATATTCAAACACGTCATTATATGGATGAGTATAATAATGAGAATAACTGATATAAATAATAAATATAACATGTTAAGGATTATTTATATATGATATACCATTCAATTACATACAATTTCACCATCAATATATTGATATTGTCACTTGTGCGTACGTACGGATTACCGTCTCCACGACGCGATGAGATTCATTTCCACATTCACCATTCAATGATGATTATAAAAATATATATTATTAATAAATATGTAATATATGAAATAATAATTCTACTTGAGGTATATATATATATATATTTATATACTTACATAAATCTTATTCACTTACTTATGTTCAATACGATATGAAAACGGAAACAACGTTTATGCGTACGTACGGCCTACCATCTCCATAAACTGTGCCTCCCATTTCATATATCTATCTATTTTAAATATTTATATTCTAAATATATATGATATATAAATCAAATTTTATATTCTATAAGTATTTAAATCGTTATTTAAATGATACGATAAATAATAACAAGTTAAAACATTTAAGATAAAGAAATTGATTTTTACCTGAAATGTAAATTTAACATGGAAATCATTATTAAATGGGTAGTATAAATGCATAAATGAATCATGTATGATATAAAAAATATTAATATGGCTCTGGTATAATTTAAAAACATACTATGGTTATTATAAAGGAGGTTAAATGTTTCCTCTACCAAAGGAAAGTGGAAGGTAAGGGTAAATTTTACAATTTCTTTATTATTCGAGGTTGTTTTTATGTAATTTTTTACTGGAAAATATTTATTATCCATGTCCATGTTTCACAAAATAGTTTTCAAAGGGATCCTTTTTAAGGTAATATTTTATTAAAACATGATTTTAAATTTTTTAATGATTTATTCTTCTAAACATTTCACAGTAATGTATATGTGTTCAAAATGGTTTGAAGGATTTATTTATATGGACCTGAATGCTTTAAAATGTTATTTTCATTAAAAACTTACAAAGTCTTATGGGATAATTTGATTCAAAAATGTCTTTAAATGTATTCCTTTCAAAATTGTGTGACTTTTAAATGTTTTCATGAAAAAGTGTTATTTATCTCAAAGAGTTTTACAAATCATTTTCACCTTTTTCAACATCCATTGATGGATTTTAAACATGTTTTAAGTTGATTTATTATGATAAAAATCTTCCAAGTTATATTAAAATTTTTGTGATATGTTTGCCTATGGATATGTTATTTTTATACCATTCATGGTTTATAGATAAATTATTGACATTTTGTATGCTAGTTATAATATGAATGTTTATGTTATGTTTCAACCTTTTCATATGAGGAATGTATTGGACACAATAAGTGATGGGTGGAGCCTGTTATAGCTCTTCATTGCATCGGTAGGTCTCATGATACAATTAGATGTGGAATTGGATGAGACCTTTCCCAATTTGATATATGGTTTTGGTCGTGGCCTTAATCATGTTTAGATGTCTTGGCCGATGCCTTGACAAAATGTTTCAAAATGGCAGGAATAACACATTCCCTCATTATGAAAATAATATTGATGGTTTATGTGGTTATTCAACTAGTATAATACCTATGACTTTGTTTTATTTTTTAATTATTTAATTATCTCATATTTCTTCCATAAAGTTTTCATGTTTGTTATTTTTAAAGGCATGTGTTTTAAATTATTCACCATTCCTATTGTTTATGTTATCTTCTGATAAATTTTTTATCCTTACTGAGCATCTGAGCTCACCCTTTTCTTATGTTTTCTTTTCCCATTATTTCCAAGAAGTGTATTATGACTGACCTGTAGGGATAGTCTAAGGGATATTAATGGGGACAATGGAGACAATGTTGTTGTTGTTTTTAATTTTATAATTTAATGTAACTTTCATATATGTAATCTATTTCTAGACTACAAAACTAATTGGTCTTTTAGGGCATGATTTCAATGTATCATACCTATGTATTAAAATAATGCACTGACTCTGGGTAACTGGGGCAGGGAGTTATAATTGGTATCAATGGATGTTTATCAAAATCTTTTGAAACTATATTTAGATAAACTCTAATTAAGAAACATTACCCTATGATAGAATTTGATGATTATTATAGAATAACATCCAAAACTTTTGCTAATGTAGATATTATGTCGGTTTTCCAAGAAATACATATCTGTCTGGATACATGTAGGTAGAGGCGGCTCTCGCACAGATGTTCCTTGGAGTGAAAGCTCCTAAAAGGAGTTTTGGACTTCACCTGGGGTATCCTGGTACATAACAATAGGCCTTGCTGCACTCTTGGATATGACACTCCTGGGGGATATGCTTAGGATAATTCAAAATTTATTTACAAACCATTATGAAGGATATATGAGTAAATATTATAGAAAAGAAACCATTTTTATGATTATGAGACTAGATGTGTGAATATATTCAATTAATCTTGAGTGTTTTTCTATTTTTTGTATTATATAGTATGATATGATCTTACCCAGTGTGTGTCGTCATTTAGAAATGGCGCACAACAAAAGGAATTTTATCTCCAGCAATATGCATAATCCAATGGTTAAGAAGGATCACATCATTCATAGTCTTAAGCCATTATTTAGAAGGGAAATAATCTCCCATGTATTATCATAATATAAATAAAAAATATCTTGTGTTAATATGATAAGTGAATAATTCTCTATGTCCTATGGCTTTGAAGGAAAGCAAGAGAAGAAAAGGATGGTATAGAGAAAGATGGATAAAGGGAATAGAGGAAATAATGATTTTCTTAGATGTGATAACTTTGTAAAGAATAACCTTGGAAAATGTTTGAATGGAATGATGGTTTGTTATATGTGTTAAGAAAAATGACCCCAAGTACGTGATTGCAAGGAAAAAAGTTTCAAATTTACAATGCTTCATTTACAAGGAGTTATGGCACTACGTGAAGCAATGTCCAAATCATCATAGTATACCCCAAATAAAACTATTGGACAATAATCATGTTATGATACTACCAAATATGATAGTTAATGATTACAATTCTTATGTTGTTATTAAAGTATTGTGTCATTTGAGTATTTTATTAATGATGTATATGTTTTAATAATTATAGAGTATAAAAGGATTGTACTGTAGTACTATTTCATTAAAGACTTGAGATTGTGTTGAATCAAGAAAAGTGACTCGATAGGAGGTTCAATATTTTTTTGGGAAATACATGGTTGATAGAAAAAAATAACATAATGTGGTTCTAATACAAAGGTAGTGATTTGGGAATAATATATGATTGATTTGGATAAATTTTATTGAATATTCTTGACTACCTTGAAACTGATTAAGGATTTATATATTCCATTATTGTTGGAGTTTACAGCATTTTTGGATAGAAGGAGTATATCTAGTATTATATAAAGAATAAGGTAGGATGAATGTAATAAATAAGGTTTTATTGTAATTCAAGGTGATACAGTGTTTTAAAAGAATATTTTATGAAGGTATTTACATGTTATTACATGGAAAAAGGATCTCCATTATGTTTACCTTCCTTATAAATTTTGGACTGTGAGTTTGGAAAAAAGTATTTTGTATATGTATAAGTTTGGAATAGATTAATTTTGACATTGGATACTATTATTAAGGTTAAATCATTTCTTGAGAATATTTTTGGATTGTTAAAAAAAGTACAACCCGGAGGTCGGGCGACAACCGGTCACGTCTGGAAAGGTCGTGAGCCTTGAACCCACAACCGAAGAGCGACAAGGGTGAATCACCTACCACTGGCTTATGTGAGGTAATGGTTTGTATAACGTAGTTTTTTAAATGTTCTGACAGATAAATTATAAATTTATTTTTTTGGAACCCCATACGATTTGGTTAAATAGAATATTTTTGAACTCTATTATCTTTCGGAGTGAAAGATTAGTTTGTGGTAGAATTAGTTGTAGGATGAAACTCTACTTGTCATGTATATATATTTTTTTCCTCTAATTATATGAATAAATTGATTCATAAACATTAGGTAAGTGATCTTAAAACAAAAAATGTGTTCCCCTAATACCATATGTTTGGTCTAACCGATGATATTTTAAATCATCACAGATTGATAGCTTTGAGGCCCTCAATTTTACACTTGTTTGTGATTGATGACCTCAATAACTCTCTATAAATATTTATGTTTTTACTCTAATTATGTTTCTCTAATTTCCACTAATTTTCTACTAATAAATATCATAATTTGGTGGTGACTTTTTCATTCCCGTTCCATCTTATTAAGACTAAATTTTATTAACCGAAATTCCGATGTGGGTTTTCCAAAAAAGGTATTATCTATTTTTAAAATTTTATTTTAGAAGAAAAAATTTAAATCATGGGGATGAAATTTATAGAAGGATTGGATAATATTACATGCCGAGATTTCATAGTACTTTCTCTCATTAAAGAAATTCAACAGCTTGCGCTACATTCAACACCGAGTTCGAGCGCACCACAACTTACCAAACTAGCCGTTCAAAAAGGGGTTATGAATAGTATTAACTAAATTTTGAATCTTATATACTCTATATAATTTTAACATCCATATTATGTGTTTCTTAGATATAATATAAGAACAAATTCAACTTTTCAGATAAAAGAAGAATTTTTCAAAAAAAAAATGCAATTTTACCGCCTTTTAATGTCGAACCCTTTTTAAAACCAATAGTTGACACTTTTATATATTCAATTTAATGAAATTAAATTATTAGTTATAATTAGGTCATAAAAATTTTGTTTGGATAAATTTCTTGTACTTTTCTGATAACATTCATTTTTTGAGGAATAGTAAAAAATACAATGTTTTAATTGAAAAAAACTTTTTTAATTAAAATAATTTACAGTGTTAAATTATGAATTTGAAAGGGTTTGAAGTATAATTAGAATATATTTTTATTATTTAATAAAATTTAGGTCATTATAAGTAATTTCACATTAATATTTGACATAAACACATTTCAATCTTTTGATTGTTTTGACATTTAAAATGACTTTTTTGTTTTGACAACAGGAACTATTTTTTAATTAATAAATTCAACTTCTATGTTTTGAATTTCGTAAAATAGATTTCATTTTTTAATTTTTAATATGAAAATTATCTTTGGGTGAATTTTTGGTATTTTTTTGAAAACATTCAATTTTTTTTATGAATAGTGAAAAACACAGTGTTATTATTTAAAACCGACTATTTGTTTAAATAATTTTTTCTTTTATTTAAGTTTATTTTAAGTCAAAATAGATATATAATACCTATATAAGGTCAATTTAACTCATTGGTTTCATTTTATAATAAAATTAGATGTATAAAATTTTATTGATCTTTTTGACCTCTTTTTACCCACCTTCTAGGAGCATTTGAAAATTTTCATTAAACAAAATTTTACCGCTTCTGTGAGTTGAATTTCAAAAATCCAAGATACATGGTTGATATCATTATTTAAAGTGTGGTTAAATAAGTTGAAAATATTTATTTGTGAATAGTAACTTTTGACTTTTATTTACGACGATTATAAGTAAATATGGTAATTAAGTGTAAAAATTATATCATAATTACCCTAAAACATGTCCTAATTCAATTGGATCAGTGTAATTCGACCAAAAAAACCTTAGGAACCAAATATTACCCCCTTTGGTTCACTTGGATTAGATTATGACATTTATTATTATTTTATTTAAATAAGAGTTAAAAGTGTTTAATTCAATGTTTAATAACTAAACCATTTTTAATGTTGAGTTATTACTAAGATAAATTCGACTTAAAATATTCATTAGAAATAAAATAAATATTTCCTACATAATGTAATTTTATTTATAAATTTTAGAAATTAAATAATTTAATTGTTTTGTGACACAATCATGATGCAGTAATTCACTTATTAATGAAAGAATCAAAAAAATGGTATTATAAATATTAAAATAAACATAATTTCAAAGTTTTTATGACAGCCAATAATTTTATAGGTGAATATGACATGGTAGGGTTGATTCAATGTATCTTTTTCAAATTAATCGTGTTTTTATGATTTTCAAAAAAACCTAATACTAAATAGTGTCAAAATTGACAAAATTGAGTTTTTTAAACAAACACTATATTATTAATTGAGATAATGTTTGTAAAAATATAAGACTCAGAAAAATAACTTATATAAGGTTATATATATTAATAATGAATCAATTTTGGTTCTCTTGTCTTTTTATAGTCGGTTTATTTACCATATAATATAAAAATAAAATGAGACATGGTAAATGTCATACTTTTTAACTAAGAGTTAAATATAAATGATAGGGTTAATATGGTGACATAAACCGATCTAAAACATTGTGGATGATTTGATTTTGACCAATAACCACTTAAGTCTAGAGATAAATAATTTTTAAGCAATTATAAAGCGAAAATGATTTTATTATAAAATAATATTTCAATCTTTTTCTAAAGTGACCATCACCTCACTTATAAAAGGCAATTTGCCCTCCTCTTAATTTCAGAAATCCAAAGCCATTTTTCTTAGCCAAACCCTATTCAAATACCTTCTCAACTATCCTTAATTTAACTTAGAGACCTTATATTGATTTTAAATCCAACCTAAGGAGCCCTTTTGATCCACTCAAAAGGAAACACTCCAATAAGAGGTAATAATTTCACCACCCTGTTTCCTGTTCTTTTCTTCTTCCACTTCCTCTTTCTTTTTTGTTTTTATATTAAATTAATAACTACAATACCTTATATATATACTATGATGTTATTATAAATATGGTACAACCATATTATTTTATTCTATCCATCCTATAATGACAAATTCACCATATGTGCGTACGTACACATTACGGTCTCCACATCATGGTATAGTTTGTTATTCAAACACTTCATTATTTTAAAGGGTATAATAATCAGTATAACTGATTTAAATAATAAATTTAACATGATAATTATTATTTATATATGATATAACATCCAATTAGATACGATTTCACCATCAATATAATGATATTGTCACTCGTGCATATGTACGGATTACCGACTCCACGACGCGATTAGAGTCATTTCCACATTCACCATTCAACGATGATTATAAAAATATATATTATTAATAAGTATGTAAAATATGATATGATTTTTATATTGGATATATATAAATATATATCTTTGTGTGTATATACTTAAATAAATCTTATTCACTTACTTTCGTTCATTACGATATGAAAACGGAAACTACATTAATGCATACGTACAACGTACCGTCTCCACAGATGGTGCCTCCCATTCCATATATCTATATATTATATAGATATATATTTATATTCTAAATATATATGATATATAAATCAACGTTTATATTCTATAAGTATTTAAATCACGATCTAAATGATACGATAAAGAACAAAAAGTTAAAACACATATGATAAAGAATTCGATTATTACATAACATGTTAATTTAACATAGAAATCATTATTAAATGGGTAGTATAATGGCATAAAGGAATAATGTATGATATAATAAATATTAATATTGTTTTCTTATTATTTAATAACATATTATGGTCATTATAAAAGGAGGTTAAGCGTACCCTCAACCAAAGGAATGTGCAAGGTAAGGGTTAATTTTACAATTTCTTTATTATCTGAGGTTGTTTTTACGTAAGTTTTTACTAGGACATATTTATTATCCATGTCAATGTTTCATAAAATAGTTTTCAAAGGGATTATTTTTAAGGCACTCTTTTATTAAAACATCATTTTAAATGTTATAAATATTTATTCTTCTAAACCATTATCATTAATGTTCATGTGTTCAAAATGGTTTTAAGGATTTATTTATATGAACATGAATGTTCTAAAATTTTAATTCTTTCAAAAGTTTCAAAGTGTTATGGGAAACTTTGATTAAAAAATGTCTTTAAATGTCTCCCTTTCTAAATTTTGTGACTTTTAAGTGTTTTCATGAATAAGGTAAATTTCTCTCAAAGAGTATTACAAATCATTTTCATCTATGTCAACATCATTTGGTGGATTTTAAACTTGTTTGTAGTTTATTTATTATGATACAATTATTCCATTCCGTATTGATTTTTTTGTGATATTTTGGACTTTGTATATATTATTTTTATACCATTCATGGTTTATAGATAAATTATTGACATTTCATATGCTTATGTTAATATGAATGTTTATATTATGATTCAACCTTTTCATATGTTGGAATGTATTGGACATAGTAAGTGATAGGTGGATCCCTCTATTGCTCCTCGATGCATTGATAGGTCTCATGGGACAAATAGATGTAGAATTGGAAATGTCCATTTTTGATTTGATATATTGTTTTGGATGATGCATTAATCAATTTTAGACGTCTTGGTTGAGGCCCTGACAAAATGTTTTAGAATGTATGGAAATATATATTCCCTCATTATGAAAATAATATTGATGGTTCATGTGGTTATTCGACTGGAAGAATACCCATGACTATGTTTTATTATGGAATTATTTACTTATCTCATATTTTTGTCATAAAGTGTTCATGTTTATTATTTGTAAAGGCATGTGTTTTCAATTATTCATCATTCCTATTGTTTTTGTTATCTTCCGCTAAATTGTTTACCCTTATTGAGATTCTGATCTCACCCCTTTCTTATGTTTTATTTTCCCATGATTTCCAAGAAGTGTATTATGACTGACCTATAGGGATAGTCTAAGGGATATTAATGTGGTCAATCAAGACAATGTTGTTGTTTTTTTCATTTTATAATGTAATGTAGCGTTCATGTCTGTAATCTATTTCCAAGACTATTAAAATGATTGGTCATTCGGACTATGATTTCCTTTTATCATGCCAATTTATTGAAATAATTCATTTTCTTTGGGTAAATGAGGTCTGGGTATTATACAAATGGAATTGGAAGTGTGATTTAGAGAGAAGGGGAAGTACCCTTTTATAAGAGGGGTGAGGGTCACTTTAAGAAAAGATAAAAAATTTAATTTATTATACAACCATATTCTATTTATAGTGGATCCAAATGAATTTATGTGGATACTTTGGTGGTTATGGGACAAAATCCTATAAACGAATAGGTTTTAGAAAAGTTTTGGTTACCATTTTAACCTTATCGTTTAGATTTTACTCATAGTTAAATCGTTTATCTTTTACAGTGTCTTCTTGTATTCTTACACTATATGGTTAATAAACATTCTCTAAACATCCAAGAGAACCTTATGTGGTTCGTTAATGACATATATAATTTTATTAAATCCCTTTGGTTGAACCTTTGATTTTTAGGATTATTATATCAATCAATAATATTGTATTTGTTTTAAAAACTAATTTATGTCAATTTTGACGCTATTTGGTATTTTGTTTTTGTTAAAGTCATACAAACCTTATCACGTCGAAATAAAAATTTATCTAATCAACCAAAAAATTTCATATTAACCTATAAAAATAATGTAATTCATCAAAAGTCTCAAAAGTATATTTATTTTAATATTTATAATATCAATTATTTTAATATTTCATTAAGACGGTAATTACTACATCATCATTGTGTCACAAATAAATTTAATTATATAATGTCTAAAAATTATAAATAAAATACCATTATGTAGGAAATCGTTTTATCTTTTTAATTAATATTTATAGTTGAAATTATCTTATGTTCCACCATATATTAAAAATATTTTAGTTATTAAACATTGAATCTAACACTTTAAATTGTACTTTAAATTAAATAATAATAAATGTCCTAATCTAATCCAAGAGGTCCTAAAGGATCATAGTTTATTCCTAAGGTTTTTTTTGGCCAAAATACACTTATACAATAGAATTAGTACATCTGTTAGGGTATTTATAATATCATTTTTACCTTAAATTACCCTATTTAATTTTTAATTGTGGTAAATAAAAGTCAAAAGTTACTATTCACCAAAAATTATTTTAATCTTATTGAACTAAATTTTACTTACTGATATAAACTGTGTCTCTTAGATTTTTTAAATTCAACTCACAGAAGTGGTAAAATTATGTTTTATGCAAATTTGCAATTCCTCCTAGAAGGTGGGTTAATGACGGTAAAATGTTCAAAAAAATTTATACATCTAATTTTATTATAAAATGACTCCAATTAATTACATTGAACTTATATATGTATTATATATCAATTTTTTCCAAAATAATTTAAATAAAATAAATAATTATTTAAATAAAATTTCGGTTTTAAACAATAACATAGTATTTTTCACTATTCATCAAGAATAGATTGTTTTCAAAAAAATACCTAAAATTTAACCTAAGATAATTTTGATATTACTAATTCAAAAATTATTTCTATTTTACCATGTTCAAAACATAGAAGATGCATTAATTAAATTAAAATTAATTCCCGTTGTCAAAACTAAAATGCAGGTTTTTAAAAAGTAAAAATTATCAACAGATTGACATGTGTTTATATCAAATTTATATGTGAAATTAGATATAAAGAACTATATTGTATTAAATGATAAAACTATAATATAATTATACTTCAAAACAGTTCAAATGCATAATTTAACAATATAAATTATTTCAATTAAAAAATTTGTTTTCATTTAAAACATAGTATTTTCACTATTTGTCAAAATATGAATTTTATCAAAAAAGTACCAAAATTTATCCAAAATAAAGTTTTATATTCCGCTGCTAAATTAGAATATAATTTCATTAAATTGAATATATAAAAATTGTATTTTTTTAAATGGTTCACCATTAAAAAGCGGTAAAATTGCATTTTTAAAAAAAATATTCTTTTATCTGAAAAAATGAATTTGTTATTATATTATGTCTAAGAAGCACATAATATAGATGTTAAAATTATTAAAAGTATATAATATTCAAAATGTAGTTAATATTAGTAGTTGGGGTTTGGCTTAATGGTAAGAACCCTGTAATCCTATATGAAAAATGGGGGTTCAAAACCCATTGGGCGCTGGTACTGTTGCAGTATTGTAGCGGTACTGTAGCAGCGGCGACACTGTTCATCAGCAGGGTATTGTAGTGGCAGAAGGGCACTATAGGAGCGTCGGTACTGTGCAGGTACTGTAGTAGTGGGATACTATTCACACAATGTGAATTGGGCCAAAAATTTGGGCCTACGGGCTATGTATTGGTTTACAAGCCCACTAGGCCTTCAGGCTATGTAATGGGTTTCCCTCTACCTAGTTAAAAGAGGTATTTGCTTTGATTTAATAATAAAAATGAGGTTGCAGCCCCAAAATTTTAATAAATATTAGTCTTAATAAGTGGAAAATGGAAATGAAGAAGTCACCACCAAATTATGATCTCAATTAGAAGAAAATTGGTGTAAATTTGAGACACATAATTGGAGGAAAACGTAAATATTTATAGGGAGTGATTGAGGTCATCAATCACAAACAAGTGTACAATTGAGGGCCCCAAATCCATTGATCTATGATGACTAAATATATCATTAGTTCAAAAATCATAAGGTATTATGATAACACATTTCTTGTTTTATGATCTCTTCCCTAATGTTTAAGAATTAATTTATTCCTACAATAAGAGAGAAGAAAATATATACTTGACAAGTAGAGTTTCATCCTTCAACAAATTCCTACCACAAATTCATCTTTCACTCCAAAAGATAGTGGAATTCAAAAATATTCTATTATCCTATTATATGGGGTTCCAAAAATAATGTATTTATAATTCATTTAATAGCCTATTTTAAAAAAACTGCATTATAAAACACATGACATCACGTAGGCCGGTGGTAGGTGATGAACCCTTTTTACCTATCTGTTGTGGGTACAAGTTTCACAGCCTTGCCGGATGTGACAGGTTGTTGCCCAATCCACATGTTGTTCTTTTTATAACAATCCAAAAATAATCTGAAGAATTGTTTTAACCTTAATAATAGTATCCAATGTCAAACATAACTCATTCCAACATTTAGACTTATCCAAAATACTTTTGTCCAAATTCATAGTCCAAAATTTATATGGAAGGTAAACACAATGAAGATTCTTTTTTCCATGTAATAACATGTGAATACATTCATCATGTATTCTTTTAAAACAAACAACACCCTAAATTACCATAAAATCATATTGATTACATTCATGCTCCCTTATTACTTATAGAATACTAAATATAATCCTTATATCAAAAAATGTTGTAAACTCCAACAATTATGGAAATTAAAAATCATTAATTAGTTTCATGGTAGTCAAAAATATCCAATTTAATTTAGCCAAATCAATCATATATTATTCCAAAATTACTACCTCAGTATCAGAACCTTATTATGGTTTATCATTCTCTCAACCATATATTTTCCAAAAAAATTAACCATCTATTAGGTCACTTTTATTGGTTCCACACAATCTCAAGTCCTTAATGAAATAATATTGTAGTATAATACTTATATATTCTATAATTCATATAATATGTACATCATTAATACAATACTCAAAAGACACAATACATTAATAAAAACATAAGAAGTCTAATCATTCCACTTCATCTTCGGTAGTATCATAACTTGATTATTATCCAATAGAAACCTTTAGGGTATACTCTGATTATTTGGATATTGATTCATGTAGTGTCCCAACTCTTGCAGATGAATCATTGTCCATTTGAAACCTTTTTCTTACCCTTCAAATCATGTACTTGATGTCCTTTTTCTCCACACTTATAACAAACTCTCATTCCTTTCACGCATTTACCAAGGTGATTCTTTCCATAGTTATCACATATGGGAAAATCCTTCTTTCCCCTCTTCCATTTATCTGTCTTTCTCTCTTCAATCTTTTTCTTCTCCGGCCTCCCATCAATGCCATAGGACTCATAGAATTTGTTACATATCTTTTAAACACATGATACTATTTCTTCATATGATGAGAATACATTGGTAACTATTTCCATTTTAAATTTTGGATTAATATCATGAAATATATTATCCTTCTTAATCTTTAGATCATGTGTATTACTATAATTATCATTCCTTCTACTAGGTGTTATTTCTAAAAAATGGCATACACTAGGTTAGATTATGAATCGCAATTCATAATTCCAATCTTGTAAAATAAATAACATAAATTGATAATATTATGCATATAATATATAATCATAAAATGATTTCTTTGATAAAGTATTTACTCTTGAATACTTCATAATTTCTTGTAATGAAAATGTGAATTATCCAAATCCTATCCCCCAGGAGTGCCGTAACCGAGAGTGTAGAAAGAAAATTTGTCGTCTACCAGGATACCCCAGGTCAAACCCAAAACTCCTTGTTAGAGTTTTCCTTCCACGGTACATCTGTGCTAGATCTGCCTCTACCTGCTCGTATCCAAACAAGGATTAATTGCTAGAAAATACACAAAATCTCTACATTACCAAAATCCTATGAAGTTATTCATTAATAATCCACAAAGTATTTTAAGGGTAATTTTCTCTAATCAGAGTATATATAAATATATTTCCAAAGTTGTTTCTAAAAATCTTCTGATATCAACTATAACACCCTGACCCCAAAAGCCCAGAGTCGGTGCATTATTTTAATACATTAGCATGATTACAAGGAATAATGTCCTAAAAGACCGCTCAGTTTAGAAATCTAGGAAAATAGATTACATATATGAACATCACAATAACCATTAGAAAATAATACAAAATATAAATGATCCATTTAGAGTTTCATTAATCCCCTACATTAACCCTGATTATCAATCAGAAAACACTTCTTGGAATCCTGGGAAAATAAAACATAAGAAAGGGGTGAGCTCAATTGCTCAGTAAGTATAACAATAGAGCGGAAACTTTCACAAATAATCATAAAAAATTAAGGCAATGTATAAAACTAAAACAAAAACCTTTTAAACATAAACTTCAGAATATTATGGAAAATATATATCAAATAATTCCATTTACGTATTCACATGGATATTCTACTAGTCTAATAATCATATGTAATATCAATTTCTAATTTCATAATGATGGAATGTGTAATACCAGACATCATAACAACATAGTCAAGGCCTTGTGCCATGACAACAAATACGATTTTGTCAAGTCCATGTACCAAGACACTAGTTTGTCTCACGAGACCTACATATACATTGAGAAGCTATAGCGGGCTCCACCATCCACTTACTAATTCCAATGCATTCCTCATATGAAAAGGTTTAAACAAAACATAAACATTCATATTGAAACTAGCATACAAAATGTAAATACTTTATCCATAAACCAGGAATGGGATAAAAATAACACATCCACAATAAAACATATCACAAACCCATTAATTCAATATGGATGATTTGTATCATAATAAATCAACCTCGATCAAGAATAATATCCTTTAAAGGATGTTGACATAGTTGAAAATGGTCAGTAAAAATCATTGACTGAAATATCCATTTTTTATGATATCATTTAAAATTCACATAATTTATAAAGGAAATCAATTAAAATATAGTTTTGAATCTATGTTTCCCATACCACTTTGAATCTTTTGAAATTAATTAACATTTTAAAACAATCATGTCTATATAAATAAGTCCTTTTAACCATTTTGAAAACATAGACATTAATAAGAATGGTTTAGAAGAATAAATCATTAAAATTTGAAAATGATGTTTTAATAAAATAGTCCCTTAAAAAATCCCATTGAAAAATATTTTATCAAACATGGAAATGGATAATAAATATGTACCAGTAGATACTTATGAAAAAACAACCTTGGATAATAAAGAGATTGTAGAATTAACCCTTAACTTGCACATTCCTTTGGTCGAGGATACGTTTAACCTCATTTATAATGACCATAGTATGTTATTAAATTATAAAAGAACCATATTCATATTTATTATATCATACATGATTCATTTATGTCTTTATACTACCCATTTAATATTTATTTCCAAGATTAATTAACATTTTGGGTAATAATTACTTTCTTTATCGTACGTGTTTTAACTTGTTATTCATGATCGTATCATTTAGATCATGTTTTATATATTTTCTTAATATAACACATTATTTATATATCATATATATTTATAATATAAATTTGTATAGTAAATATATATATGAAATGTAAAACATGGTTTATAGAGACGGTAGGTCGTATGTATGCATAAACGTTGTTTCCGTTTTCAAACCGTATTGAATGGATGTAAGTGAAAAAGATATATGTAAGTACATATATATATATATATTAATTATAATTATTATGTCATGTATTATATACATATTAAAAATATATATTTTAATAATCATCTTTGAATGGTGACTGTGGAAATTAATCTCATCGCGTCGTGGAGATGGTAAGTTGTACGTACACACGAGCGACGATGTCATTTACTAAATTATTAAAATGTGTTGAATTAGATAGTATATAAATTTTACATATACATTATCATGTTATTATTATTATTTATATACATATTACTCATCATTATATCCATCCAAATAATGTAGTGTTGAATAAAAAATTATGCAACGATGTGGAGACGGTAGTCCGTACGTACGCACGCATGGTGACATTATCATTCATAGGAGGGATAGAATAATTAATATGGTTGTGACATATTTATAATAAAATCATTGAATTTAGAAGGTACTAGAGTTATTATTTTTTTATGGAAACAATAAAGAATGAGGAAGTGGAATAAGTAATGAACTAGAAAGAGGGTGGTAAAATTATTACCTATTTTCGGTTGTTTCCTTTTGAATTTATCATAAGGTCTTCATAGGTTGGATTTATTATAAAATTAAGGACCTGAGATTTATGTGAGGGAATTTGGGAGCATATTTTTTCATGTTTTGACCGATCCAAATTACTTTGGATGTGCGATTTTGAGAGAAGGGGAAGTTCCCTTTTATAAGAGGGGTGATGGTAACTTTAGGAAAAGATTAAAATATTAATTTATTATACAATCATATTCTATTTATAATATCTCCGAATGAATTTATTTAGAGCCTTAGGTGGTTGTGGGTATAAATCCTATCAACCAATAGGTTTTAGAAATGTTTAGGTTACCATTTTAACCTTATCATTTAGATTTTACTCGTAGTTAAATAGTTTTACTTTTACCGTGTCTTCTTGTATTTTTACACTATATGGTTAATAAACATACCCTAACATCCAAGATACCATAAAGTGGTTCATTAATGAAATATATAGTATATTTAAATTTCTTTTTCCAAACAATAGGTTTTTAGGAATATTATATCGATAAATAATATAGTATTTGATTTAAAATCTAATTTATGTCAATTTTGACACAATTTGCTACTTTATTTTGTGAAAGCCATGAAATACTTATCACATCGAAAAAAAATTATCTAATAAACCCTAAAAAGTAATATTAACCTATATATTTAGTTTAATTCATCAAAAGTCTCAAATAATATTTATTTAGTTATTTATGATTTCATTTTTTTTAATATTTCATTAAGAAGGTAAGTATTTCATCATCATTGTGTCATAAATAAATTTAATTATTTAAGGTATAAAAATTAAAAATAAAATAATATTATGTATTAATACTTTTTAGCTTTCTAATTAATATTTACAGTCGAATTTATCTTATGTGTAACCCTATTTTGAAATTTGTTTTGTTTTTATACTTCTAATTTAAAACTATTAAATCTTCTTTAAATAAAATAATAATAAATATCCTAATCAAATCCAAGTGTGCCTAAAGATCATATTTTATTCCTAAGGTTTATTTTGGTCGAAATAAACTTATCCAATAGAATTAGGACATGTGTTCAGGTAATTATAATATCATTTTTACCTTTAATTACCCTATTTATTTTTAACCGTGGTAAATAAATGTCAAAAGTTACTATTCACCAAAATTTATTTTCATCGTATTGAACGAGATTTTATTTATTGATATCAACCGTTTCTCTCGTATTTTTGAAATTCAACTCACAGAATTAGTAAAATTATGTTTTATGCAAATTTTCAAATGCTCCTAGAAGCTGGGTAAAAGACAGAAAAAAGTTCAGTAAAAATTTATACATCTAATGTTATTATAAATTTAATCCAATGAATTAAATTTAACTTATATAGGTATTATATATCTATTTTGAATTAAAATTATTTTAAATAAAAAAAATAATTATTTATAAAAAAAGTTGGTTTTAAACAATAACGCATTGTTTTTCACTATTCATCAAAAATTGAATGCTTTCAAAAAATATCAAAAATTTACCCTAAGATAATTTTGATAGTACTAATTAAAAAATGAATTCTATTTTAGCAAACTCAAAATTAGATGTTTCATTAATTAATTTAAAATTAATTCCCATTGTGAAAACCTAAAAATGGGTTTTTAAATTGTAAAAATTATCAAAAGATTGACATGTGTTTATGTCAAATTTAAATGTGAAATTACTTATAATGACCTAAATTTCATTAAAGAGTAAAAATATATTCTTATTATACTTAAAAAAAATTCATGTTCATAATTTTACAATACAAATTATTTCAATTAACAACAATTCAATTAAAACATAGTATTTTCCACTATTCAACAACATATAAACGTTATCAGAAAAGTACCAAAAATTTATCCAAACTAAATTTTTATGTCCCTATTCTACTGAAGAATTTAATTTCATTAAATTGAATATATAATAGTCTCTAATATTGATTTTAAAAAGGGTTATCCATTAAAAGGTGGAAAAATTTTATTTTTTTAAAATACATTTTTATCTGAAAAAATGAATTTGTTCTTATATTTTGTCTAAAAAGTGCCTAATATGGATGTTAAAATTATATAGAATATATAAGATTAAAAATGTAGTTAATATTATTCATAAGTGATTTTTAACAATTAGGTTATAATGTTTTGGTGTGCTTAAACTCAGTGTTGTGTGTAGCGTAATCAATTGAATTTTGTTCATGAGATAATGTACTATGAAATATTGGGGTGTTGCATCCACACAGCCATCTCTTACCTCATAAAATTTGGGCTCCTCAACTATGGTAGATCAAAAATCAACCACAACATATGATAACACCATTCATTGATTATCAAGACAATTGATTCTCCAAATAATTTTTTAATTTTCATAAAACCACTTTTAGGGGTAGAGTAGGAACCTGTAGATAATCCAAAACATTACACATTTCATTGGGATGAAATTCAAAATTCAAAATAAAAATTCTATTTATATCCCGTAAATCACACGAGCTTCCTGAACCACCCCACATAAATGTATGGCACATCAATTATACTACATTATCCACTTCATCTTCGCCATCATCACATTATTGTCCTCATATTTTCGATGCCACTATCCACTCTAAACATCATCGACATCGCCATCAACTACCGATGACTGAACCATCCTCTCACTAATCATCATCTCCACTTCATCATTGAGAGAACACCCATAATTATATTGCCAAAATATGTACATCTAACCTTAATCAATTAAACCATCCAATATCTATTTAATGCACATCACTAGAAAATACCCAACCAAACCATGTTCACAGCAACACTGAGAATCAACATGCTTGTTTTCACCGATCACCCATGAACATCATCATAGATGCCAGGAAACCAAACATGAAGACATCGCAAAATCACAAAACAAATCAAAAAATAGAAAATATGAAATAGAAATCATGATTTTGGAAGAATAACCTGATTCAAATTGATGAAGTAACAAGAAAACGTAGAAGAAAATCAATGCCATACGAACCCTGAATGAAAGACTGAATCCTACTCTGATCATGCTTCCTAGTACGCCATTAAAATATGAACCAACACATCTCAAAACCTCGTAGAAAACTACCACACCACACCAACCAAGGGGTGGTAGAACAAGAGGTAAGATAATAGATTCAAGAACAAAATGGTCCTAACAACGATCCATGAACTTCACCCAGAAAACAAATCCTTCCTTCGAATCGAACACCAAGAGAAATTGGAACCAACAAATGTTGGATGTTCCATCATGGGTTGATCCACCTATCCATACCAATTCATCATAATAACCCTCATGATAGACTATAGATGTAGTATAGCATGACTGGAATGATGAAAAGATAAAAAGATGGGATCTAAGCCAGTAGCTATGAATATCAATGTCCCAAAGAGGAAAACAAAAACCAGAAAAGTAGAACAAACCAGAGGATGATAAAGGGGGAAATAGTATAAAGGAGTTTTAGTGGAAGAATGAATAAAGATGAGAAGAAGAGGTGGAGATGGATATAGGGGAAACACAGTGGCCACCCCTACTCTGAACAACCACGGATGAGGAACCCTAGTGTGTGATAGAATAAATGGGAGTTGTATCATAGGTCCACTTTCGAAAATTGATTCAAAGACCTGTGATTAGAGAATATAGAATAATCCTCTAGTATATATGCACACATGACTCAATTTTCATTCAAATAGATGTTCTAAGATGAATCATCGAATGAATTAAAATGAAATTGTATGATTCCATTTTCCTATTTTTTCTCATCGATGATATCATGATTTTCCATCTGATCTTAATCACATGAAGATTTGGATATCTCTAAAAATGAGAATCTGAGATAGCGAAGAAAATAAATCATAATATTTGGCTTCATTTTTAACCCATATTTGAATAATTTAAATTCATTTTCTTCATCCATTCAAAAACAATGACACACGCCGCATTTTTTCATGTATTTAAATATGATCTTTGAATGAAGTAAGGTGGTTCATTTTAACCAATAAAAGTATATCATTCAAGGCCTAATATGTTTCTATCACTCGTTCTTTTCTAGAGGTCTCATTTTCTATATAAAATAAATCCTCCTTGAGCTTCAATTTATATAAACAAAAATTACTATTCAATCTGCCTTTGTAAATTGATGAATAAGGGAGTCCCTAAAATGGTTTTATTTTATGAATAAGATCCTTGGTAACTTGATATGTGACAGACACACTCATGTATTTCACAATGAAAAAAAACCCATGCAATTTGCAAAGTAGAATAAGCACTATCTACCTTTAACATAGGTTCAAACACTCGAAGTGTACCATGAAGAGTAGATAAATGAAATGATGTATAATATGTTACAATGTTCTATGAATATAATATCTTTCAAGTATCCTATTGATACATAATGGTAAAAAAAATCAACCGAGGATTGTTGTGTTTGCACGAAGGAATTGGCCTTTTATTTTAACTTATGCAATAACAAAATGAGGATTTTTTGCACATAAACATACTAGGAAATGAAAGGATATTTATAATACAATTACTTAAAGAGAAAATGAGCAGTACACTTATATTTTCATTAGGATGTAAACATAAAAGATGATAAGTGTGTGTGTGTGTGTGTGTGTGTGTGTGTATACCATTGTGTCTGAGGAAAAAGAATATTCAATGTGAACCTTGTATGCATGCTTGCACGCCTATACGAATGATCATGCACATTTAAAAGGGTATTCATTTGAGATACCCAAATCAAACTGGAACATTTAACATAATATATTGATTAAAAAATTGATGCAAGATGTGTATGCCATCTATATATGTTGTAATTCAAGAAGAAGAATTTTTTATATGAAAGTTCATTATATCATGAACTAATATTAAAATGTTAGTGCAATACAGTTGAATTTAATATTTCTTTCACCAATTAAGAAACTGATACACTCATGTGTTGATATTGAGTATCCAAGAAATAGAATTTGACACTACTAAACAATTGCATTTTATTTTTGTTTTTTGAAGAAAAGAGTGTTCCCAACTAAAGACTAATTCTTATTATTAGAAGAATAATTTGAATAATTATACGATTAGTTGCGCTTTAAACAATTAAATAATCACAAAATAGATTGGGATTATAAAAAAATAAAGATAATAAGATTCAGCGTAGTCTTTTTTGTATTTAAGAGATCAAGACATCTCTATACAATATTACAAATATTTTTCTATTAAAGAAAAAATGGATAAGAGGATGTGACTGGCCACATTGATATCAGTTAATTATCATTTGGTTAAGGGATAATTCTATTCATTGGTTTAAAAAAATCTCATTATTTTGACTAATATAGTAATATTAATGTGCATCTTTCAGTTTTCTATTGAGAATAAAGAAGATGAAGGTTTTTCTGCATCTGTTTTGCAAGTAACCAAGTGAATAAGGAAACATTTGTGTAAGAAATAAGTTTCACTATTTCATAAAACAGTTTTCTCAATATGTCTAACAGTTTATTGGTATTATAAATAACATTATTAATAAATATAATACTACATTCATAGAAAGTATAAAGATCCATCAAAGAGATATAAATCATGAATAGACAATTGACTTAGTGCATTGGAAGTGAAAAGGTTTTTCCTACTTTTTGTAACAACACTTTTAATATTATTTTCAAAGTGGTTTTGTGGTTTGGATTATTTCTAGACCATGGAAAGGACTATATACTCTTATTCATTAGTGAACCAGGTAAAAATATCATGTGTTGTGTTTTACAATTGTCATGTACTTTCATGAAACATGGAAAATAGAATAAGAGAATCAAGATCCTAATAGGTCAAAGAGGTAAATGTATAAAAAAATTAATTTGATTAAAAAATCCCCAACACTTATTCCCCACCTACCCCCCCCCCCCATAGTGTTAGGAATATCCCAAATAGGTACTTAAAAGTGGCATCAGAGACAAGGTTCACATCTATTGGATTCTCAATAGTGAAGCTATTATCTTTTAAATATTTTTGTTTCATTCTAGAGTCAAAAATGAAGTGAATTTCTGGTAATTATTTACTTATTTTTTTATCATAATTCTATTTCTACCAAGCCCATGATGTGCATAAATGATGATGGGAAGGTAAAGTGTAAGAATATTTCCCCATTATCTAGATAATAGGATGTCTATGTTTCTCCATGAATTGGAAAAAATAAAGACATGACGAGATTGGAAATTAAAGATCTTGTGTCTCAAGTTTCCAACAAGAAGATGGAAAATCTCTATACCTTAAGTAATCAAGAGGTATGTATTATTTTCAATCAAAACTATCAAGAAGAATATCCAACAAAATTAGTGATATTTATCATTCTACAACTTCTCAAGAGATATGAATTATTGGATTAATAAATATACTACACGATACTTCTGAAGAAACGACCTCCCTTATTGGTAGAGTCTTTAAATTTATACAAGAAAATATCACCCTTCTGGAAGGTGAAGCTATTATTATATATAAAATATTGTAATCTATAATTATATAATGTTTAATTCTATATATAATGTTAATAATATTTGAAATAACAAAGATAAAACTTGAAATAAGTTCCTCAACGTGCCGAAAAGAAGTTGTAGAGAAAGAGGGAATCAAAAACACTATGAGGAAAAGATCTATGTACATGTGGAGATATGTAAAACAAGAACTGATTTCAAGGGTTTAAAATTAGAATAAATATCAAAGAATATCATGGAACATGACTCCTTGATTCATAAAAAAAATATTTTTTAGGAACATGATGTTGAAGGAGTGAAATAGGCTTGTTAAGGGAAGTGATTATGATATGCAATCATACAATTATCTTCAAAATAAAATTTCTAGACATATAATTTTAGTTGTCTAATATTGAGATGACACATATTGAGACTTCACAAAGAAGTAAATATTTTTTGCATCTACTCAAATCTCATAGGAATATTCTATAGTTAAAATTTCATTAACATGTGATAATAATATCATAAAACATTTTGATGATCTATCTCAAGAAGTTGTGAATAAATATATTCCATCCATACTAACTTATATTAATGATTATAAATTTTATCATGAACAATTTAGGTTTTAAAGAAATTATAAACAAGTAGTGATGAAGAAATCTGATAATAAACCTACCCCCAAGTCTAGGGTGGATAGGAAAGAATGTGTGGAATCTATTTCCCCACCAAGATCATAACAAATCATGAATAATATCCAACAACATTATATAGAACTTATTAGGAAATCAAGAATTGTGGGACAATGTTGGGGTTGCAACAAATTTGGTAATGTATCATTAAATTGTTGGTATAATCCCCCAAATGTAAAAGTACAAAGGAATATTAATTCAAGTGGTAGAAATCTATAAAATAAGAAGAAACATCTATAGGTCTAGAGAAATTTGTATTCTAAAAACAATTTTGTAAGGCTTGAAAAAATCTATGATGAATGAAATGGTATTGCTTATAGGGCTGGTATATTCTAATATTAACATGTATCCAATGTTGATTATAAAATAAGACCACAGAATCTAGAAAATAATGAATAGGATACCTTTGGAGGAATCCAGAAGAAGGTTGTAAACCTAGATTCACCCAAAAATATTCCATGATATAATGTTAATATTACCATGCATTAAAAATCAAAAAATTTGAAGAAAACATCATCTTCCAAAAGAACTACTGATAAACAGGTGCCCCTCAGAATAACCCATATGGAAGATCTAAAATCTCTACTATGGTTCCTAATGACATGTTTGTTAATTTTCTAGAAGGAATTAACAGAATGAGGAAGGTTGAATATGAATTAGAAAATCCTAGTGAAAAATGGAAATAAAATATTCACTAAGATAAAGAGAAATTTAATCAGGTTTTATCCAGAAAATTTAACTATGTCATTAAATAAGTTTTTCCTAAGAGATGTAAGAAAATTAGTCCCATTGAAAAAGGTCGTTTAACCCTTCTACTAGAATAAGAAGCAGTTCTTAAGAGGAGTAAAAATATATCTTTTGTGGAAGGAAATTAAGATTAAAATATCTACACATATTTAAGAATGACATGTTATGTGATCCAACGTTTCCTCAACATATATTAGAATTGTTCTTTAGATGTGAAATCATTAAGACTGTAGTAAATGGTTAAAATTGGCTTAAAAAATACCATATTGTTCATATTAATAAATAAAGGATGATCCACCTTATATCATTAATATTTAGTTATTATACATGTTATTATAATGCATGGAATTGCAGGTGAAGGATGTTCCCATAGGGACAACCTGATATGTGGTGAATCCTATCAATTCTTGATAGAAAATCAAATGAAGTTACCATCCTTGAATGATACCTCAATTTGATGTTCAAATAAAAATATGATATAGGATCAAATTTGCAGAAGTTAAATAATATGATATCCAATTCTAGATATTAAAGATAAATAATAAAACATCTTTTCTTGATATTAT
This sequence comes from Viscum album, assembly GCA_963277665.1. Lineage (NCBI taxonomy): Eukaryota > Viridiplantae > Streptophyta > Magnoliopsida > Santalales > Viscaceae > Viscum > Viscum album. The sequence goes on along the minus strand of OY728165.1, from coordinate 63,209,284 downwards.
TTTTACTATCATAAAGAAAAAATTTCAATAATATCACCCTTATTGAAGTTTTAAAAATTATCAATCTAGATAATCACAAGTTGATGAACCATTCTACTATTTTCTCTATATGAAAAATCATAAAATATATTATTTAATAGATAAATCATTATTAAGATGTTGTAAAATTTTTCCCTTAAGGGGGAGACAAAATAAAGAAATATGAATAAGTTTTCAGAATCATAATTTTAGCTAGTATCAAATCTGATTATTTTTTAAATTGCTTGAATATAATTCAATTGTAAAAGGAATGTCCTTTCTTAATCTCCCATCCTTGGTTACTAAAAATGAAAAATATTTCAGAATGTGTATTAATTGAATTGATCAATGAAAAAATAAAAATGTAATTTCTCCAATATCATTTCTTCTATATATTACACTAAAAAGTTTTTTACCTATTTGTTGAAGTGAGTTCAAGAGTTTTTGGATGACTCTTCATAAAAATATTCATCTCACATTTAAAATCCTCAACCTAGAATGAATGTTTAAAACACTTTAAGACAATTATATAATTTCTCATTTCATTATTAATAAAGATCTATTAAAAATCGACATATTTGTTTTATAAATTAAATCCTCTTTTTTTTCTACACATACCATGGATCATGTAGACATAGACTAAAATGATGGATTACACATTTCTTAAGTATGGATTGATTACCTTTTCCCATGAACATTGTATTTCTTTTCAATAATTGGGGGAAAAATTGAGATTAATTTTAGAAAATTAAAGGTGAGAGAGAATAAAATGTTCTATATACTGAAACATTCATTTGGAAAAAAAATTTGAAGATATTTCCAAAAAAAAATGGGGAGATTGAAGACCCACATTGTGTAAGAGTTGTATTTTTTTCTTATTATTTTTATTGGTTGACAATTGTGATCAATGAAATAGTAATATTTCATTGATTTATATACAATGAGGAAGTTCCAAAGTTAATGGATCTTGTAAGAAGACTTAAAGTATTAATATTTCAAGAAACATCTATTAAAGACCCGTAGTTTCATGATGATTCCTAGAGAATTTTTATGGATTCAATATATAGAATTGTGTGGCATGCTTGAATATTTCATCTAGTAAATTTTTATGACTGTTGAAATTATATTTTTTTCCAAATTCATGTATCAAATCTGAAACATTGTTTATAGAAAAAATGAGATTTTTTACGAGGAATAAGAAAATAAGGTGATCATGCATGTATTTAAACTATTCCATGTTAAATAATATTTTTTGGGGTATTTATGGAAGAGTTTAGTTAGATTTTATTGTATGTGTTTGGAAAAGATGTGGCCAAACAAATCCACCAAATGAGACTAGCTAAACCACATATATGAAAATAAATATCAAATCATATGGGATCCATCACAAGCATGGGATAACCATTGTGGAATAAAAGAGGATTGCATAGGAATTCTATGGTGATTTTGGGCCCATGTGTAAGGCCTGTAGAGCACATGGCTGAGGCCATACATATATTGGGCTAGAATCCCATAGGGAGGGCCATTGACCACATGTGTCAGTTCCCATTGTGGTGTGTGGTGTAGTGTCAGAGCAGAACCAACCCCAGTGCTACCTCAAATAGTGAGTGGTAAAATATTAGTTGATATGCATCAATGATGAAACTATGGGAGTTTGATGTGGGATAGATTCTCATGGTTAATGTTCTAATTATTAAAAACTTATGTAAATAATACATCACCCTAATCTAAGGTGATCCAATGACTAGTTTGACTCTATGCATTCATCCCCCACCTTCTGATATTTGAGATCCTAAAATCAGCAAGTTCAAATATCGACCACCACCAATGATAAAACTATATGATGATTAACTATACTGGTAATTTAACAAGAAATAATGATCCTTAAGTCAATATAAATTCATGCTTTCACATTTCATTAATGTAGATGTTTGAATATTAATATTTAAATGAATATAAATTAAATTGTAGGAGGTCATTCAGTTGTTCCCTCTTTATGGATGAGTTCATGATATGGCATGTAATCATCATTGTATGCTTGTGAGGATATCATTGAAAAGAAGAATCAGATATCATGATAGAAAAACACCATAATATTCTATATCTTTTTAACCCACATTTGATGAATTAAAATTTGAGATCATCAACCATTCAAAACCAATGATACATATGAAAATACATGTGGGATTTGAATATTGTCTGTGAATAAAGGATGGTGGGGAATTATCACCTATTAAAGAAGAGTACACAAGGCTGAAGATGTTGTTGTCTCTCATTATTTTCGAGAGATCTCATTTTCTATTTAAAATAGAGCCTTTCTTGAGCATCCATTTACACAAAGGGAAAGCAGTGTTCCATTATCCTTTAAGGCTTCATGAAGAAGGGGAGTCCCCAGAAATATTTTTTCCCAAAAAGATTATATATTGTAACTTGATATACAATTAATTCACTCAATTATCTCATGAAATGAAAATAATAATGCAATACACTGAGTAGAATAAGCATCATATCACTTTGACTTTTGTTAAAACACTAGGGGTTTATCATGAAGAACATATTTATGAACTAGTAGAGAATAATTTATGGTGTTTCATGAAGAAAATATTGTTCAATTATACTATTGATGCAGAATGCCCAAAAAATGGAATAAAACCCGGTAGTTTTTTCATAAAGGAAGGATTTGTAAAATTTCACTTAGGTGATAATTAAAGGAGGAGGAGTTTCATATATACTTATTTTCACATAATAATATTAAAATGATATTTACTTTAAGAGGATAGGAGGTGCGTGTATTTTTTCTCACAAGGAAGTAAGCATACTGAAGAGAATTGTGTTCGCATACCAATGTGTGCGAAGAAATTAATAGTGAATCTAAACATTTTATTCATGCATTCATGAATATGTGAATTCATATTCACACATAAATGTGTATAAATTTGAGATAAGTAAATCAGACTATAATATTTCACAAAGAAAATATTGATAATAAATTGATGCATGTGGTACATGTGATCTAACTTGGTTTTAATTCCAGAAGAAGATTTTTATGTGAAAGTATATTCTTTCAATATATAAGATTAAATATTTACTGAAATATAGGTGTATTAAATATGTTCTACACTAGGTAAGAAACTAATCCACTCATGTGTTGATATTGTGTATCGAAGAATGATAATTTGACACTACTACTCACCTGGGAATTATTGTGTGTCCATTAATAGTATAATGTGCTCAAATAAAGATTGATTATTATTTAGGGAAGAATAATTTTGATGATGTTAATATGGTATAATATTTCAATGTATCAGTAAACAAAATGGTGATTGTGATTCTATAAATAATAAAGAGAAGAATATTCAGTGAAGTAATTTTTTTACTAAAGAGATTAGGACACCGCTATATACTATTGCATATTTTTTTTCCACACATCAAAGGGAGAAGAGGATGTGATTGTACAAGATGATAATTGTCAATTATCATTTAGTTTAGGGATAATTATTCTCATAAGTTCATAAAACATTCATATTATTGTAATTGATAGAGGAAGAATAAAGTGAATCTTTTTGTTTATTTCTTGGAATAAATAAGAGGAAGGTTTCTTTCCTAATGTTTTCCAATTATCCAAGTGAATAATGATATGTTTTCATATAAAATAAGAATCATTGTGAAATCCAAAATTAGTCTCAATAGGTGGAATAATTTCTTACTGTTACAAAGTTTATATAAACAAGGAGAATATTTTCTTCAAAGCCAATATAACGATCCATCAAATAAATATAAAACATGCACTATTATTTTACTATATTTCATTAAAAGTGAAATGGATTATCCTACTTAATGTAAAAAAACTCTTAAATGATTATTTTCTAAGTGTTTTGGTGGTCAGTATTACTATTATACCATTAAAAGTTCTAGCTACACTTATTAATTAGTGAACCATGTTATAATATCAGGTTTTATCATTTACTCCTTTCATATACTTGCATGTGACAGGGAAAAGATAATAATCAAATAAAGATACAAACTGGCCAAATAAGTAAAGAGGTAAAAATTTATAAATGGATTCAAAAGTTCCCAACATTGATTCACCACATCTCAGTGTTAGGAATATCCCAAACTAGACCTTTCATTCCCATCCACTTGAAGGTTCAACACCAATGTTGAAGTTAAAATAAGTTTCAAGTCCTCAAAATAACTCTAAAATTTATCTTCCCAAATGAACATTATCTTTTTTAAGTGAGGGAATTTATTAGAGAATCTAAAATTTATAATTATTTATAATATTTTTAATAATATCCCACCAAACCCAAAAATCTCCGAATCTTGAAAAAATTACATAGCCGATCTCATGTTAGAACTACTTTCACCTTCTTAGAAACAAATCAATTACCATCTTATGAGACCACATATCCCAAGAACATTAATTATTGATTCAAGAAATTACAATAGTAAAACATCATGTAAATTCTATGATTTCTCAATATTTATGGAACTTCTCTCAAACATCGCACCTACTTTGAATCCACCAGAGGGTAAACTAGGATTTCACCCAAAAATACCACCACGAATAAATCAAGGTACTCATGAAATATCTTGTTCATCAATGTACTAAAAACTATAAGTGAATTAGTTATAAAAAATGGAATAACAAGATACTAATAATGGAAATACCTTTTCTGGATGGAAATCTTCTAAATGTACGGTTATTTAATTCTTAGCTGGTGATAACCAAATCAAAGGTCGATATTAAAGAGCCAATTCACACCTTTAAATTGGTAAATCATATCATAAATATGTTTCAGGGGATATTTATTCTTTACCCTAACTTTATTGAGTTTTTGGTAATCATATCATATGATAATTATTCCATAAAATATATTCACAAACCAAACTAGTACTTCCCAAGGTGACATACATGGGTAAAAAAATCATTCTCTAGAAAATTATCCAACTAAGACTTCAACAATTTCAACTATGTTGGTGACATTATATAAAAAGGAATACACACTTGATGAGTACCATTTAATTAATATAAATAAAACTCCACCCATATTACCGGTCAAAAACCAAATAATTCTGAAGGAAAAGCATTAGGAAAATTGAAGAAAACTATAGGGATGTCATCACTCAAATATTACAACTCTAATTAAAATGAAGCATTAATATTAAACAAACTATGTTTTAAAAAGTAATTCTATATCTACTTGAGCTCATATCTTATTCTACATAAAAGACTACATATTCCCTATCAGGCATGGCAAAGGAGACTAGAAAAAGATAATAATCAATCCATTCCTTGTAAAAAATCATCAAATCTATCATGAAAATAATTTCAAGAGGTTTAATGTCAATAAAAATGAAATTAAATGTAATATAAATTGATGATAAATATATAATACAAGAAGAACAATTAATTCCCATCTCTTTATACATTTTGAGTGATGTAGTAGTATCTATCACGTTAGACAAAATATCTAATGTAAGACTCATAAATTCACAAAACAAGTTGATATAAATGAATGAAATGAACTAGTTTCAAATAAATGAGTGACTAAAGATGTATCTAATGTGATGGTACTTTTCATGGTCACAGGTCCCATGTAAGATTCTTCCATAGAGACTTCTATTGAACGAATAATCATATTTTATAATTCATGTGGCCAGAACCCCTTAGTTATTGAAGCATATGATTCTACCATAGAACTTTTTGGTGTTGATGAGGACATTCAACTATCTGGAGTAGAAAATAAATGAAAACAATTATATAGGTAGAATGAGCGACTGCACAAAATATAGAACTTGGGTGCCTCATTGAAAACTTGTTTTGAATGCCCAACCTGGCCAAACTGAAAGAATGTCAGCGGGCCTCTTCTAGAAACTACAGGATGTATGAATGATTACTAATTTCTAGAACCACCATGATACTCATCACACCTTCACTTTCATTTAAATTCACACACATAAATTCCAATGGGAGAGAAAATAACTCTAGTCAACCCCGACTTACCTTCTTGGTAAAGATGATCCATCAATGCTCTATATAGAATGTCAACATAAGAAGTGAGATTTAATAAGAAAATATACAATCAAAAATCAATATAGAGACCCATATTTAACCTTAAATACCTAATCACCACATTGTATACAACCATAGATAAAAAATGAGAAACCTCTACTAAATGGTTCACATATTGTGTCATGGTACTGTCACTCTTCTAGAGGTTGATAAAATCTATAGAATTTGACAAAACTATATTTTTTGAATAGAATTTATCAGTGAAAACAAATATAATGTCATTACACAATAAACCCTTATACTTCTTCACCATCTCCATAAAATCCCACCATCTCTTACAAGGCCTCTCAAGTTTTAATTGAGAACATTTTTCATCTATAACTTCTAGAATTCCTAATAACTCAATAATTAGTTCAGTCATTTTAAAAAAAATCTCATCCACTGAGGATCATTTGAAACATGTAATTCTTATGGTGTTTGATAGATAAACTCATATGATAATAATCTCTATATTAAAATCTTTTTTGGTTCGAATATCAAAGCATCAATGAGAACTAGTGTTGAAACTTTTCCTAGATCTTCGACATAACACACCACTATCTCAATAAAATTCTAGTTAAGTACAGGATTTTCCAACAGTGGTTCACCAACATCTTCCTCTTCCATCCTTTTTAAATGTCTCCTTGCATGCATGATGCTACACAACATAAATAGGAAACACTATAAGAATCAGAAATGACACATTGATCAACAACATTAATAAGTGATAAACTAAAATAAATTCCATCATGTAGAATTAAAGATTTGGATTTAAGCATAATTAGATCAGAAGTAGGAAGAATTCTAGAAATCAATTTATATTATTCCTCAAAATATACTTTTCCCAAACATCTGTGATGACTTAATGATTTTTAAAATGAGAGATAGACACATGAACACTCATAACTACCACATATGTCCCAATGTTCCTATATCCTATCTACTAAGTTAACCCAACTATTTATTATCATCAAATAAAGGTGCACAACATAACATCACTTTTATACCAAATTTTCATGAACTAGCCCTAGATAACCTGGTATATTGATACCTAAGATGAATCTAACATCACATAAAGGGTAGTATCGATCCCCAATATTAGAAACTATGAGCTATAATCATATAAGAAACACAAGGGAGTTAATTTACCACAAAACAATAGAATAAAAATTATAAAAGTCGGTATACTCAAGCCCTTAAAAAGAGAATGTACCCGAAAAAAATTGGTAAAAAATACCCAATAGTACATCATCAAAAGTCACAAAATTTGGGAAGGTAAAAGCTCATATTTATCTCATATAAGATGTGGATCACATCACCATCATTCACCTCCATCCCTACAGGTCCCAAGGATCAAGAACTTTCACCACCTCCATATAGATATTTCTCCTTTCATGGACCTGGCTTAAGTTAATCTTTAAATTTTCAATGGAAATTGTAGGGTGTGAGTTAAATATCATGGTAGGTTCTCACATATTATTCTACAATCAATTAAATAACAATTAAAAAAATTATTAGTAAAATTTAAAAAAATATGATATGGCCTGGTATTTACATATTTTCAACAAAACATGATTTTATAATGAAAATGATAGCAGATATTTGAAAATAGGCTTAAATGAACATTTTACATAAAACATATGTGTAAAAAAATTGAAATAAAAAAATCAATAAATTAATGAAATGTAATCATAAAATAAAATATATCATAAAACCATGCAATAATAATTGTGGTACATTAGTTTCAATTAATAGGATCCTTGCACTAATTAATCTGTGATCTCAACTCAATGTGTTCATGCGTCCCTCAGCAAAAGTCATTGGTAATATGCCCCCCATCAAGTAAATCATTCCACTGTAATTTTAAGTTAGTTTTTTAATAATCAAACCATTCCTAGGTGTCATATCCTTTCATTATTATCATAATTACCTAGTAACTAACCAATTTCACATTTTCTGCATTCAATAAATCAATCATCATGGGAAAATCAATAATTTCAAATAAATTCAAAATATAATTTCCCTATCTTAGTTTTCAACATGACTTTCTCATTTCAAAACCAAATCCAATGTTTTTATTAATTAATGACTTTTCAAATAATATTTCAATTTAAACCGTTTCCCTCAAAGTTCAACATCAAATCATTTCCTAAAATAAATCTCCAAATCAACCCATCATTTTTTTTAAATCCACTAAACATTTTCAACTAAAATGAAATTATGGGGTTAACAATTTCCATTCCCTTTTAAAAATAAAGCATAAATCATCTCAAATATTTTTTTTAAATACTTTAAAAACCTATTTCAAATAAATCTCTAAAAATAGGGTTTAAATTATGGTAAAAATCATATAGAACCACTTACATTTATCCGAGATAAAATCAAAACCTACAGTAGTAAATACTGATAAAAAATACAGGTGAAGGAGATCAACAAGAAAATACTAGACCATAAATCATAAGGATAAAAATATAATTCAATTAGAAAAAATGATATCAACAACTTTCAACGTATGGTAGTTAAGAGAAGGATAAAATCATAGTGAGGAAACTCACTAGAGATCAAATGTCAAACCCAGACATCTGAAAGGGAAGGAATCAACCAAAAATCACCTTGGGTAACCCTACGGGTTTGAAGGAAGAGGTTGTAAGAAAAAATAAAATCTTTCAGGATAAAACACATAAAAAATAAGTTGGGAATGAGGATTTCACATTGTGAATCCTCTATTCCAAATGTGAATATCCTGAGTGGCATATACACCAGAAAAGGAAACTCCAAAAGTTAAAAATTCAGATCAAGACCATTTAAAATTGTGAAAATAATTCATGGCTTACAAAATCACATCAATAAACTATTTCATGGCTTCTATTGAGATATGGATAAAATAAGTCCATTAAATTCATGGTTTCAATCTATTATAAAGATTATAGAAAAATAATTTATATATAAAAATTCAGAAATGGGCATTAACACATCCCAAACCCAATGATCACCCTCTAAAACCTTTGACATACTTATACTCAAACCCCATAAATTCAAAAATAAATACATCATTAAACATTAAATCAAAATAAGGGTTAAAAATACATGATAAAAGATAATGGGATGATACTATAATGCAATAAATATGTATTTATATGATCTAATACGATAATTAGAATTTTAATGTAACTATTAGAATAAAAACCTTACTATTAGAAATATTAGCATGACCTTTTTTAATAGTAACCTTTCAATTTTATTAGAAATTTTACTACAAAATAAAAAAATATTAATAATCATTCTTATTTTAAATAATTTTTATTTTAATGTATTTAGTAAATTTATATATATATATATATATTAAATATTAAATTAAATATGTTAGATAAATAATTTTCTAAATTGAATTTTATTTTTTAAAATTTCATGTTTAAATTTCCTAGTTTTAAAATTTCGATAATTTTTTCAGAAACATCAATTTTAATATTAAAAATAAAAATACTTTTTTTCAAATAAAACTTGTTTTATAACATAATAATGATGTAATAATTGCTTAATAAATATTAAATTGGTAATATAGGCCCAAAATTAATTTTATAAGATAAATATATCATTTTAAAATATTAAAATTAACTTCCAAAAGAAAAAAAAGTAATTTACATAGTCTTAAATTCTAAACTGTCCCTTTAAAAAAACATTTTTTTATTTTTCTATTTTATTTTTTTTAAATAATAAATTTGGATTATAAAGTGTTTTAAAGTTATAAAATCATTTTATTTTATTCAATTATGTTTTATAATGTCAAAAATATTACTATTCAATGGTTTTACTTGGGTAGAATTATGTTTTTTATTATTATAACTTAAAATACCATCTTATCATGTATAAATACCCCCTCTATATCCCCTTAGAAAACCACATCACTTCCACTTACCAAATCCCAATATCTACCAAACACCTTAAAATAATCCCATTATATTACTTATGGATGTTCTGGGGTAAAACAACTCCATGTGGTCAAGTATTTTAGGTTGGTAGAAAAAAAGCAACACCAAGAAGAGGTCAATGTTCCATTAACTTTTCTTCTCATTTTCCTCTTCTCTTCCTATTTTGTTATTTATTTCTTTTAAAATAAATTTTTATAATATTAATTGATTATTATTTAAATATCATATTATTATTGTTAACATAATATAATTATTATATTTATGGTATATGGTGTTTAATACTTTTCTTCTTTATCTTTCAACAATGTCCCCTCAATAGTCAGGTAACTTCATATGAGGACATTGATAAATCTATGATTATGTACACCTTTATGGATGGATATAATTAATTATATATAACATATAAATTTTTAATTATGTTTATTTTAATAATATTTGAATAATATTACTTTTTTTATAAATTACCTTGAACCAAAATAATGAAATCAAAATAAAACAGGATAATTTAATAAAAACATGATATAAAAAATGTTCATGTCTGCCAATGTATATTATAAAATAGAATCCAATAATTATAATTGATCAATAGTGACATTAATTACTATAATTATATTTTTGTTTCATGTTCTAACAAATATAATTTTATTATAAAGGAGGTGTAAATGAGGATAAACATAACAGAATTTAAGGTAAGGGGATTCTCGAACCCAACTCTTTCTTTTGATTTATCTCCAATTTCAAATGGATTTTAGTATTTATATTACTATAATATTTTTATTTTTTTTAATAAAATTTTCATTCTTTTTTTGGTATATATTTTTTTACCATTGAAAAATGATTTCTAATCCAAATACAATGGTTTTTAATGATACTTTATTTTCAAAAACACTACATTGACTCCTAGTGATGTTTTTCTTCTCTGGCTAATATTGATGATTTTTATGAAAAAATAAGATTTCGCTTATTACTTGGGGGACCCCAATATTTATACATGAAATTACTCTTTTCAAAATAATTATTAAACCCATTACTTTCCATGGTTTTATTTCATGACATTAATTTTTATTTGTTTCCTATCCAATGGAATGCATGATTATAAACATTCTTTTGATATGATGGTTGGTCCTGTAATTATATATCTTTCAAATTTATTGGGTAAAATTATTTATCATATGATAATATTTTTATTATTAATGAACATGATTTTATATTTTTTATAATTATGATGTTATGATTTATGATCATAAATTATGTGTGTATATGTTTCTAGATTTTTTCACAATTATATTAGGTATTTGATCACTTTGATATAATATTTTATTATTATACATTTGACACACTCCATAATTTTTTCAAATTATTCCATCATTCTTAGGATGATGACCCCATTATTATGAGATAAAGATGATGATTACATTTTCCCATGTACAATTGATTAATGTCGTTTATTCCTTGTTTGTTACCCCTACCCTTAATGGGATTTTATCTCACCCCTTCTGTGATGTATATACTTTTGTGGTTTCATTTACTATGGAAAAATTGAGAGCTTTAGGAGGACTATAAATAAATATTTTATTAATTATTATGTTTTTATTTTGCTGAAGTGATGTATCGGCCTATTTTATTAAGAAACTAAACATTTTGATCCTAGAATGTATGACGATTATGTCATTTATCATAAAAAAGATGTAATAGTTGAGTAATAAAAGTTTAGTTTCTATAGTTGGTATTAGAGGAATAGTTTAGATAATTAGGGAATAATGACTATAAAATGATATTGAAAAATCCTAAGGATATTTCTATGTGTAGGTAAAAATACTAAGCTTTAGTGAAGTATATGTGTGAGTGGTTTCTGATTAATGAAATCCATATCTCGATACTATAAGTGGATATGAACCTAGCACATATTTTCCTTGGGATAATTACCCCAAAATGGATCATTTTTTATTAATTCAACTTTTACCTATTGCATGAAAAAAAATCCCATATTGCACACCAAGTTTGATACTCATGGAGGGTATTCTTAAGATTATCATAAAATTTATCAAACAAATTATTAAGGATATCTACCTAAATAAATTATTTATTTGAAAGTTAGAAAAGATAAAATTTCCTGATCCTAGGAGAATAATTTGATAAAAAGGTTATTCTAAACAAATGTATCCCATGATATAAGAATTTAGAATAAATTTTTATATGATAATAAATTATTTATTCATGCTTTATTGACTTATGTTTTTTAAACCTTTTCTATTTTATAAAATGGTGGGATTCATAGAAACTAGCCTAAAAACCATATAAGGGACATTTCAATGATTTTACAAATGACATACCCAATGATATTTGAGGTGGAGTTCAAATTTCATGGAAATTCATACCCAGCTATCACAAGATTTGAATAATAACCTCAACAATGTAAAACATCCACCTAATAAAAATAATCACAAAATACCCATAGATTCTTTTATTTAGCAATCACCACCAATGATTAATGAATCTTAGGATCTACTTTTTTTTGAATAGTATTTTAACTCAATGGAAAATATCTTTTATGTACTACATTTTTTTAAGAAATATATGATTACTCTGGTAATATATCATTTAGATGTAGAGGTTGATCAATGGTGGGTGTTAATAAATAATACGAAACAAAAATATGAATTAGAAGAAATTGAGTGGGAAGAATTTAATAAGATATACATTAATAATTATTTATTATAAAAACTTCAAAAAAATATGTTGAGAGAATTATTAAGGACTAATAAAAATAAGGGTGAATCTAACACATCTTAAGACAAAATTTTCACAAGTATGTCATGATTCACCTTGGTTTTTTTATCAATAATGATTGAAATATAAATATATTTTATTGTTAATTAAAACTATACAACTGAATGATTATATCTATCTAAGTCTTTAGGAGTTATGAAGAATTATTTGGATATCATCTCAATGTATAGATGGTGTTTGGTGAATTGTCATACGGTTATAGATATAATAATATAAAAATTTATTTTCAAGCTGATGGTTTTAAAAAAAATAGAAAATAATATCCAAAAACCAACATATAAAACATGTGAAAAGAAAAATCATTTGAATTTCATTAGATGGATTGGAAACCTTTTTATTTGTGAGAGAGAAGGCCATCAAGCTCATGAAAGTTTAAGAGATATTAATAAACAAACAAGCATGATATAGAAAAGGAATGAACGTCCCAATTCACCACTAAAGATTTAATGATTCGACTATAAAGATTTAGGGAACTATGAAATCCAATGAATTAAACTATAGGTATTTTAGGGTAATCATTTTTAGTGACCACCAAATATGAGGGAGAAATTTAATCTTATTCCATCACCACTACTATAGTGGAAGAAAAAACTCATGTCATACTAGGTACAATTCTTATTCACTCATGAATGTAAAAAATCTTTTTTTGATTCTGTATATATGAAGTCTTTTATATCTAACAAGTTTTCTAAAACATTTTATTTGATTCTTATTCACTGATTTCTTTTAGAGTGAATCTCTTAATCCTTAACTTGATGGAATTTGAAGATTTAATAGTCATTAATTGGATAACATTTTATAAAGAACACATCAACTATCAAAAAATGAAATATCATTCAATGTTTTAAACTATCCCATACTCTTATATAGATACAAGGAAGATCATGAATCTCCTTTAGAGAATCCCTCAATACTGTGGGTGATGATACCCTATGAAGAAGCATAACCTGCCTAAATTTCTATTCAAAGGAAACTATCAAACTTAATGATATTTCTATTATGATAGAATATTATAATGTATTTCCTGGATAATTTTTTGGGATTACCCAAGATTGTGATGTATAATTATCAAAATATCTTATACATAGATCCACTCCTATCTATAAATGCCTCTATAGGTTGTCCCTGATATAACTGGAGAAGATAAAGAAGAAAATAAAAGGTCATTTAGACAAATTATTCATATGACTTAATGAATTTCCTTGGGGTACACTAATACTATTTGTCAAGAAAAAGGAAGTATTAATGTAGTTATGCATCAATTTACTTCAAATCAACAACATCTCCATAAAGAATAAGTATCCCCTGCAATGTATTGATGAATTCTTTGATCAAATTAGAGGATATCAGTACTTCGCAAAGGTATACAATCATTTTGGATATGATCAAATAAATATAGAGAATGAAAATATTCATAAGATATTATTTTTTACAAGGTATTGATACTATGAGATCATAGTGATGAACTTTAGACATACTAATTCCCCTGAAATCATTATGTATTTTATGAATAGATTATTTTGATACTACCTTGATAAATTTGAGGTAGTATTTATTGATTATATTATCATTTAATTCAGGATAATGTTAAAACGTAAAGATAATATACGGATTCTAGTGGAAATATTTGATAAAGGAGAAAATGTATGTTTAGTTCAGCTTCTATAAATTTTGGATGTAGAAAGACACATTCTTGTGGAACATGACCACAAGTGAGGGGATTTATTTAGACCCTTAAAAATGAAATTGGAGAATATACTATATCCTCAAGTGTAATTAAAATTTATTGTTTTCATGGATTATCTAGTCAATACTAATTATTTTTATGAAATTTATCATAATTTTTTGGACTATTAAGTTAATATAGAAATGGGTAAATGTTGTCTTGTGGAAGAATATAAGGAATGTTTTAATGAATATAGTAAGATTCCAATCACTTCAAATACAATCACACAAACCTCAATACAGATAGTTTAATGATATACAGTGACTCTTCAAATAATGACTTGGGTTGTTTACTCATGTGAAATGATAAATTTATAGACTATGCCTAATGATAGTCAATCATCCATGGGTAGAACTACTGGACACATGATCTGGAGTTAACATATATGATCTCCACTTCTAATATTTTTCATCACTCCTCTATGGTGAGATGTGTGACATATATAATGATCATACGAGTCTAATATATATATTCACATAGAATAAGAACAAAATGTGTTAACAGATATGGTTATATATTATCAAGGATTATGATTTCTCTATTCAATATAATCATAGAAAGCTGAATAAGGTATTCGATGCTCTTATCAGAAAATAACATGCTACACTATTGATGATGTGGATACATGAAGACCATATCTTAAAGGATATATAAAGGGGGGATCTGGAAATCATAATGGAAGAAAAGAAATCCAACCATACCCAAATTATTTTCCAACCATATATCCAATAGAAGTTCAATGTGACATGTAGGGATGATTCTGAGCTTCATAATAAGGTGGAAGTAGAAAAGAAAGTGAATATTCATGAATTCCAAAACAATGAAGATGGTTTCATATAGTTTGGAATTAGAATTTATGTTCCTTGTCACCCAATATAAATAAATATCTATTGAATAATGTACATATATTATCTTTCCCCATCAATATGAGAAGTTCCAAAATGTATCAGGATATTTGTGAGCACTTCAAGTGGGAAAACATGAAGAAGGGGTTATTGAGTACAACACAAATTTATTAATATATAAAAAAGTTAAATAATAATAATAAAATTCCAATGGGATGATGAAACCATTTCCTATACCGACATTAAAGAGGGAAAACATCACCATAGACTTTATCACTAGTCTCCAAAATAGATACGATGTAAGAAATGCAATATGGGTTGTGATGGATTGACTCAAAAAGACTGCCACTTCATAACTATTTATGAATATTTCTTTCTTATAAAACATTACATGTTATATGTAAAGAAATTTTTTAGGTATCCTGGGAAACAACATTATATTGTTTATGGACATGATACAAGGGTTACTTTTGAATTATAGAGAAGTCTATAAGATTTTATAAATACTGAATTGAATTTCAGTATGACGTATCATCCCCAACCAGATGGCCAATACTATAGGGCCGTTTAAACACTTGAACAAATAATGAGAGGCTAACAAATGGAATTTAATGGAGGGTGGGATCAACATATCCTATTAGTTGAGTTCTCATACATTAAAAGATAATACTCATGTATCCAAATATCTCCATATAAAGCTTTATAATGGGAACTGATGTAGAACTCCTACATTTTTTGATGAAGATGGTGAAAAAAATCAACTTAAACCTAATATAATGTAAATATGAATTTGAAGGTTCAAACTATATAAAAAAATATAAAATATGCTATGATTCGGTGGAAAATCTATACTGACAACCATCGAAGGGAATTAGAGTTTGAATTTGCAGAAAAATTTTCCCTTGGAAAATCACCATAAAATATAGTCATATGGTTTGGAAATAATTTAAAGATCATCCCTATGTATATAAGATCCTATGAGATCCTTGATCCGATAATAGATATTTCTTATCATATAGCAGTTAAACCAAACAAGGATCATATTCATGATGCATTCCACATCTCTCTTGAGAAATTATATACTTTATCCCAAATAGGTACTGAATATCGAGGTGGTATAACTAGAGCATGAACTCTCTTGTCAAGTGTAACAAGTGAATATATTTTACTATATAGAATTTTTTTAATGAAATGATACAGTTCACATTGTCGAATTGTTTTTTGGGAATCATAAATATCACGACCCAACACAGAAACTAAAGGAAACAATGAAATAAAAGTACCCTCATGTATTCTCAATTGAGAATATGAGTTTAAATTTCAAGGATGAAGTTCTTAAATGTGGGAATAATGATATGTACCAAACATTATAAATAATATTTTCTTCCTGAATAAATGTTTATTATATTATATTTTATAGTTATACACATTTACTACAATGAAAAACCAATAACAATATTTTATTAATGGATAACATGACACTATTCATGAAAACCCCATGCAAATTACAAAAATTACAATAATATAACAAATAAAAAATAAAAAAAACTAAAATGGGAAAACATGGATCATCCCAATCTGCTAGAATAATTTCTCCCACAAAAAAATCTATGAAAAATATACAAAATATTAGTAAAATAATTGACATTTTAGAAAAAGAAAATATAGAAAATTATGAGGAATTATAGTGTATGATGAATGAATTAATTAAGAGGCATCTATAGAATTTTATATAACCATTGGAATAGTAATGTGACCATTGGAATTATATACAAACCCTTAAGAAAAACAACCTAACCCTTTTTAATAGTATCTTAATCATTATAATAGAAGTTTAACCCCAAAACAATAAAATGTAATATAAATAATAATAATCATGATTTATTTAATAAAATATGAATATTTTAATTCCATAAAATAAATATCATTATTAAAAACTCAATGGAATTATAAGAATTATTTTAATATAATCAATTCTAATATACTTCATAAAATTACTAATTTTTATATTAAAAATAAAAAATTTGCTATGTTAGAAAAATATTTTAATAAAATGACTTTATTTTTTAGAATAAATACATTTAAATTTCCAAAGAGTTATTATTTGATAATTTTTTGAGAAAATTTGATTTTTTGAACTCTAAAAATATAGTTTTTCAAAAACAACATGTTTTCGTAAATAAAAATGATTTAATAATAAACTAATAAATAATAAATTGGTCAACATAATCTAAAATAAATTTTATAAAATTAATGGTACATTTAAAAATAATTAACTTACTTTATAAACCTACAAATTAATTTCCAAAGTCTAAAATTCAAAATTGTATTTTAAAATATATTTTTTTCATTTTCTATATTAATTTTGATTATACAAATAAATTATAATTAAAATTTATTTTAATGACATAAAATCATGTTATTTTATTAAAATAAATTTTAATAATTGAAAAAATATTAATATTTATTAGTTTAACTTGGAAATAATAATTTATTATTTATTATAACATAAAATACCACTCTCCTCAAGTATAAATACCCCCTTCCATCCCATTAGAAAACCACTTCAATTACACTTAACATATAAAAATATCTATAAAATTAACATCTATTAAGTCCCTTTTAATACAATGGTATTTTTTGAGTAAACCAACTCCAATCATTCAAGATGTTTACTACCATATATAAGATGAAACACCGAGAAGAGGGTAAGGTTTCATCAACTTATCTCCTCATTTTTCTCTTCTCATCCTATTTTTTCTCTATTACTTTAAGACCCAAATTATATAAAATTTATTCAGTAGTATTTTAAAATTATATTAATAATTTTAACAAACAATAATTATTATTTTTACCACATATTTTATGTCATACTTCTCTTCCTCCTCTTTAGAAAATGTCCCATCAACAGTTGGTAAACCACCAGTGAGTACATTTCCAAATCTCTTCTTATAACCATCGTTGTTTATGGATATTATGAATTATATGTAATATATAATTATATAATTACATTTTTTAAGGATTCTATAATTAATTTTACTAATTTATAAATGAATTCGAACATAAATAATGTGATTGAAACAAAAGAAAAGAATTTAATGAAATCATGGTATCAAAAAATTTTCATTTAACGGAGATTATTATAAAATAGAATCTAGTGATTATAATGGTTAAATTGTGAAAAAATGATTATAGTTAAATTTTTATTTTATTTATTAATGAATATATGTTTATTAAACATTAGGTATAAATGAGATGGAATATATAGACATTTAAGATTAGGGAATTCTCAAACCCAACTTCTTATTTTAAATTATCTCATACTTCACATTTTTTTAGTATTGATACCCCTATAATATCTATATAATCTCATATAAATATTTATTCTCATCTATTTCTAGGTATATACATATTTCTACCTAGTTAAAAGGATTTCGAATCTTAATACAATAATTTTTTAATGTGACTTTATTTTTCCAAATAGCACATTGACACCTCCTAAGCTATTTTTTTATCAAATCAATAATAATGAATTTTTATGAAAAAATTTGAATTAAGTTTTTCATTTGGAAATCCAAAATTTTATTCAAAATTTTATTATTTACAAAACCTTTATGAAACATATTACATTGCATGGGTTTGTTTTATACCAATGATTGTTACATATTTTCATTCTATAGTACATGCATAATTATAAACATTTTATGATATGATGGATAGGAATGGAATTAAATAAACCTATAATTAATTAGTTAATTTGATATATCTTATGAGATTATCTTTATTATGCATAAACATGATGGTAGATATGTTCACAATTATGATTCCACTATTTATGCCGATTTTTTATCTGTGGATATGATGTAATCTTTATTCAAAACTATGTGTGGTATCTGAACACTATTTTATGATGTTTCATTATCATGCATATGCAATATTCCATGATTTTTTTAAATAATACTCTCATGCATGTGATGATTAACCCATTTCTATGAAATGATAAAGATGATTATGATCACCCATGTATTATTGATTTATGTCTCTTATTCCTTTTATGTTATCCCTACCCTTATTTGGATGTTGTATTACCCATATATTTTAAGTATATTCTTAGTTTATTTCATGTATTTATATAAAATTAAATATTTAGGAAGGACTATGTTGAATTAATTAATTAATCATTATGTTTTATAAATTTTATAAATGATTTATTTAAAAAAAATTTTCCAAGTTACTAAAACTCTTGATCCTATAATGTATTAAAATTATGTTATTTGTTATTAAAATTATTCAATAGTCATATAAGAAAATTTGGGTCACTAAACCTGTGATGAGATGATGTTATTGGATTAGATTTTCATTAATATTTTTATGATACTTTTCTTATGTGGCTGTTTTAAATGTTATTTTTGTATGAAAATGGGAATTCATAAAAAAAAATTGGATTAAAATGAGCCCTTATGTGTTGTTTAATAAAATAATTTAATTTTCATTAAATTGTTTTGGAATTTTAGAATTTTATTATGAAATTTGAGAAATATTTTTGTTTTAAATTTTATTTTTGGTTTATTTTGAATTTTTTTTTACTATCTTGTAGTGTGATCTCAAAAAATATTAATTTTTAAAATGAAAATCAAGAAGTTATTTGAAACATATTAAATTTTAATGTTTTTTTAATAATGAAAAACTATAAAATGTTATATTATATTCATTTTTATAAAATGAGATTGTTTTTTTCAAATTAAGTGTATGTGTTTTTAATTCACTATTAGAAAGCTTGGGATTTTAATTTTGATTTGAATTTTGAAATTTACTTCATTTATTTTTCTCCATAAAGGGGGTATTTTAAAAATGTGGGTCAATTATGAAATGGTGTGTTTAAATTTAAAATGAGTTGTAGACTCATATCAGCGGGTTGTGTCTTAAAGAAATTTATTTCAAGGTGTTATATTTTGATTATTTATGATTTAAATTTATCCCTTCATTGAGATTGGTAATACATGATGTGATTTGGGAAATATTAATGCTTTTGGATCTTGTTTCATTTTATTTATATTATACCTACTATAAAGATCTCAAAATTTATGATTTCTTTCTTCAAATTCCATACATATATTACATATTTGTTTCAGTTATTGACTTTTCCCAGACACTAAATGGTGTATTGGATGTGTTCATTAATCTTGGTGACGTAGTGGTGTGTCTTTGAAATTATTTAGAATGTTTTTTAGGATCATTTATCAGTGACCATGTAGGTGGAATTTAGTAGACTAGATAATATGAGTTGTGTTTGGATAGTAGGGTTTATTAGGTCCAATATTATTAGACTTTTTTTATCCCTTTCAACAATTTGGATTTCTTGTGTACATCTAGATTTGGGTTATGATATGTTATGAGATTCTAACTTACTTATTTTAGAGAAGATTATGTTTTGCGGTGACATCCATTTGATTTATTCATTGGGTGATGTTTTGGTTTATCCTTAGTGAGTTTTGTTGTCATGGATGTTGATGCCCCATCATTTAGTTTTTTCTTTATATGGTTTTTTATGAGGTTATCCTCATGGCGAGATCTAGTTTGATGGATTGAACATGGGGAAGACATGGTAATATGCTTGAGGTAATAGGAAATTGTGGATTGTGGTAGGTTAAACCATTAGAGATACTAATTTTATATTTTCTTTTATGGAAACCATGAGTATGTTTTCCATGTTGAGGAATGTGTCTGGTTGTTTTATTTCACCTATAATTATGCATCTAGTGACCCTGTTTTATCTTCCATAAGATGTTATTTCGGTTATACTTTGGATGTTTTGTTTTGATTTATTGAATATTTTTTTGGGATTATTGAAGGAATACTGTTTCCAATGTCTGTATTATAGATATGTGGTTTCTAGTGATATCTAACCTCCTAGGAAACTTAATTCAGATTCCTCGATTCATGATAAATTTAAAATAATGGGAAACCTCTGTTAGGTATCCCCTTTCATGGATCTTTATATTGAATGGAAGTGGATTATGTTTTTCAATAGGTTTCATGATTTGGGTTGAGGATTCATTTTGATGATTTTGAAGAAGCTTAGTATGATATATGTTTCCTCTTAGTAGGATATCTTTCTAGTTTTCCCAACAATCCCACATCTTATGTTGGGGTGTTGAGGTTGTCCTTCTCAGATCCTTTCAACATTGGTTAGGGAAACTTTGGTGGGGATGTGTCATAGTGGGGATAAGTTTGACACCCATTTGTCACCTTTCATGGTGTATTATTCATTCATGGGTATTTTTATGGTTTATTTGTGTTAATAATGTTTTTCAGGTTTTTTGAGAAGTCGTAAGGGTTATAGGTAGCTCATGTTGTGGGGAAGGGCGAACACTCTGTGTAGCTACCTCCATGCCCTTGAATATTTTTTGGATGAATGTTGACCATGGATTAGAACATGTGTTACACCATGCAGGGTTAAATTTTTCCGATGGGATTTCCTTTATAAATTTATCTAAGGAGTAAAATTTGCATCATGAAGGGGATGGCTACATCATGGCCATTTGAGGATCTGGGCCCTTAGTTCTTATAGACTTAGGTCCACCACACCATACATCAAATATTGTTCCATTGAGGGTTCTTGAATAGGATAACCATTCAAAATACCATGGAGGATTCAATGTGGTGGGGGTATAGGAATGGGCACCATATTGTGGTGCTTAGGGCCTTGTAGTGGTGGTTCCTTTTCTAAATTTTAATCTTCATGGTTTTACCTTTTCCTTAATAAACATTAATTTGATTCAGATATTTTTTCTTACCTCACTTGGATCACCTAGCCCGTGGAGATCTCAAAGGAGTTTTCTCCTCCATATCCTTTTATTATAATCCTCATTCATTGTCTGTTTCATGTTTCTTGGAAGGTAGGTTCCCATATTTTATAGTTTTTCAACATCCTCCTTTTTTCCTCCTTTTTTTTCATTTTCCACAAAACCCTAAGGCCCATATGGGATGATTTTAAGGTTTTGTTTTTTCTAAAAGTGGGGATTTATATTTCTAGGGTTTTTGAAGATTATCTCCTTCTTGTTTTTCATTCTCCATCAATGGATGAATGTGTGACCTAGTCCACTAAATTGAGATGGGGATTCTATGAAATTATATTATTATAAAATTTTTGTGATTATTGGGTATTTTTAAATTAATCTTTATGACATTATGTATATGTTATACCCATGATGTTTTTTAAATTGTTTTAAAATGATTAATATACTCATAATTGAGAGGTTATGAAGGAATTCTCTAGATTTTTTTGGGTTATATGTTTTTCATTCCAAGTATTTATGAAAAACTTAAGAGACTCTCTCAAATAAATTTAATGATTTTATAATTGATATTTTAAAATAATATTTATTTTAAAAATGATTTTCATATTTTTAATGGGTTAGTTTATAAAAAGGATGAATATTTAACCCATGTGAAGTTGTTTTAAATATTGATATTCGTGTGATCATTTTAAACTAATTTTAAATGAAATATTTAATTTTCAAAGTAATTTTTAAAAATGTTTTGAGAGTGTGTTTTCAAATCATGGTGAAATGTCATATAATTCCATGATAGTTTTGATAAGGCATGTATGTAACTTGATAGAAAAGTTTATTTGGTGATTATGTGACTAACATTTCAACCCATATTTTTCATAATGATTGATGAGAATTATTTCCCAATGGGGGATGTTATATATTTCCATATCATTATGTGGTGATTATTCAAGGATATGGAAATGGATTTTTCTTTGAGAGGGTGTTGGAGGTGAGGTTGGGTTAAATTTTATTAATTATGAGTTGATTCATATAATGATATTATGATTCATTTATATTCTCATCTTAATTGATTGGTATCATGGTAATATGAGGTAGGTAAGTCGAAGGTATGAATGTGTGTTGCACAATATTAGTGTATGCTAGCTAGAAAGTGCCCTTGGAGAGTGTCATCCTCCTATTTATTTATATTGTAAAATGAAAGACCTAAAATGGGAAGATTGATAGGATTTTAGTTCTTCACTTAGGATCCCAAAGAGTGATCTGATAAACCTTGTCCAATATTATTCATGTTAAAATATAGTGAATTTTCAATGATTCTTTGTTCTTATTGCGGATTATCTTTAGAGAATACCATTTTATTCCTTCTTTTTAACCCTCAGTTCTAGGTTATAAACATCACAGCATTTAATTTCTTATCATATATATCATTATATATATTTTATTTCATTGTTCACATTCATGGATTTTCCATATCTCTTTGTGATCTGAGATTATTTTCTAATTTTTTGAAACAGGTGGAGAATAAGTAACATTATTTTAAAGAAGTAAATGGATTGACTCTTGATTACATTAAAACTTATTTAAAAATGGTTTTATAATTATTTTTTCTAAATAAAATCTTGGGTAGTTTCATAAATTTATTTTGAAAAGGTTTTCAAAAAGAGAAAAAGAATTTTTTTTGTTTAATTACTATAAATTTAAAAAATATATTCTCCCATGGATTCAAATGGTTATATTTAAAGGTATTAATTTCATCATTATTTTTATCAAATGTATAAGTTATTTATAAAAGTAGTCATGGAATGTAATTTTGTTTCATTATAATTGCATGTAAAAACCATATTTTATTATTTATTCTCAAACTATAATTTATGAAATGTTTTGTGAAGGGAATTAAATAGACTCTTTGGTGGAATATTTCTAGGAATATTTAGCTCATAGTCTGCATACATATCAATGTGGTGGTCAATGAAACCTTTATGTATTTTCTCAGGTTCTCGGGTTTTTATCTGAACTACTGAGTTCAACTTTGATCTATTAATGGATGGCATTGGATAAAGTGAGTTATTTTAGGCTATGTGGAAGTGGTTAGTGATTATTCAAGATTATTTTATTCATGGTATGTATATGTATCATCCAATTCAACTAGTTATTACATTTTTTATTTTTCTTAATGTGTATACATTCCATAGTTTACTCTACTATTGTTTTAATTTAATGTGAGGTTTTAATTTATTACTATTACTCCTTATTTTTTTCCATTATATTATTATTTATATTATTTTCATGGGTGTCCATCATCTAGATAGGTCATTCTAAATTATCTTTTATTTCCACTTCTTGATTATATTTTTTATGAGTGTAAAAATGTTCCCAAGTGTGTCATATGCTATAGTGTTTAATGATTTTTTCAGAACTTGAAGGTTTCACACTTTTTCCATAGAAGTGTTTTTTAATAAAAGTTTATCTTTCATTCATAAAATTATATAAAATAATTGATTTATTTAAGATTGATAATGATTTTATCTATTTTAAATATGATTATTGAATTTAATTTAAAACTAAAATATATGAAATTACTTATCTTATCTCATATATTGAAAAAATGTTTATTATTTATAGAACATTGGGGCTAATAAATTATATGAAACTAAAATTGAAATATTTATTTTAAATTAATGATCTGAAAAATGATAAAAAAATTAATTTTAATGGAAATTTATAGGGATTTGAGAAATAAGGTGTTATATTTATCTCAGTATATTTATATTAAATTGGTTTTAAATAAGTACTTATCTGAGCATTTCAAATATATGGATATAAATTTTGGGTAATATTTCAAATAATCTCTCATGTAGTCACCTAAAATTCATCCATTTATTAATTTTATGTATAAGATTCCATATGATAATATAGTTTTTAGTTTAATGTATGAAATGATATCCTTGAGGTTGCATACTAAATATGATGTTTATTGACTAATAAAATTTATGATAAATCTCAGAATGAATCACTAGAATGAAAAAAATGATTAATCAGGATTATGTATACATCCCCTAATATGTGTTTATGCTATGGTACAGATATTGACCATGAACATGTTGAGATATGATTTTTATAATCATACAATATTTCTAATATATATGGACATAATTTGATTTTTTGGCATGTATTTATTTCTTATGGTGGTCCAATATTCTTGAAATGAAACATGAAATCTATTTTTTCATTATCCAACATTGAATCAAAATCAATTTTATTAAAAATAAATTAAAGAAAATAGATTATTAAAATGAATAATTAATGATATTTTTTTGTATAAATATAAAATTTATTTATACAACATTATTTTTTTCTTTTATGTCTTGAATATTCTTGTTCCCTAGGGATGATCAAAACATATAGACACAAGGCTTCATTTTTTAGAAGATTATTAAAACTAAGACAGTTTGTGTTAGAAAGATACACACAAATAATAATATAACTAATATTGGAAGAAGGTTATACCAGTATCAATGTCTAATAATTTTTTATAATTATTAGACATGTACTCAATTCAATAATGTAGTTTTTTAGATGCATCTCAATATTAAAAAATTATTTATAATGGTGGATATTTATGAAAATATTATTATTTGATTTTAAATAATTTTTTTATTTTATTATTAATCCCACACAATTTTTTCCACATGAAAATTGTTTTATATTTTTAAATTTATTATGTGGTCTAATCTATCAGTGAGATGGTTTCTCTTTATCCTCACTAGTCTTGGTGATTTTTGGGGATATTTCATGTCAACCCATTTATCTATATCCATAACCATGTTTCATGTCTTATTGATCCATGCAATATATTTGTATCATTTGATTAATTTCAACAATTTATCATTTAGAAAATATGGTTCTATATCTATCCACTTTGGTTTTTCATATGTGTTTATTTTCTACATCATTTACTCTTAATTTCCATTATATGATTTTTATGTTATAATAATGTGATGTGTTTCTTCCAAATGGTTAGTATGTCATTATATCCCAAAGAATCAGAAGGATTACATTTTCCCTTACATGTGTAGTTTTGTGTGCTATTAGTTTCACCTCCTCACCCACCATCATTCAATTCATAAATTGATTTTTTATGTTACTAATAAACTCATACGGATTGATTGAAAAGAAATTCTATGATTCATTCACTTTTCTTAATTTTTGACTTAAGTATAAAATATAGAGGCTTAGGAATAAATAGTTTTTCCTTTACATGACCCAATCCCCACAAAAACCCTTACTAATCAAACTATAAAGACAAGTGTAACCCATAAAACCCACCACCAATATGACCTGGAATAATTACTGAAACTTATGTTATAATGTATATATAATGGGATTAATTTCACTCACAAATACAATGAATATAGAAATAAAACAATCGAAAAATAAAATATATAAAATGAAACTCATATATAATGTAAATTCATGAATAACATATAGAACCCAAGTCACTAAAATAAGTCAATACCCATGAAAAACACCCGTGAAAAAATTACAACTCCATCAAATCCATATTATAATCTAGTAATGTTCATCTTGATCAACAAATGATTCCTATAAATCTAAAAAGAAATAAGATAATTAAGAAAAGTGTAGTCATACAAGTATAATTAGTAGGATCATGTATAAAAAATCTCATGTAAATTTAGAAGTTGTATATTAATTCATTAGTGAATCAATGAAAAATATGACTCATCACCTCATTCGGTCCACTGCCATCCAACCTCAATAATGCCTATACCCCAAAACCCCAAACAATTACAGTAATATATGATTAAGAAAATATATTATATGGTTCCCCCAAACCACTTCCCCACTTAACATGTTTCTTACAAACTATAATTATATACCTCTTGGTGCTTACATGCCTTCTATAACCACATATCCTAATATCTCATTACAGTATTACTACAAAATTTCCTAAAAACTATAACCATTGACACATACCACATACAACCACCACATAACATAATTAAAACCACATATATTATTTCATTATAGATATACATCATAATGGGAATCCACCTCATACCCTCTTATCCATGTACATCTCAACTAATTATCTATATCCTAACCACATCTCAATATATCACCTCATCAATAACACCACACCTTGTACCAAAAAAAAAATCCATAATAGTATATATTATATCTGGAAGAGTTTTCATGAAGGGGTAGTCATTTATCCACTCGTATCTTGAATATTGGGGGTGAAACCATAACCCAAAACCTCATATGGGTGTTGGTCACGATACATGATTTAGGTAGGGTTGGGAAAGAAATAACATGATATTATATGAAGATATAATATCACACAAGCTTAACCAAATTTTTAAATCATACCTCACTAATTCTATAATCACATCCCATCACCAAAAAAACAACCTCAATATCATTTACCATATCTATCCACAAAAAAGTATATTCCACTTACTCACAACATAGAATCATCATCTTATCTAAAATTTAATCATTTATTATAGTTTATAAATCAATTACTAGCCAAAAATTTAATTACCCACTTAACAAATATTAGATACTTTATTCATTTCACATTACCAACATTATAATACATTTACAACATATAATTTATTTACCACTTTATTCATTATTTCAACTATTTCATTATCCCTCCATTGAATATCTCACTTTCATTTACTCAATTTACTCATTTATTTATTCTAGATTCATTACATATCATTTATACACTATAACACAACCCACATTAATATGTCAATCCCATTTTATCACTAATTTCACCAGACATCCACAACGTCACCTCTACTATCACCATAAAAATAACCACCCTATCCCCCACTGACCACATCAAGATAAAACCAAAGTAAAATATATCATGTCCCGTTCTCTACCATAATAGGCCAATCGTATAATAATTTCCATAAATATAATAGAAATAATAAGTGATCATGAAAAAAACAATGAGATGTCCTAATTTATTCATAAATCATCTCTATTGAGTAATACATATTCAAAAAATAGAAAAAATAAATTCAATATTTAAAATATATATTAATTAATAATAAAAAATTCAAATGATCATTTAATCATAATAATCAATTACAACAAAGAAGTATGTGAAACATCCTTATAATACTTCCCAAACGTCAAATTTCCAAATCTTGTAATCAACCGTTTTAGGTTAATTCCAATACTATACCTAAATAAAATGTATTTTAATAACATATTTAATTTGAAATAAAATGGAGAGATTAATAATAACCTATATTACAAAAATAATTAACATCCACAACACAATAAAATGAGAAAAATTATGATCAAAACCCATAAATTTAATTGAACACCCACAAATACCTATATACATCAATCCTATATGAAGATATTGACCTAAAAAATCAATTCCAAATATCTTCCATATACTTATGATAATAAATAACTTTTGATTAATTAAATATTAAGTAAAGGAACAGAACCTTGCTTTATAAAAGATTTATCATGTGAAGTGGATGGCTTTAAAAATACCACATGCATCAAAGATCACTAAAACTGAGTCTTGAGGAAACCTAGAGATTAAGTGAGTTTTATGGAATCAAACAAAGATAAGAGGAAGGATGAATTTATAATAATAATTTATATGAATTCATCACAACATATTAAAGGATGGTCCACATCATCTTGAAGCTTAGTAAACTAAAATCCAAATATTGTATCCTTAAACATAACTATAGAACATCATGAAATAATGCTTTTGAACCTCCACATTTATTCAAGGAACCAAATACAAGAACATTATTTAAGTTTACCTTGAATACACTATAATGATAAACAATATCAAAAAAAACATTTTAGGCCTTCTTTATGGATTATAATCATTTTCTAGGACTTACCCTACCAAAATAAGGACTACAATGAAATAATACACCATCATGGAATAAAAAAATTCAAAACAACCATTTTCCACCTTTATTACACAAACTATGAAAAATGTCTTGGCCACCACACCCATAGATAAACCATGACTAACCTCATACTCTACCATGGAAAAGTGGAATTCCATTTTTAATATAGTCCCATCAAGATATCTAAACACATCTTTACTCCACAAAACCTACTACATACTTTCTTTCGATACACCCATCACATGAAAAAAAAGAGTAAAGGACCAGGGAAAATATACTCCCCTATATTATAAACCACTCAAAATATTCTCATCCTTGAGAATCAAAACAAAAAATGGGGGACCAAAAAAACTTCAATGAAAAATACCCGGATATATATCTCTAAAAAAACTCTTTATTCATAAAATAACAATGAAACTCTAAAGGGGAAATACCAAAAACATATTGCAACAATATCAATATCATCATCATAATAAAATAATATTTAAAAAAAATTATATATAGAGTATGTTTCTATAACTCACACTCTCATTTACACTCTTTTTGGATAATGTTCCTCCAAAAAAACAACCAACAGAATAAAGCACTGATGAGTCATTGAATCTTGATGATCTAGAATCTTAGTAGGCCACTACATGAATATCACGTCATCATTAATATCCAAGTAATCCTAATTATTGAAATGAGAGTTATTAAAAAGGTGAAGTTGAACTTGTGAAAAATAGAAAACATCATAAATTTGATCCAAATGTGGAAAAAACTCTAATATATAGGCCACCTATCTAACATTATCATAAACCTAATTTGTTTTTGATAAATCATGGAAAATTATTACTACCAAAAAAATTAGAGTCATTATAATAGATAAATTTTTCCTTATTATTTATTATGAAATTAAAAACACACTTAATATATTACCTCAATAAATATAAATGGTTTGTTTAAGATTTTTTTATACATTTAAATTTTAAATAATTTTTTTGGAATAACCTGATTCAGAGTCATAAACATTAGGAACATCAAAAATCCACCTGAACTAATTTTAATTATTGATCCTTTTAGTGATTATATATTTATTATAGGTAAAATATGCATCATATTATTGAAATGTTTACTATTTAATTTTTTTAAACTCAATGACATAAATTGTTTAGTCAAAAATTTAGTTTACCCAAAATTTTTAAAATCACAATACACTCATTATTAAGATTGATTTAATTTTTTTTAAGTTTCATATTATAAAGGATAAAAATAAAATAATTTTATTTCCATATATAATATCTTTGGCAAAAGTGTTATGAATATTTGGGGATCTAAATTTTTTATTCAATATTTCTTCCACACTATGATTGATTAATTTAGTGGTGTTTTCTAACTTCATGAGAACCCTATAAGATATTCTAACTTCATAAAAAGGGGATTAAAAAGAATTTAATTTTGTTTCAGCATATCTCAAAAAGAGAAAAACTAAAATATCAGATATAGTTAAAATTATATTTATAAATTGGAACTTGGCCTTGTGTATAGTAAAACATTATAATATAGGCATTAAAAGGAAATTACTTATATTTATCATTTTTAATTTGTAAAATTATTAATATTACAAGAACTTATTGTCAATTTAATTTTTGTTTCTGGGAGTTTTTATAAGATCTATCACTGTGTGCGGATTCATTGTAAATATTTTTATCATTTTTCATTATATTTATTGAGTTTTTAAAACATTAATTCTTTGGATTACATGAGGAAGATATATCTTATTCTAATTATTGATATTGATATCCTTCTTGATTTTAAATTAGGATACTATTAATTTTTTGTGATTCAGGGATTTTATGAGGGTGGCATAGGTTGTTCATAATAGCTATGGTTGAGGAAATCCATTTATGAAGATAGAGTTTTTTACATTCATATTGATCAATGGATTCAAGTGTGGAAGATATATACTTTCTAAAATGTAAACAA
This sequence comes from Viscum album, assembly GCA_963277665.1. Classification (NCBI taxonomy): domain Eukaryota; kingdom Viridiplantae; phylum Streptophyta; class Magnoliopsida; order Santalales; family Viscaceae; genus Viscum; species Viscum album. Next base: position 63,178,233 of record OY728165.1, on the reverse strand, counting down.
TTAATGGATTCTAGGGTAAAGAATATATATGGATTATGATAGGTAAAAATTTGAGGGATTTTAGGATTGTAAGTGTAGAGACCCGAAGCCTGACGTACATAGACTTTACATTACTTTTGCGGAATACTTAGTACATAACAAAAACACACACACACAAGGATCGTAATAGTTTAGTGTCTTTGGAAACTCGGAACGTAATCTTCTAATCGTGGTGAAAGATCTTCAATATCTCCCATAAAGATCTTCCCTTTTTTTACCTAAAACCATTCTTTATATCCTGGGGAAAAGAAAACATAAAAGGGTGAGCTCAAATGCTCAGTAAGGGTATACAAAAGAAAAATAAATCACATCATATTCATAAAAACACAACATTTGGAAATCTTAACCTGCAAAAGAGAGCATAATTTCATAACATGGGATAAATCATGGAAGTGAAATGTAATCACAATAATCATAACTTAAAACATGAAACTTTGTGTCATTCACAAATAATCATAGAGAATCATTTCTTGTTAGTAAAGACTCATTGCCAAGACTATCTTAGTGGACAATGTCCCTTTCTGAATCGAGTAACCCTCGTTTCAGTCCTGTTTCACTGAACCGGTATAACCTACCATTCCAGCCATGTCTATCTCATGAGATATAAAATCATTACCCAATGCATTGGAGGGAGATATAGGTCCCCCCCATCTTATAATGAATCCTTTCTTATGTGTGCCACATAATCATAAACCATACATCATAGCGTAACCCATGTAATAAAAATGGGATTCTTAAACAACATGACATCATAAAAAAATTCATATAAGATAAAGGAATTCATAAAAATATTCCCATCACAACATAATCAAATCCATTTAATAATAGGGATAAAAACAGAACCCTTTTATTATCTTAGATGGAAAATAATTTTGATAAAATACTTGAACTCCATTCTTGAGGAAAATATCCTTTCTACTTCAAAGACATTTTTCCTTTCATAACATGTCATACGACTTTAAAATAATAGAATATGATTAAAAATAAACTTGAAAACTTGTAAATGAAGCTTCTTGGAAATAATGTTTTAAAAATCAATTCATGCCGTATAAGTTAAAAAAACATTCTTCGTACTTTTGTCGGAAAAGTCAAAAAGTACCTCGTACGAAAAACGACAAAAGATTCCTTTCATTTCTTTTACTAAAAACTCACCGAAGGGTAAAAATGGATTTAAACAATTGTAGGTGGATGGAAATAATATTATTTATGAAAAATGGATGTGGATGATAAAATACACCCCAGTAAATACCAAAGTATAAACAATCTCGGATAAAAATGAGATTGTGATATTTTCCTTACCTTAGGTCTGATTTGCTTTGTACGTGTCCGAAGCTTCTGTATAATGGTTTAAATAATGTTATTGACTTATTCCAGAATCATACATATTGATATGATATCATATATGGTCATATTCTTAGCTTCTTGTTAGTAATATTTCATTGTTACTTGTTACTCGGGTCTTTATTGCCTTTTGTTCTTATGCGTGATTTGCTGAATACATTCTTATTCTTCTTTGATGTTTATAGATAACTTATATCCAGAATGGTATTAGTGTAACATATATCATATTTATTTATTCAATTCATTTATATAATTACTATGTAATGATGATCATGTAGAACGAGTCGCATCACATCGTGGAGACGGTATTCCGTACGTACGCACGAGTGATGATATCGTTCCTATGATCGTGGAACTGTATTGGAGTATATATATATATTATTTCAGTATCAATATTACTTTATAATAATCATAAATAGTTACTCATTACACTATTATACCCATCCTTGTAAAGTGATGGTGGAAAAATAGATTACACCACGACGTGGAGACGGTATTCCGTACGTACGCACGCGCGGTGATTTCATTTTTCCGTAGGATGGATTGAAGGTGAATTAGGGTTGTTTCATATTTATAATAACATAAAAGTATGTAAGTAATACTGATGTTATTACTTTGTTATGAAACAACTAAAGAAGAAGAAGTTGAAGAAGAAAGAATTTGAAAAGATCGGTAATGGTTATTACCTCTTCTTTGAAACGCCTCTTTGAATCCTCCACTTAGGGAACTAAGATTGGTCTTTGAAGAAGACCAGGACCTCTAGGATTATTCTAGGGAAGTGGAGAAGGGATTTTGGCAGGGGTTTGCCGAGCTTGAGTTCTCAAATTGGTGTGAGGAGGAGGGGGAGGAGGTGCCCTTTTATAAGGGAGGAGAGGGGCACCTTTGGAATATCTCAAAATATTATTTTATATTAAAGTCAAAATCGGTTTATAATGGTTCCAAAGGGTATTATTTCGAAGATAAAGTGGTGATGGGTCGAAATAATATCAACCAATAGGATTTAGACAAGTTTAGGGTATTATTTTAACCTTATCAATTAGATTTAACTCTAAGTTAAATAATTTATCTTTTACCGTGTCTTTCTGTTTTCTTTCACTATATGGTTAATACACTTACCATAACATGCCAAACGAACCCCAAATTGTTTATTATTAATATATATATCCTTATCTAAGTCATTTGGCTGAACCTTAGATTTTTAGGAATAAAATAACAATTAATAATATAAGATTTGATTTAAAACCTATTTTGTGTCAATTTTGACACTATTTGATATATGATTTTTTTGAAAGTTATAACAAAATTATATGTTCGAATAAAGTTAATTAAATCAACACTAATATATAATAGTAACCTAGAAAATTAGTGAAATTCATAAAAAGTCTCAAATGACATTTATTTTGGTGTTTATAACACCAATTATGTCAATATTTCATTAATAAGATAATTACTGCATCATCTTTGTGTCATAAATAAATTAGATTATTTGATGTCTAAAAATTACAAATAAACAACCATTATGTAGGAAATCTTTTTATCTTTCTAATGAATATTTACAATCGAATTTATCTTATGTATAACCCTATATTAAAAATGTTTTAGTAAATAAACTTTGATTTTAACTCTTTTAACTCTTCTTTGAATTAAATAATAATAAATGTCCTAATCTAATCCAAGTGGGCCTATATGATAATATTTTACACTTAAGGTTGTTTTTCTTCGATATAAACTTGTCCAATAGAATTAGGACATGTGTTAGGGTAATAATAATATCATTTTTCCCTTAATTACCCTATTTACTTTTAACCATGGTAAATAAAAGTAAAAAGTTACTATTCACCAAAAATTATTTACATCTCATTGAACCACATTTTACATACTAACATCAACCGTGTCTCTCGGATTTTTGAAATTCCATTCACAGAAGCGGTAAAATTATGTTTTTTGAAAAATTCAGTTTTTTAACTACCACTTAGTAGTTTCACTATTCATCAAAAATTGATATTTTTCAGAACAATGCCAAAATTTCATCCTAAGCTATATTTCATATTCCTAATTCAAAAATGAAGTCTATTTTACCAAATAAATAACATAGAAGTTGCATTAATTAATTTTATAATTAAATCCCGCTGTTAAATAGCGTGTTTTTAAGAAACAATATTTATCAAAAGATTGACACTTCATTATAACTGGTCTAAATGTGAAATTACAACCAATGACCAAAATTGATTTAAAATGTAAAAATATATTCTAAATATGCTTTTAAACCACTCAAATTAATAATTTATCACTATTAATTATTTCGATTAAAAAAAGTTGTTTTTAATTATAATTTAGTAATTTTCACTATTCATCAGAATATGAAAGTAATCCGAAAGGTACCAAAATTTCACCTTAGGCTAAATTCGATACTCTGAATCCAAAAATGAATTCCATTTTGAAAAATAAAATTTAAAAAATTTCAAACAGTGGTTATTACTATTCATAACGGCTAGTTTTAAAAATATTTTAATAACATATCGTTGTTTCATGAAACTCAGTATTGCGTACTACACACGCTATCGAGGAAGGATGTGATTGCGTGTAATGCAAGGCAAGTCAAGGATGTGTGTTGTGCAAGCTCCTTTTGGTGTAGCGTACAACACAAGACATTAGTGAAGTTAAAAAGAATATTTTTCATAAAATCTCGGGCTGTTACATTCTACCCCCCTTAAAATGAATTTCGCCCTCGAAATTCGTCAGGGATATAAGTGGTTTACTACTTGAAAGTTTCTTTAATAGAAACCCACATCGTAAAAAGGAATACCAAAACTTGGCTTTAAAAACTAAAGTATGAAATGTAACGATTACCCAAATAAACTAATCACTGGGTTTCCACATAGGTGAAAATATGGATATGGAAGGGAAATCTAACCATCATGTTCTGATGGAGAGTGGTAGAGAACATGTCTATGGAAAAGACAACAATCACAAATCCATAAATTTGTGACGATCTAAGGTACCATCTGATTAATCAAACATAAGAGCATTAGGACAACATTTTTTGGTTTTCAAGATCATTTCCCTAATGTTGAAGAATTTGAATTAGAATAAATACTTACTTTATTTTGGTACAATCTCACTATTGTTCGTGAATTGAACAATTTCCACTTCATATCATAAAGAAATGAAGTTGAATTTGTTATTCGTGAAGCACTAGCAGATCATGTGACAGAAGGATGGGTCATTCCATCTATTTCAAACAAAAGGTTAGTAAAAGTTATAAGTCCATCTTATAGTGAGATTAATCGTATATGGTTCCAAAAATGAACTTATACTTCATATATCATACCACATAATAAAATAAAACTAGTTTCTACTAAACAGGGACTTCCTGTAGGCCATTGGTAGGTGATAAAGGCCAGTCGCACTTCAGTTGTGGGTTCAATTCCCACAGCTTTGTCCGAAGCGATGGGCTGTCGCCCGTCCTGCAGGTTGTCCTTTTTCTAAAACTATATTACTATAACATCCCATCAATAATATCGAGAAAACTTCTATCCTTAAACAATACTAACTTATTTCCAACATAATCCTTTCCAATCTTTAGGCTTATCCATAATACTGCAGTCCACTCTCATAACATAGTGAAAACGATTACCAGAGATTTAACACCATCGTCGATCCCCATATATCATAAGATATGTTTTGTTGGTCACATTCCAAAAATTCAAAGTCTTTAATCATGTATTCTCTTGAATACCCATTGAACCTTAGTGAAAACATGAATGCAGTTAAAAGTTAACACTTTCCACATACCAAAATCCTCAAAATTCTATATACTCAAACCCTGATATCACTTAGTCCTTATATCAATCATGAGCTCATGAATACTGTTAAACATTTCGTTTTCTCGTTCTCTCTTCATTATGCGCATATCATCTTATTTCCAAAAATATCTCAATCAATTTGAATACCACATTAGACCAATACATAAATATTCCAATACATTATGATACAACATTATTTTGGAATCCCATTACATAAACACTTAATCATTCCACCACATCGTTGTCATATTCAACATCGCCAATAGTGATCGCATGTGACTTCCCTTTGTCTTTTGCCTTTAGTGGTTGTTCATGTTGATCATCACTAACCATTGGATTAGGGCATTTATTAGCATAATATCCCATTTCCTTGCACTTGAAGCATTGAAGTGTTGGTGGTGCGTTCTCTGCAGTGTTTGCTTTATTCGTATCATTAGAAACCCTTTTTCCATTACTTCGACACTCAGCTTCTCGATGACCTTCTTTTCCACACTTAAAAAATTATCTAGTCCCTTTAAGACAATCTCCACCATGCTTCTTTCCACACATTGTGCATAAGGAAACATTCATCTTCTTTTCACCATTATTCTGAGATTTCTCCTTGAACTCCATCTTTCGTTTCTTGTCAAAACCATGAGATGGATATGTAACACCAACTTCCATTTCTACCTTGATAGCACAACGCACAATTTTTTCATAGCTACTGAAGTCTCTTATAGCTAATTCCCTTCGAAGACTTGGTTTTAAGCCACTGAAAAATCGATCAACTTTACTTTCAGTTTGGATGATAATGCCAGATGCATACCTTGCAAGTCTTGTAAATTTCGCTTCGTATATACCAACAGATTCATCATCCTTTTGCTTTAGTTCAAGAAACTCCTTCTCCATCTTTTTTCTAAGAATACGAGGGAAGTACTTATTGAAAATTATGTTCTTGAACTCGTCCCATTCCATGGACTCAATTTCATCTCTTTGCCTTGTATTATTGATAAGATTCCACCATTGATCAGCTTCACCTTCCAAACAATATACTGATAAGATGACTTTATCATGTTCAGAACATTGAAGAACTGAAAATATCTTTTCAGTGGTACTGATCCATTGTTCAGCAACATGTGGATCAGAAGACCCACTGAAAGAAGGTGGATGTTTCCTCATGAAGGACTCAATAGAATATTGTTCCCTTCTCTGCTCATTTGGAAGTCCAGAATGATTCATAGCTTGTGTAAGTATAGAAATATGATTTTTCACTCCATCTCCTATAACATTTTTTTGTTCAGGAGGACAATCATTGCATTGTCCATTTCATTGATCAACACGGTTCCTTCGGGTTCCAGCCATCGTCTAAAACCCAAAAAGAATAGTGTGAGAGGCAAAAATCATGCTAGGGAAAACAACATAATAAAGGGGGAGTACCTTCAATATCCAACATCTTAGGTTTAATTCTATGATAGTTAGCGTAATTCTAGTACTATAACCTATACATATACTTAACCTTAGGGACATCCCTATACATACCTTAGAAATATCTCTAGGGATCTCACTAACGTTTTCGCATCCTAGTTTCCAAAGGATGACTAAACCTTTCCTCTGATACCAACTGTAGAGACCCGAAGCCTGACGTACATAGACTTTACATTACTTTTGCGGAATACTTAGTACATAACAAAAACACACGAACACAAGGATCGTAATAGTTTAGTGTCTTTGGAATCTCGGAACGTAATCTTCTAATCGTGGTGAAAGATCTTCAATATCTCCCATAAATATCTTCCCTTTTTTTACCTAAAACATTTCTTTATATCCTGGGGAAAAGAAAACATAAAAGGGTGAGCTCAAATTCTCAGTAAGGGTATACAAAAGAAAAATCAATCACATCATATTCATAAGAACATAACTTTTGGAAATCTTAACCTGCAAAAGAGAGCATAATTTCATAACATGGGATAAATCATGGTAGTGAAATGTAATCACAATAATCATAACGTAAAACATGAAACTTTGTGGCATTCACACATAATCATAGAGAATCTTTTCTTGTTAGTCAAGACTCATTGCCAAGACTATCTTAGTGGACAAAGTCCCTTTCTGAATCGAGTAACCCTCATTTCAGTCCTGTTTCACTTAACCGGTATAACCTACCATTCCAGCCATGTCTATCTCATGAGATATAAAATCTTTACCCAATGCATTGGATGGAGATATAGGTCCCACCCATCTTATAATGAATCCTTTCTTATGTGTGCCACATATTCCTAAACCATACATCATAGCGTAACCCATGTAATAAAAATGGGATTCCTAAACAACATGACATCATAAAACAATTCATATAAGATAAAGGAATTCATAAAAATATTTACATCACAACATAATCAAATTCATGTAATAATAGGGATAAAAACAGAACCCTTTTATTATCTTAAATGGAAAATAATTTTGATAAAATACTTGAACTCCATTCTTGAGGAAAATATCCTTTCTACTTCAAAGACATTTTTCCTTTCATAACATGTCATACGACTTTAAAATAAAAGAAGATGATTAAAAATATACTTGAAAACTTGTAAAGGAAGTTTCTTGGAAATAATTTTTTTAAAATCCATTCATGCCGTATAAGTTAAAAAAACATTCTTCGTACTTTTGTCGGAAAAGTCAAAAAGTACCTCGTACGAAAAACGAAAAAAGATTCCTTTCATTTATTTTACTAAAAACTCACCGAAGGGTAAAAATGGATTTAAACAATTGTAGGTGGATGGAAATAATATTATTTATGAAACATGGATGTGGATGATAAAATACACCCCAGTAAATACCAAAGTATAATCAATCTCGGATAAAAATGAGATTGTGATATTTTCCTTACCTTAGGTCCGATTTGCTTTGTTCGTGTCCGAATCTCCTGTATAATGGTTTAAATAATGTTATTGACTTATTCCAGAATCATACATATTGATATGATATCATATATGGTCATATTCTTAGCTTCTTGTTAGTAATATTTCATTGTTACTTGTTACTCGGGTCTTTATTGTCTTTTGTTCTTATGCGTGTTTTTCCGAATACATTCTTATTCTTCTTTTAAGGTTATAGATACCTTATATCCAGAATGGTATTAGTGTAACATATATCGTATTTATTCATTCAATTCATTTATATAATTACTATGTAATGATGATCATGTAGAACGAGTCGCATCACATCGTGGAGACGGTATTCCGTAAGTACGCACGAGTGATGATATCAATCCTATGATCGTGGAACTGTATTGGAGTATATATATATTATTTCAGTATCAATATTACTTTATAATAATCATAAATAGTTACTCATTACACCATTATACCCATCCCTATAAAGTGATGGTGGAAAAATAGATTACACCACAGCGTGGAGACGGTATTCCGTACGTACGCACACGCGGTGATTTCATTTTTCCGTAGGATGGATAGAAGGTGAATTAGGGCTGTTTCATATTTATAATAACATATCATTATGTAAGTAATACTGATGTTATTACTTTGTTATGAAACAACTATAGAAGAAGAAGTTGAAGAAGAAAGAAATTGAGAAGATCGGTAATGGTTATTAACTCTTCTTTGAAACGCCTCTTTAAATCCTCCACTTAGGGAACTAAGATTGGTCTTTGAAGAAGACCAGGACCTATAGGATTATTCTAGGGAAGTGGAGAAGGGATTGTGGCAGGGGTTTTCCGAGCTTGAGTGCTCAAATTGGTGTGAGGAGGAGGGGGAGGAGGTGCCCTTTTATAAGGGAGGAGAGGGGCACCTTTGGAATATCTCAAAATATTATTTTATATTAAAGTCAAAATCGGTTTATAATGGTTCCAAAGGGTATTATTTCGAAGATAAAGTGGGGATGGGTCTAAAGAATATCAACCAATAGGATTTAGACAAATTTAGGGTATTATTTTAACCTTATCAATTAGATTTAACTCTAAGTTAAATAATTTAACTTTTACCGTGTCTTTTTGTTTTCTTTCACTATAAGGTTAATACACTTACTATAACATGCCAAACGAACCCCAAATTGTTTATTATTAATATATATATCTATATCTAAGTCATTTGGCCGAACCTTATATTTTTAAGAATAAAATAACAATTAATAATATAATATTTGATTTAAAAACTATTTTGTGTCAATTTTGACACTATTTGATATATGATTTTTGTGAAAGTCATAACAGAATTATATGTTCGAATAAAGTTTATTAAATAAACACTAATATATAATAGTAACCTATAAAATTAGTTAAATTCATAAAAAGTCTCAAATTACATATATTTTGGTGTTTATAACACCAATTATGTCAATATTTCTTTAATAAGATAATTACTGCATCATCTTTGTGTCATAAATAAATTAGATTATATGATGTCTAAAAATTAAAAATAAAATACCATTATGTAGAAAATCTTTTTATATTTCTAATGAATATTTACAATTGAATTTATCTTATGTATAACACTATATTAAAAATTTTTTAGTAACTAAACTTTGATTTTAACTCTTTTAACTCTTCTTTGAATTAAATAATAATAAATGTCCTAATCTAATCCAAGTGGGCCTAAATGATAATATTTTACACTTAAGGTTGTTTTTGGTCGAGATACACTTGTCCAATAGAATTAGGACATGTGTTAGGGTAATAATAATATTATTTTTACCCTTAATTACCCTATTTACTTTTAACTGTGGTAAATAAAAGTAAAAAGTTACTATTCACCAAAAATTATTTTCATCTCATTGAACCACATTTTACTTACTGACATCAACCGTGTCTCTCGGATTTTTGAAATTCCATTCACAGAAGCGGTAAAATTATGTTTTATGAAAAATTCAGTTTTTTAACTACCACTTAGTAGTTTCACTATTCATCAAAAATTGATGTTTTTCAGAACAATGCCAAAATTTCATACTAAGCTATATTTCATATTCCGAATTCAAAAATGCAGTCTATTTTACCAAATTCATAACATAGAAGTTGCATTAATTAATTTTATAATTAAATCCCGCTGTTAAATAGCATGTTTTTAAGAAACAATATTTATCAAAAGATTGACACTTGATTATGTCTGGTTTAAATGTGAAATTACAACCAATGACCAACATTTTATTAAAATGTAAAAATATATTCTAAATATACTTTTAAAACACTCAAATTAATAATTTATCACTATTAATTATTTCGATTAAAAAAAGTTGTTTTTAATTATAATTTAGTAATTTTCACTGTTCATCAGAATATGAAAGTTATCCGAAAGGTACCAAAATTTATCCTTAGGATAAATTCGATACTCTGAATCCAAAAATGAATTCCATTTTGAAAAATAAAATTTACAAAATTTCAAAAAGTGGTTATTACTATTCATAACGGCTAGTTTTAATAATATTTTAATAGCATATCATTGTTTCATGAAACTCAGTATTGCGTACTACACACGCTATCGAGGAAGGTTGTGATTGCGTGTAATGAAAGGCAAGTAAAGGATGCATGTTGTGCAAGCTCTTTTTGGTGTAGCGTACAACACAAGACATTAGTGAAGTTAAAAAGAATATTTTTCAAAAAATCTCAGGCTGTTACATTCTACCCCCCTTAAAATGAATTTCTCCCTCGAAATTCGTCGGGGATATAAGTGGTTTACTACTTGAAAGTTTCTTTAATATAAACCCACATCGTAAAAAGGAATACCAAAACTTGGCTTTAAAAACTAAAGTATGAAATGTAACGATTACCCAAATAAACTAATCACTGGGTTTCCACATAGGTGAAAATATGGATATGGAAGGGAAATCTAACCAGCATGTTCTGATGGAGAGTGGTAGAGAACATGTCTATGGAAAAGACAACAATCACAAATACATAAATTTGTGGTGATCTAAGGTACCATCTGATTAATCAGATATAAGAGCACTAGGACAACATTTTTTGGTTTTCAAGATTATTTCCCAAATGTTGAAGAATTTGAATTAGAATAAATACTTACTTTATTTTGGTACAATCTCACTGTTGTTCGTGAATTGAACAATTTCCACTTCATATCATAAAGAAATTAAGGTGAATTTGTTATTCGTGAAGCACTAGCAGATCATGTGATAAAAGGATGGGTCATTCCATCAATTTCAAACAAAAGTTTAGTAAAAGTTATAAGTCCATCTTATAGTGAGATTAATCTCATATGGTTCCAAAAATGAACTTATACTTCATATATCATACCGCATAACAAAATAAAACTAGTTTCTACTAAACAGGGACATTATGTAGGCCAGTGGTAGGCGATAATGGCCAGTCGCACTTCAGTTGTGGGTTCGATTCCCAAAGCCTTGTCCGAAGCGATGGGCTGCCGCCCGTCCTACAGGTTGTCCTTTTTCTAAAACTATATTACTATAACATCCCATCAATAATACCGAGAAAACTTATATCCTTAAACAATACTAACTTATTTCCAACATAATACATTCCAATCTTTAGGCTTATCCATAATACTGCAGTCCACTCTCATAACATAGTGAAAACGATTACCAGAGATTTAACACCATCGTCGATCCCCATATATCATAAGATATGTTTTGTTGGTCACATTCCAAACATTCAAAGTCCTTAATAATGTATTCTCTTGAATACCCATTGAAACTTAGTGAAAACTTGAATGCAGTTAAAAGTTAACACTTTCCACATACCAAATTCCTCAAAATTCTATATACTCAAACCCTGATATCACTTAGTCCTTATATCAATCATGAGCTCATGAATACTGTTAAACATTTCATTTTCTCATTTTCTCATCATTATGCGCATACCATCTTATTTCCAAAAATATCTCAATCACATTGAATACCACATTAGACCAATACATAAATATTCTAATACTTTATGATACAACATTAATTTGGTATCCCATTACATAAACACTTAATAATTCCACCACATTGTTGTCATATTCAACATCGCCAATAGTGATCGCATGTGACTTCCCTTTGTCCTTTGCCTTTAGTGGTTGTTCTTGTTGATCATCACTAACCCTTGGATTAGGATATTTATTAGCATAATGCCCCATTTCCTTGCACTGGAAGCATGGAAGTGTTGGTGGTGCGTTCTCTGCAGTGTTTGCTTTATTCGCATCATTAGAAACCCTTTTTCCATTACTTCGACACTCAGCTGCTCGATGAACTTCTTTTCCACACTTAAAACATTTTGTAGTCCCTTTAAGACAATCTCCACCATGCTTCTTTCCACACTTTGTGCATAAGGAAACATTCATATTCTTTTCACCATTATTCTGAGATTTCTCCTTGAACTCCATCTTTCGTTTCTTGTCAAAACCATGAGATGGATATGTAACATCAACTTCCATTTCTACCTTGATAGCACAATGCACAATTTCTTCATAGCTACTGAAGTCTCTTATAGATAATGCCCTTCGAAGACTTGGTTTTAAGCCACTAAATAATCGATCAACTTTACTTTCAGGTTGGATGATAATGGCAGATGCATACCTTGCAAGTCTTGTAAATTTCGCTTCGTATATACCAACAGATTCATCATTCTTTTGCTTTAGTTCAAGAAACTCCTTCTCCATCTTTTTTCGAAGAATACGAGGGAAGTACTTATTGAAAAATAAGTTCTTGAACTCGTCCCATTCCATGGACTCAATTTCATCTCTTTGCCTTGTTTTATTGATAAGATTCCACCATTGATCAGCTTCACCTTCCAAACGAAATACTGCTAAGATGACTTTATCATGTTCAGAACATTGAAGAACTGAAAATATCTTTTCAGTGGTACTAATCCATTGTTCAGCAACAAGTGGATCAGAAGACCCACTGAAAGAAGGTCGATGTTGCCTCATGAAGGACTCAATAGAATATTGTTCCCTTCTCTGCTCATTTGGAAGTCCAGAATGATTCATAGCTTGTGTAAATATAGAAATAAGATTTTGCACTCCATCTCCCATAACATTTGTTTTTTCAGGAGAACAATCATTGCATTGTCCATTGCATTGATCAACACGGTTCCTTCGGGTTCTAGCCATCGTCTAAAACCCAAAAAGAATAGTGTGAGAGGAAAAAATCATGCTAGGGAAAACAACATAATAAAGGGGGAGTACCTTCAATATCTAACATATTAGGTTTAATTCTATGATAGTTAGCGTAATTCTAGTACTATAACCTATACGTATACTTAACCTTAGGGACATCCCTAGACATACCTTAGAAATATCTCTAGGGATCTCACTAACGTTTTCACATCCTAGTTTCCAAAGGTTGACTAAACCTTTCCTCTGATACCAACTGTAGAGACCCGATGCCTGACGTACATAGACTTTACATTACTTTTGCGGAATACTTAGTACATAACAAAAACACACACACACAAGGATCGTAATAGTTTAGTGTCTTTGGAAACTCGGAACGTAATCTTCTAATTGTGGTGAAAGATCTTCAATATCTCCCATAAAGATCTTCCCTTTTTTTACCTAAAACATTTCTTTATATCCTGGGGAAAAGAAAACATAAAAGGGTGAGCTCAAATGCTCAGTAAGGGTATACAAAAGAAAAATCAATCACATCATATTCATAAGAACATAACTTTTGGAAATCTTAACCTGCAAAAGAGAGCATAATTTCATAACATGGGATAAATCATGGCAGTGAAATGTAATCACAATAATCATAACATAAAACATGAAACTTTGTGGCATTCACAAATAATCATAGAGAATCATTTCTTGTTAGTCAAGACTCATTGCCAAGACTATCTTAGTGGACAAAGTCCCTTTCTGAATCGAGTAACCCTCGTTTCAGTCCTGTTTCACTGAACCGGTATAACCTACCATTCCAGCCATGTCTATCTCAAGAGATATAAAATATTTACCCAATGCATTGGAGGGAGATATAGGTCCCACCCATCTTATAATGAATCCTTTCTTATGTGTGCCACATAATCATAAACCATACATCATAGCGTAACCCATGTAATAAAAATGGGATTCTTAAAAACATGACATCATAAAACAATTCATATAAGATAAAAGAATTCATAAAAATATTTCCATCACATCATAATCAAATCCATGTAATAATAGGGATAAAAACAGAACCCTTTTATTATCTTAGATGGAAAATAATTTTGATAAAATACTTGAACTCCATTCTTGAGGAAAATATTCTTTCTACTTCAAAGACATTTTTCCTTTCATAACATGTCATACGACTTTAAAATAAAAGAATATGATTAAAAATATACTTGAAAACTTTTAAAGGAAGCTTCTTGGAAATAATGTTTTAAAAATCCATTCATGCCGTATAAGTTAAAAAAATATTCTTCGTACTTTTGTCGGAAAAGTCAAAAAGTACCTCGTACGAAAAATGACACAAGATTCCTTTCATTTATTTTACTAAAAACTCACCGAAGGGTAAAAATGGACTTAAACAATTGTAGGTGGATGGAAATAATATTATGTATGAAACATGGATGTGGATGATAAAATACACCCCAGTAAATACCAAAGTATAAACAATCTCGGATAAAAATCAGATTGTGATATTTTCCTTACCTTAGGTCCGATTTGCTTTGTATGTGTCCGAAGCTCCTGTATAATGGTTTAAATAATGTTATTGACTTATTCCATAATCATACATATTGATATGATATCATATATGGTCATATTCTTAGCTTCTTGTTAGTAATATTTCATAGTTACTTGTTGCTCGGGTCTTTATTGCCTTTTGTTCTTATGCGTGTTTTGCCGAATACATTCTTATTCTTCTTTTAAGGTTATAGATACCTTATATCCAGAATGGTATTAGATTAACATATATCATATTTATTCATTCAATTCATTTATATAATTACTATGTAATGATGATCATGTAGAACGAGTCGCATCACATCGTGGAGACGGTATTCCGTACGTATGCACGAGTGACGATATCGTTCCTATGATCGTGGAACTGTATTGGAGTATATATATATTATTTCAGTATCAATATTACTTTATAATAATCATAAATAGTTACTCATTACACCATTATACCCATCCCTGTAAAGTGATGGTGGAAAAATAGATTACACCATGGCGCGGAGACGGTATTCCGTACGTATGCACGAGCGGTGATTTCATTTTTCCGTAGGATGGATAGAAGGTTAATTAGGGTTGTTTCATATTTATAATAAAATATAATTATGTAAGTAATACTGATGTTATTACTTTGTTATGAAACAACTAAAGAAGAAGAAGTTGAAGAAGAAAGAAATTGAAAAGATCGGTAATGGTTATTACATCTTCTTTGAAACGCCTGTTTGAATCCTCCACTTAGGGAACTAAGATTAGTCTTTGAAGAATACCAGGACCTCTAGGATTATTCTAGGGAAGTGGAGAAGGGATTGTGGAAGGTGTTGGCCGAGCTTGAGTGCTCAAATTGGTGTGAGGAGGAGGGGGAGGAGGTGCCCTTTTATAAGGGAGGAGAGGGGCACCTTTGGAATATCTCAAAATATTATTTTATATTAAAGTCAAAAGCAGTTTATAATGGTTCCAAAGGGTATTATTTAGAATCTAAAGTGGGGATGGGTCGAAATAATATCGACCAATAGGATTTAGACAAGTTTAGGGTATTATTTTAACCTTATCAATTAGATTTAACTCTAAGTTAAATAATTTAACTTTTACCGTGTCTTTTTGTTTTCTTTACCTATAAGGTTAATACACTTACTATAACATGCCAAACGAACCCCAAATTGTTTATTATTAATATATAAATCCTTATCTAAGTCATTTGGCCGAACCTTAGATTTTTAGGAATAAAATAAAAATTAATAATATAATATTTGATTTAAAAACTATTTTGTGTCAATTTTGTCACTATTTGATATATGATTTTTTTGAAAGTCATAACAGAATTATATGTTCGAATAAAGTTGATTAAATCAACACTGATATATCATAGTAACCTAGAAAATTAGTGAAATTCATAAAAAGTCTCAAATGACATTTATTTTGGTGTTTATAACACCAATTATGTCAATATTTCATGAATAAGATAATTACTGCGTCATCTTTGTGTCATAAATAAATTAGATTATTTGATGTCTAAAAATTAAAAATAAAATACCATTATGTAGGAAATCTTTTTTATATTTCTAATTAATATTTACAATCGAATTTATCTTATGTATAACCATATATTAAAAATGTTTTAGTAAATAAACGTTGATTTTAACTCTTTTAACTCTTCTTTGAATTAAATAATAATAAATGTCCTAATCTAATCCATGTGGGCCTAAATGATAATATTTTACCCTTAAGGTTGTTTTTGGTCGAGATACACTTGTCCAATAGAATTAGGACATGTGTTAGGGTAATAATAATATCATTTTTACCCTCAATTACCCTATTTACTTTTAACTGTGGTAAATAAAAGTAAAAAGTTACTATTCACCAAAAATTATTTTCATCTCATTGAACCACATTTTACTTACTAACATCAACCGTGTCTCTCGGATTTTTGAAATTCCATTCACAGAAGCGGTAAAATTATGTTTTATGAAAAATTCAGTTTTTTAACTACCACTTAGTAGTTTCACTATTCATCAAAAATTGATGTTTTTCAGAACAATGCCAAAATTTCATCCTAAGCTATATTTCATATTCGGAATTCAAAAATGAAGTCTATTTTACCAAATTCATAACATATATGTTGCATTAATTAATTTTATAATTAAATCCCGCTGTTAAATAGCATGTTTTTAAGAAACAATATTTATCAAAAGATTGACACTTGATTATGTCTGGTTTAAATGTGAAATTACAACCAATGACCAACATTGTATTAAAATGTAAAAATATATTCTAAATATACTTTTAAACCACTCAAATTAATAATTTATCACTATTAATTATATCGATTAAAAAAAGTTGTTTTTAATTATAATTTAGTAATTTTCACTATTCATCATAATATGAAAGTTATCTGAAAGGTACCAAAATTTCACCTTAGGCTAAATTCGATACTCTGAATCCAAAAATGATTTCCATTTTGAAAAATAAAATTTACAAAATTTCAAAAAGTGGTTAATACTATTCAAAACAGCTAGTTTTAATAATATTTTAATAGCATATCGTTGTTTCGTGAAACTCAGTATTGTGTACTACACACGCTATCGAGGAAGGTTGTGATTGCGTGTAATGCAAGGCAAGTTGAGGATGCGTGTTGTGCAAGATCCTTTTGGTGTAGCGTATAACACAATACATTAGTGAAGTTAAAAAGAATATTTTTCATAAAATCTCGGGCTGTTACAGTAAGATAGATACCTTTAAATAGGTTTAGATAAATAAGTTCTTTTGACATAGTAACCTCATATCAATTCTATGACCATCCATTTACTTTAGGTTAAATGTATAGTTTTAATAACATTATCATAGATGTGTTGTGTTTTTAAAGAAACCCTTAATGTTTTATTTTTATATTTTCACTATGATTTCTACATTGTATAGTTGTTTTGTTTTACTTTTACGATTATCGGTCAAATTTATCATTTTATTTATTATACTCTTATTTACACTAATTTTTATATTTATCAGAATTTTATAACTTATCTTAAACAAACTATTTTAGGGGACCATTAATTTATAGAAATTTTTTTAACGAAATTTACCCCCCCCCCCCCCAACTCTTATATAATTATTAGTATTATATGTATGTCTTTCATATATACCTAAGAAAACAATTAGTATCAGAGCCTTTTAATACTTGTATCAAGATCTTATTTATTTAATTTTTACTAATACCAACCCTTGGTATCAATGTATTCCTATAAATTTTAGATTTTATTCCTTCTTATTTCTTTAATTTTCATTTTTTTGGTAATTCTTATACTAATAACATGTAGATAAAAGTTTCTTAGGGAATTAAATCCACTTATAACTCATAACTACAAAAATCCTATAAGATCACTTATTGTTGGTAGAATGTATTTTGAATACTAGTTTGATATAATGAATATTTTTTATTAATACCAATGGAAATAAATTTCTTATGATTATTGTTTAATATAGTGTTCTAGATGAGGAGGTGATACATTTTACTAATGAAGAATAATGTGAATATTAGGAAAATTACAAGGTCGAAAATACTTTGTTGTGATTTATAACCCAAAAAAATTATATCCAAATATCTTCTTATGAAATATAAAATATAATATAAAAATATTTGGTATTTTATCATTTTTGAATAACTAATGTTCCAGAATCTTGATGGTAAATTTTATGATTTGATTAAAAAACTATTGATGTTTTACTTGGTGAGGTTGAATGAAAAATGCATTGAAGGGTCATGACTTTAAAAAATAGATTTCAATATTCGGGTGAGAAATATTGAACAAATTAATATCTTGTAAAAAATATTAAATACTTTCATATGAAGGAATGATAATCAAAAGTAACTACTATTCATGACACAGAATATTTTACAAAGCTAGTTTTTGATGTATCGTTAGTAATTTAATGAAATTTGAGAACTAAATGTATAGATTTTCTAAGAAGACAGAAATAAATAATAGAATTACTTTCCCTTACACCTCTAGTAATTTAATATTTGGTAGTCAATATTATAAGTCTTATAATGTAAATAGAAAGTATTAACATGTTCCATATATTAGTCATTCAAAAGATAGTGAGGGATATCATTCAAATCATTCAAGACAAATTAATAGAATCCTGAGACAAAATAAAATTTTATATGACATATGTAATGATATAAATGAGAATATTTAGGAAATAGTTTCTTCTTATAAATTTTTATATTTTAGAAATATTATACATATAAGTCTGAATTTTTTGTGGTTTAAAATAAATAAAATTAATAAAAAAAATAGAAGGACATGAAATATTTTTGTACTATTAATGGTTCCTATATTGGTAATGAAGATTTATCCTATAATAGAAATATTTAAACTGATGACAATGATTATAGAAATATATTTGGTTTTTATTAAATATTTTCTCAGAATAATATTTGTTTGATGTGAATGTTATGTCTTAAAACATTTGGTTAAATGTATCATAATTCTATGATTACTTTTAAATGAAATGAAAAAATATATATTTCATATTTATTGGAATTTTATAAAGATCTTCCATAAATTCCATAAATGTTCAAGTATATGGATTTTCATGAAATAAAGAATAAAAATATATAAATAAAACATAAGTCATATTAACCTGATATAGTCTAAGCTGGTGAAAGGGTTTTTAAATCTTGTATCAAAATATAATAATTTAACTTCTGATCTAGGTGGAAACTCTATTTTAATCCTGATTAATGGTGATTATAAATTTATAGTTAAATTTGTTTTTTATGTTTCTATTTTGAGAGAATAATTTTAAAATTTTACATCCAAAATGAAGACGTATAATACAAATCTTATATATTTAAAAAAAACAAAACATATTTTTATTAAGTTTTAATTTTGTTAATTCACATTTTAAATCAAATTAATTTTTTTCAAAATTTGTACCCCTTGAAAAAAATTAAAGCAGGTTAAACTTGAGGAAACTTTTTAATTTCAACAAATATTAACCATTTGAATTTCATATATCTTATATTTTTATAAAATTATATGTTGTACAATATAAAAGAGTAAAAAATATATTTATTCCTAAAGTAATTTTTTTCTAACATTAATAAACCTAAGAAAATGTGGGTACGAAACTCTTAATTTCATTATTTTTAGTATAAATATATTAAAAAATATTTGAACATGTGGTATATGGATAGTTTATTTTCTAAACATATTACTGAATATAAGTTCAATTTCTAGAAACTTATAAAAATTAAAGCATAGATGAGTCACTATTGGAGACAATTCTGAGAACAGGTATATGTGTTGTTTTTCTTTTTTGGAAAAAATATTAATTTTGATGTTTTATCAGTCTTTTTACTTAAAAAAATCTCATCCACATAAGTAAATTATTTTATGAAGCATTCTGCATGAATTTTTAGAATAAATAGTGTAATTTTTAAAGTTCTGATAGAGTTCCGGTTTTATCTTCTAATGGGAAATGTAATGTTTACATCTTAAACATAAAATTCCCTTATAGTAAATATTTACCTTTTTATCTATTATTAATGATTGTTCAGAGTTTTAGACTAGGCATATAGGTATCTATAATTTTCATATCTTGTCTAATATTTCTAATAAAGGACATGTTAGAGATTTATCAGAAATTATGTTCAATTAAATTAGGGTCAAAGATCGTAATTAGTATCTTAAGCAACATAATTATTTCATTAAAAAAATAGTGAAATATAAACTTCCTTTGTGTTATAATAAGTGCACATGGATATTTTTTTTCCTATAGAAACATAATTTATAAGAGACAAAAAATTATGTTTTACTTGATTATTCAACTATATTTAATTAGACGTGTTTTCAAATAATTCCATCTAAAGCACTCTCTGGATTAAAGAGTTTTGTTTCATTCATTTAAATTTTTAGAAACCTACGTTTTTTTACTATCAATGTTAACAGAGGTATAGACTTTCAAAATTATAATTTCAAGACTTTTTGTAATGAAAGATTGATTACATATAATTTTTCTACACAAATAACACCTCAATAAAATTGTGTGGTTGAATTAATAAATAATACTCTTCATAAAATTACATGTCTTAAAATAAATAAATATTTAGTGGATAATTTTTTTAGAATAATTATAAAATACTACATGTTATATTATAAATCATATTTTACACAAACCTATTTTGAATAAATCACCTTATGAATTATAGGATGATATAAATCTATATATTTCTTATTTAAGAGTTTTTAGATGTAAATAATTTGTCTTTAATACTATATATCCATGTGCACTTATAGATTTTTTTCACATAAATTGGTTATCATATAAATTATTTATCATCTCAATAAATATTCTTTAATATTTGATGAAGGAATTATACTTGGTAATCCAATAAATTTTAAGAATTATAGAGTTTCTAATCAATGTTATAATTCTCTCAATGAATATGTAAATCTTAAATTTGGGGAAATTTATCCATACTTGTTTTCATAACATATAAATATTGTACCATCGAACTATGATTTAGAAGACCTTTTGTTTTAGAAGATAGTATGCAACGAATATATGTTAACATACTAAAAATTATAACAAATGAATTTAATTAAGTATTAGATAGACAAAAAATAGGAAATATATTATTATAATAAGGGAAAAATTCCTTTTTTACCTAAATATCATAATATCTTAAGAAACAATCCATGTGATTATATCATTGGTGATATAATGCAAACCATTAAAACTCATAATTTCAAAAAAAAAGACTGTAAATGTATTTTATTTCTATCATATATTGAACCTAAAATGGAATATAAAATATGGATAGTTTCTATGTAAGTTGAACTTAATCAATTTTAGAGGAAAAATGTTATTTGACTTTGATTGAGATGACTAAATATATTTTACATATATGAGAAAATTTGTTCCTTAAAAATAATAGTAATGAAAATGGTGTTATTCTATATAATAAATAATGGGTTTTTTTCCAATCTATATAATGAATAATATGGAATATTTTTTTGTAAAACTTCTTCACTGATATACAGACACAATTAAAATTTTATACTATTAAACAATTTATCTCATTTTAACTTTACTCTTTTTAAATAGATATCAATATTATATTCCATAATATACAATGTACTAGATGAGGTATATATAAATTATCCACCAATATTTGAAAATATATATTTTTTAAAACATGATTTT
Source organism: Viscum album (assembly GCA_963277665.1). NCBI lineage: Eukaryota > Viridiplantae > Streptophyta > Magnoliopsida > Santalales > Viscaceae > Viscum > Viscum album. The sequence goes on along the minus strand of OY728165.1, from coordinate 63,156,239 downwards.
CAACATATTAATGAACTCTAGGAACTTATCTAAGCTCTAAAAGTTTTATATGAGAGTTTATCTATATTTATACTTCAATTCAATATCTTCAAAGTAATGGAAAATATAATTATTTTTATAAAAAAAAAGTTTCTATGGGAATCATCATTATTCATATTTATGTTGATGAAATAATTTTTGTTAAAACTCCAAAAACACTTACTAATAGTTTCTCAGAACATATGCATAGCGAGTTCTTAATGAGCATGATGGGTGAAAATAAATTTTTCCTTTATTTTAAAATTTCTCAAAATAAAAAATGAAATATTTTAACAAAAAATAATTTTAAATGATAATTAATTAAATAACTTGGTATTGATAATTATTATTTTATAAATACGTAGATTGGTACCGCCTGAAAATTAGATCTTGAGGAACTTAGAAAATAAATAGATCAAAAACTGTATACATGGATGATTAGAAATTAACTATAATTTACTAAAAAATAACCAAATATTATATTTTTTTTATTGTACATGATATTTTGAAATAATCCAAAGTAATTAAACATTAATTTGGTTATGTGTGCTTTCTATTATCTTTTTGATACTTCCAAACATATATTGTTTTATTCTTACAAAACTAAATTTACACAAATATCTATTTTTATATTAACTTTGGAAAATTTATAATGGATCATAAGAGTACTTATATAACTTTTTTGTTCATATATTAATATTTAGATTCATTATCTAGTAATAAAAAACACTTAGTTTCACATTCCAATGCTAAATTTGGATATTTGTAAGCTATAAATTATTGCACTCATGTACTTTTGTTGCATCACATAATCATATATTTTGGATTGATTTTTACTCAAAGGATTATTAATTTTTATAGATAAATTGTTATTTCTCATTCTATGAACCTAAAACATCATCCACATATAAATAACATATTTAAAATAAACTAATTTCTTAGTTATCACACACAAAAGGTGATATTATTATAAATTTTATCAGGAAAAAAAATTAGTTTTCTTACATTTATAATAATCTGTTAAATTCCAATAGATTTGAATATATTAAATATAATTTCATTATGATCAATATAAAATGATCATAATTTGTTATTTTTTGTATTTATTTAACTACATTAAATAATTATTTGGGAAAGGGGGATAAATTCTTTATTTTTTAAAACAATGCTAAATATTCTTTATAGGTTACACTTAATTTTCATTAAAGTGATTATAAAATTTTTGTATTATTTTATGACCATTTATCAAAAACAAAATTTTCATATGTTATCATTTTTATTATTCAAATTGAATATGTAATTCCAATGGTGGTATTTTATGACAATTATTTCATGAAAATGATAAAAAATAAATATGTTAATTTTTTTCTCATATAACACTTGAAATTTAATCTTGGAAGTTTACATTAATTTTTAAAAAAGAAAAAGAAAATTATTTGTATAATCATTTTGACCTCTATTCATATGAATTATAAGATAAATTTTTAAACTAATTTCTGAATCATATTTGAAAAAAGAAGATCCCACATAAGAATTAACAAATAGCTTCTGAAAAGGGTATGCAATTAAAATAATATCATTTGGTTATTATCTTAAAAATAAATTTAATAGATTTTTCTAAAAGATTTAATTGCCTTTATCCTGCTAATCACTTTATTAATCCTTTATAGTATTTCCTTTTTAATTATTTTATATATGGGGGTATCATTATTTATTTTCAATTCATCTTTTTTTATTTTATCCTTTGGATTATTTTTTTGAAAATATAAAGGGGGACAAATCAATAAAAAATTGAGATTGCATTAGTTTTTATGTATTCTAATGATTATTGTTTTTTATAATTTTTTTCTTATATATTTTATTTTAAAATGTGGATAAATTAATCAAAATGAAGACATTTCTCCTTAGGGATAGTTTATATATTTTCAAGATATTTTTCTTTTAAATTTACATCTCAAACTTTGCCATACATTTTTTTATTTTTTCAATAAAGAGGATATTTTTGAGTCATTGGTTTTGAAAAACCAAATACACAAACATTTGAATTCTATATAATCATGTTGTTTTTAAGTTTCATGTCATACATGATCAAAATCTAGTAGTTGTATTTTCTACGATTCTACCCTTAGTTAAAGTATAGTGAATATCCAAATATCTAATGTTTTTATTATAATGTTCATATATTTTATAATAGATCATTACAATGGTTTTTTCAAACTTCCTCATAAGATGAGAAGCTATATTGATTTTACCAATAGATGGTGAAGAAACGTTTGATGTTTTTGAAACTAATATAAATGAGTGAGGAATAAAAAAATTGGATTTAGTTAAAATGACATCTATAAATTAGACCAAATCCTTGTGGATTAGGAGAACCACATACATTGGGAATTTGAAAGAAATAGCTTCTATTATTTTTTTGAGGTTATGAAACTGCATGTTTATATGAGTGCTTGTGGTCAATGCAATTTTCTTTCAGATTTTTTTGTTAATATAAACCAATATATGAGGTTTAATTGTAAATATTATTAGTATTTTACATTTTATTTGTCGATTTTATAAACCATCATGATCATGTGATTTCATGAGAATGATATATCTTGCTTCAATAATTACTATCGAGAGCTTCAAGGTTGTAGAAGTAGAAAAATGTCGATCATTTTTTATTGAGGGCTATCATGATAATAAAATAGGTAGTTATAATTAGTTTTTTATAGATTTATTTCATTATGATGTGATGACTTTTAAGATTTATACACTACCTTAGTATCATATTTCTTCCAATTTTTCTAGTTTTAGTTTAATATTAAAGATTATGTTTATATATGGTTCCATTGTAAAAGAATTCTGTATTCTATTATAATATTTTTATTTTGATCATATAATGATAAAATAGTTCATGATATGAATTATAATTTATATAATTTTATGTTCACTGAATTCATTAAGATAATGTCAAAGTAGATTATGATTTTTTATTCAAGGTGAATCTCTAGGGTAAGATATCGCTAGTGAATACCTTTTTCAATGAAGTTTAGGGATATGATTTGATCTTCTAATATTATTTATCTAAGAATTTATGGGGATTAGGAACTTGTATCATTTAGATCTGGGTATTGATCCTCATACCTCATTATATTAAAAGTGATGAGTATTTGTTAAATGAACTTTGATATTTTTGAATAATATTTTTCAAAGGTATAGTGATTGTTATCTGAAACCACACATCATTGATACATTATGTTTTATTTTTTCAACTAATTATACTATATTGGGATAGTTCAAAACATTTGAATTGATTAATTCTACCATTTTTACTATCTTATTTCTTTTATTAGTTTAGAAAATGTAAATTATAAACTACATTTTATATATAGTGGGACAAAAATTATGTTTATAAAAACATAAAATCACATACCCCACCCCTTGAATCATTATTTTTAATATAAAAAAAGGAAATCTCATCTTCCCATGATAAAGGGAAACATTTAGAAATACATTATAAATGACCTTGAACTCAAAATATGTCCTCCTAAATTCAAAATAAGATGTCTAATGGTCTTTATCAACTTTTATCCACACATGAATAAGTTATACTATCTTTTTCATTCTATACACCAAATATGGTATAATAGTTATTGACCCTCCAACCTCAATCCATAAAAAATGATATTTTTAATCCCTCTGATAAAATTCCTCAAACATAGAAATATTAATGAATGAGTGATAAGAATTATAATAGAAAAATATTACCAAATTAAAATGCACTACACACAATTCAATGAATTCAAGAATGCGTCCATGCAATATCTCATCTAGTTTTAATTTTTTCCACTCTTTTTTATCATCCATTTGGAAATTAATGATATTTGTAAGGCATAAGTAAATTCCCAAAGCATACGAAAGACTATTCTATACAATCAAGGTAAAATAAGGATCTCAAAAAAGATGATTTTACCTATTCCCCATAAATATTATATTAGGTGGAAGGTATATTTAGTGATAGATACACTAAGGTGGGGTGAATTAGGTTATTAGAAATATTTGAATTAAATACTTAATCCTCAAACACTCACTTTCCTAAATTATATTGGTATTATTATTAGTATGGTCATTATTATGTTATTATTTAGATGATGCTATGATTATTATTTAACAAAAAATTACATTAATATAATTCAATAAATGATTCCTTAATAGACAAACACATATTTATTTCATATAAAAGTAAGTACAACATACGCAAAAGGAACATGAATTTTTATTTGTTCACCCACATTAGGATAATCCAAGGAGCATACAACAACAATGTTTTGATGTACCTTAATTTGTTAAATGAATCGCATGGTGGTGGGTTTAGAAAAGATAAATCCAATCCTTGGGTGGAATCCATTTGTAATATTTACATATTATAACACCATGTGATTTTAATATATTATTTTCTTTAAATATGCCAATGTGTAACATAGGCTTCTTCACACACACCACTGAACGTTAATGGGAGAATGAAATATTTAAATAAAATATAAATATTTACGTATGATCATCCAAACCATGCCATTGAATTAGCATTAATGAATAGGATAAACCAATTTGTGAAATATTTAATGAAAGAAAACAAATGATACAATTAATATGAATGAAATTAAATTTTTATAGTTAAAATGACTAATAAGATCATTTTAATCATAGAATTGAATTGTTTCCAAAAACAAGTACCTTTTATATACAATGATTGTTTATCATTACAAAACTATGAATAATTTATGGTTATATATATTGTTATAAATAATTTTTTACCACTAATTAGTAAATTATAAGAAATAAGAATAAGAATATAATGTTTTATAAAAGGACATTTTTTCCGATAATAATAGTATTTCATAATTTTATTTTAAAGATAAATTTTAAGATTTTGGAATTTTAAATTGAAAATATGAAAAAATGGATTCTTCCTAGTAGTATTTTATTAATAATATTTTATTTTTATTTTTCTAGAAATATCAATTTTATGGTGAATAATTGAAAATATTGTTTTTAGAAATATCATGATTTAATAAAATTATTAGTATAAAAGTATTCCATATAATGTTATGAAATAATTATATATATATATATATTATAAGTGAAACTTAAATAAAAAATTATATTTAATTTTTTTATAAAAATTGATATCTAATATTTTAGAACTTAAGTAATATTTTTCTAATGAAATTTTATAAACATGTTATGCATTTACTATTTAAAAAAACTAGATCTTTTATAAATTGAATTAAAAATTTGTTTAAAATTTGGAATCAATTGGTCCAAATTAATTAATATGGGCTATTTTATTCTTATGCATAAAGGATAAATTACTTTGGTAAAAACTATTTATGATGGTAATAGTAAATTAGGATTGAAAGGGTTTAACCTATAGAAAAATGATAAAAGAAAATGTTAAAAGCATGTGTTTTAATTAGTGCTTGAGTAAATTATTAACCTTATCTCTTACTAACTCCTTTATTTATAAATTTTAGATCCAATTTCCTTGAATATGGATTCCCATTATTAAAATGATATGAGAATTTACAAAAAATTTATCCCATCTAACTTACGGAATATGCCTCTCCCCTCCCTTTAAATACCACTCCATAATTTAGATTTTCACTTGAAACCCTACTAAATTTCCTTACCCATGAATTATATATTTATTATATTAGCTTCTATTTTCATGATTTTATCCTAAACCCTAAATTTCCAAGCGATCCTCCCTGGAAATCTAAAAGTTCTAAACGTGGGTAATCCATTTTACTTAACGTATTTCCTTTCTATCTAACCTTTAGAATTATAATTTTATCATATCTATCTGGTAAATGGTTATTAGTTATATACATGTAGTTATTATGTTAATGGAGTTACCATTAACAAACATTCCCCTTTTCCCCAAAGGAAATAAAAAACGACATTTATGCATATCTGCAGATTATCGCCTCTATGAAGGGTCATGTTTCATTTTCCATAATCAACTTATTCAGAAGGTCCTAATTTTGAATTTAATAAATAATTATGATATTTATAAAATATTTCATATTATTAAATTACAAAAAAAATATTATACATTTATCTCATTCTTTGAAAATGAAATCATCATCCATGCGTATGAACCGACTAGCACATCCATGGAATGATGAGTTTCGTTTTTTCATTATAGACATTAATGTTGATTCCTAAGAATGGTTTTAATATATAAAAATGATGTTTATTATAGAATTAAGGTCATTTTTTGAAAAATTGGATAACATATTGATGATATTATCCAAAAATGATCATCAATAATTAAATCATTTAAAAATCATAATAAGAGGAAAATAATTTTATACATATTATATAATATTTTTATATCCATTAATTCTTCAGCTACTTATTAAAATATTGAATTATCATAAAATAAATAATAAATAATATCAGTATCTTCTGGTATAAAGATATTACAACTAAGACACCACATAAGAATCCATTAAATATGGTTTGTTTATGTTTGGGTTAGTATTACTACCTACTTGAATAATGTTATGAATTTATATCATCGATGAATCTGGGGAATTAATTACTGGGATAATATTATATAAATATAAACTACTATAAAACATGACTTTAATAGCACTGGGCTTTATCAACCATAGAAAAAACCACACATAAAGGTACCTTTTATGAGTGCTAAAAATCGCTAATAAAGGGAACATTTTTTCAGAGTTAAAAAATAACACTGATAAAAGAAACCATTTATCATCCCTTTTTAGCACAGAAAGTAGATAGCTTTTATCAAGGAATTTTTCAGCACTGATAAAAGGCACTCTTTATCAGTGCTTTATTTTTAGCAATTATAAAGGGTACCGTTTATCAACGATTAATTTTTAGCACTGATAAAGGGTATCCTTTATGAGTGCTTCTTTAGAACTGATAAATGACTCGAATAAAATGAAATAATTATACAAATAAAAATAAAAAATGAGTAAATTCAAAAGGTATTAGAAATTTTATAAATTAAATAATTGTTAAAAAAATTACAAAATTTATTATATATATATATATATATATCTATTATAAATGTAAATAAAACATATTTATTAATAATATATGTATGTAAAATGAATAAAATAAAAAAATTAAACAGATAAAAATTAAAAATGAGTAAATTATGAAATATATTATGCATTTTATTAATTAAATAATTATTGATAAAAATGAATAAATTAAATAAACATATATAAATTATAAATATTAATAAATATTATATATTTTATATAGATATGTAAAATGAAGAAATTATAATAATTAAACAAATTAAAAATGAGAAAATTGTAATTATTAAACAAAAAATTAAAAATGAATATACTAAAAAATTATTAAAAAAATAATTAATGAAACAATTATTTAAAAAAATGATTAATTTTAATATATATATATATATATAAATTGTAAATTGTAATAAATAATATAAATTAAATATAAATATAAAAAATGAATAAAATCTAATAATTAAAAACATATTAACGTCTTATTCAATTTTACTAGTTTTTATACATAATTACTCATTAATATATTTAATATAGATTTTTCTATATATATATTTTTATATATATATTTATTAATATATATAATATTTTCTAAAATATGATTTATATATAAAAATATTTATGATTTCATTTAATAAGTCATATAATTGGTGAATAATGGTTTATAATGAAAAAATAATATTAATTAAAAATATTGACTAATTTGATTGAGTAATGAACAAAATTGAATGTCACTTGATTTTTAAAATTATCATATATCAGATGTGTGTTAAGTTTATTTCACAAACATATATAGGTAATTAAAATATTCTTATACGTAACTCATGCACACATATATTTATGTAATTAATAAAATCTTATATTGAAACACAAAAACATTATATTTATGTAATTTGTTCAGTTTTATTATTCATTTTAGAATTTCATTACATTTAATATATTATTATTTTAATCGGTAAACGTTATTTAATTATTTTAAATATTATTATAGTTAGGTATTATTTATTCATTTTAACTTGTTTTTATTTTTTATATTTATTTTTGGAATTTAATCATTTCTGATATTTATTTATATAAATTTGTTTACTATGCTTTCATATTCTAAATATGTATTCACCATTTTTTAAATATATATCCATATTTTTTAAGAATTTTTATTCAATTAATAAAACTTATCCATTTATTCAATATTTTTATACTGTGCTCATTTTAAATTATTAAATTTTACTCATTTTTTGACATGCATGAATTTAAAATTATATTAATTCATTAATAATGTTAAAAATATATTTGTAAATAAATATTTATAAATAAATATTTTTATAAATGTATATTTACTATATTTATTAATCTATATATTTATAATTATAAATAAATAAATATTATTAATAAAAAATATATATATGTATATATAATTATTAGTAAATAATTATATGTATTTAAATAACTATAAAATTGTAGTAAATTCATTTAAATAACTAATATATTTATTATACTTATATTTATATTTATATTTATTAATTATATATATATAGAATTATATAAATATATATAATGATATTAATATATATAATGATATAAATATATAAATATTATTTTTAAAGTATTTATATAATCATAAAAAATAATTATAAATAAATAATTATATATTTAAATAATTTTAAAATTATAATATATATATTTCAATAATGAATATTTTTATCATATTTATATTTATATTTATATTTATATATATATATTAAATATATATATAATTATATAAATATATATAATGATATAAATATGTTTATAAATATAAATTTATAACAAATATATTTAAATAATGATTGTATTTACTATATTCATATTTATATATATTTATTAACTATGTATATAATTATATAAATTTATATAATGATATAAATATATTTATAATTATAAATAAATAATTTTAAATGTATTGAAAAATATATTTTCTTATAAATATATATATTTACTATATTTATAAAATTATATATTTATAATTATAAATAAAAATATAATTTTATTAAAGAAAATATTTATATAGTAATAAATAAATAATCATATATTTAAATTATTTAAAAATTATAATAAATATATTTAAATAATTTATATATTTAACATATATAATTATATTAATATATATAATGATATAAATAAATTTATAATCATAAAAAAATATTTATAAATATATTTCAAAAATAATAATTTATAATATTAATTATAAATCCTTTATTAGTGCTAAAGATTTAATTCTGAAAATGATGCCTTTTATTAGTGCATCTTTAGTAGTGATAATGATAGAGCTTCATTAGCACTAAAACTCGCTGATAAAAGACATATTTATCATTGCTAAAACTTTATCACTGATAAATATGGATTGTATCAGTGCTTTTTTAGTGACGCTAAAGCTCAATATTTATCAGTTCTTATTAATTTATCACTAATAAAATGTAGCTTTATCAGCACAATTTTTTATACACTGATAAAACACTCCCCATTCTATTTCAAAAAAACCCAAACTGTGACTAATTCATTCATGATTCCAATGCTTTCATGGAATTATCCTACTCTTAGTGTTCCTCCTAAACTTTCTCTTGAAAAAATTGATGCTCAAATCCACGGTTTGTTATTTTCTCATTATCCTTACTCGTGGAATTCTTGTTTGAGTTCTTAATAAAATTATTTTTCTTATATATTTTCTAATAGTTGAAAAATTTAGGAGTTTACCCATTTTCATTTATTTTTGTGCTCTATTGTTTATTCTCTCACACTATTCATTACCTTTTTTTCACTGTTGATCCATTTTAAGAAATCTCCATTCTCATTTACTACATCAATGTGGGTGTTTCTTTCCCTTCTTCTTCAACAAAAGATTTCTAATTTCTTTCACTCGATTTAACTACATTTGGATCTCCTTTGCACCCTACTTCACATAACTACTGTAGAATTGATATCTTATAACTTCCTCTATTTTTCCTTATTTTTCTATGCATTTCTCTCATTGATTTAAATGGATTCTTGGAGGTAAATAATTATTTTTTCTCCCTTCGCATTCTCTTATCCTACAACTACCTTTTTCTATCAGTTTTCATTTAACCCAAAAACCCATTTTCATATGAGGTTTGAATATATTTTTTGGGTAGACCAAATTTTGTGTCTTTTGTCATTTCCATGTGGAGATATTTTCTAGGGATAGTGTTCATTATCCCCCAAAACAAATATTTCCCCACCTTTTATGGTGTTTATTTTATTTCAACTCATTTATTAAATAGTTCATGAGAGTCTTTTTCTATCAAAATTATATTCTTATAAATATATTCATATATTTGGTGCCCATTATGGGTTCATTTTTTCATGCCTTATATGTAGGCCATAATGGTTTTTCATCGATATTAGAATATTTTTTATAATACTATTTATTTATGATTTTTAAGTGTTTCTGTAAATGTATAAGAGGGTATTTTTATTTAACAAAATGAATATAAAATGTTTGTGGACCTCTTTTAAGTTCCAAAGGATGTAACAAATGGTTTAAGGGTTTTTTAAATAATGAATTTGTATTATTATTATTTGAATCAAATGAGAGGAATGATTTGTTTTCAATGTGTTGATATCAATTATGTTTTCAAAATACATTTATAACATATTTTTAAAAAATGAGTTTTAGGCCTTTATGTAATTTCAAAATGGTATTTTTAGTTTTTAACAAGGATGGTTTTGTAACAATATGTTCACCAATCCAATTTGTAAAGACCCTGACCCTAGTATCCTGTAGTTGCTGCCTTATAAAATTACATTAGTAATAAGAAAAGGTGATCACATCCAAATGGACCAAATAGTTTAGAATATTTAGAAAATCAAATACAAAAAACAATTTTACCTTACAACATTGAAAGGGAAAAACATAAACACTCCCTTAGAAACACCCATAAACTACTATATTATCTTAAAAAGTCATTCATAATATACATCTTTGAATCTTGGTGAAAAATAAAACATATGAAATGGGTGACATCATATGATTTGTAACGGTAAGAAATAAAGATGAATCTAATATAAACATTGATAATATGTCAGGGTGAATAACTAAATACACATTACATTAAAATATAATCCTGATCCTATTATAGAAGGAATAAAAGATGAATTTATAATGACATATAAACAAAAATATGATAATGAAATAGAACCATGAATGTTCTACTAGTCTAATAATCTCATGTATTATCAATTACAAATAACATAATTATGAAATGCATAATTATGGAAATCTAAAACATACCGTCGAGGCCATGGTTAAAACATATGAAAATAAATGTTAATGCCTCATCCAAATCCATATCTAAAAATAAATGGGCAAGGCCTCAGCCAAGTCCAAATCTGTTTTGTATCATGAGATCTACAAAAGTATTTAGTTGATATATTGGGCCATATCCACCACTTAATAATTTTAATTAATTCCTCATATGAATGGGGAGAAATTTAAACAGCATTTACATATAAAATTTAAATCACTTTACCCAATTAGTGAACATAATATCTAACCATTCAGTGTAATATGCTGAATTGTATCAAGATAGAACATTTATAGTCAAACTAATATTAAACAATTTATTAAAATATGGTATATTATATCATATAATATTAATCATAAGATTCAACATAGGGTTTTTGATTCGATGAAAATACTATATTAAAATCATCGAGGAATTTTTGAGGGATATACCCTTTTTTACATTGCAAAGAAGAGTTATTTTTAGAAAAAAATAAGTTTTATTTGTAATAAAATCATTTTTTAAATATATATATCTCAGAAGAAAAATTTAATTTTAATGAAATTATTTTTGATTCATAAATTATGTCCAATTAAATTGAAAAACATAGAAATAGTTTATAATAAACTTTAGAAATGGTCTACTTCAGTGTGGATTGAGGTAAAATATAAAAGAGTCTTTAACGAAAAAAAGAGCTTAATTATTTACATAGAACCAAAAAAATATATAATATAATTTTCATTATAAAAAATTTTATTATATAAAAATATTGTTTTCTAATAAATTATTATGGAGTGTACATGAAAATGGGCATGAAATTAGAAAGTTCCCTTAAATCGGTCTTGCTTATCGAGAGGAATTGAAAATAGAACATTGTCAAACATGTATTTCCCCATAAAATAAAGATAAACAGATATAGATACGTGATTTTTTAACATAGAAACATAATTTATATGAATTATATAAAAGGAATGAATAATTACATTAGGATAAGGATAGATAATGTGTAACACGAATGAAAAATGGAGGTTTGATGAAAATATCTTACCTTATGCCTAAAAGTGTTCTCCGCTTCCACTTAATGTCATGGATAATAAAATTAGATTCATTAATAATATAATTAAAATCCTAATAAATATTTATTTGTTTTATTATAATTTTAATAAATTAATGTATGTACTTTTTTATGAGTAATGAAATTCAATTTCTTCATTCGGGAGTATTCTTTTCCATAGTTTTCAGGATTGGTTTACTTGTATACTTCTATTAAAGATCATGTGAAATGGTAATAGTTATCCATAATTAAAATTATATGTTATTAATGAACCTATAGGATATTTAATTATTTTATATATATTTTTTAGATATTACTTTTATTAATAAGATAAATCATTACTGATAACCATTTAGATTATTTTGGTGTTTATTCGATCATCACGAACTATTTATGTCTTATATATTAATATTACGTATATATTCTAGTTATAGAACATTTAACAAGGTTTATTTCATATAATAAAGTATTTTTTAAAATTAAAAATGGTAATATGACCCACCCTAAACTCATAATTTAAAAACAAAAACAGATCGTCCATGAAGGTAGTAAACCAGCACCACACAGATGATGGTTTCATTTTTAGAATAAAAAGCAGAAGATAAGAGAATTGATGGTTTATAATCCATTAACATAATGAAATTTTATAATATATAATATAATATATTAATCCATCATGTTTTGATAGAGTAGTTAAAAATGATAAGAAATTAAAATAAAAAATAAACAAAATTAAATAATGAAAGTTGATTTTACCTCTTGAATTCTTCTCCTTGAGAACCTCCTTAGGGATCTTTGAAAGAGACTTTCAGGAGAGACCAGAAGGGCCAGAATGTGGGGGGAGGTTATTTATAAGGACTAGATATAAATTTGACAAAGCTTCACATCGTTTTGGGTATGACGAAAAGAGGTGGTGAGTGGTTATATTTATAGGGCAGGAGAATGGTGTTTTTATTTATTATTTTATTCATTAGATTATTATTTTTGGATCAAGACTGTGAATAGTTTGGATTCACATAACTAAATAAAATATAAAGAGAATGATAGTTCTGTATTATGGTTATTAAATTATTAAATAATCATGAAATAGTTTATTTATCTTATAATGTATATATTCATTAAATGTTGTTGGGGGCTTACTCAAGTGGTAACGGCTCCCTGTAATCATACCACAGACCTAGGTTCAAATCCGGGTGGGAGAAAATTTCTACTCGAACATAGTGATGCAAGGGAAAACATAGGGATATGGTGATATATGTGGTGATTCAGGAAAGACTCGGGAAAATGGTGAAAAATTCATGATGCAGGAATGACATTGCACTAGGCCCTTATGCCAGTTTATGGGCCTTTAGGCCATGTAATGGGCTTCATTATCACTGGGCCTTCGAGTCATGTATTGAATAAATGATTTTTTATAGGTGGGATATCCCTTGTGGGTTATGGCCTTCCTTTAAGACCTATTTTTTTGGTGTGTTTGTGTGTTTAATATAATTGTACCCCCAAGCACCTAATATATTTATTGTAAATTACCATATTTCACTATTCACTAAAAATTCAACTGTTTTAGAAAAATAAAAAAAATTAACGCTAACCATTTTTTAACTTTTAATATTCAAAAACAAACTCCATTTTATGAAATTATTTTTATAAATATGATAAATTTAATTTTTAAATAAAATCATCATTTATTAAAAAAATGATGATTTTAAAATTATAACTAATTTTATGACACTTTGAAAAATTAATTAAGGGCCTATATGATTATATTATAGTCAAAAGAATAATATATTAATTTATGAATCTATTTTATGAAAGTAAATATTCTTTTAAATCATTATATTGATTATAAAATTGTAAATAAATATTTATGTTTCACAAAAATACCAGCACTAAATTTATAATTTTTAAATAATCTTCTTACTTATTCAATGCTATAAATATAACGTATTTCCATTTATAAGCTATCCTAATTTTATTTACACTTATATAGATAAATTTACTATTTGATTAGTTGTATTACTATTAATAATAGTCACATTACTATTACAAAAATCATATTAAATACTATATTACGTTTTTAAACTCAATGTTGCGTGAAGTATAAACTGTCAAAGATGCTATATTTTAAAAGAGACATACCATAAGATCTTGATGGGTTTCATTCTCCCATCCAAAAAAAATTCTTCTTCAAAATTTCTCGACTGTCGCCTCAAAAATATATTTGGGTATTTATTCATCATATTTTTCGATGATTCCCACATTGGCTCTTCAATTTTATTATTTTTCCAAAGTTCCATTGCTATCCAAGTCATATGATTCCTCAACACATGATCTTTTGTGCCTAGAATATAGATAGTCTCTTAATAAAATGATAAAAATGGTTCTAATTATATTCCATCAAAAGTGAGTACATCTGTTGGATCTAGCACATGTTTCCTTAACAAAGAGAAGTGGAACACGTTGTCTAATTTACAAAGGCTAGGTGGAATCACCAAATGATAAACTGTAGATATAATTCTCTTTAGTATTTCAAAAGGTTTAATGTACCTAGGGCTCAGTTTTCCTTTCATTCCAAATCATATAACCAGCTTCTATGGAGATACCTTCATGAATACATGATCTCCCACTTTAAACTCCAAATCATTCCTCCAGTTATCGGTATAGATATTTTCCCTTTTTTGTACTGATCTGATATTTGTTTAAATAGTTTTTACCTTTGTCAGTGTTTCCTCCACAATATATGGGCCTATAATCTTCCTTTCACCAAATTCATCCCAACAATTTGGTGTATCATATATCTTTCCATACAATTCTTCATATGGTGCCATTTGAATACTTGAATGGAAACAATTATTGTAGGAAAACTATTACATAGGTAAATATAGACCCTATATGCCTTAAAAGTCAAGTGAGAATGATCTCCACATTTCTTATAATGTTTAGATCATCCTTTCTGACTACCCATTATTTTGAGGGTGATAATCAGTATTCAAATAAAGCACATTATCTATGCTTTCTGAAGAATTCTCTAGAATTTTGATGAAATCATGGATTATGATCAGAAAAAATTGAAATATCTTATCTATGAAGTATTAAAAAATCATTAATATTGATTCATGAAATACACACCAATGGAAAATATTCTCTTATAGTAAGAAAATGTGTAGATTTGGTAAGTTGATCAATAATTCACCATATTTCATCATTCTTTAATGGATTTTTTTGGTAATCTAGTGAAAAAATACATATTAATTATATACCATTTATATATAGGAATATGTAGAGGTTACAAGAATCATGTTGGTTGTTGTGTTTCTACATTCACATTTTGACAGACTAAACATCTTGATACATAATCAGATATTTCCCACTTCATATTATCCCATCAGAGATGTCCCTTTAAATCTATATAAATATTATTGATACTATGGTGTATAGAGATATTAAAGCTATGGTAATCATCTAATAATTCCCTTTTTATCTATGGAATAGATGGAACACAAGGCCTCTTCTCAAGTTTCATAATTCTATTATTAGACAAGAATTCTTCCAACTTATCATCATTCATAGCTATGATTTTCCTTTGAAAATTATCATCCTCAAACTGATATATTTTATTCCTTTCTAATAAATATGGTTTGGAAACCAAATGAAAATGTAGTAATGTTTCACATTTCATGATAATTCCTATATATATCCTCACTGGAACCAATAACACAAGATCCCTATCAATTCTCATTTCATTTTGAACTCTATGATCCTTCCTTCTCAATTGATGAGAAACCTTATTTTCATTCCTAGTTGATATTGTATTGAAAAATCATAATCCTTGGGTAGCTCAAGGCAAAGCCTTTTCCTCATGTTGAGTTATTTCTATGAGAACATATATTTAAAACTATTTTGATCTATATATATCTCACATTTTTCACCAGAGAGATAGTGTCTCCATAACATAAAAGTAAACATTACTGCTTCTAACTCAAGATCATGAGTTGGATAGTTCTATTCATGATTTGTAACTACCTTGATGCATAAAAATTAACTCTATCATTCTTCATAAGGACATAGTTGAGTCCTTTCTTTAATGAATCACTATAAATCACAAATCCACCATTTCTCGATGGTAGAGTCAAGATCATAGCATTCACTGATGTAATCTTCAATTATTAAAATAATTTTTTACATTAATATATCTAAATATTCTTAAACCCTTTACGAGTAAGCTTAGTTAACAGGTTAGATAATCAAGAAATAAAACAAAACAAAACACCCATAGTAACCTGCTAAACCAATGAAAATATGGACCTCTATTTTTGTTGTTGTTGTAGGTAATTCCTAAAATTTCATTACCTTCATAGGATCAAATGAGATTCTATAATTATGTAGAATATTTCCAAGAAAATAACGTGTTTAAATCCAAAATTCACACTTCATAAATGTTCCATATAACACTTTTCTTAAAAAAATATCTAGAACAATCCTCATGTAGTTCTCATGGTCCTCAAATATTTTGTAATATATAAGTATATCATAAATAAATACCAAAATAAAATCATCAAGATATTCATTGAACATTTTTTTCATTAGACCCATAAAAACAAAGGGTTCATTAGTTAGTCAAAATTTAATTACTATAAAATCAAAATATAAAAACCTGGCTTGGAATGTTGTCATTGGAATATCCACATTCCTCACACACAATTGATGATATCTATATCTAATTTAAATATTCCAAAAATATTTGACTTCATTAATTTGATCAAATAAATCATCAATGTGAGGTAAAGGATTCTTGTTCATTAATTTAACCGAATTTAATTCTCTATAGTTAATTCACAACCTCATGGATCCATATTTTTTCATTATAGATAGAATATGGGGTCCCTATAGAGAAACACTAGGGTGAATAAATCCTTTATTACTAAACTCCTATAGTTGTTTCTTCATCTCTAATAATACCAACGTAGCCATCCTAAAAGGATTCTTTGATATTTTCATTGTATTAGAGATTAAATCAATAGAAAATTCAACTTCCCTATCTAGAGGATTTTTAGGTAAATCCCCTAGAAATAGATCAATGTATTTTGGTGAAATAGGTATATCCTAAATTTGACTATTTATTTAATGTTCTTTAGATGATGTTTTTTCTTCTTCCCCATGAATTTCATTTAGAGGAGTTGTTGGATGTAGATCAATATGTGACTCAAATGATGAATTCTTTCCTCTAAAGATGATGATTTCTATACTTGTATAAAGAATCATACTATTCTTCTCTTGGAAATAAAATTTTCACTATATTTCAAAATCCAATACATACCAAGGATTATATCAAAATCAACCATAAGTATGAGGATAAAATCATCTATTAGATAACTTTTATATTTCATATTAGGAACTGGTCAGGACCACTTTTTTATAATAATGTTTTTAATAAGAGTATATACTAAAAAATCCAATGTTATGGTTAATTAGAAATATCAAAATTTTAAAATAAATTTGGGAAGATTAAAAGGAATGTTATGATCCATAATAAAATAAATAATTAGCTAAATTAGAGTAGATGATTAAAGATATACCACAACATCATTAGAAACTTCAAACTCAACTATTTTGATCGCATATGCTTGTCCTTGATCTTGTGGCCTTTTATAAAGAATGTTTCCTTGATGATTAGAACAATCATTTTCATAGAGTCCCATATCCCTATAATTTTATCATTGAACATTGGTAGCCTATTTATTTCCATTAAAATCATGAAAATGATGGTTTTTCTCACCACACTTGTAGAAAACTCTTTATTTTAAGTAGACAATAAGGTGTTTCCATTTACATATATTGAATGTTGGAAAATTATTTTTTTTATTCCTCACATTATCCATTATTTTTTCCACCACCCTCTTCTTCAATTTTTTCACTTTAAATTCATTACACTTGGAGAATTATTTCAGTGTCTTGATAAGAAATTAAATTATATATTCATATGATGAGAAAGTTTATGAGACCAGTTCATTATGGAGGAATGTATTGAAACCATGAAATAATAAATCAATATATCTCTTTAGATTAAGTATATAATACATATAATTCTTTGATAACCTTGTAAATTTGGATTTATACATGGAAATTTTTTAATCCCCTTTTTTTATCTCAGACTCAAGAATTCTCTCTCTATATCTACTCTCGTTTCCCTATGTAAATATTTTTGCAATTAAATTTCCTTAAAATCCTTCCATTATAGATTTAAAATTTTTTTCTCCCCCATTATGTTTTGAATCAATACCCACCATTGATCAGCATCTCCCCAGAGATGATAAATTTACATGATAACCTTAACCCTTTCATTACAACCCAATGAAATAAATAGCTACTCTAAGGAATATATCAAATGATCATTTACAAATGGATTAGTAGTCACATTAAATGAATGATGTTTTTATCAAATAAATAGATATAACATTAGGACATTGTGTTGGGGATTGAGATGCTTGATGTGAGTACTTTTATTTCTCATAACCTAATACATTTATTCAAGTATAGTTATAAGTATCTCATCTTTATTTGTATCTCCCACTCCGACATCATTATCCTACAAAAGAGGTATATCCTTACATTGTATAGATGTGTTGATATGGTTTTAATTCCTTTTAATAAGAACCATTTAAAAATAATTTCATACACTTAATTAGGTTATGAATCATAATGCATAATTTTTTAACTATAAAAACACTTATCATAATTTATAATTTTATGAATAGTTAATATCATAATCATAAAAGGGACCTCTTTGAGTACATTTTTACTGTTAATTCTTTTATAGTGGTTTTTAAATAAAATTTGATTTATATTAAGCATATCTCCTAGGAGTGTCAAACTTGGTGTGCAATAAGGCATGTTGTCATGTATCAGGTTACATCAAGTTAGGACCAACTCACCTTGTCAGAGTTTTTACCCCTAGGTATATCTATTCTAGAATCACGTCTACTTGTGGTATCAAGATGGAGATGTATTTCTTAAATGACCCGAATAATCATTACTTTACTAGAATTCTATGATGTAATTCAATTATTATCCTCAAAGTCTATATTAGGGTTAAGTTCCTTAACCTAGTTTCCATGTTTTTTTACTAAACATAATATTATACCAACTATAAAGACATGGAGCCTAGTATCCTAGAGTCTATGCCTTACTTAATTACACTAGTACTAAAACAAACATTTGCATCCCAAAGGAATGAATAGTTTAGTATTTTTGGAAAATCTAGTATAAATATAATTATTACATTATATATTTGATAGTAAAAAAACAACATATAAACTCAATTACAAACACCCATAAACTCTTATATTTTCTTGACAAGTCATTCATAATATACATCTTTTCAAACCGGGTAAAAATAAAACAAAATAAAGGGTTGAGCTCAGATTATTACTAAGGGTAAGAAATATAGTTGAACCTAATATAATGATAAAAAACAAGTCTAGGTGAATAAATAAATATGTATTCCATTAAAAGATACTCTTGAGCATATTTTGGCATGAATAAAAGTTGAATAAATAATTCCCTATAAATAATCACGTGAGAATGAAACTTAGTCATGGAGGTTATACATGTATAATAACACATGGATTATCATTTATTAATATCATAATTATTTAATGAATAATTCTTTTCATCTGAAACATACCGTTGAGGCATCAGCCGAAACATCTAAAAGTAAATGATTAAGGTCTCCGCCAAATCTATTTCTAAAAGAAATGGGAATATCCTCGACCAAGTCTGTATTTTTTGTCTTGTGAGACCTAAAAATGAAATGAAGAAATATATAAGGCCCCACCCACTACTTAGTAATTCCAATGTGTTCCTATATGAATGGGTTAAAACATAAATAGCATATACAAATGAAATGTACATTTCTTTCCCTAATCAGTATACATCAAACAATTATGAGTTATATGGTGAATGGTATCATGATAGTATATCCATAGTCAAACTGATCATAGTACCTTTAATAAAATATGACAGAACATATCATAGAATATCAAACATAATATTCAATAGATATTATTAAAATATATGAAAATAATCTAAAAAATCAATGATTAATTCTTGCGATAAATACCCTTTTTTACTTTGCAATGAATAGTTATTTTGGAAAAATCATTGGTATTTATCATAAAATAATATTTTAAACACATATATAATAAAAAAAGAAGGATAATGAAATTATTTTTGAGGGATATATTATCACCAAATGAAGTGAAAACATGTAAATATATTTTTTAAGAAACTTTAGAAATGAGCCTCTTCAGTGCGGTTTGAGGGAAAATATAAAAGAGTCTTGAAAGAGGAAAATGATTATTTATTTACATAAAACTAACAAAGATATAAGGTAGTTTTTTATGATAAAATAGTTATTTATTAAAAATATTTCTGTCCAATAATAGGTCATGGAGGTACTTTAAAATGGTTATCAAATTGGAAAGTTACCATAAATCAGGTTAGTTTATCCTGAGGAATTAAAAATATAACCTTGTAAAACATACATTTCCCCATAAAAAATATGAACTAATCCTAATAAATTATTTTGAAACATATA
Organism: Viscum album; assembly: GCA_963277665.1. Classification (NCBI taxonomy): domain Eukaryota; kingdom Viridiplantae; phylum Streptophyta; class Magnoliopsida; order Santalales; family Viscaceae; genus Viscum; species Viscum album. Next base: position 63,135,236 of record OY728165.1, on the reverse strand, counting down.
AATATAATTTATAGAAATTTAAAAAAAAATTATGAATTAAATTTTGTTAAAGAGTGAGAAATTGTAACCCGGATGAAAAAAAGAGGTTTGGGGAGAATCCCTTAACTTATATCTAAAAGTGTTTTGTACTTGTGCTTAATGTCCTAGATAATAAAATTAGATCATTAATAATTTTATTAAGAACATATTAAACATTTATTTTATTTATTATAATTTTATTAAGTTCATTTATATCCTTTTTTATGAGTTATTCAATTCAATTTTGTCATTCGAGAGTGTTTTTTTATTGGGTTTCCTTGATTGGTTCACATGTATACATGTATGAAAGATCTTGAAAAATGGAAATAGTTATCCATAATTGAAATTATATATTATTAATTAAATTATATTGGATTTAATTGTCTCGTATATCATTTTTTCAGATATGAGGATGACTTATGAGATGAATTGTAAATGATAACCATTTATATTATTTTGGAATTTTTTGATCGTCATGATCTATTTTTGTCTTATGTATTAATATTATGTATATATTATAATTATAGAACATTAAATAAGTTTTATTACATAAATTAAAATCTGTTTTAATCATAAAAATTGTTTTATTTCCATCTTAGAAGGAGGAATTGAAAAACAAGAACTCATCATCCACAAACGCTGTAAATCGGCAACTCACTGAAGATGTTTTCATTTTTAGAATAAAAAGGGGAAGAGAAAAGAATTGATGGTTCATATTACATTAAAATTATAAAATTATAGTATATATAATATACTATAGTTATCATTCATATTAGGACATGGGGGTTATGAAAATGAAAATAAAATAAGAGAAAAATAAAGATAATTAGAATAATGGGAGGTGAATTTTCCTCTTGAATTCCTCTCCCTGGGAAACACCTTAAAGAACTTTGAAATCATATTTTTGGGTTTAACATGAAAACCATAAACTATGGGATTGGTTTCGGATACTTATTGGTTATAAATTAAATAATATTAAATTATTTGCAGATGTGAGGAGAAGTAGTGAGGGTGATATTTATAGTGGAGGAGAAGGATGTTTTTTGATTTTTTTTATACATTAGTTTATTATTTTGGCTCAAGAATAGGAATAGTTTTTATTTACATTAGTAAATAAATTATATAGAGAATGAGATTTCTAGATTATTCTTCCTATTTCATCAAGGTCTCAAGATAATTTTTATTTAACTTAGAATATATATACCCCCCATAAATTATCGTATATCACTATTCACTATAAATTCAACTATTTTAGAAATAAACCAAAAATTATCTTTATTCATTTACTGACATGTAAAATTAAAAAATGAACACTATTTTGTGAAATTAATTTTCTAAATATAATAAGTTTATTTTTTAATTAAAATCATCATTTATTAAAAAATACTGATTTTAAAATTATAACTGATTTTATGAATCTTTGAAACATTAATTATGTTCTCATAAGATTATATTATAATCATAAAAAAAATATTAATTTATAAATATATTATATGAAGGTAAATTTTTATTTAAATAATTATATTAATTATAAAATCATAAATAAACATTTATGCTTCACAAAAAAAACAAACAATTAATTTATATTTTATAAAACAATTATTTATTTATTCCATAAAATAAATATAATTTATTTTCTATTATAAGCTATCCAAATTTTATTTATACTTTAATAGGTTAGGTTACGACTCTCTTGGTCATATTATTATTCCTAATGGTCACATTATTATTCCAATGGTCATATTTAATAGTATATAACAGATTTGAACTTGGTGTTGCATGAAGCATAAACTATCAAAGATACTAAATTTAAATAGAGGTATACTATACGATCGTGGGGTTTTACAAAGTTATTAAAGTCCTATTATGAATTTATTAAAAAAATCATTATGATTTGTTCACCCTTATTAGTAAACCCTTTAGTTAGTGTTTTCTATAATATTTTTTCCTTTTATGGGTTTTGTATTGATTGTAATTATGTGATTATAGTATGATTTGATAGGTAGATGTTTATTGATAGGGTGTTTGAGGTGAGATGAGGTTTATTGCTTATGTTTTATTATTGACTTATAAATTGATCTTGTTCATATTTTTTCTTAGTTAAACTTTTTCAAGACCATGCTAACCCAATGTAACTATGTTAGTGATCATTTGTGTGTCATGGTGTTTGGGCATGATGTCCTTATTTATTTTAATATGTTGTTAGTGGTGTAATATACATGTTGCTTAAAATATAGTGTTAGGGATTTGATACCCTTATTTCACTATTTATGATGTTTCTATATATGTGTTTCCTTAGGCTATTGATTCTACTGGTATATGTTTGATTTTATCACATCCTAGGATCCAGTGAGATTACTATGGTGATTTTTTATTTAATGATATTAGATTAGAGACCCCGACTATACACATTGTTTTCATCCCATTTTACATTTCATGGAAACATTTCAGTAATTTATTTTTTCTAATATTATACATCATTGTTATAATGGATCTCATTTGATATATATTCCATATTTAATTTATGGTTGAGTTTACTTCTTATTTCTATTATAAAATGTGTTTTTATAAATGTTTTTATTGAATAAAATTTATTTTTATTTATTTTTATAATATATGGACTCAAATTTTATGTATTTTAAAATGTATTCTGTTTTAAATGTATGATTCCATCCATTGGTTGGTAAAAATTGGATTTTGAAAAAAAAATAAAAGAAATTGTTTTATATACATGATTACAAATTTATTGATCTTAGTCATGGTTTTATTTTATTTTCAAAAAAAAAATTACCTTGGGGTTTTAAATTGTGATAAGTAAATGATATTTCATTCCATTATACTTTCTTTTTATGATGAATTTTTTGAGTGGTGTTCAGAATATTTTTGTGAATATTTTTATAGAAGAAAATTAATTGATTATTTGGTGAAATCATACTAGACCTTTTTATACCACACCATAAAAACACACTCATATAGATATATATAGATTTTATTATTTCATATATATTATGAAGTTATGATATCAATTTTTAGGTCATTCATGTAGTATATTTATAGAAATTTTGGTATAGGTAAGTTATTGTGGGTCGCATGGAGATGTTCGAGTTGTGGCATAGTTGTTATTTTATTTTGGGATGTTCTTTTATTGTCAAATATGAAAATATTCACTATTTGAATTTGATTTTCATTTATAAGGATACCTGATTACGTATTAATCTTATTTTCTATATAATAAGTGTGTTTTTAGTTACTTTTATTATGAATCATTTGTTATAATTATTTATTTTTGACTACTTAATTTATATACATGGATGTCTAAGGTATAAGAAAACCATATTGGATACTTTTAAACGTTTACAATGATTATTTAATGATATTAAAGGGTGAAATCAATACCAACTGTATATATACTGATACCATGGTTCTTTCCCTAAGATATTATGGTGGAACAATTCATTTGATTTGGCCAATTGAGCCTAGAATACTCATTAAAAATGAAATAGAAAACTCTTTATTTGATGATTTTTTTTTATGAAGCTAGGAATTCAAAACTCATGGGTTTTGATATGTGTAGGTTATTGATCACTACATTTCATGATAAGAAATTAGTTTCCATGATTAATAAGGATTAAGTATTTAATTTGAATAAATTTTTATTTATTTTTTTGGATTTTCACATGAGGTGAAAATATTTTTTATCCATATTGAGTTGAATCAAATATTTTTGTGATTTCTTGAGTTTTGGGTAATAGTGTAAGAATAATTAGAGGAAAAACATTTAATTCATGAAATTCCAACAATTCATACCCCATGTTTATGGTATGGAGAACACTTTAGTAGATGATACATGGTTGGCACATGATTCTACAAACCTTGTGGGGAAATCCTACTCTACCCTCTATCCCACTTGAATTTTTAGTTTTTATTTATTTTTTATTTCAAATATCTTATAACATGAATTTATTTTATATATATATATATATCATATATTTTTCTAATGTACTATTTTTTATCATCGTGATTTAGAAGCAATTTTTGTCTTAAAATTGAATTTTATGAAGGTTTTTTATTTCAAATTAGTTTTGGTGCATCATTTTATAGTAGTATTTTATAGAATGTTACTATTTTGAAACTCAGTGTTTTGGTTTTTTCTAAATGGTTTTCACTATCATGTGTGGTCTCAAAACTGATGGGTTTAACAAATATAATTGAAGAGTTTTGAAATGAATGTTGGCTTTTATATAAATTTTATCAATTACAAAGTGCGGATGTATGTGTTTTAAACATATAAAAGACTTGTTAAATAGGTCTTAACATTTTTTATAAATGTTTTAAAATGTTTTCAATGCGTGATTAATTTTTTAAAATGGTTCTTTATACATGTTATATAAAGATTATGATTCAAAAGAATTTTTTTTTGGAAGATCGCATTATTTTTTTGAGTTTTGCTTTAATGTTTCTTTTTAGGTTATGTTGGAATTTCGTGAGTCAATTATTAAATAATTAATCTATCAAGATCATATTTCTAGTTATTTAGAATATTCCTTCCAATAATTTATTGATTAAAGTTTAAATTAACCTCTATAAACCATTCTCATGGTGATTCCTTCCATCATTTTGGTTATAACAGTCATATTGTTGACTCTACCCATAATAAAAAAATAGTGGTGGAGAAACATCCTTGTTTTCAAATTTAATATATCCAAAAAAAATTTAATTGATAACATGATTATTTTCAAATTTTTCATGGTCCACTTGAGGTTATATAGTTGTTGGACATGTCTGAGGGAACTATCAATCCTCTCTAATATTCTAAAATTTCAAATTTGAACGATGTAATTGGACTATTTGAGAAAACAAGCAGAGTGTAATGGGTTATTATTTTCACATCCATTATGACAATAAGATATATATTTGGTGTTCTAATAGATCTTATATATTCAATAGAATTATCATGATAATTTTATGGTGTTGAAATCTATTGATTTTCTAACTCTCTATCAAGATAATCCCAATATAATACACAGACTCTGTTTAACACCCCATTTCATTTTGGAAAATATTGTAAAATTTCATGAATATTTTTAAAAAATTATTAATGTTGATTCTTGAGTAAATTGTATGGCATGTAAAATCATATACTTCTGTCTTATTGAGTAATATTTGATGAAACATTTTTTTCATAAATGAATAGTATCTTTATTAAATTTGGAAAAAATCCCATGGGAACCTCAGTATTTAGGTGGGTAGTGAGGACAATCAATTCTAAATAAAAAGTTTATTTTATAGCTATATTTTGAAAAATGTTCTATTCATGTTAGGTTTATAATTTTTTATTAAATATTTAGTAATCATGCTTTGATTTAGATTCAGTGGTGGACTATATAGAATTTTTATGTTCATTCCTATTTTAAATTTTATTTTTTTAAAAGGAATCTAATTTTTAAAATGTTAAAGTGGATTTTAAAATTAAAAAAAATGTTTTATCTTAAAATGATATAATATAGATTAAGTGTTATGAAACTCATGAAATGATTTCAAAGTGAACCGATAATGTTTAATACATTTCAAAGTGTAAATATTTCCATTGAAATGGTTTTAAAATTTTAATTTTTTTAATGGGCCTTTTAATATTATTTTGAAATTTTTACTTGGTGATAACAATTATTATAGTAAAGTTGGTTCATATCCCATAAATATTTTTGAAAAAAAATTGTGTATTTTTAGGTGGAACTAAAAAAAATCAAGTGGGGTTTTTAAAATTCAAAAGGTATCCTTTTGAGTTTTGAAAGAGTTTTTGAGATGATATTTGAAATTTTAAATTAATATTAAGTAATTTAAACTATTTTTGTCTCTTGAAAAGTGTTATTTAAAGAAATTGGTTCCAATATAGAATTTTCAAAATGATCATAGTCATATGATCATTAATTTCTTACTCATAAATATATATCCCTAAAACTAATTTTTTTTAATTCATCCACTTATTATTTCATTAATTCTAAGGAATATGATTTATTTTTTTGATTTCTTTTAAAATAACTAGGATCCTCTCTATAGTGTCTGAAATAAGTAGGGCTGGGAAATCATGCATCTGTTTCCACTTGGAAATCATATTGTAGTTGTAGTTAAATAATTTTTCTATTCAAGGGAAAGTGGTTCTTATATACTAGACCTATGTTGATCTTGTATCTAGAACTTTTGGGAATGGGTAAAGGGGTATAAAAGATAAATGTCACTATGAACATGTATTCTGTGATCATCTCGTCTGTGAAACCATTATGCGCTTGAGAAACTTTTAAACTCTAGAAAACAAACTAATAAATTTATCTTATGATTCAACAAATCCAATCCTAAGAACATTTATATTTAAGGATAAAAGTATCATCCTCATAATATTTATCTCCTGAGTAGTTTTTATTACATTTTTATGAGAATCATCACTCATCTCTTCTGTATATGCACCTATGTTTCTTGAACTACTCTGAGCAATAATCATCCCATACTAGGTATTGGTGATCATTTTAGATTATTTTAGTAGATAACACCAACCATGGTGGATTAATTATTTTCTTATATTCAATAACCCATTTCTTTCAATTAATAATATAGTAATTTCAAATAATCAAATGTTTGGTTCCCCTTATTAGAATAATTTATAACTTTCATCATTAATAGTGAATATACTATGTTTATTTATTTATTTATTTTTAAAAAATGAATATTTTATGAACCTAATATGATGTGAATGAATCTAAAGTGGATTCACTCTAATTTTACAACAAAATTATATGAACATAAAGTTAAATAGTTCAACAAGTTTTCGATAGAGCATGTGTGTAACTATTGAAAAATCATTTTTCCATGTTTATATTATTATTATTCAAGATATTTTTTATGTAATATTTTTAATATCATTTAATATGTCAATTAATTGATGTGAGCTATAAATATTTTACAAAACATGGGAAAAAACTAATCTTGAAGACCGATTGGGATGATAATATGGTTTATTGATCGTTTGATATGAATACTAGTGTAAATGATGATATGTATTTCAGGGAATAAATTTTAATGCCAATTGAATATGACCTTCATGTTTTTATAAATGTGTTTGAGAAGATAAATAACAATTTTAATATAACATTGTATACCAATGGTATTAAATAAACAATATTTTCAACTATATTAATGTTGTGTAATTTGAAATCTGGCAGTCAATAGAGGGAATCTAGATTTATAAAACTACATGGTCCTCAGAATGATATGATACTTAAAGAAAATGAACTTACATTTCAAAAACATGATGTTAAAATAATACTATGTTCGATGGGAATGACCTCTAAAAAATACATGATTGTCCAAATGATTCCATATTGTTTCTCAAGGACCATGAATCACTCAAAAAATTCCCTAAGTGTTGTGTGGGTCGACACAACAAAAAATGAATTAATTACTTTGAATGTTGTAGGGTACTTTCCTATCATTACATGGTTTAGAAGAATATATAGATGTTAGAAAACTATGATATGTTTTATATTTCAAAAAAATAAAATAATTAAATATGGTAACCCGCATCTTCTGTCAAATTCTCTTCAAAGGACTAAAATTGATTATGAGTATCCTAAATTTAGAAATAATCCCAGAAACATTAATCTTCTGTTATATAAAGATAAAATAAATCCTTTTGATGTATATAGTAGTACCTAGATTACATGTCCTATCATGTTGGTAAATTATAAATTTCTAACATGGTTATGTCTGAAGTGTGAATACATTATGTTGTCTCTCCTTATATCTGGAAAAAAGCAACTCGGTAATGATGTTTATGTCTATTTGGATCCATTTATCGAAGAATAGAAATTGATATGGTATATAGGTGTTATAATATATTATTCTTATATAATTGAAGAATTCATATTGACGTCTATTTTGTATGGAATGATCAAAAATTCATACTTATGAAACAATTCAAAGCCATATAATTAATGGAATGTTTGGGTAACCCATTTGCGAGGAATTCACTCACTCATTTTAGGTTAAAATTTCATCGAAGACTGTGCTTTTAGTACATTGGAAATGTTTACCTCAATTATGTAAATACTAATCCTCGACAACATCATTTGATTGGAATACCAAAAAAAGGTAAAACACTATCTACACTAACGGGTGATCAACTATTCAATAAAGTAAAAGATATTGACACTATTTTTGGTAAAACATTTTTTAAAAACCATACAGAATATGTTTTGAAAAAGATATCAATTTTCTTTTAATTACTATATTGTAATTGTTTGTATGTCATACACCTTCTTGATGTTATTCATGTATAAAAAATATATTTTATACTTGTATTATCATGTAACTAAATCTTCTAGGAAAAACAAAAGATGACATCAATGCTAGTCTAAACATAATTTATATTATGATAAGGGATGAGTTTGCACCAGTGAAGAGTAAAGTATAGAATTTTATTCCTCCAGTATCATACACTATATCCATACTAGAAAGTTTTAAATTTTTTATTTTCCTTAATGGTGTAAGTGTTCCAAAAGGGTATTCATAAAATATCAATACTTTCATTTAAAGGACTAATCTAAAGTTACATGGACTAAAATCACATTATTGTCATATATTGACGCAAGATTTGATGCATATTACATTATGTTTCATTCTTATTAAAAATATAAAACATAAATTAACTAAACTTGTATTATTTTTTAAATCCATATATAGTAATTTTATAGACATAGTGAAATTTACAATCATAAATAAAGATATTGTAGTAGTAGTATACAAATTAGAGATATTCTTCACATCATAATTATTTGATATAATGGTCCACGAGGTGGTTCACTTGGTTGGGGTGTTTCAACTATACAGACCTATCTAATACATATGGATGTAACCTATTTAATGGTATATGAATATTTTCAAAGGGTGTGTCAATAATTGAAGTCATCTAGAGGTTTGTATTCTGAAACGATATATTTTCTAAGAGTCTATTGAATTCTATAACGATTGCATATCGTATGTTGATAGCTTTGGACTCAAAAACTCTTATCATAGTGTAATAATTATGGGAAAAGGGATTTCTAGAACAAAGGTTGTTATAATTACCATCATAGAGTAGGGGAAAGGTAACATTTAAATTTTACATAATAGTGAAGATGTTGATCCATACGTTGAAGCCCAAAAATCAATTATTAGAGATTTAAATACATCAAGGGGTGAAGGATGGATATCAAATACATATTATCAAAAAATTATACGATGTTTATGAGATCAAATTTATAAGGAGTTATCTTAAAATCAAAATTCAATTTTTTATCATCTTTGATTTGTTTCTAGGGGACCAAAAGAAAGTGTTATATCCTATAATATTTTTGTAAACAATGGTTACACATTCTATAAAAAATAACATTATGAATATAGTATGACAAAAATAGTGGATTTATGATTGTTGAGGAAGTGATTCACATATCTAGTTCTAAGGATAGATATCCAATTTATGTGAATATGTCATATTTAAGTATTATAAAACATATGTATGAGTTGGATTATAAAACATTTAAAGTTCTTATTTTCTATTGAAAATAAATTTAAAATAGGTGTGCAGTGAAAGTTGATGAAATGGGATTCATGAAGGTAAATTTTGGTGTATAAGTGGGATAGGAATAGTCATTCATAGTGGCATCACAAGCAGTGAAATTATTTTATATATCATATATAGTAGACAATAATTTTTCAATTTTCCTTCTGGAAACTAAAATAATTATTGTTTTAGATGAAAATTCAATCAAGTATGAACCTTTCATTAGAAGATCCAAATTATTTCATTGGGGTCCCAATGAATGCAATGTATTTTATGTTAGAGGGGTCCATGAAGTGGGGATTTGGATTCTCGATAGAGGAGCCAAATCCCTTTAAACATTAAAAAAAGTGATCTTAATGATATGATTTAATTTTTTTTCATACTATGTGTTTTATCATAATATTATATATTCTCAAGTTTATTAACATATTTTAAATTAAATGTTGGATTACTCATACAGATAATGTTTCCTACAAGTGATGATGTTACCAACCCAAATGAAGAAGAGACTGTTGATACTGAAATTATAGAATTATTAGGAGATCAACAACAAGTTGATGAAAAAACAACAATGCAACATCACAATGTTTAAAATAATTATCAAGAAATTAATTAAGGTTAAAATAATTGATGTTGTATGGAATAAATGAAACCAAACTGTTGACCCCGACAATTCAATGTTCATTAGTGATATGGGGACACAATAAGGATGAATGTTCCGATTAATATAGATCCATGGACCACATATATCTTTTAATGAAAGAAACCGTTTGCTAAGATATAAACGTAATGTTACAATTTATTTCCACTATTTTATCAAAAAATTATATAATAAAACATTGATTTATTTTTCATTTTTACCAGATGATTTTGTTTATCTTAGAATATTTTTATAAGAAATTTGCCTTAATAGACAGTGTAAAATCACATAGGGGCTTCTGGACTCTCCTTACCAAGTGAAATCTTAGGGGTGTTATGGGGAAAGTAAGACCCCGCCCATAAATTAGTTATTCCCACATTATAAAGTAGAAAACATAGAATGATTTCATCAATCATCAGAATGGAAAATCATTTCAGGTGCATTGTAGTTGATAAAATATTATTTTACATTATTTATTTTATCCAAATTGATTCAAAATGATAAATTTATGCAATATAAAAAGAGGTATAGAAATAAATAAAATGCATTAAAACTCATGTACCCCTATCACAAAGTAAGGATGGGGTATTCTTTACTAGATAATAAATTGGTATATATTTTAAATAAAAATAAAAATTTTATTTGATATGAAAAGAAAAATATGTTTCATTGTTTATATGCAGATTGATGAATTAAAATCTGAAGCTACTTCCATCCCATGTCATGTTCTATGGAAGGAGACTAGCATAAATAAGGAGGGTAAACTTGTTAATGAAAACACAAAATTAGTTTGGGAAACATGTCTAAATATGACATAATAATAATTCATTATTATTTAAAATAGTATTACAAAAAAATATCTATTTATGTTCATATTTTTTTTACTATTTCGACATAAGAATCGGTAGATATTTCTCCTGTAGTAAAACTACTTTTAGTATCTTTGAAGTGGCTAGAATGATATGGTCACATAAGAGGAGTAGTTTTTGGACTATCTCCTTGAACATATTTTGATAATATAATACCACAGGGAGATACATAGAAGATGATGAAAGAATTTCATACATAATAGATGCCTTTCAAGAAATTAGTATCATGTCTGGTTTGGTAGACCAATATATGATAAAGGATCAATGTGAGATGATGATGGAAGAAAGATCCACACATGAAGAACCAAATGAAACCACTAGAATTGAGGCTAGTCATTCCCCTAATCCATATATCTTACTTTAGGTAATCAATTTTTCTATTACCCTTTATCGAAAATTTGAATCAAATAACTTCTTGTGACTTTATATTACTAAAATTCTATAGGTTAAGGGTGCATGTGATTTCTATCATTCAACACCCATGCACCACCTTGTTGTGAGATGTATGGTGTATAGTATCATATGATATAATATACAAAATATAGAATTCCAAAAAAATCACATGGAAGTAGGGATTGAGGTAGCTCAAGATCTGACTTCTGAGTTTCATGTTACACTTAATTATTTTCATATTACAAATTCAATGATGTTTTTGGGGAATTCATTGAATAGATGTATAATCATATAAATACTCTTGAGGTGTGTCTTTAAATAAAATTCTTATAAAAACCCTATAATAGTTGATTAGAAAAGGGTTTTAATCGAGTTATAGAATTATATATGGATAAAGTGACAAAAATGGAAGTTTGGACTAATAAAATCTTGTGAATCTACCAATAAATCAAAAGGACCCTCTCGGAGTACCTTCTCCCCAACAGTTCCACATCAACATTTAATATCATTACAGATTCAGACATATAACGTATTTAAAAATTAAAATATGGCTTAAATTCCATATGAAGAATAAATATTTTGAACTTTCATTACAGACATAGTTGTTCTCAAGAGCATAAATGAAATTCTCATGATTAAGAGGCTGTGATTCTTAGTTATGAATACATATATAAGGTACATTTTCATATTACGTCTATCCAAATAGTGATCTAATATTTTCATTAAATATAATAAATATTAATACTTTCTATATGTGTTTGTATTACTACTATATTAATGGAAAATCATGTGAATAATGATTTGGATTCATTAATCCCTCTATAATTTATATTCAAGAAAATTATTTTGAGAATAAATAAATTGATAAGAAGAAAGATAATGTATACAAAATTTTTGTGAAAAAATAACATATGATAGACAATTTTATATGCCTATAATATAGGGGTAAATCTCTATAACTAATAACATAAAATATATTTTTATTTTTTCATCACATACCTGTATTTTTTTTACAAAACACTAGATATAGATCACACTCAATCATGATACACAAAATATTTATATCTTATATCTAATGCATGGATATCTAACAAACCTACCACACGTGATGTGTATTGTGGATTTATAATACAGTATAATATAAAATTTATAGATAAACCTAGAATTATATTATTTATTATGTGTTTTAACAAGAATTTTGTTATTATAGGGTGGTCACTAAATATAGGTTAATTCAGAACATGAAGTCATTGAATGAAAACAAATCTCGTGGATTTCTTATACTAGAAAAAATATTAAGGTATATATAGAAAAAATCTACTATCAAAACATATTTAAAAATTATTAACTTGTTTTGGTCAATATTTCTATAGTATCTAAAGTAAGGTAATAGAAATAATTTTGGATATTGCGTTTTTAAATTTATGAGAGATTCATAAAAAATGAAAAGACCAGCATCCTTGAACAAATAGTTTCTAAATATAATTATAATTTCAGTAAAAATATTTCTTAACTATTTCGTTTTCTATATCTTCTCGGTACTACGAATATTTCTAACAACCTTCATACTTAAAAGAAGAAGTAAATTTGTTTATATATGATTGGGAAGTGTACATGGTTTCAGAATGTTTTCCAAAAATAAATTTAAGTGATTACATACTATGATCATGACCAAGTACATGATGTGAACTTAAAAATATATTGGTGGTGTGAAGCATTAGTATCAGAATACTTATACATTATTTTTTATAAATTTATCTTAGTGAATAATAATGGAGGAAATCAATTTTTTTAGAAATGAGAAAAAAACATGGTGTGAGAATGTATAGAGCATCATGAATAGGTGACTTCCAACAAATTATTTAATTAATTTTAATATCATTTTAAAAAATATTTTTATTTAATTTACTTATCAATTTTAGAATAAAATTAGACTAATTACCTCTTTAGGGTTACATCTTGGGTGGTGGTAAATAGAATAACAAAAGAACAACAAAGGTTTTTCACATTTGAGCATGGTTAAATAATTTGGGCTATTTGATAATAAAATAAATGGATGATATAATGTAACATCCCGGATAAATGAATAATATAAAATTTTTAGATTTATTAATATTTATGAATTAAATATCAATTTTACTTTAAATGGGTTGCTATGTTCGATAGCGTACACGATATGCTACAACGGGTTTCTTTGAAATCTTACGTTGCACACTAATAATATAATATTATTATTTTAAATGGTAGTTAACTCCTAGCTGTTGTATTGGAAAGAATGAACAAAACTAAATAAAATATGATTATACATGTTTGTTAAATGTATTTACATTTATCCAATAAAATTTGTAGGCCTAAAATGTGAATGAATCTAATTTTAAGCATAATTTACATTAAAAGGTCGATTTTCCGCCATTTAATGGGGAAACCACTTTAAATATAGTTTTGGTCACTTTAATACATTATAATTGACCAAATAAAATCCTTCATTATAATGGGGACAACAAATTTTACTTTGGGTAATTTTTTGGTAGTTTTCTGATAATGTTCATATTTAGTGAAAAAATTTGTATTTTAATTCGAAAGTCCATTTTAATATTATTTACTTATATGGTTATATTATCGTTTTACTTGGTTTTAAAGTGTAATAGAATTTATTTTTTACATTTAATCCAATTTTGGTCATTGGAATTAATTTCACTTCGAAATTTGACATAAACAAGTACCAATCTTTTGGTAGATATTGTTTCTTAAAAACACGCTATTTGGTTTGATAACGGGAATTAATTTTAAAATAAATAAATTCCACTTATATATTTATAATTTGGTAAAATAGAAATCATTTTTGAATTTGGAATATTAAATATATCTTAGGCTGAATTTTTGGTATTTTTCTAAAAATATCAATATTTTATGAATAGTGAAACCACATAGTAGTAGTTAAAAAATTGACTTTTAATTTAAATGAAATTTTACCTCTTCTGCAAATTGAATTTCAAAAATCCGACCTATATGGTTGTTATCAAGAAGTAAAATGTGGTTCAATAAGATGAAAATATTTTTGGTGAATAGTAACTTTTGACTTTTATTTACCACAGTTAAAGGTAAATAAGGTGATTCAAGGTTAAAATACTATTATAATAATTCAAAATTACCTTAACACTTATTCTAACCTTATTAAATGAGTTGTGGTAGACTATGGGAATATTTTGGTCTATTTTGGGACCACATGGAGCCACATATGAAAGATAATGACACTTTATATTAATTAATTTAATGTAAAGGCAAAAATGACATAAACACACTTCTTTTAGTAAATTAATTTTTATATAGTGTTATAAAAATTATATTTTCGAATATAAATATTAATTAGAAATATAAAACAATTTCCTATATCTTGGTATTTTTATATAATTTTTATACTTTATATAAATTAAATTATTTATGACACAATAATGATGTAGTATTTACCTCATTAATAAATGATTTAAATAAATAAGATTATAAATATTAAAATAACATCCAGTACCTTTCCAATTCTTATTGGATGATATTATTTCTACTACTAGTCATATTATCTTCTACATTAATGATTTTTGGACCTTTAGAAACCGAATATAATTATATAATAAAATAATATTATCATGCTTTCCTAAAGAACCCATCTTTCCCCTTATAAAAGGATACCACTTATAACCAATTCCTTACACCTCTAAAGCGTTTCTGATCATCCAAAATCTGACCAATTAAGCTCAATACGTCCCTATACTCCTCCTAGAAGACTTACCATAGCCATAAGTCACTTAAAGAAGTCCTTTGGTTCAATCCAAAGGGAGTTACCCAAATTAAAGGTAACAATTTCTCTTAAATTGTTTTCTTTTATTTTACTTCTCTAAACCCTAAACTCTTTTTATTTGTTTCTTTTGTAACAAAACCAGTATCCTAAATATACTAGTATGTTTTTATGAGAATTATTAGAACTACACTTACACACACCTCCATATAATGTGTGATGAACATAATGTTTCCGTGGATGGAAAACTAACACCTCACGAAACGATGATTGTTCAAATATCTCCAACCACATCTCATGGTGGCCATTATGATGGCACTGTATTTATATATGATATATATTATGTTTATGTTTTCTTTATTCTTAAGTATTTTAACATTTATATAAATACTTTATGGTTTCCATAGTGGGTAAATACGATAATCTCACTAGATGAAGTGCGGACTACCACCCACTCAAACTGGTATGACTCATTAATACCTTATGTGGGACGTATAAAGGTTGGAGTTAATAATATTCTATATTATATTATATTGGAATTATAATATAATTACATATCATTATGGTTTTATTTCCATTAAAATAATGAATAGAAATGGAAGTGTCGTTCATGCGTACGTATGACTTACCATCTCCATAAACGGTGCATTTCATTTCTTACCTCTAAATGTTATGTACTATTATAAATACATGTATATACTGGATATATATGATATATGTGATATCTAACTCATTAATATCATTCTGAAGATAATGTATATCTAACCACATGAACAACTTGTAATTATAAGTTGTTCATTTTTTTACTCAAATACCAAATATCGACAAAACGACCGTTATTAACATAAATGATTACATAATGTTTATAACATGGTAATAAGAAATATAAGAGTAATAATATAATTTAAAAAAGGTTCCTAAGAAATTATAAATTAACATTAATTTATTATTCGGGAGATTAAAGAACGAACGGGTCAAGTCGGACAACGAGGTAAGGGATTTCTTATCTCACTTTTTATTCTGTGAGATTTCAATTGTTCATCACTTATTCATTGCATGTGGTGTATTTTGTACAACCATTTGATGTATATTTTCATTATTCTCCTTATATTCATGGTATTCTATTATTCATTTGGTGGTTATTAACTTTTGGTCATATAACTCAGTTGATTACAACATGGTAAAGGGTTTGATCTCACTTTTTATTCCCGTGAGACTCATGCTATATTTGCCAGTATTTCCTTTTGTGTGGTGTATGTACTACCCATGATTGTACTATTTGGGTAATATAATTTAATTTATGAGTATTTACATCTTTATTTTATTATCCTTCTTTCATGTGGCATATGTTTTGTATGTTTCTAAATCGGTATGGGGACCTTTCACCCTCCACATTTTAAAAGACTTCTTTTTGTTATGTCTTTTAATTTACATATTATTATGTTGGGATATGTTCTTATATATCCTTATTGATTTAAATTTTATGTCCAAGTGATTAGATACCATTTTCATCTCATCAACTCATTTTCTGAATTTTAATGTGACGTCGTTAGGCTGTCGAATTTTTACAAGGGAGCTTCTTAACCCAATTTCAATTCTTTGGGTTCAACTTGTAATTCTTGAATATGGCATCCTATGAATATGTGTGAATGACCTGTTATTATTTTACACATAATATACAATTATATTGGGTGTATTTAGATTTTTCACACATAATTATGTGATTGATTTATCCTTAATTTAAAGATATCGTCTTTGTAAGAGACTTCCTCTCAATCTCCTTTCATTGAGGAATGTTTTGTTTTAATACACGACTTTATTTTGTGGCTGTATAAACACCCTTGACATTTCAAAGGAAATATTTTTCTACAAAGCATTTTACTAAACCGAAAAAAGGAATTTTTCTTTTAACATAAGCAGTGACGATGATCTTTTCTGCCGCTGTGAGTATTATTTGATCTTTGGATTCCTCAATAAGTTGTAATGTTTTTAAAAGAAAATAAATACCATATACTCTTTTATGTATTTTGGTACTGAAAATGGTTTTGATAATTGATTTTTTATGTCAATATATTTAAGTGATAAATTTTGATTGAAATGTGGAAATGTTTTCTATCCGTTATATTTATTTTATGTATTATGATTTTATAATGGTACTTCGACATTTGACGGGTGGTTACGTGATAAACCAAATGATAGGTCATATCGTGAATACCAGGATGGGAGGTTACATTATAACCTCCAATTCATTGGATATGGAAGTCGGCCATAAGGATATTCTATTTAGTGATATGTGTGGAAGTTTACCCTATGGTTACTCAATTAAAGTATGTTTATGTCCCAAGTTACCTTTATATGTTATGTGTTCTTTATATGGGTTTTATGGTAACCTTTTGGTTAAAAAATGTTATGTAGTGATCTTTTATTCAGTGAAGAGTATTTACTACTTCATTAAGGTAAAAGTATTACATATGTTAAAGTATTCATGGTTTACTTGTTGTTTTGAAAAACTAACAGTTTTCCTTCTTTGTGTATCCCTTACTGAGCTTTTTATGCTCATCCCAAATTTTTGAAATGTTTTTCACAGGACATAATGTGGAATAAGGTAAAGGATGTGATCAATAAAAATTCCTGCTATCTTAAATATGGAACTAGAAAAGATTATTTTTTTAATATTTTTTATTTTATGAAAAAAATGGATACTAGGTAGAAGTGTCTACTTTGTAATCATTTGAGATGTAATAGTAATGTCCTAATTCTCTAAAACTCTAAACCTGAAAAGATCCCTAATGTGAATTATTCATTTAATTCATTATTATGTAAGGTTTAAGGTTGGGTCCTTATAGTTGGTATCAGAGGTCGATTTAGGTAACAATAGAGGTTAGGGTATTCTTTAAGAAAAAGTGACATTACCATAATGGCATGGATTTCAGAAAGAGTCATAGTTTTTTTAGATAAAATGAATGAGTTTAAGATAAAACGAATAATTATATCTTAGTATTTACCCTCCTCATAAGATATTATATGATGATTTTAATGATATACTAAAAATTAAATTATGGTTTTAGTCGATGGTTAGATCTAGCAGGCATCAATGTAACAATGGATGTGAAGAAAACTATAACAGTTTTCTAAATGAGCAATTGGACGAAATGGGAGCTGCAATGAGAGCTCTTATGGTTATTCTCAACCAACTATCTGGAGTGATGATTGACCACATTAACATTGGTGATTTCATAAGGCATCGTATATGCGAGAAACAAATCCCCACGAGAGTTCAGGTAATAATCATAACGGTATGTATGTTCAAAAGCCTATGTGTTAAGGATGTGGAAAAAAACAACTAGGAAAATGTTTCAAAGGGACAAGAAGATTATTTATATGTAGAAATGAAGGTCATAACGCAACAACCTTCCATGGAAAAAGGAATTATCCAGCTGAATTTATGAAAGGGAAAGAAGTTATTTCTGAGGGATCAATTGAATGTTTTAAATGTGGTGTGAATGGTCATTATACAAACACATGTCCTACAAAGAAGTTTTGGGAATTGGATCACCAAGATCATACAAATATTTTTTTACCAATACCTAATGCCATTACAATTTAGGATGAAGAAACTAAAAATGACAAATGAAAGGTATGGATTATTTCTTAATATATGTTTTGATATTATTGAATCTTAGGATATGATTCATGATTCTGTTTGTAGGAATGAATTATTTTTGAATAAGTTGAAAAGTAATGGCTAATGTATTGTGAAGAATTTTGAATAAGTAAGAAGTCAACATATAAGGGATTCAAGAGTTACGGTAGATGTTACGATGGTGAAATGCTTAAAAGTATTAAGTCTCTTTTGTTTATGGGAATTAAATTAGAAGACTTTTATAGTATGTGTAACCCTGATGTTTGATATATTAAAATTTTATTCCAGGAATAATTATCTTTTATTTTGTGGATATAGTTATAAAAAACCATTTGGGTTTATATGAACCTTGAATTTGAGGAAATTATAGGTTTGTAAATTTTTGGGAGGCAAAATGAAATTTATTAGAAAACCTTCATGGTTAAAATATGTTATATTTATTTTTGATAAATTTATCTCTTTTTGGGAATACTATAAAATTAAATAGTTTTTTAACAAAGGACAACACACGGACTGTGTGACAACCCTTCACGTCGGACAAAGATAAGGGAATCGAACCCACAACCAAAGTGTGACTGGTATTGATCACCTACAACTGTACTATGTGAAGTCTCTGGTTTGTATGACTAATTCATTTTAGTTATATGATTTTATGAATCAAGGATAAGTCGAATTTCTGTTATCTATGAAATGATTAACCAATCATGGAGGATATGTGATTAGGTTTATTACTTTTCAATATGAGACATTAAGAGTAACTAATGTTACTTGGAAGTAAATGTTAAGATTTATCTTAGAAGATATGTGATTAGATCCTTTTGAGATTTGGGTTTCAGTTTTAGTTAGGATTACTTTGAAGAATTTTATAGAAAACTGTTTATTGAATGGTCTTTGTTGAACTTTGAGTTTTTTTGATAAACTTTAAAGATTAAGAGTAGTTTCTCTAATTTAAAAGATTATATTTTTTGGGGATTATCTAATATGGTGCTAACAATTTTGGTTTTGGTTATGTTCTAAATACATGGTAAATATATAGTTCATCTTTTGTGGATTATGTGATTATCTCTAAGTTTATTATAGCGCTCTTAATGTGAAAAAAAATTCATTATCAATACTCATGGTTTGGAGATATTATGAGTTTGTGTTAGAAATATAGTAAAAGATGATTGTCTACATGACAATTAGGTATATTTACTTATGTTTTTAGTTAATCTCATAAATAAATTCCTCAGTGAAAAGTAACTTAAAACAAAAACCATGTCTGTTAACTTTTTTTACTGGGGAATCAAAGACTGTTTAACCCATCACAAGGTTGCGATTTTTTGGTGGTTAACTTTCTCCTAAACATGTTTTCTATCACCTCCATCAGAAAATGATGGTTTTATTTCTCCTCCAGATCCATTTTTTCATTGAATCCTAGTACCTGTTCTCTTAGTTAACCTTTGTACTTCTCTTCCTTTATTTTTAAATGATAGTTTTATTGACTCTTTTTTTTGATGTGGGGATTTCAATGAAGTTCTCGAGCCCAATTTTAAAATTGGGAGGATGCAATTACCAAAAGGGGGAAAGGACGTAACATCCCATATAAATGAAGAATATGAAATTTTCATATTTATTAATATTTTTTATTAAATATGAATTTTATTTTAAATGGGTTTATATGTTCGATAGCGTACACGATACGCAACAACAGGTTTCTTTGAAATCTTACATTGCATACTAATAATATAACATTATTATATTAAATGGTAGTTAACTCCTAGCCATTGAATTTGAGGGAATGAACAAAACTAACTACAATATCATTATACATGTTTGTTAAATGTTTTTACATTTATCCAATAAAATTTAGAGGCTTAAAATGCGAATGTATCTAATTTTAAGCATAATTTACATTAAAAGGTTGATTTACCACCTTTTAATGGGGAAACCTCTTTAAATATATTTTGGGTCACTTTAATACATTCTAATTGACCAAATAAAATCCTTATTTAGAATGGGGACATCAAATTTAAATTTGGGTAATTTTTTGGTATTTTTATGATAAAGTTCATTTTTAGTGAAAAATATTATATTTAAATTCAAAATTCCCTTTTAATATAATTTATTAATATGGTTTGATTATCTTTTTAATTGGTTTTAAAGTGTAATTAGAATATAGTTTTACCAATTAATCCAATTTCGGTCATTGGATTTTATTTCACGCTAAAATTTGACAAAAACCAGTATCAATCTTTTGATAGTTATTGTTTCTTAAAAACACGCTATTTGTTTTGATAATGGAAATCAATTTGAAAATTAATTAATGCCACTAATATTTTTAGAATTTGGTAAAATAGAAATAATTTATCAATTCAGAATATCAAATATATCTAAGGCTGAATTTTTGGTATTTGTCTGAAAAACATCAATTTTGGATGAATAGTGAAACCACTTAGTAGTAGTTAAAAAAACAGACTTTTTCATTTAAATGAAATCTTACCGCTTCTGTGAATTAAATTTTCAAAATCCGATATACATGGTTGTTATCAAGAAGTAAAATTTGGTTCAATAAGATGAAAATAATTTTCTTGTGAATAGTAACTTTTGACTTTTATTTACCGCGGTTAATGATAAATAGGATAATTCAAGTTTAAAAGAATATTATAATAATAAAAAATTACCTTAACACTTGTCCTAACCTTATTTGATTAGTAATGGACAACCATGGGCATTTTTGGGTATATTTTGGGAGCACATGGAGCCAGTAATGAAAGATAATGACACTTTAGATTAATTACATTAATGTAAAGGCAAAAATGACATAAAAAACATTCTTTTAGTAAACTAATTTTTATATGGTGTTATATAAATTATGTTTTCAGCTATAAATATTAATTAAAAAGATAAAACAATTTACTACATCATGGTATTTTTTTATAATTTTTTACACATCACACAAATTAAATTATTTATGACATAATAATGATGTAGAATTTACCTCATTAATAAACGATTTAAATAAATAAGATTATAAATATTAAAATAACATCCAAAACCTATCCAGTTAATATTGGATGACATTATTTCGACTATTATTCATCATATATTTCTACTATAATGATTTTTGATCCTTTCTAAAATTAATATCATTATATAATAAAATAATATTATCACACTTTCCAAAAGAACCCCTCCCCCCCCCTTATAAAAGGAGACCACTTCTAACCAATTCCTCACACCTCTCAAGACTTTTGGCTCATCTAACCTCTACCCATTTTAATCTCCATTCATCCCTCTCCTACTCCTAGAAGCCTTACCTTAGACAGAAGGCACTTCAAGAAGTCTTTTGGTTCAAACCAAAAAGAGTTACCCAAATTAAAGGTAACGGTTTAACTTAAATTGTTTTCTTTTATTTTACTTCTCTAACCCCTAAACTCTTTTTATTCTTATCTTTTGTAACAACACCAGTATCCTCATTATATTAGGATAATGTTATGATAATGATTTAAACTACACTTACACACATCTCCATCTAATGGGTCAAGAACATAATGTTTCTATGGATGGCAAACTAACGCCTCACAAAACGATGATTGTTCAAATATCTCCAACCACCTCTCATGGTGGAAATTATGATGGAAATTTATTTATATGTGACATATTTTATGTTTATTTTTTCTTTATGCTTATATATTTTTCCATTCATATAAATACTTTATGGTTTCCATTGTGGGTAAATATGATAATCTCATTAGATGAAGTGTGAACTACCACCCCCTCAAAGTGATATGACTCGATAATGACTTATATAGGACATATAAATGATGGAGTTTATAATATTTTATATGATATTATACTGGAATTATAATATAACTATGTATCATTATGTTTTTAATTACATTAAATTAAGAAATAGAAATGGATATAGCGTTTATGCATATGTACGACATACCGTCTCTATGAACGGTGCATTTCATTTCTTATCTCTAAATATTATGTACTATTATAAATACATATATATACTGTATATATATGATATGTATGATATCTAAATCATTAATATCATTCTGAAGATAATGGATATCTTACCACATGATCGACATGTAATTATAAGGTGTTCATTTTTTTTACTCAAGTACCAAATATCGACAAAATGACCATTATTAACTTAAATGATTACATAATGTTTATGAAATGGTAATAAGTAATATTAACGGAATAATAAAATTTAAAAAAATTTCTTAAGAATGTATAAATTAACATTAGTTTATTATTTAGGATCTTAAAGAACGAACGGGTCAAGTCGGAGAACGTGGAAAGGGATTTCTTATCTCACTTTTTATTCTGTGAGATTTCCATTGTTCACCACTTATTCATTTCTTATAGTGTATTTTTTATTTCCATTTGATATATATTATAATTATTCTCATTATATTTTGGGTAATATATAATTTATTTGGTGGTTATTAAATTTTGTTCATATGACTAAGTTGATTACAACGTGGAAAAGGGTTTCATCTCACTTTTTATTCCCGTGACATTCATGTTATATTTTCCACTATTTCATTTTGTGTGGTGTATGTACTTCCCATGATTGTACTCTCTGTGTAATATACTTTCATTTATGATTATTTACATCTTTATTGTACTATCCTTCTTTCATGTGGCATATGTTTTGTAAGTTACCAAATCGTTAAGGGAACCTCTCACCCTCCTCTTTTTAAAAGGCTTATTTTTGCTATGTCTTTTAATTTACATACTATTATGTTGGGATATGTTATTCTATATCCTTATTGATTTTAATTTCATGTTCAATTGATGAGATACCCTTTTTATCTCATCAACACATTTTCGGAATTTTAAAGTGACGCTGTTAGGCTGTCGAATTTTTACAAGAACCTTCTAAACCCAATTTCAATTCTTTTGGTTCAACTTGTACTTCTTGAATATGTCATACTATGAATATGTGTTAAAAAACTCTGATATGTTTACACATAATATCCAATTTTATTGGGTTTATTTATATTTTTCACACATAATCATGTGATTGATTTATCCTTAATTTGTGGATACCGTCTTTGTAAGGGACTTTATCTAATTCTCCTTTCATTGAGGCATATTTTGTTTTAATACACGACTTTATTTTATACGCTATATAAACAGCCTTGACTTTTCAAAGGGAATATTTTTCTATGAACTTTTTTACTAAATGACAAAAAGGAATTTTTCTTTTAACATAAGCGGTGAAAACAACCTTTTCCACTGTAGCGAGTATTGTTTGATCTTTGGCTTCCTCAACAAGTCATAATGGTTTTAAAAGAAAATAAATACCATATAATATTTTATGTATTTTGGTATTGAAAATGGTTTTGATAATGGATTTGTTATGTAAATATATTTAAGTGATATATTGTGATTGAAATTTGGAATTGTTTTCTTTCCATAATATTTGTTTTATATCTTATGATTTTATAATGGTACTTGAATATTTGACGAGTGGTTATGTGATAAACCAAATGACGGGTCATATCGTGAATACTATGATGGGTGGTTATGTTATAACCTCCAAAGCATTGGGTATGGAAGTTGGCCGTATGGCTATTCCATTTAGTGATATGTGTGGAATTCTACCGTATGGTAATTCCATTTATGTATGTTTATGTCCCATGTTACCTTTATATGTTATGTGTTTTTTATGTGGGTTTTACAGTAACCTTTTGGTTACAAAAGGTTATGTAATGATCTTTTATTCCATCAAGAGTATTTACTACTTCATAAAGGTGAAAATTATTACTTATGTTAAATTATTCAGGGATTACTTTTTGTTTTGAATAACTAACAGTTTTACTTCTTTGTGTATCCCTTACTGAGCTTTTTATGTTCATCCCAAGTTTTTGAATTGTTTTTCACATGACATAATTTGGAATAGGGTCATGGATTAGATCAAGGAAAAGTAATGTTGTTTTAAATTTGGAACTGTACATGACTCCTTGTTTTAAGAGTTTTTATTTTATGAATAAAATGGATAATGGGTAGAAGTTTCTACTTTGTAATCTTTTGAGATGTAA
Source organism: Viscum album (assembly GCA_963277665.1). Classification (NCBI taxonomy): domain Eukaryota; kingdom Viridiplantae; phylum Streptophyta; class Magnoliopsida; order Santalales; family Viscaceae; genus Viscum; species Viscum album. The sequence goes on along the minus strand of OY728165.1, from coordinate 63,110,241 downwards.
TAGTAATGTCCTAAATCTCTAAAACTCTAAACCTGAAAAGATCCTCAATGTGAATTTTTCATTTATTTCAATATTATTTAGGGTTTAAGGTCGGGTCCTTATATATAATAACTCAAATGTCTATAAAATACATAAAAGTAACACATAAAGTTTACATTAGTGAAATGGAATGACTAAAATGGATATTTTGAATGAACATGATGTGAAATTAAATCATCCAACCATTATATAGCATAGAATCTCGTAATTATTACATGATTAGTTAAGTATAACCTATTCTTATTATGCATGAAGATACTTTTTCAATGGATCACTCTTATAAAATATGTTCATTAGTTCATCACTGATATGCATGTACACTATTATAATGTAAAACTATTCAATTTCACAAGCTCATTAATAAAAACGCATCATCATTCTCAATAAAAAATTAATAAGAAGAGGGATGTTCTCATTTTTATGAAAAAATAATGATGATGTTATGTTAGAGTTTATCATCACTGACAATATTCAAAAAGATATACAAATATATAGCACAATCTAAAAATAATTAATGGAGATTCTAGATTTTATAGTCATTTAGATGATATAAAGGGTGATACTGATGATTAATACTGTCAAAAAGAAGTAAACAAATTATAATGGAGTTTACTATCTTTAGAAAATACATAATAGATCACACTAAAGTTTTTTCCATCCCTAAAGTTAAATTTTTTATCATGGATTTTTTACTCTCCATGATGGATAATATAAAATATAGATGTTTTTATATTCCATAAAAACTCAACTGTAAATTTTTATTTTAGTTTAATCAATTAATTCTAAAATTCATACACTAATGGTTAATTTTATCTGGGAATAAATAAAGGGATAAATTAATTTTTAGATAAATCTCGGAATATATAATTTATTATGATGGTTTTTTTATAAAATTAGAAAGAAAATTTTTAAATATAAGTGTTACAGCTAACCAAATGTATTAAAGATTTTATGAGAATTTTTTGTTATAAGTGAATGTTATTTTATTTTAAAGTGGTTAAATATATCATTTTGTTCAGATATATATTATAAAATTTCTCATATGTATCCATAGTGGGTGAATTGAAAATGTCACGGTTTGGGAAAATAGTTTAAAAAAGTAGGAACGGAATTACATTTATCTTTGACAAAGGAGTGTTATAATTTTAGTTGTGATAGAAGAAAAAATATTTAATGAAGAAAATGTAAAATGTAAAAAACAATCATTTATGATGATATTTATATTTTAGATACATTAATAATGAAATATCATATAGGTAATAATCATTTATATAGGATGGTATTTCATACAATTTAAGGTTCTGTGGTAAGGATCACTGAAGGAATTTTAATTTCATATAAGATGGTCCAATGTATTTTCATTCAAGTTCATGTATGATTGAGTAAATTCCTTGTAATTTAGTTTCATTTGATCAAGAATAATTATATTATAGTTTAATGTTTATAAGTTGAACAAATTTAATTTTAGTTGATTTTCTCATCATTTTATCTACATGTTTTAGTTAATTTTCTTATCATTTTTATCTAATAATTATTTTGTTAATTTTCCTAGAGATCATGAGGAAATGACTTCATCAAATAGAATGATTCAGGCATGTACTTTGATCACACACTCAATAAGGATGATTCATTCATAATTATTAAATTTTATTTTTATCCTCCAAATCATTCAATATTACAGATTATCAAACTATAATATTGTAAGAAAACCTATATAGTTGAAATTAATGTAGGATAAAATGGCACAATGGAATCAAACATACAACAAAGTGATACACAGTGTACCCATTATGGCTCAATTTTTTTAGTTTCTGTTTAAAATTGAAATTTTATTAATGTATTGTTTAATATTGATGTTTAATTTATTTCACTATAGTATTACTAACATAAGAATTTTTTTCTTATACATATGGATTATTTTTATTGACTTGGGGTGTTATTTTCAAAGCTTCTTGTTCATGTGAGAGATTGAACTTAAACATTGTAACTGAGATAATGAAAATAATTAAATCGGTCAAGAATGTATACAAACATCATGAAAAGATGAATTCCTAAAACTAGTTTAATTGATTTTGTCAACATTTTAATTATTATTTTTAAGTTAATTTCATTATCATTTTTATCTAATAATTATACAGTTTTTTCACAAAACCTTTGAGAAGTAATATTTTAATTTCAACTATTTTCAAGAATTCGAAAAGGGAATAACATTATATTTTATAATAGTAGATGAAACCCCATGCTACCTAAAACATGAATTATTGAGGTAGTATGAGGTTTTCTCGTCCATTAGAAGGGAAGATGTTCTCCATTTTCTAGATTTTTGTAAATAGTTGAGTGAAAAACACATATGAAATACTCAATCAGATACACATCAATATGATACACAGTGTTCTGGTTATGAATCATACAATATGTTTTTAGTATATAATTTAAATTTTAATTAAAAACACACATCACATACACAAAACTGAGAAAACACATTAATATTTTTTTGATACCTTATAGCAATAAACCATAAGTCATATTTTATGTGTAGGAAAAATCATCACCTCAATATAATACATGATGTGGATGGTATACCTCTAAGTGTGTATTTCTATTTAAAATTGACATTTTAGTAAAAAAGACAAGTGGCATACGCAAAAAAATAATTAGGATTTTCTTAATAATTTAGGGAAAGAATACCTAATTCATTTTTGATATGAAAGAATAATTTTCACATCAATCTAATAGATGGTGTGCTCAATATGACTCAAAGTGTCTATTATTAGTTTAAAAGTTACATTTTAGTTCAAAACATGCATCACTCATAGAAAAATGAAAAAACGTGCTCAGATTTCCTTCATACTTTAGTAAAATGACTCATAAGTCCTTTTTTATGTGTAGGAATTAGTATCATGTCAAAATGACACACGATGTGACTGGTTTGAGTCAAATTACTTGTTTCTAGTTTAAAAAGATTTTTTTGTAAAAACAAATGTGACACACTCAAAGCTACTAAAAATCATTCTAATTATTTTGATACTTCAGTAAAATAATCCATAAATCATTTTCTATGTGGGGGAATAATCCAAATAGCAATATAACACACTATGTAACGAGTATACCTCCAATTGTGTCTTTTTATTTAAAATTTACATTAATTTTAGTAAAGAAGACAACTTACATGCTCAAAATGGATAAAAAACATTTTATATTACTTTGATACATTGGGAAAATAATACATAAGTCATATAATTATTATAGTAATCATACATACCACAATCTAATAGATGGTGTTCCTTGTATGACTCAATGTGTCTATTATCAGTTTCAAATAGAATTTTTAGTTAAAAATGTCTCACTCACACAAAACTGTGAAAATGCACTTAGATTTTTTTGATAATTTAGGAAAACTATTCATAATTCATTTTTGACTTGTAGTAATCGGTATCACATCAAACTGAAACATGATGTGACTGTATGACTCAAGGGTTCTGTTTCCCTTTTAAAATGACATTTTAGAGAAAAATAAAAGTGGCATACTAAAAAACCAAGAAAAATCATTTGGATTATTTTGATACATTATTTAAATGATTTATAATACATTTCTAACATATAGAAATTAATTTCACCTCATTCTGACTCATGTTTTGACTGGTATAAATCCAAGTGTATCTTTTTATATAAAATTGACATTAATTTTAGTAAAAAACGAAACTGAAATAATAAAAACTATGAAAACACAAGTTTATAAAAATGATTCTTAAGTCATTTCTGGCATGTGTTAATCAGCCTCACCTCAATACAAGATAAGATATTCCTGGTATGACAAAAGTGTTTGTTATCAGTTTAAAATTCAAATTTTTGTTTCAAAAAAATCACTCAATGAAAAACAAGAAAACCTGATCATATTATCCTTATAATTCAGTAAAACCATTCATAAGTTATTTTTTGTGTATTAATCAATCTCAAATAAAATGAAGAAATTATATGACCGGTATCACTAAATGTATGTGTTTATAGTTCAAAATGACATTTTAGTAAAAAAATTGGCAAACTCAAAACTGAGAAAATGCATTCGTATTATTATTATACTTTATAAAAATGATCCATAAGTAATTTTTATGTGTAGTAATAATATATGCCTCAATATTATGCACATTGTGACTGGTGTGACTCTAATTTATTCTTCTTATTTATTATTGATATTAATTTTAGTAAAAACAATTACATACTCAAACCCAATTAAAATCATTTATATTATTTTGATACATTATTTAAATTATCCAAAATTGATTTTTTATGCAAAGGATTCATCCACAACTCAATTTGAGTGACAATGTGCTCAGAAAGAGTCAAATTATTCATTATCAGTTTAATATTGACATTTTAGTTTAAAAAATATCCCCTAAAAAAATCAATAAATTTTTCTTATATTTTCATAATAATTTATTAAAATGATTCATAAGTCAATTATGATGTGTATGAATCATTATCATATTAAACTGATACACAATACGACTGATATGACCAAAAGTGAATGATTCTAGTTTAAAATGACATTTTAGTAAAAAATACAAGAGACATACTCAAAACCGATAAAACACATTCATATTGTTTTTATAATTTAATAAAATTTTCATTGATTCATTTTTGACAAGTAGGAATCAACCTCAGCAAAATTTTATGCACAGTGTGAGCAATATGACTTCAAGTGTGTATTTTTTATTTATAATTGACATTAATTTTATTAAAAAATACAATTAATATACTTAAAACTAATAAAATCCATTTGTATTTTTTGATACTTTAGTGAAATTAAACATATGTAATTTATAACGTAAAGGATTTATCCAAAATTCAATATGAAGCATGGCATGATCAATATGACTCCAAGTGTGCCTTTTTATTTAAAATTGATATTAATTCTAATAAAAAAGAAAACTGACATGCTCCAATCTGAGAAAAAAATTATGATTATTTATACATTATAAAAATGATCCATAAGTCATTTTTGAAGTTTATGAATCATCCTCACCTCAATATGACACACAATGTTCCTTGTATGGCTCAAATGTTCGTTATCAATTTAAAAATTATATTTTAGTTCAAAAAGTGTCATTCACTAAAAACCAAGAAAACATGCTTGGATTGTCTTAATAATTTATGAAAAGTATTAAAAATTCATTCTTGACATGTATGAATTATTCTCACATTAAACTGACATATTATGAGACCAATAAGACTCAAATTGTGTGTTTCCATTTTAAAATTACATTTTCGTAAAAAAATACAATTGACATACTCAAAACAGGGAAAACACTTTGGATTATTTTTTTAATTTTTTAAAACTAACTATCATTAATTTTCGACATGAAGGATTAATCCTCACCTAAATATGATGCAATACCTGACCTGTATGACTCCAAGTGTGTCTTTTTTTTAGTTTACATTAATTTTAGTAAAAAAGGCATATTACATACTCAAAACTAAGAAAAATAATTTGTATCATTTTAATACCTTAGGAAAATGATCCATAAATATATTTTGATGTGTATGAATTAGAAACACCTCAATCCAATATATGATGTGCTGGGTATGACTCAAAGTTCCCATTATCATATTAAAATTTAAATTGTAGTTCAAAAAGTGTCAATAACTGAGAATCAAGAAAATAAGATTAGAATATGTTAATAATTTAGTAAAATTATTCATAATTCATTCTTGTCATGTAGAAATAATATCACATCAAACCAACACATGATGTGACTGTTGTGACTCAAATTACGTATTTCTAGTTTAAAATGACATTACAGTAAAAAGACATAAGTGACATACTCAAAACTAATAAAATGCATTTGTATTGTTTTGATACATTAGGAAAAAAATCTATATGTGATTTTCAAAATATAGGATACAATATAATCTCAATCCAATTCACAATGTGACTGGTATGACTCTAAGTTCATGCTTTCAAAATATGTGTCAATTTAGTTTAAAATGCACATCACATTTTTAAAACATAGAAAACAGCCCAAGATTGTTTTCTCATTATTCTCTATCCTATTAATTAATTAATTTCCTTATAATTTTTATCTTATACTTGTTTATTTTAATTTCAGAGATATAATTATTGAAGTTGAACATGAAATGGTGTGACCTGCATGAATATACCATAACACAATATGATACACAATGTTCTTGGTATGACTCAAAGTTTAGTTTTAAATTATCACTTTATGTTTAATTTATTTATTTATAGTATTAATAAAATAATAATTATTTTCTTATATAGTTTAACTCTTTTTCTCGATTTCGGTGCTTTTTATAGTAATAAGGGCCAAAGACAAAAGAATATTGATATTTTTTAGTGTCTTTGATAATTCATACTTACTCATATAATTGTATAAGCCAATATTTGTATTGTAAATAATATAGTATATTTTATTTTATTTGTTTTTTAAATTTTATATCTTTTAAAATCTATATTTATAACTATTTTTGAATCTATTTTTAGTGTTGTAGTGTGATGTAAATTTAACAGCATGCTACAGTATACCCCTTTATCAGTGCTACTAAATGCACTGATAAATGTATCCTTTATCAGTGCTTCTAAAATAGCATATAAAGGTTCCATTTATTTTTAATTATTTTATTACTGATAAATTCACCCTTTAGTACTTTTTTAATTGATAAAGAATCCATTTATCAGTGTTTTATATCATTGATAAAATCCAGCGGATTATAATCGCACTATGGTAGTCTGCATTTTTTATACTAAAAAAGTACAATTTTATAATTTTTAAAAGAATTTTTTTATTAGTGACATAAAAAATGTTTTGGTTTTTGGTTTTTTAATGGTAAAAAAATTATTAAACTCATTCATTAATAAAACACCTTTCTTTTGATCAGAATCTCTAAAACATGATCACCATCAATTTCATCTTCATGGATTGTAACAAAAACTACCATGTGATGAAATTATAAATTTATAACTATCATGGAACATCTATTAATATACCAATAATGATATTAGGTTGATTAAATATATAATAATAATGAATACTGAAACCATTTTTATGAAACTAGTTCCAAATGTTTGGGATTACTTCGACATGATATTGATAATAAGTAATAACTAACTAGAATTTATATCGATTTAAGTGAATTTACAGTTGTAAATTGAAACAACAATAGACTGAGATTAATGGACCCCAATTCTAGAAGAAAAAATTATTTTAATATGATAAAATACATAACTTATAATTCTTATTCTGTTAAACTATATAAGCTTGGTACCTCATTGAGAAAGATGATAATTTATATATTTGACTGACCTGATGATTATGGTGGATGGTTGTAGTGAAGGTTGTATCTTTAATATCACTGATGATTTATTATGAGATCCTTACTTTAGGGGTTTTTAGTTTTTTTATCTATATTGATGAATTTCTGCTTGAAGGAACTTCACTAAATGATAATATGTTATTCATTGGGTTTGTTTCCATTGCATTTATGTCATATTCAGTAAATTTATAATTTTACAAGCCCACTGCATCTCTTGAATAAACTTTATATCCTTTAATTTTAATAAATTTTTGGTTATTTTGATCGATTATAAAATGAAATATGATAATATTCATTGTTTATATTATAATATTAACATGTTTCATTATTCATAAACAACATTTTTAGTTCATTTTACTATTTGAACATTATTTCACATTATGATTGTAATTCTTTGTTAAAGTAAACTATTATGTGTTACATATTTGAACACATCATAAAACACCAAATGGTCATGATTTTACCTTAATGTTTAATTTTAAAGTTTCTCATTCCATTGAGAAAAATTCATACTTTTTCAGTACTTGAAGATTCAAATTGAAAGACCAACAAAGTGGGATTTGAACTAATAATATTCTGGGAAAAGTGAGCCTAAAAACAGCCCAATAAAATTACTATAGCATGCAAATCCATACTCAATTGTTATAAACATTTTTCTAAAGATATAATACATCCTGGGTAACATTTTATTCAATAGTGGCCCAAGCTAATTCAGATGTTTCAATGGTGTTTCAAGTATCCCAGTTGAAGATGATATTATGGGCTAGATTCGAAGGCCCCGAAAAAAACCCACCATTTATATCATATCTCAGAAAATAAACTATTTTGGTATGAAATTTTACATACAGTCATATGACATATGTACCTTCATATTTTTATTCTATGTCCCACCGAAATTCGTCCATATACATACTCTTTTGGACACACCTGTCGGTGGCATGCATGTTTGATTGGATTTTTTCCATGGGTGGAAAAGTCAAATGTCCCTTACCTTTCCACCCACTGTGGCCTACCACCATGAATTTAGAGGAATTTTAATGTTGGTGGATCGACCCAAGGATTCCAAAATTCTTATTTATGTCAGTGTTTTTGGAGTATTTAGGGATCTTTTGTGCTTGGATTCATTGTAATGTTATGTTGTCGCTTTGTGATTGTAAGCACATTTATTTCTCTAGTGAGTTGTTCAATTCTCCTTAGTTTCTTAATAAAATTTATTCCTTTACTATTATTATGTTATTATTCATATAATATTGATACCTTTTCCTCATGGTGATAATTTATTCATAGCACACCTTAATAATTTTTTCACACAATAGAGGAGTGGTCGTTATTTTGTTGTTTGTACTTCTTCAATTCCTCCCTCGTAAGTTTCATTCCCGCTTCTATTGAGAACATGTAATTAATGGAGGGATAAATATTTTATGTTTTGTTCCAAGGGAGTATCAAGGGATTATATTTTATTTTATTTATCACTCTATAAATTTTTATTAACTTATTTTTGTTTTGTTTTTTTATTCAATTATTTTCTCTCTTCCTATTCCTTATTGAATTTTATCCCCCCACTTTTATGTTCTAATAAGATCCTTTACCATGGAGTTATCATTAAAATTATTGAACATCTGTATAGGTGATTATCATGTGTTTTTGAGTGTGTTAAACTATTAAATGATGAGTTTATTTTGAATTAATTAAATGATTCATTCTCGATTTAATGAAATTAAAATCATTAAAAAAAATAATTTCATCAAATCCATCCATTGTAATAACCTAGGATCAATACTTTCTCATAAATTGAAATCACATAGATATGTTTATGCTCTTTTAAATGTACCTAAAATAAACCAAATGTTGTCCACTTCATAGCCAAAAATATTCCATATAATGTACATTTCTATAGGTTTCTTTTTTAGGTCACTGAGGATTCGACAACACAAGATACACTACAAGAGACCACTTCACCGTAAAAGAGTTGCATAAATTTTGGCAAGTACAAATTTTGGCTCCATTTCTAGGAGGTCAATTAAGTCACCTAAACACTCATTCTGTTCTCCCACATTTCTATTTTCTCACCTCAAATTATCTTATTTTTTCCCCTTTCTTTTGTTTTTCACTTTTCGTGGAACATGTCCAACTATACCTGTCACCAATAAAACTGTCTAGTTAAGGTGGATAGTCCCAGGTTTTGGGAGTCAATTACACCAAGATAACTCTTTACATTATATACTAATATTATAAATACAATAGAGTAAAAAATTGGTCTCATTTCAATACAGGGTCTTCAATGAAACCAACTCATAAACCTGCGTGGCAACCAAAATGGAAATTCAAATAAGGCGGACCCAAACTTGAGAAATACATTCAATCAAACCATGAATGACTACCTCACCCCTACATGGACCAATGCACCATCATGAGTTATGAATTATTACCTATGGGAAGCCCACAATGTCTTCAAACGTCATTTCTAAAACCACTTTCCAACCTTCCATGGGATGGGTTTCGAAATGACATACCTTCATGTCAAAGAGTTCAAAAACATTTTTGAAACCATGTTCCCACCACATCAACTTGAGTTAGAAAAGATGAGGCTATTTACATTATCACTAAGGTATTAATAAATTAATTTTTAAATAATCTGGTACCTATAAAAATCCACTACTGGGACCAATTTTAAAGAGAATTATAAAAAAATACTACCCCCATCACAAAGAAAATTATGCTTAAAATGAGAATCCAAAACTTTTTTTAAAAATAAGGGGAGTCATTTTATGAAACAAGGGAAAGTTTCAAAGACACACTAAACATGGTACCTCACCAAGGACTCCCAATCCCCAAACATGTTCTAATTTTCTATGAAGGTTTGTTTCCAGGAAACAAACAATTCATTAACATGATGTATAATGGAACTTTCAAAAACAGAGCCCAAAATGATGCTTATGAATATCTAGAAGGACTTTTCAAACAAATCCAAAAATGGGGAACATTACATTATTCTGAGAAGACACCCAAATAGAGTTGAATTCACACCCTTGTGGAAAAGGAAAACCATAGTGATAAACTTATTGCACTCACTAGGACGGTCGAGGACATTGATCTTAGGAAGGTCCCTGAAATTCCAACTATTCACCATGTTTTCACAATTTGTGAAATAACATGGCCATAAGACCGACAGCTGCCCAACCATACCTTCCACTAAGGATGTAATATTAGGAGGACCACCAAAAAATTCCAATTGTCTGAAATATTAGAATCCATATTACTGAAACACATTCAATCAAAGGAGCAATGACCATCCAAAATTCCATTGGAAAGATAACCAATAACCCATTCAACAACTTAGTCAGCCAAAAGGACCAAACCCCAACCCTTCACAAAATTTTCAACGCCGTAACCAATTCCAATAATAACTATTCCAAAACCAACATCCTCCTATCTAATACCAACAACCCATCCAAAAACCAATCCAACAACTAAAGTATCCTCTTTGGATAAACCAACCAGCACAAGCCCCTACCATATCTATCCGTCTACAAATCCTTGATCATTTTTGTAAAAAATTGGTGAAAATGAACTCAAATGTCTTATCCCTAAAACAAGAACTACAGAACATTAAAACTAGGAAGGAACCCAATCCTACTCAGGCAGTACCATCCCCATCCTTAAGGGGAGAATTCAGTTACACAGAAACCTCTCATGAATAACTAAAAGTAGTGATTGTTTTATGAAGTGGTAAATCCATTGTGAAACCTAAACCAACCATTATAGAAACATTAAAAGCATTAAAAACACATGAAAATGATGAATAAACACCCAAAAAATCTGAAAACCCAAATGAGAATGATAAGGAAGCACAACCATAACAAACACTCAAACCACATGCTCTCTTCCATCAAACCATTAGAGGAAAATCTAAACCAGAACTGAATAAAAATTTGTTGAATAACTTATCTCAGTTTAAGTTGAACATTCCAATTCTCAATGAAAACCAAACCATTAAATCATACTCAAAGTACCTTAATGGATTTTTTACTTTTAAAAGGAAATATTCACATAATAATCATGTACTTTTGGCTGCTAATGTGAGTACCACAATTCAAGAGACCATTCCCCCATAGTTGAAAGATACGTAATTTCCATACCTCAATGTTGAGTTATGAGGGAATAATGTTGTCAAATCACATTGTAATTTAGGAGCTTGTGTGAACCTCATTTATTATGCCATGTATTTTCAGTTATGGATCAAAGAACTCAAACCCACATTTGTCACTCTTCAAATTGTTGATTATAGTGTTCGAGATCCCAAGGGAATTTTAAATGATGTTTTACTGAATGTTGAAAAATATCATTTACCCTTATGACTTTATTTTCCTTGAAAATCACCCAATATTAGGTCCTAGGGAGCAATCCTCAATCATACTTGGTCGTTCCTTCATAGCAATAATCAACTAAGTCATTCGAGTTAGAAATGGGAACATGAAAATAATATTCAGAAACATGATTCTAGATCTGAAAATCTACAAAGAAAACTCTCAAATTGGGTATGATGAAGAGGTACATAAGGTAAATTTTATTTCTATTGTTGATAGTGGAATAGAGGAATATCATGGAATTATTGAAGGATGTTTAATCCAAGAAGATATTGATTTCTGTTGTTCTCATGAGGGAAATTTGTCTCATTAGGATGAATCTCTTTCAGAAAGATGTTCTGATTATTTTCACGAATCACCAATCAATGATAACCTTTTTTTAAATAAAAAAATGATCCCATACCCATTAATGAAAGTGATTTTTCGAATTTTGTGGTAGAAACTTCTATTCAAAAGGAACCAATTCTGTCAAAAGAAATTGGAAAAAGATACCATGATTGTTAGAAATCCTCATCCTTATTTGGAAAGTTTTAATCAATATGATATTGAATTTACGGTCCTACCATTATCACTCATGTATGATTTATTAGTGGGAAATTGAAACATTCATGTTGTCATTTCCTCCTCTCTTGATTCAAATCAAGATAAGATGATTTTGTATATCCTAGAAAATCATAAGAATCCAATTGGATGGACCCTTTCTGATATTCCTAGGATTAGACCACTCATTGGAACTGATAGGATTTTTCTTGAATCTAACTCAAAACGATGTCTTAAACCTCAATGGAGACTCAATATAAATCTTTTGGATGTGGTAAAGAAATAATCACTTAAGTTTTTGAATGCGGGTATCATCTACCCCATTGCAGAAAAGTGAATGGGTAAGCCCAATTCAAGTCATTCGAAAAAATTTGGAATCACTGTGATCACCAATGTAGATAGTGACCTTCTCCCCACAAGGGTCATTAATGGACGGAGATTCTGCATTTACTATAGGGAGATCAACTCATGTACTAAGAAAGAACATTTTTCATTTCCCTTTATTGATCAATTCCTTGAGTGAGTGGTGTGTCATCAATTCTACTACTTCTTATATAGATTATCAGTGTACAATAAAATTCATTTATCCTTGTAGGATTAAGCAAAAAAATCCTTAACTTGTCCATTCAACACTTTTTCCTTCAGGAACATGTCCTTTGGGTTATATAATGCCCCTAGTACCTTCCAATGGGGCATGATGGGAATCTTTTCAGACATGGTGAAGGATTTTTTAGAGGTATTTATGGATGACTTCTCAATATTTTGGGATAGTTTTGAGAGATAACTTATAAATTATAAAAGGGTTTTTTCAATATGTGAGGATAATAATCTCATCTGAAATTGGGAAAATTTCCATTTAATGGAAAAAGAAGGACTTTTTTTGGACATCTAGTATCTAGTAGAGGGATTTTAGTTGATAAAGCTATGTTCGATATCATTTGTCATATTCCATATCCTAGAACTTTTAAGGAAGTGAGGTCCTTCTTAAGACATGATGGCTTCTATAGAATGTTAATTAGGAACTTTAGCTCCATTTCCAAACAACATTGAGCACATCTAGGAAAATATGATCCATTTTTATAGACAGAAATATATAATGAATCATTCTCTACACTCATGTCTGCTCTTATCTCTCCAATAATCATAAAATCTCCCAATTATAAACTTTGGTTCAAGCTCAGGTGTGATGTGAGTAACTTCGATGTAGGACCAATCTTAGGAAAATGGCATGAGAAAAATCCATATGTCATTCATTATGCAAGTAAATATTTAAATGATGCACAAATCAACTACACCACCACTGAGAAAGAGTTACTTTTTGTTGTATTTTCCTTAGTGAAATTTTGGTCCTATCTCTTAGGATCAATGATCATTGTCTTAACAGATCATTCAGACCTAAAATACCTTTTTTGAAAACAAGATGTCAATGGTATATTGATTAGGTGGGTCCTTATTCTTCATGAGCTTAATTAAACCATCAAGGATAGAAAAGGGTTTTGAAAATTTTGTAACTAATCATCTCTCTATGATGGAATTCAAAGACAACTCATGTCACCTTTTTGTGTCTGATTCATTGCCCGATGAGCACCTCTATTCTGTGATTGATTACCCATGGTATAATGACATATAAAACCATTTGGTGATAGATGAGATTCCAAAATTCCTAGGGACCCAAGGTAAGAAGAAATTTCTTTCTGATGTCAAACACTATGTCTTTTATGATCCTTACATCTTCAAGTTATTTCCTAATAAAATCATTTGGAGATGTGTTTTTGAGTCTAAAAATAGTCTGTTATAAAATTATATCATGGAGAGGCATGTGGAGGCCACGTTTCCACAAATAAGACCACTAAAAAGGTCCTCTAAAGTGGTTTCTACTAAACTAACCTTGCTAAGGATTCCTAAAAATTCTAGAAAAAATTTCCTCAATGTCACCAATTAAGATCCATTACCAAAAGGAATTAAATGAAACTTACTCCCATTCTAGTCACCTCAATCTTTTATTGTTTGGGAATTGATTTCATGGGACACTTCTCAAACTCTAGCGGATTTCTCTACATCCTCATAGTAGTTTATTATATCTCAAAATGGGTTGATGATATTCCCACCAATTCCAATAACCGTTATTTTGGGTTACGAGTCCGGAAAGAGAATATATTTTCTAGATTTAGACTACCTAGATCTATCATTAATGATCATGGAACACATTTCTTCTGTCGTGCCTTTTCAACACTCATGTATTAGAATGGTATTTCATATAATGTTTCCACTACCTACCATCCTCAAAACCAACAGTCAAGCTAAGTTAGTGAATAGGGAGATTAAGAAAATTCAGGAAAAAACTATCAATACCTCAAGGAAATATTTGTCTGAGAAACTCTAGGATTTCGTTTGGGTATATCATAATGCATTCAAAAACATCCTATGAGTGTCATCATATAGCTTGGTTTATGTAAAATGATGTCTTTTACCTATTTAAATTTAACGTAAGACCATTTGGGCAATCATAAAAAAATAACATTAACACTTCTTTAGCTAAAGAAAAGAGGAAATTAGAACTTAATGAACATTAATAACATAGATTGGAGGATTAATAAAATTCAAGGATAAATAAATCTATATTTAAAGCCTACCATTATAGTAATATTAAAGTCAAACACTTTTAACTATGGAAATTCGTGCACATGAATATTTCAAAACATCCTTTACACTTGAGAATGTTAAGGTCTATATGGTGATGTCCATACACAGTGCATCATGTATACCCTCATGGGGTAGTATAGATTCAGAATCCCATTAGTGTTCATGTATTCAAATTCATTGGTCATAGGTTAAAACCATTCATTAAACCATTTAATAAACTAGAAACAAAAGATTAGTTAATTGAGCAAACCTATGAAGCATAAAAAAGATGATAGATTTAGGGTCCATGTCAGGAAAATGACATTAAACAATGAAATTTCTGGGAAGAAACCTATATTTTACCTATAAATTTATGCAAGGTTGTAGTTTCAATGTAAAAAAGGTCAGTTTTTTCACTTTCCATTGGTTTTTTTGTTATTTTTTGTTAAGAGAAACTCAAAAGGTTACCATTTTGTTCAAATTTTGTTAGTTTGTAATATTCAACGGCTGCCGAGATTGAAAGATTTTTCGTCAAATAATACATTTACAGACACAATATAATATCATTTATGAGTCTTATTTGAGTGATATGGAGATAAAAGGAGTAATCAGGAACGTCATGAACTTCAACTTCAACAACTATGTGACTTTGTTATATGTTAATTATTTCTATATCCTTTTAGAAATCGTATCATCTACCTCTATCCCCTTATATATATTTTATTTTATTTAAACATTGAGGATAGTGTAATTTTATGTTGGTGTGGGGAAGTGAAATAAAAATTGATTTTTTTTACATAAAAAAAATTTAATTTGTTTTGAAATAAATAAAATGAATAGGAGGAAAATTTTCTGAAACCTTGAACATGGTAATACAAATATCACTCTTTTAAATTGACTATTATATAATTTTCAATACCTTTATTCTTATTTTAATTATTGTTTAAGTTTTTATATTTTGTAATGTGTAGTTGTCTGATGTGATTTTTCACCATTTATATTTTCATCAATTTAAAAAAACACAATGTTCTTCCTTCTGATTTTGGGGTCTTAGTTTGAGTTCTTGAGGTACCATAATAAATTGAATAGGTGTGTTGATAATTTTAATTTTAACATGAGTGTTCAAAAAATTCAATAAGACAAAAATATCAAAAAAAAAATCAATTGCGCGTAGAGTAATGGATTGACCAAATGTATGGATTTCGGCACTTGGGGATCGTAAATCCATAGTTTTTGAAACTTCCCAGACATGGGGGTCACTCAATGGGTGCCCCGAACATGGTTCTCCAGGCGACCTCAAGAGAATTTCCCCAAACGCCAGAGGCTTCTGACTAGCACTGAGGGCCCAGGTCTGATAGTGGGGAAACAATGCCCTCATTTGTCAAAGTGCAGCGCAACAGAATAAATAAATAACATACAACAACAGCAGAAGCAATAAACCATACACATTAAAAATAAACAACTCCAGTAAAAGATAGCCAACATTTATATAGATGATGATGAAACATGTATTAAGTTCTAAGAAACATCCAGAACTTATTACAAAACAATACAATAAAGTACAACATAGAGTACAAGTACAGATAATTAAAAAAGAACAGCCAGCGGCATCGTGAGCCAAGCTCGGTCCCATGCTCCCCTTCTTCCCAGCAACAATCAAGTACCTATATAGGGACCCTTGACCTTATCCACACCTACAGAAACGTAATTTGTTTGGGCTAAAGACATGACCCAAACAGGGTGTGAGAAATATATTACCCGTATCCACCCACTGAAGGCCCGTGCTCAACTGTGTGTACACATACAACAACAAGGTGTAAAATTAAATGCAATAAGCTAAGAAATACTCAAAAGGAACTAGCATTACCAGTTATATTTCAATTTTAATATTCATTTAATTGTCTATTATATGTAAACCACCACAGTGAATTTCTAGGTAAATAGTCTGTGTCCTCAGACACGCAAACCCTTACCCTCAGGTAGTCAGAATCTTGACCTCAAGCAATACCCTTAGGCGTCATAGATATTGTATGACAACCCTGCTTTTTATTACAACTAACCATGATTTATTTCATAAAACATCACATGATACATCAAAGAAGATCGAGAGGTTTAGTGTCTTTGGGGCTTAGGATCATTACATAAAAACATGAAATGTGAAATACAACATCTTTATTGAAAACTTCCTTTACATGACCACGACATTTCCTCATACATAGCATTGCATGAGATAACCTGAGGACATGCATAAGAAAAGGGTGAGCTATAAAGCCCAGTAAAGGAATACACATGGAATAACCTGAGGAGTACAATACATATTATACATTAGGCATATCAATAAATAACAAGAGAAACATGAACATAAAGGCAAGATAAAGCATGATAATCATAACGTGGAAATGTGGCAACAACACTTAACATGGAATTAACATGAGCCAAGGCTCATTGCACATGGATCTTGAGTAAACGCTCATTGCACATGAAGCATGAGTAAACCCTCATTGAACTTGAATTAGCATGAGTCAAAACTCATTGCACATGACGTATCATGATACTATACTTTACCCAATTCATTAGAGCGCTATAAGGGCGCACCTTTCTTAAACATTTCATTTCATGAATAAGTGTGCCACCTAGATCATAAAACATACATTAATAAAAAATAATAATTTATTACAAGATAAAGGAATGTAGAATTTATACATAAAAATTTATAATCAATAAGTAAATGGTCATAAATGTGAATACCCTTGATGGAGAAATGGGCATGGCATTCACTACACAAAGGCATTGGCTTAGAAAATCAGTACGATTTCGGCAGCGTAACGGTGTGACATAAGAATTTATAAGAATGTTTGATGAGAGGGAAAGGGTTTAATCATCATATTGACATGGAATGGAATGTAAGTAGGTCAAATAGATACATTTCCCAACAATTGTAATGGAATTTTGATTCATGATACAAAAGTATTGCTTGAATGTAAATGAGGAGAGAGAAGTTCCCTTCGGAATTTTGGAATAGTAACAGGTGTACATGTGAGGCATTTAATGAGAGATAAAGGGATATCTCATCATTAAAACATAATGGGGGCAGTATGAGGGAGTTGTAAAACCATATCCCAACATTCATAATTGAAATTAAAAGGGAAAAACAACTTAAAGAAAATTTGACAAAAATGAGAATGGAAGAAAAAACCCTTACTTGGAAGTGTGCTTCCAAAGGCTAGAGAGAGGCTTGCGAGAGGCTTCTTGGGAGCTTGGGGAAAATTGGGAGGATTCTAGAGAGCGTAGGGCATAGGTTTGACGAACTCAAAAGTCTTTCAGTGAGGAGGAAGTGAGATCATGGGTGGGTTTATATAGGAAAGGTGAGGGAATTCATTATTATTTAGGTTTGGGACCCCTTACATTAAATTAATCCAAACCACAAACCATCCACTAGTTTTTGCCCATAATTTTTCGAAAATGGAAAAGAAAAAAATATTTTAAAAGGAAAAAGTCCGAACTTCTTAATATAATAGGGTTTCTTATGTGGAGGTGAGTCACACTCCCAAGGAAATTAATTTAAAAAGACAAGGTGTTTAATAAGTCTTGAGGGGACCATAAATGCTTTGAAAAGTAAGTCAAAAAAACCCAAAATCACATTATTTTAATGGTAAAACATATATTGGCCGAACATAAAGATTATAGTATTTTATTACATCACTATTTTGTCATTATGATATCATAAAACACATTATATATTTAAATGATATTTAATTTTTACCCAAAAATTTGACTGTCTCGGAAAATTATGAAAAATTCACCATTGGATAATTTCGACATCCTATTAACAGAAATAACATTTATTTTATATAAATAATTTTCTAAAAATGTTAATTTTCACTTTTGAAATAAAAATCGACATTTATCGAAAATTCACGGGTTTTGACAGAAATGGGTTTCAAACCTTAATAAAAATTATAATTACATTTATAAAATTATATGCTCATTTATATTTAAAAAAATAATTTAATAATAATAATATTTTATTAAAAAATTATTTAATTAAAAAATACACTAATTTAAAAAAATTGAATTCTTAATTAAATAGTAATAAAAACACTATTTCTACTTTAAAACTATTTACAATGTACCGATAATGATAAGAAGGTATATTTATTATTATATAAAAAAATAGTGTACATGAACATAGTAGTAGAGATTTGTTACATAACCCCTTAAAACAGCCTTATAAGACCTAAGGGTAAGGTGTGCGATGGTGAAAAACTCTTGGGGTGGCTCTGATAACATCACCCGAGTGGTAATCTCTATTAGCTTTCACTTTTCCCGTAGACGGTCTCGTTTGAGCTTGACATGATGAAGCTCAGCTTGGTCTTGGTCAAGAGCGAATCCCAAAGATGCCACCTCTTTTCTGAGCTCCGACAAATGGGCTTCGTATGGAGAAATTCTACTGGATGAGGCCATCGCTTCCTTTGTCTTAGTAAAATTTGGTTCATTAGAGCCTTATATTTATACTAATCATGTGATCACTGTTAGACGGCTATAAAATTAATGGTCAGAACTCTTATCATAAAATCAAAGAATTTGACATTTTATAAAAACATTTTATATAAAGATACATTTAATAAGATCAAGATGGATTTCCATTAATGAAACTTTGGGTCGTTTCATATTTCCCTCAGGCGAAGGAATTGTCACCCTCAGGCATAGAAGTCTTTTCCCTCAGGCATACAAAAAGTTTCCCTCAAGCGATATAGAAATTTTCCATCAGGCTAAGCAGTACATTTCCCTCAGGATAAACAAACAATTCCCTTAGGCTAAAAGAACACTTCCCTCAAGCGTAAGTAACTGGGCCATGCCCAACATGTAAATAAGCAATTCACATACGAATCCTCTCAAGGCAATTTAATAAACATTATTACAATGGAATACCCTCAGATATCCTGGACAAATGGCTAAACAGAAGAACACACCCCCGGGGTGGTCCTGGATCCAATCATCGATCCCAAAAAATAGTTTATTATCACATTTAATTACATTTACAGTTCTAGGTATTCAAAACAGCCACAGCCTCAGCCGCACGATAACCCCAACATGGGTTTGTGGCTCAATGATACACAAAAGCACACAACCGTTTGAATTAAACACTAAACCACCTACCTCGATCACCCGTGATCGATAAACGTGAACGTCAAATCCAGAACTGCCCAAAGACGATGTAGATCTGGGTTAGAAGAAATCTCGGTCAAACTTAAAAAACTTTCCCTCGGGAAAGAATTTGTTAGAATGGCATAAGGAGAGCGGATGAATTAACTGTGTGGTTCCAACGAGACCGTCGGTGGAAGAATCTGATTCCCGACGTGCCCTTGACGGATCTCCAATGCTCCGGCCTCCACTCTGGCTCCAAAATGAACCCAAACACCTCCTCTACCAAAGGAGAAGGATACTGCCCATTCTAAGAAAAACAAACAAACTACAAGGTCTGTACTTTCCATTTTTTAAATGTTTCGCTAGCGGCTTCTTGCCAGTGTGTAACTGTTCATCTATCGACATGGGTACACGACGTGTATGCCCTTATACACGGCGTGTACTGTCACCCATCTAGCCACCGCTTGACTATTTAGCTGCTGACTGACTACACAGCATGTAAATACAAACTACATGGAATGTAGTCAGTTTTTACATCTTTCATCGTCGACATGGCTACACACCCTGTGTACTCATCCCACACGGCCAAAATTACACAGCGTGTGGAAAACTACACGGTGTGTAGTCCCAAAATTTAAATTTTTTTCCCATTTTTCTTATTTTCTGAAAAACACTTAAGGAAAGGAGAAAAGAAGAAACTCTTAACTCAAAAATAAGAACCAGGTTCTTACAAAATTCCCCCCTTAAATAAATTCGTCCCCGAATTTCCCTTCCAATGGTGGTGAAGATATATCTGTGAACAAATCTGGCCATAGAGCACGAATGTCGATCTCCCACTCCTAGGTTTCTTCATACACTCAGCCATGCTGCCATAACACCAGTACGAGAGGAACTGACCGGCCTTAGAGAACCTTCGTGATCCTATCAATGATACGAACCGAATGCTCCTCAAAGGATGCATATGTTTCAAGCTCAACCGCTTAGATCCGAAAGATGTGATACATGCCTGAATGATAGCGACACAACTGAGATACATGGAAGACGTCGTGCATGACTCGGTACCTCTGTGGTAACTACAGCCGATAGGCAATCAGCTCAACTCTCTCCAGAATATCTAATGGCAGCACATACCTCGGTGAATGTTTACCCTGTCTCCTGATCTGTCTGTGTCCCATCCTCGGTGAAACACGCAAGAAGACCTGACCCCCAACCACGAACTCCATGGGTTATCCGCGGAGATCAGCATAAGATTTCTGATGAGGCTGTGCCATAGCCATCCACTTCTGAATCAACTGGACCTGCTCAGAAGTCTCTTTTACGAGACGTGGTCCTAGTAAATCTGTCTCACCTACCTCTAACCAGCATAAGGGTGATCGGCATGACCTACCATATAAAGCCTCGTAAGGTTCCATCTCAATAGTTTCTTGATGACTATTTTTATAAGAAAACTAAACTAGGGGTATATGCTTCTCCCAAGAGCCCCCAAATTCTAGGATGCATGCACACAACATGTCCTATAGCACCTGTATTGTACTCTCTGACTGACCATTAGTCTGAGGGTGGTATGTTATTCTCATAAGAACCTGTGTACCCAATGCCCTCGGAAAACCCTACCAGAAACGAAATGTAAAATGGGGATCCCTATCTGAAATGAAAGAACTAGGGACCCCAGGAAGACGTATGACCTTTCAGATATACAGCTTCCCAATCTCATCAACTCTAAAGGTCTCCTTGATCATCAAAAAGTGAGCTACCTTCATGAGTCTGTCCACAAAAACCCACATGGCATCATTGCCTCAAGGTGACCTCAGCAACCCAGTCACGAAGTCCATCGCGACATCATCCCATTTCCACTTTGTAATGGGTAACTGTTGTAACAGTTCGACTTGCCTCTAATGCTCTGCCTTCACCTACTGATAGGTGTAACCTGTCTTAAAAAAACCAGCTACTTCCCTCTTCATACCTGGCCACCAGTACTGACATCTCAAGTCATGGTTCATCTTTGTAACTTCGGGATGAACTTCCCAATCTGAAGTATGAAACTCTTGCATCTACTCCTTGTGTATATCCCATGGAATCCACACTCTTCCATGGAAAATTAGTACCTCATCATCAACTATTTTCCACCCAGGAGGAGGGTCCTCACATTCCACCAACTCTCGTAGGACATATGCCTTATGAATCAGATAGCTGTATCATCCTCACTCTATCCATGAGGGTAGAGGTCACAGCTAAAGAAGAAAGATAGGTTTTCCTCTGACTGTCGTGCACCTCCAAATGCATCTCAGAGAACAAATCCATAAGCTTCCACTCACCACTGGCCTCATGAACTGCATGTGACTGAGTCTTCCTGCTCAGTGCATCAGCAACTGCATTACCCTTACCAAGTGTATAGGAAAGCTCAAAATTGAAGGAATGAAGGTATTCAACCCATCTTCGTTGTCTCAGGTTCATGTCACGCTGGGTAAAGATGTACTTGAGACTTTTTTGGTCCGTGAACACCACAAAATGTTTCCCAATAGATAATGTCTCCAACAGCACAATGCAAAAACAACTCCAGCCAACTCGAGATCATGTGTGGGGTAATTCCTCTCATGTGGAGTCAACTACTGAGACCCGTACGAAACTACTCGATCACCCTGCATCAACACATCTCCTAGCACAATACCTGATGCATCACAGTAAACTGTATAGCTCTTCCCCTGCTCTGGGAGTATCAGGATCAGTGCTGATGTCAACTTCTCCTTCAACTCCTGGAAGGCTATCTCGCAATCTTCTAACCAAACAAACTTCACACCCTTCTTAGTAAAACCTGTCCATGGTGCTTAAAAGTGGGTGAAGTCCTGTATAAAACACCTGTAGTAACTAGCCATCCCTTAGAAACTTCATATCTCAAACACGTTCTTAGACTGCTCCTAGGAAACTACTGCTCTCACCTTCTCTAGGTCCACTATAACTCATTCCTATGAAATTATATGACCCAGGAAGTGTATATGTTCCATCCAAAAGTGGCACTTTGAGAGCTTAGCATAAATCCAATGCTCTCTCAGTGTACTCAATATGATATCAAGATGGGTGGCACGGTCGTGTCGAGTGTGAGAGTACACCAAGATATCGTCCATGAATACTACCACAAAATAATCCAGATAAGGACGGAACACATGATTCATCAGATCCATGAAAACTGTTGGTGCGTTACTGAGTACGAACGGCATAACCAAGAACATGTACAGACAACATCTGCTTTGAAATGATGTAAGGGGTATATCTAATGGTCTCACGTGTAGCTGATGATATCTTGAACTCAATTCAATCTTCGAGAACAAATTTTCTCCATGATGTTGATAAAAGATATCATCAATACTCAACAAGGGATATTGGTTCTTGACTGTCAACTATTTTAAATTTTGATAATCTACACAGAGTCTGAGGGTACCGTCCGTCTTCTTCACCAAGAGGACCGAAGAACCCCAAGGAGAAGTATTGGGTCTGATGAAACCCTTTGACTGTAACTCCTCTAACTACCTTTTAATATCCTGCAACTCAGGCTTAGCCATCCTATAAGGAGGAATGGACATTGTTGCTACTCCTGGAACAATATCAATAGAGAAATCCACCTCTCGCTCCGGAGGTAGTCCAAAAAAGTTGTCCGGGGAGACATCACTGAAACGATCAACCACTAGAGAAAAATCTTTCTGACCAGTCCCCTGATCATCTAGATATAAAATCGCATTCTGGGCTGTGACTCCACCTTGCCCAAGATGCTCTAGTCCATCACAACTCACCTGAACATCCCATTCTCCCATGTATACAAACTCTCCGCCCTCCAGTGATGTGAAACTCACCCTGTGACAATAGCAGTCTACAAAGGCTCTAAAGGGAACCAACCAGTCTATCCCAATAATGAAATCATATATCATCATCTCAAATACGTAGGTGTCCCAATGGAAGTGACACCCACCAACCTCAAGGGGCACTACGTGCACTAACGCACAGCAGTCGTTCTAATCCCCAACGGAGTGTTTAGCTTCATAACAACAGAAGAAGAAGAAACATAAAGCCCAAGGCTCTCCACAATGGGTAGAGATATAAATATATTCAAAGCACCCATATCAAAAAGTACTGAAGAAAAGACAGAAGCTACTAGAATCGTACCTCTGATAGCAGAATGTCTGGGATCCTTCTCTTGCTGGGTCTGTTGCACTGCATATGCCTGCCCAGTGTCGTGGCCCTGTGACACAACCTGGCTACCCTGAGTTGTCCTTCCCTACTGCCTCTGAGATCTTGGTGTATGGCTACCATGGCCAGAACCACTATCTCTACTTGCACGCCCTGACATATTCAGGTTTCCCAACTGGTAAGAAGTTGTTGGTCATGCTCCCCCACACGGAGTCTGTACAGAACCCCTCCCACCATCCACTGGTAGAAACTCCCTACAAAACCACTGCAGATGACCCATTTTTTCGCAATCTTCGCACTCCACTAGACTCGTGGACACTGTGGTCTCTTGTGCCCCTCCATACCACACTGGTAGCACCTGACCGACCCACCTAAAGAAACTGCCTTGCTGGTACTGCCACTATGAGAGAAATCTAGCGATCGCTTCCTCTTACCGGTAGAAATAGTACTAGAAACAGGTGTCGAACCACACTGGCCAACACCACTACATTCTCACAGCTTTCTCTCTATAATCATTTCTTGGTTTACAATAGCATGTACTGATTTCAACCTGATAACATTCACCAGTGCTCGGATGTCATATCAAAGACCATCCTCAAAGCGTCTGGCTCTCAACGTCTCATCACCATGAGAATGGGTGCAAAATGCTGAAGATCAGTGAAAAGATCCGAATAATCAATCATCGACATATTGCCCTAATGCATGTTCATGAACTCTCGAGCTCTATCTACCCACAACGTCTCTGGGAAGAAGAAATCATAGAATGTTGTCTGAAAATTTTCCCAAGCCATGTCTCTATGATGCTCTGACTGAGAGGTGACATCCCACCACCTCTTGGCGGAATCACGCAACATATACGTCGTGAGATTGACCCTACACCTTGGAGGAGTATCAAGATGCTCGAAGATAGTCTACATCGACCCTAGCCAAGACTCCACAGCCTGTGGTCCGCCATCCCCTTAAAACGTAGGCGGATTGTGCTGCTGGAATATACGTGTTAGCACTACCAAAGATGTGGCAGCCGGCTGTGCTCCCAAAAGGTCTGTATGAACCACATAAAGCCTTCACGAAACTGTGCATCCACGCCTATGTCTGGTATAACAGGTGGCGCTTCATCTGGATCTGCTGGAGGATCCACTGGTTGCCCATGGCCTACCATATCTGGAGTATAATTATTGTCACTCTCCGAGTGAACAACGCATGGTTGTCTCTGTGGCATGACACTACAAGGTCAAATTCACACCTTAGATCAAGATTATCACAGTGTAAATACGAAAGAACAAAAAGGGTAATAGGAGGAAGAATGCATTCAAAATTGCACAACAAGACTACACAGTGTGTATACTGACTACACAGTGTGTATCTGACTTTTCTTACCTGCCCGGGTCCTTTTATAAAACCAAGCCACGTGACTTTTTTTGAACAAAACTACACTGTGTGTATATAATCTACACAGTGTGTATGGTTTAATTTTCCATCTTCTCATGTTGTTTGTCACACGGCTGACTACTCGGCTTGAACTACTCGGTGTGTTACACCCGCACACGGCATGTACACTACCCCATTTCCCAGCCACAAGTCTATGTCCACACGGTCTATCCTCAAATAACACTACACGGCGTTTCCCACAGGTACACGGTGTGTTCTACACGAGCTTCCTCGACCCATGTTGTAAGTTACACGGTTGGATACCCGGATCACACTACATGGCGTGTTCCAGATGGACACGGCATTTACATGAAAGGATCACACTAACCTATGTTTTTAGTTACACAGTTGAGTCCCCAAGTCAGAATACACGGTGTGTTGCATAGTGGAAATGGTCTGTATGTCTTAAGGTCTCCCCGTCCGTGTTTGTTAGTTACACAGGCAGACTCTGGGTCAACACTACACGGAGTGTACATCTGGTACATGGCGTGTTTTCCCTATGAATTCCCCTTCCCCGAGTCCTTGCCACACGTTCTATGACACGGGAAGAGACTACACGGCGTGTACTTAGGGTACACGGCGTGTACTCAAAAAGTTATATTTTCTTCCTGATCAGAAGAACATACACGATGTGTTTAAGGTACTACACAGCGTGTATACTGGGTTTCTGGATAGTATGCCTTAGAAACTTCTTCTCAGTTCCAAATTCTGATCACTGAGGGCCCATACTCCCCGCGAATCAGATTTTGGAACCTTATATATGTTATAACCGGATAAACAGCCAATGATCCACCAAATTTCGGTCAATGAGGGCCCATACTCCACAAAAACCAAAGTTTGGAGTCCATTCTATAAACAGGATCACATAATAATACCCTATCAACCATCAGGTATCTATCAAGCAGCTATCACAATATCATGCCTTTACAAGCACAACATCTATACCTACAGGGCAGGGAATTATGCATGGCATGTGATTTCTAGAATGTTCCTAAATGATGCATGAGATGGAACACCCTAATCTCATCGTAATGAAACTAAATAGAACCCCTGGATAAATTATAAATAGCACAATCCCAAGTGTGTCACCTGAAGGTGAAATCAGATCAACTGTAAAATTAGAAAAATTAGAAGAATTACAAGACGAGGTAAATTTTCTTTTCCTTGTACACAGGTTAGCTATGCCCGGGCACATCTTATTACCAACTACCATTCACATCCTATCCCTGACTAAGGCTCTAAAAAGTTAGTCAAAGAAAATAACTCCTCTGATACCACTTTATAACGTCATGGGCCCGGGTGCCACTCAACGGGTGCCCCGAACCCGGTTCGCCATGTGACCTCAAGCACATTTCCCCAAATATTAGTGTTTTCCAACTAGCAGCGAGGGCCCGGGTCTGATAGTGGGGAAACTATGCCCTCATATGTCAAAGTGTAGTGCATCAGAATAGATAAATAGCATACAACAACTGTGGAAGCAATAAACCATACACATTTAAAATAAAAAATAGTAGTAAAAGATAGCCAACATTTATATAGATGATGATGAAACATGTCATATGTTCTAATTAAATAGCCAGAACATGTTACACAATAATACAGTAAAGTACAACACCGAGTACAAGTACAGATAAGAAAAAAAGAACAGCCAGCGGCATCACAAGCCAATATCGGTCCCATGAACCCCTACTTCCTAGCATCAATCAAGTACCTATATAGGGAACCTTTCCCTTATCCACACCTATAGAAATGTAATCTGTTTGGGCCGAAGACATGACCCAAATAGGGTGTGAGAAAATAATTCCCAGTAGGCACCCATCGAAGGCCCGTGCTCAACTGTGTGTACACATGCAACAATAAGGTGTAGAAGTAAATGAAACAAGCTATGTATTACTCAAAAGTAACTAGATTTACCATTTATATTTCCATTTTAATATTCATTTAATCATTCATTATAAGGAAACCACCACAGTGAATTTCTACGTAAATAGTTAGTTTCCTCAGACACGCAAACCCTTACCCTCAAGTAGTCAGAATCTTGCCCTCATGCATTGCCCTTAGGCATCACAGATATTACCCTCAGACGTATGAATTTTCACCCTCAGGCACAAAATTCACTGCCCTCAGGCATACAAAAATTTTCCCTCAGGCAAAATAGAATGTTACCCTCAGGCTAAGAAGTACATTTCCCTCAGGCTAAACAAACAATGCCCTCAGGCGCAAATAACCGGACCTTTACCAACATGTAAATAATCAATTAACATATGAATCCATTCAAGGAAATTTAATAAACATTATTACAATGGAATACCCTTGGGTATCCTAGCCAAATGGATAAACAGAGGAATGCACCCCCAGGGTGGTCTTGGATCCAAGCAGCAATCCCAAACAACAGGTTATTATCACATTTAATTACTTTTACAGTTCTAGGTATTCAAAACAGCCACGTCCTTAGCCACACGATACCCCAAACATGGGTTCGTAGCTCAATGATACCCAAAAGCGCACAGTAGTTGGAATTAAACACTAATCCACCTACCTCGATCACCCGTGATCAATAAACATGAACGTCAAATACAGAAACACCCCAAGACGGTGTATATCTGGGTTAGAAGATAACCCGTTCAAACTTAAACAACTTTTCCTCAGGAAAGAATTGATAAGAACGGCTTAAGGAGAGCGGAGGACTTACCCGTTCGATCCTGTTGAGATCATCGGTGGAAGAATCTGATTCCCGAAGTGCACTTGGCGGATTACCAAAGCTCTGGCCTCCACTCTTGCTCCAAAATGAACCCAAATGCCTCCTCTACCAAATGACGAGGCTACTACCCGTTTTCAGCAAAAAAACTACACGCCATGTACTCTAAAGTACGGCGTGTACTTTCCATTTGTTAACTATTCCACTAGAGGTTTCTCTCCAGAGTGGAACTATTCATCTATCGACATGGGTACATGGCGTGTATGCCTCTATAAATTGCATGTACTATCACCCAACTGGAAACTACTTTACAATTCGCCTACCGACTAACTACACGGCGTGTAAATACAAACTACACTGCGTGTAGTCGATTTTTACACCTTTCATCACCGACATGGATATACGCCCTATGTACTCATCCCATACGGCCAAAAGTACACAGCGTGTGGAAACGTACGCGGCGTGTTGTCCCAAAATTTGTGATTTTTTCCCATTTTCCTTATTTTCTCAAAAACACTTAAGGAAAAGAGAACAGAAGAAACCCGTACTTCAAAAATAAGAACCAGGTTCTTAGAGTTTTCTATCCTAGAGTTGGGAATTTTATATCTATTTTTTGTATTTTTAATTCTTTTTGAATGATTAATGTCTATATGATGCTCGAGTACATGGGATTCAATTGGTGTTGTAAGGTCTTTGAGCCTGGGAGTCATTGGCAAAGTGTTGCTACATGGGTTGACTCGATTGACTTCAATTTCAATTACTATAGAAAAATTGAACAAAAAACATAAAAAAACATAAAAAAAGGAATACTCATATTAATATTAAAATGTGATTCCACTTAGCGCTTCCATAATTTCTCCCATGATTAAAGATGAACCCCAGTGTCTATTGTGATGCACAAGACACCATCATGATTAATTGAAATTGGAATGAATGTATCTACGAATTTGAAAAAATGAATGGTATTGGTCTTGGGATATGCCCCTAAACCTACCTTTATTATATTATTTTTATGGTTTTCATAATTGTTTGGTATGAGGCCTTTTGTTGAGAACTGTTTGTTTAAAAGTTTTTTGAAATGGGAATTCAAATTTCATGTTTTTTAGATATATTTTACTCAGGACTACCAAAACTCAAGTTATGGGGTGTGATTATACATTTAAAGAGGATAATATTAATTTTTTATATTATAATATTAACATTCTTCATTATTCATAAACACCATTTTATTTCATATTAAAATTATAACATTATTTTGCATTACGATTATAATTCTTTGTTCAAGTGAACTATTACTTTGTACATATTTTAACACATAATAAAACACCAAGTGGTGATGATTTTACTTTTATATTTTATTTTAAGGTTTCTCATTCCATTGTGAACAATTACTACTTTTGGAGTACTTGAATATTCGCAATGAAAGACCACCAATGTGGGCCTTGAGAAAAAAACATTCTAGGAAAAGTGAATTGGACATTATCCCAATAAAATTAATGTATTAGCCAAGATACAATCACAATGATTCTAAAATATTAAATGTATATAGAAGAATTCAATTTTATCATTTCATTCAACAGTGGTCCAAGCTAATTCAGATGTTTTAATAGAGTTTCAGGCAGTCCAATTTGAAGATGAAATTCTGGGCCAGATTCTACGGCCTAAAAAACATCCCACCATTTATATCACATCTCAATGAATCTCTTTTGGGATGAAATTTTAGTGACATATAGATGACATCCGTATCGTAATATTTTTATTCTATGGCCCACCCAAATTTGGCCGTCTAGATACTCGTTTGGACACACCTATTGGGGGCATGCAAGTTGGCTCAGCTTTTTCTCAAGGGTGGAATAGTCCACTCCCTCTTAACTTTTCAGCCACCATGGCCTACCACCATTAATTTAAGAGACTTATAATACTGGGGGATTTTACCAAGGCATCAAAATTCCTATTTAAGGTAGTTTTGCTGAAAGATTTAGTGATATGTTGTGCTTAGTTTCATTGTAATGTTATAATGAAACTTTGTGTTTTTAATCACATTTCTTTCTCATGTATATTGTTCAATTAACATTATTTTCTTAATAAAAATTATTAATTTCCTATTATTATATTCTTATTCATGTAACATTGATACATTTTCCTCATGGTGAAAATTTATTCACAAAAACCTTGTGAAATCTATCACGTAATGGTGGAGTGATCCTTATTTTGTTGGTTTTACATCTTCAATTCCACCCTCATAAGTCTGCATCCTGCTTACATTAAGAACATGTAATCAATGGAGAGATAACTATTTTATGGGTTTATCCAAGGTAGTATCAAGGTTTTTTATTTTAATTTACTTATCACTCTCTAAATTTTTAATATTTTCTCTTATTTTAGTTATTTGAATAATTTTCTCTCTTCCTCTTCCTTTTTGAATTTAATCACCCCACTTTTATATGCTAATAAGATCTATTACCTTGGAGTGCTCATGAAAATTATCCAACAAGTGTATAAGTGATCATCATATGTTTTTGAAGGTTTTTAACCAGTGTATGACTAGGTTAGTTTTAATTCATTGAATGAATCTTACTCGAGTTAAGGAAATCGAAATCGTTAAAAAAATAATTTCATCTAATCCATCCCTTATAATAACCTAGGTTCAACTTTTTCTCATAAATTCAAATCACATAGATCTATTTATGATATTTTAAACCAACCTAAAATAAAACCAATGTTTTCCACTTAATATTCAAAAAACTGAATTGAATTTACATGTTTATAGGTTTCTTCTTAGGTCTACGAGGATTCGACAACCCAAGCTACACTTCATGAAACCACTTAACCCTAAAAACATGGGTAAATTTGGGCGAGACTAGTGATTTGGGGTTTCAATTCACAAATAATTATGTTCTCAGAAATATATAAGTAATATTATTAAATAAGTTATTAATATAACTATGTTTGTAATAAAAGATGTCAAAGTGTATTCATGGAATGCAGGATAAAAGGTAAATTTTTCTTATCTAAATTTTCACTACATGTGAAATATTAATTATTATACACCATGATTTCTTTATAATGCGTAAATACTACCACACTAATATTTTGTTTCATTATTCTCTTGTAATTAATATTAGTTAATGTTTTATTTTAAATGTTATCCTTCAAGGGGGTTTTATTTGAAATCTTATAATTTCTTACGAGTTTTCATAGTCTCAATTAAAATTCATTAAGAATTGTTACATGTTGTCAAAAATGTTTCCTTGAAATATTTTTTTACTGATTTATTATCCCATTAATGTCATATATATTATTTTATTCTAATTCATGGGATATATCAATCCCTATAAATTCATTTTCTTTATGTTTCGTTTGACTCAAGTGTTTCCCCAGTTGTAAAACATTTTAGTTTCATTATTCTCATTGATTGAGTTATGATTGTTCTCTTAAACTAAATTCATATAATTTGGTTACATTCTACCCATGATTTTATTATGTGGTTTTCCATAATTTTTTCAATGGATTTACATTACTACCACATAAATCCCTATTTAATATTTCATACCTTATGGAGTAGGTTGACCAAAAGGGGTATTGATAGCTCAAATCTCTTTTCTTCAAGTTATAAAGTTTTATATTGAACTTTTTTCTCCCATTATTTGGTTCTCCCAACATAATATTTTATTATATGGTATTTATAATATAATTTTTAAAAACTTATTATTTATACAAATAAGGATTTACTACCCTTTATAAAATTTTGGTTTTCAGTAAAGGTAATTTTAAAGTATTAAAAAGGTTCATTTCATAATAAAATGTACTATCTTTTGGATATAAATTTTATATATGAAACATCCAGACATTTATTGGCCTATATTAGTGGATATTATTATTAAACATAATTCCTTTTAAAATAATTCACTTCACAATTTCAAAAGTTATTTTGAAATTGACATGTAAGATTGTATTTTAGATCAATGTTAAAAATGTTTTCTAAAAGATATTTTATATTTTAAAATAAATTTTAATTATAAAATTCAAAAGGATTTACACTCATGGGATTTATATTAAATGATATATTCATTAATAAATATATGTTTATAATTTTTTGTATTGAAATCATGGTATAAAACAATTTGAATCTTGATACCTTTTTATGTGATGTCGTTAGAAGCATTCATTTTCACTTCTATTTACATTTATGTCAACATGCTTATAAGAATGTTTTGATACACTCGGTATATACCATTTTGAAACCATATAGATTTTCTCTTTGTATGGGTTATGTATTTATATTTTCTATTAAAGAAATAATCCATCATTTCCCTTCTCTATCCGAATCATCCACCTTCTTTCTTAGAATGTGTTATTATCATGTTATCTATTTTATTGACATGGGGAAAAGTATTGAAATACCATATATTATTATTCCAATATAGATGATTATTAAAATAGTTTATTATGTATTATTTACTCATTATATCATATAATTATTGAATTGGAATTAAATAAATGATTTGTGGGGCCTGACATTATATATCCCCTTGATGCATCAGTAGGTCACCAGAGACAAAATTGTCTGAGTATTTGGCGTATGTTTTACCAATTTAGAAAGATTTATTTAATATGGTCATGATGAAAATAATTATTTCTTGGCTATGGACTTTATGATAATAAATATGTAGTGGTTAAGGCCTTGATGGTAAGATCAAGATGTTCGGTATTTTGAATTTTATCACTATGATTTGATTTATTGTTATCCATGTGATCTATTTATTATCATTTCTATATAGGGATATATATTATACTCTTAGTTTTAGTTAAATATGGAATTATATTGATTACTTATTCCTGTAATAATTTTTATTCCATGTTTATGCCATGATTCTCTTAATTGTTTGTTTTACTTTACTGAGTGTTTAAGTCCATCCCTTTTTATGATTCATTTACCCATTTCGTGAAGAAATGTATTGCACATTATATAAATATAATAATAGAATATTTGAGGGATTTTTAAGAGATTTTGAAGATTTATTATTGGCTAAACAATTATTAGTATCAATAGGGAACAATGTCCTTTTGAAGGGATTTATTTGTTTCTGATATGTCCTAACACTCAAAATATCTAAACCTAAAAGGTATTGGGATTGTGTGTAATAGAATATTTTCATTATTTCATGTAATAATGAGATATTTATGTCTAAGGATCAATATTTTTAACTGGATATAGTATGAAATGTTTTTTTTAAGAAAATGAATCTAGGAGTGTGGTTTTAGGGCACTACGGTTAGTAATAGCATAGGTTTTGAATAACTATATAGATTAGGATGTTTGTTGAGGGTAATTTAATGGTTGATAAGTTATGTTTTCTTATAATTTAGAATTTATAGACAACCATTTGGGATCATATAAGATTAAATGTTAAGGTAATAATTCATATTTTATTTGGAGTTCAAGATAATTGAACTGTAGAAAAAATCATATAAATAAGTCTATGTATAGGGTGATATATCAATGTTTTGGTAATGTATTGAGTAGGTTGTTTTACTATAAATTTATTTCCTTTCTAGATAATAGAAATTTTTTGTATCTATGGAAAATGTGAATCAATGGGTAATCACCCCAAAAGGTTAATTGAGCCTTCAATTGATCTTCACTCGGGTTCATATTGAATGGTCCTAAGACTGCACACATGGATATACACCCTTTGGTGATATAATTTGGTTGATAATTTTCCATTTATGAACTAGAAGTGACATATGATGGACTAAAAGAACAATAGGATAATATGATAGCATTATAAAGTAAAATATATTGACGCTAAATTTTCATAATTGTCTTATGATGCTAATTTTTCATCCCTTATGTTAACCCCTATTGTCTTTTTAATTGATGGAGTTAGAAAGAACAAAGTTAAAAATGGGTGTGAGGGAAATATAGTGACTTTATCAAAGATCACCACATAGAAATTGGAGCAGTTCTAAGAAATTTAGTGACTATGAAAAACCAACTATCGCAAAATATGATTAACCTTGTCAATATTGTTAAAATAATGAACACACTAAAGAAGATAAGGATGGAATATCATGCAAATTTGGGTGACAAAGATGATAAAGGAAAGAATATTAAATTTATTACATGCCAAAAATTTTTAATGAATAATGGGGGAAAATTCCATAAAAATGCATGTAAATAATATACGTTTGGAGATAAAGGTTATCATACTCACATGTGTAAGGGAAAGGGAGATGATACAAAATTTTGTTTCTTAAATTTAAATGGATTTGGTAATTAAGTTACTCAATATCCCAATCCATGGTATAATGAGGTAAGTAGTCACTGACAACCACGTGAACAAGGGAAATCCTATGAAAATACTAATAAAGTAGTGGATAATTAATTTTCATTCAAGATTTTCTAATGCCTTATTTCATGAATGTTTTCCCCAACTAATGGATATTGAGATAAAAATTAAAACACCTGGTAGTATTATTATTATTAAATCATTTTCAAGGTTTTTGGGAATTTATAACTTATAGAGATATATGTAATTTTCATATTAGAATTATATATAAAATTAGTAATGAGTTATCTCTAGTTATAACGGGATTATAAAAAAATTCATATAGATAAATCTCACTCCAGATCGTAAATAAACCCATGATCGTCTAGAAGTGTATGGTTTTTTATAAGTTACCTATAGAAATTATATTTTTATTATTATCTAAAATGAGAGGATGAAATTTATATAATGGTTTAACAATATAACACCTAGATATTTTAGTATATATTTTCTTTTAAATTAGACAATTTTTTGGTAGATTTTCCTATATGCAACACCGAACTTAAATAAAACCATGATATATTCAGATAAAATATAAATACTGATGTATGACCATTTAAAAAAAGTTATTTAATTAGTGTTAATGAATAATATTTACCTATTTATGAAATTTTTATAGAAATAAAATAAATTTTATTAGTAATATGAATGGAATTCAATTGATATAGCTAAAATTACTATTACGATCATTTTAATCTTAAAATTGTATTCTTTTTTTTAAATATAATTTATGCACATTGATTTATATTCACAAGAAACCTGTGATTAATTGATAGAAAAATATATTGATATGAATAATTTATTAACACTAATTAGTAAATGATATAAACTAATCATAAAGATATATTATGTTCTAAAGAGTTTTTTCCCAACAACAATAATTTTTCATTATATTTTATAATTTTATTTAAAAGTAAAATTTATAAATTTATGTGTTGTAATTTGAAAAAATTAATAATAGTTTTAGATTCATCATATTAATATTTTCTTAAGATTATGATATGGTATTTTTCTGAAATAATTTATTTTAAGGTGAATAGTAAAATATACCATTTTATAAATGTCATGATTTTATCACATTATTAGTATGTAATTTATTGGACTTGGTTTTCTCATAATAACCAAACATAGTTATCCACATGGCCTCAAGTTTGCCTCCTATAACACCAAATGCTTCCTACTAGAATTCAGGGTCTACAGTGATATATTGGGGAGACAAAACCCTCATAATAAGAGTAAAAAACATTATTATAATAATAAATATAAAAATATAAGAATTTTGTAATAACGAAACCAAATTATTAGAATCAATATTCCAGATAAATATGATCAGTTAGAAGAAATAATAACTAGTTATATATAAAAAATAATTTCATGCCATGTTTTTATACCCAAATAGTGGATACAGGGGGAAACAAGAAGATGATATACATGTGTACATACAATATAGAACAAAAAAGGGGGAATTTTATCTCTAATAACATCCCAAGAACAATAAAAATCATCTGAAACAATAATCTATCCCAGCACACAAAAAATCTGGCATACATTGATAGACCCATTCTTTTTTCCCTACCAGCAACCATAAAGTCTGTTTGGGTACCAATTGGAATCCCAATCAGGGTGTGAGATACAATCAGTAGGCCACAATCAATAGTCTATAGAACTACCTTATCAATGAACATAAAATGATCATATTGTAGGTAATAATAAATGTATATAAATAAATACATAAACTGTACTAGTCTGGGTTTCTCATGGGACCACAATTCAATGCTACCTAGATTTTCCTAAGTCAGAATGTCTCTGACGATTTACCAATTTTTAATTATATTTTTATAAATAATCTCGAGACTCAAGACTCATATCCATGGAATCCTAGATGATGATACTTATATAACAGATCAATATGTCCCATGATAATTAAGACTCAACAAAGGAAGTAAAAAAATCATCATGTATGGAAATCATTTAGTGAATCCAATTATGGAATTTGACTTGGACGATGTGTCCATTAATTTATTTAAAAAAATTTCATATCCAATACATTTGACATAGGGAACTCCATTATTTCTCTAGGTATACAATAGAAACCCAATTCCTTTGGATTCTGTCCATGGCATTCCACATCAAAACCCATATATCACTCTATGAATGGTATAAATGATTTTCCCACTAATATTATCCAACTAAATCAACATAAGGAACCCATTTTACACTTGTCGCATAATAAAATATCATCTCCTAAGTGATCCAATCTACAGAATACAATATAGTGTCCATATATTTCTCCTGACACATCTTAATTCCATTTACAAGTCATCAAATTTAAATGACCAATGAGACCATCCAATGTGTTCTATAACAGAATCCAATTATCAACCATGTAATTTTATAATTCTATTATTAAATAACTTACATCGAATAAGACATTTCATTTATAAGGGAAAACTCAATAGAAAATTAAATTAAAACAAAGTCTAGGTGTTATGATCTCGCCACCATTCACCCTTTCTTTCAATACCTTTTATCAATTTTAATTGGAGAACAATCCAAACCCTCTGACAATGTTGTTTGGTTACAAGTAACCCAAGGTGTAATAAGGAGATAAAATTAAAAACACCCAAAAAGGGTGGTTTTATAGTGGTGAACATCTACTGAGGTTGTGATTAGGTGCATGTGGCTAGGAATCACATGGAATATAAATTTAATTAATTAATCATTCAATTAAGGGGAACCACACTAAAATTTTAGCATACAGAATAACCTCTCAATCTTATAAACATCAATAATTTTAGGTAAATAAGTTATACCACATACCTTATAATGATATATGGATCATCATTTGATATCAACTTTGGATTCTATCTATAACGATAGAAATTATAGAAATGGAAAAAAATCCCTAAAAACAGGGCATATTATCTCGGATAGAAATATCATTCAATAAAAAAAGAGAAAAAAATAAAGGAATTTATGGAATTTAATAACTTATCAATGTGTATCCAATGTAATTAATGAAGGTTGATTTCGAGCTCAAATGAAGACGGTGGGTCAAAGACTAGGAGGATTGGAGGAGATATCTCAGGGATTGGGATATGTTGTTAATTGTAATGAAAATAAAATAGGGGAAGAATTTTAAATAGAATTGTGGGAAATAGTAATTTCATATATTTTTAAAGGGCACCATTTTTTTCTACATGTTTGGTCAAATGTCTGCAAACTATGTGCCATCACTTTTTGGGGTGTCACCCCCCTTTCATGGGCTAGGGGCACAATTTGACAATTATGTGTAGCCTTTGTAACTCCTGTTTGGTTTTCTATAGCACCCCTACATGGTCATCTTCCCGAATTCACATGGTTTCTCAAAACATGAACATCCTCCTTAGGGATGAAATGTTGAGATGCACGGAAACTACTAAATATTTTAAAAATGTGTGCCTAATATTTTTCCTCTAAAAACTAGAGCTTCAAGCTTCGAACAAGACCTGGATGATCATAAACCCTTCCTTGATCATTTATCCAACTTTATTAGACAAAAAAATATATTAAAACTAAAATTGAAAGGATATGTACCTTAAAAAAAATTCAAGATCTTACATCCTCCCGTCCTTTAAAAAGTCATCCCTATGTTTCCTTTATGATGGTGGTAGATCTTCATTTGAAAATAACACTAGACATTAAGCACATACATCATCCTCTCACTTCTAAGTATAATCTTGTACATGTTCATGATTCCATATCACCCATACCAAAGGTACATAAATTCCATGTAGAACCTCCATCCTTCAATAAATTATATGAATAGAATACTCCTTAAAAGTAGCATTGACATCTCTAAATCAACCTCATTAGGCTAAAAAATATGAAATGGGTCTGAATAATAATATTGAACATTTGAAACTTGGAAGAAAATGTGTCTAGACTGGTACCTCTAAGGAAACTATAACTGATAGGCTACCAACACGACTCTCTCTCCGAAATCATAAAGAGTCTAATGAACCAATGTTCTATCATCCCCTATTTTTGAATTTATCAATACACCAATCTAGGTGAGAAATATAAGAGAACTCATTCCCTGACCTCAAAATCTAGAGTTCATTAATGGTGATTGATATAAGAATTATTACTAGAATTAAATATATCCATACACTTTTTTATAAGTTATACCATCTCTGAATTATCCATTATGTGATGTGGTCTGAGTAGCATTGCCTCTCTTTCCTCTAACTAGAACATGGGTGAATTCCATGGTCTGCCATATATGTCCCCATAAGGAACCATATTTATAGTCTCCTAAAATCGATTATTATATGAAAACTATTCTATTAGTATTTATTTATACCAAAAAACTCCAAAATCAAGAATTCATTCCCTAATCAAGTCCAATAACACCTATATTATACCCTCAATCTAACTATCGTTCTACGGTTGATTGGATATACACATCAGTACCTGTGATCCCAATTCCTTCTGCAACCCCTGCCAAAACCTTGATGTGAATCGAGCATCCCTATCTGATATGTTGGTATATAGAACCCAATTAAGGTATATGATATCCTTGTCATATAACCTCAATATACCATCAACTTAAAAGTTCTCCTAGATAGGAAGGAAGTGGGAGACCTTCATTAATAATTCAATGATCAACCATACTATGTCATAGCCTTCAGGTGACCTGGGTAAACTCATCACAATATAATAGTGATTTCATCCCATTTCCACTCAAGAATGGGTGACATATAAAAATAAACTATTGGTAACTACTGTTCTACCTTCACCTACTGATGGGTGGAACACTGATTAAAAAATCCATCTATCTCTATCTTTATAGCAGGACACCAATACGGGCAGTGTAATTCATGATAAAACATAGTAATATTGGGATGAAATTCCCAAATAGTGGCATGATACTCTCTCATTATCTTTTCTCTGATTTCTATAGGTACCCAGAAACACCCATGAAATCATAATATCTCATCACCATCTACAACTAATCCAGGCAGTGGGTTAATTCTTAAAACACTTTCCCTTTGGGCTAGACCCTAAGGATATTAATGTTACCACATCTTCACTCTATCTATAAATGAAGAGGTCAATAATAAGAAAGATATTATATACATCCCAAGATGTTCCTACACCTCAAAATTTATCTCATAAAATAACTACATTAAATTCCATTCACTACTGGACTCCCAAACTACGTGTGTCTGATTCTTATAGCTCATATAATGTGACACAAAATTTCATTTCTTAGTTGTATAACTGAGATGAAAATCAACAGACTACTTTTATAAAAACCCATATTTTTTATAATGTTTTATCCAAACTATATGAATTTATATTTAAGGAATTTCTAATATGTGTATATAATGAACCATTATCCAAACATATGATACCTCCATTATCGTAATTAATTAACAACCACTACTAGATTGATATTGTGAATTGATTAGTTCTGATCATGAGGTCTCAAATGATGAGACCTTTATTTTATGACCCACTTATCCTGTATCAGAATGGATCTTATCTCGATGCATGATGCATAAAAAGCTTTTGTATAACCTTTAATAGTATCAGGTAAAATTAATATCAATGATGAATTCAATCATTATTTTAGGCCCTGAAAGACTTTCATGTATTTTTCATACCATACAAATTTGTTTCTATTCTAGTACAATCCCATGATACGTCCAACTAAGGAATTATAAATACTAAATAAAATGCCTATAATATTTGGATACCCTGAGAAACTCTATATGTTATTAACTTTCTTGGGATTCTCCCAAGAAACCACAACTTTCACCTTCTCAAGGTCTATAAGAACTTCTTCCATTGAGATGATGTGACATGGAAAGTGGAATTTATTCATCCATAACTGAAATTTGTGAGATTAGCATACCATTTGTGCTATCTCATCATACTAAAAATGATTTCAAGGAGTTTGGAATGATTTTTATGATTATGTGATTACACCAAGATATTTTCCATGAATACTTCCATAAAATAATCTAATAATAGGTGGAAATTGCAATTCATTAAATCTGTGAAAACTTCTGGTGAATTCTTCAAACAAAATGACATTAATAAATATTCATAAAAACTCTATAGGCTTCAAAAAATTATTTATGTTATCCCTGATCTATAACTCTAACATGATGATAAACCAACCTTAAATATACTTTTTATATTAAATTTTATCTTTGAACCTGGTCAAAAAGATCATTAATTTAAGGTATTTTCACTACCTTTTGAGCTCCTAAAGTTTACTATTAACTATCTTATAAATAGGAATAGAAACTGGTGATTCTCCCAGTATTAAGACAATAGTAAAGTCTACCTCTCTCATAGGAGGTATTCCATAGAAGTCGTCAAGGAAGAAATCCTAGAAATAATCCACTCCATGATGAAAATCTATAAGTCACATTCCCGGGTCATATATAAAAAGGATAGAAATATGTTATGTCACTCTAACCAGCCCACAATTCTTGGTACATCTCAAATTTCCCAAACATTTCATTCTCCCTTGGGAATATAAATACCTCCCTCAAGTGATGTGAAGAACACCCTCCAATGATAGTAATAAACCTGATCATGATAAGGAACCAACCAGTATATCTTTATAATTATATAAAAACCTATCATCTCGAGGATGTATAGGTTCCCAAAGAAATGATATCATTTTATCTCAAGTGGGAACTCCTTACATTGATGCACACTTTCTAATCAGGTCCCCAGTGGGAAATTAAGTTCCATCACTCCATAGATGTATTAAAATTTGAGCCCAAGACTTTATAAAATTTATATATATAAAGGAGTGGGAAGAACATATATCAAATAAATTACACACTATAGTAAAGGGTACTAAATTGTACCTTTTGATAAAGAATTTTCAGAACTCTTCTCCTCTAGTATAGACTATACTGAATGTAGCTATCCAGATCCCCCTCCCTGAGCTATAACCTAACTACCATAAGTAGGACAACTTTTCCTGTGATGTATCTCATAAGACAAGCTTCCACAGCCACATCCACCTCCTCATCTGGATTGGCCAGTAGTTGTCCACATTCTTTCCTATCATGGAATGGGTGATCCTTCTCTTGAATGTGTGGTAGGTGAAGATCCATTATCTCTAGGTACTAGAGTTAATTTTTTTGTAAAAACACTAAATATAAACAGTTTTCTCACAATATCATCACTTAATTGGGTCCTTGTAAAACCGAGTATTCTTATAACCCGGCTAACAATACTGGTGACACAGTACATAACTATAAGTGTGTGCCACCCGACTACCACTACTCCCATTAGAAAACACAATGTGATGCTTCCTACTAATAGATGTACCAACTCCCTATCTCGATAATTAATTTTTTTTTTCAGACATTCATATTCCCTTATATTTCACTAAAGGATGAGGTCCTGGTTCACTATATTAAAAATATTATTCAATCAAAAAACATTCACCTAGAATCATTTGGAAAATATGAGTACATCTTAAAACTATCCCACTATCATCAACTCATCACCAGCAAGGGTTGGTGTGAAATGTCGGATCTCGGAAAAATGATAAAAAAATCATCAAAAAAATGACACCCTAATATAGGTGCATAAACTCCTTGTTATAGTCTTCTATAATCATCTACATAATTAAGTGATCATAGAAGACCATCTGGAAGTCCCTCTATACCATATCCCAATGATGATATTCCTAATTACTAATGTCCCACCCATGTTTTGTTGAATCCTAAAGCATATAGATTGTGAACACGACCTTCCTCTTCATAGTAATATTTAAATGCTCAATAATATATAATATGGCCTCTATCCATGACTTCGTATCCTATGGACAACCTTCCCATAAAAATATAGGAGGGAGATGCTATGGGAATTCACATGTCATATCTTTTATAGTAGGGTTAGGTCCTAAGGATATCTGTATAGATTTAACTACTTTCATGAATCCCCTATAGAACTAAGAATTATCACCCATGTTAGGAATAGTATTAGGTTCCATAAGTAAAACTATAGGAGGTAATATAAATGCCTCAAGTCCCACCAACTTCGACTCATGGTCATCACTGCCTTTCTGGAACATCACCCATGGTAGTAATAGTGGCATATTTCTACATAGAAAACGTGGAACATAGAAAAGAATTTTATTTTATAAATTATCTCAAAATAAAAGGAAATGATAGGTAAATAGCCTTACTATATAAGATTCAACACCATATTACTACAATTGAAGCAAGGTCTAGGTTACATAGATGATTGTAATGGGTTATAAGAGACACTCCCACCACCCACTACTAAGGTCCGATCTATTTCATGGTCACACAACTTATATCAAAGGTTCTACTGTATGTAATATTAATAAAAAATTATGAAGGATAAAACTCATTATGTTGCAATTGGAATCTGCATTTAATGGTAACCATTTAATTTGAGAATTTAAATCTATTCATGTTTATACCAATTTATATGTATGTGTATATATATATCAGAGTTCATTTTTATGAGTCACCATTATCATGTTATAAAGGAATAAGCATTATAAGTTGTAATTGGAACATCATGTAACTAAAACTAGACCCTTACATCTAGTATGAGAGTATAAAAAGTCGTATATGATGATTTTATTAGATGAATCACCATACCAAATTTATATAATTATAGGATTTATAAATTATAATTATAATTCATTTAATCAGAATAAACTAATGTTTCGTCTCTTATAACCATGCTTATACATCTTAAACATGTTATAATATGTTTACTTAGGGTTTCACCACCAATATATATGGAAAAAAACCATTTTGGTTGATACATACATGTTAATTAAAAAATTATTTGAACTTTACTATGGTAAATGATATCCTAGTTCCAACATAGAAATCAAGGCACAAACGTAATATTATAGGCAATGCATGTAGTAATATAAACACAACATAGAATATTCATGATAGAAAATCCTTATATTCCTATAAGAGTTCATGATCAATAAATCTTTTTCATACTAACCAAATGAATAAATATAATCATTTTAATAATATATATCACAAATTATGCATGTCACCCAATGGTGAAATATATACAACTTAAATAGGAATTATCCAAAATAAAAATGTCTCACCCATGAAACTTGTATTTTTTATTATATGTGGTGTGGCTAAACCCAAGCACGGGATCACTACCAAATTTTATCATGTCCTACCCTTATTTAGACTATCCCAAATAAGTAAGTTAACTAAAATTCTCTGATACCACTTTCTAACATCCATAATCCACTTAACTCATAAATAACCAAACCTAGTTGTCCACATGGCCTCAAGTGTGCCTCCCCATATGTTAGAGGTCATAGAGTAGTAGAGAGAGTCTAAAGTGTTATAATTGAGATACTATACTCTCATAATAATAGTGTAACACTATGTCAAAATAATAAATATAAAAAAATAGGAATGATATAATAATGAAAAAAATGTAGTAGTTAATCATACAAATAAATATAGTCATCTAGAAGCAATAATAACCAGTTCTATATGAAAAATAATTTCATGTCATGATGCTATAAAAAAATTAGAGATATAATAGGGTAAAACATCATACATAAATGGGTACATGTTTTTTAGAGTAAACAAAAAAGGCAATAAAATCTATCTCTAATAGCATCATGAGAAGAACATTGGTCATCTTCTCTAATCCTCTATCCTACCATAGAAAACAGGAATCTATCAACATACCCTTCCCTTTGTCCCAACCTACCACTATGAATTCATTTTGGGTACCAATTGATAACCCAAACATGGTGTGATATCATCTCAGTAGGCCACCACCAATGATTTCTAGAACTATTCAGTCTGTGGATATACAATGTGTAGCATGTAAGTAATAATAAATATAAATAAAACAATCAATAAATT
This sequence comes from Viscum album, assembly GCA_963277665.1. Taxonomy (NCBI): domain Eukaryota; kingdom Viridiplantae; phylum Streptophyta; class Magnoliopsida; order Santalales; family Viscaceae; genus Viscum; species Viscum album. Next base: position 63,065,640 of record OY728165.1, on the reverse strand, counting down.
GTACCTGTAATACCCTATGTTTGAGATATGTGACCCTTGTTGATGTCTTTTTATGTTGATAAATTGGTTGGGTAATATTTGTCAGTGTTTGGGAAGGTTTTGGAATGTTTTGGCGCTTTTCTAATGGTGTGTGTTCTAAGCACGTTTAGGGAAGACCGTGCATAACATCCCAAGTAACCGTGCAACATGAAGAAGTGGGATTCACATGGTTTTTTGCATTTTTTATCATACCATGTGAGGAAATCCTATGGGGAACCCTTTGGGACAGTATAAGGAACATAGATAGCGCATTATTTTTCTAACTGAGTGATCTAACCATGCGTGACATTAAAAATTAGGTTTTTTAATATGGGATCACTCTGGATTTTCCCAAAACATTTCATTCCTCTTCCCAATCTATCCCAGCATGGGATTTCCTCTTCTCAAGGATTAGGTCACCTATCCCGCTCATTTTAGATGCATTTATATTTGTTTTCATGGTTCGTTGAAGGCGGCTCTTCTCCGGTAAGTCTTCTCTCTAGGTGTTTTCTTGGTTTCTATTGGATATAGTTCTCCCTTTCTCTCGGTTTTCTATATCTACATATATCACATGTAGATATTGGTTTTTTGTTTCCTAAATGATGATATTAAGGATTTTTTATTTTAGGGAAAAATATCTAAGGTGGTTTTATGTATATTTCACCATGATTTGGTGTGTATTTGTGCAGTGAGTCGATTTGGCCAAACATTAAGGTGGGTGTCTTCTCTCTGGTCACTATTTTTCTAGAACTATAATGTTTAATTTCCAATTAAAGGGTTTTTCTTGAAATTGATTATGAATTTGATGTTTGAAGCTTGATTGAAACCCTTTTTGTGATGATTTTTTGATTTTTGGGGAAAGGGGTTATTGTTGTGAAATGTTCTTGTTGTTGGATTTTAGAATGATGGTTTGAAAATCAGTGGCATGTTTAATTTATTTAAAATGGGTTTTGAAAAATGGTTTTCAATAATAATGTTCTTTTATTGAAATTTGGTTTGTCATGGAAATGGTTTGAGGGTGTTTTCAATAAATAAGTGACTTATTGAAGTGATTTAGTATGTGGTCGGAATTTTTGATGTTATTAAAAGGTTTATTGGTTTGAAAAATGGTATTGGTTTTTTTGTTGGATTAAATGGTGAAGAATGGTTGGGAGTGATGGATATTGGGCGTGAAGAACCACCATCAAATGGAATTGGGGATGTAGTACCACAAAAAAATTAGGATGGGTTTGGGAATGAAGTTCCATCAACAATGGTAACACCGATCTCGAGTGTGTGTGTGAGAGACATAGGAATGTGGTTGGTATATGTGTTTTGACATGCAATTTGGAATGGTTTATGTCCATGTGAAAAGAATAATGAATTGTTTAATTTCTTCTCATGGAATTGTGTGATTCGGGTGAATTTCCTCGAGTAATTATGTGTTTGGATTATTGGTAATTGTTGGACTATTTTATTCGATTTATATAAATTGTTTTATGTAAATTATGTTATCATGTTCTATCCTAGTGGCATGTGTTGTGAAGTCATTTAGGGAAAACCAATAAGTATAAATTAATCACCCTTTCTTTGTAACTCTGGTTCTTTATTGATGTTTTATTTCAAGACATCATGAAAGGTAAATCATCTCAATTCCTTAGTGGTTCATCATGATGCTTGGGAAATATTGTTGTCTTTGGAGCATAGATCTTGGTGTGGAGTTGTGGAGTTTTGTCATTACTTCTTTTATTTTTGTTGTTTATTCTTCAACTTGGTACTCTGACTGTAGATTATTGTGTTATGGTTGTATTGTAATTTGGTAATTGTTATGGATTTGGTTTGGTTTCATGGTTGTTTCTTGGTGTTGGGTTGTATTGATTTTCTTCATGATATGCATCATGTAGTTGTGGTTGGTTATGGAGCATTTGGTTAGTTTCTTTTTTTCTATGGGAAAATCATTCTCCAATGATTCTTGAAGTCCTCAGCATTTATTTCCAACCGTTGTTTCCTTGGAAACGTCACCTAAGGCCAAGTATTATTCCACCGCCCTCATAAACCAGTTGGATGGGGAGGGATGTTACAAGTGGTATCATCTTGTTTGGTCCTTAACATACAAGTAATGTTGGTCTAGTTTGGTATTGAAATCAATTTTTGATCTTGGTGTTGGCATTCATTCTTATTATATTCCTTGAGTTGGGATGGTATCAAGGTATAGAATTGGTGAAACATGAAATGTATAGCATAAAAGGACATAGTTGACCCTTTTATTAAAACATCAAGTTACCAAGGTGTTGGGTATATGAATGTTCTAGAGACACTTCTAAGAGTGTGATATCATTTTCGTGGGTATAACCAAATAGATGAGCATTGAATGCATGGTATAAATTACTTTCCATTAATATGCATATTTCATTGGTCATAATAATTTATGTTGTGCAATGAATGTGTTGATTTTTGAAAAACTCGGAAATTGTATTCAAATGTACGGTTTTGAATAGGGAATGTTAGTGGTATTTTGAAAATGTGTTGATTTTCAAAATAGGGTGGATTTTTTCAACATGAAGTAAACATGGTAAAATGGGAATATGGAAATAAAGGTTGTGATAGTGTAATGTGACTGAATTTGAAATTGTAAGCCTTCAGGTTCTAGAGAGTGATACTTACGGTACTTGTGTTGTATTGATAGAAATAGCACTGAGTAGTCATTGTAGAGACCAAATAGAGGATGCTACAAAAAATGTAGTTGAGCCTAATCCTCAGGGGAACTATTAGCTAGTATAAATCACAATGAAAGATTTACAAGCTACAGAATGTGGGAATATGAGTGATAAGCAGAGGCATGTGGATTACTCAATTCTTTTTCAATAGTAGAATCCACCCATTTTGGGGAAGATTTAGAGCTGGAAAGGGCATAAGTGTGATTGAACAGGATGAATCAAATATTCAATTTTATGGGAACCCCAGTAGAGTTAAATGTGAAGTTAGTGACTTATGTTTTGGAAGATCTTGCACTTCAGTGGTGGGAGTGGGTGGTCCTGGCTGGAATGGACCAAGGTATGACATGGGACGATTTTAAGGAATTGTTTAACAAAATGTTCTACAATTATACATTTAATATTTATCACACAAGATATTTATTCAGCCTAAATTATGGGAACATGCTGGTGATGGAATATTCTACTATGTTTATGAACTTAGTGTGGTTTTCACTTGTGGTAGCTGCTTGTACGCCCTCAAACATGGATCTTTGAAACAAACGTAAGGTAAGAAATTCGCTCCAAAATTATGGTGATATGTATAGTTGATTATACAGAAATGGTGAATATAGAATCAGTGGATAAAAGGGATATTTTAGAGGATATAGGTGGGGTAAATATGTTGGTACCCACAGGGAATAGTGGGAACTCTAACGTGGGGATCAGGGGGAAGAAGGATGCTTATTTCAAGGGAGGGAGTATGGATCAGAATCTGATAGCAGGACTAGTGAACCTTCCTTTTAAGCCTCGGAATACACCATGATGTTTTTAGTGTGGTTATACATGCCACATGAAGTGGAATTATATGGAACAACATTAATCATTTCATAACTGTAAGAAGATGGGGAATCTTCAGTGTTATTTTCATAATGCTCTTAGGTCTGGTGTTTATGACTCTTATCATGTGTCATAGGAATAATATTCCTTGATGGGATAGAGAAAAAATCATACTCATCATTATTAGAGTTGATTTATTCATAGTTATTCAATAAATACCATGACTCCTCAACAAAGGAAGTTTCAGTAGGGTAATAAAGAGAAGAGTTTGGAAAGAAAGATGTTGTTTGGAACCAAGTCGGTTGTGGTGGATGATAAATAAAGACCATCCATGGTGTGAAGTATGAATTTTTTGAATTCCAACTTTATGAATGTTTTGTTTGATATGGGTGATTCTCATTATTTCATTGCTTATCATGTTGTTTATTTTTTGGGTTTATATGTGGACATGAGGCCTTCTAATTTAAAACTTCAAACTATTATGGGTCAAAGAGAGTGTCGAGACTTCGTCTATATATCATGTTTTATATTTTTGGATGATGTTTTGTTAATGTGGGACTTATCAGTGCTTGAGATTGATGCATATGATGTAATCCTTGGTGTGGATTTGTTGATGATGTTTAAGGCCCATATCGACTACTATGCACGAATGAAGATTTTTATGATGGGTAACGGCATCAAAAATATATTTAGAGGAGATAAATATGTGAAGCTGAGTGAAAATAGATTGTTACCACTAGAATATGGGATGATATCATATCAGTTGGTGGATTTGTCTTGAGCGTCAATGGAAGAGGATGGGAGAAGCAGTTTTCAGACAGTGGTTGTTCAGTTTATAGATGTCTTTCACAACAAATTATCAAGGTTTCCACATATGATAGAATTGGAGTTTAAGATTTATCTCCTCCTGGGGAGAAGTACTCTCTCAATTCTATCATACCTATTGTAGCCATTATAATTAATGGAATTTAATGGGTAGTTGGAATAGTTTCAAAACAAAGGGTCCATCCGGCCTAACATGTCTTGGTGGGCAATGCCGGTTTTTTTATTAAGAAGATGGATGTAACTCCTGGGATATTTTTTGATTATCATAAGCTTATGCAAGTTATGATAAAGAATAGATATCCACTTGTATTGATGATATGTTTGATTAGTTGGGGGTAGCTCAGTTGTCCTCCAAGGTTGAATTGTGACCAGGGTATCATTAGTTGCGGGTGTGGAAGGATGATATTCCCAAAATAGCTTTTAGAATTAGATATGCCCATTTTGATTATGTGGTTGATCCCTTTGGTGTTATGAATTCACCTATGGTGTTCATGTCATTTATGAATCATATATTTCATAGATATCTAGATTCATTCATGGTGGTATTGGTGGATGATATACTGGTGTATTCTATGGCAAGGGTGGAGCATGAGCAACACTTGGAAGTGGTGTTGGGGATCTTGAGAGATCATCAATTTTATGTCAAATTGTCAAGGTGTGACTTTTGGATATAATATGTACGTTTTCTAGGCTAGTAAATTTATGAGAAATGTGTTTCAATTGATCTTTAAATGGTAGAGGTTGTTATTTATTGGCAACCACCGATGAATTTTTTTGAGATACAAAGTTTCCTTGGTCTAGCTGGGTATTTTCAATTATTTTTTCATGACTTATAAGGATTAGATTCACTGATTAGAGCATTGTAAAGGAATAATGTTACATTTCAATGGAATGAACTATGCTGAAAATATTTTCTAGAGCTTATGGTTCATCTTACATCAGTACAAATCTTTTTTTTTCAAGAAATAGGGAATGGTTACATGGTGTATTGTAATGCATCCGGATCGGGGTTGGGATGTATTCTCATTCAAGGGGGCAAGTGGTTTCATATAGCTCGTGGAATTTGAGGTTTCATGAGAATAACTACCCCTAACAAATTATTTAAATTTGGCAGTGGTGTTTCATGATTTGAAAATATTGCATTATTTTCCCTTCAGTGAGAAATTCAAAGTGTATACCAGTCATAAGAGTTTGAAGCATATTTTCATGAAAAGATATTTGAATTTGAGGTAAAGTAGATTGATAGAGTATCTCCATATGTTTGAATTTGACTTCCTATGCACACTAAGTAAAATAAATTCAGTGGTAGATGCATTGAGTATAAATTCATATGCTCAAGTGGTGAAAAAAGGCATCAGATTAGTGGTAGTTAATGTCATTTATAGATGACGTGAGGTTGGAATGTGAAGACCAGGGTGATGTAGCTATTTTCTTTTGTGTATCATTGGTTCCTGGCTTTAATGGTTTAGTTAAAGAGGTATAAATGTCTGATTCAGAATGTTTAGCTATGAGATATAAACTCAATGGTGGGGAGACCATTGAGGGCTAGAAACTAGATGGGAATTCAGTGTTTTGATTTTTGGAATCGGATAGTTGATCCAATGGATTTTTATGAGAAACTTCTAACTGCTTATCATCATTCTAAATGGGATTTCCATCCCAGAATTCAAAAATTGTATAAGTTATTGAAAGCACCGTTTTGTGGGCTAGTGTGAAAAAGAACTTGGTAGATTTTTCATCGTGATGATTGACTTGTTTGAAATTCTAGTATAATCATAAGTGTTCATCAAGAATGTTGTGTTATTTACCTATTCTAGTGTGATATTGGGATCAGATATCGATGGATATTTTCATGGGTCTCCTAATAATGGTCAAGAAACATTATTCCATATGGGAGATTGTGGATCAACTCACAAAGTCAGCTCATTTCATCCTGATTCATGAATCCTATATGGTGGAGGATCTATCCAAAATCTATATCCATGTGGTGGTAAAGAGGCATGGTGTTCCAGTTTCAATTTTATTAGATAGATATTTGATGTTCAAAACATATTTTTGGAAATCCTTTTAGCAACACCTTGGGACAAAGTTGACGATAAGCACGACATATCATCCTTAGATTGATTGGAAATTCAAGAGAATGATAAAAACATTAAAATATATGTTGTGGGATTATGTTATGGATTTTGGTGGTTCATGGGAGCATTACTGACCATTGGTTGAGTTATCCTACAACAACAATTACTAATCCTTGATACATATGGCCCTGTTTGATGCTTTGTATGGGCGTCTGTACTATTCTCCACTTTGTCAGGTGGAAACATGATAATGTTCATTGGTTGGGATGATCCTTGACCAATAGATAGTAGATAAGGTTAATTTTATTAGGAATATAATGGGGATGGCTCAAAGTTATCAAAAATAATATTTTAACCATCGTTGACGGTCATCGTCATTCGAGATAGGTAATCACGTGTTCTTGAGAATTTCAATGAGGTTGGGACATCATTGGTTTGGAAAGTAGGGAATGTTATCATCAAGGTATATTGGGCCTTTTGAGATACTTGAGTGGGTGGGAGAGGTGGCATATCATTTGGCTTTTCTATCATGGTTGAGTTTGGAGCCCAATTTTTTCCATATGTCCCAATTGAAAAAGTATCATTTGGATTGTGACTATGTGATTCCTTGGGATCATGTTATGATTGAGTTAGAAGCTTATTTGGTGAACATTTCAGTGAATATAGGGGATATGAAAGGTAAATTATTTTGTGGTAAAAGAATTAGTTTGGTTCTGGTTTTTTTGGAAACATGGATATATTTAGGAGGAGACTTGGGAGCATAAGATAAATATGTTTGATCAATAGTCCAATCTATTTTTGAAAATCAATGCTTCTCTACATTATTAGGAAGTATATTCCAACGATAGGTAGAATTTAATACCCCTAATTTGAGGTATGTGATCCTTTCTAATGCATTTTTATGTAAGTAATGTTTTTGGGTAATGTTTGGGAGATTTTGGGATGGTTTTGGAATGGTTTTGGGGATTTTCTAAGGGCGCCCAGTTGAGCATGTTAAGGGAAAACCTTAAAGAACCTCCCAAGTAATCATGCAACTTGAGGCAGTGGCTTTCACATGGTTTTCAAATGGTTTGTCTAATTGTGTGAGGAAACCATGAAAGGAAACCTTTAGGATAGCAGCAAGAGCATGGTTAGTGCATGGTTGGTCTAACCATGTGATCTAACCATGTAGAGCCTTAAAAATTGGGTTTTAAAATAAGGACCACATAAGATTTTCCAAAAAAATATAATTATTCCTTCCACTCAAACCCAACTCCGTATTTCCTCTCCTAAAGGATTAGGTCACCTCTCCCACTCATTTTGGTGGCATTTTGACGGTTTTTTCAAGGTGCGGTGAAGGTGGTTCTTCTCCGGTAAGTCTTTTTTCTGGGTTTTTTATTGGTATCTCTACGATCTATTTCTCCATCTCTCTCAATTTTCTAGAAATTGATTTTTCACATATATAATTAAGGATTTTATTTTCTAGAATGATGAGATTTAGGCTTTTTGATGTTATAGAAAGGGGTCTAAGGAATTTTTGTGGAGATTTCACACATATTTGGTGTGCAGTTTTGTGGTGGGTAAATTTTATCAAACCCTAAGGTAGGTGGCTTCACTCTTGATTCCATATTTCTAGAAATGAAAGGATTACTTTCAAATTAAAGGGATTTTCTAGAAATTTATTGTGAGTTTTATGTGTAAAGATTTACTGAAACCCATTTTGTGGTGATTTGTGGATTTTTGGGAAAATGGTTATTATTGTGAAATGTTCTTGTCGTTGGATTTTAAAATGGTGATTTTAAAATTAGTGGCATTGTTGATTTATGAAAAATAGTTTGTGAAAAATTGTTTCCAATAAGAATGTTCTTTTATTGAAATGTGTTTTATCGTGGAAAATGGTTTAAGGGTGTTTTTCATAAATGATTGATTTATTGAAGTGATTTAGCATGTGGTTGGAATTATTGATGTGCCTAAGGGGTTTTTTTGGTTTTATAAATATTATTGGTTTATTTGTTAGGATAAATAGTTAAGTGTGGTTGGGTGTGATTGATAGTGGGTGTGAATAAACACCATCAAAGGGAAGTGTATGTAAAGTTCCACTATAAAAAGTGGACAGGTTTGGATGTGAAGTTCCACTGTCAATGTTAAAAAAAAGTTCGAGTGTGTGTGAGAGAGACTTGGGAATGTGGTTGGTATATTCATGTGGCAATGAAAGTTAGAATGGTTTATAGACATGTGCAATGTGTAATGACATATTTAGTTTCTTTCCTAGGAATTGTTTGATTGGGGTGAATTTCTTTGAGTAATGATGTGTTTGGATTATTGGTAATTTTTGAATTGTTTTATTATCTTTACATAAATTTTTTTAGTAAATTTTGTAAACATTTTCTATCCTAGTGGTATGTGTAGGGAATTCATTTGGAAAAAACCTACTGAGTGTTCCTTATTTACTACCTTCTTTTTCACTTTGGTTCTTTTGTAGATGTTGTATTATGAGATGCCAGCAAAGGTAAAGCATCTCATTTCCTTAGCGGTTCATCGTTATGCTTGGACAATTTTGTGGTGTGTGGAGAATGGATCTTAGTGTTGAGTTGTAGAGTTGTGTCATATATTCATTGGGTTTTCTTTTTAGTCTTACTCTCGGTACTCTAACTATAGATTATTATGGTATGTTTTTATTAGTGTTTGGGAATTGTGAGGGAATTTGTTTAGTTGCATGGTTGTTTCTTGGTGTTGGGTTGTATTGATTTTCATTGCGACATGCATCATGTAGTTTTGGTTGGTTAAGGAATGTTTGGTTGGTTGATTTTATTTTAAGTGAAAATAATTCCGCAATGATTCTTGAAGTCCTAAACATTTATTGTTAGCCTTTTTCACCTTAGTAATATCCCCTAAGGCCAAGTATCAGTCCACCATCCTCTCAAGCCAATGGGATGGGGTGAGATGTTACAGTACTGGTCTGTGTTCCTCACGGTAAACCCATCTAATGATACCCACATCACCCTAATCCAGAATGCCTCAGACCATTTATTAATATTTAATTGAAGTATTATACAAAATATTAGGACTTCAGACTCATATCGTAGGCATCCTAAATAATGATACTCATATAAGAGATAAAAAAATTCCCATGATAATTAAGACTCAACCAAGAAAGTAGACAAGGCCATCATGTATATAAATCATTTACTAAATCAATGTATGTTCGTTGACTTGGTAGAATCATCATTTAATTTATTGGAATCATGATCTTATCTAAGTAATTCAACTTATTGGACTTAGGTATCACCTTATGTATACTATAAAAACACAATTTCTTTAGGATTACACCCAAATAATTATACGTAGAAAGCAAGGTATCACTCTAGGCTTTGTATAAATGCATTACCCTCTAAGCCCATCCATTGAATTTCACATAAGGAACCCAAGTATCGCTCATAGAATAACAAAGCCTCATATATTCAGTGATATCATCCATGTAATTCCATATAAGAATCCATGTATCACTCTTAGGACATCTTAATTCCATTCACAATTCATTCAATTTAATAGTCTAATGAGCCCCTCCAAAGAATTCTATAAGGGAACCTAAGTGTCACCCATGGAATTTCATAATTCCACTGTTAACTCAATTAATTCAAATTATACATTTCATTTATAATGTAAACATTAATTGAATGTAAAAAATACAACATAGGTTGGGTTTTATGGTCTTACCTCCATTTACCATTTATTTAAAAACTGTTTACCCATTTTAATTATAAAAAAATCCAAACACACTCATACAGTGTTTTGGTTATAAGGAACGCATATAATAACAAGTAAATCAAATTTAACACACTAAAAGTCGTGGTTTTTGTTGGGTTGAACAACTATTAGGGTTGTGATTATTTACACATGGCTAACAATCACATCGAATCTCAATTTAATTAATTAATCTCTCATTTGAAGGGGATTTCATGGAAATTATCGCACACAACACAATGGTGTAATCATATGATTATAAAATATTTTAGGGAGAGCTGTTAACTACCTACTTTTCCTTGGTAGATGAATCCTCATCTAGTATCAGCTTCTAATTCAAGAAATATTCGGATAAACCTAACAAATAAACAAATACCTTGAAAATATGTCATACTAGATTGTATAGAAATATAATTCAACATGGAGAGAGAAAATGATAAAGGAATGTTATTGAATAACTTAACGATATGGATCCAAAACGGTGAAAAGAAAAATATTCTAAGATTAAATTATGAAGGAGGCCAAATTTCTAGGATGATGGGTGAATGTTCCCTCAAGGCATGAGAGTTTTTTTGGGTTGGAATGAAATAAAATAGGTGAAGAAGGTTAAATATAAGGAGGTGTAATGTTTTTAATTTACCCATTTATAATGGGAACATAGTTTAGCCACACGGTCGTCCAAACCATATCATAATCATGTTCCATCATTATCTAGGGTTTCACCCCCTCATATAGGCTAGGCACATAGTTTAACAACTTTTGGTCTCACATGCGTCTCCTCTACAATTTTTTTGCATCACCTATGCCTGGTCATGTTGCCTAATTCACAAGGTTTTTCAAACCATGATCCACCTTTTTGGGATTCTTGTTTGAGCTATACAGTTACTAATAATTATGCTCCAACCTTTCACCTCATCTATTTCCTCCATAAACAATAACTTTAGGATCTGAACAAGCCTCAGACACTCCCAACCCCATCCTTAATCCTTTAGCCACATGTATGAGAATAAAACAAGAGACTAAAATGAAAATTTAAAGGACCCATGTCTCATAATAAAATTATGGATCTTTTATAGAATTTAAATATTTCATATAAATTCATGAAACCTTTTTCAATAAAAAATATATATTTTATAAGTGACATCATAAACATAAAAATATTTATCCTATTTCATAAACCTATAAAAAGGGGCCTCTGCCCACCCACTTAATACCACTAATAAAATTTGGTTCACTCCTAAAACCATGGAATTTTTTACTTCCCCTTGATTCCTCTCTTTCTTTTATTATCTTCTGGTTACAATAATTTATCATATTCCCTCTATTTCATAGGGATCCTCCATGGAAATCTCAAGGTTCTCAATATGAATAATCATTTTTACATAATTTGGTTTATTTCTATATTACCTATACAATTTTAATTTTATCATCCCAATATAGTAACATCAGTATTGGATGTATAATTAATATTATTAGGTTAATAAAATAATCATTAACCACCTTTCCCATTTCCCCTTAATGAAAATACGAATCACATTCATGCATGTGTGCATATTACACCCTCCATGAAGAATCATTTTCCATTTTACATTACCACATTACATGACTAATCCTAATTTTTAATTTAATAAATAATTATTATATATATATAACATTTTTTATATTATTATTTGATAAATTTTATTATACATTTCTCGTTTTATAGGAAAATAAAATCATCATCCATGTGTTCATGCGGACTACCATCTTTATGTAATGATGCATTCCAATTTTCACTACCATATTCCATAGATGATATTAAGAATGTGTTTCATGGAAGAATATTTTTTCATGATATAATTATGGTTCTAGTATGAAATTTTGGTGAACCTTTTAATTATTTTATCAATAAATGAGAATTGTTAATTCAATCGTTTACAACAATCATACTAAGAGGAAAAAAATTATTCATATTAACTAATATTTTTATATCCATTATATATTCTTATAATTACATATAATTATAATATATCACACTAATAACCACTAAATAATATCATTATGCTTCTGGTATTGTGATATTACAACTAAACCACCATATAGTAATCCATTAATCTTTGTATATTCATATTTGGGTCGATTTAACCGCCTACTTGAATAATTCTATGAATATATATCCTGGATGACTATGGTAACATAATTACTAGTATAATATGATATAAATATATAAATTATTATTTTATTTATGTTTCTGAAAGTTATAATTCCTATTAAACTCATTAATTAAGAAAACACCACTCATTTGTTAATAATCACTGAAACAGGATCATCATCGATTTCATATTCAAGGATTATGACCAAAAATATTATAGAATGAAATGATACCATTATTACTATCATGAAAAATATTTTCTAATACATATTTTGATCTTAGTAAGGTAAAATTTGTAACAATAATGAATACAAACACCATTTTTACGGAACTAGTTCGAAACAATCAAGATTACTTACACCTGATATTAAAAATAGGTAAAAACTAACTAGAATTAATATAGGGAATGATTATAAATGAAGATTATAAATTTAAAATGTATGAGTACGGTTATAAAATAATTTATTAAGATATATATTTTTTATGCAAGATATTAAAATGCATTCGTCGATGATAGGATAAAGGGTAAGGTTTCCTTGTCTCAATTTTCACCTCTTGATCCATATTTCTTATTATACACAATGTTTTCATTATAATGGTGTTACTATTGAAATGTTAATATTATTATAATGATTATATCATTATTCTTGGTATTTAATGTTTAATTTAAAATTTTATCTTAAATGGGAGTTTTTATTTGAATGAATTTTATGTCATAAGGGTTTTCTTGGTCTCATTTCTGATTATTTGAGACATGTTACATGTTATACACCATGATTAATTTATGGGGTGTTGTATTGATTTACTACCCCATTAATGTTCTATACATTATTTCCTTGTAATTAATAGGATATAATAATCAAAATAAATTTATTTTCTTAAAATGTATTTTGACTCAAGTGTTACTCTGTTCATCATAGTTTTTTGTAATTCAATTTCCATTCGTTAATTTATGATCATTCTTTTGAACTTATTTCATATAATTTTGGAATATTTTACCCTTGATTATATTATTTGGTATTCCATCATTTTTTTCTATTTATTTTTATTTCTATGAAATTATTCCCAGTTTAATATTTTATACCTTTTGGATTATGTTACTCACAATGGATATTAATGGTTCAAATCTGTTTTCATTGAGTTATAAAGTTTTTTATTGAAATTTGTTCTTCCATGTTTGGGTTCTCCGAACCTAATATTTTATTATATGGTATGTTATTATCCTATTTAGCGAAATCATGTTTTAATGAAAATAAAGTTATGTTACCCTTTTTAGAGTGTGGGTTTCAAAAAATATAATTTTAAAATATTAAAAATGTTCCATTCAAAATTAAACTTTTTATCTTTTATCTCTACATTTACTATAGAAAAATTGAAGTCACATTCAAGGCTATATTATTATAGATTTTTTTTTAAATGTAAAATTTTTCAAAACCTTTCACTTCAGTTTATTTTAATTAACTATTAATTTTGACACGTAATTTTTTATTTTACATCAATGTTAAAAATGTTTTTCTAAAAGATATTTTATGTTTTCACCTCAACTTTTCATTTGATATTCCAAAGGATTTACACCCATGGTATTTATGTTAACTAAATTATAATAAATATATATATAATTAGGTGTATTTAAATTAAGGTAACAGATAATTAAATTATTAATCGCTTCTTGAGTGATACTGTTTGAAGTATTATTTTTCAATGGTGTTTTCTATCTATATCAACATCCTTCTATGTCTCTTTTATTAAACTGAAGATATTCTATTTTGAAACCATCCAACTTCATTATCTATATGGATAATGTATTTTTATTTTCAATCAAAGATATTATCCATAACTCTCCTTGTCTTTCCAAACCTTCCACCATATTTATTTGAAATAGTTGGGATCATGATATCCCTTTTATTGACATGGGTAAAATTATTCTGGTTTCATATTTTATTATTCCAATACAGATGATTGTTTTAAATGTTAATTGTATATTTTTTTATTCACTATCTCACATGATGAGCACATTGAATTTAAACAAGTGATGGGTGTGGCCAAACATTATATTACCCCTTGATGCATTAGTAGGTCTCATGAGACAATCATTTTTGGGGGTTATAATACATACTGAATTTATAAATATATCTTAAGTGTGGCCTTGATGATAAGAATGATGTATTTTTTAGATCCTCTATAGAAACCATGACATTGATGTTGACTCTTTAATGGTAATATCACGTTGTTTGGCATTATTCATTATATCTCCACAAATTTAAATATTCATATCAATAGGATCTATTTATTTTCATTACTATATAATTATATATTATTCTCTATATTTATATTTATTATGGAATTATGAGGATTACTTATTCCTACAAAAAAATTTATGTCATTTTTATTACATGATTTCCTCAATTGTCTGTTTTCCCTTACTAGGTGTTTGATCTCATAGCTTATTGTGTTTCAATTTCCCTAGGTTATAGAGAAAAATATTACACATGTTATCGCTAGAATAATAGCATGTGTGGTGGATTTTTGGGAGGTTTTTAATACTAACTATGGTTTGACTAGTTCTTAGTATCAATGGGGAACAATTTACATTTGATGGGATTTATTTGTTTATAATTTATCTTAACTCCCTAAACCTCTAAACCTAAAAGGTCATGGGAATGTATGTATGAAATATTTTCTTTATCTAACATAATTAAAGGATGGATATGTATAAGAACCTATATTTGGTATCAAATCTAGTATCTAATGTATGTATTTTTGACACTCGATTTAGGATCTTGGGTATAACACACTAAATGTGCAGTGCAATTCCTTCCAAGGGTCCCTGCCTCACTCCTCTATCTTTTCTCACTACTTAATAAATCCAAGAACCTTTTAATGTAATACCATATAATAACCACACCACTATCATTATTGATAAATTAAATATATATAGGTTCTAGTTGATCTCTATGTAACATCTTCTCTCCATGAGAATGTTTTTAATACCACAATGATCATTAATCCACCATACACGAGTCTTCAAGAAATAACTTTTTCTTCTCCCTTGGAATGATCTTCAATGTGTGACAATTATTTATTCCTATTTTCTTTACAACACATATATATAATATTCACTCTTTAATATATGATTATACTTCCCTTTTTTAGTGAAATATATCTCTCTAACATTAATAGAATCTCCATGTTTCTATCATTTTAGATATTCAATTTACTACAAGATTAATGGGAAAATTCATACACACATATTATTAAAAAAAGTATCAATGTTATAAGGCCCCATGTTATTTCCATAATAATCTAAATACTACAAAAATGTCTCCTTCATTAATTTTCAAACAAATCTCGGTAAAATATTCCTCTTTCCTTATATGGATCCTCCAATAATATATTTTAATATATCTTGAATAATATTTGATTATGACCAAATCCCATGTCAATCCTAAATATGGAAGTATTCTATCTACATAAATTTAATGAAAAATAATGTCCATGAATTTCTATATGTGACCCAATAAAGAATGGCCAACGATATATCCATGAAATATAAATCTATATTTACACTTTCATCTTCTTATAAGTAATATATTCATATAAATAAAAGATCCACCATAATCAAATCTCTATAATACCCAAATATATTGTGTATTCATATGAATTTAATTATTCACCATAATTAATTCATTATTTTTATAAATTTCACTTTTGACTCCTATCCATGAATAAAAAGAAATTTATCTGAAAATTATACCAAATATTCCAAATGAGGGCTTCTTCATTTTCTCTAAGTCAGACCACCATAAATTAACCAAAAAATGTTCCACCAAAATTTTATCCAAACATATGTAATTTAAATCTCACCAAATCAATAAAAGATAGGAACTTTTATTTTTGGATATTATACTTGACTTGACATTATTGTGACATGATCAATAATATCATGCTGCAATGAATTTACTTAATATAAATCCTATAATCAAGCTTCAATCAATCTAGGTTTCACTGTGACATAATATACTCCATTTCATAGCAAATTACTATTCCTATGAGATTCACAACTTGGAATCCAATATTCACAACATGGAAAAATTATAAGAACTAATCTTTAACTATCACTTTATGGAAAAATATTTTCTTTACATTGATAATTTCATATATTGGTAGATCGTCATCTATCCTCTTCCCTTTATAGAACAAAAACTTTTATTATGGCATGATTTACTTTTGAGTACTCATGTATTATTCTTATATGATATTGATTTAACCTTACACAATACTCATCATAGTGTGACACCAATCGTCCATGGTGAAAAAAAACAAACCTTCTTCAGAAATAAATGCATCAAACATTCACTTTAAAGCATAAATCATTAATCACAATACACACCTTCCGAATAGATTATTTTGATGTAACATAATTATAACACAACAAATATATTAATAGAAGATCTTCAAGTATGTAATATTTAAAAACTCTATGTTACTAATATACAACTTTGAATTAATCTCATATAAGTTTTTATTTAATCGTCTACATGTTCATTGTAGTTTAACTTCATTCATCAAGGTTTGATCACTCTTTCATCCGTAATACATTAATCTAAAGTGAAAAATGTTGTGGTTTGATTCATAGTATTGAGGTGTTATTTTTTTCATATAGAAAGAAATTACAATGATCCTTCGAACCACCTCCATACCTAGAAACTACAAGAATACATCAATTTCATGAAAATAATAACTTCATCATAAACCTAATCACCATTCCACATTTAATGGATTTTAAAAAACTCTAAAACATTCAATTATTCACTATGGTTTATAATAAATTCAACACCAATATCAATTATCAATTTTATGCTAACAATATCTAAATTTTAAATACTTATAAAATCTCATCATGTATGGAAGAAAAATATATTTACAGCATTGATACTAATGAAATTCGAATAAAACTTATAACCCAATTATTATATTCATGATTTTTAAACTTCTCCACATTTACATAAAATACAAATAAGAACCTCCACTAATTGTAAAAAAATATAGAATACTTGGAAAACCTCTACTGTGAGAGAAAAGGGTGGGATCATAATTTTCTGATATCAATCCCCCTATCTTCTTGATTATAAACAACACAATCTTCAATCCCTTGAGAACACTTGCTATATTTTTTAGGGAAAAATTGATACCTATCATTTTTATTATTCTAGGAGGGTATGATAGAGTTTGAAACTAATATTTTCATGGAAATAGTATCCTTTATATCTAAAGAAAATATGGTTATCATAAATAAATCTCACCCCCTTTACCAATATTGTCACAACCCACCTTCTCCAAAATGAGGGAAGGGTCAGCAGATTGTCAGGCTCATCCATATTTATGTTAAATGAGAGATAATAACCCCTGAAACCCGCCTTCAATAGGTCCCAGAGTGGAGACCAGCACCAAGGGTATAGAATCACTCACTAAATGGAAGGCATTACCCTTTTTCTTTTCAAAGACCAGGTGATAAGATACTAAATCCCACACCACCAAAACTAAAAGTGCAAGAAATGAAAAAACAACCATTCCCATATACATGTTCTGAAAGTAAATACCACAAAGTAAAAATTGACTACAAAGGTAATGTACCAATGAAAGAATGAAAAACAGCAACTGCAACTATCCCAATGGTCCTGTGCGATCCCCGAAGTCCTCCGGGAAACCAGAAAGCAGTTTTATATACGTAGGGTGAGCATACAAGTATACTCTGTAGGGAAAAACCAAAGAATCTCATGCACAAGTGGTGGAACGTACTAAAGTCCCTTGAGAAGCAGACAACCAACACTACCAAGGAGTTCATCCATCCTTCTCACCAGCCACACTCACCAAATAAAGCGAAGAAGAAATATATAGTAATAGAAAAATGATGTTTAGGTACCCCACGCCACTTTACCACTTGTTATTAAAGACAACCTACGCATCGAACAAATCCTGCCATTCCCACCGTAGTCCCACTGGCTCACCCCGCCCACACACACCTGGGCCACATCCTCACGCAGTCCCACTGCCAAACCCCACCCACAAACATCTGAGCCATAACTGTCACATGTAACCACTCCTGTAAACACCTAGGCCAGAACAACCACTGTCATGCCTAATGACACATGGGCTAGAAGATCTACTACCATGCCTGAAGACACCTAGCCCTCATCCCGAAGATACTTGGGAAACCACCTGCCCGCACACACCTGGGCCATAACCACCACACTTCCCCTCCCGAAGATTCTTGGGCTAATAATGGACCTCAGGCCATCACAGCCTGCCCGCAGATACTCGGGCTATCCGGGAAAGTAAGCAGAAGAGGAGCTAAAAACCATCCACTAATAGTAGTGTTGGGAAAAACACCCTCCCACTTGAAATGGGGGTGTTCGGCACTATGTGCTCAACTTGGGTGGGGCGCAAATAAGAAACACAAAACTACAATTATATGTATAGGTAACAAGCACTCACCCAAAGTTTAGGCTTTTCTTTTTCCTACCTAAAGAATACAAAATCATCCAAGTCCAGGTCACAACTCACACCTCACCAAAACCCATTGTCCTATCAATATTTGCATGTTCATTAAAAATGTTTAAATAAGTTTCTACACCTACATGGGAAACTAGCAAGAATACGCACAAGCCAAGGGAAGAGTACAGTCAAAGATCAACATAAACATTCACACCCAGTTCTCTCATAAAGTCACAAAAACAAAGGGATAAGTGAGATCCCTTGAAGTACTGGAACCCATGAAAACTACAAGGTAAAGCCTCATCTCCCTAGATGCCAACAGTTTCTCAACAACAGAGTACTCCACCCCAATTCGTGATATAATCAAGGTAACCACCCATCCTTAAATTCACAACCACTAGAAGCATAACAAGAGGGGATCCCATATAATGACCGATACGTTACATACATGGTTAATAATTCAAAATTGAAGCATATATATTACAACATATAAAAAAACCATGAAAGTACCATATAGGTATAGTGTCTTTAGATACTGGGAAACATAAACAACTTGTTCATAAAGCATCTATAGACTCTCCAATTTATTTCATTATATCTGTAGTACCATTTGGAATATCTTACTTAATAACCTTCTTCCTGACCGGGGGAAAGAAAACATACAAAAGAGTGAGCTCAAATGCTCAGTAAGGGTAAACAAAATAAAGATCAATCACATCATATTCCTAAGAACATAGCATTTTGAAAATCTTACCCTGCAAAAGAGAGCATAATTTCATAACATGAGATAAATCATTGTAGTGAAATGTAATCCCAATAATCATGACATAAAACATGAAATTTTGTAGCATACACTCATAATAATAGAGAATCATTTCTTAGTATTAAAGACTCATATCCAAGACTATCTTAGCAGACAAAGTCCATTTCTAAACCGAGTTCACTCCTCGTTTCAGTCCAGTTTCACTGAACCGGTTTAACATTCCATTCCATCCATGTCTATCTCATGAGATATAAATATTTACCCAATGAATTGGAGGGATATATAGGTCCCACCCATCTCATAATTATACCATTCTTATGTGTGCCAAAAAATCATAAATCATACATCATTGCATAACCCATGTAATAAAAATGGGATTCTTAAACATCGTGACATCATAAAACAATTCATATAAGATAAATGAATTCATAAAAATAAGTCCATCACAACATAATAAAATCAATTTAATAATATGGATAGAAACATAACCCTATATTATCTTATATGGAAAATACTTTTGATTAAACACTTGAACACCATTCTTGAGGAAAATATCCTTTCTACTTCAAAAACAATTTTCCTTTCTTAACATGTCATACTATTTTAAACTAAAATAATTTGATTAAAAATAAACTTTAAAGATTTTAAAAGAATCTTCTTGGAAATAATGTTTTAAAAATCCATTCATGCGGTATAAGTTAAAAAACCTCATTCTCGTACTTTTTTCGGAAAAGTCAAAAAGTACCTCATACGAAAAACGACAAAAGATTCCCTTCATATATTTTACTAAAAACTCATCGAAGGGTAAAATTGGATTTAAAAATTTGTAGGAGGATATAAATAATATTACATATTGAGGAAACATGGATGTGGATGATAAATATTCCCCAGTAAATTCTGAAGTATAAACAATCTTGGATAAAAATTGAGATTGCGATATTGTCCCTTACCTTAGGTCCGATTTGCTTCGTAAGTGTCCGAACCTCCTGTATAATGATATAAATAATGTTATTGACTTATTCCAGAATCATACTTATTGTTATGATATCATATATGGTCATATTCTTAGCTTCTTATTAGTAATATTTCATTGCTACTTGTTATTCGGGTGTTTTTTACTTTTTGTTCTTATGCGTGTTTTGTCGAATAAAGTGTTATTCTTCCCTTTAGGTTATAGATAACTCATTTCCAGAATCGTATTAGTGTACTATATATCATATTTTTTCATTCAATTCCTTTATATAATCATTATGCAATTAAGATCATGTAGAACGAATCACATCACATCGTGGAGACGATATTCTGAACGTACGCAGGAGTGATGATATCGTTCCCATGATCGTGGAATTTTATTGGAGTGTATGTATACTATTTAACAATAAATAACACTTTTAAATAATCATATATAGTTATTTATTTTCACCATTATACCCATCCAAGTAAGGTGGTGGTGGAAAAAAGATTACACCACGACCTGGAGATGGTATTCCATACGTACGCACGCGCAGTGATTTCGTTTTTCGTTGGATGGATAGATAGTGAAATAGGGTTGTTTCATACTTACAATAAAATATAATTATATTATTGATACTTATGTTGTTACTTCATAATGAAACAACTAAAGAAAAAGAATTTGAAGAAGAAATAATGTTGAAAGAATCGGTAACGAACATTACCTCTTCTTTGAAGCGCCTCTTTGAGACCTCCTTTTAGGGCACTAAAATTGGACTTTGAAGAAGACCATGACCTCTAGGATGTTTCTAGGGAAGTGGAGAGGATACATTGGCAGTGGTTTTCTGATATTGAATGCTCAAAGTGGTGTGAGGAAGAGAGGGAGGAGGTTCCCTTTTATAAGTTAGGAGAGGGGCACCTTTGGAAAAACTAAAAATATTATTTTATTATAAAGTCATATTTGGTTTTAAATAGCTCCAAATTGATTTATTTCAAAGATAAAGTTGGTATAAGTCTAAATATTCTCATATAATATAATTTAGACAAGTTTAGGTTTCTATTTTAACCTTATTATTTATATTTAACTTTAAGTTAAATTATTTTACTTTTATTGTGTCTTCTTGTTTTCTTACACTATAAGGTTAATAAACATACAATAACAAGCCAAACGAACCCCAAGTTGCTTATTATTAATATATATAACCTTATATAAGTCATTTTTCCGATCCTTATATTTTTATGAATAAAATAACAATTAATAATATAATATTTGTTTTAAAAACTATTTTATGTCAATTTTGACACTATTTGGTAATTGATTTTTGTGAAAATCATAACAGAAAGATTTTTTCTAAAAATGTTAATTAAATAAATAATAACATGTCATAGTAACATATAAAATTATTTTAATTCACAAAAAGTCTTAGATTACATTTATTTGGGTATTTATAACATCAATTATGCCAATATTTCATTAATAAGATAATTACTACATCATCATTGTGTCATAAATAAATTAAATTATTTGTCTTCTAAAATTTACAAATAAAATATCATTAGGTGAGAAATATTTTTAGATTTATAATTAATAGTTATAGTCGAATTTATCTTATGTATAACCGTATATTAAAAATGATTTACTTATTAAACATTGATTTTAACTATTTTAACCCTTCTTTAAATAAATTAATAATAAATGTCCTAATCTAATCCAAGTGGGACTAAATAGTCATATTTTATTACTAAGGTTGTTTTTGGTCAAATTACACTTATCCAATGGAATTAGTACATGTGTTAGGGTGATAATAATATCATTTTTACCTCTAATTACACTATTTACTTTTAACCGTGGTAAATAAAAGTAAAAAGTTACTATTCACCAAAAATTATTTTCATCTCATTGAACCACATTTTACTTAGTGAAATCAACCGTGTCTCTTGTATTTTTGAAATTCCACTCACAAAAGCGGTAAAATTATGTTTTATGTAAATTTGCAAATTCTCCTAGGAGGTGGGTAAAAGATGGTGAAAAGTTCAGTAAACTTTTTATATATCTAAAATTATTATAAAATGACTTCAATGAATTGCATTGAAATAATATATTTATTATGTATTAATTTTTACCTAAAATAAATTTAAATAAAATAGAAAATTATTTAAATAAAAAGTTGGTTTTTAAATAGTAACCCAGTGTTTTCACTATTCATAAAAAATTGAATGTTTTTAGAAATATACCAAAATTTCACCCTAGGATAATTTCAATATTCCGAATCCAAAAATGAAGTCCATTTTGAAAATTAAAATTTACAAAATTTCAAAAAGTGGGTATTACTATTCATAACTGCTAGTTTTAATAACATTTTAATAGCATATCATTGTTTAGTGAAACTCGGTATTGCGTACGACGCAAGATATCGAGGAAGGTCGCGATTGCGTGTAAAGAAAGCCAAGATAGAGTTGTGTGTAGTTAAAGATTCCTTTGATGATTTATA
Source organism: Viscum album (assembly GCA_963277665.1). Lineage (NCBI taxonomy): Eukaryota > Viridiplantae > Streptophyta > Magnoliopsida > Santalales > Viscaceae > Viscum > Viscum album. The sequence goes on along the minus strand of OY728165.1, from coordinate 63,042,652 downwards.
TAAAATAAAAATAAAATAATTCTTATAAAATTCTCGGGTGTTACATTCTACCCCCCTTAAAATGAATTTCTCCCTCGAAATTCGTCACTTTCTAACAAACAGATGAGGATACCTCTCCTTCATCATATCCTCAAGCTCCAATGTAGCTTCTTCTAATTGGTGGTTCCTCCATAAAACTTTTACCAAGTGAGTGGTCCTGTTCCGTTGGACTTTTTCGCTACGATCAATAATCTCTATCGGCTGTTCTTCATAAGAAAGGTCTTGTACCAGCGGTACAACTTCTGAGCTGAGTACATGTAAAGGATTGGGTATGTACTTTCTTAGGAGAGATACATGAAAGAAATCTTGAACTTGAGAGAGATTCGGTGGAAGCGTCAATCAGTAAGCTAACTTCCCAACATGATCCAGTATTTCGAAAGGACTAATATAAATAGGGCTCTACTTTCCCTTCTATCCAAATCTCATTACTCTCTTCCAAGGATATATTATTAAGAACAATTTATCACCCACTTCAACCTCTATGTCTTTTCTTCAGTTGTCGGCATAACTTTTTTGTCGACTATGAGCTGCTCTTATGTGTTGTTGAATAGATCGGACCTTTTCTGCCATCTCATCAACAAGATCAGGTCCTAATAGCTTTCTTTCCCCAACTTCATCCCAGCAAGTTGGAGTGCAGCAATTCCTTCCATATAGAGCTTCATAAAGAGCCATCTGAATACTAGAGTGAAATCTATTATTATAAGAAAATTCCACATAATGTAGGTGTTCATCCCAACCACCTTTGAAATCCATAGAGCAAGCTCTCAACATATCTTCTAGAGTTTGAATCGTCCTCTCAGACTGTCCGTCTGTCTGAGGATGATAAGCAGTGATGAAACTAAACTCTGTATCCAGAGTATGCTGAAGACTTCTCTAGAACTTTTAGGTAAACCATAGATCCCGATCAGATATAATAGAAAGTGGTAATCCATGCAATCTTACCACTTCCTTTACATATATCCTAGCAAGCAGATTGTAACACCCCAAGATTTTATGAAAAATATTCTTTTTAATTTCATTAATGTCTTTTGTTGTATGCTACGACAAAATGAGCTTGCATAACACGCATCCTTGACATTCCTTGCACTACACGCAATTGCGACCTTCCTCGATAGCGTGTGTAGTACGCAATACCGAGTTTCACTAAACAACGATATGCTATTAAAATATTATTAAAACTAGCCATTATGAATAGTAATAACCACATTTTGAAATTTTGTAAATTTTATTTTTCAAAATGGACTTCGTTTTTGGATTTGGAATATCGAAATTAGATTAGGGTGAAATTTTGGTACTTTTTGTATCACTTTCATTTTCTGATGAATAGTGAAAATTATTAAATTTTAATTAAAAACTACCTTTTTAATCGAAATAATTATTAGCGATAAATTATTAATTTGAGTGGATTTAAATTATATTTAGAATTTATTTTTACAATTTAATACAATTTTGGCCATTGGATGTAATTTCACAATTAAACCAGACAAAAACAAGTGTCAATCTTTTGATAATTATTATATCTTAAGAACACGCTATTTGTTTTGACGACGGAAATTAATTTTTAAATTAATTAATTCAAATGATATTTTTTTAATTTGGTAAAATTGATATCATTATTTTGTTCATAATATCAAATATAGATTAGGCCTAATTTTTGGTATTTTTTTGGAAACTTTCATTTTTTGATGAATAGTTAAACCACTAAGTGGTAGTAAAAAAAATGAATTTTTCATAAAACATAATTTTACCACTTCTTTGAGTGGAATTTCAAAAATCTGAGAGACATGGTTGATGTCAGTAAGTGAAATGTGGTTCAATGAGATGAAAATAATTTTTGGTTAATAGTAACTTTTTACTTTTTTTTAGCACGGTTAAAAGTAAATAGGGTAATTAAGGGTAAAAATTATATTATTATTACCCTAAAACATGTATTAATTCTATTAGATAACTTTAATTCGACAAAAAACAACCCTAGGAATAAAATATGACCATTTAGGCCCACTTGGATTAGATTAAGACATTTATTATTAATTTATTTAAAAAAGGGTAAAAATAGTTAAAATCAAAGTTTAATAAGTAGATAATTTTTAATATAAGGATATACATAATATAAATTAGACTATAAATATTAATTAGAAATCTAAAAAGATTTCATACATAATGGAATTTTATTTGTAATTTTTAGAAATTAAATAATTTAATTTTTTTATGACACAATGATGATGCATTAATTATCTTATTAATGAAATATTGACATAATTGATGTTATAATTACCCAAATAAATATAATTTGAGACTTTTTACGAATTACACTAGTTTTTTTGGTTAATATGACATGTTATTATTGATTTAAAAAACTTTTTTTGAACTAATCATTTTTTCATGATTTTCACAAAAATCAATTACTAAATAGTGTCAAAATTGACATAAAATAGTTTGTAAAACAAATATTGTATTATTAATTGTTATTTTATTCCTAAAAATATAAGGATCAGACAAATGACATAGATAAGGTTATATATATTAATAATAAACAAATTGGGGTTCGTTTGGCTTGTTATTGTATGTTTATTAACCTTATAGTGTAAGAACACAAAAAGACACGGTAAAAGTAAAATTATCTAACATAAAGTTAAAACTAAATGATAAGGTTAAAATAGTAAACTAAACTTGTCCAAATTCTATTGGATGGGAGGATTTCGACCCATCCCCACCTTAGCTTCGAAATAAATCAATTTGGAGCTATTTAAAACTGAAGATGTCTTTATAATAAAATAATATTTTTAGTTTTTCCAAAGGTGCCCCTCTCCTCCCTTATAAAAGGGCACCTCCTCCCTCTCTTCCTCACACCACTTTGAGCCTTCAAGATCAGCCAAACCCTGCCAAATTATTTTCTCCACTTCCCTAAAAATATCCTAGAGGTCCTGGTATTCTTCAAAGAGCAATTTTAGTGCCCTAAGAGGAGGACTCAAAGAGGCTCTTCAAAGAAGAGGTAATGTCCGTTACCGATTCTTTCAACATTATTTCCTCTTCTGTTTCTTATTATTAGGTTGTTTCATTATGAAGTAATAAAATCAGTATCACTAATATACTGATATGTTATTATAAGTATTAAACAACCCTATTTCACCATTTATCCATCCTACGGAAAATGAAATCACCGTGCGTGCGTACGTACGGAATACCGTCTCCACGTCGTGGTGTAATCTATTTTCTTCCACCACCTTACATGGATGGGTATAATGGTGTACATAATAACTAAATATGATTATTGTAAATTGATATTGATTCTGAAATAGTATACATACACTCCAATACAATTCCACGATAATGAGAACCATATCATCGCACGTGCGTACGTATGGACCACTGTCTCCACGACGCGATGAGATTAATTCCCCACGTTAACCACTCATGAATGATTATAATGTATATATAATAAGTAATCATGAAATATATGACATAAAAATGATATTGTATTTATGTTTATATAAATGTATGTCATCTAATTAATTCCATTCAACTCAATAAGTAAACGAAAACAGCGTTCATGCGTACGTACGACCTACCATCTCCATGAACGGTGTATTTCTTTCCATTTACTGATCTATTATATATATGTATATTCTGAATATATATTATATATAAATCATGTTTTATATTCTAGAATTATGTAATCATGATCTATGTAATCATATGAATAATTACAAGTCAAAACACGGATGACAAATGAAACGATTTTACCCAAAACGCTCTTTAACATGGAATTTACAAAAGAAAGGGTAATATAAAGTAATAAGTGAACCATATATGATATCATAACATTGAGTATGATTCTGTAATAAGTCAATGACATTATTTAAATCATTATACAGGAGGTTCGGACACTTACGAAGCAAATCGGACCTAAGGTAATAGAAAATCTCACAATCTCATTTTTATCCAAGATTGTTTATACTTTGGTATTTACTAGGGTGTATTTTATCATCCAAATCCATCTTCCCTAAATATTTAATATTATATCTATCCCTCTACAATTGTTTAAATCCAATTTTACCCTTCTTTGAGTTTTTATTAAAAGATATGAAAGGAATCTTTTGTCGTTTTTCGTATGGGGTACTTTTTGAATTTTCCGACAAAAGTACGAGAAGAATGTTTTATTAACTTATACGGCATGAATTTATTTTCAAAAAATTATTTACAATATGATTAAATTACATTTTTTCAAGTTTATTTTTAATCAACTTCTTTTAGTTTAGAATTTTATGACATGATAAGAAAGGAAAACTGTTTTTGAAGTAGAAAGGATATTTTCCTCAAGAATGGAGTTCAAGTGTTTTATCAAAATTATTTTCCATCTAAGAGAATATAGGTTTCTGTTTATATCCCTATTATTACATTGATTTTATTATGTTGTGATTGAATTATTTTTATGAATTCCTTTATCTTATATTAATTTTTTTATGATGTCACGATGTTTAAGATTCCCATTTTTATTACATGGGTTATGCAATGATGTATGATTTATGATTTTGTGGCACACATAAGAATGGTATAATTATGAGATGGGTGGGACATATATCTCTCTCCAATGCATTGGGTAAAGATTTTATATCTCATGAGATTGACATGGCTGGAATGGCAGGTTAAACTGGTTCAGTGAAACAGGACTGAAACGAGGAGTGAACTCGGTTCAGAAATGGACTTTGTCCACTAAGATAGTCTTGGAAATGAGTCTCCACTAATAAGAAATGATTCTCTATGATTATGTGTGTACGCCACAAAGTTTCATGTTTTATGTTATGATTATTGGGATTACATTTCACTACTATGATTTATCCCATGTTATGATATTATGATCTCTTTTGTAGGTTAAGATTTTCAAAATGTTATGTTCTTATGAATATGATGTGATTGATATTTCTTTTGTTTAACCTTACTGAGCATTTGAGCTCACCCTTTTAAGTTTTCATTTCCCCATGATATAAAGAAAGGTTGTAGGTAAAAAAAAGATCTTTATGGGATATGTTGAAGATATTTCACCACGATTAGAAGATTATATTACGAGTTTCCAAAGACACTAATATATTACGGTCCATGTGTGTGTGTTTTTGTTATGTACTAAGTATTCCGCAAAAGTAATGTAATGTCCATGTACGTTAGGCTTCGAGTCTCTATAGTCGGTATCAGAGGAAAGGTTTAGTCAACCTTTGGAAACTAGGATGCGAGATCTTTAGTGAGATCCCTAGAGATATTTCTAAGGTATGTCTAGGGATGTCCCTAAGGTTAAGTATAAGTATAGGTTATATTACTAGAATTAAGGCAACCCAAGATGTTAGATATTGAAGGTACTCCCCCTTTATTATATTGTTTTCCCTAACATGATTTTTGCCTCTCAAACTATTCTTTTTGGGTTTTAGACGATGGCTGGAAACCGAAGGAACTGTGTTGATCAATGTAATGGACAATGAAATGATTGTCCTCCTGAACAAACAAATGTTATGGGAGATGGTGTGAAAAATCTTATTTCTATACTTACACAAGCTATGAATCATTCTGGACTTCCAAATGAGCAGAAAAGGGAACAATATTCTATTGAGTCCTTCTTGAGGCAACGTCCACCTTCTTTCAGTGGGTCTTTTGATTCACTTGTTGCGGAAAAATGGACCAGTAATACTGAAAATATATTTTCATTTTTTCAATGTTCTGAACATGATAAAGTCATCTTAGCAGTGTATAGTTTGGAAGGTGATGCTGATCAATGGTGGAATCATATCATGAATACGAGGCCAAGAGGTGAAATTGAGTCCATGGAATGGGATGAGTTCAAGAACTTATTTTTCTATAAGTACTTCCCTTGTATTCTTAGAACAAACATGGAGAAGGAGTTTCTTAAACTAAAGCAAAAGGATGATGAATCTGTTGGTATATATGAAGAAAATTTTACAAGGCTTGCAAGGTATGCAACTGGATTTGTCATCCAACCCTAAAGTAAAGTTGATCGATTCTTCAGTGGCTTAAAACAAAATATTCGAAGGGAATTAGCTATAAGAGACTTTAGTAGATATGAAGAAATTTTCCGTTGTCCTATCAAGGTAGAAATGGTAGTTAATGTTACTTATCCATCTCATAGTTTTGACAAGAAACGAAAGATGGAGTTCAAGGATAAATCTCAGAATAATGGTGAAAAGAAGATGAATGTTTCCTGATGCTCAAAGTGTGGAAAGAGGCATGGTGGAGATTGTCTTAAAGGGAATGGAAAATGTTTTAAGTGTGGAAATGAAGGTCATCGAGCAGCTGAGTGTCGAAGTAATGGAAAAAAGGCTTTCTAATGATGTGAATAAAGAAAAGACTGTAGATAACGCACCAACAACACTTCAATGCTTCAAGTGCAAGGAAATGGGGCATTATGTTAATAAATGCCCTAATCCAAGGGTTAGTGATGATCGACATGAGAAACCACTTAAGACAAAGGACAAAGGGAAGTCACATGCGATCACTATTGGTGATGTTGAATATGACAATGATGTGGTGGAATGATTAAGTGTTTATGTAATGGGATTCCAAAATAATGTTGTATATAGTATCGTGGAATATTGGAATATTTATGTATTGGTCTATTGTGGTTTTCAATTGTTCCGGTAACCATGGAAAGTGATTGAGATATTTTTGGAAAAAAAGATGATATGCGCATAATGAAGGGAAAATGAGAAAATGAAATGTTTTTCAGTATTCATGAGCTCATGATTGATATAAGGACTAAGTGATATCATGGTTTGAGTATATAGAATTTTGAGGATTTTGGTATGTGGAAAAACTTAACTTTTAACAGCATTCATGTTTTCAATAAGGTTCATTGGGTATTCATTTTTTTTCAAGAGAATACATGATTAAGGACTTCGAATGTTTGTAATGTGACCAAAAAGACATATCTCATGATATATGGGGATCAACAATGGTATTAACATGCTAGTTGTATGAACTCTTTGGTAATCGTTTTCACTATAATATGAGATTAGATAACATTATTTTGGATAAGCATAAAGATTAGAATGGATTATGTTGGACATAAGTTAGTATTGTTTAAGGGTAGAAGTTTTTTCGATATTATTTATGGGATGTTATAGTAATGTAGTTTTAGAGAAAGGAAAACCTGCAGGATGGGCGACAACCCATCGCGTCGGACAAGGCTGTGGGAATCGAACCCACAACCGAAGAGCGACTGCCCTTTATCACCTACCACTGGCCTACAGGAAGTCTCTGTTTAGTATAAACTAGTTTTATTATATTAAGCAGTATGATATATAAAGTATAAGTCCATTTTATGAACCATATATGATTAATCTCACTATAGAAGGACTTATGTATTTTTTTGATAACTTTTCTAATCTTTTGTTTGAGACAGATGGAATGACCCATCATTCTATCACATGATCTGGTAACACATCACGAATGAAAAATTAAACTTCATTTCTTTAAGATATGAAGTGGAAATTGTCCTAGGAATTACCAACGGTGAGACTAGACCAAAATCACGAAATTATTTCTTCTAATTCCAATTTCATCATCTTTAGGGAAATGATCTTGAGAACCAAAAATGTTGTCCTAGTGCTCTTATATCTGATGAATCAGATGGTACCATAGATCGTCACAAATTTATTGCTTTGTGATTGCTGGATTTTCCATAGCCATGTTCTCTACCACTCTCCATCATAACATGATGGTTAGATTTCTCTTCCATATCCATATTTTCAACTATGTGGAAACCCATCGATTAGTTTATTTGGGTAACCGTTATGTTTCATACTTTTTTTTAAAGATTGGTTTTAGTGTTCCTTTTTACAATGTGGGTTTCTATTAAAGAAACTTCGAATAGTATACCATTTATAACCCCAACGAATTTTGAGGGCGAAATTCATCTTAAGGGGGGTAGAATGTAACACCTCGAGATTTTATGAAAAATATTTTTTTTAATTTCATTAATGTCTTGTGTTGTACACTACACCAAAAGGAGCCTGCAAAACACACATCCTTGACTTTCCTTTCATTACACGCAATCGTGACCTTCCTCGATAGCGTGTGTAGTACGCAATACCGAGTATCACTAAACAACGATATGCTATTAAAATATTATTAAAACTAGTCGTTATGAATAGTAATAACCACTTTTTGAAATTTTTTAAATTTTATTTTACAAAATGGACTTCATTTTTGGATTCGGAATATCGAAATTAGATTAGGGTGAAATTTTGGTACGTTTCGGATAACTTTCATTTTCTGATGAATAGTGAAAATTACTAAATTTTAATTAAAAACAAACTTTTTAATCGAAATAATTAATAGTGATAAATTATTAATTTGAGTGGTTTTAAATAATATTTAGAATACATTTTTACAATTTAATACAATTTTGGTCAGTGGATGTAATTTCACATTTAAACCAGACATAAACAAGTGTCAATCTTTTGATAGTTATTATCTCTTAAGAACACGCTATTTGTTTTGACGACAGGAATTAATTTTTAAATTAATTAATGAAACATATATTCTTTGAATTTGGTAAAATAGAAATCATTATTGAGTTCATAATATCAAATATATCTTAGGCCTAATTTTTGGTATTTTTCTGGAAACTTTCATTTTTTGATGAATAGTGAAACCACTAAATGGTAGTTAAAAAAATGAATTTTTCATAAAACTTAATTTTACCGCTTCTGTGAGTGGAATTTCAAAAATCCGAGAGACATGGTTGATGTCAGTAAGTAAAATGTGGTTCAGTGAGATGAAAATAATTTTTGGTGAATAGTAACTTTTTACTTTTTTTTTCCACGGTTACAAGTAAATAGGGTAATTAAGGGTAAAAATGATATTTTTATTACCCTAACACATGTCATAATTCTATTGGATAAGTGTAATTCGACCAAAAACAACCCTAGGAATAACATATGACCATTTAGGCCCACTTGGATTAGATTAGGACAGTTATTATTAATTTATTCAAAGAAGGGTTAAAATAGTTAAAATCAAAGTTTAATAAGTAGATTATTTTAAATATAGGGTAATACATAAGATAAATTCGACTATAAATATTCATTAAAAATCTAAAAAGATTTCCTACATAATGGTATTTTATTTGTAATTTTTAGACATTAAATAATTTAATTTATTTATGACACAACGATGATGCAGTAATTATCTTATTAATGAAATATTAACATAATTGATGTTATAAGTACCCAAATAAATGTAATTTGAGACTTTTTTTGAATTCCAATAATTTTCTAGGTTAACATGACATGTTAGTAATGATTTGAGTAACCTTTTTTGAACTAATAATTCTGTTATGATTTTCTCAAAAATCAATTACTAAATACTGTCAAAATTGACATAAAATAGTTTTTAAAACAAATATTATATTATTAATTGTTATTTTATTCCTAAAAATCTAAGGATCGAAAAAATGACTTATATAAGGTTATATATATTAATAATAAACAACATGGGATTCTTTTGGCTTTTTATTGTAAGTTTAACATCCTTATAGTGTAAGAACACAAAAAGACACTGTAAAAGTAAAATTATCTTACTTAAAGTTAAAACTAAATGATAAGGTTAAAATAGTAAACTATACATGTCCAAATTCTATTAGATGAGAGTATTTAGACCCATCCCTACCTTAGCTTCTAAATAAATTAATTTGTAACTATTTAAAACCGAATATGGCTTTATAATAAAATAATATTTTTAGTTTTTTCAAAGGGGCCCCTCTCCTCCCTTATAAAAGGGCACCTCCTCCCTCTCTTCCTCACACCACTTTGAGCCTTAAATCTTGGCCAACCCCTGCGAAATTATTTTCTCCACTTCCCTAGTAACATCCAAGAGGTCCTGATCTTCTTTAAAGACCAATTTTAGTGCCCTAATAGGAGGACTCAAAGAGGCGCTTCAAAGAAGAGGTAATGTACGTTACCGATTCTTTCAACTTTATATTCTTCCACTTCTCCTTATTAGGTTGTTTCATTGTGAAGTAATAACAACAGTATCACTCACATACTGATATGTTATTATAAGTATGAAACAACCCTATTTCACCATCTGTCCATCCTATGGAAAATGAAATCACCGAGCGTGCGTAGGTACGGAATACCGTCTCCACGTCGTGGTGTAATCTATTTTCCAACATCACCTTACTTGGATGGGTATAATGGTGTAAATAATAACTATATATGATTATTGTAAATTGATATTGATTCTGAAATAGTATTCATACACTCCAATACAATTCCACGATAATGAGAATGATATCCTCGCTCGTGCGTACGTACGGACTACTTCATGAATGATTATAAAGTATATATGATAAGTAATCATAAAATATATGACATAACAATGATACTGGATTTATGTGTATATATATGTATGTCATCTACTTAATTCCATTCAACACAATAAGGAAACGAAAACAGCGTTCATGCGTACGTACGGCCTACCGTCTCCATGAACGGTGTATTTCTTTCCATTTACTGATCTATTATATATATGTATATTATGAAAATATATTATATATAAATCATGTAATATATTCTGGAATTATATAATCATGATATATGTAATCATATGAATAATTAAAAGTCAAAACACGGACGACAAATGAAACCATTTTACCCAAAATGCTATTTAACATGGAATTTACAAAAGAACAGGTAATATAAAGTAATAAGTGAACCATATATGATATCATAAAAATGAGTATGATTCTGGAATAAGTCAATGACATTATTTAAATCATTATACAGGAGGTTCGGACACTTACGAAGAAAATCGGACCTAAGGTAAGGGAAAATCTCACAATCTCATTTTTATCCGAGATTATTTATACTTTGGTATTTAGTGGGGTGTATTTTATCATCCACATCCATGTTTACTCAATATTTAATATTATTTCTATCCTCCTACAATTGTTTAAATCCAATTTTACCCTTCAGTGAGTTTTTAGTAAAAGATATGAAAGGAATATTTTGTCGTTTTTCGTACGAGGTACTTTTTGACTTTTCCAACAAAAGTACGAGAAAATTGTTTTTTTAACTTATACGGCTTAAAAGGATTTTTAAAACATTATTTCCAAGAACCATCCTTTACAAGTTTTAAATTTTATTTTTAATCAACTTTTTTTAGTTTAGAATTGTATGACATGATAAGAAAGGAAAACTGTTTTTGAAGTAGAAAGGATATTTTCGTCAAGAATGGAGTTCAAGTGTTTTATCAAAATTATTTTCCATCAAAGAGAATATAGGGTTCTGTTTATATCCCTATTATTACATTGATTTGATTATGTTGTGATGGAATTATTTTTATGAATTCCTTTATCTTATATGAATTGTTTTATGATGTCACGATGTTTATGATTCCCATTTTTATTATATGGGTTTTGCAAAGATGTATGATTTATGATTTTGTGGCACACATAAGAATGGTATCATAATGAGATGGGTGGGACCTATATCTCCCTCCAATGCATTGGGTAAAGATTTTATATCTCAAGAGATAGACATGGCTGGAACGACAGGTTAAACTGGTTCAGTGAAACAGGACTGAAACGAGGAGTGAACTCGGTTCAGAAATGGACTTTGTCCACTAAGATAGTCTTGGCAATGAGTCTTGACTAATAATAAATGATTCTCTATGATTATGTGTGTATGCCACAAAGTTTCATGTTTTATGTTATGATTATTTGGATTACATTTCACTACTATGATTTATCCCATGTTATGATATTATGATCTCTTTTGTAGGTTAATATTTCAAAAATGTCATGTTCTTATGAATATGATGTGATTTATATTTCTTTTTTTTTACCCTTACTAAGCATTTGAGCTCACCCTTTTATGTTTTCTTTTACCCGGGATATAAAGAAAGGTTTTAGGTAAAAAAAAGGAAGATCTTTATGGTAGATGTTGAAGATCTTTCACCACGATTAGAAGATTATATTCTGAGTTTCCAAAGACACTAAACTATTATGGTCCTTGTGTGTGTGTTTTTGTTATGTGCTAAGTATTCCACAAAAGTAATGTAATGTCCATGTGCATTAAGCTTCAGGTCTCTACACTGATCTAGAGATAAATCCTCTCTAATAGAGATTAAGTGTGCTGACTTTGTAAGGCGATCAACTATGACCAAGATAGAATTATTGCCTTTGGATGTTTTAGGAAGTCCAGTGACAAAGTCCATAGTGATGTTTTCCAATTTCCATTCTGGTATGGGTAATGGTGTAACATCCCCTTATACTTCTGTCTCTCAGCTTTAACTTGCTAAAAAACCAAGCAACGTGAGACATATTCAACAACATCTCTTTTCATGCCATCCTACTAGAAGTAGACTTTCAGGTCCCTATACATCTTCGTGCTTCCAGGATGAATATAGAAAGAAGAACTATGAGCCTCATCCAGTAGCTCCTTCTTTAATTCGGGGATGGGAGGAACACAAACCCGATTCCTGAACATTATTATCCCATCACAATGAAGGTTGAATTCAAGAACATTTCTCACCTTCTTTTGTAACTCTACATCTTCTTTATGTACCTCTTTAATCTACACATGTATAGATGGTTGAACATTCATTTGAGAAAGATAATATTTTTCCCCTTCCATTATAATTTCAAGATTATTCCTTTGTAAATACATAAATATTGGATCTTTTGTGATCCTCATCATGGATAAGCAAGCACGGTATTGTCGACTTAATGCATCTGCCACCTTGTTTTCTTTCCCAGGGTGGTGATGAATTGAGCAGTCGTAATCCTTAATCAGCTCCAACCATTTTCTTTGGCGCATATTTAGATCCTTTTGTGTGAAAATATACTTTAAACTTTTATGATCAGTATAAATGTCACACCTTTCTCCATAAAGATAATGCCTCCAAATCTTTAATGCAAAGATTACCGCAGCTAACTCCAAATCATGATTTGGGTAATTTTGCTCATGGATTTTCAACTGTCGTGAGGCATAATCTATTAACCTATCATTTTTCATAAGAACACACCCCAATCCCTTATTGGATGCATCACTATAGATCACAAACCTTTCTCCACTACAAGGCAGTGTGAGCACAGGTGTACTGGATAACCTTCTTTTCAACTCCTTGGAATTCTCTTCACATTCCTCCATCCAAACAAACTTAACTCTTTTCCGAGTCAACTTGGTGAGTAGATTAGATAATCGTGAAAACTCTTTCACAAAAAGTCCTTAATATCCATCCAAACGTAGAAAACTTCGGATCTCAGTTATTGTTGTTGGTCTCGACCATCTATCAATAACCTCTATTTTTGCTGGATCCACATATATCCCCTCTTTTGAGATTATGTGCACCAAAAATGAAAATTTTTGAAGCCAAAATTCACACTTGGTAAATTTTGCATAAAGCTTCTCCTTTCCTAGTGTCTTCAAAACAATTCTCAAGTTATCTTCATGTTCTTCCTTGCTCATTGAATAGATAAGAATATCGTCTATAAATACTACCCCAAACTGATCAAGATAGTCTCTAAAGACTCTATTCATTAGATCCATGAAGATAGCAGGGGAATTAGTAAGACCAAATGGAATCACTATAAATTCATAGTGTCCATACCTTATACGGAATGTCGTCTTTGGTATATCCCCCATTTTGACCCTTAATTGATGATACCCTGAATGAAGATCAATCTTGAAGAAGTGTTGAGCTCTGCATAGTTGGTCAAATGAGTCATCAATGCACGGGAGAGGATATTTGTTCTTGATAGTGATCTTGTTAAGTTCTCGATAATCAATGCAGAGTCTCATTGATCCATCTTTCTTCTTAACCAACAGAACAGGTGCTCCCCAAGGTGATACACTAGGGCATATGAATCCCTTATCAAGATTATCTTGGAGTTGCTTCTTTAATTCCTGAAACTCAATTGGGGCCATTCTATAAGGTGTCTTTGAAATAGGCAAAGCACCCTGTATGAGTTCGATTGAAAACTCATATTCACGATTTAGTGGAAGACCCAGAAATTCCTCCGGAAAGACAACGTCAAATTCCCGTACAATGGGCATATTCTTAATCGTGAGTTTCTCTCCAACCATTTGAGATAAATAACCTTTATTTAGTGGAATCAAGACCCATAAGATGGAAGAAATTTCCACTGGAAGGTTATGTTCATCCTTGCATCGATAGGCGATCATAGATTGATCTGGAATATGAAATGTGACTTCCCTTCATTGGAAATTGATATGAGCTCCATATAGAGAAAGCCAATCCATGCCAATAATCACATCAAATTCCACTATATTAAGGATCACAAGATTTGCAGCAAGCACTTTCCCACAAACATCAATCGGAGAAGAATTATAAACTTTTGATGCGACTATTGTACCATAAGGGGTTTTCACAACTAACTCAACATCTAATTGTTGAGGTTATATTGTGATACCCTTAGAAAATTCTTCAGAAATAAAAGAGTGGTTGGATCCAGAATCAAATAAAACAGTTTCTACTTTAGAGTGGATGGTAAGTGTACCTTTAACCACTTCATTATCGTACTTCACATCACTGATAGAAATTGCATGTGACTTTCCTTTTTCTTTAGCCTTAAGAGTTTGTTGATGTTGATCATCATCAACAACCCCTGGATTAGGGCATTGATTGGCATAATGCCTCATTTCCTTTCACATGTAACATTGAAGTGTAGGAGGTGCACTCTGTGTAGCCTTTTCATTGTTCGCATCACTAGAAATCTTCATCCCATCATTGCGGCATTAAAATGCCTGATGACCTTCTTTTCCACATTTGAAACATTTACTTGTCCCTTTAAGACAACTCCCTCCATGTTTCTTCCCACACATTGAGCATAAGGGAAAACTCATCTTCTTTTCAGTGTGCTCTTTAGATATTCCTTTGAATTTCAATTTCCTCTTCTTATCAAAACCGTATGACAGATGGGTTACTCCAATCCCCAACTCAACTTTGAGTTCACATCGAATGATTTCCTTGTAGCTATTGAAGTCCCCTATGGATAAATCCCTTCAACGATTTGGTTTTAAGACACTAAAAAATCGATTGATCTTACTCTCAGGTTGGATAATAATCCCAGAAGCGTACCTTGAATGTCTTGTAAAATTTTATTCGTAGGTACCAACAGATTCATCATCCTTTTGCTTTAGTTCAAGAAACTCCTTCTCCATATTTTTTCGAAGAATACGAGGGAAGTACATATTGAAAAATAAGTTCTTGAACTTGTCCCATTCCATGGACTCAATTTCATCTCTTGGCCTCGTATTCTTGATAATATTCCACCATTGATCAGCTTCACCTTCCAAATGATAAACTGCTAAGATGACTTTATTATGTTCAAGACATTGAAGAACTAAAAATATCTTTTCAGTAGTACTGATCCATTGTTCAGAAACTAATGGATCAGTAAACCCACTAAATGAAGGTGGAGGCTGCCTCATGAAGGATTCAAAATAATTTTCCTCCTTCCTTTGCTCTTTTGGAAGTCCTGCATGATTCATAGCTTGAAAAAGTTGTGTGACCATGGCTAAAAAATTTCGCATTCCAGCTCCCATAATGTTTGGTTGCTCAGGGGGACAATTATTTCATTGCCCGTCGCATTCCACATTAACACGGTTCTTTCGGGTTCCAAACATTGACTAAAACCAAGAAGAATAGTGTGAGCAACACTAATTATAATTGGAAAAACACATAATCAAGAATAAAATTTCACACTTAAGGTCTTATAATTGGGTTTTCATAGCCATTTCTAAGATTGTGTTCTATGCTTAGACATTTCCTTAGGTTTCTTAATAATACTTTCACATCCTAGTTTCCAAAGGATGATTATACCTTTCCTCTGATACCAACTATAATGACTGATACTTTACATACATTGTTAATACTTCAAAATGGAAGCATACCTATTACAACATATAACAAAAATATGAAAGGACCATATAGGTATAGTTATTGGAGTTGGTGGTCTAGAACCAATTATTTTTTACATTATTCATTAAATAAAAGCCTTATCACATCTTGATTGTTCTTCTGTGTGACATGTCATGTGATAATGTCCTATGGAAAGCTGTTGCACTAAAGGGTTGTAGCGGATCCCTGCTATGATGAAAACCTGGAAGTGCCATAACACTATTCTTGAATGTATGTTCTACGAACGGATGATATTATTTGAGGGACAGAAATAATACAGGCCATTAGGGGTGAGGACTCATAAAACATTGAGACACCTTCTCATGGTGTGTGCCCTTGGTAATTTCCAGGAGAATATTATGAGAACAAGACCCGCCAGTAGGAAATACACATTTCATAGTGTCATTAGATGTTCCTATCTGCGGATGTGTGTATTGGTCCTTAGAATTTAAGATTATTATTAATGGGTATTACAACTCACGCACTTAGATGTATTGACGAAAAATGTGACGACACACTGTTCGCAGCGAGGGAGGATACGTTGGGTGCATCATGAGTAATACCGCATTAATAGATAATGCAAGGAAGGATATGTCCCTTCTGTTCCATAACGGAAGTAGATATCTCATGCCCTTTGATGGAATTGATACAGACTAAATAAATCCATAGCCATGGTAAGGTATGGGCAAGTTCAATTCCGGGAAGTCAAAGAAAGAATAATCAAGAACATGGGTTTATGGCACTAGCATGCAAGCCGCTTGATTGGAGATATCAAGACAAAGGGTTTATATTACACAGTAAGCGTTCGTAGGTGGTGACACATCATTGCGGCGTTAACTTCATTCTCTATGGGTGCCTTGGTGTGTTGGTAGATGCTAACCATGGGCTTTAGGAAGGCTCAGCCTACTGCCACTGAGAAAGAGGCCTAGAGGGTCACACCCTAAGTGTGTCCATGTATCATAGTTAAATATTAATATAACAAGTTGAATAAAGATTATTCCCGAATGTGGTTTAATAATTATTCAAGGATGTATGATCGCATTTATTTCGACACTAGTTATTCGAGAGAATATATTGTGGGTGAAATAATATATATTTATTAGCGAGTAATTCTGTTACATTTATTTAAGAAATAAATATCCATTACTCAAGGTCTAATAAATATGGTGGAGGAAAATAAATAAAACTGAAAAATAAAATTACACACTGTGTATATTTATATATACATGCCGTGTAGTTTATTTTTTCAGGATTTTTGAGAAAATATTGTTTATTTAATTAAATTATATTAAATGTAATACGTTGGACGCATTTCAAGTAATAATGATGGTCAACTGTCATTATTAAGACATGGGGTATTGCTAAAAATTAAATGAAATGATTAAATGCTTATGAGCAATTAATTTATTTTATTATTCTTGGTACTATAAACTCAAATTACATTATTCTCAAATGTGTTAGCCATTTTGGTAGTGCACAACGGATTGGAAATACACTCATGTCAAGAGAGAATCCCCTTTTACCACCAAGAATGCTTTCAAGTTATGAAAGCAAGATCCTCCACCAGATCAAGGCGATCGAAGACGAACATCTTAAGTGAAGGATCTTCCGCGCTAGCACCCGGAGTTCTCTTCAGCAACGTCCAGAGATACTTAGCACATGTGTGGATCACCGCTAGAGGAATCCTACACTTGGATTCTCCGACGCAACGACGGATCACAGGATCGTGACTGGAGACACCAACGAATAACGAATTCCATCGAGGTAATTCTTCTGAATTAATTAAATTAATTATAACCAATATATGAAGATCCTATCTCAATGGTTCCAGGAATATTCTTTTCTTTTTCGTTCTTCATTCTATTCCGATGATCCGGCGTTTTATATCGTGACAGATCTCGGATTGAATGTCGTTTAACGCTAAAATTAAAGTTGGACAAAACCTCCAACGTGCTTCCGCTGCACCCGGAACCTTAAAGTGGTATCAATGGGATCATATTGTTGATTATAATTATTTAGTTTTTCGTTGGTAATTTACGCATTTGATAATTTAGTTATTTCAATTCAATTTTAATCGTTTTGGAAATCAGAATATCGAGATCTATTCCCCCTCCCTCATTTCTCGTTCACCTCATAGAAACGAATTTTTCTTTTAATTTTGATTAACATAAAATAGAGGAACTCATCCAGAGGAGCCAAAAATTTCTGGCCGTATAACACCAGAATACACATTGTGTATTCGGAAGTACACGTCGTGTAGTCTAGGTTCAATTCATTGACTGATCCACCAAATCAGGTCGTGT
Source organism: Viscum album (assembly GCA_963277665.1). Lineage (NCBI taxonomy): Eukaryota > Viridiplantae > Streptophyta > Magnoliopsida > Santalales > Viscaceae > Viscum > Viscum album. The sequence continues at coordinate 63,024,377 of OY728165.1, read as the reverse complement.
ATTGGATTCTTTATAAGAATTTAAGACGCCGTGTGTTGACCAGAAACAGGTGGCACACGATTTCCGGAAGACATGCCGTGTGGTCCAATGAACACGGTGTGTAGTCCCTTCAGGTTAGGGTTGGTTCGTGTACTCCGTACACGGCCTGCCGGGATGGAAACTGTGTAACGCGGAAACTACACGGCGTGTGTCCCAATATACACGCCGTGTACTCTGAAAATTTCCGAACTACATTAACACGCCCTGTCCCTGGGCATGTACTTCAGATGGACAGTGAAGAAAAGTACACGCCGTGTAGTCGTAACTACACGCCGTATAGTCGTAACTACATGCCGTGTAGTCGTAACTACACGCCGTGTACTCACCCAAATTACGCAGATTTATTAAAATTTATTATTATATTATACAAACCCTTGAGACGTGTACCATGGTGCAGGCATAAAGCTGAGGCACAACACGTGATAGGTGTTTTATATATATGTGTCTAATTTAGTATCAGTATAATAAATGGGAATTCACAGGGTTTCTTCCAAGGTACAAGTTACGTACAAGGATAATTTTAAATGAATTTATTTGTTTAAAATTATGATTGATGAGAATCTCAAGGAAATTCAGAAAAGGGATTTAAGATAAAAGGATTGATTAATTAAAGAAAATTAATTGATTCAAGCATGATTTATCTTAAACAAGAACGATTAAAGAATTGAATGCTAGTTTTATTTATGCGTAAATATTGTTGCATGTATGGATGATCATGAGCTAGACCGAGACCTTTGTATGTGAATGGTTTCTTTTAATTAATTTATTTAAATTAAATTTGTTGGCCTGCGAGCCATCTCCTCATTAATATGTAGGGCCTGCGCACCAAAGGATTCTTTTATGTAAAAACACCTTTTACCCCTCACATGCGTGTGAGATAAATGCATATGTAATGGATGGAGCTCCCAAGCTAGTGGAGGCGGCTCAAGTCATGAGCCATGATGAAACCAATCCAAGGAGATATAAAGGTAGACAGGTGGAAAGCTGTAAACACGAACCCGAATGGTTCAAGGTGTTTCTCCCCTAGGTATTGGGTTAGTTTATCAACCGCTAGATAAACTAACCAATAGAAAATCTCATGATCATACCATTTATTTTATTTCTGTCAGTTTCATGGTTTATTTATTGTGGTTGTGTTTTCATGATCACACAATTAATGAATTAAACGAGCATGCAAGATGGAACTAAAATAAAACCATCTTATACGTAAATATTATCTTAGACATGGTTAATAACTTAAGTATATCCCACTTAATATTAAGAAGCATGTAATCAAAGATATTAAAATGGAAATTTACGTATAAGGATAAAATCCCTCAAAATAAATATTAAGTCGGCATAGCCTTCCATAATCATGGTTAGAATCGAATCATAGTTCAAAGTGCTTGACCAACCCTAGTTGGGGTGCTTTAAATTATCGTGGAATTATAATTCAAGGGTTTGGGTTAACTTGACTTGGTTTTCATCAATGGTTGACTGCCACAGCAGGACTTGGTGTGACCTAGAGGCAAAGGTTGAGGAAATCCAAAAAAATTGATTTCAGGATTGGGGAGTCCACTCAGCGGATCAAGGCGCTGCAAGTTAATGCAGTTGGCATTTGGAATGCCTACCTAAAACCCTTCAAGTTGCTTGACCAACCCTAGTTGGGGTAATGCGAAGGGCAATATGGATCCTTGCCACTAGAATATTCATGCAACATAATATTCCGAAGTCAATGGTGAGGGATATCGGATTTTGATAAAATAGTGGGAGACTAATAAGTATTAATTTATTTATTTGTCTCAATTTTTGTAATAATGTACTAAAGCTTTTCTCATCTTAATTTGTAGAAACTGGAAGAAAATGACATCAAACATATCATTGCACACCATACTCGAGAAGGGAAACCTTCTCACCAGCACCAATTTCCAAGAGTGGCAGAGGCGTTTACGCGTCGTCCTTCGCCACGAAAGGAAATTATATGTGCTGGAAGAGCCTATTCCAGTTGCACCTGGGAAAGAGGCTAGTGATGAGGAATTATCTCTCTACATGAAACACATGGATGATGCCACATATGTCCAGTGTTTCATGCTATCAGCCATGTCTAATGAGCTCTTGAAGTAACATGAAATCATGGATGTGTATAGCATGATGTCTCACCTTAAAGATCTCTACCAAGAGAAGGTGAGATAGGAGAGGTATGAGATCTCCAATGACTTGTTTACCACGAATCTGGGAGAGTCTGCATTAGCTGGGCCTCATGTAGTCAAGCTTATTGGCTACATTGAACGCCTGGACATCTTAGGGTTTAAATTCCTGGAGGAGTTGCGTACAGATCTCATCCTATCTTCACTACCCAAGACATTCTCTAGCTTCATTTTAAACTATAAATGAGAGGCAATGAGAAGAGTCTATCGAAGATTCTGACATTGATTCGCCAGGTAGATAAGGACATGGGGCGTGACAAACCCGCGGTCCTTATGGTGAACAAGAAAAGGAAGGACAAGGCAAAGGGGACAAAGACTTATAAACGGTCTGAAGCCCCCGAGCATCGTCCCTCCAAGAAGGGGAAGATCCATAGGTAGGTCAAGGAACGGGAGGCAGTGTGTTTTGCATGTGGCAAGCAGGGCCACTGGAAGAGGAACTGCACCCAGAAGCATGGGGACGCTAACAGTGTGTTTGTTATCGAGTGAAATCTTTCTATTTCTACACATTGGGTATTAGATACTGCTTGTGGGGCTCACATCTGTATTCAAATGCAGGAACCAAGTAGATTTAGAAAGATTGCCAGAGGAGAGGTGGATCTTCAAGCTGCCAATGACGCAAGGCTGGCTGCATTGGCTATTGGCGACTACCACCTCTCATTGCCGACTGGGATGATTTTGGTTTTACATAACTGTTATTATGTGCCTAGTGTTACCAGGAACATAATTTCTGTATCTTGTTTGTATATGGATGGATTTTTTTTCATGTTTGGAAAGAAGGGTTGTCTCTTTTATAAGAACAATTAATGTTATGGTATGGAACATTTAAATAATGGTTTGTATGTATTTAATTACGAAAACCAAGTGTTGGAAATCGATAACGAAACAAACTCACATGACTCATACATCACCCAGTTATGCAATCACCACCTTGGACATCTGAACGAGAAGCGTTTGACAAAGCACTGCCAAGATGGCTATTTACACTCTACTGAGCTAAAGACACTTGATAGATGTCACACTTGTTTACAAGGAAAAATGACCATGCCACCTTTTGGTGGACAAGGTGAAAGGGCCACAGAGCTTCTAGGATTGGTACACACGGATGTGTGTCGACCATTTCTAGTAGAAGCTAGAGGTGGATATTCTTACTTCATTACTTTTACTAATGATTTTAGTAGATATGGATATGTCTGATTAATGAAGTATAAGTCAGATTCCTTAGAGAAATTTAAGGAATTCAAGAATGAAGTAGAGAATCATCTTGTTAAGAAGATAAAGAAGCTTCGATCGGATCGAAGTGGAGAATATCTGAACCAAGAGTTCATCGATCTTCTACGAGAGTCTGGGATTCTATCTCAGCTCACTCCTCCTTATACACCACAGTGGAATGGTGTTAGTGAAAGGAGGAACCTCACCTTGTTGGACATGGTAAGATCGATGATGAGTCATGCCGATCTTCCATTATCCTTTTGGGGATATTCATTACAAACTGCAGCACACATTAAACCGAGTACCAACTAAGGCGACAAATGGAATTCCATCCGAGTTATGGAATGGAAGGAAATTCACTTTCTCGCACACACGTGTATGGGGATGAGAGGCATTTGTTATGGCCTTCTCATGCAACAAACTAGATCTCTGGGGCACGAAGTGTATCTTTATATGATATCCCAAGGAAACGAAAGGATATTACCTATATAACCCTCAAGACAAGAAAGTGATTGTCGCTAGACAAGCCATCTTTCTTGAGAGGGAGCACTTCCTCAAGAAGGATAGTGGGAGCAAGATTGAATTCGACGAAGTTGATGCACAAGATACACATGTGTTGGTATAGAAACAAGTTCTACAGGTCCCTGTAGAAGATGTTCCAGAAACACAAGTACTGCGTAGGAGCTCAAGAGAGGTAAGGGAACCAGAGAGATATGGTTTCCTAGTCACTGAGGATGGTGAATCATTATTGTTGGACAATGATGCACCTCTCCCTTACAAGGAAGCAGTAGAATGCTCATAAGCTGCAAGATGGCTAGAAGATATGAATTCTGAGATGGATTCGATGTATCAGAACCAATTTTGGGTTCTGGTCGATGAGCCAGTTGATGTAAAGCCTGTTGGATGCAAATGGGTATTCAAAAGAATTCTGGACATGGAAGGTCATGTTAGCACCTATAATGCAAGGCTAGTGGATAAAGGATTCCGACAGCGTCAAGGAATTGACTATGATGAAACCTTCTCACCGGTTTCCATGTTTAAATCCATAAGAATCATACTTTCCATAGCAGCTTACCATGACTTTGAGATTTGGCATATGGATGTCAAAACAGCATTCCTTAACGGGAACCTTCAGGAAGATGTCTAAATGACACAACCAGAATGGTTTGTGACACCAGGTGAAGCCAAAGGGGTTTGAAAGTTGTGGAAATCCATTTATGGATTGAAACAAGCATCCAGGTCATGGAACATTTCATTTGATGAAGCCATAAAGGAATTTGGTTTAATTAATAACGAATGTGAGCGATGTGTTTATAAGCGGTTTAATGGTAATTTGGTCGTTATCCTAGTGGTATATGTTGATGACATATTGCTTATTGGAAATGACGTACCAGCCTTATAGTCAGTTAAGGACAGGTTGAACAAGTGTTTCTCCATGAAGGACATAGGAGAAGCAGCCTACATTCATGGGATCAAGATCATTCGTGATAGATCCAAGAGGCTGCTTGGACTATGTCAGGGTACATACATTGAACAGATACTAAAGAGATTTAGTATGGAAAAATCCAAGAGGGGATTGGTTCCAGAGTCACATGGCTTACATCTTTCTAAGAGAATGTGTCCCCAGACACAACAGAAGAAAGATAGGATGAGTAAGATCCCATACGCTTCGGCTATAGGATCCATCATGTATGCCATGTTATGTATCGGGCTTGATGTTGCCTATGCACTGGGCATGGTAGGCATATATCAAGCAGATCCAGGAGAACAGCATTGGACTGCTGTTAAGACTATCCTTAATTATCTGAGAAGAACTAAGGATATGTTCCTGGTGTATGGAGGAGATGAGGAGATTGTCATCAGAGGGTATGCTGATGCTGATTTTCAAACAGATCAGAATGATCTGAAGTCATAATCTAGATATGGTTTCTCTCTCAATGGAGGAGCTGTGAGCTGGAAGAGTTCAAAGCAGCCAATTGTTGCGGATTCTACAGTGGAGTCCAAGTATATAGCAACTTCTGATGCAGCCAAAGAAGTCGTCTGGATTCAGAACATTTTCCAGGAGCTTGATGTGGTGCCTAATAGTAAAGATCCCATTACATAGTATTGTGATAATACTATAGCGGTGGATCTGGAAAAAGAACCAAGGTCACATCAACGAACAAAGAACAAACTCCGAAAGTATCACCTCTTGAGGGATTTATATCAAAGGGGTGAAGTTGCAGTGAGCAGAGTGTCCACGGAAGAGAACGTGGGAGACCCCATGACTAAAGGCATATCTCAGCAGAATCATGAATATCATGTGAGAGCTAGCGGGTTAATGGTTGTTAGCAGTTGGCTCTAGTCCAAGTGGGATTCTGTTGGAGTTGGTGGTCTAGAACCAACTACTTTGTACTTTATTCATTAAATAAAAGACTTATCACATATTGATTGTTCTTCTACGTGACATGTCATGTGATAATGTCCTAAGGAAAGTTGTTGCATTAAAGGGTCATAGCAGATCCCTACTATGATGAGAACCCGGAAGTGCCATAACACTATTCTTGAATGTATGTTCTATGGACAGATGATATTATTTGAGGGACACAAATAATATAGTTCATTAGGGGTGAGGACTCATAAAACATTGAGGCACCTTCTCATGGTTTGCGCCCTTGGTAATATCCAGGAGGATATTATGAGAAAGAGACCCGCCAGTAGGAAATCCACATTTCATAGTGTCATTGGATGTTCCTATCTACGGATGTGTGTATTGGTCCTTAGACTTTAATATTATTATTAATGGGTATTACAACTCGCGCACTTAGATGTATTGACGAAAACTGTGACGACGCACTGTTCGCAGTGAGGTAGGATATGTTGGGTGCGTCACGAGTAATACCGGATTAATAGATAATGAGAGAAAGGATTTGTTCCTTCCGTTCCATAACGGATGTCGATATCTCGTGCCCTTTGATTAAATTGATACAGCCTAAATATGTCCATGTCCATGGAATGGTATGGGCATGTTCAATTCCAGGATGTCAAAGAAAGAATAATCAAGAACATGGGTTGATGGCACTAGCATGAAACCCCCTTGATTGGAGATATCGAAACAAAGGGTTTATATTACACGATAAGCGTTCATAGGAGGTGACACGTCATTGAGGCATTAAATTCATTCTCTTTGGGTGCCTTGGTGTGTTGATAGACGCTAACCTTGGACTTTAGGCAGGCTCAGCCTAATGCCTTTGAGAAAGAGGCCTAGAGGGTCACACACTAAGTGTGTCCATGTATCTCAATTAAATATTAATTTAATAAGTTGAATAAAGATTATTCCCGATTGTGGTTTAATAATTATTCATGGATGTATGATCGCATTTATTTCGACACTAGTTATTCGAGAGAATATATTGTGGGCAAAATAATATATATTTATTAGCGAGTAATGTAGTTACATTTATTTAAGAAATAAATAGCCATTACTCAAGGTCTAATAAATATGGTGGAGGAAAATAAATAAAACTGAAAAATAAAAGTACACGTCGTGTATATTTATATATACACGCCGTGTAGTTTATTTTTTCGGGATTTGTGAAAAAATATTGTTTATTTAATTAAATGATATTAAATGTAATACGTTGGACGCATGTCAAGTAATAATAATGGTCAACTGTCATTATTAAGACATGGGGTATCGCTAAGAATTAAATGAAATGATTAAATGCTTATGAGCAACTAATTTATTTTATTATTCTAGGTATTATAAATCCTAATTAAATTATTTTCAATGGGGTTAGCCATTTTGGTTGTGCACAACGGATTGGAAATACTCTCAAGTCAAGAGTGAATTCCCTTTCCACCAAGAATGCTTTCATGTTACGAAAGAAAGATCCTCCACCGGATCAAGGCGATCGAAAACGAACATTGTAAGCGAAGGATCTTCCGCGCTAGCACCCAGAGTTCTCTTCGGCGACGTCCAGAGATACTTAGCACATCTGTGGATCACCGCTAGAGGAATACTACACTTGGATTCTCTGACGCAACTACGGATCACAAGATCTTGACCAGAGACATCAACGAAGAAATAATTCCATCGAGGTTATTCTTATGAATTAATTAAATTAATTATAACCAACATATGAAGATCCTATCTCAAGGGTTCTAGGAATCTTCTTTTCATTTTCGTTCTTCATTCTATTCCAAAGATCAAGTGTTTTATATCGTGACAGATCATGGATTGAAAGTCGTTTAACACTAAAATTAAAGTTGGTAAAACCCTCCAACGTGCTTCCACTGTTCCCGGAACCTTCAATAGTGTCTTTAGAAACTGGGAAACATAAACAACTGGTTCATAAAGCATCTACATTGTCTCCAATTTATTTCATCACATTTATAGTCCCTTTTGGCATATCATACATAAAACCTTCTTCCTGACCTGGGGAAAGAAATCATACAAAAGGGTGAGCTCAAATTCTCAGCAAGGAAAAAAAATAAATATCAATCACATAATATTCATAAGAACATATAATTTTAGATATCTTAACCTACAAAAGAGATCATAATTTCATAACATGGGATAAATCATAGTAGTGAAATGTAATCCCAATAATCATAACATAAAACATGAAACTTTGTGTCATACATACATAATCATAGATAATCATTTCTTAGTATTCAAGACTCATCTCCAAGACTATCTTAGCGGACAAAGTCCATTTCTGAACCGAGTTCACTCCTCGTTTCAGTCCTGTTTGACTGAACTGATTTAACCTACCATTCCATCCATTTCAATATCATGAGATATAAATCTTTACCTAATGCATTAGAGGGAGATATAGGTCCCACCCATCTCATAATGATACCATTCTTATGTGTGCCCCAAAATCATAAATCACACATCATTTCATAACCCATGTAATAAAAATGGGATTCTTAAACATCATGACATCATAAAAAAATTCATATAAGATAAAGGAATTCAAAAAAATAAGGCCATCACAACATAATCAAATTAATGTAATAATTGGTATAGAAACATAACCCTATATTATCTTAGATGGAAAATACTTTTGATAAAACACTTGAACTCCATTCTTGAAGAAAATATCCTTTCTACTTCAAAAACATTTTTCCTTTCATAACATGTCATAAAATTTTAAACTAAAAGAAGTTGATTAAAAATAAACTTGAAAACTTGTAAAACATGATTCTTGGAAATAATGTTTTAAAAATCCATTCATTCTATGTAAGTTAAGAAAAATCCTTCTCGTAGTTTTGTCGGAAAAGTCAAAAAGTACCTCGTACGAAAAACGACAAAAGATTCCTTTCATATATTTTACAAAAAACTCACCGAAGGGAAAAATTGGATTTATAAAATTGTAGGAGGATATAAATAATATTACAAATTGAGGAAACATGGATGTGGATGATTAATATTCCCCAGTAAATTCTAAATTATACACAATCTCGGATAAAAATTGAGATTGCGAAATTGTCCTTTACCTTAGGTCTGATTTGCTTCGTAAGTGTCCGAACCTCCTGTATAATGATTTAAATATTGTTATTGACTTATTACAGAATCATATTTATTGTTATTATATCATATATTGTCATATTCTTATCTTCCTATTAGTAATATTTCATTGCTACTTGTTATTCGGGTGTTTATTACTATTTGTTCTTATGCGTGTTTTGTCGAATAAATTCTTATTATTCTCTTTAGTTTATAGATACCTCATTTCCAGAATGGTATTATTGTACTATATATCATATTTATTCATCAATTAATTTATATAATCATTATGCAGTGAATATCATGTAGAACTAATAGCATCACATCGTTGAGACGATATTCCGTACGTACGCACGAGCGATAACATCGTTCCCATGATCGTGGAATTGTATTGGAGTGTATGTATACTATTTCATAATAAATACCACATTACAATAATAATATATAGATATTTATTTGCACCATTATACCCATCCATGTATGGTGGTGGTGGAAAATAGATTACCCCACGACGTGGAGATGGTATTCCGTACGTACGCACGAGCGGTGATTTTGTTTTCCGTAGGATGGATAGATGATGAAATATGGATGTTTCATAATTATAATAATATATCAGTATATTAGTGATACTAATGTTATTACTTCATAATGAAACCACTAAAGAAGAAGAAGTGGAAGAAGAAATAATGTTGAAAGAATCAGTAACGGACATTACCTATTCTTTGAAGCGCCTCTTTGAGACCTCCTTTTAGGGCACTAAAATTGGTTTTTGAAGAAGACCAGGACCTATAGGATGTTTCTTGGGAAGTGGAGAGGAGAAATTGGCAGGGGCTGGCCGAGCAGGAAGGCTCAATGTGGTATGAGGAGGGAGTGAGGAGGTGCCCTTTTATAAGGTAGGAGAGGGGCACTTTTGAAAAAACAAAAAATATTATTTTATTATAATGTCAGAATCATTTTTAAATAGCTCCAAATTGATTTATTTCGAATCTAATGTGGGTATGGGTCGAAATCCTCTCATCCAATACATTTTAGGCAAGTTTAGGTTTCTATTTTAACATTATCATTTAGATTTAACTTTAATTTAAATAATTTTATTTTTACCATGTCTACTTGTTTTCTTACACTATAAGGTTAATAAACATACTATAACAAGACAAACGAACCCCAAGTTGTTTATTATTAACATATATAACCATATCTAATTCATTTTGACGAACCACATATTTTTAAGAATAAAATAACATTTAATAATATAATATTTGTTTTACAAACTATTTTATGTCAATTTTGACACTATTTTCTAATTTATTTTTGTGAAAATCATAAAAGAAATATTATTTCTAAAAAAGTTAATTAAATAAATACTAGAATGTCATGTTAACATAGAAAATTATTTGAATTCATAAAAAATCTCAAATTACATTTATTTGGGTATTTATAACATCAATTATACCAATATTTCATTAATAAGACAATTACTACATCATCATTGTGTCATAAATAAATTAAGATAATTATTGTCTATAAATTACAAATAAATTAAAATTATGTAGGAAAGATTTTTAGATTTCTAATGAATATTTATAGTTGAATTTATCTTTTGTACAACCCTATATAAAAATAATTAACTTATTAAACATTGATTTTAACTATTTTAACCCTTCTTTAAATAAATTAATAATAATTGTCCTAATATAATACAAATGGGCCTAAATGGTCATATGTTATTCATAATGTTATTTCTGGTCGAATTACACTTATACAATAGAATTAGGACATGTTTTATGTTAATAATAATATCATTTTTACCCCTAATTACCCAATTTACTTTTAACCGTGGTAAAGAAAAGTAAAAATTTACTATTCACCAAAAATTATTTTCATCTCATTGAACCACAATTTACTTAATGACATCAACCATGTCTCTCTGATTTTTTAAATTCCACTCACAGAAGCGGTAAAATTAATTTTTATGTAAATTTGCAAATTCTCCTAGGTGGTCGGTAAAAGACGGTGAAAAGTTCAATTAAATTTTTATATAACTAAAATTATTATAAAATGACTTCAATGAATTTCATTGAACTTATATAGATATTATGTATTAATTTTGACCTAAAATAAATTTAAATAAAATAAATTATTATTTAAATAAATGTGGTTTTTAAATAGTAACCCAGTGTTTTCACTATTCATCAAAAATTGAAAGTTTTCATAAAAATACCAAAATTTCACCCTAGGATAATTTCAATATTCTGAATCCAAAAATGAAGTCCATTTTGAAAAATAAAATTTACAATATTTCAAAAAGTGGGTATAACTGTTCATAACGGCTAGTTTTAATAATATTTTAATAGCATATCGTTGTTTAGTGAAACTCGGTATTGCGTACGACACAAGCTATCAAGGAAGATCGTGATTGCATGTAAAGCAACCGAAGCTAGTGTTGTGTGTAGTGAAATATTCCTTTTATGATTTATAAAAAATAAAAAAATATTTCTTATAAAAGTCTTGGGTGTTACATCCCTTCCCAACCCACACCATCTAGCAATTGGCCCGTGAAGGAAAAACAACAAGCCACTACCACCAAAGCTATGCAGGCCCATGCAGGTATTTCAAGATTTATAAGACTTAACACACTCCATGATTCTAATTAATGTTCCTTAACTGGGGTTATCTCAGAAGAGGTTGATCCTGGTGCTTTCAATTTATTTCACCAGATATACGTGATTAACCAAATTTCTTTTCACTACACGGTTTTACAACTACCAAACAATCCATTTAAAACATCACCAAGGGTTTATTAGTGCACAATGAAAGACCACCAATGACCCTGATTTTCAGTAGGTGTAAGCCCACACAATTCAGAAATCATTAATCGAGTAAGAAGATAAAAACATAGCAACATCATCGGTCACATCCCCCTCCCCTTCGTTCATTATAGAATCCATTCATTATCTTCATTTAGGTTTGGTTCATCCAATTCTATAGAATCAAAATCATGCCCACCCCGCATGATACACAAAAGGAGAGACGAATGATAAATTCCCGACCTAATTGATTGACGATTGAAGCTAAGACTGGGCGTAGAACTCCACGGATAGCGATGCAGCTCGTCAGAACGAAGGATACTCCTAGTACAAGGTGATCGAGAAAAGAAACCTAGGGAGAATCCTTTTAGTTTAAAAGGTCAGGGGCGGTTGAGATAAGAACACAAAATCACGTAAGGAGAGGGGTCGTGGGTTGACCACGCGGTTGAGACACCCCACACGTCATTAATGGGTCCCCGCGGTTTAAACCGATGCACACCTCACAATCATTTAATCTAATTAGCCTCTATTTATGGGCGTTACTGGGCCTTAAAACAATCTTAGAGGGGTCAAAATATGGTTTAAAACACAATTTGCGCAAAAAGGAGGCGCTACTGGAAAACAAAACGTGAGGGTATCTGAGAGCTATCGGTAGCCGAGAGTTACCAGTGGCTGACAGCGACTGGTAGCTGAGCTACCTATAGCTCACAGCTACCGGTAGGCTGCGGCTACCGGTAGACTGAGTGAAGGGTAGGCTGCAGCTACTGGTAGACCGAGCTACCTGTAGGCTGTGGCTACCGGTAGACCGAGCTACAGGTAGGTTAAGGCTACCAGTAGGCCTTCCATGGTTCAAACTTCACCAAAAAGTTGGGATAGCCTCCCAAACCACCAAGAACACCTCAAGAATTAGATTTTTATTAAGTAATGGACCTCCCACAACCTGGGCCATTACATCAGATACCTATGAAATTATTCTCTCCCTCGAGAATCAAAACAACCGATAAGGAAAGAGAGGGTCCGAACAACCACCTCGAAAGATACCTCTCAAAAGAGAACCCCATTGTGAACTAAAAACACCCTTCTCTTAAGAACCCAGAAACATACCATGTCAGACTGCCTAGTTTGTAGGTTTGGGAGTCTCTTCCCCCATGTCAAGATACTATCCATTTTGGGCGGCACTGACTCACCCGGACGGGTTTAATCGCATCCACCTTAATGCATCTTGATTAGGGGTATGATCCTACCATCCCCATAGATAGGACTTCTCACACACATTAAGAGAGGAAAGAAAAACCACATATTTCATAGCCAATAAGGTAAAACGCTCCACCACAACAAGTATAAACAGAATATCACAAACTCAAAACAACTGTGAGTACTAGGAACACATATGTGCATCCCTCTCCCATGTACTCTCCTCAATCCCACCATGTCTCCATAACACCCAAACCAAGGGAATGGTTCTCCCACAAAGCACCTTCTCCTCACGATCCTCGATCATCATTGTCCATTCCACAAAGGTCACGTCGTCCTCGATGTATAGCTCTCCCCAGTCAAGGACATGTAATTCGTCGTGCAGATAACGACGGAGCTAGGACACATGGAAGACGTCATGTATCCTTAGTAGCGGTGGTGGTAACGCTAGCTGATAAGCCACTTCGCCGATCCGCTACTACATTTCGAAGGGTCTGATGAGCCTGGGGGAAAGCTTACTCCCCTTAACAGACCTCTGTTGTCCACGCCGAGGGGATACCTTCAAGAACACATGGTCTCCAACCTCAAACTCCAAGGGTCTTATCCTACTATCAGTGTACGACTTCTGTCGGTCCTGGGCCACCTTCATCATTTCTCGTATAAGCTGAAACTTCTCCATTGTGCTCTGAACCACCTCGGGGCCAAGGATGCCCGCCTCTCCATCTTCGGTCCAACACACAGGTGAACGACATGGTCTCCCATACAAGGATTAGAATGAGGCCATACCAATGGTAGAGTGATATCTATTATTGTAGGTGAACTCTACTAGAGGAAAGTGTCACACCCATGATCCTCCTGAGTCCAAAAGGTATGCCCGCAGCATATCCTCCAACGTTTGGATAGTGCGCTCTTTCTTCCCATCTATCTGGGGGTGGAAAGCAGTGCTAAGGCATAGTTGGGTGCCAAAAGCATGGTGCAATCCCCTCCATACTCGTGAGGTAAAACATGCATCCATGTCCGAGACTATGGAACTCAGGACTCCATGAAACTGCACTACCTCGTCCACATACCTTCGTGCCAAAGCATCCACTGCACTTGACTCCTTAATCGCCAGAAAGTGAGTCGATTTCATCAACTGGTCCACTACTACCCAGATGGAATCACATCCCCCTTGATCCTTCAGTAGTCCTGTGACGAAATCCATCGAGATGTCCTCCCATTTCCACTCGGGGACATCCAGAGACTACAGCAGGCCACCTGGAACATGGTGCTCAGCCTTCACCTATTGACACACTAGGCACTTGGCTACAAACTCTGCCACTACTTGCTTTACTCCGGACCACCAGAACTGACTCCTCAGGCCCTGGTACATCTTGGAAACACCTGGGTGTACCGCTAGGGGTGAGTTTTGGATCATACTGAGAACCATGCCACACATCACCTATGGAACAAACAGCTTTCCCTAGAAAAGCATCCGGTTTTGGCCATCCTTCATCCATCCTTTCGGAGCATTGACCTGGTCAACTCGGTCGCGCATCACTTCGCACTATGGGTCTCTCCACTGAGACTCCTCCACTTGCCGCATGAGGGAAGACTGTACTATAATTTTATACAAGAAACCTCTACAGCTATCAATCGTCGCATCCAGGTGCAAGGCAGCCAACTCCTCCATTTCCATCCAGGTGTCCGCCGACTTTCAAACTGCATCCTTCTATGATCTTCGGATCAAAGCATCAGCCACTACATTCCCTTTTCCTGAAGTATAGGAAATCTCAAAGTCGTAATCCTGGAGGAACTCCATCCACCTTCACTTCTGTAAGATTAAGTCATTCTGGAAGAATATATACCTCAAGCATTTGTGATCCGTGAAGACCACAAAGCGTTCACCAATGAAGTAATACTGCCACAACTTTAGTGCAAAAACGACCGCTGTATGCTCCAGGTCATGGGTGGTGTAATTATGCTCATTGGGGCATAGCTTCCAAGACCCATAAGTGATCACCCCTTGTGCCTACACCAGTAGATAACCGAGGCCTTTCCATGAAGCATCACAGAACACTTTATATGTTTCCCCTTCTTCAGGTAGTCTCGTTACTAGGGCACTAACCAACTTCTTCTTTAGATAGCTAAAGGCTACCTCACACTGCTCACTCCACATGAAAACCTAGTCCTTCTTGGTCAAGGCTCTCATAGGTGCCGCAACTCGAGAGAAGTTGGGTACAAACCTCTGGTAGTAACCTGCCAGCACAAGGAAACTATGAACCTCTACCAAATTCTTGGGTGCTTACCAAGAAACAACCACCTCAACCATTGAAGGGTCCACCACTACCCCTTTCTTGGACACTATGTTCCCAAGGAAGTGCACTTCTCGCGTCCAGAACATGCATTTCGACAACGTTCCATAGAGATGGTGCTGTCGGAGGACCTCAAAAACCATCCTCAAGTGCTCTGTGTGGTCCTCCTCTGATCTTGAATAGATCAGGATGTCATCAATGAACACGAATGAGAATCAATCCAGATACTCCTTGAAGACAGAGTTCATAATCCCCATGATCATAGCCTGGGCGTTCATAATGCCAAAAGGCATAACCACAAACTCGAAGTGCCCATATCTGCACCTGAAGGTCGTATTCGAGATGTCACTCTCCTTTACCCTCAACTGGTGATATCGAGAACGTAGGTCAATCTTCGAGAACCACCATGCCCCTTTCAGTTGGTTGAAAATGTCGTCTATCCTTGGAAGAGGGTAGCGATTCTTGACTGTTACCTAATTCAGCCTCCTGTATTCTATACACAACTTGACCCCACTGTCTTCCTTCTTGGAAAACAAGAATGGAGAACCCCACGGTGACGCACTTGGTCGAACATGACCCCTCTTCATCAGATTGTCAATCTGAATTCGCAACTCTTGTAGCTCTGAAGGTGTCATCCGGTATAGAGCCATCGAAATCGGGCGAGCACCAGGCTGTATGTCTATTCCGAACTCGATATTACGTCGAGGTGGTAGAGTCGTCACCTCCTCGGGGAAGACGTCTATTAACTCGCTAACGATCCCATGCACCTCCACCATCTCAGTATCCACTGACTCCACTGACAGCTCAGCTAACAATGAGAGGAGGGGTTCCTCTCGACTGCTGCCCTTCTGACTGCTCCGCTCACCGTTGAAAATATCACTCCAGCCTCCCAAGTCTGAAAACACAACCCTTCCTTGGAAGTAGTCGATGATGTCACACACAGAGAACAGCCAGTCGATTCCTAGGATGACATCGTATGGATGTATCTATAGCGTTAATAGATCTTTGACCAGCTGATGTGGCCCTATTATCAGTCAGCATCCTCGACAAACATATAACAAGTCGGTCTGACCTCTGATTGGTGTGCTCAGTACCAGGGGCACTGGAAGTATCTCGGAATCTAGGCCCAAAGAACGGGCTATACTAGGTGCAATGAAGGAGTGTGAAGCTACATTATCGAACAAGGCATAAGAAAGAGTGCTAAACAAACTGATCGTACCGCAAACGACCTCCGGCCTGGCTGGAACTGCTGCCTCTGTGGCGTGTAACTTTATACGCCCAGCTCCTCTACCCCCCAGCTATTGGCCACCGCCCCGACCATGCCCCAGTTGAGTTCTATGAGGAGAACCCTGAGGTTGACCTCCTCCTGCAACGTCTGCCCTTGGAGGAGCAGGAGCTCACTACCCCTACTACTGCTGCTGGAAAGGCCTAGCTGGAAACTGCTACTTTGGCGGGTTCTGGAGATTTCTGCCACCGCCGTACTATACCTGGTCTAGGCACTGACTTTGGAGATGTCCATGGCTCCCACAGACGAAGCACCACGGTCCTGGTCCCGATGGAAAAGTGTGAGGACCAGGGTACCGGAACTGAAACTGCTGCTGCCTGCTCCCTGCTGGTCGAAACCCGGAGGGTCCTGACGCTGGAGGCCTGGTGCTGACAACCTTCCCCTTTGATGGTCCCAGCTGGATCCCCTCTTGTGACACACCCCCTAGAGCATGCATCCTCTCTACCACTTAGGCCTTCTTCTGGACCTCCATGTACATCGGTAGGGTAAAGGGGGTAACAACATACTGGAGGGAGGGTCAGAGTGCCTCCTCTAAACGTCTTTCCTGAGACTCCTAGTCGGGAAATAGGTTCAGAGAAAAATGTAGGAGGTCCTTGAACTTGATTCCCAGCTCCCTTACCGATATACTCCACTGCTGGAGGGAGAGTATCTCCTGCCTCATCACGTCCTTCATCGTAGAAGAGAGGAATTCTGCCCGGAACACCTTTTCAAAAATCAACCCATGCCACCTCGACCTCTATCCTCTCCCCCAGGTAAAGCGTCCACCACTGACGCACTACTCCCCGCATCTGGCTGACGACCAGAGAAACACAGTACTATTTCGGAGCACAGATCAAGCCAAAGGCTATCACTAGCTCCTCTAGCCAGCCCTCCATCTTTATGTCAAAGGTGTTGCCCTCATACTTTTCGAGGGTCTGTCGCTGGAAGGCCTGAAGCATCTTCTAACATAGGTCGTCTTCCTCCTCTCGGTCAGCCCTCTTTCGATCAGCTAGGTCGACCTCTTGAGCCTTGATCTCTCGTACAACTCGGGGTCGTCTTCTAGGTTCCATAGCTGCAAGGTAAACAAGGAACGCCTAAGCCCATGTAGTGTAGAATATCGTTCTTAAAATTTATTAAACTTCCTATTTATTTAAAAATCCCAAAACACCCCAGAAACATGAGAACACAAGTCATTATGATGCATGTACCATTCGTAGGGTCTCTCTACCCTAAAATCTACGTGGCTATACTTGGTCATTCGGTAGGTCCAGAGTCCTTGCATCGGATCACAGGGGGCCCTAGAATCCCGTGTCCTAGCCAGTCTTCCCTGGCCTAATTCACGCACCAAGGTCACCCAACACATTTAACCTACCATCCCATACAGTCCTTACTGTGCCTAACTCCATACTCCATCATATCTATCAACCGTCACCTCTGATACCATTCTGTCACGACCCTCCTTCTCCAAAAGGAGGAAATGTTTAGAAGATTGCAAGGACCTTCCTTCTTCAAGTTGAAGGAGAGATAATGACCCCCGAAACCCACCTTCAATAGGTCCTAGAGTGGCGACCAGTGCCAAGGGTATATAATCACTCACTAAATAGAAGGAATTACCCTTTTCTTTTAATAGGATCGGGAGATAAGATAGTAAATCTCATAACACCAAAACTAAAAGTGCATGAAAATTGAAAACAACCATTCCCATATGCACGTTATGAAAGTAAATACCACAAACTACAAAGTGACTACAAAGGTAATGTACCAAATAAATAAAGAAAAACATTAAATGAAACTATCCCAAAGGACATGCGCTAGTATGGTCCCGCGGGATCCCCGAAGTCCTCCTGGAAACCTAAAAGCAGTTTTATATACGTAGGGTGATCATACAAGTATACTCAGTTGGGAAAAACCAAAGACTCTCGTGCACGTGTGGGGGAACGTACTAAAGTCCCGTGAGAAGCAGAAAACCAACACTACCAAGGAGTTCATCAATCCCACTCACCGACCACACTCACCAAATAAAGCAAGAAAGTAATACATAGTAATAGAACATCGATGTTTGGGTACCCCGCTCCACTTTCCCACTGGTTATTGAAGACATCCTACGCATCGAACCAATATCGCCATTCTCACTACAGTCCCACTACCTCACCCCGCCCGCACACACCTAGGCCACATCCTAACGCATTCCCACTTCCAAGCCCCGCCCGCAAACACCTGGGCCACAACCATCAGACATAACCACTCTTGCAAACACCTAGGCCAGAACAACCACTGCCACACCAAAGTACACCTGGGCTAGAAGATCTTCTACCACGCCCGAGACACTTGGGCCTCATCCCGAAGATACTTGGGAATCCACCTGCCCCCACACACCTGGTCCATAACCACCACACTACCCCACCCGAAGGTTCATGGGCTAATAATGGACCTCAGGCCATCGCAGTATGCCCGAAGATACTTGGGATATCCGGGAAAGGGAGAAAAAAAGGATCTACTGACCAGCCACTAATAGTAGTGTTGGGAAAAACACCCTCCCCCGTGATATAGGGTTGTTCAACACTAAGTGATCAACTTCGGTGGGGCATGAATATGAAACAAAAAACTACAAGTATATGTATAGGTAACAATAACTCGCCCAAAGATTAGGTTTTTCTTCAGCCTCTATAAAGAATACAAAAGCTCCCATGTCCGTGTCACAACTCACACCTCACCAAAACCCATTGTCCCATCCAAGTTTTCATGTTTAATAATAATGTTTAAATATGTTTATGCACCTACTTTGGAAACTAGCAAACATAATCACAAGCCAAGGAAAGAGTACAGTCAATGATCAACTTAAACATCCACACCCGGTTCTCTCGTAAAGTCACAACAAAAAAGGGATAAGTGAGATCCCTCAAAGTACTGGAACCAAAGAAATCCCCATGGTATAGCCCCATGTCCCTAGAAGCCAACGGTTTCTCAACAATAGATAATTCCACCCCAATTCATGATATAATCAAGGTAACCACCCGACCTTAAATTCACAACCACTAGAAGCATAACAACAAGGGATCCCATCCCCACACACATCACCCAGAAATTGGCTCGTGAAGGAAAAACAACAAGCCACTACCACCAAAGAAAAGCAGGCCCATGCGAGTATTTCCATATTTATAAGATTTAACACACTCCATGATTTCAATTTTTTGTGCCTTAACTGGGGTTATCACAGAAGAGGTTGATCCTGGTGCTTTCAATTTATTTAGCTGGATATACGTGATTAACCAAATTCCTTTTCATAGCATGGGTTCACAACTATAAATCAATCCATTTAAATCATCACCAGGGGTTCATTAGTGCACAGATAAATACCACCAACAGACATGATTTTCAGTAGGCATAAGCCCGCAAAATTAAGAAATCATTAATTGAGTAAGAAGATAAAAACAGAGAAATATCATTGGTCACATCACTCCCCCTTCGTTATTTATAAAATAAGTTCATTATCTTCATTTAGGGTTGGTTCATCCAATTCTACAGAATCGAAAGCATGCCCACCCCTCATGATATACAAAAGGAGAGACGAAGGATAAATTCCCTACCAGATTGATCGAAGATCGAAGCTAAGCCTGGGAGGGGAACTCCATGGATAGTGATGCGGCTCGTCGGAATGAAGGGTACTCCTAGTATAGGGTTATTGAGAAAATAAACATAGGGAGAACCCTTTTAGTTTATAAAGTCCAAGGACGGTTGAGATAAGAACGTGAAATCGCGTAAGGAGCAGGTTCGTGGTTTCACCATGCAGTTGAGACACCCCACACGTCATTAATAGGTCCCTGTAGTTTAAACTGATGCACACCTCACAATCATTTAATCTAATTAGTCACCATTTATGGGAGTTACTGGGCCTTAAAAAAGCTTAGAGTGGTCGAAATAGGGTTTAAAACCCAATTTTCGCATAAAGGAGGCGCTACTGGAAAAAAAACCATGAGGGTTGCTGAGAGATACCGGTGGCTCACAACCACGGGTACGCTACGACTACTGGTAGACCGAGCTACCGGTAGGTTGGGGCTATCGTTAGACCGAGCTACCGGTAGGCTGTCGATACCGATAGACCAAGCTATCGGTAGGCTATGGCTACCGGTAGACCGAGCTACTGGTAGGCCGAGCTACCAGTAGGCTATGGCTACCGGTAGAATTAACTACCGGTAGACCTGCTACGAGTAGGCTAAGGCTACCGGTAGGCCTACCGTGGGTCAAACTTCACCGAGAAGTTGGTATGGCCTCCCAGACCACCCAGAACACCTCAAGCATCAGATATTTACTATGTAATGGACCTCCCACAACCCAGGCCATTAAAAATATATTACATATAGTATATTTAGAAAATTTACTCCCCCTCCCACAGTAATATTCAAGTATCCATTAATATATTACTCAATATTCAGTTGTTCACAAATATTCTATAATTTACATTCAAGGTCAAAAAGTTCTAAAAACCATATCTTTATTCTCAATTATTTTTAATGAGTGAATTTACGACTTATAAATGAGTCTTGACAAAAACAAAATGTTTATAAATTCATAACAAGTTGTAGAAAACAAGATTTTATGATAATAACACAGTTATTTTACATTTCACTCACTTACTTTCCTAAGTTTCAAGCTATAGTAGAATTCATATCATACCAAGTAACTCCCCTATTAACTCAATAATGAATTCCCAAAACAACTATTGAATAACCATGAACCACTAATTGCGGGATTCAAAATAGTTTTCACTTCCATGGATCATCTCTAGAAACCAATTGGTAAAAAAAATTCTTCTTTCATTCACTGATTTTATGTCCATAGTTTATGGGGATAACACCTTTCAAATATTTGGTTCAAAAAATAACCTACGTTAATCAGATAATTCATTGAATATAGAATTGATATTAATCATGAGATTCATCAATTTATATTATCATTTTATATCCTAAAAACAATCATATAATATCAAATTTTAGATAAAAACTAATAAAGTATAAAAATGATTTTATTATTTCTTCTCTGTGAGTCATTCTAACAAAGAGATTTCAATAAAACAACACATGATGTCGATCATACTCTGACAAATCCTTAAGAGCGTTATGACAGAAGAAACAATCTTACAACACATCTACCTCAAGATCTATTAACTAGGACTCATCCACCTACTGAATCAAGTATGATTTAATTATCATCTAAGATAAGAAAACAACACCTTCAATTATCATTATATATAAAAGAAAATATATATACTCTTCTACAATTCATTGACCATCACCAGTCTCAAAAAATATAACTACAAAACCTTCTACATAGAACATCATATACTATATTAAATTTCCATGGAGTGTAAGATATATCAAATTCACAATCCTAAAATAACTCCATTCATCTATTCTAACAAAAATTAAAATCCCACTAAGAGATTTTATACAATAGGACCTCATTATTGTTGAACACCTTAGTGTTCAATTTGTTAAGATAGTACTACCACAACTTCTAATGAAAAAAATTACCACATGGTTGAGATCATGGGTAAAACAGTTACCTTCATGATGATGTAACTATTGATACCTACAGAAGATTACTACACTTTATTTCATCAAGACATAACCTAATCCAAGACATGAGGAATCAGAAAATACATTAAAACTGAATACATATTTCTGTAAATGGATAACTGAACCACCAATTATCTTCTCCTTTAGGTAATCAAATGCATCCTAACACTAATAAATACATACAGATTCCTAATCCTTTCTAGTAAAAATTCTCGATGAGGTCATAATCTCAGAAAAATCAGACATAAAACATATATAATTGACTACAAGACCAAGTAAACTATAAACCTAAAAACCTAATAAATAACTACCTAAATCATTAAAGGATCCAAAATTACTCTCTATTAAGATAAAAAACATAGAAGGAAATGTACATCACACATAAAAACTTGCACATGGAAAACTCTTTAAAGATATGATTTCATCGGTTAATGTATAAGAAAGATCTTAAATTATCACTTTGATTTTTCTACGATTTTTATTACATGATAATTTAATCAATGAACTCTACAATGAATATATCCACGAATTAATGAAATATTGAATTTTTAAGCACATTAACATTTCTAAGTAACCCGTGACACCAATATACATAACCACAAACTCGAAGTATCCATAAAAACAATTGATGATTGTCTTCAAGATATCATCCTCCTTAAACATTGTATAATGATATTAAAATAAAAAATGTATATTTCAAAACTAATTGAATCCCTTAAAAAATCATTAATCCTCATGTGGGGAAAGTGGTCCTTTACTATAAACTTATTAATCCAATGGTAATCGATGCATAGTTGTAGACTATCATATGCATTATTTGTGAACAACACTAGTGTTCCTGAAGAAAACACACTAGGATATATTAAACCCTTTTATAATATACTATTTACTGGAATCTAATACTATTGTAGTACATAAGGTGTTATCTTATAATAATAACTATAGACATTAATGAAATTTTTGGTTGAAACTCGATCCCAAAAATGTTATCATATAGAGGGGTAATGTCATGAACTCTTTAAGAAAAAAATTATAAAACTCATCAAAAAAATCATAAACATAATTATAAGTGAACTTCCACTAATCCCATCCTCAACTCTTCTGGTTATGTATATAAATTATCCATATACTTTTGATACATATGATGATATTTCTCTCTAATAAATAGTAAAATATATTTCCATGTTAAGGAAAATAATTATCCACCAATAATATTAAATATTGGATCTGGTTCCCTTGAACTATCTTAATTATTACTTTCAATTACCAAAATATTAATAAATATCATATTAGGTGATGATTATTCTTCTGTATAACATTAATGTGATAATTTACATAAAATATTGTTCACATAGAATGGTTATAGTAGTTCCCAACTATAAATTAGAACCTTGATATTGTATAATATTATTCATAAACATATGTCATATAGTCTAGGGAAAATCTATTTACCAGGAAATTGATTTTGTTCTATATCTGGTTATAGGGCCTCATAATACATAGAGACTACATCTCATAAAAATCACACATGGTGATCTCCAAGAAGGGAGGTTATGAGGGTAGGACCACCAATAAGAATTCACATGTTTATGTTTTATTGGATATTCCAATCTATGAATGTGTTTATTAATCCTTCGACTTAAGATTATTAGTTTTGTGTATCAAGAATCAGGTATTTTGATATATATATGAAAACTATGTCAATATTATTTTGGAGAGGTAGTAAATATTGTGTGTGCCCTATGTTATTTGAAATTAATTTAATAAGTTTTGAATGAATTTTTTCATTACATATTAATAGAAGAAGATATATTTATCTCTTTTATTGAAATGGAACTATATAATTAAATCCATATCTATTGTAATTCATGGATGAGTTCATTTCATAAATTCAAATAATGATAAATCAATTATACAGGGTGATAACACAAGTACACATCCTAATTGAAGAGATATTAGTAGAAAATTTTATTAAATTACATAATAGTATTTTTAGGAAGGTTGTTGTCATCAAGATATTAACTCATTTATTAATTGGTTATTTTACATGTTTCTCGATACCAAACATGGAATTTATGTAAGTTCATTTAATTCAGCCTAGAAAGAGGCCTAGAAGGCTATACACTAAGTGTACCCAAAATCCCACTAAATTATATTGAATTTAATATTAATAATAAATAGTATTCTAGTCTAGTTGAAAAATAATTATTAATGTATAGTTGATTGAATTATTTATTTTTGATATATTCACATTTAGAATATGTGAGTTTAATTTTATCTCTTTTTAATTATTCAAAAAGTAAATAAATAATTTTTTTATTTATTAACCTATTTAGTGAATTGATTAATATTTAAATATTTATTTCATAACATGAGTATTAAAATAAATATGTATTTTTGAGTTTAGTGAATATAATATCTATTTATTTAACCAATAAGAAATATATATTTCAATAAATATTATATTATTCAAGGGTTGATAAATTATAAAATACAATTAATTGGTCAAGTTAATGGCTTAATAGAAATGATATATTTTATTAAAATTATTTAGGTTAATATTTATTTATTTATTTAAGAACTTAAATTTAAATATGTGTGTGTTGTGAGATATAATATTATTATTATTATCATAATTACATTAACTGGGGCATTACATAGATTAAATACACATATAAGAATCAATGTGCCATTATAAATTATCGTAATGAAAAGCATAAAATACATATTAAATGATTTTATGGGTTAATAGAAACATGTTGTGCACAACAGAAATATCACTAAAATTTAAACAGGATAATGAGAGAATGTAAGGGCCCAGATCCATGTGTTCAAGCCCTTTGTGTGTTTCCAAGGATTATAGTGCTCATATGAGTTCTAAAGTGAGTATGGAGGAGTTTGGCTATTAAATTATAGAATCCGGGTGAATAGACTCTATGCAAAACATACACACTATGTAAGTGTGGTTCATGTCTTGTTATGTGTGGTTCACAAGGTGATGAAAGATGTGAAAAAGTTCAAGCTTAAATAATAGATAGGCAATCTTTTTTAGGATAAAACTAAAACCCATCTTGTACATGATGTGTAAAGGATTTATGAACCATGTAAATCCCCTATGCAGCATTTTTATAAATGATTCATCCACATTGTTTTTCTCCAAGCCCTATGGAAGCTCTCATTTTAGGTAAATAGTAGATCCCTCCATTAGTATTTTGAGATCCCTTCTACTGGGTATCAATTCATTGCTTCCGTCTTCGATCATTGGTGATATGTGGTGATCTAAGGTGTGTTATTCTTTCATTTTATAGAGGTTTCTCAAGGTTTGATCATGTTTACTCCTATATATTCTCTACATTCTATGTTATTTTATATCTATGTTTCCTAATGGGGTTTCTATTGGTTTTTCTTGGTCTAGTTGTACTGCGGTTCACTCAAATGGATTCAGTTCATACGATAGAGATGATCAGAGATCTGCAATGTCATCTATTATCATGCAAATAATGTTGAAATATTTTGTTGTAGGGAAATAATTACTTCTCTTTTATTTACATGAAATTATAAATTTAGCATAGTTTATCCCCTTAGATGGTGATCGAATTAACCTGATAAATATTAAACCTGATTAACGAAATTGGATATTGATCGCATGACTATGTTCTTTCTTTATACCATGATAGTGGTTTGCCTCATGATTTTCAATATAGTGTGATATCTATGCCTTGATTTATTATCAAATTTTTTTATTCTATTGATTATTATTTATTTATTGAAGGAAAATTGGTAAAGAATGTAAATCCAGAATTAATTTATAATTAATTCTCTTAAGAAATTAAATAAGTGGTATGTTTGTAATCTGGTGGTTAATGTAATTTGGTGATGATAAAAATTATTCAATGAGCATGTTTTATGGAAATTTATCATTCATAAGATTAGTGTAATTAATATATAATCTGAATCATGTTTATCCCTATTAATAATAATTGAAAAATCTTGTTAATTGAGAATTGTACTTCTCTAATTTTATTGAAACCAGAATAAATGATGAGATAATTTTTCACCTTGGATATCTTGTTATAGCATGATGCATTATGTTTCTTGTATTAGAAATCTTTTAAAAATGAATCAGTTAATTCAATATGGAATAAGAACTATTTGTGTAATAAAGATAATTTTATAGGGCTTGAGTTTCCCATTTCCTTGAGAAGGTTAAATTCTTTTTTTGAGGGCCCAACAGTCCTGTTGATTGATTTTTTATTCCAATCACTTTTTTATGGAATTTGGATATGGAACTTGTGATGTGAACCTATTATGGATGATCCTGGGATGGTTGATCCTAGAATAGTTGTTGTAATATATGTGGGAAAAGAATTCTATATGATGTTTCTGCACTTAATGCATGTGTTGGATAAATGTATCAGTATATGCATGTGGGTTTTGGGGATGGAACATGAGGTGATAGAATGGGTTAAAGATTTTCTTATCCTTTTATTATATGTTGTGATTTGGGATTCTCATTTACGAATCATTTTAATAGTTGATGTCTTAGTTTCCTATTAATCTTTATTTCTTTCACTACTGCTTGAGGCATCAAGATGTTATAGGTTTCTTGTTTCTTCTTAGTGGTAACTTAAGATGGTTCTCCAATAATTCTTGCGTATGAAATGGTGGTAATAATGAATAAGTAATGTTTTAACCTAATGGGTTAGCTGATGATGGAATGTAATTTCTTAAAATAACTTATTCTTGATAAACCATGGAATTTGTTAGATTATTCCTAGAGGGCATGGATATTACATATGTAATTAATGTAATGAAATTTAATATAATTTGGAATAATGTTAATGGCTAATTAAAGGATAATTATTTAATTAACATAAAGTGAATTTCTTAATGAAAATAATTAATTAATGGTAGTTGTTTTAAATGATTTTATTCTTATATGATATTTGGTCTTAGTAGTTGTAGTTGAGAGTCTAAGCAACATTTTCTCTTGTTATGTCTAATACAAGGTTATTCCCATAGTGTGGTTGTCAAATATATTATGTAATTTATATTCTGTGACTTCATATACTTCTCCATCCATGTTGGTTAAGGAAATTTACATCTAGTGGACTCTAGGAGGGTGTTTTCCCCAACATCCTAATGATAGGATGGATGACTGACTACCCCTGACGGCCCTTCTCTCTTATCATAGTAGTTACTTATATTTGTATGCATCGACGTCAATTTTACTATATATGTGTGCATAGGGATATGACAGATTGTGGTTATTTCACACACATTTATAACCAAATATAGTATCCAATGGATCATTATATTTATGACAAATATGGTATGTGATGGATTGAGTTACTTACATAGTGTATGGGAAATGATTCCTTGAGTTATAATACCCAATGTTTCATATATGTCATACCATCTAAAGTGGATTCTAAAAACAACTTGATTACTCTATGGTTATGTGGATGGGGTTACATGGTTAAGTGATGCACATGGAGGATGTTTTGATTCCTTTCCTAGGTGTCTTCTGGCTAGATTACTTTCGGAGAGAAATGGTTCAAGACATGTGACATTAGGGAAGAGTGGAAAACTATTAGACCCCAAAAAAGTTTGGTTATATTTTTTTCAATAGATGATAATATATGATACCTAGTTAAATTTGATAAAAGTTAAATATATGGAAAATTAGACTCACCATGATAATCAGGGGATCAGAGGCATAAATATTAAGAAGTTCATCAGATTTAAAATAAGTTTTCTAGAAGAAAAGGCTCATCAGACTCTCATTGGGTCTGAAAAATAAGTAATAAATGTAATGTGAATGTAATGATCATAATGAAGAAGGTAATCATATTATGCATGGATATGATGTAAACCGGACAATGCTTTCATATTTTGTAATTCAAAAAGTCATATGTTTTATGGGAAACTTATGATGCAATACATATAAATGAAAGGGGGAGATCTGGTTTTGTCCTTCATATTGAAGTTTGGATGGATAGAAAGAGGTTGCTGAAAGAGTGATTAATGGGACATTTGAATACATTCCATTATAATCTCAAATGAAACTATTCTGATCTTTAGTGTATTCAATGTCATGAGGGGGTCAAGATTACAAGGTCAAGTTTGTAGAAGAAGAAATTTTGTTGAAGAGAGGATAATACAATGTGAATTATTCAAGATGTTTCTCATTGGTGTGATGAACACTAAACAAATAATTATGTGGTTCATTGGGGGCACTACTCACTCCCCCCCTATAAAGGAAATTGTGGATGCACCGGTCCCTCCCCCTGATGGGGGAAGGACCTCTGCTTTCCTCTAAGTGTGATACTCACTCCTTATCCCATTTATCCAACCCTAGTTTTCTCCCACATTTCCCTCAAATCTCAATTAACCTTAAGGTCCCGTATACGTACAATGGATTTTTTTAGCTGTTAATCTCAGCATCAGAGTTCCACATATAACCACCATATGAAGTGTGACATCCCAATAACAATGATTTGGGTTAGTTTCCAAGAACTCCAATGACATCTTAAAAATACAGTGATAATGAACATGCTAGGGAATATCAATGGTAGATATTTATGCTCCAACAGTAGACCCTGATCAGTTTCTCGCCCTATTTTTTCTAGAATCTACATAGAAGTTAATGTCTTGAGATTGCCTATGAAGTGTATTTGGATTTCAGTGGGGGGAGTATTTTGATCAAGTCAGGTTTTGTGTTTTGAATCAGGAATAGATTTAAGTTGTTCCTGTAATAAATTGGGTCACTCTACACCTACTTGTAGGCATAGAACCAAGAACTATGATGAACAATAGGTTGAGGTTTTAGGACATAACAGCAAGGGCATAGAGTCAGGTGTTGTTGAAGGGTTGATGGGGCAGAGTCAGTTGGTCATTTGTACTGACCCAAGCTATGAAAATTTTGTACAATGTGAGCCACATGGAGGCAATTCATTAGTGGATTATGTCTTATGGTGACTAAGGACATGGGTCATCGCAAGTCTTCTATACATGTTCCTTCAGGTCCATCATGCATGGAAGTTGTTTGCGAAGTTGATGTTTTGTCTTGTCACCCATCAAATCAATTGAGGGCTCTCATGTTGGGAATGTTATATTTGGCAGTGGAATCAATCTTGATGTGGATTCTAATGTGGCTGAAGAGGGAGGTCCAAGTACTCCCAAGGCTACATCCAATTCAGATGTTGTAATTTCAATACATGGTTTCATATGAAAAGGAGACTCCCAGGGGCCTAAGAGGCTTGTAGTGGAAAATAATGTAATAAATAATCCAAGATCAAGAAGGGGATTCTAGCTCTAAAATATTTATAACAACTATTAAGGTCTATAATATCATATTTCGGACCATAACATTTAGGAAACCTGACCAGATGATCAAAATGAAGATTAGGGAGGCCCCAGAGATGAATCAAGTGACAATCCATCTTGTGAACTCTCAATAGATAGTAAAGACGATATACATGGTAAAGATCATATTAATCATAAAAGGAAGAGTAAGGGTCGTAGTGGTAATTGGAAGGGTCGTAAGGGTTATTCATATTTTCCCCTACCAATGGAGACAACATATTCCAAACAATCAAAAGAAAATGTGATGAAAGATGAACCCAAAGTTTCTAGTTCCCCTGATCGGGTAGAGGCTGCATGCCATGGAGACGTTCCTCTCAATGAGGTTCTAAATGGACATCAGTTAGAGAAAACTATGGTTTATGAGCATAATCTAGTGATTATCCAGAATTCAGTAGAAGAAGTGGTGGAAATTATTTTTATTAATGCCATAAAAGAGGATTCTGAAAAAAAAAATTGGGAAGATTACTACACATTGACAAAAATAGTGAGAAATGTTCTCGGATTGATAGGAAAGACTGTATATTGACAAGTGGATTAAATGAGAGGATGATCCATAAATAAGAATAAATAAGAACTTGGTAATATTTGGCATATCACATTTAATACCTTTTAAGGATGATCCCAGAACTCATGTATCTTCTATCTCCTAGAAATGTTTTAGGGAGAATGCTTGTATTTAGCATAAGCTTTCCTTTAATAATTTTTTGGTCTTCATCAATGTTTGTTCTGGTTAAAATATTTGGTTTCTCAATTTTCCATTAAAAATGCGTTTTTATATTAAAAAATTTAAATTCTAGTTAGGCTCATCAGTGTGAAAACATTAAAAGGATGGAAGATAGATCTTATTGAAGTAAAGAAGTCACTGCTGAAACTGGTCCATCAGATTCTATAAGCCACTGATCAATTGTAATTGATCCTAACACAAATTGTTTTATGAATTATTGGTACCATTATTTCATAATATGTAGAGTAATATCATAAGTATGTTTTTTGATAAATTTTGGATTGTATTTCAATTAGGTTAAGAAATATAGTACATCATACTTTGTTCCCTCACCTTTGGGTAAATCAAAAAAGAAAAAAATTCATGATTGTTTCAAGAAGAGGTGAAGACTCATCAGACAGGAACTGAAAATTTATATTGGAGTGAATTAGATTCTAATCAATCAAGTGGATACTAACAATGATAATGTCATCAAATATGGTATAATCCTTTTAAGAAATTAAAGAAAATGATAAATAATTTGAAGAAATTTTGGATTTAAATAGTTTATATAGAACATTCGTATGAGAATACTTTTATTTTTTACATGAACTCATTGTAGTGGGTCATATTCAGTTTTTTCACATGTCCTAACTTTAATGAATAATCATAATGAATAATCAGAATGAATAATCGGACTAAAGAATCAAAATGAAGAAATTTTTGTAAACTTGAAGAATACTGATGTTTTGAAAAGCACCCAAAAGTATTTTGAAGAATTGAAGAAGTCAAATATTGATCTAATATTTAAGGATAATTAATGATTCAGAAAATTTGGTTAATAAGGAATGACTTTCATAATCCTGCAAACAATATCTCGGTATCCTATAAAATGAGAACACATTTCATTTGTAAATTAGTACAAAACAATGGATTGTTCACTTTCTATAGATCTCCAAAAATTATGGAATAGGTATTTTTTTTCCAACTAGAATTTGTTTTTTATATTGATATTAAAAAATTTATATTGAAATGAGTTCTTCATAGTGAGGTTCAATCTAATAAATGGAGCAAGTTTCAATGGATGAAACATCTTTGGAGAAAGTTCATCGGAGTGATCCCATCAGATCGACATTCATCAGAACAAGATTCATCAAATTATGTTTTATTGGATAGAGGAATTGTGATATTTCAATTTAGTTCATACTCAATTGAATAAGTAATACAAGAATAAGAATTGTATTTAGGCCAATTAGATGGAGACCATTGTAAAGAGGTTACTAGAGAGAGGTTGATTGGATTGACTTTTCTATGGAATATTTCAAGGCTGTGTTTCTAGAAGAATTTTCAAGATAAACAAGTTAATTTGAGAATTTTTTATGTTCTAGAATATTTTATGGATGGTAAAATTTTATTCATTATACTTGTGGAAGAAGTTAATCCTCTCTAAAGTGGATCAAAAAAGAAGAAAAAAAGTGAAGTTTGTGACTGTGGATACTTACCAATTTCTGAAAAGTCTTATTTGTGGTAAGTGGATACTAAAAAATATATTTGGGGCGTTTAAACAACTATATAAGAAAAGGTTCTATTACGATTGTAAAATTTTTTAGTACTTATTCCTTTGTATTCTAAAAATATGATAGTGAAATGATCTATATTAGTGGGATTATCCAAGATGGAAAGGAGTAAGTCTTTGTATCAAACCATTTAAATATTGTGTGTTGTTCCATATTTATATGTGTTCAATAAAAAGGTTTATTTTGAGTTATATTTTAGTGGATGGTAACTATATAATGTTTTAGAGGATAAGAAAGTTTGTGTTAAGTAGTATAGAAACATTCTTATAAAAGAAAAATAAACCACTAATTCCCCCCCCCCTCAATGGTCTCAATCCAATTTCCAAACAATGATTGATATCAAAGAGATTTTTCCTTTGAAAACCATATCTCTAATAATGGTGAATTTTAATTCAGTGAACTAGAAAGGGATTCTATTTTTCAATGGTAAGAACTACCATATCTGGAAATAGAGAATGCTACCATATCTTATGTCTCTTGGATATGATATTTTGTAACCTAGAACTAAATGATTTCCTCCTCATAATGATAATTATCTTCTTACTACCAGCGAAAATAAAAATCTTGACAATGATGAAGGAGTTAAAAATTATTTAATCTCATCACTAATTGAAAGTGAGTTTTTTAGAGTAAAGGGATTTTAAACTACCAAAGTTATCTGGGATAAGTTGGAAAACATTTATAAAGGCAATAAAAAGGTGATAAAGGAAAAATTACAACTTTGGAGGCAGAATTATAAATATCTAAAAATGGATTGGAATGAATCTTTTGGTAACTTATTTACTAGGGTAAATGATAATATCAAAACCATAAGATGTCTTTGATAGACGTTAGAATACTCATCCATTATTGAAAATATCTTGATAATTCTTCCTGATAAGTTTGATGCCAAAGTTTCATCTTTAGATGATAGATAACTGGAAACTATATATTTCAATAATCTTCATAGTACTCTTTTTACTTATGAAATGATAATAGAAAAGGCTATGATAAGTAAATAAAATATTGATCAAGAGATAAACTTAAAATATTTTTTGAAAGGTAAAAATTTATAAAATTATTTAAAAAAGAATTAAGTGATTCAGCATTAGAGGAGGAAGATGAATAATTCAATGCAATTGTTTCCCTCCATTAAATGAAATACAATAATGAAGGGTGGATAAGTAAAACAATCAAATATTGGATTAGTGAAGGGAAATGAAATTTTGTAAAGTATTTTCCAAGGAAAAAAATTTGGAGAGTATGAGTATAGAGAATATGATTAGAAACCAAATAAAAGTGAAAGAAACATACGGGAAATTTTCATTATGAAAAGAAGATTAAAATTTATCTGAGTAGAAGAAAGAAGGATGTTTCCAAATCTAGTGATGAACATGATCATCAACTCAACTTTTTTTCTCAATTCATAAATGGAAGTGATTCATCAAGCAATGATGATGATTATGATGAGATGACATAAATAGAATGGATTCTCAAAATTAATTTAGAGAATTAACTTGAACAAAATACTAAAATCAAGAAATAAATAAGTAATAATTAGAAATATTTTAATGAAAAAACTTTTGAGAATGGTTATATTGAAATAAAACTGAAAATTTATGATTAAATGTTATCTAGAAATGAGAACCTTATTAAGATAGAATCTATATTTACTGAAGAAAGTAAAAAAAACAAGTAAATTATATATATATATATGAAAATATCATAGTTGTTATATAATATAAGTTATCTAAGAAAGAAGAAGATTTTTTAGAAACACAATAAATATTTCTTACATCAAAAAGTGAGATAATAAAGATGAGAGAAAAAATCCCCAAGAAATTCTATATTAATGGTGAAACTTATAAAAAAGGTGAAAAGAAAGGACTACCCAAGAAGGTTTTTGAGAAAAAATATTTTACTAAGAAATATAGGAACTATTCATGAAATTATCCACCAGAACAAATTATTGCACGGTTTTTAAAGAAATAACAACAACAAAGTTCTAAACAAGTTCAATATCAATATGAAAAATCAAGATTCAAAGGTCACTATTGGTGATGTGGTGTTTTCTGACATAGATCTAATTCATGATTGCATAACATCTCTCTACCATGAAATAGGTATGAATAAAGGGGGATATAATGATAAAAAAGATCAAATGTTCCAAAAAAATTATGTGGAACTGAAAAAGGAAACTTAGATGATAAAGAATGTTGATTGTGCTAAGAAAGTTATGTAAAAAAACACGCTGAGTCTGAAAATAAAAAGTGCTTAGTTATTTGACCAGAACAATTTGACATTGATATAAGGTAATAAGAATCACAAAAATAATCTTAAAAAAGGTAAAGAAAAAGATTTCTAAAAATGTGATAAAATCTTATACAAATATATCAATCGATCGTGGTTTAAAAATTCAGAAAATATGTAAGACATGTGAGTGAAAAGGGCATGTAAATAAAAAAATTGACTATCCTTCCAGAATAGCAGGAAGGAATGAAATAATTATTAAAAACTCACTGTAAAATAATATTTATAAAGAAAAATATTATTTAACATCCTTATCAGAATAATATATAGATGAAAAGAAACATTCTACATATTATAAGAAGTATTAACTAAAAGAAGAAAATACATCCAATAAAAAATCCAAGAAGAAGAATAAAATCCATGGTTGAAAGGGGAATCCTTGTCTGAAATATGTTTTTAAAGAACTATTACGGTTTCTATTTATTATCAATATATATGAATTTGAACTAACTTTCATGGAATTGAAGGATTTTAAAATAGGAAGATGATGTTTTAGTATCTTATTCTTCTTGTAAAGGAAAGTAATGAGGTAAGGAAAAATGTTTTTTTTAATTTTTTTTATTCTCCTAAAATTCATAATATGTTTGTTGACATGGGTTCTAGTTAATTTTATCGTAAATTTTTTTCCAATATTTCTCTCCAAATGATCATGTTTAAAGAAACCTGAAAATGGTATCACATGAAAGTTGGGTAATATAAAACATTGACATCCTTGATTATTCACTCATGTTTTCTACATAGAGTTTTCCCATGTAGAATTAGAGTTGTTTAGTTAAAGGATATTTTTTAAAAAACTCACATGACACTAATTTTCTTATGGAAAATTTTTTCATGATTTTGAGATGAAAAGTTCCGACCCTTAAAAATGATATCATATATCAAATAGGTGGGAAACTTTTCTTTTTTCTCTATTTGATTTTGATTATCAATAATGGGGATATAAAAGGAAATTGAAGAGAGATAGGAAATAGGGTTTCAAGAAAAGAATGTGGAGAAGAAAGTGAGAAAAGAAAACAATAAGTGGTATTGATTTTGAAATGGTTGAAGTGGGTATTGAAAATAACACAATGGGGGATATTTTTAGGCCCTATATAAATTTTGGTTGAATTTTTTTAAATATATTATAATAGATGATACAAGTTTAAAGATGATAAAATGAAATATATGGATCATCAAAATCACCATCATAATCTGTAAATCAGATGCACAAAACCTAAGAATTCAATCAAATTGAAAAAAGGTTTTATGGGAGAAAAGGATCATCAGACTCACCTTGAGTTTGAAAAATAAGTATTAGTCATAATTAGGAATTACTGATCTAAATGAGGAAGTTAATTGGAGTCTGTGTGGAGTTTTTATAAACCTAAATATACTTTGTTTTTTTGTAATTAAAAAAAGTCATGATTTGTCGAAGAAACTTGTGATGTAATACTTATGATGGAAAGGGGGTGGTGTTGTCCATCATATTGGAGTTTGGATGGATAGAAAGGTATGGTTGGAAGGGTGAATAATGGGAAGTCATAATACATTCCATTATAAATATAGATTCTTCTATGACAATATTAAATTTATTTAAAGTCATGATGGAGTCATGATTACAATAAAAAGTTTGTAGAAGAAGAATGTTTGTGGAAGAGGGGATAATACAATGTGAAGTATTATGGTTGCTGCTCATCGGGGTGAGGTACACTGGATATAAAAGGATGAAAATCATCGATATGAGAATTATCAGTATGAAAATATCAGAAGGCTATAAGATTTATCTTGATGAAGTAAAGAGTCATTTTTTACATTGATCTATCAGATGTTGTATTCCACTGATCCATCATAATGGATTCTACAACCAATCTGTTTTATTAATTGTCTGTATCTTTAATACATTGGATACATAGTAATATTGAAGGAAGAATGTTTGAGAATGTTTGATATATATTTCAATTGGGTTAAGAATAAAAATAATTCATACTTTTTTATCTCACATTTGGGACAAGATTAAAAGAGAAAAGTATTTATTGTTTAGAGAAGAGGTGAAGATTCATCAGTTTAACACAGATAATGTTTCATAGAGTAGAGAATAGATCAGTCAATCAAGAACAAGCAGACCCCAATAATGTCAAAGGACATGGGATCATCAAAGTGAGTAATTGAAGAAAAGGATAAATAATTTGAATACATTTTAGATGTAAATATTTTATATGAAATATATATATGAGAAGACTTTTAGTGTTTGCAGTATGTCATCGTAGTGTTCTGTCTTCAATTTTTAAATTTTTTTCATCGTAATGAATAATTATAATTAATAATTAGAATAATGAATCAGACTAAAGAACTATTTGTAAACTTGAAGAACTTAGACGTTTTGAAAATCTCCCAAAATTATAACGAAACATTGAATAGGTCAAATACTTCTTTGATATTTAAGGAGAAATGAAAATTCAAACAATTTTGTTGAGAGACAAATATTTTTAGCATCCTACTCAAACCATATCTGGGTTTCCTATAAAATTTGAGCATAAATCATTTGAAAATTATTGTAAAAAACTTGGATTGTTCATATACTCTATAGCTTTGAAAATTGAGGAACCGCTGTTGAATTTCCAACTAGACTTTGTTATTTAGGTTGATGTTGAGGATGTTCCATCTGAATGAGTTTATCAGAGTGAAGTTCAATATGATAAAAAAACCATGTTCGAATGGACTACACTTTATCGGAGCAAGTCCATTATATTGAGCCCATCGGATCGTCATCCATCAGAATAAGGTTCATTGGACCAAGTTCCATCAGAAATAGCAATTGCAAGATACTGATTGATTTTATACCTAATTGAAGAAGAAAGAGTAGAAGAAAAATATAACCGATTCCAATCGAACAAAGACCATCAGATAGAGGTTATTAGACTAATTTAGATCGAAATGAATTTGTTGTGGAAGATTCTTAGACTGATTTTCTAGATGAAGTTCCAAGAAAAAAAGTTACTTAGAGAATTTTTAAAGTTATTAAAGATTTTATGTAGGTAAATATTAATTCATATTACTTGGGCGGGGGGGGGGGGGGGGAAGTTAAGACTTTCTAAATTGTATCAGAAAAGATGAATAAAATTTAATTTTATGACTATGGATATTAACCCATTACTAAAAAGGAATGTTTTTAGGAATTGGATATTGAATTGGATAGTCGAGGGTGTTAACAACTAAAGTAGAAATGTTCTACTGGGATTGCATAATTATTCAATACTTGAATCATTATATTTTGGAAATAAGATAGTGAAAGAATCCATGTTGGTGGGACTATCCAACAAGGCAAGGAGTATGTCTTTGCATCTAACCTTTTAAATATAATGTGTTGTCCCAT
This sequence comes from Viscum album, assembly GCA_963277665.1. Classification (NCBI taxonomy): domain Eukaryota; kingdom Viridiplantae; phylum Streptophyta; class Magnoliopsida; order Santalales; family Viscaceae; genus Viscum; species Viscum album. The sequence goes on along the minus strand of OY728165.1, from coordinate 62,987,025 downwards.
CTTTATATTTCTGTAAAATAAAGGTGAGATTTTGAGTTATAGTTTATTGGATCATAAATTTAACATGATTCATAGGTTAAGAATGATTTTGTTAAATAGTTAAGAAACTTTATTATAAAATAAAAAGAACCACTTATCCCCCCCCCCTCAATGGTCTCGATCCTATTTGGGAACAACACAAACTAGTGGGGAAGAAGGAGCAGGGTGCCCTTTATGTTTTTTATTATATTATATTCTATCATATATTCAGTACATGATGAGAGTTATTCATGTATAGGCTGGGAAATTAGAATACATGTTTTGGTGGGGAGTAAGTTTCATTGTTGTTCACTATGAATTAGCATGATTTCATTAAATTTTCCATGAGAGGATCCAAGGATGATCCCACTGCATATAATATCATAAGCACTATATGTATAAAAAATTGTTTTCCAGGTCATCCTGAGTAGATAATATATTAGGATATATATTACTAACTCAGGGTTTTTCATAGGACATTTATCCACCATGGTCATTATCTTCTTAACCATTTTGGTACTTATATTTTTCTTTTTAGTTTTTTAGTAATGTATTAAATTTCATGTTTGTACTTGGGGTTTCTTTTATATGTATGTTTGATAAGGTTCTGGTTTTCTTATCCTTATTATGTCTCTCTTCCACATAATACACTTAGTGGGTAATTCCTCTCGTAAGCATGGTTACTATACCCTCGGTGCTAGTCTCCAACCCAAGGCCTACTGGAGGTGAGACTCAAGAGTTATTATCTCCCATTATTCATTTTCATCCTAGTAGGGGTACCTTTGGAAGGAAGTGTTATGATATATTGGTATAAAAGGATCAATTTTTAGATATAGGGTGTAGTTCAGAGTTAGCCATAGGTGAGGATGCATTGGTTGGTAGACAAATAGTGCCAGTTATGTTTAGTATGTGTTGTAAAAACGGGATATCAACTAATAAATTAGTATTTATGGTCCCCTGTGAATTGATGTATAGACCTTTAAGTTTAATAATCCTACTAAATGAAGTGATACTAGTTTCAGAGTATATACCTAGAAAAGTATCATGCATCATTATTCTTTGTGCCTATGTTTGAAATGGGTAGACCTAAGAATATGTTAAAACTTTAACAAGAGAATAAAATAATTAATTACTGTTAAATAATCCAAATTAAATGTTTAGGACCTCTAATATTTTTTTATTCTTTTATGTATGGGTTCAGGTTGATAGTCCTCTATAGGTTTTCTCTGAAGATATTCAGTATTATTTTTCAGAAGATCATCATAGAGTAGAGATCGATGATGATGACACTAGGGGGAGGATAAATTACGAGTTTCAGTTATAGACACTATAAAAGTATGATGTATCTATTTTAGATTTAGTCATAGAAGAATGGATAGATGAGGTTGAGATAGATTTCAGTTTGATCCATGTTCGAAAGAATTACTATGTTGTTTTGGTTGTGGTAATGTTTTGTGGAGTTTTGAGGCAGTGGTGGTTCTTGTTTCTAGAGTATCATAAAGAGTATACAGTCCCATGGCAGAAGTTTTGAGACCATTTCAGTTTGGAGTATCTCTATTTAATCATGAAGGCGGATTGTCTCCAATATATTCTTAGGCTTTGGTAGGTTATTTATATTGTGCAATAGTTTGGGGTCCATTTCAAGATCGTTATGTGATATGATTTATAAGAAAGAATTTTATTTTCATCATGGGAATTATTAGTTTGTTGTGATGTCATTTATTGTGATGAATGATCTAGTTGTGTTCATGGATTTGATGAACATTGTGTTTAGAGGGTTCCAGGAAAATTTCATAGAGGTTTTCAATGATGACATCATTGTGCACTCCACATCTGAGGAGGGACATGTATAGAATCTATGAGCTATTTTAAGAGTTCTCAATATTGATAAGTAGTTTTGGTATGTTTTTGATGTTTGAGTTTTGGTTTCATGAATTCTATTTCTTGGGGCATGTTGTATCTAGGTAGGGAGTAGCTAGGGATCCTTTAATGATATAGTTAGTTGTGTATTGGGCATCCCCCAATATAGTGGTAGGGGTAAAGAGTTTTCTTGGTATTGTAAGATATTACAGGAGGTTCATAGATGATTTCTCTTGGGTTGTGACTCCTCTGATATCCCTGACTCCAAAGGATCAGGTTTTCTTGTGGACTAAATAGTATTAAGTGTCTTTTGAGTACTATAATGAAAATTTGGTCAGCACTTTGATCCTTTTTTCTAATAGTTGGAGTTCAATTTGAGGTTTTCTATGATTCTTAATGTCTTGAATTTGGTTTTTTTATACAGCAGATATTATTTGTTTCTTTTGGGTCTCAGTAGTTAAAACCCCATGAACATCACTATGCCACCAATTATCTTGAGATCATGATAGTGGTGTTTTAATTGATTTTTTGGTGAAATTTCCTCATAAATGAGAATTTTGTGGTTTTTATTGATCATAAGAGCTTGATGTATGTCTTCCCCAGTGTGACTTGAACACGAGTCAGTGTCGGTGAATGGAATTTTTTTAGTATTATGAATTTTATATTTTTATATACTTTGAAATAGAAATGTTATATATGGTTAACTGATTAGAAATTCACAAAGTGATTCCAAGTGGGAATCTGGATATTTCTAGAGATTTATGGAAGACCTCTCAGTGATGTATCTTGGTTTGGAAAAGGTTCAGGGTAGAGGTTGACTTTTCCAGATGGTAGTACACTCATATCTAGTGCATTTGGTGGAGGAGTCCCAACATGGGGATCTTGATGTGGATATCTAGAGAGACTATGTTTTTTTTGGTGATTCCTAGTATGATTGGTCTCAGGATGGATAGTAATGGTTTTTGTTCTAGGGAAGGATTGTTGTTCCTTCGTTGATTTATGAGACTGTTATTTTCAAGTTTCATTTTTCACCTTGGGTGGTGCAAACTAGCATGAAAAATATGTAATGATATTTACGTGGTTCATTTTGGTATCCTAGGTTGAATCGTCCAATTATAGAGTTTGTTTCTCAGTGTTTGTTCTATCATAATCTGAAGGTTGAACATCTTGTTCCCGGTGGTTTGCATCAGTCATTAGAAGATCACCATTGGAAGTGGGAGGACATCTTGATAGAATTCATTACTATTTTTCCTCATGATCAGAGAGGCTATGATGATATATGGGTTATAGTGGATCATTTGAAAAAATAATCCCACATTATAGCGATCAAGAAGTCGATATTAGTGGAGTTTTTTCCATGTTAGTATCATTAGGAGGTGGTAAGACTCAATGGAGTCTTGAGGAAAATCATTTAACATTGAGATCCTTGTTTTACCTCTAGGGCGTCGAGAGGTCTCTAGCATGATTTTGGTTCTTTGTTATATATTATCACTAATTTTAATCCCAGAATAGATTATCAAACAGAGTGGACCATCCAGAATCTTGAAGACATGTTTCACTCTTGTGTCCTGGATTTGGGAGTTTCATGGATGAGTAATCTTCCCTTGGTTTAGTTTACTTACAATATGATTTTTCACTCCAAAATTGGCCTATAACCATTTGAATTATTATAAAGATTATCTTTTCATTCTTATTTATACTGGAAAGGGGTAAAAGAGACATCAATTATTAGGCTGGAACTAGTGCATAATACGACAGAGATGGTTTAGGTAATTTGTGAGAGGATGAAGGAAGCATAGGATTGTCATAAATCGTATGTCGATCCTAGGAGGAGACCCTATGGAGTTGGATGTTGGAGATAATGTGTTCTTGAATTTGAATCCTTATTGTAGGTAGTGAAGGTTTGGTCATGGGAGTAATATTTCTCCTTGAGTTTTTATGCCTTTCAAGGTGTTGGTTGGTGTTGGATCCACGGTGTATCGAATAGTACTTCCCTCATAGATGAGATGGATACATGATGTTTTTCACATGTCTTAGCTCCATATTTATCTTCATTGCATCTCTCATGTAATCAATTATGGATATATTGATATAGATGATGATGCGACCTTCTAGGAGAAGATTGTGGAGATCTTGGACTGCCAAGAGAAGGCATTTTTTGGGCATCTTACTCCCTTGGTTCATGTCTTATGGAAACATAGTGGCATGGAGGATACAACCTCGGAATGTGATTCATAGATGTGTGCTCAATTCCTCTAGCTATTTGATTTTATTCTATTCTCTTATAACATTTCTCTTTTGTAGATGTTGATCCTTTTGGATTTATATAATGGTTTTATGTTATTTATTTATGTGTCATGCTCTCATATGATAGGTATATCCTACCTAGAGTTTTAAGTATTTGGTTGTCGTTTTTGTGCCTGTTTTCTTTGAGTGAGGTGGATGATCTCTGGAGATTGCCAAATCTTTGAGAGGAATCACATGGGATGGATATTCTGAAAAACTCCTTTTCATTTTCTCTCTACTTTGGTTTTGTATTATTTAAAAGGATAATTTTTTAGTGGTATCTAATATAAGGGCCCTAATCTATGTATCCAAGACCAATGCATGTTTTTGAGGGTTGTGGTTCTCAGAGGAGTCTTCGAGTAAGTTTATGGGAGTTTTTCTATTAAATACTAGAAGAAGGGTAAATATAGACAAGCAAAGCCTACACTCTATGTAAGTGTGGTTCATGGATTGTTAAGGGTGGTTCATAGGGTGATACATGACATGTAAATATTTTGGGATTAATAATAAATAGCCAATGAATTTTTTTAGCAAAAACCAAACCCCTGATATTTACATGATGTCCACATGGTTTACACATCGTGTAAATATCCTATATAGTGTTTTTAAAAATGATTTAGTAGATTATTTTTCTATAAATTTTAAGGATCCTCTAATTTAAGGTGATCAGTGGATCCGTCCTTTAGTGTTTTGGAATCCATTTAACCAAGGATCGATTCTTGGTTTTTTGTTTGATCATTGGTGATCCATGGTGATCTTAGGAGTGTTCTTCCTTCATTTTATAGTGGGTACTCCATATTTTATCTTGTATCCTCTCATATCTTCTCACCATTCTATGTAATTTTGTCTGTATAGTTTATAATGGTGTTTCTCTTGGTTTTTCTTGGTGAGATTATGTCGGGACATCCTTAGATAAAGGGAGTTCTTTTAGGAGAGGTGATCATATATCAACTATATGGTATGATTCCATGTGAATAATGTTGATAGATTTTGAGGTAGGGTATTAATTTATTCTCTTTTATTTATTGTCATTAATAAATTGATCATGATTTATCCCCTTGTATGGTGTTGGAATTAACCTAATAAATATCTAATATTATTAAAGAAATTGGATAACAATCGTATGTCGATGTTGTTTCTTTATACTGTGACATCTGTTATCCTCATGATTCTCTAGATATTGTGATATCTAAGATTTTATTTTTTCTAATGTGTATTTATGCTATAGATTATAATTTTTTTATAAATATAAAATTTTTAAATAATTTAACGATATAATTAATTGATAATTAATTGGATTAGGAAATTGAAGCAGATGCATGTTTATAATTTATTGGTTAATGTAATTTTTTGGTAATAAAATTTATGTAATGCGAATGTTTAAATAAAATTTATCTTCCATATGATTAAAAGAATTTGTAGATAATGTCAAAAATATTTATATTTGATGATAATAATTTAAAAATAATTTTCATTGAGAATGGAACATCTATAGGTTTGTTGAAACTAAAATAAATGCTAAAATCATGTTTTGCCTTTGATAGATTGTGATTGATTTGTGTATTAGATTTATAATATTTGTAGCCTGTTAATATTGAATTGGATAATTCAAGATATAATAATAATTTTTCATGTGATAAAGATAATTTTCTAGGGCTTGAGTTTCCAATTTTCTCAAGAAGGTTGAATGCCTTGTTTTGAGTGCCCAGTTTCCCTTTTGATTTATTGGTTGTACATGCTACTTTGTGATGTGATCTAGAACTATCCCATGTTATTTGAGCCTAGTATGTATGATCCTGGGATTTTTTAGCCTATTATGGCTATGACTATGATAGATGTTGTGATATGTGTGGGTAGGGAGGCCAGGAAGATATGGCTTCATTTAATGCCTGTGATGGTGAGATGCATCGATATATGCATCTGTCGGTTAGGGATGGTATTGGAGGATATGTAATTAGTTAAAGTTGAGCTTACCCATTAATGAGATAAAGATATTTGGGATGATATTTTATTAATCTATTAAATGTTAAATGTCTATGTTTCTTATTTATTTGTATTTATTTCCCCACTACTTGAGGTAGCAATATGTACATGGATGCATGTTTCTTCTTACTGTTATCTTTGGATGGTTTTACTAGAGTACCTAGATATATAATGATTCTAATAATGATTAAATAAATGTTTAACTCATGGGGTTGGTTTATGATGGAATGTAATTCCATAAAATATGTTAATATTGATAAACTATGGAATTGCTCTGGATTATGCCTTGATGTCATGGACATTACTGATATGATTAATGTAATTCAATGTAATGTAATCTCGAATAATGTTAATGGTTAATTAATAAAAAATGAATTAATTAATGTAAAATGAATTTCTTATTTGAAAGAATGAATATAATGTTCCAATTTTAAATACTTGTGTAATTGTTGGATATATAGTTATAGATGTGGATGTTGGGAGTCTGGGCGATGTCAGTTGTGGTTGTGTCTAGGACCAAGTTACTCCCATAGTGTTGTTGTGAGATATATTCTATCATATATATAAATTGATTTCAAACACTACCTCACCCATATCAGTTTGGTCAACTGAAACCCAATGGACTCTATGGGGGTATTTTCCATAACCTCCAAATGGGAGGATAGATGGAGTACAAACCCCTCTGGCCCTACTATCTTATCGTGGTAGTTACTTCTGCTGGTATGCATAGTGGTTAGTTATTCCATATATATGTGTAGAGGGCTATGATGTATTGTGGTTATTTCACACACAAAAATTTCTGAATATTTTATCTTAAGGATTATTATAGGTATGAAGAATATGAGATTTTATGGTGTGAGTTACTTACATGGTGTATGTAATATAATGTATTGATGTATAATACTTGATGTTTGATATATTTGATACATGTTGTGGTGTCTTTTTAAAACTACTTGATTACTATATAGTTATTTGGAAGGGATGACATGGTTATGTGATTCACCCAGTGCATGTTGTGATTCCTTGCCCATGGTCCTTTGTGATGGATTACTTTCAGAATGAGATGAATTAAGATGTGTGATGTTGGGGAGGAGCAGAAAACTAGTGGGGATGCGTGAGTGGGTTACCCCTGTTGTTTTATTATTATATTTTATAATCTCTTATCTGAATTACTTGGTGATAATTATCCATGGTGAGGATGGGAAATTATTATACATATTTTTTGAGAAGTTATTTTCACCAATATTTAATATACTTTATCAAGCATTCCTTTTCATTTATAAGAGAGGCACTGGGGAGGATCATAAAATGTGTACTATTATGTTCACCCTTTATATATATAAACTTTTTTTCAGGTTATCCGAAGAAGGTTAGAGATTGAGCTAGATATTTCTATCTTAAGTTTTGAAAGGACTTTTTTGGGATTCATGGCCACTATCTTCTTTACCTTTTTATTACTTTTAGTTTTCCTTTCTGTTGTTTAGTACTATATGAAATTTCATTTCTGCACTTGGGATTCTTTTTATGTATTTATTAGAAGGTTTAGGTTTTTGTATACTTATTATCTCTATCTTCCGCATGTTACTTTTGGATGTTAATACCTCCCATATGCATTTTTATTTTACCCTCACTGCTAATCACCAACTTGAGGCCCACTGAAGGTGGGATGTGGGGGTCATTATCTTCATTTTCTTGTTGTTGGTTCAGAAGAGGTTCCTTTGGAGGGAGGGTCCATAATAAAGATAATCCCCACATCCTCCCTCAGAAGATTATAAATAGAATTATTACAATCAAATATGAATGACATAAATCACCTGTCTCTACTATGATATCACCTATGTATTGATGGTGCAAATTTGGATACACCAAATGAAATCCATTCATTGATTCTATACTGTAACGATGACATAATAAGAGAGATAGTGAAAATTAATCAAAATTAAATCCTTATTTTTTGTAATTATAATCTTAAATTAATTATAAATTAAATTTGAAAATATCCAATTTTATAGATTCAATGTTTCTGGTCCCCAAATTCTTTGGATTTATCTATTAAAATCGATGAAAATACAAAATTAGAAACCATCTCACAACTTTTTCTTGACTTTGGAATATTCAATAAGTAATAATATTAATATAGTAAAACTAATCCATGAAAAAATGAAATTGTATGGATATATCCATGACATAATGAACTACTTAATTGACTGATATTTTTCCATCATCAACTCACAATCCCAATACACCTCAAAAAAGTGTTATTGATCTCTAATTAGCAGAGTTAGCACTCAGGTAATTAAAAGACTATCCACATTTAGTATAAAAACTCTAACATAGGAAGTAAAACTGAAGGAGTAAAAAGATCATTGATCAAAAAAATCATAATTTAGGTTATAATAAAATAAAAGGGTACCTCAAACAAAATTTGGTCTATCTGAATTGGAAACTCCATTGTATGCATTTGACAACACCCAACTCTTTGATATTGCTGATCATAATGACTTCTTACAACTAAACCCCATTCATACTTTGGGATATATAATACATAAGTACTATCTTCTAGTGAATTCTTCATCTTTTAATGTTTTAAAACCTTGAAAACTTCAGTTATTATACTAATAAATCTTCGAAGGTAATTTCTACAAAAGGTGTACATCAAATGGGTCGCTAGCCCCATGATGACTACTAAGGGAGGTCATACATTCATGTTTTCAAGGCTTGTATCTTCCATAGAGATAGAATAAATTATTATATATCTCAATAGTTTTCTGATTATAAGGACCTGTTATTTTTATAAATACTTTTCCTTTAATTAAATATCGTGTGATTATCTAGTCTTACACGTAAAACTGAAACTAAAAAGAAAACCATGTTACCTTTAAAAATTATTAAATATTAACACTATATTATGTTTATTAAATTGGTAGGTATAAATAAAAGTAACCAATTTATAAAAAAATATAAGGTTATAATAAAAAAGGTTCATTTTACTCTTGGAGGTAAACTTTTTATAAAAATGCATTTTACACATTAAGTGTGATAATCAGAAAATTGATTTTTTTTCCACATTTAGAGATTTTATATTATAAAATGGATTTAAAATTTCAAATCTATAGGTATATATAATGTAAAAGTATCATTTAATTTTTAGAAATAAAAATAATATTACTAATATTAAAGTTAATTACAATGATAATGGTGAAATTGTTATTTTTAAAAGATTTATTTTATTAACATTGTGTAATTTTTATCTAATAATTTAAATTAAATTATTGAAATTTATGTCTCTAATATGATTCATAACCACATATATAATTATATTCAAACACATAAAACTTTTAACCAATTCTAAATAATATTAAGAACACAATATGTTTAAAATATCATGTTTCTCTAAAAAAAATTAATATATATAATTTTTTAATTAGAAATTTAATTTTATATTATATATAAATTTAATTAGATTAAATAAATATTGAATTTTTTTCATTGCAACCAAATTTGGTAAGTGGGGTTATTTTATATTTTTAGTAAAACTTATATTACTTAGTTAAAAATTAGTTAACAAGGTAAACAAAATCAAAATGGTGAAATATAAAAACTAAAGGTAAATGAATTAAAACATATAACGACCCATACTTTACATAAATTGTTAATACTTCAAAATTAAAGCACACTTATTACAACATATGACAAGACCACAAAGGACCGTATAGGTATAGTGTCTTTAGAAACTGGGAAACATAAAAAACTGGTTCATAAATCTACTACAGTGTCTCCCATTTATTTCATCATATCTGGGGTCCTTTTAGCATATTCTACTTAATATCCATCTTCCTGACCTAGGGAAAAGAAAACATAAAAGGGTGAGCTCAAATGCTCAGCAAGGGCAAATAAAGGAAATAAAAATCATATCATATCTTTTTGAAAATCATAACCTGCAAAAGAGATCATAATATCTTAACATGGAACAAATCATAGAAGTGAAAATGAGATCCCCATAATCATAACATAAAACTTGAAACTTTGTGGCATGCACACATAATCATGTAAAATCATCTCTTGTTAGTCATGACTCATTGCCAAGACTATCTTAGTGGACAAAGTCCCTTTCTGAACCGAGTCACCCTCGTTCCAGTCCTGTTTCTCTGAACCGGTATAACCTACCGTTCCAGCCATGTCTATCTCATGAGATATAAAATCTTTACCCAATGCATTGGAGGGAGATATAGGTCCCACCCATCTTATAATGAATCCTTTCTTATATGTGCCACATAATCATAAACCATACATCATAGCGTAACCCATGTAATAAAAATGGAATTCTTAAACAAAAGACATCATAAAACAATTCATATAAGATAAAGGAATTCATAAAAATATTTCCCTCACAACATAATCAACCAATGTAATAATAGGGATAAAAACAGAACCCTTTTATTATCTTAGATGGAAAATAATTTTGATAAAATACTTGAACTCCATTCTTGAGGAAAATATCCTTTCTACTTCAAAAACATTTTTCCTTTCATAATATGTCATACAACTTTAAAATAAAATAAGTTGATTAAAAATAAACTTGAAAACATGTAAAGGAAGTTTCTTGTAAATAATGTTATAAAAATCCATTCATTCCGTATAAGTTAAAAAAACATTCTTCGTACTTTTGTCGGAAAAATCAAAAAGTACCTCGTACGAAAAACAACAAAAGATTCCTTTCATACATATTACTAAAAACTCACCGAAGGGTAAAAATGGATTGAAACAATTTTAGGTGGATGGAAATAATATTACATATTGATGAAACATGGATGTGGATGATAAAATACACCCCAGTAAATACTTACGAATAAACAATCTCAGATAAAAATGAGATTGTGATATTTCCCGTACATTAGGTCCGATTTGCTTTGTACGTGTCCGAAGCTCATGTATAATGGTTTAAATAATGTTATTGACTTATTCCAGAATCATACATATTTATATGATATCATATATGGTCATATTCTTAGCTTCTTATTAGTAATATTTCATTGTTACTTGTTACTCGGGTCTTTATTGCCTTTTGTTCTTATGCGTGTTTTGTCGAATAAATTCTTATTATTATTTTAAGGTTATAGATACCTTATATCCAGAATGGTATTAGTGTAAAATATATCATATTTATTCGTTCAATTCATTTATATAATTACTATGTAATGATGATCATGTGGAACGAGTCGCATCACATCGTGGAGACGGTATTCCGTACGTACACACGAGTGATGATATCGTTCCTATGATCGTGGAATTGTATTGGAGTATATATATATATTATTTCAGTATCAATATTACTTAATAAAAATCATAAATAGTTACTCATTACACCATTATACCCATCCTTGTAAAGTGATGGTGGAAAATAGATTACACCACGGCGTGGAGACGGTATCCCGTACGTACGCACGCGCGGTGATTTCATTTTTCCGTAGGATGGACAGAAGCTGAATTAGGGTTGTTTCATATTTATAATAACATATCAGTATGTAAGTAATACTTATGTTATTGATTTATCATGAAACAACTAAAGAAGAAGAAGTTGAAGAAGAAAGAAATTGAAATGATCGGTAATGGATATTACCTCTTCTTTGGAACGCTTCTTTGAATCCTCCACTTAGGGAACTAAGATTGGTCTTTTAAGGAGACCGGGACCTCTAGGATTATTCTAGGGAAGTGGAGAGGAGAAAATGGCAGGGGTGGCCGAGCTTGAGTGCTCAAATTGGTGTGAGGAGGAGGGGGAGGAGGTGCCCTTTTATAAGGGAGGAGAGGGGCACCTTAGGAATATCTCAAAATATTATTTTATATTAAAGTCAAAATCGATTTATAATGGTTCCAAAGGGTCTTATTTCGAAGCTAAAGTGGGTATGGGTCGAAATCCTATAATCCAATAGGATTTAGACAAGTTTATGGTATTAGTTTAACTTTATCAATTAGATTTAACTCTAAGTTAAATAATTTAACTTTTAACGTGTCTTTTTGTTTTCTTTCACTATATGGTTAATACACTTACTATAACATGCCAAACGAACCCCAAATTGTTTATTATTAATATATATATCCTTATCTAAGTCATTTGGACGATCCATAGATTTCTAGGAATAAAATAACAATTAATAATATAATATTTGATTTAAAAACTATTTTGTGTCAATTTTGACACTATTTGATATATGATTTTTGTGAAAGTTATAACAGAATTATTTTTTCGAACCTAGTTGATTAAATCAACACTAATATATCATAGTAACCTATAAAATTAGTGTAATTCATAAAAAGTCTCAAATTACATTTATTTTGGTGATTATAACATCAATTATGTCAATATTTCATAAATATGATAATTATTGCATCATCGTTGTGTCATAATTAAATTAAATTATTTAATGTCTAAAAATTATAAATAAAATACCATTATGTAGGAAATATTTTTATCTTTCTAATGAATATTTATTGTCGAATTTATCTTATGTATAACCCCATATTAAAATTGATTTACTTATTAAACTTTGATTTTAACTATTTTAACCCTTCTTTAAATAAATTATTAATAAATGTCCTAATCTAACCGAAGTGGGCCTAAATGGTCATATTTTATTCATAAGGTTGTATTTGGTCGAATTACACTTATCCAATAGAATTAGGACATGTGTGAGGGTAATAGTAATATCATATTTACCCTTAGTTACCCAATTTACTATTAACTGCGGTAAAAAAAAGTAAAAAGTTACTATTCACCAGAAAATTATTTTTATCTCATTGAACCACATTTTACTTACTGATATCAACCGTGTCTATCGGATTTTCGAAATTACATTCACAGAAGCGGCAAAATTAAGTTTTATTCAAAATTCAGTTTTTAACCTACCACTTAGTGGTTTCACTATTCATCAAAAATTGAAAGTTTTCAGAAAAATATCAAAATTTCACCCTAGGCCAATTTAGGTATTCTGAATCCAAAAATGAAGTCCATTTTGAAAAATAAAATTTATAAAATTTCAAAAAGTGGTTATTACTATTCATAACGGCTAGTTTTATTAATATTTTAATAGTATATCGTTGTTTAGTGAAACTCGGTATTATGTACGACGCAAGCTATCGAGGAAGGTCGTGACTACGTGGAAAGTAAGCCAAGCTAGTATGTAGTGAAAGATTCCTTTGATGATATATAAAAACAAAATATTACTCATAAAAATCTCGGGTGTTACATTCTACCCCCCTTAAAAAGAATTTCACCCCCGAAATTCGTCACTTTGTAACAAACAGATGAGGATACTTCTCCCTCATCATATCCTCAAGCTCCCATGTAGCTTCTTCTAATTGGTCGTTCCTCCATAAAACTTTCACCAATCGAGTGGTCTTGTTTCGTTGGATTTCATCGCTACGATCCAGAATCTCTATCGGCTGTTCTTCATAAGAAAGATCTTGCTCCAGCGGTACAACTTCTTAGCTGAGTACATGTGAAGGATCAGGTATGTACTTTCTCAGGAGAGATACATGGAACACATCGTGAACTTGAGAGAGATTCGGTGGAAGCGCCAATCGGTAAGCTGCCTTCCCAACACGATCCAATATTTCTAAAGGACCGATATATCTAGGGCTCAACTTCCCCTTCTTTCCAAATCTCATAAACCTCTTCCAGGGAGATATTCGTAAGAACACTTTATCACCCACTTCAAACTCTAGGTATTTTCTTCAGTTGTCGGCATAACTTTTCTGTCGACTCTGTGCTGCTCTTATGTGTTGTTGAATAGATCTGACCTTTTATGCCATTTCATCAACGAGATCAGGTCCTAATAGCTTTCTTTCCCCAACTTCATCCCAGCAAGTTGGAGTCCTGCATTTCTTTCCATAGAGAGCTTCATAAGGAGCCATCGGAATACTGGAGTGAAAGCTATTATTATAAGAAAATTCCACCAAAGGTAGGTGTTGATCCCAACCTCCTTTGGAATCCATAGAGCAATCTCTCAACTTATCTTCTAGGGTTTGAATTGTTCTTTCAGACTGACCGTCTGTCTGGGGATGATAAGCAGCGCTGAAACTCAACTCTGTATCCAGAGTATGCTGAAGACTTCGCCAGAACTTCGAGGTAAATCTCAGATCCCGATCAGATATAATAGAAAGTGGTACTCCATGCAATCTTACCACTTCCTTTACATATATCCTGGCAATGTGATCTAGAGAGAAATCCTCTCTAATAGCAATGAATTGTGCAGACTTTGTAAGACGATCAACTATGACCCAAATAGCATTATTGCCTTTGGATGTGTTAGGAAGTCCTGTGACGAAGTCCATAGTGATGTTTTCCCATTTCCATTCGGGTATGGGGAATGGTTGTAACATCCCCTTAGACTTTTGTCTCTCAGCTTTAACTTGTTCACAAACCAAGCATCGAGAGACATATTCAGAAACATCTCTTTTCATGCCATCCCACCAGAAGTACTCTTTCAGGTCCCTATACATCTTCGTGCTTCCAGGATGAATAGAGAATGATGAACTATGAGCCTCATCCAGCAGCTCCTTCTTTAATTCGGGGATGGGAGGAACACAAACCCGATTCCTGAACTTTATTATCCCATCACAATCAAGGATGAATTCAGGAACATTTCTCACCTTCTTTTGTAACTCGTCATCTTCTTTCTGTGCCTCTTTAATCATCACATGTATAGATAGTTGAACATTCATTTGAGAAAGATAAGATTTTTCCCCTTCCATTATAATTCCAAGATCCATCCTTTGTAAATCCATAAATATTGGTTCTTTTTTGATCCTCATCATGGATAAACTAGCATGGTCTTGTCGACTTAATGCATCTGCCACCTTGTTTGCTTTCCCATGGTGGTAATGGATTGAGCAGTCATAATCCTTAATCAGCTCCAACCATCTTCTTTGACGCATATTCAGCTCCTTTTGTGTGAAAATATACTTTAAACTTTTATGATCAGTATAAATATCACACCTTTCACCATAAAGGTAATGCCTCCAAATCTTTAATGCAAAGATTACCACAGCCAACTCCAAATCATGTGTTGGGTAATTTTGCTCATGGATTTTCAACTGTCGTGAGGCATAAGCTATCACCATATCATTTTGCATAAGAACACACCCCAATCCCTTCTTGGATGCATCACTGTATATCACAAACCTTTTTCCACTACAAGGTAGTGTGAGCACAGGTGCACTGGATAACCTTCTTTTCAAATCCTTGAAATTCTTTTCACATTCTTCCGTCCAGACAAACGTAACTCCTTTCCGAGTCAACTTGGTGAGTGGATTAGATAATCGTGAAAAATCCTTTACAAAACGTCGATAATATCCAGCCAAACCAAGAAAACTTCGGATCTCAGTTACTGTTGTTGGTCTTGACGATCATTCGATAACCTCTGTTTTTGCTGGATCCACAGATATCCCCTCTTTTGAGATTATGTGACCCAAAAATGCAACTTTTTGAAACCAAAATTCACACTTGGTAAATTTGGCATAAAGCTTCTCCTTTCTCAGGGTCTTCAATATAATTCTCAAGTGATCTTCATGCTCTTCCTTGCACTTTGAATAGACAAGAATATCGTCTATAAAGACTACCACAAATTGATCAAGATAGTCTCTAAAGACTCTATTCATTTGATCCATGAAGATAGCAGGGGCATTAGTAAGACCAAATGGCATCACTATAAATTCATAGTGTCCATACCTTGTACGGAAAGCCATCTTTGGTATATCCTCCCTTTTGACACTTAATTGATGATACCCTGAACGAAGATCAATCTTGGAAAAGTATTGAGCTCCGTGTAGTTGGTCAAATAAGTCATCAATGCGTGGGGGAGGATATTTGTTCTTGATAGTGATCTTGTTAAGTTCTCGATAATCAATGCAGAGTCTCATTGATCCATATTTCTTCTTAACAAATAGAACAGGTGCTCCCCAAGGTGACGCACTGGGGCGTATGAATCCCTTATCAAGATTCTCTTGGAGTTTCTTCTTCAATTCCTGCAACTCAATTGGGGCCATTCTATAAGGTGTATTTGAAATAGGCAATGCACCCGATATGAGTTCTATTGAAAACTCAACTTCACAATTTGGTGGAAGACCCGGTAATTCCTCCGGAAAGACATCATCAAGCTCCCGTACAATGGGAATATTCTTAATCATGAGTTTCTCACCAACCATTTGAGATAAATAACCTTCATTTAGTGGAATCAAGACCCATAAGATGGAAGGAATTTCCACTGGAAGGTTATGTTCATCCTTGCATTGATAGACGATCGTAGATTGATCTGGAATATGAAATGTGACTTCCCTTATTTGGCAATTGATATGAGCTCCATGTAGAGAAAGACAATCCATGCCAAGAATCACATCAAATTCCACTAAAGGAAGGATCACAAGATTTGCAGGAAGCACTTTCCCACAAACTTCAATCGGAGAAGAATTATAAACATTTGATGCGACTCTTGTGCCATTAGGTGTTGTCACAACTAACTCAACATCTAATTGTTGAGGTAATACGGTGATACCCTTAGAAAATTCTTTAGAAATAAAGGTGTGGGTGGATCCAGAATCAAATAAAACATTTGATACTTTAGAGTGGATAGTAAGTGTACCTTTCACCACTTCGTTATCGTACTCCACATCGCTGATAGAAATTGCATGTGACTTTCCTTTGTCTTTAGCCTTAAGATTTGGTTGACGTCGACCATCATCATCAACCCTTGGATTTGGGCATTGATTGGGATAATACCCCATCTCCTTGCACTTGAAACATTGAAGTGTAGTAGGTTCATTCTGTGTATCCCTTCCTTTGTTTGCATCATTAGACATCTTCTTCCCATTATCGCGGCATTAAAATGCCCGATGACCATCCTTTCCACATTTAAAACATTTACTTGTCCCTTTAAGACAACTCCCTCCATGTTTCTTTCCACACATTGGTTATAAGGGAAAGTTCATCTTCTTTTCAGTGTGCTCTTTAGATTTTCCTTTGAATTCCATCTTCCTCTTCTTATCAAACCCATGTGACTGATGGATTACTCCAATCTCCATCTCGACTTTGAGAGCACATCGAACGATTTCCTCGTAGCTATTGAAGTCCCTTATGGATAACGACCTTCGAAGACTTGGTTTTAAGGCACTAATGAATCGATCGATCTTACTCTCAGGTTGGATAATAATACAAGAAGCGTACCTTGCAATTCTTGTAAAATTTGCTTCATAGGTGCCAACAGATTCATCATCCCTTTGCTTCAGTTCAAGGAACTCTTTCTCCATCTTTGTTCGGAGAATACGAGGGAAGTACTTATTGAAAAATATGTTCTTGAACTCGTCCCATTCCATACACTCAATTTCATCCCTTTGCCTCGTATTCTTAATAAGATTCCACCATTGATCAGCATCTCCTTCCAAACGATACACTGCTAGGATGACTTTATCATGTTCAGAACATTGAAGAACTTAAAATATCTTTTCAGTAGTACTAATCCATTGTTCAGCAACTAATGGATCAGTAGACCCACTGAAAGAAGGCGGACGCTACCTCATGAAGGATTCAACAGAATGTTGCTCCTTCCTTTGCTTGTTTGGAAGTCCTTCATGATTCATAACTTGAGAAAGTTGTGTGAGCATGGCTACAAGATTTTTCATTCCAGCTCCCATATCGTTTGGTTTCTCAGGGGGACAATCATTGCATTGCCCATCGCATTCCGCATTAACACGGTTCCTTCGGGTTCCAGCCATTGACTAAAACCAAGAAGAATAGTGTGAGGAACACTAATTATAATAGGAAATCCACATAATGAAGAATAAAATTTCACACTTAAGGTCTTATCCTAGGGTATTCATGGCCATTTCTAAAACACTAAGATTGTGTTCTATGCTTAGACTTATCCTTAGGGTTCTTACTAAGGCTTTCACATCCTAGTTTCCAACGGTTGACTATACCTTTCCTCTGATACCAACTATAACGTCCCATACTTTACATACATTGTTAATACATCAAAATTGATGCACACTTATTACAACATATGACAAAACCACAAAGGACCGTATAGGTATAGTGTCTTTAGAAACTGGGAAACATAAACAACTGGTTCATAAATCTTCTACAATGTCTCCCATTTATTTCATCATATCTAGGGTCCCTTTAGCATATTCTACTTAATATCCATCTTCCTGACCTGGGGAAAAGAAAACATAAAAGGGTGAGCTCAAATGCTCGGCAAGGGTAAGTATAGGAAATAAAAATCATATCATATCTTTTTGAAAATCATAACCTGCAAAAGAGATCATAATATCTTAACATGGAACAAATCATAGAAGTGAAAATGAGATCCCCATAATCATAACATAAAACTTGAAACTTTGTGGCATGCACACATAATCATGGAAAATCATTTCTTGTTAGTCATGACTCATTGCCAAGACTATCTTAGTGGACAAAGTCCCTCTCCGAACCGAGTCACCCTCGTTCCAGTCCTATTTCTCTGAACCGGTATAACTTACCGTTCCAGCCATGTCTATCTCATGAGATATAAAATCTTTACCCAATGCATTGGAGGGAGATATAGGTCCAACCCATCTTATAATAAATCCTTTCTTATGTGTGCCACATAATCATAAACCATACATCATAGCGTAACCCATGTAATAAAAATGGAATTCTTAAACAACATGACATCATAAAACAATTCATATAAGATAAAGGAATTCATAAAAATATTTCCCTCACAACATAATCAACCAATGTAATAATAGGGATAAAAATAGAACCCTTTTTTTATCTTAGATGGAAAATAATTTTGATAAAATACTTGAACTCCATTCTTGAGGAAAATATCCTTTCTAATTCAAAAACATTTTTCCTTTCTTAATATGTCAAACAACTTTAAAATAAAATAAGTTGATTAAAAATAATCTTGAAAACTTGTAAAGGAAGATTCTTGGAAATAATGTTTTAAAAATCTATTCATTCCGTATAAGTTAAAAAAACACTCTTCGTACTTTTATCGGAAAAGTCAAAAAGTACCTCGTACGAAAAACGACAAAAGATTCCTTTCATACATATTACTAAAAACTCACCGAAGGGTAAAAATGGATTTAAACAATTGTAGGTGGATTGAAATAATATTAAATATTGATGAAACATGGATGTGGATGATAAAATACACCCCAGTAAATACTTATGAATAAACAATCTCGGATAAAAATGAGATTGTGATATTTCCCTTACCTTAGGTCTGATTGGCTTTGTACGTGTCCGAAGCTCCTGTATAATGGTTTAAATAATGTTATTGACTTATTCCAGAATCATAAATATTGATATTATATCATATATGGTGATATTCTTAGCTTCTTATTAGTAATATTTCATTGTTACTTGTTACTCGGGTCTTTATTGCCTTTTGTTCTTATGCGTGTTTTGTTGAATAAATTCTTATTCTTCTTTTAAGGTTATAGATACCTTATATCCAGAATGGTATTAGTGTAACATATATCATATTTATTCATTCAATTAATTTATATAATGACTATGTAATGATGATCATGTAGAACGAGTCGCATCACATCGTGGAGACGGTATTCCGTACGTACGCACGAGTGATGATATCGTTCCTATGATCCTGGAATTGTATTGGAGTATATATATATATTATTTCATTATCAATATTACTTAATAATAATCATAAATAGTTACTCATTGCACCATTATACCCATCCTTGTAAAGTGACGGTGGAAAATAGATTACACCACGGCGTGGAGACGGTATTCCGTACGTACGCACGCGCGGTGATTTCATTTTTCCGTAGGATGGACAGAAGGTGAATTAGGGTTGTTTCATATTTATAATAACATATCAGTATGTAATTAATACTGATGTTATTACTTTATCATGAAACAACTAAAGAAGAAGAAGTTTAAGAAGAAATAAATTGAAATGATCGGTAATGGATATTACCTCTTCTTTGGAACGCTTCTTTGAATCCTCCACTTAGGGAACTAAGATTGGTCTTTGAAGGAGACCAGGACCTCTAGGATTATTCTAGGGAAGTGGAGAGGTGAAAATGGCAGGGGTTGGACGAG
The DNA here is from genome assembly GCA_963277665.1 of Viscum album. Classification (NCBI taxonomy): domain Eukaryota; kingdom Viridiplantae; phylum Streptophyta; class Magnoliopsida; order Santalales; family Viscaceae; genus Viscum; species Viscum album. The sequence continues at coordinate 62,966,768 of OY728165.1, read as the reverse complement.
ATTTAGTGCTCAAATTGGTGTGAGGAGGAGGGGGAGGAGGTGCCCTTTTATAAGGGAGGAGAGGGTCACCTTAGGAATATCTCAAAATATTATTTTATATTAAAGTCAAAATCGGTTTATAATGGTTCCAAAGGGTCTTATTTCGAAGATAAAGTGGGGATGGGTCAAAATAATATCAACCAAAAGGATTTAGACAAGTTTAGGGTATTATTTTAACCTTATCAAATAGATTTAACTCTAAGTTAAATAATTTAACTTTTAACGTGTCTTTTTTTTTCTTTCACTATATGGTTAATACACTTACTATAACATGCCAAACGAACCCCAAATTGTTTATTATTAACATATATATCCTTATCTAAGTCATGTGGCCGAACCTTAGATTTTTAGGAATAAAATAACAATTAATAATATAATATTTGATTTAAAAACTATTTTGTGTCAATTTTGACACTATTTGATATATGATTTTTGTGAAAGTTATAACAGAATTATATGTTCGAACCAAGTTGATTAAATCAACACTAATATATCATAGTAACCTAGAAAATTAGTTTAATTCATAAAAAGTATGAAATTACATTTATTTTGGTGTTTATAACATCAATTATGTAAATATTTCATAAATAAGATAATTACTGCATCATCGTTGTGTCATAATTAAATTAAATTATATAATATCTAAAAATTATAAATAAAATACCATTATGTATGAAATCTTTTTAGCTTTCTAATGAATATTTATTGTCTAATTTAGCTTATGTATAACCCCATATTAAAAATTATTTACTTATTAAACATTGATTTTAACTATTTTAACCCTTCTTTAAATAAATTATTAATAAATGTCCTAATCTAACCCAAGTGGGCCTAAATGGTCATATTTTATTCATAAGGTTGTTTTTGGTCGAATTAAACTTATCCAATAGAATTAGGACATGTGTTAGGGTAATAGTAATATCATATTTACCCTTAGTTACCCTATATACTATTATCCGCGGTAAAAAAAAGTAAAAAGTTACTATTCACCAAAAAATTATTTTTATCTCATTGAATCACATTTTACTTACTGATATCAATCGTGTCTGTCGGATTTTCTATATTCCATTCATAGAAGCGGTAAAATTATGTTTTATGCAAAATTCAGTTTTTAACCTACCACTTAGTGGTTTCACTATTCATCAAAAATTGAAAGTTTTCAGAAAAATACAAAAATTTCACCCTAGGCCAATTTCGGTATTCCGAATCCAAAAATGAAGTCCATTTTGAAAAATAAAATTTATAAAATTTCAAAAATTGGTTATTACTATTCATAACAGCTAGTTTTAATAATATTTTAATAGCATATCGTTGTTTAGTGAAACTCGGTATTGCGTACGACGCAAGCTATCGAGGAAGGTCGTGATTGCGTGTAAAGTAAGCCAAGCTAGTATGTAGTGAAAGATTCCTTTTATTATATATAAAAACAAAATATTACTCATAAATATCTCGGGTGTTACAAAACATATTCGGAAATGTATGTTTGATGATTTATAGACCTTATATTACCTAAAAATAAATTATTTATCACTTTTTAAACCACTTAATGACGAATAATTTCAGTCTATTATTAAAAAATAATTGGTTTTCACAAGAGTGCCCTTTTATTCTCTTATAAAAGTTGATCACTTTCAATATATCAAAGTTAGACATCCCCTTGGAAATTTACTTGAAACCCTTACCAATTTTCATCTTCTTTAATTTCCTAAAATTAAATAAATATCATGGTTACCATAATTTATCTTAAACCCTTCATTTCCATGCGTACGTTCAAGAGAAAGTTCAAGGTCCCAAAGTGATTATTACTTAATCCTTATCCTTTTATTCTTAATATTTATCTTACAAACCAACCCTATTTTTATTATTATAATTAATTATTATTATATAAATATCAACCCCATTATTTATTCCATTCCAAACACTTATAAAAATAAAATAATAGAGATCATGATTTTGTATAGACTACCACCTCTATGAAGTGACGTCTTCTATTTTTCACCACCAACTTTATTTACTGGATTTAAGGACATAATTAAATAAAAAAAATGTGACATATAGAATTTAATTATAATTATGAATTTAAAATTATAATATACATTCACTCTATTAAATTTTTTGGTAAATTAAAATGTTAACCATGCATTGTGTGGACTACCGCCTCCATAATGTAATGTTACTCATTTTTCATCTAGTTTTTATATTATTTATTAAAATATGTTAATATCATATAAACACCCTAAAAATATTTAAATAATATTAATATTATTATTTAATATATTTTTTTTCCAAAATAAACCACTTTTATATCCATAATCATCCTATAATTACGGTATTTTTATGTTTGTGTCGGTCTAACCACCTTCTTGATTAATGCCATAAAACATTATCATATATGACTACGAAAACATAAATAATATCATTATTTAAATTTAATGAAAAAATGATAATTTACATATAGTTCAATAAGTTTTATATTAATTATTTAAATTATTATCAAAATATTATCTTTAATCACAAAAATTACTAAAATAAGTTGACAGAGATTCCATTTTCTTACCAAATGACAAAAACACTAATGGATTGAGATAAAAAATTATAAATTAATAAAATAGATATATGAAACTAAATTAAATTATCTAGTAATGATAATATTAATATCAATTAATGGATGTCAGTATCAGCATTATAAACATTCTCAAAACAATCTAAAATTACAAATGGTGGATGGTGAGGATAATCCATAATCAACTAATATATTTTCCCTAAATGGTTATAAGGGAGGTATAAAAAAGTAAATATATATGAATAAGGTTCTTTAATAGGTAATTAATATAGTTATATTTTTTATAGGAGGTTAGATTGTGATCAACCAAGTGAGAATTCAAGGTAAGGGTTTTGTTAAATCAATTCCCTATTCATTGGATAACAGACCTTATTACATGAATATAATTTTTAGGATTTATTTAATAATTTCATCATCAACATTACATTTTTATTCAAAGAAACACGGAACAACACCACACAACAAAAAAACAGGAATTGAAAAGCCCAGGGAGGCTGGAAATAATAGAGACCAAGGGCATCCCCCCAAATCAAGATCACCCCCTCAGGTTTAAGTGGAATTTATTTAATAAATTAATTCTGATATTTTATATGCTATTTCCTTATTTTTTTTATGGGGAAATTAATTATAATCATTAATAATGACTTCTTTGTTAAAACAAATATGAAATAAAAGTATAATGTTGGTAAGAATAACTGACATTCTTACTATTGGGTATGTTTTTTCCATTTATAGGTTTTTTCTATCAAAAGTGTTTCCTTTAATGTAATTGAAATTTTTTTCCTTTTATATTTATCATGTTTTCCTTGTCCTATTTTATAAAATTTAATTATGTCAATATTTCTTCATTGTAGGGTTTAATAAATGACCTAAAATCTTAATAAACCCATTTCCTTTTATTAATTACCACTCTATATTTATTGGATTGACATTTTTTTATTTTTATATATCCTTTATTTATAATTATTTATAAAAATATTTCCAAAATTATCCCCTTTCCATTCTTAAAAACATTTGTAATGTAATTTGCAATAATGTTTAAAAGGTTTTGCGAAAACATTTTTATTTTTCAATTATATTTTTCCTCCAAGGTTAATATATCATGAAAAGATGTTTTTATTACCCTTTATATGTTATTATGATATTATTACTATTAGAAAATTATATTTTTGATATTATATTATTTCATAAGTGTAACATCCAACATAAATAAAAAATATGATATTTTCTCATTTAATAATATTTGTGACTTAAATATTAATTTTACATTAAAGGGGATCCTATGTTTGATGGAATAGCTAACACGTAACAATGGGTTTCTACAAAAATCTCATGTTACACATAAGGCTTAGTCGTAGTGAAAAATAATAATATATTATTATTTTAAATGGTAGTCAAAGCCTAGCCGTTTTATTGGAGGGAATAAATAGAACTAATTAAAAAAATATTATTTATGTTTTTTAAATGTTTTTACATTTATCCAAAAAAATTTAGAGGCTTAAAATGTGAATGAATCCAATTTTAAGCATAAACACTCTAATATTCTATAAAACGTGGATTTACTACCCTTTGAGGGAGAACCCTTTTTAATCTTGTTTTTTTCACATTTATATGTTCTACTTGAAAAAATAATATTTTTCTTTAGAATAGAGACATCAAAATTTACATTGATTGAAATTTTGGTATTTTCCTGAAAATGTTCATTTATTAATTAATAGTGAAAACACTATATTTTATTTCAAAACTACCCTTTCATATAATTCTTTTCTATACTTAGATTTTTATTTTAATTGGTTTTAAAGTGTTATTGGATTATGTTTTTACCATTTAATCCAATTTTGGTCATTGTAAGTAAATTTAACTCATAAATTTGACATAAAGAAAGGTAAATGTTTTGATAGTTATTATTTATTAAAAACACAATTTTTAGTTTTACAATGGGAATTAATTTCAAATTAATTTATACCACTTATATATTTTGAATTTGAAAAAATGGATTCCATATTTTGAATCAGAAGGTCCAAATTATGTAAATAGGTAACTTTTAGTTTTATACATTATGAATATTTACTTCAATAAATATTTTATTTACCATAGTTAAAGGGTAAATCTGGTAATAAGGGTGAAAATACTATTATAATAAAATTAAATTACCCTTACACTTGTCCTAAACCTATTGGATGACGTATTTTTGACCAAGGTCATCCTTGGATCTATTTTGGGACCCCATGGAGCCACTTGGTAGTGATAATGACACTTTATATTAATTAATTTAAAGGACAAACATAATATAAACATGTATCATTTAGTAAAACAATTGTATATGGGGTTATTAAGTGTTATATTTGACTATAAATACTACTTTTAAATCTAAATTGATTTCATAAATCATGGTATTTTATTTATAATTTTTATACATTATATAAATAAATTTAATTATGACATGATAGTGATTAAGTAATTGCTTTATTAATAAATGGTTCAAATAAATTATATTATAAATATTAAAATAAACTAATTTTTAAACTTTTTATGTCATACAATAATTTTAGGGGAATTAGTTACTTTTTATATTTGAATTAATGAATTTTATTTGAAATAATCAAGTTTTTATAGAGTTTTTAAAAATTATTGATATGAATAATTTATAATTTGACATAAATGAGCTTTTAAAAAAATTTATATTTTATTAAATGGTAAAATAATCCTAAATATCTAATATTCAGCCAAAGGACTTAAATAATGTTTCTAATGTCATAAATGATCCAATTTTGGTCTCTTGTAATTTTATAGTAAATATATTAACCATATAGTATGAATATATAAGAGGACATGGTAAAAGTTAAATAAGTTAACAAAGGGTTAAATAAAAAAATAAGGATTAAAAAGATATTCAAAACCTGTCCAATTCTCATTGGATGATTTTATATAGACTTATATTCAATTTATATTTGAATTAAATAATTTTTGGACCTTTTGAAACTGAAATTCATTTTATAATAAAATAATACTTTCACACTTTTTTAAGGATCCCCTCCTTCCTCTTATAAAAATCCACCACCTCTATCCCATTAATAATAAATCTCAAGGCCCTTTACTCATCCAACTTTTACTCCAATAATCACTCAACATTCCTCTCTTCCACCTAGAAGATTTACACTAGGTATAAGGCACTTCAAGAAAGCCTTTTTATTCAAACCAAAGGGAGTTTCCCGATTTAAAGGTAACGTCTTCCTTCATGTTCTCTTATTTAATTTTACTTATTCACTTCCTATGATCTTATTATTATATATTTACCTAAAATAACCAGTGTAATCAGTATAATATGTTTTTTTTATGATAGTGATTCGATCTACACTTCCCACACCTCCATCTAATGGATATGAACATACTGTATCTATGGATGGTGAACAAGTGCCTCACAAAATGAAGATTTTTCAATAATATCCTACCACCTATCATGGTGGAAATAATGATATAATTGTATTTATATGTGATATATAATATATTAATATTCTCTCTATTATTTATTATTTTCCATTTACAATATATCTATATGGTTTCCATATTGGGTAAATGCGATAATTTAATTTGAGGAAGTGCATACTACCACCTATTCAAAGTAATATGACTCATTCATGCCATACATGGAACGTATAAAGGATGGAGTTAATGAAATTATATATGATATTATACTGGAATTATAATATATGTATGTATCCATAAGTTTTGAGTGCATTAAATATGAAATAGGAATGAAAGTTATGTTAATGCGTATGTACAACTTACCGTCTCCATGTACGGTGCATTTAATTTATAACCTCCAAATGTTATGTACTATTATAAATACATATATATACTGGATATATATGATATCTAAATCATTAATATCATTCTGGAGATAATGGAATTTTGACCACATGGACAAATTGTAGTTATAAGAAGTTCATTTTTTACTCAAGTTCCAAATATCGACAAAACAATCGTTATTAACTTAAATGACTATGTAATGTTTATAACATGGTAATAAGTTATATAAAAGGAATAATATTCTTTAATAATGTTCTAAAGCGAGTATAAATTAAATTTAGTTGATTATTCAGGATATTAATGGATGAATAAGTCAAGTCGAACACGAGGTAAGATGTTTTCCTCTCACTTTTTATTCCTGTGAGATTCATGCTATAATTGCCACTATTTCCTTTTTGCGGTGTTTGTATGATACATTATTGTATTCATTTTGTAATATACTTTAATTTATTACTATTTATATCATCATTTTATTATCCTTATTTCATTTGGTGTATGTTTCGTGTGTTATTAAATCGGTAAGGGAACTTTTTAACCCAATTTCCATTCTTTGGGATGATCTTCTATTTCATGTTTATGTAGTTCATTGATTATATACAAAATGAATTTTTATATATTATCTTTTATTTATACTTTCATTATGTGTTATTATAGTCAATACACATAATCAATCAATTTTATTTTCAAAATTTTCTTTCTAAGGGACATCATCTCAATCACCTTTCATTGAGGCATATTTTGATTAATACATGGATTTTTTTTATACAGTGTATAAACCCCATTGACTTTCCATTTCATTTAAATAGAATATTTTTCTACGAAACATTTTAATAAATGAAAAACGAAATGTTTTTTAATGTATGTGGTGACAATAACCTTTCCACCATCGTGAGATTTATTTGATTTGTGGATTCCTTAACAAGCTGTAGTGTTTTTAAATAGAAAAAAAATACCATATACTCTTTTATGTATTTTGGTATTGAAAATGGTTTTGATAATGTATCGGTTATTTCAATATATTTAAATGATATTTTGTGATTTACATTTGGAAATTTTATCTTACCTTAATTTTTGTTTTATGTGTTATGAATATGACATGGTTCTTGGGAATTGATTACGAATACAGGTGGTTCCGTGATAAACCTAGGGCGGGTGAGCCCGAGATAGCTCTCTGATGCATTGGGTAACATGACAGAGATTAATTTTAATGTTTATCCTAAGAGATTTAGGGAATATACTTTTATGGGTATTCCAAATGTAACTCCCTACATAGCTATGAAAGAAACAACGTAAGTATGTTATGGAAACCACAAGTAACCTTTATAATTTATTATTTCTATGTGTTATTCATAAATCTTATTATTTCATGACCTATTTTAAAGATCTTATGTTTTTAATGTGTTTATAGACTAATGATTTCTTTCGTTATTCTATAACTCTTACTGTGCTTTTTATGCTAATCCCATGTTTTTGAAATGTTTTTCACAGGGTATAAGGCAGGGTAAAAGAAAGGAATAATTCAAGAAGATTTATATCAAGAAAAGAATTTTTGTTTTCTTGTAAGAGTTTTTATTTTATGAAAAAAATGGACACTGAGTAGATGTTTCTACTTTTTAATATTTGAAATTTAATGTAATAGTTATGGCCTTATTATCTAAACCTCTAAACTTGAAACGATCCTCAATGTGAATTATTAACTTAATTCAAGATTATGTAATGATTAAGGATGGGGCCTTATAGTTGGTATCAAAGGTCAGTTTAGATAAATTTAGGAGTTAGTATATTGTTAAATTAATATCTTTAAATTAATTTATGGTAACATTGAAATGATATAACATTTACAGATTACCACGTTTCTTTTACAAAGATATTTATGTGGTCAGAATGGTTTCTTATAAAGGAAACAAGGAATCTATGTTGGTAAGGCTTACAGAGGAGTATAACCTTCTAAATCAGCATCCTGAGATGGTCTGAATCAGAATTGAACTATTTTTCAGAGTGATGGCACATTTGACTTAGGTGATAAATTATGGTTGTGTTTTTAGATGATATTTTTGTATATTCTAAAACTAAATAGAATAATGATATTCATTTAAGGGTTGTCTTACAGACATTAAAATAAAATAAACTTTATGGGAAATTCCCCAGGTGTGATTTTTGGTTATAACAAATTTCTTTCCTTGGTCACATTGTTTCAAAAAAAAAATGGCTTAACTGTTGATCCTAAAAAAACAACTATTGTTGATGAATTTCCAGACCCACAAATATAACCAAGATCCGTAGTTTCCTTCGTTTAGTAGGTCATTACCAGAGGTTTTTAAAACAATCATGGTTATCTATCCTAATTACTAAGTTAACTAGAAAATGTGTTAAGTTCATTTGGGAAAAAGAATGTGATTATTATTTCCAAGAATTGAAAAGATGATTAGTGAATGATCCAGTTTTAGAAATTCTATCTAGAAATAGTGAATTTGTTATCTTCAATGATGCATCATTAAAAGGACATGGTTGTGTCCCAATGAAGAATGATTAGGTAATTTATTATGCTTCACGTCAGTTGAAACCTCATGAGTCAAATTACCCTACACGTGATTTGAAATTATCTGTTGTTTTTTTTTGCTTTAAAAATTGGTAGGCATCATCTGTATTGAGTAAAATGTAAAATATATATAGATTAAAAAATCTTTAATTGTATATTCACTCAGAAATAATTCAACAAGAGATAATGTAGATGGATTGAACTAATCAAGGATTATGATTTCACAATTCATTACCATCTAGGAAAGGAAAATAAAGTGGCTGATGCTTTGAGTCGAAATAATAATTCTACATTAACCATGTTATGTTTGGAACAAGATCCTTTGATTAATGATTTGATGAAATTAGGAATAGAAGTCATTGGTTTAGGAAATTACTCTGTTTTATTTTAGGTGTTAGTGAAATCATCCTTAGTAGAGAGAATAAAGTAAGAACGAAAAGAAGACAGTGAGTTACAGAAAAAGGTAGAGTTGGTTCAGATGGGTAATTTACCTGAATTTAACATTGATAAAGGCTTTTTTCAGGTTTGGGAAGAGATTATGTGTGTATTTTGATTCACAGTTGAAGAAAGATTTATTATGTGAAGATCACAGTTCTCAATTTTCAATTCATCATGGCAGTACTAAGATGTACAAATATATTTGAGAGTATTACTGGTTGGATGGAATGAAAATAGATATTACTGAATTTACTGTGAAGTGTTTGACTTGTCAATAGGTTAAAGCAGAGCGACAGTTACCGAATGGGATGCTTCAACCTTTACCCGTGCCATAGTGGAAATGGGAAAATAAATCCATGTAATTAGTTGTGGGAATACCAAAGACATATCAAGTTAATAATGAAATCTGGGTTATTTTTGATCGATTGACTCAATCTACTCACTTCCTTCCTACTAGAGATACTTTGTCTCTAGATCTACTTTCTCGGTTTTATGTTAAAGAGATAGTTAGGTTGCATGCAATTATTCTCTCCATTGTATATGATCATGATCCCAGGTTTACTTATAACTTTTGGAAAGGACATAAGAAGTTGTTGGGTACTAAATTAAATTTTAGTATATATTTTCAACATCAATCAGATGGGTAGTCAGAATGAACAATTCAGACTTTGGAAGATATGCTAGGTGCTGGCTCAGTAGATTACCAGGGAAGTTGGGACCAAAATCATTATTTGGTTGAATTTTTTTATAATAAACGTTTTCATTCCTGTATACAGATGGCTCCACTTGAGTCATTATATGGAAAGTGGTGTCAAACTCCAGCTTTTTTGGATGGATTAGGTGAATGGAAGTAGATAGGACGAGAATTGGTAGAAGATATGGAAGAAAAATTTTAGTTGATTCAGAAGCACATGAGAACAGCTCAGAGTAGGTAGAAAATTTATACAGATAACCATAGGAAGGATATTTCTTTCTAGGTATGTGATCATTTCTTTCTCAATGTTTCTTCATAGAATAGTGTGATGCATTTTGGAAAGAAGGGAAAGTTGAGTCTGATGTCCATTGGACCCAAGGAAATCCTGAGGAAAGTTAGATTAGTTTCCTACAAAGTGAATTCACCTCCAAATTTATCCTAGGTATGTAATGATTTTCACATTTCAATGTTGAGAAAGTATATTCCAGATCCATCTCATGTTTTGAGTCTACAGGTAGTTCAGTTGGAAGAGAATCTTTCTTATGAGGAAAAACCAGTCAAAATTCATGACCATGGAGAGAAAGTGTTGCAGAATATGGTAATTCATCTGGTAAAGGTTTTTTTAAAAACCATATGGTTGAAGAGGAAATATGGGAATCTAAGAATTCTATGAGGGATAAATACCCTCATTTATTTTATATGTAAATAAAATTGTGAGGACACAATTTCCAAAAGGGGGAAGGATGTAACATCCCTGTTAGATAAATAAATATGAAATTTTCATATTTATTAATATTTTTGAATTGAATATTAATTTTAATTTAAAGGGGATGCTATGTTCTATGGCATTCCTGACACACAACAATGGGTTTCTCTAAAAATCTCATGATGCCCATAAGGCTGAGTCATACTGAAAAATAATAATATAATATTATTTTAAATTGTAGTTAATGCCTAACCGTTGTATTGGAGGGAATGAATAGAACTAACTTAAATATTATTATATATGTTTCTTAAATGGTTTTACATTTATCCAAAAAAAATTTGAGGTTAAAATGTGAATGAATCCAATTTTAAGCATAAACACTCAAATATTCTTTAAAAGGTCAATTTACCGTCTTTTGATTGTGGACCCTTTTTAAATATAGTTTTTTTTCACTTTTATACATTATAATTTAAAAAATAATATTATTATTTAGAATCGGGACATAAAAATTTACATTGGATGACATTTTGGTATTTTTCTGATAATGTTCATTTTTTAATGAATAGTGAAAATCACTGCATTTTAATTCAAAACTGCCTTTTCATCTAATTTATATATATAGTTAAATTGTTATTTTAATTAGTTTTGAAGTATAATTAGATTATATTTTTACCATTTAATCCAATTTTGGACATTATATTTAATTTCACTCTTAAATTGGACATAAACAAAGGTAAATATTTTGATAGTTATTATTTCTTAAAAACATGTTTTTTTGGTTTTGACAACGAAAATTAATTTCAAATTCATTTTTTCCACTTTTGTATTTTGAATTTGAAAAAATGGATTCCATATTTTTAATCATAAGGTCCAAATTATTAAAATAGGTAACTTTTATTTTTATACATTATGAATATTTACTTTAGTAAATATTTTATTTACCATGGTTAAAGAATAAATCGGGTAATAAGGGAAAAAAATAATATTATAATAATAATAAATTACCCTTACACTTGTAATAACCTTATTGGATGAATTATTTCCATCTAAGGGAATCCTTGGATCAATTTTGGAACCCCATAGAGCCACATGAGAGTGATAATGACACTTTATATTATTTAATTTAAACTAAGGAAAAAAATAATATAAACATCTATTGTTGAGTAAAATAATTTTTTATGGGGTTATATAAGTGATATATTAGACTATAAATATTAATTTTAAATATAAAAATATTTCCTACATCATGGAAATTTATTTATAATTTTTAGACATTATATAAATAAATTTAATTATGACACATTTGTGATGAAGTAATTGCTTCATTAACAATGGTTTCAAATAAAAAATATTATAAATATTAAAATAAATTTATTTTCAAACTTTTTATTCCATACACAAATTTTAGGGGTAATAATGACTTGTTATATTTTATTTAATGAAGGTATTTTGAAATAATAAAGTTACTATAGATTTTTAAAAAAATCATGATATGAATAATTTATAAATTCACATAAATGATTTTTCAAAACAATTAATAATTTATTAAATTAAAAAATAATACTAAAAATATAAGATTCAGAAAAATGACTTAAATAATGTTACAAATGTCATAAATAATCCATTTTGGGTCTCTTGTCATTTTATAGGAAATATATTAACCATATATTATGAATATATAAGAGGGCATGGTAAAAGATAAATAAGCTAATAAAGGGTTAAATAAAAAAGATAAGAATTAAATAAATATACCAAACCTGTCCAATTATTATTAGAAGATTTTAATTCGACTTATATGAATTTTATATTAGTATTAAATAAGTTTTGGACCTTTTGAAACCTAAAATAATTTTATAATAAAATAATACTTTCAAGATTCTCTAAAGTGCCCCTCATCCCTTTTATAAAAATTCACCAACTATAACCCATTACCCACATCTCTCAACCCCCCTGGATCATCCAAACTCTACTCCAATAATCTCCTAACATACCCCTCTTCCACCTAGAAGCCTTAACATAGGCAGAAGGCACTTCAAGAAAGGCTTTTGGTTCAAACAAAAGAGTGTGACCCGATTTAAGGGTAACGTCTTCCCTCAAGTTCTCCTTTTTATTTTACATATTAACTCCCTATGATATTATTATTATTTTTTTAGATAAAAAACCAGTAAAATCAATATACTAGTTTTTTATGAGAATTATTTTAACTACACTTCCGCACACCTCCATCTAATGGATACGACAAACTGTTTCCCTAGACGGTGAACTGTTGCCTCAAGAAACAATGATTGTTCAATTATCTCCTACCGCCTCTAATGGTGTCCATTATGATGGAAATATATTTATATTTTCTATATAATATATTTATATTGTCTATATTCTTCTGTATTTTTCATTTAAAACATACCTTTTTGGTTTCCATATTCGGTAAATGTGATAATTTCATTTGAGAAAGTGTAGACTACCACCACCTCAAAGTGATATGACTCATTCATGCCATACATGGAACATATAAAGGATGGAGTTAATGAAATTATATATGATATTATAATTGAATTATAATATACCTATTTATCATTAATTTTTCATTCCATTAAATTTTAAATATAAATCAAAGTAGCGTTACTGCGGACGTACGGCTTACCGTCTCCATGAATAGTACATTTCATTTCTTACCTCCAAATGTTATGTACTATTATAAAAACATATATGTAATAGATATATATGATATATAAGATCTTTAAATCATTAATATCATTCTAAAGATAATGGAATTTTGACCACATGGATAAATTGTAATTATAAGAAATTCATTTTTGACTCAAGTACCAAATATCGACAAAACGACCGTTATTAACTTAAAAGATTATGTAATGTTTTTAACATGGTAATAATTGATATAAAAGGTATAATAAACATTAAAAAAGTTATTAAGAAATTATAAATTAACTTTACTTTATTATTCATGGGATTAAATAATGAATGATTCTACTCAGACATGAGGTTAGGGGTTTTCATCTCACTTTTTATTCCTATGAGATTCATGCTATATTTTACACTATTTACTATTGTGTTGTTTATATACTTCCCATGATTGTTTTAAGTATGTAATATACTTTTATTTATTGTTATTTACAACTTCATAGTATGATCCTTCTTTCATGTGGTGAATGTTCTGTATGTTACCAAATTGGTTAGGGAACTTCTTAACCCAATTTCCATTCTTTGGGTTGATCTTATCTTTCTTGTTTATGTCATTATTTGATTATGTGACAAATAAATTTTTATATCATATCATGCATTTATACTTTAATTATGTGTTCTTATAGTTAATACACATAATTAATATATTTTATTTAAAAATTATCTTTTTAAGGGACTTCATCTACATCACCTTTCATTGAGTCATATTTTGATTTATACACGGCTTTCTTTTATACAGTGTATAAACCCCATTGACTTTTATTTTCATTCAAAGGGGATCTTTTTCTATGTATATTTTTACTACACAACAAAGGGAATGTTTCTTTTTAACGTACATAGTGGCAATGACCTTTCCATCGCTGCGAGCGTTATTTGATTTTTGTCTTCCTTAACAAGTCGTAATGTTTATAAATGGAAAATAAATACCATATACCCATTTACATATTTTGGTATTGAAAATGGGTTTGATAATGGATTGGTTATGTAAATATATTTAAATGATATTTTGTGATTGAAATGTGGAAATTTTATCATTCCTTTATGTTTTTTTTTGGTGTTATGAATATGTCATGGTTATTGGACATTGTTAACATATAATGGTGGTTCCATGATAAACCTAGGGAGGGTGAGCCCGAGATAGCTCTCCAATGCATTGGGTAACGTGACGGAGGTAAATGTTAATGTTTCTCCTCAGATATTTAGGGAATATACTATGATGGCTATTCCAAACGTAACTCTCTACGTAGCTGTGAAATCCACAACATAAGTATGTTATGGATGCTACAAGTTAACTTTATGATTTATGATTTCTATGTGTTATTCATAAATTGTATGATTTCATGAGGTATTTTAAATAGATTATGTTTTCTATGTATTGATGGACTAATGTTTTCATTAATTATTTTATAACCCTTACTGAGATTTTTATGCTCATCCTATGTTTTTGAAATATTTTTCACAGGGTATAAGGTAGGGTAAAATAAATAAAAAATCAATAACATTTATATCAAGAAAAGAATTTTTGTTTTCTTTTAAGAGTTTTTATTTTTTTGAAAAAAATGGATACTGAGTATAAGTGTCTACTTTCTAATATTTGAGATGTAATGTAATATTTATGGTATAATTCTATAAAACTATAAACTTGAAAATATCCTGGATATGAATTATTAACTTAATTCAAGATTAAGTAATGATTAAGGGTGGGGCCTTATAATATGTTCTTGTTATGTAATGTTTTATAATTTTTTAACATGATAATTCTCTTTTCATGGGTTATTTAAGATATGATAATGATTGATTTTATGTGGTGTACATATTTAGGGATTATTATGAGTAGTGTCCTATATCACCTTCCAATTATTTGGTTTATGTTTATATCTTATGAAATTTTTTTCCTTGTATATACTTATCTTTTTCACATAGGTGTGGGAATAATGAGTTCTCTCACATTTTTTTAAGGCTAATGTATATTGTTTCTAAGAAAATAATTACTTGTATTGACACTGCAAAGTAGATGCAGTTGTAGTAGAGATCCACCAAGGGGTAATCACCTCAAAATATGTTGGCTAATTATTGACTCAATCTTCACTCTGGTGCATGATGGGTCAGCCCAAGACTACACACCGTTCTAGAAACTAATAAGGGATATGATTTGGTGAATTGTCGTTCTATTTAGGAATCACCAGGAAGGATTTAAATATATAACTAGTTCATTTATGAAAATAACCATATATAACCTAGATTGAATCCAAAAAATCATAGTTTAACAAACACATATATTTTTTAAAATCCTCAATAAATGTTTTTAGATTCCTTATATGTACATTTATTAATTTAAGTATACATATTCCCAATTTTATATTAGTAATGGTAATATAAGTAACCCTAAATAATGGATTTAACAAAGGGTTTAATGAAAAATCTATACATTGTCCTAATGGGATACAAAATTAGATTGGGTATGGGATGAAAAAACATGTGGAAATTATCAACCAATTTTATCAAGTTTCGATTAAAAATTAAAATCATGTTGAGCTCATAAACATGAAAAGGAAGTAACATATCCCTATCAATTAATTTATAAGGCAACATCCTCACTATTAATGAGGGTCTTAAAATCCACTTATTACTGAATAGTGGATAAATATGATAGAAAATATATTTTTCATTGTCTAGTTCTCATACCATGAGAGGTTCATTTTTCTCCTCATCCATTTAGTATTTTAGACTAATAAATGGTGGTATCTCATTAATAATACCATGAAAAAGGAGTAGGTGGACTTAATTGAATGGGAAGAGTTCAAGAATATATTTTTTACTAAGTATTTTCCTCCTACTGTTCAAACAAAAATAGAGAAAGAATTCATGGAATTAAATAAAAAACAAAGAGGATATAAGATATTATAAAATAAATTTAATAAGATTCATTAGATATTCCTTTTATTTCATCTCTATCACTTATTTATTATTTACTTTCTAAAATCCTAGTCTATAAAGGTTGTAAATAATAAGAGGCTTTGGTAGCTTTATATATATTGTTTGATGGGGAATTAAAGTAGATATGGAAAATAGAAACTATATTTAGATTAAGGAAAATAAAAGAAAATTAAACTATCATATAAGATCAAGTAATATGACACGTGGTAGAGAAAATTCCAATTTCTTGTATACAATAAATGTGGGAGAAATAACCTGGGTAATTTCCTCATAGATTAGGGAATTGTTTTAAGGTGGTAAAGTGGGACACCAATATCATAACATCCAAAAGTTTTTTTAAAGGAACTGATTAAGAAAACAAAGGAGAAGGGAGGCCCCTACTAATGTTCCATGGAAACTAAAATTCTTCAAATTAAAGGAGTTTTGGATTTAAATAAATCAGTTCTCTAAACACCGAGAAAATTAATATAATAAAACCCAAAAAACATATAATCCAATGAAAAAGGGAGATCATACACAATCAGAACTAATGAGGTAGATCAAAATAATTATATAGTGAATGGTAAACTTATCATTCACTCTCGAGTTCTTAATTCATTATTTAATTCTGTTTCATCACCTTATTTTATATCATACATGTTTTATGAAAATGTTGATTCACCCCCTCAACAAACTGGATATTGAATTATCTGTGAAAACTTCTAGAAGCATGATTATTTCATTCAATTTATATAAATCTTTTCCAATCAATATTTCTAGGATGATACTCAAAATTAATCAAGTTTTAATCCCCTTGATATATTTTCATGTGGTCTTAGGCATGGATTGGATATCTCTATAGAGAAAATAAACATTTTAAGGAAAAAAAATCTTATTTCACATCCTATATAATCCTATTCTTAGATATGGATGAAAGGATATCTATGAACTCTATATGGAAGAAAATTTTATTATATGGGTTACGATACCCAATAATTCGGAACTCTTAAGTCAAATATTATGAGGGAATTTAACATTTGATAACATGTCTATTATACAGGAGTATACTGATGTATTTTTTGGATGATATATTTGGTCTTCCCCCAAATCATGAGGTCGATTTTTCAATTGAACTCATAACTAGATCAATTCATATCTTAAAGAGTCTGTATAGAAATATATATAATTGAATTAGAGGATTTAAATAAGAAACTGCAAGAGAATCTGAAAATGGTTTTTATATGTCCTAATTATTCACTGTGGGGTACACCAATCCACTTTTTCAAAAACAAGGATGGATAGATGTGTTTTTAATTAATTATCATGAGCATAATAAAATCATGATCAAGAGAAATAATCCACTACATTGTATTAGTTATTTATTTGACCAAATCATAGGATCTCAATACTTCTCAAAAATTAAACCTTGATCTGGATATCTTTAGTTAAAAGTTAAAAAGTGCGATATTTTCAAGACAAATTTCTATACTAGGTATAGACACAATAAATTTATAGTTATTCCCTTTGTACTTATGAATGTTCCAATAAATTCATGGATATAATGAATAACGTATTTATAGACTAACTTTACCAATATAAAGTTATATTTATATATGATATTCTAATATATTCAAATATATATGAAGATATAGAAGATCATTTTTTAATTTTCTTAAAGACCTTGAGAAAGGATAAACTATATACCAAAATTTTTAAGTGTGAATTATAGATATTGAAGGTTTAATTCTTTAGGTCATGTAATCATAATAAATGGAATATCAGTACATTCATTTAAGATGGAAGTTATCGATAAATATCCCAGAATGACCCCTATAATAGGGATCCATAATTTTCATAAGATAAGAGGATATTTCTGATATGTTTTTAGGAATTTTTAATGATATAAAATCCAATAACAACGTTAAAATGGAATGGAATAAATATCCTTTAGATGGGGGAATATGAAGAAATATTTAAGAAACTAAAAAAGAGGTTGGCTAATTCTCCTATACTTATATTACCCTACAACAAGGAAGGGTTTGTAATATATAGTGATTATTTAAAAAAATTCAGGTGGTGTATCCTAATATAGAATGATAAATTAATGTCTTATTCCACATTACAATTAATTATTCATGATATAAATTACCCAATTCATGATTTGGAGTCGGCGATAGTGATATTTTCATTAAGGATTTTACTAAATTATCTATATAGAGAAAAGTGTGATATATACACAAATCATAAGATCGTGAAAAAAATATTTACATAGAATTAGTTAAACGTTCAGTAAATTATATGACAAGTATTTATAAAATATTATGACTACTCAATACTTTACCACCCATAATAGGTAAATAAAGTGGCTACTTCTATAAGTATAAAAGTATATGTTATTATATCAATGATGTGGATAGAAAAACAACCAATACTCATGGATTTGTAGAGGATGAATCATGATGTCATAATGGTAGGGAAAAAATATTATCCTACCCAAATTAATGTCCAACCTTCCATATATATAAATATAAAATAATTCTAAAAAGATGATGTAGAGATATAAAAAATGTAGAAAATATTCCATAGTTTTACTTTGATAAATATGGATATATAAGGTTTTTAATCTAGATATATGTTCTATAAAAACCGTAGTTGAAGAAGGAATAATTTTCTGTTGCACAAAACTCATCCTTATCTATTTATCTAGGAAGTACGAAGACGTACATAGATCTAAAACAAAACTTATAATGGGAAAACATAAGGAGTTAAATTATAGAATACATATCTACATATTTGGTAAGATAGAAAGTTAATTCTGAATGAAAAAATGCGAAGGTTATGTTGCAACTATTACCCATACTAGTGTGGAAATTGGGAAACATCACCATGGATTTTATCATAGGAATCCCAAAAACATCGGAGGTCTATAATACTATTTTTTTTATAGGTTGTCTCCCTACGAAGTCAAAATATTTTATCACCATCAAAGAAGATTTCTCTCTCGACTATCTTACTAGGATATACAAAATGGAAGTGTTAAGGTTGAATAAAGTACCAATATAAATTATATGTGATCAAGATCCAAGTATTACCTTGAGGTTTTGGATAATTCTTCTTAAAACATTGAATAGTGACCTATGTTCCAAAACTGTTTATCGCCCTTAGAACAATGGTTATTATGACAACCCATATCTTTTATGCACTGTATTTAATTATCTATTACATAAAAATAGACATAAAAAGATCCAAAAAAATATTGAGAGAACTTGTGTATTTTGGTAATTATATACAAAAAAATTATTTAAATAGGGATACAAGTACATTATTTAAAAACTCCACACCATTCTCTTATATTCCATTGATCTTATAATACTACATTGGATAACCTAGGGATATGCATAAGAATGGTGTGATTTATAGATACTAGTAATAGAATAATAAAATAATGTAATGAATTAAATAAGTAAAAGTGATACAAGGGGCATAAAATTGTGACATAATGATGTGAGAATAATAATCATGAATAGTTTAGTAAGACATAAGAAGATAACATCAACGGATCATAGCAATGTGGAAACAATATAAAACATGAAATCATAAGTATAGGTCAAGGATAATCATAGAGAAATTATTGAATAATGTTACTAGGATAACATCTAACGCACTATACATGGTGTCTCTTCAGATAAAAACATTACCCAATGAATTGGAGGGATATATAATTCTGACCCCACCCATCACATTCATATTATGTAAATGCATTTGTGTGCCACATAGATCATAAAAAATAAGAATGTATTTAATCATTGTGAATACCATTATTAAAGAGTATGGGTTAAATACATGGAAGTAAAAATTAAATAAATGATAGATACATATATTTGAATACCCTTGAGTGGATGTAAGTAGGAGTATTCAAAAGACAAAATTTGGGCAAGGAAGATTGGGGGATAATTTCAGCATCATAATGGGTATACATAAAGATTAATGGAAGGGTTTAATGAGAGCGAAAGGTGGTATCTCAATACTTTGAAATCATAAGGATAGTAAATCTATGTGAAAAAATATATTCCAAAATGAAAATTTGTATCTCAAAAGGCTTAATATAAAGAAATTACTTGAATAAAGAGGAGGAAGAGAATACCATACCAAGATAGGGTACTTATAAAAGCATGGGGGAAGATTATTAAGAGCTTGGGAACACCTTGAGAGGGTTTTAGAGATGTATAAAAAGAGTAATATAATTCTAAATGGGTTTTTAGTGAATAGAAATGGGTGCTTGGGGAGGTTTTTTAGAAAGAGGGGGGAATTATTTAAAAATTTCTAAAATTAGGTTTTGGAATCTAAGTGATAAAATAATGAAAACCACAAACCTTACCATGGTTGTTTCACATGGTTTTAAACAAATATGAGTTTTCATGAAATATTTTTTTATTATAATAATGTAATATCTTAAAATAATACCATTGAGGATGTTGAAGTGATCCAGGTTCATACAGAATGTCTTTCAAAACGATAAAATATAATATTGTTTTTTGAGAATTCCCTATAGGTTTGTGAGATTAATCAAATAACATAACAACAAATTAGTTTAAAGGGTAATATATTTTTATTAATTTATAAAATTTATAGAATTTATTAAATAACTTTTTCGCTATTATGAGGTCATAATACAAACAGTATATCTATACCACATTTAGTTGTTACCCAAAAATTTTATTGTCTTGTAAAATTAGGAATACTTCACTATTTTATAATTTAAAAATTATGATTTCAAAAATAATATTTATTTTACCCAAATAATTATATAAACATGATAATTTTTAATTTAAAATAAAAATCCTTATTTACTTGAAAATACTAGATTTTACAACACTAACTCATTTATTACCCTTATAAAAATTATGTGGGAATTTATTATAGTTTATTATATTTTATATTTAAATATATTAAATTAAATTAAATTATTTAATTAAAATTAGTTTATTTAAAAAATCATGAATTTATCAGAAAATTTATTTAATTTGAAGCTATAAAATTATTAATAATAAAATTTTAGTTTCTTCATATCAACTTTTAATTTTCAGAAAACTAATTATATAATCCTATATATATATATATATGAAATAATGATTAAAAAAAGGATAAATGAAATCATTATTTTATTAAAAATAATATATATAAATTCATACTTCTAGGGTCGAGATACATAACTCTTTATTCCCCTAGTGCATGCCCTTAAAGGTGAGGTGTGTGATTTTTATACATTCTAGGGGTGGTTTTGTAAACATGGATCGGGTTGTGGTATATACAATCATGAAATTATATTATAAATTATTTCACTTCAGTTTTAGTTGATTAATCTAGGATTGGGATTGGTCAAGGGGAAATCCTAGAGATGTCATCTCCCTCATAAGTTCTGATAAATAGACTTCAAAGAGTATGATCCTACTGGTCAAGGATATAACTTCATCTATTTATGTCAATTAAAATTTTTCACATTCATTGACATATACTAATATTAATGGTCACTATATAATGGATATATCCTCAATTGTTATCATTCTTAACAATCTTTTAAGACAAAAAAACTAATTATGGCTATATTTTGGGAGGTATAAAATAAAAAAAATGTATTGTATGTGTTAATTAATAAAAAATCTATTTGTTCAAAATGGAATTTAATTTATAAATTTTTGGGTCATTAAATTCCTCCCACTTTTTTAATTTCAACCTAAAAAATTCATTTTATAAACTAAAATATATTAGGGTACTTCAATTTTATCACCTCTTCTAGATACCATATTTCCTCCTCAAACTTGTGGTTCTTCCATAGTAATATTACTAGGTGGGTTTTTTTTGTATTCATATGTCTTTATAATCTAATATATTCATTTTCTACTCCTTGTATGAAATATATTTCTCAAACGACAGCACCTATGGATTCAATACTTGTGAGGGGTATGATATGCACTTTCTTAATATGAATATATGGAACATGTCATGTAATTCACATAGGTTTAGTGGGAGTGTTAGTTGATAGGAAAAAACTCCAATGAGATCAAGGATATTAAAGGGGTCAATGTATCTAGGGCCAATACTTCCCTTCTTTCCAAACCTCATGACTTTCTTCAATGGTGATATTTGAAGGGACACCTTCTCTCTTACCTAAAACTCCAGGTCTTATAAAGAATTGTATGAATTTATTTTCTATAAAATATATATTTATTTAATGTAGAGACCATATTTTACCTTGTAAAACTTTTTTTAGATATATTTTTTGGAGCCAGCTACTGAGACGATGTGCAATTTTGAGGCCTGGTGTTCTTGAAATTAATTTTATAAAAATATTAATTATAATATATGTTATGCTTGGAAATTTTGTTAAATAATATGGTATAACACTTAAATAGAATCTTGGATCAGAAATAAGACACCATTTCTGAATCTATAATATGAGGTTTACCCTAGGAATGACCTAAAATGGGCTCATATGAGGAATTCGGAAAAAATATGTCGTGGGAAGGTGCATTGAGTTAAATAAATAAATAAATAAATTTATTTAATTTAATTAACCAAAATTTATTTTCCTATTAATACAATGTTATGTAAGGATTTATAGGGCCATCCACATAACCCTAGGATTATTTAGTTGTATTCTTCTACCCTATCATTGGAGAACTAGGATCGATGACGATGGGACTCTGAATCTAGGTAGACTGAGGAGTAGCAAACACAATGAATTATTATAATAATTTGTGTGAATTTTATGCATTAAAAATCTAGCCAAAACTAGTAGTTATCATCAATTTTTATATTATACCCTAATTTATTAAATTTATTGAGCAATATCATATTGATTCTTGATATACGTTTGAATTGAAAGCCAGGCATGCATTAGTGTACCAGTTTTAATTGATTATTCAATTGTTTATCACCTCAGATATCCTCGATTGTGTTTTTTGGACCATAATGATTGGCCAATGATAATTCAACTTTTTCCTATGATTTTCTCCCATTGATTCATCATGTTCTTTACCAATTGGCCTATGGGGTCTCGGTTCGACATTGTCAGTTGTGACCGAGCCTAATTGGACCACTGGAATCATGGAAGATTCATGTGTGATGAAAGGAATGATGAATCGTGTATGGATTTAGATTAATGGAGGGATATTGGTGATTCATACAAGTATTTAATTACCATGAGGTGATGAGAGATGAATTGAGGCACGACAGTGCGATCTGGTTCGTGTGGGCTTCATACGGATCAACAGAAGTTTGATTTCTGGCAATAGGAGGGCCACAAATGATGAGTGGATGTCATTTAAATATATTTCATTAGATATTTAGGTGATATCTATGTTATAATGGCTATATCTAAAGAACCATATAATATATCTAGAGATCTGTGAAAATCCCAACTGCACATGGTGTATTCCGAAGAACACACCCTATGTAGTATAGAATATTCGACGATAGGATTTCTCTCAGAGTTAAATATAACATGCGATGTGGATAGTCCACACAAAAAGTATATCTCCAAAGTTATGCAATCCATGTGACATGATCACATGTTTAGGACCCTATGCAGGATCACACGATGTGTACCAAGTACACAGACATAGGCATTTCACACAAACACGACCAGGGAGTACAAGCAAGACCTCAAGTGGCTCATTAACGTCATGTAGTCCACCTACATATTGTTTAGTACTAAAAAAGTAGTGAATTAGATAATTTAATGGACAATTCTAGGAATAGAAGTGGGGATTCAAGCCATGTGGGTCCCCTTACATTTCATGTTCCCATTTTTACTTGTGAGAAAACATCAGCATCTAGTATAACCTTAATTTGAACATGAATTTTGGCACACGAGTTTCTTATCCTGAGTGTTTTTCTGCATAAAATGTTATTTTGGCCTCTGTAGTGTATTTTTAGATATGATTTGAGATGTTTTGAGCATGAATCTTGTTTAGGTGACACTCAAAGATGGTAGTGACAAGTCAATATCATCTGAGAAATCAAAGTGGAACCTTCATGCAATTTGGGGCATGGGTCCTCAATCAACTATTAGAGTGGAACCCTATAGTTGGGTTGGGAATGGATCCTCTACTGACTATTATAGTGGAACCCTCTTACTAGTATAGGGCATGATTCATCTACCTATATTCTGATTGGATCCCTTTTATGGAGAAAGTTCATGGGTCCTTGATGACTAGATTAGAACCCTCTTGTTGGGTAGGGTATGAGAACTCCATATGCTATCAAATTTGAACCCTTCTATAGTATCAGGGAATGGATCCCTGACTACTATAGTGGAACCCTCCAGCTAGTCTAGTCATGGGTCCTTTACTAACAACCGGAGTGTCACCATCCAGCTAGGCTGGGCATGGGTCCTTTGACTTTGACTTGAGTGGAACCCACCTATTAGGATAAAAAATGAATCCTCTAGGAATATAATGATTGGAACCATCTTATTTTACCCAGATATGGATCCTATACCTAGAGGTTTTTCCCCTAGAGACTGTGGTATATCAGAGAGGTGTGTCTTGACATGGATGTCTCTTAGGACATATGCGTGAAATGATGGGCATCGATGTTGGACTTCTGAAACTGATGGAACTCTTTTCATAGGCTTGGATGTGAGAAGGAGATACCCTTCTATCATGTTTAGGTTTCTTTGTTTTGATCATATATATATATATATGTATATATATATATATATCTCTGTGTTGTTGGATTCCATTACTCTCTTACGTCAGGTTGATATGTCCACTATCTATCGATTCTTATTTTGTCTTTTACTGTTCCCCTTTCATATTTTTGGTTGTCTTGTTGGTTATGTATATACTCACTCCTATATGGGATTTTCCCTTACTTATTTTTTCTTATGTAGATGAGGGATTGGTCAGCAGTTACAACAGAGGAGAATAGGGATACATGGTACATTGGACCACATATGGTGGTTGGATATTGGAGATCAGGAGCTAAGATATTGTAGAATTTTTCAATTCAAAATTTTTCAGCTTGGGACATCTTTATAGTTGGGTGTATATTTTTCACATTTAACTTTCATTTTACAATGTCACACTATTGTACACCCTAGATTTTTTTCATGTGTGGTTTATATTCTAGAAATTAAATAATTTTATTATTAATCCTCTTCACTTCTACATTGATATGGTCAGTTGTGTGTGAACAATTATATTAGGTAAAGTCATTCCATTTAGGTTATACCTTTTGGAACTTATTTCCACCCCTTTTCCTATGGAAGATAACTTGGAGTAGTTTTGTCTCAATCACAATTTAGTCAGGTCAAGATAGGTTGGTATAAGAGCAGTTCATTCCTTGGGATGGTGTTTGGAGTAATCCACCTATTAGTATTTGGATAGATTTAGGTCAGTAGTGTCAAATTGTTTCAATTTTATCTTTTAGTCTAGGGAGTCCAGTGTTGGTGAGGTCACTAGAATATCCATTCACTAAGGCCTTGACTACCTACTTGTCAACTCTGCATACTGAGAAACCGGATTTAGGGATCAATGGTTGATTAATTATATGGTATTGAGTCTTTTATTTTTATTATTGAGTCATATATCCATTATATATATATATATATACTCATCTAATAATGGTATGTCTTGATTATATTTTTAGTATTCCACCATGACGACAGCCAACCAAGTTACCAGTTATGGATTTTGACTATGAACCAATGAGTGATGAGGCCTCAATTTATGTTATATCCCATGAGATCCTTCTTCTAGGTGGATTGGTAGAAATTCTCCCACCTGTTATGTAAAATATCATAACAACCTATTAGACTGAGGATGCGCGCTTGTTTAGAAAACTCCACAAGTTCCAAAACCAGTGGACCCTGAGCTTCTGTGGTGAGCTAGACCCCAGGTAGAAAAGGATTGGATAGGGTCAATGGTCCACGATATTAGGATTATCAAGTCACCGAAAGATCATGTGATTTTTCTGAAAGTTATCCTATTCCATGGAGCATATGGGAATTGGTAGAATCTTTCTACTCATATGCGTGATGAGTCGACACTCTCGTTGCCTGAATTTCGATAGATATATAGTTAGGAGTGTTACCCCTCCTATTTTCACTCAGATCATATTTATAATATTCTGTAGATATATAAGGGAGGGATTATAGTGGATGATTATGCATGGAGGTTCAAAAACCTTATATGGTACTCCCTTGATAGTATTTGGGATGAATACTTATGAGCATGAAAGTTTGGACAGGGTCTGTGTGGAGATATCCATGCTAGAGTGGTATCCTTGTGAGGGATTCATATCAGAGGTAATCTAGGAAGTTAAATCTGTAACTGGGTGTTATAGGGTTGAGTCTTATATAGTAGCAGAAGATTCCAGTTGAATGGATCTCAGTGTAGGATATCTTCCCAGGATCAGGATCATGAACGCGGTTAAGTATAGCAAACAGGATCAGGGAAACCCATATATGGTTGGTTCAATGATTGTTATAGGTGAGGTCACATGGAATGTGACTTCCCAACCAGTTGTGCTAAAGAGTTCAGGTAGATATTGGATAGACCTCCAGGATATAGGAAGCACCATGATCAGGGATCTCCAAGGTGAGGGAAGAGAGACCCCCTTGGATGTAGATCTAGTAGAGGAGTATATGGAGCTCTTGGAGGAGGAGATGTGTGTTTTTGATGATGCTATGGGATCCTTCCACTACCACCACAATGAAGACCATGTTATGCTCATGTTGATGGCAGTTAGGGCCATGGAAATATGTGAGTTATGGAGGTATGCAACCCAACAGCACACATGATGATTAGATGTACAATAAATGTTTATTTTAATATTGCTTCAGAATTATTAGACACAGGTGTGATCCATTCCTTCATATCTTTACTCCTGGTGCATGAGATATATATCCTAGTTGAGACATTATCCCAAGATCTTTTTCTTGAGTTTCTTAAAGGGAACAGTTCTTCTGTATCTTTTATTTTCTGATATTGAAAGTTATCACTTATTAGAGAGAGGTTATCATGGGACCTTTTAGTCATCCCAAGGAAACCCTATAACATAATCATGGGTATGGATTGGTTTTTCATGGTATGAACCTAGATTTAGTGTCGCAATAGATGATTCATATACCTTTGCAGTAATGGGATGAGATTCACCTTTATGGGATAGAGAGATCTTATGGTAGGGTAAGTGGGTTCTATGAGAAGTAAGATTCATCCCATTACCAATAAGTTAGCTAATGTGTCCCTTAGTGTATCAGGATTTTCAAGAATACATATTCCATCAATGTTTGGGTATGATTTATAAACTTCCATATAATTCACTCATTATGTTCTAATGATTATATGCCCCTTTATCTCTCATTAATTCCTCTCATTAACACCTATTACCTAGATGAAATGTTGTATGGGATTCCTTCCATTCTCATTTAATCCAAGTTTCTTTATATTTTTATGCCCTTTTATTTTCACTTATAAATGTTGGGGTATGATTTTTCACCTCTCCCATACTGCCCTATTTATGTTTTAATGATGATATTACTCTTTTCTCTCTCAATAATGCCTCCTATTTACACCCGTTACCATGTCGAAATTTCATAAGAATTTTTCTCTCTTCATTTACATTCAAGAAATTATTTTGAATTTTTAATCCAAATTACATTAATTATGGTTGTACATGTATCTGTTTTACCCCCTTACTGTCCATTTAATGTACATATTATGATACACCCTTTTATCTCTCATCAAACTTTTTTATGATGTCTTATTTCCATTTTTTATGCTGCTGAAATTGCACCACCATTTTACAAGCCAAAATCATTATGTAGTGAATACCATAACCATTTCTCTATAAAGGACATTCACCTTTATGAAAATTAACTAATTTGTGGAAGATTTCAGTGTATGAATTCAACATTACTTTACCTTGGAATAAATTATGATGTTTGATAAATCTATGTTGTATGATCTTGTGGCACACTAATGAATGAAATGAAATTATTAAGAAGGGTGTGCCATGATAGCGCTCCAATGCATTGGGTAAAGTTTTGTATCCTGAAACATCAAGTTAAATGATTTTTTACTCATGATCCATGTGCAATGATCCTTGACTCATGCTAATACTATGTTACGTGTCTCTCCACATTTCTATGTTATCATGCCTTTATGTTCAGGTTTCTCTTATGCTCCATTGATATTTCAATTTCCTAACATGTATTTTATTATTCATATTATGCCATTTCTAATCCCTTACTGGGCTTTATATATCATCCTTTTCTTATACATGTCCTCAGGTTACCCCATTCAATGTTAAGTACTACGGAATGTAGTGGTCATGTAAAGGAAGTTTTCAATAAGGATGTCATGTTTCATGTTTTAAGTCATTATGAAATGTTCCTAAGCCCCAAAGACACTAGATCTTTCAATATTCTATGTTGTTTCATGTAAAAAAATTATGTTATAAATCATGTTTAAGTGTGTAATAAAAATCAGGGTTTTATAGGATAAGGAGAGGAAATTCTTGAGCCTGAGAAAAAAATAGGATGAAAACATTTCCATGTATGATCCAAAATTTATAAGGTTAGAAAGGAAAATTATTTATTACATATGTAATCCAAAGAGAAAGATTGATTGATGTTTTAATGGGTTGAAACAATTCTTATGAATATCACATGTCTCTAAAATATTCTCATCATATGAATATATAGTCTCATGTGCTATCAAGATAAACAAATAATTCTCTTTGTATTACGACTTTAAGGGAAAATAATAGTTGAATTGGTTGGAAAATAAAATAATGGATAAAGGTAATAATAAAACTTGTAATTTTCTAATGTTTAATACTTATGGAAGGAAACATCATGTTACCTTCTTAAAAGTAAAATGAGTTTTCTTGAAGTGTGGTGAGAAAGGCCATCATGGTCATGATTTCAATGGAAATAAAGAAGATACCAGTGTTTAATGATATAATTTTAAGGAAATTAGACATTATAAAAATGATTGTTTGAGGTGTGAAGGAAACATTCCCTAGAAAATTCCAAGGGAACAACCCATGATTTTTCAATCACAACTGGTAAGGTTAATGTTCCTAATGATTGTATAGCAGGTACTTTAATAATATCTTCAAATTTATCTAATGATTTTTTTTATTTTCGATCATCACATTCCTTTATATCATCCTAGTTTTCATTAAAAATTTTATATTTATGATTCACCTTAATAGGGTAGTTTTTGGTAAAGGCTCCTAGTGTAAACCTTATTGAAAAAAATATGTGTCGAGAAGTTCTTATTATGACACATAAACATGCTCAAATGATAATTTTATCATCACACCTATGGTTCATTTTGATATAATCCTTGGTATTGATTGGATTTTGAAAAATAATGAAGAAAATATTGTAAATAGAAATAAATTATTATTTAGGATGATGATATGAAATTTATTATCTTTAGAGGGGAGAATCCATCATCTAAGTCATGTCTAGATCCACCTCCAATAGTTCTTCTAAATGAAATTCTTTGGGAGGAAGAGAAAAAATTATTTATGGGTGAGGAATGAAATTTTAAAATTTAGGATGCACCTATATTATAAGAATAAATTTATGTATTTTTTAGAGAATTTACCTAGATATCCTCCAGAGAAAAAAAATTTGAGTTTTATATTTATTTAATCCCTAATGAAAGTCTAATATCAAAGACTCCCTATAGAATGGCCACTCTGTAATTAGTGGAGATGAAGAAACAACTAGAGGAGTTGAGTAATAAGACATTTATTCACCCTAGTGATTCTCAATGGAAATCCCCTTTTCTCTTTGTAAAGAATAAAGATGGATCCATTAGGTTGTTCATTGACTATAGAGAAATAAATGCCATTACAATAAATAACAAGTTTACTCTACCTCACATTGATGATTTATTTGATCAACTTTATAGAGCTCAATATTTTTCAAATATTGATCTCCATTCTAGATATCATCAATTGTGTGTGAAGAAGGAAGATATTCTAATGAAAGAATTTCCAACAAGGTATGGACAATATGAGTTTACAAATAATGAAATTTTTACCAACTAATGAACCATCAATTTTTATGGATCAAATGAACAGATTATTCAAAGAGTATCCTGATAATTTTTTGTGGTATTTATTGATGATATCTTGGTTTACTCAAAAAGCTATAAGTACCATGAGAACCACTTAAATATTTTTTTGGAGACTCTTAGAGTAAAATATTTATATGGGAAGTTTATAAAGTGTGATTTATAGCTTCAAACAGTTTCTTTTCTTGGCCACATTATCTTTAAGGATGGAATTTCAATTGATCATACAAAGAAAAAGGTAGTTCAACAATGGTGTACAGAAACAAACATAATTAGGTATGTAGTTTTATTGGTTTATATGATTACTATTAGGGTTTGGCTTTTAATTTTTCTAGATTAGTTAACCCGTTAACCAATCTTACAAGTATAGGGGTTAATTTTTTCTGGGAAAAAGAATGTGAAGAATTCACTGAATAATTGAAGAGAATAATAATGAATTCTCTGATCTCAGAACTACCATCTATAAATGGTATATATTTAATTTATAGTGATTCATTAAAGAAATTATGTGTTTATATCCTTTTGCAGAATGATAGGGTTTTTCCCTATGCATCAAGGAAGTTAAAAACTCATGAACAGAACTATCCAACTCTGGATCCTAATCTATCATCTGTAATATTTTCTCTGAAAAATTGGAGACAGTATCTTTATAGTTAAAGATGTGATATATGTATAGATTACATGATATTGAAATCTATATTCTCACATAAATAACTCGACATGAGGTAAAGGCGATGGATCAAGAAACTCAAGGATTATGATTGTTCAATACACTACCATCCAGGGAGGAAAAAAAGGTAACATATGCACTGAGTAGGAAAGATCATAGAGTTATGAACAAAATGAGGATTTAAAGGGATCTTGTGTAAATGGATCTAGTAAAGATGGATATGGGGATTCTTTAGTAAGGTGAAACATCACTAATTTTTCAAATGGTTTCTAATCCATCTTTATTATAAGGTAATAAAAGTTCTCAATCTAATTATTGTAATTTTTAAAAGAAAAATTATGTTTTTAATGATGGGAAGTTGGAAGAACTCGTGTATGAGGATGTAATTGTGAAATTTTGGGAAAGGATTTGTGTTCCTTCTATACCTGAGATAAGATGAAAATTATTGGATGATGCTCATACTCAAATTTCTCTATACACCCTGGTAACACTTAGATGTATAGATATTTGATGGAACATTTTTTGTGGGATTATATAAAGGGGGTAATTTTTAATTATGTATCAAGATTTTTAGTCTATCAATAGGTGAAGGATAAAAGATAGCATGCAAGAGGATTCATACAACCTCTACATATTCTTACATGGAAATGGGATGACATTACTAAGTATTTTTTTACTGGATTGGGAAATACTATAAGAAATAATGATGAAATATGGGTAATGGTTGATAGACTTTCCAAATCTACACATTTCCTCACTATAAGGGATGATTTTTTACTAGAGAGCCTTTCACGACTCTATATTAATGAAATTGTAAAACATCATTGAGAACCTATTTAAATTATTCCAGATCATGATCCATAATTTACAAAAAAAAATATGGAAAAGTCTTCAAAAATCATTAGACATTGAGATTCATCTGAGTACTTCCTATCACCCTCAAACAGACAGACAGTCTGAAAAGACAATCCAAACATTATATGTCATGTTGATATCATTCTCACATTAATTTAAAGGTATGTGGAATCATTATTTACCTTTTGTAGAGTTTTCTTACAATAATATTTTCCATTAATGTATTCAAATGGAACTGTATGAAGCGTTATATTGCAAGAGACGTTGTACACCAAATTGTTGCGATGAAGTGGGTGAAAGGAAGCTTGTGTGACTAAAACATGTGTAGGAAGCAATATAAAAGGTAAATACTATTCCAAAACATATTAATCCCACATAAATTAGGAAAAATATCTATGATGATAATCAGAGGAATTATTTCATGTTTCGAGTGGGAGATCATGTCGTTCTGAAAGTATTTCCATGGAAGGGTGTTATAAACTTCGATAAGAAAGGGAAACTAAGACCTAGGTACATTAGAACTTTTAAAATTATGGAAAAAATTATAGTTTTGGTTTATCATTTGGAAATTCCACCTATCCTTTATAAAGTACATGATGTGTTCCACATATCATTGCTAAGGAATTACATTCCTTACCCAATGCATGTTCTCACTTTTGAAAGAATAGAATTGGAACCTAATTTATAGTACTAAGAATATACTATCTATATTGTGGAAACTGATGAATAGGCATTGAGGAATCTGATTACTTTACAGGTAATGTTACATTGAGAAATCTTAAAATTGATGAGGCGGCGTGTGAACCTAAGGAAATTATGATGAAGAGTACCCAACTCTTTTTATGAGGATACATTCTGGAAATTTTGAGGATGAATTTTTTGGAGAGAATGTAACACCCATTGATTTTATCATATGTATCTTTTAAAATTTAACATCTTCGATAGTTTATGATTCACACAACACTGAGTTTAAACCCATAATATACTATTAAATATGACTGTTGGAATAGTAATGTGAGCCTTATGAATAGTAATCTTGGCAATAGAATAGTAACCTCACCTATAAAAGTATAAATAAAATTTGTTTATATTATAAAAGAAAATATGGTATATTTATATAATAGAATAAGAAAATTAATGTTATAAAAATGATAAATTAAGTATTTTAATTTTTGTGAAACGTAAATATTTATTTACAATTTTATAATCAAAATAAATATTTAAAATAAAAATTATTTTCATGAAATAGATTCATAAATTAATACTCTTTTCATATGATTATTAGATATTTTCATGATACCTTGATTAATTTTTGAATGTGTTATAAAATCCATTATAATATAAAAATCAGTACTTTTCAAGTAAATTATGATTTTATTTTAAAATTAAATTTATCATATTTGAAAAATTATTTTCATAAAATGGGTTCCCTTTTTTAATTCTATAGGTCGAAAAATGGTTTGGGAAATTTTTTGGGATATTTATAAAATAGTTGAATTGTTTAGTGAATAGTGAAATACAGAAATTTATATTATTTAACAAATACATGAATTATTGAGTCATAGATGATTTAAAGCTGATTTAATACCATAATATCAATATATCCTTCACTAATTTAATATATTTAGTGATATTTTTTAAACTATTGATATTCTTGATCAAAAATAAAAAACTAATAAATAAATTGTAACACCCTGAGATTTTATGAGAATTATTCTTTTTAATTTCTTTGATGTCTTGTGTTGTACGCTACACCAAGATTATATTGCACTATACACAACACCGTATTATCTTGTAGTATACGCAACACTATTCTTGGCTTGCGTTACACGCAAGAGCAACCTTCCTCGATAGCTTGCGTTGTATGCAATACCGAGTTTCGCTAAACAAAGATATGTTATTGAAATATTATATAAACTATCCATTATGAATAGTAATAACCACGTTTTCATATTTTATTTATTTTATCTTTCATAATGGACTTCATTTTTGGATTCTGAATATCGAAATTATCCTAGGGTGAATTTTTCCAATTTTTTGAAAAACATTCAATTTTTGATGAATAGTGAAAAACATTAAGTTATAGTTTAAAACCGAATTTTTATTTAAATAATTATTTATTTTATATTAATTTATTTTAGGACAAAATAGATAAATAATATCTAGATAGTTTCTATTTAATTCATTGGAGTCATTTTATAATAATTGTAGATATATAAAAATATTATTAAACTTTTCACAGTCTTTTACCCATCTCCTCGGAGAATTTGAAAATTCACATAAAACATAATTTTACTACTTATGTGAGTGGAATTTCAAAAATATGAGACACGGTTAATATCATGCAGTAAAATTTCGTTCAATAAGATAAATATAGTTTTTGGTGAATAGTATCTTTTAACTTTTATTTACCACAGTTAAAAGTAAATAGGGTAATTAAGGGTAAAAATGATATTATTATTATCCTAACAAATGTTCTAATTCTATTGTATAAGTTTAATTCGACCAAAAACAACTTTAGGAATAAAATATTACCCTTTAGGTATACATGGATTAGATTAGGACATTTATTTTTATTTTTTTTAAAGAAGAGTTAAAATTGTAAAAATCAATGTTTAATAAATAAAACATTATTAATATAGGGTTATACATAAGATAAATTAGACTATAAATATTCATTATAAATATAAAACTATTTCCTACATAATGGTGTTTTATTTATATTTTTTAGACATTATATAATTAAATTTATTTATAACACAATGATGATGCAGTAATTACATTATTAATGAAATACTAACATAATTGATATTATAAATATCCAAATAAATATAATTTGAGACCTTTTATGATTTAAAATAATTTTATAGGTTAATATAACTTATTATGGTTGGTTAGATAATTTTTTTTCTAAGTTATAATTTTGTTATGAGTTTATCAAAAACAAAATACCAAATAGTTTCAAAATTGGCATAAAAGAGTTTTTAAAACAGATATTATATTATTAATTGTTATTATATTCATAAAAATATAATTTTCAATAAAAAGACTTATATAATGATATTTTTATAATTAATTAACCACTTTTGGTTCGCTTGGATTTATATAGTTTGTTTATTAACCATATAGTGTAAGAATATAAGAAGACACAATAAAAGTTAAATTATTTAACTTAGAGTTAAATCTAAATGGTAAGGATAAAATGGTAACCTAAACTTGTATAAAACCTATTGGTTGAGAGGATTTAGACCCATACCCACCCTAGCCTCGAAATAAGTCACTTTGGAGCCATTTTAAGCCGAATATAAATTTATTATAAAATAATATTTTATGTTTTTTCTAAGATGCCCCTAAACCCCCTTATAAAAGGGCACCTCATCCCTCTCCTCTTCAGACAAAATTGAGCCTTAAATCTCGGAAAAACACTGACCATTTGAATTCTAAACTTCCATAGAAACCTACTAGAGTTTTTTTTCTTCTTCAAAGACCAAATTTAGTGCCCTACGAGGAGGTTAAGAGGAGGCAAGTCAAAGAAGAGGCAATCTCTTCTACCGATTCTTTCAAGTTTCATTATTCTTATACTTAATATTATTTAGTTGTTTCATTATAAATTAATAACAAAAGTATAACTAATATACTGATATGTTATTATAAATATTAAATAAACCCATTTATCCTTTTATCCATCCTACGGAAAATGAAATCACCGCGCGTGCGTATGTACGGAATACCGTCTCCCCGCTATGGTGTAATCTGTGTTTCCACCACCACCTTACTTGAGTGGGTATAATTTTGAAAATAATAACTATATATGGTTGTTATAAGATGATACCAATTCTGAAATATTATATTAACAACACCAGTTACATTCAATGATAATGGGAACGATATCATCGCTCGTGCGTACGTACGGATTACCGTCTCCAAGACGCGATGAGATTCATTCTCTATGTTTACCATTCAAGAATGATTATAAAGTATATATAAGGAATAATAATGATATATATGACATAATAATACTACTTGATTTATGTATATATATATATATATATATTTCATCTACTAACTTCCATTAAATTCAATAAGGAAAGGAAAAGAGCGTTCATGCGTACGTACGACCTCCTGTCCCCATGAACGGTGTGTTTCATTTCATTTATCTATATATTATATATATATATATAATGAATATATATGATATATAAATCATTTTTTACATTTTTAAAGTAATTAAATCATTATATAAGTAATATCAAGAACAAAAAGTCTAAACACGTACGATAAATGAAATGATTTTACCCAAAACACTGCTTTAACATGGAATTGACAAAAGAACGGGTAATATAAAGTCATAAGTGAATCATATATGATATCATAAATATTATTATGGTTATGTTACAAGTTAATAACATGTTTAAACCCACTATATTGGATTCTCAGACTCAAATGGAAGAAATTGGACAGGTAAGGGATAATTTGGAAAATCTCATTTTTAACCGAGAATGCTTATACGTGAGTATTTACTGGGGTTATGTTTATCATCCGTGTCCATGTTTTCTAAAAAATGATCTCATAAAATGTTTACTATTCTTATATTTATGTTTAAAGTCTTTTTTATCCTTTTTTTACTTTTTACCACATTTTATGGAAGGAATATTTCCTTTGGATACCATATAAGGTACTTTTTGAATTCTCCTGCAAAAGTAAGAGAAGAATGTTTTTTTAACTTATACGGAATGAATTGATTTTTACAGTTTCATAAAGAATTATTTTAGTGAATCTTCCTCTACAAAATTTCATGATTATTTTCAATAAAATCATTTTCTTTAAAAATTTCATGGCATTTTGAGAAAAGAAAGTGATTTAGAATAAGAAAGTATATTTTCCTCAATAATTCATTTCAAGTGTTTTATAAAAACTATTTTCCATCTAAGATGACATTATTTAGTATGTATATGATTCAAGTATAATGATTATATTATTTTCATGGATTGATTTTTCTTTTTATGAAATGATATCCATTTCATTTATATGGATAATGTTATGATGGGATTTTGTTTATGAAACCCATGTTATTCTTTGGGTTATGATGAATGATTATGTTCATTTTGTGGAACAAGAAATAATGATTCCATTATGAGATTGGTGGGTCATATATCTCCTCCAATTCATTGGGTAATGAGTTATATCTCATGATATAGACGTGGATGGAACGGCAAGTTAATCTGGTTCAGTGATATAGGACTGGAATGAGGAGTGAACTCGATTAAGTTAGGGACTTTGTCCACTTTGATGGTCTTGGAACCAATTACATGGATACTATGAAAATCATTTCATGTACATAATTGTTTGCCACAATTTCATGTTTTATTTTATCATGATTAATTTACCTTTATGATCTATGACTTATGCACTGCCAAGATTTATGTCATTGCTCAATATTTTGATGTATTATGTTCATGTTTTTATGTTCAAATGTTTATGGATTGTTTTTATGTTCTCCATGTTTACCCTTACTGAGCATTTGAGCTCACCCTTTTTATGTTTTATTTTCCCCTAGGATATAAAGAATGGTTTTAGGTAAAAAAACCAATGGGGAAGATCTTTATGGGAGATGTTGAATATCTTTCACCATGATTTGAAGATTATGTACCGAGATTCCAAAGACACTAAACTAATATGGTTTTTGGGCGTCTGTTTTTGTAATTTATTAAGTATTCCGAAAAAGTAATGTAATTTCTATGTAAGTCAAGTATGGGTCTCTGCAGTTGGTATCAGAGCGAAGGTTTTGTTATCCTTCGGAAACTAGGATGCGAAAACTTTAGTGAGGTCCCTAGAGATATTTCTAAGGTATGTCTAGGGATGTCTCTAAGGATACGTATAAGTATAGGTTATAGTCCTAGAATTACGGTAACGATCTTACAATTAATCCTAAGATGCTAGATAATTAAATTACTCCCCCTTTATTATGTTGTTTTCCTAGTATGATTTTTTCCTCTCACGCTATTCCTTTTGGGTTTTAGACGATGGCTGGAACCTGAAGGAACCGTATTGATTAATGTAATGTACATGGCAATGATTGTCCTCCCGAACAACCAAATGTGATGGGAGATGGAGTGAAAAATATTATTTCTATACATACATAAGCTATGAATCATTCTGGACTTCCAAATCAGCAAATAAAGGAACAATATTCTATTGAGTCCTTCATGAGGCAACATCCACCTTCTTTCAGTGGGTCATCTGATCCACTTGTTGCTAAACAATGGATCAGAACCATTGAATATATATTTTCCATACTTCGCTATTCGAAATAGGAAAAAGTCATTCTGGCTATTTACCATTTAGAAGGTGAAGCAGACCAGTGGTGGACTTTAATTAAGAATATGAGGCCCCATGATGAAATTGAATCCATTGAATGGGATGAGTTCAAGAACATATTTTTCAATAAGTACTTCCCTCTTATTTTTCAAACAAAGATGGAAAAGGAGTTCATTGAGCTTAAACAAATGGATGATGAATCTGTTGGTATATATGAGGTGAATTTTACAAGGCCTTCAAGGTATGAATCTGGATTTATCTTCCAACCTGAAAGTAAAGTTGATTGATTCTTTAGTGGCTTAAAACCATGTCTCAGAAGGGTATTAGATATAAGAGACTTCAATAGCTATGAAGAAATTGTGCATTGTGCAATCTAGGTAGAACTGGAAGTTGGTGTTACATATCCATCTCATGGTTTTGACAAGAAACGAAAGATGGAGTTTAAGGAAAAATCTCATAACAATGGTGAAAAGAAGTTGAATGTTTCTTTATGCTAAAAGTGTTGAAATAAGAATGATGGAGATTGTATAAAAGGTACTAGATAATGTTTCAAGTGTTGAAAATAATTTCCTCGAACAACTGAGTGCTGATGTAATGGGAAAAAGGTTGCTAAAGATGTGAATAGAAAAAAAGACTACAGAGAACACACCACCAACACTTCAGTGCTTCATGGGCAAGGAAGTAGGGCATTATGCTAATCAATTCCCTAATCCAAAGGTTAATTATGATTGAAATCAACAACCTCTTAAGGGAAAGGACAAAGGGAAGTCACATGCATTCACTATTGGTGATGTTGAATATGACAATGATGTGGTGGAATTATTATGTGTTTATGTAATGGGATTCCCAAATAATGTTGTATATAGTAACATTGAATATTGGAATATTTATGTATTGGTTTATTGTGGTTTTCAATAATTTTATGGAACCGGTAACCATGAAAAGTGATTGAAATATTTCTGGAAAGAAGATAAAATGTGCATAATGAAGGGATAATGAGAAAATAATATGTATGATAGTATTCCTACGCTCATGACTCATATAAGGACAAAGTGTTATCATGGTTTGAGTATATTGAAATTTTGGGATTTTGGTATGTGTAAAGAGTTAACTTTTGACAGCATTCATGTTTTCACTAAGGTTATATGGTAATTAATGTTTCAGGAGAATACATGACTAAGGTATTCACATGATTAAAATGCAATCAATAAGATATATCTTATGAAATATGGGGGATATATGATGGTATTCACATGCTTGTAAAGCGACCTTTCAAGTAATTGTTTTCCTTATACTATGAGATTGGACAGAAGTATTTTGGATAAGCATAAATATTGTAATTAACTAAGTTTGACATCATATAGTAGTTTTTAAGGCTATAAGTTTTTCGATATTATTTCTGGAATGTTATAATTGTATCGTTTTAGAAAAAGGACAACTTGCAAGATGGGCGACAACCCGTCATGTCGAACAAGGTTACAGGAATTGAACCCATAACCGAAGTGTGAAAGGCCTTTATCTCCTACCACTGGCATACAAGATACCCTGGTCAGTAGAAACTAGTTTTACTTTATTAAGAGGTATGATAGATGATGTATAAGCCCATTTTTGGAACCATATATGATTAATCTCACCGTAAGATGGGCTTATGTATATAATGTTTTCTAACCTTATGTTTGAGACAGATGGAATGACCTACCATTCTATCGCATGATCTTCTAAAACTTCAGGGAAAACAAATTCAACTTCATTTCATTAAGAGATGAAGTGTAAATTTTTCAAGGCACAAACAATAGTGAGATTTTACCGAAATCAAGTAAGTATTTATTATAATTAAAAAAATTCTTCAACATTAAGGAAATGATCTTTAAAACAAAAAATTTTGTCGTAGTGCCCTCATATCTGATGAATCAGATGGTACCTTATATCATCAAAAATTTATGTCTTTGTGATTGTTGTCTTTTTCATAGCCATGTTCTCTACCACTCTTCATCCAAACATAATGGTTATATTTCTCTTCCATGTATATATTTTCACCTATATTATCCTAAGTGTAAACCCAGTGATGAGTTACTTTGGGTATCCGTTATGTTTCTAAGGTTCCTTCATAAAATGATGATTTAGTGTTCCTTTTAAGATTTTGTTTTCAATGAAAGAAACCTTCAAGTAAAAAACCATTTATAACCCTAATGAATTTTGAGGGTGAAATTCAATTTAAGGGGGTAGAATGTAACACCCTAAGATTTTATGAGAATCATTCTTTTTAATTTCTTTGATGTCTTGTGTTGTACGTTACACCAAGATTATCTTGCACTATACGGATCACCATATTAGCTTGTAGTATATGCAACACTATTCTTCGCTTGCATTACATGCATGAGCAACCTTCCCTAATAGCTTGTGTTGTACGCAATATCGAGTTTCACTAAACAACGATATGTTATTAAAATATTATATAAACTAGCCGTTATGAATAGTAATAACGACTTTTTGAAATTTTATTAATTTTATCATTCAAAATGGAATTCTTTTTTTGATTCGGAATATCGAAATTATCCTAGGGTGAATTTTATGGTATTTTTCTGAAAACATTCAATTTTTGATGAATAGTGAAAAACAATGAGTTATAGTTTAAAACCGAATTTCTATTTAAATAATTATTTATTTTATTTTAATTTATTTTAGGTCAAAATAGAAACATAATAACTAAATAATATAAATGTAATTCATTGGAGTTATTTTATAATAATTTTAGATATATAAAAATTTTGTTGAACTTTTCACCGTCTTTTACCCTTCTCCTAGGACAATTTAAAAATTCACATAAAACTAAATTTTGCCTCTTCTGTGAGTGGTATTTTGAAAATCCAAGAGATACGGTTAATATCAAGGAGTAAATTTTGGTTCAATAGGATAAAAATAGTTTTTGGTGAATAGTAACTTTTAACTTTTATTTACCACGGTTAAAAGTAAATAGGGTAATTAAGGGTAAAAATGATATTATTATTATCCCAAAACATGTCATAATTCTATTTAATATGTGTAA
This sequence comes from Viscum album, assembly GCA_963277665.1. NCBI lineage: Eukaryota > Viridiplantae > Streptophyta > Magnoliopsida > Santalales > Viscaceae > Viscum > Viscum album. The sequence goes on along the minus strand of OY728165.1, from coordinate 62,925,372 downwards.
TTAAACCAAAAACAACCATAGGAATAATATATTACCCTTTAGGTCCACATGGATTAGATTAGGACATTTATTTTTATTTTATATAAAGAAGAATTAAAATAGTTAAAATCAATGTTTAATAAATAAAACATTTTTAATATAGGGTTTTACATAAGAAAAAATCTACTATAAATAATAATTAGAAAGATAAAACTATTTCCTACATAATGGTATTTTATTTATATTTTTTAGATATTATATAATTAAATTTATTTATGACACAATGATGATGCAGTAATGACCTTATTAAAGAAATATTAACAAAATTGATATTATTAGTATCGAAATAAATGTAATTTGAGACTTTTTATGAATTAAACTAATTTTAGAGGATAATATAACATATTAGGGTTTTTTAGATAAATTGTTTTTGATGTAATTATGCTGTTATGAATTTAACAAAAACAAAATACAAAATAGTGTCAAAATTGACATAAAAGAGTTTTTAAAACAAATATTATATTATTAATTGTTATTCTATTCATAAAAATCTAATTTTCAGTAAAAAGAAATTATAATGATAGTTGTATAATTAATGAACCACTTTTAGTTCTCTTGGATGTACGTAGTAATTTTATTAACCATATATTGTAAGAATACAAGAGGACATGGTAAAAGTTAAATTATTTAACTTAGAGTTAAATCTAAATGATATGGTTAAAATGCTAAATTAAACATGTTTAAAACCTATTGGTTGAAAGGATTTTGACCCATAACCACCCTATACTCTAAATAAGTCACTTAAGATCCATTATAAACTGAATATTAATTTATTATAAAATAATATTTTATGTTTTTTCAAAGGTGCCCATCACCCCCTTATAAAAGGGAACATCCTCCCTCTCATCTGCACACATATTTGAGCCTTCAAGCACGTACAAACCATTCCCATTTCATTTATACAATTCCATAGAAACCTATTAGAGGTTCTTGTGTTTTCAAATACCAAATTTAGTGCCCTATGAGGAGGTTAAGAGGAGGCGCGTCAAAGAAGAGGTAATCTCTTATACCGATTCATTCAAGTTTCATTATTCTTCAACATACTCTTCTTTAGTTGTTTCATTATAAAGTAATAACATCAGTATAACTATTATACATATATTTCATTATAAATATTAAATAACCCCATTTCACCTTCTATTCATCCTATAGAAAATGAAATCACCCTGCGTACGTAAGTACGGAATATCGTCTCCACGCCGTGGTGTAATCTGTTTTTCCACCACCACCTTAATTGGATATGTATTATATTGTAAAGAATAAATATATATTGTTATTATAACATGATAAAAATTCTGAGATATTATATCAACCACTCCAATTCTATTCAATAATAATGGGAAAGATATCATCGCTCGTGCGTACGTACGGATTACTTTCTCCAGGACGTGATGCGATTCATTCTCCATGTTAACCATTCAAAAATGATTATAATGTATATATAATGAAAAATTATGATATATATGACATAATAATTCTACTTTATTTATGTGTATATATATATATATATGTCATCTACTTACCTCCATTCAAGTGAATAAGGAAACGAAAACTGCATTTATGCGTATGTACGGCCTCCTGTCTCCATGAACGGTGTGTTTCATTTAATTTATCTATCTATTATATATATATATATATTCTGAATATATATGATATATAAATCATTTTTTACATTTTGGAATTAAGTAAATCATGATATATGTAATATCAAGAACAACAAGTCCAAACACGTACGATAAATGAAACGATTTTACCCAAAATGCTACTTTAACATGAAATTGACAAAAGAACGGGTAATATAAAGTCCTAAGTGAATAATATATGATTTCATAAATATTATTATGATTTTTTACAAGTTAATAATATGTTTAAACCCATTATACAAGAGTCTCAGACACATAAGGATGAAATTGGATAGGTAAGGGATAATTTGGAAAATCAAATTTTTATCCGAGATTACTTATGCGTAAGTATTTACTGGGGTTATGTTTATCATCCATGTCTATGTTTTCTAAAAAATGTTTTCAGAAAATTTTTAATATTCTTCAATGTTTGTTTAAAGTCATTTTTATCCTTTGTTGACTTTTTACCACATTTTATGGAAGGAATCTTTCCTTTGGTAACCATATAAGGTACTTTTTGAATTTTCTAGAAAAAGTATGAGAAGAATGTTTTTTTAACTTATACGGCGTGAATGTATTTTTTGGTTTTCATAATGACTTATTTAAATGAAGCTTCCTTTAAAAATTTCATGATTTGTTTTCAACAAAATCATTTTCTTTTAAAATTTCACGGAATTTTGAGAAAAGAAAGTGATTTAGAAGAAGAAAGAATATTTTACTCAAGAATTCATTTCAAGTGTTTTATAAAAACAATTTTCCATCTAAGATGAAATTATTTAGTATGTTTATGTTTCAAATATAATGTCTATATTATTTTCATGGTTTGATTTTTCTAATGATGAAATGATATCCATTTGTTTTATATAGATAATGTTATGATGGGATGATGTTTATGAAACCCATATTATTCTTTGGTTTATGATGAATGGTTGTGTTCATTTTGTGGCACACAAAAGAATGATTTAATTATTATATTGGTGGGACCTATATCTCCCTCCAATTCATTGGGTAATGATTTATATTTCATGAGATAGACATGGATGGAACGACAAGTTAATCTGGTTCAGTGATACAGGACTGGAACGAGGAATAAACTCAATTCAGTAAGGTAATTTTTTCACTATGATGGCTTTGGAAGCAATGCCTTGGATACTATGGAAATCATGTCAAGTTCATAATGGTTTGCAACAAATTCATGTTTTATTTTATCATGAGTAATGTACCTTTATGGTCTATGACTTATGCACTGCCAATATTTATGTCATTGCTCAAGATTTTGATGTTTTACGTTTATGTTTTTATGTTCAAATGTTTATGGTTTGTTTTTAAGTTCTCCATATTTACCCTTAATAAGAATTTAAGCTCACCCTTTTTATGTTTTCATTTGCCCCAGGATTTAATGAATGGTTTTAGGTAAAAAACAAAAGTGGAAGATCTTTATGGGAGATGTTGAAGATCTTTCACCATGATTTGAAGATTATGTTCTGAGTTTCCAAAGACACTAAACTAATACTATCATTAGGCATCTGTTTTTGTAATGTATTAAGTATTCCAAAAATGTAATGTAATGTATATGTATGTCATGTATGGGTCTCTACATAAAAAAACTAAAAAACACCCCTCTCTTCCACTATAAATACCACCCCTCACCACCTCTTCTTCCCACCCCGCCAAAGAATTTATTCTTTCCAATTTCTACTTAATTCCTCTTCCATACCTATTCCCTATATCTCTATCTTTTTGGTATCACCAAAAGACCATTCTCATGTTCTTTAAAGAGGATCTCAAGGGGGAGTAGTTTAAGATGTAAAATCCTCTTTCATTTTCTTTTAATTACATTTGAATTTATTTTATTTCTTATCCTATCCTCACCTCCCTATTCCAAGGATTCATGTTAACTACATTATATTTTATATACTATAATATTATTATTATAATGTTATATCAACCATAAATTCTCTTCTCTTTCACTTTTATTCTAAAAATTAAAACATCATCCATGAGGTGTTGATTTACCACCATTGTGGACGATGAGTTTTAGTTCTTCAATTTTTTCTTTCAAGGCTATTCATAAACCCATTTTTATGTTTAAACCAAATTATCATATGTTTATTACAACTTATTTATTATTATGTAACTAATATATATAAGTAATATTAATTATGAATGCAAAACTAGTGTGTGATGATAAAATAAAATTCCAAAATAATATAAACAATTATCATTAATGTTTTATCTAATAAAACCTTATTATAATTAGACAAAAATGATAGATAAGACTATTTAATAATATTTAATTTCATTAATAACTTTTAATTTCAATTCTGAAAAACTATTCCCATTTTACATGATCTTTCATACATGTATACAAGGGAACTAATCATGAAAACCAATGAAATGAACACACCCAAACAACACAATTAAATATTATACCTCATCATAATAATGCCATAAATTAACAAAATATAATTATAATAAATAAAATTCATGTTTAATAGTTATTTAATTAAATAATTAATTAATATAATTTCTTTATCCAAGATATCATGTAAAAGTGAAGAAAACTTTTGACCATAAGGTAAGGGTTTCTCATCTCACTTTTATTTCTGGGAGATTTCCCTTATTCGCCACTTATTTATTTTTTGTGGTGTATGTATACTTCCATTTGTTATATAATATCATTAATCTATTTTATATTTATGGTATTAAATTCTTCATTTAATTATTTCTAATTTTTGGGTCAAACAATTCGATTGATTACAAAGTGGTAAGGGTTTCTTCTAAAACCTCTATTTTTTCTTTTAGGGTATGGTTTCTCTCTTTTTCCCCAATGTAATTATTAATTATTCTTATTTACTCCTATATTTAATTTTTATGTTCTAAGGATATGTACCTAGATTAATTATTCTTTATTTTTTGGGTAATTACATGTTTTATAAGATTTCATTCTCAATTACTCTTGATAAGCAAGCCTAGTTAAAGGGAACATCCCAATTTCTTTTCCATTTTCAGGTTTACTCCCTAAAATGTTGTAAGGCAAAAAAAATTTACCAAACATATATATTTTTATCATTAAAACAATTTATTTCATTTCTAGGTTTATTGAAACAATTACTCTTTGTTTGTTTTAACGACTCATTTATATTTACCCTTAAACTGTATTAAAGCGGCTCATTTATAATTTTTCATAAACACTCTTTCACTTCAGTTGACAAATTTCAGTATGAATATTCTTTTAATAATCCTTAAATATAATTTTATTCTATTTTAATTTCTCTTATATACATGTTTATAATGCTATAATTATGACAATTACAAATTATTTTCTAAAAGAACTCTTCTTTACAAAGTAAAAATGTGTTTTCTGAAGAATTCTCAAGGATTTTATTGGAGTATTTTCAAATATTTCAACACCCTCTATTAAATATTATTCATAATTGAGAATGATCTCTTATGTTAACATATAAAAAATTATATTTAATGGTTTATGATTATTTTTACCAGGTATAATCTATCTTAAACCAATCCCCACATTACTCTAGATAGTTTATGATTATGTTTTCTGATGGGGAATATTATTTGTATTTCATATTATAGATTCATTATGAATTTATATGTTGATTTCATCCCACTCGATTTATAAGAGGAATTAATTGGATTTATTAAGTGATGGATGGGCATGTTATATCCCCTCTATGCATCGGTAGGTCTCGTGAGACAAACGAGGTCAATTTTCTTCCCATTTATGAATGGTGTATTGGAAAAAGCCTTAACGGTATGTTTATTCTGTCTAAAATTAGGAATTACCTCATTATGATATTATTAATTGATAATAAATGTGATTATCCAAATATTATAATGTCTATTTTTAGGATTTATTCTCAGGTGATTGTTTATATTGCATTATTTTGATCAACTTTTATTCCCAGTTTACTATGTTCAAGTTTAAGATTTAATGACATGTGTTGTTATATATTAACATTTCCGTATCATTTATGTTTATATATTATAATATATTATTTACCCTTACTAATCATCTTATCCCACTCATTTCTTAGGTTTTATTTTTCCCCAGGATGCAAAGATGAGTATTATTAATGTCTTAAAAAAGAAAATCTTGGATTTTATGGATGTTTCCATTAGAGTTTATATGTTTTTTCTGTTCAAGTTGATTTCTAGAACATATGTTGGTATCTGGTTTTCCAAAAGCTACTAAACTATTTGGTCCTTTGTGATGTGACTTCCCTATTTATTATACCAATTTAATAAAGTAATTCACTGACTCTGGGATAATGGGGTTAGGGTCTTTACACCAAGAGAAAATCAGATGTGTGGGGTTTTCATCCCTTAACAGGGTACTATATGAGGATTATGGTAGAATTATATAAGAATCCATCCCCTTTAACCACCTTGATGTGAAAAGGTAAACCTTTTACCTTGACTGAGTAGTTTTAGTGATCCTTCTAGGTATTGTGTCTAAGGCTAATTATTTATCCTTTTTTGAGACTACCTAAGGAGGTCTTGGAGTACATAGTGTATTATGAAGCCTCATGATGTGGTATCAATTTCATGTTGATTCTATAGTAGGTAGTTATGATATATGGTTTGTGGTATTGGAGACCCCATGAGAGAAACTACATGAGTCATGGCCAATAAATGGAAGTGTTAGTCTTTACTCTGATGATGTAGAGGTGTTATCTTCTAGGAGAGTGCTTGGTGGTTCACTTATACAACCATAGTCTCAGATATGTCTTCAGGTAGAGAGACTTAATCCTAAGATATAGGTTCTGGTTGGACGTTCTATAGGATAATCAATTTGAGATATTCTGTACTTTTAGGAAGGGAAACATGGTAGAATATTCCCTTAGTATGAAATCATGTGCTTGTTTGGTGCATGATGTGTCTAAATAGTTTTCTTCTTTGTAGTTGACCCTGGTTGAGCATGAGGGCACAACATTTCTTTAGTAAATGGTGTTTATTCCTCATCTTTTTCAGCATGTGAGAGATTCCTAGTTAAGAGATGTCGACTATGAGGTCTTGTGTGACTAGATATTCCTAATAGTTTCACCCAATGGATTTTTTAAATGATTTAATCATGTCATCCTTTTCTAGTGATGGAATGTGTCCTTTGTAATGTTGCAGGAGGGATGATAATATATTTCATCACATCTCCATTTTTGGTACATCCTGATGTGGGAAATATGTATAGAGACCATTATACGTAATTTTGGTGGGTTTTCATGAGATAGAGTGTGGTTGAGCTCATCTCTTGGTGCCTCACCTGTTAGTAGGTGAAGGTTGAGCACTAGGTTCTGGATAGTTTATAGCGGCCCCTTTAGATCTCAGTGTGGAAATGGGACCGAATACCTATGGACATTGTGATAGGTATTCCATGGAAATCAAAGGTATATGACACTATATAGTTATATTTGACCGACTCAAGAAGTCGGAACACATCTTTACTATAAGTAATTAGAGTTTGGTGAAGAGTTTGGGGTGGATGTACGTTCGGGAGATTGTTCACCTTCACGAGGTTCCCTCAATTATTGTCTTTTCCTATATTGTGTGGTTCACATCATGGATATAGAGAGTCTTATATGAGGAATTTTAGACCTAGATAAGAATGATTACAGCCTTCCATCCCCAAATATATAAGAAAACCAAGCACACTATACAGGTGTTGGTGGATATGTTAATGGATTTCATGTTAGACTTTTTCCAGAGCTAGGAGGATCACATTCTCTTGGTAGATTTTATGTACAATACTATCTACCACTATATAATCACATGGTAACATTTGATTCCCCTTATACAAGACCTTTCATGTCACCATTTTTATAGATAGAGATTGATGAGATGTCTTTTTTGGGTCCATAGATGGTGTCATAGATGAAAGAGAAGGTAAAGGTCATTCATGAGCAAATGAGGACAACCTAGAATAGACAGAAAACTTTTGCATATTGACGTCATAGGCCCTTGGATTTCGATAAAGGATACCATGCTTCCCTGATAGTCTCACCCTCAATAAGATTTTAGAGATTTTTTTAGGGAGTTAAGTTATCCTAAAGGTTCATTGGGTCGTTCAATATCTTGTTGAGGGTTGGATAGGTTTCTTAAACCTCCTTTCCTGACCCTCACAATTGGAGCAGATGAACGGTGTCTTCAATATATCACATCTAAGGAGATATGTGTGTAACCCTATGCATGTTATTATCCAGGGAAACCAGACATCGCGGATAGATCAATATTGTGGAGCACCCAATTTTGATCGATGATTGATAAGAAAGAACTTTGTATGGATGGACCATCCCATTGGTTCATGTGTTGTGGTTTCATGGGAGCTTGAAGGAGATATCCTATGTGTGGGAGAGCCAGATACGGTCACATTGTCCCAATATTTTTGTTTATTTTTTATTTTTGTTGAGGAAAATATTAGAGGATGGAATTGTGTATTGATTCTTTTTTTTCTTGTAATAATTTCAAATACTTATAGATATATTTTTTTGGGTAGTTGCTATGATGGTGTGTGATTCTGAGGCCCGATGTACCCAGAAATAATTTTATAGAAATATTAAATAATTTTTATATTACACATGCACAATTTCATAAATAATATTGGATGACTCTTAAATAGAATATCAAATTAGAAATAAAGGACCATTGTTTAATTTCGAATGTGAGGTTTACCCTAGGCATTACCTAAAAAGAGTAAGTGCAGGGCAGTCAGATAAAAAATAACATGGGTTGTTGTCATGAGTTAAATAAATAATTAAAGTAATTTATTAAATTTAATTAAACTAAAAATATTTTCCTATTGATAAAAATTTAGGGTAGGATCTTCAGGTTTAGCCTCATAACTCTGGTATCATTGAGAGCTATTCTCTCACCCACTCATTGGAGAAGCAGAATCTGATGATGATGGAACTCCAGATCTAGTCAGATCGAGGCACAGTGAACGCAAAGACTTCATCCATTTTTGGTGAGAGAGTAATTCATAAAATAAAAATTCTAACCTAGGTATTACTCACCAATTTTTTATTCTTCCAAGATTTATGAAATTTTTTGAGAATGATCATATTTATTCTTGATCTGCATTCAAATTACATGCCTTTTCATGTTCCCAGGAACTAGTTTTAATTGATTATTCAATTCTATCTCACCATAGATATATGTGATTGTGTTTATTGGAAAATAAATATTGTCCATAAATCATTCACATTTTTTGTGATTTTATCCTATTAATTAATCATGTTCTTCACTGATTTTCCTATGAGTTCTTGATTTGAAAATTTTTGGCAAGACCGAGCCCGATTGGACCCCAAAAATCATAGAAGATTCATGTATGATGAATGGAATGAAAAATTAGGGATGTATTCATATGAAAAATAGGATGTTGATGATTCAACCAAGGATCGAATTATCAGTGATGTGGTTGGAGAATAATGGAGGCATGGAAGTGCAAGGTGTTTCGTACGGGCATTGTATATATCAATGGGAGTTTGATTTCCAACCATTAGAGGGACATAAATGATGATCATAGGTAGTTTCCTTCAATTATGGGATTCCTGGAGGTGATATCTGAGGTAGCATGGCCAGATCTAAAGAATTGATGCTTATATCTTGATATCTATAAAAATTCTTAATACACTCCATGTAGTTCAAAAGAACACATGTTGTGTAGTCTGGTTTCTGCAATGGCAAGGGTTTCTCTCATTTTTAAATATGAAATTCCTTATGGTAGGGCCACACAACATGTATCTCTCCCTAATTATACAAGCCATGTGATAAGATCACATGGGAAGGACCTCATCTAGAAGAACATGCCATGTACTAAAGTACATGGACAAGAGCAGTTTACACAGACATGGCCAAGGAGCACATGAAGGACCTCGAGTGGCTAATACATGTCGTTTATTCCACCAACACATTGTGTTGTGATACATGAGTAGTGAAACATGTAATGTAAGGGACATTTCTAGGTAGATTTGGATATCCCCTTCTCTCTAACTTGGGTTTCCGTGGTTTGAGAATATATATATATATATACATATATATATATATATATGCATCCATATCATTGAATTTTGATATTCTATGTATTTGGGTTGAGCTATATACTATCTATATATTCCTATCGTAACTCTTACTACCCCCACCCCTTCATCTTTTGGGGTGTCTTACTAGGAATGAATATACTCATGCCTACATTTTATTTGACACATGTGTCATGTCTTATGCCGATTATTCATAGGTCAGTGATGATTGAAAAGGGGAAAAGGGGTACCTTGTACATTGAACCACGTATAGCGGTCAGATCTTAGAGATCGGTAGTTGGATCTCTCTGCATTTTTCTATTCTAGTTTTTTTAGATTGGGACATATTTACTGTAGAGTCCCATAGCTTGAGATACATAGAAATTATATTACCTTTTCTGAATACTTAATACATGAAAAAACATACGCCCAAAGACCGTATTAGTTTAGTGTATTTGGAAACTCGAAACATAATCTTCTAATCAGGGTGAAAGATCTTCAACATCTCTTATAAAGATCTCCCCCTTTTTTTCTTACCTAAAACCTTTCTTTATATCCTGAGGAAAAGAAAACATAAAAAGGGGGAGCTCAAATTCTCAGTAAGGTTAAACAAGGAGAACATAAAAACAATCCATAAACATTTGAATGTAAAAACATGAACATAAGCAATGACATAAATCTTGGAAATACATAAGGAATGGATCATAAAGCAACATTAATCATGATAAAATAGCATGGGAATAAAACATGTAATTGTGTAAAACCATTAAGCACATGATATGATTTTCATAGTAGCCAAGGAATTTGTGCTAAGACCATCAGAGTGGAAACATTCCCTTACTGAATCGAGTTCACTCCTCGTTCCAGTCATGTATCACTAAACCATATTAACTTGCCATTCCGGCCTGTCTATCTCAAGAGATATAAATATTTACCCAATTCATTGGAGGTAGATATAGATACCACCCATCTCATAATGAAATCATTCTTACTTATACCACAAAATAAACATAAATCATTCATCATAACCCAAATAATAAAATGGCTTTCATAAATATCATCACATCATAAAATAATCCATTTAAAATAAATGAATATCATTTTTTCAAAAGAAGAATCAAACAATGTAAATAATAGAGACATTGAACTTGAAACATAAACATGTTAAATAACGTCATCTTAGAGGGAAAATAGTCTTTATAAAACACTTGAAATGAATTCTTAAGAAAAAATAAACTTTCTTCTTCAAAATCATTTTCTTTTCACAAAATTCCATACAATTTTAAAAGATAAGTATTTTTTTGAAAATAATAATGAATTCTTGTATATAAATCTTTATGAAAATTAGGCATTATTAATCTATAAAAAATCTGTTCATGCCGTATAAGTTAAAAAAACATTCTCCTCGTACATTTGCCGACAAATTCAACAAGTTCATTGTATGGTAAAAAAAAGAAATATTCCTTCCATAACACAATTTAAAAGTCAAGGAGGGGTAAATATGACTATAAAAATACATGGAATAATATTAAACACTTTATGAAAAAAAATTATGGACATGGATGAAAAATATAACCCGAGTAAATACTTTTGTATAGGAAATCTTGGATAAAAATGAGATCTGCAAAATTATCCCATACCATATATACTTGGTGTAAACTTACATGAATATTTAAATATCATATCCTTTATAAAAAAATCATAAAACACTCATGGGATGCTTAAACATCATACAAAAGAAATAGTTGGTGATTAAGGCATATGTCTCACAGAAATAAAAGTGAGACTAAATAATCCCTTACCTTAGGTCCAACTCCTTCCGTACGTGTTCGAAACTCCTGTATAGTGGGTTTAAACATATTATTAACATGTAACAGAACCATAATAATATTTATGATATCATATATTATTGACTTATGACTTTATATTACCTATTCTTTTATCAATTCCATGTTAAAGCAGTGTTTTGGGTAAAATCATTTCATTTATCGTACGTGTTTGGACTTGTTGTTCTTGATATTATTACTTATATCCTGATTTAATTAATTAAATAATGTAAAGAATGATTTATATATAATATATATTCATCATACATATATATGATAGATCGATAAATGGAAATGAAATACACCGTTCATGGAGACGGTAGGTCGTACATACGCAAGAACACTGTTTTTGTTTCCCTATTGAATTGAATGGAATTAAGTAAATGAAACGTATATATAAATAAATCAAATATCATTATTATGGAATATAATTTAAGATTATTTATTATATATACATTATATTCATTCTTGAATGGTTAACATAGAGAATCAATCTCATCGCGTTCGTGGAGACGGTAGTCCGTATGTACGCACGAGCGACAATATCATTCATTTGATATTAAGATCATTTATAATTTGACATTATATAATATATATATAATCATAATATTGTTATATTTAATATTTATATCATTTATACTCATTATTATACCCATCTAAATGATAGAAAGTTTTAATAACAAATTACACCACGACGTGGAGACGGTAAGCCGTACGTACGCCTATGTCGTGACTTTTTCATTAATATGATGGATAAAATAACTGATATGGTTGTACCATTTTTATAAAAAAATAAAAGTATATATAAGATACTGGTTTTATTATTTTAGAATAGAAACAACTAATAAGGAGGAAGTGGAAGAAGAAAGGAACTTGAAATAGGTGGTGAGATATTTACCTATTCATTGGGTTCTTCCTTTTGATTTGATCAATAGGGATCCTTAGGATGGCTTTCTGACTAAAGGATTGAATATATGAAGAATGGAGGATAGTTTAGAGGGTATTTGGGTAGGGTTTGGATGATAAAAATGGCTTTTAAGGTGTGAATTAGAGAGAAGGGGGAGTGCCCTTTTATAAGAGGGGTGAGGGGCACCTTAGGAAAAACATAAAATATTATTTTATACTACATTCATATTCGGTTTATAATGGATCTCAGGTGACTTATTTAGAGGCTATGGTGGGGATGGGTCTGAAATCCTCTAATCCAATAGGTTTTAAAAAATTTTATGTTACTATTTTAACCTTATCATTTAGATTTAACTCTAAGTTAAATAATTTATCTTTTACCGTGTCTTCTTGTATTCTTACACTATATGGTTAATAAACTTACTATAAACTATAAATCAAACCCCAATTGGTTCATTAATGTCATATATATTATTATATAAGTCTTTTGGACTAACCTTATATTTTTAGGACCAGTATATCAATTAATAATATAATATTTCTTTTAAAAACACTTTTATGTCAATTTTGACACTATTTGGTTTTTTTCTAAATTCATTAGTGCATTATTACTTCGAAAAAAATTCATATAGAAAACCCTAATATATTATATTAACCCATAAAATTAGTTTGAATCATAAAATGTCTCAAATTACATTTATTTGGGTATTTATAATATCAATTATGTTAATATTTCATTAACAATGAAATTATTGCATCATCATTGTGTCATATAAAAATTAAATTATATAATGTCTAAAAACAATAAATAAAATACCATTATGTAGGGAATATTTTTAGATTCATAATTAATATTTATAATAAAATTTATCTTATATATAACCCTATATTAAAATTGTTTTAGTTATTAAACTTTGATTTTAACTATTTTAACTCCTCTTTAAATAAAATAATAATAAATGTCCTAAACTAATAAAAGTGGACCTATAGGGTCATATTTTATTTCTAAGGTTGATTTTGGTCGAATTACACTTATCAAATAAATTTAGGACATGTTTTAGGGTAATTATAATGTCATTTTTACCCTTAATTACCCTATTTATTTTTAATTATGGTAAATAAAAGTTAAAAGTTACTAATAACCAAAAATTATTTTCATCTCATTGAAACAAATTTTACTTACTGATATCAACTGTGTCTCTCATATTTTTGAAATTAAAATCATAGAAGTAGTAAAATTAAGTTTTATGTAAATTTGCAAATGCTCCTAGGAGGTGGGTAAAAGACTGTAAAAAGATCAATAAACTTTTTATATATCTAAAATTATTATAAAATGACTCCAATGCATTACATTGAACATATATAGGTTTTATTTATATATTTTGACCTAAAATAAATATAAATAAAATAAATTATTATTTAAATAAAAATTCGGTTTTAACCAATAACTCAGTGTTTTCTATATTCATCAAAAAATGAAAGTTTTCAGAAAAATACCAAAAATTCACCCTAGGATATTTTCGATATTCCGAATCCAAATATGAAGTTCATTTTGAAAGATTAAATTTATAAAATTGAAAAAAGTTGGTATTACTATTCATAACGGCTAGTTTATATAATATTTTAATAACATGTCATTGTTTGGTGAAACCTGGTATTGTGTACTACACACGCTATCAAGGAATGTCGTGATTGCATGTAATGCAAGCCATGTCAGGGATGCGTGTAGTGAAAGATACCTTTGGTGTTGCGTATAACATAATAAAAACATATTTCATTTATAAATTAAACAAAATCTATACTTAATGTTGCGTAGAATAATTTCTACAAAACAAACTTGAAATTGTGTGTAACACGAGCCAATAATAGTGTTGCATATACTGCAAGATAATCCGGTGTTGTGTATAGTACAAGATAATCATGGTTTAGTATATAGTAGAAGACATCAATGAAATTAAAAAGAATATATCTCATAAAATATTAGGGTGTTACATTCTACCCCCCTTAAAATGAATTTCGCCCTCGAAATTCGTCGGGATTATAAATCGTTTACTACTTGAAAGTTTCATTTAGAGAAATCCACATCGAAAAAAGGAATACTATTACATAATTTTAAAAAGTTAAGTATAAAACATAGGGGTTACCCAAATTAAGTCATCACTGGGTTTCCATATAGGAGAACATTAGTGAAAATATGGATGTTGAAGAGAATTTTAACCATCATGTTCTGATGAAGAGTTGTAGAGAACATGGATATGAAAAAGCTAACAATCAAAACACCATAAATTTGTGATTAAGGTACCATCTGATTTCTCAAATATGAGGGTACTAGGACAAATTTTTTGGTTTTAAAAATCATTTCCCTAATGTTGATAAATTTTTGCACAAGGAGAAATACTTACTTGATATCATTATAATATCATTGTTGGTCATTCCATGAACAATTTCCACTTTATCCCTTTTTAAAGAAATGATGTTGAATTTTTCATTCTTGAAGTGTTAGTAGAACATGCGATAGGTTATTTCATTTGTCTCAAAAATTTATCAAAAGTTACTAAATATACATAAGTCCATCTATGGTGAGATTAACCGTATATGATTCCAAAAATGGACTTATACTTCAACTATCATACCGCTTAATAAAATAAATTTAATTTCTACTAACCAGGGACATCTTGTATGTACCACCCAAGATTTTTATGAGAAATATTTTGTTTTTATGTTATATACATCATCAAAGGAATAATTCGCTACACACAACACTATCCTGGCTTGCTTTACACGCAATCACAACCTTCCTCGATAGCATGTGTTGTACGCAATACCGAGTTTCACTAAAAAATGATATGCTATTAAAATATTATTAAAACTAACCGTTATGAATAGTCATACCCACTTTTTGAAATTTTATAAATTTTATCTTTCAAAATGGACTTCATTTTTTGATTGGAAATATATAAATTATCCTAGGGTGAATTATTGGTATTTTTCTGAAAACATTCAATTTTTGATGCATAGTGAAAACATTGGGTTATAATTTAAAAACCGAATTTTTATTTAAATAATTATTTATTTTAGTTAAATTTATTTTAGGTCAAAATTGATACATAATACCTATATAAGTTCAAATTAATTCATTGGATTCATTTTATAATAATTTTAGATATATAAAAATTTTATTGAACTTTTCACCGTCTTTTACCCACATCCTAGAAGAGTTTGAAAATTTACATAAAACATAATTTTACTAGTTATGTGAGTGGAATTTCAAAAATCTAAGAGACACGGTTAATATCAATGAGTAAAATGTGGTTCAATAAGATAATATTTTTTTGGTGAATCGTAACTTTTTACATTAATTTACTGTGGTTAAAAGTAAATAGGGTAATTAAGGGTAAAAATGGTATTATTATTACCGTAACACATGTGATAATTTTATTGGATAAGTTTAATTCGACCTAAAACAACATTAGGAATAAAATATGACCATTTAGGTCCACTTGGATTAGATTAGGACATTTAATATTGTTTTATTTAAAGAATAGTTAAAATAGTTAAAATCAAAGTTTAATAACTAATTTTTTTTAATATAGGGTGATAAAGAATATAAATTAGAATATAAATATTCATTAGATAGATAAAAATATTTCCTACATAATGGTATTTTATTTATAATTTTTAGACTTTAAATAATTTAATTTATTTATGACATAATGATGATGCAGTAATTACCTTATTAAGTAGTTGTTGTTGTTCATTTTTTATTCAAAAAGAAATAATGAATGGAAGCAAGACCCCTCAAGGGGGGCGGAAATGGTGAAGCCCGAGCACATACCCTAACACAAAGGAGGCACATTCTGCAGGGAGAGAGAGGGGAGAGTTTTAGGGGATGAGAGGGTCATCACTTCTTCCCAAGAGGGCAAGGGAATCTGCTGCGAAATTAGCCTCCCTCCAGCTGTGAGACAGACGAACTCCAAGTGGGATCCCATTCTGAACCTTCTGATAAAGAACGTGAGTTCCCACAGAACCCCACACCACCCTTTCATAATCTTCACGTGGGTATCCGAGTCCGTTTCTATTTCGGACATGACCATCTTCTGCCTTATGCATACCAACAGACCCGAGACCAGCGCCTGCACTTCCGCACACAAGGAGTTGCCAGGCCCATAATATGCACTGAAGGTGACGAGAACTGATCCAGAGGAATCCGGTAGCACGCCTCCCCCCTCATGATCCCTCCCATGCATGACCCATCAACGTTAATCATTAGTCCCTCAACCGGAAGATGCCATTTAACCCACTGACCACTCTTTTTTTCGAAAACAGGGGCGATGAAGAAGGTTGTTAATCGCAGTAATCGTCACTCCGCCTCTTATCTGAGAAGAAATCTCAAAAATGAGAGACTAGAGGCTAACCTGTAGAAACAGTAGTGTCCGACTCTCACCTCTCCGAACCTAGTTACGTGCCTCCCAAAGAACCCAACATAGAGCCACAAGGATGATTGTTTTAACCAGTTGTTCCTGTACAGAAGCCCCCGCACCGGAAAACCAGCACTCCACATAATCCTATAGCGAGAATTCTCCAACACCTCTGCATGGATTATACATGAACAGGGACCAAAGATGTAGTCCCCATTGACTCTGAAAGAACAGATGTTTCGCCGTTTCGCACATGTGATTGGTCCAATAGAAGCACCTCGAGGCCAAAGTAACACCCCGGAGTTGAACGCTGTCCTCCGTAGGTAATGCTCTGTTTCTGATCCTACAGAAAAGGAAATTCATTCTAATAGGAATACCTTTGCACCAGAGCGCTGGAACCCAAGAATTGGAGCTGCTACTTTCCTGGACGATACTCCTAAAACCTTGTGAGGAGAACCTCCCTGAGCTAGATGCCGAAAAGCATCATTTGTTGGGTTCATCACACATGAAAATATTCTCGAACACAGAAATTTGGTTATCGTTCAAAGAGGTATTTATCAAGTCAAAATCATCGCATGCATTACTGAAGTCAAAATAATATTTTATGTTTTTTCTAATGTGCCCCTATCCTCCCTTATAAAAGGGAACCTCCTCCCTCTCCTCCTCACCCCACACTGAGCCTTCATGCTTGGACAAATCTTACCAATTTCTCTTTTCCACTTCCCTAGAAACATACTAGAGGTCCTGGTCTAATTCAAAGACCTTCTTTAGTTCCCTAAGAGGAGGTTAAGAAGAGGTGCTTCAAAGAAGAGGTAATGTCCATTACCAATTGTTTCAAATTTATTTCTTCTTCTTCTTCCACTTCTTTAGTTTTTTCATTATGAAGTAATAACATCAGTATCACTCATATACTGATATTTTATTATAAATATGAAAAAAAAATATTTAACCTTCTATCCATCCTACGGAAAATGAAATCACCGCCTGTGCATACGTACAGAATACCGTCTCCATGTTGTGGTGTAATCTGTTTTCCACCACCACCATACTTGGATGGTTATAATGGTGTAAATAATAACTATATATGATTATTGTAAAGTTATATTGATTATTAAATTTTATATATACACTTCAATACAATTCCATGATCATGGGAACGATATCATCGCTTGTGCGTGCGTATGGCCTACTGTCTCCACAATGTGATGCGACTCATTCTACATGATATTCGATGCATAATGGTTATATAAATGAATTGAATGAATAAAGTTTATATATATTACACTAATAACATTCTGTAAATGAGGTATCTTTAACCTAAAAGGAATAATAATAATTTATTCGACAAAACACGCATAAGAACAAAAATCAATAAACACCCGAATAACAAGAAGCAATGAAATGTAACTAATACGAAGCTAAGAATATGACCATATATGATATCATAACAGTGAGTACGATTCTGGAATTAGTCAATAACATTATTTAAATCATTATACAGGAGGTTTAGACACGTACGAATCAAATGGGACCTAAGTTAAGGGATAATTATTCCAATTTCATTTTAATCCGAGATTGTTTATTCGTAAGTATTTTCTGGGGTTATATTTATCATCCATGTCCCTGTTTTCTAAAAATGGTTTCATGTATATTTAAAGTCCTTTTTACCCATTTTTTGACTTTTACTACATGGTATGTAAGGAATCTTTCTTTTGATTACGTTACGAGGTTATTTTTTTAATTTTCCGACCAAATTACGAGAAGAATGTTTTTCTTTAACTTATACGGCATGAATGGATTTTTAGAACATTTTTTCCATGAAGCATCCATTATAAGTTTTAAAGTTTATTTTTAATCAACTTATTTTAGTTTGAAATTGTATGAAATGTTAAGAAAGGAAAAAAATTGAAGTATGAAGGAAATTTTCCTCAAGAATGAAGTTCAAGTGTTTTATCAAAATTATCTTCCTTCTAAGATAATATAGGGTTCTGTTTCTATCCCTATTTTTACGTTGATTTGATTATGTTATGATGGAATTATTTTTAAGATGTCCTTTTATATTATATGGATTATGTTATGATGTAATGATGTTTAAGAATCCCATTTTTATTACATGGGTTATGCAATGATTTATGATTTTGTGGAACACATAAGAATGGTTTCATTATGAGATGCGTGGGACCTATATCTCCCTCCAATGCATTGGGTAATGATTTATATCACATTAGATAGACATGGCTAGAATGGCAGGTTAATCTGTTTCAGTTATACAGGACTAAAACGAGGAGTGAACTAGGTTCATAAATGTACTTTGTCCG
This sequence comes from Viscum album, assembly GCA_963277665.1. Classification (NCBI taxonomy): domain Eukaryota; kingdom Viridiplantae; phylum Streptophyta; class Magnoliopsida; order Santalales; family Viscaceae; genus Viscum; species Viscum album. Next base: position 62,906,210 of record OY728165.1, on the reverse strand, counting down.
CTATGATAGTCTTAGAAATGAGTCTTGACTACTAAGAAAAGATTCTCTATGATTTTGTGTGTATGCCCAAAAGATTCATGTTTTAAGTTATGATTATTGGGATTACATTTCAATACTATGATTTATCCCATGTTATGAAATTATGATCTCTTTTTCAGGTTAATATTTCCAAAATTTTATGTTCTTATAAATATGATGTGATTGATATTTCTTTTGTTTACCCTTACTGAGCATTTGAGCTCACCCTTTTGTATGTTTTTTTCCCAGGTCGGGAAGACGTGTATTAAGTTGGATATTCCAAAAATGGATTCTAGATATGATGAAATAAATGGGAGACAATGTAGATGCTTTATGAACTAGTTGTTTATTTTTCCCAGTTTCTAAAGACATTATACCTATACGATCCTATTATGGTTTTGTTATATGTTGTAATAAGTATGCTTCAACTATGAAGTAATAACAATGTATGTAAAGTATGGGACATTAAAGTTGGTATAAGAGGAAAGGTATAGTGAACCTTTGGAAACTAGAATGTGAATGCCTTAGTAAGAACCCTAAGTATATGTCTAAGCATAGAACACAATCTTAGTGTTTTATAAATGGCCATGAAAAACCTATGATAAGACCTTAAGTGTGAAATTTTATTCTTGATTATGTGGTTATCCTATTATAATTTGTGTTTCTCACACTATTCTTCTTAGTTTTAGTCAATGGATGGAACCCGAAGGAACCGTGTTAATGCTGAATGCGACGAGTAATGCAATGATTGTCCCCCTGAGCAACCAAACATTATGGGAGGTAGAATGAAAAATCTTGTTGTCATGCTTAAACAACTTTCTCAAGCTATGAATCATGAAGGACTTCCAAATGATCAAATAAAAGAGAAAAATTATGTTTAATTCTTCATGAGGTTGTGTCCACCCTCATTCAGCGGGTCTACTGAACCATTAGTGGCTGAACAGTGGATCCGTACCACTGAAAAGATACTTTCAGTTCTTTGAGGTTCTGAACATGATAAAGAATTCTTAGCAATATATTGTTTGGAAGGTGAAACTGATCAATGGTGGAATCTTATCAAGAATATGAGGCAAATGGATGAAATTGAATACATGGAATGGTATGAGTTCAAGAACTTATTTTTCAATAATTACATCCCTCATATTCTTCGAACAAAGATAGAGAAGGAGTTTCTTGAACTACAGCAAAAGGATGATGAATCTGTTGGTACCTACGAAGCAAATTTTACAAGACATGCAAGGTACGTTTCTGGGATTATTGTCCAACCTGAGAGTAAGATCAATCGATTCATTGGTGGATTAAAACCAAGTCTTTGAAGGGCGTTAGCCATAAGGGACTTCAATAGCTATGAGGAAATCATTTGATGTGCTCTCAAGGTTGAGATAAATATTGGAGTAACCCATCAGTCATATGCGTTTGATAAAGAGATGAAAACGGAAAATCAACGGAAAATCTAAAGAGCACACTGAAAAGAAGATGAGTTTTCCCTTTTTCTCAAAGTGTGGAAAGAAACATGGAGGGAGTTGTCTTAAAGGGACAAGTAAAATTTTCAAATTTTTTAAGGAAGGCCATCGGTCATTTGAATTTGGAAATGATGGAAGAAGATGTCTAGTGATGATAACAAAGAAAAGGCTACATAGAGTTCACCTCTTACACTTCAATGTTACAAGTGCAAGGAAATGGGGCATTATTCTAATAAATGCCCTAATCCAAGTGTTGTTGATGATGACAGATGTCAAAGAACTCTTAAGGCTAAAGGCAATGGAAAGTCACATGAAATTTCTATCAGCGATGTAATGTATGATAATGAAGTGGTGAAAGGTACACATATCATCCACTCTAATGTAGCAAATGTTTTATTTGATTCTGGATCCACCCTCTCTTTTATTTATGAAGAATTTTCTAATGGTATCGCCATATTACCTCATCTGTTAGATATTGAGTTAACTGTGACAACTCCTAATGGCACAAGAGTCGCATCAAAAGATTACAATTCTTCTCCGATTAAAGTTTGTGGGAATGTGCTTCCTGCAAATATTGTGATCCTTCCTATAGTGTAATTTTATGTGATTCTGGGCATTGATTGGATTTCTTTATATGATGCTCATATCAATTTCCAAAGAAGGGAAGTCACATTTTATATTCCAGATCAATCTATTATCATCTATCGATGCAAGGATGTACATTTCCTTATAGTAGAAATTTCTTCCATCTTATGGGTCTTGATTCTAATAAATGATGGTTATATATCTCACATGTTTGGAGAGAAACTCATGATTAAGAATATTCCCATTGTACGAGAGTTTGATGATGTCTTTCCGGAGGTGTTTCTTTGTCTTCCACCAAATCGTGAATTTGAGATTTCAATAGAACTCATATCGGGTGTTATGCCTATTTCAAAGACACCTTATAGATTGGACCCAATTGAGTTGCAATAAATGAAGAAGAAACTCCAAGAGAATATTGATAAGGGATTCATAAACCCCAGTTCATCACCTTGGGGATCACCTATTGTGTTTTTTAAGAAGAAATATGGATCAATGAGACTCTGCATTGATTATCGAGAACTTAAGAAGATCAATATCAAGAACAAATATCCTCTCCCATTAATTGATGACTAATTTTACCAACTACTCGGAGCTCAAAACTATTCAAAGATTGATCTCCGTTGAGGGTATCATCAATTAAGGTTCAAAAGGGAGGATATACCAAAGACGGCTTTCCCTACAAGGTATGGACACTATGAATTTATAGTGATTCCATTTGGTCTTACTAATGCCCCTGCTATTTTCATGGATCTAATTAATAGAGTCTTTAGAGACTATCTTGATCAGTTTGTGGTAGTATTTATAGACAATATTATTAACTATTCAAAGAGCAAGGAAGAACATGAATATCACTTGATAATTGTATTAATGACCCTGAGAAAAGAGAATATTTATTCCAAATTTACCAAGTGTGAATTTTGTCTTCAAAAATATGCATTTTTGGGTCACATAATCTCAAATGAGGGGATATCTATGGATCCAGCAAAAACAGAGGTTATCGAAAGATGATCGAGACCAACAACAGTAACTGAGATCCGAAGTTTTCTTGGTTTGGATGGATATTATCGACATTTTTTGAGAGATTTTTCATGATTATCTAATCCACTCACTAGGTTGAGTCAAAAAGGAGTTATGTTCATATGTATGGAGGAGTGTGAAGTGAATTTCAATGAGTTGAAAAGAATGCTATACAGTGCACCTTTGCTCACACTGCCTTGTAGTGGAGAAAGTTTTGTGATATAATGTGATTCATCCAAGAAGTTATTGGGGTGTGTTCTCATGAAAAACGATATGGTGATAGCTTATGCCTCACTACAGTTGAAAATCCATGAGAAAAATTACCTAACTCATGATTTGGATTTAGCTCCTGTAATCTTTGCATTAAATATTTGGAGGCATTATCTTTATGGATAATGTTGTAATATTTATACTAATCAGAAAAGTTTAACGTATATTTTTACACAAAAGGAGATGAATATGCGCCAAAGTAGATGGTTGGAGTTGATTAAGGACTACAACTGCTCAATTCATTATCACCCAGAGAAAGCAAACAAGGTGGCAGATGCATTAAGCCGAAAAGAACAAGCTAGCATATCCATGATAAGGATCACAAAAGATCCAATATTTATGGATTTACAAATAATGGATCTTTTAATTATAATGGAAGTGGAAAATCTTATATTTCTCAAATGAATGTTCAACCATCTATACATGTGAAGATTAAAGAGGCACAAAATGAAGATGTAGAGTCACAAAAGAAGGTGAGAAATGTTCCTGAATTCAACCTTGACTGTTATGGGATAATAAGGTTCAAGAATTGGGTTTGTGTTCCTCCTATCCCAGAATTATAGAAGTAAATATTGGATGAATCTTATAGTTCTTCATTCTCTATTCATCCTGGAAGCACAAAGATGTATAGGGACCTGAAAGAGTACTTCTGGTAGGATGGAATGAAAAGAGATGTTGCTAAATATGTCTCTCGATGCTTGGTTTGTCAGCAAGTTAAAGCTAAGAGATAAAAGTCTAAGAGGTTGTTAAAACCAATACCCATACCCGAATGGGAATGGGAAAACATCACTATGGACTTTGTCACTGAACTTCCTAAAACATCCAAAGGCAATAATGCTATCTAGGTCATAGTTGATCGTCTTACGAAGTCGGCACACTTAATTGCTATTAGAGAGGATTTATCTCTTGATCATCTTTCCAGGATATATGTAAAGGAAGTGGTAGGAATGCATGGAGTACCACTTTCCATTATATTTGATCAGGATCCGAGGTTTACCTCAAAGTTTTGGCGAAGTCTTCAACATACTCTTGATACAGAGTTGAGTTTCAGCACTTCTTATCATCCTCAAATAGATGGTCATTCTGAGAGAACAATTCAAACTCTAGAAGATATGTTAATACCTTACTCTATGGATTTGAAAGGTGGTTAGGATCAACATCTACCTTTGGTGTAATATTCTTATAATAATAGCTTTCAGTCCAGTATTCAGATGGCTCCTCATGAAGATCTCTATGGAAAGAAATGCCAAACTCCAACTTTATAGGATGAAGTTGGGGAAAGAAAGCTATTAGGATCTGATCTTGTTGATGAGATGGCAGAAAAGGTCCAATATATTCAACAATACATAGGAGAAGCTCAGAGTCGACAAAAAATTTATGTCGATAACCGAAAAAAAGACCTAGAGATTGAAGTGGGTGATAAAGTGTTCTTACGAATATCTCCTTGGAAAAGAGTAATGAGATTTGGAAAGAAGGGAAAGCGAAGCCCTAGGTATATCAGTCCTTTTGAAATACTAGATCGTGTTGGGAAGTTAGCTTACCAATTGGCGATTCCAAAAAATCTCTCTCACGTTCATGATGTGTACCATGTATCTCTCATGAGAATATATATACCCGATCCTTCACATGTACTTAGCCAAGAAGTTGTATCGCTGGAGCAAGACCTTTCTTATGAAGAACAGCCGGTAGAGATTCTGGATCATAGAGAAAAAGTCCTACGGAACAAGACCACTCACTTGGTGAATGTTTTATGGAGGAACAACCAATTAAATGAATCTACATTGGAGCTTGAGGATATGATGAGTGAGAGGCATCCTCATATGTTTGTTACAAAGTGACGAATTTCTTGGGAGAAATTTATTTTAAGCGGGGTAGGATGTAACACCCAATATTTTTATGAGAATTATTATTTTTTTGTTATATACATCATCAAAGGAATCTTTTACTGCACAAAACACTAACTTGTCTTGCCTTACATGCAATCGCGACCTTCCCCGATAGCTTGCGTTGTACGCAATATCAAGTTTAACTAAACAACGATATGATATTAAAATATTATTAAAACTAGCGGTTATGAATAGTAATACCAACTTCTTGAAATTTTATAAATTTTATCTTTCAAAATAGGCTTCATTTTTTGATTCAAAATATCTAAATTAGCCTAGGGGTAATTTTTGGTATTTTTCTAAAAACATTAAATTTTTGATGAATAGTGAAAACAATGGGTTACTATTCAAAAACCAACTTTTTATTTAAATAATTATTTATTTTATTTAAATTTATTTTAGGTCAAAATTGATGTATAATAACTATATAATACCAATGTAATTCATTGGAGTCATTTTATAATAATTTTAGATATATAAAAATTTCATTGAACTTTTCGCCATTTTTTACCCACCTCCAAGAAGAGTTTGAAAATTTACATAAAACATAATTTTACCACTTCTGTGAGTGGAATTTCAAAAATCTAAGAGACACAGTTAATATCAAGGATTAAAATTTGGTTCAATAAGATAAAAAATATTTCATAAATAGTAACTTTTTACTTTTATTTACCACGGTTAAAAATAAATAGGGAAATTAAGGGTAAAAATGGTATTATTATTACCCTAACACATGTCCTAATTCTATTGGAAAAGTTTAATTAGACCAAAAACAACCTTAGGAATAAATTATGACCATTTAGGTCTACTTGGATAAGATTAGTACATTTAATAATATTTTATTTAGAAAATAGTTAAAATAGTTAAAATCAATGTTTAATAACTAAACCATTTTTAATATATTGTTATAAATAATATAAATTCAACTATAAATATTCATTATAAAAATAAAAAAATTTCCTACATAATTGTATTTTATTTATAATTTTTAGACTTTAAATAATTTAATTTATTTATGACACAATGATGATGCAATAATCACCTTATTAACAAAATATTAACATAAATGATATTATAAATACCCAAATAAATGTAATTTGAGAATTTTTATATATTAAAATAATTTTATAGGTTAATATGACATATTATTATTGATTTAATTAACTTTTTTACAACTAATCTTGCTGATATGATTTTCACAAAAATCAATTACCAAATATTGTCAAAATTGACATAAAATAGTTTTTCAAAACAATATTTTATTATTAATTGTAATTTTATTCCTAAATATCTAAGGTTCGCCCAAATGACTTATATAAAGTTATATATTTTAATAATTAACCACTTGGGGTTCGTTTGGCTTGTTATAGTATGTTTATAAACCATATACTATAAGAAAACAATAAGACATGATAAAAGTTAAATTATTTAAATTAGAGTTAAATATAATTGATAAGGTTAAAATAGTAACCTAAACATGTCTATAATATAATGGATGAGAGGATTTCGACCCATACCCACCATAGATTCGAAATAAATAAATTTTGTTCTATGAAAAACCGAATATGACATTATTATAAAATAATATTTTAAGTTTTTTCTAAAGTGCCCCTCTCCTCCCTTATAAAAGGGCACCTCCTCCCTCTCCACCTCACACCACTTTGAGCCTTCATTCTCGGCCAACCCCTGCCAATTTCTCTTTTACACTTCCCTAGAAACATCCTAGTGATTCTGGTGTTCTTCAAATACCTTCTTTAGTGCCCTAAGAAGAGTTTAAGAAGAGGCGCTTCAAAGAAGAGGTAATGTCTGTTACCAATTGTTTCAAATTTATTTCTTATTCTACTTACTCTTCATTAGTTTTTTCATTATGAAGTAATAAAATCAGTATCACTCATATACTAATATGTTATTATAAATATTAAACAACCCTATTTCAACTTTATCCATCCTACGGAAAATGAAATCACCGCGCGTGCGTACATACGGAATACCATCTCCACGCCGTGGTGTAATATGTTTTACACCACCACCTTACTTGGATGGTTATAATGGTGTAAATAATAAATATATATGATTATTTTAAATTTATATTTATTCTTAAATAGTATACATACACTTCAATACAATTCCACGATCATGGGAATGATATCATCACTCGTGCGTATGTACGGCCTACCGTCTCCATGATGTGATGTGACTAGTTCTACATGATCTTCAATGAAAAATGATTATATAAACGAATTTAATGAATAAATATGATATATATTACACTAATAACATTCTGTAAATGAGGTATCTATAACCCAAAAATAATAATAAAAATTTATTTGACAAAACACGTATAAGAACAAAAAGCAATAAACACCCGGATATAAAGTAGCAATGAAATATTACTAATACGAAGCTAGGAATATGACCATATATGATATCATAACAATGAGTATGATTCTGGAATAAGTCAATAACATTATTTAAATCATTATACATGAGGTTTGGACACGTACTATGCAAATCGGACCTAAGGTAAGGGATAATTATTCCAATCTCGTTTTTATCCGAGATTGTTTATTCATAAGTATTTACTGGGGTTATATTTATCATCCATGTACCTGTTTTCTAAAAATGGATTCACGTATGTTTAAAGTCCTTTTTACCCATTTTTGAATTTTACTACATGGTATGTAAGGAATCTTTTTTTTGTTTACGTTTCAAGGTACTTTTTTTGACTTTTCCGGCCAAAGTATGAGAAGAATGATTTTCTTTAACTAATAGGCATGAATGGATTTTTAGAAAATTATTTCCATGAAGCATCCTTTACAAGTTTTCAAGTTTATTTTTAATCAACTTCTATTAGTTTAAAATTGTATGACATGTTAAGAAAGGAAAAAATGTTTTTGAATTATAAAGGATATTTTCCTCAAGAATTATGTTCATTTGTTTTATCAAAATTATCTTCCATCTAAGAAAACATAGGGTTCTGTTCCTATCCCTATTTTTACATTTATTTGATTATGTTATGATGGAATTATTTTTATGATGTCTTTTTATCTTATATGGATTATTTTATGATGGAATGATGTTTAATAATTCCATTTCTATTACGTGGGCTATGTTACGATTTATGATTTTAGGGCACACATAATAATGGTTTCATTATGAGATGGGTGGGACCTATATCTACCTCCAATTCATTGCGTAAATATTTAGATCTCATGAGATAGACATGGCTGGAACGGCGGGTTAATCCAGTTCAGTGATACATGACTGAAACGAGGAGTGAACTCAGTTCTGAAATGGACTTTGTCTGCAAGGATAGTATTGGAAATGAGTCATCACTACTAGGAAATGATTTCATATGATTATGTGTGTTTGCCACAAAGTGTCATGTTTTATGTTATGATTATTGGGATTACATTTCACTATTATGATTTATCCCATGTTAGGAAATTATGATCTCTTTTGTAGGTTATGATTTCCAAAATTTTTTGTTCTTATGAATATGATGTGATTGATATATTTTTTTCTTTACCCTTACTGAGAATTTGAGCTCACCCTTTTATACGTTTTCTTTTCCCGAGGTCATGAAGAAGGGTATTAAGTAGGATATGTCAAAAAGGGAATCTATATATGGTCAAATAAATGGGTGACAATGTAGATGCTTTTTGAACATGTTGTTTATGTTTCCCAGTTTATAAAGACATTATACCTATACGGTCCAATTGTGGTTTTGTTATATGTTGTAATAAGTATTCATAAATTATGAAGTAATAACAATGTATGTAAATTATGGGTCGATATGTTGTAGGCCAGTGGTAGGTGATAAAGGCCTATCGCACTTCGGTTGTGGGTTCGATTCCCACAACCTTGTATGATGCAATGGGTTGTCGCTCATCCTGCAGGTCATCCTTTTTCTACAGCTATACTATTATAACATTCCAGAAATAATATCAAAAAAAATTTCTATCCTTAAACAATAATATCTGATGTCCAACATAATCCATTCCAATATTTAGGCATATCCAAAAACATCTATCCAATATTATAGTATAAAGGAAAATATTACTTGAGAGGTCATCTACCAAGATTGTGATTACCATCATTTATCCCCCATATATCATAAGATATATCTAGTTGTTGGTAACATTCCAAACATGTGAATACCTTAATCATGTATCCTTGAAAAATTAATACCCATTGAACCTTAGTGAAAACCTGAATGCTGTCAAAAGTTAACTCTTTACACATACCAAAATCCCAAAATTTCTATATACTCAAACCATGATATCACTTTGTACTTGTATCAGTAATGAGCTCATGAATACTATCAAAAATATTATTTTCTCCTTATACCTTCATTAAGTGCATATTAGCTTTTTTCAAAAAATATTTCAATCACTTTTTGTGGTTACTGTTACCATATTCTTATGGAAAACCACAATGGACCAATACATAGATATTCCAATATACCATAAAATTTCCTAAACAACATTATTCTTGAATAAAAATACATAATCACTTAAATCCATCCTCTTCAATGATTGTCATGGAATATGTCCTTCCTTGATTTAGAAGTAACCTCTTAGGTTAGGGCATTGAGTTGGGTAATTCCCATGTTCTCCACAGATAAGACATTGAACTCCATAATAGTTTTTCACTATATGACCCTTCTCTCCACACAGATAACATCTCCCCCTCCATTAGATGTATTCATCAAGGTTCTTATTCCCTTCTTTATAAATCTAAATATTCCTTTCTCTATGCACCTCACCATGCGAACATGGATAAAGTCCATCTTCATCTTATTTGTGGAATTAATAATACCACTAAAGTTCACCTTGTAAATCATATATCGTGATGACTAATTCGGCATAATCACAAAATCTTTCTTTCTAGGCATTACGCAATTTTGATGCTCATAGTCACCAATTTGTCCATTGGATTCAATGTTGAACCAATTCCTTCTGGTTCACTCCATTGACTAAAACCAAAAACCATGGTGTAAGAAATAGTAAAAATAACAAGGAACCACATAATCATAAAAAGTCACTTCTGGAATGTCTAACTTATCACACATTATTTAATCCATGACACCCTAGGTTCACCGTAGGTTATTCATGATCGTAAACATAATTCTAGGATTATAACCTATAGTTATACTAAACCTTAGCGACATCCCTAGACATACCGTAGAAATATCTATAGGGATCTCACTAAAGTTTTTGCATCCTAGTTTGCAAAGGTTAACTAAACCTTCGCTCTGATACCAACTATAGAGACTCGTAGCTTGAAGTACATAGACATTATATTACTTTTGTGGAACACTTAATACATGACAAAAACAGACTCCCAAAGACCGTATTTGTTTAGTGTCTTTGGAAACTCGGAACATAATCTTCTAATCATGGTGAATGATCTTAAACATCTCCCATAAATATCTCCCCCTTTTGTTTTCTTACCTAAAACCTTTATTTATATCCTGGGGAAAATAAAACATAAATGGGGTTAGCTCAAATGCTCTGTAAGGGTAAACAAGGAGAACATAAAAACAATCCAAAAACATTTGAACGTAAAAATATGAACATAAGCAATGACATAAATCTTGGTAGTACATAAGTCATAGATCATAGAGGAACATTAATCATGTTAAAATAGCATGGTAATGAAACATGTAATTGTGGAAAACCATTAAGCACAGTATATTATTTACATAGTATCCAAGGCATTGGTGACAAGACCATCATAGTGGAAAAAGTCCCTTACTGAATCGAGTTCACTCATCGTTCCAGTCCTGTATCACTGAAATGGATTAACTTTCCATTCTAGCCATGTCTATCTCATGAGATATAAATAATTACCCAATGCATTGGAGGGAGATATAGGTCCCACCCATCTCACAATTAAATCATTCTTACTTGTGCCACAAAATAAACATAAATCATTCATCATAACCCAAAGAATAAAATGGCTTTCATAAATATCATCACATCATAACATAATACATATAAAACAAATGGATATCATTTCATCATAGGAATAATAAAACCATACAAATAATAGAGACATTATACTTGAAACATAAACATTCTCAATAATGTCATCTTAGAGGGAAAATTGTTTTGATAAAACACTTGAAATGAATTCTTGAGGAATATACACTTTATTCTTCAAAATAATTTTCTTTTCACAAAATGAAACAAAATTTTAAAATAAAACGATTTTATTGAAAATAATCATGAAATATTGTAGAGGATGCTTCATGAAAATTAGGTGTTTTGAAACTGTAAAAATTCCATTCATGCCGTATAAGTTAAAAAAACATTATCCTCGTACTTTTGTCAGAAAAGTCAAAACGTAACTCATATAGTAAACAAAAGAAAGATTCCTTCCATAACACAATGTAAAATTCAAATAGGGGTAAACCTAACTTTAAAAATACATGGAATAATATTAAACACTTTATGAAAAAAAATTATGGACATGGATGAAAAATATAACCCCAGTAAATATTTACGTATAAGCAATCTTGGATAAAAAAGAGATTTGAAAAATTATCCCTTAAAATTTATAATTGGTGGAAAAGTAAATTCATATTTAAGTATCATATCCTTCATAACAAAAATCATAAAACACTCATGGTAAGCTTAAACACCATACAAAATAAATAGTTGGTTATTAAGCCATATGTCTCACAAAATTAAAAGTGTTGCGAAATAATCCCTTACCTTAGGTCCAATTTCTTCCGTACGTTTTAAAAACTCTTGTATAATGGGTTTAAAAATATTATTAACTTGTAAACAAACCATAATAATATTTACGATATCATATATGATTCACTTATGACTTTATATTTCTTGTTCTTTTATCAATTCCATGTTAAAGCATTGTTTTGGGTAAAATCATTTCATTTATCGTACGTGTTTGGGCTTGTTGTTCTTGATATTATTACTTATATCCTAATTTAGTTAATTCCAAACTGTAAAACATGATTTAGATATAATATATATTCAGCATATAAATATATAAGATAGATCGATAAATGGAAATGAAATACATCGTTCATGGTGACGGTAGGCCTTACGTATGCTTGAACGTGGAGACGGTAAGCCGTACGTACACATGTGTGGTGACTTTTTCATTCATAGGATGGATAAAATAAATAATATGGTTGTACCATTTTTATAATAACATCACAATATATAGAAGATATTGGAGTTATTTTTTTAGAATGGAAACAACAAATAAGGAGGAAGTGGAAGATGAAAGGAACTTGAAATAGGTGGTGAGATATTTACCTCTTCTTCGGGTTATTCCTTTCAATTTGATCAAAAGGGCTCCTTAAGTTGGATTTATGACAAAAATAAGGCCTCTAGGATGATGTGAGGAATTTTATGGGGTATTTGGGCTGGGGTTGGCCGATCCAAATGGCTAAGGAGGTGTGAATTAGAGAGAAGGGGCAGTTCCCTTTTATAAGAGGGGCAAGTGACATCTTTAGAACAACTTAAAATATTATTTTATAATAAATTCATATTTGGTTTATAATGGCTCCAAGGTGACTTATTTAGAGGATATGGTGGGGATGGGTCGCAATACTCTCAACCAATAGATTTTATACAAGTTTAGGTTACCATTTTAACCTTATCATTTAGATTTAACTCTATGTTAAATAATTTAACTTTTACCATGTCTTCTTGTATTATTACACTATATTGTTAATAAACATACTATAAACTTCCAATAAAACCGAAATTGGTTCATTAATGTCATATTGATTATTATAGAAGTCTTTTTTCCGAACCATATATTTTTACGACCATTATATCAATAAATAATATAATATTTGTTTTAAAACTCTTTTATGTCAATTTTGACACTATTTGGTATTTTGTTTTTTCTAAATTCATAACAGCATTATTACTTTACCAAAAATTCATATAACCAACCATAATATATTATATTATCCCATAAATGTAGTGTAATTCATAAAAAGTCTGAAATTACTTTTATCTGGGTATTTATATTATCAATTATATTAATATTTCGTTAATAAGGTAATTACTGTATCATCATTGTGTCATAAATAAATTAAATTATTTAATGTCTAAAAAATATAAATAAAATACCATTATGTAGGAAATATTTTTAGATTTCTAATTAATATTTATTATAGAATTTATCTTATTTATAACCTTATATTAAAAAAAATTTAGTTATTAAACTTTGATTTTAACTATTTTAACTCTTCTTTAAATAATATAATAATAAATGTCCTAATCTAATCCAAGTGGATCTAAAGGGTCATATTTCATTCCTAAGGTTTTTTTGGTCGAATTGAACTTATTGAATATAATTAGGAATTGTTTTGGGGTAATAATAATATCATTTTTACCCTTAATTACCATATTTACTTTTAACAGTGGTAAATAAAAGTTAAAAGTTACTATTCACCAAAAATTATTTTCTACTCATGGAACCAAATTTTACTTACTGATATCAACCGTGTCGTAGGGATTTTTGAAATTCAACACATAGAAGAAGTAAAATTAAGTTTTATGTAAATTTTCAAATGCTCCTAGGAGGTGGGTAAAAGACAGTAAAAAGTTCAAAAAAATTATATATCTAAAATTATTATAGAATGACTCCAATGAATTACATTGAACTTATATAGGTATTATGTATCTATTTTTACCTAAAGTAAATTTAAATAAAATAAATTATTATTTAAATAAAAAGTCAGTTTTAACCAATAACTCAGTGTTTTTACTATTCATCAAGAATTGAATGTTTTCAGAAAAATACCAAATGTTCACCCTAGGATAATTTCGATATTCCAAATCAAAAAATGAAGTTCATTTTGACAGATAAAATTTATAAAATTTCAAAACTTGGGTATTATTATTCATAACACTAGTTTATATTATATTTTAATAACATTTCATTGTTTAGTGAAACCTGGTATTGCGTACTACACACACTATCGATGAAGGTAGTGACTGCATGTAATTCAATCCAATTCATGGCTTCATGTAGTGCAAGCTCCCTTTGGTGTTGAGTATATCAAAATCAAAACTTATTTCATTTATACATTAAACAAAATCTATACTTAATGACACGTAGAATAATTTTTAAAAAATGAACTTGAAATTGTCTGTTACACGAGCCAAGAATAATGTTTCATATACTGAGAGCTAATACGGTGTTGAGTATAGTACAAGCTAATCTTGGTGTAGTGTACAATAGAAGACATCAAAGAAATTAAAAATAATATATCTCATAAAATATTGGGTTGTTACATTTATGGTTGGGCACATATTTTTTCCCTTTACTTCTTAGTTTAAATTGTCATACTCTTGTACACCCTAGAGGTTTTTCATGCATTGTTTATATTCTAGTTGTTTCATATTTTTTTTATTATTCCTATAAATTTATTCAGAGATATGGTTGGGTGTATTTGTACAGGTACATTAGGAAAAGACTAGCCGTTTAGGTTATTCCTTTCTATGCATTTTTCCACCCCCTGGACTATGGAGGTGGTCTTGGGGTAGTTGTGGCTCAAGCCTCATTGGGTCGGGTCATGACATATAATATGATATTTAATTTTTTGACCTATCTCTATCATATCTTAGAAAATATCATGAACTATAATCTTTTTCTATCCATCTTCATCCTAGCCTGTTGGATTATAGAACATCTTCCCATACATGGCCTCATAAGGTGAAATTATAATGTTATAATAGAAATGGTTGTTATATGTGAACTCTACTAGGGGAAGGTATTTATCTAAACATCCTTTTAAATCCATTGAAACATGATCTCAACATATATTCTAGTGTTTGGATGGTTCTCTTATAATGACCATCCATCCGAGGGTGATAATTTGTATTGAAACTCATCTCTATATTCAATATTTGTTGAAGGCTTCACAATAACGTCGAGGTAAACCTAAAATCTTGATCAAATACAAGATAGAGTGTTACTCCATATATTATTAAAACTTATTTGGTGTGTATATTAGTTAGTTGGTTATGATATAAATCTTCCTTGGTCATAATTAAATATTTTGACTTTGTAATGTGTACTACTAACACCCAAAAAGAATTATTTCCTTTAGATGTCCTGGGTAGTCCTATGAAAAAAATACATAGATACATTTTTCTAATTTTCATACTGTTAAGGGAAATGGTTGCATCATACCCTTAGAATTATATCATTCAGACATGACTTGTTAGTATACCAAGATTCGAGATAAATATTCTACAATCTCTCTCTTCATGTTATCCCACCAAATTTTTTTCTTAAGATCTATATATATCTTGGTTCTTACTAGTTGTATAGTGAATGATTTTTTATGAACATCATATAGAAGATCCCCTTTCAATTATAGTTTTTATGGGATACATAACAGGGTTATAAAGATTATAAATCCATCTTTATAAATGTTCAACTTTGGAAAATTTTCTACCTTTATCTGTATCTCCTTGTCATTTTTTGGGCCTCCTTGATCATCTCAAGAATGTATGGCCAATAAATTATTTTTCCAAGGTAGGATAATGTTACGTTTTTTATTCCCTTGTCTATAGTTTTCATTTCTAAGAATATCTGTTCCCTTTCAATCCTCATCATTAATAAGGTTTTGGGATCCTTTCTACTAAGAGCATTGGAAAACATGTTCGCCTCCCCAATATGGTAATAGATTGAAAAAAATCAATGATTAGTTATATCCACCTTTATTAGTGTATATTGAGATCCTTTTATGTGAATTTATATTTAATCCTTTTATGATCTGTATATATGTCAGACATGTCACTTTATATATAATATCACCATATATTTAATGTGAATATTACTATAGCCAATAAAAAATCAAGGTTTGGGTAGTTATGATCATGGATCATTAATTTTTGGGAGGAATAGGATATCACTTTTTTATCTTGCATGAGTACACAACTCAAGTCATTTTTAGATATATCATTGTATATCATAAATCCTTTCTAACAAGTGGGTAGTTTTGAACATAAGTGTTGTGATTAGTCTCTTCGTTAACTCTTTATATATCACCTAGTATTCATGTGTCTTGAAAAACATCACTCCCTTCTAAGTTATCTTTTTTAGTGGGATTGAAACCCATTATAAGTTTCTCAAAATTTGATGATAGAAACAAGTTAATCTAAGGAAACTATTGACCACTATAATATATGTTTTTTCATTCCGTCCTTTAATTGAATTTATCTTCAAAGGATCCATAAATATCCATTTTTAATTGATAATATTCTCCAATAAAGATACTTTATCCATCCAAAACTCACATTTCATGTACATTACATAAAACTTTTCCTCTTTAATTGTCTTTATTAAAACATTCTAATTTTCCTCATATTCCTCATTTCTTTTTTATTAGATAATAATATCATCTATAAAGACTACCACAAATTTATCAATATAATACTTAAAGACTCTATTAATTAATTCCATGAAGATAGTTGGAGCATTAGTAAGACCAAGTGGAATAAATATTAACTTTTAGTGCCCCCATACCTTGTATAAAAAGTATTCTTTGAGATATCCTCCATCAACTTTACTTAATAACATCTCAACTAAAGATCCACCTTATAGAAATATTGGGAACCATGTAGCTAATCAAAAAAATCATAAAATTATAGAAGTGCATACTTGTTCTTTATCATGGTCTTGTTGATCTCGTGATAAGCAATCGAGAGGCACATCAAGCCATTCTTTTTTTGATGAAAAATATTGGTGCACCCCATGGTGAATCACTTGGGTGTATAGCCCGTTTTTTCATATTTTGATGTATTTTTTATTTAGATATTCGGGATATATAGTGTATACTCTATATAGAGTCCTAAATTTTCAAAAAGATCATGGTATAACATTGATTGAAAACACAACCTCTCATCTTGAATAATGACAAATAAATTATTCAGGCAACACATCAGCATATTCTCTTATAATGGGAATGTCATAAAACATGATATATTCCATAGTCTCAATCATTTGAGATAGATATGATTTCTCAAAATATAGTAATATTAATTATTGGGATGGTGATTCCAAAATATATCCATCCTCCACTTTACACTTATATAGAATTAAAGGGTGATTAATGATATAGAGGGTGATTTTCTTCTCTAGACAATTTATTTTGGATATATTCAAGGAAATCCAATCCATACCCCAAATACAATTTATTTCTAAAAAATAGAGTATCATGTGGTTATATGTAAAATTTATCCTATATATATTGATAGGGGATAAGTTATATACTGGGGAAGTAAAAAATTTCAACATTTGATGTTTTCTCTCATAGCTCAACTTGTATTTTTTGACTTAGTGTTTGAATATTTCTAATATACATGCTTTATATGAAATAATTTGTTGAATGAAAATAAAATAATATTTTATAAATCCTTGAATGAATAAAAATCATAACTATCACCACTTTTTTATCCACATGCACCTCAAAAATAGTGATGGTGTATGTTTGACCTTGCTCTCTAGGCCATAGATTTTGTTTTCACTCGTTATCATCAACATTCTTTGGATTAGTGCATTGGTTTTACTATTTTCCATTTTCCTTAAAGTTGAAAAATCGGAAAGTAAGATGAGGGTTAATTGGAGATTTAATTTCTTTCATCACATTGATGGGTTTCTCTCTTTATCATTTACTAGTTATGTAACTTTCCTTCCCACACCAAAAGAATTCCCTTATCCCCTTTATGAAATTTTCAGGATGCTTCTTCCCGCACTTTTATCAAGTGTGACGTTGTAATTTATTTTCACCAATATATTTCTCCATGACTCCACTATAATTAAAATATATTCTCCTTTTCTTATCTTTATACATGTGAGACCCTTGATATTTTATGATATTTATTTCGAATTTTGGAGAACATCATATAATAACTCATATAATTCAAAGTATCAAATTGAAAATATATTTCCTAAATTCATATTTATATTTAAAAATATGTTACTTTAAGGGTCAATAAATAATATATATATCGTAAAAGTCTTGTTTTATTCACCTCAGACTTCCCAATGGATTCATCATCCCTATGCTTAAGAAAAAGGAACTCCCTCTCTATTTTAATTCATATAGTGTGAGGAAAATATTTATCAAAAACCATTTTCATGAATTATTTCCACTCCATTTCTTCTACTTCTTCCTCGAGATTTATATTTTTGATCAAATTCCACCATTGAACAACTTACACCTTCATGAAATAAATTTCCATCATCTCTTTCCCATATCATTAAAGTGTATAGAAGACCTTTTCAATGACATTGATCCATTATTCCATAATTAAGGGATAATAAGATCCACTGAATTTTGAAGGAAAATTTCACATAATGGTCTCAATTGAAACTCAATCTTATACAGAGTTGTGTGGGTTTTCCCCTAATTAAAGTTTATTTTTAAAACATGAGTTAATTGAGTAAGTATTAACATGAAGTTCTCAACTCCTACTTATATCAAGTTAGGCATATCAATTGGATAGTTATTGCACTACCCATCACATTAGTTAGTGGATTAGTTCCTTCAATTTCTATCCATTGACTAAAAAAAGGGAAATTTATGGATAATAATTTTTTAACTATTATAAACATAAAAGGGAAACCAAGAAAATTGAAGGGATAACTCATAAATGACATATCTTCCTTAACCTATGAATTTTAATGATTTAATCTTAGTTATCTATAGTCATTTTACTAACATAAAATTCCATATAAATTTTTTCCCTTCATAATGGTTTGTAAAGAGAGTGTGAATTTACCAAATAATTTGAGTTTCAAACTCGGTGTTTATCAAGTCCTCCTTTTAATTCATTGGGTGATGATAAAGTCAATACCCATTTCACCCTTTTGGGTTTATTACATCTAAGTAAAACTGTTCCAAATCTACATACACTTGTAGTATCAAAATAGTGATTTTATTTCCTAAAAACACCCAATATGTACTTTAATAAAATAGGTATGTTTTCTTATGTTTAGCATTATCACTATGGTTTTCACTAAGGTTTCTAAACTTAATTACCAAATATAACTATATCTTGATCTGATACCAACTAAAAAAACCCTTATATTTTATTCACTTTATTTTATGATCTATTAAATTATGATACGTATAAACTAATCCTAAAATATCAAGATGCCTAGTCTATTTGGGTAATTATATACATAACATAATAACTTGAACATGTATATAATGACATTATTTAAAAAACTCTATAACATGCACTTATATTCCATTGATCTTCTAATACTGCATGGTCCTGGGAATGTATATAATAAAGGGATTATCTATAAATCCCATTGAGGGGATAATAAAATCATTTCATAAATTAAAATTCTAAAATTGGTTCAATGGGAATAACATGGTAACATAAAAATGTGAGAATCATAATCCAGAATAGTGTATCATGACATAAGTAGATAACATCAAAGAATCATAAGAATGTGTCAATGATATAAAAGATGAAATCATGAACATAGGTCAAGGCTAACTGTTAAAACATTATAACATGGTGTTTGTACGTAACACCATATACGGTATCTCATGAGATAATAACATTATCTAATATATTGAAGGGATATATAATTCTTGGCCCACCCTTCACATTCATATATTGTACATGAATTTCTATTCCATATATATCATACTACATAAGAATATTGTTATTCAACTTTAATATCAAGATTAAATAATGTGGTTTACATACTTGGATGTCCAAAATCGATGAAGGATTGGTAAATCTAGGTGAATACCCTAGAGTGGAAGTGGGGATGGGTATTTCCAACACAAAAATAGGGCATGAAAACTAATGGGATAATTTAGGCCACATAACAAGTGTGTATACTGATTCATGGAAGGTTTTAATGAGAGTGAAAGGCTATCTCACATTACATTGGAATCATAATGATGGTAAAGGGATGTGTAAAAACATATTTTAACATAAAAAATTTGATATCAAAAGGATTTATATAAAGAAAGTACTTGAATAATGTGAATAAGGAAGAGAATCCCTTACCTTGAGAGGGTTTGTCAAAAAGCTTTTATAGGAGATTTTTAATAGATAGGGAACACCTTGGGATAAATTTAAATTGGGAGACAGGGAGAAAATTTGTGATATATGGGTTTTGGTGAAGAGAAATGGGAGGGTGGGTGGGTATTTATAGTAAAACAGAGGGGAATTTTTTATTAATTTGTAAATGTAGGTTTTAAACTCTAAGTTATAAAATAATCAAAACCACTATACCTACCATGATTTTTACCATATTGGTTTTAATTATTTTTTTAGGTTAATAACCAAAATCATTAAAACAATACCATCGATGATGTGGATGTGAGTTATGTTCATGACAAATTTATTTTTAAAAAACTAAAATATAATATAGGTTTTAGAATATTTATTATATGTATATAAAATTAATCAAATAACATTAAAAATGCATTATTTTAAAGTGAAAATAAATTTTTGGTCATTGATACCCTTTATAGTATTTATTATATCACCCTTGGGATACTATTACGTAATAATACATATTGTATATTTATACTGTATTTAATTTTAACCCAAAAAATCATCTATCTTGGAAAATTATGTAATTTTCACCATTGGATAATTTAAAAATGATGATTTCAAAAATATTATTTATTTTACCAAAATAATTTTTTAATATAATAATTTTTTAAATTTATATAAATATACTTATTTACTAAAAAATATTGGTCTTTACGACACTCACTTTTTTATAGACCTTATAAAAATTACATTATAATTTATTAAATTATATTATCATTTATATTTAAATAAATATAATTTAATAATAATATTTGATAAAAATATCAGTTATTTCATAAATTATTGAATTTATCAAAAATAGTGTTTTAATTATAACTTTATATTTCCCAAAATTATAATATTAGCTTCTTCATATCAAAATTTAATTTTCATCAAACTCATTGTATGATCATATATATATATATATATATTTGTGTGTGTCTGTATGAATTAATAATTAAAAAAGATAATTATAATCATTATTTTATTAAAAATATACAAATTAATACTACTGGGGTCTTTATTTAGAACCCCTTATTACTCCAATGTACTCTCTAAAGGTAAGGTGTGTGATTTTGGTACTTTCTTGAGCTGGTTTGATGAAAATGGTTTAGTTTGTAATCTAAATAATATTGAACAAATCCTGTAAATGCATAAGCTCAAGTTTTAGTAGTGAAATATCATCTTGGGTTAGGTTAAGGGAATATAATAGTGACTCCATCTCCCTTTGAATATCTAATAAATGAGATTCATAGGGTACGGTCCTATTAGTCAAGGTCATCACATCTTCCTTTTATGTCAATTAGTATTTATCCTAACCCTTAATATATACTAATATTGAAAGTTACTATATACTTACTACATTATTAATGGTTATGCTGATTAATTGTATTTTAATCCCATTATAAATTTTTAGCCATGTTTTATAATGGTATAAAAAAAGAAAATCAAATTTAGTTTAGGTGTTTTCTATAACCACGTTTCTTAATAATAATTTATTCATTCGAAAATGAATTTCATTTACAAAATGTTTAGTCATTATATTTAGTCTGAGAGGACCATTCAAACTCTATAGGATGTGATAAAATCTTGTTTAGTGGACTTATAAGTATGTTGGTATCAATACCTCCCCCTAGTAGAGTCATCATATAAAAAATGATCCCATGTTTACATTCAAATGGAACCACAAGAGGATCTGTATAGGAATAGATGTATGACTCAAACATGTTGGGATGAATTTGAAGAAATAAAATTGATAAGTCTTAACCTTTTTCATGAAATGATGTATAAGGTTCAGACCATTAAATTTAATATGAAAAAAGAAAAAATGTGATAGAAAAGTTATGTAGATAATGATCTATATGATTTAGAGTTTGATGTTACTGACAAGGTGTTACTTCAAATATATCCATGGAATATGGTATTGATATTTGGGAAGAAATAGATGTTGTGGTTGAGATACATTGGTCATTTTGAGATCCTTGGTCATGTTGGGGTTATAGCCAACTACATATCTTTCCCTTACAACCTCTCATAAGTAAAATATATGTTTCATGTATCAATTTTGAGGAAGTACATGAAAAATAAATCAGAAATATTGAGTGGGAACATATAAAATTGTAATAATAAATTTAATATGAAGAACAAACTATGGGGATCTCGGATCGAAAGGAGAAGTTTTTGAGGAATAATACAACGCATCTAGTCAATGTTTTATAGAGGAATCATAAGTTTTAATAGGATATATGGGAACTAAAGGATGGGTTGAGATCAAAATATCCTCACTTTTATTTCTATATGTAATAAGAAAATTTATGATGAAATTATTTTAAAGGGGTGCAAATTAAGTGACCTGAAATTTTAGTAAATATTTTTTCTTTATTAAATACCATGTGAGTGGCTTTTTTTTATGAAACATTGAGTTAAAATGAATATTATGTTACCTTAATAAATTATTAAATATTACCATTATATAATAGATATTAAATGGTAAGGTATTAATAAAAATAACTAATTTACAAAAACAATATAAGGTATAACAAAATAAATTCAAATTATTCTAGGAGATACGCTTTTTCTAAAAATTATTTTTACACATTAAATCTAATGATATGATAATTAAATTCTTCTCACCATTAAAAATTTTATTTGAAAAAATGGATTAATTATTTAAAATATATAAGTCTAAATTATCTGAAAAGTATATTTTTTAGTCAAAAACATAACATTACTAAGTTTAAAGATAATTATAGTGATAATTGTGAAACTATTATTTTCAAATATTTGTTTTATTAATATTATCTAATTTTTATCTAATAAATTAAATAAAAATATTGTAAATAATGACTATAATATGATTTTAAATACATATAAAATTATATTTACATACTTTTAATTGGTAACCAATGATAATAATATTAAGAAAACATAATGGTTAAAACATCATTTTTCTACAAAAAAATGTTTTTTCTATATATAAAATGTTTTAATTTAAATGTTAAATTTCACTTGTTTAAAAATTGATTTATAACAAATTAAAATAAATTTTATATTTAGAAAATAAATTAATATGATGTATTAGTTTATATTTTTTTAATTAAAACCTATTGATTCTCGCTCAAATTTACCCAAGAGAAGAAGTTAGGACGGTCCTTGTAGTTTAGCGTGGGTTGTCGAATCCTCAAAGACCTAAGAAAAAACCTATAGACACGTACATTATATGGACTATTTTTAGATATGAAGTGGACAACTTGGGTTGATTTTATATGGGTTTAAAAGAACTCTAAGATACTTAAGTGAATTCAATTTAAAAGAATGAGTTGATCCGAGGTTATCACTTGGGGTGGATTGAACGTATTTCCTTTTCAATGATTTCAATTTCTTATATTTGAGATGGGTTCATTTAATAAAATAAAACATCATCATCACATACTGGTTTAATTCCTATTCACTTTAATACTAATTACCTATACACTTAAAGGATCATATTTTTGAGCAATTCATGTTAAAAGTTCGTATTAGCACTTGAAGTGTGTGGCTTTAAATTCAATAAGGACAATGGAGTTTAAAAAGCATCAAATAAAAATCTCAATTAAAGAAGTGATTAGAAATTAATGGGGTGATAAATAACATCCAATCCATCCCCTTTCTACTCCCTTGGATCAACCCATAAGTGGGTTAGACCTCTATTTATGCTATGGTTTCAATGGAAGCGGGAAGTGGACTCATGAGGGAGGAATTGAGGAAGTAAAGAAAACAATAAAAAGAAAAATAATCACTCCACCGTTGTGTGAATAATTTCACAAGGTTTGGTGTGAAGAAATTCACACCTTGATCCAACGATATCAATGTGATATGAAGAACAACATAATAAGAGGATAAGAAGAACTTTTATTAAGAAACTAATGTGAATTGAATAACTTACATGTGAAAGGCAAACATGAGACAACAAAATCACAGAATAACGTTACAGTGAATGAAAGCCCAAAATATGATCAACTCCTCTACCACCAATGCCTTAAATAGGCATTTTGGGAGCCTTGGGTCGAGGGTCCAATAGTACAAAGCGTCCAAGTTGATTATAGTAGGCATAGGGTGGTGTAAAGCTTATGGAACTTGGACTTTTTCACACTTGACCCGAGGTGGCATCCAGCTTTCATCGACCGAACAGACGTACTAGGAAGACCTTCTAGATGCCCGAATCAGAGTGGTCCATAGGAAATGAAAATGGATACCCGTATGTATTCTAACCTTATGTGAAATTTGGGCCCATTTGGAGATGTGGATCTGGAGATATGAATAGATTAGTGAACTGTGTTTTTGGGCCACAGAATCTAGCTCAAATTTTATCTCTAAATTGGTACGCCTTAATAACCACATGGATGCCGAATTATCATTGGATCATGAAGTGTGATTTGTTCCTATACATTTATTATAGCATTACATGAAATTTGGGATTCATTGGGCCTGTATTTATGGCCCCACATTCTCATCAGTGGGATGGTGTCCAATCCGACTTCTCCAGAATTGTTTCCTTTCATCACAAAATATCCCCATCTTCTTCCATGAATTATACATTGAACCCTAAATCAAACATTTTAATATTGAATTTTAGATCAATTTCCCAAAATATAAAATTAAAATATGTATAATTAGATTCCTTAAAATCAGATGAATCATTGGGTACATTAAATGATGTTAAAAAATGTACCACATAATAGTGCATTTTAAGAAGAAATTACAATCATAATGTGAAATGATGTTCAAAGTATAAAATAAAAAAAATGGTGTTTATGAATAATAAAGAAAATTGATATTATATAAATCAACAATGAATATTAGCCTCATTTAGTGGTTAATCACACCCCCAACTTGAGTTTTGCTAGTCCCAGGAAAAATATATCTCAACAATATGAAATTTGAATTCCCTTTTCCAAAAACATTTTAATACAAAATGATCGACGAAAAACTTTATACCCAAAAATCATGAGACCCGTAAAAATATTTTAATACAAGATAGTTTCCTAAGAAAATCCCAATCCCAATCTCATTCTTTTGTTTAAATGCATTGCCATATTTCATCTAATATCAATTAAGTATGAGGATGTGTTGTGTATCACAATAGACATGTGAGTTCATCTTTATTCAAGGGGGAAATGATGGAAGCGCTAGGTGGAATCACATTTCAATGTTAAAATAAGTATTAAATTTTTTTTGTATTATATATTTTTTTTTTGCAATTTTTCCATGGTAATTGAAATTTCACTCAAAAGAGTCAACCCTTGTAGCAAGACTTTGCTGATGACTCCCAGGCTCAAAGACCTTAGGGAACCAAGTAAAGACGACATACTCGGGAATCATCTGGAGTTAACTCAATAAAAAACAAATTCAAATTACCAAAAATAGAGATAAAATTACTAACTCTGGGCCAGAAAACTATGGAGTCACGATCCCCAACTGCCGAAAGCCACGCATTAGGTCATTTCATTGCTCTACACGCAAATTTATTGTTTGGTTAAATTTTTTTATTGAATACTCATATTAAAACTAAAATGATCACCTAACCTATGTTATTTATTTGGGGGACCCCATGAACTGAAAATAATATCGCACTATACAAAGGACATGAATTGCGATCTTTTTTTTGGATGAA
Source organism: Viscum album (assembly GCA_963277665.1). Classification (NCBI taxonomy): domain Eukaryota; kingdom Viridiplantae; phylum Streptophyta; class Magnoliopsida; order Santalales; family Viscaceae; genus Viscum; species Viscum album. The sequence continues at coordinate 62,880,241 of OY728165.1, read as the reverse complement.
AATATAAATAATTTAATATTACACTGGACAACCAAACTTACCAAAATCTATGCTCATGAAGTTATACAAGGATTAAAATCAAAATCGAGGCATGCTAAGTTATTTGATATTCAGTTTCAAAGTGTGAAATGTGTATTACCATGTTCAAATTTAAAGGAATTTTTCCTTCCATTTACACAATTTTTTTTCAAATCATTCATTTTTTACACAATTTTTTTTATTTCATCACCACCAACATAAAATGACACTATGCCTAGTGTTTGAAGAAATGAAAATTTAGAAGCAGTAGAGGCAGATAAGGGGAGTTCAAAAATGAAATTGAAAGATGAGGATCATGTAATGGAGTCACCTGGTGGTTTGATTAGAAGTTCTTGCTGCGCCAATTTAGTCCTTTGATATCCATGTCACTTGCAGAGTTCCCTAGTAGAAAAAGGAAAAAAGAAAAAAAAAGAAAAAAATATATATTTATATATAATAAAAAAATTAAAATATAAGTATATATATATATATTATAGAATAAGGAAGCACAAAAAGCTGTAGGTTAGTGGTAAGCACGCGCCCCTGTCTCCCTTCGGTCCCGGGTTCGATTCCCCGTGACTTCGCTGGTTGTGACGGGCTTTGACCGACAACCTACGACGTGGCCTTTTTTTATTAATATATATATTTCTTGTATTTTTATTTTAACCTACAAACACATATAAATAAAATGAACAGATGATACATTGTCTTCATTTTAAATTTCTAGGTAACGTATTACTCAATGATCACACCACTTGACACGGATGAATATGGTTCTCCCCTTTCATACCCATCCATACTCATAATATAAGAACAGGTCAACAGTCCATTTTTTTTATTTTTAAATATAAAAATTATTTATTAATCCTATTTAAAATATTATGTTGATTAAAACAACAAAATTATTGGAAACTTGAAAACCATTGGTTGCCTCCCATGCAGCGCTTTGTTTAATGTCGCTAGCTCGACATGAACTCCCTAAGTTACCAAATACCAATTTTCAACATTTTATGGACCCCATATTTCTCTGTGTCCACTAGATTGATATTTATTCTTTTTTTATAATTTTTGTCGTGTGAAAACCTATGTTCTATAATGAGTGGTAAAATCCAAGGAATTTCATTAATGGTTGACCCAGTTTCTTTTTTAGTCTTTCCAAAGACATTAAGAATCGTTACCTCTTTATTGGTTTCAAGATAAGAAATTGTAAACTTTGGAAGTCTTTTGCTATCCCCAATGAATAGAAACTTGAAGGTGGATGGAAAGTCCTTTTGTTCAAGTTCGGGTAGGCTAACACTTTCAAACATTGGTTGCGACTTTGAATAAAAATCAATTTCATTTTCAAATTTGCTCAACAGACTTGGTTCCTTTTGATTAGAAGATTCAACCACAAAATTGTAAAGAGAAATTTAAGGAATGTGTGTGGACTCAATGATTGTGATTTATCTCAATTGTTCAGTGGTTGGTGTTTTGAAAATTCATCAATGGAGTTGTACATAGGGGACTCAATCCATGATGTCAAATTCTGATCTTTTGAATCCAAAAATTCAATTTCCTCCTGATTTAAAGACCCATCAACAATTCCTTGATCCTCTTCATCTATCCCAAATCCTAAGGTCTGTTCTTCAATAAAGTTATGATGGGTTTGGTGGAGAAAAGACTCATTTATCAATGATGAATAAGGGATAGCATGAGTGGGAATGGGTTCCATAACCGTCTCAATGTTTTGCGATTCTAATCTCAAAGATGAAACCTCAAAGATAAGACCTCAAAATTCATTTTCTCTATTTGATGACACAATTTTTCAATTAATGGATGTGTATCAAGATGGGAAAGGGGTTGAGAAAGGTTGTCTTTTCCAAGTGGATAATTAAGTTGTTGGAATTGCACAGGAGGGCGTCCAGATTGACTTTTTGGGGATAGAAACTCATTATATGTTGGGTTGTTTTGTGGATAATATGAGTAAGAATATTATGGTTCATTAGGTTGTTTATTATTCCACATGTATATATTAGGATGGTCATTGTACATCACACATGGGGTTGGGTGATCAAAGTAGGGATAGTTTTCCAATGTTTGGACTTGTTCAAAATAAAATTCCATAGGAGAGAGGGGATGAGAACATAGAAGAGGGATGGAAGAAAAGATGATAATGTATAAGATAACATTCCTAGGACCCTGTCAACGACGCCAAAATTTGATTCACGCTCAAATTTACCCAAGAGAAGAAGGTTGGACGGTCCTTATAGTTTATCTTGGGTTGTCGAATCCTCAGAGACCTAAAAGGAAACCTATAGACACATACATTCTATGGACTATATTTGGCTATGAAGTGGCCAAAATGGGTTGATTTTAGATGGGTTTAAAGGAAATCTAAGAGACATAAGTGAATTCAATTTAAAGAATGATTTGATCCTAGGTTATCACTTGGGGTGGATTGAATGTATTTCTTTTTCAATGATTTCAATTTCATATATATGAGATGGGTTCATTTAAGAAAATAAAACAACATCATCACTTACTCGTTTAATTGATACACCCTTTAATACTAATCACCTATACACTTGAAGGATAAATGTTTTGAGCACATCAATGTAAAATTTCATATTATCACTTGAAGTGTGTGGCTTTAAATTCAACAAGGACGGTGGAGTTTAAAAATCATAAAATAAAAATATCAATTAAAGAAGTAATTAGAAATTAATGGAGTGGTAAATAACATCAAATACAGCCCCTTTCTACTCCCTTTGATCAAACCATAAGTGAGTTATCCATCCATTGATGCTATGGTTTCAATGGAAGCGGGAAGTAGACTCATGAGGGAGGAATTGAAGAAGTAAAGAAAATAAATAAATTGATCACTCCACCGTTGTGAGAATAATTTCACAAGGTTTGGTGTGAATAAATTCACATCTTGATCCAATAGTATCAAATTAATATAAAGAACAACATAATAAGAGGAGAATAATAACTTTTATTAAAAAAAACTAAAGTGAATTGAACAACTTACATGTGAAAGGAAAACGTGAGACAACAAAATCGTAGCATAACATTATAATGAAAGAAAGCTCAAAAGATGATCAACTCCTCCACCACCACTGCCTTAAATAGGCATTTTGGAGTCTTGGGTCGAGCCTCCAATAGTACAATGCATCTCGCTTGATTATCGTAGTACTAGGGTGGTAGAAAGCATTTGGAACTTGGACTTTTTCACAGTTGACCTGAGGTGGCAGATAGCTTTCATCCACCGAAAAGACGCGGTTGGAAGACCGTCTAGATGGACAAATAAGAGTGGGACATAAAAGAAAAAAATTGAGCCCCGTATCTATTTTAACCGTCTGTAAAAGTTGGTCCCATTTGGATATATGAATAGATTAGTGAGCTATTTTTCTGGGCCACATAATCTGGCCTAGAATTTTAACTCTAACTTGGGCCGCCTTAATGACCACCATGAAGGCCGAATTAGCATTGAATCCTGAAGTGTGATTTGTAATTATTCATTTCTTATAGCAGTCCAAGAAATTTGGGATTCATTGTGCCTTTATGTTGTGCCCCACATTCTAATCAGTGGGCTAGTGTCCAATCTAACTTCTACATAATTGTTTCCTTTAATCACAAAATATCCTCCTCTTCTTCCATGAATTATCCATTGATCCCTGAATTAAACATGTTCATATTTAAGTGTAGAAAAATTTACCAAAATATCGAATTAAAATATGTATAATTATATTCCTTAAAATCAGATGAATCATTTGGTACTTTAAATGATGTTAAAAAATGTACCACATAATAGTGCATTTTAAGAAGGAATTACAATCATAATGTGAAATGATGTTCAAAGTGTAAAATTCACTAAAATGGTGTTTATGACTCATAAAGAACATGGATTTTATATAAATTAACAATGAATATTAGCCTCATTTAGTGGCTAATCAACTATATTTCATAGATAAAAATTAGTTACCTAGGTAAAATAACTAAAATGGTAAAATGTAAAAACCTAATAGTAAATGACATGAAAAGTGTTTAAAACATGGGGGTAAATTTATGTTTGCGAATTTATAAACCAAATATGAAATAAAAATCCATTATTATAACTTTGGGATCCATTTATGTAACACCCCAAGGTTTTAAAAGAAGAACATTGAGTTTGATAGCATATACGACACTCAACACTAAGCTTAAATGACCAGTGAAATATATTATTTATGTATGTCCATTATAACTTAGACATTGAATTAAAGGGTATGGATAGGATTGAACAATTTAGGATATATATATATATATAGATAGGTAATAATAAATATATATTTATTGATAAATTCTTAGGTAAATAATCACTCAAATGTTTAGAAAAGTCATTTTATGCTTCAAAAATATGGTCTTCAAAAATGATCTTATTTTACAATTTATGTTAGGAATTATAATTTATTTAAAACAATTTTATAAATTTTATTTTATAAAATGAAATTAATTTTTTTAAATCACCATATAAAAATATCCTAGGGATAATTTTTTATATTTTTTCTAAAGGAGTTATTTTTCAGTGAATAGTGAGAAATACATCTTTTTTAAAACAGTCATTTATTTTAAATAAATTAAGTAATTTAAAAGTCCCAGTATTATTTAAAATTTATTTAAGATTGAAAAAATTATTATTTGGTTATATTTAAAACAATTAATTACATTTTAATCGTATCTATACCTGATTTTTTATATGTTTATTTTTAGGCTTAAAATGCAATTTTCTATAAACTATTTTTAAATGCATAATGTTCCTCCAATTTAATCAATTAAAATAACCACTAATGAGGAAATATTTCAATTGAATTTATATATTATATATCTATATATATTAATTTAATTCCATATAATTATGATCTCTTGTTATATAGTTAATGTAATGTCATCTTATGCATGAAAATTGTATTTGTTGAAAAAAAATATTTTCAACATGATTTACGGGTTTGTTTTTAAATAAAATTCTACCACTTATTTAAATTTAATTTAATAAAATAATTAAATTTTCTTAAATAGAAAAATAAATATTATCTAATAATTTTTACTAAGTTTTTATTCCTAATTATTTGTAAAAATAGTAAAATTAATTTATCACAATTAAGGTTAAAACAGGGTTTTGCGCATTACATATGCTTGGGTTAAAATTAATTTTCCACACACATAGAATATTTATTTGATAAATTTTATTTAATAATAAGAATAATTTGTTAAAAACTATTATATAATAATAATTTCAGTTTAGTATTAAATTATAAATTACCTTGGTTAAAAATAATTAATTATTGTAGTGAAAAATATAAAGGTAAAAGTAGGATAACTTAGATAATAAAGAATAAAATGTTTAAAACAAGTTTATTTTTTATTTTTTAGGTGTTTTTTGAACTTAAATTACAAAAACTTTGTTATTTATATATTTTTTAGGCCCTTGGGGTGAGAGTGACTTCCCATTGTTAACTTGTTTTGGGTATTTACCAAAATGTCACTCCACCTTATTTATAAAACGACACTCCCTCCCCTCACTTATTCACACATGTAAATCCATTTGGATTGACCAAAACCTGAATAAATACCTACAAAAATTCTTTATCCAAATTTTATAGTGGTTTTCCTTCTAAAAACTCTAACCTTAGGGTCCTTGTTAAGAGTCCCAAAGGAGGATCTTCTAAGTGAATGTAATTATCTTCACTAAGTTCCATCTCTTTACTTATTATTTTTAGAACATAAATTATTTCATAAAAAATACAATATAATAACAAAAAAATATTATATATAATGATATGTTATTATTTTCATGGTATAATATTTATCCACCTCCTCCTCCATAAGATAGGAAATAAAGTCATCACTCATGTGAACGGTGGACAATCTCCTCGCAAACTGATGTAATTTGTTTCCATCACCACCTCACATGGGTAGTCATAATGATTGAAATATTTGATATATATGTTAAATATTAAATTATATTAATTATTTAAAATTAATATATCATCCATTTCCTTACCCTTTCATTCATTAACTAAACGATATCGTCGCTTATGCATACATACGGTATACCATCTCCACGTAGTGATTTGATTTATTTTCCATGTAAAACATACAATAATAGTTTTAAAATATATCTAATGAACAAATATGATATTTAAAACATTAATATAATTCTTAATATGATTTATCTATTTCATATTCAAGAAAACTGGATCTTTTATGAGAAAATGAAGCACTTAACACCTGAAACAATGGTAATAATGAAATATTATTAACAAATGGTTCATAAGATGTTATAATGGGATCATATATGATATTATAAATATGAATATTTTTATTTCATAAATTAATAGCATGCTTAAAACCATTATATATGGGTTAAATCATGTTTAACTAAAAGGAATCATGAGGTATAGAATTTTGCCTCAATTTCCTTTATTGAGGAATATTGTAATGTTATGCACCTAATTTCTTTTATATAGTGTATATAATTACCCTTTTATAGGTAATATCATGAATCATTCAAATTTCATGGTATTTTATGTTAAAATTTTTATTATTAAATCATAGGGTCTTTTTCTTTAAGGTTATCAACTGGTAATGAATTTTATAACTCGATTTATTTTCGATGGGTATTATTTCTCATTCATTGTATTTGATATTCTAAGATTATGTGTGTAAATAAATTTAATAATTTTATCTTTTATTTACACTTTTTTATGTGGATTTAAATTTTAAATACATAATAACTTCTTACTCACTTCAACGTTATGATATTTGAAAATGTTGATATTATAATCTGATTTTAATTAAGATTGATTAAAATTTAATTTACCTTAAAAAAATTATTTGATAGTTTTACAGCAAACCCATTTTATTTTATTATAATTTTATTATTAATTAAATTTTTAAGTAATAGTACTATTTTTCTCTCTTAGGATGTTAAAATGAATGAGAATTTTTTTAATAAAATATGAATTTGTTACTCTCTTCGATAAAAAATCTTTTTTCTTTAAATTTTATGTTTTTTAAAAAACATTTTTTATAATGTTTTAAATATTATAAAATAATTTATTATATATATTTTGACCCATGTTTTATTTATTTTAAGTATAGTTTAAAAATGAATCTTCCCTTAATATTTTGAACAACTTAATTTTTAAATTTTCATACAAAAATTTGAAAGAAATATTTATTTTAACATACTCGAAATTTACGAAATATCCCCTCTTCATGACCACGAACTGTTTTGAAGTATCTGTTACAATTTCACAGTGTTATTTACAAAATAAAAATGTTTCTACTAACATTATTTTATTTTCTTGTTTTAAAATATATTTTCATTGTGAAATGGTTATTTTCCTCAAGATTATTTTAATAATACTTTTGTGGTATTTCTATTCATTAATGAAAACTAAAATTTATTTTAATTATACTTCATTGGAGATATGTTGTAATGATTCCATCTTTATTATTTATCTCGAAACTTTATGATCATTTTAACCATGTAATGTATTGACATTAACTTTCTCGGTTAATTTTTGGTTATCAACCTTCTCTTGAAACATTCACTTTCTTGTGAACATAAGACATTACATTTTTATTAAATATAAATTTTCCTTGTATTATAGATATTATTATTTCCTAAACCATATACCATTTTTACTTTTGGTTTTAATTTGAAATTTATTTGATTAATACTAAAAATATTGATAAATCTATATTCTTTACTAAATGGGGATATTTTTTGATAAGTCATATTGTTCATGAATTAAATTGAGCATACAATATATGAGTAATTCATTGGATATGTAGTTATGGGTGGGGACCAAAATTGTATATCCCCTCGATGCATCAATGGGTATCATGTGACAAAGTAGTAAGCTTTAGTTAACTTGATATTTATTCATTTATTATACTATACTATTGAAAGGTATTGGAGGTATATATGTCATGATGTTTGAGATCGTGCCATCCAATAAGAATAATTTACATAATTTAGAATTCAATTATTATTATATATGAGATTATTTTATTGATATTGTACAAGGATTAATTTTTTACTCAAGTTATTGATTAAATGGAATTTTTATTATGTTATTTACCATACCATATTTGTTATTCATTATTTAATAATGATAGTGACATTATTGATTAAATGTAATTCTTTAAGTTATTTATATTTCTATAATAATTATGAATTATCTAATCATGATAGTCATGTTATTGATTAAATGGTATATGATTTAAGTTATTTATCATTCCATATTGATTAGGCATTATTGATTTATGATAGCTTCCATTTCATGTAACTCTAAATGAGTGTTTTATCTCACCCTAAATTTTTTCCCTTCCATTGAATATGAATAAGGAGTCTTTTAATGAGTCCAAGGATGAAAAATATTTAATTTCACTCTGTTTTAATTTATTTTTTCAAATTTAATCCAAGAATAAATTATTTATCTATTTTACCAAGACTGTTATACTATTCATTTCTTTAAGATATGATCTCTTATATCTAGATCAAATGTAATAATGTAACCACTGACTCTAGTCTATTAGGGTCAAGGTATTTATAGTTGGTGTCAGAGAAGGTTTAGTGTAAACCTTGGAAACTATATTTAGGAAAACATAGATTAGGGAACATAACCCTATGTAAGACTTGGAGGATAAATATTGATGAATATCCTAATGTTTTGGTAAGGAATAGATTATTTGGTTCTTCTTATAAATTCATCTATGTCTAGATACTACAAGTGGATGTGGTTCTAGAATAGTTGTACTTGGGAGTAATAACATCGAAAAGGGTGCACTAGTCTTTGACTCGATTGTCACCTAGTGCATGATAATAGGCCTTACTATAATCCTAGTTTGATACTCCTAGGGGATATTCTTAGGATAATTCACTTTTTATTTAGAAACCATTATGGATGATATGAATAGATAATAACAATAAATTTTCTTAGGTTAAACCTAAGGTGTCTTAGATTGAAAATAAAGTGTCATGGTTTAGATATACTATAAATGTTTGCATGGTTTTACACTATGATTATCATTGATTAAACTATGATTTTAAGTTTTATTCAATGGATGGAACCCAAATGAATCATTTTATAATTAAATATGTTAAACAATGTGGGGATTATAAAAAACCAAAGGGGGTGATGACTGGAGGGAAAGATATAATGATTATTTCTAATCAGTTATCACAATATATGATTAGAAAATATCACCTTAACTAAAACTTAGAGTCACAAAAGAAGATAAGGATATATTTCACTAAGATCTCAAGGGGTGAAGACCATTGAGGAGAGAATTGTAAATTTTTATCAAATAAGAAATTTTGAATGACAAACCAAGTAAAATTTCTCAATGGAATAGTAAAATGTTTTATATATGTAAAATAAGTGAATAGAGAAACTATTTTTTTTTTGGAAAGGTGTAGAGATCAATGGAGAGGAATAAATGTTATCTTTGAGATACATTTGTAGTTTTTTGTCTTGAATATGGGGAAACTTTTATTTACCATAGTCAATTCCCTATTTTAGTGGATAACTTCTATACCAAGGAAGTACCAGTGTTAAAGAATAAAGTTTAAATTATCTGTGTATTATGATTCATGAATTATATTGTATAAGTATTTTTATCAATTGTATTTAGAGTTGTGGATACCATCATGGTTTTATGAGTTTAAGTTTCATCATAAGTTCATCATCCTAAACACCCCATTTTGATGTTTTCTGTGTTGGGGATTTTGTCAATATTATGATTATTTTGGGATACATTAATGGAAATTAAATCTATTGGTTTAGTATATGATTTACTGAAAAGGTTATTTAAGGAAGAAAGCCTTTAAAATCTGTATACATAAGATTAAGGTTATTGGTATACTTTAAGTTTTATCTTATATTTGATGTTGTATTAATTATGGGTCATTAAAATTTGGTAACATTATAGGAATTATATTAATATTGTTTTGGGAAAAGGATTACCCACATGTCGGGGGACTACCTATTGCATCCAAAAAGGATATAGAGCTTGAACCCAAAACCAAAGGGAGACAAGGGTGAAATGAATACCACAATACAATATGATTTAATAGTTAGTAGGAAATTGTTTTTACTTAAACAATTTTATGGATAAATATTAAGTTGAACTTTGGGTGTTTCTATTGAGGTTTTAGAGATTAATGTATTATATTGGATAACATGATCTAAAATAAAAATATATATAGTAAGAATTTTTTTTAGGGTTATTTATTTTGATAATAAAAGAACCTCTAATGTCTAGGAAAATTATCTTGAAACAAAAAATATATAATATTACCTTCATATATGATAATTTAATAACCATTTATCTAATCACATATTTATACTTTTGTGTTCATTGAATTTCTCTTGTCCATTCAATTTCTTGTGATAAATGATATCTATCACTCTCTATAATTATTTATGCTTTTATTCCATGTCCATATTTCCAATTCCCACTAATTTTACCCTTCATGGAAACTTATTTATGTGTTATTCTATATTAACTTCATATTTCCCTTTCACTCATTTAATAGTAAGTTTTATTAACCCTTTTTATGATGTGGCCTTTCAATAAAGGCATTTTTAAATTTCAAACTATTAATTTTTTATAAAAATTTTAAATTTTGAGGAATAAATTTTTTTAATGTGGGGGTAATGTAACACTCTAATATTATAAAATAACAATATTGTGTTTGATTTCATAAACAACATGAAACACCATGATTAAAAGACTCTTGAAATATATTATTTAAATATGACCATTGTAACTTAATAATAAAATTGGTGGGTATGAATAAGATAAACTAAATTATATTATATATATATAATGATTTATATGTTCTAATAAATACAAATTTATTGATAAATTCCTAAGTAAATAATCAGTGAAATTTTTTGAAAATTGCATTTAAGCATCAAAATGCAAGTTCTTCGAAAAGGGTTTTATTTTATATTTTATGTTTGGGAATTATAATTAATTTTTACCATTTTTAGAAATTTAATTTCCTAAAATAAAATTATTTTCTAAAATAATAATATAAAAATTATCGTAGGGTGAAGCTTTGAGATTTTTTTGAAAAGAGTGATTTTTTAATGAATAGTGAAAAATATTGTTTTTGTTGTAAAACTATAATTTCTTTTCAATAAATTATGTATTTTAAAAGTAAAATTTTATTTTTATTTTTATTTAAAATTAAAAAAATGTATTATTTAATTTTATATAAAATAATTTGTTACCTTTTAATCATATTTATTCCCAATTTTGGTGTAGGTTTATTTTTATGTCTAAAAATAAAATTTTCTAAAAACTATTTTTAAATGCATAATGTTCCTCCATTTTAATTAATTAATGTAACCAATAATAAATAAATATTACAATTAGATTTTTATATTATATATATAAATATATTAATTTTGATAAATATAATTATGATCACTTGTTATATAGTTAAAATAAGATCTTCTAATGATGGAAAAATGCATTTCTTGAAAAAATTGTTTTTCAACATGATTTGCAGGTTTATTTTGAAATTAAATTACCCCAATTATATGAATTTAATTTCATAAAATGAATTCCATTTTAATAATCATAATAATAAATATTTTATAATAATTTTAACTTAATTTTTTGTCATTATGATTAGTAAATATATTAAAATTTATTTATCGTAATTAAGGATAAAACATGGTTTTAAGCGTTACATGAAGTTATGTTAAAATAATTTTTACCTACAGATAGAATTTATATGTGACTTATTTTATTTTATTTTAATATTTCTTAGGTAAAAATTGTAAAATATTTATCATTTTATTTTAGTTTTAAAGGATAAATTACCTAGGTTAAATAACACATTACTATAGTTAAAAATAAAATGGTAAAAGTAAGTAAACTTAGAGGATAAATAATTACATGTTTAATACATTTTTTAGGTGTCAATAGACCTTAAAATACCTATAATACATTATTTATAAATTTTTAAGTCATTTTGGATGATATTGACTACCCATTATTGACTAGTTTTTTGTATTTACATAAAAAATGTCACTCCTCCTCAATTATAAAAGGGAAATCCCTCCCCTCACTACTTCACACCTCTCAAGAGATTTGGATAAAACAACCCAAAAAATATCTCATTAAAATACTAATCCATATTATATAGATACTTTTTTCCAAAAATACCTAACCTAGGGTCCTCAATAATAGATTCCAAGGAGGGTCTTCTAAATAAAGTTAATTATCTTCACTAAGTTCCTTCTCTTTACTTATACTTTTTTCACATTAAACTATATCTTTAAAATTAAAATATAATAAAAAAATTATATACCATATACTTATATTTTTTTATTTTTATGTAATAATATTTATCCATCTCCTCCACCATCAAATGGAAACAAATCCATCGCCCATGTGTACAGCGAATTGTCGCATCACAAACCGATATAATTTTTTTTCTATCCCCAACTCAAATGGGTAGAAATAATGTTGGGAATAGTGAATATATATGATTCATATTAAATTATATTAATTCTATAAAATTAATATTTCATCCACGTCCAAAACATTTCATATATTAAGGGAATGATATTTTCGCTCGTTTGTACGTATGGTCTACCTTCATCAAGAAGCGATGTGATTCATTTTCCATGTCCAATATTCAGTGGTTTCAAAAATGTATCTAATGAATAAATAATAAACAAAAAAAATAATATAATTATAAATATTAATTAACTATATCCTATTCACAATAATTGTAACTTCTATGACAAAACAGAAAAAAGAAAACATCGTTGTTAACACCCGAAACATTGGTAATAATGAAATATTATTAATAAATGGGTGATAATACGTTATAATAAGATAATATATGATATTATAAATAATAATTTGGTTCTATTATAAATTAATAACATGATTAAAACCATTATATATGAGGTTAAATGTAAAATCCCGAATTTAGCTGGGGTACAGACTGTTTAATTTTTTTTAGTCCTGTTTCTTAAAGTAACTTAGGGCACACGCCTGTGAGGTCTGTTACATGTTCCGAGCATCAAATAATTTTTTTATAGTTTTATGGGATTATGAAAAATTATCCACCATTCCCTAGTGTAATGTTCGGGTTAAATTTAATTAAAAGGAATAAAAAAATAAAATAAATTTAAAGAAATAAAAAGAATCAAAAAATGAATAAATAATAAATAATAAAATAAAAAGTGCTTAGAAGGAAAGTGAAAATAATTAAAAATAGACTTAATCTATTTTTATTATTTCTTTTATTTCTTTTCTCCTTCCATTTTTTTATTTTATTTTATTTATTCCTTATTTATTTTCTTTATTTTTTTCTTTCCTCTATTTCTTTCTTTTCTTTCTTTTTTTCCTCCTATATTCTCTGCTTTCCTCTCCTCTAGTGTGCTTCCCCTTCCTATAGCACACCTCCCTCTTCCCTCAATGTGGCTCTCTCTCCTCCTCCTTCAGAAGCTCATTGCACCTCTGATTTTCATCCATTTTCAATGTTGTCAAAAGCACAGTGAATCTCTCAGTAAGTATTATCATCTGCACCAATTAGTTTTGGGTTTCATTCTCTCTTGGTTGTGTAATCTATCTTGTAAATTTTTTACCCAAAATTGGGTTTTTTGTTAAATCCTCTTTTTTCTTCCATTTTAGGTCAAATCAAATGTTTTTGTGGAACGTGGGGTATAATATGACTATGAGGAAGAGTTTATTGTTATTTCTCATTGTTTTGTTACTTCATTCAATTCGCATCATTGTACCACTTGTTGGTTCCTACCGTAGAATCCCAAATAATGTGAAATAATTTATCTAAACTATTTTTACTTGTTCTTTGTGAAATGTTTTTTAGTTGAACCCCTTACTAAGTTGTTTCTATGTTATTGGACATCCCTATGGGTGTTATAACAATATTTGAATATTTACATTTGGCTGTGAATCTTTAATTTATCAATTACTTGTGTCTGTGCGATAATTTGGGTTGAAATTATAAATTGAATAAATTATTTAGGATGAATCATAAACCATGAATTTTTTCTTCCTTTGAATTTTTTCCCTAAATAATTATTGCTATAAGTTTTTCCATGATTTTCTATTATTAAATTTTATTTCATCTTCTTACAGTAATAAAGTTGATGTTGTGTTTAATATTTTATTAGTATTATTAGTTTTGACTATTATGCTTGATTAATTAGTAAGCACATGGAATTAAATGGATAATTAAAATGGTGAAATCGTGAATTCTTTCACTATGATATATACTCCCCTCTTGATGTTTTAAATGAAATTAGGTTGGAGATAGAATGTGGGTCACATTTTAAAATCTCATAATATGACTCTTCGTTATCGATAGGTTACAACACAACGTGCCAGGAAAGTGATGTTTTAGGCTCTCTAGGCAAGGGTTTTCCCCAATCTTTTTACTTTGTTATTGGGTGATACTGGTTCTCTAAGGGGAAGTAGAGGGAAGACCCATTGGTAAGATGGATACACCAATACTCAGTTGATACTCGGTCCCTTACATATGATGCTATGGATGAACTCATAGTAACCATATCACGAGTGATGCTTAGACTTTCAAGGGGATCCCCTTGTATGGGCTCATGTAATTGGATATAATTGATTTGATGTATAGTAGTGATACATTAAGGAAGTGATCGAACTCCACCTCTAAAATTTTCAATTTTAATATAAATGTATGATATGTTTTTATTGATAATGCATATAGTTTACTTATGCTTTGTGAGACCTATCTTGTTCCTTTAGTGATATGGGTTTTGACATATAGATTTTACCCAAATCCAAAGAACAATCTTGGGGGTATGATCTTTTCATTGGTCCTTCACATTACATAGGCCTTACTATATATATTTTTATTTATTAGGAATCTCATTTAGACTTTTGGATTAGGGTGAAGTAGGTGGTATGGTATGAGTGTATGCTTAGGAACCCGGACCAAGTTATAGTAATTTTTATTTATTTAAATTTCTTGCATTTATTAAATATGGAATACTAATATTTGTCTACAAAATGAAATTGAAAGGTTTAGACACCATGGCTGTCGACCTACTAATATTATATCTCACACCCTAATTGGTTGTAATTTAGCACCCGGGTTGACCTTATGTTCACAGGTATGGACACAGGGAAGTGTGCCTCTCCCGATGCTTGAATTCTATTCTATTTTAGATGGAACTTTAAGGGTATAGGACATAGATTATGCTCGATATTCCATGTCAATGTTTTTTTTACTTTTTGGTAGTTTTTGTTAGCATAAAGTCTATTCATATAGTCCATACCCCTACATGTTTATTTAATTATTTGTTGCATCATAAATTGACATCATCAGGGTATTTATTATTCCTATTTAGATTCTCTGGTTATTATTTACTATGTTGGATAATTTCTATTCTTCTGTTGTTGTATTATTTTTCTCTATGCTTATGTTGGTTGTTACATATAATATTTTCTATTGTGTAATTCCTTATCCTATGAGGGCATACTCTTCCCACAAACTTACCCAAGTCCCTCAATACTAGTCAGCAGCCTCTGGAATTTGGGGAGATGTTCTTGAGGTCTTATTGACTACCATCTCGGGGCTCAGTTCTGTGTCACTCGAGGAGAGATTCTACATCGGGGTAATAGTGGGGTTATTTTCCTTTTGCCTTACTCTTTGGGTTAGAATTGACATTAGGATATAAGAATTTAAAATTTACCATCTTCATGGACGTAGCTAACCCATGTATATTGGAATCCAAAATTTCTTGAATTGGTGATTTTAGTAATTGATTATACCATTTATTTTTTATATAATTTTACCATTGGGTGACACACTTGTTTTCTACTGTTATTGGTATCAGTGTTATTAAGATGATTATTTTGACTATTGTGACCCAATTAAATGAGGGAATTTCATTTACATGCATCATATTAAGAACCATAGGGATTAAATTGATTTTCATATTGCCATTCCATATCTACTTTAAGCATGCATCTTCTTGTTTTCATGTGAGTGTTGTTGTGTTTAGTTGTAATATCTCATAGTACTTGTTTGTTATAAATATAAATTTTGTGTGTGTATTAATGATCTATATAAGACCTCTTCTCTTTATATCTAGAATCGACTCTAGGAGCGGGATATCTATTGTGAAAAAACTCAGATGTAGGTCGCGTATCAACCCTCTTTACTTTCTTTCCTAAACAAATATTCAATGTTCAGGGAGGCCTTGCACCTACCCTTTTCTTATTTATATTCTACTTTTTTAACTCATCTTCCATGATATCTCATCTAAGGTGTGTGTTGGAAATTTAAGAATAATGTTGATGTAAATTCTTCATTTTATATATCAGGAGAGTAGCGATGAGTTCATTTTGGATTTGGTGGGTCTTGAACCTCCTATATAACCTTCTATAGTACCACCTATAGTGCCTCCTTTAGTTCGTCATGTGGTTCCTCCCCCTAATCTTCCACTGTGTGTTGACTCCTAGTTTAGGGATAATCTTCTCAGGTTAATACTGTCAGTTTAGATTTTTCCTAGGCCTTTCTTGGCTATAGAAAACATTACTCAAGACTTTATATGGCAGCATCCTCCCACTTTCCTAGGGGTTGGTGGTCCCAATGCGATAGAGTCATGGATAGAATCTATGAAATCCATCTTTGACCATCTTGAGATGCTTTTAGAGAAGAGGGTCAAAATTGATGTATTTATTCTTCAAGACTCTTCCCAATGTTGTTGGGATGTCATTTCTCATGATAACCAACCCCGATACATTGTTTGGGTAGACATCCAAGTATATTTTTAGGGTTCACTTCTTCCCACAAAATCTAATATCAGATCGTTCCATAGAGTTCATACATATTCAATTGGGATTTATGACAGTGTTAGAGTATTTTACCCACTTCATTGAGCTCCAACGTTTCCTCCAACTCTAAACAGTGATGCATAGAAAAATGTGATAAACTTTGAACATGGAAATGGATATGTTATCTTCTCGGAGGTGAATGTATTTAGTTTTTCAACTATTACATAAATGGTGAATTTGGCCCTAAATATGGAATAAAAACTCAAAGAAGTTCATCCTGTGAGCCAAGGAGATTTAGTTTCAAGGAAGGTTAATATTTTTTTAGGTAGTAAGAAGCATTTTTTTAGGGTTCGTGTGAGAAAAATGATATCCTAATGATATTTATTGACAAAACTATCACATGTCATAAGTGTAGAAAGATCATCCACAAGAAGCCCCAATGCACGAGGAACACGATGGAGTACCGAGCTTGGGGTAAAATGGGTCACTTTAAATGTTCATGCCATTATTTTCCTTTATCATCTAGTTTATGGGGATCCATCACAACACTTCCACTAGGAATGGGATCTATAGCTCCATGTCAGGCTGGTATATAAATTTCCACCATCCAATCAGGCAGAGGCAGTAGAGGTCGTGGCCAAGGCAATCAGGTTCCAAAGCACCAACATCAACAGAGTGGACCAGATTAGGATAGTTAGGGGGCATCTAAGGGATGAGGTTTAGGCCATATATATCTATATCAACTATAACTAGTGGAGCAGAGTCCTGGGACCTCTACGGTTATAGGTACTATCCTTATAGCCTCTACTTTAGTTTCTTCCCTTTTTGATACTGGTACTTCACACTCATTCATATCTACTGCAACTGTTGAGAGTTTTTGTCTTTCTATATATTACTTATATGAAGTTATGTCTATTTAAACTCCTTTTAGTTTCATAATAGATGGAATACACCAGTTCTATGAGTTCCCCATTTAAATAGGTGGGTACTATTTCTTTTGGAATTTCTCCTTCCTCGAGATGATCGACTTTGAATTCATTCTCAGTATATACTAGTTCATTGTTTATCATGCCCACGTGTATTACTATCGTCGTAGAGTTTCCTTTAAAACAACTGAGGGTAGCATAAATAAACACAAGTGAGAATGGGATACCCAGTCGGGTGAATCTAGACCCAAGCATTCTAGGATGGGAAGAGTGACATTTCAGCTAGCAAGTCTCGTTATGAGTGACCAGTGAACACAGTTGGTGAAAATTCCTCCCATTGTGGATAATTTTAGGGATGTACTCCCTGATTATTTATCTATATTACCTTCTATAAGGGAATTTGAGTTCACTATCGAGATAATTCGAGGTGGGACACCAGTGTCCGTTCCTCCTTATAGGATGGAACCAACAGAGTTACATGAACTCAAGATGCAGCTTAAAGATCTCAAGGATAAGGGTTTTATCAGACCTAGAACATCATCATGTGGTTCAACAGTCCATTGAAACAAGAAAACGGAAGGTACCCTCATATTTTTTGTATAATACCGTTGGCCCAACCAGCATATAGTAAAGAATTAGTATCCTTTGCCTTATAAAAATGACCACTTTGACCAGCTCTGAGGAGAAACTATTTTTTCCAAGATTGATGAGGTCGAGATATCTCAAGTGCATGTTCGATCATTCGACATACCACATATAGCTTTTCATAGAAATTAAGGCTAGTATTATTTTTTTGGTTTTGTCGTTCGGTCTGAAAAATGCACCAGCAATTTTCATGGCTCCAATGAATTAGGATTTTCACCTGTACCTTGATGAATTTTTTAGTAGTCTTTATAGATGACATCTTGTTGTATTCATTCCATATAAATGACCATGAAACCCATCTTGAGATTTTGTTGAGTACCTTAAGAGATCACCATATTTTCATGAAGATCTGTAAATGACACTTTTGGATCAATAAAGATCACATTGTCATGTTATTTTTGAGGTAGGTATATCAATCGACCCTAAGAAGGTGAGAATAGTGGATTACTAGAGAAACCAATAAATTTTTTTGACATGCACAACTTCTTAGGTCTTTCTAGATATTGTAGTAATTTTATACAGGATTTCTTCCACATAGAACCACCTCTTACGACCTTGACTAAGAAGGGTGATTTGTTTATCTGGTTAGAGCTTTGTAAGAAAGATTTTTAGAATTTAAATGGAAGACTCACATCAACTCCAATCCTAAATCTGCCTAAGCCAAGAAGAAGTTATACTATTTACTATTATGCTTCATGGGTTGGACTTGGTGTAGTTATGATTTAGGGTGAATGATTCGTGGCTTATAGATCTCTCTAGCTTAGGATTTATGAGTGGAACTATCCTATACACAACCTTGAATTAGCAATTGTGGTTCATGCACTGTTCTGTTGGAGACACTACTTGTTGGGTGAGATGTTATTTGTTTACAGAGATTATAACAGCTTGAAATATATCTACACACATTGACACTTAAATTTTAGGTAGTCCAGGTGGGTCAAATACCTATAGTCATTTGACTTTTATATTTCTTACATCCATGGTAAGGGTAATGTCATGTATGCTGCTTTGAGCAACAAAATTCAGACACAATCCATCAAGGCATCAATTAGTGAGTAGAAAATGATGGTTTTGTTATTTGATATTCATTTTTAGGTTCAGAAGAAGCATAGACAACCAGTTATAGTATCTCTAGTAGTGACGTCCTCTCTTCTAAAGCGAGTCATCATGTAATAGTTATCTGATCTGGAGGGGATCGTTTTTAGTTAGAGTGTCAAAGGAGCTAAACCGCCTCTTGGTTGGGCTATTGATAATAGGTAAACTCTACTCTATTATGGTCATGTATGGGTACCTTATGATATTTGGGAAGATCTAATGAAGAAATATCCTACCTTTATTTGAGATTTTCATCCGGGAATTACCAATATGTAAAGAGATAGTAATCGTCAGTACTGGTGGACTAGTATGAATATGAAAATAGCAGGATTCATTACCTCATGAACCACCCATCCGTAGGTGAATGCAAAGAACTAGCGACCTACTGGAATCCTACATCCTCTGTTTATTCATGGGTGGAAATGGATCAATGTCACCATGGATTTTTCTATATGATTGTCAAGATCTCATCAAGGTAGTAATGTAGTATGGGTGATTTTTTTTTCTTGAACAAATTCATGCACTTATTACCTATCTGGGAGAACTTATATATTAATGAGTTGGGTAGGATTTATATGTGGGAGATAGTTCGACTTCATTGAATGTCCTATTCTATCATGTCAGATTGAGACACCCATTTCACATCACAATTCTAGCAAGGGTTGCATAAGGCACAAGGTTCACATGTGCTTTTGAGTACTCTATATCACCCCCACATTGATGGGAAAACCAAGAAGACCATACGAGTGTTATATGATATGTTGCGGGCCATTATCCTTGATTTTAGTGGTTCTTAGGATAAACATATTCTTTTAGTTGAGTTTTACTATAATAACATCTTTTTGGAAAAAGCTCAAATGGATCTATATGAGTCTCTCTATGGTAGACCATTTCGTTCAACTCTATGCTGGATCAAATGAGGTGAGCCATCTCTTTTGGGTCTTCAACTCATTCAAAAGACTTATGAGAATGTCCATCAAATTCATAATCATATGGCTATAGATCAATCCAAGCATAAGTTTTATATTGATCTTTGTCGTAGACCTCTAGAGATTGAGGTGAGACATTGGGTCTTTCTATGTGTTTTAATAATGTTGGGCCATAGGCAAATCAAGAGACAAGGGATGTTATCACCAAGATATGTTGGGTCATTATAGATAGTGGTGTGATTTGTGTTGGTAGCCTATCGATTGTTGTTACCATATAGGTAACATGTCATGAAATATTTCTTCCATGTATCTCAGCTTTAACAGTATCATCTAGACTAGTCTAATTCATTTAGTCCTGACGATATCGAGCTTGAAACGGATACATCCTTTGAGGAGTATCTTATTAGTATTGGTGATTCCAGCATCAAGGTTCTTCAATTTAGGTCTCTTCCACTCATCTTGGTGCTAAGGAAGCATGGATGTGTTGAAGATGATACCTGTGAGAAGGAAATTGATGTGCATACATAGTGTCCAGATCTCTTCTCAGACGATGTTCTGCTACCCTTGGAACAGCAACTTGGGGATGAGTTGTCTTATGGAGGGTAGGTTCTACTATCCCGAATTTAACCAAGGAATAACCCATCTAATTGTTTTTATTCTAGTTTCTTAAAGCAACCCAAGGCACTCACCCGTATGGTCCATTTTAGGTATCTAGTAATAGATAATTTTTTGTTAATGGTTGTATGGGATTATAAAAAATAATCCATTGTGCCCTGGCATAATGTTTGGGTAAAAGGTAATTAAAAGGATTAAAAGAAATAAAATACATTTAAAGAAAAAAAAATGAAAAAAGAATAAAAATAAATAAAAAATTGAAATGAAATTAAAAGAAAAGTGAAAATTATTAAAAATGGTCTTAACCCATTTGTATTATTATTTTTATTTCTTTTCTCTTTCCCTTTTATTTTATTTTTATTTTATTTTATTTTTTCCTTATTTCCTTATTTTATTTTTCTTCTTTTATCCAATATATTTATTTCATTTATTTATTTTTTACCTCCTCTATTCTCTCATTTTCTATCCTCTAGTTTGCCTCACCCTTCCTACTGCTCACCTCCCTCTTCCCCTAATGTACCTCTCACTCCTCCTCCTTTAGAAGCTCACTGCACCTAGGATTCTTATCTATTTTCAATGTCATCAGAGGCAATGTAAATATCTCAGTATGTATTATCATAGAAATTAATTAGTTTTAGGTTTCATCCTCTCTTGGTCACATAATCTATAATGGAAGGGTTTTAAATTAAATTGGGGTTTTTGTAAATTTTTTTGATTTCTTCCATTTAAGGTCAAATCAAACGTTGTAATAGAATGTGGGGTATACTAAAAATATGAGGTAGGGTGCCTAGGTTCTTCCATTTAGTTTTTTTTCCTCGTTAAATTCACACAATTGTTCTACATGTTGGTGTCTATCGGTGAATCCTAAATATTGTGAATTAATTTAATTGAACTATTTTATCTTGATATTTGTGACTTTTGTTTAAGGAAAACAATTTACTAAGTTGTTGTCATGTTGTTATATACACCTTTGGCTATGCCAAAAATATTGTATTGTTTAATTTTGGACTTGAATCTTTATTTTAGCTATTATGTGGTCCTGTGTGATAATATGAGTTGAAATTTTAAATTGAATAAATTATTTATAATGAATCATAAACCATGAATTTGGTTTTTCATTGAATTTGTTTTTCCTAAAAAAAATTATAAATCGTGTCATGTTTTTCTATTACTAAATGTCATTTCCTATGCTTACACTGATAAAGTGTCAGTTGTGTTTAATATTGTGTTATTATTATTAGTTTTGATGATAGGATTGAATAATTAGTAATCATGTGGAATTAAATGGTTAATGAAAGGGGTTCAATCATGAATGATTTCTATGTGATATATATTCCCCAATTGCAGTTTTAAATGAAATTGGTATGAGGATATAACATGTGTCACGTATTAAGAACACATAATTAGAAACTTTATGCTTGATAGGTTACAACACAATGTACCGGGAAAGTGATGTTTTATGCTCTCCAGGTAAGGGTTTTCCTCAAGATTTTTACTATACTATTGGGTGATATCGGTTCCCTAAGGGGTAGTTGAGGATTGACCAATTATCAAGATGGCTACACCAAGCCTCCGTTGATACTTGGTCCCTAACGTGTGATACTTGGGACGGACTCATAGTCACCATACCATGAGTGATGCGTGGACTTTTGAAAGGATTGTCTTGGATAGTCTCATGGAATTGGACAAAATTGATTCAATGTATCGTAGTGATAATTTAGGGATGAGATCAGACACCACCTATGAAATTTTCAATTTTAATAAAAATACTTGATATGTTTTTATTGAAATTTCATAGAGTTTCCTTATGATTTGTGATACCTCTCTTATTACTTTAGTGTACCTTGTTTTAACATATGTATTAGACCCCAAATCAATTCACAATCTTGGGGGTATTCCCTTTTCTTTGGTTTTTCATGTTACTTTGTCCTTGCTATATATATTCTACTTTATTATGTATCTCATTTAGAATTTTGGCTTTGGCCAAAGAAGGTGGTATGGAAAGAGTGTCTACGTAGAAACCTGGACCATTTTATAATTATTTTCATTTATTTAAATTGCTTTCACTTATTATATATAGCACACAAATATTTGTCTACAACATGAAACAGAACGGTTAGACACTGTGGGTGCCCGCCTACTAAGATTATATCTCACACCCTACTCAGGCGTGGTTTGGTACCCAAGTAGACATTATGTTCGTAGGTATGGATACAAGGAATCGTACAACTCATGATGCTTGAATAATTTTCTATTTTAGATATATATTTGGGGTAAATGGATCAATCATATTCTTGAGATTCCATGCCATATTTTTTTTTCTTTTTCGATGTTTTTGTTAGCATATAGTCTATACTTGTACCAGATAACCAAGGACATTTATTTAATTAATTTTGGAATCATATATTAATATCATCACAATAATTTTTAGGACTATTCAACTTCTGAAGTTATCATTTACTATATTGGGTCATTTATCTAATTCTGTTTCTGTCTTCTTTTTCTATTTTCTATGATACTTGTTACATATATTATTTATCATTGTGTAATTCTTTATCCTATCATGGCATTATCTCCACCACATACTTACACAAGGACCTTGCTTCTATTAATAAACCTATCACTTTTTGTAGATGTGCTTGAGATATTTTGGACCACTATCTCAAGGCCCAATTCAGTGGAACTTAGGGTAGGATGCTACATTAAATCATGTTCAACTAAATAGAGGTGTGTGGTGAGGGTTTTCATCTCAATTTTTTTATTGAGGCATATTATAATGTTATGAACCTAATTTATTTTATATAGGGTGTATACTAACCCTTTTACAAATAATATCATGAATACTTCATCTTTCAATTTATTTTATGTTTCAATATTATTTATTTCATCCAAGGGTATTTGACTTGAAAGTTACCAATTGGTAAATAAATTCAAAACTCAATTTATTTTCAGTGGATTATGTTACTTATTCATTATCTTGGATGTTCTAAGATTATATGTATAATGAAAGTTGAATATTTTATATTTTATTTCCAATTATTTTATGTGAATTTACACTTGACACACATAATCACTTCTTTGATTAATTCGCAGTTCAATGTTATGATCTTTATAAGGTCTTATTTCACAATCTCATTTTAAATGAAATTATTTATTCTTCAATTTCTATTAAAAGAAATTATTTTATAATTTAATAATAAAACCCTTTAATTTTATTCTTCTTTGATTATTTATTAAATTTTCAATTAATAATACCATATTCCTCTATTTGGGATTTAAAATGATTCAAATATTTTTAAGAAAATTTTACTTTATTACTCTCTTATAACAGAAATCCCTTTTTTAAAAATCCATGTTTTATAAAAACTGTTTAAATAATGTTTTTAATATTATCCAATGAATTATCAAATTCATTTTGACCCATGTTTTAATTTTAAAAAAAATGCTTTAGAAAGGAATCTTCTCATCATTTCTCAAACTAAGTTCTTTTTTTCATTTCAGAACAAAATGTGAAATGAATCTTTGTTTTAACATACTTAAACTATATGGAATTTTACCACTATAATGACCTATCATTGTTTTGAAGATTACATTATAGGTTTATAAGCTTAATTTCAAATAAATTTTTTTCCTAATATTCTAGAAATTTTTTCAAAAAAATTATTTTCAAAGTGTAAAGGGTATTTTCTTCAAGACTATTTTAATAATATTTTTTTTTGTTATTTCTATTCATCAATAAAAAAACCATTTATTTTAATTTTACTATACTGGGGATATATTTTAATTATACCATACTTATTCTTTCACTAGATTTTTTATGATTAGTTTCATAAGGGAAAGTATTGACATTAACTTTTTTGATTAATTTTGTGGTTGTTAACCTTTTTATTGAAATATTTAATATATTATTAACATTGGAAATTTAATTTATATTAAATATCCATATAATTTGCATCATGTATATGATTATTATCTAAATCATATAACCTTTTTATATATGGTGTTTACTTTGAAATTAATTTGATTAAATGGGGAAGTATTGATAAATCTATATTCTTTACTCAATCGGAATATTTGATAATAAGGAATATTTTTCAAGAATTAAATCGATCATTATATATATGAGGAATTAATTTTACATGTAGTAATGGGTGGGGCCTGAAATAAAAAATCCCCTTGATGCATTGACATACCTTAGGAGGCAAATCAGTAATCTATCATTAAATGGGTCTTTACCCATTAATTAAAATGTCTTAGTGAAAGGTCTTAATGGTATAGATATCACGATTTTAAAGTTAATTATATCTAATACTAATAATTTCCTTCATTAAGAATGTAATTATTGTTATCCTTGATATTATTTCAATGAAATTATCCATAGATTCATATTGTGCTCAAGGTATTGATTAAATGGAATGTGTGTTCTGTTATTTAACTTTCCATACTGATTATACCTTATTTAATCATGATTATAAATTTATTGATTAAAGGGAATATATTTTTATTTATTTACATTTATATATTTATTATGTCTTATATGGTAATTATAGTCAATTTATTGACTAAATGGAATGTGTTGTCAGTTATCTAAGTTTCTATACTGATTATTCTTTATTGATTCATGATAGATTCAATTTTACATAACCCTTTCAGATAATTTGAGATTACCTTTATTATTTTCTCTTACCTAATATAAAATGAAGGAATTAATATTTTAATGATTTCAAGGATTTGGAATATTTACCTTCACTATGCTGTAATTTATGTTTTCAAATGTAATACAAGACTCAAGTATGTATCTAGATTACCAAGACTACTAAAATGTTTGGAGCGTTAGGATGTGATTTATTATATCTAGAAAAAGATTAATAATGTAACTGTATAATCTAGGATAATGGGGTTTGGTTCATTACAATTTACCCTTCAATAGTGTCATTTCACTATTGAAAATGAATGGGGGGTCACAAGAGTGACCTTTTCTTCACATATAAAAGGGGAACTATTACACCCTCTCAAATTTACACATCCCCTTTGAAATTTCCTTGAAACCATACCCAATATTACTCTCCTAAAATTACCTTGAAATAACTATATCCCCTGGAAACTATAATTTATCATAATCCTTTCATTTTCAAGAATACTTTTAAGAGGAATTTTAAAGTCCCAAATGAATTATCACTAATCCTTATCCTTATCTTATTAATCTCTCTCTTCCAGAACTAACCAAGAAAAAGTAATATAAAAACCTCCCTATCATTAGTATACTTAATTCTAATTATATTAGTATAAAATACCTTAAATATTCCTTTCAATTCACTTAGAAAAAAACATCAATCATGTGTTTGGGCATTCTACAACCTCCACAATGTGATGTGTTCAATTTTTCACCACCACTTATCATAACTGGTTATAAGGATAGAATCAAAGAATAAATATTATATATATAATATAATTATGATTATGAATATAAATTTTATAATCCACCTTCAATTCCTATCATTCATTGGGAAATTAAAATGGTCACCCATTTTTGTGTGGATTACCGCCTCTATAAAGTATTGTGTCTCATTTTTCATCAATTTTATTTATTATTTATTAAAATATTTACAAATAATATTAAAAACATAAAATATGTATTAATAATATAATTATACTTCTATAATAATGATTTTATTCCAAAATATACCACCTTTAAAACCATAATCATCCATTACTTATGGTTTGTTCTTATTTTGGGTGGTCTAACCACAAACTGGAATAATGCTATAAAACACTATCATGGATGAGTATGGGAAATTAAATAATAATATTATTGAAATTTAATAATTAAATCATTATTTTCTATGGTTATGTAAATTTTATATTATGTATTTAACTTGTTATTAATATAACATCTTTGATTGCTAAGATTACTGAAAAACTCCGGACATGGTTCCATTTTCATGAAACTAACTAAACAACTTATGTAATGTTGTAAAAGAATTATAAAGAAATTAATATATCTATTATAGTTCCTTAAATTATATAGTAATGATAATATTAATATCAATAAATGGGTTCAGTGTCAACATTATAAATGTGTATGAAACAATCAAAAATTACTAACACATGATGATAAGGATAAGCCATAATTAACTCATATATGTTCCATAAATGGTTATAAATGTAGTATATAAAAGAAAATATTTATGAATATGGTTATTTAATAGGTAAATAAGATAGTTATTTCTTAAAAAAAATAGTTTATTGTGCAAACAACTAGGTATGAATTCATGTTAAGGGTTTCATCAACTAAATTTAGGATTCATTATGTCATGGTATTTCTACATGAATATAATTTTTAGGAATTATTTCATCACGTCAATACCATTTTATAGATTTTATTTCCTCTATTTATCTAGGTAAATTAATTCTCATCATAAATAACCAATAATTTGATAAAAAAATATGAAATAAAATTACAATGTCGGTAAGAATAACCACTATTCTTACCAATGGATATCTTTCTTCTATATCCTGGTTTTTATTATAAAAAGTGTTTTCATTAATTAATTACAAATATATTTTATATTTCATACTCCTAATATTTTCATTTACCTATTTTATGAAATAAAATTCATTAAGTATTTCTATGATATGGGTTTTTCTTTAAAATGACCTAATAATATTAATAAATAAATATCTTTTCATTATTTGCTAATATAGATTTATTAGCATGATTTTTTTCATTTTAATGGATACTTTTTTATATCTATTTATAAAAATGTTTAAAAAATTCTTCTATTTACCTTCTCAAAAAAATTGGATATATTTTTTTAATATTTTTAAAATGTTTTCAGAAAACTTTTTTATTTTTCACTTCTATTTTTTATCCATGGTTTATCTCTCAGAAAGTGTTGTTTTGATCATTATCCATATGTTTTTCTAATAATATTACTTTTGTAAAATTAGATTTCTGATATCTTATGATTTATTAAGTATATGTTATGTTATTTTTTGTAAAAGTTTAAGAAACCCA
Source organism: Viscum album (assembly GCA_963277665.1). Classification (NCBI taxonomy): domain Eukaryota; kingdom Viridiplantae; phylum Streptophyta; class Magnoliopsida; order Santalales; family Viscaceae; genus Viscum; species Viscum album. The sequence continues at coordinate 62,852,150 of OY728165.1, read as the reverse complement.
TTCTCTGTCCATGGGTTCTTAAAGGTATGATGATATTTGATTTTAATTGGAACACATATGTAAAGATGATGGAATGTGGGGTCCTATATCACCCTCTAATGAATTAGTTTAAGTTGATATCTCTTGAGATATTTAGGTGTGGAAATAAAGAGTTTTTTAACATAGTAATGGGAATAATAATTTTTCTCACATTTTCTAGTATGGATATATTGAGATTTTTCACATAGGTGTTCGCAAAATTATTATGCTCACAAAGGTTTTTATGTGATTATGGTTGTGCCAAATTTCTATGTTTTTTATCATGTTTTTTCATATTTTCAAGATTATTTTACTCTTTAATATATTCCATGATTTCATATTATCCTTATTTTTAAAATATACCAAGCTCTTATTTTATGCTCCTGTGTTTTATGATTATTGAGATGTATTTTGAGTCATGTCATAACTTATATTCTTCCTTAATGATCATTTTATGATCTTTTACTAATCTATAATGGTTTATGATTATAATATATGATATTATGATCTTTAAATAAGATAGTTATCCTCTATTTTTTAAATAAACCAAGCTCATATTATTCCTTATTTTTAAAATATACCACGCTCGTATTTTATGCTCCTATGTTTTATGATTATTGAGATGTATTTTGAGTCATATCATAACTTCTATTCTTCCTTAATGATCATTTTGTGATATTTAACTAATCTATAATGGTTTATGATTATAATATATGGTATTATGATCTTTAAATAAGATATTTATCCTCTATTCAAGTTCTCCTTCATGTTTATGATCTAATACGTTATGATAAGTGTTCCATTTTCAGATCTTCTAATCTCACCCACTACTTATATTTCCATTACATGGGATATGAAGATTATTTTATCATATGAGATGTTTAGAAAATAGAATATATGAGAGATATTATGGAGAAATTTTTGCAATTTTGGTAAAATAATATGTTTATATATATAATCTCCTATAAATTAAATCGTTAGTTTCTTGTGTTATCCAACTATTTGTGAGATGTATTATTCAAATCATGAAATTGATGTATTATTTAAGTTATGTTTAGCTTGGATCACATTAATGAGAATTTATAACTTTGAAAATTTAAGAAAGAGAAGACAGATGTCAACTTCCTAATAATCAAAAACTCGACTTCCCAGACAATCAAGAAATTCACTCATGAGACGAATCAGTTCTCATCAATGACATCTCTATCAAATCAACCCTTATTATCACTTCACTATAAGTTATAAATAATCATTTATGATCCAAAGTTTAATATACAAGTGAAAATACACCTCAAAATGGAATTCCCTCAATTCACCATCAAGGATAAGGTTGGGATAATAGTGGATAAGATTCATTATGAAAACATTAAACCCACATGAATTGAAGCTCCCCTATTTAAGGGTGACAGATACCTACCATTGACCTTTCTTAAATGTAAAAGAGAGAAACATAGGTGAGTAAAAACTCTTAAATTTCTCTCCAGTCACCTCTATAATATTATAGTCACTCCAAGAAATAATTTATAACTAATTTTCAATACCATTATGTATATTGATTGTAAATGGAATCCATTTCTCGTTTCTTTTATGCGTCATGAAACAAAATCTTCGACTCCTCCAGTCACTTCTTCATGTAATGATCATATAATAACCTCTAGTTATTGGGTAAGTTATAGTGTTTATATCCAAAAAAACACATTCCTTCAAGAATTGTAACACCCTAATATTTTAGAATATATTTTTATGAAATTAAATCTTAATTATTTGATAGATTTATTAACACACACCACTGAGTTTAAAACAAACCACAATATATTATAACTAATCCATTAAAATGGTGGTATGAATAAGAATAACCACCCTATAAAAAATGTGTATAAATTTTTTACATTATTTAAATGAATTTATTAATTCATACAAAATAAGTAGTCAATTTTTAGTAAAGTTATGTTATGCTTCAAAAATATCTTTTCTTCATAAAATAATTTTTATTGCATTTTTTGCATGCAAATTATAATCAATTTTAATTTTTTTAGAAAAAAACCTTTAGGGAAGTAATAAAAAAATTATATCAAAATTTAAATATTATATTACAGTTAATTTTTTATATTTTTTTAAAAAGGTTTATTTTTCAATGAATAATGAAAAATACCAGTTTTTTGTAAAATTGTTGTCTATTTTCAATAAATAAACTAATTTCAAATTAACATTATGTTTTTAATTTTTTTATTTAAATAAAATAAGTTCACTTTAATTGTAAATAATATAATTAATTTCTTATGAATTATCATTATACATTATTTTTTTATAAGTTCATTCTTGAGCTTAAAAACACATTTTTCTAAAAACTATTTTAATGTGTACAATGTGTTTTTATCTTAATTAATTAAATAAATAAATATTTATTTTTAGTGATGATAAAATGTATAGAATATATAGTAAATTAATTATATTATTATTCATCTAATATTTTTTAAATTTTAAGTAAGGGATGTAAATTTAGTTTTACTCTTAAAAACACATTTTTCTATAAACTGGTTTTTGTTGGGTTTTTTATGCTCATTTAAAATTAAATTTTTACACATATAAAAATAAAATTCATTAAAATGTATTCAATATATATAATCATAATAATTAATATAATCTATTTATATTAACTTAATTTTTAGTCATAATGAATAGTAAAAGTAGTAAAATTTTGTTACCATGTTTAATGTTAAAATAGGTTTCCAGGGGTGTTAAACTAAGAGATAAGGGTAGGAATGCAACATAAACATGTCAAATTATTGTAGGTTGAGAAAAATTTAAAACTTATACTTTATTATATTCTAATTAATCACCGTTTTGAACCACTTTCTCATAAAAGTGACCTTATATTATTGAAATCTTTTTAGAAATAACATGTGTGTCCCTACCCGCACTTATAAAAGGTAGCCTCTTCTCCTCCATGATTCACAAAATTTGAGGATTTTATCTCAGAAAATACCTACCCAAAAGTATTCCTAGATCCATTATATTCATACTAGATTTTTTATATTCTCATAAAACCAATATTTCATGTCTTAAGTTGTAATCCAAAAGTGGTCTCTCAATAAAGGGTATAAATCTTACCCAAGATCTTTCAATTTTATTTCCTCGTCTACATCCTATAAACCCACTTTATCCACCATAAAAAGACTAATAATGTTTCATAAATATAAATAAATTTTACTATGATGATTTCAAAACCATTTTCCACCCATTACCCATCAAATGGGAAATAAAATTATCAATCATACATACGTGGGGAATGCCGACTCCACATAGTGATATTTCCATGACCATATTTCATGGTAGGTTAATATAATGGATTTAATATTAATATATTATATTTATGACATTATTATTATTATTATTATTTAATGATAATATATTTTCTACCTACTTACCATCCCATTTTTTGGAAAATGATAACATCTCTTATGTGTACATGTGGACTACCACCTCCACAAAGCGATGCGATTAATTTTCAAATTATGATTTACATGGATGGTAATAAGGGTGTATTTAAACAATATAAATTATGTTTATTATATAATAATTATTATATAATTATGAATTATAATTTAACTTTTTTTAATTCTATCTATAGAAAAGTGGAAACATCACTCATATGTACGTACAGATTATCATATGCAAGAAGTGATGTATTTCATTTTTCATCACCACTTTAAATCAATCGATATAAAATTTTATATAATTATCAAATATTAAAATTATGATATGGTTAATATTATTTATATTATGTAACCATGATTGATTTAGAGGGCCTAAAACTGCTGAAACAAAACATACATGAGAAATGAAGTAGTTAACACCTAAAATAAAGAATTTAATAGAGAATTGTTAATAAAAGGGTGATGAAATGTTATAAGGGAATCATATATGATATTATAAGTGTGTAAAATTTTATTTTATATAATTAAAATAAATATAAATTTATTCTAAAGGAGTTATGATCTCATACAATTCAAGTTGGACAAAAGTTAAGGGTTCCTCGTATAAATTTTACATCATTGAAACATGTTTGATGTTATGCACCTAGTTGTCTTTATGAGGAATATATACTGATATATTGAAATTTTATATCTTGTATCCTTATTAATTAAGTATTTTTCATTTTATAATTTAAATTATTTCATTCAAAGGAATCTGAATTCATAAGGAGGGTGGTCGGTTCACTCTCTCTGGTGTCGCCTCCCCCTCTCTTACTTCCACCCCTTCCACCTGATAGCCTCCCTCCTCTCGTCGCTAGTTGATTGCAAGGTTCTCTCACTCTGAGGATGTCGGTCTAGCTTGGTCATCCCTCCCTATCAAGCCCCAATCTGCTTTTATCTCTGCTCTAGCTTCAGGGTTCGTTGCTCCACTACAGTGCTGTTTGGTGTGATAGTTCATCAGGAGGCTTTGAGATGTGTTGATTGAGTGACGGAGGTTTTCCAAGAGGCTCGAACAGCGTTTTTTGTATTCTTTTCAGTGGATGTGTTTGATGTTGAAGTTCATGGTTTTCTGGACGTCCTTTCCTTTTCAATCTGCTCTTGCTTCCTAGTATATCAATTCCATTTCCAAGTCGGTTTGAGGTGGTGGATCTCGTGGAGGTTTTAATGTGTGGGCTTCAGGGTTCTAGGAGGTGTGGAATTGCTGACGGTGTTCATGATGATCCTGGTCATTGTACTACTGGTGTTGATCCCTGATGGTAGGTTAGATGCGGTATCCACGACGGTGATGGTTTTTTCAGTGGTCCTTCATTTTGTGTACTTTTCATTTCTAACTGATGGTGTCATGTTTCTCTGGATGCCTGAAATTCAGCTGTTTGAGGTGTCGATCTGATTTTTATGATGTGTGGTTTTTTTTGGTGACTTCTTTGGTGGTGGCTTGTTTGGAATTGGTTTTGGTCTAGATATGGTGGTCCAAGGTGTTCTCCCTATCGATGATGGTGACAAACCAGTTACAGCGACAATGGATTCAGAACGGAGATCAGAAAGCAGTTGGTGGGTGGCACGATACTATCGGCAGTGTGCTCGTTTTTTATTCGAATTGATTTGGATAATTGTGGAACTGTTATCAATGCATAGACTTTTTGCATATTTGGTTTCTTTTTTTAGCCATTTGGAATTTTGAACCTTTATTGTGAAATCTGAGGATGCTGTTTCTAAATTTTGAATGTATGGTTCTGTTCAACCTTAAAGCGATTTTAGAAAAATAGAAAAAATGGATTTGGATGGATTAATAATAAGTTACTAAAGTAGTAATAGTTTTATTTTACAATCTCACTTTTTACAAGGATTATTTATACTTAAATTTCCAATGATGAAATTATTTTATATATCTCTCAAAAATCATATGTATTTTATTATACTGTTTTTATTTCGAGATATTACCTTTTTTTCCTTTTATGTTACCATATTTAAGTATTCAATATAAAGAAATAGTTTTTAAAGGAAAACTTACTTTACTTCTATCTTCAGTCAGTAATTTTTTCTTCCATATCTAGATTTTATTTAAAATGTTTTCAAGAATGTTTTACTATTATTAAAATATTTAATAAATCCATATTTACCCATTATTGTATTTATATAAAAAATAAAATTAATCATCTTTTTGTTTTCCAAATGAGGTACTTTTTAATTTTTATCAAAAATGTGAAAAGAATCATTTTTTTAATATACACCGTATGTATATATTTTCCAATAACTATGAATTATTATTAATTTTATGATTACTATAAATTTTTACATGGTTATTTTAAAATAAAAATTTTTCCAATTTTTTTTTGATATTTTATGATTTTAAAAAAGTTATTTCAAAATAAAATGGTTATTTTCCTTGAGAAATATTCTAGTGATATTTTAAAGGTATTTTCATCTATAAAAATATACATTTAAATTCATTATGATGTATTTTTTACATGATCAAGATTTAAAATATTTATTCTTTATATGTAGGTTTTATGATTATGATGATGAAATATTGATGAAAATCATTTTATTTTTCATGGGATGATATTTGATGTAATGATGAATCCTTTCATGGTCTTTTGGAATATATATGAATGGATTGTGATTATTTAATGGGTGATTCTATTATATATTTCTAAATCATTGGGTAATGATTAATGTTTTATGAGATTATATGGCATATGGTAGGTTATCCCAAGAAAAAAATGTGCTACACAGGAGGTTATTGCAATCCCAAAAGAGGGAACATGAGAGGTTATACCAAACCCGAAGGAGGGTATGTGGGAGGTTATCTTAAGCCTAAAAGAGGGTTTATTATAGGTTATCCCAAGGCCAAAAAGGGTATATTGGTGGTTATCCCAAAAAACACATGTGATAAATGTCTTAGTGGGTAGTCTTAACTTTATATTTCAATGATTGTGATTATTCCACATTTCATACCACTCTATCATGACATGATCTTATGCCAATGTTATTCTCTCATAGATCATGTTCTTTGATTAATTTATGACTCATATCTTATGAACATACAATATTAATTCCATGAGTAATGATTATAGGAATTTTGGGGAAATAATTCAAAATTTTATTCTTAGTTTCTCATACCGTTATTCTCATGACATGATTATATACGATCATTGATTGATAACTACCTTGTTTACCATTACTATGTATCTGGGCTCACCAATTATTATGATTCTTTTTTCCCATGATATTATAATGACCTCATCCATTATAAACCCATAATTTTATGATTTATAACATTTTTTCAATTTATTATATTTTGAGGATCATTTTATTTCAGTATTTTATAGAATTAGGAAAAACACTTATAAATCAAACCTTTATAATAAAAAGTGGACACTTCCACTCAATATACATTTTTCCACAAAATAGAAAACATAAATTTAAATGATTGTTTTATTAAAAAAACATTGATTGTTTAATATTGAATCCCCATATTTGAAATTTAAGCCTTGTTATAGATCATAATAATCCTTAAAACCTATGAAAAACATTTTAAAACATGGTATGAGTAATGAAATCTCAATAAGGTACATAGATGAAATGAAAATTATTAGTCTATTTCAAATCCATGAGATCATAAAAAATATTTTGTCTTTAAAAAAATAAACTAGAGCTTAAATAATCATTTAACTAGACATTAACTGATATTTACTTCCCAAAGTTTTTAAAAAAACACTCTATAAGAAAACATAATAGAAAAATCATAATCATGATGGTTTATTAAAAAACATAAGAACAATTTAAAAATATTTAAAAAATTATTTTTCTCCCTTAAAGGTCATAATATTTCCTTTAAAAATATATATTACCATATGAAATCTAAATATTTTAATGAAAACTAATTAGCAAGCATATACAAGTCATTTGGGAAGCTCGGGACCTCAATTTCATATCACTTTTACAATCAATCTTATAAATGGAATAGTCTAATGGTAGACATAAAATATAATATTTCAAAGAACATAATCAATACCAAATGAATTATAGAACTATACTGGTCTCAATTGATCAAAAAGTATGTACAATTACTATAACATTCATTAAATATACAAAATATTTAATTTCAATTATCAATCTCCGACAAATATAATTTTGAAACCATAAGAAATAAATGGATATTTATATATCCCTTTCTTTTAAAACGAAATTTTAAAAACTAAAATACTAAAAATAAATATAATGAGGGTTTTTATTTAAAGAAAAAAAATAAATAATATAAATTAATAAAAACATAAAATAATGGTAATTTTGGTGGGAAAACCATTTATTCTATACATCCTAAAATAGAACATTCGTTTTTCATTTTTCATAAAACATTTTGTATAAAATACATAAAAATACTTTTTTAACCTTTGACTTAATGTAAATAAGTGGAATAAAATATCCTTAAAAATTAATTTATTTATATATAAATAAATTCATAAAATAATTTTTATAATATGTACATGGAAGAAAAATATTTAGAAAAAAATTAAGACATTTAAAACGGGTTTTTAAGGTAATGTTTCCCTTACCTTGAGTCTAACTTGACACATTCAATATTTATATCCATATAATAAAATTTTATAAATTATTTAATTTCATGAACATTTGTATAGTTTTAATACCTTATCATTTAAACCATTTATTTGATTTATTTTAATTACTTAATCAGCTAAGTCCACATCAGAAATTTTGACGATATTCGGTTCATATTTCCAAAATGAATTTGGTAGGTTTACTATGGTAAACTAGTTTATTACTCCATAATGTATAGAATAAAAATAATTAAATAATTATAATTTTTATAAATTAATTATACTTTTAAACCCAACCATGAATTATGGTTATGAAAAATGAATTATGCTTCAATCATGGAGTGAGTAAGTCGTACGTAGGCATGAGTAACTTTTTCATTTTTTAAAGAGAATTAATAAAATAATTTAAGCATAATTTTATCTTTATTGAATTATTATTATATATTAAATCTCATATTATTTTTATTAATACACTTATATATATCAACAATGTGATGTGGCGATGAAAACAATTACATTGCTTTATGGAGGTGATAATCCACACATACGCAAGAATGATGTTATTATTTTTCAATGGATGGAAATTTATGAAAATATATGATATATAATATTTATAAAATTCTAATTATTTCATTAATATCATATTTATATATTAAATTTATCATTATATTCATCTATGAGAGATGGTGATCGAAATAGAATTACATCAGTTCATGAGGTCGTAGTCTGTCATACACACGAATGATGGTGCTTGCAGCCCTACAGTTGTGATGAAGTCGATTTCTTCATCCAGTGTTCATGAGGATTTGAAGACTTAATCCGGATCTGCGGAAGCATCACATCCATCTCATGAAACCTTGAATATTGATGCGATCTGAGGTGACTTACGGATTTCATCTAGTTAGGAGAAGGTTGATGCGGATATGGAACCTGCTGAGGCATTGCTATGAGATCCTGTTCCACTATGTGGTGATGTTATTCATGGTTCTAATTCCTATTATGATGTCATGAAAAAATAAAATGCAGGGATGAAATTGGATGGATCCTATTCCTTTGTGCATTTAAAGGACTCAGGTCCTAGTAAAATGCTTCATAAGGGTTCATCAGCTCAAGTTGAAGCAAATCCTGTAGTGCTAGATGAGAGAGTGTCAATTGGAAAAAAATAATTGATTGCGCTAATTTTCCTTCCTAATGGTGTGAAACTATGGAAACTTGATTATTTGATCCGTCGAGCCTCGCTTTTGTGGGGTTTCTCTAATTGGAAATGTGTTTCGCTTGGTCAAGGATTTTTCCACTGCCTTTTTCCATCTGATGTTTTGATGCTTCGAGCATGGATCATGGGAACCTTGTTTCTGAAACCTGGATGGTTTCATTTACATGAATGTTCATTGGATATTAATGTCTCACATGCAAGAAATTATTTTTCTCAGCTATGGATCCATATTTAGGGACTCAATTGGGTCTTCTGGCATCCAAAAATTCTGTATGATATTGGCATGGAAATTGGGACTCTGATTCATCTTGACAAAGAGACCGAGGATGTTCGGTTTGGTCATTTTTCTAGGATTATAGTAGAGTTTGATCTTATTACCGCTCTGATTGACAAGGTAACTCTTTCCATTCCTTATGAAAGCATTCACATTGATGTTGAGTTTGAAAAAAATACCTCTTTTATGCAATTAATGTATGGCAATTGGACACTCTTTAGAGTTTTGTCAGAGGAATGTTTCTTGTGGGGAATGTGGGGTGAGAGGACATTAAGTATCTCTCTGTTGTAGGAAGTGAAAGGGGAATGATTTGATGTTTCCAAAATCTACTACTCATGATGGTGATTCACATAGTGAGCTCGTTACCAATGTTTATGATGTTATGGATACTGGAAAAGGTTAGTTAATTGATGTATCTTCATTGAAGGTCCATAGTGGCCCCTCTATGACTCAGTTTGATTTGGTCAAAGAGGTTACTCCAGTTGTAGACCTTGATATCCTCCAGGTTGATGTCTCCAAGTAGAATGTTGTGCAACAACATCTTGATTGCCAACAACATATCAAGAATCTTTTTCAATTTTATGAATTACATGAAAAATGGGGGAATGTTTCTGAGGGTGAACATGAGAATGTGGGTACCCCGATTAGGGTCTCCGGCAGTGGCGGACACACCTCTTACATGTATACAATTTTAAGTTGCAATAAAAAGGGTGCTTCTAGTGAGGGTTTCACCTATTTTCCCTCAAATTGGAGACCATGCAAGGATTATTTTAATGTTCCTAGAAACATGTCTACCAGATTGTTGTCTCAGGTGTCAAAGAAGGTGGATGCAAATATTTTGAAAAACATAAATCGGGATAAGTCTCAATCAGAGTGGGAGAGAGCTGGTGACACTAATTATAGAAATTATTTGTCGTACTATGATCTATATACCTGTTTTCGGTGGATGAGGGCATTCCTTTTTTTCTGACCCCATCTGCCGCTCTTATGTACCTTTTTCATTCATTTAATAAATGGTCAGAAGCTTTGCTTCTAGCTGGAATTGTATGGTATAATTATATTTAAGATACTTATTTTATTATTTTAAAGTTGGTTAATAATATTTTAATGTGTTTCAATAAGAAATAATATTAAAATTATCAGTTAAGAACTATACCTCTTCTTCGGAAAACCTCTTTAGGTTTATACCAAAAGAATTTCTAGGTTAGTTTTATGATCAAACTAGGGACTCTAGAACATGGGGAAGGATGTTAAGAAGGTAATTTTTATGTATTTAATGATATATATTGCTATAATTTGTGAGGAATAGAGTATAATATGTGCACTTTTATAATTAAGGGAAAGAACACACTTGGATTTACCTAAAAGATTAAATATTAGATATAGCATAATCATGAAAATTGAAACCAAGGCACCCAAAATTAAAATATGTGATTATAACTAAATAAATCACATTTATCCATGTTTTGGAAACATTTTAAGCCTTATATTATAGTTAAACCACTTTAAACTTGTTTCATCCTTAATTGTGATAACTTAACTTTTTACTATGATAACTTAATTATATAACCAAAAAAAAGGCTAATTATAAAAAAATGAATTTTTTTTATTATAAATTCTTATTCCATTTTATTAGGTTCAATTTATATATGTGTAATTAATTACAATTATTATAATAACATGAAATTTATGAAAAATATTTTTAATAAAAATACCTAATTTAAGCAAAAAAATCATTTTACCTTGAATTCAAGTAATAAATTACTTTCCCCAAAACATTTGGTTTAATAATAAAAAAGGAATTTTTTATAATTTTTTATAAATATGAAACCAAATGGAATATTCTAACAATTACATTAAATGAAAAGGCCCTAAAATAATTTTTATCTGAAATAAAGTTTAACTTATCTTATAAAAGTATGTCTTGGGTTAAAAAATTCAAAATAATGTTTTAAAATAAATTATCTAACTTCTTATACATATATTTGGTCGAACTAAACTCATAATATAGTATAAATTTAAGTGTTATAGATATTTTAAATCATTACCCCACAATTCTATCCAAGTTATACCTCTTTTACCCTTAATGTGATGACAAATATTTACCATGGTTACTATTCATTATGAAAAAAACAACAGGGAAATATATAAAAAATATGAACCTCTTTCTTATAATTATGGGATATGTTTTTCAATATTCAATTCCAAGATGTTTCAAGAAATAAAATTTCATATAATTGCGTAAAACACAATGAAAAATTGTTTTCAGAAAAATGTGTTTTTTAAGAAAAAAAACAAACTTATACCTTAATCAGGTATAATCATGATTAAAATGTGATTAATAATATTATATATAAGTAATTAATTATTATGTTAATTTGATAAAAATTTAATTCATAATGGTAATTTTTTAATTAAAATAAATTATAGTTTTACAAATATCAGTATTTTTTACTTTTCACTGAAAATAAATATTTTCAAAAAAAAATCCACCTAAAATAATTTTGATTTTTTGATTTAAAAAATTATATCATTTATATAAAATAAAATTTCCAAAATATTTAAAAAATAACTATAATATTTACTCATAAAAATCAATAAATTTTTTTTAGAATAAAATATATTTTTAAATCATAAATTAGATTTACTAAAAATAGATTATTTATTTATTATGAATTAATTAATAGATTTAAATTATATACAACATTTATAATTATTTTTTATAATTTTATATATATATTTATACCATTCAATTTAATATCTAGGTTATAATGGTCATAATAATATTTTATGATTCGTTTAAACTTGGTGTTGTGTATCTTATACGATATCAAACATAGTCTTATGTTTAAAATCTTAGGGTGTTACATTTCCCCCCACCCCATTAATAAATTTTTCCATTTCAATTTTAAATTTATATTGGTAATAAATGTTTTTACATTTAAAAATTCATTTATTGAAAACCCACATTTAAAATGGGTTAAAAAATATTTCACTTGAAAAGAGGGAAAAGGAAATAAGGTCTTCTGGAATAACACATAACCGGGTTTCCAAATAGGAGAAAAATAGTGGGAAGTGAAAATATATACAAAGGGAAAAAATTTAATGTTCAAATAATTATGTAGAGTGAAAAGTAATATTTAACACAAGAAATTTTATGATCGGGAGAAATTCAATAACCAAAAAATCATAAATCATTGAGGTGTGAAAATGACCATTAAATAATCAAAAATTAAGGTAATAGGATAACATTTTTATTTCAACATCCTTTTCCTAGATTTGAGTAATTTCGTCACAATATAGACTAATAAAATTATGAAATACTCTTACTTGATAAGTAAACTTTTATCCTTTAATAAATTCCCCTCACACTCACATCTTTTTATCCAAATGATGAGTATTAAAGATGAATTTTGCATTCCTAATTAAGAAAAATAAACTTTTAACTAATCACAGGTTCCAAAAAAAGATAATAAGTTATTTATCCTATCGTTAGACATTTACCAAAACCAAAATAGTTATCATAAGGTCAGATAATATCTAATATGACTAAACCTTCATATGAGTAAATACAATATTAATCTTTATTACTTCAAAAATAATTCTCAAAGTTAAACATCAATCATTCGTTAAATAACTATCCTTAAAATTATACAAAATATTTCTCACTATGATTGAAACCCAAAGACTTAAATTATTTTATTACATATTTTTCAAAGATATACTTTACATTTATCTCTAAATAACACCAATAACTCTTCAAGTCTCATACCAAAAATGTATATTCCATGGTTATATATTCTCTAAAATATATTAGACATTTCCCCAAATAAATTCACAATAAAATAATATATTCCTATAAAAGATAAATCAAGTTATATTCCTAAAATAAAAATCCAACTTATCCAAAAGTATTTTAATTTAAATTAATCTTATAATGTCCCAAAATTAGTGAATTTCTTCAAAAATAAAATTATTCACATATCCCCCAAATCACTTTTAAATCTCATGGTTATCTATATGATATATCATAAATTCCTAACATGTAATAACCCATTTATCCCAATTAACCCTATTTACCTCAACATCTAATATCATCTTAAACCAAAATTTTATCAATACCTTTAAACTTATGTCCATAAAATATAAAACCATTATTCCCAAAATAACCATTTCCCTGAAACACATATTAAACCTTAGGGTTATCTTACCATAAATGTATCCCAAAATATTATTAATCATATTAAACTCTCATCACATAAAATCTAAAAAAGGGTTTATATACCTTTAATTTTATGATCAAACTTAAATTTATAAACCCATGATGGTATCCATAACTCTTATGTTAACTTCAAATGAAAACATCATAATCCTCAAAGTTATCTAAACCCTACTTTGATTCCAATTATAACAACTTAATCCTTTATCTACCAATATTTACATGATTTATCAAATGGATTTTAATTCTTATATTTTGAAGATATTATTATTTTATAGTTTTAGATAATTAGTAAAACATTTTCATATTAAACCCTTATAATAAAAAGTGGACACATTTCCTCAATATCAATTTTTTCAACATAAATTGTATTCTTAAATTTAAAATCTCGTTTCATTTAAAAAAATCACTTATTTAATGTTGAGTAACAATAGTAGAAAGTTAGGCCGTGATATAATTATTAATCATCCTAAAACCTTGGGAAAGACATTTGATAGCATGGTATTATCATATAAAGACCAATAAATTACATAGAAGAAACCGAAATTGATAATCCAATTCAAAACCACGAGATCATAGAAGAGAGTTTTCCTTTAACATAATAAAATTTATCTTAAATAATCATTTAATTACACATGAAATCAAATTTATTACAAAATTATTTTTTATAAAACACTTTATAATAAAACATAAATGAAAAATCATAATCATGATAGTTTCTTAAAAAACATGATAACACTTGAAAAAAAAATCTTAAAAATATATATTTCTACCCTTAAAGGGTATAATATTTCCTTTACACAAAATATAGTACCTTATTAAACCAAAATATTACCATTATGACTCATTATAAAGAATATAAAGTCATATAGGTAACTTGGGACATCATTTTCATATCACACATAAAGTCACACTTTCAAATGGAATAACCTATCGGTCGACTTCTAATATAATCCTCCAAAGAACATAATCAATAACCAATTAATTAGAGATCTATATCTAAATCACCTAATCATAAATGGTGTAAAATGACCATAAAATTCATGAAAAATATAAAATATTTAATTTCTACAGTAAAATTATTAAAAATATACTTTTAAACCCATAAAAACAATTTTTAGATATTGAAATATCTCTTTACTTTAAAACCCTATTTTCAAATATGAAATGCCCAGAACATGGTGAATGGGTTTTATTATTTGAAGAAAAAATGGTAAATTATCAATTAATCCCAACTTAAAATAACATCTACGATCATGATAAAAACTATTGACATCTTATATATTAATATAAAACATTCCTTTTGTATTCTGTCAAAACATTATTTACAAAATATGAAAAAGGATTCATTTTTAAAACCTTTGAAAGAAAGTAAAAAGTGATATAAAATTTACTTTATAATTAATTTACTTTTATATAAATACATCCAAAATATAATTTTAAGAATATAGACATGGAAAGAAAATATTTAAAAAAATCATTAAAATAGTTAAAATTTTATTTTAAAGGTAAAGTGTCCCTTACCCTGAGTATGTCGTATCATGTACATTATTTATATCCTTTATAATAAAAATTTATAAATTATTTAATTTATTAATATATTTTTCTAGTATAATACATTATCATTTGAACCATTTATATCATTTATTTCAACAAATTAATCGGTTAATCTACATTATGTGTATTAAGGATGTTTGGTTCGTGTGTCCAAAACAAATTTGTTGGGTTGAATATGGTAAAAGTGTCCATTATTCTATCATCTCCAAAATAATAATAATAAATTTATAATTTTTTTTATAAATGAATTTTACTTTTAAAACCAACCATAAATTCTGGTTATGAAAAATTAATTATGTTACAATCATTGAGATGGTTGGTCATACATACACATTAGTAACATTTTCGTTTTTCAAAGAGAATGAGGGCGAGAAGGTAAGTACCATTTAATATTTATATAATGATTATTATATCATAAATATAATATTATATATTTAAATAAATTTATATATATCATCCATGTGATGTGTTTCTAAAAAATAAATTGCATTGTTTCATGGAGGTGGTAATTCACATGTACGCATGAACGACATTATAATTTTCCAATGGATATAAAGGTAAGAAAATAGATAATATATTATCTCTCTATAATTTATTATTATATCATGAATATCATAATTATATATTAAATAAATCATTATATCCATTTTTAATAAAAAATTATGGAAAATGAATCACATTAGTTCGCTAGTAGTACATCATACACATGATCGATGGTTTCATTTTCCATTTTATGGAAGAGGAAATGAATATATGTTATGAAATAAACAATATAAAATCTTATTATATGGAATATAATTATGTTATTATTTAATCATGATCTAAGATTATTATAATAATTTATAATAATAAATAAAATGGAGATTCTCGATTAAGAACTATAACTATTATTTAGAAAACCTCATTATGTTTATAAATAATACCTTAATAAGTTGGTTTTATGATCAAACTAGAAATTATATGTAAGATCCCATATTTTCACAGGTATGTATCTCTCTGAGTTTTTTTTGAGCCTTGGTGGCTAAGTTTTGATCGGATATGGAGATTATTTATTATCGAAATGAATTAATGTTTTGAGATGTATGTTTTTTTGAATTACTGGGGTTTATAAAATTAAGTCAAGTGTTGCCATGGGTTACTAGTAAGTTGAAAATACTTAAAATTATTTTGGGTTTTTTAATAAATAAATGGGATAAAAAAATTTCAGAACATTTACATTTCATGTAATATTTACGAGAATTTTAATATTTTCAGTCGAGTCAACAAGTTTTTTGTCATATCCCATTAAAATATTATAAATCTTATAACTATATTACATGACATGTAATTCAATGAACTGATATTTTTGTTCTACTAATTATTCAATTCATCTCACTATGACCTTCTCCTCTCGGACCTAGGGAACCCTCCAGGTGATTTTTTAGATCCAATCTTCTTTCTAGATATCCTGTTAATAATTTTGATCCTTTAATCCTTCTTAAGATCATCTGCACCATAAACCTCATGGGAATTTACCATTGGAAGTTTTTTTTGACCGTCGATTAAAGGGATGGGGTATAAACCTTAACCCTATAGTATGATAATTTTCAATTATGTGAAATATTTCAATTCTGCTAACATATTATTCATGGAATAAATTGAATGAATGAATTGAATAATTCCTCAATGTCCCTTTGGATCCTATTGGTTACTGACCTGAATTGTAGCTACTATTTTAGTGAGTTAACCCTTGAATATAGTTAAATTTTTTAATTACACAAAAAAAATTTAACATGACATGGATTGTGGGTGATTTCTTAATATAGACTCACCTTGGTTTTTCTATTTTATATAGATAAATGGAATTTTATTAGTCATGAACAATTGATATATGAAATTTCAAAAGGAAATTTAAATAGTAATTTTCATAATTAATCATTGATCAATATGATGTGATACAATAATATCCTTATTTCTATGACTTGTGTTATGATTAAATGATGTAACGCTTATATAGTTGTCTATTCCCAGTGACACATGCTAAAATGTCAATATAGTGGTCTTGGCCCTGTTGATATGCTGAAATGATGATATAGAGAGTTTATCCATGTTGGTATACTAAAATGATGATATAGTAGGCTTGGCCCAATTGACAACCTAAAATGCTTATATAGTGGGATTTTCCCATATTAAATATTGAAATGATTATATAACGAGATTGACTCAGATTACTGTAATTTATACCTTGGTTATAAGTTTATGGTTGGCATAGTTGTAAGACATGCTCAAAGACCATTTGGTGTGGCGATGAGGCGGGTTATGTTATACCTTGGTTATAATGTTATGGTTTTCATGGTTGTGAGACATGCTCGGATATATTCCAGCATGGTTACAAAGAATGTTGATGTGGTAATATGTAAATTTTTTTGTTAATTAATACTCTTGTTTATTGCATTATTTTATATATGTGTTATCTATAAGAACCCAAAATTTTATCAATGAAATATTCCTATCTTATAATTATGGTATTTGGTATAAAACACATACATAGTATATAGTGATAAATGAAAACATTTTTTCATAATTTAAGAATGAAATAAGTTAAATTTATATAAATTAAGGAACTTATACCAATGAAATAGAAACTTGACCCTTGGAATAGCAACGTGGCCATTATGAATAGTAATCTAGGCAATAGAATATTAACCTCGCCTAAATAAGTAAAAAATTAAATTTAGGCATCCTATAAATGATAAGATGATATAATTATATCATATTTTGATTAAATAAATGTTTTAAAATTGATAAATTATGTGTTGGTATTTTGGTAAAACATAAATGTTCATTTACAATTTTATAATGAATATAATGATTCAAAGGAAAATTTATTTTTATAAAATAGATTCATAATTAATATTTTTTCTTATTATTATAAAATATTTTTATGATACCTTAATTAATTTTTCAAAGTGACATAAAATCAGTTAATATATTAAAATCGCTATTTTTCAAATAAATGGTGATTTTAAGTAAAAAATAAATTTCTCATATTTAGAACATTATTTTTATAAAATGGAGTTTATTTTTTAATTCTCTAAATCTAAAATGGTTATGGTTAATTTTTTTATATTTTTCTAAAATAGTTGATTTTTTGGGGAATCGTGAAATATGGTGATTTACGGTATATTGCAGTATAAATTAAATTCACTATTTCTTGGGTAATTGATGATGTAAGCACCATAATTTCAAATAATCCATATTTATTTGATACATTCATTGATAAGGTCCAAACTATTCATAGTCTTGATCCAAAATGATAAACTAATGAATAAAATATTCAAAAAAACACCCATCTCCTCCCCTATACATACCACTCCTCACCAGCTCTTATCCTCACATATCCAAATCATTGAAGATTGTAAAAAAATTTCCCAATCATCTTACCAATTCACTCCCCCTCGTCCAGTATCCTTTGGTCATAACAAAATACCAAACCCAGTTTCCCAAAATAGGTTCTTAAGGAAAATAATTCATGACGTAAAATCCTCTTTCATTTTCTTTTAATTTCTTTTCAATTTATTTTATTTTCTAATTATATCTTCACACCCTTTATCCATGTGGAATGATAAATCCATTATTATATATATATATTGTAATTTTATTATATTAATTTAATAATCTATCATCAAACCTCTTCTTCTCTCCCTTATATTTCAAAATGAAAACATCATCTGTGAGGTGTTGATTTATCACCTTCGAGGATGAAAAGTTTTAATTTTCCATTAAAAAATTCATGGATGGTCATAAAACCATTATAAATGTTTAAAAATATTTTAAAATTTATTTTATAAACTTTTTTTATATTCTGGATGTAAAAATATATATAAAATTAAATGATAAAACAAAACTAGTTCCTGTTGATCGAAAAAACTACCAAATTGATCTAAATGATTATAATTAATGTGTAATGTAATGAATCTTTCTCATTTATAGAAAAATATATATAAGACCATTTAAATTTATATAAGTTCATTAATAGGATATAATTTCAATTATGGATAATTATTCTCATTTTACATTATCTTCCATACCTATATACAAATGAATCGATCATGAAAACCAAGACAATGAAAACTCCTGAATGATGAAATTGAACTTTATAACTCATTAAAATGGCTTTAAATGAACATAAATAAATTATAATGAAAAAAATACATGTAATATAGGTTTTGTATTTGGTAATTAATTTATTTAGTTTTATTATCCAGGATATTAAAAGAAAACAAATTATTTGGAGATAAAGGGATTATCAAACCCATCCCCTTTTCGTTGGGCTTATCCTCTTTTATGCCAAATTAGAGTTTGGATATTCTTTTAATATTCCTCCAATATAATTTCATTTCCTTCACATTTCTCTTCTAGGATATATATGTTTCCAATCTTCATTTATGATAAATACAAATATTTTTTCCAAAATAACTCTTTATTCTAAAAACACATCTTTTACTTCTCTTGATATTGTTTCTTCTTCACTGAATATAAATAATTATTATAACAATTATTTTATTCCCTTTTTATTTTGGGAACCCCCATGTTTATTCATGAATATATTCTTTATGATATTCTCTAAAACCCCAATTCATTTCCATGGGTTATTTTATGGAAAATATTGTTATACATTCACTGTTTCATTCATGATTATGAAAATGTTATGAAGTGATGGGTGTGCCTATAATTATAAGACACTCCAATTCATTAGTTAATGTGATGTATCTCATGATATAATGTGAAATATTAATGAACATGATTCTATATTTTTTATAATGATGATTTTATTATTATGAACATATGTTATGTGTTAACATGATTCTATCTTTGTTCACAGCTATGTGTGGTATTTGACTATAAATACATGATGTTTCATTTTTATATTTTTTCACATTCAATGCCTTTATTTAATAATTCCACTCATGATTATGATGATGATACCATAATTATGTTATGATGATAAAGATTATTCTCACACATATTATATTGATTCATGTTATATTTATCCTCTTATTGGGTTTTCATCTCACCCGTTTCTTTGATGTATATCTTTTGGTGAATGTTTATACTAAGGACTACATGAGGGGAACTACGAATATAGTGAATAAGGAGTTAAATAATTTTTATCTTTTATTATATAAATTTTTTGTTTGGTCCTAATTTTACCAAGACACTAAACCATTGGATCCTAGATTGTAATTCTTTTATGTGGTTTTTATTTAAAATGACTTAATAGTCATGTAAGAAAAAACAAGGGTTTTATAGTTGGTATCAAAGTATGGTTTAGATAATTTGGGGATTAGGATTAGAAAAAATTAGTGAAAACCCTTTGTTTGAGACTAATTATATGTAAGAACACAAGAAGATTTGTTTTAGAAAAAATATAAACACAAGGATCCCACAAGTTGTACCTTTAGAGTTAAATTTCAAAGTAATAAATTATTTATTCATAAATTTCTCACTTATGTTTTGTTCAGACATTTTTTTATTTGAGAAAATGGTGGGAACCAGGAGAAATCAAGCCAAAAACTCGTGTAAAGGACAATGCAATGATTTCCTGAACAACATCCCCAATGCCGTGGGAGATGGAGTTCAAAATTTCATGGTGATGATTACCCAGGTATATCAGGCTATGAATAATAACCTGGATAATTTGGAACAGCCTCCTTTCCCTAATAGGGAAATACCGTCTATTGAATCTTTTATGTAGGAACATCCACTAACCTTTAGTAGATATTTTGATCCACAAGTCATGGAATAATGGTTCAATATAATGGAGAATATATTTTATGTTCTTCACTATTATGATATTTAGAAAGTAACCCTATCCATTTATCATTTAGATGTAGAGCCTGATCAATGGTGGGCCTTGATTAGAAACACCAAGTCAAAGGATGAAATTGAAGATATGTAGTGGGAATAATTTAAAAAAATTCTTAACAAGTATTTCTCTTAAACTATTTGGATAAATATAGAGAGATAATTCATAGAGATGAATTATAAATAAGGTGAATTTTTCATGGATTATGAAGAAAATTTCACAAGGCTTTCAAAGTATGCCTCAGGTTTTGTTATCAATAATGATAGAAAATTTTATAAATTCTTTAGTTGTTTAAAACCACACCTTCTAAAAGATCTATAAATTTGATACTTTGGGAGTTATGAAGAAGTTATTCAATGTGATCTAAAAGAATAGATATAGTTTGGATAATTATCTCATGTATATAGTGATAATAAAAGAAAGATAATGTTTCAAGCTAGGGGATCTAAAGAAAAAGGTTTAAAGAAAACTCAACCACTCAAATGTAAAAAATTTAGGAATAAGAATTATAGTAATTTCCTCAAATAGATGGGGAAGTGAAATAAATGTGATAGATTCGGTCACCAAGATCATGAATGTTGAAGAGACATGAGAAAACTAGACAATGTGGTATAGGAAAGGAGAGCACCACCCATGGTTCAATGCATCAATTATAGGTACTAAGGGCACTATAAAAGCCAGTGCATTAAACCTTGACTCCTTGAGGGAAATCAGTATCAGTAACCCCCGAATCCAAATGATTAAGGGAAATATTATTCCATCACTACTAATAAGGTGGATATAAACCATGATGTGGTGATAGGTACACTAGTTATTCATTCAATATTAGAGAATGTACTATTTTATTCTAGTTCTATTCATTATTTTATATATTGAATGTTTTGTAGAACTGCACAAACACTACCTCAAAATATGGAGGTTGATTTCTCGTTGAGAATAGAAAATGGTAAAATTATTGCATACAAAGTATATAAATCCTCCTCGGTTAATTTGTGTGGAATGAACCTCCCAAAAAATATTTTCATAATTTCTTTTGTGCAGTTTGATGCTATATTGGGAATGGATTGTCTATCTTTATATAAATCAAACTTCAACTATCGAGAAAGGGAGATCACTCTTCAAAATCTGATGAATCCACCAATTTTTTACATGTGTAAAGATAATGATGAATCTATTTCAAAATAATTTTATCAATTATGGATATTATTTCCTTATGAGCAATAATATATAACTCAAATGATTGAGACAAAGGATAAAATCATGATTGGATACATTCCCACTGTAAGGGGCTACACTGATGTGTTCCCTGAGGAATTTCCTAGTCTTCCTCCTGACCAAGAGGTTTATTTTTCAATTGAACATATTTCTAGATCTCTTCCTATATCAAATAAACCATATATAATGGCCCCCATTGAGTTGGAAGAACTAAAAAAATAGTTTCAATAGAATTTGTACAAGGGTTCCATACGTCCGAGTGTTTCACCATGGGGTGTGCTAGTCCTCTTCATCTAGAAGAAGGATGGATCGATGTACCTCTACATTGATTATCATGAGATAAAAAAATTAGGATAAAGAAAAATTATCCCCTTTCATAGATCAAAGAAATGTTTTATCAACTATGTGGGGCCAAGTATTTCTCTAAGATTAACCTTCAGTTGGGATATCAAAAATGAAAGGTTAGGAATGAATATATTCTAAAGAATGTCTTTCGAACAAGGTATAGATTCTATGAGTTTATAGTAATCATTTTGGACTCACTAATACTCCAAACATATTCCTGGACTTAATTAATAGAGTCATTATATATTAGCTCAACAAATTTGTGGTAGTCTTTATCACTGATATTTTGATATACTCCAAGAGTAAGGAGAAACATGAGGATAATTTCAATACTATTATAAATACCCTGTTAAGGGTTAATATATATGAAAAGTAAAATAAATTGAGTTATGGGCGGAAGAATTATCATTCTTGGTGCAAGTTATCACCGGTAACGGAATATCTATGGACCATTCCAAGATAAATAAATTCAAAGAGTGGCCCAGGAAAAATTATGTAACGGAGAACCATAGTTTCCTTGGTCTATTTGGGTATTACTAGAGATTTTTTAATAACTTCTCGTGATTGTAAGAGCCACTAAACAAACAGACTTAGAATGGAGAAATGTTTTTATAGACTTTTGAATGTGAAGACTGTTTCAAAGAGTTGAAAAAGAGGTTTATCACTACATCATTACTCACACTTCTGAAAAGTGGGGAACTCTTAGTGGTATATAAAGATGATTTGAAGAAGGTATTAGTATGTTTATTGATGAAAATTTATAAATTGATAGCCTACACCTAAAGGAAGTTTAAAATTAATGAGAAAAATTATCCCACGCATGATATAGAGTTGGTGGTTATTATCATCACAATGAAAATCTATTGGAATTATCATTATGGTCAGAATTGTGAAATATATATTGTTTATAAGATCCTAAAATATATATTCACACCAAATGAGGTTAATATGAGCCAGTGGATATGGTTAGAGCTCATAAGGGATTATGACTACTCTATCCACTACCATCCTGCTAAGGAAAATAATGTGGTGGATTCTCTAAGTAGAAAGGATCCTACAACATTATCAATGATGAGAACTGAGAAGGATCCAATCTTATTATATTTCAAAAGGATGAAAATTTGAATCATTAAGGAAGGAAAAAAATCAATTATTTCTCAAATTATTGTTCAACCATCCCTCATGGAGAAAAGAAAGGATGCTCAAATAAATGATGTGGAAATTTAAAAGAAGGTGGGAGCTATCAAAAAAATCCTTATACTTCAAAATTTATGAGTAAGGAGTCATAAATTTTGGGTCACGACTATGTGCACCATCCAATCTAGAGATAAATAAAGAGATTCTAAATGACGCACATAGCTCAACTTTATGCATTTACCCAAGATTCACAAAGATGTATTGAGATATGTGAGAGAACTATTGGTAGGAAAATATGAAGAAATAGATCACTAAATTTAAATCAAAGTATTTTTATGTCAAAAAGTGAAGGATGAAAGGAAAAATTATAAGGTTATGATGAAACTATTACCCTTACCAATATGGATATGGTAAAACATCAATATGGACTTTGTTACTAGACATCAAAAGGCATTCAGGAGAAACAATGTTATATCAGTTGTTATGGATCATGTTAAAAAGGAATATCACTTTATCACAATTCTACAGGACTTATAACTAGATTAACTTGCACGGATATAAATTAATGAATTTGTAAGGCTGTATGGAGTACCACTGTGGATTATATTAGATAAATATCCGAGATTCACCACCATGTTCTAAAAATGTCTCGAACAATATCTAAATACTAAGCCAAACATCAGTATTTCTTATAATCCTCAAACTTATGGCCAATCTGAGTGGACTATTTAGAAACTGGAATACATGATGAGATAATTTTCTATAGACTTCAAAGGAGAATATGACCAACATCTACCTCTAGTTTAGTTATATTACAATAACAGTTTCCACTTGAGCATATAAATGGCTCAATATGAATTACTTTACGGTAAATAATTTATAAAACCAATATGTTGGGATGGATTCAGTGAACCTAAGATTCTAGTACCTAAAATGGTCAAAGAAATGGTATAAATAGTGAAAACCATTTAACATCACATTAAGGAAACCAAATTTTAAAATAGAACAGTCTAGAAAATCATTGTTGAGACCTCAAGTTTATGGTTGGATACATGGTATTCCTGTATATATCTCCATGTAAGAGGATCATGATATTTGGGGAGAAATGAAAGCTAATTCACAGGTACATCGAATCCTTTGAGATTCTTGATCATGTCAGATATGTGGCCAATCAACTAGCACTTCCACCAACCATGTCTCAATTACACTATTCATTCCATGTATCCCTCTTGAAAAATTACATACCAGATTCCTCACATGTACTAAATTCATGGGTGGCACAGTTGGAAAATGATATCTCTTATGAGGAGTAGCTGGTGAAGATCTTGGACTATAGA
The DNA here is from genome assembly GCA_963277665.1 of Viscum album. Taxonomy (NCBI): domain Eukaryota; kingdom Viridiplantae; phylum Streptophyta; class Magnoliopsida; order Santalales; family Viscaceae; genus Viscum; species Viscum album. Next base: position 62,826,949 of record OY728165.1, on the reverse strand, counting down.
GATAATGTTCTACTCAACAAGACTACTCACCTGGTCAAAGTACTATAGAGAAACCATATGTACAAAGAGGAAACATGGGAACTATAGGAACTTGTGAAGGAGAAGTACCCTCAATTATTTTTACCATAGTTTGTAAAATGAAAATTTTCAGGAGAAATTTCAAAATTGAGGAAGAATGTAAAAAACCAAAATTTTATAAATGAAATTTTTCCCTTTTTATAATTATGTTATATGGTATAAAACACATTATTAGAATAGAGATCATAATAAAAACATTATTTTCAGAAATCAATAATGAAAGAAGTGAAATTCATAGAAATTATGGAACCTATACCGATAAAATAGTAATTTGGCCCTTGGAATAGTAACATAACCATTAGGAATAGTAATTCAACAAATATAATATTAACATTTCCTATTAATGTTTAGTTAAAATTTATTAATCTTATAATTTATCATATGATATAATTATATCATACATTGAGTAAATAAATATTTTATAATTGATAAATTAATAGTTGGTGTTTTTATAAAAAATTAATGTTTAATTGAAATTTTATATTTAATATAATGATTTAAAACAATGTTTATTTTAATAAAATAGATTCATAAATTAATATTTTTTTTATTATGATTATAATATATATTTATGAGACCTTAATTAATTTTTCAAAATCAATTATAATTTTAAAATCAGTATTTTTCAATGAAACGGTGATTTTAATTAACAATTAATTTTCTCATATTAGGAAAATTATTTTTATAAAATTGATTTCATTTTTTAATTATACACTTTAAAAATGGTTAGGGATAATTTTTTATATTTTTATAGAATATTTTAATTCTTTTGAAAAGTGAAATACGTTAATTTATGGTATATAACAGTATAAATTAAATTCACTATTTATTGAGTCATTAATGATGTATGTACCATAATATCAAATAAAATTTCTTTATTTAATATTTTTAGTGATAAGGTCTGAAATATTTATATTCTTGATCCAAAATTATAAACTAATTAATAAAATAATTAAAAAGCACCCCTTTTCTCCCTTATAAATACCACCCCTCGCCACCACTTCCCCTCACAGCTCCAAAGATTTGAAGCTTATATAAATTATTCCTATTACTCTTCCCAAGACCCTAACCCTCATCTATGATCCTTTTATCTCAACAAAATACGAAACCCAATTTCCCTAACTAGGTTCTCAAGGAGAAGAATTCAAGAGGTAAAATCCTCTTTCATTTTCTTTTAATTTCTTTTCAATTAATTTTATTTAATTATTAATCCTAACCTCCCCTTATCCAAGTATCATGATAACTCCATTAAAATATATATACTATAATTTTATTATTTTAATGGAATAATCTATCATCAAACCTCTTCTCCTCTCTCTTTTATTCTAAAAATGAAAACATCATCTATGAGGTGATGATTTATCGCCTTTGAGGATGAAAAGTTTTTGTTTTCATTTACCTATTTCATGGATGATCATAAAACCATTATATTTTATGAAAAATATTTAAAAATTTATTTTATAATATTTTTTTATTTTCTATAACTAACATATATACATAATATTAAATGATAAAACCAAACTAGTTCAGGATGATAAAAAAACCGCCAAATAAATCTAAAAGAGTATTATTAACTTTTAATCTTATAAATAATCCTCATATCTAGATAAAACATATATAAGACCATTTAAAATTATTTAAGTTCATTAATAACATATAATTTCAATTATGGATAATTATTCTCATTTTATGTGATCTTCCAAACATATATACAAGTGAATCGATCATGAAACCCCAGAAAATGAACACTTCTAAATGATTAAATTGAACTATATAACTCATTAAAATGGAAATAAATGAACTTAATAAAATTATAATTAAAAAATGTAAAATAGTCTCTTAATTTATTAATTAATGAATCTAATTTTACAATCTAGGATATAAAAGTGAATAAATCATTCGTACATAAGGTAAGGGGGTTCTCAAACCCAACTCCTTTTCCTTGGGTTTTTCTTCTTTCATGCCAAATTTCAATATGGAAATTCATTTAATATTCCTAAAATATAATTTAGTTATTCTTAAATTTTCTTTAATGGGATATACATGCTTTCAATCTGATTTTATGAAAAAATTAAAACAAATCTTAAATAACTCCTTCTAAAAACACATCTTTTAGTTATCTTTAGATTGTTTTTTCTTCACTAAAGATTGATGATTCTTATACCAAGTATGGTGTTCCCTTTTAATTTTTTGGAACCGCAATGTTTATTCATGAATTTTTTCTTTATTAAATTCTCATGAAACTCATTTCCTTTCCATGGGTTATTTTATGGAAAAAAATTCATATATTTTCTATTTGGCATGCATGATTATGTAAATGTTAAGATGTGACGGGTGTGCCCAGAATTATATAGCGCTCTAATGCATTGTTTAATATGATGTATATCTTGAGATAATATTAACGATTCATGAACATTATTCTATATTTTTCACAATGATGATGTTATGATTATGTACACATGTTATGCATGAACATGATGTTGTCTTTGTTCACAAATATGTGTGGTATTTGACCACTAAGACATAATGTTTCATTTTTATGCATTTACACATTCCATGAAATTATCTAATACTTCCTCTCATTATTATGATGATGATACCATACTTATGTTATGATGATAAAGATTATGATTACCCATGTTATGTTGATTCATGTTCATATTTACCCTCTTACCAGGCTTTTATCTCACCCCTTTCTTTGATGTATATCCCTAGGTGACTAATTATACTAATCCTTTGGATCAAGGTTTGTAACGCTTTTATGTTGTTTTTATTTAAAATGAGGTAATATTCATCGAATAAAAATAAGGGTTTTTATATTATCATACTGGTTATATTTGGAAATGATGGTGTTGACCTACTGATTTAAACTCAGAACCTATTTAGGCTGCCATTTGACACCTGAGAATATTATAGGGATACAAGTTTTCACAAGTTAAAAGGACCTTGTTGTTAATTTTTTTTATTCTGTATGGGAAGGATTTTTGATATGGTACCAATATAGGGTTTGGGACTGATGACTTTTCAGTCTTTATTTGAGTATGTTATTAGCTTATTTTTATTGTTTCTATAATTACATTTAGTTACATTTCAAAACATCATTACATTATACCTTTATTATTCATTGGATTATTTGGTTTTCTACTTAGTTGGTTTTTACTTTATAAAATTATTTCTATTACTTATCCACTCTGAAATTATTATGTATAGATATTTGCATATTATTTCCATTGTGTTGTAATATTTCAATCCTGGGGGTATAGTCTCCCCACTATACTTATCACACCCCCGCTTTTAGTCAGCATCCTTTGACATATAGGGAGGCACACTTGAGGTCTCATAACCAAACTAGTTCGGCCATGTGAGGGAGTGATGGATTGGGGACATTATAATGTGGTATCAGATCACACTAGGTTTCTTTTTGATTCTTTACTATTCAGGAAAGGTAGAAATGAGACTGTGATGTGTTGGGACTTGGTAATGAGCTTTTTCATGCGAGTAGGTAACCCATATATAGGGGGGAAATATGACTTCCCAGGGATGGGACAGCTATTTATATTTTGTGCATGTTACAATTGATGTTATTTCACCTGTGGGGATTCACATGTTGTGTGAGGTTATTGTTCTATGATGTTATTGGTTCTTGATATTTATTCTCATGGACCGATATGGAACAAGATGAGTATGCATGCATCCTAATATGGAATAAATGGATATATAATTAGATTCATTGTTCATGATTTTGACATATTTTTTTGCATGTGATATATAGTTTCCCATTGAACTATGAAATAAGATATATTTTGTATTTGAGAAATGAATTAAATGAAATGTTATGTCATGCAAAAACACTTTTAATCCATGTATAGAGAGACCATGAGTTATTGGTTCACTATTTTTTCCCCTATTGACGCTAACCATGTTGTTAAATATAGTATTATAAGGACTGTGTTTATGTTGTAATGAATATTCATCCCCATAGTCTTTTAGTTGAGATCTAGGAGAGTGGAAATCAACACACTCCTAACACAACTGGACTGAATATTCTTGTATCCCATGAGGATTATTTGGATTTTTATCATCACGGTAGCTTCATGAGGGTTATATGATTCCTATAAAGAGAAATAGTTTTCATTGTTCCTTCCCTGAGAGATTTTTAGTAGCATCATTTTCCTTCATTCATTCGGGAGAGAAGACCCCAGGTAGCCGAGTTCTGGATCGAGTCATTCCAGATGATCGTTAAGAATCTTGATACACCTGATGATAAGAATGAATCTTTCTATGTACATGATTTTTGAACCAAAATATAATTTGTTGGAAATTTTATAGTAGTTAGGGAAGTAATAGGAGTTATCTTAGAAAGAATTCGAGTTGAAGTTCCTAAGTAATTTCAATCCTATGATATTGAGAAAAGAGAAAGCTTGTGAGTTCATGCACTTGACGTATGAGGTCATGTCAGTTATAAAATACACTAAACGTTTCATTGAATTGTAGTGCATTGCTCCATATTTGGTACCTGGTGAGATCTCCAGGTAGATTCATTTTTAGGATGATGTTTGTTATGATATTAGGTTATAGGGGAATGTGTTCTGTCTGAGATATTTTTCAGACCTGATAAATCAGGCACTCATCACAGAAGGAAATATAAGATAAGCCCTGAGTAGAAACATAGTTGTTTTATTAAGTAAAACTATGAGATCTTTTTCTAGATTAAAGATGAATCATTATGATAGTTTTTTCCATGGAAATAACGGGTAGAGTAGATGGGGTACTGGGAAGCGATCTTAGAACCATGTTCAGTTGTAGTGCTATCAGTGTAGAAAGATGGGTCAAAAATAGACTCAGTGTTTATAACTCACTTTGGAGTGTAAATATTGCGTAATATTGGGCTACCTAAAAAAATTTTATAGTGGAATTTATTAGTAGAGTAGTGGAAGGGGAACAGGACATGCACTAGAGTCTAGGAAGGAATCGATAATGCCTTAGCAGGCATGTAGTTGGAGTTCCATGAGGTATTCTAGTCAAAGTAGGGGATGTGGTACCCTGTGCAGGAATGGAATTACCATGATGAGGATATAGCTCAAGGGATTCAGGATAGATCATAGGGAAGATGGTCTGGTTAACTTTACAACATACAGACTACATCAGATATTGTGGATGTAGGATCATCTACTGTCTGAGGTATAATTCTTATATCATCTACCATTGTTTGTTTGTTATTGATATAGGAGCATCACATTCATTTTTATATACTCTTTTTGTAAACAGTTTGGGCTTGGATAAGGAATGAATAGATAGTGTTTTAACCATTGACACACCATTAGGAGTGAGGTTTTAAAATACCAAATGTTTTGAGGCATATTCTCTAGATATTGGTGGTCACCGTTTCTTTTGGGAATCATTTGTGATGGAAATGACATGATTCAATTTGATTCTTAGTATGAATTGATTAGTTATATATTAGGATTATAACAACTATTAATGGTGGATAGTGACATTTTCTTCTCTAGAAGAAGACATCTATTCTCACAAGGGTGAGTAGTATCTTTAGGCAGATCATGTTGGAAAAATTCAAAGTAGAATGGATTGTATCATGGTTCAAATAGATGGTCTTTTTCTAGATCATAGTGGAATGTTGCATGATTATTTTTATCCAGTGGTAAACCATTTTCATAATGTTTTCCCAAAATATTTCTACGGATTACCACCCAAGAGATGGATCGAGTTTACAATTGAGTTGGTGCTCGGAGTAGAGATAGTTTCTATCCCACCTTAAAAAATGGAACGAACGGAGCTTTGGGGTTAAAAGTTCAGTTGGAAGATTTAGAATCTAAAGGTTTCATATGTCCTAGTGCATCTCCTTAGGTTTCTTCAGTTCGCTTCACTATAAGGTTGATGGTTCTTTTCACTTATGTATGGACTATCAAAGATTGAAATAGATAATAGACAAGAACCAGTATCCTCTTTTGTGTACCAATAATCACATTAAGAATATAAGAGGTGATAAGATCTTCTCTATGATTGATTTGAGATTGGGATACAATCAGTTGAGGGTGAGACCAACAAACCTACCTTGAACTGATATTAGGAGTAGGTATGGGTTTCATAAGTTTATAGTAATGCCATCTAGTTTTACTAATGAACCATTGGTTTTCAAGGAATTAATAAATAGGATACTAAATCATTTTTTGGGATGGTTTGTGGTGGTTTTTTTCGACAAAATCCTAGTGTACTCTTATTCTTCTGATGATCATGACAAATATCTAAACATCATCCTAGGTACATTTGGAGGGCACTGTATTTACACCAATATAACTAAATATATGTTTTTTATTGATAGTTCACTTCTTAGGTCATGTCATGTCATAGGAATGAGTGTTATTGTACCTAAAGAAATTTTTAGCCATGGTATCTTGGGATAAGTCCAAGAATGTCTTCTAGATTCAAAACATCATAGGTTTAGCAGGTTATTATCATATCTTTATCCAAAATTTCTCTCATTTGGTAGCCCTGAGGTATGGGATGGTGAAAAAGGAGGTATTGTTTGTTTGTTCAGATGCATGTTAGAGAGATTTTCAGAAGATGAATGGTAGTTTGACCTCAACATGTATCCTCACTTTAGCTATGCTGGATAAATCATATATCGTGTACGATTATGCATACATATTTGGACTTGAAGTGGTTATGATGTATGAGAATTGATTGACAACTTATGTCTTTGGACAGTTGAGGATGCATGAGATTAATTTTCCTACTTATTAATTGGAGTTATAAATAGTGGTACATGCCTTAATATTCTGGAAGCATTATCTCATGGGTGAGAGGTTTGTGGTAAACACGGACCACAAAATCCTTAGGTATATCTTTTCTCAGTGGGACATGAACATTCGGCTAAGGAGGTGGGTCGAGTATCAGTAGTATTTTGGATTCAAGTTGCACTATACACTAAGAAAGGTTAGCACCATTGTCAATGTAATGACCCAAAATAAACAGTAATAGGTAGTATGAGATTCTTGTGATGAGTGGAATATAATGGATCTCTTTTCAAACATGTTTCAAGATGTTCAAGAATCTCATGGATGAGTATGTCTAACTTTTAAATCTATTATACCCTTGAATTTGGACCATATTATGACCAAAAAAATTTCCTGTTCGTAGTGATTAGTTCTAAGAGATAGTTTATATGGTGGGGAGACCCCATCAGGATGGCCTCTTGGAAGTGGTAGTTCAATTATTGTCTATGGATGAGTATGGGTTCCAATGCGATTGTGTGAGGAGGAATTTAGGGAGTTTCACACATCAATATGGGAGGTACATCATGGTTTGAAAAATATTCATCATGAACTCTATAGAAAATACCAGTGGCTAAGAATAAATAACGAAGTAGCAATATTTGTGTCAGTATGTTTTACTTGTTTGTGGGTGCGATGTATGAATCAGAGGCCATCTAGGATTTTTTTGTCCTTTTCCCATTCCTGATTGGAAATGGGATAATTTCACTATGGATTTGTTTATAAGATTACCCAAGACAACCCATACGAATGATGTTTTATGCGTGATTTTGGATCTAATAATGAAGTATTCCCACTTCTTACCTACTAGGAAGTCCTTCACAACTGATGATATGAGAAGTCTCTATTGGTGTGAGGTTGCTTAGCTACAAAGTGTTCTGAGGACTATCATTTTAGATAGATATCCTCATTTTACATCATGTTTTGGTCAGGGTCTTCAAAAGCCTCTGGGATCATAGGTTATTTTGATATGGCATATCATCCTCAAACTAATGGTATATCAGAGAGTATTTTTCAGGTTATATAGGATATATTTTGTGCATGTGTTTTATATTTCAGTGGTTCATGGAAGTAGAATATGGAAATCATAGAATTTTCATATAATAATAGCTTTTGGGCATCTATCCAAATGGAACCTTTTGAGACTTTACATGGAAGGTTATTATTTTCACCTCTTTATTTGATGGAGGTAGGTGAGTCAATGCTTATTGGGCTAATTCTCATGCAAGAGACATTTTTGAATGTATGGTTGATCATACAATGACGAGTGACCTCAAAAAGTAAGAAGAAATCATATGCTAACCATTGAATATGACCTTTGGAGTTTGAGTTTGGTAATCATGTTTTCCTTTAAGTGTCTCCTAGGCTAGGGAAACACTATATCAGGAAATAGGGAAGGCTAGCACTAATGTTTCATAGGTTGTTTTAGATAGTGGATAGGTTCGGTCTAGTTTCATATGGTTTATCCCTTCTACATCACAATAGTTCCATGCTTTATGTGTTCCATGTATCGCATATTTGGATATATTATCGAAATCCAACTCACGTGATAGACATAGTAAACATTGATCTTAGTGTTGATGTGGCCTTTGAGGCTCATCCAATAAGGATTGTGGACTGTAGTGAGAAGTATCATTGGGGTAGGACTATATTATTGGTTCAAATGTAGTGGTGGTTTGGGAGAGTTTAAGAGAAGACCTAGGATATGAAGTTAGATATGTGAGCACAGTGTTCATACTTGTTCACTGAGACCCAACAATGATTCTTGGGGAAGCTCAGGGATGATATACTATATGATGGGGAGGTTGTAAGATACAATATTATTTCAGGTACGTCTCTATCTAAGATTTTTGTTTCATCCTTGGTGGTCGTGACTTGTTCGGAAATGGAGAGCCTTTGTTGGGTAAAATGACTTCAAGTTAAGGTATGTATATATTTTTTTTAATTAATTCAGTTTGGATAAGTGGGTCAAGTGTTACCATGGGTTCTTATTAAGTTGATAAATTTTAAAGGGTTTTAGGCTGTTTAATAGAGAAATTGGATGAAAAAGCATCAATAAATAATATGAATGTAATTTAAATAGATTACACATCATGTAATGTTTAGAGGAATTTTAATATTTTCATATAGGGTGATGTTATTTTCAACATATCCCATTAAAAAATTACATGAAATGTAACTATATTACATTCCAAAAAATCACTGAGAAGATATTTTTAAGTATCTCGTGCATCTAATTTTTTATTCATCTCGCTACAGCCTTCTCCTATCAACCCTAGGGCACCCTCTAGGTGATTTTAGAGATCCAAGATCTTTTTTAGATGTACTTTTAATGATTTTGATCCCTAGATCCTTCTTATTATCATCTGTGCATTCTTCCTCATCGGCATTTTCTATTACAATCATTGTTTGATCGTTAGTTAAATATAGGGGGTCTAAACCCAAACCATGTGGTTTGATAATTTTCAAGTATGTATAATGTTGAAATTGTGCCAACATATTATGCACTAAATAAATTGAATAATTAATTACAGTCCCTTTTGATCCAATTGGTTATTTACCTGGCTTGTGGATACCATTCAGGTGAGTAAACCATTGAATATAAAGGAATTTTTTAACGACTTAAAGTGTGTTTATCATGACATGGATTGTGGGTGATTTATTGATATAGATACACCATTTTTTTCTTGTCTATTGAGAAAACTAGTATGTTAGTAGATATGAATAAATTATATATGAAATGTGTACATGAAAGTTAAATGGTAATTTTTATAATTAACCATTGATCTATATGATGTGATATTTTGATATCCTTATTTCTATGACTTGTGTTATGGTTAAATTGTTTATTGTTTATATAGTAGGATATTCCTAGAGACACATGATAAAATGCTGATATAGTGGGCTTGACCCAGTTGATATGATAAAATGTTGATATAAAAGGCATGGCCCAATTGGTATATGGAAATGATGATATAGCAGGGTTGTCCTGATTGACATGTTGAAATGATTATATAGCAGGCTCGACCAAGATTGAATGTCTAAATGCTTATATAGTGGGTTTGACCCAAATTACTATGATTTATACCTTGGTTATAAGGTTATGGTTGGAATGGTTGTAAGATTTGCTCAGAGACATTCTGACATGGTGCCAAGGTAGGTTATGTTATACCTTGGTAATAAGGTTGTGGTTGGAATGATAGTGATACATGCTCATAGATATTCTCTCATGGTGTCGAAGTAGGTTGACATGGTCTTATGTTAATTATATAATTAATTAATACTCTTTTTTATTGAATTAGTGCATACACTTGTTATTAGATTGATTATATTTTGACACCATCGTGTCGACCAACTGAGTTATACTCACACCCTCTTTGGGCCATCATTTGGCACCTGAGCAGATTATATAGATGTAGGTTTGGATAAGTGAAAAGGACCTTTATATTGATTGTTTTCTTATTTGATGGGATGGAGTTTGGATTTGGGACCAACATTGGGTTCAAGACCAGGGAATTTTTTGATGGTTCCGGGCGCAGCGTAGGAACGTGGGTGGATGTGACCGCTTGACTTTTTTTCATTAGCAATGATCAATCTGGGATCAATACGATGATAAACGCCAATCTCCATGGATCGAATCACGGAAATGGAAAAAGAAACGGAAAGTCCCGGAACCCCAAAGTAGGATCGTTACAGGTTAATTATAATTAATTTAATCAATTGAAAATAAATACATTTTGTGTGTTCTTTCTTTGTTGATGTTCTTGATCACGTTCCAATGTGAATCATAATTGCGTCGCAGAAGCCAAGTGTAGACTTCCTCTAGCGGTGATCCACACATGTTCCTTGTATCTTGGGACGTCACCAAAGGAGCCTCTGAGTGCTAGCGTGGAGAAACCATTGCTTGTATTGTCCACCTTAGATCGTCTTGATCCGATTGAAGATGATCTCTCTCGGTATTGAGAGCGTTCTTGGAAGAAGAGGTTCTTTAGGCCTTGAAATAATTCTCCAGAATTGTTGTGTACAATGATTCTCAAATTTTGGAAAAGAGTTTGGGTTGTGAGGATATTTATAATCGGGTTTTGAGGTTTTAGAGTTACGATAATAAATAAATGCATTTCACATTTTATTTATTTCATTAACTATTATTTAAAAACCCCATGTCGAATAATTAATTCCTTGACATGCTCTCATGCTAATTATAATAAATATCACTTAATAAAATGACATTATTTCCTCAAAATCCCGACTGAGAGAACTACACGGTGTGTTATCATAAATACACGGTGTGTAATTGTTTTTCATTGAAAAATACACGGCATGTACATATAATGTACATGGCGTGTATATTTTGTTTTCATTTATTCATTTCCTTTCCAAAATGAAAACTACACGGCGTGTAATCATTAATACACGGCATGTACTTGTTTTCAAAATAAAAAATACACAGCGTGTAATCATAAATACATGGCATGTACTTGTTTTCATTTTATTCTTCATCCAACATTAAAATTATTTAGGCTTCCTTAAATAACTATTAAACCACATATGGGAATAATATTTATTCTACTTGACATACTTAAATACACTTAGTGTGTGACCCTCTAGGCCTCTTTCTCATTGGCATTAAGCGGGCTTGCCTAAAGTCCAAGATTACTGTCTAGAAATGGGTCGAGGAACACAAGAGAAATAAGTTGACTCTTCATTGAAGTGTCACCTCATACAAATGCTTAATATGTAATTTAATACCTTTGTCTCAATATCTCATCAAGAAGGCTTCATGGACGTTTCATAAACCTATATGCTTGATCCTTTGTTCTTTGAATACCTGAAATAAACTTGTCATTACACCATGGCCATGGAATTTCATGTGACAGTTCAATTTCAATCAACGGGTCGAGATATCAACTTCAATAAATGGAAGGGACATATCCTTCCTCGACTTATCCATTAATAACATGTCACTCATGACACACCCAACTTACCCTACTTCCCGCCAACTATCTGCGTGACAGTTTTTGTTATTAAATCTATGTGTGCGAGTCATGACATGAGTTTATGATAATATTCTAGTCTAAGAAACATTACACATGCTTGTAGATAGCAATTTCCGATGACACCAAGACATGAAGAATTTCTACTGGCGGGTCTGTTCTCATAATCTCGCATCTTGGAGATTACCAAGTGCAAACTCCATGAGAGATAGTCTAGTCTTCTTATGATTATTCACACATGATGGTCTGTATACTATGTTTTCTATCATAGTATGTCAGCCAACCATAGAACACTATTTTAGAATATTTTTTTAGCATTTCAAGGTTCTCATCATAGAGGGGATCTGCTATGACCTTATTAATGTAACAAATATTCCAGGACATTATTATGTTATAGTCATGTAGATCATTGAACAATATATAATAAGTGTACATTCATGTATTAAATGTACAAAATAGTTGGTTCTCAGGACACCAATTCTAACAAACTCCCACTTGGACTAGAGCCAACTGCCTACAACTTTTACTCCGATAGACCTCACATGATGATCATGTTTCTACTGAGTCAAGGATTTAGTCAAGGGGTCTGCCATGTTGTCTTCCATGGAAATACCGCTCACTGCAACTTCACCTCTTTATGAAAAATCCCTCAAGAGATGATAGTTCTGAAGTATGTGCTTTGTCTACTGATGTGAACTTGGCTCTTTTTCAAGTGTCACCATTGCAGTATTATCACAATATAGTGTTATAGGATCGTTACTGCTAGGTACTACATCCATATCTTGGATGAAGCTTCACATCCATACAACTTCTTTAGCTACCTCATAAGCTGCGATATACTCGGACTCTGCTGTAGAATTTTCCACCACACTTTTCTTTGAATTCTTCCAGCTCACTTCACCTCCATTAAAACTGAATATATAACCAGTCTGTGACTTCATTTCATCTTGATCAGTCTGGAAACTAGCATCTACATGTTCTCTGATGACTAGTTCCTCATCTCCTCCATAAACCAGGATCATATCCTTAGTATGCCTCAGATACATAAGGATGGTCTTGACTTCCATCCAATGGCGGTCTCCTGGATTAGCTTGATATCTGCCTATCACACTTAATGTGTAAGAAACATCTAGCCTCGTACATATCATTGCATACATGACTGACTCAATCGTAGATGCGTAAGGTATCCTTATCATTCTCTTTCTTTCCCCATGTGTCTAAGGACACATTTTCTTTGAAAGATGAATGCCATGTGACACTGGCAACAATCCACTCTTGGACTGTTCCATAATGAATATCTTCAGTATCTTGTCAATGTATGTACTTTGACTCAGGCACTGCATACTCATTGATCTATAACGATGGATCTTGATCCCAAGAATATATGCTCCCTCTCCCAAGTCATACATGGAGAATAATTTACCTAACCATTCCTTAACTAAATGTAAGACAGGTAATTCATTTCAAAATAGTAATATATCATCGACATGTACTATTAGGAAAATGACTGCACTTCCACTAAACCTCTTGTAGACACAAGGCTCACATTCGTTCTTAACAAAGAAAAAATTCCATCATGCCTTCATCAAAATAAATGTTCCATGACCTTGATTCTTTCTTTAATCCATAAATGGATTTATTCAACTTGCATACCTTGTCGGCATACTTTGGAGTCATAAACCCTTCATTTTGTGTCATGTAGACATCTTCCTGGAGGTTCCTGTTAAGGAAAGCTATTTTGACATCTATTTTCCAAATTTCATAGTCATGGTAAGCGGCAATGTCCAATAGGATTCTGATGGATTTTAGCATCGCAACCGGTGAAAAGATTTCATCATTGTCAATTCTTTGATGTTATCTAAAACCTTTGGCAACCAGTCGTGCCTTATAGGTGATGAATTTCTCCTCCATATCCAGTTTCTTCTTGAATACCCATTTATTAACAATAGGATTTACGTTAACTGGAGGATCTACCAAAATACAGACTTGGTTTTGGTACATGGAATCCATTTAAGAATTCATGGCTTCTTGCCACTTGGCAACGTCTGTGCCTTAAACTACTTCCATGTAGGTAAGATGATCATCATTGTCAACCAATAATGAGTCACCATCCTCGATGACAAGAAAACCATATCATTCTGGTTCTCCTACATCTCTCGTGCTCTTAAGCAGTCCCTGTGTCTCTGGAATATATTTTTCTTCCATGGGATTTGTGGAATCTGTTCTTATACCAACCCTTGTGTATCTTGAGCCTCAACTTCATCAATGTCTATCTCTCTCCCACTATCTCTTTTGGATATGTGCTCTCTCTCAAGAAATATGGCGTGTCTTGCCACTATAACATTTTCGTCTTATGGTTTTTATAGGTAATATCCCCTTTTTTCCCTTGGGATATCCTATAAAGATACACTTTGGGCCTCGGGGTGTATGTTTATTACATAAAGAGGCCTTAACAAATGCTTTGATACCCCACACATGAAAATTCTATAACATGGATTTGCGTCCGCTCCATAACTCCTATAGAATACCATTTATCAATTTAGTTGGTACATGGTTTAGTATGTGTGTTGCTGTTTGTAATGCATATCCCCAAAAGGATAATGGAAGACTCGCATGACTCATCATTGATCTCACCATGTCCAACAGGGTGCGGTTCCTCCTTTCACTAACACCATTCCACTGAGGTGTATAAGGAGGAGTGAGTTGATATAGAATCCCAAACTCTCGTAAGAAATCAATGAAGTCTTGATTATGATATTCTCCTCCTATGTCTGAGTGGAGTTTTTTAATCTTCTTACCTAGCTGGTTCTCAACTTCATTCTTGTATTCTTTGAACCGATCAAAAGAATCTGACTTATACCTCATTAAGTAAATATATCCATATCTAGAAATATCATCAGGAAAAGTTATGAAGTATGAGAACCCACCCCTTGCTTCAACTGGAAATGGTCCACACACATTTATGTGAACTAATTATAGAATCTCTTTATCCCTTTCACCTTTCCCACCAAATGGGGCTTTGGTCATTTTTCCTTGTAGACACGAATGACATACACCAATTGGTTTTAGTTCGAAAGAATCTAAATACCCATCATGATGTAATTTTGTCAAACGTTTCTCATTTACATGACCTAGCTGGTGATGCCAATGTTGGTTGTGGTATGAGTCATGTGAATTGACTTTGTCATCGATTTCCATTACTTGGTTTGTGTAGTCTAAAACATAAAGGTCGTTATATAAATGTGCCCTACCAAAACAAATGATATATTTATAAAAATAGAAACATTCATTTCCAAACTTGAACATGAATCCATCCATATCTAATATGGATACTAAAATAAGGTTTTTATTAACATACGCCACATAATAACAACCCTTTAACACCAAGATCATTCTAGTTGGCAATGTGAGGTGGTAGTCCCCAATAGCTATAACAGCAAGTCTAGCTCTGTTGGTTGCTCGTAGATCTACCTCACCTCGATCAATATTTTTGAATCTACTTGGTTACTGTATTTGGATATAGATGTGAGCACCACAAGGAGTATCTAATACACAATTTGTAGAAACATATAGATTGCAATAGATAACAAACGCACCTGAAGATTCCCCTTGCTTCCATGTATGGGTGAATTTTTTCATCCAGTGGCCCTTCTTGCCACATGCAAAACAAACAGCCTCGTGTTCTCTTGCCTCCCCTTTGATCTTCCTTTTCTTGGATGGCCTTGAAAAAACATTGGGATTAAATCTCTTTTCCTTCCCTTTCCTTTTATTCACCATGAGGAAAGAAGGATTTTCATGCTTCATGTTATTGTCTACTTGGAGAATGAGGATAAGAAGATCAGACAGAGACTTCTTAATGTTGTTCATGTTGAAGTTCACAACAAAGTTCCAGAAGCTCTGGGGGAGTGATGCAATAATGAGATCGATACCCAGTTATTCAGGGAGTTTTAACCCTAGAACCTCCAAGCGCTCAATGTATCCAATGAGGTTGACTACATGAGGCCAGGATGGGGAACCGTCTCCAAGCATGCTATGAAATATAGCCTTGGAGATCTTAAACCTTTCATGTCTTTCTCTCCACTAGTATAGACCACATAGGAGCTCGAGCATGCTGTAAGCATCCATGTCTTCATGAGACTTCATGAGATCACTAGACATTGATGACATCATCCAACATTGAACATCGAGTGCATCGCTCAAATGTTGATCATAGACCAGGAAATCTTCATCACTCACCCCTTGTGCAGGCGAATCAAGAAGTGAGGACTCCAGTACGTAAAACATTCGGTCATGGAATATGATAACCCGAAGGCACCTAAACCATTCCTGAATTTTACTGTCGGTGAGGATATTGTCTTTATACATAATTGATCGTAGAGAAAATGTGGTTGATGAGTTTTTCATTTTGATTCTACAAATTAAGAGAGAAGATTCATCAGTACGTTCTTGATTACATTTTTATGAGAAATAATAAATGAATTTATTAATTCTCCCTCTATTTTATCAAGTCACAATGGTCATCACCATTGAACTCAGAATGTCTAGTTGCTTTGACATTCTAGTGGAAAGGATCCATATTCCCCTTCACATAACCCCAACAAGGGTTGATCAAGATATTTCAAGGTATTTAAGTAGGCATATCTTTTACAACTGTGAGCTTACAGTACCTTGATTTGTTGAGTGGACTCCCCAATCCTGAAATCCTAACTTGGATTTCCTCAACTCTTGCCTCTAATATTACATCAAGTCTAGAAAGGGATACTCCTCTTGATGTAATATGGTTAAGTCAACCGAAAACCTTTTATAAAGGCTTCCTTTATAAAAGTAAGTGTCCCAACAAGGTTTTGTCAAACATATAGTTTTATTGAGTCTTTCCCTTAATCATGTAATGGAAGGCTTGGTCTGAATTAATATGTTATTGAGGGATTTTAATCTTTTATGCGTAGTTTTTCATTATCACATGCTTATTAATATTAAGTGATGCTAGCTTAAGTGACTATCCTTGTTCTGATAATGTTTACGCATAGTCTGGTTTTATTTTATTCCATATTTTCATGTTTGATTACTAATTATGTGATCATGACAAAACATATATAATAAATAAACCATGCAATCAGATGGAATTAAAATAAGATGGCATGATCATTAGCTTATATTTGTTATCTTATCTAGCGGTTTTGATAAGCTAACTCTGACCTAGGGAAGACACCTTGAACCTGATGGTTCGTGTTTTGCAGCTCCCACCTGTCCACCTTTCTATTATCTTGGGTTGGTTTCACCTAAGGTTCGGATTTCGAACCGTCTCCTCTGTCTTGGGATATCCTTCATTACATGGGGTTTACATTAAAGAAACCATGGGCACGTAGGCCCTAAATTTTATTAGAAAAAGGCTTGTCGGCCAACAGATCTAAATGAAACAAATTTAAATGAAACCATACACACAAACAAAGGGTCTTTGGTCTAGCTCCTGATCATCCATAGCATGCAACGATGTTTACGCATATTTAGAATTCAAATTATTTTAATCGTTCTATTATTCAAGATAAGTTGCGCTTGAATTCAATTAATTATGATCTTATAATTAATCAATTCTTTATCTTAAATTCCTTTTTTAATATCCTTGATATTCTTCCCATCCAAATCCCTTGTATAGGACTTTGTACTTTTGGAGGAAACCTGGTGAAATTTCTGGAAAGTACACAGTGTGTAGTTTATATTTACATGGCATATATTTCTTTTCACCTTTTATCCAAAGTACAGACCGGGGACATTGGTGTGTTTTCTGTACATTGAAAATTTAGGAGTACATGGTGTGTAGTTAAATCATACATGGTGTGTACTTCCTTGTTTTTTGGTAACCAGCCTAGAGATCCCGTGTACGTGGTACGTGGTTTCTCCTTTGTACACGGTTTCACTTGGGCCGGATCAGATTACAAGGTGTGTTGCTCCAGCATACATGTCGTGTATTCCTGTTCCCATGCGTTGTTCATTTCTATTCAACATGGGTTAATAAATAATGAGGTGTAATCAATTCACACGGTGTTTTTTGGCAGACCAGTACCGTTTTGTTGAGCCTAAGTACATGAAATGTATTTTTCATTACACGTCGTGTATTTCCATGTTGCACAGATAGAAAGAGTGGCTCCTCTGTATGAGTTCCATGTTTTTATTTTAATCAAAAATTAAAATTAAAGGGTCGTTTCTGTCATATTAATCGAGAAACGTAGGAGGAAGAATAGATCTCGTTTATTCATATTAGAGAACAATTTATCTTGAATTGAATCGAATATAAATAAGTAAATTATCAACAAAAATTAAATAACTATAATCGACATTGTAATCACCCTGTAAAACCAATTGAAGGTTCTGGGCACAGCGAAAGCGCCTGGGTGGATTTTCCCACTTGGCTTTTTGTCATTAGAAAGGATTAATCTAGGATCAATATGATGATAAACGCCAGTATCCATGGATCGAATCAGAAAAATGGACAACGAAAAGGAAAGTCTCGGGACCACAAAGTAGGATCGTTATAGGTTGAATATAAATAATTTAATCAATTGAAAATAAATACCTTTTCGGTGTTCCTTCTTCATTTATGTTCTTGATCATGTTCTGATGTTATTCATCATATTGTCACAGAATCCAAGTGTAGACTTCCTCTAGCGGTGATCCACATGTGTACCTCGTATCTCGGGACGTTGCCAAAGGAGTCTCCAGGTGCTAGCATGGAAAAACCTTTGCATACATTTTCCTCCATAGATTGTCTTGATTCGATGGAAGAGGATCTCTCTCGGTCTTGAGAGCATTCTTGGAGGAAGAGGTTCTTTCGGCCATGAAATAATTCTCTATAATTGTTGTGCACAACAATTCTCTTATGTTGGAAAAGAGTTGGGGTTGTGAGGATATGTATAATCGGGTTTTGAGGTTGTAGAGTTATGATAATAAATAAACGCATTATGAATTTTTTTTATTTTATTAACTCTTATTGAAAAACCCCATGTAGAATAATTAATTCCTTGACATGCTCCCATGCTGATTGTAATAAATATCATTTAATAAAAGGACATTATTTCTTCAAAATCCCGACCGGAAGAACTGAACGGTGTTTAATCATAAATACATAGTGTGTACTTGTTTTTCATTGAAAACTACACGGTGTGTACATAAAATGTACACTGCATGTATATCTTGTTTTCATTTATTCATTTCCTTTCCAAAATCAAAACTACATGGCATGTAATCATTAATACATGGCGTGTCCATGTTTTCAAAATAAAAAATACATGATGTGTAATCATTAATACATGGCGTGTACTTGTTTTCATTTTATTCTTCTTCCAAAATTAAAACGATTTAGGATTCCTTGTGTAATTAATAAACCACATATGTGAATAATCTTTATTCTACTTGAGATACTTTAATACACTTATTGTGTGACCCTCTAGACCTCTTTCTCGTTGGCATTATGCAGGCTTACATAAAGTCCAATATTACTTTCTAGCAATGGGTCAAGGCACCCAAGAGAAAGAAGATGACGCTGCCTTGACGTGTCACCTCATACGAACACTTACTTTGAAATTTAATCCCTTTGTCTCAATATCTCATCACCCAAGTTTCATTGATGTTTCATAAACCTATATGCTTGATCCTTCATTCTTTGACTACCTGAAATAAACTCGTCGTTACACCATGGCCATGAAATTTCTTGCGACAGTTCTATTTCAATCATAGGGAAAAGTTATCAACTTCCATAAATTGAAGGGATAAATCCTTCCATGAATTATCCATTAACAACATGTCACTCATGATTCACCCAAAGTACCCTACTTCCTGCCAACTGTCTGCGTGACAGTTTTTGTTAGTAAATATAATTTCACGAGTCATGACATGAGTTAATGATAATATTCCAGTCTAAGGACCATTACACACACTCATAGATAGAAATGTATGATGAAACCAAGACATGTGGAATTGCTAAAAGTGGGTCTGTTCTCATTATCTCCCATCTTAGAGATTACCAAGCGCGAACTCTATATAAGAGAGTCTCGTCTTCTTACGAGTACTCACACATGACAGTCTGTGTACTATGTGTCCTATCATAGTATGTCATCCAACCGTATAAATTTATTTATTAATATTGTTATAGCATTTCACGGTTCTCATCATAGTGGGGATCTACCATGACCTTGTTAATGCAACAAATATTCTAGGACATTATTATATTATAGTCATGTATAACAATGAACAAAATATATTAAGTTTACATTCATGTAATCAAAGTACAAAATTGTTGGTTTTCAGGAAACCAACCCTAACATTATTAGTATTTATTTGAGTCTTCTATTATTTTATTTTTATTATTTATAGCATGAAATTTATTTACATTCTATCACATCACTACATTATTCCATTATTATTTATTAAATTATTCAATTGGGTTATAATTTTCTTTCTGCTTTATCATTTTGTTTCTATTTATTCTCCACTCTAATGTTGTTTTATATAGTTATATGGATATTTTTTCTGTTATGTTTTAAACTTTGAATCTAGGTGGTATAGTCTCCCCAATATACTTATCATACCCCCACTTCTAGTCGGTATCCTCTGGCATATGGGGAGGCGTGCTTGAGGTCTCGCTACCAACTCAGTTTATCCTCATGAGAGAGTATCGAATCTAGGGATGTTACAATCTAGGATATGGTAATGGATATTAATATTTTATTTTTTATGTAATATATCAACTAGAGTGTTCAAAAGTTGTGATAAATAGAGGATAGGTGGATCTCTTTAATAACTAAGGGAAATGACACACTTGTAATTGCTTAAAATATTAAATTATATATATATATATCGTAATCATGTAATGTGGCACTAAAGAAACCCAAATTAAAAGATAAGATGTGATAGTTTCTAAATAAACTCGACCAACCACATTTAGTCATGTTCATGAAACATTTAAATCCATATCCCCTTGTTAAACAACTTTAAACTCATTTTAACCATAATCGTGATAACTTAACTTTTTACCATGATAACATAATTATAAAAAAATAGAAGGTTCAATCAAAAAATTGTAAATTTTAATTAAAATTTTGGAAAATATTTTATCATGTTCAATTTATATAGTTAGATGAAATTAATTTTAATATAAGTACACAAATGCATGTAAAATATTTTTTAGAAAAATACCTGATTTAAACGTTGAAATAATATTGCCTTGAAATAAAGTAATAACTTAGTTACCATGATTTTTTTGGTTAAATAATAAACTGAGGAAGTTTTTTTATAATTTTTTTATCTATATGAAACTAAATGTAATCTTCTAACCATTCCATGAAATTCAAAGACCCAGCAAAAGTTTTTAATTGGAAAAAATATACCTTATCTTAATAAAAGTCAAGAATAGGTTCCAAAATTCAAAATAATGTTTTAAAATTAATTATTTAACCATTTGTACATAATTATTTTTTGAAAAGAAAACTCAAAAATAGGATAAATAATGATTTTAGATTGATTTATAATATTTACCCCGTTACATTAACCTAGTTTTTCCTCCTTCCCCTTTAATGTAGTGAAAAATATTTTTCGCAATTACTAATAATAATAAAAAAATAAAAGAGAATTATTTAACAAACTTGAATCTCATTATTCCAAATATGGAATACATTTTTCAAGATTTATTTCCTATTATTGGAATAAAAAAAAAGATTAATATAAATGCATAAAACTCAATGAAAAACACTCATTAGAAAAATGAATTTTTAATCCTAAAAAAATTATAAAAAAATAAGTATAATCATAATTAAAATTTAATTAACTAGATTATATATAATTATATAATAATTATGTTACATTTAGATCAAATTCAAAGCATGATTGTACTTTTAATGAAAATAAATGATTGTATTACAAAAAAGCGTATTTTTCTATATTCACTGAAAAATCTATCTTTTCATAAAAATCCAAAACAGTAACCATTAGATAATTTTGATATGATGATTTAAAAAATGATATCATTTTTATCATCTAAAATTTTGAAATTTTGAATAAATTAATTTTAATATTTACTCTCAAAATGCACTAAATACATTTTTGATGAAAATGTATTTTTGAAACATAAAATGACTTTAATGAAAATTAAGTACTTATTTGTTTTTGCATTAGTAAATGCATTTGAATTATAAGAATACTTTACACATATTTTTTATAATTTTTTATCACTATTCATACCTTTTAACGGTTATAATAATATATTGTGGTTCTTTTATGCTTGGTATTGTATATCTTATATGATATTGAATATTCATCTTTTTAAAATAAATGGGTGATACATATATGAAGAAATAATTTGTGTATTGTTTGTATAATAAGGGTTATAGCTATAAATAACTAATTATAAGAAAAATAAGATATTTTATGTTCTATTTGTTTATGTATCCATGTTTCCAAAGACACCAAAACTTTACGATTCTAACATGAAACATATTAAAATGTAACGAATAATCCACCAATAATATTTAGTATTTTTATATGTAATGATCATGTCTCTATAGTTGGTATCAAAGTAAAGTTTTGTTACTTTTGGAAACTATGATTATAAAATGTTAGGGAAAACCCTTAGGATAATCCTAAGTAAAGAGAACTATAACGTCCTGGACCTAGATGTCACTCAATAGTGCCCCGAGAACGGTGGGTCATAAGGCCTCAAGAGAATCTCCCCAAATTATATAAGTTATTTAATAGCAGTGAGGGCCTAGGTGTGTCAATGGGGAGGTTATTCCCTCATCACCAGGTTATACATATTATAATATCAATAACATACCAATAGTGGAATCATATACCACGAGAATACAACCAATAAATAAGAAAAATAAGCACACATAATAAGACAGAATATTGACATATACAATGATGATGAGGATGATACATGTATCTAAAAGCATCTAAAATAGGTACATGGAAGTATAATATAATGTAATTATCCCAAAACCCGAAAGACCAAAAATTATCCCAGTAGAATCACAAGCCTCAACTTGGTCCCATGCTCTCCTCCTTCTAAGCAGCGATCAACAACTTATACTAAGGCACCTTACCATATCAATACCTACAACCATATAATATATTTGGGTCCCCAAGAGAGACCCAAACATGGTGTGAGATAATATCCCAATAGGGAACCAACTGAAGTTCTATACAAGGCAAACTATTCAATATAAACAGGTAAGAAAAGTGTAGGTAAATAGATAATCAATTAACAATAGTAAATATGCCCTTGTCATGTAACTAATAAACCTTAACACTGAAATAATCTCTAGAGTAACCTTGCAAAATATAGTCAAGATCCTCTATCAAGTAAGCTAAAAATAATACATAAATAACCAACACAGCCTTTCCATTCACCCATACATGTCACGACAACCATGTCCATTCCATACAACCAAAAGTATCAAACAATAATGTGATACTACATATCCAAACATGGCTCCCTGCAAAACAAGTCTCATCTCATAACAAGGAAGATATAAAATAAACAAGAGTAACTAACATGGCATCCATGTACATCTATATAAATCAAGTATTTCAGGGCCTTTCCATATAACTAGAAGTATCAGGAAAACCATGGTCGAACCTTATAATCACACATGTCACATTTACCATGGTAGTTTCATAAAATAAATTTTTTAGATAATTAAGTTCTGGATCCAAGGTTTCAATGACAAAGGCATCCCCATCGAGTCCTAGGAGCATCTTGATGGAAACCTAGTTAGGCACTGGTTGGAGTCCAAGGATCATGTCATACTGAACATGTCCTATGTGAGCCCAGGAAAGTTGGGTCCAAGGGGTAGAAAGGCCCAAGGAATACCATAGAATCAAGACCCAAGGAGTATAATCAATCCAAGGATTCCACTATTGCATTCAATATCCAGGTAATAACATCCAATGCATCTAAATGGAATCAATACCCTTGTTGTACCAACCAAGGCATCCACTACCATTTCAACCCATTAATCAATTTATACCATAAGATTCTACCCACTTGTATAAGCATTCACATTAAAATTATTCTCATGAGTATACCCAATGATATATCACAATTCAAATTCAAATATTATCAATGAGTATACCCACTCATTTTTTACAATTTATATTTAAACATATCACATGAGTTTACCCATTCATTTTTTCATTTACATTTAAATTTAGTCAAATAATGAGTATACCCACTTATTTAATCAAAACCAAATATAACCATTAGTTCAAATCAAAAATTAAATAGTTTAATAGTACAATATCTTGTTCAACTTGAAAACTAGGCAATAAATTTCCTAGTAAAGAAATCCAATTGCATTTAATCATAATTAAGCTTCCTCTAACCAAGAAAACATGAGAACACATCCCATTGATTGTTTAACAAGGAATTACCATGTATAATTCATATGAAACACCCCATGGGTGGTTCTAGGTTTGGGAATGACCACAAATACATCTCAAAGAAACCTAAGTGCATCCCTAATAGTTTCTATTACATTTAATTCCATTAACTAGTTCAATTTAAGGGTCGCATCAGAAATAATGATGGGTGGATCAATGGAAGATAGGTATATAAATCACCAAAACTCTAGAAAAATGTATAGACCAACTACCTTAGCTCGGTAGTATAGTTCTCATCTATTATCAACTTCGGATTCAACTCATATGGGTAGAAAAATGAATAATGGATGAAGAAACTGAAATTAGGCCAAATCAGCTTCCACCCAAATAGTGCAACCGATATCCAAAAAATGGATAAAATCTAAAAATGAATCAATTACTCACTGAATCGGATCCAATGATATAATCTGTGCTTGAATAAAATATTTGATGGAGTCGATCTCTCAATTCTAGGAATATACTCCATTGAGAACTTCAAATTGGGTGAGTCTTTATGTGTAGAAAAATGAAATATTAGGTTTTAATTAGATTTAATTTATTTTTTAATTATAAAATTTCTAAAATTAATAAGGGTCACATGGTTAGATGGAAGGTAATATCCCCCACATGATTTCCTCACATGGTTCGACTAACCATTCGGAAACCATGCAAATATCCTCTATAAAAGTTGTAGACATGGTCACATGGTCATGCATCCCAATTCACATGGTTTGGCCCAACGTTGTAGCCATTCCCTACTCTCTATTCATCCTCACATGGTTTGGTCAAAATATGTGGTCTACCCCTCATGGTTTTACCTAACTATGTTTCAAGATTAAATCATCCCCAAAACATAGATTTTGGACCCTGAACAAGCCTTAGGAACCCCTAATAGCATCCTGAAAAAAAAGGAGTTCACATTTGGCCATATTTAAGCATTTAAACTAAAAATAAGGGATATGTTCCTCATACGAAAACCCAGGTTCTTACAGTCTTCCCCCTTTAAAGTAATTCGTCCCTGAATTGGATTTTAAAGGGTGGTCAAGACTATTTTGAGAATATCATTGTACACTAATCACATATGTTGGCCTTCCACTCCAAAGTTTTGTCCTATAAACGGTCATGATTCCATAGCACCTGTACTAGGGGAACTAATCAGACTCTAGGAATCTTTTTTCTCTTGCCAACTATACGAATCAGATGCTACTCAAAGGACATATAAACATTTAGCTCAAACTTTTTTAGAAGAAAATAATGAGATAGATCTAAATGATATTGATATAGTAGATATATGTGGAATATTTCATGCATGGCTTGGTACCTTTGAGGTAACTAAAAATGATAGGCCATTGACCCGACTCTCTCTAGATTCTTGAATGGCCGGACATATCATGGTAAAAGCTTACACTACCCCATAATCCATCTATGTCCCTGCCTTGGTGAAACATGTTGAAATATTTGATCCCTGACCTAAATCTCTATAGTTCATCTAGGGTGATCGGTATTAGAATTCTATTGAGACTGTGCAGTATCCATCCTATTCTGAATCAACTAGACCAACTCCTAAGTATTCTACATGAGATGTAGTCCCAGTAAAGTTGACTCACCTTCCTCTAACTAGCACAAGGTTGATTGGAAGGCCTACCTTAAAAAGCCTCAAAAGGTTCCATCTGTTTCATCACCAAATAACTATTATTATAGGTGAACTAAATGAGGGGTATATTCTTCTCCCAAGAGACCCCAAAATCCAAGATTCATTCTCATAGCATGTCCTCAAGCACTTGTATCTTATGCTCTGAATGGCCAACATTCTACGGGTGGTATGATGTACTCAGAAGAACCTATGTACCCTTCACCCTCTGAAAACCCTGCCAGAAATGAGACGTAAACTAAGGAACCCTATTAAAAATGATTGTGTGTGAGACCGTATGGAATCATACTATATCATGGATATAAAACCTCTCAATCCCATCCGCACTAAAGGTATCCTTGATCATGAAGAAAATATAGACCTTTGTGTGCCTATCTACAACAACTCATACAACATAGTTACCTCAATAAGACCTTAGTAAACTGGTCACGAAGTCCATTGTAACATCATCCCATTTCTACTCAAGAATAGCTAAATTCTATAAAATTATGTTTGTTCAATGATGTTTCGCCTTCCCCTACTGACAGATAAAACATCTTGAAACAAAACCATCTACCTCCCCCTTCATACTTAGACACCAGTACTAATTATCCCATTTATCTAGATACATGATTTAATCATAGTATCTTTAATCATCTAGTCAATGGTTCTCTCCATCATGTATTTTAACACAAAATGGGAGACAATTCTAAACCACAGTACCTCTACCATCAGAATTGACATTAAAAGAATGCCGCTAATCATTCTAGCCATGCACCAAGCTTGACATATTTGATTGGGAAAAACAAACTATTTCTACGTTCATATCAGGGACCTCACTATAAAGAAAGGTCAAATCATGATCGAATAAACTGAAACTAGTCGTGCATGATTTTTTTAAAGACACTTATGACCATTTTATAAAACCTACCTAAACCTGGTGGTGTGTTTAAACTAGTTCATTACATTCTTAAACATAGAATAATAAGGATAACAAGTATATCCACCCCGAAAAACTATTCTTAAAATTCACATCTTAGATGGATAGAAAATTAAAAACTAAAATGCACTACATTATTCTATGGAATCTTGAATTTACCATAAACACATCCACCAAAGTCCATACCCAACTCCCAGTGATGTTCCTTGGTCAAACCATCACCCGACCATTTAAAACTATCGTGCCTCGACAAGAATAAGGGGGTACCCCAGATCCATCCAACTCGAATATTCACACTTTTAACCATCACCTATGAGTCCAAAATAAAACCCAGGTAACATAATATTCATTTCAATAGAGTCTAGGGGACTAACCCGTTATATTCCAACCTCCATGTTTACAAGTAATACATCGGTACTAGGCCAAGACTTCTACATAAGAAAATTTATTGAGCCTAGAACGGTACCCACTTAGCAGTAAAGTTAGAAGAAAATGGATAGTGTCCTAGAATCCATCCAAGGTGTTCATACTTGGGAAACCAAGTATCACTCAGGACTAACCATGCATTTACATGAACCACACATTATTGTGAAAAACTAAGAAAACTACCCAGAAAATCCCAACATATTTTAAACTTTTGTGCGACATAAGACCAATGCTTCTCTTAATGTATCAAGGAAGAAATCAATATAGGTTACACTCTAATCTATTTAAGATGAATACACCAAAAGGATTTCAATATTTTCAAGAATATCAGTCAAACCACTCTTAGTTTACTTACCTTGAAAGAATCTCAGCTTCACTTATTGATGTTCTGTTACAAACTGATCAAAATCCATCACCACCTAAGGCATCACATGATTTCTTAAGATAAACCACCGATTCCATACAATACCAGTGGTTTTTCTCAAGGTTTTCATACATAGCTAACTATTTCATTTTCATTCTTCCAAGAAATCACTGACAAGATTCCAACATGAAATCCTCAAGTAAATTCAAGAAAAACTAACCATTTAACAATGGTCCTCTTAGGTTGTTCTCATTCTACTTAGAAGTGCACATATTTACCAGAACTGACATGATGCTCCCTACCATAAGAGTGTCCTAGTCATCATAACAAGAGATATACCAGCTGATCATAAGCACACTAGATCAAACTCACCTTAATCATACACCTGAAACTCCTCAGATTCATGCATACATATACCAAGTCATTTATCCTAAAAGCCAAAACTATACTGACAGGCATGTCAAAACACCTGAGTCCCTTGAAATTCATCTTGAGCATTAGGATGAACTTGATTCTTTAAAACTCGGGTCACTCTACTGTAGATATGACCTGATAACATACTTAATTGCAAAAGGCTCAATGATTTCCCCAAACTCAACTGGTTCGTTACATCATTTAATAACTCAAAGGGTACAACATATGTGAAATCAAACTACCCTAAGGTTCCAAAATAAATAAAACACCTCAATATGATCCATAGACTATCATCCCTAAGTATTTGAGTATCAAGTGGTCCATACAAGATATTTAACCTAGAGTCATATTACCCTATATGAACTTTGACTTGGATGAAAATATACCATGTCGCGCATTACTATGGAAAATAAGAGGGTTATGTGACCTAATAAGTGGTTGACCATGCCCTAGGAATGTCTAACCAACTTAAACTAAGAATTACCCCATAATCACACCCATAACAAGGTTCAAGGATTCCATGACCACCCATTTGAACAAGGGTGTCATTTAGAAGGTAAGAGTCCTACATGGGACAATGACACCAAACATCGGAAAATAGTAACATTTATCATATCAAATAAGATTTAAGGGTGAATCCTACCTCATGTAAACCCCTTGAAAAACATAAAGCATCAACCCAATCACTAGTTCATACCAAAAAGAATTCACTGAGATCAATAGCCTATCATTTAATCCATTACTCAAAAGGAGACAACCTATGGGAAATGGTCATATTTACATTTAAAGAAAACTCAAAGGACATTTAAACAAAGGACACCACTTACAGGTTCCATGTTTAATGTCATTACACTTATTCACATTCAAAGTTTAATCATTTAACATATTCCAACAGAACCAAAATCACCAATTATAAACAAAAGTACGTGGTACCTGATTTAACAAACACATCAACGAAGATATGAAAGTCTTATCAAGATTCCTTTTTAAAACATAAACCATTTATATAAATTCTTTCATAATTAGTCGATTTATCCAAATAAAGTCCTTTAAAATTATTTAAGATAAAGAAAACCTACAAGGATCTAGTAAAACCAAAAATGGGTTCTTCAAATAGAAACCCAATAGAAGATGTTTAACTATCAAAGTTATAAACACCATAACAAGTCATCTCCAAAGAAACAATCCCCAACTGACCTTCCTGGGTTAGTTGTTCATTTTTTTAATCCGATCACATGAATCATAAAAAATTCATCAAAATTTTAAGCCCAAAAATGTAGGATGGGTAATAACCCTTCTAATACCAGGTTATACCACACATCCTGAACCTAAATCGATGACTATGAAAAGATAATTCACCAAAAACCACTAGAGACGCTACCTATTTCCCTCTCAAAATATGGGTCTAGGTCAAGTATTTTTTTCCAAGTTCACTCTTCTATTTCAATTAAGTAAACATTAATTCCCATTATATCTCAATTCAATTAAAAAGATAATCTAAAGGGTTCTGTAAGTTCCAATCCATGAGGGCCCATAACACCTCATGAACAAAAATTTGGTGCCCATATAATTCATACCATATCAAATTCACCTTAATAATTAAATCAAAAGGTGCACCACTTTCTATTTTATAAGGGACCATAATTATTTTGAACTGAAATATGGTGTCTATTTATCTATCAACACCACAAAATCTATCCCAATATTAGGTATGACGAGGACATCACCTATCACAACAGCATACAAAAAGTAATTCATCCTAAGTGGCATGGAATAATGCATGGCATGTGATTTGTATCAAGTGTCTAAAATTATGCATTAGATGGAATACCCACATCTTATCAGGTTGAAACATAATAGAACCCAAATTCATATCAATAATAAAATAACAACTCAAGTGTTTCACCCAATGGTGGAGTCAAATCAACTATAATAGTCAAAATCCAAAAAATATAAAGTTAATTTCCGTCAATTTGGATTTTTCCAATACATGGGTTAGCTATACTCAAGAACATATAATTAACAAATTCCATTTACTTCCTATCCCTTTATATTATCTTCAAATAGTAAATAAAACCAGAAAATAAATCCTTTTATGCCACATTGTAACATCCTAGAACCAGATTCCACTCAACAGTGCCCGGAGCCCAGTAGGTCATATGGCCTCAAGTGCATCTCCCCAAATGCTAGGGGTTGTTCACTAGTAGTGAAGGCCTATATTTGTCAGTGGGGAGACTATGACATCATCACCAAATTATACATAGTGGAATATCAATAACATACAAATAGTGGAAGTAGATAGAACAAGAAGAAAACTGATAAATAAGCAAGATAAGAATACATAACAAGGTAAAAGTGTCTCATATACAATGTTGATGATGATGATGATACATGTATCTAAAACAAACCAAAATAGGTACATGGTAGTACTGTACAATAAAAGTATCCAAAATTCCAAAAAATACCAAAAATTATCATCGTAGAGTCATAAGCTTCAACTTGGTCACATGATCTCCTTCTCCTAAGTAGCAATCAACATCCTTTATGAGGGATCTTTCCATTATCAATACCTATAACCATATAATATTTTTGGGTCCCCATGAGTATCCCAAATAGGGTGTGAGATAAGATCTCAGTAAAAAACCACCAAAATTTCTATACAATCCAAATTGTTCAATATAACTAGCTAATAAAATTGTTAGTGAACAGGTATGTAGTAAACAACAGCAAAGACGCCCATGTCATGTAACTACTAGACCTGTAACACTAAAATAGAATCTAATTTCACCCTAAAAAATGTAGGAAATAACCTCTATCAATGAAGATATAAAAAATATATAATTAACCAAAATGGGCTTGTTATTCATCTATACATGTCATAAAAACCACAGACATTCCGTACAACCGGAAGTATCAAACAAGAAAGTGATATGACATAGCCATACATGGCCCCCTGAAAAAAAGTGTCAACTCCTATAAAGTCATTTATAATAAAAACAAGAGTAACTAATAGGGAATCATCATACATATATACATATCAAGTCATCCATGGTCTTTTTGTATGACTAGAAGTATCATGACCACCCAAGTTGAGTCGTATAATCACACATGTCACATTTACCATGTTCGTGCCATGTAATCAAAGTGTCAGACCACGAAGGGACATATATAAGGTGTTGAAGAACAAGTAATCCTCATAAATTCCTAGGAAAATTTAAATGGAAACTCATTTAGGCACTAGTTTGATTCCAATGAGAATGTCATACCAAACATTTCTTATGTGATTCCAAGAATGTCAGATCTAGGGGGAGGAAAGGCCCAATGAATCCCATAGAATCAAGACCCAAGGATCATACTAAATCCAATACATACACACATTAAAGATATATGGAATAACATCCAAGGAATCTAAATGGAATAAAGACCCTTGGTGTACCAACCGAGGAATCCACTTCCATTTTAAACCATTAATCAATTCATACCATAAGATTCTTCCCACTGGTATAACCATTCACGTTTAAATTCATCTCATGAGTAAACCCACTAATATATCACAATTCAAATTCAAATACAACCAATGAGTATACCCACTCATTTTTTCAAAATTTACATTTAAATATATCACATTATTTTACCAACTCATTTGTCCATTCACATTTAATAGCAATCAAAAAATGAGTATACCCATTCATTTAATCAAAACTAAATAAAACCATTAGTTAAATTCAACAATTAAATAGTTTAATAACTAAATATCATGTTTAGAATGGAAAGGAGGCATCACATATCCTAGGAAAGCAATCCAATTCTATTTAATCATAATTAATCCTCATCTAAATAGGAAATCATGATAACACAACCCATGTATGGTTTAATAAGGCATTACTAAAGAGAATTCATATAGAACACCCCATGGGTGGAACTGTGATTTAAAAACCCCACCAATACATCTCAAAGGAACCTAAGGGAATCCCTAATAGGTCTTATTCCATTTAATTCAATTAACCAGTTTAATTTTTGGGGCATGCTGGATATTCTAGCAGGTGGCGCAATACTAGTTAGGTCTATAAAGCACCAAAGCCCAAGTAAAATGTATATAAAACCTACCTTAGATCATTATCATAGTGATATTCAAGTATCCACTTCTTATTTTACTCCTATCATAAGGTAAATGAAGAATTGGTTAAAACCTGAAATTAGGGAAAATCATATTGCACCTAAAAAGTGAAACCAATGTCCAGAATAACAGAGAATGGCCAAAAGTGGATCGATTACTCACTGATGTGGATCCAATGAGACATTCCATGATTGAATCGGAGATTAGATAGATACAATCTCTTAATTCTGGGAATAGAATACATTGAGAGATTCAAATTAAGTGAGTTGATGTCCATAGAAGAAATTAAATATTAGTTTTAAATTGGATTTAATTTATTTTAAAATTATAAAATTTCCCAAATTAATAAGGGTCGTGTGGTTTATGCGCATGGTTAGATGGAAGCTAAGGTCACCCTCATGGTTTCCTCAAATATTTTGATTAGCTATATAGAAATTATGAAAAAAAATCCTTTGTAAAAGTTTCAAACACGAATACATGGCCATGCGACCCAATTTGCACGGTTTGGCCTACCCAACTGGCCATTCCCTGCTCTCTATCTAGCATCTTACGGTTTACTCAAACCGTACAGTTTTCCTTACATGGTTTTCACTACATGGAATTCACTATCCATGTGATGGGATTAAATCACCCCAAATCTTGGGTTTCAGGATCCAAAAATACCATGGACACCCCCGATACCTCCATGACATCAATGGGAATTCACATTCACCCATATTTAATCATTTAAACTAAAAAAATAAGGGATCCATACCTCATACAAAAACCTGGGTTCTTATAAGAACATCCAATGTTATGGTAAATAAAAAAGTCTGTTTTTCTTATTAAATACGTCTCTATCTATATACTGACAAGTGGATTTGTCTATGGCATAAATTCACCTAGGGGTAATAGATCTAAATGTTGTGGATTGGATATTAACTCAATTTTCACTGGTGTGCAGTGAGTGTTCCTAAGAATACACACCTAGTATAACACTCTAAAGGGATATGATTGGGTTAATTCACATTTTATTTATGAACAATTATGAAACATTTAAATACATAATGACCATATTTTACCTAGGTTAAATATAAGGTGTTAAAGATTGAAAATAAAGTTTAATGAATTAGACATCATAAAAATTATTTTTTATGATTGTATGATTAATCACTATTATTTCTCACACTGTTCTTGTGGTTTTAGTTAATAGATGAAACTAGGAAGAGTCATGTTAACATTGAATGTGTCAGATGATCAAATAAGTTTCTTTATGAGAAACCAAATGAAATTTGATATAGAATTGAAAATATTATTATTATAGTTAACCAACTATCTCGATATATGATTAAAAACATGAACCTTTGTGATTTTCCTAACATTCCTAATAAGAGAGAAATTGTGTTTTATAAAATTTCATTGGATAAATAACATAATGTAATGAAGATTAAATTTAATCAATAACTAAAATGAAAAAATAAATACTCAATGAAATCTCTCAAAGGAATGGTAAAATGTTTTATGTGTGGAGAACAAGGGAATAAAGTCATAAATTTCCAAGGAAAAATGAAAATTTTGGTTAATGTTATGGGTAAGAATAATTTTTTCAATATGGTAACATCTATAGATAAATATTTTAAATATGGAAAGTATTATAATTATTCAAATATGTTTCTTAGGGGTGAAATCTCAAGAATAGGATCATTAATTTAATATAAATAATGGTTTTAATATTGGTGATAAAGAGACTACAAATGACATATGAAATTTATGAATTATTTTAAAAATATTTTTATATTAAATGTAATAAAAATGATAAAATTAAGGATGATGAATCATAATAAAGGATTCATATTTTATATTTTATAAATAAATACTTAAGTAATAAGATGTCAAAGCCTTGTAAATGGTTTAAGAATCAAGTGTAATGATTGAAGTGTATAACTATTGAGAGTCGATAACTATGTTATAAAAGTTTTTTATCAATAATATTATTGTTATAATATTCATGAAACATATAAGGATTATTTTTTCATAGTTTTTCATTAACTATTTGGGTGCATATATTGGATGGTACTCATAACCTAGAAATTTTATTTAGTGGTAAGTTGGAATTTTTTGAAAATAGGTGATTGAGGGATAGATAACCCTTAATATGTGTCGAATATTGAGATAAATAATTTTAGTTTGGATAATAATATGATTGATATTGACAAATTAAATTGGTTAGTATTGGTCACCATTAAATTAATTAGTGATTTTTAACAACTTTATTTATGTTATCATTGATTAAGATTACTATATTTTTGTATTTATATAATATATTGGATTGCTGGTGATTTTATTTGAGTAATAATGAAATTGTTAATTTTTTAAAATGTATATGATTTCAGTAAGGTTTAATGGTGATTCAAGTTATTAGTATGTTTTAGTTTAATATATGATCAGGGTTTTAATGAGTTTGTTATGTGATATTAAGAGTTACTTTATATTGTTTGGGGATTAAAGAGAAGTTTATTTGGGAAATTTTGTGACCTTTTTTCTAAATATTTGTGTTTTGAATTTATTTAGACATATTTGGAAAGTGTTTTAAGATTAAATATTTATGTAATGGTTTAAGTTGAACTTTTGGTGTTATTATTGAGGTTTTAGAGATTAATGTATTATTTCATCATATGAAGATTAATCCATATGGGATAACATTGGCTAAAAATTATTTGTTTAGTAAATATCTATATATAGAAGGAATTACTTTTCATTATTTTATGGATCTTTTG
This sequence comes from Viscum album, assembly GCA_963277665.1. Classification (NCBI taxonomy): domain Eukaryota; kingdom Viridiplantae; phylum Streptophyta; class Magnoliopsida; order Santalales; family Viscaceae; genus Viscum; species Viscum album. The sequence continues at coordinate 62,792,028 of OY728165.1, read as the reverse complement.
ATCCATTAAAATTTTATTTTATTTCTTTGAGTATGAAACAATCATCTTTAATATTCATTTTTTTAAGTAAGAGATATGATATAAGTGGAATTTGATAGAAGCACGACCAAAGGATAAATTTTTTATTTTGAAATCAAAATAAATAATGTAATTATATTTTCTAGTGTTCTCTATCTTGATAGTAAAATAATTCATAAACACTAGGAAAATGATCTTAAAATAAAAATATTATCCGTTTACCTTCCTTTTTGATGGATTGATAGTCTGTTTCAACCCTTGCTGAATTGTTTATTTGTGGTCATTAACTTTCTCCTTACTATGTTCTATATCACTCTATATTATTATTTGGACATTATATTTATCCTCCATGTCCATATTTTCACTTCATGTTAATCTTTTTATTATTTGGGAACCCGGTTATGTGTTATTTCATGTAACCTTTATGTTTCCCACTTCCCTTTCTAAAAGGATGTTTTATTATCCATTTCTACGATGTGGGTTTTCAAAAAATGTGTATTCAAATATTAAACCATTGATTATTAAGATAAAAATTTCAAGGATTAAACTTATTTAAGGGGGAATGTAACACCCAAATATTTTAGAATATAATTTTATTTAACTAAATTATTAGTGTTCAATAGCTTGTTTGACATACAACACTGAGCTTAAAACAAATCTCAATATATTATTACCTAGCCATTAAAATGGTGGTATTAATGGGAATAACTGAATTATGAAATATATATATATAATGGTTATACATAATTAAAATTTAGTATTTAATTAATACTAAATATGTACTCAATTTTAAATAAATTCATTTATGATTTAAAAATATGTTTTCTTCAAAAATTATTTTTATTACATTTTTTGAACAGTCATTATAATTAATTTATAAAATTTTTAGAACAAAAATAAGGTAATTAGTAAAAATTTGGAAATCATCAATTCAATATTATCTTAGGTTGAATTTATGGTATTTTTCTAAAAAGATTTTTTTTTAGTGAATAGAGAAAAATAATAATTTTTATAAAAATGTCATTTCTTTTCATTAAATCAAGTAATTTGAAATTAAAATTATATTTTGAATTTTATATTAAAGTAAAAAAACCTAATTTAATTATAAATTCTCTAATTAATTATCTATTAATAAGTATTATAATGTATTTTGGTATAAGTTTATTTTTAGGCTTAAATGCACTTTTTTAAACTGTTTTTATGTGTTCAATATGTTCTTATCTTAATTAATTAAATAAAGAACAATTTATTAGTTATGTTAATTAAATTTATAAAATATATATTTCAATGAAATGTTTTATTATTCATCCTTTGGTTTATATAAGTCATGTAGAAGAACTAAATTGTATTGTATGCTTAAAAAGCATTTTTCTAAAAAAGTGTTTTTGTTGTGTTTTTCATGCTTACTTAAAATTAAATTATGAAACATGTAGAAATTAAATCTGGTAAAATTTATTTCATATTTTTAATCAAAATTATTAATTTGATGTAATAGGTTAAACTTATTTTTTTATTGTAATGAATAGTAAAAACTATAAAATTGTGTTACCATGGTTAAGATTAAAAGTGGTTTACTGGGGGTCAAACTAAGAGATAAGGGTAGGAATGTCACATAATAATTTTAAATTATTATTATTATTATTATATTTTAAAACTATATCCTACATTATATTCTAATTCATGTTCAGTTGGATCCACTTTCACAAGAAAGTGACCTTATTTTATTGAAACCTTTTAAAAAATTTTGTGTGCGTTCCTCCCCTCACTTACAGAAGGAACCTTTTATCCTATATTATTAAAATATTTAGATCATTATAAATCATCCAATACCTACCTAAAAAAATACTAGATTCATTCCATTGATCACAGAGCTTATGGTATTTTTTTCAGTCCAATATTTCAATGCTTAAGGGGCAAGCCAAGCGAGGTCACTAAAAAAAGAGGAATAAATCTTAATCAAGATCTTTCAATTTTATTTCTTCTTACACCTCCTATAAACTTATTGTATTCATAAAAACATGATTAATAAAGTATCATAAATATAATTATATTTTATTATTATGATTGAACAACCATTTCCCACCCCTTATCCATCAAATGGGAAATAAAAGTATCACATGTACATACATGTGGACTGCCACCTCCACGTAGAGACATGATTCATTTCCCAACACTATATTTATTATTTGGTTACTATGATGGATTTTATGTTTATATATTATATTTAATAAATAAATATTCTTCTATAATTATAATATTTTATCCACTATATTACAATCTCATCTGTTGTAAAATTATAATGTCACTTGTGCGTACGTCTGGACTACCACCACAACAAAGTTATGTGATTAATTTTTCATTTCTGATTTACATAGATGGTAATAAGGATATATTTAGTGAATATTTATTATATTTATGATATAATAATTATTCTATAAAGTTTAATTATCATTTACCTTTCTTTTATTCCATCCATCGAAAAGTGGAAACATCACTCGTGTGTACGTACAGATTATCATCTCTCCAAAGTGATGTAATTCTTTTTTCATATCCACTTTATATGAATTGTTTTAAAAGTGTATATAATGATTAAATATTATAATTATTACATGAATAATATTATTTATATTATATAAATATGATCAATATACAATTACTGGGACTTCCAAAACAAAATGAACATGAGAAATTAAGTAGTAAACACTTGAAACGGTGAGTTTAATAGAGAATTGTTGATAAACGTGTGTTGAATTTTAATAAGTGGATCATATATCATATTATAATTGTGTAAATGTTTATTTTATATAATTATAATAAATTAAAATACAATATATAGGATTCTAGATCTCTTAAGAATCAAGTTAGAAATCAGTTAAGGGTTCTTTATCTCAATTTTTCTCAATTGAGACATGTTTGATGTTATGAACCTATTTATATTTATAATAAGTATATATACTAATTATTTTTCATGTTATATCATGGTAACTTATTGAATAATTGTTTTTAAACTTACAATTCAAATTGTTTCATTCAAGGGTATTTTTTTCGAATGTTTCTATAGTGGTAAGGGTTTGTTGTCTCAAATTGTATTCTTTGGTATATATTATATGTTATAAACCTATGTTATTTTATAAGTTGTATATACTACACCTTTGAAATGTTTTATAATTAATATCTTTATTTTCATGGTATTTAAAGTTTCATTTGATGATATACCTTTCATACTAATTGTGACTCAAAAGTTACCAAAGTAGTAAGTGTTTTATGTCAAAATCACACTTTTTACCAAGATTGTCATGATTAGATTTACAATTATAAAATTATGAAATATATATCTCCAAAATATTATATATTTTCTTTTAATTTTTTATTTCTAGATATTACAACTTTTCATTTCATTTTACCATCTTTAATTACTCAATATAATGAAAGAAGTTTTTTAAGGAAAACCAAATTTATTTCTCGCTTCAGTGGGGAATCTTTTCTTCCATGTATATATTATCTTTAAAATGTTTTAAAGAATGTTTTTTCTATTATATAATTATTTATTAAATTCATTTTTACCCATTTTTTAATTTAAATAAAAAATTAAAATGTAATGTTCTCATCATTTTCTAAACAATGCATTTTTGACTTTTTGGAAAAAAAGTGAAACAAATCCTTGTTTTATTGTACACCGCATGTATGGATTTTCCTACTGTCCTTAATTATATATAATTTAAATATTTATTTACACTTTTCAATTTTTATTTTCAAATAAAATATTTTCATTACTATTTTTAGAAATTTTTATATTTTAAATAATTGGTTTCAAAATGAAAAGAGTATTTTTATCAAGAAATGTTCTAGTGGTATTTTAAAGGTATTTATATCTATAAAAATATAATTTATTTTTTAATATAATTTAATAGGTATATGATCAATTTTTATCATATTTATTCTTTCTTTGGATAGTTTATGATTATGATGAGGAAATATTGATGAAACTGATTTTCTTTTCCATGGGTTAACATTTTATGTAATGATAAATGTTTTGATGATCTTGTGTCATATATATGAATGGATAATGAATATGTTATGGGTGGGAACGTTATATAGCTCTATTTTATTGGGTAAATATTAATTTTTTATGGGATAAAATGGTACATGATTGGTTATCTCAATCCCAAAATAGAGTATGTTGGAGGTTATCACAATCCCAAAAGAGGGAACTTTGGAGGTTATACCAAGACCAACTTGTGGTGAATGTAATGGGGATTAGCCTTCAAATAAGATTTATATGATTATGATTATTACACAATTTATGCCTCCATTTTATAACATGATCATATTCTAATTTTATTCTCTCGTGTTTTATGTTATTTGATTCTATTAGGATTTGAGTCTTATGAACTTCTAAGATTTAATCTGTGACTAATGATTATTTAAATTTTTTGGGTATAAATTTAGAATGTTTATATCATGTTTTAACACCCTTATGACCATGATATGATTACATATGATCGTTTATTGACATCTACCTTGTTTACCCTTTATTAGTATCTATGATGTCCATTTTCTTATGTTTTCTTTTCCCCTGGATATGAATACATGTTTTATATATGTTAAGTTTAAAAAGGGTTCCAGTTGTGAAGAACTACAAAGGAAGATGATGTAGATATTTTATGTATGAGTTGTTTATGTATCCAAGTTTCAAAATACAAAAAACCATTTTTATTCTAGAATAGATTATATTTATATATAATGAATATTCCTTTAATAATATATAGTATTTTTGTATTTAATATTTGGGTTGCTATAAGAATACTCTTCCTCCCCAACATTAACTCTCCAATGATCCACTAAAGAATCTTTTTGAACATCCCAACCAAAATCACATAAGGAATCCTTCCCCCATCCATCACTATAAAAGAAAAAAATAATTCATAATCCCAAGATATGGAACTCTTGTATGATGGTTTGATTATATTCATTATAAATTTATTATCATTTTCCTCAATTCAAAAATCATCAAAAAAATATGATGCATGTGACACACCTAGTTATCTATCCTAAAAGATTAATCATCTCACTTTAGTAGGATTACTAAAATAAATATCCTTGTATTGGATCATAGGGGCCCTCTCTACATTCAAGTTGATCTCGTTTTCCTACATTACAAACTAAATCTCAATAATATTCTAGTCCTACCAACCTAACTTAACCATCACTAGTTAGTAACACAAATATCCATCAAAAATATCAACCAAAGTTCAAATATCACTTTTACATGACCTATATCTATTAAAACCCAACTTGGACTAGTTTTGAATATATGTGTGACCCCCAAATATCACCTCTAATAGGTCATAGGTTGGTGATTATTAGTGAGGGTATAAAACATGCATAATGACATAAATTTCTCTTATAAATCCTAGAAATGTAAAAAATAAAACCAATAAAAACTATATCAGATAAAATAAAACACATCTATAAAGTTAAATCATGAATTTCATAAAAACCAAAGTCACTATAATAAGACATTTCTCATGGAAAACACCTATGTTAGTGATTCCTACTCCACATATTCCATGTTCTTATGCTATTAATTCTCAACTTGATCACTAACTCTATCTTGTAAATCTAAAAAAATGAATATAAAAGATAAGGGTGGGAATAAAATAATAATCATTAGGATAATCCATTTGAACTTTTGTATAAATGTAGAATAATAATAACAATACCTTTAGGAATAAACACTAAACTAACTTTCCACATAACATAGTCCACTAACATCCTAATCTCATGAAGGATTTAGAACCAAAACTATACATAATTATAGAAATATAATATCAATGAAATATATAAAAAGGTGCCTCAAGCCCACTTTACCATTGAACCAGTATCCCTCATTCCACAATAACATGCACCATAGCTCTATCATCCCTTATTTAACTTTCTATCCTCATATAATTTATCCACATTACCATATCACAACCACAATTAACTAATCACAACCACGCATTTTTGTATTTGGTACCCTATAATCAACTACCTTATAATTTAGGTTACCTATATATTCATTGATTTCAATATTTGTTGACCTCTTGGTTTTAATGATTACAAAATTGTGATTCTAACAATACTGATGCGTGTCATGATTTATTATAAGACATATATTTTCTAAGAACATGTGTTAAATTATTCTATTTATAAGAAACTATTGAGATAGAAATTGTTTTCCATGACACACCTTCATCATAAAATATTTTAAGTCTCAGATACCATCAGGGCATCACACCATCAAATTTTCGTATCGCTGGACTTAATATTTTATAAATTATAAGACACCATTGATCAACATACCGGTCGTATTTCATGATGTTAAAATGAAAATATGGCTATGTATAAGACACCGCCAGAGGAGGCACCATCAGTATTGTCCATATCACACTGTCAGAATCAGACTGCCAACACGGAATTTTTTTTAATTCTGAGATACCATCAGACATACACTACCTAACTATAAACCATTATATAACACACATCCAGTATACTAAAAATATGGCTATGTCAAATACATTGTCATGAAATTACCACCAAGTCTTAATACCTCTAGTTTCACACTTCTAATGTCACACCATTAGTGTCATACAGTCAACAACATACTGTTATAGCCTGACACCGCCAGATCCTTGGACATCATTGCTATTTTTATTACTTTACTTATTTTGAATTATATTATTCTAAAGGATATATTTATCAAATATAATTCCATTGACTATTTTATTGATTATTTGTTAAATGTTTGATAGAAATCATGTCATAACGTGCAATATAAGGAATCTTTTTTAGATGTGTCTATTATTGATAAAAGTGGAGCACACTACCTTTTAAACCATAAATAAGGATACATATAGACACATAGAGTCATATTGAGAAAAATGTATAGATAGAATAAACATGTGTATATAAGGAGCTTGAGATTCATTGAAAATTTGAGAGCTAAAAAGTGGAACCTTATTGAAAACATGAAAAGCTGACCTATTGTGTTCCTTCGATTAAGAAAGAAAATTTTTGTCTCATTCCATGATTTTCTCTAATCATAAAACAAGATTTGTGATACTCTATTTTTCCTGAAGAATTTGAAAGAACCCGACTCAAGTTTCATTACTATTTCAAAACAAGAATCACAAGCGACATTACAACACACTGAGCATCTCTAAACTCCACACTATTAGATTGCTCATTTTTTTGATATTTATTATGTTTTAGTATTTCTATTCTATACTCTATTCTATATACACACATTGTCTCCAGTGCTAATCTGAAAGATAATAGATATATTCTAAAAAACATTTATTACTTATTTATCCCACGGATAAGAGTGGAAGTAGTCTGTGTGTGTCCTATTTTATTTCACTCCCATGAATAATTGTGGAAGAGGTCGTGTGTAACCTAGATAGTGTTAACTATTGTAAAACCCAGTCCTAGTTGTGGATCATCAAGTTTATGTTATATAAACTACTTGATGGATAGTGATCACCATGTGGAGAGGACTAAGTCTCAACTTGAGACTAAACCTCTTTTATTAAATCTTTCCACTATTTATTTAAATTTTGATTTATTTATTTTAAGATTTAAATCTGTGAACTATTTTTTCCCTTTAAAAAAATCATACTTTGATTGTTTATCATAATTTGTGTTCATATTGAATTTAGATCAAGTAAATTTATTTTAAAGGATTCAATGAAATTATATATTATTCATCCAAGAACTAATCAATATTTATAGAAATGTTTAAAAATATTATGATCTATATCATACTATTTATTTTTGTAAACTTCGCCATATTTAAACATTTGTAGGATTTCAAAATAACCCATTTTTAATATAAGTTTGTATTGGGTACTCAATTCACCCCCATATTGAGATACTCACTCCCACAAACATTTGGTATCATATGATCTTTCTTTCTTTGGTATTCATGTTTTCAAAAAAAACTATGATTTTAGTCATACTTTAAAGATCATAAATTTATGTTAGCCATTAATTTGGTTCTTTAATATGGACAATCATCATGAAGGTTTTGTTACCAAAATACCTCCTCTATACAATGGAACAAATTATTCCCAATGTAAAATAAATATGAAAATTCACATAGAGAGCATGGGTTTTGATATTTTTTCTACTATAGAATATGAATATGAAATGCATGATACTACTAGAACCACTTGGGATAATGCTAAAAAATCATCTTATAATAATAATTATAAAGATATGAATTCCCTTTACTGTTCTCTAGGTGATGAAAAATATAATAGGATTTTTTCTTGTAAAACTACTTTTGAAATTTGCGATTATTTGTCTATTTCTCTTGAGGGAACTCAAATGTTAAAGAGATGACGATTAATACCTATACTATTAAATTTGATAATTTTATTATGAAGCCTGATGAACCAGTTTTTGATATATACCTCTGGTTTAATGAGATATTAAATACCATGATCTTGCTAGGAAATCATGTACTGAAAGGGATTAGATAATGAGATTGTTGAGATGTATACCTGAAAGATGGAGAGGTACTTCAGCATCAATTAGAGAATCTTGTGATATCGGAAAATTTACAGTCAAGGAGATGATAGGTAATCCTATGATGTATGAAGAAGAACTAAAGGTAAATTTTGAGGAAAATAAGGAGCCTAAGAGAAAGTCAGTAGCTTTCAATACTATTGTCTTTAAACAAAAGAAGGAAAAAATAAAAATAAAAATCCAATCTATAGAGTTGAGTGATAGTGATTATTATTTTAACTGTAATGAAGAAATGGATCTTCTAGATAGAAGGTTTAAGTAGTTTTATAGGAAGACATTTTTTTAGAAAATAAAACTATAAAGTTAAATATAAAAATATAGGAATATAGAAGAAATATTAGAAGAAAAAATTTGATGATTCAAAAGAAGTTGTTTTCTATTAATAAAAAATAAAATGACATGTTAATTTTGATTGTTCTAATATGAAATAAAAAAAGAGATATGAAGAAAATGACAAAAGATAAAAGAAGACTATGAAATCCACCTTGATTACATCTAAGGATAGTTCTATTGATTCGAGTTCTTCACCTGAAGAAAATACAGAAAAATTAAATATGTTCTTTTTGACTAAAGGCAGTGAATTATCTACTTTTCCCACTGTTTTTTATATTTTTCCAATGAATATTTCTGATAATATTGACAATGAAAAATATGATGAAAATATTTCAAATGATAAATTATTTAAATATTGTAACATGCTAGAAGACACCTTAATTAGTTAAAAAATAAATACAATGTTTTGAAAAGTCAACATTCTATAACTATAAACTGTAAATTTAAGCTATTTATAGAAAAGAAGAAAATTAGTCAACTACTAAAAGAAAATAATTAACAAAAAATATCTAATGATAAATTTCAGAAAGACCTTAAAATATTTAAAATTCTTATAGAGACATTATCACAAATTTTAGGAAATCAGTGTTCTCCCAAATATGTTATCAGGATAGGATATGAGCCTGGAAAGAGAAGAATATATAAAAGTAACTTTGTTCCTAAATCCAGACGTAAAATATCTATTGCTAAACATTTTTCAAAGGGAACCAATAATGTTTTTATTTCTAATATTTTTCAATCTATTTATAGAAAACATATATGGAAAATATATATTCCTAAATCTTTTATTACTATTATTTTTGGACCCAAACATATTTGGGTACCAAAATCATTTCTTATTTAAAAAGCTTTTTTGTAGGAAGACTGCTTGAAGACCTTCAGAAAAATTCTATAGTACTTGGATAGTGGTTTCTCAAGATATATGATAAAATATAATTCATTATTTTGGAGTTTGATTAAGGTTCATGGTGAAAATTTCACCTTTGGTTATAATGCAAAAGGAAATATCGTCATCCTAGACCAGATTGGTAACAAAAATTCAATTTTAATTTCTAAAGTTTAATATTTTTTTGGTTTAAAGTATAATATTCTTAGAATTTATCAGTTGTGTGATGATGGTTTTTACATTATGTTTTATAATGATTCTTGCAATGTTTTTTATTTGAAAAATGATTTAATTTTTACTCTTTTTCAAAATGACAATACTTATGATGTCAATTTAAATTCTTTGGTTTCTTAAAATGTTTCATTCTTAAGTATCTTTCATAAGGAAACTTTTCTTTCTCATAAGATACCGGTCCATTGAAATATTCTCTCTCTTAAAAATATATCTATGAAAGGGTTAGTTAGGGATCTACCTAAGCTTGAGTTCCCAACTGATAATGTTTGTAACCCCTGTCAAAAAAGGGAACAACATGAAGTTTATTTTAAACTAAAAAAAGAAGTTTAAATTCTCAATCTCTTGTGTTGTTTCACATGGAATTGTTTGGAGATTCAAGAGTTTTTAGTCTTAATTGGAAGCACTGTTTTTATGTTCTTATTGATAATTTTTCTAGGTACACTTGGGTATATTTTCTATATCACAAAAGTAAAGTATGCTCTTAATTTAACAAGTATACTAAGTCTGTACAAAATCTATGTGGATTTAAGATTAAAACATTAAGGATTGGCCATGGTTGTGAGTATAAAAATCAATATTTTGAATCGTTTTTCTCACAAAATGGCTACACTTGTAACTTTTATTTTCCTAGGACACCCCAGAATAAGGTATTTGTTTAAAGACGAAATCAAACCATATAATAGATAGCTCAAACCATATTGAATGAGTATGACCTTCCAATTTATTTTTGGTCACAACCTATTAATATAGACAGATATATTATCAACAGAGTTTTGATTATACCTTTCATTAAGAGGATCCATTATGAGTTATCGAATAATTGGAAACCTAAGGTAAATTACTTTATTGTTTTTGGTTTCAAAGTCTTTATTATTAACACATAAGATAATTTGGAAAAATTTTATTCCAAAAGTGACGAAGGGATTTTCCTTGCTTATTCAATTTATATTAAATCCTATAATGTTTTCAATAAGAAGACCAAAACTGAGGAAGAATCAATTCATGTAAAATTTAATCAAACTGATTCACATGAAACTAAGAACTCCTTAAAAACTTCAGGATGATTTATCATATCTGAACTTAAATTCTAATCCTTTATTATCTACTATAAAATAATCAGAAAAATCATCCACTTCTGAATAATTTTCATAACTTCTAGAACATGAACTTGAAAATATAAAAGTAACCAATCTGCCTTTCTCTAGATATGTTATAACAATTAAGTAGAATCCCGTAGATGTTATTGTACGAGATCTAAATTGAGTAACTCAAGCTAGATCTTATGTTAGAAACCAAGTTGAACATCTTGATTTCTTGTCTCATATTGAACCTAAGAACATCAATGAAGCTATTACTGATGAATTATGGGTAATAGTCATGCATGAAGAGTAAAATATATTTCAATTAAAAAATGTGTGGGAAATTATAGATAGACCCAAGGATACCTTGAATATTATCACCAAATGGGTGTTTAGGAATAAAGTTAATGAGTCGAGAAATATAGTTAGAAACAATGATATACTTATTGCACAAGGTTATATTCAAGAATAAGGGATTGACTATGAGAAAACTTTTGCACCTGTGACCAGACATGAGTCCAAAATAATCATGGTTTATTATTTAGCTTTTCTAGATTTCAAGATTTATCAAATTGATGTTAATAGTGCATTCTTAAATGGTTTTATAATTGAGTATTTTTTGTAGAACAACCCCCTCGTATTCAAAATCCTCACATTCCAAATTAGGTTTTAAAATTAACCAAATCTTTGAATGGTTTAAAACAACCTCCTAGAACATGGTATGATAGGCACAGTAATTTTCTAATTTAAAAAGGTTTTTTAAAAAGAATATCTGATCCTACCCTTTTCATAAAATAAATTTTCAAATATGTATTATTATTACAAATCTATGTTGATTATATTATTTTTTGATATTTAAAAATTATTTATGTACTCATTTTTATAAAATGATGAAAAATGAATTTGAAATGAGTTTAATGGGTAAACTAAAATTCGTTCTTGGATTTAATATTTTTAAAAATAAATAATGGAATTAATTTTAACCAAAGTAAATATAAAAAATATCTTTTAAAACATTTTAATTTGGATAGCACTAAAATTTGTGATGCTCTTATGAATACCACCTTTAAATTGGATCTTGATGAAACTATGAAATCAATTGACCAAACTAGTTTCATAGTTATGATTGGAAGTCTTAACTTCTTAACTGCTAGTTGACTAGATATTATTATTTGTGTGTGTATGTGTGATTGTTTTCAAGAAAACCCAAAGGATTCACACTTACTTGTTGTTAAAAGAATTTTCAAATACCTAAAATATACAACTAATTTACAATTTCATTACCCTAGAGGATAATAATTTGATTTAGAACTTTATTCAGATGGTGATTTTGGTTGATGAAAGTTTGATAGAAAATTTACCTCTGGACTTGTCACTTTTTGGAATGTTTCTAGTTTCATAGTGTAGTAAAAAAGAAAAATTATGTTGCATTACATACTGCTAAATCAGAATACATAGCTACAGGTAGTTATTTTGCACAAATTTTGTGGATGAAACACACTTTACTAGACTATGGATACCAATTTTGACATGTCCCCATAAACAGTGACAATAAAAGTGAAATAAACATTTCTAAAATTCTTTATTCTCATTATAGGACAAAACTCATTGTATAATACATCAACTTTTGAGATATAATTTTCAAATGGATATATCACTCTTGAATTTATTAGAACATAATATTTGTTTGCTAATATATACATCAAGCCTTTGAATTCTGAGACAATAAATTATATGAAACATGAATTAGGAATGATAAATTTTGGTTAAGTTTAATTTATCTTTTAATTTAATTTGTTTTTAATATCATTGGTTTTTCATTCCATCTATTTGTCATACCATTGGATTTTCATAACACTGGTTTGTCATACTGTTGGGTTTTCATAGTGTTGGTTTATCATACCGTTGGTTATTCATACCATTTGTTTGTCATACTGTTGGTTTTTCATACTGTTGTTCTGTAATATCCTTGGTTTTTCAAACCATTGGTTTTTCATACTATTTATTTTCCATACCATTGGTTTGATATACTATTGTTTTTTCTTATTATTGAGTTGTTTTATTATTGATTCTATACCTTTGTGAATTTTTTTTGTTTTTTAAATTTTCAAACATCCAGTTCATTTCTCGGTTTATTTATTTTACAAAAACCCGATATGTGTTTTTATCTCAATTTTGATTAAAAATTCATGTATAATTTTCATTTTAGAATACCTAATATCCAAAATGATATGAAATAGGCATAATTATTTTCCCATCAAACCTTGAACCCCACACTATATTTTTGTATCTCTATTGAGCCCAGTGAAACTCTTTCGTCTCTCATAATTCAAACCATTACCTTACCTTTGACCGATCTTGTCAAGATGATCTAAATGAAAAGAATAAATACGACTTTAAAGACTTCTCTATTTAAGTCTATATCTTCAATGAAGAGGAAGAATGAATTGAATTATCTTTCTCTAGTTTCTCCAGTTAACCCTGAGATTTCTAATCACATTATTGTGCCAAAAATGGAAGTAGAATAAAAATGGTTGTTATTGAGTAAGTCCCTATAAATTAAGGTTCTAAAAAATCAAGGATTTTTGGAATGATTTTCATCAAATAAATGGAATTTTTACCTGAATTGGTACATAAGTTTTATGAGAACTTAGAGTTTTCATTTAATAAAGATGGTGTCTATTGGATTAGAATCCATATCAAAGGATAGCTGTTTGGTTTTTCCTCAAGAAAATTTGATAAGTCTTTAAACATAACTCATGATAGAGTCTTTGATGATTACTAAGGTATCATTCCAGAAACCGGTGATTTATTTATATATGAGGATGCTCTAGTCATACTAATAGGAGATAGCACATCCAAAATGCTTGTTACCTCTGGGTTAGATAGAGAATACATGTTGGTTTTTTATTTCTTACAGCATATTATTTTCCTAAGTAAGGGTGGTTTTGTATCCCATATATTTCAATATGTTTATCTCTTATCTCTTATGATAGAAGGTCACAAGATTAATCTCTGTACATACCTAATGGTACATATGTGAGAGATGGTAAAATGTTCCTCCAGATAAAATTTGTTGATATATACTAAGATGATTTCGGCTATTATAAAGGAAAAAGGACTAGTTTTGGATTATGAAGTTTCTTTTATTGACTTTGGTGGTTTCTGCGTAACCAGTTCCACATGTTCAAGAATGAAAATCAGCTAGAACCCATGGAAGAAAAAATGGTTTTGAGATTATGAGAAGTTGTATACTGAATATAATCCATTTGATCATCCTATCATACCTAAGGATGATGTTGATCCAATTTTGGAAACTGATGAAGTTTTGAAATACTCAGATGAGTAAAAATATGTTTTTGATGAAGTGGAAAATGAATAATTGGTTGATGTAGGGAGTGACCATAACCATTCTCCAAAAGCCTCTCCCATCTCTTTTGGAGCTCCTAGTCCACCTATATGATTCCAAAAAATTGAGAATTTAGTTTAGAGTGGTGAAGAAGAGATTGAGGCCTCTGGGGAGGATTAATATAAAAGTTCACAATATAGTAAAATTGATGATGATCATGATGAGGAAGAAGATGAAAAATAAGAATAAAATGGTAAAAAAAGAGGTTGTATATTATAGAATTGATGATGAAAGTGATTTTGAATCTGCTGATGGTAGTGGTTGAATCAAGAATGAGGATGTAGAAATGCTTATAGAGCTTAAGGATTAATTTTTTGAGGGGGATCATTCCACATCAGTGTATATTTTTCATGAAACATCAATATTTGATGTTGTTGAAGCCAGTTCAGTTGCCATAGGTCATGAAGTTTCAGACTCTATTATGGCTAAACAGATGAGAGTCATAGCTGTTGTTGAATAGAATGTTTCCGAACAAGAGAAAATGGACCTAATTGAGGAATAATTTGGAAGTGAATAGTTATCTATTACATATGTTTATAAGTACCTTTGGGCGGAAAAATTTCAAGGTGATTCCACTACTATTATTACTCAAAATGATGTTGAGATGAAAGATGAACCCATTGTTGTTACTCAGTAGGAAGTTGAACCTACCAGTGTTGATTACACAATGGATTCTAGGAGTTCATAAGATCATAGGAATCAAGATGTTTTAGTTGTTTCTACCAAAGTGGTACCTCTTCCCATATAATCTGTTTTATACCATTGTATGAACCCTATAGAACAGCAGTGGGGAAATTTCTCTTGTGTTACAAGATGCCTCCCAAGAAGTGATAAACCTAAAGTTTCTAATGAAGGTGATCCTAAGGGATACTTGATATCCCAAGTTGATATTGAAGTTATGCTTTAAAAAATATGTTCTGTGACACCTCCAGTGTCTAAACCTACATCACCACCTCCAGTTTTTCTAATCGATATAGTCACGCAAGCTGAATTGAATGTTTTTGGTGAAAGGATTATGTCTGAGTTTCTCAAGTGTGTAAGAAATAAAATTTATATTTTGAAAAATATTAGTGAACAAGATGTTATATATTTATTTGAGTTGGTTACCATGCATATCCAAAAAAAATGATGCTTCACATACTGGTGGTAGATATTGAGAATAAGATGATAAGTAGGGAACTGGAAACTCTCAAGTCTTTGGTCGAGGAAATGAAATCTAAATTTAGTGCTTCCTTAGATGGTATTATTAAAAGTATTTGGGATACATACTCGTATTCTTCTGATGATATATTTCCTCCTCTGGTTATTTATGTTGATTGATTGATATCAGTTGTAAGATAAGATCTTAGAGCTGCATCTTCCAGTGATTTGGGTAGTGTCATAGATTAGCCCCAAGAAACCTTGAGTAGAATTTAGTATAATTCTGACCATTTTGTTAATTTTGTTTCCATATATTCCAAAGATAAAATTACTAAAAAACTAAGTACTATATATCTCGAATTGATACTTAGAATTATATAGAAGAGAATTCTAAATTATTGGTTGAGAATCTTTAAATTCATTCTATATCTCCAGCCTTTAAAGAGAAAGTCAGATAGCTTAAAGGGAATACCCCAATTTTGAACAAGTTTATGTAAGAAAATGGTCACTTTTTTAGTTCCATGGAAAGGGGTATCCAGATCATTATGGATTTTATCAGTCTTTTTAAGAATTATCTGAATGTTCATAGCTCTGTGGTTGTAGCTCCAGATGTCTTTCCCATTCCTTCAACTACTTTTTGACTCACTGGTGGACCAATGTACCATTCTCATCATATACATTACCATTATTCTTTTTTAACCAATCCTTTTTCTCAATTAGCTCCCTGACTTCAATCTTATCCAATGACTCCTACTGAGGAACTCTGTCATTTGAGACTAATTATTTACAAATAATTTCCTTCCTCTTCTACCTCAGATCCTCCTACTTTACTGATAGCTATCCCTAAGACTTCAGCATCTTCTCCCAACACATCTGATAAATGGAAAGAACCTCTAGATCCTACCTTTGAGAATCCATGAACGTTATTTTTCCATTTTTTATAGGTATTTACCTGGACAATATTTTCAATATATTTACACTTTTTTTGTCTCATTCCTTATGTTTTTTATCTGTTCTATACCTTTTTGATAATCCTAAAAGGGGGAGAATTTTTATGGAATATATTTTTATAAGAAATTTATTCGAAGTATTTTAAGGAATTATTTATATCAATTTTATTACATTATTATCTTTGATATTTTTTTCTTTATGATACATACCTTTTATAATTCCTAATTTATTATTATTTTCCTTGAACCATCTATATATATTGTGATTGATAACTCTTGATTTATATTTAGATCTTATCTTGGATATCATGGTTAACCTTGTGTAATATTTATGATAAACTATTTTTACATTTATAATATTCTATTATTTCAATGATTTTTTATCATCAAAAAAGGAGGATATTTTTGACCTCCTAGTTTTAATGATCACAAAATAATGATTCTAACAATATTAATGCATGTCATGTTTTCCTATAATCCATCTATTTTCTAAGAAAAAGTTGTAAATTTTTCTATGTATAAGACACCATTGAGATGGAAATTGTTTTCCATGATACACCATCAGCATAAAAATCATTAAGTCTATGATATAGTCAAGACATAACACCATAAAACTATCATACCATTGGACTGAATATTTGACAAAGTATGAGACATCGTTTATCGACATACCTCTAGGATGTCATGATGTCAGAACACAAATATGTCTAAGTCTAAGAAACCATTAGATGATGCACCATCAACACCATCAATATCACATCAGTAGAATCACACCGCAAACACTGAATTTTTTTCAAATTCTGAGACACCATCAGAGCATACACCCCCAAACCATACATCATTAGATGAGACACTTGCAGAATACTAAAAATTTGGATAATTATAAGACACTGGTAGCAACGTACTACCAAATCTTGACACCACTAGTGTCACACTACCAATGTTACACTCCTTGTGTCATACTATCAGCAACATACTACTATATATTGACACAACCAGATCCTAGGAAACGGTCACTATTTTTATTAATTTACTTATTTTCAATTAAATTATTCTAACAGATATATTAATTGAATTTCATTCCATTTAATATTTTCATTTTTGTTTCATAAATGTGTGATATAAAGCATGTCAGAATGTGAATAATGAGGAAGCTGTTTTAGATATTCCTGATGCTGATAAAAATAGAGCACACTCATTCATGCAACATATATAGAGATACACAGATAGACATAGATTTGTATTGAGAACAATATATAGATATAACAAATACATGAACATAGAAAGAGTGTGATTCACTAAATATTTTAGATCTAAAGAGTTGACCATAATTTAAAACAAAAAGAGCTAACCTGCAATGTTCATTTGAGTGATGAATAAAAATATCATCTCATCTAGTGATTTTCTCTAGTCAGAAAACAAGAGTTGTGATCCTCTATTTTTCTTGAAAATTTTGAATGAACATGACTAATGATTCATTGTTGTTTCAAATAAAGAGTCACATTTTTCATTGCAACGGACCAAGAATATCTAAACACTACTCCTATATTTCTTATTTCTATTTATATTTATTAATTTTTGAGCAGTTTGTGCTATACTCTATTTTATATATATACACTGTCTCTTGAGCTAAACTGGAAGATAGTAGATATCTTCTCAAACACTTTTCTTATTTTTTTATCCCATGTATATAAGTGTTGGAGGTCCTTGTGTGGCCTGTTTTATTTAACTCCCATGAATAACTATGGAAGAAGTCATGTTAGACTTGGATAGTGTTAACTATTGTAAAATCTTATCCAAGTTGTGGATCATTGAGTTTATGTTATATAAACTACTTGGTGGTGGGTAATAACTAAGTGGAGAGGACTAAGTCTTGTCTTGAGTCTAAACCTATTCTATTCAATATTTCTATTATTTGTTTTAATATTGTTTTATTTCTTTTATTCTTTAAACATTAGAATTACTTTTACCTATAAACAAAATTCAAAGTTTGATAGTTTATCTTAATTCGTGTTCATATAGAATTTTTATCAAGTAAATTGATTTCAAATGATTCAATAATATTATATATTATTCATATCTAAACTAATCAGTATTTAGATAAATATTTATAATGATTAAGATCTATATCATACTACTTATTTTGGTAAAATTTCCCATATTTAAACATTTGGATGATTTCAAATTAATCAATTTTTATCAGAAGATTTTATTGGGTACTCAATTCATTCCCCTATTTAGATACATACTCCAACAAGAAATATTTATAAACATCTTGTCACATATTTATTTTTATCATATGTGAATCTAATAAGATAATATCCTAGATTATATGTCACATTGAAAAGTTCGTATATTTTCCCTGGTATGATGAGAATATTGAAGTGCTATGATGATATTCTTAAATATTATTGTGTGATCAAATAATATTTTAGGATGGGACACATAGTATTTTGACTTTCAAGTGTGTGTACTCATATGTGGATGAGACATCATCTCATGAATTTCATACATTGTAATCTCAAAGAGAGAAGTCTATGAGAACCGGCACACCGATAGGAATTCCTGACGCTTATGTGTTAGTGGAAATTATTGTTTTTGGGAATGTATAATGATCCTTATAATTTATGATTATTATTAATATGTATTTTGATTTGTATTCTTAGATATATTAACCAAAATACGACATTATATATTTACTGGAACGTAGTGTATTTTGGGTGAATCAGAACTGATATGTTATAAATGAATAATTTGATAAAGGATTTCTCCCTAACATCTAAATGGAAATTGATATCTTATCCATTTTGTTGGAATTAAATCACTAACCTAAATTTCATTCCAATGGTGTAATGATGGGTTTATTTTAGATAATCAAATATAGATTTATCAAGCATATCAGTTGTTGACATGAGTGTGAAACCTTCTTGATGAGATATCATGACAACGATATTATACTACACAGTGAGCATTTATATGTGGTTATCATTATTGTGACATTAAATTGGTTTTCTTCTGGTCGATTTCTAGATAGTGATCTTGTAATTCAGTCAATATCACCTAATTCCAATCAGATAGAAGACTAGAGGGACACACACTAAGTGTAGACTTTGAACTTAGTTAAATTATCTTTTAATTTAATAGTTGGAATAAATAATTATTCTCTAGACTGAAGAATAAAATTATTTAGGATATTTTATTTGACATCAAATTTTAAATAAATATTTTTTCAGATGGTAATTTATTATTACTTAAATATATATAATATTTATTTATCTCATTATTATTCATGTGTGAAAAAATATCATTTTATTTTGTTATGTGAATATTAAATAAATATTTATTCACTAGAATGTTAATAAAATATGTAATAATTTATTTATTAAATTAATAAAATTTATTGTAGCATTTTTTGAGAATTAAATAAATGTTTAGAAGGATGAGTGGATAAAATTTTTCTAGCGATAAATATTTATTTACAAGACTCTAAAATAATATTTATCATTACACAGGTTTTTATAGCCATGAGATAAAATAATATTTTTATTATTTTACATGGAATGGTGTTCTTTATGTGTTCAATATATTATTAAAAGATTATATGAAATTAATAAATATTTAACCCTAACCTGTAGTCTATAAATAGACTACCTTTTCATTTTTCAATAAGTTATTGGTTTTGAACAATATTCCTTGCCAAGATAATTCTCCCCCCATGAAGAATTTTTGTAGGGTTTTCACTCAATATCGAGAAAAACGTTTCATCCTCCGCTCTTCCTCTCAAGACCAAGAAGAAAAAAACAAATTCCTTCAAGACCAAAGGAAAATTAAATGATCAAGGTGAACAATGAAAGATGATCAATAATTCATGTTAGCACCTAGAATTTCATCGTTGATTTTTAGAGATTAAAAATGAAGGTTTGGATCACTTATAGAGGGAATCTACATTAGGTCCTCATGATACAATGAAAATAAAGTGAACGAGGTTTGAATGATCGATGCCATCATTGAATAAGGGAATCAAAATCAATCTCATCTTTCTTCCTCTGTTTTAAAAAATTTATAAATTTAATGTGAAAAAATCCTCTATGTTTTATCACACTTGGTCAATTTTATTTGAAAATTTTCATTGGTCATTTTATCGCACATCTTTTAAATTTCATATTATCCATTTAACTTGAAAATTTTTCAGTTGTAAATTTCTCAATATAAACATTCTCTACTTTCTGAACCATCAATTTGTATTAGATCAGTCGTGTATAAATTTTTAATTATTTGTTTACAATTGATCATTTAAATTTTTAAAAGGTAGTTTTCATTTCAAGAAATTCCTTCTTATATACCAATTATTGATATATGATCTTCCCCTCTTTGTTTCTTGGTCATATAACCCAGATACAATTATTAATAACTGAAGAACATCTAAAGAACCCATCTGGAGGTGCAGACAATTCTATATGAATAGTATATGAGTACATGATGTGTAGCCCGAAAGTACATGTCATGTATCCCAGTAAATTGCA
This sequence comes from Viscum album, assembly GCA_963277665.1. Lineage (NCBI taxonomy): Eukaryota > Viridiplantae > Streptophyta > Magnoliopsida > Santalales > Viscaceae > Viscum > Viscum album. Next base: position 62,770,885 of record OY728165.1, on the reverse strand, counting down.
CCATAAAAAACCATGTATTTTGTGGGTTATCATAGAATAAATTCATGATAATGTATTAAATACATTAAATGTGTTGACAAAAATAGGATAGAACATAGCTTGTCAAACAATATTCCATGTAACTGGGTTACACACCATATAATCCATGTGGTTTCATGGTGGAAAACATGTAGTCAATTATGTGTTTTGTATTGATTACACAATGTGTAAAAACTAACAACCTAATAACAAGGAGGTTACATAATATGTACTAGTTTTATACTTCATCATGTCAAAAATATATACATATAAATACATGCCCAATCCTTAGGCATGTATCATGGACATAGAATGGGTAAGATACACAATGTGTATTTGTATGTACACATTGTATACCCAACATATTTAAATATAAAATTAAAAATAAGTTTATTAATCCATTAAACCACATAATTATTCATCCATGTTTCGTTTAATGGTAGTACAGATCATATGATAGGTTTTATATTATATTATATTCTTATTTTATTTACACCTAATATTCAGAACTACAAGTCATGTATGACCATTACATATTACATACTACGTATACAATAAATCAGTACAAACCATGTGATTTTCATGTTTCCCATGGTTCATTTATTGAATCTACACAGAATTAAATTAGATCTCATTTTTTGAATGTGATATCTCATTTGGTATATTATATACAACAAAGTCCATGCTCAGTAGTTCGAACATGTACTCACTGAGTTGATATAAATAAAAAATTCTGTACTTTTTTATTAAATTTTAAATACAACTAATTTATTTATAAATCCCAGTGGATGTGTAGCACTGAGATATATTGTATGGTGTTTAATATAAAATTAATCAGTTTATTAGTTAGATAATTAATTGAATTAATCTTTATGCATTTTATCTTAATGAATAATGAATTTAAATGATTACTAGTTAGTTATTTTAAATGTGTAGCCATTTTATGTATGTGATAGATCATGATATTATACCAAAATTGTGTATCTAATGGTTTTATTTAATTTAATATTAATTTCATGATTTTTGAAATTATTTATTATTAAATTTAAAGTAATTTTGTGTGTATCAACTCTCCCTCCTTCATTTTATAGGATTTTCATATCTAATATTTTTTATGTAAGTTAACATTAATCCAATTCTTTCGTTCCCCTTTCGTATGTGTGGGTATAGAATATATGTAATAAAACGGTATTTAGGGGAATGGATGTATTTTATGGTGGATTCAGGTTAACCAAGATGATATATATAAGAATAGGTGTAATATTGTTGTTCGTGTCCAAAAATAAACCAATATTTTTCCCCCTAGGTCATAATTTGGTTTATTTTCTTATTAATAAAACAAATGATAAATAATTTCATGATCAATTCATTCATTTATTTTATTTCTATCTTGTTCATTGTTTATTTTATGGATGTCGTTCCGCGATCACATGCAAATATGGAATTAAAATAAATGGATTATGTGTAAATGATTTATTAGGAAATGGTTAATATCTTATGAAAAAAGAACTTAATATTAATAATACTTGTAAATGGATAAAAAAATTATGAATAATAAATTAAAATAACTCAATTGAATATTAATTCTGACTAATTCTTCCATTACTTCAATAAGAATGAAACCAATGAACTCAGTGTGGGTCAAACCGTTGTTGTGACACTTAATTTCTTTGGGGAATTATTATACAGGTTTTGGGATTACTTGACCATTTTACATCAAGATGAGTACCCCTTTCTAGACTTGGTGTAACTTGGAGGCCAGTGTTGAAAAAATTCAATCTAGGAATTCTAGATTGGGGAGTCCACTCAATAGATCTAAGTGCTACAAACCCAAAATTGCAAATACATCCTATCAAAATAACTTTGATTAAATGACTAGGACCTTTCCAGGGTTATGAGAATAGAAATATGGATCATAAACACTATAATTTCCACATGATAGAACATTTTGAGTCCAATGGTGATGGATGTTGGGTTTTGATAAAATAATGGGATATTAATAATAAAAATAAATTATTTCATCTCATATATTCTATTAATCAAGTAAAGTACTGATAATATGTTATATTTAACATATAAAAATTAAAATTAAAACAAGGAGAACACTACAATCATTCCTTAACTCAGGGCATGTCTTTACATGCATAAATTTCTGAGAGAGGAATAAATTTCTATACACCAATTTACTATCAAAAAATTAGTATCTTGTGTTGGAATCCCCTATTCCTATTCATTTTTTTCAATCAATGAGTTCTGTGGATAGCATTTCTATAAAAGATATATAGAGGATGATTATTATGTTTATATTTTATGTTATCAACCATGTTTATAGAGATAATGATACAACACAAGTACATGTATTCTTATACCAAGATATCTCATTACCTATCTCTTAAGAAGGATACTAGCAAATGAGAAATAAATGATATTATTACTACACTATTGCATGTGTAAGCTATAAAAAGTCCAATTGTACACTGATTGTGTATTCAAAATGTTGGAGTACATTAATCAGCTAGTAAAATTAGTCTTTCATTTGGATAATAAATTATCCCTTAATATTATCATCCTTACCACTAATATTATCCTTATACATCTAAGACCATGTGAATCGTATGGATAAATCACTCAAGAATTTTTCTTATTTATGCTTCACCATATGGATAAGAATTAGTGGTGATTTGGTTTTCCACTCCTTATAGTTAACAGAATAAAATAGTAAGTTAAAAATCCCATGGATTATATAATTCCAATGGTGTATTTACAATATCCTTCAACGAAAAAATATATATTAAAATTAAAATCATGTATAGGTGGTTATTCACTTCTCATGTGGTAAGAAAAGACATTTGAAGAATAATTGTTATAAATTAATGAAAAAAATTAGAAGCTTCTACTTCAGTTATATTCATCATCACATATAATTTTTATGATATACTTATTGGGTATATTTCTTTACATATGTGTATTTAAAATAAAGGAACTAAGTAAATATTAAAACATTACAAGAGTTAAGGTTCATTCTCAAAATTATATAAACAAGGGTGATTCTTAGATCAATCAAGTAAACACACAACTTTTGGATAATATAGTTTAATTATTCAAGTTAAATTATAATTTTTTATTTAGTATTATCAAAAACTTTATCTCATTATCTGTTTTATATATAATGATAAGTTACTTTATATTTGAAATGTATGTTTTTATAGTATTTCATACTAGACTAATAGTTTAATAAATCTTGAATCATAAATATCCATATATCAATAAATGATGAAAATATATATAATAACTTAATTATATAATGGTGTAAAGAGAACTATTTAACAATAAAAATCAATATTATTTGATTTATTTATATTTAGAAAAGTGTGTTTTTGTCTATTAAGGTAATATACTAGGTATACTAATAAACTTCTTATCATGTTTTGATAAATAAACATTTAGAAATAAAGTTATTCTATAAATCTTTTTTGAGTTAGTTCAGAATGTCCATGTAAACTATTGTAATAAAAACTAGAGGTAAATTTCAGATGATTTATGAGATTACTATAATAAATTTTATAAATTCTTAGTAAAATATATGAGTGGACTTGTTAAAGATAGGGTAATATATGGGATTGATTTTCATATAACATCTTATACAAGTAATCACTATTTATATACATGTAGAGTGAAGTTAATCTCAAACTAACATTTCCTTATATTCATTAATATGTTAATGGTACTAAAAGTAATATTAATGATGAGTTTTATATTTTTTGAAAATATTCTATAGTTTTTCCAAGGAATGATTCACAAATAACAAAGAAAAAACTAACCATGTGTTAACTAAATTGACTAATTGATATCAAATAAATCTTGATATGATAATAGCATATTATGTCACAACATTAAGTATTTTCTAAAAAACTATTTGTTAAAAGTTGGTTCTGGCTACAAATGAATATCAAACACTAAGTGCATCTCATTTTACAATCCTATAGCCTCTATGTATATTAACATCTATTCATGATTGGATATTTTTCTAAGTTAGATATTTATCTATTTTGAGATGGTGTTATTAGACATAACCTCTATGAGGTTAAGTCTTTGGATGCACATGAGTTGGTATAGGAACACAATACTCTATTAAGTTTATTGGGATGAGTTATTCTAATGGAATATACTACGTAGGAAGTCAAAACTAAATATGTGGTTTATATTCACTATGTTGGGTGAAATGAATATTATTATTTGAGAATAATAAATCCTATATAAAAGTAGTAAATGTATGAATGATAATATTTAAATTTGTTTACAAATTCAGTAATGGATTCCATGTATTAATTTTGTTGATCCATATTTTTTATGTTTTTAAGTATTAATATTGTAAATGATTATTTAAGAGGAATGGTACATGTATGGTAAAAGTTGGTACCAATAGAATCACGATTTATTATCTAACGTTTTATATATTGTATTGATATAGTTTTTGAAAAAACCTTTACAACAATCATCATGTTAAATTCATATGAATTCTAATATTTCAAAGCATTTTTATATGGTCATTATAGTGGGGTATTGATTTTCAAGGAAACCTCCTTAAGAGGAAACCTTATATAAAATATTTATATAACGCGACCAATAGGAGACCCTATAGAACATGTCTACATTATATAACCAGAAAGGGATAGTGACATTAATAAATTCCAATAATATATAAAGATTACATAAAACCATTTATGGATAAAACATGCATAGTGATCATAGATTATTCATTTTAAATAAATGAATTCCATATGTATATAATTTCTTAGTGGGAGTGATGTAGTTTTCCATATATATATGTTTATAACATATGAAAAATATATATTATGAATTATCAGTTTTTTAGGATTGAGGAATGAATTTATATAAGAATAAATTAAAATAGCAACTAGGTTTTTGAGAAAAATAAATATTGATATAGATCCATGGGTTTAGTAAATCAAGTCAAAAGTACATGTACTGTATAAGTATTAGACAAAATATAAGTTATATCAATTCAAGGAAAAAATTTTGTTGGAATGTAATATTTCCAGTGGAACATGCATGGTAATAAGAAGAGATTATTGAGATAAATATAATTTCACATGGTTAAATTCTATTAATATATCTCATACTGTGTAATATGTACTAAAGTTTCATATTGATGATGTATAATGCATAATTAGTGAATATAAAACTTGATCAAGGATAGTATCACTGACTTACAGTTTGAACTATCTGAGAGTAATTTAAAATTATAATTGGATGATTTTATAATGTCTTGATAAATAAGAATATTATCAATAAATTAAATTGAATACTAGTCATTATATGATCTATTTTATCTTGTATCACATTGAGGCTATAGAAATAAAAAAAATAAACTTATTATATAAAATGGTTTCCATTTATGAAATATCTATGTATGTTGTGGCTTTATATGTATCTTAAGAAGTAGTTTAACATTATCTCATTCTAGTTTCATGTTATGCCAATAGTAATAGTATTTTCATTTTATGATAAACTTTCACCATGTAATTAGAGATGGTGTCAGGTTTCTGATGAAGGAATAATAGGTATATACTTAGGTATATCACCACTTGAGGGACTTTATTAGGGGATTTAAGTAATAGTAAAAATGTTGACCACATAGTCATGTAGACACTAGCCATATAATGATGTGGTAGGATTGATAGTTATATCCATACTCAGCAGAATCATGTATATCATGTGATAGAAAATGAATTAAAAGTAATTAGTAGTTGACTCTAGTACAAGTGGGAGTCTGTTGGAGTTGGTTACGTCAATATTCCTGGATTTGAATATTTCTAAAAACCTTATCACAATTTTATTATTATTATGAATGAATCTAATGTGATAATTTCCTAGAGTAGTTTTGGCATTTAAAAACTCATTGATGTTCTCTGCTATGATGAGAATCTTGAAGTGTTATAATGATATTATTAACTAATTTTCTATGGTCAGATAAGGATATATGGTATATTTAATTTTAGGTTTGAGTGATCATAAGAGAATGTTAATTCATCTCATAAAGTTTTCACTTAGTAATCTTCGAGAGATGTGGTCATGAGAACTGATCCACTAGTAGGAATTTCACATGTTTTTTGTGTCATTAGATATTCATATCTGTAATAATGTGTCATGATACCTAGAATTTAAGATTTAATACATATCATGAATAATATACTTATATATATTGACCAATGTCGTCATGTCATATTTTCACTAGGAAGTAAGGTGTATTGGGTACATCACAAGTGATATATTATTAATGAATAAGTCGATGAGGGGTTTTTCCCTTACATATTAATAGATGTTTATATATCAACCCTTTTATTGGAATAAAAAGGTCAAAATAAATTTCATGTCCATTGTTTAATGATGGTTTTATTTCAGATATTCAAAGAAAGATATATCAGGCATATAGGTTGATGACACAGGTGTACAACCTACTTGATGAGATATCATGACAAAAGGATTATATTACATAGTGAACATTTATATATTGTTATCATAGTTATGAAATTGAATTAGATCTTTATGGGTTCCATGAATCGTTTCTAGAAAATTATCTTGGACTTTTGGAAAAATTGCCTAATGTCATTGTGAAAGAGGCCTAGAGGGTCACATGCTAAGTGTATCCTTTTAGCTCATTTAAATTTTATTTGAAATTAATAGTTATAATAAATGATTTACTCAAAATTGGGGAATAATTTTTATGAATGATATTTTTTCACAAAGATTAAATAAATATTTATTAACTAGATAATTAATTATTATATTAATATATATAATATTTATTTATATCTTAATTAATTGAAATTTAAAAAATAGTTTTTAATTTTGTTATGCGGATGTTAAATAAAAATTTATTTGATGGATTTTTATTATTATATATGTTTGTTTATTTATTTATTTAATTAAATTTATTTAAATATTTTTTTGATAATTCAATGAATATCAAATAGGATTAGTGGACTAGATTTTGTATAGAGATAAATATTTATTCACAATACTATAAAATAATAATTATCATTTCATGGGTTGGCACAATCCATGATATAAAATAATATTAATATTATTTTACATAACATGGGGTTATTTATGGGTTTAATATATTATTAAGGGCTTATGTGAAATTAATAAATATTCAACCCTGACCTTGAGTTTGTAAAAATACTACTTTATAATTTTTAAAAAGGTTAATGGTTGTGCACAACATTCCTTACTTTGAGAATTCTCTCCTAATGAAGAATGTATCTAGGGTTTTCTCTCAAGATAAAAATAAATTCTTCATCCTCCTCTCTTCCTATAAAGATGAAGAAGAACAATAAAATTTCCTTGAAGACTAAAGTATTATTAATTGGTTATGGAGAAAAATTAAAATTGATCAATCATAAAAGCTAACACCCAATGTTTCATCAACATTGTTCAAATATTGAAAGAGAACATGTGGATCAACATTAAAGGGGAACTAATTTGAGTCCTCATGATGCAATTATGATAAACCAAATAGGGTTCTAATGATCATCACCATTAACAAATAAATAACTCAATGATGAGGTAATATTTATTCTTTTGTTATAAATTATGTATAAATTTAACATGAAAAGATAATCTTGGCTCTAGAACACTTTTTTAATTTCATTAGAAATTTTTTGTTTGTCTTATCATTACTCATCATGTACTCTATGAATTATCCATTAAACCTGATAATATTCAAGTTGACAATTTTCTAATACGCACTTCTTCTACATCTGGAACCATCACACACCACATTTCATAACCATAAACCACATCATCACAACCTAATATAAAATTTCATGATAAATAAGAATCATAATGTTCATCAACCATGTTTCCTCCACCCCATGTAAATAACAACCATATATCCACATCATAAAAACATATAAAAATATCACTACATCACGTACACATTACGTCGTACCACAAATGTATAGAATCTTAATATATATTATATCTATAAGAGAGATAATGTAAGTGGTAATAGTTAGTTATGTGTGTCACCCACATCCAAGAGGTTGAGAATACACCCTTAACCCTAAATCTTGTATGGGTGTCAGTTTCATTACCTTAGTTGAGTGGTAGTGTGTAATAAATAACATAAACTGTAATGAATATATAATAGCACACAATCCCAACCCAATGTTCAAATCCTACCACAATACTTCTTAAACTCAACCCATCACCACAATAACAACATCAATAATTGATGTGACCTTTAGCCACAATACATGCCCATACCACTTCTTTAGAACATAAAATATTCCGCCCATTTAATATTTCATCATTTATCATGGTTGATAGATAAATTTATAGATACATGTTTCATTAAACACATAAAAAATTTCACCCAAATTGTTCATTTCACATTATTAACTCTATAATTAATTTATTACATATTATTTATTTACCACTTCATTCATTATTTCCAACTCATCAATATCCCACCATAACGCGTCCCTCTATCATTTACTCATTTCATCCATTAATTTATCCTAGTATCATTTCATATCTTCAGAAAACTACAACACCAAACATGTCAACCACACTATTCAATTACATCAACAATCACACCAAATAGTCATGACATCGCCTCTAAAACCTTTATAATAAAAAATTCACCATCCCACATCGCCCACATCAATATAACACCACAAAAAATCATCACCCATTTCTCTACCATAATACGCTAATTATACCATAACTACCACATCTATAATAGAAATAAAAATCAATCATAATAAAAAAATAACTAAGAAAACATGATTTTCATGATTCATTTTTTATTCAACAACTCATACATAAAAAAATAGAAAATATTATTTCCATATTTCTACAATCAATTTTTCAATAATACAGTGAAATCATGGTAATTACATATTTAACAAATAATAAAAGCGGTAGATTTTGAATCCCCTGCCTTATAAAAATCATTAATAATCATATTTTAAGAATAAGAGGAAAATGAGAATCAATTTAACATATCAACCCAAAATCCACTTAACTTGTGCCCCAAGCTGGTGGGTCACATGGCCTCAAGCACACCTCCCCGTATACCAGAGCCTTTTGACTAGCAGCGAGGGAGTAAAGGTGGTATAGTGGGGAGCTAATACCCTCATGTTAGATTTTCATGGTGAATACAATAGATATCATTCACTAGTGGAATCATAATATAAACAGACATAATAACAATGAAGTTGAAGAATAAGTATAACTAATATAATAAGAAAGTGTAGAAGAAAAAATAAACTGAACAATTGAATAAATATCTTAAAATCGACTAGGAAGTGTTTGATTCATGGATGCATGGAATTCTGATAATAAAAAATGGGATAGGGGTCAAACAAATATGATCATGGTAACAACTATACAAAAGAAAAAAAGGGAAAAAATAGCTCCATAAGCATCGTGATCCTATGCAAGGTCCTCTGAGGCTGTGCTCCAACTATATGTAAGCATATGAAAGACCAGAAGCAAAGAAATTTCCCTTATCAATACCTACATATTGATAATATTCTCAGGTACCAAAGGTATCCTGAGTAGGGTGTAATATATAAATCGTTGTAGGCCACCACTAATTATATCTACATATAATCCAAGTAATTTTAAAATAACATTTTTTAGGTATAAAAAATAGTAAAGAAATGTTATGTAAATAAATAATCAGGTCATTCAGGTTCCTAAGGTACACCTAAGAACCCAGCCTTCTTCAGATCATGCCAGAATTGAAGTTTGACTATATAACATTTATATATTGTAATATTATACATATATTGAATAATTGTATATATTAAATCCACCTATATAAACCCAAGTATGTAAGGACGTAAGTGTCCATATACATGTTGTATTAGTGTTGGATGAACTAGGGTGTAACTCAGACATCCATGACCATTCTAATGAGCCTATAAGCTCAAGAAATAGGGTACACGCCGTACATCCCAAGAAGAGTGTGAGACATTATGCACGACACTTGGGATAGTGAGTGAGTCATCATTTCATCACTCAAATCATGTTATGTGGTATGTAAATCTCGATGCCCATATAGTATCACTAGTGTGAGATGCCATGTTAAACACCTGATGTAAGGGAGTGTGATTCTATGCCATTCTCAACACCCCTTACCATCATACATAGACCATATAAAGTCATACTCATAATTTTAATTGTCTTGAGGAATAACCTCCCATGATTCATTTTCATCCAACCCATATACCTATAAATGTGGAATAATCATATTTATAACATAAGACATGATTCAAAACATCCCATGTATCTCAATGGTCAAGTTCATTTATAGTAAGGAATTATAATTCAAAATTTTCATTTAGAATAGCATAATTACATGTGTTTCTTTACCTTCATCCATGAACCATTTCATTTCAAATCATCCAATTCATTTATAGTAGGAATCTATCATGCATTGCCCACTAAACTTGATTAAACCATTCATTATAAATTACCAATTTAATTTTTTAAGACAAGGAAAATCAATTAATATGGCTCAATGTGTCAATTAGAAGGTATCATGGTCAAGTGAAAAAATTACTACATGGTAAATTCCAAACATAGGTTTATCCAAGCATCTAATATTTTATGTGGGTCTTATAAATATTCATATAACAGTGGAATTTCTATTCTAATTCTAATTTGTATGCTAAAGTGGCAATCCGAACATATATGAATTTATTAAAAATGATCAATTATACTTGGCACTCCCATGGGGTGCCCATAAACAAGGAAACTAGTATATAATGAACCAAAAAAAATCAATTGGCATGTATTAAGGTGAAATAGTCAATTTGATATGAAGGAACCAAATAAAAAGTGACTCTCGGAAAAATTTGGAGTGCAACACAAAATCATAGCTTTGAAGCAATGAAACTTAAAGGTAAAACAACGTGACTACCTACCTCAAGGCCTTATATGACTCCTCACTTGATATCATCCACATATTCAAATTAGTTTTGAAAATATTTGAGAATTTTTACAGCACCCTAAAAATAGGGAAAATGATCTTTCACGTAAATAATGTGATAGATTCAGAAATAAAACTAGATATGAGGTGAGAGACTAGAATGACTTATCAAGATAGATTCAATGCTTCCAAAGGATCATGAATCAGACATAGGATGAAGATGTTACTTCAAATACTAGATTTAGTTATTCTTGACCTAAAAAGAGGAGGAGACCCATGTTCTTCTATTGTAAGAGGAATGGGGAGAAATAAATAATTGTATAACTTAAGTGAGGGAAAAAAGGTAATTTCACCCCAAAATACAGGGGATCAAGGTTTTGCCTCACATTGTTTCCAAACTCTGTGCAAACCATGCTCAGATCACTACTACTAAGAGGAACATCACACATTTCGGCACACAGTTTCACTAAATATGTGCAAACCATGAAAATTGGCTCTATCCCAAACCTGCAACCAGTTGCATGGTCATGCTCCCTAGGTATCAAGGTTGTAGAAAAACCATGTGGCCCAGTCCCTTATTCCCATCTTGGAGATTCAGGCTCTGAATGAGCCTCGGAAACACCTGATAACTCCTTGGCTTGATTAAGAATCAATATTAGGTTCATTTAAGAAAAAAATGAAAAAATAATGATTTATACATTCATTGAAAATAAGGATCGTTACATCCTCCCCTACTTAATGAAACCCATCGCCAAGATGGAATTATTAGGGTAATGATGTATTGTCGAAAATTAGTTCTAGCCACTGATATTTTATATCTACTTCTCGTACCTAGGTCTCATCTTGTACTCAGTCATGCTTCCATAGCACCCGTACCAAGGGAACTGACTTGCCTCAGAGTGTCTTCATGCTCTGATCCACTATACAAACTGGATACTTTTTGAAGGAAGAATCCACATTCAATTCAACCTCATTAGGATGAAATACATGTGATAGGTCTTGGTAGTATCGTCTATGCTAAGATATATAAAAGACATCATGCATAGACCAGTATCTTTGAGGAAGATCCAATTGGAAAGACACTAGTCTGATCCATTTCACTACCTTGAAGGGTCTGATAAACCTTAGTGATAGATTACCCTACTTATGAATATGTATATTCCCTAACCTAGTTGATAATAACAAGAAAACTTAGTCCCCAACCTCTAACTCAAGAGGTCACTGACATCTGTAGGCATATGACTACTATCTGAACTGAGCTTTAAACATGTGCTTTCTAATCAGCTAGACATGCTATGTAGTCTCCTACATGAGATATGGTCTAATCATATTGGCTTCACCTATCTCTATCCAGCACATAGGTGAGAAGAAATTACTAAGATATAAGGATTTATAAATATTAATCTCAATGGTAGCTTAAAAGTTGTTATTATAAAAGAACTCCACAATTAGAATGTGTTTCTCCCAATAACCATTAAATTCAAGGACACATGCATGGATCATGTCCTCTAAAACATAAATTGTACACTCCATATTTCCATCAGTCTATAATTGATAGGTTTTTCTCATAAGTACCTACATATCCAAGGACATTCGCAACCCCTTCTAGAACTGTGATGGGAAATGAGAATCTCATTTAAAAATGATAGAACATAGAGATATATAAAAATATACAACATTCCTGATGTGATTCTTTCCTATAGTGTCTACTGTTAAGGTCTCTCACACAATTAAGAAGTGTTCTACCTTCATCAAATGATCAATTAATACCCACACAATTCATTTCCATGAGGTGATTTGGTTAAAGCAGTCCTGAAATCTATTGAAGCATCATCTCATTTACACTTAGGAATATACAAATTTCAAAAAACCCTAATGGGTCTTTGATTCTCTTCCATCACCTACTGATCGGTGGAACACCAATTGATGACGCCGAAAATCTATAATTCCATACGAGGACACCAATATTGTAATCATAGATCTCAATACATTTTGGGGACACCATAGTGAAACACCCATGTTGAGGCTTGAAATTACCACATCAGATCCTCTCTGATGTCTTCTAGGACCCATACATTACCAAGGAACAATAAGGTATCATCCCCATCTATAGTCCCACCTAATGACATATCATCATCTAAAATGATTTCTCTTAGGAAAGGGACTTTGGGATCAGATATCTGTCTCATTCGTACCCATTCCAAAAGTGTAGAATTCACTACTAATGGTGAAAGGATAGTCTATCCATGGTCCTCCTAAACCTTAACAGTCATCTATGAGAATAAGGTTATAAGCTTCCATTCTCCACAAGATTATTAAAATACCTATTTCTAGATCTTTTGACTCAGATCATCAGCCAATAAATTCTATTTCTTAGGCATGTAGGCGAGATCAAAATAAATTATATAGGTAATCAACCCATTTTTTATCAGATATTAAGATCTCATTGAGTAAATATGTAGTTGAGACTTTTTTTATCTGTTAACACCACAAAATTCACTCGAAGCCGAAAGTGTCACAAAAAATGTAGGGCGTGAACCATATCAGTGAGATTAAGGTTGTACATCGAGTAATTATAATTGTGAGGCCTCAACTGATAAGACCCAAACATGGAAAATTCTTCCTCCTAAATCAAAATAGCACCAATCCCAATACCTATTTTGTCATAGTATATGATATAGTTCCTTCCTAGATCTAGCAGAATCAATATCGGCACCGAAGTCAAACAACCCTTCAATTCCTGAAAGGCTGCATCACAAGATTCTGACCATATGAATTACGCACCATTCTTTTTCAATCTCGTAAGTAGTGTTGTAAGACGTAATAAATCTTGTATGAATTCTAGATAATATCAATATATCCCTAATAAAGTCTGAATGTCAAAGATATTCTTGGGATACTCCCAAGAAACTACAGCTATCACTTTCTCTAGGTCTACTAAAACTCCTGACTCTAAGATGATGTGATCCAAGAAGTAGACTTTTTAAATCCAAAAGTGGAATTTACTAGGCTTAGCATAGATTTGATGCTCTCTCAGTGTTTTCAGAATGGTCTTGTGATAGGTTTCTTGGTCACGTCTGGATCATGAATACACTAAGATATCCTCAAGAAATACTACCACAAATGAATCTAGACACGAGTGTAAAAGCAGATTCACAAGATCCATAAAGACTTTTGGTGCATTTGTGAGTCCAAACAGCATGACTAGGTACTTTTATAGACCATAACTTATCTTGAAATTTTTGTGAGGTATGTATAAATACTTGACACACACTTGATGATAGCTTGACCTCAGATCTATCTTTGGAAACAATTTCTCTCCTCAGAGGTGATCATAAAGGTCGTATATTCTAGGTATTGGATACTGATTATTTATTGTAAGTTGATTTGGATAAAATTAATCCACACAGAGCCTGAGGATACCATCATCCATCATGGTGAAAAGGATAGTTGAACCCCAAGGAGAAGTGATGGGGCATATGAATCCTTTAGACTCCAGATCCTCCAATTTCTTCTTGAGTTCCATAAGCACCATAGGTTCTATTCAATAAAGAGTAATGGTCAGTGGTGTAGCTCCCAGTATTAGTACAGTGGTGAATTTTACCTATCACATTGTACATAGACTAGAAAAGTTATCAGAAAATGTGTCTCTGAAACACTATGCTACAAGAGGAAAAATAGTGGGTTGTAACCCCTGGTCATTGAGGAAAATACTATAGAGCTAGGATTTCACATCACCCAGCCTCTTCTACTCGAATATATCTTAATTCACACTGACATACCATTCTACCTTATACATGTGACTAATTTCCTATGGTAATGTAAAAATCACCCTCCGATGATAGTAGTCAATATGGGTATGATAGGGAACTAACCAGTCCATCCCAATGATTATGTTAAATCCTTTCATTTCAAGGACATAAGGATTACTCATGAAAAGGTAACTACCTATCTTAAGAGGAAAATTATTACAATGGAAAACCCTCTCATAACGGATACCCAATAGGGTTTCTAGTATCATAACATCGTATTAGTGAATGATATTAAGGAATAGACTCTTAGTGACAGCCTCAGATATAAAATAGTGAGATTTTCCTATGTCAAATAAAGCAGACACTAAAGTAAAGGATACAAATAGTACCTCAAATTGTAGAGGGGTTGGTACTCTGATCCTTCGCCATAGTCTAGACTACATGAAACTGGCATGTACTATGTCCCTGATTCAATTCATGACTTCCTTGAGAAATCAAGCTCTACTGGCACTTAGAATCATAATTTTGACTACCTCTACCTTGACCACCACCTCAACCTAATCATCTGGTGGTATTCCAGTGGCATTTCTATCGTGATCCTACTAGCTCCACTATTGGTTGTGAATCAGGCTTAGATCCTTGATTGCTATGAACAATCATAAAAGTCATGGAGAAATGATGGATATGTTTCATCCTTCAACAGCCTCTGTAGTCCACTAGATACCCCAAGCACTGAATATTTGTGTGTCCCAAATTCCCGCACTGGTGACAAATTAAGAAGATGTCAATGCAAGGGGCATGGCTGCTGCTAGACCTATGAGAAACCTCTATGAGACACTTTTTCTCATAATAAGAACCACTACTAGATTTAGGTGTCGAACCACCCTAAATCAAACCATCATTTTCCAACAGATTCCTCTTAGTAATAAGGGAATGGTCAATTATTTCATAAATAGTCGTCAACTTGAACACGTTGACATGCGATCGGATGGCGTAAAACATCCCATCCTTGAAACAACTAGAATTCATAAGATAATCACCTCCCAGAGTAGTAGTGAACTTCTATAGCTCAATGAAATGAATAGAGTATTCTATAACTAACCTGATTCCCTATTATTGGTTCATGATTTCTCTAGCTATGTCATTCCTCGGATTTTAAGGAAAAATCGTTATAGAAGATCATCTGAAAATCCACCTACACCATATATCTATATTGATATTCCTGGGTGATTACATCCCACTTTCACTTAGCTGAGTCACATAGAATATATTCTACAAGCTTGACCTTCTACCTTGGAGGTGTCTCAAGATTCCAAAATATAGATAGGATTACTTTGAGCCAAGACTTTGAAGCATGAGGTCCTCCATCCCCCTAAAAGATGGTAGGATGCTACTGCTGAAATTTATAAGTCACCTCTACCATAATTGGGGTAGATCGAATGACACCTTGAATATTCTGAATCATAGGAAAAAAACCCTCTCTAAACTTGGAATTAGTGCCCATATTAGGGGTAGGAAGAGGTGACACAAGTGGCACTATAAGAGGAGTCACTTGCAGCTCAGGGCCTGACACCTCAAGAGCATGGTCATCACCACCTTTAGAGCGTATGATGGGAGGACATTATGGAGTCATGATACTAAAATGCCAAACACATGCCTCAAAAAATAGTTAATTGAGAAGATTTCATTTAATAGACTAGGACTGGAGTAAATCCTTCCTATAGAAACAATCATGCCTCTCTAACTGCTTAAAAATCCAATTCTAAATGATAGAAGAGACCATAACAGTCCACATGAATACAATAGATACCCCACTACCCACTACTAAGGTCAGTTTTGGGTCTTATTATTTGTTTCACATGTATAGGATAACGAATTTCACTTTAGATGTTATATTTTTTAAAAAACATTTCTTGATAAATTGTGTAAATTACATAAAATGGTTGAATTATATGGTATAAAAATTTCAAACCATAAGGTCCCATACTCCTTATAAACTAAAATATGATATCCATTCAACTCGCAACATAACACATTCCTGCCCATGCGATGAATGGTCAATGGATCAATGTTCCATAATTGACTTCTTAAGGTGTTGTCTTTAACCTATTTAGGAAAACACTCTTAGGATAAGGTAGGCACATTAATTATCAATTATGTTTTCTGATCCCTTCAAGAAGTTTCAGCATAATTCAATAGATATTCAAGGCACTATCAGTATGAAACAGTAAAATGCATGCTGAAAATAGAAGTGACATGGAAAATTACATGGAATACTAGTCCTAGTATGCCTAATAACGATTCATGTAACAATTATATTTTCCCTTATATCATCGGGGCAAGGATAAAATAAATCCTCAATTAGAGCAATAATAATAACAAAACCCATCATGTACATCACCCAATGGTGAAATGATTTCAACCATAATAGGAAAAGGTTGAACAACAATTACAATTCAGTCAACTAAGCCTTTACCTAGAACATGGGGTCATGATTCCCAAGCATGACTTATGACCAAGTTCTAAGTGTTCCAAATATCTAATCTATTATCTCTAAATAGTGAAGAAATAAATTAAAACTCCTCTAATAACACTTTGTAAGATACCGAGCCGGGATCCACTTAACCTGTGGGCAAAGCCTGTGGGTCACATGGCATCAAGTGCACCAATTCGTATGTCAAAGGTTTTCACCAAGTAGCTATGGTGTAAAGGTGGTATAGTGGGGAGAGTATATCCTCATTTCAGAGTGGCATAGTGGATACAAAAGATATAATTCAACATCAGAATCATAATATAAATAGATAGAATAACAATACAGTGGAAGAATAAATATAACTAATATAATAGACAACTTTAGAAGTGAAAATAAACATAACAACTGAATAAATATCTCAAAATACACTAAGTAGTGTTTAATACATGTATGCATGGCATGATGATAATAAAATGGGGAATATGGGTCAAACGGATACGAGAATTCTATACAATAGTACAAAATAAAAAATGGAAAAAACTGCTCTATTGGCATCTTGATCTTATGCTTGGTCCTCTTCTCCTAATCTCCAACTGTAGGTAATCATGTCAATGAACATAATCAAGTAACTTTCCCTTATCAGTACCTAAACACTAATAATCCTCTTGGGTATCATATGCAGTCTGAGTAGGGTGTGAGATATAAATCTCAGTAGGCCACCACCAATGTTGTCTATGTGTAATCCAAGCAGTGATCATAACTAAACAGTGTGTAGGTATTACAAAATAGTAAATAAATGCTCAATAAATAAATAATCAGGTTGTTTAGGTTCCTAAGGGACACCTAACAGCTCTACCTACTTCATCTCATGGTTGGAATGGAGGTCTGATCATATAACATATATATATAGTAATAGTATACATATATAGCATAATTATAAATATTTAATCCACCTATATGAACCAAGTAAATGCAGATGTAAGTGGCCATATACCTGGAGTAATAGTTCTGGCTGGACCGGGGTGTAACTCAGATATCCATGACCATTCTAACAGGCCTATAAGCTCAAGAAATAAGGTACATTCCCTACATCCCAAGAAGATTGTGAGACATCATGCACGACACTCGAGATGGTGAGTGAGCCATCATGTCATCACTCAAATCATGGAACATGGCACATAAATCTCAATGCTCATACAGTATCACTTGTGTGAGATGCCATACTCAACACCTGATGTAAGGGAGTGTGATTCTCCACCATGATCAACACCCCTTACCAATGTACATAGCCCATATAAAGTTATATTCATAATTATAATTATCATGATGCATAACCTCCCATGCTACATTTTTATCCATCCCATATACATATAAATGAGGCATAATTATACATATAACATAATACGTGAGTTAAAACATCCCATGTATCTCAAAGGTCATGTTCATTTATAGTAAGGCATTACAATTCAAAATGTGTATTTAGAAAAGCATAATTAAAGGTGTTTCCTTACCATACTCCATGAACCATTTCAATTCAAATCATTTAATTTACTTATGGTATGGAAACCATCATGCATTATCCACTCCAATTTATTGAACCATTAATTTTAAAAAACCCCATTTAATTCATTAAGATGTGGAAAATCAATTCATATTTCTCAAGGTGCCAATTTGAAGGTGTCATGGTCAAGTAGGAAAAATCTCACAAGATAAATTTACAATATAGGTTGATAAAAACATATAAGAGGTTATTTGGGTCCTATAAACATTCATATAAAAATGGAATTCCCATTTTAAGTCTAATCCATAAGCTAAAGAGGAAATCTGAACATATATGCATTTATCAAGAAGGATCAATTATACTTGGAACTCCCATGGGGGCCCATAAACAAGGAAACCAAAATTCAATAATCCAAACAAGAATAAATTAGAATGTATTAAGGTGAAATGGTCAATTTGATATGAATGATCCAAATAAAATGAGACTCAAAAAAATATGACATGTGGCGCAATGGCATAGCCACGAATCAATGGAACTCAAAGGGAAAATGACGTGAAAACCTACCTGAAGTCAATAGATGACTTATTGCTCGATATCAACCTCAGATTCAAAGTATGATAGAATAGATCGGAGAAATGGTTCAATTCCCTAAAAATAGGGAAAATTAACTTGCACCTAAATAGTCCGATGGATTTAGAAATAATCTTATATATGAGGTAAGAGACTAGGGAAGCTTACCCAGATGGATCCAATGCTTTTTAAGGATTTTGAAACTATCACCGGATGAAGATGTTACTTCAAAGCCTATCTTGAGTTGTTCGTGAACTCAAAAGATGAGGAGATCCATGTTCAACCATTAGAATAAGAAAGGGAAAGGTAAATAAGGTTATAATTTAAGTGATGGTAAAAAAGGTAATTTCACCCCCAAAAATGGATTTGTCCCAAACCTACAACTAGTCCCATGATCGTGTGCCCTAGATTGTATAGTTGTAGACAATCTGTGTGACCCAATCCCTTCTTCCCATTTCAGAGCTCTGGGCTCTGAATAAGCCCTAGATATACCTGATACCTCCTTGTCTTGATTAGGAATCAATATTAGGACCTTTTAAGAAAAAAATTGAAAAACTAGTGATTTTTACCTTTAGTGAAAAGATCGTTCATTATAATCAACCATCACTAAACTTGCAAGAAAACCCCAAAAAACATATACACATCAATCCTCTATAAAGTTTTTGAAAAAAAAAAAAAAACCAAAGCCAAACCATTTTCATAGCCTTTTGAGAAGAAAGGACATTAGAAAAATCTAAAAAAATATGAATAGAACCTTGGATCACAAAATATAAGTAACATGAAACAAAAGGACTTGGATCCACCATTGACACAAAATATCAACAAAATCAAAACTTTAGGGCACCATGGGTTTGATGTGAACCAAATTAATCCAACCATGAGAATAATATGACTATATTTATAATAAGTATTCAGATGACTTCACCATGGAATGGTGAAGGATAGACCACATTGTGTTAAAGCTTAACCAACTAGGATCCAAATTTAATGGCCTTAAAAATGAATATATCCATTAAATCACACCATTAATTTTTCTACAGGAACAAAACTTTGATCATCACCATGCCAGAACAATATCCACCACACCATAGTCACTCTCATAACAGGACTTAATCTCTATACCACCACAACATAATGCATCCCAACCTTGTTGTTTTCTTAAAGCACTAATGACACCACCATGACATCATGTTCCCTTTAACACACAATAGTTCACTACAACATCCAAAATGACTATTTCAACCTTTATTATGGCTTACGATGATTTCAATAAGGTCAACACCTACTAAAATTGTTACCTCTATTATATAATCTACCACTATGGTATAAACATTTCTAAAATATTCATTTATATCCTTAACTCAATAAAACAATAAAAATTACTTGTCCACTATGCCTATTGGAATACCAAAAATAACCTCAGACTCCACCATGACATAGTGGAATCCAACTACACCTATAGTACCATTTAAAAATCCTAAACACATATTTACCCCAATGAACTTACAGTAAAATTTCTTATGTTGCCCCAATCACCCAAAAAAATTAAATATCTATGTAAAATGTGGGCCTCTACTTTTTGAATCATTGAGATTTGGTCTCATGGTGGTTTTTGACTCATAGTGTTCTATTATAGTGTATATATTGGTTTGTTTCTTGTGATCTTGAGGTGTAGGAAGAACAATGACCAAAGTTCATTAAATATTGAGGTTATAAAAATTTTCCTTAATACAAGTTTAGTAATAGATATACCTCGTATAGTTTCAATGGTATTCTATATATTTCTTTTCTTTTATTTGTTGAATTTTTTTCTTATACAATAAAAAAATATTAAAGTTCGAGTTCTTATCGTACATGTAGTTATAATGTGGAATTAAGCACATTAAATACTCATGTTATTTTATTTCTATATTTTCTTTCCTATGTTAATGAATCATTATTATATCATTTTAACTTTGAATTTCGTTTTCAGATTGTTTTAAGTTCTATCGAATTTAATTTTTTTAATACAAGAACCACTAGTATACTAATTGTCTCCCTGGGTGTTGAATATAGAGGAAATGTTGTGAGAAAAAACGCCACAAAAGAAAAATAACATATAGATAATCCGTATGAGGAAATTCAATTAAATACAATACAATAATTGTTATCAACTACTTGTTGATTAATTAGTGATGAACACTAAGAATTAAAGTAAATTCCTTCATCAATCACAAAAAGTCAAAAAAATCCAAACTTGAAAGAGAGAAACTAATTAGAACAATGTAGAGAAAACACCACATTGATTTCAAAAGAAATCAAATGTCTTACATTAGACTTATTATCATTATCTTGATGCAATGAAAAAAAATTAAAATACATTTAGATATAATATGGTTTGGAAGGCAATCAAGTTGATTGAAAACAATATATTTTTCTACATATTGATTATTCGTCTAGTGGAGAATATCCAATTTTTAATTAAAAATCTATGATTTGAAAATGAAATAACCCCAAATTAAAATGCGCTTCTGTTAACCCCATCAGGTATTTGGTGAAAAAATCACCAACCACTCAACTCAATCCACTAGCCTCTCGGTGACAAGTGACTAGTGAGAGCCACTTCTCCCTTGTTTTCTTCATCTACCAAGTACTTGTACACCTCCACCAAGGATCTGGTGGTATCATTTGATTAGAAACAACTCTACCAAACTCTTATTAAACTTCTTTCATCAGAAACACCCAAACCCAATAAATTAAAACTTAACAAAAAATAAACACTGCTATATATTTTCCGTTTAACAGTACACAAAAAGTTCTTTAACATTGCTAAAAAAGTGTTGTTGTCACTACGTGAAAATGGGTATTTGCGACGGGTTATTTGCGACGGGATTGCTTTCCCCGTCGCAAAAGAACTGGCGCGCGTTGCGTGCCAAATCGCGGGAAAAATATTTGCGACGGGGGAATATTCCGGTCGCAAATAACCGGCGGCGGTAAAAGGTATTTGCGACGGGAATATTTCCCCGTCGCAAATAGTATGTCCGCAGGTGGTTATTTGCGACGGGACCCGTCGCAAATAACTATTTAACCGTTGACCGTAATAAATGTAGGCTAAGGTATTTGCGACGGGTACCGTCGCATATAACACTCTTTGCGACGGGAATCCCGTCGCAAATGGACCCGTCGCAAATAATCTAACCTATAAATACCTCCATCCGTTTTTTTCAAATCATTCTCAAACTCCATCTTCTTCTTCTCTCAACGTTTTATTTCTAAAGTTCAGTTTTTCTCAAGTTTAATTTTTTTCTCCGGAGTTGATATTAATGTTTTGAAGAACGATCAAAGCAGATCAATTTTCAAGGTATTTATGTTCATTTTAATTTAATATTTATTTTTCATTTTTAATTAGTTTCAATTATTCTTAATTAGTTGAAATTTAATTATGTTTACATTGTTTTGTTACTTAATAAATTTAAATTATTAGTATTGTTCATAGTTAATGTTAATTAGGAATAATTTTTAATAATTTTTAATAATTAAGAATAAATATTAATAATTAGTAATAAATACCAATAATTAGGAATAATAACATTATTACATTATTAGTATATTTTATTATTAATATTAAAATAATATAATTTTTTATATATATACAATTCTCTTTTCATCTGTGTGTTTGCTGTCTTCACATGTATTATTTGTATGTGGAGATAGAAAACGCACTGATGAAAGGAGAATTGTATATAAATTAGAAAATTATATTATTTTAATATTAATAATAAAATATACTAATAATGTTATTATATGTAATTATTGGTAATTATTCCCAATTATTGGTAATTATTCATTTAATTACTAATAATTAGGAACATTTACAAATAATTATCAATAATTAAGAATAATTAGTAATAATTATTAATAATTACCAATAATTAGTAATAATTACCAATAATTAGTAATAATTACCAATAATTAGTAATAATTACCAATAATTAGTAATAATTACCAATAATTAGTAATAATTACCAATAATTAGTAATACTTACCAATAATTAGTAATACTTACCAATAATTATCAATAATTAGTAATAATTAGTAATAATTACTAATAATTACCACTAATTAGTAATAATTAGGAATAATTGCCAATAATTACCAATAATTACCAATAATTACCAATAATTACCAATAATTAGTAATAATTAGTAATAATTAGTAATAATTAGGAACAATTAGTAATAATTAGGAATAATTAGAAATAATTAGGAATAATTAGGAATAATTAGGAATAATTAATAGTAATTACCAATAATTACCAATAATTTGTAATAATTAGTAATAATTAGGAATAAATACCAATAATTACCAATAATTAGTAATAATTAGTAATAATTAGTAATAATTACCAATAATTAGTAATTATTAGTAATAATTAGTAATAATTAGTAATAATTACCAATAATTAGTATTAATTACCAATAATTAGTAATAATTACCAATAATTAGTAATAATTAGTAATAATTACCAATAATTAGTATTAATTACCAATAATTAGTATTAATTACCAATAATTAGTAATAATTAGTAATAATTACCAATAATTAGTAATAATTACCAATAATTAGTATTAATTAACAACAATTAGTATTAATTACCAATAATTAGTAATAATTTGTAATAAATAGTAATAATTAGTAATAATTACCAATAATTAGTAATAATTACAAATAATTAGTAATAATTACCAATAATTAGTAATAATTACCAATAATTAGTAATAATTACCAATAATTAGTAATAATTAACAATAATTAGTAATAATTAACAATAATTAGTAATAATTACCAATAATTAGTATTAATTACCAATAATTAGTATTAATTACCAATAATTAGTATTAATTACCAATAATTAGTAATAATTAGTAATAAATTCTGATAATTAGTAATAATTAGTAATAATTTCCAATAATTAGTAATAATTTACAATAATTACCAATAATTAGTAATAATTAGTAATAATTAGTAATAATTAGTATTAATTACCAATGATTAGTAATAATTACCAATAATTAGTAATAATTATCAATAATTAGTAATAATTACCAATAATCAATAATAATTAGTAATAATTAGTAATAATTAACAATAATTAGTAATAATTAATAATAATTACCAATAATTAGTAATAATTAATAATAATTACCAATAATTAGTTATAATTATCAATAATTAGTAATAATTAGTAATAATTACCAATAATTATTAATAATAAACAATAATTACCAATAATTAGTAATAATTAGTAATAATTAGTAATAATTAGTATTAATTACCAATAATTAGTAATAATTACCAACAATTAGTAATAATTATTAATAATTAGTAATAATTAGCAATAATTACCAAAATTAACAATAATTACCAATAATTACCAATAATTAGTAATAATTAGTATTAATTACCAATAATTAGTATTAATTACCAATAATTAGTATTAATTAACAATAATTACCAATAATTAGTAATAATTAGTAATAATTAGTAATAATTACCAATAATAAGTAATAATTACCAATAATTAGTAATAATTATCAATAATTAGTAATAATTACCAATAATTAGTAATAATTACCAATAATTAGTAACAATTACCAATAATTAGTAATAATTATCAATAATTAGTAATAATTACCAATAATTAATAATAATTAGTAATAATTAGTAATAATTAACAATAATTAGTAATAATTAATAATAATTAACAATAATTAGTAATAAATAATAATAATTACCAATAATTAGTAATAATTATCAATAATTAGTAATAATTAGTTATAATTACCAATAATTAGTAATAATTAACAATAATTACCAATAATTAGTAATAATTAGTAATAATTAGTAATAATTAGTATTAATTACCAATAATTAGTAATAATTACCAATAATTAGTAATAATTAGTAATAATTAGTAATAATTAGAAATAATTAACAATAATTAACAATAATTACCAATAATTACCAATAATTAATAATAATTAGTATTAATTACCAATAATTAGTATTAATTACCAATAATTAGTATTAATTACCAATAATTAGTTTTAATTAACAATAATTATCAATAATTAGTAATAATTAGTAATAATTAGTAATAATTACCAATAATTAGTAATAATTACCAATAATTAGTAATAATTACCAATAATTAGTAATAATTACCAATAATTAATTATAATTACCAATAATTAGTAATAATTACCAATAATTAGTAATACTTACCAATAATTTGTAATAATTACCAATAATTACCAATAATTACCAATAATTACCAATAATTAGTAATAATTAACAATAATATTAGTACTATGAAAATAATAAAAAATTTATATAATATTAAAATTATCAATATTTGTAACATGTTTTGCTTTATTCTCAACATATTTAATTCTTAAGGGGTTAATTTTTAGGTCTATCTCAATAAAATGTTTGCGTTAGTCGTGTATGATCTAAACTCTATAATTATCCTAGCTTGAGTGTTTTTTCTAACAAATTATTCAAAACCAGAAATGCTTTTATATTTTATAGAAAAATATGGAACAACGAGGTCGTAAACAATCATTATTAGGTGACCGCATATGGATAAATCAACGCAGAAATCCAAACGGTTCTGGTTTAAATCCAGTATATGTAGAGGGTGTGGATACTTTTTTGTCATTTGCGGCATTAAATCCAGAATTTGTTTCAGAAGAAAAAATAAAATTCCCTTGCAGAAAATGTGCATTGAGAACGTTTGACACATTTGATAAAGTGGGAGAACATCTCTTGCGTTTTGGTTTTCAACCAGATTATGTTTTTTGGTATCAACATGGTGAATGCAGTTCCAGAGCAGGTGATACCAACTTGATTCTGGATCCATCCCGGTTTCAAGATTTAGTACATGATGTAGCAGGTTCATCTGTTCAACATACAGAAACTCCGGCTGATATAACTTCAAATCCTGAGTTGGAACCATCTGAATTTTATGTGTTGTTGAAGTCTGCTAAGGATGCATTATATCCTGGCTGCAAGATGAGCAAATTAGAAGCAGTTGAAAAATTTATGGCTATCAAATCAGATAACCGAATGTCAAACACCTGTTTTGACCAGATATTTTCTTTGCTGAAAACACTGTTACCCGAAGGAAATGTTTTACCAGAAACTTACTATGAGAGTAAGAGGCTGGTTCGAAATTTGGGACTTACTTGTCAGAAGATTCATGCATGTTCAAATGACTGCATTTTATATTCTGGGGAAAATGAGTCGTTGGATAGTTGTCCCACATGTGGGCACCTGAGATATAAAGAAGGACTACACGGGAAGTCTGGTTTGATTCCTGTAAAACAGTTGAGATATTTTCCTCTTACATCCAGACATCAGAGTTTATTCATGTCTAAGAATACAGCGACAATGATGTCATGACATAAAGAGAATATTTCAACCGATAAAAGCTTGAATCATCTAGCCGATGGTGATTCATGGAAACATTTTGATAGAGTGCATCCATCCTTTGCTTTAGAAGCTAGAAATTTTTGACTGGGCCTTTCCACTGATGGTTTCTGTCCGTTTGGATCTTATGGTAGTCAATATTCATGTTGGCCTGTTTTTTTAACTCCGTACAATTTACCTCCATGGATGTTGATGAAGGAGCCATATATCTTTTTGACTTTACTAATTCCAGGACATCCGAAGAAAAATATTGATGTTTATTTGAAGCCATTGATTGATGAATTAAATTTATTGTGGAGTACTGGTGTCAATACATATGATGATGCAACGAAACAGAATTTCATACTGAGAGCAGCATTGATGTGGACAATAACTGACTTCCCGACTTATGGGATGTTATCTGGCTGGAGTACACATGGTCAGAAATCACGTCCTTACTATATGGGAGAGAACAAAGCATTTATGCTCATTCATGGAAAGAAACCTTGTTATTTTGACTGTCATCACAGATTTCTTCCAGCTGATCATCCTTTTCGCAGAAACAGATCTCATTTCAGAAAAGGAACAGTTGAAAGGGATGGATCTCCAAAAACGCTATCAGGTTCGGAGTTAAAATCAGTTGTATTTTCATTCCCTCCCATCACTTTTGGTCCCACAATAAACCAATAGAAAATTTCTGGTTTTGGGAAAGAACACAATTGGATTAAACGTAGAATATTTTAGGATTTGCCATATTGGTCTGATCTGTTGGTCCGACACATGTTAGATGTCATGCATATTGAGAAGAACTGTTTTGATAATTTGTTTCATATAGTTTTGGATACACCAAGAAAAAGCAAATAAAATGTAAATGCACGTTTAGATCTTGCCCAAATTTGCAGGCATCCAGAAATGGAACTATTTGAGAATGTCAAAAGAGAAATGTTACTGAAACCAAAAGCAGCTTATACACTGTCTAAAGAAAACTGTTTATTATTTTGTCAGTGGATTGCAGATTTGAGACTTCCAGATGGATGTTCTTCCAATTTGGTTAGATGTGTAAAGAACGGTCATATTACTGGATTAAAAAGTCATGATTGTCATGTTATAATGGAGAGACTTCTACCCATTGGATTAAGAGGTCTGTTGAATTCTATGATTTGGGATTCCATAATAGACATGTCTCAATTTTTTCGGGAAATTTGTGCAGCTACGACAGATTATGATGCTCTAGGAAAACTTGAAAAAGATGTTGTTGTAAATATATGTAAACTGGAAAAAATATTTCCGCCGTCTTTCTTCGACTCAATGGAACATTTGATGTTACATTTTCCATATGAAGCCAAATGTGGAGGTCCGGTACAGTTTTGATGGATGTACCCATATGAAAGTTGCATGCAAAAATTGAAAAGAAAAGTACGTAACAAAGCATCTGTTGAAGGATCTATTGCAGAAGCTTATTTGCAAGAGGAAATATCTTTTTTCTGCTCCCATTATTTTGAATCTGAGTATCCTTCAAAACAAAACCGAATGGGACAGAAAGAGATGAATATTGATGAAATCGACAATCAATTACTTGTTTTCAACCAGTCAGAGCTTGGTTTTGGTGGAGTTTATGAACGCTGGCTTTCAGATGATGAACATCCGAGAGCTCATACGTATGTTCTGCTCAACTGTGAAGAGATGACATCAGTTGTATTGTAAGTGTTTATATCAATTATTCTATCATATATGTTACAGTATATAACTTTGGTTTTTATAGGTTGTATGATAATCATATCAAGAAACAAATTCCACAAATTACAGCAGCTGCTCTCGAAGAACGTCGACTGAAAAATTTCTCTCAGTGGTTTCAAAAACTGGTAACATAAATTCTTTAAATTTTAGCAACTCATTCAATGTATAGTTTACTATATTGATAATTATTTCACAAATTTTCAGGTGTCTCGACATGCTGATAAAATTGACAAACGGCTGTGTGTATTGAGTAACCCACCTTCCAAACTTGTTAAAACTTATAATTCATATGTGGTGAATGGATTTCGATTCCACACACATGCATATGGGGAATCGAAAAAAACAATGAACAGTGGAGTTATCTTGAGAGGATCTCCTCATCGAGAAAATGAAGTTGACTTTTATGGCATATATGATGAAATCATTGAACTCTATTATCTTGGACAACATTACATAACCATGTTCAAATTTCGGTGGTTGGATACAGAGAGAGGCATGCCTGTTCATCCGACTCATGGAATCATCGATATTAAATGTAAAAGTGTTCTCGTAGTAAATGAACAATTCTTATTGGCTCAACAGGCATATCAAGTTTATTACGCAAAGTACTGTGCAACATCAAGAGACTTGACTAATTGGTGGAGTGTAATAAAAATAAAAATTCGAGACAATTAGTTTAGTCATAGTGAATGTGCTTTCACTGGTGTGCAAAGAATTGATGTTTTTCAAGAGAGTACTCAAAATCAATCTTTTTTACAAAGAGACATGAGTATCGATGACGACACCCCACATTTAAGAGTCGGTGATGACGATGATGTTAATGATGTCAAATATGAATTTGAAATGGTAAGAGATGAAGCAACTGTAACTTGAATGGATATCGATGATATTGAGAAGGAATATGAAGATGACATTGACATATATGAAGATGATGATGAAGATGAACACTGATAGCATTCCATGGTATTTATATACAATCATAATATTTATATATGTATATATAATAGTAATTATCAATTATTTGATAACATTATCATTTTCTGTTTCAGATGGACGACGCCACATTTCGTGAGTTGGCGGATGCTGACCTGACTTTCGATGCAGATGAGTTGCTGACAGAAGACCCTCAGCCTGCAGGCGCTCCAGGGAGTACGCGGAGGGGGCGCGGTCTTGCAAGATTGATGATTCCTGACCCCGTCCCCGAGCGACGTCCACGTCTTGGGTTTTATCCACACACACGGAGGTGTGATAACTTGTGGGATAACCTGTGGATTTGACTAAGATTTCATTAATCTATTCACATAATAAATGTTTATTATTTTTTTCAGTTTTCCGCATATAGCAGTCGGACAGGGCATCGCTATTTTGCGCAACTATTTCTCTCAGCCGTGGACCACATGGGAGCAGATTCTCATTGATGTGCAGCAGGCCATGTTCGGCCATTGGTTGGTACGTACGTAAATAAATAATTTTTTTTTTGAAAATTATTTCATTTCTAAATTGATATTTTGATTTATTTGTAGGGTTTATGGTATCTGATCAAGGATACCATGCGTGACGCCATCCACGAGGCATGGGAGGTGGCCATGCGTGATCGCCTTCGTCAGTTTTTGCACAATTTAAGAAAAGCTGCAATGAAAAAAGTAGGAGTGTCAGATTTTGACGAGTCATGTAGAGCACACCGACCAGAGTACATTTCATCCCATGTATGGGATGGATTATGTGCGCACTGGTTGAGTGGTTCCTTTTAGAGAAGATCATTGGTGGGGAGGCAGAATCAGGGGAGACAGGAGGTGACTCATCGAGCTGGGAGTCGTTCTTTCAGTACTCATAGATAGCATCTGGTACGTACATTATTTATAAATATTTTATATAACTATAAATATTAAAAGTTTATTTTTTATTCTTATAGGCTGTCGAGTACCCTGATATTACAGAGTACGACGTATATCGGAGGATGTATAGTGATCCTACTACTGGGGAGCTCAGAGGTGATCGTCATCATCACATCGTGGTCAGTATTATTTGTTTTCAAGTTTATAAATTAACTACATATAATATATTCACAATTTTAATTTTAAATTGCAACTATATAGGAGTCATATGAGGTCGCAGTGTCACAGTCCCAGCCTGAGAGTCAGGCCGAGTCATCAGATCAGACCACTGCCCGTCAGTTTGATGAGGCGGCATGGAGGCAGGCCACCTAGTATGCCTTCGAGAAGGGCCAGGTAGTTGGTATCGGCTCTCGACTGACTCCCGGAGATTGTTATGGCAGTGCTGCGATGTCGGCGTCCAGCTCGAGAGGAGCTCGTGCATCTTCTTCTACTACACAGTATGAGGATCAATTGCGATCTCAGACTTCACTGATAGAGAGTCTCCGACAGGAGCAGGAGCAGATACGTCAGCAGCATGATGAGGAGCGTTGACGCCAGCAGCAGCTGTACGAGGAGCAGACGAGTCGGTGGCAGCAGCAGCATCAGGAGCAGATGGAGTACATGCGCCGACTCACTCATGCTTTAGGGATAGAGTTTCCTCCACCACCATCTGCAGATCCCCCACCTCCCCCCTCCTTCATATTAGAGTTTGTATTTATGTTATAAAATTTGTGAAATCAAAATATTATTTTATTTCTATTCGTAGTTTCTGTCTCATTATAAAATATTAATAATATTATATTTTTAAATAACAATATTAATTTGAATAATAATATTATTTATATTTTATAATATTAAATTATATATATATATATTAAAATTTTATAATATTATAATTTAATTATATTTTTTTGTAATACTTGAAATATTTTAATATTTGAATGTAAAATAATTCTATTATTTTTATATTAATTAAAATAACTTATTAATATTTTTTTTATTTATGAATTATAATTCTAATATTATTATATTAATTAAATCATTTATTAATATTCTATTATTTTTTATTTTTGAATTATAATTCTATTATTATTATATTAATTAAAATAATTTACTATTTTTTTTTGTGAATTTTAATTCTATTATTATATTAATTAAAATAATTTATTAATAATTTATTTTTTTTTATTTTTTTATAGTATTTGCGACGGGATACTATGCCCGTCGCAAATATTAGTATTATTATATGCATTAAAATAATTTATTAATAGTTTTTTATTTTTTAAAAAAAAATAGTTGTTGCGACAGGACCCGTCGCAACAACTATTTTAAAAGTTTTTTACAAATAAACGGAATACTATTTGTGGCGGGGAGAATAACCGTCGCAAAAAAAGGCTTTAGCGACGGGCCCGTCGCAAATAAGTGTTGTTGCGACACCGTTTTCAGCAACGGGCCATTTGCGACGGGCCCCCGTCGCAATAGCCATTTGCGATGGGATCCCGTCGCAAATGGGTCGTCGCAAATACCTGTTTTTCTAGTAGTGTGTCCTCAACACCATTAAAGGGGGGCCTTTATCGTCCCTAAAAAAGTGCTGATAAAGTCCCTAATTTATCATCCTTAGTTTAGTGTTGATAAAGGGTAATATTTACCAACACTAAACTTGAACTAATAATGGGTGGAATTTATCAATGCTAGAAATAGTGATGGTAAAGGCCAATCTACTTCTATGTGTTGTTTTAATAATAGCACACGGTAGCACATACACCATTAACCTATATAAAAATACAATTGCATGAAAATATATAATTTAATTGAAATAAATTTTAAATCCAAAATGCAAACAAAACACTACTATATACATTTCAAACAATGTTTTTCATGATTACATTTACAATTACTATCCAAAAACATTTAAAAACATTAATGTTTATCATATTTGGAACCTGAAACCCCCTCTCAAAAAAGATCGACCATGGTATCGGTTGCTGAACAAAACACCCCAACCTAATAAAAATAATCCACATATATCAGAAAACAAATATTATGTTAGTAATACAATAAATAAATAAATTAAACATAAATATGAAAGAATACATTAATAAATGTCAATTTTAAATAAAA
This sequence comes from Viscum album, assembly GCA_963277665.1. Lineage (NCBI taxonomy): Eukaryota > Viridiplantae > Streptophyta > Magnoliopsida > Santalales > Viscaceae > Viscum > Viscum album. Next base: position 62,738,418 of record OY728165.1, on the reverse strand, counting down.
ATACACACTTTGAGTTATACCGGTCACACCGTGTGATATATTGAGTTGTGGGTGATTCCTAGACATCACAAATGACTTATGGATCCACTAAATTATCAAAAAAATCTGGATATGTTTTCTTAGTTTTGAGTATGTCACTTGTTATTTTTAATAATATTAATATCAATTTTAAATAAAAAGACACGCTTGGAGTTATAATAGTCACACACTGCATAATATTTAGGTTTGTATGATTCCTACACATTACAAATGACTTATGGTTCATTTTCATGGAGTTTCAAAATAATCTGATTTTGTTTTCTCGGTTTTCAGCATGTCACTTGTTTTTTTTACTAAGATGTCATTTCAAACTAAAAATGCATATTTTGAGTCGTTTTAGTCACATTGTGTGTCATTTTGATTTGAGACCGCTTCCTACTCATAAAAAATGACTTAGGAATAATTTTCCTAAATTATCAAGACAATTAGATCACATTTTCTTGGTTTTCAGTTAGTGACACACATTTTGAACTTAAATTTCAATTTTAAACTGATAATGAATAATTTGAATAATACCAATCACACTATGTATCATATTGAGGTGTGATTGATTGCTACACATCAAAAATGACTTATTGATCATTTTACTAAAGTATCAAATGAATCCAAATGTGTTTTCTTAGTTCTTAGTATGTCACTTTAACTTTTTACAAAAATTAATGCCAATTTTAAATAAAAAGATACACTTCGAATCATATTGGTCATTCCATGCATAAGATTGAGTTTTGATTGATTCTTACACATCAAAAATGACATATGGATCATTTTCCTAAAGTATCAAAACAATCCAAATGTGTTTTCTTGGTTTTCAGTATGTCACATGTTCTTTTTACTGAAATTAATGTCAATTTTAAATAAAAAAGAAGAACATGGATTTTTAATAGTCACACTCTGTGTCAGATTAAGTTGTGGTTGATTCCAACACTTCAAAAAAGACTTATGGATAATTTTATTAAATTATAAAAACAATATGAATGTGTTTGCACAATTTTTAGTATGTAACTTGTTCTTTTTACTAAAATTGATTTTAATTTAAAATAAAAATACACACATTGATTCATATCGGTCACACCGTGAATCAGATTGATGTGAGGATAATTTATATATGTCAAAAATGACTTATGGATCATTTTTCTAAAGTATTAAAACAATATTAATTTTTTTTCTTGGTTTTGGATATTTCACTTTTGTTTTTTATTAAAATGACATTTGAAACTAGAAACACACACTTTAAGTCATACCTATCACATCGTGCATAATTTTGACATGATACTACTTCATAAATATCACAAATAAATTATGAATCATTATCCTAAATTATCAATACTATCAGTGTGTGTTTGATTGGTTTTCAGTGAGTGATGTTTTGAACTAAAATGTCAATTTTAAACTAATAACAGACACTTTGATTCATACCAGAAACATTGTGTGTGGGATTGATGTGTGGTTGATTCGTACACATTAAAAATGAATTATTGATCACTTTTCTAAAGTATCAAAACAATATGAACGATTTTTATCAATTTTCAGTATGTCACTTGTTCTTTTTACTAAAATTAATGTCAATTTTAAATAAAAATACACACTTGGAGTCATACCGATCACAACATGTGTTGGATTGAGGATTGGATGATTCATACACATCAAAAATGACTAATGGATAGTTTTCCTAAAGTATAAAAACAATAAAAATTCATTTTCTTGGTTTCAGTATGTAAATTGTTGTTTTTACTAAAATTAATGTAAATTTTAAATAAAAAGACACACTTGGAATCATATCGGTCACACCGTGCATCAGATTGAGGTGTGGTTGATTCCAACATTTCAAAAATGAATTATGGATTGTTTTTATAAAATATAAAATCAATCCTAATTTGTTTTATCACTTTTTAGTATGTCGCCTTTTCTTTTTAGAAAATTAATTTCAATTTTAAATAAGAAGACACACTTAGTGTTATTCCGGTCACACCATTCATCAGATTGATGTGGGGTTGATTCCTGCATGTCATAAATGAATTATGGATCATTTTACTAATGTATAAAAAACAATATGAATGTTTCTAATTAGTTTTTATTATGCCAATTGTGTTTTTTACTAAAAGGTCATTTGAAACTGGAAACATGAACTTTGAGTCATATCAGTCACATCATGTGTTGGTCTAACATGTGACTACTTACATGTCATATCTTACTTATGAATAGTTGTCCTAAATTATCAAGACATTCAGAGAATTTTTTCTTGGTTTTCAATGAGTGACACACATTTTGAACTAAAATGTCAATTTTAAACTAATAACAAACACTTTGAGTTATATCAGTCACACCATGCATCACATTGTTGTTCGGTTTATTCTTACATGTCAAAAATGACTTATGAATCATTTTACTAAAGTATCAAAACAATATAAAGGAATTTTCCTAATTTTTATTATGTCTCTTGTTATTTTTACTAAAATTAATGTCAATATTAAATAAAAAGACACACTTTGAGTCATATCGGTCACACCTTGAATCGTATTGTGGTTCGGTTGATTCATAAACATCACATATGACATATGGATCATTTTCCTAAAGTATCAAAATAATACCAATGTTTTTTATCATATTTAAGTATGTCACTTGTAATTTTTACTAAAAATAATGTGAATTTTAAACAAAAAGACACACTTGGGGCCATATTGGCCACATTGTGTGTCTGATTGAGGTGATTTTTATTCCTAGATGTCAAAAATGACTTATGGATCTTTTTCCTAAAGTATAACAACAATATGATTTTTTTCATAGTTTTAAGTATGTCACTTTTTCTTTTAACTAAACTTAATGTAAATTTTAAATAAAAATATACACTTTGAGTTATATCGGTCACACCATGAATCAGATTGAGGTACAGTTGATTCCTACACGTCATAAATAACATATGCATTTTTTTCTTAAAGTATCAAAAAAATATGAATATGTTTTTTCAGTTTTAAATATGTCACTTGTTATTTTTACTAAAATTAATATCAATTTTAAATAAAAAGACACATTTTAAGTCATATCGGTCACACTATCCATCAGACTGAGGTATGGTTGATTTATACACATCAAAAATGACTTATTGATAATTGTCCTAAATTATTAAAACAATATGAATACAATTTATTGGTTTTTAGAATGTCACTTATTCTCTTTACTAAAATTAATGTCAATTTTAAATAAAATGACACACTTTACGTTATATCGGTCACACTGTGAGTTGGATTGATATGGGGTTGATCTCGAAAAATCACGAATGACGTATGGATTATTTTAATAAAGTATTAAAATAGTACAAATGATTTTTCTTGTTTTTTAGTATGTAACTTTTTTTTACTATAATTAATTTTAATTTTAAATCAAAATACACACTTGAGTATGTGATGTGTATTTTGAACTAAAATATAAATTATAAATTAGAAAATATATAGTATGATTTATACTGACCACATTGTGTATCGGATTGAGGTATGGCTGATTGAGTATGCGATATGTGTTTTTCTTTCAACTATCTGCAAAAATTCAAAAAAATAGAGAACATGTTTCATTATGATGGAAGAGAAACCCCATGACCTCTAAAACACTTATGTTTCAAGAAGCATGTGGTTTCATATTACATCAAAAAGGAACATGTTCTATCTTTTCTGGATTTTTGAAGATAATTGAAAGCAAAATATGACATCCCAAAAGATCTGTGAAGAAAACTAAATAAGTATTAGATAAAAATAATAAAGAAATTAACTTTAAAATATTAGATAAAATGATGAAAAATTAATTAAATAAGTATTATGAATCCCCCTTCATGATGATTGTATACATTCTTGACATATTTCCTTATTGTCATTATTTTAGTTATAGCCGCAAAGTCTAATCTCACGCGAGCATGAGTAGCTTCAAACAAACCACCCAAACCTAAGAAAAAGAATCCACTAGTATAGGAAAAGAATAATTATGTTATTACTACAATAAAAAAATAAGTTAAACATAAATATGAAAAAATGCATTAATAAAATATCAATTTTTAACTGAAACCATATGATTTGAGACATACTGGGTACACCATATATCCGATTGAGTACATGATCATAGTATAGGAGTGAATTATCTTTATTGATTATGTAATTTTTTTATTATCTCTATAAAAATTAAAAAAAAGTATCAGATAGAAATGATTTGTATATTAACTATAAAGTAGATAAAATGGTAATAAAATAAACTAAATAAGAAGTATGAAGTCACATATTCTTGATATATGTGAACATTATTCCATCAAGTATGCAGCCAATTTTTTTCTAAACAAATCTATTCCATCTTGCAAAAATGAGTTTTTTACAATCATAGTAGTAATAGATAAATATAAATACACAAAGGATTAGTAAATATTTTAAATTAAACAGTAATTATCTTAAAAAATACCTCTTCAGATATGATAGTTTGTTGATGGTATATAATATATCTCATAAATTTATAAACATAATAACCATAATCATTTCTATTTGTTTTTTTTAAACATGTAGAAACATTGGTAAAAATAAGTTTTTTTTTGATATTTTTTTTATTATGAAATCTCATTATATATACCCCAATACTTTTCCACTTGTAGAATTCGACAAGCTCATTGTATGCATATAATGTCCTCATGCCATGATTTTCATAATATTTAAACATCACCATATAAAAATAAAATTCTGATTAAAACATAATATAAAATATATATAACTTTAAATTTAGTTCTAAATCATTGGATTTAGTGTATTTCAAATTGAAAATTTTCATCATGTGTGGTATGTTTTTTGGGTATCCCTAGAGTGAATCCAATAAATAAATATTTGGAGTATCTATGTTGACTGCAATGTGTATCCAATATTTCCTAAAAATAAAAATGAATAAGTAATAAAAAGAAATTAAAAGATATTTGATATGATTAAATTGTATAGTTTTACCCCAGAATCATTGGTTTAAGAATAGTCCGCCATCCCTAAGTTTTATTTCAAATGATTTGGATAGTTTTTTCACTATTTCATCATTTTTTTATTATATTTAATTTTTTTATATAGAAGTTACATGAGGAAAAATGAGCTCGTATTTATGTTCCTAGGGTAATCCAATCAATCAGTATTCATATATACTCTTATAAAAAATATGAAATGTATTTAGTCATAATTAACATAGTATATTAGCTATTTAAAAAATAAATCATGAAAACACACCTCATGTATACATTTAAAGATGACACTCATATCCATTAATACTTGACGATTTCATTTACATTATCAAGAGCAATGAATATTCAAATGGACTCTCCATACATTTTTTCATAAAAATCAACTATGTGATTACTAACTCTTTTTAACTATGTATCTACATGAACCTTAAATGTTAATAAATGTGAATATTGAATGGGTCAGGTAAAGGTTCTTTATGAAGATTGCTACGATTGGTTGGTTGATCCTTTAGATTGTTTTGATTTGACCTTTCTTTTCACCCCCTTCCCTTTGTCCATCTGTAATAATATTCATTAGTTCAGACCTTTTTTCATTAATTTTTAAATGTTTTGCATGAAAAATAAATTATATGTAAATTCCTCCTTATCAACATGTTTTTTAAAAGATCTGTGTACATTCTATAAATGTTCCAACAAATTGGTTGACTATATGAATATATTCATCATCAAGTTGAATAAGTAGCTTGACACTTATCTCATGAGCTATAGTAATCCCCAATCTCACATGACCCGTTGGAATTGGTCAGTGGGGTAGAATTTATTCTTGTATATTGATCATGGTAGCCATCACAATAAGGTGATGGGTGGGTATTGATAGATATAAAGCATAGTCATTTTCACCCTGTATAATATCAGTACATGAGAGGTATCAGTGTCTGCCTGATTCACATTTCACATAGTCAAATATGATAATATTTATTACCTCATCTAATATAGCTCTTTAAAAATAATGGATCACCTAAAAGCTGGTGGGGTGGGGTAGGATCTTCATGTAGTGGTTTTTTAAGAGTTGATTCCTCTATTTTCTTCCCCTACATAAAATTTTATAGAAACTCAGTCTACCAATTAAATTTTTCATCAAGGTAATATAATCATGATTTCACCACTTTCATTTCTTTATATTTATCCTCCTATTCTTTTCTTTTGTTGGAATATGTTAGGTTTGTCACCCCAAAACCCACATCTTTGACGCAACCGTGCTGTTTTGGCCGCTTCAGGTCCACCGATAGTAGGTGTTCATTTGAAACAAGTGTTAATGAAACCTATGTCTAAGTCATATAGAAAATATAGAAAAATAAGTCATCATTGTTATTTAATATTGATTTAAAGAAAAACAAATTTTTATTATTTCATACTTACAAATGATTCCCATACTTTTTTGTCTTTTCATCTATTAGTATCCCATATTTATTCATACGTGCATCCTTCCATTGCATATAATGTGGTATAGAAGTGTCTTTGGATTTGGATTCATTAATTTTTATATAAAAATAGTAACATAATTATGTTGTTGTTTCAGATCACATAAATGTATTATGATAGATTTAAAATACATACCAATTTTTTTTCAAATGAAGCGCACATCACCCTTGATTTATGGTAGGGGTATATTGTTTTTGTTGCTCGTTTCTTATTTTCATCACTCAATTATTTCTTCATAAATTACAAATTATTAATCAAAGTGATTAATACATGTATTTTTAAACAATTTATTACTATCCACAGTGTACTTAAAAATACATCTCCCCACAATGGATAGTAAACATATCCCATACAGCTTCGCTTATCATGTGTGCATACATATACGGTGGGTGCGGGTTTATTTTCGCATCATCATATTTATGATAAAATTTAATTATAATTGTGTGAAAGTCTCTATGAATTTTTCCGTAAACCATTAATACAAATTTATTATAGGATTCATCTACTATAAATGAACTCTACAATAGATAATGAAGAGTAATTAAATGTTTTATTATTTTATTTTTTTGTAAAATAAATAATGGATATCATAATAGTACCATAATATATTCCCAAATCAGTTTCTTAAGAATGGTAATAATAAGGTTCCACAAATACATATAAATCAACATGTGCTGCTGAGTGATGATCCTAATGAAACTACTATACATGGACTTGTTAGGATTAATAGTTTGGCTGTGTGCATTCCATCCAAACTCAAATTTGATGTCTTTTCTTTTTGCCTTAATAATTTTTTCTCACATTTTCACACTACAGTGCTCTTATTTTTTATGCAACATTGGTTCTTCACCATATACCATTTCCTTGGGTTTAACATTGCCAATATGTATTTTTCTAAATTGGTATCATCAGTATGTGCATAAGTTTGTTGTTCCTCTATACTAAGAGTATCATCAGGTTTAGAAACCTATTGTTCCTAGGTACTAGGAGCATCAACACATGCATAAGTCATTTTATACATAAGTGGTTCAACATTTAATTTAGATTTCATAAATTTAGAAGTGTCTAGATAATGACATGAGGTAACACGATGTATATTACAAAAAAAATATAACATGTTTATTAAACTATCTTTTTTAAATGGTTTAATAGATTTTATCCCTCTATCGAGTATCCAAATCCCTTCATTGTGGTCTCCTCTGACATAAAAAATACCATCTACAGTGGTACCTCTATGAAATTATTATGATGTCCCAATTAAAGGGTCATCCTCAGTTGAATTTTCATCTGACCCTTCAGTTGTTTTGGTTGATAAAAAAATTAACCACTTTCATTTTGTGGGATCAAGAACAAAAATTACTTGTACTACTTGTGATACCATTATAAATTGTTAATCTTTGTACCCTTCCTTACTGAAATTCTCTTTCATGACTCTCAATTCATCTATTTTAACATCACTCCTATTATCAACCTAGTTACATTGAAAAATAATCACTTGGAATGTTGTATAATCCAACTTCTGTATATGTTTGATGATGCCAAATTATGACATATTCAAATAAATTGGATTTATCACCATGGTACCGTAAACATGCACTGCTTCAACAAAAATTGTAACTCCACTATTTTTAATGGTAATTCCTTCATCATGGTCATTTTTATATAATGTATAACCATTAATATATAACCATTATAAGATAATACATGCACTTTTGGTCCTCTGGATATCCATTGAATCCATTCTAAAATCGAATATGGATTTTGATCTAACTCCTTAAAAATATGTTCTCAAACTCATCCTAAAAACTATTTATTGTTTGTATTTGATATCCATCTTTCATCCCTTAATCCATTTAAATGCCTAAGAATTTCTTTATGGGTTTTAGCATATGGGGAAACCTCTAAACTATTATAAAAAATAAAGGTAGTATTGATCCTGATCTATAATATTGATTGTGACAACATCTATTCTATAAATTCCTTCACCCACAAGCTTCCTAATGTTATTATATATTGGTAGACCAAGGATTTCCACACTACAAAGGTAGTTGGTACAAAATTCAATGTATTTATCAAAAATATATCACTCTTTAATAAAAACCTCTGGGTGACTTAGACTTTTGAAATACCCTTTAAAAATATTCATATAACATTCATTGGGGTACATCCATCTATAATGTGTAGGACCACATATTCAAATCTCTCTCACCAAGTGAACTATCAAGTGAACCATCATATCAAAGAATATTTGTGGGAAAAATATTTCCAATTCATATAATATGATGGAAATTTCCTTTTCCATAGTTGTAAATTCTATCAACTCTATAACATTATAGCATATAGTTTTGAAAAATAAATAGATCTTGGTTAATGTCTGATTTACATTCTTGGAAAAAATGCAACGTAAAGTTTCATGCATTAGAACTTTCATCAAAAAATGATAGCCATGTAATGTTAGACCCTTTTACATTAAATAAATCCTTGACCTGATATTATTTATATTTGATGAATACCCCTCTGGAACATTTACATCATTCATGAAGTTTCAAAACAGATATCTCTCATAGTTGGAAAGTGTATAAGCTGGTGAGGAAGAAAAGTCTATTTTTCACCCTTCACTAGTGCCAACACTTCCCATATTCCTATGTCAATCATGTACAACCTATACTCAATTCCATCCTTTTTTATAAAGTGAATTTAGAAAATTTCCAATGACACTATCACATATATTTTTTTCAACATGAAAAATATCAAGAAAATGTCTGATGTACAGAAAATTCTAATATGGTAATTCAAAAAAGATGATCACTTTTTATAACAAATTTTCATAAGGTTTTTCAAAAAAGGTTTACCAAAATAAATTTCCATGTCTTTTACTTTCTCAAATAGTTGATCACCTATTAGTGGAGACAGTGCGGTATGTTCTTCTAAAATCCCATTGAATGATGTCATCCAAGATCAGTATCTATGTCATCAGGGTAGAAATATATAATATCCAAGAAATATATTCTTCAATAAATGTTTCAACCTAATTAACTATATTCCTTGTTCATAAATGAGACACCCTTGAGTTCCTTTGATGATATATATTGAAAATGTTACATAATGTTGAAAGTAATTTATCATCCCTTAAAATTTGGCTCCCAGCGTAAAATCTTCATTTCTATAATCATCGTACAATGTAACACTTGAATCCCACAATAATTTTAAATCTTTGATAAACAGAGCCAAATAATAATCAATATCATTACTCGATTGTTCTGGTCCTGATATAAGCATAGATAATATAATGTATTTTCATTTCATGCATAACCACTGTGGAAAGATATAATTTACTAACATAAAAATTCATGTGTTGTGAGTGATTCATTGAAAACCAAAAGGATTCACTCTATCTATAAATAGAATAAGATGAAGGTTTCTTAACTCATTTCCAAATTCAGGATACCCAGGATCAATTCTATTCCACTGAGGAGAGTCTTCTAGGTAAAAAATTTCCCCATATTTATTTCCTATATTTACATAACATATCAATTTATTTATAGTATCCTCACTTATATATAGGAAACTAAACCTTGGAATGATAAGAAAGTACCAAACAACTTTCATAGGACCTAATTCATCTTTCTCGTATCGAGAAGCACCACACTTTAGGAATTCTTTAAGTGATTTTTAGTCCTTTAAAAACAGTATAAATTCATTTTTATAGGTATGTATTCTTTCACATATCATACCCATCAAACATAGCATTTGTTTAGCATTATATATTTGGCTAGGAAGCTCATTATCTTCTGTGAGTATATCATTCAAGAGAGAAATTAGTTTAGTAAAACTGGAATCACTCCATCTATTTCCAACTTTTAAATTATAAAGCTTCAATACGGCTGAAAATGTTTTATATTTAGTAAAACCAACATACAATGGAGTCTTTGTGAAACTCTTTAACTTCTTGAAATAAATTGGACAATCACGAATTTCATCTTCAATTGTAATCATAACTAGAAAATTCACCTATGGCCACAGTTCCAAATCGTGGATGTAGGCCCTAAAACCATGGAAACAGTATATGGCCATGGTTTCGGAAAACCATGGCCACTATCATCGTGGTAGTATGGGAAATTTCCAAGGTTAAACTGTGGAATTAGGGGGGTTACTACCACAGTTTAAATCTTTGATTTAGGGGGCCTACTGATATATTTTTAATCGTGTCCTTAGGGCCCTTAGTTCCATAATTTAACCATGTATATATAATTTACATGGTATAAAAAACTCAGTCCCCCCCCCAATTCTCCTCCCCCACAACCAGTTTCCCCTTCCCCCTACCAATCCCCCCTACCCCTTGATAACCCCATTTCACACCACTTCCCCCCTATTTCCCCATCCCCACTGCCAGTTTCCCCTCTCCCTACCAGTCCCCCCTTCCCCTGGATAGCCCCTTTCACCCCCTAGATAGCCCCATGAACCCCCCTGACACCCCCTTTCACCCCATGAACACCCCCCCCTCGTGCAACCCCAATACCCCCTATGGACATCCCCATTGAACCCCATATACATCCCCCTTGCACCCCCTTCAACACCCCCTGCACCCCCATGCCCCGCTGGACATCCCCTTGCACCCCATTGAACACCCCCCCCCCCATCGCACCCCCATGCCCCCTGGAGAGCCCCCGTTTACCCCCCTTGAACCCCCCCCCCCCCCCCCCCCGCCCCCGCACCCGCACCCCCATGGCCCCCTGGAGAGGCCCCTTGTACCCCCTGGACAGCCCCCTTGTAACCCCCTTGACACCCCCTTGCACCCATTGAACACCCACTGCACCCACACACCCCACATGGACAACCCCCCTACACCCCCTGGACAGCCCCCTTCACCCCATTGAACACCCCCCCCCCACACACACACACCCCATGCCCAACTGGATATCCCCTTTCACCACCTTGAACACCCCCCTGCACCCCATGCCCCCCTGGGCAGCCCCCTTGCACCCCCTGGACAACCCCCTACACCACCTTGAACACCCCCCTAAACCCCCATGCCCCCCTGGACATCCCCCTTGAACACCCCTCATACACCCCATGCCCCACTGGACTGCCCCCTTTCACCCCCCTAAACAGCCCCCTACACCCCCCTTGAACACCCCATGCACCCCCATGCCCCATGGACATCCCCCTTGCACCCCCTTGAATACCCCCCATGCACCCCCATGCCCCCTGGATAGCCCCCTTGCACCCCCCTGGACAGCCCCCCCTACACCCCCTGGATAGCCCCTTTCACCCCCTTGAACACCCCCCCCCCACACACACACACCCATGGCTCCCCTAGACAGCCCCCTTACACCCCCCCCCCCCCCCCGTAGTACCCACCCTCTCCCATACCTATTCATGAATCCAATATGGTGAAGACATACCAAACCATTTGGTGAAATTTTGTAGATCCTGGGTTGAAATCTAGTGTCATGTCATCCAATTAAACTTTATAAATGAGGCTTAACTATATCATAATTCACTACATGAGGCATTACCTCTCGTTTTCCAAGTTAACCCTATTTGGTTCCATTTAACTCATTCAATTCATTAAGTTAACCTTACATCGCCCCCTGGACATCCCCTTGAACACCCCCCCCCCATGCACACCCATGGACCCATGAAACCCCCCCTCCGGGGCACCCCCTTCACCCCTCCCCATGCCCCATGCACCCCCCCACCCCTCCCCCCACTACCCCCCCCCCACACTCTACCCATACCCCTTGCAAAAGAACCTAGAACACCCTCCCCCCACCTGCTAGTTCCCCCATTACAGTCCCCCCACCCCACCTTTTCCTCCCCTTCTAGTCCCCCCCTGCACCCCCACCCACCCTTCCCCTTGCACCTCCCCCCCTTCCCCTCTCTCCTTCCAATCCCCTCCCCCCATCCCCCTACCAGTTCCCCCCTCCCACCCTACCTTTCCTTCCCCTTGATAGTCCTGCCCCCTACAGATTTCCCCTTCCCCCTACGCCTTCTAGTCCACCTCCCCCCTACCAGTCCCCCCTTGCACCCCCTACTAGTCACCTTCCCCTACCATTTCCCCCCCTCTCCCTACCAGTTTCCCCTCCCCCCTGCCAGTACCCCCCACCCACCCTGCCCCTTGCACCCCCTCCCCCTACCAGTCCTCCTCCCCCTACCAGTTCCTCCTCTTCCACTGAACCCTAACCCTGCCCCTTGCAAAAGAACTCAACACACCCTCCCCCACCTGCTAGTTCCCCCTACCAGTCCACCCCCACCCCCACCTTATTCTCCCCCTTCCAGTCCCCCCCCCCCCCCTCTACACCCCCACCCACCTTGCCCCTTGCACCGCCTACCAGTCCCCTCCCCCCTCCCCCTGCCAGTTCCCCCTCCCCCTTCCAGTCCTTCCCCCCACCCCCACCCCACCCTGCCAGTTTCCCCTCCCCCTGCCCATTCCAGTCCCCCTCTCCCCATGTCATCCCCCCTTGCACCCCCTACATGTCCCCTACCCCCTTCCTGTTTCCCCCATCCCTCTACCAGTTCCCCCCTACCCCTGCAAGTCCCTCCCCCCCACCCCTGCAAGTCCCCCCCCCCCACCCTTCCAGTTTCCCTCCACCCAACCCCTTCCAATCCCCCTCCACCCTACTCCTACCAGTCCTCCTCCTTACTAACATCCCAACCCATTGTCTTATATCAGTTTAGAGGATCTACTATCCATTGGTGAAATTTACCAAACACTAAATATATTTCATGGGTTTAAAAACAATGTTACAAAATGAGATTGATTTACTCTATTTATCACACAAAAGACCAACGTGGTACTCAATATCCAAATTAAATTATACACTAAAGCTAATTACATATAAAGAATTAAACAACTCCAAATATAAAAACACATAACTGCACTTACATGAGTCTCCCTATATGAAAAACTATCAATGAAGTATGGAACCAACTCACAGGTACCTACAACACAAGGTATAAATTAGTAGTGCTCATCCCCAAAAATTATAGTAAAACAAAACATCTTAGAAAATTCACAAAGAATATGACTTGATAAAAAATAACAGTGTAGTCATATAACCAATAATAATAGAATAAATGTACCAAGTATAGGAAAACAAAATCGGTCTCCAACTGAACTAATGTGCGATAGATAAACAATATTTCTTGTGATGATCCACATTTCATCATATAGTAGGTTCTCATTTGGGTTTCCATTGAGATTTTCTATAAATATCTACGATGAAGTCATTCTCATAAAGACACCCCCCTCCTAAAAGCCCCCCCTCCCTCCTGGACACCCCCCCCCCACCATCCAACCCCCACCCACTGCAGTAGCCCCCACACCCCACTATAGCAGCCCCTGTACCCCACCCTCCAACCCCTACACAATACAGTAGCCCCCACACCCCACTGTAGAAACCCCCACACCCCACTGCCACCCCCTACAACAACCAGACTACCCCTGCTCCTCCCCAGTAGTTATCCTTCCTCTGGACACCCCCCCAACCCCCTACAGTAGCCCCCACAACCCCCTGCCACCCTCCACCCCCCCCCCCCCCCTCCCACTAGCCACCCCCCCCCACAACCCACTGCAGCAGCCCCCTTACCCCCTGCAGCAGCCCCCCTACCCCTGGAAACCCCCAACCCCTGGCCACCCCCCACATCGAAACATATGATGGTCTCAAACTAATATGCACTAATATAAAATTCGTCTAGGGAATGCAACATCCCTTTAAAACTCTACAGAAAAGTTATTTTTGTTCATATATAAGACATCACCCTTGATTATCCAAATTAACTAGATTAAATGCATTAATATATTTCAACCCAAGTCTCCCACAATGAATATCATGACACATAACCTACCACCTGACCTAGTATAGAGGTCTTCTACTTGGTTCTCCTCCCCAAAAATATTTAGAAATAAAATAATAAAAAATTCACAAACGTATTTAGTAAAATATGAATTCATATTATAATAAAAATAAGAAAAGACAATGACACTGTGTAGATTAAAATTATCTTCCCCACCATGGATAAAAGTTTCCATTTATATCCACAAATCATATTAGCCACCCACTCCTTCAACCAGTGAAAAGCATCCACATGTGACCAACATATAATAAGTTGATAGCCCATATATATTTCATGATAAACATGAAAAAAAACTCAACACAAAAAACAAAACTGGAATGAAATAAGAAAATATAGGACATACAGATATGATTCACTATTTAGTTACCCATTTTCTACCCTTTTCCTTTTTCTCACAATGGTCTCCCCATTCACCACCCAAAGAATAAATTGATCCTTTTTATCCAATTTTAACAGATCCAGTTCAAGATTATCTAAGATAACTCTCAGAATAACAGCAGAAGTAAGATATTTCAGTAAAATATGGGCATTATATGTAATCCAAAATTCATAGGATCCGATCTTAATTTTATATTCTCATATAATTCATGTCACAGGTGAAATAAATCTTCAATAACTGCAAGGAAAACAGCAGTGTAAATACCTGAAAATCATCGTAGAAAAATGAAAATTGGGATTTGAGGGTGAGCGTACTTTGCTCTGGTGTACCTGCAAGAGCAGAAGAGAATCTAAAATTACCTGGCTTCAAGCCATCAACCATTGACAGAATTGACCATTGAAGTTCCTCCATTGAAAACAGCATCAGCTCTTTGTTCACAAAGTCATTGTACTTGATAAGCTTCTGCATTTGATCAAGGTAAGTGTCATCTTGACAATCCCCCCTGCCCCTGCCCCTACCAGTCCCCCCAACTCCTACCCTTTCTAGTCCCCCATGCCCCTGCCCCTACCAGTCCCCCCTTCCCCTACCCCTGCCAGTCCTACCCCTTCTAGTTTTCCCCCTCCAGTTTCTCATCCCCCTACTAGTCTTACCCCTTCCAGTTTCCCCTCCCCCAGAACAAATGTACAGTATACAAATACACCATACACATACACCTAAAACGAATTCCAAAAAATATTACAACATATCACTTCCACATAAGTAAAAACAACTAATAAATATAAAATTGAAATTTTATAAACAATAAAAACAAAATGATAGATGCAAAAACTGTCAATAATGTCACTCCAAAATGTCATCTGAATCTTCATCATAATAAGCACCTATATCAACAACATCAATGTGTGTACCACAAATAGCATCAACATCATTACTATCTGCAACATCTTCAGCCTCTCTACCATCAGTTACATCTTCAGCCTCTCCACCATCAGCAGCATCTTCAACCTCTCCACTAGAATCTTTAGCTACACAATCATCTCTATCCTAATACATCGAGCACATAATCAATAAATATCCATCCAATGTTGCTTACCTATCTAGAAGAAGTGAAGATAATGTGGCTAATATCAACTTGAACAATTGTTCATTTTCTTTTTTCTGTGTCTTTTGAGACTCTTGTCTAACTTCTTACTTTGTTGTCTCAATGGAAGCATGCAATTTTTCTTCAGTAACCATTCCTGCAATATTTATAGAAGATTAAATACCCGATGACCAATATTTAGACGACATGATTTTATTTCCGGGTTTAAAAAAACTTTTCCACTGTGTTTGTTGCCAATAACGTGATGTAAATAATCGTTTGGTCCAAATGTGTCTGGTTCCTTTTCCATTAGATCTTGAAGAGAATTATATAAAAGGGCATTACCATTTTAATATGTAATCAAAATAAATAAATAAGTGTAGTTATATGTCCATTGAAATGCTCATAGGTGTTATGAGTAAAATGTCTACAGCCTCCTTTTTTATGAAATCTAGACCACAACAAAAGTAGCATATGTCCTTTTATATTATTTATAATACTTTAAAGAGTTGGTATAATTTATATTAGTATCTTTGGATGTTGTTTTGGTTTACAGATATATTAGTAGTGGTTATGGACCTATTTGAGAGTCTAAATATTCTTTAATCCTCTATAGATAAACAAGATTATATGATCAGTATAAAAGAAATGAAAAGGTTATTTAAAAAATATTCTAGATTGAATGGATTTCAGATGCCCTTTTTAAAACTTATGAAGAATTGATATTATTGAATTATCATTAGGAATACTAAAGAGAGTAGAAAATAATGTATTGTCCTATATAATACCATAGGAAAAAGTTATATAATTAACTCAAGCATTCTCATTCTCTATGACTATGACACAACTCATATAGTTTTCAGTGAATGAAACTGCATACTAAAAGAAAAAAATTTAAGAACATTCTTACAATTTATTTTTTACATTACCTGATTCAAAACAGTTTCATCTTTCTTTTTCCTAATAGAACAAAACAATAATAATTAGAGAACACCTCCTTTGATATTTAATGCCAATTTCTACATGAAAAATGAACATAAATCAATGAAAAAATACATATATGTTCAATGTTAAATCATATATTACCTGTGACAGTTCATGATCCGATAGAGTAGTTAACCCCGGAGTATGATTATATATCATGACACCCTTATTTATTATGTTTTATTGCTTAAATAAATTTGGTGTTCTATGTTTTATCAATCTGGAGTGAAACTAGTTTTTTTAAAATAATTTAGTTTGCGTTTGTTTTGTTTGGCGGTGTGTTATTATGGTATGAGTGTGTTTCTGTTGAGAACTTCGTATCTGGTCAATTGATAGTGTTTTGTATGTTGTGTAGTTAGTTTATTATTTTGTATAAATGGTAAATATGGTGTTCTTAATGTGGCGTTGTGTGCATCTGGTAATTAAAGAAGGTTGAAATTGGTTTTGTGTGCAAAGCTGTGTTATACTCTTTAAAAATTGGTTTATGAAAATTTAGAAAGATACCTTAAATAATTTTTAAGGATAAAAAGTTGTTTTAATTAAATTGTGTAATGGTTTTTAATGTGCATTTGTTTCTAAAGAGGGGATTTTGAGTATTTTCTCGGTTTGAGGCAGTGAGGTGTTTCCTTGGATCGTTTTATAAATTGCATAATGGTTTATTTAAGTTGTTGGATGGTAAAAAAACGTGTTTTGGAAATGGTTTAAACAATGGAACGCATGTTTTGGAAATTGACTCCGGTTAATGTGACGATTTGAAATGGCCTTTGGAAATGGTTAAATTGTTTTTGTGCTTTTCTTTTAATATTTCAATGAGTTTTATGAGTTATGTAAGTGGCACGTCGTT
This sequence comes from Viscum album, assembly GCA_963277665.1. NCBI lineage: Eukaryota > Viridiplantae > Streptophyta > Magnoliopsida > Santalales > Viscaceae > Viscum > Viscum album. Next base: position 62,720,786 of record OY728165.1, on the reverse strand, counting down.
GGTGAAAACCCTTGATGTATTAATTTGAAACACTTAAGGGATTATTTAAGTGTTTAACAGTTTTATTGAATTATATGTGTAGTGTGTTGTACCTCGCTGTGATGATTTTGGGTCGCGGGTATCGAGGATCGCTGCATGTACATGCATACGGTAAGACATATATATAGATATTCCCTCATTGTGCATATTCCCTCATAGCGTAGGGAATATGTGAAATGCAGCTAGGGGTATATATATATATGTATAAATTCAAGTGCGTGTGTGTGCCAAGGATCAGTTTGAATGTTTGTCTTCAAGCATCGACTTGTTGAGGTAGGTCCCCTATGCCTAAGCTTTTAATTTGAAATTCATAATTTCTTGATTGTTTTAAAAATATGTTTTACACTATGCTATATACACATGCTATGGAACCTGATTGTGGTAGCTAGAAACTATTACGCCTTGTATTGGAAAATTGAAAATGTATTTCAAAGCCGTTGGTCTTAAGTGACTTTTCTTGAGAAATGGATTTCTTATGTGGTTTTGAATTGGTAAGAGGTATTTCCAAAGGTGTTTGGCCTTTTGGCCAGTTGATTTTAAAAGGGTGTTCCTTTTTTGTAGTTAAGCATGTTTGGCATCTTAATAATGTTTTATGAAATAGAAAAACCTCTATTGAGGCCCGTTTGGCACTTTGAGATTTGAGTTGCGAAAATAGAAAACCCCTTTTTAGTCATTCCCCTAAATTTGAAAATAAAATGGGATGCAAGTGTTTATGAGTGGTTTGTGATATATGTGCCTAGTGTAAAGGCTTTTGCGTTATTGTGTGATGTAAAGAGGGGGAATGCACTTAAGTAGGGAGTGTGGTGGTGAAAGGTTTAATGAGTTTTAGATAAAGAAAGTGTAATGTACTTGTTTGATTGTTTGATAAAGAAAACTCACCACCATTTGAAATAGAGCACAATGGGAAAACCCCGGGTATCTAGGTGGGTGACCAGGACTAGTACGCTAGATGACATGGCAGGGGTTCGTCCTAGTTTTTCTAGCAGGATTGACGCAACAACACTAACTAAACATATGATCTTCTGAGGGTCGTGGTCTTCTAAGCCACGTTTCACAGAGGTATGAGGTCTTTAGGTTCCCACTTGTTCTAGCTGCCTATAGGGATTACCCATGGTGCTCATTTTTGTCATGCTGTTAACGATGTAACATTCTTTTCAGCTGTTTCATACTTGATTTCTTGTTTGTGAAAACCATATTTTAACCCAAACTGGTTTCTTTTCATTTTTGAAATGTTAATGCATGCTTGAAACCTATTTTGAAAATGTAGTGGGAGTAAAAGGATTTACCTAAAAATGCAAACTCGTTACTTGAATTTGAAAAGAAGGAAAACACTATTTTATTATATCTTATTTTTTTCAAACTGGCATGAATGGATTTCCTACTAAAGGCAGGGGCATAGGATGTGGTTACATTTTTGGATTTCTTACTGAGCATCTCGGTGCCCATGCCTACTTTACTTTTCAGTTTCCGGTTTCTGTCTTGGATCGCTATTGGGAGAAAGTGTAGTTGACGTACCGTGGTGATCCTCAGGTTCACCTGAGGTATGTCACGTTTTGTTTATTCCTTTTTCTGCGGCCACGTTGTTTAGTTCTTTTTCCTTTAATTTATCTGCTTGTTTAGTTTATGTTTATTCATCCATGTCTTGGGCTAAAATTGTTCCCAACTAGTTTATTTTGATGCCCAGCACTAGTTGCCAGCTCTTGGGGATCGGGAACGCCCTTCGGGCCATGTCGCGGACCGGGTCGGGTGTCGGGTCGGATGACGATCTAGCCTGGTTCGTGACATAACGTTTGTAATTTATTATCATTTGTAAAATAAAATAACTTTATTTAATTTTTTTATTTATGGTTATGCCATTTTTGGGATTTCTCACAGGAGGCATGCGCCGACCAAACTTAAGTCGTACTAAGGGTAATCCCGTCATCTTGAATGCAATAGTGTCTTCAAATTTCTAATCTGAGCAATCATTTAAGAGTTATTCCACTTTTTCAGGAAAACTACTTACAGGCACAAACTAAAGCTTAACAAAACTTCAACGGATCATTTCGGTCACTCTGAGCCTCAGAATCATGCGCCATTAGATTTGGCGATCTTGAAATAATTCCATATAATTAAAAAAATTATATGGAATTTCTAGGACATTACACCCCCACCCCCACTCCCCACCCCCACCTTCCCCCCACTGCCCACCCCCTTACCCCACATGTACACCCCCACCTGCACACCCCCCACCCCCCACACACCTGCCCCGCCCCCCACACACACCTGCCCCCCTCCACCTGCACCCCCCATCTGAACCCCCCCCCCCCACCTGCCCCCCACCTGACCCCCACCCCCCCTCACCTGCACACCCCCCTTCCCCCTACACACACACACCTGCACATTGCATGTAACATCCCAGGTGAATAAATAATATGAAATTTTCATATTTATTAATATTTTTGAATAAAATATAAATATTACTTTAAAGGGAATGTTATGTTCAATGGCCCACCCAATACGGAATAATGAGTTTCTTCGAAATCTTATGCTACACACTAATAATATAATATTATTATTTTAAATGGTAGTTAAAGCATATCCATTATAATGACAGTAATGAACATAACTAACTACCAAATGATTATATATTCTTTTCAAATATTTCTTCATTTATCCAATAAATGTTATAGGTTTAAAATGCAAATGAATCCAATTTTAAGCATAAATATTCTAATATTATTTAATAGGTCGACTAACCCCCATTTGATGGAGAACCCTTTTTTAAATCTATTTTTGCAAATTTTATATTTTACATTTTACAATATAAAATCCTTCTTTAGAATAAAGACATCAAAATTTACTTTGTGTAAATTTTTGTTATTTTTTCGATAAAGTTCATTTTTTTAATGAGTAGTGAAAATGTTGTATTTTAATTCAAAACATCCTTTTAGTTTAATTTATTTATAAGGTAAGATTATATTTTTAATTGGTTTTGAAGTGTAGTTAAAATTTATTTTTACCATTTAATCCAATAGGGTTAATTTTAATTAATTTCACTCTGAAATTGGACATAAACAAGTGTCAGTCTTTTAATAGATATTGTTTCTTAAAAACAGGCTATTTGTTTTGACAGAGGTAATTGATTAAAAAATTAATTAATGAAACTTCTATGTTTTTAATATGGTAAAAATGGTATCATTTTTGAATTTGGAATATCAAATATATCTTAGGGTGAATTTTTGGTATTTTTCTCACAAATGTTCATTTTCAATGAATACTGAAAAATACTGCAATTTAATTCAAAACTACCTTTTCATCCAATTTATTTATATAGTTAGATTATCATTTTAATTGGTTTTAAGGTTTAATTTAATTATATATTTATCATTTAATACAATTTTGGTCATTGTATGCAATTTTACTTCTAAATTGGATGTAAAAAAATCAATCTTTTGATAGATTTGACTTCTAAAAAACACGTCTTTGGTTTTAACAATGGGAATTATTTTAAATTAATTACTGAAACTAATGTGTTTGTAATTTGATAAAATGGATTCCATATTTGGAATCAGAATGTCCAAATTATTTAATTAAGACTCTTTTGTTTTTGGACATTATTAATAGTAGCGACGATAATTTTCATTAATTATCGTGTTTAATTAGTAATCGGGTAGTTAAGGGTAATAAAATAATATCATAAAAATATAAAATGAACCCAAAATGTGTCCTAAGGATATTGGTGGTGTCATTTTCTACCATGGGATGCCTTGTTCCAACCTTGGGACCCCATGTAATCACTTCAATGTGATAGTGACCTTTTATCATATTTTTTAATGAAAGGAAAATGTAACCAAATTATGTATCACCTAACTAAAAGAATTTTAATTTTGATTAGATAAATTATATATTTGAATATAAAATTATTTGGAAAGATAAAAATATTTTCTACATGATGGTAATTTTTTATAATTTTTAGACATTAAATAAATAAATTTATTTATGACACAGTGATGATGCAGTGATTACCTAATTAATGAATGATTTAAATAAAATGATAAGATAAGTTAAAATATAGTACTTACACTTGTAAAAAACCTATTGGATGGGTGGATTTCAAACCCTTATCACCATATCCTCGAAATTTATAATTGTGGGATCTTTAATATCCGAAAATCATTTTATAAGTAAAGTATCCTTTCAAGACTTTCCAAGAGTTCCCCTCCTCCCTCTTATAAAAGGCCCCCACCTCTACCCCCTAACCCACACCTCTGAAGACTTTGGATCGACCACAGTCAAATAATTTTATCTCTCCACATATCTCTCTTCATCCTATAATCATTACCTTAGGCAGAAAGCTCTTCAAGGAACCCTTTTGGTTCAAACCAAGGGGAGTTACCTGATTTAAAGGTAATGTATTTTCTTATATTCTTTTGTTTTACTTTGCTCCTCCAACTCCTTAAACTCTTTTTATTCATTTATTTTGTAACAAAATCAGTATATTAAATATACTAGGATGTTTCTATGATAATTATTCAAGCTACACTTACACACACCTCCGTCTAATGGTTAAAGGACATACTGTTTCTGTGGATGGCGAATTACTGCCTCACGAAACGATGATCGTTCTATCTTCTCCTACCACCTCTCATGGTGGCCATTATGATGGAAATAGATTTATTTATGATATATATTATATTTATTTCCTATCTATTCTTCTTTATTTTACATTTAAATCATACCTTTATTCTTTTCATGTTGTGAAAATGTGATATCTTCATTTGAGGAAGTGTGGACTACTGCCCCCTCAAGTGATGTGACACGTTCATGAAATACATGGAATTTATAAAGAATGAAATTAATGAACGTGTGTGACCTATAAAACATATATGTTATTCTTTTATTATAATATCTATATATATATATCTCATTTAGTTTTAAATCCATTAATTTGACAAAGAAATGAAAGTAGTGTTCATGCGTACGTACGGCCTACCGTCTCCATGAACGGTGCATTTCATTTTTATCTCCAAATGTAATGGAATAGTATAAATTGAATATATAATGGATATATATTATAATTAAATCATAAATGACATTCTGTAGATGATTTACTTATAACTACATGGGAAATTCATTTCAAACAAGTTTATTTTTGACTCATATACCGAACATGGACAAAAACGTCTGATATGAACTCACATACTTAAAAAATTATTATAACATTATAATATGTGATATGAATTTAATAATAAACTTTAAAGGAGGTACTTAAGCAATTATTAATTGACCAACATTTATTATTCAAGAATATAATGAAACGAACAAGACAAGTCAGACTTGAGGTAAGGGATCCAACTTCTCTCTCTTTCTTTTTAAGTACTCTCTTTTATATCACTTCTTTTAAGCTCCTCTTTCTTATGTTGGAATATTTTCTCCTATATTTCTCTTACTGTAATTTTTATTTTCATATGATGAGAGACCCTAATTGATATCTTCAATCCATTTTTGAAATTTTTATGTGGCGTCGTTAGGCTGCTGAATTTTCATAAGGGGATATCTTAACTCACTTTTAATTCTGTGAGATCTCCATTGTTATCCACTTATTTATTGAATGTGGTGTATTGTGTTATTCTATATGATATATATTATCATGATTCTATTCATGCTATTCTTTTATTCCTATTGTGTTTATTATCTTTTGGTCATACGACTCGATTGATTACAATGAGGTATGAGGTTTTTATCTCACTTTTTTTCCCGTGATATTCATGCTATATTTGCAACTATTGTCTTTTGTGTGGTGTATGTACTGCCCATTATTGTTTTATTTTTGTAATATAATTTATTTTATGGGTATTTACATATTCATTGTATGACCCTTATTTCATGGGGAATACGTTTCGAAATTTACCCAAATCGGTAAGGAAACTTTTCACCCTCCTCTTTTTAAAATACTTCTTTTTGTTAGGTCTTTAAATTTACATCTTATTTGGTTGGGATAAGTTCTTATATATCCTTATTGATGTAATGGATTTGTCCAAGCGATGAGATAACCTTTTTATCTCTCATCGTCTCATTTTCTAAATTTTAAAAATGACGTCGTTAGGCTATCGAATTTCTGTAAGGGAACTTCTTGACCCAATTTCAATTGTTTGGGTAAAACCTCTACTTATTGATTATGTCATATTATGAATATTTGTGGATGACCTCCGATTGTTTTACACTTAATATCCGATTATTTTAGGTGTATTTATATTTTCCACACATAATCATGTAATTGATGTATCCTTAATCTAAGGATACCAACTTTGTAAGGGGATTCGTCTCAATATCCTTTCATTGGGGAATATTTTGTTTTATACACAACTTTCTTTTATATAGTATATAAATCCCTTTGACTTTAACTTTTATTCAAAATGAATCTTTTCTCTATGATAAATTTTACTAAACAACAAAAAGTATGTTTTTTAACATACGCGGTGACAACGACCTTTCCACCACCCCGAGTATTATTTGATCTTTGGCTTCCTTAACAAGACGTAATGTTTTTTAAAAGGAAAATAAATATCGTATACTCTTTTATGTATTTTTGTTATTGAAAATGGTTTTGGTAATTTTTTTATTATATCAATGTGTTGTATTAATATCTTGTGATTGAAATGTGGAAATGTTATGTTTCCTTTATGCATGTTTTATGTGATACAATTTTTTTATGGTTCTTGGGAATTGTTTAAGAAGACGAGTGATTCTGTGATAAACTAAGGGCGGGTGACCCCGTGATAGCTCTCCAATGCATTGGGTAACGTGAAGGAGTTAAACTCTAAGGTTTCTTCAAAGAGATTCAGGGAATATTCTGTGGTGGGTATTCCAAACGTAACCATGAGGGTTACTCCCTGCGTAAGAATGCTATGAATGCCTCAAGTGACATTTACACCTTATTATTTATAAGAGATATTAATAAATCCTATGATTTCATTAGTTATTTAAAAGTGATTATGTTTTAAGAGTGAAATATGATTTCATTGATTCTTATGTATACATGGGATAATGTTTTCTTTTCGTATTTTTATATCCCTTATTGAGCTTTTTATGCTCACCCAATTTTTTTGAAATGTTTTCCACAGGACATAAAGGTGAATTGGGTCAAGGATGGGATCAAGGAAGGAAATGCTATCTAAAACATGGAACTAGACATGTTTATTTTTAATAGTTTTTATTTTAATAAAAAAAATGGAATCATAGTAGAAGTGCCTACGTTGTAATCTTGTGAGATGTAATAGTTATGTCCAAATCTATAAAACCCTAAACCTGAAAATATCCTCAATGTGAATTATTCATTTAATTCAATATTATGTAATGTTTTAAGGCTGGGTCCTTATAGTTGGTATCAGAGGTAGATTTAGATAAATTTAGAGGTTAGAGTGTTATTTACACATAATTGACAAGTTGTAGATAACCACAATGGTTTGTATATTGGATGGATTCATTGGTGTTTTTATAAAGTTGTAATGAGTTTGATATAACATAGATAAGTATATCTTAGTTTTTATATTCCTCGTTATTATATGATGATTCTAATGATATACTCGCACTGACCTTTTTTGTTTTAGTAAATGGAAAGATCTAGAATGCACCAATGTAACATCGGATGTGAAGAAAACTGTGTCGGTTTTCTGAAAGAACAACTAAATGATATGGGAGCTGCAATGTGAACTCTTGTGGTTTTTCTCAACCAAATATCAAAATTCATGATTAACCACTTGAACCTTGGTGAGTTATCTAATGAATCATGTATGAGATAACCAACTTGATATGGAAGTTCAGGTAATAATTATAAGGTTAACCATTAGGGTTTATATGATCCTTATTTTTGAGGTAATTATGGGTTACTATATGTTATGATGGAAAATGAAAGGATTGAGATAAACTTGAGGGTAAATCATGTTATGGTTATTTTTGAAGATTTTATCTCTTTTTGGGGAATGTTTTAAGAATTATGTTGTTTTTGAAAAAGGGACGACACACAGACCGTGTGACAACCCGTCGCGTCAGACCAAGCTATGGGAATCGAACCCACATCCAAAGTTCGACTGGTATTTATCGCCCACCACTGGACTACATGAATTCACTGGTTAGTATGAAAAATGATTTTTAGTTATATGATCTTATGAATCATGAATAATTTGATTTTGGGTTTTCTATGGAAATTATTATCCTATCATGGAGGATATGTGACGAGGTTAGTTAGTTTTCAGTATGAGACTTTAAGAGTAACAGATGTTATTTGGAGATAAATGTTAAGATTTATCTTGGAAGACTATGTGATTAAATCCTTTAGAGATTTGGGTTTCAATATTAGTTTGGTTTACTTTGAATAATTTTATGGACAATTGTTTATCGAATGGTCTTTGTTGATCTTTGGGTTTTGTTGGACAATTTTTGGAGAGTATGAATAGATTTTCGTTCTATAAAGGATTATCCTTTTTGGGGATTATCTGATCTTATACTAATGTTTTTTTGGTTTTGGTTAAGGTATAAGGACATGGAAAATATATAGTTCATCTTTTGTGGGTTAGGTGATTGTCTAGAAGGTGATTATAGCGCTCTTAATATGAACAAGTCATCCCGAAATACTCATCGTTTGGAGAAAATATGAGTTTGTGTTAGAAATATAGTAATAGATGAAAGTCTACATGAAAAGTGAGTATGTTTCCTTATGATTTAGTTAATCTCATAAATAAATTCCTCTATGAAAAGTAACTTAAAACAAAAAAATTCTGTTAACTTTTCCTACTCAGGAATCAAATACCGTTTAACCCATCATAAGTTTGTGATTTTCTTGAGGTTAACTTTCTCAAAATCATGTTTTCTATCACTCTCCATCAGAACATGACCCGATTATTTCTCCTCCATATCCATGTTTTCATGGAATCCTAGTATGGGTTGACTAGGGTGACCATTGTAATTCTCTTTCTTTCATTTAAAGTGATAGTTTAACTAACTCCTTTCCCAATGTGGGGCTTTCAATGAAATTTCCAAGCCCAATTTTAAAATTGCAAGGATGCAATTCCCAAAAGGGGGAAGGATGTAACATCCCGAGTAAATAAATAATATGAAATTTTCATATTTATTAATATTTGTGAATAAAATATTAATATTACTTTAAAGGTAGTGTTATGTTCAATGGTGTACCCGATACGAAACAATGAGTTTCTTTTAAATCTTACGCTGCACACTAATAATATAATATTATTATTTTAAATGGTAGTTAAGGCCTAGCCATTGTAATGGAATAAATGAATATAAATAACTACCAAATGATTATATATGCTTGTAATTTTTTTTATTTATCCAATAAATGTAAGAGGCTTAAAATGCAAATGAATCCAATTTTAAGCATAAATCGTCTAATATTCTTTAATAGGTCGACTAACCGCCTTTTGATGGAGAACCCTTTTTAAAATATATTTTTGACAATTTTATATGTTATATTTGACAAAATAAAATCCTTCGTTATAATCAAGACATCAAAATTTACTTTGTTTAAATTTTTTTATATTTTCAATTAAGTTCATTTTTTAATGAGTAGTGAAAATGTTGTATTTTAATTCAAAACCTCCATTTAGTAGAATTTATTTACATGGTAAGATTAAATTTTTAATTGGTTTTAATTTTTAATAAAAATATATTTTTACCATTTAATCCAATGGTGGTAATTTGAATTAATTTCACTTTGAAATTGGACATAAACAAGTTTTATTCTTTTAATAAATATTGTTTCTTAAAAATACGCTATTTGTTTTGACAGTGGGAATTGATTATAAAATTAATTAATGAAACATATATGTTTATAATTTGTTAAATTTGATATCATTTTTGAATTTGGAATATAAAATATATATTAGGGTGAATTTTTGGTATTTTTCTGAGAAATGTTCATTTTCAATGAATAGTGAAAATACTGCATTTTAATTCAAAACTACCTTTTCATCCAATTTATTTATATAGTTATATTGCCATTTTAATTGGTTTTAAGGTGTAATTTAATTATATTTTTATCATTTAATACAATTTTTGTCATTTTATATAATTTTACTTTTAAATTGGATGTAAAAACAAATCAATTTTTGATAGATTTTACTTCTTAAAAACCAGTCTTTCGTTTTGACAACGGGAAATATTTTATATTAATTACTACAATTTCTGTTTTTGTAATTTGATAAAATTTATTCTATATTTTTAATCATAAGGTCCAAATTATTTAATTAAAATAATTTTGTTTTTGGACATTATGAATAGTAACGACGGTAATTATCTTTAATTATCGTGTTTAATTATTAATCGGGTAGTTAAGGGTAATAAAATAATATCATAAAAATATAAAATGACCCCAAAATGTGTCCTAATTATATTGATGGTGTCATGGATGACCATGGGATGCCTTGTTACACCCTTGGGACCCCATGGAATCACTTTAGTGTGATAGTGACCTTTTATCATATTATTTTTAAATAATAGGAAAATGTAACCAATGTATGTATCACCTAAGTAAAACAATTTTAATTTTGTTTACATAAATGATATCTTTCAATATAAACATTATTTGGAAATATAAAAATATTTCCTACATGATGGTAATTTTTTTATAATTTTTAGACATTAAATATATAAATATATTTATGACACCGTGATGATGCAGTGATTACCTCATTAATGAACGATTTAAATAAAATGAGAAGATAAGGTAAAATCTAAGAATTAAACTTGTCAAAAACCTATTTTATGGGTGGATTGCAAACCCGTAACACCTTATCCTTGAAATATATAATTTTGAGATCTTTAATATCCGAAAATCGATTTATAAATAAAGTAACTTTTCAAGACATTCCATGAGTGACCCTACTCCCTCTTATAAAAGGCCTTCACCTATACCCCCTTACCCACACTTCTCAAGCCTTTGGCTCGACCAAACTCTCTTCATTTTATCTCTCCAAATACCTCTCTTCATCCTTGAATCCTTACCTTAGGCAAAAAGCTCTTCAAGTAACCCTTTTGGTTCAAACCAAGGGGAGTTACCTGATTTAAAGGTAATGTCTTTTCTTATGTTCTTTTGTTTTATTTTTCTTCTCCAACTCCTTAAACTATTATTATTCCTTTCTTTTGTAGCAAAAACAGTATCTTTAATATACTAGGATGTTGTTATGAGATGTATTCAATCTACACTTACACACACCTCCATCTAATTGTCAAAGAACATACTATTTCTGTGGATGGTGAATTACTGCCTCATGAAACGATGATTGTTCTATCTTCTCCTACCACATCTCATGGTGGAAATTATGATGGAACTATATTTATTATTGATATATATTATATTTATTTTCTCTCTATTCTTTTGTATTTTACATTTAAAACATACCTTTATGCTTTTCATGTTGTGCAAATGCGATAATTTCATTTGAGGTACTGTGGACTACCGCCCCATCAAGTGATGTGACTCGTTCATGAAATTCATGGAATGTATAAAGAATTAAATTAATGAAAATATGTGACTTATATAACATATATATTATACTATAATTATAATATATATATATATATATATATCATTTAGTTTTAAATCCATTAATGTGACAAAGAAATGAAAGTAGTGTTCATGCGTACGTACGGCCTACCGTCTCCATGAACGGTGCATTTCATTTTCTATCTCCAAATGTTATGTAATAGTATAAAATGAATATATAATACATATATATGATATTTAAATCATTAATTCCATTCTGGAGATGATATACTTATAACTACATGGTAAATTCTTTTCAAATAAGTTTATTTTTGACTCATATACCGAACATCGACAAAAATGTCTGATATGAACTCACATAATTAACTAGTTATTATAATATTATAATATGTGATATAAATTGAATAATAAATTTTAAATTTGGTCCTTAATCAATTATTAATTTACCAAAGTTTATTATTCAGGAATATAAAGAAACGAACAAGACAAGTTGGACTTGAGGTAAGGGATCCAACATCTCTCTCTTTCTTTTTAAGTACTCTCTTTTATGTCACTTCTTTTAAGCTCCTATTTATTATGTTGGGGTATTTTCTCTAATATTACTCTTACTGTAATTTTTATGTTCATATGATGAGATACCCTAATTGATATCTTCGATCCATTTTTGGAATTTTTATGTGGCGTTGTTAGGCTGCCGAATTTTCATAAGGGGATAACTTATCTCACATTTAATTCCGAGAGATATCCATTGTTCGCCACTTCTGTATTGCATGTGGTGTATTGTGTTCTTCCATATGATATATATTATCATGATTCTATTCATGGTATTCTGTGATTCATATTGTATTTATTATCTTTTGGTGATACGACTTGATTGATTACAATGAGGTATGGGGTTTTTATGTCACTTTTTGTTCTCGTGTGATTCATGCTACATTTGCCACTATTTCCTTTTGTGTGGTGTATTTACTAACAATTATTTTATTCTTTGTGTAATATAATTTAATTTATGGGTATTTACATCTTCATTTTATGACCCTTATTTCATGGGGTGTATGTTTCGAAAGTTACCCAAATCGGTAAGGGAACCTTTCACCCTCCTCTTTTTAAAAGAATTCTTTTTGTTAGGTATTTTATTTTACAACTTCTTATGTTGTGTTATGTTATTATATATCCTTATTTTTGTAAATGATTTTTCCATGTGATGATATACCCTTTTTATCTCTCATCGTCTCATTTTCTGAATTTTAAAAATGACGTCGTCTAGGCTGGCGAATTTCAGTAAGGGAACTTCTTGACCCAATTTCAATTCTTTGTGTCAAACCACTACATCTTTATTATGTTGTACTATGAATATGTGTGGATGACCTCCAATTGTTTTACACTTAATATCCTCTTATTTTAGGTGTATTTATATTTCCACACATAATCATGTAATTGATTTATCCATAATCAAAGGATACCGAATTTGTAAGGGGCTTCGTCTCAATCTACTTTCATTGAGGCATATTTTATTTTATACACAACTTTCTTTTATACAATGTATACAACCATTTGACTTTTACTTTTATTCAAAAGTATTCTTTTCTCTATGAAGCGTTTTTCTAATCGAAAAAAGTATGTTTTTTTAACATACGTGGTGACAACGACATTTTCGCTGCCGTGGGTATTATTTGATCATTAGCATCATTTACAAGCCGTAATTTTTTTAAAAGGAAAATAAATACCATATACTCTATTATGTATTTTGGTATTGAAAATGGTTTTGATAATGTTTTTATTATTTCAATGTGTTATATTGATAGCTTGTGATTTAAATGTGGAAATTTTATGATCCCTTTATACATGTTTTATGTCATACGATTATGATATGGTTCTTGGGAATTGTTTATGAAGATGGGTGGTTCCATGATAAACTAAGGGTGGGTGAGCCTGTGATATCTCTCCAATTAATTGGGTAATGTGAAGGAGTTAAATGCTAAGGATTCTCTGAATAGATTTATGGAATATACTGTGGTGGTTATTCCAAACGTAACCATGAGGGTTACTCCCTATGTAAGAATTTTATTAATGCCTCAAGTTACCTTTACATCTTATGGTTTTTATGAGTTATTCATAAAACATATGATCTCATTAGGTATGTTAAAGTGCTTATGTTTTAATAGTAAAGTATGATTTAATAGATTCTTATGAATACATGGACTAATGTTTTCTTTCCATATTTTTATATCCCTTACTGAGCTTTTTATTCTCACCCCATGTTTTTGAAATGTTTTCCATAGGACTTAAATGTGAATAGGGTCAAGGATGGGATCAAGTAAAGACATGCAATCTAAAACATGGAACTAGACATGTTTCTTTTTAAGTGTTTTTATTTTTTTGAAAAAAATTGAAACTGAGTAGAAGTGCCTACTTTGTAATCTTGTGAGATGTAATAGTTATGTCCTAATTCTCTAAAACTCTAAACCTGAAAAGATCCTCAATGTGAATTATTCATTTAATTCAATATTATGTAATGTTTTATGGCGGGGTCCTTATAGTTGGTATCAGAGGTCATTTTAGATAACTTTAGAAGTTAGAGTGTTATTTAAGCATAAGTGACAAGTTGTAGATAACCACAATGCTTAGTATATTGGATGGATTCATTGGTTTTCTTCGAATGTGGGAATGAGTTTGAGATAACTTGGATAATTATATCTTAGTATTTATCTTCCTCATTATTATATTATGATATTAATGATATACTCACACTGACCTTTTTGGTTTTAGTAAATTTCAGGATCTAGCAGGTACAAAAGTAACAACAGATGTGAAGAAACTTTGACGGTTTTCTGAAAGAACAACTGAATGATATGGGAGTTGCAATGAAAACTCTTGTGGTTTTTCTCAACCAATTATCAAAATTCATGATTAATCACTTGAAACATGGTGAGTTATCTAATGAATCATGTACAATATAACCAACTCGATGTGTAAGTTCAGGTAATAATTATAAAATTAACCATTACAGTTTATATGATAGTTACTTTTGAGGTAATTATGGGTTACTATATGTTATGATAAAAAATGAAAGTCATGAGATAAACTTGAGTTTAAATCATGTTATGGATATTTTTTAAGATTTAATCTCTTTTTGGGGAATGTTTTAAGAATTATATAGTTTTGTAAAAAGATACAACATGCAGATCGTGTGACAACACGTCGCGTCGGACCAAGCTGCGGGAATCGAACCCACTACCAAAGTGTGGCTGGTATTTATCGCCTACCACTGGACTATGTGAAGTCCCTGGTTAGTATGACAAATTCATTTTAGTTATATGATCTTATGAATCGGGAATAAGTTTATTTTGGGTTATCTATGGAAATGATTCACCTATCATGGAGGATATGTGACTAGGTTAGTTACTTTTCAGTATGAGACATTAAGAGTAACTGATGTTATTTAGAAATAAATGTTAAGATTTATCTTGGAAGACTATGTGATTAAATCCTTCAGAGACTTGGGTTTCAATCTGTGTTTGGTTTACTTTGAATAATTTTATGGACAATTTTTTATAGAATGGTCTTTTTTGAACATTGGGTTTTGTTTGACAAATTTTGGAGATTAAGAATAGATTTTCTTTCTATAAAGGATTATCCTTTTTGGGGATTATCTGATCTTGTAATAATTTATTTTTTGGTTTTGGTTAAGGTCTAAAGACATGGTAAATATATAGTTCATCTTTTGTGGGTTAGGTGATTCTCTAGAAGTTGATTATAGAACTCTTAATATGAACAAGTCATCCTGAAATACTCATCGTTTGGAGAAAATATGAGTTTGTGTTAGAAATCTAGTAAAAGATGAAAGTCTACATAAAAAGTGAGTATGTATCCTTATGATTTAGTTAAGCTCATAAATAAATTCCTCTATTAAAAGTAACTTAAAACAAAAAATTTGTCTGTTAACTTTTCTTACTGGGGAATCAAATACCGTTTAACCCATCATAAGTTTGTGATTTTCTTGGGGTTAAGTTTCTCCTAATCATGTTTTCTATCACTCTCCACCAAAACATGACACGATGTTTTCTTCTCCATATCCATTTTTTCATGAATCCTAGTATGGGTTAACTCAGGTGACCTTTTTACTTCTCTTTATTTCTTTTAAAGTGACAGTTTAATTGACCCCTTTTCCGATGTGGGGCTTTCAATGAAATTTCCAAGCCCAATTTTAAAATTGCGAGAACGCAATTCCCAAAATGGGGGAAGCATGTAGCATCCCAAGTAAATAAAGAGTATGACATTTTCATATTTATTAATATTTGTGAATAAAATATTAATATTACTTTAAAGGGAATGCTATGTCCAATGGCGTACCCAATACGCAATAATGAGTTTCTTTGAAATCTTACGTTGCACACTAATAATATAATAATATTATTTTAAATTGTAGTTAATGTCTAGACATTGTAATGGAAGGAATGAATAGAACTAACTACTAAATGATTATATATGCTTCTAAAATAGTTTTTTATTTATCCAATAAATTTTAGAGGCTTAAAATGAAAATCAATCCAATTTTAAGTATAAATCTTCTAATATTCTTTAATAGGTCAACTAACCGCCTTTTGATGGAAAACCCTTTTTTAAATCTATTTTTGACAATTTTAAATGTTATATTTGACAAAATAAAATCCTTTTTTATAATCAAGACATAAAAATTTACTTTGTGTTAATTTGTTTTTATTTTTTCGATAAAGTTCATTTTTGTAATGAGTAGTGAAAATGTTGTATTTTAATTCAAAACCTCCTTTTAGTCTAATTTATTTATATGGTCAGTTTATCTTTTTAATTGGTGTTAAAGTTTAATTAAAATATATTTTTACCATTTAATCCAATGGTGGTAATTTTATTAATTTCCCTTTGAAATTGGACATAAACAAGTGTCAATCTTTTAATATATATTGTTTCATAAAAACACACTATTTGTTTTCACAGCGGGAATTGATTATAAAATTAATTAATGAAAATTATATGTTTTTAATTTGGTAAGGTTGATATTATTTTTGAATTTGGAATATCAAATATAGCTTAGGGTGAATTTTTGATATTTTTCTGACAAATGTTAATTTTCAATGAATAGTGAAAAATATTGCATTTTAATTCAAAACTACCTTTTCATACAATTTATTTATATAGTTAGATTATCATTTTAATTGGTTTTAAGGTTTAATTTAATTATATTTTTATCATTTTATACAATGTTAGTCATTTTAGGTAATTTTACTTTTAAATTGGATGTAAAACATATCAATCTTTTGATAGATGTTATTTCTTAAAAACCCGTCTTTGGTTTTGAAAACATGAATTATTTTAAATTAATTACTGAAATTTATATTTTTGGAATTTTATAAAATGGATTCCATATTTGGAATCATAAGGTCCAAATTATTTAATTATGACTTGGGTTTTTTTACATTATGAATATTAAGGATGATAATTATCTTTAGTTATCGTGTTTAATTAGTAATCAGGTAGTTAAGGGTAATAAAATAATATCATAAAAATATAAAATTACCCGAAAATGTGTCCTAATTCTATTTGTGGTGTCATGGCCGACCATGGGATTCCTTTTTCCATCTTTGAGACCCCATGGAATTACATTAGTGTGATAGTGACCTTTTATCATATTTTGTTTATGAAAGGAAAATGTAACAAAAGTATGTATCACCTAAGTAAAACAATTTTGATTTTGTTTACTTAAATTATCTCTTTGAATATAAAAATTATTAATAAATCTAAAAAAAATTCCTACATGATGGTAATTTTTTTATAATTTTTAGACATTAAATAAATAATTTTATTTATGACATCATGATGATGTAGTGATTACCTCATTAATGAACGATATAAATAAAATGAGAAGATAAGGTAGAATATAAAACATAAAATTGTCAAAAACCTATTGGATGGGTTGATTTCAAGCCCTTGTCACCTTATCCTCGAAATATATAATTTTGGGATCTTTAATATCCGAAAATCATTTTATAAATAAAGTAACTTTTCAAGATTTCCAAGAGTGCCCCTCTTCCAACTTATAAAAGGCACCCAACTTTACCCCCTTACCCACACCTCTAAAGCCTTTGGTTCATCCATACTCTGCTCATTTTATCTCTCAACATCCCTCTTTTCATCCTAGAAGCATTACCTTAGGATGAAAGCTCTTCAAAGAACCCTTTTGGTTCAAACCAAGGGAAGTTACCCAATTTAAAGGTAATGTCTTTTCTGATGATCTTTTGTTTTATTTTGCTTCTCCAACTCCTTAAACTCTTTTTATTCATTTCTTTTGTAACAAAACAAGTATATTCAATATACTAGGATGTTGTTATGAGAAATATTCGAGATACACTTACACACACCTCCATATAATGGTTAAAGTACATACTGTTTCTGTGGATGGCGAATTACTACCTCACGAAATGATGATTGTTCTATCTTCTACTAACACCTCTCATGGAAGCCATTATGATGTAACTATATTTATTTATGATATATATTATATTTATTTCCTCTCTATGCTTCTGTATTTTACATTTAAAACATACCTTTCTGCTTTTCATGTTGTGCAAATGCTATAATTTCATTTGAGGAAGTGTGGACTACCGCCCCCTCAAGTGATGTTACTCGTTCATGCAATACATGGAATGTATAAAGAATTAAATTAAGGAACATATGTGACCTATATGAAATATATATTATCATTTAATTATAATATATATATATATATATATATATATCTCATTTAGTTTTATCTCCATTAATTTGACAAAGAAATGAAAGTAGTGTTCATGCGTACGAACGGCCTACCGTCTCCATAAACGGTGCATTTAATTTTTTATCTCCAAATGTTATGGAATATTATAAAATGTATATATATTGTATATATATGATATTTAAATCATTAATTCCATTCTGGAGATGATTTAATTATAACTACATGGTAAATTCTTTTCAAACAAGTTTATTTTTGACTCATATACCGAACATTGACAAAACGTCTGATATGAAATCACATAATTAACTAGTTATTATAACATTATAATATGTGATATTAATTGAATATTAAAATTTAAAGGAGTTCCTTAATCAATTATTAATTAAAAAATGTTTATTATTCAGTAATATAAAGAAACGAACAAGACAAGTTGGACTTGAGGTAAGGGATCCAACCTCTCTCTCTTTCCTTTTATGTACTCTGTTTTATGTCACTTCTTTTAAGATACTATTTCATATGTTTGGGGATGTTATACTATATTCTTGTTACTGTAATATTTTTTTCATATGATGAGAGAACCTAATTGAAATTTTCAATCCATTTTTGGAATTTTTAAGTGGCGTCGTTAGGCTGGCGAATTTTAATAATTGGATATCTTATCTCACTTTTAATTCCATGAGATCTCCATTGATCTCCACTTATTTATTGAATTTGGTGTATTGTGTTCTTCCATATGATATATATTATCATGATTCTATTCATGGTATTCTGTGATTCATATTGTATTTATTATCTTTTGGTCATACGACTTGATTGATTACAATGAGGTATGAGGTTTTTATCTCACTTTTTGTTCCCGTGAGATTCATGCTACATTTGCCACTATTTATTTTTGTGTGGTGTATGCACTACCCATGATTGTATTATTTGTTTAATATACTATAATTTATGTTTATTTACATCTTCATTGTATGGCCCTTATTTAATGGGGTGTACGTTTCGAAAGTTACCCAAATTGGTAAGGGAACCTTTCACCCTCCTCTTTTTAAAAGACATCTTTTTGTTAGGTCTTTTAATTTAAATATTATTATGTTGGGATATGTTCTTATATATCCTTATTACTATAAATTATTTTTCCAAGTTATGAGATACCATTTTTATCTCTGATCGTATCATTTTCGGAATTTTATGAATGACGTCGTTAGGCTGTCGAATTTTGTAAGGGAACTTCTTGACCCAATTTCAATTCTTGGGGTCAAAAATCTACTTCTTGATTATGTCGTACTATGAATATGTTTAGATGACCTCTTATTGTTTTAAACTTAATATCCTCTTATGTTAGGTGTATTTATATTTGTCACACATAATTATGTTATTGATTTATCCTTAATCTAAGGATACTGACTTTTTAAGGGGCTTCGTCTCAATCTCCTTTCATTGAGGTATATTTTGTTTTATACAGAACCTTATTTTATAAGGTGTATAAAACCCTTTGGATTTTACTTTTATTCAAAATTATTCTTTTCTCTACGAAGCGTTTTACTAAATGACAAAAGGTATGTTTTTTTAACGTACGTGGTGACAACGACCTTTCTGTCGCCGCGAGTATTATTTTGTCTTTGGCTTCCTTAACAAGAAGTAATGTTTTTTAAAATGAGAATAAATACCTTATAATATTTAATGTATTTTTGTATTGAAACTGTTTTTGATAATGTTTTTATTATATCAATGTGTTGTATTGATATCTTGTGATTGAAATGTGGAAATGTTATGTTTCCTTTATGCATGTTTTTTGTGATACGATTATGTTATGGTTCTTGGGCATTGTTTATGAATATGGGTGGTTCCGTGATAAACTAAGGGCGGGTGATCCCGTGATAGCTCTCTAATGCATTGGTTAATATGAAGGAGTTAAATGCAAAGGTTTCTCCGAAGAGATGTAAGCAATATACTATGGTGGGTATTCCAAACCTAACCATGAGAGTTATACCCTACGTAAGAATGTTATGAATACCTCAAGTTACATTTATGTCTTATGATTTCTATGAGTTATTCATAAATATTATGATTTCATTAGGTATGTTAAATTGATTATGTTTTAAGAGTAAAGTATGATTTCATTTATTCTTATGTATACATGGACTAATGTCTTATTTCCGTATTTTTATATACCTTACTGATCTTTTTATGCTCACCCTAAGTTTTTGAAATGTTCTCCACAAGACATAAAGGTGAATAGTTTCAAGGATGGGATCAAGGAAAGACATGCTATCTAAAACATGGAACTAGAAATTTTTCTTTTTAAGATTTTTTTTTATGAAAAAAATGGAAATAGAGTAGAAGTGCATACATTGTAATCCTGTGAGATGTAATAGCTATATCCTAATTCTCTAAAACTCTAAACCTGAAAATATCCTCAATGTGAGTAATTCATTTAATTAAAGATTATGTAATGTTTTACGGCTGGGTCCTTATAGTTGGTATCAGAGGTCGGTTTAGATAACTTTAGAGGTTAGAGTGTTATTTAAGCATAAGTGACAAGTTGTAGATAACCACAATGGTTAGTATATTGGATGGATTCATTGGATTTCTTAGAATGTTGGAATGATTTTGAGATAACTTGGATAATTATATCTTAGTTTTTATCTTCCTCATTAGTATATGATGATTCTAATGATATACTCACACTGACCTTTTTGGGTTTAGTAAATGGAAGGATCTAGCAGGTACCAAAGTAACATCATATGTGAAGAAACTGTTACGGTTTTCTGAAAGAACAACTGAATGATATGGGAGATGCAATGAGAACTCTTGTGGTTTTTTCTCAACCAATTATCAAAAGTCATGATTAACCACTTGAAACTTGTCGAGTTATCTAATGAATCATGTACGAGATAACCAACTCAATGTGGAAGTTCAGGTAATAATTATAAAATTAACCATTAGGGTTTATATGATCATTACTTTTGAGGTAATTATGGGTTACTATATGTTATGATAAAAAATGAAAGGCATGAGATAAACATGATGTTAAATCATGTTATGGTTATTTTTGAAGATTTAATCTCTTTTTGGGGAATGTTTTAAGAATTATATAGTTTTGGAAAAAGGGACAACATGCAGACCGTTTGACAACCCATCACGTCGGACCAAGCTGCGGGAATCGAACCCACAACCAAAGTGTGGCTGGTATTTATCACCTATCACTGGACTATGTGAAGTCCCTGGTTAGTATGAAAATTAATTTTAGTTATATGAAATTATGAATCGGGAATAAGTTGATTTTAGGTTATCTATGGAAATGATTAGTCTATCATGGAGGATATGTGACTAGGTTAGTTACTTTTCAGTTTGATACTATAATAGTAACTGATGTTATTTAGAAATAAATGTTAAGATTTATCTTGGAAGACTATGTGATTAAATCCTTCAGATATTTGGGTTTCAATCTTTGTTTGGTTTACTATGAATAATTTTATGAACAATTTTTTATCGAATAGTCTTTGTTGAACTTTGGGTTTTGTTGGACAAATTTTGGAGATTAAGAATATATTTTCTTTCTATAAAGGATTATCCTTTTTGGGGATTATCTGATCTTGTACTAATTTATTTTTTGGTTTTGGTTAAGGTCTAAATACATGGGAAATATATAGTTCATATTTTGTGGGTTAGGTGATTCTCTAGAAGTTGATTATAGCGCTCTTAATATGAACAAGTCATCCTGAAATACTCATCTTTTGGAGAAAATAAGAGTTTGTGTTAGAAATCTAGTAAAAGATGAAAGTCTATATGACAAGTGAGTATGTTTCCTTATGATTTAGTTAAGCTCATAAATAAATTCCTCTATGAAAAGTAACTTAAAACAAAAAAATATTGTTATCATTTCCTACTGGGGAATAAAATATCGTTTAACCCATCATAAGTTTGTGATTTTCTGGGGGTTAACTTTCTCCTAATCATATTTTCTATCACTCTCCATCAGAACATGGCCCGATGTTTTCTTCTCCATATACATGTTTTCATGGAATCCTAGTATGGGTTAACTTGGGTGACCTTTTTACTTCTCTTTATTTCTTTTAAAGTGACAGTTTAATTGACTCTTTTTCCGATGTGGGGCTTTTAATGAAATTTCCATGCCCAATTTTAAAATTGCGACAACGCAATTCCCAAAAAGGGGGAAGGATATAACATCCAAAGTAAATAAAGAATATGAAATTTTCATATTTATTAATATTTGTGAATAAAATATTAATATTACTTTAAAGGTAATGATATGTCCAATGGCGTACCCAATACGCAATAATGAGTTTCTTTGAAATCTTACGTTGCACACTAATAATATAATAATATTATTTTAAATGGTAGTTAACATCTAACCATTGTAATGGCAGGAATTAACAAAACTAACTACCAAATGATTATATATGCTTTTAAAATAGTTTTTTATTTATCCAATAAATGTTAGAGTCTTAAAATGAAAATGAATTCAATTTTAAGTATAAATCGTCTAATATTCTTCAATAGGTCGACTAACCTCCTTTTGATGGCGAACCCTTTTTTAAATCTATTTTTGACAATTTTATATGTTATATTTGACAAAATAAAATCCTTCTTTAGAATCAAGACATCAAAATTTAATTTGTGTTATTTTTTGTTATTTTTTCAATAATGTTCATTTTTTTATTAGTAGTGAAAATGTTATATTTTAATTCAAAACCTCCTTTTAGTCTAATTTATTTATATGGTCAGTTTATCTTTTTAATTGGTTTTAAAGTTTAATCAAATTTTTTTTACCATTTAATCCAATGGTGGTAATTTTAATTAATTTCACTTTGAAATTGGACATAAACAAGTGTTAATCTTCTAATAGATATTGTTTCTTAAAAACAGACTATTTGTTTTCACAGCAGGAATTGATTATAAAATTAATTAATGAAACTTCTATGTTTATAATTTGGTAAATTTGATATTATTTTTTATTTTGGAATATCAAATATAGATTAGGCAGAATTATTTGTATTTTTCTAACAAATGTTCATTTTCAATGAATAGTGAAAAATACTGCATTTTAATTCAAAACTACCTTTTCATCCAAATTATTAAATAGTGAGATTATGATTTTAATTTGTTTTAAGGTTTAATTTAATTATTTTTTTATCATTTAATACAATATTAGTCATTTTATGTAATTTTAATTTTAAATTGGATGTAAAAAAATAAATCTTTTAATAGATTTTACTTCTTAAAAACTCGTCTTTGGTTTTGACAACAGGAATTATTTTAAATTAATTACTTGAATTTATATGATTGGAATTTGATAAAATAGATTCCATATTTTGAATCATAATGTCCAAATTATTTAATTATGACTCGTGTTTTTTGACATTATGAATAGTAAGGACGATAATTATCTTTAATTATCGTGTTTAATTAGTAATCAGGTAGTTAAGGGTAATAAAATAATATCATAAAAATATAAAATTACCCCAAAATGTGTCCTAAGTTTATTGGTGGTGTCATGGCCGACCTTGTGATTCCTTTTTCCAACCTTGGGACCCCATGGAATTACTTTAGTGTGATAGTGACCTTTTATCATATTTTTTTAAGAAAGGAAAATGTAACCAAAGTATGTATCACCTAAGTAAAACAATTTTGATTTTGTTTACATAAATGATCTCTTTGACTATAAAAATTATTTATAAATCTAAAAAACTTTCCTACATGATGGTAATTGGTTTATAATTTTTAGACATTAAATAAATAAATTTATTTATGACACCGTGATGATGTAGTGATTACCTCATTAATGAACGATATAAATAAAATGAGAAGATAAGGTAAACTATAAAACATAAACTTGTCAAAAAACCTATTGGATGGGTTTATTTAAATACCTTATCACCTTATCCTCTAAATATATAATTTTGGGATCTTTAATATCCGAAAATCATTTTATAAATAAAGTAACTTTTCAAGACTTTCCAAGAGTGCCCCTCCTCCAACTTATTAAAGGCACCCAACTCTACCCCCTTACCCACACCTCTAAAGCCTTTGGTTTGACCAAAATATGCTCATTTTATCTCTCAACATACCTCTATTCATCTTAGAAGACTTACCTTATGAATAATTCTCTTCAAGAAACCCTTTTGGTTCAATCCAGGGGAAGTTACCAAATTTAATGGTAATGTATTTTCTTATGCTCTTTTGTTTTATTTTGCTTCTCCAACTCCTTAAACTATTTTTATTCCTTTATTTTGTAAAAAAAAAGAGTATATTAAATATACTAGGAAGTGTTATGAGAAGGATTCTAGCTACACTTACACAAACCTCCATCTAATGGTTAAAAAACATACTGTTTCTGTGGATGGCGAATTACTGCCTCACGAAATGATGATTGTTATATCTTCTACTACCACCCATCATGGTGGCCATTATGATGTAACTATATTTATTTATGAAATATATTATATTTATCTCCACCTTATTATTCTGTATTTTACATTTAAAACATAACTTTATGCTTTGCATGTTGTGAAAATGCGATAATTTCATTTGAGGAAGTGTGGACTACCGCCCCCTCAAGTGATGTTACTCGTTAATGCAATACATGGAATGTATAAAGAATTAAATTAAGGAACTTATGTGACCAATATAACATATATATTATCATTTAATTATAATATATATATCTCTCTCATTTAGTTTTAAATCCATTAATGTGACAAAGAAATGAAAGTAGTGTTCATGCGTACGTATGCCCTACCGTCTCCATAAACGGTGCATTTAATTTTTTATCTCCATATGTTATGGAATAGTATAAAATGAATATATATTGGATATATATGATATTTAAATCATTAATTCCATTCTGGAGATGATGTATTTATAACTACATGGTAAATTCTTTTCAAATAAGTTTATTTTTGACTCATATACCGAACATCGAAAAAACGTCTGATATGAACTCACATAATTAACTAATTGTTATAAAATTATAATATGTGATATGAATTGAATAAAAAAAATGTAAAGGAGGTACTTAATCAATTATTAATTGATCAATGTTTATTATTCAGTAATATAAAGAAACGAACAATACTAGTCGGACTTGAGGTAAGGGATCCAACCTCTCTCTCTTTCTTTTTAAGTACTCTCTTTTATGTCACTTCTTTTAAGCTCCTATTTATTATGTTTGGGTATTTTCTAATATATTATTATTACTATACTTGTTATGTTCATATGATGAGAGATCCTAATTGAGATATTCATTCCATTTTTGGAATTTTTAAGTGGCGTCGTTAGGGTGTCTAATTTTCATAATTGGATATCATATCTCACTTTTAATTCTGTGAGATCTCCATTGTTCTCCACTTATTTATTTCATGTGGTGTATTGTGTTCTTCCATATGATATATATTATAATGATTCTATTCATGGTATTCTGTTATTCATATTGTGTTTATTATATTTTGGTCATACGACTCGATTGATTACAATGAGGTATGGGGTTTTTATCTCACTTTTTGTTCCTGTGAGATTCATGCTACATTTGCCACTATTTCCTTTTGTGTTGTGTATGTACTACCCATGATTGTATTCTTTGTGTAATATAATTTAATTTATGGGTATTTACATCTTCATTGTATGACCCTTATTTCATGGGGTGTATGTTTCGAAAGTTACCCAAATCGGTAAGGGAACCTTTCACCCTCGTCTTTTTAAAAGGATTCTTTTTGTTAGGTATTTTAATTTAAATATTATTATGTTGGGATATGTTCTTATATATCCTTATTACTGTAAATTATTTGTCCAAGTTATGAGATACCGTTTTTATCTCTCATAGTCTCATTTTCTGAATTTTAAGAATGACACCGTTAGGATGTCAAATTTATGTAAGGGAGTTTCTTTACCCAATTTCAATTCTTTTGGTCAAACCTCTACTTCTTGATTATGTCGTACTATGAATATTTTTATATGACCTATTATTGTTTTACAATTAATAAACTCTTATGTTATGTGTATTTATATTTGTCACACATAATTATGTAATTGATTTATCATTAATCTAAGGATACCGACTTTTTAAGGGGCTTCATCTCAATCCCCTTTCATTGAGGCATATTTTTTTATACACAACATTATTTTATACGATGTATAAAACCCTTTGACTTTTTCTTTTATTCAAAAGTATTCTTTTCTCTATGAAGCGTTTTACTAAACGACAAAAAGTATTTTTTTAATGTACGTGGTGACAACGACCTTTCTGTCGCCGCGAGTATTATTTGGTCATTGGATTCCTTAAAAATATGTAATGTTTTTTAAAAGGATAATGAATACCATATAATCTTTAATGTATTTTAGTATTTAAAATGGTTTTTATAATGTTTTTATTATATCAATGTGTTGTATTGATATCTTTTGATTGAAATGTGGAAATGTTTTGTTTCCTTTATGCATGTTTTATGTGATACGATTATGTTATGGTTCTTGAAAATTGTTTTTGAAGATGGGTGGTTCCGTGATAAAATAAGGGTGGGTGAGCCCGTGATATCTCTCAAATGCATTGGGTAATGAGAAGGAGTTAAATTCTAAGGTTTCTCCGAAGAGATGTAGGGAATATATTGTGGTGGGTATTCCAAATGTAACCCTGAGGGTTACTCCCTACGTAAGAATGTTATGAATGGCTCAAGTTACATTTATGTCTTATGATTTCGTTGTGTTATTCATAAATATTATGATTTCATTAGGTATGTTATTTTGCTTATGTTTTAAGAGTAAAGTATGATTTCATTTATTCTTGTGTATACATGGACTAATGTTTTCTTTCCGTATTTTTATATCCCTTACTGAGCTTTTTATGCTAACCCCAAGTTTTTGAAATGTTTTCTACAAGACATAAAGGTGAATAGTGTCAAGGATGGGATCATGGAAAGACATGCTATCTAAAACATGGAACTAGACATTTTTCTTTTTAAGAGTTTTTATTTTTTGAAAAAAATGGAAACTGAGTAGAAGTGCATACATTGTAATCCTGTGTGATGTAATAGTTATATCCTAATTATCTAAAACTCTAAACCTGAAAATATCCTCAATGTAAATTATTCATTTAATTCAAGATTATGTAATGTTTTAAGGCTGGGTCCTTATACTGCACCCCCACCCTTCACCACAACTCCTTTGAAGATTATAAGAAGAAGAGATATGTTCCCCTAGTTCACACATGAAAGAATGGGAGAGAAAAAGAGTTAATTGTATTTCAGTTTATACATGAAGGAATATAAAAAGGAGGTTATAGAATATCATTGTGATACTATGAAGAAGAAGAGTTTTATATAGTGATATCTATAAAATTAAAATAAGTGACTTGTTATTGTGAAATGGAAGAGGAGGAAGAAAGGAGTAATACATGAACAGTAAGGAAGCATTCTAAATTGGTGTTACAATATCAAGTTTTTTCCTCTATATTTATTGTAAAGGTATGAGATGTACCTGAGTGTGGGAAACACCAAATAAGTGTGTAGTATACACACTCTATACTGTCATGATACTGTAGTTTAAAGCTCAAAGGTATTTACTAATGGGTTTTGTGACCTTAGGTGTTACCAAATCACACAAAGGATTAGACTTATCATACAGCGAGGTAAACCTTAGAAATTAATATTCCACTTGTATGTGTGTGTTTTATTATGATATAATAAATAATGGAGGAAAGAGATAATAAAATAACCACTCACCTAATAGTGATAGAGGTAAACAGAAAAGGGATAAAAAATTCAAAGTACAAAAAAGGTAATTAAAAGTCATCAAAATTAATTCAAACCCCATTTAATGTGGTTCATATCCTAACTAGTTCCCTTTAGTTGGTATAAGAGACAAATTCACCTCTGATCGGATTCTATAGATTTGAAGTTGTTCTATTTTAAATATTGGAAGGTTTTATTCTTAATATATAATGAAGTTCAATTTTAGTAAAGATTTATTTATCTTAGATTCGAATTATATTTCTACCAATACTAAATTTATATATTTAGAGCTTGAAAGCATATAGAAAAATTATTCACTCTACTTTGGTAATCTGAGTGTGATGTATTTGGCCTAGAAGTTAGTGTTTTATGTGAGTATGAATCACATCATCCTAAATTACCATTATATCTTAATTATTCTTGAATATAGAGTTTTATGGTCATAAAAGATAGTTTGATGGTGGGATATTGAATATATGTTCACAAAAACGTTAGTCTATGATAGAATGTGACAATATTATTTTTTTAATTGGGCATGGGTGAATAGATTAAAGAATGAATAAGAGCATTAAATATAGTAGAAGTATAGTGGGTGATGTTTTCCAATGTTTTTGAGGATACCATGAATCCCATGAAGTAGTCTTTTGTTTGAATATTCCTAGGATTTGTAATGAATGTTCTCAAAATATAGAAATGTCCCCTAATTGATAAATTTCTAAGGACTCTTCGGTTTTACTGAAGAAATGGTTGTAGGATTCATCTGGGTGGTAGTGATGTTTCTAAAATATTGTGAAATTTTGATGGATGTCAGCTTAGTGGTAATATACTTTGAAAATTTTCTAAAACAAGGTAATATATTAAATATCGTTTCCTTTTTCACTTCATCAGTATCCTTGTAAGTTCCACAAGGCAGAATACCCTGAGAGGGGGGGGGGTGAATTAGGGTATGACTAATTTTAATTAAATCCTCTTTTGATCTTGATTCGCTGTTAAGCAAAACACTCTTCTCTCTCTTTTCCGTTGCACAATATAAACAGAAAGTAATGCATGCACAGGACACAACAATTTTACTTGGTTCACCCTCACTGGGTTACATCCAAGGAGAATACAGTAGAAATGTTCTGATGTACCAAATCCAGTATAAGCACACTGTTTTTTACCAGGTTCGGGCTAGATCACTTCTATTCCTAGGCTCACTGCCTTTACAATCTTTTGGGTTAGGTCACTGCTTTCCCAAGGGTCACTCCCTTAGTCTCTCTCTCTGGCTCACTGCCGGTGGAGAGGATTACATTCTTCCACTTCCTTTTCTCACTGCTCAGGAAGTAATTCACTCACAGTTTATAGACTTGTTGGTCTCTTCATTATCACAAATGAATGTATCCTCTGTTGTATGTATATTCTCTGTTGAAGTCCAGCTTTCACCCGTAGATGAATCTCACTTTGCACCGAAGGTATCGGGAAATCTTCCAGCTTTCACGTAGCCCTGAATTACCACTGTGAATCAAACCTACTTGGTGCACAAGTCTAATATGACGCGTAAGTATTGGTGAGGAAGTCACAACTGGTGTGCAAGTCTACCTCAATCACTTGAGCAGCACAATCTTCTGCAACTCAAAATTTGTGTGACTCAACCCCTTTTACGCCCAAGCAAATATTGGCGCACAACTACCAATCAGTGCGCAACTTCAAACACTAGCACGCAAGTCCACGTGCATGACTACACACCACTAGCGCAACCACCACATCTATGCGATGGGAGCTCTGATTTTTCTATATTTTGAACTCCATGAGAAATGAGGAGGGGTGGTCCTGTATTTAAAGGCATTTGGACACCCTACATGATGGTGTGCAAGTCTACCCTCGGCATGCAAGTCTCAGCACGTAGGTCACTTCCCCTGCAAGTCACTTGCGCGACTCACTTCCAAACTTGGGCGCCCTTATCCCTTTGCCATATTTTCCTGTTCTTATCTTGAAAAACAATAGGCGCGCAAGTTTCCACTCTTCATAGGCACTAGCACGCAAGTCCTTTCTCGGCACACAAGTCACCTGGGTGACTAACCCAATACTTGCACGACCATTATCCACTTTCTATATTTTGATGATATGATCTTGAAAAACATATGGCGCGCAAGTTTCCAAGCCTTCAAGTACACGACACTCAAGTCCCTGCGCCAAAAACCACTTTTCATCATTTGTCGATTTTCAGGCCCAAAAATTTGGCAAACACTGGAAAATGGAAAAACCTTGTATCTGTTCTTTATGTACTTCCTCCAAATCATCCATTCAATTTTCGATGTCTTTGAATAAAACATTGATAATTATCCATTTCTCTTGAATTCGACATGCCACTATGAAATCCCCTCTTTTAACAAATTTGTATGTCATGGTTTTCTTTGTCAAAAATCACAAGACAGATGTCCACTTTGACAATAAACACAATCACCTCAAAAATGATTCAATGATACCATGAGGGATTTTTGCCCAACAATATCCCCCAAAGTGTTTGCTGAAAACTCTTCCATAAAAAGATACATCGTTAATTCTTCAGCCACCATTCACCTATTGCGATTCCTGATAGCGATCAAGGATTTACTCAACACATACTCTAAGCCCACATGAGCAATGCTTGGCATGAGAAACAAGAGTAAATTAAAATTTTATCAATGAATCACTTCTTCTCTGACACCCACTATTGACAGAAAACTGATACCAATTTTTTACTAGTCTGATAATTATTTTTGGAAATATTCGTACCACCTTCCAACATCACTCTTCTACTTTCATCATGATCCTCAACTGTCATGATATATATTCTTTGATCAATCACTTCTAGCATCGTCAGATTTGTATATGCTCCCCCTTTCTCATTGTTCCCCCAATCTCGTTGCTCCACCTATCAGTTTCTTCCCATATCATTCATGATTTATCAAATAGCCACATGGTCTCCCCAGTGAACAATCACAATTTTCTCCCCCTTTTTCAATGAACCCAAAGGTCACTCCTTTGTAGTCTGTAACAGAGTAGATAACACATATCAGCACATTAGGGAAAAACACATCGTACCGCGGGGAGAGGGGGGTTCCACAACCCCACTCTTTCAAGTGTGGGGAGTCGACTGAACTCCCAGAGCCAGTCGATGTCTCTCAAATGCTTCCTTGGGTAAGTCCTTTTTCATAATATCTACAACGTGTATCTCTATAGGCACATACTCCAACTTCACAAGCCCTTGATATAACTTCTCCTTGATGAAATGATATTTGATCTCAATGTGATTCGTACTTGAGTGATGAACTGTATTTTTTCTAAGATTGATAGCACTTGAGTTATTGCACTGGATTCTGATTATAGACTTTACTTCAACTCCCATATCTTCAAGTTTCTACTTCATCCACAATAATTGTGTGCATGATTGAGTAGCTACAATATACTCAGAATATATGGTGCTTAATGAAATGAAATCGTGCTTCTTATTTAACCAAGAAATGCATAGTCCACCAAGATAGAATGCACCACCTAATATTGATTTTCTATCATCTGCTGAACCAGACCAATCTGCATCAGTATATCCAAATAACTCTATTTGAGATTTGTCATTATATTTCAAGATGAAATCCACCATTCCCTTGATATACCAAAGTATTCTTTTTACTGAAAGCATGTGTATTTCCTTGGGATTACTCTGATATCTTACTGCTTGGCATGTGATGAAGACAATGTCAGGCCTTGTTGAAGTTAAGTTTAACAGACTTCCAATGATTTGCCGGTATTCTTTTATATTAACTGCCTTTCCATCCTCATCTTTTGATAATTTCATTCGGGTAGCCACCGGAGTCTTCATATCCTTGTAATCTTCCATTCCAAACCTTCTTAAAACCTCCTTGGCATATTTGGATTGAGAAATGAATTTTGCATTCCATCCTTGTGTCACCTGAAGACCAAGGAAAAACATTATCTCTCCAATCATTGGCATTTCAAACTCACATTTCATGAATTTGTAAAATCGTCTGCACTGAACTTCATCTGTTCCACCAAATATTATGTCGTCAACATAAACCAGCACAATCATCCTTTAATTACTATCATTGATGAAAAAAATATTGTAATCAACTCCCCCACCCTGGATACTAATCTTCTATAAGTACTGATCAAGCCTTGAGTACTCTGCTCTTGGCGCTTGTTTCAGCCCATACAACACCTTATTCAGCCAGAAAACGTTGTTCTCATCCTCATTAATGAGAAAACCATCTGGATTCTAAATTTACACCTCTTATTCTAGAACCCCATTTAGAAATGAATATTTGACATCCATCTGGAACACTTTGAACTTTCTTTGCACTACTATGGAAAAAAAGTAACTTGATTGTCTCCAGCCGTGCAACTGGTGAAAATGTCTCCTCAACATCAATACCCTCTATTTGGGAATATCATTTGCACACCAGTCGTTCTTTGTTTTGAATCACTATGCCATCTTCATTCATCTTGTTGCGAAAGACCCATTTAGTCCTGATGAAGTTCTTATTTTATGGCCTCGAAACAATCTCCCATATATTATTCTTCTCAATCTGGTCCAATTCATTATTCATAGCCTTAACCCAGTACTCATCTTCAGCTGGATCAGAAAACAAATTTGGACCCACCTGAAATAAAAATGATGTTTGATGTGATGATTTCATTCTTGGAGTCTGAACTGGAGCTGTCTGATCACCAATGATATTTTTCCCATCAATTTCAGCTCAAATCTTTGTCTTCTTAGCAGATTCAGATTTTGTTTCCTCTTCCTCATCATCAGTATCATCTTCTGAGTCAGCCTCTTCCACTTCTACTCCCCCTGTGTTGCTTACCTCCTCATCACTTTCATCCAGAAATTTTTCATGGGATCATTTATCATTTTGTTTATTTTCAACTATAGTGACATCATTTCTCTCAACAATTTTTCCCAGCCTTTTTGTTGAAGCATTTATATGCTTTACTTTTCACTGAGTATCCAAGGAATATCCCATCATCTCCTCATGACTCAAACTTCCTATTATTTTCTTTGTTGAGAATGAATCAATAAATTCCAAAGATTCGAAAGTATTTCAACATTGGATTCCATCTGTACCACATTTTATACGAAGTATTCCCTTCTTTCAGATACAATAGAGCCCTATTCAAAATATAGACCGATGTCAAAACTGCTTCCATCCAAAATTTCTCTGGTAGGTCCTTTTCAATAAGCATTGTTCTGGCCATGTTGTTGATGATCTAATTTCTCCTTTCAACTACTCTATTTTGTTGGGGAGTTCTCATTTATGAAACATGATGATTTATCCTGTGTTTCTTGATATAGTCTTCCACTTGACTGTTTGTGAATTCTATACCGTTATCAGTATGAAACTTCAGAATTTTCTTCCCATGCATCCTTTCTGAATCCCTCCTACACTACTTGATACAACTGAACACTTCTGTATTATGGGTAATGAAAAATACCCAAGCCATTCTGCTATAATAATTAATGAAAAGAACATAGTACCTTTTCCCATTTATGGATCATGGTGAGATAGGTCCAAAAACATAAGCATGTACCAATTCGAGCACTTTGGATGATTTCTGTTCCTTTGGCTTGTATGTCTTTCTAATGATCTTCCCTTGTTGGTAAGCATCGCATGTATGAGTGCGATCACGTGATAATTTGGGAAATTCTCTAGCGGCATCACACTTTACAAGATCATCCATAGATGGTTGAGATAGATGACCATGTTGCTTATGCCACAACTTGTTTTCTTCCTCTCTGGATAAGAGACACATATCTTCTTCCCCACTCACAAGGTACATATTTTCATTTGTCCTTTTTACCTATAGAACAACTGCTCCATCGTTTCCTTTCCCAACACACTTCTTCTTGGTAAATCAGATAGAGTGTCCAGAGTCACATAGTTGACTGACACTGAGGAGGTTATGACTGAGTCCCTCTACTACCAAGATATCAGCACGTCTCATTTGTTTTCCCCCTAATTTAGCCTTTCCAAAACCAATAATATTCAGCTCTTCATCATTCCCAAACTTGACAACTCCTTCTTTGTCATTTATTATGACTATAATGAGATCCTTGTTTCTTATCATATGGGATGTTCAACCACTATCAAGGATCCATACTACTGAATGATCTGAAGCATTAAGGGAAATTTCTGTAACTAATGCCTTCTCACCCTTTTTCTTTTTGATCCATGTCTTCGACTTCACACTTGGTGTGGGTTGGAGAATTTGATCTTTCTTAAAGTTTGATGGACCAGCTTCTTCCTATAGAGTTGCAAATCTATTTTTTGTTTTCAACTCACTTGATGATTCCCTAAGTTGCTGCTTACCACTACTCAAGTTTTTCTTTTGCACACTCCTTTGTATGATTGATATGCAATATCTATCCATGTGCCCAAATCCTCCACACCAAAAACAATGACCTTCAAAAGGTGTTCTATAATATAGGGCTCTTTTTGTCTTACACTATGGTTTTTCTGCCCTTCAGTATCTCTTGGCTATAGAACACACATTTTGTGAGTATCCCATCTTTCCATAGCAACAACACCTAATGTTAGGATCATTCCTGTGTGTCACTTCATTATGTTTTTCCCCTTGAGATCTCTGAATATTATGATTTTTCTTTGTACCCAAATCATCCATCAATATCAGGATGGGTGCTTGTGGTCTGACTTAAATTTTCACATATTTTTGTTTATGATTAATCCTTGAATCATCCTTAACATCTCATCTCAATCGCTGCTTCTTTCCTACTAAACAACTAGCCCCCTCTTTCATCTTTTTTATCTTCTGAATGACCTGATTTTCTGATATCACATTGGATGTCAGGATTTTTTATTGATCCTTCATTTTTCACCGCAAACTGACCACTTCTTCTTCAAGTTCATCGATACACTAGACTTGATCTTTCACTTTTCTATTCAAGCCATCAATCACTATTTTTTGTTCTTCAATCTTGATCTTATACTCACTAACTGATTCTGAGTTCTATGGTTTTATAACTTGAGTTTATCAATTTCTTACATCAACTCATACTTCTCTTCTTCTGATGATGAATATAGAGTTTTTCATCAAGAACAACATTGTTAGTTGTCCATGTTTTTTCTCTCGAAACATCTATCTCCTCAAGAGGAGCCTCTAACTTAGCTTGCATATCTATTATTCCTTAAAGTTCTTCTTCTTCTTCATCACCATCAGTTTCGTTCTTCTCTTGAGAACTACCGACGACTGCCAGCATAGCATTTTCTCCACGATCTTTTCAATTTTCAATCTCCTCCACCTCTTCATCCTCATACTCATCTGAACTGTCAATTTCTTGTGAAAGAAGATTCGTCTTCTTGAAGAAATTTCTCTTGAACTACGTTTTCCCTTTCACATAGGCTGAAGATCTCTTCTTGGGAATTTCAACTTATTCTTCATCGTCTTCTTCATGAAACTTTTTGAGGCACCTTGCGGTAGGATGACCAACTTTTCCACATCTAAAGAAAGCAATTGGCTTTGAACTTTCCTTTTCCTCTTTGAAGATTTTAGGAGAGGAATGACATTACCTCATCTATTTATTCATCCTACAGAAAATATTAAATGGTGAGCTTCTTCATGGCCTTAAATGCCACCTCTTTGGATTTCCCTTTTTTCACAGCATCGTTATCATCATTTTTAATTTCATATGAAACAAGGGTGTTGTGCAGGTTATCCAATGTCAGCTCTTTCAGGTCTTTATCCTCTCAAACAAGAGACTTTTGGATCGAACTGAGGTGGAAGTTTTCTCAGGATGCGCTTCCCAATTTTTATATCTTCAATAACTTCTCCAAGACCTCTCATGTCCTCCACTAAAACATTTACCCTATCAAAGAATGCATCAACAGATTCATTCGGGTTCATTCTCAGATCTTCATACTTGTTGCACAACACATGCAGCTTTGCCTCTCTGACCTTTGTATACCATTAATATATATTCAATAACTTTTCCCACATGGCATGTGACGTTTTTCAAGACATCACCTTTGTATATATAGGATTGTATTGGGCTCCCCCTAAGGCATTGATTGCTTTGGCATCAACATCCAACTCTCTACGCTCATCTTTTGATAATGCCCCACTATTAATATTAGTTTTTATGCCATGAATTGCTGCTATAAATACGTCCATTCCCAAAAATCGGAAGTAGTGTGGCATCCTATTCTTCTGTAGATGAAAATTGTTCCCATCGAACATCGGAATTCCTTTATGATTGGTGACCACCATTGAGAGAGAAGTACGTAAACCTCCCTCTGATACCAATTGTAAGTTACACAAGGCTTAATACCCTAAGAGGGTGGTTGAATCAGGGTATGACTAATTTGAAATTAAATCCTCTTTTGATCTTGTTTCGTTGTTAAGAAAAACACTCTTCTCTCTCTTTTCCAATGCCCAATATAAAAAAGTAAAGCATGCACAGGACACATCAGTTTTACTTTGTTCACCCTCACTAGGCTACGTCCAACGATCATACACTGGTAATGTTATGATGTACCAAATCCACTATAAGCACACCACTATTTACAAGTTTTTGGATATATCACTTTTATGCCCAAGCTCACTGCCTTTACAATGTTTTGGGTCAGCTCGCTGCTTTCCCAAGGGTCACTCCCTTAGTCTCTCTCTCTGGCTCACTACCGGTGGAGAGGATCTCCTTCTTCCTCTTCCTTTTATCACTGCTCTAGAAGGAATCCACTCACATTTTATATACATGTAGGTCTCTTCATTATCACAAATGAATGCATACTCCATTGTATGTAGATGCTCTATTGAAGTCTAGCTTTCACCCGTAGATGAATCTCACTTTGCACCGAAGGTATCGGGAAATCTTCTAGCTTTCTCGCAGCCATGAATTACCACTGTGAATCAAACTTACTTGGTGCTGAAGTCAAATCTAGCGTGCTAGTATCGGCACACAAGTCACAACTGGTGTGCAAGTCTACCTCAATCTCTTGCATGACACAATCTTCTGCAACTCCAAACTTTTTCAACTCAAATAATTTTACGCCCAAGCCAATATTGGCATGAAACTACCAACTGGCGCGCAACTTCAAACACTGGTGCGCAAGTCCACCTGCGCGACCACACACCACTTGCGCGACCACGACATCTGTGCGACGGGAGCTCTGATTTTTCTAAGTGTTGAACTCCATAAAAAATGAGGAGGGGTGGTCCTGTATTTATAGTCATTTAGACACCCTGCGCGATGGCGTGCAAGTCTACCCTCGGTGCCCAAGTCTCGGCACGCAGGTCTCTTCCCCTACAAGTAACGTGCACAACCCACTTACAAACTTGGGAACCCTTCTCCTACAAGTCACTTGCCACCTTGTATATGTTCTTTTTTACTGCCTCCAGATCATCCATTCCTTTGTCGAAGTTCTTGAATCAAACATTGATCATTATTCACAGCTCTTGAACTCGACATGCCACCATGAAATCCCATTTGTCAACAAATTTTTATGTCATGGTTTTCTTTCTCAACAATCACAACACAGATGTCCACTTTTTCAACAAACACAATCACCTCAAAAATGATTCAATGATACCTTTAGGGGTTTTTTCCCAACAATCCGAATACATAGAATTTACAAATTTTTCTAGACATTTTTAGATCCTATATAACACTTCAAAATATTCTAGAATTCATTCAAAACTTCTTCAAATAGATATAATGATCTTCATCATTATAAATCTATGTAACTAAAGCATTAGAAAAAATTCAAATCAACTCATATAAATTAAATATATTAAACAATTTCTACTCATAAATTCTCAAACAATAGATTCCTCAAACCAAAATATGTAAACCTTCAACCAAAAAAAACATTTCCATGTGAATGGATCTCTAATAATAACCAATGGTAGAATTTATCAATTGAAAAAAGTTCAAATTATTGTATCCTTGGTTTAGAGTAACCCTTAATAGTTATCCTGCTAGAATGGGTGAATCACAACATAAGGGAGTGAATAGGGTTCTTCAGCAAGAGCGGTGGGAGGTAGGGTTCCTATGAAAAATCTTGAGTGGGTAGGATTTAATGAGAGTAGGGAATGTGTAGACTTCCTTTTCATGAGACTATGTCATGAGAGTAGGGAGCGATCTTCTAAGAGAGGGTTCCTCACGAGAGCAGCAGGGGGGGTCGATCGTATGAGAGAGGGTTCAATCACAAAAGAGGCAAGGAAAGGGGGAGGTGGGTTTGATCGCAGCAGGCAGGGAGAGGTCTTAGATCACAGAAGGAAGGGAGAGGGATTCGATCAAGTGAGGCATGGAGAGGGATTTGATCATGAGAGGATCGCCAGAGGCAGGGAGGTTCGGGTTGGGGTAGTGAGATGTGGCCACTGTGCACATAAAACCCAAGGGGGAATACTTCTCTACTTCCATAGTTAATTAAACTATGGGAACACAAGTGTGGCAGTATCCATATTTTCTAGTGGTGCATTTTCATTTCCTCAATACGATCTTCATCATCATTCACACCTATAATCACATCCTCAATACGGTTTTCTTAATTTTCCATACTTGTAATAATGTTGTATGATCCCTAAAATGCAGTTCTATCACATTCACGAGGTACATTTACTTTTACTTCGTGTTTATTCCGAAATTTATAACTTTGATCTATTCCATGATAGATCAAGTGTTATTACAATTCTTTTGGACTAATTATTCTTTAATAAAAATAGTGTAAACATGGAAAAATAATTTGAGAAGGTTCATATTCATGATCTTTTGCAAACTTGATGAACTTTTTCACCCTATCTTCCTACTCTTTTTCATATGATTAGCATCCATCTATTCACTATTCATATCCATCCTATTAGAATTGGTAATATTAATATTTTTAAAAAAATACACCAAAGGGGGATTTAAAATAAGGAGAACCCAACATTTTAATGTTTCAAATAATTTCAACATGATTTGAAGAAAATGGGTAATTGAATTTAAGAAAATAATTACTCTTCTAGTGGTAGGTGTTATCCTCTGAATTCATCCAAAATATTCATCAGTTCTTAGTATGGGATGACTACTTCTTAGATTAGTTCTGGAAATATAGGTTCATGTCCATAAGAGATAGGGGATGAGTCTCAATCAACAAAATGAAATAATAACTATTCGGGAGATGAAGTTGATGAGGATGATAATTATGATTTCATTTTGTTTCATGAGACTCATCCCTTTAAAATCTAATGCGAAATCATAGAGAATATGTAGTTGTGGAGGACTCCACTAATCTAAACCATGCAGGTGATGTTGGGTGAAAACAATGTTTAGGAGTTGTAATGGGGTTAAACATTAATTCACCTTTTGCTAGATTGAGGTCGTGATGGATATCCTATGGGATGGATAGAGTTAGTGGAATTCCCTTTATATGATGTTATTATAAATATATATTATGTATGAGTGAATATATTTCTAAGTGAAGGATAAGGTTTCTAGTGTTGGGTTATGGACACCCAAGCTAGATCATTTCAATAATGGATTTGCATGATTATGATGAATCACTGGGAATTAAAAAAGTATTCTAGTGTTTTTGAATAGTTTCTGAGTTCAGGGAATATAGATAATCAAGTAAAACTATATTTGTTCCACAAATTGAGAAGGTTTTTTGGGATATAAATTATTTTTGGTAAATGATGATGTAAAAAATTTGACTACAGTATAAATCCAGAAAGAGTGGAAGTAAGACAACAGACTGACACATGACTTGTAGAATTCTAGAATTTAAATACATTAAAAAAATAAAATTTACGGAGAAATAAAATTGAGGCCAGTTGGAGGTAGTTGGGAATCCACATGAAGGTTTAATTAAAACTAGATATGTTTTCATGTTCTTTTTGCATTGAGCTGACTCCAGTACACATAGTAGTAGTGGAATTTTAGGAATTTCATTAGATTTTAGGTAGTGGATTTGAGTTGGAGGAGGCTTCATTAGAATGAGGAACTAAGGAACTAACACCAACTCATTCCTCACACTAATTGGGGGGATACAGATAGAGGTTGGGACTGACCATTGAGCAGAGGGGTTAGATGTTGGAAGCATTATCAATGTTTAAAGAAAAAAGAAAGCTAAAGATGTATGGGGGAGGGACAATCTGAAATCGATTGAGAAGAATTCAT
The DNA here is from genome assembly GCA_963277665.1 of Viscum album. NCBI lineage: Eukaryota > Viridiplantae > Streptophyta > Magnoliopsida > Santalales > Viscaceae > Viscum > Viscum album. Next base: position 62,680,599 of record OY728165.1, on the reverse strand, counting down.
TCTCCCTTATCTCATTTTTTTTATTTATATACCATTTTATTGTGTTTTTCATTTCATTTGTAGACATGTTTTGTAATAAAAATCTATAAGGGGGATACAATTGTTATTTTTTGTTCATATTTTCAGGTTCTTGATATACTTCTTCAATATTGTTTTCATTCTTCTTGGGTTGTTTTTATTTTCAATTTTGTTCATGTCATTGGTTGATGTATTGATTAATGAAAACCAATCTCAAGACTTTTTAAAACATTTTTAAACAATACAATTAATTGATAGATCACTTTTTATGACTGGTTGAATGGACTTTCACGTGTAGATTAAAATTAATCTATGAATGACTTCTAGTGGAAATTCATGTTAAACCCATTCACTTGAACATCATTCATTCAACTCACTACTTCAATTGGATTCCATCTCACTCATCTTTTTGCATGTCTCCTGCGCATAACTATAGGTTTAACTCTCTTAGCACCATTTAATCACCATATCATTTCAATTTTACACTCCTCGTTCATTCCTTCAACATTTCCACTCTTTGTTTCTAGTATTATAGGTTCAATAAATCCCTTTGAACATTCACCCACCATCCCTTAGGTTCGACCCTGCTTTAGACCTATAATAGTGTGGTGTTGGTCTATGAATAAATAATTTGTTATTCAAATAACCTATCAATCATTTGAAATTTAAATGTTTAAGATGGAAATTATAACGATATTAGAAAACAAATTTGAGTATGCCTCTAAACATGAAATATAGTGGTTACCTTGGAATATAAATTTGATGGAAAGATGAGATAAAGATAGAAATTTGGAATATTATTTGGCTCAAGAACAATTTATGAGCGTGATTCCCAAACCTTGTATGGTCAAGGAATGGGTTGTGTAACATTACAGAATCCAAAACATGATTAGTTATCCTTGTCTGTTAACTATACAATCCTATTTTTATTTAATGCATAAAAAATATACTGATATGTTTTTGTTATTTGTTATCAATTATAAACCCCCTTTCTCATCCTTAAACACCCATTTATTACCCTAAAACATCTTTTATTGAGTTTACATTTTTTATAGGGAAATTTTAAGGGTTTTCCATCATTATTCAATGATTTTATCTCATTATATATTGAGATAAATCTACTTGAGATTAAAGGTAATAAATTCAATATCTCCTTCATTCATTGACATCTCTCATTTTTTATAAAACTATATAAAAGTTCATATATGTTATAAAAGTATACATAATTTAGAGAAGTATATAGTTTTACAAATTTATAATGGTAGAAAATTATAATATATAAAAGTAAAATTTATGAAATTATAAACGTAAAATTATTTATAATGAATAAAACTATAATTGTATATTAATTTATAAATCTATAAAACTATAAAATTAAAAATAATTAATAAAATTTTATATTTAAACTATATATGTGAATATTATATACATTAAAATTTATAAAATTATATAGATTTATAAATTTATAAAACTATAAAAGTAGAAATATTTCAAAAAAATATTATTAAATTATATTGGAATAACATGATATACTATATAATTTATAAAAGAATATAAATTTTAAATTATATAAAACTATAACATTATAAACATGAAACACTTTGAAAATTTCAAAATACATTTTCATACCATGCATTTTTTATTCAAAACTAAACTCTAATCACTTTATCAACAGTTTGAATTTCAAGTATTACTTGAAACTTGAAGTAAAATTTTAAAACCAATTGAAAATTATTTTTGAAGACCATAACACTTTTTTAAATTACACACTTCCTTCGTAAGGGTTATTCATGAAATTTAACAAACACATGATGCAGAAGGAAATTGAAAAACAATTTAAAATTTATATTTTTAATATAAAAACATTTAACATTCATTGGAAATGGAGAGAAAACCATTCTTTCATCCTATGGATTTCACTAACATGAATAATATTGTTATTACAAGTCTAAAACTTGAATTAAAAGACCAAGCAATCAACAAATCCAAAATTAAAGAGATGAGTGGGGGAAAACCTAGTTACAACTCAATGCTTTTGATAAGGGAGGTCCAACTCTACCCCAGCCGATTCCAAGACACCCGAAAGAGAGATCACACATTCTAGTCCCATGAAATGAAAAAATTGATTATTCCTACACCCTAGATTTTGTCCTATAGCGTGCATGGAAAGGGGAAGACAAGAGAAGGAGAGGATGGACAAGGATGAGGACATAAACAATAAAAACTTATAATTAAATGACATCATGTAATTTTCAAATCTCATCTGCGAGATCGTTTCAACATTGAATATGCATCACAATTCATAATTGATAAATGAAGACTCGTCAATTAAAACTCAATCTCAACACCAAAAACTCACTCCTCATGTTCGGTCTAGCTCACTCTTAGAGTGATTCATTTTCAGAAAAGAAAACCATAGTCATCATGTAGCACTAAAAATCTAGCACCTAGTGTCATCGAGCTCCTAAATAAAAGAACTAGTAACACACCTTCTCAAACTTGACCCTCACATAGACCAACACTACTCTAGACACTTATTCATACCAGATACAACTAGGATGGTAGTTTTGGGGGATATTCGTTTGGTTCGTCGAGAAGAAGTGAAGATGCACAATTCGATGAGGCGCGGCTGAATAAATAGTGTGGTCAGAGGCGCTAACAAGACAAATCGGACACATACCTCAGTTTGGAGAGATTGATTCGTCGAGAATATTGATCGGCAGCAACAGTAGGGTCTAATATATGTTTTGGTAGCGGTGGTAAGGCTAGGGTTCCACAAAATCTTGAAGGCGTGAGTGGAGGAAACCCTCTATTAGGGTTCATTTTATAAGAACATGTGTCATTTTTATTAGAACATTTAAAAAAACAGTGATAAAGAGTGGTATTACCAGTTTTTTTATTGCTAATAAAGGGATATCTTTATGAGCATTAAAAAACTCAAATAATGATCTAATATTAATAATTTAATTATGTTATTATATATATTTATAATGTTATATATATATATATTTGGTGTTTGAGGTTACAATTACATTCAAACACACACACATTACACACAAATAGCCCTAAAAGGCAGGTCATAGCCCCCCCAAAGGATAACCCACCCAACTAGCCACTTTTATTACATCATAAATTTTTGACCTGAAGGTCCTGTGCGCATGAAACCCATTACATGGCATGTAGGCCCTAGATTTTCGCCTAAAAGACTTATTCTGTAAATAGTACCCAGCTGCTATAATACCACCGCCACTACAATACCCGTCGCTGCAACAGTGTCGTCCGCCACTGCTACAGTGTCTGTCGATGTTACATTACCCGTCGCTGCTACAGTGCTGCTGCAGTGCACTACACTCATTGGGTTTTGAACCCGCAACCTTATGTAATATTACGGAGTTGCTTCACCACTAAGTCAAACCCAAACTACAAATTATATATTTTTTAGATTTATAATTATAAATAAATATATTTATAAATATTTCTATAGATTTATAAAGATATTTATATATTTTTATATATTTATAAAATTATAAATATAATAAATATATTTATTATAATTATAGAATTGTTTAAATATATATATTTATATATATATTTATAATTATAAGTATAAATAAATTTATTTAAAAATATATGTATATAATTATAAATATATGTATATAATTATATAATTACAAATATATCTGTGTGTGTGTGTGTGTTTATTTATTAGTATATAAATATATATAATTATTAATACAATAACTATAATTATTATTTACATATATTTATTATAATTTTATAATTATTTAAATATATATTTACTTATTTATAATTTCATAAATACTTATTTAAATTATATATATTTAAAATTCTATAATTAAATATTTAAATTAAAAAAATATTAAAAAAACATTGAAATAGGTTAATTATATAAATTTCAAACATATTTTAAATGTTAAAACTTAATAAATAAATAAAAATGAATATTATTCATATAAATTACAAATATATTGAAAATATTACATGATCATGGTTGATAATATATGTATAAATAAATATTGCAACATGATTAAATATATTTTTAACATTATTAATGAATATATTGCAAAAATGGATAGTGCATCCGTGAAAATCACATGTGGTCTTTGGTGAGGATAACACGCCCGGTGTGGTGGGTGGCGACGGAGGAGGGTGTCAAAGGTGGTGGTTGGTGTGTGACAGGTGTTTGAAGTGGAGGCGATGGTGATGCATGTTGACGCCTTGATGGTGGATCCAGCATGGGAAGGAGTTTGGTGCGCAGGCTAGTTGGTGCGAGGTGGATTCTTGTTGATAACCCACAAGCAACGGTGGGGTGCTGTGGCAGGAATGGTAATCTAGCAGTATATGGTGGCTATCGAATGGGAATGGTGAACCCCCATTTTAAGGCGGGGGCTGTGTCCGATTATTGTGTGTGTCAAGGCATCACAACATCCGACGAGACAATGACAACTATAAGTTGTTCATTGATGAAATGCAAATGACTTGTTCGCTGGTGACACATCTTTGAATGTGCACATTCCAGGATGACCACGGTGGTTTGGGCCTTTCAGGGCATGATGTGTAAGGGTCTTTGGGCCGATATAGTATCAAATACTAAGTGTCTATATAATGGGTGAGTTCTCTCTTTGGGGGTTTATGACTTGCCCTCTGGCCATTGTGAGGTGTGTGTGCGCTTTGATGTAATTGTACCCTTAATAATCTATAATATATATATATATATTATTTAAAGGTATTTATTATAATTATATATATATATATATATATTTATATTTCTAATTATAAATAATATTCTCAAATTTTTTTTGTTGGATCTGAATCTACAGATTATACACAAGAGGGGGGTGAATTATGTCTTATGAAATTTTTCGATAACTCTTTTCTTGAACAAGTTCTTTCCTTTATATTTTATCTGATTTGACCGTGCAATGGAATAAGTAAAATCATGAACACAAAGATGTATAGTGGTTTGGGGAACAGAAGGCCCCTAGTCCACTCCACCAATGCTCAACGTCATGAGCTTGGTGATTTTCACTATCTGGTCCTCTTTTCCACAGAAAGATTCACAACTGAGTACAGGCAGTTGACACCTTTACAATTCAAGGCAAAACAAATCCTTCTAGATCAAACACGAACCTGCACAGCTTAGAACGATATGTTTGTTACTCATGAATAAAAAAAAATCCAGAACGAAATTTTCCTGTTGATCTTCACAATTGAAACAGAATGCAATTGATAGCAGATGGATCGAAGTCTCTCGAAATATTGATCTTCAAGATGAAGAAGTTCTGAGTTGTTCCAGTTGCAGAAGATATAGAGATATAGTTCACAACTTCAGCAATAGTATATCCATAGTAGATATTCAATGTAGAACAGGTGAATCTTCAATCAAGTTCCTTCTTCTTGAAAAAACAGAGCTTTGAAGCTCCTCTTGAATCAGAAGATCAACGTGAATAGTTGAAATCTCTGTTTTACACCATTTTCAATAATAGATCGTTCACCATACATACATTCCCGGTGTTTCATAGAGAACATATATATTAATGCTAAGCATATCTCCTGCACATTTAGATCCAAAAAAGGCTCTTTCTGATTCGTGATATTAAAAAAATTGAATTTACAGAGAAGTCGTAAATTCCATTAAGACTCGGCATAAAAAGATCCTTTTAATTCGATCTTAAATCCATTAATAAAATGGAACTGAATCAATCAAAGTGATACTTTGAAAACGATTTTTAATCCAGCTTGAAATCCGCCCAGAAATCCGCTTACTGATCGTTGCACATAAAAATCGTCTGTCAAAATTTCTGATGCCAAACGTAAGGTTGATGATGTGGCCTCAAAACTTAGGGTTAATAACATAGTCTTCAAACGTAAGGTTAAAAACGTAAGGATGAACACAAATGTAGAGTTGACAATGTAAGGTTGAACAGAAATGTAGGGTTGATCATCCATACTTTTTCTTCAACACTCAAATGTACAGTAAAAGATCCATACTTTTACTTGATCGATACATTTCCAAGAACGTATGGTTATTTATAAAAGTAAGGTTGATGAACCATACTTTTGAGAAACAAACGTAATGTTTAAAATTTACGTACGGTTCTCCTTCCATACTTTGCTGATAACCAAAACGTAAGGTTCCTTCCTAACATAAGGTTCTCCTTCCATACTTTGCTGAAAACGTATGGTTGTTTAACCATACTTTTCTCTTATCTCAAAAAGTATACATGATTTTCATCCATAACACTACATTTATCCACATAGGGTATGAACAGTGATTTCAGAATGTGCTAAAGCAGATTTCGCGCTATATTTATCTACTTAAGGTATGAACAGTGATTCCAGAATGCGCTAAAGCAGATTCTGAATATGTAATTAATTCTCGTTATTTCAAGAGTAAGATAAATTAATTAATTCCTGCAAAATACTAAATATAATCATTAGAAAATAACTAAGGGTATTTGTGAGCATCAAAATTATCATAAAGAGACAGAGTATTATTTTCAATAATTTCCCCCTTTACATAACATTAACATGTACTGTTGAAAACAATACTTTTCTCAACAATCTCCCCCTTTTTGATGATCACAAAACCCATTAAATAACTAAAATTATTTAAAAAAATTTAACTTTCAAAATTAGTTATAATGTTTTAAATAAAAACTTCTCCACCAAAAAGATAATTATAAAACCAAATTTCTCATTTAATTCTCCCCCTAAATAAAATTTTGAGGTTTTGATGTTGTGTTTATCCAAATTCTCCCCCTTTTGTGATATCAAAAAGAATGAAAATCATGGATTTTAACACTTTTAATATTGCACTGAACTATTAGTAAATGCTATTATGAACAGTTTATCAATAAGTATATCTGGAGTACTGGAATATCAAAAATGAAGTCTGTAAAAAAATAAAGAAAGAAACAAATAAACAATGAAGGATATTTTCATTCAAAAACAAAAGTATATACATGACAATGATATAAACGGGAATCATTGTTTGGGTAAGATATGCAACAAGTTATATCTCCTCTGAATTGCAGACTTGATTTCTGTAAACTGTTCCCGAAGTTTCTTCATCATCCCATCTCCAAGCTTGATAATAAGCTCTCTGTTCTTTTGATTCATATGAATATCCTCAATTAAATTGACTCTAAAAAACTCATGCATCCTTTCCTCTTTTTCAATAAATACTGATAGCTTTCTGATAACTGATTTAACAGAATTCTGATCGATGGCTCACTAGATGTCAGTTGATCCACTAAGAACTTCTGTTTGTCTAGAAAAACTGAAAAAGGAGCACTGTTACATTGAAGATCTTGTATTATATCATTCATGTTGCTCATCGTAGCTGTGATAGCCTGAAACCTTCTGATTAAATCAGGTGAAGTACCAGATCCACTAACAGCATTATATGCAACTGATGCAAATTGGTTCTCCATAAACAACTTCAGATCTGAAAATCTGACTTCATAACCATTTTAGATTTCAATTATGTAATAGAAGTCAACATATCCTCTTTAAAAATTTCAACTTCTTGCCTTGAAACTGTACACTCCTTCAGCTTTTGAAACTTCAAATGTTCTAAATCTAAGGCATTTCTGAAAGAAACATTCTTAGATTCCAACTGAGATTCCTTTCTGTACAGTTCTTCAACTTCTTCTTTCCTTGAATCAGATGCACCATGTGCTTGATTCACAATCTCAGGTTGATGTAGAAGTACCAAAGGCAATGATTCAGCATCAGATTTTTCTTTTTCTTTGTCCTAAGAATTTTGGCCCACAGATTTTTCCTTAGAGTTTTCAAAATCCTCCACAGAAAAATCCTCTTGAAGTACCTATGTTTGAGCTTAAGAAGCATGCTCATCACATTCATCTTCATCTTTGTCTTCCACTGGAATTTCAAGAACAATATTATCATTAGTTTTCTAAGGTCTGGCCACTTCTTCACCAGGAACTGCCTCCATCTCTTGTTCCTGTTGAAGTGCAAGTTCAACATCTGCTACAATCTGTTCCTGATTCTCACATTGAGCTTCTTCTGGAACTCCTGATCCCTCTAATGGTGTTGTTATTTCAGTAACATCTTCCATTGTCTTATAAAAAACAACATCCCTAACAAAAGAATAAAAAAAATAAAGCTTATGTGGTTGTTTCCAAAGTAGGGGAAGTGACTTCCTCATTTACTGGCCTTTCCCTTTTTTATTGAAGTCACTCCTTACTGTGGTCTTCCTCAACATCTTCCACATCAAAGTGCATCCGTCTGGCTACATTGCTGACTCTGGATTCATATTGTCCCTCCTTGGACTTAGCAGGTTGAGCCTGACCACTCTTTGAGTTTTTTTCATCTCCTACTGGAAAAAGTATTCCTTTAATTGTGCTCCATAAATATCCAACTTTCCTCAAAGTTCCATCATTAAACGTATTACTATGATGACAGTTAACTCGAGCATTCTCTAATCTCACCATGTCTTTCTTAAACAACTGTTTAGAAATAAATTGACCATAAGGGTAGAAATTCATCCGTGCCTCGCTTTGACCGCAGTAACTGATATACCTTATCATGTATCTTGGAAAGTTTAACTTAATATCGCATAACAAAAGAAACATTATATACATATCTGGGTTTAAAATCTTTTCCATTTCTGCCATCCGTGGAGCTATTCCAGTCTGAATAAATTTGACCAAAATCTTCTGATCAGGCTCCAAATCCTTGACAAACATTTTCTTTATCGTCTTAGTACCAAAAATAAAAGACATGATGTCTTTAGATTTATGCCCATAATCTCTAATATTTTTCTAATCGAAATGAAAAACTCCCTCATGAGGGCAGTTGAGAATCTGACTAATCTCTACTGAAGAGATTGAGAAATACCTATCCTATATCTTAGCCATCATATTGTCCTCGGTATCTCCCAGAGTAAACTGTACAGATTTGAAGAAGTATTTAAGTTATACTTCATACAGAAATTCTGTATTTTCACTGTTGAACATTTGTTCAAGATTCGGAAACGACAGCGCTTGTTTCAGCAATAGATTTTTCTAAAATAACCAGTCGAGATCGATTACCTTGCCCTGTATGATTTTTCTTCCCTCGGTGCATTATCTCTTGGCATTGCTTGGATCGGCTTCACTGGATCTTTTAGTCCTTACCATTTCTCTGAGAGTCACTAAAGGTTTGAAGGTTAGGGTTTCAGAGGTTCGAAGGTTAGGGTTTTGGAGACGAAGTGCGATTTTCGGATTTTGAAATGGTTTTGATAGAAGTGAAAGGGTTTAGAAGATGAAAAGGATCTGACGGCCTTGATTCCCTTGTAATAACTAATCATTACATATATTTAAAGCAAATAAAATATGAATATGTAAAGGATATAAAATCTTAAACAGTATTCAATAAAAAAAATAAAAATTTACATAAATAAATAAAAGTAAATTAAAAATAAAAAATATTTAAAATTAAATAAACCTAGCTCACACTTAATAAAATCAAACCTTGCAGTGGGAAGTGGTTTAGTAAAAATATCTGCTAATTGAATTTTAGCATTTATAAATTCTAAAAATATATCTTTTTTAAAAACATGATATATTAAAAAGTGATGCCTTATATCAATGTGCTTAGTTCTAAAATGACTAATAGGATTTTTTTGAAATATTAATTGCACTTGTATTATCACATAAAATTGGTGTATTATTAAAATTCAATCCAAATTTCATAAGAGTGTTTTTCATCCACAACACTTGTGCACATCAACTACCAACAGAAACATATTCTTCCTCAACTGTTGACAGGGAAACTGAATGTTGTTTCTTACTAGACCATGATACTAAAGACTTTCCTAAAAAGTGACATGTACCTGATGTACTTTTTCTATCTAATCTACAACTTCCAAAGTCAGCATCTGAATATGAAATCAAATTGAAATCATATGTTTTTGGATAAAGAAGAGATTGAAAAACAATTCCTTTAAAATATCTAAAAATTCTTTTAACAGTAGTTATATGGGATTCTTTAGGATTTGATTGAAATCTAGCACAAAGACATACTGAATACTTAATATCTGGCATGCTAGTAGTAAGATATAAAAAACTACCAATCATACCTCTATATAACCTGTTGTCAAATGATTTCCCAATTTCATCCAAATCAAGTTTTATATTAGTACACATAGGTGTTGTAAATGGTTTCTATTTTCAAGTCCAAATTTCTTAATTAAATCAGTAATGTATTTTCATTGATTTAAAACATTTCCAAAATCAATTTGAAATATTTGAAGACCCAAAAAGAAATTTAACTCTCCCATCATACTCATTTCAAATTCTTCTTGCATTAATTTTGAAAATTCATGACAAAGAGTTATATTAGTTGATCCAAAGATTACATCATCAATATAAATTTGAACCAATAAAACATTATTTTTCAGAGTTTTCTTAAAGAGTGTTGGGTCTACCATTACAACAGTAAAATAATTTTTCAAAAGAAAAGAACTTAATATTTCATACCAAGCTCTAGGTGATTGTCTAATTCCATAAAGAGCTTTAGTATGTTTAAAAACAGAATCAGATTTTTGAGAGTTTTCAAAACCAGGAGGTTGTTCAACATAAACTTCCTCCATTAAATAACCATTTAAATAGGCAGATTTAACATCCATCTGAAATAATTTAAAATTCATATAAGATGCATATGCTAAAAGGATTCTGATGGCTTCTAATCTAGATACAGTTGAAAAAGTTTTATCATAATCTATTTCTTCTTCTTGATTATATCCTATAGCTACTAGTCTTGATTTATATATAGTTATTATGACTTGGTCATCCAGTTTATTTCTAAAGACCCATTTTGTTCCTATTACCGGATAACTCTTAGGTATTTTTACTAATTCCCCAACTTCATTTCCTTTTAACTGGTTTAATTCAACTTGCATTGATATTACCCAGCTTTCATCATCTAAATCTTCTTCTATAGTCTTGGGTTCTTGTTGAGATAGGAAGTAAGATAATTCCACTAGGTTTCCTAAGTTTATTCTAGTTTGAACACCAGTTTTAGGTCACCTATTACAGTTTCTAAAGGGAGATTCTTTAGGGTTCTAGACTGTCTAGGTAATATATTTGAAGGTTCTTTAGTATCATGTTCCTATGAACTGGACTGAATTTCTTTTATATCATTTTCAAAATCATTCGTTATATTCTCAAGTCTCATGTTATCATTAGAGTCATGTTCATCCATTTGTTCTGTCCTTTTCTCAAAGGGATCAGATTCATCAAATTTCTACAGATTCTTCAACAATCCTTGACTTTTTATTATAATCTCTATAAGCTTTGGAGGTAGCAGAATATTCTAAGAAAATTCCTTTATCAGATTTTGGATCGAACTTAAAAATATTATCCTTGGTTTTTAAGATATAAACCTTGCATCCAAAAACATTAAAGTAATTTACTTTACGTTTTCTTTTATTCCATAGTTCATAGGGTGTCTTTTTCAAAATAGGTCTAATTAAAACTCTATTAATTATATAAAAAGTTGTATTCACAGCTTCTGCCCAGAAACATATAGGTAGGATATATTCATTTAACATAGTTCTAGCCATTTCTTGAATAGTTATATTTCTTCTTTCTACAATCCCATTTTGTTGATGTGTTCTTGGTGCAGAGAAGGTGTGTTTAATACCCATATTTGAGAAAAATGAATTAAATTCCAGATTCTAAAATTCTCTACCATGATCACTTCTCAATGAGATTATATTGAACCATTTTTCATTTTGAACAGATTTGCAGAAACTTTCAAATAATGTAAAAGCTTCATTTTTAAATTTCAAAAAGAAAATCCATCTAAATCTTGAATAGTCATCAAATAAAACATATACATATAATTTACCAGCTAAGCTTGCTACTCTTGAAGGTCCAAACAAATCCATATGAATAAGTTCTAGAGGTTTAGACGTAGCAACCTTATTAACAGATTTGAAGGATGATTTGTGTTTCTTTCCTAGTTGACATGCATCACAAAATCTGTCACTTTCAAATTAGATACTAGGAAAATCTGAAACTAAATGTTTCTTAGATAACTTATGTAAAACAAATACTTTGCAATGACCAAGTCTTCTATTCCAGATCCAGGATTCACTTACTTTAGCATTCAAGTAGTTTACTTGTTATTTACACAAGGAATTTAAATCTAAAGTATAGACATTTTCAGTTCTTGGTGCTTTAAATTTAAACAGTTTATCTTTAGAAATAGTACAACAATTGTTAGTAAAATCAACAATATACCCATCATCACAAAGTTGAGAGATACTTATCAGATTGTGTTTTAGTCCTTGTACATAAAGTACTTTGTTGATTGAGACTGTTTTTAGATCTCCAACAATTCCAATGCCAATAACATTTCCATTGAAATTGTCACCAAATGTGAAAAGTCCTCGTTCCTTTTGAGTGAGTGAAGAATAATTCAATGAGTTTTCACCCATATGTCTTGAGCAGCCACTGTCCATTCCATATATATTTTCTTCTCTGGTGGCCTGCTACCTGCAGAGACATTCAAACAAATTTCTTTGGTACCCATATTTTGTTGGGTCCAGGGGTGTTAGCTAGTAATGATCTTGGTATCCAGATTTGATTTGTTCTTTTAAAATTATCTGAATCATATAAGTCTTTTGAAACATATGCTTTCTTAATACCACAAATTTGAGGTTGTCTTAAGAAACTATTTTTAGCAACATGTCCCTTTATCCCACAAAAATTACAAATGACCTTTTTAGAGCTAGGAACAAACTAATTTTTATATAGCTTTGGTTTTTCTCATTTACTGACCAATTCCAAATCTCTCCTTTTTAATGACAGTTTTTCCAAGAATTTCATTTAATGAATTCTCTCCTTTTGTAAAAACCAATGCAGCCTGTTTGTAAGATTCTACTTCATCCTGTAGTGTTTTTAATCTTGATTCAAAATTAATATAGTTAGTGTTAATCAGATTTTATTTATCAGTTAATTCCTTATGTTGTTTCAGTGTTGTATCTATTTCATCTAAAATGGATTTATGTTTATTTTTAGTGACTTATGTTTCTTAAATAGTGAGTCATATCTTTCTTTAAGCATATTGCAGTAGGCTGTAAGTTTTTCATTTGTGAAGCTTGATTCCGAATTTTGATTTAGAGGTGTAATATGAGTGTACCTCATTAATTTCTGCCATAAAACACATGTTTGATTTTAGATTGACTTATTATTTCTCTGATCTTGATTCAGAAGATCTACTGGAGTCTTCAGATACACTCCAAGTGGCTTTCATAGCTTTCTTGTCTTTTTGCTCAAAGTCATCTCTTTGGAAGAATTTCTTCTTCATTGCATCCTTCAATTATGGGAAATATGGTCTGATATGCCTCATCTTTTTGCATTCATAACATCTTACAACCTTATTATCTCCCTTAAAGGATTTTTTGAAGCCTCTTTTCTTACTGTAGAATTTTCTAAATTTTCTGGCTAGTTGAGCCAGTTCTTCATCTAAGTTGGATGAGTCAGAGCTTCCTGATTTAGCTTTAACTTCTTTGTTCTTCATCTTTCTATTCTTTTTTTGTGAAGTTACCTTCAAGGAAGTATCTTCTCTTTTGATAAGCACTTTATGTTCATTAGCCTCATCTTGCATTTCAGATTCATACATCATCAGTGTACCAATCAGCTCTCTCATAGTTAGATCTTTGATAGGTGTTGATTGTATGATTGCAGCAGAGATACCATTTCATCGAGTAGGAAGTACTCTCAGTACTTTTAATGCTTGATCAGTCTGCTTCATAGGTTCTCCTAGAGCTATTATGTTATTGACAATTTCTGTCAATCTCCCATTCATTTGGGTAATGCTCTCACCTTTAACCATTCTGAATGTATCAAATTTCAATTTGGCAGTTGCATATATCATTTTCCTCACATTGTCTGTTCCTTCATATGTCACAGCTATTGTTTTCCACATCTCATATGTTGTCAGGCACTGAGATACTCTGTTAAATTCATCAGGTTCTAGACCGCAGATAATTGCATTCACAGCCTTTGAGTTCATATCTTACTCTGCCTCTATAGAATCTCTCCATGTCTCAGGATTTTCAGGAATTTCATAAGGAGTCCGAATCTTTGAATAGACTCTATATCCAAGGTTTTTCAGATATATTATCATGCGCGATTTCTAGCAACCATAGTTGTCTCCATTAAAATATGGTGATCTAACCATCGACATCCCTTCTCTTGTATCAGTCATGATGTTCTATTGTATAATTCATAAATTCTTCTAGCTTGCTAAGGTTTTATCAGAAGCTCCTCCTCTGATACCAATTGTTGGATCTGAATCTACATATTATACACAAGAGGAGGGTGAATTGTGTCTTTTGCAATTTTTTGATAACTCTTTTCTTGAACGAGTTCTGTCCTTTATATTTTATCAGATTTGACCATGCAGTGGAATAAGTAAAATCATGAACACAAAGATGTATAGTGGTTTGGGGAACTGAAAGCCCCTAGTCCACTCCACCAACGCTCAACTCCATGAGCATGGTGATTTTCACTATTTGGTCCTCATTTCCACAGACCGATTCACAACTGAGTACAGGAAGTTAACACCTTTACAATCCAAGGGAAAACAAAGCCTTATAGTTCAAACTCGAACCTACACAGCTTAGAACAAGAATCTGGTTACTAAAAAATAAAAAGATTTTCAGAATAAAAATTTCCAGTTCATCTTCACAATTGCAACAGAATGCAATTGACAGTAGATGGATCGAAGTCTCTAGAAATATTGATCTTCAAGACGAAGCAGTTCGGAGTTGATCCAGTTGTAGTAGATATAGGGATATAATTCACACCTTCAGAAATAGTAGATCCATAGTAGATATTCAATGTAGAATAGGTGAATCTTCTATCGAGTTCCTTCTTCATGAACAAAAAGAGCTTTGACGCTCCTCTTTAATCAACAGATCAACATGAATAGTTGCAATCACGGTTTTCCACCTTTTTCAATAATAGATCGATCACCATACATACTTTCTTGGTGTTTCAGAGAGAACATATATATTAAAGCTAGGCATATCTTGTGCACATTTAGATCCAAAAAAGTCACCTTCTGATTCGCGATATTCAAAATTTTGTATTTACAGAGAAGTCGTAGCTTCTCTTAAGACTCATCATAAAAATCTCTTTTTATTTCGATCTTAAATCCATTAATAAAATGGCTTTGAATCAGTCAAAGTCTTACTTTAAAAATGACTTTAAATCCGGCTTGAAATCTGCCTAGAAATTAGCATACTGATCATTGCACATAAATATCATCTGTCAAAATTTCTGATGCCAAAGGTAAGGTTGATGACGTGGCCTCAAAACGTAGGGTTAATAACATAGTCTTTAAATGTAAGGTTAACAACATAAGGTTGAACACAAACATAGAGTTGAAAACGTAAGGTTGAACACAATCATAGGGTTGATCGTCCATACTTTTTCTTCAACACACAAACGTAAAATAAAAGATCCATACTATTACTTGATCCATAATTTTCCAAGAACATAGGGGTGTTTACAAAAGTACGGTTGATGAACCATACTTTTGAGAAACAAATGTAACGTTTAGAATTTACGTATGATTCTCCTTCTAGACATTGCTGATAACCAAAACGTAAGGTTCCCCTTCCATACTTTAGTGAAAACATATGGTTGTTGAACCATACATTTCTCTTATCTAAAAAAGTATGCACGATTTTTATCCTTATGCTACGTTTATCCACGTAGGGTATGAACAGTGATTCCAGAACGTGCTAAAGCAGATTCCGCGCTATATTTATCTACGTAAGGTATGAACAGTGATTCCAAAACACACTAAAGCAGATTCCAAATAAGTAATAAATTCTCATTATTTCAAGAGTAAAATAGCTTAATAAATTCCTGAAAAATACTAAATAAAATCATCAGAAAATAACTAAGGGTATTTGTGAGCATCAAAATTATCATAATGTGACAGGGTATTATTTTCTATAATTTCCCCCTTTAAATAACATTAACATGTATTGTTGAAAAACAATACATTCCTCAACATTTTTATATAAATATAAATATAAATATAATTATAAATATAATAAAATTATTTATTATGTAAAAAAAATTATTATAATTTTATAATTATTTAAATATTTATTTATTTATAATATTATAAATACTTATTCAAAACATTATATATATATATATATATGAATTATTAAAAAATATATATTAATATATCATATTTATATTAATTATAAACATGCGTATTTAATTAATGTATATAAATAAACATTATTTTTTAATATAAATATAATAAATATATATTTATTAATGATATTTTTTATTAAAAACATTTATCAGTGCTAAGAATACAACTAATAAAGACTAACATTTACCAGCGCTAAAAAAACACTGATAAAGTATACACTTTTATCAGTTCCTTCTGTTTAGAGCTGATAAAAGCACACACTGAATTTGTGCCGATTTGTGATAGTGAAACACGCACTAGAAATGTCTGGACCCACTACATTATGTCATAGCTATTTTGTAATATTTATTTTTATCAAATATTTGAATGATTTTTTTAGTAATTTTAATTTGAGTGGTATTCAAGAAATGGCATTAAAAACATTATATTCTTTGAGTTATCATAGTATTTGATCATTGAGTTATGTAAAATACAACATTATTATATAAATCATTTCATTAGTTTGGAAAGAAGCGTATTGAAAAAAAAACGTTTTTTTTATTTTTTTATTAGGTTGTTTCAATTTTATGACTTTTGGTTGCAACTATATTATTATTGGTTTATACAAACGCACTTATTTGCCCTTGAAAAAGTCAATACCTGATTGATCGTTATTTAATAATTTGATGTATTTTTTCATGGACTGAATTTGGATATATGTATATATATAAATATAGGAGGAGGACGTGGATAATGTCGCGGGGATCCAACACAGTGATAAACCCCACACATAAGTCTTTCGCCCAACTCCCACCTTTTGACTGATGGCTACTTCCAATTATGTTGATGACAACTAGAATGCATTATCACAAACAGAAAACACAATTTCATATTTTTGGAAAGTAATCTAAAAGTTTGAAAAACCTAATTAAATAATTTATTATTACTCTATAAATTATATATATATATGTTCACAAAATAATTGTATATTTTTTTAAAAAATTAAATATAAAACTCATATATTTTTTTGATTTCAATTCATATTAGATTTAGAAATAGGTTTATGAATTATTAAAAGAAGCTAGTGGGAATCAGAAATCCAACCTTAAGCCCGTAACTTTTTCAACTAGACCATGAGGAGTATTTAAATTAATGAATGCGAATTCATCAGCTATACATTTTTGAATGAAAACATAAATTTATAAAATTTGTTTGTTTAATTTGATAATAGAATATGTATTTTGAATTTTTTAAATTTTACATGAGTATTTAAAAATAATGAAATGAGTGTTTTAAAATATTTTAGGTTAATATTTGTTTTAAAAAAAATACAAATTTTATAAACCAGGTAAAATATTATGGTGGTGCAAACTTTATAGGGTAATATGTGTTTCAAAATATTAAGTTTTGAGTATCTCGAATTTGGTGCATATCCATTAATTGTTATTTGAAAAAATGTAGGATGCGGAAACATCACATTCAAAGAGATTGTTGAATTGTTAATTTGATGTAATAAATGAGTAAAGTTGGTTATAAGATTTATATATTATAATTATAATGTTTTTTATATATTTTTGTTTGTTTTTTTAGTATGTATTAAAAATAAAAATATTAAAGATAAAAAAACCTGTATAATGTAAATATAGTGTGTTCATGCGTGTATATATAAATTAATAATAATTTAAAACAGTTGAAGAGGGGTGGAAATATCTACAAATAAAACCACACGTGCAGGTAGGCAATGAATTCAAAGTGACTTGAATCTAAGACCTCCTCAAGACCCCGTATGGACATTACCATTGAGTTGGGCTCTATGAACAATAATAGTTTTACAATATTTCAGAATTGGGGTACAACGGTACAAAGATACACACGCGTAAGCACTTGAGAGACTCAAACCCGAGACCATCCACATGCCACCACAAGGGCACAACCATTGGGTCGCGCCCCATGAGGCTAACAATAATGTTGATGATAACGATAATAATAATAATGATAATAGTGATAATGATAATGAAGATTATGATGTTTATATATTTTCATTTTTATATTTTATATATTAAAATAAAAATTGATAATGTCAAATTAAAAAAAACAAATGTTTATATGCACACATATATATTAATAAATATTAGATATAAAAAATTAAAAAATAATGTATGATTATAAATATATAATTTCAATATTGTGTATATATATTGTTAGTAATATTAACATTGGATATATATTAATATAATCATATATTAATAAAAGTATATGAATAAAGAAATGCACATAAATTTTAAAAACAAATGTTTTTTGATGTTCAATGTAAATATGTATACATACATGCATTCAAACATACAAGGTACATGTGTATTTGTAAAAATAATGTAAATATATAAATACAAGAATTTTGAAATACTATACATATAACAATTATACTACATGAGGATAAGTAACGTCCCGACCCTGGAGCCATGTGACAGTGCCCCGACCCGGTCGGTCACATGATCTCAAGCACGCATCCTCGTACGCTAGAGGCTGCCGACTATCAGTAAGAGTCTGATAAGTCATTCATGGGGAGACTATACCCTCATTTATCAGAGTAAAACACCAACATAAATAAATAAACTAAAGCGGAAGCATATATAACCAAAACAATACTCACGTCACAAGATAACAAAAAAAAATACAATACTCAACTAAAAAGGAAAACATGCTATTCTAATACAAGTGTCAAGTGTCTATAATGCAACTGAAAGTAGAGACACTACGACTCCCCAAACGGGTCCCGAACCATGTCTGATTCCTTCCTCCAACCTCCATCCCCAATAAACCACCTATCACATGGCCTTTTCCAATATTTAGTCTTGTACCAATATAATCGATTCAGGTTCCGATCAGGCATCCCGAATAGGGCGTGAGTACAACTCAATATGCCACCACCAATGATGTCTAAAACAATTTCAGTAAAAAAGATAGTGTATGCAGTTCTATAAGAAATAAGCATAATGCATAAATAACCAGTTATTACATTATCATTTATTCTTATCTAAATACATTGACCCCAAGGTTCCCAAGGATACTCGTACCTCAATACTAACTTCATATCGTACTGGAGCCCGAAATGTTCTCTAGGTAATATCATATCATAATACCTATTTCTTGCCGAAGCTCGAAGTATTCAAGGTGCTATGATATCTCAGAACTTGATTCAACTCATATTGGAGTTCAAATATTCTCTTGTGAGACCATTACCCAAAGATCCATTATTTCCATTTTTTAATTTCACATTTAAAAGTCACATTGCCAAAATTACCAATATCACAAATGTAAGTAAGATGACCATGTTATCATGCTTACCCCTCAATAGAATGACAATGTTCCCATTCTCTTTACTCATAAGTATAGTGAACATGTTACCATGTATACATCCCATTAGAATGACCATGTACTCATTATTAAAAACATAATTAATTCATCAATTAATTATCCACATCAATTCCATTATTATTTCAACAAATTAGTTAAATACTTCAAATCCTATAGTTAACACAACAATTAACTAAATGCCTCAATCTCATTAATTAATTTATTAATTAATTAACCAACAACACAACCCATATCCCATAAATAATTTTCCTGAATTAATTATCTAATTCTAAATCTCAACTCTTCATAATTAATCCCACAATTAATTATATAGATCATAATCTCCAAGCCCATAATTAATTCACAATTAATTATCTCAACTTAGCCAATTTGATATCTCATAATTAATTTACCAATTAATTATCTACATTACAACCCCTATCACTTTTAACCAATTTCCCCAAATTAATTATCTAATAGGGAAGCCTCTTAGTCTCATGACTAATTCCCCAATTAATAACCTTTTCCATCAAATCTTCGATAAATCAATTGGTCAATCTAATTAACCGAATTTAAGAAAAGAAATTTCTAAAGGATGCTAGGAATTTTATAATTTTTCATATACATATCAAGTCCACGACTATGAGAATTAGATTTAGACCACCTACCTTGGTTCATTGATGGATGTTTTCCCTTTAAAAATCCCCAAAATCCGAGCAAACCAACGACATAGATTTGAGATTCCGGATCTAAATCCCTAAATCAAGATATAAAAAAATGAAGATATAAACAATCTAGATCTAGATCTCACAACATAGATTTAGATATGAAGAAACAGAGGATAAACTCCACCAAAAGATCCAAAGAAGAAGAAGGGACAATCAAGATAGACATCGGGATGAAATCCACTTGCCGGGAGAAGAGAGGATCTTCGATTCGGTCTTTGAATCGTGAAGAATGGAGGTTGAACGACATTGGCAACCCTCCAGAAAGCTATGGGATCATCCAAAATACATCAAGCCCGAGCCTAAGTCAAAAATGGGGTGTTTTAGGGGTTCGATGAATTTGTAAATGAATTTTCGGAAGAAATATAACTGTGCATGGTTTGCCTTGGCAGGGGTGCACGGTCAGGGAAATTGTGCGCTAACCGTGTAAACCTCATTGTCTGGGGTCACACAGTTACCTTGGTTTAGGTGCACGGTATTTCAAGCCGTGTGAAAACCATGCACAACCCCCTGTACTTAAACTTTCTCTAAACCCCACCCAAATGAACGCCACAACATAACTCCAATCATTGGTACTTAAAAAACCAAAAGTACATGAGAACGTGAATGAGATATCACAAGAGAAGGTCGGGATCTTACAATCTCCCCACCTTATAACAGCTCGTCCTCAAGCTTCACTTCCAAGCCTTTCTAATATTTTGAGCCAAAAAGGTCAGGCCATTGAGCCCTCATATCTGCTTCTCTTTCCCATGTTTCCTCTTGTAGATGTCCATGTTGCCATAACACACAAACTATCGACACTATCTTTCTCAAAAACTATTTCTCACTGTGATCCAACACACGTATCAGATGTTACTCAAAGGACACATCTATCTCAAGGTCAACCTCATCCACATCGATCACATGATAAAGGTCGGGATGATACCACCGAAGTTGTGATACATGGAAAATATCATGCATAACACTTTATCTCTGTGGAAGAGCTAATCGGTATGCCACCGACCTGATTCTCTCCACTATCTCAAAGGGTCCAACAAACCTGGGTGCCAACTTTCCCTGCCTCCATATTTCGCAATGACCCAACCTAGGAAACACTCAAAAGAACACACGATCACCCTCTACATACTCTAGTGGTCATCTCCATCTGTCAATATAAAACTTCTCTCTACTCTGAGCCATATCTGTACATTCTTGAATCAATCGCACCTGCTCAGATGTCTCCTACACGAGACTCAATCCCAATAACTCTGACTCCCCAGCCTTGATCTAGCATAGCAATGATCTCCATGGATGACCATATAGATATTTGTATAGTGCCATCTATATAGTTTCCTGATAATTGTTGTTATAGGAGAACTCCAGTAAAGCCAAGTTCTTTTCCCATGACCCACTGAAGGTAAGCACACATGCCCATAGTATATCCTCAAGCAACAGTATGGTATGTTCTAACTACCCATCTTTCTATGGGTGGAAAGATTTACTCTATAATACCTATGTGCCAAGCGCTTTATACAAGCCCTGCTAGAAGCGTGATGTAAAGAGTGAATCACAATATGAAACTATAGTCCGTGGCACTCAATGTAGATAGACTATCTCCCGAACGTATAATTCTTCCAACCGTTCTACTATTAAGGTTTACCTTATAGACAGGAAATGTTCTACCATTCTCAGTCGATCCACAATGACCCAAATAACATCATTCTTCCTAGACATCATTGGACTACCCACCACAAAGTCCATAGTCACATCGTCCCAATTCCATTTGGGAATAGACACTGGTTGTAGCAAACCTCCAGGTTATTGATGATCTTCCTTCACATGCTGATAGGTGAAGAATCTTATCACAAACCATACTATCTCCTTTTTCATGTCTGCCTGCCAAAACTGTTCTTGTAAGTCTTGGTACATTTTGGTTACACCTAGATGCACTACCCATTTTGAGGCATGAAATTTCAACATGAGCTCCTATCGCATGCTCGTAGGCACCAAAACTCGATTCTTCACATAGATGATCTCATATTCATCTATCAAACAATATGAAGGTGTATCCTCTCATTCAAAGCATTCCCTCAAGGCTAAGCACTCTAGATCCTCATACTATCTATCCCTAATACATCTCAATAGCGTAAACTCCACTGCAACTGAAACCAGATCCATCTGCTCCTGACTCTCCTGAACCACTACATGCATTTCATCCAGCAAGGTCATCATCTTCCACTCTACACTCGACTCCTGAACCATCTGAGTTTGAGATTTCCTACTCAAGGAATTATCCATACCATTTCATTTCCTGCGCATATATGCCAGTTCAAAATCAAAAGACTACATATACTCAACCCATCTCTGTAGCCGAATATTCAAATCATGCTGCAAAAATATATACTTCAAGCTCCTGTTATCCATTTAGACTATAAAATTTTCTCCCAAAAGATAGTTTCAGAAACACTTAAGATCAGAAACCACTACTTCCAACATGAGGTCATGCATGATGTAATTCCATTAATGAGGCCTCAACTGCTGAGACCCACATACCACAATTCAATTTCCCTACATCTGCAATGCTACAAGTCTGATACCAGAAGTGCAACAATAAACTATATAATCCTCACCCTACTCATGTAGGATCAAAATTGGTACTGATGATAAGCGATTACTCAAATCCTAAGAAAATCTCTCTCAGGCCTCTGACAATTCAAACTCTACTCCCTTTTTGGTCAAGTCCGAAAGCGGATCTACCAAACGAGAAAAGTCTTGGATGAATCTCATGTAATATCCATCTAATCCCAAAAAGCTTCAAATATAAAAAAAATTGGGCTGCTCCCAAGAAACCACTGCTTGAACCTTATTTAGATCCACTGACACACCTTCCTCCGATATGATGTGCCCTTAGAAGTGTACCTGATCAATCCAAAACTGAAACTAAGATAGTTTGGCGTATAATCGATTCTCTCTTAGTGTACCCAGGATGATGTTAAGGTATTTGGCATGATCGTTATGAGTCTTGGAGTACACGAAGATGTCTTCCACAAACACCACTACAAACTGATCCATATACAGATGAAATATCCTATTCATTAAAGATATAAACACTAATGTTGTATTTTTCAACCCAAACAACATTACAACAAACACATAAAGGCCATACCTTCTTCTGAAAGAATTACTCTGTATATTAGAAGCCCGTACTCTTAACTGAAGATACCCTGATCTCAAATCTATCTTTGAGAACACACAAGTCCCCTTTAATTGGTCAAATAGATAATCAATACGCATATGAGGATATCAGTTCTTCATAATCATTTTGTTCAACTTCTGATAATATACACCTAATCGTAAACTACCATAAACCTTTTTTGATCAAAATAGGTGATCCCCAAGGCGACATACTTGGATGGAGAAATACATTATCTTCCAACTCCTCCATTTGAGTCTTAAGCTCTTGAATCTTAGTCAGTTCCATTCTATATGGTGTAATAGATACTGGTTCATCCCTAAACATGAGATCAATAGTGAATTCCACATATCTCTCAGGTGGTAGACCTAGAAATTCTTCAGGAAAGACATCCTAAAATAGTTCCACTACTGGTGAAAGGACATCTTTCCTAAAAACCTCGTCATCCAACAATATTATATAATCTTGGGCTATGAGCTCTCCCAGTTGCTGAGTAATTGGCCTTGCTCAGCCTTCTTGGATATCTCACTCTCGACGATAAATATACTAGTCACCCATAGGAGACACAAAGGTCACTCTTCTATAGTAACAATCGATTTGGGCTCGGTAGGTGACTCGCCAGTCCATCCCTATAATCGAGTTGAAGCCCATCATATCAAGAATGTAGATATCCCATAGGAAATGATATTCCCCGATCTCTAGTGAACATCCCTTGCAAAGAAAGATATCTATAGACCGTACTCGCAAAGGTGTATCTATAGTCCATCACTGACATGATCCCCTATGTTATATGAATGAACGTAGTAGCTTTCTCTTAACTCAATGTATCTAGAAAAAATTACTCCAAGAACCTCTCTAATAAGTCCTTCCATAACATACCTTCAGTTTGTATAGTTCGCATTTGAATGTCCCACCAGTGCTTCGCTGATTTCCATAGCGTATATATATCCAACATGATCCTCCTCTCAGCCGGAGTCTACAAATTGAAAAGTATTGTCTCTATGGACTCAACCTAGAATTCAAATCCCTCAGGTCCACCCTCTCTAGTAAAAGTTGAAGGGTGCTACAACTAAAACTCCCTTTTCAACTCAGACATACTTTTTGAAACCCGCTCCAAATCTCTTTCCATGAATTGCAAGAAGTGGGAAAAGTTATCTCAAAACTAAACCCCTTTATCATTAGTTGGAATGATCGGTGCCTCATGTTACCTAACTGGAAAGTCATTCCTAGGAATGCCCCTAGACCATTCCCTCAATAAGCATCGTGGAGGCATACTCTCTATATATCCAAACACACATCTCAAGTCTCATAACACAACCTTAAAACATTTACGTAAGATGAAATAATTATTGGAGTTGGTGGCCTAGAACAAACTACTTTGAACTTTATGATAAACTTGTATTCATGGATTTGAATATTAATAAATACATTATCACATATTTATTTTTCTTTTGCGTGAAAATGAATGTGATAATGTCCTATGGATAGATTTTTCACTAAAGGGTCATAGCATATTCCTACTTTGATGAGAACCCAGAAGTGCCATAACACTATTTTTGAATATAATTTCTATGGCCAGATGATGTTATTTGAGGGACACAATTAATACATGCCATTAGGGGTGAGGACTCATAAATGTTTGAGGCACCTTCTCATGGTGTGCACCCTTGGTAATATCTAGGAGGATATTATGAGAACGAGACCCACTAGTAGGAAATCCACATTTCATACTGTCATCAGATGTTTCTATCTATGGATGTTTGTATTGGACCTCAGAATTTAAGATTATTATTAATGGGTATTAAAACATGAACACTTATATGTATTTATGAAAACTACAAGGACACATTGTTCACAGTGAGGTAGGATATGTTGGGCCATCACAAGTAATATTGCATTAATAGATAATGTGAGAAAGGATTTTTCCCTTCTATTCCATAATGGAAGTTGATATCCCAGGCCCTTTGATGGAATTGATATAGCCTAAATAAATCTATGTCCATGGTGAGGAATGAGAAAGTTCAACTCTAGGAGGTCAAAGAATGAATAATCAAGCACATGAATTGATAGAACTAACATGAAACTTGCTTGATTGGAGATATGGAGACAAATGGATTACATTACATGGTAAGCATTCGTAAGAGATGCCACATCATTGTGACATTAACTTATTTCTCTATGGGTGCCTTAGAATATTGCTAGATGCTAACCTTGGACTTTAGGAAGGCTCCACTTAATGCCACTGAGAAAGAGGCAAAGAGGGCCACACACTAAGTGTATCGAAGAATCTCAATTAAATATTCATTTAACAGGTTGAATAAATATTATTCCTGATTTTCATTTAATAATTATTCAAGGATTCCTGATCATATTTATTTCAACATTAGTTATTCAAGAGAATATATTGTGGGTGAAATAATATATTTATTAGAAAATAATGCAGTGATATTTATTTAAGAAATAAATAGTCATTATTCAAGGTCTAATAAATGTGGTGGGGGAAATAAAGAAAATGGAAAAACAAAAGTACACACCATGTATATTAATATATATGTCGTATAGTTTTTCTGGGGATTTTTTAGAAATAATATTATTTATTTAATTAAATAATACTAGGTTTAATTCACTGGGTTCATTTCAAGTGATAATAATAGTCAAATGTTATTATTAGACATGAGTTTTACAAAGAATTAAATGAAATGAATAAATGCATTTGGGTATTTAATTCATTTTATTATTCTATGTAATATAAATCCCAATTACATTATTCTCATAAAGCCTATACATTCTTTGTGTTTTTGCACAATGGATCTAGAAAAATCTCTCAAGCCAAGAGATAATTACTTTCCTCAAACAGTGATCTCAAGTTACGAGAGATATCCTCCTCCACCGAATCAAGGAGATTTCTTTGGAAGAATCTCTCAAGGTGATCTACAGTGGAAATCACAATTGAAGGCTCTTCTATGCTAGCACCTGAAGATTCATTCGGCAACATCTAGAGATGCATGGAGCATGTGTGGATCACCACTAGTGGAAGCCTACACTTTTCTTCTATGACGCAATGACAGATCACATTGGATCGTGACCCGAAACATCAATGGAGAGAGAGAATATCATCAAGGTGATTCATTTATTTTAATTAAATTAATTATAACCAATATATTATGATCCTATCTATGGTTCCAATAAATCCTTATTTCCTTTTCATTCTTCGTTATATTTCAATGATCCGGCATTTTATTATCCTGACGGATCTCGAATTGATCATTGTGAAATGGTAAAATCAAAGTCGGGCACACCCATCCATGTGCTGTTGCTGCGCCCAGAACCTACAAGTGGTATCAGAGGGGTCATATCGTTGATTATAATTATTTAGTTTTTTCATTGATGATTTATGCATTTAATAATTTAGTTGTTTCAATTCAAGGTAATTGTTCTTTAAATCTTAATCTTTAAATATATTCATCCTCTTTAATTTCTCATTCACCTTACATAAATGATCTTTTCTTTTAATTTTGATTAAAATAAAAACAGAGGATATCATCCGAAGGTTCCAAATGATCTTCACTGTACAACACTAGAACACACAGTGTGTATTCTACCGCACACACCGTGTAGTAAATGTTCAGTGCATCAGGACTGATCCACCAAACCAAGCCATGAGTTGGAGTTTATTTGAGTCTTTATGACTTTGTGTGTTGACCAGGAACATGTGGTACACAGTTTCCAGATTAAATGTCATGTGGATCACTGAACATGGCCTGTAGTCCATTCGGGTTAGGGTTGGACCCTGTACCTCGTACATGGATTTCCCGACTAGAGACTATGTCACTCAAATACTACACGGCGTGTGTCCCACTAGACACACTGTGTACTCCGAATATTTCCGAATTACATCTACACACTATATCCTCAAGCATGTACTTCGGATGGATGGTGAATGATAGTACACATCATGTAGTAGGAACTACACACTATTCACTCATCCAAATTACAAAGATTTATTAAAATTTATTATTATATTATACAAAACCTTGAGACGCATACCATGGTGCAGACGTAATGCTGGGGAACAATACGTGTAGGTGTTTTATACATATGTTTTTAATTTCACATCTACATAATGTTCCTTTCTACTCATTGGGTATTTATGAATGGGAATTCACTAGGTTTCATCCAAGGTACAAGTTACGTAAAAATATAATTTTAAATGAAATTATTTGTTTAAAATTACGATGGATGAGAATCTCAAGGGAATTTAAAAAAAAGGGTTTAAGATAAAAGGATTGATTAATTAAAGATAATAATTAATTGATTCAAGCGTAATTTATCTTAAAAAAGGAACTATTACATAATCGAATACTAGATTTATTTATGTGTAAATATAATATTTTGTATGGATGATCATGATCTAGACTGGGACATTTTGTATGTGGACGATTTCTTTTAATTTGTTTATTTAAATTAATATTGTTGGCATGCAGACCTTCTCCTCATTAATATTTTGGGCCTGCATTCCCAATGTTTCTTTTATTTAAAAACATGTTTTACCCCTCACATGCATGTGAGATAAAATCATACGTAATTGATGGAGCTCCCAATCTAGTGGAGGTGGCTCAAGTTAGGAGACAAGGCGAGACCAATCCAAGGAGATACAAAGGTGGATGGGTAGAAAGTTGTAAACACAAACCTAAAAGGTTCAAGGTGTTTTCTCCCATATGTATTGAGTTAGTTTATCAACCACTAGATAAACTAGAAAATAGAACAAGATCATTATCATTCCATTTATTTTATTTTTGTCATTTACATGGTTTATTTATTGTGGGTGTATTTTTATGATCACACAATTAATGAATTAAACAAGAATGCAGGATGGAACTAAAATAAGACCAACTTATACATAAATATTATCATAGAAATAGATAATCAATTAATTATATCCCACTTAACATTAAAAAGCATGTAAGAAAGATAATAAATGGCAATTTATGTATAAGGATAAAAACCCATCAAGGAAATATTAAGTCCACACAACCTTCTATAATCTTGGATAGAATAAAACCATAGTTCAAAGTGCTTGACCAACCCTATTTAGAGTTCGTTCAATTTTCATGGAATTTTAATTCAAGGTTTTGGGTTGACTTGACTTCGTTCACATCAAGGGTTGACTACCACAACAGAACATGGTGTGACCAAGAGGCAAAGGTTGAGAAAATCCCAAATAAAAGGATTTTAGGATTGGGTAGTCCACTAAGTGGATCATGGAGCTGTGAGTTAATGTAGTTGGAATTTGGAATGCCTAACTAAAACCTTTTGAAGTTTCTTAACCAACCCTAGTTGTGGTAATTATAAGGGAAATATGGATCCTTTCCACTATAATATTTAGGCAACAAAATATTCTGATGTCAATGGTGAGGGCTATTGAATTTCGATAAAATAGTGGGAGACTAATAAGTATTAATTTATTTATTTGTATTAGTTTTATCTTGATAAAGTACTAAATCTTCACTCATCTTAATTTGTAGAAACAATAAGAAAAATGACTTCAAACATATCATTGTGAACCATACTTGAGAAGGAAAACCTTCTCACCAACACCAATTTCGAGGATTGACATATGTGTTTTCGCGTTATCCTTCGCCACGAGAGGAAATTGTATGTGCTGGAGGAGCCTATTCCAATTGCACCTAGAAATGAGGCCAGTGATGAGAAAATATCTCTCTATATGAAACATTTGGATGATGCCACATATTTCCAATGTTTCATGCTATCAGCCATTTCTAATGATCTCTTGATGTAACATGAAAACATGGACGCGTAAAGCATGATGTCTCACCTTAGGAATCACTATTAAGAGAAGGTCAGACATGAGAGATATGAGATCTACAATTCTCTTTTCAAAACTAAGCATAGAGAGTCTATGCTAACACGACCTCATGTATTCAAGCTTATTGGATACATTGAATGCCCATACATTTTAGGGATTAATTTCCCAGATGAGTTGTGTATAGATCTCATCCTATCATCATTGTCCAAGACCTACTATAGATTTATTGTCAATTACAACATGAGAAACAATGAGAAGATTCTATCGAAACGTCTGACCTTGATTCTCTAGGTAGATAAGGACATGGGGCGTGACAAACCTGCAGTCCTTATGGTGAATAAGAAGAGGAAGGACAAGGCAAAGGGGCCAAGGATTTATAAATGGTATGAAGCTCATGAGAACCATCCCTTCAAGAAGGGTAAGATATAGAGGCAAGGAAAGTAATGAGAGGCATCATGTTTTTCATGTGGCAATCCAGGCCACCAGAAGAGGAACTGCACCCAGAAGCATGGGGATGCTAATGGTTCATTTTTATCGAGTGTCATATTTCCATTTATACACATTGGGTATTATATACAAGATGTTGGGATGACATATATATTCAAATTCAAGAACCTATTAGATTTAAAAATATTTCCATAGGAGAGGTGTATCTTTGAGCTACTAATGGCGCGAGGATAGCTGCGTTGACCATTAATGATTACTATCTCTCATTTACAACTGGGATGGTTTTGGTTTTACATAACTGTTATTATGTACCTAGTTTTACCAAGAACATAATTTCTGTATCATGTTTGTAAATAGATGTATTTATTTTCTAGTTTGGAAATAAGGGTAATTTATTTTATATGAACAAAATATGTCATGGTATGGTGCATTTTAATAACAGTTTGTATGTATTAAATTATGAAAACAAAGTGTTGGAAATCGACAATGAAACAAACTCACATGAATCATACAATAACCAGTTGTGGAATCTACGTCTCGGTCATATAAATGAGAAGTGCTCATCAAATCTCTATCAAGATGGTTATTTAGACTCCACTGATCTAAAACGACTTGATAGATGTCATGATTGTTTATAAGGGAAAATGTCTAAGCAACCTTTTAGTGGACAGGGTGAAAGGGCCACAAAGATTCTAGAATTAATACACATGGATGTGTGTGGACCATTTCTAGTAAAATCTAGAGGTGAATATTCTTACTTCATTACTTTTTTCTGATGATTTGAATAGATATGGTTATATCTACTTAATGAGGTATAAGTCATAGTCCTTGATAAAATTTAAGGAATTCAAGAATGAACTAGAGAATCATCTTGGTAAGAAGATAACGAAACTTTGATCAGATCGAGGTGGAGAATATCTGAACCAAGAGTTAATCAACCTTTTACGAGAGTTTGGGATTCTATCTCAACTCACTCATCCTTATACTCCACAGTGGAATGGTGTTTGTGAAAGGAGGAACCACACCTTGTTGGACATAGTGAGGTCAATGATGAGTCATGTAGATCTTCTATTATCCTTTTGGAGATATGCATTACAAACTGTAGCATACACATTAAACTGAGTACAAACTAAGGAAGAAAATGGAATTCCCTCTAAGTTACGGAATAAAAAAACCATTTTGTTGCACACTCATGTATGGGGATTCGAGGAATTTGTTAAGGCCTTATCAGGAAACAAACTAGCACCCTGGGGCATGAGGCGTATCTTTATAGGATATCCCAAAGAAATAAAACGATATTACCTATTCAACCCTTCAGACAACAAAGTGATTGTCACTAGATAAACAATATTTCTTGGGAGGAAGAAGATACTCAAAAAGGATAGTGGGAGAAATATTGAATTTGAATAAGTTTATTCTCAAGATACGCAAGAGTTGGTACAAGAACAAGTTCCATAGGTCCCCATGGAAGAGGTTCAAAAAACACTGGTACTGTATAGGATCTCAAGAGAGGTAAGTGAACTAGAGAGATTTGGTTTTTTAGTCACCGAGTATGGTGAATCATTATTGTTGGAAAATGACGAACCTCTCTCCTAAGAGGAAGATGTAGATAGCTCATAAGCTGCAAGATGACTAAAAGCTATGAATTTTGAGATTAATTCCATTTATCGGATCCAATTCTGGGTTTTGGTTGACGAGCTAGTTGGTGTAAAGCCCATTGGATACAAATGGGTGTTCAAGAGAAAGCTTGACATGGAAGGTCATGTTAGAACCTATAAAGAAAGGCTAGTGGATAAAGGATTCATACAACATTAAGAAATTTACTATGATGAAACCTTATCACAAGATTCTATGTTTAAATCCATAAGAATCATACTTTCCAGAACAGGTTACCATGACTATGAAATTTGGTAGATGGATGTCAAAACAACATTCATTAATTGAAACCTTAAGGATGATGTCTATGTGACACAACCATAGGGTTTTGCGACACTAGTTGAAGCCAAATGGGTTTTCAAGTTGTATAAATCCATTTATAGATTAAGGAAATCATCCATGTAATGGAAAATTCAATTTGATGAAGCCATAATGGAATTTGGTTTCATTAAGAATGAATGTGATCCGTGTGTTTATAAGCAGTTTAATGGGAATGCATTCGTTATCCTAGTAGTATATGTTAATGACATATTACTTATTAGAAGTGATGTACCAGTCTTGAAGTGAGTTAAGGATTGGTTGAACAAGTGTTCCTATATGAAGGACATAGGTGAAGTAGCCTACATTCTAAGAATCAAGATCACTCGTGATAGATCCAAGAAGTTTCATGGACTATGTAAGAGTACATACATTGAACAGATACTAAATGGATTTTTTATGGAACAATCCAAGAGGGGATTGGTTCCAGTATTCCAAGAGCATGTGTCCTCAGACATAATATGATAAATATAGGATGAGTAAGATCTCATACGCTTTGGCTATATATCCATCATGTATGCCATGTTATGTACTAGGATTGATGTTGCCTATGCACTGAGCATGGTGGGTAGATATCAAGAAGATCCAGGACAACAACATTGCACTGTTGTTAAGATTATCCTTAAGTATCTGAGAAAAACTAAGGATATGTTCCTAATGTATAGAGGAGACGAGGAGCCTGTCATCAGAGGGTATGTTGATGCTGGTTTTCAAACATATCAGAATGATCTGATGTCAAAATCAGGATATGTTTTCTGTCTCAATGGAGGAGTTGTGAGCTGGAATAGTTCAAATCAGCTAGTTTTCATCGTTTCTATAACAGAGTCTGAATATATAGCAACTTTTGATGCAGGAAAATAACCCATCTGGATTCAAAACATTTTCTAGGATCTTGATTTGGTTCATAGAAGTAAAGACCCAATCACATTGTATTATGATAATACTATAGTGATGGCTCTTGCAAAAGAACCAAGGTCACAGCAATGAACAAAGCACATTCTCTGAATGTATCACCACTTGAGTAATTTCTATAAAAGGGGTGAGTTGTAGTGAGTAGAGTGTCCATGGATGAGAACATGGTGGAACCCATGACTAAAGGTATATCTTATTAGAAGCATGAATATCATGTGAGAGCTAGAAGGTTAAAGGTTGTTAGGAGTTGGCTCTAGTCCAAGTGGGAGTCTGTTAGAGTTGGTGACCTAGAACCAACTACTTTTTACTTTATGATAAACTTTTATTCATGTATTTTAGTATTAATAAACACCTTATCACATCTTGATTATTCTTCTAGGTGAAAATTCACATGAAAATGCCCTAAGGTTAGCTGTTGTACTAAATGGTCATAGTGTATCCCTGCTATGATGAGAACCCAAAAGTGTCATAACACTATTATTGAATATATGTTCTATGGCCGGATGATGTTATTTTAGAAACACAAATAATACATCCCATTAGGGGTGATGACTCATAAAACGTTGAGGCACCTTCTCATGGTGTGATCCATTGGTAATATCTAGGATTATATTATTAGAACGAGACCCGCCAGAAGGAAATCCACATTTCATAGTATCATTGGATTTTCCTATCAACAGACGTCTGTATTGGTCCTTAGACTTTAAGATTATTATTAATGGGTATTACAACTTGTGCACTTAGATGTATTGATGAAAACTTTGACAACACACTGTTCACAGCGAGGTAGGATATGTTGGGTCTATCATGAGTAATACAATATTAATAGATATTGTGTGAAAGGATTTGTCCCTTCTGTTCCATAATGGATGTTGATATCTCATGCCCTTTGATAGATTTTATATAGCCTAAATAAATCCATGAACATGGTGAGGAATTAGAATATTCAATTCTGGGAGGTCAAATAAAGAATAATTGAGAACATGGGTTGATGGCACAAGCATGCAACCCGCTTTATTAGAGATATCGAGACAAAGAGATTATGTTACATGGTAAATGTTCGTAGGAGGTGAAAAATCATTCCAGCATTAACGTCTTTATCTATGGGTGACATGTCATTTTTCTAGATGCTAA
Source organism: Viscum album (assembly GCA_963277665.1). NCBI lineage: Eukaryota > Viridiplantae > Streptophyta > Magnoliopsida > Santalales > Viscaceae > Viscum > Viscum album. The sequence continues at coordinate 62,646,836 of OY728165.1, read as the reverse complement.
CCGTGGATTTTAGGAAGGATCCACCTAATTCTACTGAGAAATAGGCCTAGAGGGTCACACACTAAGTGTATCCATGTATATTAGTTAAATATTTATTTAACAAATTGAATAAATATCAATCCCGATTTTGGTTTAATAATTATTCAAGGATGTATGATCTCATTTATTTCGACAATATTTATTCGAGAGAATATATTGTGGGAAAAAAATTTATTTATTAGTGAATAATGCATTGATATTTATTTAAGAAATAAATAGTCATTATTCAAGGTCTAATAAATTTGGTAGATGAAATAAAGAATATGAAGAAACAAAAGTACATGCTATGTATATTAATATAAACGTCGTGTAGTTTTTTTGGGATTTTTGAGAAATAATATTATTTATTTAATTAAATAATACTAGGTGTAATTCGTCGGATGCATTTTGTTGAGACCCGAAGCTTGACGTACATAGATATTACATTACTTTTGCGGAATACATAATACATAACAAAAACAGACACACAAGGACCTTAATAGTATAGTGTCTTTGGAAACATGGAACGTAATCTTCTAATTGCGGTGAATGATCTCCAACATCTCCCATAAAGATCTTCCACTTTTTGTTTCCTTACCTAAAACCTTTCTTTTAATCCTGGGGGAAAATAAAACATAAAAAGGGTGAGCTCAAATGCTCAGTAAGGGTAAGCATGGATAAAATAAAACATACCCTACACATTTGAACCTAAAAACATGAACATAATGTTTAAACATCAAAATATTCAGCAATGACTTAAAACATGGAAGAACATCACGCATAGATCATAATGGAACATAAATAATTATAACATAGCAAGGAAATAAAACATGTAATTGTGTCATCCATTAAGCACATGTAATGATTTCCATAGTAACCAAGACATTGCTGCCAAGACCATCTTAGTGGACAAAGTCTCTTTCTGAATTGAGTTCACTCCTCATTTCAGTCCTGTAACACTGAACCAGATTAACTTACCATTCTAGCCATGTCTATCTCATGAGATATAAAATCTTTACCCAATGCATTGGAGGGAGATATAGGTCCCACCCATCTCATAATGAAATCATTCTTACTTGTTCCACAATATAAACATAAATCATTCATCATAACCCAAGAATAAAATGGGTTTCATAAACATCATTCCATCATAACGTAATCCGTACAAAAAAAATTTGGATATAATATCATCATTAGAAAATTGAAACCATGTAAATCATAGAGACATGATACTTGGAACATACACATGTGATATAATTTCATCTTAGATAAAAATGGTTTTGATAAAACACTAGAAATGAATTCTTGAGGAAAATATCATTTTTTCTTAAAAATCATTTTCTTTTCACAAGATGTCATGAAATTTTAAAATAAAATAATTTTGTTGAAAATAGTCATGAATTATTTTGGAGTAAGATTCATGAAAATAAGTCTTTATAAAACTGTAAAAATCATTTCATGCCGTATACGTTAAAAAAAATTATTCTCGTACTTTTGTCGGAAAAGTCAAAAAGTACCTCGTAACGTAAACAAAAGTAAGATTCCTTACACACCATGTATTAAAAGTCAAAATGGGTAAAAAGGACTTTTAACATACATGAAAACAATTTTATAAAACATGGAAATGGATGATAGAAATAACCCCAGTAATTACTTACGAATAAGCAATCTCCGATAAAAATGAGATTTGCAAAATTATCCCTTACCTTAGGTCCGATATGCTTTGTACGTATCTGAAACTCCTGTAATATGATTTAAATAATGTCATTGACTTATTACAGAATCATATTCATTGTTATGATATCATATATGGTTCACTTATGACTTTATATTACCTGTTCTTTTGTAAATTCCATGTTAAAGAGTGTTTTGGGTAAAATCGTTTCATTTGTCGTCCGTGTTTTGACTTGTAATTATTCATATGATTACTTAGTTCATGATTACTTAATTCTAGAATATAAAACATGATTTATATATAATATATATTCAGAATATACATATATACAATAGATCTATAAATGGAAAGAAATACACCATTCATGGAGACGGTAGGCCGTACGTACGCATGAACGTTGTTTTCGTTTCCTCATTGAATTGAATGGAATTAATTGGATGACATACATATATATATACATAAATCCAGTATCATTATTATGTCATATATTTCATGATTACTTATTATATACACTTTATAATCATTTATGAATGGTTAATCATTGAGAATGAATCTCATCGCGTCGTGGAGACGGTATTCCGTACGTACGCACGAGTGATGATATCATTCCCTTGATCGTGGAATTTTATTGGAGTGTATGTATACTATTACACAATCAATATAACTTTACAATAATCATATATAGTTACTAATTACACCATTATTCCCATCCTTGTAAGTTGGTGGTGGAAAATAGATTACACCACAGCGTGGAGACGTTATTCCGTACGTACGCATGCACGGTGATTTCGTTTTCCGTAGGATGGATAGATGGTAAAATAGGGTTGTTTCATACATATAATAACATATCAGTATATGAGTGATACTGATTTTATTACTTCATAATTAAACAACCTAATAAGAATAAGTGGAAGAAGAAATAAAGGTGAAAGAATCGGTAACAGACATTACCTCTTTTTTGAAGCGCCTCTTTGAGACCTTCTCTTGGGGCACTAAAATAGGTTTTTGAAGAAGACCAGGACCTCTAGGTTGTTTCTAGGGAAGTGGAGAAGATAATTTTGTAGGTTTTTGCCGAGCTTGAAGGCTCAAAGTGGTGTGAGGAAGAGAGGGAGGAGGTGCCCTTTTATAAGGGAGGAGAGGGGAACCTTTGGAAAACAAAAAATATTATTTTATTATAAAGTCATATTCGGTTTTAAATAGCTCTAAATTGATTTATTTAGAAGCTAAGGTGGGGATGGGTCTAAATCCTCTCATCCAATAGAATTTAGACATGTTTAGGTTCCTATTTTAACCTTATCGTTTAGATTTAACTTTTAGTTAAATAATTTTACTTTTACCGTGTCTTCTTGTTTTCTTACACTATAAGGTTAATAAACTTACTATAACAAGCCAAAAGAACCCCAAGTTGTTTATTATTAATATATATAACCTTATCTAAGTCATTTTTCCGAACCTTAGATTTTTAGGAATAAAATAACAATTAATAATATAATTATTGCTTTTAAAAATATTTTATGTCAATTTTGATACTATTTGGTAATTGCTTTTTGTGAAAATCATAACAGAAATATTAGTTCTAAAACAGTGAATTAAATAAATACTAATATTTTATATTAACATATAAAATTATTTTAATTCATAAAAAGTCTCAAATTACATTTATTTGGGTATTTATAACATCAATTATGTCAATATTTCATTAATAAAATAATTACAACATCATCATTGTATCATAAATAAATTAAATCATTTAATGTCTAAAAACTACAAATTAAATATCATTATGTAGGAAATCGTTTTATACTTCTAATGAATATTTATTGTCGAATTTATCTTTTGTATAATCCTATATTAAAATGTTTTACTTATTAAACTTTTATTTTAACTATTTTAACCCTTCTTTAAATAAATTAATAATAAATGTCCTAATCTAATCCAAGTGAACCTAAATGGTCATATTTTATTTCTAAGGTTGTTTTTGGTCGAATTACACTTATCCAATAGAATTAGGACATGTGGTAGGGTAATAATAATATCATTTTTACCCTTGAATACCATATTTACTTTTAACGGTGGTAAATAAAAGTAAAAAGTTATTATTCACCAAAAATTATTTTCATCTCATTGAACCACATTTTACTTACTGACATCAACCGTGTCTCTCGGATTTTTGAAATTTCACTCACAGAAGCAGTAAAATTAAGTTTTATGAAAAAATTCAGTTTTTAGTTACCACTTAGTGGTTTCACTATTCATCAAAAAAATGAAAGTTTCCAGAAAAATACCAAAAATTAGGCCTAAGCTATATTTGATATTATGAATTAAAAAATGATGTTTATTTATCAAATTCAAAACAAATTAATTACATTAACTAATTTAAAAATTAATTCACGTCGTCAAAACAAATAGCGTGTTTTTAAGAGATAATAAGTATCAAAAGATTGACACTTGTTTATGTCTGGTTTAATTGTGAAATTACATCCAATGAACAACATTGTATTAAATTGTAAAAATATATTCTAAATATACTTTAAAACCACAAAAATTAATAATTTATCACTATTAATTATTTCGATTAAAAAAGTTGTGTTTAATTAAAATTTAGTAATATTTACTATTCATCAGAAAATGAAATTATCCGAAAAGTACCAAAATTTCACCCTAAGATAATTTCGATATTCCAAATCAAAAAATGAAGCCCATTTTAAAAGATAAAATTTATAAAATTTCAAAAAGTGGTTATTACTATTCATAATAGCCAGTTCATAATAATATTATAATAATATCTCGTTTAGTGAAACTCGGTATTGCGTATTACACACGCTATCGAGGAAGGTCACGATTGCGTGTAATGCAGCCATGTTAGGGTTGCGTGTTGTGCAAGACTCCTTTTTTGTAACGTACAACACTAGAAATCAATAAAATTAAAAAGAATATTTCTCATAAAATCTCGGGGTGTTATATTCTACCCCCCTTAAAATGAATTTCGCCCTCGAAATTCGTCGGGGTTATAAATTGTTTACTACTCGAAAGTTTCTTTAATAGAAACCCACATCGTAAAAAGGAATACCAAAACCAATCTTTAAAAATTAAAGTATGAAACATAACGGTTACCCAAATTAACTAATCACTGGGTTTCCACATAAGAGAACATAAGTGAAAATATGGATATGGAAGAGAAACCTAACCATCATGTTCTGATGGAGAGTGGTCGAGAACATGGCTATGAAAAAGCCACCAATCACAAAGCTGTAGATTTGTGATGATCTAAGGTACCATCTGATTCATCAGATATAAGGGAACTAGGACAACATTTTTGGTTTTCAAGAACATTTCCCTAATACTGATGAATTAAAAGAAATACTTACATGATTTTGGTACAATCTCACTGTTATTCATGAATTGAACAATTTATACTTCATCCCTTAAAGAAATGAAGTTGAATTTGTTATTCGTGACTTGTTATCAGATCATGTGATAGAATGATGGGTCATTCCATCTATTTCAAAAAAAAGGTTAGCAAAAGTTATAAGTCCATTTATGGTTAGATTAATCGTATATGGTTTCAAAAATGAACTTATAGTTCATATATCATACCGCTTAATAAAATAAAACTATTATCTACTAACCAGGGACTTCCTGTAGGCCAGTGGTAGGTGATAAAGGCCAGTCGCACTTCGGTTGTGGGTTTGATTCCCATAGCCTTGTCCAATTCGATGGGTTGTCGCCCGTTCTGTAGGTTGTCCTTTTTCTAAAACTATATTACTATAACATTCCATCAATAATATTGAAAAAACTTCTATCCTCCAACAATACTAACTTATTTCCAACATAATCCATTCCAATAATTAGGCTTATCCATAATACTGCAGTCCACTCTCATAATATAGTGAAGACGATTACCAGATATTTAATACCATCGTTGATCCCCATATATCATAAAAAATGTCTTGTTGGTCACATTCCAAACATTCGAAGGCCTTAATCATGTATTCTCTTGAAAAATGAATACCCATTGAACCTTAGTGAAAACATGAATGCAGTTAAAATTTAACACTTTCCACATACCAAAATCCTCAAAATTCTATATACTCAAACCATGATATCACTTAGTCCTTATATCAATATTGAGCTCATGAATACAATCAAACATCTCATTATTTTCTTATTCCATCATTATGCGCATATCATCTACTTTACAAAAATATCTGAATAACCTTCCATGGTTACTGGTACCATTCAACATATACTTTCAAATACTTTTAGGAAAAACAATAATGTAACAATCCTTAGATGATTATTTATTCCATAGTACCATTAACTATACAACATAACTCTCGATAAACATACAATAATTCCACTATTTTCTAAAAAAACTGACTAAGATTCAACACTTCTTTCAGCTCATATATCATTTGTAGTCTCCTCATCATCATCCACATAAATACTACCCATATGACCATGCTGATTCTCTTCATGAGATTTTCCATTAGGGCATTGGTTTGCCTAATGCCCGTACATTCCACATTTAAAACATCTAATCATTATTGATGTCATAGCAATACCATTATCCTTGTCCATGGTGTTAACTGAACCTTTTCCTTTGCACTTACTAGCTTTGTGTCCTTATTTTCCACACCCAAAGAATCTTCCAGTTCCTTGGAAACAATCTCCCTGATGCCTCTTCCCACATGATTTACATGAGGAAAATTGAACTTTCTTTCCTCTATGATCATCATGAAACTCCATCTTTCTCTTATTATCTGAGTGAGGAAACTTACCAAAGTTGAGAATATTGATCATATTATGAAATTGTTGATTAGGCAAAATAATGATGTTTGGACTTCCAGATCCCGTTTCATTTGGTTTCTCATGAAGAATATCATTCCATTGTCTGTCATATCCTCTATTATCGTGAATCTTCCTATTTCCAGCCATTTTCTAAAACCCAAAAAGAATAGTGTGAGAGGAAAAAATCGTGCTAGGGAAAACAACATAGTAAAGGGGGAGTTCCTCAATATCTAACATCTTAGGTTAAATTATATGATCGTTACCGTAGTTCTAGGAATATATCCTATACATATAATTATCATTAGGGACATCCCTAGACATACCTTATAAATATATCTAGGGATCTCACTAACGTTTTCACATCCTAGTTTCCAAAGGTTGACTAAACCTTTCCTCTGATACCAACTGTAGAGACCCGAATCTTGACGTACATAGATTTTACATTACTTTTTTGGAATACATAATACATAGCAAAAAAAGACACATAAGGACCGTAATAGTTTAGTGTCTTTGGAAACTTGGAACGTAATATTCTAATCGCGGTGAAAGATCTTCAACATATCCCATAATGATCTTCCACTTTTTGTTTCTTTACCTAAAACCTTTATTTTAATCATGGGGGAAAATAATACATAAAAAGGGTGAGATCAAATGTTCCGTAAGGGTAAGCATTGATAAAATAAAACATACCATACACATTTGAACCTAAAAACTTGAACAAAATGTTTAAACATCAAAATCTTGAGCAACGACTTAAAACATGAAAGTACATCACACATAGATCATAATAGAACATAAATAATGATAACATAGCATGAGAATAAAACATGTAATTGTGGCATACATTAAGCACATCTAATGATTTCCATAGTAGCCAAGGCATTGCTTCCAAGACCATCTTAGTGGACAAAGTCCCTTTCTGAAACGAGTTCACTCCTCGTTTCAGTCCTGTAACACTAAACCGGATTAACTTACCGTTCCAGCCATGTTTATCTCATGAGATATAAAATCCTTACCCAATGAATTGGAGGAAGATATAGGTCCCACCCATCTCATAATGAAATCATTCTTACTTGTGCCACAATATAAACATAAATCATTCATCATAACCCAAGACTAAAATGGGTTTCATAAACATCACTCCATCATAACGTAATCCGTACAAAAAAATTTGAATATAATTTCATCATTAGAAAATTGAAACCATGTAAATAATAGAGACATGATACTTGAAACATACACATGTGAAATAATGTCATCTTAGATAAAAATAGTTTTGATAAAACACTAGAAATAAATTCTTAAGGAAAATATCCTTTTTTCTTCAAAATCATTTTCTTTTCACAAAATGTCATGAAATTTTAAAAGAAAATAATTTTTTTGAAAATAGTCATTAAATATTTTGGAGGAAGATTCATGAAAATAAGGCTTTATAAAACCTTAAAAATCCTTTCATGCCGTGTAGGTTAAAAAAACATTCTTCTCGTACTTTTGTTGGAAATGTCAAAATGTACCTCGTAACGTAAAAAAAAGAAATATTCCTTACATACCATCTATTAAAAATCAAAAATGGGTAAAAATTACTTTTAACATACATGAAAACACTTTTATAAAACATGTACATGGATGATATAAATAACCCCAGTAATTACTTACGAATAAGCAATCTCGGATAAAAATGAGATTTGCAAAATTATTCCTTACCTTAGGTCCGATATGCTTCGTACGTATCCAAACCTCCTATAATATGATTTAAATAATTTCATTTACATATTAAAGAATCATATTCATTGTTATGATATTATATATGGTTCACTTATGACTTTATATTACCCATTATTTTGTAAATTTCATGTTAAAGAGTGTTTTGGGTAAAATCGTTTCATTTGTAATCCGTGTTTTGACTTGTAATTATTCGTATGATTAATTAGATCATGATTACATAATTACAGAATATAAAACATGATTTATATATAATATATATTCAGAATATACATATATATAATAGATCAATAAATGGAAAGAAATACAGCGTTCATGGAGACGGTAGGCCGTATGTACGCATGAATGTTATTTTCATTTCCTCATTGAATTGAATGGAATTAATTGGATGAAATACATATATATATATATATATATATATATACATAAATCCAGTATCATTATTATGTCAAATATTTCATGATTACTTATTATATATACTTTATAATCATTTATGAATGGTTAATCATTGAGAATGAATCTCATCGCGTCGTGGAGACTGTATTCCGTACATATGCACGAGCGATGATATCGTTCCCATGATCGTGGAATTTTATTGGAGTGTATGTATACTATTACAGAATCAATATCACTTTAAAATAATCATATATAGTTACTATTTACACCATTATACCCATCCATGTAAGGTGGTGGTGGAAAATAGATTACACCACGGCGTGGAGACAGTATTCCGTACGTACGCACGCATGGTGATTTCGTTTTACGTAGGATGGATAGATGGTGAAATAGGGTTGTTTCATAATTATAATAACATATCAGTATATGCGTGATACTGATGTTATTACTTCATAATGAAACAACCTAAGAAGAAGTGGAAGAAGAAATAAAGGTGAAAGAATTGGTAACGGACATTACCTCTTCTTTGAAGGGCCTCTTTGAGACCTCCTCTTAGGGCACTAAAATTGGTCTTTGAAGAATACCAGGACCTCTATGATGTTTATAGGGAAGTGGAGAAGAAAATTTTGCAGGGGTATACCGAACTTGAAGGCACAAAGTGGTGTGAGGAAGAGAGGGAGGAGGTTCCATTTTATAAGGGAGGAGAGGGGCACCTTTGGAAAACTAAAAATATTATTTTATTATAAAGTCATATTCGGTTTTAAATATCTCCAAATTGATTTATTTAGAAGCTAAGGTGGGGCTGGGTCGAAATACTCTCATCCAATAGAATTTAGACAAGTTTAGGTTCCTATTTTAACCTTATCATTTAGATTTAACTTTAAGTTAAATAATTTTACTTTTACCGTGTCTTCCTGTTTTCTTACACTATAAGGTTAATAAACTTCCTATAACAATTCAAAAGAACCCCAAGTTATTTATTATTAATATATATAACCTTATCTAAGTCATTTGGCCGAACCTTAGATTTTTAAGAATAAAATAACAATTAATAATATAATATTTGTTTTAAAAACTATTTTATGTCAATTTTGATACTATTTGGTAATTGATTTTTTTGAAAATAATAACAGAAATATTAGTTCAAAAAAAGTGCATTAAATAAATAATAATATGTTATATTAAAATATAAAACTATTGTAATTCATAAAAAGTCTCAAATTACATTTATTTGGGTATTTATAACATCTATTATGTCAATATTTCATTAATAAAATAATTACCGCATCATCATTGTGTCATAAATAAATTAAATCATTTAATGTCTAAAAATTAAAAATTAAATATAATTATGTAGGAAATATTTTTAGCTTTCTAATGAATATTTATAGTCTAATTTATATTATGTATAACCCTATATTAAAAATTATTTACTTATTAAACTTTGATTTTAACTATTTTAACCCTTCTTTAAATAAATTAATAATAAATGTCCTAATCTAATCCAAGTGGGCCTAAATGGTCATAGTTTATTCATAAGGTTGTTTTTGGTCGAATTAAACTTATCCAATAGAATTAAGACACATGTTAGTGTAATAATAATATCATTTTTACCCTTGACTACCCTATTTACTTTTAACCGTGGTAAATAAAAGTAAAAAGTTACTTTTCACCAAAAATTATTTTCATCTCATTGAACCACATTTTACTTATTGACATCAACTGTGTCTCTCGGATTTTTGAAATTCCACTCACCGAAGTGGTAAAATTAAGTTTTATGAAAAAATTCACTTTTTAGCTACCACTTAGTGGTTTCACTATTCATCAAAAATATGAAAGTTTCCAGAAAAATACCAAAAATTAGGCCTAACCTATATTTGATATTATGAATTAAAAAATGATGTTTATTTTAACAAATTCAAAACATATCAGTTACATTAACTAATTTAAAAATAAATTCCCGTCGTCAAAACAAAAAACGTGTTTTTAAGAGATAATAACTATCAAAAGATTGACACTTGTTTATTTCTGGTTTAAATGTAAAATTACATCCAATGAACAACATTATATAAAATTGTAAAAATATATTCTAAATATACATTAAAACCACCAAAATTAATAATTTATCACTATTAATTATTTCGATTAAAAATTTTGTTTTTAATTTAAATTTAATAATTTTCATTATTCATCAGAAAATGAAAGTTATCCGAAAAGTACCAAAATTTCACCCTAAGCTAATTTCGATATTCCAAATCCAAAAATGGAGACAATTTTAAAAGATAAAATTTATAAAATTTCAAAAAGTGGGTATTACTATTCATAACGGCTAGTTCATAATAATATTATAATAATATCTCGTTTAGTGAAACTCAGTATTGCGTACTACACACGCTATCGAGGAAGGTCGCGATTGCATGTAATGCAGCCATGTTAGGGTTGCGTGTTGTGCAAGACTCGTTTGTTGTAACGTACTAAAAAAGACATCAATAAAATTAAAAAAAAAATTTCTCATAAAATCTCGAGGTGTTACACATGTCAAGTGATAATAATAGTCAAATGTTATTATTAGAAATGGTGTCTTACTAAGAATTAAATGAAATAAATAAATTCCTTTGGGTAATTAATTCATTTTATTTTTACAAGTAATATAAATCCCAATTACATTATTCTCATTTAGCCTAGCCATAATATATTATTGTGCACAATAGATCTAGAGAAAGTTCTCAAGCCATGAGAGAATTATTTTCCTCCAAGAACGCTCTCAAGTTATTAGAGAGATCATCATTTACCAGATCAAGGAGAGCGCTTTGGAAACGCCTCTCAAGGAAATCAAAGGTAGAAATCGCAAGCAATGACTCTTATATGATATCACCTATAGATCCCTTCAGCATTGTCCAGAGATATGTGGAGCATGTGTGTATCACTACTAGAGGGAGGCCACACTTGGCTTCTACGACGCAATGAAGGATCACATTGGATCATGACCAGAAGCATCAACAGAGAGAGATAATTCCATCAAGGTAATTATTGTCTTTTAATTAAATTAATTACAACCAATATATGACAATCCTCTCTATAATTTTGGGACTTCCCTCTTTCCTTTTCATTCATCATTCTATTCTAAAGATCCGACGTTTTATTATCATGACAGATCTCAAATTGATCATTGTTAAATGGTAAAATTAATGTTGGGTACACCCATACACGCACTTCTGATTCACCCTGGACCTACAATAATCAAAACAATCCTTTCCCCCACCTCGCCACATAGTCAAAACTGAGGCGCTATCACTATCTTTAACCATCCTTCTCCTAGGTTTTGGTTAACAAGGGTAAACACGCCATCATAATCAAGTTTCTCATTTATACACCCAATTATTATCATTTTGCATCATCTTAAAATCATACTCAAACCACTTTAGGCACAATTTTTCATTTTAATTTCATAAACAAGGAAATCAGTTCATGTTTATCAACTTACCCATAACATGTTTTCCCATGCATGCCTAAAATGATGCATTTAACAATAACCTTGAGTGACTAGAATGAAACATGAAAACTCAACTCTTGTGTCATTATGGTTCATGAATCAATACTAAAAAATTCTAAGAAACAATAACCACATCACACCACAAGTGTGTCACCCAAGGTGATATAATATTCAACTATAACAACAAACAACAATAACAACAATCCCACCTAGAGTACTTGGGGTTTCCCCCATACAAGGGTTTGCAAATCCCATGTCCGAGATCATTACCAAGCCCCGAATATTCGTAGTCTCATGTTTACCATTCCCAAAATAGCAAGACAATAGAAGAAGAAAGAAAACTAGAGATTTGATACCACTTTGTAACATCCCGACCTGGGAGCCACATAATAGTGCCCTGAGTCGGTCGGTCACATCACCTCAAGTGAACCTCCCCATACACTAGAGGCTTATGACTAGTAGTGAGGGTTTGGTATGTCATTCATGGGGATACTATACACACTATTTATTGGAGTAAAATACCATCGAAAATAAATAAAAAAACTGGAAGCATATATAACCAGAACAATACACATTTCACAAGATAACCAAACAAGAAATATAATACCCAACTAAAAAAGGAAAACATGTTATTCCAATACAAGTGTCGAGTGTCTATTATGAAACTAAAAGTAAAGACACTACGACTACGCAAACGTGTCCCAAACCTTATCTGGTTCCCTCCTACAAGATTTGTCCCCAATCAGCCACTTATCCCAAGGCCTTTTCCCTTATCCAGCCCTATAACAATATAATCAATTCGGGTACCGATCAAGATGCCAAAAAAGGGTCTGAGTACAACACAGTAGACTACTACCAATGATGTCTAAAACAATTCCAGTCAAAAGATAGTGTATACAGTTCTATAAGAAATAAGCGCAATGCATAAATAACCAGTTAATACACTATCATTTATTCTTATATAACTACATTAACTCTAGGGTTCACAAGGATACCCATACCTCAATACAAACTTCATCTCATACCAGAGTCTGAATTGTTCCCTAGGCAATATCATATCTTAATACCTTCATCTTGCTGAAACATGAGGTATTCAAGGGGCTATGATATCTCAGAACCTGTTTTGACTCATGCCATAGTTTGAATATTCTCATGTGAGGCCATTACTCGGAGTTCCATTATTTCTGTTCTTTAATTTTACATTTTAAAGCCACATTGACAAAATTACCAATATCATAAACATAAGTAAGGTGAAAATGCTTCCATGCTTACCCCTCAATAGAATGACCATGTTCCCTTTATCTTTATTCACACTACAAGAAAACAGTGTTTTAACGGTGGTTTTTTCACGACGGTTTTCAAAACTATTGCTAAATATTTTTTGATCAAAAAATAAATGGAAGGTTTTTAGGGGAGTTTTTAAAAACTATCGATAAATATTGTTAAAATATTTTTTATAAATTTTTTATAAAAATTTCCAAAAAAATTTACCATTATTTTTTGTGGAGGTTTTTCCAAACCGCCACAAAATTGAAGAAAAAAAATTTAAAAAAAATTTATTAATTATTATTATTATTTACAATCAAATATAGTTTATTATTTATAGTTTTAATTAATTATAATTTATTAATTAATAAATATTTATAATTATTAGTTAATAATAACGTGAAAAACATATAACAAATCTACAAAAACTCAAAAACCAGACTTCGACATCAAATGATCATAACTTATGATCCGAGAGTCCATTTCAGCTCTACAACCAGTCAAATCACAGCTTGTGAAATGATCTAAAACTAAGTGAGATTTAAATCACGTAATAATAAAAGGAAGAAAAATTACATTCAATTTCAAAAATGTCGAAAATCAAACTCGAACTTCAAATGGTTATATCTTTTAATTTGAGTGTCTGTTTGGGCTCTACCACATATCAAATCGAGGCCTACGATGATATATATTCCATTTAGGTTTGTTACCAGCTATTTAAGTATTATACCACTTTTTATTCCACTAGAAAGGTCCATAAGGCCTCCAAAATAAAGGTTTTAGTTGCCAACGCTGATTTCTTAAAATCCAAACGGTTATAACTTCCAATCCCGGTGTCCATTCGACGTGTACCACATATCATATCAAATTTTTTTTTCATGATCTTCAATTTTACTAGTTATGGCACTGAAAAAGGACTCCTAGATCAGATTTTATGGTCATTTCAGTGTTTTTAGGTTTTTTAGAGGTTCTTAACGTTTTATGATTTAATTAATTAATTATTTAAAATTTATTTATTTATTAATAATTAATTAATGAAATCATTAACTAATATTTATTTATATATTATATATTTTATATTATATATTTATTTAATATTTATTTATATATATATTTATTATTTAGTTATTATGTACACATTAATTATTAATTTATTTATTAATTATTAATTATTCATTATTATTAGTTTATTATTAATTTATTATATATTATATATTTATTTATTATTTATTCATTATTCATTATTTATTCATTATTTTTCAATTAATTATTATTTATTTATTTATTTACTAATTAATTAATTATTAAATATTAAATATTATTTATTATTTATTAGTTAAGAATTGTTAATTATTAATTATTAATTATCAATTATTAGTTATTATTAATTATTAATTATTAATTATTAATTAATTATTTATATATTTATTTATTAATTAATTATTAATTATTAATTATTTATTATGTATTATGTATTATTTATTATTTATTACTTACTACTTATTATTTCATAATTTATTATTAATTTACTAAATATTAATTTATTATTAGGTTATTATTCATTTATTATTTATTTATTTACTTACTATTTATTTATTATTTATTTATTTATTAAATATTAATTAAATATTAAATATTAATTAATTAATTATTATCAATTTCTTAATAATTTATTAATTATTTATAATTTTTTAAATATTAAATATTAAATATTAATTCCTAATGATCAATTATTAATTATTAGTTATTATTGATTATTAATTATTAATTATTAATTAGTTTATTATTATTTATTTATTTATCTATTCTCTATTAATTTATTATTAAGTTATCATATATTAAATTATTTTTATTTAATTTATTATTTATAAATTACTTTTATATTATAAATTATAACTTATAACTTATATATTATATATTATGTATTACATATTATGTATTATATATTATTTATTATTTATTATGTATTATGTATTATGTATTATGTATTATGTATTATGTATTATATATTATATATTATATATTATATATTATATATTATATATTATATATTTTGTATTATATAGTAAATATTATTTAGTATTAAGTATTTATTATTTATTATTTACAAGTTAGTATTTACTATTTACTATTTACTATTTATTATATACTATATACTATTTATTATTTACTATTTTTTATTTACCATTTATTTCCATATTATATATATATTTATTTATTATTCATTTATATTCTGTTAAATAATTAGTAATTTTTAATTAGTAATTATTAAATATTATTAATTACTTATTAATGATTATTTATTAATTATTGATTATTGATTAATTATTATTGATTATTAATTATTGATCAATAATTATTGATTGATAATAATTTAGTGTGTATCTATTTGTTATGTATTATTTAATTTTCCATTATATATATATAAGTATATTAAATTCGATTTATTGACCACATGAAGAGCTTGCTGGAGTGGTAAAGTCTTTGGAGAATAAGCAAGAGGTAAGGGGTTCAAATATTAACCAATGCAGAATTTCTATATATGGCATAGATATGAGGATAAGCATGATAATAATAAATAATAAGAAATAATTAAATTATAAAATTATGAAAATAAATAAATAAATAAATAAATATATAAATATATAAATAAATAAATAAATAAATAACTAAATAACTAAATAACTAAATAAATAAATAACTAAATAAATAAGTAAATACATAAGTAAATTAATTAAGAAAATAAATAAATAAATAATGAACAATGAACAACAAATAAATATTAAATAATAAATTATAAATAAATTATAAATAATACATAATACATAATACATAATACATAATTCATAATACATAATACATAATACATAATACATAATACATAATACATAATACATAATACATAATACATAATACATAATACATAATACATAATACATAATACATAATACATAATACATAATACATAATACATAATACATAATACATAATACATAATACATAATACATAATACATAATACATAATACATAATTGATAGAGATAATATTTCCACTATTTTTAATGTCTCTTTAAGTGATTTAAACCTCACAAATTTACGAATTTGATCTTATTTGTAACAATTTTGGATTTAGAGTGTGTTTTGGGATAAAAAGTTTAAATTGCATAATTCTTGATTTTTAACAGATTTTTATCACATGGGTATTTTAGTCATTTCACATAGAATATATTTTCAAATCTTGTGAATCAATTTTTTTTGGAACCCTTATTTTATTTCCGTTAACATTGTCTTCAGGACCAGAGTCTGATTCATGCACCTAGAGGCCCAAATAAATCAATAATGTTGACAATTTTTCTGGGCAGACTGCGTGGACCCCACCATCGTAATGGAAACATAATTCAGACTAAACTCCTCCAAATGATGGGATTCCACTTGGATATTAAATAGGACTCCTCGCCGTGTTCACACAACTAATTTCAATCCATTTGGAATTCGTTATGGTGGCCATTGAATGACATAGTTTTGAAGGAAGCTTCCAGGAAGCTTCATCCAGAGAAAGTGATTAAAAATAAAAAAAATCATAAATCCTTCTAAACGCGTCCAATAAATCTGAAATTTTGAGGGGGGATGTAAATATCATCTTTGAACAACATTAATTAAGGGTTCCATGCATTAATCGGCCATTTAATGGGTTAAAAATGTGACAACTTGTGGAAGATGAAATCTGCCTATAAAAGGAGAGGAGCTCTTACATCTCAATTCACTTCATTCATCACCACACCATCCGTCACAAAGGGAGTTGGATTGAGATAGAAAAGGTGAAGGTGTATATTGAGATCCTAAAGAACATTCCATCCTTTGAGTATTCAATAGAGAAGATGAAGGCTTCTCAAGTGATGCAAGGTTAAGTGGCAAGTGGTTGCAGGCGGCGACACCCGATAGACACTCTCTTCCGAGTTTCAATTTTTATGTGTAATCTCTTCTTAAAATTATCTTGAAACTATATTTTTGAATGAATCTGGTTTTTTCATTCTTAAATATATTTTCAAAAAAATTTTTTTATCATTGTTCCTTCTATAAAGTAGATCAATTGATTTATCTATTTAAAATTCTTTGGTGAGGTCTTTCCATTGAGAATAGCGAATTCAATTTGGTTCAATTACTAGGAGGTATTTTAAGTAATTGAGTAACTTATACAGGCGGGAACAAAATCATATTGAAGTCTAAATATGATGACTATTTGATTTTGAGTGTACACCTGGGGGTCCTTGGGTGTGCAATTAGGAATTTAAAATAAGAGATATTTTTATATACAAGGAAGAGGGGAGTGTCCAAGATAGTGAAGCTTGTCTGTGGCCGCTGTCTTTAATCCTAATTTCAAACCCACTTTATCTTTCCTTTTAAATAATTTCACTTTAGTATTTAATTCAAATTTTATTTTCAAATTGTTAATCAAATCCCCATTTCCATTTCTGAAAAAAAACAATCAAAAGTGACAGTTTTGCAACTGAATCTGCAACCACCTCGAGAGACAACCCTATGGTCATTATTGTGCTACATTATAAGTGAAAAATATTGATTGAGGTTTTCATGACACAAAAACGCTCACATCAACACATGCTGTTGCCGAGGAGGTTGCTAGAGTTGATTTTATTTTATTTATTTTTTATTGCATGACCTGACCTTCTGACCCGAACTTGTTACCTTTGGATTTTGAAATCGATAGATATTTTCACACTTGGGTTAAAGCTACTAATCCCCAAGTTTCAAGTTTTTAATCTTCCACAAACACACCTTGGAGGGACTTAGTTTAATCTGAAATCCAAATGGATGAAAATAGAACTTTGAAAGAATTGGCTTCGTCCTACGATGAAAATCATGAGAATCCTGTAGAGTACCCTGATGCCCCTGCTGGATTTGAAACCAAGTCCGATTTCATCCACCAGTTTACCAAATTCAATGGGTTTCCTGGTGAAGACCCACACAAACACCTCCAAGAATTTAGGTACCTGTGTGTCAACATGAATCCTCATGGAGTCGATGCCGTTCAAATGAAGCTGAGGTCGTTTCCATTTTCTCTAGATGGAGTTGTTAAGGAGTGGTTTTACTATTCTCACTCAACCTTGAATAGAAATTGGAATAAATTAAAAAATATTTTCCTTGAATTTTTCCCCCGCATCCAGAACTGTCTCCATTCGAAAAGAGATTTGTGGAATTAGGCAGACACAAGGAGAAACACCTCATGAATACTGGGGAAGGTTCAAACTTCTTTGTTTTAGTTACCCCCATCATCAAATTAGTGACTGACTTATCATTCAATACTTTTATAAAGGATTGTGTCTCACTGATAGAAGTATGATCAATGCTACTGAAGGAGGAGAGTTAGTTGATAAGACACCAGCTGCCGCTAGGATTCTAATTGCAAACATGGCCCAAAATGCCCTACAATTTTGAACAAGATGCCTTATTCATGTCAAAGATTCACAATAATTCCCTACTACTAGTCCTAACAACAACACAATTGCAAGTCATATATCTGATATTACCACCATGGTAAGGTCAATGATGCTGTCTAACACCACAACAACCCAACCCAAACCTGAAGCATCTTTCCAAATACATGTCCACTGTGGGCTTTGTTCTTCTAATGAAAATTTTAGTGACCAATGCCCTAAAATGGATGAGACTCTTGATAACTACAATGCACTTTTTCCTAGATGATCATTTCAATCAACCCAACAAAGACCATTTCAAAAAAACCTAAATTTCAATCAGGGATAGAAAAACAACTGAAATGAAATATTTCTTCAGCCTAAACAACCAAGAGGATTCTTCCAAGGAAAATCAATTAATTCTCAACCAATATATTTCAATGAGCAAGCCAATGCTCATTCTGGAAGCAACTTTTAGCATACCCCTCCCACTCAAAAACTCAGATAGGAACCTTGAAGAAGCAATGAGGAAAAAAAGAGGAAATGAGGAAACAACAAGAGGAAATGAGGGAACTAAAAGAATAATACAAAAACAATATAACAAAATGAATACCTTGATGACTCATGTGGGTCAACTTGCCTCTGGTATTAATTATATTATAAATCAAATGAGTGGTGGTTTACCCTCATAGCCACAAGTAAATTTGAGTAATAATGGGAAGGAAAATGTGAGTGCAATTTAACTTAGGAGTGACACAAAATTGAAAAACCTTCAAATTGAGAACATCAAGCCTACTTCTGACACTGTTGATGAAAATCATACCCTTGATAAAAATGCTAAAAAATCTGAAGTTGATAGAAACACAAAGTCAAGAGAGGAAATCCAGTTTGAAATAACAAAGAATAATTAGAAGAGGATGTCTGGTCCTTATGTTTCTCCAAAACATACTCAGAATACCCTAGAAACATTCAAACCTCCACTGCCTTATCCAAGGGGTGAACCACCACCGAAGTCAAGTGATGAAAAGGAATTGGATAAGGAGGTTTTGGAAACATTCAAGAAAGTGCATTTCAATATTCCATTGCTTGATGCAGTGAAAAAAATTCCACGGTATGGTAAGTTTCTGAAAGACATGTGTACCAATAAGAGGAAGTTTAAAGGAGGTGAAAGAGTAAACTTAGGAAGGAATGTTTCCTCGATGGTTCAACATGCCCTTTCGGTCAAATGTAAAGACCATGGAATATTAACCACTCCCTGTACCATTAGGAAATGTGAATTCCAAGATGTGATGCTTGATCTAGGGGCCTCCATCAATGTCATGCCACATTCTGTATACTCATCTATTCAGGTTAGAGACTTTAAAACCTCTATAATTATCATTCAACTTGATAACCAAAGTACCATCAAACCTACTGAAGTTATAGATGATGTTCTCATTCAAGTAAGAGACATGATTTTTTCTGTTGACTTCTATGTTTTGGTTATTGAAGATGATTGGTTCAGCACAGATTCTCCCCTCATCCCGAGGATACCATTTCTAAAAAGGTGAAAGCAATCATCAATTTTCACAAGGGAACACTTTCACTGAAATTTGAAGGATATGTTGTTCATTTCCACATTTTTCATTCAATGAAACACCCATTTGAGGATCATTCAACTCCCCATGTAAACATGATTGATTGTTTTTCCTTTGGCATGTTACCTGATTTTTTCTGTGAATAAAAAGATGGAAATTTGTCTAATACTGAATCAGATAAGCATGAGGTTGAAATTAGAGATTTTGAATAGTCTTGGGATGTTGAGACTGAATATCTGAGCATTGATGAAGATGAATTTTTAGAAACCACTATACCTGTTAGTGTTATCCCAAGAGAGGTTTCTAATTTTTCACCTAAAACATGTCTTGATATCATAGAACGAGATCACCATGATGAACATGGAGCTTCACTAAACAATCTAACTTCTGAGAAGATCCCTATTATCAATGAAACCAACCCACCTGAGATAGAATTGAAACCCCTTTAAGATAGCCTCAAGTATTCCTTCTTAGGTCATAATGAACAATTCCCTGTAATCATCTCAAAAGATTTGTTAGAATTCCAGGAAAACCAATTGTTGGAAGTTCTCAAGTCACACAAGGATGACATAGGATGGAGTCTCTCTAATCTAACCGAAATCAGTCCCTTAGTTTTGATGCACATAATTTTACTGGATAATAATTCTAGACCAGTAATACAATTTCAAAGAAGACTGAACCCAAAACATCTGGAGGTTGTGAAGAAAGAATTCACCACCCTGTTGGCTGCTGGAATTATTTAACCCATATTTGATAGTCAATGGGTAAGTCCAGTCCATGTAGTACCTAAAAAAAGAGGATTGACAATCTCAAGGAATGAATTTTGTGATCTTGTCATCATAAGGCTTCCAAATAAATGGATAATATGCATTGATTATAGTAAACTCAATTTGGTTACAAAAAAAGACCACTTCCCATTACCATTACTTGATCAAGTCCTTGAAAGACTAGATGGGAAACCCCACTATTGTTTTCTTAATAGATTCTATGGATATTTTCAAATTCACATTTTACTGGAGGATCAAGAGATAACCACCTTCACATGCCCCTTTGGAACATTTGCATATAGAAGGATGCCCTTTGGTTTATGTAAATCCCCAGGAACTTTTCAAAGGTGTATGATAATAATATTCTCTGAATTTTTAGAAACATACATTGAAGTTTTTATGGACGACTTCACTATGTATGGATCATCTTTTGAAAGTTGTTTTAAATGCTTGGCACATGTCCTTGAAACATGCATTCAAAGGAACATTGTTCTAAATTATGAAAAATTTCATTTTATGGTTGGTAAAGGGATCGTTATTGGACATGTTGTGTCCCATGATGTAATTTAAGTTGATAAATGCAAATTTGATGTCATTTATTCATTACCATCCCCAAAAACTATGATAGATGTGGGATCCTTCCTTGGGAATGCTGGATTTTATAGGAGATTCATTAAAGATTTTAGTACGATTGCACTCCCATTGTCCAAATTACTCTAAAAAGATGCCCGATTTGTCTTTGATGAGAATTGGAAAAAATCATTTCATGAGATGAAACAAAGACAGATAACCCTCCCATTGTTCAACCTCCTAAATGGGACATTGCCTTTGAAATCATGAATGATGCATCTGACTTTTCTCTTGGGGTAGTATTGAGTCAACAAACAGAACTGAAATATCACGTGATTTCCTATGCCTCTCGAACTCTAGATATAGCGCAATCAAACTACACATCAACTGAGAACGAACTGCTAGCTTTTGTCTTTTCTCTAGACAAATTTAGAAGTTATTTGCTGGGCTCCAAGGTGATTGTTTTCACCGATCATTCTTTAATCAGATTCTTGATGAAGAAACATGATGCAAAACCAAGACTTCTAAGATGGATCTTTCTTTTACAGTAGTTTGATGTTGAAATAATAGATAATAAAGGATGTGAGAACCTTATTGCTGGTCATTTGAGCAGGATACCGTCTATTTAGAATAAAAAACTTCATATGGGTCCACCAATTAAGGAAACCTTTCCCGAGGAGGATTTATTTTCTGCTCAAAGTAAAATACCATGGTTTGATAATAATTTAACTATTTGGCTTCAAATGAACATCCCTACTGGGTTTCCAAACATCAAATTGATAAAATTTTGATTGATTAAAAGAAATATATTTGGGATGATCCTTATTTATGGAATTGTAGTAGTGATAAAATGATACGAAGATGCATTCTAAACTCTGTATTTCAATCCATGATACATTTCTACCACACATTAAACTGTGGAGGACACTTTGGACCACAGAGAACAACTAGAAATGTTCTTGATTCTAGATTGTGTTGGACCACCATTTTTAGAGATTATTTCTAATTCATCAGAACTTGTAAAAATTATCAATTCCAGGGAAACATTTCCAAGCAAAATGAGATGAAACAAAAACCACTTATTTGTGATGTCTTTGATTTATGGGGAATTTATTTTATTGGGACTTTTCCCAATTATTTTGAAAATCTATACATCTTTATAGCTGTTGAGTATGTTTCCAAGTGGGTAGAGTCTATCCCCACCCGAACTCATGATGCAATGATTGTGTCCAAATTTGTGAAAGGAAATTTGTTTTCAAGGTTTGGATTTCCAAAGTTTCTAATTACAGATCAAGGTACACATTTTTATAATAGGACATTGGAATATATTTTGAAGAAATATGGTGTTAATAATAGGCTCTCTAGGCACTATCATCCTCAAACAAACGTCATGGATGAGTTGTTCATTATGGAGATCAAACAAATTCTAGAAAAAACTGTGAACCCAAATAGAAAGGATTGGAGTTTGAGACTTGATGATGCTCTATGGGCCCACAAAAATACTTTCAAAACCCCATTTTGAATGTCACCATTTAGATTAGTCTATGTGAAAGCATGTAATCTACCAGTTGAATTAGAATACAAATTCTTTTGGGCTGTAAAAACATGTAATATGAACCAATTTTCTGCTAGGAAAGAAAGAAAATATTGTTTGTAGGAGCTGGATGAGATTAGAAATAATGCATATGAAAGCTCCAAGTTATAAAAATAGAGAACCAAATCCTTTCATTATGGTAGGATTCTCAACAAAATCTTCAAGGAGGGAGACAATGTTCTGTTGTTTGATGCTAGATTAAAACTCTTCCTAGGTAAATTTCCTTCCAAATGATCTATCCCATTCATCGTTACTCATGTTTTTTCTATTAGTGCAATACATACTAAGGATCCAGACAAAGGGACATCATTCACTGTCAATGGGAATAGGCTAGAGCTGTTTAGAGAGAATTTTCAAGATCCTATAGGGGAGGAGATTCAACTTCATGATGCAGAATATAATTGATGTCAGGTTGTGTCTATCCTTATCATTTATTTTTTCTATGTCTTTAATTTCTTGAATTTCAGGCTAAAAAATACTATACAATGATTACATTGAATATAATAAGTGTGGGGGACACAATGCTGGGTAGATTATGTTTTTATGAGATTTTGTTTGAAATTTTTTGTTTTCAATATTTATTTCAATTTTTGTTGTGTTTCTTTTTCAAATTTTATGTGTTTCCTTTTAAATTTTGTCCTGTTAAAAAAAAGAAAAAACAGTTTTGGAATTTCGTGAATTTCATTTGAAACTCATGCCAAGGAGTGAACCGATTGATCCTTTGAAACTGAACATAAATTAATGCTAGAAATGACATTGTTTCAAGTTCAAAAATATGGAAAATTCTTGAAAATACCACTGATTTTTATATCTCATGGAACATATCACTGACATTGTAATTGAAATTCTCATTCCTATGATGCCTCTGGACACATTTTTACATCGTCTCCACATTCACCTTTTTCTGGAGAGAACCAATTTGTGTTTGTTTAAACCAGAACATGATTTATTTCTATCAAAACATGAGGGATGAGATAATTGTGATTAAAATTATTGAGTCATTTTTTGGGATATTAGAGCCCCCTTTTCATGATTTTCTTTTTTTATTTAGTCCTTCCTTGAACATTTTATCTTTCTTCAGCCCTTAGTATCCATGTATAGCCTTTTAGATTAGCCACATTACAAGCCAAATTTCCCTTTCCAACCAACTCTGGAAGTATAAATGCTTCATCTAGTTGAACATAAGTGTGTGTGGGGGGGGATATGACTCGTGATGTGCTACCTCATTTGGTTTTGCTTTAGAAGGAAATTCAACCATTGAAGACATATTTGTGATGCTTGAATATATTTTATTGAGAGATGTTCCCGTCTGGAGCTTTCAAATGAAATGGAGTTGTGCCTATCTGGAGCACTAAAATGAAATGGAGCTGTTCTTGTCTGGATCTCACAATAGAAATTAGCTGTGCTCTATCTGGGGATTAAAAAAAATGTCATATTTACTGCTAAAATATTGATGGAATTGGATGGAAAAGAGTTGATCGAAGCTGATTATTTTTCATAGGATAATACGGAGGAGACCATACTTGAGTGAAAATTAGAATCATGCATTTCTACTTCAAAAAGATCCAAACCATCCTTATTCAGCCACATAATTTTTCACATTTTAATCCTACCAACCCCAAGCCATCGAAAAACCTTGTAAAGTCCTCATGATAATCACATGTTCTTGGTTCACATCGGGTGGAGATGTAGAAATTTATCAAGAATATGTTATTTCTTGCATGAGTTGGATGAGAAAAGCCTTGTTGTAAATCTATATTGTGTGCTGAGGGAAAATGAATGTGAGGTAAGTGTGTTGTGTGCATGACAAGAAAACAAATAAGTGTAAATGGATTAAATGATTTTAATTGAGAATTTTAAATATTTGTCTTTAATGAGGCATGACATCTTTTTAATTCCATGTGTTAAATTGGTAAACTATATTTTTATGTGTTTTATTTTCATTGATTCTATGGTCACCTGTCCAGGAGTCCAAGAGCCAAGTGTGGGGGAATTGATAGATATAATACATCCACTATTTTTAATGTCTATTTAAGTGATTTAAACCTCACCAATTTACCAATTTGATCTTATTTGTAACAATTTTGGATTTAGTGTGTTTCTTGGGATAAAAAGTTTAAATTTCTTTATTTTGGATTTTTAACATATTTTTATCACAAGGGTATTGTGGTCATTTAGCATAAAATATATTTCAAAATTTTGTGATTGAATTTTTTTTTGAACCCTTATTTTATTTCCATAAACTTTGTTTTAATAACCAGGGTCTGATTCATGCATCTAGAGGCCCAAACAAATCAAGGAAGTTGACAATTTTTCGGGAAGACTGTGTGGACCCCACCATCAAAATGGAAACATAATTCGACTTAACTTCTCCAAATGATGGGATTATACTTGGATATGGAGGAGGACTCCCAGGAGCATTCAAAAAATTAATTTAAAGCCATTTGGAATCTGTTATGGTGGCCATTGAATGACATAGTTTTGAAGAAAGCTTCTTGAAAGCTTCATCCAGAGAAAGTGATTGAAAATAAAAAAAATCATAAATCCTTCTAAACGTATCCAATGAATCCAAAATTATGATGGAATATGGAAATAAAATTTATGAACAACATTAATTAAGGGTTCCATGCGTTAATCGACCATTATTAGGTCCGAAACGCGATAACTTGTGGTTGACGAAATCTGCCTATAAAAGGAGAGGAGCTCCCACCTCTCAATTCATTCCATTCATCACCACACCATCCATCACAAAGGGGGTTGTCTTGAGAGAGAAAAGGGTAAGGTAGAGATTGAGATCCTAAATAATATTCCATCCTTTGAGGATTCACTATAGAAGATTATGTCTTC
The DNA here is from genome assembly GCA_963277665.1 of Viscum album. Taxonomy (NCBI): domain Eukaryota; kingdom Viridiplantae; phylum Streptophyta; class Magnoliopsida; order Santalales; family Viscaceae; genus Viscum; species Viscum album. Next base: position 62,620,688 of record OY728165.1, on the reverse strand, counting down.
TCAAGTGATGCAAGGCTAAGAGGCAAGTGGTTGTGGACGACGACACCCGACAGACACTCTCTTCAAAGATTCAATTTTAATGTGTAATCTACTTTTGAATTTATATTGAAGCTATATTTTTGAATTAATCTAGTTGTTTTATATCTTAAATATATTTTCAACAAATTTTTTTTGATCTTTGTTCCGTCTATAAAGTAGAAAAATTGATTTCGCTATTTAAAATTATTTGGTGAGGTCTTGCCATTGAGCATAGAGAATTCAATTTGGTTCAATTACTTGGAGGTATTTAAGTAATTGAGTCACTTATATAGGAGGGACCACAATCATATTGAAGTATTAATTTGATGTCTATTTGAATTTGAGTGTACACCTGGGGGTCCTTGAGCGTACATTTAATAATTTAAAATAAGAGATATTTTTATATACAAGGAAGAGGGGAGTGTCCGAGAGGGTGAAGCTTGTCTGCGGCCGCTGTTTTTAATCCTGATTTCATAAAAACTTTATCTTTACTTTTAAATTATTTTACATTAGTATTTAATTCAAATTTTATTTTCAAATTGTTAATCAAATCCCTATTTCCATTTCTGCAAAAAAACAAACAAAAGTGATAGTTTTACAACTCGATCTGCAACCTCCTCAAGAGACAACCCTGTGGTCACCACTGTGCTACATTATAAGGGAAAAATATTGATTGAGGTTTTCACGACACAAAAATGATCACATCAATAATACATAATACATAATACATAATACATAAATAAAATTAATTAATCACGAAAATAAAAAAAATAAAAAATAAAAAATAATAAAATAAAAACGATTTACAGACAGTTTAAACCACCGCTAAAAAAACCACCATTAAATTATTCCATGACAGTTTTAAAAAATCACTGCTAATTTATTGCCGACACATGATTTAGCAGCGGTTTTCCGAAACCGTCGCAGAATGATTTAGCGGCGGTTTAAACCACCACTAAATAAAAATTTTGGCATAGTGTCATAAGTATAATGACCATGTTACCATGTATACTTACCATTAAAATGACCATTTTCCTATTCTCTTACTCAAAAGTATGATGATAATGTTACCATTTATACTTCTCAATTTAGAATGATGATGTTCCCATTCATAAACACATAATTAATTTATCAATTAATTATACACATCATTTCCCTTACTAATTCAACAAATTGGTTAAATACATCATATCCATAATTAACACAATAATTAACTAAATGACTTAATACCATTAATTAATTCATTCATTAATTAACCAACATCACAACACATATCTCATAATTAATTTTCCTGAATTAATTATCTCATTCTAAATCTAAACTCTTCATAATTAATCCCACAATTAATTATATAGATCTTAATCTCAAAGCACATAATTAATGCATAATTAATTATCTCAACTTATCCAATTCAATGTCTCATAATTAATTTCCCAATGAATTATCTATATTACAACCCCTATCTCTTATAACCAATTTCCCCAAATTAATTATCTAATAGGTAAGCCTCTTAGTCTCATGATTGATTCCCCAATTAATCAACTATTTCAAAAAATCTTTGATAAATTAATTGGTCAATCTAATTAACTCAATTTAAGAAAAGAAATTTCTAAAGGATACTATAAATTATACAATGTTGCATATACATATCAAATCCATGACTATGGGAATTTGATTTTGACCACCTACCTTAGTTTGTTGACGGATGTTTCCCAAATGAAAATACCCAAAATATGAATAGCACAACAACATAGATATGAGATTCCAGATCTAAATTCCTAAATCAAGATATCAAAATATCAAGATCTAATAAATCTAGATCTAGATCTACAATCCTTGATCTAGATCTCATAAAATTGATTTAGATCAGATGAAACATAGGATAAACTCAAATAAAAAACTAGATAATAAGAATGAATGATTGGGATGGGTATCGGGATGAAATCCACTTACTAGGAGAAGAGTGGATCTTCAATTAGAGCTTTGAATCTTGAATAACAGAAGGTTGGAAGACCTTGGTAACCATTCTGAAAGCTATAGAACCATTCAAAAATAGGTCAATCCAGAGCCTAGGTTGAAAAGAGGGTGTTTTGAGGGTTTTGGAAAATTGTAAAATAATATTTGGAAGAAATAAAATCATGTGCACAATTTTCCCTGGTAAGGGAGAACTGTTAGGGAAACTGTGTGTTCACCCTGCAAACCTCATTTTCTAGGGTCACACAGTTACCTGGGTTTATTCATATGGTTTTTTAAACTGTGCACAAACCATGCATATCCCCTATCCATAATCTTTATTAAAACCCAACCCAAAAACACCACAAAATATAACTCTAAACAAAGGTAATTAAAAACAACCAAAGGTACCTAAAAACGTGCCTAAGATGAATCTAGAGAAGGTTGGGATCTTACAGGGTGGGGGTGAATTGTAGATTATAAAAATAAACCCTATAAATATACCATCCTATTTAAGAAATCTAATCCAAAAATGTTTAGCACTGATATACTTTATAACCAAAGTTAGAAATAGATTATAACAACCAGTATAAATTGTCTATTAACACACACAAAGAAAATATAAACATATAGAAACAAGTAAAACAAACTTTATAAAGTTTATAAGAAAAACATAGATATTGGGGAAATGGAGAGCTTCTCTCTCTATGTCATCGGTGCTTAGGTTTTCATTTCATGATGCTTTCTTCAGAATATTACTTCAATCTTATGGATGTGTTCATTGGTCCATAAAATAAGGTTGATGCAAGTGTTGGTTCGAATTCAATTACATGTGACCTTCATCGAACGAATGCGTTACAGGTTAGTGGCTCTGACTGCTTTTTCATGGGTTCTTGAAGTAGAGATCCTACCTCAAATAACTGGATCTTTCGAAATGGTGTGAGAGATATAGTGGATGTGAATCCATGATTTTTCCAAGAGCATATTGATGCTTGTAATCATTCTATGATTGCTCATTTAAGCTCACAAATTAATGTCTCATGGAAGCTTGAACATATTCGGAAGCGCCATTAGGAGAGTTGGGGCTTCAGCGAATGAAATATGGTATCAATTGGTAGGAAATTTTACCATCTTACTTTCTATTCAAATGATATGAATATGAGATCCTAGAGTTGTGGGTTTATCAATCTTAAGCTCGGGATCTTTAGATTTCAGAATTGGGATCCCTAGTTTGATTCGTTTCGGGCCAAGAATATCGTATCACAATCATTGATTCACATCACAGTATTGAAATGGGTATTTTGGCATCCAAGTGTCCTTTGGGATGTTGCAATAGTAGTAGGAACTTCGATTAAGCTTGATAAAGAAACTAGGGTAGTTTTTGTGGCCATTTTGCTCGCATTCTAGTTGAATTTGATATTTCATTGCTGCTTGTAGTGACAATGCTATTGATTGTTGGAGATTTAATATTTGAACTTGAGATTGAATTGGAGCATGTTCCTGATTTCTGTATAAAATTATCAACTATTGTACATGTTCAATCTAACTATAACATGGTTTTATGGGGTTGCAACTGTAAACGATTTGGGAATCTTCCAAAAATTTGTAAACTCAAATTGTCATATGTTTCGGCTCCACTAATGTCTATGAGGAGAGGTTTCCCAGAGGGAAGAAAAGTTAATTCATCTATCCCTAATGGGGTGAAAATTTTGGCTTCAATAATCAGGGAAGATCCTGTGCAAGGAAATGGGAATGGGGGGTCTCTTTCATTTTCTGAATTCATGCCTGGTAAGAAAAAAGGAATGTCTCTTGTTGGCCGGATGTGTGGAGGTACACAGCTTGACCCTTCAGGTAATGGTGCACCTCCTTTTTATACTTCTGAACATGGGGAACCCTCCAAATGGGGTGATTTTACTAATGATGATATTCACATGGATGCTGCTATTATTTTGGAAGGATAGTTTCATTCTATGGGGAAATTAAGTGTCAGTTCCATGAATGTTTGTCCTGGTGGGTGTGATTCTCATGGTAGGGTTCAATTAGATCACTCTATTACATAGAACTGTGTAAAAATTTCTGAATCTGCTAGTGTGTGCATAGCTGGTGGTCCTTGTGACTCTCCTGTTGTTGAGCGCATAGTAGGGACCTCCTCTGCTAATACGGTTTTACCTAGGAAAGATACTACTAGGCAGGCTGTTACCCATGTGACAGGACCATTATAGGGAACTTCTGTGAGGGCCTGAAATCTACCTCCTTCTATAGATCAAGGACCTTTTTCCCTTGAAAATGATGAATCGATTCTGTCACCAGCTCCTAAAGTGGCTTTAGATGGTCCTGCTTCCAAAGTTGTGGTGTATCCTACCACTAATGTTGTGAAATCCAACTTCTTTACGATGCTTGAATTGATTAACTCTTTGGAGTTTGACTTGTTGTACATAGAGATCCATGAAAGGACTAGTTATCATTTGAAAAATACTATTTATAATGAATCCTCTCATTTTTTAGCTCCACTGGGTGGGGATTGGGTTGGACAGCTGCATGGTGTGGAGATTTTGAATGCTGCAGCTCAAGCCATGGTTGGTGAGGAGCATGTAGTCACTCACGATGTGGGAAAAGGCACATTCAGAAGAAATGGAGAGGAGGGTTCCACCCAAGGGGGCGTGGTGGTTACTGTGGAAGTGGTGGCATGAATAGAGGTTCCTTCTGAAGATTTGCAGATGGGGAAACCCTCAGCTGAACATTCTTAGGACGGTGGTGCTTGGAAGACCCCTAAACAGTGGAAAATGGGATGTTATTCAAGAGGTAGAGGTGGAGGGTGAGGTTGTGGAATGAAAGATTGACCTTGGTATCCATTTATTGTGTTGGTGTGGTTACTCCCTCTACTACCCTTAACTATACCTTGTGTACAATTTACTATTTTTATAATAATTTTTAGAGGCTATGGAGCTTATACATGGTATACTGTTTGCGGTCTATAAGAAAAACTTATAGAACCTTTATAAGAAAGTATCCACACCTTATCCTTAAGTGTTAAGGATGTTTGAATCCTGACTTAAGGTATCCATGATATTAACCTTATCGTAAGGTTTTTCATCCTTATTAAAGAAGTTCTCGATCTAAAAGTTATGACATAACACCATTTCTCTAGCCTCGTGAACCCTCAATCAGACCAAACTGAATAATCTTTTGTCTCTCAAACATTGAAATCCCTTTACCAAAAATATTAGACAAAATTATTATAAAATTAAAACTTAATACATTTACAATGATATCCTCACAAATAGAAGCCCTAAGGAAAAACTCTCTAAAGATTACAATTGAAGAACACTCATGTAAGAAGTGTTGGGGTTCATCCCAAATCATTTGAAATTATGGCCCTTATTCCCATTATTGCATGCATAAATTATGTCCATTTATTCTCCTTCATTCTGTTGGGAAAAAATCACTCAAGGTATCATTGAAGTATTTTTGAGGTGACTGTGTTTGTTGAAAATGTGGTCCTCCATGTTATGTTAGTTCACAAAGCAGACCATGATGTAGAATTTGCAGACAAAGGGGGTTTACATGATGATTTGTTGTGTTCAAGATATGTTGTTGGATATCCATGTTTTATTGATGAATCTCGACAAAGTAATAGATGATCTAGAGGTGGTACAAAAAGAGCATATATAAGGTGGCGCCGTTTTCCAGTGTTTGCCAAATTTTTGGGCCTGAAAATTAGAATATAGAGAGATATGTTTTTGGAAAAGGGAGGTGCACGAAAAAGAAAAATGGTGCGCAAAATATTTTTGTGGTGCATGAAAAAGGAAAGTGGTGTGTGAAATATTATTATGGTGTATGAAAAAAAATGGTGCGTGATATATTAGCATGGTGTACAAAATAGAGGATTGGTGCTTTTCGCGCAAGAGGTTTTTCAAGATCAGAAGCTCGAAAATTGGAAAAGACATGAGGTGCGCGAAATATTGGAGCAGTGTGCGAAAAATGATGTTTCACGGAAGATGTGTTTTTCACACTTGAAGGAAATTATGCACTCAAGGAGTGTTTTTTGGGCTGTGGTCGATTCTTCCAATAAATATGAAGTGACACCCTCCTTTGAAGGATCTCAAGACTTAGAGAGTATCTGAGCTCTGGCGTGAAAAATTGGAATACACAAGGGAGTTGCGCGTAAATGTAAAGTTTGTACGTATAGTCAGGTGTTTGCGTGTAAAGAAAAGGATACATGTAAAAAGAAGGTTGTGCGTAAAGCTCATGCTGTGTGTAAAAAGGTTATTGCACGTAAAGAAAAGATTCACATAAAAGAAGATTGTTGCATGTAAAAAAATTGGTTTCACATAAAAGAGGTGTGGCGTGAAAATTTTATTTCATCTGTGGGAGAAAGTTGGATGTCAACAGAGTATCTATCAACATTTAATAATGAATAATTAATTAGAGATAATGAACAGACCAACAATTCCATAAACTGTGTGTAGATCCTTTCTAGAGTAGTGAGAAAAGGGAGAGGAAGAAGGTGATCTATTCTACCGACAGTGATCCTGAGAGAGAGAGAAATAAGGAGTGACCCTTGGGAAAGTAGTGAGATAACAGTAAACATTGTAAAGAAGTAATCCTGATCATAGAAGTGATCTAGCCTAAACATTGTAAATTGGAAGTGAGCTTTAGTGGATTTGGTACAGTGGAACATCACCGTTGTATGCTCCTTGGACATAGCCCAGTGAGGGTGAACCAAGAAAAAATCTCTTTGTCTGTCTCCATTCCTGCTTCCCTACATTGCATAAAAAGAATCCTTATCAGATAAATAAAGAAATAACAAGATAAACGTTAACAACATAAGAGAAAACAAAGTGACACTTATAATATAGAGGTCAAGATCCAGTGAGGCATGAAGAATTTTAGGAATACAATATCCATACCCTGATTCACCCCCCTTTAAGGTTATCTAGGCCCCTTTTGAACCTAACATATTTCACATATTTTCTCTACCTACCCATTTATTTTGATTCTGAAATGATGGACTATAAAAGGGTGAAGTGCCTCTTCAAAAAGAGAAGTGGGAATACGCAGAAGCAGCAGAGGGAGAAGGCTTGTGTGAAAAAAGTAGACAATGGTTTTGAATGTGGGTGATAGAGGACAACAAAGAATTGGGTTATGAAACAAATTTTCCTGAGATGAATATCATAGAGGTGATGGATGCATATCGGGGAGTGAATTTCACAAAGGTTTTCTACACTATTTCTTTGTAATTCAATTTTGGGATTCTACATGGATTCTATGTACTCTTTGATCCATAGTGTATTTTCTCAATGTTTCCCATGTTTTTTTAATCCTTCACATTAGAGGGTCTTTATATGTTAAAATTAGTTTCCCCATTTATTATTCTATTGTTTGATTTTTGCACTTCGTTTAAATTTGAGATTCTCACAAATTATTGTTTTCACAATCAATATTATCCTAGAGTTGATCTACTTTTGACCCAACAGATAGTATTAGAGGAGGTTATACAAGTTTCTTGATTATTAAATATGTGTGATTCACACCATAGGATTCTTTCCCAAATTGAATTGTTTAATTGGAAAATTGATTTTACACTTTGGAAGGTAAAGAGTTAAAAATATTCTAGTCCATGAGAAGAAAATGAAAGTGCTGAAGAAAAAATCAAATAAACTGGAGATGATGAGTATTTGTGATTGGAAATATATAGGAGAGTTAGAGAAAAACATGATTCAGATGTATTTGGGTGATAATAAACTGTAGGAAGTGATGAATCTGATAGATTCAAAGGATATCTGTGCGAAGCATGAAAGTGGGTATAAATCAAAATCCCTCAAAAATCGTTTATATTTGAAAAAATGGTTGTATCATTTTAAAATTTTAGATTATTATGATTTAGGTAACAATATAGATGTGTTTACCAAACCCATGATGGAGCTATCTTCGGTGGTGTTCAAGATCAATGATAAAGGTGACCCGATACCTATTGAAATGGAATAATAAGACAAGACTTTACATCATTTGTGTTTGTTTACCGATTCATATAATAATCTTATCACCACATTATTTTTCAGGAAATATATACTGAAGTAGTATGATGTGATTTTCTCATTGTTGATGAATGAGAATCAGTGGAATATAAATGATGGGAATTTTCAGGTAATAGTGGTATTTTGGCTATAGAAGATAGACACAGTAGTTAGAGATGTTAGTTAAAGACAAGAAGAAAGTTCAAGTGCTTCTTTTGCGACATATAGGGCCTTGTGAAGAGATACAACTATGAATTGAAAAGAGTAAGGTGGAAAATAAGGTGCATGACACCGAATCTATGGATACCCATATAAGTCTTGTTAAGGATGAGGGTGATTTATTTTTAGTTAGTGTTGATTATTGTAAGTCAGATCTGTACAACGAATGGGTGGTCTATTCGGCAGCATTGTACCATATCTCACCAAAGAGGGGACTATTTTCATCATATGAAGAAGGTGGCTTTAGTATATTGAATATAGAAAACGGATACTGTTCTAATGTCATTGGTTTTTGTGATATTTTTATCACTACAAATGCAAGGTGTACACTAACATTAAGGGATGTGTGACATGTTCCAAGTATACACCATAACTTGTTATCCACTTGGTCTCTTGATACTAATGGATTCAAGAGTTATTTTGGTGATGGAAGATGGAATTTTTATATAGGATAAATGGTTTATGAGTGAGGTAAAATGGGTGATATTCTTTACAGGAAAAAAGTAAAGGCGTGCAATGATGTGATGAATCCAGTTGCAAATATTACTTCATTAGATTTGTGGCATAGTCGATTGTCGTTCATGAGTCAAAGACCATCGACAATGTTGAAGAAGGTTATGAAGCTGAAGCATGCTAGGTCAGGTGTTTCTCATATTACTTCTAATTCATTTTCTTTATAGAGTGCCACTATTGAAGAAAGAATGAAAATCAAAGATCTAGGTGAAGTGCTGAAAGTTTTCGACTTCTCGGAGGATGTTGAGTAGTGGGAGCAAGTAATTCCCACATGTTCTCTAGATTATGTAGAGATCACAATTATGGGGGAGCCAGATATGATTTATTCTAGTATTAGTAGTGCATACATAGATATGATGAAGACTTTAACATTTGTATATCATTTATAGGGGGTGCATTCAGGTTTTCATTCGAGATGCAAAAAAGGGATGCCATATTTTCTATAGAGGTTTACGGTTGGTGTGATACCAACCAGTTTTCTTTCAAATAGAGTTTATTGGACATGATCTATTTATTTGATGGGATGAAGGGGGATATTTTTGGGGTTCATCCCGAATCATTGGGAATTATGGCTATTGTTCCCTTTATTAAATGTTTAAATTATATCCATTTATTCTCCTTTATTGCATGAGTTTTCTCTATTTACTCATTTATTTTGACACAAAAATGGTGAACTATAAAATGGGTAGTTCTTCTTCAAGAAGAGAAGGGGGAACACATGCAGTAACAACAGAGTGTGGGGGCTTGTGTGAAAAACGTGGACAATGGTTTTGAGTGTGGGTGGTAGTGGACAACATCAAATTGGGTTGTGAAACGAGGTTCTACAACAACACCATGTGTTCAGTCTTGATCTCCAAAGGGTGAAGACTTGTCGAAATATTAATATCGTAGAGGTGACAGAGGTGTATCAGGGTGTGAATTTCACATATTTTTTCAATTCTATTTCTTTTTAATTCATGTTTGGGCTTCTATTGGGATTATATGTACTCTCTAATATATAGTGTATTTTCTCAGAGTTTCCCATTGGTTTTTTAATCCTCCACATTGGAGGGGGTTTCCACGTTAAAATATATGTCCCAATTTATTATTCTACTATTTTATTTTTACACTTCATTTACATTTGCGATTCTCATAAATTATTATTGTCACAACCGAGTTTATCCTAGAACTGAACCACTTCCGACCCAACAACAAGATGTTACAAATACTCTTTGTATCAACTTTAGATCATTGATTACAAAAGTATCCAAAGTAGCCCTTCTCCTAAAATAATAATTTATTTATCAATAGCCTCCAATAGTCATATTCTTATTTTCATGGAGGTGGTTTCGATGACATTGGGTGCAATTTATATTTACTTGGAAAGTTTATCACAACATCTCTGTTTGATATTTTTTATGATATATGCCACTATAGTTCATATGGGTTCCATTCGGTATAATGAATATCTTTATATGATAGAATTTTTTAAGATCTTTATCCAATAGGATTAATAATCTTGGTCGAGTGAGATGCTAGAACCTCATTCCTTAGTGAAATGTTGTGTAATAACCACGGACATTAGTTTTTTGGTACAAGAGCTACTAGGAGGGGACACTCCAATGGATTAATGGTCTCCAATCACCATACATGTTTATTTAGTGTTCTAATCATCATTCCATCTACGTGAAATATGGGAAAGCCACTTTCGAATCACTAGAATACTAGAACTAGTCATTGTTGTACCCCTCTCTCTTGGATTTTAATGATCACAATCACTCTCATCGTTTTCTAACTTGTTTTCAAGTTTTTTTGATGATAGGAAAAAGTTTTCCAAAGAGTTGGCCGAAGAAGACTGGAAAAGGACTCTCTGAGTCCACCGGCCAATCGGTGTATAACCACCGGCCAGCCGGTGGTCTCTGGCAGAAGCAATGCTCTCTGCCAGGTTCCACCGGTCAGCCAGTGCCTGACCACTGGCCAGCCGGTGGAACCAGACAGTAGGCCTTGCCCACTGCCAGGTGCCACCGGCCAACCGGTGTCTGAATCACCGGCCAGCCGGTGGAACCAGACAGTAGGCCTTGCCCACTGCCAGGTGCCACCGGCCAACCGGTGTCTGAATCACCGGCCGGCAGGTGGAAGCAGAAAGAGAGCTTGCTCTCTGTCTGGACCACCGGCCAGCTGGTGTCCCAGCACCGGCCAGCCGGTGGCCAAGCACCGGTCAGCCGGTAAGCCCGGTCAAACTAGCCGTTGGGCTTTGACCAGACTTGTACTTTTGAACCCCAACGGCTCTGAAAGCCCTCCAACGGACATATTGAAGTATTTGGGGATATTTCTCCTATAAATAGACGAGGATGGATGCCGGGAACATTACCCCGATACATTGGAATGATATTTTTCTCCCTTGAAGCTCTAACGACAAATCTCTAAGGCTACTTGTGATCCATTTCCATCCTTGAAGCTTGGGCTGCCTCTACATCAACTACTCTCACACTCTTGGCGCTCAAGGCTTCCTCTAGTTTGTTATAATTTATTTATTTCAATTTTTTAGTTCTTCATTGGGTTTGTATTAAAAAAACCATCATTTTCTTCCACACTTTCATTTTGGGTTTCTTTCTACAACCATAATAAAAAAGCAAGCTGTACGAAGGTTATCTAGCCTACCTTAAAAACGGCTAGTGGGTTTCTTGCTACAACCATTAAAAAGAAAGCTGAAGTATAAATCTCTCAACGGTTGAGTTGGGAGCAGAGACGTAGGCTTTGGTTTAAGCCGAACTCCGTTATCAAATTATGTCTTGCCCCTTTTTATTTCCGCTGTATTTATAAATTGTTTTTAAGTTGCTAATTATTTTACAAAGGAAATTCACCCCCCTCTTTCCATCACTCTCCGACCTAACATTTGGTATCAGAGGGATAGTTTGTGTAATACCTTAACCCGTTACAAACCTAAAATCCATAGTGATGGCTTCTTCCTCACAAGCACCTGAAGGGTATTCCATGACTCGGGCTCCATTCTTTGATGGAACCGACTACACTTATTGGAAAACTCGCATGACTACATTTCTTAGAAGTATCGGCATTCCTATATATATAATTGTTATGCAAGGCTACACTCTCTCTAGCAAAGATGAGTCTAAATGGACCCCCAAAGACATTGCTAATTTTGAGCTTGATGGCAAAGCCATGAATGCTCTTCATTTTGGGTTAGACCGTAATGAATTTAATCGTATTTCTACTTGCTCCACTTCTCATGAAATTTGGAAGCTTTTGGAAGTGACCCATGAGGGCACTAACAAAGTCAAAGACACTAGATTAGATATGTATCGTCAAGACTTTGAAAGTTTCACCATGCACCCACACGAATCTATTACGGAAATGTTTACTCGCTTTACTGATGTGTGTAATGGGATAAAGTCTCTTGGAGATGATGTTTCTGCAGAGACGATGGTCAAGAAGATTCTTTGGGTCCTACCAAGCTCATGGGCTCCAAAGGTAACGACAATCCAAGAAGCGAAAGATGTCAAGAAAATGCTGGTTGAAGAACTCATTGGATCACTTATGACCTATGAGATTACCATGAAGAGGCAAGCTGATAAAGAAGGTAAATTTTCAAGGAGAAAAAGAACATAGCATTAAAAGCAAATCAAGAAATCTCCTCCGATGATAGCGAATCCGAGATTGCTCAACTTGCAAGAAAAATGAGCAAGTTCATGAAGAAAAAGAAGAATTTTCAAAGGACACGAAAGGAAGATCCAAAAGCAGAAAAAGAAGTTACATGCTTTGAATGTGGAAATAAAGGCCACATCAAACCGGAGTGCTCTCTTTTCAAGAAAAGGTTAAAGGAAAAGAAAAACAAGAAGGCTTTCAAAGCGTCAACTTGGAGTGCAAGCGATGACTCCATTTCTTCAAGCGACTCAAGCGATGAAGGTGGAAAATGCCTAATGGCACTTGATGAGGTATCTTCTTCCGACTCCTCTTCCTCATCTTCTTCTTTTAATAATGACATGTCTTATGAAGATCTCCAAAATGCGAGAGATCAATTTGAGGATGGTTTTCACGAACTTACCTCTAAATTTTTGGCCTTAAAAAAGAAACACAAAATTCTAATTTCTGAAAAAGATCAACTTCTCAAAAAGAATGAGGAACTTTCCCTTAAGGTCCAAGATATTCCAAATGTTGATTCTTTGAAATCAACTATTAAAGATTTAAGGGAATCTCTTTCCAAGTTCACCCAAGGTGAACAAAATGTGACCAAATTGCTAGGTTCTCAACATTCGGCTAGAACCACACATGGACTTGGCTTTAACAAGCATGCCACTTCTTCTAGAGCACCCACTACTTTTGTAAGGGGGAGCTCTCAAAATAAATTTTGTAATTATTGTAGAAAAACCGGACATATGATTTATGAATGAAATTGTAAAAATTCTAGATATAGCCGCCCTAAAATCATTACCTACTCTGATGAATATCTTAGGATGTATCCCTCTAGACAAGTATGGGTTCAAAAGTCTCTTTTAGCTAATCTTTCCGGACCCAAACTTATATGGGTACCAAAAACTATTCTCTCTTGATTTTGTAGGATAAACACTAAAGAAGTAGGACTTCGAAAGGCTCGTGGTATCTCGATTGCGGATGCTCGAGGCACATGTGTGGCGATCCCTCCGAGTTCAACTCCCTTGACGAATTCGGTGGAGGATACGTCACCTTCGGTGACAATTCAAAAAGAAAGATCGTCGGAATAGGTACCATTGGTTTTGGTAGCACCTCCTTAATTAAAGATGTTTTATTTGTTAAAGGTTTAAAACATAATTTAATTAGCATTAGTCAACTTTGTGATAGTGGTTTTCGGTGAATTTTTAAAATGATTTATGCAATGTGTTTGATTTTCAAAACAAATTGATATTTTCTGCTTCCCATTTTCAAAATGTTTACATTATTGATTTAAAGTCTTTAGCTAGCCAAAATGTTAAATGTTTAAGTGCTCTTGAAAATGAGTCTTGGCTTTGGCATAGAAGGTTGGGGCATTGTAGCTCTCATTCACTTCTAAAGCTTAATAAGAACAAGCTCATCCGTGACCTTCCTAAACTTAAGTTTAAGAAAGATTTGATTTGTGAGCCATGCCAACTTGGCAAGCAACACAAATATTCTTTCAAATCTAAGAAGGAAGTGTCCACTTCAAAATCTCTTGAGCTTCTTCATCTTGATCTTTTTGGTCCTACCCCTGTAGCTAGTCTAGGTGGAAAATCCTATACCTTTGTCCTAGTAGATGACTTTTCTTGTTTCACATGGGTTTTCTTTTTAGCTTATTAAAATGATGCTTGTAGAACCTTTTTGAAATTCTCTAGGAAGGTAGAAAATGAAAAAGGATATAAAATTATATCCCTCCGTAGTGACCATGGAGGTGAATTCGAGAACAATGAATTCGATGAATTGTGTTCCTCTCAAGGATACAATCATACCTTCTCTGCCCCTAGGACTCCACAACAAAATGGAGTGGTTGAAAGGAGAAACTGAACTCTCCAAGAAATTGATCAAACCCTCCTTAGTGAATTCAACCACCCTCAATTTTTTTGGGCCGAGGTGGTAAACACTGCTTGTTATACTATCAATAGATTCCTTGTAAGACCCATTCTTAAGAAAACCCCCTATGAACTTTGGAAAGTCAAATTGCCCAAAGTTGGTTATTTTAAAGTGTTTGGTTGTAAATGCTTTATCCTTAACACAAAAGATAACCTAGGGAAATTTGATGCCAAATCTGATGAAGGTATTTTTCTTGGTTACTCCAACTCAAGCAAAGCCTATCGTGTCTTAAACAAACGTTCAAAAACCATCGAAGAATCATCTCATGTCAAATTTGATGAAACTCTTCCAAAAAATCACCTGGTCATTGAACATGTTGAAGATAAGCTTGATAAGCTTCATTTGAATGATTCCACTTCTCCTCCCAAGGAGGATGACCATCAAGAACCCTCTTCACCTTCTTCATCTTCCACCTTGCCTAATTTTTGGAAAACTTCTAGAGACCATCCATTAGAAAATGTTATAGGTTATCTTCAAGCCGGTACTCGAACTAGAAGATCAATCCTCAACGAGGCTGAACATCAAGCCTTTCTTTCTCAACTAGAGCATCAAACCATTAATGATTCCATTAATGATGAGAATTGGGTTCTTGCAATGAAAGAGGAACTAAATCAATTCTTTAGAAATGATGTTTGGACTCTTGTTGAAAGACCCAATGATCATCCAATTATTGGCACTAAATGGGTTTTTAGGAACAAACTTGATGATCAAGGAAATATAACCCAGAACAAGGCTCGCCTAGTAGCTAAGGGATATAATCAAGAAGAAGGAATTGATTATGGTGAAACCTTTGCGCCCGTTGCTAGATTGGAATCCATTAGGATCTTGTTGGCATTCGCCGCTCACTTAAATTTCAAACTTTTTCAAATGGATGTTAAAAGTTCTTTTTTAAATGGTTTTATTTCAGAAAAAAATCTTTGTTGAACAACCCCCCGGTTTTGAAGATCCAAAATTTCCAAATCATGTTTTTAAGTTAACCAAGGCTCTATATGGATTAAAACAAGCCCCTCGGGCTTGGTATGAGCGGTTAACAAAATTTCTTTTAGAAAATGATTTTAAAATGGGTCAAGATGATTGTACCCTTTTTGTAAAACACACTTCCAAAGATCTTTTAATTGTCCAAATTTACGTTGATGACGTTATCTTTGGTTCAACCAAAGAATCACTTTGTACTGATTTTTTAGATTTAATGAGAAAAGAATTTGAAATGAGATTTATGGGGGAATTAAAATTTTTTCTTGGTTTTCAAATCTTTCAAAATTCAAATGGTATTTTTCTAAGACAAGGAAAATACACAAATGAACTTTTAAGTCGTTTTGGTATGGATCAAGTAAAGGAAATTAGTACCCCCATGAGTACTTCTTGTAAACTTACGTTAGATGAAGCCGGGAAACCGGTGGATAACAAGATTTATAGGAGTATGATCGAGAGTCTACATTACCTAACTGCGACCCGTCCTGACATCATGTTCAGTGTTTGCCTTTGTGCTCGTTTTCAATCCAATCCCAAAGAATCTCATTTTAAATCGGTCAAAAGAATTTTTAAGTATTTAAAAGGATCCAAAAAAATTGGTTTGTTTTATCCCTCTAATACTTCTTTCGAACTTTCTTCATATTCGGATGCTGATTTTGGTGGATGTCAATTAGATCGTAAGAGTACTAGTGGAACCTGTCATCTGCTAGGCAAGTCCCGTGTTTCATGGAGTAGAAAAAAGAAAAACTGTGTTGCTCTTTCTACTGCCGAGGCCGAGTACGTAGCAGCTGGTAATTGTTGTGCCCAAATTATTTGGATGCAGCACACTCTCTTGGATTATGGCCTTTCCTAGGATCATGTCCCTATACGGTGTGACAACACTAGTGCCATTAGTATTACTAAGAATCCAATACAACATTCTAGTACAAAACATATAGATTTAAGGCATCATTTCCTTCATGACCATTTTCAAAAAGGGGATATCACTTTGGACTTCATTTCTACTGATTTCCAATTAGCTGATATTTTTACCAAACCGCTCCCGGTTGAACGTTTTGGTTTTATTAAGGGGGAGTTAGGAATGATTCGTCAATGAGCACTATTAAATATTTGCCTCTTTTTGGCTTGCTTATATTTCTTATTATTGTTTTTCTAATTTTCCATCATACTTTTCCTCCTATTTTGATAATCCCAAAGGGGGAGAAAAACTCTCTATTACATAGTTACTTATTTCATTTAATTAAGTTCTCTTGTTAAGTGCTCTTTTTATGGTTTTTATTTCAGTTGTTTCTTTTAAATGACCTATGGTTACAATTTCAAAATGAACCATTCTCTTTATTTCAATCCTTTCAAGATTAAAATCATTTTAAATACATGATACATCTATGAAATTCTTGTATGATCTCTAAAATTTTCAATGTCAAAGTTTCTTATTCATTTTTACTTGGCATATCCTTTTTAAATGCTTTCTCATTTGTGATTGTGATCATCAAAATAGGTGGAGATTGTTGTACCCCTCTCTCTTGGATTTTAATGATCACAATCACTCTCATCATTTTCTAACTTGTTTTCATGTTTGTTTGATGATAGGAAAAAGTTTGCTAAAGAGTTGGCCTAAGAAGACTGGAAAAGGACTCTCTGAGTCCACCGGCCAACCGGTGTATTACCACCGGCCCGCCGGTGGTCTCTGGCAGAAGCAATGCTCTCTGCCAGGTTCCACCGGTCAGCCGGTGCCTGACCATCGGCCAGCCGGTGGAACCAGACAGTAGGCCTTGCCCACTGCTAGGTGCCACCGGCCAACCGGTGTCTGAATCACCGGCCAGCCGGTGGAACCGGACAGTAGGCCTTGCCCACTACCAGGTGCCACCGACCACCCGGTGTCTGAATCACCGGCCAGCCGGTGGAACCCAGACAGAAAGCTCTGCATTCTGTCTGGAGCACCGGCCAGCCGGGGGCCAAGCACCGGTCTGCCAATAAGCCCAGTCAAACTAGCCGTTGGGCTTTGACCAGACTTGTACTTTTGACCCCCAACGGCTCCGAAAGCCCTCCAACGGCCATATTGAAGTATTTAGGGATATTTCTCCTATAAATAGACGAGGATGGATGCCGGGAACATTAACCCGATACATTGGAATGATATTTTGATCCCTTGAAGCTCTAACGACAAATCTCTAAGGCTACTTGTGATCCATTTTCATCCTTGATGCTTGGGCTGCCTCTACATCAACTACTCTCACACTCTTGGCGCTCAAGGCTTCCTCTAGTTTGTTATAATTTATTTATTTCAGTTGTTTAGTTCTTCATTGGGTTTGTATTAAAACAAACCATCCTTTTCTTCCACACTTTCATTTTGGGTTTCTTGCTACAACCATAATAAAAAAGCAAGCTGTACGAAGGTTATCTAGCCTACCTTAAAAACGGCTAGTGGGTTTCTTGCCACAACCATTAAAAAGCAAGCTGAAGTATAAATCTCTCAACGGTTGAGTTGGGAGCGGAGACGTAGGCTTTGGTTTAAGCCGAACTCTGTTATCAAATTATGTCTTGCCCCTTTTTATTTCCGCTGCATTTATAAATTGTTTTTAAGTTGCTAATTATTTTACAAAGGCAATTCACCCCCCCCTCTTGCCATCACTCTCCGACCTAACAGTCATCCCACTTAGATACTTAGGATTCCCTTACACTCAATCCCTCATTTCACTTGCTACACAAAACACTATTTTTGCACACACACGCCACGAATTATAAAAAAACTAATAAATCACCATTTTCTATAAACCAAAGCACTTTCCATCTTACACACACCAAAAATCAATTTCAAATACATTTACCATCACTTACACATTTCATAAATCCCCATTTGAAAAATCACAAGAAAAGAACACAATTGATCGACCAATTACTTTGGCCAAGCCCCTTTTTAAATCTACACATAAACCAAGATAATTTTTGAAGCATCGTTTTCATCATTTAAACAATTCCAAATTCATATTTAACGATGCAAAAAAATATCCAACATCCCAAAGTAATCTATTATTTCCATTGAAAAACCAATTTAAAACATGTTCACACCATAAGTGCCTTCAAAAACCCATTATACACCTTCCCCAAATGGCATAAAACCCCTTTTGAGAAACATAATAATAAAACATGCACAAAAATATGCTTACCCTTTTGAAAAACCACTTTCATCATGAAAACATGCCAAAACACTCCAAAAATATATTTCATACCACAAAATTAAACTATATAACATGATTAAATACAAAAAAAGTATATTAATAACATCTATTAGTGTTAATTCATGTAAAAACCTACCTCTAGTGTAGAAATTTCCATAAATTGGTGGAAAAACGAAACCACACCACCAGATGACCCTACCAAGGAACGATTTGGCCAAAAACATCAAGATTGAGCCCTAAAAAATAAGGTTCAACCCAAAAGATACTACCCATCCCATTGGTCATCTGAAACACCCAAGGAGAAGAGAAGAAACCCTAGAAAAGAAATAAGAACTAGAGGAATAAAAACTTACTTGGAGATTCCTTGATGAATCGGGGTCAAATAAACTAAATAAATGGTTCCCAAGAAGCCTAGGAGAGCTTGGAGGAGGCTACCATGGTAGAAAAACTCATGTGAGGCAGATGGGGGTGGATTTAGGGTTAAATTTGAAGGATGTTAGTTTAGGAAATTACCATTTTTTAATGACCTGTACAGGCACACGGTTAACCCGCATAGTTTTTCAAACTATGCGGTGACTGTGCACCCCTATCTACAAAGAGGAACCTACCACATTTTTAGTCAACACAACTTGACATACCATACAGAATTCGTGTGGTATATTTTTTCCAAAAAACTCTAATCTATCGCATGGTTACCTGGGTAGGGGAACATAGTTTTTACTAACTGTGCACAAAATGTAGGTCTCATGCTGTTTACTTGAGATTTTATCATTTATATCAAAAACTCCAAGGAGCCCCAAGGGTAAAAATATAGACAAAAGTTAAATAGAAATAATACCTAAAAATTTCAGACCCATTACACCTGGTTCCTGAGAAAAAAATTGAGTCCCAAAAACTAACAAGATCCAAAAGATAAGACAAAACCTTGGGTGTGACAATTATCCCCAAAACAACATTTTCCGCCCCCAGAAAGCCACAATAAGGTTTGACCAAGAAATAATGACTGATACACCTCCAAAACTCAAGGCAATTCTTATTAAACATCACATGAGAAGGAAATAGAAACACCATAAACAGAAAAAGGTGTTTACAAGTTTGAATTCATGAGGCCAAAATGGTCTCCCCACCATACACCTTCTACCCCCAAAAGCTAAAACACCACCAAATGATCTATCAAAAGAAGAGGAATTATCACCACTAAATAATCAATCCATTAAATACAAGATAAATTTAGACACTTCAAAAAAAAAACTCACACCATTTACCTTAAATGAAAAATTATCTCAAACCACCTCTTTAGAAACACTTCCATAACCTTCATTCAAAAAAACGATGGGTGCACTCCAACCCCAATGTTTACTCAGGGGAGGAACTCATAATAAGATTTTCCAAAACAAGGATATATAATGAAAATCTAGTATTAGAAACACTGTCATGACCCGACCTCGGGGCCCGTGCCGTGACTAACCCAAGCCCGCCTTCCATAGGCCAGGGGATGGCGACTAGCACCAAAGGCGTAAATACCGATAACTGGGAAGGCATTGACTTTATAAAAGTAAACAAAACACCACAGAGTACAAACAGAAGTAAAAACTAAGTACAAAGAGAAGTGCTGAAAGGAAAAAGGGGAAGAATACAAACCCAAAAGAAAGTACAACTACAACTGAACAAGTACAACAAAAAAAGACAATAGCTGGAGGGACGGAAGCGGCTCCTGGGTCGTCCTCCTCGGATCCTACCTGAAGGGTAGGTATAGATGGTGCAACTCCTGGATCGTCCGCCACAGATCCTACCTGAAGGGTAGGTACAGATAGCCTCCACACCGCTCTCGCCTGACAACCTACTCCGTGTGTTGTCTCGTCGTGTAGTCCACCTCTGGGTATTGACTCATCGTGTAGTCCACCTCCGGGTACCGTCCAGTCCTTGAACACTCGGCCTCCGTCAGCACTGCCCGTCATCTACAACCAACACAACGAGGTGCGGGCATAGCCCGTGCAGGGGTGAGTATAACGATACTCAGTAGGGATCCCGAGACCCTCAAGGTCTCACTAAAACCAACATGGATAACCACAAAGAAGATCTCAACAGATAACTTCTACTTAGGTATATGCCCATGCATATACCTAAGTTATCAGGTAACCCATCTCAATCCTGAGGAAACACAAGGTTTGTGAAATCAACGGATAACCACTACCCAGGTATATGCCCATACATATACCTAAGTTATCAAGTGACCCATCTCAATCATGAGGTAAACACAAAGGTCAAAAGTCTCAGCTCAAACCAGGATTTTCATTATCGAAACCGTAACTGCTAAAGAGCTCCGTCTCTGGAGTGTATAGTGGTCTTGTCACGACTCCAAGGTACTGCTCACTAACCTAAGACTGCTGAGGTACTCCTCCTGTCGAGTACCGTGGGTCAGCCACCCAGACATAGTAGTGCTTCCCGCCGAGGTATGTCACCCAGACACAGTAGTGCACACCCCCTACTAGCCTGCTGAGGTACTCTCCGGACGAGTACCGCGGGTCTGCACTGTCACACAGGTAGTGCTCTGTCCGCCATGGGTCTTCACCTAACAAAGTAGTGCTTCATCCACTGGGCTAGTCGACTCACTCCAAGTTGAGTCGGTCAAGCAGTCGTCAGGTCTCAGCCAGCTACACGGTCTCCGTACTCCGTACACTCGTCTCTGGGAGGGTCCTCTCCACATGCTACTGGTCGATACTTCAAGTATCTCAAAGTCCCACGAAGAAGTATCTCAAAGGACCGTCTCGTCATAGGGGTCTCAACGCAATAGACGACGCGTTAATCGAAGGCCCGGTCTGTGAGTTACTAGCCATTTAGTCCCAGGGGCCCGGTTGGTTTCATGAGCGAAACAATCCCGGCCGTATCTCAACTGTATCCCAAACTCTCATAGGGTATACTCATTGGGACCGTTTCTCAATGTGATCAACAACGCCGTTGACGGTTCGTCAAACGGACGTCCTGTCTGAAAGATATCTGCATTTCCGTTCCAGGGGCCCGGTTGGATTTCGGGTGTGATCCAACCCGGCCAGTATCCAACTGTATCCAAAACATGGGCGAAGTATGCCAATAGATCCGTCTCACTTAGAGGAATCCATCAAAGTCGACAACATGACAATCAAACATCCAGAACTCATGTTACGAGCGTTTCCGCTCCGAGGGCCCGGTTGGTTTCGCGTACGAACCAACCCGGCAGAACACCAAGTTCTCCGAAACCTTGAGTGTAATATACCGAAATGACGGACTCGGTCCAAGGATCGTGTTTCCACTGACGACGCGTCAATCAAGGGTCTACAGCTCAAGATATGGGCATTTGACCGAAAGTGGTCCGAAAACGGGGGGTCTGGGCCCGGGCCGAGCCAGCCCGACCCCCCTGGTTCGGCCGAATTAGGTCGACCCGAACCGGTCCACCCGACCCGGGTCCGACCCGGCTGGGCCCGGCTCGGTCCAGCTCGGCCCGGCTCGGTCCGGCCCGACCGGCCGGCCGCGCCTCGGCCAGCATGGCCGAGCCGATTCGCTGAGTGGGGTACGTGACTCCCCCACCTGCCGCTAATTGAGGCCGGCGGCAGATCCGCGGACCGCCAACCCTCCGGCAGCGCGCCGCCACCGCCGGTCGCCGCCACCGCCTTCCACGGACCACTGGACACGCTCCGGTTGTCCGTTCCTCCTTCCGTCTTCGCCTATGGCCCCCCACAGGACCCCACCTTCACTGCGAAGGGATTCAAACGCCAAAACGGCCTGCTTCGTCGTTGCCCGTCAATCCGCATGTCAAAACGAAAAGCGTCGTCTTTGTAGTTTTCTAGTGCGACCCGATGGCGCCGAGCCCCTTCGCCGTGGCCCGACTCCGACCGTGGTTCTTTGGTTTTATTCGACGCGGCACGACGACGTCGCATTCTTAAACTTCCTTCCACGACGTGGCGCGACGACGTCGCGTAATACTTGCTGTGTGATCCCCGCATGGTGCGACAACACCTCGCCATTCCGTTCCATCCACAAAGAATCAAACATGAACATAGGAGGGGGGTTCAGCCGTGTTTCTGCGGTCCGGCCCCCCATTCGTTAAACGATATCATCTAGTCGAAAATCCACGATAATCGATAAAATAGATTCATGAATGGAAAATAATTAAATAAAATAATCCCCTACCTCGGTTCAGGAACGGTGTTCGTCAACGAGTCGCGGAAGACGAGCATCACGGAGGTCGGGTTTCGCAGGAAAAGAACGTCGACGTCGTGAAGCGAGGATTCTATGTCGTTGACGGCGATTTCATCACAGAAAACCATCTCGGAAGAGACGACACGGAAGATGAACGTCGCGTCGCTGATACGGTGTCGCGGAAGAACTGTGTTCTTCGGCGGAGAAGTTCTTCATTGAAGAACGGTGGTCTTCGCGTTCTTCGTCGAGGCTGAAGAAGAAGAAGACCGCTTCCCCAATCCTCTCAAGGTTGCAAAACTCTAACAATAATAAAATAAGTTGAATTCTTATTTTATTAACACAACCTATCCATTTGAATTTCAAGAGTTTGAAAATTCAAAACCCACATTTAACTCACTTAAGTTATTAACATAATATGTCATAAAATTAATGAGGTGATAAGTTAACAAAACTTAAATGGGGGGTTTAGAGGGGTTAGGAAAGTGAGGGGTTAAGTGGGGTTAGGGAGTTTAAGGAATTTGAAAAGTTGGGGGGTTCGTGTGGGCCCCACCCCCTTCAAATATCCACACATGGGATGTTGGGTGGATGTGGGCCCACCACCAACTTCCCATGGGAGAAGTTAACCACATGACATGAAATAAAATTGATTCAACAATTTTATTTACTTTTTTAATTAAACCCCAAAAAAATAACTTCTTCACTCGCACAAACACAACTACGGTAATGGTTCCCTTAAGCGATTACCGGTGTTGCGAGATCATCGGTGCCATCAGATTTCAATTCCGAGCACCGTTTCAAAAGATAGGAAAACCCGCTTGTTCGTTCATTGAACGTACCCGAGCCAAACATTGGAAATTGATTCCGGGCACTCCAAGCCTCAGAATCAAGTGTCGTCAGAAACTGGGTTCTTGTAAAATCCCAAAGAAAATTTAGAAAAAATTTCCCTTGAATTTTACGGGTCTATATAAACAAGATCCAACAAATCCCTCTACAAAGAGAAGAAAACATGATGAGGGAAGCACCCACCCACGAGACATGCTATAACCGAAACCATTTCTCAAGACCAACTGCAAAAGAGTGACCAACCAAGTATTCATATTCAAAATTCTCAACCACTAGAATCCAAATAAAATGAGATGTCCATGTGTCCTTAAGACCAATGAAGAATACTCATACGGTAAGGTTTGCAACAAAGAAACAAGACTATAACACCCTTTCTAAATAGGGAAACTTCCCAAAGTGAAGAAACCACCATAGGGAACATAAAATTTCCCCATTATGGTACTACAGATAAAATATAGGTCAAGGTACCCCACACCCCCATGATTCTTGACTACACATGAGATTCACTTTGGGGCTTATGGCTAGAGCCCTGATATTTGAAGCATCTCCTACCTCGTAACCAGAAGCTAACAATTCCTAATTTGAACACCCTCTTTTGTATCATGAGTGAACACACAACATTCTTGGAAGAACCAATATTAAAAAACACCCCAAGAGTCTTTATTTTCTCTAACATGACCCCTTCACCAATATAGGGACTTAGAAAATTCACATGCATCATCCCTTTTTAACCTCGAATGAGAAACAATGGAAATAAGATACCCACATAACCATCCTCTATCTAGACCAAGAAATTTGGGATTCCCAAAATCTAAACATGTATCTATTAAAATAGAAGTTCCCAAAAGATTCAAAATACAAACCTTACATTTGGAGCCAAAAATTACACACCACCAAACATAAGCAGACACAACCATTACAAACCAAGAAGTATTACAAGGGAAGGGAATTTAAACTAATCCTCGAACATCACATGATTTCTTCAAGTAGACATGACAAATTATGAAGACTAGATTTTCCCAACTGGCGTCGGAACATGATCTCTCTCTTAGAAGAAGCTGATGACATAACCAAATAACTTTTTAAGATCATGGCCAACAACAACAGTCTCAGGCCATTTCCACTCTCCTCACTGGAATTCCCACCAATGCTTCTATATAGGACCTTCAATCATAAAGGTGGATGTAACAACCCGACCCTATTTACCTAGAGTTTGTGCATTATTACATATCATTAACATGATCACAGGGGATAAAATCCCAAAATACCGATCAGTTTAGTATCCATGGAAGTACTAGATACATACATAAGTTTTACATTACACTATGAAATGAAAAACAACAACATTGTGTCTCATTTTAACACATTCACCTCCCTTAGAAAATCCCTACAGGTTAGTCATAATATACTTCTCCGCATCCTGGGAAAAATAAAACATAGAACGGGGTGTGATCAGATGCTCAGTAAGGATAACAATATAGCAGAAACTTTCATAAATAAGTACAAAAATTAAAGTCAATGTATAATTCTAAAAAATAATCCTTTTAAACTTAATCTTCAGAATAATATGGAAATGATAAATCGAATAAAATCATTTACTTATTTACATGGATATTCTACTAGTCAAATAATCACATGTAATATTAATAGCCAATTTCATAATGATGGAATGCATAATGCCATACTTCATAACCACATAGTTAAGGCCTCATGTCAAGACTACAAATAAGATTTTGTCAAGTCCATGTTCTAAGACACTAGTTTGTCTCATGAGACCTACCGATAAATCAAGGAGCTATAGCGGGATCTATCCGTTACTTAATATAGCATCCCGGCCTTTTCACACATTAATATTAAATCATTTCAATGATAAACAACATAATAGTATTACACATAAGGGATCCAATGGTTTAGTGTCTTAGGAAAACTCGGACTATATATTACAAATACCAAACAATCATGAACATTTATTTAAATTTTTATTCTCTAGCTTTTTATTGGCACTTGTCCTATCCTTAGTACATGTAGCCACCTGAGGATATACATAAAAAGGGGTGATCTAGAAGCCCAGTAAGAGGATAGATAAGAACAATATATCATGGGGTGAGAATAATCATAAAATAGGCAAAATATCATGAACATGAGAGGAGCATAAATAAAAGACTTGAAATGTGGCAAAGCATAAAAATGAAACATCACGTCTTGGTGGTTAACTACCACACATACTTGAGAACCAAGATATAATCTTGTTCGCACATCATTTCACATTTACTCATGAGATTAATCACTTTAACTAATGCATTAGAGCACTGTATAATTCCAGGCGCACCCGTCACATTTAATCATTCATATTGTGCTATATAATTCCGGGCGCACCCATCACATCATAACATTATCATCATCATGCTTTCCACATAGAACACAAATAAAAAATTTACATAACTAACCCATGGAATGGAATGGGTTTCATCTCATAATAACACAAACATAAGATTTGGGTTTCCAAAAGAAAGAGGGAATAACATATATGTTACAAGAACCGTTCACTTTGAGTGAGAAGTAAAAGGGGTGTTATTATAAGAGGAGTTCTTTTGGAAAACATTTAGTTTCACATAAAAACTAGTGACCAACATTTATATCTCAGAAAATTAAAGAAAATGATGGAAAAATTATCTTTATGGAGTAGCCATATAAAAAAAATGGAGTGAAAGAGGGAGAACTCGAAGGAGAAAATTGGGTTCGAGATTTCCCCTTACCTTGTACCTGAATGCTTCCTTCTCTTTAATGTCCTGTATAATGACATTATATTAATTAATTAGAAATCGAGAACCATTTTTATATTAATATTGTTAATTATGGTTTAATTATGTCATTTTATTTTCCTTTTGACGACTGATAGAGTTTAAAAACATTGTTCGGGGATGTTCGTTTTTATGGTTTTTCTTGGGTTGTTCACTTGTATTCATAAATTGAAGTTCGGGTAGAACATGGGTAAACATACAGAAAAGATATTACATGTCATTAATGATATTAAAGTATTTTGAATGATCTTATAATTAATTATATTATATCCTTGTGGATGAATCATTAGATAATAATTAAATGATGGTTATTTGGGTCAATTTGGGAGGTTTTTGGATCACAACGAACTTGTTTTAACTTATCACTTAGTAATATGGACATAGGTTATTTCCAAGACATTAATTATAAAATAATTAATATAAAATATTCTGATTCGACCAAAAAAATGATTTCATTACTAGATCTAAAGGTTGAAATGGAAGAATAAAGCATGTCGTTCTTGAATGTGATAAATTAACACCTCTTGAACAACGTTCTCTTTAATAAAATAAAAGGAAGAGGGAAAGGGGCTTGGATGATATAATATCCCATTAACATCATAAAATTCCAGTAGATTTATAATAATGGAGTTAAAATACAATTAAGATGAATATAGGTGGGGAGAGATCAAGAGATGAACTTTAACTTGAAAGGAAATTAATGGAGAAGAGGGAGGGAAATTACCTCTTGAATTTTTCTCTTGAGAACCTCCTTAAGGGCCTTATATTGTTCTTTTGATGATACCAGTGGCTCTTATGCGTGGGGGGGGGGGATAAGGAAGGTGTTTGGTCATATTTTAGGGAATTATTGGAGCTTGAGAGGTGTGAGGAAATGAGGCTGTGAAAGGTGTCTTTTATAGTAGAGGGGATATGGGTTTCCTTAATATAAAATTCATTAGTTTATTATTTCCCCACAAGACAAGGAATAGTGAGTATTAAATGACCAAGAATAGTAATTTTATAATGTAATCCCGAAATAAGTGGGCTTACATCGGTAGAACATCACACATGACCCTGTAATTAGCTTATTTAGCTTATTTTGTAAATTACGGTATTTCACTATTCATCAAAAATTCAAGTATCTCAGAAAAATCCCAAAAATTTACCCCAACCATTTTTCGATGTGTAGAATCCAAAAATGAAGGAAATTTTTCAAAAATAAGTTTTTAAATATTAATTATTTAATATATAATTAAAATCATAATTTACTTAAAAAACAGTTTTTAAGATTAAAACTGATTTTATAGTGATTTAAAAAATTACGTAGGGTCTTTTAAAATTATATAAAAAATATAAGAAATTGATTCAATAATTTATGAATACATTTTAGGGAAATAAATATACTTTTAAATTAATTAATTAATTATAATTATTTATTTATGACTTACAAAATACCAAAACGTTTAGTAAGGTCAAATTGTCACTTTCTAAGATGTATAAATTTTATTTAATTATTTATAGGTAATGTTACTCTTATGTTGGATGATTTACTATTCATAAGGGTCATATTACTATTCATACGGGTATGATACTATTCATACGGGTAGGTCATTATTCACTAAAAATTATTTTTGTATCATTAGACTCTAAAAATCATCTTGAACACAACTGTGTATGTCAGATTTAAAAAAATCCAAACAATTAAGTGATAAACTTATGTTTAAAGGTCACTTATCACATAGTATTTCATTATTTTGTGATTTCATGTTATTTTATGACCTAAATATAATATGGGAATTTATATTGAAAAAAATTGGGTCGTTACATTCTTCCCCCCTTAAGAAATTTCGCCCTTGAAATTTCACTTTACACAAACAGGTGAGGGTAATTCTCCTTCATTGCCTCTTTTGGTTCCCAAGTTTCTTCCTCAAACTTATGGTTCCTCTACAAAACTTTGACAAGATGGGTTTTCTTGTTGCGTAGAACCTTATCTCTCTGATCCAAAATCTTTACTGGCTGCTCCTCATAGGAGAGATCATCTTCCAACTGTACCACCTCTGAGTTTAGTACATGTGAAGGGTATGGTATGTACTTACTCAGTAGTGATACATGAAACACATCATGAGATTGATCCGTATTTGGTGGAAATTCAAGATGATAGGCCATGGGTTCTATACGGTCAAGGATCTCAAAGGGGCCAATATACCTTGGTCTTTGCTTCCCTTTCTTCTCGAATCACATGACTCTCTTCCATGGAGATATTTGAAGGAAGACTTTATCTCCAACGTCGAACTCCAAGTCCCTTTGATGGTTGTCAGCATAGCTCTTTTACCGAATTTGAGAAGCTTTGATGTGTTTTTGGATGACTTGAACCTTCTCTGTCATCTCTTGAACAAGATCGGGTCCAAGGAGATTTCTTTCTCCAACTTCATCCCAACAGGTTGGAGTTATACATCGATTCCCATAAAGAGCTTCATACGGATCCATCTGAATACTCGAGTGGAAGCTATTGTTGTATGAAAACTCAAACAATGGGAGATGATGATTCCAACCACCTTTGAATTCAAGAGAACAGGATCTTAGCATATCTTTAAGCATTTGAATAGTCCTTTCAGACTGGCCATCAGTTTGGGGGTGATAGGCCTGCTGAAATTTAATTCAGCACTCAATGCATGTTGAAGGCTCCACCAGAATTTAGATGTGAACCTTGGATCATGGTCAGATACATTCGAGAGTGGAACACCATGTAATCTCGCCACTTCCTTCACGTATATCTTTGCAAGTTGATCATGTAATAGATCTTCTCGAATAGCGATAAAATGGGCCGTCTTGGTGAGTCGGTCAACCACAACCCATATCGCATTATTATCCTTTGAATTCTTCTGGAGACCCATGAAAAAGACCATAGAAACATTTTACCATTTCTACATGGGTATAGGCAAAGGATGCATCATACCTTTGGACTTTTGTCGCTCAGCTTTAACTTGCTGACATACCAAGCACCTTGATATATATTCCATAATATCCTTCTTCATGTTATCCCACCAGAAGTGTTCTCAGAGATCACGGTACATCTAGGTACTCCCAGGATGGATAGAGATAGTTGAGCTATGTGAATTTTCCAATATCTCCTTCTTTATATCGGGTGATGAAGGCACACAAAGCCGCATTACAAACTGAATCACACCATCATCGTCGATATGGAACTCTTGAAGCTTCCCTTCTTTTACTGCATTCACCCTCTTTTGAATCTCCACATCATCCCTTTGTGCTTCGTTAATCTTCTCTTGGATGGATGGTTGCATAATCATTTGGGAAATGTAGAATATATCCCCTGCCCTTATGATTTCCAAATCAATTCTTTGCATATCCAAGAAGATAGGGTCTTTCTCATTCCACAACATGGATAGAGTAGCAGGTTCTTTTCTGCTTAGAGCATTAGCTACCTTGTTCACCTTTCGAGGATGATAGTGAATAGAGAAATCGTAATCCTTGATTATCCTTAACCATATCCTTTGAATCACTTTGAGCTCCTTTTGTGTGAATATATACTTTAGGCTCTTTTGGTCGGTGTATATGTCACACTTCTCACCATAAAGGTAGTGCCACCATATTTTCATGGAAAAAATCACGGCTGCCAGCTCTAGATCATGCGTCAGGTAGTTCTGCTCATGGATCATCAACTTTCATGAGGAATAAGCTATCACATTATCATTTTGCATGAGTACACAACCCAAGCCTTTCTTTGAAGCATCACTGTATATCACAAAACTTTCTCAACTTTTCTATAGTGTGAGTATAGGTGCAGTGATCAGCCTTCTCTTTAGCTCCATGAATCTTCCCTCACATTATTCCATCCAGACATACTTTACTCATTTCCTTGTTAACTTAGTTATAAGGATTGATATTCGTGAGAAGTTTCTCACAAAACATCGGTAGTACCTAGCTAATCCAAGAAAACTATGGATTTTTGGGACACTATAGGGCCTGGGCCATTACTCAATCACCATTGTCTTTGAAGGATCCATAGAAATTCCCTCACTTGTGATCACATGTCCCCATAACATGAC
Organism: Viscum album; assembly: GCA_963277665.1. NCBI lineage: Eukaryota > Viridiplantae > Streptophyta > Magnoliopsida > Santalales > Viscaceae > Viscum > Viscum album. The sequence goes on along the minus strand of OY728165.1, from coordinate 62,590,392 downwards.
TTGATTCGTCCAAAAGTCATACTTCTTGAACATGGTGTACAACTTATCCTTTCTTAATATCACCAACACAAGTCTTAGATGTTCTTCATGTTCCTCCTTGATCTTGGAGTAGATGAGAATATCGTCGATAAACACTACAAAAAATTTGTTGAGGTAATTTTTGAAGACTCTATTCATAAAATCCATGAATATTGCTGGGGAATTAGTAAGTCTGAAGGGAATCACATAAAACACATAGTGCCAATACCTTGTACGGAAGGCAGTCTTATGAATATCTTCCTACATTAACATTACCTGATGATATCCAGAACGAAGATCCACCTTTGAGAATTATTGAGCTCCTCTTAACTGGTCGAACAAGACATCAATCCTTGGGAAAGGATACTTGTTCTTTATGGTGATATTTTTGAGTTCCCGATAATCGATACACATCCACATGGTTCCATCCTTCTTCTTCACAAAGAGGACTAGCGTACCCCAAGGTGACGCACTAGGGCGTATGAACCCTTTGTCCAGATGCTCTTGAAGCTGATTCTTTAACTCCTCTAGTTCGATAGGATCCATCCTATAGGGGCACTTCGAGATTAGAGTAGCTCCGGGTATGAGTTCAATTGAGAACTCTACCTCACGGTCTGGGGTAATTCCGGGTAACTCTTCGGGAAATACATCACTATATTCCCTCACAATGGGTATTTCCTCAAGGTTGGAAATTTCCTTCGACTCAACCATTTGGGTGAGGTTTTCTTCTTAATAGGGAATCAACACCCACACCATTGAATGCTTTTTCAAAGGAGATTCATGATCTTCCTTGAATTTGTAGAGGATCATGGGATGGTTCGGAATATGAAAAGATATTTCCTTTCCCCGAAAGTTGATATGCACTCAATATAATGAGAGTCAGTCCATTCCCATTATAGCGTCGAATTCCACCAAGGGAAGTATTACGAGATTTTCTGGAAGAATCTTCCCACATACATCAATAGGAGAAGAGTCAAACACTTGGGTTGCAATGATTTCACCACTTGGTGTTTTGACAGATATCTCTACTTCAAGGTTTCGGGGCTTCGATTCTATAGTTCTAGCAAACTTGCATGATATAAAGGAATGCGTAGAACCAGAATCAAATAAGACTTTTTCCAATATTGAGTGAATAGGAAGTGTACCTTGTATGACTTCATTATCATGCTCCACCTCCATAGTAGTGATGGCATAAGCCTTCCCTTATTCCTTTGGTTTTGGTGGTTGCTGATGCTGATTACCCTCTAGAATTAGAGGTTTAGTACACTGGTTTTCATAGTGCTCTAGCTTCATACAGTTGTATCATTGAACCATGAGTGGTTCTCTACTTTCATCAGTTACATTCTCCTTCCTTTTCCTATCTTTTCAACACTCTTAAGAATGGTGTCCTTCTTTCCCACACTTGAAGCATTTCCTCGTCCCTTTGAGGCAGTTCCCAAGGCGAAACATCCCACATTTTGGCATGTGCATCATTGATTTTTCTTCCCACCATTGTCACTAGATCCACCGGCTTGAAACTCCATCTTTGGTTTTTATACCCATAGACATGGGACCATTATATAAACTCCATATCCACTTTCAGATCACATCAAACAACTTCTTCATAACTCCCAAAGTCTCAAATTTCAAGATCCTTTCGAACGTGTGGTTTTAATCCACTAAAGAATCTATCAATTTTTCTATCATTATTGATAACAAAACCCAAAGCATACCTTGAGAGCCTTGTGAAATTAGCTTCATTGGTTGTGACAAATTCTCTTTCTTGTTTCTTGAGCTCTATGAATTCTTTCTCCATATTCGTGCGAAGAGTTCGTTGGAAATACTTATTAATAAACATTATCGTAAAATCTTCCCATTCCATCTCTTCAATTTCCTCCATTGGTAAGGTGTTCTTAATAAAATCCCACCATTGATTAGCTTCTCCATCTAGGTGATAAACGTATAGAGTCACCTTCTATGTCTCATAACAGTGATGCACAAAAAATATATTCTCCATGGAGTTGACCCACTATTCCGCAACTAGTGGACTAGAAGATCCCCAAAACGTCGGTTGTTGTTGCCGCATAAAACATTCAATAGCCAGCTGCTCCCTCTTTGGTGAAAGAGGACGTTCCCCCTTATTGTGGTTATTATTAATTACCTGAGATAATTGGATATCCATCACTATGAATTTTTTAACACCACCTCTCAAATCATTAGGGATGTTGTTCGGGAAATCGTTGCATTGGCTCTCGCATGAGTTGTTGGCCATATTTCTCCTAGTTGCCACCATTTTCTAAAATAGAAAAGGATAGAACAAAAAATAACTAAACAACTCATGAATAACTTATTAATTTATACAATTATACCAAAAACATAACATATGGGATCCCTAGGTAAATATTACTGTTTGCATATTTTTACTTAGTCTCATACTAGAGGTTTTCTCTAGGGTTCACTAATCCTAATTCTCAAATTAACTGAACCTTGCCTCTGATACCAACTATAGAGACCCGACATTTTTATAAATTACTATTAAATCATTTAAAAGATAAAAAAACATAATTGTATTACGCATATAGGATCTAAAGGTTTAGTGTCTTGGAAAAACTAGGACCATATATAATAAATACACAACAAGCAAGAACATTTATTTAATTTATTCTTCTCTAGCTTCTTATTGGAACTTTTCCTCTCCTTAGTACATGTAGCCACCTAAGGATATACATCAAAAGGGGTGATCTAGAAACCCAGTAAGAGGATAGATAATAAAAATATATCATGGGGTGAGCATAATCATAACATAGGCAAAATATCATGAACATGAGAGGAGCATAAATAAAAGACTTGAAATGTGGCTAAGCATAAAAATGAAACATCATGTCTTGGTGGTTAACTACCACACATACTTGTGAACCAGGCTAGCATCTTGTTCACACATAATTTCACATTTACTCATTAGATTCATCAATTTAGCCAATGCATTGGAGCACTGTATAATTCCGGGCGCACCCATCACATTTAATCATTTATATTGCGCTATATAATTTCGGGCGCACCTGTCACATCCTAACATTATCATTATCATGATTGAAACATAGAACACATATAAAAAATGTACATAACTAACCAATGTAATTTAATGGGTTTCATCTCATAATAACACACACATAAGCTGTGGGTTCCCAAAATAAAGAGGGAATAACATATATGTTACAAGAACCGTCCACTTTGACTGAGAAGTAAAAGTGGTGTTCTTAAAAAGAGGAGTTCTTTTGGAAAACATTTGGTTTCACATAAAAACCAGTGAAAAACATGTATATACCAGAAAATTAAAGACAATGATGAAAAAATTATCTTTATGGAGTAACCATATCAAAATAATGGAGTGAAAGAGGGAGAACCCGAAGGATGAAAATTGGGTTCGAGATTTCCCCTTACCTTGTACCTGAACGCTTCCTTCTCTTCAATGTCCTTTATAATGAAATTAAATTCATTATTTAGAAATAAAGAACCATGTGTATATTAATAGGGTAAATTATGGTTTCATTATTTCATTTTATGTTCATTTGGATGACTTATATAGTTTAAAAACATTGTTCGGGGATGTTCGTTTTTATGGTTTTTCTTGGGTTGTTCACTTGTATTCATAAATTGAAGTTCGGGTAGAACATGGGTAAGCATACAGAAATGATATTACATGTCATTAATGATATTAAATTTGTTTTAATGATCTTATAATTAATTATATTAGATCCATGTAGATGAATCATTAGATAAGAATTAAATGATGGTTAGTTGGGTCAATTTGGGCGGTTTTTAGATCACAACGAACTTGTTTTAACTTATCACTTAGTAATATTAACATAGGTTATTTCCAGAACTTTAATTAGAACATAATAAATATAACATATTCTGGTTCAACCATAAAAATGGTTTCATTACCAGATCTAAAGGTAGAAATGGAAGAATAAAGCATGTCATTCTTGAAGGTGATAAATTGACACCTCACGAACAACATTCTCTTTAATAAAATAAAAGGTAGAGGGAAAGGGGGTTGGATGATATAATATCCCATTAGCATCATAAAACTACATTATATGTATAATAATGGATTTAAAATAAAATTTAGATGAAGATAGGTGGATAGAGATCAAGAAATGAACTTGAACACGAAAGGAAATTAAATGAGAAGAGGGTGGGAAATTACCTCTTGAATCCTTCTCTTGAGAACCTCCTTAAGGGCCTTAGAATGGTCTTTTGATGAGACCAGTAGCTCTTGGACGTGGGGGAGGGGCTAGGGAAGGTGGTTTGGTAGAGTTTAGAAAGGGCTTGGAGCTTGAGAGGTGTGAGGAAATGAGGGTGTGAAGGGTGACTTTTATAGTGGAGGGGAGAGGGGTTTCCTTAATATAAAAGACATTAGTTTAGTATTTCCCCAAAAGACAAGGAATAGTGAGTCTTGAATGACAAATAATAGTAATTTTATAATTTAATCCCGAAATAAGTGGGATTAAATCCGCAGAAAATCACACATGACCCTATAATTAGATTATTTAGCTTATTTTGTATATTATGGTATTTCAATATTCAACAAAACTTCATGTATCTCAGAAAAATCCCAAAAATATACCACAACCATTTTTGATGTGTATAATCCAAAAATGAAGTCCATTTTTCAAAAATAATTTTCTAAATATTATTAATTTAATATTTTATTAAAATCACAATTTACATAAAAATACAGTTTTTAAGATTAAAACTGATTTTATAGTGCTCTCAAAAATTACGTAGGGACTTATAAAATTATCTAAAAACTATTAGGCATTGATTCAATAATCTATGAATAAATTTTAGGGAAATAAATATACTTTTAAATTAATAAATTAATTATAATTAAATTTTTATGACTTACAAATTACCAAAACGTTTACGAAGGTCAAATTGTCACTTTCTAGGATGTCTAAATTTTATTTAATTATTCATAGGTAATGTTACTCTTATGTTGGATGATTTACTATTCATAAGGTTCATATTAATATTTATAAGGGTATGTTACTATTCATAATGATAGGTCACTATTCACCAAAAATTATTTTTGTTTCATTAGACTCCAAAAATCATCTTGAACACAACCGTGTATGTCAGATTTCAAAAATTCCAAACACAGAAGTGAAAAACCTATGTTTAAAGGTCACTTATCACATAGTAGTTCATTATGTTGTGATTTCATGTTATTTTATGACATAAATATAATAAGGTAATTTCTATTGAAAAACATTGGGTCGTTACAATTAATAAGTCCAATGCATTCCTCATATGAAAAGGTTTAAACATAACATAAACATTCGAATTAAAACTCGAATATGAAATGTCAATACTTTATCCATAAAAAATGAATGGTATAAAAATAAAAAATCCATAGTCAAACATATCACAAAAACTTCAATACAATATGGAATATTTGTATCATAAAAAGTCAACTTCAAACAAGTTTAAAATCCATCAAAGGATGTTGACATAGATGAAATGAAAACTATTTGAAAGAAATACCTTTTTCTATTTTGAAACCATTTAAAAGTCACATAATTATAAAAAAATATTTTTTTTGGAAATATTCTTATAATATTGTAAGGGAATCTTTGAAGATGTTATAACGTTGTAAAATATCTACACCCGCCGTATAAGTTAAAAAAAGACATTATTACCTTATTTTGTTGAAAAGATCACAAAGTACCTTGTTTAGAAAATGATGGAAAAATTAATTTATAAAAGTTTTATAAAAATTAAAACAAGGGTACAAATTAATTTAACCTATATTCTAGGAAATATCAAAAATGTTTTGAAATACATTTCTAAGAAACACGGATGTGGATGATAAAGAGGTCCCAGTAGATACTCACATATAAACAACCTCAGATAATAAAGAGATTGTAAAATTATCCCTTAACATGTAATTTTCCCTGATTGAGGGTAATCTAACCTCATTTATAATAGTTAAATAATAATTATTAAATTATAAAATAACCACATACAAAAATATGATATCATATATGATCTTGTAATATTTCCTTGTTAATATTATTTCAGTAGTATCCTTGTTTTGGGTGTTAACTGATTCGTTTTACTTTATATGATTGGTTAAGTAAGACATGTTTTTTATGGATAGGATTTATTTTATTCACATCTAGAATGATATTGAGTACTTAAACATTATTTTGAATCATAAAATGAAAATTATTTTTGAATGATTATGATGGGGAATGAATCTCATCACGTCCGTGGGGATGGTAATCCGTACGTACGTACCAGCAACAATATCATTATATTGATGGTGAAATCATATGTAATTGGATGGTATATAATATATAAAGAATCATTGACATGTTATATTTATTATTTACATCAGTTATACTCATTATTATACCCATCCAAATAATGAACTGTTTGAATAATAAACTACACCATGACGTGGAGACGGTAAGCTGTACATATGCATGTATGGTGACTTGTAATTCATAGTATGGATAGAAGAATGAATATGGTTGTACCATATTTATAATAACATCACAGTATGTATAATGTAATGGATTTATTATTTTGGTAATGAAACAACAAAGAAAGAGGAAGTGGAAGAAGAAAAGAACTTTGTAAGAGGTGGTGATATTATTACCTCTTCTTCGGGTGTTTTCTTTTGAGTAGATCAAAAGGGCTCCTTAGGTTGTCTTTATGATCAAATAAAGGCCTCTAGGTCAATTTGAGGGTAGTTGGGAGGATATTTGAGAATGGTTTGGCTGATCCAAATGGATTTGTAGGTGTGTAATTAAGAGAAAGGGAAGTCCTCTTTTATTAGAGAGGTGAGGGTCACTTTAGGAAAAGCTTGAAATATTATTTTATTATATAATCATATTCAGTTTATAATGGATCAAAAAATTATTTATTTCGGGGATAAAGTGGGAATGGGTCGAAAAACTCTCAAAAAAGAGGGTTTAGATAGGTTTAGGTCACTATATTAACCTTATCTTTTAGATTTAACTTTTACCATGTATTCTTGTATTATTATAAGGAATGGTTAATAAACATACTATAAAAAAGCCAAGATAACCCCAAGTGGTTAATTATTAATATATCTAAACTTATATTTGTCCTTTTTATAATCCTTATTTTTTTAGGAATACTATCTCAATTAATAAAATAATATTTTTTTTAAACAACTCATTAATGTCAATTTTGACACTATTTGGTATTTTGTTTTTGTGAAAGTCATAAAAACATTATCACTTTAAAAAAAATTATTTAATCCACCCTAACATGTCATATTTACTTATAAAATTAGTTTAATTCATCAGAAGTCTCAATTTACATTTATTCGGATCTTTATAATATCAATTATTTTAAACATTCATTAATATGTTAATTACTAAATCATCATTGTATCATAAATAAATTTAATTATTTAATTTCTAAAAATTATAAATAAAACACCATTATTTAGGAAATATTTATAGTTTTCTAATGAATATTTATAGTCGAATTTATGTTATGTATAACCCTATATTAAAAATGGTTTAGTTATTAAACATTGAATTTAACACTTTTAACGCTTATTTAAAAAAAATAATAATAAATGTCCTAATCAAATTCAAGTGGACCAAAAGGATCATATTTTATTCCTAAGGTTTATTTTAGTTGAAAAAAACTTATCCAATAGAATTATGACATGTGTTAGGGTAATTATAATATCATTTTTACCTTTTAGTATCCTATTTACTTTTAACCGTGGTAAATAAAAGTCCAAAGTTACTATTCACCAAAAATTATTTTCATCTTATTGAAGCACATTTTACTTAGTGATATAAACTGTGTCTCTCAGTTTTTTGAAATTCAAATCAAAGAAGTGATAAAATTACGTTTTATGCAAATTTGCTAACGTGCCTAGAAGGTGGGTAAAAGATGTTAAAAAATTCAATAAAATTTTATACATAAAATTTTATTATAATATGACTCCAATGAATTTCATTGAACCAATATAGGTATTATGTATATATTTTGACTTAGAATAAATTTAAATAAAAATAAATAATTATTTAAATAAAAATTCGGTTTTAAACAACAATGTTGTGTTTTTCACTATTAACCATAAAATGAATGCTGTCAGAAAAATACCAAAAATTCACCCTAAGCTAATTTTCATATTCCGAATATGAAAATGAAGTACATTTTAAAACATAAAATTTATAAAATTTAAAAAAGTGGGTATTACTATTCACAATGGCTATTTTGATTGGTCGTGGTGTGTTAAAACTCCAAGAAGCACACAACGCAAGCTATTGCATTATTCAAAGGGAAATGTACCATCGAAGCATGGGGTGCTACAGTGGACAAATTCACCTTTAATGAATCATACAACCCAAGGAAACTAAATAATCTTTCTAATTTACACATCAAACCTTTCACTTTGGGATGATTCTCATGATCATAAAAGACAAGAGAATTTAACTTTGGAAACTCGAGAAGAATTTCCTTAAATTATTAACTAGAGGACCTTCCAATGGTGAATCACCCATGGACCCACATAGAATAAGCACCGATTATTTATGGGGGATTACACTAGCCGACAAGGGAAAACAAGGACCTGATCAAACTAGTCCATCAACCCAAGAATTACACAAGAAAACACCGACCACACAAAGGGAACCAACTCAAAGGCTTCCCAGAACATTTTTCAAAATAAACCACTAACCATTATTTTCTAAACAAACTCTTAAAAAAGGATTCAAACATAAAACAACATTTAAACTAGAAGAGTGTTCAAGAAAAACACATCATAAGAAACATTAAAAAATCACAAGGAGACACATAACACAACCACTGGTTATTAAAACACCATATTTTCTTTTATAATAATTTTTGAAAAGAAAACTAGATTGGAGGGCTACACACTCACAAAGGGTGTCCCATGGAGTCTCACACATGCATCTTCTCATGCAAAGCCAGACACCCATCACCTCATGGCATTAACTATCAACATTTTCACATATTTCCATGCATGTGGTCACTCATGGAAATACCAAGTATTAAAACAACTTTTTCCACTTTATAAGACAAAAAATGAAACCCATTCTTAAATTTATCAATTTTACATCCCGTTTTGATGTTCCAAAAAACGTTAAAAATGTTTACTAACCACCAAATTTATAACCATTTCAATTTCCACACATCAATCCAAAACATTTCAAATTTTCTCGAATCAAAATCCCATGGATTCTATCCCAAAATTACAATTTATACCATTATAATATTTTTGAAAGCTCAACAAAATACACCTAAAAAAGGTTTCCAAAACCCACCTTGAAATATTTAATGTCTTCTAAACATTCAATTTCAACAAATCACTAGTTTTGATTACAAAAACCAAATTTTAAATAAACTCATTCCCACTTCACTTATAATTTCCTTTATTAAAAATCTACTTTTCCCAAAGATCCCTTAAAAATAATTTTGCAAATTAATTTCACATATTTCCAAAAAAAACCAGTACTACTTAAAAATATAGTTTTTAAAAATTCCAAAACATGTGTTTTTGAAACAATTTTCATAACCCAGGAAGACAAAAAAAATTCCTAAAGGACACAAGTGTTAGTGGGTGACTTGGTCATATGGTTGGCATCCAAACGATAATCACACTGCCATCACAAAGAGTATTTTAAGACAATTACCAAGCTCAACATGGATTTCTAGGGTATGCGAGCTTACATAGACCATTATCCCAACTCTCTTTTCATTTCCAAACACAAACAACCCATAAAAACTAAAAGAAACCCGACATTCCATGGAAACTCGAGTCCTGTCCTGAGGCTTGCTGGCTAGGCATCCTACTCATAACAAGAACATCAAGTCCTAAAAATCATAGCTCCAATCTACCCAGAATATTCCCCAAATAACATGGCCCAAAAAGTGCATAACCTACTATATTAACATTTTGTAATGAATGAGTCCAAAGCTCTATCCAATCTGATACATGAAATAGTTCATGACATGGCCCAAACGGCATCCTCAATCCCCACAGGCTGACAAAAAGTGCATGGGTATAAATATTATGCTTTGGTAATGATTTTACATATTTAGATATGTATAAATAACTAACAAAATATAATGAATATATATATAAATAGACAAAACCAAACACAGAATAACAATTTTCAGATTTAACATTTACAACATTAACCAAAACACAAGATACAACAATAGAAAGAAAAATGATAAAATAACCCAAGACCTCCACATGAAAAGAAATACATAAAACTCAATCCACTACCACCAAACTAGTATGAGAGGAGATCTAGCAACCCGAACTACCAACACAACACAACTTGCCTTTAACTGTTCCAAAAAAAAAAACAATTTCTACATACACCCAAAGGTGTATGTTGGGTGTGATCTAAATCCTAGTAAGATTAGACCAAAATAAGTATTCCATGCTATAACATCAAAATAAAATCAACATTCTAATATATTAAAATTAATTTGAAACATTTCCAATATTGTTTTTAAATAAAGTCCAATTTTAGAACAATAATTTCAAATAAAACTCTTTTAAAGGTAAAATTTAAATGGAAAAATTTATTAAGATAAAATTTATTTAAGATAAAATGAACACAAGATCCACCGTATGCTGATGGATGGTACCACATTTCATAAGTCTTAAGAGAGTATCATGGGTAAATCTCTAGGGGTAATCTAGCTCAAGTGAGACACTAAAACCTTGTATCTCAGGGAAATGTGGTATAGTAACCATGACCATTAGCTTTCTCATGAACAAGACACTATAAGGGGACACCCCAATGGTCTAGTGGTCTCCAATCATTATATATGTTTAGTTAGTGTTGTAATTGTCAATCCATCTATGTTAAATTGGGACAAGCCACTTCCAAATCACCAGCATACTAGAACTAGTTAGTCCACCTAGATACCTATGATTACCTCGTTCTTAATCCCTTATTTCACTTGTTACACAAAAAACCTTTTCACATACACATTTCATGCATTATAAAAATACCAATAAATCACTATTTTCCATATACCGACCACTTTCCATTTTACACACCCCAAAACAGCTTTCAAATACATTTACCATCACTTACACAATTTATAAATCCCTATTTAAAAAATCACAAGGAAATCACACAATATATCAACCAATTCAATAGGACAATCCCCTTTTTAAATCCACACATAAACCAAGATTATTTTTGAAAGATTATTTTCATCATTTAAATAATTTACAATTCATATTTAAGGGTTCACAATAAAAGAAAACATGCCAAAGTAATCCATTTTTACATTGAAAACCCTTTTTGAAACATTTTCACACCATAAGTTCCTTTAAAAACCCATTCCACACCTTCCAAACAAGTCACCAAACCCTTTTTGAGAAATATCACAATAATACTTACACAAAAACAACCTTAACCTTTTGAAAAACCACTTTTATCATGAATTCATGCCAGAAAACTCCTAAAATATATTTTTCACCACATAATTAAACTATAGAACATGATTAAATACACAAACAATCTTATTAATAGTATCTAAAAATGTTAAGTCACAAAACCACCTACCTTAAGTGTAGAAACTTCCAGAAATTTGTGTGAAACCACAACCGTACCACCACATGACCCTAGTGGGGAAATATCTAAAAAAAACATCAAGATCGAACCTTAATAATTAGGGTTGAATCCAAAAGAGACTACCCAAACTATTGTAATATGAAACCCCCTAGGAGAAGAGATGAAACCCTATAAAAGAGGGAAGAACAAGAGTAATAACCATATACTTGTAGATTCCTTGACTAATCGAGTTCAAATACACCTAAGAAATGGTTCCCAAGGAGCCTAGGAGATCTTGGAGGAGGATACCATGGCAAAAAATCCTGAGTGGGGTGGATAGAGGTGAAGTTTTGGTTCAATTAAAAGAGGGTAGTTTTAGAAATTCTCAGTTTTTAAGGACTTGGACAAGAACATGGTTGGCCCACATGGTTTGTAAAACCTTGTGATGAATATGTTCTGTTCTCTTCCTAAGAGGTACCTATCGTATGGTTTGTCTACATGAATTGACATACTATGTGGAATCTATGTGGTATCTTCTATTCAAAAACCCCAACCAACCGCATGGTTACCTAGGTATGGGAACACGATTTCAACTAACCATGCGCCAACCGTGTGCCTCGAGCTATTTTCCCAATTTTTCTCATTTTTCTCCAAAGATCAAATCATACCATAGGTTAAAAATATAGACCAAAGATAAAGGGAAAGAATAACTCAAAAATTTAGACCCATAACAAATGGTTCTCAAGATATAAATTTAGTGAAAAAAAAACCGAATCTAAAAGAGAAAACAAAACCCTGGGAGTGACAATGTCAGTCCATGTGGTTCAAGATAAACACCTCCAACACTATGGTGGTCCTCATGTTTATCCTATGTTTTTTTAACACATATGGAAACAATACGTCTAATTTTTTTAGCAATAATAATTGAAATTATGGAAACAATTAAAAAAAAAACAAGCAATGAAATAACCAAAATCTTAGTTGGAAGGATGTAGTGGCTACTAAACCAATGAACCAAAACATGGGCCCTCATGGGTTCCCTGATTAATCCCCTTTTAGACCCACCATGAAACAAAAAGATCAAGTATCTTAATAAAAATATCAACCACCATTTCACCAACATCAAAAATACAAGGGGAAAAAGAAAAAGAAATACTATGACCCTCCTATAATGGAAGGTCAACAATTTTGGGGAAAAACTATAGAAAAATTAATGATATCCAATAAATCAATGTTTGAGTCACAATGGATGGAAATCCAAAACGTAAAAGTATATATAGAAAACATTTAAAATCAATTCAGTCAGTTATCCACACTAATACAAAACCGACAATAGGAAACTCTACCAGGTAACACAAATTTCAACCCAATAAAAGAGTCATAATCTACCACACTATGTAGTGGAACACAATTTCTAGAGTTACAGAAGCCTAATTTTCAATAAATAGAAGAGACACATACACCTACCACTGAGAATGATGATTCATCAGAAAAATAAATTCAACTTTAAGATCAATAGGAGGATGATCAAAATGAACTTACAAAAATTGAAAAGGAAATAAAATAAAAGAAAAACTAGGAACTCAATGAGTGAGTAAAATATCACAAACCACATCATCCATTTGCACAAATACTGATGCAAATGTAATTGGACACACAATTTTTGAAATCCATGGAGATTTTAAATAATCATGAAAAAAATATTCTTTTGGTGGAAGCCATCATAAAAATTCCCCACTATGATTAAGTTCTAAAAGATATTATATAAAAAAACTAGATAAAGTGGGAATAATCATAATGCATGAGGAATGATCTATAGCCATACCTAAATCCATACCTCATAATCTAAGAGACTATGGTAGTTTCACTATCTCTTTCAATATTGGAATCTTTCAATTTGGGAGAGATTTATGAAACCATGGAGCTTGTGTAAACATGATTCCTTCTAGATTTCTTAATATAATTGAAATCACATAATTAAAACCAACTAGGGTCTATTTGAAAATGGTGGATCGATTAGTGAATCATCCCTATGGAATTATAGAGGATGTTTTTATCAAGGTTGATAAATTTTATGTCCCTACCAATTTCATTTTCCTTGATATGGAAGAAGATAAATATGTCCTACTGATTAATTGGAGACCTTTTATAGTGACATGCAGAGAACTGGTTGATTTCTAAGAGGGAAAATTAATTTTTAGATTTGTTGACAAAAACATAAAATTTTATGCCATGAAATCCATGAAAAAAATCTCTATAAATGACTGTCATTTCATATATATGATTGATTACTTGAATGAATTAGCAAAGGATGTGTTGAATATTGAGTATTTACACATGGAAAAGAAATAGTTAACTGAATAAATAGAGAAAGTTTAATTAATCAAAAACATATTCAATAATTTGGGATGAAAAGAGTTAACATCATTGAATCCATCACTTGAAAAGCCTCCAACACATGAGCTTGAACCTCTTACACAAAACCTAAGATACTACTACATGGTAGATTTAAACACCTTTCCATTCAACATAAATGCTAATATTTTGAGTGAAAAAGAAATTATATTGCTTAATGCCCTCTCATAATGAAAGATAATGATGGGTTGGACGACAGCTAATTTAAAAGGTAGAAGTCCTTCCATCTTCACTCAAAAAATACATATGAAAGATAATTAAAAACCTTATAGGAAATAAAAAATATTCTTAACACCTCAAATGAAAGATGTAGTAAAGAAATAATTCATAAAACTTACTGATGCTAGTTTACAATTTTATATCTCTGATAATCAGTGGGTCAATCCATTATAAGTGGTACCTAAAAAGGGTGGGGTCATAGTGTTTGAGAGTGATAAAGGAGAATTGATACCCACAAGAACATTGACTAGATGGAGAGTTTGTGTCAATTATCTAAATATGAAAGATTAAAGAATAAAGTATCACTTCTCATTTCCATTTATTAATCAAATCATAGAATTATTTTAAGGAAGATATTACTATCGTTTTCTAGATGGATACAAATGTTATAAAAAAATTGGGGTTACACTAAAAGATATATAGAAAATCACATTCACTTATCCATATGGTATATTCTATTATTAGTAAATTCCTTTTAGAATATGCAATAAACTAGCCACATTTCAATTACACATGATGTATATATTCCACTACATGAATAAAGAGTTTTTGGAAATATTCATGGATGACTTTTAAATTTATGATAATTATTTTGATTAATGTTTAGAGAAAGTGGATATAGTTTTTTTGAGATGTGATGAAAAGAATCTAGTGATCAATTAGAAAAAATATCATGTCATCGTAAAATTTGGGATAGTTATAGGTCATAAAATTTCAAATAAAGGAATATGAGTTGACACTTCCAAGATCAATAAAATCTTAGTGCTACCTATGCATATTTTGATTCATTCAATTTGAGGCTTTCTTGAGAATTTGGATTATACCGATGTTTTATTAATGAATTGTCTATTATTTCCCACCATATTACCACTATGTTAGGAAAATATGTCATATTACACTTTTCTCTTGAATCTTAGGATAAATTTCAACTGTTAAGGAAATTATTGGTCGAGGCCCAAATAATGATTTCATTGGATTGGGAGCAATTATTTGAATTAATGTGTGATCCTAGTGACTTAATAGTTGGTGCTGTATTGGGATAAAGAAAATAACGGATCTTTAGACCGATATATTATGCTAGTCACATATTAAATGAGGTTCTACAAAATTACACAATAATTGAAAAAAGATATGGCAGTATTTTCCTTCTCATTTGACACATTCCGATATTACTTTCTATTCTCTAAAGTCACAATGTTTACAAGCTACTCTTACCTAAAGTATCTAATGATAGAGAGATATGTGGATACTAATCCTTTGAAGTATATTTTTACTTAATTTTACATTAAATTCAATGATATAAATGGAACTGATAATGTTTTTTCTGATCATTTATCATTCCAAGACCATAAAACAAGTGAAATCAATATAGAGCCAATAAATGAAATATTTCCTTATGAATAAATCTATCCCACTGATACAATCACACTTTGGTATAATAATATATTTAATTACATAGCTTTAGGTGTGGTATAATCAAATTTATCAAAGGAGTAGAGATAAATATTTTTTAATGAAGCACACCATTACTACTAGGATGGTTCATTACTTTTCAAAGATTGTGTAGATAGAATGATTATAAGACATATTCAAGAAGAAGAAGTTGATAGTATTTTGAATTTGAGGCACGATAGAGAAGCTATATGACACCATGGAATTCATCCTATAATTATAAAAGTGTTACAATGTGGTTTTTAATACCCTATCATGTATCGAGATATTCATAAGTTTGTCATGAATTGTGATAAATACTATTAAAATAAAGGAATAAGTTGGAAGCATTAGATTCCAAAATATTTTATAATGTGAATTGAAAATTTTGAGATTTGGGGAATTGAATTCATGGTTCCATTTCCCAAATCTTTTATAAATTCATACTTCCTTGTATGTTTTGACGACATGTTAAAGTGGGTGGAAGTTGAAGTGTTTGTAGAAAATAATTCTTGAGTTGTCATTAAATTTTTGAAGTAACACATTTTTATCTGGTTTAGAATTCCAAGGATCATCATCAGTTACCATGGTACCCACTTTAGTAATTTTTTATTTCAAAAGATAATGAGTTAATATAGATTTCACCACTATATGATCACCCAATACCATCCACAGACCTATCACAAAGTTGAGGTTTCAAATAGGGATAGTAAGGGAATTTTGGGGAAAATTGTGAGTATTTCATGGAAATATTGGGCCACTAAACATGACTACACACATTGAGATTATATTAATATATATAAAACACCCATTTTAATATCCCCAAATCTATTTTTCTTTGAAAAAACATTCCACCTCCCTATAGAACTGGAGCACAAAACTTATTGGGTTGTGAAGAATCTGAATTTTGATTTCAAAAAAACCTAAGAAATTTATTTTTTACAAATGAATGAATTTGATGATATGATGATAGAAGTGTATGAAAACAATTTAGTATATAATGATATAAACCGAGCTTGGATTATAAGAGGATCCAACAAGGAATTTTTTCATAAATAGGTTTTTTTATTCTTGAACTCAAGAATTCATATCATGATAGGAAAGCTCAATTCAAAGTGTTCTGGTCATTACAATTTTACAATTGTTTGTCCCCATGGTTCTGTTGAAATATATGATGGGAATATTCATCCATTTATGATTAATGGTCAACACCTAAAAATTTATCATACTTCAAACACAACAAGAATAATTGAATAATTTCAATTATAATGTGAGGTTTCTTTTCTAGATGAAGACATTAAACTTAGAGATAATTGGGAGGAAACCTGACTACTTCTAAATTTCATGGTCTCTATTTGATTACCAACTCAATTTATTCATGCATTTCAATTGAAAAAAATTCTCACTCCAATGAATCCAACATGAAGGTGGAATCCACTCTTGAAATTCCAAACCTGGATGACTTTCAGCTGTTACTTATAAAAAGCCAAAATTTTCATACATAAATATAACATTACATTTTCATAATACTAAATACATTTCAAAAATAGACTCACAAAGACCGTATTAGTCTAGTGCCTTTGAAAATATGGAAACATAAAAAATGGTACATATGTGAGATATATTATCTCTCACTAGGTTATTCATGACTATAAACATTATTAAACACATCATACATAATAAATATCTTTATTGTTGGAGTTAGTGGCCTCGAACCAACTACTCTATAATTTATTCAATAAACAAACACATTATCACATCTTTATTGTTCTTCGGCATGAAAATTCATGTGATAATGTCCCAAGGATAGCGGTTGCATTAAAGGGTCATAGTGGATCCCTGCTATGATGAGAACCCGGAAGTACGATAACACTATTCTTGAATATATGTTCTATGTCTAGATGATGTTATTTAAGGAAAACAAATAATACATGCCATTAGGGGTGAGGACTCATAAAAATTTGAGGCACATTCTCATGGTGTGTGCCCTTGGTAATATCCGGGAGGATATTATGAGAACAAAACCCACCAGTAGGAAATCCACATTTCATAGTGACATTGGATGTTCCTATCTATGGATGTGTATATTGGTCCTTGGAATTTAAGATTATTATTAATTGGTATTAAAACTCCTTTACTTAGATGTATTGATGAAAACTATGAAAAAACACTGTTTGGAGCAAGGTATGATACTTTGGGTGTGTCACAAGTAACACTGTATTAATAGATAATGCGAGAAAGGATTTGTCTCTTCTGTTCCATAATGAATGTAGATATCTCAGGCCCTTTGATGGAATTTATATAGCCTAAATAAATCCATGGCCATGGTAAGGAATGGGCGAGATCAATTCTGGAAAGTCAAATAAAGAATAATCATGAACATGGGTTTATGACACTAGCATGCAACCCACTTGATTCGAGATATCCCGACAAAGGGATTATATTACATGGTAAGCATTCGTATGTGGTGACACATCATTGTGGTGTTAACTTCTTTCTCTATTGGTGCCTTGGTGTGTTTCTAGATTCTAACCTTGGACATTAGCCAAGCTCCTCCTAATACCACTGAGAAAGAGGCCGAGAGGGTCACACACTAAATGTGTCCATGTATCTCAGTTAAATATTAATTTAACAAGTTAAATAAAGATTATTCCCAGTGGTGGTTTATTAATTATTTAATGATTCCTGATCACATTTATTTCGACACTAGTTATTTGAGAGAATATATTATGGGAAAAATAATATATATTTATCAGCGAGTAATGTAGTTACATTTATTTAAGAAATAAATATCCATTACTCAAGGTCTAATAAACGTGGTGGAGGAAATAATGAAAAAACGAAAAAAATATAAACATTCCATGTACATTGAATGTACATGACATTTAATTTTCATAGAAAACGAGTACACGACGTGTATTAATGATTACCCGCCGTGTAGTTTTTCCATTCAGGATTTTGAGGAAACAATATCATTTTATTAAATGGTATTTATTATAATCAGCATGGGTGCATGTCAAGGAATTAGTCACTCAACATGGGGGTTTTAAATAACTATTAATGAAATAAATAATATGCATAACACATTTATTTATTGTCATAACTCTATAACCTCAAACCCTATTATAAATATCCTCACAACCCCAACACTTTTATAGAGAGAATCATTGTGCACAACAATTCTGGAGAATTCTCCCAAGACTGAAAGAACTCCTTCCTCTAAGAACACTCTCAAGATTGAGAGAGATCCTCCTCTATCAGATCAAGGCGATCTAAGTGAGAC
The DNA here is from genome assembly GCA_963277665.1 of Viscum album. NCBI lineage: Eukaryota > Viridiplantae > Streptophyta > Magnoliopsida > Santalales > Viscaceae > Viscum > Viscum album. The sequence continues at coordinate 62,571,441 of OY728165.1, read as the reverse complement.
AATTCAAGCAAAGGCTTCTCTACCCTAGCACCTTTATAATCCTTTGGCGATGTCTAGAGATACGTGGTGCACGTGTGGATAACCACTGGAGGAAGTCTATACTTGGCTTCAACGACGGAATGACGAATCACATCGATCGTGACCGGAAAAAATCAATGAAGAAAGAACTACATCAAGGTAATTCTTGTAAATTAATTAAATTAAGTGTAACCACATATGATGATCCTCCTGATGGTTTCAAGACCCTTCTCTTTCTTTTTGTTCTTCGTTCTATTCTGATGATCTGACGTTTCATTATCATGATGGATCTCAGATTGAATGTTGTTTAACGCTAATATTAATGTTGGGAAAACCCACCAATGCACTTCCTCTGCACCCGAAACCTACATTTATAACCTAGGGGAAAGAAACATAAAAAGGGATGATCTTAGAAGCTCAGTAATGGTAATCAAAGGAGATATGTAAGCATAAACATGAGCATAAGTGTATGAGAACCCAATCATGATATTAAAATATTATAACCAAAATAAAAAATATAATAAACATGAATCCAGACATAAATATTGATAGTTCATAAGGAATGAATCATAAAGAAATAAAGAATATATGCAAAAAAAATCATAACATAGGAATAATACATGGAATTGGGGTAGACACATAAGCATACAAAATTATTTCCATAGTAGTCAAGAAATCGATTCAAGGGCCATATTAGTAGTATGGATTCACTACCCATACCATCTTGGTATTCATGGTTCACTCCCATGACTGTATTAGCAGTCAAGGTTCACTCCGAAGATCATCTTAGCAGATAGAGCCCTTTAATGAATAGAGTTCACTCCCCATTCCAACCATGTATATCTCATGAGATATAAATATTTACCTAATGAATTTGAGGGAGATATAGATCCCAAACATATTATAATTAAATCATACATATGTGATCTAAAATATCATAAATAATCATATAATAACCCATGAAATGAAATGGTATTCTTAAACATGTAATTGTATCATTACCTGTGGAAAAGAAATAGGTTTCATAATCATTTTTTCAAATAATAACTTGTGAAAGGAAGAGGGTTTCATAATAATATAACCTATGAAAATGAAATAGACTTCATAAACATATAACCCATGAAATTGAGATAGGTTTTATAAAATCCATTTCATCAAAACATAGATGATTCAGAGAAAGGATATGAATGGAACCTTTGGATCATTTTCCTAGAAAGGCATGAGTAACAACAATGAATATCACATTAGATGAAAAAGAATTTGGAGGGATCCTTTAAAAAAAATTTATTGTGAAAAATATCTTTTATTCTTTGAAAAATACCTTTTTAAAACATAAGTCCATTTTAAAACCTTTTTCTTTGAAACATTTTAAGAAATCGTGAAAACACATTGAAAACCTTTTTCTTTGAAAATAGATTTTAAAGCTGATAAAGGAATATTTGAAAACCATAAAATAATTTTGAAATAATTTTTCCTTAAAAATTAATTTAATTATCAATTTAATAAATTTTTTTAAAACATGTATTTTTTGAAATAAATATATTTCTGAACAAAAAGAATAGTGAGATCATATTTTCTTAATTATTTTCATTAATTATATTAAGTACCAAAGAGTGGAAAAGTGGTAACAATAATTTATGATATCATGAATTACTATAGGAGAATAAAAATCATGATGTTTCTTTGGAGATATATCATAATATTTCATCAATTGAAGCATAATCATAAACAATCCTGATAAACGATGAGATTTTTCAATAGTCTCTTACTACTTGGTAAATTTGAATCATACTACCCATTTAAGAAAATTAAATTACATGAAGCTTAAAAAATCATGAAAATAAGGTGATTCATGATATAATATTTCAAATGTAATTATACACACCTCCTAAAATAATATAGGTGTATAACAAAACATGTATCTCAAAGAAGGCAAATTGAAACTAAACTATCTTACTGATTTGGTAATATTTGAACGGTAAAACCCCCTAAAAGAGATATAATAAAATGAATATGTTAATAACCATAAATGTGAGGATAATAATTATATAATAAAGTCATGGGAATTATATACACCTCAAAAAAGAATGGATGGTGAATAAATCATAAGTCTCATGGACATAAAAGTGAGACTAGAAATCCATTACCTTATGTATTGAGTCACATTGTAATCATTCAAACCTCATTTATAACAAATAAAAGTTTATTATACATCTAACAAATAGATATATTCTTATATCTAATAAAATATATGTATTTATATTACCTACTTATTAACACTTCCATGATAAGGTTATGTTTCGGGTAATATCCGTTTTGTTTTTCACATGTATATTAATTTGTTATATTTTTAGTACTTATACTTATATAACAATTTATAGAATTTAAACCATTGAATAAAATTTATTTATATTATTTATATTTATATTATAATAATCTTGATAATATATACGTATGAAATGGAATATACAGTTCATATTGACGGTAGACCACACATACGCATAAATGATGTTTCTGTTTTATTGTCGCATTGAAAGAAAGAAAGTAAATGACGCACACACATATATAATAATAATTATAGTACCATTATTATTTCATATATAACATATAAATTTACTAAAACCATACTTAATAAATTCTTTGTAGATTTTGAATGAATCACATTGCTTTGAGGAGGCAGTAGTCACTACTTCCCTAAACAACATTATCAGATTTACACAAAAATGGGATTCACGAAGGTATGTGTTATATAATAATTCAAAATAATAAATAAATCATAAATATTATATATATATATATATATCATATAAATCCAATTTTTTATCTTAATTACCAACCATGATATTTGGTAAAGTTAAAATTAACAACATCATTTCGTGACGCTATAGTTTGTAGTACACAAGATTGGTAAATTCATTACCTATTAGATAAAACTGTGATTGATTGTAGGTATAAAACTTAGAATAAGAAAATAATAGTATATTTTGGAAAATGGGGTTATTATATAATTATGGAATAAGGTGAAATGTGGTGGTGGAGAAATAAAATACAAGAAAGGATCTTGAGGAAGGATGTTACCTCTTCTTTATGTAACTCTTTTTGGTTTTCACAAAAGGGATTACTTGTTTGGATTTATGACCAAAGAAATGATTCAAGGTTGAAGGGAGGGATTTTGGGAGTTTATTTTTTCATATTTTTTGTTATAAAAATGTCTTGAGAGTTTTGAATAAGTGAGAAGGGTGAGTGACTTTTTATAGTGGAGGAGTAGTGACATTCTTGTAAATTTTTGAAAAGAGAATTACACCAATGTTTTTACCATGACTGGTGGCTCCAATGATAGTGAAAAACATCGAAATGGGATGATAAGGTAGAAATATTAATATAAAATGATATTTTTACAAGTTTATAGGTCATTTTGGGCCTTAAGTTTAAGGTTTAGTCCTTTATTAAGCTAATTTTTCCCATAACCATTACAAATAATTTCAATCACTTTCACTAATATTTGTAGTCAAAAGATAAGAATAACTTATTATAAATTATAAATTTTTATAATTCCAAATATGGAATCAATTTTTCCAAATTTCAATCAAATAAGTGGTAGATATTAATATAAATTTACTCCTGTAGATGTTTCATAACAGTGGGGTTTTTAGCAAAAATGTTTAAAATTTTGAAGTGATTTTACATCCAATTTCAATGTGAAATTGGTCATAATGAACTAAATTGTATTATTTGATTTATATTTTATCCAATTAAACTTTATAATTAAATCAAAATACACTTTTACTATATAAATAAATTATACGAAAAAGATTCTTTGAATTAAAATTCAATATTTTTCACTATACACCCGAAAGAGATGTTTTTAGAAAAATCCTAAAAATCAACAATAAGATAATTTTGAAATTAAAAATTCAAAAATTAAGTTTGTTTTATGAAATTAAATTTCTAAATGTTTCTAAAATTAATTTTATTATTTATCACAGAAAGACATAAAAAGTAGTTCAATTGAGAAAATAGTATTTTCAAACATATAAAGACTTTACTAAATGTTGTATGATTTATTATCTATATGTTTTATTTATATAAAACCATTATAAATAATATTTAAAAATCAACTATCACTATTCGTGTTACTATGTTTAACAGATAGGTTATAACTATCTCATTTAAATAATTATAATAATAAAATTTTATTTCATAGAAACCCAGTGTTGTGTACAACACATTCCAATTAAGTGTTGCGTGTAGAGAAAGATTATATTTTTTTAACATATAAGGAAAGTTTTATTTATTGTATCATAAAATTCAAGATATCAAATAAAATTAACATATTTGAGAAAAAAATGTTCAAAAAAACTCGAGGTGTTACATTTTACCCCCTTAAAAGTAATTTCTCCCTCAAAATTTGTCATTATGACAAATTCTGAGGATACTTATAACTCATCAAATCCTAAAGTTCCCACTTTTCTTCCTATAACTGGTCATTTATCAACAAAACTTCGACTTGGTTAGTTGTCTTTTTTCGCAGAACATTCTATGTACAATCCAGAATTTCAATTGGTAGTTCTTCAAAAAAAGATCATGCTCCAATGGTATGAAATATAGGTTCAGTATATGTGATGGTTTAGGTATTTAATTCCTTATATGAGATACATGGTCACATCATAGACTTGAGATATATTTGGAGTTAGTTCTAAGGGATAGGCTACCATCATGATACGGCCAAGAATTTCAAAGGGCCAGATATACCTAGGGCTTACTTTCCATTTATTTCCAAATATTATAACCTTATTCTAGAGAGATATATGTAGAAACACATTATCAAAAACATAAAATTCTAGATCACATTTGATGGTTATCAATATAAATTTTCTGATGAATTTGAGATGCCTTTATATTCTACTAAATGGATATAACTTTCCCTGCCATTTCTTCATCTATCATAGGTTCCAATATATTTGATTATCCAAATTCATCCGAATATGTTGGAGCTCAAAATTTATTTCTATACAGGACTTCATAATGATCAATCTGAAAGATTTAGTGAAATCTAATGTTGTAAGAAAACTCAACTAAAGGAAGGTGTGGATCCCAACTACTTTTGAAATCCAAATCACAAGATCTCAACATATACTCAAGGGGTTGAATTTTTCTTTTAGACTGGAAATCCATTTGAGGATGATAATTATCATTGAAACTATCAAGTTATACTTCCCTATATGTTTGAGGTAAACCTGAAATCTCAATCCGATACAATAGAGTGTGGTACTCCTTTTAACCTTACCACTTCCTTAATGTATGTCCCAGAAATATGAACTATAGAGAAGTATTATCTAATAGTAGTGAAGTGTGTTGACTTAGTTAGGTGACCGACTACAACCCATATATCATTAAACTCTTTAGATTTTTTGGGGATTCCAAGGAAAAAATCCATAGCGACGTTCTCCCATTTCCATTCTAGTATGGGTAATGGATGTAACATCCCCTTATAATTTATTCTTTTTTTCCTCCACTTTCAAGAATATCAAGAAAGAAGATACAAACTCTTCGATATCCCTCTTCATGCCATCCTACCAGAACTATTCTTCCAAGTATCTATACATCTTCATACTCATTGGATGAATATAGAATAAATAACTATGAACTTTATCTAATAGCTCCTTCAAATAAAGTATGTATAGAAAATATACAGGGTTCATGAACCTTATCATTCCATCCCAATCGATGTTAATCTATGAAACATTTCTAACCTTGTTTTTAAGATCTACATACTCCTTCTGTACCTCTTTAATCTTCACTTTGATTGAGGTTTTATCATTCAATTGAGAAAGATACTAATTTTCTAATTCCTTTATGATTTCTAGATCTAACCTTTGAAAATTCAGAAATATTTGATCTTTTGTGATCCTTAACATTGATAAGATAGAATGATCCATTCAACCCAAATCATTAAAAACCTTATTCACTTTCCTAGGGTGGTAATGTATTGAGAAGTGATAATACTTTATCAGCTCTAACCATCTTCTTTGGAACATTTTTGACTCCTCATGTGTGAATATATATATTAGAATTTTATGATCAGTATATATATCAAAATTTACTCTATAAAGATATGTCATCCATATCATTAATGAAAACATTACTGCAGCTAACTCCAAATCATGAGTTGGGTAATGTTTCCACAACTAGAAAATGGACATACTGCCATGGTTTTAAAACCATGGTTATAGGTGGATATAGCCACGATTTTAAAATTGTGGCTATAGGTGGCTATAGCCACAGTTCTATGGCTATAAGTGGATATAGTCATAGTTCTATGGCCTATAGCCAGGGTTCTGTGGCTTATAGCCACGGTTCTGTGGCCTATAGCCACGGTTCTGTGGCCTATAGCCACAATTTTAAAACCTTGGCTATTGGCCAATTATCAATGGCCTATAGCCATGGTTTTCCGAACCATGGAAATAACCCATAGCTATTGCCACGGTTTTCAAAACTGTGGCTATAGCCAATTTTTTCATTGCCCTATAGCCACAGTTCTCCAAAACTGTGGCTATAGGGTTCCCGCGATTCCGCGGGAAATAAATTCCCCCAAAATATTTGGCAAGAAGCCCTATCACCATGGGTTTGAGTCTATTCCCATGGTTTTTATTAATATATATATCATAATATATATATATATGTACACAAATTGTGGTGTGGTGTAGTGGTAAGTGTGATGGACTGTATAGTGAAGGTGCAAGAATCAAATCTCACTAGGGACACTTATAATTTTGGCTATTTCCACGGTTTTACGTGGCTATTGCCACAGTTTCAAATTTGGAGGCCTATTGACACATTTTTGAAAAACGTGGTAATAGGTAGCTATTACCATGGTCAAAAATGTGCCAATAGGCTGGGACCTACTACCACAGCGATAGCGTCTATGGTTGCCAAAAACCGTGGCCATAGCCTTTGGCCCCGGTTTTGGGGCCTATTTCCATGGGTTTAAACCGTGTCAATAACCCTTTTTTCCAGTTGTGTTCTCTTGAATCTTCAAATGTCATGAGGCATAATAAATAACCATGTTATTCTACATAAGAAAACATCCCAATCCCTTCTTGGATGCATCACTTTTGATTAAGACCCTTCTCCACTATAGGGAAATGTAATCACATGTGATCTGACTAACCTTCTCTTCAGTTACAAGAAAGTTTCCTCAAATTCATTTTTCTATAGGAACTTTGTACCCTTCTGAGTTAACGTGGTTAAATTATTGGACAGTCACATTAAATTCTCCAAAAAACATTGATAATATCACGATAAACCAAGAAAATTGTGAATCTCAATAACCATGGTTTTTATAGGACAACATTCAATATCCTACATCTTTGATGGATCAACAAAAATACCTTATATTGAGATTATGTTACCCAAAAAATAAAACCTTTTGCATCCAAAATTCACACCTTTTAATATTTTCATACAACTTCTCTTTCTTTTGGGAATTTAGTAAAATTATCAGGTGATATTCATGCTCTTACTTCCTATTTGAATATATAATAATATCGTCTATAAAGACTACAAAAAACTGAATGAGGTAACCTCTAAAGACTATATTCATTAAATCCATGAATATAGAAGGAAATTTAGTAATACTTAAAGGAATCACTATATATTCATAGTGTCCATACTTTATATGAAATTACGTCTTGGTAATATCCTATTTCTTGAGCCTCAATTGATGATATCCAGAATGATGGTAAATCTTGGAAAAGAATTGATCTCTGTTCAGTTGATGAGACAAGTCATCAATACGTTGAACATGATTCATGCTCTTAATCATGATCTTGTTCAACTTCTGAAAATAAATGCAGAGTTGCATTGATCCATATTTCTTTTTCAAAAATAGAATAGGTTCACCCCAAGGTGACACACTTTCCCAGATGAATCCCTCATCATGTTTTTATTGGAGATACATATTTAATTCTAGAAACTCTATTTGGTCAATTCTATAGGGAGTCTTTGAAATTGGTGTGGAACCAGGTATGATATCTATTGAGAAATCAACTTTATATTTTTGTGGACGGCTAGGAAACTATATCATAAAGACATGCACAAACTCTCAAATAGTAGGCATATCATCGATGTTTATTTTAACCCTAACCATTTGAGATAAAAATCTGTTTTGAATGGGAATTAAGACCCTTACACTAGATGTGATCACCATAGGAAGGTCATACTTATTGTCAAATTTATAGATGATTATAGTTTGATTTAAAATATCTTCTGTAACTTCCCTTCCTCCAAATTTTATGATGGATTTATGAAGATAAATCCAATCCATGTCCAAGATGAAATAAAATTCAACTAATGTAAGAATGATAATATTTACAGGAAGCACATTCATATAAACATCAACTATAGAGGAATCATAGAATTGAGATGAAATCATCATACTATTAGGAGTTTACAATAGTAATTATATCTATAATTGTTTGGGTGGAATCATATTACCCTTAGAAAATTCTTTAGATATGAAATATTGGGTAATATAGAATCAAATAAGACATTATTATTTCTAGAATAGATGGTAAGTTTACATTTCAACATGTTGTTATTGCACCCCTCATCAGAGATAGTGATTGCATATGATTTTACCTTTTCCCTCAGCTTAAGAGGTTACTGACGCTAATCATCATCACCAACCCTCAGGTTTGGGCACTAGTCATCATAATTCCCATTCTCCCTACACTTGAAGAACTAAAGTTGGGGAGGCGCATTATCTGAAGTTTTCTCTCCATTCACATTTTTAGCACACTTCATCCCATCACTTTGGAAATAAACGCCTGATGAAGTTTCTATATACACTTAAAAAATTTATTATACCCCTTAATATAATTTCCTCTATTCTTCCTTCTACACTTAGATCATAAAATAAATTTCATCTTCTTTTCTTCATGGTTTTTATATTTTCCTTTGAACTCTATAATCCTTTTTTTAAAACCATGAGATTGATACTTAACTCTAACATCCATTTCTACCTTGATTTCACAACACACAATCTCTTCATATCTACTAAAGTATCTTATATATAACACCCTTATGAGACTTGGATTTAAGGAACTAATGAATTAATTAACCTTAATTTCTAGTTTAATGATAATACCAGAAGAGTGCCTCACAAGTATTGTGAAATTTTACATATAGGTACCTAAATATTAATCATCCCTTTTATTTAACTCAAGGAACTCTTTATACATCTTTGTATGAAAAATATTATGATTGTAATTACTGAAAAAAATACCCTTGAACTCATTTAAATCCATGGATTAAATTTTATATTTCTTCCTCATATTCTTGATTAGAGTTTACCATTGGTCTTCTTTTCCTTCTAACTAATAAACAACCAGAATTAATTTCTTATATTCTGAACACTAGAGAACGAAAAATATTTTTTCATTGGTATTGATCCATTATTCATAAACTAGTGGAATAGAAGACCTAATGAAAAAATATGTAATTTTTCTCATGAAGGAGTCAACAAAATGTTGTTACCAACTTTTTTCATTTTGAATTCCATCACAATTCATCACTTGAGAAAGATGTGTGAGTATTACTATGAGGTTTTTCATTCTATCTCCCGTGGAATTCATATGGTTAGGGGAAAAATCATTGCATTTCCCGTCATACTCTACAATGACATGCATCCTTCAGGTTCTATCCATTGAATCAAACAAAAAATAATAGAGTAATAAACAATTATCATAGTGAGGAGCAACATAACCATGAAAAATCACTTATAAGATGTCTAAATTGTGACACCTTATTTAATCTATGTAACCTTAGTTTTATCCTAGGTTATTCATAGCCATCTTCTATTTAATTCCATCATTATGGTTTATAAAGAGTTTGTGAATTTCTAAATCATATCCCCCGGGAGTGGCAAACTAGGTGTGAAGCAAGGCCCATTATCATGTACCCAGTTATGCTTGAGTCAGGCCTGACACAACTTATCAGGGTTGGTACCCATAGATACATCTATTCCAGTGCTACATAGACTTTTAGAATCCATAAAGGGAAGTATTTCTAGGAAACAAATCACTCTATCCTTTACCAAAATTACGATACATTTTCTTATACTTTTCCTTATCCTTAGACTTATACCTAGACATGTCTTTAGGGTTGCCACTAAGGTTTTCTCATCCTAGTTTCCAAAGGTTAACTAAAACTTCTATCTAATACCAACTATTTCGAACCGTTATTTTCATACATAAACATTAGATTACTTTTGGGGAATACGTAATACATTACAAAAATATATGCCCAAATACCGTAATAGTGTAGTGCCTTTGGAAACATGGAAACATAAACACTGGTACATAAGTGAGCTACATTATCTCCTACTGGGTTTTTCATGACTAGAAAACTTTTTAGACACATCACACATAATACATATCTTCATAAAATGGGGGAATGAAACATAAAAAGAGGTGAGCTCAAATGATCAATAAGGGTAAACAAAGAATATATCTAAGATTAAACATAAGCATTAAGGTATGATAATATGATCATGAAATTAAAAGATCATACCCTACATAATAAATATCATAAAAATGAATAATGTAATAAATATTATCAGTTGATAAGGAATGAATTATAAGGAAATAAATAATATAATCCATTAAATCATAACATAGGAATAAGACGTGGAATTATGGTAGACAAATAATCATATAAAATTATTTCTACAGGAGTCAAGGAATTGATTCCATGTCCATATTAGTAGTATGGGTTCACTACCCATCTATCATGGTAGGCATGGTTCACTCCCATGACCATCGTATCAGTCAAGGTTCACTCCTAAGACCATCTTAGTGGAAAAAGTCTTTTATTGAACCAATTTCACTCCCCGTTACATCCATGTTTATCTCAAAAGATATAAATGTTTACCTAATTAATTGGAGGGAGATATAGGTCCCACCCATCTCATAATTAAATAATATATACTTGTTCCACAAGATCATAAAAAATTATATCATATCACATAAAATGAAATGTGTTTCACAAACATGTAATCATATAATATCCTATGGAAAAGAGAAAGGTTTCATAATAATTTAATCAAAGAATAACTTCTTAAAGGATCATGTTACATAAGAACATAACCAGTGAAATGGAAATAGGTTTCATAAACATATAACTTGTGAAAGAGATATGAATTTCATAAAAACCATACCATAAAAACATAAACCATATAGAGAAAGGTTATAAATAGAACCTTTGGATTATTTTCCTAAAAACACATGAGTGACATAAATAGATGTCATATTATATGGAAAATAATTTAAAAATATCATTTTAAGATTATTTTATTATGAATATATACTTTCATATTTGAAAACTTCCCTTTTAAAACATAAATCCTTTTGAAAACCTTTTTCTTTGAAACATGTTAGAGAAGCGTGAAAACATGTTAAAAACATTTTTCTTTGAAAATATAATTGAATAGTTATAAAAGAAGCTTTGAAAACCATAAAACATTTTTAAAATCCTTTTTCCTTTAAAATGATATTTAAATATAATTTTAAAAACAAATTTTAAAAACATTTTTTAGAACATGGGTTTTTTGAAATAAACATATTTCTGACCGAAAAGTGAAATGAGATCATATTTTATTAAAAAACATATTCTTAATTTTATTAAGTAAAAAAGATCTTAAAAATGGTACCAATACATGAGGATATCATGAATGACCAGAGGATAAGAAAATTCATGATAATTCTTGAGATATGGGTCATAATATTTCATCAATAGAAGCATAATCATAAATAATCCCAATAAAATATGAGATTGTTTCAATAGACACTTACCATTTTGTAACATTGAATAATACTAACCATGTAAGAAAATAAATTTACATGAAGCTTAAAACATAATTAAGAGAAGATTATTTATGATATAACATGACATATGGTATTATATACACCACATAAAATAATATAGGTGTATAAAAAAACATGTCTCAAAGAAGGAAATTAAGATAAAACTATCTTACCGAGTTGGTAAATTTTGAATAGTAAGACCCTATGAAAGATAGATAATCAAATCTATATGTAAATACCCATAAATTTATGTATAATAATCAATAATACATTCATGATCATTATATACACCACATAAATGAATGTATGGTGAATAAAACATAAATCTTGTGGAAATAAAAGTGAGACTAGAAATCCATTAACTTATGTATTGACTCTCGTTGTACTCATTCAAAACACCTGTAAAATAAATATAAGTTTATTATAAATATACCAAAAAAATCTTTATATATTACCATATATTTCTTCATATTACCCACTTATTGACACTTCCTTGTTAAGGTTACGTTTCATGTAATATCAGTTTAGTTTTTCACATGTGTCCTAATTTGTTATATTTTTTGTCGTTATACTTATATAATGATTTCCAGAATGTAATATATGATAAAAATTCCACTTATATTATGTTGGGACCAAGTTGGATGGAGAAGGCAGTTTGAAGAGTTAGCCTTTGCAGTGTATTGTATTTTTTTGTCAAAGAAGATAAATCAATTCATTTGTAAAAGGACCAGAAACTATGATGATGATTTTCTGATTTGTATTTCACAAATATCATAAGTTTGGAGAACTTTTTATGAAATCCTTATAAAGAGTAGAGAGATTAAAGAAGTGATTTTTGCAGAAGAAAGAAATTGGCGTGCAATTCAAGAGTGGCATGCAAGTATTGGTGTGTATGTGTAAGTGGAGCACAAGACATATTTCATGATTATCACATCAAAATTTGATAAAGGAAATAAAATGGCGCGCAAGTTAAAGATAGGCACACAAGTCAAAAAGTGGATCAAATGTCTAAGTAGCGCGCAAGTGTGGCGCGCAAGTATAAGTGGCACGCAAATGTGGCACACAAGTATAAGTGATGCGCAAGTGTATGTTGTGTGCTAGTCATATTCCAAAATCATCATATCAAAATATGATAAAGGAAAGAATGTTTCGCGCTAGTAATGGAAGGGCACACAAGTGATGGAGCGACACGCAAGTAGGAATGGAGCGCAAGTTTATGTGGGGTGGAAGTCACCAAAATGCCTATAAATAGATGACTAGCCTCCTATTTTTTCAATTCTCAACACTTAAGAGAAAATTTGAGCTCTGAGCATGCAAGTAGTGGCAGGTGCTCTGATCATGAATGTAGCAGAGGGCGGCATGCAAGATGAAGTGGAGCGCATGATGAGGTTTATTTATAAGGCACACAAGTAGGGTGCCGCACAAGTTTTTCCACACGAGTTTTTTTCGTGCAAGTTTTGTCACGAAAGTCTTTTCACGCATGTTTCTAGAGGCACGCAAGCAGGGAGGTGCTTTCAAGAAGTGGGTTGTGTATAAGCCAAAGGTGGTGCACAAGTTGTGAGATGTGCTCAATGGCGGTGCACAAGTATTGAGTAGGCGTGCAAGCAGGTGGTGCGCAAGTAGTGAGGCACAAAAGCAGGGAGGCGTGAAAGCAGGTGGCACACAAGCAGGGAGGCGCACAAGCAGGGAGTGGTGCACAAGCTGTCTGCACCAGGAGGTTCTTACCATCTTCTGGGTAGGAAAGTGAAGAATTTTTTTGAAATATTTAATTTTTGAATGTTCATTAAGAAGCACAAAATCATTACATTACCCTATTTTTGATATGAGGGGGCACACACACTATTGTATTGTTTTCAAAGTGCTACACGAGAGTAAGGGTATATCCTACTCGTTGTATTCCACATCAAATGATTTTTTTCTAGTGGATTGTGTGGTACTAGATTGTTTACGTACCATACCAAGGACGTAGATGCTATTGTTGAGTAGTGAACCTTGTAAATCGTGTGTTCCTTTGGTTTTGTGTGTTCAGCAGGGAAGAAACTCTATAATAGGATGCAAAGGTTGTTTCAAAAAATAAGAAACATAAAAAGAAAAAGTTATAATTGATTCACCCATCCCCCTCTCAGTGATACTTGGATCCTGACTGGGAGCTTCAATTGGTATCCGAGGGACGTGTTCCCTTCGTTTATTCTTTACTTAAGTGGTTAAAGAGAAGTTGTGATGGAGAATCTAAATTGTGTGAACAGTAAGGGGATTTCGATTTTTGATGGAAAAAACTATCACATCTGGAAGGACAGAATGATTCCTTATCTTATGTCTCTTGTATATGAAGTTCTTGAAACTACAATGGATGGATTTCCTAATATTGATGACAAGGTTCCTCTTACTCTTATCGATATGGAGAATCTTGAGAATGATAGAAGAGCTAAAAATTCATTACTCCCATCTCTTTCTGAGAGTGAATTTTTAAGAGTGAAAGGTGTTGCTACATCCAAAGAAATCTGGGAAAAAATAAAGATCATATATGAAGGGAATACAAAAGTGAAGAATAATAAACTACAAATCTGGAGACTGAAGTATGATGATATGAAAATGGGAGAATCTGAATCTGTTGGGGATTTATTTTACAGGATAAATGATATTGTTAGTTCAATCAGATGTCTTGGTGAAACGTTGGAGGATTCTATAGTTGTCGAAAAGATCATGAGAATTCTGCCTGACAAGTTTTATGCTAAAGTGTCTTCATTAGAATATAGAGACCCTGAAACATTATCATTGGATGATCTGCATAACACTCCCATTACTTATGAGATGATAAGAGAGAAGACTATGAAGGAAAAAACAAAAGATTATAGAGAAATGTTATTAAAGTATATTAATAGAGAGAAGTCAAAGAAGACTCTTATTGAAGATGATGCTGGTGAATCTGATTCTGAAGGTGAGGTACGCAAAAATTTTGATGAAATTTTATCATTGTTTTCTAAGAATGTGAAAAGAGGTACATGGAAATACAAGGGTGAACATCCCTTGAAAGGTTTTGAGTGTGGAGCCATTGATCACTTTGCGGCTAACTGTCCCCAAAAGAATAAAGAATAAGATATTGATGATGATAACAGAAGGCCAAGAAGGTTGAGGAAGAAACAAGCTGACAAAGATAAATATTTTTCAAAGGGGAAGGATAAAAAGTTCGTCAAATAAGAAAGAAGATTATTTTTATATAATGATGAAGATGAAGAAGATAGAGAATATGAATTCGAGAAATTATTTGTTGAAAAATCTAGAGAGAATACCATTATTGCTGTAGTAAATAATGAAGAGTAAGAGAGAAACAGTTCAGAAGAAGAAGAAAATCAACTTGAATATCATCTAAAAGAAGAGTTGAAAGAATGCTTGAGGAAGATCAGAAGTCTTGAGAAGGAAAAAACAAGCTGATAAATAAAAATTCCACATTAAACAATCAAGAAGGTTTTACTGATGAGAAAATCAAGGTGGAAAAAGGGATTTATGATCTGAAAAATTCTCTTGAAAATACGAGGAATTGTAATGATCATCATGGAGTAAAGTTGAAGGCAAACGAAAAAGATTTGGTACCTTTCCAATAGAAACTTTATAAAGCTAAAGAAATGAATATTAGTTTCAAAAATTTTATCTCAGAAGTTAGTGAATTTTCCAGTAAGAATGAACCAAACAAGGATCCACAAAAGTAACCTTAAAAGGTAAAAATGAAAGACAGAACTAGTTCTGATAAGAACAAGGCTGGAAAGACCAGGTATGTGGTCAAAGTAAGCAATGATGAAAAATCAGAAGTTCATAAAAATAATGAGTCAAGAAAGACGTCTAATACTTTTGGTGGTGGTAAATCTAAAATAAGAAAGGGAGTTACAAATGAAAACATGAAGGTTGATGGTCAACATAGTTCTATTAAGAAGTTTGTTGAGAAACATGTTCACAAATCTGGTTAGTGTAGATGTTTCAGAGGCAAATATTCTTTCTATGGTTATTGCTGGTATTGTGGTGGATTCGGACACATGGAAAATATGTGTTGGTTCAACCAAAAACATTACAACTATTCTACAAGTTTTGAAATAAAAGGATTAGGGAGAGTAAATACTTTCAAAATAGAAAGTCTCCAAATAAATTTCATAAGATATCTGAGAAGACTGGTGTGAAATTTGAGAATAGGTTCCAACCACTCGAAACTATTTGTGAAAGATGTGATCGACCTGGACATCTTTCCAAGGGATGTCTTAGTGTGTTACCAGAGAAACAAATGATTCATAATAATTCTCAAAATCCAATGTTTTTAAAAGCTAAATGGTAAAGGTCTGATATGTCTAAGAAGAAAGATTGAATGGTTTTTTGGTTAGAATAGATTGACCTGGCTAGGAAATTAGAGGAAGCACAACAGAAAGTGAAGGAAAAGGAAAAAAAAATCTCTTGTTGTCAAAACTGCTTTGAAAGCTAAAAAATGAGAACATCCATGGATTCTTGATAGTGTGTTTTCTTCTCATATGATAGGAGACTTAATGTTACTGAATAATGTGAAGGTCTTCAAAGAAGGAACTGTTACATTCGGAAATGATGAATCTCTGAGAATCAAAGGTGTTGGATCAACCATCATCGGAAAATAAAAAATGATATCTATGAAAACATTATATATTGATGGGTTGAATCATAATCTTCTAAGTGTCTCAAATCACTGTGATGAGGGAAACAATGTTATATTCAGAAAATATGGTTTTGTTGTGAAATGTGAAAATGATGGAAATATAGTTACAAGAGGCCAGCATACAAAAGGAAACTTGTTCCAAGTTGGTGAAGTACAAAATTCTTGTTACATGGGAATGGTGGATGAAAATCAGTTATGGCATAAAAGGCTGGTACATATGTGTCAGATAAACATGTGTAAGTTATCAATGCGAGACAGTGTTTGAGATATGCCTGATTTATCAAGAAGAAGAGATTGGTGCAACACTATCTATGAAAAAGGGAAGATTACAAACTCATTTCATAAGAGAGTTGAAATTCATTCAAAAAACCCTTAGAACTTATACATTCTGATATATGTGGACAAATGAGAATGCAATCAACAAATAGAGATAATTACTTCATTACTTTCATTGATGACTTTACTTGCATTACTTGTGTTATGTACATGAGACAAAAGTCAGATGATCTGAAAATGTTAAAGAATTTAATGAGGAAAGCAGAAAAGGAATATGAGTATTCAGTGAATAAGTTGAGAACTAATAATGTTGGTGAGTCTAAGAATGAAGAGTTTGAAAGTTATCTTGAGAATCATGGAATTCGGCAGGAGTTCAGTTCACCATACACACCTCAAAAAAATGGGGTTGTTGAAAGAAAGAATCGAAGTCTGGTGGAAATGGGGGGAACTATGTTACTTAGATATAGTATTTCTCATTATTATTGGAGGCAAGACATGAGCACTGATATTGATATTCAGAACCACTTCTTCTATAGTATAAACTCAGATATGACTCGATATGAAATGTTCTATGGAAAAACTCCAAGTCTGAAACATTTAAGAGTATTTGGGAGTCCATGCATTATAAGGAAGAAAGGTGGAAACCTTGGAATGTTTGAGAAAATAGGAGATGATGGAATTTTTCATGTCTATGCTTCAGAAGGAAGAGGATATAGAAGTATCAATTAAGAAACAGGAAGAATTATTGATTCTTTATATGTAAAAGTTGTTGAAAATGTTGACAAAGAAAAGAAGTCATATATTGATGTGGAAGTTGAGTATGATAGGGAAGCTTTTGTTAATGATTCTGATAATGCTACAGAATGTGTTAATCCTACCAATGAAGAGGAATCCAACTCAAAAATCTCAAGTGAGGAGTATGACGTTTTAAAAACTCATCCTAGGTTTATGAAAAAAGTGGAGGCTCAAAATATTATTGTAGATAAACATCAGAGGGTTCAAATAAGAAGAACAACGAATGATATATCACATACTTCACTTTATTCTAAAGATGAACCAAATGATGTAAATGAAGCATTTGAGCTTACTTAATGGGTTCATGCAATGAACGAAGAGATTTATCAAATAGAGAAGAATGATACCTGGGAACTTGTACCAAGCCAGAAAACAAGAACATTATTGGTACAAAGTGGGTTTTCTGGAACAAGATGAATGAAGATGGTAAAGTAATAAGAAAAAAAGAAAGATTTGTTTGAAAAGGGTATTCACAAATTGAAGGCATTTATTTTGATGAAACCTTTTCTCTGGAGGAACGATTAGAAACAATTAGAATCTTTCTTGCTATTGCTGCATAATGAGGTTACAAAATCTTTCAAATGGATGTAAAATCTGCATTCTTGAATGGTGACCTTGACGAGGAAGTTTACATTGATCAACCTTGTGGATTTGTTATTGGAATGGATTAAAGTTATGTGTTCAGATTGAAGAATGCTTTGTTAGGGCTAAAATAGGCTTTGAGAGCATGGTATTCTAAATTAGATACATTCTGAAAGATGATGAACTTTAAGAAAGGGAGAGTTGATGGTAATCTATACATCAAGGAATGGCAAGAGTTTTCACTGATCGTTATTGTCTATGTTGATGATATTATATTTGTTGGAAATGATGAAATATCATGTGAAAAATTTACTGAGGAGATGAAGAAGTTATTTGAGATGTCCATGATGGGAGAAATGAACTTCTTTCATGGGCTACAAATTTCACAAAAGAAGAATCAAGTTTTTCTATCTCAAGGAAAGTATGCTAAGGAACTTTTGAATAAGTTTTGCATGGAAAATTTGAAACCAGTTTCCACACCAATTTTAGTGGGAACCAAGTTGTCGAAAGATGGAGAAGGCAAGGAAGTTGATCAAAAAGAGTTTTGAAAGTTGATTAGAAGTTTGTTGTATTTGACTGCCTCAAGACCCGACATCGTCTATACTGTCGCTTTATGTGAAAGATTTTAGAGTGCTCCTAAAGAATCAAATTTTATTTTTAGAAAAATAATTCTTATATATATCAAAGGCACAAAAATATTTGGAATCAGGTATTATGGCTCATGAAATACTGATCTATTCGGGTATTATGATTATGATTGGGAAGGAAATGTTGATGATCAAAAATCCAAATCTGGTGGAGTTTTCTTTATGGGGAGAAGTTGTGTTAGTTGGCATACCAAGAAATATAATTCAGTAACACTTAGCATAGATGAAGTCGAGTATGTTGATTCTACTCAAGATACCGCTCAACTAATGTGGATGAAGACTCAATTAGAAGATCTACTTGTTGAAGTAAAGCTACCATTGCTCTTGGGTTATGACAATTAGAGTGCAATAAATCTTACAAGAAATCTGATACACAATTATCACTCAAAAAAAATTGATATAAAGTACCATTTCATCAAAGAGAAAGTGGATAAGATTGAATTGAGGCTGGAGTACGTTCCTACATCTAAACAAGTGGCTGATATATTCACAAAACATTTACTGAAAGAACCTTTTGCAAAATTGAGGTTGAACATGGGTGTCCAACCTCCTACACATCATGGTTATGGTACATGTTTCTGTCCCCACTCTCATCTTTCCTTTGGATAGTGTTTTCAAGGGGGAGAATTATTTTTTATATCTATCATTATAGACGCATGCAAAAAGGGGGAGTTTTTGGTAAGTTGTGAATCCAGCATGTATGTATGTGAACTATTCTAACTGTCTGTTTGATTGGTTGTAGGAATTTTTTTTCTATTCTAGGAATGTTGAAGAAGTGATGAATGCTGAAGTAGAAGATTGAAATATGTTCTGAAAGATGTTCTAAAGAAGGCTTGGGAGATATGATCATGAGATTTCATAGTCACTACCTTTGGACAACATGGTTTTTCCTGTCAATAATTCTTGTTTCCTATAATGAGTTATCTCACGTAGGCTTATAATTTTTTATAAGTAATCCATTGTATAAGGTTACAAATTTCACTGATTTTTGAATCTTGGTTGACAACAAAATACAAAGGGGGGGATTGTTGGGACCAAATTGGATGGAGAAGGTAGTTTTAAGAATTAGCCTTTGCAGAGTGTTGTATCTTGTTGTCAAAGAAGATAAATCAATTCACTTTGTAAAAGGACCAGAAACTATGATGATGCTTTGATGATTTTGATTTAAAAAATATCATAAGTTTGGAGAACTTGTGATGCAATCCTTATGAAGAGTAGATAGAGTAAAGAAGTTATTTTGGAAATGGAAATAAATTGGCACGCAAGTCAAGAGTGGTGTGAATGTATTGGCCCAAAAGTGTAAGTGGCACATAAGTCATATTTTAGGATCATCACATCAAAATTTGACAAAGAAATAAAAAGGCGTGCAAGTTAAAGATTGAAATGCAAGTCAAAAAGTGGCACGCATGTCTAAGTGGTGCGCAAGTGTGGTGCACATGTATAAGTGGCGTGGAAGTGTGGCATGCAAGTATAAGTGACACGCAAGTGTATGTTGTGGGCAATTCATATTCCAACATCATCATATCAAAATATGAAAAAGGAAAGAAAGTGTCATGCTAGTGATGGAAGGGCGCATAAGTGATGGAGTATCGTGCAAGTGATGGAGAAGCGTGCAAGTAGGAATGCAACACAAGTGTATGTGGCGCGCAAGTCCCCAAAATTCCTATAAATAGACGACTAGCCTCCTCATTTTTAAATGCACAACACTTAAGAGAAAATTTGAGCTCTGAGCACACATGTAGTGGAGGGTGCTCTGATCGTTCAAGTAGCAGAGGGCGGTACACAAGCTGAAGTGGCGCGCAAGTTGAGGGTTATATATAAGGCGCAGAAGTAGGGTGCCACACAAGATTTTCCGCACAAGTTTTGGTGCACAAGTATTTTAATGAATGTTTACATAGGCGCACAAGCAGGGAGGTGTTTTCAAGAAGTGGGATGTGTATAAGCCAATAGTGGCGTGCAAGTTGTGAGTTGTGCTCAATGGTGGCACACAAGTATTGAGCAGGCGCACAGGTAGGTGGCGCGCAAGTAGTGAGGTGTGTAAGCAGGGAGGCCTGCACGCAAGTGCCGTGCAAGTAGGGAGGCGCGTAAGCAGGGAGTGGCGCACAAGCTGTCTGCACCAGGAGGTTCTTACCAGCTTTTGGGTAGGAAAGTGAAGAATTGTTTTGAAAGATTTAACTTGTTAAAGTTCATTAATAAGCACAAAATCATTACATTACCCTATTTTTGGTAAGAGGGAGTACACACACTATTGGATTTATTTCAAAGTGCTACACGAGTGTAAGGGTATATCATACTCGTTGTATTCCACATCAAAGGATTGTTTTCTAGTGGATTTTTTGGTACTCTATTGTTTCCGTACCATACCAAGGACATAGCTACTCTTGTTGAGTAGTGAACCTTGTAAATCTTATGTTCCTATGGTTGTGTGTGTTCAGTAGGGAAGAAACGCTTTAACAGGAGGTGAAGGTTGTTACAAAAAATAGGAAACATAAAAAGAAAAAGATATCACTGATTCACCCCTCCCCCTCTCAGTGATACTTGGATCCTGACTGGGAAATTCATATTAACTATATTTGTGCTATAATAATCTATAGAATATATAAGTATGAAATGAAATACACATTTATGGAGAGGTAGGAAGTACGTACGGATGAAAACTATTTCGGGTTTTTTATCGTATTGAAAGAAAGAAAGTAAATGAAATATATGTATATATATATTTATACACTAATTATAGTAGAATTATTTTTTAATATATATCATATACGTTTAATAAACCCATTCTTAATACATTTCATGTAGTTATTGAACGAATCACATTGCTTTGAGGAGGTGGTAGCCCACACTTTCCCAAATGAAATTATCATACTTACATAAAATGGAAAGCATAATGTTATATGGTATATACTAAATAAATAAGCATAAATACATAATAAATATAATAAATATAATAAAAAAATATAATTTCAATCATAATTCCAATCCATGAGAGGCGGTAAAGGTAAAATGATCAATATTGTTTCGTAAGGCCGCAATTCGCTGTACACAAGAACAGTACGTTTGGTACATATTAGATGGAGGTGTGTGTGATTGTAAGTAAGAACATTATAATGAAAACATATCAGTATAGTTATCTAACTAATATTATTATATAATAATTTAATAAGAATAATTTAGGTGGTAAGGAGAGAAAATAAAATAAAAGACCTTGAGGAAGGATGTTACCTCATCTTTGGGTAACTCCTTTTAGTCTACACAAAAGGGATTCCTTGGTTGTCTTTATGACCAAATGGATTCTTCAAGGAGAATGTTTGGGATGTTGGGAGATTATTTTTTCTGATTTTGTGTGACCCAAAGGGATTGAAAGGTTTGAATAAGTGTGTGTGTAGAGGGGGGGAGGGTGAGTGACATTTTATAGTGGAGGAGTGACATTCATATAAATTTTTGAAAAGGGAATTCCACCCACATTTTTTCCACTAAAAGTGGATCAAATAATATTTCAAAATATATAAAATTGAGTATAGAGTATAAATATGAACATAAAATGAAATTTGGACAAGCTTGTAGTTCTTTATAGGCCTTATGTTTAAGGATTAGTCCTTTGTTAAGTTAGTTTTCCCTTAATCATCGTCATTAATTTTACTAACATTCACAATTATTTTTGGTCAAAAGATAAGTTTAACTTATTAGAAATTAAAAATTATCATTATTCAAAATATTTAATCCATTTTCCCAAATTACAATCATATAGTTGGGGAAAATTAATTTAAATTTAATCCTGCAGACATGTCACGACAATGGGTTTTTTAGTAAAAATGTTTAAATGTTTAAAGTGATTTCACATCAAACTTCAATGTAAAATTGGATATAATGAACTAAATTGTATTATTTTATTTATATATTATCTAAAAAAACTTTAAAATATAATAAAAATATAATTTAACTATATAAATACATTATATGAAAAAGATGTTTTGTAGTAAAATTCAATATTTGTCACTAGTCACCCAAAAATTATGTTTTTTAGAAAAATAAAAAGTATTAAACCTAAAATGAATTTGACATTATGAATTCAAAAATAATTTTTATTTTATAAAATTAAATTTAAAAAAGTTAATAAAATTAATTTTATTATAATTCATAAAAAGACATAAAAAACAGTTCACATGAGAAAATAGTATTTTCAAACATATAAAGACTTTACCAAAAGTTGTATATCTTTTTATATATATGTTTTATTTAAATAAAAATATAATAAACAATATTTTAAAATTATTTATCACTATTAATATTACTATGTATAATGACTATGTTATAACTATATCATTTAAATAATTATAATAATAAAATGTTGTTTCATTGAAGCTCAGTGTTGTGTATAGTGCAAGCCAAGTCGGTGTTATTTATAGCACAAGATTATCTTATTATATCATATCAATAATGTTTTAATTAGTGTCACATTAAATTCAATAAATAAATTAAAATTAATATATTAGAGAAAAAAAGGTTCATAAAAACATGAGGTGTTACATGATGAATGGAGGAAATACAAGGAATGTTACCACATGAGATGTTACTAAGTACTAAAGGGGGGGATTAGATACCACTTGTAGCACATAGAAGAGGTCAAGTAAGTATTATTTGATTGAACAATATGATCAACCATTTTCTATCAATCTGGATGAAGATGTAAAACATAGCGCTATATAGGAGGCGACCCATGTTTTTCTCTTTTCCAAAATTCTCATTTATTATTTCTAGTTTGTTTTAGGAAATAAAAATGGAATGCGTGGAAAATTTTCAGATAATCCTAACATTTTTGGTGAAATTTTTATTCTCCTATGTATTTGCTTTCATATTTATGATCTTTGGTTTTACATTCATGATATGATGTAGGTTCCCTTTGTCAGTGTGTAAATTTTATAGTTACATCATTTTTGGAGCTTCATCAAATACAATATGTACTCTCACATCTATCTACACTTACTCAGTGAAGTATTTTATTTTTTTATATTTAATTATTAAAAAGTCACTATGAAAATATAAATAACTAGAAAAAATGATTGAAAACTGAAGGGAAAAAAATAACACTCATGTCATTACTGAACCCACATAAAAGTGGTTGTATTTTTTCCATAACATCGTCATAGGCATACCACTTGTCCCCATGTGAAGTTCATGTACATAATTTCTATTTTACATGATTTTATAATTGATACCATAGTTTTAATGATTACTAATATTAGTCTATGTTTTGACAATCTTTTCCTAAAGATCATTTATTTTTAGACAATTATTTTTTATCATTCTCATTTGTCCTATACAAAATTATAGTTCCATGACCATGAGGATTATAGCCCATTTTTACATCATCTCGTGTTTACCTTTTACTAGAGGGAATCATGGGCATGTTATATTTTCTCAAACATTCCATGTTTTTCCATGAAATCTATAGGAAGTTTTAAAGTTCACTGAAATGAATGAAGAATTTGTTTTATTTATTTATCCCCATTGACCAAATGAGACACTTGAACATTTTCAACATTGTATAACCCTTATAATTCATGATGAATCCATTTAGTTATGAGCCTGCGTCCGACACCCTTCCCTTCCCATTTCTTGAATATTATTTTGAGGATTTTAAATCTAAGATTTAATCATGAATAGGGTTGTTTGAGGGATAATGATTCATTTTATGAACATGGATTGAAATTATCTCACCATGTTTTATGAGATAAATTTTTACAGTTTCTCTATTTATTTCATGTATTTTGATATGGGAATATAGATTATTTTTGGTTCTCATAATGAGTGCAATTGTGGTCATTAAGAAGTAAGCTACACCGTTAGGGATACCAATAAAAGTGATGACTAACTACTCCATGAGTTAGAGATTTTTTTATATGAATTACTTTGACGGAGAATCTACTGTGTGTGAGTTTCCTATTTATATTTTTAGGGATATTGTCTTATTTATATTTCACGGGGTTTGGGAGTTGATAATCACATGTTTACTTATCCATTATTTTTTGCATTAGTTGTGTCCTTAAAAAAACAAGATAAAAAAATATTATTCCATTTGGATTTTTATCTTCATGATGAGAAGAATTGTTTTAAGTATGGGGGAGTAGGATTTTGAGGGATACATTTGGATTTACACTTATCATGCATTTATTTCAAGATAAAACCCTCATTTCCCCCCAAAGTGTCAATTTATTTTGACCCACTGTCCCACAATATCAGATATATTTTGACCTAATGTGAATTACTCTAGATTGGTGCATTATTTTGATTTACAATAGGGGAGTTGTGAAATTAATATAAAGCCTATGGTAATGATGCATGTGTAAGAGAATTTAATATAGCTTTGATAAATTTTTTTGAGCGATGTGAGTGAGGTTGAGGTAGGTCACATGATTCATGAGTGTAGATATTTCACTTTGAGAGAATGTGAGTGGAAGGGAAACAATATTTTTATATTAGAGTGTTAAATGAAGCATTATATTTTATGGGTAAAAGGGATTGATATTTTTTTAATATATAATGTTTTATGTTATGATTTTTCTATGAGTCTAGTTATATATTATTTCTAATTGTTTTTCCTCGGAGATAAAAAGTTTTAAGGGTGAGGGATTTTATGCACATGAAATTAATGAAATTTTAATAAATTTTAAAAAATTTAAAATTAAATTTTCTAACCTCTTTATGTGTTTTGGGTACTTTTTGTAGTTTTTTATATTTTAGTTATATTTTTAGTTTTCAGTTAATTATATATTAATTTTACTAACTTATTATTTTCTTTAGTTTATTTTAATTTTATTAATTTTAGCACTATATTATTATTAGTAGTTTCACTAATATTGGTTTTATTTTTTAGTATATATATTATTATTTAACATTATAAGTATTAGTAGTATTAATTATTGTATTATTAGTTTATTAGTTTTATAATTTTTTTTAATATATAATGGTAGTGATATTATTATATGTATAATCATAATTTTATCTAATTATATATATATATATATATATTAGTTTTTATTTATATCTACACATATATATAACTATATAAAATTGTCTAATAATTATCAATTACTAGAGTTATTATAATATATATTTATATAATTCAATTATTATTATTATTATTATTATTATTATTATTATTTAACACATGTAGATAATTTTCCGTTTAAAGTGTGAATTTTATCTTTTTCCATTTTTTAATGTAGGAGATTTGGGCCTCCTTCTTCATATTCAGAACAGAAAAACCTATGAGGGCGACCACCCGCATCATCACTAGCAACCACCTCTCCTCTCTGGAAGTAGAACCATGACCATAGGCCACCTCTTCCTCTTTCATCGCACCACGCCTGACCGCCTCCTCTCCATCACTATACTCATGTGCAGCATCGCAACACATCATCCACCACCACTGCTATACCTGGTCTCACCCCTATAGTGCACATGATACCCCCATTACACTACCTGGTCCCTTCAGGACACCCCAACCAAGACAAGTTTCATTTCACTCCTCCCTGTGGTAAGCACCTGTGAGAAAGGCCACCACATACAACCTTCCTATGCAAGACCCCTCTCTAGCATGACCCTCAGCCCTCCCCCATCTCTAATGACACTATCATACATCCAAATCTCTAACACACTCTCCCCCATCACCCCTCCCCTCTCAATTGACCCACACCCCCTCTCTATTTTTGCCTCCTTCCCTGTAGTGAACAACCTGGCTAAGTGCCTCCCTCCCACTACAACACTACATTAGGCGACCAACTTGCACGCCTCCGCTACACACAACCATACTGCAAACATCCTCACCGTCCAATATCTTCTTCATCCCCTTTCACACAGTTATACATTAGTGAATTGGTTTTATTTTTGGTTTAGTTCATGGTCTGATCTCATTCACATCTAGTGGGATATTTCATGTGAAGTCGATACACATAGAGATTTGTTCACTTGAATTTGGAGATCAATGTTGTACAGTTAGATTGTAGACTGACACAATATTTATTTTGGTATCACAATTATGATTTTCATGATTTATTATTTTATAACCATGTATATGTTTTCATTTGGGATGTCAGGTTATTTTTATTGTTTGGGATGTTGACTGAGGAATTAAATTTTCTATGCATTCCATGTTTATGTTTTTATTTTTTGGTTAAATTTTCAATTGATTTTTTAGTGGAATTTTTATTTTCATTAATTATATTTGCATATAAATTAATTTTAAAAACTAAAATTGGTCATATTAATTTCTAGTTGATTCGGTGATACTGATAAGGTTAACGTTATTGGAAAATTATAGTGCAAATAGGTGGCACAACTTTGTGAGGAACAAAATCTATCATTTCACCGACTGGTTTGGTACTCGAACAAGTCTCCTAATTTATTTATAAAACTAGTTAAAAAGAATTTAAATAAATTATGAGATATAAAATGGGTGTCTAAAAAATGATTATGTTTTTGTAAATGGAGATAAATAGGCAGAATAAATAAGTAACCATAGAATTTTTTTTTGTGGATGTGTAGTAGTTTGATTATGATGATAGCATCCCGAAAATATTTTTATTGTAAAATTTATTCATATTTATTTAGTTTATTTTTTTCAAATAAATTATATTTTTATAAATTTTAGTTTTATAATTTTTTTTAAAAAACAAAAAAATTCCCACAATTAAAAACTCACCTAAATATTATTGAAAGATACATATTTAGTGAACTAGATCTCAGGATCTTTGTGGTTTGACCATGATCTACACATATGAAATATCCAATGGGTTATAAATATTTGAAAATTGTAAATCTACAATGAACATACTAGGTATACTTATCTCCAAGGATGTGTAGGCACTATCTTATGAGAGAGACCTTTATTGTTTACTCATACCACCAGAGTCTCATGTATATCTACACACTAAGATATCTAAACTTTAGACATAGGAGATGGTTGGATTTCTTATAGGAATATGACATTGAGATATTTTATACTCCAGGGAAGGAAAATGTGTTGATACATTCCATTAGCAAGAATCCCTTTTCATTCTTGGTGGAGGAGGAATATATAGAAATCCTAGAAATTTACACATGATTTTAATCATAATTAACCATCAAATACCAACCATGGATCATAAATACTAGTGTATTTAAAATAATAGGTACAAAAAATTAAAAACCTGGAAATAGAATAAAACATATTTATACTAATAATACCTAATAATCTCCTAACTTCTTTTAAGATCCTACATCTTTATTGGATAACCTGCAGAATGAATTGAGAAAAGGAATGAGCTAAAAAGACCAGTATTGGAATAAACATAGGAATAAGGCACAACACATGGGTTAGACTGCATGCCATGATGGCATAAAAAGAAATGGAACATGAATAAACATATGGATTCATAACATGTAGAACATGGGATCATGTAATCATTGAATAATAAGAATTTGGAAGCAATATATAACATGAAATAAACATGACTCAAGTTTAACTCCCAAGACTATATCACATGGTGGAAAAAGTAACATAATGGATTGGGTTTACTCCATAATCTCATACATGATGTCTCGTGAGTCTAAACATTACCCAATTAATTGGAGTGATATCTGGGCATACCCATTATAACATGTTCATGCATACGTGTTCCACATGATGAATCAAACATAAAGAATAAACATAAGGGTTACCCATGGAAAGAAATGAGGATCATAATCATGTCATAAGCCATAAACAAAGAGAATACCCTAATGGTTTCCATAAAAGAATGCATTTAAAAAATTAATGGACATTAATAAGGGAAACAATGTATATATCAGGGTAAATTATGTCTAAATGGAGTGAAAACATGTAAAAATAGTTTTAAGAAACTATATGAATGAGCCAATTTAGTGTGGTTTTAGGGAAATTGTTAAAAAGAATTTAATGAGGATAAATGAATAATTTTTGTATAAAATAATAAATGATTTAAGATAGTTTTTCATGATGAAATTATTTATTTTATATTTTTTTGTTTTAAAACATATTAAGTGATATACTTGAAAATGGGTAAGAAATTGGGAAGTTCCCTTTAATCATGCTTGCTTATCAGAATGAATTGAGAAAGTAACATGTTAAAACATGTATTTCCCCACAAAAGAAGGATGAAATGATCTAGATACAAAATTTTAGAAAATATACATAAAATTTATAATAATTACATAAAAATAATGAATAAATACATTGGTTTAAGAAAGAGGAAGGACAACCCAATGATAATTTGGAGGTTCAGAGAGATCCCTTACCTTATGTACAGTAGTGTACTACAGTAGAACTTAATATCTTTAATAATAAATATCCATTAATTACTTAATTTAGAACCTTATACACATATTTTTTATTTATTATAATTTTATTAAGTTCATTTATGGAAATTTTTATGAGTTACAACGCTTAATATTGTCATTCCAGAAGCATTCATTTCAAAGATTTCATGGCTGGTTTAATTGTGTATAATTATGGAAGATCTTATCAAATTTGAATAATTCTCCAGAAGTGTAAATAAATTTTATTAATATAATTCCCTAATAATAAATGTAACCATATATTATTTTGTTTTTAGATATGAGAATGATTCATTAGATAAAACGTTAATGATTAGTTTATTTTGGTGGTTTTTACAACCATCACAAACAAGTATCATTATATTTAATATTATGTTTATATTTTTTTTCCAAAAAATCAAATATTTACAATACACATATTATAATATTATTTAACCATAATAGTGGTTTTATAACTATCCTTTAAGGAGTTAATGAAAAAAACAGGTCATCTATGAAGGTAGTGAATCGACACATCATAGAAGATACTTTCATTTTTTAGAATAAAAATAGATAAGAAGAGATATGATGATGTATATTCCATTAAAAAATTTTTAGCATATGTGATACTTTATTTATCATTCCACTTATTATAGGGGATGTTAGTAAAGGATAACAAAAATAAAAGAAATTAAATGAGAAAAAATTGAGGATTTTACCTATTGAATGTTGTCTCTTTAAGAACCTCCTTAAGGTAATTGAGTTTGGTCTTTTGCTTAGACCAGACGCCCTTGGAAGTGGGTAAGAGTATTATGAAGTTAATTTGGTATAATTTATACAATATTAATGACTTGTAAGGTGTGGGGAGAATAGGTGGTGAGGCATGGTATTTATAGGGGAGGAGAGGGGTGTTTTTTTGATTATTATATTCAGTATTTTATTATTTTGGATCAACAACTTGAAGGGGATTTATTAACATGACTAAATATATTAAATAATTATTTAAAAAAATGATTTATTACATTATAAATTACTAAAAAGTTCATGGATTTAACTTATAATGTTAAATACCGTAAATTATCATATTTTATTATTCACAGAAATTAAACTATTTTAGGAAAATTATAAAAAATCACATGATTGTTTTTTGGAATTTTTGATTTCAAAAATGGAAACCATTTTATGAAAATAATTTTTTAAATATGAGAAATCTATTTTTTTAATAAAATCACCATTTATTTGAAAAATACCAATTTTAATATCATATTTCCATTTATAAAATGCATAAATTATATCGATACTTTCATAGGTGAGGTTACTATTCTATTTTCCGGATTTGTCTTCTTAATTTTCATATTACTGTTCCAACAGTTAGGATACTATTCCATCAATATAGGTTCTTTAATTTCTACAAATACCACATATTTTATTATTCATTTATTAGAATGATGTTTTTATTAGGTTCCCTATGTGATTTATGTGTTTTATACTATATAAATTAATTACAATAAGAGAATTTCCATTGATAAAATTTTGGGTCGTAACATTCTTCACCCCTTATGAAATTTTACCCTTGGAATTTAGTTTTACATAATAAGGTGAAAATGGATGAGGGTAATAATACTTCATTGCTTCCTCCAGTTCCCATGTCACTTCTTCTTATTTGTGGTTCCTCCATAGTACTTTGACTAGGTGAGTAGTCATGTTGCATAGAAATTTGTCTCTATGGTCCATGGTCTTCATTGGCTGGTCCTCGTAAGATTGTTCATCATCTAACTATACCACTTCTAAAATCAGTACATGTGAGGGATATGGTATGTACTTCCTCATGAAGGATATTTGGAATACATCATATACTTGAGACATGGTTTTTGGAAGTGTTAGTCGATAGACCACAACTTCGATATGATCATGTATCTCTAAGGGGCCAATATACCTAGAACTTAGCTTTCTTTTCATAACAAATCTCAAGACTCTCTTCCATAGAGATACACCAAGGAATAACATGTCTCCAACTTCAAACTCTAGGTCTCGTCACAGAATGTATGAATAACACTTATGATGTCTTTGGTCTACCTTGATGTGTTGATAAATGGGATTGACCTTTTCTGCCATTTCATTAACCATTTCAGGTACTCGAATATTACATTTAAAAATTTCATCTCAACATTCCAATGTTCTAAATTTTTTCCAATAAATGACGTCATATGGTGCCATATGAATGTTCTTGTGGAAATTTTTTTGTAGGAAAACTTGAACAGAGTTATATGTTTGTCCCGTCCTCCCTTGAAGTCTATTGAACATGATCTCAACATGTATTCCAGTGTTTTAATAGTCTACTCAAATTTCACATTAGTATGAGGATGATAAGACATACTAAAGTTCAAATCAGTGATTAGTGAATGTTGGAGACTCTTCTTGAACTTGGAGGTAAATCTCAGATCTTGATCAGATACAATCGATAATGGAAATCAATAAAGCCTCACCACTTCTATGATATATATTCATGCAAGTTGGTTGAGTGAGAAATCCTCTCAAAATTTAATAAATATAGTTGTCATCATAAGATGATCCACAACAAGCCATATGGAATTATTTACTCTAGATGTCTTCAGAAGTCTGGTGACAAAGTCCAAGGTGATGTTGTGCCATTTAAATGTTGGTATGGTTAATGGTGGCATCATCCCCTTATATTTTTTTTCTTTTTTCCTTCCCTTGCTGACATAATAGGAACTTTGATATATATTCAATGATCTCTTTCACCATATTGTCTCACTAATAGTGATCTTGGATATCTCGATACATATTTGTGCTCCTTATGTTACTAGATAATCTTTATCTATGTGTGTCATTAAAAAGAGGTTTCTTTATCTATAGATTGGATGGTACACATAATTGTGACCCAAATCAAACAAATCCTCCCTCATCAATTTTGAACTTTGAGGATATCCCATTTTGTAAATCTTCCACATTTTTATGAATTTCCTCATAATTTCTTTGATCATCCTTTATTTTATCAATAATGTATGGTTTAGAAATAATTTGAGAAATTATTGATGATGTTCTTTCATTATGGATTCCCAAGTTTATCCTTTGGAGTTTGAAGGATATTGGATCTTTCTAAATTCTCATAATTGATAAGGTTCCAGGATCATGTCTACTTAGAG
This sequence comes from Viscum album, assembly GCA_963277665.1. Classification (NCBI taxonomy): domain Eukaryota; kingdom Viridiplantae; phylum Streptophyta; class Magnoliopsida; order Santalales; family Viscaceae; genus Viscum; species Viscum album. The sequence continues at coordinate 62,539,109 of OY728165.1, read as the reverse complement.
CAACCTATACTTTATTTGATTTACTAGGATTATAGTTGATTGAGAATTCATAATCCTTAATTATCTCTAAGAATATTCACTAGATCATATTAAGATCCTTCTATTAAAATATATATATTTAGGCTCTTATGATCAGTATAAATATCACACTTCTCACCATAGAGATAATGACGCCAGATCATCAATGTGAAGATCACAACATCCAACTCCAGATCATGTGCGAAATAGTATTTCTCATGAATTTTAAACTACCTTGATGTGTAGGATATAAATTTATCATTTTTCATTAGTAAACATCCTAATACCTTCTTTTAATAATCACTATATACCACAAAGAGTTTCCCACTTGTCTGTAGTGTACGTAATGGGGAAATGATAAGCCACATTTTCAAATCTTTGATATAGTCTTCACATTCACTAGTCAAGAAAAAATTAAATACCTTCCAAATTATCATGGTTAGTGGGTTTAAAAATCATGATAATTTCTTCAAAAATCATCTGTAACATCCTTCTAGACTAGGACAACTATGGATCTCCATGAAAAATTTTGGCATATGCCACTCTTCAATTAACTTTTTCATAGAAGAGTCCACATATATTCCTTTAATGGTGATAAAATTCAACAAAAATTATACTTCCTCTATCCAGAACTCACATTTACTACAATTTACATATAGTTTATCCCTTCATAAATTCTTTAGCATAATATTCATATGCTCCTCGTGTTCCTCCTTACTCTTGGAGTATATTAGAATATCACATATAAATACTCTCACAAATTTTTTGTGTTAATATTTAAAGACTCTATTCATTATGTCCATGAATATTCCTTGAGAATTAGTGAGTCCTAAAGGAATCAATATGAACTCATAGTGTCCATACCTCATTAGAAATACATTCTTAAGAATATCTTTTTTGTCACCCTTAATTGGTGATAACCCAACCGAAGATCCACTTTTTGGAAATGATTGGCCCCATATAGTTGATCATATAATCCATCTATACATAGAAGGGGAAACATTTTCTTTATCATGATTTTGTTGAGTTCAAGTTAATCAATGCATAGGAGAATTGATCCATCATTCTTTTTGAAAAAGATGACCGACGAACACCACAGTGATGTACTCGGGCATATAAAACCCTATTCAAGATTTCTTGTAGCTTATTATTTAGTTCTTATAACATAATAGTGTCCATTATATAAAAATTTATTTATATAAAAAGAGATACATGAATAAGTTCAACTGAGAACTCAACTTCTCATTCAGGAGGAAGACCAACCAATTCTTCAGGGAAGACATCAGTGTATTCCCTCACAATGGAAATGTCTTGGAGTATGATTCCCTTATTTATCTCAATAATTGGAGATAGATATTCTTGATCTTAATGCAATAGTATCTACAATTGAGGTTCTGATTCTAAATTATATTCATCCTTCTCCTTACACTTATATAGAATTGGAGGATGCCTAGGGATGTGAAGAGTGATCTCCATATCCTAATAGTTGATATTAGGTTTGTATAAAGACACCCAATCCATGACCAATATAACATCAAAATCCACTAAATGAAGTAAGAAGATATTTTCTAAGAGGTTCAATCCAAAAACATTAACTAGGGAGGAGTTATATACTTTGGATGAAATAATTTCCCCATTTTATATTCTCCTAGATAAATCAACATCCATATTTTTAGGTGGGTTTTGAATAGTTTTACTAAAAATGAACGATATGAAAGAATTCATAAGACCAGAATCAAATAGTAAAATATTAATTCTTGAATGAATAACTATCAAAATATATCATTGTCAGGATCCACCTCAATAGTAGTGATAGAAAACTACCTTCCTTGTTTCCTTGGAGGTTGTTGTTGTTGGATTCCTCTAACAACCCTTAGATTAGGGAATTAGATCACATAATGATATTGTTACTTATATTTGAAACACTATACTATAGGTTGAGTGTTTAAATGAACCATTATATCATCTTATGAATTTATGGGATTATTTACATCACATCCAAAAAAATTCCCGATGCCCTTCTCTTTCACATTTGATGCATTTTCTGTATCCCTTTTTAAAATTCCTAGGATGCTTCTTCTCACACTTTTGACATGTGAGATGTTCGGTTTTCTTTCCATAATGAGATTTATCTATCGATCCTCCTATATTAAACTCCATTTTCTTCTTTTTATCTCTATTCCCGCAAGACCACGAAGAGTCTCTGATCTCTATTTCAACCTTAAGGGAACATCATAAAATATACTCTTAACCATCAAAGACTTGAATCTTCAAGACTTTTCATAGACTCTCATTTCTTCCACTAAAGAAGCGATCCATCTTTCTTTTAGTGTTCATGAAGAAACATAAGGTGTATCATGAAATCCTTGTGGAGTTTACTTCATACATCAAAATATACTAATCATCCTTTTACTTCAATCTGAGGAACTCCCTTTCAATATTAATATGAAGAGTTTGGGGAAAATATTTATTGAAAAGTATTTTTTTGAATGTTTCCCATTCCAAGGAATTAATTTCCTCTTTAGAAATTATGATTTTGATCAGTTTCCATCATTGATCATCTTACCCATAACATTGATAAACTACCAAAATGACTTTATCTTCTCCTAGGCATTGAAGGATAGAGAATATATTCTTAATAGAGTTAATCCATTTTTCTAAAATAAGGCGATCAGAAGATCCACTAAAGATAAGAGACATTTTTTTATACAGGATTTGACCAGATTTTGCTCTTTCATAGCAGAAGGAGGAAATTTTACATGATTCAAGTTATTATTCATTACTTCATCCAGTTGTTCTAGTACATTCATGAATTTTTTATCCCCCTTTCCCATCATATTTGGCATTTCATTTGGGAAATAGTCACATTACCTATCACATTGATTGTTGGAATGATTTATCCTATTTATAGGAAATAAATAAAAATATAAAGTACAATAATAAGGTATTTAATACCAAGCTAAAAATATTTTTAAAATAAACTTTCAACATATAAGGATAAATATGTAAATCAAAATTATATCCTAACTTGTGATTCTCTAAATTTCAGTCTTGGTTATCCATGGTGATAGAATTAACCATATGGTTCCCACATAAGTTTTCTATTCCTAATCTCTAAAAATAACAATAATGTGCTCTAATACCAACTATTACCACCCTATCCTTTTACACACATTTTTAATCATAATTAAATATCAAATACAAACCAAGGTTCTTAAAGTCTAGACTCTTTGTAATAATATGTACATAAAATTAAAAACCTGGAAATAAAATAAAAAAAATTATATTAATCATCTATAATTATCTCTTAATTTTTTTTGAGATCATATATCTTCCTTGGATAACCTGGGGAATAAATAGACAAAAGGGAGATGCTAAAAAGCATAATATGGTAATAATCATAGGAATAAGGCACAACACATGGTATAGAAGTTATAACACGATGGAATAAAGAGGTATGAAAGACAAATAAATGTACTAAATAATAACATATAGTACATGGGATCATATAATCATGGTATCATAGTAATGTGATAGAAACACATAAAATTCCATAAACATGAGTCAAGACTAGCTTCCAAGATTATATCACATGGTGGAGAAAGTCACATAATGGATTAGGTTTACTCCCTAATCCCATACATGACATCTCATGAGACTAAACATTATCCAGTGAATTGGATCACTATCTAGGTGCACCCATAATAACATGTTCATTCATATGTATTACACATTAATAATAAAAGATAAGAAATAAATATAAGGGTTACCCATGGAAAGAAATGTGTATCATAATCTTGTCATAAGGAATAACCAAAGGGAATATAATAATGGTGTCCCCGAAAGAGTGGATTTAAATCATTACGAGACAGTAATAGGTAAAAAAGGCATAGATAATGGTAAATTATGTCCAACTGGATTGAAAACATGTAAAAATAGTTTTAAAGAAACTTAGAAATGAGCCACTTTAGTTCGATTTAATGGAAAATGTTAAAGAGACTTTAAAGAGGACAAATGAATAATTTTGGTATAAAACTAGAAATGAATAAAGATATTTTTTCATGATTAAATTAGTTATTTTATAAATATACTAGTTGGTTAAAAACAAATTAAGGGATGTACTTGAAAATGGGTATGAAATTGGAATGTTCACTTTAATCCGACTTGCTTATCTGGAGGAACTGAGAAGGAAACCTTTTAAAACATATATTTCCCCATGAAATAATGATGAAATGATCTAGATACCTAATTTTATAACATATAAACATAATTTAATAGATTTACATAAGAATAATGAAGAAATAAATTGGTCTAAGAAAGATTAAGAGTAACCCAAAGGTAACTTGGAGGTTCGAAGAGATCCCTTACCATATGCACAAAAGTGTTAAGCACCTACACTTAATTTCTAGGATAATAAAATTAGATCCATTAATTACTTAATTAAAAACCTTATACAAATAAATTTTATTTCTTATAATTTTATTAATTTCATTTATGGCTATTCTGACGAGTTATACTGTTTAATATTATCGTTCTGGAAGCATTTGTTTCAAGGATTTTAGGGTCGGTTTAATTCTGTATAATTATGGAAGTTCAATTTAAAATTAGAATAATTATCCCAAAGTTGAAATAAATTATATTAATATAACTAAAAAATTTTAAATTGTCCCATATATCATTTTTTAGATATGAGAAGGATTAATTAGATAAAATGATAATGATTAGTTTCTTTGGTGGTTTTTATGACTACCAAGAACTAGTATCATTTTATTTTATATTATGATTATAGATCAGTTCCATAATAATAAATAAGTTATAACATACATATTATAATACTATTTAACCATAAAAACGGTTTTATAACCATCCATGAATATTGTAATGAAAAACCAAAACATGTTATCCATCAAGGAAGTGAATCGACACATCACAAACAATGCTTTCATTTTTTATGATAAATGGATGGGTGAAGAGATCAGATGATGAATATTAAATAAAAATAAAATTATAGTATATATGATACTATGTAACACCCCAAGCTTCCACGATACGCTTCTCATTCAATAATGCAATGGCTTGCATTGTACGCAACTTCGAGTTCTAAAACACAGCGACTAATCAAAGTAGCTGTTATGAATAGTAATAACCACTTTATAAAATTATAGAAATTTTATATTTCAAAATGGACTTCATTTTTGGATTCGGAATATCGAAATTTTCCTATGTTGAATTTTTGGTATTTTTCTGAGAACTTCTAATTTTTTATGAATAGTGAAAAATACTTAAAAACAACTTTTTTAATCAAAATAATTTATAGTGATAAATTATAATATTTAGTGGTTTTAAAGTATAATTAGAATATATTTTTACCATTTTATCCAATGGTGTTCATTAGAATGAATTTAACATTGAAATTGGACTTAAACAATTGCCAATCTTTTGATATAAATTGTTTCTTAAAAACACGCTATTTGTTGTGACAGCGGGAATTAATTATAAAATTAATTAATGAAACTTATATGTTTGGAATATTGTAAAATAGGAATCATTTTTGAATTCGGAATATCATTTATAGATTAGGGTGAAATTTTGGCATTGTTCTGAAAAACTTCAAATTTTGATGAATAGTGAAACCACTAAGTGGTAGTTAAATAATTGATTTTTCGTTTAAATGAAATATTACCACTTCTGTGGTTTGATTTTCAAAAATCCGACATACATGGTTGTAATTAAGAAGTAAAATTTGGTTCAATGAGATTAAAATAAATTTTTGGTGAATAGTAACTTTTAAGTTCTTAATCGCGATTAGAGGTAATTAGTGTAGTTTAAGGTAAAAATAATGTTTTAATAATATGAGATGAGCTTGACACATGTCCTACCCTCATTGGATGTGTCATGGCCGACCAATACAATCCATGAGTCAAATTGGGGACCCCATGGAGCCACTTTAGTTCGAAAATGACATAAATACCTTTTATTTAATGTTAAAGTAAAAAAATGACAGAAACATGAAATGTTTTACTAAAACAATTTTTACATGGGGTTATACAAGTCATATTTTTGACTATAAATAGTCATTGGAATGCTAAAAAGATTTCCTACATCATAGTTTTTTTTTATAAATTTTAGACGTTAAATAAATTAAATTATTTATGACATCACTATGATGCAGCGATGACCTCATTATTTAACGATTTTAATAAAATGAAAAGATAATGTACAATCCAAGGATTAAAATTGTCCAAGGACTATTGGATGGGTATATTTCGAACCCTTATCACCTTATCCACGAATTATATAAGTGTGGGACCTTTAGAATCCGAAAAGCATTGTATAAAAATGTAAAATTTCATTACTTTCCAAAAGTGCCCCTCCTCTCCACTTATAAAAGGCCCCCACCACTCCCACCTCATTCACACATTCAAGACATTTGGCTCGGCCAACATCTGCCCAAATACTATCCCAACCTCCCCCTATTACTCCTAGAAGCCTCACTTTGGGAAGAAGTCTTCCCAAGGAAGCCTTTGGCTCAAATCAAAAGAGTTACCCAATTTTAAGGTAATGTCTTCTCTTATGTTATTTTGTTTTATTTTGCTTATCCAAACCCCTAAACTCTTTTTATTCCTTTCTTTTGAAACAAAACCAGTATACTCAATATACTAGGATGTTGTTATAATGAGTATTCGAGCTACACTTACACACACCTACATCTAATGGTTAAAGAACATACGGTTTCTGTGGATGGAGAATATCTGCCTCACAAAACGATGATTGTTCAACCCTCATAAAACACCTTCAAAGGTAGCCATTAAGATGTCACTCTATTTATAAATGATATATAATATGTTTATGTTTTAATTATTCTTCTGTATTTCTCATTTAAGGCATACTTTATGATTTCCATTATGGGTAAACGCGATAATTTCATTTTAGGAAGTGCGGACTACCGCCCCCTCAAAGTGATTTGAATCGTCAATGCCATATGTGGGATGTATAAAGGACGGAGTAAATGGTATTATACACTATATTATACTGGAATTATAATATACCTTTATATCATTATTATTTCATTAAATACAAAATAGAAATGAAAGTAGCGTTCATGCGTACGTAGGGCTTACCGTCGCCATGAACGATGCATTTCATTTCTTACCTCTAAATGTTACGTAATATTATAAATGAATGTTTATACTGGATATATATGATATATATGACATCTAAATCATGAATATATTTCTGGAGATAATGAATATTCTACCACATAAACAACTTGTAATTATAAGAAGTTTATTGTTGACTCAAGTTCCAAAGATCGAGAAAACGACCGTTATTAACTTAAATAATTACATAATGTTCATATCATTGTAATAATTGATATAAAAAGGATAATGAAATTGAAAATGGTTCTTAATAAGGTATATATTAAATCTAGTTTATTATTCAGGAGGTTAAAGAATAGTTGAGTCAAGTCAGACACGAGGTATGGGAACTTCTTAACCCAATTTCTATTCATTGGGTTAATCTCCTACTTTCAAATTATTTTATGATATTATTATGTCCTATCATGTAATTGTACATTATTTATGTGTACTTATAGTGAATACACATTATAGATGTACTTTATTTAAAAAAAATGATCTTCTAAGGACTTCGTCTCAATCCCCTTTCATTGAGGCATATTTGGTTTTATACACAACTTTCTTTTATATGGTGTATAAACCCCATTGACTTTTACGTTTATTCAAAAGAAATAATTTTTATACAGAGAATTTTACTAAATGACAAAAAGGGAATGTTTTTTTGCATACTTATGCGGCTACAACGACTTCTCCACCTCCTTGACCATTATTTGAGTTTCGACTTCCTCTACAAGCCATCATTTTTTTTAATGAAAAATAAATACAAAGTTTTAACTTTGTCTTTTATTTTGGTATTTAAAATGGTTTTGAAAGAGTTTTTATTATATCAATGTGTTGTATTGGTATCTTGTGATTGAAATGTGAAATGTTATGTTTCCTTTATGCATGTTTTATGTGATACGATTATGTTATGGTTTATGATATGTTTAAACCTATTCATATGAGGAATGTATTGGACTTAATAAGGGACGGGTGGAGCCCGCTATAGCTCCTCGATGCATCTATAGGTCTCATGAGACAACTAGACGTGGAATTGGCCGAGGCCCTTTCCCAATTTGATTTATGGTTTTGGCCGAGGCCTTAATCATTTTAGACTTCTTGGCCGAGGCCTTGACAAAATGCTTCAGAATGTCTGACATTATACATTCTCTCGTTATGAAAGTGGTTATTGATATTGCATGAGATTATTCGACCAGCAGAATATCCATGTGAAGAAGTGAATGGTATTATCTCATTTTACTTTTTCCATATTATGTTGGTATTCAAGTTTAAAAGGCTTTTGTTTTAGTTATACAGTGCCTTAAATTTTTATGTTTATTTATGAAAGCTTTCGCAATATTGTTATCCTTACTGAGCATCTGAGCTCACCCCTTTCAATGTTTTAATATTTTCTAGGATGTGAAGAAATATTTTATGAATGACCTACAGGGATAGTCAGAAGAGGATATGAGTGTGGACTATAGAGACTTTGTTATTGTAGTTTTTCACCTTATGATGTAATGTAACATTTATGAATGTATATAGTGTTTCTAAGGCTACTAAACTAATCGGTCTTTCGAGACTTGATCTTTTGTGATCATGCCAATGTTACGAAGTAATGCACCGACTCTGGGAAGCTGGGGTCGGGGCGTTACAGTTGGTATAAGAGGCAGTTTAGTACTAACCTTGGAAGCTAGATTTAGATAAACTCTGATTAGAGAACATAGCCCGAAGATAGACTTTAAGGATTAGTATAGAAGAACTTCCTAGAATTTTGGTATTGTAGAGATTTTGTGAGTTTTACGAGCAATAAATCCCTATCTAGATACGAGAAAGTAGAGGATGCTCTGGCACAGATGTACCTAGGGGTAAAACCCGAAAACACCGCTTTGAGCTAGACTCGAACGGGAACTGGTGCACGACAATGGGCCTTGCTGCACTCTTGGTTACGACACTCCCGGGGGATATGCTTAGGATAATTCTCATTTTCTTTACAAACCACTATAAAGGGTTATGAGTATATACTTCCTCAAAGAAAATATATTTATGGATTATATCCATAAATAGTTCAATTTATGTTAAGTATCTTACAAGTATGGAATTATGTATTTTGATTCATAAACTAATATAGTTTATTCCATTGTTTATAAATGGCGCCTAGTGGAAGGAATGGAAATCGTATCAATGCACGCACTCCGTGCAAGGATTTCCCTCCTGCTCAAGATAATTATTGTGGAGCTGGAGATACAACTGATGCTGATCAACTTATTACCATACCAGGACAACTCACTCAGGTTATGAATAATAACCTTACTCGTATGGAGCACCCTGATCCGCAATGTGGAGGATCAATGTTAGACCGCTTCATGAGGCAACAACCACCAACATTTAATGGGGGTACAAATCCATTAGTAGCTGAGCAATGGATAAACTCCTTAGAGAAAATATTCCATGCCTTGAGGAGTAGTGAAAGGGAAAAGTTTATCATGGCAGTTTACCGCCTCACTGGAGATGCTGATCAATGGTGGTCATTGATTCAAAACACTAAAGAAGATAATGAAATATCTAATATGGAATAGAGGGAGTTCAAATATCCTTTCTTAGAAAAATACTTTCCTCATGACCATAGAGCAGATATGGAAAGGAAATTTCTGAGTCTGAAACAAAAGGAGGATGAGAATGTTGCAAAGTATGAGGCCAACTTTACAAGGTTAGCGAGGTATGCTGCAGATTATATACGTAACCCAAGAGGTAATATTGATCATTTCTTTGATGGGTTAAAACCATTTCTCCATCGAGCTTTAGTATCACAATAGTTCTGAACATACGAAGATATTGTCTCATGTGCTATCAAGACAGAAAAGAAATTCTCTAAGTCTTATGACAACAAAGTAAAGCAAGAGAAGAAGAGAACGATGGAACAAGAGACAGATAAAGGGAAAAATGGAAAGAAGGATTTTCCATTATGTGATAATTATGGGAAGAATCACCCTAGAACTTGCCTAAAAGGAATGGGAGTTTGTTATAAATGTGGAGAAAAAGGTCACCAGGCGTGTGATTGCAAGGGAAAGAAAGAGGCTATCAATGTTGAATGATACAATTGTAGGGAAATGGGGCATTATGCAAATGAATTTCCTAAGCATCAGGGAAACTTACCTCAGAAAAGGCCAAGGGAACAAGGCCAATCTTATGCTGTGACTACAGTTGAAGTGGAATAATTAATGTATTGGTGCTTTTGGACTCATGGATTATATTCTGGTTATTAGAATAATTTGATATATATTTAAGGATTGTACTGCAGTACTTGTTGATTTCAGTAAGGTTTTAATATGATGACGGTAATTATATTTTTAGTATGTGACAATAAGAGAAACATTACTTTGTTTGGGGAATATGATAAATTGATTTTGAAATTAAGAGACCTTTTAGAGAAAGTCTGGACAAAGGTATAAAGGTTGGAGTGGATTAAGTTGATCTTTGGATAGTATTGTTTAATGTTAAAACATTTCTGAAGATTATTTTTGGAAAAATATAATAGTATAGTTTTAGGAAAAGAACAACCTATAGGGTGGGGCATAACCCATCGCGTCGGACAAGGGTGTAGGAATCGAACCCACAACCATAGTGCGATAGGCCTTTATTTCCTACCACTAGCCTACATGAAGTCCCTGGTTATTACAAAATAATTTTACTAATCTAAATGGTATGTGTTATCATTTGGAACCTTATACAATTAGGATAAGTATAATATTTTTGAGTTCTATTATCTTTTTGAGTGAAAGATGAGTTGATGATTGAAACTCTAATTGTCAAGCATAAATATATATATACCTATCTCTTATTCAATGAATGAATTAATTCTTAAACTTTAGTAAAGGGATATTAAAACAAAAAAATGTGTTATCCTAATACCTTATGTCTTGTTGAACTGATGATATTTTAAATCAACATAGATTGAAGGCTTTGAGGCCCTCAATTTGACAGTTGATTGTGATTGATGACCTCAACCACCCCCTTCAAATATTTACGTTTTTCCTCCAATTATATGTCTCTAATTTCCACCAATGTTCTCCTAATCGATATCATAATTGGGTGGTGACTTTTTCATTTCCCTTTCCCTCTTATTAAGGCTAAATTTTATTAATCTTATTTCCGATGTGGGTTTTCCACAAAGGTATTTTCTATTTTCAACCTTTTAATTTAAAAGAAAAAATTTCAAATTGCGAGGACACAATTTATTGAAGGAGGGTAGAATGTAACACCCCAAGCTTCCACGATACGCTTCTCATTCAATAATCCAATGACTTGCATTGTACGCAACTTCGAGTTCTAAAACACAGCGACTAATTAAAGTAACCATTATGAATAGTAATAACCACTTTTTAAAATTATAGAAATTTTATATTTCAAAATGGACTTCATTTTTGGATTTGGAATATCGAAATTTGCCTATGTTGAATTTTTGGTATTTTTCTGAGAACTTCTAATTTTTTATGAATAGTGGAAAATACTTAAAAACAACTTTTTTAATCAAAATAATTTATAGTGATAAATTATAATATTTAGTGGTTTTAATGTATAATTAGAATATATTTTTACCATTTTATCCAATGGTGGTCATTAGAATTAATTTAACATTGAAATTGGACATAAACAATTACCAATCTTTTGATATAAATTGTTTGTTAAAAACACGCTATTTGTTGTGACAGTGGGAATTAATTATAAAATTAATTAATGCAACTTATATGTTTGGAATTTTGTAAAATAGACATCATTTTTGAATTCGGAATATCAATTATAGCTTAGGGTGAAATTTTGGCATTGTTCTGAAAAACATCAATTTTTGATGAATAGTGAAACCACTAAGTGGTAGTTAAATAATTGATTTTTGGTTTAAATGAAATATTACCACTTATGTGGTTTGATTTTCAAAAATCTGACATACATGGTTGTCATTAAGAAGTAAAATATGGTTCAATGAGATTAAAATAATTTTTTGGTGAATAGTAACTTTTATGTTCTTAATCGCGATTAGAGGTAATTAGTGTAGTTTAAGGTAAAAATAATGTTTTAATAATATGAGATGAGCTTGAAACATGTCCTACCCTCATTGGATGTTCCATGGACGACCAAGACAATCCCTGTGTCAAATTGGGGACCCCATGGAGCCACTTTAGTTGGTAAATGACATAAATACCTTTTATTTAATGTTGAAGTAAAAAAATGACACAAACATGAAATGTTTTACTAAAACAATTTTTACACAGGGCTATACAAGTCATATTTTTGACTATAAATAGTCATTGGAAAGCTAAAACGATTTCATACATCATAGTATTTTTTTATAATTTTTAGACGTTATATAAATTAAATTATTTATGACATCATTATGATGCAGTGATGACCTCATTATTTAACGATTTTAATAAAATGAAAAGATAATGTACAATCCAAGACTTAAACTTGTCCAAGGACTGTTGGATGGGTAGATTTAGAACCCTTATCACCTTATCCACTAATTATATAATTTTGGGACCTTTAGAATCCGAAAAGCATTGTATAATAATGTAAAATTTCATTACTTTCCAAAAGTGCCCCTCCTCTCCACTTATAAAAGGCCCCCACCACTCCCACCTCATTCACATTTTCAAGCCATTGGGCTAGGCCAACCTCTGCCCAACTACTCTCCCAACCTCCCCCTCTTACTCCTAGAATCCTCACTTTGGACAGAAGTATTTCCAAGGAAGCCTTTGGCTCAAATCAAAAGATTTACCCAATTTTAAGGTAATGTCTTCTCTTATGTTATTTTGTTTTATTTTGCTTATCCAAACCCCTAAACTCTTTTTATTCCTTTATTTTGTACCAAAAACAGTATACTCAATATACTAGGATGTTGTTATAATGATTATTCGAGCTACACTTACACACACCTACATCTAATGGTTAAAGAACATACAGTTTCTGTGGATGGCGAATTTCTGCCTCACGAAACGATGATTGTTCAACACTCATAAAACACATTCAAAGGTGGCCATTAAGATGTCACTATATTTATAAATGATATATAATATGTTTATTTTGTACTTATTCTTCTGTATTTCTAATTTATGGCATACTTTATGATTTCCATTATGGGTAAATGCGATAATTTCATTTTAGGAAGTGCGGACTACCGCCCTCTCAAAGTGATTTGAATCCTTAATGCCATATGTGGGATGTATAAAGGATGGAGTAAATGGTATTATACACTATATTATACTGGAATTATAATATAACTTTATATAATTATGATTTCATTAAATATGAAATAGAAATGAAAGTAGCGTTCATGCGTACGTACGGCTTACCATCTCCATGAACGATGCATTTCATTTCTTAACTCTAGATGTTACGTAATATTATAAATGAATGTATATAATGGATATATATGATATATATTACATCTAAATCATAAATATATTTCTGGAGATAATGGATATTCTACCAGATAAAAAACTTGTAATTATAAGAAGTTTATTGTTGACTCAAGTACCAAAGATCGACAAAACAACCGTTATTAACTTAAATAATTACATAATGTTCATATCATTGTAATAAGTGATATAAAAAGGATAATGAAATTGAAAATGGTTCTTAATAAGGTATATATTAACTCTAGTTTATTATTCAGGAGTTTAAATAATGGTTGAGTCAAGTCAGACACGAGGTAAGGGAACTTCTTAACCCAATTTCTATTCTTTGGGTTAATCTCCTACTTTCAAATTATGTCATGATATTATTATGTCCTATCTTGTATTTGTACATTATTTATGTGTACTTATAGTGAATACACATTATAGATGTACTTTATTTTAAAAAAATGATCTTTTAAGGACTTCGTCTCAATCCCCTTTCATTGAGGCATATTTGGTTTTATACACAACTTTCTTTTATATGGTGTATAAACCCCTTTGACTTTTACGTTTATTCAAAAGAAATCCTTTTTATACGAATCGTTTTACTAAATAAAAAAAAGGAATGTTTTTCATTCTGTACTTATGCGGCGACAAGGACTTTTCCACCGCCTTGACCATTATTTGAGTTTCGGCTTCCTCTACAAGCCATCATTTTTTTACTGAAAAATAAATACAAAGTTTTAACTTTCTTTTATTTTGGTATTGAAAATGGTTTTGAAAGAGTTTTTATTATATCAATGTGTTGTATTGATATCTTGTGATTGAAATGTGGAAATGTTATGTTTCCTTTATGCATGTTTTATGTGATACGATTATGTTATGGTTTATGATATGTTTAAACCTATTCATATGAGGAATGTATTGGACTTAATAAGTGACGGGTGGAGCCCGCTATAGCTCCTCGATGCATCGGTAGGTCTCATGAGACAACTAGACGTGGAATTGGCCGAGGCCCTTTCCCAATTTGATTTATGGTTTTGGCCGAGGCCTTAATCATTTTAGACGTCTTGGCCGAGGCCTTGACAAAATGTTTCAGAATGTCTGGCATTATACATTCCCTCATTATGAAAGTGGTTATTGATATTGCATGATATTATTCGATCAGTAGAATATCCATGTGAAGAAGTAAATGGAATTATCTCATTTTACTTTTTCCATATTATGTTGATGTTCAAGTTTAAAAGCCTTTTGTTTTAGTTATACATTGCCTTAAATTTTTATGTTTATTTATGAAAGCTTCCGCAATATTGTTATCCTTACTGAGCATCTGAGCTCACCCCTTTCAATGTTTTAATATTTTCCAGGATGTGAAGAAATATTTTATGATTGACCTGAAGGGATAGTCAGAAGAGTATATGAGTGTGTACTATAGAGACTTTTTTATTGTAGTTTTTCACCTTATGATGTAATGTAACATTTATGAATGTATCTAGTGTTTCCAAGGCTACTAAACTAATCGGTCTTTCGAGACTTGATCTTTTGTGATCATTCCATTTTTACGAAGTAACGCACCAACTCTGGGAAGCTGGGGTCAGGGCGTTACATACTAGATTTATCATTCAAATTTGGATATGGTATGTGAGTAGAGGATAAGAAATTAAAATAAATTAAAAGAGAAAAACTTGATGATTTTACCTCTTGAACATCGTCTAATTGAGAACCTCCTTAAAGAACTTGGGTTTTGTAATTTGTTGAAACAAAAAGCCCTTAGACATAAATATAAGTACTGGGAAGGTAATTGTGTATTATTTTAACAATATTAAATGCTTAGATGGTGTGAGTAGAATAGGTTGTGAGGGGTGGTATTTATAGGGGATGAGAGGGGTGTTTTTTATTATATTCAATAATTTATTATTTTGGCTCTAGACTATCAATAATGTTAATTTACATGAATAAATATAGTAAATGGTTATAGAGAGTTCAAAATAATGGGTTCTTACATCACAAATGACTCAAAAATTCATGTATTTAACTTATAATGCTAAATATTGTAAATTATCATATTTCACTTTTCACAAAAAATAAACTATTTTATAAAAAATACAAAAAATTAAATTAACCATTTTTTGACATGTACTATTCAAAAATAGAATCTATTTTATGAAAATTACCTTATAAATATTAGAAATTTATTTTTTAAATAAAATAATTATTTATTTGAAAAATATTGATTTTAATAGTATAACCGATTTTATGAAACTTTGAAAATTTTATTAAGGTCTCATAAAATTACGTTAGTAATGTATTAAAAAAATATTAATTTATGAATATATTTTATGAAAATAAATTTTATTTCATATAATTATATTAATTATAAAGCTATAAATAAACATTTACATTTTACAAAAATACCAATCATTAATTTATTATTTTTAAAACATTTTTTTACTTAAAAAGGGATATAATTATATCATATTTCTATTTATAAGATACCTAAATTTTATTTATACTTTTATAGGTGAGGATATTATTCTATTGGTCATAATACTATTCCTAATGGTTATATTACTATTCAAATGGTTATGTTAGTACTCCAACGGTATAGGATCTTTAATTTTTATAAATACCACTTATTTCATTCTTATTTTATTAGAATTATGTTTTTATTGGGTTCTATATGTGATTTATGTGTTTTATAATATATAGAATAATTATAAGAAGTGAAATTCAATTGATAAAATTTTGGGTTGTTACAGCATCAGAACAATTGTGTAGTTACCTCAACCCCAATAGACACGGGCCAGTTTTTACTTTATTACATTGGAATAAGATACAATGAATCAAATTAGAAAGGACCTAATAGTTTATTATTCATGGTAAACTAGATTCATACTTTATATTATCATTATAATTGAAAACATAAAATACTCTTGGTATTTTCTTTTGGATTTACATTATTCCCCATATAATATCTCTACATATCAATCACAAAACAGTTCATGGTATCCTGGGGAAAATTAAACATATGAAATGGGTGATCTCAAATTCTCAGTAAGGGTAAGTGTATAATGGAAGCTATGAATAAATAATGAACAATCAATATGGGAAGGTAAATAATTGAAGCACATTCCATTTAATCAATAACTTTTGCCTAATATGGAAGAAATAAATCATGATAAAATAATTCCATATAAATAATCACATGAGCTTGAAAACATAACCATGGATATTATAACTAATCATATAATCATATAGAATATTAACAACTAAATTCATAATGATGGAATGTATAATTCTAAACATTAAAAAAAAATCCTCGAGGTCTTGTGCCAAGAAATCTAAATAAATGGGTGAGGCCACGACCAAAACCTAAAATAGTTTGTCTCATGAGACCTATCAATGAATCAAGATAATATAGAGGGCCCCAAACATCACTTACTAACTCCAATGCATTCATAATATGAATGGGGTGAAACATAATTAACATAAACATTCATATCTAAAAACAAGCATACAAAATGATAACAATTATGACAATAAATAAACATAATCATTAACCATCAATAGTAACATGAATGGTATCAAAATGGTACATACCCAGTAAAACTAATCATTAACCATCAAAATTAATAATAATTATGATTTCAATATAACATATCCCCATTGAATCATAAATACAATGACGGGTTGATGTCATTGATGAATATAAATACCATAAAAGATCCTTAATTTTTTTATGGAAAATAAACTTTTCATTTTGAAATTCAAATTAAAAAAAAGAGTTTAAAAAACATTTATAAAATAATTTCTTTTTTGATAATAACCTTGAAGTATTATAAAATAAGTTTTAAAACATTGGGTTTTCATGATGGCATAAAATTCTATTCATGTCGTACATGTTAAAACAATGATTCCTTTCATATTTTCAGTAAAATAAAAATAGGAATTATTTTGAAAATGACATAAAGATTCCATTCAAAACATTTAGAAAAAATGGGTAAATATTTATTTAAAAAATCATTTTTAAAATGTTAAATATATTTTTGAAATTATTTTTAGAAAACATGGGTTTTGATGAAAAAAATTTATAACCAAAGAGATAAATAAAGTCATATTTTCTTAAAATAAATTTCTCAAATCTTTTATGATCCAAATAGTGAAAAAATGGTACTAGTGCATCAAAATTTCATTAATAAACATAGGATAATAAAATATATTTATTTCAATATATAAATATCAAATAATTCCCCAAAGGGAGAGGTAAACATACATAATCTTGAATAATGATGAGATTATAAAATAAGACCTTATCACTTTGGTAACTTTTGAATTATAAGACCCATGAACAAAATAACATTAAATGAAAGTTTTAATACAATAAATATAAATTAATTCATGATATAACATAAAAAAGTTCTAGTATATACACCACAAAAAATAAATAAGTTGTGAATATGAATTATGTCTCATGGAAGTAAAAGTGATATGAGAAACCTTTACAACTTTGGTAACTTCTGAATTTTAAGCCCCACAAGAGAAACAATATAAAATTAAACATTAAATACAATGAAGATAAATATATTCATAATATAATATATCAAAGGTTATTTATATACATCACATAAGGGAAATAAGTGGTGGATATGGAATATATCTCATAGAAGTAAAAATGAGATGAGAAACCATTACCTTGATTCTGACTCTTCATATATGTTTTGTATCATCTTGAATAATAAAATAATTTTAATTATTTATTTTATTTATAAAATTTTTCAAGTTTATTATTCCTTTTATTTAACTTTTCACCTTGTTATATACAATTACTTAATCAATTAGGTTTAAAATGGGTGTTTCAATGATATTTAACATATGTGTTAAAAATGAATTTTGAAGGTTGACTATTATTCTAATAGATCATTATTTAATCATAAAAATAATAATCATGTAATAATAATAATATTTATACATAAATTATACTTTTTATACCATTTTATAATTATCTTTTTGATAAATAAAGTATGTTATGATCATGGAGACAATAAGCTGTATGTACACACAAGTGACATTTCCATTTTTTAAAAATAATTATAGAAAGAAGGTAAATATTATTTTATCTTTATAGATTTATCTTAATATCATAAATAATATATTATTTCTATAAAGATATTTATATATATCATCCACATGCTATGGTCTTGAAAATAGAGTCACATCACTTCATGAAGGTGGTAGTCCGTACGTACATGAACGACATTATCATCTTTCAATGAATCAAAATGTAAGAAAGAAAATGAAATATTTTCATTTAATAGTGATAAATATTTTATTAATAAAATAATTATGTTATTTATATGGAATATATTAGTTGAATTTTTATTTATTAACTTCCATGTTACGAATTATTGAAAAATGAATCACATCCCCATGCAAGGCGGTAGTCCACTGTAGAAATGAGCGGCATTATAATATCCATTATGGAATGGAAAATAAAAAGGTATATTTGATAGAATAAATTAATAAGTATAATAATGTTATAAATTTCATATATATACTTTATATTCATCATCATACTGAATCGTGAGAGGTGTTTATAGAAAACATGTCACATCGGTTCACGATGAGTTAGTCCACCGTACACATGAGTGACATTATAATTATCATAAATGTATAATATTTGAAGGAGTTGGAAGAGGAAATAATGAAAAAATGCATAATTATGAATTTTTCCTCTTCTAAAACCACCTCTTTAGGATTATACCTAAAGTATTAATAAAATGGATTTATGATATAAAAACTAATTATATGACAAGGGTATGGAGTTTTGGAATTTATTTTTGGAGGTATTTTCCAAAAAAAAGGTCTTGAAGGTGTGAAGAAGAAAGAACAGGGGATGGTCTTTTATAGTTGAGGTGAGTGACACACTTGTTATTATTGAAAAGAAAAAGGAGTACCCATATTATTCAGATGCAAAGGGTCTAAAATGTATTATTCACAAGACTTATACATTATAAGGTATTAATATGAAAAAATAATGGGTTTTGGATGATTTTTGTGTCATGTTTAACACTTCTATTCTTAGATTAACCGTGAGTAAATATTTTTTTACATTAAATACAGTAATTAATTTTTACTATTTTTACTATTAATTATGGTCAAAATTTAAAATTAAATTATCATATAATGTAAATTATTCTAATTATAAATATGGAATCCATTTTTTTAAATTCCATTCAAAGAATTTGAAATTTTAATTTTAAACTAATCCTGTAGATGTTAGGAGAAAGCGTGTTTTCAAAGAGAAATTGTTCAAAAGTTTACAAAGTTCTTATTTAAAAATTAAATATGAAAATTATCCCAATGAAAAAACTATATTAATATATATATAATTTAACTATTTCACTTGAAAACTAATTAAAAAAAAAATTTAACATTATAAATAATTTAATTGAAAATTTTGTTTTTAATTAAAATTCATAATTTTTGCTATTCATCCAAAAATTAATCATTTGAGAAAAATACCAAAAATTCACCATAAGACAATTTTTATATGATGATTCTAAAAATAAAATTTATTTTTTCAAATATTGTTTTTATAATTGGTAAATATTAATGATAAATTATGTGCACAAAGCATGAAAAAACCACCTTTTTGAAAAATACATCTTTTCAGAAAATATTTCTTTTTCTTTGAAATGGTTTTATTTTTATCTATAATAAATTTATATAAATTTTATTTATTTTATACATGATTAAACAATATAATTTTCCTAATTTTTTATCACTATTCATACCCTATAATTTAATGTTTTGGTTATAATGGTCATGCTTAAATAATAATATATTAATAGAGCATTATGTTTTGTTTAAACATAGTATTGTGTGTATCAGAAGATATTTTAGAGATTAAATTTATTTAAAAATAAACATGTCGTAAAGAATTGGGATGTTATATTACCTTCTACGCTTGGTGTTGTGTGTCAAACATGCAATCAAACATGATGTTCCTTTTTTAAGAAACTCTAGGTGTTACATTATTCCCCCTTAAATAAATTTCTCCATCGCAATTTAATCTTGATTCCAATAATCAGGGGTTTGAAATTCTAAAATATCTTAGTTGAAAACCCAAATCATATAAAGGGTTAATAAAACATTTTCCTGATAACAGAGAAAGGGAAGTACAAAGGTTATCTAAAATAATTATTTAACTGGGTTTCCAAGTTAGATAACATAGGTAGGAAGTGAAGATATGTACATTAAAAAAAGAATAAATAATTGTAGATATTTTTTTGTGATATTTGATCAAAATAAAGTGAGTGATATATATAAGGGTAAATACGAAAAAAAACATTAATCTATTATTGGTGAAAAGTCCATCAGTTCAACATAAATGATTTTATTAGAATAAAATTTGGTTTTAATATCATTTTCCTAGAGTTGAGGGATCACTATATAATCTAGAATATCAAAATAAGGATATATAATTACATGATATATTTTTATTTTACAATAACACTTTCACCATTTGATTATACTTCGATCATTTTTCAATTCATTTCTTACAACATGAAATGAATATCCAAGATGTTTTTTATTCCTAAAGTGATAAAAGTACTTTTTAATGATCATAAGATCCATAAAAGATTAATAATATATTACTAAAATATTTAATAAAAAAAATAGTTTGAAAAATTTATCTAATAACATCCAAATTTCAACTTAATATATTCTATAAATAGTTAACTATAAGGCTTTTCCAAAATATGTCAATATAAATTTAGAATGAAGAAAATTAAATCAAAATTATATTCCTCAAACAATATAAGGTGGATCTTAATATCAAATTCTGAATTTGTGAATAACTTGGTCAATATAAAACAATAATTAAAACATGCATGCTTCTAAATATAAAATCTTAGGTAGTGAAATATATTCCACAAATCAATACTTCTATTAAAATCTTGAAAGGATAACATAAACCATCAACTCACTAACCAATTTCATAGTCACTAATACTATCCTATAAAAATATCATCATTATCTCAATATAGATCATATATTAATGTCCATTTCCCCTCAATTATGTGTTTTCTAAGAAGTCAAACTTTCCACCGAATCACATTTCCTGATCATTGTTTCCATTCAACATATGCACCCAAACCATTTAAGAAATAATAATTAAGTAAAATAATTATACATTTAATAATTCTTATAACCAAAATATCATTGATTAAAATAATCCTGTAACATAATTATTGAATCCCAACACAATCACATGAATTATTCCACTTCATCTGTAGTAATATAATTAGCTTGAACTTGATCCCTTTTCTTATTTTAGGGTATATTCCATTAATGATTGAGGAATTAATATGTGTAGTACCCCATCTACTTACAGTGGATGCATTGAAAATTAGAATATTCTTTATTTCCCTTACAGTCAAGATCATGGTGGTCTTTTTCTCTACACATGAAGAAAACTCTTTTTTCCTTTTAAGCTTGTACCAAGGTGCTTCATTCCACAAGTATCACATGTTGAAAAATATATCATTCCCTTCTTCCCTATGTATTTTTCTATTCCTTCTTCTTATTCTCTTCCATCCCTTAAAAGTCATAATACTTGGAGAATTATTTCTCTATTTTTATAGATCATGATGTTATATCCTTTTATGATGAAACTTTTTGGGGGAGTAGTGATGTTCATAGTATTAGATTAATCCCATCAAATAAACAGTGACTCTATCTCTTTAAATTATAGAAGTAGTCTAAAATATTCCTTGACAACCTTGTAATTTTGGATTTATACTTAATTACATTTTCCACTTATTTTTATCTTAGACCCAATAACTATCTTTTCATATCCCCTCATTGGTTACAAGGAAAATATTTTTCCAAGAAGAGTACCCTAAAATCCATCCATTCCATGTTGGCTATTTATTCCTCATCCTTAGTGTTTTAAATTAATGACCACCATTGATCTATATCTCCTGAGATATGATAAAATTCCATGAAAACATTATCCCTTTCACTACATCCTATAGTGATAAATATTTTCTCTAAGGAAATTATCTATTGATCAACTAAAAATAGATTTGTAGTTCCTTTGAATGATGGTGGTTGTTAAAGCATGAAGTGGTCTAACATCATTACACCGAGTGGTGGATAAGAAGTTTTCTCCATACATGAAAGTTTATTACTCATAACTTGAGTCATATTCCCCAATATGTTTATAATTTACCAGTTCTAGTTCTTGATCTAGCTCAATATTTATTATCTTTCATAGGGGGAAATCCATACATTGGGTACATGCAATAATTCAATTCCTAATAATTACATTAGGCACAATTTATAAATAATATCATACACTATATTGGATAAAAAAAGTATGAAACATAATGGATAATCCTAAAAATAGTAAAAAACTTAACATAAATTGATTTTTTTTCATAGACAATATCATAATTATAAACATGGTGTCTTTGGGTATATAATTATTTTTAACTATTTTATAATGGTTTATAAAGAATATATGATTTATCATAATCATATCCTCCAGGAGTATCATACTAGATGTGTTGTAATTCCCTTTTTCATGCTGATGTTGATGATTGGGTGAAGCCCAATGTACCATTTTTGGGAGTTATTACCCCTAAGTTCATCTGTGTTAGAACCACATCCAGTTGTAGTTTCAAGGCATGAATGTATTGCTAAGAAAAATGAAATAATATTTTTCTTATAAAAATTTATGAAGTTATTCTATACTTGTTTTCAATTATATCATAGGGTTATTCTCACTAATATATTTTCCCCTAAATATAGTTACCAATATTTCTACTAAGCTTTCTTTGATACAAACTATAGTGACCCCGACCCTAGTATCCTAGAGCCGATGTACACTTTATTACATTGGAATAACATACATGGAATTACATCATGAAGGAAAAAATATTATAATAGTCTTAGTAACATATATACTTACTTGAAATTCTAATTACAATAGAAAATATAAAATACACAAGGTAATTTCTTTGAGAACGTCATTTTTCCTCATAGAATATCCCTTCATATCAACCACAAAACAATTACTGGTATCCCAGGGAGAATAAAACATATGTTAGGGGTGATATCATATGATTAGTAAGGGTATAATTTCAATGAAATATATGAATAAATTAGTTATAATCGATATGGAAATGTAAATAACTGAAACACATTCCATTTAATCATTAACTTGAGCATAATATGGGAGTAATAAATGATGATAAAATAATTCCATATAAATAATCACATGAGCTTGAAAAAAAAACCATTTATATTCTATGTAATTTAATAATCACATGGAATATCAATAATTAATTCATAATTATGGAATGTATAATGTTTGACATCTAAAATATACCGCTTTGTCCCTATGCCAAGACATAAAAATAAATGGGAAAGATCTCAGCCAAAACCCAAACTAGTTTGTCTTACGAAACCTACCGATGCATCGAGGTGATATAGTGAGCCCATAATATCACTTAAAAAGTGAAAATAATTCCTAATATTAATGGGGATAAACCTTCTCAACATAAACATTCATATTTTAAAACTAACATATATAATGATAAAAATTAACCTAATAAATAAACATAATCATAAACCATCCACAGTAACAAGAATGCCATCAAACTAGTACATCCCAAGTAAAAATAATCATAAAACACCCAAATAAATAAAAATGATTATATAAATATAACATATGCCTATGGTTTCATAATTAAAATTAAGGGTTGATGTCATTGATAAATAGAAATATCCTAAAAGATCCTTAAAAATATTTTTATGAAAGTAACCTTTACATTTTAGAAATAACATTTAAAAAAGTTCAGAAAAATTTTATATATAATTTTATTTGAAAACAATCTCAATATATTTTAAAATATTATTTAAAAAATTGATTGGTTATAAAAATATAAAATTATATTCATGATATACATGTTAAAAAAACATTCCTTTCAATTTTTCAGTAAAATCCTAGCGAAAATTGTCTTCAAAACTGTATGAAGATTACTTTAAAAAAAGTAAATATGGGTAAAACTTTCTTTAATAAATCATTTTTAAAATTATAAAAACATTTTTAAAATCATTTTTTATAAAATATGGGTTTCAATGAAAAAGGATTTTCAACCAACGAGATAAATAAAGTCAGAGTCTCTTAAAAATATTTTCTCAATCATTTTATGTATCAAAGAGGGTAAAAATAAAACTAGTACTTAAAAGTTCAATAATAGACATAGTATAAGATAATATATTGTTATAAAGATAGAAATATCAAATAATTCCCCTAAGGGAGATATAACCATAAACAATCGTGAATAATGATGATATTTTTAAATAAACCCTTCCCACTTTGGAAACTTTTGAATTATAATCCCAATGAATGAAATTGATTTAAATGAAACATTAAAGACAATTAATATAAAAAATATCATGATATAACATAGAAAATGGGTTGTATATACTACAAACAAAATAAATAAGCAGTGAATATGGCGTATGTCTCATGGAAGTAAAAGTGAGAGGAGAAAACCTTACTGTAACAGCCCGAGATTTTATGAAAAATATTCTTTTTAATTTTATTAATGTCTTGTGTTGTACGCTACACCAAAAGGAGCTTGCACAACACGCATCTTTGACTTTCCTTGAATTACACACAATCGCAACCTTCCTCGATAGCGTGTGTAGTACGCAATACTGAGTTTCACGAAACAACGATATGCTATTAAAATACTATTAAAACTAGCCTTTATGAATAGTAATAACCACTTTTTAAATTTTATAAATTTTATCTCTAAAAATGGACTTCATTTTTGGATTCGGAGTATCGAATTTAGGCTAAGGTGAAATTTTGGTACTTTTCGGACAACTTTCATATTCTAATGAATAGTGAAAATTACTAAATTATAATTAAAAACAACTTTTTTAATCGAAAAAATTAATAGTGATAAATTATTAATTTAAGTGGTTTTAAAGTATATTTAGAATATATTTTTACAATTTAATACAATTTTTGTCATTGAATTTAATTTCACATTTAAACCAGACATAATCAAGTGTCAATCTTTTGATAGATATTGTTTCTTAAAAACACGCTATTTGTTTTAACAACGGGATTTAATTATAAAATTAAATAATGCAACTTCTATATTATGAATTTGGTAAAATAGACTTCATTTTTGAATTTGGAATATGAAATATAGCTTAGGATGAAATTTTGGCATTGTTCTGAAAAACATCAATTTTTGATGAATAGTGAAACTACTAAGTGTTAGTTAAAAAACTGAATTTTTCATAAAACTTAATTTTACCGCTTCTGTAAATGGAATTTAAAAAATCCGAGAGACACGGTTGATGTCAGTAAGTAAAATGTGATTCAATGAGATAAAAATAATTTTTGGTGAATAGTAACTTTTTACTTTTATTTACCACAGTTAAAAGTAAATAGGGTAATTAAGTGTAAGAATGATATTAATATTACCCTAACACATGTCCTTATTCTATTGGACAAGTGTATCTCGACCAAAAACAACCTTAAGTGTAAATTATTATCATTTAGGCCCACTTGGATTAGATTAGGACATTTATTATTATTTAATTCAAAGAAGAGTTAAAAGAGTTAAAATCAAAGTTTATTTACTAAAACATTTTTTATATAGGGTTTTACATTAGATAAATTATATTGTAAATATTCATTAGAAAGAAAAAAGGATTTCCTATATAATGGTATTTTATTTTTAATTTTTAGACATCAAATAAGTTAATTTATTTATGACACAAAGATGATGCTGTAATTATCTTATTTATGAAATATTGAAATAATTGATGTTATAAACACAAAAATAAATGTAATTTGAGACTTTTTATGATTTCCACTAATTTTATAGGTTACTATGATATATTAGTGTTAATTTAATAAACTTGGTTCGAACATATAATTATGTTATGACTTTCTCAAAAATCATATATCAAATAGTGTCAAAATTGACACAAAATAGTTTTTAAATAAAATATTATATTATTAATTGTTATTTTATTCCTAAAAATCTAAGGTTCGGCCAAATGACTTAGATAAAGATATATATATTAATAATAAACAATTTGGGGTTCGTTTGGCATGTTATAGTAAGTGTATTAACCATATAGTGAAAGAAAACAAAAAGACATGGTAAAAGTTAAATTATTTAACTTAGAGTTAAATCTAATTGATAAGGTTAAAATAATACCCTAAACTTGTCTAAATTCTATTGGTTGATAGTATTTTGACCCTTTCCCACTTTAGCTTCGAAATAAGGCCCTTTGGAACCATTATAAACCGATTTTGACTTTAATATAAAATAATATTTTGAGATATTCCTAAGGTGCCCCTCTCCTCCCTTATAAATGGGCACCTCCTCCCCCTCCCCCTCACACCAATTTGAGCA
This sequence comes from Viscum album, assembly GCA_963277665.1. Classification (NCBI taxonomy): domain Eukaryota; kingdom Viridiplantae; phylum Streptophyta; class Magnoliopsida; order Santalales; family Viscaceae; genus Viscum; species Viscum album. Next base: position 62,512,115 of record OY728165.1, on the reverse strand, counting down.
CTCAAGCTCGGCCAACCACTTCCATTTTCTCCTCTACACTTCCATAGAATAATCCTAGAGGTTCTGGTCTTCTTCAAAGACAAATCTTAGTTCCCTAAGTGGAGGATTCAAAGAGGCGTTCCAAAGAAGAGGTAATATCCATTACCGATCTTTTCAATTTTTTTCTTCTTCAACTTCTTCTTCTTTAGTTGTTTCATTATAAAGTAATAACATCAGTATTACTTACATAATGATATGTTATTATAAATATGAAACAACCCTAATTCACCTTCTATCCATCCTACGTAAAAATGACATCACCGCGCGTGCGTACGTATGGAATACCGTCTCCACGCCGTGGTGTACTCTATTTTCCACCATAACCTTACAAGGATGGGTATAATTGTGTAATGAGTAACTATATATGATTATTATAAAGTGATATTGTTACTGAAATAGTATACATACACTACAACACAATTCCACGACCATGGGAACGATATCGTCGCTCGTGCGTACGTACGGACTACCGTCTCCACGACGCGATGAGATTCATTCTCAATGATTAACCATTCATGAATGATTATAAAGTATAAATAATAAGTACTAATGAAATATATGACCTAATAATGATACTGGAATTATTTATATTTATATGTATGTCATCTACTTAATTCCATTCCATTCAATAAGGAAACGAAAACATCGTTCATGCGTACGTACGGACTACCGTCTCCATTAACGATGTATTTCTTTCCATTTACTGATTTATTATATATGTATATTCTGAATATATATATATAAATCATGTTATATATTTTTGAATTAAGTAATCATGATCTATGTAATCATATGAATAATTACAAGTTAAAAACACGAACGACAAATGAGACGATTCTACACAAAACGCTACTTTAACATGAATTTATGAAAGAACGGGTAATATAAAGTCATAAGTGGACCATATATGATATAATAACAATGAATATGATTCTGTAATAAGTCAATAACATGATTTAAATCATTATACAGGAGGTTCGGACACTTACAAAGCAAGTCGGACCTAAGGTTAGGGAAAATATCACAATCTCATTTTTATCCGAGATTGTTTATTCGTAAGTATTTACTGGGGTGTATTTTATCATCCACATCCATGTTTCATAAATATGTAATATTATTTCCATCCGCCTAAAATTGTTTAAATCCAATTTTACCCTTCGTTGAGTTTTTAGTAAAAGATATGAAAGGAATCTTTTGTCGTTTGTTTTCGTACGAGGTACTTTTTGACTTTTCTGACAAAAGTATGAGAAGAATGTTTTTGTTCACTTATACGACATGAATGGATTTTTAAAACATTATTTCCAAGAATCATCCTTTATAAGTTTTCAAGTTTATCTTTAATCAACCTCTTTTAGTTTAAAGTTGTATGGAATGTTAAGAAAGGAAAAATGTTTTTGAAGAAGAATGAATATTTTCCTCAAGAATGGAGTTCAAGTGTTTTATAAAAATTATTTTCCATCTAAGATAATAAAGGGTTCTATTTTTATCCCTATTATTACATTGATTTTATTATGTTGTGATGGAAATATTTTTATGAATTCCTTCATCTTATATGAATTGTTTTATGATGTCATGTTGTTTAAGAATACCATTTTTATTACATGGGTTACGCTATGATGTATGGTTTATGATTATGTGGCACACATAAGAAAGGATTCATTATGAGATGGGTGGGACCTATATCTCCCTCCAATGCATTGGGTAAATATTTCATATCTCATGAGATAGACATGGCTGAAATGGTAGGTTATATCGGTTCAGTGAAACAGGACTGAAACGAGGGTTACTCGATTCAGAAAGGGAATTTGTCCACTAAGATAGTCTTGGAAATGAGTCCTGACTAACAAGAAATGATTCTCTATGATTATGTGTGTATGACACAAATTTTCATGTTTTAAGTTAATATTATTGTGATTACATTTCACTGCCATGATTTATCCCAGGTTATGATATTATGAGCTCTTTTGCAGGTTAAGATTTCCAAAAGCTATGTTCTTATGTATATGATGTGATGCATATTTCTTTTGTTTACCCTTAATGAGCATTTGAGCTCACCATTTTATGTTTTCTTTTCCCCAGGATATAAAGAAAGGTTTTAGGTATATATAAAAAAGAAGATCTTTATGGGAGATGTTGAAGATCTTTCACCACGATTAGAAGATTACGTTCCATGTTTCCAAAGACACTAAACTATTACGATCCTTGTGTGTTTGTGTTTTTTTTGTTATGTACTAAGTATTCAGCAAATGTAATGTAATGGACATGTACGTCAAGCTTTGGGTCTCTACAGTTGGTATCAGAGGAAAGGTTTAGTCAACCTTTGGAAACTAGGATGCGAAAACGTTAGTGAGATCCCTAGAGATATTTCTACGGTATGTCTAGGGATGTCCCTAAGGTTAAGTATACGTATAGGTTATAGTACTAGAACTACGCTAATGATCATAGAATTAAACCTAAGATGTTAGATATTGAATGTACTTCCCCTTTATTATGTTGTTTTTCCTAGCATGATTTTTGCCTCTCACACTATTCTTTTTGGGTTTTAGACGATGGCTGGAACCCGAAGGAACCGTGTTGATCAATGCAATGGACAATGCAATGATTGTCCTCCTGAACAAACAAATGTTATGGGTGATGGAGTGAAAAATCTTATTGCTATACTTACACAAGCTATGAATCATTCTGGACTTCCAAATGAGCAGAGAAGGGAACAATATTCTATTGAGTCCTTCATGAGGCAACGTCCACCTTCTTTCAGTGGGTCTTCTGATCCACTTGTTGCTGAACAATGGATCAGTACCACTGAAAAGATATTTTCAGTTTTTCAATGTTCTGAACATGATAAAGTCATCTTAGCAATATATCGTTTGGAAGGTGAAGTTGATCAATGGTGGAATCTTATCAAGAATACAAGGAAAAGAGATGAAATTGAGTCCATGGAATGGGATGAGTTCAAGAACTTATTTTTCAACAAGTACATCCCTCGTATTCTTCGAACAAAGATGGAGAAGGAGTTTCTTGAACTAAAGCAAAGAAGATGATGAATCTGTTGGTATATACGAAGCGAATTTTACAAGACTTTCAAGGTATGCATCTGGCATTATCATCCAACCTGAAAGTAAAGTTGGTCGATGTTTCAGTGGCTTAAAACCAAATCTTCGAAGGGCATTAGCTATAAGAGACTTCAGTAGCTATGAAGAAATTGTGCGTTGTGCTATCAAGGTAGAAATGGAAGTTTTTGTTACATATCCATCTCATGGTTTTGACAAGAAACGAAAGATGGAGTTCAAGGAGAAATTCTCAGAATAATGGTGAAAAGAAGATGAATGTTTCCTTATGCAGAAAGTGTGGAAAGAAGAATGGTGGAGATTGTCTTAAAGGGAATAGAAAATGTTTTAAGTGTGGAAAAGAAGGTCATCGAGCAGCTGAGTGTCGAAGTAATGGAAAAAGGATTTCTAATGATGTGAATAAAGCAAACACTGTAGAGAACGCACCACCAACACTTCAATGCTTCAAGTGCAAGGAAATGGGGCATTATGCTAATAAATTCCCTAATCCAATGGTTAGTGATGATCAACATGAGCAACCAATGAAGGAAAAGGACAAAGGGAAGTCACATGCGATCACTATTGGAAATGTTGAATATGACAACGATGTGGTGGAATGATTAAGTGTTTATGTAATGGGATTCCAAAATAATGTTGTATCATTGAGTATTGCAATATTTATTGATGTGGTATTCAAAGTGATTGAGATAATTTTTGGAAATAAGATGATATGTGCATAATGAAGGGAAAATGAGAAAATGAAATGTTTAATAGTATTCATGAGCTCATGATTGATATAAGGACTAACTGATATCATGGTTTGAGTATATAGAATTGTGAGGATTTTGGTATGTGAAAAGTGTTAACTTTTAACTGCATTCAAGTTTTCACTATGGTTCAATGGGTATTCAAGAGAATACATTATTAAGGCCTTTGAATGTTTGGAATATGACCAACAAAACATATGATATATGGGGATCGACGATGGTGTTAAATCTCTGGTAATCATTTTCACTATGAGAGTGGACTGCAGTATTATGGATAAGCCCAAAGATTGGAATGGATTATGTTGGTCATAAGTTCGTATTGTTTAAGGATATAAGTTTTCTCGATATTATTGATGGGATGTCATAGTAATATAGTTTTAGAAAAAGGACAACCTGCAGGACGGGCGACAGCCCATCGCGTCGGACAAGGATGTGGGAATCGAACCCACAACCGAAGTGCGACTGGCCTTTATCACCTACCACTGGCCTACAGGAAGTCTCTGTTTATTAGAAAATAGTTTTATTATATTAAGCAGTATGATATATGAAGTATAAAGTCCATTTTAGGAACCATATATGATTAATCTCACTATAGATCGACTTATGTATACAATTTTTCTAACCTTTTGTTTGAGACAAATGGAATGACCTGTCATTCTATCACATGATCTGCTAACACTTCATGAATAACAAATTCAACTTCATTTATTTAAGAGATGAAGTTGAAATTTTTAATGTCACGAACAATAGTGAGATTGTACCAAAATAAAGTAAGTATTTATTCTAATTCAAATTCTTTAACTTTAGGGAAACGATCTTGAAAACCAAAAATGTTGTCCTAGTGATCTTATATCTGATGAATTAGATGGTACCTTAGATCATCACAAATTTATGGCTTTGTGATTGCTGGCTTTTCTATAGCCATGTTCTCTACCACTCACCATCAGAACATGATGGTTAGATTTCTCTTCCATATCCATATTTTCACCTATGTGGAAACCCAGTGATTAGTTTATTTGGGTAACCGTTACGTTTCATACTTTTGTTTTTAAAGATTGGTTTTGATATTCCTTTTTACGATGTGGGTTTCTATTAAAGAAATTTTCGAATAGTAAACCATTTATAACCCCGACGAATTTCGAGGGCGAAATTCATTTTATGGGGGGTAGAATGTAACAGCCCAAGATTTTATGAAAAATATTCTTTTTAATTTTATTAATGTCTTGTGTTTTACGCTACACCAAAAGGTGCTTGCACAGCACGCATCTTTGACTTGCCTTACATTACACGCAATCGCAACCTTCCTCGATAGCGTGTGTAGTACGCAATACTGAGTTTCACGAAACAACGATATGCTATTAAAATACTATTAAAACTAGCCGTTATGAATAGTAATAACCACTTTTTAAATTTTATAAATTTTATCTCTCAAAATGGACTTCATTTTTGGATTCGGAGTATCGAATTTAGCCAAAGGTGAAATTTTGGTACTTTTCGGATAACTTTCATATTCTGATGAATAGTGAAAATTACTAAATTATAATTAAAAACAACTTTTTTTATCGAAATAATTAATAGTGATAAATTATTTATTTAAGTGGTTTTAAAGTATATTTAGAATATATTTTTACAATTTAATACAATGTTGGTCATTGAATATAATTTCACATTTAAACCAGACATAATCAAGTGTCAATCTTTTGATAGATATTGTTTCTTAAAAACACGCTATTTGTTTTAACAGCGGGATTTAATTATAAAATTAAATAATGCAACTTCTATGTTATGAATTTGGTAAAATAGAATTCATTTTTGAATTCGGAATATGAAATATAGCTTAGGATGAAATTTTGGCATTGTTCTGAAAAACATCAATTTTTGATGAATAGTGAAACTACTAAGTGGTAGTTAAAAAACTGAATTTTTCATAAAACATAATTTTACCACTTCTGTGAATGGAATTTCAAAAATCCGAGAGACACGGTTGATGTCAGTAAGTAAAATGTGGTTCAATGAGATAAAAATAATTTTTGGTGAATAGTAACTTTTTACTATTATTTACCACGGTTAAAAGTAAATAGGGTAATTAAGGGTAAGAATGATATTAATATTACCCTAACACATGTCCTAATTCTATTGGACAAGTGTATCTCGACCAAAAACAACCTTAAGTGTAAATTATTATCATTTAGGCCCACTTGGATTAGATTAGGACATTTATTATTATTTAATTCAAAGAAGAGTTAAAAGAGATAAAATCAAAGTTTATTTACTAAAACATTTTTTATATAGTGTTGTACTTGAGATAAATTAGATTGTAAATATTAATTAGAAATCAAAAAATATTTCCTACATAATGGTATTTTATTTTTAATTTGTAGACATCAAATAAGTTAATTTATTTATGACACAAAGATTATGCAGTAATTGTCCTATTTATGAAATATTGACATAATTAATGTTATAAACACAAAAATAAATGTAATTTGAGACTTTTAATGAATTAAACTAATTTTCTAGGTTACTATGATATATTAGTGTTAATTTAATCAACTTGGTTTGAACATATAATTCTGTTATGACTTTCACAAAAATCATATATCAAATAGTGTCAAAATTGACACAAAATTGTTTTTAAATCAAATATTATATTATTAATTGTTATATTATTCCTAAAAATCTAAGGTTCGGCCAAATGACTTAGATAAGGATATATATATTAATAATAAACAATTTGGGGTTCGTTTGGCATGTTATAGTAAGTGTATTAACAATATAGTGAAAGAAAAAAAAAGACATGGTAAAAGTTAAATTATTTAACTTAGAGTTAAATCTAATTGATAAGGTTAAAATAATACCCTAAACTTGTCTAAATCCTATTGGTTGATAGGATTTCGACCCTTCCCATCTTTAGCTTCGAAATAAGACCCTTTGGAACCATTATAAATTTATTTTGAATTTAATATAAAATAATATTTTGAGATATTCCTAAGGTGCCCCTCTCCTCCCTTATAAAACGGCACATCCTCCCCCTCCTCCTCACACCAATTAGAGCACTCAAGCTCGGCCAACCACTTCCATTTTCTCCTCTGACTTCCCTAGAATAATCCTAGAGGTTCGGGTCTTCTTCAAAGACCAATCTTAGTTCCCTAAGTGGAGGATTCAAAGAGGCATTCCAAAGAATAGGTAATATCCATTACCGATCTTTTCAATTTCTTTCTTCTTCAACTTCTTCTTCTTTAGTTGTTTCATTATAAAGTAATAACATCAGTATTACTTACATACTGATATGTTATTATAAATATGAAACAACCCTAATTCATCTTCTATCCATCCTACGGAAAAATGAAATCACCGCGCGTGCGTACGTACGGAATACCGTCTCCACGCCGTGGTGTACTCTATTTTCCACCTTAAACTTACAAGGATGGGTATAATGGTGTAATGAGAAACTATATATGATTATTATGAAGTGATATTGTTTCTGAAATAGTATACATACACTTCAACACAATTCCACTACCATGGGAACGATATTATCGCTCGTGTGTACGTACGGACTACCGTCTCCACGACGCGATGAGATTCATTCTCGATGATTAACCATTCATGAATGATTATAAAGTATATATAATAAGTACTAATGAAATATATGACCTAATAATGATACTGGAATTATTTATATTTATATGTATGTCATCTACTTAATTCCATTCAATTCAATAAGGAAACGAAAACATCGTTCATGCGTACGTAAGGACTAAAGTCTCCATGAACGGTGTATTTCTTTCCATTTACTGATTTATTATATATGTATATTCTGAATATATATATATATAAATCATGTTTTATATTCTGGAATTAGTTAATCATGATCTAAGTAATCATATGAATAATTACAAGTTAAAAACAGGAAAGACAAATGGGACGATTCTACACAAAACGCTACTTTAACATGAATTTACGAAAGAACGGGAAATATAAAGTCATAAGTGGACCATATATGATATAATAACAATGAATATAATTCTGGAATAAGTCAATAACATGATTTAAATCATTATACAGGAGGTTCGGACACTTACAAAGCAAGTCGGACCTAAGGTAAGGTAAAATATCACAATCTCATTTTTATCCGAGATTGTTTATTCGTAAGTATTTACTAGGGTGTATTTTATAATCCACATACATGTTTCATAAATATGTAATATTATTTCCATCCACCTAAAATTGTTTAAATCCAATTTTACCCTTCGTTGAGTTTTTAGTAAAAGATATGAAAGGAATCTTTTGTCGTTTGTTTTCGTACGAGGTACTTTTTGACTTTTCTGACAAAAGTATGAGAAGAATGTTTTTTTTACTTATACGACATGAATGGATTTTTAAAACATTATTTCCAAGAATCTTCCTTTATAAGTTTTCAAGTTTATCTTTAATCAACCTCTTTTAGTTTAAAGTTGTATGGCATGTTAAGAAAGGAAAAATGTTTTTGATGAAGAAAGGATATTTTCCTCAAGAATGGTGTTCAAGTGTTTTATCAAAATTATTTTCCATCTAAGATAATAAAGGGTTCTGTTTTTATCCCTATTATTACATTGATTTTATTATGTTGTGATGGAAATATTTTTATGAATTCCTTTATCTTATATGAATTGTTTTATGATGTCATGTTGTTTAAGAATCCCATTTTTATTACATGGGTTACGCTATGATGTATGGTTTATGATTATGTGGCACACATAAGAAAGGATTCATTATGAGATGGGTGGGACCTTTATCTCCCTCCAATGCATTGGGTAAAGATTTCATATCTCATGAGATAGACATGGCTGAAATGGTAGGTTATACCGGTTCAGTGAAACAGGACTGAAACGAGGGTTACTCGATTCAGAAAGGGACTTTGTCCACTAAGATAGTCTTGGCAATGAATCTTGACTAACAAGAAATGATTCTATATAATTATTTGTGTATGCCACAAAGTTTCATGTTTTAAGTTATGATTATTGTGATTACATTTTACTGCCATGATTTATCCTAGGTTATGATATTATGAGCTCTTTTGCAGGTTAAGATTTCCAAAAGCTATGTTATTATGTATATGATGTGATGGATATTTCTTTTGTTTACCCTTAATGAGCATTTGAGCTCGCCCTTTTATGTTTTCTTTTCCCCAGGATATAAAGAAAGGTTTTAGGTATAAAAAAAAGAAGATCTTTATGGGAGATGTTGAAGATCTTTCACCACGATTAGAAGATTACGTTCCATGTTTCCAAAGACACTAAACTATTACGATCCTTGTGTGTTTCTGTTTTTTTTGTTATGTACAAAGTATTCCACAAAAGTAATGTAATGGACATGTACGTCAAGCTTCGGGTCTCTACACTTACCATTTTGGAAACTTCTGAATCATAATCCTCATAAAATAAAAAACTTAAAATGAAATATTAAAAAACATGAATATAAATATATTAATGATATAACATATCAAATGTCCTGTATATACACCACACAATGGAATAAGTGTTGAATATTCCATATATCCCACAAAAGTAAAAGTGAGATGAGAAACCTTTACCCTGAGTTTGACTCGTCACATATGTTCTTTATATTCTTGAATAATAAAATTATGTTAATTATTTACATGATTAAAAAAAAATTATGTTCATTATTCCTTTTATTTCACTTGTTACCATGTTATCTACAATTATACAATCAATTAAATTTACATCGAGTGTTTCAATGATATTTGAATTATGTGTCAAAAATGACTTCAGTAGGTTGACTATTGGTCTTAGAGGTTCTTATTTCAACAAACATAGAATAATTATAATGAAATAATTTTCATATTTATATATCAAATATAATTTTAATATCATTAATTAAATATTGTTTTTATAAATGATGTACCTTATGACCATGAACACGATAGGTTGTATGTATGCATGAGTAACATTTCCATTTTTCAACGATCATTATAGAATGAAGGTAAGTAATATTTTATATTTATATAATTATAATAATATCATAAATATCATATTATATATTTAAATATAATTATATATATCATTAATGTGGTGTGGTGATTAAAATAGAGTCACATCGCTTCGTCAAGGGGGGTAGTTTACACGTACATGAACGACCTTATCATCATTCAGTTAATGAATAGGTAAGAAATATAATGATATTTTATCTTTTAAAATTATAAATATATCATAATTATCATAATTATTTCATTTATATCATATATAATCATTAAATGTTTCTTTATTTCCTTCCATGTAAATCATTAATGAAAAATGATTAATATCGCTTTACAAGGCGGTAGTCTATCGTACACCCGAGCGACGTTATCATATCCCCTTAGTAATGTAATGTAAAAGGTATATGCTATATAATAACTCAAAATGTATAATTATGTTAAAAATATCCTATATATACTTTATATCCATCATCATACCCAACTATGAGAGGTATTGATGGAATACATATCTCATCGGTTCGTGAAGTGGTAGTTTGGCATACACATGAGTGACGTTATCGTTTCCCATTTAAGGGAAGATAAAATGGGTATAGTTCATTATATTAACATAATAAAATCATAGTATAAATTAGATAATGTATCTATTATATAATCAAAATTTTTTATGTTTTAAGGAGGTGGAAGAAGAAATAAAACAAATACATAATGTGATCAATTTTACATATTATCATACAACCTCTTTATGATTATACCCAATTTATTTCTGGAATGGATTTCTGAAAAAAAAATTCTTCTAAGATTAGGGGATGGATTTTTATGTGATTTTGGTAAATTTTTTCTGAACCAAAATGGGTTTTATAGTGTGAATAATAGACCATATGGGGTGGCCTTTTATAAGTGTGGTGAGTGGCACACTTGATATTTTTGGAATGAAAAAGGTTTACCCACACCTTTCACATTTTAAATGGGTAAATAAGGAATTATTATAGATTATTATACATTATAGGTCTAAATGTTCCCATACAATAGGTTTTTTAAAATTTTTGTCTGTTTTTTAATCCTTATCTTATTAGTTTAACCCCTGGTAAATCAATTTTTACCACAATCGTGATAATTAATTTTTAATTTTTTTAATATATATTATGGTCAAAAATTAAGATAAACTTATTAGATAATATAAATTATTCTGATTCCAAATATTTAATGCATTAATTCTATTTATAATAGTGGAAAATTTTAATTTAAAATTAATTCCGCATATGTGATGAGAAATATTTCTTAAAATAGAAAATATTCAAAAGTTTAAAATGTTTTTATATTAAGATTCAATATGAAAATGATTGTAATGAGATAAATTGGATTATATATATATATATATATAATTTTAATAATTTTTCTACAAAACAAATTAAAAATATAATTTAACATTATAAATAATTTAAACAAAAAGACAACTTTCAATTAAAATTCTATACTTTTCACTATTCATAAAAAAACTTTTCATAAAAATTCAAAAAATTCACCATAAGATAATTTTTAAATTATTTTTTTAAAAGTGAAGTAAAATTTTTCAAATAATGTTTATTAAATGGGTAAAAATTAATTATATGTTATGTTTTCAAAGTGAGACTGAACCACATTTTTGAAAAATATAGTTTTTCAGAAAAAATTTCTTTTTCTGTCAAATGGTTTTAATTTTATCTCTAATAAATAAATATCCATTTTATTTATTTTTTACATGATTAAAACAAATAATTTTCATAATTTAGTTAGTACTATTCATACAAATTGATTCAATTCCATGGTTATAATGGTCATGTTTAAAAAATAATATTTTAATAGAGTATCATGATAGATTTAAACACAGTGTTACATGCATCATAAGATATAGAAGAGATTTAATTTATTTAAAAATAAATACATCATAAATTAATAAGATGTTATATTATTTTATATGATTTATTTTTTGTGTCATACATGCTACTAAACATGATGTTCCTATTTAAAAAATATCAGGGTGTTACAGGTTAGATTTTTTATTTCTAGCCTTAGTGAATAAGAGGGGTGAAACTTATATTTTTTCATTGGTGTTGACTACTAAAATTATCTACTGTGTGAATGAGGTTCTATTTAGAGACATCTAATATGATGTTATTTATGATTAGATACCCTTAGAAGATTCAATAGATGTATTTTATGATGTAGGGGAGTATGTTATCCGTTTCCAGGGATGGATGGTGGTACCGATCATGATGCGAGAGGAGGTGATAAGGGAGTTTCAAAATTATCATTTTTATGTACATAACAATGTATGGAAGATATATAGGGAACTTCAATGATAGTTTTTTTTTGCGTTGGAATGAGGTGGAGTGTGGCCGAGTTCATCTCTTTAAATCTCACATGTTAGTAGGTGAAGGCCTAGAACTAAATTCCACCAAATTTAACATATCCTAATGAGATATCAAAGTGTAAATGGGATGAATTAACCATGGAATTTGTGATAGTACTTACATGGATATCAAGATCCCATGATTCCATCACGGTAATAGTTTACTAAATTATGAATTAAACACACTTTCCATCCATCAGGGAGTAGAGTTTGGTGGAGAGTCTAGTACAGTTGTACATGTATGATATCATCCATATCTATGGGGTACCCTCAATGATTTTCACGGAATAAGATGTGTGGTTTACATAAAGGTTGTGAAGAGTCCAAGAAGAGGCATTTGGGACCCATTTGTTGATGAGTATGTAATTTTACCCCTATATAGATGGTAAGACCGAACACACTATCTAGGTTTTGAAGGATATGTTGAGAGTTTGTGTTTGGAAGTTCAGACAGAGCTGGGAGGATCATATTCAATTAGTATTGTTTTCTTATAATAATATCTATCACTTTATTATTGAATTGAAACATTTCAAAACTCTTCATGTGAGACCCTGCAGGTCACCATTATACTGGTCTATGGTTGGATAGACTCCTCTTGTCTGACTGAATATAGTGATGATAATGACATAGATGGTTCAGGTGATCCATGAGCAGTTGAGGATATCCTAGATCCAATATAAATATTATGCAGATCAACAACGCATGCCTTTGAAGTTCAATTAGTGAGACCATGTTTTCCTAAGAGTATCCCCACAATGAGAACTATAAATATTAGGCTGGGTAGGCAAGCTATCTCTGAGGTTCATTAGGCCGTTCTAGGTCTTGTGGAGGGTTGGTGAGGTTTCTAATCACATATACCTAAAACTATAGTTGGAGCAGGTGAATGATTTATTCTATGTGTCATAAATGAGGAGATATGTGCATGATCCTATGAAAATATTTAACTATGGAAAGATGAAAATTGAGGATGGATACAACTTGGAGGAGTAGCCAATGACGATCAATGATTAGTAGGATAGGATCCCACAAGGATAGACCATCCCCTTGGTTTATGTGCTATGGTAGTAGGAGAGCATGCAGAAGATATCTTGTGAGCGGTAGAGCTAGACACAAGATTAGTATCCCAACCATTTTGTTTAAATTTTTCTTTTAAAGGGTTAAAATAATTTAAGGGGGAATAATGTAGTGACAATTATTTTTCCTTGTAAGACATTGAAATATATTAAGGAATATTTTTAGAGTTAGGTGCTAAAATGACACAAGATTTTGAGCCCTGGTGAGTCTATAATTTATATTATAAAAATATTAAATATATTAATATCATAGAAGTATATTTTTCATTAAAAATTGGGATAGATATTTATCTAAGACTTATATCATCAATCTAAGACAATGGTTTATTCTATGATGCATGGTTTACCCAAGGCACAACCTAAGTTTAGTGGGAGCCAAAAGTCCAGTTGAGGTAGTCGTTGGTGGATGCCTTTGATGAAAATAAATAAATAAACACATAATTTATTTTATTAAATTACATAATTAAAATCCTATATTAATACCCTATTATGATTATTTTCCAAGTGTTATCTTCATATAACTTTCTATATCTAAGAGGAGGAGGAGAGCGTTCTTCATTGGAGGATTGACATTAAATGATGAATGATGATCAGATCGAGGTGAAATGATGGTTTTGAATGTAGCAGGTCTTCCTTATCACTAGAGAGTGCATTCTTCACCAATTATTGATCCTTAATTAATGTATTTCACATCAATTATGGTTTCCCCTCTCTTTATAAAATTTCAATATCATAGATTTAATAGACTTTATTTCTTATTGGCGATTTCACACCTTTTCCACGAGCACATTGATGAATTAAATTGTTTTATGAAATTTAAGTCTTTTACATTCCATGTTCTCACCTTATAAATCCCAATATGTGGTTGTTTGAAAATAAAACTTGTCCAATTGTGTTTTCACCTTTGTTCCTATGCCTTTACCCCACCTGTTCATCGTGTTCTTTGCAGCTGGTCAATGTGGCCATGTTTTGACATTTTCGGGTAGGTTTAAGAGCTATCCGACTCTCTGATTCATGTTCGATGTGTGAATGATGACTGAATTGGTGATTTAAAAAAATTAGAATGGATTGTGGGTAATTAATCATTTATATTAAATTTAAATTAGAGATCTGTGGCAATGTGAGTCACTAAGTGTGACGGTCGGCGACATAATCTTTGAGTGGCTTGCCTGAATTTGATTTATGGACACACGAGGCCAAGAATAAATGGACAATTATGTTTTACCTAAATATTCAATAGTCAAATGGTGTGATAAATAGTATATATATTGGATCTATATTTTAAGCGAAACCATCTTTATTTTCTGCAAAAATACCGAATACATGTCATATATGCCAGAAGAGCACATGGCGTGTAACCCCCTCGTTGTGATTATAGGGTTTCAGGAGAAGAAAAATTATACATGATATGTTGGTAGTCCTACACGACTTGTGACTCTACCAAGGAACCCAAGCCATGTTCCAACCACACATGCCCAGGGCCCCGCGTGGATGGATACGCTGTGTACTAGATTACACAGGCATAGTCAGGAATACAAGACATGGGCTGATGCACAGCCAGGACCCCAGGTATCCATGCAATCCATGTATCCTAGACGTAATGTTGTGTATAGATACATGGATTACCAAGACGTTTCCAGGGATAACACATCTATGAGGTGGATCAGGACTACACACCATGTAAACCCCATACACACCATGTACCTATTTTTGAGAAACTTCCCACTAGTGTATCTTCTTTTTCTAGACGTGAATTTTAGCCTATGAGTAGTCTATCCTATGTAGTTTTATATATATAACATGATGGTATTCTTTTTAGTGCATTTTGAGATATGTAAAGGAATTAAGTATGCATGGTGCTTCTTTAGGTGATGCTTGACCGTGGTAGTGATCAGAGAGGATCATCGAAAAGGTTCTAGGTAGATACAGTGCTCTTCTATTCAGTGTGAGGGTCCTATATCAATGGGGAAGATACTCCCATGTCACTTGAGAGAATGGTATCCCATACTCTCTAGTTAGGTTAATATGGTACTCCCCTATTCAGGGTGTGGGTCCTCTATCTATGGGGGTGGTGTGGTACTTGGTAGAAGGCCCCCCATACTCTTTAGTTAGGTAAAGAGAGTACTCACCTATTTAGAGTGTGATTCCTCTATCTTCTAAGGGGTAATCCTCTATTTTGAGCTCTGATAGGGTGTGGGTCCTCTTTGGAGAATGGATCCCTCGAATGTGGAGCACAATTGAGAAGATTATCCCCCTCTATACATATTTTGGTGAGGTTACATTTGATTTTGGGCATCGTGATGGACTACTAGAGTTGCAGGCATACTCATCAACTTAGGATGGGCTCTGAGATGGAGATCCCCTTCTCACTCTCATTTGTTTATAATTTTTAGTATATATATGTATTAGGTTTTTTTTCTCGCTTTTTTTGGGTTAAGTTGAATATTTTTGTGTCTCTCCATAACACACTTTTAGTTTTTAGGGTGTCCTACTAGCTATGTATATACTCACCCCTAAACGGGATTTTACTGAATGTGTCTTGCACTATGAAGAAGATAAACATATCTACAATTATTATTGTGGATAATTGTGATACCTAGGTGCATTGACCGCATACAGTGGTTGGTCTTGGTGATCAGCAAACATACTCACTCTTATCTTTCATTCTTTCTAGTTACTGTCAGGTTGGTATATCATTTTTGGTTGGGAGTTTATTTTTTCACATTTAATATATTATATTATAATAACGTGCAATTTTATATTATATAAAGGTTATTACATGCATGGGTTTTACTCTAGATGTTACTTCCTTTTATTATTATGCCTTTTAACTTCTGTATAAAGGTGTTTAGGTGTGTGAGTATAGGTACATTAGGCAAATATCACCCATTTTATGTTATCTTTCTTAGTTCTTATCGCTAACCCATGGCATATGTAGGTATTCTTGGGTTTGTGGTGACCCAACCTTCCAATGGCCAGTCAGCTCCTTGTGGGTCGGGACATTACATGATTTCCCCTATAACCCCCAACGACCTCATTACAAAGGTCAAAATGTGTGATTTTTTGGATTGGTGTATAGTTTGGGCTGTTAGAAGTTTCCCCAAAATTATCTAAATAGATTGGGATACACTATTCTAATAGACCAGATGCATGTTGTTCCAATAAATTAGTTGGAGGAGAAACTTAAAAAGAAGCAATGAACAAAGGCTTCATCTCCTATTGCTTTCCTATTTCAACATTTATAGGAATAATCTATTAGCTACTTCCAACTTCTTTATGTACTAACTCTAACTCTAGGGAAATGTTTATCCACATTGTCTTTCCTTTACTTTGTATCCTATTTCTTATTCCTTTGTTCTTATTTCAAGCTTTCATGAACTTTTTACTTTAAATTCAAAACATTAGTTTCATCCATACTAACGGTTATATCGTCATTCTTATCCTCTTGTTTATTTTTCATAAATTCATTAATTTTTCATGTGACTTGTTTTTTTACATTCTTTCTAGGAAACTAAGGATAATTTTTAAAGATTCACAACCTTTTTTTCTCTAAAATTTTTTTTTTAAAGCTTCAAAACCACCAACATATGAACCTTTTTTAGTTTTGTGTATAAAATAATTCAAATATGGAAAAATAATTCATATTTTTATATATTTTCATCACTAAATCAAGAAAAGTTTTCTATTACAGCCATTGTAACATTCATGGTCTTTTATAAATTCATGAAATTTAACAAAAATTTGTTGATGAACCTTGTATAGATAATGATTTTGAGCTTCATCATCGTGGTCTTGATAGCTTAAATATTAACCAATATGAACATAATAATTTTGAACTTTATCTTTTTTCATAGTAAGTCTAAATAAAAAATATCCTAAATAATCAAAGTATCTTGATCTCATTTCCTTGGAATCATAATTTTTTGAATCCACATTATAACTATTATTTATTCTTGTGCATGATGGGATAATTTCTTTACTTTCTCATAGGAGGGAAACAAATAGGTCTCCATATGATATTTCAAACATTCTAAGATTCTCAGAAAACTTATGAATGAAAAATTAAGCTTATCCTTCTAGTGAAATATGTAAAATATTAAAAATATTTTTGATATTTAGAATATAGTTTTTATAAAAAATCTTTAATGATACATTTTTTAACACTTTAACTTCATTGAACATGAAATAAATATAGATTCCTCTTACTATCTGGGGATACTGTAAATTAAAACCATCTTTTGAATCACATAAGTATTCCCAACCCTGGAATGGGATTAATAAATTTATAATGGAGTTAAATATTTCAAACCAATCTTGGATAATCAATCCCTCTTTCACTACTTATCTCAAGAGAAAAAACTGGGAGATTCCATTAGTTCTATTCAGAATAACTGAGAAATAATAGACAGACCTTGAAAACCAATGGATGGTAGGAAAGTAAAAATGAAAGAGATATTCAGAGAACATAGAAGATGGAGAATAATTGGTGACCCACTACATCCATATATATAGTCTTATGAAGAGAGATTATTTTTCTTCCAAGTGGATCTAATGGTAAATAAAAGATCATTAAAAAATGAATGGCTAAGATTCGATTTTCAAAATATGATAACATAATTTTTTTTAGAAATTTTTATATTTCTAAAATATTAATGTTATTTAACATTGGTTAGAAAAATATGAGTTTTATCTAAATTTTTTTTTCTGATAAGAAAAAAATAATAAAAAAATTGTTTGGGAAGATTTTTCATAAAGGATTATAAACATCCCAAAAAAGTTACAAAAAATATGGATAAAAAATTTACCATCCAGAGAAATATTTATAAACTCCCTTAGGAATATTTATATGATAATATATATTTTTTGGTTACCTAGGAAAGATAAAGTAAATATTATCTCTGATTAAACTTTGAACGAATCTCGATTTAATTTAAAATTAATATGTTTCTAAGAAATATTTATCTTGAAATGTTCTTTATAAAACATAAAAAACATAGAAATTGAAATAAAATAAGGAAAATATATCCTCCAACAATTATAATTAGGTTTTCAATATAAATATATAGGTAAACATGAGTTATATAAATTATTAGTTTAAGTTAGTCATTCAAATATTATGTTAAATAAATTTAAATCTATCAGAATTGATGGGTTTTGTAAAAATATCAGCAAGTAGTTCTTGCATTCCACTAAATTGTAATATAATATCTATTTTTGTTTGATACTGAAGGAAATGGTGTCTTATGTATATGTTTTTAGATCATGAGTGATGTGATGATTTTTTAATTAAATTTATAGAACTTGTGTTATCACAAGAAATAATTTTTTTCTTAAAACTTTTTTTAAAACCGATGAGTCTTTGATGATCTGCAACACCTGAGAACAAAAACATACAGTTTTTATATATTCAAATCCAGAAGTTTAAAGTGATACTGAGTGTTGTTTATTAAAATTCCATGAAACTAAATCTTATCCTAATAAATAAAAAGTTACATATCTACTTTTCCTATCATTTTTACATCCCCTAAAGTCAGCATCCGAAAAATATTGTAGTTTAAAATGAATTTCATAAGAATAGAATAATCCAAGATCCATGGTTTTATTTAAGGTAATAAAAAATAAATTTTACAAAATTAAGATGATATTATTTTATATTAGCTTAAAATCCCACACAAAGGATTACAAAAAAATATCAATTATAGTGAATATGATATATGATATAGTAAAATATCAATTATTCCTATAAAGTTTTTTGATCCTATACTTGCCTAATTTCATCAAGATCATTAAATTTTGAGGTTTTCATAAAATTAATAATACTATTTTCATTTTCATATACATACATTTTAATTAAATGTTTTACATACAATTTTTGAGATGTGAAACTTCATTATGATTTTTGAGAAATTCTAAAACCCAGAAAAAAAAATAAATTCACTCATCATGCTCATATCAAGACCAGGATTCATATGACCTGCAAAGGAATCTGGAAGGGATTTTAATGTTAAGAAAAATATAATGTCATATATTATTTTTAGCAATTATGGTATCCTTAATTTTTTTAATAATGATTTTTTGGATAAAAAACTCCCTTAAAAATGTTATTTTGATGTGAACATATGATAAGTCTGTCATACCATGCTCTTGGGTCTTGTTTAAGAACATAGGGTGCCTTATTTTTAAAAAAATTCTTGAGATTTTGTGTTTTCAATTGAAGGTGGTTGTTCTATATACAATTTCTACAATACATATCCATTAAAAACGCACTTCACATCCATTTGATATAGAGTAAAATTTAAGAATGCATCATAGTCTAGAAGTATATGAATAGATTTAAGTATAACTAATGGAGATAAATTATCATCATATTCTATTTGTTCCTATTGATTATATCCCATAAAAAATGTCTTTCTTATTTTTATTATTATTTTATTTTCATCACATTTATCATGCAATACCCATTTTAATCCAATCATAGGAAAATATTTAGTATGTTATACCAATGTAAAATCATTGTTCCTTTTGAATTCATTAAGTTCATCATATATTTATCATATTCAATATTCATCACTTAAAGCCTCATTAGGAGTTTTATGTTAAAATTGTGATAAGAATATAAAATGTTCTCATTAATTTCTTAAAGAAATTTTAGTTTTGACATCTTTTTCAAAATCACTAATTATATTATTAGTGGGATGATCCCATAAGTTTTTTTTGTTCCTTGGATTTGTAAAATACTTTTCTTTAAGTACATATTTGACTTCTTCTACAGGTATAACATAGGATGTTATTCCAAAGTCCAAAAATTGTACCTTTTGAATTTATTAAATTCATCATTCATTTTACCTATCCAAAATTCAGAACCTAAAGAATCATTAAGAGTTTTATGTTCAAATTGTGATAAAAATTCACAATATTCACATTCATTTCTTAAGTATCTTCTAGTTTGACTGGTTGATCTACAAAACCAATGATATTATAAGTAATATGATTTTGTAATATTATTTGATTCCTTGGGTTTATAAAATGTTATTCTTCAAGTATATGTAGAACATCATTTATAGGTATAAATTTAGAATATGTTTCCATAGTTGTTTTCTCATGTGAATAATTTTATTAACATGGGACAAAAACCAGTTTTAAAATATCACCTGAAGATGTGTTCTAGGGTTGTTTTAAAACAAAATTTTTTGTTTCATCAAATTTAATATGTACTATTTCCACAAAAATACTATTTATTTTGTTAAAAACTAGATAATCCTTTATTTTTATGTAATAGTTAAAGAAACTAACTTCATCAAATTTTACAGGAAATTTATATAAATTTTCATTAGTATTCTAGAAGAATACCTTGCATCTAAAAACTCTAAAGTTGGATAGTTTTTTCTTTCATCCTATCCACAACTCAGAAAGAGTGTTATTATGAAAAGTTCTAGGAAAATTTTTATTTATAATATAATGGTTATTACTAATATATTTAACCCAAAAATGTTTAGAAAATGAGTTTGTACTCAACATGGTTCTAGAAATTTGTTAAATAACTAAATTTATTTTTTCAACTAAACCATTTATCTAAGGTGTTATAGGAGATGAAAAGTTATTTATAAAACCTTTATTACTAAAAAAAGATTCAAAATCATAATTTTTAAATTCTACATCATGAGCCCAATGAATAGTAACCAATGGTAGGTATTCTAATTTTTAAAATGGGATACATATATTTTAAATAAAAAAATAGATTCTGAATTTTTATCTAGAAAACAGACACATGTATATTTACTGAAATCATCAACTATGAAATATATATATTATTTTCCTCTAATACTTTCAATTTTTGATAGAATGAATAAATACATGTGCACTAACTATAAAGTATCATTAGATTAAACTTCACTGATATATTTCAATATTGACTTATATTTCTTACTAAATTAACAAGGATTACTAAATTTAGAATAATTGAACCTAAATTCTAATAAATATCTAACAAGTATTTTATAGATATTTTGGATAAAGTTATTACATTATAGTGTCCTAAAATTCTATGCCACAACCAAGATTGATCTTCCACTATATAAACTTATATGTTTAGAGTGTATAATTCTCATGCCTATTTATATAATGTATAATTTTACATTTTGAAATTTGAATAGTAAATTATTTATTCTTGAAGTTTAAAATATTACCATCATCACATAATTGAATTATTCTAAAGGGATTTTTCTAAAGATAAAGAATATATAGAAAATTAAAAATTAAAGATTTACCAAGAAGTATAATTTCCCTAATACCATAAATTTCATCTTGATCATTATCTCTGAAGTTTACTTCTTCACCTTTCATATTTATAATATTTTTGAGAAATTTATTGTTTCCAGTCATATTTATAGAACAATGAAAATCCTTGTACCAAATATTCTGACTATTGGTACCTATATTATTTCCCTAAAATATGAAAAATACTATTTTGGTCCCCATACATTCTTGGTTATAGAATTATTAGTTAAAATAACTTTTGGAATCAAAATATTCTAAACCATTTTATATTAAATATCTGTTATTTCTTTATAGATATAATATTTATAGAAACCAAAAGATTGAATCTTATTTTAAGAACATCTATTATTATAATGTCCAACTCTCTAGAATTTAGTAAAAAAGGATCCACTTTTTATAACAATGTAATTATTTTGAAAGTATGGTTTTTTTGTATTATAACCAATCATAGAAGTATTTCTATGTGGTTTAAAATATCAGTATATGTTTTCAAAAAATTTCATACCAGAAGTAAAATTTGATTAGAGTTTTTTTGATTAATTATTTCAAAATTGAGTTTCATAAGTAAATTAAGATATTCTTTAGTTGAGTTAGAACAAGATATATCTAATTATGAAGTAATAATTGATGTTTTTGAGGTAGTTTTTTGAAATTAAATTATTTTATTTTGTATGTTATGTCATAATTTTTTCATAGCCTTTCTTAAATTGATTATTTTATTTCTACAATAAATTGTCATACCTTGTTACTTCCTTAAAACTATGTATAATATTCTCATCATCATAAGTAATAGAATTTTATTCTTCTGAATAAGTAGAATATTCATCATTTAATTATAGATAATTAACATTTAACGTTAAATTTGAAAGGGATTATGTAGATACCTTTGATTTAAATAATTGGTTATTCTTTGAAATTCCCCCATAAAAACCTATAATTTTATGAACTTCACTACTATAATATGATGAAATTTATACATAAATATCTCCACCACCTGTACTATATGTTGTTGAAGCTCATGAACTTTTCTTCCCCTTGTTCTTGTATAATTTTCCTGAATTTTAATCTTTATTATCCTTATTTTTCAATCTAGTAAAATTTGTTCTTATATTGTCAAGTTTCTTTTATTCATAATGGATCCTCTTATAAGTTTCCTTATTTTCACTTAAATTTTTTTTCTTTTTATTATACTTATAATGAATATATTTCTTTTTAATGATTATATTCATTCTCTCAGCATAATGAGAATGTTTGTTCTAACATTATTTTTAATAAATACTTTATGTCTCAATATTAACATTATTATTTATAGATTACATAAGAAAATTTTCACAAGAAATTTATTTCTTTACTATAGAAGATGTATAAGAAAAATATAATTAATTCTTCTTTTTCTCTTTTTATGATTCTCTTTTTAATCGACTCTCATACAACATAAGAGTTCCAATTAGATATTTTACTATTATCTTAGTAAGATAGTTAGTTTAATCAATAGATATTCTCTTTAAATCCCACTATTTTAGAATGATATCTATGATATTCTCAAAAAAATGTTCATCTTTCAAATATTTTTATCCCAAATATTTAAAACTATTTAAAATAGTTCTAAATAATTGACAAATTTGTGAAACTAATTCACCAGGTGGAAGGTAAAATGCATGATATTCATCACGAAACATTTCTCTTTGAGTTACAAAAACATTTGAACTTCCAAAATGTGTTACATACAATTTCTTATAAATATATATTATATTTTCTCATGATTAAATCTAATAGTAAATATTTATAGCCATAGAACATAATAGATCATTCCATACATGATAATTCAATTGATATTTGGTATTTTCTTATCTAGAAATATTATTTTCTTCATTTTCTAAAATTAGATATCTTTTTAACATCAAAATAATTATTTTTACTCTAATATTGATAAAAAATTCATTCATATAATCTCTAAAACAATCATAATCAACACCATCAGATATTGGTGGTCTCGTTGGATTTAGATTCTAATGTGTCCCAACATACCAACCTACCATTATTAAAAAATAGACACTATTTTCTATAAAAAAATGTTATTGAAATAGTTTATAACAAGTAGAAACCTCCTTAGATACCAAATGTATGATCAAAAGAGTATACAATTATACTACAATAGGGGTGGGGTGGGTTTAATTGTTGTTTATAAAAATAGAACTTTTTTATTTTTACTAACCTCCTTAATAAATTTTTTAGGATAATGTATCATACCTTTCTTATAATATCACAGAAATTTCATACATAAATATTACATATTAATAGATTAATATTTAGTACATTGTATAAAAAACATGATAGTATACAATATAATTTTAGTGTTTTTAGAGACCAGATAAACAATCCTCTCATTTCATGACTGATATTTAAAATATCCCATAATGACCTCCCCCTTTATTACTCTTTACAGACATACCCTACATAAAACGTTTCTTTATAAATTGGGTAAGATAAACATAATAAAGGGTGAGAAAGATGATGATTAAGGGTAAACAAGAGAGATTTCAATAATCACATAAGCATAACATGAGCATAAAGGTATGAGAACATGGACTTAAATTTGAAAATATACACCTTACATATCATAGATCATAATATTGAGTTATGGAATAAATATGGGAAGTTCATAAGACATCAATAATAAAATAATCAAAGTACATAATCCATGAGAGCATAACATTGACATAAGACATGGATTTGTGTCATACACATAAAACTATAAATTTCTGAACATTTATAAATAGTAATAGGTTTACACATTAAATTTAAAACATGAAACTAGGGCCTCACATAATCTTATGGAAATGAAACCAGATATATGTATAATCTTTTGGACATGAAATCCAAGTCTATGATTAAATTTATTGACCCGAATTCCAGGTCCACACATAAAATTTTTGACATGAAATAAGGTCCATTCATAATCTTATGGACATAAAATCTAGGTTCATGCATAATATTATGAACATAAAATCCAGGTCCATGACTAAAATTATTGACATGAAATCCATGTACAAACATAAACAAATGGAAATCAAAGCTAGGTCTACACAAAAAATTTTAAATATGAAATCAAGTTCATGAATAACATATTTACCTCATGAGTTATCCATCTTTATCAAATGTACTGGAGGGAGATTTAGGCACCACATTTCACAAAAAGAAAATCACAAATATGTGTGACAGAAGATCAAAAAACATTCATCATCTCAAAAATCATTAAAATAAATAAATTTCATAAACATTTCCACTAATTATTACCTATGGAAAAGGGAATGGGTCTTATCAAAATCTTTTCATTATAAAGACAAACCATATAGAGAAAGAAAAATGATGGAATCATTAGATCCTATCACAAGTAAAGTTTAAGTAACATCAAATGATGTCATCATAGATGGTAAATTATTTTGAAATATCACTTGGAATAATTATTGGGGAAAATAAATGTTTCATTTTAAAATCACATCTTTTAAAAAAATCTGAGAATATATAAATGCAAACATTTTATTTGAAAATAAACTTGTAAACTTTTGAAGTTTAATATAATTGATGCATTATCATGGTGGGAAATTCAATCCATTCCATATAAGTTTAAAAAAATTCCTTTCACACTGTTGTTGCAAATGTCACAAAGTACATTATTTGGAAAATGTCAAAAATATTCTTTTCAAACCATTTAGAAAAGAAACATTACATGGTTTAAAATAACATTACAAAATCATAAGAGAATAATAAAATCATTTTTTAAAACATTTTAAGAAAACATGGACATGTAAAAGAAATATTCCCCAGTATATACTTAAATATAAACATTCCTAAATAATGATGAGATTGTGAAATAAAATCTAACCACTTATCTCGCCTTTCCTCATTCATATTAAAAAATATTGTATAATAAAAAATGATTTATTATATACTTATTACATTAAAATATATCTATCATATCATGTATGATTTATTTATAACATATTATCACCCATTTATTAATAATTGTTTATTAAAATCATTATTTTCGGTGATAAATGCTTCGTTTTCCAAGTATGTTTCGGTTTGGTTGTCCAGATCCTTATAATTTTATCGTGGAACCATAATTTTCAGGATGTTGAACATGGTATACAGAAAATATATATTAATTAAATACATATTTATGTTCATTAATAAAAAATAATGATAGAAAAATTAATTACACCATTCATGGAGATGACATCGCATACATACAGATGAACAGTGTTTCCATTTTTTGATTGATGTAATAAAAGAAATGTAAACAACAATTGAACTTTCGAAAATTATTATTATATCAAATATATCATATATATTTATCAAATTTATTATTATTTCCATCCATGTGAATTATTAATGAAAAACAAATCACATCTCATTATCGATATGGTAGTCCATACGTCTGCACGAGCGACATTATTGTTTCCCAAAAGATTGGATGATTATAAGTTTGAAATCATATTATCATTGTAGATGTATAATTATATAAAAAATTTCATATATAAACATTAAACCCATCATAATTTTGATAAAAAATATATGGTTTTGAAAAATGAATATATCACTATGTGGAGACAGTAAAGCATACTTACGTATGAGTGATACTTTCACTTCTTATTTCATGAGAAAGTGGGTGTATAGTGGTGTTTTAATCATAATAATAAAATTTAAAAAAATTTAGGATAATGAAGTTTTTATTTTATGATAAATATTATAGATTTAGAATAGGTAATTAAGAGTAGAAAATGAAAGTGATTTGATAGAGAAAATACCACTTCTTCAGAATGACTCCTTTAGATATCCTCTAAAGGGATCTAGGGATGGAATTCTGGGAAGAACATAAGCAACTGAATATGGATAAGGATGTTTATAAGAGATTTTTTAGATTATGGTCAATATATAGGGATAAATTTGGTGAATATAAGTGAGGGAGGAGGTTCCCTTTTATAATTTAAATGAGGGTCACTTTTGGAATTTCAAAAAATATAAAAATTATAATAAGACTCTTCTAGAGGAAAATGATTCCAAATAAAATATAAATTCATAGAAGATATTATTTTAGATCATATATTATCCCATTTATCCTTATTTAATATTTTTATTTTTTTTAATATTTGAACAAAATATTATTTTCATAAAATATCATTATTGTGAATTTTGACACAATTCATTACTTTTACATTAATAACATCAAGAAAACAATATAAATTCAAAATAAATATTTTAAAAAATCCATAAAATTTAATTTTAATCTATAAAATTATTTTATTACATAAATTATCAGAAATTGTAAATTTTTTAATATTTTCAATATCATTTATTAGGTTTTTCCATTAATTGAATACTTACCGCGTCATCATTGTGTAAAAATTTAAGGCAATTATTTATTCCCTTAAAATTTAAAATAAAATAACATTATTAACATAAATACATTATATTTTAAAAAATATTTATAGTTTACAATTTCTCTATATATACCCATTTAACATAAGCATATTATAAGTTTACAATTTCTCTATATATACCCATTATAAAATAACATTATTAACATAAATACATTATATATTAACATTATTAACATAAGCATATATGTTTTATTCAAGTGTTAAGGTAAATTTGTAGTCCTTATTATTTTATTTTTATCCATTAATTACTTGTTTTACCCTTTACCATGACAACGAAAATAACTATATTTACAATTCTTATTAAACAAAAATAAAATGGAAATATTTAATAAATTTGGACTCATTTAATATAAATATGGAATCCATTTTGAAAAATTCAACATAAAAAATTGGTTGAATTTAAATTAAAATTAAACACGCAAAACGCTACGAAAAATGATTTTTCAGAAAATTTTCCTATTTAAATATAAATTGTTTTAATACCAAATTAAAGTATGAAATACATTTAAAAACCATAATTGAATTATTTTAAATAAAAATTAAATAATTAAATTTTAATACCAATTAAATTATAATTTTACCTTTGGAATAATTTAAAATAAAAATAAAAATTTCAAAAAAATCAGATTTTTTCACTATTTATTGAAATATCATTTTTTTAGAAAATTATCAAAAAATAATACTCATGTAATTTTTAAACGATTAATTAAAAAACGAAACTAATTTTTTCAAATAAATTTTCCAAAACTTTCCGATATTAATTATAATATTTACTCACTAGAATAACCATTTTTAGAGAAAACATATTTTTAGTTAATAAAAATTGATTACTAAAAATTGAATGATTATTTACTGAGAATTAGTAAATAAATTTATATTTATTAGGACATATATATATATATATGTTATTTAGATTCATACCCTAAATTAACTGATAGGTTATAACTGTTACATTAAATAATAATAGTTTAATTGTATAATGATTTGTTTAAACTCGATGTTGCGTGTAATGTGAGACATCAAAGAAATTAAATTTCCTAAATATATGTATTTTCTAAAATATTGGGTGTTAAATTATCCTCCAATTTAAAAATTTCATCAAAACAATTTGAACTTGTGCTGGGTAATCAGATGTTTGACAATTTAAACTTCCTTTGTGGAAACCCACATCGAAAAAGGGTTAATAAAAATTTCACTTGAAAATAGAGAAAGATAATTAAAAAGTTCACTAGGATTACAAAAAATATGTTTCCTAATAGAATAACATTTGTTGGATGTGAAGAAATGAACATGGAAGTAAAGTAATGGCTAGTGATCATTGATCACAAAAATTAAACGATCTTAAGAAAGTTAACAATAAAAAACCATAAACCAAAGATGTGGAAAAGGCCATAAAATCATTATAATTGAAGGTAAAATGACAAAAATTTTGTCTAAAGATAATTTTACTAGAGTTGAGGCATTAAATTAAAATATAAAATTGGAACATAAGGAAATATACTTACGTGATAGTTAGGATTTGATCATTTAATCAATTTTCACCACAATATCATAAATTTCACCAAATAATGAATATTCAAGAAGAATATTTCATGCCACAAGCACTAATATTAACTTTTAAAAGATCTCATAATCCTTAAAAGGATAAAAATATAACCATCCTATATTTATATATTAACTAAAAGTATCTCTTAATGTCACATAACTAATATGTGAAAAAATTGGTCATATATTCTCTAGAAACATGGTAATAACCTAAATTTACATAAAACATTTTTGAAAACATGAATGCTTTAAAAAATTAACACTATCATTTTTCCTCAAATAAAACCATCGACTATTAAATATATTCCTTTAATAAAAAATGCAATAATCATTATCAAAGGTTACTTAAATCACTAACCAATTTCAAGGTTACTAATAATATCCCATCAATGTCAGTTTCATTTTTATCCCAACTAATAACTCTTATCTCCATATTGGAATCATATTAAGGGTTATATTTCCCTCAATCTTCCAAAAAGACTATCTTTCCACTAAATCACTTTTCATTTTTACTGGTACAAATCAACATATAATTTCAATTCTCTAAATCAAATAAACCAAGGGAAAATACATAGATATTTCATGATTATTATAATCCAAAATAATATTCATAAAAAACATTTACAAAATAATTATTAAATCCCAATAAATAAATATTTTAATCATTCCATTTCATTTATAATCTATTAACCATGATTCATCAACTTATTCTTTAATACTATTTTCCATTCATATATTGTTCATAGTCTCTTCATTATCAATAGAAAAACCACCACACATTTAAACATGATGATCATTTTCTCTATATTTTCCACAAGAATATTGATTGACACAATTCTATAATTTCTATATTTAAAACATTCAATCATAAGTTATACCATATTGAAACCATTATTCCAATCCATTGAGTTAACCAAACCAATCATTTTTCCTTAACAATTACTTTCTCTGTGTCCTTATTTTACAAACCCAAAACATCTTCCTATTACTTTCAATAATTATCCTCCATGCTTCTTACCACATTCATGAAATTATGAAAATTGAACTTTCTTTCCTCTATGGTCATCTTGAAACTCCCTTTTCCTCTTGTTAGGTGTGTCAGGAAACAAACCTCAGTTGAGATTTTTGATAATATTATGAGATTATTTATTAGGAATAATAACATTGTTTATCCTTTTATCTCCCATTTAATTTGGATTCTCAAGAATAAAATCATTCCATTTCCCATTACATTCACAATTAACTTGAACCCTTTTGGTTCCAGCCACTATCTAAAATCAAAAGCAATGTGTAGGAAACTATAATCATAGTAGGAAACAGTATAATCATTTATAGGATATCTAAATCATGTCACCTTATTTTTAATCAAGAAAACCTTATGTTTCACCTAAGGTGTCCATGATTATCATCCATTCAAATCCATGATAATGGTTTGTAAAGAAAATATAGATTTACCCAAATTTTATCCCCCAGGAGTGTCAAAATAGGTGGGCAGCAGGGACCATTTTCATGTACTAGGTGATAATCATGTCTAGATAAAAACATATTTTTTCGGGTTATTACCTATAGGTATGACTGTTCAAGATCCACATCCACATATAGTATCCAAATAGGGATGAAATTTATTAGAAAATCACATAATCGTTTTCTTACCTAATCTTTAGGATGTTATCTCATACCTAGGCTTATCCCTAGTGTTTTAACAAAAGTTTTATAACATTAATCTCCAAATTTTGAAAAAACCTTTACAATTATACAAAATGTAACTACCCAAGCTTTTAATATATAAATATTATATATTGATAGATGAAAATTAAATAAATTTTACAAAAAACATGCCCAAGGACTATATAAGATTAGTGTATTTGGATACATGATACACAATCATCTTATTTCAGGAATGATCCTTAACATCTCCCATAATGATCTTCCCATTTAGTACTCTTCATATACATACCCTTCATAAAACCTTTCTTCATAACATGAGAAAAGGATACATAATAAATGGGATATCAAATGCTCAATATGGGAAAAAAATGATATTAATAATCAAATATGTATTACATGATAATAAGGGTGTAAGAACATGAAATTAGAATTTTAAAATCAACACCATACATATCATGTATTATAATCATGAGTCATGGCATAAAGATTAACAGTTCATAAGACATAAATCATATAATAATCAGAGAACCCAATCTATGAGAGCATAATAATGACATAAAACATGGAGTTTTAAAATACATATAAAACTATAACATTGTGAAAATTTATAAATAGAAATAGGTTCACTCATTAAGTTAAGGAAGTGAAATCAGGCTCTCTCATAAACTTATAGACACGAAACTATGTCCACACATAATCTTATGAATACAAAATCTAGGTCCATGCATAAACATATGAACATGAAATATAATTCCACACATAAACTTATGGATATGAAACCATGTCCGCAAATAATATTTTGGACTAGACATACAAGTCCACACATAATATTATGTACATAAAATCAAAGTGAATCCTTAAACTTATGTACATGAAATCTTGGTTCATGCATAAAATTATAGACATGAAATCCACATCCACACACAAAATTGTGAACATGAAATTACCCTACTTGAAAATAATGTAATACCAACAGTTTTAAACCATTTGTATAGGCTAGAAAATCATTTGTATAGACTATACCAACGGTTTTCCAAACTGTAGGGTAGTAAGTCTTGAGGAAAGTCCTATACCAACAGTTTGATATAAACCGTTGGTATAACCCACTATATTTATTTATATACCAACGGTTGTAGGGTAACTGTAGGTATTTGTTTGTATAACATTTTTACCAACAGTTTCCAGAAACTATTGGTGTATATAAATTTCTCTCAAAGTATACCAATTGTTTAAAACCATCTGTATTGTGTTTTTCCAGAACTATTATACCAACAGTTTAAAACCATTGGTATTGTGTTTTTATAGAACTGTTATACCAACAGTTTATAACCCATTAGTATTGTGTTTTTCTAGTACTACTATACCAATGGTTTAAAACTGTTGGAATTGTGTTTTTCTAGAACTGTTGTATAGCAGCCCTCCAGTAGCCCCTCCAGTATACACCTGCATAAAAAATATCACAAAAACCACATACAGACTTAAAACAGCATAAAAACGCCTAAAATAGCACAAAAACACACACATAAAACCATCTAACTCATCCAATCATGTCATGTACTAAAATTCCCTATTACAATCTTCATATGAAAACAAACATCCTGTAGAGTTAATAATAGTTTCAACAAATCAAACATTATTTACACCCATTTCAATCTTCATATGACAACCACTCTTCCAGTTGTAATTCACCTCACCCCTGCAAAACCCCCCAACTATCACAACCACCCACCTCCCCATAAAATTCTAATAGGTTGAATAGTCTGAGAAATACTTATTAGAGTTGAATAAGAGTTTGAAATTGGCCTAAATCCCAATTTTTTTCTCTCATCCTAGAATTGGGTATGTAATGATTTGTGATGCATTTTGCATTAAACTTGTATTTTTTATAATATATGGTGAAAATATATTTTCATGGTAGTATCATCAATTTTTACCCCATGAGTGAAACTACCCAACACATGAAAAATAGTTTGCGACTGTCGTTGATGAGTATGAATTTCCGTTGTTGTATTCACTTAAAATGATGTCCTTTTGAAACAAAAGAGAGACACTTTGAGTGGTGCCGGCCACACTGTGCCTCAGATTGAGGCGGGGTTGACTTGTACACTTCAAAAATTACCCATGTATCATTTACAAAAGTATCAACACAATTCGAATGTGTTTGGCTGGTTTTCCGTATACCGGTTGTTTTTACTTAAAAACGTATCCATTTTAAACAAAAGAAAGACACATTGAGTGGTACTGGCCACACTGTGCCTTGGATTGATGAAGGGTTGAATCATACATGTAAAAAATGACCCATGGATCTTTGTACTAAATTATCAACAGAATCCGAATGCGTTTGGTCCGTTTTCCATATGTCAGTTCCTGTTTTCACTTAAAATGTTGTCTATTTCAAAGAAATGTGAGACACTTTGAGTGGTGCCGGCCAAACCGCACCTCAGAATGAGATAGGGTTTACTCTTAAACATCAAAAATGACCCATGGAACGTTTTCCTATAGTTTCAATAGAATTAGAATGCATTGTTTGGTTTTATGTATGTCAGTTGTTGTTTTCACATAAAATGATGTCCATTTTAAACAAAACAGAAAAATTTTGAGTGGTGTCGGCCACACTGCACCTCTGATTGATAAGGGGTTGACTCGTATGCGTCAAAAATTACTCATGGATCATTTTCCTAAAATATCAACACAATCTGAATGCATTTGATCGGTTTTAAGTATGTCAGTTGTTGTATTCACTTAAAATGATGTCCTTTTGAAACAAAAGAGAGATACTTTGAGTAGTTCCGGCCACACCGCGTCTCGGATTGAGGCGGGGTTGACTCTTACACATCAAAAAATGACCCATGGATCATTTTACTAAAGTTTCAACACAATATGAATGCGTTCAATCAGTTTCGACCACCCCACGCACGCTTTTCAAGCGCGCCAAACACCTAAAGAACACAAATTCAGCTGTTCCACGCAAACCGCACGTAAAAATGACGTGTTGTCTCCTCATACACCTCATGAATAATAATTAGGGTGTTTTCGTGTGATTTCAAGTCATTACAATATCATTCGGCATGCATTTTACCGTTAAACGCATGTTTTGTCCATTTATGACACGCGGAGTACGTTTTTGGCCAGCGCGGTCACACGACACCTCCGATTGACATGCCATCTGGAGAACCATTTCAAAATTCACCCACCCTTTGTTTTTGTTTGACTTAATGGAATTCTAAGGTCATTCAGCTGGTTTCGACCACCCACGCACGCTTTTCAAGCGCGCCAAACACCTAAAAAATACATATTCCGCCATGTCGCACAAACGGCACGTCCGAATGATGTGGAGTCTCCTCTTACACCTCAAAAATAATAATTAGGGTGTTTTCGTTTGATTTCAAGTCATTATGATGTCGTTCGGCATGCATTTGACCATTAAACGCACATTTTGGTCATTTACGAAATGGGGAGTGCATTTTTGGCCAACGCGGTCACACGACACCTCCGATTGACGTTCCATCTTGCCAATAATTTCACAATTCACCCACCCTTTCTTGTTGTTTGATTTCATGGCAGTCCGAGGTCGTTCGGCCAGTTACGACCACCCCACACACAATTTTCAAGTGCACCAAACCCCTAAAAAACACATATTCAACTGTGCCACGCAAACCGTGCGCCCGAATGACGTGTCGTCTCCTCTTACACCTCACGAATAATAATTAGGGTGTTTTTGTGTGATTTCTAGTCATTATGATGTCATTCGGCATGAATTTGACCGTTAAATGCATGTTTTGGCCATTTATGACACACAAAGTGCATTTTCAGCCAGCACGATCACACGACACCTCCGATTGACGTGCCGTCTAGCCGATCATTTCACAGTTCATGCACCCTTTGTTGTCGTCCAATTTCATGGCATTCCAAGGTCATTTGGCTAGTTTCAACCACCCCACACACGTTTTTCAAGCGTGCCATACACCTAAAAAATACATATTAAGCTGTTTCACACAAACCGCGCATCTGAATGATATAGCGTCTCCTCATACACCTCATGAATAATAATTAGGGTGTTTCTGTGTGATATAAAGTCATTCTGATGTCGTTCGGCATGCATTTGACCGTTAAACGCATGTTTTGGCCATATACGACATGCAGAGTTCATTTTAGTCTAGCGCGGTCACACGACACCTTCAATTGACATTCACTCTGGACGACCATTTTACAGATCACCAACCTTTTTTTGTTGTCAGATTTCATGGCATTCTGAGGTCGTTCGTCCGGTTTTGACCACACCACACAAGCTTTTTAAGCGCACTAAACTCCTAAAAAATACATATTCATCAATGTCGCCCAAACCACGTGTCTGAATGATGTTCCGTCTCATTTTAAACATCATGAATAATAATTAGGGTGTTTTAGTGTGATTTCAAGTCATTCCGATGTCATTCGACATGCATTTGACCGTTAAACGCTTGTTTTGGCCATTTACGACACGTAGAGAGCATTTTCGGCCAGCGCAGTCACATGACACCTTCGATTGTTTTGCTGTCTAGCCAAACATTTCAAAATTCACCCACACTTTGTTTTCCTCTGATTTCAGGGTATTATGAGGATGTTCGGCCAGTTTTGACCACCCCATGCATGCTTTTCAAGCGCACTAAACACCTAAAAACACATATTTAGCCGTACCGCGCAAACCGCACGTCCGAATGATGTGACGTCTCCTCATACACCTCAAGAATAATAATTAGGGTTTTTTCGTGTGATTTCAAGTCATTTAGATGTCGTTCGGCATGCATTTGACCGTTAAACGAATGTTTTGTCCATTTACGACATGCGAAGTGCGTTTTCGGCCAGCGCGGTCACACGACACCTCCGATTGACATACCGTTTGGCCGAACATTTACAAATTCACCCACCCTTTGTTTTCGTCCGATTTCATGGAATTACTGGGTCGTTAGGCCGGTTTCGACCACCCCACACACGTTTTTCAAGCACGCCAAATAGCTAAAAAACAAATATTCAACTGTGCCTTGCAAACCGCGCGTCCGAATGACGTGTCGTCTCCCCATACACCTCACAAATAATAATTATGGTGTTTTTGTGTGATTTCAAGTCATTCTGATGTTGTTCGACATGCATTTGACAGTTAAATGCATGTTTTGGCCATTTACAACATGCGGAGTACGTTTTTGGCCATTGCGGTCCCATAACATCTCCGATTGACCTACTGTCTAGATGACCATTTCACAATTCACCCACCCTTTGTTGTAGTCCGATTTCATGGCATTCCAAGGTCATTCGGCCTATTTTAACCACCCCATGCATGCTTTTCAAGCGCGTCAAACACCTAGAATTGGCATATTCAGCCGTGCCGTGCAAACCGCACATCTGAATGACGTGTCGTCTCCTCATACACCTCACGAATAACAATTAGCGTGTTTTCGTGTGATTTCAAGACATTCAAATTTTTTTCGGCATGCATTTGACCGTTGAACACATGTTTTGGCCATTTACGACATATAGAGTGTGTTTTCAGCCAGCGCAGTCACACGACACCTACGATTGATGTGATTTCTAGCCGAACAATTCAAAATACAGCCACACTTTGTTTTCATCCAATTTCATGGCATTCTGAGGTCGTTTGGCTGGTTTTGACCACCCCACACACACTTTTCAAGAGCGCCAAACACCTAAAAAACACATATTCAGCCGTGCCACGCAAACCGTGCGTCCGAATGACGTGTCGTTTCCTTGTACAGATCAAGAATAATAATTAGGGTGTTTTTGTGTGATTTCATGTCATTACGATGTCGTTCGGCATGCATTTGACCATTAAAAGAATGTTTTGGCCATTTACGACACGTGGACTGCATTTTCATCCAACACAATTACACGACACCTCCGATTGACGTGCCTTCTATTCAACCATTTCAAAATTCACCCAACCTTTTTTTTTGTCCAAAATCATGGAATTATGAGGTCGTTCGGCTGGTTTCGACCAACCCACGCATTCTTTTCATGCGCGCCAAACACCTAAAAAACACATATTCAACTGTTCTGTGCAAACCACACGTCCAAATGACATTTCGTCTCCTTGTACACCTCACAAATAATAAATAGGGAGTTTTTGTGTTATTTCAAGTCATTCTGATGTCGTTCGACATTCATTTGACCGTTAAACGCATGTTTTGGCCATTTACGACACGTGAAGTGCATTTTTGGCCAGTGCGGTCACACGACGCCTCCGATTGATGTTCCGTTTAGCTGACCATTTCACAATTCACCCACCTTTGTTGTCGTCCGATTTCATGCCATTCCGAGGGCGTTCGACCGGTTTCGACCACCCCACACACTCTTTTCAAGCCTACAAAACACATAAAAAACACATATTCAGTCGGGTCACTTAAACCGCGCATCTGAATGACTTTTTGTCTCATTTTACACCCCGAGAATAATAATTATGATGTTTTTGTGTGATTTCAAGTCATTCCGATGTCATTGGGCATGCATATGACCGTTAAACGCATGTTTTTGGCCATTTACGACACGTAGAGTGCGTTTTCGGCCAGCGTGGTCGCACGAAACCTCTGATTGATGTTCCGTCTAGAAGGCCATTTCAAAATTCACCCATCCTTTGTTTTCGTCCAATTTCATGGAATTCCGATGTCGTTTGGCCAGTTTTGACCACCCCATGCATGCTTTTCAAGCACGACAAACACCTAAAAAACAAATATTCAGCCGTGCCGTGAAAACTGCATGTATGAATGATGTGTCGTCTCCTATTACAGCTCAAGAATAATAATTAGGTTGTTTTCGTGTGATTTCATGTCATTCTGATGTCATTTGACATGCATTTGACCATTAAACACATGTTTTGGCCATTTACGACACGCGGAGAGCGTTTTCGGCCAGCGCGGTTACACGACACCTCCAATTGACGTACCGTCTGGCCGACCATTTCAAAATTTACCCACCATTTGTTATCATCTGATTTAATGGCATTCCGAGGTTGTTTGTCCTGTTTCAACCACCCCAAGCACGCTTTTCAAGGACGCCAAACACCTAAAACACACATATTTAGCGGTGCCGCACAAACCGCGCATTTGAATGATGTGGAGTCTCCTCGTACACCTTAAGAATAATAATTACGGTGTTTTTGGGTGATTTCAAGTCATTCTGATGTTTTTCGGCATGCATTTGACTGTTAAACGCATGGTTTGGCTAGTTACGACACATAGAGTGCGTTTTTGGCCAGTGCGGTCACACGACACCTCTGATTGATGTTCCGTCTGGCCGAATATTTCACAATTCAGCCACCCATTATTGTCGTCCGATTTCACTGCATTCCAAGGTCATTTGGATGGTTTTGACTACCCCACGCATGCTTTTTAGGCGTGCCAAACACCTAAAAAAACATATATTCAGTTGTGCCATGCAAACTGCATGTCTGAATGACATTCCGTCTCCTCTTACACCTCAAAGATAATAATTAGGGTGTTTTTTTTGTGATATCAAGTCATTCCGATGACATTAGGCATGCATTTGACCGTTAAACGCATGTTTTGGCCGTTTACGACACACAAAGAGCATTTTTTGCCAGCACGGTTACACAACACCTCCAATCGATATGTCGTCTAGCCGACCAATTCAAAATTCACACACCCTTTGTTTTCATCCAATTTCATGGCATTCTGAGGTCTTTAGGCTAGTTTCGACCACCCCACACACGCTTTTCAAGTGCGCTAAACACCTAAAAAACACATATTCAGCCGTGCCGTGAAAACCGTAGGTCCGAATGACGTGCCGTCTCCTTGTACAGCTCACGAATAATAATTATAGTGTTTTCGTGTGATTTAAAGTCATTACAATGTCGTTCGGCATGAATTTGACTGTAAAACACATGTTTTCGCCATTTACGACATACGGAGAGGGTTTTTGGCCAGCACGGTCACACAGAACCTCCGATTGATGTGCCGTCTGGCCGACCATTTCAAAATTCACCCACCCTTTATTGTCGTCTGATTTCTTGGCATTCTAAGGTCGTTCGGCCGGTTTCAACCACCCCACGCATGCTTTTCAAGTGCGCCAAACACCTATAAAACAGATATTCAACCGTGCCATGCAAAATGCAAGTTCGAATGATGTGGCGTCTCCTTTTACAACTCATGAATAATTATTAGGTTGTTTTTGTGTTATTTCAAGTCATTCCGATGTCATTGAGCATGCATTTGACCATTAAACACATGATTTGGCCATTTACAACACACGAAGTGAATTTTTGGACAACGAGGTCACACGACACCTCCGATTGACGTGCCGTCGAGCTGACCATTTAACAATTCACCCACACTTTGTTTTCGTCTCATTTCATGGCATTACGAGGTTGTTTGGCTGGTTTCGACTACCCCACCCACACTTTTCAAGCGTGCCAAACACCTATAAAACACATATTCAGGTGTGCCGCACAAAATGCTTGTCCGAATGATGTTCCGTCTCCTCATACACCTCATGAATATTAATTAGGATGTTTTCATTTGATTTCAAGTCATTCCGATGTCGTTCGACATGCATTTGACCGTTAAACACATGTTTTGGACATTTACGACAGGCATATAGAATTTTCAGCCAACGCGGTCACACGACACCTCCGATTGACGTGCCGTCTGACCGACCATTTCAAAATTCACCCACACTTTGTTTTCGTCTGATTTCATGGCATTCCAAAGTTGTTTAGCTGATTTTGACCACCCCACGCACACTTTTCAAGCGCACCAAACACCTAAAAAACACATATTCAACTGTGCCGTAAAAACCGCACATCCAAATGATATGTCGTCTCCTCTTACACCTCACGAATAATAATTTGGGTGTTTTCATGTGATTAGATGTCTTTCCGATGTCGTTCAGTATGCATTTGACCATTAAACGCATGTTCTGTCCATTTACAACATGTGGAGTGCGTTTTTTGGCCAGCGCAGTCACACGACACTTCTAATTGACGTTCTGTCTAGCCGACCATTTAAAAAGCCTCCCAAACTTTTTTGATGTCTGATTTCATGGCATTCCAAGGTCGTTTGGCCGGTTTTGACCACCCCACGCATGTTTTTCAAGCGCACCAAACACCTAAAAAACACATATTTAGCCGTTCCGCGCAAACCACACGTCCGAAGGACGTGTCGTCTCCTCGTACACCTAATGAATAATAATTAGGGTGTTTTCATGTAATCTCAGGTCATTCTGATGATTTTCTTCATGAATTTTACCGTTAAACGCATGTTTTGTCCATTTACGACACGTGGAGTGCATGTTCGGCCAATGAGGTCATATGACACCTCCGATTGATGTGCCGTTTGGCTGACCATTTCACAACATACCCATGGATAGTTTTGTTGAAGTATCAACTCAATCTTAATTCATTTGGTTGGTTTTCCATATGCCAGTTTTTGTTTTCACTTAAAATGTTGTCCATTTCAAATAAAAGTGAGACACTTTGAGTGGTGTCAACCACACTGCACCACAGATTGAGGCGGGGTTGACTCTTACATGTCACAAATAACCCATGGATCGTTTTACAAAATTATCTACACAATCCAAATGTGTTTGGTCAGTTTTCTGTATGGCAGTTGTTTTTCTATAAAAGAGTATCCATTTTAAACAAAAGAAAGACACTTTGAGTGGTAACGACCACACCATGCCTTAGATTGAGGCGGGTGGGGGAGTTGTCCGGGTGGGCTGTCTGGGAAATAGGGTGGGTAATGTATCTAAAACTATATCTTTGTATCATAAATCGATCTGCGAACCACCATGGGGTGTCATCCTAAAGCATGGCCAAATCACGACATTACTACCGTGTGACCGCGACGTGACCGCGGCGTGACTGCGACATGACCGTGGTGTGACCGCGGCATGTTAGCCCGGTCTAGCGACATCCGCGAGGTAGCATCTTCCAGCCAGGATTCTGAATAAATTCTATTTAGTTGTCCTTTACATTATAGAAACTGATCTTATGTTATAAAAACGGTCTCTTGATTTAGGATTGTGGTATGATAATGATTTATATTTTATATTCGTTGTTTTTAAATGTGGTACTAGGTGTTTGAAACTAATAATTGAGAGTCAAATTATCACACACTAAACTATCACTATGAGTTTTCACAGATAGCGCCCCACCATAGGATGGGTTTTATTATAAAAACTTGACTTTTTTTTCAAATGAAACAATTGTATTAAAGAAAACTTATTCAAGATATGCAATTCAATATAATTAACCAAAATTAAGAAAGAAGATAAATTCAATTTTAAGCATTCCTAAATTAATGAGGCTTCTATTTTTGGTCAAAAATAAAGAGTTATACTGAATTCAAAAATATCCATACAAGAGTGAAAAAACAGGTTCAAAAAATAAATAGTTATACAGAAATAAAAAATGTAATGGATCAATCTGCCCCTGATCACCATCACCATCACCATTTTCATCATCAGCCTCATCCTCACCACTATCTATGTCCTCGTCTTCATCCTCATCATCATCCCCATGCTTATCCTTTGCCCCATCCTCACCCTTGGCCCTATCCTCACCCTCGAACCCATCCTCACCCTCGTCCTCATCCTCATTCTCGCCCTTATCGTCATCAGCATCCTCATCATCACCAGGAACATCATCATCTCGACCACCACTAGAACTGCCGACTGGTGCATTGTATAATACACCCATCAGTGACATATATGTCTGACAAGCTGAGCTGGACTCTGGAAGAAGTGACGAAGATAAAGCTTTCATTAGTTTCATAAATTCTTTGTCCCTCGTTTGAACTTGTACTTCCAACTCTTTGACTCTTTTATCAGACTGTCTTGCATGCTCCTTGACCTGTTCCAACTCATTGGTACTATAATGGATACCTAGAGAGGAGCAATACCTCATCGGGAATATATTCTTGCCAGGTCGACAACATACTCGACCAGAGTGCTCATCTCACAAAACCTGATATAAATGATCATTTAGCCCTAAATTGTGAGGCTCCTAGGCATCAAGGGCCTCTAAAGTATCCTTTTAAAAATATTAATAGATTATTAAATTTCAAAATAGATATTAAAAGTTGAAATATAAAAATTAAAACTTACAATCTTTTCTTGTGTTGGTTGATTAACCGCAGCTCCATCTTTTTTCCTTCTACTCGAGCAAAACCATTTTTTCTCGAGGGATACATCCTTCAATATTAAATTAAGCTTCTGTAATGAAATTGAAATAATTTAATGTGCAAGTATAATCATATATTCAATATCCAATAAA
Organism: Viscum album; assembly: GCA_963277665.1. Taxonomy (NCBI): domain Eukaryota; kingdom Viridiplantae; phylum Streptophyta; class Magnoliopsida; order Santalales; family Viscaceae; genus Viscum; species Viscum album. Next base: position 62,470,605 of record OY728165.1, on the reverse strand, counting down.
TCACATAATTTAACTAGGTAACAATAAAATGGGAAAGTCCTAAAGAAAAATTATAAACAATTGTATCGTACTTGCTGCCTCTCATAAACTGACATTGTAGTGCGCCCCAAAGATTGGAGGTATTTCTTTGAATAAATGTATATTTGTTTTCTCAGAAGATTCCTAAATAATATTTAATAATAAATTTGTTAATATTAATGTAAAATATGAAAACTGCTATTTAAATACCTCAAATGGAATTAATACCTTAAATTTGGCAGTCGCCTAATGGGTAATCATTTAGAGATATTGCTCTATCGGGTAGTAATCCATGATAGGTGATGTATCTAACTCTGTTCCCACACTATCACACTATCCAACATACAAATCAAGCTTATAATCTCTCCAAATCCCACCAAGATCCTTTAAACATGCTGGTCATGTACCTTCGCCATCAGGGAAGTTATACCGAAGCTGACACCCAATATATTAATTCATATAAATACAAAAATATTATATTAAATCTAATATATTTTTTAACCATATTTTTTCCCACTCGTTATCCTAGACTTTGTGTGGTAGATGTCTCTAAGAGAGAGGGCTGACCAAAAAATGTCAGTGTATTTGGCTACCATCGCCAAAAAACCCCGACATTCCTGCCCAGATTTATCAATCACTTATCCATCATCATTGTATTCAACCATCAACTATGTCTGGAGGTTCCATAATAGAAGAAAGCGAGTACAACCCCTCCCCCACCTCCTATCAGTAGATGAATCTATTTTTAAAGAAAAAAAATATATGTACAAGTTATAATAAAAATAAATTTTGGTATAAATATTTGTTAGAGTTATATAAATATACCTGTGGTAGTCAGATCAATGGGTATAACTGGATGTGAAGAAGCTGATGGAATATCCTATACAGGTGGAGTGTCCCTCTGTGTTTGCTCCACAACCACATACTGTGTTAGGGAAGGAGTTGAAGAAGGTGGAATATAATAGCTCAGATATGATGAACTAGAAGAAAAAGATGATGACACAGACGTCTGGACAACTGGTAGTGTAAACATCGGAGGCCTAAATATCTTGTGTGTCCCTAAAGACACACCAGGATCAAAATGGGGCATAGAAGATATGTCTGTGGTAGGGGCATAGTCCAATCGGGTACGACCAGTGGATCTTATAACTCTCGCACCATGAGCCCTTGTTCGACCGAACTCAGTACCGGGACCATCAAATGATCGTCTAACTCTAACACCACCCCCTCCCACCACCAACCTCTGTACTGGGAGAAATATCAGGCTCCCCGTCGGACATCTCTCGTCTAGGGGGTGGATCCTGAAAAAAAATTTAACACAAAATTAAACACATGTTATTATAAGTTATTGAAAGATATATATTTGAAATAAAATACTCACAAAAGGGATGAGTGGAGGAAAGCCCATCTGTGTCATGCACCGATTATTTTCTATCATATTTTTCTACCACCTCTCTCAACGGGTGTCATTTCCTGCAATGAAAACAAATATGGAAGTAATTATAAACTAATAACTAATGTTTAACCCAAAAAACAAAATAAATAAAAACCATTCTGATAAAAAAACATAAAGAAATAGAATATTTATGGTGGTTTGAAGGTAAGTACTAGGATACACACTCTAAATGATGTAGGTGAAACATGTAGGTGAGAACATGACAGTATGATTCTATATATTTCTGCCCAGAACCTCGGGTTCACAATGAACTCTGAAAATTGAGCAATTGGAGTCATCATAAGTAATAAACAGATTTCTTCCAATTGTTGTAGGGATAGTTTTAACTTAATCATCACCATCATCAAAAACAGGTTTGGGATTTACTTCAATAATTACACCTAATTTATAATGATGATGATCTTTGACATAATTTTTTTCACCATTGATGCCAATACATATGGTTCATCGGTGGCAAGAGTAGGAGTCATGTCAATAACTCGAAATCCACAATCATCAATAAAGGTTCCTTGCCTCGTCATTGAATCAAACCATTGACATTTCATCATCATGAATCGACTATATGAGTAATAATCCAAAATTATTATTTTCTCCATGACTCCATAATAAGCTACATTTTCAGAACGAGGTCTATTATCTGATGAACTGGTATAACAGTCTGTTGTGGCAGTTAACATAACACCGTTATGTTGCATTCTCATGATTCTTTCTCTTTCAGTGATAATAAATTTGTATCCATTGATCACAAGTGATTTACAAGCATGAACCATTGTATTAGGACCAAAAGACAAAGCTCTTATTTCCTTAAAAACAGAGTCTACTGGAAAACTCGATACCTGAAATATAAAAAATAGTAAACTTAATAAAATATTATTTTTATTTATTTATTACAGAAATATTTTTACCTTCAATTTCAACCAAGCAGAAAAACCTTTACTATGAAAAGTCTCTTTCCTTCTCAAAAATTAAGAATGGTGTTTTCTATATATCAATTCTTTATGTTCCCTGTAGATAAAAATAATAATAGTTTAAAAAATATTTAAAATGACAAGAGATAAGATAAGTGATACATGTAAAATTTACTGACTCAATATACTCATCGAACAAATCACAATTAAACAACACTGTATGATGTGCCATCTCTCGCACTTCATGGCTTAATGTCATCAATGTATATGATCCCAGAATTCCTCCTGTCCGAGGAAGTGATGGAAAATTGGGTTCAATTTTCCCATAGTATTCTTCTTCATTTTTCATTGGTCTGTTTATTTCATACTAAGATCAGACAAATACATTGAGAAGAAATCCATACATTCTTGAGCCATGTAACCGTTCACAATAGAACCTTTGGCATAATTCCTATTATGAACATATTATTTAAATGTGCCCATGTTTCTTTCAATTAGATACATCCAATGGAAAGCAACGAGTCCTCTAAGAAGTATTTTGGTTCAAATATGGACATTCAGATGCAACAAGCATGTAAAAAATGATGGAGGGAATATTTTCTCTAACTCACACAAAATTAATGGTGTCTCTACCAACAGTTTTTGCAAGAAGGATTTGGACAACCTATTAGCACAAAGATATCAAAACAAATAGCACAACCGAATAACTAATAATCATACATTATTGAAAAAGAGATGACAGATTTCTATTGGAATCAACTCATGTAAAAGGACATGATAATCAGGAGTCTTAAAAGATTTCAACTTCAACTCTTTTCTTTTGAACCGTTTTGATATATTGATTGAATAGCCGTCTAGAACTTTAATAGTCTCTAGAACTCCCAAAAATTGATTTTTTAGCCAGTTTCATCACATAAGAAGCACATGGAACATGCCATTTATTTTCACTGATACAGACAAGATGCAATTCTGATCTAATCCCCCAATCTACCAAGTCACGTTGAGATCATAAACCATCTTTTGTCTTCCTCTTGACATTTAGAACAATCAAAAGTAACATTTCACATATATTCTTTTCAATGTGAATTACATCTATGCAATGAAGTAACAAGTTGGCTGACCAATACAACAACTCATAGAATATACTCTTCTTCTTCCAATTGTAATAGGTATCATTGGAAACATGTTACCTTTTTCTAGATTTCATTACATCCTTCCCAAATGAATAACTGAAATCTTTCAATTCATTAAGCACATCAGTTCCAGACATACGCTGAGGTGGATCGTCAGTCTCCATGGCATTGTCAAATCTTTGACGATTGTTTCTATATGGATGGTTCATTGGAACGAATCATTGATTTCCTATAAAACTAAAACTATGATGATATTTTAGTCTTCTCAATCGAGTATTCTTCATAAAAACAGGACATGACAATTTTCCTTTTGTTCTCCATCCAGACATCATTGCATAAACAGTAAAATAATTGATCGTCCACATAATCACAGCATGCATCTGAAATATGACATTCAAATATTCATCATATGTGGGCACACCCACATCCAAAAGAAGTTTCAAATCTTTTATTAAAGGATGAATGTATACGTCTATATCATTGCTGGGATCAGAAGGGCCAGATATCAGTATAATCAAGAAAGTGTAAGGCTTTTTCATACACAACCATGGGGGAAGGTTATAAATGTGTATGAAAACTGGCCATGTGCTGTGTGAAGTAAGAATATTCAAAAATAGATTAAAACTATCACATGAAAGACCCAGTCTCACATTACGCACGTTGGCTGCAAATTCAGGATATCATGCATCAAATATCTTCTATGAAAATCCATCTATAGGGTGAACCAACTATTCATTATTGTGTTTTCTCTCGGTGTCATGACATCACATTTTTACTGATGTTTCATTAGACATGAAAATGTTCTGTAATATAGGGATCAATGAAAATCACCACATTACTTTTTTTTGGCACACAAGATGGTGTTACATCATCTTTTGGCTTCCATCGGGAGGTTCCACATTTCATATAGTCATTTCATTCAGCAGTTTCCTCCCAAAATAAGATGCAATCATTCAGGCAAGTATGATTTTTTTGAGAATCCAAGTTCATCAACTAACTTCCATGCCATATAGTGGTTTGAGAGAATATTTGCATCATTTGGAAGTAAGTTCTTCTAGAAGGTAATAATGTAATCAATTCCAGTATTTGAAATCCCATCCATAGTTTTCCCATGAAACAATCAGATTAAAAATTCCAACTTTTTCATTTTACCACATTGCCGATATACTGGAGTCATCGCAACATCATTCAATTTTTTCACCATATCAACATCATCATTTTCATTGGACGCATCATGTGTTCTTGTATCAAAATCTTTTTGCCTAGACATCCTTTCCTTTTCATGATGCCGAAAAAATGGAAACTGATCATATATCAAACTCTCTAATTCAGTCCTATCATTTGGATCATCAACATTTTGAGATTCCATTTTCTATCCATTGTGATACCACACATAATCGTTTGTTTGGAAACCATATTTGGTTATATGATAGATAACTGCTTCATGAATCAACCAAGGTCTTCCAACACAATTAGAACATGGGAAGTGGATGCGACCACTATTTGAATCCTTTTCAAATGCAAAATCTAGAAAGCTGTTAAAATTATTTTGAAAATCGGTTGAAATCCGATCTTTTTCATACATCCAACTTCTATCCATTCTGTAAAAAATTGAAATATGTCATTTCAATGAAATTCAATAATATTGAAGTTCAATCAAAAAAATATTTAAGTAAATGGCAATTGTTTACTTGAAATAAAAGAATAACTGACACATTACTCTACATGAGAATCATATTATGAAATAAAACAAAATACATTTTATATAAGAAAATAAGATACAGAATTTATAATGACTATATTCAAGGATTTACCAGTAAGATATTCGATGTGGATCAAGGAATACATAATAATTAAGGGTATTGTTTGGAGTACATGAGTTTTATACTTTAACTTATTCAGAGAGATCGGGATGAAGAGTAGGATGAGGATCAGGGGAGTGGTTGGGTTGTCCAAGGGGGGTGCGGGGTGTCCAGGGGGGTGCGGGGTGTCTAGGGGGTGGTGGGGCCATCCGGGGGGTTTGAGGTGCCCAGGGGGTGGGGGGCTGTCTAGGGGGGTTAGGGTGTCCAGGTGGGCGGGATGTCCACGGGGGTGTTCAGGCTGTTCGGGGGGGGGGGGGGGGTAGGGGGAGTCCAGTGGGGTGGGTGGGCTATCCAAGGAGGTGAGTGGGGTGTCCAGGGGGTGGGTGGGGCTATCTGGAGGGGGGGGGGGCTTCCCATGGGGTGGTAGGACTCTCCAATGGGTATGGGGTGTCTAGTGGTGTGGGTGGGCTCTCCAGGGGGTGGTCGAGCTGTCCACGGGGGGTGGTCGGGCTGTCCACAGGGGGTGGTTGGGTTGTACAAGGAGGTGGCGGCGCTTTCCAGTGGGGTAGGGGGTGTCAAGGGGGATGGGGGGGGGGGGCTTTCTAGATGGTGGGGGCGTCCGGGGGGTGGGGGTTGGGGGGTGTCCAGGGGGTGGTGGGCGGGTGTGCGGGGGTGGGGTGGGTTGTCAACAGGGGTGGGGGGAGGGGCTGTCCAGGGGGGCACGAGCTGTCCAGGGGGTGGGCGGGCTGTCCATGGGGGTAGCGGGGATGTCTAGGGGGGTCAGGGGTGTCCAGGGGGTGGGGGGATTTCTAGGGGTGGGGGGTTGTCCAGGGGGTACGAGGTGTCCAGGGGAATGGGCGGGGTGTCTAGGGGGTGGCGCGGGTGGCGGGACTGTCCAGGGGGGTATAGGGTGTCCAGGGGGGTGGGCGGGCTGTCCCATGGGGTGAGGGGTAGTCCACGACGGGAGGGGGTGTCCAGGGGGTGGGCAGGGCTGTACAGGGGGGTATGGGGTGGGTGGGCGGGTTGTCCACGGGGGTGGTGGGGTTATCCAGGGGGTACGGGGTGTCTAGGGTGTGGGTGGGATGTCCACGGGGGTGGTAGGGCTGTCCAGGGGATCATGGGGTCTAGGGGGTGGGGGGGGCTTTCCATGAGTGGGAGGGCTTTCCAGGGTGTGCGAGGAGTCCAGGACAGGCCACCCTGACCCCCTAGGACACCCCACACCCCCCTACCTGGACAACCCACCCCCAATAAACCAAAAACTTAAAACAAAGCGTTTACCCCTAAACTAAACAAACCCCACTAAAAAGACCATTTACGATGTATGAAGTTTAGAACAAAAAAACATAAAACAAACAAATAGTTCGGTACTCCAACAACAATAACTCTAATTTAAATAAAATCAAAACATCAAACATAAAATAAAAATAGGATGAACACTAAAACTAAGATAACACTTACTAATTTGAAGTGTAGAAATAAAAATTTGTTTAATTGAAGAAGGATCTTCGGCTGGAAGGTATTTCGCGGCCGAGAATACGTTAGGTGGAAGTCTGTATTAGGTCTGCAATTGAAACTACTGAGAGCTGGGGCGCCTGGTATTTGGGGGAAAACATTCCCAAGTCAAGTGCACCCCATTGGTGGATAATGTTTAGGCTTATACACTAATAGGTTGTTCATGGATCGTAAAGAGGATTAATTTCATAAAGTATAGATAGATACATTTTTTTTTAAATTTGAGATTAATAATAAAGTATGTCAATGATAATATACACATCATAAAGAACACAAAATAGTGATACTTTTAAGGGATGGTTTATAAACCATATTCTATATACTCATAAACACCTACCAATCATGTATTAGTCATTGATTCATTATCAAATAGGGTGAATCATATAATTTTCCAAAATCCCTAAAATAGGAAAAAATGGTGTGATCCTTCTAGATATTGAAATAAATTTAGAAATAGGATGAAGATAGATTTTATGTTTGTATTTTGGAAGAGGTTTAAAGAGTCTAACCTAGATGGGTGAGTTGCAGCCGATCAGATGGAAGAAATCGAGTTAGGGTTCACCTACGCGCTGGGGATTCTAAAAATTGGGGGAAATGAGTTCTGTGATATGCTGTGGGGTCTTCTGGAAATTGGGAGTATTTGAGGATACCTTTCACAATGGTTTGTAAAAACCGTTGGAAAAAATTGCCTTTACCAACAGTTTGCTACAAACTGTTGGTAAAGGTGAAAGCATTTTGGATTTCCCAACGGTTTCTTCAAAATGTTGGAAAATCCATCACGAAACCAAGATTTACCAACGGTTTTTACAAACCGTCAGTAAAAAACACTTATACCAATGGTTCTGGAGAACCGTTGGTATACAAGTGTTGGGAAAACCCAACTTTCCAGTAGTGTTGGGTTCACACATAACATATTTACCTCATTAGTTATACATATTTACCCAATTCATTAGAGGTGGATATTGGTACCCACCATCACATAAATAAAATAATACATCTATGTTCCAAAAGATCATAAAACATTCATCATCTTAGAACTCATGAAAATAATTTAATTTCTTAAATATTTTATCAAAGTATAACCTGTGGAAACGGGATAGGTTATCATCAACATCTTGTTATTATAAACATGAAAAATATAGGGAAATAATTAGGATGATATACTTAGATTATATCCTATGTAATATATAAGTAACATTAATGGATATCATCTTAGATAGAGAATTATTATGAAAGATCACTTGGAATAATTGTTTGGGAAAATAACTTTTCAATTTTTAAATCATTTCTCTTTCAAAAAAGCATCACACGTATAAATGAAAATATTTTATTTGAAATTAAAATATTAAACTAATAAAATAATATTCAAATAATTTAGGATTCATGATGGTAGTAAAATATTTTCATTCCATATAAGTTAAAAAACATTTCTTTTATACTTTTGTTGGAAAACTCACAAAGTACCTTGTTTTGAAAATGTCTAAAACATTCCCTTAAAAATTATTTTTATAAAATATATGGGTAAAAATATACTTAATATTTTTTAGGATAATAATAAAAACCATTTTGAAAAACGTTTTACAAAACATTTACAGGGAATAGAAATATTCCCGAGTTGAAACTTAAACCAAAACATTCCTGAATAATGATGATATTATGAAATAAACCTTTACCTCAAGTCTCATATTTCCCTGTTCAAGTTCAAACATCACATATAATAAATTTATATTTATTATAAATATATTCTATAAATATATATCAATAATATATTTATTATTTATTTATAACATTTTATCACCCATCTATTAATAAATTGTTATTAAAATAACTATTCTGGGTGATAACGGTTTCGTTTTCCAAGCATGTTTTTATTTGGTAGCCCTAATAATTATACTTTGATCAAAGTACCATAATATCCAAAAATTTTATAATTTTATAAAAATAATATATATTAATTATATACATTTTTATAATCATTCATAAAAATTAGAGATAGAAAAATGATTTAAACCTTTCATGGAGACGGTAGATCATACGCACGCATGAATGTTTTTTTTTGATATTTAGACTAATTAAATAAAAGGAATGTATAAAATAATTCAACATTAAAAAATTATTTTTATATCATATATATCATATATATTCATAAAATTCATCTTCATTACCATCCATGTGAAATAAAAATGAAAAACGAATGGCATCGTATCGTGGAGATGGCAATCCAAATGTACGCACAAACAACATTATCATTTCCAAAAAAAATATATGATAAGAATATAGAAATGATATTAACATTAAAAAATTGTAATTATGTCATAAATTTAATATGTAAACATTAGACACTTAATAATTCCCATCCATAAAATATAGTGATGAAAAATGAATTGTATCGCTATGTGGAGATGGTAAGTCATATGTTCACACGAGTGATACTTTCACTCCTTTATTTGATAAAAAAGAGGGTGTATAATGGTGTTTTAATACTAAAAATAATAATTCATCATATTTAGGATTCTTAAATTATTATTTTATGATTAATATAATAGATTTATAGGAGGTAAAAAAAGTATAAACAGAGGGTGATCGGTCAGAGCAATTACCTCTTCTTTGAAACGAATCATTTATATCTAATATAAAGGGAACTAGAGTTCATATTTTGGGAATAAAATATCCTCAATATTGTTTCTAAGTCATTTTAAAAGATAATTTGACATATTATTTTTCATATATAAGGCTCAATGTGGTGTAAATAAGTGAGGGATGATGGCCCCTTTTATAATTGATGCGAGGGTCACTTTTGGTATTTCACAGAAGATTAAATTATAATAAGGCTATTCTAGTGCAAATTGATTTAAAATGGTATAAAAATACATATATGAAGATATTTAAGACCATATATTATCCACTTTATCCTTTTTTAAGATTTTTAATATTTTTAAATAATTTAATAAAATATTATTTTCATAAAATATCATTATTTTTAATTTTGAAAATATTCAATACTTTGACATTGAAAACATAAAGAAAACAATATAAATTAGAATGAAATATTTTTATACATCCGTAAAATTTCATGTTTATCTATAAAATTATGAGATCACATAAAATATCTAAAATTATAATACTTTTAATAGTTCTAATATCATTTATTTGATTTTCCCATTAATTGAAAAATTAATGCATTAGTGTTGTGTAAAAATTTAAGGTAATTAATTATTCCCTAAAAAATAAAAATAAATTTTAATGATTAATATAAATCTTTTATATTTCAGAATAATATTTAAAGTTTAGAATAAAGTCTAGATAACCCCATGTTAAAGTTATTTTTGTTATTAAAAATAAGTGGGTGGCATGTTTGACTTTTCTTTAAATAAAATATTATAATAGTCATAATCTCATACAAGTGGACCCAAAATGTTATAAATAAGATATATTTTTGATTATGGATAATATATAAATATAAAATATGGTTTATTCAAGTTTTAAGTCAATTTTTAGATCTTATCATTTTATTTTTAACCATTTATTACCCGTTTTACCCTTTACCGTGGTAACAAAAAATTCTATTTTTACTGTTCATATTTAAAAAATAAAAAATGGGCCTACTTTCTAAATTCAGACTCAATATTTCCAAAAATTTTAATCCATTTTTAAAAATTCAACATAAAATTTTAGAAAAATTAAAATTAAAATTATACAGGAAAAACACTCTGAAAATGGTTTTCCCCCCAAAAATTTCCCGTTTTAAATATAAAATGTTTTTATAGAAAATTCATGTATAATTCCACTTTAAAAATCATAGATTGAATATTTTAAAACAAAATTAAATAATTAAATTTTAATACTAACCAAAATAAAATTTTACTTTATAAATAATTTAAAATAAAAAAACAGTTTTCAATAAAAATCATTATTTTTCAATATTCATTGAAAAATTAATCTTTTCAGAAAATTTTCAAAAATTAATCTAATGATAATTTTTAAATTATGAATTTAAAAATAAAATTAAATCTGTGAATTTTTTAAAAGCTTTCATAAATTAATTATAATATCTACTCTCAAGAAAAACCATTTTTGGAGAAAACTTATTTTTTGAATAATAAAACTAGTTTACTAAAAATTGAATGATTATTTACTAATAATTTATCAATAAATTTATATTGAGTAGGAAATATATATTTTATAAATTATTTAATCATAATAATACCCACCAAATTAATGTCTAGGTTATAACTCTCACATTAAACAATAACATTTTTATAGTGTATTGTTATTTGTTTTAACTCGATGATGCATGCAATGTAATCCATAAAAGAAATTAAATAATTTAAAGAGAATTAAATTTTAAAATATTATGGGGTTTTAGATATAATTTATAATTAGAGTTATAATGTGTTTAAAACAACCAGTAAAGTTTTTTAACATGCACAACAAAAAAATATAAACTTGTAGAAATGCGTAAAACAAACATTATAAGGTATGTAAGAAAAACGTTGAAAACATTTATAAGGAAGTATCCAGACATTATACTTTAGTGTTAAGAAAGTATGAATCCAACTTAAGGTATCCTTGATATTCACCTTATCTTAAGTTACTTTTTCCTTAACAAGTAAGTACTCAATATAAAAGATCAGACACAACATTGTTTCCCTAGCCTTAGGAACCCTCAATAAAACTGATCAGAATTGTAAGAACCCGTTTCTTCACTCAGGTATGGATCCTTTAATTTTTGTTCTAAATATTTACTTTGGACCAAATATTTATGCCTAATGGGGTTAATAAAGGTTTTAGGGGTGTCCGGAGAAATTTTAAAGCCTGGAACGTATCTTTTTGGGAAAACTAGCCAAGTTACACGTTTGGTGCACGATTTGCCTAACTGTGTGTATTGTGTTTTTCTAGAAAGATCCATATCACACAGCTGGTGCATGGACATGCAGACTAACCATCCAGGTGACCCTTCTACCTAGGTAATTGTGCATGGTTTTCACATAATGTTTCAAACCATGTAGACAAACCGTGCACATGCCAATTTCTGGGTAAATTGTCAAATTTTCACTTAATGATCTAATTAGATCCCCTATTCTTCCTTAATCCATGTTTATGCAGGATTATCCTCTATTTATCTCATTTTGGATCTTTTTTATGGAAATGGGTAGGAATCAAGAGATCTCTTTCATCTAAAAGCCTTTTGAGCATCTGTTCGTCATGTTGGACGCACAACGGTAAGTAATTGATTCATGTTGATCCGTTCTCCTTCTCTTTTGATCTTGATCGAGTTATTTGGGTATGAGAGTTTTTATCATTTTCTTAGATATACTCTAATTATTTCTAAATCAAGGGATAATATCCAACGAGAAGGATTTTATAAGACTAAGGTGGGTGGTATATAACTCATCTCTCAAGTTCATTGATTTTAGTTTTTTCATGTGGGGCCCACCGATTTGATTAAATTACATTATTTGAATTTTATATCATGATTATAACAATTAGAACCATATCGTTATGATATTTCATTTTATGTGATTAAATGTTGGTGGTTATACCCAAAACTCTATTCATCCCATGTAGGAAGTTAAGAAATAATTGTCATTTTAGTGTTTTGACTTGTTTGAGCCACCGTTCGGGTGTGCCTTGGATTTACCTTCCTAAGTTTAATCATTTCTATATAAAATGGATTTTTAATGAGAAAATCATAATGGAAATTTCCATGTGTGCTCACCACTTGACCCACCTAAGGTAAGTGATTCTAATATGTAATTAAATGTGAATGATTAATTGGTTTCATATCTATAGCATCCCTTACCACATTAATGGAAGGTATCATAATGTACCTTAAATAGGAAATATTCATTAAATGGATTAAATGGTTGCATGCTACGTTTCCTTATCAAAATAATGAAAGGTAAGGCTTGAATTGATTATCTTGATAAAAAGGTTGCATGCTACTTGACCTTATCAGACTAATGAAAGTCTAGGCTAAAACCAAAGTACATATTACATGACTTCATAATAATATAGGAATGGACTAACTCAATCACACCTTGGATTCTGAATGGAGAATTTCATGATAACTTAGGAACTCTTTTCTAATTCAATGATACATATTTCTTAGGTTGATAACCACCTAGATCCTGGTCCTTATCTATTCTTGGATTCTCAGTATGACGACGTAGGATCCATTCATATCATTACAAGATTCATTGGATACACTCCTTGGATCCAACACTGGCAAGTTGGTGCCATGGTTAAAGCCCATATAGCCCTATCTTTTCATAAACCTATTTTACCTTTGACGACCTGTAACACCCCGAACCCAGTTACCCAGAGTCGGTGCATTATTTTAATACATTGGGATGATTACAAGGAATCAAGTCCCGAAGGAACGATCAGTTTTGCAGTCTTAGAAAATAGATTACATACATGATGTTACATTACAATTTATAACATACAATAGAACATAAATAATACTTTATTAATTCCATTATTCCATTTTCTTAACCCTGCATATCAATAACAATAAATTTCTTGGAATCCGGTGAAAAATAAAACATAGAAAGGGGTGAGCTTAGATTCTCAGTAAGGATAAAAATAGAGCAGAAAATTTCATAAATAAGCATAAACATTTAAGGCAGTGTATAACCAAAACAAAAGCCTTTTATACTTTAACTTCAACATAATATGGAAAAAATAAAATGAAGTAATTCCATTTACATTTTTACATGGATATTATACTATTCAAATAATCACATGCAATATCACTAACCAATTTCATAATGATGGAATGAATAATGAGAAACTATCATAACCACATAGTCAAGGCCTTGTAACAAGACTACAAATATGATTTTATCAAGGCCTTGTTACAAGACACTAGTTTGTCTCATGAGACCTACCGATGCATCGAGGATCCATAGCGGGCTCCAACCATCACTTACCAAGTCTAATGCATTCCTCATATGAACAGGTTTAAATATAACATAAATATTCATAATAAAACTAGCATTAGAAATATCAATAATTTATCCATAAACCATGAATGGTATAAATATGACACATCCATAGTCAAACATATCAAAAAACCTTCAATACAATATGGAAGTTTTGTATCATAATAAATCAACATCAAATAAGCTTAAAATCCATCAAAGGATGTTGACATAGATGAAATCAAAACTATTTGAGAGAAATATATCTTTTTTTGAAATCATTTAAAATTCACACATTTATAAAGGAAGTAATTTAAAAAATATTTTTGAATCAAAGTGTCCCATACCACTATGAAAATTTTGAAAATAATTATCATTTCAAAACATTCATGTCCATATAAATAAATCCTTAAAATCATTTTGAAAACATGGACATTAAATAAAAATATTTAGAAAGATAAATCATTAAAACATTTAAAATTATGACCTTGATAAAGTATACCTATCAAAAATCCTTAAAATATTCATTTTGAAATCATTTTTATGAAAAATGGACATTTATGATAAAAATTTCCTAGTAAATACTTAAACATAAACAATCTCGGATAATAATGAGATTGAGCAATTAACCCCTACCAATTTGGTGACTTACGAAACATACACCCCATGAAAGAGGTATCATACAATGAATATTTAAATACAAAAAAATTAATGTTTATTACACAAAGAATACAATTATGGGCTGTACATACACCACACAAAAGGTAATAGTGGCAATATGGCATGGATCTCACGGGAATAAGGAGTGAGATGAAAACCCCTTACCTTTCACTTTACTTTAGTCGAGGGTACGTTTAAACTTATGTATATATACTGTAGTGTGTTATTAAATTATACCAGAACCATATTAATATTTATGATATCATAAATTATTCATTTATGACTTTATACTACCCATTTAATAATAATTTCCATGTTAAATTAACATTTCGGGTAATAATCTCTTTCTTTATCCTACGTGTTGTAACTAGTTACTCTTGATTGTATCACTTAGATTATAATTTAAATAATTATAGAATATAAAAAACTATTTATATATCATACATATTTAGAATATAAATGTGTATAATAGACATATATATGAAATGGAAAACACCATTTATGGAGACGGTAGTCCGTACGTACGCATAAACGCTGTTTCTGTTTTCATAACGTATTGAACGAAACTAAGTGAATAAAATATATGGAAGTACCTACATATATATATATCCAACAGAATTATTATGTAATATATTACAAACATATTAGTAATATATATTTTTATAATTTTAGATTAATGGTGAATGTGGAAATGAATCTCATCGTGTTGTGGAGACATTAATCAATACGTACGCACGAGCGAAAATATCCTTTCCTTAATGGTGGGGAATTGGATGGTATATTAATTTTAAAGAGACATTATAATGTTTTTTTTCATTATTTATATACTTATTACTCATCATTATATCCATCCAAATAACATAGTGTTGAATAACAAATTACACCACAGCGTGGAGACGGTAAGTCGTACGTACGCACGCATGGTGACATTATAATTCATAAGATGAATAGAATAATGAATATAGTTATAAAATATTTATAATTAAATCAAATTATATATAATATACTATATTTATTATTTTATAATGGAAATAACAATGAAATAATAAGTGTAAGAAGAAAGAAACTTGAAAGAGGGTGGTGAAATCATTACCTCTTCTTCGGGTTCTTCATTTTGATTTGATCAAAAGGGCTCCTTAGGCTAGCTTTATGGTCAAAATAAGGACTCTAGGTTTATGTGAGGGATGTTTGGAGGATATTTGGGCTGGGGTTGTCTGAGCCAAATGGCTTTGGTGGTGGGATTTTGATAGAAGTGGAAGTGCGATTTTATAAGAGGGTTGACAGTCACTTTAGGAAAAGATTAAAGTATTAATTTATTATACAATCATATTCTGTTTATAATGGTTAATAATGAATTTATTTCTAGACATAAGTGGTCATGGGTCGAAATAATCTCAACCAATAGGTTTTAGACAAGTTTAGGTTACCATTTTAACCTTATCATTTAGATTTAACTCTTAGTTAAATAGTTTAACTTTTACCGTGTCTTTTTGTATTCTTTCTATATATGGTTAATAAACTTTCTTTAAACCTACAAAAAAACCTCATGTGGATCATTAATGAAATATATAATATTATTTTATCCCTTTGGCCGATCCTTACATTTTTATGAATATTATATCAACCAATAATATTGTATTTGTTTTGAATATTAATTTTTGTCAATTTTGACACTATTTAGTATTCTGTTTTTTTGAAAGCCATACCAACTTGATTACTTATAACAAGATAAATTGAGTCATACATAACATGTCATAGTCACCTAGAAAATTCTTTTATGTCATAAAAACTTTGAAATTATATTTATTTTAATATTTATAATACAATTTATTTGATTCTTTCATTAATAAGGTAATTATTGCATCATCATTGTGTCATAAATAAATTTAATTATTTAATGTCTAAAAATTATAAATAAAATACCATGATGTAGTAAATATTTTTATCTTTCTAATGAATATTTATAGTCTAATTTATCTAATGTATAACCCTATATTAAAAATGGTTTAATTAATAAACATTGAATTTAACACGTTTAACTCTGTTTAAATTAAATAATAATAAATGTCCTAATCTAATCCAAATGGACATAAAGGGTCAAATTTTATTCATAAGGTTGTTTATGGTCGAATTAAACTTATCCAATAGAATTAGGACATGTGTTAGGGTAATAATAATATCATTTTTACACTTAATTTCCCAATTTACTTTTAACTGTTGTAAATAAAATTAAAAAGTTACTATTCACCAAAAATTATTTTTATATTTTTGAACCACATTTTACTTCTTGATATTAGCCATGTCTCCATGATTTTCTAAATTCAACTCACATAAGCAGTAAAATTAGGTTTTATGCGAATTTAAAAATTCTCCTAAGAGGTGGGTAAAAGACGGCGAAAAGTTCAATAAATTTTTTATATACCTAAAATTATTATAAACTAAGTCTAATGAATTAAATTGAATTTATATAGGTATTATTTATCTATTTTGACCTAAAATAAATTAAAATAAAATAAATAAATAGGTAAACAAATTCGGTTTTAAACTATAACTCAATGTTTTTTACTATTCATCAAAAAATAAAAGTTTTCAGAAAAATACCAAAAAAATTACCCTAAGCTAATTTTGATATTAAGAATTCAATAATTAAGTATATTTTACCAAATTAAAAACATAAAAGTTTCATTTATTAATTTAGAATTAATTCCCGCTGTCAAAACCAAAAGGCGTATTTTTAAGAAATAATAACTATCAAAAGTCTGACACTTGTTTATGTCCAATTTCAAAGTGAAATTACTTAAAATGACCATCATTATATTAAATGGTAAAAATATAATATATTTATACTTCAAAACCATTAAAATTTATAAGTTAACACTATGAATTATTTTGATTAAAAAAAGTGGTTTTCAGTTAAAATATAGTATTTTTCACTATTCACCCAAATATGAATGTTATCAGAAAAACACCAAAACATTATTGAAACTAAATTCTTATGTCCTGATTCTAAAGAAGAAGTTTATTTTGTCAAATTGAATATATAAATATTTCAAATATTGGATTTAAAAAGGATTCTCTATTAAAAGGCGTTAAAATTGCAATTTTTTAAAAAATACTTCTTTTATATGAAAAAATGTATTTGTTCTTACATTATATCTAAGAAACTCATAATATGGATTATAAAATTATGAGGATTATATAAAGTTCAAAATTCAGTTAATACTATTCATAACCACTTTTGAATGGATAGTTTGGTAAGTCATGGTGTGCTAGAACTCGGTGTTGCGTGTAGTGAAAGTTATTGAATTAATTTGAAGAAATAACGTACTATGAAATCTTGGGGTGTTACATTCTTCACTCCTTTAATAAATTTCATCCTGGTAATTTGATTTTTTTTTCAAAAATAAAAGGTTGAAAATGGAAAATACCTTTGGGAAAACCCACATCGGAAATTAAGTTAATAAAATTTAGTCTTAATAAGAGGAAAATGGAAATGAAAGGGTCACCACCAAATTATGACCTTGATTAGAAGAACATTGGTTGAAATTAGAGACATATAATTGGAGGAAAAACGTAAATATTTATGGGTAGTGATTGATTTCATCAATCACAATCAAATGTAAAATTTAGAACCTTAAATTCATCAATCTATGATGATTGAAAATACCATCGGTTCAACAAAACATATGGTATTAGGATAACACATTTTTTGGTTTTAATATCCCTTTACTGAAGTATAATAATTAATTTTTTCATATAATAACGGACGAAAAAAATATATTCCTGAAAAGTTGAGTCCCATCCTTTGACTAATTTCTACCACAAACTCATATTTCACTCTAAAATATAATAGAACTTAAAAATAATATTCTATTTATCCTGTTCGTATAGGGTTCAAAAAAATGAATTTTTAATTCATCTACCTGATTTTTTAAAAAAATGACTACATTATTCAATCCAGGACATCACGTGGGCTAGTGGTAGGTGATACACCCTTGTCGCCCTTCGGTTCCGGGTTCAAGTCTCGCAGCCTTGCCGGACACGACGAGTTGCCGCCCGACCTCCTGGTTGTCCTTTTATGGAAATACAAAAACAATCTCAAACTAGAATTATCCAAAATACTTCTGTCCAAACTCACAGTTTAAAATTTATAAGGAAAGTGAACACAATGAAGATTCATTTTTCCGTGAATAAAATTTGAACACCTTCATCATGTATTCTTTTAAAACACTACAACATCCTGAATTACCATAAAACCTTATTGATTACATTAATGATCACTTATTATTTATAGAATACTGGATATACTATTTCTATCCAAAAATGTTGTAAACTCTAACAATGATGGGATATACAAATCATTAATTAGTTTCAAGGTAGTCAATAATATTCAATATAATTTATCCAAATCAATCATGTATTATCCCAAAATCACTACCTCGGTATCAGATCCATATTATGGTTTATCTTTCTCTCAACCATATATTTTCAAAAAATATAACCTGCTATTGAGTCACTTTTCTTGGTTCCACACAATCTCAAGTCCTTAATGAAATAGTATTGCAGTACAATCCTTATATACTCCATAATTATTATAACCAGTACATTGTTGACACCACACTGAAATGACATAATTCTCTAATAACAACATAAGAAATATAATCATTGCTTCTCATCTGTGGTAGTATCATAACTTGATTATTTTCAAATACCATCATTTGGGGCATACTCTGATGATTTGGACATTGGTTCGTTTAGTGTCCCAACTACTTGCAGATGGAACATTGTACATTTGAATCCTTTTTCATACCCTTGCAGTCACATATATGGTGTCCTTTTTCTCCACACTTATAACACACTCCCATTCCTTTCAGGAAAGTTCTAGGTTGTTTCTTACCATAATTTTCACATATGGGAAAATTCATCTTTTCCCTCTTCCCTTTATCCATATTTCTCTCTTCCATCATTTTCTTCTCTTGCTTCATTTCAAAACTATAGGACTTAGAGAATTCTTTACTTATCTTATTAACACATGATACTATTTCTTCATATCTTGAGAATACATGGAAGACTATTTCTCTTCTAAATTTTGTCTTAATACCATGAAAGATATGATACTTCTTACTCTTTGGATCATATGTATTGTTGGAGTTTACATTCCTTCTACTGAGTTCCATTTCTATACAATAGCATAAACTAGGCCAGTTTATGAATTGCAATGAATAATTCTAAACTTGTAAAATACCTAACGTAAATTGAATGGTTTATAGATATAATACATAATCATAAATATGTTTACATTGAGGAAGTATATACTAATTAACCCTTCATAATGATTTGTAAGTAAAATGAGAATTATCCTAATCATATCCCCTTGGAGTGTCATAACTAAGAGTACATAAAGGCCTGTTGTTGTGCACTAGTTCTCATTCGAGTCTAGATCAAAGCGGTGTTTCTTGGTTTTACCCCTAGGTACATCTGTGCCAGAGCCGCCTCTACCTGCTCGTATCCAGTCATGGATATAGTTTCTTGGAAAACTCACAAAATCTCTACATTACCAAAATTCTAGGAATTTCTTATATATTATTCCTCAAATTCTATATTAGATCTATGTGATCCAATCAGAGTTTATATAAATCTAGATTCCAAGGATATTTATAAACTTTCTCTGATACCAACTGTAACATCCCGACCCCAGTTACCCAGAGTCGGTACATTATTTTAATACATTGGCATGATTACAAGGAATCAAGTCCCGAAGGACCGATCAATTTAGTAGTCTTGGAAAATAGATTGCATACATGAATGTCACATTACACTTTATAACATACAAAACAACATAAATAATACATTGTGAATTCCATTGTTCCCTTGTCTTAACCCATCATATCAATCACAATACACTTCTTGGAATCCAGGGAAAAATAAAACATAGAAAGGGGTGAGCTCAGATGCTCAGTAAGGATAACAATACAGCAGAAACTTTCATAAATAAGAATAAAATTTAAGGCAATGTATAACTAAAACAAAATACTTTTAAACTTGAACATCATCATAATATGGAAAAATTAAAATGAAGTAATTCCATTTACTTATTCAATGGATATTCTACTAGTCAAATAATCACATGCAATATCACTAACCACTTTCATAATGATGGAATGAAAAATTCCAGACTATCATAACCACATAGTCAAGGCCTTGTTCCAAGACTAAAAATAAGATTTTGTCAAGGCCTTATGCCAAGATACTATTCTGTCTCATGAGACCTAACGATTCATCGAGGAGTTATAGCAGGCTCTACCCGTCACTTACTAAGTCCAATGCATTCCTCATATGAACACGTTTAAACATAACAAAAACATTGGTATTAAAAATAGCATACGAAATGTCAATACTTTATCCATAAACCATGAATGTTATAAATATAACACATCCATAATCAAACATATCACAAAAACATCAATACAATATGGAAATTTTGTATCATAATAAATCAACTTCAAATAATCTTAAAATCCATCAAAGGATGTTGACATAGATGAAATCAAAACTATTTGAGAGAAATATATCTTTTTTTTAAATCATTTAAAATTCACACATTTATAAAGGAAGTAATTTAAAAGATATTTTTGAATAAAAATGTCCCATACAACTTTGAAACTTTTGAAAATAATTATCATTTCAAAACATTCATGTCCATATAAATAAATACTTAAAATCATTTTGAAAACATGGAAATTAATTAAAAATATTTAGATAGATAAATCTTTAAAACATTTAAAATTATGATCATGATAAAGTGTACCTTTCAAAAATCCTTAAAATATTCATTTTGAAATAATTTTTATGAAAAATAGACATATATGATAAAAATGTCCAAGTAAATACTTACACATAAACAATCTCGGATAATAATGAGATTGAGAAAATAAGCCTTACCAATTTGGTAACATTCGAAACATACACCCCATGAAAGAGGTATCATACAATGAATATGTAAATACACATAAATTAAAGTGTATTACACAAAGAATACAATTATGGGCAGTACATACGCCACACAAAAGGTAATAGTGGCAATATGTCACTAATCTCATGGGAATAAGGAGTAAGATGAAAACCCCTTACCTTGCACTTTCCTTTAGTCAAGGGTACGTTTAACCTCCTATATAAAGACCGTTGTATGTTTTTAAATTATACCAGAACCATATTAATAATTATGATATCATACATTATTCATTTATGACTTTATACTACCCATTTAATAAAAATTTCCATGTTAAATTAACATTTTAGGTAATAATCACTTTTTTATCATATGTGTTTTAACTTGTTACTCTTGATTGTATAACATAGATCATGATTTAAATACTTCAAGAATATAAAACATGATTTATATATCATATATATTTAGAATATAAATATGTATAATAGACATATATATGAAATGGAAAACACCGTTTATAGAGACAGTAGTTCGTACGTAGGCATAAACACTGTTTCTGTTTTCATAACATATTGAACAGAACTAAGTGAATAAAATATATGTAAGTACATATATATATATATATCTAAAGTATCATTATTATGTCATATATTACAAACAAATTAGTAATATTTATTTTTATAATCATCGATTAATGGTGAATGTGGAAATGAATTTCATCGCGTCTTGGAGATGGTAATCCGTACGTACGCACGAGCGACAATATAATTTCCTTAAAGGTGTGGAATTGGATGGTATATTAATTTTAAAGAGACATTATAATGTTATTTTTATTATTTATATACATATTTATCATCATTATATCCATCCAAATAACATAGTGTTGAATAACAACTTACACCATGGCGTGGAGACTGTAAGCCGTACGTACGCACGCATGGTGACATTATCATTCATAAGACGGATAGAATAGTAAATATAGTTGTGAAGTATTTATAATGAAATCACAATATATAGAAGATACTTGATTTATTATTTTATAATGGAAATAACAAGAAAGAAGAAGTCGAAGAAGAAAGGATCTTGAAAGAGGGTGGTGAAATCATTACCTCTTCTTAATGTTGTTTTTTTTATTTGATCAAAAGGGATCCTTAGGTTGGATTTATGATCAAACTAAGGCCTCTAGGTTGATGTGAGGGAATTTGGGAGGATATTTGGATAGGGTTTGGCTTATATAAATGGCTTTGGAGGTGTGATTTTGAGAGAAGGGGAAGTTCCCTTTTATAAGAGGGGTGAAGGTCACTTTAGGAAAAGATTAAAGTATTGATTTATTAAACAATAAAATTCGGTTTATAATGGTTAAAAATGAATTTATTTCTAGACTCAGGTTTCCATGGGTATAAATACACTCATCCAATAAGATTTATACATGTTTAAGTTACAATTTTATCCTTATCATTTAGATTTAACTCTTAGTTAAATAGTTTAACTTTTACCGTGTCTTCTTGTATTCTTACTATATATGGTTAATAAACATACTCTAAACATCCAAGAGAACATAAAGTGGATCATTAATGACATATATAATATTATTTGATCTCTTTTTCAGAACATAACATTTTTATGAATATTATATCAACCTGTAATATAGTATTTGTTATAAATATTAATTTATGTCAATTTTGACACTATTTGGTATTTTGTTTTTGTAAAAGCCATCACAACGTGATTACTTAGAAAAAGATACACTGAATAATCCCAAACATGTCATAGTCACCTATAAAATTCTAGGATGTCATAAGAACTTTGAAATTATATTTATTTTAATATTTAGAATACCATTTATTTGAATCTTTCATTCATAAGGTAATTACTGCATCATCGTTGTGTCATAAATAAATTTAATTATTTAGTGTATAAAAATTATAAATAAAATACCATGATGTAGTAAATATTTTTATATTTATAATTAATATTTATAGTCTAATTTATCTAATGTATAAACCTATATTAAAAATGGATTAATTAATAAACATTGAATTTAACACTTTTAACTCTTCTTTAAATTAAATAAAAATAAATGTCCTAATCAAATCCAAGTGGACCTAAAGGGTAATATTTTATTCCTAAGGTTGTTTTTCTTAGAATTACACTTATCCAATAGAATTAGGACACGTGTTAGCGTAATAATAATATCATTTTTACCCTAAATTACCCTATTTTCTTTTTACCATAGTAAATAAAAGTAAAACGTTACTATTCACCGAAAAAATATTTTTATCTTTTTGAACCATATTTTACTCCTTGAAATTAACAGTGTCTCTCAAATTTTCTAAATTAAAATCACATAAGCCGTAAAATTAAGTTTTATGTGAATTTACAAATTCTCCTACGAGGTGGGTAAAAGACTGTGAAAAGTTCAATAAAATTTTTATATATCTGAAATTAATATAAACCGACTCTAATGATTTAAATTGAACTTATATAGGTATTATTTATCACTTTTCACCTAAAATAAATTTAAATAAAATAAAAAAATCTTTAAATAAAAATTCGGGTTTAAACTATAACTTAGTGTTTTTCAATATTAATCAAAAATTAAAAGTTTTCAGAAAAATACCAAAAATTTACCCTAAGATAATTTTGATATTCAGAATTCAATAATGAAGTCTATTTTACCAAATTAAAAACATATAATTTTCATTTATTAATTAAAAATTAATTTCTACTGTCAAAACCAAAAGGCGTATTTTTAAGAAATAATAACTATCAAAGGTTTGACACTTGTTTATGTCCAATTTCAAAGTGAAATTACTTAAAATGACCACCATTGGATTAAATGGTCAAAATATAATCTATTTATACTTTCAAATCTTTAAAATTTATAAGTTAACACAATAAATTATTTTGATTAAAAAAATTTGTTTTCAGTTAAAATATAGTATTTTTCACTATTCACCCAAATATGAATGTTATCAAAAAAAACCCAAAACCATATTGAACCTAAATTATTATGTCTATATTATAAATAAGAAGTTTATTTTGTCAAATTGATTATATAATTGTTTCAAATATTGGATTTAAAAAGGCTTCTCCATTAAAAGGTGGTAAAATTTCATTTTTTTGAAAAATACTTCTTTTATCTGAAAAAATGTATTTTTTCATACATTATGTCTAATAGACTCATAATATAGATTCTAAAATTATAAGGATTAAATAAATTTCAAAATTCAGATAATACAATTTATAACTGCTTTTGAACGGCTAGTTTGATAAGTCAGGGTGCGCTAGAACTCGATGTTGCGTGTAGTGCAAGTTATTGAATTACATTGAAGAAATAACATACCATAAAATCTTGGGGTGATACACTATCACCTTAGATTCATTAGGCACCTCATTGTGGACTACCTTAGACTATACTCCTTGGATTGCACTCTTACCTATACCAAGCTACAATTATTACTGAGTTGGTGACCCTTGAGGTCTACATCACCTTGGTTATTACCTTGGGACTTAACTATTAAATATCATTACAGGTTTCCATGTTACATCATCAAACCATTGATATTATTAACATGTTACTTATTTATAAATTGGTAATAATGAAAAAATGAATTGTTTACATGATTAGACACCAACTGAGGGCTAAAGCAGGTACTTGGATATTTATTTACATTATACTAATTTCGTTTATATATTCATGGTTGAAAACTATTACATTTCCATTACACATGTTGTATGTTATAGACACCATTGGTGGTGTCCCACTAAGATTTATCTCAAACCCTCTCCAGGCACAGTTTGGTACTTGAGGTAGATTACATGGTTGTAGGTGTTGACAAAGGGAAGCATATGACTTCAAACACATGATTGATTATTGTTTAGGATGCATCTTTATAGCAGATGAACGAGCTAGAAATTGATATGCTGGGGATAGTATTTCATTTCATTTATTCTTTTGTGGAACATGTTCTACCTTATTTCTTATAACCACAGTTTCTAATTTTCTAGTGACATGAAATATCATCAGTTGTTGAATGTTATTCCAGTTGTTTTAGTTATTGTTACTATTGTCTTAATTTTTCCACTATGCCTTCTATTTACTTATATTTCTTCTGTTATTTACCCATGTTTACTTTCACCTACTACACTACACATTGGTAATGGGGGAATATTCTCCCCATGGACACTCCCTAGGCCCTCGTTGCTAGTCAGCATCCTCTAGAATTCAGGGAGATGTGGTTGAGGTTATGTGGCCCAATAGGATTAGGGAACCCATTTATTGGAATCTAGGCTTAGGACATCACAAAGTGGTATCAGAGGAGTTTACTTTCTTGATTTACGATTTGGAGATAATATATTTGAGATTCGTAATGATTGAGACTTGGTTATAAGACATGGTTGGGCATCGCGAACCCATGTTCGGGGTAAAATTTAAGTTTCCTAAAATATAATTATTTTTCTTATTCTTCCAATTACAGTTGAGATTATTTTACCATTGGTTGAAGCAATTTTTGTGTGGCGTTGTTGATTATTACACTGTTTGAGGATTTTATTTTATCCTTATCCCGATGATATGAGGTAAAGGATAATTGTAACATGCATCATTATAGGAACCTAGAATTCACATATCAGGCATATTTCCATGCCATATAGGCATTTAACTACCTTTCAATGCTTGATTTGCCTGTGATTGATTAGTGACGCTGTGATAGTTAGATTATTCTTGTATTACTCTTGGATGTGATTGAGTGATTTCCTGTCTCAATTCATTAGTTGTATGGGCCCTCATGGGTTTGGATGAGTAATATACAGAGTCAATTCATTATGCTATAGATAAATGGGTGTTGTTTCTAGTGATAGGTTTATGGGCCCAGATTTACTGGAAATGCCTATCCATTATAAAGTAAATGATGAAATCTAAAATGAATTGGTTGCACATCCTTATCCTGTCTTCTCATGTTTATGAAAGGTATAGGAGTGAACTCGGTAATTAAATGAAAAATGAAATGAAAATAATACTTTAGAGATTACCGATACCTGGCCATATAAGCAAGTAGTTGGGGTAGTATTCCTTGGTTCGTGAGTTTTCTTATGTTGGAGATTCAACTAGTGATGATATCTTTTGATTAATCTTGTTCTGAGGCATGTGCATAGCATTTGTAGAATAATGACATGAAGATGTCCACTTATCGTATACTAGGAAGGTGGTGATGACCATTGTACAGACGTGGTGGGATCTGAGATTCCAGTCTTACCTTTAGTAGTGCCACTCAAGGAACCACCTAATATATCTAATCTGGTCACTGATGTCCATGTTTGTGATATTTTTCTATGTCTGATGCAATCCATAAATGGTGTTGTATGACTTTAACCTATTATGGTTGATCTGAATTATGAGTTCCAGATGTTTTATCTTTCTACATTCTAAGTGGATGGTGGTCCACTGGCTGTTGAGTCATGATTAGAAGCTACATTGTCTATATTTATGCATCTGAAAACACCTCTAGAGTGGAGAGTCAATCTTGCAATGTATATTCATCAGGATTTATCTAAGAACTGGTGGAATGTGATTACCCAGGATGGTCATCATTAGGGCATGTTATGGGATAATTTCTAGACTGCATTCTATGATCAGTTCTTTTTCTAGAAGCTGAGGGCTGATAGAGCAAGAGATTTCAGGCATCTCGAGAAGGGTACTATTTCAATAATGGAGTATTTAGTTTGTTTCATATAGT
Source organism: Viscum album (assembly GCA_963277665.1). Taxonomy (NCBI): domain Eukaryota; kingdom Viridiplantae; phylum Streptophyta; class Magnoliopsida; order Santalales; family Viscaceae; genus Viscum; species Viscum album. The sequence goes on along the minus strand of OY728165.1, from coordinate 62,443,503 downwards.
TATATTGCTTTGCAACGTTTCTAGCTGGTGATGAGATTTAATGTGCTAGACACTTTAAGGATGGGCTCAAGTACACAATCTGTACGTAGGTCAATGTCTTTCGCATGCATACTATTTCTGAGGCAGTCAATCACGATCTTATCACTAAGTGAGACCTGAGGGATGAGAACTGTATCAGGCATAGAGGACTAGTGTCACGTTAGGCCAATAGTTCTTCTGATGTCCGGAAGTTTTCCCTCATGGTTTCTCACTAGGTAATTGACAACTAGAGTATCTGTTTCGATAGCTATAAAGTGTTTCATTATTATGGATGATGTGTGCACAAGAAGCATCAATGTGAAATCAATCTACTGTAGTGTCGGGACTGCGACCGTATAAGGAATATCCATCATTTCTGTTGGACCTTTCCAGAAACTTCGAGTTAAAAATGATCCCTAGATGCTCCAACATGAAGAGAGGGTTGTTTAACTCCATGTCATGTGGGGGAGTTGGAATAGCTCCGAAAAGTCTGGTCAATAAGGAAGTCATGGTCGTGGTAGCCAGACCCCTGATCACCAACAACACCAATAGAGAAGTTATGATCTTGGTATTCCATCTGTTTCATTGTGCCATGGATCAAGTATGTTTCATGCACTATAGCCGATATCCAAGGATTAGGCTACGTGAACATCTATAGTACAAGTTACTATTCTTGTGGATTAGACCATAGTATCTACTTTATTTGATATAGATGCTTCAAACTCTATTATCTTGATATATATAGTGGAAAGTCTCAGACTAAAGATAAAATATCAAAATGTAGTAATGACCCTCAATATGATGTTAGGGGTTTGAAAAGAGGTTATACGCCAGTGTAAGGACTATCCCCTTGAGGTAGGAAAATACCCTTTCTTATGGAACCTCTTTATTCTCGAGATGACGGTCTTCGATGTCATGCTCGAGATGGAATAGTTGGTTCATCATCATGATTTGGTAGACTACTATCGAGGTAGGGTATCCTTTACATCACCCAAGGGCAACATTTATTTAAATAGGGGTGAGTGGGATGTCTAGGATGATAGAGCTGGAACAGAGCATCATGGGCTAGGTGATGTGACCCCCCAAATTGATAATCTCTTCATGGAGGACCAGGGTTTACAAAAAGCCGATTTCCCCCAGTAGTGAATCGTTTCAGGGATGTCATTACAAACTATTTTTCTAGCTTACCTATTGAGAGAGAGGTAGAGTTTAGAATTGAGTTTTTTCAAAGAGAATTTCAATTGTCCATTCCTCTGTATAGGATAGAACCAACAGGGCTTGAGGAGATCTATTGGTAGTTAGAGGATTTAGTGGCCAAAGGTTTTATACTGCCTCGTACATCCTTTTAGGGTTTTCCCATAATTTTCACCAAGAAGGAAAATGGAACCTTCTTTCTATGCATGGATTATAGAAGGTTGAACGATATACTAGTCAAGAACTGATATCCACTTCCTCCAATAGATGATCTACTTGACCATCTTTAAGTAACAATGGTATTATCTATAATCGACCTGATATTGGGTTATCATTATGTTCAATTCAGACCATCAGAAATACCTCATACAACATTTTGTAGTAGTTATGGTCAGTATGAGTACCTTTTATGCCATCCTATCTTATGAACATGCCCACTATTTTCATGGCTTTGATGAATAAGGTTTTCCACCCCTATTTGATCTCTTTTGTCATAATCTTTGTGGATGATATCTTGGCCTATTCTTGTACTCATAGAAACTGTGCCAAACATCTTAAGATCATTTTAAGTACATTCAAAGAGAATTATATATATTCCAATCTTGCTATGTGCCACTTCTAGATAAAAAAATTCCTCTTCTTGGGTTATATAATATCAAAATTGGGAGTATATTTTGACCTAGAAAAGGCGAGTGATGTAGTTTCCTATGAGAAGCCCAAGAACATGATTGATAGAAATAGATTATTGGGGCTTTCTAGATATTATAGTAATTTTATAAATTACTTAACACACATTTATTCACTTCTTAATGGTCTTAAAAAAAGTTTTTCAAGTTCATATAGTCAACAACATGTGAGAAATCCATTCATGAGCTGAAAGGGAGGCTTGTATTGACACCTATTCTGACTCTTATGGAGCCAGGTATAGGTTACACCATCTTTTAAGATGTATTAGTCATTGACCTAAGAGTAATGAAAATGATGGAAGATAGATTCTTGTCATATGGATCTCAGAAACTGAGGCCTTACTAAAGAAATTACCCGATGCACGACCTTGAGCTAGTTGTAGTTTTACATGCCTTACGTCGCTGAAGACATTATCTCTTGGGTGAGCACTTTGTGGTGTACACAGACCACAAGAGCCTTAGATATATATTTTATTAGTATTAATTGAATCTCAGATAGAATAGATGGGTTGAATGTCTACAATACTTTGATTTTGGGTTTGCTTATACGCTTGGGAAGGGCAATGTAGTTGCAGGTGCGATGAGTTGAAAAACTCAAACATAGGTCATATGGGAAGCCAGTGATGAATGGAAGTTAATGGTCCTCTTTTCTGAGATAAATCGGTAGTTTCATGATAATCAAAAGTAATCTTATCTATCGTCATTGACAGTTACCTATTCCCTCCTTGTGAAGGTGAAGAGTAAACAATTTTCAGATTCTGAAGGCTTGGTTCTCCGTGAGAGTATATCACGAGATAACCCACCTCTAGATTAGTCTGTAGACAGATATGATATCCAATGTATTCATGGACATGTCTTGGTTCCTATAGACATGATGGAGGAGTTGATGCGTGATTCCCACAATTATCAATGGGCAGTTCATTGAGGAATCTCAAAGATGTATAAAGACACGTGACACCAGTATTGGTGGCCTGAGATGAAATGTCAGATAACAAGCTTTATCCCATTGTGTTACACCTATTAGTAGGTGAATGTGGTTCACCAGAGACATATAGGCTAGTTACAGCTACTTCCAGTCCCAAAATTCAAATGGGAAGATGTTGCTATGTATTCGTAAGTCATCTTACCGAGGTCGTTGAGGGGTAGCGATGCTGTATGGGTAGTCATTGATCGACTAACAAAATTATACCACATCATTCATATTTGGGAGAATTTTTTAATTGATGAGTTGGGAAGACTGTATGTCTGTGAGATCATACAACTACACAAGGTTCCATATGCTATCATTTTAGATTGGGATTATCATTTCACATCACAATTATAGAAGATATTACAGAAGGATATAGGAACACAGGTGCTTCTAAGCACATCTTTTCACTCTAAGACCAATGAAAATTCATAATAGAAATTACATTATCTAGAGGACATGCTCTGAGCATGTGTCTTTGATTTCAATGGTTCATGGGATAAACATATCCTTATCATTGATTTTACTTATAATAATATATTTCACGAGACAATTCATATTGATCCTTTTTATGCCTTAAATGTTAGGCCATTTCATTCACCCATATGCTGGAAAGAGGCAGTTGAGGTAGCCCTACTGGGTCCTCATCTTGTTCAGGAGACTTTAGATTATATTTAGATGATCAGAAAGTGTATAAATTCTTCACAATCTAGACATAAATCTTATGTTGATCATCATTGATGGCCGCTGGAGTTCATGTTCGAGGATAATTATTTTAGGTTATGCAATAGATGGTTATAAAAGTAGGGAAATATGTGTCTTAGTTTTGTAAGGATTTTTGACATTCTAGAGAGAGTTAGGCCAGTAGCCTATATATTGATTTTACCTCAGAGGTATCGTTCCATGTATGACATATTTCTTGTTTCACAAACTTCACCAATATCATGTCGAACCATATCATAATTTTGATCCCATGGAAGCTCAGTTAGATGCTGATGCTACCTTTGAAGAGTATCTAGTATACATCCTTGACCAGAGAACAAAGGCTCTCCAAGGCCAGTCTGTCCCACTAGTATGGGTGCAGTGGAAGCTAGTATGAGTAAAAGATGATTCTTGAGAGATGAAAGCCGATGTATGTGCCCAATGGCTAGAGTTATTCTCAGATAGTGTTTCTCCACCCTTGTAAGGTGAACTCGGGGATGAGTTCCTTTAGGGGGGGGGGAAGATTGTAAGAACCTGGTTTTTCATTCAGGTATAAATCCTTTAATTTACTATCTAAATCACTACTTTGGACCTAATATGGATTCCTAATGGGTTATTTAAGTCATTGGAGGTGTCTGTAGAATGTTTAAATCCTAGAACCCAGTTTTTTTTTGAAAAACTTGCCAAGTTGCACGATTGGTGTACGGTTTTCCTAACCATGTGGAATGTGTTTTTCTGAACCAAGCCACCGATCAGGGTTGGCACATGACCTTGCGACCTAAGCATGTGAGAGACCCTTCTACCCAGGTAACCGTGCATGGTTTTCACATGGTTTTTCAAACTGTGCGGATAAACCGGGCACATACCATTTTCTAGGTAAAATGTCAAATTTTCCCTTAATGATATAATTAGATCATCTATTCTTCCCTAATCCATTTTTATGCAATATTATCATTCATTACTCTAAATTTGGAGCTTTTTGAAGGCCAAAGGTTGGAATCAAGATATATCCTTCATCCATGATCTGTTCGAGCTTCCGTTCACCATGTTGGATGCACAGTGATATGTAATTGAGTCCTCTTGCATCGTTCTCCTACTCTTTTACTCTCGACCAAGTTATCTGAGTATGAGAATATTTCTATTTTCTTAGATCTACTCCGATCCAAGCCAAATCAAGGGATAATATCTAAGGATAAGGATTTTACAAGCCTAAGGTGGGTGGTCTATAACTCATCTCTAAAGTTCATTGATTTTGGATTTGTTGCATGGGGCCCACCAATTTCATCAGAAGCCATTGTTTGAATTTATATGTCATGATTATAATCATTAGAAATACATTGTAATGATATTTACATATACGTGATTAAATATTGGTGGTTATTACCACAACTCCATTCATCCCAAGTGGGATGTTATTCCATAATTTCCATTTTAGTGTTTTGACACATTTGATCCACCATTCGGGTTTGCCTTGGCTTGAACTTCTTAAGCGTAAGTGTTTCTATATTAAATGGATTTTTCGTAATGAGAAATGTATAATAGAAAGTACCATGTGTGCTCACCTCTTGACCCACCTACGATATGTTCTTAAAATTGATAATTAAATGTGAATGATTTATTGGTTGCATATTTGCAGCACCCCTTACCATATTAATGGAAGGCAACTGAATGAACCTTCAATATGGAATATGAATTAAATGGATTTAATGGCTTCATGATACTTGTACTTATCACACTAATTAAAGGAAATACTTGAACCAATTGACTTGATAAAAAGGTTACATGCTACATGACCTTATCACACTAATGAAAAGAATGGCATGAACCAAAGGACATATTACATGACTTCATTATTAAATAGGAATGCCCTGACTTGAGACCACCTTAGATTATAATGAGAGAAGGTCATGAGAACTCTAGAACCCCATTCCAATTCAAGGATACAAGGTTCAAACCCACCTAGATCCCGATCCTTTTCTGTTTTTGGATGCCTGGTATGACACCGTAGGATCCCTTGATATCATTAGAGGATGCCTTGGATACACTCATTGGATCTAGAATTAGCAATTAGGATCCATTGTTAAATCCCAGAGGGACCTATCTCTACTTATTCCCATTTTACCTTAGACGATCACCTTGGATTGGATATGCACCTCATTGTGGAATTCCTTAGACTATGATCCTTATATTACACTCTTAACCATTCTACGATACAGTTAATACTGATTAGGAGACCCTTGAGGTCTTTATCGCCTTGGTTATTACCTTGGGACTTCACTATTAATGATCATTATAGGGTTCCATGTTACATATTGGAACCTTTTCTATTATTAAGATGTGATTTCTTTACAAATTGATAATAATAAAATAATGAATTGTTATCATGTTTAAAAACCAATTGAGTGCTGAAGCAAGTACTTGGGAATTTAGTTAAAATATACTTGTTTACTTTATATATGCCTGCTTTCAAACTGTTACATTTCCATTACACAGGACAGATATTATAGACACCTTTGCTAGTGGACCACGAAGATTTATATCACACCCTCTCCAGGCGCCGTTTGGAACCTGGGACAGATTACATGGTTGTAGGTGTTGACAAGGGGAAACATACAACTTAAAACACTTGTTTTATTACTTTTTAGGATGGATCATGATAGTAGATGACTGAGCTGAAGATTGGGATGCTTGGGATAGTATTCGATTTCATTTATGCTTTTGTGAAAAATGTTATACGTGTTGTCTTGTATACATGATTTCTAGTTTTTCGTGAAATGACATATCATCAGTTGTTTAATGTCATTCCAGTTGTTTTGGTAATTGTTATTATTGTCTCTATTTTTCCGATGTTCCTTCTATTTAGTTATATTGCTTCTGTTAATTACCGATTACTTTCACCCACTACGCTACACTTAGGTAATGGTGGAGTCATCTCCCCATAGACACACCCAAGGCCCTCACTGCTAGTTGGTAGCCTTTTATATTAAATGATATGCACTTGAGGTCATGTGGCCCACTAGGATCGAGGCACCCGTTGAGTGGAATCCAGGTCTAGGACATCATAAGAATAATCTTCTATAACACAAAGCATGAGATACCTTGATGAAAAAGATCATAAAAAACTATTACCAAGAAAAAATTAATTCATTTAAAATTATATCCTCATAAATATATATCATAGAAAGAATCTCTCTAAACATTAAAATGGAGCTCTATCAAGAAACAAGATATTATAAAATCACTTCTTAGAAACTTTAGACCGTTGATTAGAAAAGTATGAAATTTATTCCTTGTCCTAAAATGTAGATCTATTTATATGTTTCTTTTAATTGTAATATTATTCTTTTCTTAGAGGTGGTTGTAATAAAATCAGACACACTTAAAATTTACTTGGAATGATAATCACAACATCTCCATACAATGTTCTTCATAATCTACACCACTATAGTGAATATTGATTCTATCCAATAGAATTAAGATCTTAGTACAATAGAATATACAAAGTTATTTTTATGGTAGGTTTCAAAAATGTTATTTTGGTATAATTATAGGTCTTTATTTGATATATAAGGTCCAATATACTTTTTAGAATATTTTCCATTAGACATCGTTAAGCATTGTCAGTAAGAATTTATAATCCTTCAATATGGTAATATTTGTATCCTTCTATCCAATGTATAAATTCCATGTTTATCTAATTTACTTAACAAAGTTACATCAGATGGATATAATAATCTCTATCTAGTAAAAGCATTACAATTTTCTACAAACAACTTAATAACTTTGGATGTAAAAAAAGTAGATATATGAAAGTATTTAAGAATAGGATTGTGATTTTCAAAGTAAAGTCTGAAAGTGTAGAAAGCATTCATTCTACTCAATATACATAAGTGTATAAATCTATACATTCCATATTTATATAAATTATATATATATATTATTTACATAGATTTTTTTTCTATAAATCTTCTCTATAAATTCACATTGTAAATGAGGATTTGATCTTTACAGTGTGAAAGTTTACCAGAATAACTATAAAAGTTCATTGAAAATTTTTATTTTATTTTTGGAAGCCTCTATTGGAAGTTAAATTAAATTTATAGATTTTCTTTGGTAAAATTAAATTACTATAAGGTGTATAGGAAGTATACAGTAGAAACTAACATTGTAAATTTTTAGTATTAATTTTTATTGTAAATCTTCGTCATGAAGTTTCATAGAAAAATTATATTGTAATTTTGAAAGTTTCTTTTGAAAATTAAAATTAAAATATAAATTTATACTAATAACTAAATGTTTTTATATATTGTGTATAAAATATTAATTGATAATTTAAAATATATTATTGGATGTCTCTGAAATTAAATTTCAAAAATTAATTTTCACATGTATCTAGAAATTTTGACAATTAACTATAATTTTACATAGATATATTTAAAATTATGTGTGTAAATTCAAATTAAAAAATTATATTGTGTGTATTTATATATAAAATATTTTTTATTATATTTACTCAAAAATACACTAGAAAATTTCATTTGAATATTTCAATGTAAATTTACATTGTTTTTTTAAAAAAATTATTTATTTTAATATTTTTATATGTATGTATATACTAAAAAATTACAATGTAATAATATAGTTTATATTTATATTAGTTTCTATGTTTATGTAATTTTTAGTGAAAATTTCCAATATTTTTGTTGTTTTGTAAATATACACTAAATTTCCAGTGTAAATTTCTATTAAAAATTTGCATTGAAAATTTTTAATGTAAATTTTCTTTTCAAATTACCAATATAAATCTATTGTGAAATATTATAAAATATTTAAGTATGTATTTATAAATTTCCTCTTATTATTTAAAATATTTAGTTTGACTTTTCATTGAAAATTCTAATCCGTGGTTTTGAAATATTTATTGAAAATTAAATTTTATAGAAAAATTTCCAAATGAAAATAAAATTTTATTATGTGAATTTTTAATGAAAATATCATATTGAAAATATATAATTTCCATTGAAAATTTAATTTATTATTTGAATTTACACTAGTAATTAAAAATTATCACTGTGGGATATTGTTAAAAAGAATAATTAAAATTTTGAATGTTTCCATTACAAATTAATTATAAGTGTAAATTTTCACTGCAAAATTACAATGAAAATTAACATAATTTATTTGTATTAATCATTTTTTATATATGTATATATGTACTAAAAATCTACAATGTAAATTTGTAAAAAACAAATTCAATGTAATATTAAATTTTATATTAAATTTTTTATGTGTGTGTGCGATTAATTTTCAACCAAAATTTACTTTTTGTATACGATGAAAAAAATATACAATGGAAATTTTAATTTAAAATTTATATGAAATTTTTTAGTGTAAATTTTCATCGGAAAATGAAAATATAAATTTGATATATAAAGTTACAGTGAAATTATAAACAATATAAATTAAAGTATTTTAATATAATAAACTATATAATTTGTACAGGATGAAGATTTTATCATCTATAAGGGTTGTTCATGGTTTCCAAGATTTTATTTAGGGTTTCTATGTTTTCTTCCAAAATTTGTGTTGTGGTGATTATTATTTTACCCTTGTTTCTCACCTATATGTTTTTTTATGTCATTTGATATTTTAATTTTTTAGGTGGATCACGCATTTTTATTGATGGGCATTGTTCCTTTCGAATTGGTTTCATTGATTCATTCTAATCTTCTTTGTATTTGATTCTGTTCACTACTATGGAATTTCCTTATAGCCACGATTATAAACTATGATTTTAGGCCATAAATCCATCACTATGATATGTAATAATGATTTATGCAACTATTGAAATAGTCATCGTTAGGATAGGTCCACCATCACAATTTGAGAAAAAACCACGACTCTATAGGTGATAGAGTCCTAGTTTTGTAAGACCATAATTATTTCTCTCTAGATATAGGATACAACCATGTTTTTTAAAACTGTGATTCTAAATAAGAGATAATGTTAGTTTATTTAAAAATTATCCCCCCTTATTAAATTGTGTCATGGTTTATAAAACTATGAATATAGCCCTATAATTATTTAAATAGAATAGACAAACAATCCATATACAATGTTTGTACAAAAATAAAAATAAAAATAAACATTTGAAATAAAAAAACTAGCTAACAACATCCATTATAACATAAAAAATCATTTCAAAGGCAGTTCTCATTCACATTAAAATACAAGCACCATTTGACATAATATATTTTCAATGAATTTTATATGAAATTTGAAGTATTAAACATAATAATACATTATTAACTTAACACTTATCAAAGACCTTATAAGTATTTTAATGTAAATTTTGGACACACTAATAACCCAAATTCATTATAAGACAATCCTCCGATTATGTTGTAACAATACAAAGTAACATAAGAGGAAGGGTAAATTGGTTTTTTTCAAGAAACTTCCACAATTATGGATTTTGAATCCCTTTTTGAAATATACAGATATGGAAAATTTTTATTCTATACGAAATATGAGAAGTTGATAAATAGAAATAAAGAACAAAAAAATTTGTTGTGGTTTAGGGAAAAAAGGTCCCCTAGTCCACTCCACTAATTACTCTCTTTGCGAGCTTAGTGAATTTTACTAGCATGGTCTTCTTATCAAAGGTCAGTAATCCACAACTGAGTTTAGGTAGTTGAAACCTTTACAAATAATAAAAAAGGCCTTCTAGTTATTTTACAAGGAAACAGTTATCCACAACTTAGAATGAGAAGCTGATACACCACCATAACTAAGTCCCAGTAGTTGAAACTCTAAAAAATCAAAATAGATTGATATGAAGATGGGTCAGGTTGAACTCCACAATTACAGCAGCAACAATTAACTGTAGATGAATCTTCTTCTTCATAAATTAAAGTCTTCAAGATAGGTTAGTTCTGAAGTTATCCTAGTTTCAAAATTATCTTCAAATTGTTGGAACCACTTTGTGTATAGGTTTGTATTTGTTGTCAATAGTGGTCAATGGAATATCAAAATGAAAGAGATCATGAAGTACTCTGATGAAGTAGAGAAGTAGTGATTCAGATGATTGTTGTGCTGATCGTAAGTTCAAAGAACATGTGTCAAAGGAGATACATTGTTTACAACAATGAAGAATGTGAGGAGTAATCTATCCAAGGATGATTAAATCAGGATGGTGTTTTTGGATGAAGACCATGAAATTCCTCATTATTGCATAAGAACCATGGGCTTTGATGAAGACCATGCAATTCCTCATTATTTCATGAGAACAATGGGTTTTGATGAAGACCATGCAATTACTCATGATTGAGGTGAGAACCATGCAAGAGACTTCTTGAAGAATAAGATCACATGTTTAGCATGAAGTTGATCATGACGGTTGAAGAAGAAGACAATGTGCAATGATTGGAATTCTGCGAAAGCCATGCACATCACATTGTCATAGAAGATGATGATGCTAAATCTGTTCCTTCAAAGACTACGTATCACAATAGTGGAGTTTGTGATAAAGGCAAAAGAGTTACTGAAGGATACAGATCACCAAGAAGAAGTGCTATTGAGGTGATCGTGCTTATCGACAAAGCAAACAAACGACATACAAATTTGTTGACAAAGGAGATTCCATGGTGACATGTCAAGTTCAAGAGTTGTGGTCAACGATCTATGTTTGATTCAAGAACATATACAGAGGAATGGATGATCTGGAGGCGTTACAAAAAGAGCAGATACAAGGTGGCACCGTTTTCCAGTGTTTGCCAAATTTCAGGGCCTCATAATCAAAAAATGAAGAAGGGTGATTTTGGCAAAGTGACTTGCGCACCATACTCTTGGAGGATAGGAAACTTGAGCTCCATATGTTTTTAAATATCAGAGCATCAAAATATGGAAAAGGGATAAGGGTCGCACAAGTTTTGGTGAGGTCGCGCAGGTGAATTATGTACTGGGAAGAGACTTGCGCGCCGATGCCTTGAATGCATTATAACTTGCACGCCTATGGTTTTTCGAGATCAGAAGATCCAAAATTTGAAAAGGCAAGATGTTCGCGCAAGTTTGGATGTTGATCGCGCAAGAGCCTAGTAGGGACCGAGACTTGCGCGCCGATAGATGACTTGCGCGCCGCCGCATAGGGGGTCCAGTTTGCCTATAAATACTGGACCACCCCTCCTCATTTCTCACGGATCTCAAGACTTTGATATTGTTCGAGCTCTCGTCGTGCAGGTTGTTGAACCACGGAAGTGGTAGTTGGTTCTCACAAGTAGAGGTTGTGCGCCGACTGATGGTTGAGCACCCCAGGTGAATTGGGCAAGGAAGGAAGTGAGTCGCGCATGTTTGAAGTTCAAGAAGGCAGAGTCGCGCAGGTGCTTTGGAGACACTTGCGCGCCAGGTTATACCTGTGCGCCTAAGACTTGCGCGCTAGATGGAGACTTGCACTCCGGGCTTGAAAAGGAGATCCAAATATTGTTGAAGCACGCCCGCCTTTCTAGAGCCGCACAAGAGCTGAAATATTGCCTGATACTTCTGGTGCAAAGTGAGATTGAAGAAGAAATCTAAATGATACATGCATGATCTCATGCATTAATGGAGTACTGATTCTGACAACATCGAGTAAGCTGAGATTCATTAAGTAAGAAATCACATCATTGATTGTGATTTAGGCAAACGAAGACAAGGGGATCTAGTGCATGCAGTCATTGCACTAAAGAAGAAATATTGAAATATAAAGAGCATCAACTCTGAACCCTGATGCAAGCAAAGTCTCATGCTGAACAGGAGACAAAGAACATCAATGCACATTTATTGAAGAGACCTTCACGTCTATAAACTGAGTGGGACTTCACCAGCGGCAGTGAGCCAGGGGGAGTCAACGGGAGTGACCCGAGGGATGCAGTGAGCTATCCATGAACAATTGTAAAGGCAGTGAGCCTGGGATAGAGTGTCTGTACCCGAACCTTTGTAATCCGTAGCTAGTGAAGAATAGTGGATTTAGGTACGACCGACAACTTGTCGACGTATGCTCCTTGGACGTAGCCCTTAGTGGCGAACCAAGTAAAAATAGTTGTGTCATCTCTCTGCATGTGAATGTTTAATTGCTGATCATATCCATCATACAGGTTTAAGTAGTTCCTACCAACGTTGGAACATGATCCACAACTAAAAGAAGAAAAAGTTGCCACCCTGATTCACCCCTCCCCTCTCAGGGTGTCCCGGGGTCCTACACAAATAAAAGTAGCAACAAATAAAAGTAGTAATCTTACAACATTATAAGATTGAACATGTCTATATCCAAAGTTTATATTCTTTCAAAATCAATCAATTGTTCATTGCAGTAGCACTGTAAAAGATATTTTTAAAGAATGAAATCGTATAAGAAAATATGTGACTTGTATATCCCATATATTCAATCAATACACTCATATAATATATAAATTAGAAATCCAGATTTAGAATTCTTGATCCAATAAAGTTGCCTAAAATATCATGAATATCCAAATTCCAAAACATCTAGGAGAGTCATAACTTCCCTTACAAATAGGATTAAATTTCTCTGTTGAATACTGTTCTTTGAATTGATAATAATGAGCCTTGAATTGGTTGTAAATTGGATTTTAAATAGCCTGTAATTATGTCAAAACTATTGCAGAAATCTTAGACAAAATCGTAAAATTATATATTCGATGTTGAAAAGTCAAATGTAGGGTTCATTTATAAAATGAAAAAAATACCAAACATAGGGTTAAAATTCATATGATTCATTCTTAGAACATAAGGTTGACAATATAATGTTGATCATAAAAATATGGTTGATAAACCGTATGTTTGTGTCCTTAAACATAGGGTTCCTTACTTACATATGGTTCGTTAACCACAATTTATTCTCTTTAAAAATGTTAGGTTACATCCAAACATGGTTCTTTATCCCTACATTCCTTCTAGTGTATGATTGAAGATCTATACACACCTTCTTCCAACATAATGTTTAAAACAAATGTAAATTTATTTATCCATACGTGATGTTCCAAGCATAGGGTTTATTCCTTATATTACGTTATGAATGTAGGGTACAAACAAGGTTTATATAAGACACTTAATAGTGTTATAAACCCTTTAACAAATATTACTTTTGAATTAAAAGCTTGAATAGAATTAAAGAATAAAAATTATAACGAATAATAGTTTCTTGAAATACACTTAAAGTAATATCATTAGTAAAAAATGGTATTTTGAGCATCAAAATCAATATGATTTATAGAGTACTTTTGAGGCAATACATTCCCAAAATCTCCCTCTTTTTGAAGATCCCAAAACCCAAAAAATATCTATCATAAAATACTGAATTTTGTAAATAATTTTTAAAGAAAATATTTATTATTATTTTGATTTCGCAGAACTATTTTGAATAAAAATAAAATGTTTAGTTTAACCAATTTTCCACCTTTTTTGTGATATAAAAAAAAGTATAAGAAAAAATATAAAAACTTTTTCAATTTTTCATAGAACAATAAATGAATGTTTATAATGTACTATTTGGATAAATAAGACATTGATTCCGACAGTAGAGATAAAAAATAATAAACAAATGAAAAAGAAATACAAAATATCAAAAGATAAAAGGAATTTTATTATTAAAAGGTACAAATACATTAGAAGGTTTGGCTAAGGTAAAAAGGATAGACAACTAGTCTAGTAGAAGGTGAAAGGGTTTGGATAGGGTCAGTTGCTAAAAATGATGGACCCTGAGCTTCATAAAAAAAATTCTTCTTTCAATTCTGCCAACTAAGCTTGTAGATTCTCTTGAATACTATATACAAACTTTCTAATCAAAATTATTAAATCGTGACTGACTTTTAGGTTTTCAATCAAATTTAATTTGAAAAATTCATGATTATTCTCATATATCTATAAAAACTTATCTAACTTATCACTGAACATATTGAGTAGAAACCGAAAACATTGTTAACTTGAAGTCAGTTTCTCAAAAAGAAACTTCTAATTATCCATCAAGATTAATATGGGTGCACTATTTCATTTAATATTCTATAGTCTATCATTCATATCTGTCATAATTTTGGCAATGGATTGAAACCTTATGATCAAATATGGTGAGGTTTTTGGGGAAAGGGTATAAGCTCTAGCCTGTTTGGTACTTCACTTGATGGATTCAACATGAATCCCCAAATACCACCTTTAATTTGAAAAATCTATTTTATAATTAGATTCATATTTGATCTTCCCAATCTGATCCAATATCTCTCTTTTGAAAGCATTAAAATCTCTTTTGAAATATAATTTTCACTGAGTTCTTGGAGATGAGTCTTAAAAGTATCTAACTTTATCCTGAGAGAAAATGAATTTTTCAAATAATCATAAGATTTTTCATAAAGATTATAGCTCCTATATGAGATTATATTTCTCCTCCTAAACTTTGTTAAACATAATCCCAAGATCTTTAATCTTATTTTTCAGTGAATTAGATGTCCCCTCATTTGGATTCTTTGAATTATTAGTAGCTTCCAAAATAACTAAGGGATTAACAGAGGATCTTTCCACTGACTTCTCTCATGATTAAGATAAATTATCATGAAATTAGATAATTTCTCTAGAAATAGATGTATATGTATATATTGAATGATCATTGGTTACGATAGCCTAATTGTTAGCAATCTTAGTGACCTCAGCAACTGATTTATTAACTAGCTATTCTTCTTGAGCAGATTCTTCTTCTTGGTTATCTGGTGAAGAAAATATAGATTCTTAGGTGCTTGTCTCCCTACTTGTTGATCCTCATCCTATTTAGGTTCTTTTAAATGAACTGAACAAGTTTCATCTCCAGATCCTAACATCGGTTCTTCATCCTATAGTTCTTCTCTGTTACTTAGTCTTAAAACAAGTTCATATTGAACTTCTTTTTCTTCTTCATCTTCTACATCAAGGGTTTCAGTATCATAAAATATAAGTTTTATCTTGGTATACTTAGGAACACCTTCTGTTATGGATTATCCAAGTTCTTTATTTTTTAAATCACTTTTATCCCCTTGAGTAAAAGATCCAGATTTTTATTGGTCATCCACACCAACAGGCATTAACTTTCCTTTCACGATACTCTAATAAAAACAAAATATCCTAAGAGTAATAGCTGCCAATAATTTTCTTTGATGACATTTTATTCGAGAATCAAAAATACAAATAAAATTATTTCGATATAGGATCTGATAAAGTATCCTTCCATAAGGATATAATGAAATTATTGCTTCAGAATGGTAGAAATAACTCAAATACCTTACAAAATATCTAGGAAAATTATACTTGATGTCAGTCATGAACAAAAACATTAAATACATATCTAGGTATAAAATCTTCTACATCTTAGTAACTCTTTGAGCAATAGCAGTTTGAATAAACTTATCTAAAATATTTTTGTCTGCCGCAAGATATTACGATCATTTTCCTAATATTTTTTTGATACAAACAAAAAATATATTATATTTATAGACATATAATATTTATTTATAATTGATCTAAGATAAAAATTTAATACTCCTTCATGATGTTATTTCAAAATTTGAGCTATTTAAACTGAAGAGAGTAAAAATTCCTTATATTTAATTCGAGAGGATATCATATCTTCTAATTCTATGAAACTAAAATGAACATTACTGTAGAAATTATTTATCTATACTATATAAATAAAATATGTATTCTTATCATTAAAAAAAATTCCAAACCATGGAACACATGATCTTTTTTGAGTTGAAGGTTCATCTGATACAACCATTCAAAATCAATAAATTTTACCTGAAGAATATTTCTGGAGGGAAAATGATGAAGCTTCAGATAACTTGGTTTGGCTTCCTCATTTCTCTTGGTCTTTTTAATTTTTGAAAATATGAAGGTTTTAGGTTTTTTGATTCTATGGTTTAGGAGAATGAAAAGGGATTTGAAAGATGAAATAGTTCAAAAATTAAATGGTAAGATAATTGAAATAGTTTTCTGACAGATGATGACATGGTCTAGTTTCTCATGCATACTACATAAGGTAATCATTAATTATTAGTTTTTTGAAAACATGTGATTAAAAAATATAAAATGAGAAAATATTTATTTAATCAGATAAATGAAATAATAATTTTGAGAATTAAAATAAAATAAATGAATAAAAAATTTGACCAAAATAAATTGAAGAAATTTTAAAGCAAATGAAATGAAATTATAATTATAATTGCATTAAATGAAATAAAATGATATTAATTAGAAATTAAATAAACTTATATCCCCCTTAATAAAATAAAAACATGCTGTAGGAAGTGGTTTAGTGAAAATATCTGATAATTGATATTTGGTATTAACAAATTCTAAAGATATATCCATTTTAAGAACATAATATTTTAGTAAATGACACCTTGTATCAAAATGCTAAGTCCTAGAATGACTAATAGTATTTTTTCGAAATATTTATAGTGCTAGTATTATCAAATAATATAATTATATTATTAAAATTTAGTCCATAGTCTTGTAGTTTGTTTTCATCCAAAATAATAGTGCACAATAACTGCCAGCAGAAACATAATCGGCCTTATCTGTTCATAGAAAAATTGAGTGTTGTTTATTACTAGACCATGATACTGAAGATTTTCCTAAAAAGTGACAGGTTCTAAAGGTGATTTTTCTATCTATTATACAAACTCTAAAATAATCACCTGAATATGAAATTAAACTAAAATTAGAATTTTTGCGGTAAAGAAGTTATTGAAAAAAAGTTCCTTTTGAACATCTAAAAATTCTATTAATAGTATTTAGAAATGATTATTTTGGATTTGATTAATGTCTAGAACATAGACATACAAAAAACATAATTTCTGGTCTACTATTAGTAAGATATAACAAGCTACCAATCATACCTCTATATATCTTGTTGTAAACTGTTTTTCTAGATTCTTTCAAATCAAGTTTTATATTGGTACACATAGGATATCTATCTGTCTTACTGTTCTTAAGTATAAACTTTTTCAATAAATCAATAATATATCTACTTTGACTTAAAAAATTTCCATAATATTTTTGATAAATCTAAAATCCTAAAAACAATTTTAGTTCCCCCATAATACTAAGTTCAAATTATTTTTGCATTAGTTTTGTGAAATCATTACAAATCTTTTTATTAGTTTAATTGAAAATAACATCATCAACATAAATTTATATTAATAAAATATTAGAACAAACAGTTTTTTTAAAAAGTGTTCAATCTGTCAATCCAACAGTAATTCCATTTTTTAAATAAAAGAACTTAATCTTTCCTACAAAGATCTTGGTTCTTGTTTAAGGCCATAAAGAGCTTTGGTAAGTTTACAAACCGATTTTTTTAGTATTTTTAAAACTAGGACATTGTTCAACATAAAATCCCCCCATTACATATCTATTTAAAAATGAAAATTTTACATCCATATGATATAATTTAAAGTTCATATGGAATTCATAAGATAAAAGGATTATAATGGATTCTAATATAGATATAGGGGAAAAGGTATCATCATAATCTATTCCTTCTTCATAATTATATCCTTTATCTTCTAATATAGCTTTATTTTTGGTTATGATACTTTGATTATCCTATTTATTTCAAAATAACCACGTAGTTCCTATAATTGGGTGTTCATTCTACTAATTAACAAACCTCAATCCTTATAAATTGGTTTAGTTCTTCTTGCATTGATAACATAAAACTCTCATCTTCTATGTCTTATTCAATAGACTTAGTTTATAACTGAGATAGAAAGTTAAACAATTTGGTAGGATTCCTACATTTCTTCTAATTCCAATTCCAATATCTAGGTATCCTATTATAGTTTAAAAAGGACGGATCTTTGGGGTTCCAGATTTTCTAGGCAAGACACATTCAGGTTCTTCATTATCATGTTCTTTGGAACTAGACTGAATTTTATTAATATCATTTTCAAAACAATATTTAGGGGTTTCAAGTCTCTTATTATCAACCGAACTAGTAACTTAATATGTTTGACCTTTACCTTTAAGGAAAGGGTTAATTTAATCAAACATCACATGAAATGATTCTTCAACAATCCTTGATATTTTATTAAACACTCAATAGTCTATAGAAGTAGTAGAATATCGTAAAAATATTCCTTCATTAACTTTTGGATCATACATACGAATATTTTCTTTAGTATTCAAGTTATAAAACTTGCATAAAAAACATTAATGTACTTTACTTTTTCTTTTCTATTATACTAAATTTCATTGGGTGTCCTTTTAAAAATAGGGCTTATTAAAAATATATTCATGATATAGTGGGCTGTGCTTACAATTTCTGCCCAAATGTTGGTAGGAAGACTATATTCATTTAGCATAGTCCTTTCCACTTCATGAATATTTATATTTCTTATTTCAATAATTCTATTTTTTTAAGGAGTTCTTGGTGTAGAGATGGTGTGTATGATACCCATATTTGAGCAACAATAAATAAATTCTTAATTCTCAAAATTTCCACCATGATCACTTAGTAACGAAATATTTTAAAACTTTTTTCATTTTGAACAATTTTTCAAAAACATTAAAAACAGTGAAAACTTAACTTTTGTGTTTTAGAAAATAAATCCAAGTAAACCGAGAATAATCATCAACTAAAACAAAAGCATATAATTTACCAGCTAAAATTGCTACTCCGGATAGTCCCCAAAAATCTATACGGATAAGTTCTAATATATTAGACGTATATTTTTTAAATAGATTTGAAAGAAGATCTGTGATGTTTTCCAATTTGGCATGAATCAAAGAATCTATCATTATCAAATTTAAGACAAGATAAATCAGAAAATAAATTATTCTTAGATAATTTATGTAAAACATAAATAATACAATGACCACATATCGTATACTAGATCCATGACTCATTTGTCTTATCAATTAAACAATTAACTTTCTGTTTACACATGGAATTAAAATCCATGGTATAAACATTATCAGTTCTAGGTTCTCTACATTTAAGAAGTTTATCTTTAAATACATAGGAATTATTTTTTAGAAAAATCAATATAAAAACCATCATCACAAAGATAAGAAATACTTATTAGATTGTTCTGTAGCCCTTCACATACAATACATTGTTGAATGAGATTGTTTTTGGTTCTCCAATAGTTCCAAATCCAATGATCTTTCCTTTCTAATTATAAAAAAAAAGTGACTAAACCAACATTAATTTGAGTTAATGTAAGAAAATTTATTGATTCTCCTCTCATGTTCCTTGAATAGACATTATCCATATACCGTATAGATTTCCTAATCTTGTGGCATATTTCCTACAAAATCAATTAAGCATGTGTTTGTTTTGGATCTATTCTTGTTGATGTTCTATTTTTATGGCCTATTTCCCCTACTCTGACCCCTTTTTCCTCAGTGCCTCTATAATTTGGACATAGAGAGAGGGTAACAAAGGGGTTTTTGGATTTGTGGTCAGTGCTTGATGAGTTTTAAGGCAGCATCCAAGTCTTATTCCTCGTCATCAATGTTGTTTCTTAGAGTTCTTGACATCTCATCTCTACTCTGACCTCACGTTCTGTAGCTCCTCTCCATATCAGATCTGGAGTGGTGGTAACTATGAGGTTTTGGGTTTTGAGGTTTGAAAACTGTCACTATTCTAGATATGTGAACATTGATGTTGGATATGTTTAAGATGGTTAGACAGCGGTAGTTAAAGTTGTTTTTTGGTGACGGTGGTTCATTTTACGTCTTCGGTTATGGTGGGGTTGGACATTTCTGGATACAATGATGGTGTTCTCATGATGAGTTATGCTGGCAAAGTGACCTTGGATGAGGCATACGATCATGTTTGAGACCTCCTCGAGTCTAATTTTTTTTCACTGTTTAATTTTTGATCTATGAATTTTGAAATGGGATATGGTGTTTTTGGATTCATCTTAGTGGTGTTCGGTTACCAATAATCCTTTAAAAGTGGATATCTTGAAAATCAAAAAAAAAATCATGTGGATTATTAGTGTAATGAACTATTTTTCCATATTAATAACAGTTAATATTCTTCTAATTGGGCACAAAATAAATCTTATATAGTGTTTTTTTCACACTTTCTTCCTATTATAAATATTTCTCTTTTAGTGTCATTTTTTTAATAATTTAATTTAAAACATTTACTATTTAGTAAAAGTAATTTAATAAATCTTATAAGATTATACTTAATCCTATAAATATTTAATCTTTTTTTCATGATCAATGCAGTTTGTTGTAGATGAGTTGAATTTTTCAACTAGTTCTTTATGTTGTTTTAGGAGAGTGTATCGTTCACCTAAAACAGTATTGTGAATATTTTTTAATGATTTATGTTTCTTGATTAAAGAAAAATATTTTTCTACTAGAATTTATCAATAGACAACTAATTTATTATTTGAGAAACTATCAGAGTCACACTACTACAAAACACGACATTAACAGTGCTAGAATTAGCCTTTATCAGTGCGAGAAAATCCCTAACTACCTTAGCACAATTAAAATTCCATGGCTTTTATGAGTGATAAGAAAGAGATAATAAAGGGTTGATTTATTAGCATAAATTAGAACCTAGAAAAAAGACCCTATTTATCATCTCTTTTATTTAGAACTAATAAATATATCCTTTATCAGTTCTTTAAATCACACTAATAAAAATAAGATTTATTAGCACTTTGAAAAGTGTTGATAAACGTATGATTTATAAACACTGATAAAAGTAGGATTTATCTGTGCTTTTTAATGCAATAATAAAGATAGACTTTATCAGTGCCAGTATAAACACTGATAAAGGTTTCCTTTATAAGTTCTTTTAAAAGTGTTGATAAAGGGTAGCTTTATCAGCACATTTAGTTGCACTAATAAAGGTAAAAACTGTAGTGTGATGCTGCAACACATTGCATCACCAGAAACAGGTATAGTGTACTACAACAACACACTAAATTAGTAGATATTACAAGAAAAATTACCAAAATAATATACCAATACATAATTTAAATTAAATAAAATTTATAACAAAAATACAAGAAAAAACACTATTATAGAGAATTCCAAATGTTTTTTTACTAAAATTAATGTAAATTTTGAATAAAAAGGAATAATTGGAGTCATAACTGTCACACCATGAGTCAAAATGAGATGTGACTGATTCATACACATAAAAAATGACTTAAAGATCATTTTCTTAAAGTACTAAAGCAATCGTAATGTGTTTGCTTGGTTATGAGAATGTTTGTTGTTTTTTTGATTAAAATTAATGTCAGTTTTAAATAGAAAGACTCCCTTAGAGTCACACTGGTCACACTGTGCATCTTATTGATGTGCATATTATCCCTAAACATTAAAAATGAAGTATGGATCATTTTAATAAATTACCAAGACAATCAGAATGTGTTTTCTTAGTTTTGTGTATGTTAGTTTTTTCCCACAAAAATTAATGTCCATTTTGAATAAAAAGATGAACATGGAGTCATAATGGTCACATGGTGTGTTATATTAAGTTTCATATGAATAATACATGTACAAAATCACTCATGTATTATTTTACTGATGTATAAAAACAACTATAATGATTTTCCTCAATTTTGTGATCTTAACATGTGTTTTTTAGTAAATTTTTTTGTCAAATTGGAATAACGCACTTTGTGCCATATAGGTGGAATCGTGTTTGGGATTTCCATGAGACCGAGTAATACATGTCAAAAATAAATGATAAATTTTTCCCAAATTATCAATAAAATATGAGCACATTTTCTCAATTTTTAGTGAGTGACACTTTTTTTGTAATAAAATATCAATTTTAAACTGATAATAGACACTTGGAGTCATACCTATTACACAATGTGTCAAATTGAGGTGCAGCAGATCCATACATGTCAAAAGTGACATATGGATCATTTTCTTAAATCACCAAAACAATCTAATTGTGTTTTCTCACTTTTGAGTATGTTAGTTGTTTTTTTACTAAAATTAATGACAATTTTGAATAAAAAAGATACACTTGGAGTCAAAATGGTCACAATGTGTGTTATATTGTGGTGAAGATGAATGATACACACCCCAAATGTTTCATGGATCATTTTCCAAAAGAATAAAAACACCCAGAATGTTCTTCCTTAGTTTTATGTACGCCATGTGTTTTTTTACTAAAATGTCATTTTAAACTGAAAAAACACACTTTCATCCATACAGGTGACATCATGTGTGGGTTTCACATGAGACTAATTCATACACGTCACAAGTAAATTATAAATCATTTCCTTAAATTAGAATGAAAATTCGAGCATGTTTTCTCTGTTTTCAGTGAGTGACATATTTTTGTGTTAAAATGTCAATTTTAAACTAATTATGGACACTTGGAATCATACCGGCCACACCATGCTTCAGATTGAGGTGAATCTGAACCCTAAAAGTCACAAATGATGTATTAATCATTTTCATAAAGTACCAAAACAATCTTGATATGTTTTCTCAGTTTTGAGTATGTTAGTTGTTGTTTTCACTAAAATTAATGTCATGTTTGTATAAAAAATGTGCACTTGGATTCATAAAAGTCCCACCTTACATCGGACTAAGTCATGGATGAACGTTACACATCCCAAATGACTAATGGATTTTTTTTAAGTATAAAAATAAAATGAAATAGTTTCCTCAGTTTGGAGTACGCCATGTGTGTTTTTTTACTAAAATGTCATTTCAAACTAGAAACATACTCTTTGAAGCATACAAGTGTTATCGTATGTGGTTTTGAAATGAGAATGATTCATACACATCAAAAATGAATTATTATTTTTCCCCAAATTATCAATACAATCTGAGCGTGTTTTCTCGGTTTTCAGCAAATGACACTTATTTCTATTAAAATGGAAATTTTAAAATGATAACAGACATTTATAATCTTACCGGTCACACAATGTATCAGATTGAGGTTCTAGTGAACACTACTTGTCAAAAATGATGTATGGATCATTTTACTAAAGTACCAAAACAATATAAATACATTTTCTCTATTGTGAGTTTGAGATGTGTGTTTTTTTACTAAAATGTCTTTTTAAAATGGAAAGGCGCACAATGGATCTTATCTCAAGTGAAAATTATTATGAGAACATTTAAAAATAATTTCTAAAAAAAGTCATGGTATGAATATTATTCTACTTCATTTCCCAATGGTTTTATTTTTTGTTAGACAATGATTCTTATCCTCCTCCGCCTTGGTATCCACCTCAGTCCTCGCCTCTGCTTCATCCTCCATGTCTATCTCTGACTCCGAGTCTACATATGCCTTCTCCTCCACCTCCACCTCTTTCCTTTATCTCCACCTCCACCTCAGTCTCCTCCATTGCCCAACAATTTTATTTCTTTTAGTTTATCACATTTAAACAAATTAATTTCATTTATTACTCTTATCCTTGATAAAGAGATAAAAAATAATATATAAGTATTCTAACACTAATTCTTCACACCCCAAATATCTTTCTAATGTCATAACTCACACTAGATCAGAAACATAGCATGTAATCATCTAAATTTGTTGTTAGAATAAATTATGAAAAAAGTACATTGCCCACTCATCTCTAAAGAAATTGATTTCTTTTTTTTGAGTAACTCGTTTGTCGGTAATCTTGATAGTACTGATAAAATTTAGACAAACAAATGATTAAGAAATATATTTAATAAAATTTTAATTACCTTTGGAAAGTACCTGTTGAGGTTTTCTTTTCTTTCATTCTTTATGATTTCTCTCATAAATTTGTAAAAATAAAATACCTAATTGATTGCATTACCTTGTTTCAGAAACTGCATAAACATTGAACAATATAAGTAAATTGTTTTGAATTGTTTTGATAGTTAAATTTTTCTATATATACCTTAATTTGTTTCCATTTGTATTAATCCATAGGCTTTAGATTTTTATACACCAACCTCATGCCATGATCTAGCCTGTATTTAGTGACCGTCCTATCATTACAAAATTATCCTTAAAACACCGACCAAAAATATAATTTGAATTTTATCTATAAAATGATTATTGTAGTGTATTACATATTCACAATACACATCATGTGTGGTCAGTTGGTTGGAAATCCATGCATTTAATCCAAAAAATAAATATATGTGGTGTCTATGTTGATTGTTATCAGTATACGATTCATCCTAAAAAACAATTAAGTAATGAAAAAATTAATAATATATTTTATGTGATTAGATCATAGAGTTTTACCCTTCCAATGTAGGGATGAAATAAAGTCTATTGTATAATTATTTTTTATCAAACACTTTGAGTAACTCATCTTTTTCTTCTTAATTTCTTATTCATTCAAAGTAATTTATAGCATAGAAATGATATAGGTATTAATGAATCCAAATTGTGATTTGCATGATCTTCCATTTATATAGCTGTAATTTAAACCCCTATAAAAAATATGAATAGTTATTAACATTAATAGAAATATTTAACTCACTATTTGGATTGATTTATTATGAAAATGTACCGTATGTATATATTCTAAATTATAATCCATAACAATTAATTCTTGAGAATATAGATTAGATTCTTGAGACCAAATTTGTCTATCAAGGAATCTCCATATATTTATTTTTCATATTCAATGTATGATATAGTTTTATCATTAAATGTGGTATATGTATGAATTTGTAATGATAGTAAATATTTCTCTAAAGCTAGCAGGGAGAAGGAAATCTCGGAAGTTCGTTTTGTGTTCTTGGTCGATTCACTGGATTTTCTTGATTTGAACTTTTGTTTATCCACTACTTTATGCATCAGTAATATCATACCTCTATTAAATCCTTTTATCATAAAATCTTAAATTTTTTCCATATGAAAAAATTTGTTAAAGAGGTACCTCATGAATATTAATAAGATTATATATCCATGTTATGAAAGCTCAAAAATCAACTTCAACTGTTGTAATATCTGAACCCTCAAGTGTAACATACAACTCAGCAGTTGGCTCATAAGCTACCTCAATCACCAATCCCATGTGATTTTTAGGAGGGGTTGACTATGTAGCTAGTATACCAAGATATTATAAAATGTAACTATTGTAACATGACGGTACATGGGTGTTAATATATAGAAATCACATGAAACTGTACCCTATAAAATTTTTGTAATATAAAATTATCAAATGTTATTTGATTCACATTTATGAGAAAGAGTAATGAAAAAATTGACTACTGTGGGTAATGTATGAGATTGGGGGGAATGACTAGCCTCAAATATAGTGGAATTATTATGTAAATGTGTGGATATTTTCTCCATTGAAGGTTTGATTTGATCATTTCTTATACATTGGTCTGGAAAACCAGACAACAAAATAATATATTGTAGTGAGTCTATTTGTGTCTAAATTCATATCATTATATTATATTTCTCTTCATGTGGTTTTATCTTCTCAAAATATTTTTTAGGAGAGACTCCAAAACCTAATCTTCTAATGTGACCATATTGTTCAGGCCGCTTTATAGCTACTAAAAGATTCTTTTCTTCTATTACGGCTATTGCCGAATATTTTGTCTAAACCATATAAAAAAATATGAACAAATTTATTTTATGTAATATTGTTATAAATCATAATTAATTAATATTATTTCGTACATACACATTCTTCCCATACAACGTTTTTTTTTCATCAACTAATATACCATCTTTATTTACACAAGCCTCATTCCAATTCAAAAGACGTAGGGTAGAAGTGGATTGAGATTTTGATTCATCAGTATGCATATAAAAAAAGTAAAATATGTTGCTTCATATCACATAATAAATCTTCTATTATTGATTTAAAATACATACCAATTTTCTCTCTAATGAATCACACCCCATCCTTTCTTTGTTATAGAGGTACACTGGTTTTGTTGCATAATATTTATTTTCATCACTCTTTTATTGTTTTATAAATTAAAAATTTTGAATCAAGTTGGATATAATAAATAATTTCAAATAATATATTATCGACCTCCATCCACCTGAAATGATTTCTCTTTATAAAAATTACTAAAATGAGACTACGTTTCTTTCATTATAATCTGTGAATAACTATGTGGTGGGTGGGGCTTTATTTTACCCTCAACGTCTCTAAGACGTAACTTCGTCAGAAGAGTCTGAAAGCCTCTATGAGATTTTCTAGTTGACATTAAGACAATTTTATTACTTCAATATTATAAAATAAACAAAGTCTTTATGGAATAATGAAAACAAAATCAACATTTCATTATATAATTTTTCAATAAAATAGAGAATGTGTATTGTAACATTGCCATTATATCTTTCTAAAGGATTTCCTACATTATGGGTTGGACGTGGTGCCATGAGTCAATATAAATCTACACATTCATCCTCATTGTAACCCCAAGATAACTAATGAACATTGAATTGTTGGGGTTAATAGGTTTTCCATGTTGATTCCAACCTTCCTAAAATTTTATACCCTGAATTCTTACCTGGATAATTTTATTCAAAATTGTGGTGTTGCATCGTAATTGTTTTCTTTTCATTTTTTTTCATCAAAATGTTGTTGATACCCTAATAATTATGTTGTTTTATCATCAATAGTTTGTACATGATTATTATTGGAAATATCATCATGTTTATAAGACATTTTCTTCATGAGTAGTCAAAAAATTCATTAGTCTTGAAAAAAAAATCAATACACTTCATGCATAAAATTACAAAATTTCATGCATCTTGCAAGAAATTTTTATTTTATTGAAAAAATATATAATAATTCAATACTATAGTAAAACTAACCATCACTACATTTATTTAATCTATCCATAGATGCTTGGTTTCCTTCAATATCATGATGATGGATTTAGGGCTACTCATTCCCTCTTTCAGACTAGCCTCCCTCCAATCACTGTTCGGGAGTTATATCATCATTGAAATTTGGAACCACAATGACATGAGGAAAGATAGTTTGATATTGGGAGTCCCATCCATCATCAAGAGATGAGAGAAAATTATGAATCTAAGGATTAAAGTGTCCTAGGAACCTAAACTAATGAAATCACTCAGAAAGTCTCCTCAATTGAAGATGAATTGTAATACCTCCACTATAATGGTCTTGAAGTAATTAATCTCACCCACCAACTTTGGACATCAATTTTTTCTACTCAAGAATTCTTCACCTTCCATTTTTGGATTTTTTTTAATCCACCATAAGATCCCTCTAATAACATACATCCCTTTAGAGGATGATTTTTTCAACTTATGATCATTATTGATCTAGAATTTTTTTTACTCTTATAAATGAAATCAATGTATTCAATGAAATCCAAAATTTATTAGTATGATATATTACCATAAAATATTAGGGTAACCATGGATACTTATCATAACAGAAAATTATATCACATAGCTTGACTTAGATCTACAATTACCTCTTATAATTTCCTACTTCATGATTGATAATGATATCATCGACTCTAAAATAATATATTGGATATAGGTATCACATCAACTAAGTATTCTACACATTGAGGAGATTATAATAGAATTCAATCAATGAAATATTCTTAAGGACCCTCGATCACTAAAGGAGAGCTATTGCCTTAACCTAGTGATAAATAATGATCATAGAAGAAGAAAGGTTTGGCCATGGAATGAAATAAAGAGTTAATTAAAATATGGGGATCATATCCCTTTATAGGGAATCTACATTCAATAAATAGTTCCTTGACCATTGGCCACCATGTCATTGAAAATGACAATTTCATCACGTTGAAGAACATTATTCATTGAGTGTTTCAATAAATGTTTCAAGACATATATGATGCTCTTTATGATTTAGAATTTATAAGAAATAATTTGGGGGAATTATCCAAATTCATTCATACAATATCATATATTTAATTCCCGACCCATATATACGTTGGTCATATGTTCTTGCCTCTGATAAAAGTATATATAAGCTTAAATTTCCATTTATGATTCAAGGATATCAATAAATATGATATCTCTATTTTGTGAATTTTGGACATGGATAACAAATTACATGACTTATAAGACATAAATATCCAAACCATAAAAATTATAATTTAATCAATTTTTGTTCTCTCTATGGTTATTCACCATGTTAGATGACTTTTAAAATTATTTTTTATTCATTTAATTATTTGTATCTCTATTTTGATTAGTAAGTCTATTAATAAATCACATCTCATAGTTTTCTCAATCTACTATCCAACCATGGGAAACTCACTTACTTTTGGGAAATACACTGTTTATATGTTGTTGTATATTTTTAATTCCATTTACAAAATGATTTCTCAACTCTATCAAATCTATGAATTTTTTTAATTTTTTAGCATACTTTTCTCACCACAGAAATTCCCCAGTCACACTTCATAACCCATGGTTAAAATTTAATAATATTATTGAATTAATTTAAAAAAACTCTCACAACATGCATCACTAAAATATTTTTTAGAATGTGACTAATTAAATCAATTTTTTTTAATTCCAAAAAAAATTATTCATCAAAATCATAACTCTAAATAATCCATTTAACGATTTAACAATTTACATGAATAACCAAAATCCAGAAAACATGTTTTAAAGATTATTAAACATACCTTGGCCCTTATATGTTCGTCACACATAAATGAGTGCCACAACTTAGTATCCCCTAATCATTAAAAACCCTCATAATTAATCCTTTATAATTTATAATCTAGTATATAAGAGTAATTCAATTAGAGAGACTACCTAGATTTTGAAACCCTATATTATACAAATAGAGAGAAAATGAAGGGGGGATGATAGGCATCCTTGTAAATTTCGAGAGGAGAGTAAATCATCTATGTGTGTCTCTAGAAAAAAGTGGGATGGACACTCAAATACACATTAAAAGAGAAAAATTATGAAATAGAACCACAATTGTTGTATTTTAGTAGCGACAAGAAGATATGTAGGGTTTTTCATGTTTAAGAAAAACACAAAAACACAAAATGTGAAACCCAAAACATTAAAGAATGATACAAGAAGAGTAAAAAATAAATTACATTATATTCTAGCCTTGATTTATCTGAGGGAACCTAGAGGAGACACACCGGTAGTTGAAGAATTCCACAAGAGTTTGAGAATCACAGGTGCTGAGAGAATGTTAGGGTTTTTTTAAATAGATCAGGAGAAATTTTATAAGTGCTTTCATAAAATAATTGAAAAAGATCCCTTTTATCATCGCTAAATTTATAAGCACTGATAAAATGAATATTTATCAGCACTAACATTTTATCACTTATAAATACATCTTTTAACATCATTTTTTGTGCTCATAAATGATTCATAATTATAATTATTTAAATAACTTTATTCTAATTTTATAATGATTTAAATAAATTTAATATAATTTTATAATTATTTAAAAACATTATTATAATTTTATATTTATTTAAATAAATTTATTATAAATTTATAATTATTTAAATATATATAATTATTTATTTATATTTATATAAATACATATTTAAAAATAGTAATTATTTATTTATAATAATTATATGTATAGTAAATATACATTTACAGATATATTTCTTTATAAATATTTATTTACAATTATATTTTTAACATTATTAATGGATATATAATATTAAATACATGTATTTAAAAAATGAGTGAATTGAATAAGTCAAAATGAATACAATTTAAAAATATTAAAAAAATGGATAAGTTTTTTTAATTAAATATAAGTGTTTAAAAAAATATTGATATATATATATATTTAAGTTGATGAATACATATTTAAAATACTAAAACTAAATAAATAAATAAAAATAAATAATATAAAATGATAAAAATGAAAAATAAAATAAAAAGTAATAAAAATTAAAATTGAATACCCAAACTATAGTATTACAAACAAAAAAATGAAATTAACCAATTAAAAATGTAATATATATTAAATTTATCATGTCATAATGAAATTATAAAATATAATAAAATTTGAATAAATTGCATAAATATTAGGTGTACGTGTTTATATATATTATGTAAATATATTTGTGTGTGCGTTTGTGTGTACAAATGCAATAACACACACACACACATGAAATAAATACAACACACGACATTTGATATAGGTTAAATTGAAAAATCAAACAACATTAAAAATGAATAAGACATTAATATGTTTTGAATTAACATTTTATTTCTATTATACTTATTCATTTTATATATCTATATTTAATATATAATATTTATTAAGATTTATAATATATATATATATATATAATAATTGTTTTCATTTTTATCAATAATTATTTAATTAATAAAATATTTTATATTTTTCTTAATTTACTCATTTTTTTTAATTTCTAATTTTATTTTGGACCTTTATTAATGATAAAAAAGTGCTAATAAAGGGTAATGTTTATTAGTGCTAAAAGTACACAGATAAAGTGTACCTTTTTTAAGTGCTAAAAAAGCAGTGGTAAAGGATTCATTTATCAGTGCTAAAATAAAGTGTTGATAAAGGTTACCCCTTTATCAACTCTAAAAGAATGTGCTGATAAAGGGTGACCTTTATCCTCACTTTTTTTAGCGGTGATTAAGGGATTCCTTTATAAATGCTTATTTTAGCCCGGATAAATGTGAATTTTATCAGTGAATTTTTTCTAGCACTGAAAAAGGTCAGTGCTATTATAGGTGTGTTTTATAGTAGTGTCAAAAGTATAGGAGTAGTAAGATTGTACCTCTTCTTATTCTTTTCCCATAAAAAATATATTGAGGTTTTGATTTTGTGGATCTTTTTTGTATCATATTTTTAAGAGCTACTAGATTCTTCAGACACACTCCACATATATTTGATTGATCATTTTCCTTTAGGCTCATAATAATCATTCTATTGATATTTTATCTAGCCTTTTTATTTCATCTTTCAATTAAGAGTAATCAGGTCTACTATGACCCAATTTCATACATTCATAGAAACAAACTTCTCTTGGTTCTTTTCCATCTTTATTAAAATAATTTCTAAAGACTCTTTTCTTCTTGTAAAATTTTCTAAAATTTTTTACTAGCTAAGCTAGTTCCATTTTAGAATATGAGGAAACTTAGTTTTTTTCTCTTTTTTCTTATTGTTTTGTTTTTCTGCTATGCTTATAAGATGTCACTTTGAGATCAATATTTTCCTTTTTCATTACATTATTATGATCTTTAATTTTAGATTTCATTTCTTCTTTATACATCATAAGTGTTCTAATTAATTATTTCATAGTCAGATCCTTGACATGTGATGATTGATGAATATCAGTAGATATTCCATTCCATTTTGAGGGTAGTTCTCTGACTAATTTTAGAGATTGGTCAGATTTTTTGATGGGTTATCCCAAGGCAGTAATGTTATTAATGATCTCTATCATCCCTCCATTAATCTATGTGATGCGTTCACCATCACTCATTTTAAAGGTGTTAAATTTTAGATTTGATATTGAATAACTCATTTGTCATACATTGTATATTCATTCATAGGAAACTAAATTATTTTTCCACATCTCATATCATATAGGACATTGTGAAACATGATTAAACTCATCAATTCCAAGACAAAAAAATAATATCATTCATCACTTATGAGTTAATATCATACTCATCTTCTATTACTACATCCCAAGTCTCTAGTTTTTATAGAATCTTATAAGGAGTGATGAATTTTTAATAGACTTTGAATCTAGGATTATTCAGATATATGATCATACTAGATTTCTAACATCCATATTTTCCACCATTTAATTATAGATTACAAACCATATACATTACTTATCTTAGATCATCCATTTCCATTTTCTTTGTATAGACCTTATGTTGTTAGCATACTATATCTTTATCTCAAAATATCTCTTTTGTTAACAATTATTAGGTTGGAATAATAATAAGTAACAGAAGAGTGGGTGGGGGTGAATTTGGTCTTTTAAAGAAACTTCCACAATTTTGGCTTTTGAATACCTCTGTGAAATATGTAGATATGAAACGTTTGTATTTTCTATAAAATATTATTAGCGGATAATCATAATGAAATAAAACAACAAATTTATAGTGGTTTGAGGAAAAAAGGAACCCTAGTCTACTCCACCAATTACTCTCTCTGTGAGCTTACTAAATTCCACTAGCATAGTCCTTTTATCATATGACCATAAATCCACAACTCAGTACAGGAAGTTGAAACCTATATATTAAGGATAAAAAAGACCTTCTGGTTCTTTCAAAAGGAACCGATTTTCTGCATCTTAGAATAAGAAGATGATACTCTACAATAACTGAGTCCAACTAGATGAAACTACAACAAAGAAAAATATATTGATTTGAAGATGGATCGGGTTGAACTTCACAATTTCAGCAACAACAATTGACAATATATGAATCTTCATCTTTAGAAAATAAATTATTCTAGAAAGGTTAGTTATTTAGTGACCCTAGTTGAAAATTTATCTTCAAATAAAAGCACCAACAAATAGCTGTAATAATATTACAATAGTAAAAGATTAAACATGTATGTCTCCAAAGTGTATCCTCTTTCATAATTGATTATTCATTATAGCAATAATGTAAAAGATATTTTTCATGAATGAAATACTATAAGAAAATATGTGACTTTAATATCCCATATATTAAAATGATACACTGGTAGAATATATAAATAATAAATCATGCTTTAGAATTCCAGATCAAAGAATGTTTCCTGAAATATCATGAATATTCTAATTCAAAAATGTATAGGAGAGTCGTAGCTTCCCTTAAAATTCGTAGTGAATTTCTCCATTGAATCCAGTTTGTTGAATTGATCATAAAGATCCATGAATTTTCTATAAATGAGCTTTAAAATAACCTATAATTATATCAAGACTATTGTAGAAATCTTAGATAAAATCGTTAAATTAAATCTCCATCATAGAAAAGTCAAACGTAGGGTATCTTTCTAAAATGAAAAAAATCCCAAACATAGGGTTTAACTTCATAGAATTCATTCTCTAGACGCAAGGTTTACAATATAAGGTTTATCATAAAAGTAATTTTTATGAACCATTCATTTTTTCCCTTAAACGTAGGGTTTCTTACTTTCGTACTATTCTTTAACCATACTTTCTTCTCTTTACAAATGTAATGTTACTTCCAAAAATAAGGTTATTTATCTATATATTCCTCCCATCATAGGGTTTTTGATCGATACACACCTTCTTTCAATGTTAGGCTAAATACAAACGTAAGGTTCATTATCAATATGAATTGTTTTAAGCGTAGGGTTTTTTTCCTTACGTTACTTTTAGAACGTAGGGTATGAACAATATTTCCATAATAAACTTAAGAGTGTTCTAACCAATTTAAAAAATATTCATTGTGAATTAAAATCATGTATATAATTCTATAATAAATATTTAAATGAATATTATTTTCCTAAAATACACATAAATTAATATCATTAGTAAAACAAAAAAGGGTATTTTTTATCATAAAAATCAATAAAATTTATAGATTATTTTTTAGACAATACATTCCCCACACCTTCTCAGATCTATTTGAATTGAAACTAAAAAAACTCAATAATATATTTAATTCAACTCAATTAAATAAAAATTCCTAAAATATATTGGGAATTTTAACTAATTTACTAAATTGCTAGATTTTGACATGGTAAAATTAAGTATTTCTGAGTTAATAGTCCAATACATTATTTAGACAAAAAAAATTAACATAAATGAAACTAAACAATGAATTAATTTAATTATACATATTTTCTTAATTTAAAATATTTTCATTTTTATTACACATATAAATAAACTTTTCCATATCCATGTTTATTTTACCTAAATTAACAAAATTAATGATATAGTAAGCCTAATTAAATTAAAAATTCATGAAATTATTTTAGAATGTAACTAATTTATTGACATACTAGATTTTACCATGGAAAAAATTATCATTATCTAAATTTATCTATCTATTATGTTATTTATCTACTAATAAAAAAATAATAGAAATTTCTCAATGTATTAATCAAATTGGAAATCTATTCTCAAATTATACTTTATTCAACTTACAACTATAATTAAACTCATTAAACATCATCCTTATATATAATTATACCTATAAAATCTGATAAAAATACGAACAAATTTACACACACCAAATTAAAAATTCAATAACATAATAAATTAATTCCATATCTTCCATACATAAAATTCCACACATATATAAACATTAAAAATACATGCTATTGGAATAAATAAAAAATATAAAAATACGTGCTAAACCAAAAAATGAATTTTATAATAATAAATAAATAGTATAAATATATTGAATTACAATATTTTAAAATAAAAATAGGATGATTTTTCTGAGTTAATTGATCACCATATTCTTTAAATGGAAACATTAACAAAAAAAATCAATGTAATTGAATTATAAATTCATATTCAAACCGTCCGAATTTAATTTTACTTTTAACCTAAAAAAGACTAACACATATTTATGTAATAAATATTCTACAAACTCCAGGCCTCTTTGACATAACCTGATAATAGTTAATCATGTATATAGATCAATATATAGTAAATCAATATAAAAAATAAATCAACTTATAGTTAATCAATATCAAATAGATTATGAAAGTTAAGTGAAATAATTCAAAATGTTCTTAATTTTCTAATAATAATTTAGGTTTACAATCTTACCTAATAATAGAAATGTTTTGATCTAATATCCATGACTATAATGATCACCTACATGCACATTATATAAGGAAATATCATATATACTATCATCAATAATATATCTTGGTGTTGTTATAACAACAACAACACAATGAGGATTTAATATCCCTTTCACATAGATCATTTTTTTCATGAGATGAAAATATGTAGAGTTCATTAGTTTGAAGATAATGATTAACCTCGAACATGTAAAACCATATTGGTCAATGTGAATTACTTTTTAGGTAAATATATAAATACACTTACATTTCAATATAAAAACTCAATGTTGAGAGTAATAATACAATATAATTATTTATCTAATAAAAAATGGTATAACACATTAGTTGAACACAGTTTCATATCTTTTAATAAAACAAAACAATCTATTTCAATGCTTAACATAACAAAATCATTTTCAGTTTTCCTATTCATAAAATTACTATTAATAATATACTTATATCCATTGGTGAAAAGTAATTCACACTCACATTCCAACATATCAAGACTAAATAATAGTTCCCTAATCTCATGATATCTTTCATTATTTAACTAACTTTCAAACCACCATATAATAAACATTAATTAATATTAATTATTAATTGTATAACATAAAAAATTAGAACAAACTTATTTAATTACATGATATATTAACCATATAGGAAACTTCAATCAACGAAACTTCTGTTTCATTTTAAGACGTAAATAATGAGGTATTCTATTTAGAATTCCCTTAGACTTCCCATAAAATTTTAGAATAATACATTAGTGAAAAAACCATATGAAAGAATTAATTTAAAGTAAAAGTAAATTGATTGTACTTATATAAATTATTTATCCAGGACATCATATTAAATAGCAGAGTACAATGGTCAATATCCCACTGAAGGCTCAAATTAATCAATGTAAGTTAACCAAAATCCCCCTATATTATAGAAGTGATAGAAATGATGACTCAATTTGATCATGATTCTCATATTTTATTTCTCATTGGCATATTATGTTGGATTTGGTGCCCTAGAAACAAATTCTATGAACTTTATTATAACTTATATTCATGATTTTTAAATATCAATAAACTTATTATAACATCATGATTGTTTTTATGTGTAACATTGCATGTGAAAATGTCCCAAGAGTAGCTATTACACTAAAAGGTCATAACAGTTCCCCGCTGTGATGTGAAACCGAAAGTGCTATGACACTATTTTTAGATATATTTTCTATGGCCATATGATTTCATTTTAGGGACACAAATGATACATTTATTCAGGGGTGGAGACACATATAACATTGAGGAACCTTCTCATGATGTATTACCTTGGTGATATCCAATAGAATATAATGAGGATGAGACCTAACAGTAGGAAATCCAAATTTATAAGTGTCATTTGATGTTCTTATCTATGGATGTGTGAATTTATATGTAGACATTAAGATTATTATTAATGGATATTATGAGTCG
Organism: Viscum album; assembly: GCA_963277665.1. NCBI lineage: Eukaryota > Viridiplantae > Streptophyta > Magnoliopsida > Santalales > Viscaceae > Viscum > Viscum album. The sequence goes on along the minus strand of OY728165.1, from coordinate 62,406,731 downwards.
TATACATTGACGTATTGATAAAAACTGTGATGATAGATGTTTGTAGTGAGGTAGGACACATTTTGTGTGTTACGAGTAATATTTCATTAACGAATAATTCTAGAAAAGATTTATTCATTTTTTTCAGTAAAAAAAGTTAATTTCTTAGGCCCTTTTATTTAAATGATATAACATAATTAAATACATGTCCATGGAGTTCTATTGGCACATTCTATTTCTTAAAAGTCTAATAAAGAGATATTGAGAACATAGGTTGATGGAACTGTCATGAAACCTGCTTGATTAGAGATATTGTGATAAATGGAATATATTACATGGTACACATTCATATGGGGTGACATGTCATTGTGGCATTAGATTACTTCTCTATGGGTGTCTGGCGTGTTTCAAGATGCTAACCTTGGACTTAAGCTGTTCTGACAAATGCCACTGAGAAAGAGGCCTAGAGGGTCACACACTAAGAGTATCAAGACTATAATTAAAAATAATTTATTATTTAACAAGTTGAATAAATATTAACCCTATCTATTGTTTAATAATTATTCAAGTATGCCTGATCTCATTTATTTCGTCACTAGTTATTTGAGACAATATATTATGGATGGAATAATAAATAAATATTAGGGAGGATTGGTGGATTGAGATTAATGGTCTATTGAGGAATAATAATATTGAATATTATTTTATTAAATAATATTTAATTATAAATCACAAGTTAAGCGCATGTCAGGAAATAATAACATTGATGTTATTATTTGACGTGGTGGTTTCACTAGGATTAATGAAATAATTAAATGCATTTATGCATATTATTTTATTATTACCCTTGTGAAATAAATGCATGGTTATATTATTCACTTATTAGAAAAGGGAAAGATAAGTGATGCTAATTGTGTTGTGCACAAAATTTGGAGAAATCCTCTCGATCCTAGAGAGTTCTTCCCTCTCTAAGAATTCTCTCAAGAATGAGAGTGATCCTCCTCCACTAGATCAAGGAGAGCTCTTTGGAAGTGGTTCTAAATGCCTTAAAAGTCAGATGATGAAAGCATAAGGATATTCCATGCTATAACCTAGAGACTCCTTCGGCAACGTCCAGAGGAGAAATTCCATTCATTTCTACAATGTAATGAAGGTGCATTGCAGATATGTGGTCGGATGCATCAATGAAGAAAAAATCACCTTGGATGTAATTCTATTTATTTAAATTAATTATAAAAAATATATGTTGATCCTCTCTCTTGGTTATGTGTTTCTATTAATTTGTACTATTTAATGGATTCAATTCCATCTCACATAGATCTTGGATTGTTCATTGAATATGGTAAAAATCAAATTTGGGTACCAGCCCTCCCGCGCTTCTGCAATGCTCAGAACCTTCAAGTTGCATCAAAGTAGGCATATTATTGTTTATAATTATTTAATAATCATTGGTTATTTTCATATTTATACTTTAGTTTTTCAATTCATGTTTAATCATTCCTTTTTAATCTTAATTACAAGATCAGTTTCTTCCTTTGTCATTTCTCACAGATCAAACAAAAATGATCAATTTTATGATTAAAATTATATCGAGGATCTCATCCAGAGGTGCCAAGGATTCTGTCTAGGTAATATAGTAGTACATGTTGTGTAATAAAAATTACACGTAGTGTAGTTCTATTCAATTCATTTAGTGTAGTTCATAAATTACTCAAACCGTGTGTTTTAAATACACAGAGTTTAGTTAAATTTTACACCTTGTGTTGACCAGGACAAACTGGCACATAGTCAGCTGGAATACACTCTATGTGACCCACTAGATATGACGTATAGTCCCTTTCAATTCAGATTAGGGCCATGTATATTAATTATAACTATTTTTCATATAATCATGGAATAAGGAGAGTATAGGGGGTGGATAATGAAAATAAAACTAAAGAGCTTGAGGAAAGATGTCACCTCTTATTCGGTAACTCCTCTTGGGTGCACTAAAGGGATTTCTTGGATGGATTTATGAAAAAGTTGAGACTTATAGGTTGATGGGAGGTATTTTTAGGTTCTATTTGGGAAAATATTGTTCTATAAAAAGTTTCTTAAGAGGTGTGACTATGTGGGAGAGGTGAGTGCTTTTTTATTGTGGAGGTAAAGGACACACTTGGTATTATTGAAAATAAATGTGTGTTTCCCAAGTATTAATTATTCCAATGGTTTAAAAATGGACTATTAGAAAACCTTATAGGTGGATTTTCTTAAATATGTCCATCAAAAAGGGTTTTTTACATGTTTATAGGTCATGTTTCTCTTATTATTAAGGTTCAGTCCCTTGTTAAGCTCTATTTCACCTTAATCTATGTAATTAATTTTAATTACCTACACAAATACTTTTGGTCAAAAACTAAGTTGAATTTTGTATAAATTATAAATTATTTTGATTCCAAATATGGAATATATTATTTTAAATTCATACGATATAACTGGTATAAATTAAATTAAATTTAATCCCACAGACGAGACGACAGTGTGAGTTTCTAATATAAAAACATTCAATGTTTGCTATGTTTTTATATTCATTTTAAAAGTGAAATTGATTAAAATGACCTAAATTGGATAAATTATTAAAAATTAAATATAATTTAACTTCAAAATAAAATAAAAAATATTATTTATCCTTATAAATAAATTATATGAAAAATTAGATTTAAATTAAAATTCTGTATTTTTCACTGTTCATCAAAAAACAAAACTTCACAGAAAAATACCACAAAATCACCCTCAGATAATTTTTATGTAATAATTTTAAAAATAAATTTTATTTTTATATATAATATTTATTAAAGATCAATGTTTTTTATTTAAAATAGAGTCTCCATTAAAAGGAGGAAAAATGACTTTAATTTTTTTTATATTTATGCATAATGTTGGAATTATTCTTATCTTATGACTATTGAATCTATTGGATAAATGTATAATATATTTTATTGAATAAATAACATATAAATTACATTAATATCCCTCACTAGTTATAATGAATTTAATTTATAAATATAAAACAGCTTTTTGGGCATTAAAATAGTTTTTTATAAAATTATTTTCAGTATATACAATTGGTTCTTATATTCAATTCTAATTTATTTATTACAAATCTGTTAATTTTATAATTTTTTAAACCATATATTTTTATAAGTTTGTTAATACAATTCAAAACTTCTAATTTAGTGTATAGGTTATGTTTTATTATATTAAATAATAATATTTTAATAATATATTGGTGTTCTGTAAAACATGGTCATGTGTGCTACACAAGCTATTGAACACAATTGTTTTTGTGTGTGTAAAGAAAGCTAACTCAGTGTTTTCATAAATTTAAAGCTATATAATTTTTGTAATTGATTTAAAATATTAATTATATTGGAATGTATTGGGATATTATATTCCCTTTCATTCTTGGTGTTTCATGTCAAATAGGCTATCAAATAAAATGTTCATACTTTAAAATTTTAGTGTGTTACATTCTCCCCACCTTAATTAATTTGTTTCCTCACAATTTAAGCTTGAACATAATGATAGATTTTATGATAGATTTTATGTTTTAAATACCACATATTGAGAAGGGTTTATAGGAAAACATCTAGAAAATGGAGAATGGGAAGTGAAAAGGTCACATGGACTAACATATTACTAGGTCTCTAAGTAGGAAAAAATTAGAGGAAAGTAGAGATATTAACATGGACAAAAATTGTAAATAATTATAGGGGTGATTTAGGTCATCAATAAAAAACATGTGAATGATAAATGGATAGTTGAGGGGCCCATATCCATAGATCTGTAATGATTTAGAAGACCATCGATTCAATTAAAATTATGGTACTAGGAAATTTTTTTAAGATCCTTTTCCTCATGTTGAGAAATTCTTTTACTAGTTAAGAATATAAGGAAATTTACTTACATGATTGATTTTAATTTCATTTGGACAATTATATATTTTGGTTGTGCTTCAATAAAATTCTAATTCTTCCCTTGCTTCAAGAAATTATAACACAAAAATTAAATTCAATACCTGAAGCACTAAAATACACTTTTAATGGATCTGAAGGCCCATAAAAAATAAAAAGTATAACTATTTATCACTAAATATTTTCCAAAGTCAATATGGTTAATACTTTATTATATGAACCTAAAAAGTAACACTACTAATTAATCACTAAAATTTATTCATAAATTTTTTTAACAGAAAAAATACTTTATTCATTTATTTCCACATCAGTCTTTCCTTGGTCTTGGGATTATCTATAAAATCATTTATAGGATTTATAAATCATGACACCATATCTTTAATATAAATTACCTTAGATTTAACCTTGTTCATTCATTTTCATTATATATTAAAATAATTCATAATGGTTTGTAAATAAAACATCAATTATTCTATGAATACCCCTAATAAGTGTCAATGTATGTGCTTAGTAAGGCTTGTTGTCATGTACCAGGTTATGTCGAGTCATGTCTGACATACGTTTTCAGAGTTGTTATCCCTAGGTACATCTTTTCTAGAACCACATCCACGTTTATTATCTAGACAAGGATTTATTTCTATGAATTCCCACATAATCACTACCTTACCAGAATTTTAGGATGTTCTTAGATACATATCTTAAACTTATATCTTAGGGTTATGTTATCTAATATATATTTTTTTAAATCTAGTTCCAATGTTTGCTACTAAAATTCCTCTAATACCAACTATAAAGTCCCAACCTCTGAAAGTCCAGAAGCAGTTTCTACAACAATTACATTGGCATGATTGTAAGAAATCAAATACCATAGGACTAAAGAGTTTAGTAGTCTTGATGAACCATATACACACATGAGTCTTGTACTACAAATGAATACACTAATTATAATATGTTATTTTTTCTTTAGAGGATAATTTTATTCCATCTAGTTTATCCCTAAATTTCTTTCATAGTACATGTCTTGGATTCCTCGGGAAAGGGAAAAAATAATAGTGAGCTCAAATTCTTCGTAAGGGTAATGTATATTGGAATCAATAATGAATCAATGATAATTATAATTATGGAATGGTAAATAACTGAAAACACATGCAATATAATCAATAAACTAAGAAGTAAGTCCATAATAATTATGTGAAGGTAATAAATAGTAATAAATTCCATTCAAATAAATAGATATGGAAAAATAAATATATCAAGGTAAGAAACTGAAACACATTCCATTTAATTAATGAACTGAAAATGAATTGTATCCATAGATATGTCAACACAAAATCTAATGGATGAATAATAATCCAAAAATGAGGGAAATTCTTAATTATTGGATGCCATTTTTCCTAGGTAAATGGAACCATTACCATAAAGACCTTTTAAAATACGATTTAGCATATCATGTAAAACCCATATAAGGCTAAGAAACTAACTCACCCTATTAGACTACTGATGCATCCAGTGGATATCTATAACCATGCCCCAACCATGACATACATGTCTAAATATTTCCTCATATATATATTTAACTTCAGAATAATGTTCCATATCAAATATATATATTAATTAAAATATATGGTTTTTTCAATAATTCCATAGTTAATCAAATACTTTTCCAAGATAACACTATTTGTAAAATGGTATATGAATTAAGAAATAATAATATCCATTGAATGAGAATATGGATATTCAAGATAAATGTAATGAACAAAAAAATGATCAAAAGTAAGTGATTGTTTTTATAGAAAGTTAATAATCAAAGAAGAAAGTGAGATTGTAAAGGGAATCATTAAACACATTCTTGAGGAAAATAATATTTAAACATTCCAAATTGTCTCATACCACTTTGAAACAGTTGAATCATAATATCCATGATGTAATAAAATAAATGAAACTATAAATATCATGATAATATGTAGCTTCATGATATAACATGTCAAAGGTAAGTATATATACCATATAAAAGTGGTCCTATATATGCCGATCAATAGAACCACATCACATATAGTAGAGAATCAAGCGTAAATCTGTAAAATCCCAAGTAAATGAAGAATAATATATTTTCATATTTATTAATATTTGTGAATTAAATATTAATTTTTCCTTAAAGAGGTTTATATGTTCGATAGTGCACCTGATATGCAACAACATGGTTCTTTTGAATCTTACGTTGAACACTAATAATATAATATTATTATACTAAATGGTAGTTAACTCCTTGCGAATGTATTGGAGGGAATGAATGAAACTAACTACAATATGATTATACATGTTTGTTAAATGTATTTACATTATCCAATAAAAAGTTTGAGGCTTAAAATGTGAATGAATTAAATTTTAAACATAATTTACATTTAAAGGCCGATTTATTACCTTCTAATGGAAATCCCTTTTAAAATCTAGTTTTTGTAACTTTAATACATTCTATATGACCAAATAAAATCCTTCTTTAGAATTGGGACATCAAATTTTACTTTGGGTAATTTTTTGGTATTTTCTGATAAAGTTAAATTTTTAATTAATAGTGAAAAAATATTGTTTTTTAATTCAAAAGTGCATTTTTATCAAATTTATTTATATGGTTAGATTATCTTTTTAATTGGTTTTAAAGTTAAACTAAAATATATTTTTACCATTTAATCCAATGATTGTCATTGTAATTAACTTCACTTTGAAATTGGACATAAAAATGTATCAATCTTTTGATAATTAATGTTTCTTTAAAACACGCTATTTGTTTTGATAACGAGAATTAATTTTATAATTAATTAATGCCACTTCTATGTTTTGAATTTGTAAAAATTGATATCATTTTTGAATTCAGAATACCAAATATAGCTTAGGCTGAATTTTTTTGTATTTTTCTGTAAAACTTCAATTTTTGAGGAATAGTGAAACCACTTAGTGGTAGTTAAAAAAACTCACTTTTTCATTGAAATGAAATTTTACCACTTCTATGAATTTAATTTCAAAAATCCGACATACAGGATTGTTATAAAGAAGTAAAATGTGGTTCATTAAGATGAAAATAATTTTTGGTGAATAGTATCTTTTGACTTTTATTTACCGCAGTTAAAGTTAAATAAGGTAATTCAAGGTAAAAAGAATATTATAATAATTAAAAATTACCTTAACACTTGTCCAAATTATATTGGTTGAGTCATTAACGACCATGAGAATCTTTGGGTCGATTTTGGGACCCCATTTAGCCACTTGGAAGGGATAATGACAATTTGAATAAATTAATTTAATGTAAAGACAAAATAGCCATTAAGAAAAATATTCTAGTAATTAATTTTTATACGGTGTTATATAAGTCATATTTTTGACTATAAATATTATTTTGAAATATAAAAATATTTACTATAATGTGGTATTTTTTTTATAATTTTTAGACATCAAATAAATTAAATTATCTATGACACAATAATTATGCAGTATTTACCTCATTAATAAATGATTTAAATAAATAAGATTATAATGATTAAATTATTAACCAAAACATGTCCAATTATGATTGGATGATTTTTTTTCGAATATGACTCATATTATCTTTGACTATAATGATTTTTGTACCATTATAAACAGAATATGATTATATTATAAAATAATATCTTCACACTTTCCTATAAAGCCCCTCCTCTCCCTCATAAAAGGAGACCACTTCAAACCAATAACTCACACCTATAAAGCCATTCAGATCATCCAAAATATGCCCAATTAATCTCCCTACATCCCTCTCCTCATCATAGAAGCCTTAACATAGGCAGAAGGCACTTCAAGAAGTCCTTTGCTTCCAACCAAAGGGAGTTACCAAAATTAAAGGTAAGAGTTTCTCTTAAATTGTATTCTTTTATTTTACTTCCTCAACCCCTAAAATCTTTTTATTCATTTATTTTGTAACAACACCAGTATCCCCAATCTACTAGGATATTGTTATGGGATGTATTCTAAGTACACTTACTCACACCTCCATCTAATGGATGAAGAACATAATGTTTCTATGGATGAAAAAATAACGCCTCACAAAACGATGATTGTTCAATGACATCCTACCGCCTCTCATGGTGGAAATTATGATCGAACTGTATTTATATATGATATATATTATGTTTATGATTTCATAATGCTTCTGTAATTCTCAATTATATCAAGCCTTTATGGTTTCCATAGTGGGTAAATACGATAATCTCATTTGAGGAAGTGCGGACTACGACCCCCTTAAAGTGTTGTGACTCGTTAATGCCTTATGTGGGATGTATAAATGATATTTTTAATGATATTATATATTATATTATACTGGAATTATAATATATCTATGTATAATTATGTTTTATTTCCATTAAAATAAGAAATAAAAATGAAAGTACTGTTCATGCGTATGTACGATTTACCGCCTCCATGAACGATGCATTTCATTTATGAACTCTAAATGTTATGTACTATTATAAAAACATGTATATGCTATATATATATATATTATATATATGATATCAAAATAATTAATATCATTCTGGATATAATGAACCTTTCACCACATGGACAACTTGTTAATATAAGTTGTTCATTTTTACTAAAATACCAAATATCGACAAAATTAACGTTATTAACTTAAATGATTGCATAATGTTTATAACATGGTAATAAGTGATATAAAAGGAATAATAAACTTGAAAAGGATCTTAATAAAGTATAAATAACATTTTTTATTATTCAAGAGATTAAAGAATGTTCGAGTCAAGTCGGACGCGAGGTAAGGGACTTCGTCTCAATCTCCTTTCATTTAGGCATTTTTAGTTTTATACATGACTTTATTTTATACGGTGTATAAACCCCTTTTAATTTTCATTTTATTCAAAGGGAATCTTTTTATATGAAGTGTTTTACTAAATGAAAAAAAGGAATGTTTTTATTAATTTAAGCGGTGACAACGACCTTTCCTCCGCCGTGAGTATTATTTGATCTTTGGATTCGTTAACAAGACGAAATGTATTTTAAGAGGAAAAATAAATACCATATAATCTTTTTATGTATTTTGGTATTGAAAATGATTTCGAGAATTGATTTATTATTTCAATATCTTGAAATGATATTTTATTATTGCAATGTGAAAATGTTATCTTTCATTTATGCTTATGTTATGTGTTATGATCATGTTATGGTTCTTGGGAATTATTTACATATATGGGTGGTTCTGTGATAAACCTAGGGTGGGTGAGCTAGAGATATCTCTCCAATGCATTGGGTAACATGACGGAGGTAAACATGAATGTTTCTACTAAGATTTATAGGGAATATACTATGTTGAGTATTCCAAAGTAACTCCCTATATAGCTGTGATAGCTACAATGTAAGTATGATATAGATTCCACAAAATACCTTTATGATTTATGATTTCTATGTGTCTTTAATAAATCTTATGATTTCATGAGGTAAGTAAAAGAGTTCATGTTTTCTATGTATGTATGGACAAATGTTTTCATTCTTTGTTTTATAACCCTTAATGAGATTTTTATGCTCATCCCAAGTTTTGAAATGTTTTCACAGGACATAAAGATGAATGTGGTCAAGGATGGGATCAAGGAAAATTCATGCTATCTAAAACATGGAACTAGAAATGACTATTTTTTAAGAGTTTTTACTTTATGAAAAAATAGAAACTATGTAGATATGTCTACCTTGTAATTTTTTTAGATTTAATAGTTATGTCCTAATTCTCTAAAACACTAAATCTAAAAATATCCTCAATTTGAATTATTCATTTAACTCAGTATTATGTAATGTTTAATGGCGGGTCCTTATAGTTGGTATCAAAGTTCATTTTGGACAACTTTAGGAGTTAGGGTATTGTTAAATAAATTTCCATAAAGTAATTTATGATAATAAGGAAATTTTATAGCATTTACAGATTACCATGTTGCTTCGCCTAAGTTATTTATATGTTGAGAATTGTTTTTCATTGAGGAAACATGGCATTTGTGATTAGAAGTCATACAGAGGGAAATGACCATCCAAATCAAAATCCTGAGATGGCCACAATCAGAATTGAACAGTTTAATATAGTGATGGCTTAGTTAATTCAGGTGATAAATGGTGGTTGTTTTTATTGTTGATATTTTGGTTTATTCCCAAAGTAAATAGGAACATGAAAGTCATTTAAGGGTAGTCTTTAAAACCTTAAGAGAAAAGAAACTTTATGGGAAATTCAGCAAATGTGAGTTTTTGTTACATCAAATTTCATTCTTTGGTCACATTGTTTCAAAACATTTCATAACTGTTGATCATGCTAAAACAAAAGTTGTTGAAGAATGGTCAAGACCCACAAATATAACTGATATTTGTAGATTTCTAGGTTTGGAAGGTTATTACTGGAGGTTTGTTGAAATTTTTTCCCGGTTATCTAGTCCAATGACTATGTTTACTCGAAAAGGTGTTAAGTTCATATGGAAAAAAGAATGTTATGATTGTTTTCTGGAATTGAAAAGAAGATTGGTGAATGCTCTAGTTTTGGCACTGCCTTCTAGAAATGGTGAGTTTGTAATCTATAGTGATGCTTCATTGAAAGGACTGGGTTGTTTCCTAATGCAAAATGATCTGGTAATTGCTTATGCTTCACGTCAGTTGAAACCACATGAGTTAAATTACCCTACACATGATTTGGAATTAGCTGCTGTTGTTTTTGCTTTAAATATCTGGAGGCATCATTTGTATGGAGTGAAGTGTGAAATATATAATAGTCACAAAAGTTTGAAGAATATATTCAATCAGAAATAATTGAACATGAGACAGAGGAGATGGTTGGAATTAATCAAGGATTATGATTGCACGATCCATTACCATCTGAGAAAAGAAAATAAAGTGGCCAATACTTTGAGTTGAAAAAGTAATGTCTCATTATCCATGCTATGTTTGGAATGAGATCCTTTGGTTTTTAATTTGATGAACTTTGGCATAGAAGTTTTTGTTGTAGGAAATTCTTCTGTTTTGTTTCAGGTGTCAGTTAAATCATCTCTATCAGAGAAAATTAAGAAGGCAAAGAAAGAATACAATGAGTTGTAGAAAAAGGTAGAGTTGGTTCAGAAGGGTAAGTTTCTTGAATTTAACATTGATAATGATTGTGTTTTGATATTTGGGAAGAGATTATGTGTACCTTGTGATTCACAGTTGAAGAATGAGTTATTATGTGAAGCTCATAGTTCTCTGTTTTCAGTTCATCCTGGTAGTACTAATATGTACAGAGATCTTCAGGAGTATTACTGGTGGGATGGAATGAAAAGATATATTTCTGATTTTACTATGAAGTGTTTGACTTGTCATCAGGTTAAATCGGAGCGACAGTTTCTGAAAGGAATTCTTCAGTCTTTACCGGTGCTAGAGTGGAAATCAGAAAATATATCCATGGACTTCTTTGTGGGATTACCATAGACATCTCAAGGTAATAATACAATATGGGTTATAGTTGACCTGAATAAATATGATCATTTTCTTCTTATTAGAGATACTTTGCCTCTAGATCATCTTACTTGGTTGTATGTTAAAGAGATTTTCAGGTTTCATGGAGTTCCCCTCTCCATTGTATCTGATCGTGATCCCAGTTTCACTTCTAAATTTTGGAAAGGCCTTCAGAAGTCATTGGGTACTGAATTAAATTTTATTAGAGCTTTTCATCCTCAATCAGATGGGTAGTCAGAACGAACAATTCAGACATTGAAGATATGTTACGTGCTTCTTCGATGGATTATCAGGGAATTTGGGACCAACATCTTTCTTTGGATGAATTTTCTTATAATAACACTTTTCATTCAAGTATACAGATGGCTCTATTTGAGGCATTATATGGAAAGCATTGTCGAACTCCAGAATTTTGGGATGAAGTCGGTGAAAGGAAGCTGATGGGACCAGAATTTGTAGAAGAGATGCAGAGAAAGTTCAGTTGATTCAGAAGCACATGAGAACAGCTCAGAGCAGACAGAAAATTTATGCCGATAACCATAGGACGGATCTTCTCTTTGAGGTAGGGGATCATGTCTTTCTCAAAGTTTATCCATGGAAAACTGTGATGTGTTTTGGTAAGAAGGGAAAGTTGAGTCCGAGGTTCATTGGACCTTATGAAAATATGGAGAAAGTTGGATCAGCTGCATATAGATTGGCTTTACCTCTAAGTTTATCCTAGGTACACAATTTTTTTCATGTTTCAATGTTGAGAAAGTATATGCCAGATCCATCTCATGTTTTGAGCCCAGAGGTAGTTCAGTTGGAAGAGAATATCTCTTATGAAGAACAACCAGTTCAGATTCTTGACCATAGAGAGGAGGTGTTTCGGAATAAGATAATTTACTAGGTAAATGTTTTGTGGAAAAACCATATGGTTTAAGAGGCAATGTGAGAATCTGAAAATGCTATGAGGGATAAATACCCCCACTTATTTTGATAAGTGAATAAAAATTGCAAGGATGCAATTTCCAAAATGGGGGAAGGATGTAACATCCCAAGAAAATGAAGAATAATAAATTTTCATATTTATTAATATTTGTGAATTAAATATTAATTTTTATTTAAATGGGTTGCTATGTTCGATAGCGTACCCGATACGCAACAACAGGGTTCTTTGGAATCTTATGTTGCACACTAATAATATGATATTATTGTTTTAAATGGTAGCTAACTCCTTGCCAATGTATTGGCAGGAATGAATGAAACTAACTAAAATATTATTATACATGTTTATTTAAATTTATTTACATTATCCAATAAAAATTTAGAGGCTTAAAATGTGAATGAATCAAATATTAAGGATAATTTACATTAAAAGGCTAATTTATCGCCTTTTAATGGAGAACCCTTTTTAAATCAGGTTTTGGTCACTTTAATTCATTCTATATGACCAAATAAAATCCTCTTTTAGAATGGGGACATCAAATTTCACTTTGGGTAATTTTTTGGTATTTTTATGATAAAGTTCATTTTATAATGAATAGGGAAAAGTATTGTATTTTAATTCAAAAGTGCATTTTTATCTAATTTATTTATATGGATATATTATATTTTTAATTGGTTTTAAAGTGAAGTTAAAATATATTTTTACCATTTAATCCAATGTTGGTCATTGGAATTAATTTCACTTTGAAATTGCACATAAACAAGTATCAATCTTTTGATAGTTATTGTTTCTAAAATACATGCTATTTGTTTTGATAATGGAAATTGATTATAAAATTAATTAATGCCACTTATATGTTTTGAAATTTCAAGACAAGCATCATTTTTGAATTCGGAATATCAAATATAGCTTAGGCTGAATTTTTGGTATTTTTCTGAAAAAATTCAATTTTTGATGAATAGTGAAACCACTTAGTGGTATTTAAAAAAATAGAGTTTTTCATTTAAATGAAATTTTACCACTTTTGTGAATTGAATTTTAAAAATCTGACATAAATGGTTGTTATCAAGAAGTAAAATGAAGTTCATTAAAATGAAAATAATTTTCTGTGAATAGTAACTTTTGACTTTTATTTACCGCAGTTAAAGGTAAATAAGATAAATCAAGGTAAAAATAATATTATAATAATTCAAAATTAACTTAACACTTGTCCAAACCATATTGGTTGAGTCATTAACGACAATGGGAATATTTGGGACGATTTTGGGACCCCATTGTGCCACTTGGTATTGATAATGACAATTTGGATTAATTAATTTAATGTAATGACAAAATAGACATTAACAAAAATCTTTTAATAATTTATTTTTATATGGTGTTATATAAGTCCTGTTTTTGACTATAAATATTCTTTGGAAAGATAAATAGAGTTTCTACAACATGGTATTTTTTTTATAATTTTTAGTCATCAAATAAATTAAATTATCAATGACACAATAATGATGTTGTATTTACCTCATTAATAAATGATTTAAATAAATAAGATTATAATGATTAAATTATTATCAAAAACATGTCCAATTATGAATGAATGATTTTATTTTTGAATATTAATCATCTTATCTTCGACTATAATGATTTTTAGACAATTAGAAATTGAATATCATTATATTTGAAAATAATATTTTCACACTTTCCAAAAGAGCCCCTCCTCTCCCTCATAAAAGGAGACCACTTCTAATCAATTCCTCACACCTCTCAAGCCATTTGGCTCATCCATTCAAATCAAAGGGAGTTACCCAAATTAAAGGTAACCGTTTCTCTTAAATTGATTTCATTTATTTTACTTCCCCAACCCCTAAACTCTTTTTATTCCTTTCTTTTGTAACAAAACCAGTATAATCAATATACTTGGATGTTGTTATGAGAAGGATTATAACTACACTTATACATATCTCTATTTAATAGATGAAGAACATAATGTTTCTGTGGATGGAAAACTAATGCCTTACAAAACGATGATTGTTCAATTACATATTACCGCCTCTCATGGTGGCCATTATGATGGAACAGTATTTATATAGGATATATATTATGTTTACTATTTCATTATGCTTCTATACTTCCAAATTATATCAAGCCTTTATGGTTTCCATAGTGGGTAAATACGATAATCTCATTTGAGGAAGTGTGGACTACCGCCTCCTTAAAGTGATGTGACTCGTTAATGACTTATGTGGGATGTATAAAGGATAGTGTTAATGATATTATATATGATATTATACTTGAATTATAATATACCTATGTATCATTATGTTTTATTTACATCAAAATAAAAAATATAAATGAATGTACTGTTCATGCGTATGTACGTCTTACCATCTCCATGAACGGTGCATTTTATTTCTTACCTCTAAATGTTATGTACTATTATAAAAAAATTTATACATTGGATATATATGATATATATGATTTCCAAATCATTAATATCATTCTGGATATAATGAACCTTTTACCACATGGACAACTTGTAAATATAAGTTATTCATTTTTACTCAAGTACCAAATATCGACAAAATGAACGTTATTAACTCAAATTATTGCATAATGTTAATAACATGGTAATAAGTGATATAAAAGGAATAATAAACTTGAAGAAGGTTCTTAAGAATGTAAGAATTAGCTTTAGTTTATTATTTAAGAGATTAAATATCGATCGAGTCAAGATAGACGTAGGGTAAGGGACTTTGTCTCAATCTCCTTTCATTGAGGAATTTTTAGTTTTATAAACGAATTTATTTTATACGGTGTATAAACCCCTTTGACTTTTCATTTTATTCAAAGGGAAATCTTTTTATACGAAGCATTTTACTAAATGAAAAAAAGGAATATTTTTTTAATGTAAGCGGTGACAACAACCTTTCCACCGCCGCGAGTATTATTTTATCTTTGGCTTCCTTAACAAGCCAGAATGTTTTTTAAAAGGAAAAATAAATACCATATACTCTTTTTTACATATTTTGGTTTTGAAAATGATTTTGAGAATGGATTTATTATTTCAACATCTTGAAATGATATTTTATTATTGCAGTGAGGAAATGTTATCTTTCATTTATGCTTATGTTATGTATTATGATCATGTTATTGTTCTTTGGCATTATTTACGTATACGGGTGGTTCCATGATAAGCCTATGGAGGGTGATCCCGAGATATCTCTCCAATGCATTGGTTCACGTGATGGTGGTAAACGTGAATGTTTCTCCTAAGAGATTTGGGGAATATACTGCAATGAGTATTGCAAAGTAACTCCTATGTAGCTGTGATAGCTACAATGTAAGTATGATATGGATGACACACGTTACCTTTATGATTTCTTTTTTTATGTGTCTTTCATAAATATTATGGTTTCATGAGGTAAGTAAAATAGTTCATGTTTTGTATGTATTTATGAAAAAATGTTTTCATTCTTTGCATTATAACCCTTACAGAGCTTTTTATGCTCATCCCATGTTTTGAAATGTTTTCACAGGACTTAAAGATGAATGAGGTCAAGGATGGGATCAATGAAAAGTCATTCTATCTAAAACATGGAACTAGACATGACTCTTTTTTTTAAGAGTTTTTATTTTATGAAAAATGGAAACTATGTAGATATGTCTACCTAGTAATCTTTTGAGATGTAATAGTTATGTCCTAATTCTCTAAAACTCTAAACCTGAAATGATCCTCAATGTGAATTATTCTTTTAACTCAATATTATGTAATATTTAAGGTCGGGTCCTTATAAACTCCCATAGGGTAAATATAGATCATGAGGGACCATATAACCATGTACCACAGTGAAAGGTGGTTTAGTAACCACAACCGTCAGCATCCTTGTGCATGATGGACTAGAGAGGGGAAACATCTAAAATTCTAGTAGCAATTATTCATCATCATAGTTTAGTTGGGGTTGTAAGCATGAATCTAGCTATGTAAAACTGGGACAAGCCACTTTCGTATCACTAGCAGACTAGTTTTAGTCTGCCCACCTAGATACTTGGAATACTCATGTTCTCAAGTTAAAGTTCATATGTTACCCTTACCACCACTCTCAAAACAAAGTCCAAAAATTTCAAGTGGATCACTCTTCTTCATAAAACAACCCATTTACTATTTTACACACACTAAAGAAAAATCCACTTTTAATACCTTAACCATTATGTATATAATTCCAAATTTTCCCTTTTATAACATAAGAAAATCACACAATTCAAACTAACCAAGTCAATGGTACAAGATCGTTTATAAACCCACTCAGACTATAAAACCATTAAAAAAATATTTTCATCATTCAAACATTTAAAAATTTATACTGAAAATACATAACAATGCTAACATATCAAAAAGGATCATCTTTTAAATGAAAATACCCAATTAAACATACAAGAACCACAAGTTCCTTTAAAAACACTTTTTTTCACCTTCTAACAAACCCATAAAACCCTTTTTTTTGAATAATTATATTATAAAACACACAAAACATAGACATTTCCTTTGTTAGAGTTCATTTTAAACCTATAAACACACCGATCACTTCAAAAAAACTATTTTCACCACATAATCATACCAAAGAACACATTTAAAAACTCAAACAAACATTTTAAGTCGTAAAAAATGTTTTGTTGAAAAAACATAAAATTATAACATTGGGATCATTTTTAAATAGAAACAGGTTCAATAATTTCTGTAATGATATATAATGAGGCCCTATAATTATCCTTCAGATATGAAAGAAAGTAAATGCATTCAAATTTTGACATAAAGTCATGTTTATTCATAACATATAATTACCAAATTCATTTGTGCGAGATATAGGTCCCACCCATATTTTGTTGTTATTATACCACTGTATAATGTTATAACAGAACTACCATCCATAAATATAATTTGAAAACCAACCACCTTTATTGTGTTTCCTTAATCAATTGATATAATGTAACCTCCATCATATAATTAAAACCAAACATATATGTTCCAAAATATAATGAAATAATATTTATACTATAACCCAAGAAAAGAAATGGGCATCAAAGACATTTCATTATAGCAAAACCGTGGAAAGGGAACATGTTTCATAAAAATCTCATTAGCATAAACATAAACAATATTGAGTAATAATTAAGATATTTTAATTGGGTAATATCCCAAATAAGACTTTAGTATCATCAAAGGAAGTTATCATAGAAGGAAAATGATTTTTAATGGTCATTTGAAAAAATTTGTTAGGAACATAATATTTCATTGAGAATCATAATTTAAAACTAAAAATTCCAAAAACAAATTTGGAAATAATTTGATTTGAAAATAGTCATTAAAAAAATAAATTGATGAAACATTTAGTTTTCACAATGGTGGAAAATTACGTTTGTGTTGTACACATTAAAACAATTTTTTCTTTAATATTTTCTTTTAAATCCAAACATTATTTGTTGGAAAATATTGGTGAAATCCATTTAAATTTTAAAAAAATTTAAAACACGGGTTAAAATTTATAAAAAAATATTTTAAGAATATTAAAACATTCTTTAAATTAATATTAAAAAATATATATAGGGAAGAAATAAGGGTTTTCGAACGAAGAGAGAAATAAATTAATTTTTTATAAAAACATAATTTTGGAATCATGATTATACAAAGGGATGTAAATGAGGAGAAAAACTTTATTTTAATTAAATAACAATAATATTACAAAATACATGATTTTTTTGATAAGTATATCATATTAATTCTTTATTTATAGAATAATAATAACGAATCCGGATAAATAAGGATATTACAACATAAAAACCCCTACCACTTTAGTAACTTTTGAATCATAGTCCCCAATAAATAATAAATACAAATGAAACATTAAATATCATCAATGGATTTATATTAAACATATAACATGTTAATGGAGAATTATATATACCTATTATAAAAATACATTTTTATAAGATAACATATATATCAAAGAAGAAAATTTGAGACAAAAATCCATTACCTTATCTATTGGCATACTTCATACATGATTAAAACATCATCATAATAACTATATTTTAATTATAAATTTATTAAATAAAATTGATAATATGTATAATACCATATATGATCAACCTATGACCTTTTATTACTCGTTTACTAAAAAGTTCTTGTAAAAACAACGTTTCATGTAATAACTGCTTCCATTTATTCATGAATGTTTTGGTTTTGTATATTCAGTCCTATAATTTTGAAAACATGAAAATCCACTATAGAATATTAACCATTATAAAAATATCATATATATTTATTATAGAGGTACTTATAGTATTCGTTAATGATTCATGTAAAAAATGAATTATACCGTTCGTGAAGGTGACTTTTCATTGGTATGCATTAACATTGGCTACATTTTATCAATGGTTGATATGAATGAATGGTAAATATTATACTAGAATTATAGAATAATTTTTGTTTCTATATATCCTATATATTCATTAAAATTAAACTTATTACCATCCATTCAAAACATTAGTTAAAAAAGGAATTGCATCACTTCGTGAGTCGATTGTCTTTTGTAGACAAGAATAATGTTATTATATCCCCACAAAATATAATTTAAGATGTTATATGTGATATGAAAATTTAAAATTTATAATTATGATAAAAATATCATAAATATTCATTTAATATATACTTATTATCATTTAATTAAAAACTAAATGAAAATAATATCCGATCAGTTCGCGAGGTGGTATTATGTTGTACATATGAGGGACGTAATTGTTTGAAAATGGGTTTGGAGATAAGATAGTATATGTGTTAATATAATTACATAGATATAAAAAATATCATATGTATAATATATAAAAAATCAATCCATAATTGTATCTATATTTGAGAGGTTGTATTAAACAATGAATAACATTATTTCACTAGGTGGTAGTTGATTGTACACATGATCGATGTTTTCATCTTCAATTTGAATGAAGAGAATATTTATAAAGGTTATATTGTAAAGAGTATATTTTCCAATCAGATATCTTTTTTATATTTTATGATGATTTAAAAAAATACCAAATTTTATTCTAGCAAGTTTATTATGATTTTTATATTATACTTATCTCACGGTATGTGTTCAAGTATTTATCTTATACAAGAATTTTTTTTACGATAATTAATGAAAAACATCAGTTACTCTGAAATAAATATGAAAACAAAAGACATTATGTTATGATGTCTAGCTGAGAATCTCAACACTAATGTTGAATTGTGAAATGACTTTATTCTCTTATTTAAAGAAGTTATCTATTTCATCATAGTAACCATTTATAATACACTAAAGAATTATCATATTCTCTAATAAAGATATTTATCTTACATGGAAGAATCACTTAATATTAAGAAAAAAAATATTACTATGAGATATTATTTCAATCCATATCCTATAAAGACGTGATACTATACAATTTCATGATAAATTTTTCGAATCTATTGATAATTCATTTAATTTATTTTGAGTACATCAAAATGTTATTATCTATTTATGTAAATATCATCAGTACAAGACTTTCGTAAATAGAAAAATTTAAAGTATACAAAAATTCCTATTACAAAAAATTATACATTTGGAATGTTTGGCTACAATTTATTAATAGTATTTCTCAGGAGGATTTCTGTCTATGTCGATTGATCATTCGACTTGTCATTTGTTCAGGAAGAAATAGTTTATAAAAGGAAAAGTTGTAGACAACACTAAGAAACAATGATAAACAAGATGAAAAAATAAGTATATTTCCTTCTAATAACACTGGAATTTATACATATTGAGTATTAATATGTTTAGTGCTATGAATATCAGTTTTTTATATTTAAATAAAGACCATCCTAAGATATACATGATATCTTCCATTTTCATAAGATGAATCTTCATCTACTATCATTTTATTTCGGCCACTGTGCAAAACAAAAACTTATTAAATCTTATATATCAATCTATCGAGTTCTCACTCAATGTAAGAGTATGTAAGAATAAGAACCCAACCTTAAACATTACATATTCTTGAATAAAATGGATAATTCACATTGAGGATATTTTTAGGTTTAGAGTTTTAGATAATTAGGTCATAACATTTACATATAAACATGAATATTACATGTGTAAAATTCTACTCAATATCAATTTTTATCATAAAATAAAAACTCTAAAAAAGTGTCATGTCTAGTTCCATATTTTAGACAACATGAGTTTTCCTTGATCCCATCCTTGACCCTATTCATATTTAAGTGGTGTGAAAAACATTTCAAAACTTGGGATGAGCATATAAAGCACAGTAAGGCTTATAAAATAATTAAAATAAACATTAGCCCAAATAAATATCTATGAAACCATACTTTTCAATCATAACATACCTCATGAAATCATAAGATTTATGAATAACCCACTAAAATCATAAATCATAAAGGCAACTTATGGAATTCATAACATACTTACATTGTAGCTATGAAAACTACATAGGGAGTCATATTTGGAATACCCATAACAGTATATTACCTAAATCTCTTAGGATTAACATTAACTTTTACCTATATCATGTTACCCAATGCATTGGAGAGCTATCTCAAGCTCACCCACCCAAGGTTTATCACAGAACAACCCATATACGTAAAAAATTCCCAATAAACATAATAATAACACATAATTCATGCATATAGGAAAGATAAAATTGCCACATTCCAATCACATTATATCAAATCGAGATAGTGAAATAAACAACGCTTTATGAAACCATTTTCAAAACCATTTAAAACATTTAATAAAGTGATTTTTGAATCAAAGTGTCCCATACCACTTTGAAGCTTTTAGATAAATTTTTATTTTAAAACATTAATGTCCATATAAATAAATCCTAAATACCATTTTATTAAAACTTGTACATTAATGATAAATATTTAGAAGAATAAATCATTAAACCATTTAAAATGATATTTCTGTTAAAGATTTTTTAATAAAATGAGAGACACTTGAATACAAATATTTTAGGAATAAAATTTAATCAGAACTTTATAATATCATGAGAATAAATTTATTCATGATAAAATTTTCCAAAGTATAGTATATACACCATATAAGAGTAAATTTTTTCATAACAACATTTTAGACCCAATGGAATGTAAATTGAGAGGAAATCCCTTATAAAGACAGTATCCTTAGATTAAAGATAAATCAATGAAATAATTATGTGTGACAAATATAAATACACCCAATCTAATTATATATTAAGTGTAAGACAATTAGAGGTTATTAAAACATATTTATAGAATAACATAATCAATAAGTAGAAGTTTAACCTAAGGAATTGAAATTGGGTGAAGAGGTTTCCCTTACAGAAATTAGAAAGCCTAAAAGAATCACATTAAAATTCAAAAAATGAGTTAATGAGAGAGAAAGGGGTATCTAATCACTATGACATAAAATTTACAGAAATATTGATATATAATAACATATCCCAACATAAGAATATGTAAATTAAAATACATAACAAAAAGAAGTCTTAAAAAAAGAGAAGGGTGAAAGGTTACTTTATCGATTTGGTAACTTACGAAACATACACCCCATGAAAGAAAGATCATAAAATGAAAATGTAAATACCCATAAATCAATTTATATTACACACAGAATAAAATCATGGGAAGTACATACACCACACAAAAGGAAATAGTGGAAAATGTAGCATGAATTCTCACAGGAATAAAAAGTGAGATGAAAACCCCTTACCACGTTGTAATCAATTGAGTCGTAAGACCAAAAGTTAACAATCACCAAATTAATCAAAAAATACCATGAATATAAAGATAATCATTATAATACATATCAAATTTCAGTACACAATTAACCACATTCAATAAATAAGTGGTGAACAATGGAAATCTCATGGAATTTAAAGTAAGATAAGAATCCCCCTTACCTCATGTCTGACATGACTCGTTTGTTCCTTATTCGTCTTTAATAATAAACTAAAGTTAATTTATAATTGATTAAGAACCATTTCAAGTTTATTATTATTTTTTATATCACTTATTACCATGTTATAAATTTTATGCAATCAATTAAGTTAATAATGGTCGTTTGGTGGATATTTGGTACTTGAGTCAAAAATGGACTTCTTATAATTACAAGTTGTCCTTGTGGTCAATATTCCACTATATACATGATGATATTCATGATTTATATATCATATATATCATATATATCCATTATATATATGTATTTATAATATTACATAACATTTAGAGGTAAGAAATGAAATGCACCGTTCATGGAAATGGTAAGTCGTACGTACGCATGGACACCATTTTCATTTCTATTTCGTATTTTAATGGTACTAAAACTTAATTATACTCGGTTATGTTAGAATTATAGTATAATATAATATAAAATATCATTAAATCTATCCTTTATACGTCCCAAATATGGAATTAACGAGTCATATCACTTTGAGGGGGCGATAGTCTGCACTTCCTCAAATGAAATTATCACGTTTACCCATAATAGAAACGATAAAGGTATGATTTAAATGAAAAATAAATAAGCATAAATAAAAAATATAAATAATATTTATGTCATATATATATAGTTCCATCAGAATGGCCACCATGAGTGGCGGTATGAGATAATGAAACAATCATCGTTTCCTGAGGAGTTAGTTTGCCATCCACAGGAACAATATGTTCTTCACCCATTTGATAGAGGTGTATGTAAGTGTAGTTCAAATATTTATCATAAAAATATCCTAGTATATTTAGGATATAGGTGTTGTTAAAAAATAAAGTAATAAAAAGTGTTTAGGGGTTGGAGAAGTAAAATAAATGAAAAGAAGCTAAGATGAACCGTTACCTTTAATTTGGGTAACTCCCTTTAGTTTGAACCAAAAGGACTTCTTGAAGTGCCTTATACCTAAGGTAAGGGTTCTATGAGGAGGAGAGAGATCTTGAGAGATTAATTGGGCAGGATTTGGACTAGCCAATGGGCTTGAGAGGTGTGAGGAATGAGTAAGATGTGAGTGCTTTTTATAAGGGGGAGGAGGGGTTCTTTAGAAAAGTGTGAAAATATTATTTTATTATATAATGATATTTAGTTTATAAAGGCCCAAAACAAATTAAAGTAGAAGATAAGATGCCTCATAGTCTAAATAAAATCATCCAATAATAATTGGACTGATTTTGAATGTTATTATAATATTTATAATTATATTTATTTAAATTATTTTTAATGAGGTAAATACGACTTCATTATTGTGTCCTAAATGATTTAATTTATTTGATTTCTAAAAATTATAAATAAATACCATGATGTATAAAATATTTTTATCTTTCCAATTAATATTTATAGTAAAAAGGATAACTTATATAACCCTATGTACAAATTAATTTACTAAAAGATATTTGTTTCTGTCATTTTTGCCATTACATTAAATTAATTAATCTAAAGTGTCATTATCAATTTTATGTGTCTTCATGAGGTCCCAAAATAGACCAAAAGATGGAAATGGTTGGCCCTGACTCATCCAATAATGTTAGGACAGGTTTTAATGTAATTTTTATTATTATGATATTCTTTTTACCTTGAATTACCATATTTACCTTTAACCGCGGTAAATAAAAGTCAAAAGTTACTATTCATCAAAAATTATTTTCACCTTATTGAACCACATTTTACTTAATAATAACAACCTTTTATGTCGGATTTTAGAAATTAAATTCACCAAAGTGGTAAAATTTCATTTAAATGAAAAGGTTAGTTTTTTAACTACTACTTAGTGGTTTCACTATTCATCAAAAATTGATGTTTTTCAGAAAAATACAAAAAATTCAGCCTAATATATATTTGATATTCTGAATTAAAAAATGATGTCTATTTTACCAAATTCAAAACATATAAGTCACATTAATTAATTTAAAATTAATTCCTATTTTCAAAACAAATAGTGTGTTTTTAGGAAACATTAACTATCAAAAGATTGATACTTGTTTATGTCAAATTTGAAAGTGAAATTAATTAAAATGACCAAAATTGGATTAAATAGTAAAAATATATTGTAATAACACTTTAAAACCAGTTAAAAAGATAATATAACCATAAAAATAAATTATATTAAAATGCAATTTTGAATTAAAATAGAGTATTTTTCACTATTCATAAAAAATGAACTTTATCAGAAAAATTTCATAAATTTACCTAAAGTAAATTTTTATGACCCGAATCTAAAGAAGAATTTTATTTTTTCAAATAAAACATATAAAAATAATCAAAAATAGATTTAAAGAGGGTTCTCCATCAAAAGGCTGTAAATTGACCTTTTAAGGAATATTAGAGTATTCATGCCTAAAATTAGATTCATTCATATTTTAAGCCTCTAACTTTTATTGGAAAAATGTAAAAACTTTTAACAAACAAGTATAATACTTTTGTAGTTAGTTCTGTTCATTCTTGCCATTACAACAACTAGGAGTTGACTACCATTAACAATAATAATATTATATTATTATCTTTAGTATAACTCAATGTTGTATGCAATGTAAGATTTCAAAGAAACTTGTTGTTTTGTATCAGGTACTCCATCAAACATAGAATCCCCTTTGAAGTAAAATTAATTTTTAATTCACAAATATTAATAACTATTAAAATGTCTTACTCATTATTTACCTGGGATGTTACAGTAAGTATGTTAATAGGTATTGTAGAGGGATATATTTGTTGAAAGGTCTTGGAACTTTTTACTAAGTGACAACTTTGTATACTTAGCTTGGAGCCCTTGGTAAAATGGTTGTTTAATGAAAATCAATACGCTCAAGGAGTAGAGTATTGATGGATTGAACTAGGGGATTTGTATTACCTAATCCTCTATAAATATCTATATTCACATTCCTTTACGAATATTATAATTTTTCACTAAATATTATATTATGGATGAAAATTAAATGTACATACTTTGAAGAGGGAGGATTTATTTTTAAAAAGATATTTTGAAGTCAATTTCCCCCCCCCCCTCTTGAGTTATTCAATCAGTCATCATATAGGAAAACAATTAGTATCAGAGCTTTGCGACACTCAAGTTTACAACTGTTAAAGCATGATGTCCAATGATCCATTATAAAATGTATTCTATAGATTATAATAGAGATGGTATTTCATTATTTATTGCTTCATACATAAATGGTGAAAACTATGGTTGCTAGAAAGCTTTTGTGATCATTTAACTGAAGTACCCTATTATGAAAGATTATTTAGAAGTAACTAAACTGTAGGAAATTACTATGTCCTAATGTCAAACATGGGATGTTTCAACTCAATAAAATTATTATTTAAACTATAAATTTATGAACATTATCATTTCCAGATTAGGACCATATGAGATGAATGTGATGTCTAAATGTCACACAACACATGAAATGTGTACTAAAAAATCCATATTATATAAAGGCATTTAAAATATGAAATCCCACAGATATGATACACCCAATCTCAAGTCTGATACATTTAGAATGGATGATAGAGAGGGAATTACTCAACTGGATTGAAGACTAACCAAAATTTTAAAAAACATTTATTCTATAGGAACACCTATCAATAAACCCGAATAACAATTAAATGTTCTTAAAGTATTACCACATATGTCGATTGGAATCTTAGATTCAATTATAAAATATATATAAGTCAAAAACATACATATAAAATATATCATTATAACTCTCATTATGTTTGATGCTTGAATGGAAGATACAAATGAAAATCCTAAAATGATCAAAATTGAAAATATTTCCTTGAATATGTGTACTTCTAAAAGCTATAGAAAGAGAATAGGTGTAAATTTTTTTGAAGCATTTGATGAAGAATACTTATCAAGAAATGTTGAATCAAATGATGATATTTTTGAATTTTATTTTATGTTAAAAAAATCTAGTACAAATCATGTGGTTCAGAATATCCTTAAAAAAGAATAGAAATCATTGTGACAACTGTAAAGAGTTGATATTTTATGAATGAAAAAATATAGGACACATCAAACCGGGCTGCTTAAAAATAAATGATGATAAGAAATGTAAAGTAAGTACTTAAAAAAGAATGGATATAAGAAATCTAAGAAAGCTATGAAGGCTACATGGTGTGGTTTTAATGATTTTAGTGAAGTCATATCATTAGAATCAGAACCTAAAGAATAAAATCAATAGGAAAACACATGAATTATGGAATAATCATATTAGGTACATTGTTATTAATTTAAGCATTATAATGAGTTGTAAAAAATAAAATTTCATCCATTAGGGATTAAATGAATATTATATCATGTTGGAAATCAAGTAAAAATGTTTGAGAAAGAAAAATAAAGCTATATGAATTTCCTATAATAAAATCATTAGTGAGGAAGAAAATCTAAGAAATAAGATTTTAGTGCTGAAAATTTTATGAATAAATCTATAATAATAATAGATGGACAATTCAAAAAAATTTAAAACCTATTGAAGGAGGTCCAAAATTAAAAATATGTTTCTACTATTTTTAGAGAAGGATAATTATATTTAAAAAAAATATTGTCTAGAATCTACCAAAACAAAAAATTTAGGAATTTGAATACAAGGAGAATGTTCCATGATTTATAGAAAATATTTTATTTCTTGATACAACAAACATGTATCTTCTTAATTTTTCCTATTATCATTATAGTGAAATAAAAAATTACTCCAATATTTGTAATTTAAAAAACCTCAAGTTTGTGGAATTTAAAAAGTTTTTTTAAATACTTTTAGAAATAAAAAACAAAAAAGTTTTTGGAATAACAAAAGCAAGAATGGATACCCAGATCCCTTATTGGTAACATTTATAGACCCAATAGAATATAGGTACCAAAAAATTATGTTGTTTGCTTTTCTATTATAGGAAAATGATCCTATGAAAAGAAATAAAAAATATTTTATAGATATAGGTTGATCAATTCATGTGAATGGTGATTACTCCAATTTTCATTATCTTTCCAAATTAGATGTAGGATATGTCATGTTTGATGATAATGAAAAATGAAATATAGTTTTAATTGATTCAATTGGAAATCCATAGTCTATCATTATTAGAAAAGTACTTTATGTTGAATTCTAGAATCACAACCTATTAATTATTTCTTAACATTGTGATGATGGTTATTCAGTTGATTTTGGAAATAATTCCTACATAGTTTTTCAGGAAAATTTCCACAAGTATAAAGCACCTAGAATAGACTACGTATATACATTAAATCTTATCATTTTATTTATAAAAAATGAAAATTGTTTAAATGTTGAAACTGATGAACCATGGATTTTTCATAGATGTATTCGACATTAAAATGTTCATTCATTAGGAAAAATATCTTAAAAGTCTTTTATTTCTAACAAGACTTAACATAAATTGGATATAAGGGAACTATGTGACACATGCCAAATGGGAAACCAACATAAGTCACACTTCAAAACAATTAAATAAGTTCCAACCTCTAGAACTCTTGATATTATATATATGTATTTTTTTGTAGTAACTATAAATAAAAGTCGTGATGGTATGTTTTTTTATGTGTTAGTTTGTTATTTTTTATTAAATAAATGTTTTTAATTTTTAAGACTTAAAAGTGAATCTTATTCTATATTTATCATTTTTCTGTAAAGATGTGAAAAATGGAAAAGATGTCAAAATCATGTATTTGATAAATGATCATGGAGGTGAGTTCAAAAATCATGAACTAAATTCTCATTTCTCTAAGAAATGAATTAAAAAATCAGTCCTTTCCCCTAGGACACCCCAATAGAGTGGTGTTGTTTAAAGGATAAATGGGACTCTGTATGAAATTTCTACAACTATGTTATGTGAATATAACATGATCACTCATTTTTGGGATGAATATATTATCCTAGAGTGTTATATAATTAATGAATTAATAATAAGAAAGAAGTAGGGATGTTATTTTTGAAGGTATTTTTTGATCTAAATGGTTTGGGATGTGTGAAGAGGATAGGGGAAGGGGTGTCCTTTTATATGTGGGGAAGAGGAAACACATGGTATTTTAAAAATAATAAATTTTACAAACTTTTATTAAATGAAAAAAAGATCCAAAATGGGTGATTTACAAACCATATATTAGATCATGTCTAAATATATCTGTCTAATGGATTTTGGACAAGTTAATATGTCATTTTACCCATTGTGTTCTTATTTTATCCCCAGTAAAACCTTTTTAGCCTTAATAATTGTAATTAAGTTTCACAGTTTTAAAAATTAATTAAGAGATAAAATTTATTTGAAATTATTAGAAAATATTAATTATAATTATTACAAATATATAATTCATATTTCAGCGTACATTTAAATAATTGGTAAAATTTATTTTAAGAATAAGCCACAAACATAAAAAATGTTGTTTTCCAATGAAAATGTCCTTAATAGATTAAAATAAAATTATATATAAATTCAATATTAAAATGATTTAAATTAACTAAATTTGACTAATTATAATATAATTGAGATAATTTTACTTTTAAAACTTTTATATAAAAAAATAACCTTATAAATTAATTAAATGAAATGACAATGTTGAATATTAAAATAGAACGTTCCACTATTCATTGAAAAATTAATATCTTTGAAAAATTAAAAAAAAAACTAAAACTTAGATAATTTTTAAATAATAAATTGAAAATTTATTTTATTTTTAGAAATTAATTTTCTCAATGATTCAAATAATTACTTATTAATTAGGTTTGCAAAAAAATGAAAATAGTTTTTTAGAAAATATATTTTTTCATGAAAATGTTGTTTTAATATTAAACTTATGAGTATTAACATTAATTATATGAATTTAAATTTAAATTTATAGATATATAATATATAAATTTCATTGATATAATTTATAATTTTGGTTTATTTCAATTACTTAGAAATGAAATTCCTTATTCAATAAAAAATAGTCTTTGGAAAAATGCGTTTTTAGGTAAAAAAGTATAATTATACCAAAATCATGAAAATTTATTATATAATTGAAATTTATTAAATTATTATTAATAAAATGTATCATATGACACCTTATGAACAAATATATAATACATTAATACTTAAAATTACTTTATATATTGAATTTTAATTACAGTATTTACAAAAAAAATGTTTCACTCAGAACCTAATTTTTTTAAAAAAAATTAAAAAGTTAAGAGAAGATAATTTTAATATGATATTTTAAAAAATAATATAATTTTTATAATATTAAATTATTAAATTTACTCTAATGTAAATATTTTATCAATTAATATGAATAATAAACATCAATTTTGAAAGAAACATTTTTTGGAAATGTAAAATTACTTTTACTGAAAACTGGGTACGTATTTAAAAATAATTAATTAATACATTTGTATTGATTAAGTATCATATATATATATATATATCATAATATGTTTCATTAAACTTTGTTTTAACATTTAATGCACATTTTAAGAGAAATTACATTTATTTGAAACACAAATATAAAAATCATGTGATTTAAATTTATATACCCTTAAAAAAGTGTGCCCTCTAAAGTTGAACTTGAACTTTGTAATCACAGGGTTTAATTTAAAAATTAATTTTATAAAAACCTATATTGTAAAATATTTTATAAGTCATCCTGCTATAAATAATTTGAATGATAAAATATAAAGGTCAATTGGAATGAAAAATAGATAGGTTTTTAAATAAGAAAAAATGTGTGGAATGTAAAGATATATACATAGAGGATAAGTAATTTCCATAGATCATTGATAAAAATAATTTGAATTATCATAAAAGCGTTAATGAAATAGTAACCATATATATGTTTTGAATTAAAAGGTCATTCATTCAAAAAAATGATGGTAAATTAACTGAATTTTTTATTCAATCTTTTTTTTCTAAATAATTAGTAATTTTCTTGGGAGTATATAACTACTTTATTTCATTGAATTTCATAATAATAATATCATCATTTGATCGTTCTTTGAATATACACCTCTTTATATTTCACTCTGTGATATAAAATTGAATATTTCATACTTGAAATAATAGTGGATCATAACATCCATAAAATAATAATAAATCATTCCTTTTATCTCTATTTATTATCAATAATATAATTGTCAGTATTGGTTATCTGGTATATATAAATCATAAAATGGTGAAATAATTAATTAATATCTTAAACCAAATAAAAAGATAATCATAAACCATTCCATAATTGGCTATCATTAAAGTTGTTAAAAATTAAAAATTTAAAAATATGGTCTCTAAATTTCCAAAAATATACTTAACATTAATCCCCAGTGTACCATACAATAAATCTTAGTTTCCACATACTAAACACATGAATACCTTGGTCATAGATTCTCCAAAAACATGGTGATATCCAAAATTATAGTAAAATATCAATTAAAATACATTATTACTTATTTCTTAAAAACAATCACATATTATTAAATATATCATATAAATAAAATAATTTTGTAAACCCCATCAATGATTAAATAACCCAAATTGTCCGTAGATCATTAAATAGTTTTGAGGCCATCAATACAATCCAATTTACTTTATCTATATATATCATCACTTTATAAAACCTAAAAACCATTATATAAACATCATGAATATATTAATGGTTATCTTCCTTTAATTATGAGTCTTCCATAAGATATCACCATTCCATTATTTGAATTTTCTTGTTCATTTATACAATTTAATATATTTATTAAAATAAATAAGTAATATCTATTTAAGAACAATCCATTTATTATTCTGATAACAAAAATAACATAATAAAAATTATTCTACAATTTATATCATTGGATCCCAATACATAGACACATAAATCAATCCACCATCTTCATACACCATTATCCAATCTTTACTGTCTTATTCCTTAAAACTTATTTCTTTTCAAATTTCATTTGTATTATATTTATCCCCATCAATATAACTATTATATATATAACATTTCTGACTCTCATTAAAAACATTCCCACTTGGAAATATATTTACATAGTTCCCATACATTTATATTTAAAAAACTCAACTGTTGATGGTTCCTCAATAAGACCATTATTCTCATACATTGTGTTAACTAAACGTTTCATTATTACTCTAGTATAATTTTCTTTGTGTCCTTATTTTCAACAAAAAACCCATATTTCCATTCCTATAATACAACCAATCTAATTATTCTTCCCACATTCTCAAAACATAGGAAAATAAATATTAATTCATCCAAGGTCCCCAATACTCAATATCTATGCGAACTCTTTATTTATCATTTTTTTATCCCAATAGTTTGTTAAGTTACATGTTTTTAATAATATATCATGATAACTAATTACAAATAATCACAATAATCTTAACTCCATTCATCAACCAGTTTGTTCCCTCATGACCACATTTATTTATTACATTAAGTGATCTCCCAAGTCCTTTTGGATCATAACATTAACTAAATCCAAAAAAATCATTATTTGAGAAATAGAATTTAGGATGGGGAACAACATATTTATGCAAAAAAAATTATTTCTAAATCATGAAACATTCATCTAATTCTATGATATGTTTTTCTCAACCTAGGTAATTCATGGTCATTATTAAAATCGTTCTTGATGGTTCATAATGTTAATTTTAGTTTACCAAGTCAAATCACATGATTGTGTTAAAAAAGGATTGTAGTAATGCCCCACTACTGGAAAATGGACCTATCCCCACGGTTTTCCTCAAAACCGTGGGGATAGGTACCCCCTATAACCACGGTTTTGAAAAACCGTGGGTATAGGTCAATTTTCAAGACCTGTACCCACGGTTTTCAAAAACCGTGGGCATAGGGGGGTCTATCCCCATGGTTTTCCAAAACCGTGGGGATTGGTCTTGAAAATTGACCTATACCCACGGTTTTCAAGAACCGTGGGTATAGGGGTACCTATCCCCACGTTTTTTAGGAGAACCGTGGGGATATGTATAGGATAAAAAACCTATACCCACGGTTTTGAAAAACCGTGGGTATAGGTTTCCCATGTGTGCGTGGGAAAATTTTGTTTTCCGCGGGAAAGTTTTTTTTTTGCGGCAGTCCTATACCTACGGTTCTTCCCTCTATAACCACGGTTTATATAACTATATTTAACTAAATATATATATATATACACATAATTGATAGTAGGGTAGTGGTAGACGTGGTACTTTGCAGCGAAGAGGTCGTGGGATCGAAACCCGCCTACAGCTTTATTTTAGGATCTATACCCACGGTTTTGAAACCGTGGGTAAAATCCATTGACACCGTGGCAATTGGGAATGTTTTGTTGACACGGTCGCAGAACACCTATACCCAAGGTTTTTGAAAACCGTGGGTATAGGCTGGGGACCTATACCGACGGCGTTCCAGCCCACGGTTCCCAAAACCGTGGGTATAGCCTATACCCACGGTTTTGAACCGTGGGTATAGGCCTTTTTTCCAGTAGTGCCCATTATGAGGAACATGTTACACTTGAGTCAAGCCTAATATTCCCTTTTCAAAGTTATTTTCCCGAGTCACATCTATTCTATATCTTAATACACTTGTAGTATCCAAAGGGGGTTTATTTCTAGGTAAAAATCGAAACATATTTCTTACCAAAACATCAGGATATTAACCTATATTTTGTATTCTCCTAAGGGTTTTCACTAAAAGTTTCTCATCCTGGTATCCAATGTTTTTCTAAACCTTACTCTA
Organism: Viscum album; assembly: GCA_963277665.1. Classification (NCBI taxonomy): domain Eukaryota; kingdom Viridiplantae; phylum Streptophyta; class Magnoliopsida; order Santalales; family Viscaceae; genus Viscum; species Viscum album. Next base: position 62,373,596 of record OY728165.1, on the reverse strand, counting down.
ATACCATTTCTAAATCAAAAATATTCTTACACATATATATAACATCTAAATAGATGAATATTAACTAAATAAAATAATTACCCATTCTATAATAACATAGTTTCAATGACTTTTGATACATAGAAACATAAATAACTGGTTCATAGGTAAACTGCATCTTCTCTTAGTATATTTTTTTTATTTGGAACTATTCATAGACTTTTCAAACATAAAAAATTTATTCATAAGCTAGGTATAATGGAATAACAATGAGTGATATAAAATTATTAGTATAGGTAAACATCGGAGATATCTATGATCTTATAAGAATAATATGATCAAAAGTGTGTGAGAACATTGGCTTAGCATTTTAAAATCAAACTCTTCATATTATTGATCATAAAGATGAGAATTGAATAAATCCTAGAAGTTAATAAGACATAAATGATTAATTAAACAAATTTCATAATCCATTAAATCATAAAATGTTTATAAGATAATGATTTGTGGCATGCACATAATATTTTAGCATTGTGAACAAGTATAAATAAAAACAAGTTCAATCATTCCATTAAGAACATAAAACATGTCCCTCTCAGAATCATATAGATATAGAATTAGGTACACACATAATCAAGTGAAAATTAATCCTGGTTTTTGGAAAATATAACACTAACTAATTAATTTTAGGGGGATATATGTCCTACATATCTTTGGTTATAATGTGACTGTCATCTTGGTTATAACGTAACCACTTTCCATGGTTATAACAAAACCACCATTCTTTTTTATTATATAACCACCATATGTGGTTATAATATAGAAATCATAATATAATTAAAACCACAGATATGTGTGTCCCATGATATCATAAAATAGTCAACTTATCAAAATCCATTAAACGAAATGGGTTTTATAAACATTTAAATATTGCCAAATCTATGGAAAAAGAACATGATTCACATTCATATTGTCATCATAAACATAAACCTTGTAGGGGAATAATAAAGATTTTATCAATGGACAATATCCAAAAAAAATATATATCAACATTTAAGGATGTCAATAGAGATGAAAAATGATATTGAATGATATATTAAAAAATTTCTTTAGGAAAATAACAATTCTTTAGAAATATATATTTAAAAATAAATTCATAAAATATTTTAGAAATATTAATATTTTAAATTAAACTGTTAAACTTATAAATGAATATTTAAAACACTTGTTGGCCATTATATGGGTAAATTACTTTCATTATATAAAATCCAAAATAATAATTCCCTTAAGTCTTTCCATAAAATGTAATCATGTGATGTTTGGAAAACAAAATGAAGATTAAATTTTAAATTTTTTTAAAAATTAAAACATCGATAAATATGAATTTATAAAATATTTAACTAATATTAAAACGTTCATTAAATAATTTTTAGAGAATATGTACATTGAATACAAAATGGTTTTTATTTAAAGAGAGAAATAAATTAGGTAATATTTAAAATATATTTTTTAATGTTGATTGAATATATAGAATAAAAAAAGGAATTTTTTCACATTATAGACATAAGATATTAAAATTCATGGAGTTTTTTGTAAATATTTAATATTATTTCATCATCAAATGCATAATAATAAACAATCCTAGAAAACAATTATATTATAACATCGAAACTCCTACCACTTTATCAGCCATTTAATCATAAGATCTAATAAAGTATAACAACAAATGCTAAATTAAATATCATGAATATAAGGATATTAATAATATAACATGTAAAATTGGAATTATATACACTATATAAAATAAGATAGCGGTATAACAAAACAAATGTCTCAATAAAGTAAATTTGAGATAAAAATCATTTACCCTTTTTATCACCATTATTCGTACTTGTTCAAATAATATTGTATTATAAATATTGTTTTATTATAAATCTATTATAAAACCATATTCATATTTATCATATGATATGTTATCTACTTATTTCCATTTTTAACCCTTTTAATAACAATTCATTTTTAAAATCTCTATTTTGGTAATATCGTAATTGTTTTTTAGTAATGTTTTGGTTTGGTATCTTCATCCATTTAATTTTAAATGTGCATAAAAAATATAAAAATGATAAAAATGATATAAATATCATATATAATCATTATATAATATTTTATAGTCATGCATTCAATTTATTTATAGAAAATGAATTACACCATTCATGGATATATTTCGTCGTACGTATGCATGGACCCTCTATTAATTTCATCGACACATGAATCCTAATAATGGTAAATAATTTATTACATATAAATATTCTTTTTTATATCATATATATCAAATAAATTCTCTAAATTTTCCCACACTACTTTTCATTCTATGTGTTAGTGAAAATAGAATAACATCAATTAACGAGGTTGTAGTCTATCATACCCCTGAATGATGTTATTATATCCTGCATAAAATGTAAAGAAATTATTTATATGAGATTTAATATTATAAAATTATAATAATATTAAAAATATAATATATATTAATTTTATATATTTTTATTATCATCCATGTCAATCATAAATGAAAAACACATCACATCGGTTCGTGAGACGATAGTTTTCCTTAAACATGAGCAATGTTATTATTTTCCAACTTGTTGTAAGGTATTATGTTATTTGATATATTACTGTAAAATATTTATAATTATATCATCAATATCATATATAAACATTAAAACAACTATTATATCCTTCCATGATATGTAGTGATGGAAAACGAATAACATTTGCTCACATGGAGGTAGTCAACCATACACACAATTGACTCTCTCGATTTCTATTTGATGGAAGAGGAGATGGATACGAGTTATTGAATTAAAATAATAAAATACCATTATATTATTTATAATATTATATCAATACAATCATTATTTATTAATATTTTTACTTGGGGGAGGAGTAAATAACACAAAATATAAGGATATAAATTTTATCTCTTCTTTAGAAAATCACTTTAGGTTTATCCTCAAATCCTTCATAAAAGGGTTTCATAATAAAACCAAGTATTATAGTGGGGTTATATGAAATATGGAAATATGTTTGTTTAGGTAATGGGCAATACAAATGGTTTTGGAAATTTTAAGATGGGAGGAGAATATGTGGGCTTTTATTAGTGGGGGAGAGGACACAAATGGATTTTTTTAAAAAGAATCATGTTTATCCACATTTTTAACATGAAACATATCCAAAATAAAAATTATCAATCCTTACGGTTTATGAGATATAAATATTTCTATTAAATTTGATATTCAAAAGTTTCTATGTCATTATAAAACATATATTTTTAATTTAACCATTGGTAAACCCGTATTACCTTTAATCATTGTAATTTATTTTTCTATTTTTAATATTTATTTTTGTAAAAGATTAAGTTAACCATATATGGTAATATAAATGATTATTATTCCAAATAAGAAATCTATTTTTCTAATTTAATTTCACAAAATTGGAATATTTTAATTTAAAAATACACCCATGAATGTGGTTAAAATTTTGTTTTCCAAAGACAAAATCATCAAATGTTTAAAAAGTATTTATTCCAAAATTTAATATGAAATTTATTAAAATGAACTTATTTGAATAATAATAATATAATTCATCTAATATTACTTATAAAACACATTTAATAAAATTTGGGACCTTGTAAATTCTTTAAATTTATAATCAATTTTCAATAAAAACAATTTATATTCAATATTCCTCGAAAAATCAATATTTTTAAGAAATTATTAAAAATTCACCCTATGTTAATTATGAAACAATGATATATAAAATAAATTTTAAATTTTAAAATAAATCTATAAAATTTTCATAAATTATATTTAATGTAAATATGAAAAAAGTGATGGAAAAACAGTTCTCAGGAAAAATATATTTTTCTCATCCAAAAGATGATTTTGTATTAACTCTCTGACTAGTAAACATCATTACAGTAATTTAAATAAATAAATATATATATATATAATCTTTACTAATTTTTTTATATCATTCTTCAATATATGTTTATTAAGTTAATTAAAATGGAAAAATATTATGAAGATAAAAACAGTCTTCCGATAAATGAGTTTTTTGGTATAAAAAATATTTATATCAAAAATCATGAAAATTTATGATCAAAATGAAATTAATTATAATATTTTAATAAAATGATTCATATTACACTTTATTAACAAATTAAAAATAATATCAAATTTTAAATTACTCTCTTTAATGAAAAAATGAATGTAATTATAAAAACGATGTTTTACAAACAACCAAATATATTTAGAAAATTCATAAATATTTCTCTCTAAACTAAATTTTATATAATATATTTAAAAAATTGAACATTTTATATAATATAAAATTACAAAATTGATATAAATATAATATTTTATCCATTCAAAATATAAATTAAATCATTTTTGGATGAATCATATTTTTTATATATAAAATGACTTTTATAGAAATTTTTTTTCTTATATCATAAGTATCAATAATTATTTTTTCATTCAATTTGGATCAAAAATATTTTAGAAAATGTAGTTTATTAAAAATTATTTTTTCATCTAATGAAACTAATCAATGAATTTAATTTTTTTAAAAAATAATAATTTCATAAAATATTAGGTTGTTAGAAAAACTTGACTCACCAAAATAGAAGAGTTATTATGACGGATCGTTGATGTATTAAAATAAAATAAGGTATGTGATAATCAATTGCAACATATTCATTATGATTAGTTTTTGGATTTTTCTCTTTTTATTTAATTTCCATCATATATTATCTGCCAAAAAATTTGAGGTGTGATATCAGTTGTAACATCTTTAGTTATGAAATGTTCCTCAATTTCAGGCATATCAACTTCATTATAAAAAAACTATAGTATATTTATCAATAATAAATATATAAACCAATTAGTTGAAAATACATAATATAGAGAGGGAGTGAAAATAATGTACCTATTTAAATGAATAAATAAAACTCAATATTTGTTTAAAAATAAATTTATTCACATTATTAAAATATAGAGAATACGAATAATTATTTTGATTATCAGTTTTAATATAGATTGAAAAAAATAATTTAACGAATTGATATTTGAATTTTCCATTTTAAATAAGAGATTATGTCAATAATTCATGAAAAATATTATTTATTAGAATCGAAATATTTTTTATCAAAGTTATGTTACATATAAGAAGAGAACATCACAATTCTAGGAGTATTGATTAATTATTGAATGGAATAACTACCTTAAACATCTATGTTATATTGAATATAGTTAAAATAAACCATAAAAGATTCTAAATGTTTGATGATTTTAATTTAGTATATTTTGCCTTTAGAAATTTCAGATTATATTTTTTTTCATTTGTTTATCATTTTGTGCATCATATAAAACCAGGGCTGGCATGCATAACAAAATTTACATTTACAATAAAAAACATACACACATCATACATTCTTGTAATTCATTAAATTTGGATACCAATGTCTTAAGAAGAATTATAAATATTCATTTAGATGTGAGAATATCATATTCTATCTTCTTCATTTGTGTTAATGGTATAATGGTTTATATTGATTGGATACTACAACAAAACATTTAATTAAAGGTATTCAGATTTTTTCATATCCACCATATTCTATTGTTTTTAATAATAATGATTCCTCAAAATAAATGTCAACATTATATCTATAAATACATTTGGACAATGAAACAATAAATACACCATAACTGAACACAAACCTAATTAGTTAAATAGATTTCATTGATTATAATATTTTAATACATTTAAAGTAAAAAAATTTACTTATAAAAACTATTTAGGGATTATATTTCCAATACTTTTAAAAATTTAACACCACAGGCTTTGTTTTCAACGAAATATGATTCAAAGTTTTTATTTGTGATATGTAATCAAAAAAATACATCATATATGATCTCTTATAATCCAAAAAATTATTAAGATAAAACTAATAGGTTTATGGTAGATGAATATAAATAAAAAATTCATTATAGTGAAATTTTTATGTAATCTGTCAAAAAATTTAACACCCTATAGGTTTACATGTATCCAATTAATAATTTATTAATGATAAAGTGAAATATCTACATTAAAATAGGTATAGAAATGAATCATACATAATCAGTGATAATGGAAAAATATTCAACATATAAAAAATTGATATTATTAATATGTTATAAATCCTTTACATAGATGAAAATTTCATAATTTACCCCCCTTATTGGTAACAATAATTTAAGTTAGATTTAAAAGATGTGACATTTTTAAGAGGAATATATTCTATAACATGAAATTATCTTTTTTCTATCACCAACGTTAAAATATCAATAAATAAAGATTATATATAATTTTGGACGAATAAAAACTTTGTTATTGTGGATATGGTGTAATTATTTTTAAATGAATTACCTCATCAGAAAATTGATTAACTGTATATTTAATATTAATTATAAAACTGTAGATAAAGGAAGAGTAATTTACTATAGGATATATCGGTGGAGAATATAGGTAATTTAAGTAACATGTCCAAAAACATTCTTCTGAAAAAAAATCTTTTTAGAATTTTTTACATAATCAAAAACATTTAAAGAACGATAATCTTATCATGAAAACTTTTTATAATCTTAAGGATAATTGATTGTTTCTATATTGTTTTTCTGAATTTGTAAAATTTATATACTCTAATTTTTTTAGATGTGTTATTAAAGTATTTTCCTGATTCAAATTTTCTATAATGAATAAATAATTGAATATATTATGGTTAGAGTAGTGTTCATAGTGGTAAATGCGGTATTTAAAATTTTACACAATTAGTATCATTGTTTTGGATTGGAAAATATTCACTTCTAGGGGGAGAAAAAATTCATTATTTTCATGTAAGAATGCGATTCATGTTAATATAAATTTTAATGAATCTAAAATATATTCTTGATGGTCAAATTAATTATTTTATAAATCTTGATATCAACTATATCTGAAATGGGTTATTATATAAACCTCATTAAATAAATTATAAAAGGATAATGGAGATATAACCACTATGATCATTGACTAACAATAGTATTATAATGACCCATGTTTTTGATCCAAGGTAAAATTCCATGGGATGTTTAATCTTAGAATTTATTGGATGGTCCATTATTTGAATAGAGATTTGGAACATAATTACAACATTTGTAACACTTCAATGTGTTTCTAGACTTGGTTAAAGGCCCTAGGACTCACTTGGGTGTCTTATTGAGCTTTAGGAGCCCTGGGTCCTCAAAATAACCTGTTTGGGTGGTCATCAAAGGGAAAATTGTTGGTCTAAAACCACACAAACCTCAGTAGTAAACCATGAAACCTTTATTAGAGGATTATATTTGACATGTATAGGTTTTACATAGTTTTCCCATAACATGTATGTTTCCTACATAGTTATTTCTAGTTGGTAGTACCCACACACTATTCATTTCATGGTTGGCGCACTATTAGTCAATCTGGGTGGTATAAATGTATGGGGAGGGTTCCTTAGGTAGAAAGAGCCACACAGATGGAAAACGTTTTGGAAAAACTATGATGAAACCATATTCCCATGTTTTTAGGGTGAATTTAAAATTTTCCCATTAATGAAACATTTTTACCGCTTATCTTTTTTCATTTTTCCTCTAGTGGGTGAGCTCTCCTCCAATGCATTTTTGGTCTCCTCCGGTGCATATCCTGGAGTTCCACAAACATCCTACATCTGTCATCTGATTCATGTTATGATGGTCTCTATGGTTCCACATCAATATTTTATAAATTACTTTTATATTATTCCCCATTAGGTTTGGTATCGGCTGTGCTATTTTTGTGTGAAATCATTTCCCATTTCTTCAATGAAAATTTTAGTTTTGTTAATATCTTATAATCTAATTAAATAAAATCATGATATTGGATGATTAGAGCACCCTAATCTTGAGGTATGAGGTATACAACTTTTTCATAATTTTCTTTTGTATTTTAATAGTGATTTTTTTCCACATACATGTCTTTTCTAAGCATCAACTTTTAATTGAGTTATTCATATAAAATTGATCGACACACCTAGATACAGTACCCATTACCGTTATTTAGTATTTTTATGTTGTCAAATAAGACCACGAACAACCCTATGACATTCTGGATTTAATTATACCCTTATAATTAACTGAATAAATTCCCAGAATTCCTTCTATGTATTCATCTTAGAATAATAAAGGATATTCCTCATATGAAGTTTTACCCAATTATTAATGGGACCTCTAAAGTTATATGTTGATATTATTAATTTCATTACTATGTTTTATTGTTTTATATTAAAATCCATCCATTTGTGAATGGATATGTGAATCTTGAATAAGATACATAATTTATTAATTGAGTTGTTTGATAAACAGTGTAATGATTTTATAATAAAAACCCTCAGATGTGGTGCATTGTCTTGTAAATTGTAAATTATTGTTTGGTGAAATTTATCATGATTGACACAATGCCTTGGTGTTTCTATATGATTTTATGTTGTAATGACCTGTATTTTTCCATGTATTTTTTTATTATATGGAATTATTACGAGTCTGTGAAAATTGATGACAAGTTATTCCGAGGCCCAGTGTGCCCATAATGAATATCTGAACATTTTTTGAATATACGTTCAGTAAACGCATGAGAGTAATTTTCTATCATTTGAACCAATTCTCGGATTAAAAATCTGAGGGCACCATTGAATCCACATCACCGATATTTGCATAATGGAGGCTTCACTTCGACCGCAGTAGGTTGGGATAAAAAGTTAGATTTTGGAATTTTAAAATAATAATAAATTAACAATGTTATTTTATTTCACTCCATTTTATTTTCCTTTAATGGGAATTCAGTGGTTTTGGGACCAATGAAACGTCAAGTAATTATATGGCATGACTCCCCTTTATTCTTGTAACTGCACCGTTGGAATTAGGAAGGTTCCTTAATTAAATAAACCTGATTAATTCCACATGCATTACTCACCCTCCCCCTCTCCAATTTATATGGAACTTGGGGTGGGGTATTGCCATGGATTCAACAAGTGTCAAAGCTCTTGAAATGTCCCGTGAAACCAACTACTTGGAGGATGAGTCCGGTTACAATGAGCTGTGATGAGTGACTCCTAATCACTATCCAATGACATTGATGAATGAGTTCTATCAATCGACTTCAATGAACGTCTCTTCAAGGTAGGGGGTTTAACTTGAATTTGTCTTTGATGAATTAAATTTCTCATTAGTTTGTTATCATTTAACGCGGAGGGTGCAGACCAAATGAGCATGTCCTAGACCCTCCACCACTTCGTACTTGATGTGAACTTCAAGGAACAATTCCCTACTCGACGACAACACAAAATAGAGGGTCACTCAATGATGACAACAATCCTGGAGATCCATAGGAACAAAAGACACTAATAACGGACCCTGAACCAAGTCCAGTTGCCCATGGAAGATACCACCGACGCGACATGTCTACAACGGCTGGCGGTGGCAAAAGGAGACCTGCGTCAATCGGCTGTGGGTGGCAGAAGGCGGCATGTGACGACTCACCATGGTGGACGAAGGCTGCCAGCCCGAGCCAGCCACTCAGAACTAGGGCGACGCCCACAAGTGTCACCTGTGGAAGCGGCCAAGGCCCACACCATGCCGCGTTGGTGAAACCCTGGTGAAACAAACGACTGATCAATAATTGTGGTGGGGAAGTGACCCACTAGTTAGTGAATGGCCCTGCAAGCACAATGCCAGTGGGACACAATGGTCCACCTCTAGGCGGACTGATCCTGTGTGTTTAGGCTAAACGGACCAGCCCACCAAGTGGGATGGACCCACGGCCCGATGGGCTATTGCGGGTTGGCCGAGCCCCATCATGTGGGCCGGGCCAACCACGGCTCGGGCCCATGAACAGAACCGACCGGACCCCAATGGGCTGGACCTAGTGAACTAGGCCGACCCTTAACTATTGGAACCTGAGCAGTGTTAGATAGACCCCGAGACCCGTTTCCTCAACCCTATTTGACTGAGTCAGACCGGGCCAAGACCCAACCAGTCCCCGGATAAATAAACACCCATAACTGACAAACTAAGTGTTCGTTTAACATGCCATTAATGGAGTTGGGATCCCTTTATTGAAGTGGTCCCTTTGGAATATTATGTCAGCCCCAACTGAGTAGGGCTAGACCGAGGTGTGATCACCCCCCGTTTCATGGAAAGGGATGTAACTAACAGACCGGGTATCCGATTGACTCACCGTTTATGGAATAAGTACCCATGTGACAAGGTAGTTATTTTGAGATACTCCATGAGAGTTTAGTAGAATGTTGGAGTATAGCTGGGTTGGATTGACTCTGAATCCATACAGGCCCACGACATTAAAATGCCAATAACTTATAGACCGGGTGTCTGGTTGACGTGCCGTATTTTGTTATTGGACCCTTATAACATGAAATATCATTGGGTTAATTATTTGGAGGACTTTGTCCTAGTTGAAATACAACTGATGGCTTTAGATGCTGTTCTCATAGAATCAAGCATGCTATGATAGGGAATATAGTGGATGGTAGTGAGGTGATGGTTGGAGATAGATCATCCGAAGGGTAACAATAAGTGATCTTGTGTGGGTGAGAATCTATCGATCCTGTGTGGTCAGCGCTCAATAATCACGCGTGAGTCCATGCATACCGATACAACATGGGTTATATCATGTGTGGGTTAGCGCTCAGCAATCCTGTGTGGGTCAGCGCATAATGATCCTATGTGGGTCAGATCCTGTGTGGGTCTTATTAGAGTTGATTCCTATCAACTCTCGGCAGGTTGGATCCTATGTTGGTTATTGCGGGGGTTAATACCTATCGATCCTAAGTGGGTCAGACTCTGTGTAGTCAGCAGTAGTATCTCTTGATAGAATAAGACGATCTAGCTTCACAACAGATCATCCGTACTTCTATGCTTCACTAATACATGGTTTGAGTTGAGTCTCTGTTTGAGCTGCGTCTATTACATTACGATTTATGAATGAGATAATGTTTTTTGGTTTTCCTTTGTGGAACTCTGTGAGACCTTCAGGGGTATCGGGGTCCCTACTGAGTGTTGTTATACTCACCCCTACACAAACTTCAAGCACACATTGTTGTGTCTTATGCTGACGACGAGTAGCTAGGATAAGACTTGAGGGAGCCAGGATAAGGTGGTAGAAAAAGTAGATTGTATGGTGTGGAGAGTAGTGGAGATGATAAGTACCTTCCCTTCAGGTCGGATCCTCAATGGATGATACATGATCTGTTTTCTCATTTTAGTTATACATGTACCCTTCTGTTGGGCCTATATTCTATCCCCTTTACTTTCAGTACACTTTTTACTATAGAATTTTACTTCGTGGTTGCTTTTTGTAGTGTTCATGTATTGTGTGGTTGTACATGTTTAAAGGAAATGCCTTCCCGTTATAGGGATATTATTTTGGGGTGATAGTCTCTATCCCCTGGACTATGGATGGTGGGCTTGGGGTAGTCATGGCACAGGCCCTGGGGGATGGGTCATGACGAAGTGGTATTAGAGGAGTCTGTTCTACCAATGAACTAGGACTCTGATCTATTTAATATAGAATTAGTGTTATGTGTTTTGTGTATGGTTTCTACTTTGGGGAGTCTAGTTTTGGTGCAGTGGCTGACGTATCCACACACTAGGATCCTGGATTCTGATATCTGACTCAGTGCATGAAAACAGTGATTGCATGTGTTCTTGAAATGTTTTTACTTGATCTCTTTTGAGTCAGCTCACCAGGTATTACTTTTGACTATAGTGCACCATTTTGCTTTAGGATGTTTCCACATAGACAGCTTTCCAGGATTCTTTAGAGAGTACACGATGACGACCCACTGAGCAATGATGCCTCAGTGGAGGGCCCTCTTACAACATAATCACTTTCAATAGGCGTACCAACAGCACCATGACCCGTTGGGAAGCCGTTGCCACCAATACCACGAGCAGACGGTGCATGCTGACTGAGAGTGTTGCATGAGTTTTAGAGACATAGGTCTCTGAGGATCTGAGGTGAGATAGATCCGCAGGCAACTAAGGACTGGCTGGAGGGTCTGGCCAGAAATGTTTACCTGGTAGGGAAACCAACCAACCTGATGGTGATCATAGCTACCAGTCTATTCCAGGAAGCAGCTGAGAGATGGTGGAGCCTGACGCTCCAGACACACAATGGGGAAACCCTCACCTGGGAAGATTTTGAGGGCCTCTTCATGGGAGAGTTGGTCCCATCAACTCTATGATCTGTGCCTATTTAGGAGCTCTAACACTTACAGTAGGGAAGCCTGACCATGGACCAATACTCTATGAGGTTCACCGACCTCTCACATTACTCTACTGATATGGTGTAGGACCCTTTCTTCATGTTCCAGACCTTCGAGGAGGGACTCTGACAAGAGATCTGAGCCTTGATGGTATCCTCAGCATCCTAATGCATGATAGAGTTCTAGAGTGAGCACTCTTGGTGAAGAGATTCCTTGCCGAGAAGTCACCGACATTGAGACCTATCACTGGGTGAAACGTAGCAGAGTCCTTTGTGGCTAGTAGTAGGTTGATTACATAGAGGTCCAAGTGGACCATAACTTCTGATGGATGACAATGAGACACAGGGTCAGAGGTGCGAAGCTCGCGAGGTAGAAGAGATCAGCTGGGAGACAAGGTGTGCTTCATGTGAGGTGGGAAGGTCCACATGGATTGTGACTTCTTGACCTTCTGTACCGATGATCAGCAGACGGTTGAAGGACCACCGAGGTAGAGGCAGATATTTGAGCGAGGAGGTCCACATGGTGGCATACATGGCAGAGGAGTAAGTCTTATAATTGGTTGGAGGATAATAGTTCGAGGTTCTACCACCACATCCTCCAGGTGGTACACCCTGACCACAAGGAGAAGGTGGACAAGGATGAGCTAAGATAAAGGTAACATAGGCCTATGACCATGGCACTTTAGAGATGATTAGAGGTAATACATATATCTACTCCACCCTAACTACAATACTTATATATATAAGTTCCAGTCACTCTTTCATTGCCATGGATCTCATTTAGAGCTCAGAGATTCTGGTGGAGCCGTTTGCTCGATCCTTACTATTAGAGACTCCTACGGGAGAAGATTCGACAATTACACACTGGTGTTGGTAGTGTGAGCTTACTTTAGGAGGCGAGATATTTATATGGGATATTATAGTAGTGGAATCAAACAATTACAACATCATCTTGGGTATGTAATGGTTATTTATAGTCCATGCTCAGATTAACTGTATTAGGTGCAATGAGTGGTGTGTCTACACAGATTGGGCTAGGTTTTCATTCGCCGGTGAGTAGGGAACCTTTTCAGCATAGGATGGAATTACCCATAGGAGGGTGCAACTGATCAAAAAATAGGGTTCTAGCCTTACCCATGGAGTAGTTGATGTGGGGGGTTTGATCTATCCTGTAGTGGTGGACTAGTATGCCGATTTCTTCCCTAATGATGTCCCGGGACTACCTCCTCATAGAGAGGTGTAATTATGCATTGACTTGTACCATGGGATGACACCGAAATCTTCAATAGCATATAGTATGGCTCCCATGGAGCTTCTTGAGTTACGGGTACAACTGGAGGACTTGTAGAGGAAGGGGTTCATAAGGCCTAATTTTTCTCCATATGCAGCCCCAAATTTTTTCTCTAAGATGGAAGATGAGAGTTTGAGTCTTTGTTTAAATTATTGGTGCCTGAAATAGGAGACCATGAAGAACAAGTATCCACTCCCGAGGATTGATGATATTTTTGATTAACTAAAGGGAGCTCATTGGATTTTGATGATATAACTCAGATCAGGCTATCATCAGCTCAGGGTACTAGATGAGGATGTGTAGAAGATGACCTTAAGGTGACAGTATGGACACTATGAGTTCTTGGTTTTACCATTCAGCATGACCAACAACCCTTCAATGTTCATGGATCTCATGAACATAATCATCCGGCCATACCTTGATCTCTTTGTGGTGGTCTTTATCGACGATATCTTGGTGTACCCAGCGATTGAGTAGAAGTATTCCTATCATCTGTAGATTGTATTGGATACACTATAAGAGAACCAAATTTATGATAAACTCTTGAAGTGCTAGTTCTGGATACGAGAGGTCCACTTTCTAGGAAACATTATCTTGGAGGATGGAGTTGTGGTGGATTCGAAAAAGATAGAGGCTGTACTTTCTTGGAAGCCATCCAAGAGTGTGATCGAGGTGTGGAGTTTAATGGGGTTGGTTGGGTACTACCAGAGATTCGTACCTGACTTTTCTAGAGTTTTGGCACCCTTTTCAGCATTAACAGAGAAGGGAAAAACTTTCGTATAGATGGAGAGATGCTGGTAGATTTTTCAAGAGATGAGGTAGAGACAAATGAGTGCCCCCATCTTCAGGATACCAAAAGAGGGCTTTGGGTATGTAGTCTACTATGACGCATCAGGGAATAAACATGGATGTGTCCTGATGTAAGATAAAGCAATGATTGCTTATGGTACATGGAATCTGAGATAGCATGAGCTGAAATATGCTACCCATGACCTGGAGTTAGCAGCAGTGTTCTTCGCCTTGAAGATGTGGTGACACTACTTGATGGGAAAACGTTTTAAAGTCTACTATAATAATAATATCCTCATTTATATCTTCTCATAGAAGGACCTGAACATGATAAAATGATGATGGATAAAGTTCCTCCATGACTAAGAATTTGAAATAGTCTATACTCCAGGGAAGGGGAACATAGCAGCAGACGCACTCAGCAGGAGGTCTGGTATACAATTGCTGAGTGAGGCGACAGAGCAGGTAGTCGCGTTACAGATATCCTTTGTGGACAGATATAGAGTAGCATACCACTAATCTATGACTGTCACTTCCCCACTTCTTCATCAACTACAGGAGGCACTGCTTGGGGATGTTGAATGCAAGGTTTGATGTGCTCATATATCCATAGGACATGAACTTGAGGGATTTTCTAAAGGTGGAGATCACCTCATCATCTCCAGATGATGAAACATAGTCCCAGTGGCACTACAGGATGAGGTGTTGAGGGAGTTCTATACATTCCCTCCAGTGATATATCGTAGTGTAGCGAAGATGTACCTGGACCTCTGACATCTGCACTGGTGTCCAGGGATGAAGAAGGTAGTGGAAGAGTTTGTTTCACGATGCCTCACTTGTCAGCAAGTGAAGGACGAGCATCATGTTCCAACTGACCTAGCACAACCACTAGAGGTATTGGAGTGGAAGTGGGATGGTATCTCCTGGGAATTTGTGACTGGGCTACCACAGACCTCCATGGGACATGATTCCATCTGGGTGATCATTGACTAACTCACCAAGTCGGCCCACTTCCTACCCATCCAAGAGTAGGGATCTGTAGAGGCATTTGTGATGCCTTTATGTAAAAAAGATTGTATGACTTCATGGGGTGACATCAGAGATCGTATTTGACTGTGATGCATGTTTTACATCTTGGATGGGAAAAGGATTACAGGAGGCATTTGGGACCCATCTACATTTGAGCGCCACATTTCATCCTCATATGAATTGTAAGACAGAGTAAACCATTCAGACAATGGAGGATGTGCTTCGTTCTTGCATCCTATATTTTTGTTGTAGTTGGGAGGATAAATTTCCCTTGGTAGAGTTCACATAAAATAGTATCTAACACTCCAGCATTGGTATGGCACCATTTTAGGCCTTGTACGGTTGACCCTAAAGATCACCTCTATGCTAGACAGAACCAGGGGAGTCAGCACTTACGGGTCCAAAGATGGTACATGCTACTATTGAGAATGTGCAGATCATCCACGAGTAGATGAAGACTGCACAGAGCAGACAAATGTCTTATGTTGATAGGATACAGAGACCTTTTGAGTTCGAGGAGGGATACCATGTCTTCATATGGGTCTCACCTTGATGAGGTTTGCGAAGATTTGGCCAGGGTGGCAAGCTATCTATGAGGTTCATTGACCCTTAGAGTTGGAGAGGTGGCATATCACCTAGCTCTTCCCCCACAGATGAATCAGGTGTATGATATTTTTCATGTGTTGGAGCTAAGGATGTACATGCATGATACATCACAGGTTATTGACTAGGGTGAGCTGGACATTTATGATGGGGATACTTTTATGGAGGTTCTAGTGAAGATGGAGGATCGACAAGAGCGGGTACTTCCTAGACAATCAATACCTCTGGTGCTTGTTCTTTTGCTGCACGGGGACCTGCATGAGAGTACATGGTAGCGGGAGGCTTAGATTCATGCTCATTACCCCCATTTGTTTCCTTTTCCAATTTTGTGGCTTTTTGTGATAAAAATACCTTAGATGGGGAGAATGTAATGACCCAAATTTTCCATGTAATTTCTTTTTATTATTATATGGAATTATTATGAGTCTAAAAAAATTTACATCACGTGATTTGAAGGCTTGATGTGCCTAGAATTAATTTATGAACTTTTTATATGGTATATTTAGTAAATGCGTGAGAGAAATTTTTAAACATTTGAACCGGTGTATGGATTAAAAAACTGGAGGCTCCATTGAATCCATAGTTCCAGGATTCACTTAAGGGAGGCTTCACTTCGACCGTAGTAGGTCGGGAGAAAAAGATAGATTTTGGACTTTTAAAAGAATAATAAAATAACAATGTTACATAATTTCTCTCCTTTTTCTTTTCCTCCAATGGGCAAGCAGCGGTGGTGTGACCAACGACACATCAATCCATTAAATGGCTTGACTCCCCTTTATACATGTAACCACACCGTTGGAATTAGGTTGGTTCATTAATTAAATGAATGCCATTAATTCCACGTGTGTTACTCACCCTCCCCCTCTCCTATTTATATGAAGCTTGGGGAGGGTTATTGGTTGGGATTGACCAAGCTTCGATGCTCTGAAAGAGTACCGCCATGCCAAACACTTAGGAAATGAGACCAGTTCTAGTGAGCAGTGATGAGCACCATTGAATCACGATTAGACGAAAATGATGAGGGAGTTCCATCCATCGACGTTAGAAAACATCTCTTCCAGGTAGGGGGTTTATTTTGAATTTTTCTTTGATGAATTAAATTTCTCTCCCACTAATTATCATTTAACACAGAGGGAGTGGGAAAAACGAACAATTCATGGACCCTTTACCGCTTCATTCTTGATTTAAAATCCAAGGAACAATTTCCAACTCGACGACAACACACAATAGAGGGTCATTCTAGGATGATAGAAATACGGGAGATCCATAGGCGTAGACGGTACCATGAATGGACACCAGGCCATGTCCAGTGGCCCATAAAAGAAACCACCAACGCGCCATGTTGGTGGCCACCGGTTGTGGCTGGAGCAGACCTGTGGCAACCAGACGGGGGTGTGGGAAGGCAGCACGCCACGGGGACCGAAGGCGGCCGGCCTGAGTTGGCCATGTGGGATAAGGGTGGTGCTCGTAGGCACTTCCGATGGAAGTGGCCACGACTAATAAGCAGTGGTAGGAAGGTATGGCGCGGTCTGCACCGTGCTGCGTTGGAAAAACCCCAATCGGCCAAATAGCTGACCATTAATTACGACAGGGCAGCACCCCAATGGCTAGTGAATGTCCCTAAAAGCGTGGGGATAGCGGGAAACAAAATTATGCCTCAAGGATGGATGCAACAGTCCACCTTCGGGCAGACCGAACTGGCATGGGCTGGATAAGTGGACCTGACTAGCCCAGCGGGTCGGACCGGTAGCTCGGCGGGCCAGTGCGGGTGGGCTGATCCAACCATGGCCTGAGCCTGTGAATAGAACCGGGCCGAGCCTGATGGGTTTGACCCAATGAACCATGCTAAATCTTAATAGGTCAGACTAAATTGGGGTCAGATAGACCTCGGGACCCATTGCGTCAGGCCAGTCTGATTGCATCAGACTGGGCCCAGACCCAACCAGTCCTCAGAAAAATAAATTCCCGTAACTGACAAACCAAGTGTCTATTTGACACTCCATCAGTGGAGTTTGGATCTCTTTAGGGAAGAGGCCCATTTGGCATAGTCTAACAAGACAGACTGAGCCGGGATGGACTGATATGCGATCACCCCCTGTTTCACAAAAAGAGATTTAACTAACAAACCAGGCGTCAGATTAATACACCTTCTATGGGATAAGGACCATAGTGACAAGGTGTTCCTTTTGAGATACTCCATGAGAGTTTTGGAGAAAGTTGGAGTACAACCGATTTGGATCAACTCCGAATCCAACCAGGTCCTCAACACTATAATTCCAATAACTTAGAGACCAGATGTTTGGTTAAGGGGCCGCCTTTTGCGTTGGGATGCTTATGACATGAAATATCATCAGGACAATTCATCATGCAACTTCATGCTAGTTGAAATATGACCAATGGATTGAGGAGAAGATCTCATAGAATCAAGCGTACTATGAGTGGGAATCTAGTGGCTGACTGTGAGGTGGAGGTTCGAGACAAATCATACGTATGTTATTACTGAGAGATCTTGTGTGGGTCAACACCTATCGATTTTTTATGGGTCATATCTTGTGTGGGTTAGTGCTCAGCGATCTTGTGTGGGTCAGCGCATATCGATCCAATGTGGGATAGATCATGTGTGGCCTAGTTCCCAGCAATCCTGTGTAGGACAGCGCATGCTGATCTTGTGTGGGTCAGATCGTGTGTGGGTCTTGCGGGGGTTAGCACCTATCGACTCTCAGCGGGTCGGATCTTTTGGGGTTAATTACAGGGGTTGGTACCTATAAATACTATGTGGGTCAAAATCTGTATAGTCTGCAGTAGAACCTCTTGATAGAATAAGATGATCCAGCTTTGCGACTGATCATCTTTACTTCTATACTTCACTAATACCTGGTTTGAGTTGTGACTCTGTTTGAGCTGTGTTTATTGACTTGAACTTTATGAATGAGATCATGATTTGTGGTTTGGCTTTGTGGAATTCTGTGAGACCTTAGGGGGTCTCAAGGTCTTTACAATGTATTGTTATACTCACACATGTACGGGCTTCATCTGTAGCTTGTTGTGTCTAGTGAAGATGACAAGTAGATGGGATGAGACTTGATAGGGCCAGGACCAGGCCGTATATAAAGGAGATTGGATGACATGGAGAGCAGTGGAGATGAGTTGTACATACCCTTCTGGTAGGATCCTTAGTTGATAATATATGAGCTTTTTTATATTTTTAATTGAACTTGTACCTTTCAGTTGGGCTTGTATTCTAGCCCCTTTACTTTCAGCACACTTTTTACTACAACACTTTACCCAGTGGTTGTTTTTTGTTGAGTTCATGGATTATGTGGCTATACAGGTATAAAAGAAAATGCCATCCCATTATGGTGATACACCTTTCCAATGCTAGTCGTATGCCCCTAGCCAATGGAAGGTGGGCTTGGGTTAGTCAAGACACGGGCCCCAGGGGACGAGTCATGACAAAGCGCAGGCTGGCATGGGTGTTCCAATCCACACCCAGCGGGTGGGGACAACTGCGTTCTGGGCCCACAAACTGAATAGGTATGACCTCTATGGGATGGACCTAGTGATCCAGGCCACCCTTTAATGGTTCAGACTTGGGCGGAGTCTGATATACCATGAGACTCGTTACGTCGGGCCGGTCTGACCGAGTCAGACCAGGCCCCAACCCAACTGGTCCTTAGATAAATAAAAACCAATAACTGACAAACCAAGTGTCTGTTTGACATGCCGTTAGTGTAATTGGGATCTCTTTGGGAAAGCAGTACCTTTGAAATATTCTAGAGGGCTGGATTGAACTGGGCCAGTTTGAGGTGCGATCACCCCCATTTCACGGAAAAGTATGCAACTAAAAGACCAGGCGTCTAGTTTACATGCCATATATTGTGTTAGAAACCATAGGAAGAGGTTGTGATTTTGAAATAATCCATGAGATTTTTGGAAAAATATTGTGTACTATCGGGTTGGATTGACTCTGAATCCAACTGGGCCCTTGGCACTAAAATGAAAATAACATAGAGACCTGATGTCTGGTAGACACGCCGTCTTTTTCATTGTGACCCTTATCACATGACAGATCATCGGGTTACATCTTCATGTAACTTTGAGCTGGTTGAAATTCGACCAATGGATTGAGGAGAGGTTCTCCCATAATCAAGAATTCTACGAGAGGGAATCTAGCGACTGGCAGTGAGGCGGATGTTGGAGATAGATCATACAGAGGTTAGTACCGAGAAAACCTGTGTGGGTCAGCACTTATCGATCCTGTGTGGGTCAGATCCTATGTGGGTTAGTACTCAAAAATATTGTGTGGGTTAGAACATACCAATCATGTGTGGTTCAGATCCTGTGTGGGTCAGAGCTCAGTAATCCAGTGTGGGTCAGCGCATACCGATCCTATATGCATCAAATCCAATGTGGGTCTTGCGGTGGTTAGTACCTATCGACTCTGGGCGGGTTGGATCCTATGTGGATCATTGCAGGGGTTAGTATCTATCGATATTTTGTGGGTTATACTTCCTATGGTCAGCAACAATACCTCTTGATAGAATAATATGATCTAGTTTCGCGACTGATCATGTGTACTTCTATACTTCACTAATACCTGGTTGGAGCTGAGACATTGTTTGAGCTGTGTCTATTGCTTTGGGCTTTGTGATTTAGATCATGATTTGTGGGTTTCCTTTGTGGAATTCTATGAGACCTTAGGGGGTCTCGGGGTCCCTACTGAGTATTTTTATAATCACCCCTGCATAGGCGTCACCCACACCTTATTGTGTTATGTGTAGACAATGAGCAGCTGGGCTGAGGCTTGAGGGAGCTAGGACCAAGCGGTACACGGAGGAGATGGGTTGACGTTGAGTGCTGTGGAGATGATCTGTACCTACCCTTCAAGTAGGATCCCTGGTGAACAATCCCAGAGTTGTTATCTCTTTTCAGTTGTACTTGTAAATTTCTGTTGGGATTGTATTCCTGCCCCTTTACTTTCAGTACACTTTTTACTACACCAGTTTACTTCATGGTTCCTTCTTGTTGTGTTTTTGGATTGTGTGTTTATACAGGTTTAAATGAAATACCTTCCCATTATAAGGATACACCTTTCCAGTGCAATTCACCTGCCCCTAGCCTCTGGAAGGCGGACATGGGGTAGTCAGGTCATAGGCCCCGTTGGACGGTTCGTGATACCAAATGTGACAACTGGGCCCTGGTGATAGAAAATTTACCTCGCATTAACACAGTTGTGGGTTACTTAACCACCAGGTACCACAAGTTTCTTGGCACCAAACCACCAGGTACCACCAGTAGCCCTACAGACATGTGGTCCCCACAGTGGGGCCCACCCATGTGCCTGAACGGGTCGTCTGACTAATGACAGTCCCCAAAGGATAACACATATCCTTTCTAGTGTGATTTGTCCCCACTCACACACACCTTGGAAGGTCAACCATGCTGATCCCTACTCCCAGACAAGCATGCTTAACTGTGGAGTTCTAATTAGATAGGCTCCAAGAAAGGAAGTTTCACCTTTTGGACATGAGTCATATCATTTATCCATTTAACCATTTAACCATTATGGGGTGTTAAAATCACCCCCTTAGAGAACAATGTCCTCGTTGTGGTCCCTACATCTTAACCCAGGTAGTGCACCGCACTTAAGGCTAGGTACCAGCTCTAATAACAAATGTGAGAACTGGGCCCTCAGTGATAGCAAAGACACCCCACCTTAACACGACCGTCAGGTCTTGAACCACAATGTACCACTAGTTTCCCCACAGACACGTGGTCCCCACACTGGGGCCCACTCACGTGCTTGAACATGTCATCTAACTAATGACAATCCCCACAAGCCAGCACATGTACTTTCTAGTGTGATTTTTCCTCACTCACACACACCATGGGTAACTTTCCAGATGGTCACCCATCCTGATCACTACTCTAGGCCAAGCATGCTTAACTGTGGAGTTCTAATCAAAGAGTCTCTCGAAAAGGAAGGTGCACCTTGTTGACATGAGTCATATCATTTATCCATTTTACCCTTTATCATTTGGGGGTGTTATAGATGTCATTGTTTTATATAATTCATTTCTAGTATATGGCCACTATTTAGGTTCTAAATGGACTTTCCCTTATTTTTTATAAATTTTCAATGAACTAAAACACCTTTTAAGTGGTTAGATTATTTCATAAATTAATTGGATTGACCTGATCATTTTTAAATGACCAATGAACTAATTACCATTTTAGTGAATGGATTTATTATTTAATGGAATTTTCCCAGGTAGGTAAATTCTCAATTGATAATGACACCTTATATGTGTCTCTTGAACCATGTAAAATTAATTTCTAGTATTTATTTAATTAAACTGAATGTATGAAATTTATTATCTTGTTCAAGACCACATTATCTACTTAAATTTATTAAATAAATAAATTGAAATGGATTTTAGTTGGTTGGTATAACGACAAGTCTATTTATATTCATGAAATTGTGACTTATGTTAATTGAGTGATTTTTTTAAATGAAATGAAATTTAAAGTGTGGAAAGGCCGCACTGACTACCAGATGATTAAGTAAATGCTTGATTGAACTATAGTAAATGGAACACCTTTCTTATAATGGGTTTATTTAAAAGTAAATCTTGAGAGGAACTCCCATATGGGTATATATTATAAATATGATTATGCACTGATATTGGTTATGGAATGATGGTAACATATCATTTGAGCTTGGAGGTATCATGATCCCTTACATCAGGAGTTGATTCATGTTATCTCACACAATTTAAATTTCTGGGATGATCAGTATGACTCCCCACATTCGCAGGTGAGTGCTGGAATTACAGTACACTCACCACTTTCTTGAGTGTTGACATGATGGAACACTCACCATCTCAAGTGATGAGTATTAAATATCCCACTCATTATTAGATGTAGGGAATGTACCCTTTTTCTTGAGATTATATCCCCATTTTTTCCACTTATCTATTACTGAGTTATGCCTCGGTCTAACCAAAAACTAATATTCCATGTAAATGGCCACATACATCAACATGTACTTAGTTTATATAGGTGTAAGAAATATATAAATATACTATATATATATATATATCATTAATATATAAATTTAATTAAAATAAATATATGTATATATATATATTTGTTGATCAGGCATCTTATTTCGGTCGTGATCTAAATCAGGTAGAGTCAACCGGATTTTCTATTGGAACATTAGTCGTCTGCTATTTATTTAAATATTCAGCACTATTTTTTATCCACAGAACCTTTACATTATTTTACATATTATTCATAGAATATATTCAGTTGAAGACAACATGGTTTGTAACCTATTGGGATTTATATCCAACACCCTTATCATACCACCATTGTATTAGAGTACCCGAGTAGATCTTATGTTTGTAAGACTATCGATTATTTCTTCTATTGTTTTTCTTATACCTATGAGTTAGGAGCACAAGACTAAGCTGGAGCTCAGGATGCCCATGGATATTTCCATCAGGGACATTTCTATCTTTTCTTTATTTATGTATTATACTGAATATTATTTTTTATTGGTATATTGTTTAGTTTTGTAATATCATCGAGAAATACATGTATTGTTAAACATTGGTGTTGTCCATATGTTATATTTTGTTGATTATTATTCATTTATTTATCTATCATTATTATATTGTTACTTCCACTGTTTTCTGTTGATTATTATTTAGTATTACCATTTTTTTACTATGATATATGTGTATAGCCTCTTTACTATCTCCTCATTAGACCCTTGTTTCTTGTTGGCACCCTCTAGCATATGGGGAGGTGTGTTTGTGGCTATATAACCCACTGGTCCAGCTACCATCATAGTGGTAAGTTGGGTTAGTATGTTAAAATGTTGTATCAAAGTTGGTATTTTCTTTATCTTGGTGTTTTAAACTGGTAGACAGAAGATTAGAGATGTGTTACCACTTGGTAAATAGCGGTGTTTTGGACTGAACACCCCACCCATAGGCAAAAATCTATGTGTCGAGGTCTGATATATATTTTATTGTTATTTGATAGTAAAGTTGATTTCAATTTGACCTTAATTGATTTGTGTAATTTTCTATATTTAATGATTTGTTAATTTTTTTTTCAATTTTAACCTTAGACTGGTATGGAATGGATGAATCATTACATTAATAATTATAGGAACATATATATTCACATACCATGTATTTTCATTTTTAGAATGAGGGAAAATTTTATTGTGTGTCTTCGGTGTTATGCCATAATTTTTTTATCTTTATCATTCCAAATTATATAACATGCTTAGCTAAATATATTCCATGGTGTCTTGTTATTTAGAATTTTATTTCCCATGTATCATGATCATGTTCTTGCTATCAATCTATATATATTTATTGATTTTGATAGAATGCAATTTCTATTTGTTTATATAAATGTTTTCATGGGCTAAGTATATGGGATAAAACTAAACATGATCCATTTTTTATTTGTAATGTGTATTTTCACCTTATGATTGGGAAACATTAACCCATGACATTTAAACATCAATGATATTTAGTTGTCCTTTAATACCATTTTTAAAATGAATAGGTTTCATGATTTTGGATTTTAAATTTTGATTAATTTCAATTTATAGGTGGAAAATTCCAACCTGTAATGTGTATGGGAACTTTATTAATTGGTATATGGACACCCATATAAAAGATCCATTATACATATTACCATGATATATTTTAAATGGATAAAATAAAAATTCTATTAAATTTTGATATGGAAAGTTTTGTTTTCTTTATAAAGTATTGTGACTCTATCATAGGGGCATGCATATTATTATGATTAAAATCTTGAATTCACAACAGGATCCATGTAGGTCAGTTGGGATATGATTTTTATGATATAAATTTCATTGTGTGTTTTAAAAATTATGATAATTTAAAAAATTATTGTTTTGCATCTTGATGAACTGAGGATGGATTAATAGGCCCATCATTGGTCGACTTATCTTTTACCAAGTGATTTTATATTTTAATTAGTACTTTATGATATTATTTAATATCTGAAACATTTACATATTGAATGTGAATCAATGTAATGACATGGAAATTTAAACCGCACCAGTGTCTTTGGTTTAATCCATTTTGTAAGTGTAGTTTAATATTTTAATTATGTTTCCTTGGAAAATAAATGTGAGCATTTTCCATTGGAATTTGACTTTTTATATATGAGAGAATTGATAGGATCTTGTGCCTAGAGACTTTTCGGTTGGCCTAACATATTGATAGGGTTGATGCTTTTGATCATGTGAGTGGCTATCCCAAGGTAGGTAGCACCCTTAGAGTCTTAGTTCCTTGCAAAATTCCGTGAAATTTCTATCAAATATTTCATTCCAAGTGTCATTTTACCTATTGGGAAACATAGAAACTAAATGAAATCCTTGTTT
Source organism: Viscum album (assembly GCA_963277665.1). Lineage (NCBI taxonomy): Eukaryota > Viridiplantae > Streptophyta > Magnoliopsida > Santalales > Viscaceae > Viscum > Viscum album. The sequence continues at coordinate 62,348,094 of OY728165.1, read as the reverse complement.
AGATGGGTGATTAATGTCTCAATGAACCTTGTTATACGTGTAATCATTGATTAATACACTATTTTAGTAGGTTAGACATGGTGAGGGAATGGTTGGATACTTAATTGGCCTTGCCCGCATGTTTCATTTTACTGGGTGACTTGGGAGGTCATCAGTCTATTTTATAATATTATGGAGAAATATGAATCTACATTAAATATCTTACATTTACCACCTCTTAGTTGAATTCATAGGGAGGAAAGACTATAGATAATATCAAGGATGTTTCCTCTTGATTATAAAACATTGGGGTAGTGCACATCGATATACACAGTATTATCGATTTACTAAATGGAATATTGAACTTATTGAGTTCAATGAAATTGTTGAGCCCTGAGTTTTTGAGTATGTTCTAATTTTATCTTCAGTGTAGATTTTCCTGGATGTTAAATGAATAAAATTCGTCACAATTCTCAGAATGGATTTTTAAGATAAATTGGTTTTCTGAAATATGAGCTAGTTTAGTTTTGGTTCTCTTACCAAATGATTAATATTTTATGTATGTTAAAGGTGAATCTGATTATCCATGCTTATGAGAGACTGGTCTAACATTTTTTTGAAAATCTATGACACTCCTATGGTGGGGATTTCACATCCGTTTTAGTTTTTATGTGTCGGTTCTTTCTATGAATCATGATATTGATGTTAATGGCTATGTCTGTAACCAATGACAATCATCGTTGGTATTGAATAGACATTGGTGGTTGAGCTTGAGCGATCATGAAATGGATTGGGTGGTAATGGATTTTGATCGATTAATAATGATGCATTAGTCGGTGAAGTTGATCTTCTATCAAAGAGTTAAGAAGGCGTGGTTCGACTGATATTCTTGAAACCCATTCATATCTTATTAGGTTAATTTTATTTTAGAGATGAACATGTCTCCTATCTTTAAATTTTCCTCGATACACTAACATATCATTAGTCTTACATTGTGAAAATGATTTAAAATCTATTGGGCTTGATACATGACCTCTCTCAGAGTTGTACACTAGATGTCTGGGTTTTATTAAGGAATGGATAGATTAGAGTGATACATGGGTTCCTAAGTAAGAACACCTTGGATGGACTCTTGGACATCGGTATTTCTCTTCTAACATGGCTTCCAGGTAGATGCCACTCCGATTTTAATGATTTATTATAGGTGGATGTCTTATCCTTGTACTAAATTCTTTTTTGTAAACATGGAGTATGGATTACCTTGAATTAGTTCCTTGGACTCCTGTTTAATGAATCTGAGGTTATCTCAGACTTGTAGTCCGGAATGGAGGGGTTGTTTTAAGGGTAAATATTCCAATGGAATGTATCTGTAATAAACCCATGTTCATGTTGGGGAAAAAAATTCTAATGTTGAAGTGATGGATTGATCAATTACCATCCCCAAATGTTATGTACTGATTTTGGTGAATGTGATTTTAATATATGTGATATATCTTGGTGAAAGGTATCCTATTTCGATTTGTAATATGACATCCATCTATGCCAGAAATTTATTATAATGTCCGAATGGAGTGTATTGTCTTTTTTCCCTTCTTGTTGAATTTTTACAGTCAAAAGGAACAATTTAAAACAATATTGCTGGGCTGAATAAAGTGTGGTTTTAGGGGCCAACTATGTCATCCAGTAAATCATGTGTGACCATTTTTAGTTTGGTCAAGCGGGATCCAATCATTTCCTAAAGTGAGTCTCCTGTTATATTGTTAGAATTAATCAGATTATACAAGCTAAATAAATCACATTAGGAGAGTCACTAGAATTATTAGGGTTTTCTTTTTATGAAATTTAGATGGTGAAGGTATAGTTTCATAGAATTAGGACCTTATTAATTGTTAATTCCTATGGTGGAGAGTAACATCATCCATATATTTATAAATATGATTATGTGATTATGTATCTAATTAAACGATCTTAGATAAGAAAAATATTAATTCTTCAATTGGGAAAAGTGTGTTGGCTCAGGTTTTAAAGGCTTAAGTGCCATTTTCTTATGTATTTCTCATAGGTGCATTAGGAATTTGGAAAGAAAACGTGAAAATTTGAATGATACTTCATGAGAATTGTATGTTAGTTGCTGTATTCATTATTACACAAGGATATTCATGTATGATAAGTTTTAATGTGGAGTATTTTCAACAAACCATGTTTTTTAGCTAAGGTAAAATACTATGGGAATTTGAATTTTGGAGTTTAGAGGACGGGTCGTTCATTGAACTTAGCATTATAATGTAATTATAATAGTTGTAGGAATTCAAAATGTTTATTTAGACTTCAGTAATGGGATGAAGTGTTCATCGGGTTTCTTGTTGAGATTCAAGAGTTTTGATCCCCAAAAATAACTTGTTTGGGTAGTTTTCATAGGGGAGATGGTTTTTTTGAAATTGTGCAGCCTCCAGCAACAAACCATGAAACCTTTACCAAAATAGAAGATGTTCCCACATGGGCTGTGAAATGTTTTCCAAAAACATGTGCCCATCTGACATTTTTAGTGACACATAGGTAGTATTCACACACTATTCATTGAATTTTTTGTGCATAGTTTGTCAAACCTTGCGGGAAAACTATGCAAGGTGGGTTGCTTTTGTAGTGGGAGTTGTACAGTTGGTACAGAGTTTGGCCAATTGACACCACCAAACCATGCAACCCAGTTCCAAGGGTAAAATTATAAATTTTACATTAATGAAACTTATTTACCCCTTTTCTTTTTTCTGCATTTTCCTTTAGTGGGTGTGATATCCACCTGTTCTCTATAGGACTCATCTGATGACTAACCAATGATTTAATGGATATCCATTATATACCATCCAATTTAAGCATCTTTGATCTCTATTGATATAAATCAGTTTGATCTACATTCTTATTGTGTCATTCCTTATTTAGTTTGGGCTCAACTATATTATTTTTATGTGAGATAATTTTCTCTATTTTCTGGGAAAATGGTTGTTTTATCGATTCATTAAAAAAATTGAATCAAACCTTGATATTGGATGAGTGGAACATCTTAAGAATGTGGTAGGTGTTCTAAATATTTATCCTAATTTTTTATTTAAATTTTTAATAGTTATTCTATGCATCAAGGTGGAATTTTTTGAGCATCTCCTTTAATTTAGTTCTCCATAAAAAATATACTAATGCATCTAGCTGCACTCCCTATGATCTTTGTTTTTTTATATTGATGATGAAAACCTCAATCAAGAAAACCCCTGGGTTTTCCATCTGTAATTCTTAAATTATAATTAAAAAATGGGTACAACCGTGAAAGAGGCACACACGCAAGGAAGAAAATTACATTAAATTGCAAGTCCGTGGAATTGAACCCGTGACCTGCCCCTCCTCCCCAAACCCTTACCACCCCAACACCAACGGTGGGGCATAATTCACCAATTATAATTAATTGAACAAAATCTTGTAATTCCTCTTATGCATTTGGATTGGAATATTAATAGATTTTCCCCATGGAATGTTTTACACATACGTTAATGGAACTTCGTAAGTGATGTGCTGAACATTATAATTTATTTAAAATGTTTGATTGTTTAATTTCAAAATTTATATTTTGGTCAATTGAAATGTTAATAATGAATATGTTTGATAATTTATTAAAGTATTTCTCTGATAAACAATGTTATGTTTTGTCCGTAAAACCCCTTGGATGAGGTGAAATGTCTTATAAATTGAAAAGTTTTGTTTAGTTAACGCTATCTTACTTCACATTATGACTTGGTGTTTCTCTTTCATTTGATTCCATTTTTTAATATTAGCCATGTCCAGTGCATGTAATCGATTTATGTTATAAATGGTTTCCCCCTTTTATGTATAAATGACCAATGAACCAAGGCACCTCCTGAGTGCTTGGACCATTTCATTATTTGAATGGATTAAAGAACTCTTATCTAAATAGACAATAAACCTAGAACCTATTAAGTTCTTGTCATTCTCCTTAAATGGGATTTTCCCTAGTAGGTAAATGGCTAATTGATAATGAAACATTCTAAGTGTCTCTTTAACCTTTTCTAATTAAATCCAATGTTTTATTTAATTAAATGGAATTTATGAAATTGAATAGAATGTCAATGAAAAATTTACATATAGGATTGTATTAAATGAATAAATTGAAATGGATTTTAATTTGGTGGCATGACCACACACTTTTTTATAATTATATGAGAATGAATTATGTGAAATGTTAAATTTTTTTAAATGAAATGAGATTGAAAGGGTGTTAAGGTCACACTTTACAACATTATTAAGAACATGCATGATTGAATTGTAGTAAATGGAATTCCGTGTTTATAATAGGATTATTTAAATGTAAAACATTAGAGGTACTACCTCATAGATATTTATTATAAATATTATTATTCCTTGTTATAGGCTGTAGAATGATTTTACACGATCTGTTAAACATTGAGGTATCACACTCCCTTGCATTATGTGTTGAGTCATAGAGTCTCACACAATGAATAATATTGGGATAATAGGAATGACGGAAAACATTACTGAGTCAGTGTGGGAATGAAATCACACTAACAACTTTATCGAGTGTTGATATGACGACACACTCACCATATCAAGTGAAGAACATGAACTCAGACACACATTATGATATATTTGGAATGTACCCTTTGGCTTGAGCTTTTAGGCTCATTCAGATTTGTTACAGATTACTATAATATTCCCCTGTCTAGGTAGAAACTAGTATTCCAGTTATATGGCCACATACATCTACACACACTTGGTTAATATATGTGGATGAACTGTTTAAATTTACTATATATAAAATATTCACATATATATATATATATTTCCTCATTATTTATCTTATTTTATCTATGATCTAATGCAGGGAGAGTTGTCCAAGTGTCGTATTGGATCCTGAGAAGACTTCTGATTATTTATTTATTCATCAATGTTTATTATCTATTCTCCATGAACACTTCTTAACATATTATTCATGAACTACATTCATTTATTGACACCATGGGTCAAAACCTACTAGGATTTATATCTCACACCATGCTTGGGTTTCCATTTCCATGGGGTATTGTAATGACCTGGACCCTCCTGGTCCATTTCTTTGACAAATCCTAAAGATCGAGTCATTTTGGAGACCATCAGTGACTCATTGAGGAGTTTTCCAAATTTTAGATTGAATGAATGGAGGCACCGATCGGCATTGGTGCTTGGGTATCAGTGCTAGTGTGATGGTGCCAGGGTGTCTTTAACTCTCCCATCAGTGAGTAATTTCCAATTTCTCATGGACTTTTAAGTTTTTCTCCCGTAACATCTCTTTAAACATAAAAGTGTTTTAATGCATCTTTTAAAGTGATTTAATCCCGTTTTAAATCCCAAAAATGATATTTTAAATCCCTTAAGAGTCGGGGGGACCCTTATTTTACCAAAATGTATGGCCTCTTTGTTGGTTTCATACCCTTTTCAACATGTTTCAGTTTTTCTAGTATTTACAGTTTCACCACTGTTACATGTTTTTCTTCCCTTAACGTTAATATATACACTCACAACCACCCACTGGTCTATCTCCACCGTTTATGAAGAGAATTATTCAATATTAATTAATTCTAATGTGTGAACCCATTGAGTCCTTTGGTTGAGACACGATACGATTTTTACATAATTATAAATGGTCTTCTTGATTTTAGGATTTGAACTCTTCTTAAGATTAGATCCTCTATTCCTTCTTCATTTTCATTTCTCTAAGTGCACCTCACGACTTCCTCCTGAGAAAAATCCTACATCCAAGATAAATCCCTTCCCACTCAGCCTTGAAATTGTTTCTACAAGTTACACATTCCTTGTTCTTGGTAAAATAAGGAACTTTGATCTTTTATCATCCATGTATGAGATTTTCCTTTTTCTCTCTTTACTGTGCATCATGCGGGGTGGATGTGATGATGTTACCTAATGAAAAAGATTAAATAAAGTTTAAAGAAGATAATGAATGGAATTTTTAATATTAAAGGGGTGGTAAATATGTTGATGTCATTGTATTTTATGTTGTGAAATGTATTGCTTGTGTCCAATGAAAATCATGGCTATTGGTGGTCCTTTCATACGCACTAATGAAGCTCTTTTTTCTAGATAATCATGTGATTAAAAAACTGTAGCATTGAAACTGATTAATCATGTAAACTTGGTTGACTAAATGGATGCTTGATAAATAATAACCATTGTGTTATCACCCCCAATAACCAAATGGAAGGAAGGAACTCAATGAACAGTGTTGGATAAATATGAGAACCCCCTTTCTCTATTCCGTTTATATGCATGGTTGTTATGTTTAATGTTCATGGGGTGATATATAGGGGAATGGAATTTCTTATTGATAGGATGTTGGTTGTGAATTTGAGGCTATGTGGTGCTAATGGTATATGTTCTGGATTTGGTATGTTGGGGTGTGATTTGGTTCCAGTACTTCGATGGATCTCACAGATCCCATTTTGATGTTGTTACTTACAAGATAACTGGGAGTGAATGATTAAACACCTAAATGGATTTTTTCCTTCTGTTATTATTTTGGCTAGTGGTTAAGCATTTTAGTTTCCTGGTAGTGAATAAATATTTAAAAGAAATCACTTGAACCTGATAATGAGAATCGGTACAATGGGAAACTTTTTTCCAAAAATGGGTTGTTCTCTGGTTTTGGCTGTGGTGTACTTGTGCATGCATGGATAGAAGCAAGAGTGGTTGTGTATGGGAAGATTATTGGTTTCGGGACCCTTAGGTTGGGATGAGTTCATTTTTACCTATATGAATAAAATTTAGTCCTTGTGTTTCTTATACACACTCCACCCATGTTGAGAACATCATGCCGAAGACCCCCATTTCATGGGGGAGGGTGTTTTTTTCCCACATTTCTATGAGTGGACGATTAATTTCTCCTTTATGATCCCTCTCCTATGTAACCCAAGTCTATTTGGGTAGGATGTTATGGCCATAGGTTCATTATGTCCCAAGACCCTTCAGGAAGGGTGTGTTGTGTTGAGTTGGCCCAGGTGTGTGCAGGCAAGTTTGTTTCCTAAGTGTCTTTGGGATGAGGCCCAGGTGTCTTTGAGTGTGGTAGTGGTTGTTTGGGCCTAGGTGTATTTGGGAATATCAGTGGTTGTTGAGGACCAGGTGTCTGAGGTTGTGGTTATGTGTGGTTTTGGTAGGATAGGTGTTTGCGGGAAGGATAAACATGCCGTTGGGATTACCCATATGGTTGTTGTGGGGGTAGAAGTGGGACTATATTGGGACTTGTGGGGGTGGTCTGATGTGTATGATGTTATAAATAACTAGTTGTAAATCGGTGCGGGGTACCCAAATATCGATGTGTTATTACTATTATTTTACCTGACTTGCATTATTTGGGGACTGTGCCTTGGTGTGGATGGGTAGATAATTTTATCGTTAGGTGTTTTGGTAACATCTCTTTTTCTCACAGGGTATTAGAATGTCTCCCCTCTTATTCATGAGATATTTTGGTTTCCCAAGTGAGTATACTTGTATAATCACCAAACGTATATTAAATTGATATCAAGTTTCAAAGAGGAAATTTAGGATCATGAAAGACCATACTAACTCGGGCGTCAGGATAGTTGTCGTTGTTTTTTTCCTTTCTTTTTGTACATTCCTCTATATTTTTTGGGTACTTTTTATTAGTTTATTTTGAACATGCATATGGAAATGGATTTTGGGATTTACTTTTATCATTAGTCCTTGGTGTTGCTAGGATTTACCGTCTTATCTGTCGATATTTTTCTATAAATTTTAAAATTCCTACCATTTTACGTGAGATTCTATATCCTTGGTGATAGTCTCCACTTTGAGGCCCATTGAAGGTAGGATTTAGGGGTCGTTATCTCTCGTTCAACTTAAAGAAGGAAGGGTCGGGCAATTTTCTTTCCCTTCCCTCATCTTGGAGAAGGTGGGTCATGATAGAATTGTATCAAAGGTGATGGTTGAGAGAAAGGATGGAGTTCAGGGTTAGTAATTGTGAGGATTTCATGGGAAGGTATGGAAATAGTGTTTGAAAATCTTGGTGCATGAAATAGGCCTGGGAAGACCCACTATGACACAGAATTTTAGGGCCCCCTGCGATCCTATGCAAGAACTATGGACCTACTGAATGACAATGTGAGGCTATAATGATTGTAGGGTAGAGACCCTAGGAAAAGAGCATTCATCGTAACGACTTGTGTTATTTTGTGTCTTGGGTGTTTTGTTAATTTAATATTAATAAATAAAAGAAGAAATATTTTAAATTAATATTTTACACTACTCGGGCTTATAATTTCTTTGTTTCTCATTTCTTCTATGGAACCTAGATGTTGTCCACTAGTAGTATAGAAAGTCAAGTCCCAACAGGTTGATCTAGTTGATCAGCGGAGGGCTGATAGAGATGAGTAAGATGACCTATTGTAGAAGACACTTCATGACTTCCAGTGGAAAACTCTGGGAAAGTATGAGGGAAACATCTCATACATGGAGACATAGAGTTAGCTTAAGGAGATGGTGATCTCTTTCATCTTGATCCAGGCTCCTAAAGAGTTCTATGTTCTTTTGGATATGAGCTAGATGCGGGGAGAGGCACATCATTGGTGGACACTTTACCTCGGGGATATGCAAGAAGCTGATGTTTCATGCACTAACTTTAAGAAAGAGTTCCGGGTGGAATTCCTTTATTCCAAAATGAAGGATGAGAAGAGGCAGAAGCTGATCTACCTCTAGAAAGGGAGTATATTGGTATGGTAGTTAAGGATAAAGTTATAGGATCTCCTACATTTTTCTCTAGACCACTTTCCGGATGAGGAGCCACAAGCATGATTCTTATCGGAGGCACTCCGACCTTCTCTTCATTATGACGTTACTCCCTTAAATCTGCCGACGTACATGGAGATACAAAAGAAGGATAAAGTAGTGGAGATGATGAATTCACTAGGAGGTGTTCTATGATATGGGATCCGGTTGAGTTCTTCAAAAGGGAAGGTCGTTAGTAGTAGGCCTCCAACATCAGTGCCATTTAGGTTTTGGCCAGTGGGGAGCATGCCTCAGCAGTTTCAGTTCTGATCTCCCGATCCTTTCCCTTTCTCTACAGGACTAAGATCTAGGTGATTTACCTGTGGAAGTCATGATCATCATCAGAATAAGTGCCCTATTCGAGTGCAGTACAGTGGGGGTGGGCTAACCCAACAGCCACCTCAACAGCACCAGTTGCCAACTAGACCTTTTCAACAGCAGCAGCAGGCCCCTGCCCCTCTAAGAGAAAACATTACAGGAGGAGGCCGACCATAGAGTTCTCCTTAGGGACCTCAACCTAGGAATTCTCAGGGATGTGGCTGGTAGCCTAGGGGTAGAGGAGTTGGGTGTGGGTAGTTGCACGGTGCAGAGTAAGCGGTTCTAGTATGTCCAGAGGTTGTTCGAGATACGATCAGTCTATTTTTTTACTCTTTCATGTGTCTTGTTTGATTTAGGAGATTCACAATCCTTTGTTGAACCTAGGCTATCCCATTCCTTGGATATATATATGTAGAGGTAATTTCTATTCCCCTGGTGTTGAGAACTCCAGTTGGTGGTCAGACCGGCCTATTTTATGTTTTTCATAGATGCAGACAGATGTTGGGGCCACATCAGTCCAGTAAAGATCTCTTTCAGCTACAATTGAAGACATATGATGTCATCCTAGGAATTGAATGTATATTTTCAATGCACATTTTTATCAATTTCTTTTGTAGAAGGGTCATGTTCTCAGATATGGGAATCCATCATGTAACTTTTTTTGGTGAGCGGGGTTTCCAGGAGGGCAACTGATGTATGGAGACCCTTCTTTCCTTGCTAGCCGAACTATCAGTGGAATTGGAAGACTCAAATATGGTGGAAGTTTCGGGGAATATAGTGAGTTTGTGGAAATCTTCCCCAAATAGGTTGTAACTCTACCCCTTTGACATCATTTTGAGTCTGGGATAGACTTATAACCTGGTACATGTCCCATTTTGATGGATCCATATAGAATAGAGCATTCCGAGTTGCGCGATTTTTATATTCAGGTTAATGACCTAACAAATAAGGGTTTTATCTGACCAATTGTGTCACCATAGGGTGCCCCATTCTTGTTCTCAATGAATCGAGGCAATCATCTTATGATTTTCATAGACTACGGAAGACTGAATCAGGTGACAATCAAGAACTGGTAATCCCTACCAAGGATCAATAAACTTTTTGACTAATTGAAGGGAGAAGAATGGTTCTCTATGATTGAACTGTGGTATGTGTGTCCCTAGTTGAGGGTTGAGGAGGGTGAAATCTAGAATACTTATTCCATATTCAGGTATGGGAACAATGAGTTCGTGGTCAGGTCATTCAGTGTAACGAACACACCAACTGTGTTCATGGGGCTCATGAACTTTTTTTCATGAGTATCTAGACTGGTTCGTAGGCATGTCCATCGAAAACATCCTTATCTACTCAATATCATAGGAGGATCATGACGAGCACTAAATGATAGTTTTGGAGTTCTTATGACACCGCAATCTCTACATGATGTTTTCCAAGTTCAAGTTCTGGACATGAGAGGTGCACTTACATGGACATGTGGTGTCCCAGTAGGGAATAGCAGTGGAATCACCAATGATTGAAGTGTTCTTTTATTAGGAAGCACCCAAGAACGTGGTAGAGGTTCATATTTTCTTAGGGCTAGTATGTTACTACTGAAGGTTCATATCCTACTTCTCTCAGGTGACAGTGCCTTTGACGTCCTTTACCAGAAATGGAAAGCATTTTGTATGGAGTGAGAAGTGCCAGAAAACTTTTAGTTATCTGAAAGGGAAGTGGGTTAGTTCCCCAGGGCTGATTTTTCTAGAGGAAGGGGTAACGTTTGAATTGTTATATGATGCTCTTGTTCTAGGATTGGGGGTGTGTGCTGATGTATTAGCAGGTAGTGATCTCTTATGGGTCTATGAAGTTATTCCCTATTGAACGTAACTATGCCACCAATAACCTAGAAAATACATCCGTTGTGTTCTCATTGAAGTTGTGGAAACATTATCTCATTGGGGAATTCTTTGTAGTCTTCACGGATCACAAGACCCTAGGTTATGTCTTCTCCTAGTGAGACCTGAACATGCTGAAGTGGAGGTGGAAAAAATTTATTTAGGACTATAGCTTTGAGATATCCTACACCTCATGAAAGGGTAATGTGGTGGCTGATACATAGTGCAGAAATACATAGAAGTATGTGGTTCGGGGGTTAGTAGCTTCTTGGAATGCAATGAAGGAGTTGGCTTCTTTACATCTGGTCATGAGAATAGTGGATGGCAGAGGTTGTCTATTTTAGATGGTAGTGTAGTATTCCTTAGTACATCAGGTGGAGGAGTCTCAGTTGGGAGACTCAAAGGATGATTTGATGCGTGATCATGTTAGCCAGTATGATTCCCCAGAAGGATGGTTGGAGGATAGTTGGAATCATATGCTGTTTCGTGGGAAGCTATTTGTCCCGGTAGCGATGAGTGAGGAAGTTCTCGATGAGTTCCATAACTCACCCCTGGTGGTACACCTAGTTGTTTACAAGATGTATCAGGTCTTGAGAGGTCATTTTTGGTGTCCCAAAGGGAATCAGGATGTGGTGGAGTTTGTGGAAAAGCACCTTGTGTGTCAGCTGGTGAAGGTTGAACAATGTGTTCCCACCAGTCTGTTACAACCCTTAGATGTTCCCGAATGGAAGAGGGATGATGTATCAATGGAATTAATTACCTGACTACCCAGGGATAAGGGAGGCTTTGATTCCCTCAAGGTAGTGGTGGACTAATTAAATAAATAGGCACACATATCAGTGTAAAAGGAGTCGAGCATAGTGGATTACTTATCACACAAGTATGTGGATGATGTTTTGCAGCTGCACAGAGTTCCCAGAACCATCATTTTGGATCAAGATACATACTTTAATTCTTGAGTCTGGAAGGGATTACATCATTATTTTAAAACCCAACTATTCATTATCACTTCTTTCCACCCTTAGATAGATGGGAGATAGAGTGGACTATCCAGATGTTTGAGGATATGCTACGAGTGTGTGTTCTGGACTTCAAATGATCATGGTTATGACACTTTCCTCTGGTAGAGTTTTCCTACAATAATAGCTATCACTATACCATTGGCATGGATCCATTCTAAGCCATGTATAGAATACTGTTTCATTCATCTTTGTGATGGATAGAGGTTGGGGAGGCATGTGTTCTTAGACCGGAGGTAGTGCAAAACACAATGAAGAGGGTTCATATTCTATGTGAATGGATGAAGGATTCTCAAGACAAACATAAGTCGTATTCCAGTAATAGGAGGATAACCTTGGAGTTCATGGTTGGGGACCACATGTTCTTAAAGGTCACCCCTCAGCATGGACAATGTAGTTTTGGTAGTAATAGTAATATTTCTCCTAGGTTTGTTGGACCATTCATGTTGTTGGGACGATTCAACAAGGTCTCATATTAGCTGGTTTTACTATTTCTGTTGGAGAGGATCCAAAAAGCCTTCCTTGTATATCGTCTCCTTAAATATCTACACAACGACTCACACGTCCTTGATTGTGGGGAGTTGGATATCGAGGATTATATGATGTTCATGGAGCGACCAGTGAGAATCGATGATCATAAGGAGAAGGTGCTTTGTGGATGAACCATTCCATTGGTTCATGTGTTTTGGATGCATGGTGTCCACAAGGAGAGTACCTGGTAACAGGAGGCAAAATTTCATGCCCAGTACCTATAGCTATTCTGAGTTTTGATCTTGTGTTTTCATTGTGCCTTGTTTATGATTTAATGTTTGACCCTAATTAGTGTATGATAAGTTGTTTCCCTATTCTCTTCTTGAGTGAAATGTCTTGACCATGGGGGGAGAGGAATTGATAACTAATTGAGATGCAATTATGTGGATGTGATTAAACCCATGCGGATGAGTCAATGCCGACCAAAGAGGATAATATCTTTAAAAGAAGGAATAATCTCCCCAATTCATGTATCTTGACAGTGTGACATATTAATTTTTTTGTGGTTACTTGGGGGGGGGTAGTGTTTCCCCAGTTTTTCAAGAGATAGATGAGAGAGAGAGATGTCCGTAGATTTTAAGGTTTTATTCCATCTTTCAAACAACTCTATGTTGGTTTTTCCCTAGAGTCATCTTATGAGGTGGTTGTTCATACCCTTATCCTTTCTTCAGATTTACTCTTGAATTCTCAAGGGCGCGAATAGTTTGAGAGGTATCTGATTTAATGAACTGGACCCTCCTTGTCTATTACCTTTCCAAATCATGATGATAGAGGCATAGTGGTGACCATCGGTGATACATTGAAGAGTTTTTCAAAATTTAGGTTGAATAGATGGAGGAAACGAATGGCATTAGTGGCACCAATAGCCCATCAATGGATCTGATCGGCCATCTATGGCACCGATCGACCATCAGTGGCACCGATCCGCCATATGTGTTACCGATCATCCTTCGGTGGAATCAATATTCCATCGGTGGCACCGATCATCCATATGTGGCACTGATGGGCCATCGGTGGCACCCATCAGCATCAGTGCTAGGACAATAGCGCTATGGTGTCAGTGACTCACCCATCGATGAGTCATTTTGAGTTTCACCCAGACATTTTAGTTTCGCTCCAGTAACATCTCTTTTAATGTTAAATTGTATTAATTATTATTTTTAATTTATTTAAGACCATTTTAAAGCCCATAAATGATATTTTAAAGCACAAAGGAGTTGGTGACCGTTGTTTTACCAAAATTTATAGCCTCTTTATCGGTGTCACACCCTTTTCTGCGTGTTCCAGTTTTACCCCCATTACGTGTTTTTCTCCATTTATCGATAATCTATCAACTCATAGCCATCATCTTGTCCATCTAAACCATTTATGAGGAGAATTATTAAATATCAATTAATTACAATGTGTAAAACCACAGATACGCATAGTCGATCCATAATCGAACATTTAAGTACATCTAAATGGTCTATATGATTTTAGGATCTTACTACTTATTATGCTAATATCTTCTCTTCCTTCTTTTTAAATTCTCTACGTGCACCTCAAGACTTCCTCTTGAGATGAATCATATACCCATGCTAGAGACCTCCCCGCTCAGCCATGTAGTTCTTAGTGAAAGTCACACATCCCCTTTTCTTGGAAAAAGAAGGAACTATGATCTTTGGTCATCCAATAATGGGGTTTTCCTTCATATATCTTTACTTTGAATCCTACAGGGTGGGTACGATGATGTACCCTTAGCATAAAGATGAAATAAAAATTAATAATGACAATAAATGGAATTTTATATAATTTATAGGAGGGAACAATAATTATTTGATTTTGTTTTACCTTCATTTTTATGTTCTGAATTGTATGGGATCATGTCCACTGAAAATTGTGCCTGCTGGTGGTCCTTTCTTATGCACTAATGAATCTCTGTTTTCTGGATAATCTTCTGATTGAATAACTATGACATTGAAAGTAATTAATCATGTAACTTAGTTGATTAAATGGATGACCGATATAAAAAACCCTTCTGTTATAACTCCAAATAACCAAAAGGAAAGAAGGAACTTAATGAATGGTGTTGGAAAACTATAAAACCCCCTCATTCTATTTTGGTGATATGCATGGTTGTTCTATTTATTGTTTGTTTGGTGACAGAGAGGGGAATGAATTATCTATTTGATAGAATGTTGGTTGTGAATTTGAGGCTTTGTGGAGCCAACAATAAATTTTCTGGACCTAATAATTTGGGAATTGGTTTGGTTCCAGTAATCTGAGGAATATCACATATCCCATTTTGATGTTGTTACTTACAAGAGAGCCGAGAGTTAATGTTTAAATGACTTCATGGAATGTTTCCTTTAGTTTTTGTTTTGTATTGTGGTTAATCTTGTTAGTTTCTCAGTATTGAAGGAATATTTAAACAAAATCACATGGACATGATAATGAGAATAGGTACAATGTGTAACTATTTTCTAGAAATGGGTTGTTCTCTTGTTCTGGTTGTGGTGTACTTGTGCATGTAGGGATAGCAGTGTGAGTGGTTGTGTATGAGCTAGTTGTTGGTTTCAAGACCCTTAGGTTGAATGAGTTATTGTTAACCTATATTTATAATATTATGTTATTTTGTTTCTTATAAGCACCAAAGCCATGTGGATCACTTCATTCCGAACACCCCCATTTCACGGGGGATGGTGTTTTCCCAAAAATTTCAATGTGTGGTTGGTTATTAGATCCTTTCCACTCCCTCTCCCAGGGAGTACAAGACTCTCCATGAATACTATGATGGCATGAGGTTCATTATGGCCCATGAACCTTTGGGAAGGGTGTGTTGTGATGAGTTGGCACAGGTTTGTGTGGGCGGGTTTGTTTCCCAAGTGTCTTCGGGATGAGGCCCTTGTGTATTCTAGTGTGGTAGTGGTTGTTTGGGTCAAGGTGAAAAATTGAAAAAAGGGATACTTCCGTGGTTCAATACCATGGAAATAGTCCCCAAAACCGTGTACATAGGCTACGACCATGGTTTTGGCCAACCATGGCCGCTATCGTCGTGGTAGTAGGTCTCGACCTATTGACATGAATTTAACAGTGACAATAGGCCTCCAAATTTGACATGGTGGCAGTTGACCTATGACCACATTTTAAACTGTGGCTATAGGTGGCTATTGCTATACTTTTAACTGTGGAAATTGCATAAATAAAAAATATCCCTTGTGGGTTTGTATCCTTGCACCTCCACTTTGAAATCCATCACACTTACCACTACAATGCACCACAATTAGGGTATATATATATATATATATTATGTTATGTATATTAATAAAAACTATCAGAATAGACTCAAAACCATGGTGGTAGGGCTTCCCAACAATGTTTTGTGGGAATTTTTCTTCACGCGGAAGCGCTAGAACCCAATAGCCATGGTTTTGAAAAACCGTGGCTATACGGAATTGAAAAAATTAGCCTATATCCATGGTTTAGTAAAACATGTACATACACTAAAAAACCATGGAAATAGCCATGGTCTATTGCCACAGTTTTGAAAGCCGTGGCTATAAGCCAAACAACCATTTCTATAACCACCTATATCCACGATTATAAAACTGTGGCTATAGTTCTGTGGCATTATCTCCATTTTATAGTTGTGGTGTCTTTAAGCCTAGAAGTGTTTGTTGTGGATCTAGTGTATTTAGGCGTGGTTATGTGTGGTGGTGTTATTCCAGGTGTTTGAGGGCAGGATAAATGTGTCATTGGGATGGCCCATATGGTTGTTGTTGGGAGAGGAAGTGAGACTGCAATGAGACTTGTGGGGGAGGTCTGGTGGGTAGGATGTTCTAAATAACCAGTGGAAAAGTGGTGCGGGGTACCCAAATATCGATGTTCTATTACTATTATTTTACTTGACTTGCGTTATTTGGGGAGTGTGCCTTGGTGAGGTTCGGTGGATAGTTTTACTTTTTATGTGTTTTGGTTACCTCTTTTTTTATTTTTCACGGGGTGTTAAAATGTCTCACCACTTGTGCACGAGAGATTTTGGTTTCCCTATTGAGTAAAAATTTACACTCACCTTATGTATTAAAAATTTCTTTTAGGTTTCCTGGAGGACTTTGAGGACCATGTCGAACCTTACTTTCATGGGTGTCGGGATAGTTTTCGTTGATACATTCTTTTCTTTTGGGGATTTCTTTCTGAGTATTCTTGTACTTCGTATTATTTTATTTTGAACATGAATATGGAAATGGAATTTTGTATTTACTTTTACCTTTAGTCCATGGAGTTTCTAGGATTTTACATCTTATCACCGGATCTTGTTCTATAAACGGGTAATGAATTCCATTTTATGTGAGATTCTGTACCCTTGGTGCTAGTCATCACTCTAGGGACTATTGAAGGTAGGACTCAAGGGTCAGTATCTCTCCTTCAACTTGAATAAGGAAGGATTTGAATTTTTTTTGTCCCTTCCCTCATCTTAGAGAAAGAGGGTCATTATAGGTACCAAAGTAGACCTTATGTTTGCAGGACCATGGATGATTTATTGTGTTGTTCTTCTAGAACCTAAGAGTTAGGAGCTCATGACTAAGATGGATCCCAGGATACTCATGGATTTTTTCCTCATGGCCATTTCTGTTTTTTCTTAACTCATGTACTATATTGTATACTTTTTCTGGGTGTATGACTATTTTTCTGGTTTTGTATCATCGTCTGGACAAGCATGCATTGTAATACATTGGTGTTGGACTTATTTTATATTCAATTGACTATTATTATTCCACTAAAATATCTTTCTTTTTTTACTAATTCTTCCATTCTATGTTGATTATAATTTATAATTAATGATGTGATAATCTGATATGATGTTATAGTGTCCTCACTATTACCTCCTTAGACCCATGCAACTTTTCGGAAGGCTATGGAATATGGTAAGGAATACTTGAGTCCATGTGACCCACCATTCTGGCATCCTTCTTAGTTGTCCATCAGGTCGGGGCATTACACGTACTCCATTATGGGAGGAACTGAGATCTCGATAGCTATAATGTAGAATTTATATAAATATATATATATAATAATTATAGTGAATATATGAAATTATTTAATAGTATGTTATTAATCCATTCCTTATAATTTTAAATTATGTTGATACATTAAATAATATAAAAAAAATTGATTCATTATAACAATAAACCCTGTCCCTATAGGAAATGAATCAATCATAGGTTTAGTATTATTTAATGTTTTCTTCATATTTCCAGGGGTAAAAATTCTTAACTATAATTTCATAATAGTTATATCTATATTTATTCCATTTTTTAAAATATAAAAAAATAAATATGATGTAAAACAATGAAAATAAATTATTATTGATATTTTCCTCCATACAAATATAGATATTAAACAAAATCTTCTTGAAATAATGTGAAATCACTCATTTTTAAAATCCATTATATTATACATATAGTATATACTTAATTATATTCTTAATGGTATAGTGTCTAAGATAAAAATAGTCAGAAAAGATATGCATATATAGATATTAAATAAATTGATAATAAATTTGATGGTGTAATTTTGTATGATTTGAAAACTACCCAAGAGTAAATAATTTTTAGATGAAAATAAATATACTAAAATTATAAATATAACTTCATGATATGCTATATTATTTTTCACCAAACATTATTCACTAGAAAAAATAATTCATAAGTTCATGGGTATTGAGAACTATCGAGAAAATAGTTTACTAGAAAATAATATTTCTAATGGTGCATTTTCATCATGTATTTTTATTTTTTGGAAAAAAAATTTCATCATTAATATTCTCTTATTTCAATTCATACTATAATTAAACAATTTTCAAAAATTGAAATATAATTATAAGTATAATGTGATAAACATGTAGGTTGAAAGTAAAATATAATATATTTAATTGAATAATTGTTTTTAAATATAACAATGTCACAATTAGATAAACAATTATTTGTGGTCAACATACGAAATAACACATTTATATATAAAAATGATGTCAAATTTTATTCAATTGTAAAAACATATTAGAAAACTCATCCATAAAGCTTTATTAAAATAAAATAAAATAATTTGAGGTTTAAATTATATTGTTCTCAAACAAATCATTCATGATGATCATGTTCTTAAAATTTCAATGAACATAGGATGTTCAAAAAATATAATTGGAAATTTTTGTATCATATAGCTTAGAACATTAAATTTGGTTTAAGGATTATTTTTTGTTGTTATAAATAGAAAACCAGAACCATAAAATATGAATAAAATTTATATAAATTAACTAACATTGATATTTTTTCAAATAGTTAAAATTCTTGGTTCTAGTTCTAGAATTATATCTATAATATGGATGAATATTTTGACCTATTGGTTTAGTGGAATAATAATTCATATTGTTATATACATCTGGTATTGAAAAAAATCTACATATGTTCCTTCTTGAATATGTCCAGTCAAACCAAGACCTCAAAATCTCAAAAAATGAACCACTAAAAAAATTGTGTTTTCTTCCCAGAACTAGATAATTCCCATTGAATTGGATTGAAAAAAACTATTATTATAAAATGCAGTTGAATATGTTTTTGGGAATGACATGAACACTGTATTGAAATTTCATCAAGAAATAGTGATGGTTTTAAGTAATTAAAAATCCACTAAAAATAAACTGATTAACTTATTCACTATATATTAAGTATTATTACATTCTTAGAATATGCAAAACTAATCATTTCATTTTTTTTATTTATTTAAAAATTAAATAAAATATTCCCTCGAACAAAAAAATCAATAATTTTTTTAAAATCATAGAAATGAATATTATCTAAAGTTCATTATTGTATATATAATCTAAAAATATAATGGTATCTAAAAATTTGTACCTTTTGATGATTATATTGTATGTTTGATCATATTATTCTATGATAAAATTATCTATGATCTTATAAAATTAGACATTAAAACTTATTAGAATAAATATTATCATCAAAAAATTGTTTAAATAATTATCAAACACTCCATTAAAAATTTAACATACAATTTAGTAGAAGGAATTTTTTTTATTTAAATTAAATAAACATAGAATCATAATAGTAATAGATTATCTATTTGATGGTATTAAAAATACAATAAAATATTGAAAATAAGAAAATAGAAACCACAAGGATTCGGTTAAAATATTGAGTGAATCAAACAAAAATAATCCACACATTGACTTGAAACATTAATATGACAATAGAAAAACTACATATTACCATATACATATTTATAATGATTAATGACATTTAAAACAAACTCTATTTAAAAATCAACCTAATTCATGGATTGAATAAAATAAATTTCATTTATAAAAAATTTAATTATTTATTTTATTATTAAGTTTATCATTAATAACAATAATGATAATAAAAATATCAAAATACTAAAATTAAAACATATGTCATTATATAAACAAATTTAATTGAAAATTAAACTGACTTGTGGTGAAATGAAACACTAAATGATGGTGAAATTTTCAAGTGCCACTTGAGGATAGTGTTTTTGTTGCAGTGGTTGTGTATTTCTTGATAGTGGATATGAAGTCAATGATTGTAGTGTAAAAATGTTGAAATGTAATTTGTGAATGTTGTGAAGGAATTACCACAGGGAAACATGTTTCAAAGAGAGATGGGAAAAGGTTGGATGTATGGTGGCACGATGGTAGGTGAGGCTGGAGAATAGAAGTGATGCGAGTCATCATAGCAAGACTTTAGGTGGGGTGGGAATATGTGAGGGATAATACATTATTGCTTAGGTGTATTGGGATATGGTGGAAACAAGGTGATGGAATGAATTATGGTTTTTATTATTGTTAATTATTTCATAAAAGGAATTAATTTTTTTTCTAAATAAATAATAATGAAAAATATAATCAATATTGATATTTATAAAAATTTTTTAAATGAAAATAAGTTAGTCGTGGATCGTTAATAAAACTCAAGGAAATAGATATTGACAGTGTTATAAATATTAATAATACTTGTATAATCTCTCTTTCACAAAATGGGTATTAATAAAATCAATGGTGTTATTGAATGGTTAATTGTAACATTTATTATTGTTAAAAAATGATGTATTGGTAATAGTTATTATTAATAGTGAAATAATGTTTTAGTACAAAAGGTTAGTATTTTTAGGATAATGAAATTTATTTAATTATTTGTAAATGATATGTTGGTATTAAACAATGAGTATCAATAGATATAATTTCCAGTAAAATCAAGGGATGGTAGTCCAAATTTGTACTAATAAAAAATAATATCATATGAAATAAATCATTTTTATGAACACATATATTATTAATCGATAATTTTTTTTATTTCTATAAATAACTTTTGGAACTCATTCAGTGGGTCTCCATCCTGTTTCATTTTCACCAATAGAAAAAATTTATTTATTTTTGTATCAATTAACATGTTATTATCCTTTTTATAAATGGGATTGAATACGAATAAAATTTGTAAAAAATTAATTATTTGTTTAATTAAATTAATATTTTTTTACCTTATAGAAACAATTATTACATTAACATGGAAAAATTGTTGTCTATTATATTCGATGAAATAAAAATTCAATTATGGATAACATATAATAATTTTCAAATCTAGAACCACCACATTGATTATATATAGATCATATTTTCCAACCATAATGTTCAATATAAATTTTTTCAATAAAATAAAAAATATTTATATGCAGCTATGTAAGTATTTTCATTTATTTGAGTTCATTCACATACCAATATATATTGAATGGACACATGTTTTCTCACACCAATGATTCAGACTTAAAAAATGAATTTTTAAAACATAATTTATTTAATTTCATGGTTCTTCTAAATAAAATAAATATTTTTTTTTACAAAATATAATATATTATAAAATATTATATGTAATTACATGGACCCCTTAAGGCCATTCCTTTATGAGAAACTACTATTTGGGGTGTTCTGGGGGCTGTCAGTGACTCATTGTGAGAGTTTTCCAAAAATATAGTTTGAACAGTCAACATTGGTGAGTCAGGGGCATCAACATCGGTCTGTCAAGGGCATTGAAATAAGCGATTCGGGGGCATTGGCATCAGTGAGTCGAGGAATTGGTAAGCCAGGGCATCGTTAGGTCGAGGTGTCTGTAGTTAGAGGTGTAGATATGTCGAGGCATTGGTTGGTCGTTGCGTTAGTAAATTAGTTTTGGTGACTCAGCATCGGTAAGTTGCGTTGATAACTCATGTGTCGGTGGATCACCGTTGGTGACTCACCCATTGGTGACTCATTTACAGTTTTTCCAGTTTTTCCATTTTTGCCCCTATTATGTTTTATTTGACATAAACCGCTTTTAAAGTTTTGTTTGAGCATTTTAAATGGCATTTTAAAGGATATTAAGTATATCATTAATATCCTAATTCTCTAGGAACCTTAATATATTCAAACCACATAATCATGACCACAATCCCATGATTAATGGATTTTGTAACCATTGTTCCTTTAATATTGGATCTGGATCTTCATGGATAGGATCTTCCCTTCCAAGTGTGTTTTCTATTCCCTCTCAGTGTGCCTAGAGACTTCCTCTATTTACAAGTCATGCACATGTGATAGATCCCATCATACATATCTTTCTTGGAGCTCCCTACTGCTTGCACGATCCCCTTTTCATGGTGCAAATAAGAGATTTGGTCACCTGTTGTTTCAAGTAGGCATTTTGTTCCTCTCTTTAATTGTGCATCATGTAGGGTGGGTGTACCAATGATTCCTTGTGAAGAACAGGTGAATAATTTTCATAAAATGAGAAATAAATATGGAAGGAATACGATAAAAAGGTAAAAGGGGTTAATAAAATAATAAACTCAGAGTGGATTGATGTTTGATCGCTTGTTTAGTATATTATCCTCATTTCTTTTACGGATTTTTTTGGCTATATACCTTATGAAAATCATTTTCATTGGTGGCCTTTTCTTTCACATTAGTGATATCCTATTTTTTCGTGATGCTTGATAAATTTTTGTAACATGAAATCTGTTAATCATCTATACTTGGAAAATTGAAATGGATGCCCCATGATCAAACCTATTGTGTGATCATCCCAGTTATTCCAATGTGGAATTAAAGAACCCCTATTGTTAAACCAGATTGTGTTGTGGATTAATGGTAGTTGGTCTGGGAATTTTGTGTTGGGTGGTACAAGGGGCGCGTTGGTATCCTAGTTTATATACTGATTGATTGTGGAAGGGATGGACTTATAGGTAGTAGGACTTCCCTTGTTGTGTTGTGACCATCGAATGACGTTGGGAAGTGGGACTGTGTTGTGGTTATGAACTTGTTATGCAGTGGGAATACTTATGGAAATGTTTTGGGCAATGAGGCTACTAGACTAGGTTGTGTGGTGACTTCATGTTTATAGGTGTTCTGGGTTTGGCATTGTTATGTCGTGGGGCTCTTGAACCTTATTTTGAGAGGATGATTGTGAGGTATAAATTTGAAGAATGATCGTTGGAAATGGTTAAATAGGTTTTGAAGGAATGAGGGGGTGTGCAGTGAGACTATGGTTTGGTTTTTATTTTTTTTATAAATGGTTGTAAAAATGGAAATGATTTACCTTGGTCCCTCTTCCCATGATCAATGTTGGTAGTACCGAAGAGTGAAGTGAGTTGGTTACTGTGTGTTTAGGTAAACATGGTCTTGAGCTTCTGAGAAGGTTGTTGATGTTGTGATAGGTAGTTACCTTGGGTAGTTCTAGTATAAACTAGGGTGGACAGCTTAATTAATAAATTGAAATTGGTTAAACTAAAAAGTGGTCGGGTTATGCTTTTGAAGTGGGTGTCTGTGCGGTTGTGCATATCGGGGAAGCAGTGAAGGTGGTTTGTATGGGTTGGTTGTTTTTTTGGGGACCCATAGGTTGGGATGACTATTTTTTACATAAATATATAAATTTTAGTTACTTATTATTTCTATACGCACCTCACCCTTGTTGAGTACCATGTGATGAACACCCCCATTCTATAGGGGAGGGTGTCTTTCCCAACATCCCAGTGGGAGGATGGATGGTTGGTTACGTAATTTCTTCTTCAAAACCGCTTCCAATTCTTACCAATCAAGTGTATCCAGGAAGGCTGTAATGGATTGAGGCTTAACTTATTCCCAGATCCTTTTGACAGGTTCTATGTGTATGAGGGCCTCGGGTGTTTGTGGGCTAGATTTGTTTTCACAAGTGTCTTCAGGATGAGGCCCATGTGTTTTCAGGTGAGCCATGGGGTGTGGTTGTAGACCATGTGTTTGCAGGAGGGATTCTATGTATGCTTTGAAACCCAGGGGTGTGTGAGTAGATTGGGGTAGTGGGACTACGTTTTTGAAGAGTGGTAGCAGCAAGAATTTTTCCCTTAGTTAACCAGTGGGAAAGTGGTACATGGTACCCAAATTTCGATGTGCTTATATTACTACTTTACTTGACGTGCATTATTTGGTGAGTGTGGCTTGGTGAGGTTGGGATGGTTAGTACTACTTGGTAGTTTTTTGGGTGTTCCACTATTCCCTCAATGGGGAATTAGTATGTACCCCTATTTGTGCATGAGTAACATTAGTTTTCCAATCGGGTATTACTTATATACTCACCTAATGTCTGTAAAACTCTTTTCAGGTTTCTAGGAGGACATTGAGGACCATTCTGGACTTTAATAGCTTGGGTGTCAGGATAGTTGTTGTGTTGTTGTTTATTCATTTTCTTTTGGTACTTTCTTTGGTTCTTGGGTTGTATTTTCGTTGTCGTTTACGTTTAAATCATGCATGGGTTGGATTTTGGTATCCTTTATAAAAATGATTGGTGTTTTTTGGGATGTATCTATATTAAATTCTGATCATATTATCATTTAAGAGGCTAATGCCTTCTATTTTTTGTGAGATATTCTATGCCCTTAGTGCTGGTCACCACTCTAGGGCTAACTAAAGGTGGGTCTTGGGGGTCATTATATCTCCTTTTCTTGAAAAAGGAAAGGCTTGACACTTTGCTTCCCCTTCCCTCATCATGAAGAGGGATTTTTGTGATATTATATTTCATATAATTTTCCTTTATAAGGATAGTTCTCATTCTAGAAATTTTATTTTTGTTTAGATAATATATTTCTTAATTTTATTAGATGTATATCTTTTTTAAAAAAGTATTTGAAATTTAATTTTTTTTAATATACTCCTTAAAAATTTATAATCGTTTATATCACACATATTTTTGGTATAAGATCTATATTCTTTTTAATATTTAAATCTTCATATTAATTGATTAAGGAAAAAGAAATTTATGTAGACTATGAAGTATATTATATAATATTTAATATATACATACCAATTTAGATCCGAACATTCGATAATCAGCTAATTAATCTACCAAGTATGATTCCTATGGTTTTCAATCTTTTATGTATACCTAACGAAGTGTATCCCAAAAAACTATTATTTCACTATTTTGAGCCCATTGTGTGTTCCTCTAAAAACATTGATATTTTACCATGTAATCATTTCACCAGATATTACTTGAGATGTAGAATTTTTCAAAACCCACCTATATTTTATGAATGGGGACTTGAAATTTCACACTATTTAAGAAATCGAAAGCAATGTAATTTTTTTTTATTTTTTTTGATATTAACATAAATTTTCATTGGGTATTTTATGTATTCCATTATAAATATGTACACATAGAAAAATTAAATTATTTTATGTAATTTTTTTTCAAAAAAATTAAGATGTTATGTTAAAATTTATTTATATATCTTATATGACTACATTTTACTGTTACCCATTGATAGTTAAATTAAAATGATAATATAATATATAACCATGTCAGTGACATGAATGTTCTACAATAAAATTATATCATGTCTATTACTAAAATAATATGAAATTAAAATCCCACCCAAGATAAAATATATGTGATATGTAACCAATCACAACATTTTTAATGGATCTTAATTTTACAATAAAGTGTTTAATAAAATAAAAACAATATTATTGTCCATATATAATTAGTACTATTTTTTATGCATCAATATTGATTTTATTTGTAATTTTTTATGAATAGGTATAAAAATCACTATTTTGGGCCAATAAGTAATGAAGTGTGTGTTGATATAGCCTGAGTTGGGAGGGAGGAATCCTAGATTATTCTAAAATAATTTTTTATTTTGACAATTTCACCAATATAATCTCGTATATTGAATGAACTAGAGTAAATATATCTTAACATTAATTTTTATCACATTAAAAATTATGATAATCATAATTTTAACACAATTGAACTAAATGATTTCATTTTGTTCACATTCAGTTTCCAACATCAAATGATTATATACAAGGTTATGTTTTGGTGTATCAAATTTCAATATAATGAACTATTCTGATGGATAATGTTTTTATGGTCACTTCCTGTAATGAATAACTTCTTTATCAAATTTTATGAGATTCTAAGTGCTCATGAAAGGATCACTTCATCTTCTTCATTAATTATGAATTGATTTATTTAAGGCATAGTATGATTATAAACATGGAGTCTACTAAAAGATTATAATATTAAATTGAGAAGTATTTACTCATCTAGAATTAATGAAACATTGACCTACAGTTCATTATGATCTCACATCTCTAAACTATAATTAGAATGGGTCCTCAATGGGAGTGTCAATTTATTAATATTTATATGAACCACATAATAAAGGTAACCATTCATAGATAAATAATAACTCAAAAAATAAACTAATCTCCTTTAAATCCTCTAACCATAAATTTTTTTGTTAAATGAATCTTTTTTCTTTAGGAATATTTATCTAATGAAATGGATACAATAAAGGGAACTCTATCATCAGGATATCCTCACTTACACCTCTCTCGAAAATAGATATTCTAATATCCTTCTACCATTCTCCCAGTTATGAAAATAACATTTATAATCTCTTATAAATTATGACCATTTGAGTAATATTTTAGATCACATCTCATTTATCTTCTCTTCATGATCA
Organism: Viscum album; assembly: GCA_963277665.1. Lineage (NCBI taxonomy): Eukaryota > Viridiplantae > Streptophyta > Magnoliopsida > Santalales > Viscaceae > Viscum > Viscum album. The sequence goes on along the minus strand of OY728165.1, from coordinate 62,321,480 downwards.
TTTCATTTTACCACAAAATTTTAAATTCTCAATCAAAACTCTAAGGTAATATAAATCATCATATATCATACCACAATACCTATATTTAAAATTCAATCATAAATATTTAACCTTACATATTTTCTATTGGAAATTGAATATATAGATAGCTAAACCATTATTTTTTCATTCATCTAATCCTTTCAATACAAAATTACTAACCAAAAATATCAATTGCTAGAAAAATTTAACTTTTTCTAACTTCAATCCAAATTTATACTCGAGATTAAGTAGTAGTGGGTGAACCACTGATAGGTGTTGAATCAATGTTGGATGACTTATATTTATTTTCACATAAAAGTTATCATCTAAAATATATTAGTATTTTATAATCTAGGAAATGAAAACTCATTGTCACTTAGATAAATATATAAATGAAATAAATAAGGAACAAACATGTGTTTTCATGGTTTGAAACCTTATTGGAAAAATAATTCATGTTACATTGTTATATATCCCTAGAACACAAATCTTAATAAAATATTTACAATAAACTATTACTGGATTGGTCAAGTAACATTTCTTAACCTTATTCCCAAGCATCACACTAACATTTACACAATATCTTACGAGTTGAAATAATAAAAAATAACAAATTGTGATAGATCAATTTAAAATCATTGTTTCTTCCAAAAACTAATGAATATATTCATATTGACACTCTAAATTGATTTGACTTGAATGTCATCAACTCTTAAATATCATAAAAAATCTGAGGCACTACCTTAAACTAATTGGTCTATCTTTATCATATCTTGTAAAATATCATTAATCTTATCCTATGTATTCATAATTACAATAGATCAATTAAATAATGAACCTTTATATGTTTTTATATTGATTCTTTTATGTGTTTAATCATGTCTATTGTTTACATTTTTACATTACCATAATCATTGAATATTATTCCTCTATTTTGACCAATCTATCTAGTGAAATGATAACATTGTCCCTATTCTATTTAATCATCATATTATGTTGATAAAACTCACTTAAATAATAATCCATCATTAATAATAATTCAAAAATAACCAAAAAATAAATCATTTCATGAATTTCATAAATTATTTTTAGTTATCTTCAATTCTCAAATAAGGATAGTCTCTCATCGAATTTTCAACACCCTACCCATTACACTATAGATAAATTTATATTAGAGTGGAATTAAGGAACCTAGAAATAATATTTTCTCATACATTTTATCTCATTAAGTATAAAATCATTTTTTAATATGAATAATTAAATTTACATCATCACATCATCATAATATATACTTTCTAGAATTAATTTTTAAAATATATTTATTAAAGAACAAATAATTTAATCAATATTTGAATTATTTAAAATTATTTGTATTTTAAACATAAAAAAGAATGTGAAATTGTCACCCTATTTTATTTCTCATATTAATTATATTAAATATAAATATAAATATCATTCATTATTCATTAAAAAATAATGTGATACAAATCATATTTTATTTATGTAACATCCCAAGCCAAGAAGCCCAGAGTGGGTGTCATACATTATTATATTAGCATGATTAAAGGGAATCATATCCCAAAGGATCAATCAGTTTAACTATTTTGGAAATATAATTAAATATATAATACCCATTTTAAATTGGGAATAAAAACATAATATATAAAAAATAAAATTCTTAGAATCCATTGAACACATTTAAATAATTCATATTTATACCATAATGAATGGAAACGAAATAAGGGTGAGCTCATATTCTCTATATGTCTAAGCATACAATGTAAATAATAAAGAATTTTTAAGTAATAATTAACATGGAAAGTTAAATAACCAAAACCAAGTTACCTTTATTTAATAAATAGTTAATAAAATCCATTCATTGATTTTCCCTAGTGATAGTACTCTAGTTAATAATAACTAAATTGAAGGCAATGCTTAACTATCAGATTCCTTGTTTCCTAGGAACATGATACAATTCCCATCAAGATCTATCCTCATGAAATTAACAATAATAATGGGTATGTAATGATTTCAATAACCTATAATAACTCTACAGCTAATATCATTCACAAGACATTTTAAAATAGACTGGTTACCAAAGTGAAGTGTTTTTTCCAAATAAATTTGTCCCATGAGACTTGTGATGCATTGTGGGGATAGAATTAACTAGTCTCCAACCAAGAGAGTTTTCATTAATTAGTCACCAAACCATGTATTTCATGTCCAAATAATTCCTCATATATCAAATAATCAATTTAAATTCATAAACAAACTTCCTTATCAAATATCTATATAGAGTAAAGGACATAGATTTATCACTATTTCCACCGTATATCAAATAAATATCACTGTTAATAATTTATGCAAATATGGTATACAATTTAGGAAATATCATATAAGTAATACAATATTATATATATCATAATTAAGTATAATTTTTAATGAAAAATTATTATGATAACGTAATTTTTTTAAGATAAAGTCAATAATCACAAAATAATGTTACATAGCAAGATAACTTTTACCATATGTTAATTTTCAGGTTAAACCCATTGAATGAGATAATTACACTTCAAAGTATAATTATGATGGTAATTAAATCATTAAATATAAAATATATCAAAATAGGAAGTAAATAAACCACATAAAATATGTATGTGGTGAATATGTCATTTATTAATCATATGAAAAAAAGTGAGATACGAATTCCTTACCTTGCACTCTCTTTTGGTTGAACGCTCATTAAAATCTTGTATAATTTTTTTATTAATGTTATTAACGTATACAAGACATATTAATTAGCCAATTAAAGAGGCTAATATTTATTGTTTATATTATAATATTCATGTTCGTTATTAAACATAAACACCATTTTAGTGCATTTTACACTTTGAACATTATTTCATATTATAATTGTAATTCCTTCTTAAAATGAACTATTACATGGTACATTTTTGAACACCACATAAAAAATCCAATTATATTGATTTTATTTTTATATTTAATTTCCATGTACCTTTTTAAACTGGAAACAATTAATACTTTTGAAGTACTTGAAGATTAACATTGGAAGTCCACCAAAATGGGATTTCATGGAAAATCATTATGGGAAAAGATAACTGGATAATAGTTAAATAAGGAGAATGTAGAGGGAAAGATGAATGCCCATTGATTTTAAAAATTTATATGAAGATATAGGACATCATGTGTAAAATTTCATCCAACAGTTACAAGAGTTAATATAGATGTTTTAATGGTGTACTAGGAGGCTTAATTGGGAGATAAAATTCTTGGATAGATTATAAGACCTAGAAAAAGAACCCACCATTTCAAACATATCTAGAAATTAAAAATTTATTTGGTCTAAAAAATTACAGACCCATAGGGGACATTTGAGAATTCATTTTCTTCTTTTATTCCCCACTACAATTCGACCATCTAGAATCTCATTTAGGCGCTTCTATTTTAGGGATGCAAGATGGATGTCATTTCATGTCAAGGGTGGAAAAGTATAAATTACATAAACATTCCACCACCCTAGGCCTACCATATTCAAGTGGGAAGACTTGTAATTATTGATGATCAACCCAAGCCTCCTGAAATGCCTATTTAAGGTAGTGGTTGTGGAGTATTTTATCATCTTTGAGATTTGATTCATTTTAAGGTTATGCATCCAATTTGATGTTGTAATCACATTCCTTCAATTGTAAGATTCATGAATTTCCTTATCTTCTTTATAAAAGTTCTTCATCTTATCTTATTATATTGATATTCTTATCACATGGATACAATTACCTCAAGATGTGCACTTCTTCACACCAAACCTTGAGGAATTCTTCACACAATGGTGGAGTGATTGTTTTCTTTTCATTTTTTTTTTCATTTCTTCAATTCCGCCCTTTTGAGTCTATTTACCACTTCCATTGAGAGAATATAATCAATGTTGGGATAACACAAATATGGGCTGATCCAAGGGAGTATCAAGGGGATGTATTGAATGATATTTATCACTATATCAATTCCTAATCCATTATTTTAATTGATATTTTTATTTGACTATTTTAAAACTCCATCATCCTTGATGAATTTAAGGTTACCCATTTCAAATGCTAATACGAACCATTGCCTTGGTGTACTCAAAAATTTGATCCTGCAAGTTTATATGTGATTAGTATTATGGTTTTTTGGTATTAAAACAATAAGTGATGAAGTTGTTTGATATTATTATAAACCCATATCAAATATAAGAAATTGAAATCGTTATAAAATAATTCATCAAATCCACCACCAAGTGATAACCTAGGATCAACACATTATCATAATTTAAATTCACATATACCTATCAGTGATCATTTAAAACCATCCAAAAGAAACCCATGTTGGGAACTTCATAGAAAAACACAATCCATATAATGTATGTGTCTTTATGTTACTTCTTAGGTCTCTGAGGATTCGACAACAAAAGATAAACTACAAGCGACCACTTAACCCTAAAATCTTGGGAAAATTTGGGCGAGAGCACATTTTGGTGCTATTTCTGGGGAACCAAGTAATTCATCTCAACACCCATTATATTCTTCACCATTTCTATTTTCTCATCCCAAATTATCTTATATTTTCCCTTTCTCATTTTTTTTCTTTTGGCACATGCCCGCCTACACCCCTGATTACTCAGAAATATTAGTTAGGGTGGAATGTCTTGGGGTTGGTGAGTCAAGCACTCTTAGGGGTCTTTTCCCATTAGATCAAAATATTCATAAAAATATGGATTAAAAAATTGAGCCAATTTAAATGGTGATTCTTCAAAGAAATCAACTCATAAAATTAGGTGGGAACCAAAATGGAAATCCAAATGAGGCAGCCCCAAATTTGGGGAATGTAGTCGATCAAACCATGAATGACTACCTCACACCTTCCTACACCAATTAACCCTCTTTCATTAGGCATTCTGATCATGGGGGATCCCACTATGTTTTGAAACCTCATGTCTTAAACCACTTTTCAACCTTCAATGGGATGGAGTCAGAAATGCCATACCTTCATATGAAAGAGTTCAACGACATTGTTGAAACCATGTGCCCACCACATCAACTTGAGTCAGCTAAATGAAGCTCCTTACTTTATCACTTATAGATCAAGAAACTAATTGGTTAAAAAATATGATACCTGCATCAATCCATTCCTGGGACCAATTAAAAATAGAATTCTACAAAAAATAATTCCCCTATCACAAAACAATTGCACAAAAAAATCTCAAACTCTTTTGAAAAAAAGGGGAGACATTTTATGAAACATGGGAAAGGTTCAAAGATAAACTCAACATGGTACCTCACTATGGATATTAAATCCCATAACAAGTTAAATTTTTTTATGAAGGGTTGGGTCCCTAAAATCGACAATTCATTGATATGATGTGTAATTGAATGTTTAAATACAAAGCCCCAAATGATTCTTACGATTAATTAGAAGGACTTTCTGAACCAAACCAAACATGGGAGTAATCACCTTACAATGAGAAGCCAATAAAATCTGGTAGAATTGTATCACTTAAGGAGGAGGAAATCCTTAGGGAGAAACTTGTGGAACATAATAAGAAGGTCGAGGAGATCGATCTTAGGAAGGTCCATGAAATTAAATCTGTTGACCATGTTTGGAAAATTTGTAACAAACATGACCACACGACTAACAACTATCCAACCATCCATTCCATTAAAGATGTTATTCTGGGAAGACCACCAGCAGAGGTTAATGATATAAAATTTCAGAAGACACAGTACCAAAATACCTTCAATCCAAGGTATAATGACCATCCAAGATTCGATTGGATGGATAACCAACAACCCATACAACGACCTAGTCAGCCAAAAGGACCAAACCCCTACCCTCAAAAAAATGTTCAAAACCATAACTATTTCCAACCAAAACTATTAAAACACCAACACCCTTCTATCCCATACCAAAAAACCATCCATCAAATGATGCATCAATGAATCCAACAACCAAAGTATCCTCACAGGATAAACCATCTAGTACAAGCCCCTACTCAATTTGTCCCTCTTCCAATCCTTGAGCAGTTGTGTAAAAAAATGGAGAAAATTGACTCAGAATTCACAGAACATAAACATGAAATAAAAACCATTAAAACTGGGAAGGCACCCATTCCTACTCAGGTGGTAACACCCTCATCTTTAAGGGGAGAATCTAGTTAGACACAAACCTCTTATACATAACTAAAAGAAGTAAATTTTTTTGGAAGTGATAAATCCATTGAGAATACTAAACAAGATATTACCGATCCATTAAAATCTCAAAAATTGCATAAAAATGTTAAATAACCACCCACAGATTCTTAAAAATCCATTGAGAATGTGAAGGAACTACAACCACACCAAACAATCAAACAACCTTCTCCCTTCCCTCAATGCATGAGAGTAAAATCTAAACCATAACTGAATGAATCCTTGAGGGAAATATTCTCTCTGTTGAAGTTGAACATTCCACATATCGATGAAATCCAAACCATTCTAGCCTACATAAAGTACCTTATGGCCTTGTTCACTTTTAAAAGGATGTTTTCACATAAAACCCTTTCCTTTGGTATTCTAATGTGAGTACCGCCATTCAAGGGATCACTCCTCCGAAGTTGAATAATTCAAGATGTCTATACATTATTATTGAGTTAGGAGTGAACAATGATTTCCAAGACATTTTTGATATAGAATCCAGTGTGAACCTCATTCGTTATTTCATGTATTGTCAGTTAGGGTTCAAAGAACTCCAACCCACATCTATCACTCTTAAACTTTCTGATCGTAGTGTTTGAGTTCCAAAGGGGATCATAAAAGATGGTTTTAGTGAGAGTTTAAATTTTCATTTACCTAGATAACTTCATTATCCTTGACAATCAACCAAGCATAGGTCCTAGAGAACAAACCTTAATCATCCATGGTTATACCTTCCATGAAACAATAAAATTTGTTATCCATGACCAAAACGGGAACATGCCATCACCTATGGAAACATGAGTCTATACATGAACATCTATAATGAAAAATCTCAAATTGGGGATGAGGAAGAGATACATGAGGTTAATTTAATTGGTATTTTTGATAGAGTACTCAAGTAACATTAAGGTATTACTGAAGGACGTTTATCTTAAGAAGATATTGATTTTATTTATTTACAGGCGGGAAATTTTGTTCCTAAGCTTGGATCTCTTTTAGATATCTCTATTGATGATTTTCTTGAATCACCAATCAATGATACCATTGGTGAAATCAATAACATTGATTCAATACCCATTCATGAAACTGATCTATCCAATTTAGTTGATGAAAATTATGTTCACAAGGAACAAATCCTATCAAGAAATCTAAACAAAGAAACTGAGTTCAACACAATGTCCCGTACTTTATTGGGAATTGATAACCAATATGATCTCTAATTTTAGGTCCCAACTTCATCACTCAAGTATGAGTTCTTTGGAAAAAATTGAGCCATTCCGGTTTTCATTTCTTCCTCTCTTAAATCCAATCATTATATGATGCATTTGGATATCCTAAGAAATCGTAAGAAAGAAATTGGATGGGCCCTTTTTGGTATTCATAGGTTTATCCCACTCATTTGAACTCATAGGAATTTTCCTGAATCTCAATCCAAATTATGTCATCAACCTCAGTGGAGACTCAATCCAATTCTTATGGATGTGGTAAGGAAGGAACTTTTTATGTTGTTGAAAGCGGGTATCATCTACCCCATTGCTAAGAGTGAGTGGGTAAACCCAATTCAAATTATCCTAAAGAAATATGGAATCACTGTGATGACCAATGAGGATGGTAAACTTCTTTCCAATAGGGTCAGTAGTAGATGAAGTGTCTGTATTTACTATTGGAAGCTCAAATACGATACCAAGAAATATCATTTCCTCATTCCTTTTATTGATCAAGTCCTACAATGAGTGGTGGGTCATCAATTATATTTCTAAATAGATGGATTCTCAGGGCATAATCAAATTGAGGTCTCCTTAGAGGATCAAAGAAAAAAACATCACTTGTCCATTCAACCCTTTTTATATCAAGAACATGCACTTTGGGTTATGAAATTCCCTTGGTACCTTCCAACAGTGCATGATGGGAATCTTCTCAGACATGGTGGGGGATTGTTGAGAGGTATTCATGGATAAATTATCAATATTTTCAGATACTTTTTAGGGATTCATTTTGAATGTTGAAAGGGATTTTTGAATTTGTGAGGATAAGAATCTCATCCTTAATTGAGAAAAATTCCATTTCATGGAAGAGTAAGGACATGTTCTTGGCCATCTGGTCTTTGGTAGAGAGATTGAAGTTGATAAGGCTAAGGTCGATATCATTTTTCACATTCCATATCTTAAAACTTCTAATGATGTGAGGTCCTTCTTAGGACATTCTGGTTTCTATAGAAGGTTTATTAGGAATTTCATCCCTATTTATCGACAACTTTTGGAACTATTGGGGAAATATGCTCCATTTTTGTGGACAATAAGATATTAGAAATCATTCTATATACTTAAGTCAGCTCTAATCTCTCCACATATTATGTAATCTACAAATTGGATACTTCCTTTTGAGCTTATGTGTGATGCGAGTAACATCACTGTCGGAGCAGTCTTAGGACAACAATGTGAGAAAACTCCAAGTGTTATTTCTTATTTAAGAAAATAATTATTTTTTACACAAATAAACACCACCACCACTGAGAAAGATTTTCATGTTGTTTTCTTTTCCTTATTGAAATTCAGGTCATATATCTTAGGATCACCCATCATTGTCTACACCGACCATTCAACCCCGAAAGAACTTTTCCAAAAACAAGATTCCAATGCTAGAATGATTAGGTGGGTCCTTCTTCTTCAAGAGTTCAATTTAACCATTAAGGATAAAAATGGTGTTTAAAATATTGTAGCTGATCACCTATCTAGGATGGAACTCAAAGAAAAATCACATCATCTTTCTGTGTCTAATTCATTTCCTGATGAGCACCTCTATTTTGTGAGTGATTTCCCATGGTAAGCTAACATAGAAAACAATTTGGTGATAGGTGAAATTGAAAAATTCACAGGGACCCAAGCTAAGAGGAAATTATTTTTTATGTCAAACACTATGTTTTTTATAATTCTTACCTCTTCATGTTCTATCCTGATCATATAATTAGGAGATGTGTTCCTGAGTCTGAGAAAGAGCCCATTATATAATTTTGTCATGGAGAGGCATGTGGAGTTTACTTTTCAACAAATAAAACCACAGAAAAGTCCTCCATATTGGTTTCTAATGGCTAACCTCACACAGGATTCCGTCCAATTATGAAAAAGTTTTTCCCAGTGTCAACAATTAAGACCCACTACCAAAAGGAATCAAATTCCTCTCAATCCCATTCTTGTCATTGTAATCTTTGATTGTTGGGGAATTGATCTCATGAAACCCTTCCCAAACTCTAGGGGGTACCTCTACTTCCTCATAAATGTTTATTGTGTCTAAAAATGGGTTGAGGTCATTCCCACCATGTCCAATAAGCATCATGTTGTGATCCGATTCCTAAAAGAGCACATATTTTCCCGATTTCGAATTCCTAGGGCTATAATTAGTGATTGAAGAACACATTTATACAACCACACATTATTTTCACTCATGTATTAGTATGAGATTTTTCATAAGGTTTCCACTATATGACATCCTCAATCCATTGGTCATGCTAAGTTACCGAATAGGGAGATTACGAATTTTTTTGAAAAAAATATCAATCCATTTAGGAAATATAGGTTCAAGAAACTCTTGGATTCTCCTTGGGGATATTTTAAAACATTAAAAACCATACTATTAATGTCACCATATTTGTTGGTTTATCGAAAATAATTCCATTTACCTGTTGAAATAGAGCATAAGGCATTTTAGGCTATCAAAAAAATGAATTTCAACATTTATTTGGACGAAGAAAAGAGAAAATTATATCTTAATGAACTTGGGGAAATTATTATGGAGGATTATGAAAATTCAAAGATAAATAAAGATATATTTCCAGACTACCAATCTAGGAATCTAGAAGGTAAACACTTTGAACTAGGAAAATCTGTGCTCTTGTATAGTTCAAAAATTCATTTAAACCTGAGAAAGTTAAGGTCAAGATGTTTTGGTCCATTCGTAGTTTATAACGTGTACCCCCAGGGAGCAGTAGAGATTTAGGATCCCACAAGTGGTCACACTTTCAAGGTCGATGTTCATAGGTTAAAACAATCAATTGAATCATTCAATAAATAGGAAACTGTGGTTGAGTTAACTGAGCCAACCAATGAACCAAGAAAACATTGACAGATTTTGGATCCATGTCGGGCTAATTAAGTTTAAAAAATCACTTCACAGGAGGAAAATCGTGGTTTTAATGTTTCCAATAATTTTAAAACATCTTTATTTTCCAAATAGGATTAATGTATAATCTTGATATATTTTTTTCATTTTTTTATTAATTAGTCAACTCTGAATATGATAGTACCTTAAACTATTGACATGTTCTTCTATTATGAATATGTATGTGTATGAAAGGGAAGCACTATATTCATCCATGTCATGTGGTGTGATCCTTGAGTAATACCTTACCCAGAAATTTAAAAAAAATACAATGTATCATCAGTTTATTTTATTTTTATGTTTTTGTAGGTCAAAAGTAAAAAAATAATAATAATATAAAAAATTTAAAATGACACATCATAGGTCATGGGGAAAACCACATCAAAACAGGTAAAGCCATGGGGACGCGAACCTGGGACCAAAGGGAGACATAGGAGTGCACATACTAGTAACCTACATCTTTTATTGTTTTCGTATTATATTTTATTTAAATATATACATATATTTTAAAATTTAAATATCCACACACTCACACAGAAATATATACATATTGTTCTAATTTATACTTTTTTCTAATATCGGTCTTTGGTATGATTAAATAAACATGTGTGTTTTTCCCTTTCATTTTTTTTGTGTTTATTTAAAGGTACTTCAAGGGGTTTTCATTGTGTTCCAGTTATGTTGGTGTTTGAGATTCAGGGGATGCTGAGTTGATGGATTTTTTAAACAAATAACAGATAAATAAATAGAAACTATCATCATTGATTAAGATTCTTTGAGATGCATGGATAACAAGGGATTAAAAACAAGCAGTAATAACATCAACTTCAACCACTAGGTGACTTTATTACATGATCCCCATTTTGAATTTCATTTTTGGAATCCCCTTATCTACCTCTATCCCCTTCTAATTTTTTTTCGATCACTATGTATAATGTTATTTTATGTTGTGGGGGGGGGAGATGAAATATTGAAATTGCTTCGGTGTGCCAAAAAAATTATTTGAAAGAAAAGTGTGCCTTAATGGAAGGTAAAGTTCCTTTGAACATGAACATGATAATACACATTTCACACATTAAAATTCAATATCAAATAGATTTTTATGCCTTGATTTTGATTTTCATGCAATTTTATGTTCATGTGCATAGATTATTGAAATTTCCATTGTCAAATGTGATTTTTCACTGTTTATATTTTCATCCATTTAATAAAAAAACAATGAATGTCCTCTAGATTATGGGGTATTAGTTTGAGTTCATGGGTCCCCACAAATAAATTACATAGGTTTTGTGATCATTTTTGTTTTAATATTAGTATTAAATAAAAAATAAAAAAGAAACAAATTTTCACTTTGTGAAATGAAATAACCTAATGCGTGGCTTTTGGCACATAGGGATCATGAATCCATAGTTTTCTAGGCCAGACATAACAATTTTATCTCTAGTTGTGGTAATTTGATATTTTTTCGACTGAGTTAACTCAAGATGGTGCTCAATTATGTGGGCTTCACATGGTTCGATACGGTATTTGAGTCTAGGAGTAATTGGTAAAGTCTCGCTACATGGGGTGACTATGTTGAGTAAAATTTTAATTACCATAGAAAAATTGAAAAATAAGAAAAAAATTATAATAACAATTATAAAAATAAAAAAATTAATACTCATATTAATATTGATATGTGGTTCCAACCAGTGCATCCATCATTTCCTACTTAAATAATGATGAACCCCCATGTCTATTGTGATACACAACATATCATCATAATTAATATTAGATGAAATATGAAGATGAATTTGAACAAAGGAATGGTCTTGGGATTGGGATATTCTTATGAAAGAATATTTTATTAAAATATTTTAATGGGTTTTATTATTTTTTGGAATAAGTTTTTTTGGTGATCATTTTTTAATAAATGTTTGGGAAAACAGAATTCGAATTTCTTATTTTTGAGATATATTTTGCTCGGGACTAGAAAAACTCAAGTTGGGGGGTGTGATTAGAAACCTAAATAAGATAATATTTATTTTTTATATTATAATATTCATGCTCTTTATTAATCCTAAACAAAATTTTTATTGAATTTTACACTTTGAACATTACTTCATATTATGATTATAAATCCTTCTTAAAATGGACTATTACATCGTACATTTTGGAACACCATATAAAATACCCAATGATATTTATTTTATTTTAAAATTTAATTTTATGCTTCCTCGTTACATTGGAAAAAATTAATACTTTTGGAGTACTTGAAGATTCACATTGGAAGACCACCAAAATGGAACTTCATGACAACACATTATGGGAAATGTAAACTAGAAAACATACCAATAAACAGACTATAGCGGCCAAGATCCAACATAATTTTTCTAAATATTTATTTGATGATAGAGGAAATAATTACGAACATTTCATCCAACAATTAAAAGAGGTTATTCTTTATTGTTAATGGAGTTATAAACACCCCAATATGGAGTTAAAATTCTGGTCTATATTCTACAGCCCAGAAAAACATCCCACCATTTCGACCATATCTCTGATTTAAAAATTATATTTTTGATGAAACATTAGGTTACGTTAGGGTATGTCTATAGAATCATTCTATTATTTTATGTCCCAATCAAATTCAGAAATATAAATCTCATTTGGGTGCTTCTGTTTTGTGGATGTAAGATGGATGTCATTTCAGGGCAAGGGTGGAGAAGTCTAAATTCCACAAACCTTCCACCACACTAGTCCTACCATACTCATGTTGCATGATTTGTAATATTTGGGGATCAACCCATCCTCCTGAAATTCCTATTTATGGTAGTGGAGGTAGATGTGTTTATAATAATAAAGCTCTATTTCATTTTAATTTTATGCAGCCAATTTGATGTCGTAATCACATTCCTTCAATTGTATGTTTCTCGATTTACCTTAGATTATTTATAAAAGTTATTCATATTATCCTATTATATTTTTCTTCTTATAAATTTGATACCATTTCCTAATGTTTTGAACTTGTTCACACCAAACCTTGTAAAATTATTCACACAATGGTGGAGTGATCGTTTTCTTTTCATTATTTTTCTTCACTTATTCAACTCCTCCTTCATTAGTCTATTTCCCACTTCCATTGATAGAATAGAATCAATGGAGTGATAACCCTCTTATGGTATGATCCAAGTGAGTATCAAGGGGTTGTATTGTATTTTAGTTATCTCACCATTAATTTTAATCACTCGTTTTAACTGAGATTTTTATTTGATGATTTTAAAACACCTTTATCCTTGTTGAATTTAAGGAAACACATTTCAAGTGATAATATAAACCTTTACCTTAGAGTGACCAAAAATACATCCTCAAAGTGTATATGTGATTAGTATTATGATGTTTTGGTATTAACCCAATAAGTGATGAAGTTGTTTGATCTTCTTAGGAACCCTTCTCAAATATAAGAAATTGAAATCATTAAAAAAGAATTCAACCATTCCACCCCTAGAGGCAACATATGAACAACTAATTATCTTAATTTGAATTCAAATATACTTTTTAGTGTTCATTTAAAACCTTCTAAAATCAACCCAATTTCCCAGTTCATACCCAAAATCAATCCATATAATGTACGTGTTTGTAGGGTTCTTCTTAGGTCTCTGAGGATTCGACCACCCAAGATAAACTACAAGCAACTATTAACCCTAAAATCTTGTGTAAATTTGGGAAAGACCAAATATTAATATTTATTATATCATATATAGTACTTTTATAACATATTATAACCCACTAATTAATAATAATTCATAAGTTCCTTCCTTTCGGGTGTTAATTGTCTTGTTTTTTTAGTATGTTTTGATTTATAATTTTTTTCCTCTTACCAAAATAATGAATTCATCATCCCCAAAATGAATACCATGATTTAAATAATATATATATTAGTTTTATATGTATTTAAAATGGACCATAACTCTTGGAGACAAGAAATGAAATACAGTGTTCATGGAGATAATATGTCGTACGTATGCATGAATATTGTTTCCATTGTCTTATAATATTAAAAGAATGAAAAGTAAATGAATTATATTTTTATAATAATTCATGTATAATATTAGTGTTATATTTATCACATATTTTAATTAAAATCATCTTTAATACATTCTGTGTAATGTGTGAATGAATCAGAATGCATGGAGGAGTCGGTAGTCCACATGTCTAAAATCAATGTTATCATATTCCAAAAAAATTGGAAAGCATGAAGGTACGTGTTATATAAAAAATTATAGAAGAATAAGTTAATTATAAATATTTTATATATAATATATAAACTATAATTACAATATTATTTTAAAACATGAAATGTGGAAATGAATGAATGAATGACATTCGTTTGTGAGGAGGTAGTCCCCCATACACACAAAAAATGATTGATTACCCCATTTTATGGATGTGTGTGTATGTGTAGGTTGTTCCTTTAAGATACAAACTTCTTATTATATTTAAGATACACATTTTATTATATAATTAAGTTATACTAATAATTTAAGTAGTGTGTTATGAAATAAATCAAAACTAATTGTTGATGAAGGTTACCTCTTTTTAGGGTAACTCCTTTTGGTTTATACCAAAATAATTACTTGGTTTTCTTTCTTATAAAAGATATGATTTTATGAAAAATGGAGTTATGTTTACATATTACATTGGTATGGTTTGTATGAGCTAAATGGATACAGTTGTGTGATGATGTGGGGGACTGAATGCCATTTTATTGTGGAGGGGGAGTTGCATTATTGTAAGTATAAAAAGGTAAATTCTATTGTGTGGTCTCCATTATCTAATATTTAGAGACCCAAGCTTGAGGTACATGGAAATTACATTAATTTTACGGAATACTTAATACATAACAAAAACAGACACCCATAGACCGTGTTAGTTTAGTGTCTTTGGAAACTCGGAACATAATCTTCCAATCATGATGAAAGATCTTAAACATCTCCCATAAAGATCTCCCCCTTTTATTTTCTTACCTGAAACCATTCTTTATATCATGTGGAAATGAAAACATTACAAGGGTGATCTCAAATTCTCAGTAAGGGTAAGCATTGAGAACATAAAACAATCCATAAACATTTGAATGTAAAAATATGAACATAAAACAACAAAATCCCGAGTAATGACACAAATCTTGGCAGTACATAAGGCATAGATCATAAAGGAACATTAATCATGATAAAATAGAATGGGAATAAAACATGTAATTATGGAAAACCATTAATCACATATTATTATTTCCATAGTAGCCAATGCATTACTGCTAAGACCATCATAGTGGAAAAAGTCCATTACTGAGCCGGGTTTACATGCCATTCTAGCCTTGTATTATTGAACCAGATTTTACTCGTCATCCTAGCCATGTCTATCTCATGAGATATAAATATTTACCCAATTTATTTGAGGGAGATATAGGTCCCAAACATCTCATAATGAAATCATTCTTATATGTGACACAAAATAAACATAAATCATTCATCATAACCCAAAGAATAAAATGGGATTCATAAACATCATCCCATCATAACATAATCCATATAAAACAAATGGATATAATTTCATCATAGGAGGAATAAAACCATATAAAAAATAGATACATTATACTTGAAACATAAACATACTAAATAATGTCATCTTAAATGGATAATAATATTTATATAACACTTGAAATGAATTATTGAGGAAAATATCCTTTTTTCTTAAAAATCATTTTCTTTTCTCAAAATGCCATAAAAATTTAAAAGAAAAGGATTTTGTTTAAAATAATAATGAAATATTTTAGAGGAATCTTCATTGAAATACGGCATTATGAAACCGTAAAAATCCATTCACATCGTATAAGTTAAAAAAACATTCTCCTTGTACTTTTGGCAAAAAAGTCAAAAAGTACATCGTAAGGTAAAAATAATAAAGATTCCTTCCATTCATCGTAGTAAAAGTCAAAAGGGGTAGACATGATTTTAAAAAACATGGAATAATAGTAAACATTTTAATTTTTTTTTTCAAAACAGGGACATTGATTATAAGTATAACCCTAGTAAATACTTACGAACAAACAATCTTAGATAAGAACGAGATTGGAATAATTATCCCTTACCATAGGTCCAATTTCTTCCATATGTGTTCGATACTTCTGTATAATGGGTTTAAACATATTATTAACATGTAACATAACCATAATAATATTTATGATATAATGTATGATTCGCTTACGACTTTATATCACCCGTTCATTTGTCAATTTCATGTTAAAGCAGTGTTTTGGGTAAAATAATTTCATTTATCGTCCGTGTTTTGATTGGTAATTATTCATATGATTACTTAGATCATGATTAATTACTACCAGAATGTAAAAAATGATTTATATATAATATATTTTCAGAATATATAATATATATAACATATTGATAAATGGAATGAAATACACACTTCATGGAGACGGTAGGCCGTACGTACGAATGAACGTTGTTTTCCTTTAATTATTGACTTGAATGAAATAAGTAGATGTAATATATATATATAGATACATAAATATAGTAGAATTATTATATCATATATTTCATTATTATTCATTATATATACTTTATAATCATTCTTGAATGGTTAACATGGAGAATGAATCTCATTGTATTGTGGAGATGGTAATCTGTATGTACACAAGAGCGATGATATCATTCCCATAATAATTGAATGGAATTCGAGAGGATGATATAATATATCATAATTATAATCATTTTATAATAAGCATATATTGTTATTTTTTCCACCATTATACACATCTATGTTAGGTGGTGGTGGAAAAACAGATTACACCACAGCTTGGAGACGGTATTCCGTATGTATGCACACACAATGATTTCATTTTTCACAGGATGGATAGAAGGGGAAATAGGGTTGTTTCATATTTATAATAACATATCAGTATATTGGTTATACTGATGTTATTACTTTATAATTAAAAAACAAAAGACTAGTAAGTAGAAGAAGAAATAAAATTGATAGAATCGGTAAAGGATATTACCTCTTCTTTGACGCGCCTCTTCTAAACCTCCTCTTAGGTAACAAAAGATGGAATTTGAAGAAATCCATGACCTCTAGTATGTTTCTTGGGAAGTGGATAAGATAAATGGGAAGGGTTCATCCAAGCTTGAAGGCTCAAAATTTTGTGAAGAGGAGAGGGTGGAGGTTCCCTTTTATAAGAGAGAAGAGGGAAACTTTAAAAAACTCTCAAAAATATTAATTTATAATAATCTCAAAACCCACATAAAAACTTCCAAAATGAATAAAATTAGAAGATTAGATGATATATGTTCGTAATATCATCATCCAATAAAATTTATACTTGTTTGGAATTTATTTTAAACCTTATGAACTTGATTTATCCTTATTTAATCTATTTAATTATATTTGTGGTAATAATATTCTAAATTTTAAATTTTTATAAATAATTACTTATGTATTGTTAATTGTATAGAATTGGATAATTTATGGCATTTTCTACCATATAATTTTCAATTTATAATTTTTAAATATTTTTTGATTTTTTAAAAATTTAATAATATGTTATTTTTTTAAAATAAAAATAGTTTCAATTTTGACACTATTAATTTATTTGACATTAAATAAAATACACACAGAGGATATATTCAAAAAAAAATATTTAATAGATTCAAAATATGTCATGTTTATCTAGAAAATTCGTGTATCACATTAAATAGTTCATATAATATTTATTTTAATATTTTTAAAACTAGTTATTTGATATTTCATTCAAAAAAATAATTTCTACATTACTATTGTGTCACCATTAATTATAATTATTTCATCCCTTAAAATTATAAATAAATTCACATGATGTATCGTGGAGACTATTTATTTTCAATGTTTTATGAAGTTTATCACTAAATAAAATTAGTTCACTTATAAGATATAAGAGAGTGACATGTTGTCACGTTCTTTAGTTTTAATAATAATTACATCATTTTCATTGTCAAAAGTCCATGAAATGAATCTATTAATACCCTTAGGTGATATGGGTCTACTTTTATTCAACCAATAGAATTTTGGAAGGATTTATGGTAATTTTATAATGTTATTTTTACCCTTAATTACCCGATTTACTTTTAACTATAATAAATAAAAATTACTGTAGTTTCTATTCATTATATCAAAAAAATAAAAGTTACATATTAACATAATTTGGAGCTACTAATTTCAAATATGGAATCCATTTTCTCAAATTCAAAACACAGAAGTTGTAGTATTTAATATAAAATAAATCCCCATTTTTAGAAAATTGTTTCTAAAAGTTAAAACATTGCAAAAGATTGAAATGTTTTTACCTATGAATTCAATGTAAAATTAATGATAATGAAATAAATTATATTAAATGGTAAAAATATATTATATTTATACATTAAAACCATTAAATTGTATAATTTAACCATATAAATCATCTTGATGAAAATGTTATTTTTGATTAAAATTTTGCGTATTTTTACTATTCATCAAAATATGAATGTTTACAGAAAAATATTAAAAAAATTTCCAGAGAAAATTTTTGTATAATTATTGAAATGAATAAGTTTATTTTGTCAAATTTAACTCATAAATTTGTCAAAAACAAGATTTAATGTGGGTGCGCCATGAAAAGGCGGCAAAACTGCATTTTTTTAAAAATAATTATTTTTCCTGAGACATTTATTTTGTTCTCATACCACATTATAGAATATTTGTAAGAAGATTTATCATGTAATAAAATTAAAAATGTAGTTAGTTCTATTCATAATGGCTAGTTTATAACAATATGTCGTTGTTTAGTGAAACTCGGTATTGCGTACAACACACGCTATCAAGGAAGGTTGCTTTTGCATGATATACAAGCCAATAATAGTGTTTGCGTATACTAAAAGATAATATGGTGTTGAGTATAATGAGAAATAATCGTGGTGTAGCCTACAACACAATACATATAATAAATTAAAAATAATATTTCTCATAAAATTTCAAGTTTTTCATTCTATAACCCTAAAAATGAATTTCACCCTTAAAATTTGTCGGGGTTAAAAAGTGTTTACTACTTGTAAGATTATTTCATAGAAAAACACATCATAAAAAGGAATACTAAAAATTAATTTTAAAAAGTAATGTAAGAAACCTAACGGTTAACCAAATTAACTCATCACTGGGTTTCCACATAGGAGAACATAGTTGAAAACATGGATATGGAAGAGAAATCTAACCATCACGTTCTTCTGGAGAGTGGTAGAGAACATGGCTATGAAAAAGCCAACAAACACAAAGCCATAATTTTTTTATGATCTAAGGTACCATCTGATTCATCAGTTATGAGGGTACTAGGACAACATTTTTGGTTTTCAAGATCATTTCCCTAAAGTTGATGAATCTGAATTTGAAGAAATACTTACATGATTTTGGTACAATCGTACCGTTGGTCATTCCTTGAACAATTTACACTTCATATCATAAAGAAATGAAGTTGAATTTTTCATTCATGAAGTGTTAGCAGATCATGTGATAGAGTGATCTGTCATTCCATCTATCTTAAATAAAAGTTTAGAAAAGTTATTAAATATATATAAGTCCATATATGGTGATATTAATTGTATATGGCTCCAAAAATAGAGTTATACTTTATATATCACACCACTTAATAAAATAAAACAAATTTATACAAACCAGGTACTTCATGTAGGCCAGTGGTAGGTGATAAAAGCCTGCCGAATGACGATTGTGGGTTTAATTCCCATATCCTTGTTCGACACGACGGGTTGTCTCCCATCCTATGAGTTGTCCTTTTTCTAAAACTATACTATTTTAAAATTTCAGAAATAATATAAAAAATTACTAGAAATAAACAATACTATTTGATGTATAACTTAATCCATTCCATTCTTTAGGATTATCAAAAATACGTCTATCCAATCTCATAGTATAAAGAAAATTATTACTAAAAAGGTCATCTACCAAGAATGTGAATACCATCATTTATACCCCATATATCCTAAGATATATCTTGTTGTTGGTCACATTCCAAACATGTGAATACCTTAATCATGTATTCTCTTGAAAAATGAATTACCATAGAATTTTAGTGAAAACATGAATGCTGTAAAAATATAACTCTTTCCACATACCAAAATCCCAAAATTTATATATACTCAAACCATGATGTCACATTATCCTCATAAAAGTCATGAGCTCATTAATACTATAAAACATATTATTTTCTCATTATCCCTTCATTATGTAAATATCATCTTCTTTCAAAAAATATTCCAATCACTTTTCATGGATAATGGTACCATAAAATTATTAAGAACCACAATAAACAAATACACAGATATTTGAATATTCCACAATACTATAAATGAGATTCCACAACTTTATTTTGGAATCCCATTACATAAAAACTTAAACATTCAACAACATCATTATCATACTCAACATCGCCAATAGTGATCACATTTGACTTCCCTTTGTCCATTGACATAATAGGTTGTTTATGTGGATCATCATTAACCCTTGGATTAGTGCATTGGTTAGCATAATACCCAATTTCATTGCACTTGTATCATTGAAGTGTTGGTGGTCAGTTCTATGTAGTCTTTTCTCTATTCACGTCATTAGCTACCTTTTTCCCATTAAATAGACACTCAGTAGCTTGATGACCTTCTTTTCCACACTTAAAACATTTTCTAGTCTCTTTAAGACATTATCCACGATGATTATTTCCACACTTTGAGCATAAATAAATATTCGTCTTCTTTTCACCATTGTGTTGATATTTTTCCTTCAACTCCATCTTTTGTTTCTTGTCGAAACCATGAGATGGAAATGTAACACAAACTTCCAGTTCTACCTTGATAACACAACATACAATTTATTCATAGCTATTTAATTATTTTATAGCTAATTCCCTTAGAAGACTTGGTTTGAAACCACTGAAGAATCAATCAACTTTACTTTCAGGTTGGATGATAAAGATAGATGAATACCTTGAAAGCCTTGTAAAATTTTCCTCGTATATACCTACAGATTCATCATCCTTTTTCTTAATCTCAAGGAACTCCTTTTCCATCTTTGTTCAAAAAATATGAGGGATGTACTTATTGAAAAACAAGTTCTTGAACTCGTCATATTCCATGGATTCAATTTCATCTTGGGGCCTTGTATTCTTAATTAGAGTTCACCACTGGTCTGCTTCACCTTATAACTAGTAAATATCCAAAATTACCTTTTCATTCTATGAACATAGAAGTATGGGAAATATCTTTTCATTGGTACTGATCCATTGTTCAATAACAAGTGGATCAGAACACCCACTAAAAGAAGGTGGACATTGCCTCATGAAGGACTCAATAGAAAATTGTTCCCTTCTATGCTCATTTGGAATCCCAGAATGATTCATATCTTTTGTAAGTATAGAAATAAGGTTTTTCACTCCATCTCACATAAAATTGTTTTGTTCAAGAGGAAAATCATTTCATTGTCCATTACATTGATCAATATGGTTCCTTAGGGTTCCAACCATTGTCTAAAACCCAAAAAGAATATTGTGAGAGGAAAAAATCATGCTAGGAAAACAATATAATAAAGGGGGAGTACCTTCAATATATAACATATTAGGTTTAATTATAAGATCGCTACCATAATTATAGGACTATACCCATTAATTATACTTAACCTTAGGTACATCCCTAGATATACCTTAGAAATAACTCTAGGGATATCACTAAAGTTTTCGAATCCTAGTTTCCAAAGGTTGACTAAACCTTCGCTATGATACCAAACGTAGATACCCAAAGCTTCACATACATGGAAATTACATTATTTTTTTGGAATACTTAATATATAACAAAAACAGACACCCAAAGACCGTATTAGTTTAGTGTCTTTGGAAACTGGGAACTTAATCATCTAATCATGGTGAAAGATCTTCAGCATCTCCCATAAAGATCTTAACCTTTTGTTTTCTTACCTAAAATCTTTATTTATATCTTGGGGAAAAGAAAACATAACAAGGGTGAGCTCAAATTCTCAGTAAGGGTAAGCATGGATAATATAAAACAATCCATAAAAATTTGAACATAAAAACATGAACATAAAACATCAAAATAATGAGTAATGACACAAATCTTGGCAGTACATAAGGAATAGATCATAAAGGAACATTAATCATGATAAAATAGCATGGGAATAAAACATGTAATTGTGAAAAAACATTAATCTCATGTTATGATTTGCATATTAGCCAAGGAATTGCTGCCAAGACCATCATAGTGGACAAAGGCCATTACTGAACTGGGTTTACTTGCCGTTCCAGCCATGTATTACTGAACCATATTTACTTGCCTTTCCAGCCATGTCTATCTCATGAGATATAAATATTTACATAATGTATTAGAGGGAGATATAGGTCCCACCAATCTGATAATTAAATAATTCTTATGTGTTCCACAAAATAAACAAAAATCATTCATCATAAACTAAAGAATAAAATGAGTTTCATAAATATCATCCCATCATTACATAATCCATATAAAACATATGGATATAATTTCATTATAAGAAGAATAAAAAAATTTAATTAATAGAGACATTATACATGATACATAAACATACTAAATAATGTCATCTTAGATGGAAAATAATTTTGATAGAAAATTTGAAATGAATTCTTCAGGAAAATATCAATTTTTCTTCAAATCATTTACATTTCTCAAAATGCCATGCAATTTTAAATGAAAAGGATTTTGTTTAAGATAATAATGAAATATTGCAGAGGAAGCTTGATGGAAATATGTCATTATGAAACCATAAAAATCCATTCACATCATATAATTTTAAAAAACATTATCCTCGTACTTTTGCTGGAAAAGTCAAAAAGTACATCGTATGGTAAACAAAATAAATATTACTTCCATTAATCATATTAAAAGTAAAAAAGGGGTAAATAAGACATTAAAAAACATATAAGAATAGTAAACATTTTATTACTTTTTTTGAAAACATGGACATTGATGATAAATAGAACCCCAGTAAGTTCTTACAAATAAACAATCACAGATAATAAAGAGATTGAAGTAATTATCCCTCACCCTATGTATAATTTCTTCCATATGTGTCCGAGAATCTTGAATAGTGGGTTTAAGCATATTATTAACTTGTAAAAGAACCATAATAATATTTATGATATCGTATATGATTCACTTACGACTTTATATTACTTGTTCATTTGTCAATTCAATGTTAAAGTAGTGTTTTTGGTAAAATCGTTTCATTTATCGTCCGTGTTTTGACAGGTAATTATTCATTAGATTACATAGATCATGATTAATTACTACCAGAATGTAAAAAATGATTAATATATTATAAATATATATTCAGAATATATAATATATATAAGAGATCGATAAATGGAATGAAATACACCGTTAATGGAGACGGTAGGATGTACGTATGAAGGAACGTTGTTTTCCTTTCCTTGCTGACTTGAATAAAAGTAAGTAGATGATATATATATACATTAACATAAATATTTTTGAATTATTATGTCATATATTTCATTATTATTCATTATGTAAACATTATAATCATTCTTGAATGGTTAACATGGAGAATGAATCTCATCGTGTCATGGAGACGGTAATCCGTACGTACGCACGGGCAATGATATCATTCCAATAATTATTGAATGGAATTGGAGTGGATGATATAATATCTCATAATTAAAATACTGTTATAATAAGCATATATATTTATTATTTCCACCATTATACCCATCCAATCAAGGTGGTGGTTGAAAAACATATTACACCACAGCGTGGAGACGGTATTCTGTACGCACGCACACATGGTGATTTCGTTTTTTGTTGGATGGATAGATGGTGAAACAGGGTTGTTTCATATTTATAATAACATATATGTATATTATTTATACTTATGTTATTACTTTATAATTAAAAAACTAAATAAGATGATGTCGAAGAAGAAATAAATTTGAAAGAATCGGTAAAGGATATTACCTCTTCTTTGACAAACTTCTTCTAAACCTCATCTTATGGAACTAAAGACAGTCTTTGAAGAAAACCAGAACCTCTAGTATATTTCTAGGGAAGTGGAGAAGAGAAATGGATAGTGTTTTTCTGAGATTGAATGCTCAAAATTTTGTGAAGAGGAGAGGCAGGAGGTGCCCTTTTATAAGAGAGGAGAAGGGCACTTTAAGAAACTCTCAAAAATATTAATTTATTATAAACTCAAACCCCACATAAAAACGTCCAAAATGAATCACATTAAAAGATGATATGATATAGGGTTGTAATATTATCATCCAATATAATTTAGACATGTTGGGAATTTATTTTAAACATTATTAGCTTGATTTATCCTTATTTAATGTATTTAAGTTTATTTGTGGTAATAATATTCTAAATTTAAAATTGTTACAAATAATTACTTATGTTTTCTTAATTGTCCATAATTGGATACTTTATAAATTTTGAGACCAAATAAATTTAAATTTATAATTTTTAAATATTATTGTGATTTTTAAACAATTTAATAAAATGTTATTTTTATGAAATAACAATAGTGTCAATTTTGACACTCTTCATTTATTTGAATTTAAATAAAATCCACATAGAGGATATATTTGAAGAAAATATTTAATAGATTCATAAAATATCATATATATCTAGAAAAATCTTGGAGAAAATTAAATAGTTCAAATATTATTTATTTTAATATTTTTAAAACCATTTATTTGATATTTCAATCAATAAAATAAATTTTACATCACTATTATGTCACCATTAATGACAATTATTTAATCCCTAAAAATTATTAATAAATTCACATGATATAGATAATTTTATTATATATCTGTTGACCATTTATGTTGGAAGTTTTATAAATATTATCACTAATTTAGAATTATTACACTTATAAGATATAAGAGAGTGAAATGTTGTCACTTTCTTTGGTTTTAGTAATAATTACATCATTTTCATGGTCAAAATAACATAAAATGAATCTATTAATACCCTTTTGTGATATGGGTGGAATTTTATACATCCAATATAATTTTTTGAGGTGTTATGGTAATTTTATAATCATAATATTACCCTTAATTACCAGATTTACCTTTAACTATAGTGAATAAAAATTACCGTTGTTACTATTCATAATATCAAAAAAATAAAAGTAACCTATTAACATAATTTGGACCTAATAATTCTGAATATGGAATCCATTTTCTCAAATTCAAAACATATAATTTGCGGTATTTAATTTAAAATTAATCCCTTTGTTGAGATAACAGGTTCTAAAAGATAAAACATTGCAAAAGATTGAAATGTTTTTACCTATGAATTAAATGTAAAATTAATGATAATGACATATAATATACTAAATGGTAAAGATATATTCTATTTATAATTTAAAACGATTAAATTTTAAAATTTAAACATATAAATTATCATGATGAAAAAAGTTGTTTTTAATTAAAATTTAGTGTATTTTTACTATTTATCAAATTATAAAAGTTAACAGAAAATATTAAAAAATTATCCAAAGTAAAATTTTATATACTTATTTCAATGAATAAGTTTATTTTGTCAAATTTAACTCACAAACATTTCAAAATCTATATTTATTGTGGGTGCTCCATGAAAAGGCAGCAAAACTGCATTTTTTGAAAAATACTTATTTTACCTGAAAAATTTATTTTGTTCTCATACCATGATCTAGAATATTTGTAAGATTAATTATTATGTAATAAAATTTAAAATGTAGTTAATTATATTAATAATGTCTATTTCATAACAATATATCATTGTTTAGTGAAACTCAGTATTGCGTACAACACACTTTATCGAGGAAGGTCATTTGTGCATGAAACAAATGCCAAGAATAGTGTTGCATATACTACAAGCTAATACAACATTGCTTATAGATCAAGATAATATTGGTGTAGAGTACAACACAAGACATCAAAGAAATTAAAAAGAATATTTCTCATAAAATCTTGGAGTGTCACATCATCTTCCAAAAAAATTAGAAATTAAATGATTAATGTGGATTTATTGTCAATAAAAACCGCTAGAACAAAAAAATATGTGTATTTTATAAATTGGTTCTTTAAATTCAATGATTCCCTACATTTACCATTCTCATTTTTAAAAATATGATATGTAATTTAACCATTGGAATGAGATAATGTGATATTTAATATAAAATATTGTACTAATGAATTATATATATTACAAATAATATTAAAAATAAAAAATACACATGTGTAGGAAATTAATTTTAATAGAAGCACCTATAACACACAAAAATATTACATTAATCTGAACTGTGCTAGAATTTTTTTCACTATTTATGGATTAATATGTTCATTATTAAAGATAAATAGGTCCAGAAATATACAATAATTTATATTTACTAATATTTAAAAATCAATGTTTATAATATAATATTTTTTGTAATTGTAATTATTTAAAAAGAATATAATTTAGTATTAAATAACATTAATATCAATTTTAAAATTATTTTCTTATAATAAAATTAAAAAATATAAATACAATGATATAATTAAAATATATTAAGTTCACATATATTTAAAATTATATATTCATCAACAAAATATGGGAACCCAATAATTCATTCATTTTTTTCACATTTAATTTATTTACTATCATTTATTTTATTTTATTTGAAACTAAATAATCAATGTGTTGGAATTTATAATGAATATTATATAACTAATTAATCAATAAAATTTAATGATAAATTATTATGATAAAAATAACTAATTTTTATTTTAGAAGGTTATTTATAACAAAAAATGAGATGTTTTTTTCATCTCTCAAGGCTTTGTAAATGTTTAAGGTAAGGAAGGTCTTTCTTGGTCTTTTTATTACTAAAAATATTATATAGGTCACATTCATGGATTAATATCCCACTAACTCATAAAATTATAACCAACATGAGATATGGTCGATATATCGGATGAACAATGCTTTTGGAAATGTTTTGAGGTCATTTCCAATTATTATTATTGTTAATCCACTAAATAAACTATTTTTTACCAAAAAAACTTTAATTAATTTTAATTAACTTCAGTAATTATTTTGGTAAAAAATAATTTGATCCTATTTAAATATAAATTTTATATATCCATTATTTATCTAATCTTATTTCCAAAATCTAATTTAATTACTATGAGATAACTGAAAAAAATAATAATATTAAGGGTAAAAATTTCTCTTACTTGTAATACAATATATCATAGAGTTGTGTGTAGTGTAAGAATTACATGTTTATTGATATAAATCAATTTTAAAAAAAAATTAAATTTATTCTCAATTGAATATATTGTAATGTATTGGGGTGTTACATTCTACCCACCGTAATTAAATTTCATCCTCTCATTTTAAACATGATCAGGATAATCGAGGGTCTGAGGTACGAAAATACTTTTGTTGAAAATACCACATCATAAATAGAGTAAATAACTAATATTCATAATAAGAGGGAAAATTAATTCAATGGCCACCACAAAATTAGTCTTTCAAATAGTTGAGCATTACAGAAAACCTGGACATCAAAGAGAAATATAATTATCATGTTTTTATGGAGATTGATAGAGAACATGCTAAGGTAAATGTTGATGACCAGAATTCTTTAAAATACCTATTTGAAAATGGACATTGATCTCATCACACATGATGATAATATGATATTTTTTTTCAATACTTATTTTTCTGGAGTTAAATAATTCATTCAATAACAAAGAAAATAAGCAAATATATGTTTATATTTCAAAAATACAATATTAACCTTTTCTTATGACTTGAACTATTTATACTTCATTTCACAAAATATGATTCATCATAGAGTTAAGTAATGTATTTATCTCTTAAAACTCCCCCAAATAGAAACAAAAACCATTTGATAAATGGAAATTTTTTCCAAAAGATTACGATCCATCACTTTGGAAATAAGGACACTAAATTTTCCTAATAAACATATCAAACATCATGATGTTGATATTAATAATCACATACAAAACATGTAAATATGGTAATAACATGAATTCCCATACACCTTATTGAAAACATACATGATTCTTTATTCATAAAAAGAGAATGTTTATTTAATATATTCCTTAAATCCAAAAATTAAATTGTAACTTCCTTCTACATCACATAAAAAACATGTCAATATGGTAATAACTTGAATTCCCATACACCTTATTGAAAACATACATGATTCATTATTCATAAAAAGAGATTGTTTATTTAATATATTCCTTAAATCCAAAAATTAAATTTTAACATCCTACTATACCACTTTTCTTAGTACCATTTAAAATACTCATAAATTTTTTTAATGAATAGTACAATAGTAAAATCCATGTATATTTTATAATTATCATGATGAGTACCATATTTAAAAAATAATAAAATTATATTATTCTTTAATATAAACATATTCATATTATGAATTATTCTTTGTATATGGTAGTATCAAAATCATTACCATGATGTATTAGCCTCTTTTGGGGGATATTCCTTTGACACATGAGACATTGATTTGTGTAGCATTTAATCTTTTTGCAGTGGAATAATTATACATCAGAAACTAATTTATTATCCTTGAAATGACAAGAACATTTTCTAGTCGATCCAAACTTTTTTAAAACTCTTATTTCTTTTAATCGAGTACCATGGTGATTATTTACATAGTTATTACATGTTGGAAAGTACTTCTTTACCATATTCAATTTATCCATATTTTTACAATAAATCCTCTTGTTCTTGTGTTTCCCTCTTAATCCATAATACTTAATAAATTTATTTTCAATATCGATAGCACATGATATTATGTCTACATATTATGAAAATTCATAGGAAACTAGTTCCTTTCAAAATACTAGCTTAAGGACAACAATGAAAGGATCAATATTATTCTTGTCATCATGTTCATTGATGTGGTTCACATTCCTCCTACTAGACACCATTTCTAAATGAATACATTGACTCAATAATATATTATCATGTATAATCCTAAATCTATTAAATGACATAGCATAAATTAAAAAATTTATACGTATCTAATATCATTATTGTAATCAAGTTTTATTTAAAACGTTCTTCAATATATATACTAAAAATTTATCATATCCATATTTTGTCAAATATATGAAATCCTAAATATTGTTTCCATGGTTTCTCCAAAACATCCACTGATACCAACTGCAATACCCGTATCTTATAATCCTAGAGTCAGTACCTTACTTTATTTCATTGTAATGATTATAAGGAATAAAATACATAAGGACCAATAAAATTTATAGTTTAGAAACTAGATTGAATAAATAATACCCATTTATATTGGGAATTAAAAATTAATAAATACTAAACTAAAACGTCCATAGTTCTTTAATATCATTCCAAGAATTTATCTTCATTCCCAGGGGAAGGGAATCAATATATGGGTGAGATCATATGATCTATAAAGGTAAGAATACAAGAGATATAATAATGAATCAATAAGGCATAATCAATATGGTAAGGTAAATAACCGAACCAAAATTAATTTTAAAAAATTAGAATAAAATTAATCCATATATTTTTTCATAGTCAAAATCCTCTGGATAATAATAAAAATGTTTAAGGAAATATTTAATTAATGAACATCATGTATCTCATGAACATGACACATTCTCCATCAAAAAGTATCCTCAAGATATTTTAAATATTATTTGGTAAAAAATTATTTGGGTTCTCCAACCATAACTCTACTATAAAGACTGTTCACATGATAGTTTAAAACCTATTGGTTACAAATGGGAAGGGTTTCTCCAGCTATATTTGTTTAATAAAAATATTGGTACATCATTGGGCCTACATTAAAAAGTCCAAAACCCTTAGAGAATGAATTAATTGGCCCCAACCAATGTATTTCATATTCAAATAAATCCTCAAATATCGAATAATCTATTTAATTTTATAAACAAGTTCCCTATCAATTATCCACATTGAGTAGATGAAATGGATTTATCAATATTTCCCCAGAAAATCAAATAACATTTAAATTAGAAATACTATTTTAATATTGTTTGTGGTTTAGAAAAAAATCATATCCATCATATAAATTTTTTTATCATAACAAAATATAATTTTCAATGAATGTTTTTGATGATAATTTTATTTTTTATAGAAATTTAACAGTCACAAACGAAAGTGATATTGGTTGATAACTTTTACCTTTAAGTAATTATCATGTTAAAACCCCTTAGATGGGATAATTCAATGTAAAAAATATAAATATAATGAATATAAAATAAATATTTTTATAACATAACAAAATGGGATGTAGATACACCCCACAAAAGATATAAGTGGTAAATATGACATTTATCTTAGATATGTAAAAAGAGAAACGAAAATCCCTTACCTTACACTCTGTTATGGTTAAAATCTCTTCAACCACATTTTTAATGGTTTTAAAAATCTTATTAGCTTATAAAATAACCATATTAAAATTTATTGTATCACATATTATCTTTTTCTAACATATTATAAATTGTTCATTAATAATCTATCCTTATTTTCATCTTTTGAAGTGTTAATTGCCTGGTTTTTCGTGTATGTTTTGACTTATATTTTTTGTTCCTATAAATTTTATCATGATTTAATCATCTCAAAAATGTAAAACATAATTAAAATATTTTATATATTTTTTACATATGTATTTAATGTAGTTTTTATTGTTTGGAGATAATAAATTCAAAACATTCGTAATAGAGATGGTAGGTTGTATATAAGCATGAACGTGGTTTCCATTATATTCTCATTTGAAATAATTTTAATGTAAATGATATATATGTATAATATAATATCAGTATCATATTAATTTTATATTTATTATAAATTTTAAGTAATAACATCCTTAATACAGTCTATTTTAATTGGGAACGAATGACATTTTATTGAGGAGTCGGTACTCCACACGTCCAAAATGATGTTATTGTATTCCCAAAAAATGAGGATCAGGAAGTTACATGTAAAATAAAAAATTACAGAGGCACAATAATATAATAAATATAATATATATCAAATATAAACTATATTTTCTACATTATCCCCAACCTTTTTTTAGTGTCAATTGCGGAATGGACGTTATCATATCGAGAGGCGGTAGTCCGTCATTCACAAGAATGATGAATGTGCCTCCCATTTGATGTAATTTTGTGTAGGTGTAGGTTATAAACTTATTATAAAAAAATTATATTAATTTTGAGTATTATTATGTCATTATGAATGTAATATATAAAAATAATTGAATGAGTGGAGAAGGAAATATAACGAAAGTGATCATTGAAGAACCCTACATCTTTTTCTGGTAACTCATTTTGGTTTATACCAAAAGACACATGAGGGGTGGTTTGTTATGAAATGTAGTATTATAGGATTATTTAAATGATGTTTAGAGATTATTTTTTAGGGGTTTGATGATCCAAATTAATGTGAGGTGAAAAGAAGTTGCATGAGTGATTTCCTTTTTATAGTACAGGGGGCGGGGTGACATTTTTATAAGTAAAAAATTATAGACAGTATTGGGAGGACTCCCTTAATTCATGCTCCACCAAGATTTATATATAATAGATTAAAGTTAAATTATTGTCAATAATAACATCTAAAACACAAAACCAAATGTATTTTATAATTCTTTTCCTTAACTTTTATGGTTTCCGACATCGACCATTTTGGTTTTTAATAAGGTGACTGTTTTTATAACCTATGTAATTTGAACATTAAATCTAAATTAAAGTGAGAATTATTACAGAATATATACCCACTAAATTATAAAAATATTATATATTTTTAAAAATAAAAATCCCATTGGTGATGGAAATTAATTTTATAGAATCCAACAAAACTTGTGAAAAAACTTTTTCAACCAGAACCATGCTAAAAATGATTTCATAATTTTTTGGTAAATATGTTCATTATAAAAGATCAATTTTTCTGAAAATAGACCCTATTTTATATTAATTAAAATTTTCATATTAATTGAAAAATAATTTATTTTTAGTAACTTTATTTATTTTTTGAAAATATTATCTATTATATAATAACATTAAAAACAATTTTGACATAATTTAAATATTTTAAATTTAAAAATATCATTAGAATTATGAAATTTAAATATAATACTTTAAATTAAATTTAAAATGAACTATTAATATATGAAAATAATTTAATAAAATAATTAAATCAATTGTGATTCACTTTACTTTTTTAGATTCATTTATTTTATTCAATTAATAACTAAATAATCACTGTGTTAGCATTTCTCAATCATTTTAAGTAACTAATTCATATAAAAAATTAAATAATAAATTATTATGATAAAAATATATCATATATTTTTCAAAAGAATTTTTATAACCTAAAATATTATTTTTTTTCCCTATCTAAAGGATTTATAAATTTTAAAGGTAAGGATAGTTCCTTGTTTGATTTTATCCTTACATAACATATTATATAGGTCACTTCCACCGAACAGAATCACAATAACTCATAAAAATTTATCCAAGAGTGGATATGTTCTAAATATGTGAAGACATTATATTTCGTTCCAGTGTTTAGGTAATTTTTCCACTTAATATTTAAAGTAAACAAAATTTTACATTAATCATTCTAATTAATTTCAATTAAGATTAAAAATATTTGTTTTAATTAACTAAGATGATATTATTAGATAATAAATTTTATACTTAATCCAAATATGTATATCCATGTTTCCAATAGAAATTCCAAAAATTGTGAAAATTAAATTTTAATCAAATCCTACAGACACTATGAGATAGCGGGGTTTTAAAGTAAAAAAATATTCAAAATACCATTATGTATTTATATATAAATTAAAATTAAAATTGAATCAAATGACCTAAATTAGATTAATATATGTATAATTTATCAATTTTGGCCTTAAATCCAAATTAAAATATAATTTATCATAAATAATTATTTAAATGAAAAGACAATATTCAATTAAAATGCAGTAATGTTCACTATTCATAAAAAATAAACATCACAATAAATGACAAAAAATCACCACAAAATAATTTTTACATTAATAATTAAAAAATAAATTTTATTTTAAAAAAATAAACATTATTAAATAGAGAAAATTTTGTTTTAAAATTAGTCCGCCATTAAAAGGGGGTAAAACTGACTTTAGATAAATATAAATACGTATGCATAAACTGGATATGTTCCAATTACATGTCTATAAACTATACTGGTTGAATTTAAAACATTATATCAAATATATAATATATATTTTTATATATTATTTAATACTATTCATAACCTATAATTTAACATCTAGGATATAACTGCTAAATTAATAATATTAATGGTAAAACTTGGTCTTGCATGTAACGGAATATAACTAAATGTTGTGTGTAGTGTAAGCTTAAAATTTTGTTATATATAAAGAAAGCACACAATGAATTATATTCATTATAAAATTAAAATATTTTAAATATTTGGGGTGTTAGTATTTATTTATAATAATTAATATTCTTTGATTTCTCTAATTTTTGCGACTAAATAAATTCTTAAAATAATGCAATGGAGATGACTCCCATAAATTCTTCCTCTATCACCACGCCATTTTAAAATTTTTAATTGATGAAAACTTTACAAAATTTATTCCTTGAAAATCATGATAGTCCAAAACTAACTCTTATGAAATATAAAAATAAATCTTATATAATTTTTCCTTTTTCAGAATTTTGTTATGAAGTCATAATGAATCTTATACAGAAGAAAAGATTTGTAGACTCAATTGAAGTATCTTCTGTTTTAGATCATTAAATAGTATTACATAGTAACTCATTACATTTATTATTAATCATTATATGTAAGAGAATGAATGTTACACAATATAATTACTCGTATAAAAATCATATAAGATGGATAAACTATTCTAAATTACTCATACATAACTCCATATGACTATTATGTATACTACTTATTTAAAATTAACTATAGTAACTCTACAGATGAATCATTTGTAGATATATAATGACTCATATCTGTTTAAATTTTTATCAATTTAATCCTCAAGTTTTTTTTATTTAATAGATCCTCAACTCAACAAAGATAGGATTCAACTCAACTCAATATGGTTTAAATGTTCCAGAAAACATTGAAAATAGCTTAAAAAATGACTAAAAACCAGTAATGATTATAAATAACTATTGTGAGAGAATTTATTCCATTATTAATTCCATGGGGATCCATAATAACCTTTTTTATAGATTGTAAACAATATCTCACTCTTTCTTATTTTTTAATTCATATTAGAAATATCAAATCACATGAGAATCATTAAGTTACACACTTTCTCTAATGATTGGTCTCATTCACCACACTATTAGATTTGATATTTTTTGAGATAATTATTTCCCTTGATGAGAAGACAATATAACCAAATAACATATATTATTTCCCTACAATTAAATTATCCATAAATATCACCCATTATAAATTTTTCATGGCTTCAAATTCAATTAATAAAATAATGATCATACTCTCCTATTGAAAAATAAACATTCTCTTTGATTAATAGAGATTTACTGGTTAATAGTTTAGCACTTTCTCACTACCTATTAGAACATAATACAATGATTATATAGGGTTCTTTATATTTCTATAGTTAGTGGACAATGATAAACATAGAGTCCTAGCCTCTATTATTTATACGTATATCTTATCATTGCCATTTTGAAAATATATAATATATGGTTTTTGTTTCAAATTTATGAATATTTACAACACTATATGCTAGTTTATTAATAAGGAAATGAAATATTATAATAATATACTTTGATATTAAACATTTAGATATTTGTTTAGGAATAAAAATCACACATTGATTATCACAAGAAATTTTCAACAGCTCCCCAACATCAACTTTAAAATCACCCTATAACACATTCATCCACAACATCATTATAAAAGAATTTTTTAATTTTATATTGTATTCCATAGTCATAAAAATTGAAGCCTACTTCTTAATCTATATAATACAACTCAATACCTCTGATAAAAATGATCCAATGTATATGAAAATACTATTTTTATATTATAATTCATAGTCAATAAATGGGTATATATGTAACTAAAAGACATATCTATTTATATATAGCATGTCACAGTTTAGAGTCTCCTTGATGTATATGAGTATTCTTTTAAATTATGGAATATGAGACCATTTAAGGTCACTATGAAACCTATCACAATGAGATAAATAAAATTTATTTTCTATCGTTGATGAAATTATATATATATAAAGATTATAATGAATCAATTAAAATTAATAGGATTCACACTAATTATTTCCTCATATTTTCTCATCATGTTAAAAAATGAAAATGAATATATATAAAATTTTAATAATCCATGAAATTATTATTTTCATTAAATATTTGGAATATGTATCTTCAGATAAGAATTTAATGTCCTGGCCCTTGTGCCACACACCAATTCCCAGAGCCAGACTGCCACATGACCTCAAGCATTCCTGCCTATTTGATTGAGGTTGCATACTAGTAGTGAGGGTTTTTATCAATAGTTGGAAAATATACATCTTTATCTTAGTAAACCAACATTGAAAAATTATTTTAGAAATAACCAATAATATAACAAAAACAATACCATAAAATGACCAAAACATGGAATAAAATATCAAAATGATGAATATATAATCTATTCCAATGTACTTTCCCATTTTCAAAATGTAAACCCAATAGTAAAGAATCTAACAAATCCAAAAAGTGTCCCGAACCACGTATGTTTATAGCATACTTGCACCATCTATAGATCAACCATCAAACATAGGAAATTTACCTTTATCCTATACTAAAAAATGATTTCTATTTGGGTACCAACCAAGAAGCCTGAGTATAAAATATTTGGACACCACCAATGTAGTATAAAAAGAATCCATTAAAAATAGTGTATGCAGTGGTAAACAGATTTAAATATAAGAAATAATGGAAATATAATAAAATTTTCAATTATCCTATATTTGAGAACATAATCCATTGGGTTCCCAAGGATCCTAAACCATAATACCTAGTTCTCCCCATGACGGTGTATGAAACATATCATATATTTTATTCTGAATTCATTATAAGAGATGGGATTTCATAATCCATTTCATTTTAGTTTATAATATGGGTAATTTGAACTATATTCTAATTCCTACGTTTTGGGTGCAGATGTTCATGTCTAGCACCCTTTGAGTACTGGGGACATCAGTCTATATCTAAGACCTCTTGGGTATTTAGGGCATCATTCCATGTACTATAAAATTTTCATGCATTATTTGGGTCATAGAATGACATGGTTATGATCCTCTGAGTATTTTGAGCATTATTTTGTTTCCCACACTCACTTCATAGTGAGTCGCATATGGGTATTTGGATCATCAATATGTATCCCACACATGTATATCAAAAAATCACATTAATTAATTCAACATTTAATTAACCAACTCCAAAAGTTCATATCCACATATTTCCTTTAATTAATTTAACAATTATTTAATCGCATCAATTGCATTAATTAATCCTATAATTAATTAATCTTATTAATTAATCAAAAAATTAATTAATCACATCAATTATTATATAATCATGAAAAACTCAACTAATTAACCCATCAATTAATTAATCAATTTTTTTCAATTACAGAAAGACAACATTCTCTGCTATTTTATTAGTAAACTAATTAATCAATCCAAAATCCCAATATTCTCTAATTAACTAAAAAATTAATTTTTAAATTCACAATCCCAATATCCCATAAATAAATATTTGTTACACAATATAACTATCCCCAATTTTATAATCTTGTAATTAAATAATATAAAAAATTTATTAATTTAATTTTAATAAACCTAATTATAATCATATAAAAGAAATTTTTTTTGTTATAAATGTAATTGATATTAAGAAATTGGAAATTTAATAATTGACCACCTACCTTAAGATTGATAAAAGAAGCTTCCCTACTGAAATCACCAAATTGAACTGAATAATGACGAAGATAGAGATCTTGAATAGGAACCTAAATCCAAGCTCAAATGAATTAAAATCAAGAAATCTTAGATCTAGATCCCATATTAATAGATATAGATCATAAAAAACTATATCTATATCCAAAAACTAGTAGATCCTTTCCCTTAAATGTTGATGAAGAGACATGATAGAAGAATGAAACAACATAGATTAAAATTCCCTTATCAAGAGAGGTGGAAATCATCAATCCCGACATTTAATCATGAATAAAAGGGGTTTAGATCCTTAAAAATTTGTCTACGTTCCTCCAAAATAAAGAGAAATAGGTTATTGATAAGTTGGGGTCAATATTCATTTAATATGAGGGTTTAGAAAATTTTGAAACCAATTTTTAGGTTAATTAAAAACATGCACATGGTTTCCTGTGTAGGGTATCACTACTTTCCAAATCATGTGACTAATCCATGAACCTATTTAATATGGGGAGGGTGTGGGGTGGGGGTTGGGGTTCATGGATTTCTCCTAAGTGGAAAAAAGTTTGAAAAACTTTGTTCCAACCATAGAATCCCTCTACGTGAGTGGTCTCGTGGTTTAATGGTCCAAGGATAATTTCTTGTGAA
Organism: Viscum album; assembly: GCA_963277665.1. Lineage (NCBI taxonomy): Eukaryota > Viridiplantae > Streptophyta > Magnoliopsida > Santalales > Viscaceae > Viscum > Viscum album. The sequence continues at coordinate 62,283,297 of OY728165.1, read as the reverse complement.
AACCATGTGCAAACTATTCAATTCCCTCCTTTATTCTATTGTCCATAAATGTTCAGCCAACTCATATAATATTAAACTTAAAACAATGTACTAAAAAAATTAAAAAGGAGTACCTGAAAACAAGCCCGAGATATCCCAAGTAAAGGGTAGGACCCTACAATATCCCCATCTTATAATAAATATTCCTTGAGTAGTAATCCCAAGATTCAATATGATTCCAAGATAAAAATATCAAGCCACAAGTCCCACACATCCACTTATATCTCAGATGTTTTCTTCCTAAACACTCCCATGTTTCCATAATACTCATAATTTAGCATGATCTTTTACTACAACACATTGTCACTTTGTTCCGATACAAATATCAAATTCTCTAAAATGGATGAATTAACCAAAACCTCAACATCATCCACATGGATCATAATAGAAGGGTTAGGGTGATACTTCCAAAGTTCTGAAACACGGAAAATTTCAAGAATAACATTGTACTTCTCTAGAAGATCCCATTAGTATGCTACTAGCCTGGATCTCTCTACAAACTCAAACTATCAAACGATCATGGGTACCAGATTTCCATGTCTCTATATCATGTGGGGACCCAATATTGGAGACACTCTATGGAATATTAGATCACTCTTTGTAAACTCTAGGGTCCATCATTGTCTATCATCATATGAATTCTATATCCTATGAGTTGTAACCATACGCTTCTAGATTAGCTAAAAATTCTTTGAATTCTCCTAAATGAGAATTTGTCCCATCTTCTAGGACTCACATGCCTCCATCCACCATAGAGGTGATCTACATTTTCTACCATAAAGTGATGCATATTGTTCCATCTATGTAGTTTTCTAGTAATTGCTTTTATAATTGAACTCCACCAAAGCTAGGTACATCTCCTATGACCCACCAACGTCTAGGACACATGCCCAATGTATATACTATAGAACATATATAGTATAAATCGAATGGCCATATGAATATGGGTGGAATGTTATACACAATAAAACCTGTGTATTGAGCACCTTATATAATCCCTTATAGAATCTCTATGTAATTTATGAGTCACGATCTAAAACTATAGTTTTTCAAACCCAATACGGATGGACTATTTACCCAACAAACAACTCCCCCTACTTCTCCACTGAAAATGTATCTTGTATAGGGAATAAATGTGCTTCCATTGTAAATTGGTCCACAATAACACAGATAACATCATTATTTTGAGGAAACCACCGGAGACCTATGAAAAAATCTATAGTAACATCATACAACTTCCATTACAAAATGGGAAAAAAATTTAGAAAAACACCAGGTCGTTGAATCTTTTCCTTCACTAGTTGACATGTGTATCATCATGAAAAAAAACCCTATAATCACATTTTTCATGCCTAAACACCAAAACTATTTTCATAGGCCATAGTATATTTTTTTCACAAATGGATGCACCACCCACTTTGAAGCATGAAACTCACACTTAAGATATTACTGCATTCTCATAGGAACTAAAACATGATTCTGATCAAAGTTGATCTCATCACCATCTATGGTACAATCGAAAGGTTTATCCCCAACTTCAAGGATTTCCCTCAAGGTTAAACATTTTGTATCCTCATACATCTTGTTCCCATGTTACCTCCAGAGTGTATATTTTACTAAAACTTATATAGGATTCATCATCTATGGACTGTCGTAAAAAACATGAATCTTAGCCAACAAATACATCCTCTTCAACTGATCACTCTTCTCTTGAACTACCAGTGTCTAAGTTTTTCATCTGAAAACATCAACAACACTTTTCCCCTTCCTAGGAATGCATTCCAGCTTAAAATTTAATGATAGAATATATACTAACCATATCTTCTTCTAGATATCAAAATCACATTTTGAAAATTTATACTTCATGATATTATGATTTTTAGAGAAATTAAACTTTTCTCTCAAATGATAACATTTCCTACAATTCAAATAATTAAAAAAAATGCTAACTCGAGTTTATAAATAGGGTGGTTCAGTTCACAATTCCTCAAATTATAAGACCCAATTTGTACAATTGAATCAGTATTAATCAAAACTACTTTGACTCTGATCCTAGAAGAGTCCCAAAAAACTATATACTCATCACCTGGATTGGGTAGGATCAAGATTTGTGCCAATGTCATGTGCTTCTTCAACTCCTTGAGAGTATTCCAGTATGCTTCTGACCGTTGATTCTTTACACCATTTTTGTTCATGCCCAAAAGTGGAGATATCAAATTTGAAAAGTTTCTAACGATCCTTCAATAATAACCAGGTTATTCTAGAAAACTAATGATATGAAAATATTCATTAGATTCTCCTTTGAAACCACTTCATAAATATTATCTGGGTTCACATTCACACATTCCACCAGATGATGTGACCATGAAGTTTACCAGATTAGCCCGTAAATGACACTTAGATATATTGATGTATATAAGATTATCTATTATTGTACTCAGGACGATGCCATGATTTGTTTCATTATCATTGTGAGTCTTAGATTACAATAATGTTCCATCCACAAAAAATATCTCAAACTGATCCGTGTATATATGAAATATTTTCTTCATTAAGATAATAAAAAATTTTATTATGTTCATCAACCCAAATAGTAATATACTTAACACATATATTACATAGCTACATCAGAATGTATTCTTAGGTATATCAGAAGGCTAGACTCTCAACTGATGATACCCTGATCTCAAGTTTAACTTTTAGAATACAGAATCTCACCCCAACCTATCACATAGTTTCTTGATACGTGGATGAGGATACCATTTCTTCATTGTCATCTAGTTTAACTTCCAATAATCCATATATAATCATAGAGTTCCCTCAGTCTTATTAGAAAATAATAGTAGAAAACCCTAAGGTGATGTACTCAGATGGATAAACCCCATATCCATGAACTCCTACATTTTATTAATAAATTTTTGACGCTCAGTTGGTTCTATTCTATATGGTGGAATAGAAACCAGAAAAACTGTAGGTATGAGCTCAATAGTAAACTGCACATCAATATCAGGTGGCATCCATCATAATTATTTATGAAATAAATCCTAAAATATGTCCAATAATTGTTGAAATACATCATGTTTTACAGATACATCATCAAAATAAATAAATAAACATGGGTGGAATGATCCCCCAGTTACTGGTGAACTAGCCCTGCATGGAACTCCTTGAAATCCCAAGCTCCTTCGTGTGAATAATTTTTACCCTTATGGGACATAAAAGTCACTCCCATGTGGTAAAAATAATAGCAGTCTTGGTATGATACTAACCAATCCATACCCATTTTTATGTCAAATATTATCATACTAAGGATGTAAATATCCCAACAAAAACAATACCCCCTACCTCAAGAGAACACCCTTTTCACAAATAGATTTCTTTACAATGTACCACCAAAGGTGTATCTAACAGGAATTCACTACTCATGAACTCTACTTCTAGGATCAATACCTTCCCTAGTTGTGTAGAGATAATAGAATGTGAGTTCCAAATATAAAATAATGTTATTTATAATATAGAATGTATAAGAATAACACATATTACTATAGATGGTCTAGCCTCATAATCCAAAATTATAGGTTAAACTATATGTAATTGTCTTTCACCTCTTCCCCTATGATGCAGTTTGAGCACCCAAAACTACACCACTATACTGATACAAGAACATTTGTATAGAATAACCACATCAACTACCCCTTCTACCATAGCCATTAAAACTCCAGATTCATGAGTGATACGAGTTACAAGATCCCCTTCCCATACTCTAGTGCTCCCTGGATACTCCATCAGCACTCAATTATTGTAGGTTCATACATAATGTTTGTAGATGACCCATCCATACATAGGATTGGAAGTATGTTGGTGGTCAAGTTTAAGGTTTAATAATGTGTCCCAACATATAGAACTAGTGATATTTCCACCAAGTAAATTCCATAGCAACTAATCCCTCTATCTATGTAATCTGCTTCCCACTTTTCAAGATAACATGTTCATAGTGATGCTTCCTTCTCTCGAATGTCGTAGCACTAGGACATCTAGCTGAAACCACCTATCCTCCACTATAATCATCATTCTTATTACCCTATTATATGATATCTTGATTCATCACTATAAAAAACTTGTTTAGATAGAAAATTTTCACATGGGATTGAATTTTAAATTTAATCCCATTATGAAAATACATTGTTGATGTATCCTCGTATCCTCTCAATTATAGAACAATGTAATGAAAATATAAAAAACATACAACCTATAAAATCACAAACATTTATCCATGAGTTATTCTTAGGAATTTAGATGATATCTCATGCCTATGCATCTCTAGATAAATGTTCTCTTGGAACATCTATTGAATATCCTTCCACTCTATAATTATCTTGCTTTCCATCCTAGGTATAGATGTACCATCAATGTTTTTCTAGAACATGTTACATATAGATATACAATTATATTCTATAATTAGTAGAAGTATCCATGTGGTCAATTACAGTGTAGATGGACACAAAATCTAACTCATCATCGCCAGGTCCACCATTTCTGATGAAATTCCGAGGGTGTTGCAATTGGAACTCCATCATCAAAACAAACAAGATTTTCACAACCCTCCCAGGGTCTCCTTACATGAATTGAATAATATGAGAAAATTTATCATAGATATTATCTCTAACAACCGTACACATAATTACTTATTCCTTAGGTTCTACTAATACATGAGCATATCCAGACATGTCCTCATTCCATCCTCTCAATACGAATCATCATAGAGGAATATATGAAATATCCCTAAGACACATATTTGGACAAATAACACAAGAATAAATCATTTATGGGGATTCATATAAGTTAATAACATGAATTTTCTCCTAAACCCAACATAACGTAAGAAATGAGGTGTTATATCCTCCCATAACCATCCTATATCTAGCTCATGAGTAATAATGTGAAATGTCAATCTCATTATTCATGTTTCTCATTAGAAATCCATTTATTCACATTTTTCATATTTTAATAAATTTAATGTTCATGTTAGTCTACTTTTTCATTTAAAATACAAAACCATTGAAAAAAATTTCATGTTCAACAACTTACCCATAACCCATTTTCCCGCGCATGCCTCAAATGATGCTTGTCATAAAATAATTATGAGTTCCTAGAATGATTGTTGCAATCTAAAATCTTCTTACATTACTATAAAATGGTTAAGCATAAGAAAAAAAAATTCATAAACAAAAATCACATCATAGAAAAAGTGCGTCACCCAAGGGAAAATAATATCCAATTGTAATAGAAAAGAGAAATGGAGAAAAATACATCCATGGGAACTTGGGTTTTCCCAAAAACATGGAGTAGCTACTCTGATGCCTGAGATAATGTGAAAGGACTAAATATTTCTAGACACTTTTATACTATTCATAGGTAGTGGGAAAAATTAAATTAATAGAAAACTACATTTGTTACCACTTTGAAATTTCTGGAACTTAGTTCCACACACTGTTTCCCCAATTTGGACTGCCACATGACCTCAAGCTCACCTCCCCATATTCTATATCCCTTATAATAGTATAAATAATATAATACCCTTATTAGGAGACTATAAATTATTATTTAGAGTAAAAATCTAGTGGAAAATTAATTAATAAATAACCAATGGTTCAACCAAAAGAGTACAAAAATATGGCCAAAACTGTGAGTACAATATCAAAGTGAATAGTATATATTTCATTATAAAGTATGTGCCAAGTGTCCAAATGAAAACCCGAAAGTAATGAGATGAAAAAATCTCTATAGGGTCCCAAACCATGTCTGGTTTCTTTATCCATGATCGTTCCCCAAATCATCCATATAACACAGGTCATTTTACCTTATATTGTCTGGTAAACGTGAATTCTATTAGGTTATCCAATAGGAAGTCAATGTGGGGGTGTGTGTACAATTTTTTATGCCACCAGAAAAATCATCTAAAACAAATATAGAAAAAATAGTGTATTAATTTTTATAAATATTTAAATACAAGTAATCAAGTGAACACATAAAAGTTTCAATTATTCTTTATTTAACTGCATAAACAACCAGGTTCTCATGGAAACCTAAACAATAATATATATTTTTGTCTCATTATAGATTATGAAACATATAACATATTTACTTCACAATTAATTATAAAAATGGGATTAAATTATACACTTCATTTTAATTTATAATCGGTATAATTGAAATCGTAGTCCAATTCGTTCATTTTGGGCTCGATCATAATGTATAGCACCCCATGAGCATTTTAGAGAATCAGTTTCTACCTCAAACCTCGTGGATATTTAGAGAATAATTCTATGTCAAATAAAATTTCCATGTATGATTTGGGTATTATAACATCATGTATAGGACTTTGTGGGTATTTGGAGTGTCATTCAATGTCCCACACTAGTTTCTTACGAAATCACATATTGGTATTTGGATCGCCAATCTTTTTCCCAAACTTTTATTCCAAAATATATAATACATAACATGTACCATAATATCTCCTTAATTAATTCAAAAATTAATTAATCTAACTCCATAATTTCTTATACATATCTTTCATTTAATTAATTTATAAATTAACTAATCACATAAATTTCATTAATTAATCCAACAACAATTAATCACAATAATTCCATTAATTAATCCAATATTTAATTAATCACATCAACTATTGTATAATCATGACAAACTCCATTAATAAATACAATGATTAATTAACCAAAATTTTAAAATTGTATAAACAAAAAAATATCAATTAATTAATTTGAGATTTAATTAATCAATAAAAAATCCCAATATTCCATAATTATTTCAATAATTAATTATTCAATTCAAAATTTCAATATCCCATAATGAATTTAGAAATTAATTATTCAACTCCAAATATAAATATCCATAATTTAATAACCCCTTAATTATTTAATTCAATTTTAAGAAACATAATATCTAATCATCTAAATCTAATATATATATATATACACATAATTAGAATCAAAACAATTATATTTTAATAAAAGAACACCTAACTGAACATTGATGATAAATGCTTGCAAATAGAAATCCTCAAATTGAGCGGGAAAATGACAAAGAATGAGATCTATAAAGAGAACCTAAATCCCAAATAAAAAAAAATCAAGATCCAAAAAACCTAGATCTATATAAAATAATACTACATAATGATTCAAAAAATCTAGATATATATCTAGAAAACAATGGATAAATTCCTTTTATACATGATATTGAGATTAGAGAGAACAATGAAAAACCATGAGATAAGATTCACTTAATGGGAGAGGTTCAAATCATCTATCAGGACATTGATTCATAATTAACAGAGTTCATGAGCTTCCTATGTTCATATAAGAGCCTCCAAAATTGATATAAATAGTGTATGGGTTATTTGGGACTGATTTGGGGATAATATGAGTGTTTATAAAATTTAAAACTAGTTTTCGGGTTATTTAACAACTCATGTATGATTTCCAATGTAAGGGTGAATAGATTGCCAAACCATGGCCCAAGATGTGGAACTATTATGGGGAAGTGGGATGGTGCACAATTTCTTTTAATAGGGTGCATGGTAATATAAAATGTACACCATCCATGAAATCCCTCTTTTTGAGGGGTTTTATGGTTTATTAGTCCAGGGCACATGGTTTATGAAATTTGTGTTCCAAACATGCAATAACCTCCTTTATTCCTTTTTTTCTAAATTTTTTACCCAACTCATCCGAGATAAAAACCAAAGAAAAAGTACTCAAAATAATGCAATAAAGAGTTTTTGAAAACAAGCATGAGACATCTTCAAAAATGTTAATAATCATACAAGGAAAATCATGTTGTTCCGTTATATAATATATAGGCCTATGTAGTTTATCATATCACCGAATATAGTTATCTCAAAATATATTTTCATCTATTTTAAAAAATCTTCATAGAAATAATCATTGTTAATAATAAATATAAGGTCATTAATACACATTTAAAATTACTATTTTTTGGTAGTTATTCTATATAGTGGCTTATATCATAATTTTATTCCCAAAATTTGATATCTATCAATTATACATAATGTATAGGGTATTAGGATTTGAGGGAATATTTTTATCCTCACAATCATTTACTTAAAATTTACTTTAGGATTTCATAATTTTCTAAAATGAAACCCCCAGTTTTACCAATGAAACATTCTTCTTTCAAATCACTATTTTGGAAGGAAAATTTCACATCCATTCAATAATACTTATAATTCATGTTCTCTATCACTAAAAAATATTCCAATTTAACCTATATAGGATTTTTTTGAAAATTATTTTTCTATATCTATCCCTTTCATTTTTTGAATATACTTTTTCGATCATTATACCTTCGTTATTAATAACATAATTATTCTCATCAATTTCCTTGCAAATATGCTCTTGGTTCCAAATATATTTTTGTGTATATGTATTGAATTAGCCCCGAAATAGAATTATTATAAATATAATCAATATCTATATTCATATCATTAATCCATTCATTATACAGAACTAACTATAAAATATATTGGGTTTTAAAATGTGAAAAAAGAGCTTATTTATTATAATTCTATGATATTTTTGTAATATTATTTTATACTTATTGATTTAAATTGATATGTACAGATTTATCATGTTTTTTAAAAACTAATTGCTCACACTTCAATTATCATCATTCAAAAAAATTATCAACATTTTAATAAGATTTTATGTTAACACAATTCTATATAGTTCTAACAACGTCTTCAATATATAATTTTGAAATTTCTTTACAACCAGCTTCTACATCCCCATATGTTGCTCCAACTATAACTTTTATATTAGACACAATTTTAATTATTTTTTCTTCAACATAATAAAAATTCACATTTCCCGTTATTCCAACATTTATAGCCACTTCATTTAGATAGTCATACCCTGATGATTCCCTCTTTATCTTTTTGAACATGATTTCCAATATAATTAATTTTATTCCTTATAAAAGAACGTATTCAAAACAAAATAAAATAATCAATAATTTGGTTCATTTTGAAGCAAATTTCATATGATTTTATTGTTATCACAAATCTAAATAGGAAGATAATTTGTATATGGAATGATGGACAATCAAATTCACACTAAAAAATATAGAGATTTTATCTTCGAAAATTTCCTAAAATTTAATCTTTTCACATTTTAAATGTTTTTTGTTATAATGTTAACTATTTTCTCTTATTTTAGGAAAAATATTAGTATTTATTAATATATACAATAATATATATACAAATATTTTTATCTTTACAATACTAAGTGTGTAAATAATACCATGTTAGGAGAACATTTATTGAATTAAAATTAACCATGAAATAAGTATTTTTACATTTCAAAAATGTTTTTTTTATTATTCAAGATATATCAATTTTATAAATGGTATATAAATTGGTATTTCCTATAAAATTAACATAAAAAATTATTTATTTATATATTAAAAATATTTTAATATTATTCTTATTAAAAATATTTTTGTTGAATGTAATGATCTATATATATATTTATAAAAGTAAATAATGTTTTTTTTCAATGTGGTATTTTAGTTCGAATGAAGTACTATTTTAGTCACATAAAATGTAAATTTATATTATTTTATTTCTTATCTTATTTACTTTTTAAAAAAATTACATTTTTAATACCAACACATTTCACTTTAAATTATACGTTGTTTTTAGGAAATAAATTTGTAAATATATGTTCATAGAAAGCATCATTTTTGCTATCCTTAATAGTATTTACTTTTTTAAAAATGTACATTTAAAATATATGAGATTATTATTAGTATTAATTTTTATAATTTATATATGTGTGTGTGTGTGTTTTCATGTAGACATATTTGGGTATTATTATTTTTATTTTTATTTACATAACTAAAAATTCATTTAGTAAATAATAAAGCTGAGAATAGTTGTATTTATTGTAGATTAATTTTGAATAGATTAACAAATATATAGATTTGTATATATATATATATATGCAATATAATTGCAATAAATGAATTATACATATTTAATATACACATAAGAATATATTTTTAGAAAAAAATAGTAATTATATAAATAAAATATACACAAAATGTGCTAAAAATTATGTAATTAGTTCTTTTCATATATAATAATTATATATATTTATATAAGTATAAATAATATAAAGATATATATATATATATATATCTGTGTGTGGGTGTATATGTTAATTAATAATAATGACAACGATAATGATAATAGGATTCAATAATTGTAATAATAAATAATAAATATAAATATACTTCATAATGATAAAATGTTAAATCATTACTAATTATGAAACGCTATAATAACAAAAATAATATATTGAAATTATAATTATAATGTGATTGATGAAAATTTAGGAATCCCATCTTGATATTTAGATGAAGTCGGTAGAAACCCTCCCCAATCTTAATCTTAATCCTCTTGAAATCCATAGGTCGACCGAAAACTCAAGGATGATTTTCACACTCGCAACACTAAAATCTGACTAAAGATCTTTATGAAATGTATTTCACTAGGAGTGACCCCTTGTTGATCTCATGAAATAGGATTTATGTGAATTATGATGCTCTTCCCTTCAGTGATATATCCTCCCATTTTATGTCCCCCTTCTTTGCATTTTTCCTCTCATATGAGGGAGTGGTTTTGAGAAATTTTGTTGAAGTTAATTGGTTTCTAATAATGATTTATAGGTAATATTTTTAAAACTATGATTAAATATTTAAGATAGTTTCTATATTTTAGATTTTTATACACAAAATTACTTTTTTCTGACAATATTGTTTTTATAATGGTATTTCGATTTAATTTATGAATTTATGATGGTAAAAGGATACATTTATTATATGTAAATTTTCATTAGAACATTAGGATTATTTTATTAAGATTTTTTTATTGTATAAAAATTCTAATTACATCCTTATAAAGGTAAATGGGTTGTCTTATTTCAAAGACCATTCATAAAAGCTTCAACAAATTACAAGATTAAAATTTTTATATTCTAGGTTAGAAGTATTTTTAATATTACATCAATAGATACATGTTTACAAATGTATGTATATATGTATCAATTTCCCTGAAACTCGTTTATTTACGAAATATAAAAATATATGTGTTTGTGTTTGTAAATAAGTGTATATATATATATATGTTTCATCACATGTACATGTATTTTTATATTTGATACCCATATATGTGTATGAATATGTAATCATGTATCTATTCTCATAAATATATATATATATATATATATACATATGTGTTTATATATATGTCTTTTTATTTAAAATTATTATATATAAATATATATGTGTTTATGTAAATGTATATATACGAATATAAATTCATGTGAAACATTTTCTATCTTGATATATGTATAATAATGTTATTCCTTTCTTTTAAATAGATATTGAAGCTCATTGTTTTATAGAATCCTCATAGTCCTTATGTAGAAGATATAATTTTATGTAACATCCTGTTACTATTTCAGGCATTTCTAAAACGTCTTGGGTTAAAATTTTAATATATTAAGTGGGAAAAATGATTTATCAATTAAATTTTTATAAAAATTTTAAAGACCTTAAATGTTTGTTAACCTCATGTAATTTTCAATCATATATTTTTTAAGTTCGATACTGAGTTAGTGTTATATTCTAAGGCGCGCAATGTCTTAGGGAAGATTAAATAAAAATATTATACATAATATATTAAGCTCACACTTTTTATTAAAAATAATTGAATGACTCCAAAATGGTGTGTTGTTTTAGAAATTTAAAACCTCTATTATGTCTGAAATATTGTATTTACCCTAGGAGGGGTATAACATTCAAAGCCTCCGAACATTTGGATTCCTCGCTAGTGAGATAAAGTTATTATATAATATTTAATATATTATTTGTTGAAAATAATTAAATATATCCCAAATAGTGCGATGTATGGGAAATCTGAGACCACTGATGGGTCCTGAATGAGGGGTTTACCATACACATGGAATAAAATCTATAAGCGTCGAACGTTTAAACTCCTTTCTCACAAAAAGAACCCTTTTTATTTTAATTAATTACTTATTCCAATTTTTAATTAATAAATCACTAATATCCTTTAAATAGTTCATCGTTTTAGAAAACTGATACAACCGTAGGGTCTGGAATGGGGTGTTTAACCTAGGTGGGGTATAAATTTTATACGCAAAGAATGTTTTGTCAGATCACTAAGAAATTTTATGTTATTTAATATATTAAATATTTATTAATTTTTTAATTCAATTAATTAATAAAAAAATAATCAATTCATCATCTTCTAACCCAAACCGAAACATCTATTGTTGACTGATTCATTTTTTATAAGTTTCGATTTTTAACCATTTGACCCTGTTTCAGTCAATAACACATTAAATGAGTGAAATTAATGACTCTAATTAATGTATTGGTTGAAACTGTAGATTAAATTTAGGGTTTGGGTTTAAAAAAACATTTATGTCTTTTGGGTTCTTAAAATACCCAAATCGCTTGGTTTTTGGTTTTTATTGATCATAATGAATCTCATGAACTCCAGATCTACTATGCGTGTGATGAGTAAAAATAATTAATGATTGGTTCAGACTCCTTGGGTCAATCTCATTGTTCAGTTTTACCTTGAGAATAACATGTTTAGGTTTGTTCCTCTGTTTTTTATCATTATTTGTGTCAAACTTCTATCTTCTATAAAATCAATGTCATTGATCAGAATTAAGCATCGTCGGTGTCATTTGACTCGTTTCGATGAGAAGAACATAAATCATATTTTTTATTTGAAGAAAATAGTGTATTATTAAATATAATTTTCCCCATTTTAAATGGTTCTTTTAAAATAAATAAATTACAATATAATTATTATGAATTATTGAATGATAATTGTAGCAACTTATCAAATTATAATTTTAATGAAATTATCTGGGATAATTCTTTAAAAAAATTCGAAGGATAATCACTTTGTTATTACAAAAAAATAATTTATAAAATTTTCATACAATAATTGATTTGAATTATCAATGGACAATGGCACATTTTATACAAAATAATTACCAATAAAATAATTGAATGGAATTTTTTTTAAAATTATAAAATGATAATTATTTGAATTATCGAAATATATTGAATTATAAATATAAATATATATATATATATATATCGATAAATGTATTAGAGAAAATTTGTTAAAATTATATAATGTTATTTATTTCGATTATCAATATATATATATAAATATATATTTAGATAAACATTTTAATAATTACTTTTGTAGTTAAGGATAATTTTATTAATTATAAAATTATCTACATGTAATTGCATGAAATATTGAAGTATAATTTTTACAAAGATACATAAGGATAGTTAGAAATAATTTATAAAAGAGGATTATGATAATTTATTGTAATTGAGATACAATAATTAATTTTATTTATCAAAAGATAAATATTTGAAATATTTGCAAATGATAATTTCATTATCAAATGGTATTTTGATTTATATATATAGATGAATATATATTTTAAAAAAAGAATAATTATGTGGAATACTACCTCTATTCTCAAGTTATTTTAGATATATAATTCTCAAATGAGGTATATATTTATTCTTATAGACATTTCTTGTGATTTCACGCATTAACATAGAAATATAATCCAGAGATTATACAGGAGAGAGAAAATGTAATCGCATATAATTTTTTTACTTACTTGTGAAATAAATTAGATGATTTGGTTCTATGAACCCCTAAATAATGTTGAGTATTGTTGTGTCGAGGCCTATGATAAGAATTTCATGAGGATGTGTATTGAACTACATAGGGTAGATTATTGTTTCCACTGACATTGGTGACCTTAAGGTATGTAGTTCCTTAATGATTCCTAATTTTTATTAAACCTAATTTCTTTGTCTATGTTTCAATTGTTTGAATTAAAATTAATTTAGTTAAATCTGAATCTTATTGCTTTCAATTGATTTGTTGGAGAAAACCCAATTCTGATGAATTGGTTTTTTTTAGAAAAAATGGTTTTTGGCTTGGGAATTTGGTTACTTTAAATTGTTTAAATTAAATAGTGGATTGACGGAAATGATTTTAATTAAAGTATTGATTTTAATTGTGGAAACAATTCTGAAATTGATGGAATTGGTTTTGAATGGATTTCAAACTTGTGAAAATGGATTAAATTTTTTTATAGGAACCAAGTGGTTTTATCTATTAAAGAGGCATGATTTTTTATTAAGACATGTTTGGATTAAAATGAAAAATGGGAATTTAAATGGAAGAATGGGATTAATTGTATTTTAAGAAGTCCTAAAATAAATTTCCTATCATTTATTGTGTAATAGAACATGCAATCCTTAGGTAGTTAGTGAGTTATTGGAAAACACTCTACAATTACAAAAATATTTTAAAACATACATGTAGTATATCATATCCATTAGGCCATGGTGACGAGTCCTCTCTAACTAGGGTCTAGAGGAAGTATGTGTACAAATATTACAAAAATCACTTAGAGAGTGCAGAGCCCTAAATCATGAAATAATATTGTACCTATTTGTAAGATGACCATGTTTCTTACTTTATTTATATATGAGATAGAAATGTATGCCAATTATGTAAAATATCATTACATGCCTTCACTGAATTTACATAAAGTATTTTATGTAACTGTTTTAATTATGAAATTATTTTATAAATATTCCATCATTTGTAAAGTCTTTGCATAAAGCAAATTTGATCATTTTTTAAAATGTATAGCATGTTTTGTTCAAATATGATTTTGAATTTTCAATCATATTTATCTTTAAAACATGAAATATTTTCTTTGGATAACCTATTTTTGGCATATTTTATGGAATATTTAGTGGTATCGTATTCAGATTAGGCACACAACCTACTTTTTCTTTCAACTGTTCATAGGAATTTTTCTTCCAGGTTTTCGAAAAGGTAAGGGATCTATTAAAGGTAGATCCAACTGTTGGTATTTGTTCTTGGAGATACGTGTACATAGGGACCTTGGGGATATTTTCCCATTTTAGTACTTTGGTTGTAGTTCTTTGGGCTGGTTTATGCCTTGTTGAATTCTGGTTCATTACTACTAGTAGTGTTTCTTTTGATATGCATACTATCTTGTACCATTTACTTTTTCATTGCTCATGGAAAACTTTTTTCTCACTTGTATGTTGCATGATTCCACATCTTAGTCCCCATCCCGTGGGGATCATGAATGCCCTTCGAGATATGTTAGAACTATCTAGGTTATTGGGTTATCAGTGTACCCGAGTTTGTTCGTGACAAAATGGTATCAAAGGGATGTTGAGGGTTTGTCTTAAATATAGTATGATTTTGTGAAATATTATCAAGACTTAGGAGGTATTTTCGATTGAGTGCCTCTCTAGATCTCACCACAATGAACCTTATGTCGTCATTGGTGGTTTGGGAAAAAAAATATGGTGGATTAGTTATAGTATTTTCACTATTTTGATTTGGATAGAGTGGAATCAACCTATTTTTTATTCCTTCTATTGGGAAGAGTTTTCCATGTTACTTAGTTTTAGTGTTGTTATAAAGTCTTTCTTTATCTACTAGTGAGTTCATGATTTATACCATTAATAAGACATGTGAATCAGATCCATGAAGGGTATTATGCTAATCCTCAAAAAGGGAATCCTACTGTGGATCCGAGTTTAGTTTAGGTGATCATGTATACTCTCCATGCTATCAGAAAAGCACCACCACTAGTTCCCTCTAAGGATCCAGCTATGCCTCCTAATGGGGACTTCCTTAGAAATCTTTCTCAAGAGATCATTCCCCAGAATCCACTAGTTTTCAAAGGTTCCACTGACCCTCAATATGATTAAGAATGGTTTTGAAAGGTATAACATCTATTTGGGTTCTTAGAAACACTAGACATGATCAAGGTGAAGTGTTCCACCTTCATGCTTGAAGTACCGACCATGATATGGAAGGAAATGATGGTGACGATAGAGAAACATTAGGGCATAGAGTGGAATGCATTCAAAGTTGTTTTCACCAACCATTTATAACCATATTCAATGATGTTAGCCAAGGATTTTGAATTTTTCAATCTTGAGCTGGCTGATAGAACCGTGACCGAGTATTCAAATCACCTTATTGATTCTGTATATTTTCCTCTTGAGATAATATATAATTAGAGGGTAATTTCTCTAAAATTAACAGTGGGAATTATATTAGATAACTGTTCTCATGTTTTCTTACTGAAGCTGCTCTCTTATACTGATGTGATCGATAAGGTGATGATGGTTGATATGGACCTGACTGTAAATTCAGGGTTATCAGGAGTTTCTTTTTCTCCCAGTGGTAGTGTTGGTTCCTTAAATGGAAAAAAATGAGTGTCATTTCTCATGATGGTTCTCAATGGTGGAGTCAGTAAATACCTTTTACATCTCCAAGTGGATGTTCATTTATTTTTCATTAGTGTGTAAAACTAGGATATTCCAAGAGGGTTTTCACCAAGGCACCAAATAACTATAGCTCTTTCTGACATTTAGGGAACATACATATTTTCTTCCACAACTTTTCTACTCCACACAGTGAAATAGAATCATCACCTTCTCCTAAAACAATGGGTAAATCTAATACTTTAAGTAAAAAATGGTTCTATCCAATGGAATTTAGAATGAAGTTTCTTAACATAGTTTAAGACTCTCTATAGGAAGTTGATATGGATCCAACAACTGTGAGAGGTACCATTACTATATATTCATCTTTAGTAACTTTTCTACGTGAGACCAGTGCATATCATTTTTTTATTTCAACAAGTATCATTAATATTATTTATATTCATATGGGGAAAATATATTGTTCAATTGATATTACTATAACCTTTGAAATAAATAGATATTTGGGTCTCCGTAATCACGTATGTGTATTATATCTAATAGATGTTGAGTTTTCTTAATGTTTTTTGGTCCTCGATATGAGACCTCTTGGCATAATCTTTAGATTAGATTGTATAAATACCAATAAATCCTAGATTAATTGTTATATTTGACGGATCTACCTTAACAAACCCAATGGTGGGTCTCTAATAATTCAAGGAGAATGAGACCCAAGGTTAAACAGGGTTAGAATTTCTTAACTGGAGTTGGGGAAGGTTCCTTGGTTGGACCAAGTTTGGTGCAATAGATGATAATAAATATTTAGTTGATTCGTCAGAGAATGTTAACATCTCTAAGATGTTATAAGTTATATTTTGATTGTCGCTATGGACCATTGGAGTTCTCGATTGGTGACTATGTGTTCTTAAAAGGTTCACCCCAGTTGGTTCACCGATATCTTGAGAGGCAAGGGAAGCCTGGTCCTCATTTTATGGGACCTTTTGAGGTTGTTGATCAGGTGGGGAATGTTTATTACCATTTATCATTACAACCGTAGTTGATGTAGATATATAACGTGTTCCATATATCAAATATATGAAAGTATATCTCCGATCCATCTCATGTTTTGAGCTAGAGTGACCTTGATATTGAACCTGATTTATCTGTGGCTGAACAGTCAAGTATAGTTGTATATTCTGAGAATAAGGTGCTTTATAGAAGGATGATTCCTCTGGTCCTTGTGCTATGACACCATGGTCAGTTTCATATGAGATGTGGGAGATGGACACACTAATAAGAGAGCAGTGGCCTCATATTTTTGATGTGGAGGCCTCTTCGAAGGATTCTTGTGGACATAAATTTCATATGGTGGGGAGGATGAAATATCTTGTTTCTATTTTAGGTATTCATAAAACCTCTTGTGTAAAATTATTAATATATTTAGTGGGAAAAATTATTTATCTGTAAATTTTTTAAAAAATGTTAAATACCATAAATTTCACTTAACATCATGGAATGATTAATCAAATATTTTTGGAGTTCGACACTTAATTATTGTGATATTCTGAGGCACTAAAAGTCTCAGTGAAGACTAAATAAAAATATTAAATATAATATATTAACCAAACTATATTTTTTTAAATAATTGAAGAGATCCAAAATATTGTGTTGTTTGAGAAATCTGAGACCTCTGTTATGTCCTAAATATGGTGTTTACACTATGTGGGGTATTACATTAGAAGGTGATGAACATTTTTATTCCTTGATCATGAGATAAAGTTATTAAATAATATAAAAATATTATTTATTAAAAATAATGAAATATCTCCCAAACAGTGCATCACATGAGAAATCTGAGACCCCTAATGGGTCCCCAAGGAGGGGTTTACCCTAGATGGGTTATAAAATTTATATGCATTGGTCGTTTGGATGCCTCACTTGCAAAAATGACCATTTTTTATTTTAATTAATTATTTATTCAGATTACATATTAATAAATCATTAATATCTCTCAAAAAGTTCACTATCTGAGAAATCTAAGACCAATGTTCGGTATAAAATGGGGTGTTTACCCTAGGTGGGGTATAAATTTTATATGCAAAGAAAATTTTGTCAGGTCATTATGTAATTATATGTTATTTATTATATTAAATAATAATTATTATTTTTTAAATTAATTAATTAATAAAAAATCAATCAACGCTTTATCTTCTTCCACAAATTAAAACCTCCATTTTTGACTTATTCATTTTATATAAGCTATGATTTTTAACCATTTAACGTAGTTTAACTCAATAACACATTAAATGAGTGAAATTAATGACTCTATTTATTTTCTTGGCTGAAATCATAGATTAAATTGAGGGTTTGGTTTTCCCAAACATTTAAGCATTTTGGGTTTTTAAAAAAATCAAATAATTGGTTATTGGTTTTGATTAATCATGATGAGTCTCATGGGATCCAGATCTACCGTGCACGTGATCAGCAAAGGCCATTGATGATCAGTTCAACCTCCTTGGGTTAATTTCGTTGTTCAGTTTTACCTTGGCCATAATGTGTTTTGGTTTGTTCCTCGGTTATTTTTTATTAATTTAATTTAATTTTATTATCTGTTTCAATATTCTATCTGCTATATCTTCTAGGTTATAGATCATAATTTTTGCGCAGTCGCTGTTGTTGGACTCATCTCGACAAGAAGAACCTAAACCATACAGTTGATTTGATGAAAATAGTGAATTATTCAATCATTTTTCCACATTTTAAAATATTTTCAAAATAAATTTATCAAAATATAATAATTAAGAACAATGAATGATAATTTCATAAAATCATCAAATAAAAATTTTAATGAAATTATCATTGATAATTCATAAACAGTTTTATAGAAGGATAATAACTTCTTTTTATCGATATATAATTTATAAATTTTTTATACAATAATTTATGTTAATTATCAATGGAAAATGACACATTTTATACAAAATAATCATAAAAATATTATAAAATGAATTATTTTTAAAATTATTAATTGAAAATTATTTCGATTATCAAAAGATAATAAATTATCAATATATATATATATATATATTGGTAAACACAATTGGGATAATTTATTTAAATTATCTAATGTTATTTATTTTGATTATAAAAATATATATTTATATAAATACTTAGATATATAAATTTTTTTATTACTTTCAATGTTAAAGATAATTTTATTAAATATAAAATTATCAATATGTAATTGCATGAAATATTGAAGTATAATTTTTTTGAATTTATTAAAGGATAATTATAAATAATTATGTAGAGATTATTACGATAATTTATTGTAACTTAAAGGCAAAAATTAATTTAATTTATCAAAAGATAATTATTTAAAATTTTTGAAAATGATAATTGCATTATCAAATGGTATTTTGATATACACACACGTATATATATATATACATGAATATATATTTTAAAAAAATAATAATTATATGGAAAACCACCCTTGTTCTCAAGTTGTTTTAGGGATATAATTATCGAATGAGGTATCTAATTATTCTCAAGGATATTTCTTAAAATTGTATGTATTAACCTAAAACGATAATCTTGAGTTTTCTTGGAGAGAGAAAATGTAACCGCAAGTGATATTTTGCTTCCTTGTGAAATAAAAATGTTGTTTTGGTTTTAGGAACCCTTGGTGAAAATAGATCATTGGAGTGTCGACGATTTTTGATAATAATTTCATGAGGATATGTATTGAACCACACTGGGTATATTATTGTTTCTACTAAAATCAGTGACCTTGAGATAATTAGTTCCATCATGCAGCCTTATTTATATTTAACCTAATTGATTTGTTCAACTTTAAATTGATTGAATTCAAATTTAATTTATTAAAATTAAATCTCATAGGTTTCAATAGATTTGTTGGGAAAATAACCCAATTTCTGTGAATTGGGGTTTTTCATAAAAATGTTTTTTTGGCATGGCAATTTGGTTAATTTAAATTTTAGATTGATGGAAATGATTTCAATTAATATTTTGAATTTAATTGTAGAAAATAATTGTTAAATTGATGGAATTATTTTTGAATGTATTTCAAACATAAGAAAATGTCTTAAAATATATTGATAGAAATAAATTGGTTTTATCTATTAAAGAAGTACAATTTTTAATGATGAAATATTTTAGTTTTAAACGAAAAATTGTCATTTAAATAGAAGAATGGTATTAATTGAATTTTAAGAAGTCTTAAAATAAATTTCCCATCATTGGGTGTTTAAGAGCACATGAAACCCTTACGTAATTGGTTATTTATTTAGAAACACTCTACGATTACCACAATGATCTAAAAAATAAATGAAGTAGGTCACATCTCTTAGGCGATAGCGACGAGTCCTCTCTAACAAGTATCCAAAGGATGTATGTGTGCACATATTTCCAAGATCAATTAGATAGTACAGAGTCCTATAGTTGGAAATAGTATCTTACCTATTTGGAATATGACCATGTTGCTCACTAGTGTATTTATATATGAGATATAAATGTATGAAAATGTTGTAAAACTATGTTTTGTGCCTCTTCTGAATTTATATAAACTTTTTTGTTTAACTGTTTTATGCATGAAATTATTTTATAAATATTCGTTCATTTATAAAGCCTATTCTTAGAGTATTAATCATCATTTTTGGAAAGGTATAACATGTTTTGTTTAAATATTATTTTGAATTTCCAAACCTATTTATATTTAAAAATTTAAGGAGTTTCTATGGATAATTTATTTTTGGAATCTATTATGGAATCATTGCTGGTACCCTACTAGGCTTAGGCTCACACCCAACTTTTTTCTTTGAGTGTTTATAGAATTTATTTTTCTAGGTTCGAGAAAAAGGAATGGATTTCTTAGAGGTGGATCCAGATACTGAGATTTGGTCTTGGTGAGTTGTGTCCTTGGGGACCTTGGTACTATTTTCTTATTTTAGTACATTTCTTTTAGTGATTTGGACTAGTTTATGCCTTGTTGACTTCAGGTACATTACTCCCAGTTGAGTTTCTTTAGAAATAAATACTGTATTTTACCTTTTCCATTGGCATTGCTTGTGGAAACATTATTCCCATAGGTATGTTGTATGATTCTAGGTGCAAGTCGCCAACCCGTGGGGATCTGGAATTCCCTTTAGGCTATGTCATAACCAGTTCGGTTATCAGGTTAATAGGGAACCTTGTATGGTTCATGTCATGTTATCAAGTTTTTATTCCAAAAAATTGCACTTGGATATTATATTAACGAAGGCATGGGACATGGAGTGAAACCAAACCCTTATGGGGATTTTTCTAATCATGTGATGGGTGACCTGAAAAATATATATCACTCCAATGAATTTGATATTAAATTAATCTCATGAGATGTAATGTATGGTTCGTGGGAGAATTATCTTAAGAACACTATCGGATTATGGAGTAGACCCAATATATCATTGGACAATGTATACCATGTTCTATTGTCTTAGCAGTGAAATGATACATTATGTTATCATCCAAGGTTCCCTTGATAAACATTTAGTAATTCGTATGATAGAAAACTTTGTGATTTTATGAATAAATGAAATGGATTTTCCAAAGTCATAATATATTAATATCTATATAAAAAATGTTTTTATTTTAAAAATAATGCATGATCTAAAACTTCTTTTTTTGTTATCATTATAACATGTCATACATTTATAATTAATTTCAAAACTCTGATTGGTATACACATGTTTTGAAACCCCTTACTATGCTTTATGTCGATGATCCAATATTTGAAAACCAATTTTCCCTAGCACAGAGATGTTTAAAATATATTGAGATATTGATGAACCATTTTGGGGTTTAACTATTGTAAATATTAATAGTAGTTTTAAGGTCATTTCATTTATAGTTTTTTTAAATTAGAATTTATTGATTTATCTAAACTCCATAAAACTCTAAATCGTTGTTATCATGGGTTATATAAAAAAGAAATAAATGTTAAATAATAAATGAAGAAAAAGATGAAAAGAGTTTTTGGTAGTCATAGTTGGGGTCAGAGACATGGTTTATTCAACTTTAGAGGTAAGGATACAGATAAACCATATGAACCTTTACTATGGTTCAATAAATTCGGTATGGTTTCATATTAAGGGAATATCTTGTGCTCCCAGTTTTCCGAATTTGAAATCATGAATTAAAAAAAATTGTAAGTGTGGTGACAGAATTGTGAGGCCACTATTCTTTTAAGGGGTTGAATATAACATCTTGATTTTTTTAATTTATTATTTTAACTTTTTAAAATCTTTCAACTATAATTTTTATTATTTACTTTTTTTGAAAAAAATATAAGTATTTTATAATAATAGAAATAGTATATATATAACAATTTTTTAATTTAAAATACCATATGGTTATATAATACAATCTAAAAAAATCTTTATCAAATTCAAACAAACCAAGATATATCTAGTCTTACATTTAAACTATGTTTTCAATTTTTGATTATTCATGAAATATATATATTGTTGAGCATATATTTATGATTATTTCATGCAGAATAAAAACGATATTTTAATTATAAGTATATATTATAAAATTATTCATATTACTAATATATAAGTTGAATATAAATATCTATATTGATATTTGTTAAAGTAAATATTTTATTTCAATGATGAATTTTAACTCGAATGACTTAGAGTTTTGATTATATAAAATGTATTTTTATATAATTTTATTTTTGGAACATACACATTTTAAGAAAATATTATTTTAAATGCTAAAAATGTCATTTCAAAATAACTTCTTTGTTCTTTGGAAATAAAATTGTAAATATATGCTTATAGAAAGAACTAATTATGGCGAATTTAATAGTATTTATTTATAAACAAAAATAAATTTCTAGAAAACATTGTATTATTAATTGTGATAATTACATATATATGTGTGTGTGTGTGTGTTTTTTTTCTATGTGTTTTTTGTTTTCAAGGAGATACATTTGACTATGATTATTACTAGGTTTATAATTTTCAAAGCCATATATTTTATGAGTAAATCATCCATATTAGGATAGTAATATTTTAAAAATATTAATTTTTTAATAACTAACCTATATATAGATGTTTATATATATATATAACTATATGTATGATAATTTCAATAAATAGATTTTATATTGTGAATGTAAAAAAATATTTCTAATATATAAATAATATAAAAAGTAAAATGTGGTAAAATTTCTAAATTATTTTTGTCTTACATAATAAATATATATATGCATATAACTATAAATATTATATATATATATATATATAATATCTATATATATATGTTAATTTTTAACAATACGGATGATATTGATAAAAAGATACAACAATGGTAAAAAACTATAATATATATATATATATATTATCTAATGATAATAAATTAAAACATTTAATATAATGAATACTAAAAAAATAAAAATAATTTATAATTATTATTATTACATGGTGATTTTGGAAAACAGGTAATCCAAATTTTAGATTTGGTAGAATTCGATAGGAACCCTTTCCCATATTCATCTCCATCCTCACTAAATTCATAGGTTGTCATGCAACTCACTAATGCGTCCCCCCACGTACAAAACATTAATCCCCCTGAAGATCATCATGTGTTTCTTATCACATAGAGTGACCCCTTACAAATCCATTGACATGATGAAGATGTGGATCATGAGAATATCACTTTACTAAGTTGGGTTTTAATGAAAATAAAATGAGTTACCTTAATCAACTACTATGAGTATCATCATGAAATTTCCAATCGAGAGTTTGGTGAAATCAACATTATTTACCACATGCTATCATTATAAGAGAAATCTGGGATTTGGTCTAAGTATTGGATATTTTGGCTCACACATAATATATATATAATAAAATGATGAATGTGGATATATAACCAAGTAGAATGGATGTCCCAGCTGGTAGGGGTGTTTTTTTATTTATTATGATTTCCTTCCATTCAATGATATATCCTCACATTCTCTATCCCCCTTATATACATTTTCACCTAATGCAAGGGTTTAGTTTTAAGAAATTCTACTGTAATAAATCAGTTTGAAATAATTATGTAAAGGTAAATGAATTTTTTTAAAACTAAGGTTAATTATTTAATTATCTTACTATATTTATGATTTTTATACACAAAATTGTAAATGTATAATAGTATTGTATTTTATAATGGTATTTAGATTGTTTTTACTTAATTAAGATGGAAAGGGGATCAGTTTTTTATATGTCAAATTTCATTATTACATGAGGTTTATTTTCATGACTATATTTGAATGTTTAAAAACTGAAATTTCATCCTTGTGAGGGAAAGGGTGTTGAAATCATTCTCTTCATAATGTTTCTTTAATAAAAATATTTTATATGTTTAAATAATTTCAGTTTATAGTATATGATGTATTGGTGGATATCATATTTTCAAATCATAAATTAAGGTGAAACAGTATAATTTTAAAATAAGTAAATTTATATGAACTCCTATAAATTTTTATCATTTTTTCTTTAAAAAAATTATACCATTAGATTTTTTAAAAATGGTATTTAGAATGTTTAAATATTTTTAATTATTTATTTTCAATGTAATTATGTTATAAATTTTTTAAAATTATTGTTTTTATAAAATGTTACAAATATATGTATATATTTATGTATATATTTTTGTATATACATAAAGTTAGAAATCATTTATTCCTAAGAATTTTGTTTAATAAATTCGTTTCAATGTAAAAAGAATCATAATTTCACTTCAAGAAATTAAATCTATGTAATTTAAATTTCAAAATTTAATTTTATGTTAAAATTGTTTTATTTTCAAACAAGTATATATTTATAGACATAAATATATCATTTAATATGAAAAAAATGTATTTTAAAATGTATATATCGATATATATTTATATCTACTATTTTTGGTAAAACTGATTTTTAATTTTCCAACAACCAATATATGTATAGAAATTATATATATATATATATTAATTTATTTATAGAAAACTAGTTTATTTTTCTTTATATTTGTAATAAATATCCATATATAAATTGGTGTAATTTATATAAAACTATTTTTATTTTTGATACCTATAAGGATGTGTATGAAGATGTGACAATGTTTTTATTCTAATATAAGTATATATGTAAATAAATATATACAAACATATTTCTATCCTTTTAAATAAAACCATTATATATATATCTATGTGTGTGTGTGTGTATAAATTTATTTACACATATATAATTTCTTGTGAAACTAGTTTTATCATGATATATGCATAATCAGGTTATTCTTTTTTATGAAATGGATATTATAGTTCATGGTTTTATGGAATCTTATTCATCCTTATAATTTAAAATAAAACATATTTTTTTTAATTTCAATGAATTGAACTATGATATTATATGAATGAAGGTAGGGGATGGGGAGTTAATGTAAACCCTTTTGGGACATTTTTTCCAACAATGTGACAGGTGTGCCTAGAATTATAAGTCACCCTAATGTATTGGGTAATGCTTTAATCTCTAGAGATGTCAGTTATCATGCTCATAAATATTATACAAATCACACTATCAGATTATGGAATGAACATAATCCATTATGTAACTATGTACACCATGTTATGATGTTTTTGGAGTGAACAATGAATTTATGTTTTGATCTATGGTTCCATATAGAATTATTTATAAATTCCTATAAGAGAAACCTCAATTATTTTATGAATAAATGAAATTAATTTTACAAAGGATCAGAATATAGACATATATTTACAAAAAGTGTTTATTTTAAAAATTACACATGATATATATGGTCTTTATTTTGGATCATTAAAACATTTTTTAATTTAATAATGAATTGAAAACCCCTTTTTTGTTTATTCATGTTTTGAAACCCCCTAATGACCTTCTTTTTTCTCTCACTATATGTTTTAAAAACCATTTTCACTCATCATATAGACATGTATAGGTGAGTGAGTGGTTAAGGACCCTTGATGGTGTTTAACTATTATGAATATTTAAAATACTTTTCATGTATTTTCTCTTATAGGTTTTGTAATTAGAAATCTATAATGTATCTGAACATCGAAAATTATTAACCATTATGATCTTGGGTTGTGTTATAAAAAATAAAATATAAAAAAATGATAAAAAATGGAATAGGTTTTGTGTCATCATAGAGATATTATAATCATCTAAGATATTACTGACTATATAAATATTAATTTTACTTTCCTTTCCATGAATCCATTATTCAGAGGTGTATAGGGTTGACTAAATTTTTATTATCCCTTGGTATTCAAGGTAATATTTAAATTCATATTATGAATATTTTATAAAATTAACTATTATCTTCACCATAATGTACAATACAAAATCCTTCTTAATATTTCATTTAAATATATTGAACATTTAATCTAATAAATACATATTTTTTTGGTGAATACTAATAAATTAATCCAGGTCAATTCATCTATAAAGGTAAAAAAAAATTATACTATAATAACATTGCCTAAAAGGGACACACAAATCATTATGAATGAGTTCTAGTTTCCTAGTTGATAGTAAACACACTCTTTTATGTGTTTCTTATACTATCTTACCCTTTTATAAATGATCACAAATTGATAATCTATCTCTTCAATGTTTATAATGGTCATCACATTATTATTTGATATTTTATTCTCGTTTCATGAGATGATTTGGAAAAATATACAATGCCACAAATTATTCTCATCCTTTTCACTTATGTAGAATGCGTGTGTTGGGTCACTCATTCAAAATATGTTTACAAATTTTATTTAATATTTTTATTAAAATACTCTATCAAATAAATTATTGATGACAAATGAATCATTTTTTATACAAGATTATGCCCATATTTTTCAAAATTGGATCACCAATGAATGTTTCATACATAGAATAAATATGTATTTAAGATAAATTTTGTTATTCTTAACAGTAACAATGGAAATAATTTTATGAATACTATAAATGGAAAATATCACATCCTCTCCATATGAACTAGTTGTGTATTCGAACATTTTTAATCTTATTACATGTTTGAGGAATGACCACATTCATTAATTTATTATATTCTTATCTTCTATGATTTCAAGGCCACTAAAATAATAAAATATATTCCTTCAGGATTTAACTTTTGTGTTCCCTTCCAATATCCTTTATTGGATAGTTTTTATGTTGTTTGGACATTCATTTCTCTATAAAGTGACCTTTTGGTCACATCTACCACATATTTCCTCCAAACAATCTTATCTATTTTCTAAGAACATATTAGATGATTTTGAGCAAACATATTTCTTCATTTATTGATTATATTCAAATCATAACAAAACCACTCACCTATGATATATTCATTCACCAAATATGAGACATATTATACCATAATGTATAATATTATACCCAAATGATTCAATGGAACAATCATTATCCACTGAGTTTGGATATTCTATTCTAATTGGAATTTTTCCCATAATTTCGTAAGTGTGGGATAATACTATGTTTTTCAATCATCTTCCTTAGGGGTATTGTTCTAATCATATTTGAAGAATAATAGGTTTATCATTACACTCCCCCCAAACCATAAATATACTTTAAACATGAATTATTTTGAAAACAAATAATTTCATTGAGTCATAGTAAGTAAAGATCATATATTACATTTTAAGAACACAATCTAAGTTGTTATTGATATCATAGAATTAATATCCCAGTATTTATTATAAGAACTCCTCTTATTAATTGATTTAATTTTATCTTATGGTTATTTAAATGGATTCCTGTAATGAACTTATTATTTTAACTTGATTTTCAAATAGTGATCTTTCACTATCTTATTGTTATATGTGAAATTCATTACAAATATTTTGAATTTTATCAATGAAGGATCATTTAATAATAACTTTTTCTTCCCTTTCCAGATTCCTATCCCCTTATTTTTTCATATAGATTCCAATAAATTTCCTAAATATTATGATTCTCATTAATACATGCATCCGATTTAGATTACACCTTATTCTCTCAAAATGTAGTTTCACCTTCTACTTTTTTGGGACTTGAGGACTCCTCATGTTTCTGTATATGAGCCATAATGTTTTAGAATTTTTGAGCCACATTATCTACAAAGTGATAAAATGAATATATACCATTCTATTCTTATTTACTCATCATAGTTATAAATTTTTGTCCTTTTTTTCTTTCCTTCATCTAATGTTGAACCGTTTATTATCTTTTAATTCATTTCGTTCTTTGAGGGTTTTCATATTAAACAAAAACATCACACAATCAAATCTTCCACTTTAGGTAGTTTTTGTAAAAGATTCCAATTCTACCAAAATTTAAATAATTCAATTGTTTTTTTCATTTTTATTATAATTTTCCTATTCTAAAATTCATAATTTTAGTATACATTATTCTATTATAATATTTATTTCTATCTCTTTCTTCATCAGAATGACAAGAATCTTTAATTTCTACATTATTGACATAGATCATCCACATGGATTCAAATAATATTTTTTATTTATTGTTATGTTAAAATGAATGGGACTTTTTTGTTTAATATGTTATGTGAATATAGTTATATTTCATCAAAAATATCCTTGATATATTCTAGTTTTATGATTTGAAACAGAAAATACCTAAGAAATTTCTCATCAACTTCTTCAGAATGGAAAATCCTTCTATATATAATCCATAGCCTTTAATATTATATACATTTGAATGGATTATTATAATTTATAAATTAATGTTTTCTAATATATCTATATATATATACCCTCTAATTTCATCCTCAAGATCTGTAGATTGGATTCTTTTAATTTTATATTTTCTTTAAATCAATTTTCCAATTTTTCTATATATTTATTTTTTAATATTTATATCAACAACCATGGTGTAGAAATTATCTGATAAAGATAAAAATTTAAACATCCCCATCCATTCTATGTCCACTGAGTATTCCTTGAACTAAACCAGTCCTTATTGGTCCTTGGGTGTGCCTCTCCATTTTCTAGTGGTTGTCAAAAAGATGTGACAGTCTATACTATTACATTATAGAAGGTATACTCCATAAAATATTACAATATAGTTGATGAATAATAAAATCAAAATATATAATCCTAATATAGAGTAGGCATGAATTGTAAAATATATCCATTAATAAGAGATAATTGTAGAAAAAGTTAGTCACACATAATCATCATCATACTAGTATACAATAAATGATCTCCCATGAGGTAGATAACATATATAAAAATATTAAATGAATTAGAATATAAGGAGGATCCACATCCATATATGAGTAACAACATATAATTATTTATACATTACACAATTTATCATCCTTTTTCATGTAGCAGCAGGCCTTCGAAAAAACTAGGCCTTTGTTCAGAGAAGACAACTTGAGCACCCAAGTTCAATAGCCATTCGAGTAGGGTGTGCCAATAACTCAGTAAGGAACTACTAATTTGTTCTTATACATAAATAGTTTATTAATTTCATATTCTTCTGTCATGATCCATGATATATATAAATATATGGTGGATGTTTTTATAAATAACAATTATCCATCCATATACTATAGTAAGGAACATTGGATCTAATCTACCTATTTCTTCTAGTTTTAATGTGTATTTGAGATTGTCACATAACCAAGGAGTGAATTAATGGGCTACCACATAATATTATAGTGTAAATATCAATATAAATATTATAGTAGGTTCTGAAAGGAATTAAAAATATCCGGCATAAGGAAAAACCCTTGAGGACTACCCAAGGCATTATAAATAAATAGGCATCATAGAAATATCAAATTACATAGCCTAAGGAATTCTAATTTAATATTCATAATAGGTAAATCCAAGGGTATTTCATAAATAATTTTAAACATAAAGGACTAAAACTGCATCCTTAGATGTCTCCAAGAAATTCCATCATATATGGTGTTGGACCCTCTATGATATAGTGGTTTTCATCATCACAAATAATGCAAATATACAGTTTTAATTACTTCATGCCATTTAATATCTCTATATAAATCAATTATGGCATACTGTACAATACATTTCAATTACTCAATAAATTATATTTATTCTTCAATATATTTACAAGTTTACATTTCCATGTACTTATGGATATCACTTAATCTGGTTATGTTTGGGGTAAGGCATACACTTTATGAGTTTCTCACAGTTCCTAGCACCCTTAGTTCTGACAACACACCAATGATTGACTCACCGATGGATGAAACACTGATGATCGAATCATTGATGGAAGACACACCAATGATCAACTCACTGATGGATGACACACTGATGATCGAATCATCGATGGACGACACGTTGATGATCAACTCACTGATGGATGGCACACCGATGATCAACTCACCTATGAATGAATCCCCAATGATCGACTCACCGATGGAAGACACACCGAAGATCGAGTCACCGATGGACGACACAACGATGATCAAGTCACCAATAGTACAACATGATTCACCGATGACAACTCGCCAATGCTGACAGACTGATAACACAAAAAACTCAACGATACACTAAGTCACCAATACCGATGGAAACAACTCACTGATTCTTGGAGTTACCGATGCCAGCAGACCGATTCTGAGATAATGATTCATACCGACCAATAATGACAGACAAATGGTGATAGAAAATGATTCACCAATACATATGACTCACCAATAGTCATAAATAATTTTTAAATTAATTAATTTAAATTTATATCTAATGGTCATATTTAGACAAATTAATGTTACTGATATTATTTATTGTTATCTGTAGGACTATCAATAGAATGTACGAGGTACATGCACTTAGGGAGGTCTTCATGCTTAAAGGAACTTAAAGTATAAAATGATTAAAAGCTAAACCATGAATGGGTGTGTGAGATAGACTGGGAGAATGAGCTATATAGAGAAAACAGAAGAACTTAGAAAGTTATTTTCAAACTTCGAAGAACTCAAAGAAAGAGTATGAAAAGAGTTCAATAATAAAAAAAAACTTTCTGAATTTCTTTGAACATCCTAACAACGAATAGCTGAAATTTTAACTCCTAAAATCTAGAGTACAAAGGCTGAGATAATATATTCTAAATCCATAATCCAAAAGAGGACTCGAATATCTTTTTCTCTCCTTCAATATAGTTTAGATATTCACTACATAACACACAATGATTTCAAAACTCTATTATTCATTTATAACTATTTTGTGGTCTTGTGTTTACTTTTCCAAGTAGTGTGTGTGTAATTTTATTTCACACAGTATCTCTTTTTCATAACTAGAGGATACTCAATATCTTCACACTCGCTATATTTTTACTTCTGTATCCCATGTAGAATTGTGGAAGAGATCTAGTGTGTTCCATTTTTTTCTTTTCCAACAAATAACAGTGGTAGAGGTCATGTGTGACCTCGAAATCTTTGTGGGATATTGTGGACCCTGAACTAGGGTGTAGATCAATTTTTTTATTAATTTAAACTGCTTGGTGGAAAGTGATCAACATGGCGAGAGATCTAAGTCTCATCTTGAGACTAAACCGCTTGTTTTTATCTTCTGTGTATTTTCTCTTTAGTTTAATCTGATCTGTGTTTATATCAATTCAAATAAAGCTAAATTGAACTTGGATTGTTATCTTAGAAATTTTTTATATCTATTTTGAATTAGTATATTAGTTTTAAAAGTTTTACTAGTCTTTAGATTTGTAAAGAGGAGAACTAATCAATCTTAGGAGAAATTAATTAAACACTCAAGACATTTCTAAATTCAATTAAAACCTGTAACACCCCGAAATTTTATGAGAAAAGATTATTTTTAATTTCTTTGATGTCTTGTGTTGTATGCAACACCAAGATTAGCTTTTACTATATTCAACACCTTACTATCTTTTAGTATATGCACACACTATTTTTGGCTTGTGTTGCATGCAAGAGCAACCTTCCTCGATAGCGTGTGTTGCCCGCAATACTTAGTTTCACTAAACAATGATATATTGTTATGATATTATTATGAACTAGCCATTATGAATATTAGTAATTAATTTTGAATTCTATCACATTATAATTCACCTAACACATATTATAGAACATGTTATGAGAACAATATAGAATTTTCAGGTAAAATAATTATTTTTCAAAAAAAATATAGTTTTGTCGCCTTTTGATGGTGCACCAACTTTAAATCTAGTTTTGAAAAGTTTATAAGTTTAATTTGAAAAATAAAAATTCTTCCTTGGAATAATTATATAAAAATTAACTTTGGATAAATTTTTGAGATTATTCTGATAACCTTCATATTTTGATGAGTAGTAAGAATACACCAAATTTTAATTAAAAACAACATTTTTCATCAAGATAATTTATATGGTTAAATTATAATATTTAATGGTTTTAAATTATAAATAGAATATAGTTTTATCATTAAATATCATTTAAGTAATTATCATTAATTTTACATTGAATTGATAGGTTTAAACATTTCAATCTTTTGCATCGATTTATCTTTTAAACCCAGTTTTCTCAACAACATGATTAAATTTAAATTAATTACTACAACTTATGTGTTTTGAATTTTGAAAAATAGATTCCATATTTTGATTCAGTGGGTCCAAATTTTGTTTATATTTTACTTTTATTTTTTTGATATTATGAATAGTAACTACAGTAATTTTTATTTACTAGAGTTAAAGGTATATCGGGTAATTATGAGTGAAAATAAGATTGTAAAATTACCCTAACACCTTCCAAAATTATATTGGATGAATAAAATCCAAACCATATCACCAAAGTCTCTTAATAGATTTATTTCACGGACTTATGACCCTGAAAATTATATAATTATTATTAAAACCAAAGAAAGTGACAACATGTCACTCTCTTATATCTTGTAAGTGTAATAATTTTAATTTAGTGATAAAATTCATAAAACTCCGATAATGAATAGTCTACAGAAAGATAATAAAATTATATACATCATTATAATTTATTTAGAATTTTTAGGGATTAAATAATTATCATTATTGGTTACACAATAGTGATGGAGAAATTGTTTATTTAGTGAAAAATCAATAATATTGTTTTTATTAAACTAATAATAAACATAAAAGACACAAACACCTGACCAAAACTTAATGGTAATGTAAATGTAAACCATAAGAATCCAATGGTAGAATATTTGACCATTTGGAGCCTTATAAAAGCTATTATGACAATTATATTATTTTATTTTAAATGATGTCAAAGATGTCACCTTCATGATTTAATAAATATAATATCTCAAATGTTGTGATTTTAAGATGATAATTTCTTGTAAAAGTTTTATTATGAAATATATTTGATTTATTTACATCAAATTATTTTATTCTTAATTTTTTTGCAACAAATATGTACTTTAAATAATCCAACAAAAATGTTGTAGTAATTATTTTATTATGATAACTATCAAATAAATTGTTTTAAAAATATTAAAATAAATGTTATATGAACAAATTAATATGCTAAATTTTTTTTATATGATTATGACATGTTATAAATCCATTAAATATTTTGGTTTTAATATATCCTTTGTGTATATTTTATTTAAATTCAAATAAATAAATAATGTCAAAATTGACGCTATTGTTATTTTATAAAAATAAAATATTATAAAATTGTTTAAAAATCAAAAAAATATTAAAAAATTATAAATTGAAATTTATATGGTGTAACATTTCATAAAGTATCCAATTATGGAAAATTAACAACACATAAGTAATTATTAATAACAATTTAAAATTTAGAATATTATAACGAAAAATAAGATTAAATAAATTAAATAAGGATAAATCAAATTGATAAGGTTTAAAATAATTTCACAACATGTCTAAATTTTATTTTTTTTGTGGAATTACAACCATATCTTACCTAATATCTAAATTTGAGTCACTTTGGATGTTTTTATGTGGGGTTTTATTTTATTATTAATTAATATTTTGGGGTTTCCAAATGTGCCACACTCTTCCCTTATAAAAGGGCACTCATCCCTCTCATATTCACATAATTTTGAGACTTAAATCTTAGTAAACCCCTAAAAATTTATCTTCTCTACATACCTAGCAGCATACTAGATGTACTGTTCTTCTTCAAAGGCTATGTTAACACCCTATGAGGAGGTTTAGAAGAGGCGTGTCGAAGAAGAGGTAATCTCTTATACTGATTCTTTCATATTTCTTTCTTCTTAAACATCCTCTTATTTAGTTGTTTCATTTTAAAGTGATACAATAATAATAACAAACATAATTAAATGATATTATAAATATAAAACAACCCCATTTCACCTTCTATCCATTCTAAGAAAAACGACATCACCGCGCGTGCGTGCGTACGGAATACCGTCTCCGCACTGTGGGGTAATCTGTTTTTACACCACCACCTTACTTCGATGGGTGTAATGGTGTAAAGAATAACTATATATGGTAATTATAACATGATAATAATTATGATATATTACATCACCCCTTCCGTTTCCCTTCAATAATTATGGGAACAAAATCATCGCTCGTGCGTACGTAGAGATTACCGTCTCCACGATGCGATGAGATTAATTCTCCATGTTAACCATTCAAGAATGATTATAAAGTATATATATTAAATAATAATGAAATATATAACATAAAAATGATATTTTATTTATGTACATATATTTTTCATTTACTTAATTCCATTCTATTTAATAAGGAAATGAAAACAGCATTCATGTGTACGTATAGCCTACCGTCTCCATGAACGGTGTATTTCATTCCTTTTATTGATCTATCAAAAATATTTATATTCGGTATAAATATTATATATAAATCATGTTTTATATTTTTGAATTAATTAAATCAGGATATAAGTAATAATATTAACAACAACAAGTCCAAACATGTAGGACAAATGAAACGATTTTACCCAAAATGCAGCTTTAACATGGAATTGACAAAAGAACAGGTAATATAAAGTCCTATGTGAATCATATATGATATCATAAATATTATTATGGTTCTATTACTAGTTAATAATATGTTTAAACCCAATATAAAGGAGTTTCAGACACATAAATTAGAAATTGGACCTAAGGTAAGGGATAATTTTTCAAATCTCCTTATTATATGACATTTCTTATACGTAAGTATTTACTAGGGTTATATTTTTCATCAATATCCATAAAAATGTTATTCAGAAAGTGTTTAATATTATTCCTTGTATGTTTAAAGTCATTTTTACCCCTCTTTGACTCTTACTTTGTGTTTTTAAGGAATCTTTCTTTTGTTTACCATGCGTGGTACTTTTTGAATTTTCCGTTAAAAGTACAAGGAGAATGTTTTCTTTAACTTATACGGCATGAAGGGATTTTTATGGTTAAATAAAAAATTATTTTCATGAAGCTCCCTCTATAATAATTCATTATAATTATCCATAAAATCCTTTTATTTTAAAATTGCATGGAATTTTGTGATAAGAAACTGGTTTTGATGAATAAAGGATATTTTCCTTAAGAATTCATTTCAAGTGTTTTATCAAAACTATTTTACATCTAAGATGAAATTGAATATTATGTTTATGTTTCAAGTATAATGTCTCTATTATTTACATGGTTTTATTCTTCTTATGATGATATTATATCTCTTTTTTTTATATGGATTACATTATGATGGGATGGTGTTTATGAAACCCAATTTATTCTTTGGGTTATGATGTATGATTTATGTTTATTTTGTGGAACAAGTAAGAATGATTTTATTATGATATCGGTGAGACTGGTATCTCCATACAATGCATTGGGTAAAGATTTATATCTCATGAGATAGACATGGCTGGAACGACATGTAAAATCTGGTTCAGTAATACAGGACTGGAAGGGCAAGAAAACCCGGTTCCGTAATTGAATTTGTCCTCTATGATGGTCTTGGAAGAAATTCCTTGGCTACTATGGAAATCATTTCATGTTCGTATTGGTTTTCCACAATTACATGTTTTATTCCCATGCCATTTTATCATGATTAATGTTCCTTTATGATATATTCCTTATGTACTATCAGGATTTATGTCATTACAAAATATTTCTATGTTTTAGGTTCATTTTTTTACATTCAAATGTTTATGGCTTATTTTTATGTTCTCAATGTTTACCCTTTATGCGAATTTGAGCTCACTCTTTTTATGTTTACTTTTCCCCATGATATAAAGAAAGGTTTTAGGTAAGAAAACAAAAAGGGAAGATATTTATGGGAGTTGTTGGAGATCTTTCACCATGATTAGAAGACTATGTTCCGAGTTTCCAAAGACACTAAACCAATACGGTCTTTGGGCGTCTGTTTTTGTAATGTGTTAAGTATTTTGCAAAAGTAATGTAATGTCTATGTACATCATGCTTTGGGTCTCTAATGTTGGTATCAGAGCAAAGGTTTAGTTAACCTTTGGAAACTAGGAAGAAAAAACTTTAGTGAAATCCCTAGAGATATTTCAATGGTATATATAGGTATGTCTCTAAGTTTATGTATAAGTATAGGTTATAGTCCTAGAATAATGGTAATGATCATAGAATTAAACCTAAGATGTTTTATATTGAAGGTACTCCCCCTTTATTATGATGTTTTCCTAGCATGACTTTTTCCTCTCACTCCATTCATTTCTGGGTTTTAGAAAATGTCTAGAAACCGGAAGATTCATGTTAATAGAGAATATGATGGATAATGGAATGATATCCTTCCTAATCAAGCAAATGAAATGGGATTTAGAAGGCGAAACATCATTATTATGCCTAATCATCAATCTCATAATATGACTAGTAATATCAACTTTGGTAAGTTTCCTGACATAGTTAATTAGAGAAAGAGAGAGTTTCAGGATGATCAAAGAGGAAAGAAAGTTCAATTTCCCTCATGTAAATCATGTTGGGGAGGAATCAGGGAGAATGTTTCAAAGGAACTGAAAAATGAATTGGGTGTGGAAAAGGACACAAATCTAGTAATTTCAAAGGAAATGGTTTAGTTAACACCATAGAAAAAGATAATGGTATTGCTAATACATCAAAAACAACTAAATATTTTAAATGTGGAACGTATGACCATTATGCAAACCAATACACTAAGGGAATGTCTCATAGAGAGAATCATCATGGTTGTATGGGTAGTATTTATGTTGATGATGATGAGGAGACTAAAAATGATATATGATATGAAAGAAGTATTGAGGAAGAAAATGATGAAGTTGGGTCGATGGTTTAAAAAGGTAGTGGAATGATTTTATGTTTATCAAGAGTAATGTTGTTTAGGTAATTTAATGGTACAATGGAATAAAGAAACATCTATGGATTGTTACACTATTGTTTTTCCTTGAGTATTTGAAAGTATACATTGAATGGTATTGGTAACCATGAAAGGTTATTCAGATATTATTGGAAACCAGATGATATGCACATAATGAAAGGATAAAGTGAAAATGAAATGTTTGATATTATTCATGAGATCGTGACTAATATAAGGACAAAGTGACATCATGGTTTGAGTATAAAGAATTTTTGGGATTTTGGTATGTGGAAAGTGTTAACTTTTAACAACATTTATGTTTTCAATAAGGTTCTATGGTAATTAATGTTGGAAGAGAATACAAGATTAAGGTATTCCCATGTTTGCAATGTGATCATCAAGCTATATCTTATGATATACGGGGGATAAATGATGGTATTCACATGCTTGGTTGATGACATTTCCAATAATCATTTTCTTTATACTATGAGTATGGGAAGAAGTATTTTAGATAAGTGTTAAGGTTGGAATGGATTGTGTTGAACATGAAATAGTATTGTTTACATCTAGAACTTTTTTTCAATTTTATTTTTGGAATGTTATAATAGTATAGTTTATGAAAAGGGAAAATCTACAGAACGGGCGACAACCCGTCGCATCAGACTAGATTGCGAGAATCGAACCCACAACCGAAGTTAGATAGGCCTTTATCCCCTACCACTGGCCTACAAGAAGTCCCAGGTTAGTAGAAAATAGTTTTATTTTATTAATCAGGATGATAGATGAAGTTAAGTACATTTTTGGAACTATATACAATTAAACTCACCATAGATGGACTTATGTATTTAACTTTTTCTATCCTTATTTTTGAGACAGATGGAATGACCTATCATTCTATCACATGATCTTTAAACACTTCATGAAAGACAAATTAAACTTCATTTCTTTAAGAGATGAAGTGGAAATTGTTCAACGGACGAGCAGCAGTGAGGTTGTACCAAAATCAAGTGAGTATTTATTTTAATTCAAAAATTCTTCAACATTTGAGAAATGATATTGAAAACAAAAAAATGTTGTCCTAGTGCCCTCATATCTGATGAATCAGATGGTACCTTAAATCATCACAAATTTATGGCTTTATTATTGTTGACTTTTTCATAGCTATGTCCTCTACCACTCTTCATCAGAAGTATATGGTTATATTTCCTCTCCATATCCATATTTTCATGTATGTTCTCATATGTGGAAACCTATTGATGTGTTAATTTGGGTAACTGTGATGCTTCGTACTTCAATTTTTAAAATTGAGTTTTAGAAATACTTTTTACGGTGTGGGTTTCTATGAATGAAATTTTCAAGTATTAAACCATTTATAACCCCGACAAATTTCGAGGGCGAAATTCATTTTAAGGGGGGTAGAATCTAACACCCCGAAATTTTATGAGAAAGATTATTTTTAATTTATTTGATGTCTTGTGTTGTATGCTACACCAATATTAGCTGCTGTTATACGCAACCCCATACAAGTTTGTAGTATACTCAAACACTATTCTTGGCTGGTGTTGCACGGAAGAGCGACGTTCCTCGATAACGTGTGTTGTACGCAATACTAAGTTTCACTAAACAACGATATATTGTTATAATATTATTATGAACTAGACGTTATGAATAGTAGTAACTAAATTTGGAATTTTATGACATTATAATTCATCTTACACATATTATAGGTCACGGTATGAGAACAAAATAAATATTTCAGGTAAAATAATTATTTTTAAAAAAATACAGTTTTGCCGCCTTTTGATGGCACACCCACATTAAATCTAGTTTTTGAAATGTTTATAAGTTAAATTTTACAAATAAAACTACTTCCTTAGAATCAAGAGTTAAAAATTTACTTTGTAAATTGTTTTGAGAATATTTTTGACAACCTTCATATTTTGATGAATAGTAAAACTATGCTAAATTTTAATTAAAAAAACTTTTTTCATCAAGATAATTGATATGGTCAAATTATAATATTGAATTGTTTTAAATTATAAATAGAATATATTTTGACCATTTAATATAATTTAAGTCATTATCATTAATTTTACATTGAATTCATAAGTAAAAACATTTCAACCTTTTGCAACGTTTTAACTTTTAAAACCCATTTTCACAACAACGGGATTAATTTTAAATTAATTTCTGAAACTTATGTGTTTTGAATTTTAAAAAATAGATTCCATATTTTGATTCAGTGGGTCCAAATTATGTTAATATGTTACTTTTTTTATTATGAATATTAACTACGGTAATTTTTATTTACTATAGTTAAAAGTAAATCGGGTAATTAATGGTAAAAATAAGATTATAAAATTACGCTAACACCTTAAAAAATTATATTTTATGAATAAAAGTCGAACCATATCACCTAAGTTCCAGAATATATTCATTTCATGGACTTTTGACTATGAAAAGTATATAATTATTATTTAAACCAAAGAAAGTGACAATATGTCACTCTCTTATATCTTACAAGTGTAATAATTTTAATTTAGTGATAAAATTCATAAAACTTCTAGAATTAATAATCTCCAGAAATATAATAAAATTATCTACATAATTATAATTTAATTAGAATTTTTAGGGAATAAATAATTAACATTAATGGTGACACAATAGTGATGAAAAAAATGTTTATTTATTGAAAAATCAATAATACAGTTTTTATTAAACAAATAGTGACCATAAAAGGCACAAAAACCCGACCAAATATTATTGGTCATGTATAAGTAAACCATAAGAATCCAATGGTCTAATATTTTAACATTTTGAACCTTATAAATGCGATTATGAAACTTATATTAATATATTTTAAATGATGTCAAAGTTGTCACCTTCATGATTTAATAAATATAACAATTTAGATGTTGTTATTTTAAGATGATCAATTCAAGTAAAAGTATTTTTATGAAATATATTATATTTCTATACATCATAGTATTTTATTTTTAATTTTTATGCAAAAATAAGTATATTAAATAATAATACAAAAAATGTTTTAGTAATTATTTTATTAAGGGGAATATCAAATAAATTTTTTTAAAAATATTAAAATATATTTTATATGAACAAATTAATGTGTTCCAAGAATTTTTTAGATGAATAAGACATTTTATAAATCTATTAAATATATTTTTTGCATATATCTTTTATCTAGATTTTATTTAAATTCAAATAAATGAATAGTGTCATAATTGACAATATTGTTATTTTACAAAAATAACATATTATAAAATTGTTTAAAAATAAAAAAAATATTTAAAAAATTATAAATTGAAATTTATATGGTGTAAAATGTCATAAAGTATCCAATTATGTACAATTCACAACACATAAGTAATTATTTATAACAGTTTAAATTTTAGAATATTATTACCACAAATAAGATGAAATAAATTAAATAAGGATAAATCAAATTGATAATGTTTAAAATAATTTCCAATCATGTCTAAATTTGATTAGTTTATGAGATTAAAAACCTATATTACCTCATATCCAAATTTGAGTCATTTATTAAGTTTTTAAGTGGAGTGTTATTTTATTGTTAATTAATATTTTTGAGGTTCCAAAAAGTCCTC
Source organism: Viscum album (assembly GCA_963277665.1). Lineage (NCBI taxonomy): Eukaryota > Viridiplantae > Streptophyta > Magnoliopsida > Santalales > Viscaceae > Viscum > Viscum album. Next base: position 62,241,848 of record OY728165.1, on the reverse strand, counting down.
TACTCTTCTCTTATAAAAGGGAACCTCATCCCTCTCCTCTTCACATAGTTTTGAGCCTTCAATATCAGTGAAACTCTGACCATTTTTTTTCTCCACTTACCTAACCATATTCTAGAGGTCCTAATCTTATTCAATGACCGACTTTAGTGCCCTAAGAAAAGGTTTAGAAGAGGCATATCGAAGAAGAGGTAATCTCTTATACCGATTATTTCATGTTTCTTTCTTCTTAAACATATTATTATTTAGTTGTTTCATTATAAAGAGATACAGTAAGTATCCCTAATATTCATACATGATATTATAAATTTGAATCATCCCCACTTCACATTAAATCCATCCTACGGAAAATGAAATCTCCGCGCGTGCATACGTTCAGAATATCGTCTCCACGCCGCGGTGTAATCTGTTTTCCACCACCAACTTACTTTGATGGGTATAATTGTGTAAATAATAACTATATATGGTTATTATAAAATCATAATTATTCTGAGACAATATATCATCCACTCCAATTCCAATCAACAATTATGGGAACAATATCATCGCTCGTGCGTACGTACGGATTACCGTCTCCACGATGCGATGAGATTCATTCTCCATGTTAACCATTAAATAATGATTATGAAGTATAAATATTAAATAATCATGAAATATATGACATAATAATGATATTTTATTTATGAACATATATGTTTCATTTACTTAATTCCATTCAACTCAATAAGGAAACAAAAAGAGTTTTCATGCATACGTACGACCTACCATCTCCATGAACGGTGTATTTCATTCCATTTATCGATCTATCATAAATATTTATATGCTGAATAAATATTATATATAATTCATGTTTTACATTCTGGAATTAAGTAAATCAGGATATAAGTAATAATATCGAGAATAACAAGTCCAAACATGTAAGATAAATGAAATGATTTTACCCAAAACGCTGCTTTAACATGGAATTGACAAAATTACGGGTAATATAAAGTCCCAAGTGAATCATATATGATATCATAAATGTTATTATGGTTTAGTTACCAGTTAATAATGTTTTGAAAACCACTATATAGGAGTTTCAGACATGTACGTAAGAAATTGGACCTATGGTAAGGGACAATTTTGAAAATCTCAATTTTATTCGAGATTGCTTAGACAGAAGTATTTAGTGAGGTTATATTTTTCATCCCTATCTATAAAAATGTTTTCCATAAAGTGTTTAATATTATTCCTTGTAAGATTAATGTAAGGACCCTGTGGTTTCCAGGCGCTCATGGGGTATGATGTACTAAAAATTTATTACAAATAGTTACAATAATACATCATGTCCTATTACTATAGAAGATCGCGAGGCTCAAGATTCTGGGAAACCAGATGCTTCTGAAAAACTTCTTTAGTACCAATCCATGCCTGAAAAAAATGTAAATCAATAACGTAGGGTGAGAAAAATATTCACAGTAAGGGGTTTTAAAACGTTGAAAGTAATTTCTTTCTCAAGCCAGTCATTTTGAAAATGATAAAACACTTTATCAAAACAAGGCATCATCTTTTCATTTAAACATGTAAATCCTACATTCTCGAAAACGAATTACATTGAAAGTAAGTACCATCTTAAAATACACCCTAAAGGAGACATAAATTAGAGAGAACAAGCATGTGAAGAATAGATGATGGAAAATATACAACTAATTACTTCCGCTTAAAAGGATTGTCTGAAAATAGGGAAAGCATTCATTTCATGATTTCTCTGCACATAAAATCCCCATAAAAACATACCACATATATTACAATTCATATCTCATAATCTCATTCTCATAGTTAGAGGAAATTTCCAACTAAGGGATATCCTGTTAGTTGAACTATCCCCTGGTTGACCATTTATCATTACATGTGGAGGGAATGTATAATTCCAGACATTGTCAAGACCTTACGTCATGACCATAAAACACAACTTAATATGGGTCAAGGCTAACGGCCAACACTGTTTCTATAGTAGCACAATACCATGCCAACTGCCAACACCGTGGCACATAACATCTCATGAGTCCCATCCTTTACCCAATGCATTGGAGCACTGTATAATTCCTGGCGCACCTGTCCATAATCATTTAAGTCTAATACATCTGTCGCATATTTGACGTGGTCTTACATTCATTGGGTTTCATTCCTACATTCATTACATATCATCCCTTTTCAGAAGCATATTTCATAGTCAAGGAAGAACAGTACAAACATAAATATGAACTAAGACATAGGTAATAAAAATCTGTACACATTAGATATTAACTTAACAATTGAAAACATGGACTTAATGCAAACCATAAAATGAACAAAAACAATTTAATACTTCATACATCGCAACCCAGAGTTAGCAACATGGTCATTCAAATTTAAAACATATGCTGATAAATGGGTGTGGTGGTAGTTTATTTAAAGTTGTGAGAATACCCTTATATTTATATTGTAAAGTTTATATGGTGTGCGATTAGGTTTATCTTGGGTAGTCAAGTATGTAAAAAAATGAATATATACAAACTGTATAAATAAATACATGGTTATGTAAAAATTCGTTTCCACACTAAATAAAGATCATATTAAGACATTTCTTTAAAGAATTTTGGATTTGAAGAAAACATATTGATGCGAGGTTGAATATACCTATATATATATATTTCAATGTATATAATTCTATGCATAGGTTACCAAATTAAACTATACTAAAAAATATATTCCTCCAGTTATACTTACTTTAAACATGATTATAGTTTGGTAAGACCGAGTGGAGTTCTTACACATGAAATATAAATGTCAAAATGGTTTCCACAATACCCAGGTAAAATCACATATTCATAAAAACAAAAGATTTGATAACCATGATGATAAATGATAATTATCCTTTGGAGAAAATATTTTTTTATTGGAAACACATTTAAAAACTCACCTATTATATGTACTTATATAATTTTTATATCGTACTTGAAATAACAAATTTTAAGAGTAGATTGCAACTTGGTAAAATCATCAGGTTATATAGTGATAAATTTTAAAACAAATAATCATGCTCGTGCTTAATTTCACACATTTATGTTCATATACATCTAAGTATTCACATGCACATATATAATACATGTACTTGTATAATTTTTTCCAGGTTCATAAAAATTACCTGAAATTCCCATTCTTCATAGGGCAGAATAAAACAAGGGTTATATACATATAAAATAATTATGTATACATGAATATATAATCTTATATATATATATAAATATATATACACAAGGTGTATATAGGCGTATGAAAACACCAGAACAAGAGTAAAACATATCCCAAGAGTTTCCCTTTACCCACGTTTGATTCTCAAAGAAGGAAGAGAGAATGAGGTGTAACACAGTTCTTACGGCCTTGTATATACATATATATATATACAAATATACGTAGGGTGTATATAAAATATGAATTTTCTCTAAAACTGACGAAAAAAAACAATAAAATCTTCCCTTACTTCGCCTGGAGAGGAGAAGAGGAAAAAGTAGGTGGCGACGTCGAGGTGGTCGAAGATCCAAGATTCACGAAGAAAAACCCCCCTCGCTTCGATGCAAACTGGAGGATAGAAGTAGGGAAACTCTCCTTGCGTGGAGATGTAGATGTGGCATCCGAGGGCCGAGGCGGTGCAAAACCCATGGAAAAAAGAGGCAGTCGGGTCCACTGCCGGCCTAGGTGAAGAAAATATCAACCTAAGATACTAGTTTGGCATGTGTGAGGAAGAAGAAAACCATCACGGGGAGGCATATCCGTAAACAAACGGATGGTCCAGATCGAAAGGGAGGATGATCAGACAGCCCGATGCATTGAGGTGTAAAAAAACCTTGACGGCAGCGATGAGGGGAGATGGATTAGACGACCGAGAGGGATACAATGCTAAAAAAATGTGGGCCTCATTCATTTTGTAAAAAAAACAAAGTCGTTTTTTTATCAAAACTGTTATAATATCGTTTTAATTATTAACATGCAATTATTGATCAACTTCTATTATTTTATGGTATGTCAAAGGTTGTAAATACATATATGTGTTAATTTATTTACCCATATCTATAACCCATTATTATTTTCCTTTATTGACTTATATCAATCCATTTTGCATAACCTCTATTTAAAAGTATAGATCTATATACATTAATGTTGTTAATACAATTAGATATTTAACATAATAACATTACTAATAATTTTAAAATTTCATAATTAAGAAAGTGTTTATGTAAAAATTAACATTATGAGACAAAAATTTGTAATATAAATAAAACCATAATTCGACATAATTTCAAAACTGTTAATAATAATAATATAAAATTATAAAACATTTGTATTATTATTATTGATTATATTTAACTAGAGTTAAATATAATATATTTAACTTAATGTATAACGTAACATATATATATATATATATATGACCCTTGAGTTTACACATATTTTCGTAAACTAAAAAAAAGTAAAACCCTACTTTATTCTATATAGTCATTCATGTTTTAAATAAAATAAATATTTATTTTCTTAAGTTAAAAACGTCTATAATTAATAGTGGAAGAAAATAATAATATTAATTCCCACTGTTATGTATTATAATAATGACATTCTCATATAATTCACATTTTGGGAAAACAAACAATAATTAGTTATATTATCATTATTATTGTTGTCGTTATTTAAACATTAAAGCAAATAACAAAATTAACCTTTTTGAACCTTTCGAGGGTATTCATCTCTTAGCTTCAATGGTACAATTAAAAATTAAAACATTAGACGTTAAATGGATCATGGGGAAGCTAATGACTATATTTATATCCGTTGGTGTCTAACGGTCAGATAGGTGTTCTATGAAAACCTAGTTTCGGGGTATCCCACACTCAAGACGACTGAAGAAGAAAGAGGGGGAGATGATTTAAGTCATTCCTTTGGTGCTCAGTACATCTGCGGTGGATTAGGCCATTCTTATGTTTGTCTTAATGTTTTCCAAAGACCCTTATCGCCTTCTCAGGGTTCTTATTGTTTTGAGTGGTCTTCATGTAATTTTAATCGGGGTTTTAATTGGAATCTTTGGTTAACTAAGCTTCCCGTTTGATCACAGTGAGTTGTAGTTACCAAGGTGCTCCTGATTTGAATAAACAAGCCTTTCGTTCATTTCGGTGCATTTACTCTATCTCATTGTTATATATATATATATATATATTATAAGAGGAATGTTTGTTCGATTATAGGAAGACATAAAACATAGCGTTATATAACACACAGTTTCTTGGGATGTTACATTATTTCCCCCTTCAAAGAATTTCATCCTCGCAATTCTAATCATAAAAAGAGAAAACCCCCAGTTGTACAACATTACCAAAACGGGAGATTTGGGTCAGTTAATGGAACACCCAAGTTGGTACATAGTTCCACCGTTTCTTTATCCCAGAAGCATATTGAGCAGTAGGTTTTGAATCCCTGCTCATGTGTACTACACACAGGCTTACATACGGAGTCCGGTGAGGTGAAAATCTAGGAAATATCCGAGTGGAAAAATTCACTGCTAACCCTCCGAGCTACATCTAGTTCGAGGTATTTGAGGGGGATGATCGATTAAAGAGACTAATATTTATGACCTGGAACATAAAGGCTGCCTTGAGGTGGACATCTTGAGAAAATATGAGGAAGCATGCTCTAGTAGAAATGTTTTGCACCAGAGTAAAACACTGGAAGAGGCCTTCGTAGTATCTCCCCCTTCGCCTATTGTATGGGTGTATGGTAGTGGAAATGAGATGAAAAAAAGGTCATTCCCCTGACACCAATGAAGAATCTCATGACTGTTTGAAAAATCAAGAAGGTGTTGGAAATACCCTCGTAGGAAAAGAAAGGATGGATAATCCACCATGAATATTCTGATCAAAATAACCTCTTCTAACTCATTCGGTAGATATGAGATGTTTGTTTGACCAGCCATCTGAAAAAACATTCAAGAGAACTCTCTTAACAACACTGTTAAGTTAGACACATTAAAGGAAATTGGAAACATTAAATTACACAAAAGTTTACATAAAAAATCCTGAGTTTACTAAACGAACACCACAAAGTGAGGCAAGAATCCCTAACTCCTCAAACCACACACAGGCTGAGCAGACGGGGTTAAACTCATGGGAACACCTATAACGCCTCCTGAGTTTAGCATGAGGGGTATGATGTTGAGAAATGTCATTATACACCTGTTGCCAATAAGACACATGGGTGGATTCATCTTCTAACACCCCAAAGTCCATCAACTGGCCCCAGAAGCCGTAGTGCAAAATCTGACACAGGTACGCCGCTCGGAGGTCTCCAACAGCAACAACTTCTTGAAAGGGGTTATCGATCATCATGAAAAATTCTTTTCTGGTCTTGAACACTCGGAAGAGTCCCTCATGGTACCTTCCCCGACGTGCATAAGAGGGAAATTGGGTCATCATCATTAGGAGATAATCCATTCCCAATCAGCAGTGATGACTATGCACCCTAGGTGAGTTTGACACATCATACAGGTGCTTGCATGACATGCGAATATGGGCGTAATTATGAATGTTCTCCAGACTAGCCAGAGACACAATGGCCTCTAGGGCCATAGTGGGAAGTGACAGTAGACTGGTAGATATATTTCCATCAGCCATCTGAAAGATATAACATATTTACTTAGTCAATAATAGTTATATATTCATACTACCTGGTTTTCCAGAGATTCCTGAACCCATCCTCTGATACCAACTATAAGGACCCTGAGGTTTCCGGGTTCCCATGGGGCATGATGTACTAAAAATTTATTACAAATAGTTACAATAATACATTATGTCCCATTACTACAGAAGATCGTGAGGCTCAGGATTCTGGGAAACCAGATGCTGCTAAAAAACTTCTTTAGTACCAATCCATGCTTGAAATAAAAATTTAAAACAATAACGTAGGGTGAGAAAAATATTCCCAGTAAGGGGTTTTAAAACGTTTAAAGTAATTTCTTTCTCAAGGAAGTCATTTTGAAAACAAAAAAAACACTTTATCAAAACAAGGCATCATATTTTCCTTTAAACATGTAAATCCCATATTATTCAAAACCACTAACATAGAAAAGAATTACCATCTTAAAATACATCATAAAAGAGACATAAATCAGAGAGCATAAGCTTGTGAAGAATAGATGATGAAAAATTTACAACTAATTACTTTCGCTTAAAAGGACTGTGTCAAAATAGGGAAAACATTCATATCAAGATTTATCTGCACATAAAATTCCCATAACGACATACCACATGTATTACAGTTCTTATCTCATAATCTCATTCTCATAGTTAAAATAAATTTCCAACTAGGGGATATTTGTTAGTTGAACTATCCCCTAGTTGACCATTTATCATAACATGTGGAGGGAACGTATAATGCCCGACATTGTCAAGACCTTGCGTCATGACTATAAAACACAACATAATACGGTTCAAGGCTAACCGCCTACCCCGTTTCTATAGTAGCACAAGACGAGGCCAACTACCAAGACTGTCTCACAAAACGTCTCATGAGACCCATCCTTTACCCAATGAATAGGAGCGCTGTAAAATTCCGGGTGCACCCATCCATAATAATTTAAGTCCAATACATCCCTCACATATTTTACGTGGTCTTACATTCATAGGGTTTCATTCTTACATTCATTACATATCATCCCATTTCACATGCATATTTCATAGTCAAGGAAGAACAATACAAACATTAATAAGAACTAAGACATTGGTAATAAAATTCCGTACACATTAGATATTAACTTAACAATTGAAAACATTGACTTAATGGAAGCCTTTAAATGAACATTAACACTTTAATACTTCATACATCGTAACCCAGAGTTAGCAACGATGTCATTCATATTTAAAAAATATGTTGATAAATGGGCATGGTGGTAGTTTATTTAAAATAGTGATAATACCCTTATATTTATACAGTAATGTTTACATGGTGTGCGAATAGTTTTAGCTTGGGTAGTCAATTATGTATAAATATGAATATATACAAACTGTATAAATAAATACATGGTTATGTAAAAAGTCATTTGCACACTAAATAAATATCATCTTAAGACTTCTCTTTAAAGAATTTTGTATTCAAAGAAAACATATTGATGCGAGGTTTTATATACCTATATATATATATTTAAATGTATATACATCAATGAATAGGTTACAAAATTAAACTATATTAAAAAAATATTTCTCCAGATATACTTACTTTAAACATGATTATAGTTTGGTAAGACCGAGTGGAGTTCGTACACATGAAATATAAATGTCAAAATGGTTTCCACAATACCAAGGTAAAATCACCTTTTCATAAAAACAACAGATTTTAAAAACATGATGATAAATGAGAATTTTCTTTTGGGGAAACTATTTTGTTATTGGAAAGACATTTTACACCTCACCTATTATATGTACTTATATAATTTTAATATCGTACTTGAAATAAAAAATTTTAAGAGTAGATTGCAACTTGGTCAAATCATCATGTTATATAGTAATAAATTTTAAAACTAATAATCATGCACGTCCTTATGTTCATACATAGATGTACATACACATATAAGTATTCACTTGCACATATAAAATACATGTAATTGTATAATTTTTTCCAGGTTCATAAAAATTACCCGAAATCCCCATTTTTCATATGGCAGAATAGAACAAGGGTTATATACATATAAAAGAAATATGTATACATGCATATATCATCTTACATATATATGTATATAAATATATATACACAAGGTGTAAATAGGAATATTAAAACACCAGAAATGGAGTAAAACATAGCCCAAGAGTTTCCCTTTACCCTCGTTCGATTCTCAAAGAAGGAATAGGGAAACATGTGTAATACAGTTCTTACGGCCTTGTATATATATATATATACATATATACATAGGGCGTATATAAAATATTAATGTTCTCCAAAACATAACAATACAAGAAAATTTTCCCTTACTTCGCTTGGAGAGGAGGAGAGGAAGAAGTAGGTGGCGATGTCGAGGTGGTCGAAGATCCAATATTCATGTAGCAAAACCCCCCCATCGCTTTGGTGAAAATCGAAGGATAGAAGTAGGGAAACTCTCCTTGCTTGGAGATGTATATTGGGAATCTGAGGGCCGAGGCGGTGCCAAAACCATGGAAACACGAGGTAGCCGGGTCCACCGCCAGCCTAGGTAAAGAAAATCACAACCTAAGCTACTGGTTCGGTATGTGCGAGGAAGAAGAAAACCGTGGCGGGGATGCAGATCCGTAAACAAACGAATGGTCCAGATCGAAAGGGAGGACGATCAGATGGCCCAATGCATTGTAGTGTAAAAAAAACTTGGACGATCGCGATGAGGGGAGATGGGTGGGATGGTCGAGAAGGATATGGTGCTAAAAAACGCGGGCCTTATCGGTTTTCTAAAAAAACAAAGTCGTTGTTTTTTACCAAACCTATTATAATATCGTTTTTATTATTAACATGAAATTATTGACCAAAATCTATTATTTTAAGGTATGTTAAAGGCTGTAAATACATAAATGTGTTAATTTATTTACCCCTATCTATAACACATTATTATTTTCCTTTTTTGACTTATATCAACCCATTTTTTCTTAACCTATATTTACAAGTATAGATCTATATACATTAATGTTTTTAGTACAATTAGATATTAAACATAATAACATTAATAATTATTTTTAAATATCATAATTAATAAAGTGTTTATGTAAACATTATTATTATGAAACAAAAATTTGTAATATAAATAAAACCATAATTGGACATAATTTCAAAACTGTTAATTATAATAAGACTAAATTATAAAACATTTCTATTATTATTATTGCTTATTTTTAATTATTGGTAAATATAATATATTTAACTTAATGTTTAACGTAACATATATATATATATATATATGACCCATGTGTTTACACATATTTTTGTAAACTAAAAAAAAGTAAAACCCTACCTGATTCAATATAGTCATTCTTGTTTTAAATAAAATAAATAAATATTTTCTTAAGTTAAAAACGTGTATAATTAATAGTGGAAGAAAAATAATATAAATTCCCACTGTTATGTATTATAATAATAACATTCTCATATAATTCAAATTTTGGGAAAACAAACAATAATTAGTTATATTATAATTATTATTGTTGCTGTAATTTAACCATTAAAGCAAATAACATAATTATCCTCTTTGATCCTTTCACGGGTATTCATTTATTAGCTTCAACGGTCCAATTTAAAATTAAAAAATTAGAAGATAAATGGATCATGGGGGAGCCAACGACTATATTTATAGCTGTTGGTGTCTAACGGTTGGATAAGTGTTCTATAAAAACCTGTTCTCTTGGTATCCCACACTCTAGGAGACTAAAGAATAAAGAGGGGGAGATGGTTCAAGTCATTCCTTTGGTGCTCATTACGACTGCGGTGTCTTTAGCCATACTTATGTTTGTTTTGATGGATGCCAAAGACCCATATCGCCTTCTTAGGGTTCTTGTTGTTTTGAGCGGTCTTCTTGTAATTTTAATTGGGTTTTTAGTTGGAATCTTTGGTTTTCCAAGCTTCCTGTTTGATCACAGTGAGTTGTTGTTACCATGGTGTTGCTGATTTGAATAAACAAGCCTTTCGTTCATTTCGGTGCATTTACTCTATCTAATTGTTTTATATATATATATTTATATATATATTTATATATATATTTATAAGACGACAGTTTGTTCGATTATAGGAAGACATAAAACATATCATTATATAAAACGCAATTTCTTGTGATGTTACATTTAAAGTCATGTTTACCCCTCTTTGACTTTTAAATTGTGTTATAGAAGGAATCTTTCTTTTGTTTACCATACATGGTACTTTTTGACGTTTCTGTTAAAAGTATAAGGAGATTGTTTTTTAACTTGTATGGCATGAATAGATTTTTACAGTTTCATAAACCCTTATTTTCATGAAGCTTACTCTACATGATTTTATGATTATTTTCAACAAAATCCTTTTCTTTTAAAATTGCATGGAATTTAGTGAAAAGAAAATGATTTTGAAGAAGAAAGGATATTTTCCTCAAGAAATCATTTCAAGTGTTTTATCAAAACTATTTTCCATCTAAGATGACATTATTTAGTATGTTTATGTTTCAAGTATAATGTCTCTATTATTTACATGGTTTGATTCTTCTTATGATGAAATGATATCCATTTTTTTTATATGGATTAAGTTATGATGGGAAGATGTTTATGAAACCCAGTTTATTCTTTGGTTTATGATGTATGATTTATGTTTATTTTGTGGCACAAGTAAGAATGATTTTATTATGAGATGGGTGGGACCTATATCTCCCTCTAATGCATTGGGTAATGATTTATATCTCATGAGATAGACATGGCTGGAACATCAAGTATATTCTGATTCAGTAATACAGGGCTGGAACGACTTGTAAACCCAGTTCAGTAATGGAATTTGTCCACTATAATGGTCTTGGAAGCAATGCCTTGGCTACCATTGAAATCATATCATGTGCTCAATGGTTTGAAACAATTACATGTTTTATTCCCATGCCATTTTATCATGATTAATGTTCCTTTATGATCTATTCCTTATGTACTGTCAATATTTATGTCATTGCTCAAGGTTTTTATGTTTTATGTTCATGTTTTTATGTTCAAATGTTTATGGATTATTTTTATGTTCTCAATGTTTACCCATACTGAGCATTTGATCTCACCATTTTTATGTTTAATTTTCCCCAGGATATGAGGAAAGGATTTAGGTAAGAAAACCAAAAGGTAAGATATTTATGGGAGATGTTGGAGATCTTTCACCAAGATTAGAAGATTATGTTCAGAGTTTCCAAAGACACTAAACTAATACGGTCTTTGGTCGTGTGTTTTTGTAATGTATTAAGTATTCCGCAAAAGTAATGTAATGTATATGTACGTCAAGCTTTGGGTATCTACAAAATTTACTTTGATTATATTTTATTTTGGCGATACTTTTTTAAGAACCAATTATAACAGAAATTTTTATAGATACTCAATTAACCACCCTATTGAGTGATCTACTCTGACCAACATCTGGCATATTCACTAAATGCTAGTTTTCCAACTGGGAATTTTATATAAAATGAGATCTTATTTATAATTATTCAAATTAGTGTATCCCTTCTATAATAAATTTTATAACATAACTCATAAATGTAATCTATCTAACAAAATCATTATTTCACAATTGTTATTAATGAGAGTATTTGGATCATTACCAAAGCTATAAAATGACCAAATCATCATTTTAGGATCAATGTTGACACCCATTAACATATATATACTAAACATTCTTCATTAACAATATCAATTTTATATAAATATCTAGGCCATCCAACAGGGTTCCCTATTTCTCATTATAATATAGACACCCTACAAAGGTCATCAATCTCAAACTCATCTTTTTAGTCAATACCCATCACATAAATGACATAATATAACTTGGAGTCATCATAATCATCTTGAAAACACATTGGAAACATAGGAAAATCCCTATAGAAATCACTATAATACAAAATAATAATACACATATAACACCTCTGGTTATCCTATGTCATTACACTCACCCAAACTATACGTTACTATGGAATTGACAACCTTTGTACTTAAAATCTAAGGGGGAAGGAACATAGACCCCACAGAAATCTATTTTGGGTATAAGGTATTAGATTCTGTAACCTATAAAAAACATATATAATATTTATAAGTACTTCTATTCAATGTTTGGAATAACGAAAAACTTATTATCATGTCATGATTTTTATTCTATATAATATAGTAAGTGCTAATTTCATTAGAATAACTATCTCACAGAAATTTCCTATAAATTCCTTATTATGATGAGTATCAAAAGTTTCATCAAATAATTTATTATTATTTTTTCTATAGCCTAATAAAATCATTTTAGGGACACAAAAGATAAATGCTATCAGGTGTGGAAACTCAATGGAATATGACACACATTATTGTACTGTGCACCATACATAATAACTAGTGACTAAAATTATTACTACTGGACCCACCAATATAAAATCCACATTTATATATGTCATTGGTCATTCCTAACTTTGAGCATGTATAATGGTACTTAGACATTAAGATTATTATGCATTCATGTTTCAACATTCACACATTGATGTATTTCATAAATTGTGATGACAAATGATAATGTTAAAGTTGGATATTTATGGTGAATCATGAATAGGATATCATTAATGAATAATGTGAAAAAGTATTTTTCCCTTATTTTATTTTATGTGTGATGATATCTCAGTCCCATTGATTGAAATGATAGAACTGAAAAAAATCCATGACCATTATGTTTTATGGGAAATAAGAATTTATGATAAGTCATCTATAGATAAATTGAACACATTGTTTGATGGAAATAACATGTAGCCAACATGATTAAATGTTTTGAGATAAAGGGATTATATTACACATTTAGTGTTTGTATGTTGTTTTTGATGTTCAAAATTTAACTTAATTCACTATTTGTTCCTTACCATATTTATAGATGCTAACCATGGTCTTTATTATATTTTTTATAATTCAACTTGGAAATAGTCCTAAAGGGTCACACTCTACATGTATCAAATAAAGTAGAAAAATAATTTTAGTTTTTTATCGATTTAAATAAATACTATTATTGAACACTATTTAATAATTAGTAATATTTAATTGATCACATATATTTTTTCACCAGAATATTGAGATAATATTTTTGTGTGAAAAATAATTAATATATATATATTTTCTACATAGTGTATCTAATAGTTTTTTATTTATTAGTGAATATTGATGTGAACTTTTTTATTTAATAAATATTTATTATTAACGGAATGATAAATAATATGGAGTAATAGTGGATCGAGTTATTGGTTTACTATGAAATAATATATATTGGGTATTATTTGATTAAATAATATTTATTTAATTCATTAGGATAATGTCTTTAAATAAGTAATAATAATAATAATAATATTCTTATAAACATCGGGTTATGAAGGTATTTAGAAAAAATAAGGAGGGTACATGAGGAATTATTATTTTCTAACCCTAGATGTATATAAACCCAAATATAATATTTCTTATGCGTGGTTGTGTTTTTTTTTTGTGCATAACAACATCTAGATAATTCTATTAATTCCCTAGAGATGTTCCTTTCTTGATGAAAAGTATCATGTATGGAGAGAGACGCTCCTCCTTCAAAACCCATGTTATTCCAACTTGAATTGAATCTTATGGTGATCAATTATGAACGACACAAGAATAATGATTATCCAATCTACCACAAAGATATTCCTACCGTAGTGTTTGGATGTTCATAGAGAACATGTGGCTCACCTTTAGATAAAATCTATACATAGATACTATAAGTGAAATTATGGTAATATATTTAGGGGATTATAGAATATCAACTTCAATATTGAATAAATATCATGAGAGAAGTTATTTATTCCTTCAAATCAAATATAAATTAATTATAAATTTAATATGAAAATATCCTCTCAATTTTTGGGTTTCCGTATTTTCAAAATTTGATGAATTTTTTTTCCAAGCTTTATTGACATGAACTATTTATGAACAATTAACAGGATTTTTAAAAATATATTCTTTTACTAGCCCATGACCAACTTCCTCTATGCCCAAAACAAGAAAGGGTTTCGAATCGTCTCCTTTTTAAATTTATAATTATTTATTTTATTTCTCCCTCTATAAAAAATAGTGGTTATATAATTTAATTGAAGAAGGGTTCACTATTAAATCTATTTTTATTATTTTTATTATTAGAAATATCAATCATCAATATTTATTGTTTCATGTTAATTTGTTATGAATAGATTTAGTATGACTGGATATGACATCGAGATGTGAAAATTTTTTAGTTGGTAAGACTAGGCAACATGTATTGTAAGAGGTGCACACATTATGTACCCACATGCAGTGTATCTGGACATACTGTAAGTTATAGGAAAATACAAATAGTAAAAACATGCTATGAATTTGTTGGACACTATGTATAGACCGATCGAACCTTGCATAGGTCTTGTGATATTTCATGTTGTGTAGTTGTCATTCATGTCATGTAGTCTACAAGGATTAGAGGAAAAATTCTGGCAAACCATTTGACTTAATACACTATAAAATCAATAGAGGAAAAAAACCCTTTTAAATAATTAGGAAGTTGATGTGTACCAGTGTACAAATGTGTAGATCATTATTTATCACATCTAAGGTACTCACCGTGTTCTATAATGAGTAAAGATTACACATGAATGGAGATATTGATGAAATTTTTCTAGTCAGTACATGTCATGCAGTCCCATATATTGAAAACATGCCATGTCATTTAGGGATTAAATAGATATATATATATATATATATAGAGGGATATATTCATGGAATGTGGCATGCATGTACATGGTTTGAAGTACATCTGAGGTAGGCATCAAAGATCTATTTTTTGATCAAGTATTGTTTTCAACAAAACTACATTTTATTATTATCATGGGAATATTTGTGAGAACAATACTCTATATTTTTATGATGATTTTGATGTGCAAAAATACCAATGTTTGTCGTTATATTGATTTTCCCTTCATTATTATTTAGGAAATTAATATTTCTTTATATTATTAATTATGAGTAATATTAAAGGGTTTAAACGACATGGAATATTTGAAAAATTATTTGGAAATCATTTCAGCATGTTCTGGAATCACTATTTATACCCGACGTTGAAGAGTGTAAGAGTAAGGATAGAATCTATCATTTACATTATTGGAGTTCAAAAAAAAGTGTGGTTAAGCAACCATACATTATCGGAAAAGTATGGAAGAGGAACCCAATGTTTGGAAGGAACCTTACTTTTTATAATATCAAAAAATTATGGAGAAGAACCCTATATAAGTATGGAATGTTACATTTGTTTTTGAAAAGTATGGTTCATCAACCGTAAGTTTATAGTGAACCTTAAGTTATATCATAAAGTATGGATCATGTATCTTACATTTTTCTTTAGATGAAGGTATGGATAATATACCATATGTTTGAAAGTTGAATTGATAAGTATGGATGATCAACCATAGGTCTGAGATCAAGCTTATGTTATCAACCTTACGTTTGAGATAAAAATTACGTTGTCAACCTTATGTTCTGAGAAAAGAATACAATTTAGTTCAACCCTGCATTTGGCATCGAGAATTTAAATTTTTTACTTTATCGAGTAGTGGTCTTCATGCGGATTATCAGGCTGATTTTAAGCAAGATTCAAACCCTAATATAAAATAATGTCTTTGACAGATTGAACGTCATTTATTTATGATTCAAATGACCGATTTAAGAGGATAATTTCATGATTATTATTAAGGGAAGTTATCACTGCTATATTATTCTATCATTTGAATATCATGATTCATAAGGAGAATTTTGTGGATCTAAATTTGAAAAGAAAATGATATTCTTTATTCATTATATATCTGTGCTGTTTTTGAATAACCAAAGGATTGACACAGATCATCACATTAAATATTATAATAACAAGCTCACATGTTCCTGAACATCAGGTTTTATAGAGGTATTCAAGATATACAGACCTGATGTTACAAAGTATGATAAAATGTTGTTTTCTAAAGCAGCAGAGACACATTGAAGATTCACCATTTCTATATCGAAGATCTATCATGAATCAATTATTGTTTGAGTTTATAAATTTTTTTATATATCTATTTCAAACTGATTGACTCATAATTTCTCTTACTTGAAGAAAATATTTACTGAAGGTGATGATCCATTTATTTTAAGTTGTGTACTACTGCAAATATGAAGAACATCTGGAAAGTATTTTTAAAAAAAAAATACTCTTTTCATTTTGAGTAACTGAATTCTCGTACTATGATGTGTATTCGGTTACGTGTATGAACCACAATTCTATGATTTATCCTTGACATGTTAAGGTGTCAACTTCATGCACTCAGTTGTGGATGATGTGTTGATAAGAGGACCAAATAGTGAAAACCACTAAGCTTTTGGAGTAGAGCGTTGGTAGACTAGATTAGGGGCATTTTGTTCACCGAACCACTATAAATATTTGCATCCCAATAACTGTTTATTTACAGTGTAGAAACATTATGATAAAGGTAAATGATAGATTTGGGAATCATCATGATTCTCGAAGAAAATGTAAAAGGCATAATTCACGCCCCTCATGTGTGTATTTGGTATACCCCAATGGAAAGATTGTTATTTGAGGGTGGAGATTTTATGAAAGCTATAACAATCAGAAAATTTTATAGGATTATACTTAGAGATCTCAATGGATGATACATGAGAGGTAATGCCAATGGTTAGATCTCCATACATAAATTTTGATAACTATGGTTGTTGGAAGTCAAAGATGATTATATATCTAAAAATTCATTGAAACAATGTCTACTAAAAAATTGTTACTTCGTAGGAAATTCATGAGAAACCTGAAACATGGAATGCAGCTACTGAAGTAGAGTATGAAATAAATTCAAAATCTATTAATTCTATCATCTATAGTCTACGACTAGATGAATCCAACATAGTATCTTTGTGCCCGATTGCTTATGAAATGTTTTAGACAATTGCAGTGGATTATGAAGGAACTGAAAATGTTAGAAAAATTAGGTATGACACAAATAAATTTAAATTTGACACATTTGGAATGTTTAAAGGAGAAAGAATCACTTAGATTAATGGAATGATTACAAAAACTATTAACAATATCATTCCCTTGGTTGAGCTTATCAAATAATCATATCATGCCCGGAAAGTACTTAGAGTACTTCAAACCTAATTGAATGGGATATCAACGACCATTAGGAAATCATCACTAGTCAGAGATCTAACTATGAGAGAATTAATTAGTACATTGACGATGTATGAAGTTGAGATGAAAGATGAAGAAATGAGCATAAATTAGTGTTCAAAAGAGAAAATACTTCTTTCAAAGTAATATCCCAAAAGAAGAACAAAAATATGAAGAATTAAATCAAAGTGAAATCAGAGAGTTCTGATTCATCCAATTTAGATATGGAATTGGATTATCCAGCCAAAAAGTTTAGAAAGTTCTACAAAAATATGAAGGGATTCAGAAAATCCTTCAAGACAGATGAAAAAGAACCAAAGGAAGTTAGATTCCATGAATTCAAAGAGATGGGTCACATAAGACCTGACTGTCCTCAATTAAAAGGAGAAAAGAAAAAGAAACTTTTCCAAAACAATGATTACGAGAAAAAAGAAAAAAGAGACATGAAATCTACTTGGAGTGTTTCTAAAGACTCCAGTAGCTCATTAAAATATGACTTTGAAAAGGAATAATCAAATCTAAAAGAAAATATGTGCTTTATGGTAGGAACCGATGAGGTACAAACCTATTACTCATTTGATTCAAATTCTATTTATGGTTTTTAAAATCATACAAATGAAGCCTACTAAAATATTCTAGAAGATAAATATGATTCCATATTTCAGAAACATTAATCACTGAAAAATATACACACTACAGTTTTAGGAGAAATATACACTCTACTAAATCAAAATCAAAATCAAACACAAACTGTACAGATAATGAAACTATAATAAAAACACTGTAAATATAAGTAGAGACACAAAAATGTAGCTGTTTTTTTATCAAAATGTGAAAATTCAACAAATAAAATTCTTGGAAAGAATGTGATTAAAAAAGAAATATATGGAATAGGCAGTAATGATGAGAAACCCAAACTGTATAAGAACTATTTTCTTCATAGTATAAATGGTATAATTTTAAATTACTATAGAACAAAAGGCCAGATATCTAAAAACTGTTATTTAAGGCCACCTAAAATAAGTGTAATAAAGAAACACATTTTTGTAAACAGTTTATATTATTCTATTGATTAAATAAAAACAATGAAAATCTGGATACCCAAATCTTTTCTAGCTAACACCATTAAACCCACTAAGGTATGGGTACCAATACAAACTTTTGTTTGAATACCTTTGTCGGAAGCATGTCATAGAGGCCAAACTGAATTATGGTATATACACATTGGTTGTTATATGAAAATGAGATGAAAATCATCAAACTTTAGAAAACTAACTCAAAAGGATGGTGGATTAGTCAGACTTAGTTACAATGCCAAAGGTAAAATTATTGGCATTGGAACTATTAGAGATCCAGAAATAGCTTCAATCAATAAAATAAACAATGTAAAAGGACTGAAACACAACTTGATAAGTATATCTCAACTCTGTGATAATGGTAATTTTGTTGATTTTTCTAACAACTATTGTTCTATTTTTAAAGATAAATTGCTTAAATTTATAGTACCCTAAACTGATAATGTTTATAACCTGGACATAAATTCCTTGTTTAAACAAAAAGTAATCTTCTCAATTGCTATGATAAATGAATCATGGATCTACCATAAAATACATAAACATTGAAATATATATTCTTTACAAAAGTAATCTAAGATACAACTAGTTTCTGATTTTCCTAGTCTCAATTTTGAAAGTGATAGATTCTTTAGTGCATGTCTATTAGAAAAGAATCACAAATCATCCTTCAAATATGTTAATAAAATTTCTACTTATAAATCTCTAGAACTTTTCCATATAGATTTTTTGGACCTTCAATAATAGAATGTTTAGCTTGTAAATTATATATATATGTATTAGTTGATGACTATTCTATATTTACTTGGATTTTCTTTATAAAATACTAAAATGGTGCTTTTACAATATTTGAATGTTTTTGCAATGCTGTTCAAAATTAAAAAGTTTTTAAAATAATTTCATAAGAAGTGATTATGGTGGAGAATTTGAGAATGTGGAATTTAATTTCTTCTGCTCAAATATGGGTATTAAACACACCTACTCTACACCAGGAACACCTCAACAAAATAGAATTATGGAAAGTAGAAGTAGAAATATTCAAGAAATGGATAAGACAATGCTAAATAAAAATAGTCTTCTTACATATTTCGAGGAAGAAGCTATAACCACATCCTATTATATAATGAACAAAGTTTAAATCAGAACAATTTTCAAAAAGACACTCTATGAATTATGGAATAATAAAAAACTGAGAGAAAAGCACTTTAATGTTTTTGGATGTAAGGTTTATATTATTAACACCAAGGACAACCGCGATAAATTTGATCCAAAATCTGATGAAGGAATTTTCATAGGATATTTTGTAACTTCCAAAGCATATTGTATTTTTTTTAAAAAGTCAAGGATTGTTGAAGAATCAGTTCATGTGTAATTTGATGAATATGATACCTTTGAGAAAAGGAAAGACTAAATTGATGAATTTGATTCTAATGATAACATGATACTTGGGAAAATGAAAATTGATTTTGAAAAGGATATAAATAAAATTCAGTCTAGTTGAAAAGAACATGACATTGATGAACCAAATAGTATTTTACCTAGATAGTCTAGAACCCTAAAAAATAACCATTTAGAAACATTAATAAAAGACATAAACAAAATAACAAAAACTCCAAGGAACATAGGAAATATTGTTGAGTTCTCTAACTTTCTATCCCAATTATTACCTATGTCAATTGAAGAAGCCTTAGTTTATGAATGTTGGATGATAACAATGCAAGAAGATCTAAACCAGTTCAAGAGAAATGAAGTTTGGAATTTAGTTGAAAGACCACAGAACTATCAAGTTATAGAAACTAAATTGGTATTCAGAAATAAACAAGATGATCAAGGAATAATAACTATAAATAAAGAAATAATAGTAGCTAAAGGATTTAATCAGGAATAATATATAGATTATGATGAGACCTTTTCACATTTAGTTACATCAAGAGGCCATTAGGATCCTTGTAGCTTATGAATCCCATATAAACATTAAATTATTTCAGATGGATGTTAAATCTGACTTTTTCAATTGTTATTTAATGGAGGAAGATTATATTGTGGAATCTCTTGGTTTTTAAAATTTAGAAAAACCATATTTTTTAAAACATACTAATGCTCTTTATGGACTTAAAAAATCACATATATCTTAGTATGAAATATTATGATCTTTTCTTCTGAAAAATCATTTTACTGTTGGAATGGTAGATGCGACATTGTTTAAAAATACTGAAAACTCTAATATTTTATTGGTTCAAATATATGTTGATGATGTAATATTTTGATCAAAAAAAACTTTGTCATGATTTTTTAAATTTAACGCAAAAAGAATCGGAAATGAGTATGATGGGAGAATTAAATTTTCTTCTTCGACTTCAAATTTATGAAAATGATTTTGGAAATGATTTGAATAAAAGAAAATACATTACTGATTTAGTGAAGTAATTTTCACTTGAAAAAAAAATATACAACATCTATGTGCACTAATATAAAACATAATTTGGATGAAACTAGAAAATCATTTGACAACAAGTTATATAGAGGTATGATCATAATTTTATTATATCTTACTGCTAGTAGGACAAATATAATGTATTCCATTTGACTTTGTGATATATTTCAATCTAATCCTATTGAATCTTGTATAAGTGATGTTAAAAGAATTTTTAGATATTTAAAAGGAACAATTTTTAATTCTCTTCTCTATCAAAAAACTTCTGATTTTAATTTAATCTCATATTAAGATACTGACTTGGGAAGATGTATATTAGGTAGAAAAAGAACTTCAAAAACCAATATCTTTTTAGGAAAATAATTATATTCATGATCCAGTAAGAAACAAAACTCATTTGATTTATCAACAGCCAAGGCAGAATATGTATCTGCTGGCAGTTGTTTTGCACATGTGTTGTCGATCAAAAACACCCTTTTAGAATTTGGACTAAATTTAAATAATTCACCTATTTTATGTGATAATAAAATCGCTATAAGTATTTCAAAAAATCCAGTTAATCATTATAGGATTATGCATATTGATATCATACGTCACTTTCTAAGAGATAATGTACTGAAAAAGGATATATTCTAAGAATTTGTAAGTATTGAAATTCAATTAGCTGATATTTTTACTAAACGTCTTCCCACTTCAAGGTTTTATTTTATCAAGGGGGAGATAAATTTACTTAATTTTAAATGAAATTTTATTTTTAATATAATTTACATGATTATATTAATTTTTATTTTATTTTATTTTAATCATTACTGTTTTAAATAATTTAATTATTTTTTAAAAATAATTTAAAATTTCACCTGTACTGTAATAATTTTTTTCCCATCTGCATTTTATTTTATTTTATTTTAAAAAATCTAAAAATTATAATATATGTAAATGATACGGGAATCAAGGATGTCAGAGTCGTTTCAAATTCTAAACCTGTTCATTTCTCTCAAAACCCTTCGAAATCGAAAAATACTTACCATTCTTGTCTACCCAATCCTCAACCATCAAAACCCTACCTCTTTGAACCATTATAAATCTGTAGTAGTGATGGAAATGAAAAAAATAATCATGGAAGGAGAAGCTAGTAATTCCAATAGTCAACATTCGGTAGGGAGGAAGATCCTACAAGGATAAGTAATTGATTGGGAATGGTTGTACCAGACCAATCTAATGCTGAAGCAAAAATTGGATTTTCAGAATTTTGATAAAACTTTCAGTGATAAAAACAAATAATTTTTGTATAAGGTAGAGTTGTGAAATTTCTTTAAATCTATTTAGTTCAGTCTTGGTGATACATAGGATTCCATATTTGCGGAAATTGAAGATTGATATTTTTCTATTTCATCTGTGGAAATATCCAAAATCTTTAACTACCCTCATGAGGGAGTTTATCATTTTGACTTAAGGAATATTAGAGATAATGAACATAAATCAGAGGACATTATGGCATTTTTATTTTCTTCTACAAATATAAGAAAGATGTTAGTCAAGGATTTGGAGCCCGATGAGAAAATTCTTGTAAAATTTTTTCAAACAGGGATTTCCACTGGGATGTATGAAATGGAGAATATTTTATATCCTAATATGTATTTTAGTTTTCTATTTATGAGTGACAACAAATTGATTTTTCCTCATTACATGGTAATATATTTGAACTACTACTATCAGCTATTGGTTATAATGAACTTCTATCCCTATGGAAGGATCATTTCAAAATTATAATTTTGGTTTGATATGGTGATATTAGTTGATGGTAGAGTGTGATTCCATCACCACCAAATTTCAATGAAGGTACTCTAAGGAATTTTGGATTTGTATGGAGTACTGTGAAAGGAATGTTTATGCCTGTTGAAGATGAGGAAGACCATGAATCAGCTCCGGGGGAGCAACCTGTATTCCAATGAAGGCATGGCTGAATCAAGAGTAAGTGATGTTTCAAAAACATCAAGATGACTGAGATTTGTAGCAGTTGTTGTACCTGCTGATGATGGGAGTCAAGAGGGAATTCATAGGAAAAGGCACATAGTGGCTCAAGATGGTAAGGATCCTATTCAAACCAATAATATTCAAATTGAAGCTCTTTTTAACTATTGATTTCTAAGAGAAACTTTTTCTCATATTGAGGTGGTACCTCCACTTGAAGAGGAAGTTATACCTCACACAGAGGCAGAGCCTAGAGAAGTTGAAGTGGATCAAACTGAATATTTTTAAAAAATAGTCTGAACAAACAATTGAAGTTATTTATGAACAAACATTTCAATAAGAACCTATTTTAGAGGAAATAAATGAAGATTATCATAAAGAGAAACAACCTGTTGAGAACATGAACTAAGGAGTGAGTCCATATGAAATTCATACTCAAGTTTTAAATGAAAATTTTTATGTGGATGAGTCAGGGGAGGACTCAGAGGAAAAATTAGTTGAAAAACCAGAAAAGGGAGGAAGAAGAGAAATCAGATTCCCAATCACTGCCTTTCGTTCTAATAAATCATGTTGAAGCTCTTACTAAGAATCAAGCAGAAGGTGCCTCTGATTTTGAGAATGAGCATGTGGAGAAGTTAATCAAAAATATATTAGAGTTTAAGATGGAAATTATTCTTTATGACGAGCATTAGAAATAGAGAGATAGAAGTTTTATAACATAAAATAACCTTCAGTTTCAAAAAGAGTTGTTGAAGATTTTAAGAAGGCCATGTTTTCCGAATTTGGGAAATTTAAATATGAAATTGTACAGAAGTCATATTTGGTATATTTTAAAATTTTATTTGAGCAATAATTCGCAACTATCAGGAGAAATCAAGCAAGTAAATCGTGTACTTCTCCTGTTCTGATCAAGAGATTTCAAGCCATTACAACTATAATGAGAAATTTGAATGACAGATTGTTGTATCTTTAGTGTAACAGTGCTCCATTATTTGTTTTATTAGTCAATAAAAAGAATCTTGTTGACCAGCTTACATAATGAGAACTAGGATTAAAAGTGTTACTAAATAGGTTCACTAAAATTCTAAATGTGTTTATAGAAATAGAAGAAAGATGACAGACGTTTTTTGGAGTTAATCTAATTAAAGATATTATTCTGACTCCGGAAGTAAATGATCTCATAGTCTAGTTTGGAGACGGAATGATGAAAAGGTTGATACTGTAGATAATAGAGCTCAAGGAAGTCATTCATAGGTGCTGAAACCTATTTCACAAAACGTGTTATCCCAACCATGATTCTTATTTTCATTTTTTACTTGTATATATATTTTCTCAATAAAATATATTTTCATCTCATTTTCATATGTTTTGATTTGTTTACTATACTATCGATCATAAAATGTCAGTAATCAAGATTCAAATATTGATACATAGTTTATCATAACATTTACTTATGTTCTGTGCTATATTAAAATTTGTTATATTCCTTACACTATTACTCTTTTAAATATCACAAAATGGGGGAGAAATATGGATAAACACAAAATTTAATTTTATGTTTTTAATCTTTTACTTAGGGGGACAAAATAAATTCTCTTAATGGAATGAAATATAGATAAACACCAAGGGGAGAAATTTTAAAAATTGAATGTTTATTTTTATTTGGATAACTCAAAAATATTATTTCTCAGTGAAATATTTTTTTTAAAATTAAATATTATTTTTATCCTTTTATTATTTTAATTTATATCTAATTAATTTTGTGGGTTAATATCACGACTTTTGGGATCATTAAAAAAGGGGAGATTGTTGCGAAAGTGTTGTTTTCAATAATACTATATATTATTATTAGTAGGTAGAGATTTTTGAGAACAATATTCTATATTTTTATGATGATTTTGATGTTCAAAAATAATCTTGTTTTTTATTCTATTGATTTTACCTTGATTATATTTAAGTAAATTAATATTTCTTTATATTCTTATTTTTGAGTAATATTAAATCATTTAAATTGCATAGAATATTTGACAGAGTATTCTGAAAACATTTGAGCATGTTCTAGAAACACTTTTCATATCATACATTGAAGAGCGTAGGTGTAAGTATAGAATATGTCATTTACTTTATGGGAATTCAAAAAAAATGTATGGTTAAGAAACCATACTTTATCAACAATGTATGGAATAGGAACCCTACCTGTAGAAGGAACCATACTTTTTGAAATATCAGAAAAGTATTGAAGAAGAACCCAATGTATGTAGTGAAAATTACGTTTGTTTCTGAAAATTATGGTTCATCATCCTTACTTTTAAAATGAACCATACATTCTATCTAAAAGTATGGATCTTGTATCTTACATTTTTCTTAAGAGGAAAGTATGGATAATATACCATACATTTTAAAGTTGAAGAGAAAATTATGGATGATCAACCTTACGTTTGAGATGAACTTAACGTTATCAACCATACTTTTGAGAACAACTTTACATTGTCATCCTTACGCTCTAAGAAAATAATTCTATGAAGTTTAACACTACTTTTCATGTAAGGATTTTAAATTTTGACTTTATCGAGAAATGGTTTTTATGAGGATTATCAGGCAGATTTTAAGCCAGATTCAATGCCAAATATTAAATCACCTCTGTGACTAATTTAAAGTCATTTATTTCCGACTCAAAGGATCGAATTAAGTGGAGGATTTCATGCTGATTATTAAGGAAATTTACAGCTACTAATTTATTAAAAAAATTTAATATCGTGAATCTTAAGGTGACTTTTGTGGATTTAAATTGGAAAAGAAAACGCTCTTCTTTATTATTCATATATTTATGTTATTTTTGAATTACCAAAGGAGTGTGATAGATTGTCGCCAAAAAGATTATAAGGACAAACTCTCATTTTTCTCAACATCATTTTTTACAGAGGTATTCAAGATATACAAGTTTTTTGTTAAGAAGTACAATAAAACTCTATTTTCAAAATAAGAATAAAAACATTTAAGACTCACTATTTCTACATTGAAGATCTATCTTGAATCCATTTTTGTGGGAGTTACTAAATTTAATTGTATTTTTTTTTTGTAACCAGATCCACTCAGAACTACTCTTACGTGAAGAACATATTTTCTGAAGATGACGACCCATCTATTATCAATTGTGTACTGCTGTAACTCTGAAGAACATCTGGAGATTATTTTTTAAACCAAATACTATTTTAGTTTTAAAAAACAGACTTATCATACTAAGAAGTGTATTCTATTCTGTGTATGAACCAGAAGACTCTGTTTTATCCATAACTTGTAAAGGTTTCAACTACCTGCACTTAGTTTTGGACGATCTATTGATAAGAGAACTGGATAGTGAAGATCACCAATTTTGTGATGTAGAGCGTTGGTGGAGTATATTAGGATCCTTTTTCCCCAAAACACATTAAATATTTGAGTCATGATAACTATTTATTTATGTTGCATAAAAATTCAGATAAATTTAAAGGAAAAATTTTTCAATCATTACGATTCTTGAAGAAATTGTAAAAGACCAAATTTACCCCCCCCCCTCTTGTGTGTATTTGGTATAACCCAATCCAAAACTATTCGTATACCCCAGTTCCACAAAAAATGAGATACACAATGAGTGTAATATCTTGGATTTTTACGTTTATTATTTTTTTAATATTATATGGAATTATTTTGTGACTGGGCGTGATGACGACACATCGTTCCGAGGTCCAGTGAGCCTAGAATGGTGGTTTGAACTTTTTTAGTTATGTGAGTCAGTGCTTGTGAACGGTTGTGGCAGTTTCTAAATGGATTCCCGGATTAAAAATATGAGGGCACCCTTGCGTCCGAGATGATGACTTTTGTAACACCCCAAGCTTCTACGGTACGTTTCCCTTCGAATAATACGATAGCGTGTGTTGTACGCAACCTCGAGTTCTAACACACACCACAACTAATTAAACTAGCCGTTGTGAATAGTAATACCTACTTTTTGAAATCATATATATTCTATATTTCAAAATGGACTTCATTTTTGGATTCGGAATATCAAAATTAGCCTAGGGTGAAATTTTGGTACATTTCGGATAACTTTCATATTTTGATGAATAGTGAAAATTTCTAAATTTTAATTAAAAACAACTTTTTTAATCAAAATAATTAATAGTGATAAATTATGAATTTGAGTGGTTTTAAAGTATATTTAGAATATATTTTTACCATTCAATTTAAAGTTTATCATTGGACATAATTTTACAATTAAACCGAACATAAACAAGTGTCAATCTTTTGATAGTTATTATCTCTTAAAAACACGCTTTTTGTTTTGACAGCGGGAATTAATTTTAAATTAATTTCTGCCACTTCTGTGTTTTGAATTTAGGAAAATGGATTCCATATTTGGAATCAGGATGTTCAAATTGTGTAAATAGGTAACTTTTATTTTTAGACATTTTGAATAGTTACTGTGGTAAATATTTTATTTACCATGGTTAAAGGGTAAATCCGGTAAATAAGGGTTAAAAAAATAATATTATAATAATAAAAAATTACCCTAAAACGTGTCCTAACCTTATTGGTGGACACATACCCGACCATGGGAATCCTTTGGTCAATTTGGGGACCCCTTGGAGCCACTTGTATGTGGTAGGGACACTTTATATTAATAAAGTTAAAATAAAAATAAAAATGGCATAAGCTTACATCTTTTAGAAGAACAATTTTTACATAGGGTTATACATGTTGGATTTTCGATTATAAATATTCATTAGAAAGCTAAAAAGATTTCCTACATAATGCTATTTTATTTATAATTTTTAGACATTATATAATTTATTTTATTTATGACACAATGATGATGCAGTAATTACTAAAATAGTGAAAAATAAAAATAATTGATCTTATAAATACCCAAATAATTATAATATGAAACTTTTAATGAATTAAACTAATTTTCTATGATAATATGATATATTAGGATTGATTTAATTGACTTTTTTCGAAGTAATCAATCTGTTAGGAGTTTCACAAAAATCAACTATTGAATAGTGTCAAAATTGACATAAAAGAGTTCTTAAAACAAATATTATATTATTAATTGATATTAAATTCCTAAAAATCTAAGGTTCGGCCAAGAGACTTATATTATGATAGGTTCCTCATTAATGGACCACTTGGGGGTCGCTTGGATGTATATAGTAAGTTTATTAATCATATTATATAAAAATACAAAGAGACATTGTAAAAGTGAAACTAATTAACTTAGAGTTAATACTTAAAGATAAGGTTAATATAAGTACCCAAACCTGTCTAAATTCTATTGGATGAGTTGTTTTCGACCTATCCACACCTCATCCTTTGAATAGTCAACTTTGGAGCCTTTGTAAACCGAATATGAATTTATTATAAATTAATATTTCTAACTTTTCCAAAGGTGCCCCTCACCCCTCTTATAAAAGGGCACTCCTCCTTCTCATTTCTTCACACCTTCAAAGCCTTTTGGTTCGGCCAAAATCTGCCCAAATACTCTCCCAACATCCCTCAATACAACCTAGAGGCCTTATTTTGATCAGAAAGCCAACCTAAGGAGCCCTTTTGATCAAATCAAAAGGAAGAACCCGAAGAAGAGGTAATGATTTCACCACCCTTTTCTAAGTTCATTTCTTCTTCCACTTCTTCTTCCTTTGTTCTTACCATTCTGAAATAATAACTCCAGTATCTCACATATACTGTGATGTTATTATAAATATGGTACAATCATATTCAGTATTCTATCCACCCTTTGAATAACATGTCACCATACGTGCGTACGTACGGCTTACCGTCTCCACGTCGTGGTGTAATTGTTATTCAATATAATATTATTTGGATGGGTATAATAATGATGTGTAACTCATGAAAATAATAAATATAACATGTTAATGATTCTGTATATATGATATACCATCCATTTATATATTATTTTAATATCAAAAGAATGATATTGTCGCTCGTGCGTACGTACGGACTACCGTCTCCACGAACGCGATGAGATTCATTCTCCATCATAACCATTAAAGCGTAATTATCATTTTATGATTTAAAAATGATGTTTAAGGACTTGATATCATTCTGGATATGAATAATATACAACCTATCCTTTACAAACATGTCTTACGTAACAAAACATATGAAAGAAAACAAGTAAGTTAACACCCGAAACAACGATAATACTAAGATATTATTATCAAATCAATATTAAAAGATCATATATGATATCATATTAATATATATGATTCTTGTATAATTTAATAACAACTATTTCACCATTATACAGGAGGTTAACCTACCCCAACAAAGGAAAAGTACAAGGTAAGGGTTATTTCACAATCTCTTCATTATCCGAGGTTGTTTATATGTAATAATCTACTGGGATCTCTTTATCATCCACATCCATGTTTCTTAAAAATGTATTTCAAAACATTTTTACTATTTACAAGAATATGGGTTAAAGTCATTTATACCTTTTTTTGACTTTTTATAAGAGGTTTATAAAGGAATCTTTCCGTCGTTTTCAAAACAAGGTCCTTTTTAACCTTTTCGACAGAATTGAGGTAAGAATGTTTTTTTTAACTTATACGGCGGGTGCGGTTATTTTACGCCATTATAAAATCTTCAAAGCTTTCCTTACAAGCTTATAAGAATATTTTCAAAGAAAATGTTTTATTTTATATGGATCTTAAATGATTTCAAAATAAAAGGAGATATTTCTTTAAAAAGAATTTTGATTTCATCTATGTCAACATCCTTTGATGGATTTTAAGATTATTTGAAGTTGATTTATTATGATACAAAACTTCTATATTGTATTGAAGGTTTTGTGATATGTTTGACTGTGGATGTGCTATTTTTATACCATTCATAGTTTATTGTGAAAGTATTGACATTTCGTATGCTAGTTTTAATACAAATGTTTATGTTATGTTTAAACCTTTTCATATGGGAATGCATTGGACTTAATAAGTGACGGGTGGAGCCCGCTATAGCTCCTCGATGCATCGGTAGGTCTCATGAGACAAACTAGTGTCTTGGCACAAGGCCTTGACAAAATCTTATTTGTAGTCTTGGCACGAGGCCTTGGCTATGTGGTTATGATAGTTTGGCATTATGCATTCCAACATTATGAAAGTGGTTATTTATTTTTGCATGTGATTATTCGATTAGTGGAATATCCATGTGAATAAGTAAATGGCATTATTTCATTTTATTTATGCCATACCATGTTGAAAGTTCATGTTTAAAAGGCTTTTGTTTTAGTTATACATTGCCTTAAATGTTTATTCTTATAGATGTAAGTTTCCGCTATATTGTTATCCTTACTGGGCATTTGAGCTCACCCCTTTTCTATGTTTTATTTTTCCCAGGAAGTGAAGATGTAAGTTATGAATGACCTGCAGGGATATTATGAGGGGATTGTAGTATGGACTGTGGAAACATTATGTTGTAGTAGTAGTTTTTGATTTTATGATGTAATGTAAAACTTATGAATATATCTAGTGTTTCCAAGGCTACTAAACCAATCGGTCTTTCGAGATTTGATCTTTCTTGTGATCATGCCAATGTTATGTAATAATGCACCGACTCTAGGAAACTAGGGTCGGGGCGTTACAGTTGGTATCAGAGGAAGTTTAGTACAAACCTTGGAAGCTAGATTTAGATAAACTCTGATTAGAGCACGTAGACCTATGATGAACGTTGAGGATTAGTATAGAAGAACTTCCTAGAATTTTGGTATTGTAGAGACTTTGTGAGTTTTGCGAGCAATACATCCCTGTCTAGATACGAGCAGGTAGAGGCGGCTCTGGCACAGATGTACCTAGGGGTAAAACCCGAAAACACCGCTTTGAGCTAGACTCGAACGGGAACTGGTGCACGACAACGGGCCTTGCTGCACTCTTGGTTACGACACTCCCGGTGGATATGCTTAGGATAACTCTCACTTTCTTTACAAATCATTATGAAGGGTTTATGAGTATATACTTCCTCAAAGAAAACATATTTATGATTATGGATTATATCCATAGATAGTTCAATCTATGTTAAGTGTTTTATAAGTATGGGATTATGTATTTTGATTCATAAACTGATCTAGTTTATGCCATTGTTTAGAAATGGCGCCTAGTGGAAGAAATGGAAACCGTATCAATGCACGCACTCCATGTAGGGATTGCCCTCCTGCTCAAGATAATTATAGTGGGGCTGGTGATGCAACTGGTGCTGATCAGCTAATCACCGTACTGGGACAACTTACTCAGGTTATGAATAATAACCTTACCCGTATGGAGCACCCTGATCCGCAGCGTGGAGGATCAATGTTAGATCGATTCATGAGACAACAACCACCAACGTTCTACGGAAGTACAAATCCCTTAGTAGCTGAGCAATGGATATTTTCCCTAGAGAAAATATTTCAGGCTTTGGGGAGTAGTGAAAGGGAAAAAGTTACCATGGCAGTTTACCGCCTCACTGGAGATGCTGATCAATGGTGGTCATTGATTCAAAACATGAAGGAAGATGATGAAGTATCAAACATGGAATGGAGGGAGTTCAAAGATCTGTTTTTAGAAAAATACTTTCCTCGCGACCATCGAGCAGATATGGAAAGGCAATTTCTGAGTCTGAGACAAAAGGAGGATGAGAATGTCACAAAGTATGAGGCTAACTTTACAAGGTTAGCGAGGTATGCTGGAGATTATATTCACAACCCAAGAAGTAAAATTGATCGTTTCTTTGATGGGTTAAAACCATTTCTCCGTCGAGCATTTGTCTCACAATCCTTTTCATCGTACGAAGACATTGTCTCATGTGCTATCAAGACCGAAAAGGAATTCTCTAAGTCTTATGACTTTAAAGCAAAGCAAGAGAAGAAGAGACCTGCTGATCAATCTGGGAATGGAAATAAGGGGAAGAAGGGAAAGGTTGAATATCCATCTTGTGGTAAGTGCGGGAAGAAACACCCCGGTGCTTGCCTGAAGGGAATGGGAGTCTGTTACAAGTGTGGTGAAAAAGGCCACCAAGCTCATGATTGCAAGGGGAAGAAGGAAGCTACCAACGTTCAGTGCTACAATTGCAGGGAGATGGGGCATTATGCAAATGCATGTCCTAAGCGTCAGGAGAACTTACCTCAGAAAAGGCCAAGGGATCAAGGCCAGGCTTATGCTATCACTACTGCTGAGGTAGAAGCTCCGAAAGACGTGGTGGCAGGTAATTTAATGGTTTCCTCAAGTTTAGCAAATGCATTATTTGATTCTGGATCATCGCATTGTTTCATATCTTCCCAGTTTTCTAAGAAAATTAGATATTTCCAATTTGATTTAATAAGGGAGTTGTCAGTTAAAACTCCTAAGGGAAGTATCGTTGCAACAAAGTTTTGTGAATCAGTCCCCATTAGAGCACATAAATTTTCTTTATCTGCCGATTTCATCGTCATACCTATGATTGAGTTTGATATAATCCTCGGTATGGACTGGCTTTCGGACTATGATGCGAAGATTTATTGTAAGAAGAAAGAGGTTACGATTCTTGATGATAATGATAAGGAGCACCTTATTTTTAGAGCAGAATCGTCACCACCTAATTCTTATTTAGATCCACCCCCTGTAGCTCAACTTAATTCAATTATCGGGGAGGAAGAGAATGAAATAACTGTCGGTGTGGAAAGGAATGTTCAAATAGAGGATGTACCTATTGTGAAAGAATTTGTAGATGTATTTCCGGATGATTTACCTGGACATCCTCCAGAACGAGAAGTTGAGTTTTCTATTGATTTGATTCCTGGATCAAGGCCTATATCAAAGACCCCTTATAGAATGGCCACTGTAGAGTTAGTCGAACTAAAGAAACAACTAGAGGAATTGAGTAATAAGGGATTTATTCGCCCTAGTGTTTCTCCATGGGGAGCCCCTGTTCTTTTTGTTAAAAAGAAAGATGGATCTATGAGGTTATGTATCGACTACAGGGAGATCAATGCTATAACGATAAAGAACAAGTATCCCCTACCTCGTATTGATGATTTATTTGACCAACTGCATGGAGCTCAATACTTTTCAAAGATTGACCTTCGATCTGGATACCATCAGTTGTGTGTGAAGAAGGAAGACATTCCGAAAACAGCATTTCGAACCAGGTACGGGCATTACGAGTTTACTGTAATGCCGTTTGGATTGACTAATGCACCCTCTGTATTCATGGATCTGATGAATAGAGTTTTCAAGGAGTATCTCGATGAATTTGTGGTGGTATTTATTGATGATATCTTGGTATACTCCAAAACCTACGAAGATCATGAAAATCACTTGCGCATTATCTTGGAGACTCTGAGGAGGCATGAATTATATGGAAAGTTTAGCAAGTGTGAATTCTGGCTTCAGGAGATTTCTTTTCTTGGCCATATTGTCTCTAAAGATGGAATCTCTGTTGATCCTTCTAAGACCAAGGCAATCCAAGAATGACCAGCACCTACGAGTATAACTGAGGTACGTAGTTTTATTGGCTTGGCAGGTTATTATCGACGTTTCGTCCAGAATTTTGCCCGATTGGCTAACCCATTAACGAAGCTCACACGTAAAGGGGTTAAATTTGTTTGGACAAAAGAGTGTGAAGAATGTTTCGAAGAACTGAAGAGAAGATTAGTCAATGCTCCTATATTGACTCTACCATCGGGGAATGATGGGTTCGTTATTTATAGTGATGCATCAAAGAAAGGACATGGCTGTGTCCTTATGCAGAATGATAGAGTTATTGCCTATGCATCACGACAGTTGAAAATTCATGAACAAAACTATCCTACTCATGATCTTGAGTTAGCAGCTGTGATCTTTGCTTTGAAGATATGGAGGCACTACCTCTATGGTGAAAAATGTGAGATTTATACTGATCACAAGAGTTTGAAGTATATTTTCTCACAAAAAGAACTCAACATGAGGCAAAGGAGATGGCTTGAATTACTCAAGGATTATGATTGTACGATACACTACCACCCGGGGAAGGCAAACAAGGTGGCAGATGCTTTGAGTAGAAAAGACCATGGAGTTTTGAACAATATGAGAATTGAAAGGGATCCAATTTTCATGGATCTAGTGAAAATGGACATGGGAATAACCAGGGAAGGTGAAACATCAATGCTTTTTCAAATGGTTGCAAAACCATCTTTACTAGAAAGGATTAAGAGTTCTCAGACCGATGATGACGAATTCCAAAAGAAGATTAAAGCTGTGAATGATGGGAGATTGAGAGACTTTGTGTATGAAGATGGAATTTTGAAATTTGGGAAGAGACTTTGTGTTCCCAATATACCTGATCTAAAAAGGGAATTGCTGGATGATGCTCATAGTTCCAATTTCTCTATACACCCTGGGAGCACCAAAATGTATAGAGATTTGAAGGAACATTTTTGGTGGGACAACATGAAGAGGGAGATTGCTGATTTTGTGTCAAGGTGTATGGTTTGTCAACAAGTGAAAGCTGGAAGGCAACAGCCTGGAGGAGTCATGCAACCTCTTCCCATACCGGAGTGGAAATGGGACAATATTACGATGGACTTTGTCATGGGGCTACCAAAGACTCCTAGAAGGAACGATGCAATATGGGTTATTGTTGATCGTCTTACCAAGTCAGCACATTTTCTTGCTATAAGAGAAGATCTACCCCTGGAACGTCTAGCAAGACTATACATTAATGAAGTTGTGAGACTTCATGGAGTACCCCTATCGATTGTTTCTGATCGTGATCCCCGTTTTACTTCAAGATTTTGGAAAAGCCTTCAGAAATCCCTGGATACTGAACTTCATTTGAGCACTGCTTACCACCCTCAGACAGATGGACAATCAGAACGGACTATTCAGACCTTAGAAGACATGTTGAGATCTTGCTCCCTTGACTTTCAGGGTATGTGGGATCAATATTTACCACTGGTAGAATTTTCCTATAACAATAGCTTCCATTCAAGTATTCAGATGGCACCATATGAAGCATTATACGGAAAGAGATGTCGTACCCCAACCTGTTGGGATGACGTTGGTGAAAGAAAACTTGTAGGCCCAGAACTGGTGGAGGAAACGGTGGAAAAGGTGAAGGTAATCCAAAATCACATCAAAGCAGCTCAAAGTAGGCAGAAGAGCTATGCCGATAATCGAAGGAAGGATTTGGAATTTCAAGTCGGTGATCATGTTTTCCTAAAGGTATCTCCGCGGAAGGGAGTCATACGTTTTGGTAAGAAAGGTAAATTGAGTCCCAGGTACATCGGACCTTTCGAAATTCTAGAACGAATTGGGGCTGTAGCTTACCGATTGGCAATGCCGCCAAGTCTCTCCAAAGTTCACGATGTGTTCCACGTATCTCTGTTGAGAAAATACATGCCTGACCCAACGCATGTACTCACCTATGAGGAATTAGAACTGGAACCCGATCTTTCCTATTGTGAAGAGCCCGTCAGGATTCTTGATACAAGAGAACAAGTACTGAGAAACCGGACGACGCGTCTGGTAAAAGTTTTGTGGAGAAATCATAAGATGGAAGAGGCAACGTGGGAACCCGAGGAACTTATGATGAAGAACCACCCGAGTCTTTTTATGCAGTAATACCCTAGAAATTGCGAGGATGCAATTATTTGAAGGAGGGGAGAATGTAACACCCCAAGCTTCTACGGTACGTTTCCCTTCGAA
Source organism: Viscum album (assembly GCA_963277665.1). Classification (NCBI taxonomy): domain Eukaryota; kingdom Viridiplantae; phylum Streptophyta; class Magnoliopsida; order Santalales; family Viscaceae; genus Viscum; species Viscum album. The sequence continues at coordinate 62,205,729 of OY728165.1, read as the reverse complement.
TAATGCGATAGCGTGTGTTGTACGCAACCTCGAGTTCTAACACACCCCACAACTAATTAAACTAGCCGTTGTGAATAGTAATACCTACTTTTTGAAATCATATATATTCTATATTTCAAAATGGACTTCATTTTTGGATTCGGAATATCAAAATTAGCCTAGGGTGAAATTTTGGTACATTTCGGATAACTTTCATATTTTGATGAATAGTGAAAATTTCTAAATTTTAATTAAAAACAACTTTTTTAATCAAAATAATTAATAGTGATAAATTATGAATTTGAGTGGTTTTAAAGTATATTTAGAATATATTTTTACCATTCAATTTAATGTTTATCATTGGACATAATTTTACAATTAAACCGAACATAAACAAGTGTCAATCTTTTGATAGTTATTATCTCTTAAAAACACGCTTTTTGTTTTGACAGCGGGAATTAATTTTAAATTAATTTCTGCCACTTCTGTGTTTTGAATTTAGGAAAATGGATTCCATATTTGGAATCAGGATGTTCAAATTGTGTAAATAGGTTTCTTTTATTTTTAGACATTTTGAATATTTACTATGGTAAATATTTTATTTACCATGGTTAAAGGGTAAATCCGGTAAATAAGGGTTAAACAAATAATATTATAATAATAAAAAATTACCCTAAAACGTGTCCTAACCTTATTGGTGGACACATACCCGACCATGGGAATCCTTTGGTCAATTTGGGGACCCCTTGGAGCCACTTGTATGTGGTAGGGACACTTTATATTAATAAAGTTAAAATAAAAATAAAAATGGCATAAGCTTACATCTTTTAGAAGAACAATTTTTACATAGGGTTATACATGCTGGATTTTCGATTATAAATATTCATTAGAAAGCTAAAAAGATTTACTACATAATGATATTTTATTTATAATTTTTAGACATTATATAATTTATTTTATTTATGACACAATGATGATGCAGTAATTACTAAAATAGTGAAAAATAAAAATAATTGATCTTATAAATACCCAAATAATTATAATATGAAACTTTTAATGAATTAAACTAATTTTATATGATAATATGATATATTAGGATTGATTTAATTGACTTTGTCCGAAGTAATCAATCTGTTAGGAGTTTCACAAAAATCAACTATTGAATAGTGTCAAAATTGACATAAAAGAGTTCTTAAAACAAATATTATATTATTAATTGATATTAAATTCCTAAAAATCTTAGGTTCGGCCAAGAGACTTATATTATGATAGGTTCCTCATTAATGGACCACATGGGGGTCGCTTGGATGTATATAGTAAGTTTATTAATCATATTATATAAAAATACAAAGAGACATTGTAAAAGTGAAACTAATTAACTTAGAGTTAATACTTAAAGATAAGGTTAATATAAGTACCCAAACCTGTCTAACTTCTATTGGATGAGTTGTTTTCGACCTATACACACCTAATACTTTGAATAGTCAACTTTGGAGCCTTTGTAAACCGAATATGAATTTATTATAAATTAATATTTCTAACTTTTCCAAAGGTGCCCCTCACCCCTCTTATAAAACTGCACTCCTCCTTCTCATTTCTTCACACCTTCAAAGCCTTTTGGTTCGGCCAAACTCTGCCCAAATACTCTCCCAACATCCCTCAATACAACCTAGAGGCCTTAGTTTGATCAGAAAGCCAACCTAAGGAGCCCTTTTGATCAAATCAAAAGGAAGAACCCGAAGAAGAGGTAATGATTTCACCACCCTTTTCTAAGTTCATTTCTTCTTCCACTTCTTCTTCCATTGTTCTTACCATTCTGAAATAATAACTCCAGTATCTCACATATACTGTGATGTTATTATAAATATGGTACAATCATATTCAGTATTCTATCCACCCTTTGAATAACATGTCACCATACGTGCGTACGTACGGCTTACCGTCTCCACGTCGTGGTGTAATTGTTATTCAATATAATATTATTTGGATGGGTATAATAATGATGTGTAACTCATGTAAATAATAAATATAACATGTTAATGATTCTGTATATATGATATACCATCCATTTATATATTATTTTAATATCAAAAGAATGATATTGTCGCTCGTGCGTACGTACGGACTACCGTCTCCACGAACGCGATGAGATTCATTCTCCATCGTAACCATTAAAGCGTAATTATCATTTTATGATTTAAAAATGATGTTTAAGGACTTGATATCATTCTGGATATGAATAATATACAACCTATCCTTTACAAACATGTCTTACGTAACAAAACATATGAAAGAAAACAAGTAAGTTAACACCCGAAACAACGATAATACTAAGATATTATTATCAAATCAATATTAAAAGATCATATATGATATCATATTAATATATATGATTCTTGTATAATTTAATAACAACTATTTCACCATTATACAGGAGGTTAACCTACCCCAACCAAGGAAAAGTACAAGGTAAGGGTTATTTCACAATCTCTTCATTATCCGAGGTTGTTTATATGTAATAATCTACTGGGATCTCTTTATCATCCACATCCATGTTTCTTAAAAATGTATTTCAAAACATTTTTACTATTTACAAGAATATGGGTTAAAGTCATTTATACCTTTTTTTGACTTTTTATAAGAGGTTTATAAAGGAATCTTTCCGTCGTTTTCAAAACAAGGTCCTTTTTAACCTTTTCGACAGAATTGAGGTAAGAATGTTTTTTTTAACTTATACGGCGGGTGCGGTTATTTTACGCCGTTATAAAATCTTCAAAGCTTTCCTTACAAGTTTATAAGAATATTTTCAAAGAAAATGTTTTATTTTATATGGATCTTAAATTATTTCAAAATAAAAGGAGATATTTTTTTAAAAAGAATTTTGATTTCATCTATGTCAACATCCTTTGATGGATTTTAAGATTATTTGAAGTTGATTTATTATGATACAAAACTTCTATATTGTATTGAAGGTTTTGTGATATGTTTGACTGTGGATGTGCTATTTTTATACCATTCATAGTTTATTGTGAAAGTATTGACATTTCGTATGCTAGTTTTAATACGAATGTTTATGTTATGTTTAAACCTTTTCATATGGGAATGCATTGGACTTAATAAGTGACGGGTGGAGCCCGCTATAGCTCCTCGATGCATCGGTAGGTCTCATGAGACAAACTAGTGTCTTGGCACAAGGCCTTGACAAAATCTTATTTGTAGTCTTGGCACGAGGCCTTGGCTATGTGGTTATGATAGTCTGGCATTATGCATTCCAACATTATGAAAGTGGTTATTTATTTTTGCATGTGATTATTCGATTAGTGGAATATCCATGTGAATAAGTAAATGGCATTATTTCATTTTATTTATGCCATACCATGTTGAAAGTTCATGTTTAAAAGGCTTTTGTTTTAGTTATACATTGCCTTAAATGTTTATTCTTATTGATGTAAGTTTCCGCTATATTGTTATCCTTACTGGGCATTTGAGCTCACCCCTTTTCTATGTTTTATTTTTCCCAGGAAGTGAAGATGTAAGTTATGAATGACCTGCAGGGATATTATGAGGGGATTGTAGTGTGGACTGTGGAAACATTATGTTGTTGTAGTAGTTTTTGATTTTATGATGTAATGTAAAACTTATGAATATATCTAGTGTTTCCAAGGCTACTAAACCAATCGGTCTTTCGAGATTTGATCTTTCTTGTGATCATGCCAATGTTATGTAATAATGCACCGACTCTAGGAAACTAGGGTCGGGGCGTTACAACTTTGCCTAAGAACCACTCTAACCTCAACTGGCGCAGGTCGTCTGCAAAGTTTAATTTTGTTCGTTTTAAAAGGGGAAATACTTTAGAAGGAATAAAATAAATTAATGATTTATTTTATTTAAATGTTTCCTTTTTTTATCACAACCTAATCTTCCCCTATAAAAGCATCCTTATGGAAAATTCACAGGGTTAGCCTCATAACCCTACGAGTTGAGGGAGAGAGAGATTTCTCTTGGAGCTTGGGCAGAGGAGGACACATTGGCAAACGATGATAGATCAAGATCAAGAATCGTTGCGCTGACGTTGAAGGATCATGATGACAATGGCAGTGCGATGCCTTCATCAACTATCGATCCTTTCAAAAGATAGAGGTTTGTTATTTCAATTCATTTTCCCAATTTTTTAGTTTAAACCATGAACGCGGATCCACCACGAACAAGTTGATCTGCGGATTCGTGCATTCTTATGGGAGGGATTTCATTCGAAGTATTTTGGAATATTAATCCATGTTATTTATTAATGTTGATTTCTGCTCCGTTTAAGCCTATTAATGGGAGCCGATCAATACCGTGACGAACGACGGCGGAGGTTCGTTCCTCAATTTGTTTATTGGATTTCTTTCCCTTCTTTTCTCGGGCGTTCTTCATGTGGTGAAGAACAACAGATCATTGCGCATCCGTTCTGTGGCGCAACGATCCCAAATCTATGGTTCAACATCGCGACGACCTTGTGGAGGTGCAACGACGATGCTGGATGACGAATCAGACTGGATCCGAAAGAGCGTTCTTCGGGCGTTCTTCATGTAGGAAGATCAAAACGTGTTTTCGAAGCCCATCAATGGTCCCAAAACACCGGAAGTGGCTCGTGGCACTGGGGTGACCAAAATCTGAAGGTTTCGTGGTGATCAGATGGCTGGATCAATGTTCGGAGCAGCACGGGAGGCGCACTAGCGAAGACCGCCGTTTCTGGAAATTTCCAGAATACACGACTTGTAATACCGAAGAACACATCGTGTAGAACTGGTGGTGACGGCTAGGGTTCTGGGGTTAGAAAAGAATCACACGGCGTGTCACTCTGGTCACACGTCGTGTTGGACCTTCCCCGAAGCTCGATGTGCACTTTGGGTAGTACACGGACATGGGATGATCTACACGGTTTCAGGCAACACGGCGTGTACAGCTTGGCAGAGGCGGCTACCGAAAGCTCAGCGTGTATCCCGAGGAGACACAGACATGGGATGGAGTACATGACCGTGTACTCCATCACACTGCCAGGCGAGGCCAGCAACACGGGTCACCCTGTGTGCAGATTACACGGGTCGGAGTACACAGGTTGGTGACCTTGTACAGGCAGATGGCCAGAGTACATGGAGCCAACCCCAGTTACCGAGACACGGTGTCTACCCCATACTACACACCATGTATTATGTTTTTCTACAAGACCATCCTCACGACATGAGCCGTTGTACACGGGCAGTACCCGGGGTCGGACAACACGTCGTGTATCATTTCTACACGCCGTGTACTTTTTGGAAAACGGCTTGGTCCTTTTGTTCACAGATCCTTGAACATATTTTATTTGGGTTGGTGCTCCTTATTCTGGTTTCCCTGAGGGTCAGGCATCATTATCTCATGTAGGATTTTGATCCCTCCAGTAGGAATTTCTATGATACAGTCAGGCATCCATCCGAGAGGCCCGGATTGAGATCCTCTATCCATTCCAGAACCTAGGTAGAGTCAGGCATCGATGTGACCAACTCATCCAGAAGTTGATCTGCTACCTAGCAGGTGAATTCTGGATGAGTCGCGGTATCCTCCATGGACCTGGCAGTGATCCTCATCTGTGTATCGAGATCTTTCCCACTCAGGAGTGTGTCTCCCGTAACAAGTGTTTCTATCTACCGTAAATTTTCCACTCATGAGTGTGTCTCCCGTAATGAGTGTAGCTATATCTCGTGATAGTTCCCGATGAACAGCATAGAATCGTTGAACAGAATCCATTAATGATGGTATGCGGTTGCGTTACTTGTCTCTAGACCACGGGTCTAGGTTTAGAGTATATCTAGTTTGTTTTATATGTTCTGTAAACATATACTATGCACAGCTGATTGTACCTTTAATTTGTATTGCTTTGTTGTTTTCGGGGTCCTCTACTGAGTACTGTTATACTCACCCCTGCACAGGCTTTGCCCGCACGTCTGGTGTCTTGTGCAGATGAGCACCCTTTTGACAGAATCCAGGGCGGACCAGGACAGGACCGAGCATTCAGATTTCCCTACAGGCCGAGGCGTTCCTACGTCCATGAGTGGTAGTCCCAGTACCTTTTGAGCTTACAGGTTGGACTTTGCAGTTTCAGACTCTTGTTTGTTTTCTTTTTGGTGGGCTTGTATTTTTGGCCATATTTAGTTTTACAGTACTCTACCTTTATCGTACTCTGTTGGTTGGGTTTAGTTGTATTCATGCATTCTTTTTTTCCTTAGTGGGTTTTCTTACATTTTAGCATTTATGGGCTTAGAGATGTGTGTGTGTGTGTACAGGTACTGAGGAAATGCCTCCCATGTTAGTAATATGCCTACTCGGTGCTAGTCACCAGCCCCTGGCCTATTGGAGGCAGGCTTGGGGAGTCACGGCGTAGGCCCCACTGGGACGGGTCGTGACAGGGTGGTATCAGAGGTGGTCGGTTCTACCTTAGGACCAACAGTTTGTGAGTTTGGTTTGGGGAAACAATGTTAAGTGTTTCGGGTTTGAATTTCAAGCCAGAGACCCTAGTGTTGGTGCGGCGGCGAACGTATCCATACACTAGGACTCTGATAACCTTCTTTTTGATCCGGTTCATGAAAACACTGGTTGGGGGGAAATAAAAGGTACATGCATCATATAGGAATGGGTTCTGTTTTCCATGTCCTTGGCGTCAGCTATGTAGATATACTCATTGAAAGTGACCCATCTTGTTTCTTTACGGGATTCCTCCGAGACACATACCCACTAGGATTCAGCAGCACGATCACGAGGATGACCCCCTCAGTGACAAGGCTTTGATATAGGGACCAGCTCCCCAAGCATTGCCACCAGGTGGTGCACCTTTTATACCACCACCAGTGGAGCAGCCAGTGGTACCTGCAGTACCGACTGACGAGGAGTGCAAGCTTAGAACGCTCCATGAGTTCAAGAGATAGAGACCCCTCAGGTTCCGAGGCGAGCCCGACCCTCAGGCGGCTGAGGACTGGCTTGAGGCAGTTACCAGAGTCTTCTGTCCTGTGAGGACACCAGCAGACCAGATGGTGAACCTAGAAGGGAGCATTCTTCAGGGTTCAGTGGGACAATGGTGGAGTCTGACCACGCAGAATCACGACGAGGAGACTCTTTCGTGGATGGAGTTTGAGAAAATCTTCAGGGATGAGTTCTCTCCAATTACACTAGGATCTATGCGCATCCAAGAGATTCTTCAGCTCTAACAGGGCAGTATGGCGGTGGTGACTATTCATCGATGTTCACCAACCTCACCAGGTACTCGATGGATATGGTCAGGGATCAGTACATCACGGCTCGGACCTTCGAGCGAGGTCTACGGTGAGACATCCGAGCTAGTGTCATGCCTCTATGCATTTTGACTTATGTCGGAGTGCTCTAGAGGGCCTTGGTGATCAAGAGCTTCTTGGCGGAGCAGAGACAACCACACGTAGTCAGCAGCAGGCAGACAGGTGCAGAGACACCTGCAGTAGGGAGCCAATGTCAGGCACATGGATGTAGACGTGGGAGACGTAATATGAGGACCTAGGACAGGGGAACAACAGTCTAGGGCTCTCAGGCTGGATCCAGTCAGCCTAGGGAGAAGTGATGCTACGCATTCGACGGTTGGGGACATCTCACTAGATATTGCCCTACCCGTCGAGCTGTTGAGAGGGAAGTGGTGGATGGACCACCGAGACAGAGGCAGAGAATGGAGTAGGCAGATCTGCCCGGCGGCGGATGTGGCAGAGGAGTAGGGAGAGATGCAGGTGGTGGCAGACACATCGACTTACTTCCACCACCACCCCCAGGAGGTCCGCACCAGGCTCAGGGAGCTGGGGGACATGGACGGGGACAAATGCATGCGGTTGAGGCATACGTCCCAGGGGTTTCAGGGATGATTCGAGGTACGATCTGTGTCTTTTCTACCTTAGATGTCGTACTCATAGACACAGGTGCCAGTCATTCCCTTATAGCCACATGTCTTGTACAAAACCTCGAGATTCTAGTAGACCCGTTGACTCGGTCTTTACTATTGGAGACACCTACGGGAGGAGACTCTACGATCACACACCTTTGCGAACAGTGTGATCTTACCCTTGGAGATGAGAGTTTCGGTTGGAACCTCTTGGTGGTAGTGTCAAGGCATTACAATGTCATTCTTGGTATGGATTGGTTATCTTCGGTCCATTCCCAGATTGACTGTTTTAGGCGAAGGGTGTGGTGTGTCTGTCGTGATGGAATGAGGTTTTCCTTTTTCAGAGAAAAGGAAACCCATGTAAGAGAAAATGGGATCATGAATAGGAGAGTGCAGCTGATCACTCATGAGTTAGCTAGCCTTACCCTCGGAGCAGTGGATGTTGTGAGCTCTCAGTTCCCAGCAGTGGTGGCGGAGTATGAGGACGTCTTTCTAGAAGATGTTCCAGGGTTACCTCCCCACCGAGAAATTGACTATTGCATCAACTTACACCCTGGGACGACTTCGATTTCCTCATCAGCATATCGGATGGCTCCTGCAGAGCTTCGCGAACTGCGAGTGCAGTTGGAGGATTTGTAGAACTTGGGTTTCATGAGACCCATCGTCTCCCCCTGGGCGGCCCCGGTCTTGTTTTCCAAGAAGGCTAATGGGAGTTTGAGATTGTGCGTGGATTACCAGCGCCTGAAACAGGTAACAATGATGAAAAAATATCCACTGCCGAGAATTTATGAAATCTTCGATCAGCTAAGAGGGGCACAATGGTTCTCGAAGGTTGACCATCGATCAGGATATCACCAGCTACGAGTGCGGGATGAGGATTTACCGAAGACGGCCTTCAAATGCCGCTACAATCACTATGAGTACTTGGTGATTCACATTGGAATGACGAATGCCCCCGTAGTGTTTATGGGGATGATGAACCGGATCTTACAGCCGTACTTAGACCGGTTCGTAGTGGTCTTCATCGACGACATCCTTGTGTACTCGACGTCAGAGGAGGAGCACGCGAGACACCTGCTGATGGTTCTGGACATACTTCAGGATCACCAGCTTTATGGGAAGCTCTCAAAGTGTCATTTCTGAATTCTAGAGGTCCACTTCTGGGACATGTCATCTCAGCAGATGGAGTAGTGGTGGACCCATCCAAGGTGGAGGCTGTGTTAGCATGGGAGCCACCTTGGAGCGTCACGGAGGTGCGAAGCATCCATGTGTTGGCAGGGTAGTACCGGATATTCATTCCTGACTTCTCCCAGATATGAGCACCGATGACAACCTTGAACAAGAAGGGGAAACCATTCGTGTGCCCAGAAAAGTGCCAGTAGTCTTTCGAGAAGTTGAGACAGAGTTTGACGAGCACCCCGGTCTTGATATTGCTAAAGGAAGGTGTCGAGTACGTAGTTTTCTGCGACGCATCAGGGACCGGGCTCGGCTGTTTCCTTATGATGCGGCATGAAGTGATTGTTTATGGTTCGCGCCAACTTACGCCACATGAGCATAACTATGCGAACCATGATTTGGAGTTGGCAGTGGTAGTCTTCGCATTGAATATGTGGTGACACTACCATATGGGCGAGCAGTTCATTGTCTACTCTAACCACACGAGCCTCAAGTACGTTTTATCACAGAAGGATCTGAATCTGAGGCAGAGACATTGCGTAGAGTTCCTCCAGGACTATGATTTTGAGATCATATATACTCCTGGGAAGGGGAACAAGGTGGCGGATGCTCTTAGCAGAAGGTCTAGCTCACAGCTGTTGAGTGAAGCGACATAGTAGTTATCCATGTTACAGTTATCCTTTGTGGATGGATAGGATACAACATACATACAGTTGATGGTTCTCACCCCTCCACTCTTACATCGATTTAGGGAGGTGCAGCTTGGGGATGACGACTATGTGGCTTTCTATGCTCGGTTATCCACAGGACATGCTCCTGATGGATATTCACAAGGTGGGGATCATATAATTCTTTTCAGAGGACGCACTGTTGTAGCAGTCGCATTCCAGGAGGAGTTCCGGAGGGACTTTCATACACCCCCTTTGGTGGTACATCCTGGAGTGGCAAAGATGTACCAGGATCTCTGACTATAGTTCTGGTTATTAGGCATGAAGAAGGTAGTAGCAGAGTTCGTTTCTCGATGCCTCAGATGCTAGTAGGTGAAGGCTGAGCACTAGGTTCCAGCGGGATTAGCTCACCCCTGGAAGTCCCTGAGTGGAAGTGGGATGGAATATCGATGGACATCATGATGGTCTTACCACGGACGTCCAAAGGGCATGATTCCATCTGGGTGATCGTTGAATGACGCACCAAGTCGGCCCACTTCCTAGCTATCAAGGAGCAGAGTTCCGTAGAGAGCTTTAGGAAAGCTGGACATCGAGACTGGAGTGACCTTTGCTGAGTACCAAGTGGAGATCAAGGATTGGTAGTAGATGATCATTTGTGGGAGATCGATTCCCTTGGTGCGAGTCCGGTGGCAGTACGAAAATCTTCAGGAGAGCACATGGGAGTGGGAGGCTCAGATCCATGCCCAGTACCCTCATCTGTTTGAGTAGCCTTTAATTTGGATTATCGGGGACGTAAATCCCCTAGGTGGGGAGAATGTATTATTTCGTATTTTTCATTTTATTATTTTTAAATATTATACGGAATTATTTCGAGACCGGGTGTGAAGACGACACATCATTCTGAGGTCAAGTGAGCCCGGAATGGTTGTTTGAACTTTTTTAGTTATGTGAGTCGGTGCTTGTGCGTGGCTTTGGTAGTTTCTAAACAGATGACCGGATTAAAAATCTGAGGTCAACATTGCATCCAAGATGATGACTTTGCCTACGAACGACTCTTACCTCGACAGGCGTAGGTCGTCTACAAAGTTTAATTTTCGACGTTTTAAAAAGGGGAAATACTTTAGAAGGAATAAAATAAATTAATGATTTATTTTATTGAAATGTTTCCTTTTTTAGAACAACCTAATCTTCCCCTATAAACGCATCCTTATGGAAAATTCGTAGGTTTAGCTTCATAACCCTACGAGTTGAGAGATAGAGAGATTTCTCTTGGAGCTTGGGCGGAGGAGGACGCGTTGGCAAATGACGGCAGATCAAGATCGAGAATCGTTGCGCCGACGTTGAAGGATCACAATGACAATGACAGCACGAAGCCTTATTCAACAGTCGATCCTTCAAATGGTGGGGGTTTTTTATTTCAATTCATTTTCCCCATTATGAGTTTAAACCACGAACGCGGATAAAACATGAACAAGTTGATCCCTAGATTCGTGCGTTCTTGCGAGAGGGATTTCTTTGGGAGTATTTTGGGGAAATTAATCAATGTTATTTATTGAGGTTGATTTCTTCTCCGTTTAAGCCTATTAATGGGAGCGGATCAACGTCATGATTAATGATGTCGGAGGTTTGTTCCTCAATTTTTTTATTGGATGTCTTTCCCTTATTTTCTCCTATTTTCTTTGCGGGGCGATGAATAACAGATCGTTGCATATCCGTTCTGCGACACAACGTTCCCAAATTGAAGGTTCTACATCGCAAAGACCTTGTGGAGGTGTAGTGATTATGGCGGATGACGAATCAGACCAGATCGGAAAAAGCGTTCTTCGAGCGTTCTTTGTGCAGGAAGATCAAAACGTGTTTTCAGAGCCGATCGAAGGTCCGAAAACACCAGAAGTGGCTTCGTGGCGTCGGGGTGACCAAAACCTGAAGGTTTCGTGGCGATCAGACAACTGGATCAATGTTCAGAGTAGCACAGGAGGCGCGCAGGCGAAGAGCACCAGTTTTGGAAATTTCCAGAATATACAGTGTGTACTTCCAAAGAACAAGCCGTGTAGTAATGGCGGTTATGTCTAGAGTTCTGTGGTCATAAAAGAATCACACAGCGTGTGACTCTGGCCACACGACATATTGGACTTTCCCCGAATCTCGGCGTGTACTTTGGTTAGTACTCGAACACAGGATGATATATACGGCTTCAGGAGACACGGCGTGTACAGCTTGGTAGAGGCGGTTACCCAATGCTCGGTGTGTATCCCAGTGAGAGACAGACATGGGATGGAGTACATGACCGTGTACTCCATCACACGGCCAGGCGAGGCCAGCAGCGCGGGTCACCCCGTGTGCAGATTACATGGGTCGGAGTACACGGGTTGGTGACCGTGTATGGGCACATGTCTAGAGTACATGGAGCCAACCCCAGTTACCCAGACACGATGTTTACCCCATACTACATGACGTGTACTATGTTTTTCTACACGACCAGCCTCACAACACGGGCCGTTGTACATGGGCAGTACTTGGGGTCGGAAAACTCGACGTGTATCATTTCTACACACCGTTTAATTCTTAGAAAACATCTTGGTCCTTTTGTTCACTGTGCCTTGAACATCTTTCTTTTTTGTTAGTGCCTCTTCTTCATGTTTCCCTGAGGGTCAAGAATCTTTCCCTCACACAGGATTTTGATCCCTTCACCAGGAATTTCTGTGATAGAGTCAAGCATCCATTTGAGAGGCCCGTATCGAGATCTTCTATCCATTCCAGACCATAGGTAGAGTCAGGCATCAACGTGACCAACTCTATCGGGCGTTGATCCGCTTCCTATCAAGTGAATTCCTGATGAGTCGTGGTATCTTCCATGGCCCTGGCAGGGATCCTCATCTGTGTATCTAGATCATTCCCACTTAGTAGTGTGTCTCCCATAATGAGTTCTTCTATCTACTGTATCTTTTCCACTCAAGAGTGTGTCTCCTGTAATGAGTGTAGCTATCTCTCATGAAGGTTCCCGATGAACAACACTTCTCGGACGGACATCATCGGAGATATAAGACTCTTGGAGTGTGTTCTCCCGGAACGAGTGCATCACAAAATCTTTGAACAGAATCCCTTATGGGGGTGTGCGGTTGCGTGACTCGTCTATTGACCACAAGTCTGGGTTTTGAGTATATCTAGTTTGTTTTTTATGATATGTAAACATATAATGTGCATAGCTGACATTACCTTTAATTTGTATTGATTTTTGGTTTTCAGGGTCCTCTACTAAGTATTGTTATACTCACCCCTGCACGGGCTTTGCCCGCACGTCTGGTGTCTTGTGCAGACGAGCAGCCTTTTGACAGAGTCTAGGGGAGACCAGGACAAGACTGAGCTTTCTGAGTTCCCTACAGGCTGAGGCATTCCTACGGCCATGAGCGTCAGTCCCATTACCTTTTGATCTTACAGGTTGGACTTTGCAGTTTCATACTCTTGTTTGTTTTCATTTTGGTGGGCTTGTATTTTTTGCCCAGTTTACTTTTACAGTACTCTACCATTCGTCATACTCTGTTGGTTGGGTTTAGTAGTATGCATGCATTCTTTTTCCTTAGTGGGTTTTCTTACATTTCAACATTTTTGGGCTTAGAGATGTTTGTGTGTGTATAGTTACCTAGGAAATGCCTCTCATGTTACTAATATTCCTACTCGGTGCTAGTCACCAACCCCTGGCCTATTGGAGGTAGGCTTGGGGAGTCACGGCGTGGGCCCCACCGGGACTGGTCTTGACAATGAGTTTCTCATAACACACTCTGAGTAGTCTCTCAATAATAGATATAATTTAATGACATTAAATAAAAAAATTTCATCAAAACCTTATTTCATTAATTGGAGATTTTTTTATTAAAAATCTTACAATGGTTTTATATAGTTTCAAAAGATCATTATATTTATTTAATTATTTAAAATTATTAGAAATTTTATTTAATTTCCATGATTTTTTCATTGATGGATATCTCAAATAAAATATTGATGATCATTAAGATAAAGTGGATTTAAGTTACTAAATAATTAACTTGTTAATGTAAGGTCTTATATCTTAATAATAATGAATGAATAGCAATAAATGATATCTTGTGTAATTTTGTGTATTTGTTTCTTGTTTTAGAACATTTATAATTTTCTAAAATACCATTGTATGAATTTGATTTATTTGATTTAATTTAATCCATGGGTTTAAAATTATAATTTATTTAAATAAATATTATGGAATATGATTCATGCATCCCCGATTTAACTTATAGGACATTAATTCCTTTGGTGATTTCTATAATTCTCATAAATAAGACCCTTAGTTCTACTCACATGTGTTTGAGTCATAAATACTTGTAATAAGTCTGTATCCCTTGGTGTGTAATGGTGGTTCATGATGAAACTGGGTTGATTCCAACCCTAGTGATAATTTTGGTGGATATGTGGAATGTTGAAACGATTTCCAATGTCATCATAAAGATTTCCTTCCATTGGCCATAGATTGATTTATTATCTAATAAATAAATCAACCATTATTGTATCTCATTATTAGGTAATTTTCTTTATTTATTTCCATTCCTATAGATTATTTGTTTAATTGATCCAATATTACAATCACACAAATAAATTATTTAATATGAATGACAAAAAATATGTAAATGGATTGTGTGTATATGTTTTATCAAAACATGGTTAATCACTCATATAAAATAATCATAATATAAACATGATTTGTAAAGTATAAAACCAAAAATCATTACACATTATAAAAAAATATCTCTGATATTTATATTATTTTTATATATCCTTCCATAACATAAGTTAAGGATGAACCATAGTATAATTTTTGGACTAGGCAATGTTGGTGTGATTTTAATTATTAGGGATTTCTTACATGATGTTTTGGGTAGAATAAATATGTTTCACATATATGGTTGACTACCCAAGTAGTATTTAGTGTAACTAAGAATCAATGGTTAAGGAAATCTAATTTAAGGATATCATGATTTGAAATTAAAATCAAACGATCCTAAAACAGTGACTTTATATAGTTGGAATTTAAAATGAAAACCTAAAACCCTTAATGTAACATTACAGGAAAATTTCTTTGTTATGATTAAGAGAATCAGGATAATTTACAATAGAATTTCAAAGACACTAGAAATTATGAATAGAATGTTGATGTAAATAGGGTTATGATAAAATAGTGAGATATTAATAAAAATAAGTGAATATGTACTATCTAATTTTATTAGATAATATAATAAAAACATTTTCATCTTTGTCTAGAAAAAGGCATAAAAATGACCTAAAAAATATCTCTATGATCCATTATTGAAAAATAACATTATAATAAGTATGAAATTCCTATAGTGGGAAATGTTTTTATGTGTTATCTTATACTATAAAAAGAAATTGTATGTTCTTAAAGAACCTATTCTTAATGTACTTGGTAAAGAGGCTAGTCATGATGATCTATCTCTCTATTTAAAAAAATGGGATAAAACCACCAATATTTAATTTATCAATATACTATTCATGAATCATGTGGCTATATTTCAGTGGGATGACATGGATTTGTATATAATGACGTCTCACAATTTAATAATTTTCCTTTAATAATAATTAATCTTTTAATATATATTTTTTTTGTGTTTTAATCAACTTAGAATTTATTCTAATATTTTATTCTTTAATATGGTCTCATTAAACTATTTTAACTTTATTTATTAATATGTTTAGTCGTCCTGCTATTTAATTATGTTAAGAATTTTAGTTTAAATTAAAGAAAATAGTTATCTTTTAATTTTATGCATTCAAACAGTTGTTTTAATTAATTAATTAAGAGTTTTAAAAAATAAATTATTTAATCTTATGTATGAAGTTAGATTATTTATTTATTACCTTTTGTTTTTATTCTATTGGGGTGGTGGATATCAATCGAAATAATATTAGATAATAATGATACAACAAATAATGAGAAACATCGTTCAAAACTTCTTACATTGATATGTTATTATGAGAAGAAAATGGGGTTGACAAACCCATGTTCCACATTGTAAATAAAGAAATTAATAACAAGGAAAATGAGTCTAATACTAAAAAAATTAAATATTCCTAGAAACATATTTCTTAGAAGCGATCAATCTAGAGTTAAGGAATGAAAAATATATAGGTACAGTCTTCAGGTGTAATGAAGGACCATTGGAAGAGGAACTACACACAAATGTAAGGGGAATCTAATGTTCTTTATCAATATCTACACATTGCTCATTAGATACA
This sequence comes from Viscum album, assembly GCA_963277665.1. Taxonomy (NCBI): domain Eukaryota; kingdom Viridiplantae; phylum Streptophyta; class Magnoliopsida; order Santalales; family Viscaceae; genus Viscum; species Viscum album. The sequence goes on along the minus strand of OY728165.1, from coordinate 62,189,709 downwards.
TATTTGGGTTCTCACACATGTTCGCAAATATATAATCCAATTAGACATCAAAATATTTCAAAATGAAATGTGGATTTATGCATTGTCAATAGGGTGATGATCGAATCTCTAGAAATTGGATAATACTAATATTCATTGCTTAAAATTAATATTGGGTTGAAGGTATTATTGTTATATATCAACTATTTAAAATAATATAATTTCTATATCCTTCTAAGACACAAATGATTATTTTTCATGTCTGAAAAAATATTCTATTTATTTTATAAATATTGAAAATTGAATGTATGGACACATTAAAATAATTTTTTATTTATTAAATTACAAAAAAACATGTACATGATATTGATAAAAATCAATGTTCAATAAAATCATATAAAACCATGATGTGGGATCATCATCAGGGTTATGAAAATGAGAAGCATTTGAAAAACCACTATGAAGACGTTTATTTAGACTCTTATTGAAATTACCATTTAAATGTTTTCATTATTTTTATGAGGAATATAGACCAAAAAACAATTCAATGTACCGAGTGATGGCTTCTATGATTTTTCCACACCGATATGTATGGACCATTTCTAGTAAAAACTAGACGTGGGTATTTCTACTTCATAATATTTTTTGATGAAGGGAGTAAATTTTTTTTTGTTTAATTAATCATTTACAAGTCTGTGTCCTTTGATAAATTCCTGAAATTTTGGAATGAAGTAGATAATCAAAATGAAATATAGATAAAGATGTTTCAATTATACCGTGGTGGTGAATTTATTATCCAATGGTTTATAAACATTATATATGTGTTTGAGATTCTTCCTTAACTCGCTAAACCTTATGCACCAAAGTACAATGGTTTTAGTGAAATAAAGAAAAATCCATTGTTATAAATTGTAATGTTTTTAATGATTCATGTATATAATCATTTATCCTTTTTATGAAATGAATTAGGGAATGTGGCATATACATTAAACTGAGTACCAACAGAAGTGGAAAATGGAATTCCATTTGAGACATGGATTGAAAATATACTTTTTTTACATACATTCTAATGAGGTTGTGAGGTATATGTTAAGGCTATATGAGAAAAAATATCTATTACCATTGGGAACGAAATGTATTTTTATAGGCATCGTATGTAAACAATGGGATATTACATACATATCTTCTTATAAAAGAATGCCATTATCACAAATAAAGTAAAATTTCTTGAGAATTAGAACATACTCATGAATGATAGTGGGAGATATATTTAATTAAATGTGTTTTCATTCAATATACAAAAGACTATGTATAGGAATAGATTCCACACATCCCCAGGGATGAAGTAATTTAAGAAACACATGAACTACATTGGAGAACCAAAGATGTAAGAGAACTAATGTGATATGGTTTTCTAGTCATGGAATATGGGGAATCATTATTGTTTTAAAACAAAGAAACAGTATCTTACAAGTAAGAAATAGATAGATTTAAAACTATACGATGAAAAAATACACGAATTATGAAATAAATTCCATCTATCAGAATCATGATTTGGTTTTGGTTGATCAATCAATTGATGTGACATGTTTTGTGTGAAAATGGGAATTCAATATTAAACTAGATGTGGATGTTAAACTATGTACCAAAAAATAAATTCTATCATTTTAATGGTTTAAATAGAATCAGGATTTTGACTATGAGAGAACATTTTATCCTGTTTCCACATTTAATTTCATTATAATTATATATTTTATAACATATTACCATGACTATAAAATTTGAAAAAAATATGTCTAAAGTACTTTCTAAAATTGGATCATTTTATAGTAAGTCAATATGATACATATAGAATGGTTTGGGACTCTATGTGATTCCAAAAAGATCTCCATGATACAAAGATCAATTTAAGAAATTTAATAATTCATCCACGCTAAGGAAAATTTAATTTGGGGAATATGTAATAAAATTTTATTTCATTATGAATTAATGTGATCTATATGTTTATAAATGTTTTCTTGGATTGTGGTTTTTATATTCTAGATATATATGTTAATGAAATATTACTTATTGGAAACAATATCACATGTGTAGTCCTTTAAGGGTTCCTTAAAAAAAATGATTGCCTATGTTGGACATAGCTGAAGTAGCCTATATCCTAGGGATCATGATAATTGATGATAGATGTAAGGGGATTCTTGGATTTTTTTTCAAGGTATATTCACTTGAACATATCCTAAATTGATTTAGTATGAAACTGTATCATCCTGGACCCGGGTTCCACGCAACGGGTGCCCCAAGCCTGATTCGCCATGTGACCACAAGTGAATTTCCCCAAATGACAGAGGCTACCGACTAGTAGCGAGGTCCCATGTCTGATAGTGGGGAAACTATGCCCTTATTTTTCAAAGTGTAGCGCAACAGAATAAAAAATATAACCTACAACGACAGCAGAAGCAGTAAACATACTCAACTGAAATAACTAAAATAGTGGATATAACCAACAGTATATAAGTGATGATGCTACATGTTTCATGTTCTATGAAAACAGCCAGAACATGTTATACATCAATAAAGTACAACAATACCCAGAGTACAGTAAAACAAGAAAAACAGCTGGCAATGGCATCGCGAGCCCAGGCTCGGTCCCATGCCCTCCTACTCCACAGCAACAGTCAAGTACCTATATATGGAATCTTACCCCTATCTACACCTACAGTAACGTAATCTGTTTGGGCCGAAAAGCATGACCCAAACAGGGTGTGAGAAATATATCTCAGTAGGCACCCACCAAAGGCTCGTGCCCAACTGCGTGTAAGCATGCAACAATAGTGTGCAATAGTAAAATGCAATAAAGTGGGCAGTACTGGCAAGTAACTAACTTAATAATTAATTTGACATTTTATTATTCATTTAATTCAGTATATTATAGAAATCACCATAGTGCATTTCTAAACAAGCAGTCCACGTCCTCAGACAAGAAAAACCTTACCCTCGAGTAAGCATAACCGAACCCGCAGGTATAGCCCTCAGGTGTAATTGAAATTTCCCTCAGGCATAGGAAGTGTCGCCCTCAGGAAGATAATTCAAGCCATCAGGAACGAAAGGTTTCCATCAGGCAAAATAACTATAGACCTCAGGATAAATAGTGCAGTGCCCTCAGGCTAATCACAAAAACACCCTCAGGCTAAATACAAAAACGCCCTTAGGCTAAATAGGTATCCCGGCCATGCCCAACAGTAATAAGAAGTAACAAGCAATTCATCTCAAGGAAATTCTACAATTACTACTTTGAAGGCATACCATCGGTTATCATGGACAAACGGCTAAATAGAGAAACCCTCCCCCGAGGTGGTTTCAAATCCAAGCAATGATCCCAACCAGCATTTTATTATCACAATTAAATACCTAATCAATTCTAGGTATTAAATATAGCAATGGAATCAGCCACACGACACCCCAACATGGGTTCGTGGCACAAAAACACACAAAAACACATGGCAGTTGGAAAATAAACACAAAGCCACCTACCTTATTCTCCAACGAACGTCATACCCGAACACCGACTCGAGAAACGCCCAAAAACGGCGTAGATCTGATGAGGAACAAAACCCATTCAAACGTAGATAACATACATTAGGAGAAGAATTGGTAAGAACTGTACTGGGAGAGGAGAGGTCTTACTTGTGCGGTTCCAACGAAATCGTCCGAAGCCGAAACAGATTCTATACGAACGCCCGGTGGATCTTCAAGGATCCGGCCTCCTCATTTGGCTCCAAAATGGCTCAAATGCCTCCTCTGCCAAATAAGGCAGCTACATCCTGTTTTATGCCGAAAAAACAAAGTACACGGCGTGTACTGATGAGTACACAACGTGTACTTATTTTATTTAACTATTCATTTGGCGGCATCGCCACACTGTTCATCCATCGAAATGTGTACACAGAATGTACTCCCAAGTACACGACATGTACTGTCGCCCAGTTGGCGGTGACTCCACCACCTTAAAATTCAAGCCTTCCAACTGACTACATGGCGTGTAAGGTACCACTACACAACGTGTAGTCTATTCCTACACCCCTCGTTGCCAACAAGGCTACATGCCCCGTGTACTCATGCCAATATGACCAAATGTACACATCATGCAGACAAAGTACACGACGTGTAGTTTCAAAAATTCAGGATTTTTCCCCATTTTCCATATTTTCTCAAAAACACTTAAGTAAAAGGAAAATAAGAAGGCCATAACTCTAAAATAAGAACCGGGTTCTTAAAAACTCCCCCTTATAGCAATTCATCCCCAAATTTCCCTTTTAAGGGTGGCGAAGATAAAGCTCAGAACAGCTCTGGACAATGAGCATGTACGTCGGCCTACCACTCCCAGGTCTCATCCTACACTCGGCCATGCTGCCATAGCACCTGTACGAGAGGAACTGACTGGCCTCGGAGAACCTTTGTGCTCCTATAAACGATACGGATCAGATGCTCCTCAAAGGACGCATCATGCTAAAGCTCAACCTCCTCAGGATAAAAGGTGTGAGACGGGTATGAATGGTAGCGATGCAACTGAGACACGTGGAAGACAACATGCATGGCTCGGTACCACTACGGTAACTGCAACCGATAGGCAACCAGCCCAACTCTCTCCAGAATCTCAAATGGTCCCACATACCTTGGTAAAAGCTTACCCTGTCTCCTGATCTGTTTGAGTCCCTTCCTCAGCGAAACACGTAATATAACCAGATCCCCGACCAAGAACTCCAAAGGTCATCTACGGCGATTAGCACAAGACTTCTGACGAGACTATGCGGTATCCATCCACTTCTGAATCAACTAGACCTGCTCAGATGTCTCCTACATGAGTTGTGGCCCTAGTAAACCTACCTCACCTGCCTCTAACCATCACAAAGGTGATTAGCACGTCCTACAATATAAATCCTCATATGGTGCCATCTCAATAGTTTCCTGAAAACTATTGTTATTAGAAAACTTGACTGAGGGTATATGCTTCTCCCACGAGCACCCAAAGTCTAGGACACAAGCGCGCAACATGTCCTCTAGCACCTGTATCATCCTCTATGACTGGCCATCTGTCCGAGGGTGGTACGTTGTGCTCAGAAGCACCTTTGTACCCAACGCCCTCTAAAAACTCTGCCACAAATGAGACATAAAGCGGGGGTCCCTATCTGAAACGATAGAACGAGGGTCCCCATGAAGACGTACGATCTCTTGGATATACAACCTTCCAATCTCGTCCACACCGATGTCTCCTTGATCGGCAAGAAGTGAACTACCTTCATGAGTCTATCCACAACAACCCACATGATGTCACTACCTCGAGGTGACCTTGGAAATCCTGTCACGAAATCCATCGTGACATCATCCCATTTCCACTTTGGAATGGGAAACTGCTGTAACAGTCCAGCTGGTATCAGATGCTTTGCCTTCACCTTTTGACAGGTGGAACATCTCATAACAAAAAGCATCTATCTCTCTCTTCATACCCAGCCATCAGTACTGACATCTCAAGTCTCGGTACATATTGGTAACCCCGGGATGAACTGTCCATGCTGAAGGATGAAACTCCCGCATCAGCTCCTCACGTATATACCCAGGAACCCATACATGTCCACGGAAATGAAAAACCCTGTCATCTCCTATCGTCCAACCGGGAGGAGGGTCCTCACCTGCCACTGACTCCAATAGAACTGGGCCTTCTGAATCAGATAGCTGTCTCATCCTCACTCTGTCCAGGAGGGTAGATTTCATAGCCAAAGAAGAAAGATAAGCCTACCCCTGACTGTCGTGTACCTCCAGATGAATCTCAAATAATAAAGCCATGAGCTGCCACTCACCATTGGCCTCCTACACTACCAGTATCTGGGTCTTCCTGCTCATTGCATCGACTACTAAATTACCTTTTCCAGGTGTATAGGCATGCTCAAAATCGAAGGACTGTAGGTACTCGACCTACCTTATCTGCCTCAGATTCAGGTCACACTGAATAAATATATACTTGAGACTTTTGTGGTCCGTGAAAACCACAAAATGATCTCCCAATAGATAATGTCTCCAATAGCGCAACGTATGAACAACTACAGCCAACACGAGATCATGCGTCGGGTAATTCCTCTCATGTGGCATCAACTGCCGAGACCCGTATGCAACAACTCGGTAGCCCTACATCAAAACGGCTCCCAACACAATCCCTGATGCATCACAGTAAACTGTATAGATCTTCCCCTTCTCTTAGAGTGTCAGGATCAGTGCTGATTTCCACCTTCCCTTCAGGTCCCGAAAATCTGTCTCGCAAGCTCCTGACCAAACGAACATCACACCCTTCTTAGTCAGACCTGTCAACGGTGCTGCTAAGCAGGAGAAGTCCCGTATGAAGCATCTGTAGTAACCAGCCTTCCCTAAGAAATTTTTTTATCTCAAACACGTTCTTAGCATACTCCCAGGAAACTACTGCTCTCACCATCTATGGGTCTACTTCAACTCCTGGCTCTGAGATAATGTGACCCAGGAAGTGAATCTGGTCCATCTAATAGTGTCACTTAGAGAGATTAGAATATAGCCGATGCTCTTTTAGTGTACTCAATACGATCTCAAGATGGGTGGAATGGTCGTGTCAAGTGTGAGAGTACACCAATATGTCTCCCATAAATACTACCACAAATGAATCAAGATACAGATGAAAGACACGATTAATCAGAGCCATGAAAACTGCTGGTGCGTTAGTGACTCCGAATGACATAACCGTATACTCATATAGACTATACCTACTCCTAAAAGTTGTGAGAGGTATATCAGATGGTCTAACGCGCAACTGATGATATTCAGATCTCAATTCAATATTCAAGAACACTCATTCTCCACGAAGCTGATCAAACAGATCATCTATCCTTGGCAAGGGATATCAGTTCTTAACTGTCAACTGGTTCAGCTTCCGATAATCCACGCAAAGTATGGGGATACTGTCCAACTTCTTTGTAAAAAGGACCGGGGAACCCCAAGGAGAAGAACAAGGTTAGATAAAACCTTTTTCCTGTAGCTCCTTTAAATACCTCTTGAGCTCCTGAAACTCAGGCATGGCCATCCTATAAGGAGGAATGGACACAGGTGCTGCTCCTGGCACTTGCTCAATAGAGAAATCCACCTCACGCTCCGAAGGTAGAACTGAAAAGTCGTCCAGGAAGACATACTTGAAACGATCAATAGCTGGAGGGAAATCTGTCTTACAAGTCCCCTTATCATCTAGATATAAGCTCATAATCTCGGCTGTGACTCCACCTCGCCCATGATGCTCTGGTCCAGCTCAACTCGTCTGAACATCCCATTTTCCCTTGTACAGAAACTCTCCACCCTCTGGTGACGTGAAACGCACCCTGCGACGATAGCAGTCTACAAAGGCTCAAAAGGGAACCTACCAGTTCATCCCGAGTATGAAATCATATCCCATCATCTCCAAGACATAACGGTTCCAAAGGAAGAGACACCATCCAACCTGATGGGGGAACTCCTTACACTGACGCACAACAGCCGTCCTAGTGCCCAACGGAGATTCTAGCGTCATGATATCAGAAGAAGAAGAAACACTGAGACCAGGGCTCTCTATAACGGGTAAAGATATGAAACTATGTGTAGCACCCGTATCAAAAAGTATTGAAGACAAGACAGAAGCTACTAGAATAGTACCTATGAATGTCGAAGGTCAGGGATCCTGCTCCTGCTGGGTCTGTTGCACTATATATGCTTGCCCACTGTTGCGGCCCTACAACACAGCCTGGCTACCCTGAGCTGTCCCGCCCTGATGCCTTTACGATCTTGGTGTCTGGCTACCACAACCACGACCACCATCTCTGCATGTACGCCTTGACGTATTCTAGTTCCCTGACTGGTAAGAAGCCACTGGTCCTGCTCCCGCACGCGGAGTCTAAATAGAACCCCTCTCACTAGCCACTGGTAAAAACTCCCTGCAAAAGCGGTGCAGATGACCCATCTTGCCACAATCTTGGCACTCCACTGGGTCTCGTGGACACTGAGGTCTCTTGTACCCCTCTCTGCCACACTGGAAGCACCTGACCGGTCTACCTAAAGAAGATTCCTGGCTGGTACTGCCGCCCTGAGAGGAGTCCATTTGTCTCTTCCTCTTACCAGCAGAAATAATACCAGTAACTGGTGTTGAACCGACCTGGCCCACACGACAGGATTCCCACAAGTTCCTCTTTGTAATCAGCGCCTGGTTCACAATCATGTGTACATTAGGAAACCTGAAAACATTCACCAGTGCTCGGATGTCATACTGAAGACTATCCTCAAAACGTCTGGCTCTCAACGTCTCATCACCAACCAGCACGGGTGCAAAATGATGAATCTCTGTAAAACGAGAAGAATAGTCCATCACCGACATAGAGCCCTACTGCAAATTTATGAACTCTCAAGCTCTATCTGCCATCAGAGTCTCGGGAAAGAAGAAGTCATAGAAGGCTACCTGAAAATCTTCCCACACCATGTCCATGTGATGATCTGTCTGGGTGGTAACATCCCACCACCTCTTGGCAGAATCACGCAGCATGTAAGTCGCGAGCTTGACCCTCCGCCCTGGAGGCATCTCAAGGTGATCTAAAATAGAATTCATCAATCCTAGACAAGACTATGTAGCCTGTGGTCCGCCATCCCCTGAAAACGTAGGCGGATGCTGCTGCTGAAAGATACGCGTCAGCTCAGCCATAGATGTGGCAGCCTGCGGTGCTCCCTAAAAGGTCTGCATAAACCGCAATAAGCGTTCACGGAACTGCGCCTCTGTGCCTGTGTCCGGTATAACAGCTGTCACCGTATCTGTCTTTGCTGAGTGAACAACTGGTAGCCCATGTCCCACCATCTCTAGAGTATAATCATCACCGCTCTGCTAGAGAACAACTCGCGGTCGTCTAGGAGGCATGACACTACAAAGTCAAAATCACGCCTCATATTCATGATTATTTTGACCGAAAAGCGAAGAAACCACAAGGAAACAAGAGGAATAAAGCATTCAAAATTTTCAAAACAAGACTACACGGCGTGTACACTAACTACACGGCGTGTACTTACATCCCTTCCCTTCCAGGGTCCTTCTACATGGCTAAGCCACACGGCTTCCGTCTAACAAAACTACACTGCGTGTACAATATCTACACTGTGTGTACGGTATTATTTTCCAACTGCCCGTGTCATCTGTGACACGGCCGACTACTCGGCTTTACACTACACGGTGTGTTACACCCGAACACGGCGTGTACACTATCTTGTTTCCAAGCCACACGGCTAACACCACATGGTCTGTCCTCATACAAGACTACACAGCGTGTCTTACAGGTACACGGCATGTTCAGGGAGAGGTGACACCAGCCCGTGTTGTTAGCTACACAGCTGAGTACCCAGGTCACACTACACGTTGTGTCTATTATTGACACAACGTGTTCTGTCATGGAGTTCACCAACCCATGTTGTTAGTTACATGACCGGACTTTGGGTCACACTGCACGACGTGCACATAAACTACACGACGTGTTTTTCTCAAGCTCTTCCCTACCACGTGTCGCCGACCACATGGTTTGTGACACAGGAAGAGACTACACGATGTGTACTTGGGGTACACGGCATGTACTCAAAATGTTCATTTTTCTACCCAAACAATAGAACACACACGACGTGTATGAGGTCCTGCAGGGCGTGTATTCTGGGTTTTCCAGACAGTATACCTCAGAAACATCCCCGGAACCCAGAATATACTAAAAACAAACACCTAAGTGTCAAATTCCGATCCGTGAGGGCCCATACTCCCCACGAATCAATGTTTGACATCTTATCTGTGTTATAACCAAAAAACAGTCAATGATCCACCAAATTCCGGTCAATCGGAGCCCATACTCCCCAAAAACCAAAGTTTTGCATTCATTCTATAAATAGGCTCAAACACATACACCATATCACAAGGCAGGTATTTATCAAGCAGCTATAACAACAACATGCTTTATTAGCACATCAACTATCAAGACAACATGCAAATCCTAATAAATCTACATGGCATGGAAACTATGCATGACATGAGATTTTTATCATGTTCCTATATGATGCATGAGACGGCATGCCCTCATCTCATAGGGTTGAAACTAAATAGAACCCACAGATAAAACATAAACAACATAACCCAAGTGCGTCACCCAACGGTGAAAATATATCAACCGTAAAATTGCAATATCAACAAAATTTCAAAATACGAGGTAGACCGGATTTTACCTCTACACGGGTTAGCAATGCCTAAGCACAACTTATTACCAACTACCGTTCCGTCCTATCCCCAACTATGACTCCAAATAGTATGTCAAATAAAAGAAACCCCTCTGATACCACATTGTAACGCCCCAGAACCGGGTGCCACACAACGGGTTCCGCGAGCCCGGTTCGCAACGTGACCTCAAGCGCATTTCCCCAAACTCCAGAGGCTACTGACTAGGAGCGAGGGCCCAAGTCTGATAGTGGGGAAACTATTCCCACATTTGTCCAAGTGTAGCGCACCGAAATACAAAATTAAACCTACAATGACAACGGAAGCAGTAAACATACCCAACTGAAATAACTACAACAGTGGATATAACCAACAGTATATAAGTGATGATGCTACATGTTTCAAGTTCTAAGAAAACAGCCAGAACATGTTATTCGTCAATATAGTACAACAAAACACAGAGTACAACAAAACAAGAAAAACAGCTAGCAGCGTCATCGCGAGCCCAGGCTCATTTCCATGCCCTTTTACTCCACAGCAATAGTCAAGTACCTGTATAGAGACTCTTTCCCCTATCTACACCTACAATAACCTAATCTGTTTGGGCCGAAAAGCATGACCCAAACAGGGTGTGAGAAATATATATCTCAGTAGGCACCCACCAAAGGCTCGTGCCCAGCTGCATGTAAGAATGCAACAATAGTGTGCAATAGTAAAATGCAATAAAGTAAGTAGTACTGACAAGTAGCTAACTTAAAAATTAAACTGCCATTTTATTATTCATTTAATTCATTATATACTAGAAATCACCACAGTGCATTTCTAAACAAGCAGTCCACGTCCTCAGACAAGAAAAACATTACCCACGGGTAAGCAGAACCCAACCCACAGGTATAGCCCTCAGGCATAACATAAATTGCCCCCAGGCGTAGGAAGTGTCGCTCTCAAGCACAAAAGTCAAGCCCTCAGGCACGAAAGGTTTCCCTCAGGCGAAATTAGAACACCCTCGGGCCAAAATAGTGCAGTGCCCTCTGGATAATCATAACAACGCCCTAAGGCAAAATACAAAAACTCCCTCGGGCTAAATAGCTAATCGGGCCATGCCCAACAGTAAACAGAAGTAACAATAAATTTCTCTCAAGGCAATTCAACAACTACTACTTTGAAGGCATACCCTCGGGTATCCTAGAAAAACGGCTAAACAGAGGAACCCACCCCCAGGGTGGTTCTGGATCCAAGCAACGATCCCAAACTGCATTTAATTATCACAATTAAATACCTAATCAATTCCAGGCATTAAATATAGCAACAACCTCACCCACACGACACCCCAACATGGGTTCGTGGCACAAAAACGCACAAAAACCCACGACAGTTAGAAAATAAACACAAAGCCACCTACCTTATTCGACAACGAATGTTATACCTGTATGCCGACTCCAGAAACGCCCAAAAACGGAGTAGATCTGACGAAGAACAAAACCCATTCAAACGTAGTTAACTTACGTTAGGAGAAGAATTTGTAAGAACAGTACCAGGAGAGGAGAGGGCATACCCATGCGGTTCCAATGAAATCGTCTGAAGCGGAAACAGATTCCAGACGAACGCCCGGTGGATCTTCAAAGATCTGACCTCCTCCTTTGGCTCCAAAATGGCTCAAACGCCTCCTCTGCCAAATGAGGAGGCTACTGCCTATTTTAAGCCGAAAAAACAAAGTACACAACATGCACTTCTGAGTACACGACGTGTAATTCTTTCATTTAAATGTTCATTTGGCAGCACCGCCACACTGTTCATCTGTCGACATGAGTACACAACATGTACTCCCAAGTACACGTCGTGTATTGTCGCCCAGCTGGCGGTGACTCCACCGCCTTTCTATTCAAGCATGACGACTGACTACACAGCATGTGAGGTACCACTATAAGGCGTATAGTTAGTTCTTACACCCCTCATCACTGACATGGCTACACGCCCCGTGTACTCATCCCAACATGACCAAAAGTACACGGCGTGTGGACAAAGTACATGATGTGTAGTTTCGAAAATTCAGGAATTTTCCCCTTTTTCCATATTTTCTCAAAAACACTTAAGGAAAAGGAAAAGATGAAGCACGTACCTCTAAAATAAGAGCCGGGTTCTTATAGAAACCATTTAGGAAGGGACAAGTTATAGTTTTAAATTCTTTACATATTTCAATGAACACTTTCTATTTTCTACAATATGAGAGATAGAATGATTATGATCTCTTACAAATTAGTGATAAGATGAATCATGTATGTAATGTTATAAGATATAAGTGATCTTGTAAATTCATTGAACATTATAGGTAGATATGACATAAATCCAGGTGAAAAATATTAGAATGACATAAAGTCATCCTTAACTATCTGAAAGTAACTAAATATATTTTCCTTCTATATATAAGAGATTAAAATCTATTAATTAATCGTTATACTGATGGAAGTTTTAAAATAGATTAGAATGATTTTACATTATAGTCATGCTTTGTTTTCAGTCTCAATGAAGTATCAATGAGTAAAAATATTTCAAAGAAACATGTTTCCTATGATCCTCATATTGATTCAGATTATATAGAATCTTCTTATGCATTATAGAGTCAATTTGGATTTGAAATATTTTCTATGATTTTGAGGTGGTAAATTACATTAAATACTCCATGACATTATAAATTTTTAGTAATATAGTAATGGATCCTGTAAATGAGCCTAGGTTACCCTAATAAAATGTATATGTACTCCAAAAGTTTCATATATTGATGGATTTTTCTCAAAGGAATGAACATATAGTGGAAATATTTTTTATAGAGGAAATGGTGGTGGGACTCTTTACTAAATTATTATCATAGCAAGAGCATGAAATCATGTGAGAGCTCTGAGACATAAGGTTGTTAGTATTTCGCTCTACTTAAAGTGAGAGTTTGTTTGAGGTTGATCCCCAGAACAACTTTTATATAATTAATGATTACTTTTATTAATATTTTTACATATTAATAATCTTTTATTCACATTATTATTTTTTTATTCATTAACATAATATGTGATATTGTCTTAATAATATATATCACAATGAATGGTCTATAAGTACCCATATTTGACTATAAACCAAAAGTTCCACAAGAATATTCATAAATATATTTTATATTACTGCATAAAATCAAATAATGGGAAAAAATGACACATTCAATCAGTGGTATAGACTAATAGGGAAATGTAAACCATTTAACTGTGTACTCCCTTACTAATGGGCAATTATAGTTACTATTGGAACTATAAATTCTAGTAGTAAATACAAATTTATATGTTTCATTAGATTATACAATCTAGGATAATATTCTATGGTCCTTAAACATTAATTGTACTCTTAATGTCTATTAGAACTCATTCTCATAGATGAATTTAGTAAAGTCTGAAGATATATATTCTTTGGAAGGTTGGATATGATGGGTGTATCCTGAATAACGTGTTATTGATGAATAATCTATAAAATGATTTTTTTCATCTATTCCATAAAAGAAATTGAACAATTAGTCTACTTCACAAGAATTAGATAACTTATAGAAATCCATTTCCACGGTGTTCTATTACAAATGTCAATTTCTTAAAAGGAAAAGAAAGATACATCAATCACATAGGTTGATTTCACTAGATTTCAACCTTCTTGATTCGAGATTTTGAGATAATGGTATTATGTTACATAGTTAGTGTTCAAATATTGTTATTTATGGTGATACATTAACTTCTTTTACCAAGGGTGTCTTGGTATGTTTCTAGAAGATATCCTTGGAAATTAGGATACTTCATCTAATTACATTGAGAATGAGGTCTAAAGGGTAACACACTAAATTTATCAAGAACCTCAATTAAAAAATATTATTATTTAAATTTTTTAAAAAATACAATTAATGAACATGGATTAATAAATATTCATGTTTACATGATCTCATATATTTTTCCACTAGTTATTGTTGAAATTTTTTATTACGAGAGTATTTAATATTTTTATCTATTTAGATAATATAATAGTTATTTATTTAATATTAAATAATGAAGAGATATTTAATTAATAAATACATTTTAATTATTCATGGTTTGGTAACTATTGTGTTGGAATGGCGGAACGAGTTAATAGTTCAACAGGAAATAGTATATATTGAATATTATTTGAATAAATAAAATTTAATCAATTCAAAAGTTTAAAAAATTTCAAAAAATAGTAATAATTTTAATATTATCGAATATATGGGGTTTAAGAAGGGATTTAGGAATAAATATTAAGGTCACGTGAAAAATTATTATTTTATAACTCTAGAAATATGTAAACTGAAATATATTTTTTCCTTCTCTGTGGTTGACATTTTTTGTGCACAAATGTATCTGGCGAATTCTATAGATCCCCTAGAGATCTTCCTTCCTCAAGGAATTCTCTCAACGACTGAGTTATATCCTCATCCCCACCACCAAAGTTAATCATTATTGAGGGACTTCTCAGGATGATCAAGGGTGACAGACACACTCGTTAGGATATATCATGTTATCACCTGAAGACACTCATTTTGTTTTTCAGAGTTTCATGGAACATGTGGGGATCACCAATAGAGATATTCTACAAATTTATACTAAAATAAAAAATAAGGTAATCAAAAAAATGGGATTTCAAAATATCAATATTTAAATAGAAGAACTATCATGAGAAAATGAAACTCATTATTTAAACCAAATGTAAATTTATTATAAATTGAACATGAAAATTTCCTCTCCATGTTCTGGGTTATATAATTTCAGTATTTATTGAAAACGATATCTCGTATATTTTATAATGTTAACTATTTATGAAAAATATACTTTATTTATAAAAACATATATGTTTTTTCTTTCCCATGAGTTGGATCATATATTCGCAAAACTATAGAAGGCTTCCTGGAATCCCAAAGGTCCACCGGGGCCTATCAAGGTCATTCACATCAATTGATTATATTCCTATACATAGAGGTCACCAAGTCACCTAAATTAAGAGAGTAATTTCCACTTAATTAATTATATATTCCATCCCTTAGGTCCTATATAACACAAGGGACATAATTATAATAAATATATAAAACAATAGTGGCCAAATCACCATATAAGGTCATAACAGTCCCTCATATCCAATGGAAATTTTTTTAATTCAATCATAAGTTTGTAATTTTCATTAATAATTTATATAATATAGATGATTTTATGTCCCTCAATGGAACAAAATATCATAGTCCATAAAAAATGAAATTAAAATGGGTATGATAAAGGGACCACCAAAGGTCATCCCAAGAAATTCTATTTTAATTAACCACCAAGAAGGTCTCCCAAATCACCTTTAAACCCAAAATGTCGTTTCGAAACCACAAAATTCCATAATCAAGCCATAAAATATAGTAATTAATTTCATTTTTATATATCCAGTTCTTCAATTCAATTTAAAAAACATAAAATTTAGTTATCTATGTAATTCAAAAATGAAAAAATGTCTATAATCTCAACGACCAACCTCATCACACAAAAATGCAGACCGACCACCCATGGAAGATCCATTATAGTCTTTAAAACTCTTCTTGATCTCTAGACTAAAAACACTATATTTTAAATCTATAATTCATGTTAATTTTAATAAAACCCATTATTTTTTCAATATGGTAATGTAACTTCAATTGAAAGATGTGGAATATTGTGCATTAATCATCTCAGGACCTCCTTTATCCGCAATGAGAAGCATAAACGTTATATTGTGTGATTTACATGATTATTTAGTGGAAATCATCACCAATATAAATGTGGGAAAAATATAGAATAATAAATGCCAATAAAAAAGGAGGATGAATGATAAATAATTCATACCTCTATCACTAATGTATTTTCATGAAACCACAAAAACTCTTTGGGGTTGAAAAGGATAAGGGTGGAAGATACCCTCATCGTTTGGATGTGCACATTTGATAATTAATGAGGAGGAGGGTATGGGGTGTTAAATCATAAGGAAACAATTATTCCATCCTTATAAAGAAACATAGGGACCCCATAACATAGTGGTATTCAATACATCATAGAGCATATGTTTCCCCGTAGAATATATCACCTTAATTAAATGAATGTAAATAATATATTACCTAACAATACAATCCCATGATCATTTAGGTTTATTTTTTATAGAATTAGGGGAAAATTATAGAAATATACTATGCCATTTTAAACTAATTGATATATTTTCAAGTGTCTATGAAACTTATTAATCAAAAAAAATGTATTCCAAATCTATCATATATGGTCTACAAATGATACTCATATAGAGTGATTATAAAAAATATTTTCATTCAAATCATAGGGAACTATACATATAAGAAATTAGTTATCCCAAATAATCTAGAATGATAAATATAGTAATAAAAATAGATGATAATAAGTGAGTATAAAAATAGAACTTTTTTATAATCAATGTACATAAAAAACCATACCCATTAAAACATTCATCAATAGAAATGTGTTAGGGGTTAGAACTGGTCCATTATAGTATGTTAATAAAATGATTTTTCAAAAATATGCTAATAATAAAAATACATGAGAGTGTAACAAAGAAATTTGTATAAATATAAAATTATTGAATAACATGGACATGTGGAATTGATATATTCATTCAAATATGTGCAAATCAGTGTATAAGAAAAAATAACCATAATACAAATTTTTCATATTCCAACATGAACAAACTCATTATGTCCTTACTTGAATATCTCATGAGATATAAAATTAAACCAATTCATTAGAGGGAAAAGTAAAACCCCACACTTTATCACACAAAAATATGAGTTACACATGCAAAAAATTCCCTATATAAAAAGTTACCCATGGAATAAAAATTGGTTTCATATTTTTTATGTAAGGAAAACATTCATAATTCCCTAAATAATCATAAAATTTTATACACATGGAAAATTAATGGGCAGCCAATTATATTATGAAAATCTATAGTTTAATAAAAATAAATATTTATAAAAATGGATATGGTATTTACATCATATTGATAATAAATCTATGGTTATGTTGATGATTTCCTATTTAACTAAACAACACAGACACCCTACTACACTGATACCCAAGATAGGTATGAAATATCACAAAAGGTATTCCTTATCGCCATGGTTTTGTGACTAGAACTTGGAATCATAAAACATCAAATAATGGATGATTAATTATAAATAATAAGTGGAGATAAAATATGAACATAAGTTTTCTCAACACTCAAAAAGGGAAGTATAAAAAAATCTATAATGTAATACACATAATGATAGATTAACATCCCATAAGAAACCAAAATTTAATCCATAAATACGTCTCTATAGTTGCTCTTTTGAAATAATTGGACAATAGCTCCACCAATTAGCAGTATCACTCCATTTTCCCATGGATCTAGAACATCCAACAACTCCATGTGTTTCTTCCAATTTTTATATCAGGAATAATAATTTCTAAAAATTGTTGAATTCAAAGTTATGGTGTGTGATATAAAAAGATGTATGGTCTCAATAATTGTTCCACAATCAATGCCATAATAATTAAACCAATAATGATTCATTTTAATTAAAAAAGTTATTGTATATCATTACAATATTTTAAACCAAAAAAATGATTTCACAATAAATGAAAATGAAGATATATAAAACTATAATAAATTAAAATTTTATATAAAATTGTTATATAAAATAGTTTTTCAGAATTAAATAGTTTCACAATCAAGGGAATATATAGTAATTTCAAAAAATCATTTAACTATTTACAACAGTGCCAGAGTAGGTTAAACATGGTAATTGTATCCTCACACTTTATAATAATGATCTCAAATCTGGAAAATTATTCCCCTTCAAATCAATCTAAAACTTAATTAGTGAACCCTTATATGACATCTACACCCGCAAAGGGGAACCCTCTCAAGAATTTGGGCCATAATTTTTTCATAAAATATTGACATCATCATTCCATGTAAAGGGATTAATGGTCAGCATATAGATGACTCAATAACCACTAAACTCTATGTCTAACATTTCTTTCAAACAAAAAATCATTCAAATAGTGGAAAATGAGGTTTTTCCAATCTTTTCAAATTACAGTTTTCGATTTTTCAGTTCTGAACATGAATTTCTAATTTAAAATACCAACAAGTTTTTCACCCATTTATTCTATTTCAATACATAATTCACATGAAGAATTTTTTTCCAAGGATTAACCAAAAATCAATTAATCAAATGAAATTCAAAATAAAGCCATAAATTAAGAAAAATCATCTCCACATTTTTTTTCCTTTAAAATTGGGGGTTTTCACAAACATGACTCCATTTAAAATCACATGTTAATTCTTTAAACATACGTTTTTTTATCAATCAAAAAATAATTTCAATTAAATCTAGATTTTAATGATTTCAATCATAGGGAAGACCATCATGTAAACACCTTCCAATAATCATATGATAAAATAAAACACCAATAAAGAGATCACTAAAGAAGAACGATGATAGGTGAGCATGAAACACACCTAAGAATAAATATCCTAAAAAATGAGTCTAGATACATCAATAAAGTAATTATCCATACCTATATTTGTATGAGATTATGATATATTAAAAGAAACTACAGAAAGGGAAATATATATATTTAGAGTTTATCAAATAATATCAAGGAAACATTAATGTTCAATCAAAAGGGGTTTTTGGAGAGAAAATTATATCTTGAGAACCATCTAAGATAATAATTTGTGTTTGTATTGAAATAAATTGATTAACGATCAAACCATAGAGTTTCATGATTATAATAAATATTTTGAGTGAATTAAAACCGGTGTGCATGAATTTATAAGTATGGTCGCATGGGTAGAAAACTGTGTTCCCTGACAATGGACCCATGTGGGTTGGTCACATTGTTTTTATAAGGAGGTTTTATAATTTTTAAATAAATGTTCATCCCCTAAAAACCCCCACTATCTATGGTTTTACTATTTGGAGGGGACAAAAACACGATTTGAAAAACTATTTCCTATTTTCTAATGGCACATAATAGGGTTCATAGTATTCTTTTCCTAACCACTAGGTTTTCATGAATTGTACACTAATAGTGCATATCCACATGTGATTTAAAAACATTATAATTTTTTTAAATGAACCAAAAATTGGAACCGATATAATAGAAATAAAAGAGGGTCTTGTAATACCAGATTGAAGGAAATGAGATGTTACAACCTCCCAGCTATGAAATAATTTACCCCTATAAATCTAGAAAAGAAAGCTCTAAATCATAGTGGTGAGGACACTACTCTTTCATTAGTGCCTCACACTCCAATGTGTTAGGTGAATCAGATCCATGATGTCATGGAACAAATACCAAGGGATTTTTCCTCCCACAATGTAACTTTATCTCAGATTAAATGTTCCTGTGTGGATTATCATTCACCAATAAATCAGGTTCACCATCAGGATCCACCCAACTCAAGACATGAGATGGTTATAGAGATACTACTAAGGATTTTACACATGAATAACCTTATATATTGTTGTCATCTACATTTAAAGTAATAAAAATTAATACACATTCCCTAAATACTTAAAAATCTCAATATTTAAAACATATTATGGTAGTATATTCCTTATTTAACAACACATTAGTGATCTAAATTGGGTTAAACTCACAAAAACATCTTTTCAACAAATGAAAAATTTAGATGGAATCCACGAAAGTAAACATATTATTCATACTATATTTATAATTTCAACATTATAGGATGAATCAGTTGAATCTTCACCATATTTTTATAGACTACACACATTCGCACCAATGATTATTCAGAAATCTCCAACGAACAAAATGGAAATATACAAGGCTGACCACAAAAGGCTTCAAAATTATCCAAACTAATAATAGTCTTGTACTTTTTTTTGTAGGAAAAATCAATCAGTCTGAAATGATCATCCCAAGCTCAAATTATGTCATGAATTTATGAGAAAATCATGTCCTCAATAATTTTTATATCTTGTTCTACCTAGTAATCTGTCTAAAATTTTTATGTTAGTCCATAATGTACTTTAGATTCCAATGACTCCTTCTGGCCTCTCAAAAACTAAAAAGTAAAACAGGGATCCTCTTTAGGTACTCTCCCATAAGGGACTCTTTAAAACCTTCTAATATAATGTATTCAGAAACATCCAAATTCCTTATCTTTGGTTATATCACGAGTGGGTATAAAGTGATAAAATGTGTTTTGTTGATCTATCAAAACCCATATCACGTTATTATTCTTAAGGGTATGTGGAAATAAAAATAAAATTTCCATATAGATCACATCAGACTTCTATGTCTACACTATAATTGGATAAAGAGAATCTAAAGGTATATTGTTCTCATATTTGACCTGCTGATAAGTATAACTACTAAACAATGTGTTTTTTAAAAAGAGAAAACAATGTTCAGTAGCGTATGTGATAAAAAACACCGAACATAAAAAAATAATGATTATTTAAATATTAATTTTTTAACATTTTGATTGAATTTTCAGATTTGATTACTATTGACAACATCATGAAATATATATTTATTTCCAAAATATATTGATATATTCTTATTAAATAATAAATTAATTATTGGTAATGTATTTTTTCCTTCAAAATATGTTTTCATGAGAACGTATTTTTATTTGTTTAATATTGTAATTACATTATAAAATATTTAAAATTTTATTATATAATAAAAACAAATTTTTTGATATTAAAATATTAAAATTATCTTATGGTGACAATTGTGAATTTTTTTTCTAAAATATAGATATTTCAATGTATAGTGAACAATATTGTTTTTCAATAAAATCGTCATTTATTTTGATAAACTAAGTAAAATAAAATTAACAATTATTATTTTAATTTTATTTAAAGAAAAAAATTATTCTTTAGTAATATAAATTCAATTAATTTCATTTAAATAATCATTATATTGGATTTTATTATAAGTTTATTTTTAGGATTAAAAACACATTTTTCATAAAACAGTTTTAAAATACATTATGTTTCTCCATTATAAATATTTATAATAATACCTAATATAAAATAAAATAATGAAATTTTAATTATAAATATATCATTATTAATATAAATTCATAAAATTACTATTACTAGTTATAGAGTTACTGTGAAAATCAACTTTTCCTTAAAAAAATTTAATTTTCTTAAAATTTCATTCCATTATGCATGGAAATTATACATTAAATTCAATTATTCAACCAATGTTATTTTTTTATAAAATAGATTCCATATTTTGAATCATCATAATTAATATATGTTAATGACATTAACTTAATTTCTAAACAATATGAATAGTATTTGTAGTAAATATTGTTTACCATGATAAATGGATAATAACTTAATTAAGGGTAAAAGGAAATTAACAAAGTCTAGAAACAAAGTAAAGCTATGATTATTCATACATTAATTTAAATTAAATCGATATTATTATTATATATATTACTTTTTGTTTTTAATTAATAAATGATTATGTAATGAGTTAAATAAAAATAATATTAAGATACGATAAATCACAAATTATAATTTTATAAAATATAAAATTTAAATTTAGAAATTATATTTTATTATTAAATTTATTTTTTAAATGAATCCATAATTTAGAAAAAAAATTAAATATTTGTTATTAAATATACAAGACAATGTATTTTTTATGATTTCAATCAAAATTTTTTTTAGGGTTCAAAAACCGTTGTTGTCAAAAAAATGATCATTTCTCAATAAATGTAGATTATTATTTGAAAAGTGAAGAATAAAATATACAAAAAATTATTTGGATATATTATATATATTTTTTGTAATCATTACATCGTATTTTCCAATAAATAAATTTTCATACTTTTTTGAGATGGTCAAAAATTTTGGAAAAAAATTCCCCACACATTTTTCATATAAACCCAACCATACACCCATTTATCATTACTAAAAATCCTTATATCACTTCAATACAACTTCATATCCTATCTATAGTCCTCTGATGGTGACACTAAGCTCTTAAGATGATCCTCCCAAACATTTGGAGTCACACTCTCAAGGTAAGGTTTCTTTTCATTCTCCTATTTATTTAGGTATCTTCATTATCATATGCCATTTTTTTCTAATTGAAAATATTGGGGTATGTACTTAAATATCTCAATTACCTCAACTATTTTTCATTAATTATGCAAGAAATATTTAAATACCGTCAACATCTTCGATGGGCATTCATATTCCCCCATCATGCTACCGAAATTCTGCCGTAATTTTCCATGCCAAATAATTGTTTAGTGATTACCATATCATTTTCCTATCAAGTGTGTTCACCATTATGAACATATAATTATTTAAATGGGTAATAAAATGTATATATTATACAGTACTTAGTCATGGAATAAAATATGATGATAATTAACTAATTTCGTATGATCTATGTGGCTAATATAAACATGATAATGAAATGAAAGTGATAGGAGCACCCATATTTATATATTTCTCCAACATAATGGGTAATTTTTTATTCCCATGAGAAATCCTAAGAGGTATTAGAGAGTGAACCATAAACACCACGGAACATTTTCCATCTTGACATATTGCCCGTTATCCTTGATCTATGTTTATGATTCAACGTTTAACATTATTGTCACATTTTCCTTGTTGAAATTATGTTATCACGTTATAATAAGAATTATTGTTCATGTTTACAATTATAATTTATTTATTCCCAATTGATGTGACAATTTTAGGAAATGAAATAATTTAATTATGTTATTCCATGATTAATCATTACTATTCTTTTTTTCTCACCCTTTTTTATTTATATCCCTAGATTATTCTATGCAGTTATAATAATAAAAGGACATTCTGAACAAGTTAAGGTGGTTTTCAATAAAGATGACGTATTCAATGTTTTAGGTCTTTATGTAATATACCTATTTCTCAATGAAACAAGACTTATTGATACTTTTGTTTTTATTATGTTTAATCATATTTAAAAAATCATAAAATGAAGCGTAATAAATAGGAGGGGTTTTTTAAGAGGTATAAATGGAAGAGTTTAGTTATTTTTTGGATTAGTATTTGAAAACTATATAAATAGAATTAGGGAAAATATAAGAATATGATAACAACTGTAAATTTTTGTAAAGTATAAGTTAAGTGGTTTATCATGAAAATAAATAACTTTTCAGATACTAAAATTGGATGTTAATTCAGTGCAGATGTACATAGTAGAAAAACTAGAAAACAACATGTAAATCTAGACTTGGCTGGGAACTGGTGAATGACAACAAGCCTTGTGGGACACCTAGTTTGAAACTCTTATGTGATATTATTTGGTAAATTCAAAACATCATTACGAGTCATAATTAATGTAACAAAAAATCTCATGGGGGTCACTGTTATGAAATATATCATGGATATCATGGGTTGAAATATAGAAACCCATAAGACAATGAAATACATGTATTTTATAAGTTTTCCAATTATTATTATTGGATTACCATTTAAGTGTTTGATTGTTTAAAAATATTCATCCAATTTTTTACCATTATGATTGTCTCCTTCTTGAAATAAGTGGAATCTAATGTAATTCTTTTAGGGATTATATTATTCATTAGAAATTTATTTTACTGGTTCAGGAATAAAAATATTATCTTATGTTCTAATAATTTAGAGAAAAATATTAAATTATAGTGTAAATTATTTAAAATATAAAACTACACTGGTGAAGATAGTATATTTACTTATTCTAATAGTATATATGGTAAATTAAATCCTTAACTCTTATAAAATAATACAGAATAAAAAATGATTTCGCATTATGATTATTTTAGATGATTTGAGGGACATTTTAACAATAAAATATTTGTTTTTTGTTCATTTAATTTCTCATAGACTTGTTCCCTATCAAACTAAAATAGTTATTTTGTGTTAGATTATTTTCCAGTTCAAGGATTTCACTTCCTAGAGAATTTCTAATATTGTAAAACCTAAATATATGATGACCTTGATACTTTTTTTCCACAATTTTCTTGAGGATATTTTATTATCCCTTTTTAATATGGGGGTCTTAAAAAATATAATTTCATGTTTAAAAGCATCTCATAAGGAGTTTAGGTTTTATTTATTAGGACACAATTTATTAAAGGGGGAGGAATGTAACAGATTGTGTTTTTTTAAATTGGAAATAGTGTTTGATAGCTTATGCGATACAAACCATTAAACAAAAACAAACAATGACTATTGAAATAGGGTTATTTTGACATTTACATTAAATATTTGGATATGAGTGCAATTAACTAATTAATTAAATATATATTTAGGTCTTAAATATATTGATATATAATCAGTAAATAATCCAAAAAATTTTCATAATGACTTTTGTTCTTCAAAATATGTTTTTAATAAATAAATAAATTTATTTTTATTTTATAATTATGTTCTAGAAAATTTTGAAAAATTGATTTATATTATAAATTAATCATTTGATCACATAATTTTAAAATTACGCTAGGTTTATAATTTTTTATTTTTTGGAAAGTATATATTTTTCACCGAATAGTAAAAAATAAAATTTTTCAGTAATATCATAATTTATTATGACACATTTAGAAATATAAAATTCCCAATATTATTCTAATTTTATTTTATGGTAAAAAATAATAATTAATTTTATTTAATTCAATTAATTGTATTTAAATCATCTTAACCCAAGATTTTAGTTTAATTTTATTGTTTGGATTAAAAAAACATTTTTCTAAAGACTATTTTAAAATAAATATGTTTCTCCATTATAACCAATTCAAATAAACCATAAAGAGAAATTATTTAAATGAAATTTTCCTATCATATATATACCATTATTAATTGAAATTAATATAAATAATATAATAAGATATAGTTATAAAGTTGAATAATATTTTCTATAAAAATGTACCTTTCAAAAAAATAATTTTCATAATGCTAGTGGGTTTTATATTAAATTAAATTAATCAAACGACATGAATTTATTAATATAAAATTTATTCTATATTTAGAATCATAATAATTAATATGGGTGAGTAAGGGTAGAATAAATTTTGAACAATATGAATAGAATCTCTAGTAAATATTATTTACCGTAGGAAAAGAATAATGGTTCAATTAGGTGTAAAAATAATGTAACATATACTAGAAGAAAAATAAGCCTAATAATAATAATATTGATATTTAATTTTTATTTAAATTTTTATTATATTAATTCATTTTTTCAATTTATAAATGTTAAAGTAATTAGTTTTATAAAAATTATATTTTGAAATGATAAAACAAAAATTATATTTTTATGTTATATAAAATTTTAATTAAAACATTCATTCTTATGAATTAATTGAATTTTAAATTAAATTATATTTTAATAAAAAAAATTAATTTTTTTTATTAAATATAAATTTTTATATTATTTTTATAGATTCAAAATTAATTTTTATAATTGTTCAAGAACTATTACTGTAAAAAAACTAGCAATTCTCAATTAATGTGGATTATTATTTTTATTGTTAAAATTAAAAAAATTTAAAATTATTTTTATAAAGTAAATATTATTTTTTGAATCAAAACATCAAAATTATCAAATGGGGAGTTTTTCATAATTTTATGAGACAACTAAATATTCAGGTAAAAATTAAATGTGGTAAAATTTTACAATGAGCATTATGACAACATTATGACCCAAAAGTGACTCAATAAATACTATAATGGGTATCTATGATAAAATATATTTCTTATATTGAAAATAATTTTATTTTAGGTATATTTTATTAATTTAATAAAGAAATAATTAATCCTACGAAAACGTTAATTTATTTTATGGTTTTAAAATCATTTCATTATAAACATGACCCATCCTCACATCAGCATGGGTATTATTTTAATAAAATTTCCCCTTGTACTTATAAAATAATTAAAAAAATCATTATGGTCCTAAATAAATGGACACACATGTGTTATGGTTTGTGTTTTTTGTTATTTTTTTATATAGAGTCTAAAAACATTGTTTGAGAAATAGTAGACGACTCCCCAAACTTTTGTGAAATATACCCACCCATGATCCCATTTCTACTGAATAAACATTATTAAATCATTTCATTAATCTTCCCTCCCATCCCTAGAGTCCTACCAAGGATCTACCAAGCACTCAATAATATCCCCCAAACATTTGGGGTCTCAATCTCATGGTAAGGGTTCCCTTATTTCAAATATTTATTCATTATCTTCATTATTATATGCCATTTTCAGTCATTCATAATGTTGGGATATGCTTTTTCATCTCACTCTTACTTTCCATATTATTCTATAATTATGAGAGGCCCATTTAACTCTCATCAATCCCTTCCATGAACATTTATACTTGCCCATTAAGCTCCCAAAATTCCAACGTGATTTTCCATGCCAAAAATTTTTATAGTGAATACCCATAATGATTTAATATAATTGGTGTCCAATTTTATGAATATAAAAATGTTTTCATGGGGGAATAAATGTATTTATTACACACTCCTTTATTATTTAATAAAATATGATGATGATTGAATCCGTTTTTTGTGATCTATATAGCACAATTAAACATGAAAATAAAAAGAAAATGGCAGGTGTGCATAGAATTATAAGGCACTCTAATGCATTGGGTAATATTTTAGTCTCATGATAAATCATTCAAGTGATTTGAGAGTGAACATAATCCATCATTGGACTTGTTCCATCATTATATCTTGGAATTTATCCATGACCTATGTTTGTGATGAAGTTTTTAATTTGTTTCCACATTTCCCACATTGCCTTTATATTAACATCACATATCATGGTATATTTTTCATGTGTATGACTCTCACTCCCTTTTTACTAAATTGATATGACTATTGTCAAACATTTATTACTTTCTTTATGTTATTCCATGTTAATTCCATTATTTGCCTTTAAATCTCAACCATTTTTATGTATGTCCTAAGGTTATCCCATACAGTTTTATGTACGAAGGGAAATTACAAACATGTTAAAGATGTTTTTAATATAGATGATTTATTCTTTTTTTAGAGTTAATATGTAATGTTCCTAGTTCATAAAGACCCTAGTTTTATTAATCTTCTAGGTTTTATTATTTGTAATATTATCAAATAAATCATGATATAAAGAGAAATAAAAGAAAAGTAGTTTTAAAAACAATGAAAAATTGTTTGGAAATGCCATATCCCATACCTAACCACAATAATCATCTCCACTTATCATATAATGTCCTCCAGGTTACATGGTGTAACTCATAATATAAATTATAGAAACCATCCATTACATCCATTATTATGGGAATAGTTACAAAAAAGTATTTATAAAATCATTTTATTCCATAATAAGAGAATATCCATGCACTATCGACCTCCCAACTATAAGAGTGTCCCCAATTCCATATAATTCATCATCGTGATGGTGTTCTAGAAAAATAATCTAAAGAATAGTACAGATAAACTGACCACTTCTCAAGACAACCTTAACCTCCTTATCCCAGACTACCAGATTAAAACTACCATAAAACACTCATAATGATCCCTATTATAATGATTCATACATGGAATGGGTTTATAGTTTTGTTTTTTATAGGATAAGGAATATGATTTACCATCCTTGTGGTGTAGGAAATGACAATGTCAAAATATGTTACATACACCTTCTAGTTCCTCTTATAGAGGTTTTGATATTTTTTGAGAATATATAAAACAATTTTTTTATTATTATAATAAATGGTAAACCATTATCCAAAATGGTAATGTCACAAAAATTTAGGAATATCAATCACAATTGTGAGTTTGATATCATGGGTCATAGGATCCTTCTCATACGTCCTAGGTTGTCTCGATCCAGAGGCTACGACATGATCCTCCAGTATAATAATGATTCCTAAACCCAAACATCGTGCATCACACAAACCACATTTCCCTTCCTAAATAGTGGAAGAGTCAAATTATCCACATATGTATATATATTTTTAAACTCTATGAAATAACTATAAAATGTTTTAGTATATATTAAATTCACTCTGTTCCAAGTGAGGGAGGTTATTAGAGAATCCAACATTGAGAAATCTTTGACCAACATTTGGTAACAACCCACAAAGACTACATTTGAATCTCAAAATCTTATATGGTTTCTCCCTTTCGATAATAGCATTCAACTACTCGAGATTGACTCAGATTCCCTATTCTCAAACCACATACCCCCAAAACCTCACTTCCCAAATACAAAAATTATATTTTTATAGAATAATGTAGATTTTATGTAGTTCCATGATATTTAGGACTCATACTAAATTATACAGATGATCCTCCTCATTCTTAGAGTAAATGAAGAAGGAATCCACAATGACTACTATGAAATAGTTAATATACTCCTAGATAATCTTATTAATTAATGATATGAAAATTTCAAGAGCATTGATTTGAAAAAATTCCTTGAAATGATACTCATAATGTTTATACGTACAATTAATTTCGGTATTCTGAATGTGTGATTCCATTATTTCAGACTTATTATAACCAAACCAATGACCAATCTTTAATAAATACCCTTCCCATTTCAATTGATTAAATAGATCATCAATGTATGGTATTGTATACTTTTTCTATACCATAACACTATTCTATTTTTGGTAATAAAAATATATGAGAAGTGTTATATCATATTTACTCATAAAGTGAACAAGTACTGGATAATGTGACACACTATGACATATAAATACCTTATCAAATAGATATCCTACTGAATCTTTAACCATTTCAACACTATTGGTTCCAAAGAAAAGATATAATAGAAGCCATAAAATTACCAGGCATTGAATCAAAAAAATAAGTATACCAATATTATTAGTTTAAGACTATTGAAATCTGAAAGAAACCAATTAGGAAATTTGATGAAAACTAGAGGGAGATCATCAATCAAATATTCTATCTCTAAATTGAAACCAAACACTGATTTAACCCTGAGTAAATTCAATGTATATGATCCATATCTACCAAAACTCATGTCCCATTATCCCATAAAGGCACAAAACACCCCATCTAAGATGGTAAATAAGACTTGTCTAAGATAAATATCAATTGGATAGTAGTTAGTAATCATGGAAACCATCCCAATGATAATATCAAGAAGATTCATAATAACAGGAAAAAAGTATAGATATGATAAACTTCTGTTAAGGTTAAAACATCATCAAGACAATAGGGACCCTATAGTATCTTGATTTTAATAGTAATTTTAATACAAACCACATAAAACAAAACCTCAAGAAGAATATTTTCCATTTTTTAAAAAACAAGTCAATATAAAATACATAGATGAACCGGTATCAAATCAACCAGTCTTTAATGATGATGTTATAGTGATGGTACCTCTCCCACTCACTTGAAATATGCCATCTTCCTCTGGAGACTAATCCCTTAAATAAAGAATCTCTGTTTAGTATTCCTATAAATGAGAACCATTATACCATCAATATCATAATTTCACTGTATATTTTTTTGGATGTGATGATCTCATTACACTACATGGTGTAGAAATTTTTTTTTGCACTTTTATTGATTTCCCACAGGACTATATGAACTATTAATATTTTCATCCCAAGTACACACATGTCTTGAATTACCCGTGATTTCATGATAAATTTAACTCAATGGGAATCTTATGAGAATTATTTATGTTTTGGAATATTTTTACTATCTAGAACCACCATGTATCTCATAAGATTTCCTCTAACCACTAAATTTTTTATCCAAATATCCATTGGGAGAAAAAATAACTTCAGTTGACTAGGACTTAATTTCAATATCAATCATAAACAACAATTCACTATCTAGAACCTAAATTTTTGAATCCATATTCAATATGAAAACCAGATAATTGATGTCACAT
The DNA here is from genome assembly GCA_963277665.1 of Viscum album. Classification (NCBI taxonomy): domain Eukaryota; kingdom Viridiplantae; phylum Streptophyta; class Magnoliopsida; order Santalales; family Viscaceae; genus Viscum; species Viscum album. Next base: position 62,159,446 of record OY728165.1, on the reverse strand, counting down.
CAAAGAACCATATATAACATTGTTTCCATAATCTTCTCAATTTTCACAACATTATGAGAATAATGTAAAATCTTATAATAGATGTTTGTGTACTGATTCAAAGTAATTCCAACCCACTTGAGTTTGAGAAACACTATAAATTTATCTAAGACCTATGATTCTCGATATAACAAAATATTAAGTGAACTATAATTTCTTTCCATTACAAAACCTTATGTTTCTTTTGTATCACTATCAAATCCCACCGTGTCCTACTAGGACACTCCATCATAATAGTAATGAATTTCACCTTAATCGAATCAATTATTTCCATAATCTCAATTATATGTTATATATTTCCACACTAGTCCTCAGACTATTGAGGACCATTAGAACCTTTGAAATTAGGTGTCTTATAGGGAAGGAACTCTTGATCATGAATCTAAGTTCATCCCTCTAAGGTTCAAAAATTGGAGTCTGATCATAAATGGGTTACAGTGCCTATCACCTAGCAAGGACATCCCACACCACAATCTCATAAAGTATCTGGTCTACTAGAATAATTTCATCACGAGTATCTCTATAATATTCCTCTTAAGTATTATTAAAATATATTCCTCGAGTCTGGATGAAACATATCATCAACTAGAATCACATATGAAATTAGAAAGGATACACAAAATAGTAACTCTGATAAGAGATAATAAAATATAAATTTTATTGGGAATAAATTTATGATTTTTATTTTGACATACCCATATAAAATCATAAGAAAATATAATAATTATAAAAAAAAATCCCCAAATAAACTTTTCACAAACACATAAGGTGACTTAAGGCCCGCAACATTGACAAATTGACAAGAACTCACTTGTAACTACCACAAAAGTCCTATTAAGGAATCCCAAGAGACATAATGACATCATAGAATGATGTTTAAACTTATATCTAATACACAATTGTCCGGAAACATCCATGATACCCTACTACCATACTACTAAGGCTAGGACTACCATATCCCGAATGGAAATCCTGATCTCTATGGGTTGGTGACTAACACCTAGTATTATACAAGATTGTACAGGGAAATGATTTTTTCCACTAAATGATGGAAGATAAAAGATACAGTTCTAGATGATAAACAATTCAATGGATAAGTACCTTAAAAAATTTGGTAAAATTGTACCTAGAAAGATAGATAAAAACACAATGGAAATTGGAACATTAAATATAAAAAATTCTAAAAAATTGATTTGGTATAATAAGTGGAAAACTACTCCACCAATAACCATCATCACTATATGATCTCAAGGATCAAGAAAAACCACAAACTTTATTTTTTTAATTCTATTTTATTGGAACCCACATTATAAATTATTTAAATACTCAATGGAAAAGGTAGGTTATGGGATATAAAGCCCAGTAGACTATCATTTGAATTAATTCCATAAAAATTAAACAAATTATTAATATTTTTAATTAAACCATGAATTGTATATCATTAAAATATTTTAAACCAAAACATGTCATCAAAATCAAAGAGGTGTATGATATAAAAAATAGGATGAAATAAATGATTTATATAAAATAATTATACAAAACAGTTGGCATGAAATAAATATTTTCATAGTAAATTGAATGTCTAATTGTGAAAAAAAATCATAATTATTTTCAAGATCTATACTTTGAGGTAATTTTGGTAATATGATCCTCATGAATCTCAATAAAAATCTCATCATAATATGGGTGTGCGCCCTCAACTTAATCAACACCATAATCAGGGAAACCTCATAGACCATCATCACACCCAATGGAGAACCCTCTAGGGAATTCATGGGACAATTTTTTTGTAATAGTTATAATCATCAATCAAATTCTAGAGAGACCATGTCCTAGCGTGCTTTCCCTAGTTACATATAACTACCCAGGATAATGTGCATGTAAAAAACATCCGATAAATCATGGTAAAATTAAATATTTCAACTTAATTTAAACTATTATCTCCTAGATTTCAGTTTTTAGAAACTCTTTCTTAATTCAAATCCAAAATAGAGGTTTTCATTGAATCATTCCATTTAAAATCATTTTTTACTATAATCTATTTTTACAAGGGTTTCAAAAAATTAATGATAAATACAATTATAAAATAAATCCTTCATTTTCCAAAAATTGAATACAAATTTCAATTCGCTTAAAATTAGTGTTATCAAAATTTCTATTAGATTTCAAATCATACATAAAATATGTAATAATAATTGGTTTTTATGAATTAAAATTTCATGTCAATTCAATTTTGTAGTTTAAGGATAAATTATTAATAATAGATTACAAAAACTGCTTATATTCAATCAAATATTCATTGAAAAAAGTTACAATGAGGTCACCAATGAAGTATTAGGTGAAAGTGATCTGTAAATAATATATAATCAATATAGAAATTATATTAGATCCATAAATTACATAATCATATAGTTCTATTAATGTAAGAGAGAATGATATATTAGAAGAAACTAAATGATATGTGATCCCCATACCCAAATAATATTGAATGAGATTAATGAATCATTATCCAACATGAAAAGTTATTTGAGTAGCCAAAATAACCTCTTGGGAGCCTTCCAAAACAAAGGTATCATGTTATGATTGAAATAGTGTGATTAGGGGTAAAATGATGTTTTGAGGGATATTAATAAAAAATATGGTGGAATGAAAACATTTTTGCACAGTTTTTTCGGTAGTTCCTCTTTTTTAGAAAAAGAATGAACCCTCAAAATGAAGTATTGACAGTAGGTGGCACTATTTATCCTAGTAGGGTGCATGGTTTTTTAAACAATGCACAAACAATGAAAACAGTCACTGTATGTGGTTTCATGGTTTTTATGGGATGTAATCATAGTTTATAAAATATATGAACCTAATCCCAGTGGATAATAATAGGGAACACTATTTTCTTTCCCAATCCACATGGTTTTCTTTAATCATGTTGCAACCAGGAACAACCCCTTAGGCTTCAAAAACCATCAAATTTTTTCTAGAAAATACTCAAATGGATAAGTTACATAAAATAAATTTAAACCAGGGTCATGGAATACATAAAAAAGGTAATAATATGTTACATATCTAATCAATTGATGTACAATATCACAGTATAGTCTCGTTAAAAATTGAAAATAGGGTATCCATAATGGTATGTAGTTGGAAGAAAATTTATTCCTAATAAAAGTAGATGGTTTGGATATAAAATGGTATTAAGGATTAGTAACCTAATAGAAAATAAACTTTCATAAGGTATTAATAGATATAAAGTGGATGGTTTCTTTTTATTAATATCCTGGATCTCGAACAAGACATATTAATGGATAATTACTTAATAAAAAACTGTTTAGGAGTTTTTGAAAAAATCAAAATAGAAATAAGACATATTTTGGATATTTTTAAAATAATTTTATAATAAATAATTTATAAAATAAGGAAATGAATAATTTATTTTATAATTCATGAAAATGCATGTAGAAGGTTCCATATACAGAAATAGACAATTTGGAATGATATTTTCACATAAATATAATAAAAGTGATTATTATATAAAAATAAATCCCCTAAAAAAGAATGATATCTTTTTTACAAAAAATTTTAAGGAATATATATGTAGTGTAAAATGAATATTGGTAAAATATTGAGACATAGATACAGAAATTTGGAAAATAATCCGATTATTATGGACATAGATAATTGGAGGTTCCTGATTGCAAAAATAGAGGTTGAGTCAGTTTCTTTATAATGGAATAATAATGATCCAAATAGAAGATAAAATTCTGAAGTGAAATACAAAAACCAAAAAATTTACATTGTAGGAAAAAATATTAAATTTATTTAGAATCAATGAGAGCAAAAGTCCCTATATGGATTATTAATCAAAATTAATACATATGTTAAATTGTGATTAATGAATAAAACCTTATAAAAACTCTCATCAGAGAATCAATAGAATATATTTGTGATTTTATGAAATTGAAATCCATGTATCAAAATATATATATATTTATTATAATTTAAGTCAATAGGTTTTTTAATACACTAAATAAGATAAATGATTATGTGAAATATCCATCATGTCTCAAGGAATTATAAATTATGAAAAATAACATTTACAAAAAAGGTATCTTTTTAATCAAATAAAATTTAACAAAAGATCATCATATGGATCATAAAACCCAATGAATTACATGAATATGGTACAAGAAACCCATTAGATAGTAATCAGACCATATCAAATTCATCATGTTTCACAATATGAAATATGTTTTATGAAAATTAATTTTAGTCAAATAACCCCTTACACATATTCCAAAATACCAGAATAGTGTTTCAATATCATAAACCACTTAAAGAAAAATAATAATTACCCATTTATAATGAATTCATATCCCTAATTTTTCATTAACATTATTTTTAATTATTCAATGCATATCTACTAGTTAGTTATCATCTTTTTTTAAATAGTGAGTGTGACTAATCTTGATTATTTTGAAAAGCTTTCATATTAGAGATTATGTTCTAAATTTTTCTAATTTACTTGGAAATTACTAGATAATAAAATGAATTATAATATCTATTTTTTAAATATTTATATTTAATAATATCATTCATTGGGAAATTTTAATGATTGTTAATGATGAAATCAGCAATTATGACGTTAAAATGATTTTTAACAAACATAAATGGGTATCTTAGTTAATGATTTTAGTATTAACAATAATATGATTGAATAAATATAAAATAATTATTTACATTTTAATCCCATATATTATTAATAACTAATTTACCATATTCATCTATCACATTATGTGAATTAATTATTGACACAGGTTGTTAGACAGACATAAAAATTAACACAACATAATTAAAAGTAACGTATGGTTATGAAAATGGTTTCATTTTGAATAATATCAATATTAAATAAGAATAATGATATTATCTAGACATTATTATTTAATTGAATAAATTATTGACCTTTTTATTAAATAATAATTGAAAAGATGAAAAATTTGATTAGATACTTTTTGGAGAGAGTAGCACACACAGACACAACTATGTTTTTTTTGTTTTCAGTAATAGAAATGGGGATTGTTGTTTAATAGTTATCTATATATAATAATAATAATAATAATAATAATAATAATAATTTTATTATATTGTAATGGGAATGGTATATTTGTTAATGTAATAAAGAAGAGAAAATAAGTTATATAAAAAATAGTACTCACATTAAGGATTTCGTCATTACCATTGATGAAACCATTGAAACATAAATTTAATGAATACTTCATCCTAATATAATCAAATGAATGTGAAAGAGGATTATATTGTATGGAAATAAGAATTTATTAACATGGAAAATGAAAATTTTTTGGTCTTGAAGGGGAAGTGGGAGGCCCTATTTATAAATGATGAAAGTATAATTTTTGTGATTATTTAGTCATAATATAAAGGGAGAAAAAGTTTCAATTATAAAAAAGACTAAAAATTGAATATAACATATTAGTGTCAAAATTTGATTGGGATAAAATAGAAAACATTATTACAAACAAGTTTTTTTAAATGTTTTCCCTTTCACCCCTTTCGTTAACCCTTTTTACCACTTTTTGATTTTGCTGCATTAAATATTTTTTACAGAAGTTATTAATTTCTTATAGATAAAAGTGGCCCTTATTTATTTCATTTGACCTAAATATTAAAATTTTAAAATAAATTATATTAGATACATTTTTTGTATAAGAAAATTAGAATTTATTAGTAACATATTAAACTTATAAAGAACATTTTTTTGAAAAAAATGTGTTTTGAAACATTGAATTCTTCTTTAGGGAAAAATTAAATGTTTATTTCATTTCAATAAAATATATATTATTAAAAATAATCTCCATTAATAAAATATGCAATCCAATTTTTCCTGAATAAAAATTAATTAAAAGGAAAGACTAAAAACAATTTCTTCTACTCAAAAATGTTACTTATGTTAATATAATATTAATCATTATTTTCCTAAAATTGAAATGTTATTTATAAAGGGATATTTTTACACCTAAAAACTATTTTATTAGTGATTTTTTATTAACTCTAAGAATTATTTATATAAGGATAATGTACTAAAAGTTATAGTATTAATCAAATTGTATTCTCACTCTTCACCTTAAAATAAAAAAATTGATAAAAAATATAAACTTTTCTACCAATATAATTTTGAAATTAAAAATTTAATATAGATATTGCTTTTAAATATTTCAAATTATAAAAAGTATAAATTAATTTTTTTGAAAGAACATAACAAATATAATGAAATTACTTTTTATTAAAATAATGTCATATTTTAACATTATGTATTATTGATACTATTCCATATGAATTATTTTTTTATAAATATGGTTTTCAATATTATGATAACAATAATTAAAATTGGATGTTTAAATTTAATAAGAGATCAGATTTTTATTTTAAAAAGTATAATACTATTTAATCATATATGTTAGTTGTCCTATAAATGTAATTTTTTTGAATTGATTACTGTATTTAAATTTAATATAGTTCTAATCAATATTTTTTTGTTAATATTAATCAAATATATTGAGGACTATTTTAGTGTAGTTTTTTTATTAAAACTTCTACCAAACATATTGCGATTTTAGAGAAAAAATATATTTCAAAATCTGAGGATATTAAATCACCCCACATAAATAAATTATTCCCACAAAATTTTAATTATTATTCACTAACGAAATATGTTAAGGGGTCCATATCAAGCTCAAGTTATATCTCTTTTTTATTTTCACACCTCACTACTCTTTATATGACTAGGATTTTATTTTCAATAAATATTCTTCTTTTAGAGTTTATAGAGACATACCCATCACACCATCATTTTCATTTTCATTTTTTTTAAAACAAATACAACAACAAAAAGGATATAGTAATGTGAAATTAAAATAGTTTAATTTATCATAGGAATATGAGAACTCAATACATATATTTCTTCTATATTGACACCTAAAATTCGTCATATGATTCTCTCATATCAACTTTAATAAAATTAGACCAACCTATCACAAATTCAATTTAACCTAGTTTATCAATGGTTAATTTCATTTTAGAAATTTTAACCAAAATCATAGTCCAATTCCAATACATATAAATCCATCATATTTTTTAATATATAATATTATTAACTAAAGGTAATCCCCTATGAGTGTATAACTAGGTGTATAGTCTTAGGAAAACACATACAGCACTAGAGTGACGATTGAGTTGATACAAAACCAGTATTTTAATGGGTGATCAACCATGGGTGAATCTGTGTCATTCGTTCATCTATATTCCAATATCCACATAATGATTGTTTTCATAGATAACTAAAAATAACTATATAAACCAAAATTTGATAAATTGTCATGCATGTAAACATATCCCTTATACTATTACCTATTTTTTCACTAATATTATATTATAATAATCTATAAAATATGCAATATCACCTCAACACACCTAAATGGATATCTGTACCATTTAAATTATGATCAACCTTAACTTAATTAACGTTGAATACATTATAACTTCTAAACTATCCTCAAAAGATAATATCATAATCTCAAATTTTATCTAAAACCTTCCATGATACAAACTAAGAAACCTCATGGATTTGAGTATTTTAGTTAAATGGATTTAAAAAAATAATTAAAATAAATTCTCATTATATTTTATGTTTATTGTTTTTGTGATTTAAGAAATAACATTATTCTAAAAATACATGATTTTTTCAACTAATGTATATTCATAAAATTATATTGTCAACTCATAAATTTATATGAATTAAAAAATATCATCATAAAATAATCCATAATAGATAATATTATATACATGAAAAATTTATTACATTTCTTCATAATTTTGGGAAATATGAATATATAAATGGGAAGCTCTTAAAAGATCAGTAAGTGTAAACATATAAAATAAGAATCAATGACCAAAAGTGAGGAGAAAATGAGAAAATTGATAAAATGAGTGTTTCAAAATAAACCATTCCAATGTAAACACAGTTATATAGTCACAAGTGAGGCCATAATATATGGAAAATTTCAAGGCATTAAGAAAACGTTTATTAAAACCGTCGAAAAATCATAATCCTTTAGAGAGAAACATATAGAAAAAAATGAACAAACTAGAATGAAATAACATTGAAATGAATAATGAAGATATTCTTATAATGATGGAATAAACAAAACATAAAAAAAACTTTGTGAAAAAAAACATTTTTCCCATTTCCTTTTAAGAAATATCATTATAAACAAGATAAATTTTTTTATAAAACTCATTATCTACATGACTATGAAAAAAATCATTATGTATTTCCTTGAATATCTCATGAGAGATCAAATTAAACTAATTAATTTGATGTAAACACAGGAAACTACATATTATCATCCATACACATGACTGCTACTTGAATTCCATCACTCAATATATAGAAAATATACTATATAGAGAAATGGTTTTCATATCTTTTACATGTGGAAAACATTCATAATTTGATCAATAAAAATAATATGATATACCCATGGAAAAAAAGATAGGTTTATAAATATATTGAGTAAAACACAGATAAATATACTTCAATAAAGATATGATATAACATTGTATTTTGAAAAATAGATAACGCTTATATGGTTTATTCAATTTTTTTAATCAGTCCATGCATGAAAACTTGTTGAACACAATTCAATTATAGAAGTCGAAAAAATTGTCTTTACAATGGAAAATAATTATAATTAATGTTATTTATATTCATGGTGGATTGTTAGGAAAAAAAAGTTATTTATGTATCACACCCATAATTAAAAAAACAATTTAATAATCTTTCCATTGAAAGAAATCACATTTTATAATTTGAGGAATATCATTAATAAATTATAATAAATAACTAATTACATTGATGTAGAAGAAAATAAAATCATATGAAGTTATTAAAAAATCAAATTGGGAATAAAAAATTTCCATGATCTCTATAAATCATTTTTAAATATATATTTTAAAATTGGGAATTTCTATTAAAAACCATTAAAATATATTGATTACGTTTGATATTATTAATAAAATTATGGAATTTCTTGTTCACACAAAAATAATTAAATTGAATCATTTCAAAAAACATTCTATTCATAAAATTCAATAAAATTGATTAAAATTTAATTGTGAAGTATAAATTAGTATAAAATTAATATAATTCAATTATTGAGGCACATATAATGACATTCTAAAAATATTACAAAAAATATGGACATAGAAAATGTGTTTGTCGACTCAAAAGAATAGATATTTTTAGATTGTTTACAACAAGAAAATAATAAGCCAAGGTAGAGATAATTTTTTAAGAAGACAAATAAAACCCCAAAAATAAAGGGAGGTAGATAAAACTATGGAGGCCTTTGAACCCATTATCATACAAGTTCCTTAGATATATTATAATTCATAAACCATCCCGATTTAAAATTTAGATTGATGAAAAACACATAATGTATTTGTAATTCCTGAATAAAAATAAAACAAAAGGATTCCCAAGAAATTAACACTGAAATATCATACTATATTGATATTAATTATAATTTAAGGTAATACGTTAGTTAATGAACCATATAAAGGAAATGATAATAAGTAATATCAAATATGTATTATGGTATTTAATAATTGGAACCAATAGACATTATAAATTTTATATAATTTGGATCCAAATCCATTTAAAAGGAGAACATTATATTTCTCTTAAAAGATGATTAATTATATAATTATTTTAAAAATTGAACATTTTATAGTAATAATTTCATATTATTATGGTTCTTAATGGGAAATAATTTAAATGAAATTAAATTTTATAGAAAAAACCCTTACCGAAATTCACAACTTCCATTAAAGAACTTAAATATATTTTATAATAAAAATAACAATCTTAAAAACCATTTTATGAACCTTATTCATATAAATAACCATTTATAAACTTTATTTATGTTCCTTAATTATGAAATCAATGATTATAATGTTTTGGTAATTTTTATGAATTGGTATTGGTATAATAATTAATATGTTTAATATTAATGTTACTATTACATAAGGAAGAAAATATAATTTCAAACTTGTTTATATAATAATTAATTAAAAAATGAGTTTTCATAGGCTTACAAAAGAATATATTATTTTATTATTTCATTTTATGGTTACAATGACCAAAAGATGAATATTCTTTAATTAATGGATGAATGAGGTTATGAAATTTGTTTCTTTTAGAATTTTATAATAATTTAAAAATAAAAATGATATTATTTTGATAATTTTTTGTTTTTGATTACTTATTTTGTTAGAAATCAACAAATTAGGAATTAACTATATCAAAAAATGGGATATGTTATAATGTTGAGGTGTTAGTCCATGTATACATGAATGATGTTTTCATTTTTCTAAATATAAAAATCGAATGGTAATTAATTGTTATTACCACATAATAATAAAAAATTTATAAGAATTTTTATTATTTAATTATCAAATCATTAGAAAATTATATTTAGTAATGTCAGAATGAAAATAAATGATGTTTGGGGGGAAATGGTTCTCTTGTTGAGGACTTGGTATTTCCCAGGGGGAGCGCATTGGAAATGTCATGTTTAGAAAAATTATTGTGAATTGACGTTAAATTATGTGAAATATGATACTATCAGAATTAAATAGGAAATATGTTTTACCATTAAAAAAAATTTATATTTGACTTCAAGGGGGGTTGAGTGGTAACTATGATAAATGTTCTAAATATATTTTCGTGCGAATTTATAAATTTATAATAATGGCATCACATGTAACACATGTGAAGAAGACTCCAAATTGTATAATATCAGATTGGGGATAGTATTTTCTCATGAAAAAACTAAACCACTAAATTTTAATTTTTTTAAAAATTACGACTTTTACCCCTTTAGTTAACCCTCCTTACCCTTTATTATATTTTACTATGGTAACAATATTTTACCTAAGTAATTTAATTTTATTCCAAATATTGAAATGGAAAATATTAAATGATATCAAACCAATAATTATAAATAAAATTTAAAATCTATAAGATAATTTTATTTTCTAGGGAATTTTATATTAACATTATTGCATGTAATGGAGAAAACCACATTTTTTGGAAAATTTTATTTCTATGATAAAATTATAAATGTCCATAATTTTAATGATATATATTGGTTTATGTTAAAAAAGAAAATTATTTTTAGATTTTAAAGGAAGAGAAAAATGAATTCTAATAAAATAATATATAAATAAAATAGACTGAATACCTTTTATATTTTATAATATTACTTATGTTCATAGAATATAAATCATAGCTATTATAAAATATAAGTTATATTTAAATATAAATATATATACTCCTTAAATAATAAAAATATAAATTATAGTTTTTTAAAATGTCATAGGACATGTTTATATAGGATAATATCTAAAAATTTACAGTTCTGGTAAAATTTTATTTTCATTATTCACCTAAAAGTCTAATATTTCTAATGAATTACAGAGAATTATACATTGAAAATTCTAAAATAAAAAATTTAAAAAATTAATTCAATTTATATAAATTAAATTCTAAGATTTATAAATTTAGTTCATAAATTAAAATAAAAAATAAAAAAATAATTTCCATTATTGAAAATGTGGATTTTTATCATTTTTTCTTGATATCATTCCATACAAATTTCAAATTTTATGATTGTAATATTATATAATATCATATTATTCAATTAAATGTGGTCTAGTTGATTTCAATACACATCAAACTGTTATATCAAATACAATAATACAATTTTTTATTTAGGTAATTTATCCTCTAAAAGTTAGAATATTTAATAGATTACTATGGTTTTATTTATTTTAGGTTTTTTTATAATTATATTCAATAATATTATTCTAATACATCTTGGATATTATTTTGGTGTTTCCAATATAATATTATATTTATTATAGTACTAATTTAAAAAAACATATATTCCATCATCTATTAGAATTATATATAACCTCCCTTATAGATCCCTATAGGCCTGAAATACCATAAACCATGCTAAAGACCCTAAATTATAATTAATTTATAATGGGAGTCCATAGATACAACTTAACATATATTGAATGAATGATGTAGTTTCCATCTCCATTTCTAGAAACCAACGGCTCCACCACATCTGTTTTGGACACAATGTTCAGATTGGTTCCTCTCCCAAGAAGCATGACAAACCCATGCCCCACACCAACATTCAATGACATTAAAATACTCACCACGATATTCCCCTACAATATTATTCTTCTAATGGCAGAGCAGGTAGACAAAATAAATTTATATATCCACCCATCCTTGATGTGATTTTCCACCCAAGAACATGAAATACATCACATGCCTTGATCCATATAAAAAAAACATCCCCATGGTATCTAAAAACCTGATATCCTTATTTGAATACCATTTCTATTAAAATAACCATCACAAATGTAAAAAATAATAAACAAATTTATGAGATATTGATATCTCATAAAGTAAAAGTTTCATATAATCCCATAAACATATAACTTTTTATCCCTGATATAAGGCCCCATATCTATGTGGATTGACCCTTTGTATGTTTCTAAAGGCTTAGTTTCTTAGAGGAGGCTCGAAGAATGTCTTGAGTAGTTTGGTTTCTAGAAGCTAGAAGCATCAAGCTTTCACATTTTCTAAATAATTTACAAAATGTGTAAGCAGGTTTTAGAACATCAAATATATCATGGTTTTAAAAATAAATAAAATAGAAAAGCATTGTGTTTTTCAAAGAAATGAAACCTTGAGTATTATACACTATGAATGGGGTTTATAGGTGGTGTAATTCCTTTCTACTGTGTTGTTTAATCATTTTCAGCTGGTCCTCTCATTCATAACCCTATGACTACAGCAGATCTCCCTCTCATTCAATGTGACCATACAACCCCACCTTTTTTGTTTTGGGGATTCCATTGTAAAAGATAGATATATATATTACCTCATTTGATACCTCATTAATACAATGTACGTTTAGCTATTTTCTTACAGCCTCTTAGATCAGTTTCCTATGGTTCCTGTTTTCCATGTGATGGAACTTGATATCCATATTTTAAATCAATTTTTGTTGTTGTTTTCTTGGTGTGGTTGTGGTGTGTAGTTCTCATGTGGATGTAATTCTATAGGGAGACATCATTAGGGTCCATAGTGTTGGTATGTTCTCATGTGAAGAACATTGACACCCTTTTTTGGTAGGTGATGCATTGCTTATATTTTTTTTTCATTAAATCATAGATCTAGGACGATTTATCCTTTGAATTGTAATCAAATTAACCAAATAATTATGGAAAATAGCTTAAAGAATTTGTATCCATCGCATGGCGGTGTTATTATTTTTACTCATATAATGGTTTGCTTGTAGATTTTCTTGATAGTGTGATAACAATTATGTTCTTTTTATGCTAGGTTAAGAATGTGAAATTGGTAAAAAAATAAATAAATCACGAATTAATTGATAATTAATTGGGTAATTGTTTAAAGTGGTATATTTAATGAATCATGTTATTGATTTAATTTGATGGTAATTAAATCGATACATGTGTACATGATTAATTTAGTTGGATAATGAACCTAAAGTATTATAATGATTGATGATATAATAAATAAAATCATTGTAAATTAATTGATTTATTTATTTATGATAGCTTGAGATAGACCGTTTCATAGGTTGCCTATAGCTGGAACATGAGATTGATGAATCTGTTAATTCAATATGGAATAATAACTGGTTCTATGATAAAATATAATTCTTTGGTAGGGCATGATTTTCCCAATTTCTTATAATGTCTATGTGGCTGTGCTTTAGAGTAGTGAAAGTTTTTTGTGTGTGAATGTAAAATGCCTTATTTTTTTTTTGTCCAAGAGACATGTTTCATTATTGTTTTCCAACTATGTGTGATTTGAGATGATCCTGGGATGGATAATCCTGGAGGGATATTGTGGAGTATAGAGAAATGAATTCTAGATGTGATGTGAGACAAAGATGGGTGATATGAGAGATATGTTGTGGTATGTTGGGAAGGGAGGCCCCGTTGTTATTGTATAACATGATTCATATAGTGGAAAGATGCATTGGGATATAAATTAAGGTGTTGGGTTGGACATAGAATATGATAAAATTAGTTTATTCTAGTATTACCCGTTGATATGAAAGTTGGATTCTTTTTTGAATGTGTTGTTTGTATAAAGGCTAGTTTGTTTATCTAGTTTCCTTTTCCCACTAATTGAAGAAGATTTATGTTCTTGGTTGTATTCTTTTTTGGATAGCTTATGATATTTTTCTATAGTACCTAGTAATATGGAAAGTAATTTTAGTAAATGAGTAAATTTTTAACCCATCTGGTTGGAACTTGCTAGGATTTAATCGTAAGGATATAATTCTAAGAAATCTTGGACTGGGATTGGTTATGCTCGGAGAGCATAATTTTTTCTGTTATGATAATATAAGATAATTTTGAAATGTTAATGGTTAATAATTAATTAATAATTAATTTACGTAGATAAATATAATGAAAACGGAATAAAATAACTTAATGTGACTCTTTAAGTGGTTGTGTGCCTATAGGATATATACTCCTAATAGTGGTATTTGTTAGTCCGAGAGATGTTAACTACAATTGAGTTTGAGACTTTATTATTCCATAATGTGGTTGTGTGATATATTATATCATGTTTTTTTGTTTTTATATGATAATCCACCCTGTCGATTAGGGTAATGGAAACCTCGGTGATTTTGAGCACTGTAGTAGTGTTTTCCCAAACATCTCAGTTGGAGGATGGGTAGATGACTACTATATTTATCCCCACAATCTTCTATTAAAAGTTACTCATGATAGTATGAATATTATTTAGTTTTCACCATATATGTGTGTATAAAGATGTAAGGGAATATGGTTATTTCACACACATTTATTTTGGATATAGTTTTTTCAAAGGAATACTATAGGTATACCATGTATAAGTTCTGATAGATTGAGGATCCTTACTCAATGTATGGGATGTGATGTCTTTAGGTATAATAACTGATGTATGATACATGTTACCTGAGCTATGGTGGCTCTTATAAACAATCAGGTGACTTTTGGTTATATGGTTGTGGTAGTGTATTAGATAAGGGGCTTGGTGTGGGGCTTCACCCCAATGTTTTTGGGCTATCCATTTTGGACAGAGATTTCCCAGACATGAGACATTGGTGCAGAGTGATAAACTTTTGGGGAAGAAGTAACGAGGAACCATTTATATTCTTTATTATATTATATGATCTTGTATGCATTACTAGGTGACAGTATCCATGGAAAGGCTGGGAAATTAGTATTCCTATTGAGGTGATGAGCTAGTTTCACTAGTTTCTCATAGTGCTTTAGAATTCACTTATTACCATTTCAATGAGAATCTGAATGGATGATCCTAATGAGTATAATCTTATTCTCAACCTATGTATAAATAAATCGTTTTCATATTAGTTGGAGAAACTTAGATAACAGGATGGTGACTAATATCTTGGGGTTTAAAAAGAGATGTTTTTCTCTTCGTAGATGCTGTCATCTATACTTTTATATTAGTACATTTATTTTTTCTTTTCAACTATAATATTTCATGCATGAAATTTCATATGTAAATTCTTTATTTTCTTCTATATTGGAGTCTGAGTAGTAGCTGGTTGATGTATATATTATATGTACATTTATCATGTGTTCTATTAGAGGGTAATTCCACCCATCTATGCATTTAATATACTGTTAGTGTATGTTTCTGACCTGGGAATTATAAGAGGTAGGGCTTAGGTGTCACACAAACTCTCTCTTCTTCCTTTCTCAACCCAGGAGGGGTACTCCTTCTAAGGAGGGGGTTATGAAAGAGTGGTATCATATGATTGGTTGGAGGAGGTTGAGTTAGCCATCAGTTCGATCCATTCTCAAAAGGATCCCTGGGTATCATTATCTGAAAGGATATTTCATTGATTAGTTGGGAATTGGTAGTTATTACTCATCAAAGAAATAGAGGAGTTGTTAGTCTTATGGGAGGAGTTTCGAGACCAATTCTGAGTCATGTTTCATTCTTTGACTGTGAAGTCATCCGGTCTCCAGGTGATGCATACCCTTTGATAGGGGTTATTTTTTGTGTGAGAGTTCAAGATCCATTTTAAGAACCTACATTGTTATTCTTCATAACTTTTACAAATGCGGAGCATATAGTGACACATTTTGAAGATGTTTTGAACCAAAAATCCAGTGCCATGTCACCCCTTTTATGATGAAGATGTGTCTCGAGGTGTTGAAAATGGGAGAGGTGAACAAGAAGAAGTTAGAGAAAATTTGATCATCACAAAATAAGAGTTATCGTGATTCCTATTGAAGCATGGATATGGTTTGGGGTTCCTAGTTTTTAGTACAGAAAAGATTTCAATCATCCAGGGATAGGTTCGAACCCTTAATATCTCATCTCTCTGGGAGCAAAGGACCCAAGACCATTCCAAGGGACCATATGCATGTTTTTCCTTATGGAGGCCTAGGTCAATAGTTGAGAGATTTCCCAACCATTTAGAGTAGTCAGTGTTCTCTAGTTGATCCACTTAATGATCCTCAATTTTGGATGTTCTGTCCGATGCAGCAATAGTAGGTTTCTCTAGTTTGGTATTAGCAAGAGTAATTGGGGTAGGTAGAGGAAAATACCGAGATGATTCTTTTCCTCAGTGAGAAGAGAGAATCCATAATGGTGGTGATTATCAGGGTCAAAGAGGTTGTGGAGTGGTAGTGGTTAGGTTAATACTTTAAGTTTTCTAGAAATGGGAGAACAAGATATCATTAAAAGTTCCCATTGTATGTTTTATACATTAGTTCATTCCTTTTTTTATCTTAGAGTGGCATACTCTTTCATATCACCACCCCTTTTCTTTGCTTTAGAAAATGAGGTATAGAGGCCTCTAGTGCCCTTTTCATTAACTACACCAGTTGGAGGTTGAGTTTACTTATTTAATGTATGTAGAAATAGTGAGCTAGTGCTGGGACATCACTTCTCTTATGGAGATTTCCTATGTTTATGGATTCAACCATATGAAATGATCCATGGTATGGATTGGTTGTATTCGGTGAAGGCTATCATGGACTAATTCAAGATCTAGGTTTTGTTCATAGATTGTGATGGATAAAAAATAGTGATTTTTGGTGAGTGAGACACTCGAAAGGGTCAGAGGCGTGTTGTGTCATTGTCATCCTTTGTGGCTGAGGTGGTGTGGAGTTCATTTGTGGATCAACCATCGGGATTTCCTAGTGTCGTGGGAGAGTACCCTGATGTATTTTCAAAGGAGGTATTAGATTTTCCCCCTTAAAAAGTGACTGAGTATGTGATTGAACTACAACAATGCATGGATCCTACCATGATGTATCCATATAGTATTTACCCTTCAATGTTGAAAATGTTGTATATACTACTCAATGGTCTATTGTAGTTTTTTTTATATCCAAGTGTGTGATTGTGGGGTGCAATATATTTTTTTTGTGAAGAAGGTTGATGGTAGTTTGTAGTTTTGTATCGATTATCATCACTTGAATCAAATGACAAGGAAGAATGATTATCCCATTCCATGGATTGATGATTTATTCGATCAACTAAAGGGTGAATGTTGGATCGTAAAGATCAATTTATAGTTAGAATATCATTAGATGTTTTTGAAGGATGAGGATATACAAATGACTAATTTCTATTTTCGTTATGAGAATTATGAGTATTATTTTTTGTTTTTTTGGTATGATGAATGATCTGGTTGTGTTCATGGGGTTAATGAATGTAGTCATGTGAATGTTCTTGGATAAGTTCAAGGTTGTTTTCATCGATAATGTCCATTCGTACTCCACATTCCAGGAGGAGCACGTAGAGTATCTACATTCCATTTTGGGAGTTCTCTGTCTTTGGTAGCTATTTGGGATGCTACTAAAGTGTGAGTTTTGGGCTCTATAAGTCCACTTTTCAGGTCATGTTGTATCCCCATATGGTGTAGCTATGGATCTATAATTATAGAAGTTGTATTGTCTTGATAAGCCACCAATATAGTGCTAGAGGTGTGAACGTTCTTTTGTTTGGCAGGGTATTATAGGATGTTCATAGAAAAAATTCATTGATTGAAATTCCTCTGATAGCATTGTCCATGAAGTATTTTTTTCCCTACGTAATGATTATTGTCATACATATTTTGAGTATCTAAAGAAGAATTTTCTCAGTTCTCAAGTTCTTTTTTTCCAGAAAGAGGTGTTCAGTTTGATGCTTTCTGTGATGCTTCGCTTCGTGGATGGGGATGTGTTCTGATGTAGTAAATATCATTCATATTTTATGGGTCTTGAAATTAACATCATCATGCATGTAACTATTACACCCATGATCCATATTTTGTAGTCGTGGTGTATACCCTTATTTGGTGGAGACATTACCTCATGGGTGAGAATTTTTGGTCTTCACCGATCATATGAGTTTAAGGTATGTTTTATCCAAATCTAAATTGAACTTAAATCAACCTAGGTGGATGGAGTTCTAATAGGATTATGACATAAATATTTTGTATACACCTATAAAGGGGAATGTTTCAGTTGATGCGCTGAGAAACAAGTTGTGTAGTGATGCAGTTTTAGAATCAGGCCATTCTTCAAGAGTAAATGAATAACTTACAACATTTCACCTAGATATTGGAGAAGTTGGGGGAAGATGTTGTATTTTTTTAGTAGACAATGATTTCATCTCTAGTCCATTAGTTTGAGTAATACTAGTTGTGTGATTTATAGTTGGTGGTCAAGAGAGAATGACTTTTTTTGTGAGGACCATGATGGGTGGTTTGAAGATGAATGGCATCAGGTGTTATTCTAGAGAAAACTTTTATTTCCTTTTATGATATGTGAGATGGTCCTCATACAGTTCCATAGTTCCAATTTAGTAGTACATACAAGCAATAAAAATATGCACTAATCTTTGAGGAATAATTTTTGGTGTCCTATGATTATGTTTACTATTTAAGAGTTTGCGTCTTGATGTTTGGGAATCCAGAAGGTGAATGTTTAGCACTTTGTCCTTAGTTGTTTTATCCGGCCCTTAGATGCTACATAGTGGAACTGGGAGGACATAGAAATGGGATTTGTTACAATTTAAACTAGAGATCATGGAGCTATTATTCTATTTGGGTAATATTGGATTTTTTAATGATATCATCCCACATTATAGAGAATAGGGAATCAAAAATTGTGGAGGTTTTGTAGAGGTAGTATCTAGAAGAGGTGGTGAGTCTCCACGGGGTCCCAAGAATGATCATTTCTAATTGAGATCCTTGTTTTTCATTTAGGGTGTGGGTTGGTATCCAACATGATTTTGGGTAATGTGATTTTCCTTAAAATTTATTTTGATATGAGGATTTATGGTCAGATATAATGGACAATCCAGACTCTTGATGACATGTTGTGCTCTTATGTCTTGAATTTTAGAGGTTTTCAGATATATTAACTTCCCTTGGTACATTTCTCTCACAAAAATAGTTTTTGTTCTACCATATTGATGAATCCCATTGAATCATTAGTTTTATGAACTTGTCATTCTCTATTGTCCTGGGCTGGGGTTGGATATTTAGAAATTATCAAGATGGAACTAGTAAAGAATACAGCAGAGATAGTTCAGGTGATTCATAAGATAATGATGGAAGCATAAGATCACCCAATATCTGGTGGAGACTTATGGTGTTCAATGCTTTGGATCATGTGTTCTTAAAGGGGAATCTTCATCATTGGTAGAGAAGGTAGGTTTGTGAGAGTAAGCTTTCTCCTTGGTTTATTGGGAATTTCGTGGTTTTATCTTGTGTTGCAGATGTGTTGTATTAGATATCACTTCCACTGTAGATGAGACCAATACACAATGTATTTCACTTATCACAACTATGTAATTATCTTCATGGTGACATTCATGTCATCTATTGGAGAGAGATTGATGTTTACGGTAATGCGACCCTCGAGGAACCACCTTTACAGATCCAAGGCCACTTGGAGAAGGTGTTTCATGGGCATGATATCACATTGGTACGTGTCTTGTGGTTGAATGGTGGAATGTAGGTGTGTACCTGGGTACCTGATTCAATTAAATGTTCTTTGTTCCTTGATTTGTTTTATGTTTATATTTGATTTAGTAATTATATTCATTTGGTAGTTGTATACCTTCTTCTAGTTTATGATATGCAACTCTCTCTTATTACATGTTGAGGGATACTCTCTTTCCATTGGAGGTGTAGACACATGGGGTAATCCATGTACTTTACATGTATAGATTAATGAGGTTATATTAGTATACCCTCCCTCTATATGTGGTGAATACCCGATGACTAGTTTATCTAATCAACATGTCATGGTCCTTGTTCTTGGATAGGGGTGTTTGAGGTCCTTTGGCGGTAAGGGATTCTGAGAGGTATCTCATGGATTGGTTGTTCGAATGACCCATTTTCTATTTCCTCTAATGGTTGGTTTTAGATTCTTAGGGATGAGAATTTTATGAGAGGTATCTAATGTATGGTATCAGATCCCCATGGATCATCCCTTGGCGTTTTTCTAAAGATCGAGGTGCTTTGATGAGTCTTATAATAAGACCAAAATAGTTTTTTTTCTAGAAGCTAGAAGTAGAATGATATTATGCCATGTAAAACATTTATATGATGTGAAAGTAGGTTTTATGATTTGCAATAGGTATAGGATGAAAAAATAAACAAAATATGGAGTTGATTTGTTTTTTGGTGAAACTGAACAATGAGAATTATATGATCTGACAGGGGATTACATGTTGTTTAATTCCCCACTACAGTGCTGTTTTAAGAATTTTCATCCACTCATGATATTTTTAACCCTACAAATATAACATATCTCCTTCTTATTCTAAGTGACCCAATGAACCCTTCTTCAATATCTGGGGGATTCTTTCATCACATATTAATCCCCGTTATCCCTCCATCAATCCCTCTTCGATCTAAGTTATGTCTACACCCATTCATTCTGCCTCATAAATTTTATAGATCCCATTCCTATTTTCCACATGATGTAACTTGATCTATATTTTCTAATATTGTTTTTTTGTTATTTTGTTGGTGTGGTTGTGGTGTGGAATCCTTGGGTTTATTTAGTTCTCGTGGGAAGGATGATGAAGATATGTAGTGCTAGTTCATTCTCAAACAAAGAAAATTAAGACCCTTTTGAGGTACAATATTTTTTCATTTTCTATTTATTTATATTCAAACACATAGAAACCATAATTTAGCCATTGGAATCCAATGAAATTTTCTAAATATCTATTATAATAATGTTAAAGTGTTTATTTTGATAACATGGTGATGTTTTTGTTTATACCATGATTATATATTACATATTTATTTTCACGACAGTGTGATATCTATGATGTGATTGATAATATTGGTTTAGAATGTTCAATTGGTAATGAATGTAAAGCTTAAATTTATTGATATTAAAATTTTTAAATATTTAAAGACACATGTTTAATTAATTGTATTGTTCTTTTTAATTTAATGATTATCAAATATATGTAGTTATTCATGTTTAATTGAATTTGATAACGAACATAAAACATTATAATTCATGATGATAAAATAAATAAATTCATGTTAAATTCTTTTTTTAAATAACTTTTGATATCTTGAGATAGATTATTTATTAGGTTTCCCATATATTTAACCTTTTAATAATGAATCATATAATACCATATGGAATAAGAATCACTTGTGTGATAAAAGATAAGGACTGTTTAAGGACCGTGTTTCCTGCTTTGTTGTAAATTCTATGTGCCCTGTGCTTTGGATATGTGGGAGATCATTGTGTGTGAAGTTTGTATGCCTTGTTTCAAGGATAAGATCTAAGTTGATTTTATTTATTATTACTGCATGTGATTTAATGTGTTCTTGGGATGGAAGAGCATGGAGGATGTTGTGGTTTGTGGGGTGAGGAGTCCCGAATGTGATGTGAGCCTATGATTTCTAATCCAGAAGGATTGTTGTGGTATATGGGGGTGGGGAGGCCTGGTTTTTGTGGCATTAGTTGATAATTGGAGTTAAAAAATGCATTGGTATATTAATGTGGGTGTTGGGGAGGACAAAAATTATGATGTAAAGGGTTCACGTTTAGATTACCCATTTATATCAAAGAGGCAAGATTTTTTGAATATGTTTTTATCTAATGGAAATGTTTTTTATCTTCTTTTCTTTCCCCACTGCTTGAGGTAGAGTGATGTTATTCGTTGTATGAATTGTTGAGTAAATCAAGATGATTTCATATAGTACCCGGTAACATGAAAAGTAATGTTAATAAATTAATAAATGTTTAACCCAAGGGACTGGAACTTATATGATGCAATTCTGAGGTTATCATTTTGAGAATACATGGACTTAGTTTTCTTATTCCCATAGGGCATGCCACTTTGTAGTGATGCAAATATAATGTAATGTTGAAATATTAATGGTTAATTTGTGGTTAATAATTAATTAACATAAATTGAAATTGTGTAGAGGGTTGTAATGGATTGTGGTTATTTTACAGACATGTATTCTGGAAATAGTTTCCTATTGAAAACTATATATATATTACATATAGTATGTGATGAATGGTATATATTTACTTAGTGTATGGTCTATGATTGCTTGAGGTTTAATACTAAATTAATGTTATATGTTATACGGGTGTAGTTGATCCCCAAAACAACGTGGTTACTTTTGGTTACATGGATGTGGTAGTGTGACTCATGAGGTGCTTGTTATGGTACATCGCTCAGTTGTCCATGGGATAACCTTTTTAGAGAGACATGATTAGGAAGTGTGACATTGGGGAAGAGAAGAAAAATAGTGGGGAGGTGGTAGAGGGGTTCCATTGATATTTTTTATTATATTATATTATATTTTATAGGATACATAGGGATAGTACCCATGATGAGGCTGGGTACTTAGTATACATGTTTAGGTGACCAGTTTGTTTCACTTGTGGGTCATGGTGATTTTACATGATTTCAATACCATTTTCATGAGAGGATATGGGGAGGATCCTACTGAGTCTATTGTTATACTGAACCTGCATATATATAAATAGTTTTAAGGTCAATTTGTGTTGGTTGGAGATCAAGATGGATACTACTAGCTTGAGGTTTAATAGGAGTTGTTTTGGTTTTGTGGACACATTCATCCAGAATTCTATTTTGGTACATTCATTTGTCCATTAATTATTAGTAGTTCTTTCATGAAAGTATATATGTGAATTTTTTATTTTATTCTATATTTGAGTCTGAGAAAACGTTATTGTATTAATAACTTATCTCTATCATTTGAATGTGTTCTCTTAGATGGTAATTCCTCCTATATTTGGGTTTACAATACCCTCAGTGCTAGTCACCAATCTGGGGCCTACTTGAGGTGGGACTCAGTTGTCATGTTATCTCTTCTCCATTATCCATCCCATGAGGGGTTTACCTTGTGGGGAGTGGGTCATGACATGTTAGAATAAATTTCATTACATTATCCTTTAAATAGACCTGTTTCAATTGTAAATTCATATTCAAATCATCATGAACTACCCCAGTGCAACAAAAAATATTCTTCTAGACATCATCAAACATAAGGTATACAATTTACAAAAATCAAGACCCTAACCATAACTATAAATAGATTACTAAGAACACACTTAGGAGTTATCATATATCCTAATACACCATTTTTTCACCATCCAATTACTCTCTAAGGTATATGGTGATCACTGATATATGTTTCTTATCACAAATATCAATTCCAAACTATGGTACAACCTACCATCATTGTCAACTACCAAAATTCATATATCACATTCCAACAATAAGATTTATTTAGTTTCCATCTCCATAAAACCAAACTCATTTTAGATCAATTTAAAAACCTCCTCTGGCCAACCATTCCAACAATCACTCAACTGCACTAACCATTACACTATAAAATTATCCACTATAGTTACAAAATCCCAGAAGGCTTGTTGGGGATATCTATTACCCACACAAAAGTGTGAACCACACTCACATAAATCCAGTTTTCATTACACGAGTAACCCAAAATATCCTCCATGTTATCAACCTACGCACCAGAATATATTTTATATATATTACCCAAATCCCAAATAAAACAAACCTGATCCAAGTGTAAATTCTAAAAAATAGATCCAACCGAAATCAATCCTCCATTTTGGAATTCATGAAGGAACCATCTAAAAATGAACCCCAATAAAATAATTGCATTAAAATTATAACTCAATATTTTATCTACTTGTATCTTTACACCCCTGAAACTTCTATAATTAGTGTAATATCATCTATAAACCACACTCTATCTATTAACACATGTACTGGCGGGATATAGTAAGACACCTCATACCATCATGCTGTTATGAAATATAAATCAGTAACCTTTACAATCTCATAATGAAATTCATCATCAATATCCACAATATATCTGATCACTTTGATTGTCAATTATTCAACTAGAAATTTTTCTATTCCCAAATATATGGGATGCTTTATAAAAATCTTTTCATACAAGATATATATGTTTTACGCATTTATTCTTGTGCCTCTTAATAGGACGAACACATACACTATCAACTCTTAATACCATGACATTGATGATAACACTTTAATTAGAAAGGATTGACTCATCATTCTCATCCAAGTCCCCATAACTCCAACCCATGAAATCATCAAATGAATCATTGATTCTCTTCACCACATATGATCAATAATTGATTTAAAATTATAGCAATAATTCACGTAACAAGAATTTTATTTGATAATTTTAAATAAACCTAACTTATGTAAACTCTCATATAACTCAGTTACATATCCTAATCCAATATCCCATGAGTCTCATGTCCTCAGTCCTAGGATTATGTTACAAAATCACTAAATATTCTCATCCCATTTCATTAACATTCTTTAAGAATCTCTATCAGAACTCCTCTATTATATTGAAGAATTGATTAATATTCTATGGTCTACCAAAATAACACCCAAAAACATAATCATCAGGACATAATAAACAATATATAATCTCCATCTCCTTATGATATCCATCAAAAAATTACCATAACACAATATCTTATCAATATTCATAAATGAAATCAATAAGTAAGAGAATTAAACTAATAATTCCCTTCGAAACAATACTCGATACCCAATGAACTCAATGTGATTCACACCATGAAAATCCATGGTATTATAAATTTCCATATCATATAAATAATAGTAATTGTCATGCTACCATTCTCACAATGTCTATGTAATCACTGTGATTGTATCCCATTCTCATGATCACCTCTGATTCATATATATCATAATCTAAATCATTTTATCATGCTACCCATATATAGGGGAACTCTTAAGCCTATGATAACCCCCTATCAGGTGACCATCATATTTATTCACTCATCCCAACAATAATAATGTACTCAATAATATTCTTAGTGGTATCTTGAAGGCATCAGGGTATCCCACCTTGCCCATAAACATTATCTCACATGATCCATAAATCTAGGGGAACAACACTATATTCCCCTCTCAAGTAATCCAAGAATACTCTTTTCTTGAAACACATACTCAAATATATAACATATATATAAACTTCTGATATCACATTAAAAATTATCATCCATCCCATTGAACTAATCCTCATTGGGAATATTCTTATTATTCAACCTCCACAAACCAAAACCCTAGAGATCCATAATCTTATATCTAAACACGTATTAATAATTTATTTATTCCATGATGGTTCTTGTAAATCATAAAATGATATCATTGTTTGGATAAATTTAATTCCATAAAAAATATGGATAAACATAATATCAGTTTTTGATGGAACCATAAATAACTAATCCCATTTTTACCTTTGAATTAGTACTCATGTATTATGTTCCTATATTAAATTAGTAAGGGAAACTATACATCTGTTTCACAGAAGAAGTATATTTTTATCATAAAAGTGAATCACTCTTTATTATCTAAATGAAATTCCCTTAGTATAATTATGTTTTTTTAGCTTCAAAGAATTTAACAAACTAGTTTTATGGGAAAATTCATTAAAATTTACTATGGAATTCTTAATGTGATGAACTATCACCAATAGTGATATCAATAACACATGGAGATGAACATGTGTTGTGATTCATATTTAGATTATATGATGCATTTTCACAGGCCTCCTACCAAGAATATAATATCAAAATCCATAATAAATCATAAATCACAATACCCCACTGTATTATAGTAGGTGAAATCAAATAATCACAACACAAAAGTGAAAACAAAGATATCTTATTCAATGAATCATATATTTCATATCAAAAGAAGTTTCCCTAAAGAACTTTTTATAATGATCATCACATGCTTCAACACATTCATATATCAATTTTATACTGGATCCCAATGTAGTAAGAAATAGTAAAAAATATAATATAGTAGTGTATCATAATCCTTCAGTTCGCAAACACTAAGCAGTTCTTACACTGAAGAAGTCTCCACTAGAACTTAGCCACATGTCCCTCTATTCCATTGGATGACAACTAGCAGTGACGATCTTTGGTGTTATCATGGGGAGACTAACCCCTTATAAAAAATTGTCTAATATTATAAAAATAACCAAATAAGCTTCCAAAATCATATTTCTGAATATAAATGTATAATAAAACATATCCATAAACAAGAAATTTTTATAGATGTAATTAGTCCAATGGAATAGACTCTTTGTCATACTACCATACAAAAAAAAATGTCCACTGGGTGAATCAAATATAACAAATAAATAAAATAAGAAGAATATATTTATTCTATTCTATAATCACTGAGCCCCATAACATACTAGTATCAACTATGTTTAATATTTCTGACATGATCATGTAACACCATCCATTTAACCAACCCGATCCTTTGATTAGCTAATATTTCATAGGCACTACAATTCCATTGGAGACTAATTAGGGTTCAAATATTTCTTAGTCTGGCCCACCCAATGTTATCCCATACATAACCAATTAATATAGTGTATTTTTGTGTTAAATTATCCCCCAATTAAAAAAAATAACATGTAGAAGAAAAAATAAATAACCATCATCGATCCATGTGTTCTCACATGACACACACTATTAACTATACTGACATCATCAAGTATCGTAGTGTATTAGAGAACATCACACAACAATAGGGGGATACATGTATTACAAAACAATCAAATTATCATATAGTCTCAATAGAATAATTGTCTAAAATGAGTGTTGGTCAATGGGACATGCTTTCTGATATACATCCTGAAAAGGCCATAAGTGTAACCACCTTATACTATAAGATTCCAACTTTTTTTTGATGGCATAAAAAAATATAGTGGTCAAAATAATCCCAAATAGAAATGTAAATAAAAAATGAAGAGTAACCAAGAAACATACATATCAATAAAAATACACAAGTGTGTTCATAATAATAAATTTAAATAAAAACATGCTATAACAAATAAAATGAATCATAAAGGCATACAAACTCTCATGCATATAAAAACATTTGATAAATTGATATGCCAATCATAAAAATATATTATTAGATAAAACAAAATTAATACAAAAATATGTAACACTATATTAGAGAAGAAATGTTTAACTTATCTCCAGGATTTTCAAACTAGTCCATCATGATCTTCACACTGCACATGAGTGGATTTTCTCGATCATTCACCATTGGACCTATTCTTCAATCCACAATGTATCATAGTCAAACTTAATTAATAAATAAGGTTACTTTGATCATTGAGTTACTAAAATAGGGGGTGAGAAAGATATTATAGTAGGAGACCCCCTACAGTGGTCCTAACATCTTCTATCATTATATGTGCATAAAATAATTGATAGGACCGTACTATATGTAAAATTGCTATAACATTAAAAATTATGAACTATATGAAACAAAATAGAGAAACAATTACGGCAATTAGTTATCCATGAGACATATTCTGACACCCATGGTAAGACTAGACTCACTTCATCCCATGCTGTTGGACATTTTTTAAGTAACTGACAATGCGTTATGAAATATTGTATATCCTCCACATGATATGGATGTCCAAAACATTAAACATATGTATCAACAAAAATAGTAATCCCTGAGATATCATATTATGAATATATCAATATAGAATATCTAACTAGATCTAGGACTGCAATCACATGATATGGACAAAAAACAGTGGCCTATATGACATACACTAGAGATTCCCCCAATTTTTTGATGTCCTAAAAAATGTACCTCTAAAATCATCATACCCATCGATTTACCCCTATTTGATTGTGTCAACATAGGATTGCCAATAACCTTGGACACTAAATCCAACAGTCATATCACTGGCACTACATAGTCATAAAGCCACTAGCTATAGATAATACTAAACATAGGGGTTCTAATTATCCTGATAAACCATTATCTATCTAGAACCCCATAATGATATAAACATAGAAGATGATGGAATTAATAAATATCCAGGTTAATTACTAATCCAATAATATCCCAATGTACTCCTATGACATCTGGTATTGAGTGAGAGCATCCTCTAACAATTCGGGCACAAGCCATAAAACAAACGGTTGTACAATTCCTAAAACCATTTTTGGAACCATAATCATAATGGTTCAAACCTTTGAATCATAGAACATTGTTGAAAATTTAATTATCCATTCATAAAACATAAAAGGCCCCTCTTAGAGAAAATAGAACATAGCTCACCAAAACAGTCCATTAATAATGCCCACAATGGGCTAAGCCCCACACATGAAACCACATCTGAAACTTTGACACAAAACCCATCTGGGATCTTGAAGTCACCCACAAGGGAAACCCCATGATAAACCACTCCTATAAAAGAATTGAAAAAATAGGTCACTAAAACCAATCTCAAACAATTATCAATAGCACCCATTAATATATAATACCCCATTAAATATTCTTAGGAATATATACATAATGAAACTAAATATAAAATGGATGAGTTTCACAAAAATGTATTTTATAATTCACTAAAACTCTTCTAGAGGAATGAGATCATCTTGAAGGGCTGAGCCTATAAATATATGGTTTCTCCCACTTCATTTGACATGAAAATAACTTGAAAAAAACTGAAATGTTTCTGATTTCATGAAGGTAGGGAGCTTTTTGAATACATATTTCAAATATAACTTCATATTCATGAAATAAATAGTCAGGTCTTTATTTATTCCATTGATTTTGAGTAATATGTGATTCATTTTAAATGAAAATTCAATGTTTACATAGTGAGATTCATGAATTTTGGTTACTTAGAAAAGGAGGTATGGGAACATTTGTTTAAAAAGTTAGGTATATTTGAACAGTTCATTCATAATGCATAAACATTGTTATACGGTGGAAATAGAGTCTCATAATTGATAAGGACAAAGACATAGATGATAATATACTGAACAAAACATAAAGATAATAAATTGAGTGATACATGACCCAAGGAAGTGAGATAGGGGTAGTTAATGGAAGTGTTCTGATGGATTCAGAGTTCTATCCGTAAAATATTGTAAAGGAAGTGTTTGTAGAATATTGCGACAATGTCTAAAATATGGTATTCCACAACTAGTGAATATTTGTGGAATTGCGTTCGAAAAACACATTGTTAGTGTATATTCCTTAAACTAGCACACAGTGGCCAAACATATAAAATCGCCATGTTATATCTATACATGTGAATGTTTAAATAACTACACATTACCATGAGGCATTTTTAACAAGTTACTACAGACATGGTAATAAGATCCATCACATTTATATAAATTATTGACAATATGATTCACCCCTCCTCTCACATGGTGTTCCAGGGTCCATAAAATAACACCAATTATCAATTAATAAACAAATTTATCCCACATTATTGGATATGGATAATGAAACAAAAATAAATACCATTTAATAATTATGAATTAGAGGTAAACAATCTGTAACCATTACTCTGAATTCACATGTCACAACCTACTCCATAAGATAATTCTAGATCAACATCATGGAAATCTTCCCAATAAAACTCATGTAATATAAAACCCATCTAAATAGATTATATATTATTTAATTATTCCTCCATAATTATCTATATTAAGAAGAAAAAAATGATATATTCATCTAAAATTTTTTTCTCTAGTGAATCACCCCCATGGTTAGAGTACACATCGTGTCCCTATGGCACACAAAGTGTAACCCCAAGGTTTTTTATTATCCATGTAATAGAGCTCACTCTACATGTACTTTTACAATCTAAATTATTCTCAGTCTCCATAAGAAGATATTCACAAATATTGGGTGTCTTAACTTGTACCTATCTATGTGCCCACATAGGGTCAAGGCATATATGCCACATAGTCTCTGGTCAAGCAATACATATAGGTGTATCCATGTTTTTGAAAAATAATTATTCCCATGAAATATAATGTATAAATGAGTA
Source organism: Viscum album (assembly GCA_963277665.1). NCBI lineage: Eukaryota > Viridiplantae > Streptophyta > Magnoliopsida > Santalales > Viscaceae > Viscum > Viscum album. Next base: position 62,128,796 of record OY728165.1, on the reverse strand, counting down.
CCATGATGAAACTATGATTCAACCCTAAACCATTTATTCTATACAAACATGTCAGGTTTCCGTCATCTTGAACCACTCACAACGAAAAGTCAATTTTTTTTATTGAACTACACTCAATGTGATCGAGTATTCTCATATAAAAAACACTATAATATCTTTTAGAACAATGATTCTCCCCTAAACCCTATAGATAAACCCTTTAGAAATCCCTATTGATTCGAAAAATATATATTAAATCATAAAACAACTATAATAGGTGTATTTTTGGCATAAAATGAAACAATTTTCTTCTTATAGAAGTAATCTACTGATTCATTGACCTCATATATGCAAGATGTCACCAATGAGACTTCATATACATCCATTAGAGAACTCAACATTCAATCTTCTATAAATCACCATTTATATCTCCACTAATGGTGAACCAGTAGTGAAACCTAGCATACTCGTATAAGGAATTCTATAATGTTGGATATGAACAAATGAATATAAATAAATGAAAATAAAAAAAAAAAGAGGAGGCCCAACTATAGGATTGGTGTCCACATAGATTTTAAACATCCAATAGGCATAACCCCCAATTTGGACTCAACCACATAGTTGGAATATAAATTTAACACATCAAACAAAATATATCATCATTTTATCAGTACCAATGACTAATTTATATAAATTTAATTTTAAATATTCATAGAAAAATCTAATGGATTAAAATTTCACCATGATGATTTCATAGGGTTAGAATTATATTCTAAGAACCAAGTCTTGGTCATAAAATTATTTGATATATTATGAATGTTTAAATAACAATTTTTCACCTTAAAACTCATTGGTAATATAAATTCTAATTTCAATTGATTTTCACAACCGATAAGAATACACGTCATTAAAACATCCCCATAATCAATTCTTGTCTTCCATGAGATGTCCTTATTCAAAACATGATTACATTCTTCACCCTGAACACTGAGGCATCCATCACCTCCTCTGTTTTCATAAAATTAATCTCACAATTGAAATGAATTTCTAACATAAGGTTCATTCAACCATGACTAATCAAATAATACCCACTATAAAAGTATCCATATATTCTCCCAATAACAAAAGCACAACCATCCATTATTATGAATTACATATCTATATTAAAAATGATTGGAATCGGAAGAATCTCTCATAAAATATAATCAATACGAAAGAAACCAGTATTAAACATTATTTAGTCACTAGTAATAACCCCGCTCTACTAAATGATCATACTAAAATGGGGATAGAAATCTTAAATTGAAAATGATATTATCCCCACCATATATAATCCCTCACAAAATAAGGGGTTTTCCCAAAAATCCATTCTTACCAGCACTCTACATCTCAAGGAAGAGTGATTCAACAAGTACCTAATAGTCATATTTGGACTTGCAACTTGGAAAACCCATAGAACTCATGATCACATGATCCAAGTCATAAGTAACGATGGATAGCATATATAAACTATTAATCATCCTCCTATAATTACACAGTTCCATAACACCAAATTATCCTTGGCCCTTGGATTAGAAAACAATGAATATACCTTATTCCCTGACAACCCACATGAACACCCACCTCTCTACCATAATTTCAAAACCATTTTAACCCTACAACATCCCCACTTCACCATGAAATGTGAAACCCAAAAATAGGTACCAACATGGATATACCTCAAACCATACCTTCCATCACATGAAAACTAGTAATCTAAGAGAACTGTAAGTTATATTCCCCAAATTTCAAAGGTATCCTCATTCTTAACCAAGCAACTTATATAATTACCCAAATATTTCATACAAAAATATTACATCTTATTAAATTAATAATCAATACATAACACTAGTAACCTTACTATGATCATATATGTTTGGTGTATTTAGAACCAATAATACATAAAAAAAGTTTGATGATAATGGATATGAATTATATTCCTCAATTATATTCAGAATATAACACCCTTATTAGAAATACCATACAAAAAACCATTTTATATATCATGGGAAAATGAATAATACGAAAGGATCATCTCAAAAGCTAAAAAGGGGTAAAAAGTGGATTAATAATTGATCAGTTATTTATACAATCAGAATAGGGTATTAGAACATGAGATTAATATTTTAAATCCTTACCCAATATATAATATATCATAATATTGACTCAAAGAATACAGTTTTTAAATACATATGACATGAATAACAATGTTATCAAAGAATACGAGCTGCAAGAGAAAAATATTGGAAGAAGACATAAGCCTGTGGAATATAAGTATTCATTTAATATCATTTTATTAGTAAAGGATCAATATTAGGACTATGATAGTGGATTAGTATCAATTCCCATTATTTCATATAATTTTTCACTGTTCACTTGTAAGACTATTATAGTGGATAGAGTCTGTTACTGAAATGGGATCACTCCCCATTATAGTCCTTAATAACTCATGATATATCGATCTTTATAGACTGCATTGGAGGGATATATAATTAAATTCTCACTCATCAAATAATCCTTATCCATTCATATGTGTTTCATAATACCATATAATTTTCAACGTATATCATAACCCATGGAAAATATATATGTTTACTAAATATTAATTTTTTTTTTCATTACATAAATAATGGAAAATAAATAGGTTTAGTTAAAAAATTATCATCAAAATCATAAAACATATAGGATAATAATAAGGATGTAATCACGTGATCATATCTAGAGTAAACAATAATTAATATCAATGGATGTTATCACATATGAAAAAAGTTATAAAAAATTAAAAGAATATTTTTTGAGAAAATATAGCTTTAACTCTCTAATGTATTATTTAGAATGTAAATTTTTCCAAAATATTGAGGAATTATTTTTATTGAAAATAAACTAGGTAACATTTCGAGGAACCATAAAATCATTAATCAGTTATGATGATGGAAAATCATATTAATTTCATTTATATAAATATAGATATTCCTTTTACATTTTTTGTAAATATTCAAAAGTAACGTATTTAGAAAATCATAAGAAGATTCATTGTAAAAAACAATAAACAGTAAGTCATGTGTAAAATAAAATGAAATAATAAAATGAGATTATATAAAATCTCTTAAAAAGCTTTTTCAAAATCAGTGATATGGAATTAAAAGTATTTTTGATCGAAGAGAGAAAGAAAATAATTTTCTATAAAAAATTTCTATATATTAATATATTAAAGAGAGGGGAATGAATGAAAAAAGTGATTATATGAAGATAACCAGTAGAAAAATAAATCATTTGGATTATTGATATTATGTTCAAAAAATTCATTATAAAAAACTTAATCATAAATATCCCTGATAAACAATGAAACTGTAATATAAATCTCTTACCTCCAGTTCACCTTTATTGAAATTCAATCATATTTTTCTTATAATAACCCTATGATTAATATATTTATATAAAATAATTATTTAAATATTTATAATGTCATATATTATGCACTTATAATATTAAAAACCCATTTATAAGTAATTAATTATTAAAAACATTTTTCCCTGTGTAAACTATTTCAATTTTCCAAAGAATTTCATTTTTGTGGTTATGGTTCTTAGGATTTAATCATGACGCAATCATATAAAAATATATAATCAATGTTTAAAATTATATATATTTATTATAAATGTTTTTAAATTCATCATAAAAGGATGATATTGAAAAATTTCTTACACTATTCATAGTGACGGTACGTTGTACGTACAGATGAACATTGTCATCACTTTTTGAGTGATAGAAGGAATGAATGTTAAATAGTAATTATGGTTTACAGAATAATTATTATACCATATATATCATATATATTGGTTGAATATATAATTATTAACATCTATTTATATAATAAATGACAACATATTTCATTTCTTTATGGAGGTGGTAGTCCACATGTATGCACGACTGATGTTATCATTTTCCAACATATTCAAAATGTAAGAAGAAAGATAATATATTATAATAAATAAAGAATTATTAAATGATATATTTCATATATAAACATTAAACCAATAAAAATAACCATTGATGAATTATTGTGATGGAAAATTAATTATATCACTACATGGAGGTGTCAATCCACATCTATGATCAAATAGTACTTTAACATCCCATTTGATGAAAAGTATTGTGAATAATGTATTATCCATGATAATATTAACATTTTTCTATATTTATGACACTAAATAAATTATTTTTTACTAATTACCAAATATTTATGATATGTAATTGAATAAACCATTTGAAAGAGATTGATTAGAATGGCTATCCATTCTTCTGTATGCCTCCTTTAGATCATTTCATAGGGATCCCTGAAATGGTGTTTTAAGAATATTGAATTCACAATTTTATCAACTCATAATTTTAAAATATAATTGGAAAGGATTGTCTCAAATATGTGGCCCATTATGTTATAATTAAAAAAATGAAATGGTGTCCTTTTATAAGTGGTAGAGAGTACATGCTTTGAATTTCTAAAATGATTAAAATGTAATAAATTCATAATCATGAAAAATTATTCCAAATTAACAGAGGTTAATTAGTGGGATTATATAAGGTCAAAATATGCCTATCTAATAGGATTTAGAAGTGTATATTTTGAAAAAATACCTTTATATTAAATTTTAACACATAGTAAAGTAGTTTTCACAATAACTGTCAAAATAGATTTTACTATTTTAAAAATTCATGATAACCTAGGATTAAGTTTAAAATACAAAAAAATATTAATTATGATGATGTTTAATGGGGAATCAATTTAATCAAAACTATTTCATATGTGTAAAAAGTATTTACAATTAAAATTACAAAACAAGATGAAAATATATTTTCTAGAAAGAATGTATTCTTATGTATAAAATAATTTCATAATCAAATTAACAAAAAATATCCAATGAAAATAATAGGATTACTTCATATATAAATAATATAATTTTACTTTTAAAAATAAATTGATAATTTTGGAATGCATCAAATAAAAAGATAGTATTCAATAAAAATCATCAATTTTAAATATTCATTAAAAAATAATCATTTGAATAAAATTATAGGAAAATCATGATAATATAATTTTCACATGATGATTTCAATGATAAATTTCATAATTTGAAACAAAAATTAACAAAAATTAGAAAAAAATTAATCATATAATTTTCTAAAAAATGAAAACAATTTTTATGGAAAAATTTATTTTTAAAGCATATAAAGACTCTAAAAAAATTAGTGATTTTATTTATGAATATATTTTATTTATCTAATTACAATATATATATGTTTTAAATAAAACTATTTATATTTATTTTTCCAAATTATCATCTTGGTAATAACAATATAACATATTACGATTCATTTAGACATCAGGTTACATGTATTATAATTGATGAATGAAATTAAATTTATTTTTTGTGAAATATACAATAAAATATTAGGGGTTTATAGCTTCTTATGGACACCATATCCTCAAAGAAATCATACCAGATCCAAAAAATTTGTTAGGAATCCACCCTACCATTTGGCCACCATAAATATCAATAGGTAATCCAACAACAAAACAAAATTAACGGGGTCTCCACATATCCAAGGATTAGGCCACTACATTTTAATTTATGGTGAAAATCACTCCCAAGTAAACACAACACTTACCATTAGATAAAAGATACATAAGGTTTATTTGAGTATAATTTTACCACACAGTTTTGGGGATCAACATTTTATATGTCATTATAGACTATTTAAATAACCGAAAATCTATCCTTAATGGATAAAATAATGCACATGAATATGCCATGTGGATCCCACTTTCCAATAATGATTCCTGAAAACATGCCACTGTATAACAGTGAATGATCTAAAACCCTATAATCCATAAAAATAAATAAATCCATACACCTAATGTGCATCACCCTATGTGAAAACAAAACAATTTTAACATTCAAAAACAAGAGTTTAAATCATATACTCTTGTAAACTAGAATTCATATGAATTTTTTTTTATCATAATGTACTAGTATGATATCCATCACATTACTTAACACATTACTAGAGATCCTTTTTTCCAACACCCCAAATAATAAATAAGACACCAATGATTTCAGTTTTTCTTAAAATGACACCAGTCAACCTGACCCATCAATTAATCTATCTTGGTCAGAATCCTCATGTTCACATCATTATATTCCAAAGGCAACTAAAAATTAGCATGGTTATAAGATGATATAGTTGCGAGAATATGTATTTTTAAAAAATATAATAAATATTGGAAAATTTATAAGATATACAAAACTCTAAAAAACATCAATGTACAGGAAATAAATAATTTAAACGAAACCATTATATAGAAAATGAAATGTTTCATAAAGTTATATATACTCTCAGACATGAATATGAAACTAATTAGCCACTGTGCTTTTTACACAAACATGAAATAATTTAAATGAAAATTAATACAAATGACTATATCGTTAAACCCTATGTAACAAACCAACCCAGTTTACCCTCAAACCTGACACTCAAACTAATATATATCAAACCAAAAGTGTGGTCCTAATCCCCACAGGATAGAGAAAATCACCTAGGGAATCATACAAAATACAAGGGAACATTTAAATCCAAATTGAATGAAGACGATAGAGAGATATACATTCAAAAATTATACTGAAATAGTGGAAGATAGATGTATATATATTTGAACCTATAAGAAGACAAAGGATACAAAACAACCAATAAAGTAGCTACAAAATAATTGATACAAGTCCAACTATAATGTTTAATGAAAACAATAATCTAATGCATGTGATACTTTCATCAATATCCCACCATCTCACCACTATCTACCCATATTATTCGACATGGAAACCAACCGCCTCACTGTAGTTTCTTTCCTTTCCTTGCATTGAAATACATAAAAAGGTCTACACACCACCAAAGTGGTGTGTAGGATGTGAGAAAAAAATATCAGTAGGATCCCAAATAGGTACTCCATAAAAAGTATATATATAATAATTATGATATACTCATTTAAAATAAAACATTGAATGATAAGAAGTAATTCAGTTTTATAAAAAATATGGTACAAATTATCCTTTTTCCGAAGTTCTAAAACAAAAGTAGCAATATCGAATACAAAGAAAATTTTCCATATCATATTTCACTGGAATAAGCATAAATATCATTGCTAAATATTCACAAACCCAATAAGTAGAAATCAACTATAGTAGCACAAGTTCCAAAACTCCAAGGAATACAACAAGTCATGGAGTATACTAATCGTACCCAAAAATCTATGAACAATGAACTACAGTACCTGAAGCCAAATATCTACACTCCAGGACCAATGAGAAACTAGAATGAGTGAAACCCAACATCATTCACATACCTAGATCCAATAATCGATTCACTAGGAAAATATGAACACCAAGAATGTGAACCCTAATAACAGACAATTGCCTCAAGATAAACCTTCCACTCAGTACCCACAGTATCCCGTGTGCCCATTTTCACAATTATATAAATGTTTTGAAATCCAATTTTAAAACATTTATGAAATTAAACATTTAACAAGGTAAATATACCCTCTACATTGTTTAAAATCATTCAATTCATTGAAGGTACCCCATTTCATTCCAATTATAAAAAACCAAGGATAACCCACTTTTATTCAAAATCTTTTTCCAACACCAAAATAAATCATAGCAATTGTGAACCAATTTGTTTATAAATAAATTTATAAAATTGTAATAATATGTTTTATCAAACATAGGATACAAAAAATACCATCTACCTCAAACATCGAGTCAGAAATTCTTATAGTGGGTTCCACCAACAATGAAACCCTACAATGTCAACAGAAACCCTAGAATCCAATCCACATCTCAATATAGATTAAATTTATAAATCGATGGTGGAATAAAGGAAATCTACATACACTAAGAACATATAACCGTTGAAAAAAACAAACAAATAACGACTGGAATAAATATCAATCACTAAATTAAAAGACCAAAAGGTGTTTTAGGGCTCCCAAAATCACTCGGTGATCTCTCTAGGTGAAAGGAAAGAAGGAATGGTGGAATAAAATTAGAGAAATTAGTTGTGTTGTGTGCTTAAAAAAAGTAATCGGGACTTTACACGATGTGTAACCTAATTACACATCTTGTACATGTCATGTACCAAAATCACCAAGGAATATATCTTATTTTTATAAAAATAGAATTTAATTTCTTTTATGAGATACACTTATTGTAGACCTATACGTTGTATGTTTTTCTTGAGTAGGTTATAGGACCAGTAGGTTTTGTACCAAAGGATCCCAAAAATATTGTACATCAACATTACATTTATCCTCACATTTACTTATTATCCATACCCGTACAACAAAAATTAAAATCCATGAAATATTTAAAAATGTACAAATAAAAAGAGTAACAGGATGTTACAACCTCCCCAACATAAAAAAATTCTATCCCTAACAATACTATGATGAAACACCATGCTTAAAAGATGAGTCCACTACTCTCTCAACAATTCCTTTATCTCCCACACCTCATGAAAATCAGAATAACGATACTATTAACACCCAAAACAAAGGTATCAACCTAAAATTAAGTACCTTGGCTTCAGAATTAACTATTCGGACTGGACACTCAGTCATGGATAAATCAGGCTCAACATGAAGATCACGCCAACTTAGAAGATGAGATAGATCAGATAAATACATTAGAAGTTGAGATACATGAAACACTTTATGTCTTGATGTTAGCTATAATGAAGGTGATCAATGGTAATAAACCCTCCCTATTTTCTCCCAAACCTCTAAGGGTCCCACAAAATAGGGATAATGATTCTCTTTTATTCCAAACCATTGATGAACCAAATGGGGTGAAACATTCAAGTAATTTTCTTCAGCAACTAAAAACTAAAGAGACCTCTGATGATGATCAGAATTAGATTTATATATTCTCTATTCCATAAATATCCTCTAATTAGTCAACTAAATATTTTATCTCACATATTCAACCATGCTCGCTCCAATCATGGACATTTTACCAATCTCCTACCAACATAATAAGGATTTACAAGGCCCCAAAAGATGCTATTTTGACCCGAAACTGTTAACTATTGTTATAAGAAAACTCAAATAGCCTCAAGTGATCATAAAATCCATAAAAAATTCAAGAATATAAGTAAAAAACATTTCCACAAAACTTTTTATAGCTCTATCAATCTCTCTATCTGATAGAAGATGGTATGTTGTATATAAAGGAACCTGAGACCATAAAAATATGGGGCAATTTTTAATTTCTTCTCCTTCCATAGATTATAAATTTAATTATTAAATTATATAATGTTATGTTTATAAAATATAATTATAATTCATTAAATATTATATTTCTTATATTCCATTAAATTATTATTTTCTTATCAATTATATTTTCAATTTAATATAATTAATTTTATCATTATTATATATTCCATCACATAAAAATTTATATTAATTAACTAATAATAAGTAAATAAGTTCTAATAAATAAATAAATATATTTTCCATATGTTAGTTTTCATAATTATAATTTAAGAATAAAAACTAATAAAAGTTAAGTAAAAAATTTTAAATTCAATAATGTTCAATGTTATATAATTTTTTGTAAAAATCAATTCATATTATTTCTTAGAAAATATTCAAATGTAATTGAAGTAGTATTTTAATAAATTAAACATTTGGAATTAAATTATTGTTAAATTTAGGTTGTTTATTGAAAATATTGAATTTTGTAAAAGATACATTATATAAAAATATATATATTTGTTTTTATTTTTAAAAAAGTCTTTTAAGACACATATATTGAAATGAAATAACATTTTGAATTATATAGATGTTACATTCTAAAATCCCTAATGATAATGTATCCTTTCAATTTTATTTATCCAATTAATATTTTATTATTATAATTATTTACAGGTTTTTAATGTTAAATATCATAATAAAATAGCTAATTTTTAATCCACGAAATTTTTTTCATCCAAAATATAATGTTATCCCTAACTTAGAAATAATGACACCATTAGATAAGTTATAGGATTATTTACATGAAGTTAAAGGGCTTTTATAAAATATCAAGAATCTAATATACCTTCAATCACTTAATCTGTGGAATAATAATACAAATAAGTGTTCCAAAAAACAATATTATCCTCAAATGATGTAATATTAATCTCAAAAGACCTATAATCCTTTCCTCAGACCCCAAATGTGCCAACCAAGATTTTAACTCCAGACTCTAGTGCTAAAAAAATTATTTATTATACAAAAAAATTATTTAATAATAAACATCACATTGGAAAATATATAGTGTGAGGGTCATTTATGTCTAATGTTTTTATTTTTTTGTATAATATAATACATTATAGTCTTTATACAAGATTATGTGAAGTTTTATCAATCTTATCATGAGAAATGTTTTAAAAACATAGTTATTTACCATTTATCTTATACTTATCACAATATTGGTGAAAATCCTTTAAAATAGAGGGTAAAGAAAAATTCCTTAGAAATAAGTATTAAAGGAAGTGGTGAATTTATTTCTATTTTAATATTATATAAAAACGTTTTTGAAAAAAAATTCTTTTATATCATATATTTTGAACTAAATAAAACATTTGATATAACACATCATGTCCTATAATAAAAAAGATACAGTTTTCAAAATCAATAATAATATATTCTTTGAAAGTTATTCATTAAATGGGAATATTTTTTTGAAACCCCATTTTATATATAAACATTATAATTTTTAATGAAAATCATGTTTTTTCCATTGAAATATAAAAAATATTATATTCAAAAATAATATCCCCTTATTGAAGTAAATGATACTCCAAAAACATTACATCATAATTGTTTCCATTAGAATTATTTATGAACTAAACATCACTTTTGGGAAAAAATACTATACAATTTTTGAGTTCACTTAAAATTCCACATTATAATAATCAATACTGAAATTAAAGATTTTTTATAATTTTATTTAAAATGTTTTCTATAAATTATTTGATAAATATAATTTAAAAATAATTTTATACATAAAATATCAATTTCAATTCTATAAATTCTTTGATAAAATAAAACAAATTCTTATAAGGACTTACATAATTTATAATTGTAATTTTAAGAAGTAAATATAAAAACATGAAACAATTTAATGAAAAAATAAAATAAAATACAGAAAAAATATCAATTATAATGAGTTTTATGGAAAAATAGTTTTCTAATAAAAAATCATCTTCTCTTAAATATTGAATGAAATGTAAAATCCTTCTATGCCGAACATCATTTATCACAGGAAAGAATCCCAATATCATACAATCCTTATTTCATAATTTCCCTCTCATAATTGAAACTATAAGGTTATTACCATTTTTCTAAGTATCATTCAAATAGTATACAACCTAATGTAAATGAATTCTTTATATATCAAAATCATATAATGGTTAATATAATAATAATTCCCATATAGTAATCCTCAAATAATATCTAGCTTCTTTTAATATCTTTATTTTTACGCTGCACTATGCTATACCATTGAAACATATTTCCAAGATGTTAAATACCTAAATGGATGTAAAATACAACTGAAATTTTTATATTTATTTCACATCATCATGTTTTTGAAAAAAAAAATTATATAATTACAATCATCAGGCTTTTATGGTGGTTATGTTCCTCTTGGATTGCAGACCACGATGGATAGAATTTATCGGTATTGTAAAAATTTAATGTTTAATAACTGATAATGATCATATCATTTTATAATTTCATTAATATCATTATTTTTGGGAATATAATCATTTATGACAATAACATATTAAATATAAATATATTATTTATTTTTTAAGATGATTTTATATGAGTAAGAAGATGATGATGCAACTGGTTTTTATATGAGTGTGAGTGTACATTTACATGGTATTATGATTACCATTATATAGTTTTAAAAACTCATCCTTTTATATTTACATAAAACCATTTAGTTTTATATACCCTTTTTCAAGTTATTGGATACCCTTACCTTACATTCACTATCTTGGTGAAAACACCAAAATCAACTTTATGAAATTCGTGGTCTCTATGGTTTATAAATTTTCATGTGTCCCGGGACCCTTATGTAAGTGGTTATTTATCCTTCCATATGCAAGGGTTTAAATTTACTTGAGATAATGTTACCCATACATTTTCTATCTATTTCATAACGTACCTTCAGGTGGGGTATTTTATACAGCTACACAGCTTATTGGCTTTATAGATTACACCTACATGAGGTTTTGTGTACCATTGTATAGAGGGATAAACCATTATTTAATTAGTGTGAACCTTATGTATATATATAATTACTTTTACATGAGTTGAAACCTAAGGACCTACCCTTAAAAAACCATAAAAACTATAGTTCTACTCTAATGGGATCACCATATGACCTTCAAGAGAGCATATGTATACCCTTACATGAGTAACAACTATCCATTACATAGACCGAAACAACATCCTTACTCATACACTAAGTCTAAAATTATATTTATAAAAAAATTTCACACATAAATAAACAAAAAATTAACTATATAAAATTATAATATGATTCGTCATCTTTAGGAAAAATCATCCTCTTACACAGTGTATAATTTTAAGAATTATATTTAACAAATTTAATCTTATCTTATATAGTTTAAATTTTATTATATATTCCTATACTTATATTGTATTAATTTATTATCTTATAATTACATTTATTTAAAAATTTATATATTTCATTTTATAATTATTAATATATTTTATCTTAAATTAAAATATGGATATATTTTTTCAATATCATTAAATAAGTTTTAAGTCATTAACTGGCCAACTAACCATAAGATTGTAATCATCATTTTGAATTAATAAACAATTATTATTGTGTATAAGTTGTGAGATTATAAAATATTAAATGTGAATTTAGGTTTAGTAAAAATATATCATCACTATTTCTTATAAAAAATTAAAATAAATTTATACATATATTTTTATAACATGAATATTTTAAATTAACTTATTTCAAATTTTATTTTATTTATAGAAAAGATTACAATTTTTTAAAATATTATTTATATTAAAATATATTATATTTTTTTTAAAATGCGAATTAATCCTTTTAATAAAAAATTATATAATATAAATTTATGATATAATTGATGTATGTTACATCATTGGTTCTACTATCCATGTGAAACATGTGATATATTTATACAAAGAAGATATATATTTAAAAAATGTCATTCCCTTCACCTATAAAATGATCTCACATCCACGCCATGTATCCACTAAATGTAAATCATTATCTAATCCAAAACTCTAACCAATCTCACCTAACCTCCCTCCCAACAAAATATAATCATTGTCCATGCCAAAATACCAAGTTGGGGAGCCTAAAGGTGTTTCCCATGGGAATACATGATGTGGGAGAGTAAATATAATCAAAAAATATCCTTTAATTATTTTATTCTTATACTCCATAAATTAAAATAGACTAGTGATTTTAAGACACATCAATACTAACAATATTCTAAAATTGGATTATAATTATGGAATAACTACTTCTATCATCATTCAAAACTATTCAGAAAATGTATAGTTCATCTTGCATATATATGAAATTCCACCTCTATTTATTACATGCATGATATTGTATCACATCCTCAAATGGACGGTTATATATAGTGATTTTAATTATTAATATAGTATTTATAATATTATTACGATTATAAAATATGAAATCCCTCCATATTTTCTATCTATTCTATGAAAAAATGAACGAGTCTCATGAACATATGTGTGGAAAACTTCGTCCACAAAAGTGAAATAGTTAAAATTTCATGTAGATATTAATACTTTTTTTGGACACTCTCAAAATATGAATCACCCTCATAAGACCATATTAATTCTATCATTATCCTTTTTTCCTTATGTTCTTATGCCAAAACAAACCCATTATTAACCATAATCACCCCAAGATTATATCTTTTTCTTTTTGGGTTATTTTAACTACATACATTAATGATGATATAAATTTCTATCATATATGAATATGGTAAAAAATTTGATGTTAATATTTTATGAAAATTATTTAATTACTATATTTTTATTGGTAATACGAATTTATGACCCACTATTATGAGAGATCCTTCATTCAAGATAATTACCAAAACATGATCATCACCAAGTTATTAATCATGAATCATAACTAAAATACATATAAAATGGAATTAAAATAACATTATTCATCATAAAACATCTATTATAGTAACTAAAATTATCTAGTAATTATGGAAATTAAATCTATATACAAGAATGAATAACCCATTTATGAGAAACATGCGAAAAAATAAAATTAAATAACATTTGATGAATACAATGAAATATAAGAATATAAGATATTAAATTTTTTTTATTAAATTATAATTATAAATGTCTATTGGTATAAATACGGGTTTTAAATAGGTTATTAAACTAATCAGTTATATTTTAAGGGTGGTTAAATAACTTTTATGGAATTTGGTTATAATGGTTTTGGTTTTTGCAGCTCAAATTTTATTCAATGAGATATAATGTATATTCACCACTTTATTATTTCTTGTAATGTATACATAGGGAATGGATTTTTTAAAAATAATTGTTTATGAAATAAATAGTATATAAAAATCCTTCTGATGTTCTATATTCCGTGGGATTTCAATTCAAATGAAAATGATGATGTAGTGGTTTATCATCTCATTATTCCCTTATATGTGACACATACTATATTCAACACTTTATTTTATTTTATGTGGTGTATATTATCCCTCATGAATTAATTTTTTCTAATTTTTCTGAAAATAATATATTTCAAAATTCCATATTATTTGTTAACCTTCTATTTATTTTTGATTAAAATGTGACAGTTTTCACTTTGGTGTTCGAATAAATTTCCCCTCATTGAGGCATGTTTTCGTATTCCATATATATTCATATTTTATATGTTGTAAATACTACCCAATTTCTACAATCCACATTATTATTGATTATTTAGTGGGTTTTATAATTCCTATGAAGATACTTCTTTCATACACATTTATTTCCTTCAATATCAAAGTGGTAATAGGGTTTTTCCCTCAATTTTCTCTCTTTGGGACTTAGAAACTATCCACAAACTTGTGTGTTATGGTATAACTGGTTATGAATACTTCATGATATATTTTTATTTTAAATTGATTTTATTTCAGTATTCATCTTATGTTCTACCCTTCACGAGTTTTTATTCGATAGATAATTAATCTTTAATGGGTTTTCTTGAACCATTATATTTCCTTGAGTCATAATGATTCCTATTTGAATATTGTTTTACAATATTTATTTATTATATTCAATGATGATATTATTATTCTATTACACATTTTTTCTATATAATTTACATTGAATGATTTCTTTTTCCATAAACGATGATGATATAATAAATAATCCCAATCCTTTTCAAATAACTTATTATACTTTAAATCCATATTCACTCTTCTTTATAAAATAAACCTTTTATGTCATGAGAGCCAAATAAGTTCGATGTCTTTTAATATAAGAAGTTATCTATCACACATTTCAAAATGAATATTTATCACTCTCTTTACCATGTGAGTTTCAATATAATTATTTTAAAAATATTAAAAATTATCATCAATTTATATTTGAACTATATTGTATCCTAATAAATGATAATAAATTTTTTTAAGAAACAATTAAACCTATAATAATATATATATATATTCTTTTAATTTTAAAACAATAAGAAAAAATTTTAAGATGACTTGATTTTTAAAATAACAATTTTTTTAATAAATACATATTTTTTCTATTTTAAATATAAATTTAAAAGAAAAATTTATAAACATATAAATTTTAATTTTATAATAAAATTAATGATATTCAATCCAACTTGTCAAAATTATCTTAGGTTAATTTTCTATATTTTTATGAAATAATTTTTTAAGGGAAGAGTAAATCTATTTTTTTATTAAGACCATAGTGTTTTTAACTATATATTGATATTAGTATAACATAAATAATTTAAAAATAATTTTTAATGAATTATTTAATTTTTAGAAATTAGGTATTTATAAATTCTATTGAATTCCAAATAACCATGTTTAACATTTTGAAAATTACGATTCCTTTTTCTAATACAAACGTTTGTTTGTATTTCAATTTTAATTATGTTTTCACTATGTAAAATATGGTTTTTTGATTCTTTATATAGTTATATAATTCTCCATTTCATCATAAAAAAATAAATTTCATTAAAATAGTTTTTTTTTCATAAAACATAAAATTTATGTATTAAAATAATCTTTTTCTTGAAAATATGTCTTTACATATTACATGAACTAATATCATAAAAAATTTTCCTAGAAATTTAAATTATATTTACTAAAACAATTTTCTTATTAAAAAAATCATGTATAAATTATTTAATATCTCCCATTTTTATTTAATGAATTACATGTAAATTGTATCGTCAAAAATTAATTATTACGATTAAAAAACGAAATGTTATTAAAAAACTACAAAAATATATTAAAATGAAATTTTTTTCTGAAATTGAATCATGTATATATCCCATTTATCAACTATTTATTTAGAGTTATCTTGGTAAGAAATCTTACCAAATACCTCCTTAAATATTTCATCATATCATATAACCCTTATTCTATCCAAATGACCATTCCAAAGATACATAAGCTGTAACACAAGGGAGATCACCCAAAGGGAGATGTAAAATTCAAAAATGACATATCTTAATTCGTTTATTCTTATAACCCATTTTATTCTTACACACCATAGAACCTAATAATTAAATTAAATTATGATATAATATTTATTATTAAAATTATTAATTATCTTGTAAATTAATTTTAGATATTGTTTCTACATTCTTAGAATAGTATTACAAAAAGAATGAAGTCACATGCGTGTGTGAGGACTGCTGCCTTCATGAATGAAATGTTTGATTTTTCATAACTACTGTAGATGGATTGTATGAAAATATTATTTTTTGTTTTAATATGATATATATAAAAATAATAATAATTTAAAATAGTAAAACAATCCTTATATTCCACCTTATCTTTCGAAAATGAACATTCCACTTGTGCATACGCATATAATACCCCCTTTGAGAAAGTGAGTGATATTTTGGTTGTCTAGTGTTTTAAAACTTACAAATATCCCTAATAATATAATTTATCACATTAAATATATATAAATTACATTACTAATATATTTTAATAATTATAATTTTTTAAAATAATCAATTGCATAATAATACTCAACTATATATTATAATTTTTTCTAATTTAGATTAGTATATAAACCATCATAAAAAATTATATAAATTTATTTTCTGGATGAATATGGAAACATAATTTATTTCAATATTTTATAATTATTTTTAATGAAAAAATTATTTTTAATTCTAATAGTCATATCTAACCCATTACTAAAATACCAAAATTTTTAGACAAAATTAAAAAACAAGATCTTAACTGACTTCAGCATCCTGAATTGTTAGAAAATTTTTTATGTAAATAAATTTTAACATTATAAAAAATAAATTAAAGTAACTATATATTTTTGGACTTAATATCCTTATATATATATATAATAATTTGAATGACCCTTATAAAATTGGTACAAAACAAAAAATCTAATCTAATAACAAATTATAGGGAATATATTAAATATATTCATAATTCAGAATTATAAATTATTTTTATAGAAGTATATATGTAATAATATGGTTCTAAAATATTTTATTATGATATTATCATTTTTATAATGGAGGTTGAATTAGTTTTTCATAATATCAGTATTATGGTAAGTGTTTTGGAATCCGAATTTTTCTTCCTTGAAATATGATACTTATTCACAAATTGATTCCATTTTGGGGTGTATATATTCTAAGTACATTTATATAATCATAATATTTCATAAAATCATTGAATGTTTCAAATTGATCACATTTTCTATACTACATGATGTTTGAATTTGATGATAATGATGAAATAATGGTTTAAAACCTCTTTTTCTCTAACATGCAGGCCCCATTGCATGGTTGTTTTTAATTTTTTTGATTATATGATATGAAATTAGTTTATTTAAAAAATTTCTTACTGTAATTTTTTTTTTCAAATCTCTATTTCATTGTATCTCATTCTATTACCTTCTATTAAAAAAATTACAAACACCATTTATGTTTTGTCCTCAATTTTCATTTATAAGGTCCTGATTAAATATTTCATGAAAATTAATCTTTTATATAGTGTACCTATAATAAAATGTACTCAATAATCATTGTAATTTACTCTTTAATAGACTTTACATGTGTTGTTATCACCATTCATTCACACTCTTTTATTTCCTATAATATCAATCTTTCAATGGATTTATCTTCCCAATGTTTTTAATTTGGGAATTATATAATATCAACCAATTGTTTTAATTTTTTGGTGTATATACTTTTTAGGTATTAAATTTTAATACAAATATCACTATATTAAATGGATTTATATTTTCATAACATGTTTTAACCTTCTTGTGTTTGGTTTAGAATAATAACAAAATCAAATGTTTATGTTTTGATTTAATTTCCTTTCCAGATCCATAATGATTACTCATTTAAAATTGTATTACTATATTTTTTTATTTAAGATATAATTTAATGATATGGAATTTTCTGATTTAATTCATAGAATTAAATTATCTCTTGAAAACAATCTCTTTTTATAGTATTTATCTTTAATTTTTGATGATAGTATGAAAAATTAAAATTCTCTTGAAATGAGATCTTTATCCTCCATGACCATATTATAACTTCCTTTCAATGGTCACCATATATTTTAAAATATAATTATTAAAAATATAATATGTTTTTATATTTTATATTTCATATTTTCGAAATGAATTTTTATTATCACTTATAATGATGTGAGTTTCAACACATGTATTTTTTGAATATATACAGTTTTCATTCCATGATAATTTCATTAATGTTCCATGGAAATGTTCCACGAGATAACCATTATGAGATTTTTGGGGTAAATTATAAAATTTTATACTCGAAAGTATTTTTTTCATAAAAAATACCATTATAATTTCGGATATTTCATTTTTAAAGTGCCATGTAGCATAATTTATTATGAAATTGTTAAAAACGTTTTCGGGAGACTCTATTATGATTTCTAATTCATTTTATTCATTATCTATAAAGGAATTATTTACAAGGATTTTTTTCACTAATCAACCTCTAAACTCATTTATAAAATACCTCACTTATGTAATTGAACTTTTGTATGAATCAGTCTACTTTTGATATCACATTATGTGATACCATTTCTGAATTACAGGAAACCCATTTTTTCATTAATTATTTATGATATAATGAATTATTGATTTGAAGTGGAAAAAATATGTATAGATAATTTATGGGTGATAAACTATATATCCATAAATGTTGTGGGAATATGATATATATATCATGATAAAATTATTCTTGAATATAATTATGATCGTTCACAATCATGGGTACAAGTGACTCACCGATGGAGGAGATGATTCCATATGATTATGTTTATTCCATGGAATATTCATGTGATATATATTTAATTGTCCAATATTTAAAGGATATTACACCTTATTTTGTTATTCTATCTTGATTTATGATTATTGTTTAATTTTTATACAAAGGTTACATTTATTAAGAATATTTTCTGACCATTCAGTGGACTTATATTCTAATATCATTTTATATACTACGTAGAAATGTTATACGATTTAAACTAATGATTAAATGATATATTAAATATATATTTAAACATTTATCATTATTTATAAAATTGTTATTTTTATTTAAATTATTTCCTTATGTTATATTGATGATCATCAACCTCGTAATCATACCCACTTGTTTATCATATTCTCACTTATGATATTTTACTGATATCTCTTCTGTTTTCTCTTAAAGGGAATCTGGGCTCACCTTTATTTTATGCCTTAATTCCCTGGTTTATGAAGGAATGTAATATTTATGATATTTCTAGAAAGTATATAATTTTTGAATAAATTTTAACTGTTGTTGAATACATATTTAGGATTGAATTGTCTAGTGTGGATTGATTATGGGTAAAATTTTATAAGTATTCTAAATAAAATTTCTTGTATAGTTAATACTTAAAGTCATTAAATCCTTAAGTTATATTATTATGTCAATATTATGGGATGTAATGTTTATAATATTGAATATATTTATGTTAATTTAGGTTCACCTCAAATGGTGTCATAGAGAGTGTTAAATGATTTTATTTCCACAATAGCTCAGGGAGTTCAGGTCTAGGATTCCTTACGTACAACATGGCCTTGGTCACTTATTCCAACTCACTCATAAAAAAATTAATTTTAACTAATAATTTATTTAATTTATAATTTTCAACCTCCCTCATCGTAAAGACCACATATAATAGACCATATCAATATTATATTCTAGGGGCTATCTCACAGTAACACCTACATTATCCCCAAATATTCTATTTCAATTTTCAGCCTATAATAACTCACACAAGATTTTTAAGGCCTAACCAACCTTCAAAAAACAACATAAGGACTTAATTGAGGAGTTGAATTGAAATTATTAAAAAAAAAATTATAATATATTATTCATATAAATTATGAATAATTATAAAAAATTTATCAATTTTACTCTAATTTAAAAATTCTATAAATCTCACTAAGAAACCTTGTTACACCTGAATAGTGGTTGGCCACCCTTCAAGTGTCCATAGTGAACCCAAATAACTACACTAATCATAGTGCCTAATTACTTGTGTAGATTCAATAACTGATTTGATTTCATATAATTAGAAAACAGAAATAAATCTCTATGGTTATATACCTTTAGCTGGGTAATATAAAATTGCATGAAAAAATCACCTTAGAAAGTCCTATAACAACATCAAGAAAAAATCTCCATCATTTGAAACAATTTCCACAACTCTATGTTGGAAATAATACCAAATCCAATCAAAATTTCACTAAAATTATTGATAAATAATGGGGTATATTTAATGAGGGAAAATAACACATAATCTATACTGACATATTTGAATAATCACAATGAAATTAAGAAATATTTGAAGGGTGACATGATGTGGATGGATGGAGGAGACCTTCTTAGTTCTATCACACATGAGGGAAATAAGAGGGGGAGTCTGTTAATATAAAGTGGTTTAAATATTAGTATTTCATTATTTTAAATATATATATAAGTGCACCATAGTGTTATGGAATCCCCCATGTTGTGTAAAACCACTCCATAGTATCCCAATACGCTTAACATGACCATAAAATTGTATAAACCCCTCCAAGTTTGTCATTTCATAAATGGTGTCCTCATACATACCATGGTTCAGATCTACAGTATGGGGGATTTTCTAGTACCTTCATGAGAGGATATAGGGTCTATTATAACTATTGAAACCTTCTTGTTTCTCATAGTTTCCCATCCTAGAAAACAAATATAATTGATGCACTATTCCGACCGATACTTTTAATTACACCCTCAACCATGGTGATCCCCACACCATGTATTCCCCGTGGTAGATCACCTTAAGTATTAATATTTACAGTTCCACCTAGTGTAACATTAATATCCACCCAAGAATTAGACAAACCAAACATTACATGATCTATATCCAAACCTAAATCTTCTAATGTATTTTAAAACTCAAAATTTAAATATTAATTGTTTTTATCAACATAAACTCCATAAAACAATAAGAAAGTTCAAATACACATAAAATTTATATCTTATAAAGAACATGTTTCAAAATTAATATATAATTTATTTATTTTTCATCAATACTTATATTCTTCCAATCAATAAGGTGAATTTTATCACTTATATTGGTAGGTGAAAAAACACATTTTGGAGGAATCAACCTCCTCCAAGATAAGATATAAATTATTGAATTTCATCCTTTTAATCATACCAAGATAGTTATATATATAATTTTTGGGAATTACCCTAATGATAATATGAATCTGATTATCCATTGGAATAGGTAAAATAACTAATGACGGTAACTATGATGGTCTGATACAATATGTGATACCCTAGTAATGGATTGAAAACTGAGAAGTGGGGCTGAATATGTGTTGTTTAACCTTTATATTTGCATTCACATAGAAAATGAACCCAGTAATAAAATATGATTAAATAATATAATAAATGAAAATTATCCCCACTCATATAAATATTTAAATTAAATTATCATGGGACAGAACAATTTTATGTATTTATATCCCCAGTGTGGGAACTGAAATCATACTATGTCTGGTTGTTATCCAGGACCATATATTTAATTATAGATTTATTATGATCAAATACAAGTAGATATTCTTATAAAAATGTATCCTTATTATCTTGAATTAAACTAGAATCACAAATAATAACTTTGGTTATAATATCAAAATATGATAATGAGAAATATCACATGTAAATATTTCTTCAACAACCAATAAAGATATTTATCTCAATCCTCCAAGATGATCTTATCATAATGTGATAAGTGTTTCAAGAATATAAACCTCATGAAGTGGAATTATAAATTTATTAGTATGTATTAATCATATCTTAATTAAAAATCATCTAATTTCTTAATAGGTTTTTCTCATTCTTAGTTTTCTGAATTTATGGTCCATTGCAATATTTTCATAGTCTTCTAAATATCTATATTTAAGAATTTTTATACCCCAATTTTCTAGTAAGTAAGATCTCATACACTATAACTCATGAAAAATCCCCTCAATCAAGAAATCTTCCATACTCATTGAATCCCAAATATCTTATAATTAACTTAACTTTTCAAATCATTTATATCTCAACACATTAGATATTTTTCACAATAATCTTAAAAAGAATTCATTATGTGTTTCGTCAAAACTATTTTTCACGTTAGTATATTACCAAGATATCAAATATTATTCTCAACATTGATCTATTTTTTTATCGTACAATGACATCATTAACATTCATTTATTCACTTCTCATATTAATTGTTGATATAAATGAAAATCAAGAAATGATATAACCTTGATAATAATTCCACAATAATTGATAAATAATTTTACTTGTCAATTTAATAAATTATTAGAAGTTATTGAAACATATTTCTATTATGATATCTCTCAGTTATCATT
This sequence comes from Viscum album, assembly GCA_963277665.1. NCBI lineage: Eukaryota > Viridiplantae > Streptophyta > Magnoliopsida > Santalales > Viscaceae > Viscum > Viscum album. The sequence goes on along the minus strand of OY728165.1, from coordinate 62,105,455 downwards.
TTCCTCAACCAAATCATGGATAAATTTAATTCATCGAACTAAAACTGTACTAGAAATCCTAAAAACATGAAATTTTCATAATTGATAGATCATATTGAATCATAGTCAGATTTACATGTTCCATGAACGATGTATTGTTAGATCTTCATCACCAAATAGTCAATTAATTATTAAATTTATATAAATTATTATATAATATAAATATATTTAAATCTCCATTGGAAGTTTTCAAATAAAATTTATTAAAATTCATCCAAATGATTGTGCTTCGATAACCCATTTTAATTTCCCAAATTTATAGGTTTCAATTTTTTTTTTAATATTATGTTATAATAATTGAAGAATGGTTTTAGAAATACCATAGTTCAATTCTTATAAATATTTACTATTTCAAGACATATTTAATTCTAGGACATAATAAATTTGAAAAATACCTCAAATAATGAAACTCTTATGGTGTCTCATAATATTTCTATTCATTTTTCAAACATTATTTCCAAGAAGACTCTTATATAATTTTATCAATGAAACATATAAAAAAATTCACAGACTCTTTGATAATTATGGTATAAATCCTATAGAATATTTATATCTTAAATTTTTCATTCTATATTAAGATGAAATCTTACAACTATGAATCCTGATGTAAAAATAATAAAAGGGATTCCATTAAACATAATATAAATCCTAAAATTTTGAACAATGGATTGTCTAGTTAATATCCATAGGATCTAGTAATGGGGAGTCACTATCCTAGAAAATGTTTTTCCCCACATTTTTTAAATTATTTATGGAATCGGAAGTCGAGTTTTTCTTGAATTAATTAATTTATGAATGAACAATTAGGCTGACTAGTGATGTACCCATGTTTGATCATTGTTGGTTCTTAATTATCTATATATTATTGTTGTAAAACCATCAAATCATAATTAACCACTGATTTCTCTCTTTTATTTAAACAGTAGTATATAAAATAAAGTTCAAAAAGTGATTTTTATATCCTGTCCACCTCCTAAAATGATAAGGATAACTGAACATAATCAACTAATTAATCCATTTTACCAACACATAAATTTAACTATATGTTGTTCATCTATCCATATACAAAAATTTGATCTGATGAATTATAATGCACAATAAAGAAGATTAAAACGTTTTGATATATTTTAGAATGAAATAGAAATGGTAATAGTGTATATGATGGAAACCAATCCCCTTATATCCACCTCATTATTGTATTAATGATGAAAACTGAATTCATAATTAATAATAAGGTATTAATAATGTCAATTCTGTCTTCAATAGATACCAATCCATTATTTTTTCTCTATATCCCTGAATATTGAGATCACATTGAAATATATAAAGGTATAAAAACTTATGAATATAATCAAATAAAATAGAAATTAAAAGAACATTATTGAAATATTAATATGATAAATTATAGATAAAAGGAAATAGGCCTGATTTATTTCTAGTCGGAGAGCAGAAACATATGTATAATAAATATAATATCTTCTTTCACATTTTAATTGTACATGTGATTTTGGATACAAGATACTTCATTTCACTATTTATTCAACAATTCATGCTTATATATGGAGATTACTTTTGTTATATGACCCTAAAAAATCCCCTTTTTCCTTGTTTTGTTCAATGATATCTTACATATTCATCTAGTAGGTAGATACCATATGGTTGTAGTATATGTGAACTTAGTGAGTTTTTTGAAATTGAAATTGGTTTCTTTATTTACATTTATCATTTTCATTATTTTTTATGTCTTAATTAAAAAGAGAAAATTACACATATTTAACTAAATTTATTTCCCTTGTGTGAGATTTTCATAGTGTCGCCTTTACACATTTTCTATAATACCTTTGAATATTTCTTTTGAAGCATCATTCAACAATAAATTGTTATTGGAATAACATGACATACTTTATGCGTGATTTTAAAACATTTTAATGACGTTGAGTGCATTTATGGAAGCTGATAATATGTTTCAGTACTTTTTTATAGCATGTGGAGCATGTAATTCAACCTCACACACACCCCAAAACATTGAGGTTAACCTGATTCCATGCCTATGGAGGAAACCTAGGTAGCTCTTTTATAGGGACTGCGTTTTAGATTGATACATTCCTGATATTAGTTTTATAAAACATGCAGTGATATGGGATTATAACTTTATGTATCCCATGAACAATCACACTTATGCATCTATTACTCCTTAAGTATGGTAAATTAAAAATAATTAAAAAAAAGTCATTTACGTTATCTAGATTTTCAATATTATTACCAGAAATAAATAAAACTATTAAATGAAGAATAAAAAATCATCTGAAAAATGATTTTATGTAATTCATAATCCTGAAATGGATTTTCTAATTAATAAAAAAATCAAATAATAAATAATAATTTCTTAATTGATCAATTTTATAAAATTATATGTTGATTCAAGTATATATATAAAAACTATTTACCATGTTTATGAATTATTTACTGTATTAATTATCATGGAAAATTTAATGAATAATGGTGGAATATTATCTCTCATAGAGTATTCCATTGATGTAACTGATTTTTATAACATATTAGATCACTGAGAAATCTTACACATTCACTCATACAATTAGCAATTCATCACTTGGAGTCATATAATGACTCCAAAATAGCATGATTTATGAAATGAAAATCTTAGAATAGTCTTTTGTTATTAATGAAAACTGTTTTACAACTATATAATGACTCTAACACACTGTGATTGTAGTGCCCCTGAGTTCGAAAGTAAGAACATTGTATGGCTTAGTGCGTATGATAGGAAACATTATGCACATAAGGGAATATAATGTCTTGAGAATTTATATTATATTTAATATTTTTAATTTATCCAATATATATCATTAAATGAATGTGATACTGATTTAGCATGCATCCCACACAACAATGAGTTTCTTCAATGACTTTCATTACACGCAAGGCCGACTTTTTTCTAACAACAATATGTAATAAAAAATTATTATTAAATATAATACGTCATTACCTGGTTGATAAATTAGTAGTTATGATAAGGATTAACAAAATTATGAAAATATATTGACTCAAAAACAATGAGATGAATTCATAGGTTACCAATTAATTAATAGTTAATATTGAATATAATTTAATATAAAGGGCATTTTTTTTTAAAACTATATATATGACCACAAATTAGTTTTATCATAATTAAATTAAAATAATTAAAATGAGTGAGTGATATTAATGTAATGCACATATTTATATTTAATATTTAATGAAAAAATATACATTCATTCAATAGATTATATAATCATAAGATATTAACAAATCAAATTTTACAAAAGAAAACAACATTTCAATAAAGGGGCTTATAACACATTTTAATGGAGAACCTATTTTAAGTACAATTTTGGAACATTTATAAATTTCATATCAAAAAAAAAATTTAAATAATAACATAAAATTATTCTTTGGATGATTTTTTGTATTTCTTTGCCAGGTTCTATTTATTGATGAATAGTAAAAAAAAATACTGAATTTGAATTCAAAACTACCTATCCTTCAAGTTTACATTTATAAATAAATTGTATTTATAATTGTTTTTAATGTTAAATTAGATAAAATTTATATAAATTAAATCAAATTAGTTAACATGAATAAATTTTGATTATAAATTGAATGTAAAAACAAAAAATCATTTGAAAATTTAACTTTTAAACACTTCTTTGTCATCCTTTCTGAGGGATTAAATTTAAATTAATTTTATTTTAGTTACTGGTTGTAATTTGGACAACTAGATTCCATAGTTTTAGAAAGATTATTTTTTAATTTCTAATAATATGAACTTTTTTTGATGAGAATTATTAGGGAAAGTAATTAATAATAATTCCAAATATTAAGAGAAATATTATATTAACATGGGACTAAAACTTAATCATAATGGCCAAAATGGCCTAGATACTATTATAAAGGACATGTTATTTCCATATTTCTACCAAATACTCAATTTTATATAATTTGGTTTAATTTTGATTCACTTTTCATATGAAAATCATGTGTGTAATTTTGTTTTAGAAAATTTTCAAGAATGCCACTCATCCTCCGCTATAAAAAAGAACTCACCCTCCCTCTTTCTCACAACTCTCAGAGAACATTGCATAAAAAATATATATGAAAAAAGGTAACATAAATATACCTCAAATAATCATATAATCCTACCATTGGGAATAAATCCACATAAGGAATACCTTTGGTGAAAACCACAGAGGAGTTCCCCAAAGAAATAACATCCTTTCTCAAGCTCTTTTATTTTATTACCATTATTCATCCCATAAAATCTTATTATTCAAAGGATATATAATAGAATAAGTATCATAAATATAGTAATACGTTTATATGTTAATGTTCGTACCTAAAAATATAAACACATCCATATAATAGGTAACAAACATAAAGATTACGTGTACAATGAACTACCACCTCATGAAATGGTGATTGTTCATTTTTCTATTAACACCTCTCGTGGAGACATTTTAGATGAAATAACTATTATTATTTGATATATATAATATTTATATTCATTTATTGACTTTTAAATATTATATAACAATTTTTTTTTATAATTTTCATTTTTTGTAAATATGATAACATCATTTCTGGAAGTGTTGACTACCGCCCCCACAAAGCGATATGAATCATTCACCCAATATGTTGAATGTCAAAAAGAGGGATTTATTTAAATTATATGAAATATATGAAAGAAATACTAGTTTATATTAATAATATACAAATTCATATATATATATATATATATCTTTTTATTTTCATTAATTTAAAACAAAAAAAGAAATAAAAGTATTGTTCATGTGAACGTACGACCTACCGTCTCCATGAATAGCACAGTTAACTTTATATCCCTAAATATAATGGATTATTCTAAATAAATATATACTGAATATATATGATAATTAAATAATTATTTTCATTATATAGATAAAAAACACAGATCGAGTTAAATTTCACAAGTAAGAATTCAAATTATACTCAATGAACTAAGAAACTAACACCCATAATAGTGAAAATAAATAATGTTTAATAAAATAATAGAAGTAAGATTTTATAAAAAGATTATATATTATATAATATATTTTAACATGTTCATTTAATAAGTTATAAACATGGTTAAAACAATTATACAAGAATTTAAAGGACCTTCAGCCGATTAAGAAAAGCAAAGTAAGGGATTTTCAACTCACTTTTTACACATGTGAGATACATGTCACATTCACCACATAGTTCTTTTGTGTGGTTTATATACATCCCATTTTTAACATATTATATCATGAATTTTTTATCTTCATGTTATTTTAAATGTAAATTTTAATTAATCCTTCGATGGGATTTGAATTAAAAGTTACCAAGGGGTATGGAATTTTATAACATAATTCATTCCATTTGTATTATATTACATCCTTATTTTAATTAATATTATAAGATGACATGTGTAATAAATATTAGTTATATAATTTTTTATATAAACTTTTTTTATGTGGATTTAAATTTTAAACACATAATTAATTTAATGATTGATTTTAATATCAATGTAACCGTATTTTCAATGTTTAACTTTGAAATATTTTTTTTCAGGTTGGTTTACACATGAATTTCTATCTGGGGGAATTATTTGGTCATTTTCTAACAAAAAACTAATTGTACTCTTTTCTTGTTGTCCATAACCTGTTGTTTTAATATAACCATGTTTTAATTATTTTGTACTCAATATGTTTTAGACAATGTTTTCAAGAAAACCTAAATTTGTTAACCTCTTTAGTCATAGAGCCCATTTTCTTCCAAATAAAATGTCATCTAAAAAAATATTTAAATTTTTGGAACCTTTAAAGAATAATTATTCAAGAAAATTTTATATTTTTTATCTTTTACATATTTTTTATGGACTCTTATTGTCTCCTTCCCAACAATTCATTTTTCTAACCTTTTACTATGAAATGGAATGTTATATTTACCTCGTATGACACATACATATTTACCGGAAAACAATCCAATAAAGACTCATTTATATGTTAAAATGGTTAATATATAAATAATAATTTTTTAAATGAGTTTTTCAAGTAAAATTATATTCTAATTTTTTTCAAAATGAAAATCATATTTTCCTCAAGAATGTTTTTAAACAATATTTTTAAAATATTTACATTAATGAAAAAACCCTTTTTTTAACCTCACATGGGATATTTTTATTGATACCATCATTAATATTACAATGTATGGGAGATTTTCTTTTGTCCAATGATAATATTGGAACTCACTTCCTTGATTTATTTTTATCCCCTTGAAATATTCAATTTATATTATCGTTGAATATTTAATTTTCTCTTACTACACATACCATTAATCATGAATATGTTTATTTACTAAATTTATTATCAACATTATATATAGTTGTTACATAAGAATTAGTTTCATTGACTATAGAAATATTGATATATTCGTATATTTGAATCAATCTAGATATGTGATACAGAACTTCTTTTATTTTAAATTGCTTTGGACATGCACTATATGGGTTGGGGACAACTTAATGAATTCCATACAGGTTGGGGACTAATTAATGAAATCCATATGGGATGGAGAGCATTTAATGTTAGTCTCACAATCTATATGTCACTCAGAGAGACAACATTATTTGGAAATAAACCCTTAGTGTTTGTTTCCATGAAAAATAGACGACTTCTTACCCAAAGAAATAAAGAATATTTTGATTGGTCTTGCTGGTAGTTGTTCATTTTCAAGATACATGTCAACAATAATAAAGCATTTACTTCATTTAGATTTAGTTATTATTTATCAATATGATTTTGTGTTGAAGTATATATGGAATCATTTCATTCTATATTCATTAATTAACTGGTATTCGATTTAGTTATTTTCCATTAAATATTTAATATGACTTTTCTAGTTATTTTAATGGAATGTGATTTTTGTTTTTACCATTCCATATTGTTAGTTGATTTGGTTAATTGATTACATGGAATGCGTTTTTAGTTATTACCTTTCCTTATTGATTCTCCTTAGTTTATTGATTACATGGCATGTTTTTTAGTGATTTACTTTCAGTATTGGCTATCATCATTTGATTCATTATTTCTACCCTGATATGTAACACCCCAATATTTTATAGTATGCTATCTCTTTACAGAAATTAAATTACTTATGCTACACAAAACACCGAGTTTGAGGGCAACACGACTTACCAAACTAGCAATTAAAAAGCGATTATGAATAGTATTAACTGGATTTTGAATTTTATATAATACAGATAATTTTAACATACATATTATGTGTTTCTTATATATAATATAAGAACAAATTCGATTTTTTAGCTAAAGGAAGTATTTTACAGAAAATGATACTTTACCACCTTTTAATGGAAAACCAATTTTAAATCCAATATTTGACACTTTTATATATTCAATTTTACAAAATAATCTTCTTATTTATTAGAGAGACATAAAAATTTAGTTTTGATTAATTTTTTGTGTTATTCTGATAACATTCATATTTTGATGAATAGTGAAAAATCAAAAATTTTAATTGAAAACAAATTTTTTAATAAAAAAATTTATAGTGTTAAACACAAAATTTGAATGGTTTTTATGTATAATTATATTATATTTTTATCAATTAATCCAATTTATTTCTTTGGGAGTAATTTTACATTTAAATTGGACAAATACACATATCAATTATTTGATAGTTTTTATTTTTTTAAAACCAACTTTCTAGTTTTGAAAATAGGAATTAATTATATATTAATTAATGAAACTTCTATGTTTTTAATTTGGTAAAATAGAAGTCAATTTTTTAATTTTAAATATGAAAATTATCTTTGGGGGAATGTTTGGTATTTTTTTGAAAATTTATAATTTTTTATTAAGAGTGAAAAACACTACGTTATTGTTTAAAACCAACATTCTAATTAAATAATTATTTATTTTAAGTAAAAATAGATACATATTACCTATATATGTTCAATTTAATTCATTGGATTCATTTTGTAATATTATTAGATATATAAAATTTTATTAAACTTGTTAACGCTTTTTACCCACCTTCTAGGAACATTTACAAATTTTCATAAAATGTAATTTTACCGGTTATATGAATTTAATTTCAAAAATTCAAGAAAAAAAGTTGATATAAGTATGTAAAATGTGGTTAAATAGGATGAAAATAGTTTTTGATGAACAATAACTTTTGAAATTTATTTACCATAGTTAAAAGTAAATGGGGTAATTAAAGGTATAAATGATATTATAATTACCCAAAAACATATCCTAATCCTATTGGATAAGTGTATTCAGAACAAAATAAACCCTTATAATAAAATAATACCCCTTTTTATCTATATGGATTAGATTATGACATTTTTTATTATTTTATTTAAAGAAGAGTTACATGTGTTAAATTAAACATTCAATAACTTATATATTTTAAATATAGGGTTATACATCAGATAAATTAGACTATAAATATTCATTATAAAATTAAAAATATTTCATACATCTTGGTATTTTATTTATAATTTTTATACATTAAATAATAAAAGTTATTTATGACACAACGATGATGCAGTAATTACCTTATTAATGAATGATTAAAATAATTGATATTATAAATATCCAAATAAATGTAAATTGAGACTCTTGATTACTCACATGAATTTTATAGGTTAATATGGAATTTTAGTATTTATTTAATGTATTTTTTCTAATTAATCATGTTTTTTTGAATTTCACAAAAAACAAATACAAAATAGTGTCAAAATTGAAATAAACGAGTTTTTAAAACAAACACTATATAATTAAATGATATAATATTCCAAAAATATATGTTTCAGAAAAATAACTTATATAATGATATATATGGTATTAATTAACCACTTTAGGGTCTCTTGGAATTTTATAGTAAGTTTATTAACCCTGTAATATAAAAATACAAGAAGAATTTGTAAAAGCTAAACTATTTAACTAAGTGTAAAATATAAAAGATAAGGAAAATATTGTAACCTAAACATGTCTAGAACCTATATGTTGAGAGTAATTAGACCCAAAACAAACTTATAAAAAAATCCATTTGGATCCATTAGAAACTGAAAATGATTTTATAATAAATAATATTTCAAGATTTTTTTAAAGTGACCCTCACCTCTCTTATAAAAGTGTACTTCCCCTTCTCTAAAAATCACACCTCCCAAGCCATATGTCTTGTATAAAACATGGTAAAGTATCTTCCCAACTACCCTAGATTTAACCAATATTCCATACATTTATTAGAAATCTATCCTATGGATCACTTTTGATCAAATCAAAAGGAAGCACCCGAAGAAGAGGTAATTATTTCATCACCATTTCATGTTCTTTTATTCTTCAACTTCATTTTTCTATTTTGTTTCCATACCAAAATTATAACTCCCACACCTTCTACATACTATGATTTTATTATATATATGTTACAACCATATTCATTATTCTATCGATCATAGGAATGAAAAAGTCATCATATGTGCGTACGTATGACTTACCCTCTCCACTTAATGGTGTAGTTTGTTATTCAACACTTCACTATTTGGATGAGTATAATTATGAGTATAATTGATGTAAATAATATATAGAACATGTTAATTATTATTTAAATATAATATAACATCCAATTACATATTATTTCTCCATCAATAGAATGATATAATTTCTCATGCGTATGTACGGCTTTTCGTCTCAAAGACGCGATGTGATTAATTTAGATGTTTACAATTCAATGCCGATTATAAATATATATTATTAATAATTATGTAATATATGAAATAATAATTCTATTGTATATATATATATTTGCATATATCTCATTCACTTACTTTTTTTCAATACGATATGATAACAGAAATAGTGTTTATGCGTACATACGACATACCATCTCCCTAAATAGTGTTTTACATTCCATATATCTAAAAATTATACATACTTATATTCTTAATATATATGATACATAAGTAATTTTTTATCTCCTAGAATCAATAAAATCTTAATATATGATATACAATCAAGAATAATAAGTTAAAACACGTATGATGATGAAAGATATTATTTTGAAAAATTTTATTTTAATATAGAAATTATTATTAAATGGGTTGTATAAATCCATAAATGAATAAATTATGATATCATAAATATGAATATGGTTATTTTATATTTTAATAATATTATATGTTCAATATACAGGAGGTTAAACGTACCCCTGACCAAAGAAATTTACAAGGTAAGGGTTAATTCCTCAATCTCCTTATTATCTGAGATTTTTTATGTGAAAGTATTTATTCGGACATTTTTATCTTCTATGTCCATGTCTAATAAAAATGTGTTCAAATAGAATATTTTAATGTTTTTTCTAGAATGTAATCATTAACAAGATCAACATTTTAAATGTTATAATGATTTATTTTTCTAAATCTTTTGAATTTATGTCCACGTTTTAAATATGATTTTAAGAATTTATTTATATGGACATGATTGTTTTAAAATGTTAATTCATTTCAAAAGTTTCAAAGTGGTATGGTGTAGTTTTATTTAAAATTCTCTTTTAATTGACTTTTTTTAAAATGGGTGATTTATAAATGAATTCACCAAAAAGGATATTTCTCTCAAAGAGTTTTGATGATCATTTTCAACAATGTCAACATCCTTTATTGGATATTATTCTGGATTGAGGTTTATTAGTTATAATAAATTTTTCCCTATTGTATTGAATGAGTTATGATATGTTTGATTGTGGATGTGGTATTTTTATACCATTCATGGTTTATGGATAATGTATTGACATTTCACATGCTAGTTTTAATATGAATGTTTTTGTTATGTTTCAACATTTTCCTATAAGGAATGAATCTGACTTAGTAATTGACGAGATGATCCCTCTATAGCTCCTCGATGCATCAGTAGGTCTGATGAGACAAATTAGTGTCTTGGAACAGGGCATTGACAAAATCATTATTCGTAGTCTTGGCATGAGTCCATGACTATGTGGTTATGATGTCCATCTTTATACATTAAATCATTATGTAATTAGCTATTGATATTACATGTGATTATTCGACTAGTAGAATATCAATTTGAATAAGTAAATCGAATTATTTGATTTATCATTTCCATATTATACTGAAGTTTAATTTTAAAATTATTGTTTTTTAGTCTTATACATTGTCTTAAATATTTGTGTTTTTAATGATAGTTTATGATATATTGTTATCCTTAATGAGCATCTAAGCTCACCCCTTTATTATGTTTTATTTTACCCAGGATGCAAAAAGTGTATTATGATTGATATATAGGGTCAAGATAGGGGAATAATGGCATTTTAAAAGAATTATTTCTGTTGTGTTTTATTTTAAAAATTGAAATGTAATTTTCATATATATAATCTATTTTCCAAGACTGCTAAACTGATCTATCCTTCGGAACATGATTCCTTGTAATCATGCCAATGTATTAAAATAATGCATCGAATCTGGGTAACTAGGATCAGAGCATTACAGTTGGTATCATATGATGTTTAAAAACAACCTTGGAAATATATTTTGATAAACTCTGATTTTGAAACATTACCCTATGATAGACTTTGAGGATTATTATAGAATAACTGTTGGACGGTGTGGATACTCAAGAGTGGGGGGGGGGGGTGAATTGAGTTCCAATTAAAATTTCTGTTAAAAACATTTTGATAAAAATACCCCAATTCAAAACATCCCAGTCAATTAAGGCAGTAGAGATATAAATGTTTAATTGCTCCAAAAGTTTCTCTAGGGATGATTAATCCTCACTTGAATCAATGCGATCACTAAATCAACTTTTGAAACAGGTTTACTGAATTAATAATATATACAAACTAACCAAAACTAACTATCAGAATGAATATTAAAATAGTTTTTTGTCTTTGAAAAATATAAGAAGTGGATAAAATAAAACATAGTATATGAGTATTAGAAAAACAATATAAATAAGAGGTTTAGTCTCTAGCTGAGACCTATTCCTCTCCAACTAGTGCTCACTTGACACCAAGCAGTTTGTATTAAAAAACATTATACACAACCTGTATCGGGGATTACAAAAGATTTTACAAACTGTCCAGGTTCTACAACCTCTACCATAGTTCTAAATGGGAAAAAAGAAACTAAGCCACACAAGGCTTCTTCCACAGTTATGCATGGGAAACAAAGGTGAGATATTTTTTAGTGGATATTTTCAGCATCCCATAGTTAAAGCACATGACATGGTGTGTGTGTAACAAATAAAAACTTCTCAAAACATGTAAAAAAATAAAACACAGTAGATCTAGAGAAATTAGGATTGAGTTTATAATACTGTATGAATTTTGATGATCACCTCTGTACTTCTTGGATTTGAGGAAAATAAGGTTTTGTTCTTATCTTCAAGTTTCCTCTAAAAACAGAGTGTCGCAACATTTAGGCACTGGCTTCTATGTACCGAGATGTTGAACTTCTCGGTACAAGGGTTCTTTTAACCACAGAAGTACATCCTGGAATATGTTCTTAAAAATGATCTTCATGAAGCTCTCAGATTTTTAGCATAAGCACTAGAGTGTTCTTCTTCTAGTTCTTCAGTAATTTCTTTCTTATGCATTTAACTTCTAAACTCTTCACATTTTTTTCTCATTGACACTATATATATCTATTCCTTGGTATTTTTCTCATTTATATTTGACGTCGGAAAAAAAGAGTAAGTACATCATGTGAAATCTTTCTTATACATTTTACTGTCAAGATGTGGTCTACTGATATGTCTACAAACAAAATTAATTAATGTTAGATGTATTAAATCAATCAAATATGACCATTATGATAATAATAAAAAAAATTGACAAATTATAGGATATGTTATCAGTACACTGGTAATAGTAGCCTCTCAATCGGTAACGTCTTCAACAACAAGCTTAATCAGCAGTAGGATTCCAACAGTAAGATTATCCAGCGATAGACTCGTCCAGTGGTAGACTAATCCAATGGTAGACTTGTCTAATGGTATAACTCAACAATGTTAGACTTGACCAATTGTAGAAATCACCAACGGTTGACTTGTCCAATAGTATACTTCACCAACAGTAGAATTTGTCTAATGGTATACTTCATCCACAATAGACTTCCAGCAAAAAGTCTGATAGTGGAATTCCAAAAAAAACTTTTTGTCACATCAACCTTGTCACAAAAAAGTCCTATCACACTGACTCAGTATCTATATGCTTCGAATAGTACTCCAATGGTAGTATTTATAATAGTGACCTTGTAATGGTGACTTCCAATAGTAACTTTATAACTGTAGTTTTTAATCGGTATCCATCATCAGAAAGTTATTCAATGGTGAACTTTTCACAAATGACATCAAGCGGTAAGTTTCAGCTGTAGTTTTTGTCAACGGGGACTGTGGCAGTGGCGTAAAAATAGTGACCTCTTACCAGTAAACTTCAATAGTGACATTTGACATAGGAAATTTTAATATGTAAACTGATTTTAGCAACGTCCTGAGATTGAAATAGATTGAAATACATTGTCAAATAACAAACCATTATAGAAATAGACATGATTTGGGATTATCAAAATTGGTGAGTCCAATAATATCACTCTTTTTGATAATCACAAATTAGGCCATTAAACGTTAGAATAATTATATGATGATCAGAGATAATTAAAATTAGTGGAAAGTTAATAAAATAATTAGGTGTTATAGATAAGCCTATTACACATGTAGTAATAGGGATTACTGTGATATAAATTTTGAATAACATGTGTTGTATTTTAATTTTTTTTTGTATTTTCTCCCCCTTTGTTTATAGAAAAAAGAATTACAATAAGATAAAAAAGAGAATATTTGTATTAATGAAAGATTATTACATGATTCAAATAGTAGTATAAAAGTCCAATCAAAAGATACAACCAAACTCAATCCACATCTGAAATAGGTAATGACTCATTCCCTTCAGAAGAGGAAGAGCGAGGATCTACAGGTGGTTGAAGAGACTAAGGCCGAGGGATAGAAACAAGGATGATAGGAGAAGCTGCAACATAAGCTTCAGTATATCTGGAGGGAGTGACTCTCTGAGGAATCATTAGAGTCATGCTTTTGATGGTTTTAACATGAGAAATCAAAGGAGCAGCAATGGCCGAGTCTAAGGTAGTGGAGGCAGAAGGTATTGCTGGAGGAACAATAATGGGTGTACTGTCCACACGGAGGAAGGGTAATAGAAGATACTTGAAGTCCATGATGATTCTTACCCCTCTATCCATGGCTAAGATAAAGTCATCCTTATTTTCCATAAATTTCTCCATGTCAGAAGTCAACCCATAAGTTTTCTCACTTGATTCTTAAATTCCTGAGTGATAGGGGGAATTCTCAAGTTCTCCAATAGAAACTTGAAGTGTGCATCAATATAATTCTTAGTGTATACCCTTTTGTAATAAATGTCTACTTGTTCCTTAATGGCCTTCTAATTTTGATCAAATTCCCTTAAATAATTTCCCACAAGGGTATGAATTATCTTATTAATAGAAATGACCTGAGAGTTTGAAGTACTAGCGGCAGAGATCATTTCCATTTCTTCTCTATAAATGGATCTGAAATCTTCAATGTCAACTAGAGGTGAGGTTGAAGTGGAAGCATATGCACCAAGAGGTTCTAGAGAGAAAGATATGGTCTCCTTAAAGGACTTAGTTAGACCACTGAACAACCTCTTCACATCATCATCTTGACCTCTCACATGTGTTTCCATGGACTTCATAAAATCCTCAAGCATAGTTACCAACTGCTACAATACACTTTTGAAATACTGAATATACTTTTCCATCAGAACTCTAGAGGTTAGATGAGAATTCAAGCTCACCACTGATTGTTTCAGAAGCTCTATAGATTCTGACAACTCACCCATTTGACTCTGATACTTCCTTACTTCCTGAATCAGATCAGAGTGAATGTTGGAGTGTATTTTGGTTAACTCATATTATGAATGCTCCTATGCTAGAGCAAAAAACATATCCATCTCAAGGGACCTATCCTTAGACATTCTCTACAGGTAGGATTTCACTGATTCAAGGCTTGCCTTTCTGACATAGCCTTGAGGGAAAGAGTTTTCTAGTGGTATGAAAATGAGGTTTAGCACTAATGGTCTTCTGTTGGGTCTTTAATATTCTATGTTATCATAATCTATCCCCAACACTAGAATCCTAGGGTCCGTGGTCTGGACTTCAATATTATGCACAACGGATATTGGTCATTTGAAATAAGATACTGCCCCTCAATTGGAGCTACCTCTTGGACAACTATTCCAGCTTGTTCGAGCCACACAACCTCGACAACTATTGTCGCTTGATCACCTATCTCCCTAGTATAATGATCCACTAATTATACTAAGTCATCCACAAATTCAATTGCAAGGTTAGGAGATACAACTTCTTCTTATTGTTCACTCACTTCACTTTCAGTGACTCCTATAAGAGGACTCAATATGAGTTCCTCTCCTTCAATATCCTTTCCAGCTACATCCTTATGTTCCCCATGGTCTAAATGACCATATTATGCAACTTCTTCCTCTTCTGAGGTATCTCTAACAGTGATATGAGCCTCATCATACTCTTAGTCACTCGGTTCATCATCCTCAGAATACATTAGGACATATTCTATCCTCGGAAACTCTCGTGGATGATTGTGCTCTCCAAAAGCTATAATTCCAACTAGAGGACTGGCTGGTTGATCCAGTTCACTTTTATCATCTGTAAGAGTACCCTCTTTCTCATGTTCGAAAACTTCTTCTACTTCTTCATCAGAATAAATAGGTTTTGCCTCATTAGTCTTCAGACCTAGATCCATCTTATCATTTATCCTAGAAGGATTATTTAGAGGGTCAAACTTTTCATAAAGCTTCTCTTCATCATTTACCCATTATCTTCTGCAAGGATTCTAGCTGATCTTCATGAACATTTAAATTATGTTGGAGATAAAAAAATTGTTCTCAGATAAAATTATTTCCTCTTTATCTCCAGCAATTCCCTTAACCTTCAACATCACAAAAATGAGTTTGGAATAAAATAGAGCATTTGATTTTGAATATGGATTAGTCAAGTATGCCAACTGAGCCATCAGCAACCTTCACAGGTTGCTCATATGTCCATGATTCAGTAAATACAATATGAATATTTCATGATACTTCAACATTGTGAAGTACCTTCTCTTGGAACTTATCACATGTTGGGTAACCTTAAACAAATGTTTATCCTCTCCATTCATTTTGGTTGTGATAATCTTCCTTGAGGTCCCATTTCATGTCAGGTCTTCCAAATATATCTCATACCCAAAAATCTCACTTTACGGTGGAATCACACTAGTGTATTAGTCAAATATAATTTCATGGGGTACCCTTACACATTTATCCCATTCGGTAGATGAAAATATTACGTGAGTTCCATTTACTCTTGACAATAGTCTGTTCTCATCACCTGACTTCTCTAATTTCAGATAATCATTGAATTCATTGACTAAACTCAGGTAATATGGTCCATTATTGTTCACAAAGCACTCCACCCATCCTTAAGCCACTAGTGCCTCCACCACTAAGTATTTTCTGAAGTGCAAAGAATATTCGCTTAACTCCTTATTAGCTACAATTTTCCTCTTTAACAGATACAGGTTAACATGCTCTGCTGATATATTACTGCCACCACTAGACTCGGATCGCGGTCTCTTAGGCCTTGGCGCATCTCTATCACTAGCCAAAGGTCGCTTGATTCTTTCCATTGAGGTTCTATGTGGTTTTAGGGTTCATCAGAATGTTAGGATTTAAGGATTTTGAGAGGAGGGATTAGAGAGTGAGGAAGAGAGTGGATCGAAATGTGTTTGTGATCTAATTTTATCATTTAGGGATTGAAACAAAAACAAATCAAGAAAAAGAATAATAATAAAATGGTTCAATTTCCCACATAAAATATGATGTAACATTAAATTCCAATAGTGATGTTCTTAATGGTGAGGTTCAAATAGTGAGGTGCAATGGCGCGGTTCTAACAGTGAGGTGCATTGGCGGGGTTATAACAGTGAGGTACAACAGTGAGGTTCTAATAATGAGGTGCAATGGTGAGGTTCTAACAATGTGGTGAAAAAGTGAGGTTCTAACAGTGAGGTAAAATAGTGAGGTTCTCACAGTGAGGTGCAACACTGTGGTTCTAATAGTGAGTTTCAATGGTGAGGTTCTAACAGTTAGGTGAAACAGTGAGGTTCTAATAGTGAGGTGCAATGGTGAAGTTCTAATAGTGAGGTGCAATGGTGAGGTTCCCTATACTGAAATTAATCATCCCTAATTAATGTTTGAAGTAGTTTAACCTCTCCGAATTCAAATGCTTTGTGATTATATTATCCAATTGATGTCCATTTATAATGAATTTAAGAGTGATATAACCTCTTTGAAAATGATATCTCAATAAGTGATGCCTTACATCAATATACTTTGTCCAAGAATGAGATACTGGATTTTTAGAAATGTTAATAGAACTTGTGTAGTCGTATTTTATAGAGACATGTTTGAATTGGTATCCATAGTCTAGTAAATTGTGTTTCATCCACATGGATTGATAAAAACAACTACCAACAGCTATATATTCAGCTTCGGTAGTAGATAATGCAACAAAATTCGGTTTCTTACTACACAATGATACTAGTGACTTGACTTAATGATGAAATGTTCCAGAGGTTCTTTTTATATTTAACTTTCAACCCGTAAAGTCAGCATCATAATAACTTATCAGATAAAATGATAGTTTTCTTGGATAAAATAGTCCTAATTTGGGATTATATTTGAGATATATGAATGTCCTTTTAACATAATTTAAATGAGATTTGTTGTGATTAGCTTGAACGTGAGCACCCATTCATACACTGAACATAATGTCAGGTCTGCTAGCTGTATGGTAGAGCAGACTTTCTATCATACCTCTATAGTTGGTTTGATCCACTGGTTCTCTAGCTTCATCTGCATCCAACATACAATTGGTCTCATAGGTGTATCACTACCTTTACTACCATCCAAACCAAAAAAAATTTAAAAGATCCTTAACATAATAACTTTAGTTTATAAAAATACCATCTTTATTTTGAAAATTCTGAAATCCAATGAAAAAATTTATGTTCTCCCATTAAACTCCTCTCAAATTAATTTTTCATTATTTTTGGAAAATAAATACATAGAAAATTTTTAGAAGATACAAAATGATGTCATTTACATAAATTTGTACTACCAAAACATCTTTGGAAATTATTTTAATGATGATATTAGGATCAACTACTCCTTTAGTAAAACTTTTTGAAATATGAAAAGAGGTGAGCAAATCATTCCAAGCTCTTAGATCTTTCTTTAAACTGTATAAAGATTTCAAATGTTTAAAAACATGATTTGGAAAATGGGGATTTCTAAAACTAGGGGTCGTTCAACAAACACATCCTAAACTATGTACCCATTTAGAAAATCACTTTTAACATCCATTTGATAATGTTTAAAATATAGATGAGCTGCATAAGCAAGTAGTATCCTAATGGAATCTAACCTATCTATAGGTTAAAAGGTCTACTAATAGTCTATTCTTTTTTCTTGATTATATCATTTTTCAACAAATGTTGCTCTGTTTCTAACTATATTCCAAGACTCATTAAAGTTGTTCCTAAAAACCCATTTAGTGCCTATTATCAATGTGTCTTTAGGTCTTTCAAATAGTTCACAGACTTGGTTTTTTTCAAATTGATTTAATTCTTCTTGCATATACATCACCCATAATTCATCATTGATAACATCATAAATATTTTTGGGTTTATGTTGTGAAAGAAAATCATGTGTTCAACCTGGTTTTTCATAGAAGCTCTAGTTTGTGTCCCTCTATTTAAATCACCTACTAAATCATATAAAGGGTGATTTTTGAGAGTTATAATAACTCTAGAAATATTCAAACTAAATTCCTCATGGTTGTTTATATGTTCAGACTCAATAGGTGTAGATTTTGGAAAATTCCCAAAACTGGTTACTTTTACATGGGGTTTACTATCATTATCATTAAGGTCCAGAATTGACATATTTTCCCCAAGATAGTCAAGAGAGGTTTTGGGTTCGTGTGGATCAGTCACATCAAATTATACAAGAACCAACTCTTCCACACATTTGGATTTTATATTGAATACTCTATACTCTTTACAAGAGATTGAGTAACCTAAAAAAATTCCTTCATCGCATTTGGAGGCAAACTTGTCAGGATTGTCCCTAGTGTTAGGAAAAAAGACTTTGTAGCAAAAAAACTCTAACTTAGTTAACCCTGTGCTTTATATTGATGCAAAGTTCATAAGAGGTATTCTTAAGAAATAGTCTAATCAAGACTCTATAGATGGTTTAAAAAGTTGTATTTATAGCTTCAGACCAAAAATAAATAGGTTGATTATACTCACTAAGCATAGTTCGGGCAATCTCTTGAACTGTCTTATTACTTCTTTTTACGACTCCATTTTGTTGAGGTGTTCTAGGAGCAGAGAAATTGTTACTATAGCCATTTTGTAAGCAATAAGATTCAAACTCCTGATTTTCAAACTCACGACCATGATCATTTATCAATTTCTTAATTCTATGTCCACTATGATTTTCTATAGACATGGAGTATTTGATAAAATAAGAACAAGCTTCACTTTTGTGAGACAAAATGTAAACCCAAGTGTACCGATAAAAATCATCTACAAGAACATATAAATAGTGATTCCCATTTAAACATGAAACTCTTGATGGTCCAAACAAGTCCATGTGAACCAAATAAAGAGGTTGAGAGGTTGATACTTATTTTTTTGGTTTGAAAGAAACATTATTTTTCTTTCCCTTTTGACAAGGATTACACACTTTGTTAAGAGTAAATTCCAATTTAGGTAAGTTTCTAACTAAACCTTTCCTAGTCAGTTTCCTAAGTGAGTGCACATTGTAGTGTCCTAATCTTCTGTGCCACAACTAGGATTCCTTATAAAAATCATTTAAGCATGAAAAATTTTGCTTGGCTAATGAATTTAAATCAACATGACACACGTTTTCATTTCTACAGGCAGTGAATACCAAATCATTTTTTGGAATTAAAAACATTACATTCATCATTTTAAAACATTAAATTAAAACCATCATCACACAACTATGATATTCTAATTAAATTGTACTTTAATTCATCAACAAAAAGTACTTTGGAAATTAATATTGTACTAGGGAATCCTATCTGGCCTAAGCCGATGTTTTTTACCTTTGCATTGTCACCAAAAGATACATGTCCACCATCAACTTTGATTAGGATCTTGAAGCAAGAATAATCACCTTTCATATTTCGTGAACATCCAATGTCTATGTACCACAAGTTATTATAGGAACTCTTTAGGAAACATCCCTGCAAAACAGATTAGACATGGGGTAACTTTGGTACCCATATTTTCATGTGTCCAGAGAGGTTAGAAAGTAAAACGTTGTGAACCAATACTTGTCTCACTGATTTACTACAATCCCCTAATATATTTTGGGACATAAAAACATAGTTTAGTCCTTTATATAATTATTTTTCAAGAAATGGTCCAGAACTTGAACATACTTTGAATTGTCCAGATTATGGAACAAATTTTTTTTTCTAATATTGTTATCCTGGTTGATATCCAAGACCAGTTGTATATTTTAGGACAATCTGTTTTCCTAGAAACAGATCCAAGGTATCTCTACCTGTAGTAAAATTATCAAGATCTCTCTTTAATTGTTCAATTGATAATTTATGTTTAGTGTTTAATTTTAACCGATTGGAGAATTTCTCTTCTTCAATATCCATATTTGACATATAATTTGCATTTAAATCATGTTGTCTATTTAATGATTTGTATTTTTCCTTGATCTCATTAATGTTATCCTCACACATTTAATATTATATAAATAGTTCATCCTTATTCTTATCTTCATCATTATGTGACTCACTCTTATTCTCATAATAATAGGCACTATGTATAGGAGAATTAAGGGTTACCTTAGATGTTTCTATCATGAAACATAAGTTGGGAAGATTGTTCTGTTCACTATCAGAAGCATCAGGTCCGTTGGAGATTTCTTTTGAAGAACTCCAGGTTGGTTTCATAGCCTTTTTATAAACCTTTCCCATATCTTCATATTTCTTTTTAAATTTCAGCTTGGGGCAGTTTTCCTTCACATGAACTTTTCATTTTCCCCCCATATAAAATTATTTAATTTGAGTTGTCATTCCATTTTCTATATTTCTTCCATTGTCCTTTATTGCCATACTTTCCCATGTAGTTTGAATTTATGATGAATTTCTTCTTTTTGTAATTTTTTTGAACCTCCTAGAAAGTTTAGCCATATCCTCATCATTGTCTGAATCCGACTCTTCACAAGTGGAACTGTTTACAGGAACATGAACTTTTTCTTTGTCTTTGCTCTTTGAGATTGAAGTCTTAAACGCTACTGAATTCTTCCTTGGTTTATCTCCTACATCTTGATTAACATTGTGTTCTTCTTCATATATAATATGTTTTCCAATTAGCTCATTCACTGGAAATTTTCCTATGTCACAAGATTCTTGGATAGAAACAGAAGTTCCTCTCCATCATTCAGGTAGACATAAAAGAAGTATCATAATCTTGTCCTTGTTGTCCACATGTTTTCCAAGCAGACTATAGTATTCACTATTTCATTGATCCTAAGATACATTTCATAAATAATTTCATCGGGATTCATTTTAAAATTATCATATTCAATATTATATGTATTCAATCTCATTTCATTAATATTAGTTATTAACTCATAAGAAAGAGCTATAGTATCCCAAATTTCATATGTAGTTTTTCAAGTATATATTCTATTGAATACCTCATCACCTAAAGAACAAAATAAAAAATTCATTGCATTACAGTTGTTATTATATGTAGATTTAGTCAACTGAGACCACATGTCTCTTGTAGTAGCAGGCAATGCATGTGGTTCTTTAATTGTGTCTCAGATTTCAGGTCCCATTCTCTCAAGATACGTTTTCTTTTTAAATTTCCACTAAGCATAGTTATTACCATTATAGAAAGGTGTCCTGTTAGTAGAAACACCCTCAACTCTAGTTTCTATAGCTACTTAGAATCTAATGAATAGAAAATTCAGATATGAAAGAAACTCTAAGAAAATTAAGATACAACAATATCACAGTTGAAAACAATTTGAAAACATGAAAAAACTTCATCTAATACCAAATATTGGTCGGAGTGGATACTCAAGAGGGGGGGTGAATTGAGTTCCAATTAGATTTTTTTTAAATCTTATGATAAATATCTCCCAATTCAAAACATCCTAGTCAATTAAGGAAGTATAGATATAATGTTTTAATTGTCAATAAGTTTTTCTAAGGTTGATTAATCCTAAGTTGAATCAATGAAATAACTAAATAAACTTGTGAAATAGGTTTACTGAATTAATTATATATACACACAAACCAAAACTAACTATCATAGTAAATGTAAAATCAATTTTCTATCTATGAAAAAAATAAGTAGCTGATAAAATAAAATAGTGTATATTAGGATTATCACAACAATATAAACAAGAGGTTCAGTCTCAAGCCGAGACATAATCCTCTCTACTTGGTGATCACCTACCACCAAGAAGTTTTTATAAATAAACTTGATACACAACCTGTATCGAGGTTTACAATAGTTTTTACAAACTATCCATGTTCTAGAACCTCTACCATAGTTCTATGTGGTAAAACAAGT
Source organism: Viscum album (assembly GCA_963277665.1). NCBI lineage: Eukaryota > Viridiplantae > Streptophyta > Magnoliopsida > Santalales > Viscaceae > Viscum > Viscum album. The sequence goes on along the minus strand of OY728165.1, from coordinate 62,082,554 downwards.
AACCAAGCCACACATGGCCTCTTCCACAGTTATGTGCGGGAATCAAAGGTGAGAGAGCTTTGAGTAAAGATTTTCAGTATCCCCCAATTAAATTACAGGATAAATTGTGTGTGTAACAAACACATACTGCTTAGAAATGTAAAATAAGGAACACAGTAGAGCCAGAAAAATTATGACTGAGTTTAGAATGTTGTATGTGTTTAGAGGATCAGCTTTGGACTTCTTGGAGTCTAGAAAATGAAGGTTTTGTTCTTCTATACATGTTGCCTCAAAAATATTGTGTTGCACAATTCAGGTACTGGCTTCCAGGTACCGAGATGTTTAACTTCTTGGTACAAGGGATATTTTAACCAGAATAGTAAAACCGTGAATATGTTCTTGAAAAAGATCTTCGTGAAGCTCTTTGATTTTCAGCAAAAGCACTAGAGTGTTTTTCTTCTTGTTCTTTAGTAATTTCTTTCCCGTGCATTTGACTTTATAACTCTTCACATTTTTGTTATTCTCTTTGCCTCTATATATATCACTTCCTCAGTCTTTTTCTCTTTTATATTTGAGGTCCGAAAAAAGGAGTGAGTACATCACGTGAAATCTTTCTCGTACCTCATACTCTCAAGATGTGGACTCCTGATATGTCTAAAAACAATATTAATTACTGTCAGATTCATTAAATCAATCAAATATGATTGTTATGTTAATAAATGTAAAAATTGATAAAGTATAGGATGAGTTATCAGTAGATTGGTAACAATATCCTGTCAATCGGTAGCATCTTGAATAGCAAGCCTAATCAGTAGTAGGATTCCAATAGTAAGCTTATCGAGCGATAGACTCGTCTAGCTATAGGCTTCACCAATGGAATAATTTTCCAATAGTAGACTTCACCAATGGTATACCATTCCAATAGTAGACTTCACCAAAGGTATATTTTTCCAATGTTAAAATTCACCAACAGTAGACTTTGTACAATGGTAGACTTCATCAATAGTAGACTTCTTGCAAAAAGTCTGACGATGGAATTCCAATAAAAACACTTTGTAATAGCAAACATGTCACAACAGTGACCTCTAACATTAACTCAACATCTGTATGCTTAAGAAATTACTCAAACGGTAGGCATTACAACAATGACCTTGTACCGGTGACTTCCAACAGTAACTTTATAACTGTAGTTCTTAATTGGTAACCTTCATCATTAAGGTATTAAAAAGTGACCTTTTAACCAATGATGTCAAGTGGTAGTTTTAGCTACAGGTTTGTCAATGGTGACCATGATAGTGTCATAAAACCAGTTACCTCTTACCAGAAACCTTCAACAACGACCTTTGACATCATGCCTTTTTTAACTGTAAACTGATTTTAGCAATGTCAGGAGATTAAAATAGATTGAAATAGACTGTCAGATAACAAACCCATTATAGTATTAAACATGATTTGGGATTATCCAAATAGTTGAGTCCAGCAACAACTTCCGTGAATTTCGGTAATGTAATTATTTTTGACATTTCAATGAAAAAATTTCCTGTCTGGATACTAGTAGGTAGAGGTGGCTCTAGCACATATGTATGTACTGGTAAAACCTGAAAACATTACTTTGAGATATACTCAAACGGGAATTGGTGCTTGAGAACAGGCCTTGCTTCACTCTTGGTTACAACACTCCCAAGGATTTGCTTATGATAATTCAAATTTTCTTTACAAACCATTATGAAGGATTTATAGGTAAATATGTCTACAAAGAAACCATTTTTATAATTTTGTTACTAGTTGTGTGAAAAATATTAAATTAATGTTGATAATTTTTCTATTTTTTGGATTATAAATTATGATATGATCTAACCTAGTGTATGTATCTAATGAGAAATAGAACCTTGTAGAAGGAATGATAACTCTAGCAATACACATGATCAAAATAGTAAGAAGGGTCATATCTTTAATGGTCTTTAGCCAACATATAGAAGGGAAATAGTCTCCCATATATTCACATCATATTAAGAAATAATATCATCTCTTAATAAGATAAGTAATTAATTATTTTGGTTCTATGGATTTTAGGGGAAGAAAGAGAAGAAGAAGATGCAATAGAAAAAGATTGACAATGGGAAGAAGGTAAAGAAGGATTTTTCCCACATGTCATTAATGTAGAACAAATCACATTGGTAAATGCTTGAAGGGAATGATAGTTTGATATATGTCTAGAAAAAAGGACACAAAATATGTGATTTTAAGGGTATGAAAAAGGTTTTAAATGTACTATACTTCATCTTTATGAGTTTGGAAACTACATGAATCAATGTCCAAATCATCAGATTATACCCCAAATGATTCTATTAGATAATAATCAATTTATGATACTACTGTAGATGAAGAAGAATGATTAGTGATCTTATGTCATTGTTAAGGAATTGTGTCATTTGATTATTTTACTGATGATGTAAAAGTTAAAAGAATTATAGAGTATATAAGGATTGTACTGAAGTACTATTTCATTAAGGATTTGAGATTGTGTGGCACCATGAAAAGTGACTCAATTGCTAGTTAATTTTTTTTGAAAATATATAGTTGATAGAAATATAAACATTAATACGGTCCTGATAATGATGTATTGATTTTGTAATAAGAGATAATTGAGTAGGATAAATTATATTATGTATTATTTTCATAATTAGAACTGATTAAAGGTTTTTTATTTCATCATTGTTGGAGTAAAAAAAAAATTTGTATTTAAGGAGTATATCAAATATTTCATAAAGAAAAAGGGATAATGATTGTATTCGATAATTTTTTATGGTAATTTAGGGTGTTACCATGTTTTAAGAGAATACATGATGAAGATATTTACATGTTATTAAGTGGAAAAAACAGATATTCATTATGTTTACCTTCTTTGTAAATTTCGGACTTTGAGTTTGGACAAAAGTATTTTAGATATGTCTAAAGGTTGGAATTGATTAAGTTTTACATTGGATACTATTGTTTAAGGTTAAGAAATTTCATAATATTATTTTTGGATTGTGGTATAACGGACAACCCAGAGGTCAGGAGATAACCTGCCGCGTCTGGAAAGGCCACAAGACTTGTACTCACAACCGAAGTGTGACAAGGGTGCATCACCTACCATTGGCCTACATGATCTTCTGGTTTGTATAACGTAGTTTTATTAAAATGGTATAACAGATGATGTATAAATTCATTTTTTGGAACCCTATATGATTAGTATAAATAGAATATTTTTTTGTTCTATTATCTTTTGGAGTTAAAGATGATTTTATTATAGAAATTAGTTGAATAATGGAACTGTACTGGTCATGTAATTTTTTTTTATTATACTGTGAATAAATTTCTTATAAAACATTAGTGAAGGGAACTTAAAACCAATAATCTGTTATCATAAAACCTTATGGTTTTTTGAGCTAATGATACTTTATGTCATCATAGACTTATGGCTTTGAGGCCCTTAATATTCCATTTATTGTTCATTTGTTTGGGATTCCTAACCTCAATAACTCGCTATGAATATTTACATTTCCCTCCAATTATGTTTCTCTTATTGCGACCAATTCTCTCCTATTCGAGATCATAATTTGGTGGCGAATTTTTCATTTCCCTTTCCCTCTTATTAAGACTGAATTTTATTAACCCAAATTTTAATGTGGGTTTTTCACAATGGTATTTTTGATTATTTATCCTTTTATTTTTGAAGAACAATTTCAAATTGAGAGGATACAATTTATTGAATTAGGGGAGAATGTAACACCCCGATATTTCATAGTACATTATCTCTTTAAAGTAATTCAATAACATGCACTACACAAAACACCGAGTTCGAGGGCACCACGACTTACCAAACTAGCTATTAAAAAAGCGGTTATGAATATTATTAACTGAATTTTGAATTTTATATACTCTATATAATTTACGAACCCATATTTTGTGTTTATTTGACAGAATATAAGAACAAAATCAATTTTTTAGATAAAGGAAGTATTTTTTACAAAATTTAATTTTACGACCTTTTAATGGAGAACCCTTTTTAAATCCAATTTTTGACACTTTTATATATTAAATTTTACAAAATACAATTCTTTTTTAGAAGAAGTACATAAAAATATAGTTTTGATAAATTTTTGGTGTTTTTCTAATAACTTTCATATTTTGGTAAATAGTGAAAATAAAAAAATTTCGTTCAAAACAACTATTTTAATCCAAATAACGTGTACTGTTAACCTACACATTTTAATGGTTTTGAAGTATAATTAGATTATATTTTTATCATTAAATCCATTATTGGTCGTTTGATGAAATTTTACATTTAAATTGGACATAAACACATATCAATCTTTTGATAGTTTTTACTTCTCAAAAACCCACTGTATAGTTTTGACAATGAGAATTAATTTTAAAATTACAAATGTAAATTATATATTTTGAATTTGGAAAAATATAAATAATTTTTGAATTCAGAATATAGATATTTTCTTTGGGTGAATTTTTGGTATTTTTCTGAAAACCGTTATTTTTTTATGAATAGTGAAAATCACTACGTTATTTCTTAAAACATACATTTATTTTAAATAATTATTTTTTTATTTAAATTTATTTTAAGTAAAAATAGAAACATAATACCTATATAAGTTCAATTTAAATCATTGGTGTCATTTTATAATAAGAATAGATATATAAAATTTTACTGAACTATTTAATGCCTTTTACCCAACTTTTAGGCACAATAAATTTTTTCCGTAAAACCTAATTTACCACTTCTATGAATTGAATTTCGAAAATCCAAGAGACATGGTTGATATCATTTAGTAAAATTTAGTATAATAGGATACTAATATTTTTTTTGGTGAATACTAACTGTTGAAATTTTTTACCAAAGTTAAAAGTAAATATGTTAATTAAAGGTAACAATGATATTATAATTACCCCAACACATGTCCTAATTATATTAGATAAGTGTATTTCGACCAAAATCAACCTTTTTAATGAAATATTATCCTTTTTGATCATCTTTTATTAGATTAGGACATTTATTATTATTTTAAATAAAGAAGAGTTAAAAGTGTAAAATTCAAATGTTAATAAAAAAACATTTTTAATATATGGTTATACATAAGATAAATTATTCTATAAGTATTCATTACAAAGATAAAAACATTTTATAAATCATTTGATCTTTTTTATAACTTTTATACATTAAATAATTAAATATATATATGACATAATGATGATGTAGTAATAACCTTATTAGTGAATGATTAAAATAATTGATATTATAAATATCAAAATAAATGTGAAGTAAGACTTTGGATTCATTACAAGAATTTTCTAGGTTAATATGAAATTTTATGGTTGATGTAATGTATTTTTTTTCTCAATAATCATGTATTGATGACTTTCACAAAAACCAAACACTAAATAGTGTCAAAATTGACATAAATGAGTTTTTAAAACAAATACTATATTATTAAATGATACAATATTTTTAAAAATATATGGTATGGGTAAATAATTTATATAAAGATATATATGTCATTAATTAACTACTTTATTTTATCTATGAATTTTATAATATGTTTATACGCCATGTAATATAAAAATACAATAAGACATTCTGAAAGTTAAACTATATAACTATGAGTAAAATCGAACAAATATGGTTAATACAGTAACCTAGACTTGTCTAAAACCTATTGGATGAGTGTATTTAGACCCATAACCATCTTATCCTCTAAATAAATCTATTTAGATCCATTTTAATCCAAAAATGGGTTTATAATAAAATAATATTTCAAGCTTTTCCTAAAGTGACCATCACCTCTTTTATAAAAGAGAACTTCCCCTTATCCCAAAATCATACCACAAAATCCATTTTTCATGGCCACAAAATGACCAAATATCTTCCCAACTACCCTAATTTCATCCTAGAGGCCTTACATTGATCGTAAATCCAACTTATGGAGCCCTTTTGATCAAATAAAAAGTAAGATCCCATAGAAGAGGTAATAATTAATCACCTCTTTCAAATTCTTTTCTTCTTCCACATCCCCTTTAATTATTATTTCCATACCAAAACAATAACTCCAGTTCCTTCTACTTAATATTATATTATTATATCTATGGTATAACCATACTAATTATTATATCTATCCTATGAATGACAATGTCACCATACGTGCGTGTGTATGACTTATCGTCTCCACATCGTGGTGTAGTTTGTTATTCAACACATCATTATTTGGATGGGTATAATAATTATTATAAATTATGAAAATAATAAATATAACATGTTAATGTTTATGTATATATTATATATCATCCAATTACATACTATTTCACCATTAACAAAATGATATCATCGCTCGTGCGTACGTACGACTTACAGTCTCCACGACGCGATGAGATTCATTTCCATGTTCACCATTCAATGATGATTATAAATTTATATATTATTAATAAGTATTTAATATATGAAATAATAATGATACTGGATATATATATATATATATATATATATATATATATATATATATATCATTCACTTACTCTAATTCAACACAATATGAAAATGGAAACGACGTTTATAAGTACGTACGACCTACCGTCTCTATAAATAGTGTATTCTATTTCATATATATATCTATATTACATACTTATATTATGAATATATATGATACATAAGTAATTTTTTATATTCTGGAATAAATTAAATCATTAAATAAGTTATACGATCAAGAATGAAAAGTTAAAACATGTATGATAAAGAAAGCGATTATTACCCTTAATGTTATTTTAACAAAGAAATTATTAATAAATGGGTAGTATAAATACATAAATGAATAAAGTATGATATCATAAATATGAAAATGTTTTTTTATAATTTAATATCAAACTATGGTCATTATACCGGAGGTTAAATTTACCATCTCCCATATAAAAGTACAAGGTAAGGGTTAATTCCTCAATCTCATTATTATCCGAGATTGTTTATGTGGAAGTATTTACTGGGAAATTTTTATCATCTATGTCCATGTTTCATAAAAATGTTTTCAAAATGAATATTTTAAGGTTATGTGGAAGGTTCTCTTTAGCAAGATCATAATTTTAAATTTATGAATTATTTATTTTTCTAAATATTTTTAATAAATGTCCATATTTTTAAAATGATTTTAAGGACTTATTTATATGGACATGATTGTTTTAAAATTCCAATTATATTCAAAAGACTCAAAGTGGTATGGGACACTTTTATTAAAAAATCTCTTTTAAATTACGTCCTTTATCAATGCGGGACTTTTAAATGATTCACACAAAACATGATATTTTTATCGAAGAGTTTTACTAATCATTTTCTGCAATGTAAATATCATTTTCTGGATATTATTCTTGATTGTGGTTGATTTTTTATAATAATATTTTCTATAATTTATTGAATTATTTATGATATTATTGATTGAGGATGTGCTATTTTTATACCATTCATGGTTTATAGTTAATGTATAGACATTTTGATTGAAGGTTTTTATAAGAATGTTTTTGTTATGATTCAAAATTATTAGATGTGGAATGAATTGGACTTAGTATGTAAATGGTGGAGCCCTATATAGATCATCATTTCATCAGTAGGTCTCATGAGACCAACTAGTGTATTGGAACAAGGGCTTGAGAAAATCATTATTTGTAGTCTTGGAATGAGTCCTTGAATCTATGGTTATGATGTCTGTCATTATGCATTCCATCATTATGAAATTTTCTATTGATGTTACATGTGATTATTTTACTAGTAGAATATCCCTATCAATAAGTAAATGGAATTATTTGATTTATGTTTTCCATATTATAATGAAGTTTATGTTTAAAAGTATTGTGTTTTTTTTTCATATACATTTCCTCAAAATGTTTATGTTTTTATGATAGTTTATGATATATTTCTATCCTTACTGAGCATCTAATCTCACCCATTTATTATGTTTTATTTATTCTATGATGAAAAGAAGTGTATTTTGATTGATATACAGGGTTATGATTGGGGAATAATGGTGTTCAGAAGAGATTATTTAGGTTGTGTTTTATTTCAAGAATTGTAATGTAACATTAAAGTATGCAATCGATTTTCCAGAGCTACTAAACAGATCAGTCCTTTGGGACATGATTTATTGTAATCATGCCAATGTATTAAAATAATGCACTGAATCTGGGTAATTCTATTCAGGTCATTACGCTATACATGACCCTTACTGAGCATTGGGGGCAAATTTATTTTTCCCTTCCCTAAAAATCCAATATGTGTCCTACTAAAAGATATTTAATTATATTATAGATATAATAAACATATCCATGAATGGAAAAAATTTATGTTGTAATTACAATATTAATTGAAAAAAAAACTCATGTATGTTTCTAGTTTATAAAGGCTACTAAAATCTTTGGCACTTAACAATCTGTTTCCTTGTAATCATGAAAATGTAGTGGTAGTAGACATAAGCTTCCTGATTTTGGGGTAGGCTCACTATATTTAGTAATAGAGGATGTGAAATAGAAACACTGGGAACTAGATTTTGTAAATCATATGTTAAATAACATATCCCAGAGGTATAATTTGAGGATAACAATAGGAAAATATTATATAATTTAGGTTGGGTCGAGCTTATTTGGGTATTTATAGAAATATATCCCTATATGGACACAATATATGGACATGTTTTGGTAATAGATGCACCTAGGGGTAACAACTCTGACATAGTGCATCAATCCCGACTCAATGTAACCTAGTACACAACAATATTCCAATCTATAGACATGTTTTGACACTCCCAAGTGACACATTTATGATTATTCACCATTTATTTAGAAAACATTATGAATTATTTGAGTAGATATTGAGAATTAATTACCAAGGATAATTTAATGACATAGATTATCATGAATTTTTTTTATAAATTTTTTTTGAAAATTCTATGATAAGGCATTGAGATGAAATGAGATTACGAGACCCGGTGTGCATGCAATAATTTTTTTAAAAATGTTAAATTTTTAATAGCATAGTTTCATGTTTTTCGTAAGAAAGAGGAATAATAGTTAAATGTTTTCTCACATCAGATATCTATGGAAGCCGTTGTGTTCAGATCATCAGATCTACCTTAGGTGAGTCCTAACATCAGGTGGCATGACCCGACTATGAAAGATAGTTTATGGACATAATCATAAATTAAGTATTTAATTTAAGAATTATTTTATTTTAAAATCTTAATAAATCATTATTAGATAATTATATTGTCAATCCTAAACAGCCTTTGAGTTCATAATGTGGTGTTTTCCCTCGGTAGGACATAAATTTAGTTGGTGCGGGTCTTCTCTGAATAAATTCAAAAAGGAGGTAATCATCATTAAATAATGTAATGATAAATTATTTTTTTGACACATCAATGATTTCATTTAAAAAAAATACTTATGATGAAATCCCAGGGTTGTCCTCATTACCCTATGACCATTGAACAATTCCTAGGGGGATCTTAAAGAATGAATCCTCTTGAGTGAATGGTGATCGAACAAAGATCAAATCATGGATCGTCACATGAACAGAGTTGGAAGATCTCTTCAATGATTAAAATGAAACTTTTCCACATCAAAAACTGATCGAAAGCCAATTGAGGGAGTTTGATCTCTTTCTGATTTCTTTTCCCCTTTTAGATTAAATGATGAACAAAGAAAAACCAACAATTAGGTAGATCCACAGTTCGGTTCATCTTGAGTGGTAGTTAAATTGTGGTGATTTGATTGGTGGTAGATCTGTGTGACTGTTTTACTCTTCATTCTTCATTCTAAAAATAATAAATTGAGGATGACATGAAAAATTTCATGATGTTTTCTTCAGCTGTTCAAGTGAAATTATTACCTCCCCTCAATCTCTCATGTTATTTTTGTGTTCTTCATCTACTACCCAGGCTTTGAAATGCCTATGAAAATTATCCATTTTTGAACCCCTAATTAGTAGAGGAACGATCCAAGATTGATGATACAACCCCATAAAGACACTATGAAGGTGCGATGAGGAAGGTTTGGCATGATTTGTCTAGGATAGTGATGTGGTGTGATTCACAACATCAACTTACGGTAGTGGATCCAGACGATCCAGGCGAGTGGCAGTATGGGTTTAGGGGTATTCCATGCGGACAACGAGCCTATAAGGTGAGGCCACCAGCGGGGTGGATTCTCATGAGGTGTTTGGTGGAAGTGGAATGCAGTAGGATGCCGCATAGGGGAAAGAAGGAGCGATCCCTGATAGGAGGACTCAAGATAAATTACGGGACATAGTGAGGGGAGGCCGTGTATGCAGTGACCCAGAAGACCATGGATCAGTTCTTTGTTGGATGAGATCGTGAGGAAGAAGCTATGAGGTTGGTGGTGTGGTAGGCCGTCCGCATGAAAAGTGGCTCGACACCACATCAACACAAGAGACATGAAGTCGGGGAAGACCATGTGTGGCGTAGTGAACCATCCCGTAGTGGGGGCCAGACCAGGGAGAGATGGGCCAGTTTGGGCAGGAATGGACCAGGTCAGGTAAGGCCAGGTATAGTGGGTTGGATCAGATTTGGATCAGACCAGGGATAGTCCTATTTATAAAAATGGTCATAACATTCATATAATGTGTATGTTTGATGATCCACTTGCATCTTTGGGACTCTGGTGATGAGAAAATCCTTTTGAGATAATATAATTGTGTTTTTTGGAAGTTGGCATGAGACCTAATTACTCAAGGTGTAGGTTCTCCTAGAATGATCACACTTTGAGTAGAATCTTGTGGAATGTTGTGACCTAGATCTTTTGTGTCTTAAAAGCTGTGTGACCTAGAAGCAATATGATGTAGAAATAATGAGACTTAGAGACTATGTGTCTTTCTACGACTTTGTGTCTTTCTGAGACTATGTGTCATACTGAGACTTTTTGCCTTATAGATATTGTAGGTCTCAATGATATGGTGTGCTTCATCAAATCGAGTATATTGGGATTTTATTGTAATATATATTGTAGATATATACCTTTTTGAGCTGGATATACTATATATATGATGTATACTTCATTTATTTATGTGTTTTATACCTCATTTATTTTCATGCGGTCTACTTCATGTATTTCTATGGGGTTTTCTTTTTTCGATATTCCTTAGTGGTGTTCCTTCATGGTATTTTTTTGTGGTGTTCCATTGTGGTGTTCCTTTGGTGTGTTCTTTATTGGAGTTCCTTCATGGTATTCCTTAGTGTTGTTGCTTTATGGAATTATTTTGTGGTGGTCCTTCGTGGTATTCCTTAGTGTTGATCCTTCATGGTGTTCCTTAATTGTATTCCATAGTAGTGGTTCTTTATGGTATTCCTTATTGGTTTTCCTTCTTGGTGTTCCTTAGTGTAGTTCCTTCATGGTGTTCCTACGCAGTGTTCCTTAGTGATGTTCCTTCATGGTATTCCTTAGTGGTGTTCATTCGTGGGGTTCCTTAGTGGTTTTCATTCAAGGTGTTCTTTCATGTTGTTCCTTAGTAGGGTTCCTTCATGGTGTTCCATAGTGGTGTTCCATAGTTCGGTTACTTCGTAGTGTTCCTTCATGGTGTCCTTTAGTGGTCTTTCTTTTTTGGTCTTCCTTCATGGTTATTTTTTTGTAATTTACTATGTAGTATATTCTCCAATGTGATTTTGGGGTATCCTACTAAATTTTGTTTTACTCACTCCTACACGGGCTTTTCCCACACATGTCATGACTTGTGTAAATGATTGATACATTGATGGAGTACTCGATAGACCAGAACAAGGTGGTTCTTAGTGGGACTAAACTATCGAGGATTTCTTCTATGACTTCAGATAAATGTACAGTATTGTTCCTTTTAGGTATGGATTCTGTAGATGAGTATTAAGAACTTTTACATTCACTTTTCCAGACACATTTTGGGGTGGACTTGTATTGTGGCCCAGTTTTCATTCAAGAATTATACCATTAGAATATATTGAAGTTATCATAGTTGTACGCATGCTTTTTTACATATTGTTTTTACAATTCAGTAATGTTTTTCTTAGAGATGTCTATGTGTGTATATGTACTTATGAAAATGCCTCCCATTTTTGGGATATACATACTCAATTCTAGTCACCATCCCCAGGCCTATAAGAGGCTAGCTTGGGGTAGTCAATACATGGGCCCCTTGGGGAATGGTCATGATAGATATACCTTTTACCAAGGAAGGGCCTATCTAAAAATAAAACAGATGAAGTATTTATCTTTTGAGGTTATATTGAAAATCTTAGTTAAACATCTATTAACTAATTAAACTTATTTAATGTATTTATATAACATTTTTTTAAATTATATTATTACAGTATTAGAATATAACAACTTATATACTAGATGATAACTTATTAAGTACGTCAATTTCATGGGACTTGAACCCATCACTAAATTACGATAAGGGTATCTCCCCTACCATTGTCTTAAATGAGGTCCTGGATACATTTTCATTGATTATAGATAAAAAATATGACAAATAAATATTAATAATATATATTTACTATAAATTTTTTGGATATGAGATTAATATATTAACCATATTGGATTTTTTAGAATATTTAAATAAAAATTGAATGAAATTTCACTCTTTTATGGGCCTTATGATCCATTATATGTTAACTTTATCATTTCATGAATCAAAGATAGTTTTTCGATATCCATTTTTTGAAGTAATAGATGAATTAGTAATTGATTAAAACACAATAGAAGGATGAACATTGTGTTTATAAAAATATTTTTTTTGAGAATATTTCTATAAATTTAATGGAAATAAAATAATTAATCAACATTAGGAAAATGATCAAAAAAATTTATCATAATACATTACATTTTATTGAACTGGTAGTCTTTTGAATCAACACACATTAATGGATATGCAGCCCTCATAATTCAATTTTTCATTCAACATTTTGTAATGGATGACCTAAATCACTTGTTATAAATATTTACAATTTTCCTCCATTTACGTATCTCCACTAGATGATAATGTTATCTTAATTTAAGACATAGTAATATGCTACTCCACATTACCATTGTACATCCCATTCTATCTTTTCTAAAGGTTGTTTGAAGAACCCTTCTTATGATGTGGGATTTCAACATTGTAAATATCAAATAGGTTATTACCAAGATCGAGTTTAAATTGTGAGGGCCCAATTTATCTTAGGTGGGGAGAATGGTTTTTGATGATAATACAAAGTATTAACATTTTTTAGATTGTGTGTATGACATGCACCGTCAACACCACAATGAAATACTATATCAAAAGACATTATAATGTATTGACTATTTCAGAATTATCCAATATATAGATTCAATGCATTTTATACTAATTTATCAGTCATGGGATGCAACAATGAGTTCTTTCAATTTCTTTCATTATACACAATACATAGTTTTACTGAACAATAATATACTACAAAAATATTTTTATTTAATATAATATGATATAACATAGCTGTAAAATTAGGGGTTATGAGTAGGATTAACTAAATTATGAAAATATAGTTTATAATAAAATATAATATGAATTCATTGGAAACTAATTAGTTATAAATTATAATTAAAATCAATTTAATATAAAATGAATAATTTAGTAGAAAACTATTTTTATGCACGCAACGCTATTTTATCCTAAAAATTAAATTAATTAAATTAGTGAGTGATATTATGTAATATATATATATATATATCATATATTAAAGAAAATATTATTTATATTCATCCAATATATTTTAAAATAACAAGATATCGAAACCCCAATTTTACATATAAAAATATATATTTTTATAAGGGCACTATTATCACCTTTTAATAGAGAACCTATTTTAAATATATTTTTTCACTTTTTGAATTTCATTTTTCAAGATTAACATAAATTTTTAAATGGAAATATAAAATTTTTCATTGGGTAAATTGTTTTCTATCTTGTCTCATTTTTATGAAAAATGATAAATATTGAATTTTAATTTAGAAATGTTTTTCATATAATTTATTTTTATGATTTAATTATATATTTCCTTGTTTTTAATGTTCAATTAGATAAATTTTATACCAATTTATCCAATTTAGGTTGTTGGAAACAATTTCACCTGAAAATTGTATATAAGAACATTTCAATCATTAGAACATTTTTCTTTAATAACCTACTTTGTCTTCCCTTCTACGTGATTAAATTTAAATTACATTCATCCACATCTATGATTTTAATTGGTTAAAAATTATAACAAATTTTTAATAATCATAACATATAATTTATTGTAATATGAACATAATTTACTACCAAAAATATTAGTGAATTTAATTTAAATAAATTATGATTATTAAGTGAGAAATTTTCTTAATTAGGGACAAAACCTTATACTTAGGAGCCAAAATCGCCTATAATCTTGTCCAAAAACCATTAAATGTCCATATTTAGAATGTATAATAATTTTTTTTTAATTTGGTTTATTTTTTTTTTGCCACATTCAATAGAATAAATGTTGCTGGAATTTTCATTTAAAAATTTTAGAAAAATACCCCACCTCCTCCCCTATAAAAAGGCACTAACCCCTCCCTCTTCCTCAATCCTGTCATGTGAATTTTTCTAATAAAATATCAGCCTGAATATGTCCTCATATTCCCTCCCCTGATCAGATAATCCATCTTATTTGATGAAATCCATCCATGAAATCACTTTGATTTAAAATGGGTGTCCCATTAAAAGGTTTTAAAATTAACATTTTGAGAAATACACATTTTTATTCATAAAATTTGATTTCTTGTTATCTTATGCCTATGAAATATATTGGATGAGTGTAAAAAAATATATTAAAATAAATAGTATAATTTTTTTTTTAAACAATTAATGAAAATTGGTTTCATGAATTTATTGAGACAAAATAGTGTTTTTAAATTGAAAAACGTTGTCATATAAAATGATTTCATTTATTTTGAAATAGTTTTTACTTTCATTTCTAACAAATTCATAAAAAAAGGATTTATTTTTTATAAATATTTAATTTATATTTTCAAAATATACTTTTTCTTATTCATAACATTCATTCCAACGACTAGGTAAAAAATATAATAACATTTTAATAATATTATAAATATTACATTGTAGTTTGGTAAAACCCCATCTTCTGTGTGTAACGCATGCTATCAAAGATAATTGGAATTGTGTGTTACAAAATTGAAACATAATGTTGTGTATAATAGAAAAAATATAAGTGATTCTTGTAGTGCATGCTCGACTAGGTCTTCCATAAAATGAAATAATAACATGGTTATTTCATATAACACATGCTACATTTAGTTTTGTGTGAAATGAGGAATACTAAAAAGAAAAAATAAATTCAAAAAAATCCTAAAATTATGGTGTGTTATATGAATACCTTAATATTATAATGACAATGACTGTATAGATACTCAAATTATATTCCATGATAATACTTATATGAAAATAACATGTATTCTCATGTTAAAAACCCTTCATAAGTCTCTATGTTCATAACATCATCTTGAAACACTCTCTATTCTCCATCAAATTAAATTTTATAGTTTTGACACCACTATTATCATTATTTATTATGAAAAAGACAAAAAAACTCTATGGTTGTAATAATATGCAAATAATAGTTTTTTAAAATGGAATATAAGATAGTATATTTTAGAATACTTCATTCAATATATGAAATAAAGTTTGTAGAATAAAATTAAATAATAACA
This sequence comes from Viscum album, assembly GCA_963277665.1. Classification (NCBI taxonomy): domain Eukaryota; kingdom Viridiplantae; phylum Streptophyta; class Magnoliopsida; order Santalales; family Viscaceae; genus Viscum; species Viscum album. The sequence continues at coordinate 62,066,792 of OY728165.1, read as the reverse complement.
ATTTAGGATGCATATATTGAATTTTGAAAAATAAATATAGTACTATTTAAATATGAAATATAATTAAATAAATAACATAAAAAATTAAACATGAGCTAAATGAGTGTTTTATAATTCCATCCTAAAATATAAATAGATTTTACATTAACACGATTATAGATGATTGATAATTCAAAAACTAATAATATTTGTCAACATTAATATTAATAGTAATAAATATAAAAAATCACATTAATAAGATTAATATAAGCATTTAACATTAAAAATTAACTATATATATATATATATATGAAATTTTAACATTTATTAAAATAAATAAATAATTTTAAATATTATTGATTTATATCTCTTATCCTTCTAAATATGATCACTTCATCTATCATAATGTAAAAAATTTAAATTATTTAATTATTGTGTATTTTATTTCAAAACCATTAAAAATATTCAAACTATACAATAATAATTTCTTTAAAAAATATTTCAAGGGTATAAAGTAAAAAATATTCATTCATATTTAATATGGTTCATACTAGAATTTCTTTTTAAAATAAGGTATTAATATGGTCATTTTATATATTTCAATTATTTTTAAAAAATGTAACAATTATGTTATGAATTATTATTATTTTTAAAAACAATTTTAAACCATCCATCAATTAACTATTACAATTTTATATGATATTAATTTTATGAATTAAAAAATTAATAATAATTTTTTAAATGAATTATTTATTAACAATCTAAATGGTAATCTAAAAGGATATGAGAATCAGTTGGTGACCAAACCAACACCCATAATATTTTTTATTTTAAAAAAAGTATTTCATATTGAAAGATAACAGATAAATGAAATTAAAACAAGTACAAGTTTATGATTATATATTATAAATCATTTACGTATCACCAATTATCATTCTTAGAGAATTTATATAGACCCAATGCACCCTTGATGATCATGCATCATTGAGGTCCCAACATAAGTGTAATTCAATGGGAATCAAAATTGTCTTTTAATACATCCAGAAAGTTTTATGTAATGTATCATAATCTTGATTAGGTTTTACATTCTAAGAGAATATTAATTTTATGTTTTGTGTAAGGTTAGAAATTCCATTTTTAATCCAGAGGTTAATTCCAAGAGATATTAGACGTTCTTACAGTATTTTCTTGGTGGGGATAATACACGATATGTGTCTGGGGAGTTTAGTTTTGGTTTTTGTGTGATGTGCCTCAAGAAATCAGTTTATGGAATGAATAGGCAGGCATGATTCGTGATATCCCTGAAAGTCACCCTTCCATCCATGTCATGTGTGTAAGATGGTTTGAAGAACCATGAATCTAGGGGAACATGGCCATGCATTGAACCAATATTAAAATGAAGAAGTGATCCACATTGGATACACTAGTTTTGTCAAACTATATTCTTAGACTTGAAATACAGTCTTCCTTAGGTAGTCAGTATGCATGATTAACACATTATTTTTCCAAACTATTTGGCCAAACCATGTGACTCATTAAATTGTATAAATTTACAAAGTGCTCATAAATTATTTTCAATTTATTCTCCTTCCTTATTATCCCTTTCACTTATAGATGATGTACGGTCTCCATTTACCTTCTCCATTAGGCTTTTTCGGATCAACTGTATTTGAACTTGAAATTAATTATCATCATTTTCATTGGATATCTTATGGTAAGGCAGTTATTCCTATTACACACTTTCTTATATTATCACGATTTTTTTGCATATTATTTTCATTGAAGATTATACATTGTATTTCTAGGGTGTTTTTTAGATTCCTTGTTATCTTCTCATACGAATATAGTTAGAGGAAAGTCTTTAGTGAGTGGAATATTACCTGTATAAGGTTGGTGGCTCTGAGAATCCATTAATTTTTATATGGGAGTAAAATCGAATGACAAATATGTGTGTTTGGGGAGGTCTAGTTATGATCATGTTGTTACTACTACCATTATATTGTAATTGTGAGATGGATTTGGGTTGTGTCATGGATATTATGGTAGAGTTGAGTTGAAAAGGGCATGGTATTTGAAAATGCGATTCCAAATTTTTTGGCATGATGTGAAAGTTGTTTCATTTTATTTGAATTATTCCTTTTTATAGTTCATGGTAAAATGTTGGTCTTATCCTAAGATATGTGGGGTGATCTTGTTCACTGGGTTTGGGGAAACATGGTTCATTAGGTCGATCCATATGGTAATGACGCATGTCATAATTGGTTGTTTAGGGTCACATGTGGAAATGTAGTTTCATCTAATTCTTCAGATAAGGTATTCTTATTATAGACTCTCTAGGTTATTCTCCAATAAAATCCATGGATTTTGGGGCAGAAAATATAAGGGCTTAGTGAGGTGGTGTTAACCATTCAATGTGTGTAGAGGCCTATTTAGAATTTATATCTTTAGGGATAGTGATGATCATCAATTATAGTTTTGGTTCTCAATGTAGGAAGGCACAATTGACGGTCTATTACAGAATTGGCTTGGTTTATGGGACTCCAAGATATGGAGGATGATGGTTATGATTTATGGAAGGATGGATATTGTCATGTCTTTGGGTATAAGTTTTTTAAGAAAACAATTGTAGATTTTGATAAAGTGTGAGGGACTCGTGATATGATTATTAGGTGTACCAATTGGATGATAGTTTTACATGAAAAATGGTTCAGGTGATATTGGTTGGCAAGATGTTTTGAGAAACATGTAAACATATGAGAGACTATGGTTATCTAGGATAGACTAAAAATGGATACATAATTCTATACCAATAATGATAGAAGTTTTTAAATTATATCTTATGTCTATTGATCATAGATGGAGTTGTTTTCATTGGAGTTAATGAAAATAAATTTTGTTCTGAATATATATACATGTGTGTGGGTGTCATAGTCACACTTTTTTTGGGTTCTATTGAGTTCATACTGACACCCTAAATGGGACACTTAGGTGGTGTGAAGAATTTATGGATTTGAGGTTAAGTAACAGATATGACATGAGGGATGAAACTTATTGAGTAGTGATGGATCAAGAGTGAATGGGGTGGATTCATGTGGAATAGGTTCTTCATAATTTTCCATCTATAGTTTCTTTTCAAGATTATTTTTTTTACTTATATGATCGATCATAGGTAATTTTACATGTATTCTTATTTTACTATCATGACATATGGATGTTAACTGATTTATAATGATGGTTAGATTTTGTATTTTCATTTCAATTTTACATATTATTATTTTTCTGGTATGTATTGTTGTATAATTTGGTAGCATGTCTATTACGTGGAAATTGTTATTATTTTTATTTCTAGAGTGTATAGTCTCCCTAATATTACCTATTAGACCCTCACTATTAGTCGATAGCCATTGGAATGTGAGGAGGACTCCTATAGTCTAGTGATACTCTATCCCTAATAATAGGTTAGGTTGATATTGGATCAGGTTTGCATAAGGATTATCCGAGATTACTATTTGAATGAAAGTTGCAACAATGTTCAGATATTTTCTATCTTGTGTTAATTCCAGGTTCAAAAAATGTTGTGATATTTGTGATATGGTAGATTAATGACTAGGATATTATCAAAAGTGGATTAATTGATCAGTTTTGGGTACATGAATCTGTAATAAAGTGGGATAAACTCAATATCCATGGGTAGGAAATGGTTCTTTTGATTTTATCTTTCACCATGGATTTATTTTAAACCTAAAGTGGAACACATGGTTTGGATGTTATTGGTTTATGATTTTATGACCTTGAGCCTAGTATATGTAAGGATGATTATTTATGAATTATGATAAAATTTTAGTATCATATTAAATAGTGCGGTCTTTTGATTATCATTTCTAACATTGAATGTGAGAAAACGTTTTGAGTTATTTAATGTGTCTATAATAGGATATACAAAATTTTCATGTTTAGATTCACGATGGTATTCTACTGTACCATCCCAAGTATGTGGTTCCTAATGATATTAATTTGTTATACTATTTGTATATATTGAATATGGGATGGAATCAGATAAGGGTTGGAAGGAATGAAATAATGTAGTGAGATTTTTAATGTGTCTAAAATAAAAATATATATTTTTCTACGTAGCTTATAGTTTTCATTCTACTCATCCATCCTATAAAGTTAATTTATTGTATGCTTGGTATGTGATTCCTAAATATAATATGGTTTGGAAAGGGTCCATGATGTCATTGATATGTGATTTTGGTGTGGTATAGAAGTTTAATGCTGCTGATATGTTCTTCATGTTATAGCTTTCCCTATTAGTGATTTATAGGATGTTTTGTTAATCATTAAACAAGATTTTTTTTCTATAGTGTGACTCCACATAGATGTTATCTAGTGTATTATTAGGTATTAAGGGGTGTGCTTCAATTAGATATAGAACATGATGACACTCCTGAGGTTCGAGGTGAGGAGTTATTGGTATAGGATTTGAGTCAGGTAGGGAAGCCATGGATAATTGTATAGTATAGTCCATGGTAAGATGATTAACATAGCAGGATAATGGTATAGATAGTGTAATCTATTGAAAAGGGAGACCATGGAGCTGAGTCAGCCATGGAATATCTTACGTATGCTTTCATGTGACAGCACCCACCATTATTTCATAGTGATATGGGACCACATGTAGCAAAAATCTAGATTGAGCCTATGTAGAACAAATTAGATTAGATCGAGGAGCCCCTAGGGTGGAGGGTGATGTAAGATACACATATGCTCATAGGACAGGGAAATTTCTTTTGGGATATAGAAGTTACTATAGGTAGGTATGAAGGGATATTTTAGAAGGATTTTGATGTGATGTTTTTCAAGATCTTGTTGTTGGAGTCTTTTATGGATGATCAAGACAATGAGTTCATGGACATATAAAAGGGGTTAAATCTTTCATCGATTGTGGAGGTAGGTTTATATACCAATCATATTTTTATCTATATAAGGAAGAAGATGATGTTTCTAGGGATATTTGATTCATGGACTGATTATAGAATCACATCATGGTGTATGTAAATATAATCGAGTTTACCTCATTTTCATTGGCTGTAAATCAAGAATTGATAACTGAGGAGACGAAATAGAAATGAATTATTCGATCCTAGTGATGGATTCATGTGAGCTATGTAGTGATGCTTCAGTTTCATGGATGTGAGGCCATGTGGATCCTCATTAGCGCAGTTAACATAGAGATTTTTGAAGGCCAATGAGGATTTAGTGTTCAACAATGTTCTTATAGTGTGGAATGTTGTTTAATATTTGTATACAATGTTATTATCCTCTATTTGTGTTATGAGAGTGTGGAAATATCAGAGATATGGAAATGTTCCAACATGATACATCTCAAATAGATGGGATTCTGGGACCGGGTCAGATGTAGTGGTCTGAAGTTGGACCAAGAGTTGCATCAGGAGTTGGTATCTATGATATATCTACACAAGAACATCATAAATGAGATAAAGTGACACAATATTGGGTTCAACAGTAGGTAAAATGTACATTTTCATGGGGAAGATAGGATTCATGAATTCAGGCTTTAGTCCATGTGCTGACGGCAGATCTGGCAGGGTAAGAGTTCACCATTGAGTGATGAATTACAATTTAACTGTGGATGTGTTATTTTCATTTTTATATTAGTTATATTGATTCATGAGTTGCATTTGTGTTAGTTGAATTAAATAATAATTAGTTAATATATGGGTCTTGGTAATGGATAATGGTCAGTATAATATTCAAATTCATCAGTATACATTATGAGAATTATAAATATATATGAAGTGTGGTATCTTTTTTGAATTTGTTGTTGATAAAAAACTGTGAGCTTATCACATAAAAAACGTGAACTAATTGAGAATCTAATGAGGTAAAATAATGATGGTTTATCATGTGTGGATGTGGATGTTTAAGGGAGGGTTATATGAACCATCTGAATGTCGGATTGGGTTTGAAAGGGGCCGAATAGCTGACTCATAAGTTGCCTAGTGTCATAAGAGAAATTTTTCATGATTGAATAATTACGATTTTCTGGGTTAATTTTTAATATATTGGTATATTTGGTATCATATTAGTTTCATAAAAAATATATCAAAAATGTTTTATCATTGGGTTGGGATGTTTTTATATCCCTGATTTTTGAGCGGGTTGAAAATTCTAATGGAAATATAATTTTAATATTTTTGGATAGAAAAAAATTGTAGTTGGGAATTAGAGGATAATTATAAGATATATAATGAATTCTTACAATGTATATTGATAGGTTTTAAACCCTGAGAAGTTCTCGAGAGTTCTATTTTTTTTCAGGGGTGTTGTGCCTTAAGAACAAATTTTTTGAAAGAAAATGTGATGATCATTTTAATCACATTATTATTGATAACTGTTGCCCTCAATTATTTTTCATATAATGAGTCTTAGTAGGTTTGATTAAATAGTAATATGGGGATTCATGGAAATTAATGAAACTACATTAAATTTTAATGGTGATCAGAATGGTTGATACATGGTTTTTTACACTATGTGTCTAGTATGTACACTTAGTTCTACTTCGTTAGTGGGTGTGCATGGTTGGTGAATGGTTTAGTAAAATCATGCATCAAAACAACGATACTCATTAAATGTGATGAAATTTCCAAACTTCCCATCCCTCAATTTATGTTTTATCTCATTATTTACAATCCATTTCAAGTGCAGTCGTCATTAGAGTCCACTTACCATTCTGTCTTTAGATTTATTAGATATTCTTTATTTGGGATCTGATTCGAGCACCATCCATTGTGTTGGATATTTAGTGGTAAAATTATTATACCTATTTCTTCTTTTCAAATTTTATCTTTTTGATTTTAATTTTATTTCTATATGATCACGTATACCATATTTATAGGGTGTATTTGAGATTCATCATTTTCTTCAAATATAGATTTTATTAGAGGATGATCTATAGAGAGTGAGATCCAATTAATACAACATAGATGGTTTCTATATTTATTATATTTTAATATGGATTTTATGTTGTTTGGTAAAAACATGAGAGTGGGGTGGTTAGTTTATGGACATTTTGTTAATGTTTTTACTAGCATTTTTTATTTTGAGATGTAGTTTTGTTGTCTCGGGGCTGCTACTATACAATTGATTTAAGAAGGCTTTCTTATATGTGAATGGGTTTCCAGATAACTTTGGTACAATTTTTTAGTTTTTTAATTTAATTTCAATTATATATTTCGAAATAAAATATTCTTGTGAAGATGTTGGACTTCGCCTGAGATACATGGTGTGGTGTTTTTCATTGGGATTGAGAAAACATGATTTATTAGGTTGAGTTGGATGGTGATGTCCATTTCCTCGATTAAGAGATGAGTCTTGCATATGGAAATAGAGTTCATCTACATGGTGTGGGTTAGGTATATTGATTATTTTAGCTCATTGTTATTAACCAATAGAAAAATTAGAGTTATGTTCACAAAAGTTATGGTTTTAGTGAAATGGATTTGACCACTATATATAGGTGGAATAGTCCATTGAATTTTCAATGTAAGGAACGATGTAGAAAAATAGTTATGGAGTACGTTCTAACTATAAATATCCATAGATAATGATATTTGAGAATATAAGTTGGGGGACTAAGTATCTCTATGATATTGAGGAAAATCTAGAAAGTTTGAGAAAGGATTTATATCACTATCCTTTAAAAAATAGGGTTGTTTGGCTGATAGGTGTTGTTTTAGAATAATTATTAGAGTCTCGAGATATGATTTTTGGGTTTATTTATTTGATGTCGATTTTCACTAAAAAATTGTAGAAGTAGTGTCTATTTTAATGTGGTGTAGGGTGACATGAGTATGAATGAGAGATTGAGGGTTCTTTAGGTATGATTTAACATTGATTTATCATTCCATACCAGTTTTGGCTGAATAATATAACTGATCTCTGGTGGTTGGTCAACACAGGTGAAACATGATGTGTATTTAATGTGTCATTTCATCCAATTTAATTAAAATTTTCATACAAGAATATAAATATTGATATATAATAGGAACATGTTGGTAGTTTTCAACTGATTTCATAATCACACACGGTATGGGCTCCTGAGGAATAGTGTACACTTAGTGTCTTTCAGATCAGGTAAGAGATCGGACTCATGTGATGGGAAATAGTTAAGAGGTATTTACTAGGACTTCATGGGATAGAAGGACGTGGATGATGAGGTTAATCATTATTGAGATGGAGTTTCTATTTTGACAATTTATGTACACACATATATGATTATCCATAAGGGATCTTGAATGTGTTTTTTTTAATATCGTGACATGTGGATATTATATTATATGTATGGATCATTTGATTTTTGGATGTTTATTGTTGTTTTTTATATTCTCATGAATCCTCTAATTTTTAGAACAGCCTCACTTTTTTTATTACATGTACATACTAATTAGAAATAATCCCAATTGATATAGTTATGCCTATATCACTTGATAGTCACTCAGTTCATTTCGAAAGACTTTTTCATATTGGGGAGGGGGAATCTTAAGGCCAGTATCCCTTCTCCCCATAGAAATTTTTTTTAAATGGTAACTATATTAGAGTACAATAGGTTATATATAATTCAGGAAATTTATTCTTATTCATATGTATTCATCTTCCATAACTAATTAAATTCATCATAATAAAATATTGGTAAATGTGATGGCCGTGGGGATTTTCATCAACCATTTTCAATATTACCATGCTTTTAGGTCAAAAATATCACCCCATATTTAATAATTTTCTATAAATTCTCATCACTCTTTATTATTTATGGAATATGCTTCCATTGACATTTCATTCCAAAATTAATCAAGTGATATGATATATAATATCATGGAATAAATCACATTACCATTATCACATCAATCTGAAAAATATTATTCAGTTTGTTTGGATATACCCTAGTTAAATATCTCATATTGGAAACATTAATATTTAAAAAACATAAATTTTTTATTTTATCACCTAATTTGATACTTCCATATCAGTATACTGGAACCAATATTCATTTTATATTCATTTTCGATGAATATTTAAAATGAATTAATTTTATTTTCACTTAGAGAAATATTGATTTAATAGTTCAATGTTATCCCGGTAAATAACAATAATCACGATGTTAGTGATATATTATATGTAATTAAATATGATATCATTGTCATTATTTTGATTATATTTTCCACAAAAAATTGTATTCCTTCGAAAATATATAATATTTGAATATGAAATCATTAAATTGATTTGGTGAAAACTATCAATTTTAAGTGAATTTTGACAATAGAAATCCAAAATAAAATTCGATGATTTTATGAAAAATGATGAATATTACAATACGTTTACCAATTCTCTATTGATCTGAGTTATTCATTCATAGAAATTAATATAAAGAACAATAAAATTCAGCAATCAACTAGTACTCCAACTACATAGTGAATCATGAATCATATTCACAGGACCTATTTTCCATATAAAATAATAAAACCTCCAATGTAAATTAGTGAGAATATATATATATATATATATATATTGCGATTGGTTATTATTTTGACTATAATTGAATCAATGTTATTTTGAAATATATATATATATATATATATATATGTTGTTCGTTAATATTAAAATATAGAATTACATGACTATAACATCAAATAAAATACAATCAGTGCATTATGTGTTGTGGATAATGATTATGGATGGTATATGAATGGTGGTAACAATGCTGGGGCATGTTAAGTGGTCTCCACGTGGCCCAATATTGGGGATATTTTATATTTGAAATTTGAAATCTGAAATTTTTTTGGGTGCAGTTATTTTGTTTTTACAATGGATGTTTATGACCTTGTATATTCTTGGACTTGGGATTGTTTCACACATAGACTATAAAATTAGAATTTTAAAATATTAAATTATTGATTGGGGATTATGGAAGGAATATTCAATTTATATGGAATTAAAAAATACATTAGTAGATCAATTTTCAATTTGAGAAAATATATTCCTTATTTATTCAATAATGATTATATTATTTCAGATATGTTAATTTCACTAATTTATATATAATAATATGATGTATAATTCATATTTTATGTTGATTTTTCATCAAGAATATGTTTTTATGAAATCTACTATGGTAAAAAATGGATCTAGTAAATAAGTATATTAAGTGTTCCAACATTTTTAGTATCAAAGATAATATTTTAAGAGGATTTATCCAGTTGCATCAAATCCTATATAGATCACAACCGAAGGATATAGTTACATTCATTTATAAGGAGTTATGATTTCAACGTTTATAGATAGTGATATTAAAAATTAGGCTGGGAATATCATGACATTAAACGGGTTGGATATATTATAACAGAAGTTTCAATCATGGTGATTGTATCTGTTGAGGGGGATTATAAATTTTCCCCTGATATAGTAAATTTTTAATTATTTATTTTTAATTGATTTATCATGTCACATATATATTGAAGAAGGATGAATTTATTATCAAATTAGAAACTAGATAGATACTCATATGTATTATTTTATATTATATAGATTCATTAAAGATGAATGATATAAATATTCCTCCTAGTTGCCTAAATAATAGTTTCTTTAGTATAGTGCCACAAACATCTGGGGGACCCCCTCACATGTCATATGTTTCTAATTTGTGGTATTTTTATGATAAACCACCCAATGTGACTATACCAATAAGAACATTGAATATTATAATAAATAAATAATTGGAACATCCATAATGAATATATAACCCAGAGTTATATAGAATTATAATGGAAATTATCCTAGGATAATTAACAAACACTATGATATAACGAAATTTACATATTCATTTCATACAGTTATACATCAATTCCTGATATCCCGAATGGAATCCTATATAAAGAATAGAAATAAATGTAAATTTTAATATTAAAAAGTTCAACAATGTAATAATTATCCTATCCAAATAAATTTATTACAAATGCATTTGAGCACTAATATAATTCTCTATTTTACTAGTGTCTTGTTGCTGAAAAAAATTATTACTATAAGGAATTCACATCAACTAATATGAAAATGTAGGGTGTGAACATAAAACTCATTAATCTGTGAACGATTTTCCCCATCATAATATCCAATATTTAATAGTTTCCATATACTAAATGAAATGTAAGACATAAATAATTTTTATCCACAATAATTATAATACCATTAGGAACACATAATTCATCCTTATAATTAACATTTACCTACTTTATCTAGTGAAATTTTATTTTTGAAACATGTACTTGAAGGAAGTGTTTTAGTAAATTTTCTACCAACACACTCAAAGAATCTTAGAAAAAAATGTTAGTACACCACCCAACTATTCCATATTAAAACACCACTATGATTACACATCTTCAATCTAATTCACTCACATAATAATGAATTATCATATTAACATATTTCATAACTATTTACTGGAATCAAAATCTAAATTTGTAGAAATTCCAACCAATACATATAAAAAAAATTAGTTTAAACAATTCCTACCCTAAACACATGAATCAATATCTAAGTTGACATCAGTTGGTTCTATATATTGAATAATTATTTTATTATAAAAAAATATGAATAACTTAAATGATTATTCTTGGAAGTATTTAATATCTTATTTTTGGAAGGAGACCAAATATTTTTGGAATAAAATTAATTATGGATACTAAAGAAACTCCACACTATTGTGAAAGGTGTTGTGTAAGAAAAAAATATATATTAAATATGGAATCCAGATGAGATGAATTCCACATGAAGATTATGACCCCTGGCATTAGATAGGTCATGTACAATTTCAAAAGAATCAAACTAAAGAACAAAGATGAACCAAATAGAAAATATCTAGATTACAACATTACAATTCTTGACTCTCAGTCATGATGTGTATTATTAAGGAATAAAATATGTGAAGGAATTTAGTGAGAAGAATCACAAACCAACACATCAAACTTTTTAAATAGTATCCATGATTTGAAAAGGCCTAAAGGGACAAAAATATAGAATATTTTTTAGGAATTATAGTATAATACCACAATTATAAACACAAGATTTCCCGTTATCTATTATGGAACATTAACGATAGCTCAAGAATCTAAAAAGACTTTAGATACACAACTCGGATGAAGATAAAGGTGATTAGTTCCTAAGTATATTCTAATATGATCCATTATATGGATACTACTAATTTTTGGTTATTTATTTATTTATTTCTTTTCATTTTATTCCAATGTATTTTGATATTCCAATTTTAATAAAAGAGTATGTTATTATTTCAATACCACATATTTTACTATCCCATAATTCTCAAATGTGAATAGTTACATTCACGATGATGAGTAATTGACCCATAGAACATCCCAATGGTGTCATATGGTTCTTTACTTGAGGCTATGTTTTATTTTTTATGTTGGTTTATTCTCAAGATTATTCACAGTGGGTTTTCGTAATCCGCAAATTCGACAAAAATTATCCCTCAATTGGGGAGATATATGTAGAGTGTTCTAGTAATTTTGAATCAACATTTTTCATTCAAAACATCTACAGATTATGGTTGGCACACATATGGTTGATTGTGTTAGCTAAGTCGATTTGAACACAGATATTGAAGGTGGTCCTTGGAAAAATCATTGGTGATAACTTTCTTAATTTCCTAACATTCATTCTATCAGCATCGGCATTGTGGTCTTTATTCTTTATTACATTATGTTTCCAAAACATAAAAAATTAAAAAAAACAATTTAATAAATTATTAAAAATAAGTAGTTTGTGGGAATTATAAATTTTTGTTTGATTGACTGTAAAGATCCTTGAGTGAGAGGACTCTAGCTATTCATAATGATACATTAGGATAAAGAAATTGTCTTTTGTACCTCCCAATTACATGAATATCATAATCACTCACATCCCATACCCAAGATACTATATTAGTTGGAATCATGTCTAACCCATTCACATAGAACACTCTCATTGGTAATTTTATACTACCCATTAGTGTAGGGTTTTAATGATTTTATTATCCATTGGTACAAACTGGAAAAATTAATAAAACAAACCTAATAACTCTTCATGTAAATGAGTAATAAAATAAAAAAATCATAACAAAAAATATAAATTTAATTTTATTGATATATTTATATAAAAACATGAATTTATGTCTTCGGATATCCTCCAATATCCAACGATATTAATGACCACTAATGATTTGGGGGGACATTATTCTTATAAAAGTTATTATAATATCTCTACTATAGAAAAATATTGTCTAATTGATATAAAAATGGAAAAAGTAACTCTAATATGATGAAAAATTGTTTAATCTATCAAATAAATAACATTATAAAACATTAAGCAGTGCATTTGATTTAACTTAATTTAATAAATTTGAACATCAATCATATTTTCTATTTATAGTGGTAGGGTCCTTAAATATTTTTTATGGAAACAAAATTATTCATAAACTAATAAATCTATATTAAATAACATTCAATGATCATTTGGTTTGTTAAATAGCTTCAGAAAATATATTATATCCTATACCACCTTGGGGGTTTCATTAATGACCTTGTCAATTAGTTAATGCGAATAACGGAGGTTCATTAAAAATATATTATATTATAACTTTTAATATATATATGTAATGATGATTAAATACCCATTTCTTCCTTCCCAATATGATATCCCATTTACGATATTCTATATCTTCATGTTTATGAATTTATAATATAAATAACTCATTATTTCTGTTATAACACTTAATTATTTAGTTAATTAAATAGTTATTATTTAATTTAATATTTAAAATTGATAAAACACAAATTTTAATTTTGTTTATAACAAACACAAAAGTTTTTCTACATTAACCAATCATATTAGTCTAAAGAATTAATATTAAAAGCATCTTAGGAGTTACCCTAAGGACACCTTGAAAAGTTGTCCACAGTCATGAATCTCATTCATAATTTCAATTTAAGGGATATATCAATAACAAATCATAGCTACATAATTAAAAAAGGGGTTTACTGTGATCCAATCTACTTTAAGAAATTTGAAATTTCCCATTTTCCATGGAAATGAGATTAAGCACAAGACATATATAATGTCAATCATGTATTGAATAACCATTTCTTTGCAAGTATCACCTTAAAAAATATTACAAAATTATTTCACATGTAATTATCATTTAATGGAATCAAAATAATAAAGTTAAGACTCTTTTTATTACCCTTAATTCATATTCCATCATATGGGAAGACCTATCATATCATGGTTAATTAAAACCGTCATATTTATTTGAGTCACAGAAAACATGCATTAATTAATCCAAATTATGAAATGAAATTAAATTGGAATGAAAATATGGATCCTCAATGTTTGGGAACATTTTTGATAATCACATTTTATATAATCAATAGAAACTATTCATTTATATAACCCCAATGAGGTATATAAGATAATCAATGTGGTAGAGTTTAGGCGGGGCAATCAAAATGAATTTTCTCCAAATTATATCTTAATAGTGATCATTTGTAGATATATACAATTGTTCCTACCCAAAATTATGTTAACATATCATAAATAATAAATAAGGTTATAATAATTCCTAGATAACGTAAAAATTCATATACTATAAGGGTTGATTATCATATCAACTCACATGTTCTTCCCATCAAACAGAAATGAATGATAATATTTTTTTTAATTTTTGTTTCATGATAAAAAAGTCCTCTAATGTAATTATACATTAAATAAATTCGTGAATATATACTAAAAAATCTCTACATACCTAAATTACAATCATCCATGTATTTATCAATAACAGAACTAATGTGGTTTTCAAGATTTTGTTGTGGAATGGCTTTGTTAATGGGTTTTTTTGTTATAATCTATTTGAACTAAGAAACCATAATATATTATATGTAAATAATATATAAAATTAGTTTTTATTTATGAATAAAAGATTTGGATTTTTGGTGATGCATGGGATCCATATCTTATTCAACACACTCCTTAATTATATTAGTAACTTCAACAGTGTGCATAATGGTTGGGATAACAACTAATTTTATAATTATTTTTTATCCAAATAATTATTTTAGTGAAAAAGTATATAGAAATATTTTCAAATTCTACATAAAAATTGAAAAAAATTAGTTTATTAGAAATTTTCATGATTAATTTCCAAAAATTTTGAAAAACAATATATTTAATGGAGATATAAGGTTATGATAATTAGTTTGTTTGATAACATCTATGTAACCGATTATAATTTGTTCTTTTTTACCACAAAAAAAATAATAATTGATCTTTAGTTATTCTCAAGGATATAAGAATTTTTTTAATGTCTATAAAATAAATATCCGTAGGATTTAAATAGTACCGACTCATCATAGTGAACATATAAGATACATCACGACTACAAGAATACTTAACATTCATAATTGATCCAACTATGTTAGTATATGTAATTTTTCAAATTTTCTCTTATTTAAAAATTCATGAAGGAAATTTATTGTTCCAGGAAAAAATTAATATGAAATATTTTTAAACAACATTTTTTAGAGTTTTATTTGTCTAAATCCTTGTTAACAATTTTCCTATGTCTATGTTTTGAATAAGGAAAAGAATTCATTCACATATATCAATATAAAATGGTGTACTTATTATATATAAAGAATAATAAATATATTTTATTAAAAATAAAAATTTAATTTTTTTCACATAGTTTTACAATTGGGTAAAATTTTTGATAATAATTTTGTCACAGAAATAGAATAGAAAAACCCATGGTTCTATAAACTGGAATATATATCGATGGTTTATATGTAATTTTTATTATGATAAACCCATTGATAGTTTTATCAAAATGAGTATTATCCAACAATAATATTTCATCAATTTATAAATGGATCATTAAAAATTAAAACTCAAAGTATGGTTTTATAGACCCTTAAAACATACATTTATATCATATATACATCAGTAATTAAATTCATATAAAGGGTAACAATTTTAATATCCATTTTTTATATCCCATAATTATAATATGTTTCTATAGATAAATAAAATCTAATTTATTTGATTATTGAAACTAGATAATATATTTCTTCGTAGTATATATAGAGAATTTTTTTTAATATTTTTCTACCAAGTTAGCTTTTTAGATAGACACTCTATAACCCATTTCATTCTTCTTATGAAAGTATTATTTACAGATAATGGTTTTTAACCCTTCATGTGGTCCTATGAGGTTACAATCCTCAGTAGCATTTAAGGATTCCATTATATAATATATATTTTAACAATTTAACTAAAATTTTAACTCATGGTGTCCTATTGGGAAGAAGTTTTATCGTTTTTATGACTATTTCATCATATCGACCAGAAACAAGAAATCTATATCTATTGAATTATTTAATAAAGGAACCATATCATCTTGGTTCTTATGTATACCACGGGGATTAATTTTTCAAAGCACTTTGTGTTTATAACTAATCCATATCTATAGAAACATCATATTGTGAGTCTTAAAAATTACAAATAACAAATTGACACTCACAATTTCTTTTGGAAATTATTTTATATTCCCAAAATATATAATTATGAGAAATAATCATTTTTTACCCAAATGGAATATATAAATTATTAGAAAATATATTCTTAAAATTAAAAACAAATATATATTTATCTAATTGATGATGTAGTTTATATTTCAAAATATTTTAGTAATATTTCTCATAATGAAAAATCATAATGAACAAACAATTAAAATACCAACTAGTTCACATAACATGAGGTTTTTTTTCGAAGCATTTGATTAAACCAAAATTTATGTGAATAGTGAACTTTATAAAGAATAACCCAGAATGAATTTGGATAGTATTCATCAATCATCGATAAAAATAATTTATTATAAAGGTTAATTACTCCTTTAAGATACTATATTTATATATAGTGTAGTAGATGGGGTTTTTAGGAAATTATATCATAATCTCTTATATAGTTATGAAATCATTGATTCTAATATTGTCCACTACAGTTATATTGATGAAATATTAACATGTTAATTATGTTTATATTATATGAATTTCACAATAATTTCATAAAAATCATACTATAATTTCATAAGATACACAAATACATACATACTGATCACATCTATAAAAGTAATTATGTATTTAAATCAAATTTTATAAACATATTTCAACGGGATACGTATATCTGTATATATGAATAATAAAGAATATTTAACTAGTTTCCCATTAACCTTATAAGATTATTTGGTAAAATTTCTTAATAAAAATATTCATATTTTACAAATAAATAATAACACTTTTGATACAATATTTCATCATTATAGACAAACTATATATGATTCATTTTTATATGGAAAAGTTTTAAATTAAAAAAATTGTTGAGTTAAAAAAATTAGTTATGACATTTTTATTATTTACATTATAGATGTAATTTTAATTATAAAAGACATATAGGACATTATATATGTTATTCAAAATATAAAATATTTCTTTCATATGAATACATTAGCAACTATGATATGTTAAATTTTAAATGAAATCATTACCTTGTAAATATTGATAAATCAATTTCTTATTTACATCATGTTACATGCTAAGAGTATAAAAAAATAAGTACAATCCACATTGATGAAGTGGATCCTCAATCCACATGTATAATAAAACAACAATTTATACATTCCCAACTCATAGGTCAATATACCCCTAAATCAATTTCAATGGACCATTGAGATGTGATTTATTAACAAAAAAAATTGGTGGGAACTCATTATCTTACATCCACGATTCAATGTAAAGAAAATTGATCATTACATTGTATATTTATTCATGTTTATAAATATTTGATTTTTATTTATCTTCTTAATAAAATAAAATAATTACATTCATTTATATGTATTATAAATAAAATAAATGAAATTAGATAGAACATGTATTCTTATGTAATATTAATACATCTGGTACTTTTCATAACCCATTTTCCATGTAGTTTGGTTGAGGTAAATAAATCATATGGTTTTGATTTCAATATAATATGTAATTTATACTCTTATTGAATAATAATTATCAAATTATGATATTAAAAAATGAAAATATTAAAATAAAATTTTACATTCTCAAGGATAGATCTCAATGTAAATTTTTAGTTCATGTTTAATTCCATGAATACCATTAAAATTTATTTTTAATTAGTATTGTAAGGAATCTTAATATGAAATATGATATTGTATTTACTATAATCAGACTAAAAAATAGCCATCCCCTGTTATATATTAGGTGGGCCATGATCTATATTTAAATATATATTAGCGTATAATATATAGACTCTTAATATATATAACTTTTTGGAATGAAAATACTTATAAGATTATATATTTAAACTCATAAATTATAGAGTAAAAAACATGTTTCCTAATTTATAAAATTTATATTCTCAACGCCATTCCTCTATGATCTAATGTAATTTACATTCATTGTAATGTGTTACCTTACAGTCAAATATGTATATCTATTAACCCAATCATATGATTTGTTATTAAGGATCAACTAATCATGGACCACCTTTCTAATCTATTGTGATTTTGATAAATAATATTTTTAATAAATGGTGTAATCCATATTTTTATTTTATAATAGATTTGATATTTAGCTGTACTATTATTAATTTTGGCATCACATGAATAAAAATTATAATTAAATTAAATAATATTTTTTATTTTTTAATAAATTCTTTTAATACATGTTCGTCATAATAAATAATTAATTAATTTTACCTTTCATCTAATATAATTATTAAAACATTAATAAAAGTAAATAAATAAATTGTAAGGGTCCAAATTGATTTGAATAAGATGTAAATTTGAACAAAATTAATGGTCTTCGTGGTCTACTACACATGAAATTTACTCTATAATAACGTGGACTAGTGTATATTCACAATATAGAAATACACAAAAGGGGACTTGTGGATCTTCATTCATTCAATCAATTATTCATTGATTATTAAATAAATTTTATATAATTTCAATAAATAATTATCAAAACTATAATTTATGAATTTATAATTTTTTAGGGTGTATCTCATTACCACAAAAAAAATTTAAGGATAGTACAGACCATAAAAATTCTATAAATGTGATAATAAAATCCCACCAAGATAAGAACAAGTAAAAGGAAAAACATATTAATAAATTAATAAATTAAATTAAAATTTAAATAGGTCTGAGATATTTAGATGAAACAATAAATATTGATTTGAAGAATCCTTAATTTATCACTGATAACACTAAGAAAATGAATATAATAATGGATGTTAATGTATCTATAAAAACTCTAAGAAGATTTAAATTTTAAAACACTCTAAAATTAGGAACACTATGACACACTAAGAACAAGAACATATTTATCACAAAGGAATGACTTCTAATACCCATCATAATAACTTTTTATAGGGATATAAGAGATAACTTTTTTTTATAAGGATCCAAATTCATATCAAAATAATGATTTTATTGTATGGGAATAAATTATTGAATGTGTTATTTTCATTATGAAGAGAATATATTACAATTCACATTTTATTATTTCACATATAAAAGTAGTGTTATGTTTAATAAAAATATTTTTATTATATATTATATAAAATTTATTTGATGATACATTTACAATGATAATAATTATGAATTAAAAAATATACTTCAATTTTTTGATTTTGCATGTAATGTTCATTTTAGGGTGATCTTTTCATATTTTTTAGTAAGCATTTTTAGGTGAATCGTGATAAAAAATAAATTCACAAATAATGTCACCTTTATAAAATTATCCTCATATAATATTCAATTTAATGAATATAAAAACACTTTCAATAAAAAAATATACATTTAATTAATATATAAAATTTTCAAATATAATATTGAATTTATATATCTATGTATGACATTTTGAGAATCATGGATTTGTTTATATTCACATAAAATTTATTTTTGGACCTTGTCTCATAATATACCAATAGAATGGTTCCATTTAGTTTTTTATATTTATATCATTAGAATTAAAAATTTTGAAACACATTCAATTAAATTTCATGGGAATAAAATATATAAATAATTTTGGTTTCAAATTATTTTTATTCTTAAAATAAAATTTATTCTAAAAATATATTTCCATTCCATTTTGTGAAAAAAATATAAAATTAATATTTAACCACTTTAAAAATGGAATCCAGTAAAATTTATTTCATAATTTTAGTAATTACTCTCATACTTGGTTATATGTTAAGTTTAGATTTAGGTCAAAATGAATATTCACCTTGGTTAAAAGTTTTCATCATGTTTTAGGGTGAAATGGGTTAAAAGGGTGAAAATAAAATAATAAATATCACTATAACATAAAAAATTATGTAAATTACATTTTTGGTTGAATTTATACATGAAAATAATTATCATAAATCTATATCAATTTTTATTCACATTACTAGAGAATTACATATATTATATAATATTTTTTTGAGTATTTACATATTTTCCACCGACCTCACCCACAAAAGGATCCTCCTTCCATATCTTCTAAAAACATCAAAACAACATTAAATTGACTAATACCTACCCAAATAGCTTCCTAAAATTATACATTATGACAAATAAGTTCTTACCACACCAAAATACCACTTTAAAAAGGCATAATGTGTTCATCAAAGGAGACTTCAGAAGAAATAAGTATATATTATTGCAAATATTTCCCAAGGTCCTTTATACATAAACCTCGTCCAAATCATAATTAAAATCATAAATTAATTAATCTATTATGTTTAAAATATTTTTATGTTTCAACTTTAAGCTTACATATATTTTATTTCAGAGTGCATCCTATGAAAAATGAGGACATCGCTCATGCATATGTTCAAACTTCCATATCCACAAAACAATGTAAATTATTTTCATCACCCACACACATGGATCTTTATAAAGTTGAAATTATTAAATATATAAGATATTTATGAAATAATTATACTTTGATAAATGTAATATCTAATTTAACTTTAAAAATATATATTATTTTGAAAATAAAATTGTCTCTCATTTGTATCTCTGGACTACCACCTCTAGTAAGAATTTGTTATTCATCATTTTTCATTACTATACATCGAGGTGAATAAGGATATATTAAATGAATATATATGATATATATGATAAATATGATAAATATATTATTTTTATAGGATTAGTCAATATATATTATCTTTTTGTTGAATCCTATCATGAACCAATCCGGAGTGCCATCCAACCCGACACCAGAACCAGTCTGTGGCACTACATGGAGGGAATTATCAATACCCATGGGTAGGAAAAAAGTTCTTGTTTATGAAAAATATTATTTGGGAATGATTTCACAAATTTAAATTTTATAAAAAAACAAATATAAATAACACAATGATAAATATCCATATCCAAAAAGGCATAAAAATTCTTATATTAATGGTTTTAAATAACTAGACAAAAACCGAAAGTGATACAACAAAAAACATATAAGAAAACAAGGAAAAGATTTATTTAATAAGAGTAGTATCACCACAATGCCAAAACCACCAACACCTACAAGTGATAACCCACTAGAAACCCGAACCATCAACCCGATACATCTTCCCTTTGCCTATGTCAAACATAACAAGGTCTACATACACCCAAAGGTGGATTTAAAGTGTGATTAAAACCCCAATAGGATGATGCATAATAATTATATTCTATTCCAACACATTACGATATAAATTAACATGCATTTTTTATATAGAAAATTCTTGGTACATTTTTATCAAAAACTTTTGATGGGAACACATGAATGCATTAGAAAAAAAATAACAATGCTCACTATATGATAATGGAAAGTATGATATATCATGAAAGAAATATATAATGGAAAATCCCCATAGAAATTAACTAAAATGGGACACTATGAACCTTGAATCTCATTGAAATGTTGTATAGAAAGCACAACCAAAAATTTTCTTTTGCAAGAGCCAATAAAAGGGAATATCTCAAGGGCCTAGTGGTCTCCAATCATCATCATGATTTAGTTAGTGTTGTAATCTTAAATCTTACTAGGTGAAATAAGGATAAGAAACTTTTGAGTAAAATATAATCCTAGTCCTATTCTACCCACCTAGATAAAAATGTCTCCCTTCATGCTACATTTTTATTTCTTAAGTCATATAGACCCCGAGATTCACTTGCACACATGCCAATAAATGTGATATAATTTAATAAAACTATCATTTGATAACCAAAACCACTTCCAAATGCAATTGACACAAAACAATTTTTTTCACCACTTATACATTTTATCAAACACCTTTAGGGATCATAACAAGGAAGAACCCATGAAACACACATTGTTCATAACCCATTCCTTTGAAAACCCACATTTCAACCCGAACACAGCTGGAAATACTTTAAAAAAAGTATCACCTCATACCAATTTGATAAAATACAATAAAAAAAGAAAATAAATCATATCAAAGTCACCAAATAATGTTTAAGCACGAAACCATCTACCTAATCTGTAGAAACTTTAGGAAATAAGTGCTAAACCAAAACCAAACATCCAAAGGACCCTACAATGGAATGATAAAACCACAAACATCAATATTGAACCCAAAATAAAAAAATAAACCCTAAATATATAACCCCATACATCTAATGTATGAAAACTGAAGAGTGAATAATAAAAACCCAAAAATAGTAAGAAATAAAGAAAAAAAGGACTTACATGAATAGTCATTGAGAACCCACACCAAATCCACCAAAACATTTAGGTACAAGGGTTCTATGGGTGGAGTAAAAGTTTCATAATATAGAGAATCTTTAGTGGTGTAGAATATAAGTTTTAGGGGATAAAAATCTAAGGGAGAAAAAAAGATGAAAATCCAATTATTAATGACATGTAAAAGCCACATGGTTTTCCTGTACGGGTTTCAAAACAATACGGAAACCATGTACCCATCAATATCTAATAGGAGAAGGTGACATGATTATCCCAAACTATTTCCAAACCGTGATCCAACCATGTGATTCTCCACTTTCCAAAAATGACTCTTGGCTATATGTATTTCTAGGAATGGGAGTGCAGTTTGGAAAACCATTCACCAACCCTGGACACCATGTTATAAATCCCCAAAAAAATATATCTCCAAAACACCCATTAAAATCATGGGATACATGATGGACATAAAAATATACTAAATTACAAAAAATCACGACACATTTGTCACATTCTCCCCACTATGAAAACATTATGTCCTAGGAAATTCAACCTGTAGTTTGATTAGAGATAAAAAAAGGTTATTCCACCTAAACCCAACAATTTAGCTCCCAAGTATCATATTTATCATTATCATTATTCAAAATAACATGGAATACTCGAATATCCATCCCATTGATCACTTTTAATTTTTAATATATGACGCACACTAGACATTCAGATACTAAAAAATATGTCTCTATTTTCAAATCTTCCAAATTCTAAACATGAGACAGATCTCATTTGTACATATTCAATTGAGAAACATGAACCACATCATGAATATATGTTAAATTAAAAGGAAAATCTAACACATATTCTACCATACCAACTCAACCGGTGATCATTAAAGGTCAAACATACATAGGTCTTCTCTTTCCATACTTCCTCAATTGATGATGACCCAAACAATGTTCCAACATTAAAAACACCCAATCAACTATAGAAAATTTCAATGATATATGCCTCTAATTGCAATATGATTTGAGAAAAATATAATTTGTCAAAAATCACTGCTTGATTTTCATAACCTTATCAAAATTCTCTTATTCAATGCTCAGTCCAAATAGAATGGTCTCACCCACCTCAGCCCAACCGAAAGGAGACTGATACTACCGACCCTAAAGCACCTCAAAATAATCCATTATAATAGAATATTGGTAACTATTATTTAATGAAAACATGAAAATCCCAAAGGACTATCCTAAGAACCATCAAAATCCAAGATACATGCTCTAACCATATACCCAAAAAGTTGATTTTCCCACTTAGTCTCCCCAACCGTTTGAGGATGGTATGTCATTCTCTATTTGACCTTTGACCCCATCACCATTTGATGGATTTCATAAAATTGATATATAAAATGAGGGTCCATTTTATCGTATGATTTCCAATGTAATAAAATAAATCATCACTATATCCGGATCATATATCTTGCACAACTTATCTACCTTTGATGAATTTCTAATTGGAATGAAATTGACATATTTCGTCAAATGGTTAATCAATACCCAAATGGAATTCCTTCCCTGAGGTTCCCATGCATAACCAATAATAAATTCAATAGTAATAGTATCCCTCTTCCAAGTCATAATAGGAAGTGTATAGAGTGTACAATATGACAATTGGTTCTCTAATTTATCCTATTATCATGTATAACACCGTGATACAAAGTCAACTATATCCTACATCATACATGGGCTCCAAAACTTCCAAAACACAATATAATTCATCTTATATTCACTATGATGGATGTTACAGTTATACTAATAACTATCCCACACAACCTCGTTTCTCAACTATAATGGAACTGTAAATCGAACCATAAATCAATAAACTCTTTTAATAGATAATGATAGGTCACAAGGTGTATACCCACCCTAATGAAACATCATTGAATTTTAGAACAACACGTCATTAGGCTTCTCCTACTGAATCAATTTCATAAGAGAGGTAATCAATTGAAAAATTCTCTATAATGAAGCTTCAATATTCTCCTTGATCTACAAGTGGATCAGAGCAAAGAGCCCTATAAAGGTTCACCCATCACTAAACTGTTTCATCACCTGCACTATAACCCTATTACTCAAGGCATATAACACAACATTATCTTTTCCTATTATATACATGATATCAAAGTTTAATCCATGGAGATAATCAACCCATCGATTCTACCACATGTTAAAATCAATTTGGGGAAAATTTAGGCCAAGCATTTATGAATTTAATAAAATAGAAACAACCCCACAAAAAACTAATGATTCCATGTATTTTGGGAATATATCCCTTATGATATCTCTTTGTCACGGTTTGGTTAGTTCTTCTCTTATGGATGGAGTTTTTGAGGGTCATACGACACCACAAAGTCATTTGAAATAGGCCCACACTTGAGACCCACACCTAATTTTTTTAACAAACCATATATTCCTTCCTTGATTCTGGAATGATCAAAAAATATTTTGTAGTCAATAATTGATTATAATTTTATAAGGATTATTGGAACTCTGGGATCCATTAAAGTATAACCCCTTTTGGGTGAATGTCAATAGGGACTAATAAAGACCTGAGAAGTCCTAAATGAATCGCCTGTAATACCATACAAAGACTAGAAAGTATATGATCTATAAAACCTTCTCCATCTATTCATGTGATGTTATTTTACTAATATTCTTGGGTTACATTGAAACTACACATTCCAAGATCACAAGGCTTAGAAAAATTACCTCATTAATATAAAAGGTACACATAAAAACAAGCATATAGATGATGATCCTGATGAGTTCCCATTATGATGGTTATATGACGACCATAATCCTCTTAAGTTCCAAAATAAACTATTATGTTATCAAAAAAATACCACGACGAGTGAGTCATGATAATATTAAAACACTATGTCAATAAGCATCATGAAGAGCAGTAGAGAATTTTTTATCCCAAAAGGCATGGCCAAATACTCAAAATGGCCACATTGTCTTTAGAATACTGTTTTTAGGACATATATTTTTTTAACTCTGACCGGGTGATTACCAGAATAGAAGTAAAATTTTGAAAACCATATTTCCACCTAAGTTGGTGAAAAATGTCATCAATACAGGGAAAAGGGTAGTTGATATTAATCGTTATCATGATATAATTTTTCTAATCCTTGCACAATTGGAGAGATCCATCTTCCTTCTTTGCAAATAGAAGATGTGATCCCATGGTTAGACACATGGGAGAATGAATCCTTTAGATTCCAAATCATCTAGATATAATTTTAAGTCTATCAACTCTTTAGGGGACATATGATGTGAGGTAAGATATATAAGTTGTTTTCCCAAATCAAAATCAATTGAGAACTCCACATCTTTCTATGGAGAAAAACTAGAGAAATCCTCTAGAAAAACCACTAGAAACTCATATACCATGCTAGTTAATAAACCCCAAAGTGAACCCCCATCACCCATCAACATGATAATTGATAAATAAAAAATTATATTACCCAATTCAAAGAGTAGAGGTCTAGAATCTCCTAATATAAGGATCCCATTCACCATAAAAAACACGAGTTCTTTTATCAGGTTCCATAAAACATACTCACCACCAATGATAATCAATGTGTGCCTAAAAGGGGACCATCCTATCCATTGAACGGATTAATTAGAATATTTTCATCTCTAAAACATATAGATAATATTCCAACTCAACAATTGAAATAATGATTTAACATGAAAGACACATGGGACCATTCTCTCACATCCTAGCAGGTGACGTTACTAACTCAATCACATACAAAATAAGTTCAATTGAAAATTTTAACAGATCAATAAAGTGGGAATAGATAAATGATACCACATCACTAATATAATAGAGGAAAATATCTATATATATTTCAAACTATATGGTTCCTCGAACGGTCATAGTTCCTAAAACCGATTCTTCTAGATTTGTACCTACCGTATGAAGTTACATTGTCCCAGCATATACTTCAGAGCGAACACAAGCATGTGACTCTTATCTAAATTTAATCATAAAATAGGATGATCTAACTCTACCTCCACATACAATGAATTTAGACCCCACTAACATGGATTGTTCTAACTAGGCTGTAATCCCCCTACAATCCATAGATCTTACACCACTCTAATATGGACACACCACTTTAAAAAAGAGCTTCAAATTTCAAATATCTCAAAATTGATGAAATGTTCTGGGGGGAGATGTGTAGTCATGTAATTTGTTACCTACCTTCATAGACTAATGGCACACAACTAACCCAACATTGAAAGAAATAGACGAACAAAACTAGGAAGGATGGCAAGAACTACCACCTCCCTCCTTCCCCTACCAGTGGTGGTGCCTCTTATTCCCTAATGAGTGGCCACTACCCACTGATTTCACAACCGCAAAGGAATTATAAATTCCCTTGTGGTCAATCTCACCATCAAATAATGATTAACCACCTCATCATAGGATTTCAGTTTAAATATAAAGATATGAGGATAAATCTTAGAATCAAACCCTGTTTCGAATCTCCAATACGTAATTCACAAATTAGAAATGATTTTCTGTGCATACTGAACCAGATCTGAAAAGTAGTTAGCATACTCCATCACTTTTATATATCCCTATGTATGATCCTTGAACTCCCATGACCTGAAGAAGGATAAAACCTCAAGATATTAATGGTCATTGAAAATGATTGTGAAATATTTTCAAAAAAACTACTCATTGTTCCTAGTTTGGACCATTGAATCTGACCACCTTGGACTGAGAACTTCTAGAAAGAACAATTCATGTTTCACCATAACATATTCATGAGTTTCAAGGAACATTACTATCCACATTATCACATTGTGGTGTGCTAGACTAGCACCCAAATCACAACTAGAACATAAATACAAGACTATCCTAGCTCCATTCATTCCATATTCATCCTAAAATACTTGACCCAAAAGGGAAAAACCTACAATGATACCACTTTTTCACGAACAAAGCTAGAGTGAAATCTGACCTGGTACATGAAGATTCCGACGGAATTCCCCAAATGGATTTCCATTTCCATGAGTAGGAAACTAGTTACTAGGTATCAAAAACATGATTTTGGAATGGTTTCACCCATTCAAATACTTATAAAGAATAAAAAAACAAGAAAATGATAAATAACCAAATTCAAAAAGTCAAAAAAAATCAAACATATGTTTATAGAAATTTATAAAAAAACCAATAGTTTTACAACAAAAAGGGGACAATGAAACTATCCCAACAAATCCATGAAACAAGAGGAGTATCATCCCCATACCACCCCCACCACCACCAGTAAGAGGAAATCCACAATAACCAAAACCTTTGTCTCTATACACCATTATTTTACCTAATTCAAAAATAACCAGGTCTACATACATAAGAAGAAGTATATAGGGTGTCAGAAAAATACCAGTAGGATGCCAACCAATAAAGTGATTCCATGCCAAGACAATATAAGACCAATCAAAATGAAATTTTATAATAGAATAGATTAAGATAATTTTTTTAGATAAAAATTAAAGGTAACACATGCTATGCATTTGAAATAACCTATAGTGATAAAATTATGCCAATGGTAAGTTTGATATATCATGAGAGAACTAAATCACTAGAAAAACCTATATGCATTTGTTAAAATTGAAAACTATCAACCTCGTATCTTGCTAATTTTTTTAATAAAACCACAAATATCAATTTTCCAATGAATTATCAACTATCAGAGAACATCCCTAGGGTCCAGTGGTCTCCAATCATCATCATAATTTATCTAGTATTGTAATCGTCAATCCTGTTGATGAATCTAGGGTAATCCAATTCTGAGTCAACATGCATTCTAATTTTTCACCACTTATACATTTTATAAAAAACATTTAGGGACACTAAATATAAATAAAACATGAAACACACATAGTTTATAACCCATTTTCATTTAAAACCCATTTTCAACACCATTGCACAATGAAATACTTTAAAAACCCATTTCTAACGTTAAAAAAAATGTTCAGAAAATGACAAAAAAAATTCAATAACTAAATAATGTTTATGCATGGAACCACCTACATCATTTTTTGTACCTTTAGGAAATCAGTGTTAAACCACAACCACACATCCAAGGGACCATATTATGGAAAGATCTAATCAAAAAAAACGTTGAACCTTAAAGAACAAGATCCTACCCTAAATATATGACATAAACTTATGGATTTATTATTACCCAATATAGATGATGAAAAAACCTCATAAAAGATGATGAAACCAAGAAATGAGGGACATACATGAAGAATTAGGGAGAAACCACACCAAATACACCACAAAATAAGGGTATAAGTGTACCAATGGGGGAGGGTTATGATCATATGTTAGAGAATACATATTTGGGAGAAATATGGTTGTTTAGGGTAAAAATAAGGGGAGAATAAATATTAAAAAATTAATTTATTATGACCCGCACATGTTGCATCGTTTTCCTGCACTATATGGAAAAATGATCAGAAACCATGCACCCGCACTTTCTATGAGGAGCTGGCTAAATAGTTAGTCCAAACTGGTTTGAAACCATGAAACAACTATGAAATTAACCTCTATCTAAAATTAAACTTGGCCACATGGTTACCTGGGGAATGGCACACAATTTGGAAAAATGTTTACACCATATCATAAATCCCAAGAAAATAATTTTTCACCAAAGAATCCCTAGAAATCCAATGGATAATCATGAAAAAGTTAAATAGAATTAATATATGAAAATGAAGACTCATGTGTGAAAAATACATTAAGAATATTTAAATTTAAACATGCATACAAGAAGATTATGGCCTCAATGGAAAATACATTTAATTTTTTAGATATTATAATGAATTTTTAATTATAAAATTTTATAAAATAAATAAATATGGAATTTATGAAAATAGTAAAATATAGTATATCTTGGAACCTTTTCCTAACTCATTATACCATGATCAACAAGAAAAATTAGTGGGGGGAAATTGACTGAATAATCATAAGTATTCAAGATAAGAAAGAACTAAATAATGGATGGATGTAAAATGATTACCAAATTTCCCTAAAAATGAAATAAAAATAATGAAATTTTAGTTGGAAAGTATTTAGTCATTTAAAATTATTATTAAGGGTGGAATTATGAATCTGACCAAGATTGAATCCAAGGTAAGGGTTTTTATCTCACTCTCTTATGTACTATTTAATATAAAGAAAATAATTACATTTACATGGTGTATATATAGGCACATAGACATATTAAAACATGAATTCATATATATTAATGGTATTTATATTTTTAATTCTTTTTTTTCTATTTTATGGGTTTTGGATTCAAATGCTATTATATTTGTAAAGTTAAATGTTTAAATCCCAGTCTTATCCATATTTTTCATATTTAAATTTACATTGAAATATTTATATACTCTTTCTAATTTTAAAACCCATAAATTTTTATCTTGTATGGTAACTATTAATGTTTATAAGGGTTTCACCCATATTTTATAGTCATTTGTACAAAAATATTGATGTAGTTTTTTTATTAAAATTAAACATATTTCTTAATTTTTTTCAACAATATATTTCTTCTATATTGGGAATGAATTACATATTTGGGTACTATTTATTCTACTCTAAATTATCATGACCTAACCCCAGTTGGGGATCAAGCCACATCTTCCCTAAGCCCACCTCTATAGGCTTGGGAGTTGTGGAAAGAGGCTAAATGAATATACTAAATGGGATGCATTTTATAAGTACCTATATGAAAAACCCAGAACATATCAATGTAGAAGTGAAAAGGAATAATAATGAAAAGATGAAACTGATATAATTTGAATGATGAATGAAAACAATCAAGATTGTACAAGTGTACATAAGGGTGAAATGAAAAGTAAATAAGAAAAATTACACTCCCAACTAGATAAATGTCCAAACCTAAAAAAACTAGAAATATTAACTGTTGAGATATCCCATCACTTGATCTCTAAGATACAACCATGATATGTGGTCCACATCTCCCTGTATCCCTAAGCGCAAATGAAGTCATTGTTGACATTTCTATAGCCTACATATGAAATGACACATGCGGGTAAATACCATGTATGTGGGATTACCTACAATCCTAGTAGGACGCCCTGAAAGATGAAAGTAGATATGTAACATACACAACAGATAAAGAAAGACAATAAATAGTA
The DNA here is from genome assembly GCA_963277665.1 of Viscum album. Classification (NCBI taxonomy): domain Eukaryota; kingdom Viridiplantae; phylum Streptophyta; class Magnoliopsida; order Santalales; family Viscaceae; genus Viscum; species Viscum album. The sequence goes on along the minus strand of OY728165.1, from coordinate 62,035,702 downwards.
CATAGTATGCAATATACATTAAAAGAGAATAGCTTAAAACCCCTAGAGTGAGTATCCTCATCCAAACAAAAGTGGTTCAATATGGATTGTATATGAAATACATGTCGAGTCTTTTCTACTTATAGTAAGAGAGTAGACTCATCCATCAATGAGAAACTGAAGACAAAAACCAAGGGGTATACCTCATCCATATTCGCAACACAAGGAAGTATATTATCCAAATACAAAGGTATAAATACTGATAGTTATATAAATATATACTCATTCCTGTAATCCCAATATAGAAAGATTGGGGATCTCTATCACACGGTTTAGCCCCGGACAAAGAGTCACTGATAGCTCTAAAATCCCATCAATGATGAAAATTGTACAATGCTTCTTCCCTGAAGTAACCATCCATGTAAAAACATGCATATTCACTGTGCCGCACAGTTAAGTACCATAATCTTTTTGTAGGGTACCCATGCCCTCTGACAATATGAGAGTTCATCTTTTAGTAGTAGATGGAAGTTCCATGCCCTACCTAGTAGGTGGGTTAAACTCTAGACGTATAAGACCCATCCCCGACCAAGTTGGAGGGTTCCAATCTAAAATTATACAAGGATACACTACCCAGATGTACCGGAGGGTACCTCTTGGGAGTCATTGATGACCCACTACATATCTATACATTAGGGTACCACTAAAAAGTTGTCAAGGACCCACTACCAATCTCTACTGGATGGTACAGATTGGACTACCTCTAGTGATCCTACATGATCACCACCATCGTCGAGCATCTCTTATCCGGGAATCATACTTGAAAAATTCCACATCATGTGTCAAAATAAAAAATAGAGTTAAACATCATGTTCTTCGGGGAATAACACTCAGGACATGCTACTTGTAGGCAGAAACTGAGTTCAAATAAAAGAGATATGAAAACATTTAGTTTCATGAAAAGGAAACATGGGGTACATGGTATGTGGGGAAACCAACACAGTGTGTGTCCCCACTCCACCACCTATCAATATCCTTTTATGAAACATGGTTCATAATCCATGCAAGTGTACACTCCGTACAGGTGGACTACATGGAATGTTAAAGATTCCATGTACCATGCAATATTTTTATGATCGTGTTAGTGTACATGACCATGTGTATGTGTACATAACCTTGTGTCTGTATACATGATCCCATGTACTTTAAATTTGGTACACAGATGTGTGCCTCACCATGTACCAACACATGGATTCCTTCCTATTTGACTCACCACTTGTCTCACCCATCCATAGTTGAGGTACTCAGTGTGTAAGAGGGATACATGTTTTTCCATAATTATAAACATCTAAAAACATTTCCACCACATCTAATGGTAAACACTACTTGTGTTTATCCTTTTACATAGTGTGTAGTTGAGTTTCTAAAAGATTCCTAGATCCTATTCAGAAGATAGATTCACTATGTTTCTCTAAATTATCCCAATAATTTCCACCCAAATCATAGGATATAGTCGTGGTATGTCATTTCAAGCCATATTTCATTGGAAATAAGATTCAAAGGGTCCTTGGGGGTTTTTTCAATCAACCTATACACATTTCACCTTCCTTTAATGAAAATTTTGACACCGATGAATGAAACTATCTTTAATTTCCCTAAAAAAATTATGGATCAATCTATACATCATCAATCTGTTCCTCACTCATGATTTCATTGCTATTTTTTGGTTCTGATTAGGCTCAATACCACATATAAAAATTGAACCAGGACCATTGTTTTCTAGCCAGTGAAGAACAAGAATCAATTGATTGATTAGAATACAATAGTTTCTTATTCAATGTTATTTTACAAGTGTTTTTTTCTAATGATCAAATATGGGGAATCTGGGGTTAGAAAATAAGAAAAATAATCAAAGGTTTCAATACAAGGGTACATAAAAAGTTTTCAATTAGATAATATTAATGAAAAGGTTCAATATGGTCAATCAATTTAATCAAAGAGTGCATAATAAAAAAAATCTATGGCTCCAAACTTACAATTGGATCATTCGCTGTCAATAAAAATTCCCAAAAACAATCGATGTAATTTTTTTGCATTTTCTGTGTCCTGATCTTATCTAATATACTATTTGGCCACTGCCTTGTGTGATTCTCCATTGAAGGAGGAATAGAAGAAGTTCCAGAATCCACCCATGGATTATTTGGATAACCCTATAGTATTTCCCATCGATATACTTTGATATTATTTCCATATAGGATTGAATAAATGAATAAATGAATTTATTACATAACTAATACACAAAATGTACCTCTAATGGATGAGTTGTACAAACACCATGTGCTAACCTATTCTAGGTCGTTCCTGGGGTAACAAATTATTTTCCATATCATCCATGATCTGTAATTACTTACACAATTCTCCATTTATGATTTATCTAATCTTCTTTGTGAAACTGCTCATACACAATATAAATATATTTAATAATATTTAAAAAATAATTACGATTATACGGGGCATTGTAATAACATATCATCATAGTTCCATGCTCTATAAATGTATATAGAAATATTTCAATGTGTTTTGAAGAAAAAAATAAGTTTCTTACATCATTACACATTAAATATTTTCATCCTATAAAGAGAAAACTAAAATATTTCTCAGGAAACAAAGCCTGTATCTAGCTCTCCCACTCCCAAGAACTCTCCTGCATGTCCTCATGCTGCAACATTACTTGAACCAAGGGTTTGTTCTGTCTATGTAGGGTACTCTATGGTAGATCATGAATCACCATTGGGAAATCCACAAATGTCTCTCCATCATTGAGGTCCATCTCTCTCCATTTGATTACCTACATAGGATCTATCACATAACTCCTCCTCTCCAACATGTATAATAGATCATGCACCCACTATAACTATGGGGTCATGAAGTGGTAGTAAGTAACCTCATCAACCCTCTTCATGATCTCTGGTATCTCTATTAACATTGAGGATATATGTCCTCCCTGAATGAACTTATATAATCCTCATCATGCATATAATCTCAAGAAAAAGTGATCTCCATGGTAGAACTTCAAAGGACTGTGATAGTGATCTGCAGAATATTTCATTATGATTTGTTAAATCATCATATCTTCATGGATGAGATAGAAATTCTCTATCATAACATTCACCCTCTCTAGTCCAACAATTGATGTATCACCAAAAAATAACCAACATAAGGGATACCTAAAATTTCTCTCATACATGGCCTCAAAATATTTCACATCGATGGTATATTGGTAGTTATTGTTTTACATAAACTATACTAAGGTAAAGTGATCATATAACCTCAAGATGATGTCTTTCATATAGGGACTCACTATATTCACCAACACCAAGATATCATTATTTGTATGTACATTAATCATGTGGTGAAATATTGTACTCATCCTTATTTGGGTCATGAATTCCTCAGGTAGGTCTCTCCACAGTCAGGACTTAAACCACATGTCATGATAACAGGAAATCATTGAAGGCACCCCATGAAAGCTAATGATTTCCCATACTAAAAAAATATCCAAACTCTCTACCAAAAACATCTCCTTGATATCAAGGAAGTTATCCTACTTCATGAGTCATTCAAATATCACTAATATGGCGTCATGGACCTTCTCTATGCATCGAATCCCTATGACAAGTCCAATGGATATACAATCCCATTTTCACTCTAGGATCTTAAGGGGATGCAACAATCATTCCAAAACATGGTCCTCAATCTTCACTTGCTAAAAGGTTATATAGGAAGAGGCAAACTCTAATTTTCTATATCTCATGCTTGACCACCAAATTTTTCACCAAATGTCTCTAAACATCTTCCCCATATGGATATTCACAGCTAGAGTAGAAGTGTGGAACTCTCATATAATCATATCTTATTTTATGATTAGAACCCCCATCTATCCCAATGAAAAGTTGATGTGACTACCCTATTTAATATATCCATATGAAAAATATTCTATGGATATATGTTCACATACTATATCATAGTTTATTTCTCCCAGCTGTGAATCTCCCACATTCTCAAGAATTGAAGTAGTCAACATTGGTTCCTTCAGAAAAGTTCTTCCATCTTAATCTAATGAGGTTAGCTATAATGAGGCCAACCACTCAAAAAAGCTTTCACCTTGTGACAATTGAGATTACTACTAAGAGAATATACTACGATATTTACGTTCCATAGAGTATAGAATATCACGTAGTCATTGTCCTGTAGGAAGACATACCAGAACCACTATCATAGGATAAAGTCTCTTTGTATGAATACATACATGAGATTCTGATGGTATAAGTAAACCATAATGAGTTACCACAAAAGACATGTCATACACATCCCTTGGGTGAAGACTACCCCTGAAATCTCTAGGTCATGATTCATTAGTTCTTCTCATGGGGTCTCAAATACAACACCCCTTTTTGGATTAATTCATATTGGTTCATCAACACACTATTGATCCCAATGCCAGAGGAATCAAAATACACCATGTAATCCACACTTTCCATTGGTAGTCTAAACATAGACAATCTTTTAAATGTCAACCAAATCTCCTCAAACTCTATTACACACTACACAAACAAGGTAAACGACTAACTATTACATGTCAAGGTGGTCAAAGGGACTGGAATTATGGATAATTCCTCCACATACCTTTTATTGAACCCTGAAAAAAAAATATCCTCAGCCTATAAATTTATCTTGGGTAGTTCCCAAGGAATAACTATATCGATCATTACTGGGTCAATGGCTAAACAATGTTAAAAAATGACATTCCCTTGAAAGTGGACCTCATAAATCTAGAACTGGAACTTCATGGTCTTCAAATAAAGTCAGTGATCTCAATGAAAATATAGGATCATCCTAAAGTATTCTTGATGTTCCTCCTCTGATGCAGAGTAGATGAGTATGTAGTTAATGTAGATGACCACAAACAGGTCCATGTACGATAGCACGATCAGGTTTATGAAATCTATTAACACAAAGGAAAATTCTTCATACCAAAGGGAATCACAAGGAAATCATAGTGTCTGTAGAAAAATAAGAATGTCAAATTTGGAATATCAACCTTGGGATTACTCGATCGGTGTTAGCCAGAACTTATATCGACCTTAGATTTCCATATTGTTTCTCAAAACTAGTCAAAGTGGTCATCAATACTCTGGAAGTGGTACATTTTCATTAATGTGGTAGAGTTCATTTGATGATAATATATGAAAAAACCAAAATATCCCATTCACCATTTAAAATAACAAAAATGGGGATTCCTAGGTGGACACACTGGGTCTGATGAAGCCCTTCTCTTGATTGTCCCCCAAGTGTAACGACAGCTCATAGACTGTATTAGAGGCCATTAAATTTCCAAAAGAAGGTATATGAGTGGTTCTGGGATAATAATAAATGAATGAATCCATATCCCACATCAAAAGTTGTCCTATAGCATCCTCATGTAAAAAATACATGTAATCCTTTAAAATAAAAGAATCTTGTTGTTTGATGACTGACTACACTAAGGTCTATACTCTATGACAGATGGGTGATAGTCTGTAATGTCATGAAGGAAGATCCCACTCATCTCACCATGAGATTTCTCTTTCCTGAAATGTATAATCTCATCCCATTAGAGTGTAAGAATTTGTATTGTTAGTATTGAGATTCATTCTAGGCTCAGAACATGGAAAACTTGTACATAGCGATGATGATGTTATAGGGTCCCATGATGATGAAAAAAGCTCCCATATTAACCTCTCTACACCAAGAGATATCTCTTACTACCCACAAATGAAATATACAGAATGATTTTTCCTTTTAGGAAACTCAAGACAAAGATGTTTAGATAATTCCTCAAATAGGATCTCTTGCACTCATTATAGTAGTATCGAGAGGAAGGAATTACTAGAAATTTTTGAAATTAATACCGATGAATTAGTATAACAAAAAATGTCATGCCTCTAATCATCTCATGTGTGAATGGGTCATATATCACATAGCAAGAATCTTTCATCTTCCCCGACCACCCGCTCCATTAGCCCGACGTGGGATGTCTAGTGGTGGTGGTGAAAAGATCTCATAGAGATATCCAATATCCATATATCTGATTCTCTTATACTAGCTTCACCTCCCTTAGGACCACCCTTCCCTCACATGGGAGATCTTGGATCACGACACTACCTCAGTCTTGGTGGTATGTCAGCTATCTGCCTACACTCCTCTGCATGTATGGTTGGGAAGTCTCACACTATGTGACCTCAACCATCTTAATAATAGAACAACCCCTCCTTGATATTTCCTTGTATTATGTATTTTACCTGTGCGATATGACCACATGCCTGAGTCTGATTGCAAAATAGTCTTCTGGGCTGATATCCTACCGATGAGAAAATATTAAAAGCTACAGATGACTCGTCTCTATGAATCCCCATTCTAACTAAATTTGTCTGATGTCCCTATAAAATAATTATCTCATTCACTATTTCTTGATTCAACACTTTGAACATGGTGGAAATGAAAAATGTCACCACAATGGCATGGATCTCTCTGTGGAAGCACTTATCAAACTTATGTGCATGAATGTATATATTATATATGATTTCAAGGTCGTATGAGGTAAAATTCATGAACCTCGCTTCATATTCATCCACTATGATCCAAACATACTATTTCTCTAGAATCTCTTCAATTTTATTAGAGCACAAGAAGTAGGGGTAGTACTCCTCCTAGAACAACTATTATATGTTAGTCCCTCAGAGTGTGGAATAATCATGCATCTATATAACAAGACTCCAAAAATTCTTATCCACTCCATGGAAAAGGCTATACTCCATTACAAACCCCTAATCAGTAGGGTCTTGAAAAATCTAGATAACATGGACCATCGACTGTAAAAATTCGTATACTTTCCGAGGATATGGATTTCCTTGAAACCTCATTAGCCACTTGAACTGGAATGAATTGAGTGTGATAAGTCATTGGGTATCATCATCTTTCTCTGTTGGGATGATGTACTACTCAGCAGGTTGAGTTTATTCTATATTCCCCCAAGAGGAAGAATCTCATATAATGGACCTTGAACTTAGGCCTCGTTACTCCTCATATCATTATCTCGATCCATAACTGGTTTCCTAGAGGGATTTCATTATGGAGGAGTCATGATATTTATCAAGAATTACCAAAATAACATGAGAATATATATATATGTATATATACACATACATAAAAACAATATGGATTTGACTCAGGAATGAAAGTCAAAGATTCAATCATATATGATAAACAAACCATTGATCCATATAACCAACGTCTCAGTATGTCGAGTCGACAAGAAGGTTATCAAGGTCATGGTGAATGGATATGTTAGCCGCTACCACCATCACTAGATTTCTTAGTCTAATAGCCATATTAGAGACACATTGATGTAGTTCCATTAACCCCAAACAAATTCTCATATGGGTAATAATTGAGAAAAAATCCCAAGGAATTAAATGCTCTAATACCAATCTATCACAACATCACCCAACCAGGGTCTCATACCACAATAACCCCAAGTGCACCTATATATCCCAAAGGGTGGAGACAATTAATAAAAGGCTTATCCGAAACAGAAGGAATTTATCAAATTACATTTAGGAACACACCTAACCATGTAAATGCATTAGTTAAGAGAAAAAATGTTTCATAATAAATAAATTAAACCAATCATGTAAAACCACTAGATTGTAAAAGAGTGTTATAGTGTAATAAAAAAAAAAGTGGAAAAAATAAACAACAACTAGAAATATATCATGAACTCACATAATGGGAAAATAAATCTACTAAGAGATCCCAGCTTGAGATCTCCAACAAGAAACCACCATACATTTTCCAAAATACCCAGTATCCCTAATGTCCTTTGAAGTAACTCCTAATCTATTCATTATCAATATAAGAAATGAAATATTCATGAAAAGTATTAGGAATGTATTGACTAAACAATACCATATAAATCTTATTTATTTTTATGCTCACAAAAACCCATTCTTGTTTTATTGATTATATTACTTTAACATATTTTCATAAAATTAATATTCCTTAAAATAGTTATTCAGGAGTTAAATTTGAGTTATTAATCCTCATGTAATATTCTTAAAAGTATTCAGAACATGTTTTTTGAATATTTTAGGAACACTTTTCATACCAAATTATGGTTAGCATGGGATAAGTAAGAAACACGACATTGGGAATAGCACGTATGGATCATCAACCCTATGCTATCGAGGAAATATGGTTAAGAAACACTATGTAAGTGAGCGACCCTACCTTTATGGAAACAAACATATCTTACATCAACCCTAGTTTTTTATTTGACCATACATTGTCAAACATGCATTTAATATTTTTTCATCACATTGAAGATCCCTATATTTGACTATTTAGTGATGAACATTTAAATTCATGATTTTCGCAAAGGTCTTGAAGATCTATTTTATGATCGATTGAAAGAATCATATTAGTGTTGTAAATCCATACTATTTATATGAGAAGTTACGACAATCTTGAAATATATATATTTTAATTTATGTAACATGCCAAGATACATTTTTGGATTTACTCATCAGAAAAAATATTTTTTGTTCTATATATATGACCAGAGTGTTTTCACAAAAAAAATCTATATATACAACTACAAATTTGTGAATATTATTTCCATAAAGAACTGCTGCATATATCAGGTGACTTATTTATTATAAAAGAGGATATTCTGTTAAAGATTTACATATTTCAATGTCATATTAATACTTTTCTATTACTATTTTGTTTTTTATTCTAATTAAACATCGCTTACAACTAAGATCTCTTTAATGATATACTTTATTGATGATATAATATTTGTAATATAATCCATATTAAGTCAGTTACTGCTAGAACTGTGTTTATGAATCATTTAAAACAATCAAATAAAACTCTATTGATGTATTGGAGTTTCACCTACTTGTAAACTGTTTCAGTGAAGTGGCAGCCTCTTGTACTATGCTGTTGACTTTCACTTCCATGTAAATGAACCATAAGTCTTTATTTATCATTGTTTTGATGGTTTCAGCTGCATATACTCAGTTGTGAGGGTCTTATGATAAGAGGACCTTATATAGTGAATATCAGTATTCTTGGAGAGAGAGAATTGGTGGAGTAGGATTGGGGATATTTGTTCTCTGAACCACTATAAAAATTGATGTGATCATCTATAATATTTTCCTAAAACTCAAATTACTTATAGAAGATAATTTTTTGTATCTACATAAACCTCAAAAATAGTTATACACCAGAATCATTTAAGAATTTTAAAAAGACACAATTCACCCCCACTTTTGTTTCTTTTTGTTATTCTGACCAAACCATTCGTATTTAACGTTGTATTTGTGGAAAATATGTATCAATATTAAAAGTATTATTTATATTCAACAATTGATGTAAATGGTTGGTCCTAAATAATATATATCTATGATTAATAATCCATATTTCAGTGGTTATAATAATAAATATAGGAAGCCTCTAATGACCTTATATATGAATAATAATGGATTTAATGTTTATATAATGACCACCACTTCTTATGTGATTCCTAAGAAACTGAAAACATGGAATGAGAAAAAAGTACAAAATTATGACATAAAATCAAAAGCAATGAATGTTTTTATGTATAAACATGGACCTAACATATTTAATCAAGTATCTCAATTTCTGACATCTTATGAAATGTGGAATACAATGGATTATTAATATGAAAGATGTCATAATGTCAGAAAATTATGATAGGCGTCTTCTAAAATATATTTTAACACCATAAAATTGTAGAATGATGATATTATATAAATAATGAATGGATAAATATCTAAAATTTAAAATGATTTTTTTGACTTTGGGTGATTGAATTTCATTATCTAATCAATCACTGAACATTACTATAGTATATCCCTATAAATGGGATGGGTTGTATATTTCCATTGACAATCAACATCAATAAAAATTATAACAAAAAAGGAATTGATTGGAACCCTGATGTTGTATGAAGTAGAAATTTAAGATTAAAATGAGGTTCATAATATATTTTTAAAAATGGATACACTTCCACTAGGATTACATCTCAAAAGAATGTAATTAAATCAAGAGAGATATAAAAATCTCCAATGATTCAGACTCATATTTTGATATGGACTGACCCGATTTTCCAGAAAATTTATAAAATTCTATAAGAAGAAGATAAGATATATAAAATACTTAAATAATGATTAAGGTGGAACAAAAGTGGCATGATTTATTGAGTTTAAGTAAATGGTTAATATTAGACTAGACTAACCTCGGCATAAATAAGAATGAAGAAATGCTGAAAAGAAAAATCAGAGGAAATACGGTTATGAGAATAAAGGAAAAAATAACTATAAATGATATATCGAGTGTGTCAAAACACTCAAGAAACTGTTAAAAATATTATTTAAAAAAAGAGAGACAAAGTCTTAAATCTAACAAGTGATTTATGGAGAAGGGTAAAGAAGATTTACAATCTTAATACACTTAAATTTTCAGATAATGATTGCTATTCAAATAGTAAATTTGCTACATATTGTTTAGTACTAGAGGGAAAATATGATTTTTTAATAAATAACTATAAATAATTTAAAAATAATCACAATAATTTTATATGTGATATAGAAACAATTAAAAAACCAAATTAAAAACTTATTGAAAAATTCAATTCAACTACATCATAGAGTACTTGTTATTCAAAAAAGGATAAACAACATATAGGTTGAATTAGAAAAATTTGGAACAGTTTCAAGTATTTTAACTTTTGTAATACAGTTTCCAAATGAGATTACCAGAATGAATATTATTAAAAGAGAAAATTATCAAATAGGAAGAAAGGGTGGAATGTAAAAAATAAACAAACATTATTTTGTTCCCAATTCAAAATTTGTTACTTATTTCTACAATTGAGTAAAAGGAAAATACTTTAGTAACTATTACACATGAAATATGATGTTAAGTGGAAAAACATGATTTTATTTATAAAAATAAATTTGTTGCTAAGAACATAAATTTGGGTTAAATTATGAAAATCTGGATTCCCATTACTTTACACGCTAGAATAGCTGGACCCAAGAAAATATGGGTAACAAAATATACTAGTGTTTAAATTATTTTACCGATGAAAGACCATAAGAAAAAATGATATATAGTATATGTATAGTGTTTTTTATTGACACAAGAGTAGAGACTCTTCCAATTTTCAGACAATGTTAAAAATGGAAGAATACTAGTCACCATTGGAGACAGTGAAAAATGAATGAAAGTTGGAGTTTTATATGTTATTGATCTAAAGTCAATATTATTAAAAAATATACTATATGTACAAGAAATAATGAACAACCTGATAAGTATTTATCATCTCTGTGATGATGGATTTTATGTCTCTTTTTCTAACAATTCATGGTCAGTTTTTGAAGGTAATCTACTTAATCATAAGGTACCATGAATTTAAAATGTTTATACATTGGATCTCAATTCATAGGGTAATAAGAAAGTGAAATGTTTAACTACTGAGAAAAATGATTCATGGATCTAGAATAGAATAATTGGGAACTATAATATATGTTATTTATATATGTTATCTAAGAATCAATTAATTTTTGATTTTCCTTGTCCTAAATTTGGCAATGATAGATTCTGTGATGCATGCCAAATTAGAAAACAACACAAATCAATCTTCAAATAAATTAAAAAATTTGTAATATCTAAATGATTAAACATTATCCACATGGTATTTCTACAGGCCGTTTAGATTATCAATTCTAGTTGGAAAATTATATGTTTTTATTTTAATTGATGATTTTCCAATATTTAGTTAGGTTTTCATAAATCTCAAAATTAATGAATTCACTTTTTTTAAAATCATATGTAAAAAGTTTAAAAATGATTTAAAAAAAATATATAATTACGGATTTATTACGGCTGAGAATTTCATAATCAATAATTAAACTATTTTTTTCTCAAATTTCGGTATTACACATACCTTCTCTCCATTAAGAACACCTAAAAAATGGATTTATTGAATAAAAAAAATATAATTATGAAACGGCCAGTAGAATACTAACTTAAAATATTCTTCCAACCTGTCATTGGGAATAAGCTGTAAGGGCATCTTGCTATATCATGAATGGTGTTTTAATAATATCAATTATTAAAAAGAAACACTATAAACATTATAATAACAGAAAACCTTATGAAATTTATTTTAATGTTTATAGATGCATGGTGTATATCTCAAACACTTAAAATTACCATTGTAAATTCGATCCCAAATTTGATGAAGGAACATTATATGGATATTATGCTACTTATAATTCATATAGAGTATATTATATGACAACAAAGATTGTTGAAGAATCAGTTCATGTGACACTTTCTGAAACTGGTCCTTTTATAAAAAGGAGAGATCAAATATATGAAATTATAGACTCATTTTACAACATGAGGACTAAAACTTCTAGAAATGTTTTTGAATTTAATTTTGATAAAATTCAATCCATTCCAAAAGAACATGAAACTAATGGAACTAAAATTATCCTACATATACAGTCCAAAAACATAATGGTTCATCCTGTAGAAACCATTATTGAAAATATTTATACATGAGATAGGACTAGAAGAAATGATGGAAACATAGTTCAACATTTTGAATTTCTATCCCATTCAGAACCTAAGACTATTAAATAATATTTTCAAGATTAGAGTTAGTTATTAGATTTAAAAGAAGAACTAAACCAATTGAGTAGAAATAATTTTTGGAAATTATTAGACATACCATCCAATAATATAGTTATATGAAGAAAACGTGTCTTTAAAAATAAACTAAATTATTAAAGGATCATAACACAAATCAATGGTAGACAAGTAAAAAAATGACATGACCACGAAGAAGGGATATATTATGATGATATATTTTAAACTATTTCTGGATTTGAAGAAATAAGAACCCTATATATTATGAATCTCATATGATTATTAAATTACATAAAATAAATGTAAAATATTATATTTTAATTTTGTATTCAATGGAGGAATTTAATACTGAACAACGAATAGGTTTTGAAAACACTCATTTACTAAATTTTGTTTTTTAACATACCAATGAACTTTATGTCCTTATACTAGTTCCATGATCATGGTATGAAATATTATGTTAATTTTTATTAAAATATATATTTTTATGGGATTAGAAAATACTACTCTTTTTAATAAAATATTCTTCTCAAATATATTAATTGTTTAAATTTATATTGATGCTGTTATTTTTGGATCAAAAAATTAAAACCATTTGTAATGATTTTCTAAATACAATGAAAAAATAAATTGAAATTTCTGTAATGGGAGAAATGATTTCTTAATAATTCTAGATTTTTCATAAAACTATGGAAATGAATTAAATCATAATAGATGTATTGTTAACTTATTGAATAAGTATGGACCACAAAATAGTATGATATATATAACTAACATGTGTACTAATGTAAAACAATATTTAGATAAATCTCGAAAATGATTTAATAACAAGTGATATAAAAATATGATTGGAATTTCATTAAATCATACTTCTAGAAAATTAGATATAATTTTTTTGTTTGTTTATGTGAGGAATTTTAGTAAACATGAAAATAAACACATATAATAACAATTAAATAAATTTTTAGCTTTGTAGAAGGTATTATTTCTAGTCTCTAGAATTCCCAAAACCATATGATTTTAAGTTAATTTCATATTCATATGATTAATTGGGATGTTTTAGATTATATAGTCAAATCAAATCTAGAGCTTTCATTTTTTAGGGACATATTTTAGATTCATGGTTGAATAAATAACAACATTGAATTTCACTATCAACTAATGAAGAAAAATATATATTTTCTAGCAGTTTTTGTGCCAAAGTGTTGTGCATGAAACACCCTATATTGGAATAAAGACATAATTTTTATAATATCCCTATTTAGTGTGATATCACCGGTGCAATTAATATTTCAAAAAAAAATTGTATAAGTCATTTTTGAACCAAGATCTTGGTTATAAGGCATAAATTTCTATAAGAAATTTTTTGATAGAAAGGGTACATGTTTAGAATTACAAAATAATGAATATCAACTTGCTAGTATTTTTACAAAACCACTTTCCACTACATGTTCTGTGTTTATTATGGTTGATATAGAAATATTTAATTTCAAAACAATCTCTGTTAATTTATTAAAATCAATTTGATTTATAATTATTTTATTTTACGTAATTAATTTTATTATATAAAATTTACATATTAATGAGATTTTATTTCAATTTTTGATAAATATTGTATTTTAGAAAATGATTATATTGCATAATTATCTCGAGAAACACATTTGTGTCACTCAAAAAAACGATGAAAACCATTCTCAATCTATTCACATCTCACCTTAGGAACATAAAGCCTTTCAATATCAAAAAATCTACTCATTCGAAACCAAAGAGTCTAGAACCATTGACCTTTATAAGCTCAGTGATTTTAATGGATTAGAGAACCAAAGAAATAGAGAAAAGAAGAGTAAAGAGGAGAATTTCCTATAGAATGATTATTCATGGATAGAAATATGATTTCTTTTAGATGAATTAGAGAAATATAATATTGAATAAAGAAATATCTTTTCAACATTTGGAAAATCTATTTACTGAAGGAAAATATGAGAATATATTTGATATAGATGGGAAAGAGTTATTTAGAAACTCTTAGTATAGTTTCAGTTAAACATATTCTATTTTTATATATAAAATATACAATAAATAATTTTCATTTACTTTAGAGTAAATATCCAGAGTTTTGAAATATCCCCACAAAGGGGTTTCATTTTGATATACAGTCAACAAAGAACCGGGTATAAAAATAAAAATATATTATATCATTTCTTTTCTGCACTCCCATCATAAGAAATATGATGGTTAAAGATCTTGATGGTGACCATAGATTACTAGTCACATTTATTCAGTCATAAATTATTCAAAGGACTTTGGGACATGATAATATTCTATATCAAGACATGTATATAATTTTTTTGATGATGATTTATATAAAAATTAATTTCCAAAGATACATGTTAGTGTGTATGCACCACTACTGCCAAGAGGACGAAAATGCAATTTTTTATTATGGAAGGATAATATCAATGTTTTTGCATCACAATAGAAATATTAGAGATAAAATAATTTTCCCTATATGTCATCGTAATAGTATTTTCTAAAATAGAACTAAAATTAATATAGCTTTCATCTTCAGTACTTAATAAGGAACATTACTACCCATTGGAATAGAAAATCATCTAAGAGTTTCTCCTACATCTCAGGGTAGCAATGAATTATGGGATCTGCCCACACGATCCAAAAAGAATAAGTTTTAAAATCATTAATAGGTGATGAAATTCAACCAAAATACATCGAATGAGTTATGATTTTTTCTAATCAGGGAGCTTTTAGAAATATCTATGATCATCCCAAATAAAACATGTAAGAATACATACCGATCCCCAAATCAACAAGACTAGAAATAGAGAAGAATCTACAGTTTAAGGGACTACAATACAAGGAACTATCTTAAAGGTTTCAATAATTAGTTTAGAATCCCCATTAGAAAATCTTTCAATCAATACATAAGAAAAAAAAAATATTCCTCAAGATGAAGTACATGACCATTAAACTCATGTTTAAGTGCATGTTCATTGAAATTTAAAAGATCAATGAGTGAAAAAAGATCAAAAATTAGAGTATTCCACTAAAAGATCAGTTTAAAATCAATATATTTTAAATATACCTGAAACTCTAGAAAATGAAACCACTAAAATTTCTGACTTATCACTATTTCATGAAGTTTATTTTTTTCCTACAGTGAGACTAGTAACTAAAAATCGTTATCTATTGATGAAAAAGTTCATCTATGTCAAGCTCATGAAGTAGAATCTTTTGGTTATTTGAATAATAAGATTCAATTATTTTTTTATCAGTTCAACTAGTTAAAAGTAGGAAATTAATGTTTTCAGGGAGAGTTAGAGGCTGAAATAAAGTCTGTAGATGATTTTTGAAGTTCAACAGTTCCATGAGTATAATGTAAATCTATTCAAAAATAACATAATTATATCTGAGAAAATTCATTTTTTAGAAATTATTCTTGAGAGGTAAATTTTATTTTAGTTTAAAAAACTAAGAAATGAATTTATTTCTAAAATATATCATAATGATTTGATATGTTATTTGGGAAGTTTGTTTGAATATATCATCATAATTTTCAGTTAATTAATAGATTCTAGTTCTACACTAACAACTTCTCCAAATCCAGTAAGATTATTTCAAGAATTTACTTCAGTTATAGATAATATGAATGGGAGGATTCAATAAAATTAATTTAACAATGACCCTATAAATTTAATTTTGGATAATTAGATAGATCGTGTCACTTATTTGACCTCAAGTGAACCTGGAATAATGAATCTCCTCAATCTATAAATTTATAATATCACTCAAATTTTGAAGTCAAAGGAAAATATGTATGAATTCCTAAAAGTCAAATTTATTGAATGTTTAATATTTGGACATTAAATAAAAGTATTCAATAAAATAGATGATAATATTACAAAAAATTTAAAGGAATGTTTTCTATGATAATTGAAATTTTCAGGCCACTAATTATTCATCATAAAATCCACCCTCTTCTGAGCCAACCCTCTCAAAATTAACCATCCCTTATTACTATACTATTTCTCAATAAAAAATAATATTATATATTTTTATATCTTATAAATTATATATATTTTTTCCTTTTAGTTCTTATTATTTCTATTGAATTACACTTCCAAAGAACATATTTAAATTTTCTATATAGTAGAATATAACATTCATTAAGAGTTATATGAAACATTATATGTTTTAAAACCATTTTCTAATATATAATATTTTGCACATGAGCCTCAACCCCGTTAGTGAGGTATTCTTAATTGCATCCACAAGACCCAGGTTAAAAACTAGGTAAAGGCATATTTCTGGGGTACTGTAGCAGTACTGTAGCAGGTACTATAGGAGGCACTGTAGCATTACTATACACTGTTCGGGTACTGTAGAAAAACTGTACACTGTACAAGGACTGTAGCAGAACTATACACTACACGAGTAATGTAGCAGGCACTATAGTAGTTTCTACAAGAGGTACTGTTCTGTACTGTAGTAGTTGGAACTATTCACCGTGGGCCACTGGTTTGGGCTTAGAGTCCTTAAGGATTTAGGGCCACCCAGGCCTTTGGGTCAGTAGGGATTTCGGGAAAACATTAAGACCCTTGGGCCACCTCAAGGCCTTCGGGCCACATACAGTTATCCTAGACACTACAAAAAAGGAGGTGCCCCAGAAGAGGATTCATAGATGGTGCACTCACCAGAGCAGAGCCGAATGGATTATCAGAATGATAGGTTATGGATACGACATCGATACCAGCCTGTGCTTGCATGAGAAGCCTATACAGATGACCATGAAAAGGGGAGAGCTACTATCATGACGTAGATGCTGGGGAGGGGCAGTTCCTTTTAGATAGTCTGGTTGAATTCCCTAAGACGTTCGAGTCATGTAATCTCCTAAGCCTATGAGCCTTGTAATCTCTGATCCTATGGGCCTTGTAAGGCTCCCCCCTCATCCCCTAAAAGTGGGTTTATAAAAAATCCATAAAAATGATGGCCTCAGGCCATTTGGTGTATTACATTGTATTTTATATCCCAGTAATGAGAATAAAATTTGGTAAACATAACATAATGAATTCAAGAGTATATTTAATCGAACTAATATTGTGATGTCAAAATAATACTGTGAAAAACTATTTTTTTTAAAATGTCTCAGAAAATGGATAGAAAAATAATTTTTCTAAATATAATGATTAATGTGAATTATTAGATGAATTTTTATCACTTATTTAAAATATTTGGTGCCTGTTAAACATTTTATTAAATAAATATTATAATTATTTCATTAAAATAATTAACCAAAAATGTTTTCATTCATATACTTAGATAAATCAGATTTTTTTGTATAAAAAATGTTATTCAGAGAAAGAATTAAATTATTTTCAAATAGTCTTTAGTTTGACATCTCATTAATTGGAAATAAGTGATTTCATTTTACGTTTATTTGGAGAAAATATATATTCATTATTTAGTTAGTATAATTTATACCAACCATTCTAATGGATATGCAGTAAATATCATATTAAATAATTATAGATTAGTTGTATTTCATGTTTCTTTTATACCTAATGTTCCGTGTAACACAAGCTATACCCAATGTTATGTGTTCTAAAAAATATCAAAAAATAAATAAAATGTATTTGGAAAAAAGATATTTATAAAAAAAATGATTGTTATATTGAAAACCTAGAGGTTCCCTGAGAAACTCCCTCCACCAAGTGATAGGTCACACTAACGACTAATATGACATAAAGAAGTAGCATCCCCAATTTCTATCTCTAACCATAAGTGCTGGAATAATTTACCTATTAGAGCACCATATCCTGTAAAGGGAATAATGGTATGAAGGATTGAATCAAATATTTTCTTATTAGTATTGAGTAAATATTAGAATAAACACATATCATACCTCAAATAATCTCATCTGTAGTATGATCAAACACCTATAGGGCATGCATCTTCCCACAACCCCTCTCGCTAAGTCGCTAACCCTGATGTAGACCAACTAGTGGTAATTTTAACATCCCAAGTAAGTAATGAATAATA
Organism: Viscum album; assembly: GCA_963277665.1. Lineage (NCBI taxonomy): Eukaryota > Viridiplantae > Streptophyta > Magnoliopsida > Santalales > Viscaceae > Viscum > Viscum album. The sequence goes on along the minus strand of OY728165.1, from coordinate 62,016,883 downwards.
GATATTTTTATCTATGTCTATTAATGACTATGATAGTGTTATAGAGGCTTAAAATGAAAGTAAATACAATCTTATGCATGGAATACACTAATATTCTTAAAAGAATGTTTTACTGCCTTTTGATGGCAAACCATTTTTGAATCTATCATTTGACAATTTTATAAATTATGTTTTTCAAAATAAACTTATTCTTTATTATTGGGACATCAAAATTTACCTTCTGTGAATTTTTGGTATTTTTCTGACAATGTTCATTTTTTAATGAATAGTGAAAAATACTGCATTTTACATCAAAACTGCTTTTTAATCTAATTTATTTATACGATTAGATTATGTTTTGAATTGGTTTTGAAGTTAAATTAGAATATATTTTTACCATTTTATCCAATGGTGGTCATTGGAATCAATTTCACTTTGAAATTAGACTTAAACTGGTGTCAATCTTTTGATACTTATTGTTTTGTAAAAACACGCTATTTGCTCTGGCAGCGGTAATTAATTATTAAATTAATTAATGTGACTTATATGATTTGAAGTTTGTAAAAAAGACTTAGTTTTTGAATTCAGAATATCAAATATAGCTTAGGGTGAAGTTTTGGTAATTTTCTGAAAAACTTCAATTTTTGATAAATAGTGTAACCACTAAGTGGTAGTTAAAGAAACTGATTTTTTGTTTAAATGAAACTTTGCCACTTTTGTGTTGTGAATTTCAAAAATCTGACATACATGGTTGTCATTAAGAAGTAAAATGTGGTTCAATGAGATTAAAATAAATTTTTGGTGAATAGTAACTTATTATGTTTTTAATCGCGATTAGTGGTAATTAGTGTAGTTTAAGGTATAAATAATGCTTTAATAATATGAAATGACCTATACACATCTCCAAACCTTATTGGTTGTGTCATTGCCGACCAAGACAAGCCATGGGTCAACTTGGGGACTCCATGGAGACACTTTGGTTTGGAAATGACAAAAATAACTTTTTATTAAATGTTAAAGTAAAAATGACACAAACAAGAAATGTTTTACGAAAACAATTTTTACATGGGGTTATAAAGATCAGATTTTTGATTATAAATAGTCATTGGAAAGATAAAAAGATTTCCTACATGATAGTGTTTTTTTATGATTTTTAGACATTAAATAAATTAAATTATTTATGACATAATAATGATGTAGCGATGACATCATTATTTGACGATTTAAATAAAATGGAAAGATAATATAAAATCTATAAACTACACATGTCCAAAACCAATTGGATGAGTGGATTTAGAACCCGTATCACCTTATCCACGAATTATATCAATTAGGGACCTTTTAAAACCGAAACACATTTTCAAATAAAGTAATATTTCTTTACATTCCAAATGTGCCCCTCCTCTCCTCTTATAAAAGGCCCCCACCTCTACCTCATTTCACACACTCCTCAAAGCCTTTGGCTCGGCCAACCCCTACCCATTTGCTCTCTCCACATCCCTCTCCTCATCCTAGAGGATTCCCTTTGGGCAGAATCCTTTCAATGGAAGCTTTTAGGCTCAAATCAAAAGGAGTTACACTTTTTAAGGTAATTCATTCTCTCATGTTCATTTGTTTTATTTTGTTTCTCCAACCCCCTAAACTCTTTTTATTTACTTCTTTTGTAACAACACCTGTATCTTCATTATACTAGTATGTTGTTATAAGATATATTTGAGCTACACACTCACACAACTACATCAAATGGTTAAAGAACATACGGTTTCCGTGGATGGCGAAATTCTGCCTCCCGAAACGATGATTGTTCAATACTCATTTAACACCTACAAAGGTGGCCATTATGATGTAACTATTTTTATATATGATATATAATATGTTTATGTTTTCCTTAAGCTTTAGTTTTTTTCATTTTGGGCATACCTTTATGGTTTCCATTATGGGTAAACACGATATCTTCATTTTAGGAAGTGCGGACTACCGCCCCCTAAAAGTGATTTGATTCGTTAATACCATATGTGGGATGTGTAAAGGATAAAGTTAATGATATAATATATGTTATTATACTGGAATTATAATGTACTCTTATATCATTATGATTCCATTCCAGAAAATATGAAATATAAATGGAAGTAGCGTTCATGCGTACGTACGGCTTACCGTCTCCATGAACAGTGCATTTCATTTATTACCTCTAAATGTGATATAATATTATAAATGCATGTATGTACTGGATATATATGACATATATGATATCTAAATCATGAATACCATTCTGGATATAATGAACCTTTGACCAAATTAACAACATGTAAGTGTAAGAAGTCTATTTTTGACTTAAGAACCAAATACCAACAAAATGAACATTATTAACTTAACTGATTACATGATGTTCATAACATGGTATAAAAGGAATAATTAACTTGTAAAAGATTCATAAGAAAGTAGAGATTAACTCATGTTTATTATTCAGGAGATTATAAACTGTCGGGTCAAGTCGGATACGAGGTATGGGACTTCATCTCAATCTCCTTTCATTGAGGAATATTTTATTTTATACACAACTTTCTTTTATACGGTGTATAAACCCCTTTGACTTTTACGTTTATTCAAAAGGAATCTTTTTTATATGAAGCATTTACTAAATGACAAAAGGGAATGTTTTTGTCGTACGTATGCGGCGACAATGACTTCTCCACCGTCATGACCGTTATTTGAGTTTCGGCTTCCTCTACAAGCCATACCTTCTTTTTAAAAGAAAAATAAATACCATGTTTTACATTTCTTTTATTTTAGTATTGAAAATGGTTTTCATAATGTTTTTATATCAATGTGTTGTATTGATATCTCGTGATTGAAATGTGGAAATTTTATGTTTCCTTTATACATGTTTTATGTGATATGATTATGATATGGTTCTTGGGCATTATTATGAAGACGGGGGGTTCCGTGATAAACTAAGGGCGGGTGAGCCCGTTATAGCTCTCCAATGCATTGGGTAACGCGAAGGATTGAAACGTTAAGGTTTCTCCGAAGAGATTTAGGGAATATACTGTGATGGGTATTCCAAACGTAACCAATAGGGTTACTCCCTACGTAAGAATGTTATGAATGCCTCAAGTTACCTTTATGTCTTATGATTTCTATGATTTATTCATGATTTTATGAGGTATGTTAAAGTGCCTATGTTTTATGGGTAAAGTATGATTTCATTCTTATGTATATATGAACTCATGTTTCCTTTCCATGTTTTTTTTATAACCCATACTGAGTTTTTATGCTCATCCCAAGTTTTTGAAATGTTTTTCACAGGTCAAGGGAAAGGTACATGATAAGATGATAGAGTCAAGGATGTGTCAAGAAATAATCCATGTTTTATTTTAAATGGGTTTCCATTGATGGGAATGAAGAATACTATCTTTATGTAACCACTTTGTTTATATGTGGAATGTAATGCAAGTTTTATGATCTAATTCTCTAAAACTCTAAACCCGAAAAGATCCTCAATGTGTAATCTTGTAATAACTCAAGATTAAGTAAGGTTTAAGGATGCGGCCTTATAGTTGGTATCAGAGGTCAGTTTAGATAACTTTAGGAGTTAGAATTCTATTAAATGAATATCCAAAAATATTTTTTATTTGAAATGATATAGCATTTAAAGATTACCATGTTTCTTCATCTAAGACATGTTTGTTCAGAATGGTTTTCCACAGAGGAAACAGGGAAGCAGTGCTAGGAAGGCATAGAGAAGGAAATAACCTTCCGAATCAGCATCCAGAAATGGTCGGAATTGGAACTGAACAGTTTGTTGCAGTAATGGCGTAGTTGACTCAAGCGATAAATGGTGGTGGTATCCATGCACGAGATCAGCCAGATCAACCGCAGAGGAACATGTCAGTGGTGGAACATTTCATGAGGCAACATCCACCATCATTCAGAGGATCATCTGACCCTGTGCTTTCTTAAGGGTGGATTAAAGCACTGGAGAAGATTTTTGATGTCATGGGGTGTTCAGATAATCAAAAGGTTAGTCTTGCTATTTACCGTTTGGAGGGTGAAGCAGATCAGTGGTGGTCTATGGTTAAAAATATCAGGGACGCCGATGAGATTGATGCTCTTGACTGGGATGAATTCAAAGGTATGTTTCTTGAGAAGTATTTTCCTAAGGCTGTTCGACTTAGGATGGAAAATCAATTCTTAGAATTGAGGCAAGAGGAAGACTCAGTGGCTGCCTATGAAGAAAGGTTCACTCGATTGGCAAGGTATGCTCCAAATTTTATCCGGGACCCTGATAGTAAAATCAATCGTTTGTACTCAGGATTAAAGCCAAAGTATCAAAGGGCATTAGCTTCTCGTGAGTTTAAAATTTATGAAAAGCTTGTTCGATGTGATGAGAAGGTGGAAATGGAGTTTGTCTATGACCAAGTTTTCTATTACAACCAGCAGAAGAAGAGACCGATGTGGCAGGAGAAAGGTAAGAATTCTTCAAAAAAGTCTGATGGTAAGAGAACTAAGTTTCCAGTTTGTGATAAATGTGGCAAAAGGCATGCTAGGGAATGTCTTCTGAATTCTGGAAAGTGCTACCGATGTGGTAAGATGGGACATAAGGCTCGTGATTGCACTGAAAAGGATCAAGGTGAAGGTAAGAACAAATTTGATTTGCAGTTAGTGAAATGTTATAAGTGCAATGAGATGGGTCACTATGCAAACGAGTGTCCGACAAGGAGCTTGAGTGATGGGAAGCAGTTAGACTACAAGCAGAAAGGGGTGGTGAAATCCTTTGTAACTACTTCAGCAGATGTCGGGCCATCAAATGAAGTTGTATCAGGTACTTTGTTTGTTTTTTCAGATTATGACAGTGTGTTGTTTGATTCGGGGTCTATACATTCTTTCATCTCTGAAACCTTTTCTAGTAAAATGGGAATACCATCTCAAGAAATGACTCCTGAACTATTGGTCAAAACACCTGGGGGAAGTGTCGAGGAAAAAAGAATTTATAAGAATCTTCCTATCCTTATCTGTGGAATGAACCTACTTGCAAACCTTATTGTTCTACCACTATTAGAGTTTGATGTTATCCTGGGTATGGATTGGCTCTCTATTTACCATGCTATGATTGACTATAGAGCTAAAGAAGTTTCTTTTCAGAATGACTTTCAGTTTGTTTACAAGAATGAACCCTTACTTTTGATAACATATCAAGAGTCCGAGAAACATGTAAAATATGGAAATTAATGTTACCTTGCACACGTCGTTGAAAATAAAGGAACTATTCAGATTAATGATGTACCAGTGGTAAATGAGTATCCTGATGTTTTTCCTAATGAGTTGCCTGGAATAATACCAGAACGGGAAGTTGATTTTACTGTTGACTTAGTTCCTGATGATAAGCCAATTTCAAAACCCCCTTATCGAATGGCACAAATTGAACTTTTAGAGTTGAAGGAGCAATTGCAAGATTTATTTGAGAAAGGTTTCATTAGACCTAGAACATCACCATGGGGTGCTCCTGTTTTATTTGTTAAAAAGAAAGATGGTTCTATGAGACTTTTCATTGATTATAGAGCCTTGAATAATATCACTGTTAAGAACAAATATCCTTTGCCTCATATCGATGATTTGTTTGATCAGCTCCAGGGAGCTCAGTTTTTTTCAAAGATTGACTTGAGATCGGGGTACCATCTGCTGAAGGTAAAGGAGGCAGAGATTTCGAAGACTGCGTTCCGTACGAGATATGGCCATTATGAATTTGTAGTAATGCCTTTTGGGCTAACCAATGCACCTGCTGTATTCATGGACTTAATGAATAGAATTTTCCATGAGTTCTTGGATAAGTTTGTGGTGGTTTTCATTGATGATATTTTGGTGTTTTCTAAAAGTAAAGAGGAGCATGAAAGACATTTAAGGGTTATCTTACAAACCTTAAAAGAAAAGAAACTGTATGGGAAATTCAGCAAGTGTGAGTTTTGGTTGCAACAAATTTCTTTCCTTGGTCACATTGTTTCTAAATATGGAATAACTGTTGATCCTGCAAAAACAAAAGTTGTGGAAGAATGGCCAAGACCCACAAATGTAACTGAGATTCATAGCTTCCTTGGTTTGGCGGGCTATTACCGAAGGTTTGTTAGAAAATTTTCACGGTTATCTAGTCCAATGACTAAGCTAAATCGGAAGGGTGTTAAGTTTATCTGGACAAAAGAATGTGATGATTGTTTTCAGGAATTGAAAAGAAGATTAGTGAATGCTCCAGTTTTGGCACTACCTTCCAGGAATGGTGAGTTTGTTATATACAGTGATTCTTCATTGAAAGGACTTGGTTGCGTCCTAATGCAGAATGATCAGGTAATTGCTTATGCTTCACGACAGTTGAAAACTCATGAGGTAAATTACCCTACACATGATTTGGAATTAGCTTCTGTTGTTTTTGCTTTAAAAATTTGGAGGCATCATTTGTATGGAGTAAAGTGTGAAATATATACTGATCACAAAAGTTTAAAGTATATATTCACTCAGAAAGAGTTAAACATGAGACAAAGGAGATGGCTGGAATTAATCAAGGATTATGATTGTACAATTCATTACCATCCGGGAAAAGAAAATAAAGTGGCTGATGCTTTGAGTTGAAAAAGTAATGCTTCATTAACAATGTTGTGTTTGGAACGTGATCCTTTGGTTAACGATTTGATGAACTTTGGCATAGAAGTTGTTGGTGCAGGAAGTCCTTCTGTTTTGTTTCAGGTATCAGTGAGATCTTCTCTATCAGATAGAATCAAGCAAGCACAGAAGCAAGACAGTGAGTTGCAGAAAAAGGTAGAGCTGGTTCAGAAAGGTAAGTTGCCTGAATTCAACATTGATAGTGATTGTGTTTTGAGATTTGGGAAGAGATTGTGTGTGCCTTGTGATTCACAGTTGAAGAAAGAGCTGTTATGTGAAGCTCATAGTTCTCCGTTTTCAGTTCATCAGGGCAGTACTAAGATGTATAGAGATCTGCATGAGTATTACTGGTGGGACAGAATGAAAAGAGACATTGCTGATTTTACTATGAAGTGTTTGACATGTCAACAGGTTAAAGCAGAGCGGCAGTTACCGAAAGGGATGCTTCAGCCTTTACCAGTGCCAGAGTGGAAATGGGAGAATATATCCATGGACTTTGTTGTTGGATTACCGAAGACATCTCGAGGTAATAATGCAATCTGGGTTATTGTTGATCGTTTGACCAAATCTGCTCATTTCCTTGCTATACGAGATACATTCTCTCTTGATCAACTTTCCCGTTTGTATCTTAAAGAGATAGTCAGGTTACATGGAGTTCCTCTCACCATTGTATCGGATCGTGATCCCAGGTTTACTTCTAACTTTTATAAAGGCCTTCAGAAGTCGTTGGGTACTGAATTAAATTTTAGTACAGCTTTTCATCCTCAATCAGATGGGCAGTCAGAACGAACAATTCAGACATTGGAGGATATGCTACGAGCTTGTTCTATGGATTATCAGGGAAGTTGGGACCAACATCTTTCTTTGGTTGAGTTTTCATATAATAACAGTTTTCATTCCAGTATACAGATGGCACCATTTCAGGCATTATATGGGAAGCGGTGTCGAACTCCATCTTTCTGGGATGAAGTGGGTGAAAGAAAGTTGATGGGACCAGAATTGGTAGAAGAGATGGCAGAAATAGTTCAGCTGATTCAGAAACACATGAGAACAGCTTAGAGCAGGCAGAAGAGATATGCGGATAACCAGAGGAAGGATCTATCTTTCGAGGGAGGTGATCATGTTTTTCTCAAGGTTTCTCCTTGGAAAAGTGTGATGAGATTTGGTAAGAAAGGAAAGTTGAGTCCAAGGTTCATTGGACCATACGAAATTATGGAGAGAGTTGGATCAGTTGCATACCGAGTGGCTTTACCTCCGAGTTTATCTCAGGTACACAATGTTTTTCACATTTCGATGTTGAGAAAGTATATGCCAGATCCATCTCATGTTTTGAGTCCAGAGGTAGTTCAGCTGGAAGAGAACCTATCTTATGAGGAACAACCGGTCCAGATTCTTGACCATAGGGAGCAAGTGTTACGGAATAAGGTGATTAAGCAGGTAAAGGTTTTGTGAAAAAACCACATGATTGAAGAGGCAACATGGGAATCTGAAAATGCAATGATGGATAAGTACCCCCATTTATTCGATAAGTAAATAAATTGCGGGGACGCAATTTTCTAAAGGAGGGAAGGATGTAACATCCCAAGTAAGTAATGAATAATAGATATTTTTATCTATGTCTATTAATGACTAAGATAGTGTTATAGAGGCTTAAAATGAAAGTAAATACAATCTTATGCATGAAATACACTAATATTCTTAAAAGATTGTTTTACTTCCTTTTGATGGCAAACCATTTTTGAATCTATATTTTGACAATTTTATGAATTATGTTTGTCAAAATAAACTTATTCTTTATGATTGGGACATCAAAATTTACCTTGTGTTAATTTTTGGTATTTTTCTGACAATGATCATTTTTTAATGAATAGTGAAAAATACTGCATTTTACATCAAAACTGCTTTTTAATCTAATTTATTTATATGATTAGATTATGTTTTGAATTGGTTTTGAAGTGAAATTAGAATATATTTTTACCATTATATCCAATGGTGGTCATTGGAATCAATTTCTGTAACAGCCCAAGATTTTATGAAAAATATTCTTTTTATTTCACTAATGTCTTGTGTTGTACGCTACACCAAAAGGAGCTTGCACAACACGCATCCTTGACTTGCCTTGCATTACACGCAATCACGACCTTCCTCGATAGCGTGTGTAATATGCAACACCGAGTTTCACTAAACAACGATATGCTATTAAAATATTATTAAAACTAGCCGTTATGAATAGTAATAACCACTTTTTAAAACACTGTAAATCTTATTTTTCAAAATGAACTTCATTTTTGGATTCGGAGTATCGAATTTAGCCTAAGGTGAAATTTTGGTACTTTTCGGATAACTTTCATATTCTGATGAATAGTGAAAATTACTAAATTATAATTAAAAACAACTTTTTTAATCGAAATAATTATTAGTGATAAATTATTAATTTGAGTGGTTTTAAAGTATATTTAGAATATATTTTTAAAATTTAATACAATGTTGGTCATTGGATGTAATTTCACATTTAAACCAGACATAATCAAGTGTCAATCTTTTGATAGATATTGTTTCTTACAAACACGCTATTTGTTTTAACAGCGGGATTTAATTATAAAATTAATTAATGCAAATTCTATGATATGAATTTGGTAAAATAGACTTCATTTTTGAATTCGGAATATGAAATATAGCTTAGGATGAAATTTTGGCATTGTTCTGGAAAACATCAATTTTTGATGAATAGTGAAACTACTAAGTGGTAGTTAAAAAAATTAATTTCTTCATAAATCTTAATTTTACCGCTTCTGTGAATGGAATTTCAAAAATACGAGAGACACGGTTGATGTTAGTAAGTAAAATGTGGTTCAATGAGATGAAAATAATTTTTGGTGAATAGTAACTTTTTACTTTTTTTTACCACGGTTAATAGTAAATAGGGTAACTAAGGGTAAATATGATATTACTATTACCCTAACACATGTCCTAATTCTATTGGATAAGTGTAATTCGACCAAAAACAACCTTATGAATATAATATGACCATTTAGGTCCACTTGGATTAGATTATGACATTTAATATTATATTATTTAATGAATAGTTAAAATAGTTAAAATCAAAGTTTAATAACTAAAACATTTTTAATATGGGGTTATACATAAGATAAATTCGACTATAAATATTCATTAGAAAGATAAAAATATTTCCTACATAATTATATTTTATTTATAATTTTTAGACTTTAAATAAATTAATTTATTTATGACACAACGATGATGCAGTAATTACCCTTTTAAGGAAATATTAACATACTTGATGTTATAAATGCTCAAATGAATGTAATTTGAGACTTTTTATGACTTAAAATAATTTTCTAGGTTACTATGATATATTAGTGTTGATTTAAGAAACTTTGTTCGAACATATAATTCTGTTATGACTTTCACAATAATCATATATCAAATAGTGTCAAAATTGACACAAAATAGTTTTTAAATCAAATATTATATTATTAATTGTTATTTTATTCCTAAAAATCTATGGTTCGGCCAAATGACTTAGATAAGGATATATATATTAATAATATACAATTTGGGGTTCGTTTGGCATGTTATAGTAAGTGTATTAACCATATACTGAAAGAAAACAAAAAGACACGGTAAAAGTTAAATTATTTAACTTAGAGTTAAATCTAATTGATAAGGTTAAAATAATAACCTAAACTTGTCTAAATCCTATTGGTTGATAGTATTTCGACCCATCCCCACTTTATCTTCGAAATAATACCCTTTGGAACCATTATAAACCGATTTTGACTTTAATATAAAATAATATTTTGAGATATTCCTAAGGTGCCCCTCTCCTCCCTTATAAAAGGACACCTCCTCCCCCTCATCCTCACACCAATTTGAGCACTCAAGCTCGGCCTACCCCTGCCAAAATCTCTTCTCCACTTCCCTAGAAACATCCTAGAGGTTCTGGTCTTCCTAAAAGACCAATTTTAGTGCCCTAAGAGGAGGTCTCAAAGAGGCGCTTCAAAGAAGAGGTAATTACCGTTACCAATTCTTTCATCTTTATTAATTCTTCCACTTCTTCTTCTTAGGTTGTTTCATTATGAAGTAATAACATCAGTATCACTAATATACTGATATGTTATTATAAATATGAAACAACCCTAATTCACCTTCTATCCATCCTACGGAAAAAAAGAAATCACCGCGCGTGCGTACGTACGGAATACCGTCTCCACGCCGTGGTGTAATCTATTTTCCACCACCACCTTACATGTATGTGTATAATGGTGTAAAGAATAACTATAAATAGTTATTACAACATCATATTGATTCTGATATATTGTATAATCCACTCCAATTCAATTCAATATTTATGTAAATGATATCATTGCTCGTGCGTACGTACGGAATACCGTCTCCACGACGAGATGAGATTCATTCTTAATGATTAACCATTCATGAATGATTATAAATTATATATAATAAGTACTAATGAAATATATGACATAATAATGATACTGGATTTATGTATATATATATATATATATGCATGTCATCTACTTACTTCCATTCAAGACAATAAGGAAAGAAAAACAGCGTTCATGCGTACGTACGGACTACCGTCTCCATGAACGGTGTTTTTCATTTTATTTATCTATCTATTATATATATATATATACTGAATATATATGATATATAAATCAAATTTTATATTCTGGAAGTAAGTAAATCATGATATAAGTAATAATAATGTCAAGAACAACAAGTCAAAACACCTACGATAAATGAAACGATTTTACCCAAAACGCTTCTTTAACATGGAATTTACAAAAGAACGGGTAATATAATGTCATAAGTGAACCATATATGATATCATAACAATGAATATGATTCTATAATAAGTCAATGACATTATTTAAATCATTATACAGGAGGTTCGGACACATACGAAGAAAATCGGACCTATGGTAAGGGAAATATCACAATCTCATTTTTATCCGAGATTGTTTATTCGTAAGTATTTACTGGGGTGTATTTTATCATCCACATCCATGTTTCATCAATATGTAATATTATTTCCATCCACCTACAATTTTTTAAATCCATTTTTACCCTTCGGTGAGTTTTTAGTAAATAATATGAAAGGAATCTTTTGTCGCTTTTTCGTACGAGGTGATTTTTTGACTTTTCCGAAAAAAGTACGAAGAATGTTTTTTTTAACGTATACGGCATGAATGGATTTTTAAACCATTATTTCCAAGAATCTGACTTTACAAGTTTTCATGTTTATTTTTAATCAACTTCTGTTAATTTAAATTTTTATGACATGTTAAGAAAGGAAAAATGTTTTTAAAGAAGAAAGGATATTTTCCTCAAGAATTCATTTCAAGTGTTTTTTTTAAACTATTTTTCCATCTAAGATGACGTTATTTGATATGTATGTTTCAAGAAAAATGTCTCTATGATTTAAATGGTTTCAGTTTTCTTATGATGAAATGATATCAATTGTTTATGGATTATGATGGCATGATGTTTAAGAATCCCATTTTATTACATAGGTTATGAAATGATGTATGATTTATGATTTTGTGGCACACATAAGAATGGTATCATTATGAGATGGGTGGGACCTATACCTCCCTCCAATGCATTGGGTAATGATTTTATATCTCATGAGATAGACATGGCTGGAATGGTAGGTTATACCGGTTCAGTGAAACAGGACTGAAACGAGGGTTACTTGATTCAGAAAGGGACTTTGTCCACTAAGATAGTCTTGGCAATGTGTCTTGACTAACAAGAAATGATTCTATATGATTATGTGTGAATTCCACAAAGTTTCATGTTTTATGTTATGATTATTGTGATTTCATTTCACTACTATGATTTATCCCATGTTATGAAATTATGCTCTCTTTTGCAGGTTAAGATTTCCAAAAGTTATGTTCTTATGGATATGATGTGATTGATTTTTCTTTTGTTTACCCTTACTGAGCATTTGAGATCACCCTTTTATGTTTTCTTTTCCCCAGGAAATAAAGAAAGGTTCTAGGTAAAAAAAACGGGAAGATCTTTATGGGAGATATTGAAGATCTTTCACCACGATTAGAAGATTACGTTCCGAGTTTCCAAAGACACTAAACTAATACGATCCTTGTGTGTGTGTTTTTGTTATGTACCAAGTATTCCGTAAAAGTAATGTAATATCCATGTACGTCAAGATACGGGTCTCTACATTTGGTATCAGAGGAAAGGTTTAGTCAACCTTTGGAAACTAGGATGCGAAAACGTTAGTGAGATCCCTAGAGATATTTCTAAGGTATGTCTAGGGATGTCTCTAAGGTTAAGTATACGTATAGGTTATAGTCCTAGAATTGCTCTAACGATCTTAGAATTTAACCTAAGATGTTAGATATTTAGGGTACTACCCCTTTATTATGTTGTTTTCCCTAGCATGATTTTTGCCTCTCACACTATTCTTTTGGGGTTTTAGACGATGGCTGGAACCCGAAGGAACCGTGTTGATCAATGCAATGGACAATGCAATGATTGTCCCCCTGCGCAACCAAACGATATGGGAGCTGGAATGCAAAATCTTGTAGCCATGCTCACACAACTTTCTCAAGCTATGAATCATGCAGGACTTCCAAACGAGCAAAGGAAGGAGCAACATTCTGTTGAATCCTTCATGAGGCAGCGTCCGCCTTCTTTCAGTGGGTCTACTGATCCATTAGTTGCTGAACAATGGATTAGTACTACTGAAAAGATATTTTCAGTTCTTCAATGTTCTGAACATGATAAAGTCATCTTAGCAGTATATCGTTTGGAAGGTAAAGCTGATCAATGGTGGAATCTTATAAAGAATACGAGGCAAAGAGATGAAATTGATTCCATGGAATGGGACGAGTTCAAGAACTTGTTTTTCAGTAAGTACTTCCCTCGTATTCTTCGAACGAATATGGAGAAGGAGTTTATTGAACTAAAGCAAAAGGATGATGAATCTGTTGGTATATACGAAGCGAATTTTACAAGACTTGCAAGGTATGCATCTGGCATTATCATCCAACCTGAAAGTAAAGTTGATCGATTTTTCAGTGGCTTAAAACCAAGTATTCGAAGGGAATTAGCTATAAGAGACTTCAGTAGCTATGAAGAAATTGTGCGTTGTGCTATCAAGGTAGAAATGGAAGTTGGTGTTACATATCCATCTCATGGGTTTGACAAGAAACGAAAGATGGAGTTCAAGGAGAAAACTCAGAATAATGGTGAAAAGAAGATGAATGTTTCCTTATGCACAAAGTGTGGAAAGAAGCAAGGTGGAGATTGTCTTAAAGGGACTAGAAAATGTTTTAAGTGTGGAAAAGAAGGTCATCGAGCAGCTGAGTGTCGAAGTAATGGAAAATGGGATTCTAATGAAGTGAATAAAGAAAACACTACAGAGAACGTATAACCAACACTTCAATGCTTCAAGTGCAAGGAAATGGGGCATTATGCTAATAAATGCCCTAATCCAAGGGTTAGTGATGATCGACATGAGCAACCACTTAAGGAAAAGGACAAAGGGAAGTCACATGCGATCACTATTGGCAATGTTGAATATGACAACGATGTGGTGGAATGATTAAGTGTTTATGTAATGGGATTCCAAAATAATGTTGTATCTTGGAATATTGGAATATTTATGTATTGATCTAATGTGGTATTCAAAGTGATTGAGATATTATGCGCATAATGATGGGAAAATGAGAAAATGAAATGTTTAACAGTATTCATGATCTCATGATTGATATAAGGACTAAGTGATATCATGGTTTGAGTATATAGAATTTTGAGGATTTTGGTATGTGGAAAGTGTTAACTTTTAACTGCATTCAAGTTTTCACTAAGGTTCAATGGGTATTCAAGAGAGTACAAGATTAAGGCCTTTGAATGTTTGGAATGTGTCCAACAAGATATATCTTATGATATATGGGGATCAACGATGGTATTAAATCTCTGGTAATCGTTTTCACTATGTTATGAGAATGGACTGCAGTATTATGGATAGGACTAAAGATTGGAATGGATTATGTTGGACATAAGTTAGTATTGTTTAAGGATAGAAGTTTTTTCGATATTATTTATGGGATGTTATAGTAATATAGTTTTAGAAAAAAGGACAACCTGCAGGACGGGCGACAGCCCATCGCTTCGGACAAGGCTGTGGGAATCGAACCCACAACCGAAGTGCGACTGGCCTTTATCGCCTACCACTGGCCTACAGGAAGTCCCTGTTTAGTAGAAACTAGTTTTATTATATTAAGCAGTATGATATATGAAGTATAAGTCCATTTTAGGAACTATATATGATTAATCTCACTATAGATCGACTTATGTATATAATTTTTGCTAACCTTTTGTTTGAGACAGATGGAATGACCCGTCATTCTATCACATGATCTGCTAACACTTCACGAATAACAAATTCAACTTCATTTATTTAAGAGATGAAGTGGAAATTGTTCTAGGCACGAACAATAGTGAGATTCTACAAAAATAAAGAAAGTATTTGTTCCAATTCAAATTTTCAACTTTAGGGAAATGATCTTGAAAACCAAAAATGTTGTCCTAGTGATCTTATACCTGATGTATCAGATGGTACCTTAGATCGTCACAAATTTATGGATTTGTGATTATTGGCTTTTCCATAGCCATGTTCTCTACCACTCTCCATCAGAACATGATGGTTAGATTTCTCTTCCATATCCATATTTTCACCTATGTGGAAACCCAATGATTAGTTTATTTGGGTAACCGTTAGGTTTCATACTTTTGTTTTTAAAGATTGGTTTTGATATTCCTTTTTACGATGTGGGTTTCTATTAAAGAAACTTTTGAATAGTAAACCATTTATAACCCCGACGAATTTCGAGGGCGAAATTCATTTTATGGGGGGTAGAATGTAACAGCCCAATATTTTATGAAAAATATTCTTTTTATTTCACTAATGTCTTGTGCTGTACGCTACACCAAAAGGATCTTTCACAACACGCATCCTTGACTTGCCTTGCATTACACGCAATCACGACCTTCCTCGATAGCGTGTGTAATACGCAATACCGAGTTTCACTAAACAACGATATGCTATTAAAATATTAGTAAAAATTGCCGTTATGAATAGTAATAACCACTTTTTAAAACTCTGTAAATCTTATTTTTCAAATTGAACTTCATTTTTGGATTCGGAGTATCGAATTTAGCCTAAGGTGAAATTTTGGTACTTTTCGGATAACTTTCATATTCTGATGAATAGTGAAAATTACTAAATTATAATTAAAAACAACTTTTTAATCGAAATAATTAATAGTGATAAATTATTAATTTGAGTGGTTTTAAAGTATATTTAGAATATATTTTTACAATTTAATACAATGTTGGTCATTGGATGTAATTTCAAATTTAAACCAGACATAATCAAGTGTCAATCTTTTGATAGATATTGTTTCTTAAAAACACGCTATTTGTTTTAACAGTGGGATTTAATTATAAAATTATTTAATGAAAATTCTATGATATGAATTTGGTAAAATAGACTTCATTTTTGAATTCGGAATATGAAATATAGCTTAGGATGAAATTTTGGCATTGTTCTGAAAAACATCAATTTTTGATGAATAGTGAAACTACTAAGTGGTAGTTAAAAAAATTAATTTCTTCATAAATCTTAATTTTAGCACTTCTGTGAATGGAATTTCAAAAATCCGAGAGACACGGTTGATGTCAGTAAGTAAAATGTGGTTCAATGAGATGAAAATAATTTTTGGTGAATAGTAACTTTTTACTTTTTTTTACCACGGTTAATAGTAAATAGGGTAACTAAGGGTAAATATGATATTACTATTACCCTAACACATGTCCTAATTCTATTGGATAAGTGTAATTCGACCAAAAACAACCTTATGAATATAATATGACCATTTAGGTCCACTTGGATTAGATTATGACATTTAATATTATATTATTTAATGAATAGTTAAAATAATTAAAATCAAAGTTTAATATCTAAAACATTTTTAATATGGGGTTATACATAAGATAAATTCGACTATAAATATTCATTAGAAAGCTAAAATTATTTCCTACATAATTATATTTTATTTATAATTTTTAGACTTTAAATAAATTAATTTATTTATGACACAACGATGATGCAGTAATTACCATTTTAAGGAAATATTAACATAATTGATGTTATAAATGCTCAAATGAATGTAATTTTACACTTTTTATGACTTAAACTAATTTTATAGGTTACTATGATATATTAGTGTTTATTTAATCAACTTGGTTCGAACATATAATTCTGTTATGACTTTCACAAAAATCATATATCAAATAGTGTCAAAATTGACACAAAATAGTTTTTAAATCAAATATTATATTATTAATTGTTATATTATTCCTAAAAATCTAAGGTTCGGCCAAATTACTTAGATAAGGATATATTTATTAATAATATACAATTTGGGGTTCGTTTGGAATGTTATAGTAAGTGTATTAACCATATAGTGAAAGAAAACAAAAAGACACGGTAAAAGTGAAATTATTTAACTTAGAGTTAAATCTAATTGATAAGGTTAAAATAATAACCTAAACTTGTCTAAATCCTATTGGTTGATAGGATTTAGACCCATCCCCACTTTATCTTTGAAATAATACCCTTTGGAACCATTATAAACCGATTTTTACTTTAATATAAAATAATATTTTGAGATATTCCTAAGGTGCCCCTCTCCTCCCTTATAAAAGGACACCTCCTCCCCCTCCTCCTCACACCAATTTGAGCACTCAAGCTCGGCCAACCCCTGCCAAAATCTCTTCTCCACTTCCCTAGAAACATCCTAGAGGTTCTGGTCTTCCTCAAAGACCAATTTTAGTGCCCTAAGAGGAGGTCTCAAAGAGGCGCTTCAAAGAAGAGGTTATTACCGTTACCAATTCTTTCATCTTTATTTCTTCTTCCACTTCTTCTTCTTAGGTTGTTTCATTATGAAGTAATAACATCAGTATCACTCATATACTGATATGTTATTATAAATATGAAACAAATCTAATTCACCTTCTATCCATCCTACGGAATAAAAGAAATCACCGCGCGTGCGTACGTACGGAATACCGTCTCCACGCCGTGGTGTAATCTATTTTCCACCACCACCTTACATGGATGGGTATAATGGTGTAAAGAATAACTATACATAGTTATTACAACATCATATTTATTCTGATATATTGTATAATCCACTCCACTCCAATTCAATATTTATGGAAATGATATCATCGCTCGTGCGTACGTACGGAATACCGTCTCCACGACGCGATGAGATTCATTCTTAATGATTAACCATTCATGAATGATTATAAAGTATATATAATAAGTACTAATGAAATATATGACATAATAATGATACTGGATTTATGTATATATATATATATATGTATGTCATCTACTTACTTCCATTCAAGACAATAAGGAAAGAAAAACAGCGTTCATGCGTATGTACGGACTACCGTCTCCATGAACGGTGTTTTTCATTTTATTTATCTATCTATTATATATATATATACTGAATATATATGATATATAAATCAAATTTTATATTCTGGAAGTAAGTAAATCATGATATAAGTAATAATAATGTCAAGAACAACAAGTCCAAACACCTACGATAAATGAAACGATTTTACCCAAAACGCTTCTTTAACATGGAATTTACAAAATAACGGGTAATATAATGTCATAAGTGAACCATATATGATATCATAACAATGAATATGATTCTATAATAAATTAATGACATTATTTAAATCATTATACAGGAGGTTCGGACACATACGAAGCAAATCGGACCTAAGGTATGGGAAATATCACAATCTCATTTTTATCCGAGATTGTTTATTCGTAAGTATTTACTGGGGTGTATTTTATCATCCACATCCATGTTTCATCAATACGTAATATTATTTCCATCCACCTACAATTGTTTAAATCCATTTTTACCCTTCGGTGAGTTTTTAGTAAAGAATGTGAAAGGAATCTTTTGTCGCTTTTTCGTACGAGGTGATTTTTTGACTTTTCCGACAAAAGTACGAAGAATGATTTTTTTAACGTATACGGCATGAATGGATTTTTAAAACAGTATTTCCAAGAATCTTACTTTACAAGTTTTAAAGTTTATTTTTAATCAACTTCTATTAATTTAAAGTTTTATGACATGTTAAGAAAGGAAAAATGTTTTTAAAGAAGAAAGGATATTTTCCTCAAGAATTCATTTCAAGTGTTTTTTTTAAAACTATTTTTCCATCTAAGATGACGTTATTTGATATGTATGTTTCAAGTAAAATGTCTCTATGATTTAAATGGTTTCAGTTTTCTTATGATGAAATGATATCAATTGTTTATGGATTATGATGGCATGATGTTTAAGAATCCCATTTTATTACATGGGTTATGAAATGATGTATGATTTATGATTTTGTGGCACACATAAGAATGGTATCATTATGAGATGGGTGGGACCTATATCTCCCTCCAATGCATCGGGTAATGATTTTATATCTAATGAGATAGTCATGGCTGGAATGGTAGGTTATACCGGTTCAGTGAAATAGGACTGAAACGAGGGTTACTCGATTCGAAAGGGACTTTGTCCACTAAGATAGTCTTGGAAATGAGTCTTGACTAACAAGAAATGATTCTCTATGATTATGTGTGAATGCCACAAAGTTTCATGTTTTATGTTATGATTATTGTGATTTCATTTCACTACTATGATTTATCCCATGTTATGAAATTATGATATCTTTTGCAGGTTAAGATTTCCAAAAGTTATGTTCTTATGAATATGATGTGATTGATTTTTCTTTTGTTTACCCTTACTGAGAATTTGAGCTCACCCTTTTATGTTTTCTTTTCCCCAGGATATAAAGAAAGGTTCTAGGTAATAAAAAAAAGGGGAAGATCTTTATGGGAGATATTGAAGATCTTTCACCACGATTAGAAGATTACGTTTCGAGTTTCCAAAGACACTAAACTAATACGATCCTTGTGTGTGTGTTTTTGTTATGTACCAAGTATTCCGAAAAAGTAATGTAATTTCCATGTACTTAAAGATACGGGTCTCTACAATTTCACTTTGAAATTAGACTTAAACTAGTGTCAATCTTTTGATACTTATTGTTTTGTAAAAACACGCTATTTGCTCTGGCAGCGGGAATTAATTATTAAATTAAATAATGTGACTTATATGATTTGAAGTTTGTAAAAAAGACTTCATTTTTGAATTCAGAATATCAAATATAGCTTAGGGTGAATTTTTGGTAATTTTCTAAAAAACATCAATTTTTGATGAATAGTGAAACCACTATGTGGTAGTTAAAGAAACTGATTTTTCGTTTAAATGAATCTTTGCCACTTTTGTGTTGTGAATTTCAAAAATCCGACATACATGGTTGTAATTAAGAAGTAAAATGTGGTTCAATGAGATTAAATTATTTTTTTGGTGAATAGTAACTTATTAAGTTTTTAATCGTGATTAGTGGTAATTAGTGTAGTTTAAGGTATAAATAATGCTTTAATAATATGAAATGACCTAGACACATGTACCAACCTTATTGGTTGTGTCATGGCCGACCATGAAAATCCATGGGTCAACTTGGGGACCCCATGGAGACACTTTGGTTTGGAAATGACATAAATAACTTTTTATTAAATGTTAAAGTAAAAATGACACAAACAAGAAATGTTTTACGAAAACAATTTTTTCATGGGGTTATAAAAATCAGATTTTTGATTATAAATAGTCATTGGAAAGATAAAAATATTTCCTACATCATAGTAGTTTTTTATGATTTTTAGACATTAAATAAATTAAATTATTTATGACATAATAATGATGCAGCGATGACATCATTATTTGACGATTTAAATAAAATGGAACGATAATATAAAATCTATGAACTACACATATCCAAAACCAATTAGATGAGTGTATTTCGAACCCTTATCACCTTATCCACGAATTATATCAATTTGGGACCTTTTAAAACCGAAACACATTTTCAAATAAAGTAATATTGCTTTACTTTCCAAAAGTGCCCCTCCTCTCCTCTTATAAAAGGCGCCCACCTCTACCTCATTTCACACACTCCTCAAAGCCTTTGGCTCGGCCAACCCCTGCCCATTTTCTCTCTCCACATCCCTATCCTCGTCCTAGAGGATTCCCTTTGGGCAGAATCCTTTCAAAGGAAGCCTTTAGGCTCAAATCAAAAGGAGTTACACTTTTTAAGGTAATTCATTCTCTCATGTTCATTTGTTTTATTTTGCTTCTCCAACCCCCTAAAATATTTTTATTTACTTCTTTTGTAACAACACCAGTATCTTCAATATACTAGGATGTTGTTATAAGATATATTTGAGCTACACACTCACACAACTACATCAAATGGTTAAAGAACATACGGTTTCTGTGGATGGCGAAATTCTACCTCCCGAAACGATGATTGTTCAATACTCATTTAAAACCTTCAAAGGTGGCCATTATGATGTCACTATTTTTATATATGATATATAACATGTTTATGTTTTCCTTAAGCTTCTGTTTTTTTCATTTTGGGCATACCTTTATGGTTTCCATTATGGGTAAACACGATATCTTCATTTTAGGAAGTGCGGACTACCGCCCCCTAAAAGTGATTTGATTCGTTAATACCATATGTGGGATGTGTAAAGGATAAAGTTAATGATATTATATAAGTTATTATACTGGAATTATAATATACTCTTATATCATTATGATTCCATTCCAGAAAATATGAAATAGAAATGGATGTAGCGTTCATGCGTACGTACGGCTTACCGTCTCCATGAACGGTGAATTTCATTTCTTACTTCTAAATGTGATATAATATTATAAATGCATGTATGTACTGGATATATATGACATATATGATATCTAAATCATGAATACCATTCTGGATATAATGAAACTTTGACCAAATTAACAACATGTAAGTGTAAGAAGTCTATTTTTGACTTAAGAACCAAATACCGACAAAATGAACATTATTAACTTAACTGATTACATGATGTTCATAACATGGTATAAAAGGAATAATGAACTTGAAAAAGATTCATAAGAATGTAGAGATTAACTCAAGTTTATTATTCAGGAGATTAATGAACGGTCGGGTCAAGTCGGATACGAGGTATGGGACTTCGTCTCAATCTCCTTTCGTTGAGGCATATTTTATTTTATACACAAATTTATTTTATACGGTGTATAAACACCTTTGAGTTTTACGTTTATTCAAAAGGAATCTTTTTATACGAAGCATTTACTAAACGAAAAAAGTGAATGTTTTTGTCGTACGTATGAGGCGACAACAACTTCTCCGCCGTCGTGACCGTTATTTGAGTTTCGGCTTCCTCTACAAGCCATACCTTCTTTTTAAAAGAAAAATAAATACCATGTTTTACTTTTCTTTTATTTTAGTATTGAAAATGGATTTCATAATGTTTTTATATAAATGTTTTGTATTGATATCTTGTGATTGAAATGAGGAAATTTTATGTTTCTTTTATACATGTTTTATGTGATATGATAATGTTATGGTTCTTGGGCATTATTATGAAGACGGGTGGTTCTGTGATAATCTAAGGGCGGGTGAGCCCGTTATAGCTCTCCAATGCATTGGGTAATGTGAAGAAGTGAAACGTTAAGGTTTCTCTGAAGAGATTTAGGGAATATACTGTGATGGGTATTCCAAACGTAACCAAGAGGGTTACTCCCTACGTAAGAATGTTATGAATGCCTCAAGTTACCTTTATGTCTTATGATTTCTATGCTTTATTCATGATTTTATGAGGTATGTTAAAGTGCCTATGTTTTATGGGTAAAGTATGATTTCATTCTTATCTATATATCAACTCATGTTTCCTTTCCATGTTTTTTTATAACCCATACTGAGTTTTTATGCTCATCCCAAGTTTTTGAAATGTTTTTCACAGGTCAAGGGAAAGGTACATGATAAGATGATAGAGTCAAGGATGTGTCAAGAAATAATCTATGTTTTATTTTAAATGTGTTTCCATTGATGGGAATGAAGAATACTATCTTTATGTAACCACTTTGTTCATATGTGGAATGTAATGCAAGTTTTATGATCTAATTCTCTAATACTCTAAACCTGAAAAGATCCTCAATGTGTAATCTTGTAATAACTCAAGATTAAGTAAGGTTTAAGGCTGGGGCCTTATAGTAATGGTGGTTATAGTTTATATTTTCTTCCACCAGAAACTTATCATCCATAAAGAGAAACTCCTACTCCATTTGAAATACTCCCTC
Source organism: Viscum album (assembly GCA_963277665.1). NCBI lineage: Eukaryota > Viridiplantae > Streptophyta > Magnoliopsida > Santalales > Viscaceae > Viscum > Viscum album. Next base: position 61,993,874 of record OY728165.1, on the reverse strand, counting down.
CCTAATGGCTTCCCTAGCCACGTTTGAGAGAATCTTAATCAAGGAGTTACCTCTGTTGGTGGGTCCATCCATTATTGGATTATCCAACTTAGCACATCGGGTTAGGAAATAACCTTTAAAGTGACCCGGTTCATCACAAGAATAACATCACACCTCCAAAGTATAACTATATCTTATTAAATACCCTTGATCCTTACACCCATGAGTTTGTGTTCAGGAATGAGTATGCCTCCTCTATAGAGACCTCAATGTCTAATTCATGCTAGATATTATAGGTTTCTAAACCACACAATGGCCACCACTCAATCCAATAAACTTGATTCCCCTAACTAAAAATCTCCGAGTCCCTAGATCCCTCTCTAACACCCCATCATATATCAAAATTCATATGGAGACCATGCTTCTATGAATGTCACTATAGAGACCATTCTAGAACTTCATCTTCCTAAAGAACCCATTTCTCACAATATCAATGGAGAATCACATTATGTTATCAAAACTCATTTAATAATTTGAAATTATCATTATACCCTGTTATATCTTGAGAATATTTTGGACTTATATTGGGCATATCAATTAAGGGAAATAATCCTCATGGAATATATATTAGAAGTAAAACTATGAGGGCTTTGTCTAATTATGATTCTGTGTGACTAATATTCATTATCTCCCAACTACTCTATTGTAAAGATTGGATTCCATCTGAACTATATGTTTTTTTGGGGTCTAAATAACCATGAATACAGGAACCAATGACTCAATTAAATCCTATACTACTTGGGGATGTATCTCTCCGTCAAAAATATTTTGTATGTAACATTGGATCTTTCATCACATGATAATATTTTAAACATCATCATCCTGAATTTCATTACTATATACTACTCAAAAGGTGATGATTATTCTCCCTGCATTCATAGAGGAATCACCACATTAGATGTGCCCTAATCAGTGCTGTCATTACTCATAGGATATTTATCATGATACTAAATCGTTAACCTGGATGTCTATCTCTAGGAAGGCATCTTAAAATTGATGAATATGTATGATAATAAGATGAGAACATATGAATAATGGGTTATTAATAGAGATATTTTGTCAAATGACACAATATTAAATTATTCCTTAACCATTAGTCCTAATAAATAGTGTCTCAGTATACTATGTTGATATGTGGGTAGTCAATGCCCCGATGAAGGGATATGACTATCTCTACACCAATACTAGTTTACCAAACCTGAAATCCTCACTCAAGAAATTCAAACACCATTTCACTACGTACTAACCAATTACTCATATGTGGATACCTCCAAACACTAACTCAAGGAATGAATTACTTCGATTCTACTCTATTAGGACCAGACGTGTAACACCAAGAGATTTAATGAGAAATATTTTGTTGTTATGTATTATGTTATACACAACACCAATGTAATCTTTCACTACACACAAAACTGTCTTGGCTTGCGTTACACGCAAGAGCAACCTTCCTCGATAGCTTGCATTGTATGCAATACCATGCTTGACTAAACAAAGATATGTTATTAAAATATTATATAAACCAGCCATTATGAAAATTAAAACCCAATTTTTTAATTTTTTTAAATTTTATCTTTAAATATGGACTTCCTTTTTGGATTCATAATATCGAAATTAGCTTAGGGTGAATTTTTGGTATTTTTCTGAAAACATTCAATTTTTGATGAATAGAGAAAACACTTAGTTATTTGTTAAAAACGGCATTTTATTTATATAATAATTTATTTTATTTAAATTTATTTTAGGTCAAAATAGATATATAATACCTATATAAGTTCAATGTAATTCATTGGATTCATGTTATAATAATTTTAGATATGCAAAAATTTTATTGAACTTTTGACCGTCTTTTACCCACCTCCTAGAAGAATTTTCAAATTTACATAAAAATTAATTTTACCACATATGTGAGTGTAACGTCAAAAATCACAGAGACACGGTTTATATCAGTATGTAAAATGTGGTTCAACAATATAAAAAAAATTTGGTGAATAGTTTCTTTTTTACTTTTATTTACCACAGTTAAAAGTAAATAGTGTAATTAAGTGTAAAAATGATATTATTATTAACTAAATCATGTTATAATTCTATTGGATAAGTGTAATTCGACCATAAACAAGCGTAGGAATAAACTATGACCCTTTACTTCCACTTGGATTAGATTAGGACATTTATTATTATTCAATTCAAAGAAGAGTTAAAAGACTTAAAATCAATATTTAATAAGCAAAACATTTTTAATATAGGGCTATAGATAAGATAAATTCAACAATAAATATTCATTATAAAGATGAAAATATTTCCTATATAATGGTATTTTATTTATAATTTTTAGATATTAAATAATGTAATTTATTTATGATAAAATGATGACGTGGTGATTACCTTATTAATGAAATATTAACATAATTGTTATTTTAAATACCAAAAAAATGTAATTTGAGACGTTTTATCAATTAAAAAAATTTAATATGTTAATATATAATATTAGGGTTAGTTAGAAGAATTGTTTTCGAAGTAATAATGCTCTTATGAATTTAACGAAAACAAAATACCAAATAGTGTCAAAATTGACATAAAAGTGTTTTTAAAACAAATATTATTTTATTAATTTTCATTATATTATTAAAAATCCTAGGGTTAGAAAAAAGACTTATATAATAATATATTTTACATTGATTAACCAATTGGGGTTCAATTTTACGTTTATAGTATGTTGAATAACCATATATTATAAGAATACAAGAAGACGTGGTAAATGTTAAATTATTTAACTTATACATAAATATAAATTATAAGGTTAAAATGGTAACCTAAACTTGTCTAAAGCCTATTGGTTGAGATTATTGGGACCCATTCCCACCCTAGATTCTAAATAATCAACTTTGGAGCCATTATAAACTGAATATGACTTTATTATAAAATAATTTAATAAGGTTTTCCTAAGGTGCCCCTCTCCTCCCTTATAAAAGGGCACATCTTACCTCTCCACCTTACAACATTTTGAGCCTTCAAGCTCTGATTAACACTATCCATTTCCCTTATCCACTTCCCAAAAAACAAACTAGAGGTTTTGGTCTTCTTCAAAGAACAACTTTAGGGTTCTAAGAAAAGGTTTAAAAGAGGCGCGTCGAATAATAGGTAATATCCTTTACCGATTATTTCAAATTTATTTCTTCTTCTACTACCTCTTCTTTATTTTTTTCATTATAAATTTAAAAAATAAGTATCACTCATATACTGATATGTTATTATAAATTTGAAACAACCCTATTTCACCTTCTCTCTATCCTACAGAAAATGAAATCACCACGCGTGCGTACGTACGGAATACAGTCTACACACCGTTCTGTAATCTGTTTTCCCACCACCGCCTTAAATAGATGGTTATAATGGTGTAAAGATTAACTATATATGATTATTATAACATGATACGAATTCTGAGATAATATATCATCAACTCCAATTCCATTCATATAATTATGGGAATGATATCATCACTCATGCGTACATACGGCCTACTATCTCCATGATATGATGTGACTCATTATACATGATATTCATTGAATAATGATTATATAAATGAATGTAATAAATATATATGATATATATTGCACTAATAACATTCTTTAAATGAGTTATCTATAACCTAAAAAGAGGAATTAGAATTTATCCGACAAAACATGCAGCAATGAACACACGAATAACAAGTAGCAATGAAATATAACTAATAAGAAGATAAGAATATGACCATTTGAGATAACATAAAATTTAATATGATTCAGTAATAAGTGAATGACATTATTTAATTCATTATACAGGAGGTTCAGATAGGTACGAAGCATATCAGACCTAAATAAATGAAAAATCTCACAATCACATTCTTATCTGAGATTGTTTATACCTCAGAATTTACTAGGGCATATTTATCATCCACAACCATGTTTCATCAATATGTAATATTATTTCCATCCTCCTACAATTTGTTAAATCCAATTTTACCCATTGGTGAGTTTTTAGTAAAAGATATGAAAGGAATATTTTTTCGTTTTTAGTATGAGGTACTTTTTGACTTCTCTAGCCAAAGTACAAGAAGAATGTCTTTTATCCTATATGGCATGAATGGATTTTTATAATTTCATGAAACATTATTTCCATGAAGAATCCTTTACAAGTTTTCAAGTTTAATTTTTATTAAAATCTTTTATTTTAAAATTTTATGACATGTTAAGAAAGGAAAAATGTTTTTGAAGTAGAAAGAATATTTTCCTCAGGAATGGAGTTCAAGTGTTTTATGAAAATCATTTTCTATCTAAGATAATATTGGGTTCTATTTATATCCGTATTTTTACATTTATATGATTATTTTATGATTGAATTATTTTTATGAAGTCCTTTTATCTTATATAGATTATGATGTGATGGCATGATGTTTAAGAATCCAATTTTTATTACAGGGGTTATTATATGATATACAATTTTGTGGCACACATATTAATGGTATCATTATGAGATGTGGGGGACCTATATCTCCCTCCAATTCATTGGGTAATGATTTATATCTCATGATATAGACATGGCTGGAATGGGAAGTTAATCTGGTTTAGTGATACCGGAATGGAATGATGAGTGAACTCAGTTCAGAAATGGAGTTTGTCTGCTATGATGGTCTTAACAATGAGTCTTGAATAATATGTAATAATTTTCTATGATTATGTGTGTCTGACATAATGTTTTACATTTTATGTTATGATTATTGGGATTACATTTCACTACTATGATTTATCCCATGTCATGATATTATGATCTCCTTCGCAGGATATGATTTTCAAAATATTATGTTATTATGAATATTATATGATTGATATCACCTTTTTTTACCCTTACTAATCATTTGAGCTCACCCTTTTGTATGTTTTATTTTTCCCAGGTCAGGAAGAATGATATTAAGTAGGATATGCCAAAAGGGACTCTAGATATGATGAAATAAACATGAGACAATGTAGATGAATTATGAACCAGTTGTTTATGTTTCCCAGTTTCTAAAGACACTATACCTATACAGTCATATCATAGTTTTTTATATATTGTAATAAGTATTCTTCAATTCTGAAGTTATAAAAATGTATGTAAAGTATGTGTCGTTATAGTTAGTATCAATGGAAAGGTATAGTCAACCTTTTCAAACAAGGATGTGAAAGCCTTATTAAGAACTCTAAGGATATGTCTAAGCATAGAACACAATATTAGTGTTTTAGAAATGCCCATGAATAAGCTATGATAATACCTAAAGTGTGAAATATTATTCTTGATTATGTGGTTTTCATATTATGATTAGTGTTTCTCACACTATGCTTATTGGTTTTAATCAATGGCTGGAACTCGAAGGAACTGTGTTAATACTGAATGCGACGTTCAATGCAATGATTGTCCCCCTAAGCAACCAAACGTTATGCGAGTTGGAATGAAAACCTTTTAGTCATGCTCACACAACTTTCCCATTCTATAAATCATGCAGGACTTCCAAACGAGCAAAGGAAGGAGCAAAATTATGTTGAATCCTTCATGAGGTAGCGTCCACCATCATTTAGCGGGCCTACTGATCCATTAGTGGCTGAACAATGGATAAGTACCACTGAAAATATTATTTCAGTTCATCAATGTTATGAACATGATAAAGTCATCTTAGAAGTAGTTCTTTTAGAAGGTGAAGCTCATCTATGGTGGAATGTTATCATGAATACTAGGAAAAGAGATGAAATTGAGTCAATGGAATGGAACAAGTTGAAGAACATATTTTTCAATAATTAATTCCCTCATATTTATCGAAAAAATATGTAGTAGGAGTTTCTTGAACAAAAGAAAAATGATGATGAATCTGTTGGTAACAACGAAGAAAATTTTACAAGACATGCAAGGTATGCTTCCAGAATTATTTTCCAACCTGAGAGTAAGATCGATCGATTCATTAGTGGCTTAAAACCAATTATTCGAAGGGCGTTAGCCATAAGGGACTTCAATAGCTATGAGGAAATTGTTCGATGTGCTCTCAAGGTTGAGATGGAGGTTGGAGTAACACATCAATAATATGGGTTTGATAAGAAGAGGAAAATGGAATTCAAAGGGAAATCTAAATACTAAACTGAAAATAAGGGGAGTTTTCCATTATGCTCAAATTGTCGAAAGAACCATGGAGGAAATCGTCTTAAAGGGACAAGTAAATGTTTCAAATTTGGAAAAGAAGGCCATCAGACATTTGAATTCTGCAATGATGGAAAAAAGATGTCTATTTATGCGAACAAAGAAATTGATACACAGAATGCACCTCCTTCACTTCAATGTTACAAGTGCAAGGAAATGGGGAATTTTTCTAATCAAGGCCCAAATCCAGGGGTTGTTGATGGTGATCGACGTCAAAAAACTCATAAGGCCAAATACAAAGGAAAGTCACATGGAATTTCTATCAGCGACGTGGAGTATGATAGTGAAGTGGTGAAAGGTAAAATTACCATCCAATCTAAAGTATCAAATGATTTAATTGATTCTAGATCCACCCACTCTTTTATTTATGAATAATTTTATAAATGTATTGTCATATTACCTCAATAATTAGCTGTTTAGTTAGCTGTGACAACTCTTAATGGCACAAAAGTTGCATCAAAAGTTTATAATTCTTCTCCAATAGATGTTTGTGGGAAAGTGCTTCCTGGAAATCTTGTGATCCTTCCTATAGTGGATTTTTTTTGATTCTTGTCATGGATTGGATTTCCTTATATGGAGTTCATATCGATTCCCAAAGAAGTAAAGTCACATTTTATATTCCAGATCAATCAATGATCATCTATCTATGTAAGGTTGAATATAACCTTCTAGTGGAAATTTCTTCCATCTTATGTGTCTTGATTCAAATAAATTAAGGTTAATTATCTCAAATTGTTGGAGAGAAACTAAAGATTAAGAATACACCCATTTTATTGGAGTTTGATGATGTATTTCTAGGGGAATTGCCTGGTTTTCCACCAAATTCTGATGTTGAGTTCTCAACAGAACTCATACCTGGTGCTACGCCCATTTCAAAGACACCTTAAAGAATAGGCACAATTGAGTTGCAGGAATTGAAGAAGAAACTCCAAGAGAATCTTGATAAGGGATTCATACACTCTAGTGCATCCCCTTGGGGAGAAAATGATCGGTTTTTTAAGAAGAAATATGGATCAATGGGTCTCTACATTGATTATCAAGAACATAACAAGATCAATATCAAGAACATATATCCTCTCCTACACATTGATGACTTATTTGACCAACTACGCAGAGATCAATATTTTTCCATCATTGATCTTCATTCTGTGTATCATCAATTAAGGGTCAAAAGGGAGGATATACCAATGATATCTTTCCATACAAGGTATGGACACTATGAATATATAGTTATTCCATTTTGTCTAACTAATTCCCCTACTATCTTCATAGATATAATGAATGGAGTCATTAGAGACTATCTTGATCAGTTTTTGGTAGTCTTTATAGATGTTATTCTTGTATATTCAAAAAGAAATGGAGAACATGAATATCACTTGAGAATTGTATTAAAGACCCTAAGAAAGGAGGAGATTTATGCCAAATTTAACAAGGATGGATTTTGGCTTCAAAAAGTTTCATTTTTGGGTCACATAATCTCAAAAGAGGGGATATCTGTGGATCCAACAAAAACAGAGGTTATTGAAAGATAGTTGAGACCAACAGCAGTAATTGAGATCTGATGTTTTCCTAATTTGGATGGATATTAGCGATGTCTTGTGAATTATTTTTCACGATTATATAATCCACTCACACGGATGACTCGAAACGGAGTTATGTTTGTTTGTATGGAGGAGTGTGAAGATAATTTCATGGAGTTAAAAAGAAGGTTATACAGTGCAACTGTGCTCACACTACCTTGTAGTGGAGAATGGTTTGTGATCTATAGTGATGCATCCAAGAAGGGATTGGGGTGTGTTTTCATGTAAAATGATATGGTGATGGCTTATGCCTCATGATAGTTGAAAACCAATGAGAAAAATTACCCAACTCTTGATTTGGTGTTAGTTGCGATAATCATTGCATTAAAGATTTGGAGGCATTATCTTTATGGTGAATGGTGTGATATTTATATTGATCATAAAAGTTTAATGTTTACTTTCTGACAAAAGGAGCTGAATATGTTCCAAAGAAGATGGTTGGAGATGATTACGGATTATGACTTCTCAATTCATTACCACCCATTGGAAGGAAAACAAGGTGGCAGACGCATTAAGTCGACAAGACCATGCTAGCATATCCATGATGAGGATTACAAAAGATCCAATATTTTTGGATTTACAAAGGATGAATCTTGGAATTATAATTGAAGGGGAAAATATTATCTTTATAAGATGAATGTTCAACCATATATACATGTGATTATTAAAGAGGCATAGAAAGAAGATGTAGAGTTACAAAAGAAGGTGATAAATGTTCATGAATTCCACATTTATTGTGATGAAATAATAAGGTTTAGGAATAGGGTTTGTGTTCCTCCCATCCCAGAAATAAAGAAGGAAATATTGGACGGATCTCATAGTTATTCATTATCTGTTCACCCTAGAAGCACGGAGTTGTATAGGGACATGATGGAGTACTTTTGGTGGGATATCATGAAAATAGATATTGCTGAATATGTCTCTCGATGCTTGGTTTGTCAGCAAATTAATTATAAGAGACATAAGTCTATGGGGATGTTACAACCATTACCCATTTGAGAATGGAAGTGTGAAAACATCCCTATGGACTTTGTCAATGGACTTCCTAAAACATCTAAAGGCAATAATTCTATCTGGGTTATAGTTGATAATCTTAAAATGTTGGCACACTTCATTTCTATTTGAGAAGATTTATCTATTGATCAGCTTTCTAAAATATATGTGAAGGAAGTGGTAAGATTTCATGGAGTGCAAATTTCCATTATATCTGATCGGGATCCAAGGTTTACCTTGAAGTTTTGGCAAAGTCTTCAGCATACTCTAGATACAGAGTTGAGTTTCAGTACTATTTATCATCCTCAGATAGATGGTCAGTCTGAGAGGACAATTAAAACTCAGGAAGACATGTTGAGAGCTTCCAATATGTATTTCAATGGTGGTTGGGATCAACACCTATCTTTGGTGAAAGTTTCTTATAATAATAGCTTTCACTCCAATATTCATATGGCTCTTTATAATGCTCTATATGGAAATAAATACAAAACTCCCACTTTATTAGATGACGTTGGAGAAAGAAATCTATTAGGACATGATCATGTTGATGAGATGGCAGAAAAGGTCCAATCTATTCAACAATACAAACGAGCAGCTCAGAGTCAACAAAAAAGATATATTGACAACTGAAGAAAAGACCTAGAGTTTGAAGTGGGTGATAAATAGTTCTTATGAATATATCCCTGGAAGAGAGTAATGAGATTTGGAATGAAGGGAAAGCTGAGCCCTAGGTATATTGGTCCTTTTGAAATATTTCATCATGATGGGAAGGTAGCTTACCGATTAGCGCTTCCACTGAATCTCTCTCAAGTTCATGATGTGTTCCATGTATCTCTCATGAGAAAGTACATACCCAATCCTTCACGTGTACTAATCTCAGAATTAATATCGCTGGATCAAGATCTTTCATATAAAGAATAGCCGATAGAGATTTTGGATTATAGTCAAAAAGTCCTACGGCACAAGACCATTTTCTTGGTGAAGGTTTTATGGAGGAACCATCAATGTGAAGAAGCTACATAAGAACTTGTGGATATGATGAGCTATAGGTATCCACATATGTTTGTTATGAGGTGACGAATTTCGAGGGTAAAGATATTTTTAAGGGGGGTAGAATGTAACACCCTGAGATTTAATGAGAAATGTTTTTTATGTATTATGTAATATGAAACACCAAAGGAATCTTTCACTACACACAAAACTATCTTGGCTTGTGTTACACGCAAGATCAACCTTCTTCGATAGCTTGTGTTGTACGCAATACTGAGTTTGACTAAAGAACGATATGTTATTAAAATATTATATAAACTTGCCGTTATGAATATTAATACCCACTTTTTGATATTTTATACAATTTAACATTAAAAATGGACTTCATTTTTGAATTCTAAATATCGAAATTAGCTTAGGGTGAATATTTGGTATTTTCTGAAAACATTCAATTTTTGATGAATAATGAAAACACTAAGTTATTGGTTAAAACAGAATTTTTATTTAAATAATCATTTATTATATTTAAATTTATGTTAGGTCAAAAAAGATACATAATACCTATATAAGTTCAATGTAATTCACTGGAGTCATTTTATAAAAAATTTAGATATATAAAAATCTTGTTGAACTTTTGACAATCTTTTACCCATCTCCTAAGAGAATTTTTAAATTTACATAAAACATAATTTTACCACTTCTGTGAGTGGAATTTCAAAAATCCAAGAGACAGAGTTGATAACAGTATATAAAATGATGTTCAATAAGATAAAAATAATTTTTGGTGAATAGTAACTTTTTACTCTCTTTTACCACGGTTAAAAGTAAATATGGTAATTATGGGAAAAATGATATTATTATTACCCTAACACATGTAATAATTATATTTAATAAGTTTAATTTGACCAAAAACAACCTTATGAATAAAATATGACCCTTTAGGTCTACTTGGATTATATTACTACATTTATTTTTATTTAATTCAAAGATGAGTTAAAAGAGTTAAAATCAATGTTTAATAAGTAAAACATTTATAATATAAGGTTATACATAAGATAATTTTTACTATAAATATTCAATATAAAGATTGAAATATTTTCGACATAATGATATTTTATTTATAATTTTTTGACATTAAATGATGTAATTTATTTATGACACAATGATGATGCAGTAATTACCTTATTAATGAAATATTAACATAATTGATATTATAAATACCAAACTAAACGTAATTTGAGACTTTTTATGAATTAAACTAATTTTTATATGTTAATATAACAAATTAGGGTTAGTTAGATGAATTTTTTTCGAAGTAATAATGCTCATATGAATTTAACAAAAACAAAATACAAAATAGTGTCAAAATTGACATAAAAGAGTTTTTAAAACAAATATTATATTATTAATTGTTATTCTATTTCTAAAAATATAAGTTTCGGCCAAAATACTTATATAATAATTTTTATGACATTAATTAACCAATTGGGGTTTGATTGGAAGTTTATAGTATGTTTATTAACCATATAGTATAAGAATACAAGAAGACAGGGTAAATGTAAAATTATTTAACATAAAGTTATGTATAAATTATAAGGTTAAAATGGTAACATAAACTTGTATAAAACTTATTGGTTAAGATTATTTTGACCCATACCCACCTTATATTCTAAATAATCCACTTTTAAGCCATTATAAATTGAATATGGCTTTATTATAAAATGATATTTTATGTTATTCCTAAGCTGCCCCTCTCATCCCATATAAAAGGGAACATCTTACCTCTCCACTTTACAACATTTTAAGACTTAATTCTCATCCGAATCATGTAAATTTCCCTTCTCCACTTCCCAAGAAACATACTAGTGGTTCTGGTTTTCTTCAAAGACCAACATTAGGGTCCTAAGAGGAGGTTTAGAAAAGGCATGCTGAAGAAGATATAATATACTTTACTGATTATTTCAAATTTATTTCTTCTTCTACTTCCTATTATTTACATGTTTCATTATAAAGTAATAAAATCAGTGTCTCTGATATACTGATATGTTATTATAAAAATGAAACAACCCTATTCACCTTCTCTCCATCCTACAGAAAACAAAATCACCATGCGTGCGTACGTACGAAATACCATCTCCACGTCGTGGTGTAATATTTTTTTCCACCAGTGTCGTACCAGAATGGGTATAATGGTGTAAAGATTAACTATATATTATTTTTATAACATGATACTAATTATGAGATAATATATCATAAAATACAATTACATTCATATAATTATGGAAACGATGTCATCACTCGTGTGTACATACGATCTACCGTCTCCACGATGTGATGTAAATCGTTCTACATGATCTTCTTTGAATAATGATTATATAAATGAATTTAATGAACATATATGATATATATTACACTAATACCATTTTTTAAATGAGTTATCTATATCCTAAAAAGTGGAATAAGAATTTATTCGACAAAACAAGCAACAATGAACACCCGAATAACAAGTAGCAATGAAATATTACTAATAAGAAGATATCAATATGACCATATATGATTTAATAACAATGAATATGATTCTGTAATAAGTCAATGACCCTTTTTAAATCATTATACAAGAGGATTTGATATGTACGAAGCATATCAGACCTATGGTAAGGGAAACTCTCACAATCTCATTTTTTCTGAGATTGTTTATACTTCAGAATTTAATGGGGAATATTTATCATCCACATCCATGTTTCCTCAATATCTAATATTATTTCTATCCTCATAGAATTTTTAAATACAATTTGACCCATTGGTGAGTTTTTAGTAAAATATATGAACGGAATATTTTTTCGTTTTTAGTACGAGAAACTTTTTGGATTTTCCGGCCAAAGTACAAGAAGAATGTTTTTATAACTTATACAGAATAAATTGATTTTTTTGATTTCATATAACATTATTTCCATGAATCTTCCTTTACAAGTTTTCAAGTTTATTTTTAATAAATTTCTTTTAGTTTAAAATTGTAAGACATGTTAAGATAGGAAAGATGTTTTTGAAGTAGAAATGATATTTTCCTCAAGAATGGAGTTCAAGTGTTTTATCAATATTATTTTCCATATAAGATAACATAGGGTTCTGATTCTATAACTATTTGTAAATTGTTTGATTATGTTATGATGGAATTATTTTTATTATGTCCTTTTCTCTTATATAGAATATGTTATGATGGCATGATGTTTAAGAATCCGATTTTAATTACGTGAGTTATGCTATGATATATGATTTGTGATTTTGTGGAACTCATAATAATGGTATCATTATGAGATGGGTGGGACCTATATCTCCCTCTAATTCATTAGGTAAATATTTATATCTCATGAGATAGACATGGCTGGAACGACATATTAATCCGGTTCAGTGATACATGACTGGAATAAGGAGTGAACTCGTTTCAGAAATCGACTTTGTCCGCTCTGATAGTCTTGGAAATGAGTCTTGACTAATATGAAATGATTTTCGATGATTATGTGTGTATGAAACAAAGTTTCATGTTTTATGTTTGGATTATTGGGATTAATTTCACTACTATGATTTATGCCATGTCATTATATTATGATCTCTTTTTCAAGATAAGATTTTCAAAATGTTATGTTCTTATGAAGATGATATGATTGATATCTCCTTATTTTACCCTTACTTCGAGTTTGAGTTCACACATTTTTATGTTTTCTTTTCTTTAGGCCAGGAAGAAGGATATTATGTAGGATATGCCAAAAGGAACTCTAGATATGGTGAAATATACAAGAGACAATGAAGATGCTTTTAGAACAAGTTGTTTATGTTTCCCAGTTTCTAAATACACTATACCTATACGGTCCTATCATGGGTTTGTTATATGTTGTAATACGTTTGCTTCAATTCTGAAGTATTAACAATGTATATAAAGTATGGGTCGTTATAAGACCTACTTAGTTCTACCTGGCTAGTGGAATGATAATATGTTACCACCAAAATCCCACCTCTAATAGATTAGTGGTTTGAAAAAAATATTAGAATGGATAAATGAAATAGACGGAATTATACTAATTTACTTTTATGTATGACCCCAACCATATCCATGAATCATTTTAGAGGAATATTAATGGTTGTTACAAGAAGAGTGTAAACATGATTGAAATAACCTTAAGAGAATACAGTGGAGAATGAGGATATAAACCAAAAAAGGGAAAATATACATGGCTATCCAAAAAAAGAATTTCCTAAATAAAAAAAATCATGTCTAAATGAAAACAAAGATATCCCATCTCTAGATGTACATATCTCAACCCCCATACATAATGAATGAACCATTATATCCCTAATATCCAACAAATGCACCACATATCTATCTTTCATCTGTATATGACAGGAAATATTTTGGAAAACCCACATAGGGGATATGATAAAAATAACCAGTAGGTTTCCCATAAACTGAATTTAGAGAAATAGAAAGATAAATAAAAAAATCCTATAATCCCAACATAAAATGTTAATTGAAACCAAAAAACATATAACTTCTGATAATGAAACCCAAATGAGAGTGACGGTGGATATCGACCACTTATTCCATTAAATAATGGATGAGTCTAATTATTATTCTCTAAGTCCATCTTTGATTGCAATTATTAAATCTAGACTCGCAAAAATCCATGTAGAGGGCCCTGCTCCTTACTACTATACTCCATATCCAATGGATCCAAAACTATTGTTGTGTACCTGCACCATATTAGATATTGGTGATGAGAATGCATCTCTCTGTTAAACGAGTAACCTCACCTAGTTTATGGGGGTACCATCTCTATTATACAATGACTCTGGGGAACCTTCACCCTTGTGCGACAAGGGAGAATAAACCCTAGAAACTCTTTGTTAATCATACCTGATCATTACCATTATTGATTATCACCATTAGAATCCTCATTCATTTAAAACCCCCTTCCATATCTATTAATCCCCCATATGGCAACCATCACATTCTAAATGGAAAAATACTCCGGATAGACAGCTCCTGGGCCATAATCTGATCCCAAAAGTAGAATATTATAGAGAAAGAAGTTTCTCGTATGGGTATACAATTTTTTGTAGAGGACTTATGGTGTGTGACCTATCCTAGATAGTTTTACCTATCCTATATTATACATTTCATGGCTATCCATGTGGAACTACATGATCTCTACAGGTGTTAAATTACATTTCACTTCCACTTGGGGTCTTTGTGTGTGTTCTGGGACATTTTTATTTTTTTATCTCCATGATTATGTGCCAAAACATATACCTATAAAATGTAAATAATTGTTAATGAGAACCTTTTCATTTCATTACTGACATTGTACATGACAATCCATAGAAATTAGGGTCCTTGGAGACATATAGATGTAAGACTGATTTGATGCCTTGGGAGAGTCACGTGGTGTGTGGGCCTGACCACATAATGTGTGATCCTTAACTATTTGAAGACCCCTAGAGCCATAGTAAAGTGATAGTAAATGGAATTTTCATGGAGTAGAAGACATGTAGTTATTTTTCTTCATTGGACACACATCTTGGTTTTAACAAATATCTAGATCCACTTTAGCTATCAAAATTTTCACCGTTTGATTCCCCAGGATTGATAAAAAAACATCATCTCATTGATTCCCATCCTCCTATTTATATAAATTAGAATTTGAAAATATGTACAAAGACTTAATCATAGTTATTCAATATTCACATTGCTTGATACATGATCTTGTTTCCGCTTTGGATCGTGGATCCATCAAGAATTACCCATAACCCATGATCAATATTGATCCATCCATGAATCAGCTATCATTTTTTTTGAAAAAACATCCATGATTCTAGAGTTTCATTTAAGGTCAAACATACCACAATATTGTAAAATTACAACCCCCAGGACAATGATGATAAATAGAAAAAATGGTGGTGATTTAGGCACATAAAAAATTCAAAACTATCATTTTTCATGAATTCAGGGCCAACAATCAAAAATAAATATTATTAAGGGAGATAAAAAGTGAATAAATTGATTTCAAGTGATTGATTAAATAGAAAAATTGGAATGACCCATACATAGGTTGGGGAAAACATAAATATAACTATATTATAGATTCATTTTCATTAAATCAAAATAATGGAGTAAATCAAAATAATGCATGTCTTACAACATTTATAAATCATTTTTTGGTGACGAATTTGTTCTATAGTGAGGTTGAATTGTCACTACCTTCACTACATCTTAATCTGATCACATATCATCATTTAATTATATCTTCATTTAAGAATATTATTTTTCATGTCTCAATGATTCAAGGGTTATGCAACTTACACTGGAGAACATTTATATCCAAAAATAAATAGTTGATTTTTGGACATGTGCACTTAAAGTAAATAATTAAATTAATTAATTATTTAATATAATGAACATATAAGAAAATTATACAACAATGTGTTCCATGTCGACTGTATTTAGTTTATTTGGAGGGTAAAATCCATTTTTTGGATCCAACCATGGTCTAAAACTTTTTATATGACGTCCATAATAATGAGAAACACATATCGAGGTGTAGACATGATACAATATAATTTATATTTTTAATATATCAAATTTTTATCTTTTTGGGTCTTATAATCTAATATTGAATCGGCACTGGGCTCCTAAAATATTTATTAATATATTCCAATGACTTTAAAGAAAAAAATAGCCAATATTGGGTATTATATTTTATTCTCTATAAGTATTTTGAAACTTTGATCCTATCCCAGCCCTATTATTTTTTCAACAAAAACATTATATATGTCGTCCTTGTGAAATAATCTA
Organism: Viscum album; assembly: GCA_963277665.1. NCBI lineage: Eukaryota > Viridiplantae > Streptophyta > Magnoliopsida > Santalales > Viscaceae > Viscum > Viscum album. The sequence continues at coordinate 61,977,224 of OY728165.1, read as the reverse complement.
TGAAATTATTAAAATAAATGTATCTCCTTGTTGACATTTTTGTTGTAAGTATGAAAAAACCAAAGTTTCATAGCTTATGAGATGATAAGAATTAAATTTTGATGCATATTAGAGTTTTTTCACCTTTTTTTCATTTTTAAAAGTCTTACTGACATTATTAGTAACATAATTTAAAATAGTGATATTCCACAATTCTAAATCTCTGATAAGTATATTCATGTTATTTTTCCCAAAAAAATCATGTCTTATATTCAATGACGTATTTAATTCCTGTTTTATTAAATAAAAATATTTTATAGACTCTAAAACATGAAATAAACTTCCCAGGGGTCTGAAACATTTAAATATAAGTTCCACATAATCAAGAAATCTAACAAAACAAATATTTTTCCTTAATATAACACCATTTATATCATCATAGAGTTTTGAAAGACTCAATATATTTTCATTTAACACATCAATAAACTATACATTGTTTTAACTAATTTGATTAATTTTGATATTTAATTTAAACCACCTTTTATTTATAGAGAGCTATAATTCCAAAATTCCTTAGCCCTTTTTTCATACTTCTTAATATTTTTCATATTTATTTAGATCCCCTGTATTGAGTGATGAAAACCAACTATCCCTGATAAACATTATTTTAGGGTTTCAAGATTCAAATTCTACTCCCACAACATTTTCAGGATGATTGGTATAATTATGATTATGATTACATAAAATGCAATGACATAAATTCAAAAAAGTTAGACTAAAGAGACCAATATATATTACATATGTCCTTTCAGATTACATCTTCCACACACCGAATAGAAGATTTAATAATTGTGAATCTCTAGAAAATTTATATATGGTTTTTATAATATTGCCATGTTTTTATCTAACTTTATTTACTCCATCTTGATTAATTCTCCTTTCTCAAGCCTAATAATGACATATTTTACCAATAATAGAAATAATCATGAAATCATATACCATGAAACAATGAGTAATCACAAAAAAATATCCATTGAAATAACTTCTATTATTTTGATTAATTTTTAACTCTCATACGTGTTTATAAAATTGTGTTTTCTTTTTAATCCACTCATTAAACATCAGAGACTGAATTTGATGGTTTTTATAATCCTTCATTATCCAACATTGATATATTTTCACTTTCCATAAAAATTTTATAATAATATAAACATATTTATTTTTTCTATACTCTATTATAACCATGAATTTCATAGGATGTTGATTTCAAATAATATTTTCATTAGTATATCAATCCTACTGAATAATTTTAATTTGCATAACATTTTATTTGGACCATTTTCCTACCTTTTATATATTTTCATTAATATAAGAAAACAAAATTTTATTTTATCTTCTCAGTATAGGGGTCCAATTCCTTATCATAATAGATTCATCATTATGAAGAATAATATTAGAAGTCATTTTTTCCAAAAAAAAACCCTCATGATAATTTCAATATTAAACATCTGAATTTCACCCACAAAATTTTCATTCTCCACATAGTGTTCAATTTTCATGTTTGAAAATAAACGGTGAAATGTATTTTCTTGTCTTCTCATTCTAAATTACAAAAAAAAATTCTTCCATTCTCAACGAATAAAATTTAGATGTTTAAAAAACATGTGTGGAATATTAATTTTTTTTCATTATATCATATTCTGAGGAGTTATCTTCTTCTTCATGTCTATGTGGACATTTAGTGATGATATTGAGAATATTTTATAATATAACAACATTATTATATTTATGAGAATCCCTATTCAACTAAAAGAAATGGTATTCTAAATTAGTGGAGTAATAACTTCTTCATTAACTATGACAAATTTTTCTTTACATAATCTCTATTATTTGTCCCCTTTCTAGAATATTCATCATTTTATACCTCTTGATAATGTTTTAGGGAAAATTTTAAGAAAAATTTCAAAGCATTAAACAACTAAATAATTTTAATTGATGTTTACCATTATACCTCCCACTTTCATGTGTGAATCTTCTTTCCATTAGTGAAAACTCCTCAGTAATGTCTTCTAAAGCTCCATATTCACTCAAAATTATATTTTACTCTTATTTTAACAATTTTTTAAAAGGATTGGATTTAATAACAATTATTTTTATAAATTTTATTTTTAGAAAATTTCTTCTTATAATTTGATAATTAATGAGTGTTCCATGAAGTTCATCATTATTGACATCATCATGATCTACTTCTTAATGCGTTGATAATTTGGAAGCAAATTTTTTTTCGGAAAAAATTTCTTCAAAATCATTATAATAATATTGCCACAATTTTTTCCACGAAATACTAAGATATAAACAAATTATAGAAAATTTCTGAAGAAATATTCAACAAATTCATCTTCTTCTATTGTGATATCTTCAAACTTTTATTGACTGCTATCAAGATTATATTCATTAACCTATTTGAATGATTTAAAAATAATATGATGTTTCTTCCCAATAGAATTATGTTATAAAAAAAACTTGATAATTTTTAAATAATTTAAAGATATTTAAGATAAAATTGTGTTTTCAGATTTGGAGTTAAATTTAAAAAATATCACTCTATAAAAAGTCATTTTCAGAAATATAAAGTAACTTAGGCCCATTTTATATATGGTAAGGTCCTAATATATCATTCAATGTATGAGTTCTTTTTCAATTGAATATTTTAATTACCTTACTTATAAACAATATTTTTTTCCATAAAATTTAAAAGAGATAAACACCATAAATTATACCTCATTTTAATACAAATTTAATGGATCACATGGTTGGTGTTAAACAGAGGGGTGATTCAATGATCAATTTTTTAAGATAAATCATTCAAATATAATTCTTATTCATCCCATATTCTCTAAATATGATGATTTATGATGATAAATATTTGAACAAAACAACTTTTCAGTGCTGTTCTCCTCTAAGGGGGAATCTATCCACAATATTTCATGGTTTTTATTTCAAGCATTCTATACTCCTTATATAAACAATAAAACATTTAGTGAAGAAATTACCTTTTACCAATTGAAATATACTTTGTAAAAAATTATTTCTAGGAATAATTTATTCTTAATATTAATAAAATTAATGTTCCTTTACTAGTGCTTCATGTCATCCACCTCAACGTGATCCTTATCCTTATATTCTTCATCATAAAATATGATTATCTAAAGAATCATAAAACATTTTTTAAATTGGTTAAATAAATACATAATTTTTTATATAACCAAGATAAATATATTGATTGTTATTCTCACTCATGATGTGTATATAAACATAGAATTTTTTTATTTTTCTAATTGACATTTCATGTGCATATGAGTCCTAATAAAACCAATGAAAAATTCATTTAAAAATCCAATACACATAGGATTCATTACATATAAAATATGATATTTTAATATTTGTAATATAGGAAATATTTTATTTATAACTAACTTATTCATTCATGGATAGTATATTTTGGACAATACATCCATGGTGAAACCAATAAACCACTATAGTGTAGTGCATCTTCCATGGTGCATTACAACATCATTTTTTTATAAACATAGTCCTCAAAAATTTTCTTTTGGTGAAATATAATATTCTTCATTATTTTCCACTATAAGATTAAAGATGAAATATTATCTACAATTTTTTACCTTTGAACCCTCGACAGTTTAGGGATAAGTTGCAAAATAATATCTTATAACCCACAAGATCCATTAATTATTCACTTAAGGTAATTTAGGACCTTACATGATGCATAGTAAGGGAAGTGGCATGTTCATCCTATCTTTAAATAGAATATAGGGAGTAGATAAACCCTTGGTAATATAATTCATGAACTAACCCATATGCAACCTATATACCATTGAAAAAGCTTTCGTTGACTGTTACATGATCTTCCGTGTACCATTTTGTGATCTTATATACATATGCACAATCTCTTTGAAAATTATAGAATCATCCTTATGCCCTCATGAAAATATCCATATCCCTTTTGAGAGCTCATAGTTACCCTAATGTACGTATTTACCCATACACAGTAACCTTTATGTATATTATTTTCCCAGAAATGAGTCCTTAGATACATTTATGTATTTACTCACTTACTGTTACATAGATATTAATACCAGTTCAATGTGATTATCAAGACCATTATGTAGTATATATCATCAAACATATATCATAAAACATGTTCAATTACCTTTACATAATATGAGACAAAACATTATATAGCCCATATCCTGTAGCACATAACCTTACGCAAGTATAATAACCTTTTATTAGCATCGGGATGACCTTTATATAGCTTAAGGAAACCAATAATTACATTTTCATAACATCTTGGTTTATATAGATTGTACTCTCTTAAAAAAACTAACTTATCAAACATATTGTAGGACTTCTCAATAAATTCCATCATGAAAATAAATATTTTCAATGACTTCTCAACATCTTATAATATGGTAATCAGAATGAAATACATTCAGACATGTTCTATAAATAAATAAAGAACATTTCATTAATTTAAATACTTATTATTTTATCTACTTTAATAACAAAATCATCTTCACCAAATTTTAATACAAGAACACCAATATGTCAAAGAAATTCATTAATATAGAGATATGTGGGGTGATCAAGAGGTATAAACTCCCTTATATAAAAAATATGTGTTGAACTAGTAATATGACCAACAATAAAACTTATGGAATCATTTAATATTGGATTATTTGGAAATACAGCGACAAATCCCATTATAATATCACCCCACCTCAACATAAGAAATTGTAGAGACGTTATGATTTTTATATAATGTTTCCATATATCCTTTATATTATAATAAACTAATAATCTTTATTCATATTTGTTAATTTTCTACATTATATTTACTAACCAATAATGTTTCTTTAAATACCTATACAACATGGATATATAAGGATTTATACTGTAATTTGAACAAAGGGCATCATATACTAAGTATCATTTATATTTATTTATAGATGAGACATATTGAGGCATTCTAAATTTTGGAATTAAATTTTCATTAATAAATCCTTCCAAGATTCCATCATTAGTAACATCAATTTTTTATTTTAAAATATTATTTTCACGATGGGAACTATTATCTTCTTCATTTAATATAATTGGGGAATAATTTATAAAATGCGTAATATTTACCCATTCCTAAAAACCCCTATATCTAATGGTAATAAATCACAAAATATACGATCAATTTAAATCCTAAATTTAGGGATAAAACTATGAGACATACTAATCAATTCATTAACCAACATATATTCATTCTCCGGGGTGTATTTTAATGGGAAATAATAATCCTTGAAAATATCCATCCATGTCCATTTTTTCATTTTGTGATTTTTTGAGTATTTTATTTTAAGAATTTCTAATTCATATATTTCTAGAATCACTCAACATTGAAAAAATTCATCAATATCATTATAAAATAGATAATGGATGTAAACACATGATTAGGGGATGTAGAATTTTAATCATGGTTCTTTATCTATCATATATATAAGAAACAAATCTATCATTCAATATATTGATTTATCCGATTCCATTATTTGATTCAAAACTATATATCATAAAACATTACAGTAGATATAGTAATTTCAATATTGTTATAATTGATAATCTAAAAGTTAGTTATTAAAAACATGATTTATATTTATCTCACAATAAGAACATAATCATTATACTTTTCATATTTGATAATGGTTCAGATGATTATAATTTTTTACAAAGCGTAATATAAAAAACCAAGTTAAATATATATGAAAATCATGTTCATTAGTGAAGGATATTCATTAACTACCATTTTCTTAGTAACCTTAATTAATATTAAATCATTGGAGATAATACAACCAATTTAATAACCACCTTAATGCCATAATTGTCACTTACTAATTGTTTCATAAAAATACATTCATTTAAGAAGTTCACATATGATTCATAAATGTTTTTATCCTTTTTATAGATTTTGAGTATACCAAAATATCATCAGTTGATACCAAAATGAATTCTTTAAGATAACATTTTATTACACCTTCAATTATTTTCATAGAAATAGAGAATGGATTTTTCTATCAAAATGAAATTAATGTAAATGAAAAAAATTTATACCACTTAAAGAGCACATCTTTTGGAATATATAACTTGTATTTTCACAATTTATGATACTAAGAATGTTTTTCAATTTCTTATATATATTGAGATCTATGATTTTGATCAAATTGGTTATCAATATGAGGCATAAGATACTTTATCCTTATCTTAATACAATTGATTTACCTATAATCGATGCAGAATCAAATAGACCCATCCATCTTATGAAAACTAACATGGTTTGCTCGAGGTGAAACGTTAGTTTAAAGGAATAACTTGTTAAAGAAACTCTATAAATTGTTTTCTAGCTCCACTAATTACACTTTTGTTATTTTATAGAAAGTCGTAGATATAGTTTTTTTATAAGTGAAAATTTAATTGTAAAACTCAACTTCATGCGTAGATTGATTTCTAGGAAAATCATCAGAAATATATCAATATATTTCTTCTTAATAGGTACATATTTTATGTTATGGTTGAATTTCACATCCATATTCTTCATATTTTCTTATTATCAAATAGTATCATTATGGAGAGACACTAGAGATAGATCTGGGCATTATTCTAATGATATTGTAACCTCAAAAAAGACACGGGATTCAAAATATCATTCTTTATGTGTAATTCCATTCTCTTCGAATAAATATTCGCACTATAATTTCAAATCCATTATAGACAAATTTTTATAGGAAATTGGACGTCATGTATAAAAATATTGTTTGCAAGTAGTGTATGTCAATGATTCAAAATGGAGACTTATTTAAATATTCTTTTTACAATAAAATTTCAACAAGCACTCTTTATTTAAATATCCCTGAGTAAGGTTCTTGGAAGGGATTTAATGTTATTGAAAATCATGAAAGATATTAAAGTGTGTGATGATATATAAACAATAAAATAATTTTATAGGATTGAAATTATGATCAATGTAGCTTCCACAAAATATTAAATAACATAAATATTTGTAGCATTAATCACATAATATTGGTATTCCCACCTTGTCCTCTTTTTTGGTAGGTTCTAGGATGATTAAGGAATTATTTAGAATAATTCCTCAAATCCTTATTGATGGTGAGCTAGAAAACAATGGATTCATTATATATAATTCATTAATGAGCTGTATAGAATATACCTCTACACATGTACAAAATTACCATTCCGTTTATTTATTTACAACAGTATCCTATTATTGTATTATTATTTTTGGAAAAATTCATTTTTTCATGGTTCTATAATAACCACATATTTTTGGGAGTTCACCAAAAGATATAATACCAATAAAATTATTTCTCTATCTTTTTGAAACATTATTCTATATAATAATATGATGAAAACATTTTAGAAACTAGTTCCCTTACGTTCATTGGGTTAACCTCATCAAAGAAACAATAAATATTTCTTCTTAAAGTATGTCTATAGTTCACTATATATCTTTCTATCCTTTAAAATATTTCATAAAATTTAGTAACATATTCAAAATCATTATACATTTGGGTGAAAAAAATTATTTTTATTTATATACATTATTATAGAGAAAATGTTTTCTCTAAGAATAACAAATCAAAAGCTCCCAATTTGATGTTTATATTTCATATTTTTCATTTGTATTCTATGAAAATTTATACCTTTGATCATCATATACCTTAAAAAAATATACCTCGAAAATATAATTTTCCTTTTTTTTACTTCCCAAAGAAAGGGAAATTCGTTCATGGGACAAGATCCATTACCCAAGGAGGAATGTATTTTTAGTTTCATTAAAATATGGAGTTTTATTTCACCTAAAGGATGTATGAAATGTGTGTGTTGTGATATAAAACACATAGATGTTACATAGAATAATGATTCTGTTTTATAATATGATTTAGTTCCACTGATATGGCTATGATCTTCTCTACTTTAACATCACCTGTATAGACATTTTCAAATATGTAAATCTAAAAATTAACTATGAGTTTCATAAAAATACCATATATTGTATTAGTAACCACCTATAAATAATGATAACACATAATTATATTTTTAATCCATGATATTGATCCCAAACCAAAAATACCTATGAGTTATTAGAAATTCTAAGGGTTTACATAAATGTATATTATAGTAATGATACTCTAAAATATGGTTCCCAACTATTAAAGTATAATTTTTTTTACAAAAATATTATTGAACCATACTCTAGTAACATAGAGACAATATATACATTATAAAATTGGTACAAGATATAAAGGATCATTACAGTAATGATCAAATCATTTATAATTAATGGAATGAAAAACACTACATGATTTCAACATTATGCTAGAAAATTTATTATAGCATGAAAAACGTTATTATAAGCATTAAAATCATTTAAGGATTATTACATAATATAATATGAAAATGAAAATAAAATAAATGGTGAGAAAATATTTTCATTAAGATATTTATTCAACAGAATATATAATGTACTGATAAATCATAGACAATATAATATATTTGATAATCAATACATATTTCATTAAATCAATAACATGAAGTTGAAAAAATATCCATCTAAAATATTAACTTAATAATAAAATGGATAACAATAACTAAAATATTAAGGATGGAAATACATAATTCCAGATGTCATGATCTTATATTCTAGGGAATTTTCAAAGAATTTTAAACTATACAACCACTAACTTCTTCTAATACAATTCAATAAACGGAAAGGTATACACAATATACCAAAATAATTTATCTTACAGTTTCTCTCATGGTACATTTTGATGAATCAAATAGATATCTATAACTGATCAACTCCCATCACTTCTATATATCCTATTCAACAATGAGATATCTATAACTGAGCCCCACCCACCACTTACACATGTCGAATGAATTCCTAAAATATGTAGGCACCAATATAGGAAGTATAAAATATTACTATTAACAAGAGTATTTCTGTATTGAATTATGAATATGTAACATCATTTTTCAACAAGAAACTAAAATTACATCCATAATAATATTCATTCAACTATCACCATATATTAAAATGGTGTACAATTTATAAAATATATATTTAGTATAAATTATACTAAATATATCCTCTATAATCAATGAATGAATATAAATGTGAAAATAAAGTGAAATAAATAATGGATAGTGATAGTGAACCAGATCACGAGTGTTTAATGTACAAAAATATATATAACTCAATAAAAAAATAGAATATGATAGTAGGCCACCGATTTATAAAAAATCAACTTTAAAAATAATTAAATTTATATTGAGATTAAAAGAAGAATTTATAATTAGATCATTGAAAATAATTTTTAAGTATTTTATAACATCTAAAAAACAATTATGTTATATATCATTTCCAAAAATAATTTCAACCTAATAGATAAAAATAGTGTTTTATTTTATTATAAAAAATAAAAATTCTATATATAATAATGGAAAAATAATTTTCATAGAAAATCCCCAGAACATTATAGAGGATTATATATATAAAATAATTATGAAGATGATATGAAATGATGCTCACACCTTATACATTAAAAATCTATTCCATTTATAGGTCCATAGAAAATATAAAAAAAATTCTTTTTCAAAAATCATTAAGAAGAACCTTTATAAAACCATTCAAATAAAATAAAATATGTTTGAAAATTCATTTCACAAATAGTAGATGTTTAGATATTCTTTTTTCATGTAATAATGTTCAATATATATATATATCCAGATATGGGAGTTGAGATGACGTATGATTTTCAGGACTTTTTATCCAAAATTAATTAGAAAAAAACCATAATTTATATTTCTCATGGATATTTCCTAAAAGAAAATAGGATACCACCTAAAATTAATCATATATGTTAAATTAGAGTCCAAGGTTGAGTCCAAAATGTTTTTTTTACCCAAGGTACGACGAAAAAATGGACGACAAATGGATTTCAAACATCTCACTTATTGGAATTTTGTTCAGTGGATCAATTAATCAGTAAATAAATAAATCAATTAATTAATTTTAACCTAAATAGAAATACTCTAAGTGTAAATACATGGGCAATCCTCTTGAGTTAGAAGCATAAAACCTGGGAGGATTCTAGATCACTTCTTATTCCTCCTTCTTTGGAAAATAACATCCAACAATAATGAAATTATGGATTAGAGAAGATCAGGGCATAACAAACACAATAAATTACTTTGATTATTGGAAGGTGAATTATTCAACAACGAATGATCCAATATTTTATTATTAGTTTTAAATATGTGTTTTATAACCTATTTGAGGAAAATTATTATGAAAATCAATCCCTTTCCTAGATATGTGGCCATTGTAGCCTTTTCAAGCACCCATGTATTGAAATCCTACTTTATTATTCTTTTTTTTTCTATCCCTTAATTCCATGTTATTGATCATAGGATAGGAAATATTGATGAATATTTACTATAAATCTTTTATTTTTTATCATAATTTCTTCTTTTTCATTATTAGATGGACCCCATGGTCCCGGTTCAATGTGACCAGGTGGTACTGAGCCGGATCAGACCCCTAGAATCATGATGAAATGAAAAATGAAGGACTTATTGATGATGTATAAATAGATCATAAATTTTATATATATATTAGATATAATTTCAACATTCTATGGAAAAATAATCATCGACGGAATGTTTAGTGTTTAAGGTTCGTTTGATGAAATCAAAATGGAAAACTAGAATTAGATTTCCGGTGAACGACAACCAGAAACAATGATCCATTACTAGAATAACTAGTTTTTGGGTGGAACCGAGGCTAGATATATAAATAAATGGATTGACTAAATGTGTGGTAAGAATATCTGATAATATTTGAATGATCAGACTACACACCAGGTAGAAGGATGAAAACATGGAATGTAGCCCCATGGCTACGGTGGCATGGGTTTTAGATGTTTATAAATTTGGCATGGATTATACCCCTATTACACACCATGTACGTCACCCAAGATGAGTGAGATGAGTGGTTGATCACATATGATGAAATCTGTGTCAGTGTAAAAGGTTATTCACTTTAATGAGCCATAAAGGGTCATCATTTGAACTGGTTCCTAACCCAGTCTTTGGCAAGGCCTAATGAGAGTCATCATTCCCCATGGGCTGGAACAAGTTCCCATGTATCAATGTTAGCAATTTGGAATGATTTACACAAACATAAAACTGTAAATGAAAAAAATTAAAAATAAACAAAAATGGGAAAACCAAACAAAAAAATCCTTTAAGATGTTCATATTTGAGTTTATAAGTTTATACAAACCCAAAAGAGAGATACTACATAAATGGAACCAAAAACCATCTTCAAAACCCTTTATAAGAATTGGGGAACATCCCCCTCAATTCATCATCACAAAACCACCGAAGAGGATATCTAGAATACTAAACCACTATCAGAAAAATAATTATCCTAACCTATTTCAAACATTACCAATCTGTTTACACCTAGGGGTGTAAGTAGGGTGTCAACTATTTCTTAGTAGTATTATTCTAAAAAGGTTTCCATTCTCAAAATTTTAACATAAAAGTAAAAAATTACATTTAATAAATTAATGTAAATTCTATAATAATTTAATTTAAATCAGTTTTAATGTAAACATATTTTAAAGGAATTTTATTTTAAATAAAAACACATTTACATTTGATGTAACCCAAAAGCCACATTGTATACTAATAGTTAGAGAAACGTAGTCAAAGATCACTAAACATTTGAGGTTCTTTATGGGTACAAGATAGTGTCGAGACCCTAAAACCTCGCGTCTTTGTGAAATGTTGTATGGGAACCACAATCCTCCTCGTTATCATGCACGAGCCACTAGATAAGGGAAGAATCCAATATTCTAGTGGTCTCCGATCATCATAAATGTCTAGTTAGTGTAGTCATTGTCAATCAATCTAATGGAATCCTATATATATCCACTTATGTATCAGTAGAACGCTATTCCTAGTTATCCCTCCTAGATAATTAGGCTTCTTATAGTGCCGAACATATATTTGATTTTACACATGATATCACTTACATATTGGAAAATCCAAAAAATTCACTACACACACTAATGTTATATTTTTCATACCTATAACCCTTTTTAAAACCCAAAGGACCCCAAAAATTTTAACAACCTTTATTATTCATCCAAAAACTAATTTTATAAATAATATTCTCAATTAATAAAACATTTTAAAAGAATACAATAAGGGATTACATCATGAATACACCATCTTCACATGTAAATTCCATTTTAAAATCAATTTCATTTCCAATATCTTCAATAATTACCTTCTCACTACACTCATTACTCATAAATCCTAATAAAGAACACAATAAATCCAAATAAATTAATCAATAAATATTTAAGCACAGAATCACAAACCATTGGTGGAGAATGTTTAGAAAATTCGAGCGAAACTCCAACCACACCTTGACCGCACGAGAAGGATTCCAAAAAACCCTAATTCAAGAGATTGAAAAAATAATGTCACAATAGAAAATTAAAATAAGAACCATCAGGCTGGATTAGATGAAATCCATAAAATAAATATAGAAACCCTCTTATAATGGGATATTGGTAGATGAAATAGGGATTACTTTATGTTTCATGGAAGAACAACACAAAATGCGAGAATAAATCCAAGACCTGAGAGAGGAGGATGTAGGGTGAGGCATGCCTATAGTAAGAAAACCCAAAGGGGAGAGAAAATGAGGCTTAGGTGTGTTAAAATATTTTGGAATGAGATATTTTAATGACCATGATACCACACATTGTCAGTATTCACAATTTGGTAAACCATTAAGTAACCATGCGGAGAGTTCTGTCTGAGGGAAGAAATTCTTACAATTACCTGGGATGAGGCACATTTCTATGAAGAGGCCACGTGGTAGGTTATGTATCCTACCACATGGTTATCTGTACTTGGTTCATGATTACTACTAATAGTGCGCCAACAATGCGTAGGGGCACGTACAACCCAAATCCTCAACATTCCCCCAAAATTCCAAGGGGCCGAAGAAAAAAGGTTTAAAAAAGTTAAAGTGAATAAATACCTGAAAATTAGATCCTGGATGTGACATGAATGCTCCAATGTTCCAACGTACAAGGAAATATGATCATGTACATGTATATTAGATCATGTACATTAAAACATGGTCATACACACTATGTATCACTTAGATCATTTTTATAAATCTAAAGTGATATTTATCTCATTTATTTGAACTCCAAATTTTGATTATGAGTATACTATCCTATGTTTTCCCAATAGAATGTTATGAGCCCATCAGTTGTGGTTTTTGAGGTATGAGGTATAATTTAATTGTCATGATTCTTGGTTAGGTGTTTCTCGATTAAGAAAGTAATCATTAATTATCACCAAATATATTTTTAGTGGCACCCTTGAGTATATCTAGGAAGTTGTTCCTCAACAACATTCAGTTGGAACTATTTGATTATCTGGGAAGTGGATCCTTAATGAATTCGTAGTGGTACCCTCCAGAAGATCCAGGATGTGGTACCTTATTGACTTTAAAGAGGTACCCTCTTGTAGATCTTGGAATTGGGTCCTCAACTACTTCTAGAGTTGAATCCTTCAGGTGCGCTGAGCATGGGTCCTCTATATCCGAAGTGAAACACTCTTTCCAGGTAGGGAATGGGTATTCTATTAACAATTCAGAGTGAAACCATCTTATTGTTCTATGGAATGGGTCCTCTACCTATAGATTTTCCCCTCAAAAATGTGTCCCAATGACTAGGCCTTAGTAGATAGGGATGGTAACAAATGGGAAAACGCGTGAGATGATTGTCATAATTGATGGAATTTGGGAACATTTGGTGACTCATCATCTTGGGCTGAATTATGAGATGAATATCCTCTTTCTGTCTCATTTATAGTTATTTTACCTAGAATATATATACATATATGCATTTATTCCTTTTTATTTTGTTACTCTATTTCCATGGGATGCGATGACACATGGGGTATGTCATATGCTTCCCATGTTTAGCTTCTCATTGTTTAATGAGTCTACTATCCTACTATATGTAACAATGAATTTTTGTATAGTTCAAATAAAATCTGTTTTGTGTCCCATGTGTTTGGATTATGTTACTCCTTCTTCGTTTGGGTTGATATATTCTCATTCACTATAAATTGCATCCTATGTAATATATACTCATGTTATATTGTTTTTATATATCTTACGACAACCCATTCATCTATTAAGGAATCATACAAGGTATGTATATACTCACTCCTACAAGGGATCTATATTGGGTATGATTAATGAAAAGGTAAACAAGAGGGGGGTGAATTGTGTCTTTTCAAAAATCCTGATAATTTTTATTGTTTAACACTCATTTCTATAGATGCAGAAATGCAATGTTCTCATCTAGATATAATATTTGAGGTAAATAAATAGTAGATAATAATCAAACAATTTTTATTATGGAATAGGGTACAAAAATACCCATATCCACTCCACCAAAATCCTATCCACGAGATTAGTAATTTTTAGTACACAAGGTCCTTTTACCATAAGACCATCACAACAGAGTGTAGGAAGATGAAAACCTTATTGTAAGGCTAAACATAGATATATGGTTCTTTTAAAAGTAATGAAAAATACCCATATTAGTAAAATAATCTAACACTTCACTATGAAAGAGAACTAGTAGTTGAAATACTAACAAATCAAAAGTGTTTGATTAGATGTTTTGATAGGTTCATAATCATAGTTTTAGAAAAATTAAATTAAATATAGATTAATCTTCAAGGATTAATGTAATAAATAAATGCTAGCATTTATGATATCTTGGTTACAAATGATCTTTAATACGAACAACAACATACAAAACAACAACATCAAAATTAAAAAACGAGGTAAAAATATATTAATATTTATAGGAATATCCTCTTAAGTAAATAACGTAGTCACTTGTTATATCTTCATCTTTGTATATTTAATATATTCACAAGTATAATGTTTTATATATTGATTATTTTTTTGTTAAAACATGTTTATCATATATATAGTACATGTATTATTCTTTCAGTTGAGTAGATCCAAAAAATGGCACCTCATAGATCACAATATTTCAAATTTAAAAATTTCTAAGAGGTTTATGACTTACCAAAGAAATAAGAATGGTTAACTCCATTGAATACACACCTTTAAATTAGTCGTAAAATAGATCTTCAAGACTGTTGAAAAAATTTATAATGACCTTGATATTGCATGTAATATTCTTAAATTCATAGTGATTAATTTGAGACTAGATGCTCAGACATCACCTGATTCTGTGGCCTAGTGAGCCCAGAATTGTTTTTTCTAACTTTTTAATGTTCATTTAAATAAAATTTTGAGCAAGATTTTTTAACATTTAAATTGGTGCTCGAATAAAAAATATGATGGCACCATTGCACTCAAAATGTTGGGATTTTCCTAGAAAGTACCTAACATTGATCGACAAGGGTGTTCCAGAAATGTTGGTTTTCAGACCTTTTGGTAGAAATATATAAAAAAATTTAATTTTTTGATTCCTTCACCATTTAGAGGGGCCACGAATGCACTATAGAATGGCAATGAGGTGATGATGAGTCACATTTAATGAACCCCTTTAATGGCCCATTAATGGGTAGTGTAACCACACATTAATCGATGTGTAATAGATATGTTGTTTCCCTAATGAATCAATGTAACGACACAACTATGCAGCGTGACCAAAAAAATGGGATGGATTTTTCTTTTAATGAAATAATGGATTATATAATCCATGTTTGAATTTCTATAATGAACAATAAATAATTTCCTCTCTTATGAATGTATTTGATTCTCTAGAGACAACGACGCACCACCAAAAATGCGACCGGTGAGTGATGAATTCCAATGGATAGGAACTCTATAATCTCTACAGATGGATGGTCACCAACAATGATCTTCCCTTCAACGTGAGTCTATCCTGGGTAGTGGTTAAATTTTTGAAGTTTAAATTCACATTTCGTCTTTCAAAAACAAAGAATGTAGATCAACCCATGTGCAGGTTGATCCACAAGTTGCTTGTTCTTGCAGGGGGTATTATTCTTTCTCAGGGATTTCATTGGGATTCAAATTTTCATTGAATCACAAACACCCCCTCAAATTTTTTTTATAAAATCTATCCTAGAGGGTGTATGATGACATGAAAAAGGCTCGGGCCATTCTTCCTTTGTGCTATCTTGTGCGTTCATTGTGACCGCACCACCAAAATAGCGTCAAGAAGGATTCGTGGCCTTAGAAAGGATTGTGGTATCCCATGGATGTCGAAGGTGAATACAACATACCAAAGTGGTAGTCGTCGCTATCTCATGCCACAATGTTGAGGCAGGAGCCTCCCGTAGTGTGCTGGCGGCTGGCGAACAAGGATACGACCACCCGAACGCATTAGAGGGGTGGGCCGTAACAACCTTCAAGCATGTGGTCTAGAGGGACCATGTATGGGAGACTAGCACGATCAGATTAGCCTGCCATGATATGAAAGAATCGGACACCTCAATGGGTGTTCGAGCTGGAGGGGACTACCCTACCTAGGCAGGTCGGGCCATCAAGGCATGAACCGGTCCGCCGAGCAGTCTGCACTAGGAACAACTGTCACACCTATTGTGGGCCAGTCCGGCAGAATAACACTGCACCATTGGGTGTCCCATGATGGGAACAACTAGCCTTCCAGTTGCTGGTCAGTTCGGATGGAACCATGTCCCAGGACGGCCCGACGGGCTGGACCTCCGGCCGAACCGGGTCGGGTCCAGCAAGGCCCAATGGGCTTGGACCAGTGGCCTATCCTAACCGAGATGGACCAAAACCAAACTGGGTTAGGACGTATTGGTTTAACTAGGCTACGGAATGCGAGAGCCCATGATCGGGATGGTCAGGTCGGTCCGATCGGGTCAGACCTAGTCCAGACATGACCGACCCTCGATTACTAAAATGCCAATATCTATCAGAACATGTGTCTGATTGAAGAGTTTCTTATGTGTTGGTACCATTTCAATGAGGTAGTTCTTTTGGAATGATCTAATGTGGTTTTCCTAGAATTTGAAATGGGATGAATGGCTTGGGAAGCGGTTTCAATCGGAATCAATTGCACTACCTGCGGGAATATCACGACTGACTGAGACCTAAAGACAGAAAACAAGGGACCCTGTGTGGTTCAGCTACAAGAAAGACTATGTTGATCATCTATGACAATCTAGAAGTAACAAACTCTGTGTGACCCTGCAGACCCACAATGAGGAGTGGCTCTATGTCACCCGATAGACCCATGGTACTTATCGGGAATTAATACCTCAGTATGATGGCCAAGGTGGAAAGCGGCTCTTTGTGACCTGGCATGACCATGGTGGGGAGAAGCTCTCTTTGACCAAGTATACCCATTATACTAAATAGGCAGGAGTACCCCAATAATACAAGGTGTTCAGTGATGTGTCTGGTGGTCTTTCTTTCTATACTCTAGATTATACGTGTGTGAGGTGACAGTACCATGTGTATACGTCTCATGGATGGATATAATTGTTAATTCAATTTTGATATATTATATTTATGATATTATAGTTATTATTATTGAATCATTATATCTCATGTTAATTCTAACATTAAATTCTATGTTAATATGATAATGATGGTCATGTGTATAGAATACTATAGCCTCGTGAAGTGATGTGATTCATTCATGCTATAAATGGATGAAAAGAAGGATTTTTTTAAATAAAATATATTATATATCTGAAATAAAAGTATTTTTTATGGTAATATATTATTAAACTTTCTTTCTTTCTTTCTTTATATCTCTAAAATGGAAATAATTGTTATGTTTATGTATAATATACCATCTTCATGAATTCTGTATTTCATTTTCTATATATACCATTTATTTATAACTATAAATACATGTATATGAAATATATATGATATATATATAATGTAGAAATTTTTTATGATTTTTATGCCTGAAAAAATTATGTGGTAAAAATATAACATATCAAAACATACATGAAATATGAAGAAGGCATTTCCCAAACTGTGACATTAACATGGAATTGTTAATAAAAATGTGACAAAAGGTCATTAAAAAAATCAAATATGGTAAGATATTTATAATTATATTTCATTAATATATTAATAATATAGCTATACTTATTTTATTATAGATTTGAGCATTTATGAAGCATTCTGATACAAAAGGTAAGGGATTTTATTCTTACTTTTATTTCCTATGAGAAAAAGCCTATATTTATTATGTGATTCATTAATGTGGGGTACCTAATTCCCATGAACTGATTTTATTATTATTATACTTAAAATTATATTTATTCAAATATCAATATTTTTATCTCTCTTGTATGGGTTTTTTTATTTAAAATATTCCAATGCGGTAAGGGATTTTAGTCTCCATTAGCTTTCCTTTCAACATATGTTATGTTTTCACTTATATTCTTTTATGAGGTGTATGTAAATCCACATTAACATAAAATATCATGAATGTATTTATTATAATATTTTATTATGTTTCATTTAATTTAATTCTTTAATGGGAAAAACAATTTAGTGCTTCTAATGTGGTAATTATTTTATGTTACAATATCATCATTGGCTTAGATTATTTATGAATATGTTTTGGGTGAAAAAATATAATGATATATATCGATCATGAACCACATTATCCAAGATGAGGGAAGGGACAAAAAACATCCCAACCCTTCCTTCTTCAAGATGAAGGAGAGATAATTACCCTCGATTCCTACCTTCAATAGGCCCCGAAGTGGAGACTACCACTAAGGGTATAGAATCTCACGTAATATGGAAGGAATTACCATTTTTATTGAAAAAAATAGAGAGATAAAATGGAAAATCCCAAACAACTCCAATGACTGAAAACAAAAGTAGAGAAGAAAATCCAATCCTATATGAATGTTCAAAATAATTTAATATAGAGAACTAGAATAATGTAAAACAAATTAACAAAAGAAAAGAAAAACATCAACGACAAGTGTCCCAATGTCCAAGCTAGTATCGTCTAACATGGTCCCTATAGTCCTCCTAGAAACCTAATAGCACTTTTATATATGTATGGTGAGCATACATGTATAATCATTAGGGATACCAAAATCTCTCGTGCATAAGTATGGATACATTATAATTCTCCTTGAGAAAAATAGAGGAATTAAAAACAACAAGCACAGAAAACAATCCACCCTACCTCACAATGGCACACTCTCCAAATAAAAAAAGACAAGTAAGAATAATAGTAAAAAAATAGATATTAGGGTACCGCCACCACCTTCCCACTAGTTATTTAAGATATCCTACTCATCTGACCTCCCCGCACAGATCCCACATCAGTCCCACTACCTCCCCAACCACAACCCCATCGGCCATCCCAACCATACATCTATCCAGCCTGAAAACACATGGGCCAAAATAACCACCCATAACCACAACCACAGACAACTAGTCCATAAAAACAACAGCCATGCCCAAAGAATATTGGGCTAGAATAACCACTTCCACGCCTGAAGACACTAGGGCCTCATCCCTGAAACAATTCGGAATCATACCTTCCAGCACACACCTTTTCTATCCACCACAACACACCCTGCCCGAAGATTCAAGAGCCATAATGAACCTTTGACCATAATATCCAACTCAGAGTGTCTTGGGATATATGTGAGAGGGAGAAGAAAAGAGATAATAACCATCCCCTCAAAAAAATGTTTGGGAAAATATCCTACCCCATGAAATGGGGGTGTTTGTCATGAAGTTCCCAACATGGGTGGGGTGCTTATAGGAAACACAAGAACTAAATTTTATACATATTGACAATCAATCCCTCATTCCAACCTAAGGTACCTAAAACCTGAAAACCAGTCCGTAAAAACCACTCTTGCTATTATCCCTACATGCACAAGTACACAATAACCACAACCAGAGCACAACTCATTTTTGGAAAACAGTTCCACATTGTACAAGTTCTCACTATCATGATCAAATGATTCAATTTAAAAATTCCATCACTACTGGGAAACTAACAGGCATAACAATAATCCCAATAAACAACTGATTGAAAAATATCTTAGAAAACATTTAATCATTCCCACCTGGTTCTCTTGTAAGTGACAACATCAAAAAAGGATCAGTGAGATCCTTTGAATTCCTATAACCAAAAATTGACCCAACATACTGGATCCAAAAAATTTACCAACAGCTCCACACAACCTCAGATCCACAAACTAACAAACTCTCAACCAGATATTCCATTCCCCTCTAGGTCACCCCATAAGGAATCAAATAGAATGACTATACATATCATCAGGACAAAGCAAGGATGTTTTCAGATTTATTCTACACCATTCATTAAGTTACGTATTTTCTTGGTTAACTAGGGTGATAAAACAAAGGTTATTATTCATCATGAATCCATTTAATTATCTACATCTACACTATAAACCTATTTCCATGTTTTAGTTATTCAATCACATGATTATCTAGAATACAGAGCATCATTTTGTTGTAATAAAGGACCACCAATGGCCACGATTTTCAATGGACAAGAGCGCATCTAATTCACAACATAAAAATGAAGGTAAAAAAACAACAACATCATTATTCCCAACTGTTCATTCTTTAAAAGATCATTTATTATCATTGTTAAATTTGGTTTCATGTACATCCTGAGGGAACCTCATCAAACCCACATAGCATGATGCACTGAAAAGAGTGGCGATGGAAAAAATACTACATAGATTATCAAGGATCAATGTTTTTCTCCTTGTGCCATGAATTGGGGATGGCATGACTTGTTGGAAAATAAGGCTCCAAGTATGGGTGGTGAGGACTCCCGCATGGGCCCATGATTCCTCTTTGGAGGAAGTCTCGAGGCATACTATGTGAAATAAAATAGAAAAAGTAAGAGAGGATCTTGGCTTAAGAAGAGGCAGGATCCTAAAATCAGGGAGACCATTTTGAAGTACATAAAATTTAGATCTTATCTTGACCATGTGACTAGGAAGTTTCACACATTGGTATAGATTGATATTTAATAATTCTCCCCAATGATCTTGGAGATAATAGCTCTGAGTTGATATATTTCCTTTAAACGGAGAAGAAAACGAAGCATGGGAAAAATTGGAAAACATGGGAGGCTGGAAAACATGGAAAAGGGTCTAACAATAAGAAAGTGCCACATTTTTTGGTTATTAAAGGGTCTCATGATTCTTGTGGTATTTTAAAGATCTTTAATAGGCCTTAAATCACAGGAAAGGGGTATTAAAACACTTTTTACGTTAAAAGATACAATATAGGAGCGACACTGGAATGTCTCCCAGAAGATGTGAATGACTCACCAATGGGTGAGTTAGTGTCACCTGGCACAAATACCCTAGTACCGATTCACATCGGTTCCACAGATTATGATCGGTGTCATCGATGCTGACTGGTGCCCCCATTCGTTTATCCTGACATTTTAAAAACTCCTCAATGAGTCTCTGATGGTCCCCATTATTTCTTGAACATCATGACATCAAAAATTAATGGACCAAGAGGTTTGAATCCATTAAATTAGATACCTATGGAACTATTCATGGCCTCAATAATTCAATGGTAAACCTGAAGAAATTGGAGGGGTCCAAACAACCACTTTATAAGATACCTCTACCACAAGTAACCGCACAAATATAGAAATGTCACACTGTCTAGAAACATGGATTAGAGATTCCATTTGCATGTCAAGATACTATATTCTTTGGGTGACAATGACTCACCCTCATGGGATTAATCGTATCCACATTAATGAGTCTCGATTTGGGATTCGGTTTTACCGTCCCCATGGTGAGGAATTTTCACACGAAAAAAGGATGAGGGAAATAAAAAATCACACAAAAAGAAGGGTCAATCATTACATAATAAGCACGAGGAAATTTAAACACAAAATCATAACTCAAAATTGCTTTAGGTAAAGGTCAGACATCTATGCCTCCCATTCTCAGGTAATATAATCATGGCCACCATGATTCCACAAAACACGAACCAAGGGAATGGTTTATCCACAAAGCACCTTCTCCTTATGATCCTCGATTCTCACTAGTCACTCCATGAATGTCGCATCATCCTCTATATCCAACTATCCCCAGTCAAGGATGTGGGAGTCATCAGGTAGATACTGGTAGAGATAATATTCATGAAGGATGTTGTGGATCCTCTCCAGTCACTGTGGTAGTTCCAGATGATATGCCACCTCTTCGACTTGCCTTAACACCTCGATGTGTCTGATGAACCTAGGAGAAAGCTTACTCCCACTGCAAAACCTCCACTGTCCACACCAATGAAATACCTTTAGGAATATGTGGCCCCCACCCTAGAACTCCAAGGGTCTCCTCCTAGGATCGACACATGACTTCTTCCAATCCTGAGCCACCTTCATCCTATCACGAACAAGATGAACCTTCTCCATCATGCTCTGCACGACCTCAGGTCCAACAATACCTACCTTTCCAACCTATTTATAGCATAATAGTGAATTAAATGGTCTCCCGTAAAAATATTCAAATAGTTCCACGATAATGGTATAGTGTTATTTATTGTTGTAGTCAAACTCTACCAGAGGAAAGTTTCATACCCCTGATCCTTTGATGTCCATAACACATTCTCGCAACATATCCTTCAATATATGGATCATACTCTCTATATCACCATCTATTAAAGGGTGTGAAGAATTGATGAGTAATAGATAGGTGAAAATAGAATGATATAATAACTTTTAGACTTGTGAAGTAAAGTGGGTATCCAGATCCAAAATGAAGGCTCTGGGAACGTCGTGAAACTGCACAACCTCACCCATGTACTTTTGTTCTAAGGCATCTACAATGCTTGATAGATTAACCACTAAGATGTGTGTCAATTTCGTCAATTTTTCCACCAATAACTAGATGTAATCAAATACTCTCTCATATCTAGGTATTCTTGTGTTGACATCCATCGATATCTCCACCCACTTCCAGTCAATAATTTCTAAGGGATCTAATAGACTTATAGAAACATGGTGTTCCACCTTAACCTGCAGACACACATGGATTTTTTCCACAAACATTGCACTACTTGCTTCACTCCGGGCCACCAAAACTAAACTCTCAAGCCCCAAAACATCTTGATACATCCTTGTTGTAAAGTAAAGGACGAGCTATGGAAGATACAGATAACTCCCTCATTCATCGTCTCTAGGACAGAAAAGTTCCCATGGAACATCATCAAATTCTGAAAATCCTCTGACCATCCTTCTTAAGAATAAACCCATCCAAAAAGATCATGCATCAATTTAGCCTTTGAGTTTCCCCACTGAGACTCCCCCACCTTCTATACCTAAGAAGACAACACTTTCATTTAAAATAGACATCCTCTACCATCCTCCACTATCAGGACCATATGTAATGTAACCAACTCTTCCATTTCCTTCCAAGCATCTTATGACTCTCCAAAAACATCCTTACATAACTTACAGATCAAGGAATCAGGCAACATGTTACCCTTTCCTATGGTGTAAGAGATCTTAAATTCGTATTCCAGGAGAAACATCATCCATATATACTGATGCAGGTTTAGTTCTCATTGGGAGAAGACATACCTCAAGTACTTATGATCTGTGAAGATGATAAAGCATTCCATGATGAGGTAATGACACCAAAACAACAGCACAATCATAACCACTAAAAGTTCTATGTCAAGGGTGGTATATTTACGTTATTTTGGTTTTAACTGCCTATACCCATAATAGATCACTCCCAGCTGATGCATAATCACACACCCCAATCCTATAATACAACCATCAAAGAACACTTCAAACATTACCCCTTCCACTGGAAACCATTTCACTAGGGCACTAACCAACATCACTTTCAGATAACTAAAAGCGGCCTATCACTACTCACTCTAGATGAATGTGTGGTATTATCTGGTGAAGGCCATCAAAGGTACTGTAACTCAAGAGATTTTCACCATGAACATTCATTAGTAACATACTAGTCGTAGTAAACTATGAACCTCTACAAAATTATTTGTGTGTTTCCCAAGAAACAATTGATTCTTCCTTCAATGGTCCACTGCTATCCCATGCAGGGACACCACATGTCCGAGGAAGTGCACCACTCGAGTCCAGAACATTCACTTGGATGATTTCGTGTAGAGAAGTTAGTGTTGGATGACCTCCAAAACTATCCTTAGACGCTCAATGTGATCCTCATATGTCCTTGAGTGGATCATGATTTCTTCAAGGAACATGATCATATAAAGGTCTAGATACTCAAGGAAAAATGAGTTCATCAGCTCCATGAACACAGCTGGTGTGTTCTTAATTCCAAAAGGCATGACCAAAAAATCATTATTCCCATTTCTACACCAGAAAGCAGTCTTTGATATGTGAACCTCCATAAACCTCAACTGGTGATATCCAAACTGATGTTAGATATTATAGAACCAACCTTCTCCCATCAACTAATCAAAATAGTCGTCGATCCTCGAGAAGGGGTTACAGTTCTTGACCATCACCTAATTCAGTCTACGGTAGTCTACACACAGCCCGAGACTACCATCTTTATTCCTTATGACCATGACTGGAACACTCCATGGTGATACACTTGGTCGGATAAAACCCTTCTTCATCAGGTCATCAAACTCAATCTACAAGTCCCACAACTCACAAGGAGGAATCAGCTAAGGATACATTGAAACCGGACATGCAATGGGTTGTAAGACTATCCCAAACTAAAAGTCACATCGATGGGGTAGATTCTTGAATTTCTCAGGGAATACATCCTGGAACTTACTAGAAATCCCTAGAACTGCCACCATCTTTGATTCTGCTGATATCACTGCCATCTTAGCTAACCAAGAAACAAGGGGCTCCAAATGCTAGCTTACCTCTTGGAAACCCAATTGAACAAAAAAAGCAACATCTTATCCAGTCATATCTAGGAACCCGATCCTTCTCCCGAAGTAGTCAATAACAATGTGCATGTAAATAAATCATTCGATGCCTAGGATGAAATCATATGGATGAATTTCCAGGGGAGGGGATCCCCACTGGACTTGTGCTACCCCAACATCATTTTTCATCCTCAAATAACATCAAATAGGTTGGTTTGACATCTGACTGGCATACCCAACACCAAGGGAATATAAAGTATCTCTACATCTACACCCAATTCATAGGATAGACCAGGTGAAACAAAGGATTGAAATGCTCTTGAATCAAACAAAGAACATGAAATTGTACTAAACCAACTGATTGTACTGAGAAAAACCTCTAGAACTATTGGAATTGCTACCTCTATAGTGTGAAACTACCCACACCCAACTCTTCTTCCCCTATGTTTTCAATCAACTCCCCGACCATGCCCTGGTCAATTTACCTGAGGAGTGACCTAAGGTTGGCCTCCCACTGCAACTTCTTCTCTCGAAGGGGTAAGGGCCTACATCTATTGCTGAAAAGGTCTGGCGAGAAACTAGTTCTTCTATGGTGGCTGCTGAATCTGCACACCCCCACTGTACTGCACTTTGATGGGGTACTGATTATAAAGATTCTCACACCTTCCTTAGGTATAGAACCTCAGTCCTAGGATCGTTGAGAATGGATGAGGACATGGAGGTGGGAACTGAAACTGCTGAGGCCTACTCCATGCCAACCAAAACCTTTAAGGCCCAGAAGTTGGAGGCATACTACTGACAACCTTCCCCTTTGATGGAATCAATTAGACCCCCTCTCACAGAACACCTCTTATCATGTGAATCCTCTACAAAACTTTATCCTTCTTCTGGACCTCTATATATGTCATTAAAGTGAAGGGAGTAACAACATACTGAAGAGAAGGTCAGATTGCCTCCTCTTAGCATCTTCCGACGAATTCTCATCTGATAAGAGATATGGATTGAAATGAAGGAGATAATTGAACTTTATCCCCAAATCCCTTAACAACATACTCCCTTTATGGGAGGAGAGTAACAATTGATTCTTTTTTTCCTTCATCATTGAAGAAAGGAATTCCATCCAGAACTATATATAGATATCAGTCCACAAAACCTCAACTTCCTTCTTCTCCCCAAGAGAAAAAGTCCACCACTAAAGTGCCACTCCCCATATCTGGATCATAAATAGAGGCACCCAGTACTCTTCCAGAGCTCATATCAAGCTGAAAGAAATCACCTAATCCTCGAGCTAGCACTCTGTCTCCATGTCTGAGGCACTGCCCTCATACTTTCCCAAATCATCTCTCTAGAAAGAATGAAGCATCTTCTACCACTAGTCATCCTAATAATCTCGATTAGCACTCTAATGATCAAAAACCTAAACCTGCTGGACCTCGACTTCCCACACAACCCATGGACGTCTTTTGGGTTCCATAGATGAAAAGAGAAACAAACAATTTCTATGCCTGAGTAGTGTAGAATATATCATTTAAATTTTTTTAAACATTTTAAAACATTTTTATTTATTATAAAAATTCCCAATACACACATAACAGAAAAGAACACAAGTCATTATGATTCATATACCTTTATTAGGGTCTTTACATTACAATCAGTTTAGCCTCACTTGGTCGTTTAGTAAGTCCTGAGTCCTCACATCAGTTCCAGGGGTCCATAAAATCTTATGTCATATCTGGTCTTCCCTGGCCTATATCATGCACCGTGATTGAGTAGCACTATTTTCCGAACATCCCATGGAGTACTTCTCATGCATAACCCCAAACTCCATCATATCTATCAACCAACGGCCTTTAATACCATTCTGTTACGACCTGACTTCTGCATGATGAGGGAAGGGACAAAAAATGACAAACCCCTTCCTTCTTCATGATGCATGAGAGATAATGACCCCCTGAGCCCCACCTTCAATAGGCCCTAGAGTGGCAACTGACACCAATATTATATAATCTCATGTAATATAGAAGGAATTACCCTTTTTATAGAACAAAATCGGAAGATAAGACAGTAAATCCCAAAAAAACTCCAAATAATGAAAAGAAAAGTAAATCCCAAAATCCATTCTAATATTAATTTACCAAATAAACTAATAAAGAGTAAAAGAAAACTCTGAAGGAAAGTGTGAAGAGAAGAGGAATTCAGCATAGACATGTGTCCCAACATCCAAGCTAGTATGGTCCATCACAATCCACAAAGTCCTAATCGAAACCTGAAATCTGTTTTATATACGTATGGAGAGAATATTGGTATACTTAGTAGGGAAATAAAAATCCCTCATTCACAAGTAGGTAGACATCCTAATGTACCGTGAGAAAAATAGAGTTAACCAAAACACCAAGTAAGTAAAACTATCCACCCAGCCTCACTACGACACACTCCATAAATAACCCATGCTATTTAAAAATAATAGTAATAGAAAATCTATATTTGGGTACCACACACCACTTTCCCAATGGTTATTTAAGACATATTATGCATCATACCTACCCCCACAGATCCCACAGCATTCTCACTACCACCCCAAAAACTACCCCATGGGCCATCCCAACCACATATCTATCCCCCCCCCACAAACACATAAGCCACCAAAGCCACACATAACTGCACCTGCAAACACCTGGTCTACAATGTCCACCAACACACCTGATGACAACTGAGGCAGAACAACCAAAACCTGCCTGAAGACACATAGGCCTCATCCTAAAGACACTTGGGATAAAAACTGGCCTACACACACCTATGGAAAAAACCACAACACACACTTCCCAAAGATTTTTAGGCCATAATGAACCTTAGGCCATAAAATCCTGACCGAAGAGTCTTGGGTTACCTTGGAGAAGGATCATAAAAGATATAATAACTATCCACTCAAAGGAATGTTGTGAAAAACACCCTCCCCCATGAAATGGGGGTGTTCGGCATGATGTTGCCAACATGGGTGGTGTTCATATAAGAAAGAAAATAAATAAATTTTATACATATAGATAATCAAGTACTCATCCTATCCTAAGGGTCTTGAAACCAAAAAGTCGCCTGTACATAACCACTCATGCGGTTATTCCTACATGCACAAGTACACCACATCCACAACCAGGAAACATCCCATTTATAAAAAATAGTTCCCCATCGTACTGGTTCTCATTATCATGTTCAAATTATTCCATTTAAAAATTACTTCACTACTCAAGAAAAAAATATTCATAACCATAATCCAAAGAAAAAAATAAAATAAAAACAACCCAGAAATCTTTTTCAGCATTCAAACCTGGTACTCTTGTAACTGACAATATGAAAAGGGATCCGTGAGATCGATTAAAGTGTTGGAACCAAAACTATCCCCAACATAATGGTTCTAAAACATTTACCACCATCTTCACATATCCTCAGATTCCTGAACCAATAACCTCTCAACTAATGATCCCATTTCTCTCTATGTCACCCCATAAGGCATCAAATAGGATGACCATGTATATCACTGGGATAAAGCAAAGAAGTTTTCAGATTTAACCAACACCATTAATTAAGATCCTTCTTTTATTAGTTAACCGGGGTGATCAGACAAGGGTTATGATTCTTTGGGCATCCATTTAATCCACCGTGTTTATGTGAGAAACCAGATTCCATGTTACAGTTATTAAATCAAATGATTTTCTAGAAAATAGAGATTTATTAGTTTGAATGAAAGGGCCACCAACGACCACAATTTTTTTGTTGGCAAGGGATAATATAATTCACCACATAAATATGAAGGTAAAAAAAACAACATCATCCTCATTCCCACCCATTTATTATTTAAATGTACATTTATTATCTTTTCTAGTGTTGGTTTCATCAACGTCCTGAGGGAATATCATCACACCCATTCCACATGATAAACTATAAAGAGAGATGAAGGAAAAAACACCTCCTCAATGATTAAGGATTTATCTTTTTATCCTTTTACTGAGAATTGGGGAAGGCATAACTTACAATAATAGAATACTTCAAGGCTATGAAAGAAGGGATCCAACACGGGAACACGATTTGTCACTAGAGGAAATCATGATGCGCACTAAGGGAAACTAAAATGAAGAAGGAATATTGGATCTAGGATTAAGAAGATGAGAGATCCTAAAATAAGGGAGACCATTTCAAAGAATATAAATGTCAGATCAGGTCTTGACCACATGGATTGGTGGTTTCACGTGTTGAGATTAATTGAGATTTAAAAATTCTCCTCAAAGATGGTAAAGATAACGGGTTTGAGTTGACATATTTTCATTAAATGGAGAAAAACATGTAATAAGGGTGAAACTGGAAAACATTAGAGGCTAAAAAACATGGAAAATGGCGTGACAATAATGAAAGAGATAAATGTTATGGTTATTCTAGGGTCTCCCGACTCTTGGGGGATTTAAAATAACATTCAAGGGTCTTAAATAACAAGGAAGGATATTAAAACAATTTTTACTTTAAAAGATATGTTACTGGAGTGGAACTAGACTATCTTGGAGAAGTTGGGATGACTCACCAATGGAGAGTCACCATCACTCTAGCACCGATGCCATTAGTGACTCTGATTCTGATTAGTGCCTCCGATGCTAATCAGTTCCACCAATGCTGATTAGTCCCACTTTTCGTTCATCGAAAAATATGTAAAACTCCTAACTGAGTCACTAATGGTACATAGGATGCCTTGAACATCGAAGATTGGAAATATAATGGACCAGGAGGGTCCATGCAATTATAATATCTAAATAAACTAATAAATTATCTTATCCTCAGGTTATATTATGAGAATTCATGTTTTACCTTCATTTTAATATCTTTATATATTCATGATTTTAAAAAAATAGAAATCCAATTTATTTTTTATTCAGTCAAAAACTAGTTTTTCTCCCCAAAACATTCCTTATAAAAATGATTCCAAATTTTTTTAGTACTCTATACAATATTTAAAATATAAATTTTCACCCATGTAATATTTAAACAAATTTTATTAAAATAAATCATCACATAAATATCCAAAAATTGTTGTTTTTATTTGGTCAAAAAATTTAAATAAAAATTTCTTTTAACATGTATAGAATAGAAGAATTTATTTTCTTTTATGACAATAATATTTACAAAATATTCTTTTATAATTTTAAAATTCTATTTTTAAAAAAGTTATTTTCAAAATTATTTGTGTTTTAAAGAGTATTTTTTCATAGTGGAAAGGATATTTTCAATAATAAATATTATAAATGAGTTACTAAATATTTATTAAATTATTTTGAAGATTATTTTAAATGAAAATGACAAAAAAATGAATATTATTTTAAAAAGAATTTTCAAAAGAGGAAATGTTATTTTACTCGGGAGAATATTTAAATTGTTTTTGTAGAATCATTTATAAGATCAATGTTTATTTTCAATGAAACTTTTTTTCAAAATGTTTCATGAATACTATGTTTTTTAAAAACAAAATATAAGTTATTTTCATCATGAAATTGGAAAAAAGACCTTTTAGAGTCATTTTCTGTATAATATTAAAACCATTGATGATTACTATGGATTGCTAGGGATATGATCTAAGGATCTCATTATTATTATTATTATTAAGGATTTAGGTTTATGATTTCCTGATGTTTATTAATCCCATTTACTTTTCATGAGTTATAAAATGATAATATTATTATGAAATCCAATTGATTTTATGGTTTATGCTTTGATGAAATGATGAAACAATTATAATTAATATATCATTTACATAGCTCATGATATGATGAATATATTATGAAACCCATTTCATTTAATTTTTTATTATATAGTGAATGTCTTATAATCTTATGGAACACATTAATATGATTTTCATTTTTTGACTTGTGAGTCCTACACCTCCCACAAATGCATTGGGTAATGATTTATATCAAATGAGGTGGATAATTCCAATAGAGGGAGTGAACCTAGTTCAATAAGGGAGATTGTCCACAATGATGAAATTGGGAGTGAGCCTAGAATTCCATGATGGTTTGGGTAGTAAACCCATTTTATGATAATATCATTAACAATTACCCTTGGCTAATATGAAAATGATTTTATATTCTTATTTATATTATGAAATTCTATATATTATTCTAATATTATTCTATCATGGTTCATGTTCATTTATTCACATAAAAATCAAGTATTATAAAATAAATATATTTATTAAATGACTCAATATTGGGATATTTTATATGTTTCTTAATGTACTTAAATTTTATTCCCATGTTCTCATGAACATATGATCGTTTAATTCATATGTTCCTCCCTTGTTTTCCCTTACTATGCTTCAAGATCACATGTTCTTATGTTTCCCTTCTATAGGTTATGAATAATGGTTTTAGGTATGGTATGTTAGTGAAGGGTACTTAAGAGTCAGCCGATTATGAGAAATGTTGAAGATAATTCACCAATATAGTAGTTTTTTTACCATCTATTTCTGGAAACTAAACTATTATAGTCAATAGTCGTATATATATATGTAGTGTATTGAATATTCATATAAAAATATAATGTATATAAATAAAAATTATAGGTTGATATAGTTGGTGTCCGAATAATGATTTAGTTTTACATTGGGAACTATAATGATAAAACATTAGTGAGATTACTATGGTGATGTTTATTGACATACCTATGGAAATGTCTATAGATAGGTATGTTGATCAATAAATGTATAGAAAAATGACATAAAAATATCATAAAGGATAGTTAAATATTTTTCCAAAAAATAGCATCCATGTATAGATACTACAAGTTGATATTTCTCTAGTAAGGAGGTACCTAGGAGTAATTACTCAAAAATGGCGTATTGATCATGACTTGACTATCACCAGGTTAACAACAACTGTCATTAATGTACACATAGTTTGAAATTTATTGGTGATATGATTTATAATGTCACTAAATCTATATGAACATTCAATTTTTTTAAATTGATGAAGACTATAAATGTACTCGGATAAACATGATGATTTACATATTGAAAAGAAGGTTTCATGATTTATATGCCCTATAATTTATTATTCATGATTACATAGTTTTCCATTATGATTATTTTTTCTCACACTATGATTTTTGGTTTTAGTCAAAGGACAGAACCATAAGGTATCATATTTACATTGAATCTAATATAAAATTTAGTTATTATGGGAATCCAAATTGGATGAATACTTGAGATAAGGATATTGTGATCCTTATTAATTAGAAACTATGATATATGATTAACTAGATGATTTTTTTATATTATTACATTGTTATATAATATAAAGATGATATTTTTGGAATTATTATGTGGTAATGAATAAAAACGAATATAGATTTTTCTCCCTACATATCAGGGAGGGGGGGATCAACTAGAATAATATCTTAATTGGACAGTAATATGTTATATATGTGGGAAGAAGCCCATAAAGTAATAAATTGTCAAGGGAATCATTGTATTATGTATTCTGAAAATGATAACTAACTAACTAAATGCACTAACTCAAGAATTGACATATATCCCATGGATAGACCTATTCCATAATAATCATTTAAGTGGATGGAAAAAATAATTTATATATTTGGATTCAAGGAATATATCATAGAATAATTTTTTCAATAGTATATGGGCTGTAAGAATCAATAAACATAAAATAATTATGTTAGTATTGGATGAATATATGTATCCTAGTAATATTAATAAAATATTTATGTATATAATAATGGTGTTAGGATGTTTATAGTTGATTTTTTCTTGGAAGTCATTAAAATGACTTTTGAGGTTTCTCCTCATAGGACATTATCCTGATTATAAATGATTTAAAAGAAACTTATGGGAATAAAAACCTTTGGTTTTGTATACGTGACAATGATTTTTAAAGATTAATTACTTTAAAATATTATTACATATCATTAAATTTTATAGAAACCATTATGTTTTATCTTTTTTTTATGTTGAGGTGATTATAGGTTGTAGTAGACCACTTCAATTGTAGTTGATCACATTATGAGTTTATTAAACGTCATATATGTCAATGAATAATTCCCTCTTCATACAGATTCTATGATAAAAATTATGGAAGAGGTAAGGTTTTACTAAGTACCACATTTAATTGTATCTACTCTAGATCTAACATCTACATCAATGTTTTGAATAATTTTTAAGTATGATATGGATATTAATTTTTGTTTCAATAGTGTGTATCATCCTTATATAATTTTAGATTCTAATAAAACAATTCTGTCCATAGAGGATATTATATGATCTTATTCTGTCAATTTAAAATGTTTTTTGGGATGGAAAAAAATCCATATATTGAGGTTTCAAGAAAAAGTAAAACTTAATTGAGCTTTCAGATAGATCATCTAAAAAACATTTATGGAATGAAGTGTATAACTCCAATGTACTCAAATGAAGTTATATAAAGAATTTTATTTATACCTTAGGAAGATGATGATATTGTAGATAATGTTTGTTGCATTAAACATACATAACAGATAAATTTTTTTGATAGAAATATCATATTGATAATCATAAATGTTAACTAGAATAAAAACTTTTCAGGAATATATTTTTATGAATTTTTCTAGAGAATAAAGAAGGTAATAGTAATCTATTTTTACATTTACCCAATTGAAATAATTTATCATATTGGGATAATATCATATGTATTAGTGCTTCAATTAGACATCTCATAGGTTCACGATGTGCCCTTTATGTCTCTCATGAGAAATTACATACTTAATCCATCAAATATCAGAACATAGAGGTTGTACTATTGGAGAATAATTATTACAATGAGGAGAAATTTGTGGGGAATATGGATTGTATAGGGAATACTCTATGAAATAATTCCACTATAGTAGTCAATGATTTGGGTGAAACCACTATCTTGAGAAGATAGGTGGGAACATGAGGATGTGATGAGGAAAAAGTATAATTAGTTATTGGTACTAAAGTAAGAAAATAATGAGGGGGAATTTCATTTATTGGGGGTAAATTTAAAACAGTGTTATTTTCATAATTATTTTTCAAAAAAATATAAATTTTTTGATAGTTTGTGTTACACAAAACACTGAGATTTTCCTAGGTTCTATGCAACACCATGTTTAAATGAAATGTGAAAACTCTTAATATAGTAACATTTAATATGATATAATCACAAAGATGTTGGAATTGTGAATATGAATATTATTAAATATATTATGAAAAAAATATAGCCTAAAAATTTATATTAAATGAATTATATGATCAAAAAATTAATTATAAATTAAAATAAAAAATATTTGATAATAAAAGAAATCATCTTCCGAAAATCATTCTTTATTCACAAAAACATGTTTTATCTCAAAAAATTTATCAATTTACTTTTTTGATATTTTTTTGGAAAATTTATATATTAAATATTAAATAATATTTTTCAATTCATCTTAGCTGTCTTCCAGTGAAGAGATAATAATTAATCATTTTTTTCTAAAAAAAAACTGATTTTTTCTAAAAAACGGTTCTGTAGCATTTTAAATATATTTTTTAAAATTTTTTTCCCACTTTGAGAAACTACCTTTTAAAAAAATTAACATAATTTTATGAATTATCAGGTCAAAATATTATTTGTATGAATCCATGAATACTTTCTAAGATGACAAACTAGACGATGAATAGTGAAAAATTCATGTTTTTATTAAGATTTATAATTAGTTTTTTTATATTTTAATATCAAAACAATGTTATTAGATTTATATAAATACAAAATTAGTTTAATTATATTTATATTCATCATTTTTGGTTCATTTTATTTATTTATATATTGAATTTTGATATATGTAGTCATATTTAACATTTAATCATTTTAATAATGAAACCTTGCTTTATAATCATGTTTAATGGAGTTATATTAAATTATATTTCTCCACATATATTAATTATATTGTATAAATTTTATATTATATTTCTATCTATAATAATATATATTATCAAATGATGTGAAATAAATTTTTACCCTAATGATTTGTAAAAACAAAAAAATATATTTATCGTAGTTAAGGTAAAAATGAGTTTACTGGGGGTTAAACAAAAGGATTAATGGATAAGAATTTCAAATAAACTATCAAATAGTGATTTAATTGATTTATTTTGACCTTATATATTATATGATTAGTATTTCACCATTTTTGGAGAGTTTTTTGATGTGAAAAATGTGGCTATTCCCTTTTCATTCCAATAATTACAAGTCAATTACTGACCTCACGTATAAAAGGCCAACCCATCTACTATCCTATTCACATGTTAAAAATAGTTTTTACTAGAGAATAAATTATAAATTGAAATAATTAATTATATAATCTAATTATAGAGGCCTCGGTTTTGTCAAAAATTCAACAAGGGATGACTTTTGTTGAATCCCTAAAGAGGTTACATGAATAATATGTAACATTACTAAATAAGAATTATTATTTTATTACTTCCAACACATCCATCAATTAATGTTAAAAAATGATGACATAATAAACCAAGTATCTTCCATATACTGACATTTTTTATATTATGTTTATGACCTATGACCAACTCCTCTTCTACAAAATGTGTTAAAAATCATCATTCTTGTGTATGTCGTACGACCTTGTAGAAAAATCATATTATTCATTTTACATCACAACATAAAATTTAATGATATAATGATATATTAATTATTTATATAATATATTTGTGATTTTATTACATTTATAGGTTAATGATAGGACATGTTACTTTTTACTTTCATTCTAGGTCAACAAAACAACTTTTTTTTGGTTTATGGAAGAATACCTCCTAAAAAAGTGATGTGATTTGGTCACACATTACATATAAGGTAAATAGGATGGGTTTAAATATCATATTTGATATAGAAAAACAAATAAATTATTTAATGGAAATTTATAATTTACTTGTATTCTTTTCATTCATTACATCCGAAGAATGGAAACATATTTCTTGTGTTTCTACAGGCGACCCTCTCCATTAATTACATATTTAATTATTTATCTATAATATAAAGGGATAAATATATATACATAAATACATAATACATAAATCATTTATATCATGGTCAAATGTATATATCATATTGGAATATGATCAAATTAATATGACCAAATACAACTAATCGATACATGGACGAAATAAAAACAAGTTATTTCCCAAAACGTTACTTTAATTTGGAATTATTAATAATCAGGTAACAGGAGGACATAAAAAAATAAATTACGGTTTCATATTTATAATTATTATTCTTTTAAGTAATTATAATAATCATTTATTTTTTATACAGGAGTATTTAATATGTTCAATGGAAGTTGAGACTTATGGGATGGTATTACCGTCACACTTTTATTTTCTCTAAGACACGTGACATGTTCACCACTTATTTATTTTAAAATATTTATATTCAACCTATGAATGAACTTTTTGATTATATTACATAAAATTATTAATATTTACATATTCTTTTTGTAATATCACTTCCATGGGCTTTAGGATTCAAAAGATTCCAAATCAGAGATCAATTTTGTCTCTCAATTTTTATTCCTTTAGAAATATGTTATATTTTACACCAATCATATTTTATGAGGTGTTCATTAATCCCAATTTAATTGTAATATCATGAATTTATTAATTTTTATGATATTTAATGTTTCTTCTAATTTTATTACCACATGGGTCTAACAATTTAGAGTTACCAATATAGTATATATTTAATATTACAGTCTCATTGTTTATCGATATTTTTTAGGATTACATTTATGATAATAATATATTATCATCTATGTCTCAATTAAATATTCATTTTTATATATTTTAGTAATTTGACGAGAAATAATTTTTCCCTTCATTTTCATCTCTATTAATACTCATGTTTATAAAAAAACGTTTCTATGAATAACGATCATTATTTTTCTCTTATGTAATTTACAATTGTTTCATCCAAATAAATTTTTTCCAAAAATTATTTGTTATTTGTTTTTAAAAATATCCAAAATATTTTTTAAATAAAATTTTACCCATGTTTTATTTTTTAAAATAAAATTCTGAAAGTATTATTCATGTCATTTTCCAAGATATGTTTTTTTGGATTTTAATGAAATTGTGAATGTGATATTTATTACTATATACTGTATGAATAGAAATTTCCACCATCATGACAATTAATTTCATTAAACTGTCAATTATAAGTTTTTAGTGTTATTTTTGTATATAATTAATTTCAAAATATTTTATGTTTTGGATATTATTTTTCACAGTGGAGTTGATACATTCTTTAATAAAATTTTAAATTATTGTTAGAGATTCCATTATAAATTTTCAAGGTCATTTAAAAAAAATACTATCAAAACGTTTTATATTTGAAAATGTACTTTTAAAAATAGAAACATTGTTTTTATGCTGGAATTTTTTCAAATAATCCGTTAAAATTTTAATATATTATCTTCATGGAATATATTTTCAAATTTATTTATGAATGTTTAGTTTTAAATATTAACATCCAATGAAATTTATTTTACTGAAAAAATGCACCAAGTGTATTTTTAAAATAAATTTCTATCAATGATGATATACTATGATTTTTCCTATACATTTTCGAGGATATGATCTAAGGATGAAATTATTATTCTATCATTGAGTGACTTATGTTAATTATGGTATGAGTTTTATGAGACATGTTCCATTTCAATGGGATTTGTGATTATAAAATTATTATAGAACCCCTACTTTTCATGGGTTATGCTATGATGAAAAGAATAACAAATTATGAGACTTTTCTATTTTCCAAATGTCATGATTTTATAAAATTTTTATGAAACCCATTTCATTTCATGGTTTATGATATTAATAATGTTATATGATCTTGTGGTACACATATACATGATTTCTATTATATGATATGTGTGACATATATATCCCTCCAATCCATTAGGTAACGATTTATATCTCATGGGATAAACAAGACTATAATGGTGAGTGAATCTAGTTTAGTAATGGAAATTTTCCACTACGATTGTTTTGGGAGTGATCCGTGACTACTATTATGGTTTGGGGGTGAACCCATTCCATTATGACAACCTTGGTAGTGAGTTCTGACTATTAAATAAATTATTTTCTATTCAAAAGTTTATGGAACAATTATTTTTCTTATTACGATTTTATGAATCACATATCAGGTTCACTAATTCCCTTTTGATTCATGTCTTATGGACTACCAATATTTATTCCATGATCCAAGATTATGATATTTGATATACAGGGGATGATTTTGAAATGAAAATCCCATGTTCTCGTATACTTAATCTCTTTTTTGGATTGTGTATCTTTGTTTTTCACCCATAATTAGAATCTAAGATAACCAATTTTTATGTTTTATTTCCCCGTATTATGAATAATGTCTTTACATTGTCTATGTTTATGAAGAGTAGTAATGGGGATGATATTTAGAGGATATGATGAAGATATTTATGCCAATTATATGATTGATTACCCAATGTCCAAAGGCACTAAGATATTACGATCTTTAGACATTTTGGTGTGTAATTGAGTGAATATTAATATAAAAAGATGTAATATCTTTGTATCAAATGCCTAGATATCTATATTCTTGATGATCCCTTATAAAATTATCATAGGTATGGATTTTATTTCAACTTTAAAGTCTGAGATTGAATGTCATCACAGAAAAGTCAAATTCATTCGAAAAAATTGGATGTGATTATCCTTTGAGGGTGAGGTTGATCTCATGGAAGAGTGAATGGGTTTTGTGAGAAGGAAGATGCATACCTCACCCATCAATTGGTTAATTACTATATCATTATTTTGGGGACATCACAAACTTAGACACATTCATTCATGAAGGACTATATGATCATATTCCCAAATGATATTTTGAGAATACCACCATTGATAAATATAGACTTTTGTATTGACACACACTATAAAAAAACACTGATATCTTCATTTTCATATTAGATGTCCCCTATTGAGCTATGGAATCTGGGGGTGAATTTTGAGGTCCTTTGTTTGAAGGTGTTTATTAGAACCTATGTTCCCAAAAAGTTTCTATAGTTTTTATTTTGAAAATTTATTTTGGTAGAATGAGGATTTTTATGATTATCATCACCTTAACCACACAACAATAAAAAAAGTACACACTGTCATTGATTTACTCTCTTTGACTAGTTGTAATGGATTATTTGGTTATTGATGATTGATCTCAGGTCTTACAATCTCCAATTGATGGTTCATGAGGCTGATACTCAGAAGATAAAATTTTGATGTAACTGTGGACATTTTGAGTTCCTACTAATGACTTCCAGTATGAAGAACTCACCATACGTGTTCATGGATCTTACGAACTATATCATCAATCTACACATTGAACTATTTTTGGTTTTATTTTCTATGAAATTATTATGTACATTTTATTAATAGAGGACTATGAAAAACATATGTGCATGGTTGTAGATATACTATGACTACTTCATCACTATGTTATAATCTTGATGTAGTAGTTTTATATCCAAAAGGCTCGTTTATTAGTGAATGTCATTTATGGGAATGGTTAGGCTATACACCTAGATAATATTTATATAGTTCTTAAATGGAGCTACCCAGTATCATAATATATGTAAAAAAATTTCTTGGAATGAAAAGGTACTAGCAGATGTTTGTTGAAGACTTATATTGGATTATATCACCGTTGAGAGTCATGACATAGGAAGGGTAGAATTTACCCGGATCAAGTAGTTTCAGAAATAGTTTGAGGATAATAGTATATGGTTCAACAGTTCCCCTAGATTGATACTATCTACGGTTTCTATTGAGCACATAGTTTTTTGTGATTCTATATGAGATTATCCTAGATGTTTGTTGACGTAGAGGCAAGTAGTTATCATATATAGCTCGATGTATTGCGACCCAAAGATAAGAACTATGAAACAAATAACCAATATAGGGTATAGGTAGTATTTTAACTAAACATGTAGTGTATCTATCTTCATTATGATCATTTGATTCTTTACACATACCAATACATTCTTATGACTATATCAACACTATTAGATCATAGAATAAGATAGAGGGGTTGAATGGACTTCATAAAGGATCATCAAATAGGGATATTCTTTCCTCTCTGAAGGGAAATTTTGGGGCTAATTACAATAGTATGAAGAACCATTATCTCTTTTTTGGGGGGATGCATTTGATTAGTTGGACTATTTTCATCTGATCATGGTACAAGATATGGGCGCATTTTTTATCAGTTAATCGTGGTAAATTATCTAATTGTTTCATCCAATGAGATATGATAAGCTAGGAGACCTATATTTTGATATTATACATCACTATATTTCCTCTAGTAATTCACTAGAATGTTTTTATATAAGATAAGATAGTGTTATTATATTATAAGATTGGGTAGTGGTCCCTACTAAAATATGATAAGGGAAAATGAGGGATTTTCATAATTTTAATTTTTTTATACATATCAGAGTTGAAATGATGTATATGGACCTTTATAAATATATTTTTTTGGCCTAATATGTGGTGCGGGTTCTCCAAGTACTTCTCTAAATGTCTCACAAGTGAGCTAGTAAAAGATTATCCCCATGGATTCATAGTTTTGGTATATCCTCTTGGGATCCTAGAGTATAAATGTGATGGAATATCCATTGTAATTATGATATAGATTTCATGAATTGTGAGATTATGTGATTCCTTTTGGTTGATATTTGATCAACTTTCCATGTTAGTGAAGATTCTTTCCATTAGGGATAAGTGTTTGGTTGAGTGTTTTGGGATGTTGTATATGTGTTATTTCTACTAAATCAATGTGGTAACCATGATGATTTCCCCCCAATTTGAGGCATTATTTACATCATAGTTTTGGATAGACTTATAGATTGCCTTATGGAACTAGTTGAGGACGTGCTCACTATTTTCTCCCCTTGTAGGATGTGTAGATTAAGAGGACTATCCATTTATTAAAGGACATAATAATGGATAGTGTTTTGGAATTTTACTTGATCATGGAGGATCACTTTGTTTTGGTATACGTTTCTTAAAATAATTATTAATAATATAATATCAACACGGAAGATTTTGCAGACATGTATAGGGCACCCTAGTGGTCACCACTATGTAATAATGGGATAATAAATTCACATCCTTCTAGGTATGATATGGTGAATGCTGAAACAGATAAGGTGCATGTGATGTGCGATAGGAAGATGAATGCCTAAAAATAAATTAAATCTTACAAAGGTTTATACAACGATCTATGGCATTCCATCCAGGAGGCCATTTTTTCTAGAGAGTCTCCCCATGAATATGAGTGTGGAGATTTGGATAGGGATTCAGGCTATACCCAAGGATCATCAGGTATTTTGAGAGCCAATATAGGGTTTGTGAAAAGGCTTACAACCTAGGCAATACCCATAGTTGGATCAGATGCATGATGTTTTTATGTGACATAGCAGATCTGAAAAATGCATTCTATTATGAACAATATGGATAGAAATTAGTTGGGATTAAAGGATAAGAAAACCATTATGTAATACCCAATGGTGATCTGGGATTTACTAGAGGGGATCTAGCAAATGCAGACTATTCAAAAAATTTATGTTATCTGGAAGCAAGAGAGCATGTTGGAGAGCTCTTGGGAAAGAGATATCCATATGCAGGGCTGAGTATCCCCACTATTTTTTTTAAATTTTTTGGTGAAAATAATTTACGTAGTGGATTATTTAGTGAATTTTTTTTCCATTTAA
Organism: Viscum album; assembly: GCA_963277665.1. Lineage (NCBI taxonomy): Eukaryota > Viridiplantae > Streptophyta > Magnoliopsida > Santalales > Viscaceae > Viscum > Viscum album. The sequence goes on along the minus strand of OY728165.1, from coordinate 61,935,301 downwards.
TACATTTCAATATATTTAGAAATGTTTTTAATGTTGGTCCTAGAGTCAATGTGTGATGTCCGATTATTGAAGGAATCAAAATCGTTATATTATTTATATTAATTATATTATATCTTGTACTTGTTTCATTTTGTTTATCCCATTGTTCTATAACATGGAAGGAAAATTTGAGACCATTGTCAAAACAGAAAGTGTGGTTTACCCTAGCTGCAACCTATGGTTGGTCAGCATGGGATGACATTAGTGGTAAGTGTTAATAGGGAGTTTAATTATTATTTTTTATTTTAGATTACAATGACAGGAAATCATATATTTAATTTCAACAACATAAATTATATATGTGTCTTTTCATATCCTAGGGATCATTTTGAGGACCAATACATCATTCTTAATCTTTAGATTGGATCTATTATTGAGGGGTGATCAGATAGAGGTGGATCAAGAGTAAACAAAAATAACGGGACATGTAATTTACTAGATAACACATTATTTTCAAAATCATTATAAATAATTATGTAGGACAAATATTCTCTTAGATTCCTCATTTTTTATTAATCAATAATTAATATATAATCTCCTATGGTTTTTATAATCTTCCATCCATTAGATGAGACCTAATAAAATTTTAAAATAATTAATTCAAATACAGGCCTTATTTCACTTGTTGTCACCCATGATGTGTAGAAACAACCTATATATGGGAATGGATTCACTATAAGAGAATATGTACTTATTGTGTAGGGAAAAATTTATGAATTTATTTAAAAGATACCAATATAGACTCATGATCATGATGTCTAGTTTTCATGTGATCTATTTCCTGATGAAAACCAAATATTAAAGTCTCTCTACAATGTATTGAAAGTAGAATTATTGGAACTAAATGAATAACTGGAAGATTTTTGTAATTATTGATCCATTTACCCTACAATTTCATTGTAGGGATCCCCTATATTAATTATGAAGAATCACAGGTCTATGAGCATGTGAATCAATTATAGGTAAAGCACTACCAATACTATATATAAAATGAATATTATACCTTATATTGATATCCCAATTTATCATCATAAAAATGCTCAATACTTTCCATAGATTGATATCTATTCTACATATTATTAATTTTATGTATGGATGGAATCTATTAAAAATATGAAATTTTTAACAAGGTATAAGCACTATAATTTTATATTAATTCCATTTGGATTGAATACTTCATCTATTTTTTGGATCTTATGAATATAGTATTTATAGAATATCATAATAATTCCATTATAGACATTTTTTATGACAAATTTTGATACTCAAAAGGAAATGGCGAGTATAAAATCATTTATCTAATCATTATGGAAACTCTCCTAGGAAATGTGTTTTATTTTAGATTTGTTAATTTTTAATTCTTACTTCATGAATTTTCTCCACTATGACAAGTTTTCAAAATAAAAATGATATTAGATGATCCAACAATGGACAAGTTAGTTATTGAAATTCATATACATATGATCAAAAGAGAGATACATAGTTTCCTCATATTATTAGGATACTGTTATAACATTGATAAAAAAATTCTTAATTAATTATTCTATTAATAATGTTGGAATGTATGTGGTTTGTGTTCATATAGTCAAATAAATTCAATAAATCTTTTGAAGAACTATGTAGAATATAGGTTAATGAATTAATATTGACATTTCCCTTGACCCATGATGGTTTTTTGATATATACTGATTCATAGAATAAGGGACTCATATGCATCCTTGTATATACATATAGAAATTTTTCATAAATATTTGGGTAATTTAAGAACCATGAGTAGAGTTGTTCAACCCATAATCTTGAGTTTAAAAATGTAATATTTATCTAAGTGATATGAAATCATTATCACTATGACAAAAGATGTGAACAATATACTAATCAGACAAGATTAAAATACATTTTTTCACAAAAGGATATTCACAAGTGATGTAGTTGGTTGATATATCTAATCAGGTATTATTAATTATTAATACATTATCACGTTGGGATGGGATATAAGGTGGTGTATGCATTTATTTGTAAATTTCATGGAGTTATAAATAAAACAGGGATTAGAAATTATTTTTATTAATGTATTTAGTAAAGATGGATATTTAAATCATTGGGGATGTTGGAAAATTATTCTTTTTCTCTAAATTTTCAATAACATCATTACTAGAGAATATAAAAAGTTTAGATCTTTAATATAAGAGCATTAAATGAATATTGACATCGTGGACGTTGGTAATTTTGAAGTATTTTTTTCAGGAAGGTGGTGTTATTATATTGGGAAATATAAATTTTTTTCATAAATAACTAAGCTGAAAATGGAATTTATAGATGAAACATATAACTCAAATTTCTATATACACCTAGTTAGAACAATGATTCAGAAGGATTCGATGGAAATTTTTGGGTTGATTATATTAAGAGGGAAATTGATGACTATCAATTAACATGATTCCTTTTTTTTTCTACTATTAACATATGTGAGACAGTATCATAATGGTTTGATATATCCCATCCTAATTATTTTGAGGATATGATATGAAATTAATATGTCATTTTTACTACATTAAGAAAGACTCTAAAGTGAAATATTTCAATATTTGTTATATTTATCACCTTATAAGTCCCTAAACATATTCACTAAAAGGTATGAACTACCTCTCTAGTTCAATACAAATCTATATCAATTGAATTTTTATTTTTCAAGGTGAACCACTTTTAATTGTTTTTGATCAGGACCCACTATTTATATTGATGTTATGAAAAGTCTTTAGAATATTCTCAACAGAACTATTCATTAGAGAAATAATTATCATCCTAAGATTTATAGATATTAATAAAATAAAATTTCAACATTAGAAGAAATATTGAGGCAATTTTCACTTAAATTTCATGATATTTTATATTTTTATATACATATATTGATATAATGGAATAAGAGTTTCTATTCAAGGATTCAAATAGTGCCCCATGAATCAATTAACATGAAAAGGTTTTGGAAACCATCATATTTCAATATGGATTTTGAATGGAATATTTTGGGCCTTGAATTCGTTTAGTGGATAACTATGAATGTTAGAACTTTTTAAAGTATTTTTATGGATACTCAAAGAAAGAGTGTTAGACTAATATACAAAGGGAAGATATGTATTTACAAGTGGGTTATCATGATTTTAGGAAAAAATATTAATATAAGGGTATTGTAATGTTCATTAGAAAATGAATTGAAAATCATTGGAACATCATGAATTTTTTGATTTTTGATTTAATATGAGTTATGGATTACTATTTAAAAATTCAACCTCACATCTCTAAAGTGTGTAAAATGTTCGATATATCATTAGTGATGATTTATATTTCATAACCAACTCATGTCTACACTTATGACAAAATTGAATTGCAGCCTGATCTATCTTAACATGATCTACCGATCTAGACTTTTTACACTAGTGAAGAAGTGTTACATTATTAGATGGATACTCTAGTAATGTTATAATAGAGATATCAAATGATAGAAAAGGAAACATGGGATCCTGAATAATTTATAATAAAGAACCAAAAATATTTCATTATGATATGAATTTTTATAATTGTTGAGGAATAATATTTTTAATTTGGATGAAATGTTACACCTAAGATATAATTATTGTAACCATGGTTTTTAATGAAAATAAACCACAGAACAATGAAAATTATAATATTTCATAGCTGAAAAGTAATGTTCTAAAAAAATTTATTTATTACAATATATATACTATTTAAAAGATAAATTATTAAATATCATAATTTGATTTTGAAAAATTGAACTCCAATTTGAATTCATCATGACAAATTTATCTTTGAGTGTTTTTGATTGTATTTTTCATAAATAGTTTTTTGAGTAAATGTTAAAAAATTATAGTTTTATAAATAATGTCTCTTTTATGATAATTTCTTAATTAATGAATGTCTTGAAGGGTAAAGAAATCATTTCATTGAAATTTTTTTAATAAGTTTTATATTAATGTAAAAAATATATTATTGACCAAAATAATAACTATTTTATATTTTAAAAATATACCTATTTTTATCCAAATATTTTTTGGGTTATTTTATCTTAAACATCTACTAATAAGGTTCCTTCTATTTTTTCTCAATATCAAATAATAATCATTTTATTTATCTTAATATAAATATATATATGGGAATAAAAATTATAAATGATTTTGATATAAAATAAATTTTATTCTTAAAATATATATTTTTATAAATATGGGTTGTTATTAGTTTTTTGAAAATAAATTAGAATTAATTTTATAAAATTATATAATTTATTCATAATGGAAAAGTTAAGAAGAAGTCACTTGTGTTTGTAATTTTTTTACAAATTAAAAGTATTTGAAACTAAATCCTCAAATATATATAAAATAACCATGTTATCTAAAATAGTAGTATTGTATAATACAATCATTCGAAAATAGTCTTTTATGATCCATCACAACTCATCTTAAAAATTTTCACATCACACTAAACATTGTAATGATATTTACAAGTATCAAATATAGTATATAAAACATGTATTAAAGGAAAATATCAAATTAGATTTTTCTCTTGTGTTCTAAAAATATAAAATTTATTTTTCATCAAAAAATTAATCTAAATATGTAAACACATATTGGAGTAAAAATTCAAGGTGTTATGTCTCAATTGGAGAGATAATCATATCTATATAGAAATCACACACTTTTAAGGTTTTTATTAACTAATAAAATGATCCATTACTTAGATCAGGGTTTACAAACACCTATTAATAAATACTACTGGATATATATCCTCATACATAATTCATTATGGGAGTACATATAATAAGAAATATTTATAGAGAGTACCTTATACTCCCTAGTACAGTGCATGATTGATTTCCTTAAATGATATTCAGTATAAAGTAAACCCCATATAAAAATTTAGAAAACCATATATAAAGAGAATTCAATTAATTTGATGCTATAATGAATGAATTTTTATTATTTTTTTTGAAATTTTTTATCTTATCAATGGTCATAATTATATTTACAAAAGACATGAGAAACAAAATATGTTTTATGATTTTTCATTGAAGACATAAAAAAGATTATTTTCTACATATTATGATCATGAAAAATATAAAATATGTGATTTCATGTATTTTGACTTCTGTTTCTCTATCATTAGTTTTATTTTATGATAATATTATCTCAAAAAAATACATTGAAAACAAATAATTGATGTTCTTATAAATATTCTTGAAAAAATTACCCAATAGATCAATCTAATAGGAATTTAATTTTTTTGAGAAACATAGTGTCCATATTATATTTATAAATATAACTGTGAGTTTAGTTCTATTTTCTATTAATTATTATACATAATCATCCATTGTAGTTTCATCCTATTTCAAAAACACTTGTCTAATCTCTTGAAAATATTGCATTCAAAATCACTTGAGATTATGATTGATCACTTGAACATAGGTTCGATCACATACTCTAACCAATTATAAGGTTGTACCACTATCCATCAAATAATTCAAGTGGCCAATTCATCACTTGGATAAAAGTAAGAAAGTATCATATGGTTTCCTTCCATCAGCTTACAATAGATTAGAATCGTATAGAGGATTTTGTTTCACAGTTTGATCGATAAAATAATATGTGATATTTTGACCAATACATGGTTGATTCTATTTGGCATTATAGTAACATTTTCTCATTTATTCAAACAATCAGGTATTATAAGAGATGTTAGAGAGTGATTAAATAGCTACTTCTGAATACATAAGTGTGTTTTCAATCCCCTATAAGTGTGCTTGATCCACTATTCATGATTTCAATCCGTGATTTTTTAAACATATAGATAATTGTGGCTGATTTAGATAAAACATGTGGTCACATAGTTTATCATGTGGTTTATTGAGTCCTTTGTGACGTCCTTAAAATTTGATGCACATATCATGTGGTAAATCCAATAGTTTTTGGATTTTCCACTCCATGGATAGATGGTCAATGATATTTTTTGTTTTTGATTATTGTGTGTTGTGGCATTAAAATATTTTATTATTTTTTAAATAATGTTTTATCTTTCATTAATCAAGTAATTTAGTATTAATAATATAATACAAATTTGAGATTATTTAAATTATGAATTTCATTACTAATCAAAGAATATCACCCATTTTTTATGATCAAATATCAAGGAATAAATAAATAAATAACACATTATGGAATTGCTAAAATACTAGAATCTATTGTGACATGAAATTTTCATTAATTGATAACCATTCTAGTTTATTAAAATGATATATTTTACTCTTCCTTTCAGGATTATCATAGAGATTTAACAATGGAGATAGAGGATAAATAAATGAAGAAAAATGAATGAAAATGAAGAGACAAAATGTAGAAGAAAATGAAGTTTCATTAATGTTTGAATTTTTTTTTTCAATGATAAAAAGGGACTTAATAAAATCCTTTTTAAACTCTAAATATGTAGGTTCTAGAATGGTAAAATGAAAAATGTGTTCGGCCCATTTACCCAAAATAAGATTAGATGGTGTAAGATCAGAAATTTTAATATCTCTTTGAATAATGATACTATGGGGAACAAGTTCGATCTAATGTAAGCATGAGAATGGGTGAGAGGAAATGGTCCCATGGGAGGTGTATTGTGTGATATAGAGGCTGGAGAAGACAAATCGATACATTATGTGGTTGTATATACTATAGAATCTATGGAAGGAGAATGAGATATATTGGGAATATGCAAATTAAGAGTATCCAATGTTTGAATATCACAAAATGTACATATAATGTTCCAAAATCAATGTATCATTAGTTTGAGACTAGGATATATGTTCCATGTTCATAATGAATTATTTATATTTTGACATATACTCATTGATAAAAGGAATTATTTATAATAGCTTCTCAAAAATATATTTAATGCTAAAGTTAAAGGATAAATTGTTGGTCTATTATTATGGAATCAATCTAATTTTTGAGATATTTTTTTGGTGTAGATATATTTTATGTAACACTTTATTGACCAATTTATGACAACCTTACCTTGGGATGCATAACTAATATTTCTCTATGAAGGACCCCGGGACACCCTGAGAGGGGAGGGGTGAATCAGGGTGACCACTTTTTCTTCTAAAGTGATGGATCTTGTTCCCATGTTGGTAGGAACTTGTTGAACCTGTTTGATGAATATGATTAGAAAGCAAGCATTCATAAGCACAGAGAAGACACAACTCTTTTTACTTTGTTCACCACTAAGGGCTACGTCCAAGGAGCATACGCCGACAGGTTGTCGGTCGTACCAAAATCCACTATGCTTCACTAGCTGTAGATTACAAAAGTTCGGGTACAGTCACTCTGTCCCAGGCTCACTGCCTTTACAAAGGTTCAGGGATAGCCCACTGCTTCCCTTGGGTCACTCCCGTTGACTCACCCTGGCTCACTGCCATTGGTGAAGTCTCACTCAGTTTATAGATGTGAAGGTCTCTTCAATTGATAGTCATGAATTTCATTATCTCCTATTCAGCATGAGACTTTGCTTGCATCAGAGCCCTGAGTTAATGCTCTGTTAAGTTCCAAATTCCAACCACTGAGGAAACACCCCTTTCCCTTGTTCACAGGGCAAAAAACCTTTGGAAAAGGCCTTCGCAAAGTACCCTACTTTGCAAGGCTCCCAATTTTGAAAAGCTCAGAGAAGACTTCACAGAGCCCCTGCCATTTCGCGAAGCTCAATCGCGAAGCTCAATCGCGAAGCACTATCGCGATGCTCCAGCCTTCGCAATGCTTGGCTATCGCGAAGCTCCTTCCTCTTCGCGATGCTCACTGAGCCAAAGCGGGGCGCACGTCTTTCGCGGAGCCGGAATAGCCGCCGCGAAGCTTCTCTTTCGCAAAGCACACTGCCTTCGCGAGAGACCTTTGCGAACTGAGAGCAAAGGAATTTCTCTGAAATTCTCTCTGCTTCTCTTGAGGGGGTCGGCCTCTATTTATAGGCGATTCCACCGACCCTCGTCCCTTCCACGCGAAGTCAATGCCACGTCATCTCAAATCGCGAAGTTCCAAAGTTTCTGCCAGAAAACTGTCCAAATCGCGAAGCTCCATGCCAATCTTTCGTTCGCGGAGTTTGACGTAGTCGCGAAGAATCACCGTCAACAAACCTTCGTGACAGCGCCGCGAAGCTCCCTTCGCGAAGCCCAACATTCATTCGCGCCTTCGCCGCGATGCTCCCTCGCAAAGCCCTTCATCACCGCGAAGCTCTTCAACTCTGCCGTTCGCAAAGCTTTGACGTAATCGCGAAGACTCACCGCCTCCATTCTTCTGGTCTTCGCGATTTCTAAACCATGCATCCTCTCTTCGCGAAATTCATGCCTTTGCCATATAATAACATGATCTTCATGGAAATCCTATTTTCGCGATGCTCACCAATTTCCAGATTTTGGACCCCAAAAATTTGGCAAACACTAGGAAACGACGCCACCTTCAATACTGTTGTCTACTTGAAAGGTATGATCTCTTTGCTGGAATGCGAGCCGAGCTTCCATTGAGGATTTACAACAAACACAAACCACACTCCAAAACATGCATAGAAGACCATGGTTCCAACAATCACCCCGTTTGGGTTTGTTGGCAATCAGAAGAAAAATTCCATAGATCTCCATTAATGTGAAAACCAAAAACCGCAGGAATCAACCCAGCCAATACTCTAAGTCTACGTGAGCAATGCTCGGTGTAGAAAACAAGATAGGAGGCTTGAATTGGGTTCCACTATTTTTGACTTGGGTCCCACTGTTTTCCTTCTCATTCTTCTCATCACAGAAGTTTTCCTGAATGTTTTCTTCTCCTTTCTCCCCCATTGACTATAAATCCAAAGACCAGTAAAATTTTCACGTTCAGCGCAAACCACACTACCCCTAGAAAGTATCTCCCCCATAAACCTGTAACATATCCATAAACAGATTAAAACATTTATAACAAATGGGGAGAGGGGAATTCCGTAACCTCCTTATGCACTGGGAGGTGGTCGAACTCCGAGGTTCAACTGATGCTTCTGAAACACAACCGCAGACAGTGGCTTTGTCAGAATATCGTCCACTTGCTCATCTGTTCCCACATGATCCAATCTAATCACGCTTTGCTCAACTTTCTCTTTGATAAAGTGATACCTGATTTCAATGTGTTTTGTACGAGAATGCTGAACATGATTCTTCGTAAGATCAAATGCGCTCTTATTGTCACAGTAAATCACCATTGGTTTCGTTACCTCATCGCCAATGTCAGTTAATTGCTGCTTCATCCATAGCAGTTGAGTGCATGCCTTTGTGGCGGAGATATACTCAGCTTCAGCAGTACTAAGAGAAGTACTTTCTTGTTTCTTTCTCAACCAGCCAACACATTTCTGCCCAATATAGAAAGCTCCACCACTAGTGGACTTTCTGTCTACTACATCACCAGCCCATTCAGCATCAGAAAACGCTGATAATTCACTGTCCCTGCCTGCAGAAAAAAATAACCCGAAGTTATGTGTGTCTTGGATATACCTCATGATTCTTTTTACTGCTGCCATATGTTCCTCCTTTGGATTACTCTGAAAGCGGGCTGCAAGGCATGTTGCAAAGACAATATCTGGCCTTGTCACTGTCAGGTACAGTAGTCTTCCAATGATCCTCCTATACATGGTGGGATCAACAGAGTTCCCATCCTCATGCTTTCCAAGTTTAGTTCCAACTGCAATTGGAGTTGACATTGGTTTGGAGTCTTGCATATTGAACTTTTTCAGTAACTCTCTTGCATACTTTTCCTGAGAAATGAAAGTGTATTCCTTCTTTTGAATCACTTGCAGCCCCAAGAAATATGTGAGCTCCCCAATCATAGACATTTCAAATTCGGATTTCATGTGGTTGGCAAATTCATCCACTGATTTCTGCCTGCTGCCACCAAATATGATATCATCAACGTAGACCAGAACCATGAATTGATCTTTTGGAGAATTATTCACATAGATATTGTGATCAACTCCTCCTCGTTTGAATTCCAACTTCATGAGATATGAGTCCAGCCGTGAGTACCATGCCTGTGGTGCCTGCTTCAAACCATATATGGCTTTCTTCAGTTTGCAGACCTTTGTTTCATCAGTACCCAAAACAAAGCCCACTGGTTGTTCAATGTAGACTTCTTCTTTGAGTACACCATTCAAGAAAGTTGTCTTGACATCCATTTGATATAATTTATATCCTCTTTGGAGTGCCATGGCAAGGAAAAGCCTGATTGACTCCAGTCTAGCCACTGGAGAAAAGGTTTCTTCAACATCAATGCCTTCAATCTGAGAGTATCCTTTACATACCAGTCGTTCCTTGTTTCTGATGAAACTTCCTTGCTCATCAAACTTATTTTTGAAGATCCATTTGGTACCAATCACGTTGTGACCTTCGGGTCTCTGGACAAGATCCCATGTCTTATTCTTGTCAATCTGATCTAATTCATCATTCATGGCTTTCACCCAAGATTTATCTTTTGCAGCTTCTTCGAATGAGGATGGCTCTACAACTGATAGAAATGCAGACTGCGTGTTATTCCTCATTCTCCTTGTTTGAGTGGGTGCACTTTTGTCCCCAATTATATTGGATGGATCAATCTCAGCTCTTCGATTTCTCCTGCGAGGTTCAGTAGCAATTTCTTCAGCAATAGTTTCTTCTTCAGATTCTTCTTCTGAGTCAACATCATGATGTGACTGCTGAGTGTTTTGAACAACTTCATCTAGTTCTGCACTTGTATTTTCTTCACGTTCACATTCTTCCTGACTTTCTATCACATCAGCATATGACGTCCTTGAGGCATTTGTGGTTTTCTCTTCAATTATCTTAACATAACTAAATTCCACAATTCTTCCCAAACGATTGTTGAAACATTTGTAGGCTTTTCTGTTCATTGAGTAACCAAGGAAAATACCTTCATCTGCATTGTCGCCATATTTCCCTTGATTTCCTTCTTTGTCCCTGATAAAGCATTTACTTCCAAAGACACGAAAGTATTTTAGAGAAGGCTTCCGTCCATGCCACAATTCGTATGGTGTCTTCGTCTCACCCATATAAAGTCCTGTTCGATTCTGAATGTACACTGTAGCTTGAACAGCCTCTTTCCAGTAATGTCGTGGAATACGACTCTCAATCAGCATAGTTCGTGCCATGTTGTTCACCTGTCGATTCCTACGTTCAACAACTCCATTTTGTTGTGGAGTTCTCACAGCAGCTACCTCATGTTGTATCCCATGCTTCGCTAGATAATTCTCAAATTCAATGGACGTGTATTCTCCTCCGTTGTCAGATCGCAACACTTTGATTGTTCGTCCAGTATCATTCTCGGCGATTCGCCGATATGTTTTCATGCAGTCAAGGACTTGTCGTTTCCTGTGAATGACCATCACACATGCCATTCTACTGTAATCATCTATGAAAAGGAAAAAGTTCCTTTCTCCTTGTGTTCCGGCAACATTTATTGGACCACAAACATCTGTATGAATCAGATCAAGAAGGTGAGACGCCTTTTTCTTCTTTGGCCGATATAAACTACAGACCAGTTTCCCACGAATGCAAGCATCACAAGATTTTTCACCCTCACGCTTCAGGTTGGGGATGTCCATGACAATTCTCAATTTTGATATTTTCTCCATGTCTTGTTGATTGATGTGTCCCAATCTCCGATACCACAAATTGTTTTCTACTTCAACAGTCATGTAACATATATTTTCTTCACTATCAACCTGATACAAGTTGCCTTCTGTTCTGCATCCCTTCATAAGTGAATTGCCGGTTTTTCCCTTGATAGTGCAGCCTTTCTGATTAAAAGTAACTATAAGTCCTGAGTCACAGAGTTGACTCACGCTGAGGAGATTATGACGTAGGCCATCTACGTAAAGGACTTAAGTCTTCTTTAGTTCTCCATTAGCTAATTGGGTACTTCCACTCCCTTTGATTTTCAGAGCCCCATCATTACCAAATCTTACTGTACCATCAACATTATTTATGATATTCGTTAGTAGGCCGACATTACCTGTCATATGAGATGAACAGCCGCTATCCAGAATCCAGGTACTTCTGTTCTTTGTAGCTTTGAGGGCTACCTCAGCAAGGTTCGATTTCTCAATCTTCTTCATTTCCTTCCATGAGACATTAGATTGAGTATATAGAACTGATGGCCTTTCAACTATCTCTTCCGCATAACCAGGTTCTTCATAGTCAAAGTATTCCTTGAGAGGTGAGAACCTGTTTGAAAGAGCAACACTGTCTTGCTGATGAGACTTGACTTGTCTTGAACTTCGGTATGAGGTGTCTATGTCCCTTCTCTGACTGCAATTAATGGCCTTATGACCAAAGTTAGAACAACGAAAACAATATCCATAGAAATTATTTCTTCTATAAGAATTAGGATATGAGTTTGTTCTCCTTTGTTGAGCATCTATATCTTCTCCATTCAGATAGCTTCTTGCCTCTTCACAATAAGACATGGTATGGCCCAGATAGCCACAGAACTGACACTTCATGAGAGAAAATGTCTTCCCACTTGAATTTCTCCTTATACCTTCTTCTTTGGGAGAATAGTAAGACTGTCTGTCATTTTTGAAAGTTTGAGGATAATTTTCAAGTCTCCTTTTAGTTTGGATTGAGTGTTCCTTTTTCAGCACTCTAGGTAACATTTCAACATGTTCAACTTTCATCTTATCTTTCTTTTGGATCTTTTCACTTCCAGTAGTTGATGACTCAGCCCCACAGCCAATTCCACTCTTTCCCATGTAAGCAGGTCTTTGATCACTCAAGATTTTTCCAACCCCATCTGAACCACACTTGGCTCTTGCTAGTAATTCTGCATCTGAGAATCTTCCGAACTGTGTTTTCTTCCTCGATTATTTTGGAACTGATTCAGACTCCAGTTTACTCTTTAGAGTAACTACTTCCTCCTCAAGACCATCAGTAGTCTTGGATTTTTCATCCAGTCTGGATGTGAGATCATTAATGACCTTTGTCTGCTCTTCAATTCTCAGCTTCAGATCAACTACATCATCATTGCTTTCAATTATTTTAGATTGTACCTTCACAAATTCTTCCAGTCTTTCAATTTCAGCTTCAAGTTGATCAACGTATTCAGTTGATTCTTCTACAATTGATTTCCACTTATTGCAGCTCTTACATTTAATCTTAAGAATACTAACTTCATCCTTAAGTTGCACATCAGGATCTACACAAGTTCTCAGTTGTTTTTCTCCATCAGTATCTTCTGACTTTTCAACAGTGGCCATCATAGAAGCATGGTTCCCAGTTTTGAATTCTGGTTCTTCTTCATCACAGAATTCATTGTCATATTCTTCCTCTTCACAGACAAAACTCTTCCTTTTCATTCTCTTACCATATTTGAAGTCTCCCTTTTTGAAGAACCTTCTCTGAGGCTTCTTGCAGTTTTCATCTTCACTGTCATCATCATTGATATTCTTCAAGCACTGGGAGGCAATGTGCCCAACTTTTCCACAACGGAAACATGCGAGAGGTAACTTCCCTTTGAATTTCCCTTTCCCCTTCTGGAACTTCTTTGCAATGAGAGAAATAATTTCTTTCCCTTCGTCATCATCACTGCTACTATCCTTTGAGATTTTTAATTTATCCATGGCCTTGAATGCCATTTCCTTGCTCACCCGAGTCGTAGCATCTTCTGGTTTGACATTCATTTCATATGCTACCAAGCTGCTCAGTAGATCATCTAGAGAAAGTTTGGAAATATCTCATTCCTCAAGGGCTGACACCTTTGCATTATACAGAGGTGGAAGTCTTCTTAAAATTTTCTTTACAATATCAATGTCTTTTATTTCTTCGCCTAAACCCCGAATTGCTCTAACCACTTCCGTAATTCGATTGAAGAAAGAGTCTACATTCTCGTCTGGATGCATCTTCAGATCATCAAACTGATTGTGTAGCACTTGTAGTTTTTCCTCCTTCACTTTACTATCTCCTTCATAAATATTCTCAAGTTTATCCCACATGGATTTTGCTGAGGTTCAATTCATCACCTTTAGGTAGATCTGATCAGAAAGGGCTGTAGTGAGAGCATTCTGTGCTTTAGCATCCGCATCAAGAAGTTTCCTGTCAGTTTCAGTCATAGCCAGGCATGTTGGATCAGTGACTTGTATTCCTTGCACAGTAGAAAAAATTACTTCCATTCCAAGAGATCTTAGATGAGATCTCATTCTGTTCTTCCAGATCTGGAAATGGCTTCCATCGAAGTGAGAAATTCCCCTGACATTGACTGCGTTTTCCATGACAAAGAAGGTCGGATTCAACACCAGCAACCTCCCTCTGATACCACTTGAAGGACCCCGGGACACCATGAGAGGGGAGGGGTGAATCAGGGTGACCACTTTTTCTTCTAAAGTGATGGATCTTGTTCCCACGTTGGTAGGAACTTGTTGAACCTGTATGATGAATATGATTAGAAAGCAAGCATTCACAAGCATAGAGAAGACACAACACTTTTTACATGGTTCACCACTAAGGGCTAAATCCAAGGAGCATACGCTGACAGGTTGTCGGTCGTACCAAAATCCACTATGCTTCACTAGCTGTAGATTACAAAAGTTCGGGTACAGTCACTCCGTCCCAGGCTCACTGCCTTTACAAAGGTTCAGGGATAGCCCACTGCTTCCCTGGGGTCACTCCTGTTGACTCCCCTTGGCTCACTTCCGCTGGTGAAGTCTCACTCAGTTTAAAGACGTGAAGGTCTCTTCAATTGATAGTCATGAATTTCATTGTCTCCTATTCAGCATGAGACTTTTCTTGCATCAGAGCCCTGAGTTAATGCTCTGTTAAGTTCCAAATTCCAACCACTGAGGAAACACCCCTTTCCCTTGTTCTCATGGCAAACAACCTTTGTAAAAAGGGCTTCGCAAAGTACCCTACTTCGCAAGGCTCCAAATTTTGAAAAGCTCAGACAAGACTTCATAGAGCCCCTTCCATTTCGCGATGCTCAATCGCGAAGCACTGTCGCGATGCTCCAGCCTCCACAATGCTTGGCTATCGCGAAGCTCCGGCCTCTTCGCGATGCTCACTGAGCCAAAGCGGGGTGCACGTCTTTCGCGGAGCCGGAATAGCCGCCGCGAAGCTTCTCTTTCGCAAAGCACGTTGCCTTCGCGAGAGACCTTTGCGAACTGAGAGCAAAGGAATTTCTCTGAAATTATCTCTGCTTCTCTTGAGGGGGTCGGCCTCTATTTATAGGCGATTCCACCGACCCTCGTCCCTTCCACACGAAGTCAACGCCACGTCATCTCAAATCGTGAAGCTCCAAAGTTTCTGCCAGAAAATTGTCCAAATCGCGAAGCTCCATGCCAATCTTTCGTTCGCGGAGTTTGACGTAGTCGTGAAGAATCACCATCAACAAACCTTCATGATAGCGCCGCGAAGCTCCCTTCGCGAAGCCCAACATTACTTCGCGCCTTCGCCGTGATGCTCCCTCACAAAGCCCTTCATCGCCGCGAAGCTCATCAACTATGTCGTTCGCAAAGCTTTGACGTAATCACGAAGACTCACCGCCTCCATTCTTCTGGTCTTTGCGATTTCTAAACCATGCATCCTCTCTTCGCGAAATTCATGACTTTGCCATATAAAAACATGATCTTCATGGAAATCCTATTTTCGCGATGCTCACCAATTTCCAGATTTTGGACCCCAAAAATATGGCAAACACTGGGAAACGACGCCACCTTCAATACTGTTGTCTACTTGAAAGGTATGATCTATTTGCTGGAAAGCGAGCCGACCTTCCATTGAGGATTGACAACAAACACAAACCACACTCCAAAACATGCATAGAAGACCATGGTTCCAACACTCTATCCATATCATTCTACTTTTAACTATGTGTAGCAACATCACTTTTCACATTACTCATGATATCCATCACAATATCAATGATATTATGAATTTCCGGAAGGAATAATATTATAATTAGACCATTATTAATATAGTCATATAAAGGAGGATATGAAGCTGAGGAAGAGGGTATAGATGTAATTGTAATTACTGAATGGTACCACTTATCCATTAAAGAAAACATGCCTTTCAAATAAGATTATAGGGGTCATATACGACCTCTACAATACACCATCTTATTTTAGAAGCTCAAAATCAAACGATGCATAATATCTATCATCAGGAACAACTTCTACTAGATTTAATTTCGTACACTATAAATTATTAAGGATAAAAATTCATATAGATCACTAAAAATGCTCCCAATTAATACCTAAGTGAACATGTTTCAAAACATAAAAACTTCTATTTTTAAACTGAATGATGTATGTATAAGAGATTACTGAAGGTGAAGAAGAAGTTAAATAATTTTGAGAGAGAATACATTGAGTTTAAGTATGCTAAAGAACAATTCCTATAGTGTTTTTAATAGAATAAGTATCAGATGAAGAACTAAAGTCACTAAACTCATGGGTTTATATTAAATGTCATCTTTAGAAGAAAAAATACTATGGGGTTTCTAAATTTATTTATCATAGGTATAAGATTCTTCATCTTAATCACATGTATCCAATAAATTTTTTCTATGGGACTAATCATAAACATGTCATCCAAATACTACTTTTTTGATACAATTCGAGGAGTGGATGTTGTGGCTAGGATATGTAATAGATCAATTGAGGGATTGACCTACTCTACATCTGGAGAAGAAATTATTATCTCACCAAGATTTACACCCATTAAATAATCTATAATAGTATATCCATTAGTTGTAGATATATTTCCATCACTGTCATCATCACAATCCATATCATCATCATGGTAATAAGGGGATAAATCAATATAAAAGAAAGGTTTTTATGTTATAGATTCATCTATCGAAGTTGTGGAATAAAATATTGGAGTTACCCTTTTATCAAACATCAGTGGACTATCAGAAAATATATAATCCCATTGTCACACTGTAAATCATGGAGTATAGTTCAAAATAGAATAGATCTAGAATTTCCTCCTTAATAGTTACAAATCCTTCTTTAATGGAATCATATATAACTAGAAAATTGAATTCCCTTGGATCTTATTGAGCTGGATATCCACCCAAGATTTATTCATAAAATATTCTAGCCTCCTTTAGTTATATATGTAGTTATTTGAATACCATATTCATTATATGAACTTTTTTTCATAAACAAATTCTTTTGGATCTGAGAGTGGAACAAATATAACACTCGTTGGAGAAGTGTACATCATTGGATTGAAGATTCAATAAAAATTTTCATAAACCATCAACTAATATTTATCCTTTTAAAAGTAGAATCGTATAAACAGATACTACCATAAAATTAGGACATAATTACTACATTATGAGAAATATTATTCTATATAGTGATAACAAATATTAACATGTGGGTATTTATGTGAATTCATTCATGATTATTATTTACATAAATCTTATATATGCCTTATTATGAATCTAGGTAGACTTTTATAGATATCATATACAATAAGATTGATAAATAATTGTTCATTATATCCAAATGAGATTATTAATCACTTTTAATTGTAGATTTAGTGTTTAATGGTCATTATTTAATATCCTACACTCACTACATTGTTAATTTTAACTCATCCTTTTGTGGGTTCTGTCATTAGAATTTTATTTAAGAACATTTCCTAGTATAAAATGTGTATTATTAGAAGTTTACAGACTATAAAAATCACCATATTCACCCAAATCTTGAAATCCTAAATAGTATACACAAAATTCAGAAGAAAATTCACATTCATGACCATATAAAATACTGATTATTATATCTTCCCAATATCCAACTTCAAATACCATGGTAATTATGAAAACATTCACCAAGAGTGAATTGAAAGGGTGAATCTCATCAAAGAAACCAACACATCTGTCCCTATAGAAGAACATATATCACAATTGGAAAATTACTAGACTATATCCTCTCTACATTAACATCCTTTTTATGCATGACATCCTCAAAAATAATAACGGTTTTTGTAATTTTATGAGGTCTAATCAAACTTTCCTTTACTATTTTATGATAATTCAATGATTTTAGATTATTTTCCTGAAATGAAATCTTCATCTTGACCACTCATGACATTGATTTTTCCCTTCAAAAGGCAATAGTTTCAATGAATGAAGGTTCATTTTAGAGTTCACGTCAATATTGATGGGAGTGCAGTGAATCAGATTCTAATTTTAGATATTTCAAAATTTATTGATATTCATAAAAATAACATATACATAAATAAAAATGAATATTTATTAATTTTATAAATTAATACAGAATATTTAAAAAAATATGTAAATAAATGAATATACTATCTAAAAAACATGTAAGTATATATATAGATATTTTTAATAATATTAGAAATAATATTAAAAGTTTAAAATATAATATAATACGTATAATTAATCATTCATATCTCAAATTTTATATAATTTAGTCTCTCATAATTCATAGGATTTTTCAATATTATTTCAATATAATATAACACCATGATATTTCAAAATAAGAACATCTTGTTCGATAGTGTATATTACATGAAATATAAATCTAAGGTGAAAATATATCACCCTGAGACCGTGGAATGATTTTTTAAAAAAAATGCATCTCATTGATATTTTTTGATTCTTGAAACCCCAGGTTTAAATGAAATACAACACTTTATAAAATTATTATTCTTTTTACATGAAAATTATATCCTAGCAGTTATGTTGGTGTGTATGAATAGTAAGAAATAAAATATGAAAATTATAAGTTTAAAAACATTATCTAATTTATTTAATGTTTCTATATTAATTTAAAATAAAATTATAACAATATAAAAGTAAAAAATATGTTTTATAAAAAATCATATTTTTCTAAAAGGTTGTCTAGTAACACAATTCTAAATTTATATAAAATAATTTTTTTCCTCTTTATAAAAATTTATTATGAAAAATAATATTATTTTTTGAAATCATGATTTTAAAATTATCTTTTGGTGAGTTATTTGTAATTTTCTAAAAACATTAATAATTTGTGAAAATTATTAGTTTTATTAAAAATTCAACATTTTTATTCATCGAATTTAAATGATACCTTTTTTTTGGATTTAAAATATTTGTAAGCGGTTTAAAATTTTCTCTTTGAAAAGTCGTTTGTTCATTATACCTACGCCATTAATATTAAATTAAAATCTTCCAATCATGAGAGTAGAAATTGAAAAAATAATAATTAATTCGTTTAAATGATAACAATTTTTAATGTATATTAATTTCAATATAATTTTTTACAATATTTAATAGTAAAAATTGTATAATGTCATTATTGTGGTTATGGTGGAAATTTATTTATCAACCGTTAAATGAAAATAATAATGAGTAAAATGGACTATATATTTGACTAAAACCAATTGTATGGATTTAATTTTTACCTATCACCTTAAAATTTCTACAAGGGAATATTTTAAAGCTTTTTAGACTATTAAAATATAGGTACATCTTTTTCCATTCATAAATTACAGGTGTGCCACTAACCTCAATTAGATAAGGCCACTGACACTCCACTATACTTCACACATAAAAACCATCTAGTTTATAAAATAACTTTCGAAATGAATTCATTATAACCATTCCAACATCTTATAGAAAATTTAATGATCATAAATATAATCATGTAATGCTTTTTGATAAATATAATTAGGTGTTCTGAAGAAGAGGTAAGGTTTTTTTATATGAATATTTGTTATACATATTATTATAAATAATGAAAATATTGAAAAATTATGAGAATATAATACCAATAATATATTATATATATTTTTTATAATTTATATTTTATAACCTTTATCCATTTCGATTTCAACAAATAGTATGCCAAATCATCTTTTACGTTTACAATGAACTAACACCTTGAGAACGAACATAGTTCAATTTCCAAAACCATATTTTAAGGTATTATAAAATAATGGATTGGATACATTTATATTATATTTATGAAATTATAAAAAATTTATTTTATAATATCACATATTCCTTCTTATATTACATTCTGCGGGGGATACAATGACACCACTCATGTGTACGGGGGACTACCCCCTCATAGAGCGATGTGATTTTTTTCTCGCTTACAATTTATATTGAAGGTATAAGGAATAAATTTAATTAATATATGTTATATATATGAATTAAAAAATATTTTATAAATATAATATCACTACAAAAATTTTATCTTCTAAACCATTGTTAAAGAATTATTTTTCTTGGGCATAAGTGTGGACTACCACCTCCACCTAGAGATGTGAAATGAATTTCATTTTATTTTCCCACTGATGGTATTATTAATGATTCAAATTAATATATATATTATATAAAATTATAATATTTAAATCTAGGAGGATCAATATTTCTATTATTTCAATCCATCGATCAAGAAAAATGGAAACAACATTGATGCATCCGTAAAATATTTCATCTTAATGAAAGATGTAATACATTTTATATATCTATATTTTATATATTACTATAATTAAATATATAATGAATGTAAAATTAATTTATATAATGGTTTAAATTCTGTAGATGATCTAACCAATTTCAAATTAAAACAACTATAATTCTTGAACAAAAAATTACATTATAAATGAAGAAATTTTTTTCTGAAACAAATACATTAAAAATAATTTAACATAAACAATAAATAAAATAAAAATATTAAATAATATATGATACATATATATATATATATATTTATATTTATGATTATTTGATGTATTTTTATAAATTTATATTTATCATATATTCTGTTTAGACACATACGAAGGAATACAAACAAGTGGAAAGGGTTTCTTGTCCCTCTATTAATTATATGAGAGATAAACCATATTCCAAACTTATACCTTTATGTGGTGTACATAATACCCCTATGGATATGTTATATATTTAATATATTTCCCTTCATGTTATTTAGTACTTTTTATGATGTTATTTATTTATTGCGTCTTATGATTCAAATGTTACCATTCTAGTAAGGGTTTATATCACAATCTCATCATTATTCAATTTTTTTGTTTACGTCATGCAGGTGGAATTATTTGATATATATATATATATATCATAAAAAATATCTTTATATCTAATTTTTTTTATTCATAATCATTTTAAATTAATTGTAAAATTTTACAACTCTACTGTACTTAAAATGATTAAGAAACTAATTTTAAGGAAATATAACATTATTTCTCTCTTCTATTAAAATCATTATCAACAAAATCGATGTTTTCTAAATATGTATTCAAAAATAATTTTTCCTTTGAAAAATTAATTATTCTATATATTTTTACCTATTTTTATAATATACATTAAATTAATAATGGAATATCTATTTTTTTTAAACGAGGCTTCTTTAGATTTTACTAAAAAATATAAATAAATATTTGTTTAAATATGTATTATATAATTGAAATTTTCCTCCACCATTCCCATAAATCATGTAAAAAATTACCTACATATTTTAAAATGTTATATTCATATAATATTACTTTCAAATAATTTTTGAATTTTTATTTTTAAAAATATTATTAAATTGAAAATTATATCTCATCAAAAAATATTTTAATACAATTTTTATGGTATTTCCAATCATTAAGGACATAAACAATTTATTGTAAAGTTGATCCAGTCTGAATATGTTTAATTTACGGAAACATTAGTATTTCATCATATATATTATAATTAGTTTAAAATGGGATGTATTACTTTATTACCATTTACCATATTTTTCTGCAAGGTTTATGATTATGTTTATTGATTGTGATATGTATTAAAATATTGTATTTTATTTTTTCAATAATAATATTTATATTTTTAATTTTTCACCAATTAAAAATGAGTAATTCATTGAAAGTTTTATGTAATGGGTGGGGCGTGGAATTAGATATCCCATGATTGCATCGACAGGTCTCTTGAGAAAAATTAGAATGGGTATTAGGGTAACCAAATACCAATAAATATAACATGTCATGGAATGAGTCCTTCTATATTATGAATTTTTGGAATAATGTGATGAAAGTTAATATATAATTTCTTAAATTATGAATTACATAATTATGAAATTTGTCATTTATATACCATGTGATTATTCAATTAGTTAGAATATAGGTTATTATGTTTCATGATCACATGGATATTTATATGGAATTATTTAATCATTATTTATTCAATCCATATTATGATCATGATATTTTTGAAATGGATTGTGTTTTAGTTTTTTCCATTTAAGATTGATTATTAATTATTTATTATTCGCTTTCACGATATGCATACCATTACTGAGTGTCTAAGATCACCACTTTCTTAGTTTTTATTTTCCCTAGAATACCAAAAAGTGTATTTTGATTAATATTCTAGGATATTCTAAGAGGAAAAAATCTGTGATATTAAATAAAATTTCTAGTATCGTTGACATTTTAAAAAATATCAATAATTTTATGTTTTAAAATATATCATAAATATCAATTGTGGATAATAATTACCAAAACTAATTAAATAATCACTCTATCTGGAAGTGATTGGTTGTATCTAGTTCCAATGTAATAAAGTAAGCTGAACCGTTATCTAACTGGGGTCATGGTCTTTGTAGTCTATATTAGAGGCATGCTTATTAGAAATAATTGAAACTTGTTTTAGGAATACATATATTAGAAAAAAACCATATTATATACTTTTAGGATATGTATATAAGAACATCCTAATATTTTTGTAAGGAAGAGATTATTTGGTTTTTCTAGGAAATACATCAATGTATAGATATAATAAGTGGATGTGGTTCTAGGGAAGATGTACTTCAGGGTAATAACTACAAATTTGGCACATTTGGGTTGAATAGATCATCAGATGGTTCATCAAATAAGGACTCATTACACCCATGGTTTGAAATTACTATAGGAAATGGTTAGGATAATTCCCATATTATTTACAAACAATTATTGTGGTTTTAAAAATAATCATATCCCCAAATAAGTATGTTTTATGATAATAAGATTATAAATGCAAGAATTTTATATTTTTTGTTAACTATTTCACTAGTTTTGGGATTATATAGTATGTCTCAAAATGAAATAATATAATATTGTATCATCTGTTATTTAATAATGGAATCTAAGAGAAGTAATGTGAACTATATCAAAGCACATAACTCATGTAGGGATTTATGTCCTAGTAAAGATAACGAATCTTGAGTTAGTGTTGAAGTTGTAACTAATAAAATTATAGCCATGATGGGGAGGAAGACTAATGTTTTGAATAATAAACATTCCCATATAAATTATCCTACTAATCCCATACACTACGTAACAATGTTACACAGCTTCTTTCATCAACAACGTTAATAATTAGGTGTGTCTAAAAATCCATTTTTAACTGATAAATGGATATTCTCTTTAGAGAATACATTTCTCACTATGGGATGCCTGGAAATTGAGAAATGTTTTAGATATTTTATCATATATGTGATGATATGTATCAATAGAGGACATTAATACAAAGAACTAAGGATGAAGAAGAAATATGAAAAACAAAATAAAAATATTTCAACGTATTATTCCTTAAAAAATATATCATTATGAGAAATAAGGGTATATCTAATGTCAAATATTGAGTCTAATTTAGAAGGAATAGAAAAATTTTCTTCAAATGAAGTCAATTTTATAAGGTTTGAATGGTTTGATTTAAACTATGTATGTAACCAAAAGAGAATGATTAATCATTATTTTAGGGGATTAATCTAATACATCAAAGGGGTCCAGTATCTCAACTCATTATCATCATTAGATGAAATAGTGTCATGTTCTATCAATATAGAGATATAAGTTTCTATGTTTTATTGTTTTGGAGGGAATTCAGACATTATGATTTTGGAAGAATCAAATCCTAAAAAAGGAAAATGTTAACGGAGGATTTTCCCACATTTTATACTTATAGGAAGAAACATGTTGGTTCATTCCAATATGAAAAATGAGTTCACTTCAACTATGTAGATAGAGTCTCTCATTATCATGAATGTAGGGGTAAGGTAGAATCCCTCAATATACAATACTAAAAATTTATAAGATGGGGAAATATGTAAATTAATTCCCCAAGTGTAAAGGAAATCTACCTAAAAATTATCTCAGGGATAATTGTCAAGATTATGTTATTACCACAGAAAGAGTTGTTTGATTAATTTCCTGGTGTTTTGTTTCATGAAGTATGATATACAAGTGTTTAATAAAAGGTATTCTGGTTATAATTATGATCTAATGTATATGAATTATACTGTAGTATTATTATATATTATATTTGAGAGAATTTAATGAATAATAATGATTAAAATAAAATGCGTTTAAGTGGAAAATTGATCATCCTAGAAAAAACATGAATAATGGGGGATAAACCATAATTTTTGACTGATATTGAGATAATAATGATATTTTTGAGGGATAGTTTTAGTGACTGTGAATGTGGTCAGGGATATGATTTTTTATACCATATTTGTTACACATTTCTATAAGTTTTGATTTATGGAATATATTCGGAAAATGAAGATTTTATATTTTAAATCATTCATTTTTCCTTATTTTTTTATTTTGATTAAGGTATTATCATATTTTTAATGTTACACTAAGATCCACATTATATTTTCTAGGTATTAAAATATTGATTTATACAAATTCATTATAAGTTTTTTCAGACATATTTTGAACGATATATAAGGTCAAATATTTATAGAATAGATTTTGTTGGATGTTGGTGTTATTGGATACCATTATCTTATCTTTTTTGTCTTAGTGAATATATAAACAGTAACATGTTACTCTTTTATGGATCATACAATCCTTTATAAGTATCATTCACTTATTCAAGAATATTAATTCATTTATGGATATTCACAATGTGGAATATGAGATGAAGTGAAAATTGATACAATTACTACCAAATGACGAAATTATTTTTATTATATTAAAATATATCAAGTTTTAAAATTTACCTATAATCTGAAATAGTAAAATACTTATTCAACACTAAGAAAATGATATTAAAACAAAAATATTATCCAAATACACTCATTTTTATGAAGTAAGGGTGTTTTCAACCTTTAAATATTTATGGTTTTGTGGTATTTATCCTTCTCTAGATCACCAAAATTCTTGTAATAAATGATATAAAATAATCTCTATAATTATTTATGTGTTTTTTCTTTTCCTGTATCTTTATATTCCACTTAGATTCTACAACATTGAATCCATGTTATGATATAGTTTTAGATGATAGTTGTACATATATTTCACTCTTATCGAAAAGATTTTGTAGTAACCCATATCATGATGTTGTATTTCATGAAAAGTATTTTAAAATTTAAAACGCTTGATTACAGAGATCAATATTAAGTCAAGAGGTTGGAATTTAGATAATAAATTAGAATGTAATGCACTATGATTTTTGTATAGTAACATCATGTTCAATAGAATGAAATGAAATACCAACCTTAAATGAGAATATAAAAATATAATTTATGATATATTAATATTTATATAAATTCTATCTTATTGATAGTTTATAATTCATGAAATACTAAGTTTAAATGGGATGTGAGACAATATTAATATGTTATTATTTAATCATAACCATTATAATCATGTCATTATTTTGGCATGCATGAAATGTGTAATTAAAATTTTAAAATTATATGGTTTAAACTTTTAAAAAATATATTCAATGGTTATCCATTTATTATAAATAATAAAAAATCCATTTTATTGTAAGAGAAGTGTTCTATGGAAAAAATATTTTTTAGAGGGGACAAGTCTCCCTTTTCTCACATAATTTGAAATTAATTTCATAACCATTTTGAAAAATTATTTGGAAAAAAACATACATTTTTTAAATCATCCATTCAAAGTTTTAGTTTTGTTAAATATTTTATTTTTTTTTAAATATTAATTTTTTGGAATAATGAAAAATACTGGTTTTTATTTAAAAAATTATTCTAAATTAAAGAACATACTGGGAAATTTTTTTTAAATATGGGTTTAAATTTAAAAAATCATTCAATTATATATCTATTAATTAAATTATGTTCATCAAAATAAATTTCATGTTTAATTTTTATATAAATAAATTTTATAATTTTGAATCATTTCTTTTGGAAAACCAGTATTTACATCCCATTTATATAATTAATTTAAAATAATGTTTGGAAAAAAATATTCTCTGAATTATGAAATATTTATAATATATTTGGAATAAATATGCTTTATTTTATAATATAACAGATAGTTATATTTTACCTTTATGAACAATAGGAAATGTAAATATTAATTTATGCGATTAAGGTTAAAATGGGTTTACTGAGCGTCAAAATTATATTATAATGAATTAAATTACCTAAAACCTGTAAAAATATTATTTTATTGAAATATTATATAATTATCACATATATTGTTTGATAATGGACAATCAATAAGTGTTTTATCATATGAAAAATTTGGGTACCCCATTTTTTTAAGAAATTACCAATGTACCATTCAAATCACAAAAAAATGACACCTTGCCTCCTCTCCACATCACACTAACTAATTCCATTGCTTCAAAAAATTAGTTAATTAATACATTATAAAATTAAAAAACCACATTTTATAGACCGTATTATGATAAAAAATACTATCTTAGAAGGCTATTGGTTAAATCCTAACATGGTTGTCCAAATAAGAGGTAATTTTTTTAAATATGAATGTGTATATTACATATTACTATAAGTCCATAAAATATTTTTCATGTTATGCTAAAATAATAACCCCGATATCTATTATGTTCTTTTATTTTTTTATATCAATGTAATAACCTATATCCATATCCACTTGCATCAAATTGGAAGTGAAATCGTCAGTTGTTTGTTTGGAGGAATACCCCCTTGAAAAATGATGTAGTTGTTTCCATAGACAACATTCATGGATGGATTAAATAATTTATTTAACATATATATAATATATTTATGAATTTAATATACATTATTAATTAAGATATCACATATACTTTCTTACTTTAAATTTCATAGTGGATATGATGACTTCGCTCGCATGTATGTTAGACAACCACATCGCGAAGCAATTTGATTATTTATAACTTACCCTTTACATGAATGGTAGTATGGATAAAATTATTAATATTTTTTATATATAATACCTTAAAATACTTATGGAAATATAATTTCAAATATAAATTTTTACCTACCCATCATTTGGAAAACAATAACGTAGCTTGGACATACACGTGGAATAACACATCTATGCAACGATGGGAAATGTTTTTAAGTATACTTTTTATAGATAATAGTTATAATGGTTTTAATGAATATTATATATATATATATATAATAATTAAACTAAAAAATATTAATTAATAATTTTTGTGTGTGATCTTTTGAGAAAAATTATAACAGGGTTCATGCATACTTACAACCTACCATCTCTTAGAATGGTGTAATAAATTTTATCTATTTAAATTAAATAAATTACCCTATGAAAATATGTATTGAATATATATATGATATATATACAATTTATAAAATTATATATATTACTTAATAATGGAAAAATTAAAAGAACCAAATTTATCAAACTGATAAATATATGAAAACTTCTTTTAACACACAAAATAATTATTGTTACAAATAATTACAGATAAATGAGTTTTAAAATAAATAATTAATCCAAATATTTAATATGAAATATAATTATGGTTCATTAATGTGTTTGTAATAAATATATATTTTTTATATAGGATATTTAGACTCATATAATGGATGTTGAATAAGTAGTAAGGTTTTCGTTTATAACATTTACTTTCATGAGACATATGTCATATTCACCACGTATTGATTTATGTGGTGTATATAATACCCCATATGATATGTTATATCATGAATATATTTGTATTTAATTTATTAAATTTTTTTTATTTTAATTATTTCATGGGTCTTATGATCTAAATGTAACAAAAGTGGTACGGTTTTTTTTCATAGTCTCATTATTATTCGATGTTATTTTTAAAATTTCCACCTTAGGTGAATTATGAGATATTTATATGTTAAATTATTGTTTTTTATTCTAAAATAATTATTTATGATCATTATCAGTTAATAGTATTATTTTTCCACTCTTTGATACTGAATAATATTGAGAATTTTTTTTGATGAAAATTTGATATTATTTCTTTATTTGGTATAAAATCATTTTAAAAAACATGTTTTTTTAATAATTATTTAAGAAAAATTATATAATATTTGTAATGGCTTTATAACTTCATTTTTACCCATTCTGAATCATTAATTTTTTTAAATGAATGTTTATTTCATTTCTAAATCAAACCCACATATATTTTATAGAAAATCTGAGAAGAATAATTGTTTTAACGTCTATATCATGAATGAAATTTCCAACAACCATTAAAAATCACTATTATAATATTAGTTTATAATTTTTTCAATTATAATTTCAAAGAAAATTATTTTCAAATTATAATGATACATTTTAATTTTTAAAACATTTTTAATGTGAAATTTTTATTTTAATAAAAATGTCCTTAATGAAATTTTTATGGTATTTTTGTTCATCAAAAACATAACATTTTTATTTTTCATATAATACACTAGGAATATGTTTCACTGTTACTATCGTTATTTTTATCTATATGGCGTAGGGTAATTTTTATTAGTCTTGGTCAATTTTTTTATCATTCACCAAGATACAATAGATAGTTTATCAATATGTTTAATGAATGGGGTTAGTATTATCATTACACATGATATTTCTTTAATATGAATTCTATTTAAAATTATTACTCACCCGTTTTTTTATGTGGAATTCATTGAAATTATTATTTGACAGGTTGGACCTAGAATTACATAGCCCTTTGATGAATCATTATGTCCCATGAGAGAAATTATCTTCGGTGTTTGGATGAGGCCTTAGAAATTTATATTAGTAGTCCTAACATGAGGCCTTGATGGCCGTACTGATATGATTTAGATTTCTAGAATTATTCATTAAACCATTATAAATACAGTCATTGATATTCTATGTGACTATTCGATCAGTTAGAATATATTTTAATGATTCATATTCAAGTGATTATTTATAAGTCATTATTTTATTATCATTTATTCATTCCATATTATTCTATAGATATACATTAAATGACATGTGTTTCAGTAATTTATCTGTCAATATTGATTATCATTTATTATTCAGATATTTATTTTTATTAAGACCCCTACTAAGCCTATGAGATCACTATTATATATGTTTTTACAAAGAAACTAGGAATTGTTTTATGATTAATATACATGGATACTGTAATGACCAAGAGTTTTATCAAAATAATTTTCCTTCTTATAATTTTGTAATAAATTATAAAGCACATACATCTCATATAGAACCCAATAAAGAAATTAATATCATAAATGAAGAATGAAATAAGTGATATTTTTAGAAATTAAGGAACTCAAGCCAATGGAAGATTAACCTGGACATTAGAATAATAATATTACTAATAAGAATGGTAATTTGGTGAATAAAATATTTTTAATTGATTGAACCTCTTGGGACCATTACATTGTGGAAATATGGTGTTTGAGGTGTTCTGGGAGGTTAAGGTTACATATCCCCAACACATTTCCAAATTTCCAATTTTGTGAACAGTTCCCTTGGTGAATAGTTATATCGATAACCTCTAATGGTAACCTATCTATCCATTGTAAAATTTCAAAATTTTTGAACAGTTATGTCATGAAAGGTGTCTATCAGTGAAGTTCATGATCAATATCTAACATTGAGGTTCATGAACAGTGTCTAACAGTGAGGTTCATAAACATTGTATAATGGTGAGGTTCATGAACAGTTTCAATTAGTGAGGTTTAAGAACAATGTTTATCGGTGTGGTTCATGAACAGTGTTTAATGGTGAGGTTCATGAACAATATCTAATGGTGATGTTCATGAAGAGTGTCTAACGGTGAGGTTCATGAACAATGTCTAATGGTGAGGTTCATGAACGTTGTCTAACGGTGAGGTTCATGAACATTGTCTAATGGTGAGGTTCATGAATAGTGTCAATCGGTGAGGTTCATGAATAGTGTCTAATGGTGAAGTTCAAGAATAGTGTATATTGGGGAGGTTCATGAATAGTGTTTAATGATGAGCTTCATGAACACTTTCTAATAGTGAGGTTCATGAACAGTGCTTATCGGTGAGGTTCATGAACATTGTCTAACTTTGAGGTTCATGAAGAGTGTTTTTCCTTTTCCAAATTCTGAGTTTGTGAATAGTGTTCCTAGCTTCTAACAGTTTCCATCCTTTAGCATTGTCCTTTGACATAAAATGATTTTAAGGACTTGTTAAAATGAATCTAAGTCCAATTCAAAGGCAATAACTCCTATATTAATTATTCCTAAGGATCGGGATATTTTTACTTGGTCAAACTGCGTGGTTTAATTCAATCCACTTTTAATGGGAAATTAAGCGTATCATAAACCATCACTTACTTAAATCTTAAGAAGGGACAATATATCTTCATCCCTTGTGCTTCCTCATCTTTCAAAGGTGTGAGATGCTCGAACATCCCATTACATCTCATAGGAGTTGCACAATCAAACTTTCATCATCGGATTGGTTTTTCTCGGTCGTGATGTAACCAAGATTTATCGATCAATCTTCAATATAATTTATGTTTTATTGTCATTATTTTGGGGTTTATCTTCTCCTGTTTCTAATTTACATATTATAACTTGTTATCTCCATGCTTTTAATGGAGTTTTCTTGGGTTCTGGTTAGTGTTTTCTTACTGTGGTATCCTCGGGTGGATGCAGTTGTTGCGAGAGGAGGATCATGAACCGTTGTATAGACTGTTCTCATATAAAGAACATCAATAACTGTTTGATGTACGGGATCTGTTGCTTTTCTTCTATTATATGTGCAACTGTATAGTTAGCATGTTTTATTTCACTAGATGATAATGTAATTGAAATAATAAATATTTGAAATGGATATAAATTGATATCGATCATATGTTTTTGCCTCTTTATTTTTATAAATTGTGTGATATCCATGCTTTCACCCATAAGTTGTTCATTGTTGATTAAAATTGGTCAAGAATGTAAAGCTGAGAATAAATTGCTAATTTTTAGGATAAAGATAAACAGACATGAAATGAAGTTGGTTCTTCTTGTGGTAATTTTATGTTAATCAAATTGTCGCAGTAAGAATGTGTATTTATACATGATATCTTACTGTTTAGGTTTCCCAAATTAGGAAACTTCAAATAATAAATCTGTTAATTTAGTATGGATTAAAGTACTGGTTTTTTGATAAAGGATAATTCCTTGTAGGGTTCTGAGTTACCCTCTTACTTGTTAAAGGTCCAAGATCCCAATTTTTTAGATGTATGTTTTCCTGGTTCTTCTGTTGTGATATGATCCGGGATGGGTGTTGTGAAATATGGGGGCATGGAGGTATTTTGGTTATGGAAGAAGATGACACCTAGAGTGGTAAGATGCATCAGTTTATGCATGTGGGTGTTGGGGAGACACCAGGGATGATGGAATGGGATGGATGTGATTGTTGGGTGCTCGCAGATTCTTATTGGTTTATTATTTGCCTTACTTTTCCCCACTCCTGAAGGTAGCTGTTCGTCCTTACCCTTCTTCTGAAACAGGAAATGATGCACGGGGCATCACACGCACTTTCCTTGTTTAGCTTTTCAAAGGAGGATGGTTCTATGATCTTTCTATAGACGGCAATGACTCGACGGGTAGTAAATCTACTCACCGTTTTGATCCCCCTTGTAATTTGTATCATAGAATAATTTTTTAGAATTCCTAGGAATATGGGAAAGTAATTCTGTAATGAATATTTGAATAAATGGTGTTAACACATGGGGTTGGGGTTTGCTAGAACATAATGATGTGGTTGTAATTTTAAACGGAAGTTGGACTTTGTGTATGATGCTAATGAAATTTCATGTGGAATTATCATTGTTTAATTAATGTTTCAAGAATTAATTAACGTAACGTCAAACTAATAAAAAGGAAATGAAATAGTTTATTAAAGCTCTTTAAGTGGTTGTGTGCTTATAGGATACCTAGTCCTAGAAGTAACTGGTCGGAGTCTGAGAGACGTTAGCTACAGTTGTGCCTAGGACTACGTTATGTCAATAGTGTGGTTGTGAGATATAGTATATCCTACACTTTTTGTGTTTCTATACGCTACTCCAACATTTTAGTTTGGGAAACTAACACCCCATGGATTCTAAGCCATGGGGGGGGGGTGGGGTGTTTTTCCCCCACATTCCGGAGGGAGGATGGATGGATGACTGCCCCCGTTGGCCCCACTCTAGTCTCTAGGTAATTACATATGCTAGTAGGCACATTGGTTAGTTTTCCTCATATATGTGTATAGATGGCTATAATGGATTGGGGTTATTCACACACATATATTTTGGTTATAGTTTTCAATGGACTACTATAGTTGTAACATGTATAGGCTGTGATTCCTTCTAGATCCCTACCTGGTGTATGGGCTGTAATGGCCTGAGGTGTAATACCAGATGTATGATACATGTTATGCAAGTTGTATTTTATCCAAGAAACTACATGGTTACTTTTTTTACATGGAAATCGTGGTTTTTCTGCATGAGGTGCATGTTGCGGTGCTTCGCCCAGGTGTCTGCGAGAAAGCCTTTTTGGAGAGAGATGCTCCGGACATGCGATGTTTTGGAAAAGAAGCAAACTAGTGGAGAAGTAATAATGGGATACCCTTTATATTCTTTACTATATGATATATTCTTTTATGCATTACTTGTTAAGAGTATCCATGGTGAGGCTGGGAACTTAGTAAACCTGTTTAGGTGATGAGTTAGTTTAACTTGTTGTTCACTATGCTTTAGCATGCTTTCATAACTGTTGCACGAGAGGATTTGTGGAGGATCCTACAGAGTATACTATTATACTCACCGAATGTTTATACAAACTATTTTTTAGGTCAGTTGGAGCATCTTGGAGATCATCCTGGTTACAACTAGCTTGTGGTTGCAGGAGCAGTTCCGGCTTGTAGTTGCTGCTGTTTTACTTTCTTTTGGGTACATACAGTTTTCCCCTTCCAGTTGTAGTAATTTATCATGGAATTACATATGTGCAATTGGTTTTCATTTATATTTCAGTTTTGAGTTGGTGTTTTTTTTGTCTTATATCTCTCTTCCACATGTGTTCTATTAGAGGGTAATGCCTCCCATTTGTGTGTTTACTATACCCTCAGTTCTAGTCGCCAACTCGGGGCCTACTGGAGGCAGGACTCGGGGGGTCATTACCTCCATTCTCCCATTGCCGGCCCAGGAGGTGTACACTTTGTGGGGAGGGGGTTGTGACGGAGTAGTATTAGAGGCTCTGGTTGAGGGATAGGATGGAGTTTGGAGTTAGGCACAGATGATGTTCCGTGGGATTGTAGGGAAATGGTTTCATTCATTTTTAGAAAGTTATGTAACGCTGGAGACCAGCTGAGACATAGGATTTTAGGGCCCCCTATGATCTGATGTACGGACCGTTAAGTAAACAATGACTACTAAAGAAGGAGAAACTAGTTGCAGGTTAGAGACCTAAGAAAGGAGAATGCATCATTATTCTTTGCGCCTATGTTGGAAT
The DNA here is from genome assembly GCA_963277665.1 of Viscum album. NCBI lineage: Eukaryota > Viridiplantae > Streptophyta > Magnoliopsida > Santalales > Viscaceae > Viscum > Viscum album. The sequence goes on along the minus strand of OY728165.1, from coordinate 61,901,504 downwards.
GGGTATACCTTGGGATTGGTTAACCTAAAATCAATTAAAGAAAAATATTAATTAATTAATATTGATTCTTCCATATTCTATGTTTAGGATCCCTAAATGTTTTTTATTTTAAAGGTATGGCTCTAGGTCAACGTCCTCGTCCAGATCGCATAGAATATGTACAACCGGCAGTTCCAGCATATTGCCACAAGCTTGGGGTTGAAGAGGATGACACTTGTAGGAAGAAAATCCGAGAGTTTCAGCACCATAGTCTGAAGAAATATGAGGGCTTCATTTTATAAGCAATCACAGAAGACTAGATAGTGGTGGTCGATATCAGCTTCAGTTTGATCTATGCTCGAATGGAGAACTGGGTGTCCGTGGTTGTGATGATGCTGCATAGAGTAGTGAGGCAGTGGTAGTTCTTATTCCTTTCTAATCACGAGGAGTCAGCGATCTAATGGGAGGAGTTCTGAGACAAGTTTAGAGTCTGGTTTCATTACTCGACCGTGAAGCCGTCCAGTCGCCAGTAGCTTTATACCCTTTAACATGGGAGCTCTAGTGTTGGAGAGTTTGGGATCATTTTCAAGAATTTTTTAATATATTCTTCGGAACATTTTCTCTATGAGGAGGCTAGGGAGAGGCATTTCAAGGAGGCTTTGAATCTAGAGATCTGGTGCCAGGTCACCCCATTTATGTTAAAGACATATCTTGAGGTGCGGGAAAGGGCAGAGGTTGTCTAGGGGACATTGGCTAGAACCGGATCATCACAAGAGGAGAGTCATCGTGATTCCTCACAGAGCAGAGCTGTGGACCGGGGTTCTCGTTTTTCATGGAAAAAGAGTTTTTATTCAGCTGGGGTAGGTCCCACCCCTTCACATCTCATTTCTTTAGAGGCAAAAACTCTCAAGACTATGCCAAGGGATCAAGAGCATGTTTTTTTTTTGTATTGGTTGAGGTCATCAGTAGAGGGACTGCCCAACCTTTCTGAGTAGTAATAGTGCACCAGATGCTCCAATCTAGGTTCCTCCATTGAGGCAGTTCCAATCGAGGCAGTAGAAGCTCATTGCACCAGCTTTAGATCAGCAGAGGGTAGATGTGGAAGGAAGAGTATAGCCCCGTGAGGCTCTGTATCCTTATAGAACAGAGCACGGTCATGGTGGTGGTCTGCATCAGGGTTAGAGAGGCTGTGGAGGTAGTTGTGGTCAGCTTCATGCATTAGCGTTGCTTGCTCCAGGCGAGCCAGACGTCGTTCAAGGTACCATTTTCTTGTTTTTTACCTTGGTGTATGTCTTGTTTGATTCAGGATTGACACACACCATTATATCTCCTACCCTAGTCCATGCTTTGGGACATGAGGTAGAGAGACTTCCATTGCCCTTGGTGTTGAATACACTAGTTGGTGGTTGAGTTGACATTTTTAAAGAATGTAGAAACTATGATCTAGTGTTGGGGTAGCACCACTCTTGGGGATATTTCCTATGTTACGAATAAAACCATATGATGTCATTCTCAACATGGATCAGTTGTATTTGGTGTAGGCAATAGTGGATTGCTTCTTGAAGGAGGTCAATTTTTTCGATGCGGATGGAGAGCCGATGGTGTTTGTTGGAGAGAAAGATCCTTGGATGGACCATAAGGACATTCTGTCCTTATCATCCATTATGGATGATATGATGTTGAGTTCATTAGAGGTTCATCAGTTGGATTTTTCTAGGGTTATAGAAGAGTAACCTGATGTCATTCAAGAAGAGGTTGTAGTGTTTCCCCCTTTATGAGAGATCGAGTTTGGGATCGAGATACAACCTGGAGCGTCTCTTATCTCTATGTCTCTATATTGTATAGCCTCTTCTGAGATACAAGAGATGCTTATATAGCTTGCTAACTATTAAAGTGCAGTTTTTTTCGGCCAAGTCTGTCACCATGGGGTGCACCAGTTATGTTCATGAAGAAGGTCGACGACAGTTTGCGGTTGTGTGTCAACTATAATCGCTTAAACCTAGTGACAATAAAGTATAGCTGTCCTCTTCCATGGATTGTTGATTTATTCGATCAACTGAAGGGTGGAATTTGGTTCTCAGAGATCTACTTGTGGTCAGGATATCATCAGATGCGTGTAATGGATGTGGATATTCTGAAGACTACATTCTTTTGTCGTCATGGGAATTATGAGTTCTTTTTAATGCCATTAAGCATGACAAATGCTCTAGTTGTGTTCATGGGATTAATGAATGTTGTGTTCCATGAGTTCTTGGACGTGTTTGTGGTAGTTATCATCGACGACATCGTTGTGTACTCCAAGTCTGTGCAGGAGCATGAAAAGGAATCTACATGCTATTTTGGGAGTTCTTCGTCAACATCATCTGTTTGGGAAGTCGTCAAAGTGTGAGTTTTGGGGTTGAGAAGTCTGTTTCATGGGACATGTTGTGTCCCAATACGGAGTAGATTTGGAACCACCGAAGATAGAAGCAGTTGAGTCTTGGGATGCCCCCAAGATAGTGACAGAGGTGCGAAGTTTCCTGAGTCTTGCAAGCTACTACAAGAGGTTCTCAGCTGATTTATTATGAGTTGTGACTCCTCTGATAGATTTGAATAGGAAAAATCAGGTGTTCATATGGACTGATCAGTGTCAGGTAGCTTTGGAGTATCTAATGGAGAAGTTAGTAAGTGGTCCAGTTCTTTGTCTTCTAGCTGAGGGAGTTCAGTTTGATGTTTTCTACGACACTTTTCATCTGGGGTTGGGCTATGTTCAGATGCAGAAGAAATCAGTTGTTTATTATTGGTCTCAGCCGGTACGTCCTCATGAACATAACTGTGCCACTTATGATCTTGAGTTGGCATCTATGGTGTTTTCCCTAAATTTGTGGAGACATTACCTCATTGGCGAGCACATTGTGGTTTTCACTGATCATAAGATTTTGAGGTAGATTTTCTCCCAGCATGACTTGAACTTATGAAAATATTGGTGGATGGATTTCTTACTGGAGTACGAAATCAAAATATCATTTACACCTAGAAAGGGGAATGTTGTAGCTAATGCACTGAGTTGAAAGTCACGTAGTTCTACTGTGTATGAATCCAATGATTCTTGGAGAGTAATGGAAGAACTGTCACCATTACATCTTTATATGGGATTTGTTGGGGAAAATCATTGACTTTTTCAGATAACGGTACAGTTATCCCTGGTTCAGAAGTTGGAAGAGGCCTAGTTGGAGGATCTGGAGGTGGAGGTCTGGAGAGACCGGGTTGTTTGTGGTGAGGCCACTGATGGATGGTCAGAGGATGAAAAACACAGAGTGTTGTATCACAAAAGGCATTTTTTTCTTTTTAATATGTGCGAGATAGTTCTTAGAGAGTTTCATAGTTCACCTTTAGCAGTACATCCTGGCCTGAAAAAGATGTTCTGAGCCTTGGGGAGCCAGTTTTGGTGGCCTGGGTTGAAACGTGTGGTTGCGATGTTTGTGTCTCGATGATTGGTCTTTCAGAAGGTGAAGGATGAACACTGTGTTCCTGGTGGTCTTCTCCAACCATTAGTGATTTGTCTGTGGAAGTGGGATGACATATCAATGGATTTTTTTACTAGTTTACCTCAAGCTCCAGGAGGACATCATGTTATTTGGGTGGTAGTGGATCAGTTATCAAAATCGTCACACTTTATAGCAATCAATGAGTCGATCTCAGTAGATGTTTTTTTGAGGCAGTATCTGGAGGAGTCTGTGAGACTTCATGGAGTCCCAAGGATGACCATTTTTTATCAAGATCCTCATTTTACTTCCAGGGCATGGAGAGGTATCCAACATGGTTTCTGTTCTCAACTATGCCTTAGCACTTCTTTTCATCCTCAAATTGATGGTCAGACAGAGCGAACCATCCAAAATCTTGAAGATATGTTACGATCTTGTGTTCTTGATTTTGGGGGTTTTTGGATAATGAACATAACCTTGGTGGAGTTATCTTACAATAATAGTTTTCACTGCACCATCAGTATGGTGCCTTTTGAAGCATTGTATGGCCGACCTTGCTGTTCTCTGCTGTGTTGGACTTGGGTTGGAGAGTCACCAATTCTCAGACAGGAACTAGGGAAGAATAAAATAGAGATGGTTCAGGTGATTCCTTAGAGGATGAATACAACACAATATCCTTAGAATTCATATGCCGATCAAAGGAGGAGGCCCTTAGTGTTTTATTTTGGGGATCATGTGTTTCTGAAGGTGACTTCTCGTCGTGGGCAACGAAGGTTTGGTCATGGGAGTTAGATTTCTCCCTGATTTGTTGGGATTTTCATGGTGTAAGATCATGTTGGGGCTATGGCGTATCGAGTAGCACTTATCCTACAAATGAGTCAGACACATGATGTTTTCCATATATCCCAGCTCCATCGTTATCTTCATGATGACCCTCACAACATCAATTGGATAGAGGTAGATGCTGATGATGATGCAACCTTAGAGGAGCAACCTATGGAGATCCAAGAACACAAGTAGAAGGTGTCGTGTTGGAATTATATCCCCTTGGTCTGTTTCTTGTGGCGACATGATGGCGTGTATAAGAGTACCTGGGAACATTAGTCACATATACGTGCTCAGTACCCAGAGTTGTATGATGTTTAACTCTTTTGATGTATCGATGTATCCCTTTTGTTTATAAACCATTCTTGTTTATGGGATGGCTTCCATTTGATTCTTTTGGGTCTTTCTCTCTTTTTAGAGGTATCTCGATGGGTGGTTGTTTGGACCCCATTTTGTTTTAAATTTAGGTGGGTTTTGAATTCTCGGGGAAGAGAATGTATAAAGTTTTATCTGATGAAATTGATTAGACCTATCCTCTCTATTCCTTTGTGAAAATATGGTGTTTGAGATGTTTTCAGAGGTTCAGGTTACTTATCCCCAACACTTTTCCAAATTTCAAATTCTGTTAATAGTTCCAATTGTGAACAGTTCTATCGGTAACCTATAACGGTAAACACTCATTCCATTGCCAAATTTCAAAATATGTGAAGCGTTCCATCAGGAATAGTGTCTATTGGTGAGTTTTATAAACAATGTCTAACGTTGAGGTTCATGAAAAGTGTCTAACAGTGAGTTTCATTAATATTTTCTAATGGTGAGGTTCATGAATAGTGTCTATCAGTGAGGTTCATGAACACTGTCTATTAGTGAGGTTCATGAACAATGTCTGTCAGTGAGGTTCATGAACAATGACTAATGGCGAGGTTCGTGAACAGTTTCTAATGGTGAGGTTTATGAACAATGTCTATCGGTGAGGTTCAGGAACCCTGTTTAATGGTGAGGTTTAGGAACAGTGTCTAATGGTGAGGTTCATGAACAATGTCTAACGGTGAGGTTCATGAACACTGTCTACTGATGATGTTAATGAACAATGTCTAACGGTGAGGGTCTTTAATAGTGTCTAACAATGAGGTTCATGAACAGTGTCTATCGGTGAGGTTCAACAACTATGTCTAACGGTGAGGTTCATGAATCATGTCTAATGGTTATGTTTATGAATAGTGTCAAACAGTGAGGTTCGTGAACAGTTTCTATCAGCGAGGTTCATGAACAGTTCTATCGGTGAGGTTCACAAACCATGTCTAATGGTGAGGTTCATGAACAGTGTCTAAAGGTGAGTTTCATGAACACTGTCTAACGGTGAGGTTCATGAACAATGTCTTATGGTGAGGTTCTTGAACAACATCTAACAGTGAGGTTCATGAATAGTTTCTATCGTTGAGGATCATGAACATCGTCTAACAGTGAGGTTCATGAATGATGTCTATTGGTGAGGTTCAGGAACCGTGTCTAACAGTGAGGTTCATGAAATGTTTCTAACAGTGAGGTTCATGAACTGTGTGAAACAGTGAGGTTAATGAACAGTGTCTAACAGTGAGGTTCTTGAACAATGTCTAATGGTGAGGATCATGAACAGTGTCTAACAGTGTGGTTCATGAATAGTGACTAATGGTGAGGTTCATGAACAATGTCTAATGGTGAGGTTCATGAATAGAGTTTTTCCTTTGCCAAATTTTGAGTTCGTGAACATTGTTTCCAGCTTCCTATAGTTTTTTCCATGTATCATTTTCCTTTGATGTAAAATTTTTTTTAGGACTCTAAGGCTTATTTAAAGGCCATGACTCTTATATTAATTATTCTTATGGCTTGGGATGTTATTACACGGTCAAAATGTGTGGTTTAATTCGATCAGTTTTTAACGGGAAATTAAGCGTATCTTAAACCATCGCTCCATTAAATCTTCAAAAGGGACAAGATTTATTTCTCCCTTGATATTCCTCTTTGTTCTCAGGTGTGATATTCTCAAACATCCCATTCATTCTTATAAGAGATGAAAAATCAAACTTTCCTCCTTGGATTTTTTCTGCTCTGTCTTGATGAAACCAAGCTATATTGATCAACCTTCGATATGAGGTATGATTAATCGTCATTATTTTGGGGTTCATATTCTCCTATTTATCCTTTACATATTATAACATGTGATCTCCCTACTTCTAATCGAGTTTTCTTTGTTTTTGGTTGGTGCTGTTGTACCGTGGCATCCTCGAGTGGATGCAGTTGTCCCGAGAGGAGGCTCATGACCCGCTGTGTAGATTGTTCTCATACAAAGAACATCAACAACTATTTGAGGTATGGGATTAATTGATTTTCTTTTCTTATATGTGAAACTATATAGTTATCATGTTTTATTCCACTGGATGATAATGTAATTTACATAAGAAATATTATAACTGGATAAATAAATTGATATCGGTTGTATTTTTTTGCCTCTTGATTTTTATAGATAGTGTGATATATGTTCATGCTTCATTAAGATGTTGGTTCCTGATTGAAATTGGTAAATAACATAAATCTGGGAATAAATTGATAATTTTTTGGCTAAAGATAAAGAGGAAAGAAATGAATTTGGTTCTTCTTGTTTTAATTTGATGTTAATCAAATTGGCATAGAAATAATGTTTATTTATTTATGATATCTTACTGGTTAAGTTTCCCGAATTTTGAACCAACGAAAAAAAAAATATTTCAATCCAATATTTATTAATGAACTGGTTGTTCGATAAAGGATAATTCCTTATAGGGTCCTGAGTTACCCTATTACTTGTTAAAGGAACAATATCCCAATTGTTATGATGTTTGTTTTCCTACTTCTTCTGTTGTAATGTGATCCTGGATGGGTTTTGTGATATGTTGGGGGGGGGCATGGAGGCCTCTTGGTTGTGGCAGCAGATGACGCCAAGAGTGGTGATATGCATCCGTTTATGTATGTGGGTGTCGGGAGGACACTAGGGATGATGGAATGGGATGGCGGTGATTGTTGGATGCTTGGTGATTCTTATTGGTTAATTATCTGCTTTACATTTCCCCACTTCTCAAGGTAGCTGGACTTGCATACCCTTCTTCCGAAAGAGACGATGATGCACTGGGTATGCCACATACTTTCTGTGTTTAGCTTCTAAAGGTGGGATGGGTCTACTCTCTTTTAATCGGCGGAAAAGACTCAATGGGTAGTATATCTACTCACTGTGTTGATCCCCCTTATGTTTAGTAGCACAAAATTCTTTTCTCCGAGAGGACCTATTTCTGATATACCTAACACTGATAGGGGGTGAATCTATGTTGGGGACTTTTTAAACCAATTTCTACTTTTATCCCTGTACCTCTTGACCTGTAAGGATCTTGATTCTCTTATTCTATTTTCCCTGTCGCATGCAATAATAGAAAGCAGTAAAAATATGCACACGATATTTTTACAAGGTTCACCACTCAATAAGAGTATCTATGTCCTTGCCATGCATGGGGATGACCAGTTCATGGATTATACATTATAATGTGACATGCTGTTACAATGGAGTATCTACGAAAACAATTCTTTAGCCAGTGGGAGTCCCTACACTTTGGAGGGGGTGGGAAACAATCCTCTTCCCTGGACTGGTGATGACCTAGTCCAACTTACAGCCTCTAGCTGGTTCTTTATACTGCCAACGGAGACAGTCTTCTTCCTTCTTCAAAAGGTAGGTTCTTCTCTTGATCTATTTCTGTTCTCTTCAATTGATTTCTTACAAAACAGTTGGAAAACAATTCTCTTCTTTCTTTATCTTCTTCTCTAGCACAAAAACCGGCTTCACTAGTTCTTCTTCTTTCTGCTTCTTAGTGCAACAACTGACTGCACTAATCTTCTTCTCTTCTCTCTATGCAGCAAACCTGTAAGATGCACACTCTTCTTCTTCTTCTTCTGCTTCATTAATGCAAAACCAGCTACACTGAAACCTACTCTTCTTCACACATTTTCTTTCAGTGCAAAACTATCTTCACCATGCTCTTCTTCTTCTTCTTCTTCTTTCTAGAATCTCAAGTTCTCTTTGTTATTGTAAAAAAAAGAAGTCTAGATCAACTTAGCATCATCACAGTTGAACAAAAGATGGTATGAACTTCTAGAAAAACTCACAGCTTGTACGCCACCCTACTTACGTGCCTCCCTGCCTCACCTTGCACGCCACCTACTTCCCCGCAACTCAGCTTGCGTGCCTTCCTGATTGCGCCCCACCTGCTTGTGCGCCACTCAACTTGCGCGCCACCTGCTTGCGTGACTCACTGCTTGAACACCACCTACTTGCGTGCCTACTCAGTACTTGTGCACCACCATTGATCCCATCTCACAACTTGCATGCCACCTTTGGGTTATACACAGACAACTTCTTGAAAGTACCTCTGGCATCTTGCATGGAAAAACATGCGCAGCACCCTACGTGCATGCCTTCATCTTGCACGCCGCCCACTTGCACGATAAGACCACCTTCTACTACTTGCATGATCAAAGCTCTATTTTTATCTTAAGTGTCAAGCCTTAAAAAATTAAGAGTGTAGTCGTCTATTTATAGGAATTTTGGTGACTTGCACGACCTATACTTTCATGAGAAATACTTGTGCGCCGCTCCATCACTTGCGCGTAGCTTCATCACTTGCACGCCGCTTCATCTCCTGCACGACACTTTCTTTCCATTATCATATTTTGATATGATGATGTTGAAATATGACTTTCACGCAACATTCACTTGCGCGCCGAGACTTGCACGCCAATACATGTGTGACACTCTTGACTTGTGCGACACTTCCTAACTTGCGTGCCACTTTATTTCCTTTATCATATTGTGATTGGATGATCTTTGAAATATGAATTGCGCGCCACTTCTTCTTGTGCGACAATACCTGCGCGACAATACTTGTGTGCCACCACTTGCGTGCCACCACTTGCACACCAATACTTGCACACCACTTTTTTCCTTTGTCATTTTTGGATAGTATGATGTTGAATTTTTTTTCCTAATACACTTCTTTTCTCTCTCTATCCTTCATACGGCTTGCATCACAAGTTATCCAAAACTTATGATATTTTTGAAATAAAACCAGAAATGCATCGTCTTGTTTTTGGGAAATGTGTAATTCATGACCTTTTTATAATTCCAAGCCCTTCCACACTCTCTCTCATTCTTAAACCATCATTCTATACTTCATGAAAATCATATAATTCTTCTCTTAAAGTAAGAACTTTCATGGTTCTCATGCTATCGTGAAGCATTGCATGGTCTTCGTTAAATCCCCATTCTTCTTCAATCATCCTTAGATGGATGATAATTCACCATTCTTCATTGTTGTAAACAATTATGTAACCTTTGAAAAATGTTCTTTAAACATAGGATCAGCTAAACAATCCAGTGAATTGACTTCTAAGGAATTACCCATGTATGACATTCAATTATGTGATTTCATAACAAATCTCCAAGCATCCTCACATCAGTCGATCTCCATTAACATTGCAGTCCTTCTTCATTTTGACTGATATTGACAACTGTTGACAAAAAATACATTCTTCATACACAAAGTGGTCCCAATAATCTCCCCCTTTGTATTTTGTTTTCAATACCTTAATGTATCATGAGATGAATGTGTCATTGTCAAAATGATAATCTTATCTCTCCCCTTTTCTTCTGTATCTCCCATTGACATTCATTTCATTTATCCCCTGTTTATTGACATTAAATACAAAGTTCATGGTAGAGTGGGTATAATTCCATACTTTAGAAATGTGCCATCAATCATTTCACTCTATGTTTACTTGAGCAATGATCGATGTAGAAAACAAGAGGATTTCATTTAGACAACAAAGCAGTCCATTACCCACTGAATATGACACCACATGATATGAGCACTCATACACTTGTCTTCAAGGGTTTCCCAATTTCATTCCAGGCCAATGTTATTGAATATGATAAGAAATAATCTACCTGAAATTCCTACACTCACTTCAATAAATGGATCAAAATCATTCAAGTGAAATTTCCAGGATAAGTGGCCTTGGTGAACTTTCACTCTTATTATGCCATTGATTATCTTTGTTACTCCCCCTTTATAAAAATATATTTATTTTGAGTAACCAAGGATGAGATATTAAGAAACGACATACCTTTTCCAACGACATGATCTTCAAAAAATCTTCACAGTAATTGAATTTTATACCAACTGATGTTGATATTGGTTGAGATAATGACTCTGATAGCTTCTTCATGTGTCTCCCCCTCAAGGGAACACTTATTCTCATTGAATCTCAGGTTCTCCCCTGAGATCTTTCTTCACCTTCAATTCCCTATATTATTAGAACAAATACAATACACAAGGATTTATGGGAATAAGGTGGATCCTCCATGCTTATTCAATGTGAGCAGGAAGGATGAGATGATTTTCTAAACCCAGATGCTCCATTTGATCCACCCCTCACACGTTTACATGTGATATTTAATTTTGAATGTGGATGTGTTGATCTCAATAATTCTTCTTTCTCATTGTGTGTGAATCTCCATTCTTCAAGATCTTTCCAAGCACTATAATCTCCCTGTGCAACTTTCTTCCTCTTCATGAATTCTTGTTGGGCTGGAATAAATTCATAGAACTTTTTGAATGTATGAACGGCCTTTTTGCACCTCACACACAGAACTTCCTTATCTTTATATAGACTCTTTATTTTGTTTTTATAACTAGCCTTAGCATGTGGATCTTCTATTTTCCTCATTCTTTCCAAATCATTGGGCCAGACCATCAATATGTCATTAGGAACTGAGATATCATGATTGGGTCTTATACATGGCTTATAATGAGTGGCATCCTTCGTAGTAGTTATTTTGGATGCAACACCCTTCACCTTCTAGTACATGGAATCCAAGGGCTTCTCATATTTCCTTCTTGAAATCTTCTTAGGAGAATTTGTTTTCACATTATTCGTCTGATTTCTTCCAAAGGATACTTCTTCATTCTTACCCAGCTGTAGTGGTCTTCTTTTTTTATATGAACATGCACCATTCATATGACTACTCCTATTTCATACAACACAGATGTTATCTAACTTTCCAAATCTATTTGCAGTATACAGATGTTTCTGGATCTTTGGATGTTGCTTCTTCTTCTCAGAATTTCTCCCCCTTGAGATGGTCTTTCTTTTTGCTTTTACATTTAAAGGATTGTACCAACAATCCAGTGCAGAATCCCCAAACCTATTGCAGCACCAGCGTTGAACAAAAAACATTGACTTCTTGTCATCTTCTTGTTAAGTTTGTTGAGTCTTCTTCTTTGTATATTGTGCTTTTTGTTGGGATCTATCTTCCACACTATTAATGCTATCCACCCTAGACATGGTGGTTGGTTTCTTTTCATTCATCTTTATCCATACTTGTTTAGAATTTTTCATTAAACATGCATTTTTGGAAGAGGAAATTTTAGAGACATTAGTACAAGTTGGTATGGATGATACCTTTATATTCTCATCTGCTTGTGATAGATCATTTAGTGAAGCCATGATTTTATTATAACATGTTGGAGGTCTTTTGACAGTATAATCCTCCTTTGAGCATTGAATACTGACAGAAACTGTTTCATTATTTTGTGGAGACTCAATATGTGTCTTCTCAAGATTGGTAAACTCAACTTACAATTCTAGACATCTCATATTGAGGATGACTTCCTGGTCTTCAATCATAGTCATCTTCTCTTCACAAGCCTTATTTAATATTTCAACTTCATCTTCATGCATATTTACATTGTTTTGTAACAATGAGTCATGTTATTTGATCTTCGTGTTGTTTTCTTCCAAATATATCTCCTTAACATCATTGTTCTTTTTCATCTCATCTTCAAGTGCATGGATCTTCTATTCTAGAGTCATATTGACTCCGTCTTCTTCTTCAACATATTTTAGCCAATTTGGAGAGCTTACTTAAAATCACCTCTTGGTTGCTTCAAAGGCTCCAACCTATCTAGAGAGCTTTAAACATTCAACAATTTTATCTTGTAAGCCTTTCTCCAACACATCAGTTTCTTCTTCCAGCTGAGTGATATTTTCCTGCATACATTGAAATAATCCACAAACCAAGGATGCACTTTCTTCAGGAATACCATGCATAATCCTTCTTAATCTATCAATGGATATTTCTTGATCTGTTTGAGATTTATCATCACCTCTTGTGCAAGAATTTTCATCATGAAGACAATTTCCAAATGTAATAAGACATACCTCTTGATTAGTTGAGGTAGGAAGGTTGTCCATCTTCATGGTGGGGACTTCAGCCACCTTCTCATTACATTCCAAGTCAGGTGTGTCTTCAATATCAGCCAGATATGGAGACCCATATGCTTACTCTTCTTTAAATAAGAGGGAATTATTCTTCAATTTTCACTTCCCTTTATTTTTCCTGTTCATCATGGTCTTGGTAGATATATATTTCAGCTCAGAGATAGCTGAATCTTTACGAACACAGCTCTTCATTGTTGACTCAGGAAAGGAACTCATGTTTTCAAAAGGTAATAACTTCACTGTAGATAATACAACAGAGGTGAACCTATCCATTTGATACCATCTAATAGGACCATTTTGGGATATACCTAACACTGAGAGGGGGGGTGAATCATTGTTGGGGACTATTTAAACCAATTTCAAATTTTATCCCTGTACCTATTGACCTCTTAGGATCTCTATTCTATTATTCTATCTTCCCTATCGCATGCAATAACAGAAAGCAGTAAAAATATGCACATGATATTTTTACAATGTTCACCACTAAATAAGAGTAGCTACGTCCTTGCCATGCATGGGGATGACCAGTGCATGGAGTCTCCATTATAATGGGACAGGTTGTTACAATGGAGTGGTTAAGAAAACAATCTTTAAGCCAGTGTGAGTCCCTACACTTTGGAGGGGGTGGGAAACAATCATCTTCCCTGGACTGGTGATAACCTAGCCCAAATTTTCAGTGTGAGTCCCTACACTTTGGAGGGGTGGGAAACAATCCTATTCCCTAGACTGGTGATAGCCTAGTCCAACATGGAGCCTCTAGCTGGTTCTTTATACTGCCTATGGAGACAGTATTATTCCTTCTTCAAAAGGTAGGTTCTACTCTTGACCTATTTCATGGATCATCACTTTAGTTCTTGCAAAGAAGTTGGAAAAAAATTCTCCTTTTTCTTTATCTTCTTCTCTAGCACAAAAACCGCCTGCACTAGTTATTCTTCTTCCTTCTTCTTACTGTAATAACTGACTACACTAATCTTCTTCTCTTCTCTCTATGATGCAAACGTGTAAGCTGAACACTCTTCTTCTTCTTCTTCTTCTTCTTTAATAAAAAACCAGCTGCACTGAAACCTACTCATCTTCACATGTTTTCTTTCAGTGAAAAACTATCTCCACCAAGCACTTGTTCTTCTTTTTCTTGCTAGAATAACAGGTTCTCTTTGTGATTGTAAAAGAAATGAGGTATAGATCAAATTAACATCATCACAATTGAGAAATAGCTGGTATGAACTTCTAGAACAACTCACATCTTGTGCGCCACCCTACTTGTGCACCTCCCTGCTTCAGCTTGCATGCCACCTACTTGCGCACCACTCAGCTTGCGTGCCTTTCTGCTTGCACGCCACCTGCTTGCATGCCACTCAGCTTGCAGGCCTTCCTGCTTGTGCACCCCCTGCTTGCATACCTCACTGCTTGGACACCACATACATGTGTGCCTACTCAGTACTTGCGCGCCCCCATTAAGACCATCTCACAACTTACACACCACCTTTGGATTATACGCCGACCACTTCTTGAAATCACCTCTTGAAACTTGTGTGGAAAAACATGGCCGACACCCTACTTGCTCGTCTTCAGCATGCACGCCGCCCACTTGCGCGATCAGACCACCTTCTACTACTTGAGCAATTAGAGCTCTAATTTTTCTCTTAAGTGTTGAGTCTTAAGAAATGAAGAGTCTAGTCGTCTATTTATATAAATTTTGGTGACTTTCGTGACCTATACTTGTGCGCCAAATACTTGTGCGCCGCTCCATCACTTGCGCGCCCCTTCATCACTTGCATGCCGCTTCATCACATGATCAACACTTTCTTTACTTTGTTATATTTTGATATGATGATTTTGATATATGACTTGAGAGCAACATTCACTTGTGCGACAATACTTTCACGCCAATACATGCATGACACTCTTGACTTGCGCGACACATTCTAACTTGCGCGCCACTTTATTTCCTTTGTCATATTTTTATTGGATGATATTTGAAATATGACTTGTACACCACTTATACTTGTATGGAAATACTTGTTTGGCAATACATGTGCGGCAATACGTGCACGAAAATATTTTCACGGCAATACCTGTGTGACAATACTTGAATGCCACCACTTGCGTGCCACCACTTGCACGCCACCACTTGCGCGCCAATACTTGAGAGCCACTTTTTCCATTGTCATTTTTGGATAGTATGATGTAGAAATGTGTTTTTCCAAAAACACTTCTTTAATCTCTCTATCCTTTATACGGAATGCATCACAAGTTCTCCGAACTTATGATATTTGTGAAATACAAATTAGAAAAGCATCATCTTGTTTTTGGGCAATGTGTAATTCATGACCTTCTTAGAATTCCAAGCCCCTCCACACTCTCTCTTCTTCTTTAACCATCATTCTCTACTTCATGAAAATCATGTGATTCTTTTCATCAAGTAAGAACTTGCATAGTTCTCATGCAATTGTGAAGCATTGCATGGTCTTCGTTAAATCCTCATTCGTCTTCAATCATCCTTAGATGGATGATACTTCACCATTCTTCATTGTTGTGAACAATTATGTTTACATAAAACATGATACCTTAACCATCAACATATCCTCAAGAATTTTTAAAACATAATGGGTACAAACTGATTTGGTTGGTCCAACCAATAATATACAATCAAGCCCTTTCATAAGTCATTTTAAAACATAATAGATACAAAAAAGAAGTGTTTATCCAACTAAATGTGTCCCACAACACTACTAATGCATCGTGTGGGTTTCATTAACTAGTCTCCAACTAGAAGGGATTTCATTAATTGATCCCCAAAATAAGTATTTCATCTACAAACAATTCTATATAAGTATAATAATTTATTTAAATTGATAAAAATGTCCCTTATTAGATGTCCATTTTGAGTAATAGACAACGATTTATAAATATTTTCAAAGTAAATCAATTTAATTTAAATGTGAAAAGTATAATTTAATATATAATATTGTTTAAGAAATAATAATTTCCATCATAAAAGAATATGAATATCTCAAATAAATATAATTTTCAGTGTAAAATTACTTCATTAAAGTGATTGTTTTATGATAATGTTAACAAACACAAAATAAATTGAAATTGCAAGATAACTTTTACCTGTTGGTGGTTTTCAAGATAAAATGCATTGGGTGAGATGATTAAAAATAAATCATTAAATAACATGAGGGGAAATGGATTCTAGATATAATATATCAAAATGGTCAGTAGATACACCCCAGAATTGAAGAATGGGTTTAATATTACATTTATCTCAAAGACGTAATAGGTGAGTGGAAAATCACTTACCATATAAAGTCTTTTTTTGAAATTACATTAAAATACTACATAATGTTTGTAATAATGTTATTAACTTATAACAAAAACATATTAATATTTATTAAATCATATATAGTTGATTTATTACATATTATAACCTTTTAATTAATAATCTTTTGTCATTTCCATCATTTCGATTGTCAATTGTATTGTTTTTCGAGTATGTTTTGACTTCTAGGTTTTATTCCTCTTACATATATCAGAAATTCCTAATCTCTGTATTTTATGAATTTATTAAAATGTTATATATATTCAGTATATATGTTTTAATAGTAGTCTATAATGTTTGGAGATAGGAAATGAAATACACCTTCTTGGAAATTGTATGTTGTACAAATGCTGATTGATGTTTTAAAATTTCTTTTCATATTGAAAGAGTTAAAATTAAATGTTATATTTGTATATTATAATTACATTATCATATTAATTTAATATTTAATATATATATATATATATTAATTCATATCACATTAATACATTCTATTTATATTGTGAATGAATCACCTCCTGTTGAAGAGGTTATAGTCCGCACATCTGAAAATGATTTTATCATATTCCCAAAAAAATGTAAATCAAGAAGGTATGTATGATACAAAAAAATTAAAATTTTATATTTAAATTAAAACTATAATATATATCACATATAAACTATAATTATTTCTTTATTCCCAACCACTAATGGTGAAAATGGAAGAATGAATGTCATCAGTCCATGACGCGTCAGTCCACCATATAAATGAACAACATTTGTATAACTCATATGATAGATGTGCGTGTTAGTGGATTTCGTAACATTGACATAAAAAATCATATTATATTTTTTATACTAATTTTATTATATATGAAATATATATGTTTATTTAAATGGGTGGATAACGAAATTAAACAAAAGTGATCATTGAAGAATGTTATCTCTTTTTTGGGTATCCAATTTTGGTTTAAACTAAAAGAACTCCTTTTTTGATTTATTACTAATGAAAATATATATTTAGGAGGGTTTGGGTGCATGCATTTTTATAGTGGTGGTGGAGTGGAATTTTTTTAAATATAGTAATGTTAACAATTTTGGGAGGTCTTCCTTAACTCATGTGCCTTAATAATTGAAAAATAATTGATTAATATGAATTTATGCTCAAACCAAACCACAAACATAAAAAAATAAGTTCAATTTTATAATTTTGATCCACAACATCTATTTTTCTCTACTTTTACTATTTTAAATTTTCTTAAGATAACAATTTTTTATTCTATATAATTTAACCGTTATGGATAAATTTAAGTTAGATTCATTAGACAATATAGAACCAATGATAAATAAATGTTATATCTCATCAAAAAACAAAAAATCCCATTTATATATGAAATTTATTTTAAAAAAAGCACATTTAATGCACAAGAACACTTCTTTAAGCTGAAACATGATAACCATGTTTTTTTATAAATATGGGTCAATATATTCATTATAAAAGATAAATTGGTCCATTAATATGGGAAATTTGATTTTTATTTAATATTTAAAAATAAATTTTCATATGATAGTATTTTTCGTAAACATTAAATATATAAATGAAATATCATTTATTATAAATTAACATTATTTCCAATTTAGACACAATTTATTTATTTAAATTTAATAAATTGTATACAATAAAGGATTTAGAATATATTATATTAAAAACTCTACAATATAATATATTGAAATGAATATAATAGAAAACAATTCATTCAATTTAATTCACTTTTAAATTTCTTAAGTATCATTCATTTTAGTTATGTGTTAACTATACAATTATTGAATTAGCATTCTTTAAGAAGTTTAACTAAATAATCACTCCATAAAAAATTAACATAAACTAATATATTGAAGAAAATGTCATTATATTTCATAATATCATGCATAACCTGAATATCTTATTTTCTTATATCAGGACATTATAAGTGTAGAAGGTAAAGAATGTTCCATTTTTATCTTTCTCCTTACAAAAAACATTATATATGTCCCAGTCATTCAATAATATTCTTATAAAACATAAGTTTATATAAATGATGGGATACAACCGAAAAATGGCTAGCCAATTGGTTTTTTGGAAGACTCTGGGTCATTATTCTGCTGAATATTACTGTTTCACCACTTAGTAATCTAATTTTTCCCTTAATCGCTATAATTAATTTTAATTATTTTCACTAATTATTTTGGTCAGAAAATATATTTATAATAATAGAATATTAATATTATGATTATAAAAAATACTGAAATCTATTTTTTAAAATTTAAATACACATAAGTTCCAAAATTATGTTTAATTCTATTCCCACAAACATGGGAAGAAAGAAAATTTTTTATGTTCATATGATCAAAATTTGATTAAATTGTTATATCTATATTAAATACAAACACGATTCTACTGACCTAAATGGGATTAATAGATTTATAATTGATCTATTTTGTCTTTAATATACATTAAAAATAGTCTTTAACATTATATATTAGGAAAATGAATATAATGGTTATAGCTAAAATGAAGTACTTACACTATTGACCAAAAAATTAAACATTTCCAAAAAATGAAAAAAAGAACCCTAGGATAATTTTTTAATTAGAAATAGGAAAAAATTATTATTTTGGAAAATAAAATTTATAAAATGGTGAGATTTTAATAAAAAAATATTTTATCAATTAAAAGGCCTCAAATCCTCTTTTTGAAATTTTAATTTTCATGCATAAAGTAGATTTTTTATATGATATGTCTATCAAACATATTGGATGCCTATAAAAAATATTGAATATATAAATAGAAATTCATATGATTGATAATACTATTAAAAAATTCTAAATTTATTGTGGGGACATAAAAATAGTATTAAAAATATTAATTGTAAAACTCAGCACTCCATTTAACGCATGTTAAGTTGATGTTTTTTTAGTTTCAGCATAACATAGTGTTGCATATAAATACATATATAAAAATTTAAATTTATTGTAAAATGAAAATATAGTAATGTATTTGGGTGTCACATATATGGATTAAAATTTTATTTTGGGGGAAAACATATAGAAATTTAATGCATTGGGTAATGTTTTGTATGATGAGACTTCAACTATGAGATTATGGAGTAAACCTAATCAATTGAATGAATTTTTACACCGTGTGATATAGCCGAGGAAGTAATCCTTGAATCATTTTTATGTCATGTATTATTTTGTCTCCACAATCATATGTTCCCATGATCACAGGAACCAAATGTTATATATGATATTTTCTCATATGATTATTCTTGTTCCATTCCATTTATTATGTCATCATTTTCTTCCGTCTGACCCATGTTACAGAAATTACTTCAATTTTTATTCACATACTAGGATTTTTTATCTCATCCCTTTTTTGTATTTATTCCACATGTTATCATATACAAATATAGTTTCAATAATGATATTAGGGACTCATTAGATAGATTAAATAAAAGATGCTTTAATTTTGGTTTCATGGATTCTAATTATGTAAATATTCTTCCAAATAAACAACACTTTATGATATTTGGTTTTTATTTTATGTTTTATTCTTCTTAAAATCATGTAATAATATGTTTCATGGGATATGGTCTCTACGGTTGACATCTGAGAACATTCTAGTTATTTTTGGATATTTGGACTTGAAATATTTAGTAACAACTGAGGGAAAATATTACCACTATGGATAACTGAGACTGAATCATTGGGAATCACAATTTAGGATATAATTTTATTTTTAAGTTATACCATTATAGGTTGAAATTTTTCTTTTAATATGATCATTATCTAATTATTGAACCCCACTAATTTTATTTTTATTTTATTTTAAAATGATGGGAAATTTGATAACTCGTTCAAATAATAAATGTGATATGAAATGTGATGATTCCCATAATGAAATGAAAAATATTTTGGGGACTGGATATGAAAACATTATTAATGTACTAGAATAATTGACTTGAGTTATGAATAATAACATGAACCAATTGGAAATCCCATCATATTATATGAAATTTAATGATTTGATCGAATTCTTTATGTGACAAAGTCCTCATAACTTTTTTTGAGATTTTGACCACCTCATCATGGGCCAACGAGTTAAATCCAGTGAGAATATATTCTCCATTATATAATTCTCATAATAATAGAATTTTGTGCCGGATGTCTATAATTTTATGACAATGATGATTTGGAGTTGAAAATGATAAAAAACACATTGTCTAAAGAGGAAATGGATTCCATGGAATGAGATGCATTAATAAAAATATTTTTCAATGTATATTTTCTAAAAAATCTCCATCTTAACAAGGATAGTGTGATCCTTATTCTATAGAAAAAGGAATATATGTTTATCAGAGTATATGGGGAAAACATCACATAGAATTAACAATATTCTACCATCCTTATCGTCCACACTGAAAGTATGTTGGACCGAATCATTAGTGGGTTGAAACCAATTTTTTGAATTATTTATCAATTAGAGACTTTGGATGTTATAAATATATTATTATTTTTTAACATAATGTTGAGATGGTGATAAACAATTATCAATGGTCTCGTGATATTAATGTTATGAAAAGTAAGATGGAATTTCCATCAGGATGTCCAACAAAAAAATATTCAGAGTAATGAATACCTAGCATGCTACATGTCAAATGCAAGGGAGGAATAATTTTGGAAACGGCCTATAGGGAACCAAAAAGATTATCAAGTGTGGAAGATAATGACACGACACTATTCAATTGTGAAGTGATATAAAGATACCCACTAACGGGACAATGGAAAGGATGGTTTATATGACCCTTATGAATGTTTTAAATTTTTTTAACTAAAAAAAATTATCACTATATGAGGAAATTTCCAAATCATAGGGTTATTTGAGTAAATCATCTATATAAACCTCTAGGTCCACAGGGAAGTGAATGTGTAATCACTACTACTGAGGTGGATCCAACAATGATGTAGTGATTGGAATGTTTATTGTTAATCCTAGTATAGATAAGGTACTATTTGAAATTGGTTCTATAAATTCATTCATATCCTATATGACTAGTATAAATATTAAAACACCAACTAAATATATGAATGTTGAGTTGTATGTGAGTATAGGGATTTGGTAAATTTTTACATCAAAAGTATATAACTCCTCACTGGTCAATGTTTTTGGATTGAACCTCCAAAAAAACATTGTCTTTCATCAATTGGTGTAATTTGAAGAAATATTAGGAATGGATTGCCTTTATTTATATATAGAAAACATCAACTTTTAGGGAATGGAGATCACTCTCAACATCGAAAGGCATACTCTAAATATATATAAGTGAATGGTGGAGGATAAATATCCACCCAAATATTCATCTTAACCACCGATATTATTTCCTTATATGTTATAATATATACCCCAATGATTTAGACAATATAGAGGATAATGGTCAATGACATTACCATTGTGAGGGACTAAGTAGACATGTTATATGGATAATTCCCTAGTTTTCCTCTTGAACAATTAGTTGAGTTTGCAAGAGATTTTATTACCATATCAGTACCAATATCAAACACCCCTTATACGATGGAAACCACACACTTTGTGGAACTAAAAAATAATTTATAAGATAATTCAGATAAGGGTTTCATATTCGATTGAGATTCAACATCGGGTGAGATAGTCCTATTTATCATGAAGATAGATGGATTAATGCACCTCTAAAATGATTATCATGATCTAAAAAAAGCGTGAAAAAAATATCACCTTTCATATATAGATGAATTGTTCAATAAAAAAGATGGATCCATGAAATTCTGGAATGTGTACCTTTTTTCAATATATCACCAATTATAGCTGAGGAAATAATTTATTCCCAAGAATACATTTTGAACAAATGTAGGACACTATGAGTTATTATGATTCCCTTCAGACTCTCTAATAATGAAATAATTTTCATGTATTTAAGAATATTGTATTTTTATATTACCTCTAAAATTTTGTGGTAGCCTTTTTATATTATATTCCGATATTCTTCAAGGGAATAGAGGGTCATGAAAAGGATTTTAATAAAGTGCTATAAACATTTATAATGGGGAAACTATATGAAAATTACAGTACATGTGAGATTTGGATAGAGAATATATCATTATTATTGTATTTTATAACTAAAAAGGAATGTTTATACACATATAATATAGAGGCACTAGAGGAGTGGCCTTGGAAAAAATTCCTAATAGAGATGCGTGTTATCATTTTAATTTAGGTTCTACCGATATTCTTTGAGGTATTTCTCATTATATTATAATAAATCAACTATATTATCATGGAAATGGGTAATGTATGTATAGAAAGAATAATGTAAGGAATGATTTAAGGAGAACAGGAAGAGGAAAATTACTATAGTTGTACTCACACTACCTAAAACTGGAGAATATTTTATGATATAATGTGATTCTTAAAATAAAGGATTGGTTTGTGTACTCATGTGTAATGATAAATCGGTATCCTTTGCCTCGTGAGTGTTTACATTCCATGAAGAAAATTACTTGGTGAATGAAATGAAGCTATAATCTACCATTTCTTCCATGAAAATCAAGTGGAAAGAGATCTATGGTGAGAAGTGTGAGACATATATTCAACATAATAGCCTAAATTATATATCCACAATAAATGATATCAAAATCAATCAAATTAGATGGTTAAGGAAATAAAGGACTATAATTTCTCTATTAAATATCATCTATTGATGGAAATCTAGGTAGTTGATGCTCATAGATGAAAATAACTCGATTCATTATCCATAATGCACATCAAGAATGACCCTATCTTTCTAGAAATTCAAAGAATAGGTCTGAAAATCATAATGGAAGGGAATAAATCCTATATTTACTAAATGATTTCCAAACTATATATCCTCATGAAAATCAAGAATGCACAAAGGGATGATATGGTGATAAAAAATAACCTGAAAGAGGTTATGTAAGGGAAGATGCATTAGTTCATAGTAGATTATGATGGTTTAATTGGTTTGGAACTAGTATTTTTGCACCTTTTTCACCTGAGATAGTGAATGAGATAGTCAATAATGAAAATAAATAATCTTCCCCCATCTATATTTGTAGTACCAATATATAAAATGATCTTAGAGATTACTTCTGGTTGGACCATATGAAGAAAGATATTGTAAAGTATATCTTATGGTGTTTGGTAAGCCATTATGTTAAATTAGATTGAAATAAGTCCAAATGGAAGATTCAATCATTTCATATATCCCATTGGAAATGGGAGAATGTCACTATAGACATTTTCATTGGTCTCCCAAAAACATACCAATGAAACAATGTGATATGTTTTATGGTGGAACGACTCCCCAAAAATACCCAATATATTGGTATTCGAAAAGATTTATACCTTGAAAAAATTTACGGGTTATATGTGAGGAATTATATAAGGCTACATTGAGTTACACTTTCAATCGTATCTGATCAATATCCATGGTTTACATCAACTTTTCTAAAAAGTCATCAACATTATTTTATCACTAAAATTAATTTCTTCATAGCCTATCTCCCCCAAAATAAGGTCTAATATAAAAAGTCTATTAATATTCTCTAGGTTATGTTTAAAGGATACTCAATGGAATTTAATTTTTGATGGGATCATAATCTCCCATTTATTGAGTTCTCATACAAAAAAAGTTTCCACAAGAGTAATAAAATAGACATACAAAAATCCTTATATGGGATGAATTTTAGAACTCCATAATGTTAGGAAGAAATTGGGGAATGAAAGTAACTTTTGACCGATCTTATATAAGAGATAATATAGAAGGTAAAAGACGTTCAACAATATATCAGTGATACTTAGATTTATAAAATGGTCTATATAGATAGTCGTCGAAGGACTTTGGAGTTCAATGATGGAGATGAAGTATTATTTCGAATATAATGACATAAAAATATTTTTTTCCATATAATATATTAATGA
Organism: Viscum album; assembly: GCA_963277665.1. NCBI lineage: Eukaryota > Viridiplantae > Streptophyta > Magnoliopsida > Santalales > Viscaceae > Viscum > Viscum album. Next base: position 61,877,578 of record OY728165.1, on the reverse strand, counting down.
AATATTATTATATTTTATTACTAAAATAAGGTAATTATATGAGACATTTATAAATTATTCAAAGTTCCATAAAATCTTTTATAATATTAAAATAAATATTTTTTGAAAAAATGATGAATTCAATTAAAAACTAAATTACTAATATTTTGAAAATCCGTTTTAGAAGATGGAGTCCATTTTTAATATTTATATAAAAAATGGTTAGGGTGATTCAATGTGATGTTTCTAAAATAGTTTATTTTTATTTGAATAGTGAAATATAGTCATTCATGGAATTTAATATTATAAGACATATACATGATTTTTTTAGTCATGAAATATGTAATAACCCATTAGTTAAGAATTAAATTCAATAGTTACAATTATTAATCACAATAATCAGCAAAATAATTACTCTTGATCCAAAATAATAAACCAAAAGAATAAAATAATTAAAAAAACAATCTTCTCCTCCCCAAAAAATATCTCCCCTCAAAACCTCTTCTCCTCAATCCAGAAAAACATTTTTGATAAATTAAATTCTTTCCCAATTACCATCACAATACTCTTTAATACATTAAAATTATTCTTTTATCGACAAATTACCAAACACATGTTTCTTTATGTGGTTCTCAAGGAGATAACATTCATGAGGTAAAATCTCATTTCTTTATCATTTAATTTATTTTCATTTCTTATCCTATTCTCACCTCCTTTATCCAAAGTGAATTGAAAAATAAAATATCATGAATATAATTAAATTTAACTATAAAATTAATAATCCAATTCATTTTCTTCTCTTGTTTTTTAAAATTTCATACATCATTTTTGATGTGCCGATTCACTACCTTCATGGATGATGTCTTTTTTCATTACCCCTTCATTTCTGGTTATAAAACCATTTTTATAGATAAATAATATTGTAATATGTATATTATAACATATTTCATATTATTTAACATATTTATAAAAATAATATTATATAAATTACATTATCTTATGATGGTCAAACAACCGCCAAAAATAAAGTAATCATTTTTTCTGTAATATTTAATTTATTTAATAATTATCCAATATGTATTTAAAATTATATATAAGACTATTGAAAATTATGTAACTGAATTAATAAAATATGATTTCACATATACATAGTTATTCTAAATATAAAATATCATCTATAATTATACAAAAGTGAACCGACCAAGAATCACTTAAATGAATGCTCCTAGAAAGAAAAAATTAAAATTTTCAACTCATAAAAATTACTATTAATTAATATAATAAAATTATAATAAATTAAATATATGTTTATGATGTTCTGAATAAAATTATTTTTCTATCTATTTTTAATATCTATGAAATTATGTGTATGTGCATAATACATTTGGTCATAAGTTATGGTTTTCTCTCTGAACCTCCAAATTGCATTTTTGTTAAACTATAACTATATTTTCTAAAATGAAATTATTAATTATTCTTATATAATTATTCTAAATTCTATTTTTTATATTCATAAGTATCCTCATCGATTCAACCTTCTTTTATGGGGAATTAATATTTTATATGGTTCCCTTCAAAATTCCCACTAATAAGAATGCTCAATTAATGGGTAACACCCAATTTCTTACCATTTATCAAGTAAATACGATAATATATTTTAATCCATCATTATTTATTTAAAATTATTCATTTCATAATTAATTTTTTTAGAACATTTCTAGTTTTATATATAAAATTATTCATTTTCCTCCTAAAACGATCATTAATACTTTCCTTCAAACTAACCTAAAGTGGATCATTTTAAATTTTCTTAAACAAACATTTTTACCAATTTACACTTTATTTCGATATCATTTATCATGATACATCACTATTTTTCATTATTAATATATATTAATGATTTAAATCCATCCCAGTTATAAACATTATGATATATCATTTATTAATTCCATATGACCTGAATATGATATCCACTTCATTCCATGTGTGACTATTATTTTTATTAATTATGTTTCAATTCATTATGTGGAACAAATATGTAAGAAAAAAGTATTATGGGTGTACCCGGATAGTTCTCTAATATATTTAGTAATTTTTACTCTCATGATACTTCGGATTTGGGATTAGCGAGTAAACCTAATCCATTGTGGGACATTTTCCACCACGTGATATATTATTGGAAGATAGCCTTTACTCATTTTATTTCATGTTTTATGTTAGTTCCACATTACTGTGTTTCCATTCCCACATTAATCCAAAATTATATATTTATTATTCTTTTATATTTTTATTCATGTTCCATTCATTTTTTATTTCATCATGTTATTCCTTCTTTCCCATGTTTTATAATTTATTTTTTATAGTTATTCCCTTACAGGGGTGATTAGATCATCCCTTTTGTTTATGAATTCCCCAGGTTATCCTACGAAAATTTAAGAGATTTAGGATGTTTGGAGATCATTATGGATATTAAATAAATATTGTTTTTATTCTTGATTCATTATTTCTAATTATATAAGTCATAATCCTATGATAATATTATTTTTAATACATAGTGTTAATTTGATGTGGTTTTATCTTTAAAATCTTGTAATAATATATGAAAAAGGATAGGATAGTAAAAGATAAAATAATGGAAATAATAACGATCTCAAATATTTTCTTTAAATGTAATTTTAATTTCAATTATGTAACTTAAATACCATAACTATTAAACTATTCATTTTTGTAAGATTTTATTGCTTGTATTTAGTGATAATTTAATAAATTACCCACTTTTTTCTTGAAATTGAGGTCAGGGGTGCAATAAATAATTTTTTCTTCCAATGAATTCTATAGTGATATCTTATTTTCAAAATTGATCACTCAAAAGGTGATAAATTATAACAAAATGTAATTGTAACATCCCAGGTAAATAAAAAACAAAAAATTTTCATATTTATTAATATTTACAAATTAAATATTAATTTTAATTTAAAGATGTTTCTATGTTTGATAGAAAACCTGATATGCAACAAAGAGTTTCATTGAAATCTTACATTGCACACTAGTAATAAAATAATATTATTTTTAAATGGTAGTTAACACATAGCCTTTGTATTGGTGGGAATGGATAGAAATAACTAAAATATGATTATATATTTTTTAAAATGTTTTTACATTTATCCAATAAAAGATAAAGGCCTAAAATACGAAAAGAATTCAATTTTAGGCTTTTATACCCTAATTTTTACTAAAGGTGCATTTATCACCTTTTTATGGTGAACCGCCATTAAATATAGTTTTTTTCCCTTTTATACATTCTTTTGGACTGAATAAAACTATATTTTAGAATCGGGACATCAAAATTTACTTTGTGTAAATTTTTGTTATTTTTCCGATAAAGTTCATTTTTTTGATGAACAGTGAAAATGTTGTATTTTAATTCAAAACATCTTTTTAATATAATTTCTTTATATTATTAGATTATCATTTTAAATGGTTTTAAATTGAAATTAGAATATATTTTTACCATTAAATCCAATAGTGGTAGTTGTAATTAATTTCACTATGAAATCTGACTTAAACTAGTGTCAATCTTTTGATACATATTGTTTCATAAAAACACGCTATTTGCTCTGACAGCGGAAATTAATTATTAAATTTATTAATGAAACTTATATGTTTTTAATTTTGTAAAATAGACTTCATTTTTTAATTCAGAATATAAAAAATAGCTTAGGATGATGTTTTGGTATTTTTCTGAAAAACATCAATTTTTGGTGAATAGTTAAACCACTAAATGGTAGTTAAAGAAACTGATTTTTTGTTTAAATGAAACGTTGCCACTTCTGTGTTGTGAATTTCAAAAATTCAACATACATGGTTGTCATTAAGAAGTAAAATTTCGTTCAATAGGATTAAAATAATTTTTTTGGTGAATAGTAACTTAATAGGTTTTTAATCGCGATTAGAGGTAATTAGTGTAGTTTAAGGTAAAAATAATATTTTAATAATATGAAATGAACTTGACAAATGTCCTAACCTTATTGTATGTGTCATGGATGACCAAGAAAATCCATGGGTCAACTTGGGGACCCCACGGAGCCACTTTAGTTGGAAAATGACATTAATATCTTTTTATTTAATGTTAAAGTAAAAATGACACAAACATAAGATGTTTTACTAAAACAACTTGTACATGGGGTTATAAAAGTCCTATTTTTGACTATAAATATTCATTAGAAATCTAAAAGTATTTCCTACATCATGAAATTTTTTTTATAATTTTTAGACATTAAATTTATTAAGTTATTTATGATAACATGATGATGCAGTGATGACCTCATTATTTAACGATTTAAATAAAATGGAAAGATAATGTAAAATCCAAGACCGAAACATATCCAAAACCAATTGGATGTGTGGATTTAGAACCCTTATCACCTTATCCTCGAAAAAAATTAATGTGGGACCATTACAATCCGAATCTAATTCTATAATAAAGTAACATTTCCTTACTTTCCAAGAGTGCCCCTCCTCTCCTCTTATAAAAGGCCCCCACCTCTACCACCTTACCGACACTTCCAAAGCCTTTGGATCGGCACAACCCTTCCAATTTTGTCCTTACAAATACCTCTATTACTCCATGAAGCGTAACTTTGGGCAGATGTCTTCCCAAGAAAGCCTTTGAGCTCAAATCTATGAGAGTTACCAGATTTTAAGGTAATGTGTTCACTTGTGTTCTTTTGTTTTATTTTGCTTGTCCAACCCCCTAAAATATTTTTATTCATTTATTTTGTAACAAATCCAGTATATTCAATATACTAGTATGTTTTTATAACAATAATTTGAGCTACAATTACACATATCTACATCTAATGGTTAAATAACATACTGTTTCTGTGGTTGGCGAATTTCTGCCTCACGAAACGATGATTGTTCAATATTCTTTTAAACACCTTTAATGGTGGCCATTATAATGTCACTATATTTATATATGATATATATTATGTTTATGATTTCCTTAATATTCTGTATTTTTCATTTATGTCATACCTTTTTGGCTTCCATTATGGGTATACACGATATCTTCATCTTAGGAAGTGAGGACTACCGCCCCCTCAAAGTGATTTGATTCGTTAATGCCATACGTGGGACATATAAAGGATGAATTTAATAATATTATATATGATGTTATACTGGAATTATAATATACCTTTTTATCATTATGATTTCACACCATTAAATTATGATATAGAAATGAAAGTAGCGTTCATGCGTACGTACGGCTTACCGTCTCCATGAACGGTGCATTTCATTTCTTATCCCCAATTGTAATGTGATATTATAAGTACATATATATAATAGATATATATGATTTATGATACATCTAAATGATGAATATAATTCTGGAATTAAAATGTACATACCTCTCATTTTGTTGAATTCCATTAATATGACATAGAAATGAAAGTAGCGTTCATGCGTACATACAGCTTACAGACTCCATGAACGGTGCATTTCATTTCTTACCTATAAATTATTAAGTGATATTATAAATTCATGTATATTTTTGATATATATGATGTATATGATATCCAAATCAGGAATTTCATTCTGTATATAATGATCCTTTGACCACATGAACAACATGTAATTGTAAGAAGTACACTTTCAACTTAAGAACCAAATATCGACAAAACCAACATTATTAACTTAAATGATTACATAATTATTATAACATGGGATTAAGTGATATAAAAGTAATAATAATCTTGAAAAATGTTCTTATGCAAGTAGAAATTAACTCAAGTGTATTATTCATGACTTTAAAGAACGATCGAGTCATGTTGGACCCGAGGTAAGGGACTTCGTCTCAATATCCTTTCATTGAGGCATATTTCAATTTATACACAACTATCTCTTATACGGTGTATAAACCCCTTTTACTTTTAATTTTATACAAAAGGAATATTTTTCTACGAAGCGTTTTACTAAATGACAAAAAGGAATGATTCTTTTTAACGTACGCAGTGACAATGACCATTTCCCCCACCACGAGTATTTTTTGGTCTTTGGCTTCCTCAACTAGCCGTAATGTTTTTTTAAATGAAATAAATACCATATATTCTTTTATGTGTTTTGGTATTGAAAATGTTTTTTATAATGGATTTGTTATGTCAATATATTTAAGTGATATATTGTGATCAATGTGTGGAAATGTTTTCTTTCCATTATATTTGTTTTATGTCTTATGATTTTATAATGGTACTTGGAAATTTGATGGGTGGTTACGTGATGAACCATATGACGGGTGGTGCCGTGAATACCAGGACGGGTGGTTACGTTATAACCTCCAATGCATTGGGTATGAATGTCGTCCATATGGCTATTCCATTAAGTATTTATGGAAGTCGGCCGTACGGCTATTCCATTATGTATGTGTGTAGGTTGACTATATGGTTATTCAATTTATGTATGTTTATGTCCCAAGTTACCTTAATATGTTGTGTGTTCTTTATATGGGTTTTATGGTAATGTTTTGGTTAGAAAAGGGTAAGTAATGATATTTTATTCATGGAATTGTTTTTACTACTTTATAATGGTGAAAAGTATTACTTTTATAAATTATACATGGTTTACTTGTTGTTTTGATAAACTAACAGTTTTTATTCTTTGTGTATCCCATACTGAGCTTTTTATGCTCATCCCAAGATTTTTTTTGAAATGTTTTTCATAGGACTTAATGTGGAATAGGGTCAAGGATGGGATCAAGGTAAATTCATGCTATATAAAACATGGAACTAGACATGTTTCTTTTTAAGAGTTTTTTTATTCTATGGAAACTTGGTAGAAGTGTCTACTTTGTAAATCTTTTGAGATGTAATAGTTATGTTCTAATTCACTAAAACTCTAAACCTGAAAAGATCCTCAATGCAAATTATTCATTTAATTCAATATTAAGTAAGGTTTAAGGCCGAGGCCTTATAGTTGGTATTAGAGGTCAGTTTAGACAACTTTTGGAGTTAGAAAAATGTAAAATTATAATTTAATTTATGGTACAATTAAAATGATATAGCATTTAAAGATTACCATGTTGCTTCGCCTAAGATTTTTCTATGATAATAATGGTTTTCTATAGAGGAAACAATGAATCTTTTCTAGGAAGGCATACATGGTATAATGACCTTTCGAATCAGCAACCAGAGATGGTCAGAATGAGAATTGAGCAGTTTACTGCACTGATGGCTTAGTTGAATCAGGTTATAAATGGTGGTTGTCTTTATTGATGATATTTTGGTGTTTTCTAAAAGTAAAGAGGAGAATGAAAGTAATTTAAAGGTTATCTTTCAAACCTTAAAAGAAAAGAAACTATATGGAAAATTCAGCATGTGTGAGTTTTGGTTACAACAAATTTTATTCATGGGTCACATTGTTTAAAAAGATGGCATAACTGTTGACCCTGCTAAAACAAAAGTTGTTGAAGAATGGATAATACCCACAAACGTAACCGAGATCCGTAGTTTTCTTGGTTTGGCAGGTTACTACTGAATTTTTGTTGAAAATTTTACACAGTTATCTAGTCCAATGACTAAGCTAACTCGGAAGGGTGTTAAGTATATCTGGACAAAAGAATGTGTTGATTGTTTTCAGGAGTTGAAAAGAATATTGATGAATGCTCCAGTTTTGGAACTTCCTTCCAGGAATGGTGATTTTGTTATATACATTGATGCTTCGTTGCAGGGACTTGGCTGTGTCCTTATGCAGAATGATCAGGTAATTTCTTATGCTTCACGTCAGTTTAAAACACATGAGGTAAATTACCCTACACATGATTTGGAATTAGCTGCTGTTGTTTTTTCTTTAAAAATTAGGAGGCATCATTTGTATGGAGTAAAGTGTGAAATATATACTGATCACAAAAGTTTAAAGAATATATTCACTCAGAAATAATTGAATATGAGACAGAGGAGATTGCCGGAATTAATCAAGGATTATGATTGTACAGTTCATTACCTTCTGAGAAAAGCAAATAAAGTGGCTGATGCATTGAGTCAAAAAAGTAATGTTTTATTAACCATGCTACGTTTGGAATGAGATCCTTTGGTTTTTTGATTTGATGAACTTTGGAATAGAATTTATTGGTGCATGATGTTCTTCTATTTTGTTTCAGGTATCAGTGAGATCATCCCTATCAGACAGAATTAAGCCAACACATAGGGAAGACAGTGAGTCGTAGAAAAAGGTAGAGCTGGTTCGTAAGGGTATGATTCCTGAATTCAACATTGATAATGATTGTGTTCTGAGATTTGGGAAGAGATTGTGTGTGCCTTGTGATTCACAGTTGAAGAGGGAGTTGTTATGTAAAGCTCATAGTTCTCCGTTTTCAGTTCATCCTGGCAGTACTATGATGTATAGAGATCTGCGGGAGTATTACTGGTGGGATGGAATGAAAATAGATATTTCTGATTTTACTGTGAAGTGTTTGACTTGTCAGCAGGTTAAAGCAGAGCGGCAGTTACCGAAAGGGATACTACAGCCTTACTAGTTCCAGAGTGGAAATGGGTGAATATATCCATGTACTTTGTTGTGGGACTGCCGAAGACACCTCGAGGTAATAATGCAATCTGGGTTATTGTTGATCGCTTGACTAAATCTGCTCATTTCCTTTCTATACAAGATACATTTTCCCTAGATCAACATTCCTATTTGTATCTTATAGTGATAGTCAGGTTACATAGAGTTCCACTCTCCATTGTATCTGACCATGATCCTAGGTTTATTTCAAACTTTTGGAAAGGCCTTCAGAAGTCATTGGGTACTGAATTAAATTTTAGTACAGCTTTTCATCCGAAATCCGATGGGCAGTCAGAATGAATAATTCAGACCTTGGAGGATATGATACGAGCTTGTTCGATGGATTATCAGGGAAGTTGGGACCAACATCTTTCTTTGGTTGAGTTTTCATATAATAACAGTTTTCATTCTAGTATACAGATGGCACCGTTTGAGTCATTATATGGGAAGTTGTGTTGAACTCTAGATTTGTAGGATGAGGTGGGTGAAAGGAAGTTGATGGGACCATAATTGATAGAAGAGTTGGAAAAAAAGTTTAGTCGATTCAGAAAGTCATGAAAACAGCTCAGAGCAAGCAGAAGAGTTATGCGGATAACCAGAGGAAGGATATATCTTTCGATGTAGGTGATCATGTTTTTCTCAAAGTTTCACAATGGAAAAGTGTGATGCGATTTGGTAAGAAAGGAAAGCTGAGTCCAAGGTTCATTGGACCATATAAAATTTGGTGAAAGTTGGATTAGTCTATTACCAAGTGGCTTTACCTCCGAGTTTATCTCAGGTACACAATGTTTTTCATGTATCTATGTTGAGGAAGTATATGCCAGATCCATCTCATGTTTTGAGTCCAGAGGTAGTTCAGCTAGAAAAGAACCTATCTTATGAAGAACAACCAGTCCAGATTCTTGACCAAAGAGAGAAAGTGTTGCGAAATAAGGTAATTCACCAGGTAAAGGTTTTGTGGAAAAATTATATGGTTGAAGAGGCAACATGGGTATCTAAAAAGTATATGTGGGATAAACACCCCCACTTATTTTGATAAGTGAATAAAATTGCGAGGACGCAATTCCCAAATTGGGGGAAGGATGTAACATCCTAGGTAAATAAAAAATAAAGAATTTTCATATTTATTAATATTTACGAATTAAATATTAATTATAATTTAAAGGGGTTTCTATGTTCCATAGAAAACCCGATACACAACAATGAGTTTCATTGAAATCTTACGTTGCACACCAGTAATAAAATAATATTATTTTAAATGGTAGTTAACACAAAGCCGTTGTATTGGCTGGAATGGATATAAATAACTAAAATATGATTATATATATTTTTAAATGTTTTTACATTTATCCAATAAATGATAAAGTCTTAAAATACGAAAAGAATTCAATTTTTGGCTTTTATACCCTAATTTTCCCTAAAGGTTCACATATCGCCTTTTGATTGTGAACCGTCATTAAATATAGTTATGGTTGCTTTTATACATTATTTTGGACCAAATAAAACTATATTTTAGAATCGGTACATCAAAATTTACTTTGTGTAAATTTTTGTTATTTTTCCGATAAAGTTCATTTTTTAATGAACAGTGAAAATTGTTGTATTTTAATTGAAAACCTCTTTTTAATATATTTTATTTATATTATTAGATTATCATTTTAATTGGTTTTAAAGTGAAATTATAATATATGTTTACCATTAAATCCAATAGTGGTAGTTGGAATTAATTTCACTTTGAAATCGGACTTAAACTAGTGTCAATCTTTTGATACTTATTGTTTCATAAAAACACACTATTTGCTCTGACAGCGGGAATTAATTATTAAATTAATTAATGCAACACATATGTTTTTAATTTTTTTAAATAGACTTCATTTTTGAATTCGGATTATCAAATATAGCTTAGGGTGAAGTTTTTTGTATTTTTTTGAAAAACTTCAATTTTTGGTGAATAGTGAAACCACTAAGTGGTAGTTAAAGAAACTGATTTTTCGTTTAAATGAAACTTTGCCACTTCTGTGTTGTGAATTTCAAAAATACAACATACATCGTTGTCATTAAGAAGTAAAATTTCGTTCAATAGGATTAAAATAATTTTTTGGTGAATAGTAACTTATTAAGTTTTTAATCGCGATTAGAGGTAATTAGTGTAGTTTAAGGTAAAAATAATGTTTTAATAATATGAAATGGACTTGACACATGTCCTAACCTTATTGTATGTGTCATGTATGACCAAGAAAATCCATGGGTCAACTTGGGGACCCCACAGAGCCACTTTAGTGGGAAAATGACATTAATATCTTTTTATTTAATTTAAAAGTTAAAATGACACAAACATAAGATGTTTTACTAAAACAACATGTACATGGGGTTATAAAAGTCCTATTTTTTACTATAAATATTAATTAGAAATCTAAAAGGATTTCCTACATCATTATATTTGTTTTATAATTTTTAGACATTAAATTTATTAAATTATTTATGATATCATGATGATGCAGTGATGACCTCATTATTTAACGATTTAAATAAAATTGAAAGATAATGTAAACTCCATGACTTACACATGTACAAAAGCTATTGGATGTGTGGATTTATAACCCTTATCACCTTATTCTCGAAAAAATTCAATGTGGGACCATTAAAATCTGAAACTAATTCTATAATAAAGTAACATTTCCTTACTTTCAAGAGTGCCCCTCCTCTCCTCTTATAAAAGGCCCCCACCTCTACCACCTTACCCACACATCCAATGCCATTGGCTCGGCCAAAACCTGCCCATTTTGTCTCTTCACATCCCTCTCGTACTCTTTGAAGCCTCACATTGGGGAGAAGTCTTCCCAAGGAAGATTTTGAGCTCAAATCTAAGAGAGTTACCCGATTTTAAGGTAATGTGTTCACTTGTGTTCTTTTGTTTTATTTTGCTTTTCCAACCCCCTAAAATATTTTTATTCATTTCTTTGTTAACAACTACAGTATATTAAATATACTAGGATTTTGTTATAACAATAGTTAGAGCTACCCATACACACATCTACATCTAATGGTTAAAGAGCATACTGTTTCTGTGGTTGGAGAATTTCTGCCTCAAGAAACGATGATTGTTCAATCTTCTTTTAAACACCTTTAATGGTGGCCATTATGATGTCAATATATTTATATATGATATATAATATGTTTATGTTTTCCTTAAGCTTATGTATTTTTCATTTATGTCATACCATTGTGGCTTCCATTATTGGTATACACGATATCTTCATTTAAGGATGTGAGGACTGCCGCCCCCTCAAAGTGATTTGATTCATTAATGATATACGTGGGATGTATAAAGGATGGATTAAATAATATTATATATGATGTTATACTGGAATTATAATATACTTTTTTATCATTATGATTTCGCACCATTAAAGTATGATATAGAAATTAAAGTAGCATTCATGCGTACGTGCGGCTTACCATCTCCAGGAACGGTGCATTTCATTTCTTATCCCCAAATGTAATGTGCTATTATAAGTACATATATATAATGGAAATATATGATTTATGATAAATATAAATGATTAATATAATTCTGGAATTAAAATATACATACCTCTCATTTAGTTGAATTCCATTAATATGACATAGAAATGAAAGTAGCGTTCATGCGTACGTACGACTTACCGTCTCCATGAACGGTGCATTTCATTTCTTACCTCTAAATTATTATGTGTTATTATAAATACATGTATATGTTAGAAATATATGATATACATGATATCCAAATCAGGAATGTCATTCTGGATATAAAGGACCTTTGAACACACAAACAACATGTAATTGTAAGAAGTCCACTACCGACTTAAGAACCAAATATCGACAAAACAAACATTATTAACTTAAATGATTACATAATGTTAATAACATGGGAATAAGTGATATAAAAGGAATAATAAGCTTGAAAATGGTTCTTAAGCAAGTACGAATTAACTCAAGTTTATTATTCAGGACGTTAAAGATCGATCGAGTCAAGTTGGACCTGAGGTAAGGGACTTCGTCTCAATCTCTTTTAATTGAGGCATATTTCGTTTTATACACAACTATCTTTTATACGGTGTATAAACCCATTTTAATTTCACTTTTATACAAAAGGAATATTTTTCTATTAAGAGTTTTACTAAATGACAAAAATGAATTTTTCTTTTATTGTACGCGGTGACAACGACCTTTTCTGCTGCCGCGAGTATTATTTGGTCTTTGGATTCCTCAACCAGCCGTAATGTTTTTTTAATGAAATAAATACCATATACTCTTTTATGTATTTTGGTATTGAAAATGGTTTTTATAATGGATTTGTTATGTAAGTATATTTAAGTGATATATTGTGATCAAAGTGTGGAAATGTTTTCTTTACATTATATTTGTTTTATGTATTATGATTTTATAATGGTACATGAAAATTTGACGGGTGGTAACGTGATGAACCATATGACGGGTGGTGTCGTGAATACCAGGACGGGTGGATACGTTATAACCTCCAATGTATTGGGTATGGAAGTCGTCTATATGGTCATTCCATTAAGTATGTATGGAAGTCGGCTGTATGGCTATTCCATTAAGTATGTGTGGAAGTCGACCGTATGATTATTCCATTTAAGTATGTTTATGTCCCAAGTTACCTTTATATGTTATGTGTTCTTTATATGGGTTTTATGGTAATATTTTGGTTACAAAAGGGTAAGTAATGATATTTTATTCAGTGAAGATTTTTTAATACTTCATAAAGGTGAAAATTATTACTTTGACAAAGTATACATGGTTTACTTTTTGTTTTGATAAACTAACATTTTTTATTCTTTGTGTATCCCTTAATAATCTTTTTATGCTCACCCCAAGTTTTTTTTAAATGTTTTTCACAGTAAATAATGTGAAATAGGGTCAAGGATGGGATCAAGGGTAAGTCATGCTATATAAAACATGGAACTAGACATATTTCTTTTTAAGAGTTATTTTTTATTCTATGGAAACTTGGTAGAAGTGTCAACTTTGTAAATCTTTTGAGATGTAATAGTTATGTTCTAATTCTCTAAAACTCTAAACCTGAAAAGATCCTCAATGTGAACTATTCATTTAATTCAATATTAAGTAAGGTTTAAGGTCGGGGCCTTATTGTTTTATCATAGAATGAGATATAATTTTATTTCAAATGGTAGTAGAACAAGGTTTTTCATAATTTATTGGGATATATCTGAATTTATATCCATAATCTATTTATGTGTTGTTCATCTATAGAATCTAGTTACATCAACTGACTATAGCGATGCATTGATATTCAATGATGGACATTGAAAAAATTACTTCTTACTAAACGATGGAACTCAATACATTTGTAATAAATTAAATTTCATAGATTTTCATTTCCTATATAAATACATCCAGAAAATTCAGTATCAAGAAATTTGATAAGACCAAAATCATGCCCTCTATAATAGAATGATTTCAAATTGATTGCAATTTTTTAAGTAATTTTTAAAAAAAATCATCAATTAAACTCGATTCCCTGGGAATTTAATGATGTCATTCACACATACAAAAACCAAAAATAATATCATACAAGATAACTGTTATATAATTTAAAATCCCAATAATAAATCTATATGTGGTTTGATCAATATCATTCTCAGTTTCTTCAATACTAAAATAATATATTGTACTAATTAGATCACCACTTCATTCTATACAATCTTATAAATAATGTTTTTAAAAAACATCAAATTTTTTATTTTAATAAAAAAAATTATTAAATATATTTTGATATTTTAAAAATAGAAAATTATTTTTCTAAAATTGTTGTAGCGATTTAAAATTCATTTATAAAATGTTTTAAAAATTAATTACATAAATAATTACAAAAAAAAAATTATCATAAGCATAAAAATTTTCATCTAATACAGAATTATATATTCATTGAAAAAACTAATAATGATGAAAAATAAATTTTGTAAAAACATTTCAAATTATAAAACGATTGATTGTATCATTCCATGAAATTTGATCTTATATTAGAACATTGATTTATTTTGGCTTTATCAAAAATGATTTGTAAAAGGAGGGATTTTGAAATCCAACATATTATTCATAAAACCCATTCTCAATAATGGGCCAATTGTTGTATGAACTATTAATATTCAACTGATACAATTTGATCTATATATATAATTTAAAAGAAATAATTATCCTTATGTACAAATGACATTCCATATGAGATAATGATTATTCATAATCAATGAATTCATATTTACTATAACAAAATTTTGTAAGTATATATTTATTCTTAATTATGGTGTTAGAGTCATTAATTTGTTTCTCTAAAAAACAATTCAGTTCCAATTGTTATGTAGCCTATAAGTATTTCCACTAGTTTATATACTTTATTATTCAAATTGATTCAATTTATCATCAATAACCATTACCCAATATTAATCATCAATTTCATTATTGTTTTATTTGGGTTTCAAATATGTTATAAAATATTTATGATCTACCTAGTTTATATGAAAATATATAGTTTTTTTTACCTCTATATAGATCTCATAAAACAATATATAAAGTGTTTTCAATGTGTGTTATAAAGGTTATTAAAAAACTGGGTTCTTCTAGGTTTTCACTAGAGACTGGTTTCTCTAAAATATATATTTTTGTATTATTTTAATAAATAAACATAAATTCTTTTGTCCATACATGTGTTGTTTATATTAAAATTTATCATATCATCCAATAAGTTTGCTAATAATTTTCTTGGTTCATGAGTATCAGTCTCATAAAATTGTAAATGAACAAATTCTTCTAGAAGATTTTTTTTTTAAAAGACGATAACAATTACTAGATCCATAATATCCATGAAAATATTCATCATTACTATTTGAAGAGAAACTATATATATTATTATTTATATTTATTATATAAATATTATATCCAAATACATTGAAATAATTTAACTTTGGAATTATTTCACTAAAAAACTCATATAGAGTGTTCTTTAAAATTTGTCTAAATAGAACAAAATTGTTAATATAATGATATGTATTGAATTCATATGCCCAAAACTGAATAGGTATTTCATAACATTTTAGCATCCTCTTGAAAAAGTCATGAAGAGTTTTACTTATTCTTTCTACAACTTCATTTTAATGGGGATCCCTAGGAGAAGAAATTTTATGATTTATTTTATTTTTTATGACTCTAAATCTGGATTCTAAATATCACAGTCTTAATCACTTCGTAAGTTCTAAATGGTAGGTCCAATAAGGTGTTTAATATATTATTCATATTTTTTTAAACATCTAGAATCATCACTAATCAGATTTAAAAAATATACCAACTTAAAGTATGTGTAGTCATTAATAATTACATAATTATAATGTAATCATCTTCAAAATAGATATTATATAAGATCCAAAAAACCCATTATAACCAATTGTATTTTTTAAAGGTAGAGAACTCTTTAATAGATTTCAATTAATAATTTTGTCAATTTAAATTTTGAGGGGTATTTCACACAACGTATTTAAGAAAATAAATCTTATTTAAATCCTTGATTAAACACATTATAGATAATTTTTTAAGTGATTATATATTACAGTGGCCAAATATTCTACTCCATATCCAAATTTCATGATGAAATGAATTTAAACAAGCGATATTTTGAGAATATATTGAATTATAATATAAAATATAAAAAATATTATTTATCAGAGAAATAAATATTGAATTTATGTTATACTAACATATCTTACAAAAATTATTTTCAAATATGAAATGAAATATTTCATTAAACAATTTAGATATACTAAGTTGATTTACATTAAACAATCAATAAATAAAACATTATAGATTCAAAATGTTTTTGGATCTATCGACTTGACTGAGGTAAATAAATATAACTTCTTCATTTTCATAAAAACATAAATAATCAATATCCACTCTGGTCAAATTTTAAAATCTTGAGAAGTCCCCTATCAAATATCTTGAGAACACACTTTCTAGATACCATAGCATTGTACATGATATTTTAAAAAATTCTCCCAACATATATTTAAATGCACAAAGACTTTGGTACCCATATCAAATTGGGTCCAAATAATATAGTACATAAATATTTGTTAATCTATATCATCCCATTATATTTATTCCCATATCTATGAGAAAAAATAATATAGTTAGAAAAACCAAATTCATTACTCCTAAATTGGATAAATCTAGATATAGATGTGCCAACTCTATTATTTATAGTGGAATTTCTATTTCAATAAGGATTTTTATATTTTTATAAACATTATTATTCAATTCATGTTGATAATTGAGGACATATTTTAGTTTAGGTTTAACATTACTACCAAAAAAAAATTGGTAGATTTTTTTTTCAAGCCGATAACCGATAAATATTCATTTTAAATTTAATATTTTCTTGTTTTAAATCAATTTTTAGATAAAAAATTATTCTATTAATTTTCTAAAACAATATTAGTTTTAATATTATCAGATAATGTTTTATATTTCTTAAACCCATTATACATATAATTATTTTCATTGATTTATTCTTCAATAATACTGTAATACAAATGTAAATAATCACAGATTATATTTTCATAATATTCTTAATTTATAGAAGGATTATAAATATCTAATGGATGTGGAAAGAAATTATATAATACCTCAGATGTTTTTTTTATAAAATACATGTTTTACCTTTTATCTTAATCTCCTGTACATGATTAAGACTGATCAAAACTATCCTCGGAGGTTCCCTAAGTAAATTTTATGTATTTATATGGCCTTATCCCTTTATCCTAAAATATTCTCAAATATTTCTATTTCATACATTATTCATAAATACATGATTTCCCATTACAATCAAAATATATTAATTTTCCTCATTTATTATATTTCTTTTAGTGTGGTTTTCTATTTTATTTTCCTCTACAATTTGACTTATTAATAAATTTTTTTTCATATATAAATTTTTAAATATTTTTTAAAAATTATCCATTTCCAAATTATTTTTCAAAGATGATTCAAAATAATTTTTAATAACTTATTTTATTGTATCCCATATCTGTTACTCATATCTTTTTAATGTGAATAGATTTATATTAGTTCCATATTGATCTTTTTTCTCATTCAGTTCTTTCACAAACACCATGTGTTTTCAACCATACAACTTTCTTTCATATTTCTTATATCATACAATTTCCTAAAAGAGAAAATGGTTCATTTGTATATATTTAGTAATAATCATAAGAGTCACATATCACAATAATCATCCTCAATTTTATTCCCATTTGCATTCATGGTATTTTAAATTTAATTGAACTTATTATACATGTCAAAAATTGATTCATCATGATTCATATTAAATGTATCATATTAAAAAAGGTATTAATTTAGTATAATCTATTTACCATTTTAACATTTTTAATTAGAAATAGATATTTTATTAATTATTATTTGTACATAAATTTTTTTATATTGAATTTATCTACTCTTGAAGAAAACGATATAGAATTTAGGGACTTGGAAATATTGGAGTATGCTAGATTAGTGGAATCAATACAATCATCTCTACCAACCATATAATTTGTATATTTATCTTAAATTTTAATCCATATATAAAAAAATATACTTTCTGGATGAATTTTCATTTTAATTGTCCACTGAACATAATTTTCCCTATTAAAATATTGTGGTATTCTTGTTTCTATATCCTCAAGTCTATTTTTTTCATTAATGATATAACTTTATAAATTATAGAAATTTATATCTATTGGGAAAAAGATTGATCACAGTTAAAAAATGGAGAGAAATAAAATAGATTCCTCGTATACCAAATATTTTCTAGGTTATACAGCACAAGTGGTTGATAAATTGAGTTTTAATTAAAATTTATATTCAAAAAAAATTAAAATTACCCTAATTTATATTAAATTTCTAGGTCAACTAAAATTATCGATCTATATAATTTTATTTTTAAAAAAAATTCTCATAATATAAATCAAAACTCAATGAAAAAAAATTTGAACCCTTTTATCTTTTGAAAATGGATTAAATTTATACAGAATATTATATAAAACCAAAATTAAATATAATTATCAAATTATAATTCTATTGTTGATTTGAATAAATATGAACATAATTGTTTTAAAATTAATGGTAAACAATATAAGAAAACACATATTGGAATAAAATACAACATTTTATGTCCTAATCCAAGACTTAGTACTCTTAGCATGGAAATCACCCACTACCCAATTATAAATTAATAAATATAATTCTTCACAACATAGATTAGGTTTTACATACAACTTACATATTTTAGAATAAATATCCTTCTCCATAATCATTCATTGGTGTATAGATAATAATACATGATGCTATAGAGTATCTTTTACTACCTACTATAGTATAAGAGTGAGTTATTTAAAATATATACATAATAAATAAAACACAACTTAAAAATTGTAAATTATTTGGGAATGTTAAATAAAAAAATTTGATACATCAAACAATGTAGTTTTGTTGTTTTTTATATGACTCTTCTATTCTCAAATTTCATATTTTTTATTTGGAAAGGAGGTTTCTGTTTAAAAACTGATTTAATTGAATGTCTTGATAAAAAATATAGCTTCATATTTTTTTCTCTTGGAAAGAAACTAATTTTTGATCGTATCATGTATTTCAATCAATATTTATTTATTATTTGTAATATTTAAAAACAATACTATCTCAAAAAATTCTGAAGAAAATTCAACTTTAAGGATCCTTATACTCTGAAATAAAATTGAGCTTATTAAATTTTAATGACCATAATTTAAATTTTCTTAGAAATTTGGTTAGACAATTATATTTTACAATATAATTCCCCCATTAGTTATGGTCACTTTAAATTGTTTGACATCATTATCCTTATTATAATTCAACCATTTCATGAATTCATGATTGTTCTCTTAAAAATGTAATAAATTCATTCACGTGATAATACATTCGATCACTTGACCTTACGATCCATCACATAATTTGAAATTTTCAGATGACATTCACGTTTCACATCATTATGTCTTGTTCTCCCATCATTACATTTCTATAATTAATACACTCTCATACTATATATTTCCATAATCATTTATCCAATTGTAAGCATACTGATGCTATGATTTAATCATGTGATTGAATAAATATATTTTATGCTATTTTGAACGATACGTGGTGGCTTTTATTTAGATTTATTGTCACAATTTTTCTCATTAATTCAATATAACTATTCTTATGATAATTCCAAGAGTTCTAAAATATAGCTACACTCAAACACATGGAAATATGATCAACCCACTACCGTTTCCTTTGTTCTACTTTCTATGTATTCAATAAATTCCTTAGAGAACCCGTGGTCAATTCTCTTACCATAATATCAATTTGATTCTTTTCAAATTATATACCATTTATACAGACAAAAATGTTCTTTTTTTTCTTATATTCATGTTTTTGTCAAGAATTATAATTTATTTTAATATTTTCTTTAAAAAGTGTTTTATTTCATAAAATTAGGAAGGTATTAAATATAAAAAAAATAATATTATTGAATATTAAAATAATAATTACATAACAAATCCCACATGTTATATCATATAATATTTCATCAATTTTTGGAATGAGAGTTACAATATTTGGAAATTAGGTC
This sequence comes from Viscum album, assembly GCA_963277665.1. Taxonomy (NCBI): domain Eukaryota; kingdom Viridiplantae; phylum Streptophyta; class Magnoliopsida; order Santalales; family Viscaceae; genus Viscum; species Viscum album. The sequence continues at coordinate 61,857,324 of OY728165.1, read as the reverse complement.
AGTTTCATTTTTGTTCACAATCAATAGTAAACATTGAAAAATTATATCACCATAACTAAAGGTAAAATTGAATAATGGGGATAAAATAAACTTATAAGGCTTATAAAAATCCTAAACACATTATTCAATTTTAGTTTTTATAATTCAACTGTAACCATACTATATTCAAATATTTGACTTTTGGGAGCTATATAACTTGAATAAGTTTCATATTATATTAAAATGATTCATGTATCTAATAGTTTTCAACCCACCTCACTTCTAAAAGGTAACATCATATCCTGTCTTATAGATTGTACATGGGATGTTAAAACTAACCAATAAGTACCCAAATACCTTCCAAACATTTTTTCCCAACATAGAGGTAATTTCATCACTGAATGACACCTTTGAAAAGGAATATGGAGTATGCTATATTAGATTATAAAAGGAATATATTTTTCTATACGTTCAATTATTTTTAAACCTCTACCATATTTTATATAACCATATTTAATATTTAAATCAGTATATTTACTATACTAATATGATTTTATGTTAATTGTACATGAATTTTTTATATCCTTTCAATTTGATAGAAAATGAAATAATCGTTTGTACATACCTACATTCTACCATCTCTATACAGTAATGAAGATATATTTTAGTCATTACCCCATGTTTCTAGTTATACAAATATAATTGATGAATATTTATTTATTTTTTGTAATAATTTTTATTTAATAAATATATGATATTATCTACCTTCAAACTCACATGTACATTGGAAAATGAAAACATCACTCATGCGTACATCTGGAATACTGAATCCATGAAGCGATGTGATTCATATTTAAATATAACATAGAGGTATGGTATTATGGATATATTTAATGACTATACATGTTATAAGTGATATAAATAATTTTATGAAAATATTTTTCATTATATAATGTATTTCAAAACTATATATTAGAAAACAGGGAATTCCATAATGTGTATATGTGGACAACCATTTCTGTGAAAACATATATCCTTTTTATATTATCACCTTTGGTGGTCTATTATTTAATATTATATAATGAATTACAATTATATTCATGTAATTATTAGTATTATATTGATAACAAGAACTATTTCATAAATCCTTCGATCATTGTAAACATACTAATGTAGTTGGGAGGAATTGAATGAATAACCTTAAGTGGTAAACATGAGAAAAAACTATACTATGAAAGGATTTCAAAAGATTATTGATGTAATATAAAAAATTTAATATATTTGGTAAAATTATAAAACATTTTTAAGAGAAATTTAAATTTCATATTATCGATTTATAATATTTCCAACTAAGAAGGAATCCTTGTTAAGATGTTTTCATTAAAATTACACTCATTTGATATTTTATTTTTATTATGAACATAATTTGTTTTACATAGATAATTTTTTTCCATATGAAAAAGTATATTATTAATTCATATTTTACCATAGTATTTTTTGTTTTAATTAATGTTTTAACTATTATGGGGTTTTTATTTGAATGTTTTTAATATCGTAATGAATTATTTTATAGTCTCGCAATTTTTTGGACTGTTCATGCTTAAATTTCTATTTAAAGAATTATGTTTTAATTCTATTCTTAAATACAACCTATTTTCCACCTCTTCTGTTATTTCATGGGGTTTTTATTCCAAAATTTCTTCCCTTGTATATTCCAATACTTAGTGGATTTTTTTTTGAAAAATTGACATGTTTTAATATTTTTGGAGAATAATATTTTTCTTCCTTGATTGATGTTTATATCTTTTTTCTTGAATATTAGTTTATATTATTTTATATTCCCTGAAAGTTATTTTTTACACTATTTATAATATTATTATCATTATTTAATACATTAATATTTTTATTTAATTTTTTTTTGTATAAATTTCACAATAAGAGAGTGAAATGAATGTTATTTTTAACATATATTGAGTAAATGAATTTTCCCATATCTATATGCATTATTTATTATTCACATTCCTTGATAAGGCCAAATTGTATTTATAAAATGTTTATATTTAGTTATTCTAAAAATTTTATGTTTGTACAATAAAATATTGTGTAATCATTTTCTATGTGGATGAAAATTATTTTGGAAATGGGTTTAACAATATTTTAATAAAATAGATAAAAATTCATTATGAAATATTATTTTTAAAGACTAACTACAATTTTCTCACTATTTTGAAATGAATTTACATTCTTTCTAACCCTTATTTATGATTAATTTGTGGTCTTCAATCATCAATTAATAATTTATGGATTATATTAGGTTTTTAGATCTATCAATATCTTATGATCATATTCTATATCACTCACCAATTTTATTGTAAATTACATTTATCATATGTAACCATATTTTCCATATCATGGACACATTTAATATCATTTAGACTACACAAATATTATCATAATTGTATTCGATTTAAATATTTGTGTGTTTTTTTGTAGAAGACTTATAAAGAATGTTATTTCATTTTATATGGATATATTAATGTTTTTTATTATTGATTCAATATTTATATTTAAAGGATTCTAGTGAATTATTATTATTATTTATATTTAAGTTTCAATATATGAAAAATATATTAGACATATATATGTAATAGTTTTTATTCTATTATAGTATACCCTCAATGCATCAACTGGTCTCATAAGATAGATAGTTTTATTAGTTTGATGAATTTTTGGCGTATACATACCCATTCATTGAAATTACATGGAATAAATCACTAATGGAAATGTTCATGATGAATTTTAAGTAATCCATTATTGAAAAATCATGATGTCATGAGTTATATATTTTCCAGATTAATATTTAATAATAATTATCCATAGGCATTTTATATTGAAATTTTTCATATATAAATTTTGAATTTCATGTAATTGACTAAATGTATCGTGTAATTATTATGAACTATACCATATTTTTCATTACATATCTTTATATAATTTCATAATTGTACATTACTTTTACTGGGAAAACATGATCACCATTTTTTTACTATCCCATTGATTTGAAGAAGGAAAATATAAATATTATTTAAGGATTTAATAATATATTTTCCCAATTGTTTAATTATTTTAATATTATATATAAATCATGTTTATAATAGTTTTCCAATACTTTTAAATTGACCAATCATTAGTGTTGTGATCCCTTGTATATTTTTCCAATTTATTAATTTAAAGACAAACTCTTGGATTCTCGATTAAGGCTAGTTAAAAATGTGGTGTAATAAATAACGTCCAATGACCATTTAGAGAATTAAATAACGACCACATGTTTCTATAGTTATATTTTAACTATTGATAATATTTAATTAACATTAAAATTATTTAATTTTAGAAAATGATCCTTATAAATTATCTCCAATGTTTCTGTTATGAATTTATATAGTCAATGTTACTTATAAATCCATTACATTATCCATGTAAAAAAATCCCAATTTTAGATTTTCCATTTACACATGATCATGTATTAATAAAATATATAAATTATTATTAACATTATAATACCAAATAATTTATTTATATAATAAAAAATTACATAAATATTTATTTAAAATATTTAAAATGGAAATCTTATTTGTGTTTATAATAAAAAGTTGTGTTTTCATACAATAAATTATCAAACAATTCTAAAAATAACAATTTTTATTATCTATGTTGTGACCCAATGGGACTAGTAATTTTTTTTAGTAATAATGAATCTCAGTACTAATTGTAAAATAATAATGTTATCTAGTAACAAATCATAGATACCAATATTATAATGGGGTTTTGTGTGATAAAATTCACTATATGGATAATATAATTTTTTCTTTATCCTTGGAATTGTTATTAATAATGATTCTCTTATAATTCCATTCCCATATTACTTATTTATATTTCCTTATTCATGAGTTGAATTAACTAAATATAATTACATAAAAAGTATTTGCCTTCGTATAGAATGAACTTAATTATTCGAAAATCATTTAATGTAATTAATGTCACACCCCGTCAGATGGGAAACTTATATTTTAATTTTTATCAAATCTTTCCCATTGAATATTTTTATATCTATTTAAATTTTCATAATAAAAATTCTAATATTTTATCACATTTTTATCGAATAATAAATTATCACATGTCTGGAACTAAATTAATGGCCTCATGTAAAAGTATCCAAAATTGATGTTATTTTACATATCTCCAAGGATATATATGTGATAATATATTTTTGGTTCATTATGTTGGTCATTCTGAGTAAGAGTTCCATTTATATCCTATGTATGATCATATGCTTCCATATACATGAGATCATACTCATATTAGACTTATCATATCATTACCGACTAGTATGATGATCATTGATCATTCATATCCTAATAATGCATATATTTCATGGGGTTATTATCATATTATCTCCTATGAAATTTGAAACAGACATAAATGAATCATTATTCATTTCCAGTGACATATATTAAATTATTCAAAAATTCCCAAACAAAATAATAATTTAAAATCATTATATAATAACTAAAAGAATTGGTATAAATTTTTGGAAATAATATATATAAGAAACATCCATACAATTCCAAAATCATTAAGATTTTATATTTAAGAAAATTATGTATCATACTATTTGTTTTTTGAGCATCCAAACATAGAAATATCTTTCATTTTTCATTATATTATCATGAACATCATGCTATCATATCATCAACTATATGTCTAATAAATTTTAGAACCCTTAGGGTATCCCATTAATCTCGTAATCAAAAAATTCTTGGATATTTTTAAAATAAAATATAATATCATGGAATAACTATCTTAAAATCCTATAATTGGTCAATTATGATCACACCTCATGTATTCCATTTATCAATGTACAAATTGACTAATATAATAAGACATGAAATACATTTATCAATATTGTTTCCTCCTGGAGACCCATAATTAACAAAAAATTGGTATACATACCCATGATATACTAGCACTCATAAATAAATTTAAAACATTATTTCTCATTGAAAATATCTAATTTACATCTCACACGTCACCCCTCAAATGAAGTCTCTACCGCACGTGTAACAAGCGATCGATATCGTATAGTAAGCATTACCCTATAAGGTTCTTAAGGATGCACATACTTGTGAACCCTTGGAAAAATTCTCTTCACATGTTATAGTCTCAGAACATTTCTATATAAAAACCCAAATCTACTATATCATGTAATCAAATAAGGATAAATGAATTTTTAGAGAGTTTCTTAGTCAACACATTACATTTATCCCCTCTATCTCATCATTACCATTAGCATACTGCACCACCATATATGAGACCTCACAAAACCAATCGACACATCACTCAATGATATGCACTAATGAAATGAGTCACAATATAATACCCATTCTCATCACATAATATAGAACATGTAATTACCGAAAACCATATAGACAAATTTGAAATATCTACTATGAAACTTTTTGCCTATACATTGTTTTTGATAACAAAATTATGCCACTTCACTACAACTGAGGTCAAATACACCAATATACACATGATTTCATTCATTAATATTCATTGATTTATATATAATTGATGTTATATAGGTAACAATTAGTAATAATTTTATATAATCATATTTATCATGAATCTCAGTACAAACTTCTATTAATGTATGTATATTTGTCAATTCTCATAATATGTTATCTCAGCAAAGGTCCCACTTAATGAAATTATAATTTTTTATCACATTATAATAATTATTATCTTCAAAACCCACCAACCCGGGATCCCCTTTTGAGCTTATAGAAAAGGTGGGAGTGACCAAAAATTCCTTCCTCTAATATTCCATGTGTAGGAAACTATGATATATGATATAAAACATTAAAATGGGATAAATTAAACTATTATATACCAAGAACATATAATCAATACCAAAACAAAACCCTATAAAATATAAGTCCAAATATACCAGAATGCATTAATTTTTCATATATACATGATGGATGAGAGGTTGATTTGAGTGGACCTTGACATGGATCAGTGTGTTGGGATCAATAAAAAAATTTCTTTTTTGGTTCGTGGATTCAACAAATGAAAGATTGGTGTCATTGAATTTATAAAGGAGTGGTATAAGATATTCTATATTGTTTTTGAAACCATCATTGATGACCCACAATCAGAGGCCTCTCTTTAAAAAAGGATTCCCTATATATGTATGTTATTTAAAGGGAATAATGTTGAACTAAATATTTCATCAATTTCTATTGTAGTCGGTTATTTTCATTCTATGAACTATATTGATCTCCCACTTTTTCCATAAAATTTACTTGAATAATAAAGAGTAAATTTTCAGTGATAATAAAACTAATCTAGTAGTGAATCCCATCTCAATAACCATATACATATTAAAAGAATAAAAATAATATATATATATATGTGTGTGTTTTGGAATACATGTATACATATATGAATATTTTCAAGGCCACTAATGTAAATGAGAGAGATGAATACTACATATTCAGTGAGTAAATAACATAACTAAAATAACATATAATAAGTAATATGTATGTGAAAATCACATAGGATCAATATCCAAAAGTCATATAATATATAAAATCATAGATTCAATATAATATATAAATAGGGAACTATATTAAAAATTTCTCATGGGTTTTTCACTCTCATGTAGTGAGGTAAAATTTATTCTTCTTCGACACCTTCTATAGATATGCATTCTGATTGCGTGTGTATATATATAACATATGGAAAACAGTAATGGATGGATGGTAGAACTACCTTCTCCAACTCCACAAGGTCAAATTTTCTCATTGTAACATATTGAAATCATAAAATTATTTCACAATTGATGTAGGTCATATAAATTCCATACCTCCCCTAAACCCTATAAAATCAATAATTCTCAATATCAACAATCTTTACAGGGAATACCAACTTCCTCCACATTGTTTTTTATAATACTATATCATGAAAATGAAGTATATTCTGATTTTATATACCTCTAACATGAAGAGTCCCCATAATATATTATGAAATCACTACCATAAGTTCACATAACAATTAGGTTTCATGAACATGAATGAGGACATCCTTATATCCTCCACCAACTATATATCATCATATAATGATATAATATATACAATTTCACTAGGAAATCATAACCCATAAAATATACCTACATTATTCCATTGATTCCGATAGTTCCTTAGTAGGGATAATGGGAAGGATGGATAAGATATCTATTTTCCCTCTCATAGTCATGAATATTTGAAAAAAAATGAATCATAAAACATTGGTTTATTGTAAGTACCAAACATAGGGTGAGGAATGTAATATATCTAAAGTAAATTATGGTATATTATATTTCATGTAACCCATACACACACACATATAAATAGTCTTCACAAAAAAAATTATACATTAGATAAAATAGTAATTTATCACCAATAACTCAATTGAAATGACTATGTTAACAAAACCACACAAACAAATCACATGCGATCACATCAAATAACTATATCAATACTCATAATATATCATTTAAAAAAAAATCAAAATCAATATCTAAATTTAACAATTTACAATTCATATGTCGCTCATTATGTTGTTCTTTTTAACATTTAATGTTTAACAAATCATTAGAATTCTACCCAACAAAATCTATTTTTGATTCATATTTCACATTTTTTACACATCATAAATATTATTGATCATAAACATTAAATCTTATTTCCCATTATCAATTATATATATACCAAATATATTTTTTCTATTGGATATCTAAAACACACCCCCATAATATCCACACAACATAATATCAACAACCCCCATACATTTCAAAATAAATACCCAGAACACCCATTTTACTTCTTTCCACATGAATTTCATGAATCAAACCACTGTATTATTTTTTCATTCCCACAAAAAAAACAATTTATAATAAAATTTACCTTTATTGTTTCCACATAACTAATTTATTACCACTTTTATCTCACTGAACCAATTATAAATGACAAAGAAATATCTCCAATAGTTTCCCATTTTATTATAGAAACACACCAAATTAAAACATATATTAATAAAAAGTAATGAAAACACCATATATCAAATATGAAGGTACACTAGAACAATTTTGTTCAACAATTTTTGTTATAATTAATTATAGCCACCATAGAAAATCATTATCATTATTATATATTATTAAGAAACCATTTCATTAAAATATTTACATTATTACATTTATGAATGGTGATTAATACAAATTAATAACTGTAACGTTACATAATTTTTAGAAGAAACACATATCTAGGAAGAAACTACAATCAAATATTATACAAATGTGCTATATCATAGAAACATATAAAAACCAAATAATCACACATTCTCATCAATTTATTTTACTCCCAATTTTTATTTATATTAATCTAATCATTACCATCCATATAATTAATAAAAATAATTAAGCCTATGAATTGTAAACCAAAATAAAATAGGGATATCAATTCCCATACCAGAAATGAGTTTTCCCTAACCACTTTAATAGAACATGATGAAGATATGATCATAAGTCAATGATCACATAATGTAAAGGACTAAATAACCTATAATAGAATAATAATCATCAATACCATGACCAATGAACCCCTAAATCAATCTACTACTAATAATGTGAAATCCAAGGAATGAATAATTATGGGGGAACAATAATAAATATAAGGGCAACACAACTTGCATCATAAGAAATTGATATCTAAAATCCAAGGGATGAATAAAAACAATGGGTACTCAAAGAACTCATTTTACTGATCTAAGGTCACCTAATGTTTACCTAAAATGATGAAGATAGGTATAATTTGAGAAAAATATAATTTTTTATAGGTTCTGTGGCTTCAAAAAAACTATGGTAAAATGTTAATTTCCACAAAAATAGGACCAAGTCATACCAACACGTAAAAACATATTATATATTACTAATATTTCAATCATTCTAATTTGGTTCAACTACATGACCAAATATATTCAAGGAAAAAAAATGACACCATAAATATATCACGGTGTAATGTTAACTAGAATTTATGCTCCAAGTAATGTTACCCCAAAACCTCTACAAATAAAATAGAAACATTGACACAATGACCCTTAATAATACAGAATAAAAAAAATCCATCCATTACTCACTGATATAGAAACCATTACCTCACATTGAATTTCATTAGTTAAAATTTAACCAAAATTATGAAACTATTCCACACAAAAATCAATCCAACCCCAACAGAACTATAATAACAAAAAAGGATATGGTTGAAAATTTTAATATCTATATGAGATTTTACCTCTTGAATGCATGATTTCTCAATTTCCAAAAATTTCTATTCTCCCCTCTATGATGTAAAATCGATGACCATTCCAACAAATCTATTTTAAAGCTGATTTATTAGTCTAAAGATACGTTCATTCCATCATCCTTAACCTAACACCAAAACAAATAAAAAGATCAATGTAGTTGTATATAATTGTGTAGATACCCAATCTTAATTTACGTAGACATTACATTACTTTTGTGGAATACTTAATACATGATAAAAACAGATCCCTATAGTCCATATTATTTTTATGTCTTTGGAAACTCGGAACATAATCTTATAATCATGGTGAATGATTTTCAAAATCTCTCATAAATATCTTCCCCTTTTTTTCTTACCTAAAAACTTTCTTTATATCCTGGGGAAAATAAAACATAAATTGAGTGATCTCAAATGCTCAGTAAGGGTAAACATGGAGAACATAAAACAATCAATAAACATTTGAATGTAATAACATTAACATAAAACATGAGTAATGACATAAATCTTGGTAGTTTATAAGAAATTGATCACAATGGAACATTAATCATCATAAAATAGCATGGGAATAAAACATGTAATTATGGAAAACCATAAAGAACATGATATTATTTCCATAGTAGCCAATGCATTTCTCCCAAGACCATCATACAGGACAATGTTTGTTACTGAACCGGGTTTACATGTCGTTCCAGCCCTATATTACTGATCCATATTTACTTGTTGTTCTAACCACAACTATCTCATGGGATATAAATCTTTACCCAATGCATTGGAGGGTGATATAAGTCCCAAAAATCTCATAATGAAATCATTCTTTCATGTGCCACACAATAACCATAAATCATTCATATAACCCAATGAATTAAATGTGTTTCATAAAAATCATCCCATCATAACATAATCTACATAAAAAATGGAAATAATTTCATCATAAAAAAAATAAAACCGTGTAAATAATAGATATATTATGCTTGAAACATAAAAATATAGAAAAATTTTATTATAGATGGAAAACAGTTTTGAAAAAACACTTGAAATGAATTATTGAGGAAAATATCATTTCTTCATTCAAATCATTTGCATTTCTTAAAATTAGGTGTAATTTTAAAATAAAATAATTTCTAGGAAAATAATCATGAAATATTGTATATGAAGCTTCATAGAAATAAGGTGTTATGAAACTGTAAAAAATCCATTCATGCTGTATAAAATAAAAAAAATTCTTCTCATATTTTTACCGAAAAAGTCAAGAAGTACCTCGTATGGTAAACAAAAGAATGAAACCTTCCATTCCATGTCGTAGAAGTCAAAAAGGGTAAAAATGAAATTAAACATGCATGGAAGAATAGAAAAAATTTTATGATTTTTTTAGAAAACATAGACAAGGATGATAAACATAACCCCAGTAAATACTTACGAATAAACAATCCCAGATAAGAACGAGATTGGAATAATTATCCCTTACCTTATGTCCAATTTCTTCTATATGTGTCATAGACTCTTTTATAGTGGTTTTAAACATATTATTACCTTATAAAAGAACCATAATATTATTTATGATATCATATACGATTCACTTACGAAATTATATTACCCGTCCATTTGTGAATTCCATGTTAAAGTATTGTTTTGTGTAAAATCATTTCATATGTCGTATGAGTTTTGACTTGTAATTATTTATATGATTAATTTGATAATTGTAACTTAATTACCGAATGTAAAACATGATTTATATATAACATAATCAGAATATATTATATATGTATATAATAGATCGATAAATGGAATGAAATACACCGTTCATGGAGATAGTAGGTCGTAAGTACGCATGAATGCTATTTTCATTTCCGTGTTAAATTAAATGGAAGTATGTGAATAACATATAAATAAATCCAGTATCATTATTATTTAATATATTCCCTGATTATTTATTATATATACTTTATAATCATTTTTGAATGGTTAACTTGGAGAATGAATCTCATCACGTCGTGGTGTCGGTATTCTGTATGTACGCACGAGCGATGATATCGTGCCCATGATTGTTGAATGGAATTAGAGTGGATGATATAATATATCAGAATCAATATGATGTTATAATAATCATATATAGTTATTATTCCAACAATTATATCCATCCATGTGTGGTGGTGGTGAAAAAATATATTACACCACGGTGTAGATATGGTAAGTCGTACGTACGCACACACAGTGATTTCATTTTTCATAGGATGGATAGAAGGTGAATAGGGTTGTTTCATATTTATAATAACATATCAGTATATTATTTATACTGATGTAATTACTTTATAATTAAACAACTAAAGAAATGTAATTAAAAGAATAAGAAAACTTGAAAGAATCGGTAGAAGAGATTATCTCTTCTACGACGCGCCTCTTTTAAAATTTCTGTTAGGGCACTAGAGATGGTATTTTGAGAAGACCATAACCTCTATAATTTAACTATAGAGGTTGAGAAGACGAATTTTCAGGGCTTTTCCGATCATGAAGGCTGATGATTAAGTGGATAAGAGAGGGAAGGGGTTCCCTTTTATAAAAGAGGAGATATGCACTTTTGGAAACCACTATGATATTAATTTATAACCAAACTAAATCCCCACATATAAACCTGCAAAAATGACTCATATCCTAATATTAGATGATATAAGATTGTAATATCTTCAACCAATATAATTTAGACATGTTGGGATTTTATTTTAGACCTTATCAAAATGATTTATCCTTATTTAATCTATTTATGTCTATTTGGGGTAATAATATTCTAAATTTTAAATGGTTATAAATAATAACTTAGGTGTTGATAATTTTCTATAATTGGATAATTTATTACATTTTAGACCATATAAATATAAATTTATAATTTTTTTAAATATATTTTGTTTTATTTAATAAATTGAATAATATTTCATTTTTATAAAATAACAATAGTGTCCATTTAGACACTATTGAATTATTTGAATTTAAATAAAATACACACAAAGAATATATTCTAAAAAAATAAATAGGTTTATAACCTTTCGTATTCATCTAGAAAATTTATAGAGAATATTAATTAGTTTATATATTATTTATTTTAATATCATTAAAACAATTTATTTGATATTTCTCTTAATAAAATAATTAGTACAACAATTTTGTATAATTATTTAATAAACTAATTTGTTGCATAAGAATTAAAATTAAAATATTAATATGAAGATAAATATAATATATTTTATAAGAATAATTTTAATTGAATTTATATTCAAAAACACCAAACTTTTTAAAATGTTATGTCTATTAAATTATGAAGGTGACAACTTTGATATCTTTTAAAATAAAATAATATAAGTGTCATAACCTCTTTTATAAAGCTCTAAATGGTCAGATATAAGACATTTGGAATATTATTTTATATATTTACATGACCAATAAGTTTTTTTTCTGGTATTGGGGCCTTTTATGGGTATTATTAGTTTAATCAAAATTCTTTTTATGATTTTTTTAGTAAATTAATAATTTCTGCATCAGTAATGGATAAGCTATTAAGGTAATTATATATTTCATAAAATGAAAAATAAATTATCATGATAAAGAAAAACATTTTATATTTATAATGACTATTTGTATTTGAATTTATAATTTTTATAACCTAATATTAAAAATAATTTAATTTGTAATGTTTGAGTGAGACAAATTTCACTTTTTTTAAAAAAAAATAAATTAAAAGTCTTAATCACATGAAAGTGGGTTCTAATAGATACCATTTCGACCCAAGTATATTTTAGGATGAAATATAATCATCCAATTATATTAAGACATGTGTTAGGGTAATATTATAATATTATTTTTACCCTTAATTACCTAATTTACGTTTAACTGTGGTAAATACAATTTACTGTAGTTACAATTTATAATGTCTAAAAATTAAAAGTAGCCTATTAAAATTATTTGGACCTACTGATTCAAAATATGGCATCTATTTTTCCAAATTCAAGACACATTAGTTTCTGTATTTACTTTAATATTAATCTCGCTGTTGAGAAAACATGTTTTAAAAGTAAAAACATTGCAAAAGATTGAAATGTTTTTACCTATGAATTCAAAGTAAAATTAATGATAATTACTTTAATTATATTAAATGGTAAAAATTTATTCAATTTATACTTTAAAACCATTCAATATTATAATTTAACCCTATAAATTATCCAGATGAAAGAAGTTGTTTTTAATTAAAATTTAGAGTATTTTTACTAATCATCAAAATATGAATGTTATCAGAAAATATCAAAACTTTGATAAACATAATGTTTTATATCTTTTTCACAATAATATGTATATTTGGAAAAATTTAACTTATAAACATGTTAAAAATTATTTTTAAAATGGTTGCTCTATCAAAAGGTGGCAAAAGTGCATTTTTTTAAAAATAATTATTTTACCCGAAAAATTTATTTAGTTCTCATACCATGATCTAGAAAATGATTAAGTTTAATGATAATGTTATAAAATTAAAAATTTAGTTAATACTATTCATAAGATCTAGTTCATAATAATAATATAATAATATCTCATTTAGTGAAATTCGGTATTGCGTACAACACACGCTATTAAGGAAGATCGATCTTTCGTGTAATGCAAACCAAGTCAGGGTTGCGTGTAGTTCAATATTCCTCTGTTGTTGCATATAATATAATCATAATCTATTTCATTTATACATTGAAGAAAATCTATACTCAATGTTGTGTAAAGAAATTACTACCAAAAGAACATGAAATTGTGTGTAACATGAGCCCGAAATATTGTTGCATATACTACAAAATAATAAAGTGTTGCATATAGTGAAAGATAATATTGGTGGACCATACAACAGATGATATCAATTAAATTAAGAAGAATATATCTCATAAAATATCGGGGTGTTACATTCTACCCCCCTTTAATTGAATTTCACCCTCGAAATTCGTCGAGGTTATAAATGGTTTACTACTTGATGGTTTCTTTCATCGAAACCCACATCATAAAAAGGAATACTAAAAATTAATTTTAAAAAGGAAATTTAGAATCATAATGGTCTCTCAAAGTAACTCATCACTGTGTTTCCACATAGGAAAACATAGTTGAAAACCTGGATATGGAAGAGAAATCTAACCATCAACGAATGATGAAGAGTGGTATATGATATTGTTATGAAAAAGACAACAATCAAAAAGTCATAAATTTGGGATGATATATGGTACCTTCTGATTCATCAGGTTTGAGGGTACTATGATAACATTTTTGGTTTTCAAGATCACATCCCTAAAGTTGATGAATTTTTTCATAAAGATAAATACTTACTGGATTTCAGTGTAATATCATCGTTGGTCATTCCATGAACAATTTCCACTTCATCTATTATTTAAGGAAATGAAGTTGAATTTGGAATTTTTGGATTGTTAGGAGATCATCTGATAGAAGTATAGGTCATTCCATCTATCTCAAACAAAAGGTTAACAATAGCTATTAAATATACATAAGCACATGTATGGTGATATAAATCCTATATGGTTCCAAAAATGTACTTATACTTCATCTATAATACCGTATAAAAAATAAAACTTCTTTCTACTAACCAGAGACTTCCTGTTGGCTAGTGGTAGGTGATAAAGGCCTATCACACATCAGTTGTGGGTTTGATTCCTGCAACCTTGTCCGAAGCAAGAGGTTTTCTCCCGTCCTCCAGGTTTTCCTTTTTATAAAACAATACTATTATAACATTCCGGCAACAATATCAAAAATGTTTTATCATTTAACAATACTATATGATGTCTAACCTAATCCATTCCAATATTTACGCTTATCCAAAATACTTTTGTCTGAGCTCATAGTATAAAGAAAATTATTACTAGAAAGGTCATCTACCAAGAATGTGAATACAAGCATTTATCCCCCATATATCATAAGATATATTTGGTTGGCCACATTTTAAAAATGTGAATAAATTAATCATGTATTCTCTTGAAACATGAATTACCATAGATCCTTATTGAAAACATGAATGTTTTCAAAAGTAATCTCTTTCCGTATACCAAATTCCCAAAATTTCAATATATCCAAACCATGATGTCACTTTATCCTTATATCAATCATGATCTCATTAAAAATATCAAACATATTTTTCTCCTTATCCCTTCATTATGAGCATGTCAACTTCTTTGAAAAAATATATCAATCACTTTTCATGGTTACCGGTACCCTATAATTATTGAAACAAATACATAGATATTACAATATTCCACGATACAATAAATGAGATTCTACAACACTATTTTGGAATCTAGTTACCTAAACACTTAATCATTCGACAGCTTCATTGTCATATTCAACAAGACCAATCGTGATCACATGTGACTTCCCATTGTCCTTTTCCTTAAGTGGTTTTCGATGTCGCTCCTCATTAACCCTTGGATTAGGGTATTGTTTATCATAATGCCCCATTTCCTTGCACTTGTACCATTGAAGTGTTGGTGGTGCGTTCTCTGTAGGATTTTCTGTATTCACATCATTAGATACCTTTTTTGCATTACTTCACCACTCAACTGCTCAATGAAAATCATTTCCACACATAAAAAATTTTCTAGTCCCTTTAAGACAATCCCACCATGCTTCTATCCACACATTGAGCATAAAGAAACATTCCTCTTCTTTTCACCATTGTTTCAAGATTTTTCCTTCAACTCCATCTTTTTTTTCTTATCAAACCCATGAGATTGATATGAAACACCGACTTCCAGTTTTACCTTGATAGCACAATGCACAATTTTTTCATAGCTACTGAAGTCTCTTATATCTAATTCCCTTTGAAGACTTGGTTTTATGCAACTGAAGAATCGATCAACATTTCTTTCAGGTTGGATGATAAAGTCATATGCATACCTTGCAAGCCTTTTAAAATTTTCCTCGTATATACAAACAGATTCATCATCCTTTTTTTAAATAGAAATAACTCCCTTTCCATCTTGGTTTGAAGAATATGAGGGAAGTACTTATTGAAAAACAAGGTCTTGAACTATTCCCATTCCATGGATTCAATTTCATCTTGGGGCCTTGTAT
The DNA here is from genome assembly GCA_963277665.1 of Viscum album. Lineage (NCBI taxonomy): Eukaryota > Viridiplantae > Streptophyta > Magnoliopsida > Santalales > Viscaceae > Viscum > Viscum album. The sequence goes on along the minus strand of OY728165.1, from coordinate 61,840,849 downwards.
TCTTAATTATAGTCCACCACTAGTCTGCATCACCTTATAAATGGAAAACACCCAAAAGTTCTTTTTCATATTCCAAACAGTGATGTAGGATAAATATCTTTTCAATGATATTAATCCATTGTTCAGCAATAAGTTGATCAGAAGACCCATTGAAAGAAGGTGGACATTACCTCATGAAGGACTAAATAGAATATTGTACCCTTATCTGCTCATTTGGAAGTCCATGAATGATTCATAGCTTGTGTAAGTATAGAAATAAGAATTTTCAGTCCATATCCCAAAACATTGGTTTTATCAGGAGGAAAATTATTGCATTTATCATTACATTGATCAACATGTTTCCTTCGGGTTCCAACTGTTGTCTAAAACCCAAAAAGAATAGTTTGAGAGGTAAAAATCATGTTTGGAAAACAACATAGTAATGTGGGAGTACATTGAATATCTAACATCATAGGTTTTATTCTATGATCGTTACTATAATTAAATGACTATAAACTATACTTATACTTACCCTTTGGGACATCCCTTGGCATACCTTAGAAATATCTCCAAGGATCTAACTAATGTTTTCACATCATATTTTTCAAAGGTTAACTAAACCTTCGATCTTATACCAACTATGACAGCCCAAATCTTGAGGTACATAGAAAACACATTAATTTTGTGGAATACTTAATACATGACAAAAATAGACTCCCAAACACCGTATTAGTTTAGTGTATTTGGAAACTCAGAACATTATCTTCTAATCATGGTGAAATATCTTCAACATCTCCCATAAATATATTCCACTTTTTTTTCTTACCTAAAACCTTTCATTATATCATGGGGAAAAGAAAACCTAAAAATGGTGTGCTCAAATTCTCATTAAGGATAAACATGGAAAACATAAAACAATCCATAAACATTTGAATTTAAAAACATGAACATAAAACATGTGTAAAGACATAAATCTTTCCAGTACATAAGACATTGATCACAAAGAAACATTAATTATGATAAAATAGCATGGGAATAAAACATGTAATTGTTGAAAACCATTAAGCCTATGATTTCATTTCCATAGTATCCAAGGCATTTCTTCCAAGACCATCATAGTGGACAATGTCCATTACTCAACTGGGTTTACATGCCATTCCATCCCTGTATTACTGAACCGTATTTACTTGTCATTCCTTCCATGTCTATCTCATAAGATTTAAATCATTACCTAATAAATTAGAGGGAGATATATGTCCCACCCATCTCATAATGTAATCATTCTTTCATGTGCCACAAAATTAACATAAATCATTCATCATAACCTAACGAATAAAATGAGTTTTATAAACATCGTCCCATCATAACATAATCCATATAAAAAAATGGATATGATTTCATCATAAACAAAATGAAAGCATGTAAATAATAGATACATTTTTCTTTAATTATAACTATATTAAAGAATGTAATTATATATGGAAAATGGTTTTGATAGAACACTTGAAAATAATTCTTGAGGAAAATATCATTTCTTCTTTCAAATCATTTTATTTTCTTAAAATGATGTGAAATTTTATAAGAAAATAACTTTGAGGAAAATACTCATGAAATCTTGTATAGTAAGCTACATGGAAATAAGGTTTTATGAAACTATAAAAAATTGGTTCATGCCATATAAGTTAAAAAAACAGTCTTCTCATACTTTTCCTGAAAAATTCAAAAAGTACATCGTATGGTTAACAAAATAAAAATTACATCCATACCATGTGGTAGAAGTAAAAAAGGGTAAAAATGAAATTAAAAATACATGGAAGAAGGGTGAAAATTTTACTAATTTTTTTAGAAAACATGGACATGAATGATAAACATAACCAAAGTAAGTACGTACGAATAAACAATCCAGGATAAGAACGTGATTGGAATAATTATCCCTTACCTTATGCCCAATTTCTTCCATATGTGTCTAAGAATCCTTTATTATGATTTTAGAAATATTCTTAACTTGTAACAGAACCATAATAATATTTATGATATCATATATGATTCACAAAGGACTTTATATTACCTGTTTATTTGTCAATTCAATGTTAAAGCAGTGTTTTGGGTAAAATCGTTTCATATTTCATACGTGTTTGACTAGTAATTATTAATATAACTAATTATATCATGATTAAGTAATTACATATTGTAACACATGATTTATATATCATATAATTAATATATAGTATATATGTATATAATATATCGATAAATGGAATGAAATACAGCGTTCATGGAGGCAGTAGGCCGTACGTACGCATGCGCGTTGTTTTTGTTTCCATATTAAATTGATTGGAAGTAACTAAATAACATAAAAATTAATCCAGTATAATTATAATGTCTTATATTTCATGATTATTTATGATATATACTTTATAATTATTCTTGAATGGTTAACTTGGAGAATTAATTTAATCGCGTCGTGGAGACGGTAATCCGTACGTATGCACGAGCGATGATATCGTTCCCATAATTATTGAATGGAATTGGAGTGAATGATATAATATCTCATAATCTGAATGATGTTATATTATTCATATATATATATTATTCTAACAAATATATTCATCCAAGTATGGTGGTGGTGGAAAAATTGATTACACCAAGGCGTGGAGACGGTAAGTCGTACGTACACATGCACGATGATTTTGTTTTTCATAGGACGGATAGAAGGTAAAATAGGGGGTTTAACTATTTATAATAACATATAAGTATATTAGTTATAATGATATTATGACATTATAATTAAACAACTACAGAAGAGGAAGTAGATGAATAAATAAACTTGAATGTATCGGTAGAAGAGATTACCTCTTCCTCAACGTGCCTCTTTTAAACTTCCTCATAGGGCACCAGAGTTGATCTTTTGAGAGGACCGGGACCTCTATAATATAACTATAGAGGTTTAGAAGAAGAATTTTCATGGTTTTTTTTGAGCTTTATGTCTCAATATTATGTGAAGAGGAGAGGGAAGGGGTGCCCTTTTATAAGAGAAGACACAAGCACTTTTGGAAACCTATAAAATATTAATTTATAATAAACACAAAGTCCATATAAAAAACATAAAAATAACTCAAATCCGAATATTAGATAAGATAGGGTCTTAATATAATCAGCTAATAAAATTTAGACATGTTGGGATTTTATTTTAATCCTTATCAACATGACTTATCCTTATATAATCTATTTAATTTTATTTGTGGTATTAATATTCAAAATTTTAAAATGTTATAAATAATTACTTATTTGTTGGGAATTTTCCATAATTTAATACTTTATGACGTTTTAGACCATATAAATTTCAATTTATAAATTTTCTAAATTATTTGGCTATTTTCAAACAATTTAACAATATGTCATTTTTTGTAAAATAACAATATTGACAATTTTGAAACAATTCATTTATTTAAATTTAAATAAAATACAAAAAGAGAATATATTCGAACCAAAATATTAAATAGGTTCCTAAAATTTCATATTAGTCTATAAAATTAGTAATGAATATTAATTAGTTCATATAAAATTTATTTTAATATTTTTAAAACCATTTATTTTATAATTCTCTTAATAAAATAATTACTACAACATTTTTGTATAATTGTTTAATATACAAATTTGTTGCATAAAAACTAAATAATAAATATTATGATGAAGATAAATATAATAATCTTCATAATAATAATTTTAATCTAATTTATCTTCTAAAACACAAAACTGTTAAAATATTATGTTTATTAGATTATGAAGGTGACAAGTTTGACATATTTTAAAATGAAATCATATAATTGTCATAATTTCTTTTATAAGGATCTAAATAGTCAAAAATTATACATTGGGATGGTTATGGTTTATATTTACACGACCAATAAGTTTTGGTCAGGTATTGGGGCCTTTTATGAGTATTATTAGTTTACTATAAACTTAATTATTGATTTTTCACTAAATAAATAATTTATGCATGAGTAATGTATAATCTATTAAGGTAATTATATATTTCTTAAAAATTAAAAATTAATTACCATGATAAATAAAAAAATATTATATTTAAAATTATTATTTATAACCTATTTTATATTCTGCATAACCTTATAGTAAAAATAATTTTATTAATAATGTTTGAGAGAGACATATTTCACTTTCATTTAAAATAAATAAATTAATGGTCTTAATCATATACAAGTGGGTTATAATAGATACCATTTCGACCCATGTATATTTTAGGACTAAATATAATCATTCAATTATATTAATACATGTTTTAGGGTAATTTCATAATATTATTTTTTACCTAAATTACCAAATTTAACTTTAACTGTTGAAAATAAAATTTATCGTAGTTACTATTCATAATGACTAAAAAAATAAAAGTTTCATAATAACATAATTTGGACACACTAATTCAAAATATGGAATATATTTTTTCAAATTCAAGACACAGAAGTTGTTGTATTTAATTTCAAATTAATCATGTTGTTGAGAAAATGGGTTTTAAAAGTTAAAACATTGCCAAATATTGAAATGTTTTTTCCTATGAATTCAACTTAAAAAAAGGATAATTACATGCATTATATTAAATGATAAAAATATATTCTATTTATACTTTAAAACAATTTAATATTATAATTTAACCATATAAATTATCTTGATGAAAAAAGTTTTTTTTAGTTAAAATTTAGCTTATTTTTACTATTCATCAAAATATGAACATTATCAAAAAAACATCAAAACATAATCCAACATAAATTTTTATATATTGATTCATCATAATAAGTTTATTTTGTAATATTTAACTTATAAACTTGTTAATTTTTTTTCAAAAAAAGGGGTCCGCCATCAAAAGGCGGCGAAACTGCATTTTTTAAAAAATACTTATTTTACCAGAAAATTTTATATTGTTCTCATACCATGATCTAATTTTTATTAAGATGAATTATAATGTTATAAAATTAAAATTTTTTTTAATACTATTAATAATATATAGTTCATAATAATATTAAAATAATATCTCGTTTAGTGAAATTCTATATTGCGTACAACACACGCTATTGAGGAAGGTCGCTCTTGCGTGTAATGCATGCCAAGTCAGGGTTGCGTTTAGTGAAAGCTTCCATTAGTGTTGCATATAACATAATCAAAAATTATTTCATTTATTCATTGAAAAATATATATAATCAATGATGCGTAGAATAATTTCAACAAAAAACTTGAAATTGTGTGGAACACGAGCCCGAAATATTGTTGCGTATACTACAAAATAATATGGTGTTTCATATAGTGTAAGATAAACATGGTGTAGCATACAATTGAAGATATCAAAGAAATAAAAATTAATATATCTCATAAAATATCGAGGTGTCCCAGATAGCCCAAGAGATCACAATAGAAACCTCGAAAACAATTATCATCCCTTAAAATCAGAAAAACATGGGAAGAAACAAAAATAAAAAAAATCCTAGGAGTTAGGTATCATTTGAAATGATTCCATAACCAAATAATGAATGTGACTAAGAAAATGGACACTTAGTAAATAAACTACATGAAATATTTTATTTAATTATCAATTAATTTACAAGGATATAACCTCATAAAACAGAATATAGGAGGGAGATTCATTTCCATGAAACTGATTAATATCTCATAAATGACTGGAGCCCCTACAGAACCTCTTCGTAATTTCAAATAATCACCTCACCAAAATGAAATCATCTAGTATACACTACCCAACCTTTTGGAAAAAAATTTACTATATATTTATCTCTTCATATCATGGGAAATTATTTGTTCCATATAACTACACGTGATACCTATATAAAAGAAATCACACCCCCATACATTCTCGAGTGTGTAGATAAATAGGAAGGAAAAAATAAACCAATCCATCCTTAAAATCAATCTCTTTCTTGCTGACCATTATTCATTTTCATAATGGTAAAAATATTTTAGGAATTAATGTTTAAATTTATATTCATTCCCATTAACTTGATTTCTTGTGTCCAAAAGAAGTCACAAAAAAATAGAACTACAATATTCCTCGATAAAAAATTGTTCAATTTTTAATTAAAAATTATCTTGAAATAAATAAATTGAAAATTCCCAGAACTATTTTAGGACAAATAAACTAAAAAGTTGAAATGAAAATCCCATAAAACCGAAATTTCAAATATAATTTCAAATGATTTATTGAATAATAAATGAATTAGGCCATGAACATAGCAAATACTCACCTGTAGACTCCTAAATGAAACATATACAATCTTAATGAAGTACCAATACAAACTAAACCATATTACCAATGAATCAATAACATTCCCTAAAAATAAAAAAATGAATCCAAGGGAACCTCAAATAAGGATTTCCCACCACACATCAATGAAAACACATCATAATATAATATATATTATATCTAAAGAGATATTAACCAATGTATTGATATTTTATATGACCCTTCATAGACCATTTCACCTCTTATCTACAAATACCATAACACCTAAAACACATCAAATTAACCGCCCTTTTAAACCAAGAGGATACTCCTATCTATTACCTCAGTATTGTCCCATAATTTTATCCATGACTTAAACTATATGTCTTCAACCATACATCAAATTACTATCCACATGGAGGACTCAGAATTACTTTCCCATGCATATAAAATTTCTATTTACTCATCAATCCCGAAAATCAATGAGAAAAAGATAATCTAGACATCCTGGACCTTGGAGTCCCCTTGATGGGACTCCAAGTTATCATTCCACTATTTTTTCCTCAACGTATAGGAAAAATATTTATTTTCTAATACAACAAAATACAGTTAACAAATTTCATACTTCCATCCATTATTCATCATTAAATACACTAGATATACCCATAATGGTGATTCCACTAATTGTGGAACTTGGAATATACCTTGATTCATCATTGGTAACACCCAAGGTTATAAATTCTTTAATATTTTATGGTTAATATTTTATAATTTTTTTGTTATTCTTCAAACTAGTCATATCCTTTTATGTAATATGTAAATCAACCGACTTCCAAAAGATGACCACATTAGGAATCCTAGTATTAAAAATAATTTTATTTGTTCAATATGTAATTACATTTTGGAATATCTCTCCTACATCCTCTATCACTACATGTTTACTTCAATGATATATAGTTATATTGAGCAACCCTTTTCATATTGGAAATATGAGAACAATATTTCTGATAACCTTATGAATTCATTTTTTAATGTGGAGTGATCTTATAATATTAATAATATTATTTCCTTTATGTTTACTATGGTTTTTATTATTTATGGAACATATGAAACAATTTGATATTTTAATGTTGGAATCCCCATCTAATGTTTCTTATTTTATGAATAATTAATTGTTTGAAAGGGAATCAAAGTAGAAAATAATTAGATAAATAAATATATAAGAATATTGAATTATCACTAAAAATCTGGGAGTTCTGATGTCTCTATAGAATAGAATGAACATTAATATATTATATTGATTCTTCTACACCCATCATCTCTCAAAAGCAGTATGGATAGTGAATCAAACGGTGAGCCTAAACTGATGGATTAGGGTTATCTTCACACAAGTCATGGGTCAATTAAAGGTTATTTCTCTCATATTCTATGACATTTTAGAGCCATTGAGGTAGATATATTAGTAGTTATTCATGAAGTTGAGTAAGCTATGAAATATAATTATAGAATAATTTTTATTGAAAGAGAATTGATGTGGATTTTCTTGCTCCTTCATAGTAAATATTCTATTATTTCCTAAAATCAATATAGGGAGAGGATGGATTTCTTGTTATGTTTTGACAATATATTGAATATTATTCCACATACATATTGGGAGGATAATGTACTATTCGAATCTCTCTTAAATATGGTTGTTAATGATTATACCACCTCATTGTCATTATGTCATTGTGATATATTTTCAATTTAAATTTATATTACATAAAAAGTTTCATATATCAATCAATTTACCCTATACTATCCCTTTGTAATCCACTTTTTTTAAAACAAATATGTGAATTCTCTTTGAGGTTAATTACCTAATCCATTTAGGATTATTATTTAATATTTTTATATATATAAAATTTATTTATTCGAGAAAATAGATTGAAGCATTATTAGAAAATGTCCATGATAATATATAAAAAAACTAAAGAACCATAATTCATTCATAAGTGGGACGATAAAACCCAATAAAAAATTATAAATACATAAATCCATGGACTAATACTGACCATTGATATAGTAATTCCATTAAAAGTTAATAAATAAATATGGAATAATAAATAGAAAATAATAAATATTCACTACTATAAAATCACATGGATAATATTCAACATTGAGGATCACCAATAGCCTAACAGAACCTATAATTATGAATGACAACATTAAATGAGAAATCATTATGAAAAATACATAATATAAAATAAGATCTATGCAATTTTATGTGATTGTGGATTAAATAAATGAATTACTATGTCTATAAAATAGAAATAAAATCTATAAATTTTAAATATATTGATTGAAAATATGTTCATTGAAAAAAATTTCATTGGGAATATAACCAATAAGTATTCTGAAGGTAATTATTTTTTCCATCAATTTAAAATATATAACAGACAACAATAGAGAAATATTTTATTAAAATATAAAATATATATATATGTCACATATAAATATTTATAATATTATTATTTAAAAATGATATGCTGTAAATGTAATAATTAAATAATTATCTCAATGTGAATGGTGTAGTAAAATTAAATCTAATAATTCAATAAGTTAATTTTAACGGTATTTTTGAAACGTTATTTAGTTTAAAACTAATATTTCTTTTCTAAAAAACCATTGTGTTCATTTTCTTATAAATTATTTTAGATAGATAAAATTTAAATGTTTTCAAATATATCCAAAAAGATATTAACATATTTTAAATTATAAATTGATATGAAATAATATTAATAACACATAATGTTTAAAAACATCATCTTTCAATAAAAGAATATTTTATTTATAATTTTTTTCAACAAATTTTTTTTAAATTATTTAATATGAATTAAATGAAAAAAACTTGTATTTATAATTTTTATGTTATAATTCCTAGAATATTTTGGATTTTTTATGGATATTTCTTGTGATTTGAATAGTGAAAAATAATGCTTCAACAAATTACCTGAATTTACGACACGATAATAATATTAATATGATTTTTAAATTTTTATGAAAAATTTATATTATTAAATATATATTTTATAAGTGAATTGATAATTTGTAAAAAAATTACAAACCAATATTTGACATAACAGATATTATGTTTTATTATTTAAAAAATTGTATTTAATACATTATAAATTGGATATATCAATACAAATTTTTATCACATATAAACATTCAATCCACAGATTCAATTAAATTTTTTATAATCATAAATAAATTAGATAATAATTTATATTTTATTTTTAAACATAATGCATAAAATATTTTCGTGAAAACTAGACAATTCCGTAAAAAATAGTCAAAATGATTAACCTAATAGATAAAAGTCCAAACGTGTTTAAAATATGACTTCAAATAGTATATAATTTGGGGATACTCCTCATTAGTTATCATATCAGTTTTTTATAAATTTTTGTTCCAATTTATGTGATAATGACATTCCATTATTTAAAAGATTTCAGTATTTATAAAATTCCACTACTAATCAATTATAAAAGAGTCTAACCTCTCATCACTTACCCTCAAATTAAAAACACATAATTTGGACCAAAATATGACCAAAAATTATTTAAACACTCTTATACACCAGTAATTGGTTCTTCCCTTCTGAAAATACTTATCCTCAAATGTTTTACCAACATTGAAAAGGTTATAATGCATGTAGCGAGGTTTACATTTATAATTTATGATTCACATTTTCTTAATCCTTATATTTGTTTCAAATTTATAAAATTTATTTTAAATAAATAAATTTTATAATATAAATATCCTTATTATAATGAAATATTATTTTAATTATGTGAATGCTTTATCTATCATTTTCTATTCCCTAATCAACGATAAAGCTATATTTGTTTAATGAAAACTACTAATCTTCAATATTGTAGGCGGTCTTATCATAACAAATATTTAAAATGATGGTACTAATGTTTCATTTAATAAACTTTTTATGATATTTATAAAAAAATTTATATACTGAAATTATAAAACCAAATGTACATTTCTTTTATTTGGTGGAAAATTAAATTGTTAACTGTGTGTGTGTGGGTGTGTAGACTACCACACCATGAGACAATTGATTTACATTATTATTTTTATCCTCAGTATATGTTTCAGGTCATTACAATCTGTTTAATGGATATATATTAAATTTATTATTTCATGATGGTTATGTTATGTGAATATAGAATATATTTTAATAATATGATAAAAAATCATAATTAATTATATTGTGTAAAACAAGTCTTCTAAGAGGAAAATATTTTATTAGAATTATATAATTCATGGATATGTGTTAATATTAATTTATCACACCATAATTATGATATATAAATATATTATAAAGAAATGGTTATTATTATACTACCAGTTCAGTAATATTGAAACTAATTATCCTTATAATCATACATTAAGCATGATATGTTCAAGACTCAGTCAGTTTGACCACAAACATGAAAAATTATATAAAACAATATACTGGATACTTATGAAAATATAATTATCAGTTCTATATGATATAAATATGTATAAAATATTATTATCTTAAAATCATAAATAAATATATAACTCAGTAATTAATAAAAAATCTATCATTAGTTATGAGTAATTGAAATAATATTATGATCTGTTCCATCTTCCCGAGTGATAAATGAAACACCCATGAAAGAAAATTTGAACCAAATAACCCATTAAATATTAATCCATTATAATTATAAGAATGAATTTATAAAGGAAATGATTTGAATAATAGTTATGGGTCTTTGTCTAAAATTTAATTTGTATAATCATAATTCTAAATCTCCAATACGATACATATAATATGTTATGATTAATACCTATTAAATTTATTTTAATATAATAATAGGATTTTTGCATATATATCATATAATTTATTTAAATGTCCTTAGATTGAAAATATAACTCAACTGAATGTGTTTTTGATTAACATTATTACCAAATTTTAAGTGTATCCATTCCAATACTATTTCCCAATAATATTTTTTTGAAGATAATCCATTTCAACAGATTTTATTCTTTATAAAAACTCTCATCATTTCCACAAAATATTAATGGGGTTTTATATGAGACATTTATATGTCATTACGATTGACCAATGTTTTAACTATTATTTTTGTTTTAATATTAAGATATTTTAAAAGAATGTCTTTTTTCAATAGTATACATGATACTTATCATCAAGCTTAAAAATTGAAAATATTTATTTAATAAATAAGGATGTTAAAATGTAGCCATATATTTGTGGATTTTAATATGAATAATTCTTTTTGAAATATATATAATGTTCTTATAAAATTAAAAAAATTAATTAATTCATATATGTAATCACTTAATTCTTTTATAAATTACTTTAATGCTTCAGAAATAGTTTTCTTAAAAAATGGTTTTTATTGATTGTTGTTATTGAATATTATAACTAATTTATAATTCTTTTATTAAGTGATCATGAAATTTAAATAACCATTTTAAAAATTAATATTGATTAAATTATTTGGATTTATATGAAATTATTGATTTTCAAAAGTATAGAGAAAAATAGTGTTTTTAACTGAAAACAATACTTTTTTCAATAATTTGAAGGGATTGATTTTATTTTTAAAATGATATCAGTGTAAAATGAATTATTTTAGTTTATCAATTATGAAATTAAATATAATTAAATAAATAATATATATATTTTTGTACAATAATATTTTTTATTCTTAAAAAGAAATTTATCTAAATTTTTCTCTCAATGAATTATTTTAGATTATTTTTAAACTAAATTCTACCTCATTGGTGACATGAATTTAAATTTTTCATTTCAGATTTGTAAATAGGTCGTCAAAATGTTTCATATAGGACCTTATTATTATTAGTCAATGTGATTAATATATTGTGTAATTTTTTGTTACCTCGTTATGGGTAAATCAAGTAATGAAGGATTAAAAATAATCTTATGAGGACTAAAATTTAAAATAAATCCTTATTTATCTTATTTTTAATTTATTTTATAAATTTAAATTAATTAATAAAAAATATTGCAAGTCAAACCCATATTCCAATGATTATTACCTTTATTATATTTTTTGTAAAGATAATTAAAAAAATCTCACAGTCTTATTTTTATTAACTACAACATTTTATGATAGGGGGTAATTTTTTAGATATAAGTAGAAATTTTAAATCTATATTCAATATATAATGGAAAAATATTTTCTATTTTTAATGATGAAATAATTATCTTAAAAGATTATATAATTCCGCCATAGTAATTTATAAATTAGTATTAAAATAAGATTAATGATTTTGAATATATTAGAAGTGTGTATTTTGAACAAATATTTAATATCCATGAATTTTATGGACAAATAAAACATATTAGTATTGATTTCATCAATTATATTTGAATTACTATCTTCTCTTGATATTATTAATGTCAATTTTAATGTCTAGTTCTAAAATTACCATTAATAATATCTTATAATAAATTATATTTTATTAAATGATTTGAAATTTCTAAAATTCATATCATCAAATATGTTTTCTTGATATAGATGAAAATATTAAGAAATTTCTATTTATTAGTGGTTTTTTCTATTTATAGTAACTATCATGACCCTAAATGATTAAAAATCCTAGTTTTACTTGTATCAATAAAAGGGGTTATTTGGGGTAAAACCCAGCAGATGAAGCTAACCAATACTCTAAAATTTTATAAAATTTACAAGATGAGAGTATTTAGAAACATCTCAACATTATCATATAATAATATGTATTTGGATCTATTTTTAAATAAAAATTTTTTTATGTTAATTTTATATTAAAAAAATTTAAATGTTCTCCGCCTCTCTTATAAAAGGGTACACAATCCCCTATATTCAGGAAATTTAAAAAGAATTTTGGTTCAAATATTACCCACTAAAATAGATTCCAAATGTATCTTTTTACAATTTTGAGACCCAATTTTTTAATTAATACAAACATTATTGGTGTTGAGGTGAAATGAAAAGGGTGCCATCTAAAGAAGAGGTTTAGTTCTTAATTGTGCAGTTTTAATTTATGTATTCTTCTACCTCATTTAAATTTAACTATAATATTCATAAATAATAACATAAATATATAACATATAAAATAATGTTAATATGTTATTTAGAAAACATATATCTATATCCTATTCTATGAAATCAGAAATGAAATTGTTATTTATGTGTATGATAGACTAATGAATCACTAACACATTTTATTCATTTTCAATCTCCGCCTCTCAGAGATATAAATAATGATTTATTTAAAGTTTATATATACACAGAAAAACACAAAAATTATATTCATGAAATATTTATCAATATTAAATTAAAATAAAACTTCTATTATCACACCAATATATTAATTGAAATATGGTAGTGTTGTTATTGTGGGTGTGTATACGACTAACTATAAAAAGAAATGTGATTTTTTTGAATCCACAACTCACATGTATGTTATAAATAAATATATATAAAGGATTATTATTTTATTCTTTAATAGTATCATTATTTAATTGTTAAATAACACTTATTTCCTTTCAATTATAATCATTCAAAAAATGGAATCTTTACTCATGTGCAAGTGTTGCCTACCATTTTAATAATTATAATGTAGTTAATTTTTCATAATAAACATTAATGTTTTGTTTCAAGGTATAATTAATGTATAAAAATATTATTTATTTATTGACAATTATTTTTTAGATAATAGAACATTGACCCATTTTTTCAATGCTCAACACGTCTAAATTATTATGAAATTAGAATGGAACATTTTCCAAAATACCCTATGTGGACATAAAAGATTAAGTAAGTAAATAAGAAACTTATAAAAAAATTAAAATTTTAAGGATATGTGACAAATACTATAATTTTTTTAGTAAATCTATTAATTAATATTATGTTTATAATTATTGAGTTAAAGGATGCGTATGGAATGTATGGACTTTATTTGAGGGATTTATTGTAAATTTTCATCAATTGAAAAATATTTTAATGATATGGACCAATTTATTTTATATGACAAATATACATCCTATTTCACATGTTATAAAACAATTATATCATATATCATGGTGATTTATGCATTGATTTAAATTATTTTACCATTTCATATTTTAATTGAATAATACCATGTGATAAAGGGTATCTTAACTATATTTCAATTACATTGGTTATAATACATATTTATTCACTATTTTATAGCATTATTATGATTAAATTTATATAAAAATTTATTATTATATATTTCCACTTTTTTATATGGATTAAATCTTTTAAAAATATTACCCCCATTGCTTAACTCAAAATTAAATTATATGATTATTATAAGGGTTATTTGCCCCCAATTATCTCTCCCTAGGGTATTTGATTAATTATGTTCACATAAATTTTTTTACGAGGTGTATATACTACATTTTTGTTTTTTAATATCATAATTTTATGAATCATTCGAGGATTCCATTCTACCTAACACCTGAACAGCCTGTGGAATGGCATGAAGGGCATTGTAAAACACAACTAGCTGGAAAACAATGGTTGGGACTCGATTAACACATTTTAGAATAATTTGACCAAGTACAATATTAAACAAAAAGACAAATAATTCCACACAATTGAAAAATATTCAATACATACCATAATATAAAATGTTTGGAATAAGAGGGCATCAAAAATACCACAAGCATGGGTTCACCATTTGACATTTATAAAAATAAAAAAGCTGAAAGACGTAAAGAAAAAAACATGACTACCCAGACTCCCTGAAACATATGTGTCAAAAACCACATTCCACCACCACCAAGTCTATTCCAAATAGAACCACTAGCACATAGATCTACCAAAACCAACACGAGAGTCCATACATTTATCTATGTCAAAAAAAACAATGCATACATATAGTATAGGTTGCATATAGGTTGTTAGCTAACATTTATAATAGGATACCACAAGATTATTCCATACATTTCTTCTCAAAAAAGTATAAAGACATTTATTATGAATTAAATGAATAGGGAACCAATTTAAATTTAAAACATTCATTTTTATTAATTGTAGAAAAAATAAATGTAAAAATAATAAGGAATTGAAAACAATGTTTACGAACAATGGGAAATCCCTATGTAACTAGGATTAGTGGGGACTTGGTATCCATTTACTCTTAGTGATTAATATCATGGAAATAAAGGTATTATTTTATCCACTAATCTCCGTTACATAAATTTTAATTAGTCTTATTATTTAAATAGTGCTTGTGAGCGAAAGTCTCATCCCCACTAACACACCGAATGTTCCAAACCTAGTCTTACAACCTAGATACATGGATTACCTTATTATTTATCCATTTTTTAACAATAAAACATCATTCATTTACAAACCTAGATTTCACTTACCCAAATATTACATTAATTAGATGTTTATCCACCTCAGAAATCTCAGTCACACAAAAAAATATACATAAATCAATTATACATATGCCTAAAAAACCATAGAAGTGATTTAGATGGATTCCCAGAAAAATAAAAAATAATTGCTAACCAAGTAACCACCTACAATACCTTTGAAATATTCACAAATCCTTGTGGAATCCACAAGCTGTACCTAGTGAGAAAAAATTAAATTAAATAGGACACCAAAACTATAAAAATTATACCCATGTAATAATTATGATACTTTTTGGTCATCATATCTCCTACAGAAAATGGAACTCAATAAATAAGAATGAGTGAACAAAGAACAAACTAAAAGTGATCAGTGGAAGAACATATTTAAATATTTCATATGGTATCCCATCCATAACCCCAAATAGTTGTACCCAAATAGAGAGGGTGAGGAGAGGGAGGTGATATAAGGGATGGGGAGGCTTAATGGGATGAGAACTGTGTTATTTGGTTTTAGAATTAGAGAGGGTGGAAAAATTGGAATTTCCCTATTTTTAATGATTTTATTAACCATATGGTTTTTCCGCATGATCTTTCGAATGGTCTGTCAACCCTAAATAACCTTTGTAAAATAGATAAGGGGACTACATTGTTTCCTAATAGAGGATTTTATCCCATATTATATAGTATTAAATCTACAATGTTATATTTTCTTGGGTACATGGTTTTCACTAGACCGACGTGCAATTTCCCCAAACTGTGTGTTAATGATGTGCCTATTTCAGTATAGGAGGAAAACTAATTTTCTCTCAAAAACATTGAGAAAATATAGTATCAATTTTAAGAATAAAAAATAAAATAAAATATACTCATAATAATACTATTTATGTGATAATTCCCCCCGCCATGACCAATTTCCAACCTAATAATGCCATCACAATGTATGATCGTAGAATAAATTTTGTTTTTCTCTTCCACCCAAATATCTTATTCCCATGTATCGGGATCATCATTTTCATGATTCCAAATATCCCTAAATTGATATTTTAATATATGTACAATGAAAGTTTCTTTATAATTCATATGCTGTGATATTTTTTCAAATTAAAAAAATGAAATTCGTACACTTATTCTTCCAAATTCAGTACATGAAACAGGTCCAGATTATACATTTTCACTTCTGGGAAAGAGAACACATCGTCGATTGACATTAAAAATAACTACAATTCCACATTTTCAAATTTCTTAGTAATAAATAAATTTAAATCATATTCCCGCATAAGCTTCAGTTTCTTATTTGGATGATAGTGACCTAGGCATGGTGCCACCCTTAGAAACGCCTGGTCACAAACTGGGAATTATATGATTTAACATTTATGATAGGTACATGAAATATGAAGGAAATGTACTATGATTTTTTTCTAATAGACCATAAATATATATATTTCCCATATAAAAGGATTGTACCTTACAAATAACTCCCACCCACATCAGTTTACCACAATGTAAACCAACGTGGATTATCATAAAGAACCTCTATGGAATCCATTTTAATTTAGTATTTGTAACTATTATTGAATAAAAATTCCACAAATACCAAATCTTTTTCCCATGGAACACCAAAATATAAAAATCATGTACAAATTATGTCATATAAACTTTTTTTCATCCCCTATGTATGACCATCCATTTGTGAATGGTTTGTTGTATAATGTTTGACCTGTGATGTTGTTGATTTATGATGTCCTTACATGAACCAAGAGGTAAAACTGTGGTTTTAATCCAAAACAATAAAAGAACACACACCATTATAACTCACAATTTCAAGACAATAAACCATAAAAACTCATCAATCATTGATGAATAGTATATTGGAATGATATTAACAGACTCAGATAGATAACTAATAACCTCCAAAATTGAATTCCTCCCAAGGGTGTACAAGGATATCCAATGATGAAGTATATGGAAATGACACCCAATTATATATAAGGATGAGCATATGTAGAAGAAAAATTAAGGGACATTGATTCTTTAAATTAATTTGATTACAATTAAAACATTGTTATACAATGTTAGCTATATCTCGTCATATACATATGAACTAGAATCAATGTTTTATAATAGAAAAATCATTATTTTCCTACGATGAACAACCCGCTAGGTTTTGTCACATTCTTGAATCATTTCCTTCTGCAAGGATACATGTATATTAAAAAGAACCTTCAAACAGAGTAATCCATCAAATTGAAATAATCATTTACCAGAGATCACCCCCATCATTGACACGCTTTCTATGGTGATTACATAACTCATCTATTGGTTGTTCCTCTAAAATCACCACCACTAGAGAGGTATTCAACAAAATAGTAAAAATGAATCAACCTCCTCTATGCTCGTTGGATTGTAGGTCCATGTGGATAAAAAGATTCATCAATGTCCACTAATAAATGGTCTCCTTAACTTATTACATTGGTTTCTATATTCATATGGGGTCTACAACCACATTACCAATATCAGTTGTGTATTCTATATTAATTATTAACTAATGAAGATACTCAACCCATCTGCTATATCTTAGGATCAAATATTTCTAGTAGAAAATGTAGTCCAAACTCTAATGATTTGAGTATACCCAAAATTTGTTCTAGAAGAGATATTGGATTAAAATATTTCAAGAAATAATCATGTCTTTTAGCTCCATGTAACGGGTTGGATAATTACTTTAATGTGGTTGATGTTTTTGACAGTTGTATTCCACCACATGTTCAACATGAATCAACACACACCAAAGACCCATACCTGAAGCATCACAGTAGATCTTGTATCCTATACTTGATTCATATAGGAAGAAAATTGGGGCAATGTTTAACTGCAAATTGAGATCCTCAAAGGAGAACTAAAATTAGGGTTTTTAATCAAACCATATCCCTTTTGGGTAGGCATGGTAAATGGTAAATAATGACAAGATAAATACCTCTAAACTATATATACTATCGTACTAGGACCTAGAAACTCAGGATCTCAGAAACATTATTGGGTTTTTACCTTGAATTCACCAAAATAATTTTCTTAGGGTCCTCTAAGAACCCACATTCCAAGATCACATACCTATAAACATGGATTCATGAATCTAGAAACTACACATTGAGATATTAACATAAAGGAAGTGATATTGAAGGGTTCCTATAATTATCCTCTTATGTTTACCATTCCCTTATTCATCCATATATTATACTAGGATATCATATACATACATCATGAAAAAGGTGTTCAGATACCAATTGAAATCAATGTTCATAGGCATCATAAAAACCAATATATAAATTTTCAACCTGAATGGAATGATAAAATACTCAATAAATCTATAAATAATATGGAATGATGTGTGGAAAATTTCACCTTTTCGAACCCCAAATTGATGATACATGGTGTGAAATAATTATTTTTAAAACCAATTTGCTCCCATTTGCTGATAAAATAGGTCATCAATGTGTAAAAATGGATACGTATTCTTTATTTTGACTCTGTTAATCATCCGGTAGTCCATACACAACCAAAGGGATCTGTCATGTTTTTTATCAAATAACACTTCATTGTCCAAAGGTGAGATGCTCGAGATAATTTATCCATTGGATTTCAAATATTATTTTTATATCTTTAATTTCCTTAATACAACACATCTTATAATATATAAGGGAATATATATGAGTTGCGTTCATGGTGTTATGTTGACGGTGAACTCCACATCCTTCTATGGTGGTAATCTTGATAATTACTCTAGAAACACCTATTTAATATAATCAAATATTGGAAGAAACCCATCCAATGAACCCTTATCATCATCAAATAAACTGAGTTAGAAATACTAGAAATCTTGGTTTTGTAATTCCATATGTGGTGGTCTAGGTTGTCCAGACCAAGGATCCCATTCACAGTTGAAGACTCGTGTATTAAAATCAGCTATCACAGGAATTACATGTTGGTAATAATAATCAATTTTCACTTTCAAATGAATCATTCAATCTATTCTAAGAATAAAAAAAAGTGGTACATTTCTAGAACCAAGAAATTTGATACCAATTCAACCCTTAATAGAGTAAGAACACTAAAAAGAAATTCGAAACACTAGTCCTTATTTCTCCAAGAGTAATAACCAACTCTATGGTATACTACATATGATAAATTGTAAAATTCACTAGTACCACAGGAAATTAAGAAATAAAATAATTAAAAGAAACTATATCAAATAATGTGATGGCTATGGATGATGCAATATAAATAGTACCTCGAGCAGTCATTGGTCTTGTATCTAATTATACCTGCGACTGATCCATAGAATAATGGCATGTAATCTCAATAAAAAACCTATGGTTGATTAATAACAAGTGTCTTTTACTTAATCTGAATCATAACATCGGAGATCGATACATTCCACCTTTACTAGATGTTTGAAATACCACATCCCTTGATGCACTGGACTAGGTAGGTAATTCTACATGCATTGAGGATCCTACACAACTTTAAGTAAAAAATATACCAAAACAGAACCTCTATAAGCGTCCCAATAATCCAAACTAGTGTTTGGGTCCAGGTTGAAGTATACATGATGACCCCATGTGCCCCGACCATCCAGACTAGTAGTATAATGTTTTCCAACCACTAGTTGGTGTAGATGATGGTGGTTGTGATGGGTATCCATAGATTCCCTCATTCTTCCTTCCTAAATCCTCACACATTAATTTCTTCTCTGATGTTCCACTAATTTCATGGTTGATAGGTATATTCAACCCAAAAATGCATTCTTTCCTATTTAGTTAATTTCCACCATTAGTGCTTGATCATCTACCACCATATATGTATTTATCATCAATAACAATATATATGATGGAATGTATAGTTGAAACACCATTTAAAACCACTGAGCTTTTAGATGCATTCGATAAACTACATCATTTAAAAATATAAAAATTATCCATTATAGTTGGCATAATTTAACAAGGTCGTATACCTATTACGAAGATCCAAAAAAACCAAGTTCAGGTAATGGGATAAAATTTCAGGAAAACACATCTCATTGAAGTCAACCTTGAAGACCATCAGACAAAATATATTCATTTTATCTATCCCCAACCATAGATTCCCACCACCAGAGATTGGGACCTTCCATTATGAATGATTCACAATTTAATTTGATAACCTTAAGATTCTTTAGAAACTCAATAATCCATCCAATATATTCAATCCATTAACACACTTACTAGGAGTCCAAGCAACAATGAATGGAGGGAGGTTATTTATGGATTATCCTCCTAAAATTTTCATTCTCCAAATCCGATTCAACTTCAATAGAATTATAAAGACTAGATCCCAATATATGAACCACATCCTAATCATCCTGAAACCCTTCATTCACTAATATATAATCAACTATTGAGGGATAATTATCTCTAGCCACTAGTAAATGATGCTTGAGAGGTCATTAGGGAGGCATGATGCCACATCAATTAACAAACAAAATGGAAACCATAAATTCATTAATCATAATGGTTATAAAAATAATAAGAATTACACATTCCCATAAATGAAAAATTAAACCCTAGTAAGAATAACAATAGGTCATACCTCTCTAACCAAACATAATTTAATGAATAGTTTGTAGCATATACCTCACAAATATAGGTCGATTCAAACAAAATCCTAAACATCCCATGGGGACTGAAGACCTTTCACGAGGAGTGTGGGTAAGAAACCTCAATTGTAACCATAAAATAAAGATAAAAAATTCCTATCTATGGTTTATCTAGAGCCACTCAACCCAAATAAAATGACCCAAATAATGTGAAAAATATCCCTCTGATACCTTTTGTCCACACATCGGTCCAGCCATCCATCCAACCCCACTCCCGACCCATCATGTGAAATGGAAAGAAATGTTTTATTGATCTATAAGGGAAAGAAAATAGTGCTCTAGAATCCACTAACATCTTGGAAATAGTATTATTATAATGAATAATTAACCAAAAATAATGTAGAACCGTGAAGAAATCATGATGTAACATAATCCAACAATAGGGACATAAGAGGTCATAAAAAACACAAGAATAAGGAGATACAGATTTAATACATTAAAACTTAATAAAGATAACCAAAAATGTGAGGGAACCCAACTAGAAATCCAATTCGTCAAGAAACATGTTGTTCAACACCCACATTCCACCCCCACCAACACATGTCCAAAAGGCAACGCTAGCACATAAAACTACCAACTACACCATGGGAGGCCTTGCCTTTACTTATGTCAAACAAAACATGATCTACACACTCTTAAGGGTTTATGTAGGGTGTTATATCAAATTCCTAGTAAAATAACCACAAATGATTCAATTTATAACTATTATAAGACAACTAAACATGCATGTTTTAAATAAAAATAATTCGTAAATCTTTGTAATTGATAAAATAGTTTTTATGGATAAAAAGTGAGATGAGGAAAAAGATGGAATATAAAAGAAATTTTAAGAAACATGATAAATACATAATTAACATGGATTTGTTATGTCCTAGTTTCCTTATACTCTTACTAAATTATCTCTTAAAATTAATGGACATGATCAAGCCAATAATCCCCAAGACATAAATTTTAGTCACTATTGTTACATAATTCATACTAGGAAGGCAAGTCATAGATCCTAATAACACCCTTAACATAATATACATACTCTTCTATCTTAGATACATAGATTAACATGTTAATTCTATCTTTTATCAACAATATCTATAATTTTTTCAAAAAACTATCTTTCACACAACACGTTATTCTATTCCTATGAAGTTTACCCTTCCTTAAAAAACAATCCCTACAAAAATTATAAATCCTGAGTTTGTACACAGTCCCAAAAATTAATAGATACGATTTTGAATGAATGAAAGAATATATAAATAGAAAAATAATAAAAAATAATGGAATCAATACAATTTTTTTTGAAACCAACCAAAATTTTGGTGGAATCCACCAACTGCAGTAGGATAATACCCAAAAAAGTAAAGGGAAAACATATACCATCATGATTCAACCCAAGGAAACAAAATAAAACCTAATGTAGGTCAAAATATACATTATATAGGAGATCTATAATGGATGAAGACAATGGTAAACAACAAGAAATGAAAAGATATGATAAGAGGAGATAACTTGTTGATTTCTTGAGGAATTGAAGGAAAAAAATCAAATATTTGGAGTCAAATAGAGAGGGGGAGGAGAGAGAGGTGCTCCTACTATTGGGGATAACAAATGGTTTTTTTAAATTAGTGCTAAAATTAGCAATAGGATTCCTAAAATTTCAATGTACATAATGATCTATCAGAAAACATGGTTTGGCCCTATACTCTACCAGACAGTGCTCCAATCATGGACCGCCTATGTCCAAGAAAGAAGGGCCCCTCGCGTTATCGTGGGAGGGGATAATTCACATGTTCTAGGCCATGATTTCTATACTTTTATATTATCCTAGGTACATATTTTCTAATAGGATGTCATAATATATCGTATACCCTTTTCAAAAAGTGTTCCTCCATCTATCTGGCCTGGAAACATCGATTTTTTCTCAAATTCATGTGATAAATCTATGAGAAAAAAATAAGACCAAAAATAAAATGGACGATACATAAAATAACACATTTTATATTACAATGAATCAATTGAAGTCCATTATATTTAATTATTCATTTGATGTTATTCATTCAAGGGTATTTTGGTTTTATTGCTACCAATGTTGTAAGGGTTTTTTTGTAACAATCTACATTATTTTTGAGATTGTTATGATCATGGATCCTTCACTGGGAAATAATATGATCTAATATTCATAAAAAAATATATTTAATTCCAATAAGGTAATGGATTTACATTACATTTTCAATTTACTTTTCATCCATTATTAATTACATAATCATAAATAATGTAGTTTTTAAGTGACTATGAGATTGTATTTTCATATATATTTGGGATAATTTAGTTTCATATCAATAATTTCAAAAAAATTCAATGATAATTTGTTTCTAAAGAAAATTTTATTAATTTTATTTTATGTTATATTGGAATATTTTTAAAACAATGTAAATTGATATTTCATAACATTTTACAATTGTTACACTATTTACACTATAATCTACAGGATTGAAAATAATGTGTATTGTTTAATTATATGATATGATTAAACTTTTCCCAACCAAGAAAATTATATTATATTAATATTTCCCTATTATTTTTCAATTTTATTTAAAAATAAAATTATTTCCAAAATTTTTATATATAAAATCATATTAAGAATTATATTTTTTGTAAATTTGTTTTTGATATTTTATTGTAATTTCTATTAATCAAAGATGAAAAAGACATGATTTCTATAATGATAAATAGGGTATATGTTATATTGATACCATCATAATTTTTTCTTATGAATGTGTTATGTTATTTTTATAATGATTTCCATAGAACGAGTTTATTTTCAATTGGTTAATAATGTTATGAATATAATAATGATTTTGATTACTTTATTTAATAAAATATTAATGTAATTTATTAATGTTATGGTTCTTAAAATTTGTTTATGATAACTGTTGATTCTATTATGAACATAGATGTGTGGTTCAATTATAAACCAGGGACGGGTAATTAATTCATTAACCAAAGAAGGGTCAGTTGTGATAACTAACTGATTCGTTAGGTATGAAATTCATCTGCGTGATTATTAAAATTATATGGTTTCTATATTGGTTCACTGATGATAATATTACATGAAACCAATATGTGTACTTTACTCTTATGATGTGTTTATAATGATTATTTTGATCAAGATTGACCTCACATGGCTCAAGAATATTGATTCCTTTTCCTAATGACATGGATACATATTTTTTTTCTCGATGCATGTTATATGAACTAGATATTTATGAGTATGAAATATATTATGATATGATCATTCACTTTGATGATTAATTTAAAACATTAAAATCCACTTATTCTCACTGATGAAATAAAATTTGTAATACTTATATTTAACCTTACTATCAATTTTAGCACACACATCTTATGTTTCTTATTCAATAGTTTATAAAGAATGAAATTAATTAATTTTTTCTAAAATGGATTCATATTTGAATAATTTTATGGGATATATCTGAAACATTATATGTTATATGGAAATATAGGTATATTTGGAAACATGATTTATTGGTATCATAGAAAAGTTTTAGAGAAATTTAGGGAGTTGTATGTTCTAATGTGAGGTAATATTAGGATTAATGGATATAATTTTGTATTTATAATATTAAGGTTGATAATATGTTCAATAACATAGACACCCCGTTTGAGGGTTTAAGTGATGAAATATCTAGGTAATTAATGTTATTTGTTAGTAATTTTGTTAGTTTTAGGTATATGTAACCCCTAAGATTAACAGAATGTATTATTTGGGGATTAATTAATTCAACATTCATGGATATAAGTTTTAATTATATTTATATAAAATATGGTTTATATGATATTTTTTATTGTTGTAGTTATGTGTTATTACAATTCGGTAATATATTCTTTATTACATATGTAATAATGGGATTGATGATTTATTTACAAAATTAGTTATTAATGTAATTTTGGAATAATATCACTGTTTCTTTGTGGAATATTAGTTTATTTTATATGATTTTATTTCAGTATTAGTGGTTGAATTATATTTTGAAATCATATTTAATCAAATTGCATATTTACGTTGATTCATGTTTTTTATCAAATTGATTAACATATTTTAATGATTTTGTATTTATGAAATACAAATTTTAATTACATGAATGTAATAATTATTGTAGTTATTTGGAGATAAATATTTAATTTCTCCACAAATAATATATGATTGAATCATTCTAATAATTTAGGTGTCACTATAGTATATCTCATATTGAGGTGTTATTTCTGTGGCTAAAGGACTATTCATTTTGAGAATTATTATTTCATTTGATAAAAAATGGTTTTTGTTAATGTGTAAAATAAATAAGAATATTTTTTAACATTTATTTTATTATTTGATTCATTTGAAGTTGATTCTTGTTCATCACATGAAAAAACATCATATTCAGTAAGCTTCATTTGAAGTGAAATATGATATTTTAATTAAAAATTAGTAATGAATGAAATTATTATTTTATGGTATGTATATTTATTTATGTTTTTTAGAAAGTAATATAATTACATAAATTATGGAAATGTTTCCTGAAAAAAATATTAACCAATTACATTTTTTTATGAATGGATGGTCTATTTCACATCTCTTTGGTTTATGGTTTGGTAACCATTAAATTTATCTTTATCATTCAATATCCAATGAGAAATGTTCTATATCACCCTGTATAATTGTTTTTAACTTAATTTTTTCTTAAATGTGTATATCTTCATATCCCACAAGTTTTCAATAAGTTTTAAACTATGTTATGTGTTATTTAGATGACCATAATACATCGTTTCCCCTCTTTTTGAGATGATGTTTTATTAACCCTTTTTACAATGTTGGATGTTGATAAATGTTTTTTAAAATTTTAATCTTTTTTTATAATGACCGAGACCATGTTTTGGGAAATAAATTCATTAAATGTGGATAATTTAATACCAGTTAGTGTTAAAAAATGATTTTTTTCGATAACATTCAAGATATGAAACAACAAGACTAAACGAGCCCTAAAATATTTTTATTCAAATTTGATTATTATAACCAATACATTGAATTAGTAGGTATGAATTTGCATAATTTCATTAGTAAATATATAAATATTTTTCCAAATCTATAATAATTTATTGAATAAATCTTGAAATAATAACATAATTTTTCAGATATGTTTTGTTATGCTTCAAAAGCATGTTTTATATATCAAATTTATAGATTAATGTGTGGGAAAATTATAATTAATTTCTTAAACATTTATAAATATATTTTTATGAATGTATTTAATATTTCTAAAAATCATTCAAAAATTTATTTTATATCGATTTTTTGGGTTTCTCTTAAAAAACTTATTTTCCAAAGAACAGTGAAATTTTTGATTTTCATGGAAAACCACAATATTATTACAAATTTACAAAGATCTATTGTATTTTAAAATAATTTTAATGTTAAATTATTTCTAATATGTTATTAATATAAGAATTTGTTAATTAGAAATATTTTTATACCTTAATTTGGTATAAAAACCATTTTGATACTTAAAAATACATTTTTTTGATAAATTATTTTCATCACTTTTTTGTTTTAAATTTTTTTAAAAACTATTTCACATAGGTATTCTGAATTAAAAAAAATGATTACAAATATGGAAATAGTTGGTACAAATTTGGAAAATATTTTCATTTTAATTTTCGAAAATATGAATATTAAATAAGTAATTACTTTTCGCCTTGGAAAGGGGAAATTAAGTAATTAATGGTTAAAAATAATATGATAAGGACAAAAAGTAAAAACAAAAGTTAACTATAATTAATTTAATGAATTTTGTTCAGATTTTTTCATCTATGTTTACAGTTTTTTATGTTTATAGTATAAAGCCATGAAAATAACACTATTGTTTTGAATAACTATAACATATTGTTATTGCGATTCAAAACACTTATGCTTAGTTATAAAAAGAAACTTGACGTGCCAATATTTTTTCATCACATTCCTTTATTTTTAAATCTTAGTGAATAAATAATTACCTTAAATTACAATGCAATGATAACACGATAATTTTATAATTAACAGAAAGATAAATTAAATTATTTAAAATATATTAAATGTGATATAATTTTGAAAAATTATTTCTATCCACTAGTTTTTGAATAGAAATAATTTTTTGAAATTATTTATTAATTATACTATGATAACATTATTTTTTTATGTTATTAAAATTCTAAAATCTCATTTCATTATACAATTGATTCAAATAAAGATTAAAGTTTAATAATGGTGTATTTATTATCTTTGTTTTTCCATATATAGAAATTACATTGACTATTAAAGAGTAAAAAATCATGTTATCATTATAGGTGTGAAAAGGCTTAGTGGGGGTTTAAAACCAAAAGATAACTATAAAAAATTATTATAAACTATTCAAAATATTATTTATGCTATTATTTCAACTCATAATCATCTTAACTTATAATGAAATCAATTTTGATCAATTTTGACATGAGTATTATTTTATATTGTTTTCATATTTTATGAAATTGCAAGAGTTTCCCTCCCCTCTCTTAAAAAATAAAATTTCCTACATTCTTCTATTCAAACATAAAAATAAATCTCTTGTGGGTAATTAATAATAAATTCCCTTACTAGAGTCCATACCCATATAATATTGGCATAATTTTTGGTATAATACTAAACATAATTGTGTTATTTTTTAATTCATATGAGTTTTTCTAATGAATATGTATTGATGTTATACAAGGATTTTAGATTAATTTCATCTTATGCATCCTTTAAATATAATTTAATCATGAAAAAATAATAACACTATTATATAACATATGCTATGAAGTTATTAATTTAATTCCATAATCTATATCTATATCCTCCAGCATTAAATGATAAATGAAATCATCACTCATGTGTACAACAAACTACTGCCTCTGGAAACATTGGTTTTAATTTTCTATCACCACCTCTAAAAATGATTTATAATGATATAATTTATTTTTTTATATGATATCAATGGAATGTAAAATTTTTGAATTAAATATAATATATCATCTATTATTTTAACTTTCCAAACATGGAAAAATTATAAATCCATTCAAGCATATTTGTTACCACCACCACTACAAATAGATGTGATTATTTTTCCATAAACACATATAAGGAATGACAGATATAAGTTTATTTAAGGAAATAATATTTTAATTTTGATATTATTACAAATATTTAAGGTTAAAATAATACCAATGTTTTTTTCTAAAAGATTTTAGGAAATAGAAAAATTACTCAGGCGTATATAAGACCTATCACTTGTATGATTATAATGTAGTTCATTTTTTAATAACCATATTTAATAGTTGGTTTTAAAATTATAATTTCATTTAAAAATGATAATTATTTTAATATTTATATTAATGATATGATTGAATAATGAACCCGGTTAACCATGGTAAACACAACAATGTTATTTTGAAATTGCAATCAGAATGATCTCAAAATACCAAATGTGGATTTAATTGATTAGGTAAATAAATATTCAGTAAAATAAATGAAATAAATTTATAAATTATATTTTATTAATAATGATTTTTTTATAAAATAAAATAAATTATAAAAATAAATTTTTAATGTGTTAAAAGTCGTACATGGAAATCAAATACATGAGGTAAGGTGTTTCATCTCAATTTCCTTTCAATGGTTAATATTTTAATTTTATGCAACTAATTTATTTTATGAATATTATATACTACTTATTTTACAAGTTATATCATGAATTGTTTATAATTATCTATATTTCTATTTCAATAAGAATTATTTCAACCAATGTTATTTTATGAGAATGATGATATGTGGTAAACTATATCTTAAATAAATATCCTTTTATTAGGTTATAACTATTATTTTTTTATTTTTTTATTCAATATATACATGTGAATTGATTCATAAATGTTTTACTTAGGTATTTTTAAATCATTTTTATGTATTTGCATTTTTTTTCAAGTAGTATCTCAAATTAATATTTCTCAATTCAATAGTATGGTCATTGGAAATGTAATTCCTCTAAAATTTAGTTTCCCGATGACATAAATTAAAATATGCTCACCAAGATTTTTTATTAGGTATATATTAATCCCCTTTTAACATGTTATATCATGAATCACCATTTTTAAATTACAATTATCGTTCATTTGATGTTATTCTATCATAGGAATTATGATTGAAAAATTACAAAATTGTTAATGGATTTATGTTACAATCATTATCCATTTTGAGATTATAAAGTTTATGGTTTATTAAAGGGGACAATAATATGAATTTACATTCATGATTCAATATAGTTTTTTCTCCTCTAGATATGAATGTGTTTTACATGTTTAATATGAATTTCCATATTTATTTACTTATAATACAAAAAAAAATTCATCTGTAATTGATACCTATCTTCAATTTTCTCAAAGATAGTGAAAATATTTCTCCCATAAAAATGTTTTGTAAAATATTTTCATGAATTTTATTTCCTTAAAACAAATATTTCCAGATGTTATTTTATAATACCTTAGACATTATTTTATAATTATCCAAAAGGAAATGTATTATCAACTTCTAATTAGCTCACCATTGGATCTCTATACAAAATGTTTAAAAATATTTTATATTTTCATCATCAGTGACATGAAAATATATAAAAAAAATCTTTATTATTAATTTATTTTAACCATCCATTAAAATTTTCTGATTGTATTTATTAACAAAAATATTTTTAGGTATTTTTATTTTATTATAATGTAAATATGAAATTTTAGATAAAAATGATTTTAATTTTATTTTAATGGTATTTCAATTCAAAATCATCAAAAAATTTCATTATACCTCCACATGATATATCCTACGTTGATATCATCATTATTTATTCGAGGGATAAATTACGATTATTTCAAAGAGGTTTTCATGGAAACTGATTTTTTCCATATGTAAATCATGTTATGAATGGAAGAACGGTTTTTATATGTGTTTTAAGATAAGAAATCAATATAATTTACACATTTTATAGTTTTTGAATCTTTTTATCATGATAGGGTTTTCATTTAAGAACCTTGGTTTGTCGGATCCCTTTTGAACAAATGATAAGTTGTTATGTTTTTAAACAATGATGAGTGGGTCGGTGGTATCCATCTAACGGAGTTGGTATAAATGTAAACCATGTGGTTAATGTAATTAATAGGGTTCTATAAGGGTTATATTATGATAATGTTATAATATTTAATATGTTTCATTTATTCTTCCTATGTGTTTCTAATGATTAATTTAATCATATTGACATCACATGGATAATGACTACAGATTACTATTACTATTCAATTTGAAAAATATTTATTCAAGGATTATTGTTTTATGATACATGTATTAATAAATATAAATTCTATAAGGATTTTATAATTCACATTGATTATGTTACCAAGAAATTATTTTCATTTTATTCATAGTAGTGATATTCAATAATTATTACTTATGTTTAGTCGTAATGATTATATGAGAATAGCCTTATTGGGTATCCAGTTCCCCTAGTCATTATAAGTGATGATAAATTATTTACCATTAAAAAGGGTTCATAAGTTAAGAGTTATAGTGGATATTTGGAATTCATATTTTTGAATGTTAAATATAGTTTATAATATTAAATATAATTTTATGTAGTCATGGTTTTAATTCATGTAAGAGTTATCACTATTTCTCCATAAAAACTTATCCTAAAATTTCATTGGAGATTTAATTGATCCAATATTTTTATTTTTATTTTTTGGTTTTGTATTGAAACAATTGTTTCCAATTATTCATTATCAAATCCATAAATGTAATAATCATTTTTTATCACATGTTTTGGGAGTGTGAGTTCAGGGCCTTTATAGTTAGAATTAGAGGAAAGATCTTGATAATATTAAAAATTAGGAATTTTCATGTGAGGATATCATAATATATATGGATACCATAATTGGTTTATATGTTTGATGTTGTTCAAATGTTCATTGTTATATAAAAATCTTATAAGGAATTAAGTGATTGAATTTATATTTGACTAATGATAACTTGGGATAAATTTAATTGGGATGGGGCATATGTAACTATTTTGTTTAACATGATATATTATCTGAGGAAGGATTATTTAATATTTTTTGGTCATAATATATAATATTAATTATAACATTTATGTTTTATATGATCATTTTTATTTATCTAAAATGTGTTATTACCATATAAGACTATTTTTTATTATATTATATATAACAATGAAATTGACGAGTGGTTTTGTGACTAATGTATAAAATTTGATTTTTGTTGAAGGTAACTATAGTTTTTTGAAATGTTATGTGATATTAAGGGATTTTATTTGAGTTTCAAGGTTTATATATTTTTTTACGAGAATATATGATAATAATGTGGCATTTTTCTCATTCGGTTTATTTATGGAAATGATTGTCTTATATTATGTATATCCTTATTAATGATTATACATTTTAAGTACATGAAATAAATAGTGATTTTATTATTTTAAGGTAGATTATAAATTTTTCTTCAATGAATATGTGAGAAAATCAGTCAAGTATTTGGGTATTACTACTGAATTTCGACTATTGAGTTATTATTTCATCATATAGATGTTTATTCATTTTCAAAATAACTTAAATTTGGATAAAGATTTTGGTTTTAGTTAATTTATAATGATAAGAGGATTAAATTTTAATCTTTTTTTCCCTAATTTAATCCATATTATGTGATTGAATGGGTTTAGGTATGAAAAACTCTTATTTATTACTCATCGTTTGGGGAAATTGATGCTATTGTTTAGGAAGATGATTATTGTATGAAATTCAAAATTTTATGTAATTTAATATCATTATTTACTTAGATTAGATATTAAAATAATTCTTTACATTGTGAAGTTCTTAATTAAAAAATTGTTTCCTCATATTACCTTATCTTTTTTATGAATGAATTGGATTTTTTAAATTTCATTGGTTTATGTTTTTCTAGTTGTTAATCTTTTCCTGATCATTCACTTTATTTTGATCAAGGTCTTCTATGACTCTCAATCATTATTTCAACAATAATTGTTTTCTTCCTTGTCAATATCTTCATATCCTAATATTGTTATATTATATGGAAAGATAATTATGCGTTATAAATATGATCACTATAGATCCTGTTCCATATTTATAAGACATTTTTTTAACCTTTTGTATAATGTGGGATAAAAAATTAATTTTCAAATGTAAAACCTTTTATTATTTTTATTGAGTTCAAATTTCACAGAAACAATTTATTAACTGAGGGAGAATGTAATATCCTATGAATTTAAAATGAAATTCAATGTTTGATAGCGTATAAGATGCACAACACTGATCTTAAATGAGTTATAAAATATGATTATTAAAATTTGAAACCTATATCCTAGTCATTGAATTAGTGATTATTAATAGTAATAAACATGATATGAAATATATTTGATGGTTCTAATTAATAATAATGTATTTATTAATCCTCTAATTTTTTCATTCCATTTTTTTAGTAATGTGTTTTTTTATTTAAAAGGTATGTTTTCTTCCAAAATTGATTTTATTGTTTCTTATGAGTGAATATTATATGTAATTTTTTGAACTATTAGATATTTTATTTCATAAAATAATATGATTTTTTAATCATAATTTAAAATTAAACAGTGTTTAATTTTTTGTTATTTTTATACAATGATTTAGTTTTCAGTGGGTTGTGAAAATACTAATTTTAATTTAAACTTGTATACTTTTTTTAATGAATTTATAAAGTTCCAATTTATATATAAATTTATTTAAAATTTTATTTTAATTTTATTATTATTTAATTAATTGACTTAATTGGACCAATTTTATACATTAATTATGTATAAAATCACCTAAAATAAAATTCTTAAATTTCTCGGAAAACCCATTTTTTCATCACGTTTTGAAATTTTAATTACAAAATAAATTCTTTCAATTATTTTATTCTAATTGTTTTAAAATATATAATATATTTTTGAATCTGTTGTTATTTTTTTTAAATTCATTGACAGTATTTTTTGGCGATATGAGTTGCATATTTAGTAAATATTTATCATCATTGTAAGTGTAAATCAATTAGGTAAGGGTTAAAATTAATACCATAAAGACTAATAATTACAGTAACAAATTCTTGTATCATATTAGAAGAGTCTTTTTCAAAAATATCAATTTAATTCTTAAAAATATATCATATTGGTAATACATCTCTTCAATTTTAACTAATATAATATTTCAGTGAATATAATAACCACGATTTCACACTATTATTTTTAATATCCATAATATTTTACGATTGGGAGAAGTCATAATATTTTTGAGTATAAATAGTAAATTATATAATAATAAATTTTTTATCATTATAATATTTTTTTTATTTTCAGTAATGAAATAATTATCATACAAGCTTTTACAATGCTGACGGAGTAATTGTTCAATTTATAGAAAAATAATTTAAGTGATTTTAAATATATTAAAAAATATATATATATTATAATATATTATTATGATAAATGATTTTTTGGATAAATATAACCTGTTAGGAAACCTTTAATTTATTATATTCTAATTCATTTATTTTCTTGAAATAATTATTGTCAAAGTTAATGAATAGTTCTAAAATTGACATTAATGATATTCAATAATAAATAATATTTTATTACATGATTTAAAATTCAAAAAATATATATATATTTCTCTAAAATACTATAATATGGTTGATATTATTAACCACATTACCTTAATAGGAATTTGTTAATTTTTCGTAACTATGTTGACCCTCAAATGGTAAAAAACAATGTTATCATGGTTTGTGAGAAAGTGGTTAATATGGGATTGAAGGAAAAAAATTATGGAAATATTCTAGTAATATCATTTTGAGATTTTACTAGATGATATAATTTCTCATATTGATCATATTATGTTATACTATTATAAATGTTTTTAAATTTTAGCATGAATAATAACTTATATTGATTTATTTTTTAGGCATTCGAAGAGTGAGCCTCTGGTCTATTATAAAAAGGATCCTACTTTCATTTTATAATCACACTAAAAATAATATTTTTTTAAATACCTAACCAAATGCATTAAAAAATGTATATGTATTTTATAGATTACTTATATTGTTTATAATACTTTGTTTAATTTTTAAATCAATGGAGGTTCTTCGAAAAAGAGGTATTGTTCTTAACCAAGTGATTTAGTTTTATTTCCACCATTATAACCATTATATCTTGATAAGAAATTTCAAAATAAAAAAACTAGTATGTTTAGTATGATAGTATTTTATTATGTTAATTTTTTTTAACATTTATCCATACAAACGTTCATAAAATGGAAAACCAAACTACCATTCTTGTGTATGATAGAATGCTGCGTTAGGAACCAATGTAATTTATTTTCCATCAACACATCTCACAAAAGAATATAATGATGTATTTAATTTATATATATAATATTCAAAAATATTAATAATTCATAAAATAAAATATAACATCAATTATATCTTATTTAAATTCATTAAAAATTGATAATTTTGATCAATCATACGTTTGCACTACCACCTCTATATTGTGATGTGATTCATTTCTCATCACAACATTAGATAAATGATATATAATTATATTTGATTAAATAATAAGGTATTTATTATATTATTAAAACTATAAAATATTAACTTGTTCTTATTTTTTTCAATTATGATCATTCAGAAATTAATATTCTACTCATTCATTCAGACAATCTACCCTCGTAATGATTGCAACATTGTTTAATTTTCATAACCAACATTCATGGTTGGTTTTTAATGTATAATTTTTTAATATAAATGTTTAATATTGCATGATTCTATATACAGATATAATGAAAAAATTGCCCATTTTTACCATAGACTACCAACATTCATGGTTGTTTTTTAACATATAATTGTTTTATTATATCTGATTTAAAGGACATACACAACCTGTTTGGACTCGAGGTAAGTTAGCTCATCTCAAT
This sequence comes from Viscum album, assembly GCA_963277665.1. Lineage (NCBI taxonomy): Eukaryota > Viridiplantae > Streptophyta > Magnoliopsida > Santalales > Viscaceae > Viscum > Viscum album. The sequence goes on along the minus strand of OY728165.1, from coordinate 61,805,395 downwards.
TTCCTTTCATTTAGAAATATTTCAATATTATGAAACTAATTTATTTTATGAGGTGTATATACTGTACCATTTACATGTAGTATCATTAATCCTTTATAACATAATGTATTTTATGTTTCTATTTTAAATATTTTATCCAATTAGATTTCACATGAATGATATATTGTGGAAAATGAGTTTTTAACATAATTTTCTTTCATTGGGATATAATTCTACCTTAATTACTTATTATTCCATGATTGTTTATGAATGGATCTATAAATTGTGTTATTATAAATTGAAATTATTTTTACAATTTATATTTCTTTCACATAATATCTTTACTAACTATCCCTTAATTAAATAATTTGATCTGTATATTGGTTATTCATCTCATATTCAGTTTCCATCAAATATATGTATAATGATATATAAATATTTTATTATTAATATTATATACATCACATTTAAAATGTTATGTGAAAAATATAATTATTTTAATGACATTTAATTTTCTATTTTATGGTATTTTTTCTTTGAGACTTCTAATATAATGTTAGAAATATGATAAAAGATTTAAGTTATATTATCCATTATTTTTGGAATTATTATGTTCAATATTCCTTCATGGGGAAATATTATTCTCTTATTTTATTAAGACACATCTATTTAATTCAACTCCAGTTATGAATGTTCTTTACATGATTGAATTGAAATTCCTCCTTCATTTGATATGGTAACATAAATAAAGTTAATTGTATGTGATTGTGATCTTGTATTTTCTTTTTTAGTAGGAATCATTCTCTTCCTCATCCATGTTATTTAAAATGACTTTGAGAATATTCATTTACAAATATAATTATTTCATAAGAATATATAACATGATTTTTACCTTATAATAAAATAATTTAAAAGTATATTTCATATCATTTTTCATATTTGTTACTTTTTGACTCTTTTTAAAAAAAAATTAAATTAATATTTATTTTAAACGTCTATGAAATGAGCAGACTTTCCTACCATAATTACCATTATATTATATGAATATTACTTTATTTTTTTGATGGATGTTATAAAATAAAAGGGATTTCATAATTTTTACTTGTAAAATGTGATTTTAAAATTAAAAAAGGTAGTTTCGTAGTGAAACATTTAAGTTATCTTTTAATGGTTTTTTCATTCATTAACATCAAAAATCCTTGATGTTACTTTTTATCCATTAGGATTAGGCAATGATTATAAAATATTTATTAATTAATTTTAGGTATTATGATTATTTAAAATAGATTATCATAGAATCCATTTCTTTTTAATGTTTTACTCATGTTATGGATGCTATAATGGTTATTTCTAGAATTTTCATAAAGAAATTCATGATATCTATACATTATTCATGTCATTCCATTAAAAATTATATACAATGATTGTTGGCCCTATTATAAACTATAAATCCCCAGAAATATTCACTACATAATCCTGAATTATGTTTATAATTCATGTTAATGATCTTTTCAGTTTTAGCGATTTAGATAATTAGGTCATAACATATACAAAAGAACGTGAATATTACATGTAGACACTTCTACTCAGTATACATTTTTACATAAAATAAAAACAATTAAAATAAAAGAAACATGTTTACTTCAAAATTTTATATAACATGAATTTTCCTTGATCCCATCCTAGCCACTATTCCACTTTATTTCTTGTAAAAAACATTTCAAAAACATGTGATGAGCATAAAAAGCTCAATAAGGGATATAGAATGAATAAAAAATGTTAGTTTTTTAAAACAACTTGTAAACCATGAATAGTTTATCATAAGGAATAATTTTCAAATTTATGAAGTAATAAAGACTCTTTATTGTATAAAATATCATTTCATACCCTTTTGTAACAAAAATATTACCATAAAACCTATATAAATCACAGATAACATATAAAAGGTAAACTTCGGACATAATCATACTTAAATGGAATAACCACACTATCAACATCCAAAAATTAGTAAAACAAATAGATTATCCATACAGAAAAAGTTCACACCCCATGCATTATTTGTTATAACGTAACCACCAATCATTTGGATTATCACGTAAAATCCCGTCAAATGTCCAGGTACCATTATATAATCATCACACATAATAGATTTCAAATATCAAAATTTCAATAATAAAAATATTATTTGAAATCCTGAGAAATAATTTTTATATATTGATATTTTACATAAAATTTCAATCCTATTTTCGAAACTAAATATATATAATAATGTTATACGGTACTCATTTTCCACTTAGAAACATCACGACTTGTTAAGGAATCCAAATAGAAAATAATGATCATGGTAAGAGAAAGGTCATTGTCACTCTATATATTAAAAAGAAACATTCCATTTGACATTTAGTATAAAAATGTGAAGAAAAATATTCCATTTAAATTAAATTAAAAGTAAAATGGGTTTATACACGGTATAAAAGAAAGTCGTGTATAGATCAATATATGCCTCAATGAAAGGAGATTGAGACAGTGTCTCCAAACTCATGTTTGAAATGACTCTTTTTTTCTTTAATTTAATGTATAATAAAGTTATGTATATTTCTACATGATTCATAACCTTTTTAAATTTAATTATTCCTTTTATATGACTTATTTTCTTTCTATAACAATTAGTTAATTATTTAAGTTCATATCAGACATTATGTCGATGTTCGGTACTTGAGTCAAAAATGAACTTGTTATAATTATAAATTGTCTATATGGTCGAAACACCATTATAACAATAATGATATTATATATTTTTATATCATATATATCATATATATCCAGTATATCTGTATTTAGAATAGTACATTGCATTTAGATATAATAAATGAAATTCACTGTTCAGGGAGATCGTAACCCATAAGTACACATGATCAATACTTTCATTCATTTTTCATATTTAAAGGAATAAAAACTAAGTTATAAATAGGTATATTATAATTCAAATGATATATATATGTTATATATGTTACATAATTTTAGTAATTTCTTCCTTTATATGTCTCATGTATAGGGTGGACGAGTCATATCACTTTGAAGGGGTGGTAGTCAGCAGTTTCACAAATAAAATTATCGTATTTATACAAATGAAAAGAACAAATATATGTCTAAATGAGAATTAAAATAGAAATTAGATAAAAAAAATATAACACATATGTCATATATAATTATTGTTCTATCATAATGGACATCATAATAGGTGGAAGGAGACGATTGAACAATTATTGTTTCATGAGGGAGTTGTTTGTCGTCCATAGAAACATTATGGTCTATACCTATTAGATATAGGTGTGTGTAAGTTCAGTTTAAATAAATCTCATAAATACCATGTAGTATATTGAGGATACTAGTTTTTTTATTAAAACATTACAAATAAGATCTTTGGGTGTGGAGAAGTAAAAATAATGGAAATGATCTTGAGAGGAGATGTTTCCTCAAATCAGGTAACATCTATTGATTTGAGCCAAAGGGAATTATAGAATTGCATTATTCCTAGGGGAAGGCTTATAGAAGGAATGTATGTATCTAATGTCTTATTTTTCTAGTGTTTGGATGATCCAGGGTTTATTAAGAGGTGTGAGTAAGGGTTACAGGTGGTGTCCTTTTATAAGAGGGAAGAGGGGCACTTTAGAAATGTTTGAAATTGTTATTTTATTATTAATTTATTTTCTAATTATAATAGCACAAAAGTGAAATATTTCAAATCTCATATGATTATGGGTCATAATTCTATCATAAAATGGGTTTTACACCGATTTAAGTCACAAAATATACCGTGTCCTTTTGCTTTAACGCTTAGCAAACTTATTTAACTTTTACAATGCCTTCAGCATATTCATAAGATATGGTTACCATAGATACCATAAAATGATGAGAGACACAAAAAATAGATCATTAATTTAATTTAAACATCATTTATGTCAGTAAACCGAATTTTATATTTTTAAGACATTTATATCATTTAATAAAATATAAATTCATTTAAAAACTCATTTAGGACAATTTTTATAGTACTCATATTATGTCTTTTTAAAAATTTATATCAACTTTAATTATTCGAATAAACTTTATTAATTCAAATATGACAAGTCATAGTCATCCATAAATTCATGTATGGAAAAAAAAGTTTAAAAATAAATTTATGTTAATTTTCATAATCTCATTAATTTAAAACATTAATTAATAATGTAACCACTACATCACCATTATGTCATAAAGAAATTAAAATATTTAATGTCTATAAATTATAAATAGAATATCATGCTTGGTGAAATATTATTATATTTCTAATTAATTATTAATGTAAAATAACACACTTATATAACCCCATATAAAAATTGTTATAGTAAAAGATACATGTTTTGTTTATATTATCTTTATCTTTAAATTAAAAGTAATTAAATGTAATTTTCACACAAAAGTGGCTCCATGGGGTCCTAAAATCGACCCAAGGATTCCCATGGTCAGAAATATCTCATCCAATAGGGTTATGAAAATTATTAGAGTAATATAATATTATTATTTTATTATTTTTTACTCTTATTTACTAGATTTACCCTTTAACAATGGTAAATAATTTTTTTTCATGTTACAATTCATAATGGCTAAAAATAAATGGTAAATATTTATACAATTTAGATATATTGATTCCAAATATGGAATCTATTTTTCCAAATTCAAAACAAAGATGCTGAATAAATTAATTTAATTTTAATTCTCATTGTCAAAACCAAATAATAGTGTTTTAATGAAGTAAAAAATACCAAAATATTGACTGGTGTTTATGTCCAATATCAAAGTCAGATAAATTCCAATGACAAAAATTGGATTAAATGATCAAAATATAATGTAGTTATACTTGAAAACCAATTAAAATGACAATCTCCACATATAAATAAACTATATGAAAGGGAGTTTTTGATTTAAAATGCAGTAATTTTCAATATTCATTAAAAATTGAACTTTATCAGAAAATTACCAAAAAATTAACCAAATTTTTTTTTTGATTACCCACTTCTTAATGAATGAGTTTATTTCATCAAATTGAATATATAAAAGTTACAAAAAAAAGATTCAAAAAGGGTTATCCATCAAATGGTGGTAAAATTATCATTTAAAAATATTAGATTATTCGTGTTTTAAATTGGATTCATTCTCATTTGAAGCCTCTAAATTTTATTAGATTAGTGGAAAGAAATTTAACAAAACTGTATAATCACAATATGATTAGTTCTGTTCACTCCTACCAATAAAAAGACTTTGTGTTAACTACCATTTAAAATAATAGTATTATATTATTATTATTTTTCTCAGCATGACTCATCCTTATGCGCATCATAAGATTTCAGAGAAACCCATTGTTGTGTGTTGGGTACGCCATCGAACATAGCATCACCACTAAAGTAAAATAAATATTTAGTTATTAAATATTAAAATTTCATGTTCTTTTTCTAAAAGGAATGTTACATCCTTCTCTCCTCTTGGAAATTTTGTCCTCACAATTTTATTCACACATAAAGTAAGTAGGGATATTTATTCCTCATAGAATTTTTAGATTTCCAAATTGCCTCTTCAACCATATGGGTTTTCCATAAAACCATTAACCGATGAATTACCTTATTCTACAACACATTCCTTATTCGGTTAAGAATCTAGAATGGTTGTTACTCATAAGAAATATTATCTTCCAATAGAAAAATCACTTGACTCAAAACATGTGACTGATGCAGCATATAATTTCTCAAAATTGAAACCTGAAAAACATTGTGTACTGGGGATAAACATAGAGGTAAAGTCACTATGTAGGAAACTATTACAACATTCTCCAAGACTTCATAAGGTCCAATGACCCTCAGACTCAATAGCCCCTTCTTCCAAAACATGTCACAATTATCCATAGAGAAACATTGAGAAAGAAATGATCACCTACCTCGATAGAAAGATCCTTCCATCAGTTAACCGAAAAACAGTTCTTCCTACTCTGATCTATCCTCATGAGTTTCTATATCAACTGACCTCTCTCTACCATCCCTTCTACTAATTCTTGTCCATTCAGTTTCCTTTCATATACTTTATCCCAAAAATCTATAGTTTGACACTACTTCCCATACAATGAGTTAAATAAACCCATATTTATAATAGAATAGAAATTGTTATTATATGAAAATTCATCTAAAGAAATTTGATGGTCCCAACTTCCTTGGAAATACAGTTATCAACCATGTAGCATATATTCCAATGTTTAAATTGTTCATTTTGATTTCTTATTTTATTGAGGATTAATATCTACACTATAATATAATTTTGTACCCAGTGACTTGTGAATGCCTTTTGAAAATCTATAAGTTAACCTGAGTTCATGATTAAATACAATAGAGAGGGGAACTCCATGAAACGTGACTATCTCATTAACATAAAACCAAGAAAGCTGATCTAGAGATAGAGTATCTTGAATTTCATGGAAATGAGAAGATTTTTTCAATCAATCCACAATAACCCATATTGTATTATTACCTCTAGATGTCTTTGGAAATCTGAAAACAAAGTCCATGGATATATTTTCCCATTTCCACTTTGTCAACAGTATAGGATGAAGAATCCCTTTCAGTGACATCTTCTATGCATTAACCCATTGACAAGTCAAACTCTTGATCGTTATGTCAACAATATCCCTTTCCATTTCTCCCCACCAGTAATACTCATGAAGATCTCTATACATCATAGTACTACCGGGAAGAAGTGAAAACAGAGAACTATGAGCTTCACATAACAACTCCTTCTCCAACATTGAATAAAATGGAACACATAATCTCTTCCGAAATCTCAAATTACAATAATTATCAATGTAAAAATAATGAAACTCACCTTTCTAAACCAACACTGACTTTCTCCACAACTCCATGTCTTCCTTCTACACATTCTTGATTTTTTCTAAAAGAGATGATTTCATAGACACCTAAATCACAATGGACGAATTTTTTGTACCAACAACTTCTATGTCAATGTTCATTAAATAATTAATCAAAGGACCTTATTCCATATGTACCATGTTTAATATACAGTTTATTTTTCTACTCAAAGCTTCATCCACCTTATATTATTTTCTTATATGGAAATAAATCATGAAATTATAATCCTTCATTAATTCCATCAATATATTATGTATCATGTTCAATTATTTTGGAGTGTATATATACTTTAAATATTTTTTCCAGTATATATTTCCCATTTTAATCCACAAAGTTAATGCCTCCAAAATTTTTACAAAAAAACACCAACAGCTAATTTCATATCATGTGTAGGGTAATTTCCCTCATGAGATTTCAAATCACATGAAGCATAATTAATTAACTGATCATTATGCAATAGGACCCAACCATGTTTTTTCAATAAAGCATCACTACAGATAATAAATTCACCATCTTTAGAAGGTATTTATAGAATTGAAGCATTTACCAGTATTCTTTTCAATTCCTAAAAACAATCATTAAATTATTTTTCTAGATGAACATAACATCTTTTCAAATTTACTTAGACAATGGGCTAGATAACTATTCAAAATTCTCAACAAACCATTTTTAATATCCAGAAAACCATGAAAACTATGGATTTTGGTTATATTTGTGGGTCTACGCCATTCTTCCACAATGTTTGTTTCAATAAGATAAACCAGAATTCCTTTTACTGAAACGATGTGACCAAGGAATGAAATTTTTCGTAACCAAAAAAACATGTGATGAATTTCCCATAAAATTTATTTTCTTTTATGGGTTCTAAGACAACCTTAAAATAACTTTCATGTTCCTATTTACTTTTGGAATATACCGAAATGTCATCAATAAACTCAACAACAAAAATATCCAAGAACTCATGGAAAAATTTATTCATAGATACATGAATATAGATGGTCCATTGGTTATCATAAAGGCATAACTACAAATTCATTATAACTATATCTAGTACGAAACATATTTTTTGAAACCATTACTTCCTTTACATTCAACTTATTTTACGCTGAACTCATGTCAATTATCAAAAAATACTATGCTCCCTAGAGCTAATCAAACAAACCTTCAATATGGGGAAAATGATAACTGTTCTTAATAGTGATATTATTCAAGTCTCTTTAATCAATTACAAATTTCCTTGAACCATGTTTTTCTAATAAACAAGACTGGTTCAACTCATGGTGATGTGCTAGGTCGAATGAAACCATTATCTAAGAACACCTGCAATTTATTCTTTAACTACAAAAGGTCAATTTGAGCCATTCGATAAGTGGTTTTTGAAATTTTCATATCATTAAGAACTATGTCATTAGTAAATTCAACTTCCCTATTAGTTATAATACTTGGGAACTCATCAAGAAAAACATCAAGATACTCATTTAGTATTGGCACATTATTAATTTGAATATTTAAATTGTTTTCAACTATAGGTGCAAGCTAACACTCATTTCTATATTTCACTAGTTTATCAGCTTCATGATAGGTTATCAGATATATGGGATCATTCTTGTATACAAGCTAAAAGTCTTTTTGAAAGGAATCCTCTTGATCTCTACATTCAATCTTAACATGTTAAATAGAAATCCAATTCATTCCCAAAATGACATCAATCCCTACTTGAGGAAAAACAAAAATGTTTTCATGTAAATACATTCCACAAATAAGAATAGGAAGATTATTATAATTTCGTTTTTCATCAAACATTTCACATGGAGGCTTTTACCATAAGTTATGGATTCATTTCATGAGTTGGAAATCAAAAGTTTCCCAAAATTTCTCAGAATATGAAAGAATTTATAGATCATGAATAAATAAATACATTGGAATAATTTGAAAAAACAAACAAAGTACCTAATACCACTTCATTTGATTATCCCACATCAATCATAGTAGTAAAAAAAATATTTTACCCACCCTTATGATTTTGATCTATCTTGTTTCCACTGAAGGTAATTTACATTTGACACACGTTGGAATAATGCCCAAAATCATTACAACTAAAATATCTTACCACTGGATTCTAATATCCTCTTTGATCATATTCTATACAGTTAAGAGATATATGAAATTTTTTACAACACTGGATACACATTCCATATTTTGAGAGACATTTTTCTTGGATTCTTTTTACTACACATCTCACAAGATGGAAATTTAATTTTCTTACATTCTGGATTAATTGATGAATACATTCCCTTTTCATTCCAATTGGACCTCTATGTTTTCTAACTCTCATGAAACAACTGATCATCAGAAAAATTCATTTCTTCTTTCACATCACATCTGACAAGTTTTTCATTGATTTTGAATTCATGAGAGGCTAATGCTCATTGATATCACGAATTTAGACCTAAGGTAGATCGCTCTATATCACTATCATGATCTCATTTGAATTTTGGAGAATACTTTTCCAATTGACTGAAATTTTTTTCGTAAGCAGCCAATGATTCATTCTCCTGCCTCAATTCCAAGAATTATTTTTCCATCCTATGATTAACTGCCTTAAGAAAATATTTCTAAAGAAACATACCTTTGAATGAATCCCAAAAAATATAATCAATCTCTGCACTATCCCAGATATTTTTAACCATTGACCAGCACTGATCTACTTCACATTTGAAATGATAAATAACAAGACTAACCTTTTGATTGACAATACAACCCATGACATAGAAAATCTTTTCCAGTGGTTTGATCCAACCAATAGTTTGAATTTGGTCAAATGATCTTCTGAATGATTGGGGATGTTGCCTCAATAAATTCTCCACAAAAAACATGTTACTCTGGGGTTGATCTGGTTGATCTCATGCTTGTATACACCAACAATTTATTTCCCAATTCAACTGGTTCATTACTATAAAAAACTATTCAATTTTGATTCCAACCATCTCAGGATACTTATTTTGAATGTCATTCTCTATGGGAGGCCTTCATTGCACCACTTCCCTATTTCCTATGTGGAAAAAAATTCTGAACAAATATATATTATATGAAGAAACATCGTAAACATCAAATGATATAACAGTTCAATATGACTCTAATTTTAAAAATCCTTTATCAATATTCTAGTAACAAAACTCTAACTCCTAAAGTCATCTAAATCAACATATAATACCAAATATAAGGCCCCATCCAAAAACATTACATAATAATGAGTAAAAATAATAATTCACATTGAGGAAATTTTTAGGTAATGTGGTTTAGATAATTATATCTTAACTTATAAATAACAACTGGAATATTACATGTATACAGTTCTACATAGTGTCTAGTTTTTCATAAAATAAATATTCTTAAAAGAAAAGAAACATGATTCATTTCAAATTTTAAATAGAATTACTTTTAATTGATACCATACATGACCATATTCAAATTTATGTAATATGAAAAACATTTCAAAATCATGTGATGGGAATAAAAATCTTCGTATGCGATACACAAATAAAGAAAATAGTTAGTTTTTAAAAAAACACGTGAACTATGAATACTTTATCATAAGTAATAATTTTCACCTTTTTGAAGTACTAAATAATCTTTATTGAAAAAAATATCAATGCTTAGAATTTTGTAACCCAAATATTTCCATAAAACTCATATAAAGCACACATAACATATAAATGGTAAACATGGGACATAATCATACTTAAAAGGAATAACCATACGATTGAATTCCACAAATCATTTTTATAAATGGAATTTTCATATGTCTGATATCCATACCAAAAACAAATTGGAGGTTATAACAAAACAACCTATTCTTGTTTTATTACAGAAACACCCATCATTTATTTTTTCATGTAACTACCAATAAAATTCCCATTTACCATTATATAATCATCACACAAAAAATATTTCATATATCAACATTTGAATCGTAAAAAATACATTTTCAATATAAATAAATAATTTCAATTTATTGAAATAGTAAATAAAAATTCATAACCCTATTCAATTCCAAAATATGTAAAATGGTATATGGTATTTATTTTCTATTTAAAATCATCACATCTTTTTAAGGGGATAAAATATCAAATAATGCTCACAGTGTTAGAAAGGTCATTGTCACCACATACGTTGAAAAGAAACATTCCCATTTTCATTAGTAAAACCCTAAATAGAAAAATAATCCCTTTTAATTAAATTAATTTTGAATGGGTTTTATACACCATATAAAATCAAGTTGTATATATATATCAAAATATGCCTCAATGAATGGTGATTGAGACAAAGTCTCTTATGTCATGTCTGAATTGACTCATTATTTCTAGAGATTCATGAAAAATAGACATATGTTATTTTCATCTTTCTGAATGTTTTTTTTTCAATTTTACTATTCCTTTCATATCAATTATTACCTTTCTATCACAATATTTGATTCATATTGGACAATTTTTTGATGTTCGGAACTTGATTATAAATGAACTTGTTTTAGTTATAAATTGTACATGTGGTCCAAAGACCACTATCTACAGAATGATATTCATGATTTTGATATCATATATATCATATATATCCATTATATATTTATTTATAATAGTCCATTACATTTGGATATATGAAATAAAATTCACCATTTATGGAATCAATAAGCCATACGTACGCATGAACATTACTTTCATTTATTTTTCATATTTAAATGAATGAAATGTAAATGATACATACATATATATATATATAATTATAGTATAATATATATTTTATATATGTTACATATGTTCATTAATTCTATCTTTTAGACATTCCATGTGTACCATGGATGAGTCATAACACTTTGAGGGGCGGTAGTCCGCTGTTCCTCAAATAAAATTACCATATGTATATAACATGAAAAGCATATAGGTATGTTATAAATAAGAATTAAAGTAGTTTAGGGATAAAATATATAAAATAAATAACATATATAATTATAGTGAAATCTTAATCTCCACTAGAATAGGTGGTTGGAGAATATTGAACAATCATCGTTACGTGAGGCAGCAGTTCGCCTTCCACTGAAGTAGTATGTTATATACCCATTAGGCGGAGGTGAGTGAAAGTTTACTTTTAATTAATCTCATAAAAATTGGCTATCATATTGAGGATACTGGTGTTTTTATGTGAAAAAATAATATGAAAACCATAGGGAGTGCATACGGTAAAATAATGGAATTTAACTTGAGAGAAGATGTTACCTCAAATCAGGTAACTTATTTTGATTTGAGCCAAAGGGATTTCATGAATTACATTTTTCCTATGGGAAGGATTATAGGAAGGATAGGGGTTTTTTGGGAGATTATTTAGTCAGAGGATGGACTTAAAAACGAGTATCGAGAGGTGTGAGTAAGGGTTAGATGTGGTGTCCTTTATAAAAGGGATGAGGGGCACTTTAAGAATGTTTGAAAGTATTATTTTATTTTTAATTGATTTAAGAATTACAATAACACCAAAGTTATATATTTAAAAGATGATATGAGTAAGGGTCTAAATCCATTCATCCAGTTGGTTTTATAATAGTTTAGGTCACAAAATCAACCTTATCATTTAGATTTAACCATTAGTAAACTTATTTACCATATACCATGTCTTCTTGTATATTGATAATATGAATAAAGACCCAAAAATGGATCATTAATGAAAATTTTAACATCATATATGTCATTTTTCCAAATAATATATTATTAGTACTATTATATCATTTAATAAAATATTAATTGATGTAAAAACTCATTTATGTCAATTTTTATACTATTCATATCATGACATTTTAAAATTCCCTAACAACTTGATTAAATCTAAAAACTCCATTGATTAAAATATAACAAGTAATAATAATCCATAAAATTTGTGTATGGCAATGAATGTTTCAAAATAATGTTTTTGTAATTTTTATAATCTCATTTATTTAAAAAATTCATTAATAAGGTAATAAATACATCACCATTGGGTCATCAATAAATTTGTTTATTTAGTTACTATAAGGTATAAATAAAATACCATTATGTAGTAAATATTGTTATATTCATAATTAATATTTATAGCTGAAGACAGAACTTATATTACCCCATATAAAAATTGTTTTAGTAAAAGAATCATGTTTTGGTAATATTTTTCTAAAATTTAAATTAAAGCTAATTAAATGTTATTTTCACACAAAAGCGGCTCCATGGGGTCCTAAAATAGGCTCAGGGATTCCAATGGTCTGACATATCTCATAATATAGTTTCAGGACATGTGTTTGGGTAATTGTATATTATTATAATATTATTTTACCTTTATTTACCAGATTAACCCTTTAACCATGGTAAATAAAATATTTACTAAAGTTACTATTCATAAGGTCTAAAAATAAAAATAACCTATTTAAAAAATTTGGACATCATGAATCAAAATATGGAATCCATTTTTCCAAATTCAAAACATAGAAGATACATAGATTAATTTAAATTTAATTCATGTAGTCAAAACTAAAATGCCTTTTCTTAAGAAGTAAATCTACCAAAAGATTGACGTGTTTATTTCCAATATTAATGTAAAATTAATTCCAATGACCAATATTTTATTAAGTTATAAAAATATAATTTTTTTATAATATAAAAATAATTAAAATGACAATTTTATCATATAAACTTACTAGATGAAAAGACAGTTTTGGATTAATGTGCAATATTTTTCAATGTTAATTAAAAAAATGTTATTTAACAGAAAAATACAAAAATTTTACCCAAAATAAATTTTTAGGTCCTGCTTCTAAATAAGAAGTTTATTTTTTAAATAGATCATAGAAAATTTATAAAAACATGATTTAAATAGGGTTCGCTGTCAAAAGGTGGTAAAACGACATTTTTAAAATATTAGAGCATTTATGTTTAAAATTGGATTAATTTTCATTTTAAGTGTCTAAAATTTATTTGACAACTGAAAAGGAGTTTAAAAAACATGTATAATAACAATATATTTTGTTCTCTTCATTCTTGTCAATACCATAACTAAGCATTAACTACCTTTTGAAATTATAATATTATATAATAATTATATTATTAGTATTACTCATCCTTGTTTGTAATATAAGATTTTGGAGAAACCCATTATTGCGTGTTAGGTATGCCATCGAACATTGCCTCCCCTTTAAATTAAAACTAATATTTAATTAATAAATATGAAAATTTCATATTTTTTATTTACAGGATATGTTATTTAAACTATGGATGGGTGATCCCATTATAAACCAAGGATGGTGGTTGCTTTATTAACCAAATATGGGTGGGCCCCATGATATATCTCTAAATCATTTTGTATTGAAGGTTATGGTATCATTATTACAATTTTAAGGGATATATATGGGTTATAGGAAGATTGTTTCTCAATACAACAATAAATTTCCACAATGCTTTCTATGGGTTTTTAATGACTACATTAACAAATATTTAATTCACATGGCTTATGATTATTGATTCCTATGAATATTACCTTTGGTTAATAATTATTCCATTGTTCATTTTTATGATCCTATAATTGATGTGTATAAATTAACATATTATATTTTAATTAATATTGTTCATGCCATCATTACCTTATTATCAAATTTTTATTAATAATGTAATTCAAGGGTTAATTCTTATGACTATGCCTAAATATATTTTGATATAACCCTCCATAAATTTAATATTAGAATTTTTTTGAACATTGGTTCTAAATGATTTGGGTTATGAAATGTTTTATATCTGAATAATTTATTTGAAGGTGTTTCAGACATAACATGGAAAAAAATTAAAGTGGAAAATAATTTTTTGAAATCTTTGGTATTGTTTTTTAAGAGTTTTTCCTAATTATAATGAACTATAATATTAAAGGGTCTATGGGTATATAAGAGATATTTTTCGTGGTGTATGTTTTGGATGGAAAAAATATGGTCACATTTATTGGTATAAAATAATAAAATATAAACTATATTTTTCCTTCTCTATATTAGTGTGTTTGATTTTGTGGAATTTACATTTATTGTCTGTGAAATAAAACCAGTATCATAATTTTGGCTACAAAAAGTAATATCTCCAAGTCCCCATTAATTTAATTATTTATAAAATAAAATATCTATACATAATTTATTTATTAATTTCGTTTTACAAAATGTGATCTATTTAATATTTTTAGAGTAACTTCTATCAATTTTATGGCTAGTTTTCATACAATTTTAAAAAAATACTATATTGTTAAAAACAAATTGTGAACACCTCATTCCACTATATTTTCTATTTTTTATGAAATATATATTTTAGGTTATATTGGTTTTACCAAAGAAAATATCATTCTCCTTTACTTATAAAATATTTCAATATTAAATGTTATCAAAAGATAATTGATGTTTCTTATTTCCAAAGCAATTGATTTGGGGATATTATCTATGTAAATAATAAAAAAATTCAACATGGAATATTTAATATATTATTTACTATCATGACTGAATGGTATTTAGTTAGAATTTACCTTCACTTCATTTGATACCAATATTTTTCATGGTTTTGTCATTTCATTATTACATATGTAATTATTAATTATTTAGTTATATGAATCTATATAGGACCCATTTTATTTATTTATTCATGAATATTTTTGAATGACCCGAATTTTTATATAAGTGTGATTGGTAATATGAAATTTAATGATTTACATTTGGAAGGTTATATGAAACCCATTTTATTTCCATGGATTCATTATGAAGTGATAAGTGATTGAATTCAATAAACATATATAAGTAAAGATGATAGTAAGTTGGATAATATAACTCTATCAAATGAATAAAATTCAATCTCATATATCATGATATCAGTATTCATGATTACATTTTAGTTTTTTTTAATTGTGGGATCTGAGGGTGTGGATCGAAAGAATCATTTCCCATACAATAATATTTCTACCATGTTGGACGAATTTTCATAGTTATGTTACTCCTATAATTATTTTATAAATCCCTTGTCCCTTATTTTTGTTTAAAAGTATTTCCAAACTATTATTATTTAACTATTATGTTATGAAATGTAATATTCCATGATTTATTAAATTGTATTTATTAGGTCATAATTTTCTCATGTTTGTTGAAAATACCAATGTTCTAATATTATTATCACCAATGATATTTTATTATTATCACTTATGGTTACCACTAGTGAGGTTTTAAGGTCACCCCTTTCTTATTCTTCCATGTATATCGGTTTTTAATATGTGTATAAATTATGAGGTTGCTAGTATATAGTCTTATATGTTTCCTTTAATGAGAAAAAATCATGAGGTTTGTAATGTAACATTATTTAATAACTAGTCTCAAAATACAATTAAATTATCATTTATTGGGATATGATTATTACTAAAAAATAATTTTTTATATAGAGTAAAGGATATAATATAAGGGAAATTTTATCATGGTTTGATATAGATGTTATAAATTAAAATTTTTTAGTTATGTTTGGATTTTATTTTTTCTACCATGGTTGTTATAGTTGGGGAACCTTAGTTAAATCCTTAGAATGAGTATAAATATATAATGTTACCTTAAAATATTAGTAATTATTTTAAAAGTTGGATTTACAATAATAAATTATCATCTAGGTTTATTACGTAATGGTCTTTTATTTTAAAAAGAACCACCAGGTTCTAGAGAATAGAAGATTCACAACACTGAGTTCAAGAAAACAATGAATTATTATTATTCAAATGTGTCCATAAAAACCTATCCATTATATTGGCATGAATAAATATTATAAAACTTATCAAGAAATATTTAATGTTCGTGATATTTTATAATGTATTAATTAATGATATTTAAATACGAGAAGGATTTTTGAAATAATTTTTGTTATTCAAAAATACATTTTACTGAAAAATTGGAGTTCTTAATTATTATTTTTTAATATAATTTTTTCTTATTATTAAATTTATAAATATTATTTGATGAAATTTATTTATTCTTATAATTCAACATGCCAAAATTATATGAGGATATTTTTTTATAATTTTATGAAAGGTTTTATTCTTAAACTTATTGTGAAAATTTTTATATTCTAATTGAAAGATGTATTTTATTTTAAAGTAAATATAAGGTAAAATTTTGATTTCAGATAGATTTAAATTTAATATTTTCATTTTAATATAAATTCATCCAATTATTGTTTTTGAAATGAATATTATAATTTAATTTACTTGAAAAACATATTATATTTTAAATGAACATTTTTCTAGAAATCTATTTTGGTTCTATATTTGTAGTTTAAATTTATATTAATTTATTCTTATTTTTTATTTTATTTTTAAATTTTTTTTATGATTTTCAGTTATTGGGTATGAATTTCTTTTAGACCAATTTCATTTTTTGTAAATATGAAAATTAACCTTAGAATTAGTTGCGAACATGGTGAAGGATAAATTGAGTAATTAAAGTTAAAAAATATTGATGAATATTGAGTTACCATTACATGGGATGTAGTTTTATTGTATGATACTATTTCATATTTAATCATCTCTAATTCAAATATATTTGATTCTTTTTTCTAATTTCATTATATTACAATATTTATAATTTTTTAATTAATGAAAAATCTGAAATGTCATATTTTTTTTAATAAAAATAATATTTGTAACATGGGGATTTCTAGATTATATGTTTGGTTATATATATTATATTTATATATTAATTATTTATATTCATCATGAAAATTTATTTTTAAACTTTTAGAGAATAAATAATTAACGTAAATTTTTACACAATACTGACACAATGGTAATTAAATTTATAGGAAAATAATATAAATGATATTAAAAATAAAAAATTTAATATAACATGTTTTAAATAATGTGATAAAAGATTTTTTTATATTAAAAACACTCGTTTTGGTTTTTTTAAATATTTTTTTTCTCTAATTATACGTGTTTTATTAATGTTATTAAAATTAACGTGATGAGTACTTCTGAAACATTCTACTCAATATATGTTATAGTGAATAATACTTTTTTAGATGATATAATATGAATAAGAATACTTGATAACTTAATTGATTACTCTGTAACATATAATATCATCCATTTCCCATTTATGGGATTCTTTTCAATTTGTGGAATCAATATTCACCCTCAAAGAGTAAAATTCATAGATGGCACAGTTAGTGTGAAAGGGGTGTAACGTGGGGTTTAAAAAATATATGGTTAAAAAAATAGTAAAAAATAAATAAATTATTTATTTAATAAATTAATTTGATCCAAAAATCATACCATATATTAAATAAATCATTTTTTGATCCATTGAGAATTTAATATTTATTTATATTAATTTAATATTTTTTTAAATTGCACAAGTGTCCCCCTTTACTCTTATAAAAATGATCATCTTCTTCCCTTTGCATCACAATTAAAAACCCAATTAATTGGTCCAATATCTACCCATAAAATATAATATATTCAATATCCACATTCAATAGGCCTTATTCAGGGTATCACAACAACTTTAGTTTCCTTAATGTGCTAATGATAGGAATCATTTCTAAGAAGAAGTATAGGTTTTATCCATATGTTTCAGTTTTAAATATTATATCATTTAATTAAAATATTAACCAATAAATATAAAATAATAAAAACAATATATACCATATAATTAAATTTTATTATGATGGTTTCATGATACATATCTATCTACTCTTCCATCAAATGTGATAGAAACCATCGTTCGTTCATATAACGGACTACTGTCTCATGAAATAATATAATTCGTCTTCCAAAACAATCACTCAATTTTTTTTATAATTATGGAATTAATTTTTATATATGATATTAATGAGTGATATAACATTCTAAAAATATAATATATCATTCTATTTCATGAATATCTATTCATTGAAAAATGACAATGTTGTTTGTGCATATGTGTGGACTATAAACCACACAAAGTGATTATTTATTTTTCATCTCCACTTCACATGGAATATATATAAAAGTATATTTAGATAGGAAATATAATATTTAATATATTGTGTACATTAATTAAATACCAAATAATAATTACATTCTTTCCATAATCATCTATGAAAAATGGAAACATTACACAAGCGTATGTCTGACCTACATTATTTGTGATTATAACATAGTTTATTTTCAAAACCATATTTAATGGTTAGATTTAAATGATTAATTTATTTATAATAATTATAGATATTTTGTTATTATTATTTTGTAAAAGATTTAATAGTTACCTATTTGAACATATACATCCTTCTGAAGTCATTTTGGACTTACAAACTGAATATCATTAAAAAACCCAAATAAATCAAATAATTATGTAATGAAATGTAACATGGATATAAAAAAGGACTGCTAAATATGAAACAGTTTCTCAATAATATAAATTTTCATGAACCCCTTCACACACGGTGTACCCCTCTTGGGCCAGCAATGTGAGAAGGGAGATTCTGACCCCCCGAGACTTGCCTCTAGTAGGCCCTAGGTTAGAGGCTAGCACCAAGGGAATAGTATACACAAAAATTTAGGGCATTACCCTCTAAGAGAACACATGTGAAAGAGTGAGATAATATTGACACCAAACAACTCTAACTCAGAATAGATTTTAAAATAAATCCCAAGTACATATATGTATTTTTATGCAAAAACTACTATAAGGGAAAATAAAAATAGCAAGTTGAAATAGAAAGTAAAAATGGAGGCAACCACGAATCCCAAACAGCTCCAGCAACCATAATGTAGATGTTACCATCCTGATCTCTAACCTACTATAGGTGACCTAATATATATTATATATATATATATATATATAAATAGGGTTAGTATAACATTATACATTGGATCCTACCGAAAACCTCTAATGTAATATTAAATAAGGCATGTTAAAGCACAATGAACAACAAGTGAAACTAACTCATCATCTAAATAGGTATACTCTGTTCCTAGCCTCACCATGTATACTTTCACAAAGTATCTAATACAAGAGTATATAATATAATAATTAATAACATGGGTACCCTGACACCACTTCCCCACTAGTTTTCCATTTTTCCCCAACATCACACATCCTATGCATCTCACACCAAAAAAGCTAGTCCGCATACACCTAAGTGAAGCACCACAACATGATCCTCATTTAACACAACCACAAAGTCTATGTAACCAATGTATCTAGTTATTTTCTGGAATCCACCATAGCTCACAAAATGTGTATCATACATTATGCATTATACCTCCAACAATTACAACCCATACACATAGTTAGGACCCCAAGCTATCACAACCTATAAAAATTACACCTATAGTAGTATATAGAGAACTATATCAAGAATATATAAGTGTGAATAACAAAAATCCATTACATCCCTCTATACAAATATATGGGAAAAACTAACGACTATGGATACCAGTATAAGAAACTACCAATAGAAGAGAGTGGGTCCAAAGGGTGTAGTCAGCCATCCATCCTCCCACCGAAATGTTTTTTAAAACACCCCCAGGGCCTAGAATCCCCAAGGTTTTAGTTCCAATAACTGATGGGGAGAATTAGAATATAAAAACTCAAAAATTAAATAATATACTATAGCTCATAACAACACTATTGGAATAACCTTGTCTTATACACAAATGTAGCTAATGTCTCTCGAACTCCCAACTTCAACTACTAAGACTTGGTATCCTATAAGAACAAAACCATTAAAATAGAAACATTGTATTAAATTACTCATTTTTATCATTTTCATTTTATGTTAATAAATATTTATAAATTAATTATCAATTACCAGTTACACATTATATTTCTTTAGAATCAAACCTAATGTCCATTGTTCATTTAAATTGAAACCATAAAATTGCATCCAAAAAGCTCCAACCCCATGGGTTAACATCATTTATTTAAAAATTTATTAAAATTATTATTACTTTCCATATTTACATGAATTATATAATAGAAAAACTAAGCTACCAAATACAGGGGGCTCAACATAGTGAGCAGATGGGGTACCCATTGAGTCTTTTCCGCATATAAAAAGATAATAGACCCATCCATACTTAAGTAGATAAACACAGAAACCACATGGCATACCCCACTCGTCTTCGACTATTTTGGAATGAGGGTAATCAAGATAATCATCCTCAAGTAGTGGTTCATGTAAACAAGATAAAAAAATAGAGATTTAACAAAAAACCACATTCATAAATGTGGCTAATCCCAGCATTAACATGTTTCATCCCCACTGATGTCTTCCTCGACACCCCCAACATAAACTGATGCATCTCACAACAATAGTAATCAACTACTACCACAACAACTAGTCCCCCTTACCCCCACATCTCACAACAACCAAACATGCTCACATCGCATCGCATTAAGCAAGAAACAATAAGGAAATTTAGCTCTTGTTCATAAACAAGGAATTCTGCCTTCATAAGCAATTAGATCTCACACCTCCAAGCATAAGCCTCTTTGTCCTTCACATGAAATAGGGTAACTTAGAACCCTAACCATAATTATTTTTTGTCAAAAAACTAGTACTTTAATCCATATTTTATAAAATAAATCATTATTTTTAGTTTCCAACTATGGGAATCCAAAACGTAAATCTATCGTAGCAACAAAAAATTAATTAAATAGATAATTTGAAATTCCATTAAAAAACAAGCACAAACATGCATCATTTTTAAAAACCAACTTGAAAAGGCATGCACATCAGTATAAATTTTTTTTATGTCAAATTACAACAAAAAAACCGTATTTATTTAGTTACTCTTTATATTTATCCAATTATTCATCAATTAATTCTGAATTTACATTATTTAACAATTTCATCAATAATAACATGATATCAAGATAATTATAGATGTTAAACTATCTAGAAAATAAATATTTAAATAGTTATCACGGTGAAAACAACAACATTGTATGAATCCAATTATTTTAATCAAGTTCAATTATTTATCTAGGACAATTCCTTTTCCATAAAAAGGGATAAAACATGATAACTCTATGGTTTCAAGTAAAAGAATAGGTAAGAAACAAATCCTCAACCTTGAAAGGTTTCAGAAGTTCGTTTCATGAGAATTAATCAATGAAATGGATCATGATCACCTTCCCTATAACAGCAGCATCCACCTAGGGATGTTGTGGCACAATAGCATCAACAACAACAAGAAAATTCACTTAAAACCATAGCAGTCAAATTCCATAGCATGGAAAAGAGAAATGAGAGAAAACAAATCAGACAAAATCAAATAACAATGGTTGATCTTACCAGATATTGAATATGGATCAAAGAAGGAAGTGCGGAACCAATCCTTAATGAAGGAATCCCCAAACATTTATGTTGGAGGAATCATGGTCATTTGCGGTCGAGAGGTGGTGTGCTCAATATGTAGGGTTTTTCAAAATTCGAGCCTCTTGGGTGTCATTAAAACACCCAGTGGTGGGGTAGTATATGATGAGTACCTCTTCATTATGTCATACACCCCCTAATGGTGACATATGTGGAAAAACCACATTTCCTCGGATCATTGTTTTAATTTTTTTGAAACGTAAATGATACATGTCTTATACCCCTTGGTCATGTTATACAGCCCCCATGCTTCCAACTTCTCATGAACAAACTCTTCTAACCATTGTCCAATCATTCTCTGAGCACCTCATTCTTAGAAAGAACGCAATGTGTCAATCTACACAGATCCAGGCCCTTACATCAGATACAACACAAACCATTCTCATCCTTAATAATAAAAATCCAACCAAGAGAGGAAATAGAAAAGGGTTTGTATAAAGAACCAACCCATGAGATAACTCTCAAGGCCATTACCACCACAATAGTTCAACCACATTAAAAGAACAACTTGACACCTCACAACAACCAAAAACAACTCTTAAACACTCTCCCAGAGGAGAGACCTATCAAAGAGAGAAATCCACAACCCGCAATTGATAGAGTTTATCACAAAGAATGGAATAGACTACAACCACAAAAACAAACATCATTACAATAAAAGAGATAAAAAATAAAAAATATAAGGATACTGAGCATGTATCTATGACTCATGTTCCCAGGTACTCTCCTCCACACCATCGTGCAGCCACTTGACAAAGACCATGTAGATAGTGCACCCATGAAACACCTTCTCCTCGTGGTCCTGGATCTCCACATGCCTCTCCTCGAAGGTCGCATCATTTTCTTTTTGGATCTCTTGCCAATAGATGAAATGAGAGTCATCATGGAGATAAAAATGGATATATGAAAAATGAAAAAAATCATGTGCCCTGCTCATCTGTGAAGGAAGTGCTACTCAATATTCCACAGCTCTGACATGATCTAACACCTCAAAAGTTCCAACAAATCAGGGAGAAATCTTACATCAACAACCAAATCTTCTCTGACCACGATGGGGATCCACCTTCTGAAAAAAATGATCCACAAAATCAAAATCCAAAGGTCTCATCCTATGATCAGAATATGACTTATGAAGATCATGTTCTTCCTTCATACTCTCACGAATCACCTAAACCATTTCTGTCGTATTATGTACCAGTTTCAGTCTGAGAATGGCTGACACACCAACCCCAGTCCTACAAAACAGATAATAGAAAGGCTGACCATACAATTCTTCAAACGACTCCATACCTATGGTGGAGTAATAAATATTGATGTAAGATAACTCCACATTGGGTAAGTTCCTCATTCACAAAACTCCAAAATATAGGATACAAGAGCAGAACATGTCTTCATGAGTTTGGATGGTTCGCTCTGTCTGACCATCAATCTAAAAATGAAAAGTAGTGTTAAGGAATTTATGAGAATCAAAATCATGCTCGGGACCTCTCCATACCCTAGATGTAAAATGGGGATCTCGATAGGAAATGATTAAACATGGGACACCATAGAGTATCCCCACCTCTTCTAGAAACTTCCTTTACAAAACTTCCACTAAATTTGATTAATTGATTTCTATGATGTGGGATGAATTCATTAAAATATCCACTACCACGCAAATAGCATCATGGACTCTACAAGATCACGAAAAACTTGTAAAAAGTACATTGAGATGTCATCCCACTTATACTGAGGAACATCTAACGGTTGGAGAAAACAATCCGGGACAAAGTACTTGACCTTCACCTTCTGGTAGATCAAAAATCGAGACAAAAACTCCACAACTACCTGATTCAGCCCAGGACAACTAAACTGACTCCTCCATGTTAGGTAAATATTTTTCACACTAGGATACACCACTAATGGTGGTCTATAGAACCCTATGAGAACCATCTCACACATCACCAAAGTAACAAAAAGGCTTTTCAAATACATTAACCGATGTTGTTCATCTTCAAAACAACCATCAGGTGCCTCGCCATAGACAAATCGATCTCCCCATACCTTTACCTCTAGATCCCCAACTGGGAGTCTTCCTGTTGGTGCAGTAGTTATAACTACCCCATCATCTGAATAAGACAACCTATTCCCACAAATTCCCCCAAATATTGATGCAATGATGAATGTTCTTCCACTACTCTATAGGAATCACACATTTCATGATCTCCATCACTACATGTCTTCATGCTCAACAAGTCATCTAAAAATTTCCCCCTTCTAGGTATATATGATATTTTGATGTCTTATTCCTATAAGAACTTGATCCAATGTCACTGTCGCAAGTTTATGTCATGCTATGAGAAAACATACATCTGGCTCTTATGATTAGAGAAAACCACAAAGTACCCACCAGTCAGGTAATGTCTCCTCAAATCCAAAGTAAACACCATTCTCGCCTACTCAAGATCATCTGTGGCATGGTTACAATCTAGGGGATGCAACTAACAAGACCCAATGTAAATAACCGATCTTTAATGAATCATAACACAACCTAACCCTAGATGAGAATCATCGCAAAAAAATCAAAATAAACATTCTATGAAGGAAAAAAACTAGATATCTTACTAACTTCTCTTTCAGATACACAAATGATTCATGTCACTGATCAATCCACACGAATTCCTGATCCATATTATATTGCAATGTTAGAGGGGTTACAACTGTAGATAAATTGACTAATAACCTCATATAGTATCCAGTGAGACCAATAAATGTTCGTACCTCTACAATTGTCTTGGGGGTTGTCAAAGACACAACTAATTCATTCAACGATTGATACAAAACTAATCTCTACTGGGGAATGAAATGACAAATGAAATGAACATATTGAGCCCAAAAATAAAACTTTTAAGACTTCCCAAAGAGCAGTGGTTGAATAAGAACTCCCAAAATGGCGTGTAGATTCTTTTCATACTCTTCCTCAAACACAAATTACACAAGGATTGCATTGATGAAAACCACCACTAATGTATCTATGAACTCAAGTAACACAACGTTCATCTACCAATTCAACATATTCATTGAATTCATCAAAATGAAAGGAATTACAACAAACTCATAATTCCCACGAAGACAATAGAAATAAGACTTTGTGATATCCTTAACTATCAAACGTGTCTGATGATATCCTAACCATAAGTCGCTCTTTGAGAACCAACATTCACCCTTAATTTGATCAAATAAATCATCATTCCATGAAAGAGGATAGTTATTATTCACTGACACATTGTTTAAACGATGAAAATTGACACACAACTGCAAAATTCCATCAACCTTCTTCATGCACAAAACTAATGCACCCCACGATGAAACACTCGCCCAAACAAAACTACACCATAACTGAATATCATGCTATAATAGTATATCTTGTAACGTAAAATGGGTCATCCAATACAGAGACATATAGATAGGAGACACTCATTACTATTGCCTGATCCCAAACTTGATCTCTCTTTGTAGGGGTAAAAATATACCATCTTCCAGAAAGACATCAAGGCACTCTTCTGTGACCTTGAAGAAACCCAAAATTATTAACCATTTATGAACTTATCATCATCTCATCCATTAATGATGAGAAGGTTAAAACATTCTTATGACCCATCTAAGGTTCTTGCTTGCCATCAAACACTACTGGGTCCCCATCATCATCAAAGTACACCACCTGCCACTTAAATAAATCCATGAAAGACGACACTGAATAATACCAATCCATGAAGAGGATGAAATATTATGGATTTATCTTTAAACATAGTAAATCTACCATAGAGCAGTTCTACCATACCACTAGATCTCAATATCTTCTTCATTCAAACCAGACAGCTCATCCTCTAACTAACAAAGTCAATGCCAATGTAAATGGAAGCTAATTCACCTTAAGTCCAAAAGAATGGAGAAGGGAAGGTGATATGGAAGAGTGCGTCTATCCCGAATTAAATAATCCATACATACTAGTAGAAAATAAGCACCTGGTACCTTGACAGATGTCTAGCTCACCTGGTGTTGGCACTGCTAACGCATGAAGCTAACCACTATCTCCTCCACAACAACTCTGACCCTGAAAACTACCATCAACATGGCCGCACAATAATCTATGAGGACATGTATCATCATAGAACATTTCTCTTCCTACCACATATGAACTCTGGTGATCCAAAGCTGGTCCAACCAAATTTTACTACCTCGGCTGGAACTGCCTCAATAGAAGGACCTGAAGTAGAACACCTTGTACACGATGACCTCCCTGAATGTTTTGGCACTCTATAATGATGATACAATCCTCCACATGAAAAACATGCACCTGATCCATTGGTATATACCTAAGAGCCTCCTACCCTGGAGAAGAAATATCATGAGTGCTGGGACATAGCCATGACCGAACAGAAACACTTATTCCCTAAAAACTAAGAACCAAAGACTACAAATCTATTTCAAGCGGCCTCCTGACTACTCCCGTAACATGAAGATACAGTTCTAGCAAACATCCTCTCAATGACCTCTTCTGTTGCCAACACCTCAAGATATGTCTTCAGCATAAACAGTGTGACATGATGCTGGATCTCAAGATGAAAAGCATCCTCAAAATTCCTCATCTAGGCCTCCTAATTTGGTAATAGGTATGAATCATATTTTAAAATGATCCAAAAATAAATTAAAAAATTTCACACTGGAGCTCCCCTGTAAAAGGGTAATAAGCTTTTACCAATGGGATTCCTTCGAGTTAGATGAAAGAAAGGTGACTATGTAATTGTCTCAAAATACCTCACACAAAATTACTATCTCCTCGCAATCCATAAAGAACAAGATCCAAAATTAACTAGTTGCCTAAAACAACATCTTCACAAACAAAGACACCCAGTGATCCTTCCAAGAATGGATCAAACAAAAGGCTATTTCAACCTCCTCCAACTAGTGTTCTGTGACAACATATAAAATAAAGCCTGGTGTTAAAACTGTCACAATTTCCTCCTAAAAGTGTCATCAACATCATCCTCTACCTGGTGACGATCTGCTGGTGTATCCTTCTAGAAGTATTGTACACAACCCTGAGGAGGACGTCGACTCGGATCCATACCTGCAAAATTAAAATTAATTAGAGCACCTTAACCTAGAATATAGAAGACTCAAAAATAATTAATTAATTTTATTCCTTTATTAATATTTTTCTAACCTATCACAAGGTATACCGATTCAAAAACATGACCAATGAAGAATGATACATGATCCTATCCAAGGTCTCTACCCTGCAACCTACATAACCTTGTATAGTAGGAACTGTAAACTTTATGATCTATGCATCAGATTACAGGGGGCCCTGAACACTTATGTATTAGTCTATCTCTAGTTCTTAAATCACTTTCTAAACATAACTTACGCTGTTTCCCTACCAACCCATGTAACCTCACTTGTTCCTAACACCAAAATATATCATATCACTCAAATAGGGACTCTAGTACCACTTTTCCTTGAACCCCTCCCCAAAAGGTTTACCCCTCCTTGTTCGGAAAGGTTAGAAGGGATATAGTGACACATAATTCCCACCACCAGTAGGCCTCGTGTTTCCGACAAACAATAAGGGTATAGTTACACAAAAATGTGAGGCACAACCGTCTAAGAGAAGACATATGAAAGAGATAAATATGAATTTCACAACCAAATCTACCTAAAATTGAAATATAAAACAAATCCCATGGACACATTTGCAATTTCATGAAAAAACTATTAAACTAAAATAAAAAACTACATGTAAGAAAAGAAATTATAAATGACAACAACCACAATGCCCGAACAGATCCTGCAACCCAAAGCTAGTAGTAACCAACCTGATATCCAACCCATAGTAAGTGAAATGAAATGTAATTTATATAAATTCATAAGATGAATATAAAATATACTTAGTAGGATCCTTTTTAGAGCCTCACATTCAAAATAAAAAAAGAATGCTGAAGCACAGTGAACAACAAGTAAACCTAACTCATCGCTTAAATAGGTATACTATATTCTTATCCTCAGAATGGATAATCTCACCATGTATCAAATACAAGATTATATAATATAATAATGAATATTAAGGTTACCTCACCACCACTTCCCCATTGGTTTTCCACTTTTCCCTAGTGACACTTGTCTTAAGCATGTCTATAAAAAGGGATTTCCCACAGACACCTGTGCAAAGCACCACAACATTATCTTTCAGAAACACAACCACTACATCCACATAATCAATGTAACAAGGTGGTTTTAGGGAGACATCACAACTCGCTTAACGTGTATCATAATTCAGGTATTATACCTCTATCCATTATAGATCGTACACTGATTAAGGATCTAGAATCCATCACAAGCAATACATGTTACACCTATAATTTTCTATAAGAAACTAAATCTATAACATATGCGTTTAAAAAACCAAAATATATTATATTCCCCTACACATGTATATGAGGAAAACAAACCATTGTCCCTACCAGAACATGTAACATCCAATATAAGAGAGAGGGGCCAATGGGTGTAGTCATCCATCCATCCTCCCACCGAAATGTTGGGGAAAACACCCCCTAGGTATAAGAATCCATTGGGTTACTATTTCCCTAACTAATGTGTTGGAGTAACTAATAGAAACAGAAAATGTACAAAAAATACTATTTCTCACATCCACACTATGGGAATAACGTAGTCTTAGACTAAAATGAAGCTTGTGTCTCTCAGACTCCCATCATCCACTACTTAGAAGAGGTATCCTAGATGTACAAAACAATTTAAAGAGCTAAATTAGATTACATTGTCCCTTTTTATCATTTTCACTTTATGACAATTAATTATCTAATCATTAATTAACTATGATCAATTACACATTATATCTCATCCGCATCACACCCAAATTCTATTATTCCTTTAAATTTCAACCTTAGAATTACATCCCAACAAGCTCTTACCCCAAGGGTTAATGTCATTTATTCCACCATTTATTAACAAAATTAGTACATTTAATAATTACAGACATTTTAAAAAAGCAAAACTAAGCTACCAAACACAAGGGGCTCAACACAGTGAGTATATGGAATAGTAGTGAAGTATTTTCCTACTATAGTTGGAGTATAAACCCATCCATCCTTGCGAAGATAAACAAAATCACATGGAATACCCCACCTATCATCACCCCTTTTGGAAGGAGTGTATGAAAGACCAGATACCTCAAGCATTGGGAAAAGTAAAGAAGACCAAAAAAATAAGAGATTCAACCAGAAACCATATTCATAGCAGTGGGTAAGCCCATATTCAACCCATTTCAACACCTCCAGTGTCCTCCTCGACCCCAACCAACATTAACCAATCCATCTCTCCACTCTAGGCGTCAAAAACTACCAAATCAACTGGGCCTCCCTACACCCACATCTCGCAATAACTATCCAGGACAACGTAACATCACAAACAGTAAAAAACAATAACGTATCTATGATATTTTCCCTAAAAAACGCATTCTTCCTTCATTAACAATGATCTCTCACAGCTCCATGTATAAGGATCTTAGGCCTTTACAAGCAAGAGGGTAACTTAGAACCCTACCATGAATTATATTTTATCAAAATACCAGTTATATAATAAATATTTAATTAATAGATTCATTATTAATAGGTTACAACCATGTTAATCATAAACTAAAATATATCATACCAACCACAAATTAATTAAAAATATAATTTTACATGCCTTAAAAAGAACAACAACATGATTTAGGTTTAACAAACAAATAGAAAAGGAATTGACATCTACATCAATATTATTAACATAAAATTACAACAACAAAAACAAATGGATTCATTTAAATACCTCTTTATCACTCGAAAATAAATTATCAATGAATTAGGTCTTTAATATTTTTTACCAATTTCATTAATAACTACATGATAATATGAAAATCATAGATATCAAACTATTTAGAAAATCAATAGGCAAAAAATAATTCTAGTGCAAAACAGCAACACAAAATTAATCAAATCCTTTTATTCCAGTTCAAGTATTTAATTAGGTCAATAATTTTATGATCCAAAGGGATAAAACATTCTAACTCTACAGTTTCAAATAAAAGAATAGAGAGGCCATGAATCCCATAACTTGAATACTTCTTAAGGTTGTTCGATTGTGAATGGATCAATGAAATGGATTATGAAATCCTTCCCCAGAACTACTATATCCACATGAGGTTGTCGTGGCACAAATGAATCAAAAACAACCAAAAGAAATCCCATTATATCCATGGAGTCCAAACGCTATAGCTTGGAAAAGAGAAACAATAGAAGACATATAAAAGAAGACCAAATAACGGAGGTAGAACATACCTCGGATTGAATACAGATCAAATAATTAAGTGGGGAACTAATCCAGGATGAAGGAATACCCAAATTTCGAAGAAGGAGGCATTCGAGACATTTGGGGTTGAGAGGGGGTGCGTTCAAGGTGCAGGGTCAGAAAAAAAGACCCAAGTTACTAGGTGTCTATAAAACACCCAACAGTGGTGAAGTAAATGATGTGTACCTCCTTGCCACATCGTGAATCCCTCTAAGGAAACTTATTATGAATAACATGTTGCCTTAGTGATTTGTATTATATCTCTAAAACCCAAACTGTACACATCGTGCACCCCTTGGTCTTGCCGTATAGCCCCTGGATTCCAGCTTCTCATAGCCGAACTCCTCCAGACATCCTCTGAGCCTTGTCCAAGCACCTTGTTCTTCAAAAAACATGAAAAGGGTAAATCTATGTGGATCCAGGACCTTACATAAATATTTTACATAACTAAAAAATTCATGATGATATATAACGAGTGGGATCAGTGAGACTCAATGTATTGAACTTTACTTTAAAAATTAGTTTTTAAATTTCATTAATAAATGTCATTTTCCACTACATCAATATTTTCTAAAAAATCTAATGAAGGGTTTTAATATAACAAAATGATTTGTTAAATCCATTTTTCAATTTTTTTAATTTTCTACAAACATTATTAAAGTGGAATGTAGTTTTAAATTTTTGAATGAGGTACTTCTCTACATTTTTACAATTATGTGAAAGGAATGTTTTTATAGTATGAAAATTTTTTATCACTATAATAGTTGTTTTTATATTCATACATTCAAATTTTACATATATATTTTTGAGAAAATTATTTCATTTATAAATACATAGTATTATTAGTTAATTATTTAAATATAGATGTGGTATTTCTCATAAGAAATGTTCTAAGTGATTTTTAAAATAAATTTCCATTTATAATTACATCGTTTAATGTTATTTGATGTTGTATTATTTATAATATATCATTTTATCATCAAATAAAATACCTCTTTACCAATTTCAATTTATTTTGGTCCAAAATTTTGTTTTTTAAAATAAAAGGGAATTTTGAAATCCAGAACTTTTTTTTCATATGGGATGAAAAGTGTTTTCTATGTTGTTAAGATGAAAACGAACATAAATAATGGGTTTTTTATGGTAAATGAGTATTATATGATAAATGGGTGAGTACAATACATATTATATGGAGGGTTAAGCACTATTATAGCTCAAAGGTGATCCCAATACAACTTATACATTAGGTATGTCAAGATAATGATGGGTGATAATGTGATAGTTTATAAGTTGAGGGTGACCTAAAAACTTTTATATGCATTGGGTATTGTATATTATCTTTTAATTATGTAAGGAGAGTGTTTTAAAAGGTTTTCTTCTATTGATTTTACATAGATCAAGTTTATTCTGACAGATGCTTAATTATAATAACGAAAGTGATGTTCTATGTTACCAAAATAATTTTCTATTTTCTTGTTATATGATTTAATGTATTTATTTTATAACAAAAATAGATTTTGTTTTTCATGTGAATATTTTTTATTTCAATTTCTCAATGTTAACTAAGGTATTTTAAGGAACTTCACACATTTTCATATTTTTCAGTGGACAGAAAAATATCTTCTTTTTCTATACCTTACTATTTAATTTCTTCGCAATCCATGTGTTTATAAATTTTATTAACTTGTTTATAAGGATGAGTATAAAAAATAAGATATAAAATTAACTTTCGAGATGATTGGGCATGAAAATAAAAAGTGTATTTATTAAAATAAATATTATAGGGTAAATGTTAGTACTAAATATATGTGCACACATTATAACTTTTGGGTTTGTTAGGTAATAGTTTCAACATAATTCAAAAAATTTCGAAACCTAAAAATATAATTGGGAATTCAAGAAAGTGAATCCTAGTTTAATGTTAATAGAATATTTTATTATTATGGGTGAATCCATGTATTTGATATAATTATAGGGGTTATATTATTCAAGAGGATAGTATATACATTGGTTAAGATTTATATATTTTATCATACTTATAAGATGGTTTATTATTATTTTATAGACATACACACAATAACTATTTGGTTTATTAAATGGTTTGATCTAGTAGAAAAAAAAGAAACAATGGTTGTTAAACAAACTTTTGTGGTTTTCTAAATGTGAAATCAAATGTAATGTGAGATATAGGGAGTTAACTTGTGTTTATTCTCTACTAGATATCATGAGTTATTTTTAACAACACTAACATAGTTGAGTCCCCCAACACATCAAATAATAGTGAAATAAAGATATGTGGAAGCCCAAGATATAATTGTTATAGAGGTAAAATATTCAGTGACGTATGTTTCCAACATTTGGAATGAAACTAGTGGGGAAATATTTTTAATGTATATGCAGGTGTTCTATATGTGGTTGTAAAGATAATAAATAAATAATAGACGATTCAGAAAATTAATCATTCAAGTAACTCCAGGTTGTGGAATACACTTCTTCCTAAGGTAAAAATTAGACATTATATATGTTAGGAGATTGGATATTGTTAATATCAATGTACATGGAGGAATGATTAGAAACATTATAAAAAACCATACATATGAATTTAATACAATGCTCATATATTTAGAAAATATTTTTTAGAGGTGGAATCTCCAAATTAAATGTGAAAGGTATTTATTAATACTCTACCGATGATTTGATATTTTTTATCAAGAGGCATGTTTGACATTTTTTTGTAGGAATGGTGTACAATGGAATAAAATAGAAAAAAATTGGTTAAAGGGTTATGATAAATGACATGTTATTATCTTTTCGATAAATAGGGGTTAATCATTTATGAAATAAAGATGACCATAGGAATCAGTACTCTTTTGATAATTTATCTGATTGATGTACATTGGGAGAGATTTATTTTTGAGGTATATATAACAGGTATTTTTTAACTTGTGACAATTTAATTGAGTAATAACTCTATTTTATTATTATGAACATATGTATTGTTTCACAGATAACCTTAGGGGTTTATATGATCTTTGGTTTTAATTTAATAATGGGTTATTACATTTTATGGATGAAAAATTAAAGGCATGGGATAACCATTTTGTTTGAAAATTTCTTTAATGTTGAATTTATTAAATTATATTTATATGATATTTTTCAGTTTTTAGTGATTATTATTGTGGTTAAATTATTTTTTTTATAAAATGGATGACATGTAGGCATGAAGGCGACCCATCATAACTAGAGAGGTTGTGAGTCATGGACCCATAATTGATGGCTGATAAGTAAAAATCACCTACCACTGGAAAACATGATGTCCAGGTTACTATGAAATTGGTTCTTATTATATAATTTACTTAAATAATAAATGTTCTATTATTTTTTGAAAAATGGTTTTTTCTTTTAAATATAACCATTTCATTGAAAAGTGATTTGGTGATTTCGTGATTAATGTTATTTTGAAAGAAATTCAATTTTTGGGACCTTTTATGGTAGTACGAATATTTATTTTAAGAATAAAAGTTTTTTTTCTTGAATAATATAATATTTTATTGCTTCTTTATGTTTTTCTGGGTAATTCATTGAAATTATTATCTTATATTTGAGAATATATAATTAGAATATTTTTATTGAATATGAAATTAATAGTGATTAATTTTATTTAGAGATAAATAATATAACAACCCAGGTAAATAAAGAATAATAAATTTTCATATTTATTAATATTTTTTAATTAAATATTAATTTTTCTTTAAATATGATTCTATGTTTGATGGATTATCAAATACTTAAAAACGATTTTTTGAAATCTTACATTTCACACTAATAATATAATTATATTATATTAATTGTTAGTTAACGCCTAGCCGTTGTTTTAGAATTAATGAATATATCTAACTAAAATATAATTATACATGTTTGTTACATGTTTTTACATTTATCAAATATATTTTTGAGTCTTAAAATAAGAAATAAATCAATTTTAAGCATAAATACTATACTATTCAACAAATGGTTGACTTAAATCCTTTAATGGAGAACCCTAATTAAATATAGTAATGGTCACTTTGATATGTTCAATTTAGAAAAATAAAATTATTCATTAGACTTGGGACATCAAAATTTACTTGGGATGAAATTTTTGTATTTTTCTGATAAAATTAATTTTTAATTAATTGTGACAAATACTGTATTTTTATTTAAAACAGCATATTAATAAAATGTATTTATAAGGTAATATTAACATTTTAAATGGTTTTAAAGTTTAGCTATATTACTTTTTTACTATTTAATACAATTTTGGTCATTAGAAGTAATTTTACTTTGAAATTGGACATAAATAAGTTTAAATCATTTGATAGTTTTTATTTCATAAAAACACACATTTTGTTTTGACGGTGGAAATTAATTTTTATATTAATTTATGACACTTATTTGTTATGAATTTGGAAAAATGGATTATATATTTGGAATTAGGAGGGACAAATTGTGTAAATAGATAACTTTTACTTCCAGACATTATGAATTATTACTTTAGTAAATTTTTAAATTACCATGGTTAAAGGGTAAACCAGGTAAATAAGTGTAATAAAATTTTATTATAATAATATTAAATTAACCTAAAATGTGTTAAAATCCTTTTGGTTGATACATATCCAACCATGGGCATCCTTGTGTCTATCTGGGGTCCCCATGGAGCCACTTGGGTGGGATAATGACACGTTATTTTAATTAACTTCAAGTAAAGGAAAAAATTGTATTAAAAAATATCTTTTAGAAAATAAATATTTACACGGTGCTATATAAGTTATCACTTTGACTATAAATATGAATTTGAAATATAAAAATATTTCTTACATCACGGTATTTTTATATAATTTTAAACATCAAATAAATAAATTTCTTTATGGCACAATGATGAAGCAATGTTTACCTCATTAGTGAATGATTTAAATAAATAGAATTATATATAATACAAAATATCCAAAAAATGTCCAATTATTATTGGATGAATTTATTTTGAACAATAGTATTATTATCTTTTACTTTAATTATTTTTTGTCATTTGGAAACCGAAGATAAGTTTATAATAAGATAATTGTTTCAAACATTACTAAAGAGCCCCACCCCCCTTATAAAAGAAACAAGATCTAACTCGTTCCACACACCTATAAAACACCATAGATCATCCAAAATCTGCCCAAATAATCTCCCCACATCCATATAGTCCTCCAAGAATCCGTACCTTTGGGTGAATGATGTTGAATTAAACCTTTTGTTTGAATCCCAATGGAGATATCCGATATAAAGTCAATGCCTTCTTTTAAGTTCTTTTCTTTTATTTTACTTCTCCAACCCCCTAAAAACTTTTTATTCAGATACATTATAAAAAAATTGTATCATAAATATATTAGGTGGTTTTTATGATAAGGATTAAAACTACACTTACACACACCCCCATTTATTCCATACGAACATACTGTTTCTGTAGAAGACAAACAACTTCCTTAAGAAATAATGATTGTTCAAATATCTCCAACCACCTATCATGGTGGCCATCAGGAAAAAATTATATATATATCTATATGATATATATTATGGTTCTGTTTTCATTATGATTCAATATTTTTCATTTTTATCATACCTTAATGGTTTCTATAATGGGTAAACACGATAATTTAATTTGAGGAAGTGTGGACTAACGCCTCCTCAAAGTGATATGACCCATTCATGCCTTTTTTGGTATGTATAATGGATGGAGTTAATGAAATAGTATATTATATTATATTATTATTATAACATATCTATGTAGAATTATGTTTTTTCCATTTAAATATGAAATAGAAATGAAAGTAGCGTTCATGAGTACTTACGACTTGCCGTCTCCATGAACGATGAATTTCATTTATTATCTCCAAATTTTATATACTATTATAAATGAATATAAACTAGATATATATGATATATATGATATATATATCATGAATTTAAATTTCAAGATAATGGAAGTTGGACAACATGAACAACTTGTAATTATAGGAAGTTTATTTTTTACTCAAGTACCAAATATCGAGAAAATTACCATTATTTACTTAATTGATTACACAATGTTTATAACATTGTAATAAGTGATATAAAAGGAATAATAAACCTGAAAAGGTTCTTAAGAAAGTATAAATTAACTTTAGTTTATTATTCCGCAGATTAAATAATGATCATGTCAAGTTGGACATGTGGTAAGGGAACTTCTTAACCCAATTTCCATTCTTTGGATTAATCTTCTACTTTTTTATTATGTCATGATACGATTATATGAGATATAACATTTGATATCCTATATTATATTTATAATTTATTTATTGGTATATATAATTAATATAGATAATTCATCTATTTTATTTACAAAATGATCTTTGTAAGGGACTTCGTATCAATCTCAGTTCATTAAGGCATATTTTGATTTATACATTAGATTATTTTTTACGGTGTATAAAGTATTTTGACCTTTCGTTTCATTCAAATGGAATATTGTTTTATGAGGAATTTTACTAAATGATAAAAGGAATGTTTTTTATGTTTTCAGATAAAATGACCTCTCCACTGTCGTAATCGTTATTTGGCTTCCCTTATATTCCTTAACGTTTTTTAATGAAATATGAAACCCCTTATTCTTTTTTTGGGTGTTTTGGTATTGAAATTTTTTTTTTGAAATGGATTTATTATTTCAATATCTTGAAATTATTTCTTGGGATTTGTAATGAATATTTATTAGTGAAATGTTTATATTTTCAATATTTTATGAGTTATCATTTTTTGTACTTGGACATTTGAGGGGCGGTTACGTGATAAACCAAATGACAGGTGGTGCCATGATAAACCAGGATGGGTGGTTACATTATAACCTCCAATGTTTAGGTATGGATGTTAGCCATATAGTTATTCAATTTAGTGATATGTGGGGAAGTTGACCGTATAGTT
The DNA here is from genome assembly GCA_963277665.1 of Viscum album. Lineage (NCBI taxonomy): Eukaryota > Viridiplantae > Streptophyta > Magnoliopsida > Santalales > Viscaceae > Viscum > Viscum album. Next base: position 61,767,675 of record OY728165.1, on the reverse strand, counting down.
ATTCCATTTAAGTATGATTAGGTCCCAAGTAACCTTTATTTTTTATATATTCTTTCTATGTGTTTTATGGTAATTGTATGGTTAAAAAATGGTAAGAAATGATCATTTTTTCGGTGAAGAGTATTTACTACTTCATAATCGTGAAGCATATTACTTATGATTAGGGATTACTTGATTACTTGTGGTTTTGAAAAACTAACAGTTTACCTTTCATATGTATCCCTTAATGTGTTTTTTATACAAATCCTATGTTTTTGAAATTTTTTTCACAGGACATTATGTGGATTAGGGTAATGGATGGGATTAAGGAAACATTATGTTGTCTATAACCTGGATCTATACATGACTATTTATTTCTAACAGTTTTTATTTTGTGAAAAAATGGAAACTGAGTAAAAGTGTCTACATGGTAATTTTTGAGATAAAATGTAATAGTTGTGTCCTAACTCTCTAAAACTCTAAACATGAAAAAGTTACTCAATGTTAATTATTCATTTAATTCAATATTATCTAATGTTTTATGGTCGAGACCTTATAGTTGGTATCAGAGGTTTCTTTAGACAACATTATGTGTTAGAATATTGCAATTTTAATTTATGGTAAGATTAAAATGATATAGTATTTATAGATTACCATGTTTCCTCACCAAAAATATTTATGTGTTCAGAATGGGTTTCCATAGAGGAAACATGGATGCTTTGTGGGGAAGGCATATAGAGGATAATAACCTTCCAAATCAGAAACCTAAGATGTTCAGAATGAGAACTAAATAATATTTTTGTAGTGAAGGCACAATTGACTCAGTCTATACATGGTGGTGGTATAGATACACGAGATCATCCAGATCAACCACAAAAGAACATCTCAGTCAGGGAGCATTTCATGAGGCAACGTCCCCCCATCATTCAGAAAATCATCTGACCCTATGCTAGAAGAAGGGTGGATGAATGCACTGTATATTTTTTTGATGTCACAGGGTGTTTATAGAATCCAAAGGATTGTATCAATATTTACTATCTTAAAGGTGATGATGATCAGTGGTGGTCGATGGTTAAAAATATCAGGGATAGTGAGGAGATTGATTCTCTTTATTGGGAAGAATTCAAAGGTATGTTTTTGAGAAATATTTTCCTAAGATGGTTCGTCTTAGGATGGAAAACAATTCTTGGAATTGAGGCAGGAGGTTGACTCAGTGGCATCTTATGATTTTTTTACTTGACCGGTAATGTATGCTCCAAATTTCATTCGAGATCTTGATAGCAAGATTAGTAAATTTTATGTAGGACTAAAGCCATAATATCAATGAAAATTTTCCTCTCGTGAATTAAAAATCTATGGAAATATCTTCATATGCTCCCAGAAGGTAGAAATTGAGTTTTCTAATGATAAGGTGTTCCATGAGATCAAAAAATGAGGAGGTCCGGTTAGCAGGAAAATGGAAAATATTCATTAAATAAGCCTGGTGGTAAGAAAATTGAATTTCAATCTCGTGAGAAGTTTGGTAAAACTAATTCTGGAGAATTTTTATCAATGTCTAGAATATTCTCCTACTGTGGTAAGTCTAGTCATATTGCTCGTATCTGTATGGAAGATGATCAAAAAGGCAATGAAAACCCAATGGTAAGATGTTAAAAGTGAAATTAAATGGTTCATTATAAAAATGAGTGTCCAATGAAAATCTCAACTGACAGATGGAAGCTAGTCTAAAATCATAAAGTGGTGGTTAAACCCTTTGCAACTACTTCAGGTGATGTTGGGCCATCGAATGAATTAGTATCAGCTACAATGTTTGTTTGTTCAGATTATGCCAATGTTTTATTTGATTCTGGGTCTACACATTCTTTTATTTTTGAGAATATTTCTAGTAAATTAAGAATACTATATCATGATATGAATCCTGAACATATGGTAAGAACACCGAGGTAAATGTTGAGACCGAAAGAAAACATAAGAACCTTACAGAGCTTGGGTGAAAACAGAATCTACCTGCAAGATTTATTGCATTTCCTATAGTAAGGTTTGATGTTATTTTGGATACAAATCAGATTTCTATTAATCATGCTATGATTAACTGATTATATAAAGGTGATTATTTTTTAAAATAATTTCAATTTGAGTTCATGAATGAACTCTTACTTTTGATAACATATTTGGAAGTTGACAAAAATTTTATGGTGGAAATAAATGTTACCTTGCACATATTGTTGAAAACAAAGGAACTATCTAGATTAATGATGTACCTATTTTAAATGACTATCATTAATTTTTTCCTGATGAAATTCCTTGTATTATACCCGATCGAGAAGTTGAATTTACTATTGACTTAGTTCTTGATGTTATGCTAATTTCAAAACCCCCTTATCTAATGTGTCAAATTGTATTTTTAGAGTTAAAAAACAATTTCAAAAGTAATTAGATAAAGCTTTCAATAGACTTAGCACATCACCATTGGGAACTCCTTCCTTGTTTGTTAAAAAAAGATGGATCAATGAGACATTGCGTTGATTATAGAGTATTGTAAAATATCACTATTAAGAACAACTACCCTTTGCCTTATATCGATTATTTTCTTAATCATCTCTAGCGAGCTTAGTATTTTTCAATGATTGACTTTAGGTTAATGTACCATTAGTTGAAAGTAATGTAAAATGATTTTATGAAGACGACACTTAATACTAGATATGGAAATTATGAATTTTTAGTTATGCCTTCTGGGTTAAACAATGAACCTGTTGTATTCATGGATCTTATGAATAACATTTTCTGTCAATTTTTTGGATAAATTTGTGGTTGTGTTTATTGATGAAATTTTGGATTATTCTAAAATTAAAGAGGATCGTTGACGTTATTTAAGGGATTTTTTGAAATCCTGAAAAGTAAAGAAACAATATGGTAAATTCAGAAAGTGTGAGCTTTGGTTACAACAAATTTTTCTCCTTGGTCACATTGTTTCGAAAAATGACATAACTGTTGATCCTACTAAAACAAAATTTATTGAATAATGGACCAAACCCACAAATATAACTGAGATCCATAGTTTTCTTGGTTTAGAAGGTTATTACTGGAGGTTTTTTGAGAATTTTTCATGGTTATCTAGTCCAATAACTATGTTAACTTGAAAATGTGTTATGTTACTTTGGACAAAATATTATGATGATTGTTTTTAGGAATTTAAAAGAAGATTAATGAATTATCCTATTTTGGAACTGCCTTCTATAAATGGAGAGTTTTTTATCTACTTTGATTTTTTGTTGAATGGACTTGGTTGTGTCTATATGCAGAATGGTCAGGTAATTACTTATACATCACATCAGTTGAGACCTCCTGAGTTAATTTACCCCACACTTGATTTCGAATTAGCTGTTGTTGTTTTTGCTTTAAAAAATTGGAGGAATCATATGTATGGAGTATAATATGAAATTTATACTGACCAAAAAAGAGTGAAGTATATATTCAGTCAAAAAGAATTGAACATGAGAGAGAGGTTATGGATAAAATTAATCAAGAATTATGATTGCAGGATCCTTTACCACCATGGAAAGACAAATAAAGTGGATAATGCTTTGAGTCGAAAATGTAATTCTACATTAAACATTCTATGTTTGGAACGTGATCCTTTGGTTTTTCATTTGATGAAATTTGGCATTGATGTTTTTGGTGCAAGAAATTATGATATTTTGTTTCAGGTGTCAGTGAAATCATCTCTATCAAATAGAATAAATAAAGCATTGAAAAAATATTGTGTGTTATAGGAAAAGGTATTGTTGGTTCATATGGGAAACATGAGTGAATTTTACATTGATAATGATTGTGTGTTGAGGTTTGGGAAAAATGTATGCATGCCTTGTGATTCACAGTTGAAGAATGAGTTGTTATGTGAAGCTCATAGTTCTCTATTTTCAGTTTATCCTGGAAGTACTAAGATGTACAGAGATCTTCTGGAGTATTATATGTGGGATGGAAAGAAAAGAGATGTAGTTGACTTTACTGTGAAGTGTTTCACTTGTCAGAAGGTTAATTCAGAGCAACAATTACTGAAATAAATGCTTCAGTTATTACTGGTTCCATAGTAGAAATGGGAAAATATATCCCTGGACTTCATTGTGGGATTACGGAAGACATCTCGATGTAATAATGAGATCTGGGTCATCATTGATTGGTTGACTAAATCTTCTCATTTCCTTCCTATTTGAGATACTTTTCCCCTAGATAAACTTTCTTGTTTGTAAGTTAAATAGTTATCCAAGTTTCATGGAGTTACACTCTCCACTGTATCAGATCATGATCCAGGTTGACATATAACTTTTAGAAAGTCCTTCCAAAGTCATTGCATACTTAATTAATTTTTCGTACAGCTTTTCATCTACAATCATATAGACAGTCCAAATGAACTATTCAGACCATGGAGGATTTTTTACGTGACTATTCACTAGATTACCTGGAATGTTGGGACCAAAATCATTCTTTGGTTTAATTTTCTTATAATAGCAGTTTCCATTCCAGTATACACATGGCCCCATTTGATGCATTATATGGGATGTGTTGTTGAACTCCATATTTTCGGGATGAAGTAGGTGAAAAGAAAATGATGGGACCTAAAGTGGTATAAGAGATGAAACAAAAAGTTTAGTTGATTCCTAAGAACATGAAAATTACTCCGATCAGTTAGAAAAGTTATCTAGATAACTGGAGGAGGGATATTTCTTTTTAGTTTTGTGATCAGGTATTTCTCAATGTTTCTCTATTGAAAAGTGTAATGTGATTTGGAAAAAAGGGAAAGTTGTGTCCGAGGTTCGTTGGACCTTATAAAATCCTAGAGAATGTTGGATTAGTCTCATACAAAGAGTATTTACTTCCATGTTTATCCTTGGTACACAATGTTTTCTATGTTTCAATGTTGAGAAAGTATATGCCAGATCTATCTTCTACTTTGACCCCAAAGGTAGTTCAGTTGGAAGTGAATCTCTCTTATGAGGAACAACTAGTTCAGATTCTTGACTGAAGATAGAAAGTGTTGTAGAATAAGGTAATTCATCATGTAAAGATTTTGTGAAAAAAACATAAGGTATAAGATGCAACTTGTGAATCTAAAAATGCTATGAGGGATAAATAACCACACTTATTTGATATGTAAATAAAAATTTTGAGGGAAAAATTTCCAAAAGAGAGGACAAATGTAACATCCCAGTTAAATAAAGAATAATTCATTTTCATATTTTTTAATATTTTCTAATTAAATATTAATTTTACTTTATAGAGTACTCTATGTTCAATGTCTTACCCATTACGCAACAAGGAGTGTCTTTGAAATCTTACATTGCACACTAATAATATAGTAATAGTATTTTAAATGGTATTAAACTCCTAGATGTGGTATTGGTGCGAATGAATAGACATAAATACAATATAATTATACATGTTTGTTAAATGATTTTACATTTATCCAATAAATTTTAGAGTCCCAAAATAAGAAAGAATCTGATTTTAAGCATAAGTACTCTAATATTCACTAAAAGGTTGATTTACCGCCTTTTAATGGAGAACCCTCAATAAATATATTTTTGGTCACAATTATATGTTATATTTGAAAAAGCAAAATTCTAATTTATAGTAGGGACATCAAAATTTTCTTTGGATTAAATTTTGGTATTTTTCTGATAAAATTCATTTTTAATGAATACTGAAAAATACTATTTTTTAATTCAAAACTGCTTTTTAATATAATTTATTTTTAGGTTAGATTATATTTCTTATTGGTTTTAATGTATAATAATACTATGTTTTTAATATCTAATCCAATGATTTTCCTTGGAATTACTTTAACGTTGAAATTGGACATATATAAGTGTCAGTCTTTTGATTGTTATTATTTCTTAAAAAAATGACATTTGTTTTGACAGTGGAAATTAATTTTAAAATAATTTCCTCTACTTCTTTATTTTGAATTTGGAAAAATGGATTCCATATTTGGAATCATGATGTCAAAATTATCTAATTATAAATCTTTTATTTTTAGACATTATGAATATTACTTCAGAAATTTTTTTTACCATGGTTAAAAAGAAAATTACCATAATTAAGGGTAAAAAAATATTATTATAATAATATAAAATTAGACTAAAATTTGTCCTAATCCTATTGTTTGATACATTTTCGACAGTGGGAATCCTTGGGTCGATTTTGGTACCTCATGGAGCCACTAGGGTGTGATAATTACACTTTATTTTAATTAACTTAAAGTGAAGGCAAAAGTGACCTAAAAAAATATCTTTTAGTCAATCAATTTTTACGTGGGTTTAGATAAGTTATCTATTATAATATAAAAATTAATTTAAAATATAAAAAAAATTCTACATCATGGTATTTTTTTATAATTATTAGATATCAAATAACTAAAATTATTTTTGACACAATAATGTGGCAGTGTTTACCTCATTAATGAATGATTAAAATAAACAAGATTATATATTCTAAAAAAACATCCCAAACCTTTCCTATTTATATTGTATGATTTTATTTATAACATGAGTCATATTATCTTCGACCTTAATGATTTTTTGGACTTCTTGAAATATAATATTAGATTATAATAAAATAACTGGTTCAAATATTCCTAAAGAGCCCCTCCTCCCCCTTATAAAAGGACACCACATCTGACTCATTCCACACACCTCTCATACCCATTGACTCATCCAAACTCTACCTAAATAATCTCCCAAGATCCCTCTTCCCCTCATAAAAGCTTTAACTTTGGAAAAATAAACTTCATGTTATCCTTTTGGTTCAAACCAAAGGGAGATAATCGATCAAAAGGTATTGTATTCTTTCAAGTACTTTTATATTATTTCATTTCTCCAACCAATAATATATTTTTATTAATTAGTTTTATAAAAAAATACCCTCAACATACTAGGATTTTGTTATGAGAAGGATTTTGGCTATACTAATACACTCCTCCATCTAATGGATACAAACATAATATTTCTATAGACAACGAACTACTACCTCATGAAACAGTGATTGTTCAAATATCTCCAACTGTCTCTCGTGGTCACCATTATGATAGAGCTGTATTTAAATATGATATATATTATGTTCATTTATTCTTTATGCTTATGTATTTTTCATTGATATATAACCTTTATGGTTTCCATATTGGGTAAACGTGATAATTTCATTTGAGGAAGTGTGGACTACCACTCCCTCAATGTGATATGAATCTTTCATGCCTTATATGGGATGTATTAAAGATGGAGTTAATGATATTATATACGATATAATACTATAGTAATAATCTTCCAATGTAGAATTATGTTTTCAATCCATTAAAATACGAAATAGAGATGAAAAGTGTGTGCATGCATATGTACGACTTACCGTCTCCATGAACAGTGTATTTCATTTCTTATCACCAAATGTTATGTACAATTATAAATACATATATATGCAATATATTTGATATATATAATATCTAAATCATTAAATAATTCTGGAGATACTAGAATTTTGAAAATATGAACCACTTTTTATTATAAGAAGTTCATTTTTGACTCAAGTACCAAATATCAAAAAAACGACCATTATTATCTTAATTGAACACATAATGTTTATAACATCGTAATAAGTGATATAAAAGGAATAATAAAAAATAAAAGGGTTAATAAGAATGTATAAATTAACTTTAGTTTATATTTAAGAGATTATAGAACATTCAAGTCATGTCAGACACGAGTTAAGAGAACTTCTTAATCCAATTTTCGTTCTTTGGGTTTAAATTCTACTTTTTGATTATGTCGTTCTATGATTATGTGATACATAGGTTTTGATATCCTATCCTGTATTTATAATTTATTTGTGTTTAGTTATAGTTAATACACATAAATGATCTATTTTTTTATAAAATGTTATTTGAAAGGGACTTCATCTCAATCTCTGTTTATTGAGGATTATTTTGATTTATACACGACTTTCTTTTATACGATGTATAGACTTCTTCATAATTTCATTTCATTCAAAGGGAATCTTTTTTTAAGAAGTGTTTTACTAAAGGAACAAATAATTTTTATAATTTTTGCGATGATAATGACCTCTCAACAACTGTAATCATTGTTTAGATTCCTATAAAAGCCTCAACATTTTTTAATGAAAAAGGAAACCCCTTATTATGTTTTTGGGTGTTTTGGAATTGAAAATGATTTTGGAAATGGATTAATTATTTAAATAGCATGACATTATTTCTTTTGGTTGAAAATAGAATGTTATTAGTCTAATGATTATATATTTAATATTTTTTGTGTTGTGATTTTTGGTATTTGGAAATTTGACGAGTGGTTATGTGATAAACCCAATGACGGGTGGTGTCGTGGTAAGCCAGGACGAGTGGTTACGATATAACCTCCAATGTATTGTGTATAGAAGTTGGTTGTATGGATATTTCATTTAGTGATATGTGTGGAAATATAACATATGGTTATTCCGTTTATGTATGTTTATGTCCCATGTTGTCTTTATATGTTATATGTTCTTTCTATGGGTTTTATGGTAATCATTTGGTTACAAAATGGTAGGAAATGATATTTTATTAAATTATAAGTAATTACTAATTTATAATGGTTAAATGTATTACATATGAAAATGTATTCATTGTTTAGTTATTGTTTTGAAAAACTATAAATTTTTCTTCATTTTGTATCCCTTACTGATCTTTTTATGCTCATCCCATGTTTTTGAAATGTTTTTCATAGGTCATAAAGTGGATTAGGGTCAATGATGGGATCATAGAAATTTCATGTTGTCTAAAACCTAGAACTAGTCAGGACTCTTTTTGTCCAAACGTTTTTATTTTACAAAAAAACTAAAACTGAGTAGAAGTGTCCACTTTTTAATTTTTGTGATGAAATATAATAGTTAGGGCCTAACTCTCTAAAACTATAAACCTAAAAATATCCTTAATATGAATTATTCATTTAATTCAAAGTAATGTAATGTTTTAAGGCCGATTTCTTATAAATAATAAATATATACTATAAAATTATGTGATAAAATCCTTATGTTTATTTTATTTGAATCCTAGCCTAGAATATTTTGTGGAATTTTAAAGACAGTTATTTTATGAATGATTCATGTTGAAATTTGGGTAATAATTTTGAATTTTAGAAATTATTGTATTTTTACTTTGTATAAATATTTATTAATTTTGGAAAATTATCTTATCTTAACCTGAAAATTATGTGTTTTTTTAATTTTTTAAATTCATGGGAACTATATATTATCATTTTGTGTAATTTATAAACCATTAAAAGTTTGTTTTAATTCTTTGGGCATGAAAATATCATCATGAATACTCATCGTTTTGAGTAAAAATGAGATTTCTATAGAAATTGATAATTGAATGAAATTCCAATTTCAATGTAAGTATATATCAATATTAATTTATTGTATATTATAAAGTAATTACACAACTATAAAAATTATATCATAAAAATAGGTTGTCTTATTCTTTTTTAATGATAAATCAATTGTTTTTTGATCCATCAAATATTTATAGTTTTGTGACAGTCATGTTTTTCAATAACATGTTCCCGATCAATATCTATAAAACCATTAATTTTTGGTTTTCCTTCCATTTCCATGATTATAATTACCACTTCCTTTTTCCATCATTAAAACCAAGTTATGTGTTATTAATGACGACCTTCATACTTGTCTTTTCTATCTCGTTAAGTGGATGTTTTACTATCCTTATTTACACTATCAGACATGAAAAACAGTATTTTAAAAAATCAAACCCTCAAGATTCTATCCTAAGATAAATTATTTTGGATAATATTTAATAATTGAGGGATAATGTAGTATCTAAATATTTAATGAACAAATTATACTTTTGATAGTATATGTGATATGAGAAACCAATATTAAATGAACATTGAATTATTTATAATTAACAATGATCAATATGACCTAGCTATTAAATTAGTGGTAATTAATGGTATTGAACATTTAATAAAATACATAATGGTTATAATGATTTATAATATATTAATTAATTGTTTTTTAATAACCACTCAATTTCTAGTAAATTCATTTTTATTTAAAAATACCGTTACATCAAAAAATGGGTCTCTTTATTTTCATGAGTGAATATTACCCTTCAGTTTTTTTAATTTTTTGAAAATATAAGTGAAAAAATATTTTTATTTATATGTTAATCATGTAAAAATTATTTTAGGATTATTTTTTTGAATTTTATAAAAATATTGATTTTATAATGAATTGTGGAAAAAAAGAATTTTTAACTGAAGTAGTACATCATGTTATGGTATTTACAAATAAAATTTATACTTTTTTTTATTAATTTTATATTTTAATATGTTCATTTTATTTAACGTGATCCAATTACAGGGATTAAAATTTTTTTATACTTGAATTTAGTATAAAAATAATGCATATAATTTTTTCAAAAAACTATTTTTCATTGTATACTAATTTAATATTATATTTAATTCATCTGATCATGTTTTTTTGAATTTTGAAAAACGGATTCCATATTTTGAATCAGTAGGTCCGTATTTGATAAATATTCCCCAATTATTTTTTATCAATATGAATTGTAGGATTAGTACGTTTTGTTAACATGGTAAAGTGTAAATCATGTAACTAAATTGAAAAATAAAATTGTAAGGACAATAAAATGACCCTAACAGTTACAATAACCCCACTCTATTATTCCATTTTATCAATAATTATCATATTATTGGTTATATATATTTTTCATTTTGGATGGGATTATATCCTTTTTAATATATTATTCAATGAAATAACAAAAAATGTCACACTATTGTTATTAATAATATTTTTTCCTATGTATTACAAGAGAATATATTAAGTTGTAATTATTATTTTCAAATAATAATGAAATATCAACATCATGGGGATATATTTTAAAATTTTTGTTATGAAATAATTACATTAAATTCTTACTTAACGATGGCATAATATGTATTATATTAATTAGAATAAAAAATGTTATTAAAAATATTCAATGTAATATAGGTTAATAAAAATATTGTGATACTTGAATATTATAGATTATCATTACATTTTAATGATGTATTAAATTTGGTATATAATTTGGTTATTTGATGTTATTAAAATTTAAATAATGATTATTTGTAAAAATTTAAATTAAGTATATATTATAGTTATTAATAACATATTTGATAATATAAAATTTAAAAAATATTCTATTTATCATAATGATAAAAAATTATTTGTAAAATAGAAAATTTATATTATTCTACCATTTATCCATTTATATTTAATATATTTACCATCAAACAATAAAATTCATTATTTTCATCGTAAGTGTATATTAGATAATTTAGAGGATAAATCCAAAATATATGGATTAAACATTAAAAAAAATTAATTTTTTTTGTATGATATTATTTGAATCCATTATCATTATTTATTTTAAATAAGTTTGTTTTTAACCATTTAGATATTAATATTAATTTATATTAACAAAATATTTGGAGAAATTCATAAAGTTCCCCATCTCTCAATTATAAAAGTGACCCTCTTCTTCCCTTTACCTCACACATAAAACCTCATTTTTGTTTCCCATGAACTACCTAAATCCATTTCCAGAATACATTCACAGATTATAGTGGTCTTAAGTATAGTATAACACCAACCATAAGGGTCTTAAGGTGTTATTAAAAGGGAGTTTTATCCGTATATTTCAGTTGTATTTTTCATTGATCTCGTTATCATATTTTTAATAATGGATTATATTTTGAAACCATTATCACACATATAAATATATGTTATTATTTTTGTATAATAACATATATCAATCTCATATTACATAATATGGGATAGAGAACTATCGTTCCTGTGGGCAGTGGACCACCGCCTTGTGAACTGATGTAATTTTTTTCAATCATTGTATCTCAATAATGGTTATAATTTTTTAATTTAGTTTTATATATGAGATTGATTACATATTTTTCTTTATAAAAGTAATCAATAATATTATAAATATATAATGTTAAAATTCTATTTAAATTTATTCCACAAAGATCATTGAAAAAAAGAAATATTACTCATTCATATGTATGGAATACCATCTCCATGATTGAAACATAGTCAATTTTTCATAACCATTTATATGGATTAGATTCTAAAATATATTTTATGTATGAAAATGATAAATATTTAGTTATTACTATTTTTATATGATGGGATACTCACCTGTTTGACCATTGTAATCCTACTAAATCATTTTTTGACTTATAAACCAAATATCATCAAATTGATAGACATAAATATAAATAATGAAGTAAATATATGTAAAATAATTAAAAAATAAAATAAAATTGGTAACGAATGATAAATTGTTTCTCAATAATGGTAATAATAAACATAATTTTACTATTGAGGAGGATTAACAACATACGTGAAGAGTTTGAATAAAGGTAACATACATTATTTTAAAAATTATATTTTAATGATTTCATTAAAAATATAGGTTTCTTATTTACACATATTATAAAAAATTTATTTAAATAAGTATTTTAATATTATCCTTTGATTGTTAAAGTCAGTTTGTTCCCTTGTTTTACTTTTTATAAAAGGTTTTGAATAGAATATTCTTGTTGTTTTCCTAATGGTGAAAAATTTTATTTTTTGAACTGTGTAAAAGGAATTTTTTTTAAATTATATATCATTGAAATATTTTACGTCCACTATGAATAATTTTTACATTGAATATTCTCTTAATGTATTTCTTGTCTATTTTTTTGAGAAAATTTTTCCCTCTAAAATTTCATGATTTTTAATAAGTAATTAAATAAATGGACGGTTTGTTTAGCTAAAAAACATCCAAAGTGATTTTTCAAAACCATTTTACATTTAACATGACATACATTAATATTACTTGATGTTTTACTCCATAAATGATTTTATTTTATCATAAAATAAAATCCCAATTCCCCCCATTTCCCTAAATTTGGGAATAAAAATGTGTCTTAAACGAAAATGGTATTTTGTAAAAAAGGGTGTTCATTATGTGGAAGTAAAAGTGTATTTTCTAGGTTGGATTAAAAAAGTTATATGGGAAAAAATTGTTTTACATGAGAATTATATGTGTGAATAATGATACCAATATATTATATATTAAGGTTTGATACACATTTTAGCTAATGGGTGAGGCTGATACAAAATATATGTTTAGTGAAAATTAATTGTGTCGAGTGATCCCATTATATCTTATATAGAGGGTGTGACTAGATAATGGTCCAAATCATTAAGAAATGTACCTCATATTTTGAAGAAATAATTATTTTGTTATGAAAGGTTTTGTAATAATAATTTAAAAGAGAACAAGTTATTTTATAATACCTCGACAACAAGATGCCTCAATTCTGTGCTTCACATTATTATATTGGAATTATTATAAGGAATCAAATCCAAAATGGCCAATCGGTTTAATAGTTTTGGAAACCATATTACGTTAATGATAAACATTTAAAGTTGAAAATAAAAAACAATACAGAACAAAATAAAAATTTCAAAATCCTTGAAACTCATTTGATGAATTCATCTTCTTACCATGTGAAATAAAACAAAATATCGGTGAGCTCTGATGCATAATAAAGGTTGAAATATAGTTGTGTTAATCATGAATTAATAAGGTATAATAAATATGTTAATTTAAATAACTGAAAATAAATTCTATTTAATCAATAAGAATGGAATAAATTCATCCATATATTTTATCAAAGAGAATATTACCTAGATAGAAATAAATAAAATGAAAGAAATTCAGAATTCATAGTTGTTATGTTTTATGTGAACATGAAATGTTTACCATAAAAATATATCATCAGGCGGGTTTAAAATCTACTAGGTAAAAATCAATTTTGTTTAAGAAACCATAAATCTACTGATGTATCAAAGGGCTTGCATTAACTGGTCAACAACACATATATGTATCATTATCCAGCCCCTAATTGATATATTATAAGTCCATATAATTTATCATATATCAAATAATTTAGTTAAATTCATAATCAATGTCCCTTATTATGTATCTTTATTGTGTAAAGTACACATATTTATGAATATTTCCTCAATAATTTAAAGAAATCCAGTGTAAATACTATACATAAATAAGGAATACATTTTATGGGATAATAATACATATCACACAAGAATATGGATTTCCAAATAAATATAATATTCTGTGAAAAATAATTATAAGAAAGGGGTTGTTTGAAGAGAAAGTTTACAATTACAAAAAAAAGTGAGATTTTAAAATAACTTCTACCAGTTAGAAATTTTCAATTAAAAACACATTGGATGAAATTATTCGAAGTAAACAATGTGATTAAAATATCTAAAAATGGATTAATGATATAATATATCAAAATTCAATGTAGATACACCTTAAAAAAGATGTAAGTGGTGAATATGACATTTATTTTAGGGAATTAAAAGTTAGATGAAAATTATTTATCTTATTTTCTCTTTTCATTGAATAGTCATTAAACTACATTATATTGGTTTTAAAAATTTTATTAACTTATACATAAACCATATAAATTCTTATGATATCATATATATTCATTTTTTAACATATTAAAACCCATTCAATAATTGTCTGTTATTATTTTCATTGTTTTTGGGGTTAATTATCTTGTATTTCTAGTATGATTTACTCGTAACTTTTGTTCCTATAACATATATAATGATTTCATTATCTATATAATTTAAAACATTATTTAAATAATAATTTTATATGTATTTATATTAGACCATAAATAATGGTGATTGGATATGAGATATATCAATCACGGAGATGATTAGTCGTTCGTATTCATGAACCATGTTTCCATTACTTATCATATTAATAGAATGAAATGTAAATGATATATATTTATATTATAATTAAATTATCAAATTAATTTCATATTTATCACCTATATTAATTTAATCATTCTTTAATACATTCCAATTAAATAGTGATCGAATAAAATTGCATTAAGGAGGCGATAGTCCAAACGTCCAAAAATGATGTTATCGTATTCCCATAAAATGAAAATAAGGATGGTATGTGTAATATAAAAAATTATAGAATCAAAAATAAATTATAATTATAATTTTATCCTATATAACCTACAATTATATCATTATTCAAAATCGTGAATGGTGGAAAGTGAAGATGGAATAACGTCAGTTCACGTGGTTTTAGTCCTCCACAAACATGAATGACTATTGTGTATCCCATTTTATGATAGTGTGTTTAGGTGTTGGTAATAATGATATGTTACGAATACTCAATATATTTTTTATATCGATGTTATTATATAGTAAATATATAAAAATAATTGAAGGAGAGTAGAATGAAATAAAACTATTATGATTGTTGAAGAGAGTTACATCTTTTTTAGGTAACTCCTTTTTTTATAAAAAATAGTAATATTTTTTTAGTTTTTTCCCAAATTAAGGATTCTAGGATTGCAGTGGTGAATTTTGGAGATTATTTGGGTAGTTTTTGGATGATCCCAAAAGATTGTGATGTGTGAAGAAGTTGGGGGGAGTGATTGTTAGTTTATAATGGACGTGGTGTGGCATTCATGTGAATATAAAACGACAAACACTATTTGGATGTATCCATTTACAAATAGGCATATAAATCTGAAAAAATGGATTACATGGGTATTATTTTCCATAAAAACCTCCAAAATTCATAAAATAAGTACATTTTTATAATTTTATTCGTTAACTTCTATCTTTCCCAACTTTTTCGATGTTTTATTACGATAAAAAATTTTATAACTGATTTACTTTTATCATTAAGACCAAGTAAAATTGTTATTTTCTAAAAAAATATATAAAAAATAAATTATAAATAAGGAATATATTTTTAAAAAAAACCTGGATTGGTTGAAAATAATTTTAACATAAGTGTATGTGACACACAAAAACACGTCATTAACAAGGACTGTGCTATAAATGTTTTCATTTTTTAAGAGTCAATGTTTTTATTTCAATAGATAAATTTGTAAATGAGTGGACTATTTGTGATATATATTAACATTTTAAAATTAATTTTCTATATATAGTTTTTTAGTAATTATTATTCTTTTAATTAATTAACATTTATTATAAAATGAAATTACTGAAAAATTTGACATTATTTTATTAATATAAATTTAAAAATAAAAATAAAATGATAGAATTAAAATATATTATATTAATTGATATGTAACCTGAACTACTCAAATAAAAATTGAAGACATTAATTCACTAGATTTTAATGAATTTTAATATTTATTTGTTTTATTTATTTAATTTAATTAGGAACTAAATATTATTTGTGTTGGTATTTCATAATCATTTTATGTCAATAATTCATTTTTAAAAATTATTGAAAAATTATTTTTTAATAAATTATACATTTTACCTTTGAAAACTATAAGAAAAATCTAGAATATAATTGTTTTCCATATCTAAATCCTAATAAATGTTAAAAGTAACTATGGTTCCTTTTTTGTATTCTTCCTTACAAAACTCTATATATGGGTCCCTATCATGGAATATTATCCCACTAACAATTAAAATTTTTACTAATATGAGATCTGATATTAATATTGTAATAAAATTGATTATTGATAAGATTCAAGGTCATTTTTCTGATACGATTAATGATTAACCACACTGTAATCTAATTTTTACATTACTCGCTTTAATTAATTTTAATTTCTATCAATAATATTTTTTTTTGTCAAAAATTATATTAATATTATTGAAATATAGATTTTATACTGATTCCAAATATATATATCAAATTTTCTAAATTCCACTAACAAATTGTGGAAAACAAGATTGAATGCTAATCATGGTTATGTAGAGAGAAAGCAGGTTTTTAAAGTGAAAATGTATAGTAGTTCAGTATATTTTAATATATAAATTAAATATAAAAATGATTCCAATGAACTCAATTAGATTAATAAATAAATAATTATTCTACATTGACATTAAAACTAATTTATTATTTATTTTGATATTAAAAATAATTTAGATGGAATTACAGTTCTCAACTAAAATTCAATATGTTTAACTATTCATCAAAAAATGAAACCTCGCAAATTAAATAAAAAAACCACCCTAATATAATATTTATATTATGAATTCGAAAATAAAGTTCATTTATAAAAAATTTTATAAATGGGAATAATTTAGTTTTCAAATAGGTTGATCTTTAAAAGGTGGTAAACTACTATTAGAAAAATATGTCTGTTAATTCATAAAATGGATTTGTTCTTACCATATGTTAGTCAAAATTATTTGATTAATTTTAAAATATTATATTAAATATAGAAAAAAAAATTCATAAGTTATTTATCCCATTTCATAACCTCCAATTTAAAGACTATGAGATAACTTTTAAATTAATAATAATAATATTGACACTCGAACTTGTATGTAATATGAGCTAACTCTGTGATGGGTGTAGTGTAATATTAACATGATATTATGTCTATGGAAAGATAGAAAAAAATAAAATTCATTATAATATGGAATTATTTTAATTTCTGTTGGAGTTTCATTCTCCTAAAATTAATTAGATTGCATCCTCACAATTCAATATTTATTTGAATAATTGAGGGAATGATATTTGAAAATAAAATGGATGAAAAAACAAGATTGGAAAAGGGATATCAACTATAGTGACCCATACCTAGAAGGCCTTGAGCTAGTGTATGCTATCAATATAGTGGTATGATTATAATGGATAAAATCAAAATGGAATTATCTCTTTAAAAATATTAGAAAGCCATATTAAACAAATGAAACAGATATTACATTGGTAAATATATAATAAAACCATTTTATATAATAAAATAAAATAAACTACATCCTTGAAACCCATTCAATGAATTTCTATTCATAACATGGGGAAAGGAAAACAGAATAAGGTTGGGGTCAAATGCTGAGAAAGGGTAAGTAAATTGGGAAAAATAATGAATCAATGATATAAATAATCATGGAATGGTAAATAACTAATAATACCTACTATTCAAGGAACTAGATAAGGAAAAATCAATATTGAAATAAATGAAACTGAAACAGATACCATTTAATTAATGAATAGAAAATTAAACGTATCTATATATATATTGATGAAAAATATCATTGATGAATAATAACTAAAACTAAAGGTAGTAAATTATTAATTATTGGACATCATGATTCCTAGTTACAAGGATCCATTACATTCAAGTCCTTTTAGATAATGGTTTATCTATCAGGTAAAAACCCTTCTATATTGGCCATATATTTCTTCTCAATAGACAACCAATTCATCAAAGAAGTATCTATAACCAGGACCCACCCTTGTCATACCTTCCCAAGGAGTTCCTCATATATAATAGTAATTTTAAATAATAAACAAGATGCCTTATAAAATATCTGTATTGAATGAAGGATACAGATTTATCAATTATTCTGTAGTTAATCACATATCTTAAAAGGTAATTCAATATGTAAAATGTTATATTGTTTAGATAATAATAATATCAACCACACGAAAATATAGACATTAAAGGAAATTTATAATAAAAAATTATTACCATAAGGTGATTGTTTCAAGAAAATGTTAATAATAAAAAAATAAATTTAGATTTCAATGACAATTAATAAGAACATTATTTATGAAAATAATCTTTCAATATTCTAAAGTATCTCTTACCAATTCAAAACATTTAAAATATTATCACTGTGAATGAATAAAATTCAACATATTTGAACATTAGATTAATGAGATTCATGATATAACACATCTTATGGAATTATAAATTCCATATAAAATATAATTGGATCATAAAAACCCCAAAGTCTTAATAAAATGTAAATTGAGTCAAAATATCATACCATCAAATTCATTTTGTTGTATGGTATTGATCCCTCTATATAGTGGGTTGAAATGTGTTAGTAAATTTTAAAATAACAATTATCATGTTTATAATATCATATATTAACTTCTTATTGTATTTTATTACCAGTCTGTTATCACTCATTCATTATTTTAACACTTTTGGGTGTTAATTTCAAATCTTTTTCAATTATGTTATTACTTGTTACGTATAGTTCTCATTAGTTAGATGTTGGTTTCATAATATAAATTGTATAAACCAAAAATTAATAATCATATATAATCAATATATATTTTTATAATAATTTATCATATTTGAATCTAGGAAATGAAATACATCATTTATGGAGACGGTAGGCCACACATATACATGAAGACTACTTTCATTTCATTGTCATATTACAAGAATGAAAATTAATTGATATATATTTTATAAATAAAGTAAAATATCTACTTAATATTTGTCATATATGTTTATTAATATCGTCTTTAATACATTCCATGTATATCATGAACCGATCATATCATATTGGTGATGTGGTAGTCCACACTTCCACAAACAATGTTATCATATTTATGAAAACTTGAATGCATAATAGTATGTGTTATAAAAGAATTAATAAATCATAAAGATATTATAAGCATTATATATGTCATATATATAAGTAGGTTTTTCATCATAATTTTCAACATGAAACGTTGTCAATGTAAAATAAACAATCATTGTTTAGTGAGACAGTTGTTCACCGTACAAAAAAAATAGTATGTTTGTTACCCATTAAATAGATGTGTGTGTAATTTTAGTTCAAAACCATATCATAATAACATAGTAGTATATTGGGGATAATGGTTTCATTATGAAATCATGAAATAAAAAGATATAATGGTTTGGATAATGGATATAAAACTAAAAACTTACATATTTTTGTTACCTCTATATCGGGTAACACCATTTTCATTACACCAAATAAATTCCATGGGTTGATATCTGATCAATATTAGTCTTCTAGTATTTGTTGATGTATGTTGATGTACTATCTATTTATATCATTCTATATCTAATGTTCATTTATAGTTGTGATTAAGGGGTAGTGTTTTTTCATATTTATGGTGGAGTGGGAGTGATACTCTTGTAAATTCAAAAATTTATTAATTAATTAGAAATACACCATACTCAAATTAAACTAAAAAGGAAAATTAAAAAGATTAATGGGATTTATAGTAGATTAAAACATCCTACACAAAAAATGTATGTTCATTTTAAAAACTGTGTTCCTTAATTTCTATGATTATTCAATTTAATCATTTTAGTCATTATTAAAGCATAATTTTTCCAACCTATGTAATTTAATCATTAAAACTATTATTAATGAATATTTATTAGAAAATATAGATACAATTAATTTTAAATATTATATATAATTAATAAAATTAAAATATCATTTGTTTTGAAGATTTATTTTAAAACTAGTGCATGTGATGTACTAAAACACCACTTAAAATCGGACAATGTTAACAAAATTTTTATAATATATGGGTAAATATGTAAATTATAAATGATAAATTGGTAAATTAGTATATCATAATTACTATTTATTAAAGAGTTAAAATTAATTAGTATAATAGTGTATTTTTAATAATATTAGGTCATTTAATAAAATATCATTTATTATAAAATAACATTAATGTCAGACATTTATATTTAATTTTAATGTTAAAATATAAAAACAATACTATAATTCAAATTTTATATTTTTAATGTTTTATAACATGATTTAATTAGGTAAAAATTAAATAAATAATGATAAAATTTCAATCAATTATCTTCACTTTTAATATTTATAGTATCATTTATTTTAGTTTGGTACTAAATAATCACTACGTCAATGTTTCATAAGCTTTTGAGTAACTAAAACGTAAAAAAAGTTATTTATAAATTTACATGATTAAAATAACCCATTTATCATTAAAAATGATGTGTATAGCTAAAAATATTCTTTTATTACATATATCAATGTGTCATTAATTTTTGAGGTATGATATGTTTCCCTCTGTCTTTTTCTTTAATTAACATTTTATATAGAGAAATTTCATTTAATAATTTCCCATTACCCAATAAAATTATACTAAAATATGGAAATGTTCTATTTAATGGTATCCAATAGATTTTCCAAAATTTTACAAGTAGTTTTGGTCCTTAAGAATGACATTTAGTCCCATATTAATATTAATTATACCTTAATCAGACTAATTAATTTTCATAAATTTCACTAATAATTTATGTCAAAAATTAAGTTAATATTATTAGTCACCAAATTATTTACTGATTAAAACCATGAAATTCTATTTTTCAATATTCAAATCTCCTAATTTGGAAAACTAAGATACGCTAATCCCACACATGTTGTAAGAATGTTGGATTTTAATGTATGAAAGTTAAAAAGATCTATATGTTTTGATATATAAGATCAATATAAAAATGATTCCAATGAACTAAATTGTATTAATATATATATAATTGATCTATTTTAAATTTAAATAATATTTAATATACAATTTATCATTAAGGATTATTTATATGAAAAGGTAGTTGTTTTTTTAAAATTCACTATTTTTTAGTTGTCATAGAAAAATGTAACTTCCCCAAAAATGAAAAAAAAATAAACTTAATCTAAAATTGAATTTATTAATTTAAAGATATTTTTATTATTAAAATGAATATTTACAAACTTCCAAATATTAATTCTAAAATAGTTGTTCCAATAAAAGGCTGTAAAACCTAGTCTTTTATGTAACATGAGAAAACATAATTTAGTGTGTAGAATAATATTAACATGGTGTTTCATATAAAGATATGAAAAAATAGTTATTATAATATGAGAATAATATAATTTCTTGGGGTGTTACATTATATCACCATAATAAAATTTCATCATCATAATTTAAACCGGATCTTAGTAATCAAGGTATTGATATTTGAAAATGATATCATTTAAAAACCCACATCATGAATATCCTTAATAACATATCTTATTATTGAGAGATAAAGGAAAATAAAATGGTCGTGTAACTAGGTTCAATAGTAGGATAACATTTTTTGTAAATGTAAACATTTTTCTAGAGGAAAAATCTAATAATCATGTTTTGTCAAAGAGTGCTAGATTACAAGGTTATGAGAAATTTAACAATTAAGAGACCGAAATCTGTGATGATCTAAGGGGCCATTTGATTAATCTAAATGAATGTAATAGTAAATTTGTTTTGGATTCATAATCATTTTTTATGATGTGTAGAATTATTTCACTCTATATAATATATAAAAATGTACATGGTTTTTTTGATATGAACATTTTTATCCTTTTGTAATGCCTTGAACTATTTCAACACCATATCATAGAACAATATTCATCGTATAGGGATGTAGTATATCTATATCTAATACTATATCCAATTTACAACTTAAACCATCTCATAAATGGTTAATCATTCAAAAAGATTATAATTCAACACTTTATAAATAAGGTCATATAATTTCTAAAATGATTTTATCATTACCCTTTAATCAACATGAAGAAACTCTAAATTTTTAAATTAAAACATGTGAATATCATCACCATGTCTCCCTTGGAAATATGGAAATAACTCGAATCATCATAAATAAATATTTCCAATATTATTTCTTCCTTATTTCCTATATAAGAAACACTTTATTGGATATTAACCTTAAATCCAAAAGTGTTTAACATCCATTAATGATAGCATAGACCATTTCTTAACAAGTAGTTAATCCGTTACATAGTAGTAATCACTTTCACCCATCAATCAATTCATTATAATTATATTAACAACATGAACATATTAAAGGATTAATTTTCCCCAAATCATGTTTTTCAATAGAAAATAATTCTATAGAATACATTTTCTTTGTAACATTCAACATATGATCACAAATCCTTTATAAAAAAATATTACAATATAATCCTTAATTTTTTCATTGATCATATGATGAGATCATAATTAATAAAATAATTCCATAACATTTTTTTTAGATCTAAATACATAAGTTCATCAATCA
Source organism: Viscum album (assembly GCA_963277665.1). Taxonomy (NCBI): domain Eukaryota; kingdom Viridiplantae; phylum Streptophyta; class Magnoliopsida; order Santalales; family Viscaceae; genus Viscum; species Viscum album. The sequence continues at coordinate 61,744,657 of OY728165.1, read as the reverse complement.
TTCCACTTTGGTTGTGTTAATTACATATTATTGGCCTAGATCCCTTGGAATTTATGGAGTTATATTCCTCAGATGGTGGGGGAATTAGTTTTCATAGTGCCCCATATTATTGACGTTTTAAGACTAAATAGAAATATTTTCCTTATTCCATTTTCATTAATTTTCTTACAGAGATCTCTATCCATACATATAATATACTCCGAATCATTTCAAGAATTTACCAGGGTGATTCATTCCACAATTATCACATGTTGGAAAATCATTCCTTCCTATAATCTTCTTTGATTCATTAAATTTTCCATGGTGTTTAAAATACCTCTTATTCTCTTAGTTTCTGTAGAATATATTGATCCTAGAAAATTAATTCTCTATCTTAATGGAACAAAAATCTATTTCTATATATAATGAAAAATTCTATAAATGAGAAACCCATTGAATATCAGGCTTATTAAATTCTATGACATGGTCGATATTACACTCTATTATTCATATATAATCTATAACACACCTGTATAAATTTTTAATTGTATCTTCATAAGGAACAATACTATTTTTTTCTTTATGATATAAACAATTCTTTTAATCTCAATTTGTTAATCCAAAGGGAAATATTTATCGATGAAAATTTCATTAAATATGCTATATTCCATGAGTTCAATTTTCTATTCATCTATGGATTGTGGATAATGGACCACCATTGACCACCAAGAATATACAGACAATAAAATTTATGTGTAACCACATCCTTCTCATGTCATTCTAAGGCTATAAATATCTTCTCTATAGACATAATCTATTTCTCATTCAATATTGGATTAGTAGTCACACTAATTTATAGGATCTTTTACCACATAATGTGATACAACATATGAGACTATCTCTGTGGACTACGTATCCAATTTGGGAATCATTTTGTATCATAACCAGACTAACATACCCAAATATATCCCTAAGTTTCTTATCTCTAATACTAGCTACATTGACTTTCTCAGTAAGGAGAACTCTATATTGTCCATGTGTAATGATGCCACTATTCCTTTTAGGAATAATTTATAAACATTGAAATATACTATATTAGAACCAAATACAAAATTCCAAGTATGTTATAGCCCATTATATAAATACATGCATCATAAATTTTGAAATCGTAAACATTGGTTACTTAGTGGGCATCATTTTTTAATCCGTCATAATGGTAGGTAAATAAAATGTGAAATATCCAAATAATACCCCCATGAGTTTCAAAAAAGGGGATAAATAAGAACAAATTTCATGTAATTGTTTTCAAAGAATCGAGCCCTTAACACATTCTTGGTTTTATTACTCCTACGTATATATGTTCAAGAACCTTGTCCACATGTAGTATCCAAGCATAGATGTATTTATGGGAATACAAATATAATATAAACCTTTCCTAAAATTATAGGATGTTCTTATATACTAATATTTAAATACTTTATTATGGTTATCATAAATAATCAACGTTTTCAAAATCTAAATTCCATGGTTGTTGATAAACCTCCTCTAATACTAGCTATAATGACGTGACCCTAGAGGAACTGAAGATGGTGTTTGTTATCAATACATTTTCATGATTATAATGAATGAAATCCTGAGGGGATGAGTACTTTATATGTCACTAAAATCCACATTTCATACATTATACACATAATACATAAAAAAATATAAAATACTAATATGACAGATAATAAAATGATGTAATTTCATCCTCTAAACTCATTGAAAGGATTTCTCTTCATAACCTAGAAAAATGAATCATAATAAGGGTCACACCAAATTCTCAGTATGGGTATGAAATGTGAAATAATAAATAAATAAATGATATTAAATCATCATAGAAAGTGAAATAATAGATAACACATTCCATTCAAATAAAATAAAAAGGAAAACTCACCATTTCACTGTAAGAAACTGAATCACATTAAATTTTATAGATGAAATTGAAATTAAATGTATCCATAGATATATTGAATAAAAATTTCATGGACGTATAATAACTGAAAATAAATGAGGAAAATGATTAATCATAAGATTCCATGTATCCTAGTTACAATGAACCATATCCATAGACCCCTTTAGATAATGTTTTTTCTATTGGTTAAAACGCATCTATTTTGACTAACAATTTTGTCTCATGATACTACTAGTACATTGAGGTGTTATCTATAACTGATCCCCTCTCATGTCATACAATTCCAAATATTTCCAAAATTCTAATAATAAATTTAAATATTAATGAATATTCATTATCAATTGTCTATATTGATTGAAGGATATAAATTTATCAATTATTCCCCAGTTAATCAAATATCATTCAATGTAATCTTTGAATGTAAAATGATATCATATTTAGGAATTAATAATATCCATCATATGAAAATATTGATATTAAAGGAAATTTTAAGGTAATAATTTTTACTATAATGTTCTTCTTTTTATATAATGTTATCAATCACAATAGGAAGTGATATTTTAATGAAAATCATTAAGAAAATTCTTGAGGAAGACAATCTTTAAAAATTCAATGGTTCCCACACAACATTGAAACATTTAAATAAACATCTCCATGATTAATAAAAATAAAACATAGTGTATCATGAGATTAATGGGATTCATGATATAACATGTAAAATGGCAGTATAAACCTCATATAATCTCTAATTAGTTCATAACAACAAATAAGTCTCAATAGAAATTAAATTGAGATGAATTCCTATACCATAACCTTATATTTTTTGTGTGATAATTATCCTCGTGAATAATGGTTTAAAATATGCCAATAACTTATATTACAACCATAATCGTGTTTATATTGTCATATATCAATATCTTATAATATTTTTGTACCCATTATTCAATACTATTTCAAAATTTTAACAATTTTAGTTATTGATTCCCTATGATTCTCAAGTGTTTTTTAACGTGTTACATATTGATCTCAGTAATTAGATCATGGATTCATCATATCTAGACTGTAAACCATTTATTAATCAATATATATAACCATTATATTTGTTTTTAGAATAATCTATAATAGTTGGATATGGGAAACATTGTGCATCGTTCATGGAGGCGGTAAGCTATACATACGCATTAATGATAGTTTATTATATTTATCATCTTAAAATAATGAAAACTATTTGATAAATATGTAAATTAAAAAAAATTATGATACATATTAAATATATTTATAATATTTTTATTAATATTATCCTTAATATGTTCCATGTATAATTTAAACAAATCATATCACATTGAGGGGATGGTAGTCCACACATCCATAAGTGATGTTATCATATTTACAGAAAATGGAATATTAGAGGTACATATTATTTAATAAATCAATAATAATAAATATATCATTAATATATTATATATATAATATACATATATATGTGTAGTTTCCATCATAATGGACACTTTGAGAGGTTGAAAAGATAAAATAAAAAATCATCATTTCATGCGTTCACAGAAACAATATGTATTATTCACATTAGATAGAAGTGTGAGTAACTATATGAATAAAAAATATAATAAAAACACCATAGTATATATAGGATAATTTTTTTTTATAAGGGCATGAAATAAGAGTATTTGAGGGATTGGAGAATGGAAATAAAACTAAAAATTTTAAGGATGTTTTTTACTTCCTATACTGGTAAATTTTTTTGTTTGCACCAAATTTTTTTCTTGGATTGATTTATGAAAAAGTTGAGGATTATATAACAATGATATATATGTTAAAATCTATTTTTTGTTGATAATTTTTGATCCAATGTGGCTTTAGATGTGTTTGTAAGGGGTAGAGTTTTTTATAATATAGGCGGTGTCACTCTAATAAACACAAAAAGTAATTCATTAATCGGAGGTTTAACATATATAAATTTCATCCTAGAAGGAATATTAATGGATTAATAATGAATTATGGTCAATTAAAACCTCATCCACACAAAAATATCAACCTTTTAATAATTTATTTCCTTAACATTTCGTATTCCCCTATTTTATCATTTTGGTTTTCATTAAAGAAAATAGTTTTCTAACATAAGTAATATAACCATTAATACTTAAATAAAGTTATATCTTATAATAATATATATATCAATTTAATTATTATATTATTATCTAATTTATAAAATGAAAATCCCTAATGGTTTGAAATTAATTTTAAAACAAGTTTATGTGACTTTCGAAAACACTACTTTTTCCCGAATCATATTGACAATGTTTTTCTAATATATGTGTCTATATGTTAATTATAAAAGATATGATGTTCCATAAATTGAAATTAGTTTATATATATTGACATATAAATATAAATTTGAAGAATATTGTATTTTTATTATATAATTATAATATAATATAATATCATTTATCATAATATGATAATATTGTCAATTGGACATTATTATTATATTTTAATTTGAAAGTATCTAAACAATATTACAGTTTATATATATAAGTATTATAGTCTTATAATGTGATTTATGTAACTAAATAAATAATTAATCACAATAATTCAATCAATTCACATAATTTTCTATTTATATAGTATCGTTTATTTTAGTTAGTTAATAAATGATCACTATGTTTGTGTTTTTTAAGTATTTTATATAATTAAACTACATCTATATTTTTTAACAAATTATTTTGATAAGAATAACCCATTTTCCATTAAAATCATATTTATAACTGAAAATATGATGTTTGGTACATATCTCCATGTTTTGTAAATGTAAAAGGAAATGAATGTTTTTTGGTCTTTTCTCCTTACATAAAATTTTATATAGGGAACATCCATTTAATAATTTCCCAATAACCCCTGAAATTCGAACCAATTTGGGAAATGATAGAATTTATGGAATATAATGGATTTAAGAAATGTTTATATGTCATTTTCATCTTTATTATTATTGTATAGTCCCTTATTAAACATAATCTTACCTTAATCATAGTAATTAATTTTAATCACATTCAGTAATATTTTTGGTAAAATATTATTTTCATCTTATTAGGCCTAAAATGTTATACTCATTACATATATTTTTGTACATATTTCAAAATTAAAATCATAGAATTTGTAAAATTAAAATTAACACTAATCCCCCACGTGTACTAGAAATCAGGTATTTAAAGTAGAAATGCCCAAAAGTTCATTATGTTTTTTAAACTAATTTTACTATTAAAATAATTCCAATTAGCAAAATTGGATTAGTTTATGAATAGTTTATCTACATTGGCTTTAAAAAATATATGATATACTTTATTATTAATAAATATTTATTTTAAATGGTTGTTTTTTACTAAAATATAGTTTTTTTTAACTATTCATAAAAAATTGATTCTTCTTAGAAAAATACAAAATATTTAAAATAATATAATTTTCACATTCTTAATTAAAAAATGATGTTTATTTTAAAAACAACAATTTGTAATGTTACCAGAATTTAGTTTTAAAATAAGTTCTCTATTAAAAGGGGTAAATAATATTCTTGTGGGTAACGCAAGCTAACTAAGTGTGGTGTGTAGAGTAATCTTGACAAGGTGTTTTGAATAATGAGTGATGAAATTACTTTTAATTTAACATGAAAATATTTTTAATTTATTGGGTTGTTAAATTACCCCCACAATAATAAAATTCTATCCTCAAAACATTAACATTATCTAAGTAATCAAGGAATTGGTATTTAAAAATATTCTCCGGGAGAATCCCTCCCAATGATAAGAGTTAATAACGCATCTTCTTAATAATAGGTAAATGAGATTAAATGGTCACATTACTAGGTTCCCTTGTAGGATAACATTGGTGGTAAATAGAAAAATGGATAAAGTGAAAAAATCTAACGATTAATTTTTGGTGGAGATTTGTAGAGAACATGGTTAGCAGAAATTTTACAAAAAAAATTCCTAAAAAATCTCAGACTTTAGAGAAAGGTGGTCTTGGCATAAAAAATATCAGACTTTTTAATGATCCCTTTCAAGCAAGACTCGCCTGGAGGTTAATCCATTACAATTGTGAATCCATTACTTTTCTAAAAAAATATTTCTCATGAAGTTGAAGATGGGAAATTTGAACTTCATTAATTCTTTTGCAAATATTATGAATAACTCTAGATGGTCAGTTAGCAAGCACTACTCCCTGAACTTTTGTCTAGATAATTAGTCCTTCACTCCCTGAATTTAAATGATATCTACTTATTCTCTTCCAGATAATCCAAATACTTCTATAAAAATTTTATTCCAGTTGGTTTCTACAATATTCCTGATAACATCATCCATGTGATTTATAACAATACCTTCACGAACTATGAGGGTTTACTTATCTGGGAGCCTACCCATAATGGTATTCTTGATTTTAAAAGCCTCTATAACCACAATTTTTATAACTCTGATCATGATTTTTGTTGGTAAAAATCATTTGACAAACCCTGGATTAAACCCTCAAGATTTACTCAAGTTTGGAATCTCACCTCTAACCGTGTCCCCACCATGGTCGGTCTTCAGTCTTTTGGGGTCCAACTTTTCTCCAGGTGTTCCTTCTATCATCACCACAGAGAAGATACTAACCATCTATTCATATATTGTGCTACAGATTCTAATCTTTGGAATTATATTGCTGACATTTTTTATTATAGTTAAATTCTCATTGATATTATCAGCTTTCAATTAAAATGATGTGTGGATCTACATCTCTCTCAACAAATCAAAAACCTCTTCATCATAATTGTTTCTAAACTTCTCCATGTGACCTGGTATGATAGAAATTCTATTCTTCACAAAAATTACTCACTAAATCTTAATGTCGGTCGGATGCAAATTTTCATTGCAATCAAGGAGGCTACTTCGATACAAAAATATCATTGTGACAACACTGTTAGTGACTTTGATATCCTTCGTTGCCTTCAGATTGATGTGCTTTATAGACATCCAAGGCACACTTTTGAAGTTTTTTTTGCAAACCCCGCTCCCAGGATGGATCAAATTGAATATGGATGGTGCTTCCAAAGGAAATCATGGACCCACGGGATGTGGTGCTATCTTCAGAAACTACCATGGTTAGTGACATTGCTGATTTTTTTGCGGCTATGTATTGCTTCGTCTCTAGAGGTGGAAATGATAGGGGTAATATTTGGCATCACATTTCATAAGAAAAGGGGCTGGAATAATATTTGGATTAAATGTGATTTAACCACTATAGATCATGCCATTTGGGGGGGGGTGTGGTGAATGTTGGCTAGACTCTGACCACCCGATGGATAAAATACCTTGATTCACTTATCGGGTTTAAATTCATTTCCACGCATGCCTTTCGTGAAGCAGACATGGTTTCTGATGGTGTTTCTAACAAAGGAATTAACCAGGGATTAACATGGAAAGAAGAATTACCAGTTGATTTTCTTCATATTTATGATATATATTGTAAAAAATAACTTATTTCAAACATAGGAAGGTCTAAATTAATTTTCTAATAAAATGTGTCTCGGTCATTGACTTATGCACCAAAAAAATCTATAAAAAATATCCAAAGTTAAAACTAAACCATTTCATAAATAGTTAACCTTTCCATAATATTATGATTCAATAATTTGGAAGTACGTCACTGAATTTCCAAAATTATACTATCAATGGACATTAATAAATATAAAGAAATATTAAATATTAACATTAAAAATACGTGAATACCTTCATCATGTATCCTCTTAAAATATGGTAATAACATGAATCACTATAAAAACTCCTTGGAAACATGAATTTATCCATTTTCCTTTGGTAAAGAACATGTTATTGGATATATTCCTTAAATCGAAATTATTTTAAACTCCATAGATGGTAGCATACACCACATTATTAAATGTCATTAATCAGTTCCAAGGTAGTCATCCCTTTTCCACATTAATCATTTCTTCATCATTATCTCAACATCAGGAACATATTAATGGAAGTCCTTCCCTCAATCATGTTTTTTCATAAATGTCTATCTTTCTATTTTATAACTTTTCTTGGTAAAATTAAACATATGATCCAAAATACTTAATGAAAAATTATTTTAGTTCAATCATTACATTAATAATAAATCATATAATGGGAGCATAATAAATAAAAGAGTTTTACAATATATTTCATAAATACAAATAAATAATTGCATTAATAATTCCACTTTGGATGTGTCAAAAACATATGATTGAACTTGACACCTTGACTTATTTAGAGGTATATTCTCTTGATGTTTGGAAAAATTAAATATAATGGTGATTCATTCCACAGTTATTAGAAGTTGTAAAATCATTTCTCCATTATCATATTTCACTAATTCCCTATTTCATGGTGTTCAAAAAACCAATTCTTATATTTCTTTCCCATGAATATGTTGATTTTAGAAAATTCCTTCTCTATATTAATGGAAAATAACAATATTTCATTATAAAGTGAAAAATTATGTGAAAATAAAACCCATTGATTATTTTGATTAAGAACCTAAAATAAGTGGTTAATCATGAAATTCATGTTGGGTATATAATACATAGAATATCCAAATAAACTTATAAATGAAGCTTCATAATCTCTAACACTCTATTCTTTATTTTTCTATATTGTAAGAAACATTATCTTTATCTCAGTTTTATAGTCATGAGCGATGTATTTATCGAACAATATATCCTTGAATTCTATCCATTCCATGTGTTCTATTTGTCCTTCCTACCTAGTATTCTATATCAAGGCCCAAATTTGATATGCATCTCCATGAATAAAGTAGAATGATTGTGTATCCTTTTCCTTTTCATTACATTCAAATGTTCTAGATATCATCTCAAGTGTCTTAATCTATTATTAAATTACAATTGTATTTTTCGTCAAAAGAAATGACGGTGTCTTCGGATGCATAAAATTATTCAGAAATGAAGATTATCTATATGGAATGGGTTTCTCAATTCATCCAGGGTTATTTATCATAACCTGACTAAGCTTCCCTTCTATATCGATAAAATGTAAATTATAATACCAGCTACATTGTATTTCTCATTAGGGAAACATCTACATTTTATATTTGTATTGATACCATTTTTCATTCCATTCAACACTTTTAATCAATGTAACACACTATATTAATTAATAATTTAAAATTCCAAATATTTTATTTCCCTTAACATAAATATAATCATTATAAATCATCAAATCATAAATTTTCATTACTTTGGGTCATCATTTTTGTATTCCATCCTAATTATATGTAAATAAAATGTGAATTATCCTAAGAATATCCCCTAGGAGTGTCAAACCAGGTGCGTATTAAGGCCAATTTATGTGTACCAGGTTACCCCGAGTCAGGCCCACAACACCTAGTTAGTGTTACTACTCCTTGGTACAAATGTACCAGAACCACGTCAACAAGTAGTAAGCAGACATTGATTTATTTATAGGAATACCCACATAATATATATTCAAAAAAAAATTCATTATGTTATTCTATGCTCATCATCAAAGAAAAATGTAGGTTTATATTCCAAAATCTATGTTGTCTAAATCCAGTTTTAAAGGATGTTTATAACCTCCCTCCGATATGTACTGTAGCCACCCAACCCCATATGGCCTAGAGTCGGTGTCATATGTTAATACATTGGCATGATTTTGAGGAATCAAACCCCAAGGTAGTGACCATTTAAGTATTATGGGAAAGAAATATTGCATACAGGATACCCATAATACATTGGGAATTATAAAATAAAAACATGGTAAAAAAAAAATTGTATCCATGGAATTCATTTTATGGACTTCTCTTTATATCCTTGGGAAAGTGACCCCAATAAGGATGAGAAAAAATGATCGATAAGGGTAATGAAAGTGGAATTAATATTTAATCAATGATAATATATCAATATTATAAGGTAAAAAAATGTTATAACATTCTATTCAAATAACTAGAATATGAAACATCAACAGAGAAAGGCAAGAAACCGAAAGAAATTACATTTAATCGATGAAAAAATAATTATATATATATATATAGATTTGTTGACACAAAATCTCATAAAAGAATAATAACTAAATATAAATGTGGAATATATTTAATTATTGTATGCCATTTTTACTAGATACATGGAACTATTACCTTCAATACCGTTCACAAGATAGTTTTGATATTAGTTAAAAACCCATCTATTTTGGCAATGTATTTCATATCCTCAGAATACAGATTCCTCCAAAGAATATATACTACCAAAGAACACCCATTTATTACCTATCTAAATAATAAATCATAACTAATAATAAAAATTATAAATATTCATTATCAAACATTTGAATTAAATAATGAATACATGTTTTTCAATAATTCACCTACTAATTAAATAACTATCAATGTGAATAATGTTTGTTTATATAATTTATATTATAGAAAGAGTATTATTTATTATATAAGAATATGAATATAAAATTATATTTACAAAATAATAATGACAAAAATAATGTGATTTTTTCACGAGAATGTTAATGATAAAAAAAGTGGAATTGAAAAGATAATCATTTAGAACATTCATTAAGAGAATATTAATTAATAATTCTAAAGTGTCACATACCACATGGAACCATTTAAACCATATAATACATGATTATATGATATTAAATGATATATATAAAATTTCATATCAAATAAATTAATGAAATTACAAGTCAATGTGTAGTATATATATAATAAAACGAGAATTTTTGTATATTAATAACATTCCCTCAATGTAGAGAAAATTGAGATGATATCCCTTACCTTGAACATTCTTTTGTGATGGGGTATGAATCCTCATATATAATGGTTTAAAAATTATACTAACTTATACCAGATCTATGATTTTGTTCATAATATCAAATACTATATTCTTATAATATTTTATTACTCATTTGTAAACACTGTTTCATTATCGTAACTATTTTGTGAGTTAATTGTCTAGTATTATCATGTATATTTTATCTTTTATTAGATTTTATAATTAATGGGATAATGGTTTCAACATATCCAGAAAGTAAATCTTGACTAAGTTATCATATATATTCAGTATAATTTTTTATAATAATCGATAGTAAATGGAGATAGGAAATGGAATGTACAGTCAATGGAGACGGTAGGTCGTACATACCAATGAAAACTACTCTCATTTCATTGTTATATTAAAATAATATAAAACAGTTGATATAGATATATATTATTATTAAATTATAATATATTTTCAATATATCTGATATATATTTATTAATATCATCTTTAATACATTAAATGTATAATGTGAACGAATCATATCGCATTGAGGGGCGGCTGTCCACACTTTCACATGCGATGTTATCGTATTTACACAAAATGTAATGTATAGAGTTATGTGTTATAAAATAATTTAAGAAGCATAAATATATCTATAATATCATATATATCACATATATGTAGAGTTTCGATCATAATTTCCATCATAAGAGGTGTTAAACAGAAATTGAATAATCATCATTTTATGAGGTATTAGTTCACCGTAAACTAAAACAATATGTTCATTAACTGTTAGATGGATGTGTGTGAAAGTGTTGATCTAGAACATTGGATAAAAAAAATTTATTATATTTATTACACTATTTTGGATTTACAAATATTTAATATTATGATTTGAGTATTAGATAATGGAAATAATACTAAAAAGATTAAGTATATTTGTTTCCACTTAATCAAGATGCTCAATTTAATTTTCACCAAAAGGATTCAATGATTTTCATTATAAATATGTTTGGTATTCAAGGATTATGGAAGTTATTTTTCGGAGATAATTTGGTAGATCATGGTCGACCCAAAGTCATGATTGAGGTGTGAGTAAGGGGTATAGTTGTTTAATTTTTATAGTGGATGGGGCGTGACACTGTTATAAATAAAAAATGTATTCATTAATGGGTGGTATGTTGTACACAAGTTTACTCCAAAGTAGGAAAATAATGTATTAACGAGGAATAGTTTTCTATTAAATCCTCCACCACAAAAAATATATACATTATAATAATTTGGTTCCTTACCTTATTTGATTTTCCAATTTTATGATTTTGGTATTTTATTAAAACATATAGTTTTCTAACCTAAGTAATTTAACAATTAAGACTAAAATATAGTAAGATTTATTAAAAAAACAGATAAACTGAATTATTAATATGATACACAATTTATAAATTAAAAATACCATGTTTTTTGGATATTATTTATAAAACAACTGTTTTTGACCTGATAAAACACTTCCTAAACCATGTCAAATTTAAAAATATTTTTACACTATATGGGTCAATATGTTAATTAGAAAGATCAATTTCTCTATCAATATAGCATATTTAGTATTTATTAACACATAAAAATAACAAATAATGATATGTTATTTTTATTAATTTAAATATGTTAATACAATATCATGTAATGTAAAATAAAAATAATTAAAATTTTGTTATTTTTTACTTAATTTTAGATTCAAAATATTAAAAGAAATAAGAATTCAAATAGATTAAGAGTAAATTTTTGATACAATATGTAATAATCTATTATAAATAAATTATGACTATATTTAAATAAATTTATATAACTTTTAATATTTATAGTATTATTTATTTTTGTTAGATACTAATTTATCAATATGTTGGTGTTTCTTAAGCATTTTATTTTAGTAAAACATCTCTAAACATAGTTAATAAATTAATATTATGAAAATAAAACATTTATATTTCAGAAGTATATATATATCTTAAAATATGATGTTTATTAAATAATTTAATGTCCATAAATGTTAATGTTAAGGAAAGTTCCACATTTATCTTTTTTCTTTACTATCAATTTTATACAGGGTAGTTCTATTTAATAATTTCTCAATAACCCATAAAATTATAACCATGTGTGTATATGGAATAATTATTGTTATAAAATATCATTTTTACATGTTTCCCGGTCATTCTGGTCCTTAAGATTAAGGTTTAGTCCTTTATTATGATTAATCAAACATTAATCATGAGTATTAGTTTTAATCACTTTAACAATTATTTTGGGTCAAAAAGTAAGTTCGACTTAATAAAAAATGAAATGATTACAATCATGTATTCCTGTTTTTATAAAGTCAAGTCATATAAGTAGGAATTATAATATTACAGCTAATCCTACACATGTGGAATGGATGTAGGTTTTTCAAGTATAAAAATTCACCAATATTATAAGAATTTATATCTAATTTCAATATAAATTCAATTATAATGACCTAAATTAGAAAAACCTATGAAAAATTGATATATTGTTAATTAAATAATTGTTTGTCTTGTAATAAAACATTATTAATTAATTAAATGAAAATTACCTTTTTACAAAAATATAGGATTTTTATTTCATAATCCAAAAATCAAACCTCTAATCATAATAAAAACATTAACCAAGTGCTAATTATTACATTTTGAATTCAATAATTATGATTATTTTCACAATCAAATTTTATTAAATTTTGAAAACTAATTTTAATGAGGATGTTCTATTGAAAAGTAATAAGACCGGGTATTGTGTGTAATAAAAGCTAAATCAACGTGGTTTCAAGTGTAAGATTAATGTGGGTTTTCATATTAAGTGAGAAAAAGAATATTTACACAAACATGAAAATATATTAATGTCTTTTGGTTTTAATTTACAATGATATCACTAAAAAAATGTACATATCACTGTGGATTATTACTCAACATGGATGAACATCATCCATTAGAAATGAATAAATCTAAAGGGGAAAATACATAGAAAAGAATAAAAAATTAGAAACTATGAAATATCAAGGGTGATCCTCAACATTGTGGATCACCAATAGTTAGTTAAAACCTATAATGAGGTAGTTCTAAATGAATGTATATGTCATTCTTAATAATCTATAATATGAAATAATAAGTGTGATATGTGACGGAAGTGTAGATTGAATAAATTATTTTGTGTGTCGATATATATTATTAAAATTTTGTTGTTATAATTATGGTCATTATAAATATATTTATTTATAGAAAGGTGATTGAAAATATATTAATTATCCATTTAACAAACTTTTTTACTGAAGTGTATTTCAAATAAACAGTAAATTTAAATTGATATAACTCTAATTGAAAAAAAAAATTCACCGTATAATATTATTAATATATATTTATCTATTAAATATAACTTTTCTTATTATTAATATTAAAAGATTATATGATATAAAATATGAAATAAAATTAAATGGGTAAATATCAATTGACTTGTAAAATTAGATTTTAGAATATAAATAATTTATTTTTATGGTATTTGTATAAGTTTATTTCATTTGAAATTATTATTTATTTTTTGCAAAAATTATTTTATTATTTATTGTATATTTTATAATAATATATTCAATTAACTCTTATAAAATATATTCCCCAACATATTAAAATTATTTATTTTATAAATTAACATCAAATAATATTAAAAATTAATAATGTTTCAAAATTTTATATTTCAATAAAATATGTTTTCTTTATATTTTTTTCATTAAAAATATATATTTTTCAAATGAATAATATAAATTAGATAATTATAATATAACATTTTAATCTTTGCTATAAAAAATTTATGAAAATAAAATTTTAGATTAAAATTAAATGAATTATTAATAAGTGAATTGTAAAATATTACATTTTAAAATAATAACATGGATATTATAAAGTTATTTTTTTAGAATATTGGATTATGAATTATTTAAAACTTATTATAATAAAGAAAACTTATATTTTAATATTTTTTAAATTTTATTGGTTTTTACTTTATAAAAACAAAATGTTCATTTCAAAACAGAAGTTGAATTTTTTGAAAAATAAATAATAAATTATACCATTAATATATTAAAATTTGTTTTTATCTCTTTAAAAAATTGAATGAAAAAAATTAAAAACCCATAATAATTAGTTTCAAATATTACTATAAGTATCATTTAATTTTTTTCTATAAATGATAAATTACCTAGGTAAAAACAAGTTACTCCATTGAAAACATTAGTAAAGAAGGCTAAATAATGAGTTAAAAGGTATAAATTTATAAACAAAATTTGAAATTAAGTTTTTGATTTGTTTATAATCATTATATATTCTATAACCTATAATTTCATAATTTTTTTTCCATTTTTAGTGAGATTTAAAATATATTATTGAATGGTTTGGGGTATCATCTCATTTCCACTTCTAAAATTGTATATCCTATCATTACTTATACTCATACAAAAGCCAATGTAGTTTTGTCAGAAATCATTCTAGGTCAAAAATAGACACTCATATCCACCTTAATGTTGTTCTTTACTTCTCACAAAACCATCCTTCAATGTTTTAGACTCAATTAAAAATGAAAAAATCTAAGTAGTGAGGTACATATGTGTGATTGTTTATTCTTATTTTTTTTAAATTACGAAGATTTTTTCTTAATCAAATTTATTTTAACTATATAAAAACATTGAAATTAGAGTCCTTTTTAGACTTATATTCTATTATTATGATGTTATAAGATTTATCCCAATTTACTTTTTTTCCAATGGAAAAACTCGAAATAACATTTTTTGTGCGGGAACTATCTCCTCAACAAAATGGAATTATTCATTTTCTATATTAACCATACAAGGATAGTAATAATGTTGAATTTTACCTAATAATTTTATATTGAAATGATATTTTATATTAAAAATTGTAATTAATGTTATAAATTCCTCATGATGTATAGAAAATTAAATCATCAAACATGCATATGTATAAACTACCACCTTAATAGGATGATTGAATCATACTTTTCTTTTCATAAATAACATAAATGGATGGTTATGAGAAATGGTTTTTATAATTAAATTTGATTTTTACGATTTAATTAAGTCAATTCCATATAAATTTAGATAACTTATTAATGATATCATCAATAAATTATCATCGTTATGCCAACCATTTAAAACAATCAAACTAATAGGGAAACAATTTTTGTGAATTTTTATAATACATTAATTCAAATAAGATATTTTATTTAACTATTTAAAGTACAAATATATCAAACAAATAAACACTAAATGATATATATATATATATATGTCACTATTTTAATGATATTTCAAAACAATAACCTTATTATAAACTATTTTACATCATATGGTCATGTCTGGGTCCATTTTACAACATCCAATGAAAATTCAATGATATTATGTATTGTTTGATTATGGAAAATAATAATTATTGGTATAAAATAATATTAATATTTATATGATTATTTTTTAGGAAAAAAATACATAAATATTTAAATAATTAATTAATAAAACCCCTTTCTTTTGTTAATAATCATTAAATAATCATATAATTAATTCCATTATCTAATTTAAAAAATAAAAAATTCATGAAAGGTAATTTAATATTAATAAATAATTTAAATTACTTTGTTAAATTATCTATAGTTAACTTATTCTTTTGAATGTTTGAGTAATATAAAGTGCTAACATTGTTCCTAAAAAACTAGAACAAACTATCGAAACTAAATACTCTAAATGTTTGAAAATTGAAAAAAAACTATCTCATATAGATGTTGAAAATGATTATTATAGAAAATGTTTAAAACATTTATATATTTATATTATTTTATGTTAGTATATTAATATAGTTTTGTTTTTTATGAGGATGTTAGAGAAAATTAATATAAGTAGAAATAATGTTATTGGGTTCATTGTCTGAAATTTTATTCTTATTATTTATTTATTAATGTCTATCATGATACCTTAAATATGGTTTGATTAATATCTAAATAATTTTTATCAACCTATTTAGGGGGTTGAAATAAACATAACGTGTAATTTATTTCAATTTCAATCGATTTAAAGGATACCCAACTTGAATGTTGTTTTGAAAAAACCACAATACTCAGCCCTTAAGGGTATTTTTCCAATAATATTTTATAATAAATATATTTTTTGAAATATATTCTACATAGTGATTTTTTATTATTTATATAACATAAATTATTTCAATTTTATATTTTTAGGGTTTTTTATTATCCCTATATATATTTTCTCCCCTTAAATCTAATTTTTCCCTAAAGTGTTTCTAGTAATTTAAACTGACCTAGAATTTTATTTTTATTTCAAAACCTACGTATTTAAATTTACATATTCCTTGGATAAATTTCTAAAATTTCCAAATTTATAAATTCAAAAGTGGTTATTTTTATTTTCGGATTCTTTATCTTTAACAAACACATTTTTATAATTTGTATCATTTTTTATGTGGGTTGTTTTTGTCATTCTTTATAAAAACAATTAATGTTTTTTTGTGAACACCTCTGTTTATCATCATGGTATTTTTCTACGATACATAGTTCGCAACATTTAATAATTTTATAAAAGAAGATCTTAACTCCCATAATATATAAAATATTTTATTTCTAAATTTTTTTCATAAGGCCACTGATGTTTTCTATTTAAAAATATATGATTTTGATGAAATTATTAACCTAAATATATATCATTTAATAGTATTATGTAAATAAAATATTCAATATTATTTTTATTTAATGTGATTTAGATATAATATTACTCGATGTCATTGAATACCAAACTATTTATAATTGTTTTATCATGTTTTAATTTTTAATGTAATTATTATTGATTTTAATATGTGTATCCATATGAAACCCATTATGATTTAATGGGTTCTTGAAGATGTGTTAAATGAAACCCATTTTATTTTTATAATTTTTATACATTATAAAAGTGAATTATTATAACTTTAATTTTTTCGGGAACATGTTTAATTTATAGGGACTATCTATAACGAGATAAGTGATTGATTTCAAGTGGCACTGATAATTAAAAATAATTATGGGTGGGGTTATATATCACCCAGGAAGGAATTTGTTTAATGTTTATATCTTATGATATAATTATTTCTGATTAATTTTTTTCCATTAATCATATTAACTATATGTGTTTCTCATAAATGTAATTTTCTATATAATAAGGTTTGTTCCAAGGTTAAATGATTTTACACAGTTTTATGCTTATTCTCATTACTATATTATATTTTAGGGGTCTCATTTATTGAATCATGATTCAACACCCTTTTGATTCATTTCTTATATGGAATCAATACATATTACATGATTTATGATCCATGATTTTTTTTTATGATTTTTATAATGTATTTTTTAAAAAATTATTACCATATCAGGTTCACTTATGATATTCAATTGTTAATTATTATTTTTACCATTACAAACATTTTGATATCAACCCATTCATATCATTCCATTTCTCCAGATTATGAAGATGAATAAATCATATGGTAATTTAAGAGGGAGTCTAGTGTTGTCTAATTATACTGATATTTTAAAAAAAAATTAATATGATATTTATGAGACTAATATCTATGTCATTAATCCTATCTGTCCTTAGGTAGTGTGACAATGATTGATGTGTATGAAATAAACCATTGATATATGTAAAATTTATGTGGTGTTAATATTTGGATTATCTATAAAATATTGGATTGATTCTGTGACCTATTCTAGGAAAATATAATTTTTGAGGCCCATATCCCCACAAAAGAATGAAAACACCATCTTTCATGAAAATATAGATAGAAAATTAGCACACTACTCTTTTTACTATATGATACAAATCGAACCATGTGAACACAAAAACACTATGTCTTCATCAAAAATATAAAAATATATATTTTTAGTTCAATAAATTAAATCCCATATTAATATAAGGGAAACCACTATCATCATTCTAGAATTCTATATTAAACCCAATATCATTAAAATAACTCAGACTGTTTCCTATCAAAACCCATCCATTTATTTTATAACATAACAATACCATCACACTAGTTCCACAATCCATAAAATATTCTACCAATTAAAAAACCCTCCCTTATTGTCACTATTTATATCTTCTTCATAGTAATAAAAATTATTCTAATTAACATATTGTTTTAAAAAACACCCTTTAGAGAATAAACAGTTGACTTTATAGAAAATTTTCAACATCACATATATTCGATAGGTTATTAAATCATGTTTTTTTAACTCAAAAATTTTCAATAGAAACTATACATCTAAATAATTTAATTCAATTCATGATTATTATATTAAAATATTTTTTTCACTAATAACAATAAATTGAAAAAACACATGTGTTTTTAAAAAGAATATATCTTAAAATTCTATTTAAAAAATTAATTTCAATATATTACAAGACATCCAACTTTTAAATTCATCTTAAATTTTACCAAAACAAGGTGTCCATTAAGTTATGAATATATTTTTCAAATATATACTCAAAATTTCATAAGAAATTAGACAATATTAAGAAAAAAAATACACAAACATTACAATTAATATAAATTGACACAAAATCAGTATACTCAAATCCAAAAAATAATGCCCTACAAATTCCACATTACTAATTCTAAAAACTCAAATTTAACAAATCATGCTTATAAATATATCAATAAAATATCCATTACTATGTTAATTTATTAACATGACTTATTAATTAAAAAAATTAGTAAATGTAATGAATATTAGTCATGCTTACAAATATAATATTTTACATGCTTCAACATAATTTTATCATGGAATCATGTTGTCCTAACCTGATCTAATTCTAAAAATTGTTTCCTCATTAAAATTTAAAACAGTTAAATTCAGTTCAATAAATATAATGTTGAATAAACCATGTTGTTAACATATTCTATTTTATATATGTCATTTAGTTTAATAGTATTTCATTAGTTATAAAAATTTACAATTTTAAATAATAAACTATCTATTATAAGAAAATATCAAAACATGTAATCAGTTTCAATATTATTACAGTTATTATCTTCTGTTTGTTTCGTGTGGAAATCCTAGCTTCCTATAGTTTCTTGTTAACACAAACCATATTGTATATATAAATTATATAAGTTAATTAAATAGTTAATCGAATGGTATATACATCGTTGTATATATAATTCAATATATAAATGAATCAACTCACAAAAATTGGGTAATTGTACACTAATAATACCCAGAGAAAGAATTAAGAATCTAAATAATATCCATAATATCCCTTAAACATAAAAATAGGTCAGTCATGAAAAATTAATCTCTTTGAAAATAATAATTAACTTTATTTATGTTATGTCATTATCTTAATCATAGATATTTTTTAATTATCTTCTCAATTCAACCACAATCGGAAACAAGAATGATAAATGTACGTCTCAAATCACAATGCCCCACAGAATTATCTCTAATTAGGAATTTTATAAGATCAATTTTTCTGGATCATATTAAAGACTACGTAAAACTTTTATTTCCTTGATGGCCTCCCCTAATAAAAAACCACCTTTTTCCAACTAACAATATTTATCAAATTGTCCCATACAATATTCATCAATTTGTAAAAATAGTATCCACCCTAAATATCATATATATATATATATGTATATATTCACATTTTCTTGGTTGTCCCCTGATGGGATCCCCTTCTAGTAATAATAAAATTATAATAATTACCCCCTTCTAGAGTTTTCATCCAAAAGTATTATGGATTGGGACAAATATTAACATTTTAAAACAAACAATTTGAGGCATGACCATCCTAAATCTATGTAACATATAAATATGACACCAAAAGACACCATAAAATAAAAGTATAATAATTTTAACCTGATATGTATAAATTTAATAAAGATACAATTATACAAAAAATAAACCATAATGATGAAACTCATAAGTATATGACTCTAACAACATGGTGAACCTCTAATATAAAAACTTCTTGCTTTATCTGTATATACATCCTAAAGACGAAGAAAATAGTTTATATATAGGGATGAAATGGAATTCATACTGTTGAGGATCCACCTTAAGAACACATATTTAAATATTAAAAATCACATTAATTCTTCTCTGAATAGACAATATAACAAATACACACCTATAAAGGGATATTTTTTACCTACTCTCACTAAGGCCCACCCACCTAAAATCACATTCACTAACAATATATTATCCAATAATATATCAGCAATGCACATCGCAACCACATTACAACTTTTTTTCACTATCATAACCCAATAATTACTTGTTTCTGATGCTTTCACTATAGAAACATTATGCACATAAAAAACATGGTGTGTGTGTTATGGCTCCTCTTGTTACCCCCATTATAACATTCCAATGGTGGGTAAAATGCATTACTTTTAATGGATATGTATTTTCCATGGTAGAAAATAGATGATGAGTTGGCACTCCCTCCATTAACGGACTATTCCATATAAAGATTCTCCTAGTTTGGGTCTCCCTCATAGATTTGATTTATGTTAATGAAACCCATTCACGGCTCCATATCTTTGTGGACAATAATTAATTTAAATACATTTATAGGACAGGAATGAATCCTTTCTTCAGATTTGATGGAAATGTGGATCACTTTTACGTATTTATGGACATGAGTAACATTTCTCACCTATACTCTTCCTTATAAGAGATGTTTTTGGGCATGATCCCCAAGAAATATCATGTCGATCATGAGTAATCTGATTAAAAAGGCATATGTTCTGAGTATTTTGCCTCAGGAATCATGTCCATGGAAAAAGGAATCAGATGGGAGCGGTTCATATCTTCATAGGATTTCGGCTCAAAAATATCAAATTTATAATTACTTGGAATTTAGGTCATGATTTTAAAATGTTGTGGAGATAGAGTGAGAATGATTAGAATTCCCTATGGAGTCTGTTTGAGGAGTTACATACCAAAGAGGGATCATTGTGAATGTTTAATGATTGGTTGGTTAAAATTTAATTAGAGGCATATATTGGGCGTTTTCCTATAAAGGGAGGATGTAACACAATGAAGGATGGTCGAAATTCCCTTGAAGGAAGAGCAAAGATGTCATCCCCTAACAGGGGTAACCAAGGCTTACTATTTATCCTCTAATAGGTGTCTGATATACCCAATATAGAAAAAAAGTATAAAAAACTACATAGTTCGATGGATAGTGTAGAGATTTTTCATGATATATTCCCAAGTGCCACAAGTAGGAGAGATGATGTGGATGGGGATTATGTATATAGGTGGACACGTTAGTTTTATGATCTTACTGGGATGTGGTGGTCCCATTAATGATCATAACAGATGTCGATCGAGTGGATATAATGAAATCAATTGATGGAACAATGTGTATTTACCACATAGTGGATTCCCACATATCTCTGTTTATTGGGAATCAAAGAACACATAGTTTGAGATGGTGGATTTGGGATTACACATGATAAATAAGCTTTTTGGAGTTTAGTGATTGGTCAAGGATTATACATGGAAACATTCATACGGGGACATGATGTGATTTTTTCATAAAGAAAAAAGCAATCCTGGGTAACCTGAGTATGATTGGTTCATCTGCTTAAAAAGAGGGGCCATTAAATTATATATTTTGGGTAATACTTGTAAGAGTTTCACAAACTGAAGACCATGTTTCATCATCACTACTAACCTCTATGAAAACATTTTTACTTCTTGGTGTGAAAAAAAATAGGATTCACTAGACCTGATGGTCATGTCGCGAAAGGTGAATCGACGAGTGATGGTGTGGCGATTACACATGGGAGATGCTTGAGGGTGATATCTTTTTTTGTAAGGATGATATCATTCCCTGTCAATCATTCCTATAGAATCCCAATAAGGGTGTGTGGTTGGGGATTACACATAGATGAGGCTCATTTGATATTATAAGTAGTAAGGATTTGGTTGTGGTTTACGTGTGGGATCTGCCCATGTTTTGTTATAGAGAAACAATGATGTTCCTGGGGGTTATGCGTGGGAGCTTCCTAAGTGTTTTTATAGAGTGTAAATGATGTGAATGGGGCTTGACCATGGAAAATTCCTGGGTGACACTATGGAATGTAAATGGTGTGGATGGGGCTAACGTATGGGAGATGACCAGCTTCCCCTATTGATTGGGAATGATGTGCTTATGGAACACATGAAAGCTTAATGCATATAAAAATGGTAACAAAATTGGGTGGATGTGGCTTATTCATGGGAGATACACATGTTAAACTATAGACTAGCAATAGTGTTGATCGGTATTAGGCCTGAGAGAAGATCCAGGGCCACTATGGAGAGACAATGCAATATACAGTTCCTATGCATGGTTACTGCACATGTTCCACTATGGAGCATAAAGGGTGTGCATGGTTCATATGTATGGAAGTTATTGAGATGATGTTGTGGAGTGGAAATGGATTTTGTGAGGCTTACGAGTGGGATCTTCCATGGATCTACCACAGATCATCAATGGTGTGGATGAGGCTTACATGTAGCAGTTTCCAGGGTGCCACTACAGTGCATCAATAATATGCACATGTCATACTCATGGAATCATCTTGCTTGACACTAGGCAGCATCAATGATGTGGATAGGGATTATGTGTGGGAGCTTCTTGAGTGTCACTTTTCAGATATAATAATCTTGATAAGGATTATGGGTGATAGCTACCTGGGAACTTCTACTGAGAAGCAATGCTACTAATACAACTTATGGGTGGGAGAAGACCGAGTTACACTACGGAGAGGCAATGGTGTTGATGGGGCCTATGCATGGAAGCTACCTATGTGCCACTGTAAAGAGGAAATGGTGTTTTTGGGGCTTACGCATTGAAGTTTCCCCAATGCTGCTATGTAGAGGTAGAGTTATGGATATTACAAGGACATTATAGCTACCCAAGTTCCACTATAGTTAGTCAATTTTATGGATGTGGGTTTTTTGGGAGCGTATAAGGTGCACTATAAAGAAACAATGATCTGTGTATTGGGGCTTACATGTGTAAGATACCTAGGTTTTCTATGAAAAAACTATGGTTGGGATAGATTTAGTTCATGTATGCTTCCTTTGTTCTATAATTGATCAGTAATGGTATAGATGTGTCTTACACACAGAACATTCCCAGGTGAATCAATGGAGCAGGAATGATGTGGTTGGGGCTTACGTGTGGGAGTGTCATGGGTGACAATTTGCAATGGCAATGGTGTGGACAAGGCTTATGCATGAAAGTTGCATAGGCATCACTATAGAGAGGTAGTAATGTGGAATGATCCAATACATGGGATTTTCGCTAAAGCTATTATATTTCAGAAATGGTGTGGATAGGGATTACATGTGGGAGACTCTTGGGTGCCACCATAGAGATGATATTTTGTTCATGGGGAAAATTAATTGAAGCTTCCCAAGTGACCTTGTAGAGAAATAATGAAGTGTTTGGGGCATATAAATGGTATATTACCAGGGGATTCTATGGAATATGAATGGTGTGGATGGTTCATATTTGTGGGAACTTCTCTAGTGCCTCTACTGTGTGGAAATGGTGTGAATAAGAATTACTCATTGAAGATGCATGTGGGATATAATAGAACAGAAATGGTGTGGATGAGGATTATGTGTAGGAGAATCCTATGTGTTGCTATGGAGTAGTTGAGGATTGTATATAGCTTAAACATGAGATCTTCTCATGTGCCGCTATGGAGTGAAAATTGTGTGGATGGGGTTTACATGATGGAGATTCTAGGGTGCCTCTATGAAGCATTAATGGTGCTGATGGGGCTTACAAATGGGAGAAAACCTATTGCAACTATGGAGTGGAAATGATATCAATGACGATTAAGATTGGAAAATGCAGGATAGCTACTATAGGGAGAAAATGGTGTTGATGGGGCTTATACACAGAAGATTCTCATATTGTCCTCCTCATGTCAGTCCATTGGGGAAATTAATTTTAATTCAAGAGGTAATATCATAGATTAACATCATGTTTAATAAAGGGGTGTGGAGGGATTATACATTGATCTTCCCATACAATATTCATCATGTCAGGCCATGAAAGAAATTTTTTCATGACATATAAGGCATCACATTGATGAGTGATAAGGTATTGAATTGATTAATTTTAGGTAATGAGGATTATGAAATTTAGGGGGTGGTACATATATGAGGTAGGCCCTTTCTAGTTCAACAATGCCAATGGAGTTTGTTGAGGGGTGTTTGAAGAGTTGCATGACAAATGGTTCGACTCAAGGAAAATGTGTAACTCGGGGAGAGAACCTGAACTCATTAAATGGGAATGAGACCAAGATGAGTATGGTGACTCAAGGAAATTCATGGTGTGTAAAGGTGTATCTTGAATCATATTAGTTTAGAGGTGGACGGGGGGGAATTGATGGAAAGATAAAAAAATTCAAAACATCGCCTGAATAGATCATGGTGTGACTCTATAAATTTCTTGGGGGATAGTGACTGTATTTCGGGGATAGAGATGATGTACAAGGGACCAAATCATAAGAAGATTCTCAAGTAGGGGTGCATCGACCCTGGTAGGGACTAGTAGGCATTGATATTGGAGCTTCGTCAAGGATAGGGATTCATGATAGATGTGGGTTCATGGATATCATGGTCTCATGAATGGTGGGTATTCATAGATCTAAGGGTCTCATAATGGATTCCTTGATTCTTAGGGTGATTTCTTCATTAATTATGTATTCTTCACGAAGCCTCATGTTCCTTAAATGACCTCCTTCCTTTCTGAAAAGAGTAGTCCTCTGATAATGGCATCTCCATTTTTGGTGGAGGCTCTTAAAAGTGAACAATATGTGGTTTCATGATTCTTATTGGATACATCGAAGTGGGACAGACATATTACATTAGTTTAAATAATTTAGAGGTAAATGCCTCATCCCAGAGGCATCTATTTATGGAAATTAATTCATAAAGTGTGGTATTTATATGAAATGGGTTTTGTAAAAAAGGGAAGTTGTTCATAATGAAATTGTGGTCTTGGTTAGTGGGCACAGATCTGTCGGACATGCAATGGACACCATCAAGGGTTCATGTGGTCTTAAACAAACATTACACTCATAAGGGTCACCATAAATTACTCATGTGATATTGAAGTGTCCCTTGTGAATTGATCCTCTACAAACATGTCTGTGAACCACCCTCAACATCTTGACTACAAACAGACATAAATTTTAACCCATAACTCTGATCAGGCACAAATAAATGTCAAATAGAATATTATTAAATGGTCTATTAAAAAGAACCAATAGAAACAAAAACCTAGTTCCTTATTTTATGTGTTGTTCTAGTTTAAAATAATACCCCCTCAGAATGGGGTCTACTGTGAAAAATGAAGACGCAGAGGACCACATTATGAGGAGAAAAATGAGGATAACTACACACATTGTTCCCACTATATCCTAATTGTATTGTTTTATAAGAGTGATAAACATGGGAAATGATCTATGATCAGAATTGGAAAATTATCACTAATGGGGGTGTATTGACCAAGAGTGTATGTGGTTAGTTAATGAGGCTCTCTAAATAGAAAAAAGAATTTTTTATCACACCCTATAGTACTAATAGGATATCATTTGGGCCACTAAATTCAATTCAAATTATGAGGCATGGGAAGTGTGAAATATATTTTATATAGTATTAAACACAATGAGAGTGGCATGCTGATACAGGATCACTGATAACAGTGTTTGAAACACAATATCTGTATTTTTTACCTGGAATGGGGAAAAATGATGGTCAACCACTTACCATGTTTGAAAAATAGAACCTATATCAAAATGTAACCAATTGTCTTCAATAATGTTGTCACATGATAGTATGTGATCAAAAATTACATGAGACTACACCTCTAGGGGGACCATTGATGTTGAGACCCGAAGCTTGACATACATGGAAATTACATTACATTTGCGGAATACTTAGTACATAACAAAAAAAGACACACAAGGACCGTAATAGTTTAGTGTCATTGGAAACTTGGAATATAATTTTCTAATCGTGGTGATAGATCTTCAACATCTCCCATAAAGATCTCCCCTTTTTTTCTTACCTAAAACCTTTATTTATATGCTGCGGAAAAGAAAACATAAAAGGGGTGAGCTCAAATTCCCAGTAAGGGTAAACATAAAACACTCCATAAGCATTTGAATGAAAAAACATGAACATAAAATCTAAACATCAATATCTTGAGCAAACACATGATTCCTAGAAGTACGTAAGGAATATTTCATAAGGGAACATCAATCATGATAAAATAGGATGGGAATAAAACATGTAATTGTGGAAACCATTAAGAATATGTTATGATTTCCATAGTAGCCAAGTCATTTCTTCCAAGACCATATTAGTGGTCAACTTCCCTTTCTCAATCGAGTTCACTCCTTGTTTCAGTCCTGTAATAATGAACCGGATTAACTTACTGTTCCAGCCATGTATATCTCATGAGATATAAATCTTTACCCAATTCATTGGAGGGAGATATAGGTCCCACCCATCTCATAATGAAATCATTCTTACTTGTGCAACAAAATAAACATAAATCATTCATCATAACCCAAAGAATAAAAATGGGTTTCATATACATCATTCCATCATCACATTATCTATATAAAATAAATGGATATCATTAATCATATGATAAGTGAAACCATGTAAATCATAGAGACATTATTCTTGAAACATACACATATGAAATAATGTCATCTTAGTTGAATAATGGTTTTGGTAAAACACTTTAAATGAATTCTTGAGGAAAATATCCTTTCATATTCAAAATCATTTTCTTTTCAAAAAATCTCATGCGATTTTAAAAGAAAAGGATTTTGTTGAAAATAGTCAAGAAATATTTTGGAGGAATCTTCATGAAAAAAAAGGCTTTATAAAACCATAAAAATCCTATCACGTCGTATAAGTTTAAAATAACATTCTCCTCGTAATTTTGGCGAAAAAGTCAAAAAGAACTTTATATGGTAACCAAAGGAAAGATTCCATCCATACAACATGGTTAAAAGTCAATAAAGGGTAAAAATGACTTTAAAAATTCAAGGAAAAATAGTAAAAACTTTATTAATACATTTTTACAAAACATGGTCATGGATGATAAACATAACACCAGTAAATACTTACGTATAAGCAATCTCGGATAAAAATGAGATTGAAAATTTATCCCTTACCTTATGTCTGATATGCTTCGTATGTATCCAAACCTCCTGTATAATTATTTAAATAATGTCATTGTCTTATTAAATAATCATATTAATTGTTATGATATCATATATGGTTCACTTATGACTTTATATTACCTGTTCTTTTGTAAATTCAATGTTAAAGACCGTTTTGGGTAAAATCGTTTCATTTATCGTATGTGTTTTGACTTGTCATTCTTGATATTATCACTTATATCCTGATTTTAATAATTCCATAATGTAAAATATGATTTATATATAATATATATTCATCATATACATATATATTATAGATCAATAAAAGGAATGAAATACACCATACATAGAGACAGTAGGTCGTGCGTACGCATGAACGCTGTATTCGTTTCCTTATTGAATTGAATGAAATTAAGTAGATGAAATTAATATATATACACATAAATCCAGTATAATTATTATGTCATATATTTCATGATTACTTATTGTATATACTTTATAATCATTCAGGAATGGTTAACATGGAAAATGAATCTCATCGCGTCGTGGAGACGGTAGTCCGTACGTATGCACGTGCGATGATATCATTCCCATGATCGTGGAATTCCATTGAAGTGTATGTATAATATTTCAGAATTAATATCACTTTGAAATAATCAAATATAGTTATTTATTTACACCATTATACCCATCCAAGAAAGGTGGTGGTTGAAAACATATTACACCACAGCGTGGAGATGGTATTCCGTACGTACGAACGCGCGGTGATTTCGTTTTCCGTAAGATGGATAGATGGTGAAATAGGTTTTTTTCATACATATAATAACATATAAGTATATGAGTGATACATATGTTATTACTTCATAATGAAAAAACTAAATAAGAACAAGTAGAAGAAGATATAAGTTTGAAAGAATCGGTAACGGACATTACCTCTTCTTTAATCGCCTCTTCGAGACCTCCTCTTAGGGCACTACAATTTTTCTCCGAAAAGACCAGGACCACTAAGATGATTCTAGGAAAGTGGGGAAGTAAAATAGGAATAGTTTGGCCGACCTTCAAGAATCAAAATGGTGTGAGGAAGAGAAGGAGGAAGTGCCCTTTTATAAGGGAGGAGAGGGGAACCTTTGAAATAGTTAAAGAATATTATTTTATTATAAAGTCATATTTGGTTTTTAATAGCTCTAAATTGAGTTATTTAGATGATAAGGTGGGGATGGGTCGAAATTCTCTCATCCAATAGAATTTAGGCAAGTTTAGGTTTCTATTTTAACCTTATCATTTAGATTTAACTTTATGTTAAAGAATTTTTTTTACCGTGTCTTCTTGTTTTCTTACACTATAAGGTTAATAAACTTACTATAAGAAGCCAAACGAACCCCAAGTTGTTTATTATTAATATATATAACCTTATTGAAGTAATTTTTCCGAACATTAGATTTTTAGGAATAAAATAACAATTAATAATATAATATTTGTTTTAAAAACTATTTTATGTTAATTTTGATACTATTTGGTAATTGATTTTTGTAAAAATCATAACAGAATGATTAGTTCGTACAAAGATAAATAAATCAATACTAACATGTCATATTGACTTAGAAAATTATTTTAATTCATAAAAAGTCTCAAATTACATTTATTTGGGTATTTATAACATCAACTATGTCAATATTTCCTTAATAAGATAATTATTACATCATCATTATGTCATAAATAAATTAAATTATTTAATGTATAAAAATTATAAATAAAATACCATTATATAGGAAATATTTTTATATTTCAAATGAATATTTATAGTAGAATTTATCTTATGTATAACTCTATATTAAAAATGATTTAGTTATTAAACATTGATTTTAACTATTTTAACCCTACTTTAAATAAATTAATAATATATGTCCTAATCTAATCCAAGTGGGCCTAAAGGGTAATATTTTTTCCCTAATGTTTTTTAGACGAATTAAACATATCCAATGGAATTAGGACATGTGTTATGATAATAATAATATAATTTTTACCCTTAATTACCCTATTTACTTTTAACCGTGGTTAAAAAAGTAAAAAGTTACAATTCAACAAAAATTATTTTCAACTCATTGAACCAAATTTTACATAATGGAATCAACCGTGTCTCTCAGATTTTTGAAATTCCATTCACAAAATCGGTAAAATTAAGTTTTATGTAAATTTGCAAATTCACCTAGGAGGTGTGTAAAAGACGGTCAAAAGTTCAATAAAATTTTTATATATCTAATATTATTATAAAATGAATCCAATGAATTACATTGAACTTATATTGGTATTATGTATCAATTTTTACCTAAAATAGAGTTAAATAAAATAAAAAATTATTTTAATAAAATGTCGGTTATTAAATAGTAACCTAGTGTTTTCACTATTCATCAAAATATGAAAGTTTTCAGAAAAATACCAAAATTTCACCATAAGCTAATTTTGATATTAAGAATCCAAAAATGAAGTCCATTTTGAAAGATAAAATTTTAAAAAATGGGTAATACTATTCATAACAGCTAGTTCATAATAATATTATAACAATATCTCATTTAGTGAAACGTGGTATTGCGTACAACACACGCTATCGTGGAAGGTCATGATTGTGTGTAACGCAGGCCAAGTTAGGGATGCATGTAGTGAAAACTCCTTTGGGTGTTTCGTACAACACAAGAAATAAATAAAATGAAAAAGAATATTTTTCAAAAAATCTTGGGGTGTTACATTCTACCCCCCATAAAATGAATTTAACCCTCGAAATTCGTCGGGGTAATAAATGGTTTAATACTTGAAAGTTTCGTTAATAGAAACCCATATCGTAAAAAGGAATACCAAAAATTGACTTTAAAAACTAAAGTATGAAACGTAACGGTTACCCAAATTAACTAATCGCCAGGTTTCCACATAGGAGAACATAAGTGAAAATATGGATATGGAAGAAAAATCTAACCATCATGTTCTGATGGAGAGTGGTAGAGAACATGGTTATTAAAAACCCAACAATCACAAAGCCATATATTTGTGATGATCTAAGGTACCATCTGATTCATTGAATATAAGGGCACTAGGAAAACATTTTTGGTTTTCAATATCATTTCCCTAAAGTTGATGAATTAAAAGAAATACTTACATGATTTTGTTACAATCTAACTATTGTTAGTGAATTGAACAATTTCCACTTCATCTCTTAACGAAATGATGTTGAATATTTTATTCGTGAATTGTTAAAGGATCATTGATAGAATGATGTGTCATTCCATCTATTTCGAACAAAAGTTTAGCAAAAGTTTTCAAATATACATAAGTACATCTATGGTGAGGTTAATGAAATATGATTCCTATCATGGACTTATACATCATCTATCATACTGCTTAATAAAATAAAACTAGTTTCTACTAACCAATGACTTCTTGTAGGCCAGTGGTATGCGATGAAGGCCAGTCGCACTTCGGTTGTGTGTTCGATTCCCAAAGCCTTGTCTGACGCGATGGGTTCTCACCCATCCTGCAGGTTGTCCTTTTTCTAAAATTACATCATTATGACATTCCATCGATAATATCGAAAACAGTTCTAGCATTAAACTAACTTATGTTCAACATAATCCATTTCAAATCTTTAGGCTTATCCAAAATACTTCTGTCCAAGATTATAGTATAAAGAAAACAATTTCTAGAAATTTCATCTACCGAGCATGTGAATACCATCATTTATCCCCGATATATCTTGTTGTTCACATTCCAATCATTTGAATACCTTAATCATGTATTCTCTTGAAAAATGAGTATCCATTTAACCTTAGCGAAAAAATGAATACTGTCAAAAGTTAACTCTTTCCACATACCAAAATCCCAAAAAAAATATATATAATCAAACCATGATATCACTTAGTCCTTATATCAGTCATGAGCTCATGAATACAATCAAACATCTCATTATCTTCTTATCCCTTCATTATGCGCATATCATCTACTTTCCAAAAATATCTGAATAACCTTCCATGGTTACCTATACCATTCAACATAAACTTTCAAATACTTTAGGGAAAAAAATAGTGTAACAATCCTTAGATGATTCATTATTCAATAGTACCATACCTTATTCTTTATAAACATACAATCATTCCACTAACTTCTTAAACCACTGACTGAGCTTCATCATTTCATTCATCTCATATTTAATTTGTAGTCTCTTCATCATCATCCACATAAATACTACTCATATGACCATGCTGATTCTCTTCATGAGATTTTCCCTTAGGGTATTGGCTTGTATAATTCCCACACATTCCACATTTAAAACATCTAATCATTGTTGATTTCGTAGCAATACCATTATCCTTGTCCATGGTGTTAACTGAACCATTTCCTTTGCACCTACTAGCTTTGTGTCCATCTTTTACACACCCAAAGCATCTTCCAGTTCCTTTGAAATAATCTCCCTGATGCCTCTTCCCACATTATTTACATGAGAGAAAATGAACTTTCATTCCTCTATGATCATCATGAAACTCCATCTTTCTCTTTTTATCTGAGTCGGGAAACTTACCAAATTTGAGATTATTGATCATATTATGAGATTGATGATTAGGCATAATAACGATATTTGGACTTCCAAATCCTGTTTTACTTGGTTTCTCGTGAAGAATATCATTCCATTGTCTGTCATATCCTCCATTATTGTGAATCTTCCTGTTTCCATCCATTTTCTAAAACCCAAAAAGAATAGTGTGAGAGGAAAAAATCATGCTAGAGAAAAAAACATTGTCAAGGGGGAGTACCCTCAATATCTAACATCTTATTTAAAATTATAAGATCGTTACCATAGTTCTTGGACTATATCCTATACGTATACGTATCCTTAGGGACATCCTCTAGACATACCTTAGAAATATCTCTAGGGATATCACTATACTTTTCGCATCCTAGTTTCCAAAGGGTAAATAAACCTTTCCTCTGATAACAACTGTAGATACCCGAAGCTTGAAGTACATGGAAATTACATTACTTTTGAGGAATACTTAGTACATAACAAAAACAGACACACAAGGACCGTAATAGTTTAGTGTCTTTGGAAACTCGAAATATAATCTTCTAATCGTGGTGAAAGATCTTCAACATCTCCCATTAAAATCTTGCCCTTTTTTTCTTACCTAAAACCATTCTTTATATCCTGGGGAAAATAAAACATTAAAGGGGTGAGCTCAAATGCCCAGTAAGGGTAAACATAAAACAATCCATAAACATTTGAATGAAAAAACTTGAACATAAAATATAAACATCAAAATCTTGAGCAATTACATGAATCTTAGAAGTATGTAAGGCATATTTCATAAGGGAACTTCAATAATGATAAAATAGCATGGGAATAAAACATGTAATTGTGTCAACCATTAAGAACATAGTATGATTTCCATAATTTCCAAGGCATTGCTGCCAAAACCATCTTAGTGGTCAAATTCCCCTTCTGAATCAAGTTCACTCCTCGTTCCAGTCCTGTAATACTGAACCAGATTAACTTACCGTTCCAGACATGTCTATCTCATGAGATATAAATCTTTACCCAATGAAATGGATGAAGATATAGGTCCCACCCATATATTAATGAAATCATTCCTACTCGTGCCACAAAATAAACATAAATCATTCATCAAAACCCAATGAATAAAAATGGGTTTCATATACATCATTCCATCATCACATAATCCATATAAAAGAAGTGGATATCATTAATCATAAGAAAAGTGAAACCATGTAAATAATGGTGACATTATACTTGAAACATACACATATGAAATAATGTCATCTTTGTTGAGAAATTGTTTTTGATAAAACACTTGAAATGAATTATTGAGGAAAATATCTCTTCATCTTCAAAAACATTTTCTTTTTACAAAATGTCTTGCGATTTTAAAAGAAAATGATTTTATTGAAAATAGTAATGAAATATTTTGAAGGAAGCTTCTTGAAAATAAGGCTTTATATAACCATAAAAATCTGTTCACCCTGTATAAGTTAAAAATAACATTCTCATCGTACTTTTGTCAGAAATGTCAAAAAGTGCCTTACATGGTAACCAAAGGAAAGATTCCATCAATACAATGTGGTAAAAAGTCAAAAAAGGGTAAAAATGACTTTAAACATTAATGGAATAATAGTAAACATTTTATGAAAACATTTTTAGAAAACATGGTCATGGATGATAAACATAACCTCAGTAAATACTTACATATAAGTAATCTCGGATAAAAATTAGATTGAAAATTCATCCCTTACCTTATGTCTGATATGATTCGTATGTATCCGAACCTCCTGTATAATGATTTAATAATGACATTGATTTATTAAATAATCATATTCATTGTTATGATATCATATATGGTTCACCTATGACTTTATATTACCCGTTCTTTTGTAAATTCCATGTTAAAGAGCGTTTTGGGTAAAATCATTTCATTTATCGTATGCGTTTCGATTTGTCATTCTTGATATTATTAATTGTATCCTGATTTAAATTATTCTAAAATTTAAAAAATGACTTATATATAATATATATTCAACATATACATATATATTATCGATCTATAAATGGAATTAAATACACCATTCATGGAGACGGTAGGTCGTACGTACGCATGAACGTTGTTTTTATTTCCTTATTGAATTGAATGAAATTAAGTAGATGACATTAATATATATACACATAAATAAAATATCATTATTCTTTCATATATGTCATGATTAATAATTTTATATACTTTATAATCATTAATGAATGGTTAACATGGAGAATGAATCTCATCCCGTCGTGAGGACAGTAGTCCGTACGTACGCACAAGCGATGATATCATTCCCATGATCTTGGAATTCAATTTAAGTGTATGTATAATATTTCAGAATCAATATAACTTTGATATAATTATATATAGTTATTTATTGACAACATTATACCCATCCATGTAAGGTGGTTTTCAAAAACATATTACACCACGGCGTGGAGACGGTATTCCATACGTACACATGCGCGGTGATTTCATTTTCTGTTGGATTGATTGATGGTGAAATAGGGTGGTTTCAAAATTATAATAACATATCATTATATGAGTGATAATGATGTTATTACTTCATAATGAAACAACTAAAGAATAATAAGTAGAAGAAGAAATAAATTTAAAAGAATCGGTTACAGACATTACCACTTCTTTGAAGTGCCTCTTCAAGACCTCCTATTACGGCACTAAAATTGGTCTTTGAAGACGACCAGGACTTCTAGGATGATTCTAGGGAAGTGGGGAAGTGAAATGGGCAGAGTTTGGCCACGATTCAAGGCTCAAAATGGTGTGAGGAGGAGAGGGGGGAGGTGCCCTTTTATAAGGGAGGAGAGGGGCACCTTTGGAATAGCAAAAAAATATTATTTTATTATAAAGTCATATTCAGTTTTTAATAGCTCAAAATTGAGTTATTTAGAAGATAAGGCGGGGATGGGTTTAAATCCTCTCATCCAATTGAATTTAGACAAGTTTAGGTTTCTATTTTAAGCTTATCATTTAGATTTAACTTTAAGTTAAATAATTTTTCTTTTACCGTGTCTTTTTGTTTTCTTACACTATATGGTTAATAAACATACTATAATAAGACAAACGAACCGAAAGATATTTATTATTAATATATATAACCTTATCTAAGTCATTTTTCCGATCCTTATATATTTAAGAATAATATAACAATTAATAATATAATATTTGTTATAAAAACTATTTTATGTCAATTTTGATACTATTTGGTAAATGATTTTTTTGAAAATACTAACAGAATGATTAGTTCGAAAAAAGTTAATTAAATCAATACTAACATGTCATATTAACCGATAAAATTAGTTTAATTCATAAAAAGTCTCAAATTACATTTATTTGGGTATTTATTACATCAACTATATCAATATTTCATTAATAAGATAATTACGGCATCATCATTGTGTCATAAATAAATTAAATTATTTAATGTTTAAAAATTATAAAAAAAATACCATTATGTGGGGAATCTTTTTATCTTTATAATTAATATTTATAGTCGAATTTATATTATGTATAGCTCTATATTAAAATTTATTTAGTTATTAAACATTGATTTTAACTTTTTTAACCCTTCTTTAAATAAATTAATAATAAATGTCCTAATCCAATCCAAGTGGGCCTAAAGGGTAATATTCTATCCCTAATGTTTTTTGGTCGAATTAAACTTATCCAATAGATTTAGGACATGTGTCAGTGTAATAATAAATTCATTTTTACCCTTAATTACCCTATTTACTTTTAATCGTGCTTAAAAAAGTAAACGGTTACTATTCACCAAATATTATTTTCATCTCATTGAACCAAATTTTACATACTAACATCAACCGTGTCTCTGGGATTTTTGAAATTACATTTACAAAAGTGGTAAAATTATGTTTTATGTAAATTTGCAAATTCTCCTAGGAGGTGTGTAAAAGACAATCAACAGGTCAATAAAATTTTTATATATCTAAAATTATTATAAAATGACTCCAATGAATTAAATTGAACTTATATTGGTATTATGTATCAATTTTTACCTATAATAAAGTTAAATAAAATAAATATTTATTTCAATAAAAAGTCGGTTTTTAAATAGTAACCTAGAGTTTTCACTATTCATCAAAAATTGAATGTTTTCAGAAAAATACCAAAATTTCACCCTAAGCTAATTTAGATATTCTGAATCCAAAAATGAAGTCCACTTTTAAAGATAAAATTATAAAAAATGGGTATTACTATTCATAACGGCTAGTTCATAATAATATTATAATAATATCTCGTTTAGTGAAACTTGGTATTGCGTACAACACACGCTATCATGGAAGGTCGCGATTGCATGTAATGCAAGCCAAGTCAGGGATGCGTGTAGTGCAAGATCCTTTTGGTGTAGCGTACAACACAATAAATCAATAAAATTAAAAAGAATATTTTTCATAAAATCTAGGGGTGTTACATTCTACCCCACTTAAAATGAATTACTCCCTCGAAATTCATCGGGGTTATAAATGTTTTACTACTTGAAAGTTTATTTAATAGAAACCCATA
The DNA here is from genome assembly GCA_963277665.1 of Viscum album. Taxonomy (NCBI): domain Eukaryota; kingdom Viridiplantae; phylum Streptophyta; class Magnoliopsida; order Santalales; family Viscaceae; genus Viscum; species Viscum album. The sequence continues at coordinate 61,707,467 of OY728165.1, read as the reverse complement.
TCGTAAGAAGGAATAGAAAAAAATGAATTTAAAAAATAATGTATGAAATTTAACGGTTACCCAAATTAACTAATCACTAGGTTACCACATTGGATAACATAGGTTAAAATTTGGATATGGATGACAAATCTAACCATCATGTTCTGATGGAGAGTCGTAGAGAACATGGTTATGAAAAAACCAACAATCAAAAAGCCATATATTTGTGATGATCTATGGTACCATCTGATTCATTGAATATAAGGGCACTAGGACAACATTTTTGGTTTTCAAGATCATTTCGATAAATTTGATGAATTAAAAGAAATACTTTCATGATTTTGGTACAATCTCACTATTCTTTGTGAATTGAACAATTTCTACTTCATATCTTAACGAAATAATGTTGAATTTTTTATTCGTGACATGTTAACAGATCATGTGATAGAATGATGGCTCATTCCATCTGTTTCAAACAAAAGGTTAGCAAAAGTTATCAAATATACATAAGTCCATCTATGGTGAGGTTATTCAGATATGATTCCAAACATGGACTTATACTTCATCTATAATACCTCTTAATAAAATAAAACTAGTTTCTACTAACCAGGGACTTCTTGTAGGCCAGTGGTATGTGATAAAGGCCAATCGCACTTCGGTTCTAGGTTCGATTCCCACAGCCTTGTCCAACGCGACGAGTTGTTGCCCGTCCTGCAGGTTCTCCTTTTTTTAAAATTACATCATTATGACATTCCATCGATAATATCGAAAACAGTTCTGGCCTTAAACTAACTTATGTTCAACATAATACATTTAAAATATTTGGGCTTATCCAAAATACTTCTATCAAAGCTTATAGTATAATGAAAATAATTACTAGAAATGTCATCTACCGAGCATGTGAATACCATCATTTATCCCCAATATATCATGTTGATCACATTCCAATCATGTGAATACCTTAATCATGTATTCTCTCAAAAAATGAATACCCATTTATCCTTAGTGAAATCCTGAATGATGTCAAAAGTTAACTCTTTCCACATACCTAAATCCCAAAAAAATCTATATAATCAAACCATAATATCACTTAGTCCTTATATCAGTCATGAGCTCATGAATACAATAAAACATCTGATTATCTTCTTATCCCTTCATTATGCACATATCATCTACTTTCCGAAAATAACTGAATAGCCTTCCATGGTGACCGGTACCATTCAACATGTACTTTCAAATACTTTAGGAAAAACAATAGTGTAACAATCCTTAGATGATTATTTATTCCATAGTACCATACATTATTCTTTATAAACATACAATCATTCCACTAAATTCTTAAACCACTGACTAAGCTTCATCATTTTGTTCATCTCAAATTTCATTTATAGTCTCTTCAACATCATCCACATAAATACTGATCATATGACCACGCTGATTCTATTCATGAGATTTTCCCTTAGGGAATTGGTTTTCATAATGCCCATACATTACACATTTAAAACAACTAATCATTGTGGATTTCGTAGCAATACCATTACCATTTTCCATGGTGTTAACTGAACCTTTTCCATTGCACCTACTAGATTTATGTCCTTCTTTTCCACACCCAAAGCATCTTCCAGTTCCTTTGAAACAATCTCTCCGATGCTTCTTCCCACATGATTTACATGAGGGAAATTGAACTTTCTTTACTCTATGATCATCATGAAACTCCATCAATCTCTTTTTATCTGAGTCATGAAATTTACAAAATTTTAGAATATTGATCATATTATGAGATTTCTGATTAGGCATAAAAACGATGTTTGGACTTCCAAATCCAGTTTCATTTGATTTCTCATGAAGAATATCATTCCATTGTCCGACATATCCTCCATTATCGTGAATCTTATTGTTTCCAGCCATTTTCTAAAACCCAAAAAGAATAGTGTGAGTGGATAAAATCATGCTAGGGAAAAAAATAGTCAAGGGGGATTACCCTTAATATTTATCATATTAGGTTAAATTATAAGATCGTTACCAAAGTCCTATGACTATATCCTATACGTATACTTATCCTTAGGGACATCCCTAGACATACCTTTGAAATATCTCTCTAGGGATCTCACTAACATTTTCGCATCCTAGTTTCCAAAGGCCGACTAAACATATCCTCTAATAACAAATGTAGAGACCCGAAGCTTGACGTACATGTAAATTACATTAATTTTTCATAATACTTATTACATAACAAAAACAGACACACAAGGACTTTAATAGTTTAGTGTATTAAGAAACTCGGAATATAATCTTCTAATTGTGGTGAAAGATCTTCAACATCTCCCATAAATATCTTCCACTTTTTTTCTTAACTAAAACCATTATTTATATCCTGGGGAAAATAAAACATAAAGGGGGTGAGGTCAAATGCCCAGTAAAGGTAAACATAAAACAATCCCTAAACATTTGAATGCAAAAACATGAACATAAAATCTAAACATCAAAATCATGAGCAAAGACATGAATCATGGAAGTACGTAAGGCATTTTCATTAGGGAACATCAATCATGATAAAATAGCATGGGAATAAAACAAGTAATTGTTTCAACCATTATGCACATGTTATGATTTCTATAGTAGCCAAGACATTTCTTCCAAGACCATATTAGTGGTCAAAGTCCCTTTCTGAATCGAGTTCACTTCTCGTTCCTGTCCTGTAACACTGAACCAGATTAACATACCGTTCCATCCATTAATATCTCATGAGATATAAATCTTTACCCAATGCATTGTAGGGAGATATAGGTCCCAACCATCTCATAATGAATTCATTATTACTTGTGCCACAAAATAAACATAAATCATTCATCATAACCCAGAGAATAAAAATGGGTTTCACATACATCATTCCATCATCACATAATCCATATTAAAGAACTGGATATCATTAATAATAAGAAAAGTGAAACCATATAAATAATAGAGACATTATACTTGAAACATACACATATGAAATAATTTCATCTTAGTTGAAAATGGTTTTGATAAAACACTTGAAATGAATTCTTGAGGAAAATATCCTTTCATCTTCAAAATCATTTTCTTTTCACAAAATGTCATGCGATTTATAAGAAATTGATTTTGTTGAAATTAGTCATGAAATATTTTGGAGGAAGCTTCATGAAAATAAGGCTTTATAAAACATAAAAATCTGTTCACGCTGTATATGTTAAAAATAACATTCTCCTCAAACTTTTGTCGGAAAAGTCAAAAAGTACATTATATGGTATCCAAAGGAAAGATTCCATTAATAAAATGTGGTAAAAAGTAAATAAAGGGTAAAAATGACTTTAAACATTAATGGAGGAATATTAATCATTTTAGGAAAACATTTTTAGAAAACATGGTCATGGATGATAAACGTAACCCCCGTAAATACATACGTATAATCATTCTTGGATAAAAAATGAGATTGAAAATTTTTCCATTACCTTATGTCTGATATGCTTCGTATGTATCCGAACCTCCTGTATAATGATTTAAATAATGTCATTGACATATTACAGAATCATATTCATTGTTATGATATCATATATGGTTCACTTATGACTTTATATTACCCGTTCTTTTGTAAATTCCATGTTAAAGAGCGTTTTGGGTAAAATCGTTTCATTTTCCGTATGTGTTTCGACTTGTTGTTCTTGCTATTATTACTTATATCCTGATTTAAATAATTCCAGAATTTAAAACATGATTTTTATATAATATATATTCATCATATACATATATATTATAGATCGATAAAAGGAATGAAATACACCATTCATGGAGACGGTAGGCCGTACGTACGAATGAACGCAGTTTTTGTTTCTTTATTGAATTGAATGAAAATATGTAGATGACATAAATATATTTACACATAAATCCAGTTTCATTATTATGTCATATATTTCATGATTAATTATTGTGTATACTTTATAATCATTCATGAATGGTTAACATGGAGAATGAATCTCATCACGTCGTGGAGACGGTAGTCCGTACGTACACCCGAGCGATGATATCATTCCCATAATCGTGGAATTGAATTGAAGTGTATGTATAATATTTCAGAATCAATATCTATTTGAAATAATCATATATAGTTATTTATTTACTCCATTATACCCATCCAAGTAAGGTGGTGGACGAAAACAGATTACACTACAGCGTGGAGATGGTATTCCGTACATACGCACGCGCGGTGATTTCATTTTCTGTAGGATGGATAGATGGTGAAATAGGGTTGTTTCATACTTATAATAACATTTCAGTATATTAGTGATACTTATGTTATTACTTCATAATGAAAAAACAAAAGAAGAGTAAGTATAATAAGAAATATAGTTGAAAGAATCGGTAATGGACATTTCCCCTTCTTTGAAGCGCCTTTTCGAGGCCTCCTCTTAGGGCACTAAAATTGGTCTTTGAAGAAGACCGGGACCTCTAGGATGCTTCTAGGGAAGTGGGGAAGTGAAATGTTCAGAGTTTTGCCGAGTATCAAGTTTCAAAATGGTGTGAGAAAGAGAGGGAGGAGGTGCCCTTTTATGAGGGAGGAGATGCGAACTTTTTGAATAACAAAAAAATATTATTTTATTATAAAGTCATAATCAGTTTTTAATAGCTCCAAATTGAGTTAATTGAAATATAAGGTGGGTATGGGTTTAAATCATCTAATACAATATAATTTAGACAAGTATAGGTTTCTATTTTAACCTTATCATTTAGATTTTACTTTAAGATAAATAATTTTTTTATTACCGTGTCTGCTTGTTTTCTTACACTATAAGGTTAATAAACATACTATAATAAGAAAAAAGAACCCCAAGTTCTTTAGTATTAACATATATAAAATTATCTGAGTAATTTGGCCAAAGCTTAGATTTTTAAGAATAAAATTATAATTAATTATATAATATTTGTTTTAAAAACTATTTTACGTCAACTTTGATAGTATTTGATAATTGATTTTTGTGAAAGTATTAACAGAATGATTAGTTCGAAAAAAGTTAACTAAATAAATAATAACATGTCATATTAACCTATAAAATTAGTTTAATTCATTAAAAGTCTCAAATTCCATTTATTTGGGTATTTATAACATCAATAATGTCAATAATTCATTAATATGATAATTACTGCATCATCATTGTGTCATAAATAAATTAAATTATTTAATGTCTAAATTATTTTAATAAAAGACCACTATGTAGGAAATAATTTTAGATATCCAATTAATATTTATAGTCTAATTTATCTTATGTATAACTCTATATTAAAAATGATTTAGTTATTAAACTTTGATTTTAACTATTTTAACCCTTCTTTAAATAAATTAATAATAAATGTCCTAATCTAATCCTAGTGGGCCTAAAGGGTAATATTTTCTCCCTAATGTTTTTTGTCAAATTAAACTTATCTATTAGAATTAGGACATGTGTTAGGGTAATAATAATATCATTTTTACCCTTAATTACCATATTTACTTTTAACCGTGGTAAAAGAAGTAAAAAGTTATTATTCACCAAAAATTATTTTCATCTCATTGAACCAAATTTTACTTACTGACAACAACCGTGTCTCTCGGATTTTTGAAATTCCATTCACAATAGCGGTAAAATTATGTTTTATGTAAATTTTCAAATTCTCCTAGGAGGTGGGTAAAATACGGTCAAAAGTTCAATAAAATTTTTATATATCTAAAATTATTATAAAATGACTCCAATGAATTACATTGAACATATATTGTTATTATGTATCAATTTTAACCTAAAATAAAGTTAAATAAAATAAATAATTATTTAAATAAAAAGTCGGTTTTTAAATAGTAACCTAGTGTTTTCACCATTCATCAAAAATTGAAAGTTTTCAGAAAAATACAAAAATTTCACCATAAGATAATTTCGATATTCCAAATCCAAAAATGAAATCAATTTTGAATGATGAAATTTCAAAAAATGGGTATTACTATTCATAACGGCTAGTTTATAATAATATTATAATAATATCTCGTTTAGTGAAACTTGGTATTGCGTACAACACACGCTATCGTGGAAGGTCGCGATTTCATGTAATGAAAGCCAAGTCAGGGATGTGTGTAGTGCAAGCTCCTTTTTGTGTATCATACAACACAAGAAATCAATAAAATTAAAAAGTATGTGTTTTATAAAATCATGGGGTGTTACAATTGAGATGTGGAAGTGTATGAGGATCTAAAAAGGGGGCACATGAAGTATGTGAATTGAGTGATGGAATGTTCAAATAGATTGGAACACTCTTGGAATTATTCCATCATATCCTGGATCACATTGGTTGTGGACATATTAGTGTTAACAAGGGTAAAAATCATATTCTGGGGGTGCATCTTTTCGAATGATGAGAAATAGATGAAGGAAAATGATTGTTGTGTATGATGAATTAAATCAATGGAGTGGCATCTCTTGAATGTTCATAAGATTCCATGTAGTTTCTCATCATTAAAAAATAATGATCGACCCATAGTTATTATATCATATGATGAGGACATTGGACACATATTTTAACAACTTGCGGTAAGGAAAAAGTATTTTACACATCAACCTCATATGACTGGGATATTACACACATTTTAAGGTCATACCCCCTAGAAAATTGAAAATATTTTTAATGTCACATAACATGTACTACATGATCATAGTTTCAGGTTATAGAGTTTAAAAAGCAAAATGATAAACTAAATTGACATTCCAAGTGTGATGAATTAAAAATTAATTCCTAAATGAGATGTAAGTATTTAAATCACAAAACCATACAATCTTAGGGAATCACATGTAGTTTATTGTTATGATTTCATTGAAATAGGGTTCTAGTTTATAGATATAGATTTAGGACCATGTGTTCTTATAGAATGTTTGACCATGTCTGTTTAGACCTTACCAAGCTCCTAAGCATTCTTGAGGCATTATTTGTGTGGGAAACAAGGAATGGTATCATGTATATCTGGGCATTTGGGTGTGCATAGGGACAACACCAAAGGGTATTTAATTGAACAAAAATGTAAGAGGGTAGAAATAGGTGAGTTTAGAATTTCATGATTTAGATAAATTGGAGACAAGTGAGTAGGGATCAATTTTTTAGCATGTTTGAAACAAAGGGACCATGACTGCACCAACCATTAATGGGGAGAGAAAATGAATTATCAAATGATGACCATGTTAGAAAGTCAAGATTTATTATTTTTCACTAGTTATCTATTTTGGAGTTTGCCCAACCTGGGAGGTGGGAAAAATGGAATTATTCCATCACCATTAGGGGGACTTTCCAGATTTTAAATATGATGCAAACCCATACTAATAAAGACTCAAAGTGTAAAAAGTAACACAATATAAAATGGGATCCAACCTAGACTACTAAAAAATTATTATATCATTTTTCATGGACTATGGAAATGTATCAAATGTTTTTTTATTATACCATGGAAAAAAGTTAAATGTCATGTTTCATTGATTTGTTTCAAATAGTTTAATGTCATATTTATTAGAACATAGATGAAATGGACATTCAATGATGTTCAAAGAGGCGTTGTGCCACATGATTTGATCCTCACACTAGTTTCACATAGTTTCATGTCACACGGTCTAAACCAAAGGGAAATTAGTTTATAGTCGTGATGTGAATACTTTGAAGAAGTAAATTTATAAATTATTTCCATGGTTTTATATAGGATTAGCCTTACATGATAGAGCCAAATATGCTCTCATTACACCTATAACATTTTAAATAACATGTATAGAGTTTTAGGCCATGAATCATATATCATATTAAATATCTAGTAGTCTATGGATGGTCAAATATATGTCTCAACCCACAAACAATGTTTCATGGAATCACTATAAATCCCAGGATCATGGGAATATTGACAACACATAACGCATCCCAGATGAATCCTATATATAGTTTAATGTTTAAATTCTTAGATTATACTGTTAATATTTTATGTTCATCATGCATGGACCAATATTTATTAGTGTAGTTTTTTACAGTTTTGACCAAAAGATATACGAAAATGATGGATTAATGTTTTTGGGAGTGGGGTGAGAGAAAAATTTATATTAATTCCTATATATCCCATATGTTTGAGGATCAATTCACATATACTTCTAGATGGATATATCAATATTTCAGTTTGACCCGCACACAAAGTGATAGAATTACATTTGTATTTTTTTTATTTTCTGGATATTTTTTAATGGATGGGATGTGATGAAAAAATATTGGAATCACTATGTATCCCAGAATGATTTTATTCAATCCATAATTATTTATTTAACATGGAATGGTATATGAACGATAAAAAACATGATGTTATCTCAAAAGACAACATGTCTACACAATGAATGTTTTCCTTATGCGATCATGATAATGGTTGTTTCCCAATTTAACATCATGTAATTAGGATGGTAGTGCCCTGTAGTTTATCATTTTTCATTTAGGGTGTTTGTTTCATATCTTAAAGTCATTTTTCAAGGATGATGGTGGTAAATGTGTGCCAAGGAGTGGTTCTGGGTGTAGCCACTATAACCCAGAGTGAATGTAGATCTAATAGGCCCCATGTATCATCACACACTCCCATGGGAAACTCTGGACAAGAGGTCAAAAAGAAGGGTTAATGTATTACTGGGTTCAAAAGAATAATGTCTCAGTGTTAATATATATCGCATGTGGATGGGAATCAATCTATACACTGCTCTGAAATGTGGCATGGTATATGATTAATTGTAAAGGTTACATTCTCTCAAATGAGAACATCATAGTTTAGTTTATCTAGGATGATTTGGAAACCATCTCATCCCAATGTGATATATATCATGATATGATTAACCCAATGTGAATGAGGGTCCAAGATTCCCCTATCACATGACAATTCTCATTGAGACAAAAACATAATTTAGATTCATAATTCTAGGACATGTGATATTAGTTTACGGTCATTATTCGTGGAAGAAAGGGATTTCAAGTAGTCTAAAGTGAAAATTATTAGCTATTCATCATAAAATTTTTGGTCATCATTTCCATACCATTGTCTCTTAGTTTATGTTCATTGATTTTTTATTATGAAGGAATCATGCCTCAAAATAGAATATATGTAGTGTTGTATCCGGAAAAATTTGATCTTAATAAGGGGGGAAAGAGGACCATAACCACACCACATATTCATAATAAGAAGTCACAGATGTTTTAATTTCAAAATTCATAGACATGGGTAATTCAGTTTAAATTCATACAGATCAGACTAACGCAGTGTAGTTTCAGGTCATACAGCTGGGACTATAGTTTCCCAGTTTAAAGATGTATTGTGAGGAAGATAGCTGAATTTTATGTCACATTTCAGGGATTATGGGGAGAAATATTCATAGGTGGGTGTACATGGTGTTTCAACTATAACCTAATGTGAATGACGACCAAAGAGGCCCATACCACACCATACAGATTACTAACATTTTTTAATGTAACGATGACCACACTGTGAATCATAGTTTACGTTCATGGAGGACGGATCCTTTTTCAAATAATTTTGGGTCATCTTTCTTGTAATATAGGTTAGATATTAGTTTATGGTCGTTAAGTGTAGAATGATAAGGCTCTTTGTTTATGTTCATATATTTCTAACCATATTCCATGTTTAACATCATGTCCCTTGGATGTGAACTCATAGATTATGGTCATAGAGTTCGGACCTATGAGATTTTTCCACTACTCCATCTGGGTACAAACACAACCCTAAAACCTATATTCATGTGATTTATAATCAGTGTGTGAAAGATGGTTTAGTTTAAGTAATTCCCTATCACATGGAAGCACACAACATGGGTGAGGAATGATGGGTCAAGAATGTACCAAAGACATTTACCTTAATACTCAATATGCATAAATGTAAGGAGGGTAATATTGATGGTGTTTAAGATATAACAGATCATAGGGATGTGAAAATAGTTAAATCATGACGTCCAAGATATAGAGCATGATAGGGGATATTGTAGTGAAGGGACCACTATTTATCTAATATGAAACATATGATCCACATCAAAACCATCCAAGGATCAAGAAATATAATGTAGAATCATCTATTGACCATTTTTGAACCATAAGACCCTCTATTCATAAAACAATATATGATTTGTTGTTTCCCAAGACAAAAGGTGCGAATTTTTGTCTAGGAACCATTACCGTGGGGGACCCCTTTATATTAGGATGATTATGGGAATCCGAACCATGAAAGAGTCGATGTGTAGAAATTTATTGGGGAAGTGTCTATGGGGAATCCATCACTCGAGGATATATTAAAGAGTTCATTTAATCCTATAAAGGGGGTTTATTAAAAAGAGGTAGTTGAACCATTTTTCACGAATGAAAGTCCTAATGCTATTCTTGGATGTGTATTGGTAGAGGGGAATCACCTAATGTAGATTTATCAATCATATGGGATCTCATGAAATTATAATGTTTTCCAACAATTGTTGGTGATGTGGATTCATCTCATACATAGCATATGAGACAACCTATGATCTTCACATTCAGTCAGGATACAATTTAAAATTGTGTTCTCAGGACGATGGAGATTCTATTATAGGTCTCATTGTTTTGACTGTGGTTTCTACGATTTTATAGCACACATATTTTTCTATAATGCAATAAATTCTAACATCACATGAACAGGATGTTGCCCCATACTTTAACTCAATGAGACCAAGATGCAGGTAGTGATGTAGTTCCACATATTGAGACAAGGACATTGGTTTTTGTGAAATTTAATGTTGTGATACTAGGACATGGGGCCAAAAGGATTGTCGAACTAGGGGGATGATAATATCCACCCCATTATAATGGTTTGGATTACAAAAAAGTAGGGAGAATTTGTATATTTGAGTACCCAGAAATTTACGTAGCATATGTGTGGATTTTATCCATGTGTATGCTGGGATAACTCTGGTGGAAAATTCAACGAGATGGTGTTAGGTTTAGAGGGAGGACCTCTAATGTTGTTGTTCAAACACATAGTAAGGTGATTTGGTGTAATGGTTGGTTGGGGTCTCAATCCTAGTCATTTTGGAAGAGTACAGTTATCGATGATGTAATCTAGATGACATAGAGTGCCCCATGTATTAAAGGGGCCACATGATCTGTTGATGTGAAGTAGAATATGTTGGTGATGATAGCATTCCCTCAGTCTGTTGAGGTGACATTGTCTGTGAGTCATGGAATCATGGAACGTTGGAACGATGGGATAATGGACCACAAGATGCACAAAACCCTAGAACATCAGTACAATGAGTAGAGGGAACCTGTGAGGGGTGGAAACCTAGATTGGTGGTTAAATGGTTCAATGGATCCCAAGTGGCGTTGAATATTTGAACATTTATTTAACGGGCCGATGGTGCCCGGGAAGCATGGAAGCTTATATAATTGGTTTGATCAGGCAATATCACCCAATAGGTGTGGAAGCCTAATGCATCAGTTCTATGGGGGCGATGGTGCCTAGGTAGCATGGAATATTGGAGCATCGGTTTGAGGGAACAATGGCACTAAGGTTCCATGGAATATTAGAGAGTCATCCTGATGGGGAAATGGCACCATAGAGGAGTTGAATCCTAGTGCGTCGATTCGACCAGCCAATGGTGGCTGAGAGGCATGAAATCCTGCAGTGTCAGTTAAATGGGGTGATGGATCCAAGGTGGTGTGGAATCTTGTAGTGTTGGTAAAAATCGGTGATGATAACTAAGAGTTATTGAATCCTAGAGAATTGGATTGATGGGGAGATGGTTCTAATGAGATGTGGAATCCTGAGGTGTCTATCTAATGTGCGGATGCTACTATTGTCGCGTGAAATCCTAGATTATCTTTTCGATAGGGAAATAGAACTCAAGGGTTATTGAATAATAGATCATCAGTTTGAAGAGTTGATGGAACCAAGGATGCATGGAATCCTAGAGTATCTATTTGAAGGGGAGATGGAATCCAGAATGTGGGGAAGCATACATCATCGGTTTGACGGTACAATGGTGTTTAGGAGGCATTTAAGCATGTATTATTGGATCGATGGGGTGATGGAGACTAGCAGTGATGGATGTATGGAAAATTAGATTTATGGGTGATGATACCCACAAGGTGTGGAAGGAAGGAATGTCAGTTCGATGAGGTGATGGTGCCTGGGAAGCATGAAAGACTGAAACGTTGTATTGAAGGGGAAATTTTACCTTGGAGACAATTAAGCCTAGAATCTTTGATCAACAAGTATATGGAGACCTAGAGGCGTGGAATCCTCAAGCATGGATTTGACCAGGTAAAGGTAACCAGGATGCATGGATTCCTAGGATGTTGGTTCAACATGGTGTGGAACCCAGTAGGCATGGTAGCATGGAATGTTGGATTGATGGGGTGATGGCACTCATCATGCATATTTTCTTCAAATTTCTATTCAACAAGGTGATGGAGCCTTAGAGGCGTTGAATCCATGAACAACAGTCTAATGAGTTGATGGTTCTTGGGAATCCTGGAAGACTTGAGTGTCGATTATATGGGGAAATGGATCCCCCAAATGTTGTTTATTCATAGAAATGAATTTATTTTTTCATAGGGATGTCCTCTAAGAGTTCTTATTTCTATGTGGGGGGTGCTTCATACTATCTAATAGTGTAATGGGGAGACCCTATGTGCTTAATCATGTAGGAGAACAGAGGACCTCTACACAAACTGATAGTGGAAAGGGGATGACCTCCATGGAAATTGATGGTCATGTGGGGAGGCCGTCTGCAATAGTCATTAATGGAAATGGGGATGACCTATGTGATATTTTATTTCATTTCATAGAGTACCTACGTAATGGTTACTAATGGTAATGTGAAGGACATCTATGTTGGTGTACGGAAATGCAGGGATGACCACAATAAGGGGTTTGATGGTGACAGGGCGGTCCTCCATACTATTTGAATATATTATGGCAAGGACCTCCAAAATGGATTTTGATGGTGACATTGAGGACCTGTGTGCCAATGGAATGATTTTTTGGGATGATATCAACAATTTTATTTGATTTAAATGAGGAGGTGATCTGTGTCGATGGATGGTATTGAGGGGAGGATCTAGGCAATGTATTTTTCTTATGATGTAGTGGACCTCTATTCTGGTTGATGGTAGTGGTGGAGGATCTATGTAATGGAATATGATATAGATAGGGAGGTCCCATGTGTCGATGGATGATAGTCTGTGGAGTAACTCATCAACGTACATTGATGGTTAATTGGTGGTCCTCTCGGCCTGTAGTGGTTGTATCAATGGGGACCCAGTCACATTTGGGGTGGATTCTTTCTATGCATCCCATGAGGAAGGTGGGGTTGGAAATAAGCCTATAGTGTCACGGGTGGATTCATAATGTGCGGACCTTGATGGTCGAACTGTTCATGAGAATCTTGTGGAGTCGAGGGTGTTTTCCCCCGGTGTAGCCCATGAGGGTAGTAGTGTCGGAGATGAGCCAATTTAATTGGGGGGGGGGGGGTTAGACTAGTTGACCTGTGAGTGTGGATGTGTGGTTGGATAACTGATAGATTTAGGGGTGGAAATCCCATATGCATCCCTTGAGGGTGGTGATGTTGGTGAGGATCCTATAGAGTCACAGGGAGGTTAGATTCCCCCAGTGAAGCCCATGAGTATAGCTGGTTCAGCAAGATGATGGAGTCGGGGTGGCTAACACCTGCACTACTCCTGAGGTTGGCTGTGTCAGTAAGGAGTAGTTGGAGTCAAGTGGTGGTTTCCCTCTTTGTATCCAATCATGGCAGTGGATTTGAATAGTAGCTGATGGAGTTAGCAGAGTTTTCAACTTGTATGAACCCCAAAGAAGTGGTGTTGGTGAGGGACTGAGAGAGTCGAGGGTGGATGTCCTCTACGTGGCCCATGAGGGATTCAATGTCATAGAGGAGATGAAAGAGTGCGGTGGATTCTAAAACATATCCCATGAGGGCGATGATGTGTAGGAGGATCTCATAGTTTCGGGGTGGAGGATACCCCTTTCATGGCCCATGAGAGAGACGATGTAAGTGAGGATTCTATGGAGTCGGGTATGGTTACCCACTATGTGGATTATAATATAATTTATGTCATTGAGGAGTAGATAGAGACTTGTGTAGTTGTCTCATGCACATCACATGAGGGTGGATCTGTTAGTGAGGTGTCAATGGCATAGGGAGTGGACACCCCCTACATGACCCCTATGATCAGTGGCATCTGAAAAGAGATGATACAGTTAGGGGTGGAGATTCATTTCTACAGACCATGAAGTTAGTGTTGTCGATGAGGAGTGGTGGAGTCGAGGTTGAATTTTCTTTAGGAGGCCCTAGAGGATAGTGGTCTTAATGATGAGCTGAAAATGTTGTGGGGGGGGGGGGGGATGTCCCATCCATGACAAACGAGGGAGGTACTTTTGGTAATGAGATGATGGAGTTAGGTGATGGATAACCCTTATGTATGCCTATGAGGGAGGCAGTGTCAGAAAAGATCTAAAGTAGTAATAGGGGGGTCTCACTACATGGTCCATATAGATGGAGGTGTTTACAATTAGATAATTGTTTTGTGCGTTGGATTCTCACTATGTAGCCCATGACGATGGCAGTTTCGGTGATGAGATGATATAATTAGGGTATGGATCCCCCTACATTGACCATTAGGGAGGAAGGGTCGGTGAGGATCCAATGTAGTCAAGGTGATAGGGGTGGGGGGTCCCTTGGGCACCCATGAGTATGGCAGTGTCGATGTGTAGCTGATTGAGTCGGGGGTGGTATCCCTCTATGCATCCAATGAGGATGGTGGTTTCAGCGGGAGCTGATCATGTTAGGGGTGGATTTCCCATACATGTACTATGATGGCAACATTGTTAGTGGCTAGTTGAGGGTGGATTTCATCTATATGGCTTATAAGAATAAAATCTTCATCTATGTGGTGATAGATTTGGGGGTTCATTCCCCCTGTGTGGATGATATGGGTGGCAATGTTACCAAGGAGTAGTTGGAGTGTGGGGGTCTTTCAACATGTGTGGACCATGACAAAAGTGGGGGGGGGGGTCAATATATTTGGGGGTGTATGTCCCATGTGCGGCACATGAGGGCATTGATGTCAGAAATGAGCTAAGTCATGGATAGATTCCCCCTGTATGGTCGATGAGGAAGGTGGTGTTGGAGAGGAGATGATAATGTTTGGGGAGAATGAACCATTCATGGCCCATGATGGAAGTGTTATCTAAAAAGTGACAATAGATTTTGGGGTGGATACCCCCTTCATTTCCCATGAAGAAGGTGGTGTTAGAAATAATCCAATAATTCCAAAGGTGGATGAGCCATATACATCCAGTGAGGGCGGCGATGTCGATGAGAATCCAATGGAGTCAGGAAAGGATTCCATAATCGTGGATCATGAGAGTGGCTGTGTTAGTGAGGAGGTGATGGAGTCAGGGTTGATTTCCCCCTATTGACCAATGAGGATGGTATTGTTGGCAAGGATCTGATTGAGTCAGGGGTGGATGTTTATTATATGGACCATGTGGGTGGTGATGTCATTGAGGAGCCGATGGAATTAGGGGTTCATAGCCCCTTTGTGTCCCATGAGAACGACAATGTTGGTAACTAGAAAATATAGATAGAGGTGGATTTTCCCTACACCACCCGTGATGGAAGATATGTCGACGATGAGAGGATGGAGTTGGGGTGTGGATTCACAATGCACATACCATGAGAGAAACTATGTCAGTGAAGAGCTAACAGATTCAAGGGTGGATGCAACCTGCATGGACCATGATGAAGGTGGTGCAGGAGAGGAGCCAATGAACCATACTCTTCCCTCACCCAATGTTACTCATCCTATCTCAAATGAAGGATAGTGGATTCACCTGGGTACTACCTTGATTTTCCAAAAATTGTTCATCTAATAACAATTGAAAGAAAAGATATTCACATTAGGTTCACCATTTTAGTTTTTAACTCTTTCATCATTGAACTAACTGCACATCCACAACCTGGTGTGTGAGTGTGGACTGCTCATATTTCCCCATATTCCTGCTTTGAAAGGGTGGGTTACATCCATCTCTTTCATTGGAAATGTATGATCCCTAATAACAACAAGATGATGTGTTTTCCATCCCTTAGTCTATAGATTTATCCTTGGAATTAATATCCTATTATAGGTCTCCTTCATAGTTTTGAGTCATGTTCGTGAAATCCATTCCTGGTGCAATAACTCTTTCGATGATTTTTTATTATTCTTCAAATTTGATAAAGAAGAAAATTTTCATAGTATTATATGGTGACATCAATCATTTCATAAAAAAATACAGATCTGAGGAAAATCATTCTCCTGTATTATTCCATAGAAAAGGGTGTATTGGGAACCACACCCAAGTAATCTAGTGTTGATCACAATGTATCTGATTTAGAATTTATAGCATCCAATGACTTCACCCCAAGCATCCCATGTATGGAATGAATTAGTCGACATCATAGGAACATATCAACCAAATAATTTATCATAGGTATCCCATGTTTAGTTTGAGATAGAATTTGGGTCACCATTATAACATATTGTTGATATAGAGTGAGACAGATTATAACACGTCATAGAGGTTGATCGCGGAGGTAAATCCCTTGGAGGAAACTCCATGAAATTTTACATATAGGTGGTTCAAAACACTTATGTAGTGGAAAATGGGAGTTGTGAACCATACTGGAGGGATTTCATACCATGAAGGATAACTAGAATTCCGTTTATGGTGGATTAAGGAGGTACACCCATAGCAGGGGGTGCCAAGGTTTACCACTGGATAGGATTGAATCTCAAAGCATTTTCCCACATACCCTATTTAGAAAATAGGGTTCAAACCATCATATATTGATGAATGGTATGGGTAATGTGAAAGAGAGTTTCTATAGGGATTTAAAGAGAATAAATGATGTGGATTGTGCTTATATATAGGAACATATCAGGTTAGTGGAATGATCCCATCGGGATATAGTGGTCTAGTTACAGATAATGATAGAAGTGGATAGTGCGGATGGATTTGAATGAATGGATGGTGCATTTTGTTTGAATCTCATAGACGACATACCGTAGTTTATTGGAAATGAAATCCCACATTGTTTGAAAAGGGGAATTTGGGATTACACTAAATAATGAGACCTTTGGGAGTGGAGTGAACTTTCTATGATTATGTGTGGAAAAGTTCCTTAGGGGATATAATGTGATTAGGTCATAAACCTAAGGAGGACATATGGGGAACATTAGTATGTATGGGGATTAAAAATTAAAAGGATGCTTGTTACATGAGATATGTTTGGGGTTGCACATTGGACAGGCCCATGTTGTATTCCAGGTGTCATGATCGTTGCTAACCTCTAACCCACATGTGTCATGCTCAGTGTGAGAAATAATAGGATGAATTAGAACTGACAGGCATGTTGTGGAAGATGCGTCAATGAGTGATGGTTTTGGTATTATGCGGGGACATTTCCTAGGGAGGAGCTCCTTATATGTGAGGATAATATCATTACATATCACTCATGCACGTTGAATCACAAGGAGGGTGTGTGGATGAATATTACATAGAGAAGAATTCCATGAGATGCTAGGACCACCATTGACATGGGTGGGGATTAGGTGTAGGAGCTACCTAGGTGATGTTTTGAAATCTCAGTAATGTGGATATGTATATTGTGTGGTAGCTAGCCACATTGTGTTTTGGATCACCAATGATGTGGATGGGGTTTACACGTGATATCTTCTCGGGTGACAGATGGAGGGGTAATAGTGTTTATGGTTCTAATTTGCGGGATCACCCCTATTTCCAATATAGAGAGACAGTGGTGTGCATTTGGATTACACCAAGCAACATCCCATGTGTCATGATGGAGCCAGAATTATTTGGATTTGTCTTATGTGTGGGAGATGATCTGATGGTGCTATGAAGTATAAATGGAGTGGATGTGGCCTTTGTATTGGAGCTGCTGAGAACTACTAGAGATTGATAATGATGTGGACGAAGATTACGCATTGGAGATTCCCTAGTGCTTCTATGTAGCGGAAATGGTGTAGATGGGGATTTCACCTGGATGATACCTGAGTACTGATAAGGAGTTGAAATGGGGTGGAAGGGGAGTGTGCATGGAAGATACAAGGGTCAAACTATGAACTGGAAATTTTGTGCATGGAGATTTTAGATGGAATCTTCTTGAGTTACGTTATGGAGTAGAAATGATGTGGATTGGGATTAAGTGTGGGTGATATGCAGTGTCGTTATGGAGTGGAAATGGTGTGCATGTGGATTACACATGAAAGCTACTGAGGAGCCGCTATAGAGGGAAAATTATGTTAATGGGGATTATGTGTGAGAGTTTCCTGGTTGCCACAATGGATAAATAATTATTTGGATGGGGCTTACGAATGGGAGTTTCCCTGGTGAATCTATGGAGTTGAAATGTTATAGATGGGCCTTATGTGCGGGAGATGATCAAGTGCTACTATATAGGGGAAATGGTGTGGATGGGGTTTTGGAATTTATGATTCACGAGTACCAATGTGGACCAACAATGGTGTGGATGGGGCTTACACATGGAAGCTATCTGGGTGCTGCTACGAGAGGCAATGGTTTGGATGTCTCTTTTTCATGGATGCTGTATAGTTGAATCAATAAAGTTTTAATTATATGTACTTGGATTACACATGGAAGTTTCATGGGTGCCACAATGGAGAGACATGGTGTGGATTTAGATTTTGTCTAGGAGATGTCCAACTTTTGATATAGAACTCTGATTCTATGGATGGGGATTATGAATGGGAATTTTTTAGGGAGGTGGTCTAGTGCAGTAATGTTGTGTATGGGGTTACGCATGGAAGGTAACCCGTATATGTTATGGAGTTATAATTAGGTTGATGCGTATTATTCATGGGAGAGGACTGAGCATCACTATTGAGCATAAATCCTATGGATGTTTCTTATTCATGGAAGATTCTGGGTGCCATTATGGAGGAAAATAGTGTGGGAGTGCTTTATTCAATGGGAGATTCCTTAGTGTCACTATGGAGATGAAATTTTATGCATTGAAATTACACATAGAATCTATCGAGGTTCTGTTATGGAGAGGCATATTTTTTTAAGGATCATACGCATGGATGGTGGTTGAGGGCCATTACGGAGTGACAATGGTGTGCATTGGACTTGTGTGTGAGAGTTTTGGGTCGATTCTATGGAGTTTCAATGTTGTGGATAGGGCTTATTAATGGAATATTATTGGGTGTTACTATGAAGAGACAATTTTCTGGATGGGTCTTATGAGTGGGAGCTTCATGATGGCCCCTATAGAGATCAATGTTGTGGATTGGGAATACATGTTGGGTCTCCCCGGGTGTTGATAGGGTGTAGAAATAATTTTGATGGGGCTATCATGTGGGACCTACCCATGTGTTTCTATGGAGTGGAAATATTGTGGATAGGTCTTACACATGGATGATATCTTAGTTCCATTATGGAGACACAATGGTTTGGATGGGGATTATGCATGGAAGCTACGTAGTTGCCATTATGAACCATCAATGCTGTGGATGGGGCATACATGTAAGAGCTTCCCATGTTCCCCTATGTAGCGAATATGGTTTGGATGGGGATTATGCATGGCAGCTGACCAGGTGCTTCTATGGAAGGTAAATTGTGGAAATGGGGCTTTGTCAAGGGATCTTCTCATGTTTTCACGATGGAGTGATAATAGTGTGGATGGGTATTTTACATTGGACGTTCCAAGGTGCAGCTATCCTATGGAAATGATGTGGATTGAGCTTATCCAGTGAAGCATCCCCGGTGTCACTATAGAGATACAATGGTGTGGATCACGATTCTTCATGGGATCAGATTGAGTTCCCCTAAAGAGTGGCATTTTAATATATGGGGAATATATGTGGGAGCTTCCATGGTTCCTCTATGGTAAGAATAAATTGTGGATGGGGCTTGCGCATGGGAGCTTGTTTGGTGACACTATGGATTGAAAATGGTGTGGATCAGGCTTATTTCTATAATATTCCCAGGTGACTCTACTGATCTAAAATTGTGAGGATGGTTGTTACGTTTTGGATCTTCTTAGGTTCCAATATAGATAAAAAATTGTGTGCATGGGTCATACGAATGGGAGCTTCTGGGGAACTACTATAGAGAGAAAATTGTGTCAATGGGGTTTACACAAGGGAGCTATCAGGGTACCCTTAGGGAGTAGAAATTTATTGGATGGGGGTTATGCATGGGTAATTTAGGGGAGAAACTATGGATTGGTAATGATGTGGATTGGGATTACCTATCATAGCATTTTGGGTCCGTAATGGAGGGGAAATGACATGGATGATTCCTAGGTGCCACTATGGACGGGAAATTGTGTGGATGAGGATTATTCATGGAAGATTCTAGAGGATGACATATAGAAACAATGATATTGTTGGGGTTTACATGTCGTAGTTTCCTAAGTGCCCTTGTGGAGTGGTAATGGTGTGGTAGGGGATTACACGTGGTGACTTCCTGGGTGATGCTATGGATGGGAAATTACATGTATGTGGCATACACATGAGAACTACGACAATTCCCAAAACGAGAGGCAATGATGTTGATGGGGCTTACACATGGAAGATTCTTAGGTAACGAGCTTCTGCATGGGAGCTGTTCAGTTGGCCATATGGAGTGTCAGTGGTGTAGATGGGGCTTATGTGTGGGAGTATCCCGAGTGACAGTATGGAGCAGCTATGGTGTGGCTGGGGATGACACATAGGAAATTCTCAAGTGATACTATGGAGAAACATTTTTGTTGATGAGGCTTACCAATGGAATCTTCTCAGGTGTTAGTATGGATAACGATTGTTGTGGATGGCTCATAGGTGTGGGAGAATCCCAAGCACCTTTTGAGAAGAGAAATGATATGTATGGGTCTTACACATAGAAGATTTTTTATTGACACTATGAAGAAGAAATGATACTGATAGGGCTTATGCATGGGATTTTAATGGGTTCCCCAATGGATAAACAATGGTGTGGATGGTTCTTATGTGTGGGTTCTACCCTAGTGCTTCTATGGAGCACTAATTATGTGGGAAGATTTTATGCATAGGAGCTCCGCAGGACCTTCTATGGAGAAGGAATATTGTGGATGGAGTATACCCATAGAATATTTCATGGTGCTGTTATGAAGAATAAATGGAGTTGATGGAAAATATGTATAAAATATTCCTCGATGCTGCTATGGAGCTGCAATGATATCGTTGGTGCATACACATGTGAGCTACCGGTGAGCCACTATGAAACAAAAATAATGTCGATGGATTTTATGCCTAGAAGATGAATAGGTGCCGCTATGGATTGACAATGATGTGGATATGGTTTACATGTGGGGTCTTCTTAGGTGACAACAATGGTGTGAATGGGGCTTTTGTGTTGGAGTTTCTTAGGTGTTCATATGGGGAAACAATTATGAGCATGTGGATTATGAATGGATGTTTCCCATGTGAAATTATGGTGTGAGATCGTGGTGGATGGGGTTTAATCATGGAATATTCCCAGGTTCTGATATGAAGAGGCCATGGAATGGACATGACATACATGAGGGAGCATAACATGTGCTGCTATGGAGTGGAAATTTTGTGAATGGGTCTTAATTATGGAAGATGCATGGGTTCTTATATAAAGTGACCATGGTGTGGATGTGAATTATTTGTTGGAGATACCTTGGTTAACTTATAGATTTGTAATGGTTTGTATTGGTCTTTTTCATGGTAGTTTCCTGGGTGCCACTATGGAACCCAGTGATGTGGATGTTGCTATCGTGTGGGAGCAGCCTTGGTGATGCTATGGAGAGACATTGTTGTGGATGGTGAATATTCCTAGAAGTTGTGAGTGTGCCATAATGAAGTAGAAATGGTGTGTATTGGGATTAAACCAGGGGCTTCCTTGATACCATTATAGAGCATAATGGATTTGATGTGGTTTACGAGTGAGATAAGCCTAGGTCCCTCTATGGAGCGTCAATGATGTGGGTGTGATTTATGAGTCGGAGATTCCCTAGTGGAACTACGGAACCAAAATTATATGGATTGGGATTATGTGTTTGAGTCTCCCATACTTTCCTCCTCATACTCCTCCACAAAGTCATCCCATGTTCATTCCATGAGGCAACATCCCTGTTTAATATCATGCCGAAGAATAAGGTTTGAAAAGCTTATGCAATGAGTTTCTCATTACATCTTCCACTTGGCAGGATATGATCACCTCATATTCAGGACACATAAGGAATCATATTCATTAGTGATTGGGTATGATATATTTTAATCCAATGTATTGAGGGTTGTAGACAATCTGGTGTGCGAATCATATGAGGAAGGCCCTTGTCACAAATATTAAAATGATAAAATATTTCACTTAATCATGATAATAATGAATATAACTGAACTATATGTATTTTAAGGTTATCTAGGTGTTTCTTCTTTATCTTCTTATTCAATATATACTATCACATGTTTTATCCATTCTCAATATATCAATAATAAAACATTTATATTCTTCTTATTTCTTTCAAAATTAATTCTCAATGATCCATTAGATATTTACACATGCTTCATTAATGAATGATCGATCATTATTTTTCCTATTAAAAAATTATTGAAAAATTAAAAAATTATAATTTTTAATTGAAACATATATTTAATCTAATAATGTTCCTAAAAAATTTCTCATCCTATTCTTCCTTATGTTTCTTCTTCATATATTCATACTCCATTCTATGTAATAGAATTTAATATGCAAATGCTTCAATGTGAAAAATATGTTATAGAAGTAACATATCTTATGAGTGCATATTTTCATTGTAGGAACTCACATTATCATTTTATGTAACATATTTAACCATTTCAAGAATCAAAATAAAAATATTTTTATGTTCATGTTATAATTACACATCTTGAGAATCGCTGTAAATAATTTTTCACCTAAATTATTCTAGAATCATTAGTTTTCCATCTACAGAATACTTGGATTTTTAATATGTGTTTATCAGTGGAAATACATCAAATTATGCATGCATATATCATCAATGTATCATCAATTGAATTCCCGATTCTATGGAATTAAATGATATGTAAATTTATGGGAATCATTAAGACATATAATCTGATTTTTCCATATATAGAAAAAAAGAAACATATATGGAGAAAAAAAAATTTATATAGAGGTGAATAATAGCTACACAACCTGAATTGATCTGTATAAAAAATGTGGTTATCCAATTTTTATTTTAACTCTAAATTCCAAAATACATTCAAATGCATCCATAAATTTTTCAAAACACCTCAAAAGCGAAAAAAGTCATCCTAAAACTGTAATAAATTATTGAAAAAATTTCACATCAAGTTAGTCACTAGATATCACTAGGTTTGAACATGATTTATGGGTAGAGAAAAGGAAAACCCATGAATCACAACCACTTAAACCATCTATAGTCAGCATTCTCAAAAATATTAAAACATTATTTAATAACATTCTTATTGGATATATATATTTTTTGGTGTTGAAAAAATAATGATGGAATCAAAAACACTTATGATGCTCATAGGATAAAAAAACTCACCCATTGGAATTTTGCAACCAAGGAACATGATCACATTCATAATAAAATGTGAGTAATGAATAATCATTAAATAATTATAATCCTACTTGATCGAACTTATTGTTCAAGAAAATAATATGGATTAATAATATAATGACAGAACAAAAATATTAAAGTATATTTGGTAATAATGAGACCAAATCCTTATGACTTAATTTGATGAAATGATATAACATAAAAATTTATCATTGAACAGATCACATAATTTTCTATCAATACATTATATTTTCATTTTTTACATGAGAATGGATAAATTATTGTATTATCAATACTTCATGATCACATCCATTAAACCCCAATTGTGAATATTCTTTCCATGGAATATTTAATTCAAATATTACATCATTCAGTTTAGTAAACTCTTAAAATAGTTCACACATACACAATACTAAATTCTCATGTTTCCATTCATAAGAAATTCCCCTATAAAACGCTCTCACAAATAATAGATCACTCCTCTAATTAAGAATCATATATCAAAAAATTCTCTCTATAAAAAATCTACTCTACTATTTTTAAGTAATATTTTCAAAATTTAAATGGAAAAACTATAGAGATTTGTGTACTCATTTTCTCCATATTTGAAAAATATAATCTGATGGAAATGATGAGATATGAAACAAAACCACTATAATGAATACTTGAAAAGAAAGAGGATGATTTCCCATATGTATCCATGCTTATTAAATTCACTGTTTTTAAATATTATAGTGAAAATATTTGTCATATTAATCTTTTTAGGGAAAAATTCAATATTCAACACATTCCTTCCCAATATACACCAATTAAGTGTAATTTAATTTCAATGTACATTGAAAATTATTATTGATATATACTTATCAGAAAAATAATTTTCCATTTATTATCGTATTTTTACACCATCATCATGTTTTCATAAATTTTTTTATTTATTGATAGATTTTTAATTTTTGAAAAGTATTTTGGGTCCCATATAAAGATATATATTTCATTGAAATAATAATAATTTTCATAAATAATGGTGAGATAATGGAAAATAGTAAATATACTATTTCCTTATAATTTTGTATAAAAGTAATAGAAATAATTTTTTGTAATGGTGCATAGTTTCCCCAATCATGTGCGTGATGAGGTGTGTCTAGTGAGGGATGCATGGTCGGCCTATGGTTTATGAACTATGAAAAAACCTTGGGATTTACCCCGTTCATTGAAAATTTAAATATGAAATTTTCCGTTATAAAAAATGATAACCATTTATCCCCTCCCCCTCTTATTCAGACTAGACACCGATAGGGAAACCCTGTAATCTCTCTCCATTTCCTCTCCAAAAAATTTTATGTCACCATAAATTCATTTTTTAGAATATTCAATCTAGTATGGAGTCTTTAATCCTCTTCTGACTTCTTCCTCTACTTTTTTCATTGTCCTTATTCTTCTCCTCAGTATTTCACCCAACTATCTGATACCAAGGGTGGTTTTTGTGTTATTCCTTTGAAACATTGATTTCATAGGTTTTGGATCATCCTCTATGGATCACTCGATCTTCATATTAATGGTATTTATATTATATAATCTTTATATATGTAGTCTCATCCATGAATCATTATATACATGTTATAGTTCTGAATGATTCAATTTTTTACATTAGTTTTCATAAAAAATTATTTTTGTTATGTAATTATTATTGAAGTACTACATTATATTTTTTTATTAAATAATAGTTAATTTTGTATAGTTTTTTATGATTAATCATTATTTTCATATTTACATTGTTATGTGTCTATTTAAAATTGTAAATTGAATTCATAAAATTAATTCATAAATGGTTTTGGCTATGAAAAAGTTCTCTATACCACTAGATAATTTATTACGTGTTGTGTTATTGTTTTTTATGTATGATTTAAATTCATTTTTTAGCAATTTATAAATCATAATGGAATATTTTGTATAATTTTGAACATTATTTTTATATAAATTAATTTAATTACTACCTAAATACCTTTTTATAATGATTTATAAATATTTGTTCCCATTGAGTATTGGTTTTAAATTAATTACAATAGAATATGGTTTGAAAACGATAACAGATATTATAATTAGTTTTGAAAATATATTTATGTAAATATTATTTTAAAAGATGATTTATAATTTGTGTTCTAATGTACCAATGGATATTTTGGAAATATGTTTTAGAAAATACACAAGATTTAATAAATATTTAAATGATTTTTATTAATCAATAGAATATTATACTTAATAATATTTTCAATTATCTCATTTATTGAATAATTTTTTATTAAATATATTTTCTATATTGCAAATTGACTAAATTAACCTTATGGTAGTGGTTCCACCACTATATTGGCACAAGATATATGGGACTGAATCCTAATAGATCAACTACATTACAATTATCAGGAGACTATATAAATAAATGAAAATATAAATACACATCATAAACTAAAAACCATTATAAATATATTATATGATCATCTAAATTTATCAATTATATCACTAAACTTAGTCATAGATCCATTTTTTGTATTCTCGGTTATGAAAATCAAAACAAATTGTGTGATTAAATGGTCATTATATAATGCATGGAATATCAACTATCATTATATGAATAAATTATGAATAAAATTAAATAGAAAAATGATAATAATAAAAAATACAACATATAACTAAAATCATAAAATGGGGACTAAATTCATATATGAAATAGATACATTAATAAAAACATGGATAAAAATTGAAATATAATGGTATAATGAATATTGTAATGAACTAGGTTGGGATTCCATCCAACACGACGCCCGATCTGGTCCATTTCATGACTCTAAGGGTGTTCCTAATACATATGGGATGGAATCTAGTGTCAGAAATGAAATATAATTGAAGGGGAATTATTTTAGCAGAAAAAACAAGATCAAAATAAAATAAACTAAACTATCAATAATGAATAACAACTGAATCCCTATAAATACATAAATTGATTCAATTACAATTGCTAAATAAATGATGATCTAAATACCAAACAACAATCCAAATCAATCTGCTACCCACATGATCTATTTGTGACCAAAATTTCACCATCGTCAAAAATAATGAACCACTACAAGATCCAACATGAACTAGAAAACCTGTACAAGAATCCAAACCTACAAAACAACTCTAGAATACTGACGACGAAAGGGACTACTATGGTGTGAGATAAATAGCTCAGTAGGAATCCATAAATGAATCCATAATTTCCCTTTCTATAAAACAATCCATAATCACTAGTTTGAAATAAATATATAAAAATAGGTTTATGAAAAAAATAAACAAATTTTTTCTTTTTCCAAGAAACACATTCCACATTCTCATTTTTAAAATAAGTTCACCCTTCTATAAACAAAATCCCAAAACTCAAATCCCACAAGGTGTTACCAATAAAGGATAAAATTAAATAGACAAATATTAAATAAAACAAAGTGTAATGGATTATAAATAAGAATAAAATATAGTATACAAGGGAATTCAAAAACATTCCCAAATTAATACATGTATATACATGGTTCATAATCACTAGTTGGGGTATGGTAAATCAGCCTAGACTATAACCAACTGGTCATCCAAAACTGACCAATCTAGCAGCACATCCCACCTGGAAACTCTCCAAATCTAGGGTTAAGAACCCATCTAATAAGGTTTTAACAACAACCATCACATGATCTTCTAAATAATTCCTAGGAAACCCATAGTAATAAAACATTATGTAAGTAGGAGTCCCTCGAACGCATGACTCCAAAAATTAATCCTCACTAAACTTGCATGCCCCAAACAAAAACACCCACCAATATGATAACACGTATATTTAAAACATCAATAGGTGTTCCCATGATACAATATATCATTTACATGTTCAAACCGGGTTTTCATGGCTCACAAGGTTTCACATTATTTATAAATGATAGTATAAAACACAAAATTTAAATATAAAATTCCAAATGGGCTTTTAGGCATTTCTATCTCTATCCAATACATATTTCAAGGCCAAAATAAATAAAACATCAAAAACATATTTAAAGATAGATTTTCAAATTAATTGAAGCAGAACATTCCCTATTCAGAAATCATGGATCCATTTTGAAGAAAAAGTGGAGGAATGATAGATGAAAATCTATTACAGGTAAAGTGTTTTAGAGTGCCATATTTTTTTGAAATCACATTCAAGTGTGGTAATTGTACACCCATTGATGATCCAGCATGCATTGGAACCTGTGATCAAACCGTGTGAGCTCCCCAAATCCATTTCATTTAATTTTTTAGAGTATAAATTGTAAAAAACCCAAAAGTCACATATAATTAATAATGGAAAATAAACCATTTATAATAGATAATAATTATTCCGAAACATTTTCCCCAAAATCCTCCATATATAAAAAGACATCAAAATCACAAATCTTTCCAATTTCATTTATTAAAACTAATTTCCCAAAATATACCAAGGCCTAATATAAAAAAGGCCAAATTTATTTTCCAAAAAAACAACAAGTGACATTATACCAAACACATTAGATGGATAAATATAAAGGCATGTTTATAGAATTTTAGAGAATTTTTTTATAAATTTATATCAATAATTAAACACCATGATAAACCATAAAATGATACCATAAGTGTGTGAATCATATTTAAAAATTTATTAAAAGGACCCAAGATTAAGTAGAATTCATTATAATGGAAAGTCTTTGAGACTAATATCTCAATTGCATGTAAATGCGAAGTATCTTTCAAAGAAGGTATATTTAAGCCCCACATACCATTTTCACACCCTGGAATCCAATGAAACTCAACTAAAAAATAAAACAAAGACATCAAGGTTCAGTCTGGAGGTATACTCCATGAGAAAGAACTAGAAATTGGGATATAAGAGAGAGGAATGTGGGAAAATAGAAAAACCCCTAAAAGACTATCCATAGAAGCCTGAAAATCGATCCAGTGAGGGAGGAGAACAAAGGGGAGAGGGGTATTGGGACCCCATCATTTTTCCATGTTGAAAGATTGGAGGGTGCTGATTTAGGGACAAAAGGTGGAACATAAGAAAAGGGTTATTATCATTTAAAATTTATGGGCATCTTTCACGGTTTGGCTGCACAGTTTACAAAACCGTGTCCCTGCCATGTGATGACTACTTCCCATGATGGAACTAACCACATTAATAGTGTACATAGTTAGTGATACCATGAACAAACTATGAGATAGAATCTTCCTAATGGATGACCAATCGATTTTATGACTAGACTAAATGGTTTGATCGACCTTGATAAATCTATGTGGTAGCTTATTTCAAATCTAAAGACCATCTGTACTGGTACATGAGCTGAAATTTGTGGTTGTTATTAACCATACAATGCCCATGCATACGAGGAAAATCAAACCAAACTTCCAAATTTGGAAAAATCTCAACCGACACTCAACCCAAACCTCAATTAGAAATATTATTGACCATGAAAGGAATAAAAAAAGGTGTATAAATAGTCGGGGTGCAAAAATTCTCCCCATCACAAACCATTTCTAACTCAGAAATGTCACAGAACTGAATGCAAATGAAACCTAAACTCCACGCCCAATCCAAACCAAAAGAAAATCATAAACCCCATCGTGACTATTCACTTCCCATGTCACACCCATCTGATCAAGAAGAAACCATAACCTACGAATGAAGGGAGAAAATTATGGGTTCCTCCAACCTCAAAAATTTCACTAACATGAGATATTTAGAACCCAAACAACTCTACCAAGACTATAATGGAAAAAACAATATAGAGACTCCTTAAAACCCAGGAC
The DNA here is from genome assembly GCA_963277665.1 of Viscum album. NCBI lineage: Eukaryota > Viridiplantae > Streptophyta > Magnoliopsida > Santalales > Viscaceae > Viscum > Viscum album. The sequence continues at coordinate 61,677,954 of OY728165.1, read as the reverse complement.
ACTAGGACTAACTAAACTTCTCCATACCATTCAAATAACACCCTCACATCAATTTGGAACTTCGGAACTCCCAAAACATATTGAAACCACAACACTAGGGAAAAACCACAAAAAGAAAATAATAACAAACTAAAATCCCAAACTAATATCCATCAATTTAAAAAACCCAAAAATATCTAATGGAGGATAAATAAAATCGAAACCAACCCAAAAAAGTGTTAAAATCATTTAATGAAAAACAAAAAATTCTAGAAGACGCATTGGGATAATTAAAAACCCTTTGACCCTAAATGGAATAGTTTATCACACTTTTAAATTAAATAGAATAACATAGAGAAAAAATTTCTAAAACAAGCATAAATTGAATATTTCCATCTCAACAGTGTAGAAAATAATAATCTCAAGGACTTCCATATCCCATAGTGACTTCTGACTATGCATAAGATTCACTCAAAGGACTGTGGTTGGAGCCCTGATGAATGAAATATCTCTTAACTCACACTGTGGTACTAACATTCTCTAATAGAACTCATTATTCAGGAAATTCTTCCTACAATACATCTCCATATAACCCAAATAGCCACAATAAAGGTTTGTTTTATGAAGGATAGAACAAGATGGATTTGTACTCCCCGACATACAACATTTATGGAACACAATAGAATGTTTTTTAAAATTGGATACGAAAACAAATTAAAGAGACACCTTAAAGATTTGTTCCTCTATCATTAACTCTTCACCTTTTAGGGAACCATTATGAAAACTGAGATAAACTATATTGCCAACTACCTACTCTATGTAAACCATATTAGTCAGAAACACTTCATCGATCAAAATCTCAAAATAAAGGTTCTTAGAAGAGAGTACACTCTCCCAGATCTCTAGATAAAGGCTTATAATGAAAATAAAATTATTCAATTGATCTTATAACACAATCTCTAGATAAAAGAAAACCAACTCACTAAAATTGTCAAAAAAGGAATTCATTGTCCACTGGTCTCTCTAAATAATCATTATGTCTTCCCTTTTCATTTCCTTCACATACATATGTATAAACCATTGCACGATGATTTACTTAATCAACTCCCATGCCATTCAAACATGCATCTATATAAGAGAAAACATCTCCAATTATTCCAAAACTGGACCCTCAAAATAACCTAAAACAAAAAGAACCCTAATGTTTTTGGGAGATCACAATGAAATTAAAAAACTCTATACTTCTTCAAGCCACTCTACTTCCTCTAACGTGCATTAATCAATATATGAGAAAACATAGAAGGACCAGAAACTAGGAATAAATCATTAGAAAATATGGGGACCTTTCAAGGAAAATTAATCAAAATACACAAAGAGAAAAAAACAAATACCAACATCAAACTAAATCATAACTTAAACAACACATCTATCCAAAATAATAGGATCACAGTTAAGAAAAATAATAAAAACCCAAAATTACTATTTTCAAAAATCTCATTTACATTTAGATTTTCATAATAGAATTCATACATTGTCACATTATAGATTCCAAAACCCACTTTTAATACCCAATTCAATTTAAAAAATAATTTCCCCTTTAAAAGTCACATAAAAATAACAAGTAAAATACATTTCATTCAAATACTTCCCCATGAAGTCCTATGAACCATTGTATATGTGTCTATCCATTTCCATTAGCATGTTATAGCACATAGTTTTTACACATTACCACCCATATGAAAAACCTCATAAGGGAATATATGCATGGTAGCAATGAAACATTCTTATCAAAACCTAGGAATTTACCAAATTATCAATAAGAAGAACCTTCAATTAAATTCCATTTTTCTAACCCAAAACCAGTTGAATGAAATTAATTTTTATTTAAAAACTATTTCCATTTCGAAAGCCTACTCACATTAATTAGAACCAATGAAAACCTCAACTTACACAAAGCTAAAGAATTTGGATCTAGTTGTCGTGCCTGACTAGGAAATATGGTAGTGGGTCATTCCCTAAGTAGTAAGTAAAAACTAAAATGACCTTGATTTGGGAACGTAGACTCTATATGGGTCACTACTCCATGTGAGATCACAAAATGACACTTTCACGCCTCCATTGACATCCCTTAATCCAATAAAAAGACAAAAGTCTCAAATACAATAGTGTCAATGGTAACTTGGGTGTCATAATGAGTGGTAGTGATAGACACCAAAATATAACCTACCTCTTAACCTCCAACAATACAAATATCCAACCTCCTAACAACCCAAATAACATGGGACTTCTCTAATACTATTCTTTCATGAACCAGGTTGGCGTCCCATCCAACCCAACACCCGACCATGTCTAAGGAAATTACTGAATGGAGTTACTGAATGCCACGGGATGGAAACTACTGAAATGAATCAAATATATTCCATGGGGGTAGAATTTATGTCTAATAAATAGGTTAAAAAATAAACTGAACACCGAACACATATTAACAACTAAATCTCAATAAATACCTAAAGAGATTTAGTAACAACAGATTAGAAAAGAAAAACTACATTCCAATCTGAGAACAATACCACATCAAACGGTTACCCAGATGTTCTCCATGACACCACAACTTCACAACCACAAACCAGACCGAAATGATATAAGATCCATCTTAAACCATAAAACCTGAACAAGAAGCCGAACCTATAAAACAACTCTGGTCTACCGACATCGAAAGGTACAAGTGGGGTGTTATATAAACAAATCAGTAGGATCCCACTAAAAAATACATAATTTTACTTTCCCTAAAACACTCCATAAGAACAAGATTTAAATACCAATAGAAAAATAGGATTTACCCATTTTAAAAAAATACAACCACATTTTTACATTCTCTAAAAAAATGACATTCCATATTCCCAATTTCAAAACATGTTTACCCTTTTTGAAACCAATCCAATAACTAAAATCCCACATGGTTTTACCAAGAAAGGATGAATGTAAATCGATAAATTGTACTACAAAACATGTTTAATGGATAGTAAAAAAGAAAAATAGGTAGTAACCATGGGGATTATTAATAATACCTAGATCAATCCATGGACATACTCAGTTTGGAACCACTTATCTAAGCATGGTGAATCTCCCTATTCTATAACCAACTATCCTTCCCCAACTGGCCAATCATGTGGCACATCCCAGCTGACCTCTAAGATAATCTAAGGGGTACCAACCCATATAATCAGCTTTTATTAGAAACCATCACTCGAACATCTTAAATTCTCCCCATAAATCCATGGTAATAACACACTTTGTTTGTAGGAGGGCCTCAAAGGTATTATTCACCTTACATGCTGTCTTCACATTTTCCTACCTAAGACACGAACAGTAGCTATATGAAAACCCAAATAAAGAAATACCAAATAGGTGTTACCATTATAAAATGAATCATTTATAAGTTCCATGTGGGATGTCACATCACACAAGATTTCAAAAAAAATTCACAAGATATTCAAAAGATCCCAATTAACTTCACACAAGCACATATTAAAATAAAACTACCAATGCATCTCATGTTTCATATATGAGATAAAATTATAAAACAAAAACACATTCGTAATTCCTCTTCCACATTATTTCATAATGTAAATAGAAAAAAACACTTTTAAATAGAATATTCTTAATGGGCCTGTAGAATTTTAATTCCCTCACCAAAACATATTTCAAGGCCAAACAAGTAAAACCATGAGGAATATCATAAAGGATACATTTTCAAATTAATTCATGAACAATATTCTAAATTTAGAAAATGTTGAACAATTTAAATAAATAAAGGGATGAAGGAGAGATGACAAAAATTTACGGGAAAATTATTTTGGAGTTTTACATTCATTTGCAAGAACATTCTTGTGTGCAACTTGTTCTCCCATAGATGTTCCATCATCAAATGTAACCCCTAAATTAATAGTGGGACCACTAGAAATCACTATTTATTTACAAAATAACCATATTATTTTTAATCCAAACCCATCAATAATATATATTATTTAAAAATCATAAACACCACTTTCAATTCCTTGAGAATCCTTCTAAATGAATTTCACTACAATACCCAATCCATAAATAGATTTCCAAATAAAAAATCCTTCAATATTAACATATTAAACTATTTTATGAAAATATATCAATGTTCCCATATCCAAATAATGACAAATTTAATTTGGAATGATCAATTGATTTTTTTCAAAAACATATTTGATGGATAAAAATATAAGAATATTTAGAGAATAACTTTAAAAACTAATTTTATCAACTTCTACCAATAAAAAAACCCAACGATAATCCAAAAAAAAGGTACCATAAGTGTGAAAATCATGTTTATAAATATATTAAAGGATCAAAATCATTAACAAAATGCATAAAAATGGAAAATCATAGAGACACCTATATCAATGGCATGAAAATGCGATGAAACCATCAGGGAAAATAGATATAATCCCATTCAACCATTTTCACACCCTATAATCCAAAAAATAATAACCAACACCCAAACCCATACCTTTAGGGTTAGGAAAAATCAGAAACCCTATGATAAACCCCTAAAAATTGACTGAAAAGGGAGAGGAAATGGGTATATTGGAAAAACCCCTCAAGGAAATACCTTATAATGAAGAAAATTGATCTGATACTATCGATAAAAAAGGGGGTAGGGTTCTAGGGACCCCTCCTTGTGTCCAATTAGAACAAGTGGAAGGGTTTCCTATTTTAGGGTAATAAAGGGGAGAAATAAAAATGGATTTTAGCATTTAAAAAAAATGGGTAGCTCTCCTGGTTTGGCCTCGTGGTTTCCAAAAACATGAAACAACCATGTGGTAGATGCTACCCAGGTAGGAGCCAACTGCACAACCAATCTGCATGTTTTTTTCTACAATACACAAATAGTGCAGTATATTCTTCCAAAGAGAGTACATACCACATAAATAGACTTCCTGGTTTTAATAAACAAGTTTAGACTGTGTGGTAGCATATATCCATAACATAGACCTTCTGAAAAGGTACCTAGTCTAAACAGCATGTTTTCCACTAGTCATGTGGTGCCCATTCACATGCCAAAAGTCATATTAGTCATCCTATATTTGAAAAAATTTATCTGGGACTCAACCCAAACAACAACTATAAAGATACATCTAAAATTAAAGAATTATATGAAAGAGTATCTGAGGGTATGGAATTAAAAATAAATTCAAATATTATATTCATAACACCATGGTCATGTTCCAATATATTTTAAATAAATAAAATACACATATAAAAAATAAAATGAAAATTTTATCTCATGACACCTAACCGTACTTTTATGGTATAGTATTTTCTCTTCCAATAACATAAAAAGTCCATTCAATTCGTCATATAAATAAATTGTATAAAAATATATAAAATAATCCACACAAATATTCATCTTTCAAAACTAGTAGCATTCTCACGGTGTGATAGTTTCTTAATTTAGAGATGAATGTTTGGTTACTTTTCACATCGTGGTTATTCTACAATTAATTTAAGAGTTCTTTAAGAATTGTTTATTATTGATCTTGGTATTTCCTGACACATGGTTTTCAAACAATTAGTGGAATCCATGTGAAATTCTACAGTAAACTGTGCCGGAAATAGGGTTACTCTATTTAAGGTCGCACGACCTACAAATAGTTAGTCAAACCATGTGGTAAGCATATAGAGAGCAATTTTACCATGGTTGAGTCATCCCATAAAGATGACATTGGGTTTACCAAAATTCACATAAAATTTGGGTTATTTTCTATGTGTGTCCAGTAAGGGGTGTATAGTTTGGTAAACTATGCAACCAAACCATTCAAGCTATCGAGACCAATTTTTTTTGTAAAATTCCAACTCTAACCTCTCAATATTTTTAATCCACGGTGCCTCCCTTCTACTACCTATGGATCATGATACCCTAAGGGGCCTCCAATATTATTCTTTAGAATTCCTCCTTCTTCAAATGTTGTGGATATAGTCACTATTCATGGCTTTGGGCTAGATCATTATGTTAAATCCAAACATTTTCCTCCCTCTTCCTCTTACATACATTTTCTCCTAAGGTTTTATTCTCATATGTTCTATTAGACAATGTTATCATGTTTTAAGTTGGTTTATTTTGATTGTTTCTCTTGTATACGGTTTCTCTTGGTAGATCATGGATCTTAGAACCCTGGAATGGTTGTTTCGGGTGTCCGTTATTAATGTGCTTATGGTTTTAGGTAAATTTAACTTTGAAAATTTATTTTTTTAATTTAATAATAATTCATGCGATGATTTTCTCACCTCCCTTATACGATGAATGAAAACTATTAATCCTTTAAACTTTTTTTATGATCAATGTAAAGGTTTATCCCTTTTTTGCGATAAATGTGATTATTTGTTTTAAAAAATGACCACCAATTGTTTGATTAAATTCTAGGTTGAACGTTTCAAGTTATTTATGACATCTTAAGAATGGTTTGGATTTTTGATTGTATTTATTGATTGTTAAGTGGTGATTTGGGTTCATTAAATTCATTTTGGAAAATATTTTTAGACTTAAAACAGAAGGGGTTTTTGAATTTAAGGAATGATAAGTCCTGTGGTGGTGGTTAATGGACCATTAGGCATTTTGCGGGAAATCTGTTTAGTGTGAAATTTTGACCTATATATTTAAATGAATTATTTTCTATATGTTGTTAAATTATTAATTCTAAAATTGAACCTTTTTAAAAGGGGTTTTGGTTCGTTAAAAAATAACGTTTTTTGTGAAAAAATGATTTTGAGGCCTATTCGAAGAATTTTTTGAAATGGTGAATGTCTTTATAAAAAACCCAACATGGATTATTCTACTACCATATTTATTTTTATATGGGTGGGAGGTCCTTAAATTATGATCTTCCTAACCCATTTCCTATTGTTGAAATGGGATATACTTAGTGTGAACTCCTTTGTTATCTATTTGTGTTAGGAAAGGGAATGATCCTCGAGGTGACCCAAGTGTTTCTTATTATGTATATTAATATATATTTTGTATGTAATTGGATTCTCAGTTTGAATCAGTTGGATCATTTTCTTTTATATTCATGAAATAGAGAACCTAGAATAACTATTCAATCTTCTACGAATTATTGATTTTCTCGTTAGGTTGCACTCATTTAGGGGCACAATGTATAATGATATATTGAGTATTATTTGTATAGTAATATACTCCCTAGTCTATACCATGTGTGGTGTGGCCCAGCATGTGGGAGTGATTGATGTCATCAAGTGAGTTATGCACTCTGGGACGAGTCAACAAGTATTTTTATGATCTGGATTATTCTTGAGATCATAGTTTCTTCCCATGCTTATTGGTACATATTTTCATATAGTATATGAATTCATGATTGGTTGGATACTCTAATAGGATATTTTCTATTTACCTTATCATATAACTGTTGTTCTTATTTATAAATTGAGTAAAAAAGAACGTGTAGTGGAGAAAAGTGATATTTACCAAGATTTATTTTAAATTTTCACAGTATATGGAAAATTATTATGTCTATATTTTGTATTTGAATTTTGAAGTTGAGGTCTCATTTATTTTAAAGGTGTTCATTGGGAAAAGATATTTTAGTAACACCTACGGTGTTAAAATACTCACAATTTTTTTTTCTTTTTTTTATATTATTGTGCAAGTTCTAGCATGGATTGATCACCAATGTGTGATGGTTGGTTTTGTTATAGGAGATTTACCCTTGGTGTCACCTGGATATGATGTTGTAGTCAAGTTATATTGGGTTTTCTCAATCAGTAGTATAAATTGTCAACTTTTAAAATATATTCAATTTATTTATTTATAACTTGTGAAATCATAACCGTTTTATAAGTTATTGTGTCCCAGAACTGGTTTCCATCCTATTGGGATTAGAGATACCCTTCGGGCAATGTTGTATATTGGATCGTGTCCAAGGTCATGGGTCAACCCATGTTGGTTCATAAAAAATGGTATTATAGAATGTTGGTCATTGGAGGACCTTTCATTTTGGTAGGCCTATGTTATTTGATGGTGTCATAATATATTGAGTAGGATAGTCAAAACCTGGTTTGTAGGTCTGAGGGAGTGTCTGGCCAACACTTTTGGGAAGAAACCATGAGTATCTTGGAGAATTCGTGTCTCATTTGGTTTAATTGATTCTTTTGGTTCACTTGTTGTTTTCATAGGAATAGTGAGTTAGGATAGTGTTCTCGTGAGACCGCAGGGCCCAAAAATCCATGTGGAGCTGGGAACATGGTCCTATAATTCTCTCAATGATGGTAGTGTGTTTTTAATTTGGCTGCAAAACATATATCCAAGCTGAACATCAAAAATAGATTCCCCTCTATGATTTTCCTTCAGTTCGTTGTGTTTTTTAATCATTTTTGGTAAATCGTGCTTTGGAATTGTGGAATTTTTTTTGATATGGAAATAGATTAGATAGGTGAAGAAGGAACATGATATTTCACTCTCATTTTGAATAAATTTCTGGGAAGAGTTTATTTTTGTTTATGAACATGATTAAAATGAAAAGGAGAGTGATTTTAAATGAATGGTTTTTGAGGGATTAGATTTTGAAGCTTATTATTTTTTGGGGTGTTATGAATTGTGATTTACAATGGATTAAAATGGATTGATGTTTGAGGAATGAAAATTGTTTCTATTTTTTGGGTAGTGTTATTTAAAAAAAATTCTTAAATATTTCAAATTTGACATGGGTTGATATTTTGAAAACATGGGTTGAATGTTTTTTTGGAAAATGTAACTGTTTTATTTTGACTATTGGTATATAATTGGCTCCTCACATCTTTGGATATGTGTTTAATGTTTTTTAATGATGATGTGGAGTGATTATTTCCCATTATGGAATTATTTGATGTTCCTCATGGTGGAACGATAATGTGCATGTGAGATTGACTCTAAGGAATACCATTGGTGAGTGTGAAAATCCACCAAGTATGATATCTTTTTTAATGTTCTTTCAAGAGGAAGATTTATATTTTTGATAACCAGTGATCATGTGGTTCTATTCTTGTGGTTTTGATTTGAGGTTATATGTGGTGATTTATGATTGAAAACTTATTATGATCAGTTGATTTGGATTTAGCTCTTGTTTTCTTATTGGTTAGTATTCTCCCCAATAGATTTTTTTTGGATATTTGAAGTGTGTCCATATTTTTTTAACCATTGGACGATATTCCCATTGATTAAACTAATGACATTCTTCCAGAGATATGAAATCTAGATCTCCCACTCTTTTATGGTCAAGAGAATTTTCTTGAAGGGGAAAAGTGGATGCAGATAATGAAGATGAAAATTATACTTACTCAAAATCCAGAGTTATTAAAAGTTAAGTTATCTAAATTCATGTTTGAAGGATCTATCTAGGAGTGGTGGATTCCTGTCTCCTAGTCCAAGCCATTGGAAGATCCTTCTTAGGTGTTCTTGAAGGATTCCTTCATCAGACATCACTTAAATAATATGAATAAGGTGTGAATGGGAATAGAGAAGTGTTAACTATTGATGGTTGATGGGTTGGTGTTATAGTTCTATAATATATTTATAGACCTATTTAAATAAGACTCATGATATATTTCAGATGACTCCTCGAAAGATTGGGATTCAAACTGTGGGCATCATCCAAATCATCATTTTATGGTGTTATAGTTACAAATAACCAAATTTACTAGTGTGTGGGTGAAGGTGGTTTGTGTTGAATATATGTTAGAAGCATTTCATAGGATGGTGTTCCCCCTTCAGTTCGTTGAAGTGGAAAGTGGAATTCTGTTAAGGAAGTGGTGAAGTATTCAGAAGTTGCTACAGCATGTCATGGTATTAAAAGGCCATAAGACCTTTAATCATTTTTTTGGAATTTCCTTGTGTCATAAACTTGTAAATAATTATCATAATTGTATGTCTTGTTCACGTTTAGCAATGTGCTTTTATTATTTTATGTTCCTATGCCCCTTGGAGCAGTTCTTCCAGGGAGCTTCCAAGAAACTACATGGAGCCAATTCAAATGTGTAGACTAGAATGGGGAACAATTTAATTTCCATTTTTGTTATAATGTCTCATTATGATGTGTCCATTGGTCATGTTGGTTTTATCATTCATTTGTGATGTAAGGAAACATTATGTATCTCATGATGACACATGTTTTAATGCATGTTTTTTCCTCTTTTGGAAATTATGAATCATACCCTATTATAAATGGAGGTGTCTCCGATGTTTATATTTTCACTTCTTGTCAAAGTAATAATATATGGTCATCTTCTATATAAAATAAATGAGATGGTTCAAACATTAGTCACCAAGTCACATGAACCTTAGTGAAGCTCACACGTAGTTATAAATCCCATAATATGATGGACCTTTGTCTTGTATTGTCTTCACTACAAAATTAAAGACACATTATTATTCTATTACGAATTGGTTTTTTTATTATTCCATGTGTTTATGTTTCTTTTGTTAAATACATTTCCATTATGGTGGGTGTTTATTGACATGTGTTTGTTTGTTTCTAGGTGTGTGGAAATTTTCAAAGTTACAATATGGATGGTTATTAATATAAATCCATGATAGTTGGTTCTTAATAGTGGGGGGACCACCCACAGCTCTATTTGTGGTCCCTTTCAAAGGGGTTGATCCTAAATTGATTCCCATGGTGGGGAGTCCATTCTAGACTTTAGTTTTGAGAAACCGGTTTTGTACATGTTCTTGTATATTTGGAGAATGTAGCATACGTTCCATTTTAAAGTAATTGAATTTTTTTTGTTTAATTGGACGGATTATGTTATTGTTAAATCCGCTGTATTTTATCAATAAATGGGAAATTGTGTAGCTTTCTGGGGGTAGATAGAATTAATGGTGTGGAGAATTTTTACACCATATTTTTCTTTTCAATCATCTCTTTTGGAACATTTGTGAATCCTGTGTTTTCTCTAAATGTTCTCAGTGGTATTGGTTCTTAATTTTGACGAGAATCATTCTTTAGTTGTGACCACATGGTATTTCCTCAGTTTTTTCAATAGTTTTAATGAAAATATGAGTATTGATCTTCAAATTATACTTGCAACGGTTTACCCCATATTATAGGTAAGCAAGCATCATTCTTCAAGAAATTGTATGAGATTTACGGTGCTTCTAGTTAATTGTGAATATCCCAAACACATTTATTCGAACCATGATATAATAATGATGGGAGCCATAATCCCATCGAAGAACGATTTGGATTTTTTGGGTAATATTTTACCAAAACATTTGGAAAAAATTATTAAGTATCCCACATGTGTCCAATAAGTTGATGACAGTTGGAGCACAATTTCGAAAATTGTGATGACAAACAATGTAAGCTTCCCTGATCATAAAATTTGTAAAATCCCAACTATACCCTCTCATGATTTTTAAACTGAAATGCCTCCCCTCTCCTCCATGTTTTTTGTGTGACCCTAAGGGGCCTCCTCCATTGATCTCCATGATTCCTCCTCCCTCCTATAGAGAAGGACTATGAATTCTTTTAGTATATGGGCTAGATCATCATGGTAAATCCTCTCCACTCTTCTCCCTCATCCTCTTCAATAAATATTCTCCTGATATTTTCATCTTATATGGTCTCTTGGGACCTAGTTTTATGTTATACCTTTGTTTCATGTTAGGGTTTAATTTTTATGGTTCCCCTTAGTAAACCTTGTCTCTTGGAGCCTTGTAACTGTGGTTTCATGTGTGAATTATTGAAGTGTTTTCCGTTTGAGGTAGGTTTCCTTTTTCACTTTCTTTTTTAAAATAAAAATCATTAACTTCATGATTTTCACACCTCCTATAAAAGATAAATAATATTTTATCCCTTATATGATTGTATAGTGTGAAATTTAGTCGATTAACTATTGTTATATAAGAAATGGCATTGATTCATAAAAAATTGACCACTAAATGTTTGATTAAATGAATGGTTGGATATTTCATGTGCATTGTGATATCTATAGAATGGTCTGGTTTTGTGAATGTGTTAATAATGAATGAATTGAATATTTGGTTTCCTTAATTGGGATTTCAATATCATTCTTATATTTAATAAGGAAGGTTTATTTTATATTAAGAATAGCTTGACATGTGGGGGAGGTTAATGGTATGTATGTCATTTTGGAGGAAATGGATTTGGTGTGAAAGTGTAATGTGTGTATATAAATGGAATTCATTTCATTCATTTTTATGAAATGTTGAATGTTAAAATTTTACCATTATGGAAAGGGTGTTTTCATTGTTTAATAAGATATGATTTTTTGTGAGATATAGTTTCATGATAGTATGGAAACATTGTGGAAATGGGTAGAGTTTATGATGAAAACATTCCAGGGATTATTTTCATAACAATTTTATTTCTAAATGGGTGGTATGTCCTCCTTGTGGAATCCCCATGACCTGTTACAAGTATGGAAATAATAGATCCTTGGTGTGAACTATTTTCTAATATAGGTTTTTAAAGAATTATATGGATCCTTAGGTGACTCGAATGATGTCTTTTTTTTGGAAATTATAATATATGTTTATCTGAATGGATAATCGAATAGAATTTGCTGTCTCACCTTCTTTTATATGATTTACATGGAGAACATGGAATAATAGTTGAATCTCCATAGAATTATTATTGAACTAGTGATGTTAAACAGAAGCTAGTGGCCCATATCATGGGGTTATATTGAGTTTTATTTCCATGTGATTGTGTCACTCAGTATGTACTATGTGGTGAGTGGACTGACATGTGGACATTTGTGATGTCATCGACTGTGGCATTCTTTCTAAGATGAGTCAAAATGTATTAGTATGTTATGATTTATTTATGATCTCTTTAGTTCCCCCATATCTATTGAACATTTCGTACTTAAAATAGATGATTGAGATGCAAGATTGGTCGGAAATTCTTATTTAATATTTTCAATTTCCATTGTTGTATTATTTTATTCGTGTTTCCCCTTTTTAGAAAAATTAATGTGTAATTTGAAAAAGGATATACGCCTTTATTTATATTAACATGTCAAGTGTGTGGAAAAATAACATTAATATATTGTATTTCAAACTTGAATTTGATGTCAAATTTATATAAAATTAAGTGATTTTGGGATAAAATTTTCAGGCACACCTAAAGCATTTTAATACAAACATGTGTCGTTATTTTTTTATCTTGTGTTTTAGGTTTTGGTTTAATTTTATTATCATGGGTGATGGTTGGATTTTTTGTCCTAGATTTACCATCAGGGTCACATAGAAATGTCATTGTATTGTGGTTTTGTTAGGAATCATTTATCATTTGTTATACATTTCATCTTGTAAAATATTTTTAGTTTATTTATTTTTTATTGGGTGATATAATTTCATTTATTTACTTAGTTGATTCCATGAAATGTTTGCTAACTCATGGGGATTGAGGATTCCATTCTATACATGACACAGATAGGCTCATTTTCGTAGTCTGTGGTTAACATAGGATGGATCATGACATGCCTGGGTGTCAGTATGGATGAAAATGGTGTAGATGGGGCTTATGAATGGGTGTTTCATGAGTGTCTCTATGGATCAACAGAACTGTAGATAGTGAATACACATGGATGTTCCCTTAGTGATGATGTGTATCGATAATGATGTTGATGGGTCATATTCTTGGATCGTCATGGGTGACCCCATGGTATAGAAATGGTGTGGATGGGGCTTAATAATGGGACCATCCAGGGTGCTGCTTTGGAGGGGCAGGGATGTGAATCGTGATTGTGAATGGGGGAATCGCGGAAATGGTTATGGAGAGTGAATGTTATGGATGGGGATTATACATGGATGTGGCCTTGGTAAATGGAATACATGGGGGAGTTGTCTGGGTGACCCTATGGATCATAAGTGGTGTGGATGGGGCTTATGAATGATATATTTATGGGTGACTCTATGTAGAGGATTGGGTTTTGATGGGTCTTAAAAGTGGGAGCTACATGGGTAACACTGTGGATGAAAATTGGTGTTGGTGGGGCCTACACATTGAAGCTTCTCATTTGCTGCTATGGAGAGGACATGGTGTGGATGGGTCTCAGGAATGATATCATCTTTAGTTTCACTTTAGAAGATAGTGTTTTGGATGGGTCCTATGCATGGAAGCTTCTTGAGTTCTGATATGGATGGGAAATGATGTGGACATGGATTATTTGTGTGTGTTGATCGGGTACCCCTATGGAGTGGAAAAGTGTACATGGGTCTTATAGATGGCATCCTAATAGGTTATTCTATGAAATTCCAATAATGTGGATATAGATTAGGTGTAGGAGATCCCAGAGTTCCAATATGGGGTGAAAATAATAAAGATGAGGCTTATTCATTGAATTTTTGTGCCTGTGGATGTGGAAGCAAAATGGTGGGATGGGTCTTATTCATGGAAGCTTCCTTGATACTGCTATTGAATTGAAATTATGTGGATGGGGATTATGTGAGGGAGCTATCCATGTGCCAATATGTTGTGAAACTCTATGTATGTGGTTTAGAAATGGAAGCTACTTGGGTGACACATTAGTGTGCCAATGATGTAGATTAGGCTTACTCAAGGTAGCTTCTGAGGTTCCACTGTTGTTCAACAATGGTGTTGTCGGGTCATAGTTGTGGGAGCTGGCCGAGTGCCATAATGGATTGGTAATTACGTGCATGTGAATTAATCATGGAAGCTGCTTTGGGTAGAATATGTAAAAAATGATGTATATGGGGTATGATGCATGGTAGTTTCCCGGGGTCCACTTTGGAGAGATCATGACGTGAATAGGTCTTATACGTGAGAGCTGCATGGTTCTACTATGGAGCGACAATGCTATGGAGGGGAATACATGTGAATGTTTCCCAAGTTCTATTATGGAGAGTAAATGGTCTGGATAGGTCATAAATGTGGGAGATTATTGGGTTCCCCCAGGGTGTCAAAATGGTGTAGATGGGGATTATGCATTGGAGATTCTCTGGTGTCACTATGGGGTTGCAATACTATGGGTGGGGATTTTGTGTGGTAGATTCATGGGTTCCGCAATGGAGAGACAATATCTATGGATGTGTCTTTCACCTTGAAGTTATGAGGTTTTTGTAAGGAATAAAAATGGTGTTGATGAGGATTACATAAGGGAGCTGAGGATATTCCTCTATTAAGGGGAAATGGTGTGTATTTTACATCTCAGTGGGATATGTCTATGTATCCCTATAGAGGGGAAAATGGGCGGATGAGTCATATGTTTGGGAGATTCCAGAGTGTGGCAATAGAGTGGAAACAGTGTGAATATGGATTATGTGTGGGAACATCCCATATAGTCATCCCCATATCATTTCATGAAGGAATCCCATGTGAATTTCATGAGGTAAGATCATTTATTAATGTTTTCTGAAAGGATGAGGTCAGTGAGGATTATGCATTGATCATTCAATTAAGTCTTCCTTATGTCGGGATATGAGGAAATATTCTACATGATGCATAAGTAACCCTATTAATTATTGATAGGCTATGATACATTTTATGTCATGTGGTGAGGCGTAATGAATTCCTAGTGTGATAAATATGCAATAGAATCCATTATCACACCATTAAAATGGTAAATTATTTGATTTACGATTGACAATAAAGACTACAACTGGATTAAACTTCTATTCAAGCGTTTTAGGTCTTTTTTATTCATCGTATTTTTCATCCAATACAATAACATTTTTCATCCCATCTCATAATATAAAAACCAATTTTCTTCTTCTTAATTAACTAAAATATATTTCCCATGATTCAGTTAAGATTTAGACATGTTTCATGTAACACCCCGAGCTTCCATGATACACTTCTATTTCAATAATGCAGTAGCTTTCATTGTACGCAAGTTCGAGATTCTAACACACCGCGACCAATCAAAATAGAAATTATGAATAGTAATACCCACCTTTTGAAATTATATATATTTTATATTTCAAAATAGACTTCCCTTTTGGGTTTGTAATATAGAAATTAGCCTATGTTGAATTCTTGGTATTTTTCTGAGAACTTCCAATTTTTTATGAATAGTGAAAAATACTTAAGTACAAATTTTTTGAAAAAAATAATTTATATTGATAAATTATACTATTTAGTGGTTTCAAAGTATAATTAGAATATATTTTTACCATTTTATCCCATGGTGGTCATTATAATTAATTTCACTTTGAAATTGGACAAAAACAATTGTCAATCTTTTGATATATATTGTTTCTTAAAAACACGCTATTTGTTGTGACAACAGGAATTAATTATAAAATTAATTAATGAAACTTATATGTTTCGAATTTTGTAAAATATAAATCATTTATGAATTCGGAATTTCAATTATAGCTTACGGTGAAATTTTGGCATTGTTCTGAAAAACTTCAATTTTTGATGAATAGTGAAACCACTAATTGGTAGTTAAAAAAACTGATTTTTTGTTTAAATGAAACATTACCACTTCTATGATTTTATTTTCAAAAATCCGACATACATGGTTGTAATTAGTAAGTAAAATGTGGTTCAATGGGATTAAAATAATTTTTTTGGTAAATAGTAACTTTTATGTTTAATTAATCGCGATTAAAGGTCATTAGTGAAATTTACGGTAAAGATAATATTATAATAATATGAAATGACCATGAAAAATGTCCTACCCCTATTGTATGAGTCATGGCCGACCATGAAAATCCATTGGTCAACTTGGGGACCCCATGGATCCACTTTGGATGGAAAATGACATTAAATACTTTTTATTTAATGTTAAAATAAAAATTTCACAAACATGAGTTGTTTTACTAAAACAATTGTTTAATGGGGTTATAAAAGACATAATTTTAAATATAAATATTAATTAGAAATATAAAAATATTTACTACATCATGATATTTGTTTTATAATTTTTAGACATTAAATAAATTAAATTATTTATGACACCATGATGATGCAGTGATTACCTCATTAATTAATGATTTTAATAAAATGGAAGGATAATGTAAAATATAAGACGTACACTTGTCCAAAGCATATTGGATGGGTGGATTTAGAACCCTTATCTCATTATAATCTAAATATATAATTGTTGGACCTTTAGAATTACAAATGAATTTCATAATAATGTAACATTTCAATCCTTCCAAGAGTGCCCCTCATCTCCTCTTATAAAAGGCCCCCACCACTACCACCTTATTCACACCTTCCAAGCCATTTGGCTCGTCCAACCTCTGCCCAAATAATCTCCCAACTTCCCTCTATTTCTACTAGAAGCCTCACTTTGGGCATAAGTCTTCCCAAGGAATCCTTTGGCTCAAATCAAAAAGTGTTAACCGATTTTAAGGTAATGTATTCTCTAATGTTGTTTTGTTTTATTTTGCTTCTTCAACCCCCTAAACTATTTTTATTTTTTCTTTTGTAACAACACCAGTATATTAAATATACTAGGATGTGTTTATGATATGTATTTGATTTTCACATACACACACCTTCTTCTAATGGTTAAAGAACATACAATTTCTGTGGGTGGCGAATTACTGCCTCACGAAACGATGATTGTTCAAACTTCTTTTACCCCCTCTCATGGTGGCCATTGTGATGACAGTATTTTTTTATATATGATATATATTATTTTTATCTTTTCCTTATGCTTCTGTATTTTTCATTTATGACACACCTTTATGATTTCCATTATGGGTAAACGCGATAATTTCATTTTAGGAAGCTCGGACTACCGCCCCCTCAAAGTGATTTGAATCGTTAATGCCATATGTGGGATGTATAAAGGATGGATTAAATGTTATTATACTTTATATTATACTGGAATTATATTATAAATTTTGATAATTATAATTTCATTCCATTAAATATGAAATAGAAACAAAAGTAGCATTCATGCATACGTACTGCTTACCGTCCCCATGAACGGTGCATTTCATTTATTACCTCTAAATGTTACGTAATATTATGAATGAATGTATATACTGGATATATATTATATATATGATATCTAAATCATGAATATAATGATGGATATAATGGATATTTCACCACATGAACAAATTGTAATTATAAGAAGTTTTTTTTGACTCAAGTACCAAAGATCAACAAAATGACCGTTATTAACTTAAATAATTACATAATGTTCATAAAATGGTAATAAGTGATATAAAAGAAATAATGAACATGAAAAAGGTTCTTAAGCATATAGAAATTAACTCTAGTTTATTTTTCAAGTGGTTAAAGAATGATCGAGTCAAGTCGGATACGAGGTAAGGGAACTTCTTAACCCAATTTCGATTCATTGGGTTAATCTCTTATTTTCAAATTATGTCATGATATTATTATGTCTTATCATGTATTTATACTTTATTTATGTGTATATAAAGTGAAACTATTTTATTTAAAAAATGATCTTTTTAAGGGAACTTCTTAACCCAATTTCTATTCATTGGGTTAATCTCTTATTTTCAAATTATGTCATGATAATATTATGTCATATCATGTATTTATACTTTATTTATGGGTATATATAGTGAATCTATTTTATTTAAAAAAATGATCTTTGTAAGGGACATTGTCTAAATCTGTTTTCATTGAGACATATTTTATTTTATACACAACTTTCTTTTATACTGTGTATAAACCCCTTTGACTTTTATGTTTATTAAAAAAGAATCTTTTTATACGAAGCGTTTCACTAAACGACAAAAAGGAATGTTTTTCTTGTCGTACGTATGCGGCGACTATGACTTATCTGCTTCCATGACCATTATTTGAGTTTTGGCTTCCTCTACAAGCCATAATTATTTTTAAATGAAAAATACAAACCATGTTTTAACTTTCATTTATTTTGGTATTAAAAATGGTTTTGATAATGTTTTATCAATTTGTTGTATTGATATTGTGTGATTGAATTGTTGAAATGTTAAGTTTCCTTTACACATGTTTTATGTGATATGATTATGTTATGGTTTATGATATGTTTAAACCTGTTCATGTGAGGAATGCATTGGACTTAATAAGTGATGGGTGGAGCCTGCTGTAGCTCCTCGATGCATCGGCAGGTCTCATGAGACAAACTAGTGTTTTGGCACGATGCCTTGACAAAATCTTATTTGTAGTCTTGGCACGAGGCCTTGGCTACGTGATTATGATAGTCTGGCATTATGAATTCCATCATTATTAAAGTGGTTATTGATATTGCATTTTATTATTCGACTAGTGGAATATCCATGTGAAAAAGTAAATGTCATTATTTAATTTTTCTTTTTTCCATATTATGCTGAAGTTCATGTTTAAAAAGGCTTTTCTTTTAGTTATACACTGCCTTAAATGTTAATGTTTATTTATGAAATCTTCCACAATATTGTTATCCTTACTGAGCATCTGAGCTCACCCCTTTCAATGTTTTAATATTTTACAGGATGTGAAGAAGTATTTTATGAATGACCTGCAGGGATAGTCAGAATTGGATATGAGTGTGGACTGTGGAGACTGGGTTATTGTAGTTTTTCACTTTATGATGTAATGTAACATTTATGAATGTATCTAATTTTTCCAAGGCTACTAAACTAATCGGTCATTCGAGACTTGATCTTTTGTGATCATGCCAATGTTAGGCAATAATGCACCGACTCTGGGTAACTGGGGTCGAGGTGTTACACTTCTTTAATAAATGATGATTATTTATTTTTTAACATTAAAAAAATTATAATAAAACATATCAATAGAGACTGAATATGAATTTAAAATTTAATCTAATAACTTTTCGAAAATATTTCTCATCCTATTATTATTCATGCTTCTTTTTCTTATTTTGAAACTCAGTTCCATGTCAAAAAATTATTGAATCAAATTTTTCAGAATGGAAAATAAATTATAGCAATATCTTATCCTCTTGAAATATATTTTTAATTTTGGAAGTCTCATCATAACGAAAAGATCCATATTATATGTTTTCATGAATCGAAATTAAAATATCATTAGGATAAATTTATACTTAAACATATTGAGAATCACTATACTTTTTTTCTCTAAATTATTATGAAATATTAACTTTTCTATATATATAATCCTTGTATTTATAATATGTGTTCATCAGAAAAACACATCAAGTGATTCTTGCATATATAATAAACATAATAGAGATTCAATTCAGTCATCTATAGAATAAATTTGTAATTTCACTGGTGGGTGTTAGACATACAAATAATTATATTTGTCCCAATATAAGAAAAAATGACACTTATATTAAGACAACCAATGTTTATAGAGAAGAAAATGATAAATTTTCATGAATAATTGATTTCACATAAAATATATTTTTCCAATTTTTATTATAAATATAAATTATCAAATACATTAAAATGCATCTATATTTGTTCCAATCTTTTCAAACCTGATCCCACCCAACATAATACTCTCTAAAATTATTGATCAAATTTCACCTAAAAGTAATCACCAAACATTTCTTGAGTTTGAACATGATTTATGTTTGAAAAAAAGATAACACGTGAATATCAATCAATTTAAGCATACAAAGTAATTATTCTCAACATGAATGCTACATTATATAATAAAAATCATATTTCATATATTTATTTATGGGTCAAAAAATACCAATAGAATAAACATCATTTGTGATTATTTTGAATTATAATATCCCCGCATGAGATTTTTTTTTGGAATCGAAGAAACATAAATAACTTTAAAAATCATTACTTTGTACTAAGTATTCCTTAAATTATTATAATGCTACATTGGTAAATTCAAGTTTTTTGAAAAGAATATGGAATAATAAAATAATGATGCTGCTAAATTTTTTATATATTTGATATTATTTATATAAAATCCATATGTCTTAATATGATGAAATGATACAATATAAAAATTTATCATGGAATGGATCACATATTATTAAATAAATAAAATATAATTTCATTTTTTAAATTAGAATGGATCACATTATTTATTATCAATAAATCATGGTCACATCAAATAAACCCCCAATATCAAATATTTTTCAATGGAATTGGAAATTCAAAAATTCCACCATTACCAATATTCAACTATTAAAATATTTCACACATTAAAAATACAAAATTATTCAAGTCCCCTTATTAAAATATTTTAATAAAAAATTATCCCCGATATAAGAGATTACTCCCCTATTTCATAACCACAAATTAATAGATTCTCTCTATAAAAAACATCGTCCTATAGTTGTTAATAAAATTATTAAATTAATAAAGGAATAAACTAATGTGATTTATATTTTCATTTTTATCCCACTATGAAAACCAGGATATAAAAGTAAAGATGACATATTGCAATAAATCACCATACCTAGGATGTAAATTCATGAGGTTAAACTTCCATAACATTTAATCTAACAAAAATCACCTTTTGGAAATGGTTTTGTCAAAATATTTGTCACCATAGAATTTTTAGGAACAAATTAAATCGTCATCGCATTCATTATCACAATCACAATATTGGAGTAAAATTTAATTCCAGATTACATTGACATTTCTTATTGATCACTTTTTTCAAAAAATTATTAGCACTCTGGCTATGAAATTATAATACCCCAAACATTTTTTTCATTAAATATATTATTTATTAATTAATTATTAACTTTTAAATCATATTTTGGGTCCTTCATATGTATATATTTCATTTAAAAGATAATTATTTTCTTACATAATAGTGGGATAATAGTTTGCAGTTACCCTAAAATTTCCATATGATTATGTATAAAAAAATATTACACATGTTTTCACTAATAGTGTAAGTGTTCCCCAATAGTGTGGTTGAATATGTGTGTTTAGTGAGGGGTTCGTGGTAGGATTATGTTTTGAGAACATTGAAAAAAAACATGTTATTTTCTCAGTTCCATGAAATATCAATTTTTAATTTTTCTATTCTAAATAATATGTCTCATTTTGGACTCCCCTCTCATTAAAATTATAGTCCATGATGAAAAACAATTGAATCACTCCCCACTGCTATTCCATGAAATTTTAGGCCCCCATTACATCATTTTAAACTAGTTTCCTACTTGGATAGATTCTCTCCTCTTATTCTATGTTCTTTCTCTCCATTCATCGTGCTATTTCTGTTTATCCTCATTGTGTCACCCAAAAATATGATCCCTTAGTTGGTTTATGTGTTAATAATATATAAATTATATTCCATATGGTGTGGAACTACCTCCATAGATCATTATATATTTTCATTTATGTTCTTCACATTATATACACTTGACCTACATGGGTTCTTCCATGCCACAAAATTTACATAATATAATTTTGCATGCTACATTTTTTATAAAAATGTTTTCCTCACAATAATATGGGTTTTGTAATAATTATTGGAGAAATATATTGTAAATTATTTTTAGTAAATATTAGTTTATTTTTAAATGATTTTGTTTTGATTACTCATTATTTCCAAATTGAAATTGTAATGTATCATATTGATATGTTTAATGGAATTCATAAATCAAATTTATAAATGGGTTTGGATATTTAAAATTATATAATAACACTAGATAATATATTACAGTGTGAGGTTATCATTTTTAGGGGTAATTTAATTTTAAGTGTGGCAATTTATAATTCACAAGTGACTTTTTGGATATTTTTCAATATTTTTTATCAATAAATTCTGTTTAGGACTAAAAATATGCCTTTTAATAATGAAATACTGTTATGTGTTCCCTATGAGTCATGGTTTAAAATTAATGACAATAGTTTATGGTTTGAAAATGGTTATTGTAGTCATATGCAGTTTTAAAAATCTTTTTATAGATAGATTAGTGTAAATGTTTATTTCTAATGTATGCTCTAAGGCCCCATTGGGTACATTGAAAAATATTTTTAACAAAAGATACATGAATATAACTGTTTTCAAGGATTTTTATGAAATATTAAATTATTATATTTAACAATATTACCAATTTTAATCATTATTGAATAAATATTCTTTTATTAAATATATTTTTTATGTCACTCCTAGACTATATAAACCCAAATCCAGTTTTTATTCTACAAAAATTGCATAAGATACATTGTAGTTATTACGAAATGATTGAATAATTTATCAATCATAGAAGACTATATACATACATAAATATCAAAATAAACTTCAAAAATTTGAAAAAAATTATAAAATTATCTAATGGACATTATGTATACTAGTATGTCCCTAAATTCAATCATAGATCCCATAGTGGAATCCTTGCTTACGGAAAACATAATAAACGGTGATGTTATATTCTCATTATGGAAATCATACAACATATGCTATCATTGGATGAATAATGTTTGAATAATTTTTAAGAGATAAATAATAGTAATAAAATATGAAATATAACTAATTTTATAAAATGGGGACAAAATTCATGGATAACATTGATACATAAATAGTCAAATGGATTTAAAATGAGAAAAATAATTTTAAATGATTAATTTTAGAAATTATATTATTAACTCCTAGGTCTTGTACCATGACATCTAAAATAAATAGGAAATACAAATGCCAAATTAAAGAAAATATTTGTATGATGAGATATACCGAAACATCGAGATTCTATAATGTTCCCTTAAAATAAATTAATTATTATATTGAATTTATTATATGAATGATGTTTATTAAAATTAAATAAATAATATATAAAAACGTTCCCATTGAATAAATAGTGAGGGAAATTTTAATATTTTCCCAATTAATTCACTTGAGAAGAAAGATCATTGTCCATAATATTTAATAAACTAGATTTATTAATGTTTTTATATTCTTGTTAAAGTATACAATTAATTAATTTATGATAATATAGATGAAATTTATTTTAATATATATATAGAATATTACTTGATCAATGTACAATTTCCAAAATAAACAATTTATTTAAAATTTAAATATAAAAAAACAAAATTATTGGAACCTAGCCAAGAATTATTTTTGAAAATTGTTAAATTAAAATAACATCCATGATTTTTAGAAATTTCATTCATTTTTTAAAAATTAAAATTATATTTCATTCAAATATTTAGTAAAAGTTAAATTATATACAAAATGATAAAAATATTCATTTTAAAAAAGTGAATCAAAAGCATAAATAAACATTATTTTATTTAGTAAATTTATAATCAAAAAATATTTCTTGAAAATAAATTCATGATAATATATATGTGGAAGGAAAATATATATGATCAAATAGAAAAAAATAAGCTTCTCCTTAAAAACTATCATTCAGTATTCTAAGTACATAGAGAGAGGAATTTTAAAGGAGAATGTTTAATTATTGTGACAATATAATTAGATAAAAATTAATGGAGTTTATGATAAAAATAACTTATAATTATTCCATTAGAATATTTTATATAAACAATATCGAATAAGGTAGAGATTGTTAAGTAAACACTTACTGTATGTCTGACCTACTTTCGTGGACTATATCCTCTCTTATAATGAATATAAATTTCAATAATTATATTAAAAAAATATGAAATTACGTATAATATCATATATTTTCCAATTATAACATTTCCACGCATTTTGAATAATAATTATTTATTAAAATATGCATCTGAATGTTTTATGTATATTATTATTCATTTATGTTTTGAATTAAATGGTTTGGTATGGGTTTCTTCATAATGATTACACAATTTGAGGAAAATTAATAATGTAATAAATTAAATATATAATCATTTAATAAAAAATTTACATCAATTTATATAAAACATTAATGAATAATGAATTGCACCACTTCATAGAGATAGTCATTTGTACATACTTGTGATTTATGTTTCCACTTTTCAATAGATCGAAAACAATGAATGGAAACCCATAGTTTACTATTATAGAATAATTAATATGTCAAAGATATCAAATATATTCATCAAATAGATAATTTTAATCAACTTTTTAAGGAATAAATGTTTAATTAATCACATAACTTTGTTGAGGTTGATATCCACATGTATGCATGAGCGATGGTATCATTTACCGATGGAAAATTAGGTAAGAATGAAGACTAGAGTATACAATTAAATAATCCAAATTATTTCATAAATATAATATATAAACATGAAATCCATTTTTCTAAATAACCATTAATTCATGTAATGGATAATTAATCAATTCTCAACATGTAGGTAGTAGTTCACACAGATGCTAATGTAATACATAAAATTACCATATCATGGAAAGGAGGATAATTGGTGTACCATATTCATAATAAAATATCAATATATAGATGACACTATAATCAGAATGTTCTGATGTATACAATATATTTAGTGATATTAGAACAACAAAAAAATTAAATTTTTCGGTAAATTTGATTACATCTCCACTGAGTGTACTCCATTTGACTTTACCCTAATGCTTCAAATAATAGTTTTAGGAGAAGACCACATTCTAAAAGATAAAAGATTAAAATATATGAAGAATATTTTCCATATATTTACCAAGATATAGTGCTTAAAATATTATGAGAAGATAAGAGAAAAAGATACCAATCATACTTGAAGGGAGGGACACACAAGGATATTCTTTAACATTTAAATAATATAAGTACATTCTCAAATGAATATGGAACCATGTGGCGCTAAATTAAACTGTAATATGTGAGGTGGTGGAAATATGTTTTTGCATTAATATTTTGAAATGTTTATGAAATATCTCAACCCTTATATTTATGTTTAGTCCCATACTAAACTCTTTTTATCCCAAACGATTTTAATTTTTTTAAGGTTTTATCTAATCATTATGACCTAATATTATGTTAACCTATGGTTTAATTGATAATGTATAGATGAACAATCAATAGGGTAGTTAATTGAGATCCTACAATTTTTTATTGAACAAATAAATCTTTATGTATGATATTTCAAATCATGTTTATTTAATAAAACTGGGTGCAAGAAAAAATGAAAGATATCAAAAAAATAGATATATATTATTTGGGGGAAGATAAATCCAATACCACAATAAACCAATAATTTACTCCATTTTTGTTCTGGTTTTCACTATAACATCTCTTAACTCAGGGTTCCATATGTGTGCAAGCATCTTCCAGTTTAATAAAAAATTCTAATATAATTACACCATGCTCTACCTATACAAGAAATTTCTACAAAATTAATAAACACTCTTACACAATGTGTAAATAAGATAATATGAATAAACATTGAATGGAAGGATTTTAGAACATAGTTACAATATGTAACTGATTGTAGTCGACGATTCATCTAGAGAATTTAATTTTGTTTCAAGGTATAAATTAAGATGATATTTAGTGAATCGTGATATAAACTAGTATGAATATTATGAGTATTCACATTTGATATTTTCTATATATAGGTGTTCATGGAATTATAATTTTTGTACTTATTTAGGATTTATTATCCATATTCATCATGCAATTTATATAGAGACTAACACATCCATTTATTTTACATTTAAAATTTAAGAATGAGACAATTAAATCAGTCTAATGATTCATGTATTGTTAACTAGATAAGAAAAGCTATAAAGGGAATGCGTCCATTCCTTCAAAATTTATTGGTTAATATTATAGTATTAATTTCATAGATCTTCACATAATTTAGATCATTCAATCCATAGAAATGTTTTAAATATTTATGTTTCTTTAAATGGTTATTCAATTTTATAATATTATCCAAAATCATTAAATAGATTATCATTAGTTTAGAAATTTTATAATGACACTATTCATAAAGATAGTTCTTAATATCATATTCTAATAATGTACTAGTAATGGTTAGTTATCATCCCATGAGACTTTTTAGAAATAAATGAATCATTGTCAACATTATAAGATAAATTAATATTAATATTGCATAAGATAATTCTTTAGTGTATGAATAATATGTTACATATGGGTGATACTTAACACTCAGAACTTTTCCAACTCCCTTATGATTTTCATGTATGAATACCCTTTTCAATAGATAACCCATTTTAATTTTTACTAATTCATGACCCGATCATTCAAAAACTCATCCATTCACTCCATAAGATAATGTGTTATGTATTAAGATCAAAATTTAACACTATATGAATCTATGTATGAAAAACTTATTCTTCGACTCGCGCATGAAAATAAACAATGGTGTAGATCAAATACATTACTCAAAATAAAATAAACTATTAGAAAAATAACATAAGATATTTTATTTTGACAATATTAAACTCTTAAGACAATATTGTTATATTAAACGTAGGGAATTTCTGAATAAAAACAATAAAAAATTAAAAAATGACAGAAAACAAAACATTTCAAATTCTCTATCAATATTTATTGATAAAAACCAATTTAAATATAATATAAAAAATTTTAAAAAAAATCTTTTATCTATTTAAATCATCACATTAGATAATGAATTTTGAATTTTGGTATCTTCCTAATATTTTTCCAAAAAGAAAATTGTGTGGAAGAAAAAATCATATTTTCCCAAGAATAATAATTTTATTAAATTTTTGTAACAAATTTCAATATAATAATTTAATTCTACCCTTTTGAGATCAATTCTTCTCCCCTTGTTTAAATAGATATGATGAAAATTTATTATCCTATTAATAAATTTAATAGTTTAAATTATATTATTCTAATTTTCTTTCAAACCCTTTTTTATATAAAAAAGAAGTAGAGTAAGGAATAGAATAAATATCTCCCAAGAGAAATAGTAAATATTTAATTCTACTAATTTTGAAAATAATTATTTCATCATATTGTGTGGATAAATAACATGGATAATTTTGAAAATAAAATATAAATATTATACAGACACTAAAACATGTCAAACACATGAAAAATTAGTTAAATAATATGGCGGAAAAAGATATAAACGTCATAATACAAAAGTAATAAATAATAGTTCAAGAGATTAAATAATATAAAACGTTAACACCCTAATATGTTTATTATATTCATTCAATAATTCACCAGGTACTTAAAAAATATTGAAATCAATAAATATTCCATTAAAATACGCATAATTAAAATATTTTTCATTCCGTAAAATAAGGCACAATTCAATTTTTTAAAAATTTTAATCCGTAGAGAAACTATACTTTTCAAACTATGGAATAATGGTGTATCAAAATTTAAAATTGAAATGGTTCTTTGAATGTTAATTTTTGAATAGGTAAAGATGATTAGAAACTCAAAAAGACCATGGTAGAGGTGGCCCCCAATCTTTCCAAAAACATCAGCCAATGTCAGTTGAGACACTCTAAGACAAGTTCGATCTGCTATTGTGATTATTATTAGTGTTGAATGAATGTTTATATTGTCTCACTAATCTCTCATCAAATATAATTTATTTACATGTAATTTGAAAATTTAATTTGGTGTTTCTTTTGACGGTAATGATACTTTTTTCCAATCGAGATAGTTTCCATTAAATACTCATTTGTTAAATCTTAATCATTTTGACGTATAGCCAGGATGATAAATAAAAGGAGGACCTAGAGGATAATACCCACACATCTAAAACTAGGCCATAGTATAATTGTCTATCCATCTCATTATATTTCTTTTACAGTATCCAAAGATAGTCTTGAATCTATTCTGGTCTCATTTAGAAACTTTTTTCCATGAAATCATCTATATCTATGTCCTTTTAAATTCAAACAAACATATTAATTAATTAATCAACCTTGTTGTCCGAAATATTCACTAGATGAAAAATAGAAATAAATTATTTACCGATTCAGACGATTGAGGTTCTTATCACTCTTAAAATGTATAAACATTTTAATCATACTCCTCCTCAAATGAATATTTATTTATAATATTTTCAATTGTCCAATACATGTATTCAACTATTTATATTTGACCAAATTTTTTTCAAATGAATCTTATCTATTTCTTAGGATAGTCATGAAAAAACTAAAAACCATATGTTCTTTATATGAGACAATGTGAACTTTAGAGGTTTTTTATTTCATTAGAAGGGATATATCTTTTTGAGATTGATTAATCAATGCATGTGATTCAAAATGATAAAGTGGGATTCTTCTTACACCACTAAGTAATTATGTTTTAAGATATTGAATTAATTATTTGGGAATTCTATCTCAATATAATGATGCAATTTTATATTTTCGTGTGTCTCTCTTTTAATCAGAACTACCTATCTTTGAAAGCATATCACTGTAATTTGTGATTTCCCAAAAGGATTTTAATGAAAATTTTTATACAATATACTAAATGAATTTATTATATTTATTCACAACTTATTTGGAAACATATATTTCATGATGATTCATAATTTCATTTCTAGATGTTTCAATATGGTTATTCTTAGAGTCCATTTCTAGCAGTAACATTGAATTACCCTCTTGATCATTCTTAGAAACAATTTTTTGAAAATTAAAATCTACATAAATTATATAGTATTCATAAAATATAGAAAATTTGTTATATTATACTTAAATAATCTCAACAATAACATGTTGAGTTAGTTTTTCATGGGTTATTTCTTCAAAATGAAGGATTTCAGAGGACTTAAATCAAGTTTAACTTATTGACGGCAACTTTTCCAATAATTGAGAGTGAGAAACAGTAAGGAGATGAGACTTTTTCGGTATTATAGAGATGGTTTTATCTTGAATAAATGAAAATATATTGACAATAGTTGAGGATATACATTATCTATTAATTAGTGTGGATATTGTTAAAGTATGCGATCAACCATGATGAGTAGTTTATTCTCCAAATTTAATAGAATATCTGAATAATATACACTTTTTAGTAATATTATATTCATTATAATATTCTATTTTTTAAACAAATGTATTTGGTCTATGATGGTAGGTGTTTTAGATGTTGGAACCTATAAATTTAATTTTTAATTATCTTAAGATTTAACCATAGTGGCACACCCTAGGGTCGTTCATAAGGAGGCCACTCACATGGACTCAATTTTCTATTGACACGATTTTAAACTATATAATATAAAACTATTTATCTAATAAATATGAAGGGTTTTATATTTCTGAAATATAAATATAATATAAATATATAAATATATGAAAATAAATAATAAAATAAAATAGGCGAAGAGACACAATGTTAATAGTGGGAAAATCATTTCTATCTGGGATTCATGTTGATGTTATCATTGTTATTAAAAATATTTTTTCAATATTTTACTCAATGTAGAGATACAAACCCATCAATATACACCCTATCATTTTAATTGTATTACCCTAGAACAAGACCTATGTGTGTAAGAGTAATATCTTCCACATAAACTCCCAATCCAAACTCCACCATTTGAATGACTAAAATATTAACTTGAAAGAAAACAAGCGAATGAGGGGAAACAAATCAATAGATTGAGAAGTAAGCATACCACTCGTCAAAATAATTTTAACCACTACATAATCCATATACTAAAACATAATAAGTAATAAATGTGAATGGAACACAAAGAAAACCACTTCTTCATTGGACAACAATGAGGATTTGTTCTATATAATTATGGAGTTAAAATGAGGAAGAATGGGAGAAACATATAAAATAATGGAAATGGAAGAAGTGATATATAAAAAATAAAACTAATATATTAAAAGTATAAAATTATTATAGAATGTAAAATACTTCAAAGAGAATGAAAATTGCAACAAATTCTATCCCCATGTTTCCACCATTCATAAAAGTTGAATCATTTTGGACACATGTGTCAGATGGTGTTTATTAAATACCGAATGGAACCATTTCAACGAGATGAGACCATTCATATTTTATGAGTTTCTTCCATTTAAAGTAAGAATTAATCCATGAATTTGGACTTGTACTAATAAATGGTGTGCCTCTTGTAAATATATGAAAATTTATGTTATAATAAATGAGTATGGACATGTTATACAAGATTTATGCCTCAATTATAGAGGTTGGGTCCAATATCTTGTACATAACAACATTATACAAAAAATGATTTATTTGGGCCACCATTTTTATGAATAATGACGTGGCCTAGTTCACAAATTTTTATCCAAAGAACATTTGAATCTAGAAAAATAATAATCACATGATTTATAACATTAATAAAACAGATCTGATCTAAACACAAAAGTAATAAAAAAATATTTAAAATCCCAAAATAGACCATTTTTTCATTTATGCTCAAAATAACAAAAAAACGTAAAATGTGACACTTTTCCATTAAATATCACAATGTTGAGATTATAAACATTGAATTAGAGTATTGAAAAATTGGAAATGGTATCCTAATTAGGATCTCTTCTTGTACTAGTCTTCCCTCCATGGGAGATAATTCATCTTGAGTTGATATGGGATTACACTCTATATATGAGGATAAGAGAACCAGATTATTTGACAAGAAATTACATTGAGGAAATTTTTACCAACATGTATTCTATTAGTGTTTTCAAACTACGACAGCGAGATTCAAAATTTAAATCCGAAAAAACTCCAAAATTATTAAAAAAAGGTCAATATCCATCGCATTAGACAAAAATTCAAGAGTTGTTCCTAAAATGAAACATGCATCACAAGATATATCATACCATATTAATATATTTTTCAATAATGAGTAGTTATTTAAATAAATCTTCATAAAGATTTTTTGTTCAAACTCCACAATACTTTAGGTGATTCTAGAATTTATAAACTATATAACAAATTTTCTTTCTAGTTTTACATTCTTTACCAGTTTCTTCAACATGGGTTCTTATCCAAATAATGACTTCGTTATCTTTGGTAGAGTGATTCAATAAACTACAACTAAGGAGGTACTAAAATACATGTAACCATCATTAGGGACCGTAAAAGCTTTAGCTAACTATATAGAGGTTATATAATGATTATTTTGGTTTATAGTTGAAGTTACTTAGTCCTCATCATCATCAAATTGAAAAATAGTAGATTCCTAAAACTAATGAACATTTTATTTGAATAAAAACTGTGTTCCTTTTCCACTCAAAGAAATAATTTTATAATTGGTGATTAATAATTTTATTAAAATTCATATCTATTATATAAATCCATTCAAAATCAATTTCTAGACAGCTCAAAACATTTCTTTTGTTCCATTGTGTCTTTATTTTTCTTGGAGAGGAAATGCTGATTGTCTTCATTTTCACCATTGATGATTGGATCAAATGGTTTGATAGTTATAGAAATGAAGATTAGGGTATCATATATAAATAGGGTTTAAAGGGTTTTAATTTATTTCAAACATATATTTAATACACAATTGTTTTCATTAATCAAGTTACCTCACAGTGAAGTGTTGAGTAATTATTAGAAATTAGAGTTGATGTTACCTATTAGATAAGACTTGTAAAAATATGAAGACAAATAATTATAAATAAAACAAATGAAAGAAGGTATTTAAATTTAATGTTAAATTATTCTATATAATATCATTATATAAAATTAAACAATCCTAAATACTATTTATTGAAATCAAATATATGAATATAAAAAAAATTAATAAAAATTTATGCTAGTTGTTTTTATGTGATAAATAGTTCTAATGAGAAGTTGGGACTCGTAGGCTATTATAGGAGTATTGTAGACAATTTCTCCCGAGTTGCGACTCCTCTGACAGCTTTGACCAAGAAGGATCAAGCGTTCATATGGACTGATCAGTGTCAGGAAGCTTTCGAATATCTAAAGGAGAAGTTGTTAAGTGCTCTAGTCCTTTGTCTTCCAGCGGAGGGAGTCCAGTTTGAAG
This sequence comes from Viscum album, assembly GCA_963277665.1. Taxonomy (NCBI): domain Eukaryota; kingdom Viridiplantae; phylum Streptophyta; class Magnoliopsida; order Santalales; family Viscaceae; genus Viscum; species Viscum album. Next base: position 61,645,196 of record OY728165.1, on the reverse strand, counting down.
TTTTCTGTGATGCTTCACATCTAGGGCTAGGCTGTGTTCTCATGCAGCAAAGGTCAGTTTTTTCTTATGGGCCCCGACAATTGCGTCCCCATGAACGCAACTATGCCACCCATGATCTTGAGTTGGTAGCCGTGGTGTTTGCTCTGAAGTTGTGGAGACATTACCTCATTGGTGACCACATGGTGGTTTTCACCGATCATAAGAGTTTGAGGTATGTTTTCTCCCAACATGACTTGAACTTGAGGCAGCATCGGTGGATGGAGTTCTTGCAGGAATACGACTTTGAAATATCGTATACACCTGGAAAAGGGAAAGTTGTAGCTGATGCACGAAGCCTAAAGTCACGTAATGATGTTGTGCGTGAATCTGGTGATTCATGGAGAGTAATGGAGGAACTGTAAGCATTACATCTTGATATGGGATAAGTTAGGGGTAGAGGTTGTCTTTTCTAGATGACGGTGCAGTCATCCCTGATCCATAAGGTGGAATAGTCTCAGTTGGGTGATCTAGAGGTGGAAGTTTGGAGAGATAGAGTTGTTTATGGGGAGGCCCCTGATGGTTGGTCGGAGGATGAACAACACCGTGTGTTGTATCATGGAAGGCTGTTTTTTCCCTTGGCGATGCGCGAGACGGTTCTCCGAGAGTTCCATAGTTCACCCTTGGCAGTACATCCTGGTGTGACGAAGATGTGCCGATCCTTAAGGAGTCAGTTCTGGTGGCCTGGGCGGAAACATATGATTGCAGAGTGTGTTTCTTGATGTTTAGTCTTCCAGAAGGTGAAGGTCGAACACCGTGTTCCTGGTGGTCTTCTCCAACACATAGATATTCCTCAGTGGAAGTGGGAGGACATCTCAATGGACTTTGTTACAGGTTTACCTCGAGCTCCAGGAGGACATGATGCTATATTGGTGGTAGTGGATCGTTTAACTAAATCAGCCCACTTCATAGCAATCAAGGAGTCGAGCTTAGTGGAGGTTTTGTTGAGGCAGTATCTGGAGGTGGTTGTGAGGCTTCACGGGGTTCCTAAGACGATCATTTCTGATTGATATCCTCGTTTTACCTCTAGGGTGTCGAGAGGTCTCTTGCATGCTTTTGGCTCTCAACTCTACCTTAGCACTTCTTTTCATCCTCAAACAGATGGTCAGACAGAGCGAACCATCCAGACTCTTGAAGACATGCTGCGCTCTTGTGTTCTTGATTTTGGAGGTTCATGGGTGAAGCACATACCCTAGTAGAGTTCGCTTACAATAATAGTTTTCAGTCTACCATCGGTATGGCGCCGTTTGAAGCCTTGTATGGCCGGCCATGCCGTTCTCCGTTGTGCTGGACTGGGGTCGGAGAGTCAGCAATTCTCGGACCAGAACTAGTACAGAATACAACAGATATGGTTCAGGTGATTCGTGAGAGGATGAAGACAACACAGGATCGTCAGAAATCATATGATGATCAAAGAATGAGACCGTTAGAGATTAATGTTGGGGGTCATGTGTTTCTAAAGGTGACTCCCCGTCGTGGGCAGCGAAGGTTTGGTCGTGGAAGTAAGATTTCTCCTTGGTTTGTTGGGCCTTTCGAGGTGTTAGCTCGTGTTGGAGCTGTGGCGTATCGAGTATCACTTCCCCCTCATATGAGTCGGATACATGATGTTTTCCATGTATCACAACTCCGTCGTTATCTTCATGATGAATCTCATGTTATCGATTGGGGAGAGATCGATATTGACGATGATGCAACCTTCGAGGAGCGACCTGTGGAGATCCAAGACCGCAAGGAGAAAGTGTTGCGTGGGTGTTCTATCCCCTTAGTTCATGACTTGTGTTGACACGGTGGCATGGAGGAGAGTACCTAGGAGCGTGAGTCACATATATGTGCTCAGTACCCAGAGTTGTTTAATATTTAACTCCTTTCATGTAATGATGATTCCTCTCTGGTTAGACCTTTCATGTTTTATTTATGTACCTTTGATGTGATGTTGTGAATGAATTTTTTGGGTATGGATTGTTTGTTCCTGGATATCATAGTTTTGTTCCAGCTTTCGAACAACTCATGGTGGTTTTTCCCTGAGAGGTATCTTATGGGGTGGTTGTTCGGACCCCTCTTCTCTTCTGGGTTGGTTTTTAATTCTCGAGGGCGAGAATGTTTTGAGAGGTATCTAATGTAATGGCCCAGACCTATCCGGTCCATTACTTTGTGAAATGTTGGTGTTGGAGGTGTTCTGGGAGGTCAAGGGGACTTATCCTCAACACTTTGCCAATTTTTTCAGTTCTGTGAATAGTGTTTCTAGTTTTATGAACAGTAACAAATCGTTCTCACCGATCGGTCTGACAGATCGGTCTCACAGATCGGTTTCACAGATCGGTGTGATAGATCAGTTTTACAGATCGGTCTGACAGATCGGTTTCACAGATCGGTGTGAAAGATCGGTTTCACAGATTGGTCTGACAGATCGGTGTGACAAATCGGTTTCACAGATCGGACTGACAGATCGGTTTCACAGATCGGTGTGAGAGATCGGTTTCACAGATCGGTGTGACAGATCGGTTTCACAGATCGGTGTGACAGATCGGTTTCACAGATCAGTGTGATAGATCGGTGTCACAGATCGGATTCACAGATCGGTATTACAGATCGGTGTCACAGATTTGTGTGACAGATCGGTTTCACAGATCGGTGTGCCAGATCCGTTTCACAGATCGGTGTGACAGATCGGTTTCAGAGATCGGTGTGACAGATCGGTTTCATAGATCGGTTTCACAGATCGGTTTCATGTACAGTAACGGTGGGTGAACAGTGTTTCCAGACTCCTACAGTTTTGCCCCTTTTGACGTTTCTTTTGACGTAAAATACATTTAAAGCCTTATTTTAAGGGCTCTTAAGGCCGTTTCAAATGCCACAAATCCTATATTAATTATTCCTAAGGCTTGGAATGTTTTACTTGGTCAAACTGCGTGGGTTAATACGATTCGTTTTTAATGGAGAATTAACCGGATCTTAAACCGTCGACCCATTAAATCGTTAAAAGGGACGAGATATCATTCTCCCTTGTTCTTTACATTTGTTCTCAGCTAAGAGACACTAGAACCTTTCAATCCTTTACGTAGGAGTTGCACAATCAATCTTTACCCCGAGGATTGGTTCTGTTCTGTTTTGGATGCAACTGAGCCGTGTCGATCAATCTTCGATATAATGTATGTTGTATCGTCGTTCTTTTGGGGTTCATCTTCTCCTATCCTCTTTTCCATAATTATACCATGTATTCTCCAAGATTCTAATGGGTTTTCTTGGGGTTGGATGGTACTGTCGTACCGCAGCATCCTCCGGTGGATGCAGTTCTCACGAGGAGAGGATCGTGACCTGTTGTGTGGATAAAGAACGTGAGGAACTGTTTGAGGTAGGGGATTCATGGCTTCTCTAATTGTATATGTGAAATCGTAGAATTAGCATGATTTATCCCTTTGGATCACCATGAAATTGACCTAATTAAATACTTGAACCAGATTAAAAGAATTGGTTGATCGCATGTTGTTGCTTATTATCGTGATAACGGTTTGCCTCATGTTTTCCTAGAAATAGTGATATCTATGTTTTCGTTGATTTGTTGTTCGTTCAGGATAGAAATTGATAATGAACGTAAAGCCGGAAGTAATTGTTAATTAATAGGCTAAAGATAAAGAGGCATGTAAATTAATCTGGTTTTTTCCGTTGTTGTAGTTGTTCTAATATGAGGATAATCAAATTAGGAAAGTAAGCATGGTTATTTAATTGTGATAGCTTGCTGATTAGGTATCCATGATTGGGACCTACGAATAACAAATCTGTTAATTCAATATGGATTAGAGAACCGATTATGTGGGAATTTCAAAAGGGTTATGAGTTACCCGCTTGCTTGTAAGGCTGAATGCCTTGTGGTTTGGAGCTCTGAGTGCTCATTTTTGTATGAAGGCTAAATGCCTTGTGAAAGGGCCGAGAGCCCATTTTGTGATCATTGATTTCCTACTGCTTGTGATTTGATGTGAGCCTGGATGGCTGTTGTGATATGTGGAGGTATGGGGACTTGTGGTTGTGGCAGCGGATGACGCCTAGTGTGGCGAGATGCATCAGTTTATGCATGTGGGTGTCGGGGAGGACACCAGGGGTGATGAAATGGGATGGATGTGGTTGCTGGTTGCTTGCGGTTTTCTTGAATGTTAATCTACTTTGCTTTTCCACACTACTCAAGGTAGCTGGTCTTGATACCCTTCTTCTGAAGGAGGCGAAGACGCGCGGGGTATGCCACGTTCTTTCCGTGTTTAGCCTCTCGAGGGAGAAGGGGTATATTCTCTTTCTATAGGCGGAAAAGACTCGACGGGTAGTATATCTATTCACCGTGTTGAGCCTCCTTTGTGTTTATAAGCAAAGGATGTTTTTCTAGAATGCCTGGTAATGAGGAAAAGTAATTCTGTAATGAATGTTTGATTAAATTGTGAAAATCTACGGGGATGGAGATGCTGGAATTTAAAGGTGATGTGAATCTTAAAAAGGAGCAGTTGTTTTTTAATGTGATTCCAATTCAGTTTGATGTGGAATTGTTCATTCTTAATTAATGATTAAAGAATTAATTAACGTACAGTGGAACTGATAAAATGAAAATGGAGTAATCTAATAAATCTCTTCAAATGTTTGTGTGCTTATAGGATACCTAGTCTTAGAAGTAGCAGCCTGGAGTCTGAGAGACATTAACTGCAGTTGTATCTAAGACTAGGTAATTCCCATAGTGTGGATGTGAGTTACTTATATATTCTGTACTTTTTGTGTTTCTATACGCTACATCACCCTGTCGGTAAGGGCAACTGACACCCCGGGGATTCTGAGCCCTGGGGGGTGTTTTCCCCAACATTCTGATGGGAGGATGAATGACGAACTACCCCCCTTTGATCCGCTCTCTTCTCATGGTAGATACTTGTGCCATGAGGCACAGTGGTTAGTTACCCCATATATTTGTGTAGAGGGCTGTAATGGCTTGTGGTTATTCACACGCATATATTCTGGATATAGTATACTATGGACTACTATAGGTGTAACATTTATATGCTATGATGGCTTGAGGATCCTTACTCGGCGTATGGGCTGTAATGGCTTGAGGTATTATACCCGACGTATGATACACGTTATACGAGCTGTGGTGGCTCCCGGAAATTACCTGTTTACTTTTGGTTGTGAGGACGGTGTGGTGCTTTGCCCAGGTGTCTGCGGGCAAGCCTATGTGGTGCACGAGGTGCAGATTGTGGAGCTTAGCCCAGGTGTCTGCGGGCAAGCCTTTGGAGAGAGATGCACATGACGTATGTCATTGGGGCAAAGCGGAAAACCAGTGGGGAATTAGTAGCGGGGTACCCTTGATATTCTTTACTATATGCTATATTCTTGTATGCGTTAATTGGTGAGAGTATCCATGGTGAGGTTGGGAACATATTATACCTGTTTAGGTGACGAGTTAGTTTCACTTGTTGTTCACTGGGCTTTAGCATGCTTTCTTTACCTTTGCACGAGAGTCTTGGGGAGGATCCTAATGAGTATACTGTTATACTCACCCTATGTATATATAAACTGTTTTTCAGGTCATGTGGAGCAGGTTGGAGATAAAGCTGGTTACTACTAGCTTGCGGTTGGAGGAGGAGCTGTTCGGGCTTGTGGTCGCTGTCGTTTTACTTTCATTTGGGTACTTTTAGTTTCCCCTTTCAGCTGTAGTACTTTTTCATGACATTTCATATATGTACTTGGTTCCCTTTTATATTTCAGTTCTGAGTTGGAGTTGATTGGAGTCTATTCTATCTCTCTCTTCTGCATGTGTTCTCTTAGAGGGTAATGCCTCCCATTTGTATGTTATTATACCCTTGGTGCTAGTCGCCAACCCAGGGCCTACTGGAGGCGAGACTCGGGGGTCATTATCTCCCTTTTCAAATTGCCGGCCCAGGAGGGGTACCCTTTGTGGGGAGGGGGTCGTGACAGTTTCATGTATCATATAATTGAGTGAATCACTTTATTCATTATTTTGATTCCTTTTCTGATCAAATGTATTATTTTCATAAAAAAACACATGATTTTATTCCTCCACAATCCTTCTCAAATTTTTGAAAAATCCATTGTCTTTGAATGTAGTAGAGTAACCAATGTAGAAAAAACTCATTGGAATTTGGATAGAACATACCAACTTTATACATAGTGAACAAGATATCGACCTTAGATGAAAATAGTTTATTGTATCAAACCTTCAATTTTCTATTATTCCATAACGCATAGGGTATTTTCCATAATATTGGACTTATTAGAACATTGTTAATGAGATAACATGTTTTGTTAATATATTTGGGCCAAAAATGAGTGGACATGTAATATTGACAAAACATATTCCATGAAATTTCATGTAATTTCCAATTATTCATTTTAAAAAACCCATTATAATATGGTTTCCTAAGACCAGAAAATGTATGTCAATTTACATATTTTGAGAAATATTACTTATTTTTTTTGAAAATTCACCTCCTTGATCACATCTTAAACACATATATTTTAACATCATTTCCATTTATGAAAAACGTACAAAAATTTATAAAAACATAGAATCCTTCATTCATTAACATAAAAAACTAAACACACATAAATCATCATAAATCACAAAATTATATATAAAACTGATTTTATATAAAGATGCGTAGTTCTAGTAGTTCTGATAAGATCCATACATATAATCACCAGAGGACTAGAAGTATATACCTAATTAATTGGTTTAAAATATGAATTGTTTTTCATGCCTATTTGATATACCTCACATAGTTTATTTTTCTCCAATATATGGTTTAAAAATTAATAAACCTATTGTTTATTTAGAAAATTTTTAATTGAAAAAATATTTCAATATAAAGGTCTTCTAGTCCAAATACATGATTCATAAAATACATTTTTAATCAATTTAATTGTTTTTCTATAAAGAAAATTAATATCCAATGAAGATTTATTTTTTATTCTATGGGATTCAAATATGAAAAATATATAATTAAAAAAATAGGCATTATCATAAAAATCAATAGAGTAACCTTCATTAAAAAATTTAGATATACTAATCTTATTGTTATTCAATCCATCAATATATAGAAAATTATTGAAAACAATAGATTTAGGATTTCCAATAGATCCTATATATACTATTTTTTGTTTTTAATTTTCACTAAATTTGACATATCCTCATAAATCATAAATAGTGATTGAATATTTAAGTAATCAGCACTTATATGATATGAAAAACCATTATATATAAACCATTTTTCATTAATGTTTCTGTGATTTTCTCCCAACAATGATATATCAAAAAAAAATTGGTTCCACACTCTCTTATGTCTAGAAATGTATGTTATAAGAGATCTTGGAATCATCATTTGTTTTTTCCTATATAACATAGTAAAACAATTTTGAAATGCATTTTAAGAAAAGTATTTTGGATTCTATATAATTGAGGGTTTTTTAGATTATAGATATTTTCATAACATCATATTTCCCTACAATAAAATTAGGTATCTTTTGAGAAATGATTCTTTTTTTTGAAATCGGGAAATAAATAGTCATTTTTAAAAATTTTGTATTTTCACCCATATTACATATTACAAACAATTCACCCATAAGTTGATTTTCACAATAAAATTTATTGATAATATCTTATTATTTTTTAGAAAAAATGTATTGATCATTAATGTTTTGAACATACATATATATCTTCTTTATTGTTCTAGCCATTTTAAAATTTTAGGTAGTATAATTTTCTAATTGATTAGTTAAATATAATTTCTTTTTCATATTTTTTCTTCGTCATTAAAAAATGCATTGTAAGAATTTATAAGAGGGTTATTATTATATTTTTGGACTTCATAATATGTTTCCAGCATGATACCATATTTATTTATTTTTCAATATATTATGCTATCATTTTTTGATTCAAATTAATTCATAGATTAATTCTAAGATTTTACATCATCTAAATGTTACATAAAGCATAGGTTGAAATTTTTATTAATACGTTTTTCTTATAATTATGAAGATGTACCTTCACTAGAATATTGAGAAGCACTCTAGGATTCATTTATTGATTTCATATCATTATTATATCAAAATAAATTAATGTATATAATTTATATTTTCTTATCATCCATAAGTTTTAGATATTGTAGAATTATATTTTCTTGTTTCATGCATTCATATAATCTAAATCCTTCAAAATTATCACCATGCATTTTGTACTTATTGAGGAGTCTCATGAATCATATTATATTATTGTATAATTTTTTGAATTTTTTTTATAATATACGAAATCCAGTTATTTGATCTATAATTTCTTGTGGTGTATTATGTAATATATATCTTAAGTACGTGTATTTATTTTTCCTATAATCCTTAAAAGTTGAATCTATCATTGGAGAATAGTTCTTTTTGATCATTTTAGGTTCTCCATCTCTATCTTCCAATACACTTTCATTCATCATGTGGGTTCTATTGAGATTTTTTATATTGAAATTTTTGTCCTCCGTATACTTTTTGATGGAATCTGAGATTCCACTCCAACTTGGTTGTAATACCTTGAGATCTTTTAAATCATCTTCAAGTTATGTAATAGGTTTTTCTAGAGAATAAATGTTATTTCAAATCATTGTGAGGATTTTATTCAGATTACTATTTAATCCTGTAGTTTCATTTGGAATGTATCAAACATTATTTTGACTATATCATATCTATGAACATTTATGGTTTCCACACCTTCACAAGAAACTGAATAAATTGTCAAAATTCCTTTTAAATTATGACATCGATTAACTCTATTGAACTGACATGGTCCTAATCTGTATATAATAACATTCAGAACATTGAATTTTAACTCATAATTCGATTTATATATAGAATTCCATGTCTTCGGATTGGTTATGTTAATTTCTTTAGGATTTACATCATTGAGATGAATTTTCATGCCAATATTTTTTATATATATGGTCTTTTGAGCATTCTAGAAACAAAAAATTTCACCTTTGAAGTACGAAGCCCTAACAATTAATATACTCTATCAGTCATCAACCATGGTTTCTATTTTAGAGTAGATATTTAGATTTAAACCATTCATAATTGTGAACTCAAGAGTTTAAAGCTTTGATACAAATATTTTTGCCAAATAACTTCTTGATGAACACTGTAGAGGGGGTTAAATTGAGTTAAAAAATCATTATTATCAAAAAATTTCCCTATGTATGTATGACCCTTAATTTCCTTTGTCTTTAATTTATGTTAGTATTGGGGAAAAAATAAAATTTAAAGAGATTAAATAGATCAAATTTATAGTGGGATGGGAAACCGTAATCTCATAGTAAAATCCAATGAATATCTTCACTATAAAATCCTCTTTATAATGGGATCCAAGAAGAGTAAAATATGAAATCACATAATAATATTGTCTAATAGCATTCAACTTGGATCCCACTATACATGACATATATATTGTATCAATACACACTATTAAACTGATTGTAAATAAGATAAAATGAATGAACATTGAATGAAATGGTTACTATATATAGTTTTAATTGGAAACAGTCATTAGTCGAATATTTTTAATGATAATATCACATTATTCATGAAATTTCGTAGCACAAATTTTTTTCATCTAGATAAAAATTATTAATCACAATATGGTAACTTCATATCTAATATTTTCTCTGTACATGTGTTCAAGAAATGATTTGTCTTGTAATTATTCATGTATTTTCACAATATTCATCGTTTTCTTTTTGATGGGACTAAATATTAATTTTATATATCAATTTTAAACTAATCATGAGATAATCCAAATGGTAAAATTAGTTTAACATTCATTAATTCAAAAGAAAGGCTATAATGGACATGAATCCATTCCTTCCAACTACAGATATAAATAATTTGGAAGTAATGTCTCAGATATTCATGTTTTATATATATTAGAATTTATGTATTGGTTTGTACAGATATATCCTTCTGTAAATTGTTAATCCTTTTTCTGATACACCCTAAATGAATGTAATGAATTTTCCAGAAATTAGAATAGTAAACATGACAATTTACATACATCTAGATCTTAATTAAATATTTAATTGAATTATTGTTCATCATATGAAAAAATCCTACAAGACTTTTTATGATAAAACCACTCTTTATCTTCTTCATATGATGAACAATCCTCAATACTGAATAGAATTATTCTTCATTGTATGATGAATATGATAGATATTTATGATACATAGATTTCATAACATTGCTTACATTCATATGATAAAAATTAAAAAATATCCTCTTCATATGATTATGTCTATTCATTTTGAATAAATCATGACATGATTATTTAGAATCCAATCAATTCTATTTGTAAGATAAATTACAACATAGTATGTTCAACATATAACACTGTCATATTTTGTGTTGGTTGAAGATATTATTCAAATTCATAATAGAACACACATCGGGGTACATCTAATACATCAATCAATGTAAGATTAAATCTTAGAGAAATAGTGTATGATATATTCCATCGATTATACAAAACACTAAAGATAAACATATTATTATTTTTTTGGATACATTGAATCATCAAAACACAAAAAAAATTGTCATATGTTGGAACAACATAATCTATCAAAACAAACTATAACATAATATTAACTTTTAAGCTTAAAAATAGACATTACATTTAATATAATCCAATTTTTTAAGGTAATGAAATTAATTTTTAATATTTCTTCATGAAACCTAATGAAAATGTTTTTTTGAAAAATGAATTTATATTCATAAAAATGATTTTGATTAAAAATAAATCATAATAATTCTTTAAATAGAGTAAACTATATTACGTTAAATAAAGGGAGAAATATATGTAATCAAAACAAAACCATAATTGAATGCAACCTTTTATTCACTTTATTAATAGTGAATAATTGAAATCAGTTTTTATTTGAAGAGAAACATTACTTATACTCCAAAAATGTAATGAATATATTTAATAGTTTGACATTAGATTTTATATTCATTATAATAAATGTAAAATATATATTTTTTCATAATGAAAATTATTTATAATGTTTTATGTTTTTTATAATTAGAATATAAAATGGTTATATTTTTTTATCAAATCATCATAATTTCTACTATTAAAAAAAAGCTATGTATCTGTAAAAAATATCAAAAAAATTCACCTTAGATAATTTTAACATGCTGAATTCAATAATTAAATTAATTTCATGAAATTTAATTTATGAAATTTGATTATATTATATTAAATAATATCTTTTAATAAATATATGTATATTATGTTATAGTTTTAGTATAAAAATATCATACTATAATTGACAATTAGGTGCTACATTCGTACATCTATAATAAATATCATCTCTAAAATTTATATTACTTCTTAAATAGGTGATGTTAGGTGTATATAATGTCTCCTTTAGGTTCCAATATTTCCCTTTATATCTTATTATTTATTTAAAGTACCATTACCAGCCGAGTCATCTAATTCCACAACACTTTTCTTCTACATGAATGAATATAGACATGCTCTTCACAATAAGATAAAAAAAAGTTTTCCAATCTATTTAATAAAATGTGAGAACATATATTTATACATGGATGAAATTCCTTAATAAATAGATATAGGAAATTGTCAAACATTATAGAGGCTAGGTGAATTTACTAAATTGTAATACAAATATACTAATATTTCTATAATTTTAAAATTTAGGACCTAACTAGTACATAGTTTCCATTCATGTCGATCCTTAAAAATCCATTCAATTAAGATAACATCATGAAATTAAGAATTACAACATGAAAATATAATTAAATCCTTTGGTTATCAGTAAATATTTTTGTTCTTCATTGTTGTACCTGAAAAATATTTGAATTTTTATCTCATTCAACATTGAATTGGAAATATGACATGGTCCTACTATCTTTATTTCACAAGAATTGTCTAAACATGTTGGTTTACATAACCTCTTTCAACAGAATTCCACTTTTGTTGCTTTTTTATGCTTTAGTGTATCATATTATTATATATTAATTCAAACATAGGTAAATACTGGTGTTATATACCTTGAAAGTAATCTGATTATTATCTTACTCATTTTTTGTTATCTAATTATTCCTTTTATAATACTAATTTTCTTGAAGGTGGTATGTGGTTTTAAAATGTTTCTCTATGTTACAAACCATTTGGTTTATCTTCATGAATTTTTATTTAAACCACATATCATGAAAAGATACAATCAATAGAGGTGCACCATGATGTTTCCAAAATTCATTATATATAGTATTGTAAAAAACTCAAGAGGTGGATCACCAATTTTAGAGAGAAAATGTGGACTTGGTAAGGTGATTAAAAATAACTCATATGAAATTATTATTTATATAATTATTTGACAATCATGTAAAATTTTACCTACTAATATCATTCAATTGATACACATGAATATGTAGAGGTTGTATTAATCATTCACGATGTTGTCTCTCAACCATTACCTATTGACAACCCATTAATCTTAATACAAAGTCTACAATCACTAATTTAATATTATCAAGCCAAAAATGTTTCATCAAATCTTCATACAATATGACACTAGTAGAATTTATAGGGATACTTGATCTATGAATATCATCCAATAATTATCATATATGTTTTGGAGTAGATGGAACACACAACCTCTTTTCTTATTTCAAAATATAATCTTTCTAAATAAATTATACTAACCTAATATCATTCAATGCTTCAATTTTATTCTAAATATTACAATAAAAAATTTATAAATTTTTTTATTTTCTCTAATAAGTAAATCTCTGAAATCATTTTCCATAGATTTTATATTTCCCCATATAAAATTATTACCATGTCCAACATTACAGAATTAAATGAATATAAAATCATTTACTATGCTAATCTCAGTAAAAACAATAGATCATTCCTATCAACGTATCACTTACCTTGTTTTACTCCCCATGGTCGATGTGTATTGATAACTGATAATCCATTAGTAGTTCCAGATATCTCGATTGCATCACATTGATATGTTTATATGAAAATATGTATTTCAATATTTTGTGATCCATATATATTTAAAATCTATTACTATAAATGTGATGAATTCATACCATCATAAAAAATAATGGAACCATTTTAACATTAGTGGTTGGATTATTGAGTTTATGAATCACTGATATCATTGATTTTTAAGAAATAAAATGATTGTTTTTTCTAATGAAGTATCTATGTCCTTTTATTTATTCATCATAATTTATTAAGATTTCAAACCTTCAGAATGGTAAAATTGGTATCATGAAATTGACCTATCACATGAATAATTATGAAAAATATTCCTTCTATTCATTTAACCATATAATATCAACATATATACATTTAATCATGGTTAATATGTTTTCTAATTGACAAATGTTTCGAAAAATCATTACTTGTAACCTACTAATCAAGGAAAACTAAGTACCTTGGACTTTTTCCTTAGTGTTTTCCACTCCAACGATACTTATGTATTTAATGGGATCATAGATATATCATCCTTAGGGAAAACTTGAACAAGAAAAGAAACTTAATAAATATGTAATTTTTATTTTCTAAATTTTATATATATATCATTTTTACTAAGAGTCTATATAATTATTTGAAGATAACAATTTTTCTCAATATATATTTTGAAGAATAACAAGATATAATCAATAAATAGCACAACAAAATTATAGACATAATATTTGAATTGTATATGCTTCATATTCACAAAAAATATATGAATTAATAAATTCAATAATAGTTAGAATAAAATTTTAATTTATATACCTATTATGAAAAATTATCTATTGAATATATTCATTATTTTCCTTAATTTGGTGGAACCCATAATAATGATCAATATTAAAAAATATTTTATGTCCATGGATTTATTCAAATTAGTCATAGATGTAGGGTAGAGGGTATATTTTAATTATAATTATGGATTTTATTTCCCATTAATCGATGTAGAACATCAATGGACTATCTTTCTTTAGAAAAATGCTGCATATGCTCCCCATAAAGCAGCAGAAGGGAATATAATTACATTATTACACAAAAACTGAAGTTGTTTATTTATTTACACAAATTCCACTATATAAACCAAATAGTAAGGCATATATATTTGTTTTTTGGTAGGTATGAGATATTTGGAAAATTAATCGTCATGTTTCAGTGGGTGTTTATGTTGTTTATTAAGAAACACATCAATTTAATCCTACAAAATGGATATGTCCTCAAGTGCAAGGCTATATTTAATATTCATAGGTTATGTCTTTTATTAATGCCAAAGAATTTTATTATGTAGTGATAATAGAGGGGATCAATACATGATTTATATTATTTATTCTCCCCTCTGATGGTAAGAGGTTCCATATTTCCCACACACATTGTATTCACCTTCTTTCAAAATTAATTATCACATTATCATTTTGAATATAATACATAAATTTTATTAAATAAAACTCAACCATAGGTCCTATAATGATGTTTATAAATAGTTTATATGAAGGTATTATAACATGATCTAGATGATATATCCATATTTTAGTAGATTTTTCACTATATGTATTTATAGAGAACTACTTTCATATGGTTCTAGGAAAATTTATAATTTTGATAGAAAACATGGAAGATAGAAAAGACTATGTGAATACAGAAATAATAAATAATTATCTAATTTTTAGGGTATAATGAAACTACTAGGAATAAATCAAAAGTAAATCCATCCCCAATCGTAGTTATCACATAACCCATCCATTCCCCCTTTTATTTTTTAGACTGTAACATCATTGATAAATAAGGAATTTGTTGGAACAGTTCCCCATCGACATACAGATATAACGTTGGACATTAGAGGTGTCTTTATTTCATTTACAGTCAAAATCGAAAGGGAATTTCTCCCTACCCATTATGTAAACTGCCCTTACCATGAATCATGTTTTACAGAGTTTCGTTCAACATGTATTAAAATATGTATACTATACCCCTTTATTCAATCCATTTTATATAATTCCTTTCCCATAGTTATATTAAACATGGTTCTTTTCATATTTTACATGGAAATGATAACTCTTGGATAACTCTTTGTTTTTTAGATGAAATATGTTAATATATCATCATGTAATTAAAAGTTAAGAGAGATTACATCTATTAAACTCTAATTTTTTACCTCATAAATTAAATGTCAAATCATACTCATTTTATTATGAAAATTATATGCATCTCTAGTCCATAACATCAAAATGTTAGCTTCATAATCAATAATAAAATCTCCTTTCTTTTTCCTTGTATTGAATATTTTCTTCTCGATAAAACTCTATGATGTTGAGGAATGTATGTTTTAATGAATGTATCTTTTAAAATACTTCTAAATCATGATATTTATATTCTATGACATGTCACTATTTTGGATCAATGACAACCATCGATCTTCACATCCGTTATGATGATAAACAACCATGATGTTTTTTATATTTTACTACATGCCAAAGTGATATGTGTATTATCATAGTAATTAATCCATTTCTCAAATAATAATGTATTATTATTCCCATTAAATGGTGGATTTTATAATCCATTAATGAGTCACATATTTAAATTGTATGTTAGAGATCAGTAGGCAAATATATATTGGAAATCTTATTGGCCATAACTTGAGCCACATAACACAATATTGTTATAATTTATTCCGATCCATTTTTAAAAATATTTCAAACATTATTATCTTACCAATGATGGAAATTTCTATAAATATTATATTAATTGATATGGTTTCCTTTCCTTATAATTGGAACCATTTCTATATAATAGAATGTATATAATTTTCTCATAAAATTATAAAATTCAAAAAATTGGATATTATTTAATATCTAGTGTAATGCATAATATGAATTTAAATTTCATCCATAACTAATATCATCACCATTAATATAGTATCCTGGATAATATCATTAATTAATAAACATTTTTTAAAATCCATCATAGTGGTTCATAAAGAGCAAGTGAATCAATGAATTTATATCCCCCTGATTATATAGCCATATTTAAATTCTTAATAAAAATCATTATGAATTGGTCATGATCATGTTGATACCCAATCCAACCCTTAATGATTAGTTACCCAAATAGGTAATAATTCAAATGCAAAATCCACAATCCAGTGTCTAGACATGAATTGTTTCCCTGAAAAAACAAATAATCTATAAATTAATAATGAATTATGATATTTTTCAATGCCTGGACATAAAAACATAGGAATTCAATATTTTATTGTAATTAATATGTGTTTTCAAAAATCTATTAACCAATGTCTATAAAAAACATCTTTTAATACCAAAAATAACTCCCCATATTGAATACCCTATATCTAATAGTTATTTTACCACATTGTCACAAGATACAATGGTTCACACTTATAATAATTTAAATTTTTACTTTAATTAGGATACATAATACATAAATTACTTTAAAACTAGAAATAAAACATAAAATTCACGTGAGAACACTATTATTTATTCATGTATGTCCAAGAAATTATTAATATATCCCTCTTGGGATAATTGGGGATAAAAAAAATAATGTATCATCAAAAATTATCAGTAAAGAAATGTATGTAAAAAGTGATATTATATAATAAATATATCATGGATAATATAGTAGGGATAATAAATAATAAATTATTCCATATAAGTAATATAAAAAGTGGGATTCCATATAATTATGACATAGAATCATCAATAAAGAAATGGACAAAAAATAATTTCATAATGACATAATATATAATTTGGGACATCATAATATTCCAACCAAGTCCTCATGAACATATATTCTACATTAAAAAGTAATTCCAATTTAGAATTTTGTAATTAATTTTTATCGTGAGACTTAATGATTATTTAATGATATATAATATTCCCCTTTAATTAATAGATATTTCATATTCAATATTTATATTATGTAAATGAATAAAAACTCAATATATAATCAATATAAAAATTCATATTGAAAAAAACATTCAAATTTTTAATGTTTCACTCATAAAATAACTAGTTAAACATGATCATAATCCATCAACAATAATACAGTGGATGATATCACTAAATTTATATATATATATAATCATATGATTCATCCACAGATATTGACATAGATTAATCATTTAAAATATCACTAGAACAACTATTTTGGAAAACTCACATATCATCTTAAATTGAATTATTTAAAATCGAAAAAATATATATAATATTAGATAAAATATTTCATTTAAAAGGACTATATAAACATTTAAAGGATCATTCTATGTTATTAACAATAAAGTTAATTTGAAAATTCATTTGTGTTGTAAAAATTAAAACAATGATTTTGATCACTACTTTGGTAAAAAATAAATCATTTTAAAACTAATGTTCCACAACCAGTGATTTGATGTTGGACTAATGATATAGGAATGAAATATTTCACATGTTGTTCATGTATTGTATAGATTCTCTTGGAAATATTATTCATGATACATGAGTCAAATTTAAGACTACTGGTATGGGATTTTTAGTACTTTTCTGTGGTATTTGGGAAAGATGCATCTAGGTTGAATGTATGGGATACTGTTCGGGGTTATGAAGACATACTCAGGTATTATATATATTAGTATATTGAAAGATATGAATTTTATAGGATGGGTACCTAGACTCACTAATTCTGGATGCACATTTCATGTTAATTGAATAATAGGTTATATGAGATGGATGGTCATTGAGAAATTCTCATAGACACCAATATATTTTACAAATCGCATATGGATGATCAAGGAAATGGTCTTATGTATAATTGGTCTTTTGGTATTTACTTTTAGTAATTTTCTGGCTAGGCTGTTAATATTGTATGAGTATTCATTTATGGAATCATGTTATAGGTTCAACATTGATGGTGTTCCATTGATATATATTTTTCACCACCTTTACAAGAAACTATATGTATATTCAAACCTTATGAATGTTTTCATTTTGAGAATGGATTCATGATTGATAGGGAGGTTGCACGTGTTTTCATGGTTGAGCAGGATGCTCCTATAGAGTCGATTATTCATGATGTATCATCTTGACAGGGAACTATACGCTGAATATGACATATGGCCTGAAGATGGTAGTAGGACCAAATTCATTTTTATTTTAGTAATTTTTTAGAATATGTGATTTCTAGAGTGAGCTATCAATGATTAATGTTTGATATGGATTGTCAAAACATTTATATATTTAGTTATGTTAAAAATTTTTAGATGGATTTTATTTTTTCTTGTATATTCCATGACGTATTTATTGTTTGTTTATTAACTTCTGATTTTACACTATTATATGGCGCATCATATCTTCATAGCTACAGCTTTGACTATAATTGATAGTCAAGAGCCTCGAGAATTTATGGACATGTTCTTAATGTCTTATTTATAACTAGCTTCTAGAATATGTTTTACTAACCTATGGGTAGAGACTATTCAGTGTTGTATCAAATCTATATAGTTTCTAGGTTTTTAATATTTTAGGTTTGGTGGATAGGAGATATTATAATTTTTATAGATTATTATGTACATTAGCTGGTGGTTTAGGAAAACCATGTTTGGTAGGATTTCCAGGTTACTAGGATATGGTATTGATGTTATTTATATTTTATGTTGTGTATATATGTAATTTTATCCCTGGGAGATATTTTTTTTGGATTTGATGATTTTTTATGAATATTTGAATCATAGGCCATTGGTAATATGCTATTATTTTATTTTACATTTATCATATAGAGGAAAGATGCATCTCATACACAGTGTCATCCATATGATATGCAAATGTTATGGGTCATCTAGTGTGTTATTTTATGGACATAATTTTTATAGAATATATTATTTGGATCTACATTGATCCACTTTATAATGAGGAAATTTATGTAGTCCTAGTGAACAATAGGTATAGTGACACTAGTGTGTGATCATGTATATTAATATTACTATTAGAACATAGTTGGTGGTTTTTAATGGAGTATGGTTGTGTATCTAGGTTCTTCAGGGAGTAGTATGATGTGTAGATACAATGAAATGATAGGTGCCTTGGGTATTTGTGGTTTTCATGGAAGATTTTTTTTAAATTTGTGAGACCCTGGATATGGCTATTTAGGAAGAATGATATTGTGTGACGCTGGTACATTAATATGTTTGAGTACCCCTGAGGAGTTGACCTGTATAAGAGTGAATACTACTAGGTGGTTAGACCCAGTTACATTATCTGGTACTTGATCAGTTCGGTTTGGTGGGGTAGCCAAGTGACCCTTTTGACATGAACCCATATTATGGGGCACGGGTTATTTGTCTTTCTAGGGTGGTCCATGATATCATACCACAACGATACTAGTGATTTTATCTTCTTAGGGAAAAATGGATGTTTTGGACTAGTCAAAATAGTGCACAAAGGGTACATTAATGTAAAAGGTATCACATTTGAGGCCTATTGTTTTTCAAGAGAACATGGGTTCTAGATTTTCTACCTTCTGGTTTGTTTTAATAGGGGCAGGTTTGTTCTGGTGCGCATCCCATGAAATGGTTATGTAGGAAAGTTGAGTGTGGTGGCTTAGAGTTGGTTAATGTTCATATAAATCGCTTGAGATTAAATGGTTATAACTTATGATCTGAGTTTTCATGAGAGGTGAATCCCTGGAGTAAATTTTGGTTTTCTAATCAAACATACATAATGGTTTTGAAATAGAGTTATCATTGACATGCAATCATTGGTGACCTGTTGTATCATTTGGATAGTGGATCATATGTTTCTAGAGTATATTCCAAAATTGATTGTGTTTGATAGGCAATCATGAGTTTGATGAGAATATTTTTTTATGTGAGGAGAGGCTTCTGGTCATGGTGACTTGAGTCCCATTGGATACATCTTTTATGTTTTTGAATGCATGAAGTTGTAGTTGTATTCATTAACACAATTTAATTGTAGTCACAATTTTATGATGATTATTCATAATATCATGGCATATTACAAGGTATTCTAAGAGATAATTGGATATAACCTAGGATATATAGATGTCATTATGGTTATTTGGGTTCTCAAGGGGTGTAGTGCTCATGGATTTATTTTTGTTAAGCAGTATTCTGGGGGTTCACCATAATCTATATGCAAGTGAGGTCCTTATGATAGACTAGATATTGATAAATTCTACAAGTGACATTATAAGATTCTAGTAAAAAGTGATAATATTTGTTTCCTTTCTTCTCTGTAGTTGAAGATATATGGCCATGTCTAGTTCTACGGATTGGTTTTGATTGTGGAATGGTCTATGGAAATGATTATTGGTTGTGAAGCGATAGTAAGTATACTCATACGATGAGGAGTAACATATCATCCCTGGTTATGTGACCCTTGCGTCTGTAGGGAAAACGTTATAGGGAGGGAAACATTGAGTGAGTATGTAGACCGTTTCTGATGTGTTTTAAAATTCTATTCCATTGAAGGGAAGCATCATGTATTCGAATTGTTATTTGGGGGCTAATTTCTCTGACTGGTAGAACCATGTGTTTAATGACAAGTTTTAAATGGTTCTATAATATATCAGGATGGATAGGTGTTGTTAGGCACTGCCCTATTTTTTTCTATGGTACAATATGGTGTCTTGGCCTTTGATGGGTTTTATGCCAAATTATAAAGTCATGAAGAATCAATTTATTGGAATGTATGAGTAAAATGTGACGAGTTTAAAATAATTTTATGACTAAGGTGGGTCAATATGTGTGGTTTGAATACAATTTGGGATTCTTGAGGATCAAACAGATTATGATGTAGATATTGTAAATACCTACATTACCTTAAATACTGAATTGTATTTGAGATTTGATTTTTGGTTTTTAGTATACTATAAGGGTTGAAATACAGATTTTCTTCTTTCAGACGATCTTGGATAATTATTTTGACTACTCTATTTATCCTAAAATAGGATTTTAATCTAAGGCATTAGGTTTTTTTTTATTTTCAAGAAGCTAGTGCATTAGTAGAACATTTAAAATTCAATTAATTAAATTATATGTTATTCATGAAGGTTTGGATTTTTGTACCTTTCAATTGTAGAATAATATTAACATTATTACTATGTATTTATATGTTGAATGGTGGGTTTTCTTGGTAGGGGTATAACCCACTTCAGTTTAAGGGACACAATATTATTAAAAAATTTACAATCTATAATTAATTTCGATACCCCCCCCATTTTGGGGATTTATATTCTTGGATTGAGTTGGGGGTACCTCCCAAGTGTGAAATGAACATAACATGAGGATTATAAGAATTAATTCAAGTAGAATTCATCCATGGTTGAGATTGTGAATAGTTTTAAGTGAATTGGATTTTAGAAGTAGATTCAGACATGACGCTTCATCATTTACACCATGTGGTAGGTTGTTCATTGACATTTATGACATAATCCTCCTATATGATTTAATTTTAAGACACAAGTCCCTATTATTTTTCATAAATACTATAAGTGGGTTTATTTTGATAGAATCCGTGGAAACTATGGTTTCTAAATGTTGGTGGGTGTTCCCCATTCAGAAGCCTGACTACATGGTGTTTGAATTTAAGAACACATTCCATGAGATCTTCCCATTTATAAAATGTAGAATTTTATCGATTTACCTCTCATGTAATTTAACTATATTCCATTTAGTTATACATGGACATAAACGAGGCCATAATATAGTATACAGATAAATATGTTGTTTGGAATGTAAATTATTTTTAGTATTGGTATACAACTTGTAGTATGACATACACATGTGGCAATGTACTTGGGAAGACACCCCATGTGACAGGTAAGTGATCAATTAGTATTACACAAGTAGACCCCGTATACTCTCTAGTCTTGTAGAAGTACACTTTCTGGACCAATGTACACCATACCTACTTTTGTATTACATCAGAAGAATCCATGTATGCTCTGCCCATGCATAATTATAAGGAGAACTGTATAAATGAGAGTACATTCCTTGTACTCAGACATACACACCATTTATTTTTTCTAATATGGGGGGTTTGGGGTGTCTTTTTCCTTGGAGTTAGAATTATACATGTGAGTAGTCTATTATGACCATTTTTTTGACATAAATCACTATGGAGGAATCCTTTTAGAATTTATAAGGTGTATATGTCACGTTTTTTTCAATGTAATTATTTATGATGATTTCTATGTGTATTCAATTCAGAATCCTCCAATGGGTTGGGTTGGGTTCTTTTGAGGATCAGGTGGGGGTTATGAGTTCAGTGATTATCCTAGATTGATTGTGATAAGTAAATATATTTACAGTTTCATCGATGGATCCATGAATGTAGTTTAGAGTTGTTTCTTTTGGGAGATCATATTTTTCCATGATTAGTTGCCTCTATTTCTCAAGGTTATATTTGTTTATTTTTATGTACTCTATTAGAAGATTAGAGTGGTTAGAAACTAAAAACATTGTTGATGTCATTGAATGACTATTATGTATGGGTGTGGTGTGGTGTTGATTATATTTGGAGGGAATCGTTTGGATACCCACAGGGGCATGGGTTCTAATCAAGTGATCAACAGATGTAGGGGTTGGTGGCTGAGAATGCATGTATGGCATGGTCTTTCATTTGGAAGCTCTTTTGGTGGATTGTAGATCAAGGATAGGTTGCAGACCATTGGGGTCATCTTAAGGATGTTTCTTATTTCAGACATGGAATGGTAAATTAAATGATATAGAGGAACCCCTAGTACAATGTCTTGCACTATCTATGGGCTTTGGTATAATCGAGGATCTTTTGGTGGGTGTGGGTGTTTGACCAGTCCTTGTTATGTTTACTCATGTTTGTGAATTGTTGAGACCTGGTATTTTCTTGTGGGGAGGTTGAGGTATGAATATATTACCATGTTTGGAGGGATGTAATATGAGTTTAGTTGTGATGGATCAAAGATATTGATATAGAATTCTCATGTATGGGTTCATATATTTTAAATTGAAAATGTTTTGCATAATGTTTCATATCTATAATATTAGATTATTTTCTAGTTTTAGTGATGACTGGGGTTCCAGGAACATTTTTTTATTTTATTGATTATTGTAGCCGAGATGTCCCCTGTATGTGATTTTATTCTAGAATAATGAATCGGGTAGGGATACTACACTCTATGGATTTCGTGTCAAACCTAGTTTCTAGACAGAGATAGTAAGATTTTATGTTTTTATGCTAAACTGGTTCTCTTGGAAATGATTGTATGCCATCTAGGATGGATGGTGTACTGATACTCCACACACATAGTTAATAGTTTGGAGTGAATATCGTGGAAAAACTAATTTCTTTTATGGTTATTTATTGAAATATTTATCTAGGAATTATTTTCCATCATACTTGAGTAAGATTAGACATTTATTGTCTGGTATCTGTATTAATTTTTTTTCTATTTGAGTTAGATATTTCTAGGTATGGTATTGGATGAGTTTTGTGGTCCTGAGGACATGGTAATGTATGGAATAAATTAGTTTCTCAGGTGATAGGACTATCATAGGATGGTTCCCCGGAAACATTAGTTCTAGTTACAACTACCATGGATACAGTTCCCTAGGTTATATAGGATGCATGGCCATTGATATGTGCTTAGAGATAACCTATTATTGGACAAAATGGTATTTTCAATTGAGGAATTTTCCCTATGGATTTTTTTGGTATTTATTTTTGTTTATGTGTTAGCTACGGTGATCATACTACACGAGCAAGAACGTATGTAAGCATGGTATGTGTTCACTATTAGGAGTGGCCTAATGAAATTTTTTTTATCACCCTTTGTCCGTGAACATCCATTTACATGTAAACCATATGTATGATTTTAGATCGACCACAGACGAAAAATGGATGGGGAAGAGGACCATGTTTTCATTGTTTAGTGGGACACCCTTGTGGGGTTGACATATCAGGATCGAGAAGCATTACATGGAACTAGAGACTATAAATAGGATTTGTCTTATATTTATAAGTAGGTCATAATGTGATTATAATTTATTTGATTAAAATTTATATATTACTATCCTAGTGGATGATTAATGTTTCATGTATAACCTGGTTGTTCAGGCCTTTAATATATTTCAATAATTATATAATATTTTACTTTCAATTTATTAATTCATATGCATTCTCTGATAAGTATGATATTATGTTATTTAATTCACATTGTATACATTTATATGGGTTTATATTCCCTTCATAGTTCCTCCTTAATCTCCCACAATGAGTTAATATTCTCTTTCATATATAGAGGTGTGCCTGAGGTCTTATGGTGAAATCGATTAAAGAACGTGATTTGTTGGAATGTAGGATGAGACATTACAAAATGACAACTATTAAGGGGTATATATGATCAAAACAGAAATATTAAATATAAGGGTATTATTCAATTTAAATTTATTATATTTAGGTGATGTTTAATTAATATTTAAAGGATTATTTCACATAACAGTTGTTAAACGTATTTTGTATTTCAGCATGACAAACTAAATTGCCCAATTTTTAATGATTATTATAATATTATATTATATTTTAATATAATAATAAATATTTTAAAATTACTTTAATGATATATTTCTATTAAATTATTTCAAAAAACATAATTTTTATAAAAGAGATTTTTTATAAAATATTTTTTTCTATATAAATTTAATATTCATTTATATAGTAAATGTTAATTTTTTTAAAATTTTGATTCATAAAATAAACATCATTTTTTAATTAATCATGTAAAAATTATCATAATGGGGATTTTAGTGAATTTTTTAAAAACCATTTTCATTAGATAATGTTTGAAAAGTACAAATTTTTCCAAATATGTGAGTTTTATGACATTATTAATATATGATGATGGCATATATGTTAATAAAAATATTTTTTCAAAAAATAAATTGTATGATTGAAATTATGTATTTTAAAATGTCAATTTAATGATAGATATACTTTGATCAAAATTTTATCACATATGAATCATTATATTGTTATTTTTATTATGCACTTTTAATTATGTATTTTAAGAGAAATGTTCTCTATTTTATACCTCTAGAAGACACATTAAAATTATTTTTTATAATAAAAAAATTTATATCCATAAATTAATTTACATTGAAAAAATTTTAGTACACCTTAATTTTATACTTAAAATAAGGTTTTTCTTAAAAAAATAATCATTATGTGTGTTAAGATTACGATTTAATTTTATAAATCATTGAAATTTTATTTAAAAAAATATTTTTATATTTTTTATCAATATTTTAATATTATTTAATAATTATAGCTCATCATTTTTCAATAAATATATTATTACTATGATTACTTTTAATCACCATGAAAATGGTAATTGTGTTAATTTTAAATAATTATTGTATTAATATTTAGTATAGTTTATCCAACCAATGTAATAAATTACTTTTAAAAATTGAAATTAATATTATTTTTAAACCACATTAAATATATAATCTTTCATTAAATTGGTAATAATAACTAAATAATATTAAGAACAGCAAATGGTAAAAATAAAAAATTTCAACAAGAAAAATTCATTATATATAAAATTATTTAATTTGATGGTATGTTTTCTATTACATAGTGATTGTATTAAATTAAGTGGTGTATAAATTTAGTTTACTAAAATACAAAGTTTATTATGATGAATTATTTTATATATATTTTTGAAATATATTTTACTTCAATAAAAACTCAATACCAATATAAAAAATTATAAGAATAAAAATATAATGGTAAATGGCTTCCAACATGTTTACCCCATGTGTTTAAATACATGGTTTGGGATTTATAGACACATAATCTCAAAAAAATATATCTTATTTTGATAAATTTGGAATCTTTGACTATTAGGATCCGACCTTAAAACATAAAATAATCTTGAATTAAATGAATAATTCACATTGATTATTTTTTCAGGTTTAGAGTTTTAGAGAATTAAGATATAACTATTACATCTCAATGATTAAAAATTAGACACATCTACTCAGTTTCCATTTTTTTACAAAATAAAAACTCATCAACAAAAGGGTCATGTCTAGTTCAATTTTTTAGATAGCATGTCATTTCCTTGATCCCATCCTTGACCGTATTCCACGATATGTCCTGTGAAAAACATTTCAAAAACTTGGGATGAGCATAAAAAGCTCAGTAAGGGATACACAATGAAAGAAAACAATAGATCATCAATATATAAATAACATAAGCTTTTTAACATATCCCAAAAACCATAAGATTTGTGAAATACTAATAGAAATCATAAAACATAAAGGTATCTTGAGGAATTTATAACATTCTTACGTAGGGAGTAACCCTCATGGTTACGTTTGAAATACCCATCACTGTATATTCCATAAATCTCTTCGGAGAAATCATAGCGTTTAACTCCTTCGCATTACCCAATGCATTGGAGAGATATCTCGGGCTCACCTGCCCATATTTTATCACGGAACCACCCGACTTCATAAATATTTCCCATGAACCATAACATAATCTTATCACAAAAAACATGTATACAGGAAGCATGACATTTCAACATTTCAATCACAATATATCAATAAAACCGATAGATATAATCAAAAAATTATTAAAACCATGTTCATTTAAAAAATAAAAATAAATTAGAACATGGTATTTATTTTTCATTTAAAAACATCTTGGCTTGCATAGGAATCTGAAACTCAAATAATGGTCGTGGCGGCGGAGAAGTCGTTGTCTCCGCATACGTAAGACAAAAAAAATCCTTTTTTTCAATTTGTAAAACTCTTCAGGTAAAATGATTATTTTTGAATGAAATGAAAATTCCAAAGCATTTTTTATACAACTAATAAAATAAGGTCATATATAATTTATGTATGCCTCAACGGAAGGATATTGAGAGGTAGTCCCACACAAAGACGGTATCCTTAGATTAAGGATAAATCAATTACATAATTATTTGTGACAAATATAAATACACTCAATATAAGTGGATATTATGTGTAAAACAATCATAGGTCATCCACACATATTCATAGAATGACATAATCATGAAGTAGAGGTTTAACACAGAGAATTGAAATTTGGTTAAGAAGTTCCTTTATAGAAATTAGACAGCCTAACGACGTCACTTTAAATTCAAAAAATGAGTTGATGAGAGAAAAAAAGGGTATCTCATCAATTAGACATAAATTTCACGGTAATAAGGATATATAATAACATATCCCAACATAAAAAGATGTAAATTAAAAGACCTAACAAAAGAATTCTTATAAAAAGAGGAGGGTGAATGGTTTCCTTACCAATTTGGGTAACGTTCGAAACATAGATCCCATGAAAGAAGGATCATACAATGAAGATGTAAATACCCTTAAATAAAATTATATTACATAAATAATACATTCATGGGCTGTAAATACACCACACAAAATGATATAGAGGAAAATGTAGCATGAATCTCACGGGAATAAAAAGTGAGATAAAATCCCTTACCTCGTTGTAATCAATCAAATATTATGACCAAAAGATAATAAACACAAAATGAATCACATAATACCATAAATATTAATATAATCATGATAATATATATGAATTTTAAGTACAAAATACAACTAAATCAATAAATAAGTGGCGAACAATGGAAATCTCATGAAATTAAAAGTGAGATAAGAAATCACGTACCTCAAGTTCGACTAGTCTTATTTATTTATTTAGATTCATGAATAATAAACATTGGTAAATATAAAATTGCTTAAGTATATACATTAATGTTTATTATTCAATTAATATCACATATTATCATGTTATAATAATTATTTAATTATGTGAGTTCATATCATATGTTTTGTCAATTTTCAGTACATGAGTCAAAAATGAACCTATTTAAAGACAATTGTCAATGTAGTTATAAGTACATCATCTATGTAATGGTTTTAATTATTTAAATATCATATATATAGAGTATATATGTATTTAATAATATTCCATAATGTTTGGAGATAATAAATGAAATGAACCGTTCATAGAGATGGTAGGTCGTACGTATGCATGGACGCTACATTCATTTTTTGTCATATTAATGGACTTTAAAACTAAATGAGACATAGATATATTATAAATCCAATATAATATATAAGTTATAAAGGTAAAATAATTTCATTAACTACATTATTTATAAATTCAATGTTTCGCATGAATGTGTCACATCACATGAATGAGCGGTTGTCCACACTTCCTCATATAAAATTATCCCATTTGAACAACATGAAAAGAATAAAGGTATGTTTTAAATAAAAATACAGAAGCATATAGGAAACATAAATATAATATATATCATATATAAATATTTTTCCTTCATAATAGCTGCCATGAATGTTTTTAAAAGAAGATTTAACAATCATCATTTCGTGAGGTAGTAATTCGCCACCCATAGAAACAGTATATTCATTAACCATTAGACGGAGGTGTGTGTTAGTGTAGGTATAATCCTTATCATAACAAAATCCTATTATATTGAGTATTCTGGTGATATTATGGGATAAAATAATAAGAATATTGTGGTGTGTGAAGAAGAAAATAAAAGAAAAAACTCGAGAGAAGACATTACCTCTAATCAGGTAACTCTTTTTTATTTGAGCCAAAGGCTTACTTGGAGAGACTTCTACCAAAATGGAGGCTTCTAGTAGTAAGATAGAAATATGTACAAACAATATGTGTAGAGTTTGGACAATCCAAGGGCTTGAGAGGTGTGGGTAAGGGGGTAGAGGTGGGGGCCTTTTATTAGAGGGAGGAGGGTCACTTTTCGAAAGTCTTGAAATGTTACATTATTATAAAATTATTTTCAGATTTTAAAGATCCCACAATGATATATTTTGATAGTAAGGTGATAAGGGTTATAAATCCCCCCATAAAATTGGATTTTTACAAGTTTAAGTCTTATAATTTACCTTATCATTTAATTTTATTTAAATCGTTCATTAATGAGGTAATGACTGCATCATCGTGGAGTCATTAATAAATTTATTAATTTAATGTCTAAAAATTATAAAAAAATACCATGATGTAGGAAATATTTTTATCTTTCCAATTACGACAAATATTCTAATAGATAATTTATGTAAAAAAATTACAATTGTTTTACTTAGGATATATAATCCTTTGATATATTTCTCTTTTTTAAAAATCAATGTCATAAATGTCACTATTACTCCCCTGTGACTCCTTGTGCCCTCATGTTCGGTAAAAAGCATCCCATGGTCGTCCATGTCTCAAAAAAGAGGATTTCGGCACATGTTGGGGTCATTTAATAATAATATGATACTATTTAATTACCCTTAACTACCCAATTACTAATATATCACGATAAATAAAGATAATTACGGTTGTTTCTATAAATAATGACCAAAAAACAAAAGATTCTAAATTAAATAATATGATTATTATTATTACAAATATGGAACCAATTTTAACAAATTCCAAACACATAAATTTCAGTAATTTATTTAATAATTAATTCTCATCATCAAAACCAAAGACAAGTTTTTAAGAAGCGAAATTTATCAAAAGAATGACTTGTTTTTACATCCAATTGAATAGTAAAATTACATCCAATGACAAAAATTGTATTAAGTGATAAAAAAATAATTCAATTACATTTTAAAACCAATTAAAAAGACAATATAACAACATTATTAAATTATATGAAAAAGAAGTTTTGAAGTAAAAGGCATTATTTTTCAATATTCATTAAAAATGAACATTTTTCAGAAAAATAACAAAAATTTATCCAAATTAAATTTGATATTACAAATTAAAATATGATGTCAATTATAACAAATTTATAACATTTAATTTTCATTAATTAATTTTATAATTAATTCACTTTGTCAAAACAAATAGCGTGTTTTGAAGAAACAATATCTATCAAATGATTGAGACTCGTTTATGTACAATTAAAATGTGAATTTAATTCCAATGACCACCATTGGATTAAATAGTAAAAATATGTTTTAACTAAACTTTGGAAGAAATTAAAAAGAGAATCTATCCAAATATATAAATTATAATAAATGGAGGTTTTGAATTATAATATAGTATTTTTCACTATTCATTAAAAATCAACATTATCTGAAAAATAGCAAAAATTTACACAAAGTAAATTTTGATGTCTTGATTCTAAAGAAGGATATTATTTTTTTAAATATATCATATAAAAGTGAAAAAAATTATATTTAAGAAGGTTTTACCATCAAAAGGTGGTTAATCGACCTTTTAATGAATATTAGAATACTTATGCTTAAAATTGGATTTATTCACATTTTAAGCCTATATCCTTTATTGGGTAATTATTAAAATATTTAAAAAACATATATAATAATTTGGATGTTAGTTATATTCATTCCCACCATTACAACGGCTAGGTGTTTACTACCATTTAAAATATTATTATATTATTAGAGTGTAACGTACGAATTCAAAGAAACTCGTTGTTGCGTACTGGTTACGCTATCGAACATAGAATTCCCTTTAAATTAATATTAACATTTTATTCAATAATATTAATAAATATTAAAATGTCATATTCTTTATTTACCCAGGATGATACATCCTTCCCCATTTTGGAAATTACATCCCCGCAATTTTAAAATTGGGCTTGGAAGCTTCATTGAAAGTCCCAAATCAGAAAACGAGTAAGTAAAACAATCATTTTTAATGAAAAAAATAGAAGTAAAAAGGTCACCCATGTTAACCCATACTAGGATTACATATAGGAAAACATGGATATAAAAGTGAAAAGAAAGGGTCATGTTCTAATGGATAGTGATAGAAAATATGTCTAGGAGAAACTTATCCACCAAAAAATCAAAAAATTGTGATGGGTTAAAGGGTAGTTGATTCCCCAGTAAGAAAAGTTAACAAAAAACGTATTTGTTTTCTGTTACTTTTCATTGAGGAATTTATTTTTTATGCTTACCTAAAACATAAGGAAACATACATACTTTTCATGTAGACTTTCATCTCTTACTAGATTTCATACACAAACTCGTATTTTCTCCAAAAGATTATTATTTAGGATGACTTGTTCACATTAATAGCACTATAATCAACTTCATTAGAATCAACTAACCCACAAAAGAAAAGATAATTATTCCATGAATAAAATTTTCATATATCCAACATCAGGGTTACACATACTATAAAAAGTCTTCTAATGTAATCTTGTCATCAAAAGAGCCTTAATACATTTATGAATTTCTCCATCCTAAAATCTACCATAGCTCTTGAGTCCCTCATATGTTGACTTCTCACTCATTCATAATTTTTCATGATCCATTAACCATTCCTTTCCAACATATTCTGTAATACTTATTTATTAAAAACAAAATCATAAATCATATCCTATGTTTCAATAATATGAAAACATATGTTAAGAAATAATGCATACCTTTCATTGGTCATTTTTCAGTTTCTTCATCCTCAATTCAAATGGCATTAGGTATTGGTAAATGAATATTAGTACGATCATGGTGATCCCATTCTTGAAACTTCTTCGTAAAAAAATTTGATTGCATAATAAACTTGCACACCACATTTAAAACATTCAATTGATCATTCAAAAAGAACTTATTTCCCTTTATTAATGTCAACAAGATGCTCCTGTTTTCCATGGAAGGTTCATGCTTTATGATCTTCATTTCCACATCTATATCATCTTTCGGTCCCTTTCAAACATTTTCCGAGATGTTTCTTTCCACATCATTGACACATACATTTTTGAACACACTTACCTTTATGATTGTTACCTAAACTTCCATAGGGATTTATTTCTTGCATATATGAGGCCTTATAAAAATCACTAAGTTTCATGTGGTCAATCATGAATCCAGATAGTTTATTGAGAATAACCACTAGAGTTCCCATTGCAACTCAAATATCTTTATGTGTCTCGTTCTAAAAATAGTCATAGTTTTCTTCACATCTATTGTTACTTTGGTGCCTGCTAGATCCAACAATTTAATAAAACCAGAATGTTCAATGCGGGTATATTAGTATAATCATAATATAATACTAAGATATAATTATTCATATTATCTAAAACTTTTTAACATTATCTACATAAAAAACTATGACTCTTTATCAAATCCTAACCATTATGGTAATGTCACTTGTGCTTAAAGAATACCCTAACCTCTAAAGTTATCTAAACAGAACTCTAATACCAACTATAAGGACCCAAACGTAAAACATTACATAATCTTGAATAAAATAAATAATTCAAATTTTGGATCTTTCCAGGTTTAGAGTTTTATAGAATTAGGACATAACTATTACATCTCAATGATTACAAAGTAGAAAATTCTACTCAGTTTCCATTTTTTCACAAAATAAAAACACATGAACAAAAGAGTAATGTCTAGATCCATGTTTTAGATAGCATGACATTTCCTTGATCACATCCTTGACCCCATTCTACTTTATTTCATGTGAAAAACATTTCAAAAACATGAGATGAGCATAAAAAGATCAGTAAGGGAAACACAGAGAACGAAAACATTAGATCATAAATATATATGTAAAATAATATTTTTAACATATCCCATGAAATCATAAGATTTTTGAAATACACATAGAAATCATAAACATAAAGGTAACATGAGGCATTCATAACATTCTTACGTAGGGAGTAACCCTCATGGTACGTTTTGAATACCCATCCCAGTATATTCCCTATATCTTTTTGGAGAAACCTTAGTGTTTAACTCCTTCACGTTACCCAATGTGTTGGAGAGCTGTCTCAGGCACACCCACCCTTATTTGATCACAGAACTACCCGACTTCATAAACAATTCACAAGAACCATAACCTAATAGTTTCACATAAAACATGAAAAAGGGAAACATAACATTTATACATTTCAATCACAAGATATCAATACAACACATTGATATAATCAAAGAATTATCAAAACCATTTTCAATTACAAAATAAAATAAAATCAATACATGGTATTTATTTTTCATTTAAAATCATTATGGCTTGTAGAGGAAGCCAAAACTCAAATAATGGTCACGGCGTTGGAGAAGTCATTGTCGCCGCATACGTAAGACAAAAATATTTTTTTTTCATTTAGTAAAATGAATCATGTAAAAATATTATCATTGAATGAAATTAAAAGTCAAAATGGTTTTTTATACAACTAATAAATAAAGGACGTATATAAATTGAAGTATGCTTCAATGAAAAGAGATTGAGATGAAGTCCTGTACAAAGACGATATCCTTAGATAAAGGATAAATCAATTACATAATTATGTGTTACAAATATAAATACACTCAATATAAGTGGATATTATTTTTAAAACAATCAGAGGTCATCCACACATATTCATATCACAACATAATCAAGAAGTAGAGGTTTAACCCAGAGAATTGAAATTGGGATAAGATGTTCCCTTTCTAAAATTCGACAGCCTAACAACGTCACATTAAAATTATGAAAATGAGTTGATGAGAGATAAAAAGGATATCTCATCACATGGATATAAAATTTACATAAATAAGGATATATAAGAAAATATCCAAACAAAATAATATGTAAATTAAAAGACCTACCAAAATAAGTCTTTTAAAAAGAGGAGGGTGAAAGGTTCCCTTACTGATTTGGGTAACTTTCGAAATGTACACCCCATTAAAGAAGGAGTATACAACGAAGATATAAATACACTTAATTTAAATTATATTACATGAAAAATAAAATAATGGAGAGTACATACATTACATAAAATCAAATAGTGGCAAATGTTGCATGAATCTCATAGGAATATAAAGTGAGTTAAAAAACCCCTTACCTCGTTGTAATCAATCACGTCATATGACCAAAAGATAAAAAATTAAAAATGAATCAAATAATACCATGAATATAAATATTATCATGATAATATATATGAAAATTCAGAACAAAATACACCACATGCAACAAATAATTGGCGGACAATGGAATCTTATGGAATTAAATGTGAGATAAGATATCCATTACATAATGTCTGACATGTCTTGTTCATTTATTTATATTCCAGAATAATAAACCGAGGTCAATTTATAATTTATTAATTAGTTACATTAATGTTTATTATTCAATTAATATCACATATTATCATTTTATAATAATTAGTTAATTATGTGAGTGCATATCATACGTTTTGTCAATGTTCAGTACATGAGTCAAAAATGAACTTGTTGGAAGAGAATTGTCCAAGTATTTATAAGTAAATAATCTCCAGAATGGTGTTAATTATTTAAATATAATATATATCCAGTATATATTTATTTAATAATATTCCATAATGTATTGAGATAATAAATGAAATGTTCCGTTCATGGAAATAGTAGGTCGTACGTACGCATGAACGCTACATTCATTTTTGGTTATATCAATGGACTTTAAAACTGAATGAGACATAGATATATTATAATGAAAGTATAATATGTATGTTATATAGGTTACATAAGTTCATTAATTACATTCTTTAATAATTCCATGTTTGGCATGAACGAGTCACATTACTTGGGGGGCGGTTGTCCACACTTCCACATATGAAATTATCGCCTTTGCACAACATGAAAAGCGTAAAGGTATGATTAAAAAAATACATAATCATATATAGGACATAAATATAATATATATCACATATAAATATAGTTCCATAATAATTTCCCCCATGAGAGGTGTTAAAAGAATATTGAGAAATCATCATTTCATGAGGCAGTAATTCGCCACCCATAGAAACAGTATGTTCTTTATCCATAAGATAGAGGTGTATGTAATTTTAAGTATAATAATTATCATAACAACATAATAGTATATTTATGATACTAGTGTTATTA
Source organism: Viscum album (assembly GCA_963277665.1). Taxonomy (NCBI): domain Eukaryota; kingdom Viridiplantae; phylum Streptophyta; class Magnoliopsida; order Santalales; family Viscaceae; genus Viscum; species Viscum album. Next base: position 61,610,184 of record OY728165.1, on the reverse strand, counting down.
TGGGATCAAATAATAATAAAATATTTGTGAGTGAAGAAGGAAAATAAAAGAAAGAAACTCGAGAAAAGACATTACCTCTAAATCAGGTAACTCTTTTTTATCTAAGCCAAAGGCTTCCTTGGAAATACTTCTGCCAAACTGAGGCTTCTAGTAGAAAGAGAGGGATTTAGAGAGATATTATGAGTATAGGTCGGATGATCCAAGGGATTTAGAGGTGTGGCTATGGGGGTATACGTGGGGAACTTTTAGAAGAGGGAGGAGGGTCACTTTTGGAATGTCTGGAAATTCTACTTTATTATAAAATGATTTCTGGATTTTAAAGGTTCCAAAATAAAATATTTTTAGGTTAAGGTGATAAGGGTTCGAAATAAACCCATCCAATTGGTTTTAAACAAATGTATGTATTATATTTTACATTATATTTTCATTTTTTTAAATCGTTCATTAATGAGGTAATCACTGCATCATCATGGTGTCATAATTGAATGTATTTATTTAATGTCTAAAAATTATAAAAAATTACCATGATGTAGGAAATATTTTTAGTACTAAAATTAATATTTATAGTCTAAGAGATCATTTATGTAAACAAAATTAAAATAGTTTTACTTAGGTTATACAAACCTTTGTTATATTTCTCTTCTTTTTAAAAATAATGTCATAAATGTCACTATTACACCCATGTGACTCCATGAGCCCTCACGTTCGGTAAAAATAATCCCATGGTCGGGAATAACTGAAAAAAGAGGATTTGGACACATTTTGGGGGCATTTAATACTGTTATTATATTATTTTATTACCCTTCACTACCCGATTACTAATTAATCGTGATAATTTAAGATAATTTCTGTTGTTACTATTCATAATGTCCATTAACAAAAGAGTATTAATTACATAATTTGAACCATATCAGAAAAAATATGGAATCCATTTTACCAAATACCAAACACAGAAATTGCAATAATTAATTTAAAAAATAATTCTCGTTGTCAAAAACAAAGACGTGTTTTTAAGAAGTAAAATTTACCAAAAGATTGACCGGTATTTACATCCAATTTAAACATAAAATTACTTCCAATGACCAAAATTGTATTAATTTATAAAATAATAATTCAATTACACATCAAGACCAATTAAAAAGACAATATAACTATATAATTAAATTAGATGAAAACGCTTTTTTGAAGTAAAATGCAGTTCTTTTCACTATTCATTAAAAATGAACATTTGTCGGAAAAGTACCAAAAATTTATCCAAAGTAAATTTGATATTTTAAATTAAAATATGAGGTCCCTTTTACCAAATTAAAAACATAGATGATTCATTAATTAATTTTATAATTAATTCTCATTGTCAAAACAAATATCATGTTTTTAAGAAACTATATCTATCAATATATTGACACTTGTTTATGTCCAATTTCAATGTGAAATTAATTCTAATGACCACCATTGGATTGAATGGTAAAAATATAATTTAACTAAACTTCAATACCAATTAAAATGATAATATAACCATATAAAAAATTATATTAAAAGGAGGATTTGAATTGAAATACAACATTTTTCACTATTCAATAAAAAATGAACTTTATCGAATAAATTCATAAAATATACACAATGTAAATTTTGATTTCTTGATTCTAAAGAAGGATTTGATTTTGTAAAATATATCATATAAAAGTAACAAAAACTATACTTAAAAAATGTTTTCCATCAAATGGCGGTTAATCGAACTTTTAAAGAATAATAGATTATTTGTGCTTAAAATTGGATTCATTCACATTTTAAGCCACTATCATTTAATGGGTAATTGATAAAATATTTAACAAACATATATAATCATTTTTAGTTAGTTATACTTATTCCATCTATTTCAACGAATATATGTTTACTACCATTTAAAATAATATTGTTATATTATTAGGGGGAAACGTAAGATTTAAAAGAAACTCATCGTTACGTACTGGGTAAGCCATCAAACATTGCATTCCATTTAAATTAATATTATCATTTTATTCACAAATATTAATAAATATGAAAATTTCACATTCTTTTTTTACCTAGGATGTTACATTTAACCTTTGATAGTGTAATGAAATCATTTTCATTTTTATCTTAATATATCAACTTCATATGTCTATATTATAAAATAGTTATCTTAATCCATTTTTTTGAGGATGATTTTAAGAGAAAGATCATGTTCTCGAATAGAGTATTACCTAATCCTCGTCATTTAATTCTTTTTCATTCCCTTCTGAAAAAACACTCAATATTTTTATATAATGTAATTATTATCATTAGTATATTGAAATATTATTATATTAATATAATCAGAATTATTTATTCAATTATATAAAATTATTAATATAAAATATGTCAACCATGAGTTGTTTTGAATTCCACCAACATAATGTAACTGCTTTCAATTTTCGAATTTATTTTAAATATTTTTCCAAAAAGGGACAGATACGATTTCAAAAAAATATTTATAAATAATATCATTATTTTTTAGTTATAATGATATTATAAAATTCCTTAATTACAGTGATCCATTGAGATATAACGTGTTAATTCTTGGGGTATGTTTAACCACAAACCTGATCAATGCTATAAAACTCATTCATATATGTCTATTTGAACGTAAATAATAATATAAATATTAGATAATAATAAAAATAAGTTCTATATTTGTTAAATTTTCATAATAAATATTAAAATTATTATTAAAATTTCTTCTTTTATCACAAAAATTATCAAAATAATCTCACACTTATTCATTTATAAAAAGAATTAATGCTAAAACTGTATAACGAATAAATATTATATGATATGATAATAAATAGATTATATTAAATGATATATATATATATATATATTAATAATGTTTCTATTAAGGTATATAATAATAACCATATGAAAAATCAGGTATTTCTTGATATGTGAAAAAATCATCATTGAAAAGGTAAGGTTTTCCTTGTCTTAAAATTAATTTCTTCAGAAATATTTCGAATTTTTCACTAGGATATCGTTGATATATTGAGATTTTATACTAATGGGTGTCGTTTATCATATTAATATAAATCAAGGGTCTTTAATGTCTATATAATTTATATTATTTAACATTTTTTCAATTTAAAATATATTTACGTTGAATGGGGTTTTGATTAAAATGTTACTCATTTAGTAAGGGTTTCAATTAATATTTTGTTTTAAATAAATATAATATAATAATCATAATCATTATGGGGAGTTATTATTCATCGTAAAAGTCGTTATAATTTTATTCCTTAATTCCTGGCGTTTAACATGTCTACTAAATATTCTAATTCCTAAAGACCCATATTTTACCAAACCTGTTTCTCATAATTAAAACTGACACCATCTCTTCAAATTGGTAGGTACCAATCCTTTTTCAATATTTATTTTCATTGGAAAATTGTTCAATTTTTATTAGAGATTTACTAATAAATTATCAATGCCTTTTTACACTACATTACCATATTGTAAAAGTTTTGAAAAAAATTTCTGTTTTCCATATGGGTCCTTTTCATTAAAAGTATGAGATGTTTTTTATTTAATGATAACATGTATACACATGATTATTTTTCATTTTTAATTTTATATTAATATTTATCTCAATAGTTTCTTGTTTTCTAAATTAATATCTTTTTCTACTAGTAATATAAATTATTTATTATAAAATTCAATCAAAAGATTATGAATATTTATTATTTCCAATGTGTTATTTCTAGAAAGTGTAAAATGAATTTTTCCTATAATTCAAAACCAATTGATACATCATATTATTAATCTTTTATATTATTAAATTTATCGCATCCAACAATTTTCATAAATATTACATATAAAATGTTCATTTCTAGAATTTAAATGAACCACCATTGCCATTTTCTTTCAAAGTCATTTAATATTTGTTCACCCAATTTTTCATCCAATGTTGTCCTTGTATTAATACACTATTTTTTATTCATTTTATTTATGGGTGTTCACATAGATGTCTAACATTAGATTATTAGTGAAATTATTTAATTAACTGTATTATCATTTTCTCTATGGTGTAAATACTATATCACTTATCTTGATTGAATAAATATTACCTAGAATGCCACTAAATGTCATTTGATACTGATTTATTTTATTCAGTTTCATCATGTAAAGATTGGTGATGTATTTTGGAATGATCTCTTATGTGAAACCATTTTTAATAGAAATCAAAATTTTATAAATTTCAGTGGTATCATTTTTAAATGAAAATTAAAATAGTTATATATGGAAATCATATATTTGGATTTGGGTGGTTGGGGTCCTATTTCACACACCCAATGTAGTAGTTAATGCTCAATATCCCATTATATAATGCTGAATGATCTTATATTGTGTTTTTCTAAAAACAATGATATGATTCATGGATATAATCCCAAAAAAAAATTTGATTCTACTTGGATATGATTTTCTACTAAATGAAAATCGTTATTGAATATGATAAAAATGAATTAAAGGAAAATATTTAATAAGATTTAAATTTAATGATACCATATGTTTATGTTTGAGAAAAAATATTAAGAAAATTATAATGATGATATTTTTCACACATGGAACATTTTAATTGATTCATCTTTCTACATACTTTTGGTCATGTTATCTATAATGAAATCCCTTAAACTATGTATTATTTTTAGAGTTTTATTGGGTATGTTTTTCATATGTATCATTATTATAATAATAAGTTCTTATTGTACACACTTATGATCATTTATTTTTATCACATAATTATACCATTACATGTTGACTAATCTTATCCATTCTTATTTCTCTATTTCCCCATGAAGTGATGAAAATTAATAACAAACGTGATTGTATAACATTTAATAAATGGATATTTTTTGGAGATATTTATGAATTTTATGGGTTATTGTTTTGGAAAAATATCTATTTGATACAAAATATGGTTTAAAATTATTAAATATTTCTCCGGAAACTCTAATACTTAAATCCTAAGAAGGTCCTATTAATGTGATCTATACATTACACGACCAATATATCACAAATACATATGTCTATCAAAGAAAATTTGAAAAATATGTTTCTTCTAGTAGAAGATACACTAGTTTGTTTCTATGGAGCATGAGTTGGTATCATAGAATTGTTTAAATAGATTCATAATTTAAGAAGTTATTATATGTTTGTTTATTAATAATTTTAATGTTAAATAAATATTTATATTTTTGTCTGATCATGGTATGAAAATTATAGATAAATAGTTATGTTTTTTACTAGATATTTTTTTTTTGGATATTTAAATGATAAAAGTTTAGAGAATACACCAAAAATATGTATAAGAATACTATAATATCCTAATGAGTTCTGTGAAGTAGGTATTGTGTGCTTATACTAGTTTTAACAACTATGTATTACGATTACAAATATATGCTTTCTTTGGAATAAATATACATTTGGGTAATAACTCTAAAACATGTGAACCATAAAGAGTCCCAAATATAGACATTGTTTTGAACTCCTAAGGAATATTCTATTGTTATTTCACATTCTCACTAATTATCATGTTTGAAGGATTTTTTATATTGACAACTAATTTGGTTAGAGAGCCTAGAAATAAAATGTCCATGGATACAGAATAATATAAAAAATAGAGTAACAGTTTGTACTAATGTTTCATATGTTAAATATAAAGGTGTTACGAAGGAAAAAATGAATTGACGTTTTTATAATTATATTTTTAATCTTATATTTTTTTAGTATTTTTTTGGAACGTGATCTATAAAATTATGTTCATAATGGAATGTATCTTGAAACCACAATGGACTATTAAATAATTAGATATCAGAATAAAATCACTCAAAATCTTATTTTATGAATGTTGTGATGGAAGAGTTGATATTCCAAGTCTCACCTAAGTTATAGATTTTGATATATTTAAATAAATTATATCTTGGGATTCATTTAAATATTCATATTTGTGTGATATTTTTTTGATGATACACATACATAATGGAGATGTGTTTTAGAAAATTTCGAACAACTATCATATTTCTTGTAGTTTTTATCTATTAATGGTTTAGAAAAAAATATTGAATAACATGAATAATCATTGAAATTGATTTTATGAAAGGGATATACTTTTTTGGATGAAAATTGATGATCACTTGATTTATGTATGGAAATTTGGTTGGATTATCATATTCTTGATGTGGATGTATTGAAGTACTGATTTGTTTTTAGAAACATGTGTTTGGTAGTGTTAATATCCCTATAATTAATAATTAATTTAAGGAAAATGTGATCTAGGATATTTTTTGTGTTGTTTATCACATTTTGTTGGAATTATAATCAATATTTTCTAGAGTGTAACTCGATATCTAGTGGTTAATACATTTGATGGTTAAACTTAGTATTACTTTTTTGAGTAATACATGATTTTTATAGGGTTTATTATCATAGAGATTCAATATTTTTTTGGAAACGTGTGATACATAGAAATATATGATAATATTATATATAAAATTTAGTATACAAATATTGAAATGAATAAAAAAAATTAGGAATGATAATTTTTTTCATATAACCTCAGAGAGTACGATTTTTTTACATTAATGATAGATCCCGAATGATGATTATGTAAATAATACCCACACATAATTTATTATGCAATTAAAATTTATAATTTGTTATGAAATAAATTATTTAAGAATGATATAATGTAATGAATATATATTATAGATAATTCAATTTAATACTTCCTTCAATAAATAATGGCACACAAAATATGGAACACTCACAACACTGAACTGAAAAGATTCATGAAAAAATAGATGACTATTGTTATGAAAAAAAATCAAAAAAATATAACCACAATTAATAAAAGTTTAAAAATCAATTTTAAATGGTTATATTCATTAAAAAAAACATTTAAAAGGCTTCTCTATTTTTCAAATAACAATATCTTAAAGTATTGTGTAATTTTACACAGAAATTGAAAATCACCACATTAAAAAATTATTATTATAATATAAGACATTTTAATATATGACCTAATATATAAAAATTATTTAAATTATTGACATATAAGAAATAATATTAAAAAAACATAATGTTCAGAAAGAGAATTTATGAATAAAATCAATTATTATTTTAATATTGTGTATTTATATAAATGATAAAATATAAACAACAGAATTATAATTTTTTAAATTCATCTTTATATTTGAATTCATCATGTAAAAATAAAATTTAGATGATTTTTTGAGATTTAACTCAATTAATTTAATTTTATTTAAATAGTGAAAAATAGAGATTATACCCAAATTGATTTATTTACTTTATCAATATATGATCAAAGCTTTAATGTTTATAAAAAATAATAATTTGTTAAATATTTATTTAAAGAGAAAAAAAATATATTTATATATGTTAATTTAATCGTATGTTAATTTTGTTCGTCATTATTGAATGTTTGTAATATTTCATTCAGTTTTCATTCCTTTAAATTTAATTATTCACTTAAAATATAATATTCAATTTCTTCTTTGGAAGCTATATAACTAATATTTTTTTAATTGAAATATTTATATAAATAATGTCAATGAAATTGATAAAATTTTACTACAAATACATTATAATCCTATAAACAAACATTATCTAAAAATTATTTCTATAATTAATATGTGACAATATTAAAACTAATATTATTTAACATTATAAATTATATTTTATAAAATTATTTTCACATTTCAGAGGAAAATATTAATATTGTTCAATATGTTCAATTGATTTTATTTGTATAAATGAACTATTAGTTAGATTACAATGCTTTAATTTGAAATATATTTTTCTATTACTTAGAAATTGAATACTATTAAACGAATAAAAAATTTATTATTATAATCCCAAAAATTCTTAATAAATTTGACATTATTTATTTTTTATATTATATTTTATATGGTTAATTATAGGTAACCCCAAAAATATATATATATAATTTATAATGTAAGGGTAAATGACAACATACATGTTTAGGAAACATGGGGAAATACTTATTTGAGGATTTATAAAAAATATAAATATTAAATAAATAATTTTATAGAAATAAGATTTATTATCCCTTGAATTGTGTAGTTAGAGAATTGAAAACTCAGGGTTAGTCACAAAAATTGCCCTTTTTTCACTTATAAATGGTTGAAATTCCACAGCTTCATTCTACACCCATTTTTGTTAATTTATTGGTAAACATCAATAATTTGGGTTCTCTATGAATAAACTCTCATTTTCATAATATTATAGTCTGACTAATTTATCATAATCTCTTTATATCCATTGATACTTTAAAAATATTGTTCAGGGACCCAATGTAAGTACCACTTGTTCCCTATATTGTTTTTCATTACCTTCCAAATGGATCCTACCAAAGGTTATATAATTATATTAGTATCATTATTATACGGATATTTTATTATATTAATGGGGAAAATAATTTATTATTTATTTCAATCAAAATAAAATAATAAACGATGTTAATCAAATATTGAATCGACTAACACAACCATGAAGTAACATTTATAGATTTTGATCATGATGTTATTTATTTATCCATACCACATAAAATGTGAATCACCCAAATAAAAATTCCAAATAATAAAATTATAAAAATGATATATTAATATTATACACATCCTTAAGAGTACTGAAACATCATGATATAGTGTTCTCATTTTTAGGGATTTCTAAACTATATACTTGAATAATGTTACAAAAAATTAATATATATTTATAGGGACATAACTATTAATACTACTATACTTTAATATGAAATTAATTATTTTTTATTATATAAATGATATATTATTTGATACATTATAATAAAAATATCGTCCTCTTTTAATAATAATCACTAAAATTAGGAAAGACCAATTCAATTTTCCAAAAAATAAGAAAAGAAAAATAATATGTAAATAAAATTGGATATTAAATTGTATATATTAATTTATATATATATAAATAAATTTCAAAACATGTAAAATAATTAAAAAAATGATTATTAAAGAAGTTGTTATCATGACAATAATGAATCATGATTAAGGTAAGGATTTATAAGTCTCAAATATAATTTTTTGAGAATATTTCATATTGTGCATCACTATATAGTTGATGTATTGTGTTTTTTTACTAATTAGTGTCTTGGAAAATATTCATTTAATTCATAGAGCATAAAAATGCATATCATTTAATTTTATAAAATTTAATTTTAATCAAATGATACCATTGTTTAAAGGAGTTTTAAATAGATATTTATACAAACAATAAAGGATTTGATTGAAAATATTATATCTAATTATGATCATTGAAGAAATATATTCCATCTGGTGAATTATTCTTATTTATAAACCCCTGGTTTAATTTGGAATTTTTTATTGTCATACATGTCCCCTCAAAATTATATTTCCCCAGGACACATATTTTACCCAAAGTGTTTCTTATATGTGAAAATGAATATGTCTCTTCTTCTCGGCCATGAACCCTAGTCCATACCAGTTTCTAACTGATTATTTTAAAGTTCCTTATTAATAATTAAAGAATTTATTAAATAAATTCTGATTTACATGAACTACTTTTAAAGGATTTAACAAAATTTTAAACATTTCTTCGGTGCTTTGTTTACCAAAAAATTAAAATAATATTATTTTAAAATTAATGTGTGAAAACTTCCATTGAAATAATTTTCTATTTTATATGAAAATTTCTCTGTATGATTTCATGTTTTATAAAAGATATTTTTCTCTCATAGTCTAATAAAATATTTATTTGAAAATGATTTCAAAATATCAATAATTTAACACATTTTTTAAATTGGATTTCAAAAACATATAAAAAGTGTTCTTATATATATTATTTTCATTTTATTGATTTTTTTCTTGATTAGATTTTGACTTAAAAAAATACCATCCAATTTATTTATTTTTATATATGATGAAATGTTCATTTTTATCACGGATATTGTCTATCACTGCAATTTTCATTCTTAGACATTGTAGGTTTGTAAACCTTATTATTTTATCAATTGCATTCCTCAATGAATACTATGTTTTGATTCATTTGAATAGATGCTGTTCAGTTTGATTCCATATGTTAATAGATTCGACAAATGTTTTACTTAATAGTACCATATTTTTTAATTGAGTGTAAATACTATATATTTTATAACGATTGAATGGTATTTACTATAAATTTTACCTGATTTCATTTGATATCCATTTATTTTTTATGGGTTTATCATGTCATAATTATTGATATATTTATAAATGACACCTTTTATCAATAAAATTTGAAAAGCATAAATCACCAAGATTTCTTTTTGATATGATGTATGAAATTATTTTATGTGGCCCTCATATTTATAGAAAAGGTTGGGTTGGGTCCAATATCTCCCTCTAATGAATTAGTTGATATTTTATATCTAATGAGTAATCTATAATTATCATTCTTGGGTATACTAAAGGGTGATACTTCATTAATATGCTCATAAACGAATGAGTGTAAATTCTTGGATATTATCACAGCTTGATCACACATTAGGAAAAATTTTGTTCTATTTTATTATATTTGTTCCAATTAATATGTTATTATCTCATTGATCATGCTTGTTGACTCATGATTCCCCAGTCATTTTAATCACGTCTTATGTTATTCCATGCATTTCTCAATTTCTTATGATCTGATTCTTACTTGGAATGATGTTATAAATTATCATGATTATACGCATTATGTATTATTAATCACACTAATGATCATTAATTATTATTTCTTATGTTTATTCTAATATATAATTAACCAAAATCATATTCTATTGATTCTATTTACTCAGGATATGATGAATAATTACATATAAAATTTATCTAAAAGGCTAACTTATGTGGATAATTTTTTAGAGATGATGAAGATATATTATGAATTATTTAGTAGGAAAAATATCCTTTTGATATAAGTATTTTATGTTATATTAGTTGAATATATATCCTAACACTATAAAACACGAATCATAAAAATATAATTGGAATATATTTGTTATACTAATTTGGGATGATCTTATAATTATTTATTTCTATGAAAGTTAGTATGTAAAGTATGTGTTTTTTATCCCAAGGGTTCAAAGTGTGGTGTTTGTGTTCCTACCATTAGAAACTCACCAATAATATTATTGATGGTTCTAAATAAATCTATTTAGGATAATTTTAATGGATTATTACTATCTAATAATGAAAAAAGAATATATTTTTACTGAAATCTATTTCATTTGATATTTACATTCCAATTTTTATTCTTAACTAATTGATTACTTTTTTACTAACACATATCATGAAATATTTCAATATCACTGGTTCTTTAATATTTTATCCTTTTTTCATTTATAATGGTAATATTTTTTCAATATAGGTATGGAATGAATGTTTTTTTCATCAATATCTTTCTGAACCTTATTCCAATCACATATATTTAGTTAGTCGTATTATCAGTACTTTAATGATCATTTCTAGTTAGAATCACAAACATATTCTTAAAATTTTATTTTAAAAAATAGTTCTAAAAGGCTATTTAAGTGTATTTGTTTATGTTTAAAAAAAAATTTTGGTCGTAGATGATTTTTAAAAAAAAATGTATTATAAATTTTCTCCATTAAAATACTACAAAATATATATTATATTAGTATATTTAAAACTAACTGACTTAGTATATTTAGATAATAGAGATTCATGTACTTGTTTGCAAAACCTAACTAGGGTATTTATCATCACACACTAGTTACGTCATAATGTTTCATTAGAAATAGTGACACATTTACACAAAGCCACATACTAAAAATCATTTTTACTGACCCTCCTCAATCTTACGTCACAATTCTATAACATTAATGATAAAAAACATAGAATTATTAAATTAATAGAAAACAACGGTTTAATATCATGGGAAATTGTTACCATTCATAACATTTAAAAAATAAATGGTTTAATTTTACTTAATTCCTTATTCTCGAGGTTCATAGAGGTCTTTAAATTTTGTTTTGTATAAGTAGTCAGATGAGGATATACATGAAAAAGGGATGAGATAAAAGACCGGTAAGATGATAGATAAAAAATAATCTAATATAATTTGGTTTCTAAGAATAATTATCATCATTGTATAGTAATTTGATTATTATAATAATTGGAAGCAATAAGAAAAGGCATTGAATTTGGTAATGCATAAAAATGAACCATCATGACTTAGTTTTCACTTACACACATAGTTTCTAAAAAATATTGCATATTTTTCATGAATGTTTCACTATTAATATGAGTTACATAACATTACCCCATGAATTGGGGTCCTATATAAGTCATTGTGCACAAATCAAATCATAATATTGACATTGCTCTATATAATTCCATGTGCTCCCATCACATCATAACATTTAGATTATCATTCATGCCCCATCGAAAATTTAACTATTATGGATGTAAATTAACCCAGTAGAGGAATCAGATTCATTTCATAAATCATAATTTCATAACCATTGGATTCCCAAATGTTACAGGGAATAACATACATCATATAAGAATCATCAACCTTTAGTGAAGAAGAAAAAATCTCGATAAGTAAAAGGATTGTTTTTTTAAAGAAGTGTTGTTTTGGATAACATTGTATTGTCCATAAACACATGTAGTAATAATTAATGTCATAGAAAATTTAAGATAATGATGAAGATATCATTTTTAAGGAATAACGATACTGAAAATGATTGAAATAAGGATAACCCAATGAGTGTGATCTAGGTTTGAGAATTCCCATTACCTTCAATCCTAATGCCTTCGTCACATTAATATCCTGTATAATAACCTTAAATTAATTAATTAACAAATAAATAAATTTTTTTAAATTAATATGATTCATTATGGTATTATTTATTTTATCTGTTAGATTTTCAACATGTTATAGTGTTCAATGTCATCATTCGGGAGCATTCACTTTCGGGGTTCTCATGATCAGTTCACTAGTATACAAGAATCAAATTTCATGTAAAATGGGGACAAATACACATAATTATTATTAAATGTTGTTAATTATATTTCATAAATATAAATGATCGTATGATTAATTTTTTATATGCAATGAGCACTACTCAATAAATAAATGTTAATGATAATCATTTAGGTTAATTTTGGCGTGTTTTAAATCACAATGAATTATTTTTATTTTACCATTTTTTAGTATGTATGAATGATACATACAGAGCATAAAAAGTGTTATAAAAAATTTTAGAATCTATTTTAATCCATTTTATGGTTTTATTATCATATTTTGTGGTATTATATAAAAATGAAAGTGCATTACCCACGATGTCGTTAAATTGACACATCACATGTCATGATTTAATTTGCAGAATTAAACTAGGAGGGGGAGGACTGTAATAAAGTATCTTCCATAAAAATTATATCATTCCATTATATCAAACCTCAAATATTTATCAATCCATTTGGAAAAAATATGTTGAGTAGAATAGGATAATAAAAATGAATATGAAAAGGAAATGAAATTAAAAGAAAAAGGAAGAGGACTTTACATATTGGATTTATCCTCCATGAGAACCTTCTTAGGGAAAAGGTTTTTGACTTTTGGATAAAAAATGATTTCCTAAACATTAGAGAGGTCATAAGAATGTGTGTAAGGCATAATTTGGTTAGAATCAATAATTGAGAGGTGTGAGGAGAACAGGGGGGGTGAGGGATGGTATTTATAGTGCAGGGAGGGGTGTTTTCTAATTTTTTTAATCATTAGATTATTATGTTGGCACAAGACTATGATATTTTTGAAAATTATCTACCAAAAACATTAAAATAATGAAGGTAAGTACTAGATCATAGTCCTAACATAATTGAATACTAAATTAATAGTAAATTTAATTTGTAACATCTTTATACAGTAAATTATCAAATTTTAATACTCCCCAAAATATAATGTATTTCAGAAAAATCCAAAATACTCACCCTGACTATTTTTCAATTTGTAGTAATCAAAAATATTCTCTATTTTATGAAAATATTTTTTTAATTATCTGTAATTAAATTTTTAAATAAAATTATCATTGACATGAAAAATACAGATTTTAAAATTACAACTGATTTTATAATACTTTAAAGAATTACAATAAGCTCTCATTAAATTATTGTATAATCAAATGAAATAAAAATATTAATTGGTGGAAACATTTTATGGGAATAAATTTTATTTCATATTATTAAATTATTTTTAAAATTTAAATTAAATATTTATTAAGGACAATAAATCCAACAATTAATTGATAATTTATAAAACATTTAATTACTTACTATATGATATAATTATACAATAATTTAAATTATAAGATGTTTAAATTTTATTTATAATTTCTTGGGGGATGTTACTTTTCATAAGGGTCATATTACTATTAATAAGGGTCATATTACAATTCATAAGTGAATGTTATTATTTAATTGGTATAGGTTCTTAAACTTCTTGAAATTTTTCCTAATTATCTACCACAACATTTATAAATATTTTATGGACTCTAATTGAATTTATTTGATTTATACTATATGAAATTACTATAAGAAGGGAATATTTCCATCGATTCAAGTTTGCGACATTATAATTTTTCCACTATTATAAATATTTCCCTCGAAAATATATTTTACATAAATAGGTGAGGGTACTTATACGTAATCTCCTCCTCAGGTTCTCAAGATGCTTCTTTATACTTTTGGATCCCCCAAAATACTTTGACATTGTGGGTTATCTTGTTTTATAGAACCTTATCTCTCAGATAGAGAATCATTACCCACTTATCCTCATAAGAGAAATCATATTACTTTTGTACCACCTCTGATATTATTATATAAGAGGGATATGGTATGTACGTCCTCTAGAGTGATATGTAGAACACAACATGAACATGATTGTTATTTGAAAAAAGTTCTAGTCGTTATTCCATGACTATGATGTGATTAGAGATCTCAAAGGGGCCAATATTCCTTGGGCAAAGACTCTATTTCTTTACAAACAACATTACCCTCTTCCATGGTGATATTAGAAGGATGAATTTATCTCTATCATCTAACTTCATGTCCCTTCGAAGACTATTTGTGTACATATTTTCCGGACTCTATGTAGCTTTTACATATTGTTGAATGGAATGAACCTTATTTGTCATCTCATAAACAAGATTTGGTCCAAGTAGTTTTTTCCCAACTTCATCCTAGCAGGTTAGAGTTCTACATCGTTTTCAATACAAAGCATTATATAGAGACATCTAAATACATGAGTTGATGTTATTATTGTATGAGAACTCTACTAATGGGATATGATAATTCCATCATCCCTGGAATTCTAAAGAGTAGTCTCCAAGAATATCTCTAAACATCTGAATTGACCTTTCATATTAGCCATCAGGTTGGGAGGAGATAATCTGTGATAGAATTTAATTCATTACTCAAAGAATGTTGAATAATATTCATGAATTTAGATTTGAATATGGGATCATGATCATAGACAATTGAGAGTGGAACCCCATCTATTCTCACAACATCCTAAAATTAAATCTTTTCATGTTGTTAATGCAATAAATATTCTTGAATAGTAATAATGAGGGTAGTCTTGGTGAGTCCGTCCACCACTACCCATAACGCATTATTTACATTATATGTCTTTGGGAGACATGTGACAATATCGATAGTGAAATTATTCAATTTCTACATTAGTATAGTAATGGTTTTTTTCATCCATTAGAACCTAAATCACTAAAATATAATATTATGAAATAATAACAACGTCGAGACATTCTATAAAATATCCTTCTTCATTTTCCTCATCAAATGTGTTCTCAGAGATCACATTCCATCTTGGTTCGCCATGATGGATAGAGAATGTGAGTTATGTGCAATATCGAATATAACCTTCATTATCTTAGGTGATGAATCCACAAAAACACTTTCTCCAAATAAAATCACACCATCATCATTGATATGGAAAATTTTTATCTTCCATTCCTTTACCGTGTTCACCTTATTTTGTAATTCTAAATCCTTTATTTCTTCCTCCTCAATCTTCTCCTGGATAGATGATTAGAAAATTATTTTGGCATGTTAATATTGTTTCCATATAGTTATGATTTCAAAATCTATTCTTTTCATATCCAAGAAGACTGGGTCTTTCTAAATCTAGAACAAGCATAGAGTAGAAGTTTCTTTTTTTCTAAGAGAAACATTTACCTTGTTAACCTTTCTTGAGATGATAGTGAATAGAGAAATCATAGTCTTTGATTATCTATGACCATATCCTTTGACACTCTATTTTTGTGAATATATAATATATACATTTGGTTGGTATATATCTCACACTTCTCTCTATATGGGTAACTCCAGAAGATTATTATGGAAAAAATAATTTTTGTTAACTCAAGATCATGGATTGAGTAGTTCTTCTAATAGATCATCAACTTCTCTGAAGCATTTTAAAGACCCAGATTTTCCATGTAATTTTTTTTAATTTTATGGAATTATTTTGAGTTAATGGGAATTTACAAAACATTATTCTGATGCTCGGTGTGCCTGGAATAAATATTAAAACATTCATTAAGGTACGTTCAGTAAACATTGTATCGATAAATCATAACATTTGAACTGGTGCTCGGAATAGAAATCTATGGACACCACTGAACTCACAGTTCCGCCATTTACTTAAGGGAGGTTAATCCTCGATTGTAGTGGGTTGTGGAACAAAGTTGTTTTTGCGTATATTGTGGATGGATAAAAAAATAAAAAATATTTTCTTTTATTTTTAAAAAATCCTTCCACCTCACATATAAACATTAATGGTGGTGACCACAGGGGTAATCGAGCATTTAATGAAGGATATTAAATTCCCGGTTACACAACATATGTGTAACCACTCTTCGTGTGATTAATGAGACTCCTTAATTACACCAACTAATGAACCTCATAATCACATGTTGGAGAGTTAAACTCTAA
Organism: Viscum album; assembly: GCA_963277665.1. Lineage (NCBI taxonomy): Eukaryota > Viridiplantae > Streptophyta > Magnoliopsida > Santalales > Viscaceae > Viscum > Viscum album. The sequence continues at coordinate 61,593,112 of OY728165.1, read as the reverse complement.
TGTTGGGTTTTGGAAAATCATTGGCTAAGGATTCATCTAGGGAGGATTCATGAAGAAGAACGACGATTGAGAAGCATCATCGGAGGCTTGTAGAAGGATTAAAGAACATTGACTCTGCCTCAAATGTAGAAATTCACCAAATACCTTGATGTAGGATTTTTATTATGTTTAGTTTCAAAAGAATTGTTGAATCTTATTCTTTCCTCACATTGTCTACCTAACACAGAGGGCGCGGGCCAAACGAACAAGGCATGAACCCTCCACTAGTTTGTTAATCTGTGCATTCATCATTGGATATTTATTATGGTTTAACGGAACATGGAAATTATGGTCAACCGGTGGAGAGGTAATCCTGGGGAGGCTGTTGATTCCTTTTGAAAGAAAACAGGCCACCAGAGCTCACTTGGTGACCCACAGATGACCGTCGGCATGGAACCAACACGACATCACCAGTGGCATCCAAGATAGGGGACGACAGTGGCTGAAAATGTCTGGCCATGAAGGAGATGGTGGTGCACCGTCGTACACCACCAGTGGAGAAGGTCATGGTCATAGCTACAGTGGGTGAAGATGATGGCCGGCTCGGGACGGCCGCAGAAGGCAGAGCGGCGCACTGCCAGATAGGGTGGTTACGACTCTACAGTCACGGCTGATGGAGAGAGTGGACAACATCAGCTGGCTTCAAGAGGCAGAGTAGTGCGCAATAGCATGCTGCCGGAGAGGGTGGTCGCTACTCCGACGCCACTAGAGTAGGGACCTTTTCCCTATTCATACCACTGGGAGACTAGGCAGGGGCACGGGGTGCCGCTTAACGAACCAAATGACCTTAGAGGATCGAGAAGACAAGGGGATACACCACATGTGCCCGCTAGAGAGGCCCCCGCTCAAGAATGCTACACCTCTAGAAGGATGTTCCCTCTGTGGACCAGGCTGCGCACCTCCGCAGGCCAGGAAATAAGAGCCTAGTGGGTCATTTCCTCCGTGTGATGGGTCGTGCGAGCCCAGCCGGCCGCACCCCTCCATGCGTCGGGCCGTACGAGCCCATTGAGTCATGCCCCTCCGTGGGTCGGGTCGTGTAAGCCCAACGAGCCATGCCACCCAGGCTGGTTAGGCCAGTCTGTGGCCTTGCGGTCAGACCCCACTGCGGCCCAGCCCCATCGAGCCATTCCAGGCCGGTTCAGCCCAAGAAAGATTAGACCTGGACTGTGTCGGGCTCGTTCGGCTTACCGGGTCGGACCAGACCCAGACCCAACCATGTCATGTTTCACTTTAAGGGCAATAGCTTATGAACCAGAGTTCAGTTTGACAAACCATCTATGGTGATAGAATACATGGAAAGAGAAGATCATTTTTGTATACTCCACAAGAATATTGATGGATGTTGGAGTATATCTATGTTGGATCAAACCCGAATCCAACCAGGACCTTGGTACAAAAGCCCTTATAAGTCACAAACCAGGAATCCGATTAACACATCATCTATCTCATTGGAACCCATACAACATTGTGGTACATAGGAATACTTCTTCATGGAAATTCGTTGAGGTTGATGTTAGACCGAATGATTGAGAAGCATGTCCTCCCAGAATCAAGCATACTTCATGAAGGAATCTAGTGGATTGTTGTAACATGAAGAATGAACATCGCTACTATGTGGGTGAATGTGGTTCAATCCTATGTGGGCCAGTATCAATTAATCCTATATATGTCAGTGCTCAGTGGTCTTGAGTGGGTCAAGAATCACCAATCCAATGTGGGTCAACATCTACAGATCCTTTGTGGGACAACAACAAATATTCTCGACAAAATATGATGATCCAATAATACATCTAATCATATGTACTTTTTTACTTATGTTATACATAGTGTCAGCTAAGTCTTTACCTTTGTTGTACTTTTACCTTCGTGGTATTACCTTCATGTTGTTACCTTTTTTGTATTCTCCCCTCATGGATCAGTTATTAAAATGGATTAAATGATGGAGCCTTATGTTTCATTGGGAACTTGATGAGTGTATTTTGATGAATTATGTATATGAATGGGAATATACCTTAGAATATTTTATGACTACATCATTTTATGTGAATAAGGTCTTGAATTTATTCCTTTTTTGAACTCTGGGAGACCATCAGGGGTCTCAGGGTCCCTACTATGTATTTTTATACTCACCCCTTCACAGGTTATGCCTATAACATGTTGTGTCTTATGTAAATGAAAAAGAGCATTGATCGAGGCAGAGGGAGAGCCAGGACTAGATGGTGATCAAAGGTTGACCTTTTGACATGACGTGTCACAGTTACTACTAATCGTGAGCTAAGCCTACCCTTCAATTAGGATCCTTGGCGGAAGAACAAAAGAAATTTTTTTCTATAATTGTTGTAATTTCTCAGTTGGGCTTGAATTCTGTCCCCCTTTACATACCATACTCAATCATTTAATATATAGTTAAAATTCGTGGTTTTCATACTATTGTGTTCTTGGACTATGTATTTGTAGGATTAATGGAAATTCCTTTTCGTTTAAATGGATATGTCTTTCGAGTACTTGTCGCTAGCCCCTGGCCTATGGAAGGAAGGCATGGGGTAGTCACGGCACAGGCCCCAGGGGATGGGTCATGACAAAGTGGTTTTAGAGGAATTAGTTCTACCAAAGAACTAGGTAACTAATATATTCAATATGGAAATAGTGATAACTATTGTGAGTGTCGTTTTGAGTTTCGGGAATCTAGTGTTGGTGTAGTGGCCAATGTATCCATACAGCAGGACCATGAATTCTAATTTCCATCTTAGTGCACGAAAACACTGATTTCAAGTGTTTTTTAAAAGTTATTATTATGATCTATTTTAATTATCTCACCAGGTATAACATATTTATCATGGTGCATCTTTTTTTTGTATGCCACACATAGACAACCACCAAGGGTTATAGAGAGATTTTGTGTTGACGTCCCACCGAGTGATGAGGTTTCAGTGCATGGCCCTCTATCAGCGATATTACCATCATGTGGTGTACCAAAAGCACCAATACTCCTTGGGAATCCATTTACACCAGCACCACAAGCAGATAGGGCATGACAAATGACAACGATACACATCTTCCAGCATCAGAAGCCTCCTAGGTTCCGAGGAAAGACAAATCCGTAGGCGGCTGAGGATAGGATGGAGGTTATGGCTAGAGTTTTTTGCATAGTTGGGAAACCAGCTGATATGATGGCGATACTAGATGCTAGTCTCTTATATTGAGTACCTAGTAGATGGTAGAGTCTGACACTCTACATAAACGATAAGGATCCCCTCACCTGGGTAGGCTTCGAGGGCCTTTCCAGGACATAGTTCATCCTAGCCACAATATGCTCAGTGAGTTTATAGGATTTACCGCACTTACAACAGTGCAGCATGACCATGGCCCAGTACTCAGAGAGATTCACTAATCTCTCCCACTGCTCCACTATCATAGTATAAGACCAATTATTTCAGGCCCAAACCATTGAGCATGATTTTCGAAGGGAGATCATTGTATCGATGATATCACTTAGAATTCTGACATTGGATGGAGAGCTAGAGAGATCTCTTTTATTAGAGAGATTCCAAGCTGAGAAGACACCAACAACGAGGGACACCACCAGACATCTGGTAGTAGAGTCATCTATAGAATTTAGTATATGGATGACAAAGAGGCCAAATCAGGCCTGACCTTTTAGTGGATCACCTCATGATATAGGGTCGGTGGTGTGGGGCTCAATGGACAGAGGAGCACAAATGAGTAGTATGTAGTGCTATTCATGCGGAGGGTAGGTTGACATGTCTCGCGACCACAAAAACCACTATATGAATGAACAATAGTTGGTCGAGGGATCTCCAATGAAGAGGTAGATATCTAATTTTGGAGGTCCATAAGTAGCAGGCAGACGAGGCACATGAGCTATCCATGCAGCAGGCAGTGGGAAGCGTTGTGAGGTCCAACTGCTACCACCTCCAGGTGGTCCACCCCTACCACAGGGAGCAGGTGGAAGAGGAAAAGATCATCACTAGGAAGCTAATGCCTATGACCACAGTGCTTTGGAGATTATTTGAGGTTTGATCTATGTCTACTCTACCCTCGGTACAATACTTAGAGACACTGGTTCCAGTCGCTATTTTACTTCCAGAAACCACATTCGGAGCTTGTAGATTCTGGTGGATCCATTGGATCGATCCTTATGTATAGAGACTCCTAAGATAGGGGATTAGATGATTGCACATTGGTGATGATAGTGTGAGCATACTCTAGGAGGTGATAGTTTCAGCTAGGATCTTTTAGTAGCAGAGCTGAGGCCTTACGACATTATCATGGGTATAGACTTGTTTTCTAAATTACATGCTCATATTTACTACATTAAGAACATTATGTGGTGAGTCTATGAGTTTGGGACTTAGTTTTTCTTCACCGGTGTGAAAGAGACCTTTTCAACAAAGGATGTACTTACCTGAAGGGGGGTGCAACCAATTACTCATCAGTTGGAAAGACTTACACTCGGATTAGTTGATGTTGAGTGTCTGAGCTTTCCTATAGTGGAGGACCAGTATGTTGATGTCATTCATGATGATGTTGTGTGAATACCACCTCATAGAGTGGATGACAATTACATCGATCTGTGAGTTTCATTTATAGTTTGACAATGTGCAGATGAAGGGGTTCATAAGGCCTAGTGTTTCTCCATGGGCAGGCCCGATTTTGTTCACCAAGAACGAAAATGGCAGTTTGGGACTCTCTGTGTCACTATGGTGTAGAGTTTTCTCTTTTGGATAGGATCTACTAGAGATTCATACCTGAATTCTCTAGTGTTCTGGCACCATTTGCATCTTTGAAGAAGATGGAAAGACCCTTCATAAAAATGGAGAGAATCCAACTGTTTTTTGAGGAGGTGAGGCATAGACTGATGAGTGCCCCCATCTTGAGGCTACCAGAAGAAGGAGTTAGGTTTGCAGTCTACTGCGACGCATCAAGGACCAGACATAGGTGTGTCCTGATGTAGGAGTGATCCATGATCTGCTGTGGTTCATGAAATCTTAGAAAACATGAGAAGAACTATTGTACCCATGTCCTAGAGACATTTTTAGTAGTCTTCACCTTGAAGATGTGGTGACACTACTTGATGGGAGTACGATTTACAGTTTATATTGATCAAAAGATACTCAGGCGTATATATCTTCTCACAGAAGGATTGTGACCTAAGACATCATCGATTGATGGAGTTCCTACAGGATGATGACTTAGAGATAGTCTACACTAAAGGGAAGGGGAATGTAGTGGCAGACACACTCAGTATGAAGTCTGTTATACAGCTTCTGAGTGAGGTGACAGATCAGATAGCTGCATTGTAGATATCTTTTGTGGATAGAGATGGAGCAGCTTAACTCTTATATGACTGTCACTCCCCAACATTTTCATCATGTTTGGGAGGAATAGCTTTGGAACTTTGACTGCGATGCTCGACGTGCACAGATATCTTCAGGACAGGCACCTGATGTATTTTATGAAGGTGGGGAGCACCTCATCCTCTTTAGAGGATGAATCATTGTACCAGTGGAGCTACATGAGAAGGTGTTGAGGGAGTTCCATAAATACCCTCTGGTGAACATCCTGAGGTTGCGAAGATGTACTCAGACCTATGACATTAGCACTAGTGGCTGGGAATGAAGAAAGAACTAGCATAGTTTGTTTCATGGTGCCTCACTTCTCTACAAGTGAAGGATGAGCATCAGGTTCCATCCGGCTTAGCCTATCCACTTGACGTTCTGGGGTAGATTTGGGATGGAATCTACATAGAATTTGTGATAGGGTTTCCACGTACATCTTGGGGACATGATTCAAATTGGGTGGTCATTGATTGACTCACCATCTCAGCCCACTACCTGCCTATCTATGAGCAGGGATATATAGAGGACTTGGGATGCCTCTGTGTACAAAATATTGTACGGCTTCATGGGGTTCTATCGACAATCATCTCTGATTGTGACACACATTTTACTTACCGATTGAGGAATGGTTTGGAGGAGGCATTTGGGACTCAACTACTTTTGAGAACCACCTTTTATCCATAGAAGGATGGTCTGATAGAGTGGACCATTCAGTTACTTGAGGACATTCATTGTGCTTGTGTCCTAGATTTTGTCCTTAGATGGGAGGATCACATTACCTTGGAGGATTTCTCATAAAACAACATTTATCACTCCACCATCTATATGGAACCATTTGATGCCTTGTAATGTCGACCATGGAGATCACCTCTATGATAAAGAGGCTCAGGGGAGTCCCCACATATAGGTTCCGAGTTGATATGGGATACAACTGAGAAGGTATAGATCATCAAAGAGAGAATGGACACTGTGCATTGCTGGAAGAAGTCTTATGCTGATAGGATATGGAGGCCTTTGGAGTTTGAGGAGGGATACCATTTCTTCCTATGTGTCTCACCTTGGTGAGGATTGCAAAGATTTCGCTGGGGAGACAAGTTTTTTTCGTAATCCATCAGACCCTTTCAGGGTCTCAGTGGAGTTGGAGAGGTGAAATATCTCATAGCTATTCCCCCAATGTTGCAAAAGGTGCATGATGTTTTAAACGTGTCACATTTGAGGAGGTACATGCATGATCCATCACATGTCATCAACAGGGGATAGTTGGACATCGATGATGGTGCTACATTTATGGAGGTTCCAGCGGAGATTGAGGATCAACAAGTGCTAGTAAATCATGGATGACTGATACCTCATGTGCGCGCTCTCTGGATGCATGGGAACCTTCGGGAGAGCACATTGGAATGGGGGGATCATATTTATGTTCAGTACCCAATTTTGTTCTTTAGTCTATGTTGTGGAATTCAGGGAAGAAAATATCTAAGGTGGGGAGAATGTAATGTTCCTGATTTTCCATTTATTTTTTTACTTATATGTAACTATTATGAGCCTATGAAAATTGACATTGCATGATTCTGAGCCCCGGTGTGACCAGAATAAATTTGTATACATTCATTAAGGTATGTTGAGTAAACGTGCGAGTGGGAAATCATAACTCTTGAACTGGTGCTCGGAATAGAAATCTGAGGACACCATTGAACTCACTACGCTAGGATTCACTGAATAGATGATTAACCACGGCCATTGTGGGTCGATGAAGAAGGTTGTTTTTTTGCGTTTATCGCGGATTATTAAATAAAATAAACATTATTTTATTTTATTCTTAAATCATCCTTTCACCTCAATATTATGTTTTGATGGTGCAGACCATAGGGGTGGTCGATTATTCATTGCAGGTCATTAAATTCCAAGTTACACAATGGTTGTGTATCCACCATTCATGTGATTAATGAAACTCATTAATTAAACCAATTAATAAACCACATAATTACATGTAAAGAGTTAAACTATAAAATGGGTTTTTGGAAAATCATTTGAAAAGGCTTGATCGTGGTATGATTCATGATGAATAAGGAATATCCTCAACAATGAAGATCCAAAGAATGACGATTGAGTGGCGTTGTTGGAGGCTAGTTGCGTGAATGATGAACACTGATTCCTACTCAAACACGGATATTATCCAACAATCTTGGGGTAGGATTTTCATGTGGTATAGTTTTAAAACAATTGTTTAGTCTTATTCTTCCATCATGTTATCCGTCTAAAGCGGAGAGAGAGGGCCAAATGGACATGTCCATGACCGTCTGCTAGTTTGCTGATCTATGCATTCTTCACATACTTTTTTTATTCAGGTTGAACGAAACCCAGAATTTAGGGTCATGCGGTGAAGAATGAATCTCAGGGAGGCCGTTGATACCTTTAGATGAAAAAATGGGCCACCAGAGCTCACCCAGTGACACGCAGAAGACTAACAGTGTGGCACCGACATGACATCCCTAACAATCAGCATGGCAGGTGATGATGGCAGTAAGAAAAGACTGGCCATGAAGGATATGGCAGTGCACCATTGTGTGCCGCTAGATGAGAAGGCCACGACCATAGCCGCAATGGGGGAAGATAGAGGCTGGTTAGGGCTAGCCGTAGAAGGTGGTGCGGTGCACAATGTCACCCCACTAGAGAGGATGGTTGCGTCTCTACCGTAGTAGCATTAGGGACCCACTACCTACGTGTCCGACGGGGAGACCAGCCAGTGCCACGTGGTGCCACCGCATGAATTGAAAAAACATAGTCATTCGAGAAGATCAGGGGCCCTCTCCTCCCGTTCCTATTAGGGATGGCCACGCATCTAGCGGGCTATACCCTCTTTGGGATAGGCCATGTAGGCCCTATGAGCGAGGCCCTCCAAGGCCTAGGTCGCTCTCCTCCATGGTCTAGGCCACACCGACACTATGGCCGCCCCCCTCTAGGGGCTGTACCACGTTGGCACAGCGGGTCGGCTGCATAGGCTATTCGGGCCGGACCAGATCAGACCCAGGCCGGGTCAGACTGGACCCGGACCCAACCTATACCAGTTTTACTTAAAGGGTCATAACATGTGAACCAGACGTCTGTTTGATGAACTGTTTGAGGAAATGTAATCCTTGGAACGAGACAGCCATTTGGGTATACTCCTCTTAATTTTTTGATGATGTTGGGTACAACTGGGATGGATTGAACCCGAATCCATATGGGCCCTTGCTATTAAAATGCTTATATGTCACAGACCGGGCGTCTGATTAACACTCTGTCTGTCGTGTTGGAACAATTAAGACATTGTGTTCCTTTGGTATCCATCTTCATAGATCTTCGTGGTATTTTTGTTACACCCTATTCACTGAGATGAAAATCATCCCAGAATGAAGCGTTCTTGGTGCGAGAATCTAGTGGATGGCTATAACGTGATGAATGAAAATCGATCATATGCGGGACATCAGCTATCAATCAAATGTGGGTCAATATCTATCATTCTCATGTGGTTCAATGATCATTTATCCTGTGTAGGTCAGCGCTCAGCGATCTATGGTAAGTTATCATGTACTGATCCTATGCCAGTGTATAGGTGTGCCTCTAGACAAAATAAAACAATCCAGCGATACATCTAATCATATATACTTATGTACTTATGATATAACTAGTTCGCACTGAGTCAATACCTTTGTGGTACTTTTAATTTTGTTGTGTAACCTTCGTGGTGTTAACTTTGTGGTATTCTACCCTCATGGATCAGTTGGGAAAATCTCGTAAAAGCTAAAGCCTTATGTTTCCTCATGAATGAGACTAGTCTATTTTGATAACTTAGGTATATGTATGGGAATATACCTATGTAGAGTTGATGACTGCTTCATACTTTTTTATTGAGGAATTAATTTTTTGTTTTTCCTTTGGGGAACTCTAGGAGAACTTCGGTGGTCTCAGGGTCCCTACTGAGTATTGTTATACTCAACCCTGCACAGGCTACACCTCCACCTTACTGTGTCTTGCGTAGATGATGGACATTATTGAACGAGGAAAAGAGAGAGTCAGGACTGGATGGTGCTCCGAGGTAGACCATTGGACGTGACGTTCCACAGAGACTATTGACCATGTGTTGTACCTTCTCTTCAGATAGGATCCTTGGCAGTTGACCACATGAGTTATTTTTCAGTTGTAGTTATACTTTCGTTGTTGGGATTTTATTCTTTCCTACTTTACTTACAGTACCAACTCTTTTACTATATAGTTTTACATAGTGGTTTGATTCTTGTTGTGTTCTTGGACTATATGTTTGCATGTTTAAAGGCAATGACTTCCCACATTATGGGATTGGCCTTTTTGGTGATAGTTGCAAACCCCTAGTCTATAGAAGGTGGGCTTAGGGTAGTAACAACATGGGCCCCAGGGGACGGCTTGTAACCAGTGTAGGATATGACATTATAATTTTTAAAACGTAAAAAACCAAAGACATTGTTTAAATAATCACTTTATATCATATCACTTTCTCAACCAATTGGTAATTTGTGTACATGTGTAGTGATCAGCCTTCCCTTTACTTCCTTGAAGCTTTCCTAAAATTGTTTTTTCCAAATATTCTTTACCCTTTTATTTTTAACATAATTAGAGGACTTTAAAATATTGAGAAATTTCTCACAAATGTTTATTTTTATCAATATAATCCATGAAAACTAAGGATTTCCATGATATTATAATTTCTGGGTAATTCCTCAATCTCATTTTTTCTATTGGCTCCATATAAATTCCCTCACTTGCGATCACATGTCCCACAAATGAGACTTTCTGCATCCAAAAGCCACACATTATGATCTTGGAGTACAATTTCTCCTTCCCTTATGTTACCAAATCATTCCCTATATGTTCTTCATGTTCCTCCTCACTCTTGGAGTAGGTTATAACATCATCGATTAATTGTACGAAATTGTTATCAAGGTATTGTTTAAAGGCAATATTCATCAAATCCATGATGATTGTAGAAGAACTAGTAAGTCTGAAAGTTTTACCAGAAAATCATATTTCTTATACCTTGAATGAAAGTTTGTTTTTGGAATATCATCTTTCTTCAACTTTAGGGGATGATATATAGATTGGAGATCCATCTTTGAGAAGTACAATATTCCCCATAACTGATCAAAAAATTCATAAATCCTTGGAAAATGATTCTTGCTCATTATAGTGATATTGTAGAGTTAGCGATAATATATACACAGTTGCATTGATCAATCCTTCTTCTTAAAAAGTATCACTAGAGCAACCAAGGATATGGTAAAAAGTCATAAAAACCCTTTTCCTAAAGGCACTTATTGATTTATCTTTAAAACCTCCAATTATATAGATGTTATCATATAGTGACTTATTGAGATATGAGTAGCTCTTGGAATGAGTTCTATTAAGGACTCCACCTCACGGTCTGAGGGAAGTCTGGGAATCTCTTTTGGAAATAGATCACTATATTCCATCATGATGATAATTTCTCTTAGGATGATAGCATCCATTGACTCAACCATTGGAGTGAGGTATGATTCTTTTCCGAGAATCAAAACCCACTCCCTTGAAGGATTTTTCAAAGGATATTCATGATATAATTTTTTTTATTGGAGCATGGGATTTTTTGGAATATAAAAATATATTTTTCCTTTTATAAATGGTTTATATGTTCTCTAAATTAAGAGAACTATAGAATTCCAATTATAGTGTCAAATTTTACCATGGTAATTATTGTGTGATTAGATAGAAGAAGCATCCCACATATACTAATGGGAGAAGATTCCAACACTTGTATTTCAATAATTTAACTACTATGTGTTTTGATTAATATATCTACTTAATGGTTTAAGGGATTTTATTGAATAGTTATAGAAAACATGCAATATATAGAGGAATGCATAGAACTAGAATCAAATAAGAATTTTACCATTATTGAGTGAATAGGAAGTGAACCTTACATTAAGTAATTTTATTTTTCAAGATCATCCTTAGTGACCGAATAATCATTTCCTTGACCCCATGGCTTTGATAACTACAAATAAAGATTACCCTCTAGGAATCGAGTTTAGTGCACCGTCTTGCATAGTTACCTTTCTCCATATAGTTGTCTCACTGAAATATATGTTGTTCTATCCTTTCATCAACCACATTTTCTTTCATCCTCTGGTATTTTCAACCTTCATGAGATTTATCGACTTCTCTACATTGCATGGATCATTTTACAATCCCTTTGAAGTAGTTACCAAGATGGAACATCGTATATTTTTGAAATATAGTTGTCTTAGTTTTCATTACACCTTTTTCACTTGATTCACTAGAATGAAACTCCATTTTTCATTTCTTATAACCATTTATCATTGTACCATTCTACACAATATATCTACACATTTATAGCACATCGAAAATTATCTTCATAACTCCTAATGTCTTGAATTACTATATCATTGAGAAGGTATGCTTTTAAACAACTAATGAATCTGTTAATTTTTCCATCATCACTGATAAAAAAGATAAATCATACCTTGAAAATAGTGGATATGATGAGCCACTAATCATCAATAGTAATTGCCACATAAAACACATGATAGCTAGTTTTTCCCTCTTAGGTGAAGGTGGTCGTTCCACATTATTAATGTTATTATTCAAAACAGGAGACACGTGTGTAGAAATTTATAGGAAATTTTGAACTGCACCTCCAAACTCATTAGGGTTGTCATTTGAGAAATCATTCCATTTTACCTTTCATGTGTTGTTGGCCTGGTTTCTCAACATTTCCACCATTTTCTAAAATAAAAAATGAAAAAAATGACTCAACATGCAAAAAAAAATAATATAATACATTATAAATTTAAGATTAATGTCATATATTATGTGATCCTTCAATTTATAATTTTCTAAAACAAATATTCTTGGATTCTTAATTATAGTTAATATTAAACTAAGGGTTTTCACACAGTTTATCTAATCCTAATTCCCAAATTAACTAAATTGTGCTCTGAACCCAACTATATGTATAACACATTTCTTAAATCACTATAACATAATTTTAATGATAAGAATCATAAAAGTATTACATGACCTGTATTCAAATGTTCAGTATATTAGGAAACTAATACAATTAATAACATTAAAAAATAAAACAGAAACATTTTTGTAATTCCTTCTTCTATATCATCTTAGAGGTCTTCAAATTATGCTTAGATTAATTAGCCAACGAAGGATATACATTAAAAAGGGGTGACCTGAAATCCCAATAAGAGGATAGATAGGGACATGAAACAATATAACATGTGTGAGAATAATCATTATCAACATTACATAGGTATATGATCATAATCATGAGATCAAGGAATAGTAAAAGGGATATAATGTGGTAATGACTCAATATTAAACGTTATGTTATAGGGGTCAACTACCCCCCCACATACTTTTTTAAAATGTTCACATCATATTCATGCATATTTATCTCTTCTCAGGAGTTACATCCAATTACCCAATTCATTTGAGTGCTACAAAATGTCAGGAGCACCCACCACATCCTAAAATTTACGTTGTAATTCATGGTGCACCAATCACATCAAAACATTTACATTACCATGCACACAACAATGAACCTTATCAATCGTAGATGTATAATAACCCATGAAATGGAATGAATTTATATTAATGAAGAATAAATTAAAAAAATTTACGTTCCCATATGAAATAGGGAATAACAATCTTGATATAATAATCATCAACCTTGTCATTTGAAAAAAAAATATTGATATGTAAATGGTGTGTTTTTTTGAATGAAGATATATTCTATAAAACATTGGGCTGGTCATAAAATCAGGTAAAAAGAAGGTATATAACCAAAAAATTAAGATAATTATTATTATATTTTTAAAGGAAAACCATAAATAAATGGGGTGAATTATGGATAACAAAAAGAAAAGTATTTGGGTTAGATAATTCCTCATACCTTGAGTCTAAATACCTTATTCACATTAATATCTCGAATAATTATATTAGAATCATTTAATAAATAATAAAAAAAATTAATCATGAGTTTTATTCATTACGGTTTTATTGAGTTCATTTATTGTCTTTTCGATGAGTAATAGATTTGAATTTTATCGTTTAGGAGCATTTTTATTCAAGGTTTTCATGATAGGTTCACTTGTATACATGAATGGTTGTTCGTTTAAAATGTAGATTAATTTACATAATTTATATAATATTTTATAAATGATCTTCCATAATTTTAAATGATCTTATAAAGAATTTGGTTATATTTAATGAGGCGGAATCGTTAAATAATTGTTAATGACGATCATTTTTTGATAATTTTGGAGGGTTTTCAATCACAATGAAATTTTTTTGTTTCATCATTTAGTACTGTTTATAAATGTTACATACAGAACCTAAAAATGGATATAACATAAAATTTAGATTCTTTTTTGAGACATTTAATTGTTTTATTAATAAAATTGATGATGTTATGGGAAATTGAATGTGCATCCCCCACGATGTTAGTAAATTAACATATCATGGGAGACGGTTTCATTTTAATAATAAAACATAGATAGATGGATGGTTTTGATTATAAATATTAAATTAACATGAAATATTTATATTATATGAAACGTAAAGGATTTATCATGCCATTTTTATAAGATAAGATGAGTATAAGAGAAGAATATATATGAAATTGAAAAGAAAGTGAAATAGAACGGAAGAAGATTTTACCTCTTGGAGTTATCCTCCTTGAGAACCTCCATAGGGAATAGGTTTTGGTATTTTGGTTATAATAGTATATCTTAGACATGGGGGAGGTTATAAAGTAGAGTATTGGTGGGAATTAACGCAAGGATCAAAGCCTGAGTGGTGTGAGTAGAAGAAGGGTGAGAGGAGGTATTCATTGTGTTTGAGAGGGGTGTTTTCCCATTATTTTAAACATTGTTTTGTTATTTTCACCCATGAATATGAATATTTTTTTCATTATCAACAAAAAGTATTAAAATAAAGAATTTAACTTCTAGACTGTGGTGCGGACTCCAATGATGAAATAATGAATCATGTATTTAATTTATAATGTATTTATATCTTAAATTATCGTATTCAACTATTCCAAAAAAATCATGTATTTTTGACAAAATCCCAACAGAACACCCTATCCATTTTTTGATGTTTAGAATTCAAAACAATAACTCCATTTTATGAATTTTGTTTTGTAAATATTTTTAATATAATTTTTAATTAAAATCACCATTAACACGAAGAAACTACATTTAAAATTATAACAGATTTTATAACACATTAAATAATTATATTAAGGTATCGTAAAATTAACTTAAAATATTAAGGGATCAAAAATTTTATTTATTGATCAATTTTATGAAAATACAATTTCTTTTAAATTATTAAATTATTTAAATATTTAAAACTTAAAAAAACTGACAATTATTTAATAACCATTTAAACATTTAATTAATTAGTATATGATATAATTATAACATAATTTACTTGATTAAATGATTAATTATTATTTATACCTTCCTAAGTTATGGTACTATTGATTTGGTGAGTTTACAATTCATAAGGGTCATATTTCTATTCCTAAATCCATGTTGTTATTTTATTAGTATAGTTTCCTTGGCTTCTATAAAGAATAATCATTTAACTAATTATTCATTTATAATGAATTTATTATGGACATTATGTGATTTTATGTGATTTATAATAAATGAAATTACTATATAAATGGTTAAATTACATTGAATAATGTTTGGGTCATTACATAGTTTCACTTACCGTAGTCGTTCTTTCAGTCCTCTATAGGAGCAGGTTCTCAAGATAATTGATGGAGAGTGACTATTGGAATCATATAATGTTTAGTTAGGTATGATAATTCCCTTTTCTTATGTAAATATCATTCCAACATATCTTTAAAATCATTTTACTTTTTAATTTTTCATTGAAATATTATTATTATTGTTTACATTAAAATACACATGTTATTTCCCATTAGTATCCACTATATTAATAAATCATTCTATGATTTTGGATTAATTTGGTTTCTAGTTTAGTTATATTTATTAGTAAATTTAATTCCTATTATTTCAATGATATTGTATAGTTTTTTTCTTTCCTCTGGGCATTATAAATTACCAACATGTTATTTCATAAACTAGCTCATGTCCCTAGTTAAGGATTAATCTAGACTAGTTCATGATAAAATTGGAATGGAGGCAATGTTATTAGAGTACAATAGTTTCCATGGTTAACTTTTTTTGAGGAATTCTATATAATAAATTCTATCATTAGTTCTTCGAATATTGGTCTTCTATGGTTTCCTGACCACCACCACTCATTATGAAACCTAAGTTACAAATGGATGGTTGGATTTGTGTTATTTTTTTTGTTATTTTATGTTTTACATGATGAATTTATGATATAAATTGATGATGATTTAATCATTTTGGGTGTTTTGTGATTTATCTTTTGTATTTATAAGCTTTTGATAAACGTTTGGAAATAAATAGAGGAAAACAAGTTCATTGTATGACCTAGAAACCCTGTCATTATTTTTTCTATGAAGCTCCTAGTATCCACTTTTAAATTTAGTGCATGGTATGTCATGCCACACAGAAAATCCATGCACATCCAGTTATACATTGAAATTTGTAGTTGATATTCTTTCTGGTATATAATTTCAATGGCTATTGTTTTTATTCTTTCAGTGGATGCTAATGGATTTTTTCATTCAATATTTTTATTATTTGATTGAAATTTTATCATATTTATTAAATTTAATACTGTTTTAAAATAGTTACACAATATAAATTTGAATATTTATAATTGGTGTTTTCTAAATAAAATTTTATTTTTAGAGTTATTTCAAAATTAATAATGGATTTTAATAAATTGATTAAAATGAATAAAACATTTTATGAACCTCAATGTTTAATATAATGATAGATTTAGTAAATTTTACTTTACTTTTTATGTGGATAAAATTTTAATTTTTTTGAAATTCAAAAGGGTTTATCAAATGATCGGTTTATATTCATGGATTTAATATTATTTGGTTTGATGAAATGTATTTTATTTATCAACCAAACCTATACTCTTTATAGAGTGATGGGGAATTTCCCTTCCCAATTATTTGACCTTAAATGAGTATTATTGAATTTAAAATAATTTCCCATTCATATGTATCAATCTAATAATTGATTATATGATATTTTCCTTTTTAATAGATTCTATGTGATGTAGAATGTAAGTCCATGTTAGCTATGTTTACTTCCATGACCATTGATTACTAGTTTTTTGATTGATCCATCTATAATTATACAATTCATTACATGGATTACAACCAATGATATTATTATAATAGATCTATATATTTAATTATTATCTAGAACTTATGGTAATTATAATGAATAATAAGTATTATTAATAGAGGGTGAGTATCTTGAATCTTGGTATTAATCCTAACAAACAAATTTGGGAAACCCTTTTTCACATTCTCTTTATTCTATTATTTCAGACATTATCCATCTCTGATTCTTAATTTTGATGCCTTTTTTTCATTAGTAGTAAAATATAGACTACATTTTGGGATGCCTTATACATTATAATCATTTTAAGAAGTAACGATTTTCCCTGTCACGTCTATCAGTCTCACTTTTCCTTGGAATGTTGTTAAAAACTATTTGGTAAGTTGATTAGTTTCATTCTCTGTTTGCCTTTCTTATGTCCCATTACTATTTATATATCCAACTATATTATTTATACTCTTATATTGAGGGGATTTCAACTGATAATCATGACCCAAATCCCAACTGGTAAGAATCATTTATAAGTGATCATATTAATGTTATGTTTTTATGATAAATCATATTACCAAAAAAAACATGTGGATTTGGAGACAGATTCTATTTGGGGTGGAATTATTTGAACTATAATTTTAAGTTCACTTATCTTGTAAAATTTATGTGATCTTGTGCCTTTTTGTTATTCCTGAAATTCTTGCAGAAAAAGTGTTATGTGGGGAGAATTTTTACACCCAAATAATCATATCATATATAAATTTTATTTATTTATTTACTTTTAATCATTCAATTATATTTTGTGTATATCTAATTATAAAATCACAAAAATCATGATGATTTTACTATCACATAGTTAGAGTGTTGTTATTAGTAACCATATGATGAATTTACATGAATTTTTATAGTTTTAGGAGCCCATTTTTGCAAGGTTAGTGCAATATTACCTCAATTGTGAGTCTAAGCCATTCCATGAACTAGGTATGTGAAGTGAGTTGTACTGTAATGACCCAATGTTTCTCAATGGAAATTCCCTTCTCATAATTATGTCATAAAATCCAATTAAAACACAACATAGTGAACTACTAAGTTCTAAGTGTCCATTAAACATAGGTTTGTCACTTCTTTGTTTGGAATTTAAAAAAATTTACATACATGGTTGTGACCAGTAAGTTATTTGGTGTCTGATAAGAAAAAATTAATTTTTTGTGAATAGTATCCTACCCTTATGAATAGAAACATACCCTTATAAATATTGATATATCCTAATTTATAGTAACCATACCTATGATAGTATTAAAATAATATTCAAGTGAAACTATGATATACCTGTATTTTAGAATTAGTAAATGATTGTTTTAAAACTAGAGGTTAATAACAAATTATGATTTTAATTAAATATAAAATTAATCATATTTAGAAATTAATTTATTACAAATGTACTTAATTTTTGGATTATAAACTCCAAAAAATTGTTAGGGTGAATTTTTTGTTTTTGTAAGAAATACTATAATTTTTTATGAATATTAAAATCAATTAATTCACAGTAAATGCTAAATAATGGATTAATTGAGTCATTGATGATGATCTGATGATGTAACCCAATCTATTGAAAGGAACATGCATTTATTACTATTCTTGGTCTTCTAATACATACTATTTATTTTCTGGTGAAGAAATAATAATCTAATGACTAAAATATTATGATAAACCTCCTCCCCTCCACTATAAATACCACACATTCTAACCTCTAATATTCACTCCTCTAAAGCCTTGTGACATGCCAATATTCTACCCAAATCTCCCCCCCAGATCCACCCCCATGTCCAAAAGCCCTTATCCTCTTCAAAATACCAAAACTTATCACGTTATGAGATTCTCAAAAGAGGATGTTTCAAGAGGTAAATTCTTCTTTCCAATTCCTTCTGTTATTTTATGTACTTTTCTTTTTGTTTTTTCCCCACATCCCTTCACCCAAATAGGATTAAAACTCTAGTAACATACATGTACATTAATTTTTTTATGATATTGGTATATTTAATTATCTTCTCTTTTTTCCACATATTTTATTTGAAAGGAATGAAATCACCATTTGAGATGTGCGAATTTAGCACATTCAAGGATAAATGTTTAGATTTTTTTATTATCATCCCTAAATCTGGTCATGGAACAATTTTTGTTATGGTTGAACCAGATTAAATATTTATAACATATCCTATTTTCATTCTGTAATATTTCTGTACAAATGGTATTAAGTTATAAATAAAAACATGTTCTTTGTAATCAAACACACCAATTTACAAAAAACGATTGTCACGTTGGTTTTATATAATAGTTCAACTTCACTATTAGTAATGAAATTAAATTTAAAACCATTTAATCCCAAATATATGTTCAATAATATAATATAACATCAATTCTGTACAACCACATTCATCTTACATGTTTATCCAAACATAAATATAAGTGAACTAGTCATTATAATGAAGTAAATAAACGAGCCCGAATAATGAAATTGAACCTCGTAACCAATCAAAATGATTATGAATAAACATAAAATGATTATTCTAAACCAATTAAATATAAATTGGTTACTAGAAATATTAATTAATAAACTTAATTTGTTTATTATGGTATTTAATAACTAGTGGAGAACACCAACAGATTTAAGGTAAGGGATCCTCCCCATTTCACTTGTATTTCATGATTTTCCACTATGTTATTCCACTTTATGTTGGATCCCTAATGATGGGGTATTATTTTACACATTCCCCATACATACCTCATGATTTATAAGTTATAGAAACCCATTTCTCTCTCTAAAAATCCCTTTTTGGTACACCTGATACCATACCAATAATCCGTAATGAATTCTACCCGAACCACCATTACTCTTTCAGGTTTCATTATCTTTTTTTACCCAAATGAAGTTGTGTTTTTTATATATGCTCCAAAATATTGTTCCATAATCCATACCTTATTATATTTTGTGGATATAAATTTTTTTAGTTATTCCAACCCCAATATGGCCGATAACCAATCTTTTTTAAAGGAACTTTCCGAATTCTTACCAGATTTCATGTGCACTTTATCTTCTGTTTTAATCCACCATTTTCATTATAAAATCATTACTTTTATTATGAAAACCTTCATGGTTCAATTATTGTTTTATATTATTTTTCCCTTCTCCAATTTAAAATCTCAACACTAATTCCTTAAAACCACACAAAATGTTTTAATGCTAAAATTTCCCAAATACATTTCATAAAAGTTTTCACCATTTTTTGACATCGAATACCATGATATATTACTATTGAATGTCCTTATATAATTAATTCATTTCATGGATACATTAATGTTATGCCCATTTTTTATGATTTATTTCATGGTTGGGGTACCTAATTCCTTTAATGGGTATCCTTATGTTCATGTATGGTTTATTCTGTAAGATTATTGGTGTAGAAAGATTATTTATATTGATAGAATATTCATGAAATTTTTGATATGGGTGTTCCCAGAGAGTACTCTATTGAATTGGGTAATGTTACATCTCACATGATGTTATTTGAAATGGTATTGGCGTTATGCCTTGAACCGTACTAAAATGGGAAACGATATTGGCAGTTAGCGTTGACCAGTACTAAAGAAATGTCTTATGATTCTTCGACATTTATATGATTACATGTTTGTATGATCCCATGCTTATATGATATGATTTCATAATTTCCATTCTTTTTTATCATTATGTCATGCCTCATAACTCATGTTCTTAAGATATATCCTTATATTAATTTCTTTACTAGGGTTTTTAGCTCATCCATGTGCTCTTGTGTTCCCTAGGGTACCCAATGATGATTTAAGGGCTCAAAGGAAGTTACGAGATATTTATAGAGATTAAATAAAGAAATTTTTTGTAGCCCCATGTTTTATGTTTTATGTACCTAGTCTTCAATGAAACTATACTTAAAGATCTGTGGCTTGTAATCTGAAGTATAATTAAGAATATAATCATGTAATGTTATATATTAACGGCTTGGGTAACTATAGATTGTATTATAGGAATATCTAGTTATTTTTAGAGATTAGGAATAGATAACCTTAGCTAGAACCTAAAGGATTAGATGATGTATAATAAAAAATCATTAAATTTGGGTATTTATAGTGTGAGTGGTTTTTCAAGAAAATACATCCCTACCTAGATATGAGTAGGTAGAGGTGGTTTTTGGAAAATATGTACCTAAGAGTGAAAAATACGACAATGAGTTTTGGGTTTGACTAGGGGTATCATGGTACATGACAATGGGCCTTGCTGTAATATTGGTTATGACACTCCTAGGGGAAATGCATTGGTAGATTCATGATCATTGTACAAACAATTATTAGGGGACAAAAAATACCATAATAATATATGTCATGAAATAGATTGAGTATAACCTAGATTTAAACCTATGAAATAACAAGTTAGGATGTACATCATATCTATAAGTTCATCCTTTTAGGTTCAAATATTCCTTTTTATACTAAATAGCTATGTATTAAAGACCTCTAACAATATGTTCTTTTTCATAGCTAATGGGGGAAAATATAAGAACAACCTCCAACAACCAATGTGATAGGTAATGTAATGGTTTCCCTAATTATATGTTGTATATGATGGGAGCAGGTGCTCAAAAATCATGATAGTACTTACTCATCTATCTTGAGTTATGAATAATAACTTGAATCATGCAGAATACCCTCCTCCTCCAATGAAAAATAATGTTTCCATAGAATCATTCTTGCGGTAATGTCCTCCCATGTTTAGCAAATCATCTGATCCCCTCATCGCAGAATAATGGATTAACTCCATTAAAAATTATTCTCTATACTCCAGTGCCCAGAAAAAGATATGGTTGTAATGGAAGTCTTTCATTTTGATGGGTTCCCTAAGCAGTGGTTGAAACTGATCAAGAATACAATGTCAGAAGAGGAAATTGATTCTATAAATTAGGAATAATTCAAGAGAATGTTTCTCAACAAATATTTTCCTTGGACACTTCATCTCAAGATAATTCAAGAGTTCCACAGACTCATACAGATGGATGATGAGTCCATTAGGGAGTATGAAGAAAACATTACAAGGCCTTCATGTTATGCCTCTGGCATTGTCACAGGCACCAAAAGTAAGGTTGATCTCTTCTTTAGAGGACTAAATATGAGTCTATGAAAAGCATTGGAGATTGATGAATTTGAATGTTATGACGATATTGAATGTTGTTCCCTCAAGGTTGAAATGTATATTGGAGACTCCTAGTGGTTTCATGGTCCCAGTAACACGAAAAGGAAAATAGAGAACAACATGGGTGGTTCATCAAACAAATACCATGATACAAATATGTATGACTTTTCCCATTACAAAAAATTATGTGAAGAAGAATCTTTGTAACTATCTGAAGGGAAACAAGAATTGCTTCAAATGTGGAATGTCTGGTCATTGGCCAAGAATTCCCAAAGGGATATGAAAAATCCCACTAATGTTGAAGAAGAATATAAGGATCAGATCAACACTCTGCTAGTACTATATTGTTACAATAATAAAGAGTATGGGAATTATGTGAACAATTTATCTAAGTTAGGGTTGTCGGAGGCAATCCAAAACATCCTCCAAGGCAATAAGGAAATGATTATTCTATCACTACAACTGAGGTGGAGTCAGAAAATGATGTGTTGGAAGGTATTCTAGTTATTCCTTCTATAATAGAGAATATACTATTTTATTATTGTTCTACACATTCTTTATTATCATGCATGTTTAGTAGAACTATTCAAACACCACCTCAAAATTTGGAGGAAAAGTTATATGTGTGAATAGTGAATGGGGAAATCGTTGCATCCATGGTTTATAACTCCTCCCTGGTTAATGTTTGTGGACTAAACTTCCCAAGAAATCTCCTTATACTTCATTTAGTGAAGTTTGACACTATTTTGGGCATTGATTGGTTGTCTCTGTACAAGGCCAACATCAACTGTTAGCAAAGGGAGATTACACTTTACATCTCGAAGAATCCTCTAATTATTTACATGTGTCTGGAGGGAATAAGTCTCTTTTAGAATATTTGTCTCGAGTGTGGATATTGATGACTTGTGAGGAAGCATTTCATGATCAAATTATTGAGATGAAGGAGAGAATCATGCTTGAAAAAATTCCCACCATAAAGGATTAAACTAATGTATTTCTTAATGAGTTTCTCGGTCATCCTCTAGACCAAGAGGTTGAGTTATCAATTGAACTTATTCCTGGATCTTTTCTTATATTCAATACAGCATACAAAATGGAAACCGTTGAGTTAGAATAATTAAAAAAGAAGTTATAGGAGAATATGGAGATGGGTGTTATACACCCGAGTGCCTCACCTTGTACTGCGCCTGACCTCTTCATCAAGAATAAGGATGGATCAATGAATGAATGCATTGATTACCATGAGCTCAATAAAATCACAATAAAGAACAAGTATCCCCTACCACAGATAGATGACTTGTTCGATCAGCTTCATGGGGCCAGTTATTTTTCTATGGTGGACCTTCGTTCAGGTTATCATAAATTAATGGTGAGGAAAGAAGATATTACTAACACAACATTTCGAACAAGGTATGAACACTATGAGTTCTTAATGATGTCTTTCTAACTCAGTAATGCTCCAGTAATTTTCATGTATTTAATGAATAGTGTCTTTAGAAATTACCTTGACAAATATGTGTTATCCTTTATTGATGATATTTTAATATACATCAAGAGAAAGGTGGAACATGAAAACAATTTCAATACTAGGTTAAAATAAATTGATAAGGGAGAATTAATATGTAATGTTCAGAAAATGTGAGCTCTAGATGGAAGAACAATCATTCTCGGGGCATGTTATCACCAACAAAGGGATATCTGCGGATCCTTCAAGACGAAGGCAATTGAAGAGTGGCGCAGAACAACATATGTAATGGAGATCCGTATATTTCGTGGTTTAGCTAGGTATTATCAACTATTTATGAATGCTTTTCATGATTTTCAAACCAAATGACAAAGATGATACATATGGAGGTAAAGTTTGTCTAGATGGGATAATGTGAGGTAAGCTTCAAGGAGCTAAAGAGAAGGCAGACCACTGCACCTGTAGACACATTACCAGAAAGTGGAGAATGCTTTTTGAGAAACAGCATTACATAAAAGAAATTCTTGGGTTCTATACTAATGCAAAATGATAATGTGATAGACTATGCCTCACAGTAGTTGAATATACATGAGAAAAACTACTCGACGCATGATTTAGAGCTAGAACCGGTGATTTTTGCCTTGAAATTCTAGAGGCACTACCTTTATGGTGTGAAGAGTGACATATACACTGACCACAAGAGCCTAAAGTATATATTCACACAAAAGGAGCTCATCAAGCATCAAAGAGATTGTTCGAGATAATCAAGGATTACGATTATAATATTCAAAGTCATCCTGGAAAGGAAAACAATGTAGATGAATATCTAAGAATAAATGAACCTGCTACTCTATCCATGTTACGGGTTGTTAAAGGACATATCTTCTTGGATAAGAAAAGGATGAATTTTGAATTCATAATGGCAGCAGATACATCCTACCTAACAAAAATGAATTCACAACCATCCCTTTAAGAGAATATTAATGAAGTAGAAATCGATGATGTGGAGTTAAGAAAGAGGGTGAATGTAGTAATGGAAGGGAAGCTGAAAGAGTTTCAGATCAATGATGATGGTGTGATTTGGTTTGGAACCCGTCATTTTGTGCCTTCATCACTGGGGATAAAGAAGGATATATTAGACAATGTACATCGCTCAACATTATCTATCCATCCATGGAGTACCAATATGTACCGTGATCTCCAAGAACACTTCTGGTGGGATAACATGGAAGGAGATTGCTGAATATATATCATGGTTCTTAGTATGTCATGCATCAAGTTAAATAAGAGCGATAAAAGTCCAAAGGAATGATGCAACCATTGCCTATACCCTTGTGGAAATGGGGGAATGTTACTATGGACATTGTCAATGGTCTCCTAAAGTTGTCCAGGGGAAACAATGCGATATGGGTTGTGGTTGACCGACTCACCAAGACATCCCATATTATGACTATTCAAGAAAAACTATTTCTTGAACAACATGAAAAAATATTTATGAAGGATGTGGTGAGACTGCATGGTGTTCCACTCTCAATTGTATCTGATCTTGATCCAAGGTTCACATCTAAATTCTGAAGGAGTCTTCAACATGATTGGAGTATTGAAATAAATTTCAGCACAACCTATCATCCCCAAACCGATGTAAAATATAAAAAAAACTATTAAGATTCTTGAAGATATGCAAAAGCCTTCTATATATAATTTAAAGGTGGATGTGATCAGCATCTCCCATTGGTTTAGTTCTCATATAATAATAGATTTGACTCGACTATTCAGATGAATCCATGTGATGCTCTATATAGAAAGTGATGTAGAACTCCAACCTATTGAGATAAAGTTGTAGAAAAGATGTAACATGGACCTAATCTTGTGCAAGAGATGTCAATAAAGGTTCATGTCATCTAGATAAACATCAAATCTACTTAGAGTCGAGAAAAGATCTACACTGAAAACCATTGAAGGGACATGGAGTTTGATGTTGGAGATAAAGTCTTCCTTATAATATCACCACAGAATCGGGTCATGCAGTTTGGAAGGAATGGGAAGCTATGCCCTAAGGTACATTGGATCCTTTGAGATCCTTCACCACATAAGAGTAATGGCCTATCAGCTTTTACTTATGATGAATATGGCATGGGTTCATGCTATGTTTCACGTATCTCTTTTGAAGAATTACATACTAGATCCAACACATATACTAAACTAAGAGGTGGTGTAGCTAAAATATGAGCTCTCTTATGTGGAGCATCCATTGAAGATTTTGGACCGAAGAGATAAGGTTCTACGCAAGAAAACTGCCCACCTTGTCTATTTGTTGTGTAGGATCCAAATGTTTGAAGAAGCTACTTGGGAACCAGATGAGGCAATGAAGGAGAATTATCCTCACTTATTTATGGATTAATATGTAAAACAAAATTTTTAGGGAAAAATTTAATAAGTGGGGAATAATGTAACGACACAATGTTTTTGAAGAGAAATTACCTTCACATAAATATGTCATAAAATACAATGAAAACAAATCTCAATGAACTAATAAGTGCTAAGTGAACTTTAAACATATATTTTTCACTTTTGTGTTGGGAATTTTGTAAATCTTTCATACGTGGTTATGACCAGTATGTTATTTGGAGTCCGATAAGAAAAAATTAATTTTTGTTGAATAGTAACATACCCTTATGAATAGTAACATACCCTTATGAATAGTGATATACCCTAATGAGTAGTAACCTTACCTATGATAGCTTTAAAATAATATTCATGTGAAATTATGATGTAACTATATTTTAGAATAAATTAATTAATGTTTTAAATTTGTGATTTAATAATAAATTATGTTTTTAATTTAATATTAAATAATTAATATTTAAAAAGATATTTTTTAAAAATTGACTTCATATTTGGATTTTACCTATTGAATAATGGTTAGGGTGAATTTTTGGGAGTTTTCAGAAATACTAGAATTTTTTATATATAGTACAATTTGATATTTCACAATAAATGCAAAATAGTGGATTAGTGAGTCATTGATGATGATATGATGATGTAAGCCCAAACGGTTTGAAGTCACATGCATTTATTAATTTTCCTGGCCATGTAATACATACTATTCCTAGACAGGCGAATAAATAATAATATAATGATTAGAAATTTATAAAAACCATCCTCCCCTCCATTATAAATACCACCCATTCTTACAATTTCTCATCACTGCTCTCAACCCTTGTTCCTTGCCGATATTCTGCTCAAATATCTCCCCAAAATCCTCCCCAAGTCCAAAAATACATTAGCCTCTCCAAAATACCAAAACTTATCCCCTTAATAGGTTCTCAGAAGAGAAAGTTTCATAAGGTAAATTCTTCTTCCCAATTCCTTCTTTTCTTTTATGTTCTTTTTTTTTTCTTTCCTCACCTCTCTTTACCCAAATAGTATGATAACTCCAGTAACATACATGTACTGAATTTTTTTTTATGATAATGGGTTATTTCATTATCTTCTATCATTTCCCCACCATTTATTTGAATTTAATGAAAGCACTGATTAAGATGTGCTAGTTTAGCACATTCAAGGATAACAATTTTTAATTTTTTATTATCATCATTAAATATAGTCAAGAAACCATATTTGTTATGCTTGAACTAGATTATATATATATTTAATATATCTGATTTTTATTTGGTAATATTTTTTTACACATTGTTTTAATTTATAAATGAAAAAATTTTCTTCGTAACCAAACCCACAGATTAACAGAAACCGTTGTCACTTTGGTTTTATATAATGTGCTACTTCACTCTAATTTCGAAAATTAAATGTAACAATTTAATCCCTTGGAAGTTCACTAATATAATATAACTTCGGTTATGGACAACCAATTTCATCTTAAATTATTATCCAAACATAAATATAAGTGAACCTGTCATTATAATCATGTAAACAAATGAGCACGAATAATGAAATTGAACCTCATAACCAATAAAAATGGTTATGAATGAAATTAAAATGATTATACTAAAAAATTTCATATATAATGGGTTATATAATTATTAATTAATAATCCTAATTTGTTTATACCATCATTTAATAACAACTGGAGATAACCAACCGATTTAAGGAAAGGGATCGTCCCGATTTCAATTTTATGTTAAGATTGTCATCTATGTTATTCCACATTATGTGTGATCCCTAATTAAGGGGTATTATTTCACACCTTACTCACACTACCCTATTTATATATATGTTATTATAAACCCTTTATCCCTCAAAATATCTCTTTTAGGTACACCCGATACTGTGCCAAAAATATGTAATTAATTCTACCCAAACCTCATTTACTTCTTCAGGTTTCTCTATCATTATTTTTACCCAAATGAAGATGCCTTTATTTATTTACAACTTCTCTGTAATGTTTATATGTTCCAAAATAATGTTCCAAGATCAATCCCTTGTTCTCATTTGGTGATATACATGTTTTCAGTTATTGCCACCACGATACCCCCGATAGAAATCATGTTTTATGGGAACGTTCCAAATTCATACCTGATTTAATGTGCAATATATATTCCATTTTAAGACAAAATTGTCTTTATAAAATAATTGTTTTTCTAATTAAAACCATCATTGTTGAATTCTGGTTTTATATAGATTATTTTTTCCTTTTTTACTTTAAAATATCTATACTATTTTCCATAAAACCGCAGAAAATGTTTTGATGCTAAAATTTCCCAAATACATTTCATACAAGTTGTCACTCATTTTTGACATCATAGAACATGATATATACCTATTTAATGTCCTTCTAAAATTCCTTCTTTTCATTGAAACTTTCATGATACGCCCATTGGTTATGAATTATGTCATGTTTGGGGTACCAAAATCTATCCATGAGTACCCTTATGTATATGTATGGTTGATTTTATATGATTACTGGTGTGGAAAAATTATTAATGTTGAAAGAATATTAATGAAAATGTTGAGATGGGTGCACCATGATAGCACTTCAATGCATTGGGTAATGTCATGTCTCATAAGATGTGATGTGAAACGAGATTATTAGTTAGCCTTGGCACGTACTAAAATGGGAAATGAGATTGGCGATTAGCCTTCACCTGTACTAAACAAATGTCTTAAGATTATTCCACATTTATATAATTCCATGTTTATGTGATCTCATGTTTATATGATATGATTTAATATGTTCCATGCTTTGTTATCATTATGTCATGCCACCTAACTCATGTGCTTAAGAGGTATCCTTATGATCATTCCCTTACGAGGATTTTTCGCTCATCCCATTGTTCATGTGCTCCCCATGGTAACCTATAAAGATGTAATGGCTCAAAAGTAGTTAGGAGCACTTTATAGATATTAAATAAAGAATTTTTTTCATACCCATGTTTTATGTTTATGTACATAGCCGTTTAGGACACTAGACATAACTATCCTTCGCTTTTACACTGATGTATAATTATGCTTAAAATTATGTAATGTTATATATAAAAGTAATGGGCTGCAATAAGTACATATATGGACAATGGTTTCATAATCCATGTCTAAACAATATGATTTATTGATTTAATTAAAAATTAAATGTTACAATCATGTTCCTCTGAAAAATAATACAAATTTCAGGTATTCCTCACTCATTTACACAATATACCTATAGTCAATCCCAAAAATACCACTTTCCTCTCTTAACAATTTATGGCCATCCTCACTTCAATTTAAATCAATTTTCAACCACATTAGGGACCTTCCTACTAATCCTTCATTTTTATTTTCTTCCTCCTTTTAACTACTTCTTCAACTCCATGAGTTACATTTTTGGTCAACCCGAATGTGAGTTATTTGAAATGATCATTGGTATATTTGGGTTTTTAGGGTCTTTATCTTCCTCCCAAAAAATTGTATATTTAAAATTTGGGGATTATATCATATAAATTTGTCCAAGATATGTGTTTTTGTGATTCCTCCATTATATAACACAATAATGGATTGCTAATTTCTCAATAACTATTTTCATAAAAAAAAAATGTGTTGTGATTATTAATGGAGTTATAATTTTAAAATTAGATTTATAAAATTAATGTGTAGAAACCTAGGATACATGTTCCTAGATAATAAATATTTTTATATGAATAATTAATAAAATACACAAACAAAAACCTGAGGACTATTATGGTTTATTGTATTTGGATAGTAGGTAAAAATCAATTAATTTAGTTACTGATATTCATCAGTTTAAAAATCATCTCACTTAGAAGTCCTCTTAAAATACCCCAGGTAAAAAAAATTTATCACCCAAGATAGAAATATAAGAAAGTAAAATCTCTAATTATCAGTAATGGTAAACATAAAAAGTATCAATTTATGATCATGTCAAATAATAATATAATATTATGAGTATATAATCATGAACATAAAATGAAAAAAATTTATACCCAACCATTCATATATCATGAAAATAATCATCAAATAAAAAAATTATTTTTCTAAAACATGGATCATTTTTATTATAATTCATCATAAATAAAATTTTAACATTAATATAATTTCATAAATGTTTGGAACCATCAAAAATATCAAGAACCATTTGATATGTCATGTTTAACAACCAATACCATTAACATAGTGGATTAAGACTCATTGGTTGTTTTCTATTACGGATCAAGACACACATATATCTTATAATGGATAATGGAACACTATTTTCTCAAAGTGGACTAGAACACACCTATTTCCCATTAGGGATCATGATTATCCTTTTTGCCCATTTTCCATAATGACGATTGACTTGTTTCCCATTTTTATCTAATTAGATACAAATATTTACACAATGAATTATACAGAGATATAGGTCACACCCATCACATAATAAAAAATCTTAGTAATAAGTGTAAAAATATTAAAACAAATTCATCATATCATTATCAATTTAACGAAATGGGATTAAAAAACATTTCATCATATCATACTATATGGAAAAGATGACTTTTTATTAATAATTTCATCATTTTATCATTTCACAGCCTTTGGAAAAAAAATCATGTTTCATAGGAATTTTAACATGGTCTAACCTATAGATAAGATTTAGTTTAATAAACATTATGATATCATAAAAAATTCAGAGAAAGAATAAGAATGGTATCCATGATTTATATCCCCAGAAAATAATTAATTAAATCACAGTATTCCATCTTATATAGGTAATTATTTTGAAAGATAAACCACTTAGAGCATTTATTGATGAATATAAATTTTCCTATAATATAAAAAATTCTTAATATATTTTGAACATGATAATCATGAAAATTTATAAAATAACATTTAAAATCAAATTATACAATTCATGAGTAAATGGGACCTTTTCAATGAATTCTTTAAAAAGAAATTAAATATATATTTAACCTTTTATATCATTTATATAAAAAATATAAAATCTCCCAAATATTAAATATTTTTTTCATTAAATGAAATATTAAATACATTTGTTTTAATAAATAAATATTTTAGTAGTCATGATGTTGATAAATATTATTCATTCCATCCTTGTTAAAAAATTTCATTACCTTGTTATGGTGAATGTGAAGTAAGAATTGTTTGGAAAATGGCATGAGGTTTCCATTCAAAATAATAGTAATAATTAAACCATGGGTAATAAATTTATTTAAAAACAAATTGAAAAATTTTACAAACTTTTTGGATGAAAATTTTAGAATACAATATTTTAAATTAAAATGGGATTTTGTTACAATAGGGAAACTAGAACAATTTTTCCTGAAAATGTTTTTTTCATTTCTCATGTACATAATAAGAGAAAAACTAAGGGAAGAATTTTATTATCCTAAAATAAAATTAGGATAATATAAATCAAGTGATTTTTGAATGATATATATTATTATTTGATCATCAAAAACATAATCATAAGCAATCCCAATAAATGATGAGAACATAACATAATATCATTACAATTTTTTTAATTTTTCATCATAATCACTGTGAAAGAATAAATTTAATTGAAACATAGAATATAATGAGTTATAAATAAATTCATGATGTTACATGTCAAATGGGCTGTATATACACCTCATAAAATAAGATATGTTCATAACATGACATAATTATCAATGAAGGTAAATCGAGACAAAGCCCACATACCACTTTTATAAAAATATGAATAATAATCCCCAATAAAGAATAAAATTAAATTAAACTCTAAATTTTATGAGGATAATTACATTCATTCTATAATATTTTAAATTTTAAATATTCAAACCAAACTAAAAAAACAAGTGGTGAATTTGGATATGCCTCCCAAAAATAAAATAGAGACTATATATCTCTCGTTTTAAGTATCTACGTCTATCAAAAACATTCTTGCCCCATAAATTATAAATATAAGTTAAAAATACATATATTATAGAAAACAAATATATATATATATATATCATAGTATATATTATTTAATTATTCCCATGTATTACTTAATTAGTAACAATGCCATGTTAAATACAGGTTTCAAGGAACAATCGATTTATTTATTGTATATGTTTTGATTTATTGTTTTCAGTCCTCTTACTTGTTCATAGTTCAATAATCTACTGAATTATAATAATTAAATAATTATCATATATATAAAATAATTATAATTTCAACAAAAATCATTAATTATTGTTTCGAGAAATGATTTATGTTACAATCATGGAGATGGTAGGCCATTTGATTATGTGAGTAACATTTCCGTTTTCAATGGTCATTTTTGGAAATGAGGTATGTAATATAATATATTTACATAATGATAATTGTATTATAAATAAAAAATTATTTCCATGAAGGTATATATACATAACTTCCATATTGTGTGGTGTGGAAAGGAGAGTCACAACACATCAAGATAAAGGTAGTCCACATGTACACAAATGATGTTATCATCTTTTAGTGAGTTAAATTGTAAGAAAAAAATAGGATACATAATTATTATACAATTAAAAATATGTAATTAATATAATCATTAATTTATATATATCTCATATATTCATCTTTATTTTCACCCATTTAAAGCATTAGTGTAAAATGTAATCCATTTCTTTGTGAGGTGGTAATCCTCTCTAAACTATAGTGACATTATTTTATCATCTAAGAAATGAAAATTAAAAAGGTAAATATAATATAATTGTTATATTTTTTTAAATATATTTTATATACTTTATATTAATCAATATAAGAAACCATGAGAGGGGGTAACCTAAAAACAAATTACATCGGTTCACGAGATGGTAGTCATCCATACAAAAAAATGATGCTTTTGTAACCCATTTTTTAAATGTTTAGATGGTTTTAGGTCATTACAATAATTAAATACAAATATATATATATAATATATATATATAATAATATATCATATAATTTTAATAATAATTATTGTATGTTATTGAATAAATTAAATAAAAATGAATGTTGAATAATGATATCTGTTCTTTAGTTATCCTTCTTTATTTGGGACCAAAATACATCCATGGATTCATTTATATCCAAATTAAGGCTTATAAAATGATTTTATGGATGTCAATAAGTTATTTAGTTGGGGTTTGGTAATGTAAAATTGCATTAGATGTGTGAATAAGTGAGGTGGGTGAGTTCCCTTTCATAATTGGCCATGAGTGGTACTTTTGTTAGAACCCTAATGAATTTAATAATGGGTGGTCTCACTCTACTAATGTAGCTATAAAATAAATAAATAATATAGGTGAGGGATTATGTGTCAGAGAAACACCTCCACCACAAAAAAACATGTTTACACACTACATTTTATAACACTTTTATTTTAATCACTTTTACTATTTTAATTTCACAATGACCACTAATTTTTTATCCCATGTAATTTATCCTTTAACAATATAATAAAATAAGTCTTATAATTTAATATTTGAATAAAAAAATTAAATAATAAACCAAATTTATAATGTATAAATTCAATTTTTAGAAAATTTATTTTAACATTATCACACGTAACACACATAAACCCATTTTATCTATAACTGAAATAATAAAATTTTAACTAATTTTAAAAATCATTATGATAAAAACATAATTTGTGAAAATTTTATAATATAAATTTAATGATTCAAAATAGTGATCCCATTCTCGAAAACTCAATTGATAGAAGTTAATTTTTTTATTTATTATTAATATCACAGACACGATGAATAAGAGGGTTTTCAATGATGAAATATTCCAATGATTAAAATTTTTTTATATCGAATTTCAATTTTAAATTGATTTCAATGTCCTGAATTTTACTAACATAGATATATATATTTATATATAATAAATAGTTTAAATTTTAAAGTACTAAAATATAATATTACGTTATAAATTTTTAAATGAAAATAAATTATTAATTAAAATCTAATAATTTCCAATATTCATAAAAAATTTGTTATTTTGAGAATATTCTGAAAACATTAACTATAATATAATCTTCATATACTATTTCAAAAAAATAATTTAATTTTTTAATTAAATTTTAGATAAGTTTCAACAATTATTAATTAACTAGCTACCCAAAAAAAGAAGTGAATCTTCTTTTTAGATAAATAATGTTTTAAGCGTAAAATTTAATTTTTTGATAACTCATATTTATAAAACACATAAGAACTATTTTAACCATGTTATTTAATATATAATATATAATATATGTATATATATATTTAAAATAATTCAACTGATGTGATTTTTTATTTTTATTGAGGTAAAACACGCAAGTGCACATTAAAATTGTATATCATAAAAAACTTCATTTTTTATAAATTGGTAAAAAATTACAGTCTTTATATAAAATTTTAGACCACATATTTTCATAATTTAGTTAATACCATACATACCCACCATTATAATAGATAGGTGTAATCTTTCCTATTAATATTTTTATTAATATGTCACATTTTTTTAAAATTCATTATTGTGTGTAATAAAGATATAATCGAATATTGTGTGTAATAAAGATAAAATCGGCCTTGATATAACATCCTCTATAAAAAGGGAAAGGGATTTGAAAAATTCAATTGGGAGAACATATACTAGATTCGTAATAGGATAATAAAAGAGTGAAGTAAAAACATGAACAAATAAGATGAAAATATCACCCGTCTACTGGTGGGGAGTGATAGAATACATGAAATAGATAATGTTAATGACCAGAAAACCATAAACCAAAAGGGGAATGATAAAATTTATTGATATCATCAAAATTGATGACTATAAGACAATATTTTATTTCAAAATCCTTTTAATAATGTTGTAGACTTTCTTTTTCATATAGAATAAGAACTTATGAAAATGTTTTTACGTGATATCATTTTATTTCTTATGAAAAAACATATCATTTGGTTTTCCTTTGATAAATTTGCACATAATATTTTAATATGAATGATGTATATTTCATCTTTAATGACCTATATAATATCTATAATTTAAATATTTCTTATTCCCTAAATATATGATAAAAAAGATGAATTTAGTTATCTAATATGAGTAAATATTAATATGGTGTATTAGTACGTTAATATCGAAAACCTCATCCAATGTTCAACTCCAACCATCCCATAAATTGTTAACCGTATAACACTTCCAAAATTCAAATATAAAAAATAAGGTTACCAATGTTCTCAAAATTAACTAAACAGTAATCCGCCATATATCATAATTTATCTTTTTTATTTCCACATAATAATCATTTGAATACCATCATCATGTATAATTTTGAAACATGGTAATAACCAAAAATAACCTAAAACCATGCTAAAAACATACAGTCTTCTATATTAATTAAATAAATATAATATTTTATGTCTTTCATAAATACAGAAATGGTTGTAAGGTCTATAGATGATACCATAATACACTTTCACAATAAATCATTAATTTATTCAAATGTAATTAACATTACCCAATTTACACTACAAATATATAATCAATTTATAAAATTATAATTATCTCAAAAAAATGGAACGTATTATTGGTCATTTTCCATTATAACAATATTATTTTTCAATTAAATCACTTTTCTAGTAAGTTAGATCTAATTTTCATATTTATGTAAATACATATCCAAAAAACAAGCTAGAAACCAATATATATTTAATCATTCATATAACATAATCCTTGAATTAGGATACATTTGTGCACCAGTCATCTCACATCCATCTGAAACCTTTTACTAGTCTTTGTTATCTTATTAATTAACTCTTATTTACTATAATATCAAACATGAACCATGCATTTAGATTTCTCAACCTCAATTGAATCCTTCTTCTTATGTTTAACATAACCGTACTATTACCACAACCCATTCCTTTCATGTGTAATTTTGTTCCTCTTCATCATCAGTAGTATAACCATTACTCATATCACCTTTTTAATTCTCATAAAATTTTCCCCTTTTGGAAAATGGTTTTCATAATTACCAAAATTTACACATTTAAAACATTCAAATGTCTATGACACCATAGGTGGATCATTATTCTCATCAACTGTGTTACTCAACCATTACATTATAACTATACAATTAAATTCATTACGTTATTCTTTTGAATAATAAAATCATCTTCCCTTTCCTCTAGCACATCCAATTGGATCTTCTTCTAAAATTATTGACATATATGAAGCTAAATATTCTTTCCTCTAAAATATTCACCCCTAAAACTATCAAGGAACTATATCCTTATCTTCGTTGCTGAATCCAGTTGGTGGATAATGTGTATTTTTTTAATCATGTTATAGAATAATTGATTATTCTATATAAAAATATCATTCATTCTAGTCATTTACCCATTTGACATTCCATCAGATAAGTTCACATCACAATCATTGTTAGATCAATTTTTTTTGGATTCCTCTATAGACTAAAACAAAAAATCTTAGTTTCAGAAGAAATTATAATAAATTAAAACCAAATTATAATAAATCATATTTTTTAGTATTTCTAAATTATGATACCTTTTTTTAGTCAATGAAACATCACCTTTTTCATAGGTTATTTATAGTCATAATATTTTTAAATCCTTAAATATGTTTCATTATGATTTTTTGAGTTTCCAAATAACATACCAGAGAGTGAAAACAAGGTGTTTAGTAATTACCATTGTCTTTAACCCATTTTAATGTAGGTGTATAACAATGTGCCCATTTTTAAGATATTCCCCCCAATATTCCTATGTTCATGATCTAAATACACTAGAAGTCTCCCACAATTGAAGTAATTTTTTCGAAACTAATTTATTTATCCATTATCAAAAATCTAGAACATTTTCATATACATACAATCATTCTTAAAATCATCCCTAGAGACATCCTTAGAAGTTTCATTTGAAATATCATTGGGATCTCACTTGAATTTTTTCAACCTATTTTCAATAGTTTTACTAAACATTTCTTCTGATAATAACTATAGTGTCACATAATTCTCATATTATTATATTTTATATTTACATATGAATACTAAAAAAATTACAAGAAATATTGTTGGGGACCATAATATTTTATTTTATTTGGATATTAGATACCCAATAATCTAAACATGTACCGCAAATATCTTCTCACATATTACTCTTATTAATAATACCCAACCTAATACATTCTTCATAACCTGGGTGTAGAAAACATAAGAAAAGGTGAGGTCGAATCCTCAGTAAGGGTTAACATAATTTATATTAGTTTATGATCATATGAATACATAAGATAAGAATAAGGGCATGTGATTATAATCATAACTTTAGAATTTCATACCCAAACATTCATATATAATAATAACATTTTATTTAATAAAAAGCAATCATTAAAAAACCCCTTAATGGTGGAAAATAATCATTAAAAATCGAATAAAATATTAATATATCATAAAATGGAGGAACCAACATAAATATTGATATCAATGTTATATTTCATGTTTAATTAACAAGGCCATAAAAATAGTAGATCTTGACTCATCACATATCTCCAATTGTAAACCAGGACACACCTATTTCACCTAATGGATTTGTATATATTGGTTTACCATAATGGATCAGGATACATGTGTTTCCCACATGGGATCAGAAAAAAAATGATTTTCATAATGGATCAAACCCAAAATAATCCCTTTTTTTTCTCATGAGATATAACTCTTTAATAAATGCACTTGATATTTCCATAGTTCCTACCCATCAAATAATAAAATTCATACATATGTTTTCAATAATATCATAAAACTTTAATTATATCATAAACCATTAAATAAATTTTTTTACATAAATATTTGTTATATTATCACCTATGGAAAATAGATAAGATTCAAAAATCATTTTATCATTACATTATATAGTATACTTGAAAAAAGAATCAGGGTTAAGTAGAATTTTATTTTTGTATAACGCATGGAAGAGAAACATGATTCATAATAACATTTAAAAATGTCATTAAAATCTATAACCACAATGGTATCCTTGTTTTATATCTCCATAAAATAATATTTTTCATCAAATGATAAAATTTTATATGGATGATGATTTTAAAGGATATATCACATGACCTTTTTCTTGAGTAAGATAACTTTTATTTGAAAATTATTTTCATTCAAAACAAAAAATAATTTTCTAAAATAATTTCCATGAAAACATATAAACTAATATTTAATAGAATATAAAAAATTTATTTAAAAAAGTTATTTATTCTTTGTGATATCAATTTTTTAACATTTTCAAAATTTATTTTTTACTTTTAAATCATATGTTTGAAACTATTTTTTTTTGAAAATAGTAGAGAAAAAATAATCATTGACATAAAATTGGGGAAAATGTATGGAAATATTGAAATCTATCATAATTAATGAGTGCATTTAAAATTTTTCATGCTTTTAAATTTAAAAATGGTTATATTACCATTTTTTTTAAAATCCAAATGTACATTATTTTGAAAAAAAACATGAATAATTATTTAATTTTTTTTCTAAAATGTATAACATGAGTAAAAAATAGAATTAATAAACTATTCTAGAAATGTTAAAATCATTTTGAAAATTCTAATATATTTTTGGAAATTAAAAAAAAAAACATGATTGTGGATAAAAAGGGATTTCGATAGAACATTGATATAAAATTAAATTTTTTTAAAACTGTTTTTTAGAATTCATATATATATAATTTCATGAACATGATTTGAAAAATTTTACCATCAATAAATTACCATCTGAGATGAATGTTTAATAATTTCATGATAGATATATTATAATATCTTCTAATCTGAAATATATTAATACACAGTCTCGTTAAATGATTTGATTGCAACATAAAATCATGACAACAATGGTATCATCAAATCATAATCCCACTAAATGAATAACATTATGTTAGAATTAAAATATCATGAGAACAAATACATTTGTAATACTACAGGTCATATGGGATATATATATAAATCATAAAATACAAATGGTGTATAACGTGTCATATGTCTCAAAAAATGAATATTGAGGAAGAAATCTCTTTTCTATTTAGTAATATATTGAATTGAAATAAAAAATAAATCATAAAATATAATATAACTTGAAATATAATGAATATAATGGGATTAATGATATAATATAAAAATTTTAATTATAAAAACTGCAAAAAAAATTACTGGTTAATTTCCAAATAACTCTAAGAAATTAAAGAGAGACTACCAATCCATCACTATAAGTCTCAACTTCTTTCATACAAGTTAAATACTATTTTATAATATTGATAAATTAATAAAATATTAATACATATCTAATATTATTTATATCGTAAAATATACCATTTACCAATGTCTTTTCATTACCCTTTTTTAATAATTTAATGTTAGATTAAAATTTTGGGCAGTAACGACTTTGTTTTTCTTATATGTTATGATTTATCATTTTTGGTACTATTACATTGATAATTGTACCAAAATATCCAAAATAATTAAAATGACATAATTATTATATTTAAATATCAAATATACTTGTAATAATCATCATGAAATACGGTTTGGAAAAATCACATATGTTACGATCATAGAGATGGTAGGACGTATGTATGAATGAGAATATTCACCATTATTTAATGATCATTAGGTAATGGTGGTAAGTATGATATCCTATTTTTAAGATGATAATAACACCATAAATAAAATATTATTTATTTAAATATACCAATACAAAATATTCATGTGGTTCTTCGATGAAAAGGGTCTCACATATCTTTGTGAAGGTAGTTGTCCACACTTACATGAATGTTGTTATCATCTTACAATAGTGAAAAGATGAGAAATAAAGTGAAACAATATCCATATATAATGATAAATATGTTACTAATATAATAATTCTATGATTAATATCACATATATTTATCCTTACTTTCAACCATATAAATAATATTATAAAAACAAATCACATCGCTTTAGAAGGCGGTAATCTATAGTATATACAAGTGATGTTATCGTGTCCCCTGTGGAATGGAAACTAAAAATTTTATATATTATATAATGAATAAATTTTTATATATTTTTTACCAATATAATATCTATATTTTATATCCATCATTATACAAAAACATGAGGGGTGGTAATGTGAAAAACGAATGCCTTCACTTCACGAGGTCGAAGCTCTACCTAAAAAAAAGATTTTGTAACCCAATAGATGAAAGTGTATATGTTAGTAGGTAATAACATTAACATAATAAATTATAACTATATTTAACATTAAATATTTATTATATCATAATGGTTTAATAATAATTATTGGAGTTAGAGGAAGAAATTATAAAAAATATTCGTTGAAGAATGATACCTATTTTTTGAGAAGCAACATTCGGTTTATATAAAATACCATCCAAGGATTTATTCTTTTTCAATTAAAAGGATTATAAAATGATAAAAGGAATTTTGGGAAGTTATTTTGATATGGATTGATAAATAAAAATTTATTTATAGGTTTTAATAAGTGATGGATGTTAGTTTTCATTAATTATTAAGGAGGATTGGCATTTTTATAAATAACCAAATGTAATGGTGTTGTAAATCTCAACACATGTTGATAAAAAATTGATAAATAATTTATGGGAGGTATTATATTTCTAATCCCTACCTATAACACAATATAAAACACTTTTTTTAAACATATCATTCCATAGCCTTTATGTTTTACTCACTTTTAAAAATTTAATTTTCAACATTCTAAATAGTTTTTTTATTCTATATAATTTATAAATTATGAATAAAATAAAATGAGCCTTATTATATTATTTGACACTAATAATTAAAATTATAAAATAAATTTTTTAAAATAGAAATCTTAATTTTTGAATATTAATTTCACTGTGGCTTCATGTAACAAAAAATACACCATTTTAACTTTAATCCTTGTAATATATTGTTAACTATTTTTACAAATAATTATAACCACACAAATATTGTTAACATGTTACCTAAAAAATTGATATGATTACAAATATTTATTCCTTTTAAATAATTTGATACATCTATTTCTAATTTTTTTTAAATAATCATGTATATGCGATGAGATGGAGATGTTTCAAGGAGAAAATATTCAAATTAATATCATTTTTATGGCCAATTTTAATATGAAATGGATTAAAATATCTTATATTGGGTTAAATATATATATATTAACTAATTTAACCATAAAAAATTTAAAATATATTTTTTTTATATGTAATTTAAATGAAATGGTGGTTTCTAATGAAAATTTAATAATTTTCACTATTGAACAAAAAAATTCTAAAAATTCTAAAAAATTATAATAATATAATTTTTATATTGTGATTTAGAAAATTAATTTTCTATTGTTAAATATTATTTTCACAAAGTAGAACTTTTCATTAAAAAAATATGTGTGAAAATAAGGGGATATAATTTCATTATAGAATTTAATGTTTTGTGTGTAAATTTTTCCTATTTATACCTATTATCTAAATTAAAAAAAAAGATTATTTCATAGTATATTACATAAAGTATAATATTAAAATATCCTTAAAATAATTCCCGAAAAGTCATTTGATTAGTTTATTTTGG
Source organism: Viscum album (assembly GCA_963277665.1). Taxonomy (NCBI): domain Eukaryota; kingdom Viridiplantae; phylum Streptophyta; class Magnoliopsida; order Santalales; family Viscaceae; genus Viscum; species Viscum album. Next base: position 61,551,631 of record OY728165.1, on the reverse strand, counting down.
TAAGACATGCTTGTGTGCATAAAAATCGTTTTTTGAAAAAAGTTTTCATTTATTTTCCAAAAGATTTTGTTTTCATTTCAATAAAATTTTCACCATAAAAATAATTTTATATACATTTAAAAACCATATATTTTTCATGAGTTAATTAAATGAATTCATACTCATAATTACAATTTCTATGAGATATATAAAATTATAATATTTTAATAGAATATTAATATTTATTTAAACATAATGTTGTGTGTAATGCAAGATAGACTCGATGTTCCAATAATGAAGAATAAAAAATATATAAAAATATATAGAAAAAAATATTCCAAAAAATATATGGTGATATAATTACATTAAGTTAAATTATGTTTTTATGATATCTCATTATCATTTGTTTCATATAATATTTTTGTGTATTATATGTCAGATAAAATGATCAAAACTATATCTAAAATCATGATTTTTATTTTAAAATCGATCTATTATTCATGGTTATTTATTATAATTTGTGGATTTGATTTTATAGTATGATTTATCATGAGGTTTTTTTTTAATCGGAATATTATTTTTTGATTGGTTTCCAAGTTATTTTTCTATAAATTTTTGTTATGACTTCATGTATGAAATTCAATGATTATTTTATGATATGTTTTTTTAGAAGAATGGTTCAAAATCAGTTGTACTATTATATTCAATTTAACCATGTCATGGAATGTATGTTCTAAAAGATATCTGTGATCATTAAAAAATATGATTTCTGAATTTTTCTAATTTGGAAAATATTTTAAAAGATGCTTAGAAAATATTTAATTATAATTATTAAAATAATGATCCATTTAAACATTTTTTAAATTAAAAATATTTATTAAAAAACATTCAACACTATGAAAAAACCATTTTATGGTATAATTATAGAATTACATATATGTATCTAAAATTGGCTGAGGATGTATGATTTCTTTATTTTAATGGTGATAGGGTGTGGAGATTTTGTGTGGTTGGATGAAGTGATTTAATTATATGTTAAATTTTTCCTCACCTCTTATCAATATTCTCATGGGAATACTAGGTATTTTTGTAAGAGATATAGAGACGATTCTTATAATTCCACTAATGAGATAAACATTTTATCCTCCAGCTTCAGACTACTATAGACTAAAGGTGATCCGCTAGTGATGATATATGGGGAAATACCAATTTTATAGACATATTGCTCCAAATCTAGTCTAACTGGGATCATGGTATTAGATTATCAGAAGCCACCATTATTATTTATATTTTTTATAACAATTTCAATTCCATATTTACATTCCAATTTTCATTCTTTATTTATGTTATAATGACCTATAACAAAATAAACAAGAAATTACATAAATTATAACAAGTGTTTCTATTTATAATATTTCAAGTTTTTTTATGTGTATAGTTACATATAATTGTGAATAATTTTTCATTACATTGTGAACACCAAAACATAATGTTCATTTTATCTACAAAAACTGAATATTAAATTTAAACACTTGTTTCATAAAAATATTTTGTTAATATATTAAGAAAATTCACCTTATATGAATGACTTACCCTGACATAGATTCCGCACAACCTTAAATACTATGATAATTATTATAAAATTATGAACTGGTTAAATAAATTACATTAAAAAATATCATTAATAAGGTGAAAAACATTAAATCCCATGATAATGTAACCCATTTTCACAATAACTCATTGACTCCATAATCTAAAATATATCAACATTATAAAATATATTATTTCTTTATTAAACCAACAGAAATCAATTATAAATCATTAGAAAACCATGAATGAATCATGAATTAATTTCATTGAGAAGTAATCCTTTCAAATTTAATTGTTTACAAACATTATTTACCATATGAAATTACATGTTTTCAATAAAATCCATTATCATGCATAAAATACTGGTATCATGGAGATTAACTTTCATATCTTAGGTTCACTCATGTTTAACCTATGTAAAAATAGTATAATAAAATTTAATTCCATAGGAATATCAAACCATGTAGTCTCCCCCATTTAATCATTTTAATACTATATTAATAAACAAAAAATTAGAGATTTGTTTCAAAAGAAAATATCCCTATGAGTTAAACTTTTATTGTGACATATCGAGAATTAAGTAGTATATATGGTGTTTGATAACATAGTTGATATGATAAATTGAATAGAAATAGAAAACTAAATATTATTTTTGAAATGTTACCATTATAAACTAGTTGTTGGAAGGGAATGTCATGACCCGTCCCCCAGGGCCCATGCTATGACTACCCCAAAACCAACTTCCATTGGCCCGCGGATTACGACTAGCACAAAAAATACATATCCCTAAAATGGGAAGTCATTTCTTTTAATTCTATACAAACACACAATCCAAGAACACAACAGGATGCAACAACAAATTAAAACTACACTATTAAGGGTGTTTACTAAAAGTAAAAGGGGTTTGAATACAAGGTGAACATAAAGGTACAAATACAACTAAAATAAAGAAAACATCACCCCGAATCGTCCACTAAGGATCCTACCTAAATGGTAGCTACCGTTCATATCCACTACTCTACACGTTAGCCAAGATCATTCTAGTACCATTTGGTCCTAGATCTGTCCAGTCTTATCCAAGATCCTCATCATCTTCATAAGACACAAAACGGTGTAGACAAAGTCTATGAAGTGGTAAATATAACAATACCCTGTAGGGACAACGAGACTACCAAAGGTGTCTCAAAATTCCAAAAAAAACCACAAAGCACAATCTCCATCACAATACACAAAGTTAAATACACATATTAAAATAGGTAAAAGTAAATTCACAGAAGGTCAGAGGATTAATCGAAAATCATGACCATCTTATTATATTGAGAGGCATAGTTTCTGACCATACATAGTTTGACCCTCACTAGATCTATAGATACTAACCCATGAAAGATTTATACAGGATCCGACCCACCCAGAGTAGATATTTACTAACCCCCACAAAACCCAGAAAAGATCTGACGCACACAATATCGGTATGATCTGACCCACACAGGATTGTTGAGCTTTAACCCACACAAGATATGACCCACACAAGATCAATATGTCACTGATCCACGACGGGCCTCTCTATGCCTGTTCCCCATTGTGTTGGGTACTACTGATCAACATAGGATCGCTTAGTGCTGATCTACAGAAGATGGCTCAGTGCATATCCACACAAGATCTCCAGGTGGTGTCCCAAATAGGATAGGCTGGTATTATCCTTCGATTGATCGATCCCCAACATTCGCCTCACTGCCATCCACCAGATTCCCGCTCATAGTACACTTGATTCTGGGAGAAACTATTCTCAAGCCATCAGTTATATTTCAACAAGCACTATACCTGATGAATCTTCTTATCATAAGGCTCCCAACAAAATAGACAAGAAGTCAGCCAAGCGCCTGATTTATAATTTATTAGCGTTTTTGTACTGAGCTCCCAGTTGGATTTTGAGTTGATCCAACATAGAAATACTCCAACATTCTCCAAAACACTCAGGGATCATGTCAAAAGGTCCATCATTCATTAAGGATCATATTGCCACAAACGGTTCTTTAAACAAACATTTGGTTCAAAAGATATAGTCACTTATGAGTATCCGGTCCGAAGAGGAGTCTGGGTCCTGTCTTACCATGTTTGATCGACCCAGTCCGAGTCTAGGCCGGCTAGGCCGAGCCCACACCGGCAGTGCTGGGGCACGGCAACTTGGCACTCAGGCTAGAGCAACCGACGTGGGGTCTCACAGTCTACTGCTTCCGAATGGCATGAAGGAGTCATTTTTCTCCTTTACAATCATTTCCTAGTGGAGCCGCATCATCACCCATAGTACCCATAGGTAGAGGGTATCATACATCTCCATGAATCCCTTCAACATAGCGTGTGATGGTTCACTGCTTCCACTTCCATGGTCGGCCGTTGTCTTCTACTTATCCTACCACTGTGGCACCGAGCAGCATCATTCTTCCACTATGGCTAACAGTTTCTGACCAACTCCCTCATCCACCAGTATCGGTCGCCTGCACCAAATCATCTTCTTCAGGCCACTGGGTGAGCTCTGGTGGTCCGTTCTTCCTTCTAGTTGTGCCTATGGTCAACTCTAGATGTTTTCTTCATTGCACTCCTCTCAGTTTCAAGCTTCTGTCAAGTTGGAACAACTCGTATTTGTAGAACACAATCAGAAACAACTGGCAGAGGCTCCGAGACTTGTTCCATTGTCCTACTCCAACCACATTATCATTATCATAAGAGGGAGTAAATTATACATCACATTAAAAAATAATTATTAAACACATTCATATCCCTCACATCAACCACCAAAAAATTCAAGAATGAGGAGATTAAACATTGGGATTTCTGGAATTTAAACACTACCCCAACCTCGTGAACTGTAAGATGTATCACAATAATTGAGGGAAGGAGAGTCCCCATCACAGTGAGGTTGTCGGGATTCGTCATTCGCGGATCATCACCACCCAATCTTCCGTCCACTATTGGTGGAAGATGTCTCATCACTTCACTAATGGTTCCATGCTTGGTGAAGCCATGTCAAAACTCCACCCCAAGCCTCACTTAAATAGAGGGAGAAAAGATGAGTAACACACCTATGAATTAATGAGGTTCAATTTATGGATGAACATCTTAATTCCCCAGTTTTTCAAAAACAAATAAAAGATATTCAATCAATTAATTAGTTTGGAAAGTCATCGATCAACACCACCGCCACAAAATTACTGGCGAAAAAGATATAAAATAACATGTCAAGCTATTTTATATTTTTTATAAAATAAAAAATTTAACTATTTCTCCCGAACTACTTTGGTTTAAGTGATTCTTCTATTAATCGAATCCCAAGTCTATAGATTCTATGGTGCCCTCAGATTTTTAATCCGATCTCTGGTTCAAAATATATGATATTATGACTGCATGTTTATTAAACATACCTTAATAATGATAATAAATTCTCTCTAGGAACACCATTAATCATTATCAGGCAGCGTAAAATTTCACAGACATTTAATAATCCAAAAAAAATTTAATAAAATGCATTGAATTTTGAGGACTTTACATTATCCCCACCCAAGATCTTTTCATCCCCGAAAGCTACAACAAAACATGGAAAACAAATGGATGGTACTCAGCACACATCTAAGCATCTCACTCCCATGTGCTCTCCTAGTGATTCCCATGCTGCCAACAAAATTGCTCTAGAGGAATTGACATCCCATAAAGGGAATGCTCGTGTCAGTCATCTATATCCAGTGGAAACTCTGTAAACATCACCACATTTTTGATCTCCAACTCACCCCTATCGATAACGTTTGATGGATCATGAAAATATCATCTCAACTACGACATGTGGAATACATTATTCACCTAGTGCATTTGTAGGGGAAGAGGTTGATGGTACACCACCACACCTACTCTACTGAGGATCTATAAAGGTCTGATGATCCTTAGAGATTTTTGGCCACCCCAGTCAAACCTCTGTAATCCTTTTTTGGGGTGAGATCCATAGGAATAAACGGTTTCCCTACTTATACTCCAAGGGTATCCATATCATGTTAGATTAAGACTTATGCATTCTCTTTAGTGTCTTAATCTACTCCTGGATGACCTGAACCTTCTCTATGGTAGCTTTTGCCTACTCTGGACCCATAAGTGTTAACTCCCCTAGGTCTGTCTGGAAAAGAGGTTATCTGCATGGTCGATTGTACAAGGACAAAAATAGTGTCATGATGATGGTGGAGTTATAATAGTTGTTGTATAAATAATAAACCAAAGGATGGTGGTCCTCCCAGCTGAGGCCAAAATTGAGGACATAAGAAAGAAACATGTCCTCGAGTGTCTGTATGGTCCGCTCAATCTGACCTTCATCTGAGGGTGAATGGTGGTGCACAAGCTCAGATGACTTCCAAATGCCTCCTATAATCCCTTCCACTAATGATATGTAATGTATGCATTGTGATCCAAGATGATCATCAATGGAACACTGTGAAGTCTCACTATCTTCTTCTCGTAGTGGCGTCATAATCTCTTTACATTATCCCTACTCTCGAATGGGTAAGAAGTGGGCCGTCTTGGTGAGTCGATCAATGATCACCCAGAATGAATCCAGGCCCCTGTACATATGTGGTGGTGCAATCATGATGTCCATGGAGATACCTTTCCACTTACACTCTGGTACTACTAGTTTCTGAGCAAAGATCATTGGTACCCAATGATCAGCATTCAAATGTTGAAAAATGAGGCTTTGGGATAGAAACTCTGCCATCTCAAACATTCAAAGATAACATAGTGCGTCCCTCGATAAGGAAGATGTGCTCTCACCTTTAGAAGACCCATTAGGAGCCTGTCTTGAGGATATCGGAGAATTTTGGTCCTCAAAGTCCTCATCACCAAGTTGTGCCTATTGAGCTCGATGATGAAGTGAGGGAGTGATTGTCATAGACTGGAGGTATGTTGCCCCATCTCAATCCACAAAGGATATATTTAAGCAGCTAGATGCTCCGTCACATCACTCTACAACTGTAACTAGACCTCCTGATGAGGGCTTCTGCTGCTAAATTCCCCTTCCCAAGAGTATATATTATCACAAAATCATAGTTCTAGAGGACATCTAGCCATCACCACTTTATTAGGTTAAGATCCTTCTGTGAGAGGATATACATGAGACTCTTCTGTTCAGAGTAAATAGTAAATCATTCACTAATAAAGTAGTGTCTCTGCATCTTCAGTGCTAAGACAACTACTTTTAACTCTCGGTCATGGGTATTGTAGTTCTACTCATTTTATCTTAACTACTATCGGTCGTAGGTTATCACCACTCACTCCTTCACCAGGACACTACCAAGTCCCGTCCCTGGTGCTTTATTGTAAACTAAGTACCCAATTCCCTCTTTTGGTAGGCTTTAGATGGGAGTAGTCTTTTGGCTCTTCCTTAGATCCTGAAAACTCTTGTAGCACTTATCTGTCTACAAGAATGGCTACCCATTCGTTCTAAAAGATGGAAAGGATGTCGTTACACTAGAGAGGTCAGATACAAATATCCAGTAGTACCCAGCCAATCTTAATAAACTCCACACATTGTTCACACTCCTAGGTGGTTCGCAAGTAAGCATTGCCTCTATCTTTGTCTGATCCACAACAACTATAGCCTCTGAGATAACATTCCCCAGGATGTGGACTTCCCGTATCTAGAACTATCACAATGAGGGATTTCCATAAAGATGGTCCACTCGGAGTGTATCCAGAACTATATATAGGTGAGTGGCGTGCTCCTTCTCCGATGCTGAGTATACCAAGATCTCGTTGATGATGACCACCATAGAGCAATTGAGGTATGGATGAAATATCCAATTCATGATCCCCATGAACACTTCCAGAGAACTGGTCATTCCAAAAGGAATCACCAAGAACTCGTAATCTTCATAACAACATCTGAATGTTGTCTTGGTTGTGTCCTCATCCTGTACACTGAGCTGATGATAGGCTGATCTGAGGTCTATCTTCAAAATCCAATGAACACCCTTCAGCTGGTCAAAGAGATCATCGATCCTTGGGAGTGGATAATTTTTCTTAATGGTCTCTTCCATTAGGCACCAATAGTCCCCACATAGTCTCAATATTCCATCCTCCCTTTTGTTGAACAAGATCGAGGATGCCCATGGAGAAACACCAGGCCTTAAGAACCCCTTTCCCTACAAGTCCTACAGGTGTAGCCGCAACTCCAGAAGCTCCACGGGAGCCATATGATATACTGGTGTAGATATCACTGGCATTCCATGGTACAAGATGATGTAAAATTCTAACTTTCTGTGTGGAGGTAGTTCTGGAACATTATCAAGAAAGACATCAGAATAATGGTCCACCACTATAGGATAACTCGGACTCGTCACATCAACTGCTTTGAGGGTGAGGCTAGCCAACTAATGAGTAATCTTCTACACCCTCCTCCATGATAGTCCATCATTTGCTAAAATGGTTTCTTTCTCATTGAGGAAGGTAAAACTGATCACATCCTCATAGTTACACTACACATTTCACCTAAAATAGTCGATCTGAGCATGGACTATAGATAGCCAGTGCATTCCCAAGATGACATCATAAGGTATAGACAATGCTAATTAGAGATCCCAATCCAAGCTCTGAACTCCTAGAGTAATGTCACACTATTGGCAGTAGTTTGAAATCACCAAATATTCTTCTATTGGAGTCTCTAATCACTAGGATAAAGCAAAGGAATCCATCAGAATCTCTATTCTACAAACAAGTTCCATTTCATAGAAAGTGTAATTGGAACCCATGTCTATATGTAATGTAGATAGGGAAGAATAGAAACATATATACCTCTATTAATCTATGGATCATCATTTTAATAGGCCTATTCTTCCCATATTTGTGCTCCCCTATCCACCTTCTCTCTATGGTCAGGGTGGATCTCCGGGTGGTGCTGTCTATAGACCCAAAAATTGATGCCCAATGACTGCTTTATGGCCCCCTCATTTAACTCGTTCTCCGGACTACAAACCTCCTTGCATGAATATATACCTCTTCCTCAGCAGCCCTGTGACCATCTGTTTATTGTCGTTACGGCTGGTCGGGCTGTCGCGTGCCATGTGGTCCTGCCTTCCACACATGAAGCACAGCCAACCTCTTAGCTGACCTTATATGCCTCGCGAGCTCGTCACACCTGACCCAACATCGTTCGGTCATCCACCTATGTGTCTATCCCTCTTGGAACTATCCTTTATCTATATACTACCTCTTTAATATGAAATGGATACCTGTCATCCAATGGTGGCACTCATTGTCAGTGCCCTCTCAGGTAGGAAGCTCTCCACCAACAGTGCTTGCTCGAGCACTCCACTCTACATTGGAATATTTTGCGATATCATCAACACTCTGATATATCTCTGGGGACCCTACTTAATGTTATGTGCCCTAAATAATGGTTCTCGTACCATGTCTATGGAGGAACACAATAAGACAATGAATCTCACCGAGTACAGGGCCACTGATAAGTTTCCCTGCTATAAGTGCAATTGCTCTTACATAAACACTGAGCGTAGTGTCGCTGGAACCAACTCCACCCTATATAGGCTCCCAATGTCCATCTAGGTGAGGGTCGCATCATCATGTGACTAGAGATTCAGGCTCCACCATCTCCTTGGTATGCCCTGAAAAAGGGTAGAAGCTAGGATAACCTTCTACTCTGCTAGTGTCCCAACCAAGTGAAAAACTCTAGCCATAGCCTCCAACTGTTCCTTAGCAACCTGGGGATCTATCTCACCATGAATCCTAGGAGTCCTCTATCTCTATAAATAATGAAATCTGCTCAGTCTGTGTGCATAGTCTTCTGGTGGTGATGGATGCATCTAGACCCTAATAGGCGGTGGTTCTGCTGGAGAACCACCCAAAAGTGCTACCACAGTAAGACAACACGACACAGCAGCCTCGTCCCACTATATGACGTTATCATGTACTTTCTCAGGAATCCTATTTGGCTGTCTACATAGTGGCTTCTTGAAAATAAATAGGTGTGCCACAGTCAATAAGTTATACCGAGTGAGATGACTCAAAAGAGATCAAAGTGAAAACATATTCAAAACAAAAGCAATCAGTATTTTTGTAAAATGAGTTATAAATTAGAATTTACAGACCCAATGTATGGATACGTCGACCACAACACCAACACTGGACTCCCCAAACTGAAAAATATATTAAAAAGACTTAAAACTATTTTGGTATTAAAAAGATCAATGTCCTAGTTCATTGGTAGGGCTGAATCCTCTAATTTTCTCATGACCCATCCCCTGGGTCCCGTGTTGTGACTACACAAAACCCGCATTACATAGGCCAGGGCTCGGTGACTAGAACCGAAAAGGTGTATCCATAAAATGGGAAGGCATTGTCTTTAACCCGGTATAAAAACACAATCCATGAACAAAACAAGATGCAACTATGACGTAAAACTACTATAGTATAGGTGTGTACTAAAAGTAAAATGTGGTGAAATATAAGATCAACTGAAAGGTACATTTAAAACTGAAAAACAAAAAATAGCTCCTTGAGTCGTCCTCTGTGGCTCCCACCTATAGGGTAGGTACAACTCATCTCCACTACTCTCCACATCAGCCAAATCTCTTCCATGTATAGATTATCAATCGAGAATCTATATCATCTTATTATATTGAGAGGCATTTCAACTGACCATACGGATTCTGTCCCACACATGATCGGTAGGTACTAACCCCCGAAATACCCACCCAGGATCCGACCCACCTGGAATCGATAGGTACTTACAACTGCAAGACTCACACAGGATATGAACCACATAGGATTGATATGCATTGACCCATACAAGATCGCTGAGTGCTGAACGATATAGGATCTGACCTACACATGTTATGTATGTCATTGATCCACGATGGGCCTCTCTAAGGATGGTTCTAATCATGTTGCAAACTAAAGATCTACATAGTATCACTAGGTTATGAACCATATAGGACAGATTGGTTTTCACCCACCCACGAAATCAAGAATGGGATGAATAAACATGTGAATTTCATCAATTAAAAGACCACCCCTACTCGTGAACCGTCCAAGGTATCTCGGTCATTGGCCGAAGGAGAGTCCCCATCAATGTGAGGTCATCGGATTTTGTTGATCCCAAATCATCATTGCCTAAGACTCCGTCCTCCATTAGTGTAAGACATTGTATCACTTCACAAGAGGTTCCTTGAATGGTAAAGCCATTCCAAAACTACACCCCAAGCCTCACTTAAATTGTGGGGAAAAGGTGAGTAACATACGAGGAATTAATAAGTTATATTTAATAAATGATCCTATTAATTCTCAAATGGTGCATTTAAAAATAAGTGATATTCAAGAAATTATTTGGATTGACAAGTCACAAGTCCCAACCTCCACTGCTCATCCGCTGGAGAAAAAGAAATAAAAAAACACGTTAAGTTATTTTATATTATTTTCTGTAAAATCCAAAATTTTACATTTTTTCCCAGCCTATGGTGGTTGATGTGAAGCTTCCCTTAACTGAATCCTGACGAAGAAGATACAATGGTGCCCTTGTATTTTTAATCTGACTATTGGTTCAAAAGATTGAAAAGGTTGCTAACACATTTACTGACTGTGCCATAACAAAATTTCAGATATTGATTCTGGGAAAACCGGTCCTAGGAATCATGAGACCACCAATTTCACAGACTCATAATACTTCCAAATAATTTAAAAAAAATTACATGGAATTTTTTTGTCTTTACATTGTAGAAATTAACAGTATTAAATAAATTTTGAAAATATGTTTTAAATTATTTATATAATGATTTATTTTATAACAACTAATTATAAAAGATACATAAAAACAAATTGAATATAAAAGATGTGTTTTTATGAAAAAAAAATTAAATGAAAATGTGAAAATTTATGAAACATTAGAATTAATATTGATGGATTTTTTTTAATGAAATATATATTTATAATATGAAAATTATTTTTTATGATTCATCTTATACTGTTTCTAGACATCATATATGAAAAAAATCAATATTATAAATAAAAGAAATTTCATTTTAGAAAAAATCATGTTTAGAAACTTCTGATGGAAAAAACATTTTAAATATATTTTTTAAAAATATTATACAGTATATCTAATAATATAAACCTTTTCATTGAAATCTTGGAAGGAAAATTGAGTTTTGATAAAAAAATTCATTTTTATGATAATAACCATATTTTAATGAATAATGAAAAATACGACATTATTATCGAAAACTTATATTTCATATAAATTATTTACATTATTAGAAATACCTTTTAATTTGATTCAATTTATGTTTAAATTATATTTTTATCTTGTAATTTAATTTTTGTAATTGGAATCAATTTCATGTTGAAAAAAGATTTGAAAGTCTTTCAAACTTTTGAACATTTCATATTAAAAACCCTCTTTTTAGTATTTCCTTCATAATTGCATTTATATATTATTTTTCTTATATGGTGAATAAACCCAATACATGGAATTAGAAGGTAAAAATTAGACTACAAGATCATTTTTCATTTTTTGGTATTAAAATTTAACAATGTTAAATTGATATTACCATTTTATAGGAAAAATTGTGAAAAGGGAAAAAGTAAAAAGTAAAAAGTTTAACATACCCAAAAATACAATTTTTAGTTGTTGGTTGAGGTGTTTATTGACCCTAATAAGATTTTATTACATAAAATACAATCCAAGGTCATGTTATTTATTTCCACATCAATGTGGTATGATTTTAATAAAAAACAATCAATAAAATAATCATTTTAACCCATCTCTCCATATATATAAATTCTACCTATCCACCTCCACTTTTTGAACCAAAAATCCTTGTAGCACCTCAAATAACCACAAAAACCTCTCCTACTAACTCTACCCACGTCCAAGTGTATCTTTTATCACAAAATTCCAAATCCATGGTCCTTAACTATTTTTCAAAGAGGGGATATTCAAGTAGTAATTTTCTCAAAGTACCTCTCTTAATTTAATTTCCTCCGTGAATAATGTTTTTGTTACTTTTACATTACCACCATCAGGGCTGGTCGTAAAAGTATTAATATGGTAATATAATATTTTTATATGTATAATATAATGTATTTAATATTCTGGATATTATATAATCAAAATACCTTCATTCTTTTCAAATTGTGGTTATACAATAACTCTGTTGAGGGTGTGTTGGCTACCGCCTCCTCAAAACGATGTGATTCATTAACAGATCATATGGAATGTTTTAGCTATTATTTTAGAAAATATTTATGATATTAATTTCATATTAATTATACTATAATTATTATTTATATTTATAGATATTTATATACATTTAATTTAATTTTCTACTTTCAATACGACATGAAATATCAATATAGTGTTCATGAGTATGTTCTACCTACAATCTCTATGAAATGTTTTTTATTTAGTCATTAATGATAAATATGAATAATTATATAATATTATATAACATATTTATTTCATGTTTTATATTCTGTAGATTACATATTATGACCATATGGTTTATTGACATCTTACCAAGCACTTTTTCAACTCAAGTACCGAATATCGACAAAGCTTTCGACATGAAAATAAATTAATATGTAATTATTATAACATAGAAATAATTGATATAAAATTAAAATGAAAATGAATATGGTTATAAATAGATTTTGAAATAACCTATGTTTATTATTTAGGAAGAAGAATGAAAATACAATACGGGTGGGACTTAATGTAAGATATTTTTCTAACTAAATTTATATTAAATGGGTTAAATTTCTACTTAATCATTTTTATTATGAAGTGATTATGTGTGGAAGAAATTTTAATTGTTTTATTTTCTATTCAAACTTATCTCTATTCAGATATAATTTTTCATCAAATAATCACCCCCATGGATAAGATCATACATTATTTATACGAACTTTTAAGGGAATTTATAATCTCAAATTCCATTCAATAAGGTTTTATGCATACTTAATTTATTATATTATTCCTAGATTATGTATGGAATAAATATTTATTTATTTATGTTGTAATTAATGCTTCCCTTTTTGTGGATATACCTTTTCTAGACATATTCATTTCTTTGATAAAATCTTACGTTAGTGATACGAACATGGTAAGGGAACTTCTTATCCAAATTTCCATTCTTTGGTTTAGACATATACTTCTTGATTATGATGTTCTATAAATATGTGGGAAATTAATTTAGAATTTATTATATTGTATTTATAATATCAATATGTGTATATAAATATAATAGAGAAAATATATCTATTTTATTAAATAAATGATCTTTGTGAGGGACCCTTTAATTAAGACATCAGTTTAAAAGTTTTTGAATATTTATTCATCTAAAAAATTTTCATTAATATCCATGTTTTTAAAATGGTTATTAAGGATATATTTTTTGGGACATTATAGTTTTAAAATTTTAATTACATTCAAATGATTCAAATTGGTATGGGACACATTGATTCCAAAATATTCTTTTAGAATGATTTAAATATGTGTTTAAAATGGATTGATTAATTCAATAACATGAAATGATTTATCTTTTTACATATATATCAAGAATGTAATTTCTAACTTTTATGCTGCTTAATTATTTTGATGTTAACATTATATGTTTACAATTTTATTTTCAAATAATGTTTTTTCATTTTTGAGTCCGTGGATTTGTAAACAAAAGAAATGTGCTATTAATGAAGAAAATGTTATTTTTCATTTCTTCTTATTTTATGTGTTTATGATTATGTAATTGTTATTGGGAATTTCATATATTTTTGTGTTGTTCCCTAATAAATTGAGGGATGGGGACCACGTGATATCTATCCAATGTATTGGGTAATGAGAGAGTTAAACGATAGGGTTTCTCCTCGGATAATTAGGGAATATTCTTTAATGGGTATTCTAAATGTATCCATGAAAGATACTCCCTATGTAACTATGAAATATAGTATATAAGTATGATATGGATTCTACAAGATACCTTTATGATTTATTATGGATAATTATTATTTTCTGGAATCTCATGATTTCATGACGTATGTTTTCCGTGGTGAAAAGTATGATTATATCAAAATGATTTCATGAGTAAAAACATTTCATAGACTAATGCTTTCATTCTTTATTTTATATCATTTACTGATATTTTGGTGATAATCCCAATTTTTTGAAATGATTTTCATTGTCTATATGTATGGTTAAGACAAAGGAGGTATTTAAGATGAATGTTATAATGATTTTTGTTATGGAATTAAATTATTCATTTATTTTCAAATGTTTTAAATTATTAAAAAATTGATAGAATATTGACCTATGACAGTTTGTAGTATTTTCAACTTTATTTAATAGTCATGGAATAATTCCCTAAAAATACAATCCTAATAATATCATCAATGTGTATTCTCGACATAACTGAAGATTATCAGATGTTTAAGATCAGGTCCTTATAGTTGGTTTCAATGAAATGGGTTAGAAAACTGTAGGGATTAAGAGTTTTGGTTAATCATATGCTATGATTATTTGTGTATTATTTTTTTGTTAAATGCATATTATATAAATTATTCTGATTTAGGAATTTTGGTTACAAATGTAATGAGGAGGATATTTAATTAAATTCTTATCTCTTCACAACGACATGCTTGCAAAAAGTTTTGAAAATTCATTTTTGGATGATTTAGAACCATTTTATAACATAAAAACCTATTAAAAAAACTTGTATGAGATATGAAAATCCTCTTATATTCCTCAATATCATCATAGATCATGATTTTTTTAATCAAATCCAATTTTTACAATAATCTCATATTCTAAAAAGGATATATATTTTCAAGGAATTTTTAAATATTTTTCCTTCCAATAGGATTATGAATCATATTCGGATTTTAAAAAAGATTATGATGAAACTAAAACTTACACAACCTATTTATAAATTCATCCAAAATATATTTTTTAGGATAAGTATATTGTTTTTTAAAAGGAAAATTGATTTAATCATTCAAGTAAAACTTGGTCTGAATGTTTTATAGAAATCATTTTTCATCATATGTTTTGAAAATATATTTAATACATGATTATATTCCAAGACTATTTTTCTATGAACACCAATATGAAAAATATTGTACAATGTGTATTTTGATAAAGAATTCAAGTGATTTTGAATAATTTATAAATGATTGTGGTAGTGCATGTACCTTATATCTACATGAACAAAACGACAATGAAACTAGGAGGATACCACGATCAAGGTATGATGTTATTTATATTGGGAATAGTTTTATTAAATAATTTAGAGGTGAAATAAATAAAATAATATATTATGATGATAATTTCATAAATATTTTAGGATTATAATGAGATATATGAGGCAAACATTTAGGCTAGAAAATGTTCTGGTTATTTTTGAGTTTTATAAAAGGGGAAACCCACATGATGGGTGAAAACCCATCACGTCCAGCAAGGCTATGGGTATTTAACCAACAACGAATAAGTGAAAAGGATTCCTCAGTTACCACTGGCCTATGTGAAATCCCTAATCATTATGACTTTATCTTTTTAATAAAATGAGTTTATAGAATAATAAGAAGTTGATTTTGTTAAATTATGTTTTATGAAATGGTTATCTGTGGAATTAGGATCTAATTTCGTAATTAAGTGATCAATTTTATTTTCGAAATTTGTCACTATTTTAGAAACCCTATATGCCTACATAATTTGTAACACTATTGGATTTTATATGTGGATTAATGATTGAATTTTATTTTTGAAGAGTCAATGTTTTTTTATAGGACTTATAGTGATTCTTAGTTATTTATAGAAATGATTATCCTATCATGGAGAATATATGATTTTGGAAATTACATTATCGGTATGAGAAATTAAGAGTGATTGATGTTATTTGGAGATAAATGTTTAAATTTATCATAGAAGGATAAGTTATCAAATCCTTATATTTTTTGGTTTCAATCATAGTTGGAATTATTTTTGTGTAATTTTTAATGAAATTATTTAAAAAATGGTCTATGTTGAATTTTTTGATTTTAATTTTGAATTTTCAAGATTGAAAGTAGTTTTTCATAATACAATAGTTTATTATTCTTTGTAAATAACTAATCTGGTACAAAAAATTTTGGTTTTGGATAATATTTCAAGATAGCATAAATTGATAGTTAATATTTTTTTGGGTTATGTGATTCTATATAAGTTGATTAATCATGATTAATCATTATTTGGAGAAAAATATGATTTCTCTATGTAAATTGACTAAATGTGGAATCATTAATTTTCAATGAAGTATATTTCTTTATAATATTTTTCTATGTAGTAAAATAATTTTTTAATTCCTTGAATAGGACCTGAAAACCGAAATGTTATCTGATTTTTTTACATAATGGAAAATGAAAAACATTTTAGGCAATAAAAATTTTAGGGTTTTTTGATTGTTAACATTCTAATAAATTTTTTTTATACTACTCTACACAAAAAATTTATGGTTAATTTATTATTTTATATCAATGTTTCCTACATGGAACCTTATTATTTTTCATCTTATGTTTTCTCTTAACATCTCTTTATTTCTTTATGTGTGGTAGTTTTTATTGTCTATCTTTTGATGGGGGATTACAGTAAATTTCTTTTGAAAAGTCATATTTTAGTTTTCAAAGAAAAATTAAAATTTAAATGATGAAATTTATTAAATGGTGGATTATGTTACATCCTGAATTTTAAAAAAGAAATTCTATGTTCGGTAGCGTACTTGATACACTACATCAATCATAAATAAACTACTAAATATTATTATTCAAATGCAACATTTATAAACATACTATTGGAATTTCAAGAATAAAGGTTATTAACGATATTTTAAAAAAATGGTTTAAATATGTTTATATAATGATTCATTTCATACCATATTTATTTGAAATGAACTGAAATTACAATGGAATATAGAGAATGAGTTTTTTCAAAAAATTAAAATAATATAAGTGAATTTTTAAAATAATAAATCAATCTTGTAGGATTTTATTTGTCAAATATATAAGTAATATAATAAATATAATGTTTAATATTTATCTTATATGTTTCATATAAATGATATAAGACCAAAATCAATTTTATTCATAAAATAATTAATTTTAAAAAAAGGCATTTTTACCACCTTTTGATGGAGAAACCTCTTAAAATATATGTTTTGAACCTCTTATACGTTCTATTTGACCAAATAATTTTCTATATTGAAATCAAGAAATCTAAATTTAGTTTGGGTAAATTTTTGGTATTTTTCTAACAACTTTCTTATTTAAATAAATATTTAAAAATTGTGCAATTTAATTGAAATTTTTTTTAATATAATTTATCAAAAGATTTATATTATCCCTATTTTGCTTTATATTATATTAATTTTTCTGTAATTTAATCCAATTTTGGTCATTATAATTCATTTCATCTTTAAAATAGATATAAAAAACATTATAAACATTCAAACAGTTCACTTTGAAACCCTTATTGTTGTCTATACTGTAGATTTACATCTAATTATAATATTTAAATTTTGTGAAATAGGTAAAATATTTGGAATCATAAGGTCAAAGGTACACATTAAGGTAAATATAGCAACCCTGATTTTTATTACACAGTTAAACCTGATTTATTACATAAAATCTTCACTTGATAAAACATAGAAGATCAAGAGGTCTAGTATCTTAGGGGCTTATAATCATTACTTAACATCTTAGAACATAAAACAAAAAACACCTATATTTATAATTTTTGTCACATGACCATTAAATTCCCTCGTACATTCCATTTCATGGGATAACTAGAGGACATGCACAAGAAAAGGGTGAGCTATATAGCCTAGTAAGGGAATAAACATTGAATAACATGAGAAATACAATACATGTTAGATAATAGGCATATCAATGTAGAATAAAAGTAACATGAACATAAATGCATGATAAATCATGATAATCATTACATGTAAATGTGGAAACAACACTTAACATGGAATTTGCATTAGTTAAGGCTCATTGCAAATGGAGCATGAGTAAGCCCTCATTACACATGAAGAATGAGTAAAACCTCATTTCACATGAATGAGCATGATTCAACGCCAATTTCACATGATTTATCATGTTACTATACTTTACCCAATGCGTTGGAGCGTTATCAGGGTGCACACTTCGTAAAAAAAAATTTCATGCATAATTGTTCCACATGGATCATAAAAAATGGATACATATAATATCATCATTTATTCCACAATAATGTAATTTAGATTTCATATATGAAAATATATAATCAATAAGAAAATTATCATAATGGGGAATACCCTTTATAGACAAATGGGCATTGTATTCACTACACAATGATATTTTCTTGGAAAACTGCGGAGCAATTTCAATTGCGTAATGGCGTGATATAAGAACTAGTAAAAATGGTTGATGAGAGATAAAGGGGTGTCTCATCATATTGACATGAAATTTAATGTAATGGGGTTATATAGATACATGTCCCAAAAAAATTACTGGAATTTTGATGCTTAATACCAAAGAATTAATTGGATGCAAAAGAGGAGAGGGAAATCCCACAAAGAATTTTGGCATCGTAACATGTGTACAATGGAGGCATTAATGAGAGAAAAAGTGGCCTCCCATAATCCTAACAAAAAAACGAAGTATGGGGTAGTTGTCAAATAATAACCCAACATTTGTAATTTAAAACAAAAGGGAATAACTACTTATAGTATATTGGATAAAATGAGAAAGGAAGAAATCCCTTACGTGGAAGTGTGATCTCAAAAGAATGGCACATACTTGAGAGAGGCTTCTTGGGAGATTCAGGAACCTTCAAGGGATTATAGAGAGGGGAGGGAAGGGGTTGGATGAACTATAAAGGCTTTTAGTGAAGAGGAAGTGGGAGCATTGTTGGGTTTATATAGGAAATGAGAGGGAATTATTTGTTATTTAGGTTCGGGTCACCACACATTAAACTAATAAATACCTCAAACCAGCCCACATTTTTTGCCATAGAAGAGTTAAAAACAATATTTTATAAGTCCAATGGCCTAAATTCTTAAAATAATTTGGTTGCTTATGTGGATGTGAGTCACACTCTCAAGGAAAACAATTTAAAAAGTCAATATGTTTTATATGTCTTGGATGGTCCATAAAATCATTGTAAAATAAATCAGAAAAATATAAAATTAAATTAAATTAATGCTAACACATATAGTTTCTGAAAAAAATTTAATAGTATTTTATTACATCACTATTGTGACATTAGGATGTCATAAAACAAATTATATATTTTAATTGTATTTTATTATTACACAAAAATCTAACTATCTCAGAAAATTATAAAAAATTCACCGTTGGATAATTTTGATGTCTTGATTCCAAAAATAATATTCATTTTATCAAAATAATTTTATTGAAATGTGAATTTATATATTTAAAATAAAATCTACATTTATCGAAAATTCATGGGATCTGGAAAAAACAGTTTTCAAACCTTAATAAAAATTACAATTGCATTCAAAACATTATATGTCCATTTATAATTAACAAAAAGTAATTTAATAATAATAATAATAATATTTTATTAATATTTTATTAAATTCAAAGATCCATTGATTCATCAAAATTGATTTCTTAGATGAATATTAACTAAAAATACTATTTATTCTTTAAAAACTATTTACAAAGTAACAATAATAAAACAAATAAACATTATTTATAAAAACAAAAATGTACCTTGTAATAGTTATATGGTCTTGTTACCAACCCCCTTATAACACCCACAGAATATTGGGGGGGTAAGGTGTGTGATGGGGATAGACTCTTGGGGTGGCTCAGATAACATCGCTTAGGTGGTAATCTCTATTAACATCCACTTCTCCCATAGTCGGTTCTACTCAAGCTTAACATGATCAAGCTCGGCTTGGGATTGGTCAAGAGTGAAGCCGAATGAATCCACCTACTTTATGATCTCTATCAAATGGGCTTCATATGGGGCATGTCTACTGGATGAGGCCATCACTAGATTTTTCTTTATAAAATCAACTTGTTAAAGACCTATTTTAAAACTAATCATGTGATCATTGTTCAATGACTATATTAGCAATGGTCCCAATTAATAATGGTATTTTAAAATACAAAAATGTAAAACAAATGAAGTTTACATTTTATATGACCTTAATAAGACATTTAATTATATCAATAGGAATTTTCATTAATGAATGTTTGGTTGTTACAATCTTTCCATTTATGAAATTTCACCCTCGAATTTTTTTTAACCCACTTGAAATCAAATGCAGATAACTCTTTTTCATCACTTCCTCCGATTCCCATATCGCTTCTTTCAGCTTGGGGTTTCACCACAACACCTTGATTAACAGAATTGTTTTATTTCATATATCTTTATTTCTACGATCTAAGATCTTCACTGGTTTCTCCTCATAAGAAATATCATCTTCTAGTTGTACTACCATTAATGATTGTACATGTGAACGTTTTGGTATATACATCATCAATAGGGATACAAGAAAGAAATCACGTACTTTGGTCGTGGTAGGTGGAAGTGATATTCGATAGGCCACAACCCCAACATGATCAAGAATCTTGAAGGGGCCAATGATACTAGGACTTAACATCCATTTCATTTTAAAACTCATGACCTTCTTTTATGGAGATATGCATAGAAATACCATATCTCAAATTTTAAACACATGTTCTCATCGAAAATTATCTTCATAATAATTTTATCGACTTTGGGCTACCTTGATATGCCGCTGAATAGTTTTCACCTTATCCACTATTAGATTGACCATTTATGGTCCTAGCAGCTTACACTCACCGACTTCATCCCAACATGTCGGTGTTCTACACCTCTTCCCATAAATTTCATTATAACGTGCCAATTGGATGCTCGAGTGGAAACTATTATAGTAGGAGAATTTAACCAGTGGATGATGTTGATCCCACCCTCTTTTAAAGTCTGTAGAACACGCTCTAAACATGTCCCCAAGTGTTTGGATAATCCATTAGGACTGGCCATCAGTTTGAGGATGATAAGACGTACTGAAGCTCAAATCAATATATAGATCATGTAGAAGACTCTTCCAAAACATTGAGTTGAATATTGGATTGCTATCGGATACAACAGATTGTGGCTATCCATACAGCCTTACTACTTCCACGATATATATCCGGGCCAGCTGATCCAATTAGAAATCCTCCCGAATTGTAATGAGGTGTGAATAATATGTACGGCGATCCAAAAAAAATCATATTGCATTGTTTCCTTTGGATGTCTTCAGAAGTCTATTGACAATGTCTGTGGTGATGTTCTCCTATTTCCATGCTGGTTTGTTCAATGGTTGCATCATCCTCTTATACTTCTACCTCTCTGCCTTCACTTTCTGACAAACTAGGCACATTGATATATAATCAGTGATCTCTTTCTTCATATTAACCAACCAGTAATTCTCTTAGAGAGATTGATACATCATTGTGTTTCTTGGGATAATAGAAAGAATTTGAACTATGTGCATTATCCAAATGTTCCTTCTTCAGCTCTGAACATGATGGAACACATAGTCTTTTCCCAAATCTCACAATTCATTATTCATTATCATTAAACATCAGGGATTTTCCATTTTTATAGATTCCACTATCTTCTGAATTCCCACATCATCCTTTTGATTATCCCTTAACCTTTCCAAAAGTGATAGTTGAGAAATAATTTGTGAAAGATTGAAGATGTTCTCTTATTTAGGATTCCCATGTTCATCTTCATCAAATCTAAGAAGATTGGTTCCTTCTAAATTCACATTAATGATAAAATTGCTAGGTCCTTTCTATATAGAACATCTTCCACCTTTTTCGGTTTCCCAGGGTGGTAATGGATTGAGCAGTCATAGTCTTTGATCGGCTCTATCCATCATCATTGGCGCACGTTTAACTCTTTCAATGCGAATATATACTTGAGGTTTCTGTGGTTAGTATCTATTTCTCAATTCTCCCCAAAGAGATAATGCCGCCAAATTTTTTAAGTGAAGATCACCACATCCAACTCCAAATCTTATGTTGGATTATTATTCTCTTGAACATTCAATTTCCTTGAAGCATGGCCAATGACTTTGTATTTTGGCAGGAAAACAGAGCCTAGGCCCTTCTTAGAAGCATCAATGAATACCAAAAAAATTTCTCTACATGTTTGTATAGTGATAATTGGAACATTGAAAAGCCTCATTTTTAACTCCATGAATATTTTTTTCTTTCATCGCTCCAAGAAAACATTACTCCCTTCTGAGTTATCATGGTAATAGGGTTGAACAATCGTGAGAAATTTCTCACAAATTGTCGATAATATCCAGCTAACCCCAAGAATATATGGATATCCATAACCAATCATGGCCTCGACCATCCCTCAACTGCATCTGTTTTGGAGTGATCCATTGATATCTCTTTTATTGTGATAATATGTCCCATGAATGGAACCACCTTTAGCGAGAGCTCACACTTGTTGTACTTCATAGATAGATTCTCTTTCCACAAGGTCTCTAGTACAATTATTAGAACCTCCCATGATCCTCCTTGGTTTTGGAGTATATCATAATATCATCTATGAAGACTACCAAAAATTTGTCGAGGTAATCCCTAATGTCTTTATTCATCATGTCCCTAATAGATGATGTTGCATTAGGGATTCTGAAAGGCTTTACTATAATTTCATAGTGCATGTATCTTGTACAAAGAGCAGTCTAGGGGATATCTTTTTTCTTCATCCTTACTTGATAATATCCTGACCAAAAATCCACCATGAAGAGGTATTGTGCTCTACTCAGCTGATTGAATGAGACATCAATTCATGGGAGAGGATACTTGTTCTTTATCGTGATTTTTTAAGCTCATGATAATCGATTCAAAGGCACATTGACCCATATTTCTTCTTGAAGAATAGGACTGGTACACCACATGGTGAAGCTCCTGGTCGTATAAACCCTTTATCTAGATTCTCCAATAGTTGTTTTTTCAGCTCCTGACGCTCCACAACAACCATTCTATACGACGTCATGCATATTGGAAATTCCCCATGTATAAGATCAATTGGAAATTAAAATATCTTCTAGGGGGAAGACCTGAAAATTCCATGGGAAACACTTTAGGAAATTCCCTCATAATAGGCACGTCTTCAAGGATGATTTCCTCTATAGACACCATCATCTGAGACAGATACATGTACTCCTAGGGTAGTTATATCTACCCTTGAGAAGATGGATCTAATGAACATTCATCTACCTCCTTGAACTTCTATAGAATCAGGGGTCAATTCTCCACATGGAGAGTGATTTATTTCTCATAAAAATTATTGTTTGATCCATATAAGGAAATCCAATTAATGCCAAAAAAAGAATAAAATTCCCCCATAGAGAGTATGACAATGTTTGATAGGAAATTCAATCCACAAATTATGACAGTGGTGGAGTTATATTCATAGGATGCAATGATTGCCCCATTTTCCGTACTCATATAAATTTGTACATCCATGATTTTTGGTGGTGCTGGGATTGTTCTACTAAACGTTTGGGATATAAAAGAATGTTTAGAACCTTTATCAAATTGAATGTTCGCTATTCTTGAATTAATATATAGTGTACCTGTCACCACATTGTTTTTGGGGTTCACTTCGGTAGCAGTGATGGAAAAAGATCTCCCTTTTTTCCATGGAGGTTGTTGGTTGCCTCCGAAAACCCTTGTCCTAGAGAACTGATCTCCAAGATTCTCTAGTTCTTTGCAGTTGTAGCAATGAACAAGGTGATGAGGTTCAAATGGTGCCTCCCTCAACTCTGCTGTATCCATGGATTTTTCTTGTCCGTAGTTAACAACTAGGTGCCATTCTCTTCAACACCTAAAGCATTTCCTCGTCCCTTTCAGGTAATTTATGTGGTGCTTCATTATGATCCATTAGCATGTGGGGTGCTAGATATTCATAGAACATTTGGATTTATCCAACTATATTTAGAATTTAAGTCCAACTTATTCTTCTTATCCCCATGATACCGCTGAGATTTTCCAATATCCAGTTTGGCCTTGAGGGAACATCGGATAGTTTCCTCATAGCTGTCGAAGTCACAGATCGCTAGCACTTTCAATATGCTAGCTTTATTCCCACCAATGAAGCAGTCAACCATGAATTCAAGAGTAAAGACAAATCCAGAGGCGTATCATGCATGACTTTATAATTTTACATCATACAATCGGACAGATTCATCATCCTTTTTCTTGAGGGCAAGGAAGTCCCTCTCCATTTTATGTTAGTGGGTGTATAAGAAATATTCATCCAAAAACTCTTCCAGAACTCCTTCCATTCCAACACCTCGATCTCTTCCACATGATTTGTATTTTTGACATACATACTCCTTAGAATGGGTTCAACATTCATATGATAAGTAGCCATAATAACCTTCTCTTCTTCGTAACATTGAAGGATGGAGAATATATTTTCAATGGTGTAGATCCATTGTTTGGTGATTGAGTTATCAGACGATCCATTTAAAGTAGGTGGCCTTTGTCTCATGAATCTCTTGATAGAGAATTTTTCTTACTTAGGGGTGTTGAAATTTCCTCTTGACCAATTTTTCTATTCAAATTTTGAATAAAATAAAAGTGATGTGTGACAAAGTTCACGATTCCTGATCCCATTGGATTGGGAATCTCATTTGCACTGTAATCACATTGATCTTCAAATCGGTTGTTAGCCATAGTCCTCCAATTACCGTCCATTGGCTGTAATAAAAGGGAAGTTTGGGGTAACACATAATGTGTAATCCAATGAAAAAACTGATAAAATATAAATATCTTTTATTTTATGTGACTTATAAATATGCAGGCTTTAATATATGCTATCTGTGATCTATATTCTATCATATATTCATGAGGGGCATTTTTTTAAATTCCCTTAATACGGGTTCATAATAAGCTTTTGAATTAACAAATTCATATCACCTAGGAGTGTTGTGACCAAGAGTACAGCCCAACCCAGTGCTGTGCACCAGTTCATGTTAAAATCCATCTCAAAGTACTGTTTTCTAGTTTTACCCCTAGGATACATCTGTGCTAGATCCTTCTCTACCTGCTCGTATCCAGACAGGGATGTATTTGCTTGTTAAAAAACATACTCAATACTCACCAATACATAGGGATGTTTTTATTATACTTATTCTTGTCTCTAATTCATTACTGGGGTTTTCTAATTCTAATCACAAAATAACCAAACCTATTCTTTGATACCAACTATAACAACCCTCATTTGTATTACACACTTAGTCCTGATTTATTACATAAATATCATTACATGATAAAACATAGAAGATTTATAGGTCTAGTGTCTTTGGGGATTAGGAAAATTACATAACAACATAACCACATAAAACCGACAACCTATTTATTGAAAACAACCTTTACATGACCACTACATTCCCTCGTACTTTCCATTACATGGGATAACCTGAGGATATGCATAAAATAGGGTGAGCTATAAAGCCATGTAAGGGGAAAACATGGAATAACATAAGGAATATAATACATGTTAAGAAATAGGCATATAAATAGAGAACAAGTTAAACATGAACACAAAGACATGATAAATCCTCATAATCCTAACCTGGAAATGTGGTAATAACATTTAACATGGAATTTGCATGAGCCAGGGCTCATTGAAAATGCAGCATGAGTAAAACATAATTGCACTTGAAGAATGTTTAAAACCTCATTTAACATGAATTATCATTTGTCAAAAACCATTGCACATGACGTATCGGGATACTATACATTACCCAATTAATTGGAGCACAATCTGGGTGTACCCTTCGTCAACATTTCATTTCTTGCATAAGTGTGCGACATGGATCATATAACATGGATACCTAAAACATAAACATTTATTCCATGATAAATAAATGTGTTATTAATATAGTAAACAATATAATCAATAAATAAATGTGCATAAAGGTGAATACCCTTGATAGAGAAATTGGAATGGTATTCACTACACAATGATTTTAGCTTGGAAAATCGCAGTTCAATTTCAGCTGCGTAACAACGTTAAATAAGAACCCATAAAAAGGTTGTTGAGAGAGAAAGGAGGGTTTCGTCGTATTAAAATTAAATGGATAGTAAGGGGTAATATATATACACATCCCAACAATCATAATTGAATTTAGATGCATAATACAAGAGAATTACTTGGATGAAAAATAGTAGAGATAAATCCATCATGAAATTTCGGCATGGTAACAAGTGTACATAGGATGCATTAATGAATGATAAAGGGTTATACCATTATCCAAAAATAAATAGGGAAGTATGGGGGAGATGAAAAATCATACCCCAACATTTGTAATTTTAAACAAAAGGCATAACAACTTAATGAAAATTAGACAAACTGAGAAAGGATGAAATCCCATACATGGAAATGTGATCCCAAAGGCTTGGGAGATACTTGAGAGAGGCTAATTGGCAGATTGGGGCACCTTTGTATGATTATAGAGAAATTAGGGAATGGTATGGGCGAATTCAAAATTCTTTGAGTGAAGAGGAAGTGGGGTTTTGGGTGGGATCATATAGGAAAGGAGAAGGAATTCATTATTATTTAGGTTTCGGTCACCACACATTAATCTAATCAATACCACAAACCAGACCAGGGTTTTTTCCCATGGTTTTTCAAAAAATTGACTAAAAAAGAAATATTTTATATGGCCAATGGTCTATATTATTAAAATAATAGGGTTTCTTATGTGGAGGTGAGTCACACTCTCTAGAAAAAACTATTTAAAAAGGCAAAATGATTTAAAAGTAATGGGGGTACACAAAAGCTTTGTAAAATAAATCATACTAATCAGAAATCAAATTATATTAACTCTAAAACATATATTGTCCTAATTTAATGTTTATTGTATTTTATAACTTCTCTATTGGGTCATTATGATGTCATAAAAACATTATATATTTAAATGATATTTAATTTTTACCAAAAAATTCGACTGTCATAGAAAATTTTGAAAAAATTACCATTGGATAATTTGAACGTGAAGATTCCAAAAATAAAATTCATTTTATCTAAATAATTTTATAAATATGTGAATTTTTACTTTTCAAATAAAATTCGACAGTTACGGAAAATTCATGGGTTCTGACTAAAATAGTTTTCAAGACTTAATAAAAATTACAATTGCATTCAAAAAATAGTATGATCATTTATATTTAATAAAAAGTAATTTAACAATAATAATAATATTTTATTAAAATATTATTTAATTCAAAAATCCATTAATTCATCAAAATATATTTCTTTGTTGAATATTAACTAAAATTACTATTTCTGCTTTAAAAACTATTAACAAAGTAATAATCATACAATGAATGTACATTATATATAAAAAAATAGTTTACATAGTCCTAGTTCTAGGGTATTATTACATAACCCCTTATAAGACCCACATTAGACTGAATGGTAAGTTGTGTGATGGAGATAGAATCATGGGTGGCTTAGATAACATCACTCGGGTGTTAATATCTATTAACTTTCCCTTCTACTATAGTCGGTTCCACTCAAGCTTAACGTGTTCAAGCTCGGCATGGGCTTGGTGAAGAGAGAAGCCCAATGAAATCACCTCATATTTTTTCATGTGTAAATTGTATTTGTTAAATCCCTATATTTATACTAATCATTTGATCACTGTTCAACAGCTATATTAGCAATGGTCACAATTCATAATGGTATTTTAAAATCTAGAAATGTAAAATCAATGAAGATAAAATTTTAAATAACCATAATAAAAAATTTAATAAGATCTAGAGTAATTTCCATTATATATAGTTTGAGTCGTTACAGTAAATATAATTTTTATTTATTAAAATGTTACGATGGTAAGAATATTATTTTCCGTTGTCCATGTAAAATTGTTACATGGGTTAATATTAAAAGATAAAATCATAACATACCAAAGAACAAAAGAAATTAATTCTTGGATGAGGTGTGGGTCAACCATAAACATCTTATAAAACATTAATTATAAGAAATATTCATAGAATTTAATTCCAAAACAATGTTGTTAGCATTTAATATAAAATAATAAATAAATTGATCACTTAATCCCACCTCTCTTTATGTAAAAAAACAACCACTACACCTACAATTTTCAAACAAAAAATACTTTTATATAATCCAATATCCACCCAATACTATACTCCTCAGTATCCCCACGTCAATGTGCTTCTTCTCTCACAAAAATACCACATCTATGGTCATCAAGATTCTTACAAGGAGGTGATATTCAAGAGGTATTTTTGTCAATATACCTCTCTTAATTTCATTGTATTTTCTAATTTATCCTCACCTCATTCATACATAAATGAATATTAAATATAAAATCATTTACATACAGTTTTTTATTTCTCTAATTTAATATCATATATTCATTTTTTGCAACTCTCTTTAATCATTGAAATGAAAATTTTTTCCATGTTATGTTAGTTAATTGCTTCTGTAAAAATTTTTTTGTTCCTTTTCCATTATTGCTTTCATGGATGGTCTTAAAAATATTGTTATGGTATAATAAATTTTTAGTATTTATATTATAACTTATTTTATATTATGGATATGTTATATTAAACATACCTTCATGCTTTCCAATTTCGGTTTATATGATAACTTTGTTTGGTGACGTGTGGAATACCGCCTCATCTAAATGATTTGAATAATTCACACATAACATGGAATGAATTGAGTATTTTTTTAGTAAAAATATAATATATAAATTAAATAATAAAGGTACTATAATTATAATATATATTTATTAATATTTACACACATTTCGATTAATTTAAATAATTCAATAAGACAAGAAAAAAAATTTCATTCATGTGTACGTATGGCCAACCATCTTTATGAACATCTTATCTAGTATTACATTGAAAATTAATATTAATAATTATATAATGAATATCTAATATATTTACCTAAGGACTCATATTATTAATAATATGGAATTATGACCAAATGGACTATTGACATCTTACCATGTTTATTTTAAACACAAGTACAAATGTCAACAAATCGTTTGATGTGAAGTAAAATAAAAATGTATTTGTAAAAACATAGTAATTAGTGATATAAAATGAATAATAAACATGAAAAATTTTCTCAAAAAATTTTAAATTAACCTAATTTTATTGTTCAAGATGAACAAATAACATACGATATGGGTGAGACTTGGTGTATGTAATTTTTCTAACTAACTTTCTATTCATTCAGTCATACGTCTAATTAAATGATTTTATTATGAAATTATTATGTGTGGAATCAATTTTTATTATTTAATTATTTATTTACACTTCTCTTTGTGTGGATATACTGTTGTTACACATAATCACCCCATTGATAAGTTCTTACGACATTTATATGAACAATATATGGGAATTTATAAACTCAATTTCAAATTATTGTGTTTTATGCATACTTTATTGTTTATATTATTCCCTGATCATAAGTGGAATAGCTATTTACATACTTATGTTTTAATTTCCAGTTAGTTTTTTAAATTATTTTCCTACACATTATCACTACAATGATAAATTCCAACATCATTGATACGAACAGGGTAAAGGTTGTTATTAATGCAATCTCCATTCGTTGGGGTTAACATGTACCTCGTGATTGTTTCGTGTTGTCATTATGTGGGAAATGAATTTTGGATATCATATATTATATATATATTGTATTTAAGTTGATTTATTTTCAGTACACATAGTTGATCTATTTTATTAAGAAAAATATCTTTTTAAGGGACTCTTTAATTAAAACAACATTTTAACTATTTTAATGATTTATTATTCTACATCATTCTCATTAATGTCAATTTTTTTAAATGGGTTTTAAGGATATATTTATATAGACATTACTGTTCTAAAATATTATTTCTTTTAAATAGTTTCAATGTGTTATGGGAAACTTTGATTCAAAAATATTCTTTTAAAATGATTTAAATGTTGTTTAAAACAGAATTTATTTTTTCATTAACGTAAAATGTATTAATTTTTTAAAATAGAAATAATGAATATTATATCTCTATTTTAAGTAGTGTTAATGTTATTTTTTTAATAACTTCATAATTTTAAACTTCTAATTTCAAATAATGTGTTTTCATTTATGAGTGTGTAGATCTGTATAAATTAATGGTGGTTTCAAAGTGGAAAGGTTGTTTTTTATTTTATGCTTCCTTTATGTGTTATGATTAAGTTATGTTTATTGGGAATTTATTTTATATATTGGGGGTTCTATGATAAAATATGGGTAGGTGATCTTGTGATTTCTCTAAAATAAAATGTGTAATGAGATAGAGTTAAACGTTAGGGTTTTTTCAAAGTTATTTAGTGAAAAGACTATGATGGGAATTCCAGACATAACCACTCTGGTTACACCATATATAGCTATAAACGATACATTGTAATTATGATTTGGATTCCTCGTGTTGTGTTTATGATATATGATTTATAAGACAAATATTTAGGAAACTTATGATTTTACGAGGTATGTTTTTATGTGTGAAAAGTGTAATTTTATGAAAAAAAAAAATAATGATTTTGAAAAAATATAGGCCTAATGGTTGCATTCCTTATTTTATATCCCTTACTGAGCTTTTTATGCTCATCTGAGTTTAATGAATTTTTTACCAAAAAATTATTGATAGTTAAGACAAATTATGAAATCATGTTGAATGTTTTGAAGTATTTTTTCAAGGAAAATAATTCATGTTTCACTTTAAAATGTTTTAAATTATAAAAAAATTGATTTTATATAGACTTTTCTACTTATTCATATATTAAATGTTATGTAATAGTAATGGATTAATTATCCAAAACACTAAAAGAAAAATCACACTTAATGTGAATTATAAACTAAACTCAATTTTATGTTACATTTAAGGTTGTGTCTTTATTGGGGTCACCTGTCATAATCTATAATTCTAAACTTACATATCATGAAAAAATAATATTTCAATTGTTGAACATAAATCTCTTGAAAAAAACTTTTTAACCCATAAGCAATGAAAATTCCATTTTTTCAGGAAATGAAAAATTTCACATTTATTTTGAAAACTCATTAAAATGAAAAAAAATCATAATAAAATGTGAATTTAATCAATATTTTAAAATAATAGAAATTATTAATATCTTTCATTATAATTAATAATGTAAATCTTGGTGGGATATAATTATCATGTAGTATATGTAAAAAACATTATTTTTTAACTTTGGGAAAAAGGTCAAAAATCAACTTGTAATGAAAATGTTAACAATATTATTTTTTAAATATGTTAAAATAAGTCATATATGGTTAAAATTTTAATTTCATAGACTTTATAACATAAACAATAACATTATTTATATATTTTTCTTTACATGGAATTAAGGGATAAATATTTGAATTGGAAACATTAAAACAAGGTTATAAATAAAATTCCCTTTAGAATTTCATAACTATTTTATAAACGGATATTCATGAATTGAAAATGAAATGTACTGTAAATAATTTTTTTTAATTTCAAGGTTCCATAAATTTATATGCAACTTCATATGTCACACAAAATTAATCATGTGGGCCAAAAGGCCTAAGTCTGAATGAACTAAAATTGAGATGAGAAATCTCTTACCTCATCTTCCATGATATGACTTATGTTCTATATTACTATAATAAATAAGATATATTAATTATTTAATTGATTAATATCCTTTATTTTTTTATAAACATATCAAAATAATTTTTATCTAAATTATAATTATGTCTTTTGTAGTCACTAAATCGATTATGTTCGTGTCAGATGTTTGATTTATAATCCCAGAAACAACATCGATAGTTTGAACAAGGATAAAAGAATTATTTTCCGTTAAAGTATATAATATTAATAATTATATAATATTAATTATTAATTATTAAATAATATTTTATAATCATCCATGAATGTGGTTCCTGAAATTTGAATCACATCTCTTCAGAGAGGAGACATTCTAGTCATTCTCAAGAATGACATTTATTGTTTTTAAAGGGTGAAAAAGTAATAATGTAAGTAATAAATTATATAAATAGAACAATAATTATTTCATTAATATTATATAAATTTATTAAATCCATAATATTAACCATCTATTTTATGTGGTCATGAAAAACGAAACACATCAATTAGTAGAGGTGGTAGTCCACAAGTATGCACAAGCAATGTTTTAATTTCCCATTGTACTGAAAAAATAATGATAAATGGTTCTTCCGTAATCATTATAATATTTTATTTAACTTAATATAACCCTATTGTAATTCTACCCTTTACCAATGGTTCAGAACTGTTGGTAGGGGATTGGAAACCATTGGTATATTATATACCGACGGTTTACCTAACTGTGGCCAAGTACGCCGTGGGTAAGAGCTAATACCGATGGTTATGTGTAAGCCGTTGTTGTATGTGTTAATGTAAGATATACCCCAACATTTTTATAAAACGTTGGTTTATGTTACCCTTATACCATTGGTTTTAAACTGATGGTATATAGTGTACAATATACATCCAAAGTATATACAAATTGTTTTAAAACCATTGGTACAAGTTTATAACAATAGTTATAACAAAGTTGTTGGTATAATATACATCAATGGGCTATGTCAACAGTTTTGATAACCATTGGTATACATATGCTGCCGCTCCACATCAGTAGTAGCCACCTCCAACATGAAACCTGCAACTCAGGACCTCGAAGAACACATACACCCAGAATCCAAAAGGCTACATGTGATGTTTAAAATTCATCTATAATTTAGAAATTTATAAATTTAAAATTCAATCCACACTCAAACCACAACACAAGAGGAAAATCCAGAATCCAATTCATCCACAATCCAATACATTCATGTTTTTAATGAAACAACACCCATAACACAAATAGAAAATTGAAACACAATACATCTAGAATCCAATACACATAACAGTATTTAAAATTCAGAATTCATTACCAATACAACCAGAATCCAATTCATCCAGAATTCAGAAATTGAGAATTTTAATGCTATAACACCCATAACAGCATTCATATTTTATAATTAACTCCTCAATCAAACCAAAACACCAATACAACCAAGAGAAATAACCTATATGTTATAGGAAGAACATGGGATGTTTACTCATAGTCTTGGGTTGACTATATTAATACCAACAGAAAAGCGTGGATAGAGTGGATAAGGATCATGATACCCATAAGATAAACAATGGTATGGGTCATGTTATTAGACCTAGGATGAGTTATAGGAAGCTAATGTGAATTTTATATTTCTCTAATGACTTTGTATCCATGTGTAAATGGTTCCTGATGTGTTAGTGGGAAACATTGGGAAATCTCGATATATGAGATGGGTTACAAGATTAGCATACATTTTTTTCATAGACTTTTCAATTGGAATAAGGGTGTATATGTCTAATTGTAATTTTGACTCCGGAGTGTGATGTGAGATGAAACCCCATTTAGGTTAGTGGGTGTGATTATTCAATTTTGTCTTTGGTATTGGGTTCCCAAATGGACTTCGGTTTGGTGCAGAAACCCACAGTTTGAGGATGGGATTGGCATATTAAATTTCATGTCTTTTAGAATAGTGGTTGGAGTTACTCACATGAGAAGTGGATTGTGTGCGACTGGACCATGGATCAGTATTCTAATGTATCAACACAATCCAAATATGTTTGGTTGGTTTTCCGTATGCAAGTTTTTGTTTTCACTTAAAATCCGTCCAATTTCAAATTAATGTGAGACAGTTTGAGTGGTACTAGCCACACCCTACCTCAGATTTAGGTGGGGTTGACTTGTACACATCACAAATGACCCATGGATCATTCTCATAATGTATAAATAGAATTTGAATGAGTTTGGATAGTTTTTTGTATTCCAGTTATTGTTTTCACATAAAATGTTGTCCATTTCAAATAAAAGCGAGTCACTTTGAGTGGTACTGGCCACATCGTGCCTCATATTGAGATAGGGTTGACTCATAAACATCCCAAATGACCAATTAATCCATTTTAATATGTATCAACACAATCAGAATACATTTGGTTGGTTTTACGAATGTCTGTTGTTTTTACATAAAATAGTGTCTATTTTAGAAAAAAGAGAGACACTTTGAGTGATACCAGCCACACCATACCATGGATTGAGCTATGTTGACTCGTACACGTCCAAAATCACCCACTGTTGATTTTCGTAAAGTATCAACACAATCATAAAGCGTTTGGTCATGTTTATGTATGCAAGTTGTTGTTTTCACTTATTATCCAATCCCTTTCAAGTAAAAGTTAGATAGTTTGAGTGGTAACTACCACACCATGCCTAGTATTGAGGCTTCATTGACTCATACACGTCAAAAATCACCCATGGACCATTTTCCTAAAGTATCAATAGAATTAAAATGCATTTGGTCTGTTTTCTGTATGCATGTTGTTATTTTCACTTAAAATGTTGTCCATTTCAAATAATAGTGAGACAAATTGAGTGGTAACAGCTGCAAAATCCCTCATATTGAGATAGGGTTGCCTCATACATATCAAAAATGACCCATGGATCATATTCCATAAGTATAAAAACAATCATAATACATTTGGTCATCTTTCCGAATGTCTGTTGTTTTTACATAAAACATTGTCCATTTTAAACAAAAGAGTGAAAATTTAAGTGATACCGGCCACACCATGCCTCGGATTGAGGTTCGGTTGACTCATACACATCACTAATGACCCATGGATCATTTTCCAAATGTATCAATAGAATCCAAAGCATTTAGTCAGTTTTCCGTATGCAAGTTGTTGTTTTCACTTAAAATCATGTCCATTTCAAATAAATATAAGACAGTTTGAGTGGTACTGGCCAAAACATGCCTTGGAATGAGGAGGTGTTGAAACTTAAATATCATGATTTTCTCATGGATAGTTTTCCTAAATTATCAACAGAATTCGAATGCATTCGGTCAGCTGTCCATATGCATGTTGTTGTTTTCACATAAAATCCATTTCATTTCAAATATAAGTGAGAAATTTTGAGTGGTATCGGCCACACCATGCCTCTTATTTAAGCAAGGTTGACTAGTACACATCAAAAATGACCCATGGATTGTTTTTTTGAATGTATAAATATAATCCAAATGTGTTTGGTCGGTTTTCGGTATGAAATTTTTTGTTTTGACTTAAAATCATGTCCATTTCAAATTAAAGTGAGATAGATTGAGTGGTATCGGCGACAGCGTGCCTCGTATTGTGGCGGGGATGAATTATACACATCTAAAATGACCCATGGATCATTTTCCTAAAGTATCAACTAAATTTTAATGCATTTGGTTCATCTTCCATATGCAGGTTGTTCTTTTCACTTAAAATGATGCACAGTTAAAATAAAAGTGAGACACATTGAGTGATACCAGCCACACTGTGCCTCGAATTGAGGAAAGGTTGTCTTTTACACGTCAAAAAATGACCCATGGATCATTTTCTTAAAGTATCAATACAATCATAATGTGTTTGGATGGTTTTTCGCATGCAAGTTTTTGTTATCACATAAAATCCTATCCATTCAAAATAAAATTGATATAGTTGAAGTGGTACCGGACACACCGTGCATCAGATTGCGACATTGTTTACTATTACACATCAAAAATGACCCAGCGATCATTTTTCTATTGTATCAACAGAATCCAAATGCGTTTGGATGGTTTTCCATAAGCAAGTTGTTGTTTTCACTTAAAATGTTGTCTGTTTAAAATAAAAGTGAGACACTTTGAGTATCAATTGCCACACCGTCCCTGGAATTGAGATGGGGTTTACCCATACATGTCACAAATAACCCATGGATCGTTTTTTTAAATTATCAACACATTCAATTTATGTTTGCTCATTTTTCTGAATGCCTGTTGTTTTTATATAAAGTAGTGTCTATTTTAATCAAAAGAGAAACACTTTGAGAGATATCGTCCACATTGTGCCTCATATTTAGGAGGAGTTGACTTTTACACATAAAAAATGACCCATGGTTCATTTTCTGGAAGTATCAATACAATCAGAAAGTGTTTTGTTGTTTTTCCATGTGCAAGTTATTGTTTTCACTTAAAATTTTGTCCATTTAAAATAAAAGTTTTTCAGTTTGAGTGGAACCAGC
Source organism: Viscum album (assembly GCA_963277665.1). Lineage (NCBI taxonomy): Eukaryota > Viridiplantae > Streptophyta > Magnoliopsida > Santalales > Viscaceae > Viscum > Viscum album. The sequence goes on along the minus strand of OY728165.1, from coordinate 61,514,782 downwards.
CACACCATGCCTCATATTGAAGTGAGGTTAACTCGTACATGTCAGAAATGATCCATGGATCATTTTCCTAATGTATAAATAGAATCCTAATGTGTTTGGCCAGTTTTCTACATGCAAGTTGTTGTTTTGAATTAAAATCTTTTCCATTTCAAATAATTGTGTGACCGTTTTTGTGGTACCAGCCAAACCATGCCTCAGATTGAGGCGATATTGACTCTTTCATTTCACAAATGACCCATGGATTGTAGTCTTAAATTATCAAGAGAATCTGAAAGATTTTGTTTGGTTTTACATATGCATGTGGTTCTTTTCACATAAAATGTTGTCCATTTTAAACAAAAGTGAGACACTTGGAGTGATACCGGCCACACCATGCCACATATTGGGGAACAGATTACTCATACAGGTCATAAATGACCCATGGATCATTTTATTGATGTATTAGTACAACCAGAATCATTTGGTCAGGTTTTCATATACATTTTGTTGTTTTCACTTAAAATATTATCCATTTCAAATAAAAGTGAGACAATTTGAGTGGTATCGGCCACACCATTCCTCGGATTGATGTAGAGATGACTCTTACATGACACAAACTACAAATTGATCATTTTCATATGTATCAATATAATTTTGAATACATTTTTTCCGTTTCTCATATGAAAGTTGTTGTTTTCACTTAAACTTTTTTCCATTTCAAATAATAGTGAGACACTTTGCGTTGTAACAGCCACACCATCCCTCAGATTGAGATGGGGTTGACTCGTACACATCGAAAATGTCCCATGTATCCTTGTGATAAGGTATCATCACTATCAGAATTAGTTTGGTGGGGTTTCTGAATGTCTGTTATTTTTACATAAAACATTGTCCACTTTAAACAAAAGAGAGACACTTTTAGTGATACCGACCACACTGTTCCTAGTATTGAGGCATGGTTGACTCATTCACGTCATAAATGACCCATGGATCATTTTCTCGAAGTATAAATACAATCAGAAATAATTTGGTGGGTTTTTGTATGTAAGTTGTTGTTTTCACTTAAAATCAGGTCCATTTCAAATTAATGCAAGACATGTTGAGTGGAACTGGCCACACCATGCCTTATATTGATGTGGGGTTGACTCGTATACGTCAAAAATGACCATGGATCATTTCCCTAAATTATCAATATAATCCTAATGTGTTTGGTTAGTTTTCCGTATGCAAGTTGTTGTTTTCACTTAAAATATTGTCAATTTCAAATAGATGTGAGACAGTTTGAGTGGTACTGGCCATACCGTACCTCGGATTAAGGTGTGGTTGACTTGTACATGTCACAAATGATCCATGTATCGTTTTCGAAATTTACAAAATAGAACTTGAATGCGTTTGTTCAGTTTTCTATATGCCATTTGTTTTTTCACCTAAAATGTTGTCCAATTCAAATAAAAGTGAGACACTTTTTGTTGTACCGGCCACATAGTTCCTCAGATTGAGACTATGTTAAGTCGTACACGTCATAAATGACCCATGGATCCTTTTTCTAATGTATCAATACAATCAGAAAGCATTTTATTGGTTTTCTGAATGTCTGTTGTTTTTAAATAAAATCTTCTCCATGCTTTCTCTTTTCGATTAGTTTTTTCACTCTTCTCTCATCGACTTCAAAATCTATAAGACCCTCTTTTATATTTGGATTTTGGGTGAATCTTGAAGAGAGCTTTGATTGGGATCCAAGATGCCGAATTAAGAGTGATATTCTCTCCAGAATCAAGGTAGGTGGTCGGTTCTTAGTACCGAAGTAATAGTAATAGAATGTTAATTAGATTGGGATTTAGGGAGAATCTTGAAGATATAATAGATTGGGAAAAGTGACCTTATTGATGTAGTGATTGGTGTGATGATGTTGGTTATACATAGTTGTGTGAGGTTCGTAGTAGATGATGGGGATATATGTGGAAGATGTTATGCATGCTAGGAGGATGGTGGGGGGGGGGGCTGTCCAGGGTCCAGGAAGAAGGGGGTTTTCTGGGGTCCATGAAGGATGGTGGGGGGATATTCGGGGGCTATCTGGGGGATGGTTCGGGGTCCAGGGAGGAGGGTGGCGGGCTGTCCGGGGTCTAGGGAGGTGGGTGGTGGGCTGTACGGGGCCAATGGAGAAGGGGTGGGGGTGGGGCTGTCCGGGGTCCAGGGAAGAAGGTGGGGGGATATCCGGGTGGCTCTCTGGGGTCCAGGGATAGTTGTTGGGGGGGGGGGGTGTTCAGGGGGTTGTTCGGCTTTCAGGGAGGATGGTCGGGGTCTGTCTGGGGGACTGTCTAGGGGGGCTGTCCGGGGGGGCTATCTGGGGTCCAGGGAGGAGGGTGGGGGGCTATCTGGGGGGTTGTCCCAGGTTCATGGGATGTTATTTAAATATTTTCTAGGAAAATTATTTCAAGGTTAAAAAAATTTCATTATATGAACATCAAATCAGACAACCAATTTTCTAAATTTTATTAAAAATTTACAAATTCATTAAAATAGGGGGATTTCATAGAAAATAATAAAATCAAGTTTTATTATTTATAGACAAAAAATAAAGATAATTTGGCCTACCTAATCACACATATATTCAGGAATAAAAAATCAATAAACATCAAAGGTTAGTAATTAAAGTAAAAAATGTAATGGATCAATCTGTCCCTCATCACCATCATTATCATCACTATCATCCTCACCCGCATCCTCATCATCATTGTTATCCCCATAATCATCCCCACCCTCCTCCTCACCCTCATACTCAGCTTCAACCTCCTCATCGCCCTCATCCTCCCCCTCAGCCTTCTCCTCGCCCTCCTCCTTCACCTTAGCCTCCTCCTCACCATCCTCCTCCTCTACCTCGACCTCCTCCTCTCCATCATCTCATACACCACTTGAACTTCCACCAGGTGCAAAATATATTGAACACATCGATTACATATATTCCTCACAAGGAGTGCATGCCTATGGTGGATTTGTTAAACGTAAAACTTCCATCTGTTTCATAAATGCAGTGTTTTCCATAGAAGACTGTGCTTCCATCTCAATGGCCCTTTTTTAGCCCGTTCCTCCAGTTCCTTAACCCGCAGAAACTTAGTGTCACTACAACTCTTGCCCGAGGAGGGACAATACCTCGTCGGAGCTATACTCTTCATAGGCTACAACGTACTCTACCAGGGTGCTCCTCTCCCAACACCTGATGTAAGTGATCATTTGGCCCAAAATTGTCAGGTTCCTAGGAATCAAGGGCATCTAAAGTATCCAGTTACAAATATTAATATATTATTAAGCTACAAAATAGATATTAAAATATTAAATCTACAAATAAAAACATACAATCAGCTACTGAGTCATTTCATTAACCACACTTCCATCTTTATTCTTTCTACTCAAGAGAAATAGTTTTTCTTCTGGCACACGTCCTTTTATATTTAATTTATGCCTCTACAATGACATTGAATGTTGGACATATTTTATCCAACTCACACAAAATTAATGGGGCATTTATTGAGATTTTTTTCAAGAAAGACTTGGAAAACTTCTTGACACAAAGTTCTCTAAACAAATGGCACAACCAAATAACAGTCTCCCTTACATTATTGGACAAAAGATGATGGATTGATATTAGAATAAACTCATGTAGAAGAATGTGATAATCATGAGTCTTCAATGATTTTAGCTTCAACTCTCAACTGTTGACCTGTTTAGATATATTTCTTGAATAGCCATAAAAAACATTAACAGTCTCTAATACATCTAGAATTTTTTTTTTCATAGGTGTCATCACATAAGAAGCACATGAAACATTCTGTTTATTTTCATTGATACATACAAGATTCTATTCTGGTCTAATTCCCTAATCCACCATGTCACACTGAGACTATAAATCACCTTTTATATTTCTATTAACATTAAGAAGTATCGAAAGCAACATTTCAAATATATTATTTTCAATGTGCATTAATTCCATGAAATGACGTAAAAAATTGGTTGACCAATAAGGAAAATAAAAAAAGATATTCTTCTTCCTCCAATTGTAACAGGTTTCAGTGGAAACATTCTTTTTCTTTAAAGATTTCATTTGACCCTTTACAAATGAAAAACTAAAATCTTTCAATTCATTAAGCACATCAGTTTCAGACATACACTAAGGAGGATCATCGGTCTCCATGGTATTATCAAATCATTGATGATTATTTCTATATGAATGGTACATTGGAATGAATCATATATGTCCCATAAAACTAAAAGTACAATGATGTTTTAGTCTTCTGGATCATTTATTCTTCAAACAAACAGGACATGATAGTTTTCCTATCGTGCACCATCAAAACATCAATGCATAATCTTGAAAATCAGTGATCATCTACACGAGCACAGTACACATCTGAATTATGTCTGTTGAATATGAATTGTATTTTCACACACCTTCAACCAAATAAAGTTTCAACTCTTTTATTAATGGATACATGTATACATCAATATAAATGCAAGGATCAGAAGGCCCATATATATGTATAGTCATGAAAGTGAAATGTTTTTCCACACACAACCATGGAGGAATATTATAAATGTGTATAAAACCGGGTCATGTGATTGAGGTGTAAGCATCTTCTTAAATGGATTACAACATTCTCATTAAATACCTAGCCTCACATTAAACACATCAGCTGCAAAATTGGGATATCGAGCATCAAATCTCTCCCATGAAAATCCATCTGCAGCGTGAAAGACCTCTTCAATAGTCTTCTTTCTCTCGGTATCATTCCCTCTAAATTTCATTGATATTTCATTATACATAAAATGATTATAGAGTCTGGGGATCAATTTAATATGCCACATTAGATTCATTGGAATGTGGGATGGTGTTCCGTATAATTTTGACTTCTAGAAGGATGTGCCACATTTTATACAATCATTTAATTCAGAGGTTTCATCCCATAATAAACTCCAATTTTTTGGGAAAGCATGAATTTTGATTCTAGAAAATCCATGTTCCTCAACTAATTTCCATTTTATATAGTTGTTTGAGGGAATATCTACATAATCTGAAAGTAAATCCTTCAATAAGGAAAAAATTGAAATTGATTGATGTATTAGAAATCCGATACAATGTTTTCGGATGAAACAATTTGATTAAAAATACCATCTTTTTTATTTTATAACACTCTTTATATATTGGATTCGTGGCAGCATCAGTCAATTTTTTCACCTTGAAAATATCATCATTTTCATTAGATACATCATCTGTCCTCACATCGAATTCTTATTTAATCTAAATCCTTTCTTTTTCTTGATGACTAATAAATGGAAACCGGTCATCAAACAAATTCTCAAGTCCAATCCTTTCATTTCGATCATTAGTAATTTTAGCTTTCATTTTCACCTCATTGTGGTACAACACATAGTAGTTTTCATGAAAACGATATTTGGTTATGTGGTAGCAAGCTTATTATTGGCTCAATCAAGGTCTACCAACACAATTTTAACATGGGTAGTGTATGCAACAACTATTTAAAGCATTATGAAATGAAAAATTTAAAAATATATTCAAAATGTTTTGAAAATTACTTGATATCTGACCAGTTTCATACAGCCAACTTCTATCCATTCTGTAAAAAGAATTTTTATAACTCATTTTGTCATAAGTAATTAAATAAGATTTATTTTTAATCGAATATATATTTAAGTAAACTATAAACGAATGAGTTTCTTGTTGATGTAGTGAAATATTAAAACAATGTAAAGATATAATAATTAATTTAGTTACTTGTGCCTAAATTAAATGGGAGATTTGTTTTTAATATTTTTCATTTATCACATTCTAAGAAGACACTATAGACATAATAAAACATTATTCAAGAGATTAAAAAGTGAAGTCTTTTAATAAATGATGCAGAATGTGTAAAGAGAGTTTTTTAAATAAGTTATTGATGATAAAATATGTAAATATTATTAGAATTTAAAACATTTCGTAACACTTAAACTAATGTCCAAAGAATGTACCATTTAACCCCACTAAGAAAAGGGAAAACACCTAATATTAGTGGATATGAAGACATCAGATAAAGTTGATTCATATAATCATTTCACTTGAATTGTAAAATGAAAATATAAAACAAATCAAACTACACTAATTGGTTATGTCATGAAGAACACGTCACCACCTGGTTTTAGTCAAATCAAAATAGAAAAAAATAACAATAGATTTGAAACATTAAAACTAAGGTAAGCCATAAAAATTTGGAGTGTAGAACTTAAAAAATTATGGACTTCAGATGGATTTATTGGTTGGAAGGAGTTCCCCTCCTATGTAAAGAGAGAGGCCTCTAGTTTAGAATTCATGGGGGACTTCCTGAAGTCTTCATAGATTATAATCAATATGAATCCAAGGTATATTTCCCTAGTGTATTCTCAATAAAATCATCATGAATCGAAGGGGGTTTCCAAATGGAATTAAAATATATTTATTTAACAAGAATCCTTGGTTGGTTTCTTCAAGGAATTCCAAATCATAAATCTAATAACAAGTACTCAAAATTTAAATTAAAATTTATTTATATTCATTTTCAATAGGTCTCATATATGAGGTACATTCCTCAGGTCCCATTATGTGTTATAGGTATCCAAAATAATTCATTAATGTTCAAAAACCCATTCATGGAACCCCTATGGTCATACCATTCATTACCCAATTAGTTCTCCAAGTGAATCAGACCCCATGGGTGGATAATGTGTAGGCTTCTACACAAATAGTTTGTTTATGGATCATAACGATGTTTAATTTCATAAATTATATACAGAAACAATTATTTTTAAATTTGAGATTAATAATAATGTTTTTCAATGATACTTAACTTCATAAAAGAACACAAAATAGTGATAATTTTAAGGGATAGTTTATAACCTATTTTCTATATATTCACAAACATCTACCAATAAAGTATTAATCATTGATTCAATATCAAATAGTGTGAATAATAAAATTTTAAAAAGTCCCTAGAAATACTGAATAATGGCAGTGATCTTTCTAGATAGTGAAATAAATGGAGAAAGGTTCAGAATAAAAGGATATATTTATAACTAGCTCTAGGGGGTGGGTGTTGTCCAAGTGGGTGGAGTGGTGTCCAGGGGGGTTTTCCAAGGGGGTGGGAGGGCTGTCCAGGGGGTTGGGTGGTATCCAGGGGGGGATGTCCAAGGGGGTGGGGTGGTGTCTAGCGGGGGTTGTCCAAGGGGGTGGGTCTATCTAGGTGGGGTAGTCCAGGGTGGGGTGGGGATGTCCAGGGGGGCTGTCCATGGGGGTGGGAGGGCTATCAAGGGGGGTGGGGTGGTGCCCAGGGGGTTTGTCTGGGGGTGGGGGCTATCCAGGGGGTGGGGTGGTGTGTTGTTTAGGGGGCCTATCTAGGGGGGACATTCCAAGGTGGTGTGGTGGTGTCCATGGGGGATTTCCAAGGGTGTGGGGGTGTCCATGGGGTGGGGGTGTCTAAGGAATGGGGTGGTGTCCATGGAGGTTGTCCAAGGGTGGTGGGGGTAGACTACTCCACCCCTTGACAGCCCACACCCCATCCTATTTGATATTTGTATAAGTAAATCATTATCAATATTCATATCTCATCCAACCATATACCATACCACCCATGGAATACCCTATAACTCAGAAATAACCAAATGTTATACACAATGCCATAGGTCATAATTGATATATGGCCAATCTCATCAGCCACCCTCATCCACATCCCAGCATGACATCCCTCTAGGTTCTACAGATACCCCATAGGCCACCAGGAACTGAAATAACAATTTCCAACATACCCAACTCACTCAATAATATAACCTCAAAGTGTCACTTGGACCATTATCCCTTTCAAACACATTCCAAGTACTAAATGAATAAAAAAACAAAGGATTTCACCATATACCTTCTTATGAAGATGTGTCACTACAAAAGGTCTACCAAAACAAAATCGCACCAAGACAACATCTTACATTTATCAATAAAGTCAGGAAGATAAATAATACAAATAAATGAAATAGGTTACCACATTATACATGAAATCGATGAATCATATTTCTTCTACACTATACATGAAACACTAAATTAATTATGCCACCAAAACCATTAATAATTGAGATAACATAACCCATAAAAAACATAACCACAATTAGTCAACACCTCAAATGGGTTTTCACTATCCATAAGGCATACTAGAATCCCTTACTGTACAAATTGAACGTATTCTACTAGAATTAACTTCTACCAAGGTCCCCCATGCCATTAACTAATATAAAACCTCACTCTCATGATTAGCTCTGGTAGATGGGTATTGTGGAAAGGTAACAAGATTGGAGAAATGGAAATACAGAAACATGTAGAGAACGCCTATCTCGTTTAAGAAAAATCAAAATAGATAACAAACAAAAATAGATTCCCACTTACAGAATAGAAGTGTATAAGTAATGAATTACCTGATTTCAGAGAGAGCTTCAAGAGATTCCTTGGGGTGAAGAGAGAGCATCAGTAGTGATTAGGTTTGATGCAATCGAGCATAGGTATCCTAGAAGTGCTACTATTGGTGGGGGGGGGGGGAAACCTTCCCAACATTTTGTTAAAACCATTGGGAAATATTATATTTACCAACATTTTTTAAAAACCATTGGTATATATATATATATATATATATATTCTAAGATTTTCCCAGCACTTTGAATAAACCGTTTGGAAAATCTAATTCTCATCCAATTATCCCAATGGTTTGAAGAAACCATTGGGAAAAATTAAGTATACCAATGATTTATTCAAATAGTTTTTATACAAGTGTTGGGAAAACACAATTTTCTAGTGCTGTAATTTTGTCATATATCATCATTTTTATTATATAATTAAACAAGGTAGAAGAATAAATAAAATGAATAATATCATTTTAGAATTTTATATCATCATTGGGAATCCTACTTTGGGTTGCACCTTCTACGTTTGTAAAAAACTATTTGGGAAGCCCAAAAGAACATAGAGAAATGGAATAAACCTATGTAGGTTTTGTATTGTATATTTGAAGAGATGGAGTGGTGAAATTTTACAAATAAAAGAGAAGATAAGTATCCCTTTATAAGTGAGTGGAATGACACCATACAAATTACATAAAACGTTTCTATATAAAATATATTATGATCATGTAATGTGGAAACAGAAGGACATGATATCCATGTTAGTACATGATAATGTCAAAATTCATTAAATTAATAAAATTTATGCATATTTATTTTTCATTTCAAATAGTATACTTTGGTTTATACCCCTCACTCACCCTTTTTATGATTAATCAAGGTAACAATTTTTCCATTCTTAAATGGTTAAAAATTTACATCTATGGATGAAAGTGGATAAAAATTGTTTCTAATTTATGTTTAATAATATATAATACCCGACTAAACATATTTTAATATATAAATATTTTTGAATTTTTTAGTAAAATATTTTTATTATGAAATATCATTAACGGAAAGGGAGAGATATAAACCCCAGTAAGGGAAAAACATAGAATAATACAAGGAATACAATACATGTTAAAAAATAGGCATATCAATGGAGAAAAATATAATCATGAAAATAGAGGCATGATAAAGCAAGATAGTCCTAACATGGAAATGAGGCAATAACATTTAACCTGGAATTTTCATGAGCCATGGATCATTGCACATGGAGAATGAGTAAACCCTAATTGCACCCAAAGCATGAGTAAAACCTCATTTAACTTGAATTAGAATTAGTAAAAACCCATTGCACTTGACGTATCATGATACTATACTTTACCCATACCATTGGAGAGCAATCTGGGCGCACCCTTCTTCAAAATTTCAATTCATGCATAAGTGTGCCACATGGATTATAAAAAATGGATTCCTAAAACATCATCATTTATTCCATGATAAAGGAATTTGTAATTAATATATGAAACAATATAATCAATAATTAAATTTCCATAAAGTTGAATACCCTTGATAGAGAAATTGGAATGGTATTCACTACACAATGATTTTTGCTTGGAAAATCGAAGTGCAATTTCAGTAGCGTAACGACGTTACAATAGAAAACATAAAAAAGGTTGATGAGAGAGAAAGGGGTGTATCATCATATTTAAATTAAATGGATAGTAAGGGGTCATATAGATACACATCCCAACAAGAAAATTGAATTTAGATGCATAATACAAGTGAATTACTTGTATGTAAAAGAGGAGAGACAAATCCCTCATGGAATTTCGACATGGTAACGGGTGTACAATGGAGGCATTAATGAAAGATAAAGGGTTTTACCATTATCCAAAAACAAATAGGGCAGTGTGGGGGAGATGCAAAATCATACCCCAACATTTTTAATTTAAAACAAAATGGCATAACAACTAAAAGAAAATTAGACAAACTGAGAAAGGAAGAAATCCCTAACTTGGAAATGTGATCGCAAAGGCATGGGAGATACTTGAGAGAGGCTTCTTGGGAGATCGGGGCACCATTTTTTTATTATAGGGCAATGAGGTCATGGGTTGGATGAACTCCAAAGGCTTTGATGGAAGAGGAAGTGGGAGCTTGGGTGGGATTATATAAGAAAAGAGATGAAATTCATTATTATTTATGTTCGGGTCACAACACATTAAACTAATAAATATCATAAACAAGCCCATGGATTTTTCCTGTGGTTTATTAAAAAAGGGAGTGGAAAAAATATTTTATAAGGCCAATGGCCTAAATTCTTAAAATAATAGGGTTGCTTATGTGGAGGTTAGTCACACTCTCAAGGAAAACAATTTTAAAAGGCAAAATGTTTTAAAAGTCTTGGGGGTCCACAAAAGCTCTGAAAAATAAATAAAACAAATAATAAATCAAATTATTTTAATGCTAAAAAAAATATTGTCCTAACATAAAGTTTACTGTATTTTATAACTTTTCTATTGGGTCATTATGATGTCATAAAAAACATTATATATTTAAATATTATTAAAATTTTACCCAAAAATTCGAATGTCCAAGAAAATTTGGAAAAATTCACCATTGGATAATTTGGAAGTGCAGATTTCAAAAATAATATCCATTTTATCTAAATATTTTATCAAATATTCGAATTTCATTTTTCAAATAAAAACCAACAGTTATAGAAAATTCAGGGGATCTAACTAAAACAGTTTTTAAACATTAATAAAAATTACAATTGCATTCATAAAATTTTATGATCATTTATATTTAATAAAAAGTAATTTAAAAATAATAATAATATTTTATTAAAATATTATTTAATTCAAAAATCCATTATTTCATCAAAATTGATTTCTTATTTGAATATTAACTGAAATTACTATTTGCTCTTTAAAAACTATTAAGAAATTAATAATCATACAATGAATGCACATTATTTATACAAAAATAATGTACATAGTCCTATTTCTAGGGTATTATTTCATAAACCCTTATAACACATCCAAATTATCATACAATGAATGTACATTATGAATTATGAAAAAATTGATGTCATATAGACTTTTCTACTTTTTTCATATATTAAATGTTATGTGATAGTAGTGGTCTAATTATCCAAAACACTAATATACAAATGATACTTAATGTGAATTATTAACTAAACTCAATTTTATTTAACATTTAAGCTTGTGCCTTTATAGCAATCACCTTCCATAATCTTTAAATCTAAACTAACATATCATGAACAACAAAAAATATTTCAATTTTGGAACATAAATCTCTTGAAAAAAACAATTTAACCCATAAGCAATGAACATTTCATTTTTTTCAGGAAAAGAAAAGATTCAAATTTCGTTTCAATACTCTTTAAAATGAAAAACATCCCAATAAAATGTGAATTTAATCTATATTATTAAAAATGAAATTAGTAATATTTTTATTTATAATTAATAACGTAAATCTTGAAGGGATAAGATTATCACGTAGTATATGTAAAAAACAATATTTTTTTCAATTTTGGAAAAGGCCAAAAATCAACATGTAAATAAAATGTTAGCAATATTATTTTATAAATATGTTATAATAAGTCAAATATGCTTAAAAATATAATTTCATAGACTATATTACATAAATAATAACATTATTCACATATTTTTCTTTACATGGAATTAAGGGATAAATATTTGAAATAGAAACATTAAAACATTGTTATAAATTAAAATTTCTCTCTGAATTTAATAACTATTATGAAAAAGGATATTAATGAATCGAAAATGAAATGGACTGTAAATTTTTTTTTTAATTTCAAGGTACCATAAATTTATATGCAATTTTATATGTCAGACAAAATTAAACATGTCGTCTTAAAGGAATAAGTCTCAATGGACTAAAATTGGGATGAGAAATATCTTACCTCATCTCCTAATATTCGACTTATGTTCTATATTACACGAATAATGAATATATATTAATTATTTAATTGATTCATGACCTTTAATTTTTAATAAACTTATCATAATATTTTTTATTTAAATTATAATTATGTCTTTTATAGTAAATAAATCGATTATGTTCATGTTAGATGTCTGATTTATAATCCCAGAAACAACATCGACAGTTTGAACAAGGATAATAGAATCATTTTCGATTAAAATATATAATATTATTAGTGATATAATTTAAATTATTACTTGTTAAACAATATTTTATAATCACCCATGAATGGGGTACTTGAAAAGTGAATCACATCTCTTTAGAGAGGCGACATTGTAGTCATTCTCACGAATGAAATTTACAGTTTTTAAAGGGTGAAAAAGTAATAAGGTAAGTAATAACTTATAATTATACAATAATAATTATTTCATTAATATTATATACATTTATTAAATCCACCATTTTAACCATCTATTTTAGGTGGTCATGAAAAATGAAACACATCACTTAGTAGAGGTGGTAGTCCACAAGTTTGAACAAGCAATGTTTTAATTTACCATGGTATTGAAAAAATAACGATAAATGGTTCTTCCATCATCATAATAATATTTTATTTTATTTAATATAACACTATTGGAATTCTACCCTTTAAAAATTGTTCAGCACCGTTGGTAAAAAACAAGAAACGGTTGGTATATTAAATACCAACGGTTTACCAAATCATGGCCAAGTAAGCTGTGGGAAAAGGATTATACAAACGGTTCTATGTAAGCCGTTGGTATATTTGTTAATGTAAGAGATATACCAACGTTTTAATAAACCATTGTTATATGTTACCCTTATACCAATGGTTTTAAACTGTTGGTATATAGTGTACAATATACATCCAAAGTATATTCCAACATTTTTTAAAACCTTTGGTACAAGTTTATACAAACATTTATAAAAAAACCGTTGGTATAATATACATCAATGGGATATATCGATATTTTTGATAACTGTTGGTATACATATTCTACAACTCCACAGTGGTAGTAGCAACCTCCAACTTGCAACCTCCAACTCAGGACCTCCAAGAACACATTCACCCCGAATCCACAAGGCTACATGGGATGTTTAAAATTCATCTAGAATTTAGAAATTTAGAAATTTAAAATTCCTTCCACACTCAAACCACAACCCAAGAGTAAAATTTAGAATAAAATACATCCACAATCCAATAATTCTGTAATTGAAATGCAATAACACCCATAACACCAAATGAAAATTAAAATCCAAAACATCCAGAATCCAATACACATAACAGTATTATAAATTTAGAATTCATTAATAATACAGCTAGAATCCAATTCATCTAGTATTATAAAATTGAGAATATAAAAGAAATAACACCCATAATAGTATTAAAAATTTATAATTAACTCCTCACTCATACCACAACACCAATACAAACAAGAGAAAAAACCTACATGTTATAGGAAGCAGATGTGATGTATTCTCATAGTCTTGGGTTGACTATCTTAAAACCAATAGAAAAAAATGGTTAGAGTGGATAAAGATCATGATAAACATAAGATTAACAATGTTAGGGGTCATGTTTTTAGACCTAGGAAGAGTTATATGATGCTCATGAGATGTTTATATTCAAATAATGACTGTGTATCCAGGTTTAAATGGTTCTTGATGTGTTAGTGGGAAACATTGGCCAATCTCGACATATAAGATGGGAAACCAAAATAGCCTACATGTTTTTCATAGAATTTTAAATTAGAATAAGGGGGTATATGGATAATTATAATTTGGACTCTAGAGAGTGATGTGAGATGAATCCCTATTTAGGGCAGTGATTTTGAATATTCAATTTTGTCTTCGGTATTGGGTTCCCAAAGGGACTTTGGTTTGGTCCTTGAACCCACTGTTTGAGGATGGGATTGGCATATTAAATGTCATGTGTTTTAAGAATTGGGTTGGAGTTCCTCACATTATAAGTGGCTTATGTGAGGCTGAACCATGGATCCTTGTGCTAATGTATCAATACAATCCAAATATGTTTGGTCGGTTTTTCGTATGCAAGTTGTTGTTTTCACTTAAAATTCAGCCCATTTTAAATTAATGTGAGATAGTTTGAGTGGTATCAGCCACAATCTAAGAAGGATTTAGCAGGGGTTGACTCGTACATGTCAAAAGTTACTCATGGATCATTTTCATAATGTATAAACAGAATTTGAATGAGTTTGGTCGGTTTTCTGTATGGTAGTTGTTGTTTTCACATAAAATGTTGTCCATTTCAAATAAATGAGAGACACATTGATTGTTTCTAGACACATCGTGCCTTGGAATGAGATATGGTTGTCTCATACACATCAAAAATGACCCATGGTTTATTGTTCAAATGTATCAACACAATCAGAATATGTTTGGTTGGTTTTTAGAATGTTTGTTGTTTTTACTTAAAACAGTGTCCATTTTAAACAAAAGTGAGACACTTTGAGTGATACCGGCCACACTGTGGCCTAGATTGAGCTGGGGTTGACACGTACACATTAAAAATCACCCAGGGATCATTCTCCTGACATATCAATAAAATCATAAAGTGATTGGTTGGTTTTCTATATGCAAGTTGTTGTTTTCACTTATAATCCAATCCATTTCAAATAATAGTTATATAGTTGGAGTGGTACCGGACAGACCATGATAAGGAATGAGGCTGTGTTTACTCGTACACATCAGAAATAACAAATTTATCATTTTACTAAAGTATCAATAGAATCCAAATTCGTCTGGTCATTTTTCTATATGGAAGTTGTTATTTTCACTTAAAATGTTGTCTATTTCAAATAAAAGTGAGAAAAATTGTGTGGTAACGACCACAAAATCACCCATATTGAGAAAGGGTTCACTAATACATATCAAAAATGACCCACGGATCATTATCGTTTAGTATATAAACAATCAGAATACATTCGGTCAGTTTTCCGAATGTCTGTTGTTTTTACTTAAAACAGTGTCCATTTTAAAGGAAAGAGAGACATTTTGAGTGATATCGGCCACACCATTCCTCGGATATAGGTGGGGTTGACTCATAAAGGTAAAAAATGACCCATGGGTAATTTTATTAATGTATCAATACAATCATAATGTTTTTGGTCGGTTTTTCATATGCAAGTTGTTGTTTTCACTTAAAATCCCGTCCATTTCCAATAATAGTGGGAGAGTTTGAGTGGTACCGGCCAAACCATGACTTTGATTGAGGTTGTGTTGAGACTTACAAGTCATGAATGACTCATCTATAGTTTTCAAAAATTATCAAATAAATTAAAATTCGTTTGGTCAGTTTTCCATATGCAAGTTGTTGTTTCCACTTAAAATCCTGTCCATTTCAGATATATGTGAGATAGTTTGAGTGGTACCGGCCACACCAAGCCTCAGATTGAAGCGAGGTTGACTAGTACACATCAAAAATGACCCATGGATTGTTTTACGAATGTATCAATAGAATCCAAATGTGTTTGGTCAGTTTTCCGTATGTAAGTTGTTGTTTTCACTTAAAGTCATATCCATTTCAGATAAAAGCAACATAGATTGAGTGGTACCGGCCACACAGTGCCTCAGAATGAGGCGGGGTTGAATTATACACATTGAAAATGTACCATGGATATATTTCCTAAATTATCAACTGAATTTCAATGCATTTGGTTCATTTTCCGTATGCTGGTTGTTCTTTTCACTTAAAATATTATCTAATTAAAATAAAAGTGAGACACTCTGAGTGATACCATCCACATTGTGCCTCTGATTGAGGAAAGGTTGACTTGTAAACGTCAAAAATGACCCATGGATCATTTTCATGATGTATCTATACAATCAGAAAGTGTTTGGTTGGTTTTTTGTATGCAAGTTTTTGTTTTCAGTTAAAATCATGTCAATTTCACATAAAAGTGATATAGTTGGAGTGGTATCGGCCACACCATGCCTTGGATTGAGGCAAAGTTTACTCTTACACATCAAAAATCACCCATCGATCGTTTTACTAATGTATCAAATGAATCCAAATGTGTTTGGTCGGTTATCCATAAGAAAGTTGTGGTTTTCAGTTAAAATGTTGTCTGTTTAAAATAAAAGTGAGAAAATTTGTGTTGTAATGGCCACACCGTCCATCAGATTGAGGCGTGGTTTACTCGTACACGTCACAAATAACCAAAAAATCATTTTACTAAAGTATCAACACATTAAAAATACGTTTGGTCAGTTTTCTGAATGTCTGTTGTTTTTACTTAATGTAGTGTTAATTTTAAACAAAAGTGGGACACTTTGAGAGATATCGGACACACCATGCCTCAGATTGAGGCATTGGTTACTTTTACACGTCATAAATGACCCATGCGTCATTTTCGTGGAGTATAAATTCAATTATAAAGTGTTTTGAATTTTTTTCCGTGTGCAAGTTGTTGTTTTCACTTAAAATCCTGTCCACTTCAATTTAAAGTGTGTCAGTTTGAGTGGTACCAGCTACACCATGCCTCAGATTGAGATGAGTTTGTCTCATACACATAAAAAATGATCCATTGATCGTTGTCCTAATTTATCAATAGAATCTGAATGCATTTGGCCGGTTTTACGAATGCACGTTGTTGTTTTCAATTAAGATCTTGTCCATTTTAAATAAATGTGAGATGATTTTAGTGGTACCGACCAAAACGTGCCTCAGATTGAGGCGTGGTTGACTCGTACATGTCACAATTGACCCATGGATTGTTTTCTTAAATTATCAATAGAATCTGAATACATTTGGTGGGTTTTTTATATGAATATTTTTTTTCACTTAAAATGTTTTTTATTTTAAATAAAAGTGAGACACATGGAGTTATACCGGCCACACTGTGCATTAGATTGGGGCACAAATTTCTTGTACACATTAAAAATGACCCATGGACTTTTTTTCTACATGTATCAATACAATAAAAAAGCATTTTTCCTTGTTTTCAAATGCAATTTGGTATTTTAACTTAAAATCATGTCTATTTCAAATAAAAGTGAGACATTTTGAGTGGTACCAGCCACACCATTCCTCGGATTGAGTAGGTGTTGACTTGTACATTTTAAAAACGACCCATTGATCATTTTCAGATGTATCAATAGAATATGAATACATTTGTTCGGTTTTTCGTATCCAAGTTGTTCTTTTCACTTAAAATTTTGTCCATTTCAAATAATAGTGAGACACTTTCAGTTGTAACCGCCACACCATCCATCAGATTGAGATGGTATTGACTCATACACATCAAAAATGACCATTGGATCCTTGTTCTATAGTATCAACACAATAATAATATGTTTTTTGTGTTCTCTGAATGTCTGTTGAATTTACATAAAAAATTTTCCATTTTAAACAAAAGGGAAAAACCTTAAGTGATACTGACCCCACCGTGCCTAGGATTGAGGCAAGGTTGACTCATAAACATAAAAAAATGACCCATGGATCATTTTCCTAAAGTATCAATACAATTAGAAAGCGTATGGTTGGTTTTTTGAATGTAAGTTGTTGTTTTCACTTAAAATCATGTCCATATCAAATAAATGTGAGACATATTTAGTGGTACCGGCCACACCAGGCCATGGATTGAGGTGGCATTGACTCATAAACGTCAAAAATGACCCATGGATCATTTCCCGAAATTACCAAAAGAATCATAATGTGTTTGGTCAGTTTTCTATATGCAAGTTGTTGTTTTCAATTAAAATATTTTCCATTTCAAATAAACGTGAGACAATTTGAGTGGTACCCGGCCACACCGTACATCGGATCGAGGTAGGTTTGACTTGTAAATATCACAAATGACCCATGGATCGTGTTCTTAATATATCAATATAAATTGAATAGGTTTGGTCTGTTTTCTATATGTCAGTTGTTTTTTTACTAAAAATGGTGTCAAATTAAAATAAAAGTGAGATACATTGAGTGGTACGAGCCACACCATGCCTCAAATTGAGACGAGATTGACTCATAC
Organism: Viscum album; assembly: GCA_963277665.1. Lineage (NCBI taxonomy): Eukaryota > Viridiplantae > Streptophyta > Magnoliopsida > Santalales > Viscaceae > Viscum > Viscum album. The sequence goes on along the minus strand of OY728165.1, from coordinate 61,496,375 downwards.
ACTTCACAAATGACCCATGAATTCTTTTTCTAGAGTATCAATACAATAAGAAATCAGTTGATTGGTTTTTTGAATGTATGATGTTTTTACATAAACTTTTCTCCAGGCCTAACCTTTTCAATTAGGGTTTTCACTTTTCTATAATCATATTTGGATGCTCTAAATCCATATTTTATATTGGGATTTATGGAGAATCATGAAGAGATCTTTTATTTGGATCCGAGATGCCGAATTAAGAGTGAGATTCTATCTACAATCAAGGTAGGTGGTTGATGCTTAGTACTGATGTAATACTAATGGAATGTTAATTAGATTGGGATTTAGTGGGAATCTTGAAGAGATAATAGATTGGGCATAGAGACTTTTTGATGTAGTGATTGGTGTGATGATGTTTGTTATACATAGTTTTGTGAGGTTCCTAGTGGAGGATGAGGATATATGTGGTGGATGTTATGCCTGGTAGGAAGAGGGTGGGGGTGGGGGCTGTCTAGGGTCAAGGAAGAAGGGGGTTTTCCAGGGTCCATGAAGGATGGTGGGGGGCTGTTCGAGGGGCTATCTGTGGGGTGGTTCGGGTTCCATGGAAGAGGGGGGTGTTGTGCGGGGTCTAGTGAGGAGGGTGGGGGCTCTCCCTGGTCATGGGAGAAGGGTGGGGGTGGGGCTTTCCAGGGTCCTGAAAGGAGGGTGAGGGGGGGATGTCCAGTGACCAAGGAGGAGGGTGGGGGGATTTCCGGGGGAAATACGGGTGGCTCTCTGGGGTCCAGGGAGGAGGGTGGGGGGGCTATCCGGGGGGCTATCCGAGGTTCATGGGATGGTATTTACATATTTTCTAAGAAACTTATTTCACTGTTAAAAAACAATTTCATTATATGAACTTAAAATCCGACAACCAATTTTCTAAATTTCACTAAAAAATTAAAATTTGATTAAAATAGGGGGATTTCATAGAAACTCATCAAATCATGTTTTATTATTTATAGATAAAAAATAAATATAATGTGACCTACATAATCACACATATATTCAGGCACAAAAAATAAATAAACATCAAAGGTTAGTAATATCAGTCAAAACTGTAATGGATCAATTTGTCCCTCATCACCATCACTATAATCACTATCATCTTCACCCTCACCCTCATCATCATCGTCATCCCCAAAATCATCCTCAGCCTCATCCTCGCCATCATACAAAGCCTCGGCCTCATCATCGCCCTCCTCCTCCACCTCAGCCTCCTTCTCACCCTCCTGCTTCACCTCAGCCTCCTCCTCACCATCCTCCTCTTCCGCCTCATCATCCTACCCTCCATCATCTCATCCACAACATTAAATTCTACCAGGTGGACCATATATTGAACGCATAGATTACATATATTCCTCGCCAGTAGTATATGTCTATGGTGTAAGTGTTGGACGTAAAGCTTCTATCTGTTTCATAAATGCAGTGTTTTCCATAGTAGAATGTGCTTCCATCTCTATGGACCTTTTTTAGCATGTTTCGCCAGTTCCTTAACCTTATGCATCTCAGTGGCACTAAAACATATACCTGAGGTGGGACAATACCTTATCGGAACTATTCTCTTCATAGACCTACAATGTACTCTACCAGGGTTGTCATCTCCCAACACCTGATGTAAGTTATTGCTTGGCCCAAAATTGTCAGGTTCATAGGAATCAAGGGCCTCTAAATTATCATGTTACAAATATGAAAATATTATTATGTTACAAAATAGAGATAACATTTTAAATCTCCAAAGAAAAACATTCAATCTGTTGTTGAGTCATTTCATTAACCACACTTCCATATTTCTTCTTTATACTCGAGCGAATCATTTTTTCATGAGGCACACATCCTTCTATATTCAATATAATCCTACACAATGACATTGAATGTTGGAAATATTTCATCCGACTCACACAATATTAATGGGGAATTGATCAACATTTTTTGCAAGAATGAATTGGACAACTTCTTAGCACAATGATCTCTAAAAAAATGGCACAACCAAATAACAGTCACCCTTAAATTATTGGACAAAAGATACTGGATTACTATTAGAATAAACACATGTAGAAGAATGTGATAATCCTGAGTCTTAAAATATTTTAGCTTCAACTCTCATCTGTTGACCCATTTAGATATGTTTCATGAATAGCCATCAGAAACTGTGATAGTCTCTAATACTTCCAGAAATTGTTTTTTTTTTCATAGGTGTCATCACATATGAAGCACATGAAACTTGCAATTTATTTTCACTAATACACACAGGATGCAATTATGGTCTGATGCCCCAATCCACCATGTCATGCTGAGACTGTTAATCACCTTTTTTTCTTTCCATTAACATTCAGAAGAATCAAAAGAAACCTTTCAAATATATTCTTTTCAATGTGAATTATGTCTAAGAAATAACATAACAAATTGTTTTACCAATACGGAAAATCAAAAAAGACACTCCTCTTCCTCCAATTGTAACAGGTTTTAGTGGAAACATTCTCCCTCCTTCACGATTTCATTTGACCTTTCCCAAATTAAAAACGTAAATCTTTCAATTCATTAAGCTCATCAGTTCCAGACATACGCTAAGGGGGATCATCGGTCTCTATGGTATTATCAAATCTTCAAAAATTATTTCTATATGGATGGTACATTGGAAATAATTGTCTATGTTCAATAAAACTAAAACTAAGATGATGTTTTGGTCTTCTAGATCGTGTATTATTCATACAAACAGGACATGATAGTTTTCCCTTCATGCTCCATATAGAAATCGTTGCATAAGCCAGAAAATAATTGATCGTCCACATAAGCATAGTACACATCTGAAATATGACTTTTGAATATGAATTGTATTTGCACACACCTACATCCCAAAAAAGTATCTAATCTATTATTAAAGGATGCATGAATACATCAATATCAATTTCGGGATGAGAAGGGACAAATATGAGTATACTCATGGAAGCGAAAGGTTTTTTCATACACAACCATGGAGGAATATTATAACTGTGTACAAAAATGGGCCATGTGCTGTGAGATGTAAGCATCTGCCCAAACAGAATACAACCATCGCATTACAGACCCAGACTCACATTACACACGTCATCTACAAAATCCAGATATCAAGCATCATATCTATGCCATTCAAATCCATCTGCAGTTCCAACCAACTCATCAATAGTCTTCATTCTCTCAGTATCTTGCCATCTCAATTTCGTTGATATTTCATTAGACATAAAAATATTCTAGAGTCTGGGATTAATGGAATGTGCCACATTACATTCTGTGGCATGTGGGATGGTGTTCCATCTGATTTTGACTTCCAGTGGGATGTTCTAGATTTTATAAAATCATTTCGTTCACCGTTTTCCACCCATAATAATCTATAATGTTTCGGGAAATAATGAATTTGGATTCTAGAAAATCCAAGTTCCTCAACTAAATTCCATTCCATATAGTGGTTTGAGGAAATATCTGCATCATCTGGAAGTAAATATTTCAAGAAGGTGAGAATGTAATTGATTACTACACTATAAATCCCATAAATAGTTTTTTGATGAAACAATCTGATTAAAAATTCCATCTTTTTCATTTTATCACACTGTGGTTGTACTGGAGTCATTGCAGCATCAATCAATTTTTTTCACCCTAAAAATATCATCATTTGCATTAGATGAGTCATCTATCATCATATTTAAGTCTTCATTAATATAAATCCGTTCTTTTTCATGATGAATAATAAACGGACACCGATCATCAAATAAATTCTTCAGTCCAATCCTTTTATTTTGATCTTCAGTAATTTGAGCTTTTATTCTCACCCAATTATGATACCACACATAGTAGTATTCATGAAAATCATATTTGGTTATGTGGTAGCTGGCTTATTCGTGGCTCAACCATGGTTTACCAACACAATTGCAACATGGGCAGTGTATGTGACCACTATCTAAATCATTATGAACTGACAAATTTAAAAATATCATTAAATTGTTTATAAAATCACTTGAGATCCGATCGGTTTTATACATCCAAATTCAATCCATTTTGTTAAAATAATTATTGTAAGTCATCTCATCATAAGCAATTCAATAAGATTTAATTTTAGTCGAAAATATATTTAATTAAACGATAAAGGAATGAGTTTCTAGTTGATGTACTGAACTAATAAAATAATTTAATGATATAATAATTAATTTATTTATGTGTGCCTAAAGTTGATGGGAGATGTGTTTTTTAATTTTTTCAATTATCACAATCCATGAAGACACCATGGATCTAATAAAACATTGTTCAAGAAATTACAATGTGAAGTCTTTTCATGAAAGATGTAGAATGTGTAAAGAGAGTTTTTTAGATAAGTTATTGATGTTAAAAAATGGAAATATTTTGAAAAGTTAAAACATTTAAAAACACTTAAACCAAATTCCAAAAAATATACCATATCACCCCACAAAAAAAGGAAAACCACCTAATAGGAGTGGCTATAAAGACTTCAAATCAAGTTGATTCATATAATCATGAAACATGAATTGTAAATTGAAAATATAAAATAAATCAAACTAAACTTATTGGGTATGTCATGCCACACACGTCACCACCTGGTTTATGTAAAATCAAAATTGAAATAAAGAATAACATATGTAAAACATTAAAACTAAGTTAAGCCTTACATATTTGGAGTGTAGAACTAAAAAAATTGTTAACGTCAGATGGATTTATTGGTTGGAAGGAGTTCCCATCCTATATAAAGAGAGAGGCCTCTAGTTTTGAATTCATGGTGGACTTCTTTCAATATTCCTAAATCATAATCACTATGAATCCAAGGTAGATTTCCATAATGTATTCTCATGAAAATAATCATAAATACAAGGGGGTTTCCAAATGGAATTAAAATAAATGTTTTAAACTAGAATCCATGGTTGGTTTCTTCATAGAATTCCATATCATTAATCCAAGAACAAGTACTCAAAAATTAAATTAGAATTTATTTATCATCATTTTAAATGGGTCTCATATAAGAGGCACATGTGTCAGGTCCCATTATGTGTTATAGTTATCCCAAATAATTCGCTAATGTTCAATAACTCATTCTTGGTACCCCTATGGTCATACCATTCATTACCCAATTAGTTCCCAAAGTGAATCAAACCCAATTGGTTGATAAAGTTTATGCTTCTACAGTAATACGTTGTTCATGGATCATAAAGAGGTTTAATTTCATAAATTATAGACAAAAACAACTTTTTTTAAATTTGAGATTAATAATAATGTATGTCAATGATACTTAACATCAAAAAAGAACACAGAATAGAGATATTTTTAAGGTATAGTTTATAAAACACCTTCTATATATTCACAGTCATCTACAAATCATGTATTAGTCATTGATTCAATATCAAATAGTGTGAATCCTAAAATTTTAAAAAAATTCCAATAAATAGGGAATAAAGATAGGGATCTTTCTAGATAGTGAAATAAATGGAGAAAGGCTGAGAATAGAAGGATATCTTTATAACTAGATCTAGGGGTGGGTGTTTTCCATTTGGGTGGGGTGGTGTCCAGGGGGGTTGTCCAAGGGGGTGGGTGGGCTGTTCAAGGGGTGGGGTGGTGTCCAGGGGGGATGTTCAAGGGCGTGGGGGTGTCTAGGGGGTGTCCAGGGGGTGGGACGGCTATCCAGGGGGTGGGGTGGTGCACTAGGGTGTTTTCCGGGGGGTGGGGGCTGCCTAGGGGGTGGGTTGGTGTGGTGTCCAGGGGGGCTATCTTGCGGGGGACTATCCATGGGGGTGGGGGTGTCCAGGGGGGCTGTCCTGGGGGTGGGGGTGTCCAGGGGTGGGGGTGTCCAAGGGATGGGGTGGTGTCCAAGGGGGTTGTCCAAGGGGGTGTGGGTGGACTACTCCCACCATGTTACATCCCACACACCCCTTCTATGTGAAATTTGTATAAGAAAATCATCATCAATTTTCTAATCCGATCCAACCATATACCATACCACCCAAAGAATACCCTATAACACAGAAATATCATAATGTTATACACAACCCCATAGGTTATAATTGATATATAGCCAATATCATCAGCCAACCTCATCCACATCCCATCATGACACCCCTATAGGTTGTAACCATACCCCATAGGCCACCAGGAACTCACATAACAATATCCAACATACCCAACCCACTTAATTATATAACCCTAAAGTGTCACTGGGACCATTATCGATTTCAAACACATTCCATGTACTACATGAATATGTAAACTAAGGATGTAACCATATATCATCTTATGAAGAGGTTTCACGACAAAAGGCATACTAAAACAAAACCACACAAAGACAACATCTTAATTTTATCAATAATGATATCAAGATAAATAATACAAATCAATGAAATATGTTATCAAATTATACATGAAATATTTGAATCATATTTCTTCTACACTATACAGGAAAAACTAGATTCATTATACAACAAATATCTCTCATAATTGAGATAACATAACCCACAAAAAACAAAACCACAATTATTCAACACCTCAAATGAGTTTTCACTTTCCACATGGCACACTAGAATACCTTACTGTACAAATGGAAAGGATTCCAATAGAATTAACTTCTATCCAAGTCCCCCATGAAATTAAATAATATAAAACCACACTCTCATGATCATATCTTATAGAAGGGTATTGTGGAAAGAGAACATGATAAGAGAAATGGAAATACATGAATAAGTAGAGAATGAGAATCTCGTTTAGGAAAAATCAAAATATATAACAAAAAAAATAAATTCCCACTTACATATTAGAAGTGTATATGTAAAGAATTACTTTATTGAAGAGAGAGATTCAAGAGATACCTTGGGGTGAAGAGAGGGCATCAGCAGTGATTAGGTTTGATGAAATCGAGTGTAGGCATCCTGTAAGTGCTACTATTTGGTGGGAAACATTCCCAACATTTTGTTAAAACCATTAGGAAATATTATATTTACCAATTTATTTTAAAAACTATTGGTATATATATTGCTTTTCCATGCTTTTCCCTATGATTTGAATAAACCATTGGGAAAAGCTAATTCTCATCCCATTATCCCAATGGTTTGAAGAAACCATTAGGAAAAATCATGTATACAAACGATTTATTCAAAATATGATATACAAGTGTTGGAAAAACACAATTTTCCAGTGGTGTAATTTAGTCTTTTATCATCATTTTTATTATATAATTTAATGAGGTAGAAGAATAAATTAAATGAATAATAACAATTTATAATTTTATATCATCTTTGGAAATCCTCATTTGGCTTACACCTTCTAGGTTTTTAAAAAAACTATTTGGGAATCCCAGAAGAACATAGATAAATGGAATAAACCTACACAGGTTTTTTATTGTATGTTTGATGAGATAGAGTAATGAAATTTTACAAATAAAGGAGAAGATAAAGATCCATTTATAATTGAGTGAAATGACACCATACGAATTACATAAAACATTTCTGTATAAAATATATTATGATCATGTGATGTGGAATCAAAAGGACATGATATCCATCTTAGTACATGATTAGGTCAAAATACCATAAATTAATAAAATTTATGCATATTTATTTTTCATTTCAAATTGTATCCTTTGGTTTATACCCCTCACTCAACCTTTTTCACCTTAATCAAGATAACATTTGTTATATTATTCAAGGGTTGAAAATTTACATCTATTGATGAAAGTGGATAAAATTGAATATAATTTATGTTTTGGACAATATAATATTAGACTAAACATATTTTAGTATTTTAATATTTTTGAATTTTTTAGTAAAATATTATTTATCATGAAATATCATCAATGGTAATTTTAAGAATATTTAATCGATTTTACATCAATTATATCAATATTGAAATGGATTTGAAATATAAATACTATTTTCATTAATTAAAATTTATTATTAAAAATGAAATTAATTTAATAAAACAATTCTATTAAATATATTAATTGTAATATTTTTAAAATAATTACCTTTTATTTTCACACTATATTTAGAAATATATTATTAGAATTAAATAAGAATATTAGGTAATTATATCATCATATCAATTTTAAAAAATACTATCACAAATATAATGTATTCATATTAAAAATAAATATGCATATTTTTTCATGTCAAATTTTTCCCAATCCAAAAATATCATTGGTAATATTATAATGAGTTACGTTATATAATTTTGATAATATAAAATAATATAATAGAACTTATGATAAAAAGGATCCAACGTGAAATATATACTATTTCAGGAAGGATATGGGGGAATTAATATATTAATATGAAACAAATTAAATAGATTGTTTTGATTTATTGACATTCTTAAATAGTTCTAACCTTAATAAACAAGTTCTACACATTACTGTGGTGATAAAACTTTTACCATATTTACTATTCATTATAGCACAAACATAAATTTATCTTTTTACCAAATTTGATCCAAATAAATTTAAATAAACAGTCATTTAAGGATAAATTCCCTGAATTAGAAGAAATATATTTTCATATAACTTTGAACAATACATAGAAAATAGTTTCTTGATAAAAATTTAAAAATTAAAAATACCTTAATATAAAAAAAATAAAATAATTATTACTTTAAAATTATTTAGGATATATTTAATCATATAAAATTTATGAAATGCAAAAAAAATTTCATAAATATAATGGGTTTTTTATGTTATAGTATTTAAATAAAACAAATTATAGTTTTTTAATAAAGGACATTTTTCTACTATTCTCTCAACAAATCAATATTTTCTCAAAAAATGTAAAAGTCATGCCAAAAATATAATGAAATTATGATTTCTAAGTGTATATCTTCTTTAGGAAATAAAAAATTAAAATATGTTTAAATTAATTATAATATATACAGACAAGGTGGAATAAAAACCATTTTTAGTGAAAATGTATTTTTGATTCAAAAAACAAATTTATTCGCATTCTTTTCCTATTAATCAAAATTAAGTCAATATTAATACTATATATTTGACATATAATTAACTCATTTAATTTTTTAATTTTTTTAAATTTTACTAATTATTTATATTAAGACAAAAATATATTGTGCATATGAAAGTAGTTTTATGAAAATAAATGTTTTTCTGTAAAAATATATTATGTTGATTTATAATTAATTGACAACCAATGTATGAATAAATATTAAAATATTAATAAGAAACATTATATATTGATATCCTAATATGTTTATTCCAATTTATACATGCCAACCCAATGGTTAGGTAATAATGGTTATATTTGAATAATAATATTTATATAGTATATCAAAATTATTTTAAAATTTGTTTTACTTATACTAAAAACTATCAAATGAGGTATTATTTAAAAAAATCATAATATATTACGGTGTTAAATTCTACCTCACGCAAAAATAAATTTCATTCTCATAAATCTATAATATGACATATGAATAAAGGGTTGAATATTTTTTATAATCAAATCTTGGGATTGAAAGAAAATATACCATCAAAAAAGGGGAAAATGTTTTTATAATTCGAAAATATGTTTTTACACCAATAAAATAAATGGATAATAGAAAAACTTTTTAAATTAGAATAAGTGAAATATTAATTTTAAATAGAATAAAACATAGTCAATTCCCCACATAAGGATAATGTTGGATAGAAGTGAAAATATTGCCACATTGGTGAAAAATAATGTCCAAGGAATAATAAAGTTTGATATAGAATAAGATAATGATAATGTAAAGGACCATAAAACAATAACTAATTTATTGACGATGGATATCATCAATTAGTCAAAAATAAGTATAAATGGATTTCATTATTTTTTCGTGATCCATTTACTAGAGATGAGGGATTACTTCACTATGATGGTAGTGAAATTGTGAATATATACTCAATATATTTTATTTACATTTCAAAATCAAATTTGCATCCATTAGTATTGCATCAATTAATTTCCACTAATAGGTCACATATTACTCCTAGAAATGGGTATTGAATATTATTTTTTCATTCATGGAACACTAAAATTAAATTTCCTGGTATAATTGGATCCATAAAATGTTGACAACTATTTCACATGTATTGATAAATTAAACAAAAAAATTCTTCTAATTAGATAAGATTATATAAAATCTGAAAACCCTTCAATTTAATATATGAAACATTATCCTCCAATAACTCATCAATAACACAAAAATCAATGATTTCAACATTCCATAAATAACATACATAAATAGTATTTAAAATATTCATGACCAAGTTCAAATTCCCAAAAAATATAATAATTTGATCATTAATTCTTACGAATTCAATTTAATATTTATCTCAAAAGAACATTAATATTATAAAAATCCAAATACAAAAAATTTATATTCCATAATCATATAGTTTCCAAATATTCTAATATTTCACAAAATAACCAGAATAACCACAATGCCACAATAAAATCATATTTTGTTCTAATATATTAGTCTATTACTCTTCAAGTAAAATATTTTATTAGAAAAAAAATATATTTTCATTTAAATTAATCAAAAATGTCTCTAATATAGTGCACATATTTTAAAAAGTTCATGAATCACATTAAAAAATACATTCTAATCATATGGTTATATATAAGATAAAACATATATTCATAATTTTTTATAACTATTAAACCTAATTATCCAAATTTACCTTAACATCAATGTTTATATTAATACTGTGGTTACTCATTCCTTTTGTGAATAGTCTTTTAGCCTCTAGTGTCTTTTAGGAAGTTTTTCATTTGATTTATCTTGTTTTCAGATTCCCCTTGTCAGATTCATTATCGGTTATTCCACTTATGGATTTATCTGATCCCAAATGGGTTGGACTCTACTAAACTCAATAAATATCTAATATTCCTCTATTTTCTGCGGGTTTTTATACATTTCTCATCACCATTGGCCTTTAATATACAGTGTTATATCCCTGATGAGGTCATATGTGCCTCTTCCGATGCTCTTAAAATGTTTTTTGATGATATGATCATCTGGGTAAAGAGAATTGGTTTCTCAGGATGTTTTGGGAGGTTCTATTTATGGAATATTTTGTATCCCAAGATGCATGAGTCTCTTTTGGCCTTGGCAGCATTGGCTATTACTAGCGTCTTTCTTGAAGGTGTATATATTGTGTGTTTGTGGTGGTTTTTATTGATCTAACGAAAATATTGTTTATTTATTTTCTTGTATCATTCATCCTCTAGTGGTTTGATGAACGGTTTTATGAAATTAGTTTGGTGGTTTTTTTCATTGGATATGTAAGATAATTTTTTGTGAGTCTTCTAACATAAACTTTAAAATTTATTTTTATTGAAAATAAAAAAAATGACATCGATTAAATTTAATTTATCATCCTTTTTGGTATTTATGTGTAACTATATATAATATTATTAATTATCCATATCTGAATCATCATAGAATGTATGGTTATTATAAACCTTCTATTTACTTGAATTTTAACAAATTTTCCATATTAAACTAATTATTAATTTTTTTATTATAGGGACTTTATGTTCAAGAAATATTTGTATCTTTTAGGTTTAGTGTTTTAGATAATTAATATAATAATAATTATACAAATAACACAAAATCATATTTTTCATTTTTTCCATGTAACTAGATCCCAATATTTAATCCCACATTTCTTTCAAAACACTACTTTATCTTTTTAGATTGTCCATCATATCATAATGATTTACCTTTCCCAAGTTTCCAAAAATACATGGGTCTTGGTAAAAACATGTTTTAATGTTAGATGATAATAACATATCCCCATATGGGATAATAAAATAATGGAATCATGTAATTATAGAAAAAAAAACCTAAAAACCAGTGATACATTACATCTTTTGAAAATAAAACCTTGATCACATAAATATAACATCTCTAAATAAAATATTAAAACAAATAAATAATAATTACTTTTTAAAAAATGTAAATAATAGTAAAACCATTAACTAATCATGAAAACATTTCATTTGAAAAAAATTCACATTTAAATGTTCAAAAAAATTTCTTGAATTATAAAATGAAATCTTATCTATAAAAAATAAAGTTGAAAATATAAATATATTAAAAATAATATACGTATCATGTGTGAAGTTGTGTTTAACCCATTTAAGGATAACAAGATCATATCCAATTCAATTAAAGTTACTATCCAAATTATACCACACTTTTTTTTATTTGAATACTAAATCATTACCTTTATGATAGAGAGAGATATCACGTTCACTAATCATCATGAGTTATATAGGAATCATCCTTCATCATCTATATATTTATAGTAATATAGAAATGAAAAAAATAGTAGGATTCCAATTTTTCGTTATAAATAAAATAAAATAAACCCATTTAAACCCAAAACAAAATCACATTCCATTTTTACATAATAAATATTAGAAATGTCCATAATTTTAAAAAAAAACTTTAAAATGAAAAATTTAGCAATACAACTAGTATTGAAATCTCCTCTCAAAAAAATTAAAACATGAATTCTATAATTTATAATAAATAAAATAAATGAAAGTTTGAAATTAATTTCATAAATGAAATGTTAAAATCATTCTTGTTGCAGTTTAGGAAAAAAATATAATGGGATTTTTACCAAAAATATATAAAAAACTTACTATTTAAATATTCGTAAATAAATTAAAAAATATGAAAAAAGTTAAAATTAATGAATTTAAACAATAAATAAAAATATTATTGATTTATATAAATTACTATTGACCTAGAATCAACATATTAGTATGTAATTCAATAAAAAATATATTAAATAAAAAATCCTTATGGGATTCAACATTTATGAAAAAAAGGTTGTTAAAGAATAGAACATGAAACATATTTTATAACCAAATTTGATTCAATAAGATATTGATAAAATATATCTTTATGGTTTTTTAAAAACTCTAATAAATAAAATGATTGGTGGAAATGGAATAGTTCTGAATGAAATGTAATTTCTTCTAGGGAATCCCATAACTCATACAACACTATACCACTTATGTAATAAAAATACATAATAATGAATATATATTAATAATTTAGTCGATAAATTATATTTTTTATTTTTATTAGATTATTATGAATAATTTAATATTATTTATTAGAATTTATTTTTTGAAAGTCGATCAGTTGAGCGGTGCGCAATAGTGCGCTACCAGAGAGGGTGGTCGTGGCTCTAATGCTGCTAGAGTAGGGTACTTCTACTTACACATCCCACATGGAGACCAGGCAGTGGCACGTGGTGCTGCTTCACGAACTGAATGACCTTAGCAGATTGGGAAGATAGGGGCCACACCACCTGTTCCCACTTAGGAGGCCCCCGTATTAGTGGGCCACGCCTCCAGCGGGATGCGCCCTCCGTGGGCCAGGCCGCGCTCCACTACAGGCCAAGAAACAAGAGCTGAATGGGTCGTACCATCAGTGTGCTACATTTTGTGGGCCCAGCGGGCCGCGCCCCTCTGTGGGTCGGGTCGTGCTAGCCCAACATGCCACACCGCCCTGGCGGGTCAGGCTAGTTTGTGGCCTTGAGGTCTGACCCCGCTACAACCCACCCCAACTGAGCCCCCAGGCCAGTTCAGCCCATGAAGGATTAGACCTAGACCGGGTCAGGCCTTTTCGGCTGACCGGGTCGGACCAGACACAGACCAAGCCATGTCGAGTTTCGCTTGAAGAGCCATAACTTTTGAACCAGAGGTCAGTTTGACGAACCGTCTATGGTTCTAGAATCCTAGTAAAGAGAAGATCACTTTTTTATACTTCAATAATTTTTTTTTAAGTTTTACTACGTCTATGTTGGATCAAACTCAAATCCAACTGGGTCATTGGTACAAAAGACCCTTATAAGTCTCAAACTGGGCATCTGATTAATACATCATCTATCACATTGGAACACATACGACATTTTGGTACTTAAGAATGATACTTAATGGAAATTAATGGAGGTTGATGTTAGACTGAAGGATTGACGAAGAAGATCCTCCCATAATCAGGCATGCTCAGTGAAGGAATCTAGTGGCTTTCTATAACGTAAAAAAAGAACATCGATACACTGTGGGTAAACATATTTCAATCTTATGTTGGCCATCATCTATTGATCATAAGTGGGTGAGTGCTCAGTGATCTTGAGTGTGACAATAATCACCGATCCAACATTGGTCAGCATCTACCGATCATGTGTGGGAGGCAACAAAGCTTCTCGACAGAATATGATGATCCAATCATACATCTAATCATCTGTACTTTTGTACATAAGTTATAAATAGTTTTAGGTGATTCTTTACCTTATTTGTACTTTTACCTTCATGGTGTTACCTTTGTGGTGGTACATTTGTGGTATTCTCTCCTCATGGATCAGATGAGAAAATGGATTTAAAGTTGGAGACTTATGTTTCTTTAGTAATGAGATGAGTATGTTTCGAAGAAATATGTATATGGTTGGGAATATACATTAGAAGAGTGTATTTCAACTTCATTTTTTGTGAATAAGGTCTTTCATTTTTGGTTTTCCTTCATTGATCTCTGGGAGACCATCGGGGGTCTCAGGGTCCCTATTGAGTATTTTTATACTCACCCCTGCATAGGCTATTCCCGTAACATGTAGGGTCTTATGCATATGAAAAAGAGTATTGATCGAGGTAGAGGGAGATCCAGGACTGGACGGTTCTCATATGTAGACATTTTGACATGATGTGTCATAGTGACTACTGATCGTGAGCTATACCTACCCTTCAGTTAGAATCCTTGGTGGAAGAGCAAAGGAGATGTTTTTCTGTAATAGTTGTAATTTCTCAATTGGCCATGTATTCCACCCCACATTACATATTGTACTCAATATTTTACTATATATTTTTACTTCGTGGTTTTTATCCTATTGTGTTATTGGACTATGTGTTTGTAGGATAAAAGGAAATGCATTTTCGTTAAAATGGATATGTTATTTTGGTGCTTGTCGCTAGCCCCTGGCCTATGGAAGGCAGACTTGGGGTCGTCACGACACATTCCCCAGGGGACGGGTCCTGAAAAAGTGGTTTCAAAGGAGTCAGTTCTTCCAAAGAACTAGGGCACTAACATTTTCAATGTAACGCCACGACCCCAGTTACCTAGAGTCAGTGAATTATTACATAACATTGGCATGATCACAAGAAAGATCAAATCTCGAAAGACTGATTGGTTTAGTAGCCTTGGAAACACTAGATATATTCATAATGTTTTACATTACATCATGATGTGGAAAACTAATACAACAACATATTGTCTCCATAATCCACACTATTATCCCCTCATAATATCCCTGCTGGTCATTCATAATTTACTTCTTCCCTTCCTGGGAAAAATAAAACATAGAAAATGGGTGAGCTCAAATGCCCAGAAAGGATAACAATATAGCAGAAACTTTCATAAATAAGAATAATCATTTAAGGCAATGTATAAATAAAACAAAATCCTTTTAAACTTGAACTTCAACATAGTATGGAAAAAATAAAATCAAATAATTCCATTTACTTTTTCACATGGATATTCTACTAATCGAATAATCACTTGCAATATCAACAACCACTTTCATAATGATGGAATGCATAATGCCAGACTATCATAACCACGTAGCCAGGGCCTCGTGCTAAGACTACAAATAAGATTTTTCCAAGGCCTTGTGCCAAGACACTAGTTTGTCTCATGAGACCTACCGATGCATCGAAAAGCTATAGTGGGCTCCACCCATCACATATTAAGTCCAATGCATTCCCATATGAAAATGTTTAAACATAACATAAACATTTGTATTAAAACTAGTATACGAAATTTCAATACTTTCACCATAAACTATGAATGGTATAAAAATACCACAATCATAGTCAAACATATCAAAAAACCTTCAATACAATATAGAAGTTTTGTATCATAATAAATCAACTTCAAATAAGCGTAAAATCCATCAAAGGATGTTGACATAGATGAAATCAAAAATCTTTCTAGAGAAAAAAACTATTTCTATTTTGAAATAATTTAAGAGTCATATATTTGTAAAATAAAACATTTTCTTTGAAAATATTCTTATAAGATTGTAAGTGAAGCTTCGATGATTTTAGAACGGCGGAAAATAACCGCACCCGCCAAATAAGTTAAAAAACATTCTTACCTTAATTCTGTCGAAAAGGTTAAAATGCACCTTGTTTGGAAAACGACGGAAATATTCCTTTATAAAACTCTTTTAAAAATTCAAACAAGGGTATAAATGACTTTAACCCATATTCTTTTAAATAGTCAAAATGTTTTGAAATACATTTTTAAGAAACATGGATGTGGATGATAAAGAGATCCCAATAGATTATTACGTATAAACAACCTCGGATAATGAAGAGATTGTGAAATAAACCCTTACCTTGTACTTTTCCTTGTTTGGGGTATGTTAACCTCCTATATAATTGTGAAATAATTGTTTTTAAATTATACAAGAGTCATATACATTAATATGATATCATATATGATCTTTTAATATTGATTTGTTAATAATATCTTTGTATTATCGTTGTTTCGGGTGTAAACTTACTTGTTTTATTTTATATGTTTTGTTACATAAGACATGTCTGTCATGGATAGGTTGTATATTATTCATATACGGAATGATATAAAATACTTAAACATCATTTTTAAATCATCAAATGATAATAATACTTTAATGGATACGATGGAGAATGAATCTCATCGCATTCGTGGAGACGGTAGTCCGTACGTACGAACGAGTGACGATATCAATCTTTTGATATTAAAATAATATATAAATGGATGGTATATCATATATACATAATCATTACCATGTTATATTTATTATTTACATGAGTTTCACATGATTATTATACCCGTCCAAATAATAATATATTGAATAACAATTACACCACGACGTGGAGACAGTAAGCCGTACGTACGCACGTATGGTGAAATGTTATTCAAAGGATGGATAGAATACTGAATATGGTTGTACCATAATTATAATAACATCACAGTATATATATGATACTTGAGTTATTATTTTAGAATGGTAATAACAAAGGAAGAAAATGTGGAAGAAGAAAGGAACTTGGAAAAGGGTGGTGAAATCATTACCTCTTCTTCGGGTTCCTCATTTTGATTTGATCAAACAAGATCCTTATATTGGCATTCTGATCAAACTAAGGCCTCTAGGATGTAGTGAGGGAAGTTGGGAGAGTATTTGGGCAGATTTTGGCCGAACCAAAAGGCTTTGATGGTGTGAAGAAATGAGAAGGAGGAGTTCCCTTTTATAAGAGGGGTGAGGGGCACCTTTGGAAAAGATAGAAATATTAATTTATAATAAATTCATATTCGGTTTCTAATGGATCTAAAGTTTATTATTTCGATTTTAAGGTGGTGATAGGTCTAAAACCATTAAACCAATATAATTTATACAGGTTTGGGTTACTATATTAACCTTCTCTTTAAGTATTAACTCTTAGTTAATTAATTTGATATTTACCTTGTCACTTTGTATTTTTATATTATATAGTTAATAAACATACCATATACATACAAGCGACCCCAAAGTGGTCCATTAATGATACAACTATAATTATATAATTCTCTTGGCCTATCCTTATATTTTTAGGAATTTAATATCAATTAATAATATAGTATTTTTTTTAAAAACTCTTTTATGTCAATTTTGACACTATTCAATAGTTGGTTTTTTTAAAACTTATAACAGAATGATTACTTCTAAAAAGGTCCATTAAATCAATCCTAATATGTCATATTAACCTATAAAATTAGTTTAATTCATTAAAAGACTCAAATTATATTTATTTGGGTATTTAGAATATCAATTATTTTTATTTTTCTCTATTATGGTAATTACTGAATCATCATTGTGTCCTAAATAAATTAAATTATGTAATGTTTAAAAATTATAAATAAACTATAATTATTTAGGAAATACATTTAGATTTATAATTAATATTTATAGTCGAAAATCCAACAAATATAAACCTATGTAAAAATTGTTGTTCTATTTGATATATGCTTGTGTCATTTTTGTATTCATTTTAACTCAATTAAAATAAAGTGTCCCTATAACCTACAAGTGGCTCCATGGGGTCCCAAAATCGACCCAATGATGCCTATGGTCTAACATGTATCAACCAATAAGGTTAGGACACGTTTTATGGTTATTTAGTATTATTATAATATTATTTATTAACCCTTATTTATCGGATTTACCCTAAACCATGGTAAATAAAATATTTACCGAAGTAATTATTCAAAATTTCTAAAAATAAAAGTTACCTATTTAACCAATTTAAAAATCCTGATTATAAATATTGAATCCTTTTTTACAAATTCAAAACACAGAAGTGGCATAAATTAATTTAAAATTAATTCCCGCTTTCAAAACAAAGTGTGTTTTTAAGATATAATAACTATCAAAAGATTGATACTTGTTTATGTTCGGTTTAATTGTGAAATTATGTCCAATGACCAATATTGTATTAAATGGTAAAAATATATTCTAAATATACTTTAAATCCACTCATATTCATAATTTATCAATATAAATTATTTTGATTAAAAAAGTTGTATTTAATTAAAATTTAGTAATTTTCACTATTCATCAAAATATTAACGTTATCCGAAAAGATCCAAAATTTCACCTTAGCCTAAATTCGTTATTCCGAGTCCAAAAATGAAGTTCATTTTGAAATATAAAATATATATAATTTTTTAAAGTAGGTATTACTATTCATAACGACTTGTTTGATTAGTTATGGTGTGTTAGAACTCGGTGTTGCGTACAACACGCACTATAACATTATTCAAAGAGAAGTGTACCATAGAAGCTTTGGGTGTTACATTCTCCTCTCCATAAAATAATTTCGCCCTTGAAATTTCTAGAATATTATCGCATGAAAAGACTCAGGTGGTTCTTCATCATAAGTTCCTCAGTTTCCCACGTTGCCTCTTCCATCTTATGGTTTCTCCACAAAACTTTTACCAGTCGCGTTGTCCGGTTTCTCAGTACTTTTTCTCTCGTATCAAGAATCCAGACGGGCTCTTCGCAATAAGACAGATCGGGTTCCAGTTCTAATTCTTCATAGGTGAGTAAATGTGTTGGGTCAGGCATGTATTTCCTCAACATATATACGTGGAACACATCGTGAACTTTGGAAAGACTTGGCGGAATTGCCAATTGGTAAGCTACAACCCCAATTCGTTCTAGAATATCGTAAGGTCCGATGTACTTGGGACTCAATTTACCTTTCTTACCAAAACGTATGACTCCCTTCCATGGAGATACCTTCAGGAAAACAAGATCACTTACTTGAAATTCCAAATCATTCCTTATATTATTGACATAGCTCTTCTTCCTACAGTGAGCTGCTTTGATGTGATTTTGGATTACCTTCACCTTTTCTATCGTTTCCTCCACCAATTCTAGACCTACAAGTTTTCTTTCACCAACTTCATCCCAACAGGTTGGTTTGCGACATCTCTTTCCATATAACGCTTCATATAGTGCCATCTGAATACTCTAATGGAAGCTATTGTTATAGGAGAATTCTACCAGAGGTAAATACTGATCCCACATACCTTGAAAGTCAAGTGAGAAGGATCTCAACATGTCTTATAAGGTTTGAATAGTCCGTTCTGATTGTCCGTCTGTCTGAGGGTGGTAGGCTGTGCTCAAATGAGGCTCAATATCCACGTATTTCTGAAGACTCGTCCAGAATCTTGAAGTAAAACGAGGATCACGATCAGAAAAAATCAATAGGGGTACTCCATGAAGTCTCACAACTTCATTAATATATAGTCTTTCTAGACATTCCAGGGGTAGATCTTCTATTATAGAAAGTAAATGTGCTGACTTGGTAATACGATCAACAATAACCCATGTTGCATCATTCCTTCTAGGAGTCTTTGGCAGTCTCATGACAATTTCCATCGTAATATTGTCCCATTTCCACTCCGGTATGGGAAGAGGTTGCATGACTCCTCCAGGAAGTTGCCTTCCAGCTTTCACTTGTTAACAAAACATACATCTTGACACAAAATCAGCAATATCCCTCTTCATATTGTCCCACAAAAAATGTTCCTTCAAATATCTATACATTTTGGGGCTCCCAGAATGTACAGAGAAATTGGAACTATGAGCATCATCCAAAAATTCCCTTTTTAGATCAGGTATATCGGGAACACAAAGTCTATTCCCAAATTTCAAAATTCCATCTTCATACACAAAGTCTCTCAATCTCCCATAATTCACAGCTTTAATCTTATTTTTAAATTCTTCATCATCGGTATGAGAACTCTTAATCCTTTCTAGTAAAGATGGTTTGGCAGCCATTTGAAAAAGCATTAATGTTTCTACTTCCCTGGTTATTCCCATGTCCATCTTCACAAGATCCATGAAAATTTGATCGCTTTCAAATCTAATATTGTTCAAAACTCCATGAACTTTTATACTCAAAGCATCTTCCACCTTGTTTGCCTTCCCCGGGTGGTAGTGTATCGTGCAATCATAATCCTTGAGTAATTCAAGCCATCTCCTTTGCCTCATGTTGAGTTCTTATTGTGAGAAAATATACTTCAAACTCTTGTGATCTGTATAAATCTCACATTTTTCACCATAGAGGTAGTGGCTCCATATCTTCAAAGCAAAGATCACAGCTTCTAACTCGAGATCATGAGTATGATAGTTTTGTTCATGAATTTTCAACTATCGTGATGCATAGGCAATAACTCTATCATTCTGCATAAGAACACAACAAAGTCCTTTCTTTAATGCATCACAATAAATAACGAACCCATCATTCCCCGATGGTAGTGTAAATATAGGAGCATTGACTAATCTTCTCTTCAGTTCTTCGAAACATTCCTCACACTCTTTTTTCCAAACAAATTTAACCCCTTTACGTGTGATCTTTGTTAATGGGTTAGCCAATTAGGCAAAATTCTGGACGAAACGTCGATAATAACCTACTAAACCAATAAAACGACGTACCTCAGTTATACTCGTAGGTTCTGGCCATTCTTGGATTGCCTTGGTCAAAGAAGGATCAACAGAGATTCTATCTTTAGAGAAAATATGGCCAAGAAAAGAAATCTCCTGAAGCCAGAATTCACACTTGCTAAACTTCAATATAATTCATGTCTTCTCAGAGTCTTCAATATAATGCGCAAGTGATTTTCATAATCTTCGTAGCTTTTTGAGTATACCAAGATATCATCAATAAATACCACCACAAATTCATCGAGATACTCCTTGAAAACTCTATTCATTAGATCCATGAATACAGAGGGTGCATTAGCCAATCCAAAAGGCATTACAGTAAACTCGTAATGCCCATACCTGGTTCGAAATGTTGTCTTCAGAATTTCTTCCTTCTTCACACACAACTGATGGTATCCAGATCGAAGGCCAATATTTGGAAAGTATTGAGCTCCATGAAGTTGGTCAAATAAATCATCAATTCTAGCTAGGGGATACTTGTTCTTTATTGTTATTGCATTGATCTTCCTGTAATCGATACATAACCTCATGGATCCATCGTTCTTTTTAACAAAAATTACAGGGGCTCCCCATAGAGAAACACTAGGGCGAATAAATACTTTATTACTCCATTCCTCTAGTTGTTTCTTTAGTTCGACTAATTCTATAGTGGCCATTCTATAAGGGGTCTTCGATATAAGCCTTGATCAAGGAATTAAATCAATGGAAAACTCAACTTCTCGTTCTGGAGGATGTCCAGCTAAATCTTCTAGAAATACATCTAAAAATTCTTCCACAATAGGTACATCCTCTATTTGAACATTCCTTTCCCCACCCATTGTTATTTCATTCTCTTCCTCCTCAATAATTGAATTTAGTTGTGCTATTGGGGGAGGATCTAGATAAGAATTATGTGGTGACGATTCTGATCTAAAGATAAGGTGTTCCTTATCATCATCATCAAGAATCGTAACCTCTTTCTTCTTACAATAAATCTTTTCATCATAGTCCGAAAGCCAGTCCATGCCGAGGATTATATCAGACTCAATCATAGGTATAATGACGTGATCAACAGATAAAGAACATTTATGTGCTCTAATGGGGACTGATTCACAAAACATTGTTGCAATGATACTTCATTTAAGAGTTTTAACTGACAACTCCCTTGTTAAATAAAATTGGAAATATCTAATTTTCATAGAAAACTGGGAAGATATGAAACAATGCGATGATCCAAATTCAAATAATGCATTTGCTAAACTTGAGGAAACCATTAAATTACCTGCCACCACGTCTTTCGGAGCTTCTACCTCAGCAGTAGTGATAGAATAAGCTTGGCCTTGATCCCTTGACCTTTTCTGAGGTATGTTCTCCTGATGCTTAGGACATTAATCTGCATAATGTTCCATCTACCTGCAATTGTAGCACTGAACATTGCTTGCTTCCTTCTTCCCCTTGCAATCTCGATCTTGGTGGCTTTTTTCACCACACTTGTAACAGACTCCCATTACCATCAAGCAAGTACCGGGGTGTTTCTTCCCACATTTACCACATGATGGATATTCAACCTTTCCCTTCTTCCTCTTATTTCCATTCCCAGATTGATCAGCTGGTCTCTTCTTATCTTGCTTTTCTTTAAAGTCATAAGACTTAGAGAATTCCTTTTCGGTCTTGATAGCATATGAGACAATGTCTTTGTACGATGAAAAGGAGTGTGAGACTAATACTCGATGAAGAAATGGTTTTAACCCATCAAAGAAATGATCAATATTAATTCTTGGGATACGGATATAATCTCCAACATACCTTGTTAACCTTGTAATGTTAACCTCGTACTTTGCGACATTCTCATCCTCCTTTTGTATCAGACTCATAAATTGCCATTCAATATCTGCTCGATGGGCGCGAGGAATGTATTTTTCTAAAAACAGATCTTTGAACTCCCTCCATTCCATATTTGATACTTCACCATCTTCCTTCTTGTTTTGAATCAATAACCACCATTAATCATCATCTCCAGTGAGGCGGTAAACTGCCATGATATCTTTTTCCCTTTCACTACTCCCCAAGGTCTGAAATATTTTCTCTAGGGTATTTATCCATTGCTCAGCTACTAAGGTATTTGTACTCCCATTGAACGTTAGTGGTTGTTGCCTCATGAATTGATCATACATTGATCCTCCACGTTGTGGATCATGTTGGTCCATACAGGTAAGTTTATTATTCATAACCTGTGTAAGTTGTCCTAGTATGGTGATTAGCTGATCGGCACAAGTTGCATCACCAGCTCCACTATAATTATCTTGAGTAGGAGGGAAATCCCTACGTGGAGTGCGTGCATTGATACGGTTTCCATTTCATCCACTAGGCACCATTTCTAAACAATGGCATAAACTAGATCAGTTTGTGAATCAAAATACATAATCCCATACTTATAAAACACTTAACACAAATTGAACTATTTATGGATATAATCCATAATCATAAGAATTTTTTCTTTGAGGAAGTACATACTCATAAACCCTTCATAATGATTTACAAAGAAAATGAGAGTTATCCCAAGAATATCCCCCGGGAGTGTCGTAACCAAGAGTGCAGCAACGCCCATTGTCGTGCACCAGTTCTCGTTCGAGTCTAGCTCAAAGCGGTGTTTTCAGGTTTTACCCCTAGGTACATCTATGCCAGAGCCACCCTTACCTGCTCGTATCCATATAGGGATGTATTTCTTCGAAAACTCACAAAATCTCTACAATACCAAAATTCTAGGAAGTTCTTCTATACGAATCCTCAATGTCCATGTTAAATCTATGTTCTCTAATCAGAGTTTATCTAAATCTACCTTCCAAGGTTTGTACTAAACTTCCTCCGATACCAACTGTAACACCCCGACCCCAGTTACCCATAGTCGATGCATTATTACATAACATTTTCATGATCACAAGAAAGATAAAATCTCTAAAGACCGATTGGTTTAGTAGCCTTGGAAAAACTAGATATATTCATAAAGTTTTACATTACATCATGAAGTGAAAAACAAATACAAAAATATATTGTCTCCATAATCGACACTATTATCCCCTCATAATATCCCTGAAGGTCATTCATAATTTACTTCTTCACTTCCTGGGAAAAATAAAACATAGAAAAGGGGTGAGCTCAAATGCCCAGTAAGGATAACAATATAGCAGAAACTTTCATAAATAAGAATAAAAATTTAAAGCAATGTATAACTAAAACAAAAGCCTTTTAAACTTGAACTTCAACATAGTATGTCAAAAATAAAATGAAATAATTCCATTTACTTATTCACATAGATATTTTACTAATCTAATAATCACATGCAATATCAATAACCACTTTCATAATGATGGAATGCATAATTCTAGACTATCATAACCACATAGCCAAGGCCTCATGCCATGACTACAAATAAGATTTTGCCAAGGACTTGTTCCAAGACACTAGTTTGTCTCATGAGACCTACCTATGCATCTAGGAGCTATATCGGGCTCCACCCGTCACATATTAAGTCAAATTCATTCCCATATGAGATGGTTGAAACATAACATAAACATTCGTATTAAAACTAGTATACGAAATGTCAATACTTTCACCATAAACTATGAATTGTATAAAAATAGCACATCCACAATCAAACATTTCACAAAACCTTAAATACAATATAAAGTTTTTTATCATAATAAATCAACATCAAATAAGCGTAAAATCCATCAAAGGATGTTGACATAGATGAAATCAAAACGCTTTCTAGAGAAATATCTCTTTCTATTTTGAAACCATTTAAGAGTCATATATTTATAAAATAAAACATTGCATTTGAAAATATTCTTATTAGCTTGTAAGTGAAGCTTCGCTGATATTTATAACGGCGGAAAAAAACGGCACCCACCATATAAGTTAAAAAAACATTCTTACCTTAATTCTGTCGAAAAGGTTAAAAAGCACCTTGTTTGGAAAACGACGGAAAGATTCCTTTATAAAACTCTTATAAAAAGTCAAACAAGGGTATAAATGACTTTAAACCTTATTCTTTTAAATAGTAAAAATGTTTTTAAATACATTTTTAAGAAACATGGATGTGGATGATAAAGAGATCCCAGTAAATTATTACGTATAAACAACCTCAGATAATGAAGAGATTGTGAAATAAACCCTTACCTTGTACATTCCCTTGGTTGGGGTAGGTTAAACTCCTTTATAATAGTGAAATAATTGTTATTAAATTATACAAGAATCTTATACATTAATATGATATCATATATGATCTTTTAACAATGATTTGTTAATAATATCTTAGTATTATCGTTGTTTCAGCTGTTAACTTACTCGTTTTCTTTTATATGTTTTGTTACATAAGCCATTTTTGTCATGGATAGGTTGTATATTATTTAGATACGGAATGATATCAAGTCCTTAAACATCATTTTTAAATCATCAAATGATAATTATACATGAATACATACGATGGAGAATGAATCTCATCGCGTTCGTGGAGACGGTAGTCCGTACGTACGCACGAGCGACAATATCATTCTTTTGATATTAAAATAATATATAAAAGGTTGGTATATCATATATAAAGAATCATAAAATGTTATATTTATTATTTACATGAGTTACACATCATTATTATACCCGTCCAAATAATAATATATTGAATAACAATTACACCACGACGTGGAGACGATAAGCCGTACGTACGCACGTATGGTGACATGTTATTGAAAGGGTGGATAGAATACAGAATATGGTTGTACCATATGTATAATAACATAAAATAATATATATGATACTGGAGTTATTATTTTATAATTGTAATAACAAAGGAAGAATATGTGGAAGGAGAAAGGAACTTGGAAAATGGTGGTGAAATCATTACCTCTTCTTCGGGTTCTTCCTTTTGATTTGATCAAGAGGGCTCCATAGGTTGGAATTCAGATCCAACTAAGGCATCTAGGTTGTAGTGAGGGACGTTGGGAGAGTATTTGGGTAGAGTTTGGCCGATCCAAAAGGCTTTGAAGGTGTGAAGAAATGTGAACGAGGAGTTCCCTTTTATAAGAGGGGTGAGGGGCACCTTTGGAAAAGCTAGAAATATTAATTTATAATAAATTCATATTCAGTTTCTAATGGATCTATCGTTTATTATTTAAATTTTAAGGTTGGTATAGGTCGAGAACCATTCAACCAATATAATTTAGACTGGTTTGGGTTACTATATTAACCTTCTCTTTAAGTATTAACTCTTAGTTAATTAGTTTGACATTTACAATGTCACTTTGTATTTTTTTATTATATAGGTAATAAACATACTATATACATCCAAGCGACCCCTAAGTGGTCCATTAATGATACACCTATCATGATATAATTCAATTGGCCTATCCTTAGATTTTTAGGAATTTAATATCAATTAATAATATAATATTTGTTTTAAAAACACTTTTATGTCAATTTTGTCACTATTCAATAGTTGATTTTTTTGAAACTTATAACAGAATGATTACTTCTAAAAGGTCCATTAAATCAATCCTAATATGTCATATTAACCAATAAAATTAGTTTAATTCATTAAAAGTCTCAAATTATATTTATTTGAGTATTTATAATATCAATTATTTTTATTTTTCAATATTATGGTAATTACTGCATCATCATTGTGTCATAAATAAATTAAATTATTTAATGTATAAAAATTATAAATAAAATATCATTATGTAGGAAATCGTTTTAGCTGTCAAATTAATATTTATAGTCAAAAATTCAACATATATAAACCTATGTGAAAATTGTTGTTCTATAAGATATATGCTTGTGTCATTTTTGTATTCATTTTAATTTAATTAAAATAAAGTGTCCATATCACCTACATGTGGCCCCATGGGGTCCCAAAATGGACCCAAAGATGCCTATGGTCGAACATGTATCAACCAATAGGTTTAGGACACGTTTTAAGGTAATTTAGTAATATTATAATATTATTTATTAACCCTTATTTATCGGATTTACCCTTAACCATGGTAAATAAAATATTTACCGAAGTAATTATTCAAAATGTCTAAAAATAAAAGTTAACTACTTACACAATTTAAACATCCTGATTATAAATATGGAATCTAGTTTTACAAATTCAGAACATAGAAGTGGCATAAATTAATTTAAAATTAATTTCCGCTGTCAAAACAAAAAGTGTGTTTTTAAGATATAATAACAATCAAAAGATTGATATTTGTTTATGTTCGGTTTAATTGTGAAATTATGTCCAATGAAAAACATTGTATTAAATGGTAAAAATAAATTCTAAATATACTTTAAATCCACTCATATTCATAATTTATCAATATAAATTATTTTGATTAAAAAAGTTGTATTTAATTAAAATTTAGTAATTTTCACTATTCATCAAAATATTAAAGTTATCCGAAAAGTACCAAAATTTCACCTTAGGCTAAATTCGATATTCCGAATCCAAAAATGATGTACATTTTGAAATATAATATATATATAATTTTAAAATGTAGGTATTACTATTCATAACAGCTAGTTTGATTAGTTATGGTGTGTTAGAACTCGGTGTTGCGTACAACACACGCTATAACATTATTCAAAGAGAAGCGTACCATAGATGCTTGGGGTGTTACATTCTCCCCTCCATTAAATAATTTCGCCCTCGAAATTTCTAGAATATTATCGCATGAGAAGACTCGGGTGGTTCTTCATCATTAGTTACTCGGGTTCCCACGTTGCCTTTTCCATCTTATGGTTTCTCCACAAAACTTTTACCAGACGCGTCGTCCGGTTTCTCAGTACTTGTTCTCTCGTATCAAGAATCCTGACGGGCTCTAATCAATAAGACAGATCGGGTTCCAGTTCTAATTCTTCATAGGTGAGTACATGCGTTGGGTCAGGAATGGATTTCCTCAACAGATATACGTGGAACACATCGTGAACTTTGGAGAGACTTGGCGGCATTGCCAATTGGTAAGCTACAGCCCCAATTTGTTCTAGAATTTCGAAAGGTCTGATGTACCTGGGACTCAATTTACCTTTATTACGAAAACTTATGACTCCCTTCCATGGAGATACCTTCAGGAAAACATGATCACTGACTTGAAATTCCAAATCATTCCTTCGATTATCGGCATAGCTCTTCTTCCTACATTGAGATGCTTTGATGTTATTTTGGATTACCTTCACCTTTTCTATCGTTTCCTCCACCAGTTCTAGACCGAAAAGTTATCTTTCACAAACGTTATCCCAACAGGTTGGTGTGCGACATCTCTTTAAATGTAACGCTTCATATGGTGCCATCTGAATACTCGAATGGAAGCTATTATTATAGGAAAATTCTACCATAGGTAAATATTGATCCCACATACTCTGAAAGTCAAGTGAGCAGGATCTCAACATGTCTCTTAAGGTTTGAATAGTCCGTTCTGATTGTCCGTCTGTCTGAGGGTGGTAGGCTATGCTCAAATGAGGTTCAATGTCCAATGATTTATGAAGACTCCTCCAGAATCTTGAAGTAAAACGAGGATCACGATCAGAAAAAATCGAAAGGGGTACTCCATGAAGTTTCACAACTTCATTAATATATAGTCTTGCTAGAAATTCCAGGGGTAGATCTTCTCATATAGAAAGAAAATGTGCTGACTTGGTAAGATGATCAACAATAACCCATATTGCATCATTCCTTCTAGGAGTCTTTGGTAGTCCCATGACAATGTCCATCGTAATATTGTCCCATTTCCACTCCGGTATGGGAAGAGGTTGCATGACTCCTCTAGTTTGTTGCCTTCCAGCTTTCACTTGTTGACAAACCATACATATTGACACAAAATCAGCAATATCCCTCTTCATATTTTCCCACCAAAAATGTTCCTTCAAATATCTATACATTTTGGTGCTCCCAGGATGTACAGAGAAATTGGAACTATAAGCATCATCCAGCAATTCCCTTTTTAGATCAGGTATATCGGGAACACAATGTCTCTTCCCAAATTTCAAAATTCCGTCTTCATACACAAAGTCTCTCAATCTCACATCATTCACAGCATTAATCTTATTTTGAAATTCATCATCATCTGTCTGAGAACTCTTAATCCTTTCTAGTAAAGATGGTTTGGCATCCATTTGAAAAAGCATTGATGTTTCTACTTCTCTGGTTATTCCCATGTCTATCTTCACAAGATCCATGAAAATTTGATCTCTTTCAATTCTCATATTGTTCAAAACTCCATGATCTTTTCTACTCAAAGCATCTTCCACCTTGTTTGCCTTCCCCAGGTGGTAGTGTATCATGCAATCATAATCCTTGAGTAATTAAAGCCATCTCATTTGCCTCATGTTGAGTTCTTTTTCTGATAAAATATACTTCAAACTCTTCTGATCAGTATAAATCTCACATTTTTTACTATAGAGGTAGTGGATCCATATCTTCAAAGCAAAGATCACAGCTGCTAACTCGAGATCATGAGTATGATAGTTTTGTTCATGAATTTTCAACTGTCGTGATGCATAGGAAATAACTCTATCATTCTGCATAAGAACACAACCAAGTCCTTTCTTCGATGCATCACAATAAATAACAAACCCATCATTCCCCGATGGTAGAGTCAATATAGGAGCATTGTCTAATCTTCTGTTTAGTTCTTAGAAACATTCTTCACACTCTTTTTTTCCAAACAAATTTAACCCCTTTACGTGGGAGCTTCGTTAATGGGTTAGCTAATCGGGCAATATTCTGGACGAAACGTCGATAATAACTTGCTAAACCAATAAAACTACGTACCTCAGTTATACTCGTAGGTGCTGGCCATTCTTGGATTGCATTGGTCATAGAATAATCAATAGAGATTCTATCTTTAGAGAAAATATGGCCATGAAGAGAAATCTCCTGAAGCCAGAATTCACACTTGCTTAACTTCCCATATAATTCATGTCTTCTCAGAGTCTTCAATATAATGCGCAAGTGATTTTCATAATCTTCGTAGCTTTTTGAGTATACCAAGATATCATCAATAAATACCACCACAAATTCATCGAGATACTGCTTGAAAACTCTATTCATCAGATCCATGAATACAGAGGGTGCATTAGTCAATCCAAAAGGCATTACAGTAAACTCGTACTGCCCAAACCTGGTTCGAAATGATGTCTTCGGAATTTCTTCCTTATTCACACATAACTGATGGAATCCAGATCGAATGTCAATCTTTGAAAATTATTGAGCTCCATTCAGTTGGCCAAATAAATCATCAATTCTAGCTAGGGTATACTTGTTCCTTATTGTTATAGCATTAATCTCCCTGTAATCGATACATAACCTCATGGATCCATCTTTCATTTTAACAAAATAACAGGGGCACCCCATGGAGAAACACTAGGGAGAATAAATACTTTATTACTCAATTCCTCTAGTTGTTTCTTTAGTTCAACTAATTCTACACTGGCCATTCTATATGGGGTCTTCGATATAGGCCTTGATCCAGGAATTAAATCAATGGAAAACTCAACTTCTCGTTCTGGAGGATGTCCAGGTAAATATTCCAGAAATAAATCTACAAATTCTTCCACAATAGGTATATCCTCTATTTGAACATTCCTTTCCTCACCCATAGTTATTTCATTCTCTTCCTCCTCAATAATTGAATTTAGTTGAGCTACTAGGGGTGGATCTAGATAAGAATTAGATGGTGACGATTCTGCTCCAAAGATATGGTGTTCCTTATCATAATCAAGAATCATAACCTCTTTATTCTTAAAATAAATCTTCGCATCATAGTCTGAAAGCCAGTCCATGTCGAGGATTATATCAGACTCAATCATAGGTATGACGATGAGATCAACAGATAAAGAACATTTATGTGCTCTAATGGGAACTGATTCACAAAACATTGTTGAAATGATACTTCCCTTAGGATTTTTAACTGACAACTCCCTTGATAAATCAAATTGGAAATATATAATTTTCATAGAAAACTGGGAAGATATGAAACAATGCGATGATCCAGAATCAAATAATGCATTTTATAAACTTGAGGATACCATTAAATTACCTGCCACAATGTCTTTCGGAGCTTCTGGCTCAGCAGTAGTGATAGAATAAGCTTGGCCTTGATCCCTTGGAATCTTATGAGGTAAGTTCTACTGACGCTTAGGAAATTAATTTTCATAATGTCCCATCTCCCTGCAATTGTAGCACTAAACATTGGTAGCTTCCTTCTTCCCCTTGCAATCACGAGCTTGGTGGCCTTTTTCACAAAACTTGTAACAGACTCCCATTACCTTCAAGCAAGTACCTGGGTGTTTCTTCCCACATTTACCACAGGATGGATATTCAACCTTTCCCTTATTCCTCTTATTTCCATTCCAAGATTGATCAACATGTCTCTTCTTATCTTCCTTTTCTTTAATGTCATAAGACTTAGATAATTCCTTTTCGGTCTTGATAGCATATGAGACAATGTCTTCGTATGATGAAAAGGATTGTGAGACTAATGCTCGACGGAGAAATGGTTTTAACCCATCAAAGAAACGATCAATCTTACTTCTTGGGTTATGGATATAATCTCCATCATACCTTGCTAACCGTGTAAAGTTAGCCTCATACTTTGTGAAATTCTCATCCTCCTTTTGTCTCAGACTCAGAAATTGCCTTTCCATATCTTCTCGATGGTCGCGAGGAAAGTATTTTTCTAAAAACAGATCTTTGAAATCCGTCCATTCCATATTTGATACTTCATCATCTTCCTTCGTGTTTTGAATCAATGACCACCATTGATCATCATCTCTAGTGAGGCGGTAAACTGCCATGATAACCTTTTCCCTTCCACTACTCCCCAATGCCTGAAATATTTTCTCTAGGAAATTTATCCATTGCTCAGCTATTAAGGGATTTGTACTCCCATTGAATATTGGTGGTCGTTGCCTCATGAATCTATCTAACATTGATCCTCCATGCTGTGGATTAGGGTGGTCCATACGGGTAAGGTTATTATTCATAACCTGAGTAAGTTGTCTTAGTATGGTGATTAGCTGATCGGCACCAGTTGCATCACCAGCTCCATTATAATTATCTTGAGTAGGAGGGAAATCCCTACATGGAGTGCGTGCATTGATACGGTTTCCATTTCTTCCACTAGGCACCATTTCTAAATAATGGCATAAACTAGACCAGTTTGTGAATCAAAATTCATAATCCCATAATTATAAAACACTTAACACAAATTGAACTATTTATGGATATAATCCATAATCATAAGAATGTTTTCTTTGCGGATGTATATACTCATAAACCCTTCATAATGATTTATAAAGAAAATGAGATTTATCCTAAGCATATCCCCCGGGAGTGTCGTAACCAATAGTGCAGCAAGGCCCGTTGTCGTGCACCAGTTCCCATTCGAGTCTAGCTCAAAGCGGTGTTTTCGGGTTTTACCCCTAGGTACATCTGTTCTAGAGCCGCCTCTACCTGCTCGTATCCAGATAGGGATGTATTACTTGGAAAACTCACAAAATCTCTACAATACCAAAATTCTAGGAAGTTCTTCTATACTAATCCTCAAAGTCCATCTTAAATCTATGTGCTCTAATCAGAGTTTATCTAAATCTAGCTTCCGAGGGTTTTACTAAACTTCCTCTGATACCAACTGTAATGACCCTACCCCAGTTACCCAGAGTCGATGCATTATTAAATAACATTGGAATGATCACACGAAAGGTCAAATTTTGAAAGACCGATTGGTTTAATAGCCTTTGAAACACTAGATACATTCATAAAGTTTTACATTACATCATGAAGTGAAAAACTAATACAACAAAATATTGTCTCCATAATCCACACTATTATCCCCTCATAGTATCCCTGCAAGTCATTCATAATTTACTTCTTCACTTCCTGGGGAAAATAAAACATAGAAAAGGGGTGAGATCAAATGCCCAGTAAGGATAACAATATAGCAGAAACTTTCATAAATAAGAATAAAAATTTAAGGCAATGTATAACTAAAACAAAAGCTTTTTAAACTTGAACTTCAACATAGAATGGCATAAATAAAATGAAATAATGCCATTTACTTATTCACATAGATATTCTAGTAATCGAATAATCACATGTAATATCAATAACCACTTTCATAATGATGGAATGCATAATGCCAAACTATCATAACCACATATCCAAGGCCTCGTGCCAAGACTACAAATAATAATTTTCCACGGACTTGTGCCAAGACACTAGTTTGTCTCATGAGACCTACCGATGCATCGAGGAGTTATAGTGGGCTCCACCCGTCACATATTAAGTCCAATGCATTCTCATATGAAAAGGTTGAAACATAACATAAACATTCGTATTAAAACTAGTATCCGAAATGTAAATACTTTCACCATAGACTATGAATGGTATAAAAATAGCACATCCACAGTCAAACATATCACAAAACCTTAAATACAATATAGAAGTTTTGTATCATAATAAATCGACTTTAAATAAGCGTAAAATCCATCAAAGGATGTTGACATAGATGAAATCATAACTCTTTCTAGAGAAATATCTCTTTCTATTTTGAAATCATTTACGAGTCATATATTTATAAAATAAAACATTTTCTTTGAAAATATTCTTATTAGAATGTAAGTGAAGCTTCAATGATTTTATAACGGCGGAAAATAACCGCACCCGCCATATAAGTTAAAAAAACATTCTTACCTTAATTCTGTCGAAAAGGTTAAAAAGCACCTTGTTTGGAAAACGACGAAACGATTCCTTTCTAAAACTCTTATAAAAATTCAATCGAGGGTATAAATGACATTAACCCATATTCTATTAAATAGTAAAAATGTTTTGAAATACATTTTTAAGAAACATGGATGTGGATGATAAAGAGATCCCAGTAGATTATTACGTATAAACAACCTCGGATAATGAAGAGATTGTGAAATAAACCCTTACCTTGTACATTTCCTTGGTTGGGGTAGGTTAAACTCCTATATAATTGTGAAATAATTGTTATTAAATTATAAAAGAATAATATACATTAATATGATATCATATATGATCTTTTAACAATGATTTGTTAATAATATCTTAGTATTATCGTTGTTTCGGGTGTTAACTTACTCGTTTTATTTTATATGTTTGGTTACATTATCCATGTTTGTAATGGATAGGTTGTATATTATTCATATAAATAATGATATCAAGTCCTTAAACATCGTTTTTAAATCATAAAATGATAATTATACATGAATGGATACGATGGAGAATGAATCTCATCGCGTTCGTGGAGACGGTATTCCGTACGTACGCACGAGTGACAATATCATTCTTTTGATATTAAAATAATATATAAATGGTTGTTATATCATATATACAGAGTAATTAACATGTTATATTTATTATTTACATGAGTTACACATCATTATTATACTCGTCCAAATAATATTATATTGAATAACAATTACACCATGACGTGGAGACGGTAAGCCGTACGTACGCACGTATGGTGACTTGTTATTGAAAGGGTGGATAGAATAATGAATATGGTTGTAACATATTTATAATAACATCAAAGTATATATATATGATAGTTGAGTTATTATTTTAGAATGGTAATAACAAATGAAGAATATGTGGAAGAAGAAAGGAACTTGGAAAAGGGTGGTGAAATCATTACCTCTTCTTCGGGTTCTTCTTTTTGATTTGATCAAAAGGGCTCCATAGGTTGGCATTCGGATCCAAATAAGGCCTCTAGGTTGTAGTGAGGGATGTTGGGAGAGTATTTGGGCAGATTTTGGCCGAACCAAAATGCTTTGAAGGTGTGAATAAATGATAAGGAGGAGTGCCCTTTTATAAGAGGGGTGAGGGGAACCTTTGGAAAAGCTAGAAATATTAATTTATAATAAACTCATATTCAGTTTATAATGGCTCCAAAGTTGATTATTTAAATTTTAAGTTGGGGATAGGGCAAAAAACATTCAACCAATAGAATTTAGACTTGTTTGGGTTACTATACTAACCTTATCTTTATGTATTAACTCTTAGTTAATTAGTTTGACATTTACCATGTCACTTTGTATTTTTATATTATATAGTTAATACACATAGTATATATATCCAATAGACCCCTAAGTGGTCCATTAAAAATACACTTATCATCATATAATTCACTTGGCCGAACCTTAGATTTTTAGGAATTTAATATCAATTAATAATATAATATTTGTTTTAAAAACTCATTTATGTCAATTTTGACACTATTCAATAGTTGATTTTTTTGAAACTTATAACAGAATGATTACTTTTATCATAGTACATTATATCAATCCTAATATGTCATATTAACCTATAAAATTATTTTAATTCATTAAAAGTCTCATATTATATTTATTTGTGTATTTATAATATAAATTATTTTTATTTTTCACTATTATGGTAATTACTGCATCATCATTGTGACATAAATAAATTAAATTATATAAAGTATAAAAATTATAAATAAAATATAATTATTTAGTAAATAGTTTTATCTTTCTAATTTATATTTATTGTTGGAAATCAAACATATATAAACCTATGTTAAAATTGTTGTTCTAAAAGATATATGCTTGTGTCATTTTTGTATTCATTTTAACTTAATTAAAATAAAGTGTCCCTATCACCTACAAGTGGCTCCATGGGGTCCCAAAATCGACCCAAAGATGCCTATGGTAGAACATGTATCAACCAATATGGTTAGGATACGTTTTAGGGTAATTTCGTATTATTATAATTTTATTTTTTAACCCTTATTTATTGGATTTACCCTTAACCATGGTAAATAAAATATTTACCGAAGTAATTATTCAAAATGTATTAAAATAAAAGTTACCTATTTACACAATTTGAACATCATGATTCCAAATATGGAATCCATTTTTCCAAATTCAAAACACATAAGTGGCAGAAATTAATTTAAAATTAATTCCCGCTGTCAAAACAAAAAGCGTGTTTTTAAGATATAATAACTATCAAAAGATTGATACTTGTTTATGTTCGGTTTAATTGTGAAATTATGTCCAATGACCAAAATTGTATTAAATGGTAAACATATATTCTATATATACTTTAAAACCACTCAAATTCATAATTTATCAATATAAATTATTTTGATTAAAAAAGTTGTTTTTAATTAAAATTTAGTAATTTTCACTATTCATCAAAATATTAAAGTTATCCGAAAAGTACCAAAATTTCACCTTAGGCTAAATTCGATATTCCGAATCCAAAAATGAAGTCCATTTTGAAATATAAAATATATATAATTTTAAAAAGTAGGTATTACTATTCATAACGACTAGTTTGAT
Organism: Viscum album; assembly: GCA_963277665.1. NCBI lineage: Eukaryota > Viridiplantae > Streptophyta > Magnoliopsida > Santalales > Viscaceae > Viscum > Viscum album. Next base: position 61,459,966 of record OY728165.1, on the reverse strand, counting down.
TAGTTATGGTGTGTTAGAACTCGGTGTTGCGTACAACACACGCTATCACATTATTCAAAGAGAAGCGTACTATAGAAGCATGGGGTGTTACATTTAATTTAGAAATAATGTCAACTATTATGAGTGTGGTTTTCAGTTTGGGGAATCTAGTGTTGGTGCAGTGGTTGATTTATCCATACACCAGGACTCTGAATTCTAATTTCCAACTCAATGCACGAAAACAATGATTTTATGTGTTTTGGAAATTTTTTTCTTATGATAACTTTTAGTCAGCTCACTAGGTATATCATATTGATGGTGTTGAATTTGTTTTCTTTTAGGATGCCACACATAGACATCCTACAATGGTTTTATAGAGAGTCTATAATGATGGTCCATTGAGTGATGAGGTTTCGGTGCACGACCCTCTATCAGCGATCGTACCATCAGGTTGTGTACCAGAAGCACCACTACTCATTAGGAAGCCATTTCCACCAGCACCACCAGTAGATAGGGCATGCCCAATGAGCACGCTACACATGTTCTAGCATCAGAGGCCTCTGGGCTTCTGACACAAGACAGCTCCGTAGGTGGCTAAGGACTGGATGGAGGCTATGGCTAGAGTTTTTTGAATAGTTGGGAAACCAGCTGACATGATGTTGATCCTAGATGCTAGTTTCTTCTATTGAGTACCTGATAGATGGTGGAGTTTTACCCTCTAGATTCACGATAAGGAGACCCTCACTGGTCAGACATCGAGGGCCTTTCCGAGAAATAGTTCGTCCCAGCCACTTTATTCTTAGTGCTTATACAGGAGCTGCTGAACTTACAATAGGGAAGCATGACCGTGGCACAATACTCTGCAAGAATCACTAATCTCTATTGCTACTCCACTAACATGGTATGAGTCCCATTCCTCCAGGCCCAAACCATTGATTAGGTTCTCCAACGGGAGATTATTTCATCGATGATATCACTTATCATTTCAACGTTGGCTAGGGCACTTGAGAGAGCAATTTTGGTGGGGAGATTCCTAGCCAAGAAGACACCAAAAGTTATGGCCACCACTAGACTTCTGGAAGTAGAGTCATCTGTAGGATGTAGTAGACAGATGACACAGAGGCCGAAGCATGCCATAACATTTAGTGGATGACCTCAGGATATAGGTTCGGTGGTGTGGGGCTCACAAGACATAGGATCACAGATGAGGATTAGGCAGTGCTATTCATGCGTAGGGTAGGGTCACATGGCTCACGACTGCCCGAACCACTGTACGAACAACCAATAGATGGTCGAGGGACCTCCGAGGCAGAGGTAGATATCTGATTTGGGACGTCCGTAGGTATCAGGTGGACGAGGCATATGAGCTATCCCTAAAAAAGGTGGTGGGAAATGATTTGAGGTTCAACAGCTACCACCTCTAGGTGGTCCACCGCAACCACAGGGAGTAGGTGGACAAGGAAAATATCATATCTAGGAAGCTGATGCATATGTACATAGTTCTATGGATATGATTTGGGATTTTATCTATGTCTACTCTACCCTTGGTGTAGTACTTATAGACACTGGATCTAGTCACTCTTTTATTTCCAAAATCCTCGTTTTGAGCTTGTATTTTCGGGTGTAGCTGTTGGCTCGATCCTTGCGGATAGAGACTCTTATGAGAGTGGATTAGATGCATAAAAATTGGTGATGATAGTGTGAGCATACTCTAGGAGGTGATTGTTTTAGCTGGGATCTTTTAGTAGCAGATTCGAGGCCTTACGAAATTATCTTGGGTATGGACAGGTTATCTAATGTTCATGCTTAGATAGACTACATTAGGCATGTTGTGAGGTGCGTATGTGGTCATGGGACTAGTTTTTTCTTCACCGGTGAGACATGGAAATTTTCATCAAAGGATTGACATACTCAGAGGAGGGTGCAACCAATTACTCATCTATTGGATAGACTTACAATCGGATTAGTTGATGTTGAGTGTCTTGGATTTCTTATAGTAGAGGACTAGTATATTGATGTCATTCATGATGATGTTGTGTGACTAACTCCTCATATAACGGAGGACAACTACATAGACATGTGTGTTATGGGTATAGTTGGAGGACTTGTAGAGGAAGGGGTTCAAAAGGCCCAGTGTTTCACCACAGGCAGGCCTTATTTTTTCTCTATGAAGGAAAATGGCTGTCTGGGACTATATGTCGACTATCGGTGCCTAATCCAAGTATCCATGAAGAACAAATATCCCCTTATAAGGATTGTTGATCTTATCTATTAGATGAAGGGAGATCATTGGTTTTTAATGATACAACTCAGATCAGGATATCATCAGCTCATGGGTATGAGATGAGGATGTGTAGAAGATGACCTTGATATGTCGATATGGAAACTATGTGTTTTGGTTATCCCATTAGGAAAGACCAATTCCCCTGCAGTGTTCATGGGACTCATGAACATGATCATTTAGGCATAACTATATAGCTTTGTGGTGGTATTCCTCAATGAAATCTTGATATACATGGCGTTAGATGCTGATCATGCCTATAATATGTTGATACTACTAGAGACACTCTGAGAGAACCAGATTTTTTGTAAGATATCGCAATGATAGTTCTAGAAATGGGAGTTCCACCTATTAGGACACGTTATCTCAGTGGCCAGAGTCGAAGTGGATCTTTAAATGTATTGGTTGTGCTTTCATCGAAGCCTGTCAAGAGTGTGATAGAGGTGTAGAGTTTTCTATTTTTTCTAGGTTCTACCAGAGATTCGTACCTGACTTCTCCAGTGTTGGGACACCCTTTTCAGCATTGGTGAAGATGGTTAGACCCTTCATATGTATGGAGAGAGTCTAATTGAGTTCTCAGGAGGTGAGGATGAGATTGATGAGTGCCTTATCTTGAGGCTACCAGAGGAAGGTGTTAAGTTTGTAGTCTACTATGACACATCAAGGACCAGAAATAGATGTGTCCTGATGTAGGAGTGAGCAGTGAGTACATATGGTTTATGACATCTGAGAAAACATGATAAGTACTACGGTACCCATTACATATAGATAGTAGAATTAATCTTCTCCATGATGATGTGGCGACACTACTTGAGGGGTGAACTATTTACTATTTACTTTGATCAAAAGTTACTCAGGCATAACTTATCACCGAAGGATTGGAACATGAGACATCACCGATGGATGGATTTCCTGCATGATTATGACATAGAGACAGTCTACACTCAAGGAAAGGGGAACGTAATGGCAGAAACACTCAGTATGAGGTCTTGTATACAGTTTCTGAGTGAGGTGACAGAGCAGCTAGAGGCCTTGAAAATATTTTTTGTGTATAGAGATGGAGCAGCTTACTTCATATATAATAGTAACTCCCCCACTTTTTCAGTATGTTGGGGAGGCATAGCCTGGGTACATTGAATGAGAGGCTCGACGTGAATAGATATCCTCAGGACAGGCACCTGATGGATTTTCTGAAGGTGGGTAGCACCTCATCCTCTTTAAAGGATGCACCAGTGTAGTATTGGAGCTACATGAGGAGGTGTCGAGGGATTTCCATACGTCCCCTCTAGCGTTACATCCTGTCGTGTCGATGATATAATCAGAACTTCGACATTAGCACTCATGGCTGGGAAAAAAGAAAGCAGTGGAATAATTTGTTTCATGGTTCCTCACTTCTTTTCATGTGATGGCCAAACATCAGGTTACATCAGGCTTAGCATATCCACTAGTTGTTCTGGAGGGGATGTGGATTGGTATCTACATGGAATTTGTGATAGGGGTTCCACATACGTTTAAGGGACATGATTACATCTGGGTGGATATTGATTGACTCTCCAAGTCTGTCCACTACCTACCTATCTGAGAGCAGGGATTAGTAGAGGTTTTGGGATGCCTCTATGTACAAAATATTATATGGCTTCACGGGGCTCCATCGACGATCATCTATGATTGTGACATACCTTTTACTTCCCGATTATCTAATGGTTTGGAGGAGGCATTTGGGACTCAACTACGCTTGAGAACTGCCATTCATCCACAGACGGATGGTGCGAAGGAGTGGACTATTTAGTCACTGGAGTATATTCTTTGTGCTTGCATCCTAGATTTTGGCCTTAGATGGATGGGGATCACATTCCCATTGTGGATTTCTCATGAAACAACATTTATCACTCCATAAGCGATATGGAAACATTTCATGCCTTGTACCATCGCCAATTGCGACCACCTCTATGCTATACCGATCGAGGGGTCCCCACTTATAGGTACAGAGATGGTATGGGATACCTCTGAGAAGGTGCAGATCATCGAGGAGAGGATGGACACTGTACAGTGTTGGAAGAAGTTTTATGTTTATAGAAGATGGAGGCCTTTGGAGTTTGAATAGAGAGACCATGTATTCTTATGGGTATCACCTCAGTGAGGATTTCTGAGATTTGGTCCGGGCAACAAGTTTTTTTCGAGTTTCATCTGACCTTTTCAGGTTCTCAGTAGAGTTGGAGAGGTGGCATAACTCATAGCTCTTCCCCAAATGTTGCACCATGTGCATGATATTTTATACGTGTCACATCTTAGGAGGTACGTGCATGATCCATCAAACTTCATCGACTGGGGTGAGTTGTAAATCGATGATGGTGCGACATTTACGGACGTTCTAGTAGAGATTGAGGATTTAAAAGAGCTAGTCAATCATGGATGATTTATACCTCGGGTGCACGTTCCTTAGTTGCGCGGGATCCTCCGAGAGAGCAAATTGGAATGGGAGGCTCATATTCATGTTCAGTACCACCTTTTGCTTCTTTAGTCGATGTTGTGGAATTCAGGGAAGAATATCCCTTAGGTGGGAAGAATTTAATGTTCCTGATTTTCCATTTATTTTTTTAATTTTATGTAATTATTACGAGTCTGCGAAAATTGACACCGCGTGATTCTGAGACCCGGTGTGACCAGAATAAATTTATAAACATTCATTAAGGTGCATTAAGAAAAATGTGCTTGTGGGAAATCATATCTTTTGAAATGTTGCTCAGAATAGAAATCTTAGGACATCATTCAACTCACAGCACTAGGATTCACTTAATAGATGATTAACCATGACCGCATTGGGTCAATGAAGAATTTTTTTTTCATTTATCATGGATGATTAAATAAACTAAATGTTATTTTATTTTATTCTTAAATCATCCTTCCACCTCACTATTAATTTTTGATGGTGGAGACCATAGGGGTGGTCGGGTATTCAATGAAGGTCTTTAAATGCCCTGTTACACAATGGTGGTATATCCACCCATCGTGTGATTAAGGAAACTCATTAATTACACCAATTAATGAACCTACTAATTAAATGTATAGAGTTAAACATTGACATGGAGTTTTGGAAAATCAATGTAAAAGGCATGATATTGGGAGGATTCATGATGAAGAGTGAATCTCCTCAACAATGAAGAACCAATGAACGACGATTGAGCGACGTCGTTGGAGGCTAGTTGAGGGAATGATGGAAACTGATTCGTCCACAAACACAGACATTCTCCAACAATCTGGCAGTAGTGTTTTCATGTGGTTTAGTTTTATAATAATTGTTTAATCTTATTCCTCCCTCATGTTATCAGTCTAACGTGGAGGGAGAGGGCCAAATGGACAAGGCCTAGACCATCCTCAACTTTGTTGATATATGAATTCTTCACAGAATTTTTTTATTAATGTTGAATGAAACCCATAATTGATGGTCAAGTGGTGAAGAAAAATCTCAGGGACGTGGTTGATACCTTTAGATGGAAAAATGGTCCACCATAGCTCACCCAATGACACGCAGATGACTGCCACTGTGGCACTGACATGACATCCCTGGCGACCGGAATGGCAGGTGATGATGGCAGCAAGAATAGTGTGGCCGTGAAGGAGATAGAGTTGAACCATCATGCACTGCCGATTGAGAAGGCTATATCCATAGCTATAGTGGGGGAAGATAGTGTCTCGTTAGGGAAAACCGTAGAATGTGGAGTGGCACACAACAACACCCCACTAGATAGGGTGTTCGTGGATCCAACATAGTAGCAGTAGGGACCCACTACCTGCGTGTCCCATGGGGAGACTATGTAGTGAAACGTGGTGCCACCGCACCAACTAAACATATTCATCCATTCAGGATGATCGTGGGGCCACACCCCCCATGCCAGTTAGGGTGGTCCACGCCTCTAGCGGGTCGTGCCCTTTGTGGGCTGGGCCATGTGGGACCAGCGGTCCGGGCCATCCTAGGCCTAGGTCGCTCACCTCTATGGTCTAGGCCACACCGGCCTACCGACCATACCCATCTGTGGGTTGGGCCACGTTGACATAGCATGTCGTACTGTACAGGAAGTTCGGGCTGGACCAGATCAGACCCAGACCCTACATGGACCAGTTTTACTTAAAGGGACATAACATGTGAACCAGACGTCTGTTTGATAAACCATTTGAAGCGCTGGAATCCTTGGAATGGGAAGGTCATTTGGGAATACTCCACTTAAATGTTTTATAATGTATGGTAAAATTGGTATGGATTGAACCCAATTACAACTGGGCCCTTGTTAGTAAAATGTTTATATGTCACAGACAGAGCATCTAATTAATGCTTCGTCTATCGTGTTGGAAACCTTAAGACATGGAGTTCCTTTGGTATCCAACATCATGGAACTTAGTGGTAGTTTTGGTACAACCTATGTCTTGAGAGGAATATACTCCATTAATCAAGCGTGCTAAGTGCGGGAATCTAGTGGATGGCTATAATGTGAAGAATGAACATCGATCATATGTGGGACATTGTCTATTGATCCATTGTGGGTCAGCGTCTATCGATTTAATGTGGGCCAGTGATCAGGGATCTTGAGTGGGTCAGCGCTCACCGATCCCTGGAGAGTTAGTATCTACCGATCCTATGTCGGTCTATAGGAGAGCCTCTTGATAGAATAAGACTTTCCAACAATACGTCTAATCATTTGTAATTATGTACTTACGTTCTACCAAGCGTGCGCTGATCCATTACCATTGGGGTACTTTTACATTTGTGGTCTTACCTTCGTGGTGTTACCTTTGTGGTATTCTTCCCCCATGAATCACTTCTGAAAACGGCTTAAAAGATATTGCACTATGTTTCCTCATCAATGACACTACTGTATTTTTATAACATAGGTATATGTATGGTAATATAAATAAGTAGATTTGATGACTTATTCGAGATTTTTGATTGAGGTATTGATTTCTTGTTTTTCCTTTAGGGAACTCTGGGAGAACTTCAGGGGTATCAGTGTTCCAACTGACTGTTGTTATACTCAAACCTGCATGTGCTACGCCTCCACCTTACTGTGTCTTGTGGAGACGATGGAAATCATTTAACGAGGAAAGGAGAGAGCCAGGAATGGATGGTACTCCGAGGTGGACCTATTGACTTGACGTGCTGTAGAGACTATAGATCATGTGTTGTACATTCACTTCAGGTAGGATCATTGGTGGATGACCACATGAGTTATTTTTCTATTTTAGTTATAGATTCTTAGTTGTGATTGTATTATTTCCCCTTTACTTACAATACTAACTCTTTTACTTTATAGTTTTACATAGTGGTTTTCTTCTTATTGTGTTCTTGGACTGTGTGTTTTCAGGTTTAAAATAAATTCCTTCCAATTTTAATGGATTGGCCATTTCGGTGATAGTCACCACCCCCTACTCTATGGAAGGCCGGCTTAGGGTAGTAACGGCATGGGCCCCGGGGGATGGGTCGTGATAGGTGTAGGATATGACATTATCATTTGTAAAAAGTAAAAAACCCAAGCATTTGTTTAAAGAATAACTATATATCCTAAAACATTCTCATCCTATAGGTAATTTGCATACATGTGTAGTGATCAGCCTTACCTTTAGATCCTTGAAACATTCCTCAAATTATTTTTTGCAAACATTATTTAATCCTATCCTTATTAACCTAATCAGTGGACTTTAAAATAATGAGAAATTTCTCACAAATGGTTAGTTTTATCCATATAATCCATGAAAACATTGGATTTCCATGATATTATAATTTTGGGTAATTCCTCAATCTCATTTTTTATATTGGGTCCATAGAAATTCCCTCACTTACGATCACATGTCCCACAAATGAGACTTGCTACATCCAAAAGCCACACATTATGATCTTGGAGTACAACTTCTTCTTCTATTATGTTACCAAATCATGCCCTATATGATCTTCATGTTCCTCCTCACTCTTGGAGTAGATTATAATATCATCGATTAATTGTACCAAATTGTTTTCAAGGTATTTTTTAATGAATATATTCATCAAATCCATGATGATTGTAAGGGAATTAGTATGTATGATGGTTTTACCAGAAAATCGTAGTTCTCATTCCTTGAATAAAAGTTAGTTTTTGGAATATCATCCTTTTTCACCTTTAAGTGATGATATCTAGATTGAAGATCCATCTTTGAGAAGTGCTATATTCCCCATAACTGATCAACCTATTCATTAATCCTTAGAAAATGATGCTTTCTCATTATAGTGATCTTATAAAGCTACTGATAATATATACATAGTTGGATTGATCCATCCTTATTCTTTAAAATAATCACTGGAGTAATCAAAGATAATGCACAATGTCATAATAACCCTTTTCCTAAAGGCTATTATAGATTTATCTTTAACACCTCTAATTATATAGAAGTTATCATATAGTGACATATTGAGATAAGAGTAGCTCTTGGTAGGAGTTCTACTAAGGACTCCACCTCATGTTTAGAGGGAAGTCTTGGAAACAATTTAGGAAATACATTACTGTATTCCATCATGATGGGAATTTCCCTTAGGATGATAACATCCATTGACTCAACAATTGGAGTTAGGTTTGATTCATTGCCGAGAATCAACACCCACTCCCTTGAATGATTTTCCAAAGGATTTTCATGATATAATTTTATTTTTAATAAGATAATGGGAAATTTTGGATTGTAAAAAATATATTTCCTTTTATATATGGTTTATATGTTCTCTATATTAAGAAAACAACAGAATTCCCATTATGGTGTCGAATTAAACCAAGGTAATTATTGTGTGATTTTCTAGAAGAATCCTCCCACATATACCAATGTGATCAGAGTCCAACACTTGGGTTTCAATGATTTCACCACAATGTGTTTTGATTAATATATCCACTTCATGGTTTAAGTGCTTTCATTCAATAGTTATATAGAACATGCATGATATAAAGGAATACATAGAACTTGAATCAAATAATAATTTTACCATTATTGAGTGAATAAGAAGTGTACCTTACATTATGTTATTTTATTTTTCAAGATAGGCCATAATGATGGAATAAACATTTAATTGATCCCTTGTCTTTGATAGATGAAAATAGAGATTACCCTTGGGGAATCGAGATTATTTCACCATCTTACATAGCTACCTTTCTCCATATAGTTGTCACACTAGACTATATGTGGTTCTATCCTTCCATCCACCACATGTTCCAAGTTCCTCATATATTTTCAACATTTATGAGATTTATATCCTTCTCTACATTGCATGGATCATTTTATAATCCCTTTGTGGTAGTTACTAATATAAAACATCACATATTTTAGAAAATATAGTTGTTTGAGTTTTCATTACACCTTTCGCATTGGATCCACTGGCATGAAACTCCAATTTTCATTTCTTATAACCATAGTCATTGTACCATTGTATGCACTATAACATCACATTGATAGCACATCGAACATTATCTTCATAACTCCCAATGTCTCAAATTACTATATCCTTGAGAAGGTATGATTTTAAACAACTAATGAATATGTGAATTTTTCTATCATCGCTGATAAAAAAGTAAAAGAAAACATTGGAATCATTTTGAAATATTTATTCAAAGGATCCAATATATTCTCCTTTCTTATTCTTTAGTTCTATGAATTATCCTTCCAAAGTTTTATGAATAGTTCAAGGTAAATAAATTTTACAAATAATTATCATATAATCCTCTTACTACAACTCTTCAATTTCATCCTTTGGCTTGGTGTTCTTAATAAAATCAAACTATTGATCAGTCTCTTCATCTATACCGTAAGAAAATTACATTAAGTATCTCTATCTAATAATAGTGAATCCGAAAAAAGATCATTTCCATCGAGTAGACCCACTTTTCTAGTAATAGTGGATATGTTGAGCCACTAAGAATCAGTAGTCATTGCCGTATAAAACACAAGATAGATAGTTTTTCTCTCTTAGGTGAAGGTGGATGTTCCACATTATTCATGTTATTATTTATAACATGAGACACCTATTTAGTCATTTCTAGGAAATTTGGAATTGCACCTCTAACATCATTAGGGTGGTCATTCGAGTAATCATTCCATTTTACCTTTCATGTGTTGTTGGATTGGCTACTCCACATTTCCACCATTTTATAAAATAAAAAATGTTAATAAACATATCTCAACATGCCATAAGAAAATAATACAATCCTTCAGGAATTTAATATTAAAGTCATATCAAATGTGATCCACATATTTAGAATTTTCCAAAACAAATATTCTTGGATGTTTATTTATACTTAGTCTTAAACTAAGGGTTTTCACCAAGTTTCTCTAATCCTAATTCCCAAATTAAATAAATTTTTCTAGAAACCGAACTATAGGGACAACAATTTTCATTAATCCCTATTACATAATTTTAATGATAAACATCACAAAAGTATTAAATGACCAGTATTCAAATGTTTAGTATATTAGGAAACTAATACAATTGATAACATTAAAAAATAAACCATAAACATTTTTGTAATTCCTTCTTCTATATGAACATAGTGGTCTTCAAATTCTCCTTAGATTAATTAGCCACCAGAGGATATAGATTAAAAAGGGGTGAGCTAAAATCCCAATAAGAGGATATATAGGGACATGAAACAATATAACATGGGTGAGAATAATCCTTATCAACATTACATAGGTATAAGATGATAATCATGAGATCAAGGTATAGTAAAAGGAATGGAATGTGGTCATTACTCAATATGAAACGTCATGTTATAGGGGTCAACATTGCCCACATACTTTTGATAAATGTTCAGATCATATTCACGCATATTTACTTCTTCTCATGAGTCAAATCACATTACCCAATTCATTAGAGTTCTATAAAATTTCATAAGCACTAATCACATAATAAAATTTACGTTGTGATATATAATTCATGGTGCAACAATCACATCAAAAAATTTACATTATCATGCACCCCATAATGAACATTTTCAATCATAGATGTAAAATTACCCATGAAATGGAATGGATTTATTTTAAGGAAGAATAAATTATAAAATTTATATTCCCAAATTAAATAGGGAATAAAAATCTTGATATAATAATCATCAACCTTGTGTGTTGAAAAAAATATTGATATTTAATTGGTGTGTTTTTTTGAATGAAGATATTTCTAGAAAACATTGGGTTGTTCAACAAATCATGAAAGAAGAAGGTATATGCCAAAAAAATTAAGATAATTATTAATATATATTTTATAGGAAAACCATAAAAAATTGGGTGAATTTTGGATAACCCAAAAAAAGCATTTGGGTTAGAGAATTCCATATACCTTGAGTCTGAATACCTTATTCACATTAATAACTTTAATAATTAAGTTAGGTTAATTAAATGAATAATAAAACATATTAAAAATTAATTTTATTCATTATGGTTTTATTGAGTTCATTTATTTTTTTCGATGAGTAATAGAGTTTAATTTTATCATTTAAGAGCATTTGAATTAATGTTGTTCATCATAGGTTCACTTGTATACATGAATGCATGTTCGTTTAAAATGTAGATTAATATAAAAAATTGATATAATTTTTTATTAATGATCTTCCATAATTTTAAATGATCTTATAAAGATTTTTTTTATATTGAATGGGGCAAAATCATTTAATAAATGTCAATGACGATCCTTTTTTGATAATTTTGGAGAGTTTTTGATCACAATGAATTTATTTTGTTTCTCCATTTAGTATTGTTTATAAATGTTACATCCAGAACATAAAAATAGATATAACAAAAAAAGTTGATTCTTTTTTGAGACATTTCGTTGTTTTACTAATATCCTTGAAGAAAATATGGTAAATTGAATATGCATCCCCCACAATGTCAGTAAATTGGCATATCACAGGAGACGATTTCATTTTTATAATAATAGGGAGAGAGGGATGGTTTTAATGATGGATATAAAATGAACATGACATATTTATATTATATCAAACATAAAGGATTTATCATTCCATTTTTATAAGATAATATGAGTATTAGAGAAGAATAGATATGAAATTGAAAAGAAAGTGAAAGAGAACGGAAGAAGATTTTAACTCTTGGAGTTATCCTCCTTGAAAACCTCCATAGGGAATAGGTTTTGGTATTTTGGTTAGAAAAGTATATCTTGGACATGGGGGAGGTTCTAAATAAGATTATTGGTAGGAATTTGGGCATGTCTCAATGCCTGAGTGGTGTGAAGAGAAGAAGGGTGAGGGGAGGTATTCATAGTGTATGAGAGGGTTGTTTTCCCATTACATTAATCATTGTTTTGTTATTTTCCCCCAAGAATTTGAATATTTGTAACATTATCAATAGAAAATATTAAAATAATGAATTTAACTTCTAGACTATGGTGAGGACTCAAGTGATAAAATAATGAATAGTTTATTTAATTTAAAATGTATTTATATCGTAAATTATCGTATTATACTATTCAAAAAACATTCATGTATTTCAGAAAAAATCCCAACGGAACAACATATCCATTTTTTGATGTATAGAATTCAAAAAATGAACTCCATTTTATGAATTTTTTTAAACATGTTTTATATAATTTTTAATTAAAATCACCATTAACTCGAAAGAAACATCTTTTAAAATTATAACAGATTTTATAAAATATTAAATAATTATATTAAGGTATCATAAAATTATCTTAAAATATTAAGAGATCAAAATTTTAATTTATTGATCCATTTTATGAAAATACATTTTCTTTGATATTATTAAATTATTTATATATTTAGGACATAAAAAATCAACAATTAATTAATAACCATTAAAACATTTAATTAATTAGTCTACGATATAATTATAACATAATTTCCTTGATTAAATGATTACATTTTATTTATACTTTCCAAACTTATGGTACTATTCATTTGGTGAGTTTACTATTCATATGGGTCATATTGCTATTCGAAAATCCATGTTGTTATTTTATTTGTATAGTTTACTTGGATTCTAGAATGAATTATTATTTAACTAATTATTCATTTATAATGAATTTATTATGGACATTATCTGATTTTATGTGATTTATAATAAAATAAATTACTATAAAAATGGTTAAATTCCGCTGAATAATGTTTGGGTCATTACAATGTTTCACTTCTTACAGTCATTTTTCTAGTCTTATATAAGAGAAGGTTCACACGATAATTGATGGAGAGTGACTTTGGGCATCATATAATTTTTCGTCAGGTATGGTCCTTCCTTTTTCTAACATATATATTATTCCGATATATATTTAAAATTATTTTACTTTTTAATTTTTCGTTTTAATATAATTATTATTGTTTACATTAAAATAAACACTTTTTTTCCCATTGGAATCCACTATATTGATAAATTATTCTATTATTTTTATTTAGGTTGATTTCTAGTTTAGTTAAATTTATTAGTAAATTTTCTTCCTATTATGTCAATAAAATTTTATAGTTTTTTTCTTACCTGTGGGAATTATAAATTGCCATCATGTTATTTCATAAAATAGATAATGTGCCTAGTTAAGGATTATTCTAGGATAGTTCATGATAAAATTGTAATGGAGGCAATTTTATTAGTGTAAAATAGTCTCCAGGGTGCAATTTTTTTGGGGTAGTCTATTATATAATCAATTCTATCAGCAGTTCTTGGAATATTGGTCTTCTATGGTTTTCTGACCACCACCACTCATTATGAAACCTATGTTACAAAAGGATGTATGGATTTGTGTTATTAATTTATTATTATTTTGGGTTTTTACATGATCATTTTATAACATAAATTGATGATGTCTTAATCATTTTTTTATTTTTTGTGATTTATATTTTGGATTTTATGATTTTGTTAAAATTTTGTAAATAAATAGAGGAAAAGAAGTTCATTGTATGACCTAAAAAACCATGTGGATCATTTTTCATTGAATATCCTAGTATCCACTATTACATTTAGTTCATGGTATGTCATGCCATGTACAAAAACCATGCACATCCAGTTGTCCCTTGAAAATTTTAATTCATGATCCTTATGGTATATACATTCAATGGCTATTGTTTCTATTCTCTCGGTGATTACTAAAGGATTTTTTCATTCCATTTTTGTATTATTTGATTAAAATTTTATCATATTAATTAAATTCAATATGATTTAGAAAAATTTACACAATTTAAATTTGAATATTTATAAAGGGTGTTTTCCATGTAAAATTTGAATTTTAGAGTTCTTTCAAAATTAATAATGGATTTTTGGAAATGGATTAAAGTGAATAAAACATTTTTGGAACCTCAACGTTTTTTTTAATTATAGATTTAGTAAATTGTACCTTACTTTTTATGTGAATAAAAATATGATTTTTTGGAAATTGAAAATGGTTTTTGGAATGGTGGTTTTAAATTCATGGATTTAATGTTATTTGGTTTGATGAAATATATTTTATTTATCAACCACACCCAAAATCTGTATAGAGTGATGGGGAAGGTCCCTTCTCAATGATTTTACCTTAAATGGGTATTATTGAATTTAAAATCATTACCCATTTATATATCTCAATTTTATAATTGATTATTTGATATTTTCATTTTTTTAATTGATTTTATGTGATGTGGTAAGTATGTACATGTCGACTATGTTTACTTCCATGACCATTTATTACTAGTTTCTTGACTGGTCCTTTTATAGTTATACAATTCATTACATGGATTACAACAAAATATATTATTATTATATATCTATATATTTAATTATAAGCTATTACTTATGGTAATTTTCATGAATAAAAAGTTTTATAAATGGATGGTGAGTGTCATGAATCTTGGAATTAATTCTAGGAAAAAAAATCCGAGAAACCCTTTTCAAATTCTATTTATTATATTCTTTTATACAATATCCATCTCTAATTCTTATTTTTGATGACTTTTTTTAAGTCATAGTGACCTATAGACTACATTTTGGGATGCCTTATACTTTATAATCATTTGATGAAGTAACTATTTTCTCTATCTAGTCGATGTCTCTCACATTTCCTTGGAATTCAGTTAATAATCATTTTGTATGTTGATTAGTTTAATTATCTATTTGACTTTGTTATGTCCCATTCCTATTTCATTATCCCACTATATTATTTATACTCGTATATTAAGGGGAGTATACATGAAAATCATGAACCAAATCCCTATTTGTAAGAATCATTTATAAGTGACCATATTAATGTTGTGTTTTTATGATAAATCATATTACAAAAAAAATATGTGGATTTTGAGACAGAGTATATTTAGAGTGGAATTATTTGAACTATATATTTGAGTTCACTTCTCTTGTGAAATTTAAGTTATCTTGTACCATTTTTATATTCATGAAATTCTTGTAGAAAAAATGTTATGAGGGGAGAGTTTTTACACCCAATAAATCATACCATACATAAATTTCATTTATTTATTTATTTTTAATCATTTCATTCTATTTTTTGAATCTCTAATTATAACATCACAAAAACCATAATGATTTTACTATAACATAGTTAGAGTGTTGTTAGTTGTAACCATGTGTTGAATTTACATGAATTTTTATAGTTTTAGGAGCCATTTTTGCAAGGTTAGTGCACTATTACCTTAATTGTGAGTCCGAGCCATTCCAAGAACTAGGTATGTGGAGTGAGTTGTACTGTAATGACCCAATGCTTTTAAATGGAAAATCCCTTCACATAATTATGTCATAAAATCCATTTAAAACACAACATAATAAACTAATATGTGCTAAGTGACCATTAAACATAGGATTGTCAATTATTTGTTTGGAATTTCAAAAATTTGACATACACGGTTCTGACCAGTAAGTTATTTAGAGTCTAATAAGGAAAAAAATATTTTTTGGCGAATATTAACCTACCCTTATGAATAGGAAAATACCGTTATAAATATTGATACAGCTTAATTCATAGTAACCATACCTATGATAGTATTAAAATAATATTCAAGAGAAACAATGGTATACCTATATTTTAGAACAAGTAAATGATTGTTTTAAAACTGGGTTTTAATAACAAATTATGATTTTAAATAAATATTAAATTATTCATATTTAAAAATTTATTTCATAAAAATGGACTTCATTTTTTGATTATACATGTCAAAAAATGGTTAGGTTGATTTTTTGTGTTTCTCGAAAATACTATAATTTTTTATGAATAGTAAAATACAATAATTCACAATAAATGCTAAATAATGGATTAATTGAGTCATTGATGATAATATGATAATGTAATCCCAATAGGTTCAAAGTAACAAGAGTTTATTAACGTTCTTCATCTTTTAATACATACTATTTCTTGACATGTGATGAAATAATAATCTAATGACTAAACAATTATGATAAGCCTCCTCCCCTCCACTATAAATAACACACATTCTGACCTCTACTCTTCACTCCTATAATGCCTTGTGACATGAAAATATTCTACCCAAATCTCTCACCTAGCTGCTCCCCCACATCCAAAAGCACCTATCCTCTTCAAAATACCAAAACATATCCCCATAAGTTTTTCTCAAAGGAGGATGTTTCAAGAGGTAAATTCCTCTTTCCAATTCATTCTTTTATTTTATGTACTTTTCTATTTGTTTTTTTCCTCACCTCCCTTCACCCAAATAGTAGGATTACTCCAGTAACATACATGTAAATTAATATATTTTTACTCTTGGGATATTTAATTATCTTCTCTTCTTTCCCAATCTTTTATTTGAAATGAATGAAAAAACCATTTGAGATGTGCGAATTTAGAAGATTCAAGGATAATGGTATATCAATTTTTATTATCATCAAAAAATCTAGACATGAATCCATTTATTTTATGGTTTAACCAGATTATATATAGTTTACATATCCTATTTTAATTCTGTAATATTTTTTTACAAATGGTATTAAGTTATAATTCAAAACATGTTCTTTTTAATCAAACACACCAATTTACAAAAATGGTTGTCACTTTGGTTTTATATAATAGTTTGACTTCACTCTTAGTAATGAAAATAAATTTAAAACAATTTAATCCCTAGTATATTCACTAATATAATATAACATCAATTATTGATAACCACTTTCATCTTACTTGTTTATCCAAACATAAATATTAGTGAACTGGTCATTATAATCAAGTAAACAAACGAGCCCGAACAATGAAATTGAACCTCTTAACCAATCAAAATGGTTATGAATAAACATAAAATGATTATTCTAAACAAACTAACTATATAAGGGTTTATGGATTTATTAATTATTAATCATAATTTGTTTATTCTGGTATTTAATAAATAGTGGAAAACTCCAACTGATTTAAGGAAAGGGATCCTCCACATATCAATTTTATATCAAGATAGTCCTCTATGTTTTCCACTTTATGTGGGATTCCTAATGATGGGGTATTATTTCACACCTTCCACATACTTCCCCCATTATTTATAAGTTATAGAAACCATTTTCTTTTTCTAAAAATCAAATTTAGTTACACCTAATACCATGCCAATAATCTGTAAAGCATTCTAACCGAACCTCCTTTACACTTTCAGGTTTCTCTATATTTTTTAACACAAATGAAGTTGTATTTTATTTTTATGTACAAATTCTACCGAATTTTTATATTCTCTAATCTCAGGTACAATGATCCATCCCTCATTCTCTTTTGCGGATATACATGTTTTTTAGTGATTCCATTCTCAATATCGCCAATAAGCAGTAATGTTTTAAAGGAACTTCCAGAATTCTTACCTGATTTCAAGTGCATTTTATCTTCTATTTTAATCCACCATTGTCATTATAAAATCATTATTTTTATTTTGAAAAGCTCATTGGTTCACTTATTGTTTAATATATTTTTTTTCCCTTTTCTACTTTAAAAGCTCAATATTATTTCCTTAAAACCGCACAAAATGTTTTAATGCTAAAATTTCCCAAATACATTTCTTACAAGTTGTCACTCATTTTTGACATCGTGTACCATGATATATTCCTATTTAATGTCATTGTAAAATTCCTTCAATTCATGGACACTTTCATGTTACGCCCATTGTTTATGATTTATGTCATGGTTGGGGTACCTAATTCCTTCAATGTGTATCCTTATGTTCATGTATGGTTTATTTGGTATGATTATTGGTGTAGAAAGATTATTTATGTGGAAAGAATATTCAGGAAAATGTGATATGGGTTCACCCAGAGAGCATTCCAATGGATTGGGTAATGTTTCATTTCACAAGATGTGATTTGAAATAGTATTCGTGGGGAGCCTTGACCCATACTAAAATGGGAAACAAGATTGGTGGTTAGCGTTGGCCGGTACTAAAGAAATGTCTTATGATTCTTCCACATTTATATGATTCCATCTTAATAGAATCCCATGGTTATAAGATATGATATCATATTTTCCATTCATTGTTATCATTATGTCATGCCTCATAACTCATGTTCTTAATATGTATCCTTATATTAATTCCTTTACTGGGATTTTGAGCTCATCCCTTTTTTATGTGTTCCCCAGGGTCCCTAATACCGATATAAGGGCTCAAAGGAAGTTATGAGCTCTTTATAGATATTAAATAAAGAAATTTTTTAGCCCAATGTTTTATGTTTTATGTACCTAGACTTCAAATAAAGAAGACTTAATGATCCTTGGCTTCTACACTGATGTATAATTAAAATTAAAATCATGTAATGTTATATATAAAAGGCTTGGGTCACTATAGTTGGTATCAGAGGAAGGTCTACTTACTTTTGGATATTAGGAATAAATAACCTTAGTTAGATCCATAAGTATGTGATGATGTATAATAAAACATCCTTAAATTTTGGTAAGTATAGAGTGAGTGGATTATCAAGAAAATACATCCCTATCTAGATATGAGTAGGAAGAGGTGGTTTTTGGCACAAATGTACCTAGGAGTGAAAAATCAGACAATGAGTTTTGGGTTTGACCCGAGGAATCCTATTACATGACAACAGACCTTAATGCACACTTGGTTATGAAACTCTTGGGGTTAATGCAATGGTGGATTCATTATCTCAGTAAAAACCATTATTAAAGGACAAAAAATACCATTATAATATATTTCATGAAATAGATTAAGGATAACTTAGATTTAAACCTAATGAATCACAAGATAGAATGTACTTCTTATTTATAAGTTCATCTTTTTGAGTTCAATGATTACTTTTTACATGAAATAGATAAGTATTCAAGAACACTAATTATATGTTCTTTTTCATAGTTAATGGTGGAAAATAAAAGAACACCCTCCAACAACCAATGTGATAGGGAAAATAAATATTTCCCAAATGACATGCCAGATATGATGGAAGCGGATGCTAAAAAAATAATGATAGTACTTACATAGCTGGCTCGAGTTATGAATAATAACTTGAATCGTGCGAAATACCCTCCTCCTCCAAGGAAAAATAATGTTCACATAGAATCCTTCTTGCAGAAAATTCCTCCCATGTTTAGCAAATCTTTTGATCCCCTCCTCACGAAACAAAGGATTAACACCATTAAAAAAATATTCTCTATCCTCCAGTGCTCTAAAGAAGATATGTTTGTAATAAAAGTTAATCATTTTGATGGGGAACCTGATCAGTGGTTGAAACTAATCAAGAATAAAAAGTCAGAAGAGGAAATTGATTCCATGGATTGGGCATAATTCAAGCGGATGTTTTTCAACAAATAGTTTCTCTGAACACTTCATCTCAAGATGAAATGAAAGTTCCATGGACTCAAGAAGAAGGATGATGAGTACATCAGGGTGTATAAAGAAATCCTTACAAGGCCTGTGTGGTATACCACTGTCATTGTCATGAACACAGAAAGAAAGTTTGATCGCTTCTTTAGAAGAATAAAGCCGAGTCTACGAAAAGATTTGGCGATTAATGACTTTAATAATTATGTTGATATTGTTTTTTGTTACCTCAAGGTTGAAATATATATTAGAGACTCTTAGTGGTCTCATGGGAACAGTGAAATGAAAAGGAAAATGGGGAATAACATGGTTGGTTCATCAAGTAAATCCCATGATGGACTAGAGTATGACTTTTCCCCTTGATTAAAATTTTGGGAAGAAGAATCTTGGTAACTGTCTAAAGGGAACCAAAAATGGATTCAAATTTGGAATGTTTGGACATTTGTCCAAGAACAGCAAAAGTGATATGAAAAATCCCATTAATGTTGAAGATGAAAATAAGGTTTAGATAAACACTCAGCCAGTAGTACAGTGTTACAACTATAAAGAGCATGGGAATAATGCGAACAATTTCCCAAAGAAAAGGGTTGTCGGATGCAATCCACAACATCCTCTAAGGTAATAAGGAAGGTCTTATGTTGTCACTATAGCTGAGGTGGAGCCGGAAAATCATGTGGTGGAAGGTACCCTAGTTATTCTTTCAATAATAGAGAACATACTATTTAATTATGGTTCTACACATTCTTCAATATCATTTACGTTTATTAGAACTATTCAAACACCACCTAAAAATTCGGAGGCAATGTTATATGTGGGAATAGTGAATGGGGAAATCATTGCATCCATGGTTTATAACTCCTCCCTAGTTAACATTTGTGGACCAAACCTCCCAGAAAATCTATTCATACTTATTTTAGTGGAGTTCGACGCTATCATGGGAATGGATTGGGTATCCTTATACAAGGCCCACATCAACTATTAGGAAAGGGATATTACTCTTCACATCTCAATGCATCCTCCATTTCTATATATTTGTAAGGATAAAAATGAGTATCCTTTAGAATATATGTCTCAAGTGTGGATATTATTGCCTTTTGAGGAATCATTTCAATCTCAAATGATTGAGATGAAGGAGAGAATCATTCATGAAGAAATACGCCCCATAAGGGATTAAACTGATGTATTTCTTGATGAGTTTTCTGGTCTGCATCCTGACAAAGATGTTGATTTCTCAATTGTACTTATCCCTGGAACATTTTCTATATCAAAGACACCTTACAAAATGGCCACCGTAGAGCTGGAAGAATTGAAAAAGTAAATATAAGAGAATATGGAGAAGGGTTTTATACGCCTGAGGGCCTCACCTTGTAGTGAGCCAGTTCTCTTTATCATGAATAATGGTAGATCAATGCACCTATGCATTGATTATCACGAGCTCAATAAAATCACGATAAAGAACAAGTATCCCCAACCACGGATAGATGACTTTATTGATCAGCTTCATGGGGCCAGTTATTCCTCTATGGTGGACCTTTGTAGGGGTTATCATCAATTAATGGTGGGGAAGGAAGATATTGCCAACACTACATTTATAACATGGTACGAACACTATGAGTTCATAATGATGCCCTTCCGACTCACTAATTCTCTTGAAATTTTCATGTATTTAATGAATATTATGTTTACAGATTACCTTGACAATTATGTGGTATCCTTTATTGATGATATTCTAATATACATCAAGAGAAAGGTGGAATATGATTAGTATTTGAATACTGGTATAAAATACATTGAGATGTGAGAATTAATATGCAATGTTTAGTAAATTTGAGCTCTAGATGGTGGAAGAATCATTCTTGGGGTATGTTATCATCAGCAGAGGGATATCTGTGGACTCTTCAAGACGAAGGCAATTGAAAAGTGGCCCATGCCAACTTCTGTAATGGAGATCCCTAGATTTTTGGGTCTAGCTAGGTATTATCAACGATTTGTGAAGAACTTTTCATGATTTTCAAACCCAATGACCATGATGAAACAAAAGGGGGTAAAGTTTGTCTGGATGGGAGAATGTGAGGTAAGCTTCATGGAGCTAAAGAGAAGGCAGAACACTGCACATGTACACACATTGCTGGAAAGTGGAGATTGTTTTGTGACAAACATCATTGCTTCAATGAACGGATTGGGTTGTGTACTCGTGAAAAATTTTAATGTGATAGCCTATGCCTCACAGTAGTTGAAGATCCATGAGAAAAGCTACACGACACATGATATAGAGCTTGTAGCCGTGATTTTATCCTTGAAAATCTGGAGGGACTACCTTTATGGTGAGAAGCGTGACTTATACACTAACCACAATAGCCTAAAGTATATATTCACAAAAAAAGAGAACAACATGAGTCAAAGGAGATAGTTATAGAAAATCAAGGAATATTATTGCTCTATTCACAATCATCTAGGGAAAAGCGAACAATGTAGCTGATTCTCTAAGAATAAATGAACCTTATACTCTATCCATGATACAGATTGAGAAAGACCCTATATTCCTGGATAGCCAAAGGATGAATTTTTAAATTATAATGGTAGCGGATACTTCCTACGTTACACAAATGATTGCATAACGATCCATTTAAGATAAGATTAAGGAAGAACAAATGGAAGATGAGGAGTTACAAAAGAGGTTGAATGCAGTAATGGAAGGGAACCTACAAGAGTTCCCTAACAATGATGTTGGTGTGATTTGGATTGGAATGCGGCTTTGTGTTCCTTCATCACCCGGGACAAATAAAAAGATATTTTATAATGGACATAGCTCAACATTCTCTATCCATACTAGGAGTACCAAGATGTACTGTGAGCTCCAAGAGCACTTATGGTGGGATAACCTGATGAAGGAGATTGTAGAATATATATCACGGTTTTTGGTATGCCATCAAGTTAATGCAGAGTGACAAAACACCAATGTAATGAGGCAACCATTTCTTATAACCATGTGGAAATGGAAGAATGTCACTACAGAATTTTTCATGGGTCTCCTAAAGATGTCGAGGGGAAACAATGTGATATAGGTTTTGGTTAACTGACTCACTAAGACATCCCATTTAATTGCAATTCAAGAAGTCTTCTTTCCTGAACAACATGCAAAAAATTATGTTAAGGATGTGGTGAGACTGCATGGTGTCAACTCTCAATTGTATCTGATCATGATCCAAGGTTCACATCTAAATTCTGGAGGAGTCTTCAACATGATTTGAGTATTGAAATAATTTTCAGTACAACCTATCATCCCCATACTGATGGACTATCTAAAAGAACTATTAAGATTCTGAATGATATGCTAAAAGCCGGCTCTCTAGAATTCAAAGGTGGATGGGATCACCATCTCCCATTGGTTGAGTTCTCATAAAATAATAGGTTCTACTTGTGTATTCAGATGGATCCATATGATGCTCTATATAGAAAGCGAAGTAGAACCCCAACCTATTTTGATGAAGCTGGAGAACAGAAGTAACTTGGACATGATCTTGTGCAAGAGATGTCAATAATGGTTCATGTCATCCAAAAATACATCAAATCTACTCAGAGTCAGAAAAATATCTACTATGAAAACCATTGAAGGGACATGGAGTTCGATATTGGAGATAAATTCTTCCTTCTAAAACCACCATGGAATAGGGTCATGCGGTTTGGAAGGAATGGGAATCTAAGCCCATGGTACATTGGCCCCTTTGAGATCCTTCACCACATAAAAGTTGTGGCCTATCGGATTTCACATGTGCCACATATGGCTTGGGTTCATGCTGTGTTTCCCATATCACTTTTGAAAAAGTACATACCAGATCCCTCACATGTACTGAACTAAGAGGCGGTGCAACTAAAAGATGATCTCTCTTATGAGAAGCAACCATTAAAGATTTTGGACCGAAGAGATAAGGTTCTACGCAACAAGACAACCCAGCTTTTCCATGTGTTGTGGAGGAACCAAAAGTTTGAAAAAACTACTTGGGAACCAGAGGAGGCAATGAAAGGGAAGTACCATCACCTGTTTATGGATTAATATGTTAAACGAAATTTTGAGTGTGAAATTTCATAAGGGGGGAAGAATGTAACGACCCAATGTTTTTTTAAGGAAAATTCCCATATCATAAATATGTCATAAAATAAAATGAAATCACAACACAATGAACTACTAAGTGCTCAGTGAAATTTAAACATATATTATTCAGTTTTTTGTCTGGAATTTTTGAAATCTGACATACATGGTTATGACCAAAAAGTTGTTTGGAATCTGATAAAAAAAAATTAATTTTTGGTGAATAGTTACATACCCTTATAAATTTTAACAAACCCTTATGAATAGTGATATTCCCTATTGAGTAGTGACCTTATCTATGATAGTATTAAAATAATATTCAATTGAAATTATGATGTACCAATATTTTAGAATATGTAAATGAATGTTTTAAAACTGTGTTTTAATAATAAATTATTTTTTAATTAAATAATAAATTAATTATATTTAAAAATTATTTTTGAAAAATGGACATTATATTTGGATTATACATGTCGAATAATGGTTAGGGTGAATTTTTGGTAGTTTTTTTGAAATACTATAACGTTTTATGAATAGTACAGTCTGATAATCCCTAATAATTGCTAAATAATGGATTATTGAGTCATTGATGATGATATGATGATGTAATCCCAATCGGTTTGAAGTCACATGCATTTATTAATGTTATTGGTCATGTAATGTTTACTATTCAATGTCTTGTGAATAAATAATAATCTAATGATTAAAAAATTATTAAAATTGTCCTCCCCTCCACAATAAATATCACCCATTCTTACAATTTTTCTTTACTCCTCTCAAGCCTTGTTCCTTTCTAATATTCTACTCAAATATCTCCCCAAGATCCTCCCCACATCCAAAATCCCTTATCCTCTTCAAAATACCAAATACTCTCCCCTTAAGAGGTTCTCAAAGGAGGATGTTTCGAGAGGTTAATTCCTCTTCCCTATTCCTTCTTTTATTTTATGTTCTTTTCCTTTTGTTTCTTTCATCACCTCCACTCACCCAAATAGTATGACAACTCTAGAAACATACATGTACTGAATTTTATTATGCTAATGGGATATTTCATTATCGTCTCTCCATGCCCCACCTTTTATTTGAAAGGATTGAAATTGTCGTATAAGATGTGCTAATTTAGCACATTCAAGGACAAAAATTTATCCATTTTTATTATCATCATTAAATCTTGTCTTGAAACCATATTTTTTATTGTTAAACCAGATTATATATATATATATGAAATCTATCGGATTTTGAATATATAATTTTTTGGTACAAATTGTCTAAATTTTTAAATGAAAACATGTTCTTCATAATCAAACCCACCAATTAACAAAAATGATTGTCACATTGGTTTTATATAATAGTTCGACTTCACTCTATGTAACCAAATTAAATTTAAACACAACATACCCTGAGTGTTCACTAATATAATATAACCTAAATTATGGACATCCTATTTCATATTAAATGATTTTACAAACATAAATATAAGTGAACCATTCATTATAGTCATGTAAACAAATGATCACGAATAATGAAATTGAACCTCATAACAAATAAAAATGGTAATGAATGAACATAAAATGATTAAAATAAACAAATTAAAAATAAAATGGGTTATATAATTTTTAATTAATAATCCTAATTTTTTTATTCCGGCTTTTAATAACATATAGATATCACCAACATATTTAAGGTAAGGGATCCTCCTTAATTCAATTTTATATCAAGACTTCCATCTATGTTATTCCACATTATGTGTGATCCCTAATGATGGGTTATTATTTCAGACCTTCCCCATACTATCCTTTTTATTTATGAGTTATTAAAAACCCCTTTCTCCCTCATCAAAATTCTTTTATTTACACCCGATACTATGCCAATAATCCGTAATGAATTCTACCTGAACCTCCTTTACTCCTTCGGGTCTGTCTATCATTATTTTTACCCAAATGAAGTTGTCTTTTATTTTTATTTACAACTTATATTTACTTTTTATATGCTCAAAACGCATGTCACATGATCCATTCCTCATTATATTTTGGTGATATACATGTTTTTTGTGATTCTAACCACGATACCCCCTGATAAGCAATCATGTTTTAGGGAATTTTCCGAATTTTTACCCGATTTCAAGTGCAATTTATATTCTATTTAAAGACACAATTGTCTTTATAAAATCATTATTTTTAATATAATAACCTTGTTGGTTAAATTATGGTTTTATATATATGATTTTTCCCTTTTCCAGTTTAAAAGCTCTGTAATATTTTGCTTAAAACGCACAAAATGTTTTGATGCTAAAATTTCCCATATATGTTTCATATAAGTTGTCACTCCTTTTTTACCTCATTTTACATGATATATGGCTATGTAATTTCCTTTTATAAATCCTTCCTTTCATTTTAATATTCATGATACACCCATTGGTTATGATATATGTCATGGTTGGGGTACCTAATTCTTTCCATGAGTACCCTTTTGTTTATTTATAGTTGATTATGTATAATTATAGGTGTGTAATGATCAGTTACGTTGAAAGAATATTAATGAAAATGTTGAGATTGGTGCACTGAGATAGCTCTCAAAAGTATTGGGTAAATTCTTGTCTCATCAGATGCGATTTGAAATGGGATTGGTGCTTAGCCTTGACCCATACTAAAATGGGAAAGGAGATTGGCAGTTAGCCTTGACCTCTACAAAAGTAATGTCTTATGATTCTGCCACATTTATATGATTCCATGTTTTTATGATCTCATGAATATATGATATGATTTAATATGTTTCATTATTTTTTATCATTATGTCATGCCACCTAAGTCATGTGCTTAAGATGTATCCTTATGTTCATTCCCTAACTGGTATTTTTTGCTCATCCCATTGTTCATTTGTTACCCAGGGTACCCTATGCTGATGTAATGGCTCAAAAGAAGTTAAGATCAAATTATAGAGATAAAATAAAGAATTTTTTTCATACCCAAGTTTTATGTACGTAGTCTTCTAAGACACTATACATAACGATCCTTTGCTTGTTAGTGGTGTATAATTATGCTTAAAATCATGTAATGTTATCTATAAAAGGAATGTGCCTCAATAAGTACATAGATGGCCAATTGTTTCATTAAATAGTTCAAAACAATATGATTTATTGATTTCATTAAAAATTGGATGTTACAATCATGTTCCTCTAAAAAATAATACAAATTTCAGGTATTCCTCACTCATGTACATAATATACCCAGAGTCAATCCCAAACAAATATCCCTTCCCTCACTTAACAATTTATGGTCGTCCTCACTTCAATTTCAATCGATTTTCAACCACTTTAGGGACCTTCCTTCTCATTATTCTTTTTCTTGTTCTTCCTCCTTTAAACTACTATTTCAACTCATTGAGTTACATTTTTTTTCCAAACCCTATGCGTGTTATTTGAAATGATCATTGATATATTTGGGTTTTAGGGTCTTGATCTTCCTCCCAAAACAATATAATATTTATAATTTTGTGTTTATATCATATAAATTTGTCCAAGATATGTGTTTTTTTGATTCCTCAATTATATAACATACTACAAGATTGTTAATGATTCAATAAATATTTTCAAAAAAATATATATATGTTTCATGGGTATTAGTGGAGTATTAAATTTGAAATTATATTTATGAAATTAATGTGAAGAAACCTACGCTACTCATTCATAGATAGTAAATATTTATATGAATAATAAATAAAATACACAAACACACACTTGAAGACTATTATTTTTTAGTGTATTCAGATAGTAGGTAAAAATAAACTAATTTAGTTACTGATATTTATCAACTAAAAAAATCATCTCACTTAGTATTCCTCTTAAAATACCATATATAAAATGTTTTCTATAACCTGAGATAGAAATATAAGAAAGATGGATCTATAATTATCAGTAATGGTAAACATAAAAAGTATCAATTTATGATCATGTCAAATAATTATATAATATTAATGGTATGTGATCGGAACATAACATAATACCTTTATACCCAACCATTCATATATCCAAAAAATAGTCATCGAATAAATTTTTTTTAAAACATGGAGTTCTTTTATGATAATTCATCATAAATAATTTTTTAACCATAAGATAATTTCATAAATGTTTGGAACCGTCACAAATATCAATGAACCATTTGATATGTCATGTTTAACTACCAATACCATTAGCATAGTGGATTAGGATGAATTGGTTGTTTTCTATTATGGATCAAGACACACATATTTCATATAATGGATAATGAAACACTATTTTCCCACAGTGGACTAGAACACACCAATTTCCCATAGGGGATCATGATAATCCTTTTTTCCAATTGTCCATAATGAAGATTGACTTGTTCACCATTTTTATATTAGGAGATATAAATATTTACCCAATTAATTATATGGAGATATAGGTCACACCAATTACATAAAAAAAGCATACATATAAGTAGAAAAAGATCAAATAAAATTCATCCTACCATTATCAATAAAATGAAATGGGTTTCATAAACATTTCATTGTATCATAATATATGGAAAATATGACTTCTTAGTAATCATTTCATCATTTCATCATTTCACATCCCATGAAAAAAGAATCACGTTTCACAGTAATTTCAACATGGTTGATCACATAGATAAAAATTAGTTCCATAAAATTTTTGCTATCATAAAAAAATCAGTGAAGGAATAAGAATGGTTTCCATGTTTTATATCCCTAGAAAATAATTAATTAGATCATGGTATTCTGTCTTATATATAGAATTATTTTGAATGATAAACCACATAGAGCATTTATTGATGCACATAAATTTTAATTTGTTATAAAAAATTTATAATTTTTTTTAAAAATACTACTCATGAAAAATTACAAAATAACTTTTAAAATCACATTATACAATTCATGAGTAAAAGGGTCATTTTCTATGGATTTTATTAAAGATAAATTAAATAAATATTTAAAATTTTATAACATTTATTTAAATATATAAAATTTCCCAAATATTAAAGATTTTCTTTTTATTAAATGAAATTTAAAAAACATGTATTTTAATAAATAAATATTTTTGTGGTCATGATAGTGATAAATATTATTCATTCCATACATGTTAAAAAAAATTCATTACCCAGTTATGGTGAACATGAAATAAGAATTCACTAGAATATGACATGAGGATTCCTTTCAAAATAATAGTAATAATTAAAAAATGGTTTCAAAATATATTTAAAAACAAATTGAAAAATTAAAAAAAAAATTGATGATGTTTTTAGAATACACTATTTTAAATTAAAATAGTGTTTTGGTAGAATAGAGAAACTAGGAAAATTTTTCTTGAAAATGTTCCTTTCATTTATTGTTTACAAAAAATGAGACAAACTAAGGGAAGAATTTTATTATCCTAAAATAAAATTAGGATAATAAAAATCATGTGTTTTTTGAATAATAAAAAATATTATTTTATCATAAAAAACATAATAATAAGAAATCCCAATAAATGATGAGAATATAACATAATATCATTACATATTTGTTAATATTTCAGCATAATCATCGTTAAAGAATAAATTTTTTTGAAACATAGTATATAATGAGATGTAATTAAATCCATGATGTTACATGTCAAATGGGCTGTATATACAACTCATAAAATTAGATATGTACATAACATGACATAATTATCAATGAAAGTGAATCGAGACAAAGACCACTTACCACTTTTATAAAAATATGAATAATAATCCCCAATTACAGATAAAATCAAATTAAATTATAAATTTTAGGATGATAATTACATTCAGGATATAATATTTTATATGTGAAAAATTCAAACCACTGTAAGGAAACAAGTGGTGAATTATGATATGCCTCCCAAACATAAAATAGAGACTATATATCAATCGTTTTAAGTATCAACGTACATAAAAAACATTCTATCCTCGTAAATTATAAATATAATTTAACTATACATATATTATAGAATACTAATATATATATATATATATATATATCATAGTATATATTATTTATTTATTTCTGGGTATTAATTATTTAGTAACAATTTCATGTTAAATACATGCTTCACGAAATAATCGATTTGTTTATTGAATATGTTTTGATTTATTGTTTTCGGTCTTCATACTTGTCCAAAGATAAATAATCTCATGAACTATAATTATTAAATAATTATCATATATATATAATAAATATACTTTCACCAAAAATCATTAATGATTGTTTTGAAAAATGATTTATGTTACAATCATGGATACGATAGGCCATATGAACATGTGAGTAACATTTCAGTTTTCAATGATCATTTTTTGAAATGAAGTAAGTAATGTAATATATTTACATAACGATCATAGTATGATAAATACTATGTTATTTCTTTGAACGCACATATACATAACTTCGATGTGGTGTGGTGAGGAAAAGAGAGTCACATTACTTCATGATAAAGGTAGTCCACGTGTAAAGAAATGACGTTATGATCTTTCAGTGGGTGAAATTGTAAGAAATATATTGGATAAATAATTATTATAAAATGAAAAATATGTAATGAATATAATAATTAATATATATATATATCATGTATTCATATTTATTTTCTCCCATGTAAAGTGTTAGTGTACAATAAAATACATCACTTCGTGAGGTGGTAATCATCTGTAAACTGCAGTGACATTATTATATCCTCTAAGAAATGAATCTTAAAAAGGTAAAGATAATATAATTTTTTTATTTTCATAAATATAATTTATATAATTTATATTAATAAACATAAAAAACCTTGAGATGGGGTATTTGAAAAACAAATTACATCGGTTCACGAGATGGTAGTCATCTGTACACAAAAATGATGATTTTGTAACCCATTTTTTAAATGTTTAGATGGGTTTAGGTCATTACCCTAATTATAAAAAATATCAATATATATAATATAAATATAATAATATATTATAAAATTTTTAATAGGAATTATTGTATGTTATGGAATAAATAAAATAAAAATGAATGTCGAATAATGATACTTCTTTTTAAGTTGTCCTCATTTATTTGGGACCATAATCCTTCCATGGATTGATTTATATCCCAAATAAGGCTTATAAAATGAGTCTAGAAGTAATTTTTTTGGGGTTTGGTAATGTAAAATGGCATTAGATGTGTGGGTAAGTGAGGTGGGTCAGTTCCCTTTCATAATTGGTCATGAGTGGTACTTTTGTTGAAACCATAATTAATTTAATAATTGGGGGTCACACTCCCCTAATGGGGCAATAAAAGAGATAAATTATGTATGGGAGGGATTATGTGTCAGAAAAACCCCTCCATTTCAAAAAATACATGTTTTTAATTTAAATTTTTGAGCACTTTTGTTTTAATCACATTTACCATTTTAATTTACACCATGACCACTAATTGTTTATCCCATGTAATTTATCCTTTAATAATATAATAAAATGAGTCTTAAGATTTCATATTTGAATAAAAATATAAATAATTAAACCAATTTATAATTTATAAATTCCATTTTTTGAAAATTTATTTTAACATAAGCACATGTAACACAAAAAAACGCATTTTATCCATAACTGCAATAATAAAATTTTAAATAATTTTAATAATCATTATGATAAAAAATTATTTTTTACAAATTTTATCATAACAATTTAATGATTTATAAAATTTAACCCATTGCCAAAAAATAAATTGATAGAAGTTAATTTTTGTATTTAATATTAATTTCGAAAACACGATGAGACATAGGGTTTTCAATGATGAAATATTCCAAATATTAAAAAAAATTTATACCCAATTTCAATTTTAAAATGATTTCAATGACCTAAATTTTATTAAGAAATATATATATATATATTAAATAGTTTAAATTTTAGAAAAATAAAATATAATATTACGTCATAAATTTTTAAATGAAAAATAAATTATTAAATAAAATTTAATAATTTCCAATTTTCATAAAAAACTTGTTATTTTTAGAAAATTAGGAAAACATTAACTATAATATAATCTTGATATTACTATATCAAAAATAATAATTTAATTTTATGATATAAATTTTCAATAAGTTTTATTAATTATTAATTAAATAGGTGCTCAAAAAAGGAAATGAAACTTCTTTTTAGATAAATAATATTTTAAGTGTAAAGCTTAATTTATTGATAACTCATATTTATTAAACACATAAGAATAATTCTAACCACATTATTTAATATATAATATATAATATATGTATACATATATCAATAAAATAATTCAACTAATGTGATTTTATATGTGTATTGAGGTAAGACATGCACGTGCACATAAAAATTGTATTTCATTAAGAAATTTCATTTATTTTCATTTTTTATTACTTGGTCAAAATATTACAGTCTTTATATCCAATTTTAAACCATATTTTTTCATAATTTATTTAATCCCATCCATACCCACCATTATAATAGACAGTTGTTATCTACCCTATTAATATATTTTTTTTATATGTCACAATTTTTTTAAATTCATTATTATGTGTAATAAATATACAATCAGAATTTCTGGTATATAATGTAAATAAAAAAAATTTGAAAAATAAATTCACATAAACTCAGTATCATAAATATATTCCAATAAAAATCAATTAACCCCTCTATATTCATCTCAATTATAAATATTGTAACATTTGTAAATTCCTTCATACAAACCAGCATTATAAAAAAGTTTGATAAAATATTATCTTGAAAAAGAGAAAGGGATTTCAAAAATTGATTTAGAACAAAATATACTAGATTTTGAATAGGATAGAAAAGGTGTTAAGGGAAAACGTGAAAAATAAGATGAAACTATCACCCATATACTAGTGGGGAGTGATAGAATACATGAAATTGATAATGTTAATGACCAAAAAACCATAAACCAAAGAGGAATGATAAAATTCATTGATATCATCAATACTGATGACTATAAGACAATATTTTATTTCAAAATACATTTCTTAATGTTGTATAATTCCTTTTTCTTATAGACTAAGATCTTATGAAAATGTTTTTACTTGATATCATTTAATTTCAACTGAAATAAATTATCATATGAATTTTATTTGATAAATTAGCCCATAATCTTTTAATATGAATGATTTATTTATCATCTTTTATGCCCTTAATAGTATATATAATTTAAATATTTTTCATTCCTTAAATATATGGTAAAAAGTATGAATTTATTTATCCAATAGGGGTAAATATTCAAATGGTGTATTAGTACGTTAATCTCTAAAACCACATCTGAATGTCATCTCAACCCATTCCATAAATGGTTAACCTTATAACACATCAAAAATTAAAATATAAAAAATAAGGTTACCAATTTTCTCAAAATTAACTAAAGAGTAATCCTCCATATATCATTATATATATTTTTATTTCCACATAATAAACATATGAATATTGTCATCATGTATTAACTTGAATCATGTTAATAACCAAAAATACCAAAAAACCATGCATAAAACATACATTCTTCCATATTTCATAAATAAACAAAATATTTTATATATTTCATAAATACATAAATGTTTGAAAGGTCTATATATGATACCATAATACACTATCACAAAAAATCATTAATTTATTTAATGGTAATTAATAATATCTAATTTATAGTACACATATAAATAATAAATTGAGAAAAATATAATTATATCAAAAAATGTAACATATAACATGTCATTTTCCATTAATAACAATATTATATTTCAATTAAATCACTTTTCTAGCCTATTAGAACCAATTTTCATATTTATGTAAATTCATATATAAACTAATGAGACAAATAATTATATATTTTTTCATTCATATAACATAATCCTTGAATTAGGATATATGTATACATCATTCATCTCATAACCTTCTGAAACATTTTACTAGTCTTCATAATCATATTAATTAACTCTTATTTACTATAATATCAAACATGAACAATGTATTAAGATTCATCTGCCTCAATTTAATCCTTCTTCTTATGATTAACATAACAGAACTATTACGACAACCCATTCCTCTCATGTGTCATTTTTTCCTCTTCATCATCAGTAGTATAACCATTACTCATACCTCCTTTTTAGTTCTCATAAAAAATTTCCCCTATTGGACATTGATTTTAATAATTACCAAAATTTAAAAATTTAAAAAATTCAAATGTCAATGACACCATAGGTAGATCATTATTCTCATCAAATGTGTTACTCCACTATTACATTATACCTATACAATTAAATTCATTATGTTATTCTTTTCACTAATAAAATCGTCTTCCTATTCCTATAGCACATACACTAA
The DNA here is from genome assembly GCA_963277665.1 of Viscum album. Lineage (NCBI taxonomy): Eukaryota > Viridiplantae > Streptophyta > Magnoliopsida > Santalales > Viscaceae > Viscum > Viscum album. The sequence continues at coordinate 61,425,529 of OY728165.1, read as the reverse complement.
GTGCTTCTTCTAACATTATTGACATATATGACCCTAAATCTTCTTTCAAATGAATTATTCACCCCTAAAACAATCAAGGAAATATATCTTTGTCTTCATTGGTGAGTCTAGTAGGTTGATAATGTGTATGTTCTTGATAATGTTCTAGAATAATTGATTATACTATATCAAAATATCATTCAGTCTAGTCATTAAACCATTTGACTTTCCATCAGATAAGTTCACATCGCATTCATTGTTAGAAGAGTTCCTTTTGGATTCCTCTATAGACTAAAACCAAAAATCATAGTTTGATAAGAAATTATAATATATTAAAACCAAATTATAATAAATCATCATTTTTAGTAGTTCTAAATTATGATACCTTCTTTTTAATCTATGAAACCTTACCTTTGTCTTAGGTCATTTATAGTCATAATCTATTCAAATCCTTCAATATGTTTCATTATGATTTTGTGAATTTCCAAATAATATCCCAGAGAGTAAAAAACAAGGTGTTCTGTAATGCCCATTATGTTTTACACAATTAAAAGTAGGTGTAGGTCAATGTGCCAATTTCTATGTTATTCCCCCCAAATATTACTATGTTCATATTCTAAATCCACTAACATTCTCCCACCATAGAAGTAATTTTTTTGATTCTAATTCATCAATCCATTATCGAAAATCTAGAACATTTTTATATACTTATAATAATTCTTAGAATCATCGATAGAGACATTCCTAGATGAATCTTATGAAATATTATATGGATCTAACTTTATTTTTTCTGATCCTAGTTTCCATAGGTTTACTAAACATTTCTTCTAATAATAATTATATTGTCCCAACATTCACATATTAGGATATTTTATATTTTTAGATAAATACTCAATAAATTACTATAAACATAGTTAGAGAAGCAAAATATATTATTGTATTTGGATATTAGATACCCAATCATCTAAAAATTTAACAAAAATATCTTCTCATATAGAGCTCCTATTAATAATACCCAACCTAATACATTCTTCATAAACTGGGTGTAGGAAACATAAGAAAGGGTGAGGTCGAATCCTCAATAAGGGTTAAAATAATATATATATGTTTATGATCATATGAATACATAAGATATGAATAAGTTTATGTAATGATGAACATAACATTATAAGTTCATACCCACATTCATATATAAAAATAACATTTTTTAAAAAAAAACTATCATTAAAAACCCCATTAATGGTGAAAAGTAATCATTAATAATCGAAGACAATATTAATATATCATAAAATAGAGGAACCATTATAAATATTGAAATCAATGTTATATTTGATGTTTAATTAACAATACCATAAAAATAGTATATCACAACTCATCAGATATCTCCAATTGTAAACCATGACACACCTATTTCCCCTAATGGATTTGTAAATATGGGTTTATTATATTGGATCAGGCTACATGTGTTCCCCACATGGGATAAGAAAAAAATGATTCCCATAATGGACCAATCCCAAATAAATTCCCATTGTTTTCTAATGAGATATTAATCTTTAAACAATGATGTTGATATAGACATAGGTCCCACCCATCAAATAAAGAAAAATCATACCTATTTTTTCGAAAATATCATAACAGGTTCATTTTATCATAAACCATTAAATAAAATTTTTTACATAAATATTTTGTTATATTATCACCTATGGAAAATAGGTAAGATTTGTAATCATTTTATCATTACATTATATAGTATACTTGGAAAAGAAATCAGGGTTCATTAGATTTTTATTTTAGTATAACCCATAGAAGAGAAACATGATTCATAAAAACATGTAAAAAATAAATTATGATCTATAAATATAATGGTATCCATGTTTTATATCTCTATATAATAATATTTTTCATCAAATGATAAAATTATATATGGATGATGATTTTAAAAGATATATTACATCAACTTTTTCTTCAAATGATAAAATTATATATGGATGATGATTTCTTCTTTGTAAAGTCAAATTTTTAACATTTTCAAAATTCATTTTTCAAAAAGTAAATTTTTTTATAAAATAAAATATGTGTGAAAATAAGGGGATAGAATTGCATTATAGAATTTAATGATTTGTGTGTAAATTTTTTCTATTCATACCTATTATCAAGATTAAAATGAAGAATCTTTATTAATATATTATTTAAAGTATAATATTAAAATTTCATTAAAATAATTCCCAAAAAGTCATTTGATTAGTTTATTGTGGAAAAACATGCTTGTGTGTATAAAAATGGTTTTTTTGAAATATAGTTTTTATTTATATTCCAAAATATTTTGTTTTTTATTTCAATAAAATTTTCACCGGAAAAATAATTTTATATACATGTAAAAACCATATAAATTTCATGAGTAAATTAAATTAATTTATACTCACAATTAAAATTTCTAGGTGATAAATGTAATAATAATATTTTAATAGAATATTATTTATTATTTAAACATAATGTTGTGTGTAACACAAGATAGACTCAATCTTCCATGTAATTAGGGATAACAAAAATATAAAAATCTCTAGAAAAAAATATTTCAAAAAATTTATTATGATATAATTTTTTTAGGTCAAATTAGGTTTTTATGATATCGCATTTTTTTTGTTTCATATAATCTGTTTTAGTTTTATATATTAGATAAAATGATCAAAAGTATATCTGAAATCCGGATTTTTATTTTAAAATCAGTCTATAATTCATGGTTATTTATTAAAATTTGTGGATTTGAGTTTATGGTATGATTTATCATGATGTTTTGTTTTTTTAATCTTAAGAATATTTTTTGATTGGTTTCGAAGTAATTTATCTATAAATTTTTATTATGACTTCATGTATGACATTCAACATTGATTTTATGATATATATGTCTTTAAAAGAATAGTTCTAAATCAGTAATACTATTTTATTCAATTTAACCATGTAATTTAATTCATATTATCTATAGTGAATGTGTTTATAAAAATAATATTTACGTTTTTTTTTCTAATGTATGTTCTAATAGATTTTGGTGATCATTTAAAAATATGTTTTCTGAATTTTTTTTTGGAATATATTTTAAAAATGCTGAGGAAATATTAAATTCTAATTATTAAAATAATGATCCATTTGAACATTTATTAAATAAAAAAATATTTATTAAATAACTTTCAACACTATGAAAATACAATTTTATTTTATAATTATAGAATTACATATATGTGTCTAAAATTGGGTGAGGATGTATGATTTCATTATTTTAATGGGGATAATGTGAGGAGATTTAGGGTGGTGGGATGAAGTGATTTAATTATTTTATAAATATTTCCTCACATCATATCACTATTATCTTCGGAATACTAGGTATTTTGGTAAGAGATATGGAGACGATTATTATAATTTTCTTAATGAGATAAACTTTTTATCCTCCATATTCAATCTAGTATAGACTAAAGGTGTTCCACTGGTGATGATATCTGAGGTAAAGACCTATTTATGTAGACATATTGTTCTAAACCTATTCTATCTGGGATCATGTTATTAGATTATTAGGAGCCACCATTATTATCTATATATATATTTTGTAACAATTTAAATTCCATATTTACATTCCAATTTTTATTATTTATTTCTGTTATAATTCCCTATAACTAAATAAAAACACAATTACATTGATTATAAAAAGTGTTTCTATTTATAATATATCAAGTTTCTTTCATGTGTATAGTTTTATATAATTGTGAAAAATATTTCATTACATTGTGAAAACCAAATCATAATGTCCATTTTTTCTAGAATTAATGAATCTTAAATTTAAATTCTTCTATCATAAAAATAATTTGTTAATCTTTTAAAAAAAATCACCTTATAAGAATGACTTACCCTGACATAGATTCCACACAACCTTAAATACTATGACAATTATTATAAAATTATTTATTGGTAAAATAAAGTACATTATAAAATATGATTTGGAAAGTGAAGAATATTAAATCCCATGACAATGTCACACATTTTCACAATAAATCATTGACTCCATAATCTAAAATATATCAACATTATAAAATATATTATATCATTAATAAAACCACAGAAATCCATTATAAATCATTAGAAAACCATGATATAATCATGAATTAATTTCTTTGAGAAGTAATACTTTCACCTTTAATTGACTACCAATAATAATTACAATATGAAATAAAATGATTATAATAAAATCCATTATCATGTGTAAAATACAAGTATCATGTAGATAAATATTCATATAGTATGATCAGTCATGTTTAACCTATGTTAAAATAGTTTAATCCAATTTAATTCCATATGAGTAACCAACCATGTCATCTCCCTTATTTTAACATTTTAATACTATTTTAATACACACAAAATTAGAGTTCTATTTAAGAATAAACTATCATTATGTGTTAAACTTTGATTGTGACATATCGAGAATTATAAAATAAATATGGTATTTTATAACATAGTTGATATGCTAAATTAACCATAAACGGAAAACTAAATATTATTATTGAAATTTTACCATTATAAACTAGCAGTTGGAATGGAATGCCACGACCTGTCCCTCAGGGCCCATGTTGTGACAACCCCAATCCCACCTACCATTGGATAGTGTTTGGTGACTTGCACCAGAAATGTGTATCCAAAAAATGGGAAGGAATTTCCTTTAATACTATACAAACACACAATCCAAGAAACAACAAGATGCAATGAAAAATTAAAACTGCACTAGTAAAGGTGTGTACTGATAGTAAAAGGGGTTGGAATACAAGACCAACAAAAAGGTAAAACTATAACTAAAAAATAGAAAATATCACCCGTAATAGTCCACAAAGGATCCAACCTGAAGGGTAGCTACCACTCATCTCCACTACACTACACGTTAGCCAATCTACATCACGTACTATTTGGTCGTGGCTCCGTCAAGTCTTAGTCAAGCTACTCATAATCTTCAGAGGGCACAATAAGGTGCGGACAAAGCCTATGCAGTGGTAAATATAACAATACCTCGTAGGGACACCAAGACTCCCAAAGGTCTCTCAAAATTCCAATAAGAAAACCAAAAATCACAATCTCCATCACAATTCACAAAGAAAAAGACACATATCAAAATAGGTATTAGTAAATGAACATAAGATCAGATGATTAATCATGAACCTAGATCATATTATTCTACTGAGATGCACTATTTATTGACCATACAGAGTCTGACCCACACCGGATCTATAGGTACTAACCCATGCAAGACCTATACAAAATCTGACCCACCCTGAGTCGATATGTACTAACCCCCACAAAACCCACACAGGATCTGACTCACAGAAGATCAGTATGTCACTGATCCACAACGGGCCACTCTAAGGCCATTCCTCGTTAGGTCGTCTACTGCTGATCCACACAGGAGAGATAAGTGATGATGTACACATGATTGAACAATTCTTATCCACACAGGATCCCTAGGTGTTTTCCAAAATAGGATCGGTTTTTTCTAACCTTCGTATGATCTATCCCGAACATTCACCTCACTGTCAGACACTGGATTCCCGCTCATAGTACACATGATTCTGGGAGAACCGATTCTCAATCCATCAGTCATATTTCAACCGGTACTATGTCCCAAGAAGAAGTAACCTGATGATTTGTAATATCATAAGGGTCCCAAAACAACAGAAGACACATCAAATGAAACCCTGATCTATAATTTATTAGCATTTTAGTGTTATGGTCCTAGTTAGATTATGAGTTGATCCAACCTAGGAATACCTCCAATATTCTCCAAAACTCTAATGGATCATGTCAAAAGTACCATCTTTCATCAATGATCTCAGTTCCACAAACGGTTCATCAAACAAATGTTTTGATCACAAGATACAATCACTTATGAGTATCTAGGACAAAGAGGGGTCCGGGTCCAGTCTGACCCTATCTGACCAACCCGGTCTGAGTCTAGCCCGGCCAGGCCCAGCCCGCTCTGGCAGTGCAGGGGCGCGGCCACTCAGTACTCAGGTAGGAGCAACCCATGCAGGGTCACACGGTCTATTGCTTCCGAATGGCGTGAAGGAGTAGTTCGGCTCTTTTATTGGAATTGCCTGGTGGAGCCTCCTAATCACCCACAAGACCTGTAGAAAGCGGGTATCCTGCATCGCGATGACACCCTTTAGTATAGTGTGTGATGGTGCGCTGCTTCCACTTCCTTGGTCAACCACTACCTTTTTCATATCCTACCATCGTGGCACTGAGCTTCATCATTCTTCCACTATTTCTGACAATTTATGACCACTGCCCTCAACCACCGGTGTCGGTCTCCTGCATCAACACATCTTCTGCGGGCCACTGGGTGAGCTTCGGTGGTCCATTCTTCATTCTGGACGTTCTTACGGTCCACTCGAGATGTCTTATTTATTGCTCTTCTCTCGGTTTCAAGGTTATGTCAAGTTAGAACAACCCGTCTCTATAGAACGCAATAAAAATCAAGTTGAAGAGGATTTGAGACATGTTCCTTTAACCCGCGGCCTCCACGTTAGCATCATAATAAGAGGGAGTAAATTATACATCACATTAAAAAAATAATGATTAACCACATTCAAATCCCCCACATCAACCACCCACAAATTCAAGAATGAGGAGATTAAATGTTTGAATTTCTAGAATTTAAAGACAAACCCTTCATCGTGAACTATCATATGTATCACAATCGTTGGTAGATGGAGAGTCCCCATAATAGTTAGGTCTTCAGTGTTCATTGACCCTGGATCATCACCGCCCAAGCTTCCATCCTCCATTGATTTAAGACGTCGCATCACTTTGCTAAAGGTTCCCTGCTTGGTGAAGTCGTGTCAAAACACAATCTCCAGCCTCACTTAAATAGAGGTGAAAATGATGAGTAACACACCGAGGAATTAATGAGGTTAATTTAATTAATGAACATCTTTATTCCCCAATGGTGCGGTAAAAAATAAAGGAGATTCAAGCCATTAATTATCTTTGCAAGTCACAGGCCAACACCACCGCCACACATCTACGTTCTAAAAAGATATAAAATATCATGTTAACATATTTTATTATTTTTCAATAAAATTATAAATTTATCTTTTTCTCCCGAACTATGACGGATTTGGTGATTCCTCTATTAAGCGAATCCCAACACAACAGATTCAATGTTGCCCTAAGATTTTTAATTCAAACTGTAGTTCAAAATATAGTAAATCCATCATGCGTTTTTATTAAACATACTTTAAAAATTTTAGTAAATTCATTTTGGCCACACCATGAAACATAATCACTCACCATAAAGATTCAAAGACATTTAATAATCCAAAAATAATTTTAAAAAAATACATTGAATTTTCAAGTCTTTACAGTCTGCCCATCATAGAGAATTTCATCCTCGACAGGTACAACAAAACATGGGAAACAAATGGAGGGTACTAACCATACATCTGAGCATCTCTCTCCCATGTTCTCTCCTAGAAATTCTCATTCTACCAATGAAATTACAGTAGTGGAATCAACCTCTAATGAAGGGCATGCTTCTGCCAGTCCTCTATCTCCACCGGAAACTCTGAAAACATCGCCACATTGTTGATGTCCAGATCACCCCTGTCGATAATGTGTGATGGATCATGCACGTATCCACTCCACTGCGACACATGGAATACATTATGCACCCGGTTCATTTGTAGTGGAAGAGGTTGATGGTACACCACCTCGGCTACTCTACTGAGGATCTAGAAAGGTCTGATGAACCTCAGAGATTTCTAGCCACCCCGACCCAACCTCTGTAATCCTCATTGGAGTGAGATCAATATAAATAAATGGTTTCCCTCCTTAAACTCCAAGGGTCTCCATCTCTTGTCAGAATATGACTTATTCCAACTTTGTGGGGTCTTTATCTACTCCTAGATAACCTGAACCTTCTCTATGGTAGCCTATACCTACTCTAGACCCATAAGTGCTGACTCCCATGGGTCTGTCTAGCAAAGAGGTAATCCGCTTGGTCACTAGTACAAGGGCACAAATATTTCCATTCGGATGTTGGAGTGATAACTATTTTTGTATAAAAATTCCACCAATGGAATGTGGTCCTCCCAAATGAGGCAAAAATTGAGGACAAATCAAGAAACATGTCCTCGAGTGTCTATTTGGTCCGCTCCATCTGACCTATTATCTGAGGGTGAAGGGCGGTGCAGAATCGCAGAGGAGTTCCAAATGCCTCTTGTAATCCCTTCCACTAGTGAGATGTAAAACATGCATCATGATCAGAGATGATCATAGATGGCACTCCGTGAAGTCTCACTATCTCTGAAACTTAGTGGCATCATGATATCTCTTCATTATCCCTACCCACGGATGGGTAGTAATGGGGTCTTCTTGATGACTCAGTCAATGATCACCCAGAATGAATCATGGCCCCTGGAATTATGTGTTGGCACTGTCAAAAGGTCTATAGAGATACCATTCCACATCTAATCGGGTGCATAATGTTGTTGAGCTACGTTCACTGGTACCTGATGATCGACCTTCACTAGTGAAAAAAATGAGGCATTGGGATACAATCTCTGCCATCTCGAACATTAACAGATACCACAGTGCATCCTCTACGAAGGAAGGTGTGCTCTCACCTTTAAGAAACACATTAGGAGCCTGTCTTGAGGATATATGAGAATGTTGGACCTCAAAGTCTACATCACCAATATGTGCCTCTCGATCTTGATGATGTAGTGGGGGAGTGATTTTAATATACTGGAAGTATGTTGCCCCATCTCTATCCACAGATGATATATGCAAGCAGCTAGATGCTCTGTCGCCTCACTCTACAACTGTAGCTAGACATCATGATGAGGACATTTTCTGCTAAATTCCCCTTCCCAAGAGTATAGAATATCACAAAGACATAATCCTAGAGGAACTCATTCCATCACCACATTATTATGTTCTGATCCTTTTGTGAGAAGATATACTTGAGACACATGTGATCAGAATAAATTTTAAATCATTCACCAATCAATTAGTGTCGCCACATCTTCAGTGCTAAAACAACTACTTATAACTCCCGGTCATGGGTAATGTAGTTCTTCCCATTCTGTCTTAACTACAGTGATTCATATGTGATCACCACTCACTACTTCCTCAGGACACTACCTAGTCTAGTCCCTGAAGCTTCATTGTAAACTATGTACCCAATTATTTCATTCGGTAGGCTTAAGATGAGAACACTCTTTTGACTCTTCCTCATCTCCTAAAAACTCTTCTAGAAATTTTCTGTATACAAGAAATGATACCCATTCTTCATTAAGGATGAAAAGGTTGCCGCTACCCTATAGAGGTCAGATACAAATATCCATTAGTACCCAGCCAATCCCAATTAACTCTACAAGTCAGTCACACTCATGGGTACTTCCCAAGTTAGAACTTCCTCTATCTTTGTCTGATCCACAACAATTGTAGCCTCTGAGATAACATTTCCCATGAAGTGGACTTCCCGTATCTAGAACTTTAACTTTCTGAACATTCCATAAAGATGGTTCAATAGGTGTGTATCTAGAACTATCTGTAGGTGCGTGGTATGCTCCTTCTCTGATGCAGAGTATTCTTAGATCTCGTTGATGATGACCAATAGAGAACAATTGAGGTATGGCCGAAATATCCTATTCGTGATCCCCATGAATAGTTACGGAGCATTGGTCATGCCGAAAGGTAGTACCAAGAACTTGTAATGTCTATAACGACATCTGAAGGATATCTTTTTTGCATCCTTGTCCCGACCTCTGAGTTGAGGATTGCCTGATATGAGGTCTATCATCGAAATCCAATGAACTCCCTTCAGCATGTCAAATATATCCTCGGTCCTTGGGAGTGGATAATTTTTCATCATGGACTCTTGTATTAGGAACCAATAGTCCTCACATCGCCCCAATCATCCATCCTCATTTTTGGTGAACAAGATTGGGGATTCCCATAGAGAAACACTGGGCCTTATGAACCCCTTCTCATACAACTCCTCCAGCTGTAACCGCAACTCCAGAATCTCCATGCGAGTCATCTCATATGCTGGTATAGATAACATTGGCGTTCCATGGTACATAACAATGTAAATGTATACCTATCTGCATGGAGGTAGTCCCAGAACATTATCAAGAAAGAAATCAGAATACTATTCCACCACTACTAGATAACTCGGACTCGTCACATCAACTGCTCTGAGGGTGAGCCTAGGCATCTAATGAGTAAACATTTTCACCCTCCTCCATGATAGTCCATCATGTGCTTCAAAGGTTTCTTACTCATCGGAGAAGGTAAACATGATCCCATACACATAGTCACACCACACATTTCATCTAAAACAATCGATCTGAGCATGGACTGTGGATAGCTAGTCCATTTACAAGATGACTTCGTGAGGTATAAAAACTACTAATTTGATATCCCAACCCAAGTTCTGAACACCTAGTGTAATATCACACTATCGGTAGTAGTTTCAAATCACTAAATATTCTTCTATAAGAGTCTCTAATCACAAGGATCGAGCCAACGAATCCATAAGAATCTCTATGCTACAAACGAGCGCCATGAAATTGAATGTGTGATTAAAACCCTTGTCTATAAGTGTTGCAGATAGGGAAGAATAGAAACAGATCATACATCAATTAATCTTTGGATCATCATGGTCATAAGCCTATTCTATCTGTAGTCGTGCTCCCCCCTATCCACCTACTCTCTATGGTCTGGGTGGATCTCCGGGTGGTGGTGCCAGTAGAACCTCAAATTACCACCCATAACCTGCTTCATTGCCTCCTTCTTTTCCTCATTCTCTAGCTTACAAAACTCCCTGCATGAATATATACCTCTGCCCCTATGGTCCTGTGACCATCTATTGATTTTTGGTCTGGTGGATTGGGATGTCGCATGCCATGTGGCCCTGCCTTCCACACGTGAATCACATTATGCCTCCTAGCTAACCTTCTATGCCTCGTGAGCTCCTCACATCTGACCCTACGTCCTTGGGACATCCACCTATGGGTATAACCCGCTTCAACCTCTCCTTCATCTATCTACTGCATCCTGTAGATGACTCGACTACCTATCATTTGGTGGTGGAACTCTCTGTCGGTGCCTTCTCAACTAGGAAGCTCTCCACCAACAGTGCTTGCTCGAGCACTCCATCCTACTTTGAGATATTTAGCGATATCATCGACACTCTGATATCTCTCCGGAGACCCTGCTCAATGTTCTGTTCCTTGAAGAATGGGTCTCATACCATGTCGATGGAGTAGCACAAGAAGTCAGTGAATCTCACCAAGTATTGGGCCATTGATAAGTTTCCCCGCTATCATTGCAATAGATCATTGACACACACCGAATGTAGTGTCGTTGGAACAAACTCCTTCAAATAGGATTATGAATAATATTATTATTTTTGAAAATATTATAATGAAAAATAACATTACACAACCTATTTATAAATTCATCCAAAATATAGTCTTTAGGATAAACATATTGGTTTTTAAAAGGACAATTGATTGAATGATTCAAGTCAAACTCAGTCCGAATAGTTTATAAAAAATAGTTTTCATCATATGTTTTGAAAATATATTTCAGACATGATTATCTTCCAAGAATACTTTTCTATGAACTCCAATACGACAAATGTTATACCAGGTGTATTTGGATAAAGGATTCAACTGATTTTGAATAATTTCTAAATCATTATTGCAGTGCATGGACCTTCTATCTACATAAACAAAATGACATGAAGCCAGGTGGATACCACTATCAAGGTATGATGTTATTTCTTCTAGGAATAGTTATATTAAATAATCTAGAGGTGTAATAAAAATAAATCAAATATTAAGATGAAATTTTCATAATTATTTGGGGTGATAATGTGAGATACAAGGCAAACATTTATGTAAGAAAATTTTATGGTTATTTTAGAGTTTTATAAAAGGGGAAACCTAGCAGATGGGTGGAAAACCATCACGTCTTGCAAGGATATTGGAATTTAACCGACAAAAAATATGTAACAAGGATTCCTCACTTACCGCTGGCCTATGTGATGTCCCTAATTAGTAAGACTTTTTCTTTATAGTAAAATGAGTTTCTAGAATAATAAATAGTTGATTTTGTTATCTTATGTTTTATGTAAAGGATATACGTGGAATTAGGATCTAATTTTGTTTTTAAGTGTTAAATGTCATTTTTGAAATTAGTCACTACTTTAGGAAACCTATATGCCTAAAGAAAATTTAATACTATGGGATTTTATATGAGGAGTAATGGTTGAATTTTATTTTTGAAGAATTATTGTTTTCATATAGGACTTATAGTGATTCTTGGTTATTTATAGAAATTATTATCCTAACATGGAGAATGTATGATTTTGGAAATTATATTATCAGTATGAGACATTAAGTGTGATTGATGTTATTTGGAGATAAATGTTTAAATTTATAATTGAAGGATAAGTTATCAAATCCTTATATATTTTTGTTTTAATCTTTGTTGGAATTAATTGTAGCATCGAAATAGTGATGTAGATGCTCAATATACAAGAGGGGGGGGGGGTGAATTGTAAACATTAAAAATTCCTATGGAACCTTTAAATCTAGATATGAATAAATATGTTTTCCTTAAGCAAAGAAAAGTACTATGTTTAACAAAGTTAAACTAAGAAAATTCACAACACTTCTAATAGTGAATGCAAACTTGGAAATAGATTCTGAAAGTAGGTTCCAGAAATATTGTTCCGGAAATCGAAACTTAACAAAACATTACAATATGAGATTCTACCTTAATGCATATAGAATCTAAATGAAATAGAGTACAAGTAAGGAAGTATAAGAAAGTTATACTTTCCTTATAAAACAAAATGCAGTGGAAATTAAACATGTAGTTAAACTTCCATTAACAAGATATAAGGCTTTTAACCCAAAGAGAAGGGTATCCAACAACCTTAGATAAAGGTCCCTTGTTTTATACTTTCAAGAAAGTCTGTCTTACCCACACCAGGGTATGCCCTCGATACGAAGATCAGAGTGTCTCTGTCTTGCTATCCCCGCAAGCCCTCAACTTCAAGGTAGTTGGAAACCTCTGTCTTCCTCAGCAAGGAAGTCCTCGAACTTCAAGGTAGTCGGCACCTCTGTCTTCCTATCCTCGGAAGTCCTCGAATGTATTCACCAACATTCAGATTCGCATGATGCTTTGGGAGTTAATAAGAGACGCTCTCTCTAGAAATCACTTCAAGTATGTAATCACATGAGTCGAAGATCAGTCAGCCTTTCAGCACTGAGCTCTTTCAAATGAGCTCCTATTTATAGGAAAATTTCCAACAGTTGGCTCATTATTCCAACGGTCATATTTTCCATGAAATTCGGAAGGACCTGTACACGTGTAACTCAACCAACGGTTAATAAGAAACATAATAGATGACATCGTTTTATAACAAACTTTGTATAACTGAATATATGACATCATTTTGGAATGAAGCCAATGTAAGTAAAGACTAATTAATAGTTCATAGTGTTAAGAAACTCAAAGGTTCAGAGTCTAACCAAAATGAAGTTCGGAGTCTATGTTATGAAATGTTCGGATTCCTTTTTATAGAAAATCAGAGTCTGGTTTCATTAGAATTCGGATTCTAAATCTGTAGAGTTCGGAGTCTAACTGCTTAGAAGTTCGGAGTCAAACTTCTAAAGTGTTCGGAGTCGAACTTCTTAAGAGTTCAGAGTCGAACTTCTTAAGAGTTCGGAGTCAAACTTCTTAATATTTTTGAGTCTAACTTATTTAGAGTTCGGAGTCGAACTTATAAAAAGTTCAGAGTCAAAATTCTTAAGAGTTCGGAGTAGAACTTCTAAAGAGTTCGGAGTCAAACTTCTTAAGAGTTTGGGGTCGAACTTCTTAAGAGTTCGAATTAGAACTGCTTCATAGTTTGGAATCCAGAATTCAGATTAAAACTATATTACAGATCACATCCAAGATTCGGATCCTAAAAATAGAATACTCCAACTTTTCATTATAAGGCTCCAACAATTTGGTTGTGATTCTGGTTTTTGATTTTAAGGGAAGAAATGACTAAGTATAAGAAAATCTTGGTTAAGGTAGATTTCCTTAAGGAAGTAAATTTTCCTTATTTGAGTAATAATAATATTTACTTATGTATAAGGTGTTTGTGATTTTCAAAACAAGAAGGAATGGAAAAGTCATAAGGAAAACCATATTGACTCAACAATCTCCCCCTTTTTGGAAAGCACAAACACCCTTTTGAAAAAGTATATAAGGATTTTGAAAAATTTCATTACACTATTTAAAACTTATCTCCCATCATTTATTAATAGAAGTGAATACAACTAACTCCCCCTTAGGCATTGAAACTCAAAGGATTGTATTCTGGGTTTCCGGAGAAGAGTTTTCATTATTGTAAAAATGAAACAAAACGTAGTGGGAAACTCCCCCTTTCCGTAAGGATATTTCTCTCAGAAATTTTTCTTTTCTCCCCATCAGGAATAGTTCTTTTTCCTTCCCCCCCTTTGTGATTTTAAAAAATAATTGAAGGGAATGGAAAAAAATTATGCTATCTGAAACATTAGTATAAAACAAAAGACAAACCGAAGAGATAATCATTTCATTATAGTTTTGGGAAAAAATACAATGAAAGACAACTACAACAAAAGATAGGAGTGGGTTCATTTGTCTTCCTTTTCCATTGGAATAAGTTGCTTTAACAAGGCTTTGAGTTTCTTCAGGTATCTTTGGTCTTCCTCTCATTGCCTCTCCAAGGCTTTTATCTTTTCTTCTTGGGCTTTTAACAACTGTGCTTAAGCCTCCAAGGCTTATTTTTGAAAATTCAATAACTCATCCTGCTTTTGCATCCTCTGCTGAAACTCAATCCGGAAATCTCTTTCAAATTTTCAATTCTGAGATACTGAATTAAGCTTGCCATTCAGATCCCTAACCTGTTGATTCCGGACATTTTGTTCCTGGGTCAACTTCTCAGAAATTTCAGTAAGCTTTTTGTCCTCCACTCCAAAAGCACTTTGAACATCGGCCTGAAAATTTTCAAAGTGTACTAAATCTTCATACACTCTCTTAGACCACTTGGTTACATTAATACAAGATTTCCTATGCACGTCATAATCGATTAGAAAACTTTTCTGTTCAGCTTTCAACTTCACAAACTTATCAATTACCATGGATAAGGAATCCGATTTTTGATTCATAGATTGTTGCAGCAAATGGCATCTAGAATCTATAAATGGAAGAATCAGTATTGTGTCCACTAGATTTCTCAGAGATTGAACCGCAAAATCATGCCCGTGTGATGATGATTCCGAATCAGAAACTTCTTTTTGAGATTCCTCTTCTTCAACTGGCATCGGATTCCTTCTAGAAGTACCACCAACCTCTTTCTTTCTAATGATTTCTTTAATAGGTGTCTCTATTAAAGTTTTCTTGCCTTTATCAGATTTCAGAATGGATTGCACATTTGGAGAAACTTCCTCAGATTCAGAAACATGAACAATCTGATCTTCATCTAGTTGATGTCTTTCTTGTCCTTCTTCAGGATAGTTCCTTTGATAGGATTCTTCTTCATCAAACAACTCATTCTCTTCTTCTTCCTCTTGGTGTTGCTTGCCGACTTCCTCATCTCCCTTCCCTGAAGATACTATTTTTCTGGATTCAGCCTCATAATTCTGAAATTTTTTGATCAAGGTATCTAGATATTAACTCTCCTCTTCTTCTTCTTCTTCTTCCTCTACTTGTTCTACTTCTTCCTCAATAGCTTCAGCACCTTCTTTCTCAGCTTCTACTGCAGGTTCTTTACCCTTGTTCTTTTCTGGAGTGAAAAAAATTTTCTCTGATGTTTCTAGTAAAGAAGGTTCGACTCCGAATGTTTCTGGAACTGCAAGCCTTTCAGAAGCCAACTCTGTACCATTTAGCAACGATTGTACTAGTTCAGCTTCAGTCATCTTCTTCCTCAACTTCTTTTCCTTCGTTTTCCTTTCCAGCTCATCAACAACCGTTTCTTTTAAATCTTTAGCCTTAGCAAGGCCAAGTCTGAATTGAGGATCCCCTTCCTTCCTCATTTCCTTATCTTTCCTCCATTTTGCGGCTACTTAATCTGTATAGATTTTCTGCGTCTTCGGTTTGGGTGGTGCAGATTTAGTTTCCTTCGGCTGAGGAAATTCTTCATCAGTAACTACTTCCTTAGACTTTCTCTTCTTCCTTTTCTTTTTTGAAGGTTCCGGAGACTGTGTTTCTTTTTCAGCTGCTTCAAATTCTTCCACATATAGGGGGTAAAATTCTCCGGATTCACTAGAAAATCCCATCTTCATTCTCTTAAGCATATCATCACTGACAAGCATGAGCTTGCAATTCCGGATCATTGATTTGCATGCAACTTTGAAAGATTCTATGAAATGAACAATCAACTTTGATAATAAGGCTGGATACATTATAATCTGAGATCTCAGATTTCCTTCTTTGATATTCTTGATCGTAACCAAGTCATGCCTTATCAGATTTATCTTTCTTAGATTTACCAAAAAATCTAAGACATAGATATCAGTCTTCTTCAGATTGTCTTTATCTCCTCTTCTTGGAACCAGAAAACATTGCACCCATAGTTGCAGTATTCTATTATTCGAAGCGAGCCGAGCAATCTTAGTAGTTGAATCATCCTTGAGCCCAAGACACTACAGTGCTTTTTCCTTAACGAAACTTCCTTGCACATCCGGAAGTTTGTGAGAGAAAGATTTTTCTTCTCCCTCATATGCTATACCAACCAGGCTTGCTGACTTAGCGTAAGAATGTTTATAAGTCTTTCCATAAGACTTAAAAGAAAATTTTTCTCCGCCATCTTTCACTAGGAAGGAAAAAAACTTATAAAATTCTATCAACAAATCAGTGTAAACCGGATCCTGTTTATCTGACTTGGCTATGCAGACGTCTTCCCATCCATTTAGTCTAATATTTTTCTAAATAATAGAGTCAAGCTTAAAAAAATCCGTATGGAATAAACTTTATCTGTAAACTAACCACTTTGAAATTGGTTTCGAAGTTGACATATCTTGTGAAGTTGCTTCAATAGACATTCGGAGTGATGTAGACTCTAGGATTCGGATCAGCTTCACATGGTTCAAAACCGGCCTTAAGAGGAGCAGCAGATCTTCGAGACGCAAAAGCTTGAAAACCGATGTGGAACGAGTCTCGGGACCCCATTTTTATAGGCAAAGAAAATGATCGTTGGTCTTCCAATGATCATCCAATGGTTGAATATATTTTGATCTGATCTGACGGTTGAGAATAACCTCGTTAAAAAAATAAATTGACTCCAATCTTTTGAGGATTTTTTTAAAAAAAATTTCGGAATTGAGGCAAAACTAGAAACTGAACTAAACAATGAAGATATCAGTACGAAAAATTTGATTATAAAACTATAGATAGGAAAATCATAACTTACGGATTGACAAGAAATATTATTTGAAATTGTAATATTCTTCCTTTAAAAAAACTTCATTACAAAAAGTCTAGTAAAAAAACATTTCAAAAATCCCAGTCTGAAAATCTTCATTCTGAAAATTTTCAGTACGAGAATTCTATTCCAGATGTTTTTAATATGAAAAAAATCCAATCCAGAAAATTTCAATTCCGGAAACGTCCATTACGGAAATCGTAGTTCTGAAAATTTTGAAAATAATCCTTAAAAAAATTTGTTATTCTAACAAACAAATGTACTCCCCCTATGAAAAGGAGTTTATTACTATAAGGAGACTTTTTCAACAGAAGGTTAATTAAGAAGGATTACATTACAGTTATCATTCCTATCTTCTGTTTAATGTATTCAATTATATCAGAAGACAATGATTTTGTGAAAATTTCATCAATTTGATGTTGTGTTCCGATAAATTGAAGAATGATATCTCCTTTGAGTGTGTGATCCCTAAGAAATTGATGCCTAATATCTATGTGTTTTGCATGGGAGTGATGTGTAGGGTTCATACTAAGGTAAATGGCACTTGTGTTATCACACAAAATTTGAGTTTTAGTAAAACTCAAGCCATAGTATGTGAGTGTGTGTTGCATCCACAGCACTTGAGCGTAACAAATTCCAGCTGCTACATATTCAGCATCAACAGTGGAGAGTGCTACAGAATGTTTCTTCTTGTAGGACCAAGAAACTAGTGAATCCCATAAGAAATGACAAGTTCCGGATGTACTATTTCTATCCATTCTACATCCACCAAATTCAGCATCAGAAACGCTTTTTAGAACAAAATCATTTCCAGAAGTATAAAATAATCCTAGTCCATGGTTCCGTTAAGGTAGAGAAAAATTATTTTTACTGCCTTTAAGTGAGATTCCTTAGGATTGGATTGATATCTTGCACATAAGCATACTGAAAATATTAATTCTGGTCGAATAGCTGTTAAGTAAAGTAATCTTCCTATCATACCTCTAAAAGCAGTTTGATCTACTAGTTTCCCAGCTTCATCAAGATCTAAAGAGTTTGAGGTACTAATAGGAGTACTTATGCTCTTAGTGTTGTCATAAACATACTTTTTAAGAAGATTATTAATATAATACTATTGAAATATGTATGTTCCTTCTGGTTTTTGAGAAATTTGAAAACAGGGGAAAAAAGTTAACTCACCCATCATACTCATTTAAAACTCAGATTTCATTAGACTTGGAAAGAGTCGGTCAAAGATTGTTGAGTTGAACCAAATATGATGTCATCAACATAAATTTGAACAATAAAAACATTTTTCTTATCTTTCATTATAAAAAGAGTGGGATCTGCATTTCCCTTAACATATTTATTTTGAAGCAAAAATCCAGTGAGTCTATCATACCATGCTCGTGGGGCATGTTTAAGAACATAGAAAGATTTGGTAAGTTTAAAAACATGATCAGGATGTTTTGTATCTTCCAAACCAGGAGGTTGTACAAAACAAACTTCCTCTTGAACATAACCATTAAGAAAAGCACATTTCACATCCATTTGGAAAAGTTTGAAATTAAAGAATGATGCAATGGCATATAGCATACGGATAGATTCAAGTCTAGCTACTGGAGCATAGGTTTCTTCATAGTCTATTCCTTCTTGCTGATTATAGCCTTTAGCAACAAGTCTAGATTTATTTCTTACTATGACTCCATTTTCATCACATTTATTTCTAAAAACCTATTTTAGTCCAATAACAGTAGTTTCCTTAGGTCTTTCAACCAAGGTCCAGACTTTATTCCTTTTGAATTCATTTATTTCATCTTGCATGGCTTTAATACAATCATCATCTCCTAAAGCTTCATCAGTTCTTTTAGGTTCTAATTGGGAAAGATATGCTGAATGTTCTAATTCATTTCTTAAGGAACTTCTAGCACTTACAAGTTGATTAACATCACCTATGATACTATCAATGGGATGATTCTTAAGAAACACTTGATTTGGGTTTTGTAAAACCTGTTCATCAACATAGGGTAGAAAGTCTTCTGGGGTAAATGTTTCAGAAGTATCTTCTAGAATATTATCCTTATCAGAAGGTTCTTCTATCAAAGGTTGACAAAAAGTTTTTGAAAACACATCTGAGGAAGAAGGTAGGGATGGTTTAAAAACAAAAGGATCTGACTCATCAAATTTTACATGTACTGTTTCATCAACAGTGCAAGTATTTTTATTAAAAACTCTATAAGCCTTAGAGGTTGTCGAATATCTTATGAAAATTCCTTCATCAGATTTTGGTGCGAATTTATGTAAGTTATCTTTAGTATTCAAAATGAATACTTTGCAACCAAAAACCTTGAAGTAGGATAGTCTTGGTTTTCTACCATTCCATAACACATAAGGAGTTTTATTAAGAAAAGGTCTAATTAAAACTCGATTTATAGTATAGCAAGCAGTACTTACAAATTCAGCCCAGAAATGTCTAGAAATAGAATATTAACTCAACATGGTTCTAGTTATATCTTGAAGAATTCTATTTCTTCTTTCAACTACACCATTCTTATGAGGAGTTCTAGGTGCTGAAAAATTGTGAGTAATACATTTTTTACTACAAAAAGTATCAAAATCAGAATTTTGAAATTCTCCTCCATGATCACTATGTTAGTTTTCAACGGATTGTTTTTATCATTTTTAACTTGATCTCTAAAACTTTTGAAATATGAAAAGGCTTCAGACTTCTTTTCTAGAAAATATACCCAAGTAAACCTAGTGTAATCATCAGCTAGAACAAACACATAGTATTTTCCTCCAATTCTTCTAGTTTGTGTTGGACCAAAAAGATCCATGTGCACTAACTGTAATGCATTGGTTGTTGAGACTTCACCGATTGATTTAAAACTAGATTTATGTTTCTTGTCATATTGACAAGGATCACAAACTTTAGAATAATCAAATCTAAGCTCCGGTAGATCCTTAACTAGTTTCTTCTTAGAGATTTTACATAGGTTCCTAAAATTACAGTGACCTAGTCTTCTATGCCATAACCATGAGTGATCTTAAATTTCACTTAAGCAAGGTAAATATTGGCTTCTGAGGTCTTCTACATTTGGAGTGTAAACATTCTCTTGCCTATTGGCTGAGAGAAAAAATTCTTCCTTGGAATTGTGAACTAAGCACTTATCATTCCTAAAATTCACAAGGTAACCTCCATCACATAACTGACTTATGCTAATGAGGTTCAGCTTAAGACCTTTAATAAAAAGAACATTTGAAATAAAGGTTTTACCAAGAAGAACAATATTACCAATACCAACAATCTCTCCCTTAGACTTATCTCCAAAAGTTACATTTCCTCCTTTCGTTTTGATAATCTTTTCAAAAAAGATTTTTTTACCAGTCATGTTCCGGGAACATCCACTATCCATGTACCATGTATTGTTGCTGGTAATCTCTTTATTTTCCTGAAATTAAGAAGAAAATTAGACTTTCGGAGTCCAAACTTGTTTGGATTTGAGATTTCCAGATAATAAAATTTTAGGAACCCACATCTTCTTAGACAAGTAATCTTTGTGAAATCCTAAAGATTGGGTTTTGTTTAAGGAACAATTCTTTGCCCAGTGACCACCACATTGACACATGGTACAAAATGGGGCACTTTTGAGGAACAAAATAATTGTTATTGAAAATTGGTTTTGCATGGGTATAACCAAATCCAGATTTATTTCTTAAAGGTCATATTTGAGAATACATTTTATCAAAATTTTCCTTACCATGAGTAAAGTTTGATAAACACTTATTTAAGGAATAAATTTCGGACTTCAGTTTAACAACCAAGTTTTTATCCTCAAAATCATTAGTTTTAGAACTAGAGTTAGGCTCAAAAACATTTTTATTAGAAATTACTTTTTCTAATTCTTTAGAAAGTTTGTTCTTCTCAGAACATACTTCCTCAAGATTCTTTGAAATACTTTCAAAATCAGTATTTTTCTTATCATTGTATTTAAGAAGATCTGATATCTTTTTTGTAAGAATAGAATTCCTAGAGATTGCCTTATCAAGTTTCTTATTGAGTTTGGAATTCTCAATTTCAAGATGTTCAGCAAACCTAGAGACTTCATCATAAGTAGGTAAAGTATTTTCCTCATCAGAAGATGATTCTTCATCAGAAGAGTTATAATACTTACTATCATTGGAATTTAAAGAAACATTGGTCAATGATTCAGCATTTCGTACCTTAGCCATAAAACAATGAATATCAATAGGTAATCTGGCTATACGACCATGATTCTTCTATCCTAAAGATTCATAATCAGAAGATTCATCTGAAGAGTCACCACCACTTGCACTCCAGGTGTCATTGGCTTTAAAAACTTTCTTATCTTTAGCTTTATAATATTTCTTTGTGTTCCTGTCTGAATGCCTTTCTTTTCTTTCTTTCTTTTTGAGAATAGGGCAATCTGGTCTAATATGTCCAGCTCTTTTTCATTCATAACAAGTTACTTCTCCATCTTTCTTATCTTTCGTTTCCTTTTTCTTATACTTTGATTGGAAATTTCTCTGGCCAGCTATCTTGTTCATCCTTCAAGCAAGATTTTCTAGTTCATTTTCTGAGACTTCATTCTCACTAGATTCTGATTGGAAAATAACTTTCTTAGACTTCGATCTGGTTACTCTCTCAGGAGTCTTAGCTTTCATCTGATTTGAAGTTATAGTAAAAGCAACAGTACCATTTCCATTATTCTTCTTGATGTTGTCTACAACTCTCTTCATTCTGGTTTCATGTTGTAGAAGAGTTCCAAAAAGATCATCAAGAGAGATCTGAGTGACCTTCATGTTTTCATCTATAGATGTTCTTTTGGATTCCCACTCATTGGGCATAATATCAATTATTTTATCCACAATAGCTTCATCATCTAAAACTTTGTCTCCCTTAGATTTTAGGCTATTGACTTTAGTCTAGAATCTCTGTTGAACTTTATAGATTGGTTCTCCATAAGGAAATTTGAAGCCATGATATACAGCTCTAAGCATAGCTCTTCTAGTCTCAATCACTTTAGAAGTACCAAAGTCTGTAACCTCTAACTTCTTCCAGATACAGTTACCTGATTCACAAGAAGAAATTTGTCTATATATATTTCTATTCATTGAACAAAGTAGAGTATTGCATACCTTATAATAAAGTTGATATTCTTTCTTTTCCTGGTTAGTGAAAGTTATAACTTCCTTGTCAGGAATTTTATAATCACCAGTAAGCATTACAAAATTATCCACTCCATTGTTAATAACAAAAGTCTTCATTCGATCTCTCTAGTACTCATAGTCATTACCATCAAATATAGATTTTCTTGTAGGATTTATATTATCAATCAAACCAACATTAATTCATGCCATACTAGAACAACCCTTGGCCCACAAATTTTTTAGTAGCAAATGTTTTGTAATAACAATGTTCGGAATGAGAAAGTTCGAAATGGTAATGTTCGGAATGTCAAAGTTCGGAATGACAAAGTGAGCAAGAAAAACATATTCGTAAGTATAAGTATTTCAGAAACCTCCTCTAATACCAATTGTAGGATCGAAATAGTGATGTAGGTGCTCAATATACAAGAGGGGGTGAATTGTAAACTTTAAAAATTCCTTTGGAACCTTTAAATCTAGATATGAATAACTATGCTTTCCTTAAGTAAAGGAAAGTACTAAGTTTAACAAAGTTAAACTAAGTAAATTCACAACACTTCTAATACCGAATGCAAACGTGGAAAGAGATTCTGAAAGTAGGTTCCGGAAATATGGTTCCGGAAATTGAAACTTAACAAAAGATTACAATATGAGATTCTACCTTAAATCGTATAGAATCTAAATGAAATAGAGTACATGTAAGGAAGTATTAGAAAGTTATACATTCCTTATAAAACAAAGTGCAGCGGAAATTAAACAAGTAGTTAAACTACCATTAACAAGATATAAGTCTTTTAACCCAAAGAGAAAGGTATCCAACAACCTTGGAAAAAGGTCCCTTGATTTATACTTTCAAGAAAGTCTGTCTTACCCACACAAGGGTAATCCCTCGATACGAAGATCAGAGTGTCTCTGTCTTGCTATCCCCGCAAGCCCTCAACCTCAAGGTAGTTGGCAACCTCTGTCTTCCTCAGCAAGGAATCCCTCGAACTTCAAGGTAGTCGGCACCTCTGTCTTCCTATCCTCGGAAGTCCTCGAATGTAATCACCAACATTCGGAGTCGCACAATGCTTTGAGAGTTTATAAGAGCCTCTCTCTCCAGAAATCACTTCATGTATGTAATCACACGAGTCGAAGATCAGTCAGCCTTTCTTCACTGAGCTATTTCAAATGAGCTCCTATTTATAGGCAAATTTCCAATGGCCGGCTCCTTCTTCCAACGGTCATTTTTTCCATGAAATTTGGAAGGACCTGTACACGTGTAACTCAACCAATGGTTAATAAGAAACAGAATAGACGACATCGTTTTATAAAAAACGTTGTATAATTGAATGTACGACATCGTTTTGGAATGAAGAAAATGTAAGTAAAGACTAATTAATAGTTCGGAGTGTTAAGAAAGTCAATGGTTCGGAGTCTAACCAAAATGAATTTCGGAATCTATGTTAAGAAATGTTCGGATTCTATTTTATAGAAAATCAGAGTCTGGTTTCATTAGAAATTGGATTCTAAATCAGTAGAGTTCGGAGTCGAACTGCTTAGAAGTTCGGAGTCAAAATTCTAAAGAGTTCGGAGTCGAACTTCTTAAGCATTCGTAGTCGAACTTCATAAGAGTTTTGAGTCAAAATTCTTAAGATTTCGGAGTCGAACTTCTTAAGATTTTGGAGTCGAACTTCTAAAGAGTTCGGAGTCGAACTTCTTAAGAGTTCGGAGTCGAACTTCTAAAGAGTTCGGAGTCGAACTTCTAATGAGTTCGGGGTCTAACTTCTTAAGAGTTCGAATTAGAACTGCTTCATAGTTTGGAATCCAGAATTCGGATTAAAACTATATTACATATCACATCCCTGATTCGGATCCTAAAAACAGAATACTCCAAATTTTCATTATATGGCTCTGACAATTTGGTTGTGATTCCAGTTTTTGATTTTAAGGGAAAAATGGCAAAGTATAAGAAAATCTAGGTTCAGGTAAATTTCCTTAAGGAAGTAAATTTTTCTTTATTTAGGTAATAATAATATTTACTTAAGTATAAGGTGTTTGTGATTTTCAAAACAAGAAGGAATGGAAAAGTCATAAGGAAAACCTTAATGACTCAACATTAATTGTGAGTATTTTTTAAGGACAATATTTAAAAAATGGTCTATGTTGAATTTTTTTGTTTTACTTTTGAATTTTAGAGATTTAAAGTGGGGTTTCGTCATACAACGGTTTATTATTCTATTGAAATAACTAATCCGGTACAAACAATGTTGGTTTTCGATAATGTTTCAAGATAACATAAATTGATAGTTAATAACTTTTTGGGTTATGTGATTCTATATATGTTGATTAATCATTATTAATCCTTATTTGGAGAAAAAGATGATTTTGGTGTGTAAATTGATTAAATGATGAATCTCATATTTTCAATGAAGTATATTTTTTAAAATAATTTTTAGTGTAGTAAAATATTCTTTTAATTCCTCAAATAGGACTTGAAAACAAAAATGTTACCTAATATTTTTACATAATAGAATATCAAAACCCTTTTAGACAATAAAAAATTTAGGGTTTTATGATTGTTAACTTTTTCATCAAAATTTTTTATACTACTATCCACAAATAATTTATGGTTAATTTCCTCTTTTATATCAATGTTTTCTTACTTGGATGCCTAGTATTTTTCATCGTATGTTATATTTTTAAATCTCTTTAGTTTTTTAAGTGTGGTGGTTTTATAATCCATCTATGGATGTGGGATTACAATAAATTTCTTTTGAAAAGTTATATTAATGTTTCCAAGCCGATATTTTTTTAAAGGTTGGGGTTGAAGCCTCAATTTATTATTAAATCAAATACCTCTATAGATTGGTTAGAGGGTGTCCCACTACATAACCCGAAGGCCCAAGGCCAAGTGGCATGCCTATAGGCCTAGAAATACCATTTTTTGGCCCAAAGGACCCCTCGGTAAACAGTACTACTATAGTACCCGTGCAACTACAGTACCTGCTAGAGTACCACAGCCACTACAGTACCCTACTACATTCCCTCTGCCACTATAGTGTTGTCGCTGCTACAGTCTGCCGCTACAACAGTACTGCTACAATGACCTGTTACAATGCTAATCCAGTACCCTGCTACAGACTCGAGAATTCTCCCCTGCCCGGATTTGATCCTGGGAATATTGGATGCCAAGAAAGAGACTGAACCACTAGGGTACATTATCATTGGCAATGCTATTCGCTGCTCTCATTGAGAGTCGAACTCCAGACCTCCCGCTTACTAAACGGGTGCTCTAACCAACTGAGTTAGGAGAGGTGATATTTCAAAACCAATATTAAAATTGATACGATGAAATTTATTAAATGGTGGATTATGTAACATTATGAATTTTAAAAAAGAAATACTATGTTGGATAGAATACCTGATACACTATATCAAACAAAAATGAACAAATAAATATTATTATTCTAATGAAACATTTATATACAAACTATTGGAATGTTAGGAATGAAGTGTATTAACCAAATTTTGAACATATGGTTTAAAAAAGTTTATATAATGATTCATTTCATACCATATTTATTAGAAATGAACTAAAAACCAATATAATATAAAGGATGAGTTTTTTAAAAAAATTTAATGATATAAGTGAATTTTTAAAATAATAAAATCAATCTTGGAGGATTTTAGTAGTCAAATATATAAGTAATATATTCAATATAATTTTTAATATTGATATTATATGATTCATATATATGATATAAGACGAAGATAAATTTTATGCATAAAATAAGTAATTTTCAAAACAAAGAATTTTTACCGAATTTTGAAGGATAACCCTTTTTAAATATATTTTTTTACCCTTTTATACATTTTATATGACCAAATAATTTCTTATATTGAAATCAAGAAATCTAAAATTTGTTTGGATAAATTTTTGGTATTTTTCTAACAATTTTCAATTTAAATAAATAGTTTAAAATAGTGAAATTTAATTGAAATCATTTATTAATCTAATTTATCAGAAGATTTATAGTATCCATTATTTTGTTTTAAATTATATTAACTATTCGGTAATAAAATCCAATTTTGGTCATTATAATTTATTTCATGTTTAAAATAGATATAAAAACATTATGAACATTTTATCATTTCACTTTAAAAAACTGCCTTTTGTCCTGCCTGCAGAGTTACATTGAATTATAATCATCGAATTATGTGAAATAGATAAAATATTAGGAATCATATAGTCAGAGTTACACTGTAAGGTAAACATAACATCCATGATTTTTATTACACACCTAAACCTGATTTATTACATAAAATCATCACTTGATAAAACATAGAGGATCGAGAGGTCTAGTGTCTTAGGGGCTTAGGAACATTACATAATATCTTAAAACAAAAAATACACAACAGAAATATTTTAAGCATTATTTACATGACCACTACATTCCCTCATACATTCCATTGCATGGGATAACCAGAGGACATGCATGAGAAAAAGGTTGAGCTATATAGCCTAATAAGGGAATAAACATGTAATAACATTCGAAATACAATACATGATAGATAATAGGCATATCAATGTAGAATAATAGAAATATGAACATAAATTCATGATAATGCATGATAATCATAACATGTAAATGTGGAAACAACACTTAACATGGAATTAGCATGAGTGAAGGTTCATTGCACATGGAGTATGAGTAAACCCTATTTACACATGAAGATCAAGAAAAACATCATTTCACATGAATCATCATGATAGAACACCAATTTCACATGATGCATCATGTTACTTTACTTTAACCAATTTTTTTGAGCACTATCAGGGCGCACCCTTCCTAAACATTTCATTTCATGCATAAGTGTTCCACATGGATACATATAATATCATCATTTATTCCACGATAAATGTATGTGGAATTTATACATGAAACTATATAATAAATGAGTAAATGTGTAAAAAGGTGAATACCCTTGATAGACAAATGGGAAAGGTATTCACTACATAATGATATTTTCTTGGAAAACCGTGGTGCAATTTCAGCAGCATAACAGTGTGACATAAGAACTCAAAAAAAGGTTGATGAGACAGAAATGGGTGTCTCGTCATATTTACATGAAATATACAGTAAGGGCATCAAATAGATAAACATCCCAACAAACTTACTAGAATTTAGATGCATAATACTAGATAATTACTTGGATTCAAAAGAGTAGAGGGAAATGCCTCACTAAATTTTGGCATGGTAACATGTGTACATTGGAGGAATTAATGAGAGAAAAGGGGTCTTTCATCATCCAAACATAAAAAGGGCAGTATGGTGGAGGTTTGACATCATACCCCAACATTTTTAATTGAAAACAAAAGGGCATAACAACTTAATGAATATTGGATAAAATGAGAAAGGAAAAAAATCCCTTACTTGGAAGTGTGATCCCAAAAGCATGGTAGATACTTGAGAGAGGCTTCATGGGAGCTTCGGGCATCTTAAAGGGATTATAGAGAGAGGAGGTCAGAGGGTGGATAAAATATAAAGGATTTGAGTGAAGTTGAAGTGGGGACTTGGGTGGGTTTATATTGGAAATGAGAGGGAATCCTTTATTATTTAGGTTTAGGTCAGCACACATTAAGCTAATCAATACCCCAATCCAGCCCATGGTTTTTTCCAATGGGGAGTTGAAAACAATATTTTATAAGGAAAATGGCTGAACTACTAAAAATAATAGGGTTTATTATGTGGAGGTGAGTCACACTCTCAAAGAAAACAATTTAAAAAGTCAAAATGTTTTATAAGTCTTGGACGATCCATAAATGCTTTGTAAAATAAATCAAAAAATATATAAAATTACATTATTTTAAATCTAACACATATAGTTGCCAAAAAAAGTGTTTATTTTATTTTATTACATCACTATTGTGTCATTAGGATGTCGTAAAACACTTTATATATTTAAACATTATTTAATTTTTAACCAAAAATTTGACTATCTAAGAAAATTA
The DNA here is from genome assembly GCA_963277665.1 of Viscum album. Taxonomy (NCBI): domain Eukaryota; kingdom Viridiplantae; phylum Streptophyta; class Magnoliopsida; order Santalales; family Viscaceae; genus Viscum; species Viscum album. The sequence goes on along the minus strand of OY728165.1, from coordinate 61,396,901 downwards.
TGAAAAATTCACATTTGTATAATTTCGACATCCTGATTCTGAAAATACTATTAATTTTTTCAATATAATTTTATGGAAATGTGATTTTTTGTATTTAAAATAAAATTGACATTTACCGAAAATTCATGGGTTCGGTCAAAAATAGATTTCAAACAATAATAAAAATTACAATTTCATTCATAAAATTATATGACCATTTATAACAAAAAAATTAATTTTATAATAATAATAATTTGATAAAATGTTATTAAATTCAAAGATCCATTAATTCATCAAAATAGATTTCATAGTTGATTTTTAATGAAAAATACGGTTTTTTATTAAAAAACTATTTACAATGTAAAAATAATAAATTGAATGCACATTATTTATAAAAAAAATAATTTACATTGTCATGGTTATAGGGTATTGTTACATGACCCCTCATAACACCCACATAAGATCGAAGGGTAAGGTGCACAATGAGGACAAACTCCTGGGGTGGCTTGGATAAAATCGCTCTGGTGGTAATATATATTAACTTCCCCTTCTCGCATAGTCAGTTCCGCTAAAGCGTAACATGTTGAAGATCTTCTTGGGCTTGGTAAATAGTGAAGCCCAAGGAAACCACCACTTTTCCGAGCTTTGACAAATGGGCTTCATATGGGGAGGGTCTATTGGATGAGGCCATCGTAACCTTTTTTCTGAGTAAATTGGATTTGTTAACGACCTATATTTAAACTAATCATGTGATAACTATTCAACGACTATATTAATAATGGTCACAATTCATAAAGGTATTTTAAAATCAAAAAATGTAGACCCAATGAAGTTTACATTTTATATAACATTATTAAGAAATTTAATTACATCAAGAGGAAATTTCCACTAATAAATGTTTGGGTCATCACAATATTTCCATTTATGAAATTTCACCCTCAAAGTTTTTTTATCCCACTCAAAAAAATGTGGTAAACTCTTCTTCATCACTTCCTTTGACTCTTATGTCGCTTATTCGATCTTGGGATTTCTCCACAACACCTTGATGAGGGGCGTTGTCTGATTTCGTATATCATTATTTCTATGATCTAGGATCCTCACTGGTTTCTCCTTGTAAGAAAGATCATATTCTAGTTGTACTACCTATAAAGAGTGTACATTTGAAGGGTTTGGTATGTACTTTTTTAAGATGGATTCATGAAAGAAATCATGTACTTTGGCCGTGGTAGGTGGATGTGCAATTCGATAAGCCACAACCCCAACACAATCAAGAATCTAGAAGGGGCCAATGTACCCTAGACATAAAATCCATTTATTTCCAAAACATATGACCTTATACTATGGAGATATGTGTATAAATACAATGTCTCCAATTTTAATCTCAATGTCTCATCGACAGTTTTTGGAATAGATCTTATTTCGACTTTGGGCTACCTTGAAATGTCGTTGAATGGTTTTCACCTTCTCCACTATTAGTTTGACCATTTTTGGTCCTAGGAGCTTATGCTCACCGACTTCATCCCAGCATACAAGTATTCTGAACCTCTTCCCATATAGGGCTACATATGTTGAAAATCGGATGCTTGAGTGGAAATTATTATATTAGAAGAATTTAACCAGGGGAAGATGTTGATCCCTCCTTCCTTTGAAGTTCATAGTACATGCTCTCAACATGTCCCCTACTTTTTGGATACTCCGCTAGGATTGGCCATCAGTTTGAGGATGATAAGACATAATGAAGTTGAACTCAATATCTAGAGCATGTAAAATACTCTTCCAAAACATAGAGGTGAATCTTGTATCGCACTCAGTTTCAATTGATTGTGGTATTTCATACAGCCATAAAACTTCACTGATATATATTTGGGCGAGCTGATCCAATTAGAAATACTATCGAATTTTAATGATGTTTGTAGAATATGTAAGATGATCCACAACAAATCATATTGCATTGTTTCCTTTGGATGTCTTCATAAGTCCAGTGACAATGTACGTGGTGTTGTTCTCCCATTTCCATGATGGTATGGTCAATGGTTGCATCATCTCCTTAGACATCTACCTCTCTACCTTCACCTGCTGACACACTAGGCACATTGATATATACTCAGTGATATCCTTCTTGATATTATCCAACCAATAATTATCTCAGAGATCTTGAGATATCTTTGTGTTTGTTGGTTTAAAAGAGAAATTTGAACTATGTGAATCATCCAAAAGTTCCTTCTTCAGCTCCGAAAATGATGAAACACATAGTTTTTTTCCAAATAACACAATTCATTCTTCATTAACATTGAACTCCGAGGATTTATCTTATTTTATAGCTTCCACTCTATTCTGAATTACCACATCATCCTTTTGAGTATCCTTTATCCTTTCCAAAAGATACATTTGAGAAATAATTTTTGAAAGTATTGAAGTTGTTTCCTTCTATACAATTCCCATGTTCAACTTCATCAAATCTAAAAATACTGGTTCCTTCTCAATTCACATTAATGATAAAATTGTTGGGTCCTTTCTACATAGATCTTCTTCCACCATGCTCGATTTTTAAGGAGGTAATAGATTGAGTAGTCATAGTCTTTGATAAGCTCTAACCAACTTCGTTGGTGCATGTCCATCTCTTTCTATGTGAATATATACTTGAGGCTATTGTGGTCCTTATCTATTTCTCACTTCTCCCCAAAGAGATAATGCCACCAAATTTTTAAAGTGAAGTTCATCGCAACCAACTCGAAATCATGTGTTAGATAATTCTACTCTTGATAATTCATTTTCCTTGAAGCATAGGAAATGACTTTGTCTTTTTTGCATCAATATAGAGCCCATTACCTTCTTTGAATCATCATTGAAAACCAAAAAAAATTCTCCACTTGTGGGTAATGTGTGCACCAGCGCAGTGATAAGCCTCCTTTTTAACTACTTGAATCATTTTTCACATTCACCGCTCTAAGAAAACATTACTCCCTTCTGAGTTAGCTAGGTATGGGGGTTGGATAATAGTGAAACAATTCTCAGAAATCATCGATAATATCCAATGAACCCCATGAATCTATGCATATCTATTACCAATGGTGTCCTCGACCATCCCTCAATTGCCTCTATTTTGGAGGGATCGAATGATATCTCTTTTCTTGTGATAATATGGCCTATGAATGAAACCACCTTCAACCAGAACTCACAATTGATGTACTTTATAAAGAGATTCTCTTTCCACAAGGTCTCTAGTACAGTTCATATATAGTCTACATGATCCTCCTTGGTTTTGGAGTATATCATAATATCATCTATAAATAATACCAAAAATTTGTTGAGGTAATCCCTAAATTATCTATTCATCATGTCCCTAAAGAATGATCGAGCATTAGTGAGTCCGAAATGAAATACTATAAATTTATAGTGCCTGTATCTTGTACGAAAAGCAGTCTAGGGGATATCATCATTCTCCAACCTAACTTGATAATATCCAGACTGCAAATCCACCTTGAAGAAGTATTGTGCTATACACAGCTGATCGAATGAGTCATCAATTCATGGGAGAGGATACTTTTTCTTTATCGTGATTTTTTTCAGCTCATGATAATTGATGAACATGCGCATTGACCTATAATTCTTCATGAATAAGAGGACTGGTACACCACAAGGTGAACCACGTGGGCATATAAATCCTTTATACAGATTATCTAATAGTTGTTTCTTCAGCTCCTAAATCTACACAACAACCATTCCATATAGATTCTTGGATATTGGAAATGCCAAAGGTATAATATAAGTTGATAATTGAAATATATACTTGGAGGAAGACCAGACAATTCATCGAGAAACACATCAGAAAATTCCCTCACAATAGGCATGTCTTCAAGGATGGTTTCTTCTTTAGACTCCATCATCTGAGACAGATACGTGTTCTCATAGGGCAGTAATATCTACCCTTTAGAATATGGATCTAATGAACATTCATCTTCCTCCTTGAACTTGAATAGAATCGGGGGTAAATTCTCTACATGGAGAGTGATTTCCCTCTCACAAAAGTTATTTTGGCTCTTTATAAGGAAATACAATCCATGCCAATTATTGATTCAATTTCCATCAGAGGGAGTATGAAAAGGTTTTCTAGGAAATTCAATCCATAGATTATGACCAGTGAGGAGTTATATTCATGAGATGCAATGATTTCCCCATTTTCCATACTCATGGAAGTATGAACTTCCATGATTTTTGGTGGTGCTGAGATTGTTATACTAATCTTTTGGGATATAAAAGAAGGCGTAGAACCTATACCAAATAGAACGTTTGCTTTTATTGAATGAATAACTAGTGTACCTCTCACAACATTGTTGTCGAGGTTCACTTAGATAGTAGTGATGGAAAAAGAACCCCCTTTCTTCCTTGGATGTTGTTTCCTGCCTCTGAAAACCCTTGGCATAGGGAACTAATCTCAAAGATGAAATAGTTCTTTGAAGATGTAGTAATGAACAAGGCGTTGAGGTTCGAATGGTGCCTCCCTCTCTTCTGTTGTAGCCGTGGGTTTTTCTTGTCAGTAGTTAACAGCTAGGTGCCCTTCTCATCCTCGCCTATAGAATTTCCTCGTCCCCTTTAGGAAATTTCTGTGGTGCTTCATTACGTAACATTGGCATGTGGGGTGATGGATCTTCATAGAACCATTGGATTTATCCATCAGTCGCTAGAATTTAAGTCCACCTTATTCTTCTTATCCCTATGATACCCTTGAGGTTCTCTAATCTGTATTTCGACATTGAGGGAACATGAGACAATATCTTCATAGCTGTCGATGTCACAGATTGCCTGCACTTTCCATAGGCCAGGTTTCTTCCCACCAAAGAACCAGTCAACCTTGAATTTGAGGGTAACGACAATGTCAGAGGCATATCGTGCAAGCCTTGAAAATTTCCCATCATACAATTTGAAAGAATCGTCATAATTTTGCATGAGGTCAATGAAGTCCAATTCCATCCTATGTTATAGGGTTCATAAGAAATATTCATCAGAAAAATATTCCAGAACTCCTTCCATTCCAACACCTCGATCTCTCCCACATGCTTCATATTTTTGATCAACGTCGTCCTTCGAATTGCTTCACCTTTCACATGATAAGTAGCCGGAAGAACCTTCATTGTTCAGGAAATTAAAGGATGGATATTATCTTTTCCATGAAGTAGATCCATTGTTCGGTGATTGAGGTATCAGACGATCCATTAAAATTGGGTTTCCTTTGCCTCATGCAGCTCTTGATAGTGAATTTTTCATTCTTAGGGGTGGGGGGGGGGGTTGAATGTTCCCTGTGACGCAAGTTTCTATTCAAATCTTGAGTTAACTAAGAGGGGAGCCTGAAAAAGTTCGTGATTCCCACTCCCATTGGGTTGGGCATCTCATTTACGCAGTCATCACATTGATCTTCAAATCGGTTGTTAACCCGGGTCCTCTTATTACCGGCCATTGGCTGGAATAAAAGGAAATATAGGGGTAACACATAAAGGGTAATAAAAGGGAAAAACTGATATAATATAAATAAATATTATTTTCATTAACTTATGAATATATAGGTTTCAATATATATTATCCATGGTCTACTTTATAACATATATTCTTAAGGGAATTTGATTAAATTCCATTAATAACGTTTCAAAATAAGCTGGTGAATTTACCAAAGCATATCCCATAGGAGTTTCTTAACCAAGAGTGCATCACAAATCATTGTTGTTCACCAGTTCCCAATAAAATATAGCTCAAAGCAGAGTTTTCTGGTTTTACCCCTATGATAAAACTATGCTAGAGCTGCCTCTACCTGCTCGTATCTAAACAAGGTTGTATTTGTTTATTAAATGAATTACTCAATAGTCACCAATACTTAGGGATGTTTTTATTTTACTTATTCTTGTCTCTAACTCATTACTAGGGTTTTCTAATCCTAATCACAAAATAACAAAACCTATCATTCAATACCAACTATAACATCCTTGTATTGTATTACACACATAATCCTGATTTATTACATAAAAAACATTACATGATAAAACATAGTATATTGATAGGTCTAGTGTCTTTGAGGATTATGAACATTACATAACAACATTAAACATAAAACACACAACATATTTATTGAAAACTTCCTTTACATGACCACTACGTTCCCCTGAAATTTCCATTGCATGGGATAACCTGAGGATATGCATAAGAAAAGGGTGAGCTATAAAGCCCTGTATCGGAATAAGCATGGAATAACATAAGGAATACAATATAGGTTAAAAAAGGAATTTAAATGGAGAAAAAGGTAAGCATGAACACAAATAAATGATAAAGCATGATAATCCTAACATGGAAATGTGGAAATAACACTTAACATTGAATTAGAATGAGCCAGGGCTCATTGCACATGGAGCATGAGTAAATAGTAACTGCACCTGAAGCATGAGTAAAACCTCATATTAAAAGATTTAGCATTAGTAAAAACCCATTGCACATGACATATCAGGATAATATACTATACCCAATTCATTGAGGCACTATCTGGGCACACCCTTCGGCAACATTTCATTTCATGCATAAGTGTACCCCATGGATCATAAAACACGGATACATAAAACATCATCATTTATTCCATGATCAAGGAATATGGAATTAATATAGCAAACAATATAATCAATATGTAAATGTGCATAAATGTGAATAACCATGATAGGGAAATGGGAATGGTATTCACTACACAATGATTTTTGATTGGAATATTGTGATGCAATTTCAGCAGCGTAACGATGTTACATAAGAACTCATAAAAAAGGTTTATGAGAGAGAAAGGGGTGTCTCCCCATATTTAATGAAATTTATAGTTAGGGGTCATATAAGTACACATACTAACAAACATAATGGAATTTATATTCATAATACAAGAGAATTACTTGGATGTAAAAGTGGAGTGACAAATCCCTCATAGAATTTTAGCATGGTAACAGGTGTACATTGGAGGCATTAACGAATGATAAAGGGTTATCCCATTATCCAAAAATAAAGGGGGAAGTTTGTGGGAGATGCGAAATCATACCCCAAAATTTGTAATTGAAAACAAAAGGAAAAACAACTAATTTTTTTTGAAGAAAATGAGAAAGGAAGAAATCCCTTACTTGGAAATGTGATCCCAAAGTCTTGGGAGAGACTTGAGAGAGGATTCTTGGGATATTGGGGATCCATTGGATGCTTATATAGAGATGAGGTGAGGGTTTTGATGAACATAAAATGATTTTTGTGAAAAGGCAGTGGGATCTTAGGTGGGATTATCTTGGAAAGGATAAGGAATTCATTGTTATTTAGGTTTGGGTCACCACACATTAAACAAATCAATAAAACAAACCAACCCAAGGGTTTTTACCATGTTTTCTGAAAAAGCAGAGTGGAAAAAATTATTTTATAAGGACAATGGTCTAATATCTTAAAATAATAGGGTTGCTTATGTGGAGTTGAGTCCCACTCTGAAGGAAAACAATTTAAAAAGAAAAAATGATTTAAAAGTCTTGGGTGTCCACACATGATTTGTAAAATAAATCAATCAAATAAAAATTTACATTATTTTATTAATAAAACATATATTTTTCAAACATAGTGTTTATTTTATTTTTTAACTATTCTATTTGGTAATTATGTTGTGATAAAATACAATATATATTTAAACTATATTTAATTTTTACCCAAAAATTCGACTTTCTCAGAAAATTTTGTAAACCTCGCCATTACAGAATTTGGACATGCTGATTCTAAAAAATAATATTAATTTTATCTAAATAATTTTAAAAATATGTGAATTTTTACATCTCAAATAAAAACCGATATTTACTGAAAATTTATGGGTTCTGACAAAAATAGTTTTCAAACCTTAATTAAAATTACAATTACATTCATAAAATTATATGATCATTTATATTTAATTAAAATTAAATTAATAATAATAATAATAATAATATATTAAAATATTATTTAATTCAATAGTCCTATAATTCATCAAATTAGATTTCTTGGGTGAATATTAATTAAAATTACTATTTGTGATTTAAAAATTTTAACAATGTAATACAAATTCTATGAATGCACATTCTTTATACAAAAATAAGGTACAGAGTCCCAGTTCTAGGGTATTGTTACATAATAACTTATAAAAACCACATTATACCTAAGGGTAAGGTGCGTGATGGTGATAGAATCATGGGCGGCTCAGATAACATCGAATAGGTGTTAATCTCTATTACTTCCACTTCTCCCATAGTCGGTTCCGCTCAAGCATAATGTGTTCATGCTCGGCTCGGTCTTGGTCAAGAGTGAATCCCAATGAGAACTCCTCTATTCTGAACTACAAAAAATGGGATTAATATGGGGAAAGTATTATTGAAGAGGCCATCACATCCTTTTCTTGAGTAAATTGGATTTGTTAAAGCCCTATATTTATACCAATCATTTGATCACTGGTCAATGACTATATTAGAAACGGTCACAATTCACAATGGTATTTTAAAATCTTGGAACGTAAAATCAAAGAAGATAAAATTTTATATAACCATAATAAAACATTTAATTAGATCTAGATTAATTTCTATTAAATAAATATTTGGTCTTTATAGTAAATAACATTTTTATTTACTAAAATGCTACCATGGTTAAAATATTATTTTCCGGTGTATAGGTAAAATTCTGACATGTGTTAATGTTAAGAGATAAAATCTTAACATAACTAATAAAAAAAATTTAATTTTTGGATGAGGTTTGGATCAACCATAACCATTATATAAAAAATTTGTTATAAGAAAAATTCTTATAATTTAATTCCAAAAAAATGTGGTTAGCATTTAATATAAAATAATCAATAAATTGATCACTTAATCCAACCTCTCTTTAAGTAAAAATACAACAAATACTCCTCGAATTTTCAAACCAAAAATACTTTGAGATCAAAAAATATCCTCCCAAGACTATACTACTTAGTATCCCTAATTCAATGTTCTTATTCTCTCAAAATAATACCACATCTTTGGTATTTATGATTCTTTCAAGGTGGTGATTTTGAAGAGGTATTTTTCTCAATATACCTCTATTAATTTATTTTCCATTTCTATTTTATCCTCACCTCATTCATCCTTAAATGAATATTTAATCTAGATTAATTTAAATACTGTTTTTTTCTTTATCTAGTGGAATATCTTATATTCATTTTTTTCTCACCTCATCTTATTCAAAGAAATGAAATTCGTTTCAATGTTAGGCTAGTTAATCGCTTCCTTAAAAAATGTTTTTGTTCTTTTTTCCATTTCCACATTAATGGAAGGTCAAAAAAATATTTTTTTGGTACAATAAATTTTAAATATTTATATTATAAGATATTTTATATTTTAGATATGTTATATTCAACATACCTTCATGATTTCAAATTCGTGGTGATACGATAACTGTGTTTGGGGACGTGTGGATTACCGAGTCATTAAAATGATTTAATTAATTCACTCATAACATGTAATTAATTGAGTATTTTTTAGTAATCATATTATATATATATATTTAATATTAATGGTATTATAATGATATTATATATTTATAAATATTTACATACATTTTATTTAATTTCAATAAATCAATACGACAAGAAAACAAAATTTTTGTTCATGTGTACGTACGACCAACAATCTCTATGAAAATATTATTTAGATTTACATTAACCATTAATATTAATAATTTTATAATGAATAAATAAAATATTTAAATCAGGATTTATATTATTAATACTATGGGATTATGATCAAAATGACTATTGACATCTTACCATGTTTATTTTTAACTCAAGTACCAAATGTCGACAAAGCGTTTGATGTGAAGTTAAATAAATATGTAATTGTAAAAACATAGTAATAAGTGATATTAAATGAATAATAAACGTGAAAATGTTTCCCTAGAATTTATAAATTAGCCTAATTTTAATGTTCAAGATGAAAAAAAATATACGAGATGGGTGGGACTCAGGGTTAGGAATTTTTCTAACTAAATTTTTATTCATTGGGACGTAAGTCTAATTCAATAATATTATTATGGAATTATTATGCGTGGAATGAATTTTTATTGGTTAATGATTTAATCACACATCTCTTTGTGTGGATATATTGATGTTAAACATAATCACCCCATTTATTAGTTCATACGACATTTATATGAACAATGTAAGGGAATTTATAAACAAATTTTCCAATCATTTTTTATACGTACTTTATTGTTTATATTATGCCATAATTATAAGTGGAATGACTATTTACATACATATGTTTTAATTTCCACTTCATTTTTTATATTACATTCCTACACATAATCACTATATTGATAAATTCCCACACCATTGATATGAACATGGTAAAGGATGTTATTAACCCAATCTCCATTTGTTGGGTTAAACATGTACCTCATGATTGTGTCGTGATATCATTATGCGGGAATTGAAGTTTGGATATCATATATTTTATATATATTTTATTTATGTGGATTTATTTTCAATACACAAAATTGATCAATTTATTTAACAAAAATATCTTTTCAATTGATTCTTTAGTTAAAACAAAATTTTAAATTTTTTAATGATTTATTATTCAAAATCATTCTCATTAATGTCTATTTTTTTAAAATGGGTTTTAAGGATATATTTATATAGAAATTAATATTTTAGAATGTTTATTCCTTTCAATAGTTTCAATGTGTTATGTGACACATTGATTCAAAAATATTATTTTAAATTTATTTAAATATTGTTTAAAACTCAATTTATTTTTTCAGTAATGTAAACTATATTGTTTTTTTAAAATATAAATAATGAATATTATATCTCAGTTTTATGTAGTGTTAATGTTTTAATGATAACTTTAGACTTTTAAACATTTAATTTCATATAATGTTATTTCGTTTATGAGTGTGTTGATATGTAAAAATTAATTGTGGTTTCATAGTGGAAATGTTGTTTTTTATTTTATGCTTATTTTATGTGTTATGATTATGTTATGTTTATTGGGAATTTATTTTGTATATTGGGGGCTCTATGATAAAATAATGGTAGGTGATCCTATGATTGCTCCAAAATGCAATGGGTAATGAGATATAGTTAAACATCAGGGTTTTTTAAAAGTTATTTAGGGAAAATACTATGATGGAATTCTAAACATAACCAATATGGTAACACCATATGTAGCTATGAATGATACATCGTAATTGTGATTTGGATTCCAAATGTTGTGTTAATGATATATGATTAATAAGATACATTTTTAAGAATCTTATGATTTTATGAGGTATGTTTTCATGTTTAAAAAGTGTAATTTTGTGGAAAAAATGTAATAAGCTTAAAAAATCCTAGGATTAATTGTTTCATTATTTGATTTATATCCCTTACTGAACATTTTATGCTCATATAAGGCTAATGAAATTTTTAACAAAAACAATAATGATTGTTAAAACAATATAAGAAGTCATGTTGAATGTTTTGTTGTTTTTTATCAAGGAAAATAATTCATGTTTTACTATTAAATGTTTTGAATTATGAAAAAATTGATGTCATATAGGCTTTTGTACTTTTTCATATATTAAATGTTATTTAATAGTAATGGACTAATTATCCAAAACACTAAAATAAAAATGATATTTAATTTCAATTATTAACATAACTCAATTTTATATAATATTTAAGGTTCTGTCCTTATAGGGATCACTTATAATAATCTATAATTCTAAACTAACATATCATGAATAACAGAAAATATTTTAATTTTTTAACATAAATCTCTTGAAAATAACATTTTAACCCATAAGAAATGAACATTGCATTATTTCAAGAAATGAAAAATTTTACTTTTATTTTGAGACTCATTAAAATGAAAAAAATCCCAATACAATGTGAATTTATTCTATATTATAAACAAATAAATTATTAATATTTATATTTATAATTAATTATGTAAATCCCGGTGGGATATATTTTACACATAGTATATGTAAAAAATATTAATTTTTTTAACTTTGGAAAAAAGGTAAAAAATCAACATGTAAAGAAAATGTTAACAATATTATTTTCTATATTTGTTAAAATAAGTCAAATATGATTAAAATTTTAATTTGATAAACTTTATAAAATAAATAATAAAATTATTTACATATCATTCTTTACATGGAATTAAGGGATAAATATTTGAAATGGAAACCTAAAAACAAGGTTGTAAATAAAATTTCTTTTTGAATTTCATAACTATTCTAAAAAATGGCATTAATGAATTGAAAATGAAATTTACTATAAGTAAAAATTATATTTTTTAATTTCAAGGTACGATAAATTTATATGCGAGTTTATATGTCACACAAAATTAAATATGTGGTCCAAATGGCATATGTCTCAATGAAAAAAAATTGAGATGAGAAATCTCTTACCTCTTTTCACAATATTCAACTTATGTTCTATATTACTTGAATAATGAAGATATATTAATTATTTACTTGATTAATAACCATTATATTTTTATAAACATATCATAATATTTTTTAATTAAATTATCATTATGTCTTTTATAGTCACTAAATCGATTATGTTCGTGTGAGTTGTTTGTTTTATAATCTCAGAAACAACATCGATAGTTTGAACAAGGATAAAAGAATAATTTTCCATTAAAATATATAATATTATTAATGATATAATTTTAATTATTACTTGTTAAACTATATTTTATAATCAACCATGAATGGGGTACTTGAAAAGTGAACCACATCTCTTCAGAGAGGGGACATTGTATTCATTCTAATGAATTACATTAATAGTTTTTAATGGGTGAAAAAGTAATATGGTAAGTAATACGATATAATTATCGAATAAAAATTATTTCATTAATACAATATAAGGTTTTTAAATCGGTCATATTAACCATCTTTTTTAGGTGGTCATGAAAAAAGAAACACATAACTTAGTAGAGGTGGTAGTCAACAAGTATGGACAAGCAATGTTTTAATTTTCAATGGTATTGAAAAAACAATGAAAAATGGTTCTTCAGTCATTATAATAATATTTTATTTTATTTAATATAACACTAATAGAATTCTACCATTTATAAATGGTTCCGAACAGTTGATAAAGGCCTCAAAACCATTGGTATGTTATATACAAACGGTTTAGCAAACCATGGCCAAGTAAGCCACGGGTAAAAGCTTATACCAACGGTTCTCTGCAAGTTGTTGGTATATGTGTTAATGTAAGAGATATACCAATGGTTTCAAAAGAAATTGGTATATTTTACCCTTATACCAATGGTTTCAAACTGTTTCTATATAGTGTAAAATATAAATCCAAAGCATATACCAAAGGTTTTTAAAACCGTTGTTACAAGTCTATACCAACAGTTATAACAATACTGTTGGAATAATATATATCAGAAGGCTATACCAACAGTTTTGATAACTGTTGGTATACATATGTTGCAGCTCCACAGTAGTAGCAGCCACCTCCAACCTGCAACTTACAACTCATGACCTCCAAGAACACATAGACCCAGAATCCAAAAGGCTACATTGGATGTTTAAAATTCATCTAGAATTTAGAAATTTAGAAATTTAAAAATCATTCCACTGTCAAACCACAAAACAAGAGGAAAATCAAGAACCCAACCCATCAAACATCCAATACTTCCATAATTGAAATTCAATAACACCCACAACACCAATAGAAAATTAAAATCTAATACATCCAGATCCCAATACACATAACAATATTAAAAATTTAGAATTCATTACCAATACAGCCAGAATCCAATGTATTCAGAATACTAAAATTGAGAATTTAAAAGCAATAACACCCATAATAGTATTCAAAATTTATAATTAAATCCTCACTCAACCCAAAACACCAATAAAAACAATAGAAAAGACATACATGTTATAGGAAGCACATGGGATGTTTACTCATGGTCCTGGGTTGTCTATCATAAAAACAACAGAAAAACTTGGTTAGAGTGGATAAGGATCATGATACCCATACAATAGACAATGTTATGGGTCATGTGCATAGATTTAGGACAAGTTATATGAAGCTCATGGGATGTTTATATTCCTCTAATGACTGTGTATCTATATTTAAAAGGTTTTAGATGTGTTAGTGGGAAACATTGGCCAATCTAGATATTTGTGATGGGTTACTAGAATAGCAAACATGTTTTTATAGACTTTTAAATTTTAATAAGGTGGGGTAGGTGGCTAATTTTTATTGGGACTATTGGGTGTGATGTGAGATGAATCTCCATTTAGGGTAGTGGTTGTGAATATACAATTTTTCTTTGGTATTGGGTTCCCAAAGGGGCTTTGGATTGGTCCTAGAATCCACTGTTTGAGGATGGGATTGGGATATTAAACGTCATGTGTTTTAGAATAGGGGGAGAAGTTCCTCACATGAGAATCGGATTATGTGAGGCTGGATGATGGAACCTTGTGCTAATGTATGAACACAATCGAAATATATTTGGTCATTTTTTCGTATGCAAGTTGTTGTTTTCACTTAAAATCTATCCCATTACAAATTAATGTGAGATAGTTTGAGTGGTACCGGCCACACCATGAGTAAGATTTAGGTGGGTTTGATTCATACACTTCACAAATTACCCATGTATCATTGTCATAAAGCATAAACAAAGTCTGAATGTGTTTTGTTGGTTTTCCGTATGCCAGTTGTTGTTTTCACTTAAAATGTTGTCCATTTCAAATATTTGTGAGACACATTGAGTGGTACTGGCCACACCATGCCTCAAATTGATATAGGGTTTACTCATACATGTCACAAATGACTGAGGGATCCATGTTCAAATGTATCAACACAATCAGAATATGTTTGGTTGGTTTTACAAATGTCTGTTGTTTTTACTTAAAACAAAAGAGAGACACTTTGAGAGATACCATCCACAACATACCTCGGATTGAGGTGGGGTTGACTCGTACATGTCAAGAATCACCCAGGGATTGTTGTCTTGAAGTATCAATATAATCAGAAAGTTTTTGGTTGGTTTTCTATATGCATGTTGTTGTCTAAACTTATAATCCAGTCCATTTAAAATAAAATTGAGACCGTTTGAGTGGTATCGACCAAACTGTGACTAGGATTGAGGCTGCATTGAATCTTACACATCACAAATCACCCATGGATCATTTTACTAAAGTATCAACATTATCCAACTGTGTTTGGTCAGTTTTCTGTATGCAAGATGATTTTTAACTTAAATTTTTTCCATTTCAAATAAAACTGAGACAAATTGAGTGGTAACGGCCATACAATCCCTCATATTGTGACAAGGTTGACTCATACATATCAAAAATGACCCATGGAATAGTTTACATAATTATAAACACAATTTGAATATGTTTGGTCAGTTATCCGAATCTCTGTTGTTTTTACTTAAAACTGTGTCCATTTTAATCTAATGAGTGACATTTTTAGTGATACCGGCAACACAATTCCTTGGATTGAGGAAGGGTTGACTCATACACGTCAAGAATGATATATGGATCATTTTACTAAAGTATAAATACAATCAAAAAGCATTTGGTCAGTTATCCGTATGATAGTTGTTGTTTTCACTTAAAATCTTGTCCATTTCAAATAAAAGTGAAACAGTTTGAGTGGTACCAGCCAAACCATGCCTTGTATTGAGGTTGTGTTGACACATACAAGTCATGAATGACTCATGTATAGTTTTCCTAAATTATCAACCAAATTAAAATGAATTTGATCAGTTTTCCATATGCATGTTGCTGTTTTCACATAAAATCTTGTCCATTTCAAATATATGTTAGACAATTTGAGTGGTACCGGCCACACCATTCCATGGATTGAATCGAGGTTGACTTGTACTAATCAAAAATTACCAATGGACTATTTCCCTAAATTATCAACAGAATCTGAATACATTTGTTTAGTTTTCCATTTGGAAGTTGCTGTTTTCACTTAAAATCATGCCCAATTCAAATAATAGTGAGATATTTTGAGTGGTACCGGCCACACCATGACACAGATTGTGGTGGGGATGACTCATACAAATAAAAAATGACCAATGTATCATTGTCCTAAAGTATAAACTGAATTTTAATGCATTTGGTTCATTTTCTGTATGTCAGTTGTTGTTTTCAATTAAAATGTTGTCCAATTCAAACAAATGTGAGACACATTGAGTGATACCAACTATATTGTTCCCCGTAATGAGGAAATAATGAATTTTACAAATCCAAAATTTCTCATGGATCATTTTCCTGAAGTATCAATACAGTAAGAAATCATTTGGTTGTTTTTCCGTATGCAAGTTGTTGTTTTCGCATAAAATCATGTCCATTTCAAATAAAAGTGAGATAGTTTGAGTGGTACTAGCCACACCATGCCTTGGATTGATGAAACGTTTACTCATACACATCAAAAATAAACCATAGACTGTTTTCCTAATGTATCAATAGGATCCAAATATGGTTGGTCAGTTTTCGTTAGAAAGTTGTTGCTTTCACTTAAAATGTTGTCCGTTTAAAATAAAAGTGAGACACTTTGAGTGGTAATGGAAACACCATCCCTCATATTGAGACGAAGATTACTCTTACACATCAAAAATAATACATGGATCATTTTCCTAATGAATAAACTCATTAAAAATACATTTCGGTGGTTTTCATATTTTCTATTGTTTTTACTTAAAACAGTATCAATTTAAAACAAAAGAGAGACACTATGAGCGATGTCGGACACATCGTGCCTCAGATTTCAGCCGGGATGACTCGTACTCATCAAAAATGACACATGGTTCGTTTTCCTGAAGTATCATTACATTCAGAAAGTGTTTGGATGTTTTTCAATATGCAAGTTGTTGTTTTCAGTAAAAATCATGTCCATTTAAAATAAAAGTGTGTCTTTTTGAGTGGTACTGGCCACACCGTGCCTCATATTGGGTTAAGGTTGACTTGTACACATAAAAAATGATCAACGTATTGTTGTCCTGATGTATCTATTTATTCCGAATGCATTTTTCTAGTTTTCCATAAGTAATTTGTTGTTTTCAATTAAAATCTTGTCCATTTCAAATAAATCTGAGATAGTTTTAGTGGTACCGGCCAAACCGTGCCTTAGATTATGGCGAGGATGACTCGTACAGGTCAAAAAAGTCCCATGGATTTTTTTCGTAATGTATCAATAGAATCTGAATGGGTTTTTTTAGTTTTCTATATGCCTGTTGTTTTTTCACTTGAAATGTTGTCCATTTTAAACAACAGTGAGACACTTGGAGTGATACCGACCACACCGTGCCTTAGATTGGATAAAGGTTGACTCATACACATCAAAAATGACCCATGGATCATCTTCTAGATGTATCAATTAAATAAAAAATCATTTGTCCGGGTTTCCATATGCTAGTTGTTGTTCTCACATAAAATTCTATCCATTTCAAATAAAAGTGAGACATTTTGAGTGGTACCAGCCACACCATTCCTCGGATTGAGGTGGCGTTGACTCATACATGTCACAAATGACCCATTGATCATTTTCATATGTATCAACAGAATCTGAATGTGTTTGGTCAGTTTTCCATATGCAAGTTGTTGTTTTCAAATAAAATTTTGTCCATTTCAAATAAAAGTGAGACACTTTGAGTGATAACGGCCACACCATCCCTCGGATTGAGATGGGGTTGACTCATACACATCACAAATGTCCCATGGATCATTTTTCTAAAGTATCAACACAATCAGAATAAGTTTTGTCAGATTTATGAATGTCTATTGTTTTTACATAAACATTGTCCCTTTTAATAAAAATAGAGTCACTTTGAGTGATACCGGCCACATCGTGCCTCAGATTGAGGCAAGGTTGACTCATAAACGTAAAAAATGACCCATGGATCATTTCCCTGAAGTATCAGTGCAATCAGAAAGCGTTTGGTTTGTTTTTCATATGTAACATGTTGTTTCCACTTAAAATCACGTCAATTTGAAACAAAAGTGAGACTACATGAGTGGTACCGGCCACACCATGCCTCAGATTGAGGTAGGGATGACTCGTACACGTCAAAAAATGACCCACGGATCGTTTCCATAAATTATCTATAGAATACAAATGCATTTGGTATGTTTTCTATTTGAAAGGTGTTGTTTTAACATAAAATCTTGTCAAATTCAAATAATTGCGAGACAGTTTGAGTTGTATAGGCCACACCGTACATCAGATTGAGGCGGTGTTGACTTGTACACGTCAAAAAATGACCCATGGACCATTGTCCTAATGTAGCTACAGATTCTGAATGTGTTTGGTCTATTTTTTGAATGCCATTTTTTCACGTAAAATGTTGTCCAATTCAAATAAAAGTGAGACACTTTGAGTGATACCGGCCACACCGTTCCTCAAGTTGAGACAAGGTTAACTCATACACATTAAAAATGACCCATGGATCCTTTAGCTAATGTATCAATACATGTAGAAAGATTTTGATTGTTTTTCTAAATTTCTATCAATTATACATTAATTCGTCACCTTTCTTCTTATTTTCGATTAGGGGTTTCACTCTTCTCTTATCTTTATCTGAAGCTCTAAAACCCTATTTTCTGTTGGGATTTTTGGTTAATCATGAAGAGAGATTAGATTTGGATCCATGAAGTTATATTAAGAGTGTGATTCTCTCTAGATCAAGGTAGCTGGTCGGTGCTTGGTACTGAAGTAATAGTAAGGGAATGTTAATTAGATTGGGATTTAGGGTGACTCTTGAAGAGAGAATAGATTGGGAATAGTGACCTTATGATGTAGTGATTGATGTAATGATGTTGGTTATAGAAATATGTTTGATGTTCCCAGTGGAGGATGAGGAAATATATGGAGGATGTTATGCATTCTAGGAGAAGGGTGGGGGGTGCTGTCCAGGGTCCAGGATGACGGGGGGTGTCTGGGGTCCATGAAAGATGGTGGGGGTAGTACGGGGGGCTATTCGGGGGGCAGTTCACGGTATAGGGAGGAGGGTGGGGGGCCTTTCCAGGGGGGTTGTTCAGGGTACAGGGAGGAGGGTGGGGGTTGTTCAGGGTCTAGGGAGGGGGGGGGGTGTCCGGGGTCAAGGAAGAAGGGTGGGGGTGGGGCTGTTTAGGGTCTCGGAAAGAGGGTGGGGGGGGGGATGGGGGGTGGCTGTCCATGGTCCGGGGTGGATAGTGGGGGGATGTCTAGGGGGCTATCGGGGTGTCTCTCTAGGGTCCAAGGAGGGGGGGGGGGGGGTTGTCCGGGGTTAATGAAGGAGGTGGGGGTGGGGGGATGTTCGGGGGGTTTTCCACTGTCTAGGGAGGAGGGTGGGGAACTGTTCGGGGGTTGGCTGGGGGGTTATTCGACGGGCTCTCTGGGGTCCAGGGAGGAGGTTGAGGGGTTGTCCGGGGGGGGGGGGGTTATCCTCGGTTCATGTGATGGTATTTACTTATTTTCTAAGCAAATTATTTCATGGTTAAAAAATAATTTCATTATATGAACTTCTAATAAGGCCCCATTTTTTTATATTTCACTAAAAAATTACAAAGTCCATAAAATAGGGGGATTTCATAGAAAATCATAAAATTTCTTTTTATTATTTATAGAAAATAAAATATAAATAATGCAACCTTCCCAATCACACATATATTCAGGCACAACAAATCAATAAACATCAATGGTTAGTAATATCAGTAAAAAAATGTAATGGATCAATCTATCCCTTATCACCATCACTATCATCACCATCATCATCTCCCTCACCCTCATCATCAATGTCATCCCCATAATCATAGCCACCCTCCTCCTTGCCCTTGTACTCAGCCTCGACCTCCTCATCTCCCTCCTCCTCCACCTTGGCATCCTCATCTTCCTCCTCCTCTGCCTCAGCCTCCTCCTCACCATCCTCCTCCTCTGCCTCGTCCTCCTCCTCACCGTCGTCTCGACCACCACTATAACATCCTCTTGGTGCCCAATATATTTAATTAATTGATTACATATATTCCTCATAAGAAGTTCATTCCTATGGTGGAAGTGTTGGACGTAAAGCTTCCATCAGTTTCATAAATGCAGTGTTTTCCATAGCATAATATGCTACCATATTTGTGGCCGGTTTTAGCCTATTCTATCTATTTCATAACCTGCTACAACTCAGTGGCACTAAAACTCATACCTGATGAGGGCCAATACCTCGTCGAAACTATACTCTACATAGGCATACATTGTACTCTACCAGGGTGCTCATCTCCCAACACCTGATGTAAGTGAATGTTTGGCCCAAAATTGTTAGGCTCCTTGGCATCAATGGCATATAAAGTATCATGTTACAAATATAAATATATTATTAAGTTACAAAATATAGATTAAAATTTTAAATCTATAAAGAAAATATACAATCAGTTGTAGATTCTGTTCATTAACCGCACGTCCATCTTTCTTCTTTCTACTCGAGCAAAACCGTTTTTTTAGGCACACATCCTTCAATATTCAATTTATGCCTCTAAAATTACATTTAATGTAGGAAATATTTTCTCCAACTCTCAAAAAATTAATGGAGAATCTACCAATATTTATTTCAAGGAAGTCTTGGACAACTTCATAGCACAACAATTTGTAAACAAATGGTACAACTGAATAACAATCACCCTTACATTATTGGACAAATGATGATGGATTTCTATTAGAATAAACTCATGACAAAAAATGTGATAATAACGAGTCCTCAATGACTTTAGCTTCAATAGTCATCTATTGACCCGATTAGATATGTGGCTAGAATAGCCATCAGAATCACTAATATTTTGAAATACATCAAGAAATTGTTTTTAATCATCGGTTTCATCACATAAGAAGCACATGAAACATGCCATTTATTTTCACTAATACACACAGGATGCATTTCTAGTCAGATGCCCCAATCCCCCAAGTCATGTTGAGACCGTAAATCATCTTTTTTATTTCCATTAACAATTCGAATTATCAAAATAAATATTTAAAATATTTTCATTTCAATGTGCATTACATCAAAGCAACTATGTAACAAATTGTTTGAACAATAAGGAAAATAAAAAAAGATACTCTTCTTCCTCCAATTGTAACAGGTTTCAGTGGAAACATTCCTTCTCTTTCCAGATTCCATTTAACCCTTCCCAAATGAAAAACATAAATCATTCAATTCATTAAGCACATCAGTTCTAGACATATGATGAGGTGGATCATTAGTCTCTATGGTATTATCAATTCTTTGACGATTATGACTATGCAGATGGTACATTGGAATGAATATTATATTTCCCTTAAAATTGAAACAATAGTGATGTTTTAGTCTTTTGGATCGTGTATTCTTCATACAAATAGGACATGATAGTTTTCCATTCATGCTCCATACATAAATCATCACATATGTCGGAAAATCATTGATCATTCACATAATCACAGTACGCTTCTGAAATATTTATTTTTCGTATACATTATATTTGCACACACCCACATCCTAAAAAAATTTCAACTCTTTTATTAAAGGATGCATGTATACATAAATATCAATATCGGGATCAGAAGGGCCAGATATGACTATACTCATCAAAGTGAATGGTTTTTTTCATACACAACCATGGAGGAATATTATAAATGTGTATAAAAACTTGCCATGTGCTGTGATATGTAAGAATCTTCCCAAACAGATTACAACCATCACATTAATGATCCAACCTCACATTACGCACATCAGCTGTAAAATCAGGATATCGAGCATAAAATATCTACCATGCAAATCCATATTCTAGGTGAACCAACTCATCAATATTCTTCTTTCTCTCGGTGTCATGCCATCTCAATTTTATTGATATTACATTAGACATTAAAATATTATAGAGTCAAGGGATCAATGGAAAGTTCCACATTACAGCTTGTGACATGTTGGATGGTGTTCCATCAGATTTTGAGTTCCAGTGGGATGTGCCACATTTAAACAATCATTTCTTTCGGTGGTTTCCTCCCATAATAAACTGCAATCTTTCGGGAAATCATGAATTTTGATTCTTGAAAATTCATGTTCCACAACTAAATTCCCTGCCATATAGTGGTTTGAGGGAATATCAACATCATATGGAAGTAAATCCTTCATGGAGGTAATAATTTAATTGATTGCTATATTAGAAATCTCATACATAGTTTTCCGATGAAACAATATGATTAAAAATTCCAGCTTTTTCATTTTATCACACTGTCGATATACTGAAGTCGTGGAATCATCAGTCAATTTTTTCTCCCTGATAATATCATAATTTTCATTAGATGCTTAATCTTTCCACATATCTAATCCTTCTTTAATCAAAATCCATTCTTTTTCAGGATGATGAATAAACGGAAACCGTTCATCTAACAAATTCCCTAGTCTAGTACTTTCATTTCGATCATTCGTAATTTGAGTTTTCATTTTATCCCCATTGTGATACCACACATAGTAGTTTTCTTGAAACCCATATTTGGTTATGTGGTAGTTGTCTTCTTCATGGCTCAACCAAGGTCTACCAACATAATTGGAACTTGGGAAGTGTATGCGACCACTATCTAAATCATTATGAAATGAAAAAGATAAAAATATCTTCAAATTGTTTTGAAAATCACTTGATATATGATCGGTTTCATGCATCCAACTTATATTGATTCTGTACAAAGAATTTTTATAAGTCATTTCATAATATACAATTCCATAAGATGGAATTTTAATCGAAAATATATTTAAGTAAATGATAAAGGAAGGAGTTTCTAGTTGATATAGTGAACTATTAAAACAATGTAAAGATATACTAATTGATTTAGTTATGTGTGCCTAATTTTTAGGTGAGATGAGTATTTTAATTTTTTCCATTTATCACATTCCATGAAGACACTATAGACATGATAAAACATTGTTTATGAAATTACAAAGTGACGGATTTTCATGAAATATGCATAATGTGTTAAGAGAGTATTTTAAATAAGTTGTTGATGATAAAAAAATGGAAATAATGTGAAAAGATAAAACATTTCATAACACATAAACTAAAGTATACAAAAAGTACCATATCACCCCACTAAAAAAGGAAAACCACCTAATAGGACTGGCTATTAAGACTTCATATCATGTCGATTCATATAGTCATGACACATGAATTGTAAAATGAAAATATAAAATAAATCAAATTACACTTATTGGGTATGTCATGCCACATACGTCATTATATGGTTTTGGTAAAATCCGAATAGACACCAATAATATTAGATGTAAAACATTAAAACTAATTTAAGCCTTACATATTTAGAGTGTAGATCAAAAAAAATATTAACTTCAGATGAATTTATATGTTGGAAGGAGTTCTCATCCTATGTAAAGAGAGAGGCCTCTATTTAATAATTCAAGGGGAACTTACTCAAGCTTTCTTAAATCATAATCACTATGAATCCAATGTATATTTCCCCAATTTATTTTAAATGAAATCATTATGAATCCAAGGGGGATTCCAAATGGAATTAAAAAATATTTTTTTAACATGATTTTTTTGAAGTAAACCAGAGGACGTTTATTAAAAAACGAGGGATTACACCAGACAAAAGGATGGAGTTTTGTTTACAACACGAATATAAAGTGGGATCGACTCAGCATGGAGATCATCACTCCACGTAATAGCATGGGATACACCCATGTTTTCCCGATAATCAGCAATCCAATTGGCTTCTCTATAAGTTTGTGTTGCGATAAAGCTGTTGGAGGAGAGAGAATGAATGCAGTCAATCCAGCGTGAAGTGAGCTTCCATGCTAGGTGAACTGTACCCTTCCAAATAGCTTGAAAAATGGTAGATAAATCACTCTCAATCCAGATGTTGCTCCAATTACGTGCTTTAGCAAATGATATAGCATGGATGACACTCACCATCTCAGCATCTAAGGAGGAGGCAAATCCACATGAGCCGTAGAAGCATCCAAGGGTCTAGTACAAATGATTTCTGAAGATGCCACCACAACCTGTTGGTCCCAGATTTCCTTTGGATGCCCCATCCACATTTATTTTTATCCACCCCATAGGCGGAGGTTTCCAAAAAACTTCCATCATAAATTTCGGATGAGGACATTTCTCATCAACTACAATGTGCCTCGAGATCCCATGATCTTTAACAGTGTTAGAGTAGTGATCGTTCTGAATCAAGGCTGCCTTACGTATAGCAATGAGAATTCGCATTTTACCTGTATTGAGATTAAATATGTTTTTTTGAAATATGTAGTCATTCCTGCCATACCAGATCACATGAAGAATCTCTGCAATATCCGCCATAAACAGATTCCTGATTTTCCTAGAATCCATGGTTTCCATGCATATCTGAATCTGTGAAGTTAGAGATGTACCAAACCACCATCTGCAGTCAAATATATCAAATACATGGTTCTATAGAGCATAAGACGTATCAAAAGATAGAAATAGATGATTATTATCCTCTCTATGCTGATTACACATATATCATTTAGAGCAGAGGTTGACCCCGAAAACCTGTAGATAGGAGTCGACGGGAATCCAACCATGTGCAATACACCACACCAAGGTGAAGCTCGAGGGTTTTATCCATGCTTTGTTGATGTTTTTGAACCAGTCAAGAAAGTTGTTATCATTGTTGAAAAGGAAGTTGTAATAACTCTTAGAGTCTAGAATACCATTATGCACATGCTCCCATATAATAAAATCATCATTTTGCAAGAAGGAGTTGGAGTCAAAAATGTTCTTGATTTCACCTAGAAGAAAGTCATTTTGAGAGTGCATAATGTTCATTATGGTATCATTGATGTTCAAGGGGGAGTGACCAGGAGACAATAATGCAATAAGGGGGGAGCTCGTCCAATTTTCCAGCCAAAATTTTAAGTTGGAATCTTCATTGTCCATCCATCTATAATTAGTCATAATAACATTGAAAGAACGTTTGATGGAAGGCCAAATAGAAGATGTGCGGAAATTAATATTTTTGTTCCATATTTTTTCAAGAACGTGTGCTTTAATAAAGGAAGTGTCAGATGAGCTATTATAAATAACGTTCCATGTCAGCTTGGCCTGACGGGCATCATTAAAGAAAGTCATATTTTTTATGCCAATTCCATCGTTATCTATGGGTTTACAACAGGTGGACCAGGATATGGTGACCATTTTCCTTTCAAGAGTACTCCATGTCCAAAAAATGTTTTTGATGGTAGTATTAATGCATTTTAAGAGACTCGTTGGCCATTTGTAAATAATCATAAAGTAGACATGTTTAGAAACAATAGTGGATTTAACCAAGCAAATTATACCAGCCATAGAAATATTTTTCCCTTTTCAGGAGGAAAGGATCCGAAGAGTATGATCAATGATAGAAGAGAAATAGGTAGCCTTAGGTCTGCCCCAAAAGAAAGGGAAACCCAGGTAAGTAAAGGGATTCGTGCCTTCCCTAATGCCAAGATCGTTTGTGATCCTGCTTTTCCTGCCATAGGGGAACTCTTTTCCAAAGTAAATGTAAGATATTTTCCAATTGATATATTTCCCAGAGAAAATATCATAGTGATAGAGAATGATTTTTAAATTGTCTAAATTCCTTTTTTTCCCTTTCAAAAAAAGGATTATGTCATCTTCATACAAGAGGTGAGAGGGGGCATTCAGGTTCCTAGAGGTAGGTATCAGATTAAGGTCACCATTTTAAATGGATTATGAGATAAGTCTACTTAAATAGTCTTCAACAATGGAGAAAAGGATATCATAGAGAGGGTCCCCCTGTCGAACCCGCTTAGAACATTTAAAGTACCCCATTGGGGATCCATTTACGAGTATAGAGATGTGTGCCAAATTAAACAAGGTTATGATATTGATTAATAATGTATCATTGAATCCAAAGTTGGCTAGGATTTTAATTATAAAATTCCAATCAATAGTGTCGAAGGCTTTAGCAATATCATGTTTTATGGAAACATTCCCTCCTCTCTTTTTCCTATTGAGGAGATTCGTTGATTTAGAGGCAATACAAATACAATTTTTGATAGATCTACCTGTTATGAAACCAAATTGATTCTAGTAAACAATTCTATTACTAATAGTAGAAATTATATTGGAAATGTGTTTGGTAATAATTTTCCTGATGGAATTTATCAAAGAGATAGGTCAGAAGCTGTGGAGATAATCAGTATTTTCAGTTTTGGGAATAAGCACCAGGAATTTGGAGTTGATACCTTGAGGGAGAATTCCATGAGAAAAAAAGTTTTTAACCATGCAACATACATCCTCTTGTAAGACATCCCAGTGATTTTGATAAAATCCATTGTTAAAACCATCAGGTCCATGGGCACCATCCGAATTAAGACTAAACACATCATCTTTAATCTCTTGGTCCAAGGGAATACTGTTAAGCATTAAATTCTCTTCGTCAGTAACCAGATTGGGAATCACATCAGGGAGAAGATCAAAATCAATACCCGGGCCATTTAGGAGATTATCAAAATAGGATACCACATGATTGGAGATGTTTTCTTCCGTGTCAAAAATTGTATTTCCTTCTCTAAGGAAGGAAATATTTTAACCCTATTAAGGGCGTTGTAGAATTTGGTGTTTCTATCTCCATCATTTAACTTTTTAGTTTTGACAATTTTCCTTTTCAGGTTCTCCTTGAAGTTCAAAAGAGAAATCAACATAGAAGATATAATTAATTCATGTTGAGAGGTGTCACTAATGTTGGAGGAGGTGCTATGATTTTGGAATTGATTAAGCTCCTATTCGAGAAAAGAAATAGCATTATTGATACCATTAGACTTGGATTTACACCAATTTTTAAGGGTTTTCATAATAAAATTTAGCTTCATAGGACAAGCAAAGGGATCCTTATTATTATGAAAATTATTCCAGAAGTTGTTAATGATACTGACACAGCCAGTGTTAGAGGATCAGGAATTTTTAAATCTAAAAGGGTATCTGGGATTCGAGGAGATATAGGAAAAACTAACAAGAATGGGATGATGATCAGATGAAATTTTAGGGAGAGTGATACTAGAGATATTGTCCCATTTATCCAGGGCCAAGTCATTAGTAAAGGCTCGGTCAAGTTTACTAGCAACTACCCTCATGGACTGATGACGATACCAGGTAAACTTAGCAACTATTAAATGTATCTCAGTCAAGTTTTTATTTTCAATGCAAACCTTAAATTCTATAGAGGAGATTCGGGTATGTGAAGTGCCCATTTTTTTATTGGTATCAAAAATGGCATTAAAATATCCCACTAAAAACCAAGGACTCTGAATCCTACCTTTCATTTGAGAGATTTCATTCCATAGCAGTCTCGTATCTTGATATCAATTGAAAGCATAAATAAACATTGTGAAAACAAAAGTTTGATCAATCATAAATCGACATGTAAAAGCTTGGTTTGAGAAACTGTGAATGTTAACATTTTAAAGAGATGAGTGGTTAAAACCCGAAAGGGATTTAGAGGTCAAATTATTAGAACAGGAACCTAATAAAGAGTAACCAAAGGGGAAAATGTGCTGATATTTTGACATGAAGTTGAATTTTGGTTTAGCAATATAAAACAACTTCGGGGAGTTAGTAGTGATAAATTGTTTCAAAATATTTAATGTATCAGAATTTTCAATAACTTGGCAATTCCAGTACATCACATTCATTTGACCCTTTTTTTGGTGAGGCTGTCCCCTTTCTTTTTAGAAGCTGCGACTCGTGCCCTGGTTGAGACACGTGAAGGTTCATTTCTCTGCAAAATTTCTTGCTTACCATGTGCTTACATTATTACATTAGGAACATCGGAGTTAGTAGTGATTAAAGTATGGTGAGGTGTCTCCTGTAAACACGGAGAAACAGAGGCAATACCCCCTGTAGGAAGGACCCTATATACAGGGTTGGGGTAGGGCTTATAAACCTTTTAGGGACCAGGTTCTACTCAGACTGAGCAGCCAGGTCCAGTACAAGATTATTCTTCTCAGCATGAATAGATGTCCATGGAGGATTTTGAGTGCTATGTTTTTGTAAATAAGTGAAGAGAGGAGCATTCATGCCCCCTTTTGGATGGACTCTTTATCCAGAACTAGGGCCATGCCTGAAACTCCTGCAGGATACAGGTTCTGCTTAGATTGAGCAGCCAGGTCCTATACTAAGATGTGTTTCCCAGATTGAACAGGGGTCAAAGAGGATTTTGGAGTGCTTTGTTTTTGTATAGAGGGATAGAGAAGATCATTCTTATAGGTCTGCACAGATGAAGACACATGATTTTATTGTCAATTCCCCTCTATTTCAGATGAAGAAGGAATTGGACAGATGATTGGAATATCTGAAAAGGGGTTAGAAAAAATAGGGGAGGAGGAAGCATCTTTCAGGGCAGAAGGAGGTTTAGGGGGATAGAAGTGTACTGGTCAAAAGGATCAATCCCGGATTCTTTCAGATAATTTCTTATGATGAGATTGGGAATCTCTGAAGTTTTACAATGAGCATTGGAATCTATGGAAGGTTTAGACAGCATACAAATGACATTCTGCTCTAATTTATTTTTACGTTCTTGTTCATGAACATGATTTCCATGCTCCTCTGCAAGGTCAGCCCATGACTTTCCATTAAGTTTCCTAGAATTGTGATTTTTTTCCACCCATTTATGCTCTCTTCCTTTAGAGGTCTTAGGTTTCACTGGAGATTTCTCTTTCTTGTTTTTACTAACCTCTATCAAATCATTAGAGGGTTGGGGATTGGGGGTTTCTGGACAAAATGGCAGTTATGGACAGTGTTTCCAACAACTTTGGAATGATCACAATAGTAGGGGAAGTTCTCATATTCAACATTGACTATAGATTTGTAGTCTTTAGAAGTGAAATTATTAGAGCTTGGAAGGAGCAGTTTGTTTTCCATATTAACATTAATTATTATCCTGGAATAAATTTTGAGGTCACCATTCAAAGTCCTTTGATCTACTTTTAGAGGTGGTCCAATACAGATAGCTATATCATTATGAATTTGAGGATCCCAAAAGAACCAATTGAGATTATGAAATCTTACCCATACTTGAGCAATATTATTCTTATGTTTATTGGGATTGAAATACACATCCCATTCAGATAGGCGTAGGTTACCTAGTTTCGGATTCTAGTTACCTATTTTCCAGGCTTTATCAAGATCGTTCTGCGATGAAAATAAAATATGGAAGAAGCCCCTACCATGTGGAACTAATTTCCAATTCGAAAAGTCCCAACAAGCAGTAATTCTAGGCATTAAATCTGAATAGCTCCAAGGGTTTTTACCTTTTATGTATGCGATACGAGCCATAAGGGAAAACTTACAGAGCACTGCTCTTTGCTGAACCGATTCTGGATCTTCTTCAACAACGAAACAACCATAATCCGTTTTTTTGAAACCTCCTTGTTTTCATTGGTTGAGTTTTGGAGGAACCATTCAGTGCCTCTAGGAAGGACGTACTTTTCCCCTTCGAGTCCAAGGAAGAAAGCTCTGTGATTTTCCTTGCAATTCCTGCTTTATTTTCGTGAAGATCCCAAATATGGTTAGAATCACACATCAGAGACATAGTTAGACAAAAACCAGAGGATTGAGATCAAATCATCATATTAGGGTTTTCGGAGAGGTCAAAAAAGTCGCTCGGTTGGTTTCCTGATGGAGTTCCAAATCATTAGTCAATGTATAAGTACTCAAAAATTAAATTAAAATTTATATATATTCAATTTCAATAGGTCTCATATAAGATGAACATGACTTAGGTCCCATTATGTGTTATAGGTATCCCAAATCATTCACTCATGTTCAATAACTCATTATTGGAACCCCTATTGTAATACCATTCATTACCCAATTAGTTCCCCAAGTGAAGAGCACCCCATGGGTGGATAAATTTTAGGTTTGTACACTAATATGTTGTTCATAGATCATATAGTGGTTTAATTTCATAATTTATAGACGGAAAAATTTATTTTTAAATTTGATCATAATAATAAAGTATGTCAATGATACTTAACATCATAAAAGAACACATATCAGTGATACTTTTCAGTTATAGTTTATAAACCATCGTCTATATACTCATAGACATCTACCAATCAAGTATTATTCATTTATATAATATCGAATAGTGTGAATCATAAATTTTTAAAAAATCCCTAAAAATAGGGAATAATGACAGTGATTATTCTAGATAGTGAAATAAATGGAGAAAGGTTGAGAATAGAAGGATATCTTTATAACTAGCTCTAGGGGTGGGTGTTGTCCAAGTGGGTGGGGTGGTGTCCAGGGGGCTTTAGAAGGGGGTGGGAGGGCTGTCCAGAGGGTGGGCTGGTGTCCAGGGGGAATGTCCAAGGGGGTGGGGGTGTCTAGTGGGTGGGGTGGTGTATACCGGGGGTTGTCCAAGGGTTTGGGGCTATCCAGGTGGGGGTGTCAGGGTGGGGGTGTCTTGGGGGGGTGTCCTGGGGGGTGGGAGTGCTATCCATGGGGGGTGGGTGGTGCCTAGGGGGGTTGTCCGGGGGGTGGGGGCTGTCCAGGGGGTGGGGTGGTGTGGTGTCTCGGGGGTAATCTAGGGGGGGTCTGTCCATGGGGGTGGGGTGGTGTCCAGGGGGGGTTTCCAAGGGGGTGGGGGTGTCCAGGGGGTAGGGGTGTCCAAGGGGAGGGGTGGTGTCCTAGGGGGTTGTCCATTGGGGTGGGGTGGAATACTCCCCCATCCCTTGATGACCCACACACCCTCCAATGTGAAATTTGTATAAGAATATCATCATCTATTTTCTTATCCCATCCGACCATATACCATACAACCCAAGGAATACCCTATAACTAAGAAATATCCTAATGTTATACAGAATCCCCTATGTCATAATCGATATATGGCCAATCTAATCATACACCATCATCCACATCACATCATAAAACCCCTCTAGGTTTTACCCATACCCCATAGGCCACCAATAACTCACATAACAATTTCCAACTTACCCAACTCACTTAATAATATAACCCCAAAGTGTTACTCAGACCATTATCCCTTTCAAACAAATTCTTTATACTACATGAATAAAAATACTAAGGATGTCACCATATATCATCTTATGATGTGGTGTCACTACAATAGGTCTACCAAAACTAAACCACAATAAGACAACATATTACATTTATCAATATTGACAGAAAGATAAAAAATACAAATCAATGAAATAAGTTATCACATTATACATGAAATTGATGAATCATATTTATTCAACACTTTACATGAAACACTAGATTCATTATAAAAATTATACCTCTAATAATTGATATAACAAAACCCAAAAAAGTAGAACCACAATTATTCAACACCACAAATTGGTTTTCACTGTCCACATGGCACACTAGAATGACTTAATGTAAAAATGGAAATGATTCCACTAGAAGTATCTTCTACCCAAGTCCCCCATGACATTAAATAATATAAAACCTCACTCTCGTGATCAGATCTTGTAGAAGGGTATTCCAGCAAGGGAACATGATAGGAGAAATGGAAATACAAGAAGAAGCTGATCACACCTCTCTCGTTTAGGAGAAATAAAAATAGATAACAAAAAAATAGATTCCCACTTTTAGATCAAAAGTGTATAAGTAACGAATTATCTGATTATAGAGAGAGATTAGAGAGATACCTTGGGGTGAAGAGAGAGTTTGAATAGAGATTAGGTTAGATGCAATAGATCATAGGGATTCTAGAAGTACTACTATTTGGGGGGAAACATTCCCAATATTTAGTTAAAACCATTGGGAAAGATTGTATTTACTAATTTTTTTTAAAAACCATTAGTATATATATATCTTTAACATGATTTTCCCTATGGTTTGAGTAAAATGTTGGGAAAATCTAATTCTCATCTCATTATACCAATGTTTTGAGTAAACTATTGGGAAAAATTAAGTATACAACAATTTATTCAAACAGTTGGTATACAAGTGTTGGGAAAAAAAATTTCTAGTAGTGTAATTTTGTTTTATATCATCATATTTATTATAAAATTTAACGAGGTACAAAAATAAATAAAATGTATAATATCATTTAATAATTTTATATCATCATTAGAAACCCCCCTTTGGCATACACATTCTACGTTCATAAAAAAACTATATGGGAAGCCTAAAAGAATATGGATAAATGGAATAAACCAATGCAGGTTTTGTATTGTATATTTGATGATATAGAGTGATCAAATTTTGTGAATAAAGGATAAGATAAGGATCCCATTATAAGTGAGTGAAATGATACCCTACAAATTAAATTAAATGTTTCTGTATAAAATATATTATTATAATGAAATGTTGATACAAAAGGACATGATATCAATGTTAGTGAACGATAAGGCCAAAATACCTTAAATTAATAAAATTTGTGCATATTTATTTTTTATTTAAAATAATATATGTCGGTTGATACCCCTCACTAACCCGTTTTATGCTTAATCAAGGAAAAAAAATTTCCATTCTTCAAGGGTTATAAATTTACAACTATGGATGAATGTGGATACAAATTGTCTTAATTTATGTTTTAGACAATATAATATCCTACTAACCCTATTTTAATATTTTAATATTTTTTAATTTATTAGTAAATTAATTTTTATCATGAAATATCAGCAATGAAAATTTTAAGACTATTCATTAGATTTTTCATCAATTATATCAATATTGAAATGGATTTGAAATATAAAAAAATTCATTAATTATAATTTATTATTCAAAATGAAAATAATTTAATAAGAAAATTCTTATAAATATATTAATTTTTATATTTTGAAAATAATTCCCATTATTTTCACACTCCTTTAACGGATAGTCTATTAGCATATCATAAGAATATAACGTAATTGTATCATCATATGAAATTTAAAAAATACTATAAAAAATTTAATTTATTCATATTAAAAATAAATATGCTTTATTATTCATGATGAATTTATTTCCCAATCAAAAAATATCATTGATAATAAAATAATGAGATACATTGTATAATTTTTATAATATAAAATAATATAAAGCCATTATCAGAAAAAGGAACAAACATGAAATATATATAGTTTCAGGAAGGATATGGTAGAATTGATATATTAATATGAAACAAATTAAATTGATTTTTTTTGATTTAGTGACATTTTTAAATAGTTATAACCTTAATTAACATGTTGTACTCATTATCATGGTGAAAAATCTTTTCCCATCATTAATAGTCATTATAGCATGAATTTAAATTTATCTTTTTACAAAATTCGAACCAAATAAATTTAATTAAAAAATAATTTGGGGATAAATTCCATGAATGGGATGAGATATA
This sequence comes from Viscum album, assembly GCA_963277665.1. Lineage (NCBI taxonomy): Eukaryota > Viridiplantae > Streptophyta > Magnoliopsida > Santalales > Viscaceae > Viscum > Viscum album. The sequence continues at coordinate 61,363,570 of OY728165.1, read as the reverse complement.
TTTTCATGTAACTACGAACAATACCTAAAAATTAGTTTCTTGATAAAAATTTTAAAAAAATTACTTTAATATATTAATAAATAAAATAATTATTACTATAAAATTATTTAGGTTTTATTTAATCATATGGAATCTATGAAATGTAAAAAATTATTCATAAATATAATGGGTTTTTATGTTACATTATTTAAATAATACAAATGGTAGTTTTTTTAATAAAAGACATTTTTCTACTATTCACCCAAAAAATAAATATTTTTAAAAAAATGTAAAATTCATGACAAAAATATAATGAAATTATGATTACCATATGTATATCTTCATTATGAAATAAAATTTTTTAAACCAGTTTAAATTATTTATAATATATACACACAATGTGGAATAAAACCCATTTTTAATGAAAATATATTTTTGATTCATAAAACAAATTTATTGCCATTAATTTCCTATTAACCATAATTAAAACATTATTAATACTATATTTTTGAAATATAATTAACTCATGTAATTTTTAATATTATTTAATTTTTACTACTTAATTTTTATTAAGACAAAAATATATTGCACATATGAAAGTAGTTTTATGTAAATAAATATTTTACCATAAAAAATATTAGATTGATTTATAATTAATTGATAATCAATGTATGAACGATTATTAAAATATTAATGTGAAACATTATATAAAGATATACTAATATTTTTAATCATATTTATACATGGAAACCCAATGGTTAGGTAATAATGGTTATATTTTAATAATATATTTCTATAGTATATCAACATTTATTTATGATTTGTGTTACATATACTAAACACTATCAAATGAGGTCTTATTTAAAAAAATCATAATATATTATGGTACTAAATTAAAACTCACCCAAAAATAAATTTCATTCTCATAAATATCTAATATGTCATATGAATAAAGGGTTGAATTTTTTTTATAATCAATTCGAGGGACTGAAAGATAATATACCATCAAAAAAGGGGAAATGTTTTTATTATTGAAAAATATGTTTTTACACCAATAAAATAAATGGATATTAGAAGAACATTTTAAAATATAATTAGTTAAATATTAATGTTAAATAGAATAAAACATATTTAATTTCCTACATAAGGATAATATTGGATGGAAGTGAAAAAATTTCCACATTGGTGAAAAATAATGTCCAAGGAATAATAATGTTTGATATAGAACATGATAATGATAATGTAAAAAACCATAAAACAATAAATATTTTATTGACGATGAATACCATCAATTCATTAAAAATAAGTATAAATGGATTTTAATATTTTTTCGTGATCCCTTTCCAAGAGTTGAGGAATTATTTTACTATGATTGTAGTGAAATTGTGAAAATATACTCAATATATTTTATTTAAATTTCAAAATTAAAATTTCATCCATTGGTCTTGCATCAATTATTTTACACTATTGTATCACATCTTACTCCATGAAATCAGTATTCTATATGATTTTTTCCTTCATGGAACACTAAAATTAAATTTCATGGTATCATAGGATCCATAAAATGATGATAATTATATCACATGTATTGATAAATTAAACATATCAAAAAATATTTCCAATTAGATAAGAGAATATAAAATATGAATGACCCTTCAATTTAATATATGAAACATTAACCTCCAATACCTCATCAGTAACACACAAATAAAAGCTTTCTACATTCCATAAATAACATACATAAATAGTCTTTAAAATATTCATGACCATTTTTAAATTCCCAAAAAATATTATAATTTGAACACAAAATATTAAGAATTTAATTTAATATTTATCTCAAATTAACATTAATATATTATAAAGCCAAATACAAAAAATATACATTCTATAATCATATAGTTTCCAAATATTCTAATATTTCACAAAATAACAAGAATAAACATAAATCGACAATAAAATCATATTTAAATCTAGTATATTAGTCAATTATTCTTAAAACAAAATCTTGTATTAGAAAAAAAAAATTTCCATTCAAATTAATCATATATGTCCCTAATATAGTCAACATTTTTAAAAAGGTGCATGAATCATATTAAAAAATACATTCTAATCATATGGTCATCTATATGATAAATCATATAATCCTAATTTGTTATAACTCTTAAACAAAATTATCCAAAATTACCTTAACATCAATTTATATAATAATAATATTGGTATTCATCCCTTTTGTGAATAGTCGATTAGCCTCTAGTGTCTTTTAGGATGTTTTTCATTTGATTTATCTTGGTTTCGGATTCCACTTGTCATGGTCCTTATGGTTTATTCCTCTTCTGAATTTATCCAATACCCAATGGGTTGGACTAATCTAAACTCAATAACTATCTAATATTCATATATGTTCTGTGTTTTTATACATTTATAATCACTATTGGCCTTTAATGTACAGTGTCATATTCCTAATGTGGTCATATGTAACTCTTCCTATGCTCTTAAAATCTTTTTCGATGAACTAATCATGTGGGTCAAGAGAATTGGTTTCTCATGATGGTTTGGGAGGGTCTATCTATGGCATATTTTGTGTCCCAAGATGCATGACTCTCTTTTGGCCTCATCAGCATTGGCTATTGCTAGCGTCTTTCTTGAAGGTGTATGTATTGTGTGTTTTGGTGGTTAATATTGATATAATGAAACTGTTGTTTTTTTATTTTCTTATTTTATTTATCCTCTAGTGGTATGATGAATTATTTTCTGAAATTAATTTGGTGGTATTTTCATTGGATAAGTTAGATAATTTTTTTGTGAGTTTTCTAACATAATCTATAAATGATATTTTTCATGAAAATAATAAAATTGAAAATGAGGAAATTTAATTTATCATTGTTTTTTGTATTTATGTGTAACCATATATTATATTATTAATTATCCATATCTAAATCATCATAACAAGTATGGTTATTAGAAACCTATTCTTTACTGGAATTTTAACAAATTATCCATATTCAACAGATTATTAATTGTTTTATTATAGGGGTGTCATGTTCATAGAATATCTGGATCGTTCAGGTATAGTATTTTAGATAATTAATATAAAAATAATTATGTAGGGAACACAAAAACACATTTTTCATTTTTTCCATGTAATTAGACCCCAATATTTAAACCCACATTTCATTCAAAACATTGCGTCATATTTTTAGATTATTTATCATAGCATAATGATTTACCTTTCCCTACTTTCTAAAAATACATTGGTCTTGGTAAAAAACAATTTTTAATGTTAGATGATAAGCACATATCCCCATATAGGATTATAAAATAATGGAATCATGTAATTATAGATAAAAACATGAAAACCAGTGATACATTATATATTTTGAAAATAAAACCTTGATCACATGAATAAAACATCTCCAAATGTAAAATTTAAAAAAAAAATAATAATTACTTTTTAAAAAATATAAATAATATTATAACCATTAAATAATAATGAAAAATGTTCATTTAAAAAATCATTTCACATTTAAATGTTCAAAAATTGTTCTTACATTATGAAATTAAATCTTATATACAAAAAAATTTCATGTAAAAAATATAAATATATTAAAAATAATATACATATCTTGTGTTAACTTATGTTTAACCCATTCAAGGATAAAAAGATCATATCCTATTCAATTATATTTACTATCTAAATTATATCACTCAACTGTTTATTTGAATACTAAATCATTACCATTATAATAGAGAGAGATATCAAATTCACTAATCATCATGAGTAATATCTGAATCATCGTTCATCATCTATATATTTATAATAATATAGAATAGAAAAAAATAGTAGGATTCCACTTTTTTCATTATAAACTAAATTAAATAAACTCATTTAAACACATAAGAAAGTAACCTTCCATTTTTACATGATAATTTGTAGAAATGGACATATTATTAATAAACTCTTTAAAAAGAATAATATAGCAATACAACTAGTATTGAATTATCTTCACCAAAAAATTAAAACATGAATTCTACGATTTATAATAAATTAAATAAATGAATTTGTGAAAATAATTTCATAAAAAATTTTTTAAAATCATTCTTGTTGCAGTTTAGTAGAAAAATCTAAATTGATTTTTACAAAAAAATAAATTAAAAAGTTGCTATTTAAATATTCGTAAATAAATTAAAAAATGTTAATAATTAAAATTAATGAATTTAAACAATAATCAAAAATATTCTTGATTTATATTAATTAATATTGACATAGAATCAACATATTTGTTTGTAATTCAATAAGAAAATTTATTAAATAAAAAATCCTTAAGGCATTCAGCATTTATGAAACAAAAGGATGTTAAAGAATAGAACCTGAAACGGATTTTTTAACCACATTTGATTCAATAAGATACTGATAAAATATATCTTTATGGGTTTTCAAATACTCTAATATGTAAAATGATTGGTGGAAATGGAATAGTTCTAAAGGAAAGGAAATTTTTTTTTCGGGAAATCCCATACCTCGTATAACACTATTCCACTTTTGTAATTAAAATACATTATAATGAATATATATTAATTATTTAATTGATAATTTTTTTTCGTTATTATGATAAATTTAATATTATTTATTATCATTTATTTTTCGATATTTGATCAATTGACATCATGTAAAATGATTTAAGGGTGTTCGGTTCATCTTCCAAAAAAGCACTTCAGTAGGATGACCATGATAATAGGGGAATTCTGTGAATATTTATTGAATATTAATTATAATATAAATATTTCTTTTAAATTATATATAATTATAAAACGTTTCAATTAAATCATGGATTAAAAACCGAATCACATCACATCATGAAGGTAAAATTCCAAAGGCATTTAGAGGAAACATAATGATTTTTTAATAGATAGAAGGGTAATGTAGTAAGTAATATCATATGTTTACATAACAATAATTTTTCTATGAATATAATTTATATTTATTAAATCAATAATGATAAATACACTTCAAAAGTAGTAATGAAAAAAGAAACATATCCCTTCAAGGTGGTGTTTGACCACACATACACAAAGGTGATGTTTTTCTATTCCCATGGATTAACATGGATATAATAAAGGGTTATTGTGTAATAATTATAAAATTATAGTATATTAATGATATTTAATTTTTCTATATCATATTGACTAAGAAGTAACTAAAGGAGGTATACATATACAACAAGTGAATGATTTAATTTATGAGATATACCTCTTCTTCCAAAATCATCCATTTTGTTACATATTAATCACACAAAGGATGTTCTTATGTGAACACAAGATACTCAAAGATGAATTAAACAATTTATTAAATTTATTATAGTATGTTTTCGAAGAGATATAGCAGTCAAACGCTTTGAATAATGGAAAATAGGTTTCCCCGTCAACAAGTGAGGGAAATGACACACTAAAAATTACATAAATTTTTTAAATAATAAATATATCATGATAAAATAAAATAGTAAAAGTTTTCATTAATTTAAAAATTTTGATTTTATTATGTTTACTTAACTTAACAAATTAACATTTATACATGAATATATTTTATTTTTGTCTTATAGTTTTGTTTAAACACCCCTAACCCTTTTAAACATTAATTATGGGGACAATTTTAAATCATTGATGCTTATAATTTTATTTAAGAAAAAAATTTGAACATAAATTCTCTATGGATTATATTTTAGAAGCTTTTTGATAATAATATCCATATTTATAAGTTTTTAAATATTTATAAAAAATAATTTCTATGGTGTAATATCATTAATGTCATTTTTAACTATTCATTTACATTAACTTCAACGAAAACAATACAAAATTTTTATTAAATTATAATGGAATTTTACATTAATTATACATTATTATTTTGTATTAAATTTAGGATATTCCACAATTCTAGAAAAACATGTTATTTTTATTAATTTTAAAACTATTTATCTTGTTTTTCATACACTATCTAGTGGAATGATATCAACATTGGAGGAGATATTTAGGAAATTATATAATCAATAAAATATAAAAATAAATTAATTTCATAAAAATAATTTATTAATATTTTTAATATCCATTTATGACAATTTATATATTCTAATTATCCATGTTAATATATATTATATATATTTGATGAAATATGTTGAAAATTTTAAATTAGCATGACATAGTATAATGTAAATGTAATTATGAAATTAAAATTAAACCATAATTCCATATATTATATATTCCAATAAATATAGTATAATTTAACTTTTAAATATAAATATATTCTAGATTTGGATTTATTTTGTGACCTTATACCATATTTTTTACCATAATTACCATGTTTTATATGTTTCCATTAAACTAAAAATTTATCATCATTATTATTAATATTGACTCAGAATAAAATTTAAATTATTAACATAATGGAAAACTTTTATTGTAAATATTAAATAAATGATTCACAATTAAATTCTTAAAAATGGGGTAAATTCATTTTAATATAATTATACCGAATTCATGAAATAATTTTTTAAGAAAAAAAACATATAAAAAACAGAAAATATAATATGTATATAGACGTAATTAGTTATATTAATTTTCATAATAATTTATTTATTTAAATTGAAATCCAAATAGAAAATATAATGGGAAATTTAAATTTTTTACATAGTGTATAATTAAAAAAAGTTTTTGTAAAAATTATAATATTCAAAAATCACTCAAATAATAAATATTTTGAGAAATATCTCTATAACATAATTCTAATGATGTTATGATTTCATGATTTTAATAATTATGTCTATTAATTCAAATATAATTTCAAAAAGTGTTATTAATTAATAGAATATCTGCACAAAAATTTAATAAGAAGAATATTTTATTAAAATTTAATTATGAAGCATAAAATAACTACATTTTATGTCATTTAATAATAAACTCAATTAAATGAATGTTTAATCATTTTATGTGATAAAAAATATTCTCATTTTATTAGATTCAATTATAAAATCCTCTTTAATTAATATATTAAGGTAATAATACATTGAGGGCATAAAAATAGTATTTTTAAAAATATATCTTTATCCTTGAAAGGACTTTACATTGTTTTCAAACCAATTGATAGTTGACTTTGGATTTATTAATAATTTTATTAGTGAATCAATTTCTATATATACAAAATAATTTGGTTATTCATGTTAATACCTATTGAACAAATATCTAGGTTATTACATTCATATTTAAATTTAATTATTTCTATAGTATATCATTATTTAGTTAATTTCAATTTTGTTAATAACACATACTATTGAATGTGATGTTATTAAAAATAAATAATTACTAAAATAAAGGGGTTTTACACATGTCTCTGTTTATGTTATTCTAATATTTTTCATGTTTTATTTTAATATCATGGAGTTTTTTTGTATTTTATCATTGTTTCGTATATTATGGCTTTATATAATTTATTTGTATAGTTTAAGAATATTATTATGTCTGAAAATCCATTTTGGGAACCTTATGATATGATATTTTATTATGTTGGTTGTATTTTTGGTATGATAATTATTTTGTGGGTGTGACAAAATAATTTCACGTTAATTTTGTGTTTCTACAATTATTTTTAAAATTATTTTCGATGGAATGATTTTTTTGTAAAATCATTATTTCGAAATTGAATTTGAATTATTACAAAAGTTTTATTGTTTTTGTTTTCATTGAACATTTAAAAAACACATATTAAAAATTATTCTATTTATTACAATGATTCTTGGCCTATATAGATAATTATGATCAATGGATTAGTTTTTGAAACCAAAATAGATTGTTTATGCTCACACCATATTTGAACCACTCAGTGATTATGAAAAAGATTTCTATTGTAATATCACCAAATTATTATGATTATTGAAAGTTGATGGAGTTTTTTATCTCCTAATAGCAGATAATTCCCAATGTAATTTATGTACAGTGACCTTGTATCACATAAAAATATTTATCAATTATCTTTGATTCATTTTGTCCCTTATGAGTCATTTAAATATATGGATATCTAATGTATGAATGCATCATGGTGGAATTTTATAAAGATTATGATAGATGTTTTATTTAATTATTATGGAGAAATATTTCCCCGTAGAGTAAATCTGATGTCCTCAAACGTATTATTTTCCCAATGAAAACAAGTATTTTTCTTAGACTATTTCAGGGACCGTCTAGGGCTCCATGATAATTATTGGCCTATGATTATTCATATAATACATACAATATGTAGTGGAAACTTCACTTCAACCTTGAGATATTAAAAATTAATTCTCAACAACATCAATTAGGATGTGTCTTCAGTTAAATCCATATACTAATCATTGGTATAGACAACGGTCATAATGTAATTCTTCACTATGAAAAAAATACATCACTCTGTATGAATGAAATATCCCCTAGATGAAGATATTTCACCATCGACACAATCAACCAAATCTATATTTTTATAGCCGAACTGAAAAGAAGACTTATTATCACTAAATATTAAACAAAAAACTATAATACCATAGATATACCTAAGAATAATCATTCCAAAAATAAAATTACACTCTTTTGGACTAATATTATACCTATAATAATAGTTCCCATCATATAATATATATATCCACAAATATGTTACTTGTAAAAGACTCCCAATTAGATCATAAAATTACATTAGATGAAATTACATTCCATACTCATATATGGACTGGTTGGATACTGTTATGATCATTATAGAATCATGTTTTTAATCCCCTAACACAAACTTCTTCAGAACCTCCAATGTATACATCTCTTCAAGAAAAATAATAGGATTCCTCCAATGGTAAATTTTCAATTTATTAATCACTTCATCTCTAGGAGAGTGATCATTTCCAACAGATTCATCATCTTGATGAAAAATTTACCACAGAAAATTATATCATTTCCAAATATGATGATACCATATATGTAATAAAATTATTGATACCAATTTTTTGTATTTAATGTTTCTATTCTTGTCCACTCCATGTTTCATAATTTTTTTTTCATTTAATCTAGTATCAAGCATAGAATACCATGATCCTGTAATTTCATAAGAATATATGTTTCTTTCCCCATTCTATAAAAATTTCATATCCTCTCCAATAATAAAGATTCAATAATGTAAAATTTACACACCCTATTCTAACTCAACATGGAGGATGATTCCCTTAACAGACACATGAAAATATATTTTATCCCATTTATGCTATGATAGAAACAAAATTCAATGTGATTAATCCTAAAAACTCATAAAATGTACCCCTGGTAGTCCATACATTAAAATATGAATATTATTTGAAAATTATTTATTCACTATCTATCAAAACACCTTCCTTTTAATTAATTTTCATTCAGAACAAACATATTTTTTTAAAAAAATTATTCTATTTATGTTTGGATACCTATTCAAATGTCTCAATACACTCAATCTTATGAACTCTTCATTCATGCAATCAATTATCTTTGGATTCTCAAAATATTACTCAACATATCATAGTTAAATCATTGAAAATAGTGAGGAATGTGGTGTTATCCTCAAATTTTTTATCCATTGATTTTTGTTCCCTGATCAGAAAATTATGTTTTTAAACATTTTATATCATTAAACCATGAATAAGTTGAACTAGGTTAATCTATATCACAAGAAATTGATGAATCTTCCATTTAATCCCACGTATCTTATGTAATATAATACTTTCATGAAAAATTTCTGTGTAATTTGACAGAAATATCTTCATTTATACTTTTTAAGAATTAAATAATCAATTGTAAGAAAATACATTTTTTATTGTAGATACTTTAGATAAATAATGTAATTTTTTTTCCCAATAATGTTTTTATAACAATAATTTTTTGTTTTTAAAATTCCAAAACACCCATTTCAACTCAAAATCAACCTGAACAGTGACATAACCTCAAACTATCTTTTTTGTAGGCTCCCAAAAAAATCAATTGGGCTACCAACCTTTGTTTTTGGTGATTTAATGTTTTGATTGATATTTTTTACCTCTCCTAGTAATATAATCTTGTCCTAATTGGTTTCTAATCTCCTAGCCATTCCTCTCCCATCCATGAAGGTATGATTTACTCTAATTATAGTAGTTCTAGATCAAGTTATTTTAGATCTAGTCCATTTAAATATTTTATTAATTAATTAAATTAAGATCTCATTATTCATTGTGGTTATGGTTATTCCACTCAAATTAGGGATATCTGTTAGTGAGCATTCATCTTCAATATTGAGATTTGTGGATTATTATTCAAAAAATTAGGTCTTGATTTCTTTTAAGTGTATTTAATTGTAAAATTTCTATTTATTGATTAGAAATTCAGTTTTTTGAAATTAATTAATTAATATATTCAATTAATTAATTATGGAATTATGAACTTGGTAATATTAATACTATTGAACATGAATAAATAATTACATTTATAATTAATTTGACTTATTGAGATTATGAATTTGATTTATTTAAATAAATTATTTTTTATTTAATTATTGAAATATTGAGATTATTGAAATGAAATAAATAATTTTTTAAGTAATTATTATGATATTTAGAAAGTTCAATGGGAATAATTAATTAATAAATTTATTATTATCATAATGAAATAATAGAGTTGAATTTAATTAATTATTCAATTAATTAATAGAGATTTTTTATCAGGAAATTGATTAATATGACTAATTAATTAATGTATTTGAGGTGATAAACTACATATTTAGTTAATTAATGTAATTGAGACGACTTTATGATTGCATAATTAAATAGTTATAATAATATGAATAAAAAATTATTGATTTAATTAGTGGATTGATGTATTAAAGAAATCTCATTAGGATTGATTAACATTTGAATTAATTAATGAATTTTTTTGGTACACGTTATATTTCTATATAAAAAATGTAGTTATTGTGATATATGTGATATATGTTGGTGTCACATTATATGGTACATCAAAATAGCATAGTGATAAATCATATGAAGAACCATTACAATAGAATTATAAGAAATAAACTTGGATGAGTAATGGTAAAAATGGAATTATAATATATGAATTGAGATGAGTAATGGTAAACATGGAATTCTGAGATATAAATTGAGATGGATGAATCAAAAAACAGAATTTTGAGATATGAATTGAGATGAAGAATGGATACAATGGAATTCTATGAAAATAATTGCGATGAAGAATTGCAACATTGGAATATTGATAATTGAAATGCTATAATGAATTGTGAGAATGGATTTATGAGATATTATGTCCCTAGAGGATTGTTTAGACTTTGGTATTTGCTGACGCATGTAGTGTACTAAAGAACCAAGGTCTGTTTATAGAAAATTTAATGAATAATAAACGTGATAAATATAGAAGTATCTTTGTACTTTTTTATTTTTACAACAATATACACTATATGTACTTGATATTGTTTTAGAAATCCCTGGTGGTGGACTTATGAGTGGTACTCACCACCTTCTCAGGATGCTTGATTGGTACCAGAATAACATTCATGGATATTGGACAAGTTGAGTATTAGGGGAATGCATTAGATAATTTACTTGGTGTGGATCATGAATGGGGGAACAAGAAATTGTTCGAGACCCACATGGGTGTAGTTGGTATGTTTATTTATTTCGGAATGTTCATATTGAAACTTGAAACATAATAACATGGAATTATACTTTTTAGATTTAATTATTGTATTTCATTTTTTGTTCATCAAGTGATGCTGGTGTTATTCAGGTTATGGTTATATCATTTGGCTATATTTTATTTATTTTCACTTGTGTATTACTCTAATAATGATGGTATATACTTCTAGGGGTTAATATTATATCATCACTACTAGTTTTAATACTATTGAATATGGTGAGAAACTCCCAAGGTCATTTACCAATCCAAAATGGGGAACTATCATGTGGAACCATGTTCTAGATGTTCAATGTTTTATTAGAGCATAGTTTTCATTTCTTTTTTTCTTACTATTTGAAAAATGTATAATGAAGAATTCAAATAGTCGGGCCATTATAACGATATCTTGCATGGGACTATCTACCTCAAATATGTTTGAAAAATGATATACCCATGACGTGATGAATATTATATGTGTTTGAAATTATTTTTGGATGTTATTTCACATAGAAAGAGGAACATGTTGTATGCTGTGATATTTGTTTATGATAATGTCTGAGATATTACACATATACTAGTATAGAATGAGATAAGAGTAGAAATTCATAATTCTAGGAACTCACAATCCTTTAGTGACCTGCATCATTTTAGGCTTTCACAATAAAAGGGGGTTTGGGTAAGTTATCGGAATAGAACTTTTTTACATACTAGTGAAATTGAATTAAAATTATTCATAATGTCAATGTGATAATTTAAAAATGGAAAATATATTAATAAAGGGTGTCTAATGAGATACTTGAATATGAGAATGATTTTAGTCGTTGATAAATGTAGCCTAGATGATATATGATTGAGGGAAGTTATAGAGCCTTGATTTTGACAATGTGCCATGGCGTGGGGAAAATAATTTTCTATGCCTTATTGTGTTTTTCCATTATTTAAACATTATAATGTGTTGTTATGTGTCCAAAATGTTTTGTTTTTCATTAACGAATTATTCCTCCATAATAAAACATGAACAATAGAATGACAAGAGGATATGTAAAGATATGATTAACTATTATTAGAATATGAGGCATTTATAGTGACAGGTGCGGAAATGGGAGGGAGGTTTCATGAAAAATTTCTCAAATCATGATGTTTATGGAAAGAGTCCCATAACAGGTTGTGATGTGTATGTCTGATGTGATAAGAGATATTCATTTGTATCACCCTCAAATGGTTACATGAGAGGGTGGACCAGTGGGAATAAAATATCTAGACTATGTCTATACAGGCGATACATGAACAATTAGAGACTCCTTTTTAGAAGATAGTCATGTGGTATAATTATATGCTACATGGATTTTGGAAGCAATGGTGGAATGATTAGGCTTGTACTTGATTGGAAGATGGTATGTTATTGAAGGAATTCATTGAGGTGTTCCTCGAGAATATATTTCAATATACACATACCTCAGAGAGGGAATCCGAGTTCATGAGATTATATCAAAAGAGTATGTCTATGATAGAGTAAGATAGATTATTTACATATTTCCTACACCGATCTCTAGTGTTTATAGGGGATGAAATATCTTGAACAAGTCATTTATATGATATAATTAAATGTTTTATTTAGTCCAAATTTATCCTCTTTCTATATAATATGATTTCTAAAGTGTTGGATTAGGCACTCATAGATGATGGTAATCTTAAATATGATTAAATTATAGGATATATTGGTGTTCCTAGTTCATCAGTATGTGCCACCTCTTATTCTAGGAAGCATCACTATGAGAATTTAATCTAGAGGCATAGTGGGAAATGTTTTCTAGGGGAAGGATCAATTAAATAGGATTGTACACTCGTTCATTTCTATTAATTTGGTACACCAGTCCATTATCATAGACACAATCCCAGACTACCTGTAGAAAAAATAAGTTATTAAAAAATGGGACATCTACAGATGTTCTGTAAGAAGTCATGACATTATAGTAGTGATGAACACAATAGAAATGCCTAGAGTGTGGGAAGGGTATTTTATAACATGCATCAAACAGGCAGTTGGAGATCTACTAGACAGGGAGGTATTGGATGTTGACATGGATCTTCTGTCGAAGAGTTCATGTACCAATCGAGTGGTAAAGCTCAACATACTAATATTGAATCACATAGATGAGGGGTAGGATGGTTTCATGCCTTTCGGCCTACATTGGTGGATATCAAGGTTGGACCATTAATAATAAGAGGTAATATTCTTGTATCTTTTATGGTTTGTAGAGATTTATTTTATACCTGTTTAACTCTTTATTTTATTTTTTCAAAACATGTGAATGGTTAAATCATGGAAGTGAGTTCATGTGTCGGGCGTTGACGATAGACACACATTGGGGAATACGGTTGACAGACATATATGTTTTTAGGCATGTTCTCTTGAGTTTGTATAGTATCATTTCAGATGGGATATTTACATTCTTGACATGATATTATATGACATAACTGTGTGAATTGAATAGAATGTATCATACATATACAACATTTATTGTTACCAAAATAGAGTGATGTTTACATCTCTTATGGGTAAAAAAATATATTCAGTATGTAGAGTGGGATATCAAGGTGGGTCTTGCAAGGCTAGATCAATAGCAACAAAGAGTTATTATTACCTAGTATTCTAGTTTTTTTATTAATGGTGGAGTTATAAATTACGATTTTTTCCACTAGTAGAGGATTGATTTGAGGCTATATTTCCTGAAGAATTCTCTTGGATTCCACCAAAAGGATATGTGGAATTTACAATTCATCTCAGTTTGGTTCCTAATCTAGTTTCATTTCAACCATATAGAATGGAACCGCTATATATTCAAGATTATGTGACTTAGATAGTGGAGTTGGATGATAGGGAATTTATCCATCTAAGTACGACTGCTAGGGGTTCTCTAGGGTGGTTTTCTATTATTGATGATGAGACTCTATGCCTATATGTCGATTATCATATGTTGATATATATGAAATTTGTGGACCTATATCATATTCTATGTATTAATGATTTATGTGACCAGTTTAGAGGATCTTGTGTTTTCTAGAAGATCGAATTGAGACTAGGGTTTTAGTAGGTGAGAGTTTGATAATATGATATAACTCAAAATTTTGGTAGAGGTGGGTATATCCTATATGAGTTCATCATAATGTTTCTTGGGTTGATAAATGCACAAGAAGTTGAAATGGACATGATGAAAAGCATCACACATCCTTACGTGGATCATATTGTTGTAGTTTTTTGTCAATGAAATCTTAATGTACTCTTAGACTCATGATGATCACTCCTGACTTCTTCATGTTGTATAGAGTACACTAAGAGATAATCAGATATAATCTATGATATCTAAATGACCATTTTATATTAACTCGGTATACATATTAGGTCACTCCATATATGAAGAATTTGTGTTGGTAGACCTAGATAACATTTAAGTAGTTGTTTATTGGGAAAATCCCCAGAACGTTTTCGATATCTTTAGGTTTCTAGGATTGGAATAATATAATCGATGGATTATCTATGGATTTTCTCAACTGGAAGCACCACATTAAATCTTGAACATAGGGGATAATTTTTTTATTGTACTAAATCAAGTGGAAGTTCATTACAAGAGTTTATGAAGAGCTATATAACAGAACCATTCATGATCCTACATAATAAAGGTGAGGAGTATACACTCTTTTTTGAATTTTTTAGAATAGAGGTAAGAGTAGTGTCGATATAGGGAGATCTAGTTGTGGGATATGAGTCTAAGCAGTTAATAAAACATTAACATAGCAACCCTATTAATGATCTTGGGTTGGATGTTGGGATTTATGATTTTATGTGTTTAGAGAAATTATCAATTAGTTGAAAATTTTATGGTCTATATTGATAAAAAAATCATAAATTATTTCTTCTCCCAATTTTTTTTGAATTTTTGTTTGAGTAGATGGGTTGAGTATATACAATAATCCTAATTTTAACTAGAATATACACCGAGAAATGTAAACAAGGTAACTGATTCGTTATGCATGGAAACATACACTCATTCATTTCAAGAGGCTAGTGTTGAATGGAAGATAGAGACTCTACCTAATGAGGTGAATGTAGTGGATAATTATGGTTAGAAGAGATAACAGTCATATTAGTTTCACTGGAGTCTACATATTCTATTTCATGTAAATGTCATGATTCAACAGAGGATGATAAAATGATATTGATTTACTAGATAATGGTAAAATAGTTTCCTTTTATTAAAATTTATGAATAATAAATCTCTTTGATATTGAGAATGTTAAATATATAGTTAAAATGATCATACCAATGAAGTAAGAATTTGTCAATGAATCGATTATGCATATCCAATTTCATTACAAATAAATCATCTATATATACAGAAAATAAATATTTAAATTTAATTACAAACACAATCAATCAATATGATAGACAATAACTGAGTAATATATTGGATGAAAATAAATTAATTTTTAAAATTCATTACATCATGGTTACTTTTAAATAAAATCTCATTAGATGAAATAATTAAAATAATAACCTAATATATGATGAATAATATTTTATTTAAAATATAACATATCAAATTTGATGTATATACTTCATAAAAATAAATTAAGTGAGTAACATTATAGTATGAATCAATAAAATTGAATTGAAACAAAAACCCATATATTACGCTTCATTTTTATTGAAATTTCATTTTAAATATTTATAGATGGTTTTTAAATGTTATTAAAATACTAATTATCCATATTAGTATTTATAATATCATGTATAATACTATTATTACATTTTTTCACACATTAGTTTATAATATCTCATCATTTTCGATGATTCAGGTGTCAATTGCCTTGTTTTCTTATGTGTGTTTCAACATGAATGATCATGTTCATGAAAATGTTATATTTTTTTATAAACACAATGATATTAATAATAATAATAAAATTAGAACATTGTTACACCAATTATAATTTTAAATTGAATCATCAGTCATTTTTATGAAAAGATGGCTATATTACAATCATGGAGACAGTTGAGCTTATATACACATGGGTAACATTTCAATTTTTCAGTGATCATTATGGAAAGAAGGTATGTATTATATGATCATTTTAGAATGATTATTATATAATATATATGACCTTATTTATGTAAATATACATATAGATCTTCCATGTGGTGTAGTTTTGAAATAAGAGCCACTTCCCATCATGATGGTGGTAGTAAGCCCTAAATCAAACATTGTTATCACCTATCATTATATGAAAATGTAATAAATAAAATAATATATAATATATATTAAGAATTATATATCTATCATTAATTTCTTAATTATGTCATCTATGTCACATATAATTATTAACATTATCATTTTCAACTTCTATCTAAAGAGTTTGTGAAAGATGAATCACATCACATTGAGAGACGATAGTCCACCATACAAACGAGTGACATTTTTGTATCTCCTATGAAATGGAAGTTAAAAAAAGTGTGTATTTTATAAAATAAATATATTGGTATATATATTTTATAAATAATATGTATATATATATATTCTTTATATAAACCATCAAATTCAACTGTGGGAGGTGGTAATGGAAAAGAAAATGTCATCGATTCGTGAGGCGGTAATTCACCATACAATTTAATAATGTTTTTGTAACGCATTTAAAAAAAATTTGATTGGTTTTAGGTAATACCACTTACATAACAACATTTAACAGAATTTTAGAGCCTAATAGTATTATATCAGAATGTTTGAATAAAAATATTGAATTTATGAAGTGATATGGTCAGGTCCTCCACAGATAAAAATTGTTTGATGTTGGGAGTAATAGAGGATAGGTGATAGCCTATTATAAGTGGTATGAGTGGAATACTTGTAGTTTTTTAAAAGAATAAATTTCATAGATATCTGGTCATAAATAAAGGTAACAATTGGTTAATTATTTAACCTAGAATATTTATTTTGGATCTAAGGGTAGTTAATTGGTTTTTTAAAATACATTGGGTCATTTTTAACCCTCATATATTTTGTTTGACCACTCAATAAATACATTTTCACGATAACCAAAAAAATTAATTTCTTTTGTTTTCACAATAAATCTTGATAAATTGTATGTTAAAAAATATAAATTGTAAATTTTTATGATTCCAAATATGGAATAAATTATAATAAATTAAATATATATAATTGGAAAAACTTGATTTAAAATTAATCTGGCAGACAATCTTATAAAATGTGTTTTTAAAGGGAAATGATCATTAGTTTTCAATGTTTTACATCAAAAATCAATATAAAAATTATTCAAATTACATAAATTGGATTAATATAATATAGAAATTATCCAATTTAAATAATAATAAAATATAATTTAACATTATAGATAATTTTAATGTTGAGGTAGTTTTCAATTAAAATTTAGTATTTTTCTACATGCATTGAATAATCAAACATTTCTAAAATAATATTGAAAACTAACCCAAAATTAATATTTATTCTACAAATTCCATAATTATATCTATTTTTCCTAATAATCATTCTTAAAGTGATAAAATTTATGTTTTAATTTTATGTGTACAACGAATGCCTAATCCTTATGTTATAAAAAATAAGTTTTTAGACAATAATTCTTTTTCTTTTATATGATTATAATTTAATTTCCTACAAATTAGTGGAAATAATATTTATAATTTTATTATTAATATAATTACCCTATAAATTTAATGGATATCTTGTAAAGCAATACCATAGTACTATTCTCTTAGGCTTTGGGATTTTGATTCAGCAATTAATCATGGAGATTAAATTTATAGTAGTACATTTTTTGGGGATGTTTTATATTGGTGTTGAATATAAAATAAGTAACACTCAAATATTTTATTGTATGTATTGTTTAAATTTAAGAGCATTAATATATTATGTTTCATGCAACACAACTTGTAAACCATAAAAATAAATTTATAATGTTTCACTTATAACCTATTTTTTAAATATTTAGGAACGAATAGTATTAATCATATTATTAAAAAAATTCTTTTTTAATTCATCCAAATTATTTTTATTAAATTAAAATAAGAATAAAACAAATTTAATGAAAAATGACTATATTTTTCTAAAATAAAATTTTTAGACCTTAAATGGGTAAGTGATATTAAAATTAAATTGTACAACATAAATAAATTCTACTAAGAAAAATAAGTACAATTTTCCAATTATCAATTTTAAAAATTATACATGGGTAAGATTTTGGTATTTTGTAGAAATATTTATCATCTCAATATATAGTGAAAAATACTAATTTTTATTTAACTATCAACATCATTATGATAAATTATATTTTTTATCTTAATATTAGCTCACAAAGGAAATTATAAATATAATTTACATAACACATGAATATAAATATTTTTTTATATAATTAAAAATGTATTTAAATTTATTAAAATGTTTAATAAATTATTGGTATATTTGTGAGATCTAAATGATTACCCACAATTTAATAGATAATAAATAATTTTAAATAATAAATATTTTAAAAAAATATTTTCATAAATTATTTTTTTGATAAATAATGATTATAATATTATTATATTAGATGTTAATTAATTGTTCAAAGTATCCTAAATTTAGTTATAATTTTAAAATATGTATTTTTTCCATAAATAACTATTTTATTTAAAAATTATGTCTCACATATTTATAAAAAAAATTCATCAAATGGATTCCATTTTTTATTTCTACATGTTAGAAAATGGTTATTTTATGTTTTCATGTATTTCTAAAATAGTTGTATTTTTATTGAATATGGAATTATGATAATTTATAGTATTATCAAAATATCATAATTATTGAGTAGTGGATGATTATGGATGATTTAGGACACATTATATAGAAATTAAAAGTACTATTTATTGTAATTAGTCAAAATAGTCGTTACAATTGTCTGTCTGGAGCCAAAATAATTAAATAAGAAATACATTTTTTGAAAAAAACCCCCTTTGCTCCACTATAAAACATTAGATCACCTCCTCCCTTTCTCACACCATTGAAGCCATGAATATTTTCTTATTTATTCTAAATTATCTTACATTTTTTACCCCACACATCCACGACCAGTTTGTCTCATCGAAATTCCATACCCATTTTCCCTAAGGAGTATCTCAAGGGGAAGAAGATTAATACGTAAAATCCTATTTTATTTTCTATTATTTACATTAATTTTATATTTTTTCATATAATATACTCACCTCCCATTTTCCTAGTTAAAATATAAATATTTTATATTCAATACTTACATAATTATTACTCTGTTAATCGATTATCTTTCATTTATCCTCTTCTCAACTTAATTTTGTTCTACAAATAAAACATCATCTTTGAGGTGTGGATTGACCATCATAATGGAAATCTGTTGTTCTTTTTCTAATACCACATTAATGTATGGTCCTAAACCATTTTTAATGGTTAAAAATGATTTTAAAATGTTTATTATAACTTATATTTTATTATGGAAGAGTCATTTATACATAATATTAATTAATAATAAAATATTTTGAGATGATCGAAAAATTCCAAAATAATATAAATTATTATCACTAGAATTTCATCTAATGAATCCTCCTCATGTGTAGAAAACAATTAACAATAAGACCATTTAATATTATATAATTTCATTAAAAACATATATATTCATTTAGGTATAACTCTACATACTTCATATGATCATTCATTCATATTTAGATGTGAACAAATCCTAATAATCAAGGAAACAAAAAACCCATAAATAGAAAAACTTTATATAATTACTCATAAAAATGTTATAAATGAACCTAATAAAATAATAATAATTTTTTTAATTTTCTTTTTAAAAAATTATTAAGGACTCAAATTTCATTATCATAGACATTAAGTGAAATTGTTTAACACTTTGAACCTAATGGTATGAGTTTTCTCATATTACATTTATTTTTATGAGTTTCTTCCAAATTAAATTATTATTTGTCTTCTATGTTATATGTATACTTCCATTTCTTGTAAAATTTCATTAATCTATTTATCTTCATAGAATTAAATTTTTATTATGACGATTATTATCTTTAGAGGAATATGATTCAAATGATTACAAAGTGGTAAGGGTTCTCCCAAATGCACCATTTTTTCCTTCATGATACACATTCTATCCATTTACCACAATGTGATTAATAATTATTTTTTGGTAGTAATCCAAAAAAAAATATGTTATACTAATATGTATCTATATCAATTCATCTTTATTTAATGATGAATTGTATATTTTATGAGGTTATTTATTCAATTCATCCCAATAATTGATCCCTACTGAAGGGAGCTTCCAAATTTATTACCCATTTTCATGTACAGTTCAGAAGATGTTTTATGCCACCAATATTTTTCTAAAATAAATACTATTATCATGAAATGAAATATAAGTTACTTTTTTTATTCAAACAATTTTCCCCATTTCTTCTCCAAATAATCTTTTATATATTTTCCTTTAAACCCACTAATGTGGATTATTTTTAATGATTATTAGAGGCCATTTTTATGTTTTAAAAATAGTTTCCAAATATGAGTACGAATGTTATTATATATTAATAATATATAACTTCATTCCATTTTGTCTTTTTGGGTATACATATTTACAATATTATTTTTATGAAACTTATAAAATATTTTACAAAATAAATCTTTTTTCCTAAGTAAAAGGGAATTTCTCTCAAAATATTATCAATATGTATATTAGATTGTTTTCATATATTTTTATACTGTCAATTTAATCATATTATTAATTGGAATTGATCTATTTTCTTTACCATCTAACATATTTTATTTATTAGTTTATGAATATTTTTGGGGATGTACACTCAAGATACCATTCACAATATTACACTGGATTGTTTATGATTATGTCTATTATTTGGGGATATTATTTACATTTCACATTATATTTTCGCTGTAAATATATATACATATACATATATTATATTCCACCACATTCATAATTGTAATGAATTATACTTAGTATGTGCTGAGTGTGAGCCATTATAGCCCCTTGATTGATCAGTAGGACTCATTAGACAAACTAGACCAGGTTTATACCAATTTATATATGTTATCATTGATGGAGACTTGATGGTATGTTTATGAGGTAACGAATTATGCACTATAAATTTATTACATTATTAGATTATAATACATGTAATTATTAAATAATTAAAATATCAACAGTTAAGTTTCATTATCATTTGATTATTTATATGGAATTACATATTCAACATTAATTACATCCATATTATGAATAATATTATGCTTTAATGGTATATTTCTTTAGTTATCCACATTACATATTGTTTATTCTTATGATGTCTTATTCTACATTGTTTATCCTTACTGAGTATCTCATCTCACACCATTCTTATGTTTTATTTTCCACCTTACACTAATATGTATATTATGATTTAAATTTATGGAATATCATGAATATTTGGGATACTTCTAAATATGTTTCTATGTTTTATTTATTTTTAGTTAGAATCATAAAACTTATGTTTGTATCTGGATTCTCAAATATACTAAACTATTTAGTGATTTGGGATGCACAATCTTATTTTATTATACTAATGTAAATATTTAAGGAAATGGATCTAGTGTACTGGGGGTAGGGTCATCCTAGTTCTTAACAAAATAAGTTTAGTATAATCTTTGGAAAAAATAATTGAGAAAAACATATATTCAAGAATGAAACCCTATGACAAAATTTTGATATATTTATAAAGAAAACATGATTATTATTTACATATTAGTTATTCATGAAATTTCAATGTAGGATTATATGATTCACATGTTATTAGATTAAAGAAAATGTTTCAAAGTGTTTAGATCTAATATAGTGTATTCCATTGTTTATAATTGGTTTATAGTGTGAGGAATTGAATCTATATCCTTTCACATATTACATGTAAGTATTTCCCTATAAGGAAGCTAATGATGATGGAGCTGGACTTGTGGGTATAGCTTAACAAATTGTAACTATATTGGGAAAAATGTCTTAGGTATTTATAAATAACCATACCTAGTTAAAATAGCCTAATCAATACGGTGGTGTGCCAATGATATACCTCTTCATTGAAAAAAACCATCATTATCCAATGGGACTACAAACCCATTTGTAATTTCTCGATGGATAATTACTATATAGAATATATTTCTCTCATTAGGAAGCAATGAAATGTAGAGGAAATTCTAAATATTGAATTGAATAATTTTAAAAACAATTTGTAGAAAAATATTTCCCTCTTGAATAGTGAGTATATGTGGAGAGGAAATTCTTGATACTACGAAAAAAAGGATGAAAACATTACCATGAATGAAGAATAATGTACATGATTAGAAAGTAATGTCTCAGACTACATATATAATCTAAGGAAAAATATAGATTGTATCTTTTATGGTCCTAAACCAATTATATGGTGGGAACTAATATAAATAAAATTCACGACTTATGTGGATATAGAATCATATAATACTGAGATGGAGAAACACTTCTATAATACTTATGTTACATAAGTTAAACAAGAGAATAAGAAAATAAAATATCAAAATTTGATATAAAAACGAGAAGAAGGAATTATATTTATTCATGTTATAATTGTTTGAAGAAGCACCATTGTACATGATTGAATGGATTGTGATTTGTATAAATATATGGAGAGAAAGGCCATAGAGATCATGATTTAATGGGATGGAATGGAGATTCTTATCTCTTATGATTCCATATAATGTTTTTGGGGCACTATACAAATGAATTTCCAAAGAACTTATGTAATATAGATGAGAATATGAAAAGGGATCAAGGGAAATATTATTTTGTTAATACATTCAATGTGAAATAATTAATGTATTTGTGTTCTAGAATTATGTTTTTTTATTATAGTAACAATAATCATGATGTATATAAGGATCATATTGTATTATATCCTCTTAAATTAATTAAGATAATTTGATAAATAACACCGGTAATGAAGATATGTGATTATATTATAATTTGATCATCATGAAAACACTTTACATTGTTATGATAACCCCAAATATGTGGTTGTTGTTGAAATAAAAATAAATATATGTTTATGGGATATTATTGACGATCTTGAATGTGATTAGTGACCTGATGTTTAGTGTTATACTATAATTATTAGATGGTTTGATTTAAGGAATATATTCAACAAATTGAGATTTTATTATTGGAAGCATACATGTTTTCATTAATAATTAAATGTGATAATGGTATTCAAATAATTTATAAGTGATATAATGAGAAAATTTATGTATTATTCTGGGGAGGTATTTCTCAATTATGTAACTGGTCTTATAAATCTATGGACTTTGAATTTTGGAAAAAATATTGTGTATGAGTCTTAAGGATAAAAAATTATGGAATCAATTAAGGATATTACTGATTAAAATTAAAGTATGATTTATTATATTGGATAACTTGTGCTAACATTTTATATTTCTGTAATAATTTAAAGTTCGAGTAATTTATTTATAGAACATATGATTCATTAAAATGGATTTAGGAACAAAACATTAATCTTGAATATCTGTCTCCTAGTAAAAGAAATGAAATGGATATATATTGATGAAATAACAAAGGATGGAATCATGCCTATTACATAGAATAGAATAATATATTTTTCATAACAAGATGTTACTATATTCTGGTATTTCTAAACCACTATTTTTACCAGGATTTGTTTGGGTGTTGATTTGTGTCTTGTTCTAGTGTGAAAATGGGGAATTCTAAATTTCCAAATGCTCTACAAGGTTATTGACCATTTTAACATACCATTCACCCTGATAGATAAAATCATGCAAACCAAGACATCATGGTTTTAAATGGTTAGTAAATGGTTTGAAAACCATATTCCCACCTAAGAGATACCATGAAACCCATTTAAAAGTGGCTCATGTATTGGGTGCATGATATGGTCTAACCATACGACCCTTCCCCGATAACTATGAAAACACAATTTTGTAATCGAAGAAAATAAATTTTTAAATTTTTAATACCATATTTTAGATGCTCGATAGAACTATACAAACCCATTAATTTTTCCCCTTTTGATATCCCTAGTGGTTATTTTTTCCCAAACACATATTTGAAGAAGTGAATTGATTCTTGTTGAATGATGTTCTATCTTCTTCTAGTATGTTTTATATTTACATATTCATTTTCCATATTTTTTATCCTTTTTATTCCTTATGCTTATATAGATCACTATGTTTTATTGAGAAATATAATTCTCTATATTTTAGATATTAAATCAAGGTTATATTCTCATATCAATGTGTTAAACAATTTTAATTTGAGATTCATGATTAGGGATTAGTGCTTCAACATCTCGTGATCTTGAGGTAGGTGATTCCATTACGATGACAAATTATTATTAAACATATATTTCTATATTTAAATTAAAAAATTCAATTTAAATAAAATATCTTTATATAAATGAAATTGTAGTTAATTTTTTGATTTAAAAACCCAATTATATTAAATTTTATTTTTTTAAATAGTATTAGGCATGAATAGAGAAGATACCCCAAATTCCATTTAACTAGGATGTGTTTGTGAAATCAATGTGAATTTTATGAAATTTAATTTTAAAATTTTAAATAATGAAATCATATAAAATTTTGGAAAATTTAATTTTGGAATTTAATTCTTAAAATTGAATTCTGAAATTGAATTTGAAATAGATTTAAAACAATTATATGATAAAAATGGCATAAAATAAATTTATTAGAACACATTTGTATATTCATGGCGAAAATGAATGTTTTTATTGAAAAATAAATTTGGGTTTTAAATGGAAAAATAACATATTTGAAATAGAGAATGTGGTGAATTTTATTTTAAGAAGTCCTGAAATAAATTTTAAATTAATGATTTGTATTAGAGATCATTCAAGCCTAGGTAGTTATTAAGTTATATAAATAACACTCTAAGATTTAAAAAAATGAAAAATAAATAAATACAAGAGGTTGCTACCTCGAAGGGATGGTGATGTGTCCTACATGGTCAATGTTGATGAGGATGTGTGTAAACGTATTTCTATGAAAACATTATGAACATGTGGCGTCCTATTACCTGGAAGTATTGTACCTTTTGGAAAAATAGTACATTTCTCACATGAATTTATTTAAAATTAATATATTCCCTTATTGTATACTATTTTATATTTCCTTTGAATTTATATAATCCTTTTAATATAAAATGGTTATTTAACCTATTTCTGTAATTTATTTCCATCATTATAATTATGGGGAATGATTATTTTTAATTATGTTTTTGAAATTCCAATCTTTATAATTTATAATTGAAATCTCAATATGGTAATAAAATGTGGGTATTTTATTACAAAATCATTGGGAAACCCTATTGCTATTTAGTTCCCGCCGTAAATATGACATCACATTTATTTAGGACATATTATTTTAGGTACGATTATGGGTAAAGATTCACATGGAGGTCATAGTAGTTTTTAATCCTTGGGAATATAGATTTGTGTCTATTCAGAATTGGGTGATTATCCTAGTTTTTTACACTGTGGTTGTACTTGTAGTTTTTATAACTATTTTACTTTTATTAAACATTTCCCTATAGAGATTTCCATGAATGAAAACTAAATACTTCATCTTTATTCCATTGAATGTTTGGATAATTTATTAAAAATTTCATTATATATGATGAGAATTTCTTCTTTTGAAACCATGGGGTCCGGGAACACACTTTGGGCAATGTTAAGACCGGTATGGAAATCATGTTACCATGGTACTTGTGCTAGTTCATGAAAATGTGGTAACAAAAGTGAAGGTTTATCATTTTTCCATGACTTCATTTTGTTATTTTGTAATATTTTTGGGATTTTTGAGGTATATATGATTTAGTGAATAGATAGTTCTCCCCCCCTGAGATTATATAATGACATGGGGTGGTCTCGGAGATATGTCTTTATTATTATTTCTTGTTGTTTCTTGGAGTTTGATTTTGATAGAATAAAATAGAAAACATGATTCTCAATCCGTTGTGATTAATTTACATTGATGATAATTTTTACTGTAAATATGATGTCATAATTTTTTTTCAGCAATATTTTGTTGCAACATGTCTCGAGGAATAACTGATAATTAGATTTCGGAGGAAGCTCTTCTTAATCCTAATGGAGAGAATCCTCTCTCGGCCCCAATTCATGATGAGTTTGTTGTGTGTATTGTTAACGATAAATGATAAACACCACCACCAGATTCCATTTATGATACATATGTTGAACCTTGTAGGGATGTTTTCCAAAAACTATGTTTTGTTGATTCATTACCAAATTCGAGAATAGTTTAAATGCTCAAAGATATTCAAAAGGACAAAAAATGGTTCAGCAGGATTGAATGTTTTTTGAGTTCATGGAGTCATCTATTGAGAAAAATATGAAGTGTGATACTTTCTTAATAGATATTCTACGCAACAGATGATGGGACACAATCGTAATGGTGAAGAAACATGATGTCATTGAATATAAATAATTCAATTCTCCTTTCACAGGTAATTCATATCCATAGTCAATGGTTATGGACAAGGATACATAGTTTTTCAAATATGAGAAGGCTGAAAAGACTCTGACGAAGTATAAATAATATTTTTCTCCTGTAGTGTAGTTTTCTCCTAAGACAGTATCAAACAAAAATACTATGACATAACTATTTGAGTTAGGGAATAAATTGTACATTCGTTCATAGGTTTTCATCCAGATTCTTCCCACTTACACTGATATACTGGATAGAGCATTGATGGTCAAAATTGACCTAACTTAAAAGTCAGGGTTGACAGGAGTTCCTTTTTCTCCTAGAAGTAGCATAAGTTCCATTAGAGGAAATAGGTTGTATGATGATCTTTATAGTAGTTCTAGATTGTAGGGTTTTCTAAAAACTCATATAGTTCCCAAAAAAGGATGATTGATTTACTCCTACTATTTCAATGCTATAAATTATAAGAGGTTTTCCACAAAGAAATCTATAATATGTGAATTCTATGGATGTACAATTCACATTCCAAGGCACTTATACCTATTTTATTCTCCATGTAGTGGCACATGATCTTCATTCCCATTTAAAATTTTTGGGCAATCATATGATTTATGAGAAAAGGGATTCCAATCAATGGAATTCAGAACAATGCTTTATTGCACAATATAAGAGTCCCTATAAGAATCAGATATAGGTCTAGTGATAGAGAGTTGGGTCTCAGTAGTCCCATTTTAGTTTTCTCTCTATCGTTGGTTGATCATTCATGGAATTTTTTGGTTCCCAAAATGAAACTATTTGGCATCATATTCAGGTTGGATTGAGTCATTTCAAATAAATCTTGAATTTCATCTTATCTTCGATGAGTCTCTTTTACTACACCTGATGTTGTATATCATATCATTAAGGGAGAACAAGACCCAAGGTTGAGCATAGTTGGACCTTCCTATCCAAAGTTGGGGAAGATAATATATGTATTTTCTTCTGAACAATAGTGATAATCTTGGAGAGGTCATCTCCCTCTAGTTATCATCACATTTCCAAACAATTTTTTTTGGTCATCTCTAGTCTTCCATTAGTAAAATAGGTAGATTTCTATATAAATATAGTAATGGGTACCCAACTAGTGTCTATTCACACTTATCAGAAGGATTTGGTTGAAATTAATGACATAAAGGCTTAGTTCTATGATATTATTCAGAAATACATTATATTTTGGAATTTCCCACCATGGGTGGTGTTGGACCACTTTGATCATAAAGATGATGGGTCACTCTTAATTTAATTATATTACCGAAAAATCCATTGAGTAATAATAAATAAATTTTTTTTTGTTTCAAAGGATTTTCTACTTCATTGACAATTTGGAAGGGGATATTTTTCGTTCAATGATTTACATTCGATCATATTACCATTACTTGAAAATAAATTAATATTATATTCATTAAACCACATTTAAGAGTGGGTATTACTACTATGAATCCTTCTCATTCCTTTCGTTCTAATGAAATCTCTTAATATCATTTTGAATTTAATAAACAGGATCCTTCATGAGTTTCATGATACATTTTTTTGTGGACTTTGTGAATAAAATCAATTCCTAATCTAAAACCAAGGAGGATAATTTTCTTTATTGGAAATTATTTTATGAATTGATGAGAAAACAAAAAATTTAATCCATAATTTTGAAATTTGATTTATGGATTTGAGAAGTAATTTTCTAGGGACATGTGGTGTCAAAACATGGTATAAAAATTGATCATGGGAAGGTGGAGTCTATTATTACATGTGAATGAACGTGAAATGATTTCAATATGGGTATATCCTTGTTTATAGATGGGTATTATTGATGAATCATTATCGAATCTAGGATTTTGGATTCCCTAATGAATTTCCGAACATTTAAGAGAATAATAGTTTCTTAGTGTGAGAAAGGTCATGATTATTTTTTTTTGGAGAAATTTAGTTTGACTATTATGCCGGTGTGATTCTCTAAGAACCCAGGCGAGGCTTTTTCTTCTTCCATGGTGTATCACGGTTAGGTTTGGGTTACATTATTATGCAGGGTGATCACATCGTTACATATGGATATCATCAACATATTAAAAACAAGTTTAATTATCTGACACATGACCCTAAACATATAACTAGGATGCACACACATAATATTTGGCTGGACTACATTTTCAGAGAAAGGTTTACTACGTATTCAGAACACATGAGCATGAGTTATATCTTCTCTCAATATTATTTTTATATCGACCCAAGGCATTGTGTCTAATACCTATGATATTTTGATTTTTACCTACCCTATACTGAGTGAAAAGTATTGTCATTAGAGATGATTTGATAAGAAATAATTTAACCCATGGGTTTAAGGAATCATTGTAAGAGTGGAACATGATGGAATGATTTCCATAGTTTCATATTAGAGTCTTGGAATCAGGGTATTGGGTTTCCTTATCTAGTGTTCTGTTGAAATCTTCTCTCCTCAAATTGAATATTTAGTACCAATAGTTTGATGATGTGTTATAAGACATTATATAATCTTATTAAGGTTGGGATATCATACCACATTGGTTATTCTGAAAGTAGGACATTCTACATTATCATAATCATTTTTTTTACGGTGAGGAATGTTGTTATTGGGGACTTCCTTAATTTCCGATGGGCAGTGCACCCAATAACCATGACGTAGTTCTATGACATGTGACATATATTATAGTTCCCATATATGATATGGGGAATTGTTTATTATACTCTAATTATTATACATTCCAACAGGTTAATGCCAACCAAAAGAAATATTCATTATTTCTATAAAACAATATAGTGGACACATGGATGTGGGATGAGATATCTATGGGAATATTTGTATGCTTCCACGTACATGGGGAAAGGAAAATGAAATATGGTCTGTGTTTGATCAGATAAAAAATCCACTCACATTATATCCTTTTATGATACATATTTAGTTAAGGATATGGGAAATCTATATGTGTTGGAGATCATTTGGTTTCATAGAGTAATATTTTATATATGATATTTTAGGTTCTTCCATTATATTATCACTTTTGGATAGGGCATCATGAGGCACCGAGATCTTAGGGTTGATTGTTTACAACATTCCATTTGATTCAGTTGACTAGAAAGAATGAGCCTTATAAATTCTTGTGGACATGAACTGTGCTTATGTTCATAACAATAGTGTATCTTGGAATGATCATTTAGGGAATTTAGAGTTTTCTTATAACAATAATTAGTAGTCTATGATCATAATGGTTCCATTCAATGCCCTTTATAGATAGACTTTTAGATTTCCATTGTGTTGGTCAGACATTGGTGATAGTTCCTTTGTTGGACCCAACATTTTCCAAGTGATAATAGAAAAGACTCAATTTATTTTTCAAAAAACATTGATGACATAATGATATTATAATTCTGCATAGATCGTCTCTACAGACTATTTGATGTCTTAGTTGGTGTCTAGGTGTTCATCAATGTTCCACCCCAGTGGGGTCATTGATGGTTCGTGAGGGAAGGAATCCATTCACATTATTTTGTGGCACAATTTTATGTTATAGATAAGATTGGGGAATGTTGAATACCATTTAGAACATTCATGGTGTCTTTTTTCAATACATAATGATTTACATGTATCTCTATTCCAAAAATTTATATCTAATACATATCATGTTATAAGTTGGAGTGATCTTAAAGACAAACCTGAATTTTTTGTGTGACTAAGAATCAAGTAATGATAGATGATTCATAAACCATGGTTGTTCATTGGGGAATGATACCTTTTTTCTATGGAATCATGGTTATGATTCTAATGTTACGTGGGAGATATATGAAATGATCAGAGACTAGTGGATTTATATTTTCGATATAATGGATTCTGAGTAGGATTTCTTGGAGAGAATGTTTCTATGGTAGGGAGGTGGTAACATCATGTTAATTTTATTATATATTCTTAAACAACATTATTTACCATTCACCGGGTTTTTTTGTTGATGGTGAGAAATTTAAAAATATAAAAAGTTCATGGGTTATGCTTGGTTGGTGCAGGGTTTTCCCAAACTGTGTTCCATACAATATAAAACTATTAAAAATGATATAATGATGTTTGTCATGGTTAGTGAATGGTTTGAAATTCATGTTCCCACCATTGAGAAACCATTAATCTCATTTAAATTGGGTTCATCTTTAGGTAACATGGTTTGTTATATCTATGTGTAACTACCCAAAAAGCTGTGTAAACTAAATTTTTAATCAGAAAATAAATTTTATAACTCTGAATACACTCTTTTTAGATTCCCAGTAGACATGTATGACCCCATTATTCGTTATTCATACCTATTATCTCTTAAGAGGATATAATGTCAACATTCGACCCTATTGGAAGAAAATAGAATATAGTAGAATGATGTTCGATCTTCTGCATGTTTGTTTCTTCTTCTCATTATATTTATTTAACATTCTATTATTTTATCTATAAGGTTTTATAGAACATCATGTGTTTTTGAAGGATACAATATCCTCTATTTATGATC
This sequence comes from Viscum album, assembly GCA_963277665.1. Lineage (NCBI taxonomy): Eukaryota > Viridiplantae > Streptophyta > Magnoliopsida > Santalales > Viscaceae > Viscum > Viscum album. Next base: position 61,331,727 of record OY728165.1, on the reverse strand, counting down.
TTGATTCTATGGTGGATTCTATGATATTTTTTTATGTTCCAAATTTTAGTTCCCACCTATAGATTTTAGATTTTAGATCCCATGATCTGACGGTAGGTGGTTTAATTATGATGGCCAATTTTTATTAATACTAAATTATATTATTTTAATTTAATCATTTTCCTTAAATAATATTTCATGGTATAAATTGAATTTCTAAAGATTTATTGATTTAAAAAAAATCCATTAAATTGGGTTTTTAGAAATTAAATTTGGCTTGAATCTAGAAATTACAACCAATTCAATTACATTTGTGTGTTTTTGTAAAATTGGTTGAATTTTGGTGAAATTTGAATTGATGAATATAGATTCGGTCATTTGATTGGTTTTTTATTGTATATTTTTAATTTTATATAGTTAAATTTAATTTAGATTTTGAATCATGAATACATTTTTTATTCTGATATGACAAAAACATCATAGACTATTTTGATTGAAACCAATTGGTTAAATCATGTAAAATGGTTATTTTTCTATTAAAAACCCATTTTCATTTAAAATGGAAAACATGTTTTTTTTAAATTATAAAGGGATATATTTTATTTTACTAAGAAAATAAATTAATTTTTCTCCATCGATTTGTACTAGAGAACACAAAAATCTAGGCAGTTAGTGAGTTATTTAGACGATACTCTATGAGTTACAACACTAACACAACATAAATAAAGAATGTCACATCACTGATTGTATGGTGTGGTTTTCTCCTTGGTTTGTATTTATTAGAATGTATATATATATATTACCATGAAAAATATTTGATTGTATGGAGTCTCATAGCTTGGAACTACAATATATTTTGTCACATGACCATGTTTGTCACTTTTTTTATTTGAGATAAATATATTCCCTTATTTTAAACTATTTTACATGAATTGTGAAATTATATAATTTATTTTTAAATTTAATTTTTTTTAATAATTTTTTTAATGTATTTCCATATCATTAACTATAAACAATGATTTTTTAATTAATATTATCAAATTCCTAACTTTTTTATTTCAAATTTTCAGCTCCAATTAGTTAATTAAATATTGTATTTTTATTGTGGAATTATTTATCAAACCCTATGGGGATTTTATTTAAAATACTACAATTTAGTTCTTTTTCTTATATATTATCTTCTCCATTGTTTGAGTATGGGTAAGGAACTACTTGGAGGTGGTAGTTGATGTTTATCCTTTGGATTGGTGTGTTGTGTACTTTGGGACTTTGATTTTTATCGTATTTTCTATTACTTTATGGATTTAATTTTGGATATTAATACATGTTTAACTTCTAGTAATCTTATTCTTATTCAAATATCCTTATATTCAAAATGAAATTATTATCTTTGTTCTAATTGTTTATATCAATTTCATTCCCACTTTCATATTTTCATGGAAAACATTATTTTATTAAGTAACTATCTGTATAGTAAAATAATAACTCCACTTTGGGATGTTTATTTTTGTAAAAAGGTTATATGTTTAATTTTATTTATGGGAAAAGTTTTCTTTTTTACATATCATAGATTTACACTATTGTGATGGTTAACATTATGATGACCATGTTCTCTTTCATAATTCATTAGAACATGAATGTTTGATTTTTTTTCCATGACCATGTTGTCCCTTTCAACAAATGTTCACCTATAGGGAAACCTGGTTTTTTTCATACCATCACATTGTTCATTAACCATTTTTAAAAGGATGTTTTATTAAAACATTTTATGATGTTGGATTTATTGAATTGATTTCTTAAATGAAAGCTACATGATTAAAAATAACTTTATTAAGTTCTTAAGATGAAATTTATTGAATCATGTGAGAATGTAACGCCCTATGATTTTATATTATGTCTCTTCCAAATTTAAAAAATTCAATAGCTTATGTTTCACACAACACCTTGTTTAAAACTATGAAATATAATTTAGAATATGACCATTATAACCTAGCTATTAAATTGGTGATAATGAATAATATTAAAAATATAATGATATTTATGTATTTAAATTCATCCAAATGAAACTAATATGAATAAGATAAAAATTTATCCAAATTTTATTTAAAATAATATTTTTTTAAAATTAAATTTTACAGCCTACTAATGGTGAACTTATTTTAAAATTAAATATTGAAACTTTTATAAATTATATTACATAAAATAAAAATAATTTTTCTGACAAGAATTTAAAAACTAGAATAGGGTTTAATTTTGATATTTGTCTGATAATATTTATATTCCAAAGAATTTAAAAAAATACAAAATTTTTTAGAACTATCGCCTTTGTAATATTTAATTTTTTTATGATTTTAAGTTTATCACACATATGTAATTATAAATAAGATTTCTGTCCATCATAAATGATAATATGATATATTTGTATCATGGAATAAGTAAATAAATGTATTAAAAATGATAAATTATGTTTTTTATTTATTTTAAAAAAATAAATGATTCTTCTCAATTTTATAATAAAAATAATGACTTAAAAGAAAATTTACTTCCCAAAAATATTTGTTAATTATTATATTGTATTATTATTATTATATATAATCTTATGAGAATATAATTAATTATCCATTGTAGCATAAAATAATTTATAATTATAAAATCTTTATTTTTCATGTAAATGATGATTTTATTTAAAAATTTATTTAATATAATTTAGAAATTTATTTTGATTAAAAATAATCAATTTCATAATTTTAAATGTTGAAAATTCTTAAGGCTCAATTTTTGGAATTTTGCTAAAATAGATAATTTTTTGACGAATTGTCAAATTTTTTATTTTACTGTATTAGCTATATAGATGAATTATTGAGTAATGGAAGATGTATTGATGAGGTAGTAACCATTATTGAGAACTCACATGAACATGTTATATATTTAGTCACAATAATGAATACTATGGATTTTCGTTATCTAAAATAATAATCTAATTAATAAAATAATAAAAAACACCAATCTCCTCTACTATAAATACCACAAAAAAAGACCTATTCCCCTCACACTTTCCATGTATTTAATTATTCCCAATTTATTCCCAATACTCTTCCCATGAATCTCCCCCATGTCCAGGTAAATTTTTTCTACTAAAGAAAATTAAACCCTATTTTTTTATAGAGGATCGTATAGTGGAGGAGATCAAGTGGTAACATCCTATTTCAGTTTATATTAATTTATGATATTTTATTTTATCTTCTTATCCACTCGTAACCAAGTTTTATCCATGTGAAATTATAACTCCATTATATTATATATATAATTTTTTTAATTCTCTTGATTGATGACCCATCATCATAACCCTTCTACTCTGCCTTTTGTTCCGAAAATGGAAACATTGTTCTTGAGTTTTCGATTCACCACCTTCCTGGACGATGATTTTTCATTTTATAATACCACATTAATGGATGGTCATAAAACAAGTATAATGGTAAAAATATATTTCATAAATTTATATTTAAAATAATTTAATTTTCTAGATCCAATATATATACATAATATTAATTAATAAAACCAAACTAGTGCGTGATGGTAGAAAAATTCCAAAAAAATTTAATCAATCATCATTATCATTTTATATAATGAATCATCATGATATCTAGAAAAAAATGTTAAATATGACTGTAAAATATTGTACATATTCTTTGTTGAAATATAATTTAAATTCTATAGAACTATTATAATTTTACATGATCATTCATACATTTGTACAAGGGAACCAATAATGAAAAACAAGGAAACAAAAACTTCTAAATAGGGAAAATGAATCTTATAACTATTCAAAATGTCCAAAAATAATATAATATAATTATAATAAATCAAATATATATTTAATATCTTATATATTAAATTATTCATTAGTATAATATAATTATCTTGGACATTACGTGCAAGTGTATATAACTTTTAGACATATTGTATTAGTATTTTCATCACACTTTTATTTCGGTGAGATTTTTCTTATTCACCACCTAAATCATATATTTTTTTAATTTATAATTACATTTTTTAAAATATCATGAATATATAAATATTCATGGTATTCAATGTTATATTTCATTATTATTAATTTATTTTTCAAATTATTTGATTGGTTGTTAAATCTCATGGGTTTCTTCTCGAACAACTATTTTTTTCCTTTAGGATATGTATTCTCTCTCGTTAACCTATCGAAAATCCAAATTACTATTATTTAATACCCCATAATTCTATGTTTATGTTCCAATGATATATATCTATCCCAATTATTCTGTTATTTGATTGGAAAATCATATTTTATAATGTTACTTTTTCAATTCCTCTTGATAAGCAAGACAAATTTGATGGAAATTCCCAATTTCATACACTTTTTCAACTACCGACAATTATATTTTTTATGAAACCAATATTTTTTAAAAAACTTTATTATTTAATGAAAAATATCTTATTTCATATCTAGTTTTTTGAAACAATTTTTCCTTTAACCTTTTTAAGGACTCTTTTACATTTTCCCTTCAACCATACTAAAGTAGATCATTTTTAAGGATTCATAAACACTATTTTTACATATTTTCACTTCATCGTAATGAATTTATATGAATTTTATTTTTTTCATTCATTAAATACATATTCATTCCAATTATGAGAAATATAAATACTTTTAATCACATTTTTAATATAAATAATAATGAATTTCTAAATATCTAGTCATTCCAATATGAAAGGGTATTTATCTCAATAATCTAATAATTATTATATTATATTATATTCATCCATTTCAATGTCCAATGATTAATATTATTATTAATTGAGGTTTGTCTCTTATGTTACAATATAATAAATTTTATTTAATAGTTTATGAATATTTTTTGGAATGTACTATATTGATACTAAACATCGTACTACTCTCGATGGTTTATGGTTATGTTTATTACTTGGGTATATTTTTTAAATTTCATTTTTTAGTTTAGATATGAATATTTACGTAGACTATGATCCACCAATTTCATATTATGATTTCATTAGACATAGTAGGTTACATGTGGGGCTTACTATATCCCATCGATTAATCAGTAATTCTCATGAGAATACCCAATCTAGGTTTATACCTATTAATGTTTGGTATCTATGCCAAATTCATGATGTTATGTTTATGATGTCAACATTATGAATATTTTTATTATTATATTATTAATTTACAACTGATGTGTTTATTTTCATAGTTGAAAATACCTGGGTTAGTTTCATTATCATGGGATTATTTATATGGAAATATTTATTCAGATATTCTCACTTCTATAAGATGATCAAGATTATATTTTAATGGTAGGTCATTTAGTAATTCACCATCCTTTTTTATTTATGTTTATGATAGATTCTGTTTTATTCCATACCATTACATATCATTTATTCTCACCCCTTTCATATGTTTTACATTTCATAAATTTTCCATTATTAATATTATGATTGACATATAGGGATAATCATGGAGATTTGGGAATTTTCCAAATGAGTTTCTATGTCTTATTTATTTTAAAGTTGAATTTTAAAACATTAGTTCGTATATATTTTTCTATGTCCCCTAAACTATTAGATCCTTCGTTCTTAGATGTGATGTTGGGAAATTTATGTTGATAATATCTAACATTTTGTAAATAAAATGTATAACATTTTATTAAAATGAACTTTCATAATTTCAAAATCAAATTTAATAATTATCGTTTTCTTTTATTCAACATAATGACATGTGTTGATGATATGAGTAATGTAAATAACATCTAATAAATATTGTAAGGTTCCACCAAATGGAGATATCAAAGAATTATTATATAAGTGGTCAAGAATGATAAATGATGATGAAACCATATTAGAAGGTTTTTTCATGGAAGATGTTGTATTTGATAAAGGAATACCTTTGGGAAATGTTTTTTTGGTAATTTTATGTCCTTGATGAGGCATATATATAAATTTTAGGAACACTGGTTCCGATGTAGTCAAATTTAAAAAAATACCAAAGTCCAGATCCATATAAGAGTGGTCCATGTAAAGAGAATCACAACTGAAACACTATTTTAGGTGCCCAACAACCATTGTTACTAACATAAGGGGACCCATGTATGCAGACTCATATATAATGATCAACGTATTTGGATTCAATGCGCAGTGAATTATTTAAATAGATTCATATTTGAATCATCTAGAAAAATGGATAATCATGTATGTCCATCCACATATGAGGATTTGTGTATAGATATCCACATATGGTTATATATTTATGTTGATTCACATAGGTAAATAAATTAACTCATATGTTCTATTTTGTTGATATTTAACGATTCAAATGTTTTAAATAAAGTTTCGATTTAAATATAATGAAGATTATTCACTGTCAACTGGTTTAATGGAATATAATGAATAAATGGGGGAATTTAAACATCACATTATCCAATATATATAGAAATATCTAATGGAATAGTTTTTTTGTTCAAATATTAAAGAGATTATTGATGATGAGCCTTCATCTAAATTAATAGGAATATTTAAATACAGTGGAACAATGATAGTAATAAGAAAATTATTTCTGATATTTTAGAAAATATTTAGTATTAATGAATATTTGATTTCAATGTTTCATATTTTGTAAACATATTAATCGATATCTGAGTTTTTCACAAATGAATTCCATTCACAATATGATATTTTTATAATTCATTTCTCGTTTAAAATGATTTTTTAAATTTAAAAAACATATGATCTTTATATAAAATTAAAAAAAGAGGATTGAATTTAAAATAAGTTAAATAATGACAAGAAATCGGTCTTAAGAAGGGTGATAAAATTCCCATTAATAAAATAGGTATTTGTAATATTTGATAAAAATGAAAATTGTACTATTTTTTACATTAATTAATAAGTCTCCAAATTAATATATTGGTAATGGGAAGAAAACACTAAGGTATAAATAATTAGAGACTATTGGTTATACATTCTAGTATTATAATGAAAAAAATAAGTAAAAATATTGATTTATGGACTGAATTTGTGTATAATACTCTATATAATATATTTCATATAGAAAAATTGGTTGATATAGTTTCTAAAAAATTATTTATTATATAGAAACAACAGTTGAAAATAATAGAACAAGAAAAATACGATGTAATATCATAATGAAATGGAATAAATTGTTATATATTTGAAGAACATGAATTTCAATATTTTTTTCAAGGGGGTGATAGCATTAAATCACATGATGTGTTTTGTGGGAGGTGAAAAAATATTGGTACAAAATCAATTGATTTTCTAATAATCCCACAATGTCAATAGAAAACTCAAAAAATTATAATGGTTTTAACAAGTGATATATTTAGCACCAGAGATCATGTTTAGAATGAAATATCCATAATGGAGGTAAAAATAGTTTCCCTATTACCAAATACTTCTTATATAAATAAAAATAAATGTGTGATGATTTCACCAAAACCCAGGGCTATAATGGAAATAGGGAACGAGATGTGATGAAATTATTAACTGAGATACTCTTATTTATAAAAAATATGTTCTACCAAATTCCCTTATATTTTATGTTTCATTTTTGAGCATTTATTATGTGGAATTAATGGTGAAGAAAGACCTAATAAGAAGAACTAATAATGAAAAGTCTATTGAAATAATATTTCTTTATATGTTTTTTGTCACCATCTTTATATGAATTATCAGTTCGTATTGTTAATACTATTTGATTTAAATATCAACCACATTGAAATGAATATGGATATAATCACTTTATAGGGATTTTCTATAGATAGTCATCATGATGTTCATAATTCATTCAAATATGAAATTAATTAAGGAAATTGAAATTGGGTCATTGTTGATGTACAATTTCTTACTATCTCATTCCAGGTTTATAAAGAATAAGTTCATTTTCAAAGGTGGAGAAAATAATTTAATCAATGATAAGAAAATGATTAATCTTAAGGATTACTCATGGATTATTTGGGGAAAAATTATATGTGTAGCTAAATTATTATAATTTTTGTATTGATATGAGTGATGGATCATATACTATTATTACAATTAAAAATAATGTAATCATTTGGTCGAACATGCTTTCATCTAGGAAATATTTTTACAGCCTTGTAAGAAGTTATGATAAATTATATCAGATATTTCAATTTTATATTTATCAATGTACATATTGTATGTCTAAATAAAACCCCATTGTTTTCATCATTATTAATTTATTATTTTTACCTTGAGTGGGCTTATTAATAAAACATTACATATGTATAAATAGATACCATTCTCTTCTATAAAAATTATTTTCATTATAAATAAGGATGATTGATGAAAATTAAAAAAAAATAAATGGGAATGAATTAAATGATAATGAATGATGAAAAATAATTACATCCAATATTGGAATATCATTTTATGAAATCTACTTACAGTATAGACAAAGGAGGTGAGTGTTGGACCCACATATTAATTATGTTTTATCTATTTTCAATAAGGGTAAAAGTTATTAATGGGAATTTATTATGTAAATATATTGAGATATTGTTACTTGTTTGTTTATTTGAAGTACCTAATCATATTGATATGAATCTAAAGTAACCATCTTAAATATAACTATATCGATAGAGTATCTTATGTACTAAAATATTTTCTCTATAATTCATTATGTATATATATTAGGTTCTTGGAGAATAATTACATAAAAACACACAAAAAAACACCATAAAAATAGGTTGGATTGGTTGTCTCTAGACCCCCTAAATAAAGCTGATAAACCACCCATAAAAACCTATTTAGTTAGTACATCTCTCATAGGCCTAGTGGGAATAAATCGCACTATATGTACTGAAATCCCTGTACACTATCACGCCTATATGATTCATCTTTCATCATCTGATATGTTTAATTCATGCAAGGTTGATGTCTACACCACCGGCTACCTACATCATCTGCATCCACACCTGCATTTTACTGAATATTATATACAACCACATTGATTGATCATTGAACCTTCTAAATGACATTAAAGAGGCTTTACTCTTTGGGTATAGTCTCATTGGAACAGTGTAACAATTAATGTCGGAAATTTATTGAGATGTAATTAATACAATGAGATTGAAGCCAATATACTCACATCAAGGAAAATGTGGATGAAGGCATGAGTTTTTAATTCTATTATTCATATTGAAATTAATAGGGAGGGTTCTATTAGTTTATGTGCTAAATCTGTTGAAGTGAATTTGATGAGCAAATGTAGGTTCTTTTATTATGTAAATTTTGAGATCCATCTACTTGAAATTGAACATCAATATAATATTTTATATAATAGTTCTTAAAAATTTCAACTGGTCGTGAATAAATTAGAGTTGAATTTGAGATAACATATTTATAAGATACATCCTTGTGGCTATAAATTAGAGTTGAATTTGAGATAACATATTTAGATGAAGATGGAATCTTATGTAATTTTTTTTGTTTTTTTATTCGTGTTAAATGTAAATGAAGTGATATATATAAATTCTATATTATTTATTGAATTTTATAAGAATAACACTAAAGGGTTGATTAAAGAGAAATTATACTCATGTAAAATCACAATAATAGGGAAATGAAATTGTCCAGTGAGTGATTTAAATTGAATCTAATATGTATGATGAAGGAATATGTTTAGATGAATTTTTGATAATATTTTAATCCATTGAAAGGGTTTGGTGATGAGTCAAAACTGATTTTATATGAAATGAATGATATATAGAAATTTTCTATGTTTAAACCCACTTAATTATTGTTTATATTAATGAATTCACAATTTAGCTTCTATATAAAGGGATCAAAACTAAATTGATCAATGAAAATGGATCAATTCAATGTGATGTTCATAAAGGAATCCATGTATGAGTATTTAAAATATGTAAATAATTTTGTGTGTATTTAAAAGATAATAATTAACATAAGGGGATCGAAAAATATGGAGAACCATATATAGGGATTCATGTATGTCGATAAAAATATTGGAATCAATGTAAGGGGTTTCACATATGTCTATAAATTCACTCCAATTTCCTACATTGATGATGTTTTTTATGGAATCATATTTTCATAAAAATTTGATTATTTAAATTATTTATGATTATGAAATAGTCTACAAATAATATAAATATCATAATAGGATTTAAATTCATTATTTTTTGATTTTTTTAAGTATAAAACATATATTTATGTTGTGTGAAAAGGATTATTTTTAACACACTACTAATTTGTTTTCTATAACCGAAAAAATATTTTCCATGTCAAAATATTCAGTAAATTAAGCTTAAAGAATTGTAATTGAACATTAAAGAGATATTTGAAGTTAGTTCTTTTTCTGGATGAAGATGAGAATTTAAATAGAAAAGATGATGGGGAAAGAAAAGAAATTAAACTCCTAGTTTTTATAATGTTTTAAATACATAACATTATATAAATTCATATATTCATTTTCATGTGGTTTGTTACTTATAAATATATAATGATAATTTAAATAAGGGTATATATATTAATGTTTGTCTGTTTCATATTTTTAAAGCCAATGAGAAAAGTAGTATTCTATTGTGTGTTTATAATATATATTCTAAAAGAGGAAAAAATGGTGTAGCTATTATACAAAATACGCATGTAAGAATTCCTATATTCCAAAGAAAATATAAATAGGGTTCTAGTAATGAAAGAAAATTATTAATGTTATATACAAAATTAGAAGATTAAAAATGATAAGATTAATGATAACACAATGATATTATTTATCCAATTTTTCTATGGTTGGACATATTTATTAAAATGGATTGATGATGCTAGAAAATATAATTTATTTGTTCTATAATTATAACTATATATGAGAAAACACATTGATTTATAAATTTGATTCATTCTTGAAGATTATTTCATAGTAAGGAAGGAAATACGATTATTTATTTCATGAGAAGGCTAACGTAGAGTTGTTAATGAAATTTCATTGCGAACATGTGTTACCCCAAGATATTTTATGAACGATATATTTTTAAATTAATTTAAATTTATTGATATATTTTATTACATGGAATGAAATGTTTATATTTCTATACACAAAACACCAATTTTATCTTTTTTCTAAAAGGAAAACTGATATGACCTAAATAAATCAAAAGGTATAACAAGTCGAAATGTGGGAAGAGTACCTTTATCATGGTTGAAAATCAAAACAAAATCTTCTAAAATAGTATAGTAGAGGATGTCGGTACCTTCATTTACTAATTTATTAGAAAGGATTTCTGTAAGTAGATTCGCCTCACGATACATGTGAGTGATCATGTATGTCATCGAGGCAAGTATTTTTAGGCATTTTATTTATTTATTCATATACCTCTAGGAAAGATGATATTGATTATTCCAAATAGCTTGGAAAATATTGGCCAAATAACACTCGAACCACAACTTGTTCTAGATATTAATCTGAGCATGATCAACTACTTTTATAAGAGCATGCATTTTATCTTCAATTGTAGTGGCTTCTCCATAAGGACCAGATTCGCCTCTAAGGAAGTCTCCATTATGATCACTGAAGTCAAAGCCATACCCAGCTGGGTTGGGGTTTCCATTTGAAGTGCCATATGAATTATATTTAATCCAGTCAATTAAAGGAGGATTCCAGAAAACATCAATGCTGGAAAGGGGTTTGGGAAAATTACCTTTAACGTGAAGTTGGTCTAAAATGATAAGATCAATAACTGAATTGGAGAATCTGCCTTTATGTTGGAAGTGTGTATTCTGAACTGTAAGGAGGATCTTTTGAATTGTAGAGTAGTGAATAATGATTTTCTCTCCATGTAGAGCCTTGTTTCTTTTTTTCCATATGATTTGAAAAAATTCGGCACAAGAAACAAGGAAAATAATTTGTACCTGGTTGGAGAACTGAATTTAAAAGATCACATGCACCCATTAGGTAATGTTCCTATTTTCAATCTGATGCAACTCAATGCAATTGAAAATATAATTCCATAGTGAAGAAGAAGTATTACATGAGATAAATAGGTGATTAACACCCTGATGATGTTATAGTCAAAGGGGTCATCTGGAACAAATGGATATACCCACCCGTTGGAGGTTCTCCTCAAGGGGGTGTCTACCAATGTGAAGCCTCCAAAGAAGAGTGATTCGGAAAGGAATCAACCATCGTTTTGTAAAATTATCCATGAACGTTATGTCACCTTGGGTGAGATGGTTGCATAATGCTTTGGAATTTAAATGATCATTCGTAGAAGGTTCACAAATAAGAATATCATTATCTTCTAGAAAATCATAGTTTTAAACTCTTTGGGAAATGTTATTGGGGAGAAGATGTTATGTTTCCAATTACTACTTGATAGAGGATTTTAGGTCCAGATTGGAATTAGTAGCATAAATTTGATCGATCAGGAGATTCTAGACCAATTTTTGTTCCAAATGTTAAGAGAAGAGCAAGAATTAACATACCATGTGGCATTATTGTTTATATGTTGGATGATTTTTTTAAGTCTTGACTATATGGAGGATTGCAGATAGGTGATATTTCCATTAACAAGGATTTTAAAAAACCGACCTCTGAGAAATCATAACGAATTATTATTTTTGATTTATAAGATGGAAGATGAATTTGGAAAGAAGAGACTGATTTAAATTTTTTAGGTATTTAATTCCTAGGCCTCCTTTTGAGAGGGGTAATCAATAGATTTTCCAAGAGACATTGATAAATTTTTTTTCAATCATGTTATCGTGCCACACAATGTTTCTCATCACAGTGTTCTGGATTTTAATAACAGTGGAAGGCCAAGAGTAGACCATGAATGAGTATAAAAGTTTAGCTATGACCACATGTTTAACAAGGAAGATGTAGCCTGCCATTTAGAGGGTTTTACCTTTCCAGGAAGAGAGAAACATTATGATATTTCTGGTAGCATCAACAAAGTAGGAGGCTCTTATTCTTCCAAGAAAAAGTGGTACACCTAGGTAATTGAAAAGAAAACTACCAGCTTGGATACCCATGTAATTTATAAGGCCATGTTTTATAGTGTTAGAAATTTTTTTACCAAAGAAAATAAAGTGTTTATTCAAATTGATTTCATGACCAGAGACCTAATCATAGTGACGAAGAAAATTTTTAAGGTTTTGGATATTCTTTTTCTGACATTGAGTGAAAATGGTGATGTCATTAGAAATGAGAAGATGAGAGGGAATGATACACCTCTGGAGTCTTTGATAGTAAGAAGCTCACCCATAGATACCATTTGGGTGACCATACTACTGAGATAATCCTCAGTAATTTCAATGATAATGGATGAGAGTGGATCACCCTATTTGACACCCCTGGATCAATTGAAGTACCCTTCTGGGGACCCATTAATAGGAATAGAGATATGAGCCAAGATAATAAAATCATTAACCCACTGTATGGACTTGTTGAAGAATCCAAACTCAAGAAGAATTCAACATATAAAGTTCATGTCCATAGTATCGAAGTCCTTTATAATGTCCTGTTTGAGGAAAATATTTCCTCCAATAGTAGTTTCCCACACAATATTGACACACTCAGATGTAGTGAGGAGGCAATCTTGAATTTCCACATTTGATATAACTGAACTGATTCTATGAGATAATATCCTTGTAAATATCAGCTTTCCAGATATCCAGTATCTTGGAGATGATCTTATTGATGGTATTGACCTTAGAAACATGTTTGAATTGTGAAAGTTCATTGGCATTGTCAACCTTATGTATGAGAGTTAAAAATTGAGAATTGAAAAAATGACAAATAGAACTATCTTTGAAAAAATGCTTAACGTACATACAAACATCAGTTGGATCACATTCTAGTGAGAATGAAAGAAGTGACTCATGAAACCGTCTGGACCTAGAGAGCTATCTGTATTAAGGATAAAGATACAATTTTACATTTCACAATCAAGGGGAGTTTCAATAAAAATAAAATTATCCTCATTGGTGAGTAATATAAGAATAATTCCATGTTTTATTTGATCAGTTTCTTCAACTGTGTTAAAATGGTTCATGTAATAAAACAAAGTGTGATTAGTAAGGATATGCATAGTATAAAGAATGTTATTGACATCCTGGAGGAGAGAGAAAGGCCTGTTATTTTTTATTACCCTCTTTAGGGTATTAAAAAACATTGTATTATAGTCACCATTATTCATCCACTACACCTTAATTAGATTTTTCTTTATATTATCCCTATGATTAATCTTGTTAAAAATATTATAGGTTATTTGATTATCTTTTGAAGGGTCTCTATTGAAATCATCATGAGTATTTGACTGCTACAATGCATGCATGTAGTTTCCCAAAGTGTCAATCTACTGATCTATAATGGAAGAAATCTGCTTTCACTATAGTTTTATGTTTATTTGGAGGATTTTTACATTGATAATGAAATCTAGAGGATTATTTTCTTGGTTGTTGGAAGTCCAAGAGTCACTAAAAATAAGAGACCGATCATAAATAGAGGACCAAGAATTATTAAATCAAATGGGGATATGGAGCGAATCATTTTTATTAATCAAAGTAGTCAGGATAGGGTGGTGGTCATAATTATGTTTGGATAAGGTGAAATAAGAAATATGATTCCATAAAGAAAGAGTTTTTTCATTTCTAAAGGAACAATCAATTTCTCTATCCCTCATCCCACTAAGATTTCTATGATACCATGTGTATTTGGATCCAGTTAGATTAAATTGAAACAGATTATATGATACAATACATGAATTGAAATCTCTCATAGAGATGGAACTATGCACATGACCATGTTTTTCAACTCCATTTTGGATGGAGTTGAAATCACCCATGTGGATCCACAGGTCCTTGATTCAAGTGGATAAGATCTGTATTTGATCCCAGAGATCTCATTGAGTGATTTAGTAATTAGAGGCCTAAAAAAGGATCAAAAATAACATCCTTAAAATAAGATAAGCTACATGTGATTATTTTCTCATCGGTCTTGACAACCAATGTTTGGTCGATAATATTGTGGGCAATCACACATATTCTATCTTTGGATATGGTTTCTTGAACAAGACAGAGAAGAGTGTAACCATTTTTTTCAAGCGTATTTCGATTACTAAGATAGTTTGTTTTAGGTTCTGATATTCCAAAAATGATAGGTTTATGTTTATTAATGATGATATTGAGGGGACCAAGAGTCCTAGGGTTGGCAAGTCCCTGTAAGTTCCAGAATGATTTTTTAACATTTATTAAGAGTGTGATAAGTACCTCCGTTTTCTTTTCATTTTGATCTTCTAAAATCTGGCATAACATTACTATTAAAAGAAGTATATTTGGTTATAGTGTTTCAGTTACTATTAGACTTGGGTTATCCACTCTATCAACTGATTTGGAGTTTGGTTGGACAAAAATAGGAGACTGGGTCCCTTTTTATTCCTGAACTAGGGCATTAAAAGCTAGGTGAGGTACATTGTGTTGAATATTAACTATGGAAGTGTTATTCAGATCAATCACATTATTTGATAACTTATTTAATATAATATCTAAGATGGATTCCTTAGAGTGGAGATCAAGAAGGATAGCAAACATATCATCATCCTCTCTTGTTTGAAAGGATTCCATTTCTTCTATGGTATTGTCTGTTCTAGTAGATTTATCGCCTAAGAGAGGCTATCTACCATTATGAAGGTTCCCCTCATCAACTATATCCGCCCATTTTTGGATGGTTCTATCTTGTGAATATGATGTGATTGTTTGTGCTATTTCTTTAGAGGATTTCTTGACATACACTTTAGTTCTCACTGGGATACTTTTTTGGACTGCTCTAGGGGATGTAGGAATAGATTTGGAATATTTTGGAATACCATACCGTTATCTAAATCATGGACAATTATTCGACAGTGTTTTCAAAATCTATGTGTCATTTCGAATTAAAATGAGATATCAATTATGTGACCATTAGCATCAAGAGAAACGCGGTCCGAGGGAGGGAGTTCTAAGTCAATTTCAAACAAGAGTCGAGAAAATAAACCCAGATCCCCACCAATGGTACGTTGATCAATTTTAAGGGGATTCTGTATTCCCGAGGAAATATCGTTATGAATTTTTAGATGCCAGTAGGTCTATGGTAGGCCATGAATTCTAGCGTATACATGTGCTAGAGATTTATTTTGAGTAAATTGGTTAAATATTCGATTCCAATGTGATAATCCTAAAAAGCTAGGTTTTAGATTTAACGAACCTCTTTTCCAAATGGAAATGTAATCTTCATTTTTTTGTAAGATAATTGTAATGTAGCCCTTACAGATTGGTATCATTCGCCAGGTTGAGATGTTCCAGCAATGAAATATTCAATCATTGAGAGTCGAATTTCTCCACAATTTCTCTCCACTTTCGTATGTGATTTGACCGAGCACTATGTATTTCCAGTAGTAAAGGAACTGATTAATTGCATCATGGTGCATGATAACTGTGATCTCACCTTCTCCCGATATATTGATTATCGGAGATTGAATAACACTTCCAACAGATATAGGGTCCCCGTTTAAGGCTTCTACAAAAGAAATTTCATTACAGAGGGGTAGTACATTTGCTTTAGCTATCTCATTTTCTTGAGATTTTATTGGGAATGATCTCTCCCACTATGGATTGAAGGAATCCATGAGGTTTACATATTATTGTAGTAGTAGGAACCCCTCTTCGCTGTCAAGGGAGAAGAGTTTGTCATCGCATCATCATGGCTCACCGATTTTATCTTCTGTTGTATGAAACATCAAATTTCTTTGACTAATTCTATTACACACAATACCGAGTTTTAACATACAAGAATTTAATATTAACAATATTACATTAAATATTATTTTTCACTTATAAATTAGAATTTAAACTATTAATGAGATTAAAATAATTATTAAAATATTGTTTACGTATTTTTATAAAATGATTTCAGTGTCTACATAATAATAATAAACAAAAAGAAAACTATTCTAATATAAAGTTTGTGTTCTTTTGATAACCTATTTTTTTTAAATGAGGTTTTATCATAATAAATACAACTAATAATGATTACTTAAATATAATAATGAAATATAAATTTTATATACAATTATTTTAAATACATCCAATAATTTTTATTGGATTTTGATAAAATAAATAAAATTTTATACATAAAAATATATATATTCCTATAAGGAATTTTTTACCCTTTTAATGGTGTACATTTTTTTTAAAAAAAATGTTAATTTTATTAATATTATTTGAATAAATAAAATTAAATTTTTTATGAAGAATTTAATAATTTAATTTCTAGATTTTTTTTAAATTTATTACAATGTTTTATTTATTTATGAATAGGGAAAAATACTAAATTTTAATTGAGAGTGGAATCATCATTGAAATAGTTTATAAGATAAATTATATTTTAAATTCATTTAAATGTAACATTATTAAAATTAGAAATCTGTTATTCATATAGTAGTCAATGTAATCAATTACATATTGATTTTGGAAATAATTACATAGTATAAATTTGTAAATTTTGAACTTCAAAACCTCATATCTTATTTTGTCCATGGGATTAATTTTATATTCATTTATACCACATATATTAATTGAATTTGAAAAAATAGATTTAATATTTTCAATAATAATAATTTATGATTTATAATATGGTCGACATTGTTTTTTCCCATGAATATGAGTGAGAGAAATTTAAATTAATTGTAGTTATTAATGTAAAAATTAGTTTACTTAGTGGTCAAATATTAATATGAAGTGGGAGAAAGACATAGAAACATGTAAAAAACTTATATATATAATTTCTCTAACAATATACCCAATTGGATCAAATATTGTACATTATATAAGGCATGTTATTTTTAGGATACCTCCTTATAGTTTTTTTTTGTAATCTATATAAACGTCACTCCTCTATTATAAATGGCAATTCACACTCCCTCATTATACACACCAAAAAATACATGTGTATTATGAAAATTATTCATATGAAACTCCCAAAATCCATCTTTTCATAATAAAATCCTCTCATTTTTCTGAAATAAATCCACGGATGTCCTTTTCAAAAAATTTAAATGAGTAAAATGAAGACGAGGTAATGTTCAGCAACAATAACATTATTTTACTTGATTCTTGACAATGTAAATTATTTTTTGTATTATTTTTATCTAATATCCTTAGTATATTAAATATAAGTTTATGTTTTTTAAGGTTTATACATAAAAATTCACACACATACATCAACTGGGGTAGGCAACCATGTTTTGTTTGTACGACGGACTACCGCCTTACGAACCGATGTTGTTTATTATTCCATCACCAGACATAAAGGACGAAAATAATAACATAAATACTAGTTCTATATGATATAAATGATATTTATAATGTAATTTATCGTTTTGGTTTATTATTAAACTTATACCGTCGTGATTTTCATTTTTTAGGAGTACTACAAGATTATTTGTAGGGGTTTTGACTACATCCTCCTCAAAGTGATGTGATACATTCAAACATTACATGAAATTTATAATTTATGGATTTGATAAAAATAAATGATATTCAAACAAAATATATGATATAATATAAATTGTAATATTTATGGAAATATAATTTATAATTTTCTATATACCTTTCCACGCACTGAAAATGTGATATCATTGTGTACAGATGTGTAGACTAATGCCACATTGAAGGGATGTGATTATTATGTTTCCATACCAACAAAAAAATGTGATTTTTATAAATATATATTGTTAAATTAATTGGTATTTATTATATAATTATTTTTTCAAAAATATAAATGTTACTTACCTTCTTCACATTATGATTGTGGAAAAATGGGAATGTTACTCATGCCAATGTAAGACCTATAGTTTCCATGATTATAACGTTTGTTCGTTATTTACAACCATATTCATTAATTGGTTAAAATATATTTATTTAGATATTAATTTTATGATTTTTTGATGATTTTTTTCTTTATAATTTTAAATAATTACCCCCATGACTATTTTTAATATGCCAACTTTGTTTTTGAAAAATAATCTAGATATGGTCAAAACACTTAAGGTAATATTAATTGTTTATAAAGTAGTAAGGTAATTTTTATATGTGAATAAAATTGATAAAAACCTGAAAAAGGTTTTGAAGCACAAAAATAATTAACATAATTTTTTTAAAAAATAAAGACAAACATGGCAAGTCGGACTCAAGGTAAGAAGCTTTGTCTCAATATTCTTTAATTGAATTATATTTTGATGTTATAAACCATAGTTATTTATTTAAGTATATATATATATATATGTTACCATTAACTTGTAATATCATGACTTTAATTTTTTGTATGTTTTTAAATGTTTTATTAATTTTTATCCCTTAATGGGGATTATAATTTATATATGTCAAAGTGGTATGTGATACATTTATTTAAGATTCTCTTTTTAAATGTTTCATGATTAGATTCAAAAATATTTTCATCCATGTCAATATTATTTTTAATATATATTATATTTATTATTATATATATAAATTGTCTAAAAATGATATTTTATGTCTATGTTGGATTAAAATCATTGGTTTTCCAAAAGGGGTATTTTAATATATTCTATACGGATCATTTAACATTAATTACTAATGGCCAATGGAATGTTATTTTTTATGTATATAGCGATATAAAATTCTAACCTAATGGACAATTATTTTATGTTTGGATTAATATAAAATATTTCATGTGTATGAAATAAAAATGAAACCCCACATACCCATTTATGGTTATTGTTTATTGAAAATTTATTTTTAGAATGTATTTTTTATTTCAATAACATGAAATGTTTTCTTGTTAGTGAAAATCAAATTTTATGAAGGGAATGTTTAAAATGGAATTATTTTACATGTTATAATTATTATAGTAAATTGACCTTTACATTTCATACATAAACATTAAATACAATTTTGAAAATACATAAAATATTATAGGAACATATGCCCAAAGACTCTACTAGTCCAGTGCCTTTAGAAAAATGAAAACATAATCAATGGTACATAATTGAGCTATACTATCTATCAATAGATTATTCAGGACTATATCCCTTCTTAGGAACATTAATCATAACCCATATATTAATATCCTTGGGACGGAAACAAAAAATGGGGTGTTCTCAAATTCTCAGTAAGGGTAAACAACAGAGATATGTAAGAATAATCATGAGCATAAGTGTATGAGAACATGGTAATGAAGAAAAAATATCATACCATTCAAATAAAAAACAATATACATGAATCCTATAATAAATCATAGATGTTCAAATGACAGGAATCATAAGGAAATAAAGAACATTGTCCATGAAATACAAACACAAGAACAAAACATGGAAATGTGGAAAACACAAAATCATTTATTTCAATTTTCATAGTTGCCAACACATCAATTACAAGACCATCATAGTAGTATTGGATCACTCTCAATACCATCTTAGTAGTCATGGTTCACCCCCATTAACACATAGATGCATGATTTCACTTCTTATACGTTCTTGGTAGTAATGATTTACTCCCATGTCAATATTTGTAGCTTGAGTTCACTCTTCATACCATATTGGTATTCATGGTTCTCTCTGATAGCCATTATAATTGTCAAGGTTTACTACTAATACCATCATAGTAAATTTCATGAGAAATAAATGTTTTCTAATTCATTAGAGGGAGATATAGGTCCCAACTATCACATAATATAATCATACATACTTTTACCCCAAAATCAAAATAATAATAATATAATAACCCCTAAAATGATATGGGTATCATAATCCATTATTCATATTATCACCTATAGCAATTAATATATGTTTCATAATTATTTAATCAAAAGAAAAAAACATGAAATCAAAATTTATTTCATAAACATATAACCCATGATAGAAAAATGTGTCTCATAAATAACATGACATTAAGACTAACCATTCAGATAAAGAATATGAATAGAAACATTATATATTTTTCTATAAAGGTATATGTAACATCAATATATTCCATCTTAAATGGAAAATAAATTTGAAATATCATTCAAAAAACATTTCTTGGGGAAAATATCCTTTATTCTTTGAAAATGAATTTTTAATTCATAAATACATTTTTAAAAAATTGTTATAAAATACCATGAAAACTAATAAATAATACTAGAAACCAATTTAAAACCCTTTTTCATTAACAAATAAAGAATAATATGAAAAAAAAATTTAAAACATTTTTTATTTAAACAACTTTAAAAACCATAAAATAAATCTTCAAATTGTTTTGAAAACAATTTCATTGAAAATACATTAAAAAAATATGAATGAATGTATAAAACATTTTTGAAAACAATTTTAGTGAAAATAAATTGAAAAAATAAAAATAATAGTTTAAATTTATTTTGAAAACAATTTAATTTAAAATTAAATGAAAAAATATAATGAAATCATTAAAATTATTTGAAAAAAAGTTCTTCGAAAATGAAATTTAATATTTTTAAAGAAATCATGAATATGTTTTGAAAACTATGTATTTTTTAAATAATAAATAAATTATATACAGAATCATGATAATTTTTCGATAATATTTTTACTTGAATGTTTTGAATGAAGCTCAAAAAATTCTTCAATACCTTTTTCCATTATTAATTATAAAATTTGATTGAAAAATATTTTAAACCATTTTCCATAAAAATAAATTTACAACATATAAAGAAATTTTAAATAATATTTGAAAACAATTTCAATGAAATGTAATGTTAAAAAAATTTAATCATAATTTACGTTTTATACAAAAAAAAGAATACTTACAGAAACGACATCATGTAAATTCATACATGTCTTATGAGGTTGAATGCACATTCCCTTTTCAAGGTAAAAAGATATATAAATTTCTTGCTCAGAAATAGAAAACATGATTTCGTTGAAAACACTAGTAAAATAAAAAAAGGGTAAAATTTAATATAAATGATTGAAGGGGAATAATATAATATTATTTGATAACCAATTTTTAATTCATAGTTTTGATGGAATGCAAATTTCTCACTGAAGAGAGGGTAAAGTCATGTTTTCTAAAAAAATTTAAATATAATATGTTCCAATGTGTAGATGATGGTACCAAAACTATAATATATTATGAAAAATAGGAGGATATGAATGTTTCTGAGTTTTCAGGTAATATGGATCATAATAATTCATCTTTGGAATCAGAATCCTAAAAAATTTCCATCAACGATGAGATTGTTTCACTAAACATCTTATCACATGGTAACTTTGAATCAAAAACATCAGGTAACAAAATGAATTTATATAAAATTTTAAATATAATTAAATTAATTATATTTAATATATAAAATGTTAAATATATTATATAAAACATATATCAAAATATATGTTCATAAAATGACATGTTTCCCAATGAAAAGAAAAGAGTTAAATTTACTATACTAATTTGGTGACTTTTGGAACATAAATCATAAGAAATAATGATCATATAATGGATATATAAATTCCCATAAAATTAGGAATATGAAAAATATAATACATTCATTTGTGTTATATACATCACATTAGTGAAATTAGCGGTTAACATTGAATGTAGATCATGAATATAAAAAGGTAAGATGAAATTCTCTTACACATGTCTTGACTATCATATTACTCATTGAAATATCACAAATAATAAATACTTGTTTATTATTCATATATCCCAGGACTATATTCTTATATATATTAGCATATATGGATTCATTATGACTTTATATTACTTTCCTGATTACAGTTCCATGTTAAGGTTTTGTGTTGGGTAATATTCTATTTATTTAGATATGTTTCATTATTTATCATATCACTAGTCCTTATAATTATATCATGACTTACATAATGTAACATGTGATTTAAATATCATTTATATTTGTTATATTTTTATTATAATCATCTATATAATATATAATTATGGAAAGGAATAAACCGTCCATGGATATGGAAAACCTTATATATGCATGAACACTCTTTTGATTTAATAGTTTTCCTAAAATAATTACAGTAAATTTCATATAAAAATATATATCAATATTTAATTAGTATTATTATATCATATACATTATATAAGATAACTAAATCAATCATTAATTCATTCCATGTAATGTGTGATCAAATCACATAGCTTTGAGGGTATAGTAGTCCACAATTCTTGAAACCAAATTATCGTATTTATACAAAACATAATGTCTAATGATATGTGTTAATAAAGAATTGAATTTTATTAAATACATATAAAACACAATATATGTCATACATAAACATCATTTCCTTCATAATTATCCCCATGATAGGTGGTATGAAATAATAAATAATCCTCATTTGCTAAGGAAACAGTTTTCCATACAAATAAACAATATATTAATTTCCAATTTTTTTGAGGTGTGGCTAATTATATGTCAAATAAATTAACATAAAACATTCTATCATATATAAGATATTAGTTTTCTATAAATTAATGGAGTAAAGAGTGTTTTTCCTGTGGATAAAAAAAATATAAAAAACATTCTTGAGAGAATTTGTTACCTCTTAGTTCGGTAAATTTGTTTGGTTTGTCAAAAGTGTCATACATGGATGATTAATATAAGGAAAAAGCCTTAAACATTACTTAATCTTGATTAATTTCAAGAATTTACATTGAGGATCTTTTCAGGTTTAGAGTTTTAGAGAGTTATATCATAAATCATGCTTTACATTCCACATTTAAACAAAGTGGTTACATTAAAGGGAATATTCAAAATTACCATCAAAGGAAACATATTTAAAATAAAACATGGATTCAATTTTGACACTTCCTTGAAATTATCATCACATCATGAACCTTTCCCTCGACCAGTGAAAAACATTTCAAAAACATGGGATGAGTATAAAAATCTTAGTAAGTTATATAAATATACATAAAGAATACCTTAGTCCATGTATACATAAGAATCATTGAAAACATACGTTACCAATAAACACAAGAACATTAACATACCTCATGAAATCATAAAGTTTATGAATAACTCAAAGAAAAGATAAGACATAAAGGTAACATGAGGCATTCATAACATTCGTACATATTGAATAACCCTCACGGTTACGTTTGGAATACCCATCACAGTATATTCACTAAATCTCTTCGGAGAAACCTTAGAGTTTAACTCCTTCACATAAAAAAATGCATTGAGGAGCTATCAAGGGCTCACCCACCCTTAGTTTATCATGGAACCACCCATCTTCATAAACAATTCCCATGAAATATAACATATTCGTATAACATAAAACATGTATAAATGAAACATAACATTTCCACATTTCAATCACAAGATATCAAAAAAACATAGATATAATAAAAAAATTTCAAAACCATTTTCAATACCAAAATAAAAGAAAAGTAATTAATGGTATTTATTTTTCATTTAAAAAATTTTATGGCATGTAGAGGAAGCCAAAACTCAAATAATGGTTACAGCGGTAGAGAAGTCGTTGTCGCCGCATACGCAACACAAAACATTCCCATTTTTCATTTAGTAAAACGCATCATATAAAAATATTACTTTTTTATAAAAGTAAATATCAAGGGGGGTTTATACACCATATAAAATAATGTTGTGTATAAAACAAAATATTCCTCAATGAAAGAAGATTGAGACGAAGTTCCTTACATCATATCCGACTTGACTCGATCATTCTTTAATTTTCTGAATAATAAACTAGAGTTAATTTATACTTTTTTAAGAACATTTTTAATGTTCATTATTCATTTTATATCACTTATTACCATTTTATGAACATTATGTAATTATTTAAGTTAATAACGGTCGTTTGGTCGATCATTGGTACTTGAGTCAAAAATATACTTTTAATAATTACAATTTGTTGAAGTGGTAAAATATCCACTTTATCCAGAATTATTTACATGATGTAGATATCATATATATCATATATATCCAGTATATACATGCATTTATAATATTACCTAACATTTAGAGATAATAAATGAAATGCAACATTAATGGAGATGGTAAGCCATACGTCCCCATGAATGCTACTTTCATTTCTATTTCGTATCTAATGGATTGAAATAATAATTATATCAAATTATATTATATTTCCATTATAATATCATATATAATATCATTAAATCCATGCTTTATATATCTCACATATGTAATTAACGATTCAAATCACATTGAGGGGGCGGTAGTCCGCACTTCCTAAAATGAAATTATCACGTTTACCGATAATGGAAACTATAAAGGTATGCCATAAATGAAAAATAAAGTCATTGGGAAACATAAACATAATATATATAATATATAAATATAGTGACATATTAATTTACACCATGAATGGTGTTAAATGAATATTGAACAATCATCGTTTCGTGAGGTAGTAATTCACCACTCACAGAAACCGAATGTTCTTTAACCATTAGACAGAAGTGTGTGTTAGTGAAAATAAAATCCTTATCATAAAAACATCCTAGTATATTTAATATACTGGTGTTTTTTCTAAAGAACAATATAAAAAGATTTTAGGGGGTTGGAGAAGAAAAATAAAACAATAGAACATGAGTGAAGACATTACCTCTAAATCGGGTAACTCCCTTTGGTTTGAAAAAAAATGTTTCTTGAAAATATTTTTGCCTAAGGTAAGGCTTCTAGGTTGAATAGAGGGTTTTGGAGAGATAAAAAGAGCAGAGTTTTTCCAATCCAATGGCTTTAGAGGTGTGGGAAAAGGTGGGTAGAGTTGCAGGCCTTTTATAAGAGAGAGGAGGGGCACTCATGGAAATTCATGAAATGTTACTCTATTATAAAATGAGATTCGGATTTTAAAGGTCCCATAATGTAATACATTGAGGATATCGTGATAAGGGTTCGATATCCTCCTATACAATAGGTTTTTGAGAAGTGTATGTCTTATATTTTACATTATATTTTCATTTAATTTAAATCGGTCATTAAGGTGGTAATCACTACATCAACATGGTGTCATTAAGATATTTATTTATATAATGTCTAAAAATTATAATAAAACACCATGATGTAGGAAGTATTTTTATCTTTACAATGAATATTTTTAGTTTAAGAGATCATTTATGTAGACAAAATTAAAATTTTTTTATTTACGTGTTACATACTTTTGTTATATTTTCCTTTCTTTAAAAATAATAAGATAAAATGTGACTATCACACAAAATTGATTCCATGGGGTCCCAAAGTTGGTACAAGGAATCCCATGGTCGTCCATGACACAACTAGCAGCATTAGGAAACATTTTGGGGTCATTTTATATTATTATTATTTTATTTTATTACCCATAACTACCTGATTACTATTTCATCTTGATAATTAAAGATAATTACCGTCGTTACTATTCATAATGCCAAAAAACAAAAGATTATTAATTACATAATTTGAAAATTATGATTCCAAATATGGAATCCAATTTACCAAATTCCAATCATAGAAATTTTAGTCATTAATTTAGAAATAATTCTTGTTGTCAAATAAAATAGCTGGTTTTTTAGAAACAATATCTATCAAAAGAATGAAACTTGTTCATGCACAAGTACAAAGTGAAATTAATTAAAATGACAAAAATTAGATTAAATGGTATAACTATATTCTAATTAAACATTAAAAACAATTAAAAGGAAAAATTATCTATATATTTAAATTAGATGAAAAAGAAGTTTTGAAGTAAAATGCAGTATTTTTCACTATTCATTAAAAAATGAACACTGTCAGAAAAATACCAATAATTTTTTCAAAGTAAATTTCAATGTCCCAATCCTAAAGAATAAGTTTAGTTTAACAAATAGAGCTTATAAAATTTTCAAAAGTTAGATTTAAAAATGGTTCTCCATCAACATGTGGTAAAAAAATATTTTAAAAAATATTAGAGTATTCTATGCTTAAGATTGGATTTATTTTCATTTTAAGCCTCTAAAATAATATCCAATTTTTAAATAGACATAGATATGAAAATCCATAATTATTTACTTACATGGGATGTTACATCCTTCCCCCATTTATAAAATTATGTCCCCACAATTTATTTACTTATCTAATGTGTGGAAGTATTTATCCCTCATTGCATTTTTGAATTCCCATGTTGCCTCTTCAATCATGTGTTTTTTCCCCAAAACCATTACTCAATGAATCAAATTATTATGAAATATTTCTTCCCTGTGATCATGAATATGGACTGTTTGTTCCTCATAAGATAGGTTATCTTCCAGCTAAACTACCACTAGACTCAAGACATGAGATGGATCTTGCATGTACTTACTTAACATTGAAACATGAAAAACATTGTGTAACTATGATAAACTCAGAGGTAAAGAAACTCGGTATGAAACTGATCCAAATCTTTCCAGAATTTCATATGGTCCAATGAACCTTGGACTTATCTTTCTTTTCTTACCAAACCACATCACACTTTTCCATAGTGAATCTTTGAGAAAGACAAGATCACCTACCTCAAAAGAGAGATCTTTCCTTCTATTGTTGGCATAACATTTCTTCCTACTTTGAGCTGTTATCATGTGTTTCTTTATCAGATGAACTTTTTCTGCCAACTCTTCTACCAATTCTAGTCCCATCAACTTCCTTTCACCCACTTCAACCCAAAACATTGGAGTTCGACACCACTTCCCATATATTGCCACAAATGTTTCCATCTGTATAATGGAATGAAAACTGTTATTATAAAAAACTCAACCAAAGAAATATTTTGGTCCCAAATTCCCTGATAAATCATCGAAAAAGAATGTAACATGTCCTCCAAATTCTGAATTGTCCATTTTGATTGCCTATCTGATTGAGGATGAAAATCTGTACTAAAATTTAATTCAGTACCTAATGACTTCTGATGGCATTTCCAAAAGTTAGAAGTAAACATGGGATCATGATCAGATACAATATATAGGGGAACTCAATGTAACCTGACTACCTCTTTAAGATACAAATATGAAAGTTGATATAGTGAAATATTATCTCATATAGCAAGGAAATGAGCAGATTTAGTCAAGCGATCAACAATAACCTAGATCACATTATTACCTCGAGGTGTTTTTGGCAACCCCACAATGAAGTCCAAGGATATATTCTCCCATTTCAACTTTGGCACTGGTAATGGCTGAATCATCCCTTTGGGTAATTGCCGCTCTGTTTTAACATGTTGAAAATTCAAACACATCACAGTAAAATCTGCAATATCCCTTTTCATTCCATCCCACCAGCAATACTCTTGAAGATCTCTATACATCATAGTACTGCTAGAATGAACTCAAAATGGAGAACTATGAGCATCACATAACAACTCCCTCTTGAACTGTGAATCCCAAGGCACATACAATCTCTTCCCAAATCTAAAAACACAATCATTATCAATGTTTAATTCAAGTAACATACCCTTTTAAACCAGCTCTACCTTTTTCTGCAACTCACTGTCTTGCTTCTGAGCATGACTAATTCTATCCGATAGAGAAGATTTCACTAACACCTAAACCAAAACAGAAGAACTTCATGCACCAAAAAAATCAATGCCAAGTATCATCAAATCCTTAACCAAAGGATCATGTTCCAAACATACATGGTTAATAAAGCATCACTTATTCATCTAAAAGTGTCAGCCACTTTATTTTCTTTTCCCGGATGGTAATGAATTGTATAATCATAATCCTTGATTAATTCTATCCATCTCATCTTTCTCATGTAATTATTTTTGAGTGAATATATATTTTAAACATTTTTGATCTGTATATATTTCACACTTTACACTATACAATTGATGCCTCCAAAATTTTAAAGCGAAAACAACAGCAGCTAATTACAAATTATGTGTTAGGTAATTTACCTCATGAGTTTTCAACAAACGTGAAGCATACGCAATTACCTGATCATTCTGTATTAGGATGCAACCAATTCCTTTAAATGAGGTATCACTGCAGATAACATACTCACCATTCCTGGATGGTAGTGCCAAAACTAGAGCATTCACAAATCATCTTTTCAACTCCTGAAAACAATCATCGCATTCCTTTGTCCAAGTAATCTTAACACCCTTCTGAGTTATCTTAGTCATTAGACTAGAAAACCATTAATTTTTTTAACAAACATTCAATAATATCCTTCCAAACCAAGAAAACTACAAATCTCAGTTACATTTGTGGGTCTTGACCTTTCTTCAACAACCATTGTTTTTGTAGGATCAATAGATATTCCATCTTTAGAAACAATGCGAACAAGGAATGAAATTTATTGCAACCAAAACTCACACTTTCTGAATTTCCCATTCATTTAATTTTATTTTATGGTTTGATAAATAAACCTTAAATGAATTTCATGCTCATCTTTACTTTTAGAAAACACCAAAATATCATCATGAAAACCACCACAAACTTAATCAAGAACACATGGAAAATTCAATTCTTAATGTCCATGAATAAGGCAGGTGCATTGGTTATCCCAAAAAGAATTACTACAAATTCATAATGGCCATATATTGTACGAAACGCAGTCTTTGGAATATCATATTCCTTTACATTCAACTGATGGTACCCTGATCTAAGGGCAATCATTGAAAAATACTGAGCTCCCTAGAGTTGATCAATCAAATCATCGATATGAGGTGAGGGATATTTGTTCTTAATAGTGATTTTGTTCAAGGCTCTACAATAAATGAAAAGTCTCATTGAGCCATCTTTCTTTTTAACAAATAACACATGGGCACACCATGGTGATGTTTGAGGTCGAATGAAACATTTATCTAACAAATCATTCAATTTCTCCTTCAACTCTAAATGTTCAATTTGAGCCATTCGATAAGGGGGTTTTGAAATTGTCTTAGCATTAAGAATTACGTAAATAGGAAATTAAAATTCTTCACCTGGTATTATGCCAGGAAACTCATCAGGAAAAACATCAGGATACTCATTTACCACTAGCACATCATTAATCTGAACAGTTCCTTTGTTTTCAACAATATGTGAAAGGTAACCATAATTTCCATATTTTACAAGTTTCTCATCCTCTTGATGTGTTATCAATATTAAGGGTTCATTATTGTACACAAACTGAATGTATTTCTGAAAATAAACTTCTTTATCTCTACAATAAATCTTATCATTGTAAATAGAGAGCCAATCCATACCTAGGATAACATTAAATTCTACTAGTGGTAAAAAAATAAGGTTTTCACATAGTTTCATTCAACAGATAAGAATAGGAAGATTCTTTTAAAAAAAAATTACATCAATGTTTCCCCCACGTGTGTTTACCACAAGTTCAGGAGTCATTTCTTGAGATGGAATTCCTAATTTACTATCACTTTTTTCAGATATGAAAGAATGTGTAGCCCCCGAATCAAACAACACATTGGCATAATCTGAAAAAACAAACAATGTACCTGATACCACTTCATTTGATGGCCCAATATCTGATGAAGTAGTTGCAAAGGATTTCACCAAACCTTTCAGCTTGTAGTCTAACAGCTTCTCATCATTTGACCTCTTTGTCGAGCACTCGTTTTCATAATGACCCATATCAGTGTACTTAAAACTTTTCACTAACTATAAATCAAATTTCATCTTAACATCACCCTAATATTTTTTAGTGAAATAACGAGCCTTATGTCCCATCCTACCACATCGGTATCACTTTACATAATTTAAATGAAATTCTCCAGCATCCTTTTTACCCCATTTATCACAAACAAAAACATAGTTTTCTTAACATCAGACCTTTTTTAAGGATTCTTTCCTTTCTCCTGCCACCTCGGTCTCTTCTTCTGTTGGTTGTTATAGAACACTTGATCATCGATAAACTCCATGTCCACCTTCCCAGCACATCGAACAAGCTTTTCATAAATCGTAATCTCTCAAGAAGCTAAATCCCTTCTATATTTTGGCATTAATCCTAAGTAAAAACGATTGATTTTACTATTAAGGTCCGAGATATAATTTAGAGCATACCCTACCAATCGATTGAACTTTTCATCATAAGCAGCGACAGATTTGTCCTCTAGCCTCAATTCTAAGAGTTTATTTCCATCCTAAGTCGAACATGCTTTGGAAAATATTTCTCAAAAAAACATACTTTTGAATTCATCCCAGTCAAGAGAATCAATCTCATCAGTCTCCCTGATATTTTTAACCATCGACCACCACTGATCTGCTTCACCCTCCAAACGGTAAACAACAAGTCTAACCGTTTGATTGTCTGAACACCCCATGACATCGAAAATATTTTCTAGTGCTTTAATCCAACCTTCATCTAGAACATGGTTAGATGATCTTTTGAATGATGTGGGATGTTTCCTCATGAAATTTTCCACCGTTGACATATTCCTATGTGGTTGATCTGACTGATCTCTTGCATGTATACCACCACTGTTTATTGCTTAAGTCAACTGTTCTATTACTGAAACAAACTATTCAGTTCCAATTCCGACCATCTCAGGATGCTTACTCAAAAAGTCATTTCCTTATACATTCCTTCCTAGCACTTCTTCCCTATTTCCTCTATAGAAAACCATTCTGAACAAAGAAGTCTTACATGAAGCAACATGGTAATCTTTAAATGCTATATTATTTCTATTTGAGCATAAAAAATATTTTGGATAATAATTTAATATAATTCCAAATCCAAAAGTTATCTAAACCTTCCTATGATACATACTATAAGGCCCCAGCATTAAACATTACTTAATACTGAGTTATTACAAGAATGAACATTGAGGATCTTTTCAGGTTTAGATTTTTAGAGAATTAGATCATCAATCATGCATTACATTCCACATTTATACAAGGTGGTTACATAAAAGATAATATTCCATTTTCACATCAATGGAAACATATTTAAAATAAAACATGGATTCTTTCATGACACTTACTCGGCATTATCAACACATCATGTACTGTTCCCTTGACCTGTGAAAAACATTTCAAAAACATGGGATGAGCATAAAAAGCTTAGTAAGGGATAAAAAAATATATAAATAAAACCTTAGTCCCTGTATACATAAGAATAATTTAAAACATACTTTACTCATAAACATATACACTTTAACAAACCTCATGAAATCATAATGTTTATGAATAAATCATAGAAAACAGAAGACATAACGGTAACTTGATGCATTCATAACATTCTTATATAGGGAGTAACCCTCACAGTTTCGTTTGGAATACCCATCATAGTGTATTACATAAATCTCTTCAGTGAAACATTAGCGTTTTTCTCCTTCTTGTTACCCATGGAATTGGAGAGCTATCATGGGCTTACCCGCCCTTAGTTTATTATGGAACCACCCATCATCATAAACTATGCCCAAGAACCATAACAAAATCGTATCACGTAAAACATTCATAAAGGAAACATAACATTTAAACTTTTCAATCACAAGATATCAAAAACAAATTGATATAATCAAAACATTAGAAAAAACATTTTTAATACCAAAATAAAAGAAAAGTAAAACATTTTACTTTTTTCATTTAAAGATTGTTATGGCTTGTAGAGGAAGCCGAAACTCAGATAATGGTAACGGCGACGGAGAAGTTGTTGTCACCGCATATGTAAGACAAAACATTACCTTTTGTCAGTTAGTAAAATGCTTCATATAAAAAGATTACTTTTGAATAAAAGTAAAATTTAAAGGGGTTTATACACCGTATAATATAAAGTTTTTTATAAAACAAAATATTCCTCAATGAAAGGTGATTGAGATAAAGTTCCTTACCTCGTGTCTGAATTGACTCGATCGTTCTTTAATCTCTTGAATAATAAACTAAATTTAATTTCTAATTTCTTAAGAACCTTTTTCAAGTTAATTATTCCTTTTTTATCACTTATTACCATGTTCTAAACGTTATGTAATTATTTAAGATAATAACGGTCATTCTGTCAATCTTTGGTACTTGTGTCAAAAATAAACTTCTTATAATTACAATTTGTTCATGTGGTAAAATATCCATTATATCATGAATTATATTAATGATGTATATATCATTTATATCTAGTATATAAATGAATTTATAATATTACAAAACATTTAGAGGTATGAAATGAAATGCACCGTTCATGGAGACGGTAAGCCGTACGTACGCATGATCACTAATTTCATTTCTATTTCATATTTAATGGAATGAAATCATAATGATATCAAGGTATAATATATTTTCAGTATAATATAATATATAATATCATTAACTACATCCTTTATACATCACACATATTTCATTAATGATTCAAATCACTTTGAGGGGGCGGTAGTCCGCACTTCCTAAAATGAAATTACCGCGTTTACCCATAATGGTAATCATTGAGCTATGCCATAAATGAAAATTACAGAAGCATAAAGTAATCATAAACATAATATATATCATATATAAATATAGTGACATCTTAATTTCCACCATAAAAGGTGGTAATAGAAGATTGAACAATCATCATTTCGTGAGGCAGTAATTCGCCACTCACAGAAATAGTATGTTCTTTAACCATTAGATGGAAGTGTGTGTAACTGTAAATCAAATCATTCTCATAAAAACATCCTAGTACATTGAAGATAATGGTGTTGTTACATAAAAAAGGAATAAAAATAGTTTAGGGGATTGGATAAGCAAAATAAAACAAAATTACATAAGAGAATACATTACCTTTAAATAAGGTAACTCCCATTGGTTTGAACCAAAAGGGTTTTTTGAAAAGATGTCTGCCTAAGTTAAGGCTTCTAATATGAAGAGAGGTATGTGGAGAGATAAAATGTGCAGAGTTTATTGGATCCAATGGCTTGAGAGGGGTGGGTAATTGGGTAGAGGTGGGGGACTTTTATAAGAGGGAGGAGGGGAACTCTTGGAAAGTCCTGAAATGTTACTTTATTGTAAAATGAGTTTCAGATTTTAAAGGTCCCAAAATGAAATATTTAAGGGATAAGGTGATAATGGTTATATATCCACCCATACAATAGGTTTTTGACAAGTCTATGTCTTATATTTTACATTATCTTCTCATTCTATTTAAATCGTTCATTAATGAGGTAATCACTACATCATCATGGTGTAATATATAAATTTATTTATTTAATGTATAAAATTTATAAAAAAATACCATGATGTAGGAAATCATTTTACCTTTCCAATTACTATTTATAGTTAAAGAGATCATTTATGTAGACAAAATTAAGATTGTTTACTTAGGTGTTACATACTTTTTTTATAATTTCCTCTCTTCAAAAATAAAATGATAAAATGTCACTATCACACAAAATGTGATTCCATGGGGTCCCAAAGTCGGCATAAGGCATCCCATGGTCGGCCATGACACAACCAGTTTCATTATGACACATTTTGGGGTCATTTTATATTATTATGATATTATTTTATTACCCTTAACTACCTGATTACTAACTAATCACGATAAGTAAAGATTATTACCGTCATTACTATTTATAATGTCCAAAAACAAAAAAGTATTAATTAAATAATTTGGAGCGTATGATTCAAAATATAGAATCCACTTTACCAAATTCCAAACATAGAAATTATAGTAATTAATTTAAAAATATTTCCCATTGTCTAAACAAATAGCAGGTTTTCTAGAAACAATATCTATCAAAAGATTGACACTTGTTTATGCACAATTAAAAAGTGAAATTAATTAAAATGACCAACATTGGATTTAAAGATAAAAAAATATTCTAATTAAACTTTAAAAATAATTATAAGGATCATCTATTCATATAATTAAATTAGATTAAAAAGCTGGTTTGAAGTAAAATGCAGTATTTTTCACCAATCATTAAAAAAATGAACATTGTCAGAAAAATACCAAAAATTTATCCAAAGTAAATTTCAATGTCATAATACAAATGAGTAAATTTATTTTGACAAATAGATTTTATAAAATTTCCCAATTTTTTATTTAAAAATGGTTCTCCATTAAATGGTGGTAAAACAATCTTTTAAAAATTATTAGAGTATTCTATGCATCAGATTGGATTTATTCTCATTTTAAGCCTCTAAAACACTATCTAATTAATAAATAGAGATAGAAATGAAAATCAATAATTCTTTACATACTTGGGATGATACAATTTATTCCCAAGGGATAGATCCTAGGAGAAAGGTATACATTTTGGTAAGAGGAATGGGCATATCATGGCTGAACCAATGTTGTATAAGAGGAGTGCAGAAGGGGGATAGTTTGTGGACTTTTATATGTAAGGGAAAGGAAACACATGATAATTTTTAAAACAGGTTTTTGTGCCCATTTTTTTACCTTAAAAATTCCTAGATATCCAAAAAAATAAATATTTGAGTGTGAATAATCCCTTAATATCCAAAAAATTGATGTCAGACAAGTATATTGTTCATCTTGGGTATTAAATATAATTTCTTGTACTTTTTTAACCTTATTTACCTCTTAATTAATTTGAAACATTTTAATCACACTCACTAATATTTTATGTTGAAAACAAATAATATCTAATTATAAAATATAAATTATTTTGATTCATAATATAAAATCCATTTTCAGAAAAACTAATAACATAAGCGGTAAAAAAAAATTAAAAATAATCCCACTAACGAGATGACACTGGAGGTTTTAAAGTAAAAACATCAAAACGTATTTTATGTTTTTATACACAATATCAAATTGAAATTTATTCTAATGGACTAAATTATATAAATTTCTAAAATTATTATACAAATAATGTTTCCAAAAAAAATTTGTATATTACTTGACCTTGTTAAAGAATTATATGAACACGGTTTTTTTAATTAATATTCAGTATTTATAACTGGTCATTAAAAAATGAAACCATACAAAAAATTTCCTAAATTTTAACTGAACATAATTTTTATGTTTATTAGTAATTTTTTAATTTAATTAAAACCAATTAAATATATAGAATATCCAAAAGTTGAATTTATAATGTGTTCTCTATTAAAAGGATTTACAGCTACCTCTATAAAAATATAGGGTTTTAAGAATAATATTTGGTTTTTTATTTCCTCATATCTATAAAATATATTTTATGATTAAAAATATATTTTTCTGAATACATAACATACAAATCTTATTATTATCATTCACTATTAGTAATTAATTTTGATAGTAAATATAATTCTTTTTTTACATTTAAATTGTCTTTTATAAAGTCATTCATTTTATATTTATTAGATTATTATATTTTTTTATAATTATTTGGTAGTCGATGAAATCAAATTTATTTATTCATAATTAAGTAAATTATATAATATTCAATTTAACGATGATGTTGTATCCTATTAAATAATATTTTTTTCATAATAAATTATTGTTCAGCAACACTCATTCTATCATGTTATGTAATCCATAAATTAAAATATGTCTTGCATCTAATGTAAACTAATTTTTTTTCTATATAGGTCAATCTGACATTTATGTTTCATATTGTGTTTGATCAAATTTCTATTCCATATAATGTATTCCTGACACAATGCTTTAATTTATAATAAATTATTTTATATTTTTAGTGGAATAAAATATATTATTGAGATCAAATTAATTCAAAAAATATATTTCAAAAACCCTTAGAGGAGTAACATTTTACCTCCCTTAATATTAAAGTAATCCTTAAAATTCATATGTTTTATCAATGATTTATTTCTTGAATGTTTCATTCATATAATCCAACATCAAGAAAATTAATATCAAAACATCCATTAAAATGTGAATTTTGGAACCATAACGGTCACCCAATATAACTGAAAATTCAATTCCCACATAGAAGAAAATATATGGGAAGTGAAAAATTGGATGTGGAAGTGAAATCTTAGAATCATGTTCTTATAGAGAGCTATAGATAACATGTTCAAGGCAAAGTAAACAATCACCAAGGTATAAATCTATGATGAGTTAAGGAACCATCAGATTCATAAAAAACAAACACACTGGGAAAAAAAATTTGGCTTCAATATCCTTTTTCCTAAAGTTACAAAATTTTCATCAAAATATATTCTTTCATGATTTCAGGACAATGTCACGCTTTACTATTCATTATTCCGTATAACATAATTCACTAAAAAGGAAGGTGTCTTTTTCATTCCTGAAGTAATAACTGATCATGAGATCCATGATATTCCATCCCATTTTTCCTCAGATATAATAAATATAACAAAATTATAATAGGCTACCCAATGTGAATAAATCCTCATTTATAGAGATAACACTTTAATAATATAAATATCATCTGATGTTTAACTTAGACATCCCATAAATGTTTAACCGTATAAACCTTATGAAATATGCATATTAAAATATTTTGAAAGTATGTCAGGAAATGAGATTAAAATTGAACCCCCAAATATCACAATTTAATAATTATTTTCACATTACATATATTTTAATACCCTTATTATATTGTCCCATGATACATGGTAACACCCATACTTACCATAAATCATTTTGCATAATATTTCTTCTTCCATATTCTAATAGTTACTGAATATATTTTTTAAATCTGAGATGTTTGAAACTTAATCATTATTCACATAGAGAACTATATAAATAATCCATTCTAGTGTAATCTATAACATCTAATTTACTTATTCATATCTATCATATCCTTATCTGAGCTTCATTATCTCAATGTATGATATTAATTTAGGGTTATCTTCCCCAAATGAAAACAAAACATTTCCATGAAATATAATTTTTATGTCTTCATACCCATTGAACATGTCATTTTCAATCCTTAATGAAAAATTATACTAAAAAAATATATATGTCATGATTGAATGAAAATAGCCATTGAAATTAAAAACATAAGTACTTAGGTAATCCAAGCTTATTCAAAAAACATTACACATGAAAAATCATGGTAATCCTTAGTATTACATTATTAGAATATGAAATATGAATAATTTTTGTGG
Organism: Viscum album; assembly: GCA_963277665.1. NCBI lineage: Eukaryota > Viridiplantae > Streptophyta > Magnoliopsida > Santalales > Viscaceae > Viscum > Viscum album. The sequence continues at coordinate 61,293,723 of OY728165.1, read as the reverse complement.
TTCATCAACCTCAATCTAATCATTCATCTTATATTTAATGTAAACCATCCTAGAATAACCTCAAATACAAATTACAAGTTGTATTTAGTCTCATTATCTTCAGATATATAACCAATACTCATACTACCATCCTAATTTTCATTATTTGATATCCACATGTGAAAACGAATCCAATAAATCATATACATTCAAATTATGAAATAATAAATGTTAACCACATTTGTTCTCATTTTATCTATTGAAGCAAAATATAAATTATACTATGAGACACATTTACATATCAAGATATCATATAATCCTGAAAAATTAATTATTGGGCAGGTAAAGTATGGATTATAAATATTTAATCAATAACACTATAAGATTTTCCAAGGATATTAATTTTAAATTAAATATATATCCTTCATGACTATTCATAAATATTTTGTTAATTCCCAAATAATATCACTATAGAGTGTCAATCTAGGATTGCTTCAAGGTTAATCTTCATGTAAGAGATTACCCTATGTTAGTACGAAGACATCTGTTTGGAGTTATTACCCCTGAAAACATATGTTCTAGATCTAAATCAACATGTATTATCTAGAAAAGGATAAATTTATAGGAATCCACCCACTTTTTCCTTTACCAAACATCTAGGTCTTTTTTTAAATGTTGATTCATCCAAATACTTATCATATGAAAGATCAGTAGACATATCCTTATTAATTTAAATAGGGATCTCACTAATGTTTTATTATCCCAGTTTTCAATGTTTTACTAAATCATTTCAAAAAATACTAACTATAGAGACCCCATATTTTCATACATTTACATTAAATATCATTTTTTAAATAGTTTAAACATTATGAAAACATATAGAAAAATAGTTTACTTGTCTAGTTCCATTGGAAGCATGGAAACCTAAACACTAGTACATAAATTAGGAACATCACCACCCGCTAGGTTCTTCATGACTATCACCCTTCATAGAAAAATCAATAATAATAAATATTTTCATAACCCTGCGATGGAAACCAAAAAGGGGGTGAGCTAAAATTCCTAGTGTGAGTAAATAAGGGAGATATTGAAGAATTATATTGAGCATAGGGGTATAAGAACATGATAATGAAAATAAAATATCATACCATACATATCAGATATCGTTTAAATGAATCATGGGATAAATAATAGAATGTCCTAAGAAATTTTTCATAATGAAACAAAAAAATTGGTTATGAAAACATAAATTTTGACCAAAACATGGAATTGTGGAATTAAAATTAGAATATAATATTATTACCATTGTAGCCAATGCATTTTTCCAATACCATGTTAGTAGTATGGGGTCACTCCCCATACCATCTTAACAGTCATTTTTCACATCCATGGTCATCTTAGAAGCACATGTACACTCCTCATACCATCTTGGTAGACATGTTTCACTCCCATGGATGTAATAATAGCTTTAGTTCAGTCCCCATACCATCTTGATAATTATAGTTCACTCCTATTTCCATTACAGTAGACAAGGATTACTCCCAAAACTCTCTTATTCTATATCATGCTATATAAACTGTTAACCATTTTATGGGAGTTTGATATACATCTGACCCATCTAATAATGAAATTATACATACTTGTGTCACAAAATTATAAACAATCATATCTTATCCCATGAAATGAATGGGGAATCATAAACATGTAATCATATCATATACAATGAAAAAAGATATATGTTTCATAATATTTTAATCAAAATCATATCCTGTGAAATACAAATGGATTTCAGAAACATATAACCCATTAATGAGAAATGGGTTTCACAAACACCTTTAAATTTAGAGTAACTATTTAGAGAAACAATTTTAATAGAACCATTGTATTATTTTCTAGAATGTTATGGGTAACATCAACAAATTTTATCAATGATGGAAAAAAATTAAATTATTTTTTCGAAAAAAATTTCTTCAGGAAAATATAATTTTTTTAAAAAAAATGGATTTTCAATGCATACAACCATTTGAAAATAGATTTTATATAAACAAATGTGAAAAATTATAAATATGACTTGAAATAATTTTGTGAAACAAATCATTTTAAATATATAGAATAATTTGAGCATCATTTGAAATATATCATTATCTGAAAACACCTTTAACAAATGAAAAAATCATAAAAATTTTTTGGATGACATTTAATTGAAGATAAATAGAAATATTATTTTGGAATACTAAAAAGGTTTTGAAAAAAAATTTAATTGAGAATAATTTGAAATCATATAAAGAAATATTAAAATTGTTTTGAAAAATATTTCACTAATTACACTTTGAAAATATATAATGTAATATTGAAAACATTTTTGAAATATTTTTCTTCGAAAATAACTTCTAAAAAATAGTAACGAAATAATGAAATCGGTTTGAAATCAACATCATTGAAAATAAAATTCAAAACATATTAAAAAATGTGGAATTTTTTTGAGATATTTTTTACTTTAAATCTAATGAAAAAAGCTCAAAAGGTTTTTTTAATCCATTTTCCTCGAATTCTTATAAATGTTGTTTGAAAAAATATAAAAACCATTTTCATTAATAAATACTTTTAAAAGCTATAATGAAATTATTATTTTTATTAAAATAATATCATCGAAAATTAATTTTAAAAGTTTTACTAAATATTGTATTAAAAAATATTCCAAGGAGTATTCATAGAAATGATGATGGGTAAATGCATACATGCCATATGATGTAAAAAAGAACGTTCCAATTTCATTGTAAAATGGTTAGAAAAAATCATTATTTAGAAAGAGATAAAAATATTCCTTTTAAAACACATATAATAAAAGTTAAAAAGTGATATTAAATATTTTATGATATTATTATAATATTTTTGGTATATTTTTTTAAAAAACTATGTATTGATGAACATTTATTTTTGACCAAAGAGCGGGTTAATTCCATATTTCTTAAAAATAAATTCCCAAATATCATATGTAAAAATGTGTGGAAAATTGGAAAATAATATTATTAAATAATGAATAACTAGAGTGTAAGAAAAATAATTAACATTCTTCAAATATAGATCATAACATTTCATCAATGGACCCATATCATAAAAAACCTCAATAAATGATGAGATTGTTTCAGTGAGCATGTTATAACATGGTAACACTGAATCATAAACATCACATAAGAAAATTATTTTACACGAAGAATAAAATATTAATAATTGAAGTATATTCATGATATGTCAAATCATGTACATACATAATATTTATATAAAAATATAGTTTCATAAATCACTATGAATCTCAAAGAAGGAAAATTGAGAAGAAATTAAATAATTGATTTTGTGACTTTGGGAACGTAAATCCAATTAAATAAAGATCATAAAACAGATATATAAATACTCATAAATTTTATAATAATACTCATATAATACCTTCATGTGTAGTATATACCCTGTGAAAAAGAAATGGGTTGTGAACTTGGAATGTACCAAACAAATATAAAAAATGAGATTATATTTTCATACCTTTTGTCTTGACTCTCATCATACTCATACAAACATCCAGTAAAATAAATATAAATTTATTATACATATCTCATAGAGCAATATTCATATATCTAAAACCATATATTATTTTATTAGGTGTTTATATTTCCATCTAGTTGACAATTCTATGTTAGGGTTATTCGTCAGGCAATATTTTCTTGGTTTTTCCCATATGTATTAATTTGTTATATCATTGGTACATATACTTATATCATGATTTTCATAATTGAAACAATAATATAATTATCTTTAATAATATGTATATTTTGATTATAATAAATTAATGAATATTTATGTATGAAATGAAATAAACCGTTTATGGAGACGTTAGGTTGTATGTACGCATGGACGTTGTTTCCGTTTAATAGACACATTTAAAGAAAGTATTTAAATTACACACACATATATATATGTTTATGTATCATTAATAAAGAATAATTATTTTATAATATATATCAAATAATTCTACTAAACCCATCCATAATACATTTAATGTAGTGTGTGAATGAATCACATCATTTTCTGGGTAAGTTAGTCCATACTTCCTCGAACAAAATTATAGTATTTATGGAAAATTAAAATTATAAATATATGCATTTTATGATATTTATAAATGTTTTTATAAAAAAAATTACACTATATAAAATATAGAAATTTTTTTCCATCTTAATTTTCACCATGAGTGGTGGTAATAATAAATAAATAATCATTGTTTTATTAGGCTGTAGTTCACCATACAGAAAAAGATATTGTTTATTACCCATTATATAGAGGTGTGAGTAAGTGTAGGTTGAACCATTAGAATAAATAAAATTCTAGAATATTGAATATAATTGTGTTTTTATCCAGTAACTGAATAAATATAAGGTTGGGGTGGAGAAAGAAAATAAAAGAAAATCAATTGAGAGAAGTTGTTACCTCTTAATAGGGTAACTATTTTTGGTTTTTGAAAAAAGTATCTCTTGGAATTCATTGCTATACAGGTGTGATTATATGATTATGGGATGAATATTTATAAGTGGATTAGGTAGATATACCTAGAACCTATTTTTTTAGAGGTATGAATAATTTGGATTGTTGGTGGTCATTTGTAGGGAAGGGAAATGAAAAACATGGAATTTTTTAAAACAATTTATGTGTAACAAATATTTTAGGTAAAAAAAGTAATAGGAAAAATTAATGGATGGTTAATGGGAGATTAATGGGCTGAAAGTGGGTGTTTGGGAAGTTAATAGGTCATTCTTTGTCTTATATTTATGGTTTTGTACTTTGGTAACCTAATTTTTCACTTTGTCATTATAATAAATTATTATCATATTCACTAAAATTCAGATTAAAAAAAATGTTGACATTATTTAAAATTATAAATAATTCTAACTCCAAATATGGAATCTATTTTTTCAAAAATCTAATAAATGAAGTGTCGTAAATTAATTTGAAAATAATACTGCGGACGAGATGACATTGTTATTTTTTAAATTATAAACATCCAAATGTTTTCTATGTATTTATAATAAATTTAAAATAAATAATTCTTCCAATACACTAAATTTGATTATATTATAAAAGTATTATTATTTAAACATAAAATTATATTAATATATAATTTATTTTTATAATTGAAATTGATGAAAATTCGGTTTTGAATTTAAATTCATTATGTTTAACTATTCAATAATAATTGTAACCTAACAGAAAAATATTAAAAATTTATCCTAAGATAATTATTTATGTTCTTATTTCAATGATATTTTATTTTTTCATATTAAACAGATTAATGTGATAATATTTGGAATTCAAATGGGTTCACCATTAAAATGAGGTAAAATTAACTTTATGAAAATATTGATTTTAATCATAAAATTGCGGTTTTTTTATCATATATTAATAAAATATATTGGATGATTATAAAAAATACTTATTTGGATATATAGAAAATGAATTTAACTAATATTCGTCACTATCAGTAATTAATTTATCTTATTAATATAAATAATCATTTTCATATAAAATATAATTTTATTAAATCAGCCCCTTTATATTCAATTGGATTCTGTTTTTTGAAAAAAATTATTAAGTAAAAAATGATTTTAAATATATAAATATATTAAGAATTTTTTTAGGTCCATAATATTTAATTTAATATCCATGTTATATCCTGTTAAATAATTATACTTTATTAACAATTTATTGTTCAGTAACACTTGGTCTTGCATGTTACATAAGCTATCATGGAAACTCAGTCATCTACATAACATAGGGTAACCTCGATGTTACATGTAGAAAAAGATAATGCATTTGTTTTAGGTAGTGAATGTTTAGAGTTCTGTTTTTTATAAAAAATCCATACATAGATATTTTATATCATCTAAAAAATTCTTAGTGTGGTGTTAAAAGAAAATTATAAATTGATTAAATTAATTCAAAAAATTATATTTCATAGAACCTCAGGGTGTTACATAAATAGTGATTTGACATTTTATGTGTTGTTTCATTATAAATTTTCTTTGGGTGGTTACATTATTAACCAATGATAGGTTGTTCTATAATGAACCAAGAATGGGTGAGTCCATGATAAACATATAATGACTTTTATAGAAGTTAGATATATAGTAATTCGATTTTTAGGAGTAACATGTATGGTAGTCTACCACACAACTATTATCATTATAATAATTAAAATTTTAATTATGTACAAAGATACATTATTATGTTACATATTATTTCTATGGGTTTTATGGTAATCGTGTGAATAAAAAATTGTAATAAATGAGATTGTTTTCAACAAAAAGTATTTATAACTTCATAATGGGGACAAGTATTAATTTATGATAATTTTTTCTTTAGTTTCCTGGTTTTCAAAGGAGAAATGGTTTTTCATCATTCTATATCCCTTATTGATATTTTTGTTATCATACAATGTTTTTACATGTTTTTAAGTGTATTTAACGATGTGTAAGAGAATGGAAGGATTAAAGTTGAATGTCTATATGATTTTTTATTAATGAAACAAATATTTTCAAAATGATTTTACTCTAGAAATTTTATTACTAATAAGAAGATTCAAATTTTTATTGTCACAGTTGTTGTATATGAGTTTTGGCCTAATTCTCCTAAAATCGAAACATGAAAAGATTATCAATGTGAAAGATATTAAATTATTGACTAACACTCTAGATTATTTAATGTTCAATTATGGGTTTTTATAGTTGGTATCAAATGATGGTAACGTGAAATTTATGGGATAATATTTTATTAATAGAATTCAATTTGATTATTTTTCTTTATGGGTAAGATAAAATGATATAGAATATTAATATTTTTATCTTTCCTTATCAAATGTATTTTTTTTCAAAAAAAATTCTAATGGAATCAAGGAAGATATAATTGGAATGAACCGTGTGTAAAATATCCTACCAAATAAATATCCAGATATAATTGGAATGAAATGTGCTAGCTAAAGGATAGATCAATACAGTAGGGACGATATTTCATGTCATAGTGTAGAGACAATGTTTTTTCCTTTAATACATTCCCATAATTATATATATATATTCATAAGGGTAGGCACTAAGATGACATGCACTTCTGAGGATTAGTCTTCCTACAATTAATTTTATGAAATATTGATTTTATTTTATACTACACACACATTTGATGTATGATAAATCTTAATTGTTTTCATAGATTAGAAATCTAAGGGCACGATTGTTTCATCATCATGGTGTTTACCCTGGGCGAGACATAAATTTTACTGGTGCAAGTATTTTGTTGAAAAATTCACCGAGCACATAACCATAAAAAACATAATTAATTTATTTTAATTTATTTTGGATATTATACTGATTAACTCTTGAATGGGGACTCATATTGGAAATCTAAGTCCATCATTGATTTTTTAAAGAACTGTTTTCTATAAAAAAACCAAAAGTCGGAGGGTGTAGGATGTTTGGATCACGCGATTGTTGGTGGGTGTAGTCATTCATATACCTTTTCCCTAATATATTGTAATAAATAGGTGATTCTAGGTATTTTCAAGGGTGGACTCATAACCCACCCGTAAGTAGAAATTCCTGTTTATCTTTCCTTTTTCGTCCATGGGAAGATCAATGAAGCATATTTGACGATGCTTTTCTAGGGCGTGTTCGTCAATAAACAATGGATCCAAATTGAGGTTGGATTATTTTCATCGCTTCTATATCTTCGATATCAATTCCTAATTGATAAATATATTTGTTGTTGATTTCTCCATCCTTGAAATTTAGATTTGATAGCCAAATTGAAATCTCCATAAACTGATCATATTTGGATCCATTTGGCTTGTTCTTCCACTGTTCTTCATTAAATCATTGCTATCATTAAGTTATGATAAAACAGTAACTCATCATTGAGAATGACATAGAACTCTGTATATCGTGGTCCAAGGATCTCAGATATATGTTCGTATCAAGTTTTAGGCATAATAGGAGGCACGATGGTCCACATATGGGACTGCCAGTGAGGCAGTGGATGGTGGTGGTGCATGACAGTGATTTCCTGTGGGAGGACATGGGGTGGCGATAGGTTCCACGATAGGCAGCTACAATGTTAATAAATGTGGTGTGGGGACGAGTCGGGCCGGGCCGAGACGTGTTAGGTAGGCCGGGGCAATGCGGTCTAGACTAGGGTCGAGATTGGGTCAAATTGAGGGTGACCATGTTAGTTCCCATTTCTAGTGGATTGTGGTGGTCAACATGGTTCCAAAATTGCTCGAGCTATTGTGGGTACACCTTCTGTGTGGCTGATCTACTGGCGGTCGACCGTGGAGACTGATCAACAACGTAAGTGGCATAAACGTGGTAGTCAATCCATTAAAGAACACTCTGTGTGCAAACAACCATAGCGGTAGAATGTGGTGACTGACCATAGTGGTATGTGGACTGACCGTGGTGTTAGATCCATGGTCAGTCATTTGAGGGACTCAATAGGTCATTGAGCAGTAGGTTTAAATACTAATAACTTGAGAATTGAGTTACCAATTGGCATGACGTCAATGGAAATAGGAGCCTATTTTTTTAATGACCTTTTGTGGGTGGTTTGGAAATTTAATATTTAGGACTGCAGCATGGCCCCCACAATGTATCATTTGGGAATATGGTAGTGAAAATAACACTTTTCACCGGTTGCCTAATTCACATGAGTAAACAACCTATAACGTGTCTATTTTCCCAAGATCAGAAAGTTGACCTTCGATGAAGCTTAAGATATATGATTCAAGGTGTTTTGAGAATGATTCTTATTGAAGAATTTTTCGATGATAGAGGTGGTCAGGAATTTTTATCAAAGATTTACAAGGGGAGCCCCACATTACAATAGGTCATGGGGCCTTAACGACCTGAGAGTGGAACCCCCCATAGGCTTGGGTGATTGTCCTCTATAATTACTACCTAGTGTAACCCTTTATAGGGTAGGGTTCATGACCTCTATGGACAAGAGTGAAACCTATTTTTGATACTAGGGCATGGTCCTCGATCATTAGTGTGGAATACCCTTGATTCAATAGGGATTAGGTCCTATATTTTACGTTTTCACCTTCTAACTATATAGATAAGTGGTGAGATGTGGTTTTATGTAAATTTTGACTCCCAAGAATGGGGAAAACTTTACCTTCTGAGACATTTCATTATGACGTGACATAAAACCATACGGGTTAGTTAGTGGTGCCTAATGGGGAGAGGATCATGATTTGGTAATTGTGCCCCTTTGACTTGTGTGTTTAGGGTAGACATGTGGGATGATACACATCATTGATTAATACTCATAAAACAATTGGGGAATCTTATTCATGGAATAGGCTATGAGATGTCGACCCCCTAACTCTCTAATTTTGTTTTCTTTTGACTGGGAATATATATATATATAAATATATATATATCATGTTTCTCACTCTCTTTTATTGGGGTCAAACTCACATATTTACCGTAAATTGTGATATCTATTACTTTACTCGCCATTTTATCAATTTATAATCCCTCATAATATTTTAAGGAGTCCAACTAGAAATTTTTATCCTCACCACTAAATGGTATTTTCACACAAAAACCAATACTTATGAGGATGATGTACATGTTGATTTTGACATATGAGGATATTAGGAATATAGTGTGCTTAGAGAGGATACAGGGGTTATAGATTAAGAAAAAAGAGGTGGGATCTCAATGTTATTTTAGCCTTTTTGATTCTTCTAGGCTGGGATACATTTATGGTTAGACAGATATTTTTCCACTATTTATTTCAGTTTACATTTACATTCTTGTACTGTTTATATGTCCATGCTTGTTTGGTTTAATTACACAAATTTAACTTCTTTTAATCCATTCCCAATGAAATTTTGATCTGAGTTGATTCATTATGTATGTACTGGTACATAGAAAATTACCTCCCTGAGATTTGTGTCCCTTGGGTGCTTCTGGCCACCCCTAGCTTATGGAGGAAAGATTAGGGTAGTTACGGCTCTGGGACTGGCATGGGTCAGGCCCTTCAAATATCCTATCATAGAATGTTCATTCCTTTGGAATTTGTTCATAAATTTCCAGGTAAAACAATTGTGTTGTATTAGGGTAAAAATTTCAAATTTTCTTGATTTTAAATCTTATTCTAGGGATTTAGTGATGGTGTGGGCGACCAACCTATTCATTTACCAGGACCATAATTACCCACTTGTCAACTAAGCATGCTGATACAATTGTTGCGGTGATTAATAGTACACCCATCTTATAGGAATGATTCATTTAGAGTTCTTATAGTGTAAGCTACCAATTTTTTATGATATATATATATATATATATATATTCTCATGAGACCCTAGAACTAATTGGCAATTTTCAAGATGCATCTAACATAACAGTTAGCCATGAGACCAGCTCCGGTTCGTAATGATGTACTTGTGATCGATGATGCCTCATTTTAGGGTCCATCATGTGATCTCCTTCCTCTATGTAGTCTGGTAGTAGAACCTCCACCAATTGTGGGACTGATAGACCTGGTAGATTTGGATGAGGATTCTCACGGGATAATCACACTCTGTGACATCTAACATCAAAGAATGCAAAGGCTCCTTTGAGAGCCAGATCCTAAGGTTGTAGATTAATGGCTAGAGTTAGTAGTCACTCTCTACAGGCTTGTTTGGACTATGAATGATTATATGGGGGATTTCAAAACCAGTAATTTCTATGGATCATATGGATGTTGGTGGAGGATGGAAACACATATGCATGATGAGAAAACAATCTCATAGGATTCCTTCAAAGAGATAGATTATGAGGAGTACTATCCTTCCTTCTTATGATAAATTTAGATTCTGGAGATTCTACATCTTCACTAGTGTGGGATGATAGTGGCATGGTAATCAGATAGGTTCAAGAATCTAACATTGTACCCTATGCATAGGATACATGATTGCTAATTCTAAGCATGAATGTTTGATAAATTAATCCACCGAGATATCTATTCCAGCATAGTAATCTTGTGTATCCCTACCTATTCCAACCTTAGAGTGCAGGCATTGGTAAAAGAGATATTTTTTCAGAGGAACCACAGTTAGCTAGGATTGGTAGTGGATACTGCATAGATGAGACGTCTGTGATAGTTAGCAAATATTAGATGACAAGTTATTAATGTAGGTCGCCTCCCCATTATCAGGCATTAGCATGTTGTTAGGTGGAACCATGACATAGAAGAGTACAAGAAAATACTGGGGATGTTAAGTGCTATTTTTTTGATATATGAGGTCATATGGGACCATGCTTTCAATCCATAAGTAATGAGCCTCCCAAAGTTGTAGTAGATGGGGCACCATAATAGACACTGTGATTTGATCAGGGTGGTACACAGGGAGGTTGTTCTTATAGAAGAGAAGGAGGATATACATATGGGGGATTCATCTATGAGGTTCTCCCACCACCAACAACAAGTGTCCCATGTCTGGATTAGGGAGTTTCCAATTGGGTTCACGGAGAACTGCATGATATGGATGTCTGTGACGCTATAAGGGAGAGTTTATTTGAGGTACGATATGTGTTTCTACAAGTTCATAAGTATTAGTGGACACAAGTTCAATTCATTCTTTTATCATGTTACTCTGGGTATTAGATATAATGCTATTACTATAGGTGTTATCACAACAGCTTTGTCTTGAATGTCCTATAGGGATCCCTTCTTTTATAGCATTCATCTCCCAGTTGTGCTAGATAATGCTTAAAGTAGAGAGTTTCATGCTGAAACTAGTTGTCATTAAAATGGTTCCTTATGATGTCATCATGGACATTTATTATATTTCCATGGATGTAGCCCAGATCTGATTTCACCATAAAATAGTCAGATGCATATTCCTAATTTTATGAGGTTCTCCTTTCTTGGTTAATGATACCATGAAAAAAGGCTTGCCTATGTTTTGAGAAAGAGGTTACATACTATCACCCATTAGTTAGCGAGTGTAACCCTTGGTGCATCAAACTCTTCAAGAATATCGTTTCCTTCTGTGGTGGAGGATTATATGTATGTATTACATGAAGACATTATAAGACTACTTATGAGGTGGTTGATTTAGTTTTTCATTTACATGTAACATGGGATTACACTAATTTCTTCTGTTACATGTCGGATGGAACCCAATGAGCTCTGGTAGCTGTGGGTATAGTTGATGAACTGTCATGAACAGGGATTTATCAAACCCATTGTGTCTCAATGGAAATCATTAGCTATGTTCATGAAAATGGACGGTGTAAGCTTAAGATTTCTCATGGGTTATCATCACCTGAACCAGGCCAAGATAGAGAATATGTATCCCTTTCTTAAGATCAAAGGCATCTTTGACCAGTTTTGTGGTGTTAAATGGATCACCTCAATTGATATTTGGTCTGGCTACAAGAATTTATGGGTCCACGAGGAAGATATTTCTATTTTTTCATTTCAATTTCTTTAGGGGAACATTGAATTACTAGTGATTCGCTTTTGTGTGAAAAATTCCCCACATGTTTTTTTGATTTGATATAGCATATCATCCAACCATACATGAACTAGCTTGTTATTGTCTTCAACAATGATATACATGTATTCTCTACATTAGATGAGGATCAGGAAGATAAATTGTGGATGAGACTTGATTTAAATATAGAGAACCATCATTGCATAAATCAAACGAAGTTCATGTTCTTCACACTTGAGGTCCACTTTTTAGGGCATGACATTTTTTAAAAAGGATTAGTCATGGATCCAGCAGTTGAAAAATTTTATTTCATGGGATCCACCAAATAATTTTTCACATGTGTGGAGATTTCATGGTTTGGTATGGTAGTATAAGAGATTTTTGGTGGACTTCTCTATGTTCAAAACCTCTTTGACCAATCTAATGTGAAAGGGATAATGGTTTACCTATTATAAAAAGTTCCTGATGTTATTTTATCTATTGAGGCTGATGATCATGAGAAATCTATTTTTGAGACTACTTGTAAAATATTGTGAGTTTGTAGTGTATTTCAATGCCTCAGGAGAGGGGCTCATTTGCATGTTAATTCAATAACAATTAGTCATCACATAACGGTTTAGGAATTTGAGACCCCATGACAAGATCTAAGTGACTCGTGACCTAGATATAGTAGTGGTAGTCTTCCCCTAAAAATTTGAAGGTACTACATTTAGTGAGATCACTTTCTGGTTTACTCATACAACTAGAGCCTGATATACATCTTCACACTGGTAGACCTGAATCAGGGGTAGTGAAGCTAGTTGGTGTTCTATAGGAATACAACTATGAGATAGTCTATAATCTTGGAAATTGAAACATTTTAGTACACTCCCATTGTAGGGGGTCCCAGTCATTCCTAGTATGGGAATATTTAGATTAGTTATCTTCCTTGAATCATATCATGGTAGAGAAGGAGGGAAATTTTTTTCCACAGTTGATGGTACTGACTCATTAACTCATTGATTGTGTTAAAGAGTCCCAACTAGGATACATTTACAATGAATTTATGCACGACCAAATATCAATAGGCGATGAAATAGAAGTATATTTAAAATGACTGAATCATGAGATATTCTTCATGGGGAAAATTATGGTTTGAATCATGAGGTAGGAGGTGGTGATGTTAGAGTTCCACAATTCTCCCATATCAATACATCATGATGTGGGGATGATATAAAGGGATCGTAAGTGGTAGATTTGGTTGTCTGACATGTGATGAAGCATAGCTGAGTTTGTCTCACTGTGCCTCACATTTTAGTTGGTGAAGGCTCTGATCCATGTTCTGGATGGTATTTTTATCCACTTCAGTTTTTGGAGATGGATGGGGTAAATCCATGGACTTCGTCATAGGGATTCTAACACATCAATGGTCCATTATGACATATTGGTGAAAGTAGACCAACTCACTTATTCGACACACTTAATTTCTAAAGGGGAGCATTTTTTTTGTGGGATATTTTGGGAAAGTAGTACATATATATGATCATCCACCATCATGAGGTACCCTCTACGATTTTCTTCGATCATGATATGTGGATTAAATCATGATTTTTGAGAGTCATGGATGAGGAATTTATATCCCATCTAAGGATTTTACACCCTTTCACCCCCAGATTGATGTGTATACCAAGTGCACTATCAAATTTCTAGAGGATTTGTTGTGGGTTTGTATGTTTGATTTTGGTCAGAGCTGGTAGGATCACATTCCATTGGTGGAGTTTGCATACAAAAACATCTAAAACACTACTATCAGGATGACTCATTTATATGACCTATATGGGAGACCTTATAAATCACATTTATGCAAGATTGAGGTTGGAAAGTTATCCCTAAAGGTATTAGAGATGGTGCATGCACCAACAAGGAAAGTGTAGGTCATCTATGAATTGATGAATACGACCCTGCGTATAGTGAAATACTATGTACTTTACAATCTTAGGAACATAATGAATGGAAATGGAGACAATGTATTCTTGAATATCTCCCCATGAAAATAAATGTAACGGTTTGGTCAGGGAAAAAAGATACTCCAAAGGTTCATCGGGTCATTTGAGATTGTGAATATGGTAGGTGAGGCTTCTTACCACCTTGATATACCCCCACAACTGGAGCGGGTCCATGAAATTTTCCACATGTCACATATGAGGATATATATGAATGATACAATGCATTTCACCGACTGGGGGGATCTGGACATAAATGATGGTGAATCCTAAATAGAGCACCAGATAGAGATCAAGGATCGTCCTGAGTGGACATTACGTGGAAGTACTACCAATTAGGTTCACATACTATTGTGGCACAAAAAATGTATCGGAGAGTTCTTAGGAGCGAGATATCAGAAGAAAGGCTCATTATCCAATGTAATTTTATTAGTTTTTCTTTTATGTGATGAAAATATTGAGGGAGGTAATGATGTATAGACCCATTTTATTTTCTTGAAAGTCTTTGAAAGTTTTCTATGTAAATTTATAGAGTAAAGAATAAAGATGTTGTGAAATATTAAGGCCTAGTGTGCTAGGAATTAATATTAATGAAAATATTAAGTATTATTATACTATAAACAAGAATGAAATGTGATACATGCTAAACTGTCATATAGTTTAGAAATTTGGTGGCATGGTTTAGTCTAGAACATGGTGTTTACCCTAGTTGAGGCATAACATTTTTCAACGCATGTCTTCTATAAAAAATTCATTAGTCGTGTAACCATAAATAATATAATTATTTTATTTTATTTTATTTTGGAAATTAATTTTAATAATTATGGAATGGGTAAAAAGATTGCAAACATGAGACTGTAAGAATGTTTGTAATGTTTTTCTTTCTTTATGCACAACCTAATTTTGGAGGTCATATGATATTAAAATCCCACGAACATTGGATGGTGAAGTTAATAATTTAACCTTGACCTAATCAGTTGTTCTAAATATCCGATTATGAGTATTTGATAGGGTTGAATCACAACGATCCCACCAGACGATGTTATTTTCCTCTATCCTTTTGGGGTAGATCAACATGGAATCTTCGACGTATCATTGGCGATCTGGTTTGTCGAAAATGAAAAATCCAAATCGAGGTATGATTCCTTCCTTTTTATTTTTCATCCATGATTTAAATTATTGATATAATAATGTATTTATTGATAATTTATTCATCCTAGAACATCAGCATTATTGGAAAAACTAACACATCCATTGATTAGTCTATATTTGGATACCTTTTTTGTGTTATTCTTCTGTTCTTCATAATATCACCATTATCTTTTTGGATTGATGAATCATAAAATAGATCACTGAGTTGGGAATGGATATATGTTATCTTGGTGCTTGTATCCCATATCTCTTCATCATTAATGTTTCTAGAATCAGATATGGCACAGTGGTCCATAGAAGGGACTACCAGCATGTCGGTGACTAGAGTCGACCTGAGGCAGCGCACATCAATGACGAAATTTCACTTTCCTCAGGAGAAGCAGTAGGTTGAGGGTCTGAAGATTACAGTCCTGCAACATCGTGGGAAGCCAACATATCTGTAGATGGCAGAGTTTACATCAATCAACACGTTGCTAGCCAAGATGAGGTGGTTTTGGTTCTCCTGACCTAGGTCAGATCTGGGACGAACTGAGGTCAACTAGGTTTGATCTTAAAGGTGGTCGACGATGGTGGTGGACCACGAAGACATGATTTCTTGAGATGCCTTGGGTAAAGCAAATATGTGACTAGTCTGTGAATTTTTGACCATGAAAATCATGGATGACAGACGATCAATGTGGAAAGTGGATAGAACTTTCTGGTCAATCTATATATATTTACTCAATTTTTGGTGAAAAACAGTGGTCGGTTTACTTACCATGGTCATCAATCCATGGGCGGTCAGTCAAGGGCCCCAGAAGGTCTTCGAGCAGTAGGTTCAAACTATCATAACTTCTAAACAGAGAATCTAATGTATGTTTCATCTATGGAAATATGCACCTATTTTCTATAAGGATCTTTTGGGACTTATTTTAGAATATACAATTCTATACTAAGGCATGGTCCACATGAGGTCCCATTTGTGCATGTTCTTGTGAAAATCACCAATTTCCCTGGATTACCGAATCAAGTGATAAAAAAGTCAATCCTGTGTGTTTTTCTGTGTAAAGAATGATGGTGACCTATAATAAACTTTTTAATATACAATTTTAGGTTTTTTTATTGTTAAATGTATTCCACTAGTGTTCAACAATAGTGATGTTCAGGAAAGGAGACCAGATACTTTCATGCAGAACCCTCACCTAGTGTACAAGGGTGTGGGTCCTTAATGACATTAGTGTGGATCCCCTCGTCACCATGGGAACATGTCATATATAATTATATTGGAGTGGAACACCCTACCATTTCTATCATGGGTCCTCAATGACCCAGTGTGGAACACCATTGTGATACTAAGGAGTGTGTCCTTAACTATTAGGATGGGTCCCCCTGAACACCCTGGGTCATGTGATATCTATGACAACTATTATAGTAGTACCCCCTTAAAATTCAAGGGTATGAGTGATCTAATTCGAGTTTTCACCATCCGAATTTACAGATCAATGAAGAGATGTGAATTGAAATATATATATAGATTCATTTTAAGGAGGGACACATTCTCTATCCAGCCACCTCCTTATGATGCAACCTAAAATCATGTGGGATAATCTGGGACACACAAAGTGAATGGTATCAATGTGTGGTGATTGAGCCTTATTGACATGGGTGTTTTGGTAAGATGTGTTGGATTTTGGACATCACTATTGGATAATCATAAATCTATTGGGGATGATTCATCTTGGACTGGTTTAGGAGATGTAGATCCCCTTTATTCCCCATTTGGGATTCATTTTACTAATAATACATATATCATGTTTCTCAACCTCTTTATTTGGGGTGGAGCTACACTATTTTACCGCATGATGTCTCTTATACTGGATTACTCTTTAGTGTATCTCTTATTTCTCTAGCATTATTTTTCATGGAATCCTACCAGGTATTTTTATTCTCACCCCATCATGGGATTTTCCCGCACATACCATGCCTTATGCAGATGATAGAAAATTGATCGTGACTTTTTAGGAGCGTAGGGATATGGGGGGAATGGATCATATAAGGTTGTAATATATTTGTATTAAGAACCATGGATCACTCTTTTCAATTTTACCATTCCATTTTATATTATGGTGGGATATGATTCTAGTTGGGTGTGTATTTTTTCCCATTTAATTTTTGGTAAAATTACCTTTCTTGTTCTGCTGAGATATACATTAATATATTGTTTACTTACACTAATGTTGCATCATTTACTCTTTTCCCTCTTCAATTGATTATTGAGTTGGCTATGTGAATGTGTAAAATTACCTAGCCAAATTCCTCCCTGAGTTTTTTGTGCCTTCGATGCTTGTCTCCATCACCTATACTGAGAAAAAAAATCTTTAGTTTGATTCACATCGAGGATCACCATGGATTTGGTCATGACACAAGGTATGTGGGAAGTCAATAGATAACTCTTCAAAAGTATCATTTTGATGTTGAACCATATCAATGTTTTCATTTTATTAAAAACCATAGAGAGAATGTAGATCTTGATTCCATTGGAAGGGAACAATTTAATTAACTTTTCCTTGATAAAAATTTCCCTCTATATGTTCATCATAGAACAGAGGAACAATTACTTGAATTAATGAAACAGGATAATGATTTGGGGTCAAGAAATGAAGAAAATTGTAGTGGTTTGGCTTGCTATGTTCCATGAATTTTTTGAGAGATTGATTATACAATTAATGAAAATTATAGTTGAATAAAACCAATCCTATAAAGAGAATTGCCAACATGAGAATCTAAATGTTATGACATTTTTTTCTATTGATGATAATGTCGATATATTATTTTTCAACACTTATGTGTCACAGGATGAAAATAGGATGAAAAGTTCATTTAGTAATGGAAAAAGTAAGAAACTAACTATATATTATTTATTTATCCGGAAAACGTTTTCCACGTGTGGAAAAATTCATTTTGGTGATTGTATGTCTAAATCTAAAATGTGTTACAGGTGTTTATTGTTTCATCACATGGTTTTTTGATTCATTGAATGGAGTCCTAAAATATTCAATAATGTGATGAAAGACGTCCAATAGTCAATGAGATGTTTTAGATGGAATTATTTTAGAGATTATATTAATGATTGTCTAAAGTTTCTTACTCATAATTTTAATCACTATGTCCATTATTAAAATGGAGTGGAAAATCATTTTTTACTCCTATAGTAAACGTATTTTATTTTGGTGAATTGGAGACATCTCACATGAGATCTATATTTTATAGAGGGTTGATAAGAACACTAATGTGTTAGGTTTTCCTATATCAATGTTTTAAATAATAGAAATTACTATAGAGGAGTTTATTATGTATTTATACATATATGTCGTATATGTGTAAATTTTATTTGAAGAATAATACCATTAATTTTGTGGAGATACATTTAGTAGTATTGGTGACCAATTGGAAACATATATATTTGATGATTTAGTTTTAACATTTTTTTATCTTTTGATCATTGATGATTAATTTTTTGTCTAATTACATGATTGTGTTATAATCTTGAGGATAGAATTACTATGTTCTAAACATTTTGGATTCAGTTAATATCTAATGATTGGAGGAAAATATTGTTAACCATTTGAGGATTAAGGGATATGTTACAAGCTTATTATTGTGATTTTTCCTAAAAATTTCATTCTGAATGTTAATTTATGGATAAAAATATGTTAATATAATAATAATTATTAAATATATGAAATTTTGATCATCATGTAAGTATATATCATTATTATTGTACTGTGGATGGAAAAAGAATTCTTGAACTCTGGGAAAATGATCAACATATTTTTATCCTAGTAATTTTATTTCTGATGAACCAATGATATTTTCACTCAACATTTATTTAATGTTTTTTGGCCATCAACATTAAATTTATAATTCACATTATTATGATCAATTACCACAGAAACTTTTCACAATTATTCATGTTTTTACACTATCTCTAAATCATAATTTCCCAAAAACTTCCTCATATTTATAAATTTGGAATGAGTTATTATATATGAACTTCATATATAATTATAGTTATTATGAAGAGTTTATATTGCTAACCCAGTTTATGATGTATGTTACCATATGGTATTTCTAAAGAGTATAGACCCTTGATAACTAAGAAAAATTTTGACGGAATAATTATTTTAAGGGTTGTATGATGTAACGTCCTAATATTTAATGAAATATCTTTTTTTATTTTATTTTAAATTATTTGAGATCATGAATTAAATGTTATTAATAGTTTACTCTAATTGAAATGATCAACTAGTTTTTTCTTATGTTGCAATCAATGTCATCCTTCTTTTCTGACTTGTATTACATGAATGAGGGAGTTTAACAAGACAATAATATATTATTACTATAGTTATATCAAATTATATTTATCACCGAGACATCAGAATTGAGAGAAGGAATGATATTAATTAAATAATGAAAATTTAGTTTACGAATTTTTATAAAATGAACTCATTGGTTACTAATTAATTATTAAAAAAATAAAACAAATTGGTTATAAAGGATTTGATTCAAGGAAAAACTATTTTTATGAATCAAATGTTATCTTCTATTAATAAATTAATGTACATACTATTGTCGAAAAATCATTCTGAACATTATATGTTATATAATAAATAAATTGTTTTTAAATTGATCAAATAATTCATATATTATTACTATATAAAAGAATCCAATTTTAAACCTAAAAGGCTATATTCATCGAAATAGAATTTTTTTCACCATTTAATGGAGAACATTTGTTTTATTTTTTTTCACCGTTATAATGTTGTTTTATTGAAAAAATAAAGCTCAATTTTTATTTAAATATAAAAAATTACTTTTGTTGGAGTTTTGGTATTATTCAGAGAATATTTTTTTATGTTGAATAGTGAAAAATAATGAATGTTAATTGAGTTCAAGATAGACATTAAAATAATTTTTTAGGATAAATATAATTTTAGATTATTTTAATGATTAATTATAACTATCTGAAATATATTAATCTAGTATAGGTATTTGGAAAAAATTCCATTCCTGTTTTTTAGATAAAAACATAGTAATCCTATGAACATATTTACTTGAAGACCCCACTTTTTAGACCAATCTCTGATACTAATTATAAACAAAAGTTTTTCAATTTTGTGAATTGAATTTGAGAAAATATATTCCATATTTTAAATTAATAAAATATTACAATTTATATTAATTTATAAATTGTTTTTAAACAAAAATATTAGATAAATTAATTAAAATAAATTATATTGATTTATATAAAAACAAGTTTACTTAGTTGAAAAACATTAATCATAAAGGAAAAAATGATCTAGATAAATGTCCAAACCCATTTGTATTGAATTATTTTGTCCATATATCATACTTTATAAAAAAATTATTATTTTTGCCACATTATGTAAGGGAGGCCTCCCAATAGTGTTTTCTTTTGGGTATTTACATGAATTCTACTCCTCATCCATTATAAAAGGGAATTAAATATCCCTAATACTTCACACCCCTCAAGCCTTGTTACTCATATGAAACCTTCCCACATAAAATCTCTTACTTACTTACTCTCATCCATGATGCCTCACATTTTTAATAAATAAATCCATGGACGTATTTTGGTGCAAACAATGAAGGAGTTACATGAAGAATAGGTAATGTTCTTTATTGAGAACATTTGGTTTATTTATTTCACAACGATTTAAATTATTTTTATATCATGAGTATATAATAGACAAATAATATTAAATATAGTTATATGTTTTACGGGTTTTACCTACAAAATCACAATAATACGTCAAATGGGATATCAATCATTGATCATGAGTATGGTGGAATATCGAATCATGTTCTAATGTCCACCATTATCCATTTACAACCACTCAAGGTTAATAATTATGATGGGATTTTATATATTATATATTTCAAATTTATGTTTTATTTATTCTTATATCATTACTAAATAATATATAACTTCATTCATTCTATTTTTTTGGTAACACGACAACATCATTTGTGGACATTTGAACTATCGCCTACATAAAAAGATTTGATGATTTAATCCATTAAATGTATTCTATAAAGGATGGGTTTAATAAAAATATGTGATATAATGGAAATATATATTATATTCATTGATGTTTTATATTTTTATATATATAATATAATATTTTCTTCTTATCTTTTCGGACATTAAAAAATAGATAATGTTGTTCGTGTACATAAAGACAACCCCCTCCTCCAAGTAATGCAATTATTCTTTATTCATTAGTAAATAAAAATAATGTTATATATAAGTATATATATATAATTAATTTTATTTTTTATAATTTTCATTCCTGAAAGATAATTATAGTTACCCACTTTCCATGATCACCATTGAAAATTGGGAAATTTACTCATGCACATGTACGACCTACATTCTTAATGACTATAATATTGGTTCATTTTTTATAAAAATCATCCATAATTGTTTACAATATAATTATTGATGAATAAATACGAATTTTATTTGAATGTTAGTATATATATTTTTAAATAATGAACCCTTTTACAATGGATGAGCAACCAAATACGTTATGGACATAGAAAGTTTATATTATCAAAACACCCGACATAAACTAAATAGATTAAGCATTTATAAAAAATTGAAATTGGTGAAATAATTGTAATAACAAAACCTACAAATTCCCATGAATGATAATATTAGAATATTTTTAATATTCATGAAGGAAAATATGAACGTGAAAATTTTGACTCATGTTAAGGAACATAGTCATAATCTCATTTCATTGAGTCATATGATTATATTATACAACCACCTTCTTCTATGAGGTGTATATAAATCCCATTTTACATATTAAATCATTATGTGATTAATTATAATTTTATTTAATGTTTTAAAAAAATTTATTCCTTCATAGATATTTTGAATCAAATGTTTCAATGTTATTTGATACACTGTAATTAAAAAATTACTTTTAAACTACATAACGATTTAATTTAAAAATATTTTCAACCATGTAAATTTTCCTCACATTATTTTATATGTTAATTTATATGATTATTAAAGGAATATAAATGAAATTTAATTTCTTTATTCAATTTTATTCAATGGTTTTCATAGTTGAATATTTTTCCATTTTTTGTATGGGACATTTGAGATTCATTTCAAATGAAAAAAATAATATTATTTTTAATGGTTATAGTGAAAAAACATCTCCACTATATTTTCCATTATATTATATTTGGATTCCACTATAATAATTTATGATTAAAAATGAAAAATATACTCACATTTCCCTTTTCTGGGTATTTTTTTATTAATTTGTTTCTAAAATTGATTGATTATTTGAATTAAATAATAAGTTTTCTTTTGTGTGAACATGAAATTTTATGAGTGACAACTAGAAAATTGAAAATTTTAATTTCTATATGATTATATAATTGTACATGGATATTTTAAGGGTGGTTATGTAAGGAACATTTTATATGTGGTTATGTTATTCAAAAAATGATAGATTGTTCCCTGATAAACAAGTGATGTGTTGTTATTTGTTATCTATTATTTCTATGGGTTTTCTGGTAATATCGGGATTAATATAATGTATATTAATGAACTAATTTTAGAATTAATGTATTTACTACTTCTTTAGTGGTGAAAACTATTACATTATGATAATTTTTTTCATTGTTTATCATGTCTTCATTTGAATAATGTTTTTCCTGATTTTTTAAACCCTTTATATGATTTTTTCATATCTACTTATTTAAATGTTTTTCAGAGGATTTAATGATGAGTAAGGTTGTGTAATGATTTACTTTTATTTGCATGGATATTTTCCAATAATGAAATAATAATTTTTTAATAATATTATGTTATCTAACAATTGGTATCAATCAGATTTGTACCCTTTGTATTATGTTGTTTTCTAATTTATGAGTTATAACCTAAATTTCGAAATCTATACATTTGAAAAGATCCTAAAATTATAAGTAAATTGAGAACAAAAAATCAATATTTTTTAATTTTTAAGGATGAGACCTTATAGAAATTTGAATAATGTATATATGTAAATTTTAATGTAAATACATTACTATCATTATACCAGGTCAATTATATGGTATCAAGTCCACATGCATATATTTTCACGTCCTTATTATGATAATAATATTTTTTTTGTGTGTGGGATGGAAAGTAACCACAATAAAACCATGATATTGTCTTACTAATCAATATTATCCCTAATAACATACCACATTTCTTTATTGTGTTTCTTTCATTTTTTGATGTATGTTAACCAGAAAAATGTGAGATAAAGATAGAATGATAGTTGCATTATTTGAATAACAAAACTATTGACCTGGGATATTGTTTATATTAGTTTTAATATATTCCATCATTTATTCATCAACCTACCACGGTTTATAATATCTTATTATGATCCCACCACATCATAATTAAATAAACTGGTTGAAAAAATGTATAATTATTTATCTCCATGCATAATTACAGTATGGATTATATAGAGTGGTGTTTAGTGAAATAAAATAATATATTAAATAATTACTGACTTCATATATTAAATATAAACACCCTGATCTAAATAGATAATTGAAATACATTTTCCAAAATTTTTATATAGACAATTTTTAAAATATTTGATCATTCCCATTGTATCAACTTTTTTCCTAGAAGAAACAAAAAAATGTACTGATTATAATCATAATTATAGGATGATTACTACATAGACCCACCACTTTGGTGATTAATTATTTAAATAAATATATAAATATTTATAAGAAAAAAAATATACATTTTATCTCCCATATATTTTATTGAAATTAATTGTGTTAAATTTTTAAATTAAGATGTTCTGTAACTAATAAATAATTCCTAATTATATGACTCAAAAAAATTCATCCCAATGGAGACTTACGATGTGTTTCTCATTTTTGTGTCTAGTGGTACATATCCATTGATAAGTGGTTTTATAATTTTCAATGAAATATATATCATGAATGTAATAAATTGGAATATGTATTTCTAGAATTTATAGACCATTCAATACATTCCTAATGTCATAAATCATTTCATTCATATATATATTTAAAATATTTCTTTTAATAATGAAGGAAACTATACTTGGCTCAAATAAAGATACTTAAATTAAATTACAATTTATAAAGAAAGATAATAATTGTATTTTAATTTTGGAAAAATATACATGTTTGATATAGATCGTAACTACCAATATCTAATGATGTAGAAATTTCTGTTTTTCGAACACATGTATCTACTTAGAAATTTTATTAACTATCTCTTAATAACAAGAACATTTTTATCAATAAAATTTGAAATCACAGCATATATCAAATTCCTAGGAGTCTAAATTAGATAAATTTATTCCTATAACATTTATAACCACATGATAAAAATAATTATCTTTAGAGAACTTCTCAAAACTACATACAAACATAAAAATATTTTATTCTTACCTAAAATATAACTCAAAATATGACAGAGATACATTAAATGATCTAACATAAAGACAAATTAATGGTCGATTATCCTGTTATATATATTTTTGTTAATGAAATTTAATTAGATTGACCCATCTATATTTATATCCTCCGACACCATTACCATTAGTTATCTAGGAGCCATATTTCTTCATGATTTATCCTATTTTATTTCGTAATATAATTCATGGATTTATATGATAGAAAATGTTTTCAGTCATATCATTTATGAATATAGGATAGTTTAGTTGAGAATTCATTTTTTAATTTTGCATATGGACTCACTCAACAATATTAATTTGTTATATTTGTATCTATGAATTCCATGATACATGTATAATAAATGTTACAAATGATATGGGATCTTAACAGTTAAGGTAACTTACATTCATTATGCTTTATAAAAGATAATTCAGGACAACCAATTTTTTCTGGACACACATGCTGAATTATCATTTTCTTAACAAGGGTTTGGTTTTTATGAAATCTTATAGTTAAAAAAAGGGATGATTTATTAATCTCACCACTTTCATGTGCACCATATAAATAATATTTATTTTTGATAACATTACATTAAATCATTATTGTCTAATGATTTATTATATATATCTCCTACATTTAAATAATTTAATCTTGGGTCTTTATTAAATAAATAAAATTATTTATTTTAAATGATGTTAACATGGTACTCTTTAACCAACTAATAATTTTTGTTGCTATACAAAAAAATTAAATCCAAATATATAATGTCCCAAACATATAGTGAAATGTTTCTCTTTGGAAATATCAAAACAATCATTACAAATAATTTTATATGATAAATCACATTGGTTTAAAATGTTCATAAATTAAGAAATAAAATGAAATAAGATAAATTATTTCTTAATAAACCATAGTAAGTTAAATTACAATAGTAAGGGGACAAAAATGTTAAAATACTATATGGTTGAAACTCTCATCAATATGATTTTATATGAATATAAAATGATTAATGATAAATATTTAAATAATTAAACTAGTAAAATATATGATAATAGTCCTTATAATTAAATAGGAGAACATGATAAATATATTTAAAAATTTATTTTTGGTATACATAAGAATGTAATATGATCGTTATACATATTACTCTTAGACTTATGGTCATTCAAAAATGCCTATTCAATTTTGTTGGATATAGGTGTATCCAATCATTATATTAAATTTTTGTATTCATTAGAAAAAAATATAAAATAATTTAATCAAAATATAATAAGTTATTCATCAAGAATGATAAATTTATAATAATTATATAAGAGGAAATTTAAAAATATTTCATTTTTATACATATTTTTATTAGTATTGAATACTAATATTATCGGTAGAAAATGAGAACATAGAAGGTGGATAATTGCGTGAATGATGATGTGTATATTTTAGTGAATATTATTAGGTCATTCAATGTCATGTATGGGGAGGTGATTTTTAGATTACATAGTATGGAAGGGGTGAATGTGTTGTTGATTTTTTTTAATAAATGGATGAAATCGTGAGGATGATTTAAGTAGGTTGGCTTGGGATGTGCTTTTAGACATGAATATAGTTGTTTCATTTATGTTAGTAATGGCGAGAGAGATATTACCTTGATACAACGGCTAATATACATTTATATATATGTTCCCATGAGGCTGAAAAAACTAGGGACTTCATCGACTATCTAATCAATAGACTTCTGATTAAAAAATTAAAGCGGTCTAGTGAAAAATACTAATAAATTTTAAGGGACAAAAAATCAAGGTCTTTATATCCATTATCCTTGTTGATTTTAATCCATGCTATTATGTCCTTTATAACAAATATATGTAATAAAATTGATCTATTGGGTTCCTACAAGTCCTCATAGGGAGTTACAAAGTTTGAGCCAACAAAGAAAAAATGAATGTGTATATTTCCAATTTTTAATCCCATCTACATGATATAAATTATTTCAAAATACTGGTTTGATATGTTCATACAATTCAATTAAAAAATATCATACAAAATATTTTATAAACAATTATGGTTATATGATGAATATTTATTGGCATTTCGATAAAATCATTTACAGAAGAAAACCTGTTTTCTAATGAATTAATTATAGATATATTATATTTTTATAAATTAAATGGATGACTACTAAATAATGATTCTAATTGATTTTTCAATTCTATATATATACATACTTTTTTACATATTGAACATCCATCCAATGATTATTATGTAATTCCCCAAGAGTTTCAAATTATATTTTTTCCAAACAAAATGCCTGATATATTATATTATTCAAAATGAAAGATTATATGTTTAGTAATTATTGATACATTAGTCAAATAAAAATATAATTAAAATTAAAACCATTATAACTAGAAAAAAATTTTAAAAAAAAAGATTAATTGATAATCTATGGATCACTCAAATCCATTAGAATAACTTCCCCAATAACCAATGCTACAGAAATTAAAAAAATACTACTAAACCAATCTGAATTTTGGAAAATTAAAATCTATAACAATGATAGTAATTCTAGTGAATATTAAATGAAATAATTACGTTCTATATATAGAGTATAAAGTGAAATGTGAAATTGAAATTTGACCATTATAGGACTGTGTGTAAAATATTACTATTAGTCAGTATATATATCAGAATTTTTGACCATTGAAAACTATACACATTCATAACAATTAAAATGATATTATATATGTTTATTTGTATTACTGAATTATGATAATTAAGGTAGAAAAGGGATGTGATGTCCTTAACCTCTATAGTCATGCTCTATAAATAGCATTTATAAGAAAAAGGGGGATTATAAGCCTCACTAGGGTTCTCCCTTGACGAAACCCAATATGAGATTCAACAAGTTAATCCTGAATGGAATCTCCTTTTATAGAAGATCAATATAGTGGAATTTACCACTCAACTAATGTCAACTAACAAACCCCATGAATCAATTACCATCAAACGTCCTACCCTTATGTCATGCACTAGTTTTAAAAGGTGTTACAAATCGAAAACATAGTTAACGTGAAAATGTTTTTTTATAAATTAAATTTTTGTTACATCAATTCCATTTTACAAATATATTTTACTAATATAACATATATATAATTGAGCTGAATTTGATGAAATTATGTTTCAGAAAGACACAATACTTTTTAAAAAATGAATACATTTAAATAATAATATAACGTATTATGATTACTTTAGTCCAAATGAAATCATATGTTAAAAAAATATTATTTAAATTAAAACGATAAAATAAATTTATTTTTTATCTGAAAATTTATAATTTTCTGAAATTTTTGCACGCCTTACAATTCTATTTTTTATAGTAATGAATTTTTTTAATATTTGAAAGTAAAAAAGTACATATTTATATAATTATTATGTCAAAATAAACATAATTTTTTATATAAAAACTTCAATATGAGGTTTTCATGAATTATGAAAATTCATTAAACTAAATTTTTTGTTTGAATAGTAAAAATAATGATATGAATTTTATGTATGTTTTATGAAATCATAATTATTTTAAAACAATATAATATTTAATTTTCCACATTCAATGACCGTATGCATTTTACTTTGTAAAAATAAATTATTTTAAAATATTTTTTTAAATATCTAAAAATATAAGTTACATTCCAATGTTTAAAATCGATTGTTCTACGTAAAAAATACTAAAATGTGCAAAAAATAACATTCCATTATAAAAGAAGTAATAAAAATATATTTTTTATTCTATTTGATTGAAAAACATAAAATGTGTCCCTAGTGTCCTAAATTGTGGAAAACGCCATGGGTATGACAACACTCTTCCATTTTCCTCAACCCAGACTTCCAAGAAATATATTTAAAAATCAATAAAAATACCAAAAAAAATATTTCAATAAATACCCAACAATTTATTAATTTCCAATCAATTTTAATACATCATATAAATCACAAATAATTTTACAATTTTTTTCCTATTTAAAATTTTAAATATAAATATATTTCATTACATGTAATTGTATATTAAAATTATTGGTGAGATAAACACAATATTAAATTACCATTTTATCCTATCTGTTATATTAGAGGGAATAAATATAAATATCTTTGGAAAATGTATGGTGTAGTCCTTCACTACCAATTATTTATGAAAAAAATAAATTAATTATTTATTTGGATTATTTTATGATAATAAATTGAGTGATTTAATATTTTTAAATGAAATTAGTGAAATGTTTATGTTATATAATTAATAAAATATTTTTTATATTCATCCAATATATATTTTCAACATATTGTATAAATAAACTCTATTTGATGTATAAAACCCTATATTTTTATGGGAAAGTTTACCACCATTTATCGGAGAAGCCATATTATTTTATGATCTAGACACATTACTAATTTTTATATGAAAAATATATATCTTGGGTGTATGATATAAAAATTTACCCTGGATGAAATTATATTATTTTTTTGATAACTTCAAAATTTTAAGGAATAATAAAATTAAACTAAATTTTATTTAAAAACTATATCTTCATTGAAATAATTTGTATGATTAAATAAAAACATTTAATAATTTTAAATTAAAAATATAATATAATTTTTTTCATTCAATAATATACTGGTCATTAGAATTAATTTTATGATGAATTCTGACGTAAAAACAAATCAATGTTTTGAAATGATTTAACTTTTAAAACCCATTATCTCTTTCTGAAAACGAGAATAATGTTCTATTAATTATAGAAATGTTAATTCATTAAATTTTTGAAGATATCCCAAGGTATAAGAACCGAAGTCTTTGATCGCCAATGGTATTTTTGTAGGCTAAAAAATATCCAACCTTATTCCCCTCATGCCAACTGTGAATTAGGATCACCTGAGACTCCAGAAGATGCATGCATCTATGAACAATGTTGGAAATGGTTTATGGAATGAGGAATGCCCCTCTCAGTGACCCATAAAAGAGGCCGAGTTAGTTTCCACTGACTCAAGAAAAATATTATGAGAAAGATAAATTTGATGCCTTTTATCATTTCATATGAATCTTCCATAAGAGATTAACCCATTCCAAAATCATTAAAAAAAGCCAGTATCACTACCCCTGAGGCATCACAAACCAATCCCCATCTCATAAAACAAGACAAAGAAGACACATCCATATTGAGATTCAGACCACTGCCATGGGGTTTCCACTACACCCAACATCCCTGATTATTCAGAACTTGTAAAAATGGGTTACATGAATTACCTTAAATTAAATTTCATATCTAGTGCTAAGTCTCCCCAATCATAACAAGTGGGATAAAATAAATCTCTGTAGACAACGAATGAAGCACCAGATCTAGAATTGAACATCACATACCCCCATGACTCCTCGGGTTGTGAACGCTCTGAAGACTCTAGTATCATGCACTAAGTTACACCGCCCTTGTCTTTTTCTCAAAGGTGTTGTCATTGGATACCTAGAACCATGAATGCAGAAAATTTATAGACATTTCCTCTCGACCTCCTCATCCAAAGTTCTCACTATGAATACCCCAAACAAATGATGCCAAGTTACTGGCTAAGAAAAGGTGATCAGTCGTCTCTTTGGTGTGAATTGAGAAACATGAACATTTAGATTCAAGTGGAACCCCCCTGTGCATAAACTGATAATTCATAAGAAAATCATGATTCTGAAGGTTCCAAATGAGGAAATTATACTTCATTGTCATATCATTACACCATACCTCTTCATTCCAGATATTCGATAAGCCATGCACCTAAATCAGTGAATGATACACCTTGGCTGAGAATAGCCCTGAGGCCGACCATGTGAAAATGAGTTTATCAGGATCATCATTCAAGGTGAGGCCATCAAAGACATTATGTTTACTATGTGTGCATATGGAATTGATAAAGTGTCTGAAACATCAAGCATGAGCGAAGGAAATTTCCAGAAATATGAAGCCTTGGAAGCCATGAATTGTACCTAACCAATTATCATTCCAAAAATTTATTTTTCCACAACCCAAGATCCAATGATGATAAATAATTATTCTGCCACTTTTTTGGGATTTCTATATTATTTATTAATAATCCTTTCAAACAAAGATTTTATCTCTAGAAAAAACCATTCAGGTTTGGCTTGCATACATCCCATTTCCTATCATAAACAACAGAAACTAATAACACCTTCAGAATCCTCTTTATCCATCCATTCCCTTGTTGTATAATAAATTCTCCCCCTAATGATAATACCATATGATGTTGGTCCACAATTTCTTAATATTAATCAGCACCACCTTTGGAACCTTGAGCACCGGGAGAACAAGCATGGGAATCGAGGAAAGGGCACAATTGACCAGCGTAATATGCCCCCCAATAGAGAGAAAATGGTTCTTCAATTTTTTAATACAATTATTTATTTTCCCATAGAGCCACTCAACGTGGTAAATCAAGACCGTACCTAGCACAATAAGAGATCTAGTATATTCCATTGGGAAATATTTTTTAAGTATGCCCAGTTACTCCTCAAACTTTTCCCCCTTTTTTCCGAGAAATGTTTCATGAAAAACACAATGCTTTTCTCCAAATCTACATACTGACTACTCCACCTACAATTGGTATTCATTTCCCTATAAAATTCCTTAATGTTCCTCTTGTTACCATTAAATAATAATAACAGCATGTCATCTTCAAAGATGATATGTGATACATCACTAGAATCCCCTCTTCCATGATATGATCGAAGCCTTTAATTAATAATTTTTTCCACAAATTTTCTGATATGTGAGTCTTAATCCAACCTAAATATATGAGGTTAAAGTGGGCCTCCCTAAAAAAGTCCTTGGTTGGGAATAATGAAACATCACTTCTTCTTCATGAATGAGACAAAATTCCAAGGAAAGCAGAATATTCTAAACAGTATTTCCACAACCCCTTTAAAAAACCTATGTGAGACCACAACTTAATTATAAAATTCCATTCCATTTTATCATAATCTTTGTGAATTTCCACTTAAACCACCACACTGGACCCCTGTATCTTATGATTAATATCCGCTACCAACTAATGAACCATGGAAAAGGCCGATTGAGTGGACCTTCCTTTGATAAACCCCTATAGATTTTCCCAGACCCCCAGAAGAAGATGATCCATAATTATTATTTTGAGTTAGCTACCATTTTGAGACTTATCTAAGAGATTGTGAAAATTTTATTATTTTATTTAATGTGATGATAATGTTCTCACATTCAAATTTAACAAGTATAGCTTTTTAAATGTTAAATTTTACATAAGACAAATTTCAATAAATATATTATTCTGAAATCTAGTCGATTTATATTTATCATAATATTTTACTTCATATTTTATTCAAAAAATTAATATATTAAATAATTAGACAATATTAATGTAGTAATTATTTTATTAATAGAGATAACAAATAAATGCTATTAATAATAATAATGTAAATATAATTTGGGATAATTGATATATATATATATAATAAATTTTCAAGATGACATTGACCTCCTAGGAATATAATAAAATAGTTTGTTCAATTTTATCATGTTATATTAATACATTTAAAATTCAATTAATTGAATATTTCCAAAATTTACAATATTAATTTTTATAAAAATAATGTTTTATTAAATTATCTTGAAATAAAAAAACATTTTAAAAAATTTAGAATAATTATTTTATTGTGTAAAATGTTATTAGGTATTTATTTATAGTCTAATTACCATTAGATACGTATATATGAAACCCTTTATATATTGAAATATGTTTTCCCCAGTTGAAAATTAAATCAAATAAATAAGTGTTAATTAAAAAGATAATGATTAAATTTCTAGAGATACTATTCAAAAATTTATTGGTTGACAAGATTGAAACCTTATCAATTATCACATAGAATTTTGACATTTTTATGTATTTTTATGGGGATTTATTTTATTTCAATTTAATATTTTTGGAGATCTTGGTATTTACCCTCATCTTATTTATTAAAGGGAACCCCCCCTCCTCATATCATTACTCCACATTGTGCCCTCCTTCTCCTCCATCACTATAAAATATACCTTCTCAAATTAATTATTTAAATAATATTGGTTATGTTCATCTTTAATGACCAACTCAATGTTAGTTTAGAATATTTATGAATAAGACATAAGGTGGAGTGGTGAATGGTGTCCTTAAGAAATTTCCACAATTTTATTATTTCAAATCACTAGTAAATAAAGAAGGCGATGTTTTTTATGAGATTATGTGTAGAATAAAAATTGTAAATATTGCACAATAATATGTAGTGGATTGGGGAAAACTGATCCCTTAGATCACTCTACCAATCACCATATCTATGGACGTGGTAAATTTCACTAGTCAGTATATTTTCTCATAAGAATAATCCAAAATTGAGTTTAGGCAGTTTTCACCCTTAAAAGTAAGGATATAAATAGAGCCCTGTAATTATTTTATAAGGAACTAAAATATATACATCTTAGTAGGAGAAGCTGATACTCCATCTGGAATGAAACTGAGCAGCTGATACTCAAAATAATCATTAGATATTGATTTGATAAAACATCATAATCATCAAAGTTGTAGTAGTACACAACTGATAAAATATAGAGATTCCACATTAGAAGGACAATAAACTCTGAAATATGTATGAAGAGATCTGGATGCACATGAAAATCATCGATTTTATGATTATCAAAAAAAAAGGATCATTCCACATCAAGAATTGAACATGTATATATCCTAAATGAAGTCCAAGTTTATGAGATGATAGATCACTATAGAACTATATATCAATTTATAGAAGAAAGAAGAAAGAATAAAAACAATTAATAAAAAAAAGACATCACTTAAAAACATATGACATAGAATGATATATATAACGATATATCATAAAACCATACTTCAGATCCACAAAAGACACTAGATAAATCGAGATAATTCAAATTCTAAAATACTACTCAGAGTGGTCTTTACTTCCCTTAAGAATAGGAGGGGAAATATTTGTTACAAATGGATCTCTAAATCATTTATGAAGTGCATTGAATTAGTCAAAATCGTGATTTAAAATTCCAGGATATTCCTCAAATACTGTTATAAATAACTATGATAAAGTCACAAATTCAAATATCTCGTGTTGAATAGTCAAACGTAAGGTTCCATCATAAAACTACAAAACACCAAACGTTGTGTTCAACTACCTAAAGTTAATTCATAGAAACATAATATTTACAACATAAGGTTGATAAAAAACTAAGGATGATGATCGATATGTTTGCTTCATAAACCTAGGTTTTCATACATACATGGTGTTCTTTAAATATACTTTTTATCAATGATGTCATAATGTTTCATTCAAATGTAATGTTATTTATCCATACATTTCATCTAATAAGGGGTTAATAAACCATAAATATTCATCATTTTTCATAATCTACAATACATACATAGGTTATGATCCTTATGTTACATTCTACATCATATGGAATGAACATTGATTCCAGAAACAAGGCCAATAGAGAACTTTGTTTCCATAATAATCTTAAGATCGTTCCAAACACTTTAACAATTATTTATCACAAATAATTACTTGAAAATTATTCAAAAATAATAATTATAAATAATATAAACATATTGAAATACTCTTAAAATAAGATCATTAGTAAAATAACATGGATATTTGTGAGAATCAAAATCAATAAAATTTATAAAGAATTGTTGGGATAATAAAGGCCCAACAAAATCCCTGTTTTTGATGATTACAAAACCCAAAAATTAAAACTATAAATGTAGTAACATTAATTATTATTTTGTAAAAATAGAGTGAAATAAATTCAATTTGACATTATTTTTTTGATAAAAAGAAATATTGGTGGTTTTCTATATTTATCATCAAATAATGAAAAACATAGAAAAATTTTGTGTTTATCTAAATTACTTCCCCTTATTCTGAGATAAAAAATATAGTAAATAAATAGATTAATAACATATTTAAGGAATGAATGATTAGTATGAAAACTGTATAATTATACGATAAAGAAAATGATGAATGTATGTTTGGATATCAGATAAAAATATAAAATAATATAATAATAAGGTATATAAAATAGAAATTAAAACAATTTTTATTTATCAGAAAAAGATAAATACAAAAGGTTTGGGACATAGAAACAGAATATACCCTTTCATAATGAAGATAAAAGTCTCTATTTGGTGGAAAAGAATTGGGTAGGAGTTTCTTTAATTATGGATTTATGGATTTTGAGTATTGTGAAACAAATCCTTCAATTCACATATCTGTAACCATGATTTATTCATCAAACTATCACCCAAATGCTTCATTAGAAGCCAGGAATCATGATTTACATTAAGAAATTCCATAATATTGACTTTCAAAAATTAATGTAAGATCTTCTGTTGCTTCATAAATTGTTCCACCATTTATATAAACATAATTAAGTGAAGTCTGATTCTAGGTTCACAATAACTGAGTTGATAAATAATAAATTAATGACTATTCAACAACAATGATATAGGTAAACTATTTAATTTATGTTCCTAATGAATCGAATCTATGCCTTCCATAATAGATATAATTTCATATAATCATCTGATCTAATACGGACTGGTTGTAGTGGATGAAGTAGACGTACTAGTCTGATTGACTGAACATTTCACTAATTCAAACTCCCATCCCAAGTACCACTACAAATATACAAAATCATTATTTAAAAAACCCTCAGATATGATCCTCCTAATCACATATATCATTTCTCTCTTAAAGGAATCAATATCCCTTCTAAAAACAGTATACTCATTACGATCCAAGATCATTTTCTATTCATTGTCTTGCTCATACCTATGAGTGGCATTCTCTTGTTGAGACTTATTAAACATAGCCATAGTTTCTTCAACATGATGAGAAAATGAATTAGAAGTCCCTTCATCTACATTAACGGTCTAATAAAAAAATTTGGAAAATAATTTTTTAATGCTCTCCCCACATATTTGTAAATTGAAAATTCCTAATTGTCATTCACTTCAGTCTTATCACTAGAAACATGAAATGATTGTTCTATATTTTGATTCACAACCATATCTCTATCCTCAGTTACTAATTTTCATAAAATTGATCTTCTTGAATAGATTAATAATAAATATATTCTTCTGGAATATTCACCTGCACTTCAATATTTTCACTTATATGATCAATAATTAGAGGTACATGAATAATCTACCTAGCTTGACTATCCATTGGTATTTCTTCTTCAAGAATTCGTTGATCTAGTTGAATTGGGTATGTTTATTCTCTAGAATCAAACACTTTCTCTCTTACATGATGAATATATTTGTTTCTTAGTATCATAATAAGTTACTGTTGAATTTTTTCTTCCTCAACATCCTATAATTACCTATTAAATCAATGACTTCACTAAGAAGGTTTAAAAACTACATCAGTTTTACATTCTATGACAAATTCCTCTCGAACAACTCCTTTCTCACCATAAGAAAATGCTCCCGATCTCTGTTCATCTTCCACACTAATGGGTAAAATCATTCATTTTACTATACTCTAAAAAAATCCTATTTTATGTAGAGTTATATCATTAAAATAATTCTATGATGACACTTCATCCTCAAATAAACTAACTAAATCATATACTTTTTACACAAAATTCATGAGATTATTCATCCATGTGGATAGAAATTCATCCTAGCATCTGGTTAACAAATATAATGAAAATACCTAAACATATATCATGGAAAATTCAGCTTAATATCACATTGAAAGAGAAACATGATGTACATATTAGGGTTGAAAAATTTCTCCATCTCTATCATCTTTCTCGATATATCGGTTTGATTGAATTAAACCAAGATCTTGGGATATGAATAATTCTCCTAGACAATTATTTTCCAAATTTTTATCCAATTAGACAGAAAAGACATAATTTCAATGGAATAATGATTCTTGTCTCCAGTCGATTGAATATCAAAGTGGAAACCACTATTAAGATAGAAGTATGTGATTTTCGAAACATCAGTTGAAGAAATCAAAAATTCCTTATCTTTAATACATTCAAGCATCATATCAATTAAATAACTGAAACCCGATTGCACACTTTTATAAAAATATTATATTTATACTAAATAAAAAAATAATGAATTGATGTCAATGAAATCGGTCACATTCCATAGAAATTCCAATTCCTGTTTTAGGATCATATTCTACATATATATCAATTCAAAATCATCCACTTTTCCTTCAAGTATTTTCCTGCATGTAACATGTTGTCGCTTCAGATCACTTGGGACTCATTATTCGACTTGCATGGTTTTCATCAATTCAAAAATGTAAAAGTCTGAGGCTTTTGGCTTATTGGGCTTGGATGGAAAAATAAGTGATTCAAAGTAGATGAAAAGGATTTTCTTAAATGACGGGCTTAGAAGATGAATGGTTTCTAATAGGCGATACATCTCTTCATTACCCATTTCATAGATAATTTATTAAAAATATTTTAATTATTATGCGCTATAAGAAGTTTTAATATTAAATAATATAACTAAAATTTAGTAAGAAAAAAATAATGAAATTAAATTAAATTTAGAGTAATAAACATAAGATAAAATAAAATAAATTAAATATCTTTTTTACAAATTAAATAAACCCAGTTACACCATAATAAAATCAAAACTTACACTTGAATTTAGTTTAGTGAAAATATCATGTAATTGATATTTGTTGTTAACAAATTCAAATGATATATCTTTTTTAGGAAATGCTCTCTTATAAAATGATGTCTAATATCAGAATGCTTAGTTATAGAATGACTTATTGGATTTTTATGAAATATTCATAGCACTTATATTATCACATAGAATATGTGTACTATTAAAATTAAATCCAAATCCCATCAGTTTTATTTTCATCCATAACAGTTGCGTAAAACAGCGGCCGACATATAGATATTATTCATTGGTTGTTGATAGGGCAACTGGGTGTTTATTCTTACTTGACCATGACACGAACTATTTTCCTAAGAAGAGATAGTTTCTTGAAAATATTTTCTATCTAATCTAAAACCTCCAAAATATGCATCTTGATATGATATTAAATTAAAATCAGATGTTATGGGATAAATAAGAGATTGAAAAATAGTTCTTTTTAGATATATAAAAATCCTTTCGACATTAATAGAATGTTATTCATTGGGATTTTGTTGAAATCAAGGAAATAATCATACTAAAAACCTAATATAAAAAATTCTAGTAGTGATAAATAACAATCTAAACACCATAACTCTATAAAAAATTTTGTCCCCTGTTTTTTCATCTTCATCCAGGTAATGTTTTATATTAGTAAACATGGAGGATTAATATATCTTGTTATTCTAAATACCATATTTTTTTCAATAAATCAATAATATTTTTTCTTTGATTTAATTCATTTACATATTATTTTTGATAAATTTTATGTTCTAAAAAGAAATTTAATTCTCCCATCATGCTTATATCAAATTTGTTTTGTAAGAGTTTTAAAAAATCATTAAAATGTTTCTTATTTTTCGATCCAAAAATAACACCATCCACATAGACATGAACTAATATTAAATTAAGACAAAATATTTTCTCAAAAAGGGTTGCATTTACCAAAGAAATTGTGAAACAGTTTTTCATGAGAAAATAACATAATCTTTCACACAGAGCTCATTTTAATTGTTTAAGACCATATATAGATTGAGAGAGTTTAAAAACAAAATATGGTTTTTGAGAATTTTCAAAACCATAATGTTTCTCAACATAATCATAATCCATTAAATAAAAATAGAAAAAATTGATTTAATATCCATATGATATAATATTAAATTCATATGAGATGCATAATAAAAAAGGATTCTAATTGCTTATCTTCTAGCTATGGGTCACAAGGATTTATCATAATACATACCTTCTTCCTGAATGTATCCTTAACTACTAATCATGCATAATTTCTAGATATAGTCCCTTGATCACGTTTTTTATTTATAAGTACCCATTTTGATCCTATAACTAGATAATTTGACGGTATTTAAACCAATCATTAACCATTATTTCTTTTAAAATAGATCAATTATTCTAGAATTTCTAACATCCAACTTTCTCTTTCTAAGGATTCTACAAATGATTTTGGTTAATTTTGTGATTGAAAGAAAGATAATTCAAGTAGGTTTCATGTATTTATTTTATTTCTTATACCTATGACTAGGTCTCCTATAATAGTTTCTAAAGGGTGATTCTTTAGGGTTATATAATGTTTATATAGAACAATTTTAAGTGCCCTAGTATCATGTTCCTTTCAACATGACTGAATATTATTTCCAAAATAATTTTTCATGTTTTAAAGTCCCATGTTTTCTAAAGAGTCATAAGATTCATCATTTTGATATTTCTTATTATTAAAAGGGTCAGTTTCATGAAACATCTCATGAACTAATACTTCAAAAATCCATTAATTTTTTTTAAATACTTTATAAGATTTAGATGATAGAGAATATCATAAGAATATTCTTTCATCAACATTTGGTTCAAATATAACAAGATTAACATTTGTTTTTATGATATACATCATGCACCCAAAAATATTAAAGTATTTTCCCTTCATATTTCAGTTATTCCAATGTTCATATGTTTTCTTCTGGAAAATAGTCCAAATTAAAAATCTATTTATTATACAACAGGATGTTCTTATAGCTTTTTCTCATATATAGCTAGGAAGTCTTTATTAATTTAGCATAGTTTTAGCCATTTATTTAATAGGCTTTTTTTCTTTCAATACTTTCCTTTTTAAGGTGTTCTTGGTGGAGATATGGTGTGCTAAATACAAACTTTTTCACAAAAGAAATTGAATTCTTGATTATCAAACTCTCCACCGTGATTACTTCCTACAGAAATTATTTTAAAATATTTTTGATTTTGAACACTTTTCCAATAAATTTTAAAAACATTAAAAGAATCTTTTTATGTATAAGAAATGGTCCTAAATGAATCTAAATGAATCATCAATTTAATGATATAGATATAATTTTCCAGCCAAACATGATACTATAGATGGACCAAAATAATCTATGTGGATAATTTATAGGGTCTTAGATGTAGCAATTTTGTTAACATATTTGAAGAAAGATTTGTATTTCATTCTAGTCTAGCATTCATCAAAAAATCATTCACTATAAAAATGAGACCAGGTAAATCATAAAATCATTGCTTCTTATATAATTTATCTAAAGCATAAATATTACAATGACCATGTCTTCTGTTCCAAATATGGGATTCATTTATATTAGGAATTTAATAAATATCTTTTTGTTTACACAATTAATTAAGGTCTATGTTGTAGACATTATCTATTCTAGGTGCTCTAAATTTTAGAAATTTATCATTAAATACAGAACATGAATTGATAGAAAAACCAACACAGTATCCATCACCATAGATTTTAGAGATACTTATCAGGTTATGATTAAATCCTTACACATAAAATAATTTATTGATTGACATAGTCTGGGGATATCCAATTGATCCATGTCCAATAATATTCCCTTTTTCATTGTCACCAAAGGTGACTAGCCCTACATTAATTTTTGTCAATGTATTAAATTCATATGGGTTTCCACTCATTTTTCTAAAGTGTCCATATAACATATACCATATAGATTTTATTATTCTATGACATGTTATGTTCAATGAAAATTAAAAAAAATTGTTAACCATTTCAATTTTGGTCTTGCTATGTTTGAATATAAGGATTTATTAATCCACATCAGCTTTATTTTTTAGGAAGTATGACATTTTATTAAGATAATAATTTTTAAATAAATTATATTATAATTCCACTTATTTGAGGATTTATTTAATTACAGTTTTTTTATATGTGACTGTGTTCAACAAAAATAATAAATAGTCGATGTTGTATTAGAAACAAATTAATTCTTATATATGATGTATTTTTTTAACACTTTTCCAATAAAAAATATTTCCATTTTAATTTTATTATTACAAATAATATTATTTATAATAGTTTATCCTTTTGTAAAAATAATAGTATAACTTCTATAAGTTTACATTTCACCCGGTAGTATTTTAAGCTTATTTTCATGGTCAATACAGTTTTTAGTAGATGAGAAAAATTTATCAAATAACTCATGATGTGGATTATTTAAAGTATAT
This sequence comes from Viscum album, assembly GCA_963277665.1. Taxonomy (NCBI): domain Eukaryota; kingdom Viridiplantae; phylum Streptophyta; class Magnoliopsida; order Santalales; family Viscaceae; genus Viscum; species Viscum album. The sequence goes on along the minus strand of OY728165.1, from coordinate 61,252,314 downwards.
GTTTCCATTAAAATAGAATTATGAATTTTCTAAAAAGATTTCTGTTTATTTAATAGGGATTAATAACTTTTATCTTGAACAGTACATGACATAGCCATTTTATCATTTGAGTAACTAGATTCGGATTCAGATAAATAGAAGGGTTTTACTTTATCTTCATTAGTAATAAATCATATATTATCATTCTGATTTGATTCTTCCTTCTCTGAATCAGAAATTTTTGAGCTATTGGAGTATTCAAAAACACTCCATGTAGACTTCATATCTCTTTTTCCTTTGTTTTCATAGTTGACATTTTTATGATACTTCTTTTCTATGATTCTAATTTCACTTTTAAATTGATGGTAGATAGGTATTACATGATTCAACTTTTAACATTCATATTATCAATCTTCCCTTGATATTTTCTCATTATATTAGAAGCGTTTTATGAATTTGTTTTTTTCCTGTAAAACTTGATGAATTTTATGGAAAATTGATCCATCTCAATTTCAGAATCCAATGAGTCTAAATTTTATTCTACTCTAAATTATTGTTTCATTTCTCTATTATTCTTTTGATATGTATCCTTTAATTAAGTGTTATCCTTTTCCCCTATAAATTTTTGATATTCAACATCATCTTGAATTTCAACTTCATATATCAATAGGGTCCCAATCAATTCAATCATTGTCGGATTATTGATACGTGCTGATGAAAAAATTGCAGTTAAAATTCATGTCAACTGATTATGAAGCACCCTCACTACTTTCAAAGATTGATCATATTGTTTGATTGGTTCACCTAAGGCTGTAATGTTCTTTATAATTTATGAGAGCCTTCCATTAATTTGAGTGATGCTTTCTCCATCAATGATTTTGAATGTATGGAATTTCATCTTCTATTTTTACTCACCCCATCTATCTTACATTGTAATTATCATCATAATCAACTGCAATTGTGTGGCACATTTCATAAGTTATAGGACATTGTGAGAAAAAATTGAATTTATCTAGTCCAAGATCTCAGATGATAACTTTCATAGATTTTGAATTCATGTTAAACACCAACACCATAACAACAATCCAATATTCTTGTTTCTTAGGAATTTTATAAGGATTAATGATCTTTGGGTACATGTTAAATCAAGGAATTTTCAAATAGATTGTAATATGTGATTTCTAGATTCTATAGTTTTCACCAATGATATATGGAGCACAAACCATTGAAATTCCTTCATTGAGATTCTTTATTGATCATAATTAGATTCATTAACTCTGGAATTTTAGAACTAAATAAAATAATATCTATAGAGCCCAAACAATGATAAAAAAATGTTAGGTCGGAAAGTCTATGATGAGTACCCAAGTGGGGGTGAATTGTGTCCTTTGAAAATATCATCAATTTTGTCATTTCACATCAACAACAGATATATTTGGAGATATTTCTATATTAGATAATTTTTTATTGAAAAATAGAAAATAGAGAACAACGCTTTATATTGGTAAGGGGCAAAATGATCCTCTCGTCCAGTCCACCAATCTCTCTCCCTATGGGATTGGGGTATTTCACTAGTCAGGTTCTGTTCACATAAGGCCATTCCACAAGTAAGTGCATGTGGTTGTCACCCTTAAAAATACGGCTTAAAACATATCCATATGGTTCTTTTACATGGAATTGAAATATCCACATGATTTCATGAGAACAGGGTACTCCACCATGATTGAAACTGTGCAGTCGATACTCAAAAGAATCAATAGAGATTTATTTGATAAAATAGATTTATCATTAAAGTTTCTATAGTAAGAAACAGACAGAAGATAGATCTCCATCATCAAATGAATAATATTCATTGATATATTTATAAAAATATCTGGTTGTAGATGAAGATCTTCAATTTTAGTTACAACAACAAAAACCGAGCATTTTTCTTCCAGGATTGAACATGCATATCTCTAAACGTTTTTCCTTGTTTCTAAGATTCTCCAATGTTTTAGCACTATAAATCATCATTCATAAGAAAACTCAAAGAATAAAAATGATCAACACCACCAAGGGTAATATGAAAACCATCTAACACAATATATATATGTATATATATATATCGATATATCTCGCAGAAAGACAATATATCTGAAAAAGTCACCTGATAAATCGAGAGAATTAAAATTCAAAAATACATTTCAATGTAGTAATAACGTCCATATAGAATAGGAGGATAAATCTCCATTGTAAATGGATCATTAAATAATTTAAGAAATTCTTTTAATCAGTATAAATCAAGATTTAAAATGACCATATATTCCACCAATATTATTATATAAAAATACGATAAATTCACAAATTCAAATCTCTAGTGTTTAAAAGTAAAACATATGGTTCCTTTATAAAATGAAGAAACACCAAACGTAGGGTTCAACTATGTAGTGTTAATTCACTAAATGTAAGACTGTCAATGTAAGGATGATCAACAAATTATGGTTGATGATCCATACATTTTCTTCTCAAACACAGGATTTCATCCTTACATATGGATCTTTAACCATACATTTTCTCTTTGACAAATGTAGGGTTTTATTCAAATGTATTGAACTTTGTCCATATGTTTATTCCAACATAAGGTCGAAAATCCATACATGCGGTTCCTTTATTATAAGCATTAATACAAATGTAGGGTATGATCCTTTTGTTATGTTGTTCAGCATAGGGAATGAATAGTGATTCCAAAAAAGGACAAACCCTGAATAGTGCTTCCAAAATATTCTTAAGAGTTATCTGAACACTTTAACAGTTAATTCTCATGAAAAAATAAAAGAATATTATTCCAAAATAATAATTATAAAGAATATAATCTTTTGGAAATACTCATTAAATAATATCATTAGAAAAACATCCTAGGATATTTGTGAGAATCCAAAACAATTGAATTTATAGAGTATTGTTGAGGAAATACATGCCCTACACTCTACTACTCTAAGATGAGATTTAGAGGATGCACATCGAAAAGAGGTAATCTCCTCTTCCAATTTTCTCAAAAATCATTACTCTTTTACATCCTCTTAATTATATGTATCATAATAATGTAATAAATATAGTATCAATTATATATGGAGATGTTATTATAATTAAGAAACAACCATATCCCCCTTCTGTCCATCCTATGAAAAAAGAATCCACCATATTTGTGAATGTATGACATAACTTATCCAATCCGTGGTGTAATATGTCTTTCACCACCATGTTACTGGGATGGGTATAATGATGGAAATAATACATATATATGTTTATTATAAATTGATATTTATTCTGAAATATTATACACCATTCAATTTAATACCATTCCATAATTATGGGAAATATATATCTCCTCGTATATAGGTATGATCTACCATATCCCAAAAGAAATGCAATTTATTCTACATAATCATCTTTAATGAATGATTATATAAATGTATATAATGAATAAATATGAAATATATTATTTCATAATGATTTTGGAATGATATAACTATTAAGTATGTAGGAGAACACTGACTTATTCATCAAAACATTCATACGAAAATGAAGCACTAAATACCCAAATAACAAGTAATAACGAATTGTTATTAACAAACTGATGAAAATATGATCATTTATGATATCATAATAATATACATGATTCTGAAATAATTCAATTAAATTATTTAAATAATTTAATAGGATTTTTAAATACCTATAAATGAAATCATACCTGTGTTATGGGAAAATTTTCTCAATCCGATTATTGTATATGATTATTTATATGTAATTATTTACTAGGGTCTATTTATCAACCACAACCATGCTTCCTAAATATGCAATCTATTTCTATTCATCTAAAATTTATTGAGGTCAATTTTAATAATTTATGAATTATATTAAATGGTATAAAAGTAATAGTTTGTCCTCATTTGATACAATGATTTATTTGACTTTTCTGAAAAATGTATCAGTAGATTTCTTTTATCATATATGGAATTGACATATTTTTATGACTTCATAACAACATATCTCCATAAAGACACTTTTTCATGATTTAATGTCTATGTTCAAATAAATTCATTTCAATTAAAATTTCATTGTGTTTTGAGAAAATTAAATAGTTTTAAAATGGAAATGATATTTTCCTCAAGTATTTAAATATGATGTTTTATCAAAAAAAACAATTCCATCTAAAATGACATTCCTTGAATAGGGTTATGTTTATATCGCTATTATTCATGTGGTTTCATTGTTTTTATGATGGAATTAAATTTATAAAATCCATATTTTTATATAAATTATGATCGAATGATATTTATGAAACCCATTTTATTTTATTTATCATGCTATGATGAATGGTTTATGTTTTTGTGGAATATGTAAGAATGATCTCATTATGAGATGGTTGAGACCTATATCTACCTACAATGAATTTGGAAAATATTTATATATCATGATATATTGATGGATGAAATGAGAAATGATCTCGGTTCAGTAATACATGGTTTTAATGTGGAGTGACCTCTATTCAGTTATGAACTTTATCCAGAATGATGGTCATGGAAAATAGCCTTGAGAAAATGAAATTATTTTATTTTCTTATGTGTATTCCATAATATTTCATGTATTATTATATGAATTAAGGGATTACATTCATTTATTACTATGAAAATTCATGATTTTTTGATGGAATTATATCACAATATTTCATATTCATGATAAAATATTCAAATCTTATTTTCTTATATATTATGTTTATGATATAACTTATAAATCCATTTTTTACCCTTAATGAGAATATGAGGTCAAACATCAATAGTTATCTTTTCATGAGGTCCTAAATAATGGTATTTAGTATGTCATGTCAAAAAGGGTTCTATTTAGGATTAAATAAGTGGGAGATAATGAAGTTTTCATTTGAGCTAGTTGTTTATGTTTATTAATTTCTAAAGACATTGTACATATATGGTCCTATCATGGATTTGGTATACCTTGTAATGAATATTCATCAACATTTATGTAATGTAGATATGTGTAAATTTGGGGAGTTGTATTTTGAATCATAGGAATGTTATATTTAACCTTTGATAACATGGATGAGAAATACTTATTATAAACCCATAGGATATGTCTATGTATAGGTTACATTAAAAGTGTTTTAGAATTGATCAGTACTAACATAGGATAAAATCTAGAGTGTCCTAAATTGAAATTTTATTATTTATTATCTCGTATTCCCATTATAATTAGTATTAATCACACTATACTTATTGGTTTTAGTCAATGGATGCAACCAAAAGGAACCACATTAATGCTGAATGTGATGGACCATGAAATAATTGTCCTCTAGATCAACCAAATGCTATGTGATATACAATAACAAGTCATGTAACTATGACCCCCAAAATTTCTCATGAAATGATTCATGGATGACTTTCACATGGTAAAATAAGGGAAATCATTATATTGAGTCCTTCATGAGACAACATCCACCTCCATTCAGCTGGTCTTCCAATCCATTAGTGTATGAAAAATAGATCAGTACCACTAAAAATATATTTTTCATTCTCTAATTTTCAAAACATGATAAAGCCATCTGGCAGCTTATTTCAAGGTTGGTGAAGCTAGTCAATTTAGGAACCATATTAAAAATAAAATAAAGAAGATGAAATTGAATCCATGTAATGCCATGAGTATAGGAACTTATTTTCCAATAAGTACATTCTTAGTATTATTCTTACACTGATAGATAACTAATTTATTGAAAATAATTAAATGGACAATGAATCCATTGGTACCATCGAGTAAAATTATACAAGTCATTTTTTGTATGCTTCTATAATTATTTTCCCACCCGAGAGTACAATCAATCGATTCATTAGTTTCTTAAAACATATTCTCTGATGAGAATTATCTGTAAGGCACTTCAATAGCTATAAAGATATTTTATGATTTCACTCAATGTTTAGATGGATATTGGAGTAACAAATAAGTCATATGGGTTTGATAATAAGTGAAAATTGGAATTAAAGAGAAAATCAAAATACCCCACTAAAGAGAAGATGGGCTTCTCCATATTCTCAAAGTGTTTACAAAAACATGTCCCAAATAATGGTCCAAGTAAATGTTTTTTGGGTGGAAGCAATGGTCATCGGGCAGTTGATTGCCAAATTTATTAGAAAAAGATGTCTAATGATGTGAATAGATAAAAGGCTACATTGAATGTACCTATTTCATATCAATGATATTGGTTAAAGGAATTTTTTCATTTTTCTAATAAATTCTATAATATAAGGACTATATATTATTATTGATGTCAAGAAACTCTTGAGGATAATGGAAAAAGGAATAATGCATGAAATCATGATCAATGAAAGTGGAATATAATAATAAAGTGGTCAAAGGTACACATATCATCTACTCTAAAATTGAAAAAGTATTATATAATTCTATATATACACACTATTAATTTTATGAATAATTTTCCTGGGTAATCAACTTATTAAATCAACAATTTGAAGATGTGTTAGCTGTGACATCTCCTTTCGAAAAAATGGTCTGATAAAAAGATTATAATTCTTCATGAGTTAATGTTTGTGGGAATGTTCTTCCTAGAAATATTTTGAACATTACTATAGTTGAAGTTGATGTTATTTTTAGAATGGATTGGAATTCAACTCCTAGTGATCATATCAATTTCCAATTAATAGAAGTAAAATTTCTTATTCTATATCAATCTATGATAATATATCGATGAAAGGATTAGTATGACATTATAATGAATTTTTTTCTTCTGTATGGGCCTTGATCCCTTTAAATGAAGGTTATCTATATCAAATTTCTAGGGATAAAATCATAATTAAGAATACACCCATTGTATGGGATATTGATGATGTATTTTCAGAAGAGTTTCTCAGTCTTCAACAAAATTGTGATGTTGTGTTTCCAATAGAACTCATTTGGTGTGTTATTCCAATTTAAAAGACAGTTTATATAATAGTCCCAATTTAGATGTATGAATTAAAGGAAGAACTCCATGAGATTCTTGAAATGTGATTTATAATCCCTTGTATGTTACCCTGGGGTGAACCTGTTCTATTATGAATTATGATGGATCAATAAGACTCTACATTTCTAATCAGGAACTTGACAAGATCACTATCACGAAAAAATAAATTCCTCCCTACATTAATGACTTATTCTACCAACTATGCAGAAATAAATAACATTCCATGATATATCATTATTTATTATATCTTCAAATAATTTTCAGGAAGGAGGATATACCAAAGATTTCATTTTGTTAAAGGTATAGGCACTATGTATTTATAGTGATGAATTTTTTTCTTACTAATCCCCCGCTATCTTCATGGATCTAATAAAAATAGTCATTAAAGAATATATTGATTAGTTTTTGGTAGTCTTTATCGATGATATTTTTGACTAATATAATATAAAGGAAGAACATGAAGCTCACTTGAGAATTTTATAGAAGACACATAGGAAGGAGATGTTTTATACAAAATTTACCATGTGTGTATTTTGGATTTAGAACATTTCATCTTTAGGTTAGGTAATCTCAATAGAGATGATATCTGTGGATCCAAAAAAATAGATGTTATTAAATGATTTCTGAGACATAAAAAGGTAACTGAGATCTGACTTTTTCTTATTTTGGAGGAATATTATTGAACTTTTGAGAATTATTTTTTATGATTTTAAAATCTAGTCACCATGTAAAATCAGAATGGAGTTATGTTCAAGTAGATGGAGGAATGAAAAGATAATTTGAAAGGGATCAAAATAGGGATAGTTGGTGAATCATTTCTCAAAATACCTTTTCAAGGTGAATGGTTTTTGATCTATAGTGATTCATTCAAAAAGAGGATGAGGTTTTTTCTCATCCAAACTGATATGGAAATTTATGATGCCCCAAAAAACTGAAAATCCATCAGCAAAATTACCCTACTCGTGATTTGGAGTTAGTTGTGGTGATATTTTCACTAAAGATATAGATGAATGATACTTATGGTGGAATTTGGGATTATTATTCAAATCATAAAATTATAAAATTTATTTTCACAGAAATTGATATGAATATGAATCAAAGAAGATTGTTGGATTTTATTAGAGATTATGACTACTCAATACATTACCAACATGGGAAAGTGAACAAGGTGGAAAATGATTTGATTAGAAATAACAATCCAAGCCTATCAAGGATTAGAACCACATAATATCTAATATTTATATATTTTTAAAGGATGGATATTTAAATTCTAATGGAATGAGATTCATTTTATCATTCTAAAAATAATGTTTAACCATCTATAAATGTGAAGATTAAGGCGGATCAGAAAGAAGATGTAGAGATAACATAGAATGTTAGAAATGTTCTTGAATATAAACCATATTTATGATGGAATAATAAGGTTCATGAACAATGTTTTTATTCCTCCCACACCCTAATTTTAGAAGGATTTGTTGGATGAGTCTCATAGTCATTCATTATCTACTCACCTTGGAATCACAATGATTTTCAGGTTCATAAAAGAACATTATTGGTTGGATGGAATGAAACGTGTTGTTTCTAAATATGATTCTCAGTGCTTGGTTTTTTAGAAATTTAAATATTAAAGACATAAGTGTAAGGGGATTTTATAAACATGACCTATACATGAACGAAAATGGGAACAAATCACTATGGGTATTATCATCATACTTCCCAAAAAATCTAATGTCCATAATCATATATGGGATATAGATGATCAACATAATACGAAATCACAGTTTATTTCTATCAGAGAGGTTTTATCTATTGATTTTCTAACCATTATATATATAAATGAAGTGGTAAGATTATATGGAGCACCACTTTCCATTTTATCAGATCAGGATCCAATGTTTACTTTGATGTTCTAGAGATGTTTTACGTAGGATCTTGATACAAAGTTATGTTTCAACAAAGCATATAATTAATAAATAAATTTTTTGTTTGAGAGGAAAAATCAAAATCTAGAAGACTTTGTCTAATTATACTCCATGGATTTCGAAGGTTGTTGGGATAAACAACTACATGTGGGGAAATTTTATTACAATAATTACTTTAACTCCTCTATATAGATTTCTATTTATAATGCCCTCTATTGACAGAATCACATAACTAAATATTTCTAGGATGATGTTGGGGAAATATATCTATTAGGACCTGACAATTCACATAAAATTGTAGAAAAGGTAAATTATATTAAACAACACATAAAAGAGCTCAGAGCCAACACAAAAATATATTTAAACTTGAAGAAATGACATAGATTTTAAAGTGGGTGGAATAGGTTTTCTACAAATATATCCCTTGAAATGTGTAATGTTATTTGGAATATAGTGAAAGTTGAGCCCTCTATATATTTTTCATTTTGAAATCATGGATTATTTTTAGAAGGTAGCTTATTGATTGGCACTACCACCGAATCTCTCAGAAGTTCAGGATGTGTTCCATGTGTCTCCCCATAGAAAGTAAAAACTTCATCATTCACATGTAGTAAACCCAGAAGTCTTACATATAGAGCGTGATATTTCATATGATGTACAACCAATAGAGATTATGGATCAAAGAGAAGAAGTTCTACGAAACCAGACCACATACTTGGTAAATTTTTTGCGATGGAACCGAAATTTTAACGAAGCTATGTGGAAACTTGAGGATATGATGAGTAAGAAATATACTCATATTTTTGTATCCATGTGAGTAATTTGGAGAAGAAATTCAGTTTAAGGGTGGTAGAATGTTACAGATCGATGATTTAATGAAATATTTTCTCTAAAGAAAACTAATTCTTTAATTGCTTGCATTGCACACAAATCATATTTATAAATTAACAGCCTGATTCCTTTATTATAAAATGACCATATTAACCTAGCCATTAGGTTACTGGGAATAAATATATGTAATTTATGAAATTTTATGGAGAAGTCATTCGCTACCAAATATTTAAGAAAATACAAATTAATTATATATTTAATTTTTCTAATTAATAAATTGAGCAAATTACTATTAGTAAATAAAATTAATGAAATATAAATGTTATATAATTAATTAATTCTTTTTATATTCATATAGTATTTATTTTTGCAATAAGGGATCAATAATCCTTATTTGATGGATGAAAAGAAATATTTTTAAAAGAAATGTTTTACCGCCTTTTAATAGACAAAACAATTTTAAATTATGATTTTGACACATAAATAATATTTATAAAACAAAAAATTACATCTTATTTTGACGGAAGATTTAAAAATTCCATTTTGATGGAATTTTTATACTTCCCTAATATCTTTCAAATTTTAGTGTATAGAAAAAATACACTAAATATTATTTATAAAATCACTTTTCTTATCGATATAATTTATATTGTTAAATTATAATATTTATGGGATTTTAATTAAAAATATAATATATTTGCATCATACAATATAATATATTTTAGTAGCATTAATTTTACGTTCAATTCCAATATAAGAACGTTTCAATATTTTTCAATGTTTTATCTTTTAAAACTCATTCTCTTTTTCTGACTATAGAAATAATTATAAATTAATTACTAAAATTATTTTATTTTTGAATTTTTAAAAATTGATTATATGTTTGGAATCACATGATCCATATTTTCTAAATAGATTTATTTTAATTTTTTTTGTATTATGAATAGTAACTTCGGTAATTATTATTAATACTGTAAAACAGTATATAAGGTAATTATGAGTAATAATACTTGGATAATATTACCCTATCACATTACATAAAATAATTACATTGTGTGTTTCAACTTAAATATTCCTTATTTAGAAATTTTTTCCTTGGAAGCCACAAGGATGAGATTACGACATGTAATTTATTTTATTCAATGAAAAGATAAATATGTTTCACTTATGTTTTTATAAGTAAATAATTTTATATATAATTTGATATATATGATAAATTAGATATTAAATACTAAATTATAAAAAAAATTGGGTTTCTTTATCTTGGCAAAATATTTTTAATTTTTAGAAATAAATAATTACCTAGAGACTTATACATTGATTATTTAAAATTTATTTAATTGATGAGAAGTCAATAAAAAAAATTTACTAAACTTATAATAAATAATAATGGATTGAAACAATTAACCAAATCTTATTGATTGAGTATATCTAAAAAATAACCATCCAAGGGTCATTTTAGTTTCTATTTGATGCTTTTTAGAAGTGATTGGGGCACTTAAATTATTTTATTTCATGTGATGTTAATGTTGTCACATTCAGAATGTATTAAATATATTATTTTAAATGTTGGATTTTACAGAATATAAATTCAATTAAATATATTGTCATTAAATATAGTAGATTTATCTAAATCATATTATTTTATTTTATTTTTTTGAAAAAAAATATATATATTAAATAATTTCACAATATTAATGTAGTAAATATTTTAAAAATATAAATAATAGATAAATGTTATTAAAAATGATATATTAAATTTCATTTCAGACAGTTAATATGTATAATGAATTTTTTAGATGACCATTTCCTCAAATTAATATAATAATATAGTTGGATCGATGATATATTGTGATATTAAATTTTTAAAAAATAAATGAATTTAATAGTGTAAAAATTGACACTATTATTTGTTTATCCAAATATTATATATTAAATTAATTAAAAAATAAATAATTTTAAAAATATATAAAATCTATTATGTTGTCTAAAATATTATTTTATATTTTTATGGTCTTATTGACATTATATAAATAAATATTACAATCTTTTTAAATTGAAATATTTTTTATCATTGAAAAAAATTAAATAAGAAAACTAAGTGAAAATTAAAATAATAATGTATTAATTGATATAAATTCTATTCAAAAAATTTATTTCTAATGATATTGAAACTATATTTATTCTCATATTCTAATTTGGTTCATTTTAGTGGTTTTTATGGGTCTTAATTTTATTATAAAATAAATTTTTTTGGAGATCCAAAAAGTGAATCTCACATAAATTATAAAAGGAAACCACATCCCTCATATCAACAGTTCACATTGTGCCTTTACTCTCAGCCATACCCATACATTTTACCTTATTCAAATAACTAGTAACATTCTAATGGTTCTGGTAATTTTCAAAGACCAACTCTAGTGCTGTAAGATGAGATTTAGAGATTGTAGGTCACTGAAAAGTTAATCTCCTATACAAATTTTTTCAAACATAGTTCTTCTTATACATCATATTCATTTATTTTGTTATCATAAAGTAATAGATATAGTTTCAATTATTTATTTATACATTATTATAATTATGGAAAAATTGTATTCCACTATCTATCCATTATACGAAAAACAAAACCACCAGTCGCGTGTACTAATGAATTTCCTTCTCCACACCATGGTGTAAACTATTATTCACCACCAACTTATTTTAATGGCTATAATGATGAAAATTTTATGTATATATAATTATTATAACATGATACTGATTCTTAAATATTATAAAAAATTCAGTTCAGTACCATTCCACAATTATGAGAGTGATATTATCGCTCGTGCATACGTACAACCTTCCGTCTCCATGATGTGTTTTGATTAATTCTACATGATATTCAATAAATCAAGATTATATAAATTTATATAATGATCAAGTATTATATATTAAAATTATAAATAATTGTTTAATCATATAAATATTAAATATAAAGGAGAACAAATACTTATTCGGCCAAACAGTCATATTAAAATGAATTAGTTAATACCTAAATAAAAAGTAATAATGAAATTTTATTAACAAATGGATGATACTATGATCATATATGATATCTTAAAAATGATTAAGATTCAAATATAATTCAATAAAATTATTTAAATCAGTTTATAGGATATTTGGGTATATAAACGGATATCATACATAAGGTAAGGGATAATTTCACAATCTCGTTATTGTCAAATATTTTTTATACATAATAATTTACAAGGGTATATTTTTCATCGACATCCATGTTTCCTAAATATGTAATACTATTTCCAATTTTCTACAATTTTTAAAATAAATATTACTAAAATGTGATTTTTTTTAAAAGTATAAAATTAATCTTTTGTTGTTATTTGATACGATTATCTTTTTTACATTCCTGGAAGAAGTATGAGGAAAATGTTATTTTTATCTTCTATGGAATGCTAGGATTTCTACGCATTTATAACATATTATTTACATGAATATTCCTCTACACAATCTCAAGTATATTTTCAAATAAATTAACTTCTTTTCAAATTTCATGACATTTTGAAAAAAGATATTTTTTGAAGAAGAAATGAAACTGTCCTCCAAAATTAATATAATGTGTTTCATTGAAATTATTTTCCATCTAAGATGAAATTATTAAACAAGGGTTATTCTATTATCCCAATTATTAAAATTGTTTGATTTTTTCTTATGATGGTATGAAATTTATGATATCCTTATATTTTATATGGAGTATGATGGAATGATGTTTAAGAAACACATTTTATTCTTTGGGTTTTGATACAATGAATAATTTATGTTGTTGTGGAACATGTAAGAATTATTTCATTATTATATGGGTGGGAATGATATACCCCTTCAATTCATTTGGAAAATATTTATATCTCTTAAGATATGCATGGATGGAATGGGAAATGATCTCATTTCGGTAATACCGGTCATTCAAAAAAGACTAAAATCAGTTTAGAAATGGACATTGTCATCTATAACAATCATGGAAACCATCCTTGAGTAAAAAAGTGATTTTTTATGATTATGTATTGACCAAAAAATTGAAGTCTTGAGTTTTGACTTTTCGAATTACATTCATTTATTGTTCTCAACATTCATGATTTATCCCATGTTATGAAATCATGATCATAAATATATAGGACACTATTTTCAAATGTTATGTTCTTATGTATTTTTATTATGAAATAATTGATATCACCATTATTTACCCTTACTGAGAATATGAGCTCACCCTTTCCTATGTTTCATTTAACTAGTTCATGAAAAAGGGTATTATGTACGATGTGTAAAAAGTTATATAGTTATAATGAATTTACTGATAGAAAATGAAGTCATCTAATATACCAGTTTTTTATGTTTCTTAGTATATAATGATACAATACCTATATGGTCGTATTGTGGTTTTTTTATATTTTGAAATTAATATTCTTCAACATTGAATTAATACCAATTCAGATTATTTATGGAGAGTTATACATCCCCTATGATTTTATGATATATTTTCCTCCCAATGATTCCATCATATGGTTCCATCAATCCCCAATGGTCTAAATCATTAATAATTAGGAGTAAATTTTCATGGTAAGGGAATTATGCTTCCTTTATCTTAATATCTAGAACCTATTTTTGTATATGTATTATAAATTATTGGTTCAGTATCTTTTATTACAATTTTTAACATAAAATATATTATAATTTATGTGTTATCAATGTGATACCCATTCCTCATCTAATTTTATCATTTTCCAAAATCATGTTTTATACTCGCTATGTATCCGAGTAAAATACTAAAAATTTCTCCCTCAAGCTATATTTTATTAATACCTAAATTATTTTTAGGGGAATCCTCTTATATATGAAAATGATTTATTTGATTAGCAGATCTACCAAAATAAACCAATATTCTATTTTCATGGGAAAATATTTATGTAATTATCATTACATTAATAACATTTGAAATTATATGATTTTCATAAGTAACTCAATCTCTATTCTTAATGGGTTATTAATGAAATGATTTATCAAGAGATATGTGGATCAAATTAATTAATACATATTTTAGGTTCTCCATGATATGTCTCCAATACATTGGTTAAAGAATTTAATCTTTAGAGATGAATTTTATTATGATTCATTAGTGAATATCATTAATAATATTCATTTATGACACCTTGATGAATAAACAAAGTTGATATTATTTGGAATGTATCATTTAAATATGGTAGACACATTTTAATATTATTATTCATGCTCTTTTTATTATGTTATTCTTTGTTCCCTTCTTCACATTCCACAATTTTATTTTTTAGTTATATTTTGAAAATCATTATAATAACATGTAAATGTATTAATTTTCATTCCCTTACTGGGAATCATTCTCACTCATTTTTATTTTATGTATGTCTATAGGTTATGAGATGTACCAAATGTACTTAGGATGAAGCCATGAATAATTTTTTCATGTGGATTAGAATAATGTTTTATTTTTTATTTAATAAATTCTTGATTTCCTAGATACTAATGTTTTAATGATCCTTTAATTTCATTCATGTAATGAAATTATTTTTATTAAAAATATGAGATGATATACATTTCATGGAAATGAATGATTTAAATTTTTTTCATGAAAAAAATTTAAATTATCATCGAATTGTGTTTAATGTGTTATATGTTTTTGTATAAAAAATAATTTTTATCATATTTAAAAATACAATCCACTAAATAATATTTAATATTTTTAATAAGCATGATTACTTTTTTTAATAAGTTCGCATTAATTTTTAATAATAAATGTATAATAATTATTTAAAAAAATTTGTTATAACTATGAAATTAAATTGAGTTATATGGTTAAATTAAATGATAATTTCACACTATATCAAAAAAATACAAATTTGTGGATGAGTCCATTCTTAACCTCCCCATATCATAAGGAAGATTGTTTTCAACATTATATCCATCTTCCATGAGAAATTACACTCATTATTCATTAATTAATTATAAATATTTCAATATTACACTCAATATCACCAATTACAGGACCACCTACACCAACCACTAAAAATAACACTATTATAATGTTTTATTATTTTATCCCTTGCCAAATAATACTCTGAGAAATATTCATTCAATTTTTTATCCTATAGTTATAAAAAGGATTACAAAATCCTTTATCATAAGAGGAATTATAAGAAAAGTTTCATGTATTTAATTTTTGTGTTATCCTTTCTATAATTATTTTTAATTTTATTACTCATCCTCTTATATTAGATCCTAATTTATTGTATTTCCAAAAAAAATAAAAAATTATTATCTTCTATTGGGGTTTTATAATTAATATATAATAGAAATCTCATTCTAATAAAGTTCTTGAAATGTGTGAATGTTTCAGTAATTTGTACATATGGTATAAATGTTTTAAATAATTTTTACATCATGAATTATAATAAAAATTTTTAAAATTATAATATTATATAATAATATTTTATCTCAATACTCTCATAATTCATTAATGAAATTATATATAATTATATTCTTATAAAAATTAATTTATTTGATTATATCTAAATTCACAGATAAATATATATATATTATAACATCTCTCGATGAACTATAACCAAAAAATCCATAAAATTTCAATTACATATTAAAAAATAAATAAAAACACATACACAATACACATTTAGATTTTGTAGAAGATTAAATCATGATTATGGATTAATGACCAAATCCACCATATCAAATCCATTCTTGATCAATATTGATAATTAACATACAAAAAATATTTTTTACTAATGGTTACTAATAAACGAGTATTCGTAAATTAGAAATTGATTATATAAATTTATAATTTTATAATTTTTTTTTATATAGATGATTAGAATCCCTTAATAGATTATTAAAGGGTTTAGAATATGTCTAACAATAGGGAAATGCAAGGTAAAAGGTTTCCATCTCAAATTTATCTTCTTTGTGATATGTTGCATATCATGATGATTTGTTCAATTATATTTTCGTATATATTAACAATTTGACCTTTTTGTATCAATAATATATATTCTTTCATGGTATTTGATGTTACTTTTCATGTTATATCGTCCAATTTATTTTGATATAGTAGTATCCAAATGAGAAAGGGTTTATATTCCAATCACACAATGAATAGAGAATATTAATGTTTTAAATCACCATTTTCAAAAACATTATGTCATTTCTATGTAAAAACTGGTTTTTTTTCCTATCCTCTACTAAATAATATTATATATATATATCCCTAACATTTCACTTTTTTTTGTTTCCCAATACAATTGATAGGACTCATTTATGTGGAAGTGAACTTATCCATTCATTATTTCGGATAAGAATCATTCTCCCCCATGTCCATATTTTAATATTATCTTTTTAAAAAATTTAATGTTATTTACATTATTTTTTATGTTTATTATATATTTAGCTTTTAATTTAATTAAAATGTTTTAAAGGAATATTTTTTATTTGTACTATATAGATTTATTATCTCATGGTTTTCATTGTTTTTTTATACGATGCTTCATTTTATTATATAATGGTTTTAAAAATTAAATTTTATTTTAATTCAAATTATCATTATGAAAAGAAATTTTTTTTAAAAAAATATTATACTTTTTAAAAAAATGTAATGTTGTATATTCTAATCTTCCAACCTAATTTCATAATACTCGAATTATGTCTTTTAATCTATTCTAAAATCCATTAAATTTTTCTATATTTTACTAATGATGTTATCTAATTCTATTATCATCATTATTTACTTACACATTATATGATTATATCATAGATAAATCTCTATGAAAACAATTTCATTATAACATGTAATTTATTTTTTGATGGAGATATGAATTTGATCTAGTTCATGTGAAACATATTTTTTTATCGTATCATTATCTTATGTTTGGGACCAATGATTCCATTTAAATAATTTGATGAATCTTTTTATCTATTGACATATTGATTTTACACAGAGAACTACTTTAATATACCAATTTTCATCTAATTTAATGGACCCATGTTCCTTTATATATAGTCAGAACACTATGTGTGGTCCAACATGTGTTTATCTACATTCAACACATTATTAATGACCATAATTTCTTTTATATATTATTTAAACCATAAAAGGGGAACTAATTTCATTTTTCTACATTCACATCCATATTAAAGGACATAATTTGGTTTAAATATGTTTAAAACATTATGGAGGGACCTAATTGTGTTTTACATTGTTCATAGAAATATGGTATACTTATGAATATTTTTTTCACACATTCATATGTTTTGTTCCATGGGTCATGATTAATGTCTTTTGGTTATTTTGTTACTCAAATTTATATCTTATTTCTTTAAAACGGTAGTTTTCTGGTTATATGTCCTTTAATCATGATTTATGGATTACTCTTTTGATTCTACATTCATTTTAATCAAATGTTTTTCCATGATCATGTTTTCTCATATTATCATAACTTAACCATTTATGTAATTATTATAATTTGTTCCCTTACTATAAATTTAATATAACCCCTTCTTGTATTTCACATTTACCGAGACAATTAGATACAGTAATATATAATATAATAATTCATGTCATTATAATTATTTTGTTGATGTTTGTGAAATACTATCCAGTAATACATTTATGTAACTAATATCTAAATATAGTAAGCCATTATAAATTTTATTATAGATATTGATAAAATATTTTTAAATAATAAATCTATTTAATTTCAAGACTACTTAATTGAAATGATTTATCCATAATGATATTTAGTAGCTATGAATAAATTCATCAATGTGAACTTATTTTAAAAATCATGATGAGCTAAGAAAATTATTGATTTGAAGTCATGGAATGGATAAGTTAGTTTTATGTAATCTATGATGAGTGAATTTTATAAGGAATATACAATCATATGGCTTAAATTAAATAGATTTGGAAAAAGGATCTCAAGAATTTTCCTAAAAGATAAAAATGAAATTTTCTTGTGTAGAAGTATTGAATATAATTCTAATGATTCTCAATGAGAGATTATGAGTCCAATCAATAAAATTGTGAAATGAAGATACCAACTAAATCACCACTAACTCATAATTTTTTTGAAAATAATGTAGTTTGGTAATTATGGAAATCAAGTCCCCGCCTCATGTTTAATGAGGATAATATATATCAACCACTTATAAGACATAGGGAATGTATAAGAGACTATGTAAACACTACCACTAGAGTGGATAATTATAATAAATTGGGTAATGGTACACTTATTCATCATATAATATATATGAATTCCTTATAGGATTGTTGTTATTATCTTTTTTGAATATCATAATAGTTTTTAATGTATATTAATTCACCAACATATACTTCGACTGCTGTTTTATCAGTGAAAAATCATGATAGTGAGATGATTTTAACTAACATATAGTACCCTGATCAGATGCATGTTTGTTGGTTAATACGTTATGTACGTAGATTTATTCATCCTTAGGTTCAAAAGTTGGCAATATTAGTAATGAAATGGCTTAACCTATATAGATCTCCAAATAAATTTATTTTTAGGGAAATATAGTTTAAAACACTAATCTATATCAGGATAAAATAAATTAAATTATAATAATTAAAATACTTTGGGAATAAATTCATAAATATAGGTATTTATACCCACTAATTGTTAATACAAATATTAATATATTGTGGGGAGCTCAACATTGAAGACATCCTATATTTTATGAATATATTGATGTATTTCCCAAAAAAACTAATTAGTCGTCCCCAAGAACATGAGGATGGATTTTCAATTTTACTTATTGCTAGGTCTATTTTATTATTAAATATTCTGTATAGAATGTACCCTATTAATTATATTTAATAAAGAATATTCTATTGCAAAATCATGAAAAGATTTTTTATATTCGCCATCAACACAGTGTGGTGTACAATTTGTATTTATAATTAATCATATGTTAATGAATAAGTTTTATTTATTATCAATAGAATTTAATATGTCAATAATAAATATATATTATACCATTAATTATTTATTTATTTGATCATCATAGAGGGAATAAATACTTCTCAAAGAATAACATTCAATATAAATACCATCAATAAATGGTGTGTTATAACCAAGATGACATTCCATGCATGATGGAAACCATTAATTCATAATGATTCACTTCAAATATATTAATTACCCAACTATTATATTGGATCTTATGAATATAATCCTTAATGATTATCTTTGAGTTTTTTTGGTAGTCTTTAAAGATGTAATTATCAAATATTCTATTTGGAAGGAAGAACATGAAGTTAATTTGAGTATTTTGATAATAACCTTATGAAACAATAAATAGTATTCCATGTTCTATAGGATTATATTTTTTGATAAAATGTGTCCGTTGTGTTATATAGTCATAATATAGTATATATATGTGTCTTTTTCAATGACTAGTTATTGAATAAATGACCAAAATAATCCCTAGGGAATAGATCCCTAGTTTTGTATTGTTATCTAGGTAAAATAAACTTTTGATAGAATCTTTTTAGAATTGTAATATTAGTTAACAATTTTAGCATTAAAGGGAATACAATTATTCAATATAAGATAATTCCATGAAAATTTCAATGATATTTTATAATTTTTGGCCGTTATACCGTTACTTACAAAACATTGTAGTATAGTATTGCAAGTGATATACTATAGTAATTTATTTAATTTAACGGGAGTTTACCATTCATAAAATTTCATGGTTATATCTTATTACCCATTTCAATTAAATATGATTTAAAAAATTACATAATTCATGGCCTCGAACTGGAACCTTTAATTATTTTTTCATTTTTTCCTATTCAAGAATTATCTCTATGTTGAAGAGTGTGATATATAAAAGGATCAAAATATTTTAAATAACATATACATTAAATATTATTCATGTATGAACCAATGAAGATAGCTAGTGTTAACCAATGAATATGACTACTCAATATATTACCATCTTAGAAAGGAAAACAAGGTGTTTTATGGTCAAAGATGATAAAAACTTGCAACATTATCATTGATAATGTTTAAAAGGGATAAATCTATTATTTATCTAAAATTAATTTATATGGTAATCATAAATAAATGAGAGGAATAAATCATTTCCCAAATTATTTACCATCCATCGATATATTTGAAGATCAAGGATCCCAATGGAGATGATTTAGAACTATTAAAATGTTATAAATTATTTAATATTTTAATATTGTTATCTATATAGATATATGATTTGGAACTCATATATGTGGTCTATATATACTGGAGATTCAAATGGAATATTTTTATTGTCTACATGACTCGTCTATCCTTATCGACCGAGTACGAAATAGTTAAATATATAAATTATGTATCACTTATGGAGGAAAATAATGAAGATGGATATTTTGGAGGTATATCTTAATGTATGGTATTCTAGAAAGAAAAGGATTATTGTAATAAATAGAAGGGTGAGATGTAAAAATAACTTATAGCATTATATAATTGGAAGAACATCACCATGAATTTTATCAGTGGTTATACCAATACATCTAAAAGGTATAATTATATTTGGGTTATGGTTGATCAAAATATGATATTTGTACATATCACCATTATTTAAGAGGTTTAACCTCAATCAATATGTTATTCTAAACATAAATAAATTGGTTATGATGCATAGAGTACACCATTTTACTTTTTCTGATTGAGATATATGTTTCATAGAAAAGTTATAGATAATATTCCATCAACCATTTTATATTGAGGTGAATGTTAACATAGACTATAATGACTAAGATACTGGTTAATCTAGAATATTTTATAAAATATTTAGGTATATATTATTATCATGATTAATGAATTTTTGTAGAGACTGATCCCATAGTAGTCGGAAGTCAATGCCAACTACCATTAAAATGGCATAAAGAATAAGGATTCACATCCCAATGGTCTAAATATTTTATTATTATTTTTATATCATATACATACAAGAGACTGGAATTAAATTTGGATAGATAAAATTAAAAATTATTTTTTATATTCCTGAATATTAATATTCCCTATAGAATGTCCCACTATATTAGTCATAGAAAAAAAATTAAATCCTGGGGAATGGAAATAAAACTAAGGTGATCTCGAATAATCATTAATAGATAATTATGACAGAATAAAAAATGAATCAGTGGGAATAATCAATATGGAAAGGTATATAATTGAATGTAAATGTTAATAATCAATAAACAGAGAAATAAGTTCAGAAAAATGGAATGATAAATAATTCAAAACACATTGGATTTAATCAATAACATTACTATCATAACTGAATAGGTTATAGTAAATATTTAACAGTAAATAAATGAAACACATCCCATTTAAATTAAATGAGAATGACACAGATCTAGTGAAAATCTAATAGTGAAAATATATTTTATAGTTTTTATCCTTAATGAAGAAAATGATTATATATATATATATATTCAATTTTACCCATAACATTATACCTTTACTTTCATGATTTATTATAAATACAGTTCAAAAATAACTATAATAAAAACACATATAACAATGGCTAGAAAACTGATTTAACCTATTAGACTATAGTTCCCTCAGGGGTATTTTTTAACTGGTCCCTACACCATGTATTTCATATCTAAAAAATTCCTCATATATCAGATAATTGATTTAATTCATAAATAATGCACGTTATAAAATATCCATATAGAATTACGTATATATATTTATCAATATTTCCTCAGTTAATCAAATAATATTAAATGTAAAAACAATATATAAAAAAAATTAGGGTCTAGGAAATAATAAAATACATGATAAATTATATTTACATTTTGGTGGGATTTAATGTACAGTGATTACAGTAATTTCAATAACTCATGTGGAAGTTAACGACTATTTAAATTATTCATATAAGTGAATCACAATAATGTACTTACTAAAAATAAAAATTACCCATCTAGAGAGATAATAAATATAGTATCAACATAAAATATTAACATTGTAATAAGATAAGGGTTGTTTTCAATGATTAAATGAAATAATCATTAAAAACAATTTTAATGAAAAAATAAATTTCATTATGAAAATCACTTTTTGAAGAAGATTTTTGTAAAATACCTGACATGAAAGTATTATATTTAAAACATTAACTAAAAAATCCTAGTAAACATTAAATGGAAGACTAAATGTAATTATGGTTGTTAATTTTATATCTTTCATACAAGGTAAATATAATATTCATTTTTCATTATAATAAGTTAAGAAATGTTCTTTTTCTAAAAACGAAAAGAATATTACTTTCATGTAATTCGTTAAAACATTAAAATGTGAAAAATTTTGTTTAGTAAAACATTTTTCAATGGAAAAAATTATGTTTTTTTCAAAAACATGTTTTTGGATATAAATAGTTTTCCGAATAAAATGACAAATTATTTTGGGTTTTACTAGAAAAATTAAAACCTTCCAAGAACCAAATATTATGAAAATGGTACTAAAATTCAATAAAATCATTAATAACTAAAGGATTAAAAATTAAAGGGTTTATTAATTAATTATACGATAACTAAATTTAATTGGTTTTCTTGTTTTAGCAATCTAGAATAAAATTGAATTGTGATGTATACCCTTAAAAACATCATGACGTTGAAGTGAGAATAAAATAGTGAACTGATTATGTGTATCAAAAATATATACACATATAATAGGGATAATAAATTAATAGATATTTTAAAATAATCAGATTCATAATATTATAATTTGAATGAAAATGAAGATGTAGTATAACCTTATGAAATGGAATTGATTTAGGAAATATTTAATCTCTTGGTGCCACTTAATTTAAATACCCACAGATGCAATAATGAAAATTAGATTCCAAAATTACCTGAATAAGGTTATATTAAGTAATGTATATTTATTATGTTATGAAAATATGAAAAGATTAACTTATGATCATAATAACACAATACACCTTAATGGAAAGAAATTTAGATCAAATCATTTACCTCTCGTTTTTATTTAATGTTTACGAGATTAATCCTCTAATATAGTGGTTTTAAAATTTTCTTAACTTACACTAGAACTATAATAATATTTACAATATCATTTATCATCTTTCTATAACATATTATTAATTGTTCATTGTCAATATTTCTTTAAAATTTCATAGGTTTTAATTGTATTGTTTTCTCACGTGGGTTTTTTCAGGAATGATGCAGTTGTTTTAAATATTATATAGCTCTATCATTTCAAGAAAAATATTCATGAAAAAATATAACATTTTTTAATTTATTTTAATTTTCAATCAATTCATTAATGACGGTTGTTAAAAATTAAGCATGTTACAATCATTGAAACTATTGGTCATATGTGTGCATGGGAAACATTTAAAATTTTCAATGATCATTATGGAAATGCGTTAAGTAATATAATATATTTCTATAATTAAATTAATATAATAAATATTATAGTATTTCTTCAAACATAATAATATATTATATCCATGTGGGGTTGTGATTAAAATAGTTTGTCATCGCTTTAAGAAGGGGGTAGTCCACATATTCACAATGGATATTAATAACTTATATTGAGTGAAAAAGTAAAAAATAGAATGATATATTATAATTAAATAATAATAAATATTTAATTAATATAAAAATTATATCATTTATTTTATATATATGTAATAAATTTTATTTTATCACATTCCATGTGATGTGTTAGTGAAAGGCGAATCATATCACATAATGAGGTTGTACTCTATAATACGCACAAATGAAGATATCTTAAAAATTTTTATGGGTGTGTGTATTGTTATAAGTCTTTATATTATCATAAAAACATCTCTATATTTTGATGATATTTATTGTATTATATCATAATAGTTTTAATAATATTTATGGAGTTGTACCAGAAAATAAAATGATGATTCTTTTTCACAAGCATTACATCTTCTTTAGGTATCATCCTTGTAATTTCAGTAAAGAATTTTTAGTTTCGATTTACAAACAATATAAACCATATTGGATGATAGGATAGAATATTAGCAGTGTTTTGATCATGTAATAGAATAAAAATGGTTTTCTATGAGAAAACAAATGAGAAGTGGGGTGTCCATTTATAAGTGAGGTTAGTTGAACTCCTATAATGTTTTGAAGGAGTGAATTGTAGCAAAATTTTATTTAGGTCATATTTATCAAATAATTAAAAAATCTAGATATAATGATTTATAAGTCACAAATATGCCAAAAATTCGGTTTATTGAATGTTTAAAAGTCAATTCCCAATTTATGTATTAATTTTAGTCCCTTGGAAATGTTTTTTTCTCAAAGTTAGTGAAATTGATTTTCATGGTTTTTACAAGTATCATTATTCAATATTAATAAGTACTTATTATAAATTATAAATTATGTTTAATCTAAATATGTAAAACATTTTTAAAAATAATATTATTATATGGGAAAAATGTTTATGTAAAAGTATTCATGTGGACATGACTGGAAATTTGGTTTTTATTGTAAAAAATTGATCAAAACATGACTATATTTTTGTATCTAAAATTCAATATTATATTGATTCAAATGAAATAAATTTTTTTTAATTTATTTATAATTGACAAAATCTTATATCATAAAAAGTTTAAAGAAAAATTTAATCTTATCATTTATATATATGATTGGTTATTTTTTAAAAAAATTTAAGTATTTTTTACTATTTATAAAAAAATTAAACTTCTTATGAAATTTTTTTTTTCATATATAGTTTTGGAGTTACAATTTCAAAAATAATGTTTATTTTTTGAAATAAATCTTATAAAAATATACAATTTTCTTTTAAAACAAGTTATATATTAAAAGGCTGGAAAACTACCATTACAAAAATACACGTTTTTATACATAAAATTAGATTTCATATTATCTTTATCAAAAAAAATATATTGGATGAGTTTCAAAAAAATTATTTTATTGATGTTCTTAAAATCTCATTTTGAACATTTATTAATAGTATTTATTTTATTATTATATGGTAAAACTACTTCAGTTTCATAAAATTTGTTTTATGTAAAAATATTTCATTTTTATTCAATTGGTTTTTATTTTCATTTATATTTATTTAGTACACAATGAATTAATTTTAATTTTTTGTAAACCACATGTTTTTATTATTTTGTAAATCATATTCATAACAAGTAATCCAATTACTTGGATTTAATTTCCATTTAAATTAAAATTTTAAGAGTATTTAGTTAAACATGCTTTTTCATATAACACAATCCATTAAAGAAATTTTGTGTTACGTGTTATACAATATAGACATGTAGCATTTCAACCTGCGGCCTACTCTATCGGTGCCTTAATCTAGTGGGTCACATGGTCTCAAATGTTCCTCCTCATATTGCTCAGGCTATTGACTTGTAGTGAGGATCCAATGTGGTCTAACGTGGAGACTATACCCTCAAATTATAGTGGAACAATTGATATTAAAACAAATGGAAAACAAAGGATGTAGACAATAAAATAATAGCACTAGTGACCCATCATAAATGATGTATGATATTATTGAATTGGGTAGTGGAAATATATATAATAATAAAAATAAGATGTGATAATAACTAGAACCAATAACGATATCAAAATACCATTGTATGAGTCGTAAATAAGGATGTCATTAAATCATCATATATAAAAGAGGTAAATAAAGGACATATATATATAACATTGTATAAAAAATACAAAAATAATAAAAGAATTTTCCACAATAATAATGAGAATATTCTCATTCATCTACTCAAGTGGTTCAATAAATAAGTGATAAAAATCAAGAATCTATAATAGGGCACCTTCCTACATCCATACCTACAGAAATATATTATACTAGGGTACCAAAGCCAGCCCTAGTTGGGTGTGAGATAAAATAAATATATGACACAAAAAATGGTGTCTAGAAATGTTATATCCAATGTATATAACATTGAATTGTTTAGGTATATGAATAATACATAATTCATAGTATATGAAAAAAGACGACTCATGTTCCTATAGGAGAATTGACTAGATCTACCTACAACGATACCTTGTATAACCGGTAATAGGCTATAGGTGAGGGTTGATTCCCTAAATCTAATAATTAATGTGAGAAATAATTTTAATTACTCAATATTGGTGAAGTGGGATTTCATTCTAAATACCATTGACTGAGGAGAATGGAATGTCATGCCAATTTCTCCAATACAAGTAAAATTTTTACAAACACCCTGATCAGTAACCAATTTAATGG
This sequence comes from Viscum album, assembly GCA_963277665.1. Classification (NCBI taxonomy): domain Eukaryota; kingdom Viridiplantae; phylum Streptophyta; class Magnoliopsida; order Santalales; family Viscaceae; genus Viscum; species Viscum album. Next base: position 61,225,207 of record OY728165.1, on the reverse strand, counting down.
GGAGTGAAATATCATGCTCATAATGACCCTTTACCATGTTTCTATAACAAATATCAATTATCTAATGATAATAACAATAATAAAATTATGAATAACATTTTAATCATAATAAATATCAAGGAAAACTTATAAATCGACATCATAATTCACATAATGCATATATAAAAGAATACCCCATTTGGTGTGGTCGTGCTACCCGTTATTATATATCTTAAATGAACCGTTTAATCTATTTTTGAAGGGGGGAAATTTAATCTAATACAATCATATATAAGGTAATTAAATTCCATTTCATTGAAATCAAATCACTTATAAGGTTCATTATTCAACTAAAAGATTATATAATAGTTGGAATATACATTAAAAAGCTAATAGAGAAACTTATAAGGAATTTCAATTAGTGAAAATTATATAATAATTATAAATTAATCCAACACCGACAATATGGTGTCCATAATTGTTCTCGGTATCCTCAATTCATCTAGAATGTGTCCTAGAGAGTATAACATCATGCATATATTTATTTATTAATTAAGAACACATTTTAATGAAACACGAGTTAATGGACAGCTTGTTAGAGGATGCAAAAGGTATTAATAAAACTAAAATATTATGAATAAATTATATAGCACCTCACATTGAGATGTATATGAATCCTCGTCTAATATCATCTTCATATTTGATGTAGATCAGAATAAATAGAATAATGGTCAAACACCATTTGGAATAGCTAAAATATGATATGACAAAAATTTTACAATATACTCGAAGATAAAAATATAAAATAATCAACATGATTCAATATCATAACTGTATATATATTAATTATTACAGAACATGTTTCTTTATTTAGGATAATAGATTTATCAAAATTCAATTTTTATGTAATTAGAGATACCACATGAGATGGGGAAAAATTTTACCCTCTAGAAATTATAAGAGGGGAATAGGAAATGTTTTATGTCAATTAACAGTAAAAAAATAAAATTCACTATTTCAGATAGTATTGCATGGATAGGGTATAGTGTTGGCGAAACCATGTGCTATCCATGTACCACACCATGCCTAAGGAGGGTCCCTCTAATGGATAGGCATAAGTCGTTCTTAAGAGTGGAAAATTCATGTGATGACCATTATCGCATTGTATGAATTTTTTTTCATAGGAGTGTTGTTAGAATTTCAAGGTTACAAAAAACAATGTGACCCACTACTAACCTCTAAAAACCCACACTTTGTTAGGGGAAACTGTGTGGGATGACTTGAACATTTTTTTGTAACTATACAAACTAGTATGTTCCTCCAGAGTTAAGGGTTCTAGGCATTGAAAAAGATCTAGACACCCTCTTCACCTCTAATACTATATTATTTCAAATTATAAGTTCCTAACTAATGAATCTAAAAAAATGATCCATGCCGTTGGGAAAACAAAGTCATTACAACCTCCAATTCCTAATGTAAGTCATCCATATGTTTACCTTCTGATGTTAATGATGGATTATCTTAGAAAGTTTATAGCCACTGAGATCATATATCATCTCCCCACTCATCGTCATCATCAATTAATCATCCATGATACCAAAGAACATGTAACGAATGAAATGACCTTCCTCTAATTTTCATCACAATCGGATCCCCAATATGCACTTTATACACCTCACAATAACCATCAATATATAACTCAATATTATAAAATTTAATATCATGTGATGTGTCTGGATAATATAAGGGAAGATTATATACATGAAATTCATAATTCATACACTAGTATCTCAGAGAAAGTGTTATCTAGTAATCTAATATTCCAATTCGTTTAAAAATAAAAAAGGGTCTGACAAATCATGTAGAATGATTACCCATATTCAAAATACATAGAAGTATTGATAGGGGTAAAAATCAAATGAAATACCGATATAAAACCTAAAAAAGAATAGTTTTTTACTGTTCACTTTCATATCACCAATGTTGGGACTGAGTTTTCATCATTACCTTTCTAATCAAAATGGTCTGCTCTTTAGTTTTATAGTGGAAATGTGGTCCATTTAAATCTCCCTCCACTACCTATATCCATCTTAGAGGTTTTTGAAAGGGACAACCATATAAGGCCTTAATAGGATCCATCATAATGGTTATCATAAAATATGTTATTCTAAATGAACAAAACCAGTGAAATGTGTTTCCCCTATGAACCCCCAATAACAAGGACACATGTACGAAGAGTGTCCTATAACAAATTAATCATATACTATATCCATTTTTCGGTATGAGGGTTATAGGTCTTACTCAGAAGAACAAGTATACCAAAATCCTTATACAAACCTATATTGAATAGGGAGTTAAATCAATTGTCCTTATAAGGTTTGATATAAAATTAATCTTCATCATGATTTATGTCCACCATAATGGATAGCCTCCCCATCTAAACTACTGATTAGGTATCTTAAATAAATAAAAAGTATCTAACCTTAATCAAACAATAAATGACTACCCAAAATTAATCATTTGAACATTATGGTTGGGGTAAAGCATTCTTTAAATCCCTAAAAATTTCATCCGATGGAAATAGGTTGTAAAAGTTTTTTTGATCACTGATGTTCCTTAGTCAACTACTAACAGGTGGAACCTATATTGATAAAGCTATAAATATCATATTTAATTACGTGCCACCGTTACATAGGATGTAATTTCGATACATATTAATGTCATCGGGATGTACTTCCCCGGGATAGTCATGGAATTACAACATCAACACCTCTCTTTAGTCTAGTGGCACCCAAAAATTCCCATTAAAGAGCATGGTCGTATCATCATCTATGGTCCTAATAGATGATGAATTATAATTTTAGATTATTTTTCTTAGGACCAAACCATCAAGATAAGATACTTGCATCATTTTCAAACATTTCATAAGGGAAGAGTTCACTACTAAGACTGAGAGGGTAGTCTTCCCATTATCCTCTTAAACCTCCAGAAGAATCACTTAAAATAATTCCATTACATTCCACTAAACACTATCAACTAAAAAGTCATTTTTCTAACTCTTATGACATAGATAAGTGACTGAAACATTTCTATTTACTGGCTATATGAAAGACTAAAATCTTATAACTACGAAAAATCAACCAATATGAACTACCTGTGATTAAATCATGTTATGTACATAAATAATTTTTCATTATTGATCCTTCCATAATAAAAAATTATCTACAAGTAAATAGTTTATTTTATAATTTATATCATGAACAACTGCAGATAGATTAACGTTAGGCTTTAGGGAATTTCAACCAAGTGGTGTTAACTAACAATAATTTTTTATAAAGAATTGTTTATACAATATCAGAATAGCTCTCAGCCTAGAACCAAATGTCTCACAATATAATTTATAGATACACCATGATTTGGTAGAATAAAAACATTATTTATGTCAATAATCCCTCCAACTCCTCAAAGGCTACTTTGTTGGATTCTAAACATATGAATTTCACACCATTTTTGCCATGCCCAAAAGAGGTGTAGTTAGGCATTATAAATCCTTGATGAAGCCTATGTAATTCCTTGATACCCTCATAATCATTGTATGTTATGAAAATTATTGCGCATTTCTAATAAAGCATAACATATTAAATTATCTAGTTCAACTAAAACACATGACTAAGATGATATAACATAGAGATAGGACATTATCGATCAAGAAGTGTCATTTTATGATCACAACATGAAGATCATTCCCCCTTAGTGGATTCCTCATGATCTGAAGAGATATTTCATGGCTATGTTGAGAATGTAAATACAATAATAATTTTTAAATATAGGACTATCATGAATGAATCCAGGTATGGGTAGAAAATCTATTTTGGCATGACATTAATGATATCATGTTCATTTTTGAGACATAAAGACATGACAAGGTTCATAAAAATAAAAAACTTACCCCAAAAATCATTGTTCATATTTTTGAAGAAATCACACTAACCTGATGGTATCTTTATCTAAAATTAATAATGGAAACCACCCCCTCTCCTCAGATCTAATCAAATATTTCATCCAATTGAGGTTGTAGATGACAATTCATTACTGCATGGTGGATCAATAAATGGTAATCATTAAAGACCTGATTTTATAGTGAACAATTTTGTAATAAAGGAATGATGAAACCAATGAATAAGTTATGGGTTGTATGATTAATTTATCCTATTGATTATCCATCTATTTCATGGGATCCAGAATCTCCATAGGATCCATCTTGTAAGGAGGACTATACATTGTTTCTAATCCAAGATCTATCTCAATGGTTATTTTTACCACTCTCACTTGACGTTGGTTGGAAAATTCATTAGAAAATATTTCGTTGAAATGATCATATATTGGGGGAAAAATAGTGGGTCAAAAACCCTACTCATCCTGAATATGAATAGATACATTGGGTTTTTACTCTTTTTGACCCTTGATTTTCATGTCCTACTCGATATGTATGAACATCCCATTTTCCCATTTCCACTAGTCTATCTCCATCAGGTTATATTAAAAATACCTTATGATGATAAAAGTCAATATAATATTGACATGGAACTAAACTATCCAACCTCATAAATATATAAAAAATCATTTATGTCATCTACTAAAATACCCCATATGAAGACACAATCACCTATCATAAATAGAAAACCATTAAAATGTAGTACACTATATGATATAATACCAAACATGGTACAAAATTTAATCATTATAATGAATAACTAAATCTCAAGCCCCAAAATCCCCATGGTATCCTCATATCTAAAAGAGTGAGATGTACATGTGTCAAATAAACATGGAACCTAAGTAGAGACCACTAGAATAGCACATCATTCAGTTGAATTTCAAGTTCTCTAATCCCCTATAATAGGATTCAATATATGTAACTGGCATGTACTATGGCCCTAAACCACAACTAGAATTACCTAAGTAGGAACACCCTTCTGGTGCTATAATTCTTGATTATAACTATCTCTTCCTTGACAACCGCCTTATCCTTTGTGGATGATGGTATTCAAGATACCTTGTGGAAAAATACTAATAGACTCTCTAAAAAATTTTAGTATTCCTAGACCACATATCTATAGGAATTAATGGAAATATCTTGCAAAAGAGCTGATATGTATTATCCTTAAAAAACCACAACAATCTATTGCATCCTATTAACCCTGAGGTTATGAATTTTTTTACATCCCAAACTATAGATATATAAATAAACTATCATCATGAGGGTCCTGACTACTACTACCATATATGATACCTCAAACCATTTCTTTTATCCATCATAACAAGTACTATCCATTCTGGGTGTCATACCACCCTTGATTACACCATTGGCTTCCTGTATATTCTTCATTGTAATTAGATCGTATATAACTTTCTCATAAATCATCATTAGCAGAATGGAATTGAACTATGATAAGATAGAGTATACTAGACCATCCATAAATTTCATTACAATCATAAGATCATCACTGGATAATGTCAGCATGATCTAATGAAGATCAATAAATTGAGTTGAGTTCTCCATGATAGATTATCACACCATAATTCAGTATTTCATTTTCATGCATATACCACTATTTTGATGTTGTTTTGTATTGAAAAGTATAAAAATAATAATATATTTCACATGATTTATGATTCAAATATATTTTTTACATATCTATTAAACAAGGAAATGTTACTTGTTTTAAAATTTTCATTATAGGTGGAGTTGATTTGGAGGGATCGTGACGAAGTTCAAGAAAAATTGGCCAAATTGTGGTGGATACAAGAACCCCAGTAAACTCTACCACACACTTATACTAAACTATGTTTCCAATTTGGCATATCTGTTTTTGTATGTTCCAAAATTTAGTGGGATAAATTCATTATGAAGGATCCCAGACTTAATTTTTCCATATGGTGGCCCATCCAGACAGATCAGTCCAAGCTACAAAATCCACATGAAGTCCAAAGTGGTGTTCTGTGATCTCATGATATCTTGAGATATAATTTTCCAAATGGTTAATAATTTTTGGTGGAGGTATTAAAGAAGATGGGTTATAACATTTTAATATTTTTCACTATGATAAAAGACATTATAGAGGTTGAAAACCAAGGTCTAAGTGGTTTCTCAAAATTTAGGTCCCAAAACTATCTTCAAAATTTTGTATAAATTGATACCTTAGTCTCCCCATTTGAAAGTTTAAACCAAAAGAAAAGCTAAACCACATTGGAGTTATAAATTTATCCTCTTCTCATCATATATGTTATGTAGGTCCCTATCTATATATGGTGATGATGGATGATGAAGGATTTCCACCTAAATTCCATCCTCTCAATGTATAGCTAAACGGTGGGAGTTTGTTGTAAGAGAGATACAAATCCTATGAAGGGGGTTTAGGCACATTTAATTCTTCTTTATTAATTTATGTTGGGTTTTAAAAATTTCATTTACAATTATATTAATATTATTCTTTTTTAAAAGCTTTTGTTGATTAAATCGAATGGAATATTCTTTACTTTTAACAAATCGGTGTGAAGTATTTAGTGAGTGACCTATGTTGTTCTGAAATGACAACAAAATAATTCATTTATTCTCTACATATATGATATTTCAATTTTATTTGGATGTTATTATACTATTAATGTGATATGTACCTTGGATACATGTATTTTATGTTATGGTTTGGCTAAACATGCTTTGACATATAAACAAGGAAAGTAAATGGGATTCTGATTAATTTCTTCCAAATACTTACATAAAATCCAAATTAATCTCCATGAATGTAGAACATTAAATGAGTTAAGTGAATGAATAAAGAACCATTTTTCTCATACTTTTCAAAATGGAATTGGATCTTAAACTATTAAACTCCTCAAATTATATTATTTCCATTAAACCGATTTCAAAAGAACCACCAACTATTATTACTTTTTATTAAAAATATAAACTCTATACATTTCCATCCTCCATGAGAGATGTCCTATGATATGTTTTAGAATATAAATACACATTTTAAATCATAATCCTTTTGATGTGTCTTGAAAAAATGTTCAAATTTTTTGTAGTTGTTGGAGATCTCTTTTTATTATTTTTCCTTTCTATATAAATATTATTAATTTTGTAATTATTTATTTTCATCTTTAGTTCCTTATTTTATTGTTTGTTTAATTAAACATCCCCTTTTGTATGTTCGGTGCATGGCCCATTGTACTATAGTAAATTTACAACCTTTTGAACCTAAACTAGAGAGGATCTTACATCCATGACATCGCGACACACAAGACAAGTTGTTGTAGGAGGAAACATTACATTTTGGACCTCTTCCTTATCCTTATTATTCATCAAGAACAAGCATCAAAACTAAATTAAACATGAATAATATGGATGATAAAAAATGAACATTAAAATCAATAACATCGCCTAATATTGTTATCCAATCTACCTATATTAAATTTCATGGTGAGTCACCCAATTTTTATTTAAAATCATGTCTAATTTTCTAATTTCTATGATTGCATAGACTATCTAGAGAATATTCAGACAAATAATTAGAATAATTTCATACTATGTTTCATACATTAAAACCTAAAAATGCATATTAAGAACATTTAAATATCAATTCAATCCCATTTTCATTTGAAGACACTGGGAAAGATTGGTTTTACTGTGATAATTTACCAATTAGAGGTTGGGTAGTCATAAATAGATTTTTCTTGAAAAATATTTCCCATACTCAAAAGTTGATAGAACATAGAATGAAAAATTTTGGATAAGGTAATATCATTGGGTACGCTTTCTGAATACTAGTAATGATTTAAAATAATTTCTCCTTGTTTCCCATACCACCAAATAAGTGATCAACTTTAAATTCACGATTTTTTATGAAGGTTTATTTCCAATTTATTGAAATATGATTGATGATATTGCAGGTGGTGTGCTAGTTTTTGACACCACAAATGCAGAAAGAACACTAAATTAATAACATGGAATAGAATCCATATCAATTTTGTTCAAGGACCAGTGAAACTATTAGTGGATTCCTTAATGTGAAAAGTAATGAGTTCAAAAATAATTTATATAGAAAATTTGAAGGGAATTAACCCTTATTTGAAAAAAAAAATCCCATGGTAATCCAAATATCTATTTCCCATCCATTGTGGTATATTTTCTCTTGACATGCATTACTCTGACCAATGTCCCCAACTGAGAGAAACTTCTAAGAGTTGTTATAAAATATTTACAAATTACCTTTATGTCCAATTCTTTAGTCAAGAACCATACCATCAATATTAACCTGGGTGAAATAGAAACCAATCTTACAGGATATTGGGTATTCAAACCAACGTCAACAACCATCGAACTTACATGGACAGAGTAATAATCCACCAAAACCAAGATAACCCCAACAACCCCAATGTTCATTCCAAAAACCCCAAAAAATTAAGAGATTAGACAAGAATACATGATGAAAAAAATACTTCCAATAATCCAAAATTCCAAAAAACCACTCAATAATCCATATAAGATATAAAACAACAATTATTACAACTACCCAAATCTGTGGGGGGGGGAATTCATTGTCATGGGTCGAGTAAACTACCTTCTCATGTAGTAGCTAACCATAGGGACGAGGGAATGTTAGTTCCATTACAGTTAAGAGTGGAACTCCATTTAAATGTCTAATGACTCCTCCTACAGAGTCACCCCTCCAAATGGAACTTCCATCCCAACCACATTATATGGTCTGAATGAGGTAAAATATTTTCCTGAGAGGAACCATCCCAAATAAAGAAGTATTTATATTGGTGAGGCGCCTAGCCCATCCATTCCTTTTAAATTTCCCCAAAGGGCCACCAAAAATAGGAAAAAAAGTAAAAAAAATTTAAAAAAAATATTAGAAACATATAAAAAAGTGAATGATAATATTCATTTGATTGATGCCCTGATGAAAATTCCATTACTCACAAAATTTCTGAAGGTGATGAGAAAACACTGAAGGTGTCTTTGATGGGATGAGAATGTATTCTTGGGGAGGAACATATCCACATTGATAGAGCAATCACCTCCCCCCAAATGCAATGATCCTATAAAATTCTTAATTACATAAACTATAGGGAAGTATTCTTTTTCCAATGCTATGATTGATTTGGGTTCTTCTATGAATTTGATTTCTCACTCCATTTACTCATCATTGTTTGGTGAGAAAATAAAGCCCAGTAGAATTGTTGTTCTATGGTAAAATTGGAGTATCGCACACCTGTCTGGGGTGTCAAAGGATGTTCTTATGAGGGTGAAAATTTTAATTTTTTCCTTGTGAATTTTATTTGATAAAAATGAAATATAATATGATGAATGGAAATTACATGGTTATAATGTTTATGTAATTCATGAAATCCTCCAGAAAATATTTAATTTCCAAAATGGATCATTATATATGGTGTTTGGGGGTGACATTTTCCACATAAATATCTTTGATTCCATGATGCACCACTTAGATGAACATTAATCTTTATCATTTTATACAATTGTTGTAATACTTTCCCTTAAAAAGATTTCATTTATTCCCCTGATTCCATTTATGAGTTTTCTTCATTGATTGAAATGTGAGGAATTAAATCATTAAATTCTTGTTGTACCATTCTTGAAATATTTCATGCATATTTGCTAAATAATGAACTCTTGAAATCTAAAGATCATATGACCATTGATGATACTACTATGCTTGTAAAAGATCATTCCCCGTTTGAGGAAGATTCCATTGACCAAGTAGATGAGATTAGTGACCTATCACTTTCACACACACTCTTATCATTCCAAATTACCCCAAAATATTAACTCAATATATTTCCTCATTATTTAAAATATTCATATATTGAGAATGAAAACAAGTTACAGGTCATACTTTCTTGTTCAAACCCTCCTGAGCATAAATTTAAACTACCTGAACATTTTAGGGAGTATAAAAATGATTTGGGATTGAAACATGATGACATTCCTTATATTATCCCATAAATTTTCAAACATCAAATATTGTGAAATGATGAGGCCTAACCAGTGAGGGAGACACAAAGTGAACTCAATCCAAATCTCCTAGAAGTTATTAAAATGGAGGTACACAATTTATTGGCTGCTAAAATAATTTCCCACATCCATAATATCTAATGAGTCAATCAAGTAAAAGAGGTTCCGAAAATGTCTATCCTAATAGTAATTAAAAATGAAAACAATTAATTGGTTCCAACAAATGTGAATAATAGTTGTCTTTTCAATAAATACTATCACCGACTAAACCAAGATAATAGGACGAACCATTTCCCAATTTCTCTCATTGACCAAAAGCTAGAGAGACTAGTAGGGATGCCCCAATTATTATTAATATTGGGTATTCTTGATACTTTAAGCTCCATATTTCCATTGATTATTAGGAAAATAAATCCCTTACATGATTTTTTGGAACATTTTCTTATAGGAGGATGATATTTAGTTTGAGAAATGCTCCGTGTACTTTCTAGTGATGCATGGTTATTATATTTTCAGTTTACCTGGATAATTGAATTCATATTTTTATGAATTATTTAACTTTTTATGTATCTTATTTTTATTACTGTATGAAAAGTAATAGTTCAATCCTACATCACTGTATTGAAAATAATCTCTTATTATATTATTAGAAATTCTATTTCATGGGGAGACAATGTATAGTTTAGGGACATGTCATTTATGGGGATAGTATCCAAGTTGATAAATCAAATGTGGTTTTCATTGCTTCTAAACCATTTCACAAAAATGTACTGGATGTTCAGTATTTCTTATGACATAATTCATTTTACCATTGTGTCATTTGTGACATTAGTATAATTGAACCCCCCATACCCTTATTACTCCAAAAATTAATAGAATTTGTTTTTGAAAATGAATATGAGGATGTTTTTTAACAAATAAAAATTGATTCATCAATCAACCATTGTAATAAAAATAAACTCGGTGGGATTTACCATTTGATCTCATGTTTTATTTTTCTAACAAGTAGGTTGGGGATGTCTTATCCCAATTAGTTGATCAAGATTTATATGGAAGTCCATTTATCACACGTACTTTGGACACACCATGAAAACAACACCTAAACATAAAATGAATTCCTTTAAATTGTATTTTCCTTAGATGTTTTCATGTAATACTTTTTATGGTCTAAATTATTTACGTTCATAGACCATGAAACCCTCTAGTAACTCGTTAAGATATTGGTATTGGGACGACGTCTCATTCGTTGGATTTTATTTCATCGGGAATTCAATCAAGAAATTAGAGATAAAAAAAGAGGATTAAATTTGGTGGATGATCATATCATTAGGATCCTCCCATACTATTTCATTTACTCATCCACCTATATTCCAATTAATGAATTTCTTTACGATGAGAATTGGTACTGAGTGAATGATGATATTAATTGGTATGCTGAAATAGTAAATTATCTGTTAGCATCTTTCAATCCTATTGATTTGAAATAAATCTATGTCGGACACCTAAAACATGACTCTCATATGTACATTTGGGATGAACCTTACCTTTTGAACACATGTAGTGATCTGGTACTCATGTGTTGTGTTCGTGACAACATGTTTTAGTCCGTCCATAGGGTTTACCGCACTCTTCTTTTTTGGGGGCCACATTTGTCCCTAATGGACAACTCGCAAGGTCCTCGATTCTAGTCTCTGTTGGCCAAAAATATTTTGGTATGCCTATGATTTATGTATATATTGTCCTCACTATCAAAAAATGGGGAATTTATCTAAAAAAATGATATTACACATCATCCATTTCACTTCAATGATATTTTTTAGGTTTGGCACATTGAATATATGTTCCCATTCAACAATTCATATGGGATATTTTACATTCTCCTGAAAGTGGATTCTGTGTTAATATAGGTAGAAACACGCAACATAAGGACTAATGATTGAAATATTTTTTTGGAATTTTTGATAAAAAAAATTTTCTGTTGTTTTAGATTACATAGTTTCATCATCAGTGACCGGGGTTAAATTTTTTTTAATTGTTCAATGAAACCTCTTTTTCATCAGTATGGGGTCAAACATCATGTGTTTACTACTTATAACCAATAGAACAATGTTCAACCTAAGATGTTTAATATTGAAATAAAACAAATTCATCATAAAAAGGTTCAACCCACCCGAATAGTAAGGAGTCTTAGACTCCATGATTCATTATAGGCCTACCTTACTACCTTTGAATCTCCTACTGTAATGTCACCTTATAGTTTTTTGTTTGTAAAGGGTTGTCAAAGCACTATTGAGATATATTTTTGGGGATATGGGGACATTATAGAATGATATTATAGTCTTTCTAGTGTAGGTTCTCAAAGGAATTTATAGATATAAGAGGTGGATGAAAAGATAATAGATTTATACGAGAACTCCCTTATTTATAAGAAGAAAACCAAGGCTTACCATGATCGTCTCATACTTAGTCATCAATTATACATTGAGAATAAGGTCTTCTATTACATTAAAATACTTAAGTTGCATCCAGGTAGGTTTCATTCCCACTGGTTTGGCCAACACATTATTACTAATGTTTATGAATTTAGAATTGTTCATGTAAAAAATGATGAAATTAAGAAAACCTACATTGTTAATGTTAAGTGACTTCATCACTTACATGATGCCCTTATGATTTCCTGATAGATGTAATCTGTGTACTAGAAACAACCTACCAATGATACCCACTACGATTTATCCTTTCTTCCCACATTGTATTTTATTACAGTGAGGACACAACATAATCCAAGTGAGGGTGATTGGTATTTTCATTGGTTAGTTATGAATTTGAACCATATCTCTTTTTTCCATTTTTGTCTTACTAGATTTTTTTGTCACTTTTATCCTGATTCCTTAATTCCTAAGTTAGTAGGGAATTATCAGCATCATAATCTTTTTATCTTTTTGTCTTGCTATATTATATTTTCACCTGATCCACCTCCCTTTCCTCCCCCTCATTTTTTCTGTGATAATGATATTTTTTTATGCTCACATTAACATGGTAAATTATTCCTGCTTAATAATGGATATTATTGAACATGAATGACGAAATTTTCTATTTCATGTTGTTTTAACATTCAATGTTTTTTTATGAAATGAGAATTTAAAAAGAATTTAATATTTTAGTGTGAATTTCTATTGATATTTGGTTTTTGTAGATGATATAAATCATTATATCATTTTGAAACCTATTAGATGAATGATACCCTTTGGGTGAGTAGTTTTAGTGTAATTTTTCTTCACTTAGTCTCTCCACACATCTTTTCACTAAACCATAATATATGAAAATTTTTACATAATAGAAGGTAAATATAAGTTATCTTAATTTTTCTACATTAAGAAATTATTTTCCAATGAATTAGTTCCTTATTCCATCTATTTCATTACTCTAACAGATTGACTTATGCATGTGTACCTGTTATCTGACTAATAGAAGACCTCAAAATAACCCAAATAAAAACAAACAAAAATAAATAAACATTGAGGATCAGGAAAAAAATATACAATCTATGGGGATATCTAGGTGAGGATCATATGGTTTGAATTTTGGGAATTCATAACTGAGTGGGTCTTGAAATTTTATTACAATGGTTGTAGATCAGGTTCAGTGGAAAGGGTCATGTATGTAGACAATTTTTTAAATAACATATATTAACTCTATAGATAGTGAAATAAATAGCATGAAATTGTTTCCCCACACACATAAATAATTAATACTAGGATTAAATTTTTAATTATGTTCATTTATTGGTGTAATTTAATGTTAAATCATTATGATTTTGGAAATATCAACATTCATATTTTTTTGAAATATTGGGTTTCCTAGGAGTGAAAATGTTTCGGTGTGGGGGTGTGATCACGCTGCGATTTAATCTTTCATTTTTACCATTAAACGACTATGTTAAACTGGTTCAATATTGAAAATTATAAATAAAATAAAAAAATAAACTTCTTGCTTGTTTTAAATATTTTTATTTTATAACTGCAAAAAAGATAAATGTGACATGTTTTGATAGATTCATTGTAGTTTGAGGTATTCTAGAGGGGCCCTGATGAATTTCATGATAAATGGGCCAAACTGTGCATAATCAAAGAACAATAGTGAACTTAACAACAAGCTGATACTAAATAATGCATCCCAATGGGCTGATTTTTTTCATGATTTTCCTAAATATTGTAGGATACTTCTTTTATGAAGGATCCCAATATCAATTTTTCCATATTACGGCCAATCCGGACTGATATATTGAAGACATGTTATCTACACAATTTCAAAAGTTGGGTCTGTGATGGGTCGATATATCAATATGTAGTTCTCCAAATGGTTCCATGTTTTGGATTGATATAACAAGGAGGCGGGGATAAAACATTTTAATTTTCATAAAATCAATATAATATGCTCTATATGTAAAAATACATGGTCAAAATGGTTTCTCAAAATCATAGGGCTCAAACCCATCATAAAATTTTCTTATCAAATAATACCTTCGGCTCCCCATTTTAATGTTCAAACCAAAATAAAAAATCTTTAATTTGGAATTTATAGATGATTAATCTCCTCATATTATATATTAAAGAGTCCCCTATTCTAATAGGTGAGTCAAGGATGAAGAAATAGTTTTACCATTCTTTCCTCCTCCTCTCAATGTTGGCCTAAACGATGCGTGCAGGTTGTGAGGGAGAATCAAATCCGGTAAGGGAATGTATGAAACTTTTATTACAATTTTTTTTATGTATTTTGGGTTTCAAAACTCATCATTTATAATTATATTATTTTATTTATATTTGAATACTATTCTTGATTGAATTTAATGTAATGATAATTACTTTTAACTGATCGGTGTGATGTCATGAGTGTGTGACTTGTGTTGTTATGATTATACATGAAATGAATCCATTTTTTCTTCACATATATGTGATTTCAATTTTCTTTTATTGTTCTTATATCATTAATGAGATTTGGCCCATGGATATTGGTTTTTCATGTATAGTTGTTGCTTAACATTCTTTTATATAAAACATAGAATGTAATCAGGATTCCGATTAATTTTAACCTAATAATTACATCATACCTTGATTAATATCCTATGAGAATTATCTTGAAATGTGTGTAGTGATCTAAAAATGAACCCTTATCTCATAATTTTCAAATTCATCTTGATTCTTAAATTACTAAACTCTTTAAATTATGTTATTTTGTTTAAAAATTTTTTTAATACAACCCCCTCATTTATAACTTTTTATTAAATACAAACACTATAATCGAATCATTGATCATTGAGTGATGAACTAGGGTCATCCTTAGACTATAAATTCCCTTTAAAAGAGTTATATATTTTAGGATTCATGAAAAATAAGTCAATGTAAAATGAACTATCATATAGATTCATAATCTAGCTATCCCATTGATCTAATAGATCCTATGGAATGAAGTAATAGTAATGGATTTTCTAGATTTCAATCCATATAATATCTCTCTATCAATCCAACTGGGTAATAACGTCTGAACATCTCATGGAAGAATAATTTCACATATATGTAGTGAGATCTTTCATCCTCTCTAGAAAAATATCTAGATTATCTGAGATAAAAATCATGGGATCCAACCATGACATAGTAGTAGGAGGTCTGACATCCCCTCAAAAGGCATGAGGATTGTACTGCTGTAACTCTTAATTCATCTCTACAATACTTAGGGGTAGTCATTAAAAAAAGCATATCTATCATCCTTAGAAATAAAAACTTTTGAAACATTGAATATTTTCCCTTATTAGGAACAACATGTGGTTTCGTATGTGTAACTACACGAGGGACCATTTTGGGCATAGGGACAACCACTTCTATTTTGTGGTAATCACTGCCATCATGGCATGTGAATCGTGGTTTTCAATGTGTAATTTTTATACATTTTTAATCCAAACCCTCAAAATAAAAACCAAAAGATGAAATACTACATATAGATTTCTACGATAGTTACATTTATTATTATAATAAATATCACTCCTCTATTAATTCTATATAATCAAGGTCTTTGGGGAAGAAAAGGCGATAAACATTTATAAAAACACATGAGACACTACCATATACCCACTAATAAGGACTGAATCAATTCTAGGTCTCATATCATAACATGATATGTGTCCCCATATATAGATATTGAATGTCTCGTTATAGAAGAAGTCATCCTTCAATTTTAAATTTTCATTTCATTTAATGGTAATCATTTTTATTCAAAAGATTCAATTTTAGTCATGATCATAATAGTTTATATATAATATGTATATTATATTTTCCAAAAGAATTAGTTATAGAATCCACGCCATTTAATAATTGACTAATTAATTATACATATTGAATATATGTTGGAAAATAATTTAGAATGATGTAGGATCATTAATTGATCTACATATATTCTTTGTACAATAAATGTCATCTAATTTCAACATATAGTAATCTAGGCAATAACCTATGAAAATGGAATTTGGACACATAAAATAGACAATGTAAGGAATACTTTTTCACAAACTAGTCTTAATGTGCCTATAATACTACATGAAATAACATTCCCACATTTCATTGGAATTGAGCATAATAAATATCATTGCAATAACACCAAAAAAAATTCATCATAAAACACGTGCATCAGCAAATATTGATATCATATCATCTATTACAAGCATAATATGAAAATATAAATAAACCATCGTAGACAATTTTGGTTTTCCTTATACAAGGGTAAGCTAATATTATGAACATGGTAATTAATAACTTCCATTTCATCAAATTCTAATGTATAATACCCAAATAGTAAAATAATGTAAACGAAAATACTCAGATACAACATTGTAATGTTGTGAAATGTGGTCTACACAACCGGTCCCCCGAGACGTTGGGTTACATGGCCTTGTCTATTTCACCTCCCCATATGCTAGATTATTTCGACTAGTAGTGACAGTCCATGGTGGTAATATGGGAAGGCTATACCCTAACATTAGAGTGGAACAATAGATAAAATAAACAAATGGACAATAGAAAAAGCATATAATAAAACAATATTTCCAATATCTCGTCATAGAGAATGCAGAATATAAAATAATGTAATAGTAGAAATAGATATTATAATAAAATAAGGAAGATAAAATATCAAATTTATAATTCTGTCAAAATCTAAATGGTTGATTTATATAAAATGGTTTAACTAAATTTTGATATACAAAAATTTTAGTGAGGGACATGCATATACAATATTCTATTAAAAAATAAAAAAAATCCAAAAGACTACCCGACATGCATAATGATCATATAACTAGTCCATTGCTCCTATTATATTGTTAATAAGGGATATAAGTCAATTATTTTTAATTGGTTTCATTCCCATATCGATACATAAAATAATAAATCTACTAAGGTACCAATGGTTGATGTAGTAGGGTGCGTGATAAAAACTCATTAAGCGAATAGTAATTGTTTTGGTAATTTATCTATTAAATTTATATAGCTAGTAAAAGTGTATGTATAATAATAATTAGAAATTATCACTAAATGAATATTTCACACCACATGTTCCTACAAGACACCTGATTGAACAAAACCTACTTCATTATAGACTAGTGTAAGAGGCGAATGTGTGACCATACATATAATAATTACATATATATATATATATAATATATTTATATGTTGTATCCATCTATATGGAGTATGTATGTGAGGACATAATTAGCCATAATCCTGTATTCTGGTAGCTATTTATGTCTGGGGCGCAGCTCAAGCATATATAATAAGTCAAAAAAGATATAGGCTTCAAAATATGGTACATGCCCTGAATCACATAATTATTGTGAGATGGAATAATAGCCCATATTTATAGGTGGGGTGAGACTTCATACCCAACAACCAAAATGGAAGAATGAGGAACATTATTCACATCAGCTAAATATAGGTATTATAATGAGAGTGCTTTTTACTAAGCACCCGATGAAAGGGAGAGTGATACACCATAATGAAAAAGTCACATAACCGTCGTTACACAACCAAAATCATTGTAATATTCATATTAATCAATTTAATATTAGGTATTAACTCTTTATCATTGATATAATAAATACCAACAAATTAATTGGTGTCATAGTTCACATAATCCATATTTAAAAGCGTGCATCAGTTTGTGTTGCCTTTCTGCCCCTTACCATTCAACGTAATTAATCCATTTGATTAATTTTTTCAAATAAAACCATATTTAATCTAATATATTAAACTATAAGGTAATAAAATTACATTTCATGAAAATATAACAACATTTGTGGTTCTTTTTTCAACTGCAGAATTAATTGTAGTGGTAAAACTGATTTAAAAACAACGATGACCTCTTAAATTACATTATGGTAAATTTAAAAATTTTATTAATGATATGTTTATATTGAAAAGAATAAAGATATATATAATTAAGGTCATCATCTTATAGCTATCAAGAAATTTTCAACAAGAGTATGGAAATGAGTGTATATTTATTTATGGATAATGTACACATTTTAATGAAATGTGTGGTAAATGATGGTGTGTGGCACACATGATATGTAATAAAAACACTAAAACATTGGGAATAAATTCTACACCACATTCCATATAACTTTATATTAGTCCTCATGAAATATCGTTTCCTGATTTTATGTTTACAAGAATAAAATCAAAGAGCGTCCAAATTCCCTTAAAATATAGTGAATGAACTCATTGTAAAATAGTACATGAAATAGGAAGGTTAATGTTGAAAGTATGAAAGGGGATAATATATAATACCACTAGATATCCAATTAAATGAATGACACTCAAGTTTTTTTTTCATATGAGATAGTTATCCAAATACATGTTTAAGAAAAGGAATAGGTCACATGGGAATGAAAATGATTTCATCTGGTAGAAATCATAAAGGAGGGAATAGGGTTATGTTTTTATGTTCATTAATAGAGAAAAGATTTATTCTCCCATTTAGATAGGGTCTCATGGTTTGGCCGTATGTTTCTCTAAACTACGGGCCAACCATGTACCACACCACTACATATTGAGGAACTCTATATGGGATAAGTACACTATTTTCCCAACCTTTCAAAATCCATTTGGATCCCACCATCCATAAGTATTATAATTTTATATCATCACCTTATTAATCTCACATGGTAATAGAAAACTTTACAACCCTCTTATCCCATTTTAAACACCCTACATGGTTAGGGGAAGTCATTCCAGCAGGGCATTATAATTTTTTCTTAACTATGTGGCCGAGTTTGTTTCTCCAAATTTAATTGTCATGAGCTATGAACAAGAGATAGAACCCATTGTTTTCTTGAAAAATCTATTAGGTGACATTATAATATATCGACTATAGAATTAAATCAAAAGAAATGTTTCATAACTCCGAGAAAAACCAAGTCGACACAAAACATTGTATTGTGTGTATTGTAAGGTACATCATTGATTAAATTTATTTATAATAGTAAACATATCGTAATGTGTTATGATGTTATATTAACTTATATGGTTATTTTTGAGTTTCATTCTTACTATCAGATGTGATACACATATTTTAAAATTATGGGGTGTTACATTCTCCCCATATCAAATATACTGGATCCATGCAATTAAAATGTGATGTCAATAATAATGTCTTTGAATTTAATAATACAATTTGTGAAAACCCCACATCAAATTATATTTCAATAAATATTATTTTAATAAGAATGATATGGATGTAAAAACGTTACATGACTTGGATTTCATATAGTAGAAAATAATTTTACAGATGGTATAGAATTCGGGGAAAATTTAAACAATTATAGGGTTGATTGAGGTCATTGATCACAATATTATGAGTGATTAGTGGATTGTTATGCAGATAAAAACCATAACATTTTTATGATCCATCTAGCCATATTATTAAACATATAATAATGTAAACGGATAATTTTTTTGATTAGATATCATTTTCCTAATGTTTAGTATTTCTTTTATTATCTATGAATATTAGTAAATATACTTACTTGATATATTTATATTTCATAAAAACAATTTTATCCATTATTTTTTCTTCTATATATTGCATATCAAATTCCATTACTCTATGAAATAAATACACAAAAATAAATTTTTTATTCCTTAAGTACTAAAACATACTGTTGTAGGATCTTATAATAAATAAAATTTGTATTTACCATTGTATATAACTATTTTATAAAAATAACATGGTTATTAAAAGTTATCCAATATAAATAAGTAATCAAAAAACCTAAAATATTATTGATTTTTTAATAATATTAATTTTTAAAATTGTTTATCTAAAAACTAATACATATAACCCTAGACATCACATTGGTTTGTGGTAGGTGTTAAACCAATATCATCATAAGGTAACAGGTTCAAGCCTTGTGGCCTTGTAGGATATGATGGGTTTTCACCCAGATAATACGTTTTACTTTTTCTATAACCATATTAAGATGATTTGAAATCAAATATGTTGAAAGTACATGAAATATAATCATTAAATGTCCTTTTTATATGGTTTTCATTACAAACCTAGTACATAAATAATTCATTCCTTTTAATTCAACCTATCACCTTATTTTTTTAAATGTTTATCCATTAGAAGAGGGAATTGACTCTGTTAAGGCCCATGTTTTCCACATTATTAAAAATGATCTATAAATGGATCATTCGGGTGTGATTTATTTATATCCACGATGCACCAAATTTTTCATCATCAATTACTTTTATTATTCCCTAATGGTCCAAACAAATCCCCGATTTTATTAAAAACTTTATTGGGTTTCTCCATCAAAAATTCCTTAATTATATAAATGGACCATTATTTTTTCTATGGTCTACACCAATTGACCTCTTAGTAGACTTTATCCATCTATTCTTTAGTGTTTTTGAGAGATAATTATGGTACTAGTTTGTAATCGTATTTTGGAAAAATAGATTACCCATAAAAAAGATATTTTCATCTCATATCTATATCCCATTTGGATTCCCATTAATATTACATTTTCTTCTCTTTCTAATGTTATAATTATTTCATTGGCTTCAATCCATTCAGTAAACCCAGAATGTATAGGGTTGAAATAATATTCATAGTGAGAAAAATATACAATAATTTATAAAGTTTATAAATCATTAAAATTTATTTTATTTATATAAGAACTATGTTTTAACCATTCATATTCATTTCCATAATCTATTAAATTCCCTGGTAATGGTTTTAAAAAAAATTGAATTATCGGACGAATATAACCTAGGAGTGTCAAACCAAGTGTATAGTGAATAACGTTTTCATGTACCACGATACAATTGAGTAAATATCAATGAAATTTTTTTATTATAATTATCCTATTTTTATATATTATAAAACCACATCAATATATAGTATCCAAATAGGGTTGTATTTCATGGAAAACCCACATAATATGTACCTTACTAGAATTTTAGGATGTTCTTCTACACATTAATTTAATGTATATCATGTAGAAATATTATCTCATCTATATTTATTCCTATATCTAGTTTTTATATTACCTACTAAGCATCATATATTACCAATTATAGGATCTCCAAACCATTTATCCTATATCTAGTGAATGTCACTTTTAAATTTGATTAATATACAATGCGTAGCATCCCTATGTATAGAACATCGTAGTAGACTTTGAAAACAAGATACATACATCACACATGAATTACATTTTAAATACACCATTTATAACATAATTTCCTTATTTCATGAATATAATTATTACCACTACAATATCCCAAAATATCACTTATAATAAAATTCAAAGAATCTATGGGAATAGAATCAAAATAAGGTAGTGGTCTAATAATTACTAAGTAGTATATTTAGATGAATAAGTAATGAATCTATTAAAATAATCAATATGTATAGGTTAATAATAGAACACACATTCAATGTAATCAGCAAATCGATAAATTAGTTTTTAAATATCATATCATGGTATTTAACTGGAAAATGTTTCCACTTAATCAATCACAAGACTATACGATCATTATAAGGAATAACTGACATGTAAGGTTAAATAACTAAAAAATATTCAATTTTAAAAATGGATAAAAATATTAATGTAGTTATAATATAATATTTATAAATTTCTGGGATTATAATAACCTCTAATAAATGAAATTTATAATTATCAGACAACATGTTTCCCATGAACATGATATTATTTTTATCATGATTTGTCATTAAGACAATTTACATCATTCAAGATAAAAATACACATAATGAGGCTAGAAAAATTATTCATCCCATGAGGATACTGATCCATCAAGAGTCTTTATTTAGTAAACTATAAACCCATTTATTTCATGTCAATATAATTCCTCATATATCAAATAATTAATTTCATTCATAAACAATATTCCTTATCAAATATCTATATTTAGCAAAGGATAAAAAGTAATAAATATTTCCCTATATAAACAAATAACATTCCAATTATAATCCATATGTAAAAATTGTATATATTTAGGGAAATAATAATATCCATGATTAATGATATGGATTTTTAGTGGAGAATTAATGTTCAATGCTCACAGTAAAATGAATTACTCATGTGCATTTTAATTACTTGGAAAATTACTCCTGGAAATGAAATTCATTACTAAACAAGTTTAAAATAACCCTAACCCATCTTTTGTAATAATAAATATTTTATAAATATTGAGTACACAAAATGGATTAATTTTAAGGATAGTTTTCATTGATGAAATAAAAATATTATCGAAAATATTCATGTGGAAAATATACTTTTAATTTTCAAAATAAATTTTTCAAACATAAATTTTTTGGATAAAACTATTTTTGGAAATTAATACATAGAATTTTTTAAAAAAAATTATCAATAAAAACATGTAAATTAATCATTAATGTAATGACTATAGATATTTCCGTATATGTCATAAATGGTAAATAATTTCCTTTTGCATTGTAAAAAGGTTTGAAAAGTGCCTTGTTTGGAAAAGAATCAATAATATTCAATTCAATAACTTTTTTAAATAATTAATATAGAAAAATATAAATTAATGAATAATTTTTAAAATGATAGAAAAATTATTGGAAAAATTTTATAAAACATATTTTGAAAAATATAGTTTTGGAAGAAAACTAGTTTCTCCCTGAAGAGAGAAATGAAGTCGAGATTTCTTAAATAATATTTCTAAAAATTTTCAACTAAAAATTACTGTGAAAAGGATAATATTACAAAAAAACAATAAGGAATAACAATATTAAGAAAATATTAACTTTATTATTAAAAAATAATCATATAATTTCAATCAATGGAAATTCAGTTTTAATTAATCATGTATAAAATTTGATTGTGATATAAACCCTTGTAAAGTTCATTATGTTGAAGTGAGAAACAAACAAATAATTGAATATATATATATATAATATATATCCTAATAATAGGAAATTAAATAAATCAATATATATTAAAAATTAATGTCACACATAATCTTTGAATATTCATGATAATGATAATGTAATAAAACTTAGGAATTGAGTCATTAAATTCATTTACTCTTGGTAACAAATAATTAAATTCCCCAAATATGAAATAATTAAAAAATGGATAAAAAATTACATAAATAAGGAATTACCCATGACACTTAACGTCAAAGGGATAATATATACACTATATAAAAGAAAATAGGTTCATAACATGGAAATATATCTTAATAAACTAAAATGGAAATGGAATCCCATACCGTGCACTTTCATTTTTTCCATACATTAGTTATATTGTTGTATAGTTGTTTTAATACTATTATTATAAAATTAACAATTTTATATTTATGATATCGACTATGTTTATTTCATAACATCTTATTCATAGTTCATTAATAATCATTCATTATTTCTATTGTTTTAGGTTTTAATTTTATTCATTTATTATTTATGTTTCTTCTTGAATGATTCACTTCTAGAAAATATATTTTAGATCAATCATATTTAAAATAATATTAATGTAAAATTTTATGATATTTTGAAAACCAATAGTAAATTATGGCAATGAACAATGATGCATGTTATGATCATGGAGATAGTATGGTGTATATATGAAAGAGTAACATTTCCACTTCTCAATGATCATTATGGAAATGGGTTATATAATATAATATCATTAAAAATGACCATAATATAATATTTATCACGTTATTAATTTTAAATATACTTATATTTGCCACCAATGTGTTTTTTTGATGAAAAGAGTGTCACATCTCTTTATGAAGGTGATAGTACAACTCTACATGATGAACATTAGTATCATTTATTGAGTGTAAAGGTAATGAAATGTAATGAAATATTAAATTCAAATAATTTTAAATTTTTCATCGATATAATATTTTAATCAGGTATTTCATATATAATTATTAACATTATCTTTATCATCTTCCATGTGATTCATAAGTGGAAGACGAATCACATTGCATTGTGAAGTGGTAGTCTGCCATACAGACGAGCAACATAATCATGTATCCAACAGAATGGAAGGTACAATGAATAATTTGATATAATTAATCCATAGGAATAATAATTTTATAAGTACAAAAAATATACATTAGAACTATCATTATATCCAATTGTGGGAGGTGGTTATATAATAACAAATGACATCTGTTAGTGAGGTGGTTGTCTATCGTACACATGAATGATGACGTCGTAACCAATTTAATAGATGTTAGAGTGGATTTAAATAATACAATAGTATTATAACATGTTCGTATATAAAAGATAATGAGGATATTATATTATCATATTTTGAATATAATTCATGTATTTTGAGAAGGAAATAAAATAAATATTTTTTTCAATGAATATTACCTATTATTTGGGTTTCCCATAGATTATTGTAAATCCTTCATAGTATGTATTTTTGTATAGTATAAGGCTTATTGGATCAGTTATTGAAATATTGGGAGATATTTTGTCATTTACTGCCTTATATTATGTTTTTTAAGGTATGTATACTAGAGGATTGTGGGCGGCCCTTTATAAGTGATATGAGTATAACTCTAGTTTTTTTTGAAAGAGTGATTTCACCCCATGAATTTTTAATTAATAGAGTCTCCAATAATTAACCCCATTATATAATAAAAGGTATAGATTGAATATGTGTCCAAAATAATAATGCATGGTAGAATTATTGTATCACTTAGTGGGGGTGAGTTCATCAATAATATCCTTTTTTATTATGTTTCTTTTCTTTTCAAACAAACTTATACTACTGTTAAATAGTTAATCCCATGATGAAAACAAAAGAAAATTTACATCCACAAGAATATAAGAATTTATAGTGTTTAAAAGAAAAAAAGAGTAGAATCATTATTAGTATAGATTGGAAACAATCAAATACCACACATTAAACTAGAAAACAGTCATTTTTGTGCATGCACTCAGTAGAATATTTCCTTACACATGGGAAGAAATATGTTAAATAAAATAGTGAATGTTATTAATGTAGGAATAAATGATGTAATATAATTTGTTCTCAACCTTATGAAACATTTTAAAATGTCATAAAAATAAGTTATTGTGCTCCCTTGTACAATTTTACAAATATAAACAAAACAAAAATCTTCATGTTCTTACACCAAAATAGGTATTAAATTCCCTAGTAATTTTAATGATACACAGTCCCATTTACAATTTTGATAATCCCCATATGATTAAAAAGTATCGAAAAAATTCTATACTAATACCACTAAAAATAATCTGAAATACTTTTACCTTAGTCTCAAAATAATTATCTGATTTATTTATTAGATTAAAAACAGTAAATGTTATTTTCTTTCTTTTTATTTTTTCCATAAAACAACATCAGGAAATCACAATCAAAAAACTCATTCTCTCTATAAAAATTCTGTTCCCTACCAACTCTATTCATATATGAATTGTAATTCAGTCTTTTGAAAGTAAAATGTATATACACTATTTATAGGCACTCCAAAAATAGATTAGGTGGGATTCTGAGAAACATCTACACATAAACAAATATCCATAAAATTTAATTTCCCATAAATTATAGGTTCACCATTGACTTATTAATTTCTTATTATCTCTAACAATTTCATATACATACTCTTTAAATATGATAACAACATATGATCTACATGATAGTTTTTCAAAAACATTAGTCAAATTCAAATTTCCATTTTCATTTCCCCATTATGACGAGGACACAAGACTCCCAATTATATTGGTCCAAATAAATTGAAAAATAAACATATGAAAACTAGTTGTCTTCTCATTATGATTCTCATTTCAAATCATCCATTCTAATGTTATGTACCAATTATTAAATATAATATATTATTCATATTATAATACTCTATATCACCTAATAAGAGAAAATGATTTGAAAGAATGTTTATATTAACATTTTTGATACATTATTAGAAATCCATCCCCAATTATTTTTCATTAATCACATTTGAAACAAATAAAAATATTTTTACTTCATGTAAATTATTAAGAACTATGTTTGAAATCATCAAACAAATTATACATGAAAACACTTCTATGGCTGTTTAAAATAATTCTAATTTTCATTTTTATCTTCATACTAATTATTTTGTGCTCGATGATGTGATTAGTGGAATCCCACATATAAAGGATTGGGATCCAAATCAATATCATGTATAATTTTATGATTTGTTATGATGAATCTTGACCCAATTTTAATTTATATAGACCTACTTTTCTTCATGACCAAATTTAAAAACAAATCATTGAACAACAATATTAATTGTCTCAACAATACATCTTGATGGTAATAGTTGAGTATATTTTCGATTGACCTGTGATCTTATTTTTCATTATTCCTAATAACGTCAACTTATTTATCTGTGTCACTAGTCCCTTGAACCATAGTATAACCTATAATACCATGGATTCCATTTTTCAATCAACTCTATATTTGAGAATCGGTGTTAGGGTCACATTGATACTCAATGAAACAATGCATCTAATGAACTAGTGTGAAGAAGAATCAATGTTAGAAAATTTTGTTTTTTTATTATGATTTACATTATCAATATTAAACAACATTCTGAACAAGGTAATATAGATTTTAACAAAATTTTCATCATGTGATAACACAGTGATGAACTGACACTAGAAATATTTGACTTCAGAAACATTATTCTTTAACAGAACAAATTATTATATCATGACATACAAAGGAATTTGAAATCATTTAGTATCAGCATATAACCATTTTTATATAAATGGTATGTATAGTTACATCCCATCCTTAAAACAACATTATTCCTTCCAATTTGAAATTCAATATAATTATAATCACATGCACATTCTCATTATTTAATAATGATTGATTCAAATGTTATCTATAGAACTTATTATTTAAAATATATCCATGATCATAAATTCATCACAATATTTACATCAATGTCAATAAAACACTTATATAGTTCATTATTACCTTACTCCTTTCAAACCATGCCTATGGTGAGTCAACTAATTTATTTCTTTAAAATTAATTATATGAATATGATTGATTATTTTAATTATTGTTAGTCTGATCATTTGAATATTGTCGTGAGCCTGATCACCAGTATAAATAAAGTGAGGTGATTTCTACCTTTTCAACATTTCCTTGAAAACAAAAGACAACACTTACAAATCAAACATCTTCCTAATTATGATGAAAAGTTTTATCATCTTATTTTTGAACATTATCCTACCAATTTCTAGATTTGTATATTCTATTAAACCAAGGATTATAATTCACTAAACATTATAACATCATGAAATGTTTTAATTATCCATAATTCTATGATTACTTGAGCTAACTCATTGTATAAAATAAAAATTATTGACAATAAAACCATGAAATCTAAAAATAGTGGCATGTGAATCATCTTCAGGTTTTCCTCAAATTTTTCTTCACATCATCCACATTCCTGAAAAAAAGTCCCTATAACATCTCTAACAAAGTATTATAATTGTTCATACATTATCCTGCTAAAATAAAATGTCACCCAAAACACTCCTTACATACTCGATTCCATAAAAGTTTTTATCACATATTAATTGATACATTTGTTAAATAATTTTTCCCATTTGAAAACACTATTAAAATAATATAGTAGAGTATGGGAAAAAAAATTATCATCCATGATGAAAATGATATTAGAAAGCCATGTTTATTCTCATTTTATATAAAGGTGCATTTGTTCTTGGTTGTTTAAATATTTCTGAAACATTATTTGATGTAGGAACATACTCCACCTTCAATTCATTAATCTCTATACGATAATTGGTGAAATAAAATATTATATTTATTTTTTCTAATTGATAATGTTGTACCATATTTTATGAAGGATTCATTTCACATTAATTATCACAACCTATGAGAAAGGGTAATGTTACTTTAGTAAGTAATTCATCTAACCAAGGCTTTATCCACGTATGTTGACTAAAAGATTGAGAGAAAGAAACATATTCAACATTATTCATCCTAATAGTTACAATTTTTTTTTATTTGAATGAAAAATGACATAACTTTATCCCAATAATGAAAACTAAAGAATATGTTTGTCTTCTAACAATAACACCTCCATCCCAATTAGCATCTGAATAATTATAAAATTACATACATTCTGACCACTCGTAACTAATTCTAAAATTTGATGTGCATTTGTTTTATATGGGGATTATATTTCCTACCAAAAAATATTATTATTTTAGAGAACTCTTAAATCATAATCATAAATTATTAGCATATACAATGTTTGGTCTTCAGGTAGTCAAATATAAAATTCTCACAATTATCTTCTAAAAATATATTTTTTCAACTTCTTTTCCTTATCTATTTTTTTCCACTAGATTCCCATTGAAATCAGTGTGGAAACATGTTAATAATTTTCCATACATAACATATTAGGATGTTCCTTGTCATACATTTCTTGAGAGTGTAGTTTTTATCTAATTGTTTGTGAAATTTATTGCCCAAAGAATCATTTAATTTCTCCCAGCATGGAAATATAAAAAAAATTCATCACCTTTGAAAATATTTCATTGGTTATTTCATCATTCTCATCAAATATATTTTCTTCAATATAAACAATTTAAATTTAGTAAAATTCATGACATTCATTGATGTAACGATTACACTCATCCATTCTTGTTTTAATAATAAATATTCAGAATAACATATCCAATTTAAAAGAACATTTCCTTAGTGATTGTTTTTACCATACATGTCACTATTTAACATTCACAGTTATCTTTTATCATTAACCAAAAACAACTGAACATGGTTGTTCAATTTAAAAAACCTGATGTAGACCCCCATTTCAATATTATGACTTCACATCCATCTAGAAAAAAAATTGTTTTTTGATAAGTAAAAACATGAAAAAGTATGATAATTTCTATCCTCTCCTAGGGTGTATCGGAATGATCAAAATCAATTTTTTTAGATTGTTTGTGTGTGTGAAACCGAACTTTATTTTTAGGTTTGTTTCCTCCTTCTGGTCATTTGTGAGAGAAGGGAATATTTTGACATTTTCAAAGTACACATCATGTACATTCTAAGAACACATAGTGTACTAGGTCACCATAGGTAGCCGAGTGTGGTCCGTGTAGCGACCATGCACTTGACCATATGTGGATGACCTGGTGGCCACCTGATGCATGGTATGGAAACAACATGTACATTTGATGTACATAAAAAGTACATGCCATGTAATTTCTTTTTCTTCATTAAATGCAATAGAGTCACGTCTGATGGATAGTACACCCTTTTTATAGGTTTAATTCATCCGAGAGAACCCGTAAAACCATGATCCATATCCTAGACCTCGAGCCTCCATTTGATCTCTAACTCGACCACCGTTGATTACTTTAGTATTGCCTATATATTCTCTCTCTTATTCTTGAGCCTTGTTTTAATATTTTTCTTCTTTCATGAGTTATATTCTGTTGAATGAATTAGATGTTATTATAGATCTATGGTTTTCATGGGAGATTAAATGATTAAGGTTCACATATATTGATCATACAACACTATGGTATGTGGTTTTTGCCCTTAGGTTGAAACTATTTGAGTTTTATGTGAATTTTTCTCAATACCCATGAACTGTGTATTGCACGTTTATCATTGGGACCTATTGTTTGACTTCTATTTTTGTATTCTTGATTAGATGATAATTGATTGTGAATTGGGTGATTTGACGTGCTTTGGATATGTTGCCCATGCATGTTTCCCTGATTTGAACTTGGGGTCTAGTTTTCATGTTATGCTACTATTTACTTTCCCATGCCTATTATTATAGGATTGTGTGACTATTGGTCTGTTAGGTTGTTACGTTGTAGAATCCTATCCATGTAGTTCAGGAGGTTTACCTTGGATGTTATGCCCTTATACACTTTCTTGACTTACATCGGGTTGTGAGAACCTTGTTTATATATCATTGGTAAAATGGATGTTGAGGACTTATCTAGAGTGTATGATTTACTTATGATGCTAGAAAACTGGGGGAATTGACGTTGAGTGCTTCTTCGTATAGTCTATAGTTACTCAATGCGGGCCACAGAGGGAATGTGACATAAGTGCTTCCCTAGATAACCTTTAGATACCGATGCAAGACTATAGAAAGAACTGACAGTGAGTTCTTTCTTAGAGAGTCTATGATTATGCTGATCCATAGGGGTTAAACTGAGTGTACTACTCAGATGTATTCTTGTACTTGTTAGGTAGGACCTATGTGGATAGGTTGTGAGTACTTCCCAAAGGGATACCTTTTGTTTATCTTTTTGTTTGTATTTTTAGGTAGGATCAGAAAGGATAGGTTGTGGGTACTTCCAAGTGTTTTACCTATTGTTTTTATCTATTTTGACTAGCTGGTACATCTTATGCGGTGATTTGAACGATTTGAAACTATGGTTTGTTTACTGCTGTGTACTTCCTTGTTTACTACCATCCATGCTTTACCTGCCATATATTCACTGAATTATTGGCACAGATCTCGTGGTGGTTTCTAATTGGGATTTAGTCTCACACCATGTTTGAGCCTTGATTTTAGGACCAAACTGATTATATGGCTGCAGGTATAGATAAGGGAAAGATCCCTTCAACTTCAGGTACTTGATTTTTTCTGGATCGATAGAGCATGGGACCAAGATATAGATTGCGATGTTGAGGAGTTGTTTATCAGTTTTCCTTATACTTGGTTTATTACTTTTTTTATTCCAGCATCGTGACTTTCTTGGATACTTTCCTAGAACTATGGATCATACATCATTTATATATATGTGCTCTAGTTTATTATTTCTAGTCATCCATTATTTACCATTGTATGGATTATTACTGATTCTACCATTACTTGTTGTTTACTTCTGATGTGTCACTTATGACAATGAGGGCATGGTTCCCCCACTATCAGACCTAAGTCCCTCGCTGCTAGTCGGCAGCCTCTAGCATTTGGGGAAATGCGCTTAAGGCCAGGTGACCAATCGGGTACGGGGCTTCTCTGGGAAACTTCCAGAACCGGGACGTTACAAAGTGGTATAAAAGGAATTTATTTCTCTTGAGTTACTATTTAGAGCCTTTATCAATGGATAATAATGAATAGGTACTTGGTAATAATTTGTTCTCGAGAGTAGCTAACCCATGTACCGGGAAAAACCAATTTACCTCATTAATGCAATATTTCGTGTTTTGAGATTTGTACTTTTGATTCAATTTTCATCATTGGTTGACTCCCATGTATCATACTATTATTGTTGATGTTATTCTGGTATCATTTCGGTTTAAACCTGATGAGATGAGGGTATTACATCTCCTACATCATATAAGCACTTTCTATAAATCAAATGTCATGCATTTTTTCCAGGCCATTTACGGTGAATTTGCGATTTCATGTTGTTGCGATAGATGTTATGCAAGATTTGCATGTTTTTTTGATAGTTTCCTTGATATAATACCTTCTGATTGATAGGGTATTGTTTGTATATGGTTTTATTGAATGGATTCCAATCTTTGGTTCTTGAGGTGTTATGGGCCCCCATGGACAGGAAATATGTTGATCATTTCCTAGTTTAGATTATTTATAACATGTATAGATGCCAAGATTGGATTCTCAGATAGTATGGGACCTAAAAATACAAAATGTTTCACTTCAATATTTTTTTCGCTGTTTTTTTGGGCTCCAGAGTAGTTTTTAAGTCTTAATGTCCAGAAAAACCAAGAATACACACCGTGTAGTTTTGAATACATGCCATGTGTTCTTATGTTCTAATAGAAATTGTTTTCCTTAAGTAAATATCATGTACCAAACATACATGCAAGTTAGTATCTAGCTGTGTATTAGGTTGTGTGGGAGGGGACATGGGATAAGGTAAACCAAGAGTGAACACGACGTGTACCATCCATACATGTTGTGTTGTGGTGACCCTGTGCCCACCTGTGTCACTAATAACACAGGTTGGCCAAGTCTTATCTAATACATGTCGTGTGATGTCTAAAAAAACCATGTAGTCTAACCTAGGTGCCTGTCCATGTAACGAATGACACGGGTCGGTGTTATTATTTCTATAACATGAAATGTCCATCTAGAAGATGCCATGTAGTGTGATCCTTGTGTTAGGCCGTGTTGATAACAACACGGGATAGGTGAAGCTTGTCTAGTGCACGCCATGTTTATCTAGAACACACTGTGTATTATTGCCTTAGGAGATCCGTGTGGCTTAGCTGTATAGAAGGACTTTGGCAGGGGAAAATTATTCAAGTACACACCACGTGTTAAGCCAACACGATGTCTGGTTTGGGTGTTACACGGACTGTTTTGGCAAAAGTACACACCCATGAGAATGTCTTAAGGGAAAACCCCATGTAGATATTATACACACTGTGTAGACATGTTTTGTAAAACATGAATGCTTTATTCTTCTATTTTTTTTCTTACAGTTCTAGTATTCAGGCCTTGTTAATATTGTTCTAAAGAGATCACTTGACCCTGTAGAGTCATGCCAGTGAGACTTCCATCAGTTGTACACCAGTTCCAGGAAGTGATCAGACACCATAAATGGTTGATCAAGGATTTCTAGAAGATCCTCTAGTTTTTCCAGTCTTTGCACGATCTATTATACCAGATACTGGTGCTGATCCACCGACAAGGTATGGATTTATAAGGATGAAGTAGAACTTTTAGGGAGCACCATCTCCTACCCCATCGATGGATGATTTGACAAAGGTATTCAGCCTGCAGTATCCTCCCATATTCCTAGCGGATGGAAGACCCCAGGCTACAAGGTCATAGATAGAAGACTTGCTTACAATCTTTGAGCTTCTGGAGACGCCTCTAAAGAAGAGGGTCAATCTCTCTACCTATATGATTCAGTATTACTCCAATATCTGGTGGAATGTGATCTCACATGCGTAATGCAAGAATATCATGGCTTGGGAAGAGTTTCTGTGCATCTTCATTGGCTACTTCTATCCAGAGAACTTGAGGGCCAATCGAGCCTGAGAGATTATGATCTTAGAGTAGGGAACTATTTATGTCATATAGTATTCCTCTTGTTTTACCGATCTGTAGTGCTTCACACCTATTATATGAGGTGATCAGTTATTCATGGAACATAAGATCATGGATGGTCTAAGGAACGACATCTGATCGTAGGTGAACATCTTCCGTATAGCTTTTATCCTTTCTATAGTCATCTAGGTTCTAATCATAGAGTGCAATATGAGGGATTCTGGAGTTGTGAGCGAGGGAAGCTTAGCATATGGGGTTAGTATTCCCCCTACTGATAGTATGAAGCATCACAGTTAGTCTTCATGTATTGATATGAGGGGGTGAGACACATCTTCTAGTATTTATGTGATGTGATATTGGGGTGGAAAAAGATTTTAAGTGATGCCACACAGCCCGAGTGACCCAATTGAGTGTATATCATGAAGAAATAATTGTCTTCTTCAGCACATCTATCAGATATTCTTATCAGCAGCTAGTTATAGGGGTTCTTCTATGGCTCCTCGTTCAAGAGAAGCACCACCGATTTTTTCACCAGTCTGGGAACCAGAGTTCTAATGTCTATTCCGGCGGAGGTGGTGGTCGTGGCTATGGTAGCCAGTCACCTGGTTTCCAGTGTAATCTTGGAGGATCAACTCAGAGTGGTCAAGAGGGGTCACAGGGATATGGAGTAGGCCATATATTTTTAGTGTAGGAGACTTAGTAGGAGTAGTATCCTGGACCTTCTACAGTTCAAGGAATGATGGTAGTTTCCTCAGTTTTAGCTTCTACTCTATTCGATGTAGGGGATTCCCATAACATTATATCTGTAGCGGTTGTGGAGAGCCTTGGGCTCTGCATCTTTTCTTCTACAGATATCTTGACACTAGAAACTGTGTTGGGGACTAGAACTGTGAGTGTATTTCAGTGTTTGGAGTTACCTATTGAGGTTGGTTGGTGTCACTTTTTATGGGAACTCTATGTCCTAGAGATGATAGGCTATGATGTCATTCTCGAAATGGATTATCTATTTCCCCTCTAGGAATTTGTTTCTTTCTATCGTCAGTGGGTGAGTTTCACATCATCATAGGGTGGGTACTTTCTTCATAATGGTCAATGGGATTTCCAAAAAAAGAAGAGCGTGACTCGAGAAACATGGGTTGGGAGGGGTTACAGCCCAGATTTCCAGTCTATATCTGGATGACCAAGGGACTTCCCTGTTAGACGTCTCTCTGGTAGTGTATCATTTCAAGGATGTCATTCCAGATGAATTTTCCGATTTTCCTCTAGTGCGTAATGTAAACATTTCTATTCAGCTTATTCAAGGGGTGGCACATGTGTCTATTCCTCCTTATAGGATGGCTACATCAGAGTTGCAGCAGATCAAGAAGCAATTGAAGGAGTTGCATGAAAAAGGTATCATCCAACCCTGTACTTCTTCTTGGGGTCCACCTTTCCTATCTGCAAAGAAGGCAGATGACACCGTCAAACTTTGTGGGCATTATCAGAAGTTGAACATGTTGACAGTTAAGAACCTATATCCATTACCATGGATTGATGATCTCTTTGATCAGTTTCTAGGATCCCAGTTGTTCTCAAAGATTGACTTGAGATCCAGTTATCATCAGGTTCATGTTATAAAATTTGATATGACTCTTATAGCCTTCCAAAGAATGTATGGTTTATATGAGTATATGGTTATTCCGTTCAGTCTCACGAACACGCCTGTAGTTTTCATGTCACTAATGATCCAAGTGTTCCATCCATACTTGGATTCCTTCATGGTAGTCATCATGGAAAATATCTTAGTGTACACTCACACTCGAAAGGACTAGGGTATCCTTCATGAGATCATTTTGAGTACATTGAGAGAGCATTAGTTATTTTGTAATCACTCGAAATGTCACTTTTCGATGGATCAGATTCACTTATTGGCTCATGTTATCGTAGATACATGAGTATCAATAGACCGAGAGAAAGTGAGAGTAGTATTTTTCTGGGAGTAGCCGAAGAACGTCGTGGAGGAATAGAGTTTTCTTGAGATGGCTGGATACTAAAAGCATTTTATACATGAATTATCACACTTAGAAGCACCACTGATGAGTTTTACTGAGAAGACTAAAAAGTGTTTGTGTTTTGATTCTTACGAGTTATCCTTTAAAGAGCTAAAGGGTGGGTTGACTTCCGCACTGATATCAGTCTTGCAAGAAAAGGGAATATGCTATACTATGTATTGTGATGATTCAACTATGGGGTTGGGAGTTCTGCTTATACATGGGGAAGGATTCATTGTGTGCGGGTCTCGGTAGTTGCCATCACATGAGAGGAATTACCTGATGCACGATCTCCAGTTGGTTTCTTTTGTTCATGCCTTACACTCTTGGAGACATTATCTGCTGGGAGAGCATTTTTTTTTCACCAACCCCAAAGGTCTCATGTATATTTTCACTCAACGTGATCTGAATTTGACACAGTGAAGTTGGGTTGAGTACCGACAGTCCATTGACATTGATCTTTCCTACACACCTGGGACGGGAAACGTAGTGGCCGGTTAGTTAAGCAGGAGGACTCAGATACAAGAAGTTCAAGAGGCCATCAGTGAATGGTAGCTCATGACTATGTTTTCTGAGATTCATTTCAAGGTTCACAACAGGTAGGGGAATAATTTTCTTTCTTCTATGGTTGTTTCCTTAACTCTTCTTGATCAAGTGCGAATGAGGATGCTATCATATTCTGAAGGGATCGTCCTATAGGAAAGCATGTTAGGAGAGGATCCTGTTTCTATATGGGCCACGGACGAGGATGAGATCTTGCATTTCTAAGGGGGTGTATTGGTGCTACCAGAATTACACGAGGAGATGATGTGGGGTATTAATTCTTTGATTTGGAAAGCTCATCCAGGCGTCACCAAGATGAATCATGATCTACGTATTCAGTATTGGTGGATATGTATGAAAAGAGGTGTTTCTGTTTTTTTCATGAGGTGTTCCACCTGTCAGTAGGTCAATGGAGAGCATCAACGACCAGTAGGGCTTTTTCAGTAGTTACCCATTCAAGACTGTAAGTGGAATTATGTTGTGATGGATTTTGTGATGGGTTTACTGTGGTCACCTCAAAGGAATGATGTAGTTTGGATTTTAATTGATATACTCACGAAGGTCACTCACTTTTTAACGATCAAGGATCCCTTCAGTTTTGATGAGCTGGGATGGTTTTACATCTGTGAGATTATACGTCTTCATGGACATCCACACTATATTTTTTCAGACATATATGCTCATTTTTCTTCTCGGGTTTGGCAGGGGCTTTAGAAGGTTTTGAGTAGACAAGTACATTTGAGTACATCTTACCAACCTCAGAAATATGTCCAGTCTGAGCGTACATTTCAGGTGCATGATGAAATTCTTCTAGCATGCATTCTAGATTACAGAGGTTCTTGGGATAATCATATACATCTTGTGTAGTTTTACTACAACAATAGTTTTCAAGAAACTATTAATATGGAACCTTATAAAGCTTTGTACGGTAGCCTATGACGATCACCCTTATGTTGGTTGGATGCAGGAGACGTAGCTATGTTGGGACCTCATATTGTCCAAGAGACCTCATAGATGATATAGTTGATTCAGAAGGGTATTACTATTGCACAGTCTTGAAAGAAGTCTTATGCTGATCAACGAAGATGACCTCCAGATTTCGAGGTCAGGGATCAAGTTTTCTGGCATTTCACACTGAGGTTGGACACGAAAGGATTATGATAAAAGGGAATCATTCACCGAGGTATGTCTGGTTGTTTGTGGTGTTGGAGAGAGTTGGTTCGGATGCCTATCGGTTTCAGTTACCTCAATAGTTCCGGGTTATGCACGACATCGTCCACGTTTCATAGCTTCGATGTTACTTTATAGACCTATCTCACGACTTCCAACATGAGGAAATTGAGTTTGTTGTGGATGTATCCTTTGTTGAGAATCCTATATAGATTGTGGATAGAAGTAAAAAGGTTCTATTTGGCTAATATATTTCTCTGGTATGGGTACCTTGGAGGCATGTGCGAGTACAGGATGACACTTCGGAGAGGGAGGATGGAGTACAATCATAGTGGTAGGAGTAGTTTGGGGTTTCATCTACAATGCCTCCTTGCTAGGGAGATTCAGGGAAAAACAATTTATGGGGGGGGTTGTTTTTAAGAACCTGGACATTATTTTCAGGTATGTTTCCTTCTTCTAGTCATTTTTGAGAGAAAGGTGAATTTATGGAAATTTTTTATGTACAAAACATGTACTGTCTAAGTACACACCGTGTACTAGGTTACCGAGGGAAGCTATGTACAGGTCGTGTAGTGGCCAGGCACATGACCATGTAGGGATGACCAGGAGGCTGCATAATGCGGGGTATGGAAAGGCATGTACATGCCGTTTACATGAAAATTGCAGGCGGTGTACATTCTTTTTTTTCATTAAACGCATCGTAGTCGCATCTGATGGGCAGAATACCCTTCTTCTAGGTCTCATTCAACTGAGAGAACCTGTATGGTCGTGATACTTATCTGAGACCATGAGCCTCCGTTCGATCTCTGATTCGACCACCATCAATTGAGTTTGGATCACCTCGGCAAGCTCTCACTTCTACTTGAACCTCGTTTCATGATTCCTCTTATTTATGGAGTTATCTTCGGTTGAAC
The DNA here is from genome assembly GCA_963277665.1 of Viscum album. NCBI lineage: Eukaryota > Viridiplantae > Streptophyta > Magnoliopsida > Santalales > Viscaceae > Viscum > Viscum album. Next base: position 61,186,914 of record OY728165.1, on the reverse strand, counting down.
ATTTTAGATATTTTTGTATATATATAGTGTTCCTGGGAGATTCAAGGATTAATGTTCAATTATATATATTCTAGGACACAGTGGTAGCTGGATTGTGCCCTTATTTTTAAATTCATTGAGTTTTATTTTAAAATTTTTCCAATACCCATGAAAGGGGTTTTTGCACATTTGCTGTTTGAGCCCTATTATTTGCCTACTATGCTTTTATGCTTGATTAGATGATAATTGATAGTGAATAGGATGAATTGATATTGTCTGGATGTGTTTCTTATGCATGTTTTTCCTATTTTGACATTTGGGTTTAGTTTTCCTATTAGGCTGATTTTTACTTTCCCATTCCTAGTATTGTAGGATGGTGTGACTGTTGTTCTGTTAGGCTGTTATGCTGTAGAATTCTTTTCAAGTAGTTCTTGAGGTTTTCCTTCACTGATAGGAAATGATACACTTTCTTTGCTTACACAAGGTTGTGGGAACCTGGTGTATAGACCATAGATAGAATCGACCTTGAGGACGTATCCAGAGTTTCGGTTTTACTTACAATGGGAGGCTACAAGGAAAAATGGCATTGAGTGCTACCTCAGAGTGTCTGTAGTTCATCGACATGGGTCATAGAGCGAATGTGACGTAAGTGCTTCCCTAAAGTGCCTTTAGATACTGATACGAGACTATAAGAGGAATTGACGATAAGTTCTTCCCCAAGGATTCTATGATTATCCTGATCTAGAGGGGTTACACGGAGTGTAATTCCCATAGGGTTTCTTATACTTGTTTGGTAGGACCAAAGGAAATATGCTATGTGTTATTCTTAGAGGGTTACCTTGTGTTTATCTTCTTAGATGTCATTCTAGGTAGGACCATAGGGGATAAGATGTGGGTACTTCTCATAGGGATACCTATTGAGTTTATCGATTTTGACTAGCTGTTGCATGTTATGTTTTGAATGCATTGAAAATTTGGTTTCTTTACTGCTGAGTACTTCCTTGTTTACTTCATTCCATAAATTACCTGCCATATATTCACCGACTATTAGGCACAAATCATGGGGTGGTTGTCTACTACGATTTAGACTCACACCTTGTTTGAGACATTATTTTGGGCCCAAATAGATTATATTACTATTAGTATGGATAAGGGAAAGATTCATTATACTTGAGTAACATGATTTTCTATAGAGTAGGATAGCATGGGACCAAGCTATGGCTTGCGATGCTGACGAGCTGTTTATCTATTTTCATGGTACTTGGTTTAGTAATATTTTTATTCCAACATTTTGAATTTCTTGGTTGATTTCCTAGACATATGAATCATGCTTAATTTATTTATATATGTTCCTGATTATTATTTATACTCTTCCATTGTTTACCATTGTATGGATTATTATTGATTCCTCTATTTCATGTTGTTTACTTAAGATTAGTCACTTATTTTAGTGAGGGAATAGTTTCCCCATTATCATAGTCAAGGCCCTCGATTCTAGTCAGCAGCCTCTGGCGTTTGGGGAAATGCGCTTGAGGCCATGTGAAAAACCTAGTACGACGTCTCTCTAAGTGGCTTCCAGAACCGGGACGTTACATTGTGTATCCTTTTCACACTAATTAATCTTCATTTTTTTATAACGTCACCTTATTCATTAATCTTGATATAGAAAAAGAATTTTGTACCAATAAAATTATTTTATGTTTGTTTAGGTATGTTTTCCCTTGTATTATTCTTTTATATCTCAGCTAATTCATTATTCATACCCTAAACCCATTTTTAAAGCTCGAAATAATCATTCACATCTTTCAGATCATCTTTTTTATACAAAGAAATGTGTGTAATAACATTTTATGTTCTTCTTGTTTGAATGTTTTGTTGTTTATTACTATTAATGATTTAATCTTCCACTTTATTTTTTAACATATTATGAGATTTCATAGATTCATCATCATAAAATGAAATAGAAATGTCTAATTATTCTTCTTAGGTTGGATTAAGTTGTTTGTATCCTTATCAAAATTACCACTACAAATTATTTCATGATGTTAATCATCCTTATTGGTATGAGTTTTTAGCATCTTCTATACATTTTTTTTTTAAAAATCACATCAATATAATCGAATAATATTATTTTTTCATTCTTGAATGATATATATCCTCTTTCTTATAAAGTACAGAAAAAAGAAAAATTAAATTTTTACCACTCTCCTCAAATATCCAATGGTTTCCACAGTTATATTTATGTTTCATGGACACCCAAAAACATTTAAGTGTATCAAATATGGGGTATTGTCATAAAATATCACATATAGATTAATATAGGAACATGTCCTATAGAGACCATGGTTTTGAATATAAACATTATTACCCATGGCTTGCCACAAAATTTATTGAGAGAGACAATTTTCAAGTAATATAGTTCACTACATTTCAAACAATCTTCTATTATTCATTTTTTCAACTCCATTTTTTGAGGAGTGTATTGTATACTAAATAGATTTTGAATTTCATTCTTCTCAGAAAATCGATAATAATTATTTTTTTATTCAAAACCGGTTTCATTTCTCAAATTTAGGACTAAATACACAAATTATTTCTCCTTTTTCCTTTTTACAATTATACACTTTTTCAGAGTATCTAACTTAGGTTTCATATAAATTACCCATTTAAATTTGTGAAAATTATAAATTTACGTTGTTATATACTCATCATCATGAGTTTATTATTTTTTCATTGGCACCATGATATCAGAAGGAATATTTTTTAGGTTCCATTTTGGAAAAAGGATAACATTTTTATACATATATATTTTTATCAATACTATCAGAATTTTGTTTGATTGTAGTCCCCACATTTCGATATATGAAAAATACAACATACACTTTCTTTATTTGATAATATTCTTATTTTTCATTGATACATGTAACCTATAAAAACCATGCTCCTTATTTCACACTTAAAACATAAATTATTACATAAAATATTCAGTTGATACAAAATAGTATATCAAGAGGTCTATTGTATTTGTGGATTTGGAACATTACTAAACAACATAATAATGAAATAATCAAATTTATTGAAAAATTCTTTTACAAGACCACACACATTTATTCGTACTTAGAATTGTGTTGGATAATCTATGGAAATTAGTAAAAAAGGGGGAGACGTAAATACTTGTTAGGTATTTAAAAACTAATAACATAAAGAATATAGTACATGTTTATAAATAGACATATAAATTGAGAACAAGAAGAACATAAACATAAAGGCATGATATAACATTACTATCATAACATGGAAATGTAGCATCAACATTTAACATGATATAAGAATGATCCATAGCTCATTGAACATGAATCATGAGTAAATCCTAATATAACATTAATTATCAAGATTAAAGTTTCATTGCACTTGACACATCTTGATATTAATCTTTACCCAATGCATTATAGTGCTAGTAGGGATCACCCATCTTATTCATTTCATTTAATGCAAAAGTTTGCCTCATTGATCATATAACATGGAATCATTAAATATAATCATTTAATCAATGATAAAGGAATGTAGAATTCATACATGAAACTTTATAATCAATATGTAAATGTTTATAAATTTTAATACCCTATATAGATTAATGGGAATTTTATACACTACACCATAACTATGGCATGGAAATTCATCGTGCAATTTCGGCATCATAACAATGTGACATAAGAAATCATAAATATTGTTAGTGAGAGGGAATGTGGTTTATCATTTTATGTACATGAAATAGACGGTAAGGGGGCATATAGATACATTTCCAAACATGTGTAATGAAATTTAGATTCATAAAACAAAATAATTTCTTGAATGTATATGAGGAGAGGGAAATCCCTTACAAAATTTCAACATGGTAACGAGTGAACATGGGAGGCATTAATGAGAGATAAAGAGGTCTATAATCATTCAAAAATAAGTTGGTAAGAATATTTGAGTTTAAAAATAATACCCTAAAATTTTTAATTGAAAATATAATGTTATAGAAACATAAATAAACTTGGATATAAATGAGAGAGGATGAAATCCATTACATGGATGTGGGATCCCAAAAAATTAGGAGGGACTTGAGAGAGGATTCATAGGATCTTAGGGTTCCTTGAGAGGATTTTTTGGGAGATGATGTAAGGGTCATGACATGATCCAAGAGATTTTACTGAAGAGATATGGGAGCTTTTTTGGGTTTATACTAATCATTTGATCACTATTGAAAGGATATATTAGTAATAGTAACAATTATTAACAGTTTTTTAACATCCAAAAACATAACACCACAGAATTGAATATTTTATTGATCAATTTTACATAATAATACATTTAATTAGATCATGTGAAATTTCCATTAATAAAATATTCGTTCATCAGAATCAACCCCCACCCCCTTATAAATATCACCCTAAAAATTTCATTTTCCTACACTAAAAAAGATGAGGTTAAATCCGCTTCATCACTTCCTTAGATTAGCATGTTACTTCTTAAAAAATGTGGTTTCCCCACAACACCTTGACAAGGGGCATTGACTTATATTGTAGAACGTTTTCCCTATGACCTAACATCTTCACCGGCTTCAGTTTAAAGGAGAGGTCATTATCCAATTGCACCACCTCTGAATTGAGTACAGGAAATGGATTAGGTATGTACTTCCTAATGAGTGATACTTGGAATCATTTATGTTCTTGAGATGGGTTCAATGGAATTTCTAATCAATATTTCATTGCTCTAATGCGATCATGTAACTCAAATGGGTTGATTTACCTTGGACTATGATTTCCCTTATTTAAAAATCTCTTAATTCTCTTTCCAGATGATATACAGAAGTATATCATGTCTCCGACATCAAAATCTAGGTCTCAATGAGGATTATCATCATAGATCTTTTTTAATATATAAGCAACATTAATGTGTTGTTGGATGGTCATAACCTTCACCACCATTCCATAGACCATTTCGGGACCTATGGGTTCTTTCTCCCCAATTTTATCCTAACATGCTAGTGTTCATAACCTCTTCTAATATATGGAATCATATAGATTCGTTTGGATGCTTGAGTAGAAACTATTATTTTTAGAGAACTCAAACAGTGGAATATATTGATTCAATAAACATTTGAAGTCCATTGAGGATGCTATCAACATTTCCTCAGTTGTTTGGATAGACGACTCAGATTGGCCATATATTTGAGGATTATAATATGTACTGATGTTCAGCTCTATTTTCAGAGCATGTTGAAGACTCCTCTATAAATTAGTGGTGATTCTCAGATCTAGACCAGATACAATATAAATTGGCACTCCATGCATCCTTAAAACATTTGTGATATATATCTTTTCCAGTTTATCTTATGAGAAATCCTATTGAATTGTAATGAAGTGTGCAGTCTTTATAAGATGATTCACAACAATATAGATAGTATTGAATCCATTGGATTCCTTCAGAAGTCTGGTGACAAAGACCATGGTGATGTTCTCTAATTTCCCTACAGGCATGGGTAATGGTTTAATCATCCCCTTAGACATTTTACTCTCAGCCTTCACTTACTAATATACCCGAAACATTGATGTATAAACAGTGATATGCTTCTTCATGTTATCCCACCAATAATGCTATTGGATATCTCAATACATCATTGTCTTTCCGTGGTGAATGAAGAAATTAAAACTATGTACATCATCCAAAAGATATTTTATTAACCTCTTAATTGATGGAACACATAATCTTGACCCAAATCACACAATTTATTCATTCTTTAACATTGAAATCTATGGATTCCCCTTTTATGATAGTTTCTACATTCTTCTGGATTCCCATATCTTTTTTAGGGAATCATTTAACATTTCCAAAAGCAAAGGCCGGTAAATAATTTGTGATAGGATTTATGATGTTCCCTTATATATGATTCCCATGTCTATCTTCATCAAATCTAAGAAAATAGTATCCTTTTTAATTTTCTTCATTTAGAGAATAACAAGGTCCTTTAAACCTACAGTGAATTCCAAATTTTTTGATTTCCCAGGGTGGTAATGGATTGAGCAGCTATAGTATTTGATATACTCTAACCATATTCTTTAGAGATGTTCAAATATTTCTGTGTGAATATATTCATGAGGTTATTGTGGTTCGTATATATTTCACACTTCTCCCCAAAAAAGTAATTACACCAAATATCTAATTATAATTTTACTACAACCAACTCCAGATCATGTGATGGATAATAGTTATAGGAACTTCAATTTACCTTGATGAAAACGAAATGAATTTTTTATTTGTTATCTAAACATAGCCCGAAACCCTCTTTGTAGAATCACAAAACACTACAAAAATTTCTCCAATTGTAGGTAATGTGAGCCCTTTCATAGTGATAAACCTCATTTCAACTCCTTAAATCTATCTTCACATTAATCAGTCCAGGAAAACATGATTCCCATCTGAGTTAGCTTTGTGAGAGGCATTTAATATCTTGAGAAATTTCTCACAAATTGGCAATAATATCCAACTAGCCCCATGAATCTATATATATGTTTCACAGATGTTGGCCTCATACACCCCTAAATTGCATTTTTCTTGGAGGGATCCATATACATCCCATTACTTGTGATGATTTGACCCAAGAATGAGACATACTTAATCCATAAATAACACTTGATGTACTTTTCATAGAGCTTCTCATTACACAAGGTCTCTATTATAGTTCATAGATTCACTTCATGGTCCTCCTTGGTTTTTGAGTATACTAGAATATCATCTATAAGGACTACCAAATTTTTTTAGTTATTCTATATTTACACTATTAATCATGTCCGTAATGATTTATGGAGAATTAGTGAGTCTAAAAGGAATTATAATGAATTCACTGTGCATGTATCTTTTAAGAAAAGTTGTTTTTTCAAGATATCCTCTTCCACCATTACATGTTAATATTCAGACAGAAAATCCACCATGGGGAAGTGTTATTCACCATGTTTATGATTTAAAAATTCATCAATTCATGGAAAAGGATACTTGTTTTTTATGATGATTTTTTTAGATCATGATAATATATTCCAACGTGAATTGACCCATCATTCTTTTTGATGAAGAGGACTAGTGAACCCCATGGTGAAGCAGTTGGGGGTATATAAATTTTATCTATATTCTCATATAGTTGTTTCTTAAACTACTCAAGCTCCAAATAATCCACTCTATATCGAGTGTCTGATATTGGAAACACTCCATGTAAATGATCAATTGAAAATACAACATCTCTTCTAGGAGGAAGACCAGACAATTTCTAGGGTAACACATCAACAAATTCCTTCACAATAGGCATGTCTTCAAGATTGTTTGCTTCAATATAATCAATCATCTGAGTGATATACACATGCTCATCTGGAAATAATATCCAAACTTGATATGATAGTGATAAATAATATCCATCCTTATCCTTTCACATGTTAAAAATCGGGGGTCGATTCGCCATATAGAGAGTGATTTCCCTCCCACAAAAAAATTTGTTGGATATCTATAAGGAAATCCAATCTATGCCAAAAATTGCAAAAAATTCTACTAGAGGGACTATGAAGATGTTCTCCGGGATGTTCAGTCCACACATTATGATTGGGGAGAAGTTATATTCATGATATGCAATGATTTCCCCATTTTACGTTCTCACAGACATCTTTACTTCAATTATTTGTGGTGGTGTAGGGACTATTCTACTAATCGTTCAGGATATAAAAGAATGTGTAGAATCAAAATAAAAATGTATGTTAACTATTTTTGAACAAATAACAAGCGTTCTTATCACCATTTCATTGTGAGGTTTCAATTCAATTGTAATGATGGAAAAAGCTCACCCTTGCTTCCTTGGAGGATGTTGGTTGCCTCAAAAAACCATTGGCTTAGAGAATTTATTTGAAAAGTGTCATGGTTCTTTGTTGTTGATGTAATGAACAATAAATTGAGGGTAATATAGAGAAATCCTCTTCTCTTTCATATACTCGTGTTTTTTATATTATTATTTAATGGCCATAATCCCTTCTCTTCCATTCCTAATGAATTTCCTCACCCGCTTCTCAAAATTTCTGGGGTGCTTCTTTCCGCACCATTAGAAAGTGGGGTGTTAGAAATTCTTGTTAATGTTGGATTTATCCATTGGACTACTAGATTTAAATTACACCTTACACTTCTTATCCCCATGATACCTTATAGATTCTCCGATATCCATTTCATCATTGAGGGCACATCGAAAGAGTTTTTTATATCTATTGAAGTCACGAATTGAAAGGGCTTTCTGTTGGCTATGTTTTAGCCTACCAAAGAAGATTCCATCCTTGAATTCATGTTTAAAAACAAAGCTAGAGGCGTACCATGCATGCACTTTTAGGATTTCCTCACACGATCAGATGGATTCATCTTCTTCTTTTTCTTTAGGGAAAGGAAGTCCCTTTCCATCTTATTTTAGAGGGTGACAGAAAAATGTTTATCAATTTTGTTTTCAAAAATAATTCCATTCAAACCCCTCGATATCCTTCTCTGACATAATATTTTTAAATAATGTTTAGCAATGATCAAATTTACCTACTATGTGATAGGAAACTATAAATACCCTTTCTTGTTCATAAAATTGAAGGATGGAGATGATGTTTTCAATGGACTTGATCCATAGTTTTGCGATTGAGGAATCAGATGATCCATTAAAAGTAGGAGCCCTTTTCCACATGATGCTCTTGATTGAGGCATGTTATTTTTTTGGGGGGGTTGGTTGAATTTTCCACTTGACCTATGTTTCTATTCAAAATATGAGTTATTTGAGAGAGTATCATAAATAATTTCATGATTCCTACTCCCATCAGATTGGGTATCTCATTTGAACATTTTTCACATTGATGTTCACATCAGTTGTTATCTTGAGTCCTCCTATTACCAACTATTAGCAGGAATAAAAGGAATCTTCTGGGTAACACATAAAATGGAATCCAATGAAAAATGGGATAATAATTAAATTACAATAATTTGGTTAACTTATTCTATTTACAGGCTTCAATCTATGTTATCCATGATCTACTTCCCAAAAAATATTCTTAGGGGTTTTTTTTAAAATTTCTTTAATAATTGTTCATACTGAGCTTATGAATTTACCGAATCCTATTACCTATGAGTGTTATAACCTAGAGTGATGCAACGCCCATTTTTGTGCACCATTTCCCATTCTAGTCTAGTTCAAAGTGGTGTTTTCAGGTTTTTCCTCTAGATATATTTGTACCAGAGCCACATCTACCCACTCATTTCAAAATAGGGATATATTTTTATGATAAACCACCTACTCAATACTGAAAATATATTTTTAGATGTTTTTATTAGACTTAGTCTATTTCTTAAGGCTTTCACTAGGGTTTTCTTATCCTAATTCCAAAAATAACTAAACCTATCCTCTGATACCAACTATATAAACCCGGATATTTTTTCACACTTAATATTAAATTATTACATAATATCATCACTTGATAAAACATATAAAATCAATAAGTATAGTGTCTTTGGGGATTAGGAACATTCCATAACAACTTAAAACATGAAATATATATCTTTATTGAAAAAATATTTTGCATGACCACACACATTCCTTCACATGTAGCATTTCATGGGATTGCCTGAGGTCATCGATAAGAAAAGGGTGAGCTATAATGACCAATAACGGTGTAAACACGGAATAAAATGAAGAATATAGTAAATTTTAGGAAATATTAATATTAATGGAGCATAATAGAAACATTAACATATATTCATTATTTATCGTGATTATAATAACATTGAAATGTGGCATCGATATTTAACCTGATATTTGCATGAGACAAAGATAATTTCCAATGGAGCATGAGTAAAACCTCATAAGACTTGATTAGTGTGAGAAAAACCTCCTTGCACTTGACGTATCATTATAATAATCATTACTCAATGCATTGGATCACTATTAGGGTGCACCCTTCTTAATCATTTCTTTTCATGCATAAGTGTGAAAAATGGATCATATAACATAGATTAATTAAACATCATCATTTATTCAATGATAATGAAATGTAGAATTAATATATGAAACTATATAATAAATAAGTATATGTTCATAATGGTGAATACCATTGATATAAAAATGTGTATGGTTTTCACTACACAATGACTTTGGCTTGAAAAATTGTGGTGCAATTTCAGTAGCATAACAACATGAAATAAGAATTCATAAAAATGGTTGATTAGAGAGAAAGGGTTGTATCAGCATAGGTACATGAAATGCACAGTAAGGGGATCATATAGATTAACGTACCAACATATGTAATATAATGTAGATTCATAAAACATAATAATTTCCTGAATGTAAATGATGAGATAGAAATCCTTTACAGAATTTTGGCATGGTATTAGATGTACATGGGGGCATTAATTAGATAGAAAGGGGTCTCCCATCATTCAAATATAACTAGGAAAGTATAGGGTAGGTGAGCAATAATACCCCAAAATTATAAATTTAAATTACAAGGGTATATGAAAATAATGAAACTTTGTCAAAAAAATGGGAGAGGAATAAATCCCTTAATTGGATGTGCGATCCCAATGACTTGAAAGGTGATTTAGAGAGGTCTATCGGGAGCTTGGGGTGCCTTAGGAGGACTTTCAAGAGATTAGGGCAGGGTAGTGTTGTGGTCCAAGGGTTTTTACTAAATATAAGTGGGATCTTGGGTGAGTTTATAAAGGAAAAAAGGGTGGAATTTTTATTATTTTGGTTTTGGACACTACACATTAAAGTAATCAAAACCACAAATAAACCATTGTTTATTCCCATGTTTTTTATGAAGTGGAGATGAAATTTTTTTATAAGGCCAATGTCCAAAATTATAAAAAAAAAATCTTTGTTATGTGGAGGTGAGTCACACTTTCAAGGAAATAATTTTAAAAAAAATAAAATGTTTTATATGTGTTGGAGGATCCACTAAAGCTTTTTAAAATAAATAAAACAAATTTAAAGTCACATTTTTTTATAGATAAAACATATATTGGGGGAAAATTCCTTTTATAGTATTTCATTACAACAATATTCAGTCATTATGATGCAATTAAAAAAAATTTATATTTAAACGGTATTTTCAGTTTAACCAAAAATTCAACTGTCCCAGAAAATTATGAAAAATTCTCCATTGGATAATTTCGAAATACTGATTCCAAAAATATTATTCATTTTTTCTAAATAGTTTTCCAAATATTTGATTTTTTATAATAATAAATGATATTTATATAAAATTCATGGGTTTTGACAAAAGTAGCTTTCAAACAATAACTAAAATTAAAATTGTATTAATCAATACTATTAAATATTTTATATATAATAAAATTATTTAGTAATTATATTTTATTAAAATATTAGTTAATTTAAAAGTCCATTAATTAATAAAAATAAATTTTATAATTGAATATTATGTAAAAATATTATTATTTTCTTTAGAAACTATTTACAAGGTAATAATAATAAAATGTATGTATATTCTTTTTAGTATACAAATATAAAATTCATAATCATAGTGCTAGGGTCTTGATATATTACCCCTTATAACACCCCCATATGACCTAAGGGTATGTTGGGAGATGGTGATAGAATTTTGGGCCGTCATGGAAAACATCACTCTAGTGGTAATCTCTTTTAACTTCCACTTCCCCAGTAGGCGGTCCCATTCAAGCTTAATGTGTTGACGTTTGGCTTGGTCTTGGTCAAGAGTGAAGCACAGTGACCCCACATCCTTTCCAAGCTTGAAAAAATGGGCTTTATATATAAGAATTATACTAGACGAGGTCATCATTACCTTTGCCTGAGAAAATTTTATTTGCTAAAGACTTATATTTATAATAATCATGTGGTCACTATTCAATGAAAATATTAGCATCGGTAATAATTCTCAATGGAAAATTAAAATCCAAAAACATAAAACCAAGGAAGTGAATATTTTATATAACCATATTACATAATAATACATTTAATTAGGTCATACAGATGTTTTATTATTAAATTTTTGGTTGGTTACATAACCAATCATTTTGTGCCTAATTTTATTCTCTTTTATTATTCCTAGGAATAAAGACATTTTGGCCTCATCAACTGGGAATATGATTCCTTTTGTATGTTGTCCTATTCTATCTATTTTTCAATCTTCTACAATTTTCACAGTAAACTCATTTATTATGTTAATTTTTTTACCCACATCAATATGTTTTTAAATTCTTATAATGCCATGTTTCAGACCATTTACAATGAAATATTTTCTATATTGAAACAAAGCTTCCCCAATGACGGTTGATCTATCAGCAATTATTATGAGATACTAATCATTTCCAAATTCACTATTCCTTATTTGTTGTATTTTACATTCTTTACCAAATTTAATCCTCTTATAATATTATAGTAACAAACATTATTCATGATGCAAGGTTGATCTTTTTTTTCATTGTGGTTTGTTTACAGAACAAGACCATATTCATTCCCTTTATATTTCATAACCTTCAGCTTCTATGAATTTTTATCCAAATGTTGTTGTGCCAAAAAATTACAAGAATTTTTTTTACAGGATTAAATTTTGATCAAATTAATAATAATTTTTTTGAATGACTATAATATATTTTTTGTTTTCACATAAACGATATCTAGTTTATTAAAAGCATCATTATCATGATTCTTTATTTGAGAGCATTGGATCCCCATCAATCATTTCTTCTATAATTTATGGAATTTTTAAAGTGTTTTTGATATAACCAAAACATATATTCCATGTTTTTCAACCCACCACAATAATAGCACTATATATAGGAAGGATATTTACCTCTAATACATATATACATATCTGTATTGTGATCATGTTTCTTAGAAACCTTTTGTCCTTTCTCGTCAAAACCTTATTGAAAACCAGAAATTCTTTTATGACCCATAATCTTCTTTTTTATATCATTTTTCTTTTTATCCATATCATAAAAAAATGTAATATAATTTTTTATAGAAACATATATTATAGAAACAAATTATTTCTCTACTTTTTTGTTCTTTCCCACAAACATTTATTTTTCAGATTTCATAGCCTTACAAAATTTCAACACACTTATCAACATTTAAAGGTAGAGTTGTTTTCCTTCTCATTTAAATCCTTCGTAGGTATTTTAAAAGCTTCATAAATATAATTTATTAGATTTTTATTCATTTTTTCATCTTTATATTTTTTTTAAAAATTTCCAATTCTTTTTCTTCATATTTTAGGTTAACTTCCTTGATATATTTACAATTATTTTAATTATAAATAGACGTAATCCAAGTAGTACTCTTTTACAAAATAATTGTTTTCAAATTAGGAAAAAATACCTCATTTTTATTGAAGAATTATATTTTTAACTTCCTTATTTCATTCTCCGACCATCCAATTGTTCTTAGAAAATATGTCAACTTTTTATTCATATGAAATTTTAATTTAATTTATTTTTTTTCATAACATCTAATTAAAAATAATTAATTATTATCTATGGAACTGAATGCATTATCTCTATAATTATTATCATATTGTTTTGATTCATATTCCCTTTCTTATTATTAGTTATATTTGAAAAAAAAAACAAATCTATTTTGATTTAGTGAATATTTATCTTTTCATATTCAATAACATTTAACCTTATCACCATATTTCATCCATGATCTATAATTTTTTATATCATCTTCATATCTATCATATTCTTTATTTATTCAAGGATAATTATGCACAATGTTCCTAATGTCTCCATAGTCAAATCATTTGAAGGGAGCTTTCCATTTTATTTAGATATACCTTTTTCACATTTTTAGAAACGAATGGTAAAATTTCCTCATGATTATTTACATACATCATTTTTAAAATAACAATCGCAAGTTTATTCTTCCACCAGAATATTCTTAAGATTTTATATCACGATATATTTTAATGACATTTCTCAATATACAATTTTCCCATCCAAAACAATCTACCATGTCATTTCATCAGTAATTATAGTATTGTGAAAATTATCCAAAGATAATATTTATGGATCTCAATCAACCCATGAGAAAATTAGCATCAAACAATTTGAAAAAATTCCAAATATCATCTCAACAAGTGTATAATAACATTACAATTCAACAAGACAACTGATATTGTGAACAATATCATTTACCATTGTAAAAAAACTCAGTAATTGATTAATATTCCCCAATTTGAGATCTTCATAATTTAATGAGTAGATTTATAATTTTCCTTATTCACATTTGTATTGAATTAATAAATTTTATTTAGGTGTCACAAATACCTTTATTAGTAGAGACACCTTTAATAAATATATTTCAGAATGTTTTCAAAGTAAATAATTCTTGGTTCTTCCATCATTACCAATATTCTGATTGTCAATATATGTAAGAGTAACTTTTTCATAAATATGATAAAATCCATCTTTTTCAGCTTCAAGAACATCATTCCCAAGATATATTAGAAAATAAAATATTATCTCTTTATAGATAGGATATTTCATACCATCAGAAACAACAATCCATTTTTTATTCACACAATCTTGATTCTCTATCATATCATATCTTCCAAAACATTAGAAATGAGAAATCTATAGGAGAGTTGGATCTAATACTAATTATGAATTCTAAAATGGATCAAAATTTTATTGAGAGGCGGAGGAGTTGAATCAATCCTATAATTTCATAGTTTTCCATCTTTAAAAAAACAAAACCTCAACTTAGATAGTCGTTACATTCATGCAACAAAGTGAAATAAATAATCTATAGGAAAACAAAACAATACATGGTTTACTTCTCAAAAATAACAACTACGTCCATGGTATGGTTTTGATACAATATATTACCACATATTCCAGTAAAAAAATCCTTTTGTGTGGATAGAATTATTAGGATATGTTTTTAAGGTCATATAGAACTATGTTCAATATAATAGTTTATGTGCTTCAAGTTACACAAATTGAAGTATTACAATTTGTGTGGAATGTTAATAAACCTTAAACTATTTGACTATAAATAATTTACAGTACTACCTTTTATACTTTCACAAATATAAAAAAATTAATTCACTTTCCTACATATAAGTATAACGAAACATCCATAGACTTCATAATGATACTCAATTTGATTTCCCGATCCAATATTCCAACTATGTCTTCTCATTCATGAAATAATTATAGTATAATACCTTTATAACAATTATTAATTTCTTATTCCTTATTCCAGAAATTACAATATTATTTCTTAGTCCAATCAAAAAACATGAATATAAATATCCTTATTCAAATTTTTCGAAATAATGTCCTCAATAAATATCAATCTATAAACTCCTAAGATGAAGAAGGTTCCCCATGCACAATATCATATCGCAGAAAAGCATAAGGGGGATTCCCCTGATGAAAAGCATCACATTTTATATATCTCTGGTAGATCTCAAGGGATCTCATTTATGGATTCTCTAAAGGGTACAGATATAAGAAATGTCTTCATGATGAACCCTCCCCTTGTTAGGAGTCTTGACGATGGTTGTTTATTGGATGAAGCAGACATGGATTCACTTCAACAACACATATAAATATGAAAATTTTCTTTCATGGGAAGTATCTACTTTTTTAAAGGTGTCAACACAAGGCATTTACCTGAATTACATATTAATTTTGAAAACTATTGGAATTTATTTAAGTGGTAATCTATTCCAATAGGAAAAGGTTATTTTCATATTCTGTTGAAATTACAAGATGATCTTGTGATGGTTTGGAAGACTAGAATCCATAATCTAAAACCATGTTTACATAGAATTTCAGACATGGACTATTCATTAAACCCGCATACATATAGGAATACAATGGAACATGTCTAGAAAAAACTTCATAACCATAATTGGTTCTTTGTGAACTCAACAATTCTGAATGATATAGTTTTAGGCATATAATATCCTCTAAAAATTGATCAAAGAACCATATATGCCAACCTATAACTTTTTTCTAGAGTAATGGTGGAAATTAACTTAGATTCAAAGCTGAAAAATACAATTAATTTCAATGAAGAATTGTGAAAAACATAAATAGTAATTTAATATGAGAGGAAACCTCTCTTTTGGCCTTTATAAGAACATTGGTCAAACAATATGTAATTGTATTGTGATTAAGAAACATGTAATTAAACCAATTAAAACTTATTTGAAGGAAATATTAAGAAATAATAAAATTAATGCTCCCATGATAGATATAACTGACCCCCCCCCCCCCGAAATAAATATAAAAAATGGGTGAAAAATAACACAGTTTTTCCCACATAGGGGATAACTCATGTATAAATTAGAATGATGTTGTGGAAGAAGAAGAAAACTCCATTAACGATCAAGGCCTAAATGAAGAAATAAAAAAATTTAGTTTTAGAAACAATAAGTCTAACCAATGAGAAGGAAGAACCTAAAACATTTCAATCTGATATGATTTCAATGTCTATTCTCATACAAGATGTTGATCATACACTGGCTGGAAGGGATAACTAACCTAAAAAAATGAAGTCCATTGCATGAAACACATGCCCTACAACCCTTAATAATTTTGATTTCCCTAGGGAATTTTCTTTAATAGATGTGGATAGATTTGGGTACTGGACATATAAAAGACCGCTCCCTCTTAAATGCCATTGATAATTTATGGAGAAATAATTAAACCATTAAGAAAAAAATGAATTAGATTCTATTATGCATTCTCAAACTACATCTGTTAATTTCTTGAAAACTATGGATTCGATTGTCCATTTTATAAAATTTGGGAACCTTATGACTAACCGAAAGGCTATTCAGGACAACGAATAGTCCATTATAACTATTATTACTGAAATTGATTCTAATTAATTAGTTTATTTAAAAACATTGAATGGTATTACACCCTGGGTACATGATCCTATGAAAATGTAGGAACTCATTGGCTCTACTAAGATGATACAACCCATGGGGGAATCAATGGTGGAGAAGAAAAAGGACCCCAACCCAACCCTTAATGCTTCAATAATATAGCTTGTTAAGAGAAATTTTAAGGTTATGTATACAAGATCTTTAATATATAATAATTATACTTATCGATATACAAAAAATGAAACCAAAACTAAAGATAAGGAGTTATTTTTTTCACCATATTCTCACCATAATCCTTTTAGTAGTATTTTCGAATTTGGGAAACTGACCATTATCCCTATTTCAGTTCTGGTAGAGATAAAGACCATAATTTATATGCCAATTAATAATGCTGTCATGAAACTAGAATCTGTTAACTGTGGTAACACACCCTCGGTACTAGACCCTAAGAATATGTCGGAAAATAATGACTTTGTGGAACAGAAGTAGTGCTATTCATATGATCTGGACAATGTCAAATAATAGAACGCAACTGTTTCAAGGGTTCTAGGTACACCTACTTCACAATCTATAAATTTTGATGACCAGTATATGAATCCTAGAAATTTTATTTCTAACCAAAGTACCAATTCATTGTTGTTGGGTTCTATGAGTTCTACAGACTCAACTATGAATATTCAAATAAATTATCCTTCAAAGAAGAACCATGTAATATATAGTAATGAACATGAATAAAACACTAATAATACTCAATAGTTTAGAAGGTTCAATATAAATAAAGGTTTCAAAAAAAGGAAAAGGTGTGTTCTAACTCCAAACATAGGTTTAAATGAGGATCCTTTTTTGAAATTGTCAGGGTATTTCTAAATCTGACACATTTATTGTTGTAAAATGAATTGTTCACACTCATCATCGCATGTTATTTTTCATTTATTTCACCTTCTAGCCTATTGAGTACTATTAGTGGTTTATTCATGTTCAATACTAGATACGACATGGTTCTTCTATGTAGGTTCATTTATTCGAACGTTCATTTTTGAGTCTATAGAATTATTAGTTCCCATCAACAATAAATTGGTACTTTTGTTAGAAATTAAATTTCCAGATTTCATATAGGAGTCACCACAATTTATAGATTTAGAAATAGGATACCTAGAACCATTGAAGCAATTGCGTTCTATTATTTGACATTATCTAGATCAGATGGATGAAACTGCATCTGTTACAAGGAGCCATTAATTTATTTCAAATGCTTAGGGTGTAGTACCTAGGGTGTGTTACCATGTTTAATAGATTCTAGTGTCATAACAAAATTATTAATAGTCTTATAAATTATGGTTTGTGTCTCTACCTAAACTTCCTTAGGGATAATGGTTAGTTTCCCGAATTCGAAAATATTGCTAAGAGGTTTAATTTGAGAAGATAGAGAAGATACTAACTCATTATATTTAGTTTTTGTTTTATTATTTATATCTATAGTAGTGTAATTATTAGATATTAAATAGGTTCTATTATTAACCTTAAAATTTCTATTAACATGTTTTATTATTGATGTTTTAAGGGTTGCGTCAGGGTCCTTTTTCTTCTCCACCCCATATTACCCCATGGATTGTATCTTCTTAGTATAGCCATTGGGTTCCTAAATTTTCATAAGATCACATACCAAGGGTGTAATCCCCTTCAATGGTTTTATATTAACTATTCGATTTTCGGTATTCATAGAAAAATTAAAACTCCTATAAAGAATTACATCTAGATTGGTAGTATTCTGGAAAGAAAACATGTTATTATTACCTATTCAACTTGTTTCAAGCCTATTGAGAATGGTGGTATTGATAAAAAATATAAAATTCATTAATCGAGCACTTCAAGAAAGAATCACTTGGAACCTTTTCACATTACGTCTGAAGCTATTGCCTTTCTAAAAAATAGATATATTGACAAACATAAGAAGTGAAATTCAAATATCACTAATTATTCTATATATCCATCAATCAAATAATCATTCACCAATATTATGAATAATTCTAGATGGATGGTCTCCAGAGAATAATCCATGAAATTCAGGTTGGATAACTAGAATGGTACACCTTTAATATCTATGATACCTCTCGATCAAACTCACGAAAATACCAACAACTCTATCATAGAAATATTAAACTCTCAACCAGATCCCCACCATTATAGTATTCTGAACATCATTGAAAACTAATCTTTTGATTACATAAATGATTTATTAATTTGAGAACCTTCTCACAATGATTTGATAATCTAAATAAATTCCACAGTCATTATTTCTATAACTCTGAGAGCGATTATAGGTAAATAAATCATTTCATCATACCTTTGGTTAAACCTTTGAGATTCAATATCATTTGGTATATTTCTCACAACAGAGTTACCACTGAAGTTTGCCTCTAATCATTTGGAATTCAGCTATACTCTTAGTGAAAAATCTGTAATCAACACAATGAATATTCAAACCACCTCTTCTTTTCTTAGGCTACTTCTTCAACTCTTTGGAACTATATTCATGTAAATTTTTATTATAGATGGTTGATTTTGGACTCTGTTAAAACTCAATTAATGAAATATATATAAATGGGAGGCTCTCAACAAATCATAATCATTTTCCTTACTATATTTGCTGAGCTCCACCATGTGATCTAGTATGACCAGAATGCTATTATTCATAAAAATTACTCACTCATTAAAAATATAAGAAAGATTCAGATCATTATTTCTATACATGATGCTATGTTAATGAAAAATGGGACATTCCACAACACCGTGCATGATATTGGAATCCTGAAACATCTACAGATTAATGAAAAATTATGTCAACCACATCGATCACGGGTTGTGTTTTGGAAAGCGCCTCTCACCGGATGAATCAAAATCAATATTGATGGCACCTAAAAGGGAAATCTGAAACCCTTCAGGGTGTGGTGCTATCTTTAAGAATCACCTTGGTCAGATACTTGGTTTTTTCGTGGGTAAATTTTGCATTTTTTCCCCTTGAAGCTGATATGCTATGTTTGAGACATTCTATTTTCATTGCCAATATTTTTTTTTGGAAAAACCTCTAGATTGAATGTTACTCTATGTATAAGGCCCCAACATTAAACCTATCTTAATCTTGAGTAACTACATGTTTACACATTGAGGATCTTTTTAGGTTTAGAGCCTTAGAGAACTATATCATAAAACTTGCATTACATTCCACATTTAAACAAATTGTTTACATAAAAGATAGTATTCATTTTTTCCATCAATGGAAACATATATAAAATAAAACATGGATTCCTTCTTGACACTTCCTTGACACTATCATCATATCATGTACCCTTCCCTTGACCTGTGAAAAACATTTCAAAAACTTTGGATGAGCATAAAAAGCTCAGTAAGGGACATAAAAATATGGAAAGGAAACATGGGTACATGTATACATAATAATGAAATCATACTTTACCCATAAAACATAATCGCATTAACATACCTCATAAAATCATGAATAAATCATAGAAATCATAATACATAAAAGGTAACTTGAGGCATTCATAACATTCTTACGTAGGTAGTAACCCTCTTGGTTACATTTGGAACACCCACTATAGTATATTCCCTAAATCTCTTCGGAGAAAGCTTAACGTTTCAATCCTTTGTGTTACCCAATGCATTGGAGAGCTATATCGGGCTCACCCGCCCTTAGTTTATCACGGAACCACCTGTCTTCAAAAAAATTCCCAAGAACCATAACATAATCGTACCACATAATACATTCATAATGGAAACATAACATTTCCACATTTCAATCACAAGATATCAATAAAACACATTGACATAAAAAACATTATGAAAACTATTTTCAAAACCAAAATAAAAGAAAAGCAAAACATGGTATTTATTTTTCTTTTAAAAAGAAGGTATGTCTTGTAGAGGAAGCCGAAACTCAAATAATGGTCACGGCGGCGGAGAATTCATTGTTGCCACATACGTACAACAAAAACATTCCCTTTTGTTATTTAGTAAAATGTTTCGTATAAAAAATATTCCTTTTTGTATAAACGTAAAATTAAAAGGGGTTTATACACCGTATAAAAGAAGGTTGTGTATAAAACATAATATTCCTCAATGAATGGAGATTGAGACGAAGTCCCTTATAAAGATGGTATCCTTGGTTTAAGGATAAATCAATTTCATAATTATGTGTGAAAAAAGAATACACAAAATATAAGTGGATATTAAGTGTAAAACAATAAGAGGTTATTCACACTTATTCATAGAACATCATATTCGAGGATACATGTTTAT
Organism: Viscum album; assembly: GCA_963277665.1. Classification (NCBI taxonomy): domain Eukaryota; kingdom Viridiplantae; phylum Streptophyta; class Magnoliopsida; order Santalales; family Viscaceae; genus Viscum; species Viscum album. The sequence goes on along the minus strand of OY728165.1, from coordinate 61,165,687 downwards.
CCCAAAGAATCAAATTTTGGTTTAGAAGTTCCCTTGCAAAAATTTGACAGCCTAACGGCGTCACTACAAAATTCAGAAAATGAGCTGATGAGAGATAAAAAGGGTATCTCATCACATGGAAATAAAATTTAAATCAATAAAGATATATAAGAACATATCCCAAAATAATATTATGTGAATTAAAAGACATAACAAAATAAGTCTTTTATAAAGAGGAGGGTGAAAGGTTCCCTTACTGACATGGGTATCCTTCAAAATATACGCCTCGTGAAAGAAGGAAAATACAACATTGATGTAAATACTCATAAATGAAAGTATATTACACAATGAGTAAAATAATGGGCAGTACATACACCACTCAATGTAATTTGTGGCAAATGTATCATAAATCTCACGTGAATAAAAGTTAGATGAAAAATCCATTATGAAAACTCGGCAGACTAATGGCGCCACTTAAAACTTCCAAAAATTGATTGATGAGATCAAATAGGGTATATCATCACATTACAATAAAATTTACAGCAAGAGGAATATAAAACAACATTCCCCATCATAACAAATAGGAGCTTAAAAGAAGTGACATAAAGGAGAGTACTTATAGAGAAAGAGAGAGGTTAGATCTCTTACGAAAATTCGGCAGCCAAACGGCACCACTCAAAACATCCAAAATTGATTGATGAGAGAGAATAGGGTATCTCATCATATGAACATAAAAATTACAGTATGAGTAATAAAAAAGAACATCCCAATGACAAGAAATATTATCTTAGAAGGAATGACATAAAAGAGTGTACATAAAAAAGAAAGAGAGGAGTAGGATCCCTTACCTCGGGTCCGACTTGACTCGATCGTTCTTTAACTTCATGAATAATAAACATGAGTTAATTTCAACTTTATTAAGAACCTTTTTCTAGTTCATTATTCCTTTTATATCACTTATTTCCATGTTATAAACATTATGTAATCATTTATGTTAATAATGTTTGTTTTCTCGATATTTGGTTCTTAAGTCGAAGGTGGACTTCTTACAATTACATGTTGTTCATGTGGTCAAATGTTCATTATATCCAGAATTATATTCAGGATTTTGATATCATATATATCTAGAATATACATGTATTTATAATATTACAAAATCATTTAGAGGTAAGAAATGAAATACACCGTTCATGGAGACGGTAAGCCGTACGTACGCATGAACGCTACATTCATTTCTATGTCATATTAATGGAATTAAAACCAAATGAGAGGTATTTATATTTTAATTCCAGAATTATATTCATCATTTATATGTAACATAAATCATATATAATAACTTTAAATCCATAGTTTATACATCCCACATATGGCATTAATGAATCAAATCACTTTGAGGGGGCGGTAGTCCGCACTTCCTAAAATGAAATTATCGTGTTTACCCACAATGGAAACCATAAAGGTATGCCACAAAAGAAAAATACAGAAACATAAACATATTATATATCATATATAAATATAGTGAAATCTTAATGGCCACATTTTAAGGTGTTATATTAGTGTTGAACAATCATCGTTTCGTGAGGCAGAAATTCACCATCCACAGAAACAGTATGTTCTTTAACAATTTGATGTAGGTGTTCTAATTGTAGCTCGAATGATTCTTATAACAACATCCTAGTAAATTGATGATACTGTATTTGTTACAAAAAAAATTAATAAAAAGAATTTAGGGTGTTGGAGAAGCAAAATAAAACAAAAGAACACAAGTGAAGACATTACCTAAAAATCGGGTAACTCCATTTGGTTTGAGCTCAAAGGCTTCCTTGGGAAGACTTCTGCCCAAATTGAGGCTTCAAGGAGTTGGAGAGGGATGTGTAGAGACAAAATGGGCAGGGTTTGGCCGAGCCAAAGGCTTTGGAATTGTGGGTAAGGCGGTAGAGGTGGGGGCCTTTTATAAGAGGAGAGGAGGGGCACTCTTGGAAAGGTATAAAATGTACTTTATTTTCAAATGAGTTTCAGATTTTAATGGTCCCAAACTGATGTGTTTCGAGGATAAGGTGATAAGGGTACTAAATCCACCCATCCAATAGGTTTTGGACATGTGTAAGGCTTATATTTTACATTATCTTTCAATTTTATTTAAATCGTTAAATAATGAAGTCATCGCTGCATCATCATAATGTCATAAATAATTTAATTTATTTAATGTATAAAAATAAAAAAATACTATGATGTAGAAATCTTTTTATCATTAAAATTAATATTAATAGTCCAAAATATCATTTATGTAGAGAAAATTAGAAATATATTACATAGGTGATACATTCTTTGTTACATTTAACATTCTTTAAAAATAAAAAGATAAAAAGTCACTTTCTCACAAAAGTGATTCCATGGGGCCCCCAAGTTTGGCACAAGGCATCCCATGGTCGGCCATGAGACAACCAGTAGTTTTAGGACACATTTTGTGCTCATTTTCTATTATTATGATATTATCTTATTTTCTTTAACTACCAGATTACTCATTAATCAAGATAATTAAAGATAATTACCGTCGTTACTATTCATAATGTCCAAAAAACAAAAGAGTCGTAATTATATAATTTGGACCTTCTGATTCCAAATATGTAATTAATTTTACCAAATTCCAAACACATAAATTTCAATAATTAATTTAAAAAAAACTTGTCGTTGTCAAAACAAATAGCTGGTTTTTTTGAAACAATATTTATAAAAAGTTTCGTACTTGTTTATGCCAAATTCCAAAGTGAAATTAATCCCAATGACCATAATTGAATTACATGGTAAAAATATATTCTAATTACACTTTAAAACAAATTAAAAAGATAATATAACCATATAATTAAATTATATGAAAAACCAGTTTTGATGTAAAATGCAGTATTTTTCACTATTCATTGAAAAATGAACATTGCCAGAAAAATACCAAAAATTAACCCAATGTAAATTTCAATGTCCCAATCATAAATAATATGTTAATTTTGAAATATATATCATAAAAAATTGTCAAAAAGTGGATTTAAAAGGGGTTCTCCATCAAAAGGCGGTTAATCGACCATTTAATGAATATTAGAATGTTTACACTTAAAAACTGGATTCTTTTGCATTTTTAATCCTCTAACATTTAATGTAAAGAGTAAAAATATTTGACAAAAATATATAATTATTTTGTAGTTAGTTCTGTTCATTCCCGCCATTACAAAGGCTAGGCGTTAACTACCATTTAAAATAATATTATTTTATTATTAGAGTGCAACGTAAGATTCCCATGAAACTCGTTGTTGCTTATTGGGTACGCCATCGTGCATAGAATCCCCTTTAAAGTAATATTAAGATTTTATTCACAAATATGGATAAATATAAAGATGTCATATTCTTTATTTACCAGGGGTGTTACACTATGAACATCGTATTTGTGATTTGGAATGACATAACACGTCTTTCATGGCTAGTCACTACCCATTGGATGCAATTCACCCATTCTCTTATCAATCTAAACTATATAATCACATCTTTATACTAACTATTGAATAAAATAAATTATTTTGATTATCTATATCAACTGATAACACAAAAAATAATTGAAATAATTTTTCCACTAACATTATCGAAACATTTTTATATATTTGTAACATTTTCATTTTCTATATTCACTACTACGAAATTGAGCTATAGCCACGTCTATAAAGCCACGGATTAACAAATTTGTGGCTATACCCACACAATTAGCCATGGCTACATGGCTAAATACCTTGACCCATTAATTTCTTCTTCCATCCGCTCGATCCCCTCTACGAAACCCCTCAACAGCCCAATACCCTCCCCGACGCCTCCTCTATGCGACCCTCCTCATCCAGAGAAGCTTCTCCAAGCGGCCTCCCCACCTCCTCTCTTCCTTCCCAACGACTCCCCGATGCCTCCTCACCAATGCCTCCTCACCAACAGCCCTCAATACCCACGATGCCTCCTCACCGTGACCCTCCTCCCCACGATCCTCCTCCTCCAGCGAAGCTGCTCTAAGTGGCCTCCCCACCTCCTCCCATCCTTCCCGACAGCTCTCCCCCACAACCCTAAACACCCCATATGCCGAGGTTGACACCCCCACGCCTTATCATCAAGGTATTTGAAAATTTCTTTGATTTCTTCAATTATTTCATGAATCTAAATCTAAAAATGGATGTGGACGAAGATATGGTGGATGGCCTTGTTCTTTTTCAATTAATGACTTGATGGTCTTATTTATTTGTTAAAGGATGTTTCCCATTTTGGGTTCATTCTTTATTCGACACGTTTTGGTACAGTCGTAGATAATGATAGAGGGAACTCAGAATAAATTTCATATATTATCTTGTTGTGAGATGGGATTTTGGATGATTTTATAGATGGAGTAACCATTTTATATCCTTTTGATCCTTATAGGTTCTCATGATAATTTGGCCGTTTAAAAAATTTTACATATTTACCTCTAATCAATATTTAGAGATAATATAGCCCATTTTTCCTTTATGAAATGTGGCTGATGATGATGCATGAGGATTCTGACATAGAAATTTCATTACATCTTGAGAATGGTACAAATAACAGGCCGATGAAATCCTGAAGACATCTTTCTTGATGTAATCTCATAACAGGCAAAATAAATCCTCCTCAATTGGGAAAATTATAAACACAAGATCAAAAACACACACACACACTCAGGTACATTAGTGGATGAAGCCTCATCCCTCCAAATTATCATTGTCAATCCAGCAGGAACTATTTATAAGAATTTGAAATGTCTCTAAGGCTTAGATGATGGCTTACCAAATGACACAGATGAGATTTCCTGAAGTCCTTATGTCACAATGGACATTATTTATAGATTTCTTAGCTCAAGATGCCTTGGGGGTCAAATGATGTGCCGCTGCCCATGAAACTAGGGCCTAGGTCGAGTATCCCCCAGTGGGCCCGTCAGGTACCTGTGTTTCCCTCACCAATCCCCCCTTCCTATTCCTCATGCATGACACAACCCATGCATGCCCACACTCTCCCTACACTCACTCGCACTATCGCTCTCCATGCTCACCCATGCCCTCGATTGATGGATTTCATATTAGATCGCTACTTCTATCCAGAGGAGGATTTCATTTGATATTTTGAGGAAGGTTGCTGCTGGACATGGAATGATTCAAGTGCCTTTGTGATTGGATGAATATAGTCCAGTGAATTATGATTTGAACGATACCTGCAATGTGAATGTTCGAGATGATTTGAAGGATAACCATATCTCTTTTGCTAGAAATTTAATTTTTAACCTTAGAGCAAGTTCTCATTCATAAAATAAAATAATTTTCAAAAATGTTAATTTAGATTTTATTGAGTTGAATGCTAAAATTCTTGAAGAGATTTTAGAAGAATGCATTATTAAATTTGTGGATGGTTAATGTTGCAGCCGAATAATATGCATGCTTGATATGGTCATTTTGTAAGATTTTTTGTTGAGGTTAATTTATTTTTCCACTCATTGAATCTATTTTCCTTGTTGTAAATGGTTATAAGGTTGAATTATCGTCTGAGTTTGAAAGGGTACTTGAATTTTTTAGTAATTGTAACTGCATTGGGAACAAGAGTGAATAGTGTTGTAGAAATATAAGATTTTTTAATTACAGGAAGATTGGTCATCTGATTGATCAATGTAATTTTAAACTACCTGCGAATGATGTTGCTACCAAGGATATTGAAATCCTAGATAAAGAGCTTTAAATTCATTAGGTTGGGAATGTTATGGGGGGAGACAAATAGGGTAAAGGTTCTGGAATCTCCATTCCTGCTACGGTGGTTGTTAATTAACCAACTAAATTTTTTATGGATAAGGAAACTATAGTTAAATCATTTGAGGTAGGTCGGGAGGATTAGATTTCAATGAGAAAATCATGTAATGATACTACCCAAGATGTTGAAGAGCTTAAGACTCAAGATACATGGTTCCCAGATAATGAAACTGATGTGGATACTACAGATCTCCAAGAGGATGATTTTATGAATTATGGAGATAGTAAAGGTAATATGAACACTGATATGGTCTGTGTTTATTCATCAATACAAAGTAAAAAAAGAAGAAAATGGTGTTTCAATAAGAGGTAATGATGAATCTACTTCCCCGATGGATACATAATAGGTTCATGTTTCAACATGTGCTCACTGGGAACTTAGCTAGATACATGGAAAGTTCCTAATGAGGCAGTGGAACCTAGTCTTGAAACTATGATGTACTGACACTGGTGGATGGTAGGAAAATAGGTAAATGAGTGAAGCAGTCAACCTTGGTTGGTGCAGAAACTTCTATTTTGAATGATGTTCAGGAATCTTCTTCTAAAGGGAAATATAAATCTACTTTTTTTTGAGTTCTAAGATTGATATAAGGAAAAATAAAGAGTGTCAAGAAACTTTGGATATTCCAATTGATGAGGCTAATCTAAGCAGTGGTAAAGGGTTTGGTGGTAACCCTCAGTTAGATATGATACCAGTGGGAGGAAATTTATTATCTATGTTAGATTCAAATGTGTTTTTTACAACAAGGAAAGCTATCTGGTGGAAACAAAAAAAAACTCGAGAGAAGGTTATATGTAACTCCAAGTTGGATGCTAAATATATTGTTCTTCTTTCTATACAGAAGAAAGTTGTTATAGGCCCTGACACATATGTTGCTTCAAAACATGAATTAAAGGAAACAGTGACTTTCAACACTAGTAAGAATGTGGAATGTCGGGAAATGGTACTAGGGGTAGACTCACTGAGTATCCCCAATAAAATTATCAAGGAGGCTCTAAAGGAAAGGGCAAGGTCGGAAGAATTTTAATGCCAACTGATAAAATCACTATTCCTTTTGTACAGGAATGGGATGAGAAGGATATAAATCCTTAAGAGAAGTAGGAATAGGGTGGGAAGACTTCAGCATGCCTCTTGTGGTTGATTCTAGGGAAGAATAAAGAAATCCCTGGAAAACTGCCAAATCAGGGAGCAGGGGTAGGGGGCAGGTCTACAGGTCTGTCGGGCAGGGGGGCAGGGGTAGGGGGTAGGGGGTAGGGGGCAGGGGGCAGGGGTAGGGGGCAGGTCTGCAGGTCTGTCGGGCAGGGGGGCAGGGGTTGGGGGTAGGGGGTAGGGGGCAGGGGGCAGGGGATGTGGATCTAGATTTCTTTTTTAAATATTTTAATTCTGAGACTTATTTGAGTGGTTTTCTTCTAGAATCGGAAGTGTAAATGTTTTCCAGAAATAAAACACCGATTTTTTTTTCAAACTGGTTATCATAAGTCATTAGGACTCTGGCCAAACAAGTAGTCGCACAACAGAACTAATTAGAAGTAAATAAACAAAAAATCAACATCTTTTATTTCTGTATACTAAATTTCCAGTAGTGGAACCTACTCATTTAGATGATTTTGGTAATGAGAAGTTTTCACATTGTAAGGAATATATCACTTTGTATATTAATGAGTGTGATGATTTCATTATATTATCTCTTATATGCATTCTTCCAATTATTTAATTTTTATATATTATATATTCAACCAAATTAATATGATCAAATTATATTAAGGTATAATGCCTTTTATAGATCATGATTTTTGTTACTTATCTAATAATATGAAACTATATTCAGACATATCAAAATGAATCTGATATATAATTTACATGAAACCCTTTTATGTAAATGTTTAGAATCCTATGAAACCAAAATCTATACATTCCAAGATATAGACTAAGCCCTTGGGCTGGTTAAAATATGACCAAAAACCACCTTATATATAAATAAATGTTATGTATAGTGATTAAATCCTATAAATTATTAACATATAATATATATAAATCAAAATTATCCTTTATTATTTGTTCATTGTTGGTTACGGATTCATGTATCATTTATCATGTACATTTGACACACTGATCACATATATATATAAGAAGTTGTTATATCTCATTTCTATTCCCACAATTTTCATATAGGTGGTTTCTTATGATAAGACCGGTTCTGTCCACCACTATCAAAGACAATGAGTTCATGATTTGGGAATGTTTTATTCTATTTTTATTCTTTGGCCCAATTTTAATTAGGTATTTTTTTATTTTTGGGTTCCTTATATTTTTGTTGTGTGTTTTGGATTTCATTGAGGTGGATTCGAGTCACTGTTGACGAAGGCTTACATGTGTATGCATAGGTAAGAATATACATATATAAGTTCCCCGTTTATATATATTCACTCATGGTAGTATGAATATATATATTGGGGCTAGGTGTGCTTATATATAGATATGAAAAATGAAAACATGTGTAAGTGTAAAGGGGTATATGCTGGTATAAATATATATCGAAGGACCCCCTTGTGCATATTTGGCCATGAAAATATGTACATAGGGGCTAGGGGTCCTTATTTATATGATAAGTTACATATACGTGCAAGAGGAAAAAAGGATGATTCGAGCTGTTGTTGTCAAAAGCAAACACGCCTTGAGGTTGAGGTAGGGTCCCTCTCCTAGCATATTTTATTCAAGAATGTTTTAAATTTCATTTTCTTGACTTCTTAATTTTGCATGTTTATATTAAATTGAAATTATTGAATAAGTTTTAGTAAATATAATTTTTTCATTTGATAAATTAGTCATGGTTTTGTAATAAAACCCCTCCAACGGAGTTGCGCTGTCTGCGAAAACTCACAGTGGTATAACTTTCGTAACATTATTTCATTTATGTTTTCCTTATACTTGATGTCGTTGTTAGTCATAAAGAACACATCGTACTTGACCCATTTTAGATCCTTGTAGGGGGTTTCCCTCTGTTTATTAAAATGGTTGTTTGAACCGAGACACTGTTTCAGAGCCGTTTGACTTTTAAGATGGGTCTCGTGTTGTGTTACCATGTCACATGGCATGTGATATTTTAGTCCAACCAAAAGCCCAGTTCCATAGCCCAGGGGTCCCACAGTACCAGTAATGTAAGTTTACATGTTATGTAACCTGTGATTTTCTATAACCCATGGGGTATTACTCTAGGTATTCCTACTGATTTCTAGATCTCCAAACCTCACCGAATTAGGTATATTAGGGGTCTTCCAATCCTCTTGTCATCACATATTAGCATTAATTTCTTTAAATCTTCCGAGAAATCATCCTCTCAAGCCATTCATATCATCCTATTTGAAACTAAGTGGACGATGTTGTCCTGCAGATGTCGCTGGACCAGGACTACACGCTGAGGTCACGCTGAGGTCACGTCGCAGTCACGCCACAGTCACGCCGCGATCACGCACCGGTCACGCCGCAGTCACACCGCGGTCACGCCGCGGTCACACCATGGTAATTCTGTGATTTGGCCCTACTCCAGCCACATCCAGCCCACACCAGCCCCCTTCCACCTTCATTACAGCCCGCTGCCAACAACATTCCAGCCCACAACAACCCCCTTCCACCTTCGAATCTGCCTGCACCATACCCACAGCACATGTAACCAGCCCCCTCCCACAAGCATTCCCGCCCCCTTCCACCTGTATTTTATCCCTCACCGAATTAGGTGTATCTGGGGTCATCCAATCCTCTAGTAATCACATATTATCATTCATTTCTTTAAATTTTCTGAGAAAACATCCTCTCATGACATCCATATCATCTTATATGAAACTAAGTGGAATATTTTTCCCCACGGATGTCACTGGACTGGGACAACATGTTGCGTTCACGCCACGGTCACGCCACAGTCGCGCCGCGGTAATGACGTGATTTGGCCCTGCTCCAGCCACATCCAGACAATAGCAGCCCCCTTCCTCCTACATTTCAGCCCACTGCCACAAGAATTCCTGCCCGCAACAGCCCCCCTGCCACCTTCGAATCATCCAGTAGCATCGCCCCAACACCTGAAACCACCCCCCTTCCACTAGCATTCCAGCCCCCTTCCACCTGTATTCGAGCCCGCACCAGCCCCCAGCCACCTGCAATCCATCCCGCACCATTTTGGTCATGCCCTTTGGATTAAATAATGATAACAATACATACCAACACTACACACATTATATAATTAATACCTTCTTAGAAAGAATAGATGAATTATTTTTTAATGACATGGTTATCAAATATCAATAGAGACGTGATTATTTCAAATATATTTAAACAAAATTTTACAAGTTGCAGTAGCACAACTTAAACATGAATCTGGTAAAATGTGTTTTCATGGTAACGATAGAGAAATTCAATTGATTTTTGGTGTGATACCATGAAATTCAGTTTGAATCTAAAAAAACATGTTCAATTTTATCAATTTCACTCCCTCAGATTCTTAAACAGTTCCGTGTGTATGTAATAATTTATGATTGAAATTGATTGGATTTGGACTATCATTTTAGTGTGAAAGACTACTAGTTGATATTGATGATTTCTTTTTTCATTTTCTTTAACTTTTTCTTCATTCAAAGACCTTTGATTATTATTTTCATAATGATTTATAATAAAAGCCTCTTTATATTCTTTGTTCTATGGTTGATTAATTTCACTAGATACTAAAACCACTATGTTTTGGGAAACAACTATAGTACCCTAATTTGTAGGTTTGTTCCTATGAATATGCCATATTACAAGGTCCTCAAACTATGTTTACCTAAAATTTATTCTATAGATTGAGGTAATATATTTCATGTTCTATATTAGATATGTTGTATCTAATTATTTTTCTCATTTCTTGAACTTGGCAATCTATTATAGACATTGAATTATCTTCTTCTTGAATATGCACTGAAGGTGTAGATCATAAAATCCCTAACCCCTCCTATGAAATATGACCCAATCATTGTTGGTATTGTTCACCAAAAGTTAATAGTTTCAGAATCACATAATCCCTACAACAGACCACTCAACTCACCTACAATAATAACCATCAATCAAACCCACCTTTTTGTACCGTTACAAAACCACAAACCATCCACCTACCACCCAACCACAACACCGCTCACATAAACACAAATAATTGCATTCATCCTACCCAACACTAAACAAAACCCAACCCTCCTAGCCACTCACACCAGAATAGCTTCTGAAACCCAAAAGGATGCTGGAAAGAACCCATCCAATAATGAAAACCTTCCACTAGGAACAACAACACTAATCCATACGCCAATCGAACCACCAACTACTTCATGAAACTTGAAGCCACAGAAACATTGTACAATATCATGGCACTAAACAACCACATTCGACCACTCAAAGACTCATGAAAACAATATCCTAACATCACCATATGAAAAAGATCATCCACCAATGGAACGCCCAACCAGTCAACCACAAACTCAACTACAACCATCCACAACAGATCTCCTACATGTAGCCAAGTAGTAGGAAACCCACAACCCAAAAAGAATCCAATCAACCAAAAACTAGAAATCCCCAGTTGAATCCGTGACACCATGAACCATATCTTCTACAACTGCACCTAGAATAATAACTTGTGAAACTATCCGCACCACACTAGAAGCCCCACTAGAATCATCCCCATACACTAAAATCAGGCATCCTCTGCACAAGATTCTTGCACTATAAACATCCCACACCCACCCAACACCATAATATCAAACAAGAACCCCCACAAGAAACGTGGGGACATGAACCACTGGCACAGATTGGGAGTATAATGTCTTCTTATGGTTTTCAATTGTGGGTTTTCATCTTCATTTTCTACAATACAATGAAATGTGGATTCGTGGATGGATCACTACAATCAGAGGCTTGTCCATTCTGATTCAATGATCGGGATTTGTATATATCGATGTTGTTTCATGGATCAATCGAGGAGGTACATGCAACCAATACAATAAAAAGTGAGCCCTCTACGATGGGAATCTGGAGAATGATTTGATTAGGTTCCATGGGGAGAACACCACTCATGTTTGTCGAGGCTGGCAATTGGACCATGTGTTATCTGCTGTACATTGTTGGTTTCATCTGGGAGACGAATTGGGTTGGCCTACTACCAATAATTGGAGGCTCATGCTGAAGGTGGTGCACTTCTATCGATCACTACCATGTTGAGTTTTAAAGGCTTCACACAATCTGTTTGATGCAATTACAAAGAGGATGTTCTATTCTGAGGGCCTATTTCATGCTGGAGTTCCCACATTTCCCCCACAAGATGTCAAAGGGAGCACTGTTTGGGCCTATTCAAGCAGGGCTAGATTGTTATAGAAAAATTTGCATCTAGAGACCTGGTTTACTTGAAGTGTTTCCATGAAGGGTCATCACTGTAGAGGAGACTAGCTCTGGTCTGTATTTGGTAGTTTCTTCTATGATGGTTCCCACAAATGTTTGACTGAATTTCACACCAAACCAAGCCCTCCTAGTGAATCTTTTTCGATGCACTATTAAAATCCCATGGCCAACCAACCAAAATCAAACCAGCTAATCCAGGTCCATTTCCACTCTCACTAAAAAAATCGAAACTCAAGCCCTACTACAATTCCAACATCCCACTTCAATTTAGCCATTATGAAGTCCTTCCTAGCCCCCACCATTTTTCAATCCACCTAGGCAACTCATCCACAACATGACCACCAATCAGGACTACCCACCACTCAACTTCTAAGCCACCAACCCCAATTTTTCCACCAGGCATCCCACTTTAAAACCATTCCAAATCTCACACAATTATAACTAATTAAACCAGAACTATAAAAATTTGAAACCCCTTCTAAATTCTTCTTCCAAAACACTTATTTCAGACCCAATCGGCCCTGCCACTTAAGAAAAACAAGGGCAACCTACATAAAATCCAGTCCAACCTATTTTCCTTCATGATTTCCCCCAAGAGTCCATAGCCTCACCTCAGCCAAATTATTATCCACCTGGACATTTGGACACCTGGACACCTGGATGCCACAAGAGGAAAGAGAAGGTTTATTGATTTTTTTGTAATATTTTATTCCATTAGAAAAGAATTTGTTGGATGATGCCACTTGTAATGAGGTACTTAATTTCTGCTCCCTCTTTCTTCCATTAAACATTAGACTGATCCTATGTAAAAAATCATTCTCCACCTATGGGGAAGGAATTCTCAGCTACCGTTCTTCCGTTCTTCTTCCTGCTGATGAATAAAATTCCCCAAGTATATTGGGAAAATTTTATTCATTTTTCTTCATTTACTTCTTCTTACTTACTACTGAAGTCTCTTTATCCATGCTACTATCATACTATCAAGTGTTAAAGTGACTATTTCTTCTTCATTCGTGTTGTCATCTCCCAATATTCATGCTTCCATTTTCATTTTAGTTCTATTTTCTACTCATTATTATTTATGTGTTGGGTCCTTTTTTCCCCTATTTATGTTCCCCCTCACTTTTTATGTGATTTTTTATTCTCTGTTAATTTCATGTTTCTTCAGATTCTTCAAACTCTATTCGTTCTCCTTTTTTCATTATCAAATCCAGATTCATGTTTTTCTCTTCATGTGCGGTTTATTTTCTTCCCTCGTCGTGTCGTGACCACCCACCTCCATTTATAGAGGACTCATGGGAGTGAAATGTACTTGGATTTGAGTTTTTAAAACCATTTAATTTTTTTCTTCTTACTTCTCTATGATTTCAGCAGCAAGATTCAGTCTTTTAGCAATAGCCCATGACATCCATCTGTTTGCTTCTTACTCTTCACTCAAAATAATTAACTCCCTTCACTAGTAGACTATTTCTAGGTATCTATGGAATAAACGACATTAATTTATCACAATGAAAGTAATTAGAAACCTCAAACCCAAGATCTACTATGTGTGAATACCCGAAACAATAAAACTATATAAAATGAAGAAACCACTTTTTGTACCTTTTATTGTTGATGTCCACTGCTATTGTCTTCATTCACATGATTTTTGAAGAACACTTAGAGATAGCCATCATAATCTCTCCTTTGTGGTATATACATGGGTTGAACCAAATCACCCATCATGTGGGAAGGATTTTCCTAACACCCACAATATGCTAGTATCTTGCATGGGAAAAGGGTGAGGGTGAAAGACAGCATCGAGGAAGGGAGAAAATCAACCAAGGCTTGAGCAAGCTACGAACGATAAACATCTTGATTGTTACTACTTCTTATATATCCCTGTGGACTGTCTAGATATTTCTATGTATTAACTCATGCATTTCATGTTGGAGTGGTGTTTCCTGATATGGTTGGGTCGAATGCTTGTGTCCGACTACTGTCACGGAGCTAACCGAATGACACCGACAGACACTGTAGCGCTGTAGACTTCGATGATCAACTTCACTGTATCACTTTTGACAAAGTTGGATGCCGATCACTGTAGCAACGGGGACATACTATTCGGAACAGTGGACCATCTTCTTCATATGTAGCCCATTTTCGGCTAGGTTTTACTATTGAAAATCCTCTGTATTTTTTGTGCTCCCGATATAGTGAAATATTTTACCTCTCCCGTGGACGTAGGGATTATTCCCGAACCACATAAATCGTTTGGTCCTTTGCTTTCTTTCATTTTTTATCATTTCTATCATTTTCTCTCCCAAAGATGCTGCAACACATTGCAGGGGGAGTGGGGTTGCAGGGGGTTTCTACTGCAAGGGGAGTTGGGGGGTGCTGCCTAGGGTTTCTTACAAGGGGTGGGGGCTGCTGGGGGGAGGGGGCTGCAATGTGGGTGGAGGGGTTGTGCAGTGGGGATGGGGGGTATTTTTTTATGGATTTTCAGACCATATAGCCACGGTTTGAAAACGTGGATATTGGTTTATTGCCAATGTTTTTAACCATGGCAATAGGCCTAATGCCATGGTTCCAAACTGTGGATATAGGGTCTATCTTCCCTCTTTTATAGCCATGGTTCTGAACTGTGGCTATAGTGATATTACCACGGTTCAAACTGTGGCTATATACCTAGAGCCATAGTTCGAACCCTGGCTCTAGCTCTACAGCAACGGTTTCAAACCGTGGTAATACGTCTAGGACTATAGCCACACAAAACATGGCCACGGTTCCCCAAACCGTTGCTATTACCTATAATCGTGGTTTGAGGGCCTATAGCCACGGTTTAAAACTGTGTCTATATCTTGAATTTCTAGTAGCGATTCAATTAGTAAAATATCAATGTTATATTTACTTCTTCAAAACACTTTAGAATATTTTTGAACCACTTCATTATTTTAAAAATAAAAACCCCTTTTTAGTAAAATGAAATTTTATAATTATCTTATTTTCTTCAGATCAATGATTTTTTTTCTAATGATGTTATACGTGTATTCCACAAAATGATGGATAAGTCTCTATGTAATTTTGATGTATCAGTGTTAGCACCATTTTTATGACTATTGACATAGTTTTGAAGGAACAAAATCTTTTTTTCCTCTTGAACTAATTAAAAAAATTAGAGTTAAAATATTCTTCATTTCTAAAAAACACATCTTGATGAAAATTGTTGACTACATTTTTTATTTATATCTGGTCTAATTTTATATGGGTCTTAAGGAATTCAACATCATCATCAGTTTCAATAGTCCTTATATCCCAAATAATAAAAATTGAACCCACGATTCCCTTTTTCAACCATCACATCATCTGATAATTAGTGTGAATGTAACTCATCTATTTTGTGGCACACCATGTCTCATGATCCAGTGTCAAGAGGCACTAACATTAAAAATAACTTTCCTTTTCTGATTTTGACACAAACTTCTATCTTTCAAAAACATGTCAAAGAAAATAGTATAGTTTTCAAATAATTCTATTTTTGGTGATCTCACACAAGTTAACAAGGAGTAGAGCACATTACCTTCAACAAAATTATTCATTAATAAATATATAATTGTATCATGAATTCCACATGACATTTAAATATTTTAAAATCATCACAGCATCATCACACATTATTTGGGATGTATTTTAACTTCCCACCCTTCAATGAATATATTTTTTCTAATGTGATCCTCAATATGATTGGAATAATTTATTCATTCCCTATCTATCATATAAATTTCAACACATGTTTTCTAAAACACATATGAATTATGAGAACTCTATTATTATCAGTGTATCATCATATATATATATCATATCTAATCACACTCTAATTAATATTCTTATTATGATATTTATTTCATATTGACTCGTGCTTTGTCCGATGAACCATTTATTCTAGAATAAATCTTCCATTACAATATGCATTTATAAGATTTTTGAGTCAAATCACCAACAAATACAAAGTGAGGTGATTTATATTTTTTCCTTCAAAATTGATTGTAATACCTACAAAACAATAATATTGATAATTATGATGGGGAGTCTAATCATTGTCTATATCAACTTAGTCATAACACCCACAATGGGTGTCAGAAAAGATTCAATGTAATTTTTCTACAATATTTTATAATATATTCACCTGGTAAAATTATTTTTTATTAACCATTTTAATTAAGTACAAATATTTCCTCTAATGAAAATTTAATAATTAAGTAAAACATATAAAAATTTATTAATTATTCTTAATCTAGATATGAAATTTATTTATCCAAATTCAATTCCTAGAACTTGAAAAAATAATTTAACATAAACCCACAGACATGATGAGAATGTAGGATTTAATAAAAAAATGTTCAAAAGTATAATAAAATTTTAAATATAAATTTAATATAAAATATATTAAAATTAGATAAATTTGATTAATATATGTATAATGGATCAAATATTATATTCATCAAATTAAAAATATAATTTACAAACAAATACTATTAAATGGAAATTAGGTTTTCTCTAAAAATATTGTATTATCACGGTTCATCAAAAATGAAATGTCTTAGAAAAAAAGTCATCCTATGATAATTTGGAAATTAAATTCAAAAAAATATTTTTAAATTTTTCAGCTATACTTTAAATGCTGTAATTTTTTTGAATATGACATTAAAAGGAGTGAAAACTAAATTTAAAAAAATGAAAATGTTTATGTATAAAATTGGAATTTTTATTATCTTGTACCTATAAAATATATTTATGATGTAAAAAAATATTATCGTATATATAATATATAAATTAATATAATATCCTTATATAATTGTAAAACATTATATTTACTAGGATAAATTATGATTTTTTACATAAAAGTAGTTTTTATACAAACATTTATTTCATAATCCATTGGCTTTTATTTTAATTTATTATTAATTCGTAACAAATGAAATAATTTTAGATTTTTTGAAAAAAATAATTAAATTAGTTATTTAATACTATTTATATATTCCAACTATGTTTCTTTCAGAAAATTTTCTTTTAAATAATATTATTAATATTATTCAATAGAACTCAAGCTTATATGTATCATAGGCTGACAAAAAAACATTATGTTGCATATAAAACATGATAAAGTATTTCGTGCATTTTTGTAATGATATATTATATATTTAATATATATAAAATAATAAATACATAATCCTGTTTTAGAAATTCATATTCCTTTCTATTCTTTTGTTTCATTTTTCCGGGATATATTTTTATTTTTTAAATTAATCTACTAATATTTTTTATATAAATTATTATTCCATTTAATGTTAAATAATTATGTTTTGAAGAATTTTTTTCTGGGCTATCATGTTTTTTTGAAACCCTAATGATAATGATTTTTACATTATATTATTATACAACCAATTTCTATAAAACAATGAGTGCGGTAATGGATTATATCTTATTTATGTAATTCATTATTTAATATCAATTGTTATTTTGTTAATGTCAATCTCAATTATATGATAATGTAGTTTTGAAAAAGGAAAACATGTTAATTTCATACATTTTTTATTAATCATAATTAGATTTATGTTTTTCATCCCACATTGTTAAATAAGTTTATATATTTTTAGAATTATTAAGATCAATGATAAATTTAATTGGTATCTAATGAATATTTTTCAGGGAAAGAATACGTGATTCATTTTAATAGTTTTTTATTGTGGAAAAATGAATATTAATCGAAAATGGAAACATTATAAGGCAGAGGTATGTTGTATAAGAGTTATGATCTATTTATCTAAAACATTAAACCTAAAATGTTATTCATTAATCTGTGAAAAATATTTCTTTTTTAAAATTGAAAATATGGGTTAAATAATTACTGATTCCATTTGGTTATTATTATGAAATGTTCTAGATAATATTATACTTTAGGATAGAGAAACATAGAAACATTAATATATTCTAGTTTATAGATATCATTATATAGAATTTGAATATTTCCATATTTATTCATCTACTCTATGTATATATATAAGTTTTTTCTATAGGGGAAACATTCAATATGAACTAGGAAGGAACAATGTGGAATATCCTTCAAATTTAGTAAAGTAGAATTGTTGGAATTGGTACTTTGTTGTTCTTTTTTCTAATCTTAGTTGATGCAAGATATAAATGGTTTGGTAATCCATGCGATATTAATTCAATATTATCTATAGATTAACCATCAAATTATTTAGAATATCTTAAAATAACCACATACCTCCTTCAACATATCATCTTACCATATGATAACCAAAGGAGGGGTTAATGAAATCATGTGGATATTTTATGTAATGGGTAGAGAACACCGAAATGTGACTCTTGTTACAAATTTTTCGGAATGTGGTTTTGATCAATGGTGTCTAATTGTTTATAATTTCACTGAAATAGAAAACATATATGCCTTTAATAGAATGAATTTAAAACTATTTTCCAAGGAAATTATTTACATACTGTTGTCTGACATAGAATAAAAAAGTTACTGTATTTATGGAATAATAAGGATGATTCAGTTTATGTACTTTGTGGATTATTCAATCATTTTAAAATATATTCACCAAATTGTATCAAATAAATTTATATTAAATTAATTTCATTTAATCATTATTGAATCTAATATATAAAAATGTTTTTTCCTATCATTAATTTTATAGTTATGAGATTTTATTTTTGATGTGCTAAGAAGGTATAAATTGTTTTCTACTATGTTGAAGTGTTCAATGATAATAAGAAACAAAATTTCTACTGATTGAACGTAATGGGGAAGAATCCCTCAATTAAATTAAAATCTTGGAAAATATAGTTTCCATCTTGATATACGTGTAGAAAAAAGAACCATGGAGAATGTATTTACAAATTTGGGATGACTTTATAATATGGAATGTTTTGAAATTTTCATTATGACTTCATGGAAAAAGATAATTGTAATGAACATGAAAATAATGAAAGGTCGAGTGTGTCATGATTTAATTATAATAAAATTTATCATTATTCAAGTTACTTTCTAAAGAAATGATTCAAGGGTGTAAGCCTCTATTATAAAAATGGAATTGTGTGGCTAAATTATTTTTTACAATTCCGATAGATGATCAATATTTTATTGATGTGGTGGCTTCTATATTACATGTTTATTTATAATATACAATTTTTATATTTGATTTAGGTTCTACACATTCTTTCATTTCAAATTAATTTTCTTAAAAATTAAAAATTTCCCTCCTGTGAAATGAATCAAGAACTTCTGGTAAAGACAATTGAGGAGAATATTAATGAAAAATGATATTATAAATATATTCATGTTATTTTCAATGGAATGGTTTTATATGAAATAAATTTCTCATTCCCCATGTAGTGTTGGATGTTATTCCCATTTATTTATATCTTTCAAAGATAGATTTAAGAGTTTACAACCATTTAAAAAATGTTTTTTGGTTTGTATAAAAGAACAAATCTATAAATTTTATAATATATAAAGGTGTCAATAAAGTTTACATTTATTGAAGGGAAATTTATCTTCCACATATTTTTTAGAAAAAGGATACAATTCAAATTTATATTGTTCATATAGTAAATGAATATATAGATGTACTTCTTGGTGGATTCAATAGTATTATACCATAACGAAAGACTAAATATAGAATTTACATTGTGCCGTATGGCAATACAATATCAAAACAAGCATATCAAATAGATCATATAGAAATTTTATAATTGAAATAGTTTTTAAAAGGGTTTCATGATTTCTGAAACATTCCATCTAGAATATCACATTTTGGTGATCCTATATTTTATGTGAAAAATAAAATATTCTTCTATTTGTATTTACCTTGATTATATACCATCAAATAAAATCATTTTTAAGAATAAGTATGTTTTCCCTATATAGATTTCTAGTTTTATCATCTCAAAGGATGTCAATAAACATTACTATTAATTTATAGTCTAAGTACCTTAATATAAAAGAGATGTTGGCTGAAATTCTTATGATGTATTTATAAATTTAGTATTGGAATTATGTTCTTTTTTAAGCTCTATGGAATGAAAATTTCTCCAACTATAGTTATAGATATTATGAATATACATTTCAAACAAAAATTTGACAAAAAAAATTCTTTGTTTATTCTTTTAATCCTAATATATTCTTACTTTTATTAAGATGCAGTGAGAAAAGCAAGGGTTTTTCTATAAAAAATAAAAAATAAGTTACTTATAAAATTTCATAAATGAAAATTCTATTTTTAATAGATTTAATTATTTAAATATAATATAATTAAATATATAAATATATTGATTCAACTAAAAATAATGTTGTTGAAAAGAGTTTTAAACATAAAAATTTCATATAGAATCAATGTTTTCTTAAATTAGTGGGTTCTGACTGATAGTTTTTCGAAAACATTAATGAGTTATCAAACCCTCTACCTATGACTAATAAAAAAAGTATTTAAATTAAATTGGAATAAATATTGTGTTGGAATATTCCGAAACCTCATTATTTTAATGACCCTGAATCAAGTTTATACTTTTTTTCCAATTTATTAGTTCTCTTTTAGAAAATTGTTTACTTAAAAACATTACAACATTTCTAAATATAGATATTACCATGACACCTTACTTTGTGATGGAAAAGTGTCCATATAACCATACCACCCGTTATATATCCATTTTATATGTGAAAAATAATTTCATTCCATGAGGAAAATTTAAAAACTCTATCTAAGCTATGATCAGACATTACACTAATGAATCAGATTACCGGTTGACAAAAATTCTTTCCTAGAAGACATAAATCCCCTTACCCCGAAAATAAAACATCAAAATATTACAAAGAATGTAAATTTCATAAATTAATAAAATTCTAGTATTAATTGTATATTTTTATTCAAGAAAAGATAATGCTTCCCCATAATTTCATTTACTCTCCAAATGATGTGTTGAGATGACCACCTGGTTAGATGAGATGACTTCATGAAGAGTTGATTTGATTGAATGAAGTGTTGACTTGACCACATGGTGAGATGAACTGAATTAGTTACACATACACATCAGGTGACTGTTTCATGTCTCCAAGAGACCATATGATTTTACTTCATGTGAAAGGATATTACCATATATATCATTGTATAGTAACATTCACACCTCTCTTAGCTAGTTTGTTATGCATCAAAATAATAATCAAGGAATTTATTGAAGGATAATTATCCTAAAACATCTATATTTTATCAGTGTAACATTAAATATATTCATTAAACTGTAATAGATAAGTGATGATTCATTTCTAAAACATTTTATCACACATAGTAAAAGATATATGTTTTTTACATAAGAAAATTCAAAGAAAATGATTTTTTTCTAAAAATTCAATAATTTTTTTCGTTCTCCCTCCAATGGTAATCTCGGGGTCATATAACAATTGAATTAGTATGGATTGAGATGGATCAAATTTATTATTTTAAAATATCACTCCCATTCAGATTTATTCGTCACTGATGAGTTGTTTGTTCTTGTACTCTATTAATGTGTACACACTATCTTCAATTATAAAACAGGAGAATACATAATATTATCTGAAAATATTTTATTATTTCCAATGAATAACTATGGATATGATTATACATTACATAGTTATTATTTTCACCAATTTAGAATTGTAATAGAGGATCTTTATATGGATATTTATGTTCACTATTGATTGAAAAACCCAATTAATGATTTAGATGTATTTATTTTTATAATAGACTTCTTAGAAATATGTGATTTCAATGTAGATGGGTTTATTTTTTCCTTGTTACAAACTAAATGTTCTGTTTCACTATGTATGTTGTTATGGTTTTCATTAAACTGAAAAACAAATTCACTTTAAAAAACTACAAATAGAACATTACATTTATAGTTAGTCTTATCTGATGATTATTTATGGTGTTTGATTATATAATTTTTATCAAAATTTAATTTATTTATAATATATTTTAGATAAGCCTTAATCATTGTTCTAATTCATTATATGATGTAAAAATTATTATATTTCAACTATTTGTAACCTAGACTATTTATTAAATTCTGGATTTAATTTTTATAGGATTTTTGAACAGTTATTTTATTCGCAAATTAATTCCCCATTCTATATTTACCCAATCAAACCCAAATTTAATATAAAGGGATTTAAAAAAAATAAACAATGATTTATTTATAGTATAAATATATTATATTTTTTTCATTTAAATGATTAATTCATTATAGATAATAATTGGCAAGAAGGAAATAAAAGTAACTGAGATACATATTTTGAGCCACTCACTATTGTTAATAGAAAATTTAAATGAAATCACACATATAGAGTATAGGTTTTGATATTTGTGTGTTAATCAATCATAAATATGATAAACCACACAAATATAGAGAAACATGGTTTTGAGCCATTTAAACTGAAAATGAAAATAATTGTAATACATTGAATTATTTTTACTATTCATCATGCGAATATTAATTTCACAGAATATTTTCTTGTGAAACTATGTTTGATATTTAGGATTCCCTCATGAGTTATCATGATGAGATATAAAATGTTACATAAATTATCGTAAAAAATTACACTAACAAATATGATAAATTTAATAGAATCCTAAAGAGTATGATTAAAAAAGTATAATTGCATCAATTAGATAGTGAATAAAATTCATTCACTCTAAAATAAAATCCCTAAAGAAAAATAAAATCATGAGATTTAAAAGTGTTTAAGAAAAAATATAGAGTTGAACATGTATATCAAAAAAAATATGATATTAGAAACATCACGTACAAGAACATATTGTAATGAAATAGATGTATTAACATAAACTAAAAATAAACAGAGAAGAAGCTTCTTAATTGAAATTAAAGACTATTTCTTTCCAAAAATACTACTGTAAAACAAAAGGTGCATATCGAAACTGATATCACATGTAATGAATAGTCACCTACTAGTAGTGATGAGTAAAAAGAGCATATTATGAGGAATTTGATCATGTTTTTAAAAATAATGATGTTATTATGGAAAATTAATTATAGGGGAACATATGAAAATGGATATTGGATAAATGGGTGGTTGAAGTTTTACTCTACAAATGAAATAATCATTGATGAATATAAGAGACAAGGAAATATCAAACCTATATAGAATAATAATTATTTATTATAGTAATTATGAGGATAAGGAAAAATAGTATAATAAGGATATTAAAAATCATTGAGTTCATTATAATATTGTCCAATTGATTTATATTCATTAAAATAGGACAGTCATGATACAAAAAATATAGGTTTTTTGAAAAACATATCCATGTTATTTAATGTTTTACATTAATGTTATTTATAAACATAAACCATTTCGAAGAGTGAGTAAAGCAAGGAAAAAATATATAATAATGTATTGTTTGAATTAAATAATATGTTGGAGTTCACCATCATTAAAATAATGATACATAAATTTTTTAAAAGAAGTGTCATCTTCTATCTTCTCACATTAAACCTGATCTTACTATAGAGGACTCCACAAATTATGAACTGTTAAAAAAATATTGATCTATGTTTACCTAATGATTAATTAAAATATGATTTGGAAGTATTTAGAAAATGAAATAATATCTTGAAAAAGATTATTGTAATGAAAACTACACCTAAGTATACTATAGAAATAGGATATCATACTAGACAAAGAAGGATTTTAAAAAATAAATGTATTTCCCGAACTAGTTATAATAACTATATCAATAATTCTTATTTAGCGTAAACATAAATTTTTTTGGAGTGTTTTAGATATTACCATAAGAAACATATAAAACAATTATTGATTTCAAATTCTCTTGAGAATAGGATCTCTATACACAATTATTTTGTAGCTAAAACTTCATTTTTTAAAGATATTTTTTATGAAACCTTATTTATAAGTCCCATTAATGTCATATGGATTAATTATTTTTATTGAATACACATTGCTATTGATTATTAATTTTTTATGAACATAACAACATTAGATGGTGGACATGTCACATTTTAGGAAAATATTAAATTGATGATAATTGGTCTTGGAGAATTTGGTTAATCAACTTCAATATTAATATTAAAATTTGTATTTGTAAATGGATTGAAATAAATCTTTCTAATAATTTAAAAATTATTTAATCATGGTTTCAATTTTAATTTTGTAAATAATTCCCCAAATTTTTTTTATTCGTTTTGATTTTTAACATTATTTAGAAATGATTATGTATTTACTCTTAATTTGTATTTATTTTTTCGGATAATATTTACTATCTTTATTCTTACAAAATGATTCATGGATTTAGAAAATGATATGAGGCCATTACAATATACATTCCCTGAAAAATATATCTTGGAAAGGGCTACTAAAGGATCTTGTTAAACTATAAGTCCATCACTATAAATTAAATAACCCTTGTCAAAAAGGGAAACAAAAAAATACCATTTAAATCAATAAAAAATGTATCAAATTATCAAACTCTATAGATGGTCAACATGTATTTTTTAGGACAGTAAAAATTTTCTTGTATAAATGGGATGTACAAGGTTTATCTTCAAGAACCTGGAATTTCAGGGTATAATTTGTTATTCTTTCTAGATCATGAAATTGATTCTATACATAGTTTGTTAAATATTCAAAATATATTGAAAATTATATTGGACATATAATTAATATCATAAGATGTTTTTGGGGATGTCATTTTAAAAATTAATATTTCATGTTATTTTTCTCAGAAAATATATATATTCATTAGTTTTATTTTGTAAGTAACACAATACAGAATCATGTAGTAGAATGGTTAAATACAACACATCTTGGAATCATTCCATCATTACTCAATGTCTATAATCAATCAATTTACATTTTTTAAAACACTGAATATTGCTTCTTATATAATCAAAGAATTTTTCACATGACCATTCATAAAAAAGACCCATTCTCATATTTGTAATGTAAAAAAACCAAAGGGTAAATTTTTTAGATATTTTTTTGAAAATTATTTATTCATAATAAAATAGATAATATTGACATGTCTTATTCCAAGAGTGATGAAAGAAATTACCAATGATATTCAACAACTAGTGAATCATATAAAGTGTTCAGAAAAAGGAATATGATTTTTGAATAATATGTACATATCAAATTTTATGAAACAGATCCTCTATAGCCTAAGTCCAATTTAATATTCTTGAGTAAAATCGGTCTATAGTAGAACTAAATTCCAAAACTAATGATAATTTATTGGGGATTTATATACAAAACATAACCATTTCATTATGAAGAACTATATCCAAAACAAATAATGGATATTGAGATATTTATCCCATCTATTTGTAGACCATATATGAATCAAAAATATCATACCACAGATATTGTAGTTGGAAACCAAGATAGAGTAATACTAACTATATATTATCTTTGAAATTTGGTTGAACCAGATGCAATAATTTTATAGATTGACCCTAATGACATTTATTATGCAATTAATGATTATTTATGGCTAACATAAATGCATGAATAACATAATAAAATTTCAAAAACATTTGGGGATTATTAGATAGACCAAAAGACTCGATAACTGTTGGAAGTAAATGGGTGTTTTGAGTCATGGTCGTTGATTTCAGAAGTATATTTAGTTTTAATGACAGATTGGTTTCTCAAGGGTGTAGTCGAGAGAATGGTATCGAATTTATGGAAAATTTTTCAGATGTATATAGTCATAAAGACAATATAATATTTCTTAGATAAACAAAAACAATTTTTTAAAATAATATCAAATGGAATTCAAGAGTAAATTATTAAATAGTTATTTGCTGAAGATGTTTTTGGTTATTAATCCCCATGATTTCAAAATCCACATTTTGGAAATCTTGTATTTAAATTATCTATAAAATTATATGATTAAATTTTTTCTTATAACTTTTTCGGATAAGATCATCTATTTTCGATTTTATTAATGATTTGATAAAGGAATAACTGACTCTACAATATTTATTTGTTGGATATGAAATGATGTAGTTGTTATAAATTTTATTTTTAATTATATTATCATAGTATATTTAGTAATTACATTGTGAATTGGATTTTAAAAAATTATGAAATGTGAATTTCATATTTTCCCCAGGGGTGAACATACATTATTTATTTGGTTTAATATTTATCAAAAAAATTATGGAACTATGTTATTCCAAACTACATCACCAAATATCATAAAATATGTTTTTTATGGATAGTACTAAATGTACTCATACCCCCATGAATAATAACGGAATGATCAATGTTTTTAAAAATGGTAAATCATTTGATCAACCACATAAATAGGTTTGATTCGATTCTTTCTATACAAAACTATTATCCAACAAGATATTATTTTTACTCTGTGTATGTGTGATTTTTTTCAGGTAAACATAAAAGAGTCACATATGTTAAACATGAAGAATAAATTAAAATTGTAACACCCCATGGTTTTGAAAGTAAATATATAATGCAATATATCCATTAAACACAACTTTTTCTCTTCTATGTTTTGAATTTCGAAATATGGTCATCTAGAGTTGTCTTCAGTATGTCATTTGGAGTTCGATAGAAAAAACATGATTTTTTAGTAAATAGTAACATACCTTTATGAATAGTAATATGAATAGTAATATGACCCTAATGAATAGTAAATTTTATTATTATTTTATTTTCACACGGATAGAAGATAATAACATCTTGGTTAATTTTTCATTGTGATGAAGAAGTAGTTGTAGAAATAGAATTGGTAATTTTCGAATTATGTATGATTTTATTTAAAAGTAAAATTAATAATATTTGGAAAAATATTTTTCAGAAATGGAGTTAACTTTTTAATTCTACACGTCGAAAAATGGTAGGGGGGATTTTTGGATTTTTCTAAAATTCTAGAATTTGTTATGAATAAAAAAATATGATAAAATATGATAAATGATAAATACTTGATTTACTACATCATAGGTGATGCAAGGATAATGTAAGCCCACATGGTTTGAACTCACATGCCATTATTACTATTATTGGTCACATGAAACAATACTATTGGTTTTCTTGAGAGAAATAATAAAATAATGAATTAAATATTCAAAATTCACCCATCTCCTCTACTATAAACCCCACCCCACTACCTCTTCTCTTCACTCCCCTATGACTGGAAGCTCCTCATAGTTCTGCCCAATTACCATTTTCGAGTCTCTCTCCACATCCAAGAAGCTTTTGTTCTTGCCAAACGACCAAAACCTCTTCCCTTAAAGAGTTTATCAATGAGGTTATTTCAAGAGGTAAAGTACCATTCTTTTTCATTTGGTTTCATTTAAATTTATCTTATTTTGTTATCCTCTCATCACCTCCTATATCCAAATGATCATGATAACTCCTATAACATCTATATTCTGGATTTATATCATGTGAATTGAAGAACCATCATAAATATTTTTACTCCCTCCCTAATATTTTATAAACAAAATCGACATCCATGATGATCTGATTTATAACCTTCATGGATAACAAAGTTTTGTTCTTCAATTTATTCTCCATTACTGGTCATGAAACCATATTCATGGTTTAACCAGACTATTATATATGTGCTATTACCTAATTAATATTTAGTAACCAGAATATGTACATATAATTAAGTTACATAACAAAACTAGTTCATAATATTCCAAATACCGCCGAATAATTGAAGTGGTGGTAATCTAATGATTCATCATCATTCCATGTAACAAAATGATATAAATGGACATTAACAATTTTGGGTGTTCATAAATAATATTTAATTTCAATTATTTATATTTACATCTATTCCACTTCATTACCTAAAAGCATGTGAACTAAAATGAAAATAAAGGAAACGAACACTCCAGACTGACATAATTCAATACAATAACTTGTCAATAAAAACATAAATGAACTAACCAGAATAATGGAAAACTAAAAACATGCCTTTTAGTTTATGAAATAAGTTATTTAAGAGTATAATTTCATATTCCAGGAGCTTAAGTACAAGAACGGAACACGTTTGTAGTTAAGGTATGGGTTTTTTCACCCGAACATCCATTTTAATTCGGGATACTTTAATTGTCTAATTACCTCGATGAAATTATTATGTATTGTTTTGTACTAATTATATAATATATGTGAGTATCACATATAAGTGTCCAAACCATAACCTTCCTTATTTTATGGATAGTAACACGTTTTAAAAGGAACATTCAAAATTGTTTCCAAAATAGAAGGTTGATTCAATGGAATTTCTCCAATTCATATCTATTTACAAGGGCACTATGTAATCTATTTTTCAAAACCACTATCATTATAAAAATACTCATTTTATTATGAAAATACTATCTTAATTCAAATCTGGTTTTATAGAATTATTTTCCAAAAGAACACTTCTTTTCAAAATAAAATAGTATTTATCTCAAAATTGATTAATGATTTTAGAAGAGTATTTTCGTTCAATGATCTTGTTCATTCCACAGTATTATTAGGTTTTATCATTTATGATTTCATATACAATATTTTTAATAAATGGATTATGACTATTTTTATTTTGGTTGATCTATCCTAAAACCATTCATCATATTATTCCGAATGGTTAGTGTTTATGTTCAATAATTGGTGGAAGTTAGTTACATTTCCTATGATAGTTTCAATATGAATGTATATGTTGATTATGTTGACCCCTTATCATATTAGAAATGCATTGAACTTATTATGTAATGGGTGGGGCCCACTGTAGCCCCTCAATTCATCGGTTGGTCTATTTAGACAAACTATGGTCTTGGCACGAGGCCTTGACAAAATGATTATTTTATGGTCCAAGAATGAGGCTTGGGCAGTGTGATTATGTTGTCCGGCATATGAACATACCTCATTATGAATCTAATAATTTAATTTTCATTTGGTTATTCGACTAGTAGAATAACCATGATAATGTTTTATTATGGCATTATTTATTCATCTCATATTTCTTCCATAATGTGTTTAAGTTCATTATTAAAGGAATGTGTTTTCAATTATTCACCATGTCTGATGTTTATGCTATCTTCCGTTGTATGTCTTACTCTTACTGAGTGTTTGAGCCCACCCCTTTCTTATGTTTCATTTTCTCAGGGCATGAAGAAGTAATTTATGAATGACTCGCAAGCATAATCTAGGAGAAGTGATGTTTCTATTGGAATAAAATAGTGTTTTACATCGCTTCATGTTGTAATGGGGAACTTAATTAATGTAACATGTTTCCAATAATACTAAACTACTCAGTAATTTGGGATTCGTATTCCATGTATGTATTCCAACATAATCAAATAAGGCACTGACTCCCGGAAACTTGGGTATGGTCTTTATAGTTGGTATAAGAGGAAGTTTAGTAGAATAATTGAAAACTAGATTTAGAAAACGTAGAATTAGGGAAGAGTCCCTAAGTTAGTTTTTGAGGATATACAAATATTAACATCCTAGAATTTTGGTAAGGAATAGATTCTATGGATATTTCAAGAAATACATCCCTATTTGGATACGAGCAGGTAGAGGCGGCTCTGGAACATATGTATCTAGGGGTAAAACCCAAAAACACCGCTTTGAGCTAGACTCGAATGGGAATAGGTGTAGGAAAATAGGCATTTCTGCACTCTTGTTTATGACACTCCTAGTAGATAATCTTAGGATAATTCACATTTTCTTTACAAGACATTATGAAGGAGTTTAATGTAAATATTCTCAATGAAACCATTTTTGTGAATATTGTATTAACCATGCATAGGATCTCAATATTTTTGAGTATTATTATGTAAATATTATACATTATTATTCATAACCTAATATAGTTTATTCCATTGTCTAGATATGGTGCCAAGTGGAAGAAATGGAAACTGCACGAATGCACATGTTCCCTTTAGGGATTTCCCTCCAATGAAAGATAATGATGTTGGCTCTGGGGCTGAGCAACTCATAACTATACTGGGTAAACATACTCAGATTATGAATAATAACCTTTCTTGTATGAAGCATCCTGATCTAACACATGGAGGAGCAATGATTAATCGCTTTATGCGGCAACAACATCCATCATTCAATGGGACTACAAACCCGTATGTAGTAGAGAAGTGGATATGTTCCCTTAAGAAGATATTTCTCACTTTGGGGTGTAATGAAAGAGAGAAGGTTGTTGTCACAGTATATCATCTATCAGGATATGCGGATCAGTGGTGGTCTTTAATCAAAAACACAAAGGAAGAGGAAGAGATAGAAGAGAAGTAATGGAGGGATTTTAAGGAAATCTTCTTAGAAAAATATTTCCTTCTTCATTAGCGAGCAGATATGGAGACAAAATTCTTGAATCTGAGGTAGAAGGAAGATGAGAATGTGTCAAGGTATGAAGCTAAATTCACAAGATTAGAAAGACATGTTGTAGACTAAATACAAAATCCAAGGATAAAAATTGATCGATTCATTGATGGCCTAATTCCATTCCTCCAGCAGGCACTAGTCTCCCAGTGTTTTTTATCATATGAGGATATAGTTTCATGTGCCATCAAGAGAGAAAAAGTATTATCAATGTCTTATGACTTTAAGGGAAAGCATAAAAATAAGATTGATGTTGAAAACAACGGGAAAGGAAATAACGAAATGATGAATAAGGGAAGTGTTGAATTTTCACCATTTTCAAATTGTGGAATGAAACACCATGGTGGATGCCTAAAATGAAAAGGATTGTGGTACAAATGTGGTTAGAAATTCCATCTTGTCGGTGATTGAAAAGGGAATAAGGATGCAAATGATGTTCAATACTATTGTTGTCTGGAGATGGGACACTATGCTAATGATTGTCTGAAACATCAGGGAAATATGCAACAGAGAAAGCCAGGGGATCTGGGACAAGATTATGCAATGACAAATACAGAGGTTGAAGTTCATAATGACGTGGTGGCAGGTATATTAATTGTTTCCTCAAGTTTATCCAATGCATTATTTGATTTTATATCATCAAATTGTTTCATATCTTACCAGTTTGCTAAGGAAATTAGAAATTTAAAAATTTATTTAATAGGGGAGCTGTCAGTCATGACTCCTAAAGGAAGTATCATTGCTAAAAAGTTTTGTGAATCAGTTCCCATTAGGGAATATAAATGTTCATTATCTTCTGATCTCATCGTCATACCCATGATTTAATTTGATATAAACCTCGGTATGGATTGGATTTCAGACCATGATGCCAAAATTTATTGTAAGAAGAAGGTGGTTATGATTTTTGATGATGATGATGAAGAACACCTTATCTTTAAAGAAGAATCGTCACCACATGATTCTTATATTGATCCACCCCCAATAGCTCAAATAAATTTAAATATTGGGGAGGGAGAGAATGAAATAACTGTGGGTGAGGAAAAAAATGTTCAAATAGAGGATGTACCTGTTATGATAGAATATGTTGATGTGTTTTCAGAATATTTACGTTGACATCATCCAGAACGAGATATAGAGTTTTTCATTGATTTAATTCTTAGTTCAAGGCATATATCGAAGAACCCTTCTATAATGGACATTGTAGAATTAGTTAAACTAAAGAAACAACGAGAGGAATTGAGTAATAAAAGATTTATTCACCCTAGTGTTTCTCCATGCGGAGCCCATGTCCTTTTTGTTAAGAAGAATGATGGATCTATGAGGTTATGTGTCGACTACAAGGAGATAAATGCTATAATAATGAAGAACCAGTATCCCCTACCTCTCATTGCTGATTTATTTAACCATCTGCAAGGAGCTCAGTAATTTTCAAACATTGACCTTCGATAAGGATATCTTCTGTTGATTGTGAAGAAGGAAGACATTATGAAAACAACATTTTGAACCAGGTATGAGCATTATGAGTTTATAGTAATGCCTTTTGGATTGACTAATGCACCCTCTATATTCATGGATCTAATGAACAGAGTTTTCAAGGATTATCTAGATGATTTTGTAGTGGTATTTGTTGATGATATCTTGGTATACTCCCAATTCCACAAAGATCGTGAGAATCACTTGCGCATTATCCGGAAGACTCTTATAAGACATGAATTATATGGGATGTTTAGCAAGTGTGAATTTTTTGCTTCAATAGATTTCATTTCTTGGCGATATTGTCCCTAAAGATGGAATCCTAGTTGATCCTGTGATGACAAGGGAAATCCAATATTGGCACATGCCAACAAATATAACTGAGTTACACAGTTTTATTGGCTTAGCAGGTTATTACTGTGGTTTCATTCAGAATTTTGACCGACTGGCTAACCCACTAACGAAGCTCACACATAAAGGGGTTAAATTTGTTTGTTAAAAATATTCTGAATAATGTTTTGAAGAACTTGAGAGAAAATTAATCAATTCTCCTATATTGACTCTACTATCAGGGAAAGGTGGGTTTGTTATTTATAGTGATGCATCAAAGAAATGACATGGTTGTGTCCTTATGAAAAATGATAGGGTTATTTCATATGAATCTCGACAGCTAAAAAATCATGATTATAACTATCAAACTCATGATCTTGAGTTAACTGCTGTAATATTTTCTTTGAAGATATAGAGACATTATCTCTATGGTGAAAAATGTGAGATTTATACTGATCAATAGAGTTAGAAGTATATTTTCTCACAGAAGGAACTCAACATGAGGCAATGGATATGGCTTTAACTACTAAAGGATTATGATTTCATGATACACTACCACTTGGGGAAAGAAAATAAGGTGGTAGATGCCTTGATCGGAGGGGATCATGGAGTTTTGAACAAGATGAGAGTTGAAAGGGATCCTATTTTCATGGATCTAGTAAATATGGATATTGGAATAACCATGGAAGTTGAAACATTAATGATTTTTCAAATGGTTTCCAAACCATCATTACTAGAAAGGATAAATAGTTATCAGGATGATGATAAGGAGTTTCAAAAAAATATTAAAGCTATAAATGATGGGATATTGAGTGACTTTGTATATGAAGAAGGAATTTTGAAATTTGGGAAGAGACTTTGTGTTCCCGATATACCTGTTCTAAAAAGGGAATTGTTAGATGATTCTCATAGTTCCAATTTCTTTATACACCCTGGTTTCTCTAAGATTTATATAGATTTTAAGGAACCATTTTTGAGGGGCAACATGAAGAGGGAGATTTTTGAATCTGTGTCATGTTTTATGGTTTGTAAAAAGTGAAATCTAGAAGGCAACAACCAAGAGGATTAATGCAACCTCTTCCAATACTGGAGTGGAAATGGGATAATATCATGATGGACATTGTCATGGTACTACCAAAGACTCGTATATGGAACGATGCAATATGGGTAACTATTGAGCGTCTTACCAAGTCAGCACATTTTCATGGTATAAGAAATGATCTAACACTTGAACTTCTTGCAAGAATATATATTAATGAAGTTGTTAGAATTCATGGAGTACCCCAATAGATTGTTTCTGATCGTGATCCATGTTTTACTTCATGATTCTGGAAAAGTATTCAAAAATCCCTAGATACTGATCATCGTTTGAGCACTGCCTACCACCCACAAACTGATGGAAAATCAAAATGGACTATTCAAACATTGGAAGACATGTTGAGGTCTTGTTCACTTGATATTAAAGACATGTGGGATCAATATTTACCTCTCGTAGAATTTTCCTACAATAATAGCTTCCATTACTGTATACAGGTGGAACCTTATGAAGCATTAAATGGGATGTGATTTCATACACCAACTTGCTGGGATGATGTTAGTGAATGAAAGCTCGTGGGCCCAGAACTTTTGGATAAAACAATGGAAAAGGTGAAGATTATCAAAAACCATATCAAAATAGCTCAAAGTAGGCAAAAGATCTATGCAGATTACTGAAGGAAAGATTTGGAGTTTCACGAAGGTGGTCACGTTTTCTTAAAGTGATCTTCATAGAAGGGTATTCTATGATTCAGTAAGAGGGGAATGTTATGTCCCAGGTACATCGGAACTTTTGAAATTCTAGACTGAATTGGAGTAGTATCTTACCATTTGGAAATTCTGCCACACCTTTCTAAGGTTCACAACGTGTTCCATCTGTCAATGTTAAGAATGTACATGCCAGATCCAACACATGTACTCAATTATGACGAAGTGGAACTTGAACCTGATCTACCTTACTGTGAGGAGCTAATCAAGATTCTTGATACTAGAGAACAAGTATTTAAAAATCAGACAACTCATCATGTGATGGTTCTATGGAGGAACTATAAGACGGAGGAAGCAACATGGGAGCCTAAGGAGCTTCTGTTAAAGACATACACAAACCTTTTTAGGTAATATTCTATGAATTTTGAGGTTGAAATTTTTGTATGGAGGGGAGAATGTAACACCCCAAGGTTTTGAAAATAAATATAGAATGAAATCTATCCATTGAACACAACTTTGTCTCTTCTATGTTTTGAATTTATAAAAATGGTCATTTAGAGTTGTGTTCAGTAAGTCATTTGGAGTCCGACAGAACAAACTTGATTTTTTAGTAAATAGTAACATACCCTTATGAATAGTAATATGAATAGTTTTATGACCCTAATGAATAGTAAATATTATTATGATTTTATTTTCTTAAGGATAGATGATAATAACATCATGGTTAATTTTTCATTGTGATGAATAAGTATTTGTGGAATTAGAACTGCTAATTTTCGAATAAGTGTGATTTTATTTAAAAGTTAAATTTATAATATTTAGAAAATTATTATTCAAAAATGGACTTCTCTTTTGATTTCTACTGGTAGAAAAATGGTAGGGGTGAGTTTTTTGGATTTTTCTGAAATTCTATAATTTCGGATGAATAGTAAAATACTATAAAATACGATAAATGATAAATACTTGAATTACTGCATCATAAGCGAGGCAAGGATGATGTTAGCCCACATTGATTGAACTCACATTCCATTATTACTACCATTGGTCACATGAAATATTTCTATTAGTTTTCTTGAGGGAAATATTAAAATAATGAATTAAATATTCAACATTTACCCCTATCCTCCACTATAAAAACCCCCCAACACTACCTCTTATATTCACTCCTCTATGCCTTGATGCTCCTCAATGTGCTGCCCAATTACCATTCCCTAGGCTCTATCCACGTCCAGGAAGCTTTTGGTCTTTCCAAAATACCGAAACCACTTCCCTTAAAGAGTTTCTCAAAGAGGTTATTTCAAGAGGTAAAGTACCATTCTTTTTCATTTGGTTTCATTTCAATTTATCTTATTTTGTTATCCTCTCCTCACCACCTATTTAAAAATGATCATGATAAACCTAGTAACATCTATATACTAGATTTATATCATGTGAATAGAAGAACCATCATAAATATTATTACTCCCTCCCATTTATTTTATAAACGAAATCAACATCCATGAGGTTCTAATTTATAACCATCATGGACAACGAAGTTTAGTTCTTCAATTTCATCGTCATTACTGGTCAAGAAACCATATTCCTGTTAGTATCAGACTATAATATATGTTTAATATCATAGTAATTATCCATGAACCAGAATATGTGCATACAATTATGTTATATAACAAAACTAGTTCATAATATTCCAAATACCGCCAAATAATCGAAGTGGTGGTCATCTAATGATTCATCCTCATTCCATGTAACCAAATGATAAAAATGGACATTAACAATTCTGGGTGATCATAAAAAATATTTAATTTCAATTCTGGAGAATTACATCCATTCCCCTTCTTTACTTAAAATCAATTGAACCGTATATGAAAATAAAGGAAACGAACATTTCTGAACGACAAAATTCAATACAATAACTTGTTAATAAAGACATAAATGAACTGACCAAAATTATGGTAAAAAAACACATGTCTAATATGTTCTTAAATAAGTTATTAGCAAGTATAATTTCATATTCTAGGAGCTTATGTACAATAGCGGAACACGTTTGGAGTTAAGGTAAGAGATTTTCACCCGAACTTCCATTTTCATTCGAGATATGTTCATTGTCTAATTAACTCAATGAAATTATTATGTATTGTTATTTACTCATCATATATTCTATGTGAGTATCATATATATGCATACAAACTAGAACACTTCCTTATTTTATGGATAGTTACACATTTTAAAAAGAACATTCAAATTTGTTTCCAAAATAGATGCACGATTCAAGGCAATTTCTCTACTTCATATCTATTTAAAAGGGCCCCCTATAATATGTTTTTGGAAACCATTATCTTTAAATAAATACTAATTTTATTATAAAAATACTATATTACTTCACTTCTAGTTTTACAGAAATATTTTCCAAAATAACTCTTCTTTTCAAAATGAAAGGGTATTTATATCAAAATTGATTAATGATTTTATAAGAGTATTTTCGTTCAATGCTCTTGTTGATTCCATGGTATTATTGGGTTTAATAATTTCCGAAGCCATATATAAGATATTATTTACTGTTTTATAACTAACTTTATTATGGATGGTCTATCCTAAAACCACTCATCATATTATTTCAAATGATTAGTGTTTATGTTCAATAATTGGTGAACGTTAGTTACATTCCATATGAAAGTTTCAATATGAATGTATATGTTGTTTATGTTGATCCCTTCTCATGTGAGGAATTCATTTGACTTATTATGTGATGGGCGTGGCCCACTATAGCCCCTCGATGCATCGGTAGATCTTATGAGACAAACAATGGTCTTGACACGAGGCCCTGACAAAATGATTATTTTATGGTCCTAGAATGAGGTTTGGATGGTATGATTATGATATCTGTCATATTCACTTACCTCATTATAAAGCTAGTAATTAAAAGTTCATGTGGTTATTAGACTAGAAAAATACCCATGATAATTTTTTATTATGGAATTATTTATTCAACTCATATTTCTTATATAATGTGTTCAAGTTCATTATTAAAGGCATGTGTTTTCAAGTATTCCCCATGTCTGATGTTTATGGAAGCTTCTACTGAATTTCTTACTCTTACAGAGCATTTGAGATCACCCCTTTATTATGTTTGGTTTTCATAGGACATGAAGATGTAATTTATGAATTAATTTCAAGAATAATCTCGGAGACGTGATGTTTCTAGTGGAATAAAATAATTTTTTATAACCCATCATGTTCTAATGGTGAAATTATGTATGTAACTTGTTTCCAATAAAACTAAACTACTTGGTCTTTTGGGATTCGTATTCCTTGTAGTTATGCCAACGTAGTCAAATATGGCACCGACTCTGGGCAACTGGGGTTGGGTCCTTAGAAAAATTCCTCAATAATAGAACCAACATATGAATATTTTAATCTCAATGAAATGAGTTTTTATTTATTATGATATTCATATACATATTTCTATGGTTGTTTTCTAAATAAAAAAACTCATTATTAACATTTTACCTTTTTATAAATTCTCTAGTATCATGTTGTTGTATGAAGTAGATCTCTATGTAACTCTTTACTATTGTAGCTACTTACATAGATACATGATGTTATTGGGTAGATATACTCTGGATGAAACACACATTGCTAGGATATGGATATCAATTCGGAAAAGTGCCAATAAATTGAGATAATAAAAGTGTTGTAAATATTTTTATGAATCCTATATCTCATTATAGATGAAAGAATATTGATATAAGAAATTACCCCCAGAGATATAATTACTAGAAAAGTGATATTTATCATAATTTAATATGTATTGAACATTATCTTGTTGATAAATTTTCAATGGCTTGGAATATTTAGAGATTAAAATATAGTATACATTAGTCGGACATGATAAATTATTCCTTATTATTGTAATTGAGTTTTAGTAATCAATCCCTAGGTTAAAATTCAATATTTTTTATTCTTATTTATTATCTAGAAATTTATATGGAATTTAAATCGCACGGTCTAGAGGTTAACCATGAGTTTGGTTTCATTTTGTTCATATGGTCATCATTACTATTGTGAAAACATTTTATAAGATCTTATATACTCAAATAGTTGTTATGCTTATCATGAATATATATGGAAATGGTTTATATTTATATTTCTTCAATTTATTTGTAGTGTGACCAGTACATAAATTGATTTATTATAGTTAGTATTTTTAACAAGCTTATTTGTATTATAAATCCATGTCTATTAGACATATCATTTCTAATTTAAATTTTAATTATTTATAAAAGATATTTCTAATATTCATTTATCATTATTTTTATTTTAGTCTATGAGTGACTTAAATTGAAAATACG
The DNA here is from genome assembly GCA_963277665.1 of Viscum album. NCBI lineage: Eukaryota > Viridiplantae > Streptophyta > Magnoliopsida > Santalales > Viscaceae > Viscum > Viscum album. Next base: position 61,127,137 of record OY728165.1, on the reverse strand, counting down.
AATCTTAATCTAAAATGGTACATATCATTTCATTTAAATATCATTTATCCTTTTATGATAGTTGTGGATGATCATTTTATATGATCTAGAACCTCTTTTAACATACCTCAAACTATGGATTTTACCTACAGTTTTTCAACCATCAACGACCCCAAATAGAATCAAAATGTCAACGATGAAGCATTTTGGGAAAAATAATTTCTATTTTATTCACCTCTATAAATGAAGTCAAAGAATATGAAATCAATTTTGAGAGATTTAGTTTTTTCAAAGAGACCACACTTCATTAATCAGTCAATTTCAGCAGAAAAAGACATCGATTATTAGTGGTTGATGTTAAGTAAAATGAAATGTTTTAGCATGGTTAAAAAAAGTTTGGGATGAATGGATAATATAAAATTTTAATCTTATATTCTAGAATCTTTGAAAATAATATTATGCTTATCATGAATTAATTTTTTACGAGGAATAGGATAACGTAAAATCAAGATGTAACGGTGATTATTTCACATTCTCATAGAAACACATTAAAAAATTATTGTACCTGTAGAATAGTAAAGGATATGAAGATAACAAAAAATAATATCCCATTAATCACCCAAACAATGACCTTGGGGTTTCCTTAGTGAAGATTATTTGGAATAAAACTTTTATAAGAACCACTACTATTGATTTTAAAAGTGAATTCACATTACTGGATCAATTTATTTTTCATGTTATATGTTCGAAAAAAATATGATTTTCTATACTGAGGAATCTAGTTTTTCTCTAATTTTTTATTGAAAATGGTTTTCAAGATAATATTTGAATATTTTTTATGGTGAATATGGTTGAGATCTATAATTGAGAATCATGTTTTATCTCCTAAACATATGATGTTAAATTCTGCATGATTAGAGTAAAAATATCTACATACATAGGGAGATGTTAAAACAAAGTCTTTTGAATGATTCTATTTTAATAAAAATATATTTAAAAATATTAACATTATTTTGAATCATTGGAAACATAAATTGGTGGATTCCCAAGATAAATTTCATGAACTGTTTAATCCATTCATGTATTTTTTTAGACAAAGGGATCTTATATATCATGTTCATGAACCTACTGAAAATTTTTAGTACTGTGTTGAAGCTCTTTTTCTTACAGAAGAATTAGATAATGTAACTACATAAGAATAATTTATTGGAAAAGAAGAAGATGAAGAAGAATAAATAATGGGTTTTGATCTTAATGAGGAATGTCGATTTACATTTGAGGATGAGGTCGTGTGGGATAAATTAGTTGGATATGATGATTATATGTATAGCCTAGTCGGATCTCTAATTGTTGGTACAATCCCTTAATATCCTTTAATAGATTAATGTTATCAGGTGTATATTTTTCCTAGATACTTTGTATTTGGTTTATATTATCCTATGTTGGATGATAAATATTTTGGAGGTAGACCACCATGAAATGGTGGACCTTTTACTCCTTCTATTAAGAATGATATTGTAGATTTTATCATTTTTGATGTTAATATTCATGAATTAATTAAACCATGAAAAAATTATAATGAGGACATAATTAAAGATTTTAATAAGGATGTATTTGACGTTTCTTGTAGATTTTCTGATCATACAAAGAGATATAATCTGATATAGGATTTACATGATGTAGATAGTAGGAATTTTCTACTGATCCACCCCCTTATATTCTTAATTATTATATTCCTTAATCATATAATGTATCTAATGATTAAATGGTCATGTTTAAATCATATATATTACAGATTCATTGAAATTAATTTGAAAAAATTTACTCCTATTTAAACAATGTGGGACATGAAGATATATTTTTGGCTATTGCCTTAGTCATTAATCATCTCAAACCCAAATCTAATTGAATAAAAATAATGAAAAATAAAATTACAGATATGATATCTAAAATGGATCCATTAATGTTTATATATCTTATATTATTATTCAGTTATACGATAGATTCTTGAGTTCTATACTTCACTCTAAAAAAATAGTCTTTTGCTTCTCTAGTTTTTTTAATAAAAGATAAAAATATTTATTTAGGATGGCATAAATGTTTTGTTTATATAATTCACCATGAATAATGAAGCTATTTATGATGAGAATAAAAATAATTATCTAGGACACTTAATAAATTTCCTGAGGATTCCAAAAAATAATTTTAGGAATGAGGAAAAATAAAAATGGCAACTTATTATAAAATTAGAAGATTATTTAAAATACTAATTTGATAGAGATATTTAAGAATCATAACTTGGATCTAAAGATGTATCAAGTAACTCAATATTCTAATTCTAATGTTTATATTTATGAATCAATGAATCCTATTTTGGTTTCCTTCAAAGAGAATCAATACGATTTCTTTTATGATTTGGAGCATGGTTCTTGGGATCATAATGAGTTCACCTTGTTGATAGACTCTAAACTTTATACTTCTCAATGTGTTGTCTTAGTTACCATATCCATTCCAATATCTTACCCTAGAACCTCCTCTACTAGAAATTGATCTTTCACAACCCCTTCTTATTCCATTCATAATATTAGAACAATTTTCATGAAATATTTATTAGATCCCATGCATCTTAATCTTATCAAATGACAACTTTATCCCCTTCTTTAAATTTTAAATGAATAAATAATATCATTAAAATAATTATGTCAGATGAGCCTCAATAAAATTATGATTAGTATTTGATATTATTTTGTGGTATAATTTTTTTTATTCCCTATTGAAAAATATTTTAATATGTTTATGTTGTTATATCATTGTTTTATTTACTTCTTATCATGTTTTCTAGATAATATCAAAATGAGAAGAGGAGTAAGAAAAAACGTAGTGTAAATTAATAATAGTAAATTTAAATTCATTTAATTTAGTAGATAAAAATTACATAATTTTAGAAACATGTTAGAAAAAAATTTCTTTCCATTGAAATTACACATTTCATGCATTCAATTCAGTTCTATTTTAATGAAATGATTTGTATTGAAAAGGGTTGTTTATTATCTTATACTAGACCCTCTTTATTTTATTTATCTAAAATCATGTTTATATCATTATTGGTAATGTTTATTTTTTTATGTCCTAATGTAAATTATTATTAAAAGTTGAAAAAATGGATAAGTATAGAGCTTAAAGTGACACCGAATAGTGTGAAGGTCAAGTGACTGTATCACCTTACCACAAATTCTATTTCAAGTTAACATAATAAAAAAACTTCACACCCTATGATTGATAAATACTACCTATAATTAATGACATTGGATCATGTTGAAGACCCAAGATACCATAGGATAAAAATCTCGTTACAAAAATAAGGAAATCAAATTATAGCTTGATGAAAATAAAATACCATTCCATGGTATGAGAATTTTTATAATGCATAATACTTAAATTATTCTTTTGATGTTATAATCACATGAAGGATGAGATTAATTCATAATGTCATCAGATGATTTAATGGAGAGTTGATCTGATTTCCTAATGAGCTTAACTAGCTACATGAATAGTTTATCTAATTGTAGAAAGAGAAGACATGAGTGCATGAATTATTGGGCTAACTACACAAATAGATGAAATGATAGTTCAACATTACTGCATCAACTAACCATGTTTTGTTAATTGAGATATTATCTAACCTCTCACGATGTGAATAATACGTATAGGGTATAACATAGCATTTGGTCATTTAAAATATATAATGGATAGTTTTCAGTGCATCATATGAAGTTTCACATCAATCAATGATGTATGATTATCCTATAATGTTTATTTTTGATAAATATCTATTTAAATTTATTAATTTGATCTTATGGGGATATGTGATAATGCACTAATGAAAATTAGTATAATAATAGAGAATAATAATTTATTTCTATAAGATCGCCTTGTACGAAACTTTGGTTTTCTTGATATTCTGAAAAACTCATTCGAGAACCATACAATGAAAAACTATGGGACATAGAAGAACTAAGGAATTATATATTGATCTGCATCACACATTCAATCTATGTATCTTGTCCTCCTTACATTATATGATTTCATTTTTGTAATTTTTTGTTTTTCTATGTTAATCTATAAAAAATTTCTCATATGAATAAAAAAGAGAATAATTTATTTTCTATAAAACTCATTTTTTTATTCCCATGAATCTATATTGAGGATGTCATGAATGAAATAGTATTTATTATCATCCCATGTAGAACTATTGAAGAAGAAATATTTTTGGATATCCTTATGTGGTAATGATTTAAAAAACTATTTGATGATATTTATTTGTTTCTTATCATAACATACTTCTTGAAAATAGATAACTTCCATGTTTATTTGATTAATTATCTACTTGAGAACAGACTCCATTTTTATTGAAACAACAAATTTTGTTAATATTTTTCATTTAGACAGAAAATTGATTTAGTTTCTCAACACTATAAAAAAATCAATACATATATAATTAGTCTTGATCTATTTTTATATAAATTTGTGATTTGTTAATTTATTTTTCAAAAGTAACATTATTAATAAGATATATCTACTAATCCATAATCCCACTTTTGAGAAATGTTTTGATTGATCAAAAATAAATAACTATATTATTGTGATTTAATTTGTGTGTCAAATGATTTAGGACAATAGGAATCAATTTATTTATGACCAGAAATATTATTCACAGCTCAATTCACCCCCCTTTTAGATTCTCACTCTGAACAGTAATAAGTGAGGAATGTTTCCATTAATTGAATGGAACAATTTTCAGTGTTATAGTTTATTCCACACAATACCGAATTGGTGATTTTTTATCTTCAATGATTTTTATTCAATTGGATTTGGTTATATTATAATGTATATTAGTTAGGTATTTTGTTGTGTTTTAGATCAATTGATTCATTTTGAGAAAAATTTCACTACACAAAACCTACAGCCGACTACTGTGGTTGTATATTTAATAATATTGAGGAATAATATATATGGAATAAATTTAGAAATATATAATCATAATAATTTTTATAATAATATATTAACATTGAAAGTGTTATACTGGTGACAAAAAAGATGATTGGAACTAGTTAAGGATTATGATTTTCATGATTCATCACTATCCAAGAAAAGAAAATAGAGAGGTCAACTCATTAGGATATATTGATAATGGATAATAAAAAATTATGTTTTTAGAGTATTATATTGTAATAAATTATATCATAATTGTTTTTAATGAAATTGATCATGAAATATACACCTCTAATTTTTTTAGGTGTCATTAATTTTTTGTTTTTAGATAAATCAATGAATGTATAGTGTTAGGATAATGGTTTGTAATAGATTTTAGAATCAATAAAGAAGGATATTATTATTTACATTACTATTTAAAAATATTGTATTATCATATTTAGAAATGTTTTTTCCTTATGTTTCTTAGTTAAATATATAATTTTTTATTAAATTGTGTATGTCTATGTTTTCTATTAAACTGAGTAGATCTCTAATATATGGTGATATTTTGAGAAAATTAATTGTGATATGAAATGAAATAATTCATTTAATAATATACGATGATATTTTCAAATTTTCAATAGGTTATAGAATAATTATAATTTAATTAACCTTTTACCAACACTCCTAGGTTTTGTGCTATAAAAATAATCAATATATTTATGGATTTGATATTTATAATTTGGCACAATTAAAACCATAAAATACATGTACCACTAAATCAGATCATTGGATCAAATATATATCCAAGAAGTATTTATGTTTTAATTTTAATTGAATTTGGATTAACTCATTCAAAGTAAAAAATTCCACACATTGTACATTTCTGAAAAGAAATTCATTTATAAAGTCACACATTATTGAAGTAAAATAAAACATTTGGAAGATTTAATATATTAATAATTATAATAATATTTAATTAATATAAAAAACAATAAAACAAAGAGATTAGAAGAAAAAACGATTAATGAGAAATTAATACATATGAGAAATACGCAATTTTCTATTTACAACCCATGATATCATAAAATATTGTTTTCCATTAACAATATAAAATTTGATAAATTATTTTTTAAAATAATAACAAAATTAGATTCACATGAAATCACTATTCACAATACAATTTATAACAATTCATAATGGAAAAAATCCTAATATTGATATTTTCGTATAAAATATGAGAACCCTTGAAAAAAAATTTCATAAAAATACACCTTCATATAGTGAAAGAGATTTATATTTACTTAAATAAGTTCATTATCTTTTCATTTTGAATAAATAAATTTCCATGGTAAATAATAATCAAGTATATAAAATTCATGTAGATTCCTTGGCTCATCATCATCATAGAACCATATCAAGAATACTTAAAAATTGAATAGTGGTTATGGTTGAAGTAGAAAATAATTCTCCATAGAACATAAACATTACCCATATCATTTGGGAGATATACATTGGTCACCTAATCTTAAACAATTTCATATTTAAATATAAAAAATAAAACATTTTAATCTAGGACTATATAATAAAATATAGCCAAAAAATCATTTTATTATATATATATATTGTTATTTTTAGAGAAACAAAATAATAGTTATACGAATGACGATTAAAATGTTTAGTATCATGAGAAATTTAACTCATACGACACCTTAGTAAAATAAAACATAATAATTATTTAATTTTAGTTATTATATATATATTAATATATATTTATGTCATTAGTAAATGAATTCACCTGAGGATATACATCAATGAAATGGTTGAGGTAAATGGCCAATGTAATGAGAAAAAATTAACCTGGATCCATAGTTTATGGGTGAGCCTAATCAGCATCATTATACAATAATCATATGATTATCATAATAATCATGAGTCAAACATTTGATAATTTTTGGAATGATTAATTTTCACAATAAATAAACATTTTTGTTTAGTAATATAATATGAAAAATATTTGTGAATTAAGCCTACATCAGTTTCCCACATAACATATGTTCATAAATTGTAACATTAAAAAAGGAGAAAACATAGAATCACGTTCTTTAATAATATAAATTATATCATAAGATAGAAAAAATTATCTAAATTATTTTAGGGATATATACTTATGAACCCTCATTTCACATAACTAAATGATCTAAATCAGGCAATCCACATGGAAGGATAACAATCGTATTCATTAAATAACCAATGGAATGAAGTGAGTTTATTAATATATATATATATATCAGATATCATACTTCAAAAAATGAACATTAGGATTCCCAAATGAAAAAGTGATATCATAAATTGGACAGAAAATATCATTAACTTTATTATAAGTAGAAAAAACATAGGATTATTCAAGATATGTTTTCAATTTTGATGTATTTTAGATAAAGAATTATAAATGGATTACTATAATTTTTTATTAGACAAAACTTGTATATCATGGAAATGAAATAAAACAATTATTTAAATGAAAAATTTTCTATATTAGAAGAACCATCATACTGGGGTAATTTTGAATTTTCATATAACCCATAATAATGATTTTGGTTTATATTATCTCATTAATTTATAACGTACTATCTTTCTAAGATTTTATGCCTCCTATATAATAATCATATTATTTATAATAATTTAAAAAATAAGATAATTTTCATAATTGTTTTAATATTGTAAAATATTATTATCAAATTATATTACATAATTATATTTGAGAGAAGGATAACATTTTGAAATGTTCTTTTCCTTAATAAATCTTGTTTTTCTTTGGTTTCAAAATTTTAGGTCCTGGTTAGTTATACAAAAGTAGAATTAAAAATAGAATACTAAATTAATAAACTTATATAATATATATATTAAAAATAATTTTTTATATCCCTCCACAGGGTTGGTGATAAGGTATGAATTGTAATTGTTATCCTTAGTTACTAACTGACTATTAATGTGACAATATATTAAAGGAATGAAAGAGATGTATGAAATATAAATAATTCACAATTAGAATCTTTAAAGTTTAATTAATTAATGAGTATAATATAAATTTTTTTTTATTTATTCCATTATAATATGGGTTTGAATGTGATAGAGGAAATGTGAAATATAAGTGGGAATTCAAATAAGAGATTATAAAAACATACCATCTTCTAATAGTTACTTCTCTTATACGAGACTAAATCATCTGGATTGTTGTATTTTTATATTTGAAAACCCATAATGATTATATGAGGATTAGGTGATTGTATTTTGGCAACGTTCTAGCATTGTAATATGGGGGAGGAGTGGTTTTCCATGGTGAGGGAGAGGCATTACTTTAACATGAGGAGAGGTATACTACTAGAATAAAATATTTAATAAAATATTATTTCTATAGTAAACCAAATAATAATGAACATAATGTCATTAGGGATCCTATATCTATTTAATATAATGATTCTAGGACAAAAAACCCATTAATAATTTAAAATCAATATTAAATTAAAAATAAAAGTGGACAAATTAAATAATTTTAATGGTATATGTTAGACATTATGCATTGGGAAATACATTTTAGGCTTGATAAACTTGTTTATTGTATTCAAAAAACATGTTTATCATATTTAAAAGTATACTTTTAGATAAATAATTTCTAGAAATTATTACATTATTATTATACCATGAATGGTTAAATTTGAAATACAACAATTACGAAAAAACTATATCTTCACTATTATATTAAAGATTGAATTGTATTAGAAAATCACCAAAGATAAATCCATGTAAAATTATTAAATATTTATTTTAAAAAAAAATTACATAAATAGTTTTCAATTATTGGTTATATTAATATTATATAAAATATTTATTATTTAAAAAAAACATAAAAATTTAGAGTGTAATTTTGGTGTTTTGTAAAGAATTATAAAAATTCAATTTTAAAAGAAATTTAGTTTTTTTGTTTGAATTAATTTTCAAAAAAAGTGATTCCAAAACTGATTAAGAAACATTTTTGTCATTGAAATACAAGAGAAATGATGCCAAAATGTAAATAAATCATTGGCATCTATTTCATTTAAAACTAACACAAAATATATAACAATAAAACAATTTTCCTCGTTTTTTGTAAAAACGATGTTGAAAATTATTTTTTGAAAAAAAACATTTAGCTTATTTATTTTCATAAAAATCATTTCAATAGGTCTTATAAAAATAAAATCATGTTCCCAAAGCCCTAATTTTATTCTGTTGTAATCCCTCTCTCTCAACCCATGAATGTCCCAAACAACTTTGATGACCCTTGACCACCCTCTATGGTTTTTGGTAAAAGGAATAACTTTTTTGATCCACATTTTGTCATTATTTCTCTCGAATCTTTTATCCTTTATTCATATTTCCCAATTATCAAGATATTATGACTTATCCTCAAAATTGATTTCAACTTTTTTTGTTTTTTATTTTATTCTTTCATCCAATTTTCATCAATATCATAGGGTTCTCTCTATTTCAACAAACATATAACAGTTTATTATTCTTCTAAAAGAATTTTTATTCATTCTATAATACATTATCTATTGATTTTTTTCATTATTGATAACAAATTAGGTATATTTATTAGGTATGATAATAGTTCTTATGTTATATTATGTTCTTACATTCAACCGTATCATTTGATAATTATTTGTAGGATATTTTTCATAACTTTTTCTATAATTATTTTAAAGTAGTTTATGAATGTTTTTTTGAAAAAAAATTTGATAATTATTTATATAATTGAATTTTATAATATTTGTGATTAAATTATATATTTAAAACTATTGGAGTTCTTTTTTTATAAATCATTTTAAAATTGTTCAGAACTCAGGCATATATTTGCATTATTTTTTTTGTAAGTTAGTTTTTTATTTTAGTGTGATGATAATTTTTTGTTAGTTATTTATTTAATGTTTCATATATTCTGTATATGTGTGTGAGTTGTTTTTTTGAAGATAAATAATATATAATTTTTTAAGATAATTTATGTATAATCTTTTTTCATTGATTAAGATAAATCTTGTATAATAGGGCTTGATTAATATATATAATTGTGGGTTTTGATCGAAATCCAAATTTGATTGTTTTGATTAAATGTTTTAAAATTTAAAATTTATCTGTTCAAATGTAAATATATTCATATTTTTACATTTTATTTTTATATTTGTAATATACATGTGTATATAATAAGTACTGACATTATTTATGGAAATTAAATCAAATATTTAGACGTTATATTTATATTTAAATCACATCATCATATAGGTGAACATGATATTACCAAATGGTTCTTTTCCATGATTTTTATTATACAAAATATGTCAGATAAAATATTATGATTAATACATTAAAATAATCAATTTTTTAAATGATTTAATTTTATCATATGTTATATTAGGATGATTAATTTATATCCCTCACATGAAAAGTTATAATGAAAAAATTTAAATTTTATAAATAATAAAATAGTTATGATAAAATTACTACGATATTAATTTATGGCATTGTTTTTGAAAAGATTATTTATTTGCTATAAAAAATATGCTATAATATTAAATAAACTAAATAACATTTTCCAATAAATATATGATTCATCCTATGAATTTTAATCTAATTGATTATTTTTACCAAACATATATATTAAATTTAATCCATTTTATTTGGGTTTGGAGAAATAAATTAATGAAAAAATATAGTTTTCATATTATTATAGTCAATGCATCATTTGACAAATATTTATTTCCCTATAAAATTTAGCCATATTGTAGATAATGAGAATTATAATTTATTGTTAATATTATTCATTATATGTTAACTAAGGGGGAATATTTATGTATATCACAATGAATCTAGGTAGAAGGGAAGTGGTTTTTAATGATAGTCATATAAAAATCTATATCTAAACATGATAAAAGTATACATATTTCTATACTAGTATAGAAAAATTGATTATAATTATTTTTATAGATTAAATAAATACCTAGAGTAATTTATTTTTAATTTTATTATTAATAATTGTTGATATTTCCCACTATATCACCTAACATTTTGATTCTATGTTTTTTTAATGAAAATTTTAAATATATAAATTTAAATTTTTGTCATTTTTAATATACTCACCTTCTATATTGATGTATTTCCATGACCCCCTCAACACATTATGTACCCCTCTTTGGCTGGTAATGTGACAAGGGAGATAGTGATCCCCCGAGTCTGACCTCCATTAGCCCTTAGGTTGGTAACATGCATCGAGGGAATAGTAAACACACAAAAGTTAGGTATTTCCCTTTAAGAGAACACATGCAGAAAATAGAGATAAGACATACACAAAAAACTCCAACTCGAACAGAAATATAAAACAAAACCCAAGTACACTTATATAACTTCATGAAGAACTACTACTATGGAATGGTACAACTGCAAGTACGAAAAAAATGTATAAATATCAGCAACCATGAATCCCGGTCAACTCCTACAAACCCAAGCTTATAGTAACTATCCAGATCTCCAACCTACTCCATGTGACTTGAAAGACACTTTATATATGAAATAGGAGAGTATAATATTATATTCAAAAGCATCCTATTAGGAACCTCGCTTGGAATAATAATAAATTCATGCTAAAGTACATTGAACAACAAGTAAAACTAACTCATCACCGAAATAGGTATACTATGTTCCCAGCCTCACCATGGATACTCTCACCAAGTATCGCATAAGTGCATATATAATATAATAAATAATATCAATATTACCCCACTACTACTTCCCCATTGGTTTTCCTCTTTCCCCTAACATCGCATATCCAAAACATCTCTCTCAAAAATGGTTTTCCCCCAAACAACTAGGTGAAGAACCACAACATGCCCCTCAGGTTGTATAACCACCATGTCTATGTAACCAATGTAACCAGTTAGTTTCAAGGAGCCCCCACAAGCTCGCTTAACGTGTATCATTAGCCGGGTGTTAAACCTCAACCCATTATAGCCAATACATTGAGTAAGGATCCTCATGTCATCACAACCTATACACATTATAGATATAGTAGTCCATAGGAAACTATATCCCGAATATTTGTGCATGAATAAACACAAGTCATTAGAACACTCTACACACATATATGGGAAAAACTAACAACTTCCCTCCTAGCACATGTTACTACCAAGAGAAGAGAGTGGGGCTAAAGGGGGTAGTCAGTCATTCATCCACCCACCAGAATGATGGGGAAAACAACACCCCCGAGGGCTAAAAATACATGGAGTGTTAGTTTCCCTAACTGATGGGGTGGAGTAGCATACAAAAACAAAAAATTACATAATATAACATATCTCACAACCACACTATGGGCATAACCTGGCCTTAGACTCAACTACATCTAACTTTTCTCAGAATACAAGATTCTACTTCTAAGACAATGTAATCTATATGCACACAAACTTTTATATATCTTCATTGGATTAAATTTTCCATTTTTATTAGTTTCACATTACCTTAATTATTTCAATAAACACTAATTAACTGTTAATGATTATATTTCCTCAGAATCACTCCCAAATTCCATTGCTCCTTTAAATTGAATCCTTCATATTGCATTCTATTAATCTCTAACCCCGTGTATTAACATCATTTATCCAATAATTTTTTAACATAATTATTACATTACAATAATCTCAAGCATTTTATAAAAACATTCTAATCAACTACAAACAAGTTTGATCAACTCGATTTGTAGATAAACTACCCATAATGTTTTTTCCACCTATAGGAATAGCATAGACCCATCCTCACTCGAGAAGGTAAACACAAAAAGAACATGGAATACCCCATGTGTCATAACCAATTTTATAAATATGGTAAGCTAGAACAACTGCCCTAAGAATTGGTTAAATTAATGTAGATAAACAACAAAAAAAGAATCAGAAGGCTTCCAATCAATCAAATCCATCCCATTTCATCATATCCAGTTTCCTCCCCGACACACACATGCAGAAACCGATGCATCTCCCCACTCTAGGTGTCAACAGCTACCACATCAAATGGGCCTCTCTAGTCCCACATATAACAATATCCATCAAGTCTCACATCAGAACACAAACAGTAGGAAAAAATATCATATCATCTGAGCTCAAAGGCACTTAAACAAGGAAGAGTGTAATAGAGAACCCTAAGAGGAATTATCTTTTATTAGACAACAATTTCATTTATCCATCTTGAATTAACTGATCTATTAATAGTAGGTTCCAAATACGGGTAACATAAATAGAAAGCTATCATAGTTATTATAAATATATTAAACAAGCTTACTACATCAATTTTATTAACATTAAATTACAAAAACAACAACTGTATTCATTTACATGCCTCTTTATCTTTGATAAATAATTAAAATTAATCCCAGATTAATTTCTTTACCAATTTCCATTAATAATGACATGCTAAACACAACTATCATAGATATAACACTATCAAGAAAAATAGGAGGCAATAACATACGATCGATGGCAATTAATTTATCTGGTTAAAATGTATATTTTTTTAATTACACTATGGTCTAATGGTTAAATAATTATAAATATATGAATGCACATAAAATAATAGAGAAGTAATGAATCCTCGTCCTCAAAAAGTTCATGATGTTTATTATATGAGAACGATCCACACAATGGATTATGACCTCCTCCCTCATGACTACAACATCCACCCGAGGATGCCACGACCTGACCACACCAACCAAAACCCATGAAAACTCCATTAGATTATCAAGATCACATTTCATAAAATGAAATTGCGAACAAATGGGAAAAGGGTTGAAGAAATCATAATAATAGAGGTATATCATAACTTTTATTGATGAGGGATCAAAATTTGTTGCTTGCACCAAGATAGGGTATGTGCATGCAGAAGGAAGAAACATCAAGGAGAAATGATCCAAGGATTAATGTATGCTCATACTGCTCCAGTTGGTATAAGGAATGGTTCGAGACTCTCGCACCCAGGAACATGATGGTACAAAAATGGAGGAAGATATATCATCCCTTTAAAAGATATAACGTAGAAGTGAATAGCATTAAGGAACATGGTATGACTATGTAAATGCATCATAATCCAAAAGAAAATTAATATAGGATTTATGGGATTTGAATCGGCCTTAAATACCGTAAAACAATGCCTTAAATTCATTTTATGTCAAATCAAATGTCAAAGAGGAAAAATATTAGAATGATAGAAACATTGTACACCTACTGATCCTAGAAACATTTTACACGTTCCAAGAAACCTTGTACACATACTGATACTGAAAACCCTATACACCTACCAATCATAGAATAAAAATACATGATCCTGTAGGCACTGAACATCTACCAATCCAGAAGCACTGTATACCTACTGATCTGGGAATAATTGTGAAGCTACTGATCCTCAAAACACTATAAACTATTCTGGAAACATTGTACATGGTCAAGGAAACATTGTTCATAAAATGTCTCACCGATGGAGTTTTTCACATCGGTCTCACTAGAGGGAAACACTACTCACAATCATTGAAACACAACTCATATAATGTCTCACCATGGGAACTATTCACATTGGTCTCACTGATGGAACTGCGCACAGAATTGGAAATTAGGAAATGTGTTTGTGGTTAGTCACCTTGACCTCCCAGAATGCCTTAAATAGCAAATTTTAGCAGTGAAATAGGATATAGAGGTTTGGTACATTACATAAGATATCTCTTCAAACCATCTAATCATTTATAATCTATAACTAGCCAAGATATAAAGGGATCTAAACAACCACCTACCAAGATACCTATCAAAGTGAACAAGCCTCAAAAAGAAACAAAAGAAATATATCTCGTAAGCACTAATGGTATCCCATCACCAATGAACATTTTTACATGAATAGTTAAAAATCAAAAAACTCGAGGTACGGAGAACATATCTCTAACTCAAGTTCCCATGTAAACTCCTCCACACCTCAATGTCGCCATTAGAAATGACGCAATGGTATAGAATGCCAACACAACACCTTGTCATTATGTTCTTGGATCTCCATAGGCCGATCCTCAAAACTATACTTATCATCAACATCGATCTTTCTCTATTCGATGATGTGAGATTCATCATGATGATAATGTCAGTGATATAACATAAGAAAAACATTGTGTATCTGGATCATCTGCAGGGGAAGTGCTACATGATTTAGTATAACTCCAATATGAGCCAACACCACCAAAAGCCCAACAAACCGGGGAGAAAACATACTACCATGACCAAACATTCACTGCCCATAATGGGTATTAAACTTCAAAAACATGTGATCCCCAACATTAAACTCCAAATTTCTCCTCTTTTTATCTAAATATTATTTTTGATGATCTTGTGCTATCTTCATCCACTCATGAACCACATAAACCATCTCTATCATATTCTACACTAGTTTCATTCTGAAAATTGTTGACTCTCCTACCCTAGTCAATCACAACAGAGAATGGAATGGTCGACCATACAAGGCTTCAAACATCACCACACTAATGGTGGAGTGAAAACTATTTTCTAAGAGAACTCCACTAAGGGCCAGTGCTTCATCCACGAACCTCCAAAATCCAGGACACAGGAGCACAAAATGTATTCATGATTTTAGATTGTCTACTCTGTCTGACCTTCTATATGTGGATGCAAAGTAACTCTATGGAAAACCTGAGAACCAAAATAATGATGGAGACCTCTCTACACCCTATAAGTCAGACAAGGATCTCGATCAGAAATGATCATCATCAGGAATCAATGGAGTCTCACAACCTCATCAAGATACTACCATGACAAAACATCCACTGGGACCGACTCCTTAATCACTATAATGTGGGATTATTTTATTAAAAAATCCACTACAACCCAAATAGAGTCATGTCTTCCCCAATATCGAGGTAAACTAGTAACAAATTACATTGAGATGTCCCCCTTCTCAAATGAGCAATATAAATAAAATGGAGAAACACACATAGAATTTGGTGCTCAGCCTTCACCTTCTGGATGACCAAACATCATGACAAAAACATTGAAACTAGAGGCATAAGCCTAGGACACCAAAACCAAATCTTTATGCCTCAGTACATCTTTTTCACAATAGGATTCACCGTTAAATGAGAACTATGGAACTCTCTTAGAATTGTCTCACACATCACCAATGCAAAAAATAGCCTTTCTTTATACAACACTTAGTGTTGTTCATCCACATACCAACCATCATGGCCCTCTCCACCAACAACCCATTCTCTATAGACCTCCCATCTAGATCTCCCAATTAGGACTCTTCCACATGTTACCTCATTGATGACATCGCATTCATATGAAAAAGACATCCTCTGCCGACCAAATTCCCCCATATCAAAATTTAATACTGAAATATCTTCAATCACACTCCAATAATCACCAGATTAAACCACTGCATCACCACACGACATTTTAAATTGTGCATCAGCTAAAACATTACCCTTTCTGTTGGTATATGATATATCAAAATAGTATTCCTATATGAACTCAATCCATAGATGCTTTTACAAGTTCAAGTCACACTGGAAAAAACATAACTCAGCCTCATATGATCAGTGAAATACACAAAGTGATCCCAAATATGATAATGCCTCCAAAATAATAGAGAAAAAACTACATATACGACAACTTGATCACGGGTGGAATAGTTATGATCGTGGGGATGTAACTACTGATACCTATAAGAAACAGCTTATCTCAACGACATCAAAACACAACCTTACCCCAGTTGTGAAGCATAACATAAAAAATAAATCTAAAGTCACTCTCGTAGAAGAATAAAACTTGAAAAATAACCAACATCTCATTTAGATACTCCACACTTTCCTAACATGGACCATGCCACACGAGCACCTGATCATTCATGGTAATTGTTGTCATAGGATTTGTAACCTGAGAGATTTAGATACGAACCTCCCATAGTAGCATTTGAGGCCAAGGAATCTTCACACAGTTTCCACCATCATGGGTGATTCCCAAGACACAATTTCTTAAATATTTGATGGATCCACATCTACTACCTATTGGGACACCGCATCCCCTATGAAACATACTTCTCTATCCCAAAAATCACACTTTGGAAACATCCCAAACAGATGATTTTGACGATGAACTCCTAAAACGGCATGAATATTCTCTGCATTCTCCTCCTCAGATGTAGTGTACAAAAGTATATCATTGATGAAAACCATGAAAAAATTATATAGGAACTCATGGGACACAATGTTTATCAATCCCATGAACACATATAGATCATTCTTCACACCAAATGACTTTACAAAGAACTTGTAATACCCATAATGACGGCTGAATGTAGTCTTTAGGGTATCC
The DNA here is from genome assembly GCA_963277665.1 of Viscum album. Taxonomy (NCBI): domain Eukaryota; kingdom Viridiplantae; phylum Streptophyta; class Magnoliopsida; order Santalales; family Viscaceae; genus Viscum; species Viscum album. Next base: position 61,109,744 of record OY728165.1, on the reverse strand, counting down.
TAATCCTTCACATGCATCTGTTGATATTATAAAAAATATAAAATCTTTGAGTACTAACTTTCACCCTTCATTTTAATGAATACAACATCAATCCGTGGAAGAGGATAGTGATTATTTACTTTCACATTGTTTAAGAGATGATAATTAATACACAACCACAAACTACCATCAACCCTCTTCAAAAAAACGAACCAGTGCACCCCACAATGACAAACCCGGCCGAACAAAACCACATTTTAATAGACCATCAATATGTATACATATCACCCTTAACATACAAGGGTCTGTACTATATAGAGACATATAGATTGGAGACTCACCTAGTTATAGCTCGATCCCAAACTAAATCTCTCATTGAGGGTGTAATGCTACAACCTCTTCTAGAAAAAAATCATGAAACTATTCTTCCACCAAAGGAATCTCCACCTAATAAACCTCAGATGATCTCAGAATCATATCATCCATAAAGGATGATAAGGATGGAACACACCTCTGACCCATCCAATGGACTCACCCGACATCAAACACTGCTTCCTCTCCATCTACGTCAAAGAACACCACCTACCTCTTGATGAAATCCGCGTTATCTTGCATTGAATACAAACAATCCATGACGAGGATAGAATCATATGGTTGTAACTATAATCATCGGATGTTTCCCAACGAGATGTGATGCCCAAGAACTAGCTCAGAGTCTTTACATATTTAAAAAAAGTCATCCCAAACTCTATCTTCTATAGTCAACACCATGGGCACTAGGAGCCTTCCTACCTCAAGTCCCAAAGCATGTAATAGGGTACATGATATGAAACAGTGTGAAGATCCTAGTCAATAATGGCATAAACCCATGTATAAAATAAGAAATGGGTACCTCAAACAATGTCTATCTTGCCTGATGCTGGCAACACTGAAGAAAGATGCTGACCACGACCAACACCAATACCTCTCTAACCCTAATAAATAACCCCACCACAACCGTGATCTACTCTCTATGGATGGGTATAATAATTGGAATGTCCACTCCCTACCCCATCTTCACTCTACTGATCCAAACCTGGTGAAACCTAGTACTACTGCCTCAGTTGGAACTACCTCAACGAGGGAACCTGGAGCAGATCACCAGGTGCATGATGGATTCTTTGAGTAGTCAGACAAACTCACTACTGATGACCTATTCCTCCATAATAAGAAAATGTGACTGATCCCAGAGAATAGTCCTGATATATGGTTCCCCAGGAGAATTGATAAGCTGAGGGATGGTACCTACCACTAGCCAAAAACAAACTCTTCTCCCCTAAATCTAGGATCCCAAGACCATAGCTCTATATAGTGAGGAATCATGATGACTCCCTTATCGTGATGACCCAATTCTAGACAATGTCATCTTGATGACCTATTCCCTTACTAGAACCTCAAGTTATGTCTTCAATATAAACGTTGTTACCTGGCGCTGGATCTTTGGCTGAAAAGCTTCATTGAAATGTCTCTCCATGGCCTCCTCATTTAGAAACATGTCATAATAATATTGTAAAATGTTCTTGAAATTGATTCCGAACTATCCCACACTATAGCTCCCCTGTCGAAGGGTATGATGATCCAGGTGACTGGATCCCTTCATTGTCAAATAATGATATTCAACTCTAAACATGTCTCAAAAATCCTCCCATGAGATCGCCGACTCATCACAATCCATATAGAACAAGAGCCACCACTACCATGCTTCTCCAATCATCATCATCACAACCAAATTCAACCAGTGCTACTTCCGAGCACAAATCAAATTGACTCCTATCTCAACCACCTCCAACTAGTCTTCCATGAATGCATCTGAAATGGACCCCCCATACATTTGTAGATTCTGGCACTGAAACTCATGGAGTTTCCACCTCCATGTGTCATCATTATCAACCACTGCCTATGTATATTTTTCTAGAACAACCTGCTGGACACCTTCTGAACGAACCTAATTAGGATGTCGACCCAGAGCCATGCTTGTAAAATAAAAAACATATAGAGAACCTAGACTAGGAATATAGAATAATCAACATTAATTAATTAACTGTTTTCTTTTATTCATTTCATGTTATCATATACCATGGTATTCCCATTAAAAATGAGAAACAGATAAGAATGTTCCATGATCCATTCTCGATCTTCTACTTTGGAACTAGAATCAACTCATTTAGTATCCATTGTAAACATAATGGTCCATGCATAAAATCACCGAGGGCCCTAAATTCCTATGTATCATCTGGTCTATAGTGTTTACATAGTATTCAAAACTTTACCGACACCATTTTCATACCAACCCATGCATACTCACATGTCCATAACACCAAAATCCATCCTATTCCTCATCCAGATGCTCTGATACTACTCTATCATGATCCCCTCCCCACAAGAAATACCCCTCATGGGCCAACACTTTGAGAAGGGAGATAGTGACCCCCTGAGTCCCTCTTATAGTAGGCCCCTAGTTGGCGACTTTCCCCATGAGGATAGTAAACACACAAATGGGAGGCACTACCCTATAATAGAAAACATCCAGAATAGATAGATATGAAAGACACTAACCAATTCTAACTCAGACTGAAATATATATGAAAACACATGTACAAATAAGTAATTTCATGACAAACTACAACAACTGGATTAAAAAATAGCAAGTACCAAAGGAAAGTAAAAAAATAAAAACAACCATGAATCTCGAATGACTCCGGCAACCCAACTAGTTGTAATAATCCTGATCTCAAACCTGATCTTAGTGAACTATAAAAATATTTTAAATATAATTAGGGTGACTATAAAAGTTTACTCAGTAGAATCCTTTATAGAGTCTCTTTCGAAATATTAATGAAAGTATGATAAATTATATTGTACAATAAGTGAAACTAACTAATCATATAAATAAGTATTCTATGTTCCTAGCCACACCATGATTACTCACACCAAGAATCAGATACCAAATAATATAATATAATAATAAATATCAAGGGTACCTCACTAATAATTCCCCACAGGTTTTCCACTTTTCCCAAATATTGTGTGTCCTATGTATCTCTCTCCAAAAAATGTATCCCCAAAAAAACCTTGGAAAATCACTACAAAATGATCCTCATTAAATATAACCACCAAATCCCTATATCCAAATTAACCAGTTAGTTTCTAAGAACCACTACAGCTCGCATAACATGTATCATACATCAGGTATTAATCCACAAGATATTATAGACCATACACCGTGTAATGATTCTCAAGAAATCATAGCCTATACATGTTACACCTATTGTAGTCTATAGAAAACAATATCCATAATATAGGTGTGTGAATAATCAAAATCCATTACATACCTCTTCATACATATATGGGGAAAAGTAACAACTTTTCATACAAGTACAAATAAATAAAATGATAAGCGAACGGGGCAAAATGGGGCAGTTATTCATTCATCCTCACATAAGAATTTTGGGAAAAACACCCTCCATCACCAGTGCTCAGAATCCCTAGGGTGTCAGTTTCCCTTACTGATGGGGTAGAGTAGTGTATAAAAACACAAAATTAATGAATATAATATATCTCACAACAACACAATCTGTATATCATAATCTTAGACTAAACTACCAGAAATGTCTATCAGACTCCATGTAGCTACTTCTAAGTCTAATTATCCGATAAGGACACAACCATTTAATGAGTTTCATTAGGTTACATTATCCCTTTGATTAGTTTCACTTTACTTTAATTAATTATTTAAATACTAATTAATATTTTACATTTATTTTTTATTATAATCACATCCAAATTCTATTGTTCGATTAAATTGAATCCTCGGGATTTCATCACAGCAAGCTCCAACCCTATAGGTTAAAATCATTCTTTCAATAATTTCTTAAAATCATTTTTAATTTCTCATATTATCATGAATTCAATAAAAAAATTCTAATCTACAAAACACAAAGGTGCTTAAAACGGTGGGTAGATAAACAACTTATCATGCCTGTGCCACCTATAGTAAAATAATTGGCCAATAATCCCTCAAAAAGGTACACATCTAAAGAACATGGAATACCTTGCATGTCTTTTCCACATTTGGAAGGAGGGTAAAAAAGACCAGCAACCTTGAGTAGTCAAAAAATTAATGTAGATAAACAATCATCAACAACTATCTATTATCAAAACATTCACATCCAACCCATTTCATAATCTCTAGTGTCCTCCCCAGCACCCACATATATAAATTGTTGCATCTCTCCACTCTATGAATCACTCGCTACCACAACCAATGGGCCTCCCAACCCCCTCAAATCACAACAGCCAAATAGTCAAAATTCACAACAATAGTAGTAGGAAGACAAAAATCACATCAACTGGGATATTGTCCCCTAAACAAGGAATAATGTAACTTAGAATCTATGAGGAATTACCTTTTACCAAAAAACATATTCTTTAATCCATATTGAATCAACCGGTTTATTAATAATATGTTCCAACTATGGAAAAACTAATTATAAAGCTGACATAGTTTCCAACAATTGATTTCACTTTCTTACTACATCAATTGTATTTACGTCAAATTACAACAATAAAATAAGATTCATTCACTTGACTATTTATATGTGAAAAATAATTAAAATTAATCTCAATTTACAATCATTACCAATTTTCATCAATAATGAAATGATAAAAAATGAAATAATAGATATCACACTATCTAGCATAACAAGAGGCAATAACAAACGATCAATACTAATTTATTTATCTAGTTTAAATATTTATTATGAAAATACCATTCTCGTCAAGTGGTTAAATCATGATAACTCTATATATGCACATAAATTAATAGATAATAAACGAATCCCCTACCCCACACAATTCTTTACGTTCTTTATATGAGAATGATCTACACAATAGATTATGATCTCCTCCCCCGTGACAACTGCATCGACACCAGGACTCCACGGCACCACCACACCAACCAAAACCCTAGAAATCATCATTAGAAAATGGAGATCACATGTCATAACATGGAAAATATATAACATGGTAAAAAGGGCAATGAAAAAAAATTAGAGTTAGATCATACATTCTATCAATGACAGATCGATAGTTGCTTCTTGCACCAAAACATGGGGTGCACATGCAGTAGATAGAAATTAAGGGGATTTGATCCAACGATTAATGTTCAACCATGATACTCCTATGGGAAGAAGGAACGATTCGAGTATCTTTCACCAGGGAATGATATCTCATCTCTTTAGAAGATTTAACTGAGGGGCAATTTATAATATACTTTATTTTCCATTAAAATAGGACAACATTAAACCAAACAGTTAGACCAAGTAATAGAATTTCAATCATTAAGAAAATTATTATAGGAGGTTTGGGCTTTAAATCGGCCATAAATCCGTTAATACAAGGTATTTAATTCATTTTACATCAATGAAAAAATCAAAGGGGTGAAACTATATAAAAATCTAAACACTGTACACCTTGGGATTCTAGAAACAGTGTACACCTAACAATCCGAGAAACAATGTACATTATTATAGAAGTACTATACCTGATCTTAGATACCTTTTTCATAGAATGTCTATCTAATGGAATTGTTCTAATCAGTCTCACCAATGGGAGACACAGTACATGATCCAAGAATCATTCTTCACAGAATGTATCACTGATGGAACTATTCGCATTAGTCTCACTGATGGAACTGTTCACATTATTCTCACTGATGGAACTGTTCAAATCTATCTCACCAGTGGAACTATGAATTGATTTGGAAAATTGGAAAAGTATTGTGGGTATGTAACCTTGACCTCCCCAAACAACTCAAAAAAAATTCCTGAAAAGTAATGTTCCATAGAGAATTAATTAATATACACATGTAGATATGAAATATGAGTAGATGATTTTATGGAATTTTCTAAATGAAATATTAAAAACATGGACTTGATTTCATTTATATTTGTGAAGTGTTTGAATATGAGGGATCTAAATTCCAAAGAAATAATGGATCCTATCATTTGATATGATTTTAGTCAAAATTATACATTTTTGTCATTTCATGGTAAATTTACATAATATTAAACATCATATGTTGATTAAAAAATTCATAATGTGATAGAGGATCGTATTGAATAATTAATTCCGCACAGAGGTGTTGAAATTGTACAAAAACTAATAAATGATTGTATGGATATTGTGAAAACCCATTATTCATTGTCAGTAGTAAATATATAGTGTTATTTTTAGACATGATTTTATTTAACATTAAATAAATAAATTTGTGGTGTGATAAAGGATTCTAAATCTTGATTGATAATTTAAAAGATTTACTTCTAGAGGGAAATAGTCCTCTGGAATCAAATTATATGGGGAATAAAATATTTTACCCAATATTATTGGGGCATAAAAAGATATATGATTACCTTAATTATTTTGTGTTGTATTTGATAGAATATGAATAATAATAAAATGAACTCCATTTAGTATATCAAGGTATAAGATGGATGAAGAATCAAATTCATATTAATTCTTAGGCAGTTGTATCTAACCTCAAACTAAATGAAATTGGTATTATCTAATAACTCCATCCAATAATTATTCAATATAATTCTAATATTTTAACTCTGATTAATTCTTAGGTACCTAAATCAATGAACCTGCTAATGAAATTTGGGGACTATCAAATAATTCCTCATTTAAAGCTTATGTCTGAAAATTCAATTTATTTAAAAAGGTTATGATATAATTCAAGTGATCTATCTCTGATGGTAACTTACATCACTTAATGATTCACAATAGTGGATTATGTTTCATACTCAATTTCCTGATTTTGTAGGTGATGTTAAAAATATCATAATAGAATTTCGTACTGATGCAATAAATCCATATTAGAGCCTTAGTCACCAACATATTTAATGGCCAATTTATATTGTAGTTAAAGCATTCCCCCACTTATATGTATGATAAAATTATTTTTAATGATGGCATCAATGACTTCTAGATGAAAATATTTAGGAGATGATTTTGTTGTGTCTCTATCACCATTTATTGATGATATGATACCCTTATGGTATACATGTGTTTATGTTTTTGATGCATACATGATTGTGTATTTTTTTTGCATCCTATGATAATATCCACAACAAATACTTTTTTATATTTGGAAACACATATCGATACAATGTTAAGTGACATAAATCATGTCCAATTTGTGAAGATGGGAATACATATTATCAATTTATCAATGAAATTATATTGTATACATGGGACGTAAAGTATATTTTTGAATTTATTATTCCTATAATTGATTTTAAAAGGAATTTAATGGTAGATAGGAATACAATTATGCACCCAAAACATTATCATATGAATACTATTATGATAGATTAGAAAATATTGACTCATCATTTAGAAATAATTATGCTGTGCTATTCAACAAATTATCTTGATGGAATTTTCCCCCTTTTAGAATTACCATATCATATATTTTTACACATTGACAATAAAAAGGATGTGATGAATTTTGACAAGAAAAAATGGGATAGTTTGAATGGAAATTTTTTATACATAAAAGGAATGAAAAAATATGGATTGAATTATAGATATTACTTTATATAAATGAAAATATGTCTGGATTTTTCTCTAACAATGATGGGTAACTGAACATATTTATACCTCCCTAGTCACATATTATGTAAGAATGAAAAGATAATTTTTTCTTAGTATCTATATGGTATTAATGTACCCATTTGATATTATTCAAATCTTGTGAATTTTTTGTCATTAAAGGATCATAAACTATTTGTTATGAAATCAAAATACATTTATGTATTGACAAAACAATTTTAGTCAGTCTCACTATTTGGTATATTACCAACCACTATAAAAAATTCTATCATCATGTTGTTTTATTTTTTTATATCCATTCTTGTCAAATTATTAGATCAATATTTATTAAATTTATTAATAATGAAAGTGATATTTTATTTTTTCAACAATATATGTATTTCTTAAATATGTTTTTTTATATAATTATTCATCTGGAGGTTCGTTTTCTGTTTGAGATAATAATATATGGGTTGTTTATTGACGATTGATTTATCCATTTGAGAGATGTATAAAATTATTCAAGGGATTTGATTAAAATAGTTATCAAAGAGAGGCTTATTTGGTTAATATAATATGTATTAGAAGAGGTGGTTTAGTTAAATGATGGTAATGTTTATGAATTAGAGCACATTGGTCTCCCCACATCTTGGAATATGATATTAGATAGTGAAACTATATATATTCACGGATTAAATTTAAATATAATTCCATGTGGTGAATTTATATTGGAACATTTATACATTTTTAATGACGTAGATGTGGCTAATCCTATATATAATCAAATATTACTAAAATAAATACAATATATCTAAAAATAAATGAAATTTTATATATGATTGAGCCTAAAATACATTTTTTAAATTGTTTATAGAGAAATTAAAACTTCATATATTTTCAATAGAAATACTGAAATGGTTGGTAGGGGACCATCTATTAATGTGATCAGTTGGTCTATTTTTTTCAATTGGTAGCCATTTTACAAAAAACAATATTGATGACAATAGTAATGTTCAAAATATTTTTTTAATGGTTGTCGTTGAATCGCTGAATTTTTCATCTGAAAAAGATAAAACCTCAATTTCTACTTCCATGACATATTTTGGAGTCCGTAAACACTAATAAAAAAATTATTATAACATATTTTTAATCATAATGTTTGTGTGTAATTGGTTTTCTAATAATAGTGGTGTGAGACATGATGAATATGAGTTTCAACTGGATGATTTATAAATTTTTAATTGCAATGAAGGACCATTTATCATAGTGACACATGAAATGAAGATATTTTACCTTATTGAACCATCGAATGATTAGTGGTCTATCTATTGGAAATGTAAAATAATCTATTTTTAAGATGAGGATGGAGATGATTTTATTGGTCTGTATGATTTTTATTCATCTCTTAAATAAATTCTAGATGATAAAAATGTCTAGAATGACGAAATAGTAAATGATGTATGAAATGATCATGATGAATTGAGATGAAAAAAAACACTAACCTCAATGTAAAGACCCGTAAAATTCAAGGAAATATTTTTTCTTAACTTTCTTTGGAATTTTACAAGAACTCAGTTTCTGACGGCACATGATTCCGAGGCCCGGTGTGCCCGGAATTAATTTCCGAAGTTTGTCTCGGGTACGTTCAGTGAATGAACGAGCGAGTTTTTCTAACTTTTGAACCGGTGCATAGAATCGAATTCTGAGGGAACCGATTAAATATCAGCGCTGATATTTGCTTAGAAACGCCATTTTCGGGGTTGCGTTAGCTCGGGTGTAGTTTTTAATTTTTGGGGTTAGGTTAAAAAATAAAATAAAGTGGTGCGACAACTTTATTTTATTTCACTTAAGACACTTAAAGCCACTTAAAGCAACATAAGCTAAGTTTAAGAAGATATGGTGGAACTAAAAATATCCTACCCTCTTGGTAGGATATTTGTGAGGTGGGCCCGCACGAGCCCCACCGTTTCTTTTCCTCTAAGTAACGCACCCACAAACCCCCTCTTTAATGAAAGTCAACTGGTGCATTTTATTAAATTCTTAACGCCCCTATTAATTGGGAAGTTAAGTCGTTACCATTAATTCCTAGAATTAATGGTTTGTTTCTTAACTTTGTTTTTTCGTTTGTTGGCATAAGAATAAAATAATACCAACTCATGTTTTTCTTGGGTGTGGCTTGTTGAGAGTATTTGGAGAAACTCTATCTTCATCCTCCTTCACGAAGAACGCGAAGAACGTGAAGAACGTGAAAAACGCATCGTCGCCGATGAAGAACACCAACCTTCGACGAAAGGTGACGAAGAATTACGAACCCTCGGAGATCGATGATGTGACGCCTTGTATCGCGACACCGACGATTCACCTTCTGCAACGCTTCTTCCGCGACGTTCCTTCCCCGCGACAATCCTCGATCAACAACTGATTGAGGTAGGGGAATGCGGTTATTTTAATTTATTCTTCCTTTGTGGATTATATCCTTAAGATGGGTTTAATTGGTGCAATTAATCTTTTGTGTTTTTAACCCTTGGAGATCGTCGATGTGACGCCGTGTACCGCGATGACAGCGACGCCCCTTCCGTGACGCGACGATTATCTCCTTCCACGACGGTCAATTCCGCGACAAACTCACGTCTGCAACATTGAGGTAGGGTTTGATTCTTTTAAATCTTTGTGATTTATACCTGTGGAGTGTGAATAAATTTTTTTTGTGAGTCTTTTAAAACCGCTAACACGGTGGGTGTGGACTAACGAACAAGTCCGAACCCACTGCCCCTTTCGTTCTTCGTGTGCGAAACGGCGGACGTTGACAAAACAAGTCGCACTGGAAATGAGAGGTCCTCTCAGTGAAGGAAGGACCCCGGGAGGGCCTTTGGCGAAGACGGCGTGAAATTCCAACCACCGGAACTCATCTGGTGGTCCGCGTAGCAGCCCGGCGGCGTGCCTCGCCGGCACGGCGGCACGAGGCGGCGGCGCCCGGCGCGCCGCCGGAAGGAACCGTCGCGGATGAAGGCACGACGACAGCACGCGGTCCCAAGACCGCGCGGGACCGGAGGGGAATGGGACACGACATCCCGGCCACGTCCACTGCCAAGGGCGTCCCCACACGGGGCCGCGGTTTCCTCCCGCGGGGGCAGCACGACCCCCGCTCCGCTCGGCCGTAATCGGCCGAGCCGACCCGCCGGGCGACCGGGCCACGCTCGCGCCGGCCGGGCCGTGTCGCGCCCAGGCCGGACCGGGCCACCCCGGTCGGGCCGGGTGATGCCATCCGGGGTGGACCCGGACCCAGGTCGGGTCAACTCGGTTCTGGTCGACCCATGGGGGTTGGGCCGGGTTGGTCCGGGCCCAGACCCCCCGTTTTCGGACCTTTTCGGTCTTTTGCTCATTACATGAGCTACGAGCCTCCGATCGATGCACCGTCAGCGGCGATGTGATCCTTGGAATGATAATGTAGTTTCGGTATATCGCACTCATGGTATCGGAGTACATTGGGTTCGGCCGGGTTGGTTCGTACACGAAACCAACAGGGCCCTTGGAGTGGAAACGCTCATAACGTGAGGTCCGGACGACTGATTGACGTGCCATCGACTTTGTTGGATTACTATTGATGAGTCTGGATTTTTGGATTACTACTCTTGAGGTTTGGATGTGGTCAGAGTGCGGTTGGGTTGGTTCACTCACGAAACCAACTGGGCCTTAGAACGAAAAGGCCAATAACTCACAGACCGGGCGTCCGATTGACGCGCCGTCTGTCTCGTTGATTTCCTCATGATGATATGGAACTATTGGAATACTTCTATTGAGTTTTAGATGCAGTTGGATAGTGGCCAGGTTGGATTGCACCCGAAATCCAACCGAGCCCCTGGGTTGTACTTGAGCTCGGGTGTTGGAGCCGAACGAGAATTGATGACTTAGGTATATGTGTGGGCATATACCTAAGCAGTGTTGAATGTTCCTTCGTGGTTGTATCTTTCATTTTTGGATTCTCTTTTGTGGATTCTAGGAGACCTTCGGGGGTCTCGGGGTCCCTACTGAGTAGCTTATACTCACCCCTGCATGGGCTATGCCTGCACTACATTGTGTTGGTTGCAGATGATAGACAGTGATGATCGTGGTTGAGGCTTGCGGAGCAGGACAATACCTGGAGGTGGACCACAGGGCGGGACGTTCTCGGAGTGGACGGCTGGACCCGAGGAGCTGTGGAGGCTATCTGTACTCACCCTTCAGGTGGGAATTCTAGTGGACAACTCGACGTTGTGCCTTTACTTTCAGTTGTTGTTTTCCCTGTCCAGTTGTACTTTACTTTTAGTATGGGTTTGTATTCTGGCCCACTTACCTTTCTGCACTTACTTTGTATCATCTTTTACTTAGTGTTTACTTCTAGTACTTTCGTTCTCTGTGGTGTTTTTTTTATTTTACAAAGGAAATGCCTTCCATTTTTACCGGGATTTACGCCTTAGTTCTAGTCTCCATCCCATGGCCTATGGAAGGCGGGCTTGGGGTAGTCATAGCATGGGCCCTGAGGATGGGTCATGACAAATTGGTATCAGAGGAGTTCGGTTCTACCGCATAACTTTGGACTCTGATCTTTCTCTATGTGATGCAATAGTGTTAAGCGTATTGGGTGTGGTTATCAGTTCAAGGAGTCCATTGTTGGTGTGGCGGCCGACGTATCCGTACACCAGGACCCTGACTTCTGATTTCTGACTTAATGCTCGAAAATATTGATTGCTTGTGTGTTTCATGTTTTCTTTGTGTTTACATTGTGTCAGCTCACCAGGTATACTGTTATGACCGTGGCGCACCTGTTTCTTTTCACGATAGCCCCACGACGGCAGCCAGCTAGGGTTCCGAGAGTTTTACGTGATGACAACCCCCCGAGGGACGAGGCCTCGGTACTGGGCCCTTTGACAGCTGAGGCACTTTCCGTACCTCCTCCCGCCGAGCCACCGATGCTACCATCCCCAGCCACTGACGATGAACGTCGCCTTAGTGCACTACCCGAGTTTCAGCGCCAGCGACCGCCGAGGTTCTACCGGGAGATGGAACCCCAGGCAGTCGAGGACTAGCTGAAGGCAGTTGTACAGGTTTTTAGGTTAGTGAGGACACCAAAAGACCTCATGGTGATCCTCACAGCGAGCCTACTGCATGTGATAGCAGGAATATGGTGGAGCTTGATGCTCCAGGTGCACGATGAGGCATATCTTCTCTAGACGGACTTTGAGAGCCTCTTCTACTCGGAGTTCGTCCCAGCCACCCTTCGTGCGGTGCGCATCCAAGAGCTTCTACAGCTGCGGTAGGGCAGCATGAATGTAGCCTAGTACGCGGAAAGGTTTCCCGATCTCTCGTGCTACTCAACAGACAAGGTATGAGACCCATTCTTCAGGGCCCGAACCTTCGAGCAGGGGATCAGGAAATATATCAGAGCTTCAGTTTTTTCTCACAGCACTCTGACGTAGACAGGGGTGTTGGAGCGAGCCCTCTTAGGGGAGAGTTTCCTTGCTGAACAGTCTCCAGCAGTAGGACCCACCACTAGCCGGCATGCGGCATAGTCTTCTTTATCGGGTAGTAGATAGATGACGCAAGGGTCCAAGAGGACTTTACCTACAAGTGGGCGACCACGTGACACATGATCGTTTGTGCGAGGCACCCGGGGTGGACAACGACTTACCATGAGCGGAAATTGTTACTCATACGGTGGAGTTCGTCACATGGTTCGTGACTGTCTGACCCACCATACAGATGACCAGAAGATGAACGAAGGACCTCCCATGCAGAGGCAGAGGTTCGATCACGGCGGGCCGCATGGAGGAGTAGATAGTGGTAGGGGAGCTGGCCTTGCAGCTGGAGGTGGACGACGCTTCGAGGAGTTCCCACCACCACCACCAGGAGGTCCACCCCGACCGAAGGGAGTTGGTGGACGTGGGATAGCTCAGCTTCAGGCAGCTGAGGCCTACGATCATGGAGCTCCGGGAGTAGGTGGACTGGAGCGAGACTTGCTCCAGGCCTGGAGACTTTTGATTATGCTGCTTATAGCGTTGTTGATGTTTGTCTGTAGATGTTTTGTGTCTTTTTACTTTGAGCTACAGTAATAAAAGACACCTTACTTTTGGCGTTTACATTCATGTCCCCCATTTATATTCTTACTAAGAGGTTCCAGTTTAAAAACCTTTGACATGACCCTCACTTTGAGATTACTACTGGAGGAGAACCAGTGACCACACACTGATGCCGACAGTGTGACTCAACCCTTGTAGGGGAGAGTAACGGTTGGATCTCTTGGTAGAAGCGTCGCGGACTTAAGACGTCATCCTTGGTATGTGTTAGTATCATCCATGACGGGATTGACTGTATTAGGCGAAGAACGTGGTTCATCCATGTGATGAGACCAGATTTATCTTCTCAGCAAAGAAGAAATCTCAGCAGCTCTTGTATGACCTGAAAGGTCCAAGTCATCCAAGAACGGATGAGGACAGCTTAGAGCCAGCAAAAGTCTTGTGCTGACGGGGGGCAGTGACCACTAAAGTTCGAGGTTGGTGACCACGTTACCCTACGGGTCTCACCTCGATGTGAGTTACGAAGTTGTGGTCGAGGAGACAAGTTATCTCCGAGGTTCAACATAACTTTCCACGTCCCCAACAGGATTGGCGAGGTGGATTATCGCCTAGCTCTGCCACCTGAGTTCCACCGGGTGCACGACGTCATCCACGTATCTCAGCTGAGAAGATACATGAACGACTCTTCACATATTGTTGACCATGGGGAGCTAGACGTTGATGATGGGGTGACTTTTGTGGAGGTCCCATTGGAGATAGAGGTTCGACAGGAGCGGGTCCTATGGGGACGGTCGATTCGTCTTTTGCGTATCAGATGGCATCACAGGAACCTCATGGAGAGCACTTGGGAGCGGGAGGCTCAGATGCGTGCTCAGTACCCAAATTTGTTTCCCTTGTTTATGATGTATCTTTACGAGGACGTAAAGCTCTGAGGTGGGAGTTATGTAAAGACCCATAAAAATCAAGGAAATTTTTTTTTCTTAATTTTCTTTGGAATTTTACAAGAACACAGTTTCTGACGGCACCTGATTTCGAGGCCCGGTGTGCCCAGAATCTTTTTCCGAAGTTTGGATCGGGTATGATCTGTGAATGAACGAGCGGGTTTTTCTAACTTTTGAACCGGTGCTCGGAATCAAATTCTGAGGGCACCGATGAAATCGCAGCGCCGGTATTTGCATAGAAATGCCATTTTCGGAGTTGCGTTTTCCTGGGTGTGGTTTTTAGTTTTTGGGGTTATGTTAAGAAATAAAATAAAGTGTTGCGAAAACATTATTTTATTTAACATAAGCCACTTAACGCGACTTAATGCCACTTAAGATAAGTTTAAGCGGATAGGGTGGAACTCAAAATATCCTACCCTCTTGGCAGGATATTTGTGAGGTGGGGCCTGCACGAGCCCCACCGTTTCTTTTCCTCTAAGTAACGCATCCGCAAACCCCCTCTTTAATGAAAGTCAACTGGTGTGTTTTCATAAATTCTTAACGCCCCTATTAATTTGGCAGTTAAGTTGTTACCATTAATTCAGATAATTAAAGGTTCGTTTCTTAACTTTGTTTTTTCATTTGTTGGCATAAGAATAAAATAAGACCAATTCATGTTTTTCTTGGGTGTGGCTTGTTGAGAGGATTTGGAGAATCTCTATCTTTATCCTCCTTCATGAAGAACACGAAGAACGTGAAGAACGAATCATTGCTGAAGAAGAACGCTGGCCTTTGATGAAAGGCGACGAAGAACACCGAACCCTTGGAGATCGACGACGCGATTCTGTGTACCACGACTCTGATGATTCACCTTTTGCGATGCTTCTTCTGCGACATTCCTTCCCCGCGACATTCTTCGATCAACAACCGATGGAGGTAGGGGATTGATGTTCTTTTATTTTTTTTTTCCTTTTTGGATTATATCCTTAACATGGGTTTAATTGGTGCAATTAAATCTATGTGTTTTTAACCCCCGGAGATCGTCGACACGACACCGTGTACCACGACGAAAGCGACGCCGCTTTCGTGATGCGACGATTCTCTCCTTCTGCGACGGTCAATACTGTGACGAACTCACGTCTGCGACGTTGAGGTATGGGTCCTTTATTTTAAATAATTGTGTTTTATACTCATGGCGTATGATTAAATTTTTTTGTGAGACTTTTAAAACCACTAACGTGGTGGGTGCGGACTAACGAACAAGTCTGAACCCAACGCCCCTTTAGTTTTTGGTGTGCGAAACGACGGATGTCGACAAAACAAGCCGCACGGGCGATGAGAGGTCCTCGCAGTAAAGGACGGACCCCGTGAGGGCCATTGGCGAAGACGACGTAAAATTTCGACCACCGAAACTCATCCGGTCATCCGCGGAGCAGCATGCCGGCGCGCCACGCCGGCACTGCGGCGCCGGCGGCAGGAGGCGGCGGCACCCGGCGCCACGCCGGAAGGAACCGCCGCGGCTGAAGCCACGACGGCAACACGCGGTCCCACGACCGCATGGGATCGGAGGGGAATGGGACGCGGTAGCCCGGCCGTGTCCGCTGGCAAGGGTGGACCCACGCGGGGCCACAGTTTCCTCACGCGGGGGCAGCACGCCCCCCGCTTCGCTCTGCCGTAACCGACCGAGCCGACCTGCCTGGTGACAGGGACGCGCCCGTGCCAACCGGGCCGGGTCGCGCCCAGGTCGGGATGGGCCACCCCAGCCGGGCTGGGTCACGCCATCCAAGTCGGACCCGGACCCGGGTCAGGTCGTCCCAGTTCTGGCCGACCCTGGGGGGGTTGGGCCGGGACGGTATGGGCCCAGACACCCCGTTTTCGGACATTTTCGGTCTTTTGCTCATAACATTAGATACATGCCTCCGATCGACGCACCGTCTGCGACGATGTGATCCATGGATCGAGTCGGTCGTTTCGGTATATCGCACTGAAGGTTTCTGAGTACTTTGGGTTCAGCCGGGTTGGTCCGTACACGAAACCAACCGGGCCCTCGGAGCAGAAACACTCATAACTTGAGCTCCGGACGTCCGATTGACGTGCCATCGACTTTTTTGGATTTCTCTTGATGAGATGGAACTTTTGGATTAATCCTATCAAGGTTTTTATGCCGTCAGAGTGCGGTCGGGTTGGATCACTCACGAAACCAACCGGGCCCCTGAAACGAAAAGGCCAATAACTCACAGATCGGGCGTCCGATTGATGCGCCGTCTGTCTCGTTGATTTCCTCTTGATGAGAATAAACTTTTGGCATACATCGCTTGAGTTTTGGATGCAGTTTGATAGTGGCTGGGTTGGATTGCACCCGAAACCCAACCAGGCCCTTGGAATGAAAAAGCTGATAACTCTCAGACGAGAAGTTTGATTGACGCACCTTCTGCAACATTGAGTTCCTGTTGACGATACGAAACATTTGGATATATATCAACTCTGTAATCTGTGTCAGTTGATGTATCAACCTCTTGGCTCGTGGATCGGACCCTCCAGAATGAGTTTGCTGTGTGTGGGAACCCAAGAGCTGGCTGCGTCTGCGACAACAATGAAGACAGTACGGGAATCCTCTGTGGGTTCGGTAGTGACCACTACGGTACTTTTGGGATACATCAACTCTGGACTACATGTCATTTGATGCATCAACCTCTTGGCTCGTGGAGTAGACCCTCGTGGAACGAGCATGTTGTGTTCGGAAACCCTAGAGCCAGTTGAGACTTGACCACTGTTGATCGAACGATTCGGTGGGTTACGGATAGCCCATTTGGAAGCGCTTGGTTGTAGTAGCAGACCCATGGTGGAGGAGCGCTTGGTTGTAGCGGCAGACCCACAATGGAGGAGCGCTTGATTGTAGCTGCATGGGGGAGGGCTTGGTTGTAGCAGCAGACCCATGACGGAGGTGCACTTTGTTGTAGCAGCATGGGGGAGTGCTTGGTTGTAGCAGTAGTCCAACGACGGAGGAGCGCTTGGTTATATCAGCACGGGGGAACGCTTGGTTGTAGCGGCAGACCCATGACGGAGGAGCGCTTTGTTGTAGCGGCTGACCCATGGTACTCAAAATAAGGAGTATCTATAGAGGCTATGAGGGGGAGAGCTTGGTGGTAGCAGCAGACCCATGGTGGGAAGCACTTGATTGTAGCAGTAGGCCCACAGTACTCGATAGGTGGAGTACTACAGCAGTCCAAGGTTAGAGGGAAGCGTTTGGTTCTAAAGACATAACCACTGTACTTGATAGGGAAGGACTTTCCCAATAGCTATGGTTTCAACTTCATGATCGATCATATGTGGGTCATTATGGGGGTTAGTACCTATCGACCCTTTGTGGGTCCGACGGCTTAGATGAATCAGTGGCTACATCTGATCACCTCTATTGTCATTTGAAGAAGTATACCGATGTGAGTTGAATCCTTTTTTTCTTTCCTATGTGTATTGTGTTGGTCTATCCTGTGTGGATTTACGTTTTGCTTTCCTGTGTGGACTGGGTTGTACTTATGCTCGGGTGTTGGAGCCGAACGAGAATTGATGACTTAGGTATATGTGTGGGCATATACCTATGCAATGTCAAATGTTACTTCGTGATTGTATCTTTCCATTTTGGATTATCATTTATAGATTCTAGGAGACCTTCGGGGGTCTTGGGGTCCCTACTAAGTAGCATATACTCACCCCTGCACGGGTTATGCCTGCACTACGTTTTGTTGGTTGTAGATGACGGACAATGCTGATCGTGGTTGAGGCTTGCGGAGCAGGACAATACCTAGAGGCGGACCACTGGGCGGGACGTTCTCAGAGCGGACTACTGGACCTGAGGAGCTGTGGAGGCTATCTGTACTCATCCTTCAGGTGGTAATTCTAGTGGACAGCTCGACGTTGCGGCTTTACTTTCAGTTGTTGTTTTCCCTTTCCATTTGTACTTTACTTTCAGTTTGGGTTTGTATTCTGGCCCACTTACCTTTCCGCACTTACTTTGTATCAGCTTTTACTTAGTTTTTACTTCTACTACTTGTTTTCTATGTGGTGTTTTTATACTTTACAAAAGAAATGCCTTCCCTTTTTACTAGGATTTACGCCTTGGTGATAGTCGTCAGCCCCTGTCCTATGGAAGAAGGTCTTGGGGTAGTTACGGCACGGGCCCTGAGGACGGGTCGTGACAGTCAAGGACTAATTAATATAGTAATAGTTTAAAATAAATTTATTTCTTAAAACATATAGAGGTTAAAACAATATTTTTATTAACTTTTTTTTGTTTAATTATATGTATTTTATTATTTATATGTGTTTTATGTTAAATATTATATTCCATTGTTCTTGTGAATCATTTTATCATTTTAATAAACAACATACATTATTATATTTTTGTTAAATTATTTCATATTAAAACACATTAGTATAAATCTTATATAAAATTTTACAAATATTTTAATAATTTCAAATTTAATTTTGAAATTTAATAGTTTATATTTCATATTTTTGGGTTAATAATTTGAACATAATTATTTTTTTGAAACATACACATATATTTCTCTTTTTTACTAACATATTTTTATCTTACTTTTTACAAATTATTAACTTTTATAATAATAAGTAGGTACATAGAAACTCATTAATTTTTCTTATTGTAATGATATATTCTTATATTGAGACAACATAACATGTAATGAGGCATATATATTTATCATATTACTAAAAATTTAGTAATATAATTATTTACTAAAAGGATGCATTTAATTAGCAAAAAAATTGTAGAACTACTGTTGAGACATTAGTAGTGGATTATTATCCTTTTATAATTAATAAATTCAATTCATGAGTTTGTAAAAATGGAATTTCTTGTTTACCAAAACATTCACATTCTCATAGAAATGAGATAGTACATATGAGTTTTAAAGATCGTAGTAATGTAACATCCCCAAATGCAATGAAATTTTCTAGCAATATAACTATACGAATCCATTGTAGTATTACCGTTTAATAAAATGATTTTATCTTCATCAATAAGATGGCGAAATATCATCAAAAAAAATCATAACTTTAAAATATCGAAATTGATTTATTTTATCACAATTTTTAAATATTATATATTTTAAATGACGAATATTTAATTTATTCAGTTTAAGATAAAATTAAATATTGAGTGAATTAATGAAATTAATAAAATATTTCATTATATAGTGAAGGATTGATAGAGAGATTTTAAAGAAAACATGACAAGGAATTATGTTTTAGGAGAAAAAAAAATAAAAAACACATACTGCAAGTATGGTTTTTAGAATTCGATACATGGATAAAATTGTTTTCTAGATAATGTGGTGAAGCATTGATGGTATGAGAATTATTTTATAATATAATATTTATTACATATTTATCTAATAATAGATTAGTTTATTTTTATATAATAGGCCTCAAGGATATCACATAACGAGATCAAGTTGTAAAATGTATACCTCATACTTTATTAGGTATAGGGTATCATTTATTAGAACAAAAATAATTGAAGGAATGTTTGAATCATTAAGAGATCATTCTACTACTGGTTTAGATGGGGACTAATTAGGTTCTCCATCGCCCCCAACAACATTGAAAGATTAAAATGTGTGTTAAAAATGAATTGGTTCATACATATCAATATTAAAATATAGCTACGAGAATTACAGGAACATATTTTTTTTATTTCAAGATTTTTTGTTATTAATATATTAAAAAATATATACAGTTTTCATTATACATTTTAGGATGACCATTAGTAGAAATTGAAACATGGAACCTATTTCTTATAAGGAAGGATGGAGATCCTATACATTATTTAGGAAATCTAGAACACTAAAGTTATATAAGAGGATATGAGGTAGGTTTTAATATTTGAAATGTTTTTGGTCATGAATGTATGAAGTAAAGACCCACAAATGTAATTCGTTAATGATGAGATGAATGATATGAAATATTATATTAATAATTATTTTACATAAGAATATTAGGCAATGTTATAACAATTGAATAGTCATTCATTGTTTGTGTGGACTATTGTACCTTTCCAGCCTTCCCTGCTGGCTACACAGCCTATGCATCCCTCCCAGCCAGACCTGTCTACCAAAAATACCAACTCAAAACACTCACATCCTCGTTTGGACCAATAAATATACATTAATTTGTATTCTATATATCCTATAGTATATATTATACCATACATATTTGTTAATGTTTATAGGGATTTTATATATCACCATTCTACGATGATGGGTATGGTTATATTATAACTACAAGATATTATCAATCCTAATGCTCAAATAGAATTTCCTATGGAGGAGGTTACAATTGTTTTGCATTATGAGGGTAAATTATTAATTTTTCCATATATCATTATTCGTTATCTTTCATATGAGTATAAATTTTTTTAATATTAATTACATTTTTTTGATAATTACATATAATTATTTCTAAAATTTAATAGATATTGAAGTTTCTAATATCAAATGAAATGGATTAATGGAATCAAAATGATTTGAAATAAAAAAACACCACATACATGTGGTACATCTAATTATTTACAATGATTATATCGTAGTTCTCCATCCTTGGATAGTTTGTGTGAGTTTAATATGACATATGAAATATGTAGAAGGGACTATCAATAGAAAATATTCAAAAAAAATTATCATGGATCTGAGTAAATGTTTTTCTTTTTTTGTGCATGTGTTGTAGTTGTTTCCAATTTATGTAAATTTACATTTTGTTTATAATTTCATTAATTAATGTTTGTTTTAGGTGAATTACTATATTACAGATTTAATTAGGTGTCTACACATAATTTGTATTAAAAAAGAGGAAAATGATATTTATGGTTTTATTTATATTGAATTTATTTTAATTACTATGAAATACATGAAGTGTGAGGATAAAGTTATATATATATATGTGTGTAGGATGTTATCAAAGATAGATATTGGGTGTTGGTTTTTTCTATTCCTAAATGGTTAAAAATTGTATGATAACAGTGAACTAATATTCATTTTAATTTAATTAATTGTAACCATCATTTATTATGGAGGAAATTGGATATTAGGAATATTATTCCTACATGTGAAATCATTTTATATTGTTTTTTCTCTTTATTAGGGGGTTGTTTAAAAACATTTGCATATTTTTAGACAAGTATGTATTTTTTATACTATTATATGCAATTATTATTTTTTATAAATTTTTTGTAACTTTATATACATGAAAATGTATGTCACATAAAATGTTAAACATAGATCACTTGTCAATAAATAACCTAAATATAATCCAATACTTGTAATTTATCATTAAATATTATTTCTATTGGAAAATATTGTGATATTTTATATATATATATATTTCATTCTTCATTGTCATATTAATTTTTTATAAGAATATAGTCATTATTATCAAGGAATTATGGAATATTATAATGATGTTTTCTTATTCGGGCATATGATAATCAAAACTCAGGTAACAAATTAATTCGATAAGGTTGGTAATATTAATTACATTATATTATATGTCATAGTATTTTCTAAATTTTATAAAATTTAATGTTATTGTATATTTTCAATGATTCAAGGTTGTATATGAATGCTGACTATAAACATCTTGGATATATTTTACAAAAAATTTGTCAAATATTATTTCAATATAAGTTAATAGGTATGTATCTTTTAATCATTATGAATAACATTATATTTACATATTAAAATGTGTTCACAAATTTTTTTAACTAGTGTTTTAACGTAATCATCTCAAATGAATGATTTAATGTAACCATGCTTTATTATGTAATAAATTATCATGTATGTGGTTTCAAATTCTATTTTTGAATTTTATTAGATAAATAATTATTTTTATAATGTTTCAAATTATGATTTAATTTAATTTTTACTCTATGGTATGCATTGCATTATTTTTTTATATGGTGTTCTCTATTATAATAAATCTTATATTTTTTGGGGTGTGATATTTATAATTTCTAAAAAAATAATATTTATCCTTTTACATAGTATTTTATCAATACCGATGTTAAAAAATTAAAAAAATTACATATGATCTTTAGTGATGGTTTTTTTCTAAACTAATGATGAATATATTTATGGGAATATATTTATATTAGAAAAAATCCACCATAAACCTAAGAAAAATTTTTATTGGCATCATTTCTAAACCAAAACCAATGAAAAAACATAAAAATAAACCATTATATCTTAATATTTGGATTATACTAGAAACTATCACAAAATATCAATTTCAGTATAGGATTACATTTGAAAATGCTGCCATTAATCAGAAATAAATTTCAATAAAATTATTTTTGATTAATATTTTTAAAACAGATACCAAAAACCATTTTCGTATGTCACATTTATTAACATAGATTACACACTGACATTAAAATTCAAAAAACCAATGAGAAAATTTAAATTTTCACTAGTGAAATTTGGAAAAATCTTAGTAGTTATATGATTGATAGTGAAATATGATTTATATGATTTTCTCAATAGCTCATGTATTAAATTTGATGATGAACAAAAAAAATTATAGTTCCAAATAGAATCACACAATCATTATCGATTTGGACATCATGAAGATTCAATTCATTGAATACCTGCCTTCATTTTTGAATCTCCAGTTCATTCATTTTTGCCTTCTTGAACATATATTGGACAAATCAATAAGAATAATTTTTTTATTGGAAGTTGTAACACCCCAAGCTTCTATGGTATGCTTCTCTTTGAATAATGTGATATCGTGTGTTGTACGCAACAACGAGTTCTAACACACCATAACAAATCAAACTAGCCGTTATGAATAGTAATACCTACTTTTTAAAATTATATATATTTTATATTTCAAAATGGACATCATTTTTGGATTCGTAATATCGAATTTAGCCTAAGGTGAAATTTTCGTTATTTTCGGATAACTTTAATATTTTGATGAATAGTGAAAATTTCTAAATTTAAATTAAAAACAACTTTTTTAATCGAAATAATTTATATTGATAAAATATGAATTTGAGTGGTCTTAATGTATATTTAGAATATATTTTTACCATTTAATACAATTTTGGTCATTGGACATAATTTCACAATTAAACCGAACATAAACAAGTATCAATCTTTTGATAGTTATTATATCTTAAAAACACGCTTTTTGTTTTGACAGCGGTAATTAATTTTAATTTAATTTCTGCCACTTCTGTGTTTTGAATTTGGAAAATGGATTTCATATTTGGAATCAGGATTTTCAAATTGTTTATATAGGTAACTTTTATTTTTAGACATTTCGAATAATTACTTCGGTAAAAATTTTATTTACCATAGTTAAGGGTAAATCCGATAAATAAGGGTTAAAAATAATATTATAGTAATACTAAATTAACCTAAAACGTATAATAAACTTATTCTTTGATACATGTTCGACCATAGGCATCTTTGGGTCGATTTTGGGACCCCATGGAGCCACTTGTAGGTGATAGGGACACTTTATTTTAATTAAGTTAAAATGAATACAAAAATGACACAAGATTATATCTTTTAGAAAACAAAATTTTACATAGGGTTATATATGTTGTATTTTCAACTATAAATATCCATTATAAATATAAAACGATTTCCTACATAATTATATTTTATTTATAATTTTTAGAAATTAAATAATTTAATTTATTTTTGACACAATGATGATACATTAATTACCATAATAGTGAAAAATAAAAATAATTGATATTATAAATACCCAAATAAATATAATTTGAGACTTTTAATGAATTACACTAATTTATAGGTTAATCTGACATATTAGTATTGATTTAATTGACCTTTTGAAAATTAATCATTCTGTTATAAGATTTAAAAAATCAACTATTGAATAGTGTCAAAATTGACATAAAAGAGTTTTTTAAAAAAAATATAATATTATTAATTGATATTAAATTCTTAAAAATCTATGGTTCGGCCAAGAGACTTATGTCATGATAAGTGTATCATTAATGGACCACTTAGGGGTCGCTTGGATGTATATAGTACGTTTATTAACTATATAATATAAAAATACAATGTGACATGGTAAATGTCAAACTAATTAACTAAGAGTTAATAGTTAAAGATAAGGTTAATATAGTAACCCAAACCTGTATATATTATATTGGATGAGTGGTTTTCGACCTATCCCCACCTTAACATTTAAATAATCAACTTTTGGGCCATTAGAAACTGTATATGAATTTATTATAAATTAATATTTCTAGCTTTTCCAAATGTTCCCCTCACCCCTCTTATAAAAGGCCACTCCACCTTCTCATTTATTCACACCTTCAGAGCCTTTTGGTTCAGCCAAACTCTTCCCAAATACTCTCCCAACAACCCTCACTACAACTAAGAGGCCTTAGTTTGATCAGAATGCCATCCTAATGATCCATTTTGATCAAATCAAAAGGAAGAACCCGAAAAAGAGGAGGTTAACCTACCCCAACCAAGGAAAAGTACAAGGTAAGGGTTTATTTCACAATCTCTTCATTATCCGAGGTTGTTTATAAGTAATAATCTACTAGTATCTCTTTATCATTCAGATCCATGTTTCTTAAAAATGTATTTCAAATCATTTTAACTATTTAAAAGAATATGGGTTAAAGTCATTTATACCCTTGTTTGACTTTTTATAAGAGTTTGATAAAGGAATCTTTCTGTCATTTTCCAAACAAGGTACTTTTTAACCTTTTTGACAGAATTAAGGTAAGAATGTTTTTTTAACTTATAGGGCCGGTGCGGTTATTTTCCACCATTATAAAATCATCGATGCTTCACATACAATCTTATAAGAATATTTTCAAAGAAAATGCTTTATTTTATAAATATATGACTCTTAAATGATTTCAAAATAGAAAGAGATATTTCATTATTAATAGTTTTGATTTCATCTATGTCAAAATCCTTTGATGGATTTTACGCTTATTTAAAGTTGATTCATTATGATAAAAAACTTCAATATTGTATTGAAGGTTTTGTGATATGTTTGACTGTGGATGTGCTATTTTTATACCATTCATATTTTATGATGAAAGTATTGACAGTTCATATGCTAGTTTTAATACGAATGTTTATGTTATGTTTAAACCATTTCATATGGGAATGCATGGGACTTAATATGTGACGGGTGGAGCCCGCTATAGCTCCTCGATGCATCGGTAGGTCTCATGAGACAAACTAGTGTCTTGGCACAAGGCCTTGGAAAAATATTATTTGTAGTCTTGGCACGAGGCCTTGGCTATGTGGTTATGATAGTCTGGCATTATGCATTCCATCATTATGAAAGTGGTTATTGATATTTCATGTGATTATTCGATCAGTAGAATATCCATGTGAATAAGTAAATGGAATTATTTCATTTTATTTTTTCCATTCTATGTTGAAGTTCAAGTTTAAAAGGATTTTTTTTAGTTATACATTTCCTTAAATGTTTATTCTTATTTATGAAAGTTTCCGCTATATTGTTATCCTTACTGGGAATTTGAGTTCACCCCTTTTCTATGTTTTATTTTTCCTAAGAAGTGAAGATGTAAATTTTTAATGAACTGCAGGGCTATTATGAGGGGATAATAGTGTGGATTATGGAGACAATATGTTGCTGTATTAGTTTTTCACTACATGATGTAATGTAAAACTTTATGAATATATCTAGTGTTTCCAAGTCTACTAAACCAATCGGTATTTCGAGATTTGATCTTTATTGTGATCATGCCAATGTTATGTAATAATGCACCGACTATGGGTAACCGGGGTCGGGGCGTTACAGTTGCTATCATAGAAAGTTTAGTACAAACCTTGGAAGCTATATTTAGATAAACTCTGATTAGTGCACATAGATTTAAGAAGGTCTTTGAGGATTAGTATAGAATAACTTCCTCGAATTTCGGTATTGTAGAGATTTTGTAAGTTTTCCGAGCAATACATCCATGTCTGGATACGAGCAGGTAGAGGCGGCTCTGGCATAGATATACCTTGGGGTAAAACCCGAAAACACTGCTTTGAGATAGACTCGAACAGGAACTGGTGTACGACAACGGGCCTTGCTGCACTCTTGGTTACGACACTCCCGGGGTATATGCTTAGGATAACTCACATTTTCTTTACAAATCATTATGAAGGGTTTATGAGTATATACTTCCTCATAGAAAACATTCTTATGATTATGGATTATATCCATAAATAGTTCAATTTTTGTTATGTGTTTTATAAGTATGGGATTATGTATTTTGATTCACAAACTGATCTAGTTTTTCCATTGTTTAGAAATGTCACCTAGTGGATGAAATGGAAACTGTATCAATGCACGCACACCATGTAGGGATTTCCCTCCTGCTCAAGATAATTATAGTTGAGCTGGTGATGCAACTGGTGCCGATCAGCTAATCACCATACTGGGACAACTTACTCAGGTTATGAATAATAACCTTACCTGTATGGAGCACCCTGATCCACAGCGTGGAGGATCAATGTTAGATCGATTCATGAGGCAACAACCACCAACGTTCTCCGTCGATCATTAGTCTCACGATCCTTTTCATCATACGAAGACATTGTCTCATGTTCTATTAAGACCGAAAAGGAATTCTCTAAGTCTTATGACTTGAAAGCCAATAAAGATAAGAAGAGACATGCTGATCAATATGGGACTGGAAGTAAGGGGAAGAAGGGAAAGGTTGAATATCCATCCTGTGGTAAATGTGGGAAGAATCACCCTGGTAATTTCTTGAAGGGAATGGGAGTCTATTACAAGTGTTGTGAAAAAGCCCACCAAGCTCGTGATTTCAAGGGGAAGAAGGAAGCTACCAATGTTCAGTGCTATAATTGCAGGGAGATGGGACATTATGAAAATGAATTTCCTATGCATCCGGAGAACTTACCCCAGAAAAGGCCAAGGGATCAAGGCCATGCTTATGATATGACTACTGCTGCGGTAGAAGCTCCGAAAGACGTGGTGGCGGGTAATTTAATGGTTTCCTCATGTTTAGCAAATGCATTATTTGATTCTGGATCATCACATTGTTTCATATCTTCCCAGTTTGCTATGAAAATTAGATATTTCCAATTTGATTTAACAAGGGAGTTGTCAATTAAAACTCCTAAGGGAAGTATCATTGCAACAAAGTTTTGTGAATTAGTCCCCATTAGAGCACATAAATGTTCTTTATCAGCTGATCTCGTAGTCATACCTATGATTGAGTTTGATATAATCCTCGGCATAGACTGGCTTTCGGACTATGGTGCGAAGATTTAATATAAGAAGAAAGAGGTTATGATTCTTTGATGATGATGATAAGGAACACCTTATCTTTAGAGCAGAATATTCACCACCTAATTCTTATCTAGATCCACCCCCAGTAGCTAAACTAAATTAAATTATTGAGGAGGAAGAGAATGAAATAACTGTGGGTGAGGAAAGGAATGTTCAAATAGAGGATGTACCTGTTGTGGAAGAATTTGTAGATGTATTTCCGGAAGAATTACCTGGACATCCTCTAGAATGAGAAGTTGAGTTTTCCATTGATTTAAATCCTGGATCAAGTCCTATATCGAAGACCCCTTATAAAATGTCCACTGTATAATTAGTCTAACTAAAGAAACAACTAGAGGAATTGACTAATAAAGGATTTATTTTCCCTAGTGTTTCTCCGTGGGGAGCCCCTGTTCGTTTTGTTTTAAAGAAATATGGATCCATGAGGTTATGTATTGACTAGAGGGAGATCAATGCTATAACAATAACGAACAAGTATCCCCTACCTAGAATTGATGATTTATTTGACCAACTGCATAGAGATCAATACATTTCAAAGATTTCCCTTCGATCTGGATACCATCAGTTGTGTGTGAAGAAGGAAGACATTCCGAAGTCAACATTTCGAACCAGCTACGGGCATTACGAGTTTACTGTAATGCATTTTGGATAGACTAATGCACCCTCTATATTCATGGATCTGATGAATAGATTTTTCAAGGAGTATCTCGATGAATTTGTGGTGGTATTTATTGATGATATCTTCGTATACTAAAAAAGCTACGAAGATCATGAAAATCAATTTCCGATTATCTTGAATACTCTGAGAAGAAATGAATTATATGGGAAGTTTAGCAAGTGTGAATTCTGGCTTCAGGAGATTTCATTTCTTGGCCATATTGTCTCTAAAGATGGAATCTATGTTGATCCTTCTAAGACCAAGGCAATCCAGGAATGGCCAGCACCTACGAGTATAAATGAGGTACATTGTTTTATTGGTTTAGTAGGTTATTATCGACGTTTCGTCCAGAATTTTCCCCGATTGGGTAACCCATTAACGAAGATCACACGTAAAGGGGTTAAATTTGTTTGGACAAAAGAGTGTGAAGAATGTTTCAAAGAACTGAAGAGAAGATTAGTCAATTCTCCTATATTGACTCTACCATCGGGGAATGACAGGTTCGTTATTTATAATGATGCATCGAAGAAAGGACTTGGTTGTGTCCTTATACAAAATGATAGAGTTATTGCCTATGCATCACGACAGTTGAAAATTCATGAACAAAACTATCCTACTCATGATCTCGAGTTAGCAGTTGTGATCTTTTCTTTGAAGATATGAAGGCACTACCTCTATGGTGGAAAATGTGAGATTTATACTGATCACAAGAGTTTTAAATATATTTTCTCACAAATAGAACTCAACTTGACGCAAAGGAGATGTCTTGAATTACTCAAGGATTATGACTGCACGATACACTACCACCCGGGGAAGGAAAACAAGGTTGCAGATGCTTTGAGCAGAAAAGATCATGGAGTTTTGAACAATATGAGAATTGAAAGGGATCCAATTTTCTTGGATCTAGTGAAGATGGACATGGGAATAACCAAGGAAGGAGAAACATCAATGCTTTCTCAAATGGATGCCAAACCATCATTACCATAAAGGATTAAGAGTTCTATGAACGATGATGAAGAATTTCAAAAGAAGATTAAAGCTGTGAATGATGGGAGATTGAGAGACTTTGTGTATGAAGATGGAATTTTGAAATTTGGGAAGAGACTTTGTGTTCCCGGTATACCTGATCTAAAAAGGGAATTACTGGATGATGCTCATAGATCCAATTTCTCTATACATCCTGGGAGCACCAAAATGTATAGAGATGTGAAGGAACATTTTTTGTGGGACAATATGAAGAGGGATATTATTAATTTTTTGCTAAGATGTATGGTTTGTCAACAAGTGAAAGCTGGAAGGAAACAGCTTGGAGGATTCATGCAACCTCTTCCCATACCAGAGTGGAAATGGGACAATATTACGATGGACTTTGTCATGGGACTACAAAAGACTCCTAGAAGGAACGATGCAATACGGGTTATTATTAATCATCTTACCAAGTCAGCACATTTTCTTTCTATAAGAGAAGATCTACCCCTGGAATGTCTACCAGGACTATATATTAATGAAGTTGTGAGACTTCATGGAGTACCCCTATCGATTGTTTCTGATCGTGATCCTCATTTTACTTCAAGATTCTGGAAGAGTCTTCAGAAATCCATGGATACTGAACTTCATTTGAGCACTGCCTACCACCCTCAGACAGACGGACAATCAGAACGGACTATTCAAACCTTTGAAGACATGTTGAGATCCTGCTCACTTGACTTTCAGGGTATGTGGGATCAGTATTTACCTCTGGTAGAATTTTCCTATAACAATAGCTTCCATTAGAGTTTTTAGATGGAACCATATGAAGCGTTATATGGAAAGAGATGTCGCACACCAACTTGTTGGGATGACATTGGTGAAAGAAAACGTGTAGGTCTAGAACTAGTGGAGGAAACGATAGAAAAGGTGAAGGTAATCCAAAATCACATCAAAGCAGCTCAAAGTAGGCAGAAGAGATATGCCGATAATCGAAGGAAGGATTGGGAATTTCAAGTCGGTGATCATGTTTTCCTGAAGGTATCCCCATGGAAGGGAGTCGTACGTTTTGGTAAGAAAGGTAAATTGAGTCCCACGTACATCGGACCTTTCAAAATTCTAGAACGAATTGGGGTTGTAGCTTACCGATTGGCAATGCCGCCATGTCTCTCCAAATTTCATGATGTGTTCCATGTATCTCTGTTGAGGAAATACATGCCTGACCCAACGCATGTACTCACCTATGAAGAATTAGAACTAGAACCCGATCTGTCTTATTGCAAAGATCCCGTCAGGATTCTTGATATGAGGGAATAAGTACTGAGAAACCGGACGACGCATCTGGTAAAAGTTTTGTGGAGAAACCATAAGATAGAAGAGGCAACGTGGGAAACCGAGGAACATATGATGAAGAACCACCTGTGTCTTTTCATGCGATAATATTCTAGAAATTTTGAGGACGAAATTATTTGATGGAGGGGAGAATGTAACACCCCAAGCTTCTATGGTACGCTTCTCTTTGAATAATGTGATAGCGTGTGTTGTACGCAACACCGAGTTCTAACACACCATAACTAATCAAACTAACCGTTATGAATAGTGATACCTAATTTTTAAAATTATATATATTTTATATTTCAAAATAGACTTCTTTTTTGGATTAAGAATATCGAATATGGCCTATGGTGAAATTTTGGAACTTTTCGGATAATTTTAATATTTTGATGAATAGTGAAAATTATTAAATTTTAATTAAAAACAACTTTTTTAATCGAAATAATTTATATTGATAAATTACAAATTTGAGTGGTTTTAAAGTATATTTAGAATATATTTTTACCATTTAATACAATGTTGGTCATTTGAGATAATATCACAATTAAACCGAACATAAACAAGTATCAATCTTTTGATAGTTATTATATCTTAAAAACACGCTTTTTGTTTTGACAGCAGGAATTAATTTTAAATTAATTTCTCCCACTTTTGTGTTTTGAATTTGGAAAAATGGATTCCATATTTGGAATCAGAATGTTTAAATTTTTTAAATAGGTAACTTTTATTTTTAGACATTTTGAATAATTACTTCGGTAAATAGTTTATTTACCATGGTTAAGGGTAAATCTGATAAATAAGGGTTAAAAAATAATATTATAATAATACTAAATTACCCTAAAACGTGTCCTAACCTTATTGTTTGATACATGTTCGACCATAGGCATCTTTGGGTCGATTTTGGGACCCCATGGAGCCACTTGTAGGTGATAGGGAAATTTTATTTTAATTAAGTTAAAATGAATACAAAAATGACACAAGCATATATCTTTTAGAACAAAATTTTTTTACATAGGGTTATATATGTTGGATTTTAGACTATAAATACTAAATAGAAAGCTAGATATATTTCCTACATAATGATATTTTATTTTTAATTTTTAGACATTATATAATTTTATTTATTTATGACACAATGATGATACATTAATTACCATAATAGTGAAAAATAAAAATATGTGATATTATAAATACCCAAATAAATATAATTTGAGACTTTTAATGAATTAAACTAATTTTATA
Source organism: Viscum album (assembly GCA_963277665.1). Lineage (NCBI taxonomy): Eukaryota > Viridiplantae > Streptophyta > Magnoliopsida > Santalales > Viscaceae > Viscum > Viscum album. Next base: position 61,077,609 of record OY728165.1, on the reverse strand, counting down.
GGTTAATATGACATATTATAATGGATTTAAATGATTTTTTAGAAGTAATCATTTTGTTATATTTTCAAAAAAATTCAACTATTGAATAGTTTCAAAATTGACATAAAAGAGTTTTTAAAACAAATATTATATTATTAATTGATATTAAATTTATAAAAATATAAGGATCGTCCAAGAGACTTATATCAAGATAGGTGTATCATTAATGGACCACTTAGGGGTCTCTTGGATGTATATAGTAAGTTTATTAACTATATACTATAAAATTACAAAGTGACATGGTAAATGTCAAACTAATTAACTAAGAGTTAATACTTAATGATATGGTTAATATAGAAACCCAAACCTGTCTAAATTATATTGGTTGAATGGTTTTTTACCTATCCCCAACTTACCATTTAAATAATAAACTTTGTAGCCATTAGAAACCTAATATGAATTTATTTTAAATTAATATTTCTATCTTTTCCAAAGGTTCCCATCACCCCTCTTATAAAAGGGCACTCCTCCTTCTCATTTCTTCTCACCTTCAAAGCCTTTGGTTTGGCCAAACTCTGCCCAAATACTCTCCCAACATCCCTCACTACAACCTAGAGTCCTTATTTGGATCATAATGCCATCCTACGGGGCCCTTTTGATCAAATCAAAAGGAAGAACCCGGAGAAGAGGAGGTTAACCTACCCCAACCAAAGAAAAGTACAAGGTAAGGGTTTATTTTACAATCTCTTCATTATCCGAGGTTTTTTATACGTAATAATATACTGGGATCTCTTTATCATCCACATCCATGTTTCTAAAAAATGTATTTCAAAACATTGTAACTATTTAAAAGAATATGGGTTAAAGTCATTTATACCCTTGTTTGACTTTTTATAAGAGTTTTATAAAGAAATCATTCCGTCATTTTCCAAAAAAGGTGATTTTTAACCTTTTCGACAGAATTATGGTAAGAATGTTATTTTAACTTATATGGCGGGTGCGGTTATTTTCCGCCACTATAAAATCATCGATGCTTCACTTACAAGAATATAAGAATATTTTCAAAGAAAATGTTTTATTTTATAAATATATGACTGTTAAATGATTTCAAAATAGAAAGAGATATTTCTATAGAAAGAGTTTTGATTTCATCTATGTCAACATACTTTGATGGATTTTACGCTTATTTGAAGTTGATTTATTATGATACAAAACATCTATATTGTATGGAAGGTTTTGTGATATGTTTCACTGTGGATGTGCTATTTTTATACCATTCATAGTTTATGGTGAAAGTATTGACATTTCATATGCTAGTTTTTATACGAATGTTTATGTTCTATTTAAACCTTTTCATATGGGAATGAATTTGACTAAATATGTGATGGGTGGAGCCCGCTATAGCTCCTCGATGCATCGGTAGGTCTCATGACACAAACTAGTGTCTTGGCACAAGGCCTTGGGAAAATCTTATTTGTAGTCTTGGCATGAGGCCTTGGCTACGTGGTTATGATAGTCTGGAATTATGCATTCCATCATTATGAATGTGGTTATTGATATTGCATGTGATTATTCTATTAGTAGAATATCTATGTGAATAAGTAAATAGCATTATTTCATTTTATTTTTTCCATACTATGTTGAAGTTCAAGTTTAAAAGGATTTTCTTTTAGTTATACATTTCCTTAAATGTTTATTCTTATTTATGAAAGTTTCTGCTATATTGTTATCCTTACTGGGCATTTGAGCTCACCCCTTTTCTATGTTTTATTTTTTCCAGGAAGTGAAGAAGTAAATTATGAATGACCTGCAGGGATATTATGAGGTGATAATAGTGTGGATTATGGAGACAATATGTTGTTCTATTAGTTTTTCACTTCATGATGTAATGTAAAACATTATGAATATATCTAGTGTTCCCAAGGCTACTAAACCAATCGGTCATTCGAGATTTGATCTTTCTTTTGCTCATGCCAATGTTATGTAATAATGCATCGACTCTGGGTAACTGGGGTCCGGGCGTTACAGTAGTATGTATTCACTATTATTATGATTTATAAATCTATATTTTATATATCTAGGATGATATGGTATTTCTAAATTTGTATCATGAATAGAGTAGTAGGTTATTTTATAATAAGAACATCAAATATAATTTTTTTCATTTCCTAATTTCTAGTAAATAGAATTGCAATAGTCATTGATTACCTCTTACCATCATCATTAAATAATGTTGAGATCATTATATTTTAATATATACTTAGGAAACTTTTGATTAGTATATATATTCATCTTACCACTATAGACGTAGTCTTAATAAATCCTTAAATTAAAGCACATACTTATTATCTCTAGTATATGAACATGGTAGATATACTCATGGATCATCCATCTTTATAGGGCATATTGTAACGCCCCGACCCCAGTTACCCAGAGTCGGTGCATTATTACATAAAATTGGCATGATCAAAAGAAAGATCAAATATCGAATGGCCGATTGGTTTAGTAGCCTTGGAAACTCTAGATATATTCATAAAGTTTTACATTAAATCATGAAGTGAAAAACTAATACAACAACATATTGTCTCCATAATCCACACTCTTATCCCCTCATAATATCCCTGTAGGTCATTCATAATTTACTTCTCACTTCTTGGGAAAAATAAAACATAGAAAAGGGGTGAGCTCAAATTCACAATAAGGATAACAATATAGCGGAAACTTTCATAAATAAGAATAAACATGTAAGGCAATGTATAACTAAAACAAAAGACTTTTAAACATGAACTTCAACATAGTATGGAAAAAATAAAATGAAATAATTCCATTTACTTATTAACATGGATATTCTACTAATCGAATAATCACATGCAATATCAATAACCACTTTCATAATGATGGAATGCATAATGCCAGACTATCATAACCACATAGCCAAGGCCCCGTGCTAAGACTACAAATAAGACTTTGCCAAGGCCTTGTGCAAAGACACTAGTTTGTCTCATGAGACCTACCGATGCATCGAGGAGCTATAGCGGGCTCCACCCGTCACATATTAAGTCCAATGCGTTCCCATATGAAAAGGTTTAAACATAACATAAACATTCGTATTAAAACTAGCATAGAAAATGTCAATAATTTCACCATAAACTATGAATGTTATAAAAATAGCACATCCACAGTCAAACATATCACAAAACCTTCAATACAATATAGAAGTTTTGTATCATAATAAATCAACTTCAAATAAGCGTAAAATCCATCAAAGGATGTTGACATAGATGAAATCAAAACTCTTTCTAGAGAAATATCTCTTTCTATTTTGAAATAATTTAAGAGTCATATATTTATAAAATAAAACATTTTCTTTGAAAATATTCTTATAAGCTTGTTAGTGAAGCTTTGATGATTTTATAACAGCAGAAATTAACCGCACCCGCCATATAAGTTAAAAAAACATTCTTACATTAATTCTGTCGAAAAGGTTAAAAAGCACCTTGTTTGGAAAAAGACGAAAAGAATCATTTATAAAACTCTTCTTAAATGTCAAAAAAGAGTATAAATGACTTTAACCCATATTCCTTTAAATAGCAAAAATGTTTTGAAATACATTTTTAAGAAACATGGATGTGGATGATAAAGAGATCCCAGTAGATTATTAAATATAAACAACCTCGGATAATGAAGAGATTGTGAAATAAACCCTTACCTTGTACTTTTCCTTGGTTGGGGTAGGTTAACCTCCTGTATAATGGTGAAATAATTGTTATTAAATTATACAAGAATCATATACATTAATATGATAACATATATGATCTTTTAACATTGATTTGTTAATAATATCTTAGTATTATCGTTGTTTCAGGTGTTAACTTACTCATTTTCTTTTATATGTTTTGTTAAATAAGCCATGTTTGTCATAGATAGGTTGTATATTATTAATATACAGAATGATATCATGTCCTTAAAAATCATTTTTAAATCATCAAATGATAATTATACTTGAATGGATACGATGGAGAATGAATCTCATCACGTTCGTGGAGACGGTAGTCCGTACATACGCAAGAGCGGAAATATCATTCATTTTATATTAAAATAATATATAAATGGATGGTATATCATATATACAGAATCATTAAAATGTTATATTTATTATTAAATGAGTTACACATCATTATTATACCCATCCAAATAATAATATATTGAATAACAATTACACCACTACGTGGAGACGGTAAGCCGTACATACGCACGTATGGTTACATGTTATTCAAAGGGTGGATAGAATAATGAATATGGTTGTACCATATTTATAATAACATCACAGTATATATATGATACTAGATTTATTATTTTAGAATGGTAATAACAAAGGAAGAAGATGTGGAAGATGAAAGGAACTTGGAAAAGGGTGGTGAAATCATTACCTCTTCTTCGGGTTCTTCATTTTGATTTGATCAAAAGGGCTCCATAGGTTGGCATTCCGATCAAAATAAGGCCACTAAGTTGTAGTGAGGGATGTTGGGAGAGTATTTGGGTAGTGTTTGGACAAACCAAAAGGCTTTTAAGGTGTGAAGAAATGAGAAGGAGGAGTTCCCTTTTAAAAGTGGGGTGAGGGGCACCTTTGGAAAAGCTAGAAATATTAATTTATAATAAATTCATATTCGGTTTCTAATGGCTACAAAGTTGATTATTTAAATATTAAGGTGGGGATAGGTTGAAAAAAATTCAACCAATCGAATTTATACAGGTTTGGGTTACTATATTAACCTTATCGTTAAGTATTAACTCTTAGTTAATTAATTTTACATTTACCATGTCACTTTGTAGTTTTATATTATATAGTTAATAAACTTACTATATAAATCCAAGAGACCCCTAAGTGGTCCATTAATGATACACCTATCATGATATAAGTCTCTTGACCGATCCTTAGATTTTTATAAATTTAATATGAATTAATAATATAATATATGTTTTAAAAACTCTTTTATTTCAATTTTGACACAATTCAATAGTTGATTTTTTTGAAACTTATTACAGAATGATTACTTCTAACAAGGTCAATTAAATCATTCATAATATGTAATATTAACCTATAAAATTATTTTAATTCATTAAAAGTCTCAAATTATATTTATTTGGGTATTTATAATATCAATTATTCTTATTTTTTACTATTATGGTTATTACTGCATCATCATCGTGTCATAAATAAATTAACATATTTAATGTATAAAAATTATAAATAAAATATAATTATGTATGAAATGTTTTTAGCTTTCTAATTAATATTTATAGTCGAAACTCCAACATATATAACCCTATGTAAAAATTGTTGTTCTAAAAGATATATGCTTGTGTCATTTTTGTATTCATTTAAACTTATTTAAAATAAAGTGTCCCTTCACCTACAAGTGGCTCCATGGGGTCCCAAAATCGACCCAAAGATGCCTATGGTCGAAAATGTATCAACAAATAAGTCTAGGACACGTTTTAGGGTAATTTAGTATTATTATAATATTATTTGTTAACCCTTATTTATCAAATTTACCCTTAACCATGGTAAATAAAATATTTACCGAAGTAATTATTCCAAATGTCTAAAAATAAAAGTTACCTATTTGCACAATTTTAACATCCAGATTCCAAATATGGAATCCATTTTTCCAAATTCAAAACTCAAAAGTGATATAAATTAATTTAAAATTAATTCCCGCTGTCAAAACAAAAAGCGTGTTTTTAAGATATAATAACTATCAAAAGATTGATACTTGTTTATGTTCGGTTTAATTGTGAAATTATGTCCAATGACCAAAATTTTATTAAATGGTAAAAATATATTCTAAATATACTTTTAAACCACTCAAATTCATAATTTATCAATATAAATTATTTCAATTAAAAAAGTTGTTTTTAATTAAAATTTAGTAATTTTCACTATTCATCAAAATATTAAAGTTATCCGAAAAGTACCCAAATTACACCTTAGGCTGAATTCGATAATCCGAATCCAAAAATGAAGCCCATTTTGAAATATAAAATATATATAAATTTAAAAAATAGGTATTACTATTCATAACAGCTTGTTTGATTAGTTATGATGTGTTAGAACTCGGTGTTGCGTACAACACACACTATCACATTATTCAAAGAAAAGCGTACCATAGAAGCTTGGGGAGTTACATTCTACCCTCTATAAAATAATTTTGTCCTCGAAATTTCTAGAATATTATCGCATGAAAAGACTCAGGTGGTTTTTCATCATAAGTTCCTCGGGTTCCCACGTTGCCTCTTCCATCTTATGGTTTCTCCACAAAACTTTTACCAGAAACGTCGTTCATTTTCTCAGATCTTGTTCTCTCGTATCAAGAATCCTGACAGGCTCTTTGCAATAAGACAGATCGGGTTACAGTTCTAATTCTTCATAGGTGAGTACATGCTTTGGGCCAGGCATGTATTTCCTCAACAGAGATACGTGGAACACATCGTGAACTTTGGAGAGACTTGGCGGCATTTCCAATCGGTAAGCTACAACCCCAATTCATTCTAGAATTTAGAAAGGTCCGATGTACCTGGGACTCAATTTACCTTTCATTCCAAAATGTATGACTCCCTTACATGGAGATACCTTCAGGAAAACATGATCACCGACTTGAAATTCCAAATCCATTATTCGATTATCGGCATAGCTCTTCTGACTACTTTGAGCTACTTTGATGTGATTTTGGATTACCTTCACCTTTTCTATCGTTTCCTCCACCAGTTCTAGACCTACAATTTTTCTTTCACCAACTTCATTCCAACAGGTTGGTGTGCGGCATCCCTTTCCATATAACGCTTTATATGGTTCCATCTGAATACTCGAATGGCAACTATTGTTATAGGAAAATTCTACCAGAGGTAAATACTGATCCCACATGCCCTGAAAGTGAAGTGAGCAGGATATCAACATGTCTTATAAGGTTTGAATAGTCCGTTCTGATTTCCCGTCTATCTGAGGGTGGTAGGCAGTGCTCAAATGAAGTTCAGTATCCAAGGATTTCTGAAGACTCTTCCATAATCTTGAAGTAAATCGAGGATCACGATCAGAAACAATCGATAGGGGTACTCCATGAAGTCTCACAACTTCATTAATATATAGCCTTGGTAGACGTTCCAGGGGTAGATCTTCTCTTATAGCAAGAAAATATGCTAACTTTGTAAGACGATCAACAATAACCCATATTGCATCATTCCCTCTAGGAGTCTTTGGTAGTCCCATGACAAAGTCCATCGTAATATTGTCCCATTTCCACTCTGGTATGGGAAGAGGTTGCATGACTCCTCCAGGCTATTGCCTTCCAGCTTTCACTTGTTGACAAACCATATATCATGACACAAAATCTGCAATATCCCTCTTCATATTGTCCCACCAAAAATGTTCCTTCAAATCTCTGTACATATTGGTGCTCCCAGGATGTATAGAGAAATTGGAACTATGAGCATCATCCAGCAATTCCCTTTTTAGATCAGGTATATCAGGAACACAAAGTATCTTCCCAAATTTCAAAATTATGTCTTCATACACAAATTCTCTCAATCTCCCATCATTCACAGCTTTAATCTTATTTTGAAATTCTTCATCATCGGTCTGAGAACTCGTAATCCTTTCTAGTAAAGATGGTTTGGCAACCATTAGAAAAAGCATTGATGTTTCTCCTTCCCTGGTTATTCCCATGTCCATCTTCACTAGATCCATGAAAATTGGATCCCTTTCAATTCTCATAATGTTCAAAACTCCATGATCTTTTCTGCTCTAAACATCTTCCACCTTGTTTGCCTTCCCCGGGTGGTAGTGTATCGTGCAATCATAATCCTTGAGTATTTCAAACCATCTTCTTTGCCTCATGTTGAGTTTTTTTTTGTGAGAAAATATATGTCAAACTCTTGTGATCAGTATAAATATCACATTTTTCACCATAGAGGTAGTGCTTCCATATCTTCAAATCAAATATCATAGCTGCTAACTCGAGATAATGAGTAGGATAGTTTTGTTCATGAATTTTCAACTATCATGATGCATAGGCAATAACTCTATCATTCTGCATAAGGACACAACTAAGTCCTTTCTTCGATGCATCACTATAAATAACGAACCCATCATTCCCCGATGGTAGAGTCAATATATGAGCATTGAATAATATTCTCTTCAGTTCTTCGAAACATTTTTCACACTCTTTTGTCCAAACAAATTTAACCCCTCTACGTGTGAGCTTTGTTAATGGGTTAGCCAATCGGGAAAAATTCTGGACGAAACGTCGATAGTAACCTATTAAACCAATAAAACTACATACCTCAGTTATACTCGTATGTGCTGGCCATTCTTGGATTGACTTGGTCTTAGAAGGATCAACAGAGATTCCATCTTTAGAAAAAATATGACCAAGAAAAGAAATCTCCTGAAGCCAGAATTCACACTTGCTAAACTTCCCATATAATTCATGTCTTCTCAGAGTCTTCAAGATAATGCGCATGTGATTTTCATGATCTTCGTAGCTTTTTGAGTATACGAAGATATCATCAATAAATACCACCACAAATTCATCGATATACTCCTTGAAAACTCTATTCATCAGATCCATGAATATAGATGGTGCATTAGTCAATCCAAAAGGCATTATAGTAAACTCGTAATGCACGTACCTGGTTCAAAATGCTGTCTTCAGAATGTCTTCCTTCTTCACACACAACTGATGGTATCCAGATCGAAGGTCAATCTTTGAAAAGTATTGAGCTCCATGAAGTTGGTCAAATAAATCATCATTTCTAGGTAGGGGATACTTGTTCTTTATTGTTATAGAATTGATCTCCCTGTAGTCGATACATAACCTCATGGATCCATCTTTCTTTTTAACAAAAAGATCAGGGGCTCCCCATAGAGAAACACTAGGGCTAATAAATCCTTTATTACTCAATTCATCTAGTTTTTTCTTTAGTTCAACTAATTATACAGTGGTCATTCTATAAGGGGTCATCGATATAGGCCTTGATCCAGGAATTAAATCAATGGAAAACTCAACTTCTCATTCTGGAGGATATCTACGTAAATCTTCCGGAAATACATCTACAAATTCTTCCACAACAGGTACATACTCTATTTGAACTTTCCTTTCCTCACCCATAGTTAGTTCATTTTCTTCCTCCTCAATAATTGAATTTAGTTGAGCTACTGGTGGTGGATCTAGATAAGAATTAGGTGGTGACGATTCTTCTCAAAAGATAAGGTGTTCCTTATCATCATCATCAAGAATCGTAACCTCTTTCATCTTACAATAAATCTTCACATCATAGTCCGAAAGCCAGTCTATCCCGAGGATTATGTCAAACTCAATCATAGGTATGACGACGATATTAGCAGATAAAGAACATTTATGTGCTCTAATGGGGACTGATTCACAAAACATTGTTTCAATGATACATCCCTTAGAAGTTTTAACTGACAACTCCCTTGTTAAATGAAATTGGAAATATCTAATTTTCATAGTAAACTGGGAAGATATGAAACAATTCGATGATCCAGAATCAAATAATGCATTTTCTAAACTTGAGGAAACCATTAAATTACCTACCACCACGACTTTCGGAGCTTCTACCTCAGCAGTAGTGATAGCATAAGCATGGCCTTGATCCCTTGGCCTTTTCTGAGTTATGTTCTCCTGACTCTTAGGACATTTATTTGCATAATGTCCCATCTCCCTGCAATTGTAGCACTGAACATTGGTAGCTTCCTTCTTCCCCTTGCAATCACGAGTTTGGTGGCCTTTTTCACCACACTTGTAACAGACTCTCATTCCCATCCAGAAAGTACCGGTGTGTTTCTTCCCACATTTACCACAGGATGGATATTCAACCTTTCCATTCTTCCCCTTATTTCCATTCCCAGATTGATCAGTAGGTCTCTTCTTATCTTTCGTTGCTTTAATGTCATATGACTTAGAGAATTCTTTTTCGGTCTTGATAGCACATGAGGCAATGTCTTCGTACGATGAAACGGATTGTGAGACTAATGCTCGACGAAGAAATGGTTTTAACCCATCAATGAAACGATCAATCTTACTTCTTGGGTTATGGAAATAATCTCCAGCATACCTTGCTAACCATGTAAAGTTAGCCTCATACTTTGCGACATTCTCATCCTCCTTTTATCTAAGACTCGGAAATTGCCTTTCCATATCTGCTCGATGGTCGCGAAGAAATTATTTTTTAAAAAATAGATCTTTGAACTCCCTCTATTCCATATTTGATACTTCATCATCTTACTTCATGTTTTGAATCAATGACCACCATTGATCAACATCTCTAGTGAGGCGGTAAACTGCCATGATAACTTTTTCCCTCTCACTACTCCCCAAAGCCTGAAATATTTTCTCTAGGGAATTTATCCATTTATCAGCTACTAAGGTATTTTTACTCCTATTGAACGTTGGTGGTTGTTGCCACATGAATCAATCTAACATTGATCCTCCACGCTATGGATCAGGGTGCTCCATTCGGGTAAGTTTATTATTCATAACCTGAGTAAGTTGTCCCAGTATGGTGATTAGCTGATCGGCACCAGTTGCATCACCAGCTCCACTATAATTATCCTGAGCAGGAGGGCATTCCCATCATGGAGTGCGTGCATTGATACAGTTTCCATTTTTTCCACTAGGCGCCAATACTAAACAATGGCATAAACTAGATCAGTTTGTGAATCAAAATACATAATCCCATACTTATAAAACACTTAACACAAATTGAACTAATTATGGATATAATCCATAATCATAAGAATGTTTTCTTTGAGGAATTATATACTCATAAACCCTTCATAATGATTTGTAAAGAAAATGAGAGTTATCTTATGCATATCTCCAGGGACTGTCGTAACCAAGAGTGCAACAAGGCCCATTGTCGTGCACCAGTTCCCATTCGAGTCTAGCTCAGAGCGGTGTTTTCAGGATTTACCCCTAGGTACATCTGTGCCAGAGCCGCCTCTCCCTGCTCGTATCGAGACTGGGATGTATTTCTCAGAAAACTCATAAAATCTCTACAATACAAAAAATCTAGGATGTTCTTCTATACTAATCCTCAATGTCCATCTTAAATCTATGTGCTCAAATCAGAGTTTATCTAAATCTAGCTTCCAAGGTTTGTACTAAACATCCTCTGATACCAACTGTAACACCCAAACCCCAGTTACCCAGAGTCGGTGCATTATTACATAACATTGTCAGGATCACAAGAAAGATCAAATCTCGAAAGACCGGTTGGTTTAGTAGCCTTGGAAACAATAGATATATTCATAATGTTTTACATTACATCATGAAGTGATAAACTAATACAAAAAAATTTTGTCTCCATAATACACACTATTATACCCTCATAATATCCCTATAGGTCATTCATAATTTACTTCTTCACTTCCTGGGAAAAATAAAACATAGAAAAGGGGTGAGCTCAAATGCCCAGTAAGGATAACAATATAGCAGAAGCTTTCATAAATAAGAATAAAAATTTAAGGCAATGTATAACTAAAACAAAAGACATTTAAACTTGAACTTCAACATAGTATGGAAAAAATAAAATGAAATAATGCCATTTACTTATTCACATGGATATTATACTAATCAAATAATAACATGAAATATCAATAACCACTTTCATAATGATGGAATGCATAATGCCAGAATATCATAACCACATAGCCAAGGCCTCGTGCCAAGACTACAAATAAGATATTTCCAAGGCCTTGTTCTAGGACACTAGTTTGTCTCGTGAGACCTACCGATGCATCTAGGAGCTATAGCGGGCTCCACCCTTCGCATATTAAGTTCAATGCATTCCCATATGAAAAGGTTTAAACATAACATAAACATTCATATTAAAACTAGCATACGAAATGCCAATACTTTCACCATAAACTATGAATGGTATAAAAATAGCACATCCATAGTCAAACATATCACAAAACCTTCAATACAATGTAGAAGTTTTGTATCATAATAAATCAACTTCAAATAAGTGTAAAATCCATCAAAGGATGTTGACATAGATGAAATCAAAACTCTTTCTAGAGAAATATATTTTTCAATTTAGAAATCATTTAAGGGTCATATATTTATAAAATAAAACATTTTCATTGAAAATATTCTTATAAGATTGTTAGTGAAGCTTCGATGATTTTATAACGACAGAAAATAACTAGACACGCCATATAAGTTAAAAAAACATTCTTACCTTAATTCTGTCGAAAAGGTTAAAAAGCACCTTGTTTGGAAAACGACGGAAAGATTCCTTTATAAAACTCTTATAAAAAGTCAAACAAGGGTATAAATGACTTTAACCCATATTCTTTTAAATAGTAAAAATGTTTTGAAATACATTTTTATGAAACATGGATGTGGATGATAAAGAGATCCCAATAGATTATTACGTATAAACAACCTCGGATAATGAAGAGATTGTTAAATAAACCTTTACCTTGTACTTTTCCTTGGTTGGGGTACGTTAAACTCCTGTATAATGGTGAAATAATTGTTATTAAATTATACAAGAATCATATACATTAATATGATATCTTATATGATCTTTTAACACTGATTTGTAAATAATATATTAGTAATATCGTTGTTTCGGGTGTTAACTTACTCGTTTTATTTTATATGTTTTGTTACATAAGACATGTTTGTCATGGATAGGCTATATATTATTCATATACAGAATTATATCAAGTCCTTAAACATCATTTTTAAATCATTAAATGATAATTATACTTGAATGGATACGATGGAGAATGAATCTCATCACATTCGTGGAGACGGTAGTCCGTACATACGCACGGGCGACAATATCATTATTTTGATATTAAAATAATATATAAATGGATGGTATATCATATATAAAGAATCATTAAAATGTTATATTTATTATTTAGATTAGTTACAAATCATTATTATACCCGTCCAAATAATAATATATTGAATAACAATTACACCAAGACGTGGAGACCGTAAGCCGTACGTACGTACGTACGTATGGTGACATGTTATTCAAAGGGTGGATAGAATACTGAATATGGTTGTACCATATTTATAATAAAATCACAGTATATATATATGATACTGGAGTTATTATTTTAGAATGGTAATAACAATGGAAGAAGATGGGGAAGAAGAAAGGAACTTCGAAAAGGGTGGTGAAATCATTACCTCTTCTTCGGGTTCTTCCTTTTGATTTGATCAAAAGAGATCCTTAGGATGGCATTCTGATCAAACTAAGGCCTCTAGGTTGTAGTGGGGGATGTTGGGAGAGTATTTGGGCAGAGTTTGGCTAAACCAAACAGCTTTGAAGGTTGGAAGAAATGAGAAGGAGGAGTTCCCTTTTATAAGAGGGGTGAGTGGCACCATTGGAAAAGCTAGAAATATTAATTTATAATAAATTCATATTCGGTTTATAATGGCTCAAAAGATTATCATTTAAATGTTAATGTGGGTATAGGTCGAAAACCATTCAACCAATATAATTTAGACTGGTTTGGGTTACTATATTAACCTTATATTTAAGTATTAACTCTTAGTTAATTAGTTTGACATTTATCATGTCACTTTATATTTTTATATTATATAGTTAATAAACATACTATATAAATCCAAGGGACCCCGATGTGGTCCATTAATGATACACCTATCATTATATAAGTCTCTTGGGTGAACCTTAGATTTTTATGAATTTAATATCAATAAAAAATATAATATTTGTTTTAAAAACTCTTTATGTCAATTTTGACACTATTCAATAGTTGATTTTTTGAAACTTATAACAGAATGATTAATTCTAAAAAGGTAAATTAAATCAATCCTAATATGTCATATTAACCTATAAAATTAGTCTAATTCATTAAAAGTCTCAAATTATATTTATTTGGGTATTTATAATATCAATTATTTTTATTTTTCACTATTATTGTAATTACTACATCATCATTGTGTCATAAATAAATTACACTATTTAATGTCTAAAAATTATAAATAAAATATAATTATGTAGGAAATCTTTTTATATTTCGAATGAATATTTATAGTCGAAAATACAACTTATATAACCCTATGTAAAAATTGTTTTTCTAAACGATATATGTTTGTGTTATTTTTGTATTCATTTTAACTTAATTAAAATAAAGTGTCCCTATCAATTACAAGTGGCTCCATGGGGTCCCAAAATCGACCCAAAGATGCCTATGGTCGAACATGTATCAACCAATAAGTCTAGGACACGTTTTAGGGTAATTTAGTATTATTCTAATATTATTTTCTAACCCTTATTTATCGGATTTACCATTAACCATGGTAAATAAAATATTTACCGAAATAATTATTCAAAATGTCTAAAAATAAAGTTACCTATTTACACAATTTGAACATCCTGATTTCAAATATGGAGTCAATTTTTCCAAATTCAAAACACAGAAGTGGCAGAAATTAATTTAAAATTAATTCTCGTTGTCAAAACAAAAAGTGTGTTTTTAAGATATAATAACTATCAAAAGATTGATACTTGTTTATGTTCGGTTTAATTAGGAAATTATGTCAAATGAAAAACATTCTATTAAATGGTAAAAATATATTCTAAATATACTTTAAATCCACTAAAATTCATAATTTATCAATATAAATTACTTCGATTTAAAAAGTTGTTTTTAATTAAAATTTAGTAATTTTCACTATTCATCAAAATATTAAAGTTATCCGAAAAGTACCAAAATTTAACCTTAGGCTAAAATCGATATTCCGAATCAAAAAATGAAGTCCATTTTGAAATATAAAATATATATAATTTTAAAAAGTAGGTATTACTATTCACAACGGCTAGTTTGATTAGTTATGGTGTGTTAGAACTCGGTGTTGCGTACAACACATGCTATCACATTATTCAAAGAGAAGCGTACCATTGAAGCTTGGGGTGTTACACATATGTTATCTCTATTTTCATTATAAATTAGTAAACAAGATGAGAAATTATTTTTATAATAACTTTATATCAAAAAACCTACCGCACATGATAGTAGTGTGACTACAGATGCAATTAATATTCCTTTAATAATATCGTTAATGATTTCCTCAAATTCATTCATCCATACAAACTTATTTTATCCCATTCTATATGAATTTATATATCAAGTAAAATATTGGGGGAAATTCCTCCTAAAAATACATAGTACCTACGAAACTGAGAAAACTATGGATTCCCCTGAAATTATTGGGTTTTGGTATACCTCAATTAAATTTTTTAGCAAAGGGTTCATAAAAATTCACCCACTTGTAACAACATGATCCTACAATGTGACTTTCTTTATCTTAAATTCATATTTGAATAAAATTTCAATTTTTTCACATTCTTTAATGAAACCATCATAATCCTTATATTCCTTTCATGTTAATCCTTTTTATTGGGTTCAATGTGTTTTTCATCTATAAACAATACCACATATTATAATATATACTCTATAGGGACTCTATTAATAAAATCCATGAAGATTTTAAATAAACATATAATTATTATCGGAATAACTATGAACTCATAGTGTCCTTAAATTATACAGAATGTACTCCCTTGAATATAATCATTTCTCCCCATCAACTGATGATATACATAATGTAGATCTACCATTAAGAAGCACTTACCTCCAAATAGTTTGTAAAAAAAGACTTCAATCCTTATAAGAGGAAACTATTGCTTTTTCATGATCCTATTGAGATCACTCTAATAGATACAACGCTACATTTAATGATCCATTTTCTTTACAAATATCAGTTTCACACCCTAGAAAAATTCACTATGTAATATAAATAATTTTTCAAACTTCTCATAAAGTTGATTCCTTAGATCCTCAAGTTTGATCAGACCTATCCTATATGGGGATTATTTAATTTAATTTGCTTCATTTATAAGATCGATTTATTAATCTACCTCATTATATAGTTGATTTTTGGGTATATTTCATGAAATATGTCAGTTTATTCCCTTAATATGTTAATTTACTCAAGGATTATACATTACTTTAACTCAACCATTGGAAAATTTATTAGTATTCCAAGGGTATAATCACCCATACCATTGAGGGACTATCTAAATGAAATTCATGGTATCCCATACATTTTTATAGGATCATTGTATTGTTTGAAAAATATATTTATTTTTTGTATTCAAAATATTTAATGTGTGTGCTATATAATGATTTCCAATCCATTCCCATTATAGTTTCAAATTACACCAATGGATGGATTATGAGAATAAGTGGAATAATATTCCCACATATGATAATAGGAGAAGATTCTAACACTAGGGATTAAATGACTTCAGAACTAGGTGTTTTTATAGATATCTCTGCTTAAATGTATCCATGTTTTGATTCAATAATTATAGAAATCCTAGAGGATATAAAGGAATATGTATAATAAAAATAAAATAAATCAGTTTGAATAATTGTGCGAATAAGAAGTTTATATTATATGAATTAAATTTCGCGGTCCACTATAGTAGATGTAATGTAACAATAATTCAATTTTTACATTGGATTTGGTGGTTACTAATGGAGATTAAACACAATGGAATAAGGGTTAGTA
This sequence comes from Viscum album, assembly GCA_963277665.1. NCBI lineage: Eukaryota > Viridiplantae > Streptophyta > Magnoliopsida > Santalales > Viscaceae > Viscum > Viscum album. The sequence goes on along the minus strand of OY728165.1, from coordinate 61,060,981 downwards.
TAATGGCCTACATAGTTCCATTTCTTCAAATATTTGATTCATTAATCCAAGGGTGGTTCATTAGGAGTTTGTAACACCCTGATCTTCCACGATACGCTTCTCATTCAATAATGCAATGGCTTGCATTGTACGCAACTTCGAGTTCTAAAACACCGCGACTAATCATAGTAGCCATTATGAATAGTAATAACCACTTTATAAAATTATAGAAATTTTATATTTCAAAATGGACTTCATTTTTGGATTCGGAATATCGAAATTAGCCTATGTTTAATTTTTGGTATTTTTCTGAGAACTTCTAATTTTTTATGAATAGTGAAAAATACTTAAAACCAACATTTTTAATAAAAATAATTAATATTGATAAATTATACAATTTAGTGGTTTTAAAGTATAATTAGAATATATTTTTACCATTTTATCCAATGGTGGTCATTATAATTAATTTAACATTGAAATTGGATATAAACAATTGCCAATCTTTTGATATAAATTGTTTCTTAAAAACACGCTATATGTCATGACAGCAGGAATTAATTATAAAATTAATTAATGCAACTTATATTTTTGTAATTTTGTAAAATAGACATCATTTTTGAATTTGTAATATCAATTATAGCGTAGGGTGAAATTTTGGCATTGTTCTGAAAAACTTCAATTTTTTATGAATAGTGAAACCACTAAGTGGTAGTTAAATAACAGATTTTTTGTTTAAATGAAATATTACCACTTCTGTGATTTGATTTTAAAAAATCCGACAAACATGGTTATCATTAAGAAGTAAAATGTGGTTCAATGAGATTAAAATAATTTTTGTTGAATACTAACTTTTAAGTTCTTAATCGCGATTAGAGGTAATTAGTGTAGTTTATGGTAAAAATAATGTTTTAATAATATGAGATGAGCATGACACATGTCCTACCCTAATTGGAGGTGCCATGGCCGACCAAGACAATACATGGGTAAACTTGGGGACCCCATGGAGCCACTATAGTTAGAAGATGACATAAATACCTTTTATTTAATGTTAAAGTAAAAAATGACACAAACATGAAATGTTTTACTAAAACAATTTTTACATGGGGTTATACAAGTCATATTTTTGACTATAAATATTAATTGGAAAGATAAAAATATTTCCTATCTCATAGTATTTTTTTTATAATTTTTAGACATTATATAAATTAAATTATTTATGACATCATTATGATGCAGTGATGACCTCCTTATTTAACGATTTTAATAAAATGAAAAGATAACGTACAATACCAGGCTTATACTTGTCCAAAGACTATTGGATGGGTATATTTAGAACCCTTATCACCTTATCCACGAATTATATAATTGTGGGACCTTTATAATCCGAAAATCATTGTATAAAAATGTAAAATTTCCTTACTTTCCAATTGTGCCCCTCCTCTTCTCTTATAAAAGGCCCCCACCTCTACCACCTCATTCACACTTTCAAGCCATTTGGCGCGGCCAAACTCTGCCCAAATACTCTCCCAACTTTCCTCCCTTACTCCTAGAAGTCTCACTTTGTGCATAACTCTTCCCAAGGAAGCCTTTGGATCAAATAAAAAAGAGTTACCCGATTTTGAGGTAATGTCTTCTCTAATGTTGTTCTGTTTTATTTTTACTCTCCAACCCACTAAACACTTTTTATTCGTTTCTTTTGTAACAACACCAGTATCAAAAATATACTAGGATGTTGTTATAAGATGTATTCGAGCTAAACTTACATACACCAACATCTAATGGATAAAGAACATACGATTTCTGTGAATGGCGAATTTCTGCCTCAAGAAACGATGATTGTTAAACACTCATATAACACCTTTAAAGGAGGCCATTAAGATGTCACTATATTTATATATGATATATAATATGTTTATGTTTTACTTATGCTTCTGTATTTCTCATTTATGACATAATTTATGATTTCCATTATGGGTAAACACGATAATTTCATTTTAGGATGTGCGGACTACCGCACCCTCAAAGTGATTTGAATCGTTAATGCCATATGTGGGATGTATAAAGGATGGAGTAAATGGTATTATACAATATATTATACTGGAATTATATTATACATTTATATCATTATGATTTCATTCCATTAAATACGAAATAGAAATGAAAGTAGCGTTCATGCGTACGTACGGCTTACCGTCTCCATGAACGGTGCTTTCATTTCTTACCTCTAAATGTTACGTAATATTAAAAATGAATGTATATACTGTATATATATGATATATATGATATCTAAATCATGAATATAATTCTGTATATAATGTATATTTCACCAGATGAACAACTTGTAATTATAAGAAGTTTATTTTTGACTCAAGTACCAAAGATCGACAAAACAGCCGTTATTAACTTAAATAATTACATAATGATCATAACATGGTAATAAGTGATATAAAAGGAATAATGAACATGAAAAAGGTTCTTAAGTAAATAGAAATTAACTCTAGATTATTATTTAGGAGGTTAAAGAATGGTCGAGTCAGGACAAGATGCAATGTAAGGGAACTTCTTAACCCAATTTCTATTCTTTGGGTTAATCTCCTACTTTCAAATTATGTCATGATATTATTATGTCCTATCTTGTATTTTTACATTATTTATGTGTACTTATAGTTAATACACATTATAGATGTAATTTATTTAAAAAAATGATCTTTTTAAGGACTTCGTCTCAATCCCCTTTCATTGAGGCATATTTGGTTTTATACACAACTTTCTTTTATACGGTGTATAACCCCTTTGACTTTTAAATTTATTCAAAAGGAATCTTTTTATACGAAGCATTTTGATAAACGAAAAAAGGGAATGTTTTTCTTTCCGTACTTATGCGGCGACAACGACTTCTCCGCCGCCGTGACCATTATTTGAGTTTCAGCTTCCTCTACAAGCCATCATTTTTTTAATGAAAAATAAATACAAAGTTTTAACTTTCTTTTATTTTGGTATTGAAAATGGTTTTGAAAGCGTTTTTATTATATCAATTTTTTGTATTGATATCTTGTGATTGAAATGTGGAAATGTTATGTTTCATTTATGCATGTTTTGTGTGATACGATTATTTTATGGTTTATGATATGTTTAAACCTATTCATATGAGGAATGTATTGGACTTAATAAGTGATGGGTGGAGCCCGCTATAGATCCTCGATGCATCGGTAGGTCTCATGAGACAACTAGACGTGGAATTGGCCAAGGCCCTTTCCCAATTTGATTTATGGTTTTGGCCGAGGCCTTAATCATTTTAGATGTCTTGGCCGAGGCCTTGACAAAATGTTTTAGAATGTATGGCATTATAAATTCCCTCATTATGAAAGTGGTTATTGATATTGCATGTGATTATTCGACCAGTAGAATATCCTTTTGAATAAGTGAATGACATTATCTCATTTTACTTTTTCCATATTATGTTGATGTTCAAGTTTAAAAGGCTTTTGTTTTAGTTATAAATTGCCTTAAATTTTTATGTTTATTTATGAAAGCTTACGCAATATTGTTATCCATACTGAGCATCTGAGCTCACCCCTTTCAATGTTTTAATATTTTCTAGGATGTGAAGAAGTATTTTATGAATGACCTGCAGGGATAGTCAGAAGAGGATATGAGTGTGGACTATGGAGACTTTGTTATTGTAGTTTTTCACCTTATGATGTAATGTAACATTTATGAATGTATCTAGTGTTTCCAAGGCTACTAAACTAATCGGTCTTTCGAGACTTGATCTTTTGTGATCATTCCAATGTTACGAAGTAATGCACCGACTCTGGGTAGCTGGGGTCGGGGCGTTACAGAGTTTCCTTCTTTTCCTCAATAATGTTAACCATATTTTTCATGTCTATTTTACATTCATGATCTTGATTATATTCTCTTATTAACATGAATCATTTCCCAATCTCTTTGATACAATTACATTGATTCTTTTCTGAAATTTTTGTCTGGTGGGTGGTTGGATCCTATATCATTATTTTTCACTTGACCCACCTACTTGAAACTCCATTATTACCTTCTTATCACCACAACCATTGGGCCACTCACCAAAATAAATATCAACATTTATATCACATCAATAAAATTATTCATAACTCTAGAAATCCAAGATAGATATTGCATTTCAAATTAGTAGTTTCAAATAAGTAATGAATTTATCATTCTTTTTATAAATCATTAAAAGGGACCGTGACATGTATCATGAATGATTTTTGAATTATACCTAATATTTTTTATCATAATCTCTATTTTTTTATTTTCTATGAATTATCTGTCCAATAATGTTTGATGAGTTCATAGGAAATATATTTTAATAAATATTCCCTTAATGAATTACCACTCCTTCCCAATAATTTTATCCCCCAAAATGGAATTCTTTATAAAAAACACCATTGAAAAGTCCCACTATAAAAATAATGCATTCGAAAATATTCATTTTCTTTCTCATAATAGTGATGCACATAAAATCTCTAATCCATTTATTTGACCAATTAATCAGTAACAAGTGGATTAGAAGACCCATATAATTTTGGTGGTTATCATTACCTAAATTAATTGAGAAACAAATGTTCATACTTCCAAAAAGGTAGATGATCAATGTGAATATGGTATATGTTTATATATTGAGACAATCATTTTAATATCACCATGATTTTTAAACACCACCACTCATGGAATTGTGGATGTCATTAAAATTATGATAATTTTATCCCCATCATTATTTAATTGTATATTTTCTATTATTTCCCACAATTTAATAAAATATAAAGGGAATTAACAAATCATATGTCATAAATTCAAGAATAAATAATTTTTTCCTCTTTGAATATTAAATCAAATAAAATATATTAGGTAATCCACCAATTAATAATTTTTCTAAAACAATTCATCATGGATTTTTTTGTGTATATAGGCTTGTACTTAAGGTTTTCACGAATGTTTTTCAATCCAAAACCCCAACATAACTAAACCATTCTCTGATATGAGCTATAATAAAAAATTATTACATGGCTATTACGTTATTTTTAAAATAATAAACATAATATTTATACTATCCATAATCGAATGATTTAGAGTCTTGGAAAAATATATGTCATGATAAACAAGTAAATAATAATACATAAACATTATTTAAATTCATATTATTTAACCTTATATATCTCTTATGATCTCTATATTACCTGATATAACCGAAGGGTATACTGACAACAATGGAGTGAACTATAATCCTAATAATAAGAGAATTAAAGGAAATAAGAAACTGTACATGGGTGAGAATAATAAAGATGACCATATCCTAAGAATATGATTATCATAATAATCAGGAGGATAAAATTTTATTAATGAATTTAATGTTAAATACTCACAATATTTAATCATCATAACATAATAGTAAAATGGAAAACATATTTGTAAATAATTCTAGTTATATGTTCAAATATAACACATTTTTATAAATCGTGACATTATATATTTGAATAAACTTATCATCGAGTTCTTTCATAATACATATTATATCATGAGATACATAAAATTAACCAATGTATGTAATGTCCATATAATTCTATGGAAACTCATAACATAGTAAAATTATCGAAATCATGTATGCGACATCGAAATATAACAATCTTAGTCATGATATAATCTATTGAAATGAATGTGTTTCCAAAAATAATTTTTATATCATATGTGATGAATTGAACAATAGAATTTGAAAATAAATATGGGAGAAAAAAATTTTCATACTTGATATTTTTACCTATTGAAGGAGATATATCATAACATCATTAATGTGATGATTTGGAAATTGATGTCTATTTGAAAAAAATGAATTGTATATAGACAGGTAAAATTTTGGATGGGTAGTAACATGTCTATACTAAAAAGAAAATATTAAGAATACTAAAATAATACCAGTTACACATTACATGATCATTCATATGAAAATAACTGTGAAATAGTAGGCCACCAAATATAAATGTTTTGTGTTTGAGAATCATTTTATCTTAAATTTAGCTTCATTTTAGTACATTTCAACATCCAGAATAATAAAATTGGGTTAATTAAAACATTAAATGAGAAGTGAATAATAATATATTTTTAAATTTTTATAAATTATAATCATAAAATTAAATTTGTTAAATACCTTTGGTAAAAGGAAAATGTTTTTATATCATTTTTTTACAAATAAATTTCCATTTTTTTATTCCTTTATTTATTTAATGTCATTTTTATATTTTTAGAATTAGGTATATCATATTAAAATAAATATATTTATATATTTATATTTTATATATAAATTATTATAACCATCCCTAAATATTTTTGATAATAAAGAGGTGCAGTCACCCTTGTTGGTGGATAACCAACTTTTATAAAGACATTGCATGTATGGGATGAAAGAGATGTATGGAGAATAAAAAATTCATAGTATTAATTTTCATAGCGAATTCGATAATTTATATAATGTTAAGAAAAATTATATTTAATGTTAAATGATTTTTTATAAATGGGATGATAAACAAGGGAGAGATGACAAAACACAAGGAAGAGTTGATGAAAACATAACCTCTTCTTGTAGTTGATTTTCTTGCACAACACTGAAATCCCACTACTACAAAAATAGGCAAGGAAAGCGCCACCTTTTATCAGTTCTACGTAAAAAAGGGCTGATAGAGGAACCCGTTATTAGTGCTAAATTTTTATTTCTGATAAAGGCATCTTTATCTGTGATTTTTTTCTTAGCACTTATAATGAGTACACTATATAAGGGCTAATAAAGAATGCCATTATCAGTGCTAAAAAAGTGCTGAAAAAACCATTGTCCCATATTTTAAAAAATATGGTTCATAGTATCCACTGTTTATCACATCCAAAAGACCTCATGGTGTTGTATCCCTATGATAACTCCCTTCCCCATGAGATTTTCTCTTCTCCGGAGCTCTGCTTCTAGCCCTACTCCTTCTCCACCCCCTCTAACCCCTTCCACAGTTCCTCCTCCCCCCAAACCCTACTTCTTCCTATCCTATAGACTCCCTTCAAATCCTACTCATCCATTTCTAAATAGTGTAAGCTCCTTTGATGAACCTCCCCTCGTGGTTGTGCCTTCCCCTCCCAGCATAGTGCAGAAGGCTCCCTGACTGCTCGATGCTTCTTCTCTCCCTTCATTGTGGGTGTGATCTACTTAATGTATGTCTCCCACTTCTCCTTTTAGGTATATTTTTGGTGGATAGGTTTTGTGAGTGTATTTTTCATTAGGTTTATTTTTCGGTTCTTCCCAATGATAACCACCCTTGGATTAGATTCAAACTAACATAGAGTTCTAAAAATCTATGACACAAAATAACTAATGTAATGGATTCTTATACATGGTTAACATATGACTTGAACTAAAGTATGAATTTTTTATGATTACCCATGGGTTCTTATGATGTTTGGAACTAGAATTTATTTTTCACCATGTGTCTTATGAATGAGGGTTTGATATTCTAGTGCAACCTCAAGCTAGCCCTTATTATACATGTATATTCGATTAATGTTGAGTGTTTTTGGCACATCCTTATGGTGGGTTTATATATACTGGGGAAAGTTGTTCTTTTGTAAACCCATTCATAAAAAATAGGAGTTTTGACGGTACCCACCTCATTATTAATTGGTTACACTTTGTGGGTGTCATGATGTGATGGGGATTTTGTTTATGGGGAAGGTTCTATTTATGATAGTTATCTAGACCCCTTGAATATAGAATGTGTATCCAACCCAGTGGATGTTAAGTTACATTTCCCTTAGTTGGTGAGCATGGTTTTATGTGATGTGTGTGAGAAGAATACTTTTCATCATAATGATTGTCGGAGAGATCTTGAATGCTTCATAAGGGGTACATATGGTTAACTATAGGAAAATATATGGAGCATGAATCAACCCATATACTTGATATTATGAGTGTCTTTGTTATTTAATAGTGTTCTAAATTGAATCTCTCCTTGATACGGTTCATATTGAAGAATATAATCCATTTAGGTTCATTTATTATTTAACCATTATTCATGGAGTGGCATATATTCCTCATGCACTAGGGACACAAAATATCAATAGATCATAGTAGTGCTTCCATGGAATGGTGAATGGTATTATTTGGAAAATTACTTTGGGTTTAGACAGTGGTATGAACATGTGAGCAGTTGTCTTTGGGTGGTTAATTATTTTTAGGATTATGGGATGTTTCTTGATTTCAATCAATGGAAGATTCCACACATATTTATTTTATATCAAGTATAATTTAAGGGCGATGTCAACATAGTAAACCTATATGACCATTTGTTCCTAGGTGATAGTCTTGAAGGATTTTTTTAGAAAATGGGGTGACACCATGCACTTAATTGGGTTGATAATGATTATTACCTGATACCTATTATGTGTATCAAGATTGTTATTTTGAATGGAAATGGCTCAAGTAAATAACTACCCTAGGTGTTTCATGCCAAGTGATATTGCTTAAGTACACCTACACTCTGGAGAAACTGATTATGTGAAGGGGGATGCATTTATTCTCAGGAGATTGTAAATGTCTTTCACTTGGTTGGTTTTTATTTCATCTCTTTTTATTAAATCCATTATTTTATGTTGACCAGTTCATAGACCGACCTCTACTATTTTGGGGGAATTCATCATGTAATACTATTCTTTTGATGGCTATATTAGTTTTCTATGATTATTCCAATGGTTTGAGTTGATATCATAGTCTTTTAATGTAGTTATATTCTGGGATGTAGGGTTAGCAACCCCCACCCACAGTTGGGGTGTGATGCTAGTCTCATATTTGGAGTGACATTCATTCATAGGTACCTCATGGATAGCCCATTAATCCATGGAATGTAATATTATTGTGATGTGTATAGACACATCACATTGAATTTTCTTAACATTCATGCTATAGTAAGAAAGGTAGTTGACTAATAGCCCGGGCAGACGAAGGAACTGGAGAAAGGAGGTCAATACATCGCTAAAGTGATGGAGGAGATCAGGGAGTAGCATGAGGTGGATGTGACATTGGTTTGATTCTACTAATACTAACCCTTTGTAGATAACTCTTTTATTGGTAAGTTAGTTGTCAAAATCTTAGATAGTTGTTGTCACTAGAGTCTTTTTACCAGGAGGCTCCAAAAGTGTTTTGATGTATGATTGATGTTCATTATACTTTTCTTGTAGTACTATAAATAATAAGTACATGAAATTATTTTTCCAAATTTTTTCAATTATTTTCTATGTATATGGTAGGAGTTGGTAGAGCCCCATGTTAGTGAGGTATAGTTATTGCATATTATTTAGATGCTCATGATATAATTTATGTTCACAAACATTAATTTTATATTTCTTATGTTAATATGGGTATCAAAACCTAGGATTTTATATAGTAATTTTTGATAAACCTAGGTTATTTATTTCCCCATCAAACCCTTTTGTGTTTGGAAATGTATCCACTATATTAGTTTTATCATCAAAATTGTGTCCTTGTTTTCATTGTATTTGAGTTTGGACACTAGTTTTTGGTGGTTTAATGTGATTTTTTTTATGAATTAGGTGGATGGTAGTGGTGGTTAAAAGTATGTTTAATGTTTTATTGCAAGGGTGGTCGGTGAATGTACTATTGGTAAGGTGGTTGGAATGTTTGTTGATTTTGATGGGGGGACTAACCGAGTTCTATTGATTTCCAAATCATTATTGGAAATAGTTAGGAACTATTAATATCTATTTTTATTAGGAATTTTTTCAATTCTATTGTATTTGGAAGTCTTGATTTGTGTATTTGAAGCATAAATACTAATATTTTAGATTCAAATATGATAGAGATCAATAATGGTTATATGGAGGAAAATCATTTGACAATAGTGTATGAGAATGGAGTGAAAGAGTTCATCAAGATTGCAATATATCACACAATGCATTCTTCTGAAATACTTTTTACATGTTTAAGTTGTTGTTATTCTAGACTAATTACTCCAGAGGAGTTGGAAGAACATTTGATATGTCCTGGAATAGATTGGCGTTAGAAATTTTTGAATAAACATGGAGAAAAAGAGAATGTAGCTACATGATGGGATAAAACTGCATTTTATAGAACATCATATATAAATAAAAATATGGATAATGAGGAATATCATATGGGGGATGTGATTATAGATGTCAATGATGATTAAGATAGTATTGAGGAAAGGGCAAGGACAGATGAATATGAACTTCATCATTGCCCAAAATTGTTTGGGAAGTTAAATAGTTGTGCAAAGTCAACATTATATGCTTGTTGCACTAAATATATAGCATTGTCAAATGTACTGAAGTTGTATAAATTAATAGTAGGCAACAGATGGAGTGATGTCAGATTTATGGAACTACATGCTCAAGGGACCCGACCTTAAACATTTCATAAGCATGAGTTAAATGAATAATTCACATTGAGGATCATTTCAGGTTTATAGTTTTAGGGAATTTGGCATAATAGTAACATTACATCTCAAAAATTAAAAAGTATATGATTCTACTCAGTTTCCATTTTTTCATAAAATAAAAACAATTGAATAAAAGAGACATTTCTTGTTCCATGTTTTAGACAACATGAATTTTACATGATCCCATCATTGATCCTATTCCATTTTATGTCTTATGAATAACATTTTAAAAACATGGGATTAGAATAAAAATCTCAATAAGGGATACACAAAGAAGGAAAACTATTACATTTTCAAAAAAACAAGTAAACCATGAATATTGTATCATAAGTAATATTTTCCCCCTTTATGAAGTAATAAAAACTCCTCACTGAATAATAGATCATTGCTTACCCTTTTGTAACCAAAATATTTCCATAAAACCCATTTAAATAACACATAATATATAAAGGTAACTTCAGAGATAAACATTCAAATGTGGAATAACTATATGGTCGAGTTCAACAAATATCACTAAATGGAATATCAATAACGCTGACTTCTATACCAAATGAATTGGAGATTATAACGTAACAACCTATCCTGGTTTATCACGACACCACCCGTCATATGATTTATCACGTAACCACCCCTCTATTGTCCAAGTACCTTCATAACATAAAAAATATTGAAAATGTAAATATTTCACTAATAACATTTCATTTTATGTCTCAAGAAGTATTTTCAATATATTGAAATAATCATTCCATTTTCATAATCCATTTAAAAAGCGATCGCTGAATGAAGGTGTCCCATACCACATTGAATAATTCAATGGAATTGTTATTTTAAAACATTAATGTCCATACAAATAAATAATCAAATCCATTTTTAAAACATGGAAATTAATTATAATTATTTATAATAGTAAATCTTTAAAACATTTAAAATGATATTTTCATTAAAGAGTTTTTTTAAAAAATGAGAGACTATTGAATACAAAAAATTGAGGAATAAAATTTCATCTAAGCATTATAATATCATGAAAATAATGGTATTCATGAAATAATAGAAAAAAGAGAGTATATACACCAAATAAGAGTGAATTGGTTCATAAAAACAATGAAGCCTCAATGGAAATGTAAATTGAGATGATATCCCTTATAAAGAAGGTATCCTTTAATTAAAGACACGTCAATCACATAATTATTTGTGAAAAATATAAATACACCCAATATAAGTAGATATTATGTGGAAAACAAGTATAGGTCATTCAGACATATTCATAGGACGACATATTCAATAAGTACAAGTTTAACCCAATGAATTGAAATTGGTTTAAGATGTTCCATTTCCAAAACTTGAAAGCCTAACGAAGTCACATTAAAATTCAGAAATTTTGTTGACGATATAAAAAGAAAATTTCATCACTTGGACGTAATTTTAACATCAATAAGGACTTAGAAGAACATATCCCAATATAATAAGATGTAAATTAAAAGACATAACAAAAAGAAGTCTTTTAAATAGAAGAGGGTGAAAGGTTCCCTTACCAATTTGCTAACTTACAAAACATATGCCACAAGAAAGAATGATGATACAATAAAGATTTAAATACTCATGTATGAAAATATATTACACAAAGTGTACAATCATGGGTAGTACATACACCACACAAAATGAAATAGTGACAAATATAGCATGAATCTCATGGGAATAAAAAGTGAGATGAAACACTTTACCACGTTGTAATCTACTGAGTCGTATAACCAAAAGTTAATAAGCACAAAATGAGTCACAAAATACCATGAATATAAAAATAATCATGATAATATATATCAATTAATGTATACATTGCATAACATGCAATAAATAAGTGGCGAACAATGGAAATCTCAAAGAAATAAATGTGGGATAAGAAATCTCATTACCTCATTGTCCGACTTGACATGTTTGATCTTTGTTCTTCATGAATATTAAAATAAAGTTAATTTATACTTTCATAAAAACATTTTTCATTTTTATTAATCATTTTATATCACTTATTACAATGTTATAAACATTATGTAATTATTTAAGTTAATAATGATCGTTTAGTTGATATTTGGTAGTTGAGTAAAAAATGAACACCTTATTATTACAAGTAGTCTATATGGTAAATAGTCCATTATCTCCAGAATGATATTAATGAGTTAGATATCATATAAATCTTATATATAAATTATATATATGTATTTATAACAGTACATAACGTTTTTGAAATAATAAATGAAATGCACCGTTCATGGAGATGGTAAGCCGTAATTACCCATGAACGCTACTTTCATTTCTATTTCATATTTTAATGGAATTAAAACATAATGATAAATAGGTATATTATATATCCATTATAATAAAATATATAATATCATTAACTCAATCCTTTATATATCCCACGTATAGCATTAATGAGTCATAACACTTTGAGGGGGCGGTAGTCCACACTTCCCCAAATGAAATTATCGTGTTTACTAATTATGGAAAACATAAAGGTAGGATATAAATGTAGAATAAAGAAGCATAAAAAATATAAACATAATATATATCATATATAAATACAGTTCCCTCTTAATGGCCACCATGATTGGTAGTAGGAGATAATAGAGCAATCATCTTTTCGTGAGGCGTTAGTTTCCCATCCACAGAAACATTAAGCTCTTCACCCATTAGATTGAATTGTGTGTAAGTGTATTTAAAATCTGTCTCATAACAACATCCTAGTATTTTGAGGGTATTAGACTTGTTATAAAATAATGGAATAAAAATAGTTTATGGTTTGGAGAAGAATAATAAAAGAAAATAAGTTAAGAGGAATCATTACCTTTAATTTGGGTAACCTCCTTTGATTTGAACCAAATGGAATTCTTGAAGATCCATCTACATAAGGTAAGGCTTATAGGAGGACAAGAGGGACGTAGATATCTTAATTGGGCAGAGTTTGGACAAGAACAAAGTGTTGAGTGGTTTGAGTAATTTGTTAGAAGTGGTGGCCTTTTATAAATGGGAGAGGGGCTCTTTAGGACAGTGTGAAAATATTATTTTATTATATAATGAAATTCGGTTTATAAAGGTCCAAAACTAATTAAAGTATAATATTATATGACCCATTGTCGAAATAAATTCATCCAATAAGAATTGGATTGGTTTAAATGATATTTTAATACTTATAATATTATTTATTTAAATCATTTATTAATCAGCTATATATTGCATCATTATTGTGTTATAAATAATTTAATTTATTTTTTGTCTAAAAATTATAAAAAAACCATGATTTAGGATATTTTTTTATCTTTCAAATGAATAATTATAGTCAAAATAATAACACTTATAACCCCATGTAAAAAATAATATACTTAAAGCGATTTGTTTGTGTCATTTTTTCCATTACATTATATTAAATAATCTAAAGTCTCATTATCACTTTAATGTGCCTCCATGGGGTCCCAAAATCTACCCAAATATGCCCATGTTCATCCATTACTCATATAATAAGGTTAGGAAAAGTGTTAAGTTAATTCGGTATTATTATCATATTCTTATTACCTTGAATTATCCTATTTAACTTTAAACGCGGTAAATAAAATTTAAAAGTTACTATTCACCAAAAATTATTTTCATCTTATTAAACCACATATTACATACTAATAACAAACATTTATTTAGGATTTTCTAAACTGATTTCACAGATGTGGTAAAATTTCATTTAAATGAAAATTTTAGTTTTTTTAACTACTAAAAAGTGGTTTCACTATTCATCAAAAATTGATGCTTTTCCGAAAAACAACAAAAATTCAGATTAAACTATATTTGAATTTTCAAATTGAAAAATGATGTCTATTTAACCAAATTAAAAACATATTAGTTTCATTAATTAATTTGAAATTAATTCTCATTGTCGAAACAAATAGCATGTTTTTAAGAAACAATAACTATAAAAAAATTGACACTTGTTTATGCACAATTTCAAAACCCATTGGGCGCAGGTACTGTAGTAGTACAGTTGCGTACTGTAGCAGCGGCGTACTGTAGCAACGATGAGAACTATAGTGGCAGCAGGGCACTATAGCAGTGGCAGGGTACTATAGCAGTGGTGGGTACTGTGCAGTACTGTAGCAGTGCACGTACTGTAGGAGTACTATTCACAGAATGGGCTTCGGGCCAAAAAAATTGGTCTACGGGCCATGTAATGGGCTAAATGACCACTGGGTCTTCGGGCTATGTAATGGGTCTCCCTCTACCCAGTTAAAAGAGGCCTTTACATTCCTTTAATAATAAATGAGGCTTCGACCCCAACTTTAAAAAAACAGTATTTTCACTATTCGTCGAAAAACTGAATTTTATCAGAAAAATACCAAAATTTTACCCAAAGAGAATTTTGATGTCCTGGTTCTAAATAAAAATTTTATTTTATCAAAAATAGAATTTAAAAGTTTCCAAAACTAGAATTAACGAGGGAACTCCATCAAAAGGCAGTAAATCAACCTTATACTAAATATTAGAGTATTCATGATTAAAAATAGATTCATTCACATTTTAAGCCTCTAACTTTATTTGGATAAATGTAAAAACATTTAACAAATATGAATAATCATATTTATGTTATTTTTGTTTGTTCTTGACAATAAAACGACTTGGCGTTAACTACTATTTAAAATAATAATATTATATTATTTTTTTTCAGTATCACTCAGCATTGTGTGCAACATAAGATTTCAACGAATCCCATTGTTGCGTATCTGGTATGTCATCGAATCATAGTATACCCTTTAAAGTAAAATTAATATTTAATTCACAAATATTAATAAATATGAAAATTTCATACTCATTATTTACCTGGGATGTTAAATCCATCTGCCCTTTTGGATATTGTGTCCCCGCAATTTTAAAACTGGGCTTGGAAACATAATTGAATGTCCCACATCGGAAAAAGCATAAGTTAATATATCACTTTAAATGAATGAAAGGGAAGTAAATAGGTCACCTGAGATAATCCCATACATTGATTCCATGTAGAAAAACATGGATATGGAAGATAAAACAAACCATCAAGTTCTGATGGAGTGTGATAGAAAACATGGTAATGAGAAAGTTAACCAAAAAAATCACAAACATTTTATAGGTTAAACAGTCATTGATTCCCTAGTACGAAAAGTTAATGGTTAATGATTTTTTTTAATTATTTTTCATAAATTTGAGGAATTTATTTATGATCCTAACTAAAAACATAAGGAATACTACATACATTTCATGTAGACTTTCATCCTTTTCTAGATTTCTAACAAAAACTCATATTTTCTCTAAATGACTACTATTCACAATGAATTTTTCACATTAAAAGAGCTATAATAACGACTTAGAGAATCAAATAATCTACAAAAGATGAACTATATATTTCCCATATATTCAGACTATAACCAAATCCAAAAAAGATAGTACAGGATCAGATAATCCCCCAAAAGGATAATTCATTATAAAAAGAAACACTATTCCAAATCACCAAAATTCATCAAACAGTACCCTAAGATTAAAAAATACCATTCAATAAACAACATTCCATAAAATTATTCAATATAATAAAAACTAACATTGAAAACAAAAACTCAGAAGAATTTAATCCCACAATCTTCTACAGTAAATCTTAACATTTGTCTCAAATAACAGCGATTACTTTTAATGTTTCATACTAAAGTGTAATTATCTTCATCACGTATTCTCTTTGATAGTTTACTAATTTATATAAAAAACCCAAAATAAAATTATTCATAAGATCATCTAACAAAAAATAATTATTCATACTAACCATGGACTTCACATAGTCTAGTGGTAGGCGATAAATCCTAGTCACATTTGGTTGTGGGTTCGATTCCCACAACTTTGTCTGACGCGATGGGTTGTCACGCGGTATTTGTGTTGTGATTTTTCAAAAACTATATAATTTTATAACATTACCAAAAAGAGATAAATTTATCAAATATAACTATATCATATTTTAACCATAAAGGTTATCTAATAACATTAATTGTTTCATCCCAAAATTTATTAACCTGTAATTGCCTCAAATTCAAGGACCATATAAACCCAAATTGTTTTTTATAAGTATATCCAGAAAAGAAAAGTTAATTATTCCTTGAATAAAATTCTCATATATCATTCATCAGGGTTACACATACTATAAAAGTCTTTTAATGTAATCTCATCATTAAAAAAATACTTAATACTTTTAAGCATTTCACCATCCTAAATTATACCATAACTCTCGAATCCATTATATGTTGACGTCTTACTCATTCAATATTATTCATGATCCATTAACCATTCTTTACCAACTTATTCTGAAATAATTATTTACTATGAAAAAAATCATGAATCATATCCTAAGATTCAATAATGTCAAAACATATGTTGTGAAATAATTCATACATTTCATTGGTCATTATCAATTTCTTCATCGTCAATTGGAATGGGATTAGGTATTGGTAGACATATATTTGTACAATATTAGTGAACTCATTCCCATAGAATCTATGTAGAACCTCTGTTTGTATAATGACCATGCACACCACATTTAAAATATTCAATGGATCCCTCGGAAAGAACTTCTTTCCCATTCCTAGAGTCAACTGGATGCTTCCTTTTTCCATGGAAGGTTCTTGCCTTATAACCTATAACCCCACATCTTTAGCATTGTTATGTCCCTTTGAAGCATTTTCCTAGGTGTTTCTTTCCACATCCTGGACCCATATGTTTTTAAAATACTTACCATTATAATTATTACCTAAAGTTCTGTATGGGTTTGTTTCTCTCATATGAGATGCCTTTTATAAATCACCAAGGTTCAGGTTGCCAATAATGACTCTAGATAGATAGTTGAGAATAACCACAAGAGTTATCAATGAATCTCTCATTTCATTAAGTTTCTTGTTCAGAAAACTGTCAAAGTTTTCTTCACATCAACTGTTACTTTGGTGCCTGCTAGATCAAACCAATTACTAAAACCAAAAGGTTCAGTGTAAGTATATCAGTAAAATAATCATATAATATCTTTTGTGGAGGGTAAATACTTATTTCAAAAATAACTTCGACTCTTTCTAATATGCTACCCATTATGGTTATGTCACATATGCTTAGATAACACCCCAACCTCGATAGTTATCTAAACCGACCACTGATACCAACTACAAGGATATAGACTTAAACATTTCATAATCTATAATTAAATGAATAATTCTCATTAAGGATCATTTCAGGTTTAGATTTATAGAGAAAAAGTCATAAAAATTACATTACATCTCATAAATTAAAAATTATACACTTCTCCTTAGTTTCCTTTTCTTTCATAAAATAAAAAATCATGAATAAATTAGACATGTCTAGTTGTATTTTTTAAATAGAATGAATTTTCCTTGATCACATATTTGAACGTATGCCAAATTATGTCATGTGAAAAACATTTAAAAAACATGGGATGAGAATAAAAATCTCAGTAAGGGAAACACAAAGAAAGAAAAATGATAGATTTTTAAAACAACAATTAAGCCATGAATACTTTATCATATGTAATATTTTTCCCCATCATGAAGTAGTAAATAATATTCACTAGATAAAAGATCATTTATTACACTTTTGTAACAAAATTATTTCCATAAAACCAATATAAAGAACACATAACATATAAAGGTAACATGGGACATAAACATTCTTATATAAAAATAACCATACAGTGGACTTCCAAAAATACCACTAAATGGAATAGCCATAGGGCCCACTTCCATACCCAATTCATTGAAGGTTATAACGTAACCACCCATCTTGGTTTATCACGTCACCACCCGTCAAATGGTTTATCATGTAACCACCCGTCAAATATCCATGTACTATAATAACTCAAAAAATATTCCTAATATAAACATTTAAATAATAACATTTCTTTTGAAATCACAAGAAGTAATTTCAATATATTGAAATAATAATTCCATTTTCATAAACAATTTAAAAAGAGATTTTTGAATAAAAGATTCACATACCTATTTAAAGATTTTAATGGAATTTTGATTTTAAAACATTAATTTCTATATAAATAAATACTCAAAACCTTTTTTAAATGATTAAAAATTAAGATAATGATTTCGAATAATAAATCTTCAAAACTTTTAAAATGATATTTTAGTTAAAGAGTTTTTAACAAAATGGGAGACCCTTGATTATAACTAATTGAGGAAGTACATTTTAATATAAGCTTTATAATAATAAGAGAATAAATGGATTCCTGATATAAGATGAAAAAGTACAGCTTATACATCATATAAGTGTGAATTGGTTCATAACAATAACGAAGTCTCAATTGAAATGTAAATTGAGAGGAAATCCCTTATAAAGATGGGATCATTAAATTAAGGATAAATCAATAACATAATTATGTGTGAAAAATATAAATACACAAAATATAATTTGATATTATGTATAAAACAATTATAGTTCATTCACACATATTCATAGGACGACATATTCAAGAAGTACAAGTTTAACCCATAGAATTGAAATTTGGTTAAGAAGTTCCCTCCCAAAAATTTGAAAGCCTAACGACCTCACCTTAAAAATCATAAAAAATGTTGATGAGAAAAAAGGGTATCTAATAACATGTAGATAAAATTTACATCAATAAGTAAATATAAGAACATATCCCAACAAAATAAGATTTAAATTTAAAGACATAACAAAAACAATTCTTTTAAAAAGAGGAGGGTGAAGGTTCCCTTATTGATTTGGTAACATACAAAAAATATGCCACATGAAAGAAGGATCATAAAATATAGACGTAAATACTCATTTATGAATGTATATTACACAAAGATTACAATCATGGTCAGTACATAAACCAAAAAAAATGATATAATAGCAAATATAGCATGAATCTCTTGGGAATAAAAAGTGAGATGAAACCCTTTACCACGTGGTAATCAACTAAGTCGTATGACAATAATTTATTAACCACCAATTGAATCACATAATACCATGAATATAAACAGAATCATGATAATATATATCAATAACAGTATACATTACACCACATGCAATAAATAAGTGTCAAATAATGGAAATCTCACAGAATTAAAAGTGAGATATGAAATCCCCTTACCTCGTGTCCGACATTACTCGTTTGTTCCTTGTTCTTTCGGTCTAAAAAAAGTTAATTTCTACTTTATTAAGAACCATTTTCAATTTTAATACCCTTTTTATATCAATTATTACCATGTAATAAACATTATGCAATCATTTAAGTTAATATTGATCATTTGGTCGATATTTGGTACTTAACTCAAAGATGAACACATTATAATTAAAAGTAGTCCATGTGATCAATAGTCCATTATCTCCTGAATGATATAAATTTTTTAGATATCATATAAATAATATATATCCATTATATATAAATATGTATCTATAAAATCACATTTCATTTTTGAGATAAGAAATAAAATGCACCGTTCACGGAGAGGGTAAGCCATATGTACACATGAATGCTACTTTCATTTCTATTTCATATTATTATGGAATTAAAACAAAATGATACATATGTATATTAAATTTCAGTATAATATCATATATAATATCATAAACTCTATACTTTATACATCCCACAAATGACATTAACGAGTCATGTCACTTTGAGGGGGCGGTAGTCCGGACTTCTTCAAATGAAATTATCACGTTAACATTTATAGAAACCATAACGTTAGGCCACTAATGTAAAATAAAGAATCATAAAAAAATATAATCATAATATATATCATATATAAATATGGTTATATATTAATGTCTAACATGGGAGGCGGTATGAGATAATCGAACACTCATCGTTTCGTGAGGCGTCTGTTTTATATCCACAGAAATAAAATGTTCTTCATCCATTAGATGAAGGTGTGTGTATGTGAAGTTAACTTATTCTCATAAAAACATCCTAGTATATTTAGGATACTATTTGTTTTATAAAATAATGTATGAAAAAGAGTTTAGGGGTTGTAGACGTAAAATAATAGAAAAGAAGATAAGAAGAACTGTTACCTTTAATGTGGGTAACTTCCTTTGATTTGATCCAAAAGAAATTATAGAATTGCCTTCTACCTAAGGTAAGGCTTCTCAGATGAGGATAGAAATGTATGGAGATTAATTGGGTAGAGGTTGGAATAGCCAAAAGTATTGATTTTTGTGTGGAATTGGTTTGAAGTGGTGTCCTTTTATAAGCAGGAGGAGGATCTCTTTAGGAAAGTGTAAAAATATTATTTTATTATATAATTATATTAGGTTTAAAAATGTCCAAAACTAATAAAAGTCAAATATTAGAAGACTAATGGTAGATTTAAAATCATCAAATAAGAATTTGATAGGTTTTAGATGTTATTCTAATATTTATAAATTTTTTATTTAAATACTTTATTATTGAGGTACATACTACAACATTACTATGTCATAAATAATTTAATTTATATGTTGTTTAAATATTACTAAAAAACTTACATGATGTAGGAAATAGTTTTATCTTTACAATTAATATTTATAGTAGATTGAATAACTTACATAACACAATGTAAAAATTAATTTACTAAAAGATATTTGTTTGTGTCGTTTTTTGCCTTTACATTAAATTAATTAATCTAAAGTGTCATTATCAATCTTAAGTGTCTCAATGGGGTCCCAAAATCGACCCAAATATTTCCATGATCGACCAAGACTCATAAAATAAGGTTAGGGATATTTTTATAGAAATTTTCTATCATTATCATATTCTTTTTTAATGGAAATACCCTATTTACCTTTAACCGTAGTGCTTAAAAGTCAAAACTTACTATTCACCATAAATTATTTTTGTCTTATTGATTCAAATTTTACTTACTAATAAAACCCATTTATGTTATATTTTCAATATTTAATTCAGAGAAGCAGTAAAATTTCATTTAAATGAAAAAGATAGTTTTTTTAAAAATTATTAAGTGGTTTCACTATTCATCAAAAATTGAAGCTTTTCAGAAAAATTCCAAAAAATCAGACTAAGATATATTTGATAGTACTAATTCAAAAATGTTATCTATTTTACTAAATTCCAAATAGATATGTTTCATTAATTAATTTAAAATTAATAATCGTTCTCAAAACAAATGGCGTGTTTTTAAGAAACAATAACTATCAAAATTTTGACACCTGTTTATGTCTATTTTCAATGTAAAATAAATTCCAATGACCACCATTGGATTAAATGGTAAAAATATAATATAATTAAACTTTAAAAACAATTAAAAATATAATATATCCATAAAAATAAATTATATTAAAAAGGAAGTTTGGAATTAAAATATAGTATTTTCACTATTCATCAAAAAACTGAATTTTATCAGAAGAATACTAAAAATTTCTCAAAAGTAAATTTTGATTTCCCAGATCTACATACAAATTTTATTTTATCAAAATTAACATATATAAGTGACCAATACTATATTTAAATAGGGTTCTCCATTAAAAGACAGTAAATTTTCCTTTTAATGAATATTAGAGTATTCATGCTTAGAATTAGATTCATTCACATTTTATGCCTTTAACTTTTATTAGATAATTGTGAAAACAGTTAACAGACATGTATAATCATATTGTAGTTGTATTTTTTTATTCCCTCCATTACAACGATTATTCATTAACTACTATTTATAATAATAATATAATAATATTATTTTTTATTAAGACTCGGCATTTTGTGCAACGTAAGATTTCAATGAAACCCATATTTTCATATTAGGTATTCCATCGAATCATAGAGTCCCATTTAAAGTGAAATTAATATTTATTTCACAAATATTAATAAATATGAAATTTTCTTACTCATTATTAAACTCGTATGTTACACTTTCTCTTGTGAATAACATGCTCCGGAAAGATAATAGGCTCCCAAACTGGACGTATGAAGCTAAATGAATGCTATGATCAATGGGTATTATTTATGAAAGAATCCATGACTGGCCAAACGACTGTTTACTGTGTCTCAAGGAGAAAAAATCTCTTACAGAATGCCCATAGTGTGGTGCTTCTCGATACAAGAAAGATAAATTGAGTCCTACAAAACATGTATGGTACTTTCCAGTCATTACAAGGTTTAGGCATAAATATAGATGTCAAGAAACTACATGACAATTATTGTGGCATGTAGATTAATGAAATAATGATGGGAAATTACATCACCTAGACAACTATACTCAATGGAAGATAATTGATCATGAGTATCCTGAATTTGTAAAAGAGATGAGAAACATTCATCTTGCATTATATACAGATGGAGTGAATCCATTTGGTTTTCGAACCATCACCCACAGTGCGTGGCATGTTATGTTGGTAAATTATAACCTACCACCCAGGTTATGATTGAATTAAAAATTTATCATGTTATCTATCCTTAAATCAGGACCGAAACTACCAGGTAATGATATTGATGTTTATATTTCTCCATTGATCGAGGATTTGATGTCATAGCGGGATACATGTGTTATATTGTATGATTCTTATAAAAGTGAATACTTTACATTGAGAGAAATGTTGTATGGGATGATAAATTATTTCCCTGCTTATAGATATTTGTTAGTCTATATAATTAAATGAACTCAAGGGCGTCCTGTGTGCGTAGAAGACACCGAGTCATTTAGGATGAAACATTCATTGAAAATGGTGTTTCTAGGGCATCATAGATTTCAGCCTCATCAGCATAAGTACTGATCTTGGACGACATAATTGAATGGATGTTCAAAACAATGCATAGTACAATCTCCAATAATAGGTGATCAGCTGTTTTAGAATGTAAAAGATGTTAAAACTATTTTTGGTAAACCATTTTCAAATAACTTTAAAAAATCGGTTGGAAAATGAGATCAGTTTTTTTGAATTACTATACTGGTATTGTTTGTACATAATATTTTTTCTTGATTTGATTCATGTGGTAAAAAATGTATGTGATTGTGTTATCAGATTGTTGCTAAATTTTCCTTGCAAACTAAATAATGGAATTAAGATAAGGTTGGACATGGATGACATGGGAATACTAGAAGAGATGGATCCCATGAAGGGTGAAAATCAATTGTTTCTTCATCCAGTTGCTTACACTATTTCCAAGAAAGAGAGATATCAGTTTTGCAACTTCTTCAATGATGTAAAGGTTATATAGGGGTATTCATCAAATATCAATAACAGTGTGTCAATGAATGATTTTATGTTTAAAGGCTTGAAATAACATGAATTCCATGTTTTGATGCAATATTTAATTCATATAGCTTTACGTTGCATTTCCCTCAAGAATTCTTGCCACACATTAACCAAACATTGTTTCTTTTTCAATGCGATATGTAGTAATGTTTTAGAATCAAAAAATTTCCATCTATGGAACGAAAAATTTTCATCATATTATGTCGATTTAAAATGTTCTTCCTACCAAAATTCTATAATATGATGGTTCATTTGATGCTCCACTTGTTCAGAGAGATTAGACTTTGTGGTCCTGTGCACTATAGATGGATGTACCCTGTTGAACGGTATATGATGATTTGGAAAGGGTATGTCAAAAATCAAAGTCAGCCAACAGGTTTTATAGTGGAGTGATATATTGTTGAAGAAGCCATTGAATTCTGTACAAAATATCTATCAGATGTGGAAAGAATTTGTCTCCCAAAATCTCATCACACTGGACACATTGAGTGTGAGGGAATTTTTTGAAGAAATGTTGTGGAAATCAATATTACTGATCGGGAATAGGTGAACCATTATATTTTGCAAATCAGTTGGGAGTTTTCTCTATATATTGAAACCCACAATGAAATCTCTAGTTAGTTGAATCCATCAAGGGATGAAATATGGATATCAAATACACATAATCACTAGTTTAAAGGATGGTTTTAAGACCATATTTTTAATGAGTAAGATGAAAATCCGAATTCATTTTCATAACGAGTTCGATGGATAGATGTCGGACCAAGGGTGTATGTATTATCTTACAATGGTTATGTAATTACTTGGTATACATTCTATATATATGAACATCATGAAGATAGTACCATGAAACATAGAGGACTTACACTTATGGCTGAAGTGATTCATGTTTCTAGTTGTATGGATAGAAATCCAATTTATGCAAATATTTCATAATTTGGCATTATCAAACTAATATGGGAGTTGGATTACACGGAATTCCAATTTCTGATTTTTCATTGCAAATGGGTTGATAACAATACTCGTGTTAAAATAATGAACTCTGATATGTGAATGTTGATTTTAGTGGAAGATGGTACAATGATAAAAATATTATAATGACATCAAAATTGGTTCAAGTATTTTATATTCTAGATCCCTAAAACTGAAAGCGGTATATTATTCTATTATTTCCCAAAACAAATAAAGGGATCGATGAAAATTCTGTTGAGGACAATCCTTTCAGTGGTATGTCATAATAATTTTGTAGTGGTCCCAATGTAGATGATGTTTTATTTGTTAGAGGAGACAACAATGAAGGTATCTGGATAATCGATAGAGGAGTAAAATCCATTCATCCTTTGATATAAATAAAAAGATTTCAATAAACAGGTAATATTTTTCTTGTAATATAGATATTGTTATCTCATGTTATTATCTTATCATTAATAAATTTATGTAATCAAAATTAACTGTATAACCACTTTGGTAGATAATGACTTCGGCACATTCTTGTGCTCCTAACCTTGAGGCTGAACAAGTCTCTCAAGCTTCTCCTACTGCTACTGTTGCTGCTGGTCACAGTGCAGAGCAACAACAAGTTTCTGAAAATGTTGCTTCTCATAATGTTGAGGTCCAACAACCATCTTTACATGGAATTTCTATCATTTCATATGAGCATATAGATGATGTCGATATCGATGAAATTGTCATGGATAAAGGACCGACGTTGCAGAAAACACAGGTGCGTCGTAGTTTGATGGTGTAAACCAATGTTCATAAGGAGAAAAGAAAAGGCATCAAATTTGATGTTGGATGGAACACATGAGGCCAAAATGTGAATCCTATTATGGTAATGTTTAGTAGTTACATTATAATTTTCACTTGGTAATGCGTGCAAATTGAAATAGATTCATGTTATCATGTTGTGTCTGGGGTGAAGGCTGTAATTTGGGAAGAAATTACAGTAACATTATGATATTATTTCATTAATTTAAAAGAAAAGAAAATAATGAGTCATTGTCATTATCTTCTAAATCTCTTGCAGAGTACATTTATATAAGATTATTCACACAATAATTATGTATTAAGGCTTACAAGAAGTTTTCATCAGGGATTTTGCAGTATTTTAACAAAATGTCCACTGAATGATTCCAAAGGTTAAATAAACTCATACCCACCCATTTTCAATTCTCACCTAATATCCCAATAATCACAGGATTAATTTGTTGGCCGCTGTGGGAATGAGATGTTTCAGGTACATTGTGGATGATAATACATTGTTTGAGGGTACATGTATTCATCACTTTGATTTTTAATATTTCATTTATGAAAAAACAACTCAGTACTGAAAATAAGGAACCTACATCAAAACCCACATAATCCTATCATAAATCAACGTTGGGGTATGCTTCACTAGATTATCAAACAGTTCTTATTTCAAATTTAGAGTAATATTGTTAGGTTCCAGGAAATGAAAACATAATTATCTTTTTATATTTATATGTATACTGATGAGTCTAAAATAGAAGACACAACCATCCCATGTCAAGTGAGATGGATGTTGGAACGTGTGAATAAGGAAGGGAAGCTAGTATATTAAAACACCCAAAAATTGGGGGAAATATGTGTAAGTATGACATGATAAAAAGATAGGTTTTAGATTTCTATTACATAAAAATAATTATTTATTTTCTTATATATGACTGTCACAGGAATAAGATACTATTGTAGCTAATGCAGACCTGTTATCGACGACATTGAATCAGCTAGAACAATACGGTCGTGTCCGAGGTGCGAGGTTTGGGGTGACACTCCGAGTATATTATGAGAAAAAACCAACAGATGATATAGATGAAAAAATTAAACAAATGAGTGAAATAATATGAACTCTTGATGGATGATTTCAATGTCAAGGAGAGTTTCTAGAAACTTTTATTGGTGGTATGAAAAGAGAATATAGAACTCAGCAATAACCAGCATGTGAAGATCCTGCCCCACCCCCACCACCTTGAGGTGAGCCTTTCCCCTCAAACAACTGTCTTATCCATGATAATCAATATTCTAATAATTGTTCCAAAGAAATTTGAATCATACAAACACTGATAATTTTCCTTTACCGATATTTTAAAGGGGTTATAATGACTATGATTAATATCTATCAACACCCACCTATCTCCTTGTGGCGAGGGCTATATTGTTCAATATCCTAGCAGACAAGCTGCCTAATAGACCACTCTTGAAAGATCATATGATAATGATGATTACTATATATCATGAGACAAATACAGAGCTACCTATTCCACTTGATGATAATGATATTAATACAGTTGAAAAAGATATTGGGACATATATTTCATGGCTGTCACATCTTTTAAGAATACATATGGACAAAGAGGTATTAACTTCCACTTTTTCAAGAAAAAACATTAACAATTAATGAAAAAATCATCTAAATGAATTAATTCTATAATAGATGGTGAAAGGGATGGGGGTGAAAAGAAATGTCAGCTCTAAAGCATCTAAAAAATCGACCAAATGATCACAAAGAGCTACTGAAATCACAATAACAACACATGCTCCCTATCCTCATTTACTAGCATTGCAGACTCATGTGGATATGATGCTAAGAGGAGGTAGTAGTCCTATAGTGGTTTTTGAAAATAATATATACAGAGGGGAAATTCATCATTTTTTTTGCTACTGAAAATAAAAATGAGATCCTCGAATATAATTGGCTAGGATACACAGTTGTAAATTTATATATAATGTATTTTTTCATGAATTGATTTTCTAAAAGATGATATATTGTTCAAATTATGGACAAATACATTTTATATTATTGAAATATGTATATATAAAAAATCATTGATGGAATTTTCCCATGAGCCAAAATTCAGACTTGTTAGCCCTAATACCACATAAACACAACTAAAAAATTAGATCCATCAAAAAAATACTAAAATAGTGAACAGCTAGCTTAAAACATTTGAAAAAATGATTACAGATGATAGAATCTTCCAAATACCAACCCTGTAGGGGTGAAAATCTACAATTAAATCATATCAATTATACTTTTACTTCTTTTATTACTTATTTATTTTTTTAGGAAACATTGGATACTAATTGCAGTGAACATGGAAATTCCTATGATTTGTTTTCGGGATTAAATTCTAGTATATCCAACAAACCGACAACACATGATGGAGATTGTGAATCTGTAAGACACTAGATCTTGTGTTTTAGGTCTAAAAATTAAATAATATAATATATATTATCTTTTACAGAGGAATCTGTTATGATAAGGCAGTGTATCATTATTGTTTAAAAAATGAATAAGGATAGGGGCTATGAATAAGGAGGCAAGAAAGTACTATGTCTGGGTAAATACCAGCGTATATATAACAAAATTTCACTATCAAAACACATATCGACACAATTTACTTATTCTCCTAATGCAAAATTTTTTTTCAAAGTCCAAAACAAACAAACGATAATTATTGAAGTTATTATTTTCTTAAATTTATGAAAGAGATCGTCTTTCATCAACAAACTAGCATCACTAATGAGGAATATTAAAAAACAACTACTATTTCTTTTAAATAATTTATTAATTCATTACTTATATATTATGCAGAACTACTATGACTGTCGGAAATCCTCATACTCACAATACATTATATATTTTTTAGAAATGTGTGGGCCACATACCTAATGGAATATTCTACACAAATAGATTAACGATTTGACTTCGTGACGTTTACAATTAGCATTCATTTTTTATAGTGGTTAAGGGTATCAAAAGATGAAACATTGTGGTATGTAAATTTTTATAGTTAAATTTTAATTTTTATTAAATAAAAAAAATACATTCTCCAATGAGTCATTTTAATATTTTAACAGATGAAATTCATGAGCAACATGCAAGAATGATGAACCACATTTCTTTGGGATTTAGATACGAAAGAAATAAAATCTCCAAAATAAAATCATATCTGACAAAAAAAATTCAGATAGTGTTGAACCATTAGGAGAATGATCCATGGGTCATTTTTTACTTGTATTAGTCAACCCTACCTCAATATAAGGCATGGTGTGGCCAATATCACTCAAAGTGTCTCTCTTTTGTTTAAAATGGATAGAAATTTTAGTTAAAACAACAATTGACGTTCAAAAATCTAACGAAATGCATTTTTATTGTGTTAATACATTAAGGTAAGGATCCATGGGACACTTGGGACCTGTAAAAGTCAACCCTACCTCAATCCAAGGCATGGTGTGGCCGTTATTACTCAACGTCTCTCTTTTGTTTAAAATGGATAGAATTTTAAGTGAAAACAAAAAATGACATATGGAAATCTTACCAAACACCTTATTATTGTGTTTATACATCTGGGCAAAGATCCATGTGTCATTTTTGACGTTTTAGAGTCATATTTTCCTCAATCCGAAGCACAGTGTGGCCGATATCACTCAAATTGTCTCACTTTTCTTTAAAATGGACAGAATTTTAAGTGAGAACAACAACTGACATACGGAAATCTGACAAAACGAATTTGGATTGTGTTGATACATTAGGGGAACTATCAATGGGTCATTTGTGACATGTAAGTGTCATCCTCACCTAAATATGAGGCATGGTGTGGCTGATATCCCAAAAATTGTCACTCTTTGGTTTAAAATGGGAAGAATTTTACCTGAAAACTACAACTGACATACGAAAATCTGACCAAATTCATTATGATTGTGTTGATACTTTAGGGTAATAATCCATGGGTCATTTGTGACGTTTATGATTCAACCCCACTTCTATTCGTGGAACTTTGTGGTCGATATTACTCTAAGTGTATCTCTTTTGTTTAAAATGGACATAATTTTAAGTGAAAACTACAACTAACATACAAAAATCTAACTAAACTCATTCAGATTGTGTTTATACTTTAGGGGAATGATAAATGGCTCATTTGTGACATGTATGAGTCATCCCCGCTTCAATATGAGGCACGTTGTGGCCGGTATCACTCAAAGTGTCTCTTTTTTGTTTAAAATGGTCAGAATTTTAAGTGAAAACAACAACTAATGTACAGAAATCCAACCAAACTCATTATTATTGTGTTGATACTTTAAGGGAACGATACATGGGATATTTTTTGACATGTAAGAGTCAACCCTGCCTCAATTTGAGGAATGGTGTAGATGGAATTACTCCAAGTGTCTCTCTATTGTTTAAAATGGACATAATTTTAAGTGAAAACAACATCTGATGAATAGAAATCCGAGCAAATGAATTTTTATTGTGTTGAAACATAAGGGGAATGATTAATAGGTCATTTTTGATGTGTATGAGTCAACCCCACATCAATCTGATCCACAGTGTGGCTGTTTCACTCAACATGTCTCTCTTTTGTTTAAAATTGACCGAATTTTAAGTGAAATCAACAACTGATGTACGAAAATCTGCCCAAACACATTTGGATTGTGTTTATATATTAGGTGAAATATCCATGGTTCATTTACGATGTGTATGAGTCAACCTTACCTCAATTAGAATCATGGTGAGGCCAGTATCACTCAATGTGTTTCTCTTTGGTTCAAAATGGAAAGAATTTTAAGTGAAAACAACAACTTACGTACCGAAATCTGACCAAAAGAATTAAGATTGTGTTGATAAATTAGGTAAATGATCCATGGGTCATTATTGAGGTGTAAGAGTCATCCCTGCCATACTCCACGGCATGGTGTTACCGGTATCACTCAAAGTGTCTCAATTTGGTATAAAATGGATATAATTTTATGTGAAAACAACTACTGAGGTATGGAATTCTGAACAAACGCATTTGGATTGTGTTGATACATTTGGGTAATAATTAATGGGTCATTTTTGACATGTACGAGTCCACCCCTCATCAATCCAAAAAATGGGGTGGCCGGTATTCCTAAAAGTGTATCTATTTTGTTTAAAATGGACAAAATTTTAATTGAAAACAAAAACTGACATACATAAATCCTACCAAATGCATTCCGAATGTGTAGATACTATATGGGGACAATACATGGAAAATTTTCAACGTGTGAGATTCAACTCCGGCTCAATATGAGGCATTGTGTGGCCAGTATCACTCAATGTGCTTCTCTTTTGTATAAAATGGGCCGAATTTTAACTGAAAACCACAATTGACATTAATAAATCTGTGAAAAAGCCTTCGGATTATGTTGATACAATATTGTAATGATCCATGGCTCACTTTTGAAATCTACGAGTCAACCCACCTCAATCAGAGGAACAATGTGGCCAGTATCACTCAAAGTCTCTCTTTTGTTTAAACTGAATAGGATTTTATGTGAAAACAACAACTAACATATGAAAATCCAACCAAACACATTGATATTGTGATGATACATTAGGGGAATGATCCATAGATAATTTTTTATGTGTATGATTTAACCCCGCTTCAATTCGAAGAAAGGTAAGGTTAGTATCACCCAATGTGTCTCTCTTTTTTTAAATGGACAGAATTTTAAGTCAAAACATCAACTAACATACGAAAATACGATTTTTTTTTAATTGTGCTGATAATTTAGGAGGAACAATCCGTGGTTCATTTTTGATGTGTACGAGTCATCCCTGCATCAATCCGAGGTATGGTGTGGCCAGTATCACACAAAGTGTCTCTCTATTGTTTTAAATGGACATAATTTTATGTAAAAACAATAACTAGTGTACCTAAATCAGAACTAACACATTCGGATTATGATAATACATTAGGGGAACGATCCATGGGTCATTTGGGACGTGTAAGAGTCAACATCACCTAAATCGAAGGCATGGTGTATCCGATATTACTCAAAGTGTCTCTACTTTGTTTAAAATGGACAAAATTTTAAGTGAAAACAACAACTGACGTACATAAATCTGAACAAACACATTTGGATTGTGTTGATACCTTATGGGAATGATCTATTGTTCATTTGGGACATGTACGAGTCATCCACGCCTCAATCCGAGGAACAATGTGGACATTATTACTCAATGGATCTCTTTTATTTAAAATGGATAGAATTTTAAGTGAAAACAACAACTGACA
This sequence comes from Viscum album, assembly GCA_963277665.1. Classification (NCBI taxonomy): domain Eukaryota; kingdom Viridiplantae; phylum Streptophyta; class Magnoliopsida; order Santalales; family Viscaceae; genus Viscum; species Viscum album. Next base: position 61,029,198 of record OY728165.1, on the reverse strand, counting down.
TACTAAATTCCATCCAAAGGCATTGAGTTTTTGATATTAATTTAGGGTAACGATCCATGGGTCATTTATGATGTGTACGAGTCAACACTACCTCATTATAATGCTCGGTGTGGCCGGTATCACTCAAAGTGTCCCTCTTTTGTTTAAAATGGGCATAATTTTAAGTGAAAACCACAACTAACGTACAGAAATCCGACCAAACGCGTTTGAATTTTGATGATATTTTAGAGGAACAATCCACAGGTCATTTATGACATTTACGAGTCAATCCCACCATAATATGAGGCATGATGTTGCCGATATCACTCAATGTCTCTCTTTTGTTTAATATTGAATAATTTTAAGTGAAAACAACAACTGATATATTGAAATATGACCAAACACATTCAGATTGTGTTAATAATTTTCCGGAATGATAAATGGGTCTTTTGTGATGTGTACGAGTCAACACCACCTCATTCTGAGTTTTACTGTGGAATAAATCACTCAATGTGTCTCTCTTTTGTTTAAACTGGACACCCCCAACCCCCTAGACACCCCCAACCACCTGGACACCCCCATTCCTCTTAGACACCACCCCACCACCGGGTCACCCCACCTCCATTGGAAACCCCACCCCCATCGACAGCCACCCCAAAACCCCTGGACACAACCCCACCCCCCTTGGATAGACCCACCAACCCCTTGGAACCCCACCCTTAGACACCACCCCACCCTCTTGAGACCCCACACCTCTAGACACCCCCAACCCCTAGAAAGCCCCCCCAATCCCCTGGACACCACCCCACCCCCTGTACATCCCCACCCTTTGGACACCCACCAACCCCCTGGACGGAACCCCCAACACTCTTAGACACCACCCCACCACCGGGACACCCCCACCCCATTAGATATCCAATGTCACCCCTAGGACAACACCCCACACCCCATTGACAGCCCCGCCAACCCCCTGCACTACCCAACTCCCCTAGACACCACCCCACCACCTGGACACCCCCACCCCTCTCGACACCACCACCCCTGGAAAGCCCTCCAACCACCTGGTCACCACACCATCCCCTAGACCCCCCCCCCCCACTATGGACATCTCCCCTCGACACCCCCACCACCTGGACAACCACCAACCCCTTGGATGGCACCCCCACCCCTCCTAGACACCACTGCACCACCTGGACATCCTAACCCCCTAGACACCCCACCCCCTGGGAAATTCATTCCCACCCACTTGGAAATCCCCAGCTACCCCCTGGACCACCCACCACCTGGACACCACCCACCCCTTTGGACATCTCCACACCACCCCTGGACACCACACCACCCTTGGGACACCCCCACCCCTCTGGACTCCCCTACCCATGGAAATCCCCATACCCCCTTTTCACTACCCCACCCCCTGGAAACCCCCATGGACAGCTCCCCCGGACCCCTTAGACACCCCCGCCACTCTTGGACACCCAACAACCACCTGGAAGACAATCTGACCCCTCCTAGACACCAACCCTCCACCTAGACACTCCCACCCCTAGACACGCCCACCACCTTGGAGAGACTCCCCCACCCCCTAGACACCACCCCAACCACCTTGGACAGCTCCACCAACCCCTAGACCTCCCCCACCCCCAATGACACCACCCACCTCCCTAAAAACCCCATGGACACCCCCCCCCCCACACTCTTAACAACCCCTGGATTCCCCAGCCCTCCTCGACACCACCCCACCACCTAGACACCACCACCCACCCCCTTGGACAAACCCACCCACATGGACAGCCCCCACCACCCCCTAGACACCGCCTCACCAACCTTGGAAAGCCCTATCCCACAAGACACCCCCATCCCCTTGGACATCCCCCCCCCCACCTCGGACACCCCCACCCCATGTACACCCCCAACACGCCTTGTACAGCCACCCCAAACCCCTAGGCAACCCCCCAACCCCTTGAATTCTGAATTAAATTCATTATGTATTTGATTAAATTATGAATAATTTGTTTATATAGTATGGGTATACTTGTTGTATGTGAATACAATCTGAGATTACCTTAAAATTTATGTGTTAATTTTCTATGGGTATACTTGTTGATATGATGAGTTTTTGCAGGTCTTGTTTGGGTGTGCTGCTGCAAAATTTTAGCAGATTTTTAGTGCTGATAAAGGGATCCTTTATCAGTGCCTCATTAGCGCTAATAAAAGGAATCCATTATGAGCTCCCTCTTAGCACTGATAATGGAACCCTTTACTAGTGATCTTTTATCACTGATAAAGGGGACCCCACCTTTTATCAGTTTTGGGCTTTACAGTGCATTTTTACCATTGTTAAAGCCCGTTTTGAGCACTGATAAAGCCCGTTTTTTGTAGTAGTATCCTTGGAAGATTATATTTTGTTTACTGTAGATCATATAAGTACTCATCCATAAAAATTAGACATTATATTGTAATTGAATTATAAATCACATTCTATTATCTTTTCTGTTTTATTTTTTCCAATTAGATCATATTTTAAGCATAACCACACAGATTCATTAAAAGTGGGTACTATTAAAATAGAAACTATTTTTTCCAATATAATACATTTATAATAAAAAATTTAATCAATTTTTATAAAAAAACCATCAAGATATCCAACTTTAATTCCTTCATTCTCTTACATATCTAAATATTCTATGAATTTTTAAAACATTATATGAAACAAAAATCCTAACATGGAATATAAAGAATTAAATCATTATTTCAATGAAAACAAGAGAACCAATTAAAAATTTCACTAAAACCCATTACCATGCAATGAACAATCAGGTAGGAGCCTTAAGATATTATTTAAATATTACTCATCAATTTATAATTACACATGGAATAACCATTTGATCAACATCTATCATTAGAGTACCAAATACATTGGACATCTATAATAGGGCTCAGTAGTCATATATTGGGCAATAATAGTGATCAACACACCCTATATTGAGCTGTAATAGTGCTCAACCCATCATATATTGAGATATAATGGAATAAATAAATAATAAATAATTTTAATTAAACATATCATGAATTATACCCTTGAATAATCTGTTATTCCCTAGATAAAAAATCCTTCAAAACTAAAAAAATAACCATTTTGTAATTTTTTTTTAAAATAAGAAATATGCACACATAAAAATGAAGTCATTTTATTTGAAATGAAATATGAAAACACATAATGAAAATATTATTTTTATAATGAATATTTAAATAAGGAAAATGGTTCATTAATTATATGTTAAAAACAACAATCCATTTTACTTTATTATAATGATATGAAAAATGAACATGAAAAGATGTTTATTAAAAATAATTTCCCTTACCCTAAGTATGACTCATCATGTATAATATTTAATTTCAGGAATAATAATTTGGTTAATTATATAATATCTTGAAAACATTTTAATTTCAATTATTCTTTTTATATAACTTAATATATTGTTATTTTGATTATATTGATACTTAATATTATACCAAATGTTTTAACGATATTTGTTACTTCAGTCGAAAATGAATTTGATATGATGTAAATATTCAATGTACAATTAGTCCATCAAATCCAAAATCATATTAATAAAATAATAATAAATTTTATACATCAATTATAATTTTAAATAAATCTAATTATGTTTGGTTATGAAAAATGAGCAATGTTATAATCATAGAGACAATAGGTCATACAAATTCATGAGTAACATTTTTTTGTTTTTCAATGATCATTGTTGATACAAGGTAATTATAATTTAATCATTAAATAATGATTATATTATAATAAATATCATATAAATAATATATATATATATATAACATCCAAGTTATTTGGTGACAAAAATGTATAACATCAATTCATAGAGAAGATAGTTCACATGTACGCACAAATAATGCACACATTTTAATGTACATGGAAAGGTAAAAAAATAAATAATAAACTTCTAATTAATAAAGATATATATGTCATTAATATTATATATAAATATTAGTTCCACCATAATAAAAAGTCTTGATAGATGATGATGGAAGAAAAATAATATGGGATTGTAAGGTTATAGTCCACTATACAAAATAATGAATATTTCAATTTCCATTTGATGAAAATTGAGAATGGATTATGTGAATATATTGGAATAATATAATATAATTACATTTAGTATAATTTATGTATTATTTCATAATGATTTTAGATGATTTTAAGGAAGTGTGAGAATAAATTAAACCGAAATACCTCATTAAAACAATACATCTTTTAATGATTTAATTTTATTAATACATTCAACACACTATGGATGATATTATTAAAAAAATAATGCTTTTAAAATGAGGGATGTGATTCTAGTAATTTATTTGGGAATCTATTGGATTCACCAAAAATGTTTTTTACTTTTTAAGAAACAATAACAAGGGGTTCCCATTTATACGATAGGGGAGGCCCCCTCATAAAATTCATTAAAATATTAAATTATTATTAATTAATTTTTTATTATTAATGGATTAAAAAAAATAATGGATAATATTAAATTATTATAGGTAATAATAAAAAAATCAAGTGAAACCTAGACACATTTTCATTATATTATAAATCCTTATCATTTTGTTTTTATCCATATTTGACCATTTTAACTTGTACCCTGATCTGAGGTAATATAAACTTTGAGTGTTAAAATATTTACAATAAAATACAAAATGACAAATAATTAATTAATTTATGAAATATTTATAGCTATACAAATATTTTGGATGAAAATTATTTTTTTATTAATTTGGAAACATTTAATAAAATGTTATTTATTTAAAAATAAAAAGAATGTCAATTTTGAAAAAATTCATTATATATTTGTTTTTTAAAATATCATTTAACCTGGTTAAATTATAATAAATAGATATATAAAATCATTAAAATATAATATTAATCCAAAAAAGTGTTTATGAATGATTAATTCTCACATTGTATTTATTTTAGTAATTTTAATATCATTTATTTGATATTTTCATTAGTTAAACCATTACTCCATCATCGTTGGGCATGCTTTAAATTTTTTATTTATTTTCTAAATATTTAAATTAATATATTTTTATAAATATGCATATATTATATTTAAAAATTTATTTATAGAATAATATATCCCATATAAAACCCCATATTTTAAATATATCACTTGTAAATTTTTTTTGACAAAATTGACTCATCTATTAATATAATATTATAAATTGGATAATAACATTATAATGGCTTAAAATGGTTATGATATAATCCAAAGGATTATTTTGGTCGACAAAAACACCTAAAATGAAATTATTAATGTTCATATGGTAATTTTATGTTATTTATAATACTATTTTAACTATATTTTACTGATTTACATTTATCTGTTTTAACTAAAAAATTACTAATGATTCTATTCGCAATATAAAAAAAGGGCCCAATTGTTTAAATTTGTAGATTATTTTTCCAAATTTGGAATCCATTTTTGAAAATTTTAAACATATAAATTGATGAAATTATTTAAAAAATAATCTTATTGATGTAATGTTAAACAAGATTTTTAATGTAAATGAATTTGTAAAATTTAACAATGATTGTATGTCCTATTTCAATATGAAATTGAATTAAATGACCTAAATGAGAATAAATAATGTATAATTTATCTTACTATACATTAAAATTAATAATAAATATAATTGAGCAATATAAATTTTTTGATGAATGATATGATTCCTCAACAATGCATTATGTTTTCACATTTTATCAAAATATGTTACTTATCATAAAAATAATAAATTCTACCAATGTAAATTTTGATATTGTGATTTTAAATAAATAATTGAATTTTTGAAATATATTTTATAAAATTGCTGAAATTAATTTTAAGACATGGGTTCCTATAAAAGGAAAGAAATTTTTTTTAAAGAAAAATAATGATTTTAACCATTAAACTAGATTTATCATATAATGTATTGAGATGATTTTATATTTTATTGATTATATAATTCATCAATATTAATAAATATGAAAATGACTTTTTATATCATTACCTTGGTTGTTAAATTTTCTCCCCTTTCTAAATTTCATCCTCACAATTTTATTCACCTATTTAATAAATGTGGATATTTTCCCCTCATAAATTTCTCAAACTCCCGTGTTTCTTTTTCAAATATTTTATTTATTAATAATCCATATCCTTCTGAATAAACTTATTCTGAAATAATTTTTATGTGAAGTTAAGGTCATGAACTATCTATTCCTCACAAGAATGATTCTTTTCCAAATGAACTAACTCAGGGCATAAAACATGAGACAAATTAACACATATTTCCTTAACATTAAAACATGAAATACATTTTATATCTAGGGTAAACATGATAGAAAAGGAAATCACTCAGAAACTCATTCAAATTTCTGTAGGATTTCAAAGGGATAAACGAACAGTAGACTCATCTTCTATTTGTTACCGAAATGCATGACACATTTCCATGGAGAAACTTTTAGAATGACATGATCACCTACCTCGAATGAATGGACCTTCCTCTGGTTATCTGTATAATATTTCTACCAACATGCCATATCCACATGTATTATAGAATCAAATGAATCTTATTTTCAATTTCCTCTACCAATTTTATGGCCAAAATTGCCTTTCACCTACATGATAATAAAAATTTTGAGGTCAATACTACTTTCTATATAATTCTACAAATGGTTTAATCTATATAATAAAATTAAAACTATTATAATAAGAAAACATAACAAAAGAATGATTTTGAACATGGCATCCTTTGTTATCCATTTATCGAGCTCATAGCATATAATCCAAGGTACGAGTAGTACATTGTAATTTTCTATCCGACTAACAATGAATGGATGTGTTGAAATTTAATTCATTTTAGAATGGCATCTGAAGTCCATTCAAAAAATTATAAGTGATATGGGGATCAAGATTATATACAATGGAGAGGGGAACTCTATTAAACCTGACTGTATCGTTAATATACAATCATTAATGTTTATTTACATATATTTTTTTCCAAATACGAAATAATATGATTATTTAGTCAATCAATCAACAATAAATGAGGTAATATTGTTATCCAGAGATGTATTCAATAATACCTCTATAAAATCCATTGATTATTTTCCCATTTATACTCTAGAACATGAAAATGGTGAATCAATCCATTTTAAACTATTTTTCTTATTTAACATATTAACAAGTCAATCATAGTAAGTTATATGTATAAATATCAATTTTCATTTTATCCAACCATTAACACTCTCTAGAATATCTGTACATCATAGAACATCACTAATGAACTAAAAAAGGTGAAATATTAGCTTCACATAATAACTATTTTTTCAACTGTGAATCACACAAAACTGGTAATCTCTTCCAAAATCTCAAAAAAATTATCAATATAAAAATCAGAAAACATTCCCTTTTAAATTGATTGCACTTGTTTCAATACCACATGGTCTTCATTCAGTCCAAGAAAAGTTATTACAATATAAACTAAAACAAAGATGAGGAATTTCCTGTACCAATAATATAAAATATAAAATTAAACAAATAATGAATAAAACATTTACATTCCCAAAATATCACAGTTATTATAGAATTAATTTCCAACTAAATACATCAACAACATTGTTTTATTTTCTAAGATGGTAAATAATCATGAAGTCATAATACTTGATTTGTTTTAACTATCTTAGGTATATCATAATCAATTAATTCTATGTGAATATATATTTGAAAATAACTATTAGTGTACATTTCACATTTAACTCCACAAAAATAATGTCGTAACAATACATCAAATATTCTATTCATATGATCCATCAATTCATCATGTTCATTAGTAAGTCCAAATGACATTACTAAAAATTCATAATTCCCACAACTATTACGAAATCGTGTCTTTATAATGTCTTCTTCATATACATTCTACTGATGGTATAATAAACTCATTTCATCCTTTGAGATAACTATTCTCTCTTGAACAGATCATTTAAATCAATGGTATGAGGAAAATGATGGTTTTTTTAAGAAAGATGTTATTCAAGGATCTATAATCAACCAAAATTCTTATTAAAACATCTTTCTTTTTAATAAACAATACACAATTACCCCATGGTGATGTTCTTGGTCAGATGAAACTTTATCTAAAAAATGATTCAAATTATTTTCCATATCAAAAACATTAATTTGAACCATAAAATTTAGGGGTTTATAAATTAGCATAAAATTACAAAAAATTAAGTATTAATTTCAAATTCTAGATATGATATAATACCTTGAAACTCTTGAGGAAAAAATACAGATACTCATTTAGAGCTGATAGATAGTTAATTATAAAATTTCCTTTGTTTTCATCAGTACGTGCATGAAATCATTCATTTCTATCTTTAAATAATTTCTCAACATCCTAATATGTTATTAATGGAATGGGTTCATTATTATATAATATTGAAAATATTTATAAAAAGAATCATATTTATCGACAAAATATATCATAAAAAAGGTATAGAAATTCAATTCACGCCCATATTAAGATAAAAATCTACTAGGGGAAAATCAACATGGTTTTATAGTAAATTCATTTCACAGAAAATGATAGGGTGATTATTTTAAATTTTCCCTTAAAATTTCCCCCACGTGTTTTTACAATAATTTATGGATTCATTTTTTGATGCGGAATGACCAATTTACCAAGAAAACAATAAAATGAATGAATTTTTAGACACTTAATGAACCAAAACATTGGAAAAATATGTAAAAACATGATATGTTCAAGATATTAGTTTTTTTATGTGATGAAATCTTTTGATGTATCTATTGTGTATTTTTCTACAACATTGTATTCTCAATCATGTTGATTCCCTTTTTTGTTAATTAATTAGGACACATGTAAGAAAAATGACCCAACTATTTACTATTAAATCATATCTCCAATGACATCTTATTACTTTTCTTATTAGTTAACTTATAGTCATGATATATTTTTCTAAAAATTCCACATCAGAATCGCTTCCCAGAACATTAATGATAATATCTATGTAATTTTTTCAATACATTTCAAAAAATTGTTATTTGATATTCCAACCACTCGATTCATATGTGTAAATCCTTCCTAATTCCTTCCAACTAGAAAAACTATTATTATTGTCATCATGAGACACATACGTGTCCGAAAACTCCATCGTATATTTTTTACATAATAAACAAGTTTCTCATAGATTTTAAACACTTTTAAAGAAAAATAATTTTGTCAAAATTATTTCAAACCAGATTAAAAATTATAAATTTCAAAATTAATTTCTCCAATACAATCTTGAACATATATATCAAGTCTCGTAATTTTGTTTCATAAAAAACCACAAAATCATTATCTATCTGCTTCAATTCCATGAATTGTTTTCTATCCTGAGTTGAACAATCTAATAAAAATATTAATCAATAAAAACACCCTTAAAATCATCCAATTATAGAGTATCATGATCATATTTTTTCTGGTATTCTAAAAATATGACCACCATTGATTTAATTTAACTTCATAAGGATATATTGATTGGGTTACCTTTTAGTGTTCTGAACTTCCAAAATCCTCAAATATATTTTTCAGATCAGCATTCCTTCCTTCACATAACATTTGATCTGAGGTTCCACTGAAACCTAGAGAATGTTTCTAAATATAATAATTCACTAATGAATTTTTTTATTACTTATATAGCTAATATCATTCATGGAATCAATTTACATTTATAGGCTGTTTCAACTAGCACAAAACATCAACAAACAATTCAGTTGCAATCCTGACCTTCTTAGGATGTTGGTTTGGAAAGTTCATTTCATCATGATTTTCTTCCACCATAGTTTAACTATTACCTCCTTGGGAAAAAAATTATAATAACACATATTTTAGAAAAATCAACATGGTAATCATTATTTTCTATTACATGTTTACTTTTCTATAATGTAATGTATTTCACAGAAATGTTATTAATATTATGTTAACCTCTAATGTTATCCAAACCCAACTTTGATACCATATATAATGAATCTTACATAAAAATATAATATCATAATATTTTTTAACTGTAATAAAAATTATTGGAACTTTTTAATTTATGGTTTTTGATAATTGTGTCATGTATCAAACAAAAATTCCATATTCATACAATATGGGTACTATTAAAACAATATTCACTTTTTCCAATATTAAACAGTTAAAATAAACCATTGATTGTTTTCAATAAAAAATATTCATAACACCCAAATAGAAATCCTTATTTCTCTTACCCCTTATTATACCCAATAAAAAACAATTTAAAACAGAAGATGAGAAATCAAATATGTATGGGTCATAAAGAATGACATCATTTTTCTGGTTAAAACAGGAATACCAATCAAACCCCTTTTCTTAAAAAAATATAATGGAAAGAAAAACAATGAAATTTCCTTGGTATATCTTTAACATATCAACCATATATTCAACCATTAAATTAGAATAACTGTATGGTTGACATCCATCACTGGAGAACAAAATATATTGGAGAGCTATAATTGGCCATACCCGTCATATCATGACCTATAATGGATCTCAACCCATAATAAATCGATTTATAATGCGTATCATCCCATCATATCATGATATCTAATGGGATAAGACCATATTAATAAATTTACATGGAACATATCATGAATAAAACCCCTAAATAATCTTGTAAGAACATGATAAAAACACTTTCTCAGATCAAAATATTGTATTCAGGTAAAAACCGACACACATAAAATTGAAAAAATTTTATTAAAAAATAAATATGAAAAAATATAAATAAAATATTAATGTAATAAATAATTATAAAAGAGAGAGTAACATATCATTTTGTATAATATGAAAACAAATTCCATTTGAATTTTATAAATCGTGCTAAAAAATTAACATTAAAAGAAGGTTTTCAAAAAGAAAGTCCCTTATTCAGAGTTTGAATCATTATGTAAAATATTAATCTTTCAGTATAATAAAATTATGTTAATTATTAAATTTCATAAGGAAAATTTTATTTTAATTATTCCATTTATATCACTTATTATCATGTTATAATAATGAAATAATTAGTTGAGTTAATATCCTTCGTTTTGATGTTATTCAGTACTTGAGTCGCAAATAAAATCGGCATGATGTCAGTAGTCAAAGTGGAATTATTTCATCATCATTAGAATAATATTATTGACATAATAATCACTTTAATACATCAATTATACTTTTAAATCAAACCATATATATGTGTTTAATGAAATTGAACAATGTTATAATCATGGAGACGCTAGGTCATACATACACTTTTTTATTGTTTATGTTTTTCAGTGATCACTATTGAATGAATGTGATTATTATTTTATAATATAATAATTATCGTAATTTCATAAATATAATATTAATAATTTAAATATGATTATATATGTTATCCATATGGTGTAGTGATGACAAATGAATCAAAGTTCTCTATGAGGTGGTAGTTCACACATACGCAATACCGACATTATAATTTTTATGTAAATGGAATGATAATGATTAGAAATGAAATATTATAATTTCATAATGGTAAATATGTCATCTATATTATATAAATATTAGTTCCATCATTATAACCAGTCTATAGTGATGTTGATGGAAAATGAATTATATTTGTTTGTGAGGTGATAGTCTAACATAAACACAAACAAATAATTCAATAACCATTTGATGAAATTTGAGATGGATTTTCGTGATATTATTAATATAATAAAATAAAATTACATTTAGGGTGTTTTAGTTAATAATATTTCAGGATTTAAGAAGATTTTATGGATTTTGAGGATGAAAAAAAAATTAAAGACATGATGAAAACAGTAAATCTTCAACTGATGATAATATGGAGGATGTTATAACTAAACTAGGAAATATATAATTTGGGGATTGATTAAATTAAGGTATTTTATAATATATTTACTGAACCAATAATATTTTTATGTGATAGGAAATGGGAAGAAGGGGGTCCCATTTATAAGATTGGGGAAGGGATCTCATCGAATTATTCAAAATATTAAATTAATATCTAATAATTTGTTAATCCAAATGGATCTAAATATATTTATTACTAATAGGGGGAGATTTTGGTTATAAATTTATGATCTAATGAATATTATACAATTATTTATTATTTTTAAATACTTAAATTTTGTTTTAACCCTTTTAACTCTTTCCATGATATCATGTAATTTTCATTTAATGTGTTAAGATAAGTAAAATAAGTTGAAAAATACAATTAATTGAGTAATTGATGCATTTTTGTCAATTTTTACAATAATTTTTCATAAATTTATATTTTATAAATTTTATAATATTTCAGAAAAAATTATTTATTTAAATATAACAATAAGGATAATTTTGACAGTATCCATTAATTGATTTTTTAAAATATATTAACAAAATGATAAATTAAGAAAAATAGATATATAATAACAAAAACATTTCAAATACATATAAATAAATCATGTATGAATTTTAATATCATAAATTATATTTATTATAGTATTTATGATATCATTTATATGATAACATATTTAATTAATCCATTACTATGTCATTATTATTCAAGACATTAAATTTATTATTTATTCTATAAAAATCATTATAAATAAAAAAAATTATCTTCCAAAGTAATATTTATAGTAAAAAATATCCCCAATATTACCTCATATTTAATATATTTTACTTGATAAAAACAAAAATGTGATAAAACTGAATTTTTTAATATACTTAGATAAATGTTATAATAGTATCTAAGAGGTTTCCGATGTTTATAGTTTTGTCCCAAGGATGATTTTTTTCAAAAGACACTCAAAAAATTAAATAATGAAAACTTTATAGAAATTTTATAAAATCGATAATATTATTTTTACCCTTATTTATAAGAATTTCCTTTAACCTTGTTAATTAAGAAATTTAAAAAAGAAACTATTCATAATGTCTAAAATTAATAGGGGTGTATTAACTAAATTTGAACATTATGATTCCAAATATGGAATAATTTTTTCAAAATTTCAAACAAATATTTTTTAGAAATTTATTAAAAACTAGTCCCACTGATGGATCAGGAGAATTAGTATTTTATATAAAAAAACAATAGTTTAGAATGTTTTTATGTACAATTTCAATGTGTATTTTTATAAAATTTACGAAATTTGATTAAATGATATAAAACTTATCTTACTATAAATTATTACCAATACAAATTATAATTTAAAACTATAAATTATTTATATGAGATAACTATTTTATAAAAATTCATTATTTTTCACTATTCATCAAAATATGGAATGTATCATAAAAATTCCAAAAATTAAAACAAAGTAAATTACTATATTTAGATTTCTATAAAGGTGTTTATTTTTAAAATTTAATTTTTAGCTAAGTCATTTTTTACAAAAATACACAATTAAAAGGTGGAAAATCATTTTTTAGAAAAATGATGTTTTTAACCATAAAACTAGATGTATCATATATTCTATTGTAAATATTGTATCTATTAATTTAATATATAATTCATAAATATTAATAATTTTGGGAAAGGATTATTCTATGAATAAATAAGTTGTTACATATCGTCTCTTAGGATTCTGTGTGGATTAAGAAAGAGGATTCTGTTAGAGGATTGGCTTTAGTGTGTGAGGGTTGTTTTCCATGGTGATGGTGAGGGGTTATTTACACTTGAAGATATGGTTCTATTTTGAATAAAATAATGAATAAAATTATATTTCATAGGAATAACTTTAATTAATGATATTAATGATATTATAGATCTTATATCAATAAAATATAATGTATTTTGGACTTTAAGGCCCTTTATAATTTGAATTCAACAGTTTATAATAATGGAATGGGGGAAAAATAAAAAATAGTTATTATAATTGAATTCATTAAGAAATAGATATTAGAAAACAAATTTCACATATGGAAATCATGTTCATTATATTTAATGAATCATTTATAAATTTTAATATCTTCATAGATGATAAATTATTTATATTACTAATTAATTAATTATTGAATCATGAATTATATAATTTGAAATACATAGATAGTGAAGAAACTATATTTTTACTTTTATCCTAAAAAATGAAGTATTTAATAAAATTTCCACAAACACAATTTGGAGAAATTATCATTCTGATTTTAGAAATGAAATTAATTTTATCAAAATAATTTTCAAACTAAGGAAATTTTAAATTTTAATACAAAAAAATGATTTTGAATAAATATTTTAAAATAATCATTCTTAAAAAATATTAAACATTCCTTAAATTCTCTAAACATGATTTTATTTTCCTTAAAATAAATATATTTATTTTATTTGCATATGATAAATATTATTTATTTTAATATTATTAGTTAAATTTAAAACTTCTACTCCAATCGTCATGTTACTATTCCAATGGTCATAATATTATACCAACAATCAAATTTCCTCGGATAAATAATACTTCATTTCTTCATATATTATTCTCCTAAATTCCACTCAATGATATAAAATTCCATTTTCTATAATTTTGATAGTTTTACCAATATTATATTTTCATTATATAGTTATTTTTATAGGGGTGATGAGTCTAGCTTATTTGAAAGATGTGGATTTTACAATTATAATTTTTTTAATATATATTTTATGTCTCATTCTAATTAAATGAATTTTAATGGGATTAGTTTTTTTTCAGTGTGATGATATTTATTAATGAATTATATTTTTTCATTTTTGAAATTTATTATCTGTGTAAAATTATATTTAATATATTATAACGCATATTCATTTATGATAACACATTTAAACTTAGGGTCGCTAAATAAATACCATTAAAACATGTATTTTAACCCATACACACAACACATTCAAATATTGAAATAAAATTTTATTTTTAAACTAAATTAATAAACAGTAATTTCCATTTAAAATTGATATAGGGGTTTTTATTGAAGAAAAAAATAAAAACAATAATGGATTTCAATTATAAAATATATTCTATTGTCGAGTGAATTGATTTCGACAACATAAATGATAATATAGAATATCCCTTTTTTCTTTTGTATTGAGGGTGAGAACCAAGCATATAAAATATTTAAAAAATATCATTTTGAGAAATATTTTATGATTGTAAAGAAGATACATAAAATTCCATTTATAACTAATATTTAAAGCTATATTCATGTTAAAATTATTAAGAATATATTCATGAAAGAATATGATTTAGATTATTTTTCTATAAAAAATTTGAAAAGTGGTTTTCAAAGTTATGTATACCTTACCTCAAGTCTAAATCATCACATACATTCTCTATCTTCATGAATAATATACTTATCTTAACTATTTAATATATTATGAAAAAATAAAAAAATTTATTACTAATTTGATTTTTATTCACTGAAATGTTAAATTTAATTAGTTAATATATTAACTTCACATTGGTTGTTTGGATGATATTTGGATCATATATCTAAAATGACATCGGTATGATGACTATGAACAAATAGTTAAAAATTCAATAGTATAGAAAATAATAATTTCGATATGTTAATAATTTTTCACTTTAATTTTACATTTAATAACAACAATGAAAGATGTTAATCAAAAATGAACATTGATACAATCTATGAGTTGATATGTCATATGTACGCCTGAGTAACATTCCAATTTCTTCAAAAAACCTAATGGATATAATTATATTTTTATTTTATTATTGTATAATGGTTTTTATATAATAATTATTATATAATTTCAATAAATAAAATTATATATATTATCTATTTGATTTGGTAATGAATAATGAATCGTATATATTGGTGGTGGTGGTAATTCCAACATATACATAATTGTGGAAATCATTTTTAAATTTATGGAATGATAATAAAATAGAAAATATATTTTCTTTCTATAATGATAAATATTTCATTATTAACATATATATATATATATAATTATAAAATTATAACCATTTTGAGAGGTGGTGACTGAAAATGAAATATATAAGTTTCTGAGGAATTTTTTTTTCAACACTTGAATAAAAGTTTCAATTCCATTCTGATTAAAAATTAGATAGATATTGGTTAAGGAATAAAAATATATACATTAAACAATATCTATGATAATATTTTTATTATTTTATGTTATTTGATATAAATTTAAAATAGATACAATGGAAAATAAATCTAAAACTTTTGATGAAAATCTATACATTTCTACAGACAAACTCATTTTCATTAAAACATAATCCCTCTGAGGTTTGTGTTATATGGAAAATAGTACATTTAAAACAACATTAAAGATGTTAGAAAGGTACTTGGGTTGGAATTATACCATATAGTGTTCCCAAATGGTTTAGAGAAGAGATGTCTGGATGTTCCCATTTTATAAGTGAGGGGAGGCTCATTCTTCTAATTTCATAAACTAAAATTTAATATTACTTAATTTTCATGGATCAATTATAAAAAATGGTATATTTGAATATAAGATGATTACAAGTTTATATATTAAAATAAAATAAATTTTGTATTATATTGGATGATTTTTTCTCATTTATTTACTTATATTGACACACAATAATCCTTTTGATGATTACTATGATTCGGAGGTTTTAAACTATTTAGACGTCGACAAAGTTACTCTAAAAGGATAAATGAACCATAAATGGACCGAGTATTCTAGTTAAATCAATTAATAATTAGTCTTTTTTATAGAAATAGTTTTTTAAATTGTAAATACTTTCATAAAATAATGTTTATTATAAAATATCACTAATTTCATATTTTTGAGACACATCAAATATAATATCATATTTTGAATAAATATCATATGAAGTTATTCTAAAATGATTTGGACTCAAATATATGTTGTGTATGGTGTTTATTTTACCATTAAATAATTTTTATATATGCTTATATATTATTTTAAACCATGTATTTTATCTGAACCCATTGTTAAATCAATTTTAACCTTAATCACGCAAATATCATTTTCAATAATAAAGGGTAATGATTTTTAATAGATGTTGACAATTGGATAATAAATGAGAATATAAGGACATTTCCAACCATTTATCGTCCTAATTATCCAATTTCATGTTTTTTGTTATATTTCAATAAATTAATAAAATTTAATTTACTTATAATGTCATTAATTCAATTTTTGATATTATTAATTTAATTTAACATTGAAAACAATACATACATCGAATTAATTCGATTTTAGTCCTATAAAATGTCCTTAATAAGTAATATTTAATTATAAAATTCAAGGGATGCTATAAAAAACAAAAAAAATTACTTTGGTGTTTAATGAACCATTAATATTATTTTTTAACTTCTTGCAAAAGCATTGTACCAGCATTGTGTAAGAATTTGGTGTAATTATCACATTTATAAGAAATAAAATTAAATAAACAGTATAAAAATAAATTATTAATGTTCAATATTAACTATTATAATTTATATCTACTCACATTAATTTCTTGATTACTTATTTAATATGATATTTTGGGTTTTTTATAACTTTTCAAGAATTACAAAAGCAGTTGGATAAGATTCTGGTTATATAACACAATATATTGAATAACATGTCAATAAATTCATTTATACATAATATTGACTAATAAATAAAAGAAAATATCTTTTTATTATTCATTAATATCATTAAGACATAAAATTTCACATTTTCTACTACTATATAAGCACTACATCATTACACAAATATATTTTCCCATACATGAGGAACAAAATTTTAATTTAATTGTTATAAATTTTTTTTCTATTAATTTTAATTTACATTATCACATATTAGTGATTTCAAAACATTAATAAATATTCATCTCATATTTTGTTCGTTATTATATCATAAAATATATCATATTTCATAAATGATATATTTTTTTACTATCATTTAGATTGAAAATGGGGGTCTTTTTTCTATTCACCGGAAAATTAATGTGTTCCAAAAAATATTAAAAAATATTACTAAAAAAATTGTGAATTGTAAATAAATGATATATATATAATTAAATTTAATCTCATTAATGGTAAGAAATCATGTTTCATATGATTGTGTAAAACAAAAACAAAACGAGTTTTTAGATACATGAGTTTTTTATCCCAAAGCAATATATATACCAAAAATCAATTATAGAGATTTTCTATATATTCTTAATTAAAATATTTATAAAAATTAAGGAAAAAATTAATTTAAGACCTTATAATATCATAAAATGTATTTTTAATGAAAATATATGATTCTTACAAAAAATAAGTAATTTTTAGGATTCATTATAAAATAAATAATTTTAAAAATCACATTATTTCACCACATGATAAATTTAATATTATTATTTCAAAAATGGAATTTTTTATCATATAAAATTTCATAATATTATGAAAATTAACAAAACCCATTTATAATGAAATCATATTTTTTAAACATAAAATACAATTATTGAAAATTTAGTTCTTATTTCCTAGTAATTAATCAATAAACTTGATTTAATTATGACCTCTATAAAAATTTTGGAATTTGTTTCTTATTATTTATATCTACTAATTAAATGGCTAGGTTATAACTATATCAATAAAATATCAATATTTTGTGTTTAATTTAATATTGGTCATACATGTTGTATATTATATCACATGTAACATTATTTTAAAATATTTAAATATTAGATACTTCCCCATTTAGTAAAAAACAAACTCAAATTTTGAACATGTGCCAGTTAATCAAGGGATTGAAAGTTTAAAAACAATTTTAGGAAAACTAATGTCTTGATAATGGTATGTAGATCATCTTCATGAAAAGAGGGGAAATTAAATACAAAGGTAATCTTGAATAACACATACGACATTTTCAAACAGTAGACCATTTGTATAAAGTGAAAATATGGAAACTTTTAGAAATTTAATGTTTAAATAATGATTGAAATTTATAAATAAAATTTATTACCATAAATTAAAATATCTTAAAAAATTTTTAAGAAAAATATATATTAAATCAATGAGATCTATAAAATACGATCGATTCATCATAAATAATTATAAAAGAATAATATTTTTTCTATATCATTTACGTTGTGTTGGGAAATTCCATTTAGATCTTGGATAACAAACAATATATATTTACATACAATATGTATATGGACTTAATTTAATAATCCAATAAAATATTTATAGGTTTTGATATTATTTTAGTCGTTATCTTTTTGATTAACTCTGTTATGAAATTGTGTCCTTAAACATAGAAATGACATTTTCTAAAATAAAGGATTATAATTTCACATAGAAGGTGACAATTGTATCCTACATGGATATGTGATGATATTTTAGATTATTTATCTTCCTAACCATCCTTTGAAATATTTTTATTATATTTCATTAATTTAATAAACTATTTCAAATCATAAAAAACTGAAAATTTCAATTTTGAGATATATCATTTTATTGGACCTTGAAAACAACAATGTAAGAAATTAAAATATATATAATCATTAAAAAGACATAACATGTTATCTTTTTCAATAAAATTCTTAGAAAACTATAAAAAATTAAATATTACATTTTATAATTTCGGTAAAATAATTTTTTAGTTTTTCTATATCAAGTAAAAGCACTCGTTTGACATTATATAAGAATCTAAGGAAATGATTTAATTTATGTAAATTTAAAATAAACTATCCTATCTAAAATAATTCATTATGTATATAATAATGGATTATTTTCATGATATATGTATATTTAGTCACATATATTTCTTAAAAACTAATTTAAGAATCCATTTAGAGTTTTCTATCTTTAAAAAACATTACATAAGGCTTTGGAAAAGATTATAGTTTTATTACTAAAAAAATTAGTATATAAAGTAATGACATACTAAAAATACTATGAAAATTATGAAAATATTTTTTCCCTTATCCATTTATATAAATATAACAAAAAGATAGACTTTTCCAGTGTCGTGTAACCATTATGTCAGTACTGAAAGTGGTTTTAATAATTATAATGAGATAAATTTTAATTTATATCTGTTTAATTATGTTAATATAATATTTTTATTGTATTATTATACAATATTTTTTATATATGTTTTATATACGTTTATATCATAACTATGTCAGGATGTTGTCATAAACGACATAGTATTTTAGAAATACAATATATTTTATTATTGACGAAAAAAAATTATTCATACAAAAAGTATAAAAATTTAATAAAATAAAATAATTTCCCACCCTGATTACAAATAAATGTAAATATCATCACATCTAATAATAATAATTAAAATAAATTAATTTTAATATCATTTCATAAAACAAGAAGAAAAACTATTTTTCATAATAATTTATTAAACCCAAAATATACTTATACTAATAATCAATTATTACATTTATTCATACATAATTAATTCGGTTATTTATATAGAAAAGGTATTTCGATAACTAAATTTTATATTTAAAGCATTATAGTAGTTTTTATTGAAATCTAATTAATGCTATAACATTTTTTGAAATCTACACTATTCATATAAAATTAGATCAATTAGATAAAATAATAAAATTTGAAATAAAACATATTTTTTATGCAGATTTGAAGAATGTAAAAATTTTTATCGAAAAGACTTGCAGACTTTCAATAATGTGTTGATAAAATTTTATCATAAAAATAAATTTAAAGTATTTTATAAAAAAACATATATTTAATGGTTATAAGACCGTTACTAAAAATAGAGTTCTTATTTTCTATGAAATTGTTTAAAATTTTCAACAGGGTATGACAATTATATATAATTCTTAATTTTTTACTCCTATTATTACAGAACAATTTAATGACGTGGTTGGAGCTGTAATGACCTATACCTTTTTAGTTCGTTACACTATAGGAAATATGTGTTTGATGTGTTCTAGGAGGTAAATTTGACACATATAATCACTTTTATAAATAATGGTTTTTTATAATGTTTTCCAATAGTACCTCACCCAATAGTGTATCACCCTGGTGATGACTCAAAAACATGGGCTAGCTGGTGGTGAAATACTGGATGTGACTCTCTTGTCGTGACTCCCTACCGGTGTCATGCTAGGGGTGAATCAATGGAGTTGACTCGCTAGTGGTGGCTCACTAGTGGTGGCTCACTAGTGGTGGCTCACCTACGGTCACAAGATAGCGGTGGCTCACTGGCGATCGCTCTCCAACAATGGTTTGTCCAATGGTTCCTTGTCTAGTGGTTCCACATCCATCAGTGTCTTTCCTAGAAGTTACTCTATAATGGTAGAGCATTTTCTATCTGATAGTGCTCCATCTAAAATTGGACTCGATAAGTTTCTTACTCAGAGAGCATCACTTAATGGTGGTTTGTGAATGGTGTCTTGTTGAGCTATGAGTGATCCCTCTGTGGATCTTGTATAGTGTTTATTGGTTATTTTATGTTCTCCCTTTTGACATATTAATTATATATACATAAAATATAAAGTCACATTTTAAGGGATATATGATGAATTCAAATACCAATAATCCTGTCTCTAAATTGTTAAGGGTCTAGGGGCATTAAATTGGTCAAAATACATTAACTTGACCAGATCCACCTATTTTATAGAATCAAAACATATCTAATCCAATGAAGCTATTTATATGTTTTGGAAGATGAGATATCTTTCCCCTTTATTTCCTTTTTTATTTCCATTGGTATAGGATACCAAGATTTGAACATCCTATAGGATCTGAGTAATTAGTAATGATTTAGGATTTTGTTTTCTTAGAGTTTTACGTGCTACATTTTCACCCTTATTTCAATGCATATAATAAGTTATATTTGCATGTTTTTATGTAGGAGTCATCATATCTATATTAATTATGTATTTTTTGGGAAATTTATATAGATGTCACCCTTGTGAATATAGTAATTTCTTGATAAATAAATGTAATTGAACCGATTTTAAACTAATAAGCCGAGGGCGGGGAAAAGTAGATCATGTTTCTTCTTTGTTGTAATTTTTTTGATATCAAGATATATATGGGCTAACTATACATTAAAAATTGTGGTCGTTGGGGGTTCTTTTATTTAAATGGATTTGTAATATGGAATGAATATTGTTTGGTCCCAATTAAACTGTTGTTTATTTAAATTTTTAAATACATATATTCATTTAACAAATGGATTCCCATGGATTTTCAAATTCCATTGATAATCCTCTAATTATAAAATGGAATTAGATAAGGGAGTCCTTTTTAATTTCAAAAAAATTTGTTGGTATGGTGATTTTTTTGGACCTGGTTTTTCATAAGGTATTGGTTGTATGGATGTGGGGATCTCGGCATGGTGTGATGGTGAAGTATGGATGAATAACTGTTTGTGGGATAATTCATTGTCAAATGTGGTTGTGAGTTTGGAGTTTTGTTATGGATCTAATGATGGATTGTGAGGAATTAATTTTTTTGGTCCGAGTAGATTACTCAAGAGGGGGGGGGGTGAATTGACTATATATACAAATTTCTGGTAAAAATGTTTTCTTAAAAGGTTTACACAAATAAATAAATACATTCCAGTTAATCAATGTAATAATATTGTGATGGTTTGACTATTTATATTACTTCTTAGAAGATTTATTAATTCATTGTAATCTCAATGTCAGCTATTAATATTACTTTTGAAGTTATTCTACTAAGACAAGACAATTATAACTTCTTTCCACGATTAACTATAAAATTGAATTTATTGATTTCTGAATTATACAGTGAAGTAGTAAAACAGAGAAGACTAAATTAAGCATCACATTGGATATGAAACACATGGTTTAGTCTCAAGGTGAGATTCAATCAACTCCACTTGGTGATCTCCTACCTCCAAGATGTTTATATAATTAAACTTGATCCACACCCTCGATCGTGGTTACCAATAGTACACATGACTGTCAATGTCACACTAGGACCTCTTCCAAAGTTCTTCATGGGTACAAACAACCAGGACACATAGGGACCTCTTCTATACAATTCCATTGGTATACAAAAGTGTAAAAAGATGTTTGAGTAAGGATATATTGTATTCTTTAGTTTAATGTTGGATACTGAGTGTCTTGTTATACAGATACACAGACTTCTCAAAATATTGAAAAAGAATACACAAAAAAGAATAAATATTGAGATAGGTTTAGAAATCCTATTAATACTAGTCTTTTCATCTCTTGTCTTCTGAGATGATGACGATTCAAAAATCAAGTCCTCTTATGGAAAATAGAGTTTCACAAGTCAGGAAGATCTTGATTGTATTCTTCGTCATGTTTGATATTGAAAATATGTTCATAATTCTGGGATTCAACTATGCTTCTTGTGTTTTTAGCAGAGTCGAGTTTCATGAGACAATTCTTTCTTAAAAAATTCTCAAAGATTGTCCTTAGTTGTCTTTCTCATGTCCACCCACCTGTTTTTATTTTCAGTATTATGCCACACTATACTTTGTTTCTGGGCCACCTTAGTCTTTTATCTTAGAGTGCATGTGTTTGAGCTAATAGGTTGCATATATTCTGCAACGCATACATCATACTAACTGATGACATGTATATTAAGAAACAATGTCACAGTATGTCCAAGAAACATTATCTTGTTCACAGTGTCTTGTTCATGGTGTTTGGTTCATGGGCTCAGGTTCACAGTGTCTAGTTGTCCTAGTGTCTTCTTCATGATCTCTCTTGGTCACGGTGTTTGGTTGTTCATGGTGTCTAAATGTCACAGTGTCTTCTTGTTCGTGGTGTCTTGATGTCATGGTGTCTACTTGTTCACAGTGTTTCAATGTCACTATGTCTAGCTGTTCACAGTGTCTCGATGTCACGATGATTGGTTGTTCATAGTGTCTCGATGTCAGGTTGTCTTCTTGTTCATGGTGTCTTGATGTCATGGTATATGCTTGTTCAAAGTGTCTCAACTTAAGAAAATATATTTATTTAGACTAGTGATATTTATTGAATGGATTAAAATAAATCATTTGTGAGATAAGTCATTATAATGTAGATCAATAGACAGTATATTAATCAAATTGATTGTATATAACGTAAGAGATTTGAATATCTTTTACTAAAAAACTGTGCATTTTATGTGAGATAGAAAACAAAGATTTAACAAGGTTTATAGACTGAATAGGATTTCTGATCATTAAAAGATGATTAATACTTGTGGATTCCATCAATATCCCCCTTTTTGATGATTTAAAAGCACTTATATTTATAGTGTATATTTATTCTAACAACATAGTTCGAATGTGCATATAACTTATATAGAATGTGAATATAACATATATACAATGTGTATATAACATATATAGAATGAGTGTTCTCTATTGCTATAGAGATTTCCCCCTTTTGGGATTATCAAAATTTTGTAAGAAAATGAAAGACGAAAGAGACAAGAAAATTATATAATGTGTTAGGAAAAAATAGGGGCATTACAAAATGGAAAACAAATGTAAAAAGATTCCTATAAAAATAGTTTAAGCACTATCCTTATTCACCAGCTGGCCTTTTATTTTCCATTAGTAGCATAAACAAATGAGTAATCCATAAGAGCAGGGGTTGAGGTAGATAAATGGCGTGAGCTGGTTTATAGAGAATGTAATGTAATAGCTTCAATGAAAGAGTGATCCAGAGTAGGTTTTGTACTAGACAGAGAGAGTTGTTGATCCAGGATCACATGCCCGGTCTGACTCAGTGACAGAATGACAACCATAGAAGTGGAGGCATGGGTAGAGGTGAAAGTAGGAAAACCAGATCTCAGAGGTGTAGCCGTAAGAGCAACAATGGATGTAATCTATTCTTGAAGATAGGGCATCAGAAGCATGATTAAATAAGCAAGGATATCCCCAGCGTACTGCATAGCTTTCTCAAAATCATCCTTGTTTTCCATAAACTTGTCTAATAGAATAGTGAACACTATGAGCTTTTGGAAATGAGTCTTGATAGAATGAGTAATAGGAATAATCCTCAGATTTTTTACACGATGATTGAAGGATTGGTCATTTCATTATATGAGAATATTCAATTGAAGTAGAAATATAAATTATTGGCAATTTCTTGCTGAGCATCATTAGAAATTTTTAAATGGATTTTGACCAGATCAAGAACAATGTCACTATTATTGATAACTTCAGATAGAGAATCCTTAATGAAACCACTAAGCATAGTCTGAAGTTCTTCTTGGAAATGATTTCTAAAAAGGTGACTTTCTAAGGAATATTGAGATGATTTTCAAGATGACTTATGAGAAGTGACAACTAAAGTAAGAGATTTTAGATTATTTAGAACTATTATAAGGCACCGTTTATACACATCAATGACCATGTTAAGACTAACAAAAAACCACTCGCATCTCTTTTACAATTTGTTTCATTCTTTCTATGACCTATTCAGGTAAGAAAACTAAATCAGGTTGAATATGAGAGGCAATATTCTGTGGGGTTTGAGTGACAACATGCTCCATATTATGAGGAGAAATATATGATCTCGAATTCATCACTTTCAGCATGTCTTCAATCATACCTCTTAGAGTCTTTACTTTATCACTAAGAAGGATTTTTTCAACTCTGACTTCCAGAATCTCATGAAAAAGATTGGGTTTAATCTAACAATAACTTTTTCCAATAATAGTGAGACCTATCTCTCACTTAGATTTGTTATAGGAGCTTGTTGGGTATTCATGAGTTTTTAAACTCCAAATAAAAGAGTAGCGCTAAATTCATTCAGATCATCTTTACTCACCATGGATGGTTCTTCTGGTGAAGGTTCAGAGATAGGTACTGATATGGGATCGGGTTTTTTTTCATGGGCAAGATTAGAGAATGATTCCAATTGAAACATAGTAGAAAGGTCAAGGAATTTTATTGAGACTTCTTGAGTGTCATTCACATCATAAAATATGGGGAATTTATACCAAGGGTCTACGAGGCTTGGATCAATTAGGTTTGGTACTTCAATAGATTCCAGATTTGGGGATTACACCCCCTCAGTAGTATGTTCCTTCTCATGAATGAGACTCTTAGGGTCTTGATCTATTTCCATGAATTCATCTCTTATTTCCTCACCCATTTTATTTCTATCCAACTGAAAAGCCATCTCCAGCCTTTCCTCAGCCGAAGGAATGACTTTAGGAACTGATTGTTCCACTGGGAGTTCTTTAGGGTCAACTTCTTTCATAACTACAAATTTTTATTATATAAGTCCTTCTACCACATTCTCTTCAGTTACTTGGGAAACCGATTCTATTTATACTTTGGGATGATCTTCTAGATTATGAACATCATTTGAAGTAGGGAATCCGTTTTCTCTTACTACTTGAAGGATAAGTGTATTGTCTTCCTTATCTGAAACAGTTTCCCTAGCAGGCACAACAACCTATTCTTCTTCTTCTTCAGAATACCTAGAAACATCATATGGTTCCAAAATAGGATCAGAAATAACTTTTGGTCCTGAGGGATGTTCCACTGGATTGACCTTTTCATATGTCCTATTTTTTTCATCCACCCATGCCTTCTTCCAAGGATTTAAATTGATTTTCATCCTCATGATAATGACTTTTGAATGGAAAAACTCATAATCCTTGATGACATATTCATTAGGTCCAAACATACCTTTGGCATCAATAAGGGCTGAGATATGCTGAGAATAAAACAAAGAGGATTACTTGGATGTGGTTTTGATAAGCTCACATATATGGTTTATGACATACTTACACAGGTTGATCTTGTGCCCATTCTTTATAAGATGAATCTGAAACACATCCTGATATTTTAGTATAGAGAAATCACCTTTTCTGGGGATAATCAGGTTCTGTATAAATTTGAACAGTATTCTAGATTCTCCATCCTATTCAGCAGTAATGGTTCTCCTCTGGGTGCCATTTCTGCTTAAGCTTTTCAATGTGTCCTCTATAACTATAAATCACTAGAAGGTGGAGGTCCTCTCAAATTTTCCTCAAGGATGGATTCATAAGGTAGCATAAGGAATGTAGCCCATAAACTCGAAGAAAATGTATATCTATGTCCATTTATCCAACTTCTTATAGTATAACCATTTTCAGAATCAAAAGAGAATTGATCATACAGATAAAATTGTGCCACTCACATAGGGTATATAGGTCAATCATTCTTTGAAAACCATTCTAACCTGCCTTGATATTTTAAAAATTTCAAAACCAGATACTTACATGACAGTGGGAACTTAGGGAATATATCATTCTCTGGTACTACTACTCAGTTCACCATGTTTTAAATTAGAGGACCTTTGGGTCCCTGCTTAAGAGCGATCTTCATATTCATTGAGCAACATTTATCTGGAGTCAATGAAAAAAGATAATTTCATACAGGCCATTCACCAAATTTTTGAGAGAGAGAATTGTGGAGGGGTTGAATACGGGTTAAAATTTTAGTTAATTGAAGAATGTATGAGTGAGTGAATTTTACAGTGAGACAATGAATGAATTTTATAGTGAGACAACGAATGAACTTTAAGGTGATATAGTGACTAAACCATATGGTTATACAATGACTGCACCATACGGTGAGATAGTGACTAAACCATACAATGAGACGATGACTGTCAGATTGTAATCACGAAATTCTAATTGTGAGACCGTAAACATGGAACAATAATATATACAACAGCAAGATATAAAATAGTAATTCAATTAATTAATATTTATCATGCCTATTTCATGTATGATTTGGACTATTCTTTCATAATTTAATGTTTTGGTAAATATATCAGGAAAAAGATATTCGGTACCGATGAATTCCAAAGTGATATCAACATTTTGATAATGATCTCCCAAAACATGATGCCTTAGATCAATATGCTTTTCCCTGGAATGTGAAATAAGAATTTTCAAGATGTTAATAGCTCTTTTATTGTCAAAATTTATTGGTACATGCCCGAATTAATATCCATAATCTAGTAATGAGTGTTTCATCCAGAAAACTTTTGAACAAAAACTTCCAACAGCTATGTATTTAGCTTCTGCGGTATATAATGAAACTGAATTGTGTTTCTTATTACAACATGATTCTAGTGACTTGTATAAAAAGTGACATGTTTCAAATGTTATTTTTATATCTAACATACTGCCACCGAATTCATCATCTCAATAACTAACTAATTCAAATAATTATCCATTAGGATAGAATAGTCCTAGATTTGGTGTATGTTTGAGGTATTTGATAATTCTCTTTACTGAATTTAAATGAGATTCCTGAGGATTTTCTTGAAAACAAGTACACATAAACACACTAAACATAATGTTAGTTCGGCTAGAAGTTATGTAGTGTAAACTTCCAATCCTTCCTCTATATGTTTTTTGATCAATAGATTTTTCAACTTCATCATGATCTAAAAAACATGTGGTACTTATGGGATTGTCACTACATTTAGTTCTATCATGTAGAAAACGTTTTAGACGATTTCTAGTACAATTACATTGAGTTACAATAATACCATCATTATTTTTAATGATTTGAAATCCGAGGTAGACTTTCAGTTCACCCATTAACTCATATAAAATTCATTTTTCATCATTTAATAAAAACAACACATAAAGAATTTCTTGAAGATCCAAATAATTTCATTGAAATTTTTTTAAAACAACTAAAACATAATTATAAATTAGTTTTATAAAAATGGTCGGATCCCCTATTCATTATGTAAAACCATTAAAAATAACAAAAGTACTAAACCTATCAAATATGGTTTATGGATCTTCTTTTAAACAATATAAATCTTTTTAAAATTTAAAAATATTATTTCGAATATGGGGGTTTGTAAAACTAGGGGTTTGTTCAACAAAGAAAACCTTATATATATAACGATTTTATAATGAACTCATAACATCCATTTGATATAGTTTTAAAATAAGATGTGCAGAATCAACAGTCAAGATTTTGATGGCTTCAAGTCTAGCTAATAGTGAAATGGTCTCCTCATAGTCAATACCATCTTATTGACTATAGAATTGTGCAACCAATCTATCCTTATTTATAAAAATGTTACAAGCTTCATCTACCTTATTTCTAAACACCCATTTAGTGACTATGGTGAATGTTTTCTTGGGTCTTTCAAAAAGTTTACAAACATTCTTCCTTTCAAACTGATAATGTTCTTCTCGCATAGCTATCACCCAAAATTCATCATTGATAGAATCATTCATGTTTTTAGGTTCATGTTGTGACAAGAAGACTTGATGTTCGACTTGATTTCTAAGAGAATATATAGTTTGAGTTCCTTTGTCGAGGTCTCCTACAACATCATCTAAGGGATGGTTCTTAGGAGTTATAATATCTCATGAGAAGGAGGGACTAGTGATTTCAGGTTCATCAAAAGGTTCATGATCATTGTGACATGAGTCTACAGAATTTTCCAAACTAGAAGTATTCATATATTCTTTCATAGAACGGTTTGAGGATTTTGGATTAATGGTCACATTTGATACATTATCCTCCAGGTTCTCTAGAATGGTTTTAGGCTCATGTGGATATGATTCCACAAAATTGACACTGACAAATTCTTCCACACATTTAATTCTTTTATTGAACACTATATAGGGTTTACTAGACATGGAATGTCCTAAAAAGGGAAAATCGTCAATCTTGGATGAAAATTTGTCAATATTTACCTTAGTATTAAGGACATAGGCTTTGCAACCAAAAACATTGAAGTAGTTAAGATAGGGTTTTTGATTATTCCATAACTCATAAGGATTTATTTTAGCAATAGGTCTGATCAAAACTCTATTGATTATATAGCATGCTATATTGATAGCTTTAGGCCAAAAATAAATTGGTAGGTCATATTCACTAATCATTGTTCTAGAAATCCCTTGTTGGGTTATATTTCTTCTTTATACAAATACAGTTTGGATGAGGTGTTCTAGTGGTAGAGAAATTGTGACTATAACCATTTTGTTAGAAAAAGTATTCAACCCCTTGATTTTCAAACTCATGGCATTGATCACTTCTTAAGGATTTAATTCTAATTCCACTATTATTTTCGACATACTTGGAATATTTAGTAAAATAAGAGTAGGCTACACTTTTTTGAGCCATAAAGATGTTCCAAGTATATCTAGAAAATCAATCTATAAGAACATAAACAAAGTGATTCCAATTTAAACTACAAACTCTGGATGGTCTAAAAAAATCCATGTGAACTAGTTATAGAGGTTCAGAAGTTGAAACATCATTCATTGGTTTGAATGAAATTTTGTGTTGTTTTCCCTTTTGATAGGGATTACAGACTTTTCCATTTGGAATCTCAATTTTGGGTAACTCTTAAAACATGATTTTCCCATATAGCATTCTAAGGGAGTTAATATTACAGCGTCCTAGTATCTTATGCCAGAGCAACGTCTCTTTATGAATTACAATTAAGAACGAAGAAATTTGATAAGGTATGGAATCTATGTTAAAAGAGTAAACATTTTAATTTATTAATGCAGAAAACACTAATTATTCATTAGAATTAAAGACATTGAAAGCATCATTTTCAAACCTCACCTGAAATCCATCATCACATTATTTTGAATATAGTAAAAATATTATATTTTAATCCATTAAAAAATAGTACATTATAAATTAAAAATAAGTTAGATTCCCTATTAGGTACCCTTATCTTATACATTGATTTCCTATTAGAATTATGTAATGTATTGGAAAAATAAACACTATTTGGTCCACAAAAACATTTAACAGTTGAAAGTGTATCATAAATTGAATTAGTTTATTTGTGTCCAGAACTAGGACTAAAATAATATCTATTAGATTTATAAACCAAATTTTTTCTATGAAGGATTATTTTACCAGGTTGATACCCAATGATAGTGTATTATAGAGGGGAAATTTGTTTACCTAACATTTGAGTTAGGATATTTTTTCCATTGGTAAACATCTATAGGTCATTATATGATTAATCATTATACATTTTTAAATCGTTATTCTCTTTGAGTAGT
This sequence comes from Viscum album, assembly GCA_963277665.1. Classification (NCBI taxonomy): domain Eukaryota; kingdom Viridiplantae; phylum Streptophyta; class Magnoliopsida; order Santalales; family Viscaceae; genus Viscum; species Viscum album. The sequence continues at coordinate 60,998,145 of OY728165.1, read as the reverse complement.
TGAGATTTTCTTTTCAGTTTTCAGTTCAGATTTAACAGTCACTATAAGAGTATATCGTATCTTCAATGATTTATATTTGACTTATAATTTGTTACATGTTTCTTCAAGAAAGATGACGTATAAAAATATTTTTTCATTAGGCATATTTTCAGAGTCAGTCTCATTATCATAATAGTATAAATAATCTAAAAATTTGTCCAGTGTTACCTCATATGTGTTTGTCATAAAACACATAATGGCATTGTTAGCTTGTTCATCATTTTATTTTTCTAAGTTGCATGATCATTTCGTAGAAGCACCCCCGAATGATTTCACTTCCTTTTTATAATTCATGTCCTTGTAATAATATCTCTTTTTATACTTGAGATTTGGATTGATAGCCTTGATATGCAATTTTCACTTACATTCATCATATACAATCTCATCAGTCTTTTCACTTATTTTCCAATCCTTCTTATAACTTCCTTTTCGTTCATACTTTCTCATGAATATATTATTTTGGAAAAAGTTATTATTCTTGTAAAATCTCTTGAATCATCTGGCTAATAGATCCATCTCTTAATCACTACAAGGTTATTATTGATCAGTACTAGAACATTCTATAGAAGCTTCCAATTTCGATTTGACTTTGTGTTTATAGGTGGTGGTATTGAATGAAAAAAATTTCTTGTTTGGTTCATCATCCTATTACTTGTTTAATTTTAAATGATCTTAATACATCATTAGTTTTACAAATAGTTATTTTATAGGTAGCTAGATGATGTTGCATGATTCGTTAATAGCGACAGAGGATCATCTCCATCCTTCAGGCAGACATCTGAAAATTCCCCGGATCTAGTCCTTGGCAGTGACTTCTCTTCCAAGAAAAATAATTGTGTTGAAAATCTCATTAATCCTAAGATACATGTCATATATAGTCTCATCAGGATTTATTTTAAATTTATCTTATTTTATATTATAAGTATTAAGTCTCATTTCTTTTACACTAGATGTTCCTTCATGTGAGAAAGACTAAGAATCACAAATTTCATGGGCAGTTTTACAAGAAGAAATTCTATTGAATTCCACATCTTTTAAGGTGGATTATAAAGAATAGATAGAATTGTAATTGTTATTGTGGGATATTTTTACATCTTCATTTCATTTGATTCTATCAGTAGTAGGAATCTTATATTTATCTGTAAAGGAAGACAAAATCTCATATCCCATACTTTATAAATGAATTTTAATTTTAATTTTCCATTGAGTATAGTTGCATCCATTAATGAATAGTGGTCTTTTGGTTACAACACCATCCAATCTATTATCCATAATTCATAAATACATTGAAATATCTAGAAATTTAGAATTAATAGAAATTCATAGATCATCAAAGTATAAATATAATCACAGTTGAAGTAGGGTAAACAAAGTCTTAAAAAATTTCCTTTGATACATAATGTTGGTCGGAGTAGATTACTCAAGAGGGGGGTGAATTTAGTATCTATAATAATTTCTGGTAAAAAATTATTCTTAAAAGGTTTCCCCAAAAGGATAAATATAGACCAGTTAATCAAAGTAATGTAGTTATGAAGGATTTACTGTTTAAATAACTTTTTAGAAGACTGACTAATTCTCAGTAATTATAATGTCAGTTATTAATATTAAATTAGAAGCTATTATAATAAGACAAGAAAATTAATACTTCTTTCCATGATAAACTATCAATGTAAATTTAGTGATTTCTGAATTATAATGTAGAGCAGTAAAATAGATATGACTTAATTAAGAAGCACAACAGATAAGAAACAAGTTGTTCAGTCTCAAGATGAGACATAATCCACACTACTTGGTGATCACCTGCCACCAAGATGTTAAAATAAATAAACTTGATTCACTCCTTGGATCGAGGTTAACAACAGTACACAAGATTTTCTATGTCACATAGGGACCTCTTCTAGAGTTCATGATGGGTACAAACAACCAGGCCACACATGGACCTCTTCCACACCACTACTACAAATAACCCATTTATCAGTGCTAAAAGTTGCCTTTAATAGCAATATAAAATAATTGTTAAAGATGAAATAGATTAATGTGGTGTCCCCTTTATCAACTCTTTATTTTTAGCACTGTTAAAAGACCCCTTTAATCACTACTTTTTTAAAAGCTCCGATAAAAGATAAAAAAATAATGTTTTTTAAAAAATCCTTGCAATCTCAGTGGGGATTTTTACAGTGCTTGAGCCCCCCTTTATTAGCGCCTTCTTGCACCTCCAGCGCCCCCATGCACCCCCCTCCACCCTTTTTCAGCATTATCCCCCATATTCCTCCATGTGTGTGCGCCCCTCCCTCCACTATGTTTTGAACTCGAGACCTCCCCCCTACATGCCTAAGCACTTACCACTCCTCTATTTTGATTTTTTTTCCATTTCATGACATCTATATATATATATATATATATATATTTATTTATTTAGTTATATTTATTCATACGGTAATATATATTTATATGAATATATATAGTTATATTAATATATATAGTTATATTAATATATATATTTATAGTGATATTAATATACATATTTATAGTTAGGTTAATATATATATGTAGTTATAATAATATATATATAGTCAGGTTAATATATAGGTATATAAATATTCATATATTTTTATTTTAAGTAAAATATATATTAGTTATTATTTATATATAGCTAATATATTTTATATGTAAGTATATTTTATTATTTATATTTATAATTAAATTTTTATGTGTGAATATATAAACAATATGTATATATGTTATATATTTGATTATAAATAGCAGTGCATTATGTGAAACAATAAAATTTAAAATAAACAATATGAATATGAATGTAATACCTTGGAATAAATTTAGTCCCACCAAAAAAAGCCAATAATACCCCCTTAAATGAGGCTGAAAGTCCACAAAATGTTAAAAAATCGGGGTATCCCGACTAAAAACTAATTTTTGGAAGCCTTTTGGGAATTTTTGGGCCTAAAAAACATTTACCATGATACCCCCGGTCACAGGGGTTTAGATCTCGTCACAGGCTTTGATTTGATATATTGTAGAGCTCAAACGGACACCCAGATCAAAAGTTATGGCTGTTTGAAGTTCGAGTTGTGTTTCCAAACTATTCTGGATCTTTTTTAAATTATTATTCATTTTTTAGTCTTCAAATTTTATTAAATGACTATTACTCTATAATAATTAGTGACTTATAAATTGAAAATATTATTTTAATTTTTTTATAAGCCATTTTCAACAAATATCTTATATTGTATGAGTAACTGTATATTTATACTTATCTATAATATATTTAAAATTATATTTAAAATATATATATTATATATATATCAATATAAATATATCTATATATTTAGATATTAATATTTTTTTAACATTTTTTTAGAAGTAGACCCCTTATCAGTTATTTTTATAAAAGCACTGATAAATAACCCCCTTTATCAACACTACTAAAAAAGCACTGATAAAAGGGTACACTTTAACAGTGATAGTAATAAGGATTGTTAAAGGGTGTACCTTTATCTGGGTTAAAAAAAGTGCTGATAAAGTGGTACCTTTATCATCGCATTTTTTTGCACTAATAAAGGTACCCTTTATGAGTGCATTTTTTAGTACTGATAAAGCTAACCCTATTTATCGGTGCTTTTTCTTTAGCGCTGATAAAGGGTTGCACTGGCCTTGCCCCGTTTTTTGGTAGTGCACGTATCTGTGGGTATACACAAGTGTAAAAAGATGTTTTTGTAAGGATATCTTGTATCCTTCCGTTTAACATAGGAAAAAGAGTGTGTTGTTATACATATAGACACATTGCTTGAAAGATAGTAAAAAGATACACTATAGAGAAGAAATATTGAGATAGGTATTGAAATGCTCTGAATATTAGTCATTGCAGCTTTGGCAATTTGAGATGAAGCAGATTTAGAAATCATGTCCACGTATGGAAAACATAGTGCCACAAGTCAGAAAGAATCTTATTGTATTCTTCGTGATGTTTGAAAGTGCGGAGATGTTCTTGATTTTGTGAATCAAGCATGCTTCGTGTGTTCTTCAGCAGCGTCGAGTTGTACGAGAAACTTCTTTCTTAATAGATTTTGTAAGTGTTTTCTTCGTTGTCGTGCTCAGGACCTCCAGCGGGTTTCGATTTTCAATACCATGCAAAACTATACATTTATTACTAGGCTGAATTACTGTTTTATCTTGGAGTACATGTGGTTGAGGTAAAATTTTGCATATATTCTAGACCTTGTACCTCGTGACGTTAGATGACAAGTATATTAAGAAATGGAGTAACAATATGTCATGGAAACGGTGTCTGGTTCACTGTGTATGGTTAACTGTGTCTGGTTCGCGATGTCTGGTTCACTATGTCTGGTTGTTACTGTGTCTGCTTCACGGTGTCTCATAGTAATGGTGTCAGGTTGTTCATAGTGTCTCGATGTCATGATGTCTACTTGTTTATGATGTCATGTCACACTGTCTTCTTGTTCATAGCAACTTGATGTTACGGTGTCTGGTTTTTTACAGTGTCTTAATGTCACATTGTCTGCTTGTTCACGGTGTCTCGATGTCACGGTGTTTGTTTGTTCATGGTGTCTCGACTTTGGAAAATATTTGTATTTAGACATAATCAGTGATATTTTTAAAATGGATTAAACACACTTATTTGTTAGACAAATCATTTGAAAGAAGATCAATAGATAGCACATGGTAATCAAACTGAGTGTATAAAACTTATGAAATTTTTAAAGATTTTACTAAACAACTGTGCATTTGATTGAGATATATTACATAGAGTTGACAAGTTTTATAGACTGAATAAGATTTGTGGTTATTAAAACATGACTAATACATGAGGAGTCCAAAAATTTAGAAAATATACGGTACCTATTGGAATGGATTCTTCTCCATTGATGACATGCATAAAACTGCAGACTGTACCTAGTGATCAATTTATGATATATCTAGATTGGGTGATTCTCCTGATGTTTCTTCCTCGGTATCATGTATGAATCCGATCTTATCTAATGGTTTTTTTGAGGTTTATTTAACTTGAATATTCACTAATTAATCAGGACCCTTCAATTTCTATATTGATGGTTTTTATGTTTCCTTTTACAAGGTTTTTTAGTTTCCCGTGTATTGGTAGAAATAATAAATAAATGTTAAATAATGATTGGAATGTATTGGGATAGATTACATAATATAATAGAAATGGTTCATCAATTTTTTTTTGGGAATGTGATGTTGGATTTATAGACTAATGTATAGTTTTTGGAATTTAAATGTCGTTGTAAAGTTCGATGTGTTGTGAGTTTGTTTTTTCAATACAAAAATCTTAGTAATTAGTGGCAGTTTATAAGCACTGGTTAACTAAATTATCATTAATATTTTTTTTATTAAATTATATGGTGGTTGTTTATAAACCTCCACTAAATACTTTCATTTCTTGTAATAGTTGAAACTCTCCCCCACCTCTGGTACCCCAGAACCCTTGACCATGAAACTAGCCAATGCCCTAGCCTACCTAACATCATTGATCTCTGCCTAGCATCACTGTTCTAGCCTCGTCACCGGCCATCTACACCAATCACTTCCCCTAGCCATGCCTCTACATTCTCTATGGACCCAAACCACACATTGTCTTTTGGTATGATGCAATACACTTTTTGAGACAGATTTTATATTTTGAAATTGATTTATTATTTGTTTATGTTAAAAGATTCATCATGTTACTAGATTCACATCGGATCATTGGGTACACAACATCATTGTTTCAATTGTATATTCTTTTTTAACATTTTATATGTTGGTGTTTTTATGTGTTTTGATTTAATTTTATTTATGGGGTTTTGGATTACAATCAATTTTATTTTCCAAATGATTTTGAATGTGTGATTTAATATGAAAATAAATTGGATTTTATAACAAGGGGTTTGATAAAATTTTTTTGACAGAGTAAATGTACAGATCTATTTTTCCTAAACATAATAATGGATTCATTTTCCATGGTTTAAAAGTGTTCTATTAAAAATAAATCATTATGATCATGTATATTCTAATATTGGTTGTTCTTCTTAAATTTCAGTACACCATATTATTTTATTTCATTTACTATCATGTGAAATGACTTATTTTTTAATCAAATTTTAATCAAGAATTTATGAAATGTCTTTTGAGAGGAATTAAAAAAACTATTTAATGAAATCATACTATTGATGATTAGCTCACAACCTATATATTCCAATGGCTGCATTTAGATCTCATATTTCCTTTCAGGTTCCCAGAATTTCATTTCTTTTAGGGTATGGTTTTTGTTTGGTCCAATATTTGATGGTATAATATGTTTTGAGTATCAATGGATAATGAGGAAACTATGAATAATGGTTATAGTTTGGATTTACTTTTAGTTATTATCTTTTTCACTAGTTTTTCCAGAACATTATATTTTCCTATGGTATGTATGAAATGTTTTAATTATATTAGTTTACGAATTTCATTGGTTTAGGAGTTAATAATTATAATAATAATTATTATTACTACATATTACTATTTCTATTTCATTTCATTTATATGGAATATTTTCATTGCATTTACATGGGGAAATAATTTTTCAAAACCCCATGATGGAATTTTTGAAATGTTTTTATACTTTTTATATAATTTTTTAGTGGTTAATTATTCCTTTGTGTGTGTTCTAGATTCCAATGTACTTGTTTCCCACCTATGGGGATTTAGAACATCCTTCAGGCCTAGGGAAAGCTGTGATGAGGGATGTTTTGGGTTATCTTGGACTACATTTTTAAAAATTACATCAATGATCTAGTTTCAAAATATAGACTTGGTTCTTGAAATACTCTCATAATATTTGGTAATTTATGTATAATAATGATAAGGTTGATGAAACTAGCGATGTAAGTGTGGGGAGAGACTATGTAACCCTTTATAATTCAGAGCTTCAAATATCCATATGTAGTGTGTATTTTAATTAGTAATTTGAATTTGTTTATAATTTTACATATTTTATTTTTATATGAGACAATGTAATTTTGATCCCTAATGAGTATAATAAAGATTTTGGGGGTCTCATTGAAGTTTTATTGTGAAATATAAGAATAACCATTGTCATACTATCATCATGCATATTTTGTAAAACCATACAATAGTATTTTATTGGTTATGGAATTCATTTAAGATGTTTTTTCACGGTTTTCTCATGCTTTTCTCACCCATTTACGAAAAACATGACTAATTATATTCACAACTATTTGTGTTGTCTTCTATCCTTTTCTTCCTTAATTAACATCAATGGTTTTTATTTTTTAAGTGAGTTTAATTAAAAACTTTTTATGGTTAATTAATGATATTCGTAGATTTTTTGAGTGGGTCTTGTTTCTTGTTTCATGGTTTCATGTTCTAAAATCATGGTTTTTAATATTAGAAAAATGGTTTCTGGGATGAAGAAGGAGATATTATTGGTTTATTCTTTAGAAAAATTTATTTACAATTTGAAATAAATAAATGTTTGTGGGCATAAAATATTTTCAAATTGTTTTTTTTCGCCTCCACTTTGATCTGGGAGCATAATTATGAATTATAAGGGAAATTTTGAGAAGTATTTAGTTTCAAAAACAAGATTTTATGGATTATTTGTAATGGAATTATTTTATCATGGGATATTTTGAAAGTGGTTTGTTTCGTTATAAAATTTATTATAGTTTTCTAAAAGGATGTGGAATTGATGGAAATGATTTGAAATACATTTCTGGTAAAATAATATATTTTTTGAAATAGAAGAGATATTCATAATAAGTTTTGGGTTTATAATGTAACTCATTGATAGTATCGAAAATAACAGTTATCTTTATGAAGTTCAACTCAGGCCTCTTTATTTAATGAAGTTGAGCGTTTTAAATAATGTGTGTTCTTTTTTGAAATGTGTTTTTAGAAACTTTTTGAAATGTGGAGTTTTTAAAAAATATTTTTCATGGTATTTATATTTGAAGAGAATTTTTTCAAAAGTGATTATATTATTTTCAATATGATTTTGATTTTTAAAAATGAATTCAAGACTCCACGAATCGTTACAACATACAAATGCATGATTTGTTAACCCAATACTAGTGACATTATAAAAATCATGAACTGATGTGAACATATATATATATATATATTATAAGTTCAATATCAATGTGAACATGTATATATATATATTATGTTCCTTATTTCTAATTGTAATTAATCGAAATGATACTTTATATAAAGTATTTGGAGTCTCTATACATGACATTCCTCTATATTATTCATAATTAATGGTCATGATCTACCATATTGTCAAAAATTAATTAATAGATTTGATGTTACACATTTTCCCTTTTCAAATCAATGGGCATGTAATCCTCATAAAACCCAACATTATCACTATGACATAGAGAAACTAGAATTTATATTTCCACTAAATATTATATGAATATCTTTTATAGTTTTACATCCATCAGGAAATGTGTAATATTTTGTTTTAATACATCACCATTTATACGGAATTTATTTATTTATTAATATATGAAAATATTATTTAATATATTAATATTTTTTAAAAACTCTATATATGAATCATTTCTTTATGAGTAATAGTTATTTTTTTATTATATTTTTTTAATATGAAGGTCGACTATGATATATATGAATAAAAGCTGGATCACATTACTAAGAAAGACACCTCAGGATTCTAAGGGTTTATAAGAGTGTTTAGATTTTTTAATTTCCAATTGATATGTTGATGGGATAATAATAATTAAATGTATTAAATCTAAATTTAGAAGATGTTTGAACCGAGATGATTTTTATGAACACCTGATATTGAATAATTTCAATGTTCAATATTTTTGTTGGATTTGGCATAGAATATAAAACAATGCAGAATGGTTGAGCACTGATTTAAATTCATATAATGAGCTCCCAACTTCGTCGACAAAGATAAATGAAATGAAAAACATTATAAATGATTAATTAGGTATTGAAAGTCACTAACATAAACATCAAAACATATTAGAACAACTAGTTGTGGGTGCTACAAATATTAATTTGATAAATGATGTTTTTAGATAGTACCCCAACCAGATCAAGATTCTAACACTTCGTTGGATCCTATTCTTGATTCTGTGGAATATAATATAAGTGAAAACAACACTAATATAAATTCCTTTGATGGTTTAGTTGACAATGGTAATCAATAGTTTTATTTTTTTAAGTTTGAAATATTAGAAAACTTCATTTCTACTAATGTTGTACCATATCAATTTTCGATATGGATTGACAAATAAGGTGATATCCATAATATTGGAATTGTAGTGTGATTCATTTCCTGAACCAAAAATCCTTGAGTCTCTCATTGGTGAAAAAAATTAATGATATTGGTCTGAATTCTATAAAAATACATGCGTGTCCTACTAATTGGATGCCTTATGGGTGAGAGGATTCTTGCAGATAGAATTGAAAAAAAAATATTTTTCTAGGTGTAAGTCAATTGGTGATGTTAGAAGCCTCAATAAACATACTACCATGATATAGAAGAAAATGAACACAACTGAAATGTTTTTGTGTTAAATTATTTTAAAGCCTCAATTATAATGATTATTCAAGTCATCGAAAACTGCCAGACACATGAAGTGGTATTCTATAGATAATAAAAATGATGGTTTATTGTGACATCCACTATATTCATAGTCATGGAAGACATTGGATTCATTACATCATGATTTCTCATCTGATCATTGGAATGTTTGATTGGGATTTCCTACTGACAGATTTAACCCATTTTGGACTTTGAGTACCAGTTATTACTTTTGGAAAGTTGTTTTCATCCCTTACAATCTGCCTCTGTGGATGTGCATGAAAAAAAACATCTATTCTCATTTTGATTATTATTACTGGAAAAAACATTCTTGGAAGTGATATTGATGTATACTTACAACCATTAATTGATGAAATGTAGGAGATATGGAGCCACGATGTTGAGACATTGTATTTTTCATCTAAAATAATTCTCAAAAGTAAAGAAGCTCTAATGTGGAACATTAGTGATTTCCCTAGACATAGAGATTTATCTGGTTGGAACATTATATGGGTTTGGATTGTCCCATCTGTAACTTTAATTTTAATCCCTAATGGTTACCTCATAGTAGATGATTGTTCTTCTTCTTCCATCGAATATTTCATGGATCTATATCAAAATTTTCGGATGAGCATGTCAAAATTTAATGGTTTCATTTATTATAAAACACCTCTAATGTTGTTAAATTGATCATAAATATTGAAACACCTTAGAAATGTTGAAATAGAATTTGGGATGGGACATTATTTGAATGATAGGGGAAATGAGTAATAAGTGCAATGTCAAGTGAATTCGGAACACAAAAAAGGAAAAAACATATTATTTATACATTCGTTTTGGGAATTAAATTGTTTATGGAATAATGTTGATTTTATGCATATTGAGAAAAATGTTTGTGAAAAATTGATCTTCACATTGCATAATGAGGATGGAAAGTCGAAGCAGCATCTCATTGCTCAGAAATACACAAGAAATAAACATAAAGCAGGTTCTCTATCCTTATAATAATTAAAACAATGCACCAACAATTTTAACAGTGAAAAATAGGGATAAAGAAACATTAATTAGAAATTTCAAACATGTGAATGTATCATATGGGAATTCAAGTAAAATATCATGATGTGTTGATTTTATGTATCATAGGTTACATATATTGAAATATAATGATTCACATATTTTTATAAAATAGTTACAACCATTTGAATTTTATACATTATTACCAGAAATATTTACTGCTATTTTACTCCAATTCTGCATATTTTTCAGAATACTATTTGATAAATCACTACATCTATTTGATCTTGACAACCTTTAGGAGAGATTTTTATTGACACATTGTGCAATGGACAAGATCTTTCATCCATCATTATTAACATTCATGATGCATTTAACTATGTATTTGGTTGAGGAAGCTAAATTAGGAGTCCCCTTATATTATCGATGGATGTATCCAATTTAAAGGTACATTATTTATATGTTTCTAAGTATTAAAAAAATTCATGAAACTTAATTAAAGACATAATAATGTTTTTTTTTTCACAGATATGTTGGGCATTTGAAATTATACATGATAAAAAATTCTCAACTAGAAGGCTTTATTTAAGAACTCTATTTGGAAGGGAAGTGTCTTATTGTTAATTCATGATACTTGGATGATATTGAGCTAATAATTAATTGATTTGTACATGTTGATGAAACATATACTGAATCTTAAATTCAAGGGGAATAAAAATAATTTCCTCATATTGGATTATAATTTGGGAGGACATCAATTATTTCACTTACATAAATGGAATTATTATAATAATATAGATATGTGCGATAGAATAGTCAAATTGCAGATCCATTTATTGAACAGTAGAGAATAAAAATAAATAGAAAAATGGGAGGCCAAAAAATAAATGAGAGACATATAATAAAGGCTATTAATAAAATGTTTGTAGAATTACTTGCACGATGTACATTTTTAACAATATTTCAATAAATAAGAATATTAGGTGGAAACACATATTTTTTAAATATAATATTGTATATTTATTTTTTAGGTCATGAATACGGATACTTGGCATGATTTTATAGATGATTTTAATTTTTGTTTGCTCGAGGACCGATAAAACATGTAGGAAAATTTGATATTAATAGCTTGAATAGCTTCATATTTCATATATTCAGTAGAGAAGAGGGTTTCAATACATAGAATAGTGGTATATTTAAATTTTCTGAAATGGGATACTATATAAAGATGACTAATATTATCTAATTAATCTACAACATGAAATATTCAGTTGTTTTTTTCAAATGAAATTGGGTCGATATTATCAGAGGTGGTAGAAGACATTCCCATTATGTTGAAACTGTGAACTTCTATTTCATGATGTATGTTAGTGACCATTAACTACATGATCTATTTATATTATCATCCTAATTTAAAATAGATAATTATGTGGAATATGTTGTGAATTAATGGTAGAGCGTAGTTGCTCACAAAAAACAAAGAGATTTGTATGATATTGGTGATTAAGTAGAATATTTGACCTCTGACATTGAATCTCACTAACAACAAGAAGCATGCATATTCGTCCATCATGATATTGAAAATAGTAGTATAGCAAGGGAAGATAAAGTTGAAGGTGTAATAGAGTATGGAACCAACATGATTGAAAGGGAAAATGTTTGAATGTACATTTGTCCATTTATTTATCATCCACTTATGTATTTCTTGAAGTCATGCATTATCATTGTTATGTATATTTTGTTTGATAGTACTGTGCATATATCATCATTTTTAATTTTTTCCCTCCATAAAATTATTGAAATATATGTTATGAATTGAATTTTATGTTTGATTAAATGATTTGAATTCCCTGGATGAAGTGTCACATTATTTAATTGACCACACCGACAAATGAAGATCCATCTATCTCCTTCTTTACAACATGTGAGACTCCATCCTCTTTCCCTAATTCACCATATCTCACACCCACCATGATCTTTTCTTCATTAGCTCATGCGACACACTCCACTTCATGAGCCTCAACAGTGATGGAGTGGGGATCAACTTCTAGTTCTTCATGGGGATACTAGAGGGTGACAGTTATTGGCAGTGATTTTAATATGAATAAATTTATTGCAATTTTTTATTGTAATTCTTTGTTCATTAAAGATGGAAACAATGAATGTATGGTGAAAATTATGAAATTTTTCGATTTTTTGAATTTAACCGTAGAGAATATAGTAGTCAAATTTCATTCCTATGGTGTCCCTACAGATGACAACACTATAATACTCGACCATATTTTGTGTCAGCTACCCCCAGATCTGGTTTCCCTTCAGATCACAGATGATGGACGAAGGCACATTCCTTCAACAAGTAATAAATATATTTTCTATCCACAAATAAAGATAACTTTAGTACATTATTTATTAATTAACTTTCATTACGTAATTGAATTATAAAATTTTAAAAATGTATTTCTTTGTACAGATGTTTTTCCACTTTATGGAAGCTGATGTACTAGCACGACACTGGACATCGAAAAATCTGGGTAATAAATGAAATGAAATTAATTGGAGACTGTGTGGTTATTTCAATGACACATCATTGAGTGCCTAATATATGTATGACAAGGTTACTAATGGAGTACCCAAAGAGAAATGGAATTTTTTTGTTGACAGACATCCTTATGATAAGTAGATGGTATTTAAATATATAATATTATATTTATCTCATTTTACATTTATAGATGTATATTAGAAGGATATGAATATTCATACTTTACTATTAAATTTTATTTTATTATTTTCAGGACCATTTAAGTAATAATGCATCGAGCCAGTCTAACAAGTCATCCCTCACACTGCGAGGTCAAAGAGTTTTTCTAGGAGGAAATATTTTATTGTAATCATTTAATTAGTTTAAATATTGATAATAAAATATTATCATTTTAAAATATTATAATTTTTGGTTTTTCATTGTTTAATGCAGTCACATAGTTTAGGTCATACATCATACCAATCTAAACTGTAGTTGGATGTTAATAAAAAATATGATGGATGTTTTTTTAATGAGTCTTCAAAAGAATTTGGTGTATGAATTGAATTTAATTCACATTAATATATTTTCATTTCTCACTATGTTAATATTTATTACTTGTAATATGGTTGATATTTGATTTATATGTAAAAATTTAAGAACCACGAGATTCCAATCTCAAACATTCCTACATAGTCTCCAAGAAAGACCTAGTTGGTCAAGTGCTTGGGAAGGAGCTTCATGGTCGAGTGTGTGGGATAGGTATGGAACCCATTCAGTCTGAGTTGTTTGTTTGACCATTAGGAATTGATGCTACATTTATTCTTGGTTTTAGTAACTCCCTATACCATGATGATTAGATATATTTTCTTTCAATGGAAAAAAAATTGAGTTCCAAGGGGCTCAGATGTATTCTTTGCAGAAAGCATTGATTGATTTATAACAGAAGATGACCTGATATGTCCCAAGTGATATTTCATCGATAATGAGAGGTGGGGAGAAGGTAAATCACAAAAAATAAAAATCATTTAGTTTTAAAAGTTTTATTATTTTTTTGTATATATATGAATATTTATTAGCATTTTATTTTCAATATATTTGTCTTACAGGTGCTGGTACCTAGAAGGTGAGATCATGGTTCAGAGGTTGAGGAGTTGTATTTACCATCAGACAATGATAAGTGTTTCTATTGATATGTTGGAATGTTTTTTAAATAGTTAGTTTGTTTATGTATCATGTATGACATTGTGTATCCAACAAACATATTTTGATTATGTATCATGTGTAAAAGATTAGTCACTAAAAATATATTCATTTTAGTTGTGTTAGCACGCATATATCAGTATTCTAGATTGTTTATTACTATAAACTATTAAAAAGATTATAGTATTCTAATTTATATACACTACACATTGTTTTTCTTCAGGGATCTAGTTTGGGGGCTGAAGAACTAAACGCAGTTTTTTATTAGTAAATATATAGTGGGGGGTGCTTTATACTGATGATAAGTAAATGGTTCATGTTTAGCTGCAATTTAAACTACTACTAAAATGTGGTATCCTATTATTGGGGGTGGTTTAAAATACCATTAACTTATATAGTGTGTGTATTTTAGTGGCAATTGCACAGTTTTTTTGGCAGTTTTCGTGCCAGAAAATAACATTTTGAAGTGGAGGTTAAAACCGCCAATAAAAATGATTCTATTCAACTTAAAAAAAACCACCACTATATTGAAGAAACCACCACGTATTGGTTGTCGACAACCAATTTAGCAGTAGTATAATGAAACTTCCGCTATGCGTTGATTTTCATATATTGTCTTTTTGAGAATCTTTAGCTTTGGAAAGAGTGTTTGATATCATATATGTATACATTTGTATTTTCCTGGTAATTTATATAATAACCCAACCCTAGTTGGTAACTATGTCCCAAAAACCCCCCATTGTAATGGGGGAGGGTGTATTTTCCAATATCTGGGTGGGAGGATGGCTGGATGGCCACCTGCTCTTCAATTATCCCACTTCAAGGTGGTGTTAGTCAATGAGGATTGCATGGGATGGTATGAAAACATTTCCAGTTGACCATGGATCATTATGTTGGCCAAGGATATTGTCTTGGTTATTGGATTTTAAGGCCCTCGTGATCTTATTCACAAACTCTGAGATAATTCAACATCCATGTAAAATGGACTTGCTTGTTGGGTAGAGACATAAGAGAGGTACATTCATCAAAATGACTTCAGTTTTGGTTTTAATTTGGTTATTTTTGGATGGTTAAATGAATGTAAATAATAAATAATATTAAAAATCCATACTACTAGGAGATAGGGATTCTTTTTTCCCTTTTGGATACGGCCCCTAGTCATCATGCCCGTGTGGGTAAAGAAGTGTAGGATTAGAAGGCTGATATGGTTGAGCATTGTAGGGTTGATCCAGTTGAGGGTAGTGATCAATAGTAGTGGACATTTCATAATTTCTGATAGTAGTCTTTGGGAATGTATGGGGAGAGTATTTTTGAAGGTGAGACAGTTGGTTGGTTAGAGGTTTTAGAGATTCCCTTTTGATTAATCTAAGCCCTAATATAATATAATATCCCTTTTCTAGATAGATAGATATCGGGTGTTTCATGTTAATGCTAGAATCTATATCTATGAGATTATAAAGGGGAATTTTTTTTTGTATTGACTTCCATAAGTAGTTCCATCAATTTTTGTTCCATCAATGATGATTTTTGATAAAAGGTAGATTTTACTCTCCCATTATCCAGAGAGTATATCGGAGTAGGACATTGGGATCAAATTAAAGGACCTTCTTCATTTTATTGGGTTTTTTATCCAGATGATAATTCTCTTGCACGACATCTTGAGGAGCTACTCCACCCCTCTATAAAGTTTTTAGTAACTCCTTTTCTGTTTCCAATGTATTTGGATGTTCAAAATTATTAATAGGTGATTATGAAGATGCACTAATGAGAAAGTTTTACATGATAATGGAGTAGGTATATTTCATTGAATGGTAGAATTGTTAGTATAATTTTCCATTTTATAGGAATATTATGGTTTTTGTAATGGTAGGGAGATGACCTCAACAACTTCCTTTTTGGCAGTTTGGAACAAGGGGTCTCCATTCCATTTATTTAGGATTGGGTTTAATGTGTTTCATCTATGGTCTTCACATCCATCTTCAAGACTAGGGAACAGTGGATTCCCAAGCATTTATTGGAGGAGGATGACATGTTAAGCATCAACCTCAGTAGAAGATGTTGGTGAGATAGTTTTAGTATTCAGAGTTACAGGTTTTTGTTTCTCTGATAGGGGATAGAGACGGTGGATGAAAACAACATGATGTTCCTCATCTTCAAGGAAAATGACCCAAACATGGCCTGGGAGGTTTTATTCAGTAGTCATGTAGAAGAGATGGGTCTGATCAGTTGCACATGGTAGATGGTACAGTTATACAAAGTCTATATATCCTTATAGGTTATACATGTTTTGAGAACCATTGTTTGTGTATTAATTTATTCAAGAAACTAAAAATTATTTGTTTCGCCTTCCCAAGCCCATGCTCTAAGGATAGATGTAAAAAATAATTCTCTTCCCCTGCTGTTTCCTATGATTATTAGAGGCTATACCATCTTTTTTGATCAATTCTGGTGGTTTAGAGTAATGATAGGGCGACATTTGTACCACGGGTATATCTTCCTTCTACATATACAACCATATAATGTCATGCTTGGCAGGGACAATTTGTAATCCGGGTCTGCGGTTATCAAATACTTTTGAAGAAGAGTGTTGTTTTCTATTTCGAATGGTAAATTAATGGTTTTCAATGGTGAGTGTGGGTTTAGGTGGGAAAGCCTCATGTGGATCTTCTTTTTCCATTTTAGTTGGGTTTTTAGTATAATTAGTGGACACTAAAATGATAGGTGTTCACAAAAACATAGAGGATTTCATTGCTGCTTTCCCCAATGAGGTTTTGATGCAACCCCCATGATGTGATGTTGAGTTCAGGATAATCTTACACCACTTTTCTTCTATGATTTTAATAGCTCTTTGCTGGATGGTATGTTATGATTTTTCGGATTTGGGGATTCATAGAGACTGTGTGGTGCTAAAGGGTTTTATTTGGACCAATGTGTCACTGCAGGGTGCTCTAGTGTGGTTTTCAATGAGGGTGAATGTTGGTGTGGGGATGTGGATTAACTATAGGTGGTTGAATATGTTGATTCTAAATAACTGTTACCCTATACCATGGGAAGAATGTCTTTATGACTAGTTGAGAGGGGTGTGTATGTTTTCGGTGACCCAACTGCAGTTTGGATATCACTAGTTAAGGGTGAAGTAGGGTGATATCCTGGATACTACCTTGAAATTTAGGTCTCGATGATTGATTTTTTTTCATACACATTGTTGTTATGAACACAACAACCTTGTTCATGGGACTCTTGAACTCTATGATCTATGAGTTCTAGGATCAGATCTATTTTTTTCATTGATGACAACTTAATATACACAATCCCAGATGAGTATCGTACTAGGCATCATAGAAGTGTCTTTCATTTTCTCTGACACATCCAACTCTATAGATTTTTTGAAAATGTATGTTTCAAAAATTAGATGTGAATTTCATTGGGCATGTAGTGTCTTAGTTGGTGTGGATATAGTCCCATCCCTAGTTGATGTGGTTGTTTCTTAGGCCACACCAAAGAATGATCCTGGGGTTCCATGTTTCCTTAGTATCATATGCAATTATCGGAGGTATTAAATAGATTTATATCTAGTTTCATCACCATAGATATATTTTACTAGAAAAGACAACACTTTTTGTGGAGTGATCAATGTCAGTAAAAAATCAGTATCCTTAAGGGTAAGTTTGTTAGTGCTTACTTGCAATCGTTTACAAATTAAGGGGTAATGTTTGAGGTGTTCTATGACGGTTCACATCTAATATTATGATGTGTGAATATATTGTAGATATATGTGATGTATTTTGGGTCCAATTAGTTTTATCCATATGAGGGAAGATGTTCCACTCATGATCTAGATCTAGTAGAGGTATTGTTTTTTTTAATATCATGGAGAAATTAACTCATTGGTGAGTGAATTGGGGCCATTAGGGACCAAAATATTTTGAGGTATATCTTATTCCAATGTCATATGAATCAATGACAATGAATGTGGAGGGGGTATATTCAATACTATGAGAGTGATATTTCTTACACATCAATAAATGGAAATATTGTGGATGTTACTTTGAGAAAAAAGTCACAGAATGAGTTCACTCGCAAATCTACGGATTCATGGAATGCGATGGTAGAGTTGGAATCATAAAATTTAGATTCATGTGTAGATGGTGGTAAATTGAATTTATTTCATATCATAATGTTGTATTCTATGATTTAGTAGGTTGATGATTCTCATTGGTAATACACATAGAAAGAGGTGATTCAGGAACTTTTTGTCCATGGTGATTCTCCAAAAGGATGTTCGTAGGATGGTCGCAAGAAGATTTTTTTTCATGGGATGCTGTTAGTTCTGATTGAAATTCATAGTGGAGTCATTCATGAGATTCATAACTCAATAATGTAATTTATCCTTGAAATTTACATGATGTACCATGGATTGAGGATGCATTTTACATCACCCGAGATGGATCTTGCAGTGGATGAGATTGGGGTAACTTATTGTTATTCCAGTAGGTGAAGGTTAAACATCATCTTTATATGGGATTGTTTTCATGCATGAATGTTCTTGAGTTGAAATTGGATGATATATCAATGGATTTATTCAAAGAATAACTTTAATATCAAGGATTAAGTGATTCTATCTTGGTTATACTGGATCAGTTGATGAAATTGACCAACTCCTTAGTGATCAAGTAGTCAATGATAGTTGATTCATTGATTAAGAGGTACATGAATAAAATAGAGAACATTAATGCATTTTTTAGGTCAATTTTATAGGATCAATGCATAGGTTTTTCCTAATGAGTCTAGAGGGAAATTAAATATTCATTTTGAACACATTTAGGCCTCATCACTGCCTTCCTCCCCCAGAAAGATGGAAGGATAGAATAGAATATATAGTCAATATTCGATATGTTGTGGGCATGTGGCTGAGACTTTGGGAAATCTTGGATATGTTACCTACCATTGGTAGAGTTCTCTTATAATAATTTCTATCACTCATTAAATTAAATAGACATATTTCAGTCCTTCTACAGGATACCATGTTTCTGTCTATTGTGTCGGATGGTGGTTGGGGAGACATCTGTTCTTATTCTTGATGTGGATCAATGAAAGACTGAGAATGTTCATATTTTTATGAGATGGTTATATAAGAACATGTCCATAAAAAAGTCATATGAAAACAACATAAGGAGGCCTTTCTATATTTTATTTGGGGACCATTTGTTTTTGATGGTTTCCATCAATCTAGATATTATAGTTTTGGAAGAGAGAGTATGCTTTCTACCTTGTTCATCCTACCCATTTAGGTGTTGTGGTTTGTTGTAATGGTGGCATATTGGTTGTAATTGCGATTTTAGTTTGAGAGGATCCAAGATTTCATTCGTATCTCTGGTCCTTGTATGTATCTTCATGATGACCCATATGTCACTGATTGGGGAGAGTTGTATATCTAAGGTGACATGATGTTTTTGGAATGACTAGTGTAGATCAAGGATAATCTAGAAAACGTGTTCTGTGGATGGAAAATTCCTTTGGTTCATGAGTTGTGATAGCATGGATCCTCATAGGAGGGTACATATGAGGAAGAGTCACAGATGCATTCCAAGTACACAAGGTTGTTTAGTGTTTTTCTTTTCATTTTTCCTTATAATGTGACTAATTAATATTTCATTGTATAATATGAGTTATCTTACATTGGGTTTTCATGTCGATGGGAGGATGTGTAATATAGTTCTCAAATGATAAAATTCGAGGATGTAATTGAGAAATATTAATTATTATGCGATTCGAATTATAAAAAATATTCAGTGCTACCAGTAGAAGATTGTATCATGACATAAAAGATGAAATTACCTTATTTTTGTTTCTAGTATGCTTTGGATTTTGTACTTGTGTAGTGGTTTTTGAGGTATTTTTGGTAGACATTATAGGACCTGATTCTTAGATGTTTGAAGTTGTGTTCGTGGGTGTAGAGTTTCTCACTCCTGGTTTCAAATTAAACAAGGTGATTTATCGTTTAATTTTGATGTGCTTGTTGTTTGAAATGTTTCAAGAGTGGAATGATCATAGAGAGGTATAATCATGGATATGTTATCAGACCCTTCATCCCTTATGGTTTGTTTTTTGATTCTTGAGGTTGAGAATAGTTTGAGAAGTATTTGTTGTAATGGCATGGACCTCTTTTGACCATAATATTATAGGGTATTATTTTGTGATGTTTTTTAGAGGACAAGGTGAATTATTTCATCGCATTTCAAAATTTCACAGTTTATAAAATACTTCTAATGGTGTTTCCTCTAATGGTGTCTCACCCAGGTGTTCATTCACTGGAGGTGACTCACTAGCAGGGAGTCGATTTTAGTGGCTCATTAGTGTTTTCAATCTGTTGGTTCCTGGTTCGCATTGAATTATTTATTGTTCTTTATTATTGGTCACTTGCTGGAGTTAACTCATTAGTGGTCTTTTAGACAACATGGCCTCTTCACGTGGTGCCTCATCTAGTTTTCTATTAACCTATGGTGGCTCAATAATACTGATAGGTATTCCATATAATGATGCATCTTATGATGGTTGCTCTCAATCTGTGTCTCACAGAGTAGTGACTTGTATGACTTCATTCACGAATGGTTTGTTATCGATTTATGTGTCATCCAATGGTTTATTATCAATAATGTTACCAACTTCATTAAATTTATCAATTTTTATAGCATTATTTTATGTAAAAAAATTCTAATGACTTCTATGAATGGATATAAAACCGATTGAAATCACATAATCTAGTCATTAATTTCCATTGTATCTTAGTGATTTTAATTGGTCAAATAACATTATCTTGTCTAGGTCCATCTTTATTGAAAAATAATAAAGGTATCTAAACCCATTACACTATTTATGTCTTTCCGAAGAGTAAATATCATTTTCATATGTTATTAAATCATGTTTCACCTTAGTACGAGGCTCTCACATTTGTTCATTATAATGGAGTCAAGTAATGTGGTACAGGTATTGGTTCAAGTTTCCTTGGAGTATATTCTACTTCATGTTTTCCTCTATTTTGGTGCAGCATGTATATATTTTCGTTTCTTCTATGTATGATTCTACTTCATCTATCTTAATTGGCTATCATTTGGGTTGGGTATGTTGCTTTTACCCTTGTCAATATAGTTGTTTATTGATTAATAGTGATAATTGAATCAATTTTAAATAAATAAATAAGGGTATGGTAAAATTGACACATGTTACTTCTATATAGTTATTTTGTTGATATTGTGATCTTTACAGGCTAACTAACCAAGATAATAATGACTTTTGGGGTCCTTTTTTGTGAATAGAGTGATTTTGTCAAATTCATGTTTTTCATCACTATAAAATGGTTGGTTATAAAAATTTTAACCATGTATATTTGGTTAATCAATGGTTTCCCTAGGAAAATACAATTTTTTATCACCCCATAATTAACATGCGGAACTAAATAATGTATTTATTATTAGATATGAATTTGTTTTTCTTTAGTTGGCGTGGTGATGTGGTTTTGGAAACTTTTATGCATAGGGGATGGTTCTATTGATGTGTTATTTTAGGCATGGTGTGATGTTGATGTAGGGATACATAATTGGTTATCTGATATTATGTTGTTGAATGTGGTTATGATTTCAGGGTCTTTTCAAGTTAGAATGATGGATTGGGATGAATGATTTTGAAAAAGGATGGTAGTTACTACAATAAGTTCTTATCTTTTGATAACATTCAAAAAACCGAGCCTCCTTAAAATATATTGATATAGTATATATCCTAATAGATTATTCAACTAGATTTTCTCCATGAGTATCATGAAGAAATCCTCATGTAACTAATGGTTTTGGTATGATGTTTATTAAATGCAAGGCTTCCATTATTTATCAGGGACATTATCATTCCAAAGTGATGGTCATTATGTTTCCTATTACAATGTTTCTTTGTTATCTATATAGTTATTTAATGAATAAATAATTGGTAAATAATGTTTGGAATGGATTGGGTGGGTTTGGATAACAGAATAGATATAGTTAAATAATTGTGGATTAGAATGTGATGTGGGAAATGTGGATATATGTATGGTGTTGTGTATTTAGATGTAGCATCAAATATGGATGTGTTGTGTTTTGATTGTTTTTTAAGAAATAATAATTTGGGAATGAGTGTTTTATATCATATATTAATAAATTTGTATTTTCACTATGTTCATTATATGAACCCCACCAATGTTGAGATCTATGTTCTAAAAAACTACATTTTCATGGGGGAAGGTAAATTTTCCAACATCCTGGTGGGAGGATAGATGGCTAGCCACTCAATCTTCCTTGATCACTCTACCAGGCGGTGACATACCAAATTTATTAATGTAGGATGTGGTGAGAAGTGGTATCCCCTATGTTTTTGAGAAACACGGTTTGTTTCCTATTTGTCATCAGGATGGGTTTTTATGTTCTATCCTAGGTGTCTTCAAGATGTGATGGGATGTGTTGTGAGGAATAGGTGTGCTTATGCAGGATGCGTTTCATGAGCCAGGTGTGTGCGGGAAGGATGTGTTGTGGGGACCATGTTTGTGTGGGTGGGATGAGATGTAAATTTTCTGTTGGGTGTGAGAGTGGATAGATAGTGGTAAGTGGGTGTAGTTGTCATTATATGAAATTATTATTATTATATTTCCTATCATTTGTTACTTGGTGATTGTTCCATGGTGAGGCTGGGAAGTTAGTATACATTATTAGGTGATATTTTGAAATACATATTTCATGTGTGTATTAGTAAACCTCTTTCACATGACAATGAGATACTATGGACTTACCACTGATTGTTCAAATATACTCACCCTATGTGCATAATGTTCTTTTGGTTTTGTGAAGGATTTGATAGATCTATGTTGAACTTACTATCTCAGATGTTGAAAGTTGTTGTGTAGTAGCCTCAATTTACTTTTGGTATTTATGTTGGTGACTCTTATTATATCTATTCTATTTATACTTTCATTATGGGATGGTTATGAATTCCCATTTCATGTTCTGTGTTGGATTTATTGTGGATAAATTATTATATATCTTGTTCTTATTTCTCATAATTTGAAATGACCCTAATATTATATGATTCATACACCCTTGTTTGTAGTCACCAACCTAGGGCCTATTAGTGTAATGATTCATGGGTTATTATATCCCTTTTTTCATTGCTATCCTAGGAGGGGTATCATTGCAGGAGGGGTCGTCATAGGAACTTTTACATCTAAATATTAATATTTCATGGTTCTTATTGTATGATGTATATTTTATAATGAATGTTTATCTTTTAAAATATAAGGGTATTAAAATAATTTTTGAGTGGAATGAATCATAATGTACAATATATATAGTAGAAAATAGGAAATATATATTTGGATTTCAATGTTTAATTTCAATACACATATCAAGGTAATAATTAAATTTTGGGTTATTAATGACTGATGAATAAATCTGAACATTTCTTTTTTATTCTAGTTAATATGTCTTTAGATCATATTTGTCAGACATACCTCATTGGGATAATTTTATCATATGGGTTTTCTCACTCTGTGGTATATGACAGTGATCGAAGGATTAGTTGTATTTCTTGATGGAACTTTTATATAATTAAGAACACAATTTAATTTTAATAGAATGTTTCATATTTAAGTTGATGAAATCTTAGATTGAATGATAAATACATTGGATTAAATGATTCGATATTGTCAAAAGGATTACCATGGTAGTTGAGATTACCATCACCCATTATATTAATTTTATTATAACAATGATATTCATTCCAACATAAAGATTGTATGTTTTGGGGAATTATATGGAAACTAGTGTTTGATAGCATCACATTATAATAAACTAGATGAAAAGATGTTATTGTGATAAAAATGGTAAAAGATGGTTGAGAAATAAAATGTTCTTAAAAATAATATGAGGTTGAATTATAATAGGAAGAATAATATTATATATAACTGGATGAAATATCCTTCTTTTGAGAAATGAAATCATGTTTTTATAAGGTATCTCAAAAGTTATGTATTATGTGTATTGATAAAAAATGGGAATGTTGACATTTTCGTTTATTGGACTATATGAAAAAATTTTAAAAAGAGGAATAATTTTAAAACCTAGGCAATTTTATTGTGTACAAATTTTATTCCTTATTAATATTCATGAATAATATTTTATAGAGTTGGATTTATTATAATAATGATATGTAATTTTCATGTACAAAAAATGTTGTTTTATCTTCGAGAATTTATTTTCTTTTATTGTTTGGTTTTATTCATAATATTGATTTTCAAACATTAAAATATTAATTTAAAATAAATTAAATTTATTTATTATATCATCATATAAAATTATCATAGAAATATTTTTTTTGGAATTTTCATAAAATGATGATTTTGATTGATTAGAAGAAAATTAAAATTTATATTAAAATAGTCTTTTATTTCAATGTATTTAAATAGTTTAGTTTTTTATTGGGTTAAGAAATAAATAACTTTATTTTGGTAAAAATACATTAAATATCAATATAATCATTATTATTGGTAAATTTGGCATAAAAATATTTTTAAACATAAAGAGACATTTTCATTAAAATATAATTAGTTCTGTTTTGTGTGTTTATTTTAAAATAAATATTGGAACCCAATAGAAATTTAATTTCATAAAACATTTTCCATATTGGAACTCATATTTTCAATATTTTCTAATGTTTACCCTTTAATGTTTTTTCATTACGAATATTAATTTTGGTAAAAAATAAGTTCCCACTATAACAGTGAAAATATGTTAAAAGTGTAAAAATAAAACAATTGGTATTGAAATAATGTAAAGTCTTATATAAATACAATGTATGGTCATATTGTAACCGTTTTTTTATATTATTTTCATATAATTCTTTTTGTATCCATTTGTATTATGATTGACAATATTATATTCTAATCATCTGAAACATTCCATGTCTTTCCACTCACCAACTTATTAAAGTACACAAAATCTCCTCTCTTATACATAATTAAATAGACTCGTATATAATCCAATACATATCCAAATATCATCATAAAATCATCCTAAATATTATATTGCATGATTTTTTCATAATGTCATCCTTTGAAGAATTTTTGTATACACCTAATGAGGTTGACCAATGAAGATGTATATATAATAAACCAGTGTTTTATTTTTATTGATTCCATTAAATCAAAAAAACTTATAAAAATTTTTCTTTCTAGTAAAATAATCTTATTCAGTATGATTAAATTTTATTATTATTATGTTATGTCCTCTTTTCATATAATTAACTATTTAATTAAAAAAAATTACATTAGTTGGGTGCATGTACGGACATGCACATCATGAGATAGTTGATTTCATTTTATATCATGAAATATATTGGTTGATAATAAATATGGTCCCAAATTAAAGAATATAATTTTTATTATATTAATTATTTTATGCTGCCATAAATAAATATTCCACTTCTTTCATAACCATTCAATGAGAAAAAAAATCACTTGTTTGTACATGCAGACTACCACCCTGAAAACTGAGGTATGATATTTTTCATCACTACCTCAGATGAAACTTTCTTAAAGTAAAATTTAAAAAATTGATTTATTTAGATCCTATTATTATTATATAAAATAAAAAAATCAATTTCCTTTGTTTCCGCTTGTTAATTGAAAAATGGGAATGTTACTCTTGCGTACGACAACCTACCCTATCTATGATTGGATCTAAATTAATTTTCCAAAACAATATTACTTAGTTTTTCATAAAATTATAAATAACTAAGAAAAATTATAACTATGACATTATTACTATTTTTAATGACAAAATAATGATCCATTTTTGAAGCTTCACACTACTGAATCTGTCATAGACTAACTCAAAAATATTTGATGTAAAATTGAACTACTAAGTCGTTATTTATGTAATGGATATAATTGAAATTAAATATCTAATATAACTAATAATTGTTATTAAAAAACTAAATAATTATTTTACTTATAATATTTATTAAGAAAAATAACATATGTGGAAATTATGACTCAAGGTAAGGGGAAAATTACATTAAAAACTTCTATTATATTTTTTCAAAAAAATTATTTTCTATATCAAATTTTCCTTGTTCATATACTAAAATTATTATAATTTTTTATTTATATAGATATAGAATAATGGATATAGTAATTTAACATATCTATGGATTTATTTACAATGTTTTAATAATGGAATACTTTTTAATATTTTATAAATAACATTTTATCTTTATTTACAAAAGATAAATGTGGTGACATTATTAAAAATATAAAATACAAATGACTTTTACCTTCTATATAAATATTATTTTATATTTATATTTAATTACATGATTTGATTTTTTTTCATGAATGAAAACCCCATATTCTATTTTTTATACATTTTCATTTTGTGAAAATTGATTTTCAAAGGAACTTGATATCTCAGTATATAAAAATGTTTTTCTTATATGCTCTGAATTACATTGTTATTTAATTGATAATATAAATGAAATATTTTTTTTTTAAATCAGGTTATGGTCTATATTTGTTTTTATAATTTTAGTTTAACCATATATATCCCTCCAAAATATTGGTGAATTATTATATACTCTTGGAAATTATGTTGGGATTAACCTAGTTGGTTATTCAATTTGTGTTGGTTCTGGTAAGAGTTATATGATGATGATGTCCGAAGGAACCTATATGAATTTTAGATGAATTATAATTTGTGTTCACATATGTATTTTTGGTTTCATTATGTAATATAATGATATATTATTAAAAATGACTTATTCTCATAATGAGTAATGAGGTATGTTTTTCTTGTAAATGTTATTCATAGATTATCATGATTTATAGGACACAAATTATAATGATTTATAAATTATTATTTCATATAATATATTTTATTGATGACTTTGTGTGTTAAAGATTATATGATGAGAAATAATATGGTTATTTACATTCCTAGTATATTGTGTTAAACTCATACTCTCTAATATGATCTTATGATATTTAAATTATATAAATATTATTTTTATTACTTTTTATACGTAAATTAGTAATACATTTTATTCACATTCCATTTGATCTATGGTTAGTTACTAGTTATAAGGATGTCCAGGAATAATTAAAAAGAAATTATGGAAATGATGATAATTTTTCAACAAAAGACATTTTGTTTCATGTACAATGATTTATTTTGTGGAAAAATATATAGTAATAGGAATTTTACTATTTTAAAAAGAATTATTTTTTATGATAAGAGTTATGATATAATAATATAAAACACTAAAACTAAAAATATCTCTATGAATATATGAAAAATAATTCATGTTAATAAATGAAATTATGGGTTGAATAAGGATAATAATATTTTTTTATCATCTTGTTTTGTATTACTGGGAATCATTGCCATACATATCCAATTATTAGATTGGTGGCCTAATTATACACACTTAAAATAATTAACTAATCCTTTGTGGAAATAACCCAAATATTTCTTCTAAAAACTTATTAATTTAGGGGGTTGAAATTTCATCCCTTATAAGATATAACAAAAGAGTTTAGTTAATATTGTTCCACTATATTAATTTCTTCATAATAATGACAATCCCTAATTTCTATATCCACCATTAGTGCACATCAAACAATATCATAATATATCTTAATGGATCATCAAGATAACTCCCTTAAAATACATTGTTTATACCACCAAATAAATTGTTGATAATTCATTCATATCATGAGATATATCCTAAGGCATATATTAAGATATTTTTGATATTTTATACATAATTTACTAAAAAATCATCCTCATTTTTTCATCTCTATAAATTCAAATTCTATCCTATTATAAATTGTTTGATTAATTTTAATAATAAATATAATATTATTGAACTCCTAAAATTCAACAGTTCATATTTCCATCTTATAAAATTTTTACATAGTTAGATTCCATAATTTGAAATCATGTAATTCTAAATGATAGGTATCCAATCCATACATCTTCATTTTATGAGAACTAATTATTCTAATATAACATTTGCATCTAATTTCATTTTATAGAAGTAATAATTTTATTTTAGGATCCACTAAATATTATTGGACGTTAATTCTTGAATGACTTGATATAAATTTATTCCTTCCATTTAGGTTTTTTCAAATGAACATTTTTATTATTATTTATATATTGTTGTATTTAGTTGAGAATTTATATGTGATTTTGTATACCGACTGTCATACCATTTGTTACCTGATTAGGATAATCATGAAATTTCCCATGAACCCATTTTTTACACATTAAATTATTGCTCCTACTATTTCTGGAAGAATAAATTATTATGGATAATAATACTTTATGAAAAAAATATATGTAATATCATTGAATAATTATTCAAAATTACATGTGTACCTTAGTATAAAATTTTTAATTCGTTACTATTTTGTTATGCATTGTTTATATCCTATTAAGGTCCCTAAAATTATGTAACAATATGATCAAAACAATATCACTAATTTTCATATGGAATGTGAATCACCAAACCATATCCCTGTGGAGTCAGGTTCCATGTTTGTATTTAATGCAATTCACAAATTTCAATAGAGTGAGATTAATTCAATGACTCATTCACCTTTTTCAGGGTGATTAACCTTATTTGTTACTATAACACTACTATATCAACATAACAATATCAATATACGAATTTAATTTCATGTAAAACCATGTATTGGAGACTAAAAAAATTAAGTATATCATCAGATACATATCATCATATCTATGGTTTCCATTGAGTATTTCGTACCATAACTCCCGAAAATGTTCTTAATATTATCCTAAAATAACAAAAACAATTCTTAGCAAATAAAGTTACCATAGGTAGATATGTATATATTTATATATTTTAAATTAGCATTAATAAATATTAATAACAGTAATATATTAATTGATATGTTTAGTATCTTTGTTGACTGGATACAAAATCAACATATTTAAAATTCATTTTGATTCTTTCAAATTAAATGAACCATACTAAACTATCATTGATACATATTATGACTAAAAATCATCCTTATAATAATGGAATTGAATATATAATAATGGAGCTATTTAAACATTTTAATAAGGGGTGAATCAAATTTTCATCAAGAAATATTTCATATGAATAAGAAAAAATTTGATCATAAGTGTAATATCAAATCTCTATGAAACATAATATCAAATTATCATAAAATTTAAAAGGACTCAGCATTATAAATTTAATGAAAAAATTATAAAAAAGAATGCATTGAAAAAATATCATGTAATTAAAAATTTTAACATAAAAATTAAATCATGGGAGAATAGTATTTGAATACATAACCTCATTTAACTATTACCCAAAAATTATAATATATAAATATTATTTTTACATGCCACACCATTAGTAACATTAATTTTGAGATACTATAACATAATAAAAAATATATATCACATTGGAAATAAAATCTAAACTATTGGATGGTGATATATGACCACACCCATCGATATCCTTACTTTTGTGTGCCATTAATAATTCAATCATTTATCAGATCATAAAAACCATAGAAATAAAATGTTTTTCATAACATATTTAAAATTAAATAATTTTATTCTAAAAAATTTATCATGGAAATAAAAATTTATTTAATAAAATATAAAAATGAAGAAATAACATTTAACTTCATATATAATCAATGGATTATAAATTGACATAAATAATATTACTAAATAATATAACACCAATATTAAATAAATCAATTGACATAGAAAACATGATCAACCAAAAAAAGAATAATAATAATAAATTAAAATGGATTAAAAAAATATTAAAATGAAACCATTTGATACTATTATTCTTTTATTTATAGTGGGAAAAAATCACATATGTTCTATTTAAATAAAGTTTCAGCCATCTATGTAAATGTTAAAAATAAATATCTCTTCAGAAATAATCTTTTGTTTTCATTAAAACGACTTAAAGACACAATTAATTATAGTTCATTTGAAAAAAAAAACTTTTTTCACCCAGATATATTTGATATACAATCATTTTAAATTGGAAATTTAGTAGTCATTAGGGAAAATTAAATAAGAAATCATATTACTCAATGAAATATTTTTGAGTTACCAAAACACTAAAAATTTTTCTCAACATCCATGGATGTGTTTTAACGACATGTATAATAGAAAACAATACTATACACCAATTGTTTTTATATTATTCATATATATACTTTTTAAAGTATAATTTATTTTTATTCACTTTGTATTTGTTGGTTACTTTTTATCCATTTTCTATATGAGGTGTGAATAATCAAGATATTTTGGAGTGTGTTTCATAATCATGGTGTTGTGATTTATCATTCACCAAAATAACAAAAGTAAAATATTATAAAGATACTATAATTTAATTATTTTTACTTTTTATAATTTTAAAATTTCATTCTCGGGGAGTTTTAGATGTGATTCTTAAAGATGAAATTGAGTAGGAGTATGCTTCAGTTATTTTTAATGACAAATTTTTTTGTCAATTAATTAATTCATATAATATTAAAAATATAATTCTAAAACAGAAATAAGATATTAATATTAAAATATATATCATATATTTCTTGTAATTATGTTCTCATTTTGATTGAGGATGTTGTTTGGAAACACAATTCATGTATTTTTTTAGACCAACTACTTCATGAAAATGCATTAATTAATTGATAATAATTATTATGGAAGTAGTTTATTTTTGAAAAATTACATTATTAAGAAATAATAATTTTATTATTCTGATTATTTTATTGTTATTAATAATTTTTTAATATATTTTAGTAAATAAAAATTAATCTTCTGGTCAAATAAGATACAATACTTCTTGGATGTGGTATTCTATACAATACATAATTAATGTTTTCATTTATCAACAGACTAGAGGATGTCTATGTGGATTATAATATGTCTCTTCGTAATAATAATTATTCAATATATTACTAATTTATGCATAAATTTTAATATAATATCTAATGAAGAGAGGCGGCGTGAAAAAAAACATTAGGTCATTGCTTCATGGAGGTAATAGTATGCACAACGCACAAATGAATGATTCATTTTCAAAAAAGAAAATGGAAAAGTTTGTAAATTATTATCAAAAAGTAATTACAAGAGTTATTATAAAAACAATACTAATTTAATCATATATTATTTAATAAATTATATTAGGATGGTGAGAAATAAAACAAATTTTTTAGGGGAAATTAATTCACTCATTTGGAACTTGGGCTTTGCACAATAAGATTCCTTTGAAATGGACATGCTAAGAAAATCTATTAAAAAAGGATCATCGAAACTGAAAATTGTTAAATAAAAATAATGGGTAGATCTTCATGTTGTAAATGAATAATTTGAGTGGACATTAATGGGTTGTCTTAGGAAACTTTTATAAGTGGTGAGAATGAAATTTGTAAAATATAACCTCTTATTAAAAAGAGAGAACATGAAATTCCTGTATAGTGTATCCAAAATTGGAAAATAATTTTGTTTAGATATTTTTTTCCTCAACTAAAATCACAAAAAATAAAATATAATTCATTTTTTTTGAATTTTATGCCTTTTACACCATAGGATACTCTATTTTACAAATTTGGATTTACATTATGATATCATGTTTTTTCCAAGGTAACATATCATTCATACACAAGAATAATGCATTACATTTTAGATAAATTTTATCATGGAATTGCATATATGGAATAAATTTTTTTATATTTATTTCAAAATGGTGATATTAATGAATTTTAAATTATTATTATTATAATCCATAAAATCAATTTTAGAGAAAAAATATATATATTATGTTCAAAATTGTGAACTTTAAATTTGAATAAAATAAGTATTATTAAATAACTTATAGAATAAACAATTATCTATAAAATAGTTTTATAATTTTACATGTAATAAATAAATACAAATAATGTAGTAAAAGTCAGAGTATTCGTTAACATTTTATTGTTCACTTTTGACTTAAAATTCAATATTAAAAAATTTTAAAATTACTCCGAAGACAATATTTTACATATAAGTAAAAAACATGAATTTAATATTATAAAATCCTAATTCTACATTTCATTTTTTTAACATTTAAATAAAATAATTATGTATGGAGATGTAATAGTTTTTCTCAAAAATCATTCATTACTAATTATAACCCTTTATATAAAATTAGTGTTAGTTTTTTTATTTATACCAAAAATATATAACACTTGAAAAATATATAATTTATAAATTAAATTTTACATATAACATTCATATTATACGGTTATAAGAAATAGTTTAAATAGTATTAAAAGGTTCCCTAATT
Organism: Viscum album; assembly: GCA_963277665.1. Taxonomy (NCBI): domain Eukaryota; kingdom Viridiplantae; phylum Streptophyta; class Magnoliopsida; order Santalales; family Viscaceae; genus Viscum; species Viscum album. Next base: position 60,965,359 of record OY728165.1, on the reverse strand, counting down.
TCATAATTTTGATAAAACTATTTGTAAATTTTTAGTTAACAACTACCATAAGGTTTTCAATATCAATTTCATCAAAAAATATTTTCAATTGAGCTTTAGATTTTTTTTGAAATAATATATCAAACATAATACTAATTTAAGGATAACATTTCACTAAATTATTAATTCATTACATGACCACTGACTCTAAGGGAAAACATAAAATCTTCCTGAAAATTTAATAAAAAACTAAGTCAAAAAGTAAGGTAAACATTGTTTTTCATATCCCCAAGATTATATCATAAATTATAGAACTATTATAAGATTATATATATACTATCTTAAATAATATAAATTTTTAACATCTTATCTAGAAGAATAATTCTCTTATAATAGGATGACCTTCCCTAATAAAAGATGAAAAATGAAAACACATCTTACACTGTTCTATAAGACACTATTTTAAAGTTAGAAAATCCATTTTAAAATCCATGTTGAGAATTGGAATGTAAAAAATATTGAAATATTAGAGATATATATATATAAACTTACCACTATACCAAATCTATATAATTTATTGATACATTTTAATATATTCTATAATGAATTTCAATAAATTAATTACAATGAAAACATTGTCTAATCTAACCATGATCATTCATGAAAAGAGTGAAAAATTTATTTCATTAAAACAAAGTAAAATATTGAACGTAATAAGGTGTTAGTCACCAAAATAATACCCCATTCTATAGAAAATATCTCACCCCCATCAGCTACCATATATTCAATTAAAAATTGATTACGTGATCCTATATTATGAAACTAACCATGAGAAAAATTCCTTCTTATAGTTTTTTCCTTATTTTTGTGATCCGTGTAATCATTTTCAATCACCAAATTTTACGAATTTATAAGATACTATATTACCATGATTTGGTGATCTAGTTTTATAGGTATGAGACTCATGTGTCTGAGATGAACCTCATTGATGGTAAACCTTCAACGTGCTTCTAAAAAATAAATTTTTATATCAAAAATTATAATATTAATAATAATATTTTTCATAATATGATATATATCTTATGAATTTTATACCTAATCGTATTTATAAAATTTTACAATATACCTTCTTCAAGTATGTGAAATAAATAAACCCTTATCCTCGTATTAATATTAATCATTTCCCAAGAACACATCATTGAATCATATCTTCTTACCATTAGTGGATCCACTCATAAAACAATAAATATTAGATAAACGTCTTGTTTCCCTTGCACTACTATATTCATAAAAATCAGACAATATTCAAAAAAAACGTTTGAAAATTTTATATTTGATAACCTCACCTTCAATGAAAAAGGACATTTCATACCTGCCACAAATTTATAGGACACTGTATCCTCATAAAATCAAATTAATAGTAATAAAAAGAATAATAGTATAGTAAACTACCAAATGTATCTCTTCGAAGATTTATATCCTTATTATACAATAGATAATAATAATTTTATATTCTTCTTAGTGAATATGAGAAAATCTAGTAGAATAAAAATAAATTGAATCCATCAAAAAATAAATCAATATTTGATTATCATGAAAAAAGATATGATTCCTACATTGTTATTCTCATAATAGTATTAACTCAAAAACTATAAAATTTGATCCAATGAGGTGCTGAACATATAAAAAATATGATGATGTTTTTTGGGTATACTTATTTGTTTCCTATATCACAACATTCTATAAGAATATGGGATGATTTTATATTTGAATATACATAGTGAAATCATGACATATGATCTCTCCTCTCATAAAACATCTATCCTTTTCTTGGAGGACCCTAGTTGGACTCTTTGTGAGATTATCTACAGCATCCCTAGAAAAAATATATTGAATTTTCTTATTTTTTAACTAAATATTAATTTTAATTTAATGGGGATGATGCGTTCGATGGTGTACTTGACATGGAATAGTGGGTTTCTTCGAAATCTTATGTTGCACACGAGGCTGAGTCATACTGAGAAAATTAACAATAATATAATATTAATATTTTAAATAGTGGTTAATGCTTAGTTGTTGTATTGGTGGTAATGAGAATAACTAACCCTATTATGATAATACATGTTTGATAAATGTCATTACTTTTATCCAAAAAAATTTAGAGGCTTAAAATGTGAATGAATTCAATTTTATGCATAAATACTCTAATATTTTTAAAATGTAGTTTTACCTCCTTTTGACGGAGAACCCTTTTTAAATATCTTTTTTGTCAAATTTTTATATTAAATTTGACAAAATAAAATTATTATTTATAAGTGGGAAATCAAAATTTACTTTGGGTAATTTTTTAGTATTTTTTATGATGTTCATTTTTATTGAATAGTGAAAAATATTGTAATTTATGTTAATAATTTATTTACATCATGTTTATTTATATGATTATATTTTCCTTTTAATAGGATGTAATCTATAATTACATTATATTTTTATCATTTAATCAAATTATGGTCATTGTATGTTTTTTCTCTTTGAAATTTGATATAAACACATGTCAGTTTTTTGGTTGTTTATACTTCTTAAAAACATGCTTTTTGGTTTTGACAACGGAAATTAATTTTAAATTAATTTCTGAAACATCAATGTTTTCAAATTGGAAAAATTGATTCAATATTTGAAATCGATAAATTCTATGTTTTTAAATATATAACATTAATTTTTATTCCTTATAATAGTAATGTTGGTAAATATTTTATTTACCATGGTTAAAGTGTAAATATGGTAAATAATGGTAAAAAATATTATTATAATAATATTAAACTTCCCTAAAACATGTAATAAACCAATTTTATGAGATGTTTCTCACAATGGGAATCCTTGGGTGTATTTTAGTACCCCATGGATCCACTTGTGTGTGAAAATGACATTTAACTACTTATAATTTAATGTTAAAAAATATAACATAAACATGTATGTTTTATTAAAAAATTATATAATTTTATATAAGTGATCTTTTTTTAACATAAATATTAATTAAAAATATAATTTATTTCTTACATAATTATATTTTATTTATAAATTATAGTCATAAATAAAATAATTATTTACAAAACAATAGTGATGTTGTGCTTACATTATTAATGAAGGTTTTAAATAAATGAGATTATAAAAATAAAAAATAATTTTTATGTAAACTAATTATTCCATACATAAATTTATGTATTATTATGACTTTTTATATTTTAATTAATGATGTTTTATCGAAATAATCATGTTTCTATGGTTTTTTAAAAGTCATGATAGGAGTAGTATAAATATTGACATAAACATGTTTTAAAATGAATGAATATTTTATTAAATGATATAATAGTTCAAAAATATACGATTTGTCCAACTTCCATATATTATGTTTCTAATTTCTTTAAATATTTATTTTCCGAGACTCTTGTAATTTTATTGTAACTTTTCAGGCCACATACTATGACTATACAAGAAGACATGGTAAATGTAAACTAAGTTTACTAAAGGATAATGATAAAATATAAGGTTAATTTTATGACCTAAACCTGTATTAAATCGATTTTATGATATGATTTAAACACATCATAATATTATCTTATAAATATATCACTTTGGGGTTTTTTAAAATCATAAATAAATTAATAATAAATTAATACATTCAAACATTTCGAAAGTGCCCTTCCTCCCTATTATAAAATTACACCACTTCTAGCCATTACTCACACCTCTCAAGTCCCCATGGATCATCCAAAATCTACCCAAATATTCATCAAACATCCCTTAATTCCTCATATATTCCTTCTCCTAGGCATATGGAAATTAAAAAAAATTGATTTGGCTCAAATCAAAATAAACAAAACGCCTAGGGATGAATCCGAGATCCACCCCTACCAAATTTTATTGAAAAATAAAGGAAACAAACAAATCATCTAAAAGGAGATTTACAAAGTCTGGTAAACACCGTGCCATAAGCATCAACCTCAATGAGGCTCCTGCAACATTCAGGAGCCAAAAAGGACCATTCAGAGCTTGACTCTTCCACAACCAACTTTGATAGAGCTTCAACCGCATGATTGGCCTCCCTTTAAACATGAGTCAAATCAAAGATAATATCATCAAGAAGGTGAGGACAATAAACCCAATAAGGTTGCATAGCCCTTGGGACATTCCTGGATCTCCATTTAATTAATTCCACCACCACCATGGAATCAGATTCTAGCCAAATAAAACGCCAACCAAAATGAATAGAATATCTGATTACTTTGATAATAGCCCATAATACAGCTTCAATAGAAGATCCCTGGCTAATGAAATGTTAAAAACAGCCTTTGACAAAGCCTCAATAGGTACGGAAGACACCACCGCAGCCTGAAGGTCTAGGAGTACTTGCAGCCGCTCCATCAACATTAACATTCATCCAGGAATTAATGGGGGAATCCATCTAATAGACTTCAGTATTAAGGATTTTTTGGGTCTACCACTAACACCAATATTACTCAAAATAATAAATTCATTTAACTAATTTTTCATGCAACCAGTTTGAATCCTGGAAGTTGTGCAGACCACCCTGTGAATAGCTTTGAAACTCGAGTAAATAGTGGGAGAGATATCATTAAATAGATAGTCATTCCGGGCCTTCCATGTGAATCCTATAGAGGATGCAACAGCAACCATAGTCAGATTCCTTACCTGTTCACTGCATTGAGAATCAACAACAGAAAAAATAATCCCTTCCATCGAGAAGATATTTACGGAACACCATGTCATGTCTTGGATGTAGTTCCATAACCTGCAAATGAGGGGAAAAGAGAGGAAAAGGTGCTCAAGGGATTCCACAGCACCATAACATAAAGGGAATTCCGAGGCAAGATGAATGCCAATCCTTTGAAGAGTGAAATGAACTGGTAGTATTTTCCTCTATATTTTCCATAAGATCATAAAATCAGTGGTTGGGATGAAACATGTCCTGAAAGCAAGAAGCCACCCGGGTGCTGGGGATTGGCCAGCAAAAAAATAATGGTACATAGCTATGGTACTGAGGATCCCATTGGTACTATGCTCGCAGATGAGTGTATCCCGGTCTATGTACTTATAATTTAGGAACCCAGAAAGTAGATCAGAATGGATGATATCTAGAAATTTAGGATTGGAATTCTGCACCGAGGCAATCTGGACATGCATCAGATTCTGGGGAATGATAACAACCTACTGGATAGGTCTAGAAATCCAGGAAGTCGTCCAGATATCATAGGTGAGTCCCTACAAACCAGCCATTTTGAGGACATAAGAATCCTATTAAAGGAATACTTTATAGCAGGCCAAACTGAGGATGAGAGGTAGTGAGGATATTCAGTCCAAAGTCTTGAATTAAACCGGGCACCAATGAAATCAATAGAATTATCCTCGAATGATATAAGATTCTAGGTAAATTTTATAATCAGTGCGTCATTGAAGAGAGCTAAATCCATGATACCATGACCCCCCATATCAATGGGTTTGATGCATTCATTCCATGCAATAGCCACCAGTTTCTTTTCATACATGGAGCCAGTCCATATGATGTTTCTTAGAAGCCTCTAAAGCTACCTGAATAGATTTCTAGGCCATCTATAAATAGAAAAAAAACATAAACATACATGGATGTGAGCACAAAGTTCACAAGACATATTCTTCCTGCATGGGACATTGCCTTCCCCTCCCAATTAGCCATTTGATCGGTGATACATGAGAAAATGGGCTGAAGATGAGATCTTTTAACTCTAACCCAAAAAAGAGGTACACCAAGATAATTAAATGGTAGTGAACCCTTCTTAACTCCAATCAACCTAGAAATCTTCCTTTTCCTTATTGTAGTCACTCCTTTTCCGAAGACAACAATGGATTTAAAGGAGTTAATAACCTGTCCAGAGACATCTTCATAGTGGGAGAAGATATCCTTTATCGAATTGATTGTTCTGAAATCAGCCCTTCCAAATAACATGATATCATCAGCATAAAACATATGAGAAGGGGAATGAAGATCCCTTTCAACATTAATTCTATTATAAAAACCACCTTGGACCATGTTATCAAGACAATGACTTAGATAATTTTCAGCCAAAGCCAAAAGGAGACCAGAAAGAGGATCACCTTGCCGAAAGCCCCTGTAGCACTGAAAAAATCCCCTTAGAGATCCATTAATCAGAACAGAAAACATAGAACACTTGAGGATAGCATGAATGAAATTGATAAATTTTCTAGAGAACCCATGCATTTTCAAAATGGAGAAGAGAAAACTCCATTTCATAGTGTCAAAGGCATTTGAGATATCGATTTTCATGGAAAAGCTACCAGTTTTTTCCTTTTTCCTCATAGAATTGATACATTCAGATGCAGTAAAGATGCATGTTTGAATGATCCTTCCTGGTAGAAACCCAAACTGGTTTGGGGTGATAATTTTTTTGGCCACATGATACATCCTATTCGGAATTATTTTGCTTATAATTTTAGGAATTGTATTCCCAATCGCAACTGCTCTGAAGTCCTTAATATCAAAGGCATTATCCGTCTTAGGAATCAAGGTAATAAAATTCGAATTGGAGCCAAAATTCATGGAGGCAGTGACAATTAAATGTCTAACTGCATTCACAACCTCGTCATGAACCAACTCCCAGTTGAACATATAGAATTTGTTAGTGAAACCATCAGGCCTAGCAACACTATCAATATTAAGGGAGAACAGTGCTTCCCTTACCTCATATCCCATCGGAAGGTCCACAATCCTATCATTAATTTGATCATAAATATATAAAATGATGTTATGAGAAATTATTCCAGAATTATCAACTCCATTCTCAGATTAAATGTTAGAGAAATAACTCACAACTGCATTTGAGATTTCATCTTCTGTATTAAAGATTGAACCGTTGATACTCAGAGTAGAAACTCCCCTTCTGAGTTTCCTCTCCTTGTGAATTCTATGGAAGAACTCTGAATTCTTATCCCCCTCCTTCAACCACCTAAAATTATATAGAGACCTGGCCAAATTTTCTTCAGTTTTGAGCAGGTTATCCAGCATTGAAAGAGCTTGGATTTATTCACTGGATGGCGTATGACACAGCTGATAAACATTCTAACAGTTTAGAAGATGATTTTCAGCCTCTTTAATGTCCTCATCCATTTAAGAGAATCTGTTTTTTCTACATTCTCTCAGCCTTAATTTTGTTCTTTTCATATTAGAAGAAAGAATTTGAGATGCAGGTCCAGAATTTTCTGTGTTCTAGGAAGCACTGACAATCTCGCGACACCCTTGGATGTCAATCCATGCATTGTTGAATTTAAAGGGAATATGTTCTAGTCTTGGCCCACCAGAGGAAATAACCACCACAAGGGGGGTTATGGTCTGAGTGAATTTTTGGGAAGAAAAATACCAAAAGTAGAAAGGGTGTTGTTGTTATCATAAATTTAAAGAAAAAATCTATCCATTCTGCTAGCCTGTCTTCCATTCTAAGTATATCTACCCCAGGTAAATTCATCACCCACCAAATCAATCTCAATGAGATTACATATGTCAATGCATTGTGATAAATCCTTGGCTGCAATCTTGTTAAAACATCATCCTGTTTTCTCCTCTTGTCTAAAAATAGTATTAAAGTGACCTGCAAGGATCATGTTTGATGGTAGCTGAGATTATAAGGAAACCATTTCAACCCATAGATCTCTCTTTTTCAGATAGGAGTTATCAGCATAAACACGAGAAATAAAATAGTTAAACCCATTCAATCAAACCGAGACAGATACAATTTGTTTCCCATGTGTACATGAGAGTAAGGTGATGGAATCATGTTTCAGCACCCATAAACTCTCATCATTCCCATCATGATTGTTGTGATTAAAAAATGAGTATCCAATAGATTCCCATTTAATGGGTGTGGAACATACTGTTTCTGAGGACGGTGAAATACTGCCTAACGAAATGATGAATGTTCAATGTAATCCTACCACCTCTTATGGTGGAATTATGATGAAAATATAATTATAAATTATATATATGATATTTATATTATATCTATACTACTTTAAATATAAATTATAACATTCCTTTATTCTTTTAATGATGTATAAATACAATAATTTTATTTGAGGATGTGCGGACTACCGCCCCTCAATGTGATATAACTTGTTAATGCTATACATGGAACATATAAAGGAAGGAACAAATTAATTTATGTAACATATATAACATTGAAATTATACTGGAATTATAATATACATATTTATCATTTATTTTTCATTCCATTAAATATGAAAATGAAATTAATGTTGCGTTTATGCGCACATACGGCTTACCGTCTCCATGAACGGTGCATTTCATTTCTTATATCCAATTGCCATGGTCTATTATAAATACATAAAAACCTTATATTTATGATATATATGACATCAAAATAATGAATATCATTATGAGGATAATGGAATTTTCACCACATAGACTATTTATAATTTCAATAAGTTTCTTTTTTGACTCAATTTCCTAAGATTGAAAAAATGTACGATATGAACAAAAATAATTAACTAATTATTATAGATAGGTAATAAGTGATATAAAAGTAATAATAATATTTAAAAAAATAATTATGTAATAAAAAATTAACATTAGTTTGTTATTTATGATTTTAAAGAATGAACATGTCATGTTGACCATGTGGTAAGAGACTTTTTCTCAATCAACTTTCATTGACGAATATTTTGATTTATACATGAAATTATATTATATGGTATATAAAACCCATTGTAATTTAATTTCATTAAATGTGAATATTTTTCTATGTATCATTTTACTAAATTAAAAATGGAATGTTTCTTTTTAACATAAGTGGTGAAGAATACCTTTCTGCCACTACATGAATTATTTGATATTTGTCTTCCATGACAAGCTGTGATGTTTTTTAATAGAAAATAAACACCACATACCATGTTTACATATTTTAGTATCAAAAATGGGTTTGAAAGTAAATTTTATATTTCCATATATTGAAATTATTTCTTGTGATGAAAATAAAATTATTATGATTGAAATGTATATATTTGCAATATTTTATGTGTGATGATTATATAATGGTACTTTGACATTTGACAGGTGGTTACATGATAATCCAAATGATTAGTGGTTCTATGATAAACCATGGATGGCTGGTTATGTTATAAAAATTAATTAAATTGGTATGGAAGTCTACAGTATGGTTATTCTATTTGTATGAATTATTTTGGAAAATCAAAAATATGGTTATTATATTTAAGTATGATTATGTCCAACCTTTACCAATTATATGTTATGTTTACATTATATGGGATTTATGGTAATATATTGGTTTCAATATGGTATTCAATGAGATTTTATTTATTGAATTGTATTTACTTATTCATAATGGTTAAAAGTATTAATAATGATAATGTATTCAAAGATACATGTAGTTTTTCAAAACTAACAGTTTTCCTTCTTTGTGTATCCCTTAATGAGATTTTTAGTATCATCCAATGTTTTTGAAATGTATTCGATATGATTTAAAGTGGAATAGGTTCTAGGATGGGATCATGGAATAGTCATACTACTTAAAACATATAATCGAATATATTTATTTTTTTAAGAGTTTTTATATTATGAAAAAATAGATACTGGGTAAAAGTGTCTACATGTGATATTAAACTTATTAGGTATATGTTATGACCGAATTATCTATTGAACAAAACCTAAAAAGATCCTCAATCTGGATTATTAACCTAATTTTAAATTATGTAATGTTTATGGATATGGCCTTATATATGGTATTAGAGGTCGGTTTAAATAACTTTTGGAGTTAGAATTTTGTTCATAAAATATCCATAAATTATTTTTACATTATGGTAAATAAGAAAATATATAGTATTTGAATATTACCATGTTACTTCTTCTAAGATATGGTTGTTCAAAATGGTTTTCCACAAAGTAAGTAGGTTATAAATTCTTGGAAGGCATACACTAGACAATTACCTTCCGAATCTATATCCTGAAATGCGTGGAGTCAGAACTGAACAATTTGTTGCAGTAATGTCATAGTTTTCCCAAGATATAAATGGTTGTGGTATACATGTATGATATTAACTAGATCAACTCTAGTGGAATATATCTATATTTTATAATTTAATAAGGAAACATCCCCCATAATTGAAAGGATAATATGACCACATTCATGTTGAGGAGGGGATCAAAGAACTGGAAAATATTTTCAATGTTTGGAGTTGTACAAACAATCAAAAGAGTTATTTTACTATTTATCATTTCGAAGGAGAAGTAGATCAGTGGTGGTCAATAGGTAAACATTTCAAGGATAGTGAAAATATTGATTCTATAGGTAGGGATGAATTTAAAGGTATGATTCTTGAGAGATATTTTATTATGTTGGTTCGACGAAGGATGAGAATACAATTCCTAGAATTGAGCAAGGTGGATGACTCAGTGCCTATTTAGGATAAAAAGTTAATTTGACTGGTGAGGTATGTGCCCAAGTTCATCTGAGATTGTGATTGTAAGATAAATATATTTTACTTAGGGCCAAAAATGAGATATACAAGAAAATTAGACCATTGTGAAATAAAATTCTATGAGAAATTGGCAAGATGTACCAAGAAGATAGACTTGCAGTTTTTGGGTGATCAGGTGTTCCGTGAGAGCAAGTGAATGAAGAGTTCAGTTTATAATTAAAAGGGACAGTATTCATCAAGGATTCATGGAGGTAAGAAAATTAAATTTTCATCATGTGATAAGTGTGGTAAAAAGCATCCTTATGAATGAATATCAAAATCTAGAATGTTTTTAAAGTGTGGTAAGACTAGTCATATCGCTCATAACTGTGCTGGAGATAATCAAGGAGGTATTGAAAAGTTGGTGGTATGATATTTTTGTTGAAATGAGATTTTGCATTATTAAAATGTGTGTCAACAGTTGATGACCTAGGATGGAAGCTAGATAGAACAAAAGTATAGGACAGGGAAAAATAATTTTACACTACTACTGCTGATGTGGGACCATCAGAATAAGTAGTATCAAGAACATTGTTTTTCTTTCAGATTATGCTAATGTATTTTTTGATTCATGGTCTACACATTCATTTATTTATATGAAATTTTCGGGTAAATTTGTAATTCCACCTCAATAAAAAAATACATAACTAATGGTAAAAACACATTGGATAAATGTTGAGGCAAAAAGAAATTATAGGAATATTCCAATCCATATATTTGTAATGAATATACCTATAAACCTTGTTTTTTGTCTCTTGTAGAGTATGATGTTATTTTGGTAATGTATTGGATTTCTGTTTACCATTATAAAATTGACTATAAGGCTAAAGAGGTTTCTTTTTAGAAAGACTTTTATTTTATGTTCAATAATGAACAATTACATATGATAAGATTTCAGGATGTTGAGAAACTACTGAAAGATTTAAATTTTTGTTACCATGCACATATTACTGAAAACAAAGAAACTGTTCATTTTATTGTTGTGCCAAAATTAAATGAGTTTCTTGATATTTTTCAAGATGAGTTTACTGGTAGTATATATAAGCTAGATGTTGGATTTACTATTGACAGAGTTCTTGATGCTAAGACAATTTCAAAACCCACATTTCTAAGGTATCAAATTGAACATTAAGTGTTAAAGAAACAATTGCAAGAGTTGTTAGATAAATGATTCATTTGATGTAGCACATCACTATGGGATGCGCGAGACTTTTTTTAAAAAGAAATATGGTACAATGATACTTTTAATTGATTATAGATCCTTGAATAAAATCCCTATTAAGAACATCTATTGTTTTACTCACATAGATGATTTATTTCATCATCTCCAAGGAGCTCAGTATTTTTCAAAGATTGACATGAGTTCGGGGTACCATCAGTTGAACATAAAGGAGGGACACATTCTAATGACTATGTTTCATACTAGATATGGACTTTGTGAATTTGTAATTTTTCCTTTTGGGTTAACCAATGCACCTACTGTATTCATGGATCTTATAAATTGAATTTTTCGTGAGTTCTTGGATTAGTTTCTTGTTGTGTTTATTAATTACATTATATTATATTCCTAAAGTAAAGGGGAACATGAATTTCATTTATGGATTTTATTTTTATCTTTAAAAGAAACGAAACAGTATGATAAATTCAGAATGTTCGAGTATTGGATACCAAAAATTTCATTTTTTGGTCACATTGTTTCAAAAAAAAATCCATATCTATTTATCCTTCTAAAAAAACAGTTGTTGACGAATGGAATAGTCCAAAAAATATTACTAAAATTCATAGTTTTTTTTTATTGTTAGTTTATTATAGAGGGTTTATTGAATTTTTTTCATGGTTTTCTATCCCACTAACAAAGTTTACATGAAAATGTGTTATGTTCAACTGGATAAAAGAATGTAATGATTGATTTCTGGAATTGAAAGGAAAATTAGTTAATTTTATTGTTTTTGCATTACCTTCCAGATATAGTGAATTTGTGATCTACCATGATGCTTCGTTGAAAGGACATGGTTGTGTCCTAATACATAATGATTAGGTAATTGCTTATGCTTCATGTCAGTTGAAACCTAATTAGTTAAATTACGCTACCCATGATTTGGAATTAGGTAATTATTTTGCTTCAAATATTTGGTGGAAACATCTATATTGTGTAAAATGTGAAATATATTCTAGGCACAAAAGTTTTAAGTATATATTCACTCAGAAGGAATTAAACGTGATACAAAGGAGTTTGATGGAATTAATCAAGGATTGATTGCACGATTAATTACCATGTAATAAAAGAAAATAAAGTGGATGACGATTTGAGTTGAAAATGTAATCCAACATTTAACTTTTTATGTTTGGAACAAGATCATTTGAATAATTATTTGATTATCTTTTTCATAGAAGTTTTTGCTGTAAGAAATTCATTTGTTTGGTTTCAATTGTCACTAAAAATATCTCTCTTCGAAATAATTAAGCAAGCATAGAGAGAAGACAATGAGTTGCAAAAAATATCTAGATTTGGTTCAAAAGTGTAATTTTCAGAAATTTATCATTGATTATGATTGCATATTGAGATTTGGGAAAAGATTATGTGTGCCATGTGATTCATTGTCGAAGAATGAGTTGTTATGTGAAGCTCATAGCTCTTCATTTTTAGTTCATCATGTTAGTACTAAGATGTACTAAGATCTTCAGGAGTATTATTAGTGGAATGGAACAAAAAAAGATATTGTTGACTTTACTGTGATGTTTTTGACTTTTCAAAAGGTTAAATCAGAGTGGTAGTTAATTAAAGGGATACATAATCATTTACCGGTGCCAAAATGGATATTTGAAAAATATTCATAGACATCGTTGTGGTATTACCAAATACATCTCGTGAAAACAATGCAATCTGGGTTATTGTGGTTCGATTGACTATATTTTTTCATTACCTTCATGTTTGATATACATTGCCTCCAGATCAACATTATCAGTTTTATTTTAAAGAGGTAGTCGGTTTTCTATGAGTTCCCCTATCCATTGTATTTGATCGTGATCCCAGGTTAACGTCATCCTTTGGGAATGGCCTTTAGAATTCATTGGCTACTGAATTAAATTATAATACAACATTTCATCCATAATCAGATTGGAAGTCAGAACAAACAATTCATACATTGTATGATATGCTACGAGATTACTCAATGAATTAAAAGGTAATTTGGGACCAATATATTTCTTTGGTTACATGTTTATATAATAATAGTCTTCATTCTAGTATACAGATGGCTCCATATGAAGCATTATATAGGAAGCGGTGTCAAACTCAAGATTTTTGGGATGAAGTAGTTGAATGGAAATTAATGGGAATAAAATTAGTAGAAGAGAGGGTGGAGAAAGTTCAGTTGATATAGATACACACGAGGACAACTTATAGAAGGTAGAACTGTAATGAGGATAACTAAAAAAAGGAATTTTTATTCAAGTTAGTTGATCATGTATTTCATAAATATTTTCTATGAAAAAGTGTGATGTGTTTGGATATGAATGTGAAGTTGAGTCCGAGGATCATTGGACCGTATGAAATCCTAGAAAAAAAATTTAACAGTTGCCTACATTGTAGCTTTACCCCCATGTTTATCCGAGGTATGCAATGTTTTCATGATTCAATGTTGAAAAATTATATGCCGGGACCATATCATGTTATGAGTCTAAAGATAGTTTAGTTGGAAGAGAAACATTCTTATAAGGAACTACCATTCTAGATTCCTGGATAAAGAGAGCAAGTTTTTCGGAATAATGTAATTAATCAGGTAATGGTTGTGTGAAAAAACAATATGGTTGGAGAGGTAACATGCGAATCTGAAATTTTTTTGAGGTTTAAATACCCCCCTACTTATTTGACAAATGAATAAAATGATGAGTCAATAAGGTTTCCTTATGACTTTTCAATTCCAAAATGTTTTGAAAATCATAGATACTTTATCTGAAGGAAAATATAATTTCTCATAAGATTTATCTTATTAATGAAAATTTTCCTTCCTAAAGAAATTTTCTCCCAAACGTTGTTTTTATTATTGAAGATTTAGTTTCACTTAATCTAAATCTTTTTATTTCTACATGTAAAAATCAGATTCATTTATTAAACCTAAGAATCCTATAAATACTTAGATATAAATTATTCTGTATTTAGGTTCTGTATTCAGATTCTAAATTCTTATGAATTTGGATTCTGAATTTCTTGATAAATAGATTCCGAATTATTCATAATTGATATTTCGAATTCTCTGAAATTCTGATTCCGAATTATTTTGAATTTTGATTTAGAACTCTCTAAAATTTAGATTCTGAATTCTTCTGAATTCATATTCTGATTACATCTGAATTCAGATTATGAATTTTTCTAAAATCAAATTCTGAATTCTCTGAAATTTAGTTTCTAAATTTTCTGAAATTAATATTCCCAATAATCTAAATTTCAAATTTTTAATTCTCTAAAATTCTGGTTCCGGATTCCACAGAATTTATGTTTCGAATACCTTAGAATTCAGGTTTTTAATTCCTCAGAATTATGGTTCCAAATTCTTGAGAATTCAGTTTCTGAATTCCTTAGAATTTAGACTCTAAATTACTTAGAAATAAGGCTCCTAATTCTATAGAAATAATCTTTTATAATGCCATTGTATTCAGTCTATGAATACTTTAGAATTTAGGTACATAATTCCTTTGATTTCAGACTCATGAGTCTATATAATTTTGATTCTGAATTCCGTGAAAAAAAAAATTTAATATTCATATAATATACACTCTGAAAATTATATTTCCATAGACTCTGAAAAATATAATTGGTTGAGAAACCATAATTTATTTACCCTTGTTATTGTTGTGAAACAATGTCACACATTCTATTTCTAACTAACTGTTGTTTGAGTGACACATGTACATGTCCCTTAAAAATTCATGGAAATACATACCCAACATTGGTGGGACCCAACTGTTGGATATGAGACTATAAATAGGAACTCATTTGACTGATCTCAACACCCATTGATCAATCTAATCATTACATACTACTTATGTGATTTCTAGAGAGAGTGACTCTCATGCATTGTGCATACTGAACATCTTATTCAGATTGCTTCAGATGAATCTGATTGTTGCTTTGTATAATCTTGGGCTTCCAGGGATATGATGACAAAGGTGCTAACTACATTATTGTTCATAGACTTCATTAATATAGAATACATAGGTTCCAATTTCCTTTAAGTTCAAGAGCTTGTGGGTATAGCAAGACATACACTGATATTCCTATCGAGGGCTAACTCTGGTGTGAGTAAGACAGACATTCCTAAATGTGAAAATCATTGGAACTTTATCAAAGGTTGTTGGATACCATACTCTTTGTGTTAAAAGATTTCATACATGTTACATGTATTTTTTCAAGTTTGTTTTCCTCTTAATTTTCATTAATAAGGAATGTATAACTGTCTAATACATTCTTGTAGTTGTATACAATGATTAGTATGATTATATACTCTTTAAGGTAGAATCATTTTCCTCATAAAAATTCCTCTAGTTTCATTTCCAAAACCATATATCTAGAATAGAGAAAGTGTGTAGAACTATGTGGTATTGTGAATTTTTTTTAACATTGTAAAACATAGTTTTCTTAACGGTTAAAAACAAAAGTTTTATAACCATCTTTAAAAGTCCCAAAATAATTTTTAAAGTATACAATTCACCCTCTATTGTATATTGGTCACCAACATTCATTATTTCAATCCTACAATTGGTATCAGAGTAGGATTCTGAAATTATTATATTCACATATATTTTTTTCATCTAAAGTTTTCATTGTTCTATATTTTCCTTGCATAGAATTTTTACCCTAGATTACTAACCATTAGAATTTATATGTTTTTGTGGAAAGATATCTTCTTTTAGATGGCTGGAGAGAATATTGGTTCAATTGAAAATATTAATCCTAATATACAACCTATATTTGATAGGTATAACTATGAATATTGGAGAGATCATATAAAGGCATTTGTTGTTAATACTGGAGTGGAAAACATTTTTATGATTACTAGAGATTACAAGATTCCTGATAAGGAAGTCAGAACTTTTACTAATCATTAAAAATCATAATATCAACTAAAATACAAGGTACACAGTACTTTGTTGTGATGAAGAAAATATATAGTTAGATTTTTCTAGTGAAGATATAAATTTTATTTGGATAAAATTGGAGGTTACTCATTTTTGCACATCCATGATTATAAAAACTAGAAGAGCTATAATTAGAGAAAAATATCATGGTTTTATATTTCCTTATGGAGAACCAGTGTGTATGGTACAACATCAGTTTTTTACTATTGTTAATAGTTTATAATCAGTGGGTGAGATTGTTTTATATGATGAGGCACTTATGGATGATATTATAGATATCATGCCAAATGAGTTGGAATCATAGAGGACAACTATTGATGAGAATAGAAAAGTATCACAGATTTATCTTGAATAGATTTTTGGATCTTTTATTCAATATGAGACCATAATGAATGGAGATTCTGATTTGAATAAGAAGAACAATGGAAATGTATGTGTAGCCTTTATAACTAATACAGTAAAGATTCCGGGGAGGGTTAAAAGATCAAGTCGAAGAAGGGTACTGTTTTATATAAATAATGTGAAAGTGAAAATTATGAGAATGAACTAGCTAATCTTCCTCTATGGATGAATAAGATAGTTGAGAAGAATGAATTTAAGTATAGATATAATAATAAAGAGATAAAGGACAAGAATGACTATGAATTTACTTGTTATGAATGATAATGAGTAGGGCATATAATGGCAGATTGTCGTATTCTTAAAAGAAAGGAAAGAAAGGAAAAACATTCTTAATGAAATATAAAAATTTACTACACAGCCAAAGATAATAATTTTTTGAAAGCTAATGACACTTCGAGTTCCAGTGGTGGAGATTCTGCTAATGAATCCATTGAGTATGAATCCTCTAGTTAGAAGAATCTTTGTTTAATAGTGAGATTACCTATTGAAAATCATTGTTGATTGGCCAAGGTACACAATGAGGAATACATAACCAATGTATTCTTGAATTCTAATTATAGTGAATGTAAATATTATCAAACATTAGATAAATAATATTCATTGGAAGAAGATAAAAAGTTACCTACTTATAAATAAATTTCTAGGTTTTCTATGCTCCATGAGAATAAAAATTCTAAATTCAAAAAAAATCATGATAATAAAAAATTCTAAAATTTTGAATCTTACTGTGGAAGTATCAGATCTTTTTAAAGATCTTGATTAGAAAATTTATGATTTTGAAAGTATTTCAAAAACCCTTGAAGATGTTAATTATGATAAGGATATATTTTTTATGGATCTAGAAAATGTAATTTCTTTGAAAAATGTTTCAGAGACTAATACTAGTGCTAAAAATAATATTTTTTAGGATAAAAACATTGTTATTAGTCTGAAGTAAAAAATATTTTCTTTGAGGAAGAGTTTTTCAAACATTAACTTTAGTTAATAAACCTTTGATAAGATGTATTCTCGAATTTGACCTCTATGCGATAATTCATGATATGGATATACTCATTCAAAACCAGTATTTAGTATTAATTATTTTTTTCCTCAAAGTGCTCTATTCATAAATAAGTGTTACTGTGGCGGACATTGGGAAATTTTTTTTTCCTTAAATAAAACATTGTCTTTATGATTTCGTAAATCATATTTTTTAAAGAAAATTAGGATTCCTAAATATTTTCTTTATGATTTTTCATGATCCAAGAAGGATTGGGTTCTTAAAGTAAAATAGACTAATTTAACATAATGTAATGATAGTACTAATAGAAATACATGGTACACGGATAATGGATGTTCCGAGCACATGTGTTGTATCAAAAACACATATGAAAAGATTATCAAGATGAAGGTAGGAAAAATAACTTATAGAGAAAGTGATAAGGGAGAAATTATTGGTGTAGGTAACATTTTTTTTCTTCAAAAAACTATTATTTCATATGTTTTATTAAAACACAAAAATGATATATCATTCTTCAAATTATCAAAACTCAAGATAATATTGATGATTTTTTCAAAAATATTTACCCTCTGATTGATTTGAATATATTAAACAGAAGTTATGAATGATAACCGTAATTTAATCTTCCATATAAACTTTTTGTTGAAACCTATATCCTTACAGTAAGAATATAATTTTTATAGGGGGATACATTTTCATAACAATCATATTTTTTTGTAATCAAGTTTATTCATAATCATGTTTTTTCCGTAATTAAATTCATCGTAATCTTCTTTTTTCTGTTATCAGGTTTTTTTCATAATCAAAATTTTACATAATCAAAATTTTCATAATCAATTTATTCGTAATGAAGTGTTTTTTCGTAATTAAAATTTTTTGTAATAATTTTTTTCAAAAGAATTTTCTCTTTCTTTCTATAAATTTGTTCATAAAATTTTCCAGAATCTAATGTTCTCCCTTATAAATTATTTGTCATTACTAATAATTTTTCTAGCAATTTGGATGGTATGTTTTCTTTCCTATGTTTTCGTAATCATCTTTCTACTTGTTAGTAATTTTATCTAGACTATGAAACTATTTCATATTCAATTTTTTTCACAAATCCAAATGTTTATCTTAAGAACTTCAAAATATCCTAACCTATCAAAATCTATCTTCGGTTATCATCTCATCAGTCAAATTTGATTAGAAGTACATCAACTATTGAATCAACCATCGAAGTTCAATCATCGATTTAATCACCTATATAAGGCCCCCAAAGGTTATCCCACATTGGTTTTTCATTATTTTGTGTGTTGATGCTCAACCTTAGTATTTTAAGGTCATTCTAACTTATCAATGTTTCCTCAATTTAGGATTCATGTTGAAGCCTCTCCTCAGAATTAAATGTCAACTATTCAAGAAATCTCCCAATGGCAGATACACTGAGAAAGGATATATGATCTGAGATTCTTCAACTAATATGATTATATCATTTCTAAGAATATATAATGAATGGATAGGAGTGCCTTCACATTTAAATAATGAAGGCACATGATTTGGTGTATATGGAGTTGATGGTAGAGATCTATGAAACAGTTAGTTTATTCAATGAAGAAGAAAGATATAAATATTCTTTCAATAGTTATGGAATGTCCTACTCTCTGTAATGCAACAAGGAAGCAAGTCTAATATGAATTCCAAATGAAGGAGATGCAATTGTTTTTACTGACAATCTATCTAATGAATCCTGGTCTTTGGATAAGGAAAATCCAATAGAGTGTACTGACATGCAAGGATTGAAGACTCTGAAGATCATTCATCTCTCTTCGAATTTGACATTTCATGAATTAAGGTTTCAAGGCATTATAATTCCAAGGAATGGGGATACGGATACTCTAAAGAAGTGTGACATCTATATATTGAATTTCTTGGTCAACCTTAGAATGAAAAACTAGGTTATGTATATCTTGTTAAAATTTGAGAATATCATGAATTGGAATCTGAAATCTAAAATCAGCATGTATCCAGTAATCTATTCAATGATTATTGTTCGTTGTCATCAGTAATCTAAAATCCAATGCAGTTCCATGTAGAGAAATTACAATGTGATGTTTCTGAGTGATGAAACCCTAAGGAGAATGACAATTGGTTTTTCTAGTGAATCTATGAAAATTTATGATCTTTCTGAAGAAGAAGTATAAGAATTTTCAAAGAAGTCGTAAGTGGATGAAACGTCTATGAAAGGTTGAAAGAAGATAAAGGATAAGGAACCTGATGTCAAAAAATCTTATGTGGCCAATGAAACTCATTTAGCCCCTCCAAACACAAAGAATAAGAAAGAGTATATTGATGAAGTAGTGGCTAAGTGGAGGGAAGTTAAGAAGAACTGAATGTAATGGGAGTTACGTTTTTCATGGACCCTACTGAGGTAAAATCAATGAGAGAAACGGTTGCAGAGAATTTGGAATATGAACAAAAAGAAAATAATTCGAGGGTGAAATATTCAGAAGCCATAATTGTTCAATCTCTTCTCAAGGACACTAAAACATGCTCTAAAAAATTCTGGTACAAGAATACTTATTATTGAATGATTACCCAAGACTCCAGGAATGAAAGTGATGATTCTGGAATAATATCATGAAAAAGTAATAGTTGAAGAAGTAGAAGTGGAAGATGAAATAGAAGAAGAAGAAGAAGAGGTGGAAGAACAAGGGAATTAAACTAATGATATCATATAGTAAGTTGAAGAGTATCATGATATGGATATACCCTTTATTGATAGACCAGAAATAGATGATAAGGGTGACGAATAAGTGAAAAATACAACAAAATATGAAAGTATTAATCATGATTTCATTCTTCCATAAGATCTAGTGGCCGATACAGAAAAATAGGAAGTTGAGGAAGGTAACATTTTTCAACTATCTGACAGTGATCTTGAATCTCCCAAAGAATAAAACATCATTCCCAAAGCTGATTAGGAAAATAAATTGGTAATAGATACTCCTTGTAAATATTTTGTGAAGAAGAAAGTTGTTTGCGATTCCTCAAATAGGAATGATGAAGATATAGAAAAATAATCCCCACCAACCAAACACTTTGATTCATAATAATCTTCCCTCAAAAATGATTTTTTTGTACAGTATTTGAAAAATATGGTTGGTACTATTCAATTATTCCTTTACATATATTAAGAAGACAGATGCTTCAGCATACGATAATTCAGACATCAAATTTAGTTTCCATGGTGGTGGACAAATGTGTTTCAGTTGAGGAAGATTTCAAGACCATCCACATTGGTTTGAGGCTCATAAAATATCTTTCAGGAAGAAGAAAAGTTGGTCAACGAAGACAATTGAAGAAATGATAATCTTGAATCAATTTTATGATAAAGTTAAGGATGCATTTGGTACAGAAGAAGAGAAGATATATGATATTACAAATTGTTTTTAGGAAACATCAACCCTCTACCAGGCTTCTTGGAAGCAAGAAGTTTAGGATCGTAATGGAATTCTTTACTCGGTGGCCATGAATTAGAAGAGAGAAAAAGGTATTATAATGTATATTGAAGAGAAGCTTGTTAAGAAAGAAGATATATTGAAAACTCAGGTAGACATTCATAAGGCTCATGATGATAAAATTTAAGCCATATAGAATATAAGTGAAGACCAAGATAAATGGATTATGTGAGTAGAAGAGGATCACAAGGTGCTCAAAAAGCTAAAACACATTGTGAAGAAGCTGATACCAAAGTAGAAAGGGGGATAATGTCATTTTATTCTGATATTTTGTTTTATTTTCATCATTGATCTAATTAATTGAAAAATAATGAAATTTTGGCTGTTCTTCATATATCTTGTTGTTTAGTACTAAAT
Organism: Viscum album; assembly: GCA_963277665.1. Taxonomy (NCBI): domain Eukaryota; kingdom Viridiplantae; phylum Streptophyta; class Magnoliopsida; order Santalales; family Viscaceae; genus Viscum; species Viscum album. The sequence continues at coordinate 60,943,426 of OY728165.1, read as the reverse complement.
ATTTAGGTACCAATTTTTTCCATTCCCTTTTATTCCTATTTAAAAAAGACAAAGGTGGATAAAGGAATTATAAAAAGAATACAATGTACAAAATAGATTTCCCAAATAAAGGGAGAGTACATCTAGAGGAATGTTCTTATCAATGAAGTTATTCAAATACATTAAAATGAAATATTTTATTAAGAAAATCATGTATATGATACATAGTGAATCCAAATCTCAAGGGGGAGTTAGTCATATTCACTCTGATCTGTAACTAAGGGATATATGTTTTTATTTTTAAGTCTATAATATTTCTAAGTCCCTATATTCTTTTTAGTAAGGATGATTGTGCTTTCCATAAGGGGGAGATTGTTGAGTCAATAAGTTTTCCTTATGAATCTTTCATTCATTTATGTTTTGAAAATAATAATAACTCTACATCAAGCCAATTTCATTTCCCATAAGATTTATCATATTAATGGAAATTTTCCATCAACAGTAAATTTTCTCCCTCTCATTGTTGTCAATGTCCATGATTTTTTCCACTAATTTTAAATATTTTCATTTATAAGTGTAAAATTTGGATTCCCTACTAATACATTGGAATCCTATAAATACATAGATATAATGTATTCTATTATATATTTCTGAATGCAGATTCCAAAATCTTCTGAATTTAGATTCTAAATTCACTGAAATACAGATTTAAAATTCATCTGAATTCAGAATCTGAATTCTCTAAAATTCATATTGTTAATTATTCTGAATTCAGATTTAGAATACTTTTAAATTTGGATTTTTAATTCTTCAGAATTCAGATTCTGAAATCTCTGAAATTCATATTCTGAATTCTCTAAAATTCTGATTCTGAATTCTATGATATTTAGATTCCAAATTCTCTAAAAAAATTGGTTCATAATTACGTAGAATTTAGGATCTGAATACCTCAAAATTCATGTTCAGAATTCCTCAAGATTCATGTTCTGAATTTCATTGAATTTAGGTTCAAAAATCTTTAGAATTGGGAATCTGAATTCCTCCGAATTCATGTTCTTAATTATCTATAATTTGGGTTCTGAATTCCATATAACTATGGCTCCAAATTCCATAGAATTCAGGTTCATAATTCCATATAATTCATGCTCTGATGTCAATAGAATTATGATTCCAAATTCCTAGATAAAACAGAATCTGTATGTTAATATAATATAGACTCCAAACATTATTTTTCCTTAGACTTTGAAAAATAGAATTTATTGTGAAACCATATTTTACATACCCTTGTTATAGTTTTGAAATGATGTCATGAAATTGGTTTCTATCTAATGGTTTTTTGGGTGACATGTGTACAATTCCCTCTGAAATTGATGAGAAAAAATACTGTTTGAGGAGGGATCCGACCGTTGGAGATGTTCCTATAAATATGAGCTCATTTGAACAAGATCAACACATGTTGATCAATCTAGACAGTATATGCTACTGAAGTTATTTTTAGAGAGAGAGACTCTAATGCTTTGTGCGTACTAAACATATTTTTAAGATGGCTTCATGCAACTCTAGTTTTTGTTGTATAAAATTGAGGTATTTTAGGGATAAGAAGATAGAGGTACTGACTAACATAATGTTAGTGGACTTCATTAATAAGGAAGACAATGGTGGTGACTACCTCTATGTCTGTGGTCTTGTAGGGATAGCAAGAGAGACTCTGATATTTCAATCGAGGACTTACACTGGTGTAAGTAAGATAGAATTTCCCGAAAATATAAATCAAGGGACCTTTATCCAAGGTTGTTGGATACCCTACTCATTGGTTTAAAAGATTTCATACTTGATACTTGTATTGTTTCATGTTTGTTTTCTACTACCTTTGGATTAATAAGAAAAATATAACTATATTATACATCCTTGTACTTGTATACTATGATTAGTAAGATTCTATAAGCTTTATGGTAGAGTATTTTTCCATGTAAACTTTTCTTATGTTTCATTTCTGGAACCATATATTCAGTATTCAGATTGTGTGTAGAATTGAGAGGTCTTGTGAATTTACCTTGTTTATCTTTGTTAAAAGTTGTTTTCCTCAAGGTTAAAAACAAAAGTTCTATACCATCATTAATGGTTCAAAAAATTTTAATGTATACAATTCACCCCCTCTTGTATATTGAACACCTATATTCATAATTTCGATCCTATATAAAATTTAGAGTACAAAATTTCTAAAAGGGGGGAAGTATGTAACACCCCATGTAAATGAAGAATATGTCATCTTCATATGTATTAATTAAATATAAATTTTACTTTAATGGGTATTCTATGATCTATGGAATAACCAAATCACAACTATGGGTTTTCGGAAATATTATATTGCATATAAGACTCAGTCATAGTGAGAAAAATAATAATACAATAATATTATTTTTATAAATCGTAGTTAATTGTTAATTGTTGTATTGGAAGGAATGAATAGAACTAACAATTTTATTATTATAAATGTGTTTAAAATTTCATTACATTTATCCAATAAATTTTAGATGATTAAAATGATAATGAATCTAACTTTAAGCATAAATACTCAACTATTTTTAAAAGGTAGTTTTATCCCCCTTTGACAGAGAACACTTATTTAATATAGTTTTTTCTAAAATTATATATGTGCAATTTGATAAAATAAACTTCTTCATTAGAAGCAGAACACTGATATTTACTTTGGGTAAATTGTTTGTATTTTTATGATAAATTTCATTTTTTTAAATGAAGAGTGAAAAATACAATATTTTAGGTCAAAACTGTCTTTTCATCTATTATATCTATATGATTAGATTGAAATTTTTATTGGTTTTAAAGTATAATTAGAATTTATTTTTATTATGTAATCCAATTTTGGTCATTTTATGTTTTTTCACTCTGAAATTGTACATAAACACATGTCAATCTTTTGGATGTATTTATTTCTTAAAAACACAGTTTTTGGTTTTGAAAACTAGATTTAATATAAAATTAATTTCGGAATATTCCGTGTTTTTTGAATTAGAAAAAATGGATTCTATATTTATAATAATTTTGTACAAATTGTGAAAATAGGTAAATTTTATTTTTATACATTATGAATAGTAACTTCATTAAATATTTTATTTACTATGGTTATAGGGTAAATCTGGTGAATAATGGTAAAAAAAATAATATTACTATATTATTAAATTACCTAAACACATGTCCTAACCCTATTGGATGTGATATTTCGGATCATTTTCATATTTTAGTCTATTCTAGGACCATATGGGCCAATTATTTGTGAAAATGACATTTAATTACATTTAATTAAATGTTAAGGAAAATATAACCTAAACATGTATCTTTTATTAATACTATTTTTATATGGGGTTATATAAGTTCTATCATCAACTATAAATAGTTAATAGAAATATTATACTATTTCTTACATCAAGGTATTTTATATATTATTTATAGACATCATATAAATAAATTTATGTATGGCACAATGGAGATTTAGTTACTACCTTAGTAATTAATGTTTTAAATAAGTGATATTATTAAAGTTAAAATAAATTAATTTTTCACTTTTTTTCCTCAAAAAAATTTAATGGATGATTATGACTTGCTAAATTTTAATTAATGAAGTTTTAAAGTATTTATCACCTTCTTATTGATTTTTAAGAAGTCAGATATAAATAGTAGAAAAATTCACATAAATGTGTTTTAAAATCAATTTGTATTTTATTAAATGATATTGTAGAACTAAAAATCTAAGATTAGTCCAAATGAAATATAGTATGTTAAAAATATTATTAATGATCCTTTTTGGGTATCTTTTTTTTATATTAACAATGGGAACCATATATTATGAATATACAAGAATATTTGATAAAAGTTAAACAAGATTACTAAGGTTTAAAGATAAATGATAAGGTTAATTTTGTGACATAAACTTGTCTAAAACCAATTTTATGAGACTATTTAGACCCATACTAATCTTTTCTTCTATATATATCACTTTTGTGTTATTATAATTTTAAATTATATTAATAGTATAATTATATTTTCAATCTTTCATAAAGTGCAATTAATCCCTCTTAGAAAAGGACACCTCCTCTAACCCTTACTCACACCACTCATTCCCCCTTGGCACATCAATCCTCTTCCTAAATCATCTCTCATTTTACCCCCCTCCCATTTTCCTAGAATCCTTCCCCTAGGATGAAGGAAATTCAAGAAATCCCTTTGACTCAAATCAAAAGAAGTTACTTGGTTTGAGGTAACGACGTCTCTCAAGTTCTTTTCTACTATTTTTTCTTCTCCAATCCCTATGCTCATCATATTATTTATTTACATAATGACACTAGTATCCTAAATATACTTGGTTGTTGTTATGATAAGTATTCAAACTATAATTACAGAAACGTCCTTCTAACTCTTATATAACGTACTATTTCTATGGACGGTGAACTACTGTCTCACGAAATGATGATTGTTTAATCATATCCTATCCATCTTACAGTGTAAATTATGATGGAACAATAATTTTATATGATATATATGATATTTATTTTATATCAATGCTACTTTAATTCTCATTTATAACAAACCAATATCCTTTTATTGTTTTCCAAATAAAATAATTTCATTTCAGGAAGTTCAGACTACCGCCCCTCAAAAGTATATGACTCATTTATGCTATTCATGGAACATGTGAAATATGGGTGTAATGAACACATGTAACATATATATCAGAATGGAATAATAATAGACCTATGTATCATTTATATTTCATTACATTAAATATGAAAAAGTATGGAAGGTAGCATTTATGCGTTCGTAAAGCTTACCGTTCCATGAACAATGTTTTGCATTTCTTATATCCAAAAGATGTTGACTATTATAAATACAGAATTACAAGATATATATTATATACATGATATCAAAATAATGAATATAATTTTGGGGATAATTTTCTTTTGACCACCTGCACAATTTATAATTATAACAATTAAATTTCTGACAGAAGTTCAAAACATCAACAAAATGTCTGATATGAACTCAAATAAATAACTAATTTTTATAGAAAGGTTATAAATGATATGAAAGGAATAATAAAAATAAAAAATATCAATATCAAGTAGGAATTAACTTATGTTTTTTATTCTGTAAATTAAACAACGGATGAGTCAAGTTGGAAATGAGGTAAGCGACATTGTCTCAATCTCCTTTCTTTGAGGCATATTTATATTTATACACAACATTATTTTATACGGTGTATACACCCCTTTGACATTTAATTTCATTCATAGAGAATATTTTTCTACATTTTGATTTAATAAATGAAAATGGGAATGTTTTTATTTAAGGTTTGCGGTGACAATGACATTTCCACTACTATGATAATTATTTGATATTTGGCATTCTAAAAAAGTTGTCACTAGTGGAAAAAAAACGTTTAAAAAATTAGTGTTTTTTACATAATTTCTATATAACTGACGTGAAAAGCTAGAAAAAATAGTTTATCACATCAGTTACTTTATAAAAGACATGGTAAATCAATAAGGCTTGATTTTTTTACCTTAGTTATAAAATAACCCACATAAAAAATACCAAGATTAGATTTATCATGTCGGCTATTTTATAACTGATTTGACGGATCAAATATATGTACTTTATCACATCAGTTATAAAATAACTGATTTGGTAAATCAAATCTCGGATTTTTATCAATCCAGTTATAAAATAACGAACATGATAAAGGATTTTATATGTTTTTTATTAAATAACCAACATTATAATAATAAATAACAGTTCATCGGGTCGGTTATTTAACAACCGACATGATAGTGATTTTAGTTTATTTATCGTCCTCTAAATTCTGTCAATATGGTTTCTTTGATCGAGTGACATATGACTCTCCCTCACTCGTAGAAAACCTAGAAATGATTCTTTGATTTGAAGCCCTACTAACTCATTTTTAAAACATCAGCCATCATCATTATTATCACTAGATATATCAGGTCAACTCGCAACATTCCTGTATACCTCAGACACCTATGTTTCATTTTTTTCATGATTCCTTGATATTTTGTTTTGAGATGTTAATTTTCTTTCTTTGCTCTTGAAATCACGGTATGTTCCATATTTTTCTTTTACACCATGATAATTTCATTTCTTGTAAGATAATCCATGGGAGTGATATCATGCATGTTCAATAATTTTTGTTGTTACAATGTGTGTTCTATCATGACTATGTGTGTGTGTGTAGTTTCATGTGGGAGGTCTGGGGATGTCTAGGGGTGGGACGTTGTCAAGTGGGTGGGGGTTGTCCAGTTTTTGGTGGTGTCTATGGGGTGTCCAAGGGGGTGTGGTGGTGTCCAGGGTGTGAGGGGGATTTCTAAGAGGTTAGGGGTGTCCAGGGGGTGGGGGTGTACAAGGGTTGGTGGATATCCAGGGTGTGGAGGGATATTCAAGGGGGTAGGGTGTTTCGAAGGGTTTCTAGGGGGTTGAGGGGGTTGTTAATGGGGTAGGGGTGTCTAGGGGGTATGGGGGTGTGTAGGGGGTTAGGGGTAAATCTACGGTGGTTGGGGATTCTAGGTGGTGTTTAGGGGTTGGGGGATGTCTAGGGGTTTGGGGGCTGTCTGTGGGGGTGAAGGAGTCCAGGTGTGGGGGTTTTAGGGGGGTTGTCCATGGGGTGGGTGTTTAGGGGGTTGTGGGTTGTCCAAGGGGATGGGGCTGTTCATGGTGGTGGGGAGGTGGTTTCTGGGGGGGGGGGGGGGTGGTGAGTGAGGGGATTTTCTAAGGGGGTAGAGCTGTCTATGGGGTGAGGGGTGGTGTACATGGGGTGAAGTGGATGTATAAGGGGGTAGGGGTGTCTTGTGGGTAGGGGTGTCTAGGGGGTGGGGTTGTCTAGGGGAGGCGGGGTGTCCAAGGGGGTGGTGGTTTCTAGTGGTGTTCACAAGTGTGGTGTGGTGTCCCAGGGGGTCAGGGGGGTTTTTAATGGGGTAGGGAGTGTGTAGGGGGTGGGGGATTCCAGGGGTGATGGGGTGGTCCAACGGGGTAGGGGTGTCTAGGAGGTGGGTTGTCCATGGGGGAAGTCTAGGGGTTAGGGGGGCTATCCATGGGGGTGGGGGTGTCCATGGGGTGGGGGTTTTTAGGGGGTGGGGGTTATCCAGGGTGGTTAAGTGTCTAGGGGGTGGGGGTGTCCAGGGGGTGGGGGTGTCCAGGGGGTGTCCAAGTGGGTGGGGGTCCAGAGGGTTTTAGCGGTTGTCCAATGGGGTATAGGTTTAAGGGGGTGGAGTGGTGTCCAGGGGGTAGGGTTTTAGAGAGTGTGAGGGGGATATCATAGGGGGTAGAGGGTGTATAGGGGAGGGGGTGTCCAGGGGACTATCTCGGGGGTTGCGGGGTTGTCCTTGAGGGCAGGGGTGTCCTGGGGTGTGGGGTTGTCCCGGGGGTGGGGAAGGGGGTTCTGTCCATGGTTGGGGGTGCTTAAGGGGGTGGGGGGTTTTGATGGTGGTGGGGGTGTCCCTCAGTGAGGGGGTTTTCCAAGGGGGTAGGGGTGTCCATGGGGTTGTGGGTGGTGTCCTGGGGGTGAGGGGGTTGTCCAAGGGGGTAAGCGTGTCTAGTGGGTGGGGGTGTCCAAGGGCGGTTGGGGCATGTCCAGGGGGTGGGGTCTGACCAAGGTAGTGGAGGTGTCCAGGGCTGTCCAAGGGGTGGGGGTGGAGTCCTGGTGGTGAGGGGGCTTTACAAGGGGTATTTCCAATTGAACCATTAGTATAGGGCTATTGCAATGACCATCATGCCAATGATATGTGGAATCATTGGGATATTCTATCCCAATGGTTTTATGGGCTATCCAAATGGTTTGAAATGGTTGGGATACGTTTAATTCTCATTAGTGTATGTATATATATCACAATATCTATAATTCACATTTGTTGTTTATGGAAGGGAGAATTTGGTATCTAATTTCACTATGATTTATTCTTTGTCTACCGTAAGAAGAAAGGACCCAAGTTGAATTTATACTCTTATATAATGATCCATATGAGAGAAATGAAATCATAAAATAATTTTAATATAAATATAATTATGTTATATCTGACAATATTTTCTTTTAAAAATCATTTTCATACATGTTATTTACAAATTCATATATATATTTTTATATTTCAAATTTTTTTTATTATAATTATGTTATTTTTTATATAAATATAGAATTGGCTTATCTTAACAAGTTGAATAATTTTGATATTGGTTATATGTTATAATGAGTTGATGTTAGATTGCGGCACATCGAATGCGTAATTAATATGTGGAAGGTGATGATGACTTTTTCGAATTTTCAAAAAAAAATGTTCCATGTAGAGACATGTTTTTCCACGATTGAAATGTTTGAATATGAAGAAGTAGAATAGTAAAGAGATCAATGTTCATATAATTTGTCATGGTATTAATCCGATTTAGAGCCCTTGGATTTGGCATGGTGAAAGTGGAAAGAATGTCAAATCTACTGATGATTATTATTTTCAATATGATAAATCCTATGGAATTAAAGAAATGATTCTTGATTCTGCTGCAAAATAAATTGAGATAGAACTGACAACTGTGAGAATATATGGTGATGCAGAAAACTCATTGTATCCTAGTTGTACAGATTTTACGGTTTTTTTCATTGTATTCTGATTAAATAACGTGAAGGTGGATCATGGATGCAATGATAGAAGCATTACAGAGCTTCTACAATTTTAGAATGGCATTCTTCTAAAAGGCAATGATCTTCCATATTCACATTATAAGGCCAAGAAGATAATATTCCTGATGGGATTGGGATAATAGAAAATAGATGCATGTCTGAATGATTGTGTTATATATTTAAAGGAATATGAATTTCGGTTAAAGTTTCAAAAACGTGGGACATCATGATATAATTTGAAAGAAAAATCACAGGATCATGTAGAGATTACAGAGATCCCTACCAAGGTATCATGGTAAACTCCTATAATTCATCATTTTGAACATTTATTTTCTAATTCACATGATGAAAAAATGTTAAAATGGGATGCTGAAGAGCAGATATGTGATAAAAACTAATGTCATCCAGCTGATTGTCCACAATGGAATAAAATTGGTGACCGGTATCTTACACTTGGAAATAAAATATGAAATCTCAAACTTGGGTTGTACACAAATGGAATTAATCCATACTGAACCCAAAGTAGCACACAGTGTTCATGGCCTGTTAAATTGGTAATTTACACCCTCTCTCCTGATGTTTGTATGAAGCACAAAAATTTCATGTTGATTATAATGATTTATTGTCCGAAGAAACCTAGAAATTTCATTGATGTTTTCATGTCACCATTTTCTATTGATTTTATATTTTTATTAGAGGATGGTTTTGGTGTGTATGATTCTTATGAAATGGAATTTTTTCAGCAATATGAAACGGTTATGTTCACTATATATGAATGCCCAGTGTATGTAAATTTTTCTAGATATATTGTTGTGGGGAATAAATCATATCGAATTTGAAAAAAAGAGACTTCATATTGTCTGTTGTGTCATGGGAGGAAAATTATATACATGGGTCATTGAATGTTCTTGCCTATGGATATCTCTTATAGAAGACTAAAAAAGTCATTAAATGGCTCACATGAATTTGATATTTCTCCACAACCTTTATCCCTAGATGATTATTTTGAGAGGGTGAAAAACATTGTTGTAACATTGTGAAAGACACATAAATCTGTTTATGGTTGTTGTATTTGGAATAAAAGGTCAGTATTTTTTGAGCTATAAAATTGGAGATATCATTAAGTGATACATAATAACTATGTCATGTGTGTGGAGAAGAATATATGTGATAGTTTGATTATAACACTGTTAGATATTAAATGAAATACTGGGGATGGGTTGAATCCATGAATATGCATACTATCAATGGGACTATATTTGAAGTCGGCTCCCACTTCTAATAGAAGATACAAAATTCTCCCCTAGATCATAATATATTATCCAAGATGATGAAAATTTGATTTTGTTTGTGTCTTCATGACATTTAATCTGCGGCATTGGGAAAGACCAAACACCCCAGTCAGGTATGAGGATATCTCACGAGTGTATCTGTAAAAAAAGTGATTCCAAATTAATTAACATCTTCCATTGAGGGTGTTTATAAAAAAATAGATTCCATAGAGGCTGAAATTCATAATAATAATGTGAAGATGGTGTAAAAGATTAAAGATTTGATATATACTATGTTTGCAGACATGCAAAGACAATTTCAGATTGTAGTTCCCACCCCTCCACCACCCCCTGCAGACACCATTATTTATCCTCAACATCTGGTAGTATCTCCCACTCCACCACCTTAGCTTATAGAAACCATTTTTTATCCTACTCCTCTTCCACAACTTCAAACTCATTGTGATTTTTATGTTAATTCTCCTCAACATCATATATATTCATATGGGCTAGTATATTTAATAGGAGATGGAGTTCACCATCCATAGTTAAAGATAGTTCTTCATTGGTTCACTATAGATGACATTATTGATAGATCAGATCGATCACCATTACCTACATATTAGTTGATGATAGTTGGATATAATATCAACCACTTTTTATTTTGTCCATCCTGACTTTGGTGACTCATTACCATAGACATATGTATTATATATCATTTATTTTATTTTTTATTAAATTTTTTTAACATTTGATAACTAATTTATTTTATTATTTATTTTTATAGAAATACTTCCATGGTAATGAAATACAGTATAGACAACAACATAGAAAATATTCGATAACATTTGTTACAAATTCTAGTAGTCTGGACATATTGTAATGATATTGAAATTTTTTGGTGGATCATTAGGATTTTCTAATGGAAGCTCATGTTTGTCGATTTTCAAAAAAATTGAGGATTGTGAAAAAATATATCATGTAGCTTGTTACTAGAGATATGTTGGGAATCAACGTGGTGTAGATTTTTTAATGTAAATTTTTACACCTTTCCCTGCGTTATATTTAATAAAAATCTATAATCATGTCTGTTTTCAATTATTTATTTCTATAAAATTTGTGTAAAAAATGGGCGAACAAATGTATTTGTATTGATGTAAACACATTTGATTTCCCATGAAGCACATGCATTGGATGATGAACAAAGAACACATTATATTACTAAAATAATTGAACAGAATATAATCACACAATGTTGGATGATTCCTTTTTTTGAGAGGTATGAACCATATATCTAGAAAATTGTTCATTATCTTTTAACATAAATGTCATATAACCCTAAATTTTATTTTATATCAGTAATCATTGGTTGATGGATAATTTTTTTTCTAATAGAGAATACAGTTAATTGGAAATGCTCTGTCCATGATGATATGCGAGGAAGTTTTAATAATATATTAGAAAAGTATGTTTCAATTTCATAATAGTTGTTTATGTTATACTGAATATTAAATTTATCTCATTCGTATTATTTTCTAGCAGTGGATGGGTCTACTTTCGAAAAAAACTCAATCCATATGTGTGCCAAGATCAAATATGTAACAGTAAAGGAAATGTTTCATTTATAATTTTTACTTTTCTAAGTATTACATAAAAATGATATCTTGAATTGACATTGAACTAAAAATAATTTCCATGAACAATAAGGTATCATAAAATGTGGATATTATATGTTAAGATTTATGTTAGAAATAATTACAACTGGCACACTTGTGATGTTTGACCTTGTATGATTTACTTATAAAAATTTCCATAATATTTCATGTGATGTATTCTTTATACATGTTAAGAACTATCATTTTAATTGGTTTCTATTTGATGACTATCAACACTATAGTTCTAAAGAGGTCGAAAACATACAAGAAGAATGGTCTAATAATTTTAATTGTTTGAGTGGGTTTTGGTTTTTTTCTAGTGTGAAATATATATTTCAATACTGTAATTATAATTGTGTATTTGGTAGTTTTTAGGTAGTATTTATGGTTTTTAGTTCACATTGTATGTTTTTAATGTTATATATGTTAATGAATAATTATTATATGGTTCTACTTATTTTGGCCACGTTCTAACATTTTTCTATTATGGATTGTAGTCGGGTTTTTTTCTGTTGTTGGTCTGCTATTTACTTGTTTAATACATTGGCAGAGCATAGTAATGGTTTGATGGGGTTGGGGGTGTCCAAGTGGTTTCTATCTAAGGTGTAGGGAGTGTCCATGGGTTTGTGTGTCTAGGGAGCATGGGGGAAATCTATGGAAGTGGGTTGATATCTAGGGGTGGAAGGGTGTCTATGGGTGTAGGGTGTGAAAGGATGCCCATGGGTCGGGGGGGTGTTGTCCAGTGGGGTGGTGTGGTGACTTGGGGTGGGGGTTGCCCGAGGGGGGGGGGCTACCTAGGTGGTGGGGGTGTCCATGGGATTGGGGGTGTCCAAGGGTTGAGGGTTGTCCATGGGGGTGGGTGGGGTCTAAAAGGGAGGGATGTTGTCCAAGGGGGTAGAGGGTGGAAGGGTGTATGTGGGTGGGGGCTATCCAATGGGCTGGGGTGGTGTCGATGGTGTTGGGGGGAATTGTAGTAAGGTAGTGGTGTATAGGGTTGGGATTGTCTATGGGAGGGGGGCTATACAGGGGGGTTGGGGTGTCCAGGGGGGTGGGTTTCCAGTGGGGTGGGGTGGAATATATGTAGCGGGAGAGTGTCCAGGGGGTGGGGGTGGTGTCTAGGCAGTGGGGGGATATTTAGGGGGGAGTGAAGGGATTTAAATGGGTTAGTGTGTCCAGGGGGTTGGGGTGTCTATGGGGTGGGGGGTATCCAGGGGGTGGGGTGTCCAGGGGTGCAATGTCTAGGTAGTGGGGCATGTAGAGGGTGGGAAGTTGTCTATGGGGTGGGGCTGTCTAGGTAGTGGGGGTTTCAAGGGGGTGGGGGTTGTGTAGGGGCTAAAGTGGTTGTCCAGGGGGTAGGGGTGCCTAGGGGGAGGGGGTGTCCAGGGGCTGGTGGATTCCCTGTGGGGTTGAAGGGCTATCAAAGTGGAAGAGGTGTCCAGCGGGAGGTGGGGGGTCCAGTGGGTTGGTGGTGTCCTGGGATGGAATGGTTTATAGATGTTGGGGGGAAGTCCAGGGGTGGGAGGGTGTCTTGGGGTGGGGGATGTCAAGGGGGCGGGAGTGTTTCCGGGGTGTGGGGGATGTTCAGGGGGTGGGGTGGTGTCTAGTGGCTGGGATTGTGTCTAGGGGGAAGGGACTATCCATGGGTGGGAGATATCCACGGTGGTAGGGTGTCAAGGGGGTGGGGGTGTCCTTGGGGTAGGGTGTCTTGGTGGCGGGTGTGTCCAAGGGGTGGGGGTGTCTTGGTGGTGGGATGGTGTCCTAGGGGAGGGGGAGGGGTGAATAGGGGTGGGAGGGTGTCCAAGAGCAGGGGTGGTCCAAGGGGTGGAGGGGATGTCTATAGGGGTTGGGGTGTCTAGGGGGTGGGCGGGTGTCCCAGGGGGGGGGGGGGTGTACAGGGGTAATAGTATCCAGTCGGTGGGGTTGTCCATGGGGGTGGCTATCCAAAAGTTGGGAGCTATCCATGGGGTGGGGGGGCTGTCCAGTGGGGTGGGGTGTCCAAGTGGTGTGGGGGCAGTCCAGGGGGTAGGGGTTTCCAAGGGGTGGGGGTGTCCAAGGGTGGGAGGGTTTCCAAGGGGGGGGGGTCCAGTGGGTGGGAGGGGTCCCATGGTTGGGTTGTCCAAAGGGGTGGGGGATGTCCAGGGGGTGTAGGGGTGGGGTTTCCAGGGGGTGGGTGAATGACCAGGGGTGGGGGGATGTCCAGTGGGGTGGGGTGGTGTCAAGTTGGTGGGAGTGATTCCAAGGGGTGGGGGCAGTCCAGGGGGGAGGGCGGGATTCTTAGAGGTTGGGATGTCTAGGGGTTAGGGGGTTGTCCAAGGGGGTAGGGGTGTCTAAGGCAGTGAGGGCTACCCTTGGGGGGTGCCTAGATGCTGGGGAATTTCCAGGTGTCGGAGGGTGTCTAGGGGGTGGGGGGATGTCCTATGTGGTGGGGGGATGTCAATGGGGGCAGGGGTTGTCCTAGGGGTTTTAGTTATTTGTGTTTCCATTGTATTATTTTAATGTTATGTATGCGAATGTTTAATTATTATTTTGTTCTTCTTGTTTTGGTCTAGTTCTGATGTTTTTCTGGTATGTATTATGGTATTTTGTCGGTATTGTTTTGGTCTGTTTTCTTCTTATTTTAGGTCTTCCTTGGAACTGTATAGTAATGGTTGAATAGTTTTATTAAAAAAAATTTACATCGTTCACTTTATAACTGATGTAATAAATTCCTTGAAATATATTTTTTAGGATGGCTATTTCATAACCGACGTAGTATCTTTGTTTTCACGTTAGCTAAAAAATAACTGATGTGGAAAAATGATTCTAAGACTAGTTTATCATTTCTGTTATATTCATAACTGATAAGATAAACATGTTTTTCATGTCGGGATTTTAATAACCAATGTGAAAAAGGGTTCAGAGGCTCAGTTTATTACGTCAGTTATGAAATAACCGACCAAATAAACTATATACAACATCAGTTATTTAAAAACTCACATAATAAATGAGGAATTCGAAGTGTATTCCACATTATTTTTTTTGGAACTGACGTGAAAAAACTTCACATTTATATTTTTTATGTCTGTCTTAAAATAATAAATGTTAAAAACAATATTTAGAACGTCTCATGTAATAACATCAGCCAAAAACTGACATAAAAAATAATAAACAATGAATGTAAAAACATTTTTGAACTAGTGCATGAAGTTTCAAATAGAAAATTACCATCATATACCCTGTTTTCATATTTTGTTATTGAAAATGGTTCTGAAAGTGGATTTACTATTTCTATATCAGGAAATTATTTGTTGTGATTACCAATGAAATTATTATGATTGAAATAATCACATATTCAATCATTTATGTGTGATTATTATGTAATGGAAGGTGGAAATTTGACGGGTAGATACGTGGTAAACCATATGATGATTGGTTATTTGATAATACATGTATGGGTGGTTATGTTATTACATCCAAGAAATTGGGTACGGAAGTTGGTTGTTTGGCTATTCCATTTGTAATAATGATTTATGATAGTCGAAAATATATTTATTCATGATAAGTATGAATATGTCCCACATTTACCTTTTATATGTTATATATGTTGTCTATAGACTTTACAGTAATATTTTGGTTACAAAAGGGTAACCAATGATCATTTATTCCATGAATAGTATTTACTACTTCATAAAGGTGAAAAATATTACATACAATTAAGTATTAATGTTTAACATGTTGTTTTGAAAAACTAACAGTTTTCTATTGCTGTGTATCCCATACTGAAATTTAAATGCTCATCCAATGTTTTTGAGTTGTTTTTAATAGGACATAATGTGGAATAGGGTTAAGGATAGGATCATGGAAAATTCATGGTGTTTATTACATAGAACTAAACATGTTAATTTTTTGAGAGTTTACTTTATGAAAAAAATCTATACTCGATAGAAGTGTCTAAATATAATATTCAGGTTGTTATGTATATGTTATGACATAATTCCTAAATGCTCTAAACATGAAAACATACTCAATGTAAATTATGTACATAATTAATTATTAAATAGTGTTTAAGTTTGGGGCCTTATTTTATCATTGAATATAATAATAAATAGTATTCTAGAATTCTAAAATATTTTCACCTCACCTAGATTACCCTGGGTAATCAAATACATCCCCCAATGACCAAAGGTTATAAGCGTTCTCTTAATTTTAGAACATTATAATTAGGGAATTATTTTCCTTCATTTACATGAAATGTACATGAAATGTACGTGAAATTTAAATGAAATCCTCATACTAATTTCAATAAAACATAATTATAAAATAAATATATAATCAACAGTGAAATGAAAAAAAATTCAATTATATAATTAAAAAATAGTAGATAACAAAAAATTATCTATCATGGATAATTATACTCAAACTTCAACATATGGATTAATATAAACATGTACGTCTATTTGATTTTCACTAGTAAACCATATTTAATTTACAAGGTAATATTTCCTTTACATAAGTCATGAAAAAAAGATATATACATTCACCCATATTTATGAAGGTATGAGGGTGTAAAATATTAGTTATTAGGATATTACAAAACCACTCTTCTTCATTATCATTTACGATCTATTCAATACCATGTAAACATTGTATCATATAAAATAATAACACAATTTCTTGAATGATAGATTATATGATGGTTTCACAAAATTTCCTATTACCAACCAAAAAATACTTATATCAAGGATTAATAAAATATAGGAAACCATATTCAGTTAACCAATAAATTAAAAATATTTTTTTTTCAATATAAATCACAATAAACAATTGTAATAATAATAAATATACTAAGATAGTAGATATGTATGATGACCTACAAGATATTTTTTATGTGATTACAAATTAATGTACCCATTACATCATTATTTTAACTGAGGGAAATTCCCTTCAATATGTTTCCTGAGTCTACATACCTTACCCAACCATTACATTCAAATTTATAGTATTAATGGTCATTTAACAACTTCATTTTTATTTATTTCCTTTAACTAATTTTTTTCCAAATTGTTATTCCATGGAAAATAAATAAAAGAAATACATACATTAAATTACAATAAAATTAATGATAAATACCCCCATATTCATAAAAAGAATATTTCAAACCAATTCCCATGATTTGAAAAATAAAAAAATACATGTTTTTAATTGACAATCATGGAATGATTAAATTTTAATTTTTTAGAAAATTTCATTATAACGAAATATATAAAAAAATCAATCATTAATATAATAATCAAAATATATAATGTAATAAAGAACATATATTTTCCATAGTTTGGTCCTTTATAATATCTACAAGACTCCAAATAAGGATCTTCAATGAGAACCACTATTCCCAATCCTCGTAATTTTTCTTTGTAACATAAATTACAAACCCAATGAAAAAGATTCTAAATTACTAGAGAATTCTAATTACATGCTAATATTTACACTATACACAAGAAAAAATTATCATGGGTTATTCCATCACATCAATCAACCTATGTAACTCTCTAGACTAGTGTAAATGGACTCCAATGAGTGGTGTGGCCCCACTTCCACATGACATGGACCCCATCTAAGTTTATGTTGTATGTATCAGATAGTCTAGTGGACTTAAAGAAAAATATAATATGATCCATTTCATATATATAAAATGTTATGAATCTCATATCCACACATTATTATAGAGATTGATAAAATTATATATGTTTCTAATTGTAGGTTACAATTATCTTTTACATTATTATTATTTTAAGTAATAATAAATATTTATATAATATACCTCACTAACTAGTATAAATAAGTTATATCTAGTTATCAAACATATAAATTTCATCTGAATTAAAAAAATCTGAGAGATTAATGGTGATATGTATTGATAGATATAATTCGTTTTCTTTATTTAATATAATTTATAATTTATCCAAAATATTTTTACTATGAGAAACTGCAATATTAATTAGTCAACCCACTATCTCCCTCCTATAGCCTCCATAAATATCCTAATTATAAAATATATTTCACTAAGTTAAAAATTCCCCCGTAATGCATTATTTCACATTACATGACCAAATTTAAATTCCTAGATATAATTTCAAACCAAATATAAGAAAATAAAATCTAACATCTCATTTATAATTCAACATTAATTTCTATAAATGATATCGAAATATCCCATAATATAATAATAAAATATTTAAAATGATAAAACAAATTTTCCCAGTTCAAATGATATAAAAATAATGAATTCAAGAGTATTTCAACATCCATTCAACAAAATAAATGGAAAGGGTGTTATAATTCTCTCCATTATATTAATTTAAATCCACAAAAAATCACAGATCCTAATCATTAAATAAAATACAATGGTTATTAATAAAACATTTAACATTTTTTCTCCCTTGTATTCTATTATACCTTATAATATTTCGATAACACTAAAATAAATGGAATGATCCTTCACCCTAATATTATATATCATTAGTTAATAATCTACGTTATCCTTTTAAATATAACTTAGTGATAGTTCTAAAAAAACATTTCCATTATAGAACATAGTAAGGGCTTGTTTGTAATTAATTAAATATTAATCGTCATTCATATATTGTACTATAACATTCCTTGATAGAAATTAAATATAGTACCCTATATATCCAATTACTTAAATAATGTTATGTTTCTACAAAAATATTAGTTTAAACATCCTTTTTTATTTAGAATGAATCGATGTAACTCTATAGTGATACTGAAAAAATTGTGTGATATGTAACTAGAAACTCTTATTGTAATCATCGATTGTCATCATAAAACGTTTTCCATGTTTTATATTTCAATAATCTCTATTTTATTAGAAAAATAAATTATACCATCTAAAATAATAATGACAATAACTTCATTTTTTTATTTCACAAACATTACCTATCTTCAATACCTATGTCTAACAAAAATCTCTAAAATTAGATTTCATCTAAAACAACAATATATTTCCCTGTATTTAATATATATGAAATCATGGTACATATGTGTCATATTTTCATTAGGATTACATCCATGTTTTCTCTTTCTCTAAGAATAATTCATTCTTCATGGGCCCTTAGGCATAATTATATGTTTCAATTAATTATTTCCTCTCCTCCTACTACTATAAAGAACATTGCATTCACCTAGTTGAAGAAATAAAATCGCACACTCTTAATATCGATCATTCCAACATCGATCATTGATTTCATTTCTATATACATTTTATACATTTGTGGTTCAAGAAATATAATAATCATCAATATCTCATATAAAATAAATATCTCTCATGTTAGGTATTTTTTAATATAATTAATGTTTAGAGTTATAATAAAATAAAACTCTCTCCCCAAAACTAGTTTAATAATTCAACAATACCATGGTTAGATTTTCATTTATATTAACCACAATAATTATTTAACTATATTCTCCCATAAAAAATTATATAAAAATGATTATAATTACTAATATTTTAGGATTGTCTTATATCATTTAATGCATATTTTTTGACTATTTTGTATGAGTGTCTCTTTCTATTATGTATAAATGGGTAATTTCAGTATACATTTCATTCATGTGTTAAGAAATTCGAATATATGGTTTATTATATGTTGGAAAATTAATTTTATTTAATACACATTTTATTTTTATTTTGAAGGGTTTTATTTTATAGAACACTTTAAATAGATTTATTTCATTTGGAAACTCTTTAGTTTTTTCCAATAAAATCTGATATCTCTTTCTAATAAAAAGACTATGATTTTAGAAACACTTTACATGATCCTATATCATTTCTCAATGATATTCCCTATAGGAGGATTTAGTTCTATAGTACCATAGTTAAAATTGTGATGAATGATGAAAAATATTATATACATATATCATAAGATATTTAAATAACTTTTTTAAATGAATTTAATTTTTATATATGGGGTTACATTTACATTTAAACTATTAATTAATTTCATAGTTTAATTTCATTTAAATTAGTCCCCAAAAAATATATACAATGTCAAATGAAAAATTAATATATTTTCAAAACTATTTACAATAATTATCAAATACTTATCCATGTGAGGAAATTATTTTAAAAAATAGTGTAAAAAAATGTTAATTCTAGTAATTTTTTCATGATGGAAAAATATATATTAAATTTCAATACATAATTATTTAATAATTTTATAGGGTATAACAAAACAACATATTACATGTTATCCAAAAAACAATTTTTATGTAAAAACATCCTTGTAACACATCTTTCACTTCACGATGGTAAGATGATTTTGTTTATAAAAACCAGGTGATTCTTGAAAAAAATATTCTATATACCATCTAGGAATTAAAATAATATAATTTATAAAATATTTTCTAATAAAGTTTTGTAATGAACAACCATAATACATAAAACCTGAGACCAATGAAGGATTTAAAAAAGCTATGTTGAAATGAATTTTATATTACATAAATTTTTTTGGTAAATAACCTCATATAAAATTGAGTTTCAATAATTTAATGAAATAATATAATAAATGTAGATATCTGAAGCTTGACGTACATGGAAAATGCATTACTTTTTTGGAATACTTTATACATAACAATAACAGACACACGAGGATCGTAATAGTTTAGTGTCTTTGGAAACTCGGAATAAAATCTTCTAATCATGGTGAAAGATCTTCAACATCTCCCAATAAAGATATTTCCTTTTTTTTCTTACCTACAAACTTTCTCTATATCCTTGGGAAAATAAAACATAAAAGGGGTGAGCTCTAATGCCTAGTAAGGGTAAACATAGAGAACATAAAACAATCCATAAACATTTGAATGGAAAAACATGAACATAAAATCTCAACATCAAAATCTTGAGCAAAGACATGAATCTCAGAAGAACGTAAGGCATATATCATAAGGGAACATCAATCATGATAAAATATCATTTGAATAAAACATTTAATTGTGGCAACCATTAATCACATGATATGATTTCCATAGTAGCTATGGCATTGCTACCAAGACCATCTTAGTTGACAAAGTCCCTTTCTGAATCGAGTTCGCTCCTCATTCCAGTCCTATGTTACTGAACCGGATTAACTTGTCATTACATACATTTCTATCTCATGAGATATAAATATTTACCCAATTCATTGGAGGGAGATATAGGTCCCACCCATCTCATAATGAAATCCTTCTTTCTTGTGCCACAAAATCATAAATCAGACATCATAGCATAACCCATGTAAAAAATTGGGATTTTTAAACATCATGCCATTATAACATAATACATAAACATTGGATATCATTTCATCATAAGGAAATTGAATCCATTTATATCATAGAGACATTTTACATGAAACATACACATATGAAATAATGTCATCTTGGATGGAAAGTAGTTTTAACAAAACAGTTGAAATAAATTTTTGAGGAAAATATATTTTCTTCTTTAAAATCATTTTATTTTCAAAAAATTACATTCAATTTTAAAAGATAAGTGTTTTTTTAAAAATAATCATGCAATCTTTTAGAGGAATCTTCTTGAAAACGAGGCGTTATGATACCATAAAAATCTGTTCACGCTGTATAAGTTAAAAATAACATTCTCCTTGTACTTTTGTCAGAAAAGTCAAAAAGTACCTTATATGGTAACCAAAGGAATGATTACATTCATACAATGTGGTAAAAAGTCAATAATGGGTAAAAATGACTTTAAACATTCATGGAAGAATGGTAAACATTTTATGAAAACATTTTGAGAAAACATGGCCATGGATGATAAACGTAACACCAGTAAAGACATAGGTCTGATATGATTCATACGTATCCAAACCTCCGGTATAATTATGCAAATAATGTCATTTACTTATTAAAGAATCATATTAATTGTTATTATATCATATATGGTTCAATTATGACTTTATATTACCCGTTCTTTTGTAAATTCCAAGTTAATGAGCGTTTTGGGTAAAATCGTTTCATTTGTCGTCTGTGTTATGACTTGTAATTATTAATATGATTACATAGATCATGATTACATAATTACAGAATATAAAACATGATTTATATATAATATATATTCAGAATATACATATATATAATATATCGATAAATGGATGTACATACACCGTTCATGGAGATGGTAGGCCGTGCGTACGCATGAACGCTATTTTTGTTTCCTTATTGAGTTGAATGGAATTAAGTAGATGACATACATATATATATATATATACATAAATCCAGTATCATTATAATTCCATATATTTCATTATTATTGCTTATATATACTTTATAATCATTCTTTAATGGTTAACATGGAAAATGAATCTCATCGCGTCGTGGAGACGATAGTCTGTACGTACGCATGAGCGATGATATCATTCCCGTAATTGTTGAATAGAATTGGTGTGGATGGTATAATATATCATAATCTGAATGATGTTATAATAACTATGTATAGTTATTCTTTACACCATTATACCCATCAATGTAAAGTGGTGTTGGAAAAATAGATTACACCACGGCGTGAAGACGGTATTCCGTATGTACGCACGCCAGGTGATTTAGTTTTCCGCAGGATGGATAGATGGTGAATAGGGTTGTTTAATACTTAAAAATAACATATAATTATATGATTGATACTGATTTTATTACTTAATAATGAAACAACTAAAGAAGAATAAGTGGAATAATAAATAAAGTTGAAAGAATCGGTAACGGACTTTACCTCTTATTTGATGCGCCTCTTTGAGACCTCCTCTTAGGGCACTAAAATTGGTCTTTGAAGAAGACCAGGACCTCTAAGATGTTTCTAGGGAATTGGGGAAGTGAAATGGGCAGTTTTTGGCCGAGCTTGAAGTCTCAATGTGGTGTGAGGAGGAGAGGGAGGAGGTTCCCTTTTATAAGGGAGGAGAGGGGTACCTTTGGAAATATGAGAAATATTAGTTTATATTAAGTCCCAACCCCACATAAAAACGTCCAAAATGACTCATATCCGAAGATTAGATGAGATGGGTTGTAATATAGTCAACTAATAAAATTTATACATGTTAGGAATTTATTTTAAACATTATCAACTTGATTTATCCTTATTTAATCAATTTAATTTTATTTGTGGTAATAACATTCTAAATTTTAACTTATAACAAATAATTACTTATTGGTTTTTAATTGTACATAATTGGATAATTTATAACATTTTAGACCATATTATTTTTAAATTTATAATTTTTAAATAATTTTTGTGATTTTTAAACAATATTATAATATATAATTTTTATAAAATAACAATAGGGTCAATTTTGATACTATTCATTTATTTGAATTTAAATAAAATATATATAAAAGATATTTTCGAACTAAAAGATTTAATAGATTCATAAAATGTCATATGTATCTATAAAGTTAGTGTAGAACATTAAATTGTTCCTATTATATTTATTTTATTATTTTTAAAACCATTTATTTGGTTTATCTCTTAATAAAATAATTACTACAACATTTTTGTATAATTATTTAATATACTTATTTGTTGCATAAAAATTAAAAATAAAATCCTATGATGACGATAAATCTATTATATTTCACAATAATAGTTTTAATCGAATTTATCATCTTAAAATAACAATATTTAAATTTTTATATTTATTAAATTATGAAGGTGACAAATTTGGAATCTTTAAAAATAAAATAATATAAGTGTCATAATCACCTTAATAAGGATCCAAATGGTCAGAAATTAGGCCAGTGAATGATTAGGGTTTATATATACACTAATAATGAGTTTTTCTTAGATTTTTGGGCCTTTTGAAATGTAATACTATTTCAATAAAATCAATATTATTGATTTTACACTAAATAAATAATTTATGCATCATTAATGTATAAGATAATAAGGTAAATAATAACTATTAAAAATTAAGAATAAATTACCATGAAAAATAAAAACATTTTATCTTTCAAATGAGTACTTATAACCGAATTTATTTAATGTATAAACATATATTAAAAATACATTAATTATTAAAGTTGAGTGAGACATATTTCATTTTCCTTTAAATAAAATAAACTAAAGGTCTTAATCACCTCCATGTGGGTTTTAATGGATTCCATTTCGACCCAAATAAGACTTAGGATAAATTATAATCATCCAATTTCATTAAGACAAGTATTAGGATAATTTTATAATATTATATTTACCCTTAATTACCCAATTTACCTTTTTCTATGGTAAATAAAATTTACCGTTGTAACTATTCATAAAGCCCAAAAATAAAAAGTAGTCTATTAATATAATTTGGACCCACTGATTCAAAATTCAATAAAAATAATTTTCAGAAATTAAATTTAAATTAATCTCGTTGTCGAAAGAAAACAGGTTTTTTTAAAACAGTCTAAAAGATTGAATTTATTTAACCAACGAATTCAATGTAAATTCAAGGCTAATGACATACATTATATTAAATTGTAAAAATATATTATATTTATACTTTAAAACCATTCAATATTATAATTTAACAATATAAACTAATATGATGATAAAGGATGTTTTTTAATTAAAATATTGCGTGTTTTTACTATTCATTAAAATATGAAAGTTATTGGAAAAATATCAATACTTTATCCATTGTAAATTTTAATATCCGGATTCCAAAGAAGAATTAAATTTTGTCAAATTGAACTTATAAACATGTCAAAAACTAGATTTTAAGTGGGTGCGCCATCAAAAGGTGGCAAAACTGCATTTTTTGAAAAATATTAATTTTAACCGAAAAATTTATTTTGTTCTTATACCATATTCATGAAAATGTGTAAGACGAATAATAATGTTATAAAATTAAAAATTTAGTTAATACTATTCATAATAGCTAGTTCATAATAATATTATAATAATATATCATTGTTTAATAAAACTCGATATTGTGTACAACACATGCTATCGAGGAAGGTCGCGATTGCATGTAATGCAAGCTAAGTTAGGGTTGCTTGTTGTGAAAAAATCCTTCGTTGTTTCTCATAACATAATCCAACCATATTTCATTTATACATTGAATGTATATATATATACACACACACTCAATGTTGTATGGAATGACTATTATAAAACGAACATGAAATTGCGTGTAACACGATCCAAGAATAGTGTTGTGTATACTGCAAGCTAATATGGTGTTGCGTATAGTACAAGCTAAACTTGGTGTGGTGTATAATAGAATTCATAAATGAAATTAAAAGAATATTTTTCATAAAATCCTGGAGTGTTACATTCTACCCCCTTAAAATTAATTTCGCCCTCGAAATTCGTTGGGGTTATAAATGGTTTACTACTTCAATGTTTCTTTAATTGCAACAGACATCGTAAAATGAAATACCAAAACATAACATTAAAAAATAAAGTATGAAACATAACAGTTACCCAAATTAACTAATCATTGGGTTTCCACATAAGAGAACATATGTGAAAATATGGATATGGAAGAAAAATCTAACCATCAAGTTCTGATCGTGAGTGGTAGAGGACATGGCTATGAAAAATCCAAAAATCACAAAACCATAAATTTGTGATGATCTAAGGTACCATCTGATTCATCAGATATAAGAGCACTAGGACAACATTTTTGGTTTTCAATATCATTTCCCTAAAGTTGAAAATTTTGAATTAGAAGAAATACTTGCTTGATTTTGGTACAATCTCACTGTTGTTCGGGCTTTGAACAATTTTCCACTTCATCTCTTAAATAGATGAAGTTGAATTTGTTATTAGTGAAGTGTTAATAGATCATGTGATAAAATGATGGGTCATTCCATCTGTCTCAAACTAAAGGTTATAAAAGTTATCAAAAATGCATAAGTCAATATATAGTTAGATTAATAATATATGGTTCCTAAAATGGACTTATACATCATATATAATACTTCTTAATATAATAAAACTAGTTTCTACTAAATAGGGAATTTTTGTAGGCCAGTGGTATGCGATAAAGGCCAGTCGCACTTCGGTTGTGGGTTTGATTCCCACAGCCTTGTCCGACACGATGGGTTGTTGCCCATCATGCAGGTTGTCATTTTTCTAAAACTACATTACAATAACATCCCATCAATAATATCGAAAAATTTTCTATCCTCAAACAATACTAACTTATGTCCAACATAATCCATTCCAATCTTTATTCTTATCTGAAATACTTCGGTCCATGCTCATAGTATAAAGAAAATGATTACTTCAAATGTCATCAACCAAGAATGTGAATACCATCATTTATACCCCGTATATATTGTCGGTCTCATTCCAATAATGTTAATACCTTAATCATGTATTCTCTAGAAAAAAATGAATACCCATTGAATCATAGTGAAAACATGAGTGTCGTCAAAAGTTAACTCTTTCCACATACCAAAATCCGAAAATTCTGTATACTCAAACTATGATATCACTTAGTCCTTATTACAATCAAGAGCTCATGAATACTGTCAAACATTTAATTATCTCCTTATCCCTTCATTATGCGCATATCATCTTCTTTCCAAAATATTTGAATCATTTTTCATGGTTACCGGAACCATAAAATTATTGAAAACCACAATAGAATAATAATAAAAATATTCTAATACACCATAAAAGTACCTCAACAACAATATTCAAGAATACCGATACATAAACACTTCAATCCATCCTCTTCAATGATTGTCCTGGAATAAGTCCTTCCTTGATTTAGAAGTAACTTTTTAGGTCATGGCATTGAGTTGGGTAATGCCCATGTTCTCCACAAATAAAACATTGAACTCTATAACAGTCTGTCACTCTATGACCCTTTTCCCCACACTGATAACATCTTCCCCTCCATTTGATGTATTCCTCAAAGTTCGTCTTCCCTTCTTTAGAAATCTCAATCTTCCTTTCTTTATGATCCTTAACTTGCGAACATGCCTAAAAGTCTACCTTCCTTTTATTTGATGAATTATGAATACCACTAAATTTCACCTTGTTAATCATATATCGCGATGACTGATTCGACATAATCACAATAACATTCTCTCTAGGAATTACGCAATTTTTTTGCTCAAAGTCACCAATTTCTCCATTGGATTCAATGTTAACCGAATTCCTTCTAGTTCCCTCCATTGACAAAAACACAAAAAAAAATCTGTGAGAGGCCAAAATCATAGAAGGAAAATAACAGAATCAAGGGAGAGTACCTTTGACAACTAACATCTTAGGTTTAATTCTAATATCGTTACCGTAATTCTAGGACTATAAACTATACTTATATTTTACCTTAGGGACATCCGTAGACATACCTTAGAAATATATATAGGGATCTCACTAACGTTTTCGCATCCTAGTTTCCAAAGGTTGACTAAACATCCCTCTAATACCAACTGTAGAGACCCGAAGCATGACGTACATGGAAAATACATTACTTTTTCAGAATACTTAATACATAAAAAAACATACACTTGAGGATCATAATAGTTTAGTGTCTTTGGAAACTCGGAATAAAATCTTCTAATCGTGGTGAAAGATCTTCTACATTTCCCAATAAAGGTCTTCCGTTTTTTTCTTACCTAAAACCATTCTTTATATCCTAGGGGAAAGGAAAAATAAAAGGGGTGAGCTCAAATTCCCATTAAGGGTAAACATAGAGAACATAAAACAATCCATAAACATTTGAATGCAAAAAAGATGAACATAAAATCTAAACATAAAAATCATGAGCAAAGACATGAATCTTGGAAGTACGTAAGGCATATATCATAAGGGAACATCAATCATGAAAATATAGCATGGGAATAAAACATGTAATTGTGGCAACCATTAAGCATATGATATGATTTCTATAGTAGCCAATACATTTCTACCAAGACCATCTTAGTGGACAAAGTCCCTTTCGGAATCGAGTTCGCTCCTCGTTCCAGTCCTGTATTACTGAACTGGCTTAACATGCCCTTCCAGCCATGTCTATCTCCTGAGATAAAATATTTACCCAATGAAATGGAGGGAGATATAGTTCCCATCCATCTCATAATGAAATCATTCTTTCGTGTTCCACAAAATCATAAATCCAACATCATAGCATAACCCATGTAAAAAATTGGATTCTTAAACATCATGCCATCATAACATAATCCATAAACATTTGATATCATTTCATAATAAGAAAATTGGAACCATTTAAATCATAGAGACATTTTACTTGAAACATACACATATGAAATAATGTAATCTTGGATGGAAAATAGTTTTTACAAAACACTTGAAATGAATTCTTGAGGAAAATATCCTTTCTTCTTTAAAATCATTTTCTTTTCACAAAATTCCATGAAATTTTAAATGATAAGGGTTTTGTTGAAAATAATCATGCAATCTTGTAGAGGAAGCTTCTTTAAAATGATGCTTTATGAAACCATAATAATCCTTTCATGCCGTATATGTTAAATATAACATCCTCCTCGTACTTTTGTCGGAAAAGTCAAAAAATACCTTATATGGTAACCAAAGGAAAGATTCCATTCATACAATGTGGTAAAAAGTCAATAAAGGGTAAAAATGAAATTAAAAATTCATGGAAGAATGGTAAACATTTTCTGAAAACATTTTTCTAAAACACGGTCATGGATGATAAACGTAACCCCATTAAATACTTACGTATAAGAAATCTCAGATAAAAATGAGATTGAAAATTTACCCCTTACCTTAGGTCCGATATGCTTTGTATGTATCCAAACCTCCTGTATAATGATTTAAATAATGTCATTGACTTATTACAGAATAATATTCATTGTTATTATATCATATATGGTTCACTTATGACTTTATATTACCCGTTCTTTTGTAAATTCCATGTTAAAAAGTGTTTTGGGTAAAATCGTTTCATTTGTCGTCCGTGTTTTGCCTTTTAATTATTCATATGATTACTTAGATCATGATTAATTAATTACAGAATATAAAAAATGATTTATATATAATATATATTCATAATATACATATATATAATAGATCGATAAATGGAAGGAAATACACCATTAATGGAGACGGTAGGCCGTACGTACGCATGAACGTTGTTTTCATTTCCTTGTTGAGTTGAATGTAATTAAGTAGATGACATACATATATATATATATAAATAAATCCAGTAGCTTAATAATGTCATATATTTCATTATTATTGCTTATATATACTTTATAATCATTCTTTAATGGTTAAAATGGAGAATGAATCTCATCGCGTCGTGGAGATGGTAGTCCGTACGTACGCACGAGCGATGATATCGTTCCCATAATTATTGATTATAATTACAGTGGATGTTATAATATATCAGAATCATAATGATTTTATAATAACTATGTATATTTTTTATTTACACCATTATACCCATCCAAGTAAGGTGGTGTTGGAAAAACATATTACACCACGGCGTGGAGACGGTATTCCGTACGTACGCATGCCAGGTGATTTAGTTTTTCATAGGATGGATATATGGTGAAATAGGTCTGTTTAATACATATAATAACATATAAGTATATGAGTGATAATTATTTTATTACTTCATAACGAAATAACTAAATAATAATAAGTGGAAGAAGATATAAATTTGAAATGATAAGTAACAGACATTACCTCTTATTTGAAGCGCCTCTTTGAAACCTCCACTTAGGGCACGAATATTGGTCTTTGAAGAAGACTAGGACCTCTAGGATGTTTCTAGGGAAGTGGGGAAGTGAAATGGGCATGTTTTGGCCGATCTTGAAGGCTCAATGTGGTGTGGGGAGGAGATGGAGGAGGTGCCATTTTATAAGGGAGGAGAGGGGCACCTTTGGAAATATAAGAAATATTAGTTTATATTAAATCCCAACCCCACATAAAAACTTCCAAAATTACTAATATTATAATATTAGATGATATAGGGTTGTAATCTCATCAACCAATAAAATTTAGACATGTTAGGAATTTATTTTAAACATTATCAACTTGATTTATCCTTATTTAATCAATTTAATTTAATTAGTGGTAATAACATTCTAATTTTAAGTTATTACAAATAATTACTTATTTTTTGTTAACTGTCCATAATTGGATACTTTATAAAATTTTAGACCATATAAATCTAAATTTATAATTTCTAAATATTTTTGTGATTTTTAAACAATTTTGTAATATGTTATTTTTATAAAATAACAATAGTGTCAATTTTGACACTATTCATTTATTTGAATTTAAATAAAATATATACAGAAGATATGTTCGAAATAAAAGCTTTAATATATTCATAAAATGTCATATGTATCTATGAAATTAATTTATAACATTAGATAGTTCATATAATATTTATTTTATTATTTTTAAAATCATTTATTTGGTTTATCTCTTAATAAAATAATTAGTACATCATTTTTGTGTAATTATTTAATATACTTATTTGTTGCATAAAAATTAAAAATAAACTCCTATGACGAAGATAAATCTATTACCTTTAGCAATAATAGTTTTAGTCTAATTTATCATTTTAAAATCAGAATATTTAAATTGTTATATTTATTAAATTATGAAGGTGACAACTTTGGCATCTTTTAAAATAAAATAATTTATGTGTCATAATCACCTTAATAAGGATCCAAATGGTCAAAAATTTCGCAAGCGGATGACTAGGGTTTATATATAAACTAATAATATGTTTTTTTCAGATTTTTGGGCCTTTTTATATGTATTACTATTTCAATAAATACTATAATATTAATTTTTCACTAAATAAATAATTTCTACATCATTAATGTATAAGATATAAAGGTAATTAAATTACTCTTAAAAATTACGAATAAATTACCATGACAAATAAAAACATTTTAAATTTCAAATTAGTATTTATAACCGAATTTATATTCTGTATGAACATATATTAAAAACACATTAATTATTAAAGTTGAGTGAGACATATTTCATTTTCCTTTAAATAAAATAAGCTAACCGTCTTAATCACCTCCAAGTGGGTTCTAATAGATTCCATTTCGACCCAAATATGACTTAAGACAAATTATAATCATCCAATTGTATTATGAAAAGTATTAGGATAATTTTATAATATTATATCTATCCTTAATTACCCGATTTACCTTTTACTAGTGTAAATAAAATTTACCGTTGTTAATATTCATAAAGCCCAAAAATAAAAAGTAGTATATTATTATAATTTGGACCAATTGATTCCAAATACGGAATCCATTTTCCCAAATTTAATACAGAGAAGTTGCAGAATTAAATTAAAATTAATCCCGTTGTCGAAAGAAATAGGGTTTTTTTTAAAACATTGCAAAAGATTGATTTTATTTATCCTACGAATTCAATGTAAAATCAAGGCTAATGACATACATTATATTAAATTGAAAAAATATATTCTATTTATACTTTAAAACCATTAAATATTATAATTTAACTATATAAACTAATACGATTAAAAAAGTTGTTTTTAATTAAAATATAGTGTGTTTTTACTATTCATTAAAATAAGAAAGTTATCGGAAAAATATCAAAACATTATCCAATGTAAATTTTTATATCCTGATTCAAAAGAAGAATTTTATTTTGTCAAATTAAACTTATAAACATGTCAAAGACTATTTTTATTTGTGGGTGAGCCATCAAGAGGCGGTAAAACTGCATTTTTTGAAAAATACTTATTTTACCGGAAAAATATATTTTGTTCTTATACCATCTTCTAGAAAATGTGTAAGATGAATAATAATGTTATAAAATTCAAAAATTAGTTAATACTATTCATAAAGGCTAGTTCATAATAATATTATAATAATATATCGTTTTTTAATATAACTCGATATTGCGTACAACACACGCTATCGAGTAAGGTCGTGATTACGTGTAATGCAAGCCATGTCAGGGTTGCGTGTTGTGAAAGAATCCTTAGTTGTTTTGCATAACAAAATCCAACCATATTTCATTTATACATTGAATATATATATATATATATACACACTCATTGTTGCGTAGAATGACTATTATAAAACGAACTTGAAATTGCGTGTAACACGATCCAAGAATAGTGTTGCGTATACTGCAAGCTAATACGGTGTTGCGTATAGTACAAGCTAAAATTTGTTTGGTGTATAATATAATACATCAATGAAATTAAAAGTATATTTTTCATAAAATCTCGGGGTGTTAAAATAAATACATAATAGGAGTAAAAAATTTATATTAGCAACAACTATCCATCCAATACATTGAAATTTATCTGAAAACACTTAGCTAAACCAAAATACATTTCACAATTATGATATCTTATAGAATTCAAAATTATGGAATAAGTTGTCACTCAAAATTTTATAATCACAATTAAAATTAATATTCTACAAAAAAATTGGGTGAGAAGGGTTGAGTAACACAATACATAGTATATTTTCCCCAAATCACTATAAAAAATTCCTTTGTTAAAATTTATTGAAAATCATAAAATGGATGGACATTGGGGAAATAATAAATAACATTTATAATGATATCTCAAGAAGTTATTTCAAAAAATTGATAAGTAAATATTAACATGAAAATAATGTTTTTTAAAATAAAAAAGATATTGTAATCCATTATTCAATTTAATTATTACAAATACATATTATTAATTATTAATATTAGACATATAAATCAATTTAAATATTACCCAAAAAATTTATGATTTTCAATACCTTTGTTTTAAATCATATTTCTACTACCTTTCATTTATGTACAATAACGTCCCACCCCGTGTTCCACACACTAGTGGCATGATCCATTTTACTATGTGACCTCGGGTGAGCCTCTATGTATTCAAGAGGATTTCTACTACTAGTGAGGGTCTAATATTATTCATGGGGAGCATTTAAATTATTTGGTAAAGAATACCAAAATCATAAATTAATAAACAATAGCCAATTATATAACAAGTTCATAGAAAATATTTGTATCACAAGATTCCCAAATAGTGAAATACAATATCAATATAAAACAATAGATATTCCATGTTATAATATGTTCCAAGTGTCAAAATGTAAACCTAAAACTGAAGACATTATCAAATTTTTTGTGGTTCCCAATCTAAATTTGGTTCCCTCATCTAATAACCATCCCAAATTCTCCATATAACACAATCCATTTTTCTGTATCTTGTCTTGAAGATAAGATAAATACTTAGTTACTAATCAGGTTTCCCATGTACGGTGGGAGTAAAAATTAGTAGGGAATCCACAAAAGAATCTCAATATATATCACATAATGATGAATTTTATACCATTATATAATGAATACATTAAGTCTGTAATGTTTATAGTTTATACTTACTGTAATATAATTTATTTAACCACATAATAATCAGGGTCCTAAGGACACCTGATCTTTCTATACCTGCTTCAACCCAAGCTGATGAATGAATAATCTCTAAATGAAATCACATGACTAAATTTCCTGGTTAAAATTAATTATCAAAATTCAAAAAATAATTCCATATTTACCATTTATCATTTCAATTGACACTATGAGATTTTTAGGTCACAAACTACATATGATTATCACATGTGGAAACCATTGTTACCATTCATCATTACATATCACCGGATGGGAACGTGATGCATCATACTATATCCCATGAACTAATTTCACATATGATTTCCATTGTTACCATTCTTTAATTCATTTCACACAATGGGATTTTATACAAAATAATTTATCACATACATGATTATCAAACATGAATTTTATTTTTACCATTAATTATATGTTATCACACTATGGGATTTTGACACAGTTGAAAATATTGCATACCGGTTTACCCCATTTTAATTTTGTTGTCACCATTCATCACCTCAATTCACAGTATTCCCTTAATTTATAAAACTATTAGTTATCCTAAACAATTCCATTAGTTAATTCCAATATTGTCTTATCACATTAGTAACATCATTTAATTTATCAATTAATTAATAACATATATTCCATAATGTTATCAAAAAATAACTATCCAACTAAAGAAAATTAATTCCTTCAAAAATGAATTTATCACAAAAATTTCATTATTTAATTCAACAAATAACCAATCACATAAAAAGATTAATTAATTAAATAATTAATTAATCATAAAAAAGCTATTAGTTAACTCAATAATTAACTACTCACATCTATATCATTATTTAATTATACATTTAATTAGTCACATCAATTCCATTAGTTAATTAATCAATTAACTAATCATATTATTAACATTAATTATTTCAACAATTAATTAACCACATCAATTCAATTTTATAATTCTATAAATAAATAATCAAATCTATAATATTAATTAATTCATAAATTAATTAATCACATCAAATACTTTTGTTAATCCAATAATTTACTAATAAAACTAGTAACATTAATTAATCGAACAAATAATTAATTGTATCAAATTCATTTGTTAAATTAAAATTTCACTACTCGCGTATATAAAACTAATAAATTAAATTATTAATTTATCACATCAATTCCATTTATGAACTCAACAATTAACAAAAAACATCAATATCATTAATTAATTCAATAACTAATTAACCACATCAATTCCCACAGTCAATTCAATAATTAAATATTCCAAAACAAATCACAATATTCCATAATTAATTAACCAATTATTTATCTAATTCACAATCCCAATATTACATAATAAATTTGACAATTAATTATCGAATTTATAGTAACAATAATGCATAATTCATTCACAAATTAAGAATCCAATTCAAAATCATAACATTACATCCCATAATTAATTCACCAATTAATTGATCCAGTTCATCATTCGTAACAATACGTCAATTAATTTATTCACCATTTAATTAATCCAAATCAGAAATCATAACAAGACATGTATTAATTAAATCACCAATTCACTAATCTAATCATATTTATTAACTAATTCCCATATTTTTTAATCACATTGAGTTCCTTCTATTAATTTACTAATTTGTTGTTTATGGAAATTCCATTAATTAATTCAACATCTATTAAATCACATTTAATTCCTTTCATTCATTCACCGACCAACTGTTCATGTTAATTCCATTAATTAATTCCACAACTAATTAATCATTTATAGCCTATTAATTAATTTTATAATTATTTAATTATCTCAATAATATTTTTATAAATGAAAAAAACTAAAATAATTTATCAATCACTTAATTATTCATATTCATGAATTTCAATAACAAAAATTATTAAATCAATAATTAATTGCTCAATTTAAATAACCACAATCCCTATATAATTCATTCTATAATTAATTTTTTAAAACCATCATTTTTGTAGTCGTAGCAATTCCCTTAAGTAAAGACCTTAAATAATTAATCAAGTTCTATAATCAAAATACAATATTATTAATTTATCATTTAATTATTGAATTTACAATCATAATCATTGCAATGATTATAAATCCCTCCCATTTAATTAATTAAATAAACTTATTTATAGTATCTAAGAAACTAAATTCTTAATATTATAATAATAGTCTTACAATTACATACATGTAATTGAAATAATAATTTTTGGATTTTAATTATAGACCACCTACCTCAAAATTGAATAATAATGATCACCAACTTATTTTCCTATCTAACATCTCAAACCTGTATGCCACTCAAAATGGTGCTCCGAGCCTGGATTGTCAAAAAGCCACCAGCACATCTCCAAAAATACCCGAGGCTGCGGAATAGCAGCAAGGGCCTAGGTGAGTCAATGGAGAGACTGTTCCCTCATTACTAGAGTATCACATCAGAAGTCAAATATATGCAATAGTTGAAACATAATAAACAGCAGGAAACTGAGAGTGTGGAAAGAAGAATTGTATATCAATATCTAGAAGTGTATCATACACAAAAATGATTCAGATGGTATAAGAATCTAGAAAGCATCCAGAATATCACAAGCCAATACAATAAATGTATCCTAAATACGGAAAACAGACTAAAAAGGTATCCCAGCATCGCAAGCCTCAGTTTGGTCCTATGCACCCCTACTCCGAAGAAAAAATCAACCAACTATACTTGGGAACATTCCCCAATCATCTTCTACCACCATATTATCTATTTGGGTCCATATGATTTCCTAAATAGAGTGTGAGATAAACACCCCAGTAGGGAACCACCCAGGACTATACATTTCTAACATAAATTATTCAAAAGTGCAGAAAGTGAAAGCAACTAGTACGTAAGTGTGTATGCCCATTGAATAAGTCTATTGTATCATGTAAAACTGATCATATCTCAAGGGTACCTACAAAATAATTTCACCTTCTATCAATGAAATTGTAACAAGGTAAAAAAAAGTCACACGACCACGCCATACATCCATCTGTCCCATGAAGTCCACAACCTCACTGTCTAGTGAAATCTGAAATCCACAGCCACACCATATAATGAAAGTATTATCGCATTACTACACTGTAGTGTGAAGTAGAAAACCACAATGAAAGTATCCTAGGTGTTTTAATACAGTTCCATTCAAGTGATAACATCTAGACCATAATGGGATAGATCCAAGGAGCATGTCCATGAAATCCAATCAAGTTCCATGGGAATCCCTGGTGGAAACTCGTTTAGGAACCAGTTGTTGTCCTAGGAGAAAGTCAATATAAATTCAATAGCTGGTCCAAAGAGATCTCACTCAAGCAGGATCACTGGTGTAGCTTTTCTCAAGGTACCCCACAGAATCAAGACACATGGGATATGGTCTTCCCAAGGTGTCCAGTACCACATTCTAGATCCATGGAGAGTAGTCTGTGGCATCTATCAAACCATTCAATAAAGCCTTCAAGATTTTAAATTAAACAATCATAAACATTTGAGTTTTCCAACTCACATCAGCAAGCACAAGCCATGATTATACTCACAGATGCAAACCATTCATCATTTAAAAAGCATATGGTCTTACCATCCCATATAATCCATTTACAATCCATTCATCATTTACATATAAGTATACCCCCATATAAAAACATGTCATTCAAGACATGATATCAAAATATGTGAGTCATAACATGTTATTCAACATGTAAAGAGTATATACATCTCAAAACAAAGCTACTCAAGATATAAAGGCATCTAAGGGATTCCTCTAACTAGGAATGCACATGAAAACACCCCTCGAGGGTTTAAACATGACTAAACGAGCTATTCCCTGAAGACGCGTCCCTTGGGTGGCCTAGAAATGAGCAACGAGTGCCAAAAAAACTAAACTAAACCTATAGTCGTCATCACCAGGTCCCACTATAGCTACTAGATACTACTCACTAAAAAAAATAAGAAATCATCTGAAAGTCCGACGAAAAGAATTTTAGATGAACTCATGATAAACACTATGAAAATCCAAATGAATTGATAGACCACCTACCTCACAACAGTAGTAGAAATCTCATCCAGTATAATGTCCTTATTCTTCATGGTTTGGAAGAAATATGATTAATGGTTGATGAACGGAATATTAGTGCATATGATCCTAAAAAAATATCTCAGTCATTGTTCCATAGAATATAGAACAACTAAAAACGATTATAGGCCTTAACAATGTGGATCTTTAGAGATGGTATACAATCAAAATGGGTAAAAGAAGGAGAGTAGGGCTCAAAACCTGTATATGTAACCCCAAAGGTGAGATGTGGAGGGGCTTATGTTTGTGGAGGAGAAAGAAACATGGGTTTTAAAAAGAAATTTAAATATTAAATTTTAAATTCAATAACTCCCAGAAATGGTAACATGATTTACACACATAGTTTTCCAAACCATGCAAAAACCATTTGCACTGCTATGCCAAAGAGGGGAATATTACATTATTACCCTGCATGGTTTGACTAACCACATAGTAACATTGTAGAACATCTCTATCCATAACCTACAGTTATCATACCCCTCACACTATTTGGCCTAACCATGCGTAGGTTGTACACAAGCTGTTCACCAGACCATTTTCAGCACACAACTTGGTTCTGGCCTCCAAACAAGTCTCTCGATCCTCCAAAAAACTCATGATGTAGCTTCAAATTAACATAACGCCATTACCAGATATTTAATATAAATGGAAAATGATATGAACCTCATACAATAACTTGGATCCTTCATTCTTTCCCCCAATAGCTATTCATCCCCAAATTGATCTCGTAAAGGTGGTCAAGATTTGTCAGAGAACAACTCCTTCCACTAAGCACGTAGGTTGGCCCCCCCTCTCCCAAGTCTCATATGTTGAATGGTCATGGAGCCATATCACACATACTAGTGGAACTGACCGGGCTCAAATAACCATTATGCTCATTTCAATGATACGAATAAGATGCTCCTCAATGGACACATCAAACTGCATCTCAACCTCCTTAGGCAGAAAATCATGTGATAATTCTGATTGATATCGATGTAGTTGAGATAAATGGAAGACATCATGCATCTCTCAGTACCTTTGATGTAAATGAAACTGATAGGAATGTGAATTGAATCTCTCCAGAATCTCGAACGGCCTAACATATCTCAGTGAAGCTTTACCATGTTCCGGGATCTGTCAATGTCCCAACCTCGTTGAAACACACAACAAAACATGATCCCAATCATCAAAATCTAGAGGACGTCAAAAGCGATCGTCGAATGAATTTTGATGAGATTATGCAGTATCCATATGCTTCTGAATCAGCTGGACCTTCTCTAAAGTATCCTACACATAACACGGTCCCAGAGAAGCTACTTCTTCTACCTCTAACTAGAATACGGGAGAACGACCTGACCTTCCATGTAAATCCTCATATGGTTACGTCTGTAGTGTTTCCTGATAACTATTTTTATTGGAGAACAAACTAGGGGATTTTTCCTCTCCCAAGAGACCCCAAAAATCTAGGATGCATACTCGAAGCATGTCCTCTAGAACTTGTATTATAAAATCTAAGTAGACATCAGTTCGAGGGTGGTATGTTATGCTCAGAAGAACCTATCTACACAGTGCCCTCTAGAAACTCTTCCAGAAATGAGAATTAAAGCCAGAGTCCATATATGAAATGATAGTGCACAAGAACCCATAATTTCGTACCACCTCTAAGATGTACAACTTTCCAAGATCATCCACACTAAAGGTCTCCTTGATCATCAAGTAATGTGAGACCTTTGTAATCCTATCAATGAAAACCCACACATCATTGATTCCTCAAGGAGACCTCGATAAACTAGTCACAAAATCCATCACGACATCATCTCATTTCCACATTGGGATATAGAAGTGCTGTAAAATCCACAATGGTTACTGATGATCCTCCTTCACTAGCGGACAGGTGGATCAACTAGTAAAAAAACCTAAAAACTCTCTCATCATTCTTGGCCACCAGTATTGACATCTCAGCTCACGAAACATCATGGTATCCCTGAGATGAACAGGTAATGCTGAATCATGAAGCTCCCACATCAACTCCTTAAATATATCCACTTGAACCCATACACATCCATGGATACAATGGATCTCATCATTTCCTACCATCCAACATGGACGAGTTTCCTCACCTGCCACACCATCTCGTTGAAATATGTCTTCTGAATCTGATAGCTGCCTCATCCTAACTCCGTTTAGTAGGGTAGAGGTAACAGCTAATGATGAATGAAATGAATTCCCTTATGTATCATGCACCTCTAGCTACATCTCATAAGACGACACCATATGATTCCACTCGATATTGGCCAATTGCAATGCCTATATCTGAGAATTACTTCTTGGTGCATTGGATAATGCATTTCCCTTACCAGATGAGTAGGAATTCTCGATGTCAAAGTATTGTAGGTACTCCACCCAGATTCACAATTTCAAATTCATATCATGTTGCGTAATGATATACTTGAGACATTTGTTTTATATGAACACCACAAAATACACTCCCAATAAATAATGTCACTAACAGTGAAACACATAAAAAAATATAGATGACTCGAGATCATTCATTGGGTAATTACATTTGTGAGACCTCATCATCTAAGACCCACATGGAACTACTTGATCTCCATACATCAACACATCCATTAACCCAATACATTAAGCTTCACTATAAACCATGAAACTAAGGCCCTTCTCTGGTAGTATTATGACTTTTTCAAATGTCAACCTCTCTTTTAGCTTCTGAAAGTCTTTATCACAAGATTATGACCACAAAAACTAGACACACTTCTTAGTCAAGCATGGCTATAACACTGCTAAGCATGAGAAGTTCTATATAAAAATCCGGCAGTAGGCTACTAATCTAAAGAATCCTTGTAAGTAAACAACATTCTTAGGTTGTTTCTAGGAAACTATAGATATCACCTTCTCTTAGAACATTGACACTCCTTACACCAAGATAATGAGACCCTTTTCGTGAATATGATCTATCCCAATATGGAACATTGTGAGCCTAACATATAACTGATGCTCTCTCAGTGTATTCAAAATAATCTCAAGATGGTTGGCATGGTCATGTTGATTGAGAGAATACCCCAAGATATCTTCCATGAAATGAAACCAAAAAAGAATCCATTTATGGATGGAGAAATCGGTTCGTCAAATCCATTAAAACTGATGGCATGTTATTGAGACCTACCGACATAACCAGATACTCGTATAACCCATACCTACTATGAAAGTCTACATGGGGTATGTTTGTAAGTCATACACACACATGGTGATATCTTGACCTCAAATTTATCTTCTAGAACACTCTTTATCCCCGAAACTGATCAAATTGGTCATCTATATGTGGAAAAGGATCTTGGTTATTAACCGAAAATGGGTTCTATTTCCAATAATCCCTGTATAGCATAAAATTTTTGTATTCCTTTTTCACAAAAAGGACCGGAGATCTCGATGGGGAAGTACTGGGTCTGATATACCCACTTGCATCTAAATCATCTAACTACCTATTGAGCTCCTACAACCCCATCATTTCTATCCTTTACAGAGGAATAGATACTGGTGTAGCTCTTGGAACTAGCTCGATGGCGAACTCCACCCCTCTATCGGGAGTTAAACCATCAAATTAATCTGGAAATAAATCCCATAAGTTCTCAACCACTGGAGAAAAGTGCACCATCCCAACTCCCTGATCATCAAAAAACAATCAATAAATATGGGTTCTCATTCCGGTAAGTTAATGATTCTCAAGTCCAGCTCCACTGGCCTAGAAATCACATTCATCCATGTGAATAAATACTTCACCTTCTACTGATGTTGAAGTCATACTACAATGACATAAGTCACCATACACTCAATAAGCCATGAGCCAGTCCACTATAAGAATGACGTCAAACATTGTCATTATGAGGATATAGAAACTACATTAGAAGTGTCACCCATCAACATTGAGGGGACACTCCATAACATAGTGTTCCTCGCCCATTTTAACACTCAATAGTGTTTCTAGTGTCAAAACACCCACATGAAGAAAAACTACATCACTAAATGTTTTTACCAATGGTGAAAAGAAAACATTGTGAGAGGAACCTATTACGAAAACAGAAGATGCAATTGTATATGATTCTAAGATTGTTTCTCTCACTATAGATGGTCTAGGATCTTGCTTTTACTGGGTCTGTTTCACTACATACGTTGGGATTCTACCACGTCCCAGTCCCCCTCCCTATATACCCTGAGATGATCTACCCTATATTCTCTGAGAACTCGGTGTCTGGATACTCTGTCCTTGAACACCACTACACTAGCATGATAGGGTTTCACTTCTCTAGTTACAAGCAAAATACGTAGTTGAAGACCAAGATCCGGATCCTGACTTCTGAGCAATCCACTACCACTCATAGCTGGTAGGAATATACTATAATACTTCTGCATGTTCCCCATCATACCGCAATCTCGACCATCAAATAGGTCAAAATGACCATAATTTTTCATGTGGATCATCCTATAACACTTGAAAAAAACACAAAGCTGGTTGCACCAATATCTTGACTGGAACTCCCATCATGGGAAGCCTTGAAACTACACTTCCTGCTAGAAGTTGTTGATCCATTAGGGCGAGAAATAGCCCTGAAATTTTTTGTACCCCCAGCATCCCTCAGGATCCATTCTGTAATCTGCTCCTGATTGGTAGTCTCTGTGAAAGAAGGAAATCTAAACATGTTGACCTGAGATCATGATTGCATGTTTGAGTCCATTTTCCATGTGCCTCTCCCTCAACAACTCATCATTAAGATACATTAGTTAATAATATTGCTACTGTATCATGCGTTCCAATTATTACATAACTGTCATCACACCCTGCTGTAGACACATGAAATCAGTATCCCTCTTTTCTCGTTGAGCCTCGGGTTTAAAGTAGTCATAGTAACAGTTTTGGAATTCATCCCATCCCACATTCTACAACCCATCACCATAGTTCAAAACATCGCAACAGTCCCTTGTCGCTTCACATAGAATTTAAGTCATGAGTTTGACCATCTACTCTAGAGGCATCATTAGATGACCATCAATTACTAATGTCGTCTCTAGCTATAGTACCTCAGCATGTGGTCCTCCATCCCCTCAAAACATATGGTGACTCACCTGCTGATACACCCATGTTAGTTTATACATAGTCATGGATAGTTGTGGCGCTTCCTGAGAAGACTACATATAACGAACCAAATGCTCAGGGAGTTGTGCCTCAGCCCCTGTGTCTAGAACATCCACAATTGACACAGTTGGAACTATTAGTGGATCAAACAGTAGCTTGTGGACCATAATCTCTACTGTATGATAATCCCCACCATCACGACATTCCACTGGAGGTTGTCATTGTGGCATGACAATCGAGTTGAAAATACATGCCTCCAAAAAGAATATCGTCACATAATAAATCTGACATGTGTTGGACATGTCGAAACCTTCATAGAAACTGAGTCAAACCCACAACCTACTCCTAATGCCAAGACTCTATTAAGAACAACAACTGATCCATTAGAATAGATACAACTTGACCATCCAATATCCTATTCTATGTGAAGTCTCTATTCAGAATTTCATGATTCAATTTCCATTCACATTCAGTTATTTATAAAATTTTACCATTGTTTTACCAATTTATGAATACATGTGGGCCCACAAAACCTCATGAACCCATAACATGGCTCCCATTCAAACGATACATATCATGTTCATTTAATATTTACATTTCGCTGGTGTGTCATTTAAAAATTTATAAGGCACCATACTCCTTATGGATTGAAATATGACATCACACCATTATAAAGTACATCCAACTAACACAATAGCAAGTCAAACTATCACATCAACCTGAAATATCTAAGGTATCCTAAATGGAGTGACATAATGCAAGGAATTTGATTCTATAATGTGTATATATGATGTATGAGATTTAATACACTCATCTCACCAGGTTCAAACTAAAATATTACCCACAATTGCGTTAATAGTAATAGTAGAATTCATTTGGGTCACCCAAAATTGAAATCAAATCAACTATAATTTCAAAATCAAGTAAATCGAAACTCATTT
Source organism: Viscum album (assembly GCA_963277665.1). Classification (NCBI taxonomy): domain Eukaryota; kingdom Viridiplantae; phylum Streptophyta; class Magnoliopsida; order Santalales; family Viscaceae; genus Viscum; species Viscum album. Next base: position 60,900,289 of record OY728165.1, on the reverse strand, counting down.
CCATGAAATTTTTCTTTCCCTTATACATATGGTAGCTACTCCAGTGAAGAGTTTATTTCCAAAATCAATTTCCTTCATATACGTACCTATTGTCTCCAAATAGTAAGTCATACCAGAAAAGAAAAACTACTCTTATATACCTTTGTATAATCATGAGCTTGGATGCCACCCGAAATGGTGCTCCAAGCCTGGTGGGACCGAAGACTTCCAGCGCATATCCCCAAAAGCCAGAGGCTACCGACTAGCTGTGTGGGACTAGCGAGTCATTGGGGAGACAATGCTCACATTACAGGAGTATCACAGTAGAAGTCAAATATAATCAATAACGCAAGAGAAATAAACAAAAAACAAATGAATGTTAGACAAGTAGAAATGTACATCAATTACCAGAAGTGTCTCATATACAAAAATGATGTAGATGGTACGAGTATCTAGAATGAATATAGAATAGTGCATCGAAATACAATACAAGTATCCTAAAAAGAACAAAACACCAAAAAGTTATCCCTACATAACAAGTATCAGCATGGCCCAATGAACCCCTGATCCAAAGTCAAAATCAAATTATTATACATGGGCACTTTCACCTATCATCAGCTACAACCATATAATATATTTTGGTCCCCAATGAGGACTAAATAGGGTGTGAGAGAAAAATATCGAAGGTCACCCCCATTTCAATACAATTCTAACATCAATTCTGCAAAAGTGCTATCATGTGTAAACCACGAATGAGTAAGTGTGTAATACCATGGAATAAGTCTACTATATCATGTAAAACATAATAGCCCTCAAGGATACCTGAAAAAAGTGAGTCATAACCTATCAAGGCATCTACAAACATGAAAAGTATCAATTCAGTCAAACATTCCTCACACCCATCTATATCACGAAATCTATACCCACACAGTATAGTGATGTATGTAATCCAAGGCCCCACTATATAATGAAAGTAGAATCACACAGCCACATCGTATTGTAAAGTAGGAGACCTTAATGGCTGGATCCATGGTGTCCGATGACCAGTGAATCCCAATGATAATATCTAGACCACTGATTTCCTGATTTGAGGAGCATTTCCATGGAATCCCATCATGTCCCATGGGCATCCATAGTGGAAACTCATTTTGTCACTAGTTGGGGTCTAAGGAGAAATTCAATAGCAAGACCAACATGAGCGCAAGAATACTAGATCCACAATTTAGCAATACCCAAGGAATCCCACTCAATCAAGACCCAATGGGAAGGTAATACCTAAGGTATCAACTATCTCATTGTAGATCAATAGAGATCAGTCCATGGAATCTATCAAACTAATAAATCAAGCATTGAATATAATCATTCTAGGAAATGTTAGTATAACAACTCACATCAAAAATCACAATCCATGAGTATTCCCAATCCTGAAAACCATTTATCATTTACCATTAATAATGGGCTACCCTCCCATATAATCCATTTACATACCATTAATCATTTAAAAAAATATACACCCACCCATATAAACAGTTTTCATTCAATCCATGATATCAAATTAGACAAGGAATAACATGATATTAAACATACATGGATGTAGTGCATCTCCTAACCAATCTACTAAATATATCAAGGCATCTAAGAGAATCCTTTAACATGGAAAGCACAATAACACACCTATTGGTGGGTTTAAATCTTTATAAACAAGCTATTCCATTATGTTGCACCCCTCAGGTGGCCTTGAAGTTAGAAACGGGTTCCAATGCACCTAAACAGAACCCATGGTCATCCTCATTAGGTCCAACTACATATATTAAATTCTAATCACCCAAAAATTAGAACTCGCTAGAATGTCTGACATAAATCATTTGGACAAACTCCTAATAAACAACAATAAAATCCGAAAGAAATTATATACCACCTATATCACCTCAGCAGTAGACATCTCATCCAGTATTGTGTCCCAATTAATCCTGGTTTGGATGAAATCTGATTACCGGATGAAGACCAAAATATTAAGGAATATAAGACTAAATCCAAATAGCACAATCGTTGTTCTGGAGAATTAATAATGACTAAAATGGAATGTAGGCTTAACCAATGTAGATTTGTATAGACGATCAATGATCAAAATGGATAACAGATGGAGAGTCGGGCTCAAATCCTATCTAATGCGCCATAATGGAGAGCTACGGAAGGGGTTCTATGTGTGAAGAATAAAACCACTTTGGATTTAGAAATTTAAAATAATAAAAACACACAGCAAGGGTCGCATGGTTTACCCGCATGATTTTCCTAACTGTATAGAAACTGTGCACACTTATCTGCCTAAGAGATGCACTTATCATGGTTTCCCCACCAGGTTTGACTAACCGTGATCTTACTGTATTGAACCTCTCAGTCCAAAACTGTAGTATTTTGACCCATTTCATAGTTTTTATTAACCTTGCAATGGTTGTGCACAAACCTTGAACTAGACATTTTTCATCCAAAAACATGGTTTTTGCCTCCGAACAAGCATTAGACACCTCCAAAACACCCATGATCAGGCTAAAAATTCACATATGTCCCTAAAAATTCCATTAAAATGAAAATAAAAGGATATGTTCCTTGTATGAAAACATGGGTTCTTACACCCTAAATGGATGTGTATCAATCAAGAATGCGACTAATAAAACTATTTAGAAACAAGTAATAAGTTAAAAATTAATTGAATCAAGAACTAAAAACATAGATGTAGATCTAAAAATGATAGAAAAAATACATCACTCTGTTATCCATAATTAGAATAATGATAAGGAGAGAGACCTATGTGTGTAGAAAACACTTATTCAAGGAGTAAAACATCTTCAATCTTCCCATCAAATTGCCATAGGGAGTGTTTGGAAGCCCTATGAATACATCCCAAAACCTAAAAAATGATATTAAGAGGTTATGTTTCAGTTGGGTTTTATTTTGGCTTAATATGGGGTGTTTACTTTTTTTATATTCTATATTTTATATTATTTAAAAATGAGAGTAAGTTATTTTGTTAGAGGCACATGGTTTTTGAAACCATGTCGATCTTTTTTGGGGATTCATGTTACTCATTTTATGGTTTAAATTTTGAAAATAATTGTGAGAGATACGTGAATCCCCTTTTCATGGCATAACATGGCGGTCTAGACCAGGGCACATGATTTGTAAAAACTGTGTTCTAATTGTGCAGTTTCCCACATCCTTAAAAATTATCCATTTTTAACTAAACACACCACAATGAAAAAGAAAAAAAATACTCAACACATATCAATATATATTCATGTAAATGAGATCGTGACATCTCTAGAAAAGTATTGTATCTTAAAATCTCCCCAATTTTCAACATCATTTCCTTGATATGTTTTCATAGGCGTCACTAAGATTTCAAATCAAAATGATTGGGCCACTAATCCATAATAGCATCTTATCTCTTCAATTTTACCAGTGAAGACACCCATGTTTTCACAATAAACTTTGTATTGGAATGGTATGTATCCAAAAATCATTCTCATTGTAATCCAACACACATATCAGATGCCTCTCAAAGGAAACATCAATTTTAATCTCAAATTCTAAAATATACCATATGTTTTTTCTCATCTCACATTTCCAGAGATCTAATATAAATCCATCCCTAATCAAAACTCATCATTTACATCAAAATTTTCAACAATAGACAAACATACCCATCTAAAATTACCTTGTGGTCGTTCCCTTAGTAATATAAACATGCCCCATGCAGGTTCCTCATTGGCATTCTGTTTCCACAACTTCTATCCCACAATGTAGCTCCACCGACCCTACAATAAAACAACAATCCCCACATTCTAAACAACGTTAAAAATATATTTTATGGAAATAAACCACCATTATCCATTCATAAATCAAACATAAATCCCAAAAACATAGACATTCCCCTTTTCAATTTAATAGAAAAGAAAAACAACAACCACCGCTACATGTTCTCAGCATTCTAGTTTGGAATCTATGGTATTCATCGAGCTCTAGTATATCATAATAAATTCATCCATAAATTTTACTGGTGTAACTCCCACCATAAATATACACATATACCACTTAATAATTATGGTATTTAAGAGGACCCCTATCCAAAAAAACACATTTAGGTAGCAAGGTGTTAATCCAAAGTATTCTCAGCATACCAAGTTTTATTAAAAGGTAGTGGGAATGATTTAAACTAATTGAAAAGTATGATAAGCAGTCATATTTAAAAAAAATCATCCATCACTAATGTTACATCCATATATAGAAACAAAAAAATCAATAACAAGTGTTTTTTTCACAAATTTGAAAACATGTTCAAAACACAGGTACTAACACTGTCATTGTCCATCATAACTATTGGTTGGGGTTAAAAATGTGTAAATAATTATCATTTTTTATTATCTCATTAAACTCCCATTTTTTACATATTCAATCAATTTATGATTTTCAATTCAAATTATGCATCTTTTTATTTTCAATTTGACAGGAAAGGAAAATTATTTGATGTTCAAAAACATTCCCAAAACCCATTTACTCGTGTGTTCCTAAAAATGATGCATGCCACTGTAATCCTTAGCCCCAATAATGATTCATGTATACTCAAATATAAATCCATATTGGGACATTAGTCAATATCAACAATAACTGAAACAATAATCACATCAAAAATAATGTTTTACACCCACTGTGAAATATCATTAAACTGTAAAAGAAATTACCAATAACAACATCCCACTAATAGTACTTGTGTTCCCCCCATACTGGGGGTAGCTACTCCAAAAAATCATCTCCTAAATAAGGATTTATACTTCCTAGAGTCTTATATAGTTTTACCAAAGTTTAAGATAAGAAAATGAAGAAACCACTTATAATACCACCTTGAAACATCCAAACATGGGTGACACATATTATTGCACCGAGCTGGTTGTCTATAGTAACTCAGGTGCATCTCCCAGTCTGCCAGAGGTAGCGAACATTTAGCGAGGTTCAGATATAGATCATGGGTAGAATATACACTCTATATCAAAGTATCACAATAGTGTATCTGAATGGACAATTTAAAATGATATAACTATTACCATAAAAATAAAATTATCACAAGATAACCAAAACTAGGAAATACAATATCAAAACTGAATAGTATATATTCCATGTATGAGTACTGTAAATTTTTGAAAATGAAAACCCAAAAGTAATGATATAGATTTCTCAAAATCATGTTTTGAACCACGTCTACTTATTTCACAAAAGATTCATCCCAAAATATCCATCTAACACATGTTATTTTCCATTATCCTATCATTTGATCATCAAATCTATTTAGGTATTGATATGAGAACATGTGTTGTTTGTATGTAAAACCTAGTAGTCCACATCCAATAGAGTCTAAAACAGTATCAAGTCAATAACATGAGAATGTGGGTTTACAAAGAATAAAATTAAAAAATTACACAATTTACAGTTATTCAAATATTTAGTATTTAACTACATAACACACTGTTTTTGAAGGACACCTAAACTGTCAATACTTTCTTCATCTTGTATCGAGGTCTAAAATTTCCCCATGGTATATCATGTTACTCAATTAAAATGTTAACATTAATTATCAAATTCCAAAAATGAATTCCATTATTTCCATTCGTCACTTAAATTCATGATATGTTATTTTGATGCAGTCGACCATGTCTGAGACCCGATTATCACATGTGAATTCCCTTATGACAATTGTTCATTTGATATAACCCAATGAGATTTAGATATTGAAGAAGATTCAAAACACACAATTATCAGATAAGAATTTTATTATTACCATTCATAATTTCAATTCACACTATGATATTTAGATGTAGCAGACCCTATCTCACACACGATTATCACACATGAATTCAATTGTTAAAAAAATCACTTCTTATAACACTCTGGGTTTTAATGTGGTAGACTATATTCCACACATGTTACACCATATTAATTCCATTATTACAATTCATCACATCAATTTACAATATTCTATTACTAAATTCAATAATTAATTAACAAATAAAATTCAATTATATAATTCAATATTTAAAAAGTTACATGAGTAAAATTAATTAATTGGATAATTATTTAGTCAGGTAAATTGAATTAGTTAATCCATTAGTAAAATAATCACACAAATAACATTAATTAATTAAAAAATTAGTTAATCACATCATCCCCTTTATTTAATCAAACAATTATGTATTATATCAATAACATTAATAAATATAATAATTAAATAATCTCATCTTTCCATTTGTTATCTCAAAAATCAACTAATAACATCTGTAAAATTAATTAATTCAACAAATAATTAATAACATTAATCCCATTAGTTAATTAAAAAATTAAGTACTCGTATATATAACATTAATTTATTTTAAAATTAATTATACAGATCAATAACATTATAAAATTCAAAAAATAATTCATCATATAAGTATCATTAAGTAATTCAAAAATTTATTTATCACATCAATTAGATTTGTTAAACCCAAAAATATCTAATCAAATCAATAAATATTAATAATTCAACAGTTAATTTGTAACATAAATTTAATTAGTTAATTCAACAATTAATTATTCCCATCAATAATATTATATAAAGAAACTATTAATAAATCACATTAATTCCATTAGTTAAATAATCAATAAACTAATCAATCTTATAACATTAATTAAATCAATAATTAATTATTTATGAAAAGAAAATGTCAATATTCCATAAATAATTCAAAAAATATTTATCCAATTCACATTCCCAGTATCCCATTATTGATTTGATAATCAATTATCCAATTCATAGTACCCATATTCTATAATTAGCTCAAAAAATAATTATCAAATTAAAATTCATTAAATTACATCAATTAATTACGTCACCAATTATTAATCCAAATCAACAATGATAACATTACATCTATTAATTAATTCATCAATAATTTAACCCAAAACAATAGTCATAACATTTCATGAAATAATTAATTCAAAAAATAATTAATCTAAATCAATTCCATTGAGTAATTCAAAAAACAAGTTGTCACATTCTATCGCCTTAATTAATTCACTAATTAATTTTTCAAATCAATTCCATTAATTAATTAGAAAATAAGTTAATAACATTCTATCCCTTCAATAAATTCACCAATTAATTTTCCACCACATTTCATTATTTAATTTCAGTATTAATAAATCATCTCAATCCTATAGATTGATTCAAAAATTAATCAAACATCTACATGAATTTATAAATCTAAATAATATCAAAAAATTAACTTTTAAATTAATTATCCTTATTAAAAAATCAATACAATAGTTAATAATTGAATAATTAATTACTCAATTTCGTTAACCTGAATCTCATCATAATTAATTCAAAAAATAAATTTTACAAATCCATAACTTTAATAATACTATCAATTGTAATTATTTAAATAAATTATTTTCAACCATTTTCATCAAAATTGATATCAAAATATTTTTTCAACAATTATATTATCAATTCACAATCATAATTATTCAAAATTTCACATCTCTGACTCAATTAATTAAATCACCAAATTTGGTAAATCAATCCAATAAAATCATTTGTTAATAATATTATATAGATTTTACAATTATATCCATTTATTTGAAATATGGAAACTGGGATTTTAATTAAATACCATCTACAACAAAATTAACAAAGAACACTCAGTAATTGATATCCAAAAATTGAATCGGTTTAATAAAATACACAACGAAAAATGATATTTTAATCTAATTACTAAATCATCAATTAAAAAATCATGAACTAATAAACCCATAAATAGATCTTGAACCAGATTACGATAACAATACAACTTTTATCTATGAATATGAGTTGTATAAGGAGAGAAATATGTTAATGGGATGAAAACACACAACCAAGGAGGTGCAGATCTACAGTAAACCCTTGAATTATCTATGGTTGGTGGAGAGGAGAAAAAAATGTGCCTAAAAACATAAAAAATATTAGGAATAACTTATTTTATATTTGGTTTTGATTTTGGGTAAAACTAAAGGTGTGTGGGGGGGGTATTTTTTAATCATATTTTATGATTGATTAAAACATCGCGCATGGTTTTCTAGGTAATGGAACACAGTTATTCCAATCCATGTTCCGTAATCATGTGCCTATTTTTGGGTGGGGAGGAACCGTTTTCCCTGTATGGATAAATATTTATAAAACCATCTACAAGCTATTTTAATACCCTTTAAATATGATTACATATATTTATTTTCTAGGAAAATGGTTTTCCCAAACAGTGCCCTAACAATAAACTTTTCCACATCCTTTCAGATTTCTCAATTTTTACATAATTAAACCACAATGTAAAAAAAATTAAACAAAAAATATTAAACATTTCCTCTCATTGGTCATGCTACATCTCTAAAAAAATATTGTATCTTCTATGTACTATTTCAGAAAATAAGAAAAATGATGTTTATTGACTGAAACATTCAATAGTTTATAAGGAGGAGGGAAAATTGGGACCATCTAAGAAACTATGGAATAATATTATTAGTCACTAATAAGAAGGATTTTATAAATAATTCAGAAAATAATATTGGAATATATTATTAGTGATTAACAATACATAATTATTTCCAAAAGAAATCATTTTTTTATAAATTTTAGTATGAAACCGAAGCCAAAAATAATTAAATGATATGTATAATGAAATTTATGCATTATCCGTGGTAAAAAATCTATGTATTTTGGAATCCATTTCATAAATTGAAGAAATTAATTCATATTTTAGATATATAATTTATAAATCCTACCAAATGATCTTGAAAAAATTGTTTTGTTTCTAGGGATTTGTGTTTATGATATGAGATATAGAAATAATATCAATGATTTTAATATCATGTAATGATTTTTAATGTTTTGAAGAGAAAGAGTGATGAATTTTTATAAAATATATTGGGATTAAATAGATGATTTCAAATTTTTACAATATAATTTTGGTGAATTTAAACCATGGATAATGTTGGAGGACTATAAAATATTTTCTGAGTGATTGGAGGATTTTTGAGTGAATTGTGGAAGACTTAGAATAGTACATAGAAACGATCTAGTAGTAACATGATATTTTTTATATATTGTACTTTACTTCCTCTCATGGGGTAAATTAACATTGGGTTTTAATGTTTTATGTCATTTTTATTTTAATTTATGATATTTTTGTATGTTTTTTTATCTAATTTATATAAATAATCATTAATATAACTATAGAAAGATTTTTGACATCCCAAATTTTTTTTATGGAAATATTCATTAAATTTTCCTAAAAATAAAATGTGAATAAATATTGAGGAATTGAGAGATATAGTGATGGTTAATCATAAAAAAAGGTATCCTTTTCTTTGAATATGACACAGAGACATCAATATGAAGCTAACTATTAATTAGATAAGGGGTTTGATGGCTTAATGACTTAGATCAAAAAATATATTATGATTTTTTTCTATCATACATGTAGAATATGAATCAATTATTTAGTTCTTGCAAATACATTTATGGATAGGAATATTGTGTTGCAAGTTATAATAAATGGGGTTTTAATGATTTAGTTATTTTATTTCTGAAGGATATTTTTTTGTGATTATACATTAAATTATTACTCAATCTCCTTTTTTCATTTTTCATGGTCATTTTTGGTTTATTAAATAATATTCATCTAATTATAGTATTTGATTCTTTAATTATTCAACAATACTAGAAATATTTATTGAATTCTGTAATTATATGTTCTTCCTAATAATATATTTGTTAATTTAATTAATTTAATTCATCATATAAAATAGGAATTTGTTTATTAAATAAATATTGGAACAAATAATATTTTTGATCATATTTTAAAAAAAATATGACCCTTCATTTAGAATATTTTTATTTTAATATCTCAGGACCCATATTTATGTATAACTCATATGGTTTCTTTGATTTAAATTTCGTTTCATTATTTTAATTTTATATATTCTTATTGATTGTATTAAATTTTAAATTCTTGTTTCAGTTTTTGGATAATTCGTATATATTTTTTTAGACATAAAACATGATAAATATGACACTATTGATGGATTAATTTTTAATTTAGTTTAATTTAATAATTTAGACATGTTTCTAAAAAGTAATTCATGAGTCCTCATGGTTGATAAAAATAATTTGGAACCATTTTAAGGATTTTTTAATATTTTATTTTACATATTTTGTTAAGTAAATATATTTAATTTATTATCCCTTTGTTTTTGAATTTTTTTCCTATATGTATGTACAACGATCATTTTAATTGAATTTTAGGTTACATCATATAAATATATGGAAATTGGACTTGATAAAATATAACCAAAACAAGGAAAGAACTTCTTCAGAACAATGAGGATATTAAAGAAGAAATATTTTGAAGAGAACTCATTTAGATTTAAAAAAAATAAAGGTGTTTTACAAGTATCATTACGTACGTAATTGAGGTAGTGAACATTGATGAATAACTAAATTCATAGTTTTAATGTTTCAAAAAACATTCTCCCACATTTAAATTAAATTATATAATCAATTGTATAATTAGTGATATATTATTAAAATTTAAATCAGAAAATATTCCAAATTATTGTGTTAATTTTTGAACAAAATATTATCAAAACATTCGATCAGATATAAATAAAATACATAAAAATATTTTACCAAATCATAATATATTAATCTGTTTTTAGATATTATAAAATATTATAAATTTGAATGAATTTATATATTAAACAATAAATTTAATGAATTGTCATGAAAGTATATATATAATATAAATGAAATTTTATTAATAATTCAAAAAAATTACAACTAATTTATTTAATGAATTATGTTATCCATCAACACTATAGAAAAAAGAATATTAAATTAATATGATTATAGTGGAATAAAATGAATGGTTGTAAGGCATGTTTGAAAATATGTTCTACTGTATATCATTGGAAGCTCAATTTAATGGAGTTCACATGAAGGAATATAATGAATGTATTGATGTATAACTAGAATCATTGATGAAGAAAATTGATATGATGCTCAAAATGATTTTTACATTGTGTAATGTGCACTATAAATTTAATTTATATCAACTGTAAATTGGGAAAATAATTTTATATGATGTAAGATATAGAAATTCCAATGACGTAAACAAAGAGGTAGTGTTTAAGGGATCCATTAGTAATTAATTTACCAACACATTAAAGATATATTTGTTTATTAGTGGAAACCATAGGGATATTCATGATAAACATAAAGTATATAATGAGTAATCTAAACATTTAGGTATGATATATCAAAAATAATATATAAGAGATTAACATAAATGTTCATTAAAGGAATATACATTTAATACTAAATATATATGATATATAAATCTCTTTATGGGGTGGAAAAATTATAGAAGAATGTTTTAAAAAAGGTGGATATAATAGAGTTAAATGAAGAAAATAGTATAATAGAATATTGAATGTGGGATGAATTAGAAATATGTTTGAAATGATGTTAAATAATAATATCTTTCAATATATAAACCACCAAAACAATTACTTGAATGGAAAAATGAGAATTTAGTAGAAATGGAGTGTATTCATGGATATTTTTATAAAATATTATATATATTTCCATTATTTATGAATCTGGGAACATGCACACATATGAGTGTTTCCTGAAATATTTTTATCACATTAGGGGAAGGGTGAGGATATAGATAAAATACCTTTTATTGGAGAATTTTCAAATTTTCTATATTGGAGTTTACTAAATATTAAATGGTATATATATACATTTGTTTAATTGTATATATACTCCCATTATTGAATTTGGAAAATCATTTTTTTCTGAATCATTTATTAATCTGAACATCATGTCATACATAACATATAACTAATTAGGATTGTATTTAATGAAAACCATGAATGGTAATATTATTTTGGAGGACATGACCATAAAATTTCATTATGGAATTAATTATTATATATTAGTTGATTTGGGTAAATTTTACTTTATTGATTATTTTCATTCAATTTATATATTTGATAAGAATATAACCATTATAAATCAGAATTATTTTTGTAATAGTATGGTCTTTAACATGTTTTCAATATAGGGATCTATATATGAGAGTTATTGTTGATCATTTATAGTTGAAATTTTTATAAGTGCCTTAACAAATATGAAAAAGTGGTTTTGAGTGACAAAAACATGATGAAAATAGAGATTATTAAATCCATTAATGAAAGTAGAGAATGCATTATAATTTTCTAGAAGGAAAATTAGGATATAATATAATATAATAAAATAGAAAGTGTTTATAAAATCAATGATAATCTACTAAGATGTTGTTCAATCTAATAATTCATTACCTTTTATCTTTCCTCTTCACCAAATCATCAAAACCATTATACTTTTTATGAAATTATAAATGTATATGAAAAAAAAAACAAAACATAAAACCTAAAATATATGTAATATATTTTCACAACGCTCAATTATCAAATTAAGTAGAATAATCCTTGTAATTATCTTGATAAATTGGTGATCACTCATTCAACTAGAATCACCATAGTTATTAAAAATGAGTTGAATGTATGAAAATTTAAAATGTAATCCCACAATAAGTAATGATTTAGTATCTGATATATAAAAATAAAAAATTATTCTATTAAAATAGACATGAATCATGTAATTATTTTGATTTTATATCTTTCTTTTCTACATAATCACTTTTTTATTTTATATACAGATCATTAATTAAAGTTTTAAAAAATATCTTTGTAAATGTTTTCCCATAATATATATATTTACAATGAAACATGAACACCTAACTCTCAATATAACTTCTCTAACAATTATATCTTCTTTTAGAATTGGATTCCCAATTCCTATGCATAAATATGAAATAAAAATTTTAAATGTAAAGGATTAATTTTATATTTAACAATTTATTATCAATTTATAGACACGGTATCTGTCAAATAACTGTACACATTATTTGACATGATTTATGGGAATAAATATTGTGTAGGATTAACCCATAATTCAACTATGGTAGACTTTATCATAGATCATGGATTTTTTTAATCTTTACCATGGCATAGAAGATAATATGATGGAATTATTAACACATTCAGGGTAAAAAAATTCATTTCATCAAGTGAAAAAATATTTCTCCTTAAATTTCCCAAAACACCTCTCCATTTATATCATGGATTAATCATTTGTAGTGTGATCTCAAAATTTTTCAATACATGATATTCACATTATTTTTATGGAAAAATTAATATGATAAGATCATTGTTTGATGGGTCAAAATATTTTTTCATTATATAAATTCTTTTTTTATTTGACTTTAATTCCCCTATCCTGATGGATTACACCATAAATCATTATTTCAAGAAAAAGAGTATTTATACCACATAGTGGTGAGAACATGAAACCTCATGATATATTGATTATGGAATATAAATAATATCAAAAGGAATAAATCTAAAAAACCCTCAGAATAATCATAAACCATATAGTTTTCCCATTTGGTATGTTGTGATTTTTTAGTCTTCCCATGGGTTGTTTCATTATCACCATCAAAACAAAATTATCATAAATAATGTCATACAAGATCATAAAAAATAAATCAATGATATTTTTATATCTTCTAATAACATTTAACATTATATAACACATAAACATCAACTAAGACACCATAAATCAAAAGATATTGAATATAAATAAATAAATAGTTAATTTTATTAATATTTTGATTAAAAAATAAAACACTAAAACATCCACTTCACCATTCACATACCCCTATTAAATGATCACATATTAGGGTTTCTATACAACTTAAAAATATGATATCTCAATAATATCTTTTATTTTTTTCATAAAAATTTACCCCATTGGATTTCATTGACAATAATAAATTTTATTCAAATGGTAGATCTATAAATTTATTTCAACAGTTAAACATAAATTAATCTTTAATTTGAGAACTGAATCATCATTAAATCATCTTATGCTACATGAGTGCACACAATTTATTAAACATTAACATATAATGTTAATTCCCAATCATTTTATTAGGTTATGTCACATCTATATCATTCACAGTTTTTAATTTGAGAACTGAATCATCAATAATTTTATTAGGTTATGTCACATCTAAATTTTTCAAACATGTACATATATTTGATTCAAACCAAAAAAAATCATATTTTAATACTTTTAAAAATATTATATTAGTTAACACAATTCATTCTAAGTCACATGATTCACTAAATTAACCTATTAAAAACCCCCCAAAATATTTTCCTACTTCTGGGAAAACAATTATTTGAATTTATATTTTAATACACCACTTTTAATGTAAAAAAGACCAAAATAGGTAATTATATCAATATCCCTTACAATTCAATGTAATGAAGATGAGTTCCCAAAATAAATATCATTTTTCTAAATATATGCTTGAAAAGTGGATCACTGAACATTTCCATAATTTTATACATTATTAGAATAGACTCTGGAATCAATACACTTAACTCAAAAATATCATTGATAATGTAGAGTATGATATTGATTATTTTTAATTAACAATTTTGAATAAAAATTCATTGTAGTTCATTAATGATTTCTTATTCTCATTCCACAAGTAGTTATCATTTCATGTATTCTATATGAACATTATTTGAGATTTCATGTATATAAATTGGGATTTATTGAGCAAATTAGAAACATGTTAGACATTTTCTCTAATCAATTTTAATAAGTATTTATTATTTGTGAAGAAAAAATACACACCTTTATCTGAGAAAGAAAACTCTATATGAATTGTATTTTCAATAATCATCATTTCAATTATATTATTTACATAATATACACATAGGTTGATCCTTAATTTGTTTTCATATTTAAAATATTCATTTACCACAAATTTTAAGTATCTATGAATCATCATTGTGTCCTCAAGATGAGTTTATTATGGAAGACATTAAAATACAGCTGAAAATGTTAATATATACACAAGATTTTATCACAGAGCTGTAATGTAGAGAAATAAACATATAATTTTTTATATACCATGAATTAAAATAAATTCAATATTCATCATTTGATAACATGGATTCAACTAAAAGTAGTGTCGAAACATTATTATAATTCTCAATTATAAAAAATTTAAAATTTTCATAAGCTTATTTCAAATAAGATTGAAAAAACTTTTCTTTGAAAAGAAAACTTTTCAAAACATACTAAATATTTGAAATATTTAGGAATGTAAATTTTATGTTATATTTATATCGAAAGAACACATTTTATTTTTTTCAATTCCAATAATGATAATATTAACTACTCAATAATAATAATTAATTACACCTTTGTATATTCATTGAAATGTATATTTTTGTTAACTCTTCCCTTCCAGAAATGTAGCGACATCAATATTTTTTGTAACCTAGAATAAATGTATAATAGGGATTGTTTAAACCAACATAAAGAATGTGTTAACAAGAGAATATATACCTTATATACTATAGTCTATTATAATTGTGATTGATCAATGTAAAATTCCTCTGCTAACACTCCATTTAGGATAGATAGCATAATCATCATTTACAAAATAAAGGATAATCTTTTTTTCATAGAATAGAAGAACATGATGGAATCAAGCCTAAAACCAGTGTTAATGTGTCATAAAATAGAACTATATTAACATGTTAGTAATTTTTTTAGACAATTATTCCATCATTTCTTATCATTATTACATTTTCATTCAATATGTTATTGAACCCCACATTTTTAGATAACATAGTTATTTACCATATTTTTTTCCACTCTAATGTTTCATTATTTTTTATCTTATCTTACTCATTATTTATATTGTCTACCCACATTTATTCCTCAAAATTATCATTCTTGTATTTTAATTCATGCAAAGAACATAATGTGTTTTGTTTTATTATCTATAATAAATTATATTTTTATTTTTATTTCTATTATCGCTAATTAATAGAACCATAAATTCCCATCATTAGAGTCACATAACCAAATTAAATACATAATTGAAAATAAATAATTATTTCATATATTAAAATTGATATATAACTACTAAATTTGTCATATTATTTGAATAAACTTTTCAATGGAAATTTTTATTATTGAATTATACCTTTTAAACTATTTTAATTTGACTAGAAGGCCTTGAATGAGTGGAAGAGACCTATATCACCTTGATATATTCCCTATGATTCTTAAAACAAATCATGGGTAACACACTATTTTATTTATTAAATGGAGAAGGAGAGAAGGAAACAAATTTGTTGGGTAATGGACAAAATTATACTTAGTATGATTTTAATGACCCAAAACATTAAAGAAAAGTGATAATTTTATTTTTTATCATTGGGTAGGGGAATTTCTGAGAATTTATATATGGATTGTGATTCTGAGGGTTGGAAAATCTCAAAAATGTGTTTCTGAATGTTTTTAAAGATCTAATAATTCACAAATAGAGCATCTCATTTAGATTTAAACGTTAGATATATCAATTTTCATTCATTATTTATATTTTGGGTAATTGTTTTCCTGAAAATATTGATTTGTGTGGTTCATAGGAAAGAACATTGCTGGGGTAAAATTGTTAAATACCATACAGAAAATGTGGGATAGTTTCAGACATTTGTAATTGTTGATTTATACTATTGGAACATTTTTTGTTTAATTATGTGGTAAACCCATTAGGGTCTCCATGTGTGACATTTAAAACAAAATAATTGGTTGAAAGTTTATTAAACCATATGTTTAAACATTATGACTTCAAAAAACTATAAAAATGTGAAATTTCTAGAACAAACATTTTAAATTTAATTCCTGATCCGTCTCATTTCCTAGAATTTCAATCCATTATATCCTTAATGATTGATATTCCCTTATCCTCTTATATAGGTCTATATATTTTAGTGATTCATCATAGATTATTGAACGAAATCATCAATTAATGTAACTTAGTCTACTCATTCTTGATTAGTTATTATTATTTAGTTGTTCATATTTTTATTAAATTCCATAACGGAATAATATTTTTCATTTTCTCAAATATATTTTCTTTACTGTTAATATTTAGGTTCAACTATTTTTTTTATATTTTCACACATTTTAAGGGGTTTTATTACGTGTTCGTGTGATTTTTATAATTTCTTATACATGGCTCAATTTCAACCTAAGTTTGTTTGACTCATGGAAGATTCCCTTTTCAAATTTGATTATATACATTCTATGTAAATATAATAAACATTAACTTTAAACTTATTTATATATAATACCTTATGTAATTCAACATTGATGTTTGGAAAACTAAAAGGATCGTTTTTCAATATTAGTACTACTTATTTTGTATTCATTGATGGAATAATTAGTTTAATGAGATATGTAACATTAAATAAACCTCATGGGATGCCCCAGTTTATTGGGTATGAGAACCTATATTAGAAAATTAATTACCCACTTGTAATAGTGTTTCTCTATCTATTGAAATATTTTCATGCACAATAACAACATTTCTAAGAAATTAAATATGTTTAAATTTAATTACTTAATATCTCTCAAAAAAGTGACTATAACATTGTAGGCTCTTTTACCCTCTATGAAATTAGGGTTTTCATATCATGAACATGTCTTAAATTTCTAATCAAATGATCAAATATCTTATCTCATTTACTACTAGTTATTATCTTCATATTATAATTTATTATTTCTAAGCATTAAAAACATATTATTGTGTCATTAAAAAAATTGCAGTGAATTATTTTTTATTTAAATTGTAAAATATGTATCACCTCAGTGTATTAACATGGATTAATATTCTCACACTCTATATATACCCAATAAGAATATGAATACATTATTAATATGAATATTGATAAGGGGAAGGTAACTCTTGGATGTTTTGGATGATCTTCATTTGGTTATCTTCGATAATGTAGGATAAATTTTGGTTGATCCCATATTTCTTACAAAGATGTGTCTCTATATAATTTCTTCAGCTTATAGAATGTATAATTTCTAAAAATGAACCATGTAATCATTTTCCCAATATGTTTTCATTCGATAATTTTTTTCTTAATTTAGTTTTATTTCGATTTTTTAATACTATTATAATGGTTTATTTCATTATATATTAGTATATTGATGTTTTCATGGTTATATATTTTTATTATTATAATTTTTAATTATGATGATTTAGGAATCAATGCTATATAGAGGTGTTATTCGCGGTATTCAATATGATCATGCCCTATGATACTTATCTATCAAAGGCGACGAGGGAGGTAGAATATCCCAGATTTTCCTCAGACTAATCCCAAGATGAGATACATCAACTTTAGAATGAGTGAAACCATTTATGAGGGAAGTTAAAATTCATCAAAATCACAAATCAAACCATGTTCCCTAAATGACATCATGAAAGCTCCACCATTGTATAAAAACTCATATGTTGTGTAATCGAGTAAGAATGAGATATGTATTAGGACCATATAACTAGGAACATGTGAATTAATTTTTTATATAAAATTTTTAATATTATATTATTATTATTTATAATTTATAATCAGTTTTTAGAGTACAAATAATATTTTTGGCTAACAATGAAATAAAATTAGGAAATTTATTTTGATGAATTCATGGATTTTTAGAAAAAAATTGTTTTAATCAAATATTTTTACAAAATAAACTTTTTAAAATATAAACGAACATATTATTATTATGATTTCAAATGAACTTTTTTGGGTTAGAAGACATTTATTGAAAAAAATTCATCATTTCCATGAAATTTTTGTTTTATTTCAAATGTTAAAATTCCCATCTTTAAAATATTATTCAGCTAAAATTAATATTATTTTTAGAATAAGGTCATTGAAATTATCCAATGCATAATTTTTTCATAATTTTTTGAGATAATAAATTTTTAAAATTAAATTAAATACCATATAAATATATTGGGTATATAATGACGTCATAATAGCCAATTAGTGATTTAATAAATACAATATAAGGAATAATTGTCCAAATATATATTTTCGTTTAAAATAATTTGGTTTCATGTTTATTTTATTTGTTTTATAAGGCATTATTGAATCCTCTAATACTTATAAAATATGATATGAATTTAAAATCATTTCTATTAATGTGTGACTAACAACCATCTAAGAAAAAGAAATACATTTTTATCTTCGATAATTTTCCTTGTTAACTAATTTATACCACTCCCATTTGGTATAATCCATGGGAAAACCCATGATATGGGTTTTGGTTTTGAATATTTCATTACGTAGTGTCCATAACAATAAATAATAAACAAATCCCACTCCTTTCCAAAATAAACCATCCAAATCTCCCATTAATCATCACTAAAGATCATTTAATATCTTCCACACTCTAACCTATACTCCCTAGGGTCCTCCCAAGGTTACCAATTCTCTCAATAATCATCTATTAATCCTTTAGAGTCACACATCGAATTAATGGATTTCTCTCTTATCATTTACATTCAATCACATCTTTTATAATATGATTCTTAAATTCCATTTTAATGTGTTGGGATCTAATGTTACATGATCAAAATAGTTTCCATTTTATTTCTAATTGATTATATCTTCCATTCACTATCTCTACTCATCCATATAATCCTTTACGTACACCCATAACTATTCTGGAATTCCGTAAGTGATTTTCTCCCTCCTCTTTTAATCAAGTGATTTATTTAGGATATACCCTTTTGATTATTATTTTATTAAGTTATGATAAATTACTTACTACCCACCATACATTCATTTTTGCCTTTAAATTATGGTATCTCTTTTGAATATAATTTATCCCATGTATGAACCCTTATGTACACTAGTTTCTATACTGAAATTGTGTAAATAATCTTCCACCCTCCTCATTTATCAATAATTCATTTTCTATTATATATTCTAAATTCCTTTTCACTTTTTTCGTATATTTTCTTAAATGTTTCTATCACATTACATTTATTTTCAAAATAATTAGATACCCCTTTCTCACTCATCAAAATACTTTATGAATTTCTATATGAGGTTGTCCTGCTGTAGATGATTCCGCATGATATTCTACAAAAAAATCCCCATGTAGTGGATTCTTTATCATTTCTCTATCAAGGGTGTTAACCCTTATTCACATTTAATTGTTTAATTTTTAATTACATGTTTAAATTCAATATTCCTTGACCATGGAATAAATTATGATAATGAATGAATCTATGTAATATGATCTATATGGGACACTTAAGCATGAGAATGGAATGATATCGAAGATTGTTCACCGATTTCCCTCTAATTCAATGGGTAGTGGTTTATATCAGAATATATCATGATAGAACAAGGGATATAAGTAATTATTTTAAGTTACATTGACCACCATGATATCTTTGTGGATTTAGTCTTGATCTATTTATTATGTAGTATTTTGTATTGTTGCCACATTTTCCCTTGGTATACTTATCATGTTATATATTGTCACATTATTCATGTTCCATTTATGCTCCACTGGTAATAATATTTTCTAACATGTATTTTCTTCCTTATATTATGCCTTTTTATTACCATACCTGGATTTATAGCTCACTCTTTTCTTATGTTTGTCCTCAAGTTATACTATGCAGTGTTAAATAAGAACGATTGTTTTGTTCATGTAAAATATGTTTAGAAAATAGATGTTCCTTTTAATGTTTTAATTTGTTATGTAATGTACATAATTTACTAAAAGAATCCAGAACACTGTAACTTCATATATTTATAATGTGAAAATTAATATAATAAATAGTGTTTTATTTTGAAATAAAAAATATGGTTTGTAATAGATGGTGTCATAGGATAGGTTAAGTTATTTTTCTGGTTAGTATTAGAGAACCCTAGTGAAACCCCATAGGGATAAAAATATGGGTATGGAATAATCCATAAATTTTTATGACTATATATAATTTCATTTCTAAATTACAAACATACATTTCAAATACTACAATTGGACATTTTTGTATAATAGATGTATCTAGGAGTAAAGACTCAAACAATGTTTTGCCGGTTTGACTCGGGGAAACCAAGTAAACAAAAATAGACCGTACAAGGCACCTAGTTTTGGACTCCAAGGGGATATGATTTGGTATATTCATAAGCTCATTAAAAATCATTATTAAGGGAATAAAAACTCCCAGTATAATATGTGTTAGTTTGTAGATCATAGATAACATATATATATAATCCGGGAAACTCATAAGTTAAGGAGATAAATGTATGTTTTCCCTTTAATGTCATTAGATTCCCCCATCATGTGTTTAAATATGTAAGATACTCATCCATAATTTTTATGTTATTCTATCCAATTGTAATAGATATTAAGAATCATGATAACTACCATTTTGAATGTAGTTTGAGGTTTCCCTATTGAGATACCCAACCTGATGGAATATGGAATTGAAAAATCAGTCATGATACTCTCTAGCTTAACTTGTGTTCTGAATACAAACTTGAACTGGGAGGATCTCCCCTCCCAAGAGAGTGAAACCCATAGTCGATGGAATAATGCAACAATGGCCGCCTACTTGTAGTGGATCATCAGATCTATTAATTATAGATAAATAGAACAATTCCATTGAAAAGATATTTTCCATCATTCAATGGGTTGAATTTTTTTTAGGTTTTTTATCATATAGATGTTAAGATGATTAGTGGTGGGCATTAATCAATAATATGATACATGAGGAGAAGATCAGTGTAATGGAGTGGATGGAATTTTGGAAAATGTTTTTTAAAAACATTTTCCCCACACCCCTTATCTTGAGATTGAAAGTCAATTATTTTCAGTCATGAAAAAAGAAAATAAATCTATTGGGGAATCTAAGGAAAAATTCACAATACATTCATGATTTGTCTATGGTTTTTTCATTACCCAAGAATTAATATTTTACTAAAACTTTGGTGAGATAAATCCTATTAATTTAAAGGCCATTGCAATCCATGAATTTGACTCCAACAAGGAAATTGTTTGATTTTCCCTCATTGTTGACATGGTGATCGGCGAATCACATGAGTACCATGACGGTAGCAAAATGATCGTGAATTTTAATTCTGGTGGCTTGAAAGATAAATAAATTGGAGAAAATAAATTCTAGCACCCCTCTTATAAACTATATAGAAATATTCACCCCAAAAAATAACAAAGGGAAAAAATGAAATGTTAATAGTGTGGAAGAGAAGGGGACCCGAACAATTAATACAAATATGATAATCCCACCAATGTGATAGTAGAAAGTAATTCAATGGTAAAACCACAATTCATTGTTCACCCCCTTAATTATAAGGAACCATGGATTGTTTCAAACCATTTTAATAATCCATGGGTTTTTGGACGCAACCAACATCCTCCAAGGATGTAAGAGAAATCTTTTTCCATCCCCAATGCCAAGTAGCATCCAAAAAAATGAAGTGGTGATTGGTTCACTAGTTTTCAATAAATAATATCTAACATTGTTTTTTACTATAACTCTACACATTCATTCATATCTTGATAGGTTAGTAGAACTATTGAAGAAAAACAAAAAATCATGGAATTATAAATGTTAGAGGAAATGAACAATGGGGAAATTATTACATCTGATTCATATAACTCCCCATATCATATTTTATGGATTGGACTTCCCAGAAAAACTTATCAAAATTCATTTAGTGGGATTTGATTCTATTCTATTCATGGATTTTATTTTCCTAAATAGTGCCAATATAAATTTATATGAGTGGAAAATCTCTCCCCAAATGAAGAATTGACCCCCCATTCTTTTTATGTGCAGGGAGAAGGATGTATCTTCTTTAGAAACATCATCTCAAGAATGGATATTACTTCCATATGACCAAGTGTATCTGACTCAAATTATTGAGTCTATGTAGTGAACAATCCTTGATGTCATTCTTATTATGAGGGAATTCTATGATGTGTTTCTCTTAGTTTATCATGGTCTTCCTCAATGTAGGGATGTTTAGTTATTTATCAAAGTTATACCTCGGTTGTTTCTATTATCCATGACTCCTTATATAATTGATAATGTAGAACTTCATGATCATTATAAAAAACATTCTGAGGATTTGGATAAAGGGATTATATGCCGATGTGATTCACCATGGGGTACACCAATCATCACCATCATGATGAAGGATTTGTAAATGTGATTTTTCTTTGATTATCATGAGTTTAAAAGAAATAATGATAAATAATAAGAATAATTTTACATTAATTAATGAATTTTCAATCAACTACATGTAGAATAATATATCTCTTGGTTTGATATATGGTCAGGATATTACCAAGGGTGAATACGGGGGTTATCTATAAAAGTACATTTCATAGAAGGAACATGAATTATGTGTTCATAGTGATTCCATCTGAATCACTAATGCACTATAAATATTATTGGGCTTGATGAATAATGTATTTATATAATACCTAAAAAATTGGTTGTATTATTTTTATACAATATCCTAATACACTCTAAAAACCATGGAGGAGCAGGGGAATAACTTGAGCACTATGCTAAAAATGATTAGAAATATTATCTCTAAGAAATGTACTGAAATGTGAGTTCTAATTAAATAAAGTCTCATTATTGGGGCATATAAATTTATGAAAATGGATAACTATGGACCTTCAAATAAAAAATAAATTAAGAAATGACTGATTCCAATATCCATTATAGTTATCTCTATCTTCCTCTGGTAAAATAAATATTATCACTAAGATGTGAAATGTTTCTCAGAACTCTGAAAAATTATTATCAAAAAACATAAAAGGGAGGTAAATATTTTTGTAATAGGGATTTTCAAAAAATATTCATGGACTAGAAAAGGTGTTTTATTAATGACCATGTTCTCAAACTACCCACTAGTGTAGGTGCTTTTTATAATTTTTATCAATGCTTCTTTTAATTGATTGGAATGTGTGTTGATGAAAAAATAAATATTCATTACCTACTCCACCAGAAAGATGAATCTTCATGAGTAAAATTATACAACTCATGGTCTATAGGTGGAATTTATGATCATTAAATTTAAAATCATGTCTCATTGGGGAGAAATGTGAAATATATATGGATTAAAATGTATCAAATATATATTGACACAAAATGATCTTGATGTGAACCAATGATGATGGTATGTTCTCATCAATGATTAAGGCTTCTCAATCAACTACAATCTGGGGAATGCTAACAATGTGGTGGATGATCTATATAGAAATGACCAGTTAATTCTATAAATAATGATAATTGAGAAGGATAGTATCTTCATAGAATTGATGAATAATTAAATGGGAATCATAATGAAAGGATCATCATCAATCCTTTCACAAATTCTTTATAAAATGACTCTTTTATAAATTTTAAATGAATATGGAAAACTGATGTGGTAATTCATATGAATGTGGAATCTATCTAAAAAGAGAAATCCTCATATTTATTTGGTAATAAAGAAGGAATTGTGATTTTTTTTCATGATAGCGTGCTTCATATAATCCTGAGTAAAAGAATGAACTTTTGGATGATGACCATAATTCGAGATTATCCATTTACCTAGTAATTCCAAATATATATCATGATATCCAAGAGCACTGTTTGTGGGATAACATGATGAATGATATCACAAAATATACATCAAATTGATTTGGATTTTATAATTTGATGTCTTAATGGAAAATATATAATTGGATGAAGTAACCATTACCCACACCAACATGGAAATTTGAAATCCCTACCATGGACATTTTCATAAGACATAAATTATAATCCAATAGAATCAATGATATCTGGGTTGTTTCAGATCATAAAATTTTGTATTCACACTTCATTTCAATGATAGAGGATTTCTCACAATATCAATAGTCTCAAATTTACATTAGAGAATTGTTATGGATACCTAGAGTACAACTATTGATTATCTCTAATTGATATCCAAGATTCACCATTTTGTTTCAAAAAAGTTTTTAACAAGATCCAAATGCTATGTTGGTCTTTAGTGTGCCTTATTACCCTCAGATTGATTTCTAGTTTGAATAATCTATCAAAACATTTGATGACATGTTGGGAGCTTTGTCAAAGGACTTCAATGGAAGACATGAGCAACAACATCCTTTGGTGGATTTCTCGTATAACAATAGTTTTTACTCAAGCATATATGTAGCTACCTATAAATCCATTTATGGGAATACATGTGAAACATCAGCATCTTAGGATGAATTTATGGGACAAATACTTCTAGGTCCTAAAATGGTCAATTATATGGCAGTGAATGATAAGAAAATACAACAATACGTCCATGAAACTCTTAGTTTATAAGAGAGTTATGCTGATAATCATCAATGAGACCTATAGTTTCATGATGGACACATTGTCTTCCTTGAAAAATACTAATGGAACTGAGTGAGGATATTTTTTAATAAGGGAATGCTTTGTCCAATGTACATCAGACCTTTTCAAATTCTTGATCGCATTGGAGTTGTGGACTATCGACTAGAACTCCCACCGAACATGTCTCTAGTACATGATGTTTTCCATGAATCCAACATAAGAAATTATGTACCATACCCATTTAATGTACTCGATCTAGAGGTGGTAACATTAGAGAATTAGTTTTCCTATGATGTGTATTTAATGAAGATATTCGAATATAGAGAATTTATTTGAAAAACTAATATTTTGAACCTCATCAATGTATTTTGGATAACCCACAAGTTTGGAGAGACATAGTGGGAAATAGGGTAGGTCAATAAGTATAATAGTTATCATATATTTTAGTGTGCGATAAAAAAAATTGAGAGAAATTTTTAAAAGGTGAGAATATTTATAATGACTTGAGAATTTATGAATAAAATTAACCTTTTTTATTTAATTAAATTTCTAATGGATGTAAAAAATGCATTCCCTTATTTTGGATTATTATATTGAATAGGATTTAAATGATCGTTTTGTATATTTACCATTGATAATATTACAGTTGAACAATGATCACTTTCCTAGTATAATTATAGTGTCTCAATAAATCCTTTTGCCTAAGAAAAATTTATTTGATATCCTCAACTAGTGGGATGATACCCTATGAATCCCATCAATTATTCGTTCTAATGGGGATAGAATTTATAGTATTTTCCATAGATAAATCCCTATATGAGATCCAATAACATTGATACGTTCGAAACACTTTATAATATATGTTCAGGATCAACAAAATCAATGACCCAACATTGTTCACTAAATATCTACATGAAGTCCCCCACAATCAAAGACCATACCCTTCTAGTGTATTACAATTTGATAAAGGGATACATATAGAGACCCTATCATTAACAATATTTACCTTATTTTTTAAGAATATTAAATATATTCTCTTCCTATTATTTGCACATTATAAATGATCTTTAAAGCACAAATAGTATATTATGTTCATATTCATATTCAATATAAATTTAATTTTTAGAAATTAATGGATTTTGGTAATAAATATTATAATAATAAAAAATTATTAATAAACCAATTTTTTTATATATATTATCATATAATTTTTTATAAATAATAATTTAATTTTTATTAGTGTTTGAAAAATGTTATTGACAAAACCCCGTCATTTTCAATAAATCAGTGTTTATATTTTCAGTTTAAAATTCAAATATTTAGAAAATAATTAAGATAAAATGATTATAATTCTCAGAATCATAATTTCTAAATTATTCAATGGTGAATTTTTTCCAAATTCATTAAGACGATAATATTTTTGTGTAAAATTAAATACTATATAAATATTTTGTGTGATTTATTGCATCATAATATACCAATAGTGTTTTAATAAAAACATTAAAAGGTATACTCATACAAATACATATTTTCCACTAATATAATTTAATTTTTTGTTTATTGGATTTTTTATAAGTATTTGAGGAGTCTTGTATGAATTATAATATATTTTAAGGTTTTAAAATCATTTTTCAGAATGTGTGACTCACGTCTATATAAGAATGAAAAATATTTTATTATATTTGGTACATAGCATTATAAAATAGTATATTCCACTCTCTATTGTTGTAATACAATGTAAAAACCATGGGATGGTTTGTGGATTGAAATATTTTATTTTGTAGTGTCCAAAACGAAAATGTTAAAGAAATCCCCCTCTTTTCTTATATAAACCCAACCGTGCTTCCATTTCATTGAACTAAAACCCCTTGAATCACATCCCCACTCTTCCCTGTACTCCTAAGTGTCCTTATAAGGCTCCACATTCTTCTTATAAACCTCTCTCAATGCATTAGTAATCACATATCCCAGTAAGGTATTTCTCTCTCCCGATTTCCAATAATGCACTTCTTTTATATATAATTTATAAATTTCATATTCATATTACTGGATTTGATTTTACATGATCCCCTTATATTACATTTGATTTATAAATTATTATTGATTCATTTAACTCAAATTAATCCCACCTTTGTCCTTTATGTACAGTTGTTACTATGCCGAAAATCTGAAATGGATTTTCACTCTTCTATTTTTTTAGGCACTTGATTTATGATATTCTCTTTTGATTTACATTTTCAAAATTTAATATAGCTTCTTAAGTATCAAAATTACTATAAATTTTATATTTAAATGATTTCAGCCCCATTCACTATTATTTATCCCTCTTACGAACCCTTATATACACCCATTACTAAGGCAAAATTTTGTAAGTAATCATTGTACCTCATATTCTTTCTTCCACTAATTTTACATTATGTATTGGAAATTAATTTTTAATATGATGGGATATTTTATAAAATATCACTCTTATATTTAATGTCATGTATAAATGTTTAGGGCCACATTTATTTCTCAACATTCAATTTTATGATTTTTATATGAATTTATGCTCCTGAAATGGCACCATGATTTTCTATGACAAAATCATAATATAGTCGATACCCTACCCATTTCTATATCAAGGATTCTCACATTTATGAAATTAAATTAATTGAATGTGGAATTACTTGTATGCAATCCACAATCCTTTCCCCTTGAATAAATCATGATGTTGAATGAATACACGTTATAAGATCTATGTGGAAAACATAATAATGAGAATGAAATGATTATATAGGTTCCACCCAGATAGATCACCAATGCATTGGTCAATGGTTTGAATCGTGATATGTCATTGTGGTACATGATATTTACATTATTACTTTACGGGACTTCTTCCACTGTGGAGCCCTGGCGGATTTATCGTTGATCTATTTTTGAAGTTGTGTTTTATGTTGTTCCCACATTTTACATGTTATGATAATTATATTATGTCATTCCTTATTATTCATGTTACTTTAACAATCCATTTATATTCCTATTGTCTATCATGTATTTTCATCCTCATATTATGCCCCATTTATTTCCTTACTCAGCATTATTGATCACCATTTTCTTATGTATTTCATCGAGTTATCCCATTCAATTTTATGTTTGAAGGAGGGGTTTTTTCATTTCAAAGTTGTTTACAATAAAGATATTTCTATCCAAGTATTTTTTTTGTTATGAAATTTAACTTATTTTTTGAATTCACTAAACCTCTTGATCTTTTTATTTTTATTATGTGAAATTTTATTTAATAAATCATGTTTTAATTTTATATAAAGGGAAGAGTTTCTATTATACCAATTGGTTAAATTTCTTTATAGACCATGAAAACACTTATATGAATAGATATTTGAAGGAAAAATTCTACTGTGATAATATGTATTAGGGAATTTCAAATTATGTATCAGTATTTTTATTATGTAAATAGGCGATGTAAAAAATACAACATCCGAGAGGAGTCATGAAACCTCTTACTATTCGTACAGGGAAATAAATTTACATTAGTGTTGATTTTTTTACTAGATTTGCAAAACACCAAGAAATAATTATTAAATATGTGCAATTATTGATAGACATGTCACATATTTGCATTCCCTCTCTATAATGGTGGATTTACATCTAGGGAAACATGAAAGAATTTAAATTAATGATGTTGTAAGAATTTTTCTAGCTCCTCTATAAATTATGTCTGATAAGTATCCCAGATTTAAATTATAATTCCGGAAAAGTATTTATAAATCACTGAATATTGAGCATCATATGACCACTTCATATCACCCTCAAATTGTTGAGTACTATGAAATAACTATTTAAACAATATATGAGAGGTTGAGATCATGCTAACTTGAATTTTCTGGTATGTGGGGTTAATATATACATTTGTATTAGGTATCCTACAATAATAGTTCAATTTGAGTATTCTAATGGAAGCATATGACACATTCTATGGAAATATATGTTGTATAAAATTTTTTTTGATGATATTAGAGACATGAATGTTGTAGGCCCAGATATTGTGGAGGAAATAATGAAATAGGTGTAGACTATTCGAACACATATGAAAGTAGAGAAATTGACAAAAAAGATCTACAATAATAATTGGTTGAATTAGTTAGAGGTCAACAGGGAGATCATGTTTATCTAAATTTATCTCCATGTAAGGGTGTCATATGGTTTAGTATGAAATGGAATCTGAGCCATATGTGCATTGGACCTTTTAAAATAATAGATAGAATTGGAGATGTGTCATATCATTTGGTAATTCCACCTGGTGTTTCTAAAGTACAAAAATCATTCCACAGCTATATGTTAAGGATCTATATACCTGACCCAACACATGTATTCACTTCTGAAGGAATATAATTGGGACCTGATTTATCTTACTATGAATATCCTATCTTGATTCTAGACATTAATGAAAATGTGTTCAGGAATTGGATGACTCTACTAGTAATTGTACATTATAAATACCATAAAATAGAATTGGAGATGTGGGAGCCTGAGGAACATATAAAAGAACAATAAAAATTTATTATTGGGGAGAAATTTTAGAAATATTGAGAGTGAATTTTTTTATATAGGGTATAATGTCACTCCCCGTGATTTTATTGTATTTCATTTCTAATATCTAATAATTTAGACAGGTTAATCTTCACACAACACTGAGATTAAACCATTAATTTACTATTAAATATTATAATTGGAATAGTAATGAGACCCTCGAGAATAGTAATCTAGAAAATTGAATCATACAACACATTATTTTACTATAAATAAATTTTTTGTTTCTTATTAATATATATATAATAGGTCTAAATAATGGATTAAGTAAATAGGTTTTTATAAAATGATAATTATGTGTTGGTATTTTAGTTAAACATAAATATTTATTAACAATTTTTGCATGTAATATAATTAATTTTTTGATGCGGTAAAAAATTAGTTATAATTTGTAAATTAGTAAATTTTTAGTAAATTATTATTTGATTTAAAAATCACATTTCTCGTATTTAAAAAAAATCATAAAAGGGATTTTATTTATTAACCCTAAATTGCAGATAAATTTGGGTTATTTTTTGGTTTTTTTCTAAAATGGTCAAAAAACTTTGAATAATGAAA
This sequence comes from Viscum album, assembly GCA_963277665.1. Classification (NCBI taxonomy): domain Eukaryota; kingdom Viridiplantae; phylum Streptophyta; class Magnoliopsida; order Santalales; family Viscaceae; genus Viscum; species Viscum album. The sequence goes on along the minus strand of OY728165.1, from coordinate 60,869,681 downwards.
TATGGTAATTTAGGGTTTTTTAGAAATACATGAATTATTGAAACATTGATTATGTATGGAGGATGTGAGATCACAATCATGAACACTCAATTATTATTTTAATATATATAGATACAAATATCATACTATTCATAGTCTTGAGTAATAATAATAATCTAATGAATAAAATGATAAGAAAAAACCACTCTCATCCACTATTAATACCATCTTTCATAACCTCTTCTCCTCATATATATTAATCCTATAGGATTGTCATATTTCATCACAATTTTCTTCCAAAGACTCTACCTCATATTTAGGAGGTTATAGTCACAATAAATTACCAAAAACAATTTCCATAAGGATTTTCTCATTGAGATGCATTCAACAATTAAAATACTCTTTCACTTTATTTATTTATTTTTTAACATTATTTTATATCATTGTCATATTCTTAAAAACTCTATCAAAACATGCATGATATCTCTATTATCATATATAAAATTTATGTTATTATTATCGAGGAACAACCACCATCTAACCTGTTTTTATCATCCTTTTATTCAAAAAATGAAAACGTCATCCCTGAGGTGTTGATTTACCACCTTTGTGTTGATTTTTTTATAATATATTAATTTCACCCTATTTAATTATTTTACCCATCAAATATAAAAGTTATTAATTAATGAAACAAAACAATTTTATTGTTATGAAAACCCACAAAAATATTCTAATGGATTATCACTAATGTTTTATTGAATGAATCATCCTCACCTGAAATAAAAAATTACATATATAAGCATTAAATTTTTTTATGGTAAATAATTAAATATAAACCTAATTTTGAAAAACTATTCTATTTTTTCATTATATTGCGCAAATTTATACATGTAAATTAATCTTGAAATCCACGGAAATGAACGCTCCCAGAATAATGAATTAAATCTTAAACAAAAAAGAATAAAAATTAATATACAAAATATAATTATTAGAGGAAAACAAATGTTGAAAATTTTCTTAATAAATTAATAAATTCATTTAATTAGATTATCCAATAAAATAAAAACACGTGAATAACACTTTCAAACATATGGTAAGGGGTTTTTCAACTAACTTTTGTCAGGGTGAGATTTCCCTAATTCACCACTTATTTCTTTTTTTTTTAATTTATAATACCATTTGATATATAATATAATTAATTATGTATCATCATTGTATTCAATGTTTCATTTGATTATTATTATTATTTGGGTCATGTTAATCGATTTTTTACAATGTGGTAATGTTTTCACCTCGAACAAAAAATTTTCATTCGGTTTATGCTTTCTATCTCTTCACCCCACAATGTAATTCAGATTTATTGTTATATAATTATTAATAATATAGTTTATATGTTCCAAAATAACTTATACAGATCATTTCACCCTTCCTTGTTGGGAAATAAACTATTTTATAATGTTCCATTTTGAATTCTTCATGATAACCTATTTTGTTATCAGCATCTTTATATTTTCATACCCATTTTAACTAAGGTTCAAAATTTATTTGACAGAAACATTATTTTTCTAAAATAAATAATTTATTAATGTAAATATATCTTTTTAAATGTCTGATTTTATTCAAAAAATATTCATTTTAAGTCTCTTTAGTATTTTCTTTAAACCGTACTAAAGTGGATCATTCTTAAATTTCTTAAATACTATTTTTACATGTTATCACCTTAGGTTAGAAAACATTTATGCATCAAATATAATATCATAGTAAATACTTATTTTTTCTTGTATATTTATTCTACAATCAAACTTTATGACACATACAAATGATTTTTTTAGAACTATAAATTTCAATTTTAAAAAGGGTATTTCACTTAAGCATCCATCGATGATTTTACTGTGGTATTTTCATCTACTTCGACAGCCTCTTTTGAATAATATGATTAATTGGGATTTATATTTTTTGATATGATACAACATATTTTATTTTATGGTTTACAATCAGTTTGACGGTTGATTTTCAATCTTTTTACAATTAACAATAAATCTCAGAATGCTTTGTGAAAATGTAAAATAATTAAAGAATATTATATACAATACATTTGTATATGTTGATTATGTTTCACCCCATTCATATAGTGTGTGAATTGTACATAGTAAGTGATAATAGGTGCCAGATATAACCCCTCGATGAATTTATTGGCCTTATATGAAAAAATGGATATGGAAATCGCTGAGTATATTTCCATTTAATTTAATATATCAATTTTTCCGAGGTCTTAACCAATTATTTTTGAATGTCTTAGCTGATTAATTAATGGTATGATTCAGGTTTCCAAAATTGGGAATTTCCTCATTATGATATTTGTAATTGAAAATCCATGTGATTATTCAACAAATTAAATAACCATGGTAATATTTAATTCACATGTGATTATTTATATTGAAATGTTTATTCTGCTTTTGTTCCTTTCATATCACGCTCAAGAATATATTTTAAGGTATTGAGTTATAGTTAATTTCCTTATGTTTTTTTTGATTTTTTGATAGATTAATCTATATTTTTTCCCATACTACGCATCTAATATCACTACTTTGTTATGTTTCGTTTTCCAATAATATTTGAAGTCTTATATTATAAATGAAATATAGGGATAATATTGGAGATCATGAATGTTTTTATAAGATTTCATATGTTTTTTATTTAATGTTAATATTTAAAACATAAGTATATATATGTTTTTCTAAATTTACAAAACTATTTAGTAATTTTAAATTTTAAATATTCTTCATAATTCCAATGTCATTATATAAGGCACAAGCTTTAGGCTATTGAGGTTGGGGTCTTTACAATTTGAGATTTGAAAATTTATTAATGATTTGACTTTTATATATCATTAATTTAATTTTCTATGTAGTATCATGCCTCCTCAAATATCCCACATGAATCTTTCTATATATATTTTGTGGTAGTCGTGATGTATATAGGTTGGGGATGCATTTCTATACTGTCCAAATGACATTGTGTCAGTGAATGATCAGATGCATCCTCCTACAAATATTGTTGTTTAACTATAATTTCCTCCATGATATATTTATTCAAGATTTATTCTCCATGTGTGACCATCAAGTGTATCCATGGTCACATTTGTTAAAATTATATACAAATGTTTAGAAGTATTCTTCAGTCATTCTTATGAGTACATGATTAAAAGTATTAAGGAACACATAAGTATTTCTATACAATGTCATAACCTATGAGATTCCCACATTCAAGGTATAACCCTCCATGTTCTATCCATGGAAAAATCCAATATTTCAATACATAGAAATTATCCACAAAAATGTATATAAATCCTTAGTGAATAACAAATCACAACAATGTAATGAACAAAATTATATATCAGAAATTAATTAAATAAATATAACACTATACAGATAGAATAATCAATAAAATTTCATTAATGACTTATTAGGTAAAAACAGTATATACAAGACATATGATCCTATGTTCCTATTAATAATTCATTAATGCCCCAAAATATGATAAAGTATACCAAAAATATAATCATGATAACATAGAATTATTTAAAATATAATCTATCATGGAACATTTAATATAACCTATCTACATTGCACATAACATATCACCTCTTTGTCAAATAACATGATTACAAAAATAGTTTAAATTAAAATCCATTGATATAATTTTGTAATACCAAGACATGAATCTCCATGTTCGAGTGATGTTCCACAAAGCCTCATGTGTGCATCATTGAATGCTATTGGTTTCTTACTAATGAAGATGGTCTATACATTATGTTGGGAGACTATACGATCAGTAATCATAGATTTAATAATTAATACAACATAATTAAAATAATCATACTATAGACATATTATAAAATAACATGAATACAATGATATAACAGGTTACAATTATTTCATACAATAATAACCCAAAGGATCCCTAATGTGGTATTTAAATCAAAATTAATTATAATAAGAATAACAGAATATTTTATTTCATGGAAGCTATTTTAAATCCACATCATTAAATTTTCTTCCCCGTAGTCCAATATTCTCAGAAACCTTCTACTGACCCCATATCCTTCACAAAATACTATATCATTAAGTCTACATGTACACTTATATGCACACATAGGGTGTGGTTATAAACATATAAAGAAAACACTAATGTGACCTTAAAATAAGAGTATATGTATCAATATTGATAAGACATGATGGAATAGAATATTCACACACAATCATTAAACAAATCATATATGGAGTGATCATGAATTAACCAATCTACCGTGATCCCGAAACATAACTACTTAATCAACATGTTATATTGTTATAAGTATTCTTTTCATTAGTTAGAACACTCTACAAACATCTATTATTCCTTATAACACAACATATCTTAAATATTAAGGGATAATTCCATTCTTTCATTTATGGGAATGTCACAGAAAATACCCCTGAATCATATAATAGAGAAGATTGTTTTCATGCTCAATTTTATGGTACACTACATATATTCAAGGATGTTCCTTATTAGAACATCATACTAGCTGATAGGATATATTCCAATAGACAATGGAACTCTACACCCCTGGATAATAAAATTAAAATCTATAGAATTACCCATCATGTATCTAGACCACAATCAATGATTCATATCTTGCATGAATCACCATGAGATGGTTGGCTAACCATTCAGGTCCATCTATCTGACTGAACATTAAGATAAGGTTCCACTATCTGTATATACATTGAAATGTTTTTTTATAACATTGAATGAAATAACATATCATAATAATTATTCAATTCAATATGAAATAATTTATATATAAGGGAATACCAATGTTGGATTAAAATTACATACCAATCATTCTATGTGAAATGAAGAAGACTTGATATAAGGTGTGAGATAGAAAGTAACACCAAATTCACACCAATAAAAGGTACCATGATCCCAAAACAAATACCTTAACATGAAAGGTTATGTTCATGAGTAATATTAATAGAATAAAGTCATGATAAGATGTTCTGTAGAATTTACCATGATGATAAGGACCTCCTACCATTTGTGTTTTATTTCAAATTATAGTGATATTTTGAGGTGAGATACCTAGATCACATATATACACAAATAAATCAATAAAATAAGACCCAATTAGACATAAAAGAGTCTTTAGAACTGGGAATCATGGAAGAAATTATTCCATGTGTTTAAATGCATCATAAATTCCCCAAATGAACTTTATTATAATGGAGTTCCTCGGATCAAATAAGGGGAGGACACAACTTTTTATAATATAACCATATAGTATGAGTGAAGAATGAATCCTCTATTAGATCTAGGCGGGGATTCATATATATAGAACAAATTCCTTGGATCAAGGATTTATTCTACAGAAATTATGATTTTTATATTTAATATATACAGATATTTTCACAATGAATGATTATATATATATAGAGACATTAACAACTAATGGAAAAGGAGAAATAATACTAGATTGTCAAAGGGGAAAACCTCCTAATTAATCAAGGATGTAATGAGTTGTGAGAATATGAGGCCATTATTATATGATATTTTAAAATGATAAATTATTTTTGGGTAATTATTTAATTTTATAAAGCACATATTATTTTCTTGGTAAGGCTATATAGTTTGAAAGACATGGAACTACCATGGTGGCACAACATTTCCTTTAATGTCAAACTAAATCGTTACATTTAAAATTTATTGAAGATGGTAAAATCATGTAAATGTTGTGAACAAAAACCCAAAGAGTCAGATTATTTCCTTTGAACCTCCCAAATATATAAAATATTTATCAAACCACGTAAAACATCATTATATTTGAAAAATCCATTTACATGGTTACTACACATAGTGTGAAGACCATGTGTTTGTTCCATTTCTCTTAAAAATCCAAAATCCAAAATCAAAACCCCAGGATCTCCAAAAACTTTATAACCTCAAATTATTTAATTCCAAGTCCCCTAACTAGGTGAAAAAACTCAATAGGAGAAAAATTCTACAAGACACTACCTAATTTTAAAACAAAATGATCCTTAGAAGTAGAGGATGTGATGGTAGTGATAGTGTATGTTATCCACATTCTCAACAAGAATATTCAAATCCCATGGAATATGGCTTTTACAATCAAATAGTATAAAAATACTTCCAACAATATTCAACCATGTGTAAATAATGAAATGTTGTTCTATCATATTTTAAAATTGGGACACCACTATATGGTTTTGAAAAATAAATTTCATACTAGTATATGTGAATCTTTTTTTTACTTCTCAAGGATATTAGGAATAGTTAAATTCATTGAATTTCATATGATCTCACCCATATGGAATGGGAGGAGTAAGTGAATCACATTATGGGAAAAAATAGTTCATGATTGATCCCCAGGTCAAAAGATTTTCCAAGGTTGGGATTGAGAGTAGATAGATACACCTTATAGGGCTAGATCCCCTTGAATATGTGATGGTAAATGTAACAATGATAGGCACTATACTCTTTTAATCATTTATGTTAGTAAATATTATTAATACAAGGGTTTTTTAATAATTATGCATTACTCATATGGAAATTAATTTTATTCTTTGTTTTATTCTTATTATCTATATGACAGAGATATTGAATCTTTTAGCCAAAAAAGGATCATGGCTTGTGATTCCCCTCTTTCATATCACTACATATAAGCTGAAACATTATTATTATTTTCATTTCCTTGGTATAGATATCTAAAAAATATATTTTAGGTTTTATAGAATGATTTTTTATATATCTTATTAAATAATATCACCAATTATATTCATTCACTACCACAAATGGAAGTGTCAATAAATTCCATGGGGAGTGACATCCTCATTCAATCCGGAAATGGAATCCACTTTCTAAATTGAATTTGATCTCTTTCTATTTTTCATATATTTTCATAGAGGTTAATGAAGAGAATTTTGGGACTGCATGACCTCCCATGATTGGAGATATTTATTTCCTGAGGACATCATAGGGTTACCCCCAAAGTGAGAAGAATTTTTTTTTACATTCTAATTATGGGGACACAAACAATATACATTCCTACATATCAAATGGATCCACCTATGTTAAAATAGGTAATGTTTTATCATGGTTATTAAAAGTCTAATAAACTTACCCACCCTTATGTGTTCTCATGGACATTTCATGTGATCTTTGTTAAAACCCTTAATACAACTCTCCGACTATAGACTAATTTTCATATGTTGAACATAGTCATGGTTGTTTGGTTATTTTTTAAAAATATAGCTCTATTGGGTGATCAAATGTGTGTGATATAATAGATGTAATTACCGTAAAATATTTTTCTACCACATATGGAATTTCACAAAAAAAAATGATGTGACTATTATGTAAACCCATTTCATTAATATACATTTATTCACTATTTATTAAATAATATTTCAAAAAATAAAATCTCAAAATTACACTATTCCTAGTGTCTTTTAGAAATTAGTTACATTCCATAAAAACATTAAAAAAGAATAATGAAAATTTATTTAAAAGCACCACAACACGCTCTTATATTCCATAGATCTTATAAAACTACACTGGATAACCAGGGGATTTACATAATAAAGGGGTTATTTATAAATCCTAAGAGTTGAAAACAAATGCATAGCCTAAGGTAAATAGGTACATGTGATCCAAAAGGGATAACATGGAAAAATGAAATGGGTGAGAATCATAATCTATAAAAATTATGCATAACATAACATGGTCTCATAAATGAAACATGGGAGTGTGGAAACAACATAAACCATGATATTATCTTTTTTCATGTATAAATACCAAGAAACTATCACATGGTGGAAGAAGTCTTATAATAGAAATAACATACTCCCTAATCCCATAAAAATTACTATGACACTGAAATATTACAAAATTTGATAGAGAAATATCTAGGAGAATCCATCATTTTCATATAATTTTCATTCATATGTTGTCAAAATAGATCACATAATATATGGTTGTATTTAATTTTTTTAAAACATGTAATTAAAGAATAAATATTACATACAAGTAAATGTCAAATCAATGGAGGATATGTACAACAAGGTGAATAATGGTTAGTGTAAATTATGATTTGTATTCACAAAAAAAATTCATTCATATTTCATTGTATAATTCATTATACATAATGTGGGTATATAATGGATTATGGGTATTCCTACTGATATTGAAAGGGGTATTTTATCATGTGAAAATCATAAGTGTAATAATAGTGTTGTGTGAAATCATATAACAAAAGAAAAATTGTAAAAGAAAGGGAATAATATATGGGTGGTTATTGAATAATGAGGATAATGAGAGGGTCCCATACCAAGATAATGTGATTTTAAGATCATAGTAAGAGCTTCATAAAAAACATATAGAATATTTCATTATTAACTTTCAATAATAGGTTTTGGAATCCATATGATAAAGAAATTAAAACCAAAAAGCTTATGATCGGTTTTTTTAGGGATTCACCCATTGTGATTTTTTTCATTATTTTACATGTTTATGAAGTGATCTCATTAAAATAGTACACATGGTGTTTTGGAATTGTGTATTGTTCATAATGAATTGATTTTAAAAAATTAAATCATAATATATGTTTTACAAGATTAATTAAGGGTATTTAAAATAAATATGATAAATGTGAAAAACCATTATTTTTAAGTAGAAAATACATATTTGGTTATGGATACATTTTATGGAATATATTACATCACTATTTTGTCATTATGATTTCATAATGAAATCCATAAATTTTTTACTTTATTTATTGTTTAAAAAAATAACTATATCAACAATTTATAAAAGAATCACACATGTCTAATTACAATATAATGACATCAAAAATAATATTCATTTTAGCAAAAAAAACTATATTAAAGATAATTTCCACTTAAATAAAAAATAAAATTTATTTGAAAATAGCGTTTTTAAAATCTAATATTTTTCTGACCTTAAACAAAAAAACATTAAAATAAAATATAATAATATTATCATTATTATTTAATAAAATTATTATAATAATAATAATATTAAAATATTTTTTTTATAAAATTCATGAATTGATTGAAATATAGTGTCTTGATTGAATCATTAAATTTTACAAATTTGAAATCATGGTTTCACCGTATCAAAATGTTATTTTTATCAAACTCATTATCTAATCAGTTATAATGTAATAACAATACTAAAGGATAAGTATAATCATTGATTTATTAAAAAATATTAAAATTCTTACTCTTAGGATCGATGTACATTACCCATTATTGGAGAAACAAATACACTAAATATAGCATCCCGGGTAAATAAAGAAATATTATATTCTCTTTTTTATTTATATTTTGTGAATTAAATATTAATTTTACTTTAAATGGGTTGCTATGTTCGATGGCTTACCTGATACACAACAACAAGTTTCTTTGAAATATTATATTGCACACTAATAATATAGTATTATTATTTAAAATAGTAGTTAACTCTATGTAGTTGTATTGGCATGAATGAACAAAACTAACTAAAATGTGATTATACGTGTTGTTTAAATAAAAGTTAGAGGCTTAAAATGTGAATGAATCTAATTTTAAGCATAATTTACATTAAAAGGTCGATTTACCACCTTTTAATATTTAACCCACAGTAAATATAATTTTAATCACTTTTATCTGTTCTATTTTACAAAATAATTTTTTTTTTAGATTCGGGACTTCCAAATTTCCACTGGGTAAATTTTTGGTATTTTTCTGGTAAAGTTCATTTTTTATGAATAGTCAAAAATACTGTATTTTTATTCAAAATTATCTTATAATATAATTTTTTTATATAGTTAGATTATATTTTTATTTGTCTTTAATGTTTTATTATATTATGTGCATACCATTTAATCCAATTTTTATCATTGGAATTAATTTTACATTGAAATTTTACATAAACTAGTATCGATCTTTTGATAGTTATTGTTACATAAAAACGTGGTATTTGTTTTTACAATGAAAATTAATTTTAAATAAATTAATGAAACTTCTATATTTTTAATTTCATAGAATAGGAATCTTTTTTTAATTTGGAATATCAAATATAGCTTAGGCTGTTTTTTGGTAGTTTTCTGAAAAACGTAAAATTTTTATGAATAGTGAAACCATAAAGTAGTAGTAAAAAATAGAAATTTTTATTTAAATGAGATTTTACCACATATGGGGATTTAATTTATAAAATACTAAATTCATGGTTGTTATAAGTAAGCACAATTTGGTTCAATAAGGTGAAAATAATTTTTGGTGAATGGTAACTTTTGACTTTTATTTACCGCGGTTAAAGGTAAATTGGGTAATTCAAGGTAAAAATAATATTATAATAATAATAAAGTAACTTAACAATTGTCCTAAACTTATATTTTGAGTCTTTTATGACCATTATCATCGTTGGGTCGATTTTGGGACCCCATGGATCCACATGGGTGTGATAATGAAACTATTGATTAATTAACTGAAAGTAATGGTAAAAATGACACAAAAAAATATCTTTTTGTAAATATATTTTTACATATAGTTATATCAGAAATAGTTTCAACTATAAATATTCATTGGAAAGATGAAATGATTTCCTACATCATTATATATTTTTATAATCTATAGACATGAAATAAATTAAATTTTTTATGACACAATAATGATGACATATTTACGTCATTAATAAAAGATTTCAATGAATAAGATTATAAATAAAAAAATATCCAAAACATATCCCATTATTATTATCTGTTTTTTTACCATTAGAAATATATCTTCATCATTAATGAGTTTTGGACCTTTATAAACTGAATATCATTATATAATAAAATAATATAATCACACTTTCCAAAAGAGCCCCTCTTCCATCTTATAAAAATCCCTCACATATTACTCATTACTAACACCACTGAAGCCCCATGGATCATCCAAACCATGACCAAATAATCTATAATGATCAATTTACTCATCCTAGAAGCATTACCTTAGGCATAATACACTCCAAAAAGTTTTTTTGGTTCAAACCAAAAAAAGATAACCAAATTAAAGGGTAACAATTCCTCTTAACTTATTTTCTTTTATTTTACTGCTCCAACCCCTAAAATATTATTATTCCCTTATTTTATAACAAAATCAATATCCTATATATACTAGGATGTTTTTATGAGAAATATTTTAACTGCACATACACACACCTCTAGCTAATGGATGAGAAACATACTGTTTCTGTGATTGGAAAACTAACGCCTAACGAAAGGATGATTGTTCGATTATCTTCTACCACATATAATGGTGTCCATTAAGATGACACAATTTCTAAATATGATATATATTTTATTATTATTATTTATTCTTCTGAATTATTCTTTTATAGCATACCTTTATGGTTTCCCTTATGGGTAAAGATGATAATTTCATTTGAGGAAGTGAGGACTTCTGCCCCCTCTAAGTGATATGACTCGTTAATTCCATATGTGGGATGTATAAAATATAATGTTAAGGATATTATATATGATATTATACTGGAATAATAATATACTAATGTATCATTATTTTTTAATTCCATTACAGTACGAAATATAAATGAAATTAGTGTTCATTAGTACGTACGACTGAATGTCTCAATGAACGCTGCATTTCATTTCTTATCTCCAAAATGTTTTTAATATTATAAATTCATATATATACTAGATATATATGATTTATATGATATCTAAATCATGAATATAATTCTTTAGATAATGTAATATTGACAATAAGGATAACTTGAAATTATATGGTGTTCATTTGTGACTCAAGTACCAAATATCGACAGAACAGACATTATTAACTTACATGATTAAATAATTTTATAACATTGTAATAATTGATATAAAAGGAATAATAAATTTGAAAATGTTCTTAATAAAGTATAATTATACATTAATTTATTATTCAAGAGGTTAAAGAACGAAAGGGTCAAGTCAGACACGAGTTAAGGGACTTGGTCTCAATCACCTTTCATTGATGCATATTTCGATAATATATACCTTCTTCTTTTATACGATGTATAATAAAACCCTTTGAAATTTACTTTAATTCAAAGGGATTTTTTTCGATGAAGCATTTTACTAAATGAAAAATGAAATATTTTTAATGTTTTCAGTGACAATGACCTCTCCACAGCCATAATCATTATTTATCTTCCTATACAAGCATTAATGTTTTATAAAATGAATAGAAGTCCCATTATTTTGTTTTTGGGAGTTTTGTTATTGGAATGGTTTTTTAAATGGATTGATTATTTCAATATCTTGAAATTATTTCTTGTGATTGAAAATTAAATTTTTTTAGTGACATGTTTATATTTGAAATATTTTATGTGTTAGGATTTTATAATGGTATTTGGAGATTTGGTGGGTGGTTACCTGATAAACCAAATAACGGGTGGTTCTATGATAAACTATGATGGGTGGTTATGTTATAACCAACAATGTATTTGGTACAAAATCCAGCCATGTGGTTATTCCATTGAGTGATATGTGTGGATGTCAATCGTATAGTTATTCCACTTAAGAATGTTAATGTCCCAAGATACCTTTTTTTGTTATATGTTTTTCATCAGTTTTATGGTAATCATTTTTTTACAAAAGGGTATGGAATGATCTTTTATTCAGTGAAGAGTATATACTACATCATAAAGGTGAAATGTATTACTTATGATAGTGTAATCATGGTTTATATGTAGTTATGAAAAGATAACATTATTCCTTCATTTAGTATCCCTTACTGATCATTTTATGCTCATCAAAAAAATTTGAGAACTTTTTCACAGGAAATAAATTAGAATAGGGTCAATAATTTGATCAAGGCAATGTCATGTAGTCTAAAACATGGAATTAGACATGAATTTTTTTAAGAGTTTTTATTTTGTGAATGAAATAGAAACTAAGTATATATGCCTACATGTATTATTCAAGTAGTCATGTTGATGTTATGTCTTAATTATCTAAAACTCTTAAACTAAAAAGATCCTCAGTGTGATTTATTTGTTTAAATCTAGATTATGTAATTTTTTAAGTTCGAGGTCGTATAGTTGGTATTAGAGGACAATTTAGACAACTCTAGGATTTAGCATATAGTTAAATTAAAATTCTAAAAAATATTTTACTTAATGTTATTATTTAAATGATATAGAATTTATATATTACCTTGTTGCTTCGCCTAAGATATTTCTATGATCATAATGGTTTTTCGTAGAGGAAACATGGCAATTATATTGCGACGACATCAAGAAGAAGATAACCATACAAATCAGCAACCTGATATGGTCGGAATTTGAACCGAATATTTTGTGGCAGTAATGGCACAGTTGACTCAGGATATAAATGGCAGTGGTATCAATGAAAGAGATCATTAGGATCAACCACATAAGAACATGTCAGTAGTGGAGCATTTCTTGAGGCAATATTCCCCATCATTCAGATGATCATCTTACCCCGTGTTAGAAGAATGGTGTATTAATGTAATGGAGATAATTTTCGATGTCATGGGTTGTTCTGAACATCCAAAGGTTAGTATCGTTGTTTATAATTTTGATGGTAAAGCTGATTAGTGGTGGTCGATGGTGAAAAATATCAGGGATAATGTGGATATTTATGCTCTTGTTTGGGAAGAATTCAAAGGTATGTTCCTTGAGAAATATTTTCCAAATGTGATTCAAAATAGGATGGAAAAATAAATTCATGGAATTGAGGTAGGAGGATGACTCAGTGGCTGTTTACGAAGGAAAATTCACTCGACTGGAAAGGTATGATCCAAATTTCTTCTAAGATCTTGATTGTAGGATAAAACAATTTTACTCAGAACTGAAGCTGCGATATCAAAGATAAATAGCATCTCATGAGTTCAAAAATAAGAAAAACTTGTTCGATGTGTGGAGAAGGTGGAAATAGAGTTTTCCACTGATCAGGTGATCTTTGGAAAACAACTCAATAAGAGGTCCAGTTGGTAGGCTAATAAAAATAATTCATATAAGATTCCATCAGTTAAGAAAACTAAATATCGATCTTGTGATTAATGTGGTAAAACGCAACCTGGAGAATGTTTATCAATGTCCGGGAAATGATTCAGGTGTGGTAAGTCTTGTCATATTTCTTGTAACTGTATGGAAAATGATCAAGCATGAAATGAAAAGCCAGCGGTAACATGTTTTATGTGCAATGAAATGGGTTATTAGGAAAATGAGTGTCCTATGAAGAACTCAACTGAGGTAAAGCACCCAGACTACAAGAAGAAAGGGGTGGTACAATACTTTGTAACTACTTTAGTAGAAGTTGGGCCATTAAATGAAGAGTATCATGTAAACTGTTTGTTTGTTCCGATTATGGTAATGTGTTGTTTTATTCAGGGTCTAAACATTCAATCATTTCTAAGAAGTTTTCCTGTAAATTGATAATTCCATATCAAGATATGGATCATGAACTTATGGTAAAAACACCTCGAAGATATTTTGAGACAAAAATAAATTATAACAAACTACATGTCCATGTGTGTGGAAACAATCTACATGCAATCCATATTGTTTTTTCTCTTATAGAGTTTTATGTTATTTTGAGAATGGATTGGCTGTCTATTTATCATGAAAAGATTGATCGCAGTGCTAAAGAGAATTTTTTTCAGAAAGGTGTTTAGTTTTCATACAAGAATGAACCCTTCCTTTTGATAACATATTAGGAAGCTGAGAAACTTATAAAGGATGGAAATGAATGTAACCATTCTCATATAGTTTAGAATAAAGGAATTGTTGAGATTAATGATGTACATACGGTAAATGAGTACCTCGATGTTTTTCCGGAATATTTTCCTGGTATTATACCCGATATGTAAGTTGAATTTATTGTTCACTTATTTCCTAATGCCAATACAATTTGAAAATCCCCTTATCAAATAGTTAAAATTGAACATTTAGAGTTAAATAATCAATTGTAGTGGTTATTAGATAAAGGTTTTATTAGAACTATAACAACACCATTGCATGTTCATTTCATTTTTGTTAAAAAGAATGTTGGTTCAATGAGACTTTTCATTGATTATAGAGAATTAAATAACATCACTGGTAAGAAAAAGTATCATTGGCCTCATATCGATGATTTATTTGATATGCTCGAGGTAGATCATTATTTTTTGAAGATCTATTTGAGTTCATAGTTCCATCAGTTGAATGTAAAAGAAGTATACAATTTGTTGATATCATTTCATACTATATATTTCCATTCTGAATTTTTAGTTATGACTTTTGGTTTAACAATTTCACCTGATGTATTCATTGACCTTTTGAATAGAGTTTTCCCTGAGTTCATGGATATGTTTGTGGTGGTTTTCATTGATTATATTTTGGTTTATTCCAAAGTTAAAGAGGATCATTAATGTCATTTAAGGGTTATCTTGAAAACCTTAAAAGAAAATAAACTGATTGGGAAATTCAGAAGGTGTGAGTTTTGGTTACAAAAAAATTCTTTAAGTGGTCACATTGATTCCAAAAATGGCATAACTGTTGATCCTGCTAAAAAGAGGATGTTGAATAACGGCCAAGACCCAAAAATATAAATTATATCCATATTTTTCTTGGTTCATCAGGTTATTAACGGAGGATTGTTGAGAATTTTTCATGGTTATCTAGTCCAATGACTATGCTAACTCGAAATGGTGTTAAGTTCATTTGGACAAAATAATGTGATTACTGTTTTAATGAATTTTAAAAAAGATTGGTGAATGCTCTAGTTTTGACTCTTCCTTCCAAAAATGGGGATTTTGTTATTTATAGTGATGCTTCGTTGAAAGGACTTGGATGTGTCCTTAAGCATAATTATTAAGTAATTGCTTATGATTCACTTTAGTAGAAATCCCATGAGTTAAATTACTCTACATATTATTTTGAATTAGATGATGTTTTTTCGCTTAAAAAATTTGGAAGCGTCATTTGTATGGAGTATATATAAAATATATTTTGACCAAAAATGTTTGAAGAATATATTGACTCAAAAATAATTGAACATGATACAGAAGAGATGGTTGGAATTAATCGATAATTGTGATTGCATGATTCATTATCATCCAGGAAAGGAGAATAATGTGGTTGATGCATTGAGTCAATAATGTAATGCTTCATTAACCATGATACGTTTGGAATAAGATCATTTTGTATTTAATTTGATGAACTTTGGAATAAAAGTTTTTGGTGAAAAAAATTCAACTATTTTGTTTCAGGTTCCATTGAAATCATCTCTATCGAACAGAATAAATCATGTTCAGATAGAAGACAGTGTGTTGCAGAAAAAGGTAGAGTTGGTTCAGAAGGGTAAGTTGACTGATTTTAACATTGATAATGATTGTGTTTTGAGGTTCGGAAAAATATTTTGTGTGACTTTTGATTCACTGTTAAAGAATGTGTTGTTATGTGAATCACATAGTTCCTCATTTTCAGTTTATCCTAGATATAAAAAAGAAGTACATAGATCTTCAATAGTATTACTGGTGGGATGGAATAAAAAAATATATTGTTGATTTTACTGTGATGTGTTTGACTTGTCAGCAGGTTAAGCATAGCGGCAGTTACCGAAAGGGATGCTTCAGTTGTTACCAGGCCATAGTGGAAATGGGAAAATATATTAATGGACTAGATTGTGGGATTATCAAAGTTATCTTGAGGAAATAATGAAATATGGGTTATTGTTTATCGGTTGACTAAATCATCTCATTTCATTCCTATTGGAGATAATTTTTCTCTAGATCAAATTTCTTAGTTGTATGTTAAAGAGATAGTCACGTTGAATGGAGTTCCACTCACCATTATTTCTGATTGTGACAACATGTTTACATAAATCTTTTTGAATGGACATTAGAAGTCATTTGGTGCTGAATTAATGTTTAGTACAGATTTTCATCCGTAATCAGATTAGCAGTCAGAATAAAAAATTGAGACCTTGGAGGATATTCAACGTGCTTTTTTAATGGATTGTCAGGGTTTTTGGGACAAATATCTTTCTTTGGTTTAATTTTCATATAATAATATTTTTCATTCCAGTATACAGATGGCTCCATTTGAGGCAATATATGGAAAAAATTGTCAAACTCCATCATTATGGGATGAAGTAGTTGAAAGGAAGCTGATGGGACCATAATTAGAAGAATATAGGGAAAAAAGGATTAGTTGATTCAGAAGAACATGAGAATATCTCAGAGAAGACAGAAATGTTATACAGATAATTGGAGGAAGGATCTATCTTTTTATGTAGGTGATCATGCCTTTATCTATGTTTCTCTAAAGAAAAGTGTGATGCATTTTTATAATAATTAAATTTATGTATGAGGTTCACTGGACCTTATGAAATCCTGGAGAAAATTGGATCAGTTGTGTATAGAGTGGATTTACCTCCATGATTATCCTAGGTACACATTGTTTTTCATTTTTTAAATTTGAGAAAGTATATTCCACATTCGTCTTATGTTTTGAGTCTAGAGGTAGGTCAGTTGGAAGAGAATCTGTTTTATGAGGAACAACCTATCCAGATTCATAACCAAAGAGAGCTTGTTTTGCGGAATAACGTAATTCACTAGGAAAAGGTTTTTTTGGAAAAACCATATGGTTGAAGAGGAAATGTGGGAATCAAAAAATGTTATGAGGGATAAATACCCCCATTGATTTTATAAGTGAATAAAATTTTGAGGACACAATTTCCAAAAGGGGGGAAGGATTTAAAATCATGGGTAAATAATGAAATAATAAATTCTCTTGTTTATTATTTTTTTTGTGAAATATATATTAATTTTACTTTAATGGGGTTTCTATGATTGATGGCATACCCAATACGCAACAATGATTTTCTTTGAGATCTAACGTTTCATAATAATAATATAATATTCTTATTTTAAATGGTAGTTCACTCATATTCGTTGTATTGGCAGTAATGAACAAAACTAACTACAATATGATTATACGTGTTTGTTAAATAATAGTTTGGGGATTAAAATGTGAATGAATCTAATTTTAAGCATAATTACATTAAAAGGTCTATTTACCTCATTTTAATGGTAAATCATATTAAAATTTAGTTTTCGTCACTTTTATATGTTCTATTTTAAAAAAATCATATTTAGATTCTAGACAACCAAATTATATAGGGTGAATTTTTGAAATTTTTATGGTGAAGATCAGTTTTTTATGAATATGAAAAAATACAACATTTTTATTCAATAGAGCCTTTTAATATAATTTATTTATATAGTTATATTATCTTTTTTATTGGTTTTAACGTTTTATTATATTATTTTATTACCAATTAATTCAATGTTGGTCATTTGAATTAATTTCACTTTGAATTTGGACATTAACATGTGTCAATATTTTGATCATTATTATTTATTTAAAACATGCTATTTGTTTTGACAATTATAATTTAATGTAAATTAATTAACACAAATTCTATGTTTTTAATTTGGTAGAATACACATCATTTTTAAATTCAGAATATCAAATATAGCTTCGGCTTAATTTTTTGTAGTTTTTTGAAAAACATCAATTTTTTATTAATAGGGAAACCACTATGTAGTAGTTAATAACTGACATTTTAATTTAAATGAATTTTTACAAATTTTGTGGATTAAATTTTGAAAATTTTACTTACATGGATGTTATTAAAATTTAAAATGAGGTTCAATAAGTTGAAAATAACTTTTGGTGAATAGTAACTTCTGACTTTTATTTACCACGGTTAAAGGTCAATATGGTAATTCAAGGTAAAAATAATATTATAATAATAAAAAATTACGTTAAAACATGTCCTAAATTTATTGGATGAGCCATTTATGACCATGGGAATATTTGGATCGATTATGGGACCCAATAGAGCCAAGTGGGAGTGATAATGACTCTTTAGATTAATTAACATAATGAAATGATAAAAATGACACAAACAAATATATTTTAGTAAATAATATTTTACATGGGGTTATATATGCTATCATTTAGAATATAAATATTCATTGGAAGTATGATACGATTTCCTAAATCATGGTATTTTTTTAAAAAAATTAGACATCAAATAAATCTAATTATTTATGAAATAATAACGATACAATATTACATCATTAATAAAATATTTAAATGAATAAGATTATAAATATTAAAACAATATCCAAAATTATTCAATTCTTATTGGATGATTTTATTTCTATCATTATGCATCTTATCTTCCTCTTCAATGGGTTTTGAAGCTTTAGAAACAGATTATTATTAAATAATAAAATAATATTTTCACAGTTTTCTAAAGAGCCCCTCCATTCCCTTATTAAAGCCCTCACTTATTACTCATTCATCACACCTTTAAATTATCATGGATCATCCAAACTCTGACCAAATAAGTTCTCATGATCCTTATAGTTGTTCTAGAAGCCTTACCATTGGCAGAAGGCACTTCAAGTAGTCCTTTTGGTTCTAATCCAATGGAAGTGACCCAAATTAAAGGTAATGATTCTTCCTAAAATCTATACACTTATTTTACTTATACAACCCCTAAACTCTTTTTATTCCTATCTTTTATTACAACCCTATTATCCTAGATATACAAGGATGTTTTTATGTGATGTATTTGAACAACACTTACACACACATCCATCTAATGGGTGAAGAACATATTGTTTCTGTGAAAAGTAAACTAACGTCTCACAAAAATATGATTGGTTGATTATCTTCTACCACCTCTCATGGTGGAAATTAAGATGACAATATATTTATATAGGATATATATTATTTTTATTTATTATTTATTCTTCTTTATTTTTTTTATGGCAAACCTTTACGGTTTCCATTTTTGGTAAACGTGAAAATTTCATTTGAGGAAGTGCGGACTACCACCTCCTCAAAGTGATATGACCCGTTAATGAAATATGTGGGATGTATAAAGGATAGTATTAATTATATTATATATCATATTATACTGTAATTATAATATACCGATGTATCATTATGTTATATTTCCATTAAAGTATGAAATAGAAATGAAAGCAGTGTTCTTACGTACGTACTGCTTTCCGTCTCAATGAACTGTGAATTTCATTTCTTATATCCAAACTGTTATGTATGTTTATAAATACATATATATACTGGATGTATATGATTTATAAGATAAATATATCCTGAATATCATTATAGAGATAATGGACTGCTGACCATGTGGACAACACATAATTATATGGTGTTCATTTGTGACTCATGTACCAAATATCAACAAAACAACCATTATTAACTTCAATGATTACATAATGTTTATAACATGATAATAAGTGATATTAAAGGAATAATAAATTTTAAAATTATTTTGATGATAGTATAAATTAACTTTAGTTTATTATTCAATAGATTAATGAATGAACATGCTAAGTCAGACACGAGGTAAGGGACTTCATCTCAATCTCATTTCATTAAGGCATATCTCGATAATATATACAATATTATTTTACACGATGTATAATAAAACCCTTTTACTTTTACTTTCATTCAAAGGGAATAATTTTTCTATGAAGCGTTATAGGAAGTGACAAACGGAATGTTTGTAGCATTTTCAGCGACAATGACCTCTTCACTACCGTAATCGTTATTTGACATTCTCAATAAGCCTTAATGTTTCCTAAAATGAAAATTAAACACCTTATTCAGTTTTTGGGTTTTTTGTATTGAAAATGGTATTTTGAAATGGATTGATTATTTCAATATCTTGAAATTATTTCTTGTAATTGCTAATTAAATTTCATTATTGAAATGTTGGTATTTTCAATATTTTATGTGTTTTCATTTTATAATGGTACTTGGAAATTTGAATGGTAGTTATGTGATAAACCAAATTATGAGTGGTGTCATATTAAACATGGAGGTTTGGTTACATTATAACCTCTAATGTATTGGGTATAGAAGTCGGTCGTATGGCTATTCCATTTAGCGATATGTGTGGAAGTCGACCGAATGGTTATTCCACTAACGAATTTTTATATCCCAAGTTCCCTTTATATTTTATGTGTTATTTTTATGGGTTTTATGGTAATCATTTGGTTACAAAAGGGTAATAAATGATCTTTTATTTAGTGAAGAGTATTTACTACTTTATAAAGGTCAAATGTATTATTTATGATAATGTATTCATGGTTTACTTGTTGTTTTCAAAAACTAACAATTTTCATTATTTGTGTATCCCTTATTGAGTATTTTATGTTCATCCCATGTTTTTGAAATGTTTTTGACTTGACATAAAGTGTAATAGGGTCAAACATGGGATCAAGGAAATATCATGTGGATTAGACATGGAACGAGACATGACTATATCTTTAAGAGTTTTTTTTTCTTAAAAAATGGAAATTGATTAGATGTGTCAACATGTATTATTCTAGTCATCATATATATCTTATGGAATAGTTATATTAAACTATAAACATTGAATGATACTCATTGTTTATTATTTGTTTCATTCATTATTATGTAATATTTTAAGGATGATGCCTATGCCAACAAAAAGGGATTTTGTGATGATGTTCTCATATGGTGGTTTTGGGAACACAGTTTGGGTTGTGATCTTGAAGTGATTTAAGTTATCGTATAAATTTTTTTCCACGTGAATTACTTATTAAATCTCAACATGGGATTTATCATTATAAAATCCATGTGGCTATATCACCCCCATATCCTCAGATAAATGGTCTCCATAGGGTTTGATCTTATTGGATAAGGATGTTTCTTCTTAAAACAATGTCCATTAGAAATTATCATAACTATTTATTTATACTGAAACATGATCACTTTTAAATTTATATGTATGAAATGGATATGATGCATAATTATCTTTTAAATTATAATTAACATATTACTTTTCAAAATAACAAATGTAGTCATGTGTTTTCTTTAACTTGATTACATATTAATGAATTTATTTAATTAAAAGAGGGAATTTAATTTTTGAATGTTTGGGTCATTATATTATTACCTTATTTAGATATTATTATCTAGATAAATTCTTTCCATAAAATAAATAAATTGGGGATACTTATATTTCATCACCTCTTCTAGTTCCTATGTAACATCCAAAAACATGTGGTATAACCATAAAATGATGACCATGTGAGTTATCATGTTTCAGGAAATCTTGTATGAATGATAAATGATATTCACTATATGATCCATGTATAATAGATAAATATACAAGGGTATCCACTATGAATTTGCTAGATATGAGGAGTCTGGTATAAGCATCACATGAAAGATACCAAGAAAACATCATTTACTAGTGATGGGATTGTTGGGAGTGCTTTTGGATATGCCACATTTATGATTTGATGAAATATCTTAAGGGTCTTTGTGTATATTTTTATAAGTTATAATCTCTTATAAAAACTCATGAAATTCTTCCACTAATTTATATTTGAAAAGATTATCTCTTTCAACAAAATTTATGTCTCAATAAAGATTGTCTGTATAAATTTTCTGTCGAAATTTTTTAGATTTAATATCTAGATGAATGGTTTAGACAATCGTTGTAATATATTAGATAATATCAGGTTCCATCATATTATACTCTCTAACAACCACCCAACATGTTAGATTCTGATAACTCTCCCCATTCAGAGCATCATAATGTTCTATTTTAACTCATGAATGGAAATTGTTGTTATTTAATAACTCCACTATGTTATGTTGTTAATCAAAACATATTTGAAAATCCATTGATCATGATTGTGATATATTCACCAATTTTTTAATGGTTCCCTCAGAGCGACTTTCCATTTAAGGGAGATAAGAAAGTTTAATCCTTATTTTTATATTTATTTCTTTTTGATAGCTTCTAAATCATAAATAGGTAAACCTTATATGTTTATCAGATACAATAGAAATCGGAACTCCATGAATTATTACAACATACCATATTTACATATTGTATAAATGGTCAAGGAAAAATATTCCATGAGGGAAAAGAAAATAGATGACTTTGGATTGTGATCAACAAGAACCTAGTTGGTGAAATTTTATTTTGGTGTCCTGGGGAGTCCTATAATGAAATCCAGGGTTATGATTTCCTATTTCAATATAGGTATGGGTAATTATTTCATCATATCCATAGACTATTGGTGTTTCACCTAGACATATTTCCATATCTATCATTGATAAATAGACTACCCAATCTCACTCTTATTTTTATCCCACTATATGTTACTCTTCAAAACTATATACATATTATTGATTCCTTGAATTATAAAGATATATCATCTATACGTATCATATATAACTTCCCTCTTTACCAAATATTTTTAAGGGGATGATTATTCCATTTATAAACAATATATCTCCATCTTCCACAATTTTTAGATTGAAAATATTAACTAACTTATTTTAGAAACTCATAATAATTCTAGGCCGCATCGATCTTCTAAATAATGCATAGTTGGAAATTTATTTATGAAAAGTTTGATGATTATTCTTTTATTATTACCATATACAACCTTCTTGTTTTAATGATTTTTATATCCTTTGAATTGAACATAATGGATGGAGGTGTAGTGTCCATTCTATTTACAACATCCTCCATTTTGTTTGCATTCCCATGATGGAAATGTAGGGAAAAATCATAATCAATTATCATCTATGACCAACATCATTGGAATATATTGAGTTCATTCTTGGTGAATATATACATGACAATTTAGGGGTCCATATATATTTCACACTTCTCCTATTATAGATAATACTTCCAAATTCTTAATATAAAAATCATTGCATCCAATTCAACATAATGATTTTGTTAGCTTTACATGGGGATCTCTATTTACTGGAAAGAATATTTTACGACTTTGTAATCTTTATTGAGTACTCAACCAAAACACTTTTAGGATTATTCACATTATATCACAAATCCTTCCCCACTACTGGATAATGAGATAACTTGTTTAGTTATTAGCCTCTTTTTAATGTTTTTAAAACATTATTTACATTCGTTAGTCCAAACAGAAATGACACCCTTCCATATAATCTTCACTAGTGGGAATCAAAATGATGCATTTTTTCTCAAATACTTTTCATAGATACTAACTAATCCATTAAAACATCATTTTTATCCTTTACAGATGTTTCTCTTCCCTATTCTAATATTTTCTCTATTTTTAACAGAACAATATATATTAATTTACAAATGAAAGAGCAACCCATGAATTTAACTTTGTCTAACCAACGTCCACATTAATATTACTCCCAATACAATTTTAATTACTATATGTCTTGTATATATAATTAAAATTCTTAACATTTCACTCTTTTATAATGTCAATAATATTATCAACTATATTAAAAATGAAAAATATATCGATATAATATATATATAATCCATGAAACTATTATTTGATGAAATATGGATCATTAATGGCTACTAATGTAATAAATTTGAAATCATAGTTCTCTAATCTTTTATTAAAATAAGTCTTCATGATATCCTCTAACTACACCTTTACATAGTAATATCATGACCACAGATCCACCTTTGAGGAATGTTGGGCAATATGTAGCTGATTGAAAAATACATCAATATTTTGGCTAAGATAATTGTTATTTATCATGATCATTTTAAGCTAATTATAATCAATTTATAGGTGCACTATCCCATCCCTCTTCTTAAGAAATTGTATAGGTGCACACAATGATAAAAAACATAGGGGTCTAAACTCAATATCTAGATTATACAATAATTGCTCATTTTTTCCTTTTGTTCAAAATGATTAAATATGGATGAATTCATATTTTTTAAAAAATCATTGAGTGTAATCTAAATTTATAACAAAACATCACAACTCATAGGAATATTAGTTTGTTCATTGTGAAATGAGTCAATGAATTCATTTAAGGTTGGAATGCCATCCATGATTAACATTTCATTAATATCAATCATGTGAGATTGATAATATTTATCACATGGTAATATAATCCATGATTTAAATAATTTTAATAAAAAAGAATCATCCCCTTTCTTGAAAATGTATATAATTGGAGTGTAATCCATGATATGCATGGTGATTTCATTCTCTCAAAAATATATATTGGTTGAATTTGAGAAAAAAAACATATAACAATAATTTCATTATATTCTATGAGGTAAATTATCAAAATGTTTACTCAGATGTTAACCCATTTAATTTTCATATGGGATATGAAATATACATTGGATACCATAATCGATCCATTTTCCATCTTTACTTATTGTATATTTACATGTTTTCTGGTTTTATTTTAGTTTTTCTAATTAACATGTATGATATGAAATAATTCAAAAAACATGGACAATAAGCCTTCCTTTCATGATTTGAATATGTTCATAATCATTTACATCCTACAAGGTAGGATTGGGGATGAAAATTATTAACCTATTAAATACATAATTTGTAATCCATAAATATTAATTTGATAACTCATAAATGACATATATTCATTAACCCATGAATTTCAATTTTTCAATATATGTTATCTATGAACTGTTTATTAAAATAAAAAATAATTGGATTTTTATTTTACATTGGTAATGGTTCTTAAGGATCTTTGGAATTTTATAAATCATATCAAATGGGAGTAGAAAACCATGCGTGTAGAAAGGCTAGTTGTCATGCTTGAGTAAACATTTGAGTCAATCACAATGCACAATTTTGATGATATTACACCAATGCACATCTATTCTTGAGAGTCATACATTTAAAATAACTTGATAATGAGTCATTTTCATCGACCCAACATAATCTAGAAATTACAAAAAAAAATATTTATTTTTCAATATGTTTTTCCTTGTACCTAATGGTATTCACAACAAAAATCATTGTCATCAAAAATTCATAGGATAATTCTGACAGTATAACGAGGGTAAATAATTATTCATTAGAGTTATTAATGAGTGTGAATGGGTTATATCATCATTTTTTCAACATAATCACTAAAATATAGTTTTTTAATCAAATACAAATAAAAAATTGAAAACATATGGAATTATGTAATAAGGGTTCTTGAATAAAGTGGACAACCATATGATATCTTTCCTTGAGAGGGAAATTCTAAAAGCATCATAGGAGCTTCCAAAGTAACTTAGTGGACCTTAGGAGGACTCTAGAGAAGAAATGGTATGGTATTGTCATTATATAACAGTACCAGTTTAAGATAGATGATATTTTGTTAGATTTTATATTTCAAATTGAATATAATTATTTGTTAATTTCATTCATATATTTTGGTATCAATATGATAATGTAATTAAAAACACAATTCATACTTTGATTATTCCACCCAATTTCTTCCAAAGTGATGTGTTTTTAATTATTTTAAAAGTTTTAGAATCGATAAAATTAATACAATACCCTTTTTGATGAGTATGTGAGTTCTATTTACAAATAATTTGGTTTTATAAAAATATAAAAATATAATAGATATTTTGGAGGATTTATTATGGGTTTATAATTTCATTAAAATACATTAATAATGATTTATATAAATAATGAAAAATTTATTATATCATGCATACCTTTTATGTCTTATATTACACCACTTTTTGGTCATTATGAGTTGATAATAAACACTGTATTTAAATTTTAACAAAAAGATTATCAGTCTCTACAAATTATAAAAAAAATAATCATCGTATTATTTTTAAATGATAATTTAGAAAATTGTATATATTTAATAACAATAATTATCTAATAATAATAATATACAATTTTTAATTAAAGATCTATATTTGAAAATAAAATATTTATTTTTTATAATAAATGATTTCTAACCCTAAAAAATTACATTATACTTTGTAAAATTATATAATAATTTATATTAATTAAAAATATATTATTAAGATATCACTAATTTCTAAAATATTTTAATTCATTAAAACGATGTGTCTTTATTGAAGAAAAAAATCCAAAAATAAAATTTGCGATTCATCATATAAAAATCATTATTTATTTAAATAATTATTTAAAAATTTTAAAACAGAATATATAGTATAAATATAATCATCATTTTATTTAAAATATATAAAAATTATAACTATTATGGTTCTTATTTATAACCCCTTATTGCTCTATTTAATTCTGTTAGCATAATGTATGTGATTTTGGGGTTCCCATTGGGTGGTTCGATGAACCTGTTTTGGGTCATGATGTCATTAATCTTGAAATTTTGTAGGAATATGTTTTTATCTTGAAATATTTTATGAATATAATGTTGGCATTGATAAATTGAAAATCCATGTGATTCTATCTCCCTCATAATCTCTAATTGTGGGTTTTATAGGGAAAGATCCTAATGGTCGAGGTCATCACTTCATCCATCAATGTTAGTTGGACTTTATCATAAACCTTTATATATAATACTAATATGATCATTGATAAATGGATATATTTTCAATACTAATTTTGAAAATTTGAATTTTAAAATTGTTATAACATATGATAGTTCAAAATATCCAATTTTTATATGTATATATATATATATATATATTGATTACATAATAATGAATATATTTATTGAAAAATAGGGAATCCCATTTAAAAATGGATTGGTCAATACAACCATGTCATGATAATAGTTAATCCTTGGATCAACACACACTAATGTGGAGATTCTACAACATTATATTATCTAATATGCTAATAAACGTTCATAGCATCAGGATGGGTCACCCCAAAATCCTGGAGAGTTAAATTATGGAAGGTGTTTCCTTATATTAATTTTATAATGAGTGGAAGAGTGTTATTCCATGGATAATTTGGTTCACACATGAACCCCTCTACCTTCTATCAAAAGGATTTATTGTTTACATCTATCACATTGTAGACATATGGATTTACACCATTTTAGAAAGATATGCAAGATGAGAATTTTTATTTTGGACCATTAGTCATGTTATAGCCATGAGGCACCATGTTTTTATGATAGATAATTTAGAATTAAGTATACTGAAGGATGAGGATTAAATTAATAGAAAGGGAACCAGACATTATTTGGTGTAGTGTATGGATAAATAGTGGATACATGGGATAATATTTGGGCATATGTAATATTAGTTTATATGTTTGTTAAATATTTATTATCTGATGTAGGGGATGGATTGTAATTCCATAAAGCATGGGTTTCTCTATAAATCTCTTATGGGTTTTAAACCGCTAATGTGGGGGTCTCTCTAATAAGGATTTAGAATACATAACATCACTTCATGATAGAGGTTTTTATACTATGGTGATATTCTTTAAGGATTAAGCTGTATTGGATTAATTTGGGCCTTCCATAAGAATCAAATGCTCATTTGGTGAAATTAATAAATTTCCTAGTTGGTGGATGGCTATTTGATGACCCATGGGGTCATGTAGTGATGTGTTTCATGGTGAGATATTATAATATTTAAGTGTTCTAGAAAAAAATTTCATGTAAGTGAGGGCCACCCTATGGAACATGGTCATTGGGTGGTAGTTTCACCTTAAAAGATGAGGTTGGGGTTTGACGGTATATGTTATGAGAGTTTGTGTTCATCCTATAAGATGGTTACCATAATGTATCCCAAGGGGTTGTAGCATACACTATCTATGGTAAATTCATCAAACTATGAGCCGTATATTATGATATTTTATGTGGAAAATTTATTGGGTTTTTAAATAGGGAAGGATATTATTTGGCTATTTAAATTACAATCTCTCCTTATGATTTATTCGTTTCATGGAGTAGAAATAGATGTAGTCCAATATTATCTTCCATATAAATA
Source organism: Viscum album (assembly GCA_963277665.1). NCBI lineage: Eukaryota > Viridiplantae > Streptophyta > Magnoliopsida > Santalales > Viscaceae > Viscum > Viscum album. The sequence continues at coordinate 60,840,832 of OY728165.1, read as the reverse complement.
CTCAAGATGAACCATTTTGGGTTTTTGGCTCAACTATGGTTACTCTAGAAATTAAGGATAGCTTCTCACTATTTGTGTCCCACATATCCATATACTTTTAAACATTAATTTTATCGTGGGTTAATTAGGTTTCATGTTATGATTAAGCTGAATCTTGTTTTAATCTTCCGGATATGATATGAATTGAAATATATTTTTCTAAAAGGAGATTCTTTGGTAATGCTTGAATAGTGGTTTCTGTGATATAATGGAATAGATTTCCTTTCTGATATTATTTTTTCAATAAAATTTGGTGTTAATAGATTAAAAGATCTAATTAATGTGGAGAGGATTTTATAGGTTATGGGAAGAACAGAATACTAAGAGTGGTCTACACCCTATTGCTCTAGTTGTATTTATCGTTATTCTATATAGAGACATGTTTCTTAATTAGTTTCATGTACCGATTTATTTATTAATTTTGGGATGATGTGTAAATAAATTATATGTGAATTATAATTTACTTGAACAAATTTTATAGTTTTACTTACACATGTTTATTGGTGATGGGATTCTTTTTTTGGTTGAGAATTGGGTACATTTTTAATAATGGGAATCACAATTGGTTAAGGTAGCTGGTCCCTAAAAAATCATTCTACGGCTTCTTCCATGATTTATGTTGCATGTGATATGTCGTCTCTATATTTTTTCCCAGAATTTATAAATATAAATGATTTATTATTATTTAAAACATTAGAGTTGAATTATGTTTCATGGGCTATGATGAAACCATGAACACCAAGAAATATTTATTAGTCACTGATAGATGAAGGCTTGAATATAGTATGTGTTCTGTTATATGTCTACCAAATAAGAGTTTTATTTCAGTGAAATAATCATATTAGATCTTGGGAATGTTCTCTTTGTTTTCCTCAATAGTTTTCAAATATTTATTTGGTATAGTTTAATTAGAGTTTGGATATATATAAACTAGAGTTACCTTTTGTACTCTTAACAGGATGACCTATGTACTGGGTAAGTGTTCTTTTTTGTCTAGAATGAATGTTTAACCTAATACAAATTTCATGGATGGAATCTATTTTTTTGGTCGGAGTGGATACTCATGAGGGGGGGTGAATTGAGTTCCAATAAAAATTTCTGTTAAAAATATTTCTCTAAAAATCCCTCTATTTAAGAACAAGTTAAACTGTAGTGAATTTATATAGATTGTAAAAGCTCAATTAGTTTCTGAAAGATTTATTACGTCTCCATTAATTTAATCACAAGATTAAATAAACATTCGAAACTAACATACTAGTACACAATACGTATAAAAACCTGCTAATTCAATTATCAATGTAACTTTAAAACAAATTGTATTTCAAAGTAATTAGTAGAGGAATAAAAAATATATAGAATACTTGAGATTTAAACTAAAATGCAAAGCAGGTGTAACCAAGAGGTTCAGTCTCAAGCCGAGACCTAGTCCTCTAAAAAAATTTACATAAATTTGATCCACATCCCGGATAGGGGTAAACAATAGTGAAAACACTTTCAAGGTACAAAGACCTCTAACACAGTTCTATGTGGGAAGACCAACAATAGCTCCCAGGCTGTCTAGGTCTTACTTGTCCTCTACCACTATCCATAGTGGGAAACAAGAGAGTTATGGAGTCTGAATGAGGATTTATAAATACTTGTGCTTAGCATAGGAGAATGTGTGTGCACGAAATATACAGAGTATACACACTGCTCGAAATGTAAATGAGTAAATAAAAATAGAGATAAAAAGGTAGAAATGAGTTTAGAGTTCTCTATGTGTTTTGAATGAAGCTCTGTACTCCTTGGATTGATGTAAATGAAGCTCTGAGTCCTTCTCTTGTTTTTGTCTAAAAAATGTGGGTTGTTTTCTTCATGCTCAGTTTGATCAGCTTGAGTGGAGGAAGGGTTCATTTTAGTTATTCACGCCTTGAGTAAGGTGCAGCTTGTGTTCTCTTTCAGGAATAATGGATTCATGTATGTCCAGTTCTCTTCCATTATGAATGTAGATTTTTTTTTCTTTTGTGTGAATGCACCTCGTTTTAATTTTGTTCAGCCCCTGACTTTTACACCCTTCACATACCATCATATTTATTTTTTTTAATCTTATATTTGATCTTTTTCCTTCATTTTATACCTTTCATCTCTAGTAAAAAGAATGATTACCTTTTTCATTAGTACTAGGTATGGTTCCATGACATGCCAACAAATATCATTAAATATCATTAATTTCATTTAAAACATCAAATATAACCGTGGCATAATAAATAAATAATATTGAGAGTATAGATTTTGACTGGTCAAGATTTGTCAGTAGCCTTCTATTGGTAGATGTGTCATGGTTGACTTTGTATAGAAGTGACCTTCTGTCGGTAGCTCCTGGTCTATTGGTAGATCATGGTCTATCGGTAGCTCTTTGTATCTGTAGATCTTTGATCACGTATCAATAGCTATTACTCTGTATATCAGTGTCTCTATAAACCGGTGAATTCATCTATCGCTAACTTAGTGTAACAATAGCATGTATCAGTAGAATTTTAGTTTTTGCATTTCAGTAACTCTGTTTGGTTCAAGTGAAGTATATATTTCGGTAGACTTATGCATACCAGTAGACTTGTTCTATCGGTTGCTCAGTGTCTGTCGGAAGCTGTCTGTATTGGTGGACTTTATCTATCAGAGACATGTACTTACCGGTGGACTTATTCACACCAGTAGCTATGTGTATCAGTGTTCATTGCCTATCGGTGACTATTTTTATTGGTAGACAAAGTCTGTTGGTAGATTGTCTTTATCAGTGTCTATATGCAAATTAGTGACTTAACACTTATTTGTTTCATGCATAACACATCTGATTGAGTTATAATTAATTAAAAAGTCATATAAACGTTGAAAAACATTGATTAACATATTTCAAAAATTATTTTATTATAATTATTAACTTCATCATTGATTAAAAGAATTAATATAATGATACACAATATTTTGGATTATCAAAGTATGTGAAAGCGTAATTGGTATTATCAAATTATGTGAAAGCATAATTGGGATTATCAAAGTATGTTAAATCATAATTGGGATTATCAAAACATGTGAGGTCAAAAATCACCCCCTTTTTTATAATCACAAATTATGATATTATAGTACCAATAAAATCAGTAATGAATTAGAGTATATATTATTAAATTTAATTTTATCAGAGAAAACAATATAAGATGTGAAATATGAAATGTTCCAGAGGTAGAATTAAATGCAATGGTATCAAAGGTACAAGTTACAAATAATATTATATCTCCATTAGATAATATTTCTCCCCCTTTCGCATATAATTTATTATTCCTAGAGCCCTTATAATATTTCTCCCCCTTTGTGATAATCAAAAAGTGGGAAACAACAAAGAGAAAAAGAACAAAATGAGAAAGAAAAGGAAGCCATTTTCATTTAATGTTGTAAAAAGGTAAAGGAAATAAAACAAAATAAAGGGGATTCCTATCAAATATCATAGCCACCTATTCGATCTACATCCTCAATGTTAGATTTTCCCTTTGGATCAAAAGAGGATTCAGACTGTGTGGATGCAGGTGAAGGCTTAGGAATTCAAGAAATGATAACAGGAGGCTGGGCCACTGAAACTGTTCCTGGACTTTACTTAGTAGTTCATTGAGTGATAATTGGAGTAAGGCTTTGAATGGAATGGGCTGGATTCATCTAAACAGGAGAAGCAGTAGAGGAAGAGGTAGGTAAAAATGATGGTATAATCACTGGTCTAGAATCTACATGCAAGAAAGCCAACAAAAGATTTATAAAATCCATAATAATTCATCCTCATCTCTCCATAGAATATATGAAATCATCCTTGTTCTCCATGAATTTTTCTAAGGATGGAGTCATTTCTCATAGCTTGTTGACTTGTTCCATGAAGTCTTGAGTAACATGAGGTAAATTCAGGTTTTCTAACAGAAGTTTGAACTGACTATTAAGCTGATTCTTGGTATAAATCCATTGGAAATTGTAGTCAACTTTTTCTTTAACTTATTTCTAAGAGGTATAGGCTTCTCTAATATTGTCTTGGACTATATTCATTATTTCTCTACCTGAATCTCTAGTGAAAAATACCACTTTGCTCAATGTGGATGAGTCCATAGAGCAACTGGTTGATGCTGAACCAAGCTCCCACTGCATCAAAACTCTAATTTGATCCAAATATACTAATGTTCTGGAGGCAAGATAACCAATAGGGAATGTTACTATTTCCTTCAAGTTTTTGATCAAAAAACTAATGAGATTTGTGACGTGGGAATCCTGGGTGCTGGCATGATCTTTCATAGAGGATTTAAAACCTTCAAAGACTGATACCATCTAGCTCACAACACATTTGACAAAAGGTAAATCATTATCTTATTGGGATTTAGAACTCATATAAGATTCTAAAGAGATAACAGATTTCTCTAGAGCTTCAGAACTTTCTTCCAGTCCAGACAACTGATTCTTCCAAGCTGTAAAATCATCCACTATTTCTTCCACAAAGGTAGAGTCATTACAGCCGAGAGAGAGTTCAAAATAATTTTCAAAATTTCTCATCTCTTCAACAAAGAAGTGTTTTAAATCAGAAACAGAAGCACTTAAAGACTATTTCATCTCATTCTTTAAGGATTGAAGATCACCCCTGGTGATCATGTCAGTAGATGCCACCACAACATGTTCTCTTTTAGATGCTATACTGGGCACTGAGTCATTCATAATCGATTGAATGGATGACACTAGAGAAGCTTCCATTTTCCTTATTTCATCAACAAAACTGATTTTTAGATCAGACATGAGCTTGTCCAGATCATGCATTCTGACCAAATATTTAGGTAACAACTCAGTCTGAATATCATAGTTTGTTTTTGGTCTATTGAGGGATGCCTCATTATCAGAATCGGGATAATGCAATCCACAAACGACAAAACCTAGGTCTTCTTTCCAATCCTCAATTTTAACAGCCACTGAAACACTACCAAATCCGGTTTTATGCTCCCCCTCAACTGGTGCATTATCTTGTATAGTAAGAGCATTCTCAGTAGGTCTTTCTTCCTCAGAAGAATCTTCTACTATCAACTCCATCTCTGCAACATCTGCAACAGCAGGAGGCTCCTCTAGATTAGGCACAGGTGCTTCCACCTCTCCCAATACATCCATAACAAGCACAACTGAGCTTCCAATCAATGGACTCATACTTACGCAAGATGAATCAGAGGCTTTAGATTTATTTTCTCTTTCTTCTTCATTCTCAGGGACTAGCTGGTCTACCTCATTAGCAGGCGTTTCTTCTTCTTCTATAGCTTCATTTTTTTTGAAGACACAAATTCAGCAGCATGACTTGGAGGCAAGTCCGGACCCCTTCCATTGGCTATAGAAGTATCTTCTTCATCAGTCTCATCATTGTACTCATGTTCTTATTCATCAGTTCCAAGATATGGATCCCTCACATTCTTAGGCCTTGAAGGATGATTCACAAGATTGAATTTATCATACACCTTATGGTCATCATTAACCCATTATCCTCTCCTTGGGATCCAGTTTATCTTCATATATTTGCAAACAATGTTTTTTATAGAAATATTACTTTTTACTATCACTGTCTCATCCTGAGACTCAGCTACCCCTTTCACTTTGATCATTACTGAGATCATCTTGGCAAAGAATAAGGCATTTGTCTTTGATTTTGGCATGGTCATGTCCTCTATTTGAAGCAATATCAATCTGTATAGATTCACGTTCACACAATGTCTTAAGAGATGTAGGAGATAGATATCTTGATATCTTAAATTTGCAAAGTTCCCTCTCCATGGTATTAAGACATGTTGAACAAATTTGAACATCAATTTGTTCTCTCCGTCCATTTCAGCAGCCACCACTTGTCTTTGATTTCCACTACCCATGAGCTCCTCTAGGGAAGTTTAATAATCGAATATATCACTTGTAGGTGGTATTGCTTTCAATACATATCTAGAAAGTCATTCATGTGGATCCTTTAGTCATTTATCCCACTCAACAAATGAAAAAGATATCTCCTTTCCATTCACAAAATAAATCACTTGGTTCTCATCTTATGACTTCTCAATTCTCACAAACTCATAAAATTGTTTCACTATATGTGGATAGTAGGGGCCATTGTTGTTCAAAAAGAAATCTACCCACTTTTTATCTTCAAACACCTCGAGCACTAATAATTTTATAGCCAACAACCATTCCATGCACAACACTTTTTCAATCACAATATTTCTATTTTGCAAATGAGGATTCACTAGTAACCTCCCCGACCAGGTTCTACCTCTACTACTACTAGATTCTGGCTTGGTCTTCTACTTCTTCACATTTATCTCATCAAAGTCTTCTCTGATGGTAGGGAGTTTGGTTTTTTCCATCTTTGGTTCGAGGTACTTAGGTTTTTTGAGAAATTCGGGAGTTGAGGATTGACGATAAAGGGTTTTAGGCTTGGTTGATTTAAAAGAAACTAGGACTTGGTTTTATCATTTAGGAATCATAAAATAAATAATTAAAATATAAATATAAACAATTAAGAATCAGGGGGTAGGAAAAAGATTAAAACAATGTGTACTCATCGGTAGGTATTATTGGTGAGAATTCCTATACGTGAGGCCCATCGGTGAGGTTTTACATCAGAGAGATTTTCACATCGGTGAGGTTTTCACATCTATGATGTTTTCACATCGGTGGTGTTTTCATATCGTTGAGGTTTTCAAATCGGTGATGTTTCCACATCGGTGAGGTTTTCACATCTGTGAGGTTTTCACATCTGTGAGGTTTTCTCATCGGAGAGGTTTTCACATTGGCGAGGTTTTCACATAGGTGAGGTTTTCACATCGTTGAGGTTATCACATCGGTGAGGTTTTCACATCGGTGAGGTTTTCACAACAGTGAGGTTTTCTACCAAAAAAGGTTAATCATTCCTTAATCATCTCTAATTTATCTTAACCTATCTGAACATAAAGGTTTGTTGAATATGTCTGCTAATTGATGTTCAGTACCTATAAATTCAAGAGCAATATCACATTTTTGGTAATTATCTCTTAAAAAAGTTTTACCATCCATCAATGAGTTTTTTCCTCGAGTCAGATACAGGGTTCTTCAAAATGTTTATTTCAATAGTTTTATCATAATTGATAGAAACGTGATTAAAATCATATCCATTGTCCAAAATAGTGTGTATCATACATAGAATTTTTTCACAGCAACTACCAATAGCAATATACTTTTCTTTGACCGTAGACAATGCTACAAAATTCGTCATCTTACTACACCAAGATACTAATAATTTTCCCAATAAATGACATGTTCTAGATGTGATTTTTCTATCCAACATGCAACCAACAAAGTCAGCATATTAATAACTCATTAGATAAAAATATTTTCCTTTTGGGTAAAACAAACCTAAATTTACAGCATGTTTAAGATACTTAAAAATTCTTTTAACAACAAGTAAATGAGATTCTTTTGGATTATCTTGAAATCTTTCACACATACACATGATAAACATAATATCAGGTTGACTAGCAGTAAGGTAAAGTAAACTTCAAATCAAACCTCTGAAATTGGTTTGATCCACTAGTTTCCTAGTTTCATCTGCATCAAATTTACAAACTGTACGCATATGAGTATCATTTCCATTAACACTATCCATTCCAAAACTCATTAAATGTTCCTTTGTATATTTAATTTGATTCCAAATGATACCATTTTAATTTTGGAAAATGTGAAATCCAAGAAAATATTTGACTTTCCTCCTTAAACTCATTTCAAATTTATTTTGCATACTCTTTGAAAAATAAGAACATAAATAATGTTTATAATATCCAAAAAAAATATCATTAACATATATTTTTACTATTAAAACATCTTTAGAAATTATTTTAATAAAAAGAGTTGGATCAGAAATAACTTTAGTAAAACGTTTTGAAATAAGAAAATTTCAAAGTCTATCATACCAAGCTCTTGGAGATTGTTTCAAAAAATATAAAGCAATGGATAACTTGAAAACATGATTTGGAAAATAATAATTATTAAATCCAGGTGGTTGTTCAACAAAAAAATCTTCAATTATAAAACCATTTAGAAAGGCTCTTTTGACATCCATTTGATATAAATTGAAATTCAGATGATCTACTTTGGGATGTAAGATCCTAATTTATTTTAATCTAGCTAGAGGCGAAAATATTTCCTCATAGTCTATACCTTCCTCTTGACAATATCCTTGTGCAACAATCCTAGCTTTGTTTCTAACTATGTTTCCAAATTCTTCAGCATTGTCTCTAAAAACCCATTTAGTGCCTATTTTCAAAGTTTCCTTCGGTCTGTCAACTAATTCCCATACTTTTTTTATTTCATATTGATTTAACTCTTCTTGCATAGCTGTTATCCAGAAGTCATCAATGATTGCATCATCGAAATTTTTAGGTTCTATCTGTGAAAAAAATGCTTGATTTTCAATCTGGTTTCATAGAGAAGCTCTAGTCGGTGTCCCTCTATCAAGAATACCAACAATAGCATCCAAATGATGATTCTTTAAAATACTATTTGATCTGGTAAAGGTAGGATGAAAAATTTATGTCTCTTATCTATGTTCGGGTTCTATTGAAGCAGATTCTAGAATATGACTAGAACTGGATGTTTTTACAGTAGGTTCTTTAGTTTTATCATTAATGTCTAGAACAGTCAAATATTCTTCAAGATTTTCAATAGAAGACTTAGGTTTATGTGAATCAGTTTCATGAAAATTGACGTGAATAGATTCTTCAACACATTTGGTTCTTTTATTAAAGACTCTGTAGTATTTTCAAGTCAATGAATAACCAAAAAAAATTCCATCATCTATTCTAGCTGAATTTTTTGCAAGATTATCCTTGATATTTAGAATAATGACTTTGCAACCAAACACTCTAAAGTAACTAACTATAGGTTTCCTATTGTCCCACAGTTCATAAGGGTTCTTCTTGAGAACTGGTCTGACTAAGACTCTATTTATGATATCAAAATTTGTATTCACATCTTCATCCAATAAATTAATAGGTAGGTCATAATCATTGAGCATAGTTCATACAATTTCTTGCAGGGTTCAATTTATTCTTTTTACTACACCATTCTACTGAGGTGTTCTTGGGGGAAAAAATTTATGACTATAACCATTCTGTGTGTAGTAAGATTCAAACTCATGATTTTTAAACTCATGGCCATGATCACTTCTCAATGTCTTAATCTTAAAACCACTAAGGTTCTCTACAGACTTCGAGTATTTGAAAAAATAACAACAAGATTCACTTTTGTGAGCTAATAATTATACCCAAGTATATCTAGAAAAGTAATCTACTAAGACATAAACATTGTGCTTCCAATTTAATAAAGAAACTCTTGACGGTCCAAACAAATCCATGTGAACCAATACGAGAGGTTTGGTATTTGAAACTTCTTTCTTTGATTTAAAAGAAACTTTATGATGATTTCCCTTTTGACAGGGATTACAAACTTTGTTAGTTGGGAATTCATGTTTAGGTAGGTCTCTAGCTATGTTCTTCCTAGTCAGTTATCTTTATGAATAAATATTGTAGTGTCCTAATATTTTGTGCCAAAGCCATGACTCATTATGAAAAGCATTAAACAAGTAACATTTCTCTTGGCTAAATAATTCAAATCAACAACATAAACATTTTCATCTCTCAAGGAAGAAAATACTAAAGCATTTTTAGAGTTGAAAAAATAGAAGAATCATTTTCTAACATAACATTGAAACCATAATCACATATCTAAGAAATAATAAACAGTTTATATTTACGCTTATCAACAAATAAAACATTAGAAATTATAACGAAATTAATGATACCAATCTGGCCTAGGCTGATGATTTTTTCCTTTATAATTATCACCAATGGTGTCATACCATCCATCAACCTTTATTAAGATTTTAACGCTTGAATATTCTCCATAAATCTGCCTTGAACATCCACTATGCAAGTACTATTCTGTCATGTGAGAACTCATTAAGAAGATCTCCTACAAAATAGGTTTATATGGAAAATTATTTTGGTACACAGATCATATTGGGTCATGAAATGTAAGAAAGTAAAGATTTAGGTACCCAAATTTGTCTCATGGGTTTCATATAAAGCACAGAATCATTTGATTTTGAAATATGAACTTTGTTTTATTTATAAAAATATGAATAACTAGTTGAGACATATGAATTTCCAGAACTATAACTAGCAGAACATTGTCCAGATTTAGGAATTAATCTATTTTTGGTAAACATTCTCTTCTATCATATTATAATATTCAAATAATTCTTTAGTAGACATATTTTCAGATTCAGAATGAAAATCAACTCCAGAATAGTACCAATTTAGAACAAGAGGGTCCAGTGTTACCTCAGATATGTTTGTCGTAAAACGCATGTTAGCTTTACGATAATATCCGTACTTAGAAGAATCAGAATCACCTGATGTGTCTTCTGAAGCACTGCAAATTTCTTTCATTTCATTCTTATTATTTCTATCCTTGTAGTCATGTTTCTTATTGAACTTTAATTTTGGACAGTCATCTTTTACATGTCCTTTCCTTTTGTAGTCATAGCAGATAATCTCATTACCTTTATCATGATTCTTCCAGTCCTTCTTCCAATGAACTTTGTTGTCATATTTAACTTTGTGGTTTGATTCTCTGAAGAATTTCTTCTTCCTAAGGAACTTCTTAAATCTTTTGGATATCTGAGCCATCTAAGCATAACTGTCAGAGTCTGAACTTTCACTTGTAGAGATTTCATTTTGTATGTGAAATTTCTCTTGATCCTTGCTCTTTGAGGCAGTAGAATTAACATCCACTGACTTCATTTTAGGTTCATCATCTTCTTTCTTATTCACCTTGAGTTCTTCCTAATACATCATAAGATTACCTATTAATTATTTAAAAGGAAGATTGGTGATGTCGCAAGATTCTCTAATGGAAACAGATGGGCCTATCCATTTTTTTGGTAGACATCTTAATATCCTCATTATTTGTTCCTTTGGTGGAAAATCCTTTACAAGGGATCTAAGAGTATTGAAAATCAAATTGAACCTGAGATACATGTCAGATATGGGTTCATCCGGCTTCATTTAAAGTTATCATATTTTACAGTATAGGTATTCAGCCACATTTATTTAACATTGGTTGTTCCCTCATGGGAAACAGCCAAAGTGTCCCTTATTTCATAAGCCGTTTTTCCAGAATATATTCTGTTAAACTCTTCATCTCCTACATCAAAATACAGGGCATTCATAGTTGTATTTTTATTATTGTAATCTATTTTAGTAGGTTCATCCCAAGTAGTTATATTAGTTTTTGGAATTTTATATTGGGTTTCTATGGCAGACCAGATATCAAATCCCATACTTTCTAAATGAATTTTCATTTTAAGTTCCCACTGAGCATAATTTGTACCATTAAAGAAAGGTGTCATGTTGGTAGCATCACCTTCTAGTCTATTGTCCATAACTAGATTTTAGAAAATATATTTAAATATATAAAATTTAGAACTAACAGAAATTTATGTTCTTTAAAGATGAAACTAAAATCACAGTTGTGAAAATAGAGTATTTTGAAAAACCTGAAAATCGAAAAATTCCTTTGATAACAAATTTTGGTCAGAGTGGATACTCAAGAGGGGGTGAATTGAGTTCCAATAAAAATTTCTGCTAAAAATATTTATCTTAAAATCCATCTATTTAAAAACAAGTAAAAATGTTCTAAATTTATACAGATTGTAAAAGTTCAATTAGTTTCTCAAAGATTGATTAGGTCTCAATTAATTTAATTAGATGATTAAATGATATTTTGAATCTAACATACTAGGTCACAATAAGTATAAACAATTTCTAATTTAACTATCAAACTAACTTTAAAAAAATTGTATTTAAAATTAATAATCAGAGGAATAAAAATTATATAGAATAATTTAGATTTAAACTAAAATTCACAACAGATGAAACCAAGAGGTTCAGTCACAAGATGATACCTAGTCCTCTCAAAAAAATTTATAGAAATTTGATCCACATATTGGATCGGGGTAAACAACAGTGAAAACAGTGTCCAGGTACAAAGACATCTACCACAGTTCAACGTGGGGAAACCAACAATAGCTCATAGGCTATCCAGTTCTTACATAATCTCTACCACTATCCACAGTGGGAATGAAGAGAGTTATAGAGTTTGAATGAGGATTTACAAATCCTCATTCTTAGCATAGGAGAGAGTGTGTTTAAGAAATATACAGAGTATACACACTAATCAAAATGTAAATGAGTAAATCACAATAGAGCTAAAATTATAGAAAAGAGGTTAGAGTGATCTATGTGTTGTGAGTGAAGATCTGGAATTCTTGGATTGAAGTAAATGAAGCTTTGAGTCCTTCTGTGGTTTTTTTCTGAAAAATAGAGGGTCATTTTCTTCAAGCCCAGTTTGATCAGCTTCAGTGCAGGAAGGGTTCATCGTAGTTCTTCACTCCTTGAGTAAGGTGCAGCTTTTGTTCTCCTTCACGAAAAATGGATTTGTGTATGTCCATTTATCTTCCAGTATGAATGATGATTTTTTTATTTTGTGTGAATAAACCACGTTTTAATACTTTTCATCCCTTTCCTTCTACACCATTCACGTGCCTTCTTAGTTTTTTTGTTGTATCTTACGTTCAATAATTGTCCTTCCTTTTATATCTATCAAATCCTGTAAAAATAATGATTACCTTTTTCATGGGTACTATGTACGGTTCCCTGACATGCCAATAACTATCATTAAATAACATTAATTGCATTAAAAACATCAAAAATAACTATTACATAATAAATAAATAATATTGTGAGTATATAGTTTGATTGGTCATGATTTTTTTAGAAACCTTATGTTAGTAGATGTGTCACTATGGACTTTGTTTAGCAGTGACCTTCTGTTGGTAGCTCTGGGTCTATGGGTAGCTCTTGGTCTATTGGTAGCTCTTGCTATCAATAGCTCTTTAATCATGTATCGATAGATGTTACTCCATGTATCTATATTTATATATTCTGGTGACTTCATCTATCGGTAACTCGGTGTAACAGTAGCTTGTATCAGTAGACTTTTAGTCTCTGTATATCGGTATCACTATTTGGTTCCAATGAAGTATATATATCATCAAACTTGCGCATACCGGTAGACTTGTTCTATCGGTATCTCAGTGTCTGTCGGTAGCTATTTGTATCGGTGGACTTGATCTATCATAGACATGTACTTAATGGTGGACTTATACACATCAGTAGTTGTGTGTATCAGTGGCCTTTGCCTATTGGTGACTATGTCTATCGGTAGACTAAGACTATCGGTATTTTGTCTTTATCAGTAGCTATAGGCATATTAGTGACTTAACACTTATTGGTTTTATGAAGAACAAATCTGATTGAGTTATAATTAATTCAAAAGTAATATAAACATAGATAAACAATGATTAACATATTTCAAAGATTATTTTAATATATTTATTAACATGAACATAGATAAAAATAATTAATATATAGATACACATTATTTGGGATTATCAAAGTATGAGAAAGCATAATTGGGATTATCAATGAATGTGAAAGAATAATTTGGATTATCAAAGTATGTGAAAGATTAATTGGGATTACCAAAACATGTGAAGTCAACATATTTGTATTTTCAATTTGATAATACAAACAAAACATTTATATTTATATGAGATATAGGTTACATAATTCCATTTTCTAATTTATATAATTTTTCATATGTTACCTATTAGGACATGAGGTGATCATGGACATGTTACGGGAAAAGATTCCCTTTTAATGGTAGGATTTGTCCTCAGTGTTTGATGTGAGATAAAGTATCCTATATTGGGTGTCTAAACCATAATGTGGCTTAGGGGATCATAATGGACATGATAGTCTCATTTTGGTCCTATATTATAAGAGAAAAATGGTGTATCTCAATTCAATCATATTTTATCTATAGTGATATTTATAACCTTCATTAATAAGAGTCCAATATAGAAAATTATTAATGATAAATTGTGATATCTAGGTCCATCTCTTATCACAACAATGATTATGATATATGAGATTATTTAGGGCTAGCAAAAATCCCCCTAAAGTGGTCATATATATAGGGGGTTCATATCCCACTAATGAGTATGATATATTATTATAATTCGTATGGGATATTATCCCCCGTTGAGTATGAAATTTAGTAATATCTATAGTTTCTGTTATCCTTATTGATGTAGTGTTATTAATAGTAGATTATTATCCCATGGATGATTGTGATATATGTAGATAACTGGCTAAGAATTATTCCTCTCGTTGTTTTAATATTTGGGGTGGGTTTTTATCCCATAAGAGGTTATGTTATATGGTGATACCTAAGGAGTGTGTTATTCAACTCAATGAGGACATATAAAGGGTAGTCCCTATTTTCTATAATGAGGTTACGTCTCTGGTAATTGTTTATCTTCCTACGAGTAAAATATACGATAATAACTATGGTGGGTTATATTCAAATCTATTATAAGACTAGCATGGTGGAAACTTATACCCACGATATGTAAGATTCATAATGATATTTAATAATATCTTTTATCCCCTTATTGGTTTGGATTATAGGGTGTCCTTATATCCCCCAAATTATATATGGCGATGTAAGTTATTATTAAGGATAAAATATAGTGGTGTATGAGGTGGGATTTTTTCCTATAGATTCATTGACAAGGGAATATGTTACATGGTATGGGAGCTCATACCCCAAGGAATAAAGATGATATATGGGTGGTCATTATTCTAATCCATGGTTTTGTTATGTGAAATTTTTAGTGTCTCCCCAAAAATATCTAAAGACTTTATAGTAATTTCTATGTTCCTTGGATGCAACTCGTAGACACAGAAATTAATATAATTTCAATTATTTATGATGTATTTATTCTAAACATTCAACTTTTTACATTTATTGGGGTTTTTTTTAGAACATATTATTAGAGGATATCTAATTTATTCTGTTATTATACATGGGTAGCCATTGGCCCTTTGTATCAATAAAAATCACTAGATTATAGGAATGTTTATGGAAGAGACCTACTTTTGGATAGAAGATCTGGATATAATAAATTATGTTAGGATATGTGACTAGTCTGGGACTTTGGATAGACAGTGGTTGTATCTATTTGGTTTTTTGTTTTAGGGAGAATATGATTTCCCCAAATGAGATCATTTTTCTGTTTGTGTCTCCTGTAAAAATATATCATTTTAAGATATATTTATATTCAAATAAATTTTAATTTATTATCAAATTTTAATACATCAATCCCTGAATCCAAATGAACAATAATTTAGTTTGTTAAAATAACTAGACATTAAGTTGTTACAGTGAATAATAACATCATGTTTTTAAAAAAATGCATCTATAATTATTTTAGATATTTTGATCATAAAAATACATAATTAATCAACTTATAGTAAAGTAATTATATAAATCAAAAATAACTTTTTCATCAAAAAGGTTTAAAAAACTATTTTATTAAATTATATAATTATTTTCTCTTAAATTTTATAAAATTTATTTGGAAAAAATAGTTTAATTTTTGAATTCATTATAACCAAATTATTATAGAATAATGTTTAGGTAATTTTCCAAAAATATTAACTTCTCAATGAATACAAAAAAAATATTTTTTATTAAAAACTATATTTTATTTTCAAGGTTATCGAAATTAACATATTTTTTAAAAAATAATTAAAATTTAAATTATGTTATTTATATGTTAAACTATATTGTTAATATTATTAGAATAGATTTTTTGTTGTATTATAGTAACAAAAATATTTCTACTTTAGAAAGTATTTTTCTATAAAATTTTATTTTGATGGATTTTTCAATATAAATATTATATTAAATTATATGAATTAAGTGAATTTAACAATGAAAAATGTATAAAATATTTTGAATCAGTAGATATAAGTTTCGTAAATATTCCAATTTTGTTTATTAATTATCATTATTACTATGGTAAATATTCATCACCTTTATTAGGCTAAAATGTGTATAGCATGGTTAAACCCATGACAGAACAACTCAAAATAAAAAGAAACATGTCCTTATTTCATTGGATGTGATAAATTTTATCATTTCTATCCCAAATTTTTATATATGAAATTTTGGTGTAGTTCTCTATTGATAGTGATGTTTCTATTATTGTGATTAAATGAAAATTCGAAAATCTCAGTATAATGACAATAATATCTCTAAAATTATTATATATAGATAAAAGAGGATAATTTATTTTATAAATCATTATTTTAATTATAAATTAATCATTTATATCTTGGTATTATGTTTTTATTTTGTAATGATAAATGAATAACCTTAAATATTTAGTAAACACCACTGCAATGCTTGTGCAAGCAGTTGAAATGCCATATAAATTATTTTTAAATCTCTATATGTAATATTTTTTTGAGAGTTATAGTTCCTAAAAAATTATAGATTACTGAAACCATATTTCTTATATTTAATGTTTTATATTTGAATTAAATTTAAATGTATATTTCTATAAATTAGAATTTAATTAAATTATCAAAATTGATATCAATGAAATTTCATAAATATACTATTTAGATAAATTATTTAATGATCATATAAATATTGAAATATGTCAAGAATGACGATAAATGATAAAATTTCCCACCCATTTCCCATTACTGAGTCAATTATATTGTTATCATTAAAATTATATTCAATTATGATTGAAATTTATTTACCCCAACTAAGGTTAAAATAGATTAATAAAAGGGTTAAACAAAATTATAATGTTTTAAATGACTCTATTAAACGTTCTACATTTCATTTATGATGATATGATTACCTTATAATATAAATATTTGAAATTTTTTTATTTTTATGATTTTTGAAAATTACATAATTACACATTAATCCATTTTTTATTTCCATGTGTTTCATTACCCTCACTTATAAATGAACACCCCTCCTTTCCCTTCATTAAACCACTTTCTTCCATAAACATCAAAAAAACCATTAATATTAAGACTTTAATCTTTATAATTCAGGATTTAACGGTTTTATATACTTAAAATACCATAACATATTTCCTTAGAAAGGGATATAATGGAGTCCTATCGAGTAATACATAATCGTCTTACAAAAACTCTTTTTATTTTTTATTCCTCCAATAAATCAGTGGAAATCATCAATGAATAAGAAATTTAATATTCTTAATATACATAAAATTTATTATTATTGTACCAAAAATATCCACCATTTATTCAATCAAATGGGATGTGATAATATCAATAATGCATATGTGATGACTATCACCTCCACATAGCGATGAAATTAATTTTCCGTCAATATCATTCATGGATTAATATTATTATGGGATTAAATATTTTATATTTTATTAATCACCTAATTATGTTGTTAGAAATTTATTTCTATATCTACCTTCATTACTACCAATCCTTTGGAAGACTATAACATCGTTTGGGCGTATATGGGGATTACCTCCTCTATAATGTGATGTGATTCATTTTTCATTTCCTATTTTCATGTATAGTAAAATGGATATATATATATATATTGAATTTATATGATATATATATACATATCTCATATAATAAATCTTCTATAATTGTTAAATTTTATTTACCATTATTTCATTTTTCCCATCCAAAAGTAAACACAACAGTTGCATGTATATAAGGCCTAAATCTCCTTGAAAAAACTAAGATATTTTTGTATATCTATACTTTATGGATGAATCTATATATATATAATGAATATATATTAAAGGTATATTATGATTAAAATTACATATATGATTCAAATGAAGAATATTGTAGAAGGATTAAAAAATCCAAATTCAAAATCTCATGAAAATTGAAACATTTAAAACCTGAAAACAACAATTTTAGTATGAAATAGTTAATAAATTGGTGTTAAAATATATTAATTGTATTATATATGATATTATAAATATATAAAATGTTATATAATAGAATTATAATAAATTTTAATATATTATACCTTATATTATATTATGTTCAAATAAACCTGAACTTGAATATGATATTTATGTAAAAATATCATTATATAACATGATTATTTATGATAGGGTTTCTGAGGATCAAATTATATTTTGTAAATCCCAAATCACAATTAAATATATTTATCCCTTAATTATTTCTTGATAATAAATGTTTTCCCATAATTATACTCACATTATATACTCAAGAGACCGAAATAAAATATGTTTATGAAAAAATGAATTTATTTATCTCTTTGTTTGCAAATTATTTTTCATAAAAAACATGATTCAAAAAAATGTTTTCAAATTATTTTAACTTATTAAGTGATGGGTTATTTTTATTTTTACAAAATATTTAATTTTAAAATACATTTTTAAAATGTTATCTTTTTCTTATATTATGAATGAGATAATTATACATTTCACCAAAAATATGGGAGGATTCATTTTTTAAAAGTACAAAAAATGAATGAAATTTAGAACTATAATGATAGATCAATGTTTTGAAGACTTTTTTAAATGTTTCCAAGGTTATTTTAAAAATAAATATTTCCCTTTAGTGTTTATAATATTTAATGATTTTAATATGTTATTAAATAAATTAAATGGCATTTCCCACCAAAAATATTTTATATATCTTTTAAAATAATTCTTTAGTTATTATAGCATTGTTTTAGTTTACATAAGATTTTATAAGGATATGATTTAATAATTCCATAAATTTCTCTATATGTATGGTTTACGGTAATGATGGGGTAATATCGATGAAATAAATTTTCATTTATAAGGGTTATATTATGATGGTGGTTTTTATGATATTATCTCATACATATAAATAGATTTAAGATTATTTTATTGGAGGGATAAGAATTATATATCCCTAGAATTAATTGGCCAATGATTAATGTTTTTTGGTAATAAATGGTACACAGTACGTTATCCCAAAATTGGAATGGGGTACAAAGATGGTTTTCCAAAGCCTAGAATAGAATACATGTAAGAAAATCCCAATCATGAAATATGGTACATGATTGGTTAACCATAGCACTAAAGATGGTATATGGAAGGTTATCCCAAGAATTAATTATGTACTTGGGTGGTTAGACCAATATTAACATGTTATTAATGTATTGGTTGGTATCCTTAACAAATTTTATCTTTGACTATGATTTTTCCAAAATTTTCTAGAACATTATTTTGACATGATCTTAAGCTAATTTCAACTTTTCATTGATTGTATAAATTGATACCTGTATTAATCAAGTCTTATGAGATTCCAATATATACTGTGTGACTCATTTTTATGATATATGATCTGATGGTATATTTTTAAAAGTATAATAGCATTTTCTCGTGATGTTTATATTCATGTTGTAATTAAATTATTAGTGATACCTCTCTCTTTTACCCTTACTGAGATTATGATCTCACCCTTTATTATATTTTAGTTTCCTAGGATAAGAATAAATGTTTTATGTATTATATGACTATGAAGGGTGATAGTTTTAAATAACTAAGTTAGAGATTCTATAGATTTATTTTGAACAATTTTATTATATATCCTTGTTTCGAAAGTTGATAAACAATTATGGTTGTAAATTGGGTCATAATGTTAAATAATTAATATTAATCTAATAATATTTAATATCAATGTTTGAAATTTATGGGTCACTATAGTTGGTATGAAATAATGTTTTAGTTACCTATGATACAATCTTGTGGTAATGTGCTTCCTTCAAGACTAGATATTATCCTTGTACTTGAATTTTATTCTATTTTAAGAATTTATTAGATTTCATAACATAAATCCAACATCAATTACAAATGAAGATAAGTGATGTTTGATATAACTAACCAACATATGATCATATACCAGGGATAAAATAAATATTATTTTCTAAATAAAATTGTATTATTTACATGGATCTTGATCCCTATTCTAATGTGGCATTTATCTCAATTGAATAGAGTGAAAATCAGAATTAATTATATACCTATTTCACAACAGTTTTTTGAATATTCCATAATATTATTCTAGTAGTCCTCCAAATCATGATGTTGAGTTTCATATAGAACTCATATATTATGATACACCTATTTCAAAGACTACATGTAGAAGGAATATAATTTAGCTATAGGAATTGAAGAACAAAATCCCAGAGAATTGTAAAAAGGGTTTCATTTAGACTCGTTTGTGACCTTTGAATGAACCTTTTCTATTTTGTTTACTAAACATATGGTTCAATGATACAATGAATTGATTATCATAAATATAAAATTAAATAATAAGTATCAACTTACCTATATTGTGGATTTCATTGATCATTTATATTTAGATTAATATTAATCTATGATTTATCATTGATTGGGATAATTCGAGTTGTGGTCAAAAGTGAATACATTCCAAATAGAACATTCAGTGTGAGTTATAGACATTGTGAATTCATAATTATTCCATTTTTTTCTAAATAATTCCATTGATATAATTATATATTTTATGAATATGGTTTTTGGACATTACCTTGATTAGATTATTCAGGTATTTATGGAATACATTTTAATATATTAGAAGATAAATTAAGAGCCTGAATATTACTTCTATATTTTACTAATGACCATATAGAAGGATATGATTTTTAAAATAGTTACAATGTATGAATTTTTTCCATAAAATATTTCATTGTTGGTCATATAATCTCAATAAAGGTTATATGTATGGATGCATCAAAAATTTTCATTACTAAATGCTGGATTAGAATGACCACTATGAATGAGATCCATAGTTTCCATGGTTTGGATGGATATTATCAATGCATTGTAGTGACGTTCTAATAGTTGTATTATCAAATGACCACTTTATCTAAAAATGGATTCATATTCCTTTTGATCTATGAATGTGTGGATAATTTCAATGAACTAAAAATATGGTTAGTAAATAAATTAATTTCAACATTAATCTATAGTGAAGAAGGGTTTTATATCTATAGTGATGCATCCAATAATGGATTAGGATGTGTACTAATGAAATATAACATGGTTAATGAATATAAATAATTAAAATTAATGTGTAATGAGAAAAATTAGACAATCCATGATTTAGAGTTAAATATAATATATTTTAATTATATATTTTAATGCATTATCATTATAGAGAATGATGTGGAATATATATTAATAATAAAATTTCAATGTTTATATTCTCTCAAAAAACTAAATATATTATAGAGAATATTGTTATAATTTATAAAATATTATTATTTAATAATATATTACCAAACACGGATGATTAAAAAGGAGGTAGATGATTTGATTTAAAATTATTATTCAAGACTGTCTAAAATCATTATTATAAATGATCCAATATTTCTTCAAAAAGGACACATATATAAATCATGATAGAAATATTAAAATATTTTCTTTCTAAAATTAGTGACCCATCATATATCCATTTAAATATAAATCATTTTTAAAAATTTATTGAATGGATACAAATGAAGGTGGAAAACATACCTAATTTCAACATTGATTGGGATGTAATGATAAGATTTAGGAACCATATATGGTCCTTGTAAATATTATAATTTTAGAAATATCTATTGGATAAAGATAATTTTCTAAAATTCTTAATTAATTACTGAAGTAAAAATATGTATAGAGAAATGAAACAATATTTTGGTTATGATTTCATAAATAGAGGTATTTCTAGTTTGTATATTGGTTCTTTCTATGTAAGAAATTTAAGGTTGAGAGATAGAATCATAAAGGAATCTACCACCAATACACTTTCCATAATGGAGGGGAGAGAACATCATAATGGATTTTTTATTTAACTACCATAAAATTCTAATGACGAAAATGATATTTTTTTCAATCATCTTCTGAAGATATAACACATCAATTCTATAAGATAATATTTTTCTCATTGTCAAATTTCTGGAATATAAATTAAGGATGTTGTAATATTAAACACCTACCATAAAAGAAAAAATCTGCTATGTTTTTTATTACATTAGTATGAGATACATGGAATCACATCTCAAGTTTCTTAACAGTTTGTCAATGTTGTTGAAAAAGATACAAACATGATAATCCTGTTATATTTCAAAACATAATTTGTAAAATATTTTTTTTGAGATTCTCATTATTCCTACTAACATATCCATTCAAATCAATCATAATAATATTTATGGAATCCTAGGGAAAGGAAACAAACTAATTGTTAGTTAAAATGATCATTAAGGGTTATGTTAAGTGGAATATATCATGAATCAATAAAAATAAATGACAAGGAAAGGTAAATAAATGAACCAAAATTGCATGTAATACATTTTACTAACAATATTTGATATGAAATAGTCAATACGGAATGGTAAATAATGAATTCATGTGCTATTGGTATAAATTTACTCTCCTGATATGATAAGTAAAAATCTATGTAGAGAGGTATATAACTGAAAACACATTCTATTTAATATATAATTACAATGAAATTCTTCCTAAGATGATATAATAGTGAAAATATCATGGATAATATAAATAACTCAATCCAAAATGAAGTAAAATTTTATTTATTGGTCTTCATGAACTTGGGATCCTGATATCTCTTCCTTAAAGACCATTCACATGACATTTTAAAACTACTAGTTAAAAACTCATCTATTTTAGAAAGATGATGTTATGCTCACATACATATTCAACTCATAAGTCTTCTAATGCATATATGAGATCTATATAACTTATTCCCAAGATCTTCTTCATTTCCAACTAATTCTACATATATTGAATAATATATTTAATTTAAGTCAACTTCCCTCTATCATAAAAATTCTATATTGGGTGAGGAATATAGATTTAAAAATATTAATCCACATAATAAAATAAATTATAATGTAGAAATATTTATGTATAAATGATACATAATTTATGAAATAAAAATATTCATAATAAATAATACAGTTATTTAGTAGAAATTTAATCTCCAGATAAATGTGAATAATTCAAGAAAATGTTAAGGACTACAAAAATGAATCCATTAAGTGAATTTCAATATTTTATTTTGTAAAAATTATAATAAACCATCAAGATAAATAATAAGGATGAAATCAGCGTTAAATATACCCATTGAAGTAAGAATAATTGGATATCTTCATTGATGAATAGAAATATAAAAAAAATATTTAATGTTTTTTTCAATAAAATTTCCTTCTCACTATGAAATAATTTTTAAAAATAAAAGTTCAAAAATTATTTTTAAAACCCGATTATTTTAATATTATATTTCAAAAATATAATTTATTTTTTAGTAAACTGAATTTTTATTATGTCTATAACATATTTTCATGACGTAAATTTTAAAAACAACAATTTATATCAACGTTTTGACAAAATCCTCAAATGTATTATTTTGGAAAAGGCATGAAGATTAATTAAAAATTTGATTGTAAAATTTAAATAATGGGTAAAAATAACATTAAAATTTTATTTTAAAATGGATACATAATATTTTGAATACATTTATTAATCAAGGTATTGGAAGAAAACATATTTCAAATAGAAATAAGAAATGAATCCTAGTTATTAAAAAATTATTATCACAGTTTTTTTTGAGTACCAAAGAGTGAAACATGGTATTATTTCATTAAAATAAGATGATTGAATATAGTATAAGAAAATGATATGGTGTTTTTAGACAATTACCAAATAATTTCCATCAAATTAAATTTAAGAAATATAATCTCAATGATAATTAGATAGGGAAATAATTCCTTACAATATTTGTAACACATATGTTAATATTATTCCATGAATATATTATGTGTATCATCTATAAATACATAGAATACAAGTAAAGATAAAATAAAATATAATTAAAATTCATTACCCACATAATCGTAGAATATAATAAACAAAGAACAAATAACATAACCTTGTAAAGGGAAATCGATTTATGAAATTCTTTACCCCTTGGTAACTCATAACTCAAATCCTCTTGGATGAAAAAAATTCAAATTAAATGATTAAATAAGTTGACATAATAATGGATCATTATATTACAAGTCAATTGGTTTGCATATGTAAAATAAAATGAAAATTAGATTTTAAACATTATAATATGCTTTAATTAACCGAAATTTTGATAATGTCCCATAATGCAATGTAATATTCATGAAACAAAACATGGATATAATAGTTCAAAATTAATAATAAAATACCTTCATGTATGATTTATTAATGATAAAAATTTTCAAAATATTATTGTGTTTAAAATAGAAAATAAATTGAGGAATAACTTACAAATTTGCCTCAAGGAATGTAAACTATGACATAATCCATTACAACATGCTCTATTTTTGTTTAATATTATATAACCTAATCTCTAGTGGTTATAGATATGATATTTTCTAATAAAATAACCATACCATTATTTATTATATCATATATGATACTTCTATAACACCAAATAAATATTTTATTATTATTTTTCATTATTTGTATTCTTTCTCGAGTTAATTGCATTGTTTTGTCATGTGTTTTTCTTCATGAAAGATCACGTTATTGTAAAAATTATATAGTTATATAGTATCCAAATAATTTTCATGAAATATTTTTTATATTCTTAAATCAATAATACTATTAAAATCAATAAATAATGATAATTATAAAAAATGTATGTTAGAATCAAGGAGAAGATATGTAACACATACATATGAGTAACATTTAAATTTATCAATGATCATTATGATGTGGATAAATGTAATATATTATATTTCCAAAATTATAATATTGAAACACATAGTATATTATTTATCTAAATAAACTTATCAATATCATCCATGTAATATAGTGATTAATATAGAGTCACATTGCTTTGTGAAGATAGTATTCCACACTTCCATGAATGATGATATCATTTCTAGAGGTAAAAATTATTTATAACATTTCATAATGACAAATTTTTCATCATTATAAAAATTATTTCATTTATATGACATGTATTCCTTAACATTATTCTTATTACAGTCTGTGTAATGTGTTACTGAATGGAGAACCACATCACATCATGAAGTGGTAGTCCAATGTAAACATGAGATCCTTTATCATATACCATATTAAAAGGAAATTATAATATTGTTGGTCTGACTAGATTACACAAGAAGGAGTGAATTGAGTATCTATAAAAAAAATCATAAAATTTAGTTTTTTGAAAATTCCTTAATTAAAAATACATTCTATGTTAGTTTGTAGTGAATTTATAAGAGTTATGAATCTTTAGTTATTTTCTAACAAGATTGATTAGTTATTAGCTATATTAATTTAAAAATTCATACAAATTTTAAAACAATCTTACAAGTTGAAAACAATTATAAAAACTTTCTAAAATAACAATCAATATTCAATTTATTTTTATGAAATTGTGATAAAAAAATGTTAAACTATTGAGTAAAATATAGATTAAATAAACAATAGGTTCAGTCTTAGGATCATACATATTCCTCTCGACTAGGTGGTCAACTACCACCAAGAAGTTTAAATTACTAAATTGTTCGATCCAATCCCTAGAATGGAGTTCACAACAGAACACATGGCTTTGTAGGTTACACTTAGCCCTTTCCATAGTTATTCATTGGGAAAACAAAAAATAGGTCACACTTAATCTCTTCCACTGTTCAACATGGGACACAAAGTGTAAAATAGAGAGTTAGTATGTGGATATCATGTATCCTCTAGTTATGCATAGAAGTCAATCTCTGTAATAGAAAAATAAACACACTGAACAAATGTAAAAAAAATAACACAAAAGAACTAATACTGTAGAATATATTTTAGAAGTCTCTATGTGTTATTTAGTGACACTTTGGACCCATTTGATGTATTGAAAATGAATTTTGAGTCATCTTATATGAGATGTCTCCAAAACATTGTATCACAGTCTCTATGGTCTGGTTTCCAAGAGTGTGGAATGTTTAGATTTTTTTTGAATTATGTTCAGTGTAGCTAAGTAGGTTTTTATTGTCTTTTTCATTTCCCAATACGATATTTTATTCAGTTCAAGGGATTTTGAAGAAATATCAAGTGTATTATGAGTTTTTAGTTCTTCCATTCCTTCTACATTTCATGGTATCATGATTGATCCATCTTATAATTCTTTTTCACATCATGGTCCAACAAACATAGATTTCTCCCATGTGTATATCCCTTATACTATCTACTGAATTTCCTACAAACAATATTAATTTTTCGAAGAGACACTTATTTGTCTAAATGACACCATTAAAAATAAATTTTTAGTAATAAATTAAATATTGTTTTTATGAAAATCAGTGATTCATAAGTATTACTGATTCATTGTCATTGATTTTTCATCATCTATTTGTCAAATTAAGTTACATTGTGTATCTGTGATTTCTCTTCATCTGTATCAGTTACTATGTTAAACAATGAGTCCTTTCAATCATTACCAATAACTCAGGATGACTTGGTCTCCATTCATCAGTGTGACAAATAAACTAACTGTGACTCATTTCAATGGTGAGTCATTCCTTTTATCATGGAGACAATTGAGTGAATGGTGAATCATTTTAACTGAAGATGACTCCTTACACTTGTAACATCATGCCACATTTGTTCACTTCAACTAATGGTATGTCATTTGCAACAGTATCATGTGTAATAGTGAGTATTTTGTTTGTAACTGTCATGTCCAATTTTGAGCCTTTTCCAACAGTTTCATCTTCACATTTATAAAAATATTCTTGTTAGATCTGTCTATTAGTAATATATCTATCCAACATTGAGACATCTACCTATCAGTTTTAGTGAATCATACTTA
Source organism: Viscum album (assembly GCA_963277665.1). NCBI lineage: Eukaryota > Viridiplantae > Streptophyta > Magnoliopsida > Santalales > Viscaceae > Viscum > Viscum album. The sequence continues at coordinate 60,813,881 of OY728165.1, read as the reverse complement.
GAAAATTTTAGATGTTCATTCTGTCTTGTAATTTAAAAAAGTTATAAATTGGTAATCCTCATAATTACAAATAGATAATCAATAAAAAGTTAGTTTATACATAATCACACATAAATAGTTATATGAATTAAATTATCTGATATTTAAGAGAATTTTTTGTCATAATATAAGATCTGACAAAAAATAAGAATATTTTAATATAAAACATGATTTTTGATAATTAAAACCTTTATAGCTAGAGATATTGGACAACAACATCAATGTGCCAAAAATATCTTCCTTTTTGATAATAACAAAACATGGAATTATTTAATCTCATAATGTTATGATACTATTAATAATCCTTAATAAAATTTCTCCCAATTTTTTGATTAAGAAAAAGTGATAGGAAAAAATAATAGGAAAATAGTAATGTAGAAACAGTGAAATAAAATTCATAAAATGATTACAATGAAAAATTAGACATACAATGACTGAGCCATATCAAATTAAAATTATTCCACACTACAAGATAGGATCAAGTGGTATGATAAATGTGATTCTTCCCCTTATCAGAAGGATTAATTGGAGGGTAATTCTAAGGAGAAGGAGGGTCTGAAGTGATTTTGAGATGAGGCAGATCCACTACTTTTAGAATTGTAGAAGTAAGGGTAGAACAGTGTTGAGAAAGAACTGAATATTGAATAGTTTTGGTGATGAATAGTCTGAGGTGAGATAAGGCCTGGGAAACTAAAATTTGTGTTTGAGAAAGCACATAACCTTAAAGGTCATGTGTTGTAGTAGGAGGTACAACAATCACTTCACCTTTGTGATGAAGATATGATTTCAACATGTTAAGGAATTATTCAATGATATCTGCACCATATTTCATATTTTTTATAAATCAACCATTTTTTTAAACATCTCCATAAAAGGAGTAAATTATACGATTTTTTTGAATATGATCCTTAATGGTATTTTTCACTAGGGGAAGAGTATTATTTGTGGCCAAATAAATAAATAGATTGTTAATTTAGTGCTTTTTGATGAGTTTGGAGAAATACTAATTAATCCACTGGGTCAAATCTTCCTAATTCATTGATGCAATTGTTGTATAATAACTCTCACGATCAAGTATTTTATCTAATGTATCATCAACTTTCTCTATACATGCAGTCAAAACATGTAGCTCTACATTCAACACAGAATTTACTGTAGAATGATTTGTAGATTTTGAGGACTGAGTAGTTAGAGAAGAACATGAAGCTAGAGAAGAATATGTGAGATCCAGAACTTGTCTTCTCATCACGGAAAACTCAAGAGCATAAATATTATAAACAAGGTCCTCAAGACCCTTCTTGATTATGTCTATTGTATTCATATACTTTATGTTCGAGGCATTGATCCCAGTTGTCAAATTCATCATATCATTTATGATCATGGTATTTATTGTCACAATTGTCTCAGAAGTTGTGATAATATTTCAATTAATATCTGTTATCACTATCTTTGATGTAGAAGAATCGTCATCTTAAGATATACTAGTTGTGGCAGGAGAAGAACTAGAAGCACCAACATGATTTACACCATCCACCAAAAAACTAATTACTTTCAAATTCTTATCCAGTTTAGTATTATTTCTCTTGTCTTTATCAATATAATACTATATTTAAGATTGCATTTAGTGTCTTATAGTGGAACATATCGCTTTCTTAAATTGTTCAAAATTAGCTTTAATGACATAGTCACTAGAAGTTGTCTCGTTCACTGGTTTCATTAAAGTATGGGAAAATGTTTCATCATTATAACCATTATAATCTACTACCAAGGATGCATAACCAGAATTACTTATTCATTGAGCATGAATATCATAGTCCAATGGAGAAATATAATCAAGCCTTTCACTTCTTGTTTGATTATCTTTATCAGCTTAAGAAACTGATCCTTGAATTTCCACCTCAGTTTTTCCATTTTGAGAGATTGATCCACCTCAGTAATGGTTTTCTAGATTTTTTCATTTATTTATGTGTAGTAATTTTCCTAGTATAAATAACATGAGAAATAGGTTCATCTGGTGAATCATTTTATTCATTAACAACACTCTCAATAGAGACACCAGTATTAGCTTCAACAACTTCCATATTCACAACATCTATATTTTCATCAGGGGGACCAGGGTCACTATAAATTTGACATTCACTACTTTCTTCCTTATTACCATCTTCATTAATCTCATCTTCTTCTCCCCTTCCTAATTCTGAAACATTTTCAACACTTCCATCTTAATTTTGTTCATCTTCTTCATCGATTTCATCTACATTGAATTCATAACACACTCTAAACTGCCTTAAAATTCGGTTTTCTCAATTCATGATGCTTTGAGAATAGGTTCGTGAGAGGGTAAATCTTGATGGGGGCTATCAGAACCAATGGAGACTATTTTTGATGGTGTAGTAGCATCTGGGTCACATTGATCATCAACCTGTGATCTCACATCTCTAATAATCATGGCGAGATCCTCATCCACATCTAATGAATAGGTTACTTGTTCATCTGGACCAAGATGAGAATCTACTATATCGGTTGGTCTAACTAGATGGTCTACGGGATTGGATTTCTCTTACAGTCTATCTTTATCACCAACCCATTCATTATGCCAAGGGTTCCAGTTTCTTTTAAATCCTTTACAGATTTCAAATCTTAATTAGATTTCAATGCCTTCACTATCTACCACATCCTCATATTCATTTATACAACATTTTGACATTACCATAGCAGAAATAATTCTTAAATATAAGATATAATTTTACAAACACCCCAGTTTTATCATATCATTAATTTGAACCCTCAAATGTCTACATAGATTCCATTTCACACCTTTCTGAATCAAATGAACAAAATTTACATCAAGATTATTAAGAGAAGGAAAGTCTCATTTCATCTGACACATCTGATGCTAAATAAAAATGAAATGAATTATGAATTTACCATTCATTTTTTAGGATATGGGTATCCTACGCTTTTCATTTCCAGTAATCTCTTTCAGAGCAGTCTCAAAGAAGAAGAATTCACATTCAGCAAAAGTAGTACCTTTGTAATCATCAAACATTCATTCGTGAGGTACTGACTACATTCAATCCAATGCCATGAAGAGAACGATATTATCATCCATTCTAATGTTGACATTATCAACAAAAAACATCATTCTATCTAAATTTTCCATATTCATATAATACTCATAAAACACCATCAGTTAAAAGCCTCTATCATTATTTGCAAACCATTAAATCCATCATTGATCTTTCAGCACTTTCAAGAACAATGATTTTCAATCCAAGACCCATTCCACCAAGACATCAACCACCTAAGTTACAACATGGATAACTAGACTAGGGTTCAAAGGACCCAATGAATTGCTTGATTCACTTTTTTGTTTCATTGATGCATGAGAGTCACCCTCATATATATCTAACTTTACTCGCACCATTCTGACGAGTTTAGTCTGAAGGTAAGAATGTGAAAGGTTGGGAGTAGAGAAAGGGGAAGGCGATAGAGAGATCAAGAGTGGCGATAATGGGAGTAGGTTTAATTGATTAAAATTTATATCATTTTGGGATTTTATGGTTTTACAATCACAAAATAGTGAACCAGGTTCACTAGAAATATTGATACAGTGTCGTTATAATAAAGAATATAATATATAAAAGTGACCAGTCCTTAGTGTTAGCATGATAAAAATTTTAAAAGACTAACATTGCCTGAATGACATTGATGTCAGCATGAAAAAGATGTCGGCCTGAAAATTGTGTTTGGATGACAACAGTGGTAGTGTGACAATGTTGTCGGCGTGAAAACATAATAGAAAATGATTAAAAGGAATGTCAAACACATGGTGTTACTGGTTGATCATTCCTAACTCATATCTGAAGTAATTTATTCATTCAATGTTCAATGGATTAGTTAATATATCAGCAAGATGAAATTCATTGACAATATATTCTAATGTAATATCATTATTTTCATTATTTTCTCTAATAACGTGATGTCTTACATCAATATTATTTCATCTTGAGTGACAAAGTGGGTTCTTATAAATGTTAATAACACTTGTATTTTCACATTTTATAGGTACATTTATAAATTGATACCAATAGTCTAGAACAGTGTGTTTTGTCCAAAAAATTTGTGTATAATAGCTAACAAGAGATATGTATTCAACATCAGATGTAAATAATCCAACAAAATATTGTTTCATACTACACTATAAAATGAATTATTTTCCCAAAAAGTCACATGTACCAGATATTTTTTATCTATAACTAGAATCCACCAAAATTAGTATCAGAATAACTCAATATATCAAATGATTGTCCTATGGGGTAAAACAAGGCTAAATTGATATTAAGTTTGAGGTATTTGAAAATTATTTTAACATCTTTCATGTGAGATTCATTGTGATTAGCTTAAAAATGCTCACACACACACACTAAATAATATATCTTGCCTACTAGTAGTAAATTAGTGATAGCTTCCAATCATTCCTCTATAAGTGGTTTGATCAAGATATTTACCATCTTCATCAAGATCCATCGTACAGTAAGTACTTATGGGACTGTCACTAGATTTAATGCAATATATGTTAAATATTTTTAAAAGATCTTTTGTATACTAAAATAGATTTAAAGGGATAACATATTTATTTTAAAATATTCAAAATCCAATAATGAATTTGAGTTCATACATTAAACTCATTTCAAATGATTTAATATCATTTTTGAAAATTCTATACATAAATAATTTATTGAAGATCAAAAAATAATATCATCATCCTAGATTTTGACTACTAAAACTTCTTTATACATTCTCTTTATAAAAATAGTAGCATCCACAATTCCTTTTGTAAAACCTTTTGAAATATGATAATTAATTAATGTATCATACCAAGATCTTAGATCGTGCTTTAAACCATATAATTATTTTCTTAATTTGAAACAATGATTTTAAAAATGTGGGTTTGTAAAACCAGGGGTCGTTCATCAAAAACATCCTCAACTATATTTCCATTTTTGAATGCACTTTTAAAATCCATTTGATATAGTATGAAATGATGATGGGAAATATAACCAAGAAGGATTCTGATGGCTTCAAGTCTAGAAACATGTGAAAATTTTTCTTCATATTCAATACAGTCCTCATGATGATAACCATCTGCAACTACAGAAGACTTTATACTAACAATATTACTAGATTAATTTACTTTATTTCTAAACACCCACTTAGTTTCTATGGTCAAGGTGTATTTGGGTCTATCCACAAGTTTCCAAACATAATTTAATTTAAATAAAATAAGTTATTCTAGCATATGAATACAACCATAATCATCTTTAATTTCATCATTGGTACTTTTAGGTTCATTATATGACATGAAATCATGATGTTCAACCTGATTTATATTAGAAAATCAAGTTTTAGTTATATTATCTAAGTCTATAAGGACAATATATAAGGGATGGTTCATTAGAGTTCTAGTTGGTATAAGAAATTTAAGGCTACTTATATCAAATTTATCTATAAGTTCCATTTCATCATCATCAAATTCTAATGAATTTCTATAATTGTTTTATTTCAAATATTTCTTGACATATGGATTATGTGATTTTGTATTTATGTAAATATTTGAAATATCATCTTTATGGTTGTCTAAAGAAGTATTAGGTTAATGTGGATCTGTTTCATTAGATTTGATATGCACAATTTTTTTCTGACACCTTGTTCTATTATTAGGCTTTAATAGTGGTTGAGTAACATAAAAATATTCTTTCTTCACTCTTGGATTCAAATTTGTCACGATAATATTTTGTTTTATGAATATATACATTGCATCCAAAAACATTGAAATAACTAACTATGGGATTTCAATTGTTCTATAACTCCTAAGGAGTCTTCCAATGATATGTCTAATTAAGAATCTATTAATTATGTAACAAGATATATTCAAAGCCTCAACCCATAAGTAAACAAGTAAACCATTTTCATTAAGCATTGTTCTAGAAATATCTATGAAGGTCACATTTCTTCTATCTACATCTCTATTTTTTTTTGAGGTGTCATAGGGGAAGAAATGTTATGACTGTAGCTATTGTGTGAGAAAAGAGATTCAAAGTGTTTATCATCAAACTCATGGCCATGATCACTTATTAATGATTTAATTCAATTTCCACTATGATTTTCTACAGTTTTATCGTACATGGTGAAGTAAGTACTTTCTTCACTTGTGTGACCTAAGAAATAATCCATGTATAAGTAGAATAGTCACTAACATGAATATAGGTATAGTGCATCACATTTAAATATGAAACATAATATGGTCCTAAAAAATCCATTTTAAAAAACTCTAACAGTTAAGAAGTTCAATCAACTCTGTTGATTTGAATGATATCTTCTTTTGATTTCCCATTTGCAAGGAATATAGACTTTTTCATTTAGGATCTCAAATTTGTGAATATCTTTATCCAGGAATTTTCTAGAAATATTTCTATGTGAATTTACATTACAGTTTCATAGTCTCCTTTTCCAAATCCAAGACTCTTTATGAAAGGCAATTAAACAAGAAATATTATGAGAGGAAAAAGAATCTATATTAACAGAATATACATTTTCATTTCTAAAATCATAAAATACTAATAATTATTAGATTTAAAACAATTCCAAGCATCATTTTCAAATGTTACATGAAATCCATCATCACATAATTGTGAAATACTATGCATAATGTTCTTTAATTTATTATCAAAATGTAATTGAGTAATTTTAATTGAGTTAGGGTTACAAATATGGCTTAAGATGATGATTTTTCCTTTACCATTATCACCAAATGTGATATATCCTCCATCAATTTTGATGAGATTATTTAAGATTTAGTAGTATCCTATCATGTGTATTGAACATCCACTGTCAAAGTATCAAAGATATCTACAAGAACACTTTAGACAATATACCAAAAAGATAGTTCATCTAAAAAACATTTTTACCCATATTTTCATGGCCTAAAATCATTATTAATTAATGCTTTATGATCCCACAATTTTCTTATGGTATTCCTATAAGTAGAATATATAGTATTTTAAAAATAAACATTATTTGGTCCAAAAAAACAAGAGGTCGAAAATGATTTTCCGGAACTGGTACTATTAATAAAGCACTGATTTTTAACTAAAACAATAGATTTTACAGATTTAGTTATAAAATGTGCTTTATATATCATTCTCTAACAAGATTGATATCCAATAATACATGTGCACATAGGATCTATCTTTTTAACAAGAATTTGATTAAGAGTGTCTTTCCCCTTAGTAATAATTTCTAAATCATTCTTCAATTTCTCATTAGACATTTTTATTCATTATTTTTATTCAGCAGTTGTGGAGTCTTTTCTATTTCAGTAATAAGTTCATATTTAATAGTTATATTAAGATAATGATGTTTCATTCATGATTTATAATTATCTTTTAGTTTATTACATGTCTCTTACAATATGTTATCGTATTCAAAAAAAATTATTCACTTATCATATTCTCTTACTCACTTTCATTATATGAATAATAATAATTGTGAATGGGTGAATCTATGGGTAACTCAGATTTGTTTTTAATAAAACAAATAATTTCCATGTCATCTTTCTCATCATGAGATGATGTTGATTCACTAGAGATATCCTCCAAGAACTCCATATGGCCTTCCAAGAATTATTATATTTTCTATCTTTGTTCACATAATTATTTTTATATTTGATCTAGGAATAGTCAGCTTTGACATGTACTATCCTCTTGCATTAATAATATAAAATCACTTCAGATTTATCATTTATTTTTAAGTCTTTATACAATCTTCCAATGTTATCATTCATTCCTTAATAATTGGGATTCTTGAAAAAAAATTATTTCTATTGAATTTTATGAATCTTCTGGACAAATGAACCATCTCCTTCTTACTGTCAAATATTGATTCATAAGTATTGGAGCTTTGAATATATTCTAGAACCTTCTGATTTTTTTATTCTTATATGTAGTAGTCTTAAATACCAACAGATTTTCTTTTCGGTTCATCCCCAACCTCCTAGTGGATTTTCATCACTACTTTGTATATCATCATATTTCTAATGAGTTATTTTATAGTTAATTTTCTGATTTCTAATGATTCTATAATTGAGATAGATTTTCCTCTCTATCTATCAGTCAATCATCTGAGAATCTTCTTGATTGGTTCTTTATCGGTAAAATCTTTTCCCATAGAGATCATAGTGTTCCCTATTTCATTGAACCTGAGATACATATTCAAAATAGGCTCACCATTCTTCATCTTAATGTTATTATATTTAATATTATATGTGTTATGTCTCATTTCATTGACACTAGAAATTCCTTCAGGATAAACATACATACTATCACAAATTACATGGGATTTTTAACATATAGAAATACAGTTAAATTATACATCACATAAATAGAGGTATAAGAAATTCATGGAATTTAATTTATTTTTTTTATGCATTCATAGTTTTTTTAAAACAAGTAGTCGTAGAATTAATATGATTCTAATAATCATCGACAGTTGAAGAATATATTTTATACCCTGTACTTTCTATGTACATTTTCAATTTAATTTTCTATTGGTCTTTATTACTTCTATTAATGATTGGAGGCATGTTTTTAGCAACAACTTCCATTCTATTTTCCATTATAATGGCATACTTTTAAAGAGTTAAAAATCTAGAACAAACTAACATTTAAAGTTCTTTAATGTAAAACTAAAATCATAGTTGGATGAATGAAATTTAAAACAAAGCCTTATCAAGAATAAACTCCTACAAAAAGTTTGTCAGAGTAGATTACTCAAGAGTGGAGGTGTTAATTGAGTATCTGTAAAAATTTATGTTAAAAATTATTTGTTTTAAAATTTTTCAAATAAAAATAAAAAAAAAAAAATTTGTATTGAATTTATTGCAGTCTTAAAAGTTTAGTTAATTTTTCAGAATATTGATTGGTTCTCACCTATATTAATCCAGATTTTAATACAACCATTTGAAGCTAACATACTAGTTCAAAATAGTTATATAAACTTTTTGACTAACTATAAATATACAATTAAGTTTTCTGAAATTCAGATAAAACAGAGTAAAACTAAAGAGTAAAACAAAATAGAATAAAATAAGAGGATCAGTCTGAAGGTGATACGTAGTCCTCTCCACTTGGTGATCACTTACCACTAAGCTATTTAGGATAATAAACAGTTTCATCCACACCCTGGATTAGGGATCACAACATCACATAGGGCTATCCAGGTCACACATGACCTCTACCACAATTATTCTTGAAGAAAATAGGTCACACATGACCACTTCCACAGAGTAATGTGTGTGAAATTGAGAGTGACTTTTTGGATACAATGAGTAAAATAGTGAGTGAGTTATTGGATATTATGTATCCTAAAATTATAACCAATTGTAAGTGTGTGTGTAATAGACATATACACAGTGATCTCAAATGTAAAAAATCTATAAAAAAACATATCTACAAATGTAGAATATGGTTTATAAGTCACTATTTGTTATGAAGTGAATATCTGGAATCTTTTGTTGTAGTGTAAATGATTTTTGAGTTCTCTTCTCAATTTTGGATCCAAAATAGAGTATCATAGTCCTTGTGGTCTAGTATCCAATAGTATGAAATGCTCATATCCTTTTTTGAATGATTTTAAGTATAGCTCAGTAGGTTTTCTCATCCTATGAATGTCCCAGTAGGATCATGCTTTATGTTGTTTGGATTTATATAAAATCTCAAGAGTAGGAGGAGTTTTCAGTTTATCATTTCCTTTTAATTTTTAGTGTATCTCAAATAATATAGATTTTCATAGTTTTATACCTTATGGCCCAGCAGACACAATGATCTCCCACATACATTCACCATGTAATTTTTATTGACTATCCAATAGAAATCATCAATTAATGTTGGAGACAGTAACTTGTTTTTATATGAGTATTAGAAATAAATTTGAATTAATAAATTAAATATAGTTTTTGGACTTTTGTGATTCATATGTATTGGTGACTCATTGGAATGAGTATGTCATCATCATTTTAATAGCATCGGTGACTACGTGTATCAATGAGTCCTCTTTATCTGTATCTGTGACTCTGTGCATCAATGAGTCATTTCCATTAGTATTAGTAACTCAGGGAGTCCTTGTCTCCTTTCATCGATGAGAGAGATGCACGAATAGTGACTTATATAAATGGTGATTCCTTACATCTGTCAGTGAGATCGTTGAACCAATAGTGGTGCATTTTAACTAATGGTGAGTCCTTTCATAAGTAGCATCATGAAACTATAGGTCACATGAACTAACGATGGGTCATTTGTGTCGGTAGCATGTGCAATGGTGAGTATTTTGTCTTCCTGTTTCATGTCCAAAAATGAGTCTTTTTTGATGGTTTCAACTTTACAAAATTAGATAATATTCATGTTTGAACTATCGGTCAGTAAGGCATATGTATGATAGTGAGTCATTTGCCTATTGGTGTTAGGGACTCATATATAGACAATTTTTTATGTTCGGCATGTCTTGAATTTCATCAATGTTAGAAAATAGTAATTCTAAAAATTCACATATATAATCCCTTAAAAACTAGTTTAGACTTAAGAAAACAGAAATTTTTATATGAATTAAATGATATGGTATTCAAGATAATGTTTTTTTATAATATAGGATCTAACATAAAATATGATTTATGTTAATATATGACATGATTTGTGATAATTAAAACGTTAATTGTTAGATATAGTGGTCAACAACATATATGGGCCAACAAATAGGTGTATATTACATAATCACTCATTTTTTATAATTATGTCATAAATATAATATAAATTATTTATATCCATTATCGTACCCAACAGTTAGATGTGGAAATTACAAAATTAATGACATTGGTTCGTAAGGTGGTTTTCATCCGTAGAAACGAATTATAATTTTGTATCCCATTTTATGGGTGTGAGGATGGTTTTATGTCATTCCATTTACATAAAACATAACATTATATGTAATATAATGATTTTATTATATCATATAGGTTTAATAATACATGAGGAATTTGGTGGAATAAATAAAATGAAATTACTAGTTGATGAACTTTTCATCTTCTTCGTGTATCCTCTTTATGTTTGAATGAAAATCCTTCTCTCGATGGATTTTTATACAAAATATATATTCTAGGATTATATAATGGAATTTTTTATTTTATATTTGTTAATATTTTCTAAAAAAAATTGGTTTATCTGGGTGGTGATGACATGATAGGGTGAGGCCTTTCATTTCAGTATAAAAAATATAAATGACATATTATTTAATATAAATCATTCTGATTCCAAATATAAAATCCATTTATTAAAATTCTCTTCAAATAAGTTTAATATTTTAATTTAAAATTTACTCTTAAGATGTGATGAGAAATCATTTTTTCAATTAGAAAATGCTTTAATGTTTAAAATTTTTTAGTTCAGAATTCAAAATTAAAATTAATCAAATGAACTAAAATGGGTTAATGGGTATATAATTTAAATAATTTTACAATAAGATAAATTCAATATATTATTTGACTTTATAGATATTATAAAAGAATAGGATGTTTTTAATTGAAATTCAATATTTTCAATATTCAATGGTAAATAAAATATTTAAGAACAATACAAAAAATTAACAATATAATAAAGTTTATATGTTGATATACAAAATTTAGTTAAGTTGTAAAATAAATTTTATCAAATGGGTTAATATTTATATTACTATTCGGTTAAAAATGCATTACATTGTATTTTGAAAAATATTATAGTTTTTTTTAAATCATTTTATTTCTTTTAAATTTTTATTATATGATTTATAATAAATTTACGTGAATAATTTTGTTAATTGTCATAGAACAATTCATACCTTCCAATTTTCTTGTTTTTCTATAATGGAATTTTATATCACTATACATTAAGACCCGATGTTGCGTATTGTAGAATAGGAATAAGAGATTGAATTTAATGAAATATATTATGTCATTGTTATATATCAATATAGTGTGTTCATATAATGTTGAATAAAATGATATAATTTTAAAATTTTTGGAAGCCACATTATCCCCAACATAAATAAAATTTCCTTCAATATTTTTTCAGGACCTCAAAAAACAATGGGTGGACGTTAAATATTTTTTTGTCGAACACCCACGTTATAGGAAAAGAAACAACATTCTTAATAATAAATAATACCTTGATGTAATAAGGTCATATTAAATAATACATTACTAGGTTTTAATTTAGAAGAACATAATTTTGAAATAAAAACATTGACATGGTTGAATAACCTGAATTGTTAAATAGAGTGATAAATGAAAATGATCAAGAAAATTCTATGATTAATGAATAATCAATGACCCTTAACCCATAAATCAATTAAAATTTTAACGTCCTTATGATTCATCAAATATAATGTTAATTGGATATTTATTTATCAGGATCCTTTTCTAAAAATGGTTAAAATAAATTACTATAGAAGATTATAATTTAGTTTACATACATCACATGTTTCTATATTATAAGAAAAATTTCACCCATTGGTTAATCAATTATTATAATGTAATTCATTGATTTCTACATGAAATGTATAGATTATTTTTTTATCCCTGAGGAACTAAATATCACTTTTAAAGGGTCTTAAGTTCAACAAAATTATGGGAAATCCTTCAATTTTCCCTATCTATTTTCTAAATTTGATATAGTTAGCACATGTCATATAATATAACACATTAATATCTAAAGTTTTATAGTAACACAACTATTTCAACAGTAATTCTAATAACCGAAATTGTTTAACAAAAAAATAAAATATTATATAGTAAATAAAATTATCTACAAGTATGTTCTAAAAACATATCATCCTTCTATCAAGGCTTCTGGTCCCCAATCCTTTTCAGATACGGAAGGTTCTCACCCAAGATTGGGGAATCCATTTTTCCAATTCAATGTTAATAAAGTTCCTATAACATTCCCAAACTGTGATGACCCATAGTTACCTCCACATCAATATAATACAAACTTATAATGATACTAAAAAAATTAAACTTAATCCAACAAAATGTAAGTTAATTATTACCTTAATTTATTTTCCACTGAATCATATACTAAAATAATGGGTTTAATTTATATAAATTCAACTTAATAAATATTTAAATCCAATGGAATACAATAAAATAAAACATAAAATGGGATTTCAATGAATTTATAATCATGTTCAATATTAATCTAATAATTCAATGATGCTATCCATAAATAATATGTTCATGAAGACAAATAAATTTCTGAAATTTAACACAACCCATTGATGTTTCATTATTTTTATAACAAAAATTACAATTTTGAAAATACTTCTAGAATTTTTTTGGAATCCCAATACATAAATTTTTCATCCATTTTATTTCCACATCGATCATTCCTTAGTTTAAGGATTACACCATTATGGATGGAACTACCTTAAATCATTACCAGGTTCCCCACATTTATGACAATGAACTATAAAAGGATCCATAAGATGTTATTTATATTCTTCCATCATACATTCATTATTCCTCCAAAATTCATTATAATATTCCATTTTTTTTCTAAACATAAAATATTTTCCCATTCTTATTAGACACTATATTTTAAATTTAATACACACTATGTGTATCCTCTGTAATTTTTTTCATTATTTGAATAATTAATGATAATATCTTTTAAGGATAATTATAATTATCCTAATCATATCTCCTAAGATATTCACACAATCCAAACAGAAAGGCCTATTTTCATGTACTAGGAGATGATTAGGTTAATCCAAATGTTATTTTTTTCTTTTCTTACCCATACATAAATTTGTACCAAAACTAATTTAACATATAGTATCATGAAAGGGATTTAATTTCCTGAGAAGATAAATAATATATAAAATAAAAACATTTCATTTATCTTCTATTTATACACTAAAATTATATCAATTTGTAATACCATATATTTAATGTTTTCATAAATATAGTCTCCATGGATTCTACTAAACACCCTCTAATACCATCAATATCAATGCTAACACCAATGGCTTGAAGAAATTGTCTAAATTATTATATTGGAATAAGATATATGGAATTTCATCCTAAATGACGAAATAGTTTTGAATTATTTGTAAATAAGATGGATACTTGAATCCCACATTACATTAGAGAAGACATATTGAAACATATCTTTTATCAATAATAACATTATTATCATTATCATATACATACACAATAATAATATTACACTACATGGAGTCCTTGAGAAAATAAATAGAGTACGCGTGAGCTCAAATTCTATATAATGATTAAGTACAATTAAAGATATCATGAATTATTATGAATAAAAATATTGTAAATGTAAATAAGTTGAAACAAATGAAATATAAATAATATTAATATATTGATTATATAATATATATTCAACATTTAATGGTAAATAAGTAAACCCACATGTCTTTTAAATAATATAACTGTTGTGTAAAGATATAGAAAAATAAACATGGAACGATATAAAACATAAAATCACATTCCAATTAATCGATAAATATGATTGAAATTCATACAGAGATGGTATAATACTGAATATATCATGGATAATAGTAATAAAATAATTCTAAATTATTGGAATACGTAATATTTGGACAACACGAACACCTGATCATAATAAATCTATATTCTATACCATAAAAAATATTGTTTAAAATTACTTGGTACAAATTCATTTGATTAATCCCACTGATTTTATGTTATCTTAATGATTTACAATGATAGACTACTGATGCATCGAGGGACTATATATAAAAGTGCCTCACATAGATCGTCAATTCCAATACATTGCTCATCTGCAGAATAATTGATTTAATTCATGAAAATTGTTCATTATCATTGAATTTTCATATTGAATAAGCAATAAATATATATAAACATTTTATAGATAAAAATTAAAATTCAATGCTGAAAAATTAAGATCCCCATTATAGATTTACCACTATGAGGGGAGGGGTAAATCTGTGGTTTCTTTTTGATAAATTCATTTTCTTTTAAATTCAAACTCAAGAACATGTTATGTTCCTAAAACACTCTATAATAATATCTCAATATCTCTCCATGTGAATTAATAAACTAAACACTAATACCACATGGAATATACAAGATTCAGTAATGAATGTCATAATTTTTTCCATGTTGATTAGACAACCAACATGGATTCATCGCTATAATGTAATTGAATACAAATTCTCCCAACACTAACTAATATAATTATTATCTACCTACAAATGAAAAACATTGTTTTTTTTGTATCCAACTAAAATTATTCTTGTTCCTACTCTAATCAAGACACTCCTTCTACTCATTAGATCTACTAAATGACTTGAAGATCTCTAGAAACCAATCAAAAGGATTCTACTATGTTAAAGTATTTTATCCACTATAGATTGATTATAGAAATTAATCCATAAAATTATAGAATATAACAATATTATGTACATTATCTTGAAATTAAATAGTTTTTTTCTTCCATAATATTTCTAGATTTCTTGCATTCAGGATTCTCCTCTAAATTTTAATTCATTATCTCCTTTGTTTTTTCTTAATTGATGGATATTGTATTCAAACTATTTTTATCCTTGATAAATTAATTTCATGTTATCTCAAAGAAAAATTTAATTTAGGATATATTTCATCATAACATAATGTTAATATTTTATAGTATCAATTTGGTGTATGGGGTCTCAATAAATATTTTAATTTGAATTATATAATTAATTCCTCAATTAAATATTTTAATAATTAAATAAAATAAAATTTATCAATTCTTAAAATATAAATTATCATGTTTATGTATTTTATTTATGAAAATTAATTTAGAAAAAAAAATTAGTAATTTTAATTTTTCATTTTTACATTCAATACATAAATATATATTATATTATGCTTCTTTTATTTTTTCCTATGATAATGGGTATTATTTCACCATGTTTCCTCTAAATATCTAAGTAGGTTGTTTCATGATTCAAATTTTAATACCCCAATTTGGTATACATCTTATTCAAATGACCTTATTTAACAATCTAAGATCACAAATAATGCATGTATGAATGAATTTATGAAAATCATCTATATGATCCTCATTAAATGAGGACTACACGTACCTGAATACTCAGGATCTTTGATTTGTAAATAAATAATATAAACAAGTAATTCACCTATTTTATCACAAATTAAATAAATTTATAATGACATGGAAATTAAATAAATATTCTCATTCAAATGAATACACAAATGTACTTTGTGTTTTATCATGTTCAAATTTAGACAGAAACTAATCACTTTAAGAAAAGGGGAAACAATTTCTCATTCAATATCCTTCATTTAATGCATAAATGTGTAAATAAATATATTATATTATACTTTTGTAGATATATAGGGAATATCCTCACTTTTCAATCAATATAATTCATTCAGATACCCTCACACAAAGGGAATATGGGTCATGAATGTTCATGCCAGAATATCTTGAGGGAAATCTTCTTGGTTATCACCTGGATTATAGGTGTACATTATGTATTTCACTTAAATAATTAGGAAAACATCCATGAGATATAACAAAAATGGTGAAAATTTTCCATTGAATAATCCATCAATCAGATTTTTCAAAGAAGATGATCATCGGCTTGATCAGATGGTCCAAATAGAAGATATGAGACCGAATTTGTTATATTAGGATTTTAAAGGTTGATGAATAATACATGCATTAAAACCCCCGATAAACAACATCCCATAGGTCTGGGAGATTTTATATCAATATACTCATACTGATAACTTCCCATTAATCCCATACTCTATGGCAGAACTACCCGATGTAGGCTCAACCTTCCACCATGTTACCCCCCATTGTGGCCCTGCCTCTACTCCCATGGTCTCTGTGTGGGAGACAACTTCTCTGAATCTATTGGGAATTCCTAGTTTGGATACCATTGTTTAGGTTTACCTCTATGTCCCAAATGATTTCTCGGTATATCGGTTCTTGAAAACAATATTGTTTAAACTTATTTTAAATAATGTCACAATTATATTAATTATAAATTTACAATCTGAAAAAATAAATCCATGATTATTTTTAATTAAAATTACATGAAAACTTATTCTCAAACTTTTTTTCTTCTTACCTACATTTTCATCATGCAATTACATTATGAACATATTTTTCTCTTTGACCATATTCAATTTTTCATTAGGAATTTTTTTCCATGGACTTCACGTGATGAATCAAATATCACCACTCCATATAACACATTTTTAAATATGGAATATATGTTCTTCAATTATGAAATATAAACCTGGATAATATTACCTTAATGACATCCATTTCTATTAATCCATTAAATTTTCTAGGAAAAGTAAATTTATCTAAACACACAGAGAAATTTATATATCACTAATAAAAACTCCAATCACAAAGCCCAAAAATTTACCTTTGTAGTTCGTTGTCAATATATCTTCCCAAATTAATGAAATCAATATATGTACATAAACCCCCACCCCCATATATAAAAATTCAATAGATAAGTAGGGTGGCTTTATATCAAATATTTTTCTCAGAAACATTATATTCTCCCTTTGATGAATTTTTCAGGGTCACATCAATTTGATGGATGACCTAAATTTTATTTCTTAAAAAATACATTTTATTAAACCACCACATAGTCTATGTGGGATAAATAGGTCCAAAAATCAAGATAGAAAGCACCTATATTGACTAACAAATAAATAAATTATCATGCATGTGAAATAGTTCTTTCATATTCTCAATTAACATATGAGAGGAGGAAGGAAATCAAACTAATCAATGAAAATTATAAATTTTGGAGATAATTCTACACAAAGATTAGAAATTCCAGATGAGAATAATATATAACCATGTCTTTCTCATCTTTTCATCAACCAATAATTCTCCCAAAATTAATTTGATTATGGAAATTAATAATAAAGTATAAAATAATTATTGGAATACATTTACTTTCACTTTCATCATGTTGTTCAAAAATTCAACAGCCACTATGTAGTAAATAGTTATTTTTTTGACAAAAAAATGGCCCCCCTCAAGGGATTCACTCATCTTGAATATACTGTAAATAAATGAATTTTTTTATGAACAAATATTCTCCAATTCCGTACATTTTCTCTTGTAACACAAAAAATAATGGGGAATAAAAAGGAATGTATTGTTTCTTTAGAAGAAACATTTAATACAAGAGTTTTTTCTCTTCCTTAATCTCATCATCGTAAAATGTTTATTATGGGGTTTTTAATCATTCATGTTGACATGATTCATTTATTTATATATGTATTTTTTTCAAATGATCTTATTATTTTTAGGAAGTAAACATTTCCACCACAATCATAAATGACTCAACATATGTCCATTTTTTATTTTCAATGATGAGTGTTGTTGTGAGTGCTTAGATTTGGGTTCATGATAAACCCTTTTTTCTGGATAATTTTTTACTAAAATACATTACGCTTATGTTCCATCTTGATTGGCCTTTTGACTATATATTTAATATTTTTGTATATTATAGGTGTTTAGTGCCTTCATATGGCTTTATTATCATACCATGCATTCCTACATGTGAAATTCATATGACTATTACTATCACTCCTTATTTAGTATCTTCTTTTTTGAGATGTTGATATTTTAATGGTTATTATAATATCATTTGATTTTTTTATTTAAAAAAAATCATTATGTATTGAAATCATCTTCTATACAAACACATTGTTTATTTATACCATTATAGAAACAAATTTCTATACTTTTTTGAGGTAAATACATTACATACAAATTTAAAATTTAGGATTTCTTTATTTCTACAAATTTTGTAATATATTTTAGAGGAATATTCATTTCTTATTTATAGTTGTCCATATTCTCCTCAATCCATAGTTTTTCCATATCATTCTTTTTTAACTAGAAACACATTGAAGTATCATTCATAAAATATTATATATTATCTTAATGTTGTATTATGAGAGATATATTTCTAACATTCATCATCTTTATCTAGGATTCCATATCCTATGACTTAAGATTAAAGTCCACTTCAACAGTCCAAAATATATATTTCTCAAGGTAAAATATTACACTATTGAATAATAAAATTCATTCATGATGATTTTTAAATATTAATTTTCATTATATAAGCACTTATGAGATAAACATTTGATGTTCTTTTCTATTAATCACCTTAATCACATTTCCTTTTCAGCATCATTTGAGAGTTTGATAATGTGTATTATTTGTATAAAATACTATTAGAATTAGACATATTAAAAACTTAAATATATTACCAGGATTTGAGACCACAAATTCTTGGATGGATTCTTCTTCTTTGGAAAGGCATGTATATTGATTTTTTCTGTGAATTGGGATAGAATAGTGGAATACAATGTTATTATTTTACTTTATTACTTCTTAATTTTTACCCTTTTGTTCATTGTAGAAAATAGGATAATGAAATAATTAAAACAATTTTATCATTCCATCATCAAAATATATTTGATATATAGAGGAACCCTCTTTTTATACCACTTTGAGATCCCAATATCATATTTACTACTAAGAGAGGTGGGGTGAAGTAATTATTTATTTTAATAAATTAATCGTATCTCCAATTCAACCTCTTAACCATGATGAGGTTCCCAATAAAATCTATAATAATTTGAAATTATCAAATCACTTACATTAATAAAAGAATATAAAAAAGTACAAAAAATTTACATGGTTAGAAAACAAAATGATATTATTGTGCCATGATGATTAGACCCCCCATATTATACTATTTACTATAGTACAAGTGAATATAAATACACCCAACTCAATATGAGAAAATTTTTCTCTACATCCAACTCGTATAATATATTTTATTTTTCATCCAACAAAATTTTTTATTTCCATGACTCTAACCTAGAAATTTTAAGGCTCCAAGATCCAATGATAATACTTCAACTACTCCTGGAACTAAATAGAAGCACATGCCTTCAATAAAGGCTTTGATCCATTATAGTTTGAACTTTTATCTACCTTAATGAGCATTAGTTTCTGACTTGATCATGTGCAAATTCAGGAATTTCATATGTAATGTACTCGGGACTCATTCCAAATTTGTTTCAATATGGATTCTCGTCAATATTTGAGTGCTCATGCAATATTTTTTCTTCTTCTTAAAAGGATTATAACTTCAAAAACTTTTTTTAAATTTGATAATGACTCATGATATTAATTGATATTTAATTTCAAAATATATTTCATCATCACCTATAAGAAAATATTCATATAATAAAAGTGTGGTTCATGTGGTCCTAATAAATTGTATGATTTAAACTCCATCATTTAAACTCCCAATTAAATGTTTTTTGAATCGATCAAATTTAATTTACTTATTCTTGTAAATAATAATAACTGAATTTGGTTATTATATTCTCGAAATTATACTACGAATTTAATTAAGGTGTTATTAATTTCTCATTTTATCTTTCAATACAAGAATGAGAATTATTTTACACCCATTTTGAATGTTGCTATGAAAATTGGTAATAATTTCCTCACTGTGGATTAGAATAACCAAATGAGTTTTTTGGGAATATCATCTGATTATCCATATTTGGTATAAATATTCATCCAATTGTATTAGTGAAAATATCATGCTCACTAATCCTATGTGCATGAATTAATTAATGAAAATTATCTGGATGAACCCCATTTTATAATGCTTGTAAAAAAATATATAGGATAAATTATTCTTCATGTGGAAATATAAACACCATAGTTTATGTGATTGTTCGTACTATTATTATATATCTAAGGATATAATTTTTATTATCATGGGCTAACTCAAATGAATACTAAATGGTATTCTATTTTTATTCATTCTATATGAGAATTGAACACATATTCACTTTCACCCAATGTAATCTAGATTCTCATTCATTATCCATCATTCAATGTATTGAAGGGTAAATGAATGAATTTTGATTCTACCTATGTATATATTTTTAAAATATTCTCTTTATTTAGATGAAAAAATTTAACATGAGACCATCACACTCTATAATTTTTCTTCATGCATGATTATGTGTGAATATAATTTATGAAATGTTTTTTATTTTTTATGGATCATTAGAGTTCACTATGACCTTCAGTTTGATTCATGGATTAATTACCATGATATCCATAACTCATAAATTTAAGATAAAACATGACTTATTAGAATCATTCAATCGTGAAGGCAGTATATGGGGATCACTAGATCGATCAAAACAGACTAGAATGAAGAGATCAAATGATGTGTGAGATAACTAAATTTTTTATGGAGGACGAACATATCACACTCCACACCATCCAACAATGAACATACCATATATTTAGGCCTTGTTATATCAATCAATACACGCAAATAGATCCCAAAAATCCCAAACCCATTACTGTTACTACCTCACGTTAGCTCTACCTACTGTTGTGATACACCCCATAGTGGCAACACATCTTCTAAAATTTTTGATATGTGGGAAGTATATTATTTTCAAATAGTGGTACATCCTGGTTTGGTTCCTCTTGGTGTGTTTGACCATTATATCATGCATGAAAACATAGACGATAAGATATTTCCTTCCATCTGGGTTGGCTGTTTTTTAATTATTTTACCAATATATTTCTTGGATATTCCAAAGTAAGAAATATAATTTCATGTCAATTGGAAAATAATATTCCATTGTAGCTCATAATTAGGGTTTTCTTTTTCTTCCTCATTTATTATTAATAAAATAATTATTTGAACTACTATTTTTGAAAGTGTATGTTCAATTTTTTTATAATAAATTATTTTCTTTCCTGGAAATCCCATAATGTATGAAATGTGAAAAGACCTCTGCACAAGTGTTTAAAAATTGAAGATAACTTCCAAAATAATCAAATATATACATGGAAACACAAGCATGGAATACAATTCTGTAAATCCATAAAAATAATTTTATAATAAACACATCATAAAATATCACCCCACAGATATTTACATATCATTGACCAAAAATGTTATAATGGGGAAAAAAATTTAAGAACCTAGATCTTCTTTTCTATTATAAATATTATTTTCAGGTGTTTTCTAGAAAAATAGGATTTTCTAGAACTTTCAGGAGTACACACCGTGTACTTTTAAGTACAGGTCGTGTACTCGGTTGCTGTGGGAATCCATCTCCTGGCCTTATAACGGCCAACCACATGGTTGTGATGGGTCACCTAGGGGCCACCTAACGCAGAGGCCATTTATAAAATGTACATGCCTTGTACTTTTTAAGAACTCGCCATGTATTTCTTTCATTAAACGGGCTGGGGTCGTGTCTAATCAACAAAACATTCTACTTCTCTACATGTCTCGTCCCAGAGCGATTGTTGGCCAAAAATATTCTCTGATCCTCCGACTCTTTATATGTTCTCTGAATTGACCATCCTCGATTGTTTTGGAGTCACTGTAGTAAGCTTTTCCTTCATCTAGAGCCTCGTTTCATGATTCCTCTTCTTTGGTGATTTATCTTCAGTTGAAATTTTTTGTCATTTTGGTATATCTATGTCATTTTGGGGTGATTCAAGCCTTGAGGTTCAGGTATATAGTGCGTACAATGCCAAGTTAGGTGGTTTGTGGCTTTCTGTTGTTAGTATTTGAGCTATATGTGCGAAAGATTCTAATACCCTTGTTCATGGTATTGCGTATTTAATGTTTTTAGCCTTGATTTTTCCTGCAATGCCATGTGTTCATGAGTAATGGATTTATGATTGTAAATAGGGTTTTGTACCTTGTTATGGATGTGTTTACCCATGCTTGTTTGATTTTGGCCATTTTCTATAGCCTTGCCAATTAAACAATTGTTTTCCAATCCTAATTTTTTTAAGATGATGTGATTATTTATCATTTATGTTGAGGCATGACTTATAGATAATTATGAAGGTAATACATTAGGTTTACTTTGGCTTCAAATTATTGTTTGTGTATGGATTCTTTATACAGTGATGTGGGAACATGGTGTAGTGAAACCGTAGGGGAAATTGACATTAAGGGATTTCCTAGAGTGTTTGTAATAATTATCATGGTGCGAGACTGTATGGGGGATTGATGTTGAGTGCTCGCTCAAGGGATATATAAATACATTATGGGACCACATGATGAATTTATATTGACTCCTTCCTCAGAGTGTTTGTAGTTACTGTTAAAATACTCCAGGGTAAATTGATGGTGAATGCATTTTCAGAGAGGCATTGATTACACAAGACTATATGGGGAAATGATGGAGAGTTATTACTCATTGAGTCATTGTTACTTTTCATTATTTAATTGAACTATAGTGTTTGTTTTAATTGTGTCTGGTTGACTAAATTGTTAAATTTATATGATGTAATTGAAACTATGGGATAGTTTACTATGAAGTAATTCCTTGTTTACTACTTATTTTTCTTATTGCCTTCCATATATATTCTCTAACTGTTGGCCATAGATATTTGGGTCATTACCTACTTGGATTTGTCTCATGCCCTGTTTGGGTCATGCTTTTAGGCACAAAAATATTTTATTACTATAGGTATAGATAAGGGAAAGCGTCATTCTTCATCAGGTACATGATTTTTGTGAAGCTGGGGATAATGGGATCATGCTGAGGCTTGTGATGTTGTTTGAGTTTATTTTTTTTATTTGTAATTTGGTTTGTAATGTTTTCCAAAAATGTGACTTAGTTGGCTACATTCCTTAACATTGATATCTTGCATCATTTAAATAGGTTCTATAGTAATTTAATTCTTTCTGGCTGCAACTTTCAAATGGTGTATGGAATAATTATTGCATCATAAATTGTTAACTTTTTATTTCAACTAAATTATTCTTCCATTTAGGGAATATATTCCCCAATATCACAACCAACTCCATCGCTGCTAGTTGGTAGGCTCTATCTTTCTAGAAAATGCACTGGATTCCATGTGACCAACCTGGTATGGGGGCACCTCTGGGTGCCTTCTGGAACTAAGACATTACAAAGTGGTATCAAAGATATTTTTTCGTCTTGAAGAACTATTTGGAGCCTATTTTCAAGGATAGGATAGAATAGTTACATGGTAACAAGATGTGCTCAGGTGTATCTAACCCATTATATGGAAAATCCAATTTACCTCGTTATTTAAATTTCATCTAGTTTTTCAATTATTACCGTTGATTTGATTTCACTGTTGGGTGATTCACATGTTTTGTGCTATTTTTGTTGATATTATTGAGGATATATTGATATTGAATCCTTATGAGATAAGGGTATACCATCTTATGGATCATATATTCACTTTAAATAAATCACATGTCATGCATAGTTGCCATGCCATTTTGGGTGCATTACCGATTGCATGTTGTTCGGATATATTTTGTGCTAAATAATCATGCTATTGTGATATATTCCTTTGTACAATAAATGTTTTTTGATAGTGTATTGTTTGTATATGTTTTATCTATAATGAACACCAATCTTTGGTTCTGGAGGACTTATTGTCCCTCATGGATCAGAATTTGGAGGATCATTGCCTTATTTTTTCTTATATATGACATGTATATGATTCCATGCATTTATTCGCGAGGATTACGGGCCCTAACAGATTGTAATTTGGAACTTTAATGTCAATTTAAATGTATTGTTGGTACCAGAATAGTTTTTTACGATTACTATCTGAAAAAACATAGAATACATAGCGTGTTATTAAATATACACCATATGTGTCCTTCTGTTCAGGAAGGAACTGGTTTTCTTTACATACATGCCACGTATTATATGTACATTATATGTATTCTCTAACCGCGTCATCAGATATGTGAGTAGAAAACCAGGGTTGGAAAATCAATGGTTCGACATGCTGTGTAATAGATGTACACGCTATGTTATCGAAATTATATATTCGGCCTTGTGGCAAACGACACAGGAGGATGAAAAACCAATAATTACATGCCCTATGAATATGTAAAATGTCGTGTTGAGTTAGATATGTGTCCAACCATGTGACTAACAACATGAGAAGTGGAAACCAAAATAGTGCATGTCGTGTCTAGAACAAACAATCTGTGTAGTCATGTCCTAGGAGAATCGTGTGGGTTAGTCTTGTAGATGAACCCAAGTAGGGGAAAAAGACATGTAGACACTCAATCTTGGGAGAACACGTCATGTGTATAGGGTGTTAAATTACTTGGGTTAAAATAAATACATGCCCAACTAATGTATTTATGGAACATGTCGTGTACCGGATATACACATCATGTATCCATGTTTCGGAAAACAAGAATGCTTTCTTTTTCATGTTCCCTTTCTTCACTTATATGTTTTAGTCTGTGATAACCGTGATCTAAGGGGTGTGCTTGACCTTGTATAATCATTCCACGGAGGCGTCCTCTAGTTCTGTTCTATTAATAGGGTGGTGATCAATCTTCAGGCATGGCCGATTAGGGACCACCAGCTGATCCTCATGTAGTTCCAGTCTTGGCACCTGCCATCATTCTGAACACAGGTGCTGACACCCAGTTCCGAGAGGGCGTTATGAGGTTCATGCAGACATTCTATGGAGCACCGCATCCTACCACATCAATAGCATAATTGACGTAGGCTTTCCAGCAGTAGCATCATTCCACCTTCATAGGGAAAGGGGGACCTCAAGTTGTAGATTCATGGTTAGAAGCCACGATTTCTATATTCAATAATCATGAGATGCCTCTAGAGAGGAGGTATAATGTCACTACAAATATACCACCGGATTCCTCCAAGGGATGGTGGGATGTAGATTCCCAGGAAGGATGCCTGTACGATATGGCCTGGGATGAGTTTCAGCATACCATCTATGATTACATCTATTCGGAGACCCTTAGTGCCAATCATGGCTTGGTGTTTCTGAGTTTGGAGTGGGGTACTCATTCAGTTATGGAGTATTCTTCTCACTTCACATAGCTACAATACTTTAAAATATTTTTAGGGGGGTGAGTTATTTTTAGTGAGTATGTTTGAGGATGGTCTCAAGTAAGGCATTCGGGCTCAGGTGAACATCTTCAAATTGAATTACATAACTTCTGTAGTCAACCGTGCGCTGATCACGGAGTTAAACCTAAGGGATTCTAGATTTTTGGTCTAGGGAATTTCAGCATCTAGAGTTGGTACTTCTTCAGCTGATAGTAGGATGCTCTACAGGGAGTCTAAAAATGGAGATCCAAGTCGGCGGGATGCAACTTTAGGTAGCCAGGTTGTGTTATACCAGTGCAGAATGGTTGGGTATACACAGAAAAAATTCCTAAGAGACCCAGTGGATTGTCGATCTTGCGGAATTATGGGTCCTCATTTGTGCTTTTGTCAGTTCTTCTCACCAGTAGTGGCTGACCAATATACTTTTATGACTCCATTTTCAAGATTATCATTTTCAATTTCTCATCAGTCTGAGAACTTGAGTTTTTTAAGCCATCCAGAGCGAGGTGGATTTCACGGACATGGTCGTCAGCCTGTAGGCATTCTACGACAACTGGGTTGATCAGCTCAGGGTGTTCAGGCATGGTCATTGAGTTGTGGTACAAGCAACGCATTTGCAGTGGACCAAACCCAGCCGCAGCTGGATTTCAAACCATCCATAGTTTACGGTACGATCCTAGTTGGATCTGTTTATCTTTTACACATTTTAATATTGAGGATTCATATTGTTTTATATGTATTGTAGTTGTGGAGAGAATTGGGCTCTTTATCATTAACTCTGATCATGTCTTCATTCTAGACACTATGTTGGGGACTAGAACATCCAGTGTACATTAGTTCTTGGAGTTCCCTATCGAGGTTGGTGGGTGTCACATCTTATAGGACTTAAATGTCATAGAGATGACATGATATGATTTCATTCTTGGAAGAGACTAGTTAGTTCCCTTTCTAGGATATTATCAACTTCTATCGTTGTAGTGTGAGTTTAATATCACTAAAGGGCATCAAATTTGATTATAAGGGTGAATGGGACGTCCAGGAGAGCCGAGCAGAACCTGAGCATAATGTGTTGGGAGGAATCAGATCCTAGATTACAAGTATATATATGGATGGCCATGGGACATCACATATGGAAATTCCTCCAATGTTTGATCATTTTGAGGATGTCTTTCCATAAACAAATTCTGGTTTTCCTCTAGAGCGAGAGGTGGACATTCCTATGAGCTTGTGCCAGGAGTTGCCCCGGTGTCCATTCCTCTTTATAGGATGGCTACACCGAAGTTACAAGATCTTCAGAAGCAGTTGGAAAAGTTGCAGGCAAAGGGTTTTATCCATCCTAGTACATCCCCTTGGGGTTTTCATGCCATGTTTTCCAAGAAGGAAGACGATAACCTTAGAAATTGTGTGGATAATCATATGTCGAACTATTTGATGGTCAAAAACTAATATCCCTTATGAAGGTTTGATGATCACTTTGATTAGCTTTGAGGATCCTGGGTGTTTTAGAATATTTACATGAGATCTAGTTATCCTTAGTTTCACGTTAGACCAATAGATATACATCTTATTGTCTTTTGATGCCGGTATAGTCTATACGAGTAAGTGGTTATGTCATTCAGTCTCATGAAAGCACCTATAGTTTCAATGGATTGATGAACCGAGTGTTCCATCGATACTTATATTCATTCATGGTGGTCTTCATGGATGATATCTTTTTCTAATCTCACACTCAACATGACAATGACACACATCCATAGATGGTTTTTACTACACTGAGATAGCATCATTTATATGCTATGATATTAAAATTGTTCTTTTGGATGGACCCGATTCACATCATGGGTCATGTTATCATAGAGACAGAAGTATCAATGGACCCAGTGAATGTGAGAGCAGAAATTTCCTTGGAGAAACTGAATAATGTCTTTGAGGTTTATATTTTTCAAGGTCTGGGCGATTACTATAAATGTTTCTTATAGGAATTCTCATGCTTATCAGTGCCACTGATGGGACCGACAAAGAAGGATGTGAAGTACTTGTAGTTATATTCATGTGAGTCATCTTTTCTAGAGAAGAAAGGGAGAATGAATTTAGAAATGATCTTAGTATTTATGGAGCTGTAAAAGAGCTATTCTATGTATTGTTATTCATTAGGTAACAGGCTGGGAGCTGGGCTTATTAAAGGGGAAAGAGTTGTTGCATACAGGTCACATTAGTTGAGGCCAAATGAGAGGTACTAACTGATGCATGATCTCATGTTGGATGCAATTGTTTATACTATATTCTTTTGGTGGCATTATCTTCTGGAAGATCATTTTGTGTTTATCACCGACCATAAATGTCTCAATTATATCTTCACTCGGTGCGATAGAAATCTGAGACAGTGAAGGTGTGTCTAGTAACTTCATTCCATTGATTTCGAGATTTCCTATATGCCCAGTAGATGAAACACTAGGGTTAATGCCCTGAGTACGAGGACTATGATATTGGTAGTTCAAGTAGCCAAAAATTAGTGGAAGAATATGGATTTGTTCTCTGATATGCCTTTGGAGGTGCATGACAGATTGGGGAAGACGTTTCTTTTTTCTATAGTTGTTACCTCTACTGTACTTGAAAATGTCCAGATAAATAAACTATAAGATTATAAAGGCCTAGTCTTATGAGAGAGTGTGTTAGGAGAGGACCCTATTCCCGGATGGATAGTAGGCACGTATGAGATCTTGTGTATTCAGGGGTGCATCTGGGTGCGATTTGACATACACAACGAGCTAATGTAGATCTTTCATTACTCAGTTTGGAAAGTTCATCCTGGTGTCACCGAGATGTATTATGATCTGAACCATCAGTATTGGTGGCCAGGTATGAATGGAAAGGTTTCTGGTTTTTTCATGAGGTGTTCCATCTGTTAGCACATGATGGAGGAGCATCAGTGACTAGCATGTCTTTTTTCAGCAGTTACCCATTCCCGTGTGGAAGTGGAACAATGTCTCAATGGACTTCATGACAGGTTTTTCGATTTCAACTTGAGGGAATGATGTAGTTTTGGTTGTAATTGACATACTCACAAAGGATTATGACTTCTTACCGATCAAGGATACCTTCTATGCTGATGAATGGGATGGTTTTACATTAGAGAGATTCTATATTTACATGGGGTTACACACTCCATTGTTTCAGTTAGTGATGCCTGTTTTACTTCACAGGTCTGGTAGATATTACATATGTTTTTGGGTACACATTTACTTCTAAGTATATATTACCTTCTCCAGACAGATGGCCAGTTCAATCATAACATTGAGGTGTTGTAGGACATGCTACAAGCATTCATCTAATATATTGGAGTTTATTGGGAGAATCACATACATCTTGGGGAGTTTTCCTACAATTACAGTTTTCAAGAAACTATTCAGAAGGCACCTTATAGGGAATTTTATGGTAGGCCATGTCGATCAACCTTAAGTTAGTAGGTGGTAGAAGGGGCCGCTATGCTGGAAACATGTAACATCTCATCCCGGCTCACAACTAAACAGTTGGTCAGACCGGTCACCACATGACCTCAAGCGAGTCTCCACGTACTCCAGAGGCTACTGACTAGCAGTGATGGTCAAAGGATAGTTAATGGGGGGACTATACACTCTTTTCATAGATTTGCAGTAGTATATTAATGGAAATAACAAACCAAGGCAATAAATAACGGAATTAGTTTAATAAATGATAAAGTAGTCGAAGCAATATTTTATAAATTTTGTAAAAACATATAGCCAAAATCAATTATATATAAGATTAATGCATGAAATACTAATGATACAATATTTGAAAACAGTGGACAAGATTGCAATCTAAAAATTCCATTAAAAAATAAATAAATAATGACTCCAAGCCCCGAGGGAAGTCACTTTGATTATCCTGAGATTATCCACAGCCCATTGATCCAATCTTTCAAGTAAATGCAAACAACACAATCCTGCAACCAAATAGAATCTACTCGGGTACACTAGTCAAATAGCAGCCCGAGCAGGGAGTGAGATATAAATCTCAATAGGCTAGAACAACTCGAGTCTACCCCAAATTCTGACATTCAATAAATAATTTAAACCATTCAAGCATGCATAATTAATGTAATCCCAACAATGTAACTATATACCAAAGTACCCACTTCTTCTCTAAGCAAGTGTCTGAAGTTGGATTATACATCTATGAGGCATTCAAAATAGTCATTACACAATCATTTTCATTTATACATTATTCAAACCTCATTAAACAACATTATTCTCGTGATCTGGACTGAGCCAAACATTCCCTATATAAGTCACTCGCCACATATGTCTCTAAAGGAAATCTATGTAATCAATGTTAAGACCACATCCAAGTTTGTGCTTTGGCTTGGAAAATGCATCATAAGATATTCAATTTAATCATCCAAATACTGTATCAGATCTTGTCCAATAAAAACTATAGGGATTCTCTCCTGGGTTTGTCGACTAATGGTGATTCACAAAATTCATTGATAAGTATGAACCCTTTATCATATTAAATTAACAAATCCTAATGCCACAATAATCTTCATTTAACTTTTAATTCATTTCATATATGAACAATTGGACCCATAGTCCAATGTAAGTTAATGGGTGTGGAACATCATCTCTCGCACCCTCAAGAGTATTTGGAGTGTTAGTCCTTCTCTCACATCCCATGGGTATTTGGAGCATCAGTCTCAGACCCATAAAAGAATATTTTCTTGCAAGATGTGTGTAGAACACCATGTCTAGCAGCTCATGAGTATTTGGAGCATAAGTCCCTATCTCACATCCCATTTATCAATTATACATATATATTTATCATTGGAATAGAATACTATTTCCAAAAAACCAAAACCATCCATTAATTAATTCATAAATTAATTAATATAATCTGTTAATTAATAAAACCACTAATTAAAATCATAATCCGACCGTCAAAAGTCAACCATTAATTAACCATTCTACATATTGATAATAAATAAATAATTTACAATTATTTATTCATTTTAATCCAAATAAATATCTATCTAAACATTTTATTATCCTAATTCTTTGACAAGTCAGAACCCATCCACTAAAATAGTGATTCATCTAGGACATTAACAATTTATGTGCATGTCATAATCATCAAAAAAAATGTTGAACAAAGCTCAGATATTTAGAAACCGTCTCATGATACGTCACATAATATGAAACAACTCCATCCAAGAAAACTTAATGCATGTAAATCTAACATGCATCAAAAGGAACGTGGGGAAAACATTCATAACAAACAATTAATTCACAATATTAATTAAATGCATTCACATGAATTAATCAACAATTAACTAATTAAATCTTATCTCTTTAGCCAATCATAAATTAATAAAAAAAATTCCATTTATCATGTAATTATTAATCCATCCATTAATTATTTCCAGTCTCAAATTTATATTCCAAACATTTCAAATAATAAATATTCTCAATAATTAGTAATAGCTACGATTTTTATTCCAACTCATGAAATGATAATTAATTCTAAAATTAATTACCCTATTACCCATTCTTTCCATTTAAATCATTTAACTATTTAATCCTATCACTTTATCAAAATTAGCTAAACATGCTTAAAATCAATTCATATTAAAGTCCTCATTTATCTCACATGGGCGACATCATTTCATTACATCAAATGTGTCATGCATACACATATCAAAATTAATGAAACTCACATTCTAAATTTTTTTTCAAAGAATTTATAATTCATTAATAATGTGATAGTGAATTGGGAACAACCCTTGGGGTGGCAACAATTTAAATCTAAGCCCTTTAATATACATAGCACCAACTAGTTAACAACCAGTCCGTAATTGCACACGCGTGCAACTTATATATATATATATATATTCATGCGTGTTCCCAGCAACAATCAAAATAAAATTCAAAACATTAACACAGGTACTCAGAATCAAAGATGTAATGAATAACACACCTCTAACTAGGTACCAGGGACTCATAAAAATTATGACACCATTAATTGAATGATGTGAAACAATACCATGGTTAAATAAACTACCCAAAACTCAACGAAAAATCAAAAACGAACTCATTTGCCTCACCTTCGTCAAAAGATGAAAAAATATTGTCCAAAGAGTCAAAAGGAGCCCCTTGCACATCCCAAGAACCGATGAAACAAGGAAACCAAACAAAACTTGAACCATAGGATTTTGGCCAAGGAAACAAGGAGATGTAGGAGCCAAACAACTGATGTAAATAACAAAACAAATGCAGATGGACTCACCTCACCTAGACATACAAGATTCAACAAGACACTGGGAGGATTCGATAGCGCGTAGAGGATCCAGCAAGGGGGTGTAACACACATCAATGGAAGGGGCTTGGTGAATTTTTTATGTTCCTCCAATATGGTGGTGTGGCACCCTCATGTTCTCTCCCTTAATTATCAATTATACCCATGATAATCTAATAGTCTTAATATACTAATAATAACATTTATTATTGTTATTTAATATATTGTTACTTCATTAACTAAAATTTTAATAAATGTTTCTCAATTAATTTTGAAAACCCCCATTAATAATGCACTCAAATTAATAAACTAATAATAATAATGTCACTATTATTATTATTATAAATTATATATTTTATTTAAAATAAAAAAATAAATTATTTTAAAAACAAAATAACCACATAGATGACCCACACTATTTGACTACCTGTGCACAACCCAGTATCTATATAAATTTTTGTTAATTAAATTAATCTCAAATCTACATTTATTCGTTATTTAATTTTACCATTTAAAATTACACTTCATCGATATCGCCTAACACATTATTATTTAATTAATAATCCCAACAAAAAATAATTAAATAAAAACCTATGCCTCATAGAAATTAAATAATATTTTATTGACGTTTAATTTAATTAAATGAACCCCCAAAAAAATACATTATTATTATTATTCATAATAATAATAACAGCTACTCATAATACCATAATAATAATAATTTCATTATTGTTTTTATTATTATTCATCCTAAGATATAACCCAACACCACTTATTAAATAAAGACACTACTTTATTAATTACGAAAGTCCTTATTTAATTTTGGTGATTTTTGAGATACCCAAAAGCGTCATTAATTTCACATTAATATAGTAACTCATTAAACATCCAATTAAAATCATTTAACACAAATGTTACTCCCTATTTAATTAAAAATTCTTCATCATTCATTATTATCATCGAAAACATTTCATAGTTAACTATGAAACACCCAATTTA
The DNA here is from genome assembly GCA_963277665.1 of Viscum album. Taxonomy (NCBI): domain Eukaryota; kingdom Viridiplantae; phylum Streptophyta; class Magnoliopsida; order Santalales; family Viscaceae; genus Viscum; species Viscum album. Next base: position 60,780,442 of record OY728165.1, on the reverse strand, counting down.
ATAAAAACTCATTAATATGATAAATACTCCAACCCATAACACCTAATTTAATTGATATAATGAAAATTATTATTAAATTCATAGAACTAAAATAATAATAATATGATTATTATTAATTTGAAAAATTTTGATAAACCCAACACCACTATTTAATAAAAATGCTTCATTAAATATGAAACTCCTCATTTTATTAAATGTTTCTTTGAGAAGCTCAAAAGAATCATTAAATTCACATAAATGATATACTTTTTTAACATGAAATTAATATATCAGTGCATGAAAATAATTTAGGACACCATAATAATAATAATAACATTATTATTAGTAGAACATTCCTCTATTTAATTAGAAATGTTGCTTTAATATTTCTAAAACACATCATTTAAATAAAATGGTTCTTCGATAAACCCATAATCTATATTAATTTCTTGAATAATCATTTAATTAATTCATTAACATTCACTTAATTAAACAACCCAAATAATAATTATAATAATAATATTATTATTATTATTAAAACCTTATTTTAATAAATTACAAAATCTCATACAATATCATTTTATTAAATTGATTAATTTATTAAACAAGGTAAACTGAATGGGTTTGAACACAACCATGTGTTGCCCGTACAGATCCATTAAAGTGGTCTTTTCCAAAATCTGTGTTCCCGGGACTCATCGGGACACCTACAAAAATTATCGAGTAATTACGCAATTCCAATAACGACAACTTTAGGTGTTCCAACACTCGGAATATAATTCCAGAGATCAGATTAAAAAATGCTATGTTGATAAACTAAGGAAAATTTTTTTATCAACATTCGTATTTAAACTCGGTTCAACAACTCATGACATTGTAATATACCCACCTTAAGAACTTCTCATCCCCATGAAGCAATCGCGAATCATTACTAAAACATCCAACCTTCCACGGTCATTTAATCTTGTTAGAAGTGATGTGTTTTGTTCCCAATGCCAAACACATCTTTGACCCTTCACAAGCCTAATGACTAAGCCTTTAAAACCAAATCCAATTAATATTTTATAGCTTAAAAATCAAAAAAGTTCTTATATCTTTGGTCATTAGATGGACCTATTCAACGAAATGAATTGAATCTCGATCAATCAACAGAACTTGTTTCACATACTTCCCTTGAAATACGTCGCATTCCCAAAACCCGATTTCTCCCTATATCTGACAATGTTCCTTTAAAACTATCCATTAACATCTTCATGTAAAATTAATTCCATACTCGACCTCTGGTGAAATTTCCATGTCATGTCATCATAAGGATATTTTAAAACAACCATTCTCCAATAGAAACAAATGAATCCCAATGAATCAACACATCCCCCATACTACCCATATAATAACAAATCGTCATTCCCAAAATCATTTATTTAGTAGCACAAAATAAGAGAAATTCTATCTTAATGCTTCCATGAAAAAGTAAAGATAGAGGACATGCTCATCATATTTATAAGAGAGTACTAAGAGAAAAACCGAGGTCGGTAAGAAGACCAGTCAAACTATTAATAGAAAACACTGTTCTAAAAACTTGATAACACATGCTGACACCTTTATCAAAAATTATGCAACAATACCCAGATTTGGATTTTCCATGACGTCTCTAGAAAAGATCTACCACTCACCAAAACATGTTTTTAGAACACATTAATGAATTCACATGTCATTCCTAGAACCATGATCACCACATCAAACGTCAATCAAAAAATCTGTACCATAAACCTCTCAGCATGCCAAAAAGACGAGTCCCATGAAGTCCTCCCAAGAAGTGGGTCGAACTTACATTAATAACTTAGAACATTCTATTGGTACTACCTACCATAGGTTAGACCCATATGATCATTAACACCAACCCTCTCTATTGGTCACACAAAACCAAAAACAGATGATTCCAAATTTGTTTTTTCGTTTAAGCCATTTCAGTTAATTCATTTCATCCTTTCATCGTTTCAATGAAATTCAACAAATACAGAAGTAAGTTTTCAAAAAAAGAAACTTAGATTTAAAAACAATATTCTATGGAAAAATATCAATGATATCACAAACATCCTCATAATACATTTTACATTCAGTGTTATTCAAATATAAACATGTATTTTAGAATCTAAATTTTTTTTACCGAAAATGAGACCTCCAAAAGTCCCATTTATTTAATCTGAGTTCTTCAAATGCCACCCCACAATAGTTCATTACATTCAAAACAAAACAGTATTACATTCATAACCATTTTCAAAACATACTATGGCTATATGGTTTAGTCTTGTGGCTGGCCATCTACCAATTGATATGTTTCACATTAAACTTATCGCTAGCAGTAGGCTCCCATTTATCACAATCATCATTTATTTAACATTTTAACATCAGTGGACCTTGAATATATCAAAACATCAATACCAAGTTAGCATAATAAGTTACAAAACAACATGCTATAACACAGAAGCATGTGACAACAACAAAACATGCTAATAACCAAGGAATTATGGAATATAAACACTCAAGCATGTTAGATCTATCACAGAAACATGCTATCTAGAAAGGCATGATAAAGCATATCAAAACATGAAATTTCATCCAAGGAACATAATCCAAATTAGTAGGAATCATACTAATTAAACAACATGTCATCTTATAAGCATGACATGTTCATCTCTATGTGACTCAGATGATGCATGTATGAAACTTCCTTTCCATATCAGGCAAGAAAATTATTATTTTTCAAAATTCACAAAATCAATATACTATGAAAAATAAGCCAGTCACTTAAGGTGAAATATTATCAACTTTATCCTATAATAGTACAAACATCAATTCCCATTCCTGGCCACTTGGTCAATTCCCATACATGGGATGATTAGTCCCAAGCTGAACTATTAACCGAAGTGCCGACACATTCTTAGTCTCCTTCCTACCAACCCCAAAATAGTATGACAATGGAAAAGAAACCCTTTTATATAACTTTTTATCATCTGGACACAACTCACCACAAAACAAATGTCTGGACAGGTCACCACATGACCTCAACCACATCTCTCCATACGCCAGAGGCTGTCGACTAGCAACGAGGGTCTAAGGATAGTCTATGAAGAGACTATACCCTCTGATCAGAGATTCAAAATAGTATATCAAGGTAAATAATATAAAATTACAATAAATTTTGGAAGTAGTCTAAAAAATAATAAAGTATCAGACAATATATTTTATAAATCTTGTACAATCAAATGACCGACATCAATTATATAGCATATGCATGCAGGACATTCTAAGGATACAAAAAATGTAAAATAGTAAACATAAACACATTTTGAACATTACATTTCAAAAATAAATAAACAATGACTCCACGACCCATGGGAAGTCTCCTCGAGCATCCCAAGATATTACTCGGTCCGTTCCTCCTATCTTCCATGTAAATGAAAATATCTCAATCCTTCCCCCAAACAAAATCTACTCAGGTACACCAATGAAATGGCTACCAGAGTAGGGTGTGATATATAAATCATAGTTGTCTAGGATCTCCATTATCTACCCCAAATTATAACATTCAATAAATAATTTAAATAGTGCATGCATGCATAATTAAGGTAAGCAGTACAATGTTACTATATGCCCAAGTACCTGCTTCAACTCTCAACTGGTGTCTGAACCTGTATTATACATTTTTCATATATACAAAATAGTCCTTAAAGAATCATTTTCATTTATCAATTATTCAATCCAAATTAAACTACTTAATTCTCAAGATCATGAGTGAGCCTGACATTCCATTAATAAGTCACTCACAACAGATGTCTCGAAAGACCATCTATGTAATCAATGTTAAGACCAAATCCAATCTTGTTTTTTGGTATGGATAATGAATCATAAGATATTCAATTAAATCTTTCATATACTATATCTTATCCCATCCATTAATAAATAATGATTCACTCCTGGTTTTATCCACTAATAGTGATTCACCCAATTCAATGATCAGTATGAACCCTCTCTCCTATTCTATTCACAAATCATAATGTCACAATTGTTTTAAATAAAAAATTAATTCATTTATCCTACGAACAATTGGACTTGTAGTCCAATGTAAATTAATGGGTGTAGGACATCATATCTAGAACCATCATGAGTATTTGGAGCATTATTCCTTGTCTCAAACTCCATGGGTATTTATAGCATGAGTCCCAGAACCATAAAAAATATTTTCTTGCAAGATGGGTGTAGAACGGCATGTCGAGCACCCCATTTGTATTGTATTCATCATTACCTATCTCACATCCCGTTTATCAATAATACATATATATTTATCATTGTTATAGAATGACTTATCTGACACACCACACCCATTCATTATTTAATTCATAAATTAATTAATCCAATTCGTTAATTTTTTCAGAAATTAATTAACAAGATAAACCGCCTATCAAAAGTCAACCATTAATTAACAATTCAACATCATAATAGTAAATAATTTATTAACAATTAATTATTCTTATCAATCCAAATAAATAAATAACTAAAATTTTTTTTATCCAAATTCTTTACCAAGTCTTAACTCATCCACACAAATAGTGATTCGTCCAGGACATTATAAATTAACATGCCTATCGTAATAAACAAAAAAAATTATGAACAATGCCCACATATTTAGAAACCATCCAACACAACATCTCCATAATATAAAACATCTCAACCCAAGCCAATATAATGCATGGAAATCTAACAAGCATCAAAATGTACCCATGACCCATAGTTGTAACAAACAATTAATTCACAATGTAAATTTAATGCAATCAAATTAATTAATTCAATATTTTATTAATTAAATATTATCTCTTTAACCATTCATCAAATAATTAACTATTTAAAGTTTATCATGTAAAATTTAATCCTTCCATTATTTATTATAAGTTTCCAATTTATATTCCAAAATTTTCAAATATTAAATATTCTCAATATTGAGTAATAGCCATGTTTTTTCCCAACTCATGACATGATAATTAATTCCACAATTAATTACCATATTACTCATTCTACAAATTCAAATAATTTAACTATTTAATCATATCACATTAACCAAATTAACAAAACATGCTTAAAATCATCTTATGTTCAAGTCCTCATTCATCTAATGTGGGCGACCTCATTTAATAACATCAAAAGATTCATGCATAGACATATCATAATCAATGTAACTCACATTCTCAATTTATTCAAAGAATCTATAATTTTTAAAAAAAGTGATTGGGATTTGGGACCCTACCTTGTGGTGGCACCATTTTATATCTGAAGCACTTTAATATACTTGGCGGAAACCAGTCCACAACTGGTCAGAAATAGCACGCGCGTGTACCTTATATATTTATATATATATTTATATATATATATATATTCACACACGTTCCCTGTAATAATATATATAAAATTCAATATATTAAAATAGGTACTCAAAATCAATGAATTAAGGGCCAACACACCACTAACTAGGTACAATGGGCTCATAAAAATTGTCACACACTTAATTGAATGATGTTAAACATTACCAAGGTTAAATAACATTTCCCTAAACATAACGGAAAATCCAAAATTAACTCAGCTACCTCATCTTTGTCGACAGATGTCAGAATACGGTCCAAATGGTTTAGAGGATCCCCTTACACATTCCTAGAACCATAGAAGCAAGGAAACCCAATATAACCTGAACCGTGGGATTTTTTCTGAGGAAATGGGGTGAGGGATGAGCCAAACGGCCAATGCAAATCACAAAACAAATGCATATGACTCACATCACCGAGACAAACAAGATTTGAGAATACACTCGGAGGATTCGATCTTGTGAAGAGGAGCCGACGAGTGGGGTGTAATGTGCCTAAAATAGGGGCCTGGTGCATTTTTGTTGTTCCTCCAATATGGTGGTGTGCCACACTCATGTTCTCAACCACAATTATGAATTACAACCATGATAAAGAAATTTTATTTATATAAAAATAATAAAATTTATTATTCTTATTTAATATAATGTTACTTCATTAACTAAAATTTAAATAAATCATCCAATCACATTAATACAATAATAATACAAATATCTTTATTAATATTATTATTAAATATTTTGTTTAATTTAAATAAAATAAACATGAACCATTTGACTTCCCGTGAACAACCTGATATCTATATTTAAAATGGATTAATTTAAATAAAATAAACTATAAATTTATTCCTTATTTAATATTATCATTTAAAATTACCCTTATTTGATAATTCCCAATTCATCATTAAGTAATTAATTATCTCAACACAAATTAATAAAATAAAAACCTTCGATTCGTAGCTATTAAATAAATTTTTATTGACCTTTAATTTTGTTAAATTAGACTCCAAATATATCCATTATTATTATACATAATAATAAAAACAACCACTTATAAAACCATAATAATAATAATTACATAATTATTTTTATTATTATTCAACCGTATATAAAACCCAAAACCTCTTATTAAATAAAAACACATTGTTAATAATTATGAATCTCTTTATTTAATTAGACGTTTCATTGTGATTACCAAAATCCTCATTAATTTAACAACAATATTATACCTCATTAAACATCCAATTAAAATAATTTCACATAAATGCTACAACCTATTTAATAAAAAAAGATTATTTATTCATTATTATGTTGATAAATATTTCATAATTTATTATGAAACTCCCAATTTATGACAAAATCATTAATATGAAAAAAACTCCTACCCATAACCCCTAATTTAATTTCCATAATAATAATAATTATTCCATTCATGAAACTAAAATAATAATTATCTCATTATTATTATTTTTCAATCTTTTGATAAACCCAACACCATAATTTAATAACAACGATTCATTTAAGTGAAACCCTACTTTTTTTGAAATGTTTCATTGAAAAGGTCAAAAGTGTTATTAAATTCTCATTAATATTATATATCTTCACCATGGAATTAAAATATCGACGCACCAAAATAATTTATGACACAATAATAATACCAATAACATTATTATTATTAGCACATTCTACTATTTAATAATAAATACTCATTTAATAATTTTGAAACACATAATTTAAAAAAAGGTTCTTCGATAAACCCATACTCCATATTAATTTCGTCAATCATCATTTAATTAATAATTTAACATTAATTTAATTAAACAACTACAATAAAAATAAAAATAACATCATTATTATTACGATTAAAACATTCTTTTAATTATTTACAAGCTCTCAAATAATATTATTTAATATTATATAATAATTTATTAATTGTGGTAAAATGAACGAGTTTGAATTCAACAGTGTGCTGCCTGTGTAGATCCATTAATGTGAATTTTTCTAAAATAGATTTTCCCGAAACTGATACGGACACCAGAACTAATTATTATTTAATTTAAAAATTTTCAAAACCAACACCTTTATGCGTTCCAACACTCGGAATAAAATTTCAGAGCTCATTTAAAAAAACGACTCATTGATAAACTGAAAAATAATTAAAAATCATTAGTATTTTAACCTGGTTAAATAACATGTGACTTTACAGTCCTCGTCTTGTCCATGAGGCCACAGAGTAGATAGAGTTGATTCAAAAATGGATGGATACTTCACAGTCACGACAGAAGTCTTATGCTGATTGGTGGTGATGATCTCTGGAGTTCGAGGTCGGGTATCAAGTTTCACTACATCTCACACTGATGTTGGGACATAAGAGGATTAGGAGACAGGGTATGCTTTTGCTGAGATATGTCGGTCTGTTTTAGGTTTTGGAAAGGGTCGGTCCAGTTTCCAATCATCTACAGTTACCACAGATGTATAGGGTTATGCATGGTGTCTTCCATGTTTCTCATCTATGACATTACTTCTCAGATGCATCCCATGTATTTCAACCCAATGAGGTTTAAATAGAGGTGGACACCTCGTTCGAGAAGCATCATACCCATATTTGTTATCACAGTTCAATGGTTCTCTATGGTCAATTTGTTCCTCTGGTATGAGTGCTATTGTAGAATGGGTGATTACATGATGAGACATGGGAGAGGGAGGAAGATATGCGATTGCAGTTGCTGGAGCTGTTTACGGTTTCTTCTTCTATGTCTCCTTTCTAGGGAAATTTAGGGGGAATTTCATTAAGGGGAGAGGTTTGTAAAAAATCAGATCTTTTTTTGAACTATTAATCTTTTTTTGGGTGTTTTTGGGAAAAATAAGAGTTTTGAGAAATTTTAGGAGTACACATATTATACTAATAAGTACATGCAGTGTACTTGGTTGTCGTGGGAAGCTGTGTACAATCCATGTAACAGCCAAACACATGGTCGTCTAGGGTGGCTTGTAGGCTGGATAAATCAGAGGCTAGTCAAGCCTAGTACATACCATGTAATTTTAATGAACACACGGTGGATTATCTTTTTATTTCATTAAACTAACTGGGGGTCACGTCTAATCGAAAAAACCTTCTCCTTCTCGGCTTGTCTCTTCTAGGAGCGACTGTAGGATACAAATCTTCTCAGAGCCTTTGAATCTTCTTTTGTTCCTTGAATCAATCGTCTTTGATAGCATTGGAGTCACTGTGTTATGTTATGCCTTCTTCTAGAGCCTCATTTCTTGATTCCTCTTCTTCTGTGAGTTATCATCAGTTGAATTTTTTTTGACATTATAGATGATCTACATCGTTAAATGGTTATTCGAGCCATGAGGTTCATGTATATCATTTGTACAATGCAGAGTTAGGTGGTTTGTTCCTTTCCATAGCGAGTCTTTGAGTTATATGTGAAAAAGTGCCAAATACCATTGTTTGGGGTATTGCGTGTTTAGGGTTTTAAGCCTGAAATTTTCTTGCTATGCCTTATGTACTTTAGTAAAGTATTTATGATTGTAAATATTTTTATTTACCTAGATATGGATGTGTTTCCCCACGCCTGTTTGATTTCGGTCATTGGATCTAACCTATCCTATTAGACTACTGTTTTCTATATTTTATGTTGTTAGGATAGACTGATTATTTATCGATTATGTTGTTTCGTGCCTGTTAGCTAATTAATCTAGTAGTACTTATGGTTTACATTGGATGTTATTTAACATTTGTGAACGAATTCTTTATATGGGTTTGCGAGAACCTGGTGTACCGAGACCATAGAGGAAATTGACGTTGAGGTCTTTCTTAGAGTGTCTGTTATAGTTATCCTATTGTGAGACCATAGGGGGGATTGACGTTCAGTTACCCCTCAGAGTGTCTATATATACGTTATGAGACCACATGAGGAATTAGTGTTGTTTTCTTCCTCAGAGTGAGTGTAGTTACCATTAAAACACTATAGGTGTCATTGACTGTGAGTGCTTCCTTAGAGAGACTTTGATTACACAAGACTGTAAGGGGAATTGACGGTGTGTTCTTCCTCAGAGATTCTTTGTTACATTCCTTTTGTTGGCTAAACTAGAGGGTATTGGTTGTGAGAACATCATAGAGGGTTTCTTGTTATTATTTTTGGTTTAATAAATTGTAAAATGTAAATGATGTAATTGAAACTATAAGATAGTTTATTATTGAGTACATCTATGTTTACTGCTTCTTTTTTCTTATTTCCAGTCATATTTATTCACTGACAATTCGGCCTAGATCTTGGGGTTGTGGCCTACTAGGATTTTTTTCAAACTATGTTTGGGTTATGCTTTTGGGCATAAACAGATTATACTACTGTTAGTATAGATAAGGGAATGTTCCCTTAAACATCAGATACTTGATTGATGTGGAGCTAGGGAGTATGAGACTAAGCTGAGGCTTGAAATGATGTTGGTGTTTTTTCATCGTATTTTTGTTTAGTAATGTATTCCATCATTGTGACTTGTTTGGATTATTTCCTATGTATCATGAATCATTTATATTTGTGCTTCGGTAATTTAATTATTTTAGTCTTCTACTGTCTACTGTTGTGAGGTATCTTTATTGCTTCTAAGATTGTAATCTATTTATTTCCACTACATTACTCAGCCAATGATGGAATACTTTCACCACTATCACACCCAAGGCCCTTCCTTCTAGTCGGCAGCCTCTAACATTCGGAAAAATGAACTTGAGTCCATGTGACCATTCATGTATGAGGCACCATTCGGTGGCTTCCAGAATTGGGATGTTACAAACAAACACTATATGACAAAATGATATATCGTTCAATCATTAAACATATCTCTAAAAAATTATGTGGAAAATTAGGTGACATTTAATATCTATATGAAAGTAAATAAATCAAGGAATTGTTAGCGAGTTTAAAAATGAGTCAACAATGTGAATGGAAATGCATTACATGGTAAAAATAATAATATGTCAACCAAAAGAAGAATAATTATTGTATATATATAATATATACCCATTTATTATGTAATTTTTTTTATAATTTTTGAATAGAAATAACATAATATATATTGAAAACGATTTTTCATATAAAATAGAATTTTCATGGTAAAAATATTTTTAAAACTAAATATTAAAAAAATATTTTTGGACCACATTTCATAAAAAATATATTGGAAAAAAATTAAAGGATTCATTAAAACATTGAGTGGTAATGAAATCTAAAAACTATATTCATGAAACAAATATTGAAATTAAACATTCGTATAAAATTTTTGGTAAAATCCAAACGATCATTATTTTGAATAAAAAAAGAAAATTCCATAAAAATATATATAAAAAACTATGAATAGGTAAAATTATCAATAAAAATGATTTTGAAAATGAGAAAATAAATTTGGAATTTTTTTACAGAAATGGTTTTTTAATGAAATTATATTTCTGATAGAAGGCAGAAATATATCATTATTTTCCAAAAAAGCTGTTCCCACTTACTTTATGACTCCCCATGATGTTTTTGTTTTTTTCATAAATTAATTTAATGATTTTGGGTGTTTGACTTATAGGGAAAATATGTATCTTTAATTTCATAGAAAACTATTTTTGGTTCTGTACGAAATACCATGTTATTATTGCATTATACAAAACATTATGATTAAGTAATTATTTTTAAAAAACTATATTTAAATGAAACATGAAATATTATCAAATTATTTTTATATTAATCAAATAAACGTTTTAATAAAGGGTTTGATTAGGATAAACTAAATTACAAATATTTTTTACACCAATAATTAAAATGAATTATTTTGATACTAATTAGTTATAAATGAAACTAAGAACACTTATGAAAAGAAGTACATTCAATTTCCAAAAAACTATTTTTCTTTGGATAGATTGATTTTATCTTAAAAAATAAAACAAAAAACTTTTGATTTTTTAATTATAAGATATTTATAAATAATATTATAAATAAAATATTTAAAAATAATTTTATGTATCTTATAAATCAATTTTAAGAATAAATTAAATTTTATGCATAAAAGGATGTATTTATCTAAACATATGTTTTTCTCTTTTAATGTGGAAATTTTTTTAAAAAATTCATCAAATAAAAAATTATAATTTAAAAAATCGTCAAAAATTTGAAATAGTTACATCAAAAATATCTTAGGGTGAATTTTTAATTTTTCTAAAAAGTTTCATGTTTTGTAAAATGGTGAAAATTAATGATTTAATTTATAAACATTTTTTAGTTCTAATTATTGTTATATTTAGTAAATAAATTAATATTTTTTTAAGTAATTTTTTTTGTATTATTCATATTTTAATCATATTTAACTAAATTTAATATCTTTTATATTTAATTCGGATATAGAAATATTATACTCATTTGAACATTTTCCCCTTAAAAACCTTCTTTGTCAAAAAGTCTACAGTATCTATTATAAATTAATTTTATCCAATTATGTGAATGTAATTAGTAAAAATATGGGAAAAGTTTCATATCATCATAGTTTTTAATATTTCCTTATGAAAAAATAATTTTTGATTTTAAATATTTGTGAAAACAGTTAAAATTAATCACAACAAAGATGATAAGAATGAGTTGTCCGAGGGACTAAACATTATAATTTTTGGAAAAAGGAACTAAAAATGTATAAATGAAAATTTATATCCATATTTAAACCATATCCCCTTCATTATCATTTTGGTTCCATTAATGGAGGAACATGAAATCTAAAATTTATTGGTGTAATTATCTATTTTAAGAAAATTATGTTAGTTCCATTCAACTATGTTATAATATTTCACCCCCTTACAAGCCCAATTCACACATTCAAACCCCTTTGGTTCAAAAAATACCTGGAAATTTTACTGCTAAAATAAACTCTTTTAATCATATAATCCTTTCATTTTACAAAAAATATAACTAAAGTGGGAATTTAGGGAAATCATAAGATGAATACCTGAATAAGATGTAACATTCATCAATAACATTTTTTTCTGCTACATTCCCATTAATTTAATTTTACAACATGATTATATTCTAACATGATGATATTTAATTTTTATGTTCTTTTTTCTTAGGGATGAACTAAATAACAATAAAAACTTGATCTTATGGGTAATAAAATCATTATTTGTATGTATAGAGGACTACCGCCATGTGAATGATGGAAGTCATTTTTTTTTGTTATCTCCTCTCAATGTATTAAATAGTGATGAAAATAATGTTTATTTATGATATATATGATTTTAGTGATTAAATTATCATTATTTAATTTAATAACATAGGAACAATCATTTTTTAATTTTTTGAGAATAATGAATCATCGCCCAAGTATACACTAGAATAATACCTTGTGAAGTGATGTGATTCATTAACTCTTTACATGGAATGTATTGGGGATGTGTTCAGCAAAAATATGTGATATAAATTTCAAAAGAATTTTTCATTAATGGTATTATATAAATATATTTATTTATTTACATTTCATTCATTTAATATGGAAAAAAATAGAAACAGTAATTTTTTTTATGCATGACATATCGTCCTAATAAATGGTCACTTATATTTTCTTCCATTATATTTTTTGAATTGTGTTAAATAAATATATAATGAGTATATATGATATTTATATGAAGGATATAATTTTTTATATTATGAGAACATGGTAAATGTTGTATGACAAAAAATATATATGACTCTAAAATATATATGAAAAACAAAGTAGTTTTAACCAAAAACATTTATTTAACATGTAATTATTAATAAAAGGGAAATAAAAGAGCATTAATAAATAATATATTGTATGATGTGTATATTTATTTATGATTATATAATTTATTTTTAAACAAGATTTTGTTAAATATGACGTTTCAAGGATTATGATAGAAGTCACCTTTTAAGGTGACATTATTTCTATTCTCGCATTTATTGCAGAGAGATTTATGACATATTGAACACTCATTTATTTTTATGGTTAATATACTTTCCAATGACATTATTTATCATTAATATACATATTTTGCTGATAACTATTGTTTTTATTTATGTTATTCTTCCTCATTTTTTACAATTCAAAATTAAATCAAGCAATAAGCGATATTTTTCTCAATTTCCCTTCTTTGAGATGTATTCTTTTGTTATACACATATATTCATTCATGAGGTGTATGTATAGACACGTTTTCATTTAATATTATGAATTAATTTATCCCCATGTTATATAAAATATTACCATATGTTATTACTTTTTAGGGATTATGATTCAGCCTAACAATTGTGGTTATGATGTAATGTTACAATTAAATCATTTACCAATATTATTTATGATTACGTTTTTGAATATAAAATAATCTAATGAATCTCCTAAAAAACTAATTAATTTTTTTCACTAGTTTTTTATATTCATATTGATGTATTAATATTACTTTCACTTTTTTGTTATTAAGAGAATTGATAATTTTTTCTGTAGAAAAAAACAATTTTTTCTCTATTAAGAAGAAAACTTATTTTCATATAAAATCATTCCTTCTAGAAATGATATAAAAAATTTATTATTATCGTATCATTTTTAAAAGACATATATCCCAGGATTTATTTTTATGAAAACGTTTTTAATGTGTTATTCATAAATGTTTCCAAAATAATGCCCTTTGAATTTAACCTAAAATGTGGAAAGAAATATTTTTTATATCACGATGGACATAAATAGTTTCCCATGCTGCCATGAATTCTTGATTATTTAAAAATTCCATTATATGTTATATGTTTTTTTAATAAAATTATTTTTTTAATAATTAGAAATTTGTTAAATTCTAATTTAATGACATTAATATAAAATAAATGTAAAAATTATTTATTCATTTCAAATTAAAAGGTTATTTTCTTCTTTTAATTTTTTAAATAATATTTAAATTATAATTTATAACTTCATAGGGTTATTTTGAATTATAATTATTTTTAAATTGTTTTAATGTAAAATTTTCAAGTAGAGTGTATATTTTATAAGAAATCTTCTAGATTGCCGACAAAAATTATTTTCAATCTATCATTACATCTATTGATTTTACCCATTCCATAATGGGTACATGATCCAAAAATACCAATCATATTATTTCAGTAAATTGACAACATTTATTATGGAATTATAATTACTATAACACATTTTCCTCGCACAATTTATATTATGATGTAATTATTATGAATTTTTTTATTTCATGGGGCATTTTATAACAATATGATTATAATACATTTGTCTATTCTTTAGGATATGATATTGTGAAATTTTTATATCATCTATTACATTTCATTGGTTATGATAAGATTAATATTTTGAAGATTTTTAAACAGTAATGTTCGATTTTCGTAATGTAATTGGTTGAACAAATATCACTCAATAATAAATCTGGTAATGATATACGTTATATGAGCTCATAGGGTACACAAGTGGTTATCCCAAGAAAAAAAATAAGGGTACATGAGTGGTCAACCAAAGCCTAAAAGAAACTAAAAAATGTTCGTACTAAGACTAACATGTTATGAATGAATTTGTGGTTATAAAAGACATAATATTTTTTATTCTTATATGTATCTAAAAAATCAATATTTTATAAACCATTATTCTCTCATAGATCAAGTTCATGATTACCTAATTATTCATTTATTCTGAACAACACATATTAATCACATGACATTTAATTAGGATATTTAATATTAAGGGAATCGTTTTAAAATGTTAAGATCATGTCCTGATACCCATATGCTCATGTTATTCTAATGTATCCCCTTTTTAACCCATACCGAGCATCTGAGCTCTCCCTTTCTTATTCTTCCATTCCATTGGTCCTAAAGAAATATTTTAGATAGGATAAGGGTACAATAGGAGAATATATATATTGGTGATATTTAATATCATTCACCATGATAGAATATTAATTATTCTGAAGGAACTAAACTATTATGGTCCTCAGGCATTTGTGTGTGTAATTTCAGTAATATACATTAAAAATGATGTAATATTCATGTATGTGAAGCCTGTTTCTCTATAAATTGAATAATAGGAACATTTTATTCATCCCTCAAATACAAGGATGAATATGATTTTGTGATATCCATGGGGATATTTCTAGGGATTTATATAGGGTCTTCTCTAATGATAATTCTAAGGAAGAGTCAATGTTTAGGAAAATGTCCGAGAATTTTTGTGAAGTAATGAAATAGAAGTTTCCATGAAATTATAACCCATTCCAGATATATCGATTGGATGTGGATCAAGTAATAAATGTACATAGGGTTCAAGTATCACACCTATATCAGTTAATTAGCCCATATTTTATAATTTTTATGCACGTAAAAAATTTTGGTGATGTATTTTGGAGTGGTTGGATGAATTTTATAATTTTATTTGGATTTCATAAAATTTTAAAATTAGAAAAAATGTTGTTACATCCATTGGAAACATATCATGTTAAGATAGGGGATAAAGGTGAAGGCACATGAGAAGGGGAATAATGATTCCAAAGAGACTCTCTGACATAAAGAAACCCTGAGAAATAGGATAGTGATATTATGAAATTTTGGTGAATTGTTTTTCTAACTGTGAAGACCAACCATATGAGTTCCCCCTTAAGGATGAGTCTGGCTTATAATTATTTCAAAAAATTTCCAATAGTGTGACTAATCATTCACAGTTTAGAAACATGATCAGAAAAAGGTGAATCTAGGTCTAGATTATATTTATCCCCTATTTTATACCAAAATATTCCTAAATAATTTTTTTATCCTATCAATGGATGTAGAAGTGTCTATAATCAATATAGAGGAAATCTAATGGGTTCTTCTATTGCGATGAAGCCCGATTCCCACAATAAGTAATCATTTATGGTGGTTTTTTTCTCTTTACCATAGATCTACTTATCCCAATCTCTATTTTTTCATGATCTAGTTCTGTTTTGGAAAAAAACTATTTTTTTCTTCCAATAATTAATATATTATCCAATTTTTTGTAGAATAAGATATCTGTTGCGGATATTGGAGATTTCACCTATGTTCATTGGCGTTTTTATGACATACTTCCTTTTCATTAGAATTAATGAGGTAAGATTCATTACTCTCAAATACGTTATTTAGAACATGAAGAATATTTTTTTAAATTTTATGTTTTGATTAAAAATGGATTGGTAATTTTTTTAAATTTTTTTATTAGAAACCCTTTTTTTGATGGCTAATATAATTATCAAAATTGGGAAATTCTGTCTGGAGTGAAATTGGTAAAAAAATTAACATGATTATTTTCAAATTAATTTTTGGTTTTGTATCATGGAATATATTTTTCAATAAATTTAATGTTTTATTTAAATGAATAGATTAAAAGAATTTCTACAAAATAAAATTTTTTTAAATGGTTTAAATGGTAGTTTTTTCATTGGTTTTTTCCACAATGGTTATGTGTGTTAATGAAAATTATGTATGAATACGGTTTTTAAGTCACCCACATCATTAGTGGGATTGATAATGGTGATTAAATTCCTCTGTCAAATGGTTTAATACGTGATAACTTAGTGAATGGATGAATCACCACTCCTATGTATTGTGAGGTTTAGGTTTCATGTATGGTTGGATTTGTGGATTTTTTAAAGGGATTAGTTTTCAGAAATAGATATTTTAAAATAGTTTGAATATATTAATTCATACATTTCATTGGATTATTTTATTTTTTAGATATACTATTTTCTGTGGAATTTTTTTATATATTGATAAAAAATATTTTTATATTTTTTCGAATTTTTTTATATAATTTTATGACGTGTTCTATCCTATTTGAATTTTTAGGGAATTCATTTAGGTAAAGCCATATTAGAGTCATTACTCGTCCCTTAATTTTCACAATGATGCTTTTTATTGCATTTGATATTGGGATACATATTAGGCTTAATCATCACACTTATTATGTGGGGCTTTATGATAATGGGCACGATGTTGGAATTGAATCATAGAGTTGGTGTCATTGAGAATTCGGTCTTTTGTAGGTCTTTTATTCCAATGATTACATTGATGTATTGTATACATTTTTTTAATTCCATTTTTTTATTTGGTTCTGATATTAATTGTAATTATTTGTGTTTTTATACATTATTATCATGTATCATGTAGTGTTATTGTTTATGAATTCTTTGTTAATAGTTGTTTTTTTCTCATATAGAAAATTTTCCCACAATTATATTTAGGTCCTTCTTATTTGTTAGCAGTATTTTGAGACTTTTGGATGCCCCTTAAGAAAATGTAATGTGTTTCATCATTCTCAATACAATGGGGAGGGGAGGTATGTCACAAGTGAAATATATCTTGGTCATTACTTATTTCTTTATGTAGAAAGTTGTATCCGCTTTTTTGGTCCCTAACTAGAATATGTCCATTAGATCATTTGGACTAGGTGTTGAAATACATTATTTTATATTATTTTTATTTTGGGTTGTTAAAATGGTGTAGGATTGTTATTTTCATAAATTTAGAGCATAAAATGATATATCTAACCATTATATGATGTACATTATGTCACCATGGAGTTGGGTATATAAATGGTTTGGATACCCATTGGATTTGGAATCACAATGTTAGGATTTTATGAAATATGATAGGAATGGCATGAATTTTAGAAATAAAATACAATTAGGATTGTGAATTTATTTTTTAGTAATTACTTATTCTTTTGGGTGTGAAGCGATTGTTTTTTGAAATATTCTGAAATTTCTGTCAGAAATTAGATTTTGAAAACGGAATGATGTGAGTATTATGAAATTCCATCATTTCAAAATCATGGTAATATTTTTGAAAATTGTTGAACATTATAATTTAGAATTTTTGAAAGAAAAGCTGTTATATATTGATGTGCTAGAGTTGTAAATTATTTATCCTCTGGTTTCTAGACAGATACAATTATAATGGTTTCTTTTTTCTAGAAAATGGAACCAAGAAGGCATCATAAAATAAAATTGGAATAACCTTTGAAAATGTGGTTATATACAAGAAAAATGTGAACCAATAGAAAGTTTAGACTACCAAACAATCCTTTTAGGTTATTTATGGAGGAAACTCATGGGATGAAACAAGGAAAGCTGATAACACTTTTATGTTCTGAAAATTAGAATCCACACATCATTTAGGGTGATTCAAAACTATAGATGGTAGATGTGTGGCTGAATAGGATGTATCATATATTCATTTAAATTATAATAGAAGTAGATTTTAAATTCATGATAGATAAATAAAATCATGATAATCTTCAAGATAATGGTGGTATTTAGTGGTTCGGGATAAATTATACCATGTCAATGTCTTGAAAGATATTGATTAATTGTTCCAAAAATAGTTATTTCCTAATACATTCAAAATTAAAGGAAAAATATATTTCTGCAACTTCAACCAGGAGAGCTCCATAATGAAATAATAAAATGGCTAAATTTATGAATTTAGGTTCTTTTAATGCCTAAATTTTCTTCTAGTGCATCATTTAAGGGACAAAAGTTTTAATCTTGGATGAGGCTGGAGATTCACTCAATGATTTACATGCTCTACAGAACAGATTATATAGATATGGTTAATAGTTAAATAGTTATATAATGAGATATCAGATGAGTTGTTGTCAGATGGAGTTTTCTAATACGTATGGAAAATGTAGGGAACTCTAATATTAGGAGTAATAGGATGAGGGAAACATTTTTAAAAAGTGGGAGTATGGCTCAAAATATATTAGTTGGATCAAAGAATCATTCTCCAAACCCAAATATCTAGTCGGGATGTTTTAAATTTAGTTCGCTCAGTCACTTGGAGGATAAATTCTAACCACCACCTAGATAATTCCATATTTGAAATTAGTTTTGGAATCTTTACACCTATTTTCACAATGATTAAATGTTTCGGGTTTTGGGTATTTCTCAGGTGTCGTAAGAGTCGTATGATTCGATGGGATGAGGTTAGAATAATAAATCTCATTAGTATAATAGATCTATAAATAGTTATTCTTGGAATACCATGACTCCACAATAAGGGTAATATAAATAGTGATGAAGTTAAAAAGATTCCCGACAAATCAAATATATATAGATCAGAGGGTTGTTATTGATGATCAATCTATATCATCTTTGGTGTGAGGTATGATTTCTTAAATTATACCCTTATGTTGGTATTGTTTGATATGGTTGCATCCCATTATTTTATTTCTTCTACTGCAAATGATTATCTAGATTTAAAAGATGAGATGTTTTTATCTCTGTTAGAACATAAAACATCTATTTGAGAGATGTAACATCTTTCCTTTATGTGTATAGTATGCTCTACATCTGTTCATGGATATCAGCTAACAAAATATTTCTCAGTTCTAGAGAGATATTCCTGTGACCTAATCGAATGTACGAATTTGTTAATATTTTTACTATTCATTTTGGTAAAAAATTATTCTTACAATATTAGATAATATATATTATTACACATAAAAATATAGATTCTATTTTTTAAAATTTCATTCATATAAGTCGTAAAATTAAATTTTAAATTAATATCGTAGATTGAATGAGAATGTTGGGGTTGAAAGAGAAAATGTTAAAACATTTTCTATGGTTTTCAAAAGAATAATATTTATTAAAATTAATAAAATGAATTAAATTGGATTAATATATGTAAATATATATATATATATTTGAAATAATTTTACTTTAAAAGAAATTTAAAATATTAGTGAACTTCAATAATAAATTAAATGAAAAGTTAGTTTTAAATTGAAATTCAGTATTTTTCATTATTCATCATGAACTGAAAATTAACAAAATATATATAAAAAATTAACCCTAAGTTAATTTTTATTTTCTAATTTAAAAATTATATTTTTTAAATTTATTTTGAAAATTTTATTGGAATTTTATTAATTTATTTATGAAAAATGAAACTAAATTCCCTTTTAGAAAAAAAAATAAAAAAGATTCAAAAAAAATTTCATTATAATTTAAATGATTAATATTTTATTTCTAAAAAATAGATAAATATATTTTTCATAATTTACTTATGAAGGTTCGTAATAAAAAAATTTACAGGTATATTATAATAGTATTCTATATCATGGATCATTTAGACACGGTGTTTCATTTTCTAAAGGATATCGAATATATTAAATTTAACTAAATATATTTTATATTCTTTTTTATGAACAGTGTATTGTGTTTCATTCTTTATGGAATTCTATTTTCTAATTTGTTAATTTTGTTGTGTTACATTTTACCAACGTTATATAAATTTATTCCTCATAATTGAATTATTACGAACCGTCCTCAGGGCCTGTACCGTGACTACCCCAGGCCCGCCTTGCATAGGCCAGGGATGGTGACTAGAACAAAAATCATAATTCCCATTAAATGGGAAGGCATTGCCTTTATAAAAGTAAACCAACACAATAGAGTACGCAAAATAAGTAACCACTTAGTAAAACTGAGTACAAAAGTAAGTGCTAAAAGTAAATAAGAAAATATACAAACCCAAATGAAAGTACAATACAACTGAAAAGAAAGTACAACAACAGTAAAGTAATGCAGCAACCACAGAGTCATCCTCTGGATATCCCCCTGAAGGGTGGGTATAGATGGTCTCCTCAACTCCTCGGGTCCGGCCATCCACTCAGTGTACGTCCCGTCTAGTGGTCCACCCCCTTGTACCGTCCAGCATCACAAGCCTCCACCTTGATCAGTGATGTCCGTCATCAGCATCCATGACAACGTAGTGCGGGCATAGCTCATGCAGGGGTGAGTATACGATACTCAGTAAAGATGCCGAGAGCCCCTAAGGTCTCCCAGAATCCACAATGGATAAACCACAAAGGAATGATTCAACCACGAATGAACAACCAACCGTACATAGGTATATACTCATACATATGCCTAAGTTACCAATCTCAGTTCGGCTCCGACACTCGAGCCCATGCACAACCCAGTCCACATAGGAAAGATAGTCAATCACAAAAACGGTAAATATTGAAAGTCAAGACTCATCTCACACAGGTATTCTACTCACCAAGAGGGGAAGGGATGATTAGATGTAGCCTATAAATCATTTTCTCTGCCGAACCCATGTAGGATCCAAGTATAGAATTATCGCTGCAAAACCCACGTAGGATCCAAGTACAATCACCATCGCTGCCGAACCCATGTAGGATCCAAGAACAGTCGCCATCGTTGTCGAACCCATGGAGGATCCACCTACAGTCGCCATCGCTGTCGAACCCATGGAGGATCGAAGTACAGTCGCCCTCGCTGTCAAACCCATGTAGGATCCAAGTACATTCGTCTTCGTTGTCGAACCAAAGGAGGATACCAACACTGTAGTAATCGCAGTCGAAGCCATCTCTAGGGTTCTTGCACACATCGTACTCGATTACGGGAGGTTCCTCTCCTCGAGTAAAGTGGGGGTGATACATCAACTATCATGAACTCCAGAGTTGATGTATTCCGATGTTCCTTCTTGTATGAAGGAACTCAACAAAACAGATGGTGTGTCAAACAGATGCTCTGTATGAGAGATATTGGCTTTTTTGTTCTGGGGGCCCGGTTTGAAATATGCTCATTCCAAACCCTTCCATTTACCAAAGCTTCCCAAAACTCAGTTAGAGAAATGCACAAGGACCGCCTCGTCAAAAGGGGCGTTGTGCCACAGACAACGAGTCGATCGGACGCGCGGTCCTTACGTAATTCACGTTTAAGTGAATAACCTATCTGGACCATTTAGTCTAGAGGGTTGATGGGTCGGGTTAACCTAGTTTTTCGGGTTTGACCGGCAGGGGTGTCAGACCAGTCCAAGGAAAGCGCAGCTCAGACTGAAGTGGCGTGGCCCGGCCCAGCGGGGTGCGGCCCGGCACAGCCTGGCGTGGCCCGGTAGGGCGCGCGGCCCGTCAAGTTCGGCTGGCCGGTCGAGCAGCTCGAACCTAAGGCCGAGTGTTCCGAGGCGGGGGTGCGGCCCCCGGCTTCCCGAACATGTGGCACCAAGAGACGCCTGATCGTACCACGATTCATTGTTTTATTCCACCCTTACATTATTGTTTGAAACTAGTTTTGTGATGAATATGAAAAATATAATAATAAATTTTACTTTATATTTGAATCAATTAATGAATTTTAATCAATATTAGAATTGGAAATGTTACTTGTTTTTATTATTTCAATGTAGGTGGAGGTGATTTGAAGTGGCCTTGATTAAGTGGAATAAATATGGGCCGAAATTGCGTGGATCCATGGACATCTGTCCACTTTTTTGATTAGAACACGAAATCTCTCCATCTAAACAGGCTGACAGTTTGTGGGCTTGTCCAGAATTTATTTGGCTACATTTCATATTAAGGAGCCGAATCCTAATTCGGCTTCTAAAGGGCCAATCCGAAATAATATGTCCAAGCCACCTAATATGAACAAAGTCAAAAGTGGAATTCTGTATTTTATCAATATCTCGAGCTGAATTTTTCCAAATGGTGCCAAACATTCTGTGGAGACACCCATGTGGTGGGGATATAACTTTTCTATTTTCTACCAAGCGGGATAAGACCGTTTGAAGGCCAAAAAGCATGGTACAAGTGGATTGATGAAATCTGTGTGCCTAAAAACACCTTCCAATTTTCATATAAAATGTCACCTTGGGCTCCCCATTTGCAAGTTCATCCAGGTGGCAAGTTGCTGCTATTTTGGATTCCCCAAGGAGTCTTCTCAACATCCCTAGTAGTTCTGGAGGCTATGGGATGTTCTACCCCAACATCATTCTCTTCTTCCTCTCCCATGGATTTCTAAACCCCTTGTGGTCACCCGGGGTGGAACGTGATGTAAATCCCAAGCTTCACGTGTGTAATATTTGAATGATCTTTTGAATTCCAGGATTTAGTGTTTTTTTCATCAACCTCTATTCTTATTTTATTGATTAATGTAATGTTATATCATTCTCAACTCATATGATCATGTTTGGGGGAACCCAATTCATGTGATGATTCACACACCGTTCACCACTATCTTTTCCCCCTTCCAATTGCGGTGCTTGTGTGATTCATTTTGGTCAATAGAACTCACAAAAGCACAGTCAAGTCCATGTAAATTTATGTAATTTTATCACAAAGAAATAACATACAAACCTGCATAGCGCATCGAGTTTTACGTGTGTTGCCTTGGTGTGTTTTGGTTATGATGTCAAACACAATTCACCAAATCATCGGCGGTGTCTAGTGAATCATTGTGTGTTTTAGATTGAACTCTAGGAGGAATCCTAGTATAAAATTTATAACATTCTTGTTCTAGGTGTTACAAAACAAGTATTAAAAGATCATAACCCTATATCATGAAGCTATGAAGGATAAACATCAAGAGAGTACCCCGGGTTGATCACACTTAATTAATTATGTTAATCTCTACATTGTTTTATCTTTTTCATTTTCTATTTAATCTTTAAAAATAAAACCCCCACGTTTTAAAAAACCCCATTCACCTTATAATTTTATAATCAAACCCCTCTCTTTAAATTAATTATCTAAATCTCCATCGAGAGACGACCTAGGTTTGCTGCTATACTGCAAGAATTCTAGTCCAAATTAAACAACTAATTTGACGTGCTCGACAACGGGATCAAATTTTGGCGTCATTTCCAGGGATCCAAGATCATTTTTTCTTTAATTATTTTTATTTAATTATTTTACTTCTTAATTATTACTCCTTTGAATTCCCCACACCCATTTGATGGTTTTTGTTTTGGGGTTTGTCTTTAATTTTTGTTGTTTTTGGTGTGTTCTTTCACTCTCTCTCTCTCTTCTTCTCCATCTCCCTCTCTAATTCTATAGTATAAAATTCTATTCTTTTTTCACCCTTCATAAGTTTTTTTTATCCATCTCAATTAAAAAACACTACAAAAAAATCAATCAATCAAACTGGACATCATTGTTGCATGACAAGTTCTGGTTAAGAAACACTACTTGAATTTGATCATAAAATTGAAAAGTCACACCACATACAAATCAAGGCATCTAGAGAAAGTCTATCAAGTAACATTGAGGAACCCCTTGTGGAACTTCAAGTGTTACAAAAAAAATCAAAAATGGAAGAAAATCAAACCCTAGATATCATGGATGCAAATAACAGAATATTAAAAGAACTGACCACCCCGGATGTGGAGTACCAAATTGCGTACATCCAATATCCTGGAGAAGCGGACAATTTTGAGCTAAGACCAGGCCTCATCCACCACCTTCCAAAATTCCACCGTATTCTTAGTGAGGACCCTCACAAACATCTAATGGAGTTTCACATAGTGTGATCCACCATAAAATCCCAAAATGTGTATGAAGACCTCATTAGTTTTAGGGCCATCCCTTTCTCCCTTGATGGTGTAGCAAAAGATTGGCTATACTATCTGCCTACAACAATTGGGGGCTGTAATGACCTTAAACGACTCTTTCTATAGATTTTTTTTCCATTCCTCTCAAACGACATCAATTAGTAATGAATAGGCAGTTACATGGAGAGACCCTTCATGAATACTGGGAGAGATTAAAAAGACTTTGTTCAAGATTCCCTCACCACCAGATTAGTTAACAACTTTTAATTCAATACTTCTATGAGGGACTTATCCCCATGGATCGTGGAATGATTGATGCTGCAGCTAGTGGTACCCTAGTTGAAAAAAACCCTTCTCCCACTCGTGACTTAATAGCCAACATAGCACAAAATGCACAACAATTTGGTACACGAGCTATTGCACCAACCAGAGAAGTTCATGAGGTAGGTCATTCAGCCCTAGAAAAAAAGGTAGATACTAAACATGATGAGATGAAAACCCTTCTAATGCAATAATATCAATCACAAGGTAACTAACACTGTACTTTTATTCCATTACATTGTGGTATTTGTTCGAATAACACTCATTTTTCTGACCAGTGCCCTCAACATCAAGATTCATCTGAGTCTTGTGCAGCAGTGTTCCCAGGGCGTCTATTCCAACAAGAACCTCCCTTCAAGAACCATTCAGGCCAAATACAAACCCCGGGTTGCAAGCACACCCACAATACCGACTAAGAAGAAACTAAAGCTACCCCAAGCAGAACTGGTATCAACAAGGCCAAGGTATGAAACCTTCTTATCCTTCAATATCTCAAAAAAATCCTCCTCCTCCCAAGTCTTAAACATGCCTTGAGGATATGGTGATGAAAATGGAATCCCAGAACCTCCAGTTCCAAAAAACCACACAATCAGCTATTCAATACCTACGAACTCAAGTGGGACAATTGGCGAACACCATCGGTGAGCTTAAGATTCAAGGGTCTAGACAACTACCATCCCAACCCATTACCAATTCGAAGGATAATGGTAATGTATATGAAATTACACTTCATAGTGATAATTTAGCTTGTCCTTCTACAAATTTGATGAAACATGTATGTCCCCCACATGAAAAGACTACTTCCCAACCCTCAAAAATTCCACGTAATGAAAAACGAAATAAAAAGGTCAATCAAATTATCATTGATGATTAAAATGAACAATCCATTACTCTTCCTTTCCCACAAAGTCTCATTAAATAAAATAATGATTTTGATAATGATATTGATAATGAGATAATGGATACATTTAAAAAATTTCAAGTTAATATTACTTTATAGGATGCAGTCAAGAAAATTCCCCATTATGCTAAATTTCATAAAGAACATTGCACCCATAGACGAAGGCTAAATGGGAATGAGAGATTCAACATGGGTAGGAATATCTTGGCCTTGATTCAAACCGCAATGACAACCAAATTCAAGGATTCATGAACATTCACAACACTGTGTACTATAGGGGAGGCTTTCTTTTCTGATGATATGCAACATTTAGGTGCTTCTATTAATGTAATGCATCACTCTATGTATACTTCTCTACAGGTTGGGGAGCTTCAACCAACCAGAATTGTCATGCAACTTCCCAACCGGAGTAAAATGCATCCAACATTTGTGATCGAGGATGTCCTTATAAGAGTGAAGAATCTCATGTTCCCTGCTGATTTCTACATTCATGAAATGGAAGATAACCCAAACCAAGAACATTCTCCTCTCATACATTGGAGTCCATTTATCAAAACAACAAATATGTTCATTAACTTTCAAAATGGTACATTGTTTATGGATTTTTGTGGAGAAAAGGTATGTTTTTACATCCTTGAGGATATGAAACACCTCGTTGAAGAGAAATACACCCTTCATATCTATTTGATGGAAGTGATCTCTAATGACAAACACACACATAATTATATCCTCGACTCATCCACTGATTTATTTTCCTCTTATTAACCCATGGATGGTTTGAATTTTGGTTCTTCTTTTGAATGTTGTGTTGGTGCAGAAAAATGTAAATTTTGTGCATTAATTGTTGAGTGTTTTTATTCTGAGGTACCCATGACTATCAATGATTCTGCAAGTCTCATTTTAATATATTCTATTTCCTTTGAGAATAAACAAGAGAATATAGATAGTTTCATGGACCTCACTCCCCCTAAATCTACTCCCTCAATCCAAAAACCCATGGTGTTGGAATTAAAACCACTACCATCAAATTTAAAATATGCATATCAGAGGGTATTGACCAATTTCCCGTCATTATTTCCAATAACCTCTCTCTACAACAGGAATAGAAACTGCTCAAACTTTTGAGAGAGTGTAAAAAGAAAATATGTTGGACATTGGCTAATATTCCCAGGAGTATCCCATATATTTTTACACAATATATACTTTTGGATGATGAGGCTGAACTTGTAAGACAATATCAATACCGGTTGAATCCCACTCTCCTTGAAATGAAAAAATTGGAATTCAGTAAATTACCTGTTGCAGGTATCATTTATCCTATATCTGATTGTAAATGGGTTAGCCAAGTGAAAATTGTGCCTAAAAAATAGGAATAACAGTTTTGTCAAATTAAAGGAAAGAATTGGTTCCAACACATGTTCAAAACAGTTGGTGAGTCTGTATTGACTACCGTCGACTGAATCAAGCCACGCGGAAGGACCACTTTCCAGTAACATTCATTGGCCAAATGTTGGAACGATTGGCTGGTAAGTCCCGTTATTGTTTCCTTGATGGCTATTCGTGTTATTTACAAATCCATATATCCCCTGAGGATCAAGAAAAGACCACATTTACATGTCCATTCGGAACATTTTCAAACAAAAGAATGCCTTTTGGCCTTTGTAATGCTCCGGGTACTTTTCAGTGATGTATGTTGAGTAATTTTTCTGAGTACCTTGAAAGTTGTATGGAAGTATTTATGGATGATTTCATGGTTTGTGGTTCTTATTTTGATGATTGTTTGGAAAACCTAGGTTCTATCCTCTAACGCTGCATTGAAAAAGATCTTGTTTTAAATTATGAAAAATGTAATTTCATGGTTGAGCAGGGGATAGTTCTTGGTCATATCATTTCAAATAAGGGAATTCAAGTGGATGAATCTAAAATTGAATTAATTTCATCATTTCCATTTCCAAAATATGTTCGTGAGGTTCGTTCTTTCTTGGATCATGATGGTTTTTACCACTGATTCATTAGTGACATTAGTAAGATTGAACTTCCCATATCTCGGTTATTACAAAATGATTCAGAATTTGTTTTTGATAAAAATTGTGAGGATGATTTATTTTCACTAAAAATGAGTCCCACATCACCTCCCATAATCCAACCACCATGGTGGGATCTGCCCTTCGAACTTATGTGTGATGCCTCTAACTTTTCAGTTGGGGAAGTTTTATCACAATGGGTTGAAAATTCCCCTCATTTCATTGTGTATGCATCACATACCCTTGACCCTGCCCAGGTAAAATACAAAACAACAGAAAAATAACTTCTTTCTATTATGTTTTCCTTGGAAAAATTCTGTTCGTATATTCTCGGGTAAAAAATCATCATCTTCTCTGATCATGCTACCCTTCGTTTCCTCCTAAAGAAACTTGAAGCCATGCCCTGCCTCATTCATTGGATTCACCTCCTCCAAGAGTTTGACCATGAGATTAGAGATAATAGAGGAGTGGAGAATGTGGTAGCTGACCACATTAGTAGGATTTACCCACCATTGGACCATCATGTTGACTCACCCCTTCCCATTGGAGGATTCTTCCCTCCTGAGAACCTTTGTGATTTTGTGGACCATACCCCCTTGTATGCGGACATTGTGAATTTTCTAGCAACATCTATGGTCCCCACTGATTTTAGCATTGAACAATACCATATAATTATGCATGAGTCTCATTGGTACATTTGTGATGACCCATACTTGTGCAGAATTTGTAGTGACCAAATAGTTCGTCGGTGTGTCCCTAACCATGAGTTCACCTCTGTTTTGACCTTCTGCCACACTTTATCATGTGGGGGACACTTTGGATCTCAACATATAGCTCCAAAGGTCCTTGACTCCGGAATTTATTGGCCAACTTTATATAGGTATTCTCATAGATTTTTCAAGTCATGTAACCGTTGTCAATTCACAGAGAATATCTCCAAGAGGAATGAAATTCCCCAACATCCCATGTAAGTTTGCGAGATCTTCGATGCATGGGGCATTTTCTAATGGGGCCTTTTCCAAATTCATTTGGCTTTGTGTACATATTATTGGTTGTTGACTATGTATCTAAATGGGTAAGAGAAAAGGCCACCAGGACCGATGACTTTCGATTGGTTGTTGACTTTGTGAGGTCCCAAATTTTCAATAGGTTTGGTTTACCAAGATTCATCATTAGTGACCAGGTTACACATTTTTTCAATCGTATAGTGAAAAACATTCTTCGTAAGTATGTGGTTGTTCATAAAGTCTCCACTTCATATCATCCCCAAGATAACAGACAAGTTGAAATTTCAAATCATGACGTTAAGCTAATGTTGGAGAAAACAATACAAACCAATAGGAAAGATTGGAGTTTTCACTTGGATGATGCACTTTGGGCATACCGTACATCTTTTAAAACCCCAATCAGAATGTCACCATACAAGAATGTGTTTGGAAAGCCTTGTCACCTCCCAGTGGAGGTAGAACGCCGTGCATATTGGGCTGTTAAACAATGTAATATGAACCTTTCAGATGCAGCTGAGCAAAGAAAGATGCATATTCAATAGTTGGATTAAATTCGACGTGATGCACATGAAAACTCTCAAATCTATAAAGAGAAGACAAATACTATTCATGATAGCATGATTCACCAGTGGAAGTTCCATATTGGTGAGTAGGTCCACATGTACAATTCCAGTCTTAAACTCCACCCAGGAAAGCTTCGTTCCTGATGGCTCGGTCCTTATACAGTTACTAATGTTTACCCTTTTTCTAAAATACAGGTTTTTCATGAGTATATTGGACGATGTCTTACCGTCAATGGGGAGCGACTTAAACATTTCTATGAGGATTTTCTGATGAATCTGGTGGAGGAAATCCACATTATCGACGCATAATTCTAATAAAACACACCCTGTATTATCCTCCCTTCTCATATTCTAAATTATTTTAGTGAGGACAAAGCGCATTCTAGGTGTGGGGGTGGGGGGGGGTGGATACATTCCTGGGTTAGTTATAAATTTTCATTGTTTTCTATTTTCTTCTCTTTTAGCCTTTTTTATGGTATTTTCATTTTCCCCATCAACAATTATGATGTTCGATGATTTGGTGACCAAAAAGGGGGGAAAGTGAAAATACCATAACAAAGGCTGAAAAGAATATGTGTATGAATTTAATATCAGGGAGTGATTTTTTAGTGAATTTTTTTTTCTGTCAATGATATAAATGGTCGTATCAATGTCAAACCTTTGAGATGAATGATGCTCTTTGTGTGAGTAGTTTCCGAGAAAATTATGTCACTAATATCTCCAAAAAAATTCAACCATACCACAAAGTGTGAATATTTCATACTTAATATAAGGTAAATATATGTTGGGTTAATATTTTTCAGCTTAAAATGATATTTTCATACATTCTTTCCTTATCTGATCTATTTCATTACTATACTAGATTGATCTATTTGTGTGTACCTAATGTGTGACTATTGTACGCCCTCAAAAAAAATTTGTGTCTTAGGAAGGTCAAAAACCACCCCTCCTCAACCTTTGATCTTATTATAACTGTTGCAATTAGTGTCGTGAGGAGATCAAACAAGGTTTGAGAGATGAGTGTGATATTTATTCCAAATGTAACTTTTAAAAAATAAATAAATGAGGGGAGTGATGAAATGAGAAATATATGGGGATATATAGGTCGAGAGCTTATTGTTTGACTTCTAGGAATGATTTAGTGACTGGGTCTTGAAATATGATTTCAAAGGATATATGGTATGTTCGGTGGACAAAATCATTTAAGCTGAAAAATGATAAAATAACCTATATTTATTGGATAAAAAGTTGAAAGAATAGAATAGAATGGTTTTCACACACACACATGGAGATTTAGTTTCATGGTTTACTTTTGAATTCCTTTCTCAATTTGGTATCCTGAATCTTCTTGAATTTCACTATGATAAGATTTATGAGACAACTTTTTCTATTTTCACTAGGAAGAACTCCTTGGTGTGGTTCATGCTTTGATCACATTACTTTTGTAAATTTAAATATCCTCAAATGATAAATCTTCATAATGTTGGAAATATATATATATATATATATGCATCATTTTATTTGGATAGGTGTCTTTTCCCAAGACTGCAAATGTTTTGGTGTTGGGGTGTGATTGTACCACGATTCATTGTTTTATTCAACCCTTACACTAATGTTTTAAACTAGTTTTGTAATGAATATTACAAATATAATAATAAATTTAACTTTATGTTTGAATCAATTAATTAATCATAATCAATATTATAATGGTAAATGTTACTTGTTTTTATTATTTCAATGTAGGTGGAGGTGATTTGGAGGGGCCTTGATGAAGTTGAAGAAATATGGGCCAAAATTACATGGTTCCATGGACACTTGTCCACTTTTTTGATTCTTAGACGAAATCCCTAAATCCAAATGGACTGAAATTTTAAGGGCCTGTCCAAAATTTATTTGGATACATTTCAGATTAAGGAACTGAATCCTGATTCAGCTTTTAAAGGGCCCATCCAAACTGATCTGTCCAAGCCATCGAATATGAACAAAGTCAAAAGTGGTGTTCTTTATTTTATCAATATCTCGAGCTGTATTTTTCCAAATGGTCCCAAACATTCGATGGAGACAGCCAAGAGGTGGGGACACGAATTTTCTATTATCTTCAAAGTGAGATAAGATTGTCTGAAGGCTGAAATGCGTGGTAAAAGTGGATTGAGGAAATTGTGTGCCTAATACCACCTTCCAATTTTCTTTTAAAATGGAACCTTGGGCTCCACATTTGCATGTTGAGATAGGAGGAAAGGTGCTACCATTTTGGAGTCCCCAAGTAGTCTTCTCAACATCCCTAGTAGTTATGGAGGCAATGGGATGTTCTACCCCAACATCATTCTCTCCCTCCTCTCCCATGGGTTTCTAAACCCCTTGTGATTACCCGGGGAGGAGCGTGATGTAAATCCCAAGCTTCATGTGTTTAATATTTGAATGATCTATTGAATTCCTGGTTTTTGTGTTGTTTTTCATCATCCTATAATCTTATTTTATTGATTTATGTACTGGTATGTCAAGCGAAACTCATATGATCATGTTTGGGGGTAGCCATTAATGTGATGTTTCACACACTGTTTTCCGCTTTCTTTTCCCCCTTTCAATTGCGGTGTTTGTGTGATTCATATTGGTCAATAGAACTCACAAAAGCACTATCATGGCCAAGTATATTTATGTAATGGTATCACAATGAAATAATATACAACCATGGATAGCAAATTGTGTTTTTGTGAGTTTCCATGGTGAGTTTTGGTTATGAAGTCAAACACAATTCACCCAATCATCAGCGGTGTCCGGTGAATCATTGTTTGTTTTAGACTGAACCCTAGGAGGTATCCTAGTATAAAATCAGTAACATTATAATTCTTGGTGTTATAAACAAGGGATTAAAATATTATAACCCTATATCATGAAGCGATGAAGGATAAACATCATGAGAGTACCCCAGGTTGATCAGACATAATTAGTTATGTTACTCTCTCCATTGTTTTATCAATTTCATTTTATATTTTCATCTTTAATCATAAAACCGCCAAGTTTTACAAATCCTCATTCATGTTATAATTAAATAATCAAAACCCCCTTTTTAAATTAATGATCTAAAGCTCCATCGAGAGATGACGTAGGGTTGCTGCTATACTGCAGAAATTCTAGTCCAAATTAAACAACTAATTTGACGCGCTCGACAACGCGATTAGCGCCGCCCTCCCATACTGGCCGGAATTCTGGAACAAGCGGCCTGCATAGATGGCAGTTGGTTTTTTTAGCACGGTGCCTTCCCGGCGCCACAGTTCGACTATGCCTGGCTAACCGATAGGTAGGCCGGTTTTCCAGCGCGGTGCCCTCCTGGTGCTGTGGTTCAGCTCCGACTGACCTGCTGATGGGCCGGCCGGTTCTTATGACAAGGCGAACCACGAAGCTGGCCGCGATTTCATCCATACAGCCGGCGCGACGGCGCTGGCTTCCTCCACCGCGTTCCCAGTAGGGTGCGATAGCGCTGTGCTTCCTCCGCCTTCAGTTGTCGATTCCAAAAATAATAAACAAGATCAAACGGAGGGTCTTCTATCCATGTACGTTTAGCCCGCGCCCTCCACGTAAAGCTATAGCAATAGGTCGGACAAACAAGATTATACAACAAGGGACCGAGGTACAAATTATAATCCATTAAAATTGAACTTAACCCTAATCTGGATAGTTAATGTCGCACGTCGGGCATCGCGGAAGACAGTGTCACGGGGAAAGAATTCATAGATGATGTCGTAGTGCGTCTGAGGAGGAAGTGGCGTCTCCTCACTTGTCGTGTAGAAGAAAATGAATGGTGTGTCATCATTCTTCGCGTATTTGGAATTTTTCATTGAAGACGTCTTTCTTCGTCGAGGGAGGATTTCTCTTCTTCTTCACAAGTGTTCCCTCCCAATCTTCGTTATCATAACGAAAACCCTCCCAAAGTAATATAATAGGCTTCTTCTATTATTTTATTATCACAAGCAATTTAAAATTCAAATTCAAACCACTTCATAATTAAATGATATGTTTGAATTCATTAAATTAATGTGCTGGCAAGAGTTAATGAGGGAGAGAGGAGGAGGTGAGAGGTCTCAAATTTAGGAGCAGTATACAAATTAAATAAGGGGGGTTAAGGATCTTAGGGGAAGGTAAAGGATGGGGCTCGTGTGGGACCCACCTCTCATATGTCCACACATGGGAAGTTGGGTGGGTGTGGGACCCACAAAAAACTTCCCATGGGAGGAGTTAACCTCCTTAGATATAAAATAAAATTTATGCAAACAATTTTATTTACTTATTAATTAAACCCCAATAAATAACTCCTCCTCCTGATTAATCATAACTATGGTAAAGGTCCCCTTAAGTGATTACTGGCGTTGCGAGTTCATCAGTGCCCCCAAATTTCACTTCTGAGCAATGGTTGAAAAAATAGAAAACCTGCTCATTCGTTTACAGAAATTACCCGATCTAAACGTACGAAATTGATTCCAGGAACACCTGGCTTCGAAATCAAGTACCGTCAAAAGCCACAAACTCGTAAAATTTGAAAGTATTTATGAAAATCTTTTACTTCAAATTTATGGGTCTTTACATTACTCCCACCTTAGGTATTTACATCCCCGTAAAGCTACCTCAGAAAAATAGGGAAACAAATGAGGGTACAGTGCACGCATCTGAGCCACTCTCTCCCATGTCCTCTCCGAGAGGTTCCGTAAGGCCAACAAATGTGCTTTAGAGGAATCGACCATCCACGTAGGACCCGCTCAGGTTGATCATCGATCTCCATGGGAAACTCCATGAATGTAGCCATGTGATCGATGTAAAGCTCCCAATGATCAATGTTGCGGGTTGGGTCATTCGCGTGTCTCCTCAGCTGAGATATGTAGAAGACGTCGAGCACTCGGTGCAACTGAGGTGGAAGGGCCAGGTGGTAAGCCTTTTCGCCTACCCTGCTGAATATGTGGAATGGTGTGATAAAGTGCAGAGTTAACTTGCTGCCCCGACCACATCTCCGTAATCACCGTCGAGGTGAGACCCATAAGAAAACGTGGTTTCCATCCTCAAACTCCAGTGGTCTCTTTCTCCTATCAGCGTATGACTTCTTTATGCTCTGTTCAGTCTTCCTCTACTCCAGGATGATCTGTACCTTCTCTGTCGTAGCCTGAACCATCTCTGGTCCTACAAATGCTCACTTCCCAAGGTCAGTCCAGCATAGATGTGATCTGTAAGGTCGGTCGTACAATGCCTCATATGGTTCCATCCCGATGGTGGAGTGGTATCTATTGTTGTATGCAAACTCCACAAAGTGTAGGTGGTCCTCCCAGCTGAAACCAAAGTCAAGGACACATGCACAGATCATGTCCTTGAGAGTTTGAAAGGTCCTCTCTGTCTCGCCAACCATTTGTGGTTGAATGGAAGTGCTCCGGAGTTGCTGTATCCCAAATGCCTCCTCCAACACCATCCACTATCGGGATGTAAAGCAAGCGTATTGATCAGGGATGATAGATGATGGCACACCATGAAGCCGTATGATCTCCAGAACGTCGAGGCATCCCATGCTCTCTATTGAGCCCTGATCTCTAATCGGAAAGAAATGGGACGACTTGGTGAGTCGGTCGATGATCTCCCAGATAGAGTTGTGTCCCCTGGATGTACGTGGAATCCCCATAACAAAATCCATGGAAATACCGTCCCACATCCAATTCAGAACCTCTAAGGGTTATACCAATCCTACGGGTACCTGGTGCTCCACCTTCTACTGTTGACAGGTGGGGCATCGTGAAACGAATTCGTCTACAACCTTTTTCATACCCGGCCACCAGTGCTATCATCTGAGGTCTTGATACATCTTTGCCACTCCAGGATGTACCGCCATAGGGGAAGTGTGAAACTCCCTATGCACTTCCTGTGGTAGTGAAACGGGTACCGTGGTACGTCCCTTGAAGTGGATGACGTGCTCTCCTACTTCAAAAAATCCATCAGGTGCCAGCCCTATGGAAATATGAGTAGGTCATGACTCACAGTTAATGTCCCCACTTTGTGCCTATATGACCCACTGTAGTAGTGAAGGAGTGACTCTGAGGGACATTAGAAAGGCTACCCCATCTCTATCCATGAAGGATATATCCAAAGCGGCTAACTACTCTTTTGCATCTCCAAGTACCTGAATGCCTGATCTTCTACTGATAGAATCAGCTACTACGTTTCCCTTCCCATGAGTATAGACTATATCAATGTAATAGTCTTGGTGGAACTCGAGCCATCGCTACTGTCTTAGGTTCAGGTCCTTCTATGAGAAAATGTACCTAAGACTCTGGTGGTAAGAGTAGACTGTAATGCACTCGCCTATTAGATAGTGCCACCACATCTACAGGGAGAAGAACACTTCTACTAACTCTAGGTCATGGGTAGCATATTTCTTCTTGTGCTTCCTCAACAGTTGTGATCCATAAGTGACCAATACCCGCTCCTACATCAGTAAACACCCGAGTCTGGTCCCTGATCTGTCGCAGTAAAGCACGTACCCAACACCCTACTTTGGTAGCCTCAATATGGGAACACTAGTCATTATCTGTCTTAGCTTTTGAATAATCTGTTGGCATCAATCTGACCACACGAAGGGTATCCCCTTCTTCGTCAAAGATGAAAGCGGCGCTGCAACTCTTGAGACGTCTGGCACAAATCTCCGACAGTACCCAGATAGACCTAGGAATCTCCTCACCTCTGCCATGCTCCTAGGTGGCTCCCTAGAATGTACCGCCTCGATCATTGTTGGGTCCACTGAATCCCCATCCTCTGAGATTATGTTTCCCAAGAAATAAACCTCTCTAATCCAAAACATGCACTTGGAGATCTTACCATAAATCGGGTGCTCTCCGAGTGTTTCTAGGACAACCTGCAAGTGGTAGGTGTGCTCCTCCTCATTATTCGAGTAAATAAGTATGCCGTCAATAAATACTATGACAAGACAATAGAGGTATGGCTGGAAGATCTTGTTCATGAGACTCAGTAACACTACTGGAGTGTTGGTTACACCGAAGGTCATAACTAAGAACTCATAATTTCCATACCGAAACCTGAAGGTAGTCTTCTGCACATCCTCGTCTCGAACTCTGATCTGGTGGTATCCTGACCTGAGGTCTATCTTCGAGAACCATCGTTCAACCATGAGCTGATCAAATAGGTCTTAAATCCTTGAGAGTGGGTACTTTTCCTTTATGGTCACCTGATTCAGACGACCGTAGTGAAACATACTCGTAAACTCCCATCCGCCTTCTTGGAAAACAAAATCAGAGAATCCCATGGAGAAACAGTGGGTCGGATGAATCATTTTCCCTGAAAATCCTCCAACTATACCCACAGCTCACGAAGCTCAGTGTGAGCCATCTGATATGATAGAGTTGATATCGGTGATATCTCATGGTATAGGTCAATGTAGAAGTCTACCTCTCTACGAGAAGGTAGTCCTAGAACGTCGTCAAGAAAAACATCTATGTACTGATCCACCACAACAGGAAAACACAAACACCGCACATCAACCGCTCCAAGGACGGGATTAGCCAACTGATGTGTGATCGGCTACCTCCTCCTCTATGTAAGTGCATCATGCGCTGCAAAGGCTTCCTTCTCACCGGTGAAGGAAAACCTGTTCCCCTTTGTGTGGATACACCACAATTCACTCCTAATGCAGTCGATCTGAACATGGACTGTAGATAACCAGTACATATCCAAGATGATTTCGTAAGGCCTCGACGCCGCTACAAGAGTATCTCATCCGAAACTTTCACCTCCTAGAGTAAGCTCATACTACCAGCACCAGTGTGTAATCATCGGGTTTGCTCCTATAGGAGTCTCTAGCTGTAAGGAACGATCCAAAGACTCCGTCAGAATATCAATGCTCCAAACAAGGGAACACAAAAATAAAATAATGCCTCACTCATGTGTCTATAAAAACTACAGTAAGAGTGGGGTAGACATAGATAGAACCTCAAATCATCTCAGGTGTGCTGTGGTCGTAGGCCTCGACTGCCTGGAGTTGAGCCTACCCATGTCTGCCAGCTCTCTTTTTTCGGGGTGGTCCTCCTGGTGGTGCTGGTGGTGCTGGTGGTAGAGCCTCAAAGAGTCATCCACCACCTGCTTCTCGTCCAACTCTTCTTCTCCATCCGCCTGCTCCCAGCAGACCACCACGGTCGAACCTCTACCTCTTCCTGGGAGGTCCCTCAGTTATATGTTGATCCTCTTTATTGTGGTTCGGGTAGTCATGATTCATGTGGCCATGCCTGCCACATACATTACAATGCCTGCCCCTCGCATGGCTGGCTCTACTCCATGTGCCCCGCACATTCGATCCAGTATCTTGTGGTCGCCCACCTGATGGCCTGGTCCGCTTGGACCTCCGAGACATCATTCTACTACCAGCTGCGGAAGACTCTGCTAGGTGTCTCCATGCGGTCGGTCTCGCTGGTGGTGTAGGATCATCAATAAATCTCTCCACAAGAAGGGCACGCTTCAGTACTTCTGCATGTGTCAGAATGCTGAGGGAGATCATCGAAGCCCTAATCTCATGCCTCAATCTCTGCTCAATGGTCTAGGACCAGAAGAATGGGTCTTGTACCTTGTCTATGGAGTAGCACGGGAGGTCAGTAAATCTTGCCGAGTACTGGGCTGTTGTCATGCTTCCCTTTCGCAGCAGTAGTAACTCCATGATGCACACAACATAGAACGTGGATAAAACAAACTTCGAGAAGAAGAGGCTCTCAAAGTCCGTCTAATGTATTGATACCTTGTCATGCACCTGGAGCATTAGGCTACTCCATATACCAGCTGCTGTGTGCAGAAGAATTGCGGCAAGTATCGCCATATGGTCTGCTGGTGTCCCAACCCATCTGAAGACTCTGACGATAGCCTCTATCCAATCCTCGGCTTCCTGAGGGTCTAACTCTATGTGGAAGCTAGGAGGCCTCTGTCGCTAAAACCCATACAAAACACTCATGTGGCGTGCACTCTCTCCTGCTAGGTCAGGTGGCATCGATTCCTCAGCGGGTAATGGTACCACTGGTTCCTCCGCTGTAATGGGGCCTAGCACCAAGGCATTGTCGCTCGGTGGGTTGACATCTCGCACGTAGCACAAAACCCTAGTCGGCTACCTATGTGGGGCCATCCAGAAAAGAAACAGATGCTCCACAGTAAAACAGTATACCTGGTGAGCTGACACAAACTAATCTAAAATAAAACCTTAAAAAATGCATACAATCAGTGTTTTCGAGCATTGAATCAGAAATCCTATCTCAGGGTCTGGTGTATGGAAACATCGGCCGCCGCACGAACACTGGACACCCTGGACTGATAACCACAATAAATACTCTTAACAATATTACTTCACAAAGAATAAATTGTTAGAGTTCAGAGTTATGCGTTAGAACCTCCCTCTGTTACCAATTTGACATGACCCATCCTCGGGGCCCATGCCGTGACTACACCACGCCCGCCTTCCAAAGGCCAGGGGCTGGCGAGTAAAACCAAAGGAATAAATCCCGATAAATGGGATGGTATTGCCTTTATAAAAGTAAACCAACACAACAGAGTTCACAAAAGAAGTAATAACGACGTTAAACTGGGTACAAAAGTAAGTGTTGAAAGAGAATGGGCTAGTATACAAACCAAATTGAATGTACAGTACAACTGAAAAGAAATTACAACATCTATAAAGTAAAGCAGCAACCACTGAGTCATCCTCTAGATATCCCACCTAAAGGGTGGGTACAGATGGTCTCATCAGCTCCTCAGGTCTAGCTTTCCACTCTGTGTATGCCCCATCTAGTGGTCCACCCCCGGGTACCGTCCAGCTCTGCAAGCCTCGACCTCGATTAGTGTTGTCTGTCGTCTGCCGCCAACACAACGTTGTGCGGGCATAGCCCGTGAAGGGGTTATTATCTGATAATCATTAGGGACCCCGGGACCCCTGAAGGTCACCCAGAATCCACAAAATATAAACCACAAAAAAAGTTACAATCATGAAGGGACAACCACCACTACATAGGTATATTCCCATACATATACCTAAGTAATCATTCTCAGTTCGGCTCCAACTCTCGAGCCCAAGCACAAACCATTCCACAAAAGAAAGATATTCAATCACATCAATGGTAAAGGCTTAATTTCAAGACTCATCTCACACAGGTATACTACTCAAGAAGAGGGGCGGAGAAGATTAGATGTAGCCTCTGAATCATCTCTTCTCCGAACCCATGTAGGATCGAAGTATAGACGTCATCATTTCCAAACCCATTAAGGATCCATGTACATCCACCATCGCTCCCGAACCCATATAGGATCCAAGTATAGTCGCCATCATTGCTGAACCCACAGAGGATCCAAGTAGAGTCTTCATCACTGCCGAACCCACGGAGTTTCCATGTACAGTCTCCCTCACTGCCGAACCCACGTAGGATCCATGTACAGTCGTCTTCGTCTTCAAAGCCACAGAGGATCCCAGAACTGTAGTAATCGTAGTCGCAGCCAGCTCTAGTGTTCTCTCACACAGCATACTCAATTACAGGAGGGTCCTCTCTTCGAGTAAAGGGGGTCGATTCATCAATTGTCATGATGTATAGAGTTGATGTATCCCGAAGTTCTGTCTCATCAAATGGAATTAAACGCGATAGACTACGCGTCAAACGGATGACCGGTCTGAGAGATATTGGCTTTCTAGTTTCGGGGGACCGGTTGGAAATATGCTCATTCCTAACCCATCCATTTACCAAAGCTTCCCAAAACTCACTTTGAGTATTGCATAAGGACGACCGCCTCTAAAAGGTCCTTGTTCCGTAGAAGGAACGTCGATCAGATGCACGGTCATAACATAATTCACTTTTAAGTGAATAACATGCCTTACCCGTTAAGTCCATAGGGACAACAGGTCGGGTTAACCCAGTTTGACAGGTTCGAACTGGAAGTGGTGTCAGACCGGTTCGATGGAAAACACAGATCTGGCTGAAGTGGCATGGCCCGACTCTACTTGCTCGGCCGGCTGGCCGAGCGGTCCGAGGAAGGGGCGCGGCCCCCAGCTGCCAGAATCAGCGGCGCCAAGCGGCACCGCCCTCCGAAACCAGATGGCTAGGTCAACCGGCCTTCTGGCGCAAGCTGCCTGCATGGAGGTCCATGGGTTTCTTCAGGGCGACGCCGTAGTTTTGCTCTGCCCAACCGGCCGACAGGCCGGTCGGTTCTCCCACCGAAGCATGCCGTAGTTTCTTCCGCACATATGATGAGACTGCACCGACTTCCTCCACCATGTTCCCGACATGGTGCGACAGTGCTGTGCTTCTTCCGCCTTCGGTTTCCAATTCCATAAATAATAAACAAAATAAAACGGAGGGTCTTCGGTCCATGTTTGTTTGGCCCATTCCCTCCACGTAAATCGATAAAAGTAGGTCGAAAAAACAAGATTATACCACAACGAACCGAGGTACAATTTTTTAATCCATTAAAATTGAACATATCCCCTACCTCGATAGTTTATGTCGCACGTCGGGCGTCGCGAAAGACAGCGTCGTGGTGAAAGAATTCGTAGGCAATGTCAGAGTGCGTCTAAGGAGGAAGCGGCATCACATCACTTGTCGTAGAGAAGATAAGGGATGGCACGTCGTTGTTCTTCGTGGAACATGAGTTCTTCATTGAAGAGACGTCGTTCTTCGTTGAGGGAGGAGTTCTCTTCTTCTTCACAATAGTTCCCTCCCAATCATCCTTAGAAAAACTAAAACCCTCCCAAAGTAAAAAAAATAGGCTTCTGCTATTATTTTATTTTAACAAGCAATTTAAAATTCAAATTTAAACAACATCATTAATTAAATGATGTTGTTGAATTCTTTAAATTAATGTGTTGGCAAGAGTTAATGAGGGATAGAGGAGGAGGTTAGAGGTCTCACATTTAAGAGGAGTTAAAAAATTAAAAAAGGGGCATTAAGGTGTTTAGGGAAAGGTGAAAGGTTGGGGCTCGTGTGGGCCCCACCTATCATATATCCACACATGGGAAGTTGGTTGGGTGTGGGCCCCAGCAACAACTTCCCATTGGAGGTGTTAACCTCCTTAGATATAAAATAAATTTTGTACAAAAATTTTTATTTACTTTTTAATTAAACCCCAATAAATAACTTCTCCTCCCGAATAACGTGACTGTGGTAACGGTCCCCTTAAGCGATTACCGACGTTGCGAGTTCATCGGTGCACTCATATTTCAATTTCGAGCACCTGTTCAAAAGATAGAAAAACCCCACTCGTTCATTTACTGAACGTACCAGAGATAAACATAAAAAATTGATTCTGAGCACACTGGGCCTCTGAATCAAGTACCGTCAGATGCCACAGACTCGTAAAATTCCAATGTATTTCTTAGAAAAATTTCCTTCAAATTTCTGTGTCTTTATATTAATATTG
This sequence comes from Viscum album, assembly GCA_963277665.1. Classification (NCBI taxonomy): domain Eukaryota; kingdom Viridiplantae; phylum Streptophyta; class Magnoliopsida; order Santalales; family Viscaceae; genus Viscum; species Viscum album. The sequence goes on along the minus strand of OY728165.1, from coordinate 60,738,457 downwards.
ATCTCGGTAATCAATGGTTTGACATTTAAAGATAATTTTTTCAAAAACGTAGATAAATACTAGTTAATAAAATTTACTCTAAATAAGAGAGAAAAGAACAAATTAATGTATTCTTAATTTAAACATACAAAAGTTTCCATATAATATAAAATATGTGGGGAATGATATTATTTATGCATAATAAATGTGTAAAAATATATATAGAGTGATAGAGGTCATTGTTATTAAGAATGAGATAGATCAATGAAATGTTTAGGACCCCCAAAACATAAATTTTTTATGATTTAAAATACATTATGATTAATAAAATATGAAGGTAATTTAATAAAAAATATTATATATCCTATTATTTTTTTTGTGAAATTATATTATTATAAATTAATATAATGAAATTTTTTTACATGATATTTTTATATTTTATAAGAGAAAATTCATATTTTATTTCTTTGATTAATTTCAAATTTATCACTTAAAACAATGAATAAATTTATTTATTTTTTATGATTTATGAACTAATTTATTCTTTTAATAGATCATAAGGTCAATAAAAGAGTGACATTTCTTTCAATATGAATTTAAATAATTTCCATATACAATATATTTATCACATGTTAACCAATAAAATATATTAATCTCAAAACCTTATCAGTAACCTAATAGGTCCAATATTTATATTATTTAGTAATTTTTTTATTACAAATAAAAACATATTAATTAGTAAATTACATAGGCTAGTTTTGGTGGTAAACCCTTATCATCTTTTGATCATGGGTCAAGACATGAGACTCTTCTAGATATTATTATTTGTTACCCAACATGTGGGTTTTCCTTTTTATAAAAATATTTTAGTATACTATATATAAAATCCCCAAATGTGTTCAACCATAGTTACATAAAAGAGATAATCTATGCCCAAATGTTTACCAATAACTATAATCTTATTCCAGAAAAATATAAGTAAATTATTCCTTATATTACATTTTCACTAAATCATAAAATAATCCAATGGGTTGTATTTCCATAAATGTCTACGAACATATCATAAATCCTGGTTTACTATGACCACATAAATCCTAAAAATGGGGTTTTAAGAATTTGAACTTGAAATGAGTTTTAAATTCATAAATTCATAATGATATTCATAACTATTGTGTTAGTAAAGAAAAATAATATCCTAATATTTAACACAATTCACAGAGGTTTCAAGAAAATTATAATAATTTTTTAATATAAAATAAATTTAAATATCTAATTAAAAAATAAAAATATGAGATCGATTTTATTTCCACATAGCTACATATTTCGAATAGGTATTAACCTTTATAATATGGAATTGACAACAATAATTCCTTGGTTCCACATATTTATTAAAATTACCTATAAATTCATCCCCATAATGAGATTTATTTTCTTTCATAATACCTTTCATTTTCATTTTAAATTCATCATATTATACCGTTATTTTATTCACAAAAAACATTTTATAACTAATTGGAGAAAAATTAATTTCAATATAAGACACCAATGCTTTATCCTAAGACATTCATTATCATCATATTTTTAAATCATTCACCATGTTTTATAATGAAAATTTTAATTTTTTAAAGAATATCACTTGGGAGTGTCATACCAAATATGCCAAAGAGCCCTATTTCATGTACCTAGTAGGGATTTGGTCAATACCAAGGTAGTCTCTTTCAGAGTAATTACTCCTACTTATATATGTTCTTGAACCATATCCACATGTACAACCATTATAGGGATATATTTCTTAAAATACGCACATAAAAATTACCTTAAAAATCATTTAAATGTTGTTCAATACTTATCTTCAAATTTTTTCATAGGGTTATATATCCTAATATATTTTTTCATAATTATTATTTTTAATGATTATAATATACTTCCTTTAATATAATATATATAGGCCCTGACCCTAGTTCCTCAAAGGTAGTGTCAACATTATTACATTGAAATAAAAAAAATACCTTAGGATGGAACGAATAACATTTCAGTCTTGGTAATCCAAATACATACATGAGTCCTACATTACACTTGAAAAAAATAAAAAAATAATTTTTTTCTAGAATAACATTATTCCCTCTATAATATCCTTCCACATAAATTATAGTACACATAATTGGATCATTAGGAAATTATTCAGACTCACTGTGACATAAAATTATCAAATTAGAATTATGTACAGTAGAAGCTATCATGAATCAATATACATAAATACATGACAAGTTAAATAGATTAACACAAATAAAATTTTACTAATTCTTCAATTGAGTTTTGATAATACACAATCAATATGGAATGGTAAATAAATAATCACATATTCAATTTAAATAACACGAATACCATGAAATTAAATGTAATAATATATTTCGAAAGCTAAATAACTGAAAATACACTACAATTAATCATATATATTTGAATTAAATTAATCATTAGATAATATCATATAAAATTTACCATGGATAATAATAATAACATTATTTTAAATGACATAATCCATTAATTATTTGATGTCATAAATATTGGATATGTATACCTCTGCTATAAATATATTTCCCAATGCAATTTAAAAACACTTGGTATTAACTCCATTTATATCACTATTTAATTCTTTATAGCTTTCTGATTCATCTAATGCAAAAACCTCTAAATAAATGGGATATATATAACTATTACCACCCATGTATTCATGTCCAATGTAGTCCCCACATATCAATTAATTGATTTAATTCACAAATAATGTTTCTAGTCATCAAATATTTGTATAGTGTAATGAATTCAAATTTAACAATATTATACAATATAAACAAATAACATTCAATCTCGAAAACCATATTTGTAAGTGATATATGGATTATGAAATAAATATATCACTGATATATAATATGGATATTTAGGGAAAATTTAATGTCCACTAGAATGTAACTAATTCTAGAAAATGATAATGAAATAAAATGAGTCGATGAAGGTAATGTAAAAACGTTCCATAATAAAAATTGAAATAGACTATCTAGAGTTATTATAATGATGTAATAAATTAAAATTATTCTAATTGTATTAATAAAAATATTTTTTTCCATTTATGTACATAAAATCCATATAATATATTTGAAACCATTTCTCAAGAAAATAACCACTTAACAACTAAAATCCTCTTGAAAATAAATTTTCACAAAATTTTCTAAAACCATTATTCTTTTAAAATAACCCATGAATATTATAAATTATTATTTAAAACATGTAATGGTCATTAATTTAGTAAATTCATGTTCATGATGAAAATCTTTAGAATAATTATTCCTTCCACGTTTTTAGTAAATTTCAAAAGGGAATTTTTATGAGAATGAAATTAATATTCATTAAGGATAATTTTTAAATAGTATAAATGGGTAAAAAATTATTTTATAATTCATTTTTAAAATTTTATAAACCTTTTCGAGAAAAATTCATTAAATGAATGGTTTTTGTATAAATCCAATTTTCTACTAAAGAGAGAAATGTTGTACAATTTTTGTGAAATATTTTGAAACATCGCTATAAATACCATAGAGTATGAAGAGTTAAAAATAATTTAAAATATCATTAATAATAAAATTATGATAATAATACATTGGTTTCATTTAAAATTTTAAAAAAATTCCATTTATTAAAATTCAGAAATAAATAATCTTGATGAGAATAAGATTGTGAAATTAACCATTACCATGATAACAAGATTGATGATAGAAATAGTCAACTACATGGTAATATTTATCCACTATATATCGACATAAAACATTTATAAATATTTTATAAGAAAATTTAATGTCATTACATATATAATCCATGAACATCAAATATGAAAAACAAGTAATATAACCAGAGGAACTAAAATTCAAAATTGAAATTCTTTACCATAGTGTAACTCTTATTTGGAATCTCGTTTGGTGAATTAAAATAGAATTAAAATAAAATATTGATTATTATTATTTGATATTTATATTAAATTTGAAATGGGTAGTATATAATCCATTAAAAATAAATTAGGTTCATAATATTAAAATATTCCTTAATGTTGAAAAATTGAGGCAAAGTTCTATACCACACAGTAATATTAAATCCAAATACACATGGATAAATTAAATGAAATTGTAACATAAAATACAATGGAGTATGAATTACTCATGGTATAACATTTGAAATGGGTAGTTTATGCCCCAAAAAAATAAATTTTTATATATCATTCAATTGTGCCTCAAGGAATGTAAATTGAGATAGAATCCCTTACATTTTATTCTTTTGGTTGAACCTATGTTTACCTCTGGTATAGTATTTTTTAACTTCTTAGTAATATATATTAATATAATATATATAATTAAGATATCATATAATATCATTTTATGACATCTTATCACCCATATATTAATAATATTTCATTATTTTTATTCATTTTGGTGTAAATTACATTGATTTCTCTTGCATTTTTCATCATGAATGATTCATTTCCTATAAAAATTATATAATTGTGTCATCCCTCGAGTAACAATAATGATAGAATTTTCATATTTTACATCAAAAATAGATTTATAAACAATCATGGAATATATCTATGAAAATGTAAAATATCACAATCATGAAGATGGTCAGCTTTACATAGGCATCAGTAATGTTTCCATTTTCAATAATCATTATGGAAATAATGTATTAAATATTTTTTCACACATTAAGGATCATAATAACATGAATACCACAACATTTATTTATAGATATTAATATATAAAATCTATTTGGTTAGGTGATAAGAAGTGATTCATATAACATTGTAGAGGCAGTAGTCCCCAGGTACATAAAAGGTGTTATCATTATTTAGTTTGAAAATAGAAAAACCAAAATTAGGAATTAAGAATTGTAAATATTTCAATAATATAATTTATTTCATGTATATAACGTATATTCATTATCATTATCATTATTTCCATGTAAAGTGTTAGTTAATGTCGAATCATATCCATTAACAAGGTGGTATTCTCTAGTGCAAACGAGGGAAGTTATTATATCCACTAAAGAACGGAATGAAAATCAAAAATACATGATATAATGAATTCATAGGTATAATTATGTTACAATTACACAAACAAACACACAAACACACACACACACACACACACATATATATATATATATATATATATTCTCTTGGAACATCATAATATGGAACCATGATTGTGGGTAATAGAAAAACAAAATACATCGGTTCACGATGTTGTAGTATTCGGAAGACATAAATGGTGATTTCATAACCCATATGATGTAATTGGAGATTTTTACCAGTCAAAAACATAAAATAACTCCAAAATAATATATATAATATAATGTTATTTTTATTTCATCATGGATTAATAAGAATCATTGGAGGTGGATAATGAAATCAAATTAAAACGCTTGTTGAAGAATGATACCTCTTCTACGAGTATCCTCATATTAATTCCACCAAAAGCATTCCTGGATTGCATATCTGCCCAAATTAATAAAATATATAAGGAAGTGACGGAATTTGGATGTTTTATATTGAATAGAATGTGATTTATCTTTTATATAAAGTAGGAGAGTGTCGTATTTTAAAAGTGTGGAGAGTGTTACACTGGTACTTTGTTAAATGAAATAGTTTTAGATCCATTTTTTATATTCCACGAGAGTTAAAAAAGAATAATTATCTATAATAATACACCAAAGGTACAAAATATGGACATAATAAAGGTTTTATACATTTTTAGGTCATTTCAACCCTTTTCCATTTTGATTAACCCTTTCAAGTCATTTTTTACCTTAACCCTGATATAGAGTTTTTCTGGATTTCACTATTAATTTTTTTCAGATATTAACATCACCTTATGAAATAATATAAATTATTATAATTTAAAATATGGAATATGTTTTTTAAAATTCAATTCACATTTTTAGAAAAACTAATTTACTATTAATCCCATAAATGCAATGGGAAAGTAGTATATCAAGTAAACATGTATACAAGATTACAATGTTTTGATATCCTAATTCAATATGATAATAATTTCAATGACCAATATTGGACAAAAAGATATATATTTGTTATAATTTTATATTAATATAAATTATAAATTTCATTTAACATTATAAAAAAATTAAATGAATTTTTTTTTCAATTAATATACATTATTATTTTATATCCCTAAAAATTAAAATACTCCAAAATAACCATAGAAATTCGCACTAGGATAATTTACATTTACAATTTAAGAAATAATTTTTTTCAAATAAATTATAAAAATATGGTAAAATGATTTTGGAATTATGACCTCAAACCCAAATTAATCTTTCTTTAAGAAAAAAATTATATTTATAGAATACATTTATATTTATTTTAAATTATTCATATTATATTTTTAATAAATATATAGTTATTATTTTCTTAATCTATTTATTAGTATTCAAACCATACAGTTTAATTTCATTTTTATAACAATTTTCTATATCAAAATACTTTTAGACTTTGGGATTCATGTTACAGAATCTATCAATGATATTAAATTAAATTATCTTTTTTTCTTGGTTGTTTAAACAAAGTCTTGTGTATCTCATACACTATCTAATAAATTGTACATATTTTATAATTTTTTTTATTTTTGGTACAAGTTAATGGATTATCATATACTATTTTAAATATTACCGATATTAGATTTAACATGATGTGATGGTGAAGGCTTCAGTAAGCTGTAGATATAGTGTTAATTTTACATGTTACTTTACATTATTATAAAAATTGATTGTTTGAGAGGATCATTCAAACCATGAATTATATCATGATGAATTATTCTTTGGATCTCAAATGTGTATTGGATCCACACTATCCTCTATTATATTGTTATTACATCGTTATACTTCTCTCAAACATTAAAATTGATCCTTATGATCCCTTCTATGAAAATAAGTTTCTAACTAAAACATGGTATGATGATGTCAAGGAATGAAAGCTAATTACTTTTTATCCATATGAGAAGATATTAATGAAACACAAATCCATTCATTATAAGCTCAACGTAGCTTAATGTCGATTGATAATTTGTACATAAAATCATCAGAATAATCAGAAATTTGGGGGTGGTGAGAATTTATTTCTATGAATTTATGCATAATATAATGTTATGTGATTATAAAAATAATGGAATATGGGTTCATAGGTATATTATCTCATTTTAGACTCTTTATCACGTATAGATGGTATTTTAAATCTTTTATCATCCATCGAACATCCCTTAATTCTATGATGCCTTAATGTATCTATCCTATGAAATTAAATAAATAATTCTTCACATGATCCTAATTAAATCATTTTACCCCTATAAGATGAAATTTTTTACGAGTAAAAAAATATTAAATCTCATATCATAGAAATAACATTCTATAGAACAAATATTCTCACCTTGTAAATGATCTCTAGAAGAATTAATTATTTAATGAAGCAACATGGGAACACATGTTGGCGATGAAAAAGATATATCGTGATTTTTTGTAACTATGTGATGTAATTATGAGCTTTATAATCATTTAATGGTGGGAGGTATAACGTAACACTGCATGATTTTTTGATATATTATTCATTTATCTAATATATATTAGTGTATTATACCATTATAACTTAACTATTGTGATGGTAGAGTGAATATGAATATTTTTTTAAAAATAAATGTAAAAATGGTTTATATGTAAGAAATATATTGATAAATAAGTAATAATTCTTTTAAAGTCGTTATATACAATAAAAATACATTTATCTCTAAAATGGAATTTTTTTATCTAAAAATATAATTAATTTCTACTGCTTATGAAAAATTTATTTAACAAAATTATCATCATTTTGAAATCACCAAATTAGTATAGACTTATAATGATAATTTTATATTTTTCTGAAAATATTGATTTCTCAATGAATAATAAAAATATTTATTTTTGTTGAGAAATGTATATTCATTTTTAGAAAGTAAATACTTTCATTTTATTTAAATAATAAATTAAAAAAAAAAAATTTCTTTTATACTTTGAATAATATAATTTATGTAATTTACTTTGATTTTATGTTGTAGTTTTTCTTTATAACATTTTATATTTCAGCAAAAAAAATATTGAAAAATAGCTATTCATTATATGTTACAAAATTAAATTAAAATAAAATTCATTATCTTATTTGAAATCAATATTTAAAAATGGACACCATAAATTTAATTAATTGTTTAACATTACACAAATATAACACTTTTTTTTATCAGTATAAATAGAAATCATGGTAAATATATTTCATCTCTAAAAGGGTGAAATCTGTAACATGGGTTTAAAACCATGTGATGAGATTTCAAAATCAACACAAAACAATCCTTCATTTTGATTTATGGGATAAACATGACCATATCAATCCTAATTTTTTATTTATGTCATATTGTTTCCATATCCCCTTGATAATGACATTTATATTATTTAAATTAAATTTTTTAATAAATTTCAATCTCATGACTTTAATATCTCTACATATTTAGAATAAAGAAAAATAATTCCTCCATTCAATCCTGCATGTTTATTTAAAATTTTATTAATGGTTTTTTCGTGATAAAATTTTTGAACTATTTAGTTATAAAATAATTTCCTTAATTTCTCAGTCAATTGTGATATAGAGAAAGTGTTTATAGTTGAAACATCATGTATGAAATTTTAAAAACAATAAATGTTATATTTTTTGGGTGATTTATAGTTCTCAAAATAAAATTATATATGATTAAAATATATAATGGATGTATGGAAGTTTAATATTATAATTAAATTTATATATTTATGTTCTCAATGTCACATTATGTTAATAGTTTCAAAAGTGACATCAATGTTATTATATAAAAACTAATATTTTATTAAATTACTTAAAAATTTTAAAAATGTATACTAAGAAAATTAAATGGTTAAATGGTCTAAAAATTCATCCTTTTTTTATTTATGATCCTATTTTTTATATAAGTAAAATTATAACCCTAAATGATTGAAAATTATATTACAACAGTTAAGGATTAAATTTATTAAATGAGGGTACAAACCAATAGTTGTGGTTTTAAATTAAAAAAATCTGTCAAAATATTATTTCAAGATGATATTTACACCATAAAAAGTTTAATTTGAATATTTTTCAAATTTTAACCATATTTCAAGAGAGTTTATTCATTATTTTTTTTTTATTTTTGTAATTAAATGTATATCATTTCCATCACTACGAAATGAAATCTGTTCAGAAATCTAATTTACAGAACATTGGGCGAGATATATCAAAAAAATTAAATCAATTTTATTGTAAAATTCCCTAAAAAATAATTATTTGTGTTTTTATTCTCAAAATAACTTTCCAAGGTTCCCTACAAAATGATATAACGGAGTCCAATTTTAGAGGAGTCAATCATCTTACTTGACCCCTTTTAATGTATTTCTTTCTCTCCCTCTAAATATGGTGTACTCATATAATATAATTAAATAAATAATTTAGATTTTATGAAATGTTATTATGATATTTTAACCAACTCTACACAGCCTCTATTCTATCAAATGGGATGTGTACCTATTGCTCAAGAATATTTGTGTAATACCACCCCTACATAGAGATACAATACATTTACATTCAATAATTTCATGGATGGTTATTATGATGGGTATAATGTTTATATATAAAATTTTTGAAAAATTTATTCTATTTTCTTTATGATATCATATCAAACAAATTATCTTTTATATTTTATGGAAAATTATAACATCACTTATTTGTACATGTGCACTGTCACATATAATAATTAGTGTGATTGGTTTTTTGACTAAAATTTTAATGGATTGTAATATTGATAGATTTTTTGAATTTATAGGATATATATGATATAATAATATTTTTTATAGGGTAATTTTTTATACTCTTCTTCAATTTAATCCATTAAAAATTGAAAATAATGTCCTTGAGTACGTATTTCCTACAATTACCATGACTGGTGTAATTTATTTTCTTAATCAATACATTATAAATAAATTAATATACCTATTTGCAGAATATATTTTATATTTATTTCATTATACAAAATATTTAGATGATGGATCTATGACCGATGTAAAAAAATTAAACTGTAGAACATAAATTCACTCGAAAATAGAAATAGTTAAGACCCAGAAACGACCATTTGAATAATGAATTACTAATAAATTGTTGTTGAGAATTTATATGTGGATCATATATAATATTATATTAATGTACACAATTATAGTATATAATTATAATAAATTTTTAATTATTATATAGTAGTTTTGAGTGATTTCTAGGAAACTCAAACGTTAGGTAAGGGATTTTTATACAATCTCACTATTTATTGGGATTGTTCATAATGAAGATTCAAATTCTGATATTGTATGAACTATCTCAAAATAATAAAATTATGTTTCATCTCATATGTTAATTACTTGATAATACATCTTATCCCTTAATTTTCTATAGATTATGTACTCAAGAGACCAAATTATTTTTTAAGTAATAAATAATGTATTTCTCTCATTGGTTGAATTTTCATTCTTCCATATACATGTTATAAAAAGATTTTAATGTATTTATTTGTTTAATAATATTTTTTATGTTTTTTTCACCCATTATTTACATTTAAAGAATATTAAATTCCATCTACTTAAAATTTTTTGAATGATGAAATTTTGAAATTTTAATGAATATATGAAATAATAGTTGTATTAATGTACACAAAATAACCGGAATTTATATCCATATTGGCAACTCAATTCATTGAATCTTCCTTTAAAATATTACAGGGCTTTCTAAATGAAATCAGTAACATTAATATTTCAAAAATTTATAGTTTTTAATCTTTTATTTGAAAATTAAATGTGTGTTTTCCTCAAGAAATATTCTAGTGATATTTTAATTAAAATTTTAATCAATGATAATATCCTTTGATTATGCCTTATATTTACCAATGTTATTATACAATCAAACCGTATTTATTTTATATATGGATGGTTTATGGTTATTATGATTTAATAACGTTGAAACCTCTTTCTGTCTCAATGAGTTATGCTATGTAGAATTTTTTTTTGATATTTTTGAATAAATAGTAAATAAATTATTATTGTTGGATTTGTGGCCTGGAATTATATTTCCATCCAATGAATTAGTAAATTATTAATGTTCTATGAGTTGGATGTATAAGGAACCCGCCTTATTACATTACATAATCTTGACTTTTAGTCAATAACACACTTCATTTAATATTGAGTATCTTTTAAAAAATAGAGTTTTAGAGAATTGCGATATAAAACATGCTTAACATTCAACAGTATATAGATCAGATACCGCAAAAATAGTATCCATTTCATCAAAAATATAAAACATTTAAAATAAATCATGTTTTCCTGGAAAACATTAGCTATATTTAACATGGATTCCTTCTTTGTATTACACATCCTTATAACCTTTGAAAAACATTTAAAAATATAGTATATGAACAAAAATATCAGTAAGAGATATTAAAATATCAAAAAAAAATATTATACCATAAATACTTGTAACTTATGAAATAATTTTTAAATATACAATAATGTTACCAAAATAAACATACTTTATGAAAAATCTGAATTATATTATATTTCAAAAAAACACATATTGAACGTAAATATAACCACAAAGGTATTTTGGTGCATTTATTACCTAATCTTGTAACCATATCAACTACCATATATTTTTAACCATCACGACTACCTTACAATGAAAACCTCACAACTACCTTAGTGTTTAACTATCGTAATTCCACATGGATTAACCATAAAATCATCCTCCGACATAAACATACCCAATGAACGGGATGGAGATATAGTTCCCACCATTCACCATAAAATATTCTCATGAACCATAAAAAAAATCATGCAATGTTAATAATTCCAAAAAAACATTTCTTTTGAATTTTTTAAATCAGAATTTTAATAGATGATTTTAAAAGAGAAGCCACTTATAAATATCATATAATTAAAGTGAGGCTTAATATATTAGATGGAATATTTATATAGAGTGTAAATAAAAAATTCAACAGAATATAAAAAAAAATTAATCTCACAAAAAAATATAATACCACATAAATAATGAAGTATAAGGTTAACCCACATAATGAAAACAGGGATAAGAATTCCCAAACCCCAAGTTTTTCTTATTTTAAACATGTTTAATCCACTTGTATAATTGCTAAAATAGTGTCATTAATATCTTATAGAAAGATATTAATGATTATAACACATTATCAAATCATTTTATAACATCATTTCACAGTTTAATTATTTGTATTTTGTTCCTTTCATTGTTTTGGGTGCGTTCTTCACAGGATTTCCATGGACAGTTTTATATTTCATTTTCATTTCATTTGAAAATGAAATTTCAAAAGTGGAATGAAATGGTATTAATATGATTCCAAAATATATAGTTATTCCATAAAACATTTTTTATCATATATGATAATGGATCAAAAGATAAAACAATAATGATATGTATTTAGATCATTTTTTGTGGTTCCTCGATAATCATTACCTTGTTTCATTATATAACATAATTTCCTGTTTAGAAGATAATTATAGAACATAAAATAGGTTAAAAATAAAAATGAAATTTTTATTCAATAATTTAAAGGTTATTATGAACAGCTTTGAAGGATGTAATTGAAATAAAATCCCATAAACCACATTTTTTGTAAACGATACAACACAAACAATGTTTTTACTTTTTAGAGAAGAAAATGAAGTAGATTGGAAGAAAGATGTTGAATATTTTTCATGAACATGAAAACATATAGAATATATATTATTATATTGATTTTATACCTCCTATATAATTTTATGGAATGTGTGTATAATAACATACAGCAATTAAAAAAACACATGAAAATGAAAGGGGATTCTTACCTTTTGATCTATTCTCCTTGAGATCCAAATTAAGGCCTTTCGTACTGGACTATTGGTGAAACCATCAGATATAGGATGAAAAAACATACATGGGGAGGCGATTTGGTATAACATATACAATGATCATAGTTTTAGAGGTGTGAGATTAATTGGGAAATGAGGGTGGTTTTTATAGTGGGGGAGAGGATAGATTTTACATTATTTTAATAATTATTTTAATATTTCTGTCTAAGACTTTTAATAGTATTAATACATGTGTTATAGATAGTAAAGATATAATTTGAGTGTTAATCAAGTGTGATATCATCATCCATGATATAACAAATTTTTTATAAACATATATTTTTAATATAATTAATTTCATAATATTTCAGTATTCATCATAATATAAAAAATTTATGAAAATTCCCAAAAATTCACTATAAACATTTTCTGACATGTTTAATTATAATATGAACTCCATTTTTGGAAAATAATTTTCTATATATGATTAATTTCATTTTTAAATAATATTATACTTTATTATATAATGAAAAAATTCAAAACAATAACTCATTTTATATCACCTTGAAAAATTAATCAATATATCCTAGTCTCAAATCCATAAGAAAAGAAAATAATATTTCCTTGTACTATTTAATAGGGTCATATTGATATTTATATTACATTTATATGGAATGTTACTATTTACCAATATATGAAGTTGGTTCTATCAGATTAAAAAAACATAGTGATCACAATTATAGATGGCCATTTTCTAAAATTCAAACCATATGAGCCAAAAAATTATATTTAAATGGTAGTTATAAATATCCACATAATGGAATGTTTCATTAATTTCAATTTTATAAAAACAATTGGGAGTCACACAATGGGTAAAAGGGATGTTATCTCATCCAAGATGTAGGGTACATGAGACGTTATCCCAAGCCTAGAAGATGTGTGTATGTAATGATATCCCAAGCCTAAAAGTAGATTCATGATTTTTTGTCCCAATCATAAAAGAGGGTCGACTATATTTTATCCAGCGTTCAATGTAGTTACAGAAGTAGTTATTGTATTCCTACAATTTGATGAATTCTTTAGAGGGTATACTAGACATAATACTTCTACAATAATTGTAATTATAATCCTTATTTAACACCATAATCACATGATCGTATACTAATATTAAATTCTCATTTCTCATTGTCCTTGACCCCATTAAGATTTATCTCTTATTAACTTCCAAACATTACACCATGAATGATTTTTATTATCTATAGTTCATTATGATTTACAATGGTTACAAACTCGACATTATACCATTTATGACCATGTTATGTTTCAATGATATTTGATATCTTCAATTTGTATGCTTATTTGGAATCAAATAACATAGTTTATATTGATTTCATTTATCTAAGATATAATAAAATTATTTAAATATTTTATTGTTTTTATAACGGTACTAGTTGTGATTAACATATTGAATGATTATATATATCTTCTAGGAACTAATTAATTTTGTTTCCATGTTTCCAATGATGTTAAACCATAATTTTTATAGAATATATCAAGTTTTATGAAATGGATATTTATCTAATAATATGAAATATCTAATTATTAATACCATGGGATTTTATATTGTTCCTATGATAATTTTTATAGTTCATTTTATGTAAACATAGTGTTTTTATGTTTAATTTCAGTTGGATTGGATTATGATGTTTTTTATCTTATTAAGTATTTTAGTATCTAGTTTAATGTTATTTAAATTATGTTAGTATTCAAATATAATGTTATAGTTTCCCCAATTTTTCTCATTATACCTCTACTTCATATCATATGCATTTTGAATATGAGCATTCACACCTAAGGTTATATGGTGTAACAGTCCTAATATAAAAGAGTTAGTTGGTCATAACTGTTATAAAGTATATTCAAAAAAATTTAAAGCATAACCATTTAGGATATAGTAGATATAACATATATTATATATAACTAGGGATATATAATTTTTATTGTGTATAGATAATAATATCATGAGATGAATTCCAGGTTTCTCAGGTGTTGGGATTGATATTACTGATTTTAATGTTACAGTTAGGTTAATTATTCGTTATTAGGATGTGTTGGTTTTATTTATGTTCTATTCATTCTATCAGAATATAGTGGAAAAAGAATGGTATTTCATGTATAATATCAGTCACATTGTTTCACATTACTTGTGGTGACATATATGGAATTTTGAAACTAGTCTTGGAAAATAAAAATATTTTGGTTATTTAATTTGAAAACAATAACATAATTTTCATTTTATTAAATTTTGTATTTGTATAACAATAATTCTTTGAACCACATATTTATGATCTTACTATATTAAATAATAATATAGGGATTTCTATATATTAATATGTAAGTGATCATGATCTGTGAGGGTTATTCTTTTATGCACATGATTAGTGAAGATTAATACACTAAAGTGGGTTGTTGTTTTGAGTGTGATTGTTGGGATATATATATATATAAGAACCCTATAGTCGGTGTATTATCCTATGGGGTTCTATATTATATTATATATGTGGAATATAATTTTTTTCCCATGAGGTTTGACCTATGTGGGATGTGATCAATGGTCTATGTGAGAGGGATCAGTGATGTTGAGACATGGCTGGAATATGGGCCAACCCAAGCTTGTGATTTCGTTTAGTGATTGGAAAAAATGTTAGATGCCTTCACTATGTGATGTAATGAATTTATATTCTATGTAATATCTGGTTAATAAATGTGTGTGATTATATTAATATAATTTTTAGTGACAATTCACAGATCATGGTTTCAATATGGGATGAAATAGACACAAATTGGGGGATTGGTCATCTCTTTGGTTAAGTACATGACCCTATAACTATTGTGGTTTGAGTCAATATGGTATATGTTAAATGATATGGTAGGGTTACACTAGGGTGTACTTCTACATTTTTATTATTATTTTTGTAACAAATTATATTTATAATCACGGGTCAAGAGGGAACATTCTTTTAACAAATATAGTAGATGGATTGTTTGAACCAAATCATTAGAAAATGTATGTAGTACTGGGGTAATATTTGGCATGGCTATCATTGGAGGAAATTTGGGACATTTATAGGGTTTAATTTTGTAAAATATTTGGGATATAAAGAATAAGTAGTATGGGTTATGTAAACATTGGGGTGCTTTAAGAATGACATATGTCAATTCCCTTTGCATGATTTCTGTGACATTTGAGTGTGTGAATAGGTTATACTGGGGTAGTTATTTTACTATTGAGACCCCAATCTATTATTTTACCCTAAAGGATTCTAGTACGATTTAATGGGAATCAATAATCAATAATTCTTTGATTTCATAGATTTGGATCATGTGTTTATATGGGATCAATGGATTATCTTGTGTGGAAGGTGATAGAATCTGGGACAATAGTGGAATGGTGGGATACACCTTATTATGATTAAAAAATTATTAAAGTTTTTGAACCATGATATTGTGATATGAACTATTTATAAGAAGTATTTCTCTAAAGGATGTTCATGTTGATTTGACGATGGGGTCTACTTCATTGGGATATACCAACTATGTGAGATGTGATTTTTGTGAAATGGTAAATTGATCAAGGGGTTAGGATATTTCATATATTTAATTATGATTAAGTCATGTTATGGATGTGTATCGGTCTTGTGTAATGTAAAAAATGATGAGAAAATAATTGAGTTTTGTGAAATTATATTGGTTTGTGTGACATATATAGATTTATATTAAATCAGATGATTACGATATTGATAGTGAGTTGTCCAATTTCATAATTTGAGTGCCTAGAAGGGAAAACTGGGACATATTGCATGATAGAACACATGAGTCATGCAGTATTGAGTTTCAATGTTTGGATAATAATATGTATTGGGTTGGATCATTCAACAAATAAATAATAATGAAATCCATATGTTTGGGAGAACACTATAGGTAATATAAGTACATGATTCTTATTCCAAGCTATTTTATGTGAACGTTGGGAGTGATGTGTTCACCTTCCTAATCTAGATTTTTTTGGTTTTTTTATTACAATTGGATGCATTTTATCAAGTTCTATGAGGTAAATAAAAAATGAACATATGTTCGGACTAATAGGTAAGGATTGGAAAAAGTATAAACATTTAGTTATGGGTAGTCCATAGTTATAGGATATAAACTATTAGAATGGCATGGTTTATGGAATGTCAATGCCCATGGAAATCCTTGAGACATATATACTGATGTGGGGACATCTATAATTTTTGTTGGCCGATTAGTGATATTTCATTCATTGATGAGAACAATTGGATGATTCTTTGGTGTGATGTTGAGTGAGTGGTGGTCTGGTTAAACGGGTGACCTCAATAGAGAGTGTATTACATTTTTATTACAAAATTCACGAATATCATTATATGTCGGTTATTAATGTGGATTTCGTAAAGATAATTTGTGTCATGATGTATAGGATGATATGGATTCAAGTATTTCATAATGTTTTTGTCTGAACTATAAAAAGAGAAGATACCGAACTTGGGCCATGCATGTTGGCTCAAAGAATAAAATGGTTCATTAAGATACATGTGAATAATTCTTTGAAATAACTATATGTGTATTGGAATATTAATAATGACCTTATTATTTATGGGTGGTTTAAAATATGTGGAGATTTTAAATTTTCATCTTAGAATAATGTATGATATTTTAATTATTATTCAAATCAGTATTTTGAGGGATATAACATCCCTATTTTCTATTCTTTGTTGTATTTAGAGGAATGAAATGTTTCTTGGGTGATTGGGTGTGAATCAGAGTGCAGTCAGGGTGATCCTAAAACAGGTTTCTATTATAGGAGTCTCATCATTCTTTTATGGGTGATGTAAATTCCCTGAAGAGTGAAAATAGGTGTTTATGACACTATAATTTAGGGAAATTTCACCTTAATTTGTACGTATGATAGATCAAAACATATTGGTGTCAGTATAGATCATTTTGTAACTATATGACATCACAACACAGTGGAAGTTTCATGTGATTGAATTTTTAATTGGAAATATGGTGTAGTGATATAACATATTTCGATGATGCTATAATGTATCAAATCAAATATGGTTACCCTAAAAACTAACACATGCCACCCTGATCCGCCATATACCTAAAGGGCATTCTGAATCCCCACAAGCAGGAAATAAGCACCCAAGGATGAAACAACACAATAAAGGGAATGATTACACCCATAATAAATTAACAAATTAAATATATGTATATATATATATATTCATAGAACCAAAGGAATAATTTAAGACTAAATTATATATGACATAACTGTGAGAAAATAGTAGATGAATCCAACATCAAAGGAAGTAGAAAAAGACACCAAAAAAGGACAACACCAACTACAATTGAACCAAACCAATAAAATAATCCATTTGATTTTTAAGAGGAAATGTGATCCTCTCAACACCAGCTACCTAAAACAACTGACACGAAACCTCACCACCTCTCTATGATGCATTTTCATTCCTTAAACTGGAAGACATAATGTGGTTGACGCACCATAGAAGTAGTTCACTGGTTGTGTTATAATAGGCCCAGTAGGATCCCACCATGGTGTTCCACATCATGTCTCTCTATAAAAATTCTTGTATTATTATTTTAAATAAAATATGGCATGATAATTTATACAAAAGGTTTTCAAAATTCATGATAATCATTTCCCTTTTCCACAGCTATATACAAAATAAGGTAAAATATTCTTACCAATGATAATTAATAAATCCATATAGTATAAAACTAAAGTTGTATAATATGAATCTATATCAAGGAATACAATAGGATAGACTATAATACTACTCGTACCACAATAAATCAAGTGTATAATCTATTTCATAGAACACATTCATGGGAACATAAAGAATACCGCTCGAGTAAATCCCTTAAAATGTCATTATCCATCCCTAAGAATAAAAATCCAAGGAGATAGAGAAAACCAAATGGAAATATCACATGATAATCCTAAAAAATGATGATGGTATCAAGATAAAACTTCGACATCATTCCAAAAGGTAACCCACATGCTCATTTTCACAAATATATTTCAATATTTCAAAAGTACCCATATAATTTTCATTTATCAAAAACAATAAAAAATCATTTCTCATTTTTAAAAATATTTTTAAACGCATAAAAATTTTCATTTCAATTTGATAATGTAGTTTATAGAGCCATGAGTAATCCAAAAAATTATCATAGGATTGAGATGAAACCACATACGTGAAAATTGGAGTTGTACACGCCCAAAATGGGATCCACTAATAATGAAACCCATAAATTAAAGCAATGGACATAGAATTAAATCCACATAATTATTGACATAATTTATATGGAAATGGTTTGGAATAAGGGAGGAAACCTATATACCATAAATATGAACAACATCTACACCATGGCCATTAAAAAAGGCCTTTGGAATGAGATCACTAAATGGATGTAGAATAAACAAAGTAAAAAAACACCATTTTAAACCAACATATCTAAATATTACATACAATGATGATACCATGGTCAATGGATACAAAAAAAGTAGGAATATCAGTGACCCAATGAGATGCGCCATGGCTGAAATGGAGATCTAACACCGAACTGATCGAACAAGGAGGGTTTTAGTGTCACCAAAATTCAAGGGGACAACCTTGGGTGAAGTGCCACCAAAAACTAGCGAGAAAAAAAAACCCAAATAGTTTCTCATATTTTTAAAAACTAGACATGAGAAGTCCCACAATGTGTAATATAGTAACAATCAGATAAATCCATTGGGTAAAAGTATGCTGAAAAATCATTATACTCGAATTAAAAAATATTATTTAAAGAATTCAAGATGTGATTCCAATATTCCTAATGTGTCAAATTTAACATTGTGAATCCCCTTTCATGGCTGGTAACCATCAACAGTTATATGGTGTGTAAACCATTCACCCGATGTAAAATTCATCTACAACATTCAAAAACGACATGTTCTTAGTGAATGTACAATAGATCTCTGGCTTCACCATTATATGTATCCTCCCAATCTCAATGGAGGGGAAACCATGATGATGTTAAGGAAACAAATGATTAAACATTTACAAGATATTACAAAATCTCAAACATAATGACATACCCCCCCTCAAAAGTATGTTGGATGACATAATTTCTGGAAAAAGATGAGTCTACTACTCCCTCATCAATGACTTCTGCTCCCAATTCTCATGGGAATGTAATATTTATTTCCATAAAGCTCTGGAAAATAGATTTTAATTCCCACAAAATTCATTCACATTCGAGTCAATGATCACAACATTCTTCAATGAAACAACATCGTTTCAATATAACTCAATTTCATCCAATATGTGAATGTGAGATTGATATTGATGGTACTTCATGAGTTGGGACATGAGGAAAACATCTTCAATACCTATCAACTAAACTAAAAAATCCAACTAATAATATCTTGGAGCTTCCATTCAATGTTTTCTAAACCAATAATGGCCCGAGTGAGGAGATACTTTTTGACAAACCTATTCCCCTATGGAAAAATACAATGGTCGATGCCACTGATCCACATACAATTTCTGTAGAATCTAGGCTGTTAACAAACATATATGTACTCCAAGAGTCATTTCAGATGTTCCCTAAACCAAACATCATTCCAATAATGATACTTTTACAACCTCCACCGGACAAATAGGTGATCTTCACAGGAGACTAAGAAATGTATCAAAGGGAGTTTTTATGAATGATGATTTATAACAGTTATTATAAAAAACTCAACTAGTCCAGTATGGTAATCCCATGATCATCCAAAATCCAATAGATATGCATGAAGCATATCCTCTAGAATCAAAATCACATGCTCTATCTGACTGTAGGTTTGTGAATGGTATTTTAAGCTCAACATGACATCAGTTTATATTGCCTCTTGAGTACTGCTTCCGAACCTCAATGTTATCCTAGGATCCCTATCTAAAACAATAGAGTAAGGACTCCAAGGAAACCTCACAATATCTTTCACATATTATATACCAATATCTTCATCTTTAGTTGTGTCTTTGATCATAATTAAAAGTAATGTTTTCATCCACCGATCTACAATCACCCAGATATCATTACTCCCTTGTGGAGTCCATGGTCATCCGACTACAAAATCCATGGGTACCTCATCCCATATCAAAACCCGCACCAAATGAGTCTTACAAAAACCAAAAGGTTTCATGTGCTCTTATTTTATCCGTTGGTAGGTGTGACAGTGAGACACAAACTCCAGGTCATCACGCATCATAGTCAGCAAATAGAATTGCCACCTAATGTCATAATACATCATCTTAGTGCTAGGGTGAACAATAAAAAAATGGTATGGCAATGTAAAATGACTAAACTCCATAAAAATGATAGGATGAGAATCTTTTTAATGAATTGAAGTAAACCATATGAAGAGAGAAACAATCATGGAACACTCTCCCAACCAAAAATTCTATCTCGGGTCCTCTAAAACAAATAATCAAACTCCTGACTCTCAAAATAGACACTAGGATACATGAAGATTGTAACACCCCAAGCTTCCTTGGTATGTATCCTTTCGAATAATGCAATGGCATGCATTGTACCCAACTTCGAGATTTTAACACACAATAACCAATCAAACTAGCCGTTATGAATAGTAATACCTACTTTTTGAAATTTTATAAATTCTATCACTCAAAATGGACTTCAGTTTTGGATTCAGAATATCTAAATTAGCTTAGGGTGAAATTTTGGTACTTTTCGGATAAATTTCATATTTTGATGAATAGTGAAAATTACTAAATTTTAATTAAAAACAACTTTTTTAATCAAAATAATTAATAGTGATAAATTATGAATTTGAGTGGTTTTAAAGTATATTTAGAATATATTTTTGCCATATAATACAATGTGGGTCATTGAACAAAATTTCACATTTAAACCAGACATAAACAAGTGACAATCTTTTGATAGTTATTATCTCTAAAAAACACGCTTTTTATTTTAACAACGGGAATTAATTTTAAATTAATTTCTGACACTTCTGTGTTTTGAATTTGGAAAAATGGATTCCATATTTGGAATTAGGATGTTCAAATTGTGTAAATAGATAACTTTTATTTTTAAACATTTTGAATAAATACTCCGGTAAATATTTTATTTATCATGGTTAAAGGGTATATCCGGTAAACAAGGGTTAAAAAATAATATTATAATAATACTAAATTACCTTAAAACGTATCTTAACCATATTGGTTTATACATGGTCGACCATGGGAATCTTTGGGTCGATTTTGGGACCCCATGGATCCACTTGTAAGTGATCATGACACTTTATTTTAATTAAGTTAAAATATATACAAAAATGACACAAGCATAAATCTTTTAACAAAACAATTGTTACAGAATGGTTATATATGTTTTATTTTAGATTATAAATATTCATTAGAAAGATAAAAAGATTTCCTACATAATTATATTTTATTTATAATTTTTAGACATTAAATAATTTAATTTATTTATGACACAATGATGATAAATTAATTACTTTGATAGTGAAAAATTACAATAATTGATATTATAAATACCCAAATAAATATAATATGAAACTTTTAAGGAATTAAAATAATTTTCTAGGATACTATGACATATTAGGATTGATTTAATTGACTTTTTTAGAAGTAATCAATCTATTATGAGTTTCACAAAAATCAACTATTGAATAGTGTCAAAATTGACATAAAAGAGTTCTTAAAACAAATATTATATTATTAATTG
Source organism: Viscum album (assembly GCA_963277665.1). Classification (NCBI taxonomy): domain Eukaryota; kingdom Viridiplantae; phylum Streptophyta; class Magnoliopsida; order Santalales; family Viscaceae; genus Viscum; species Viscum album. The sequence goes on along the minus strand of OY728165.1, from coordinate 60,715,615 downwards.
ATATTAAATTCCTAAAAATCTAAGGTTCGGCCTAGAGACTTATATAATGATAGGTTAATCATTAATGGACCACTTGGGGGTCGCTTGGATGTATATAGTATGTTTATTAACCATATAATATAAAAATACAAAGAGACATTGTAAAAGTGAAACTAATTAACTAAGAGTTAATACTTAAAGATAAGGTTAATATAATGACCCCAACCTGTCTAAATTATATTGGTTGAGTTGTTTTCGACCCATCCCCACCTTAAAATTTAAATAATAAACTTTGGATCCATTATAAACCGAATATGAAATTATTATAAATTAATATTTCTAGCTTTTCCAAAGGTGCCCTCACCTCTCTTATAAAAGGGCACTCCTCCTTCTCATTTCTTCACACCATAAAAGCCCTTTGGTTCGACCAACCCCTGCCCAAATACTATATCAAATTCCCTCACTACAACCTAATGGCCTTAGTTTTATCAGAAAGCCAACCTATAGATCCCTTTTGATCAAATCAAAAGGAAGAACCCGAAGAAGATGTAATGTCTTCACCACCCCTTTTCAAGTTCCTTTCTTCTTCCACTTCCTCTTTCTTTGTTATTACCATTATAAAATAATAACTCCAGTAGCATATATATACTGTGATGTTATTATAAATATGGTACAACCATATTCAGTATTCTATCCATCCTTTGAATAACATGTCACCATACGTGCGTACGTACGGCTTACCGTCTCCACGTCGTGGTGTAATTGTTATTCAATATATTATTATTTGGATGGGTATAATAATGATATGTAACTCATGTAAATAATAAATATAACATGATAATGATTCTGTATATATGATATAACATCCAATTATATTTTATTTTAATATCAAAAGAATGATATTGTCGCTCGTGCGTATGTACGGAATACCGTCTCCACGAACGCGATGAGATTCATTCTCCATCATATCCATTAAAGTATAATTATAATTTGATGATTTAAAAATAGTATCTAAGGACTTTATATCATTTTGGAGATTAATAATATACATCTCATTAATAAATATGGCTCACATAACAAAGAATATAAAGTAAAATGAACTGTTAACACCCGAAATGATGATAATTCTAAGATATTATTAACAAATCAATGTTAAAAGATCATATATGAAATCATATTAAAGTAAATGATTCTTGTATAATTCAATAACAATTATTTCACCATTATACAGGAGGTAAACCTAACATCGACCAAGGAAAAAGTACAAAGTAAGGGATTTTCTTATCTCACTTTCAATTCCGTGAGATTTCCATTGTTCACCACTAAATTATTGAAAGTGGTGTATTGTGTACTGCCATTTGATATATATATTATCATGATTCTATTTATATTCATGTTATTCTGTAAATCATTTGGTGGTTATTAACTTTTGTCCATACGACTCAGTTGATTAACGTGGTAAGGGGTTTCTTATCTCACTTTTAATTTCGTGAGATTTCCATAGATCACCACTTAATTATTGCATGTGGTGTATGTGTACATACCATGATTGTATTAATTGTGTAATATACTTTAATTTATGGGTATTTACATCATCATGGTATGATACTTCTTTCATGGGTGATTGTTTCATATGTTACCTAATCGATAAGGGAATTTGAGATTTCAATTCCCACTCATTTGGCTTTACGCATATTTCATTGATTATATTACTCCATGATTAGGTGTGGAATCACTATTCATTTGATTATGTAATAATTTCCACTCCCGTTCTTTTGGATATATGTTTGATACACATAATCACTCATTGGTAATTCTCAAGTCATTGATATGAATTTGATAAGAGTAATTTTAACTCATTCACCATTTGTTGAGTTAAACATCCAATTCGTTGGTGTTGTTTTTACAAGAATACGTGTGAATATCCTTTGGTTGTTTTACACGGAATATCCAATAATATTTAGTGTATTTATATTTGTCACACATAATTATGTCGTTGATTTATCATTAACCTAAGGATACAGCCTTTATGAGAGATTTCATCTCAATTTACATTCCATTGAGACTTCTTTGTTGATATACACCAAATCACTTTTATGTGGTGTATATAATGTACTATGACATAGTATATCATGAATCCCTTTATTCTCATGATATTAAAAGGATTTGATTACCTCAATTATTCGTATTCAGGTGTCTCTTTTGGATAGAATCTCTAACTAAAATACCATTTTTAATTATTTTAAAGACTTATTCATCTAAATCCTTATCATTAATGTCCATGTTTTAAAAATGGTTTTAAGGATTTATTTATAAGGACATTAAAGTTTAGATATTAAAACTCCTTTTAAAAAGTTTCAAAGTGGTATGGGACACATTGATTCAAAAATCTATTTTTAAATGGCTTCTTGACAAATAGTATGACTTTTAAATGTTTTCAAGAAAAGGGGGATATTTCTCTCAAATAGTTTTGATGATTATTTTCACCTATGTCAACATCATTCATTATTCTTGATTGAGGTTAATGTGATACAATACAATCTTCCATATTGTATCGAATGAGTTATGTTTGACTGTGGATGTGCTATTTTTATACCATTCATGGTTTGTGGTAGAAGTATTGACATTTTGTATGCTAGTTTTAATACGAATGTTTATGTTATGTTTAAACCTGTTCATATGAGGAATGCATTGGACTTAATAAGTGACGGGTGGATCCCGCTATAGCTCCTCGATGCATCGGTAGGTCTGATGAGACAAATTAGTGTCATGGAACAAGGCCTTGGAAAATCTTATTTGTAGTCTTGGCACGAGGCCTTGGCTATGTGGTTATGATAGTCTGGTATTATTCATTCCATCATTATGAATGTGGTTATTGATAATGCATGGGATTTTTTGACTAGTACTATATCCATGTGAGTAAGTAAATGGAATTATTTTATTTTATCATTTCCATTTTATGCTGAAGTTAAAGTTTAAATGGCTTTTGTTTTAGTTATAAACTGCCTTAAGTGTGTATGCTTATTTATGTAAGCTTCTGCTATAATGTTATCCTTACTGAGCATCTGAGCTCACCCCTTTCAATGTTTTATTTTTCCCAGGATTATGAAGAAGTAATTTATGAATGACCTGCAGGGATAGTATGAGGGGATATGAAGACAAGATGTTTTTTTTATGATGTAATGTAAAAATTTATGGATGTATCCAGTTATTCCAAGGATACTAAACTAATCGGTCTTTCGAGACTTGATCTTTCTCGTGATCATGCCAATGTTATGTAATAATGCACCAACTCTAGGTAACTAGGGTCGGGGCGTTACAGTTGGTATCAGAGGAAGTTTAGTACAAACCTTGGAAGCTAGATTTAGATAAACTCTGGTTAGAGCATGTAGACCTAAGATGAACTCTGAGGATTAGTATAAAAGAACTTCCTAGAATTTTGGTATTGTAGAGATTTTGTGAGTTTTCCGAGCAATACATCCCTGTCTGGATACGAGCAGGTAGAGGCGGCTCTGGCACAGATGTACCTAGGGGTGAAACCCGAAAACACCGCTTTGAGCTAGACTCGAACGGGAACTGGTGCAAGATAACGGGCCTTGCTGCACTCTTGGTTACGACACTCCTGGGGGATATGGTTAGGATAATTTACATTTTCTTTACAAACCGATTTAAGTAATATATATATAATATGAGATTAAATGACCTTGGTTAATCCTAATATGTTTCAAATTGAGAATATGGTGACATTTTAATCTATATATGATTTTACGACTACTGTTACTCACACAATGCTTTCTGGTTTTAGTCAGTGGATGGATTCCAAGGAAGTCATAGTGACTTTGAGAATGATGTACAAGGTGGGAACGATGGTGGAAATGAGCAACAAAATGGAATGTTGATAGGTGTAAAAGATATCGTCTTTATGCCAAATCAGTTTTCCAAAAATATGATCAAAAACATATATATTAACCAAATCCCAGACTCAACACGGAAGAGAAAGGTGATAAATGATAAGAGCTCCAGCAATGGAGTCCATGGAGAAAAAAACCCTCAATTTTCATAATGCAGGAAATGTGGAAAGAGACACCCAGGAAAGTGTCTTAATGGGACAACGAAATTTTTTACTTGCGGGAAGGAAGGACATAAAGTGAAGAATTGCCGAAGAAAAATTAAGAGTACTATGGAAGAAGATAAAAATGGTCCCAAGAGTCCATTAATAGTCATTTTCCATAAATGTAGGGGACCTGGCCATTACCCGAGTGAATGTCCTATTCTATAGGACATTTTCTTGGTCAAAGAAGAAGCTATGTAGAAATAAATGGTTGGAGAAAAATTTAAAAAGTATTAGCACTCCTTGTGGATGGGTTTACTTTGGAATAATTTTCTCTTATATTTGTATCCCCGCAGTTTTCCATGTGAGAATGATATTTGAGGAAGAATTGTCTCTTCTCTTGTGGATATAGGTATAAATAACCATTTGGTTTTATATGATCATTGGAGTTTGAGAAAATTATAAGTTATTATAATTTGGGATGAAAATGCAAGGAATGATATAACATTTGTGGTTAAATTATGTTATTTTGAGGAATTTATCTCATTTTGGTAATATTATAAAATATAGTTTTTGAAAAAGGACAACATGTAGACCGTGTGACAACCGGTCGCGTTGGACAAAGTTGTGGGAATCGAACCCACAACCAAAGTGCGATTGGGATTTCTCGCCTACCACTGGACTACGTGAAGTCCCTGGTTAGTGTGACTATTTTTTTGTTAAATGATTTTATTGATCAATAATAAGATGATTTGGGTTCTTATGTCTTATCAAATGAATACCCTTGGTATAGGAAAATGATTTGGTGATTAAGTGATAAATGTTATTTTGGAAGATGTTCGCTTTGTTGGGAACACTATATGCCCAAGGAAAATAGAATACAATGAGGTTTCATTTGTAGAGTAATGGTGGATTTTTTTCTATGTTTTTATTGTGGATTTATAGTGATTTGGGTTATTTATGGAAATGATTAACCTATAACAGATAATATGTGATGATGTTAATTACTTTTAAGTATGTGACTTTAAGAGTATTTTATGTCATTTGGAGATACAATTTAACATGGGAGACTACATAATCAAATTATTCTATGTTCTGGGTTCCAATATTAGTTTGGATTATATTGAAGGATTTTAAGGACAATTGATTATTGAATGGTATTTATTTTACTTTGGGGTATTGTTGGTTCAAATTTAGAAATTAAGATTAGTGCATATTTATCTCAAGGAATATCCTTTTGGGGGATCATTAGATCATTCCCTAACCATTTTGGTTTTGATTAATCTTCAAATACAATGTAAATATATAGTTTATCCTCCATGGATCGTGTGATTCTATAGAAGTTTATTCTAGCTCTTCCAGTGTGACCAAGTCTTCTTGAATACTCATCGTTTAAAAAAAAATTGAGTTAGTGGTGGAAATTTATTAAAGAATAAAACTCTACTTAAAATGTAAGTATATCTCATAATGTTCTTAGTCAATATCATAAATGAATTCCTCATCCTTATGTAATGTAACTTAAAAAAAATGTTGTCTGTTTACTTTCCTACTAGGAGACTAATGGTCGTTTGTCCCAACACAAGTTTGTGGTTTTATTTTTGTTAACTTTCTCCTGATCATGATTTCTATCCCTCTCCATCAGAACTTGACACTTTGTTTATCATCCATATCCATGTTTTCCTACATGGAATCCTTGTGTGGGTTATCTTGGATGACCCTTATACCTCTCTTTCTTTATTTTAAAGTGATCGTTTTATTGACTCTTTTTCCGATGTGGGACTTTCCATTATATTCCCATGCAAAATTTTAAAAAAATTGCGAGGACGCAATTTATTGAAGGATAGGAGAATGTAACACCCCAAGCTTCCTCGGTATGTATCCTTTCGAATAATGCAATGGCGTGCATTGTACGCAACATCGAGATTTTAACACACCATAACCAATCAAACTAGCCGTTAGGAATAGTAATACCTACTTTATGAAATTTTATAAATTCTATCTCTCAAAATGGACTTCATTTTTGGATTCGTAATATCGAAATTAGACTAGGGTGAAATTTTGGTACTTTTCGGATAACTTTCATATTTTGATGAATAGTGAAAATTACTAAATTTTAATTAAAAACAACTTTTTTAATCAAAATAATTAATAGTGATAAATTATGAATTTGAGTGGTTTTAAAGTATATTTATAATATATTTTTACCATATAATACAATGTGGGTCATTGAACAAAATTTCACATTTAAACCAGACATAAACAAGTGACAATCTTTTGATAGTTATTATCTCTAAAAAACACGCTTTTTGTTTTAACAACGGGAATTAATTTTAAATTAATTTCTGCCACTTATGTGTTTTGAATTTGGAAAAATTGATTGCATATTTGGAATCAGGATGTTCAAATTGTGTAAATAGGTAACTCTTATTTTTAAACATTTTGAATAATTACTCTGGTAAATATTTTATTTACCATGGTTAAAGGGTAAATCCGGTAAACAAGGGTTAAAAAATAATATTCTAATAATACTAAATTACCTTAAAACGTGTCTTAACCCTATTGGTTGATACATGGTCGACCATGGGCATCTTTGGGTCGATTTCGGGACCCCATGGATCCACTTGTAAGTGATAATGACACTTTATTTTAATTAAGTTAAAATAAATACAAAAATGACACAAGCATATATCTTTTAACAAAACAATTGTTACAGAGGGTTATATATGTTGTATTTTAGATTATAAAAATTCATTAGAAAGATAAAGAGATTTCCTACATAATTATATTTTATTTATAATTTTTATACATTAAATAATTTAATTTATTAATGACACAATGATGATGAATTAATTACTTTAATAGTGAAACATTACAATAATTGATATTATAAATACACAAATAAATATAATATGAAACTTTTAATAAATTAAAATAATTTTATAGGATACTATGACATTTTAGGATTGATTTAATTGACTTTTTTCGAAGTAATCAATCTTTTATTAGTTTCAAAAAAATCAACTATTGAATAGTTTCAAAATTGACATAAAAGAGTTCTTAAAAAAATATTATATTATTAATTGATATTAAATTCCTAAAAATATAAGGTTCGTCCAAGAGACTTATATCATGATAGGTTCATCATTAATGGACCACTTGGGGGTCTCTTGGATGTATATAGTATGTTTATTAACCATATAATATAAAAATACAAAGAGACATTGTAAAAGTGAAACTAATTAACTAAGAGTTAATACTTAATGATAAGGTTAATATAATGACCCAAAACAGTCTAAATTATATTGGTTGAGTTTTTTTCGACCCATCCCCACCATAACAGTTAAATAATAAACATTTGATCCATTATAAACCGAATATGAATTTATTATAAATTAATATTTCCAGCTTTTCCAAAGGTGCCCCTCACCCCTCTTATAAAAGGGCACTCCTCCTTCTCATTTCTTCACACCTTCAAAGCCCTTTGGGTCGGCCAACCCCTGCCAAAATACTATATCAACTTCCCTCACTACAACCTAAAGGCCTTAGTTTGATCATAAAGCCAACCTATAGAGCCCTTTTGATCAAATCAAAAGGAAGAACCCGAAGAAGAGGTAATGTCTTCACCACCCCTTTTCAAGTTCCTTTCTTCTTCCACTTCATCTTTCTTTGTTATTACCATTATAAAATAATAAATCCAGTAGAATATATATACTTTGATGTTATTATAAATATGGTACAACCATATTCAGTATTCTATCCATCCTTTGAATAACATGTCACCATACGTGCGTACGTACGGCTTACCGTCTCCACGTCGTGCTGTAATTGTTATTCAATATATTATTATTTGGATGGGTATAATAATGATATGTAACTCATGTAAATAATAAATATAACATGATAATGATTCTGTATATATGATATAACATCCAATTATATATTATTTTAATATCAAAAGAATGATATTGTCGCTCGTGCGTATGTACGGACTACCGTCTCCACGAACGCGATGAGATTAATTCTCCATCATATCCATTAAAATATAATTATAATTTGAGGATTTAAGAATAGTATCTAAGGACTTGATATCATTCTGGAGATTAATAATATACATCTCATTAATAAATATGGCTCACATAACAAAGAATATAAAGTAAAATGAACCCGTTAACACCCAAAATGACGATAATTCTAAGATATTATTAACAAATAAATGTTAAAAGATCATATATTATATCATATTAAAGTAAATGATTCCTGTATAATTCAATAACAATTATTTTACCATTATACATGAGGTAAACCTACCGTCGACCAAGGAAAAAGTACAATGTAAGGGATTTTCTTATCTCACATTCAATTCCGTGAGATTTCCATTGTTCGCCACTAAATTATTGAAAGTGGTGTATTGTGTACTTCCATTTGATATATATATTATCATGATTCTATTTATATTCATGTTATTCTGTAAATCATTTGGTGGTTATTAACTTTTTCTCATACGACTCAGTTGATTAACGTGGTAAGGGGTTTCTTATCTCACTTTTAATTTCGTGAGATTTCCATTGATCACCACTTAATTATTGCATGTGGTGTATGTGTACTTCCCATGATTATATTAATTGTGTAATATACTTTAATTTATGGGTATTTACATCATCATGGTATGATACTTCTTTCATGGGTGTATGTTTCATATGTTACCTAATCGATAAGGGAATTTGAGATTTCAATTCCCACTCATTTGGCTTTACGCATATTTCATTGATTATATTACTCCATGATTATGTGTGGAATCACTATTCATTTGATTATGTAATAATTTCCACTCCCCTTCCTGTGGATATAAGTTTGATACAAATAATCACTCATTGGTAATTCTCAAGTCATTGATATGAATTTGATAAAAGTAATTTTAACACATTCACCATTTGTTGAGTTAAACATCCAATTCGTTGGTGTTGTTTTTACAAGAATATGTGTGAATATCCTTTGATTGTTTTACACTGAATATCCAATCATATTTAGTGTATTTATATTTGTCACACATAACTATGTCGTTGATTTATCCTTAACCCAAGGATACGGCCTTTATGAGAGATTTCATCTCAATTTACATTCCATTGAGACTTCTTTGTTGATATACACCAAATCAATTTTATGTGGTGTATATAAGGTACTTTGACATAGTATATCATGAATCCCTTTATTCTCATGATATTAAAAAGTTTTGATTACCTCAATTATTCGTATTCAGGTGTCTCTTTTGGTTAGAATCTCTAACTAAAATACCATTTTTAAATGTTTTAAAGACTTATTCATCTAAATCTTTCTCATTAATGTCCATGTTTTAAAAATGGTTTTAAGGATTTATTTATATGGACATTAAAGTTTAGAAATTAAAACTCCTTTTAAAACGTTTCAACGTGGTATGGGACACTTTGATTCAAAAATCTATTTTTAAATGGATTCTTGAAAAATAGTGTGACTTTTAAATGTTTTCAAGAAAAGGGGGATATTTCTCTCAAATAGTTTTGATGATTATTTTCATCTATGTCAACATCATTCATTATTCTTGATTGAGGTTAATGTGATACAATACAATCTTCCATATTGTATCGAATGAGTTATGTTTGACTGTGGATGTGCTATTTTTATACCATTCATGGTTTGTGGTAGAAGTATTGACATTTCGTATGCTAGTTTTAATACGAATGTTTATGTTATGTTTAAACCTCTTCATATGTGGAATGCATTGGACTTAATAAGTGATGGGTGGAGCCCGCTATAGCTCCTCGATGCATCGGTAGGTCTCATGAGACAAATTAGTGTCTTGGCACAAGGCCTTGGCAAAATCTTATTTGTAGTCTTTGCACGAGGCCCTGGCTATGTAGTTATAATAGTCTGTCATTATGCATTCCTTAATTATGAAAGTGGTTATTGATAATGCATGGGATTTTTCGACTAGTAGAATATCAATGTGAGTAAGTAAATGGAATTATTTTATTTTATCATTGCCATTTTATGCTGAAGTTCAAGTTTAAAAGGCTTTTGTTTTAGTTATAAACTGCCTTAAGTGTGTATGCTTATTTATGTATGCTTCTGCTATAATGTTATCCTTACTGAGCATTTGAGCTCACCCCTTTCAATGTTTTATTTTTCCCAGGATTATGAAGAAGTAATTTATGAATGACCTGCAGGGATAGTATGAGGGTATATGAACACAAGATGTTTTTTTATGATGTAATGTAAAAATTTATGGATGTATCTAGTTATTCCAAGGCTACTAAACTAATCGGTCTTTCGAGACTTGATCTTTCTCGTGATCATGCCAATGTTATGTAATAATGCACCGACACTAGGTAACTACGGTCGGGACGTTACAAAGATAAATTAACACTAGTTAGAACCATAACTAAAACATCCTATTAATTATCAATGTGAAATTGAATAAATATCCCCATAAGTTTCCACTCCATCAATTCTAGATCATCCTACCATGGTACATTTCTTCTAAGATAGTCTAAAATGACATTTCCCTTCCCTGGGTTTTTTGAGATTTCAAATTAAAACATATAATGGTATCCTACCCAATATCTCTATTTTATATTTAAGTATTTTTGATAAAATATATAGCTCATACTTTTAGGATGTGAAAAGACAATGAACCTTTCCCAAAAAAACAGACACCATCATTTAAGCACATGCATGGATGTAGAAACACTTAAATCATTAGTGTGGTAATACATTTAATGTGATCGAAACTGATGAGAGATGTAAGAAACCACATGGTCAACATACAATAGAAGACAACCCAAAATAATAGCATAAACATCACAAAACCCCAAGAATACCTTACCAGGCTCAGGTTGGATCAGATTAGGAGCAAATGTAAGAAACATTTTTAGTTCACTAAATGAATACTGACATTATGCATCCCATGTGAATTTCACTACATTCCTAATAAGAGAATTCGGTGGAGGCATCATCGTAGAGAATTCCTTGATATACCGTCGGTAGTATCAATCAAGACAATGGATTCTTTATATGAACAATACATTTTTTGGTTCCATCCATGAAAAAATAGCCATCACCATCTTCAGATCAACTAATAGTCCATTCATTGAAATCAACTTCTTTAATAACCACACTTTGGGATTCTAGAATCAAAATTTAAAAATCATTCCATTAAAATGGTGATGTATTACTGTTTCCCAAACTATACTTATATGGTGAATGTGCTCATTCTCTAATTTCAAATAGACCATAATATCATCCGAATAAACTACCAAAAAATTGTTCAGATTTTTATAGAGTATTTGATTTCTAAAATACATAAAAATTGTAGGAGACTGAGTCAGACCAAAATGTGTCACAAGATATTCATAACCAAAATTAATTCTCTTGTTTTTTGTATTCTCTATATTAGCCTCTTAAACTTTGAGTTGATGATAACACTACTAAAGATAAATATTAGAAAAAAAACTATTCCCCCTTTAACTGATCTATCTTGTCTTCCACTCCTATAAAGTTATATTTTTTCTTAACCATCACATGTTTCAACATCCAATACTCCACACATAACCGATGTGAATCATCTTAAATCTTGCAAAATAGAGCATGGGATACCCAAGGAGAAATTCTAGGTTGAACAATACCTTTTTCCAATAGTTCTTCCCACTAAATCTTCTGATATTTCAGCTCTGATGATGCGACAGGATAAGAAGGTATCGTCACCAGATGTGTACCTAGGATATAAATCAAAATCTACAACTCTATCTCTGGAGGAATACCAGAGAAGTCTCATGGGAGAATATCATGAAACTATAAAAATATAATAACAAGTTCTAAAAAAGGAGAAATGTTATCATGCTCAAACACAATAGAAAATAACAAACTACTAAGCTATGGGTGGGAAGACCCTATATGAAATGATCACAGATCCCACTCGCCTGAATTCATATTAGAGCCCCCATAGATAGTAAGGAAAAAAACATGTCGATGATAACAATAATACATAGCATGAGGAGTGACACAAAAATACATACTGATGATGATGTAAACCAAATCGAAATGAGGAACAACAAAACCCTATACCAACTCCACAACAACAATAGTTAACTAATAAGAAGGACACCAAAACCCCTTCTCTTTAATATTAACAATATTTTTTTATAACTCCATTTTAAAGAAAATATTTTCTGTAATAATTTTAATAACTTCAACTAAAAGTATTGATATAAAATATTGGGAGGTACCCGTATCAAATAAATCAATTTCTAATAATATGAAATAAAGATATTACCTATCACTTTTCCAAACCTGCATTGACATCATCTTTACACTAATCTACTATGGGAAAATGCATAATTCTCGAGACCTATGGCCTTATCCATGTAGTTTGTGAATAATCTGACTACACCACAGTACCCATTGATCATTCAGAAAATGACCATAAAGTGGTTTAGTTATAGCCTAACAGAAGAAATGTAAGTGACCAATATGTGCACATATATTACACGTCCTCATCTGAAAACACAAGAATGGATTTTGTGTCTACACTTTACAAACTTATTATATGTCAGAGGCACATATCCAGCTGTAACAGGTGGTGTAGAGGAATATTGCTACTGAGACCCACCTCCACCACTTTTATGATGTTCCTACCACTAAATTTTATTCTAATGAATACCACTAATGTTTTCATTATATGGAAGAGGGGGTTGGTGAATCCATACTTTCCTACCATATTCATCTCATCCATCATATATTTATCCACCATTTCTACATTTGTAGATAATTTCAATAGGAAAACCTTTGATCTATTATTCAATCACAAAACTAGTAGGTACTATTGTTCCCTTAGATGGTCATTATTTACCATTCATAGAGAAAAATGGGAAATCATAGTAATTTTGTCTCTATATTTTGACATCTAATGATCTCCCTGCTACAAATACAATAATCCAGAGATATTTTTTTCATCTTGAAGTCTTGGAAAAATGTATAAAATAATAGGGGTTTTAAAACACTTCCAATCAACGAACACATGTCTATCTATATAGATTATAGATTCCAACCATAACTTAATGAAACCCCAAGCATAAAAATTGCACATGTTTTTTTATATTATTAGGTGTTTTAGATAAATCAATCATCTAGTTGATATAATCCAGATAGTGCAACCTCTTTTGTTTCATTCATTCCATTAATTGTTGTTTGATTCTCAAGAAAAACCCACGTAACAGATCTCCCTCTCCTTCAAATCTTTTTAGTATCCCAAAAATAGAGATCTAAATGTGTAGTAAATCATTTTCTATATAATGAACATCTCTTTCTATAGTCTATATCATATTAATGTATATAAGTGGATTACCTTGTGGATCATCATCTGTACCTTCTTGAGGAAACTATGTAGGATGTCTAGGAGGAATACTGCTTCACACGGAAACATAAGAATAACCAGACAACAAAAAAATTTCATTACAAACTAGAGAACTAATAAGCTTAAATTTAGATTTAATGTAAAAAATAAACACTATATACTCACATCCCACCATCCCATGGAAGCATGACTCTCATCAAAATAAGAGTTGGATAAGAACTCGTGAAAACATAATTCTCATATAAAAAACAATATATCTATTATAATAAACTTCACATGAAAAAATATTAAAGAAATACATCCAATGATACAAAATTTTAATGAACCATCTTGGTTTACCCTTAAAATGGGCCCTCGACCTAATCCACCACAATCCTGAGTAGCATTCCTGATCTCCACGGGCCGTGGACAAGGACCCCGGAATTGAACAACACAATAGAGAAAATGATTTCACACATCCTGAATAAACACATGGAATATATAAATATATATTGATAAAATTAAATGAACATATGATGAATAAAGATACATATTCCATAACTCTGTTCAAATAGCGCAATCAAAAAACATTAAATGATATATGAAAAAATCAATAAAATAGAAGGAAAATCTCAACTATATGGGACTATAACCAAACAAATAATACCTTTAATGATACAGATGAAATCCCATCATCTGACCACAAGCTACCCTACCCTATTGACACAAAACCCCACCACCACACTGTGGCACATTTCCATTCCCTGCATTAGAAGCCATACAAATGTCTAAACACCACAAAATAGGAGCATATGGTGTGAGCTAACAAGATCTATGGGATCCAATCCATTTTCTCGGATCATGTCTCTACCAAAGAATTCATATATTATATTTTTTTCAAATAAAATATGAAACAATAATAAGGAACTAAATTTTTTAGAAATCATGGAAAACATTTAGCATTTCAACATTTCAATTAAAAATTCATGCACAACATGAATATAATTTCTAACTCAAAATGAAATATAGTACAATACAGAAGGAGCTACATTGGAATCAATACCATGAAAACCAATATGTCATTCTATATGACCACTCATACCATAAATAATCACGTGTATAATCCATTTCCAAGAACACTGACCTAGGAAGAAGTGAAATACACAATGAGCTAAGCCCCCCCCCACACACAATATCAATATCCAACCCCTAGAAAAACAGTTTTATGAGACAAAGGAATGTTCCATGAGAAAAAATATAAAAAATCACGAAACATGGATGAATTCCTCAAGCTAACCCTTCCACTTATATTCCTACGGTAACTTATGTGCTAATGATCACAAATAAATTAAAATATTTCAAAAGTACACATACCATTTTCAACACACATAAACATTAGTAAAAATTTTATAAGTCACTTTATAAAGAAAGAGAAATTAGTCTAATTATCAAACTCTATAAACAGAACTACCGACCTCAAAACATGTGTCTCTCATGCCCACAATGGGATCCTCCAACAATGAATCCCAATAGTTACAATCCATGACCTATAATAAAATCTAAATCAGGATTTAAATGGGGTCGGTGGAAGATTGGAATCTTATATCCCTCAATGATTAACACCTTCTGCAACACGAAAAAAAAATAAAGAGGTATCTAGTGTGATATAGCACACTTGGATGAAGATGAGTCGAAGAATAGTAATCATTTTAAATAGATAGATCCAAATACACTACCCAACAAAAAAACCGTGATCAATGAAAATGAAGATGCCGGAAGTCACTTATCCAATGAGATTAATTGCAACTACAATGTAGATCCAATTCCAAAAAGATCGATCTAGGGGGTTTTCAGTATCTCAGAAACACATGGTTTAACCTTGGGCTGAGAGCCAATACAAACTCATTTGGGAGCCAAAAAAAAGCCACTCGTGTTATTTAAAATTGTTCAGGATCATTTTCATGTCGTGTAATATAGTTACATGCCCTTTAATCAACATTGTACATGTGAAGCAAAAAAATATATCTCCTCATATTTAAAAAATGTTATTTAAATAATTTTCAATGTGAAACCAATCATCATTATGTGTAAAATTTTACAACATGAATACCTTTAAATGGTTTCTATCCGACAATAGTTACATAGCATGTAAACTAGTTATACATCATGAAATCATTTTTTAGCCTACAAAAATGACCATTTCAAATTGAATGTCTAAAAAATATCTAACTTAAACAATATTGGTATCCTCCCAATCTAAAAGGATGGGAAAACCATGATGAGGAAAAGGGAAGGCTAGAATAAGTTGTAATGGGATTTTACATAAAATCCCATTCTGTGAAATTAAAATGATCTAATGTTTGGGTGTATCTAATTGTGGGATTATTTTCTCATGACATGGTGATGATATACACTAGATGAAATTGTTTAGGTGGGAATTTTGTTATTCAATATCAAAATGGAACAATATCATGATGATTTCTATTTATGAATGAATTATTGGGTCATTTAATGACCATGAAATGATAATGTGACCCATAGAATGATGGTTACTATATATATTACAATGCGCTATAATGTATGATCTTTGAGCCTTAGTGGGTTTAATTTTGATGGAATTCTAAGATATGAAATCATACATGGGGGTAGATTTCCTTTTCATGACACATGGTTACCCCAAAAACATTGAAGGTAATAATGTTATTGAAATAGAGGGAACTCCATGAAGTGTATCCACTATTGAATATCATACAGTGATTGGGGGGGGTTACATCATGATGAAGGCTACATTGGATTGTGATTCTTATAATTAATTCATGTACTTAATATAAATGAGTTCCTTGTGGAATGAGATTGTAACATTTCATTGAATGTGGACATTAATTCCATGAAATGTTGGGTGACACTATATTGTGGGTTTTGGTCATATACGTTGTGTTGTGATAGAAAAATAGTAGAGGTAAGTGTGATTTTTTGAGGATTAGGTGCATTCTATAGAGCATGGTCTATGGGAGATGAATATTACATGAAAGGGAATGAATATTCATGAAGGCCATGCTATGAGATTTTTGTTTCTTCCTATAGTTAGGGATTCATGTCATGACCATAGGGCCACTCTAATATGGGTATCTTGAAGAGTTTTATTATTTTAACCCATAAGGACCATATTTTGAATGATACATTTCATATTTTATTAAAAATATGGTCCAAGACAGTGTTTGAGGTTTCAATGAGAACACCCTAGTATTTTCTCATTTTTCAGAATCTAAATGGGGTGATTTAGATCTTCTATTACTCTTCAATCCCCTCCATGAACCTTGTGATTTTTTTGTGGATTTGGTGAGCATAATCCATTGATAATGATTAGTTTTTTAATATTTTCAACCCTTTTATATTTATTCATATTTTCCAAAAAAAAATATCTTCTGGTGGAGTTTTGGTATTTTTAATTGATTCCATGACATTTTTTTTCAATAATATTGATATGATGGGGAGATGATGTGATATTTTTTGAGGTGGTCTTGTGAGCATAAACACAGTTAGTCTTGTGAAATTTTATGAATTTAGTGACTACCTCTTATTATTTTGAGTGTTTCATGAATTTGGAAAATAATTAATTGAAAGAAAATTTATTGGGTTAGGAATTATATTGGTTATCGGCTCACGTTTGTTCTATATGTGATGTGGACCCAGTTGGGTGATGGTTCAACATCATTACACAATTGTATGAGATGATTTAGGATTATGTATTGATATTAATTATAATTCATTATTTTTTATGTTGAACTAATTATAAGTGTTCAATACATTATTATAATTTCTATTGATAGTTTTATTCCCTCAAGTTGATTGATGATGACATAATGGGCTTGTTTGATGTTTGGGGATAGGTTTTTTAAAGGTAATTAGTGATGTTTGATATAGGAGGCCAAAACACCCCTATCAGAAATTCCACATGACATGTATTAGGGGGTATACGTTATTTCTAATTTCATTTGATTAAAAATGACATCTAAATAAATTAAATTTCATTAATCCTTATGTTTGTAAAAAAAGTTCCAGGTCTCACATTAGACCCTTGAATAGTAAGATTTATTCTCCTATCATTGAGGGAAAGAATGTGACCATAAATATGACATATATGATATGACAACCATATATGTGAAATGAATCAGTGGATAAAATATATTGAACAATTTTATTGGTTCCTTTATCCCTCTAAGTGTTTGAAGAGTGATTTATTTTGAATGGTTTTCCTCATGGTTAGCCATATGTATTGTTGAGTCTCTTTAAATCATCATAGATGTATTACCTACATGTATGGGGTGTGATCCACCATGTATGGAATGTGTGTGTATCCATATGTGGATACCTGGTAATAGATATATGTATATGTATAATTTGTAAGGAATAAACAACCCATACATGAGATGTGAGATGGAAAATATTTAATTCCATTGTGTTTGGTTTATATACAATTTCATATATGGCGAGTTCATCCATAATTTGAGTGTAAAAATGTTTTTACAGGTGATTCCATTTCAGCAATGGTCTTTGAAATTTTTATAGGAAATGAGATAAAGGATCATAGATGGAGTGTCAATAATATAATGTAAAATAAGGTCATTGTGGGTTTACTAGTATTATATTTACTATAGATATGATTTATAGTGGGGGATAACTCAATTATAGTTTAGTATTAATAGAGGGATGAGAATATGGGTTCTTCATGAGAGTCCAACATATAAGATGGTATATGATATATGGTGATATCTTCATTGAATCACAACCCTCTGCTAGGTATGATATATGATGATATCCATGGTGGGGGATATTTCCCATTATGATTTTATATCATGGGTGGGATTTTATCCCCCATGAGTGAGTATGATATATGGTGGTGTCTAGGTTACTTATTATTACAAATTAGTTTTTGATATATGGGTTGGTTGTTATGTTTTATTGACTTTGATATATGGTGATGTACAAGGTGGGTGTTATTCCCCCAAACATGTTAATTTCAAAAAATATGTGGTATTCCCCTTAACTTTAGGACATCAATGGAAATTTCTTCCCCCATATTATGATTGTTGTAACATCTCACCCCTATTCATTGGCTCGAGAAGATACCATTATGGTACTAGGATATAGGTGATATCATTAAAAATCCACTATCTAGAAATAAATTTCAAGTGTTTCATATGAAACTGGGAGAATATTTTCCCGTTGAAAATAAAATAAAAAATTTAAAATAATCATAACTAATCTACATTAATAATATTATGAAGAAAAAAATTATTAATCATAGAAAAACCATCCAAACCAAATAGTACCAAATTGTAGTTCTGAAATGAAGGAAAAAATCCATTAAATGGAAGACATCAACTCACAAACACCTAGCCTACTCCTAGCCCCAACTCGACATTTCATGCTCCTAGAGTGACTAGGAATAACAAAGGAAATGATAAATCATAACATTAAATATGTATCAGTATTTAATGTCATCAAGTGTACCAATGTTACCAAGAAGGCGGTGAGAATAAATCTATGTTTGATTTCTCCCATGACAACCCTACTCATGAAAATATAATAGAACAAGATTGAACATTTATTAAAAATTAGTTATAAATATATTTTAGTGGATTTAAAGCGAAACAAAAAAATAAAACTAGAAATATTTCCAAACCAAAAAAACACAAAAAAACATTACACATTTCTATTTATAATACACATTCAATTTCCACACATTTGCACATCCACAATGCATGAAAACAATGTTCCTCTCTATATTCATGAGTGGTGAATCATCCATTCAATAATCATTTACATGGAATCCCTTAATTAAGATGGAAAATTCACACCCTTATGAACCCCATTTTATTGGCGATCCCTCACACCCTTATCCATACTAAATTGACATGAACACATGAAAACAATGTATCACAAATACCATACGAAACCTAATATTCCAATCAATTTCAATATAAAATTATCATATTGAGAAAATTTTACTATATTTTTGAATATAGAAAAAACAATTTTATTAAAACTTATTATTAAAACATGAACCCAATCCCTTTCTACAAAACCATCCAATTATCACAATTTTAAAAATCCATCACAAAAGAGAATTTCTATAAAGAATCACCCATAAATTCTACAGTTAAATTAAATAAATTTAACCCATTTGAAACCAACTCTTTAAATTATAAGTAAGATGATTCAAGAGTGAAGCCACGTACCTCTCAAACATATGTGAAAAATTATAACAATGTAAAAACCCAAAAAATGGCTTGAAATAGATAAATACAACAATAGACCTTATTCCCATAAATATTAAGAAATATATACTATAATGAATCGCATCAAACTACATGAATGAATCCCTATTAAATTATATCCATCCTTTCATGAGAAAATAGAAGAAGAGATCTTATGAAAATGATGAATAATGAAGACATATAAATAAATATGGGTCTTTAACGCTCTCTCATTAACCTAGGAATCATTCTCGGTTCAAAATCAGTGGTGTCCACATCATTGGGAGGAATATAAGTTTGTGTTCTGTTCAGTTTATGAAAAAAATAGTTTAGGTGGTCACAAAAGATTATTCTAACATTTTAGGATCTACTTTTCCTCTGATCATGCAACGGGAGTAGGTTTATGTAAATTTTGTGCTAACTATGAATGACCTAGTAACGCAAAACATCCCTCTCATGGTTGGATCACATTGTTTGAAAACCCATGAACCTACTGAATAATTCCCTTTTATCCAACCATTCATGTATTCTCATGTATATCCACATGGTTTGACCGAATCATGCGCCTTACTGGGGAAATAGCCAGTGCTAACTATTTTAGTTTCACGACATCAAAAGAGTTTTTTCATGGTTTCTACAATCTATTATCAAACTTTGAACCTCTATAAATGCATAGAAAAGGTCCTGAACAACTGAAATCCTACAAAAACATGACCCATTATCATTATATATTTAAAGTATCTAAATATAGGGAGATTTAACTGAAAATTTGGGTCATACTATCTCCTCACCATTGGTTTTTTCATTTATAGAAAATAAAAAAAGAATTATCTAAAATGTTTTTAAGACAATGATCCATCAATTACTATTCACTATCCTACATTTCATCCTGGATTGAATCATGTTGTCATAAAACATGTACTATACTAATTGTTTTCTCATGCATAACTATATATTTACTATTAATAATACACACTGGCACATGATCCAACACTATATCTTGTTCTATTTAAACGTTATCCCACAAAATCACATTCCCTTGATCAGTTTGAATCTCATACAATTTTTATTTATATAACACATTATGAAGTAACATATAACTTCTTAGAAAATCCATTAGACATTCCAGCTCATCAAGTCTTTCAATTATCTAAAATGGGTCTTTATATATAGGGTATTAGTTTCCGTAATTATAGAAAGAACTATGTCCTAGAATATCTGAGATTATAATGAACATATGATCACTCATCTCCAAGAAAAATGGAAATTGATGATGATCCACATAAGATTTTGGATTATTCTATTCCTTCTCTATCCTTTTACTAGTCATATGAATCTCTTCTGTTGTTTCCATCACATATCTATGAATAACTACTGAATTCTCACATTTCCCACAATAATTGTGGATAATGATAAGTATGAATGTACAATTTTTTAAATGGATCCATATATATGATATATTGATAAATATATATTTCTGAGCACTCAACTCTAGGTATATTTTCTTTCCATGAGAATCCTAAACACATTACCCAATTCCTTTGAATGTCTTCCAACATTTGAGTCATTTTAAGGATTTTCATTCCATTTGAGGATATTACATTATTCACATAGTTAACTGATTATAAAGGTATTATTATTAGTATTTCAAAAAATGATATGTAATCCTTAGTTCCCAATCTGATATAATCAAAACAAGAATGTCAGTTTTATTTGAAACAACATATATATATATATATATTGGATAATTCCAATATATTATGATATTCACGAATAGGAATAAAATGAGAATAATTTGTGAGATGATCCATTATTTCATATATGGAGTTATTCTTCCATACTATTCATGGGAATCCATTCACAAAATACATGTCTATATGCTCCCATTTCAATAAGGGAATCATAACAGACTGCTATATTCTTGAGGTCATCTACTGCCCTACACTAACTTACTGATTGGTGAGGAATCTCATAAAAAACTAACACACCACTATTTTCATTCCAGTCCACCAATGTTTTTGGATTCATACCCTTATAAATAAATTTAATTCTAGGAATAACATCCCATATATAATGGTGGTTACTATAAAGAAGTTGTTTTGGAGAATCCAATGGTTAGAAAATTAGATCTCGAAACCCCAAAACTGCTCCTCTATTAATATTATATCACCCGACTATCTCGCAACCTTGGAGTTTTTACCTCATCACCACCCATTCATAATTGGAAGTCTATGACTCTTTACACTTCTCATAAAAATCCTGAAAAAAGAAACTAGAAGTAAAAATACAACACTACATTAGTCTTCTTAATATATGTTCACATCCACTATGACTGAAATCAATTGTGAGAGATATTAAAAATATATAAAAAAATAATTTTATGAGTTACATTTTAATTCATCCTCTAATGATTTTTGTTTAAATTGTGTATAAATCATTTATAATTCAAACATTTAATGATACTCCATCAATATCTTTTGACTCGTCCTCAATTGACATTTTGAGAAAAAATATTTTAAATTATTATGATATGAAGTCACTATGAATTACACAACAATGATGTGAGGATGCTGGGTCTTTAAAAAATGTACAATCAAATTAAAAAAATGTGTGTTTGGTAGTTATTCTATATAAACATTACCTTTCAGGGACCATATGTAAAAAAACATGATCTCCCAGTTTGATTACACACCACCTCTTAGATAATGAATCATCACAATAAAACATAATCCCTTATCCTAATTATAAAAATATCAATATTGGTGTTTTTGTTATCGGATCATTGATCTCTCGAAAATATTTCATTAACGTGTTATTCCATTGGATTTGTAAATTTTTCGATGTCAATGGGTTCAAGGGTCAATCCAATCATTACAAATAACATAAAAATATTTTAATAATAATCATCCCATCCATGTAGAATGTGTATCTCAAATACATTATGTGGATGTTTCCAAGAGGTTGTATCCTATATGTTATTTTTCTATGGAAGAATAATTTTAGAAGTAACATTTATTAGGAAACATAAATCTTCTATCCAGAAATAACACATTAATGGAATGTTATACAAACGAAAATCCAACAAGATACTCGAAAATATATCCTAGTTTCTATCATGATCCAACATTTTCCTTGAACATGCCAATATATCATCCACAAATACAACCAAAAAATAATTGAGTTACCCATAAAATATTTGATTAATCAATTCCATAATGATATATCATTCATTCACAAGACCAAAAGGCATAATTTCATACTCATAATTTCCATATCTACTCCTAAAATCTATCATTGGAATATCCCCCTTATGACCATAAAGTTAGTTGTCTCTATAATGTAAGTCAATTTTAGAAAACCACTAGCCTCCACACAATTTATCAAATAGTTCATCAATGAAATGAAAATGATACGTATAATTTATTGTTACTTTGTTAATATGAAAATAATTTACACATTGTTTAAGAGTTCTATCCTCATTCCTTATAAACTAACTGGGGATGAAAACCGAGACATACATTGATTAATGAACCATTTTTTTAACAACTCTTCCAACCGAACTCTAAATTCCCATAGTTCTAAGGGTTACATCTGATATGATAGAAGTGAGGTATGAATAATTGATTTTAAGGGATAAATTGTGATTTACAATTATCTTGTGAGTGTAAACCATGAAAAATTACCAATAAAAATATCAATATACTAATAAAAATTTGTCGGAAAACCACTGTTTCAAATCAAATCAAAATTTCCAATAAATAAGCTTCCAAGTGTTATATTTAATTTTTAAATGATGGTTCCAATAAAAATAATCCAATTTTTTCAAATGGAGATCTCCTATTAAGTGATTCATGATTTAATAATTATATATAAAACATACACATTCAGTATAACAGTCGATATGAGCTTTGGAAATATTATTCCAATCCATAAAAATGATTTCGACACAGAAAACTATCTCAAGTACCAATAATTTTCAAATAATTTCATTACCATAAATATTTATTGAACAATATTTACATATAAATTATTCAAATCCCCTTTCTATAAGAGGTGTTTTTAGTTTCAAAAAATGAAGGCATAATCTCAACATGAAATAGTATAAGATAAATATCCTAAGAATTAATAAAAGAATAGATTGTACACATATCAAAATGAGCTTTCATAACATTATAATTGAAAATAATCACACCTCTCTGTATCGATGTCCCAATTTCATCGTACAAGATAATGTCCATAACTCTATAACACTACTTGCTGACCACACGTTTCTCATTACTACGATGATGAGATTTCATTGGTTGATGACTCATGGAATTACAAGAATCACTAGGGAATTCCCAATTCAGATAATGAGAATTGTTCTTCTACACTAGTTATGTCGAAGCATAAGATGCAAGATAACCATAAGATGTATCCCTAGAACATGAAATTGGAGAACTTTGACTATATAAATTAAAAGGACACATATAGATTCAATTTTAAAATTTTCATGGTGGTTACATACAATCTCATATCATAGTTTAAAAAGAACCAAACTGAAAATATCTCGACATACTCATTAGTTTACGAGGAATTTTCACCAATCCCACGGTATAATTTGAAGTCATACAACCACCATTGAAATATATTTCTCTCTTAAAATTATTCCCAATAATAGTGATCCCAATAGTTTTCATACATATCAAGATGATTTATTTACTCTTGATATCTAAGATTTCTCTTTATGAAACCATCTATCTATTTACTATCTCTATATAATATGATTGTCAAATAATGGAAATCATTATGTGAATATCTATCCACATACCTTATTAAAAAAAAGGAAAATAAAAATATTGTTTTTAACAATGTACAATGAAAAGTTAACTAAATTTTTGAATTTATCCATATATTTTGTCACTATGTTACTATAAGACATTTAACTGGATAAGTGCATTAATCTATTAATTCTAAATGTGCAAGGAGAGATTTATTTAGACCAAACTTTGAAATAGTACAATGAAATACCTTTTCACATTGTATCCAAAAATTCAAAAGCGCACCAAAAAAAATGATAGGTCTTTAAACATGTATGTTTCCAACAACACATTTTTCTTGGATGATTTTATATGGTAATCAATGAGTTGGTTCATCAAATTCTGCCAAAATTCTGCTTTACCTAGTTATGAATCACCAAAATTATGGATGGATTCGTATTTTGGAACTAAAAATAATTATACACCAATCTCATTCCATCCCTTAATATCTCTTTATCCATTGAATAAAATAAATTAAAATACTTTATTCAAGTTTTTGGTTCACCCGTGGCTCGGTTGCAACCAAATTCTTATTAGCCTCTTCCAATTGTATATTATGATGTCTAAATGAGAACATTTCCCAAAACCAAAGAAAAATAAAATAATTATTAGACTTTAGAAAATAAACGCTTATAAATTTGAAATTTTCCACATTATACAAATTATAAGATGTCTTTTCAAAATTAAAAAATTTCTATTTTCCAACAATTTTTTTCATTTCCATGAATACATAGAGAATCAAAATATTAGCTACTATTTTAAAAAAATCTCCAATTTTTCCCTACTAATAAATCATTACTAAAAATTATTTATGAACCTCTAGTGGGTAGTAATTTCTATCAATTCATGTCATGACCTTCTCATTGGATAAACCCATGATGATGAGGAAAAAACACTTATAATTTTGTCAAAATACTCATGTACACAAAATCTATGGTAAAATTATTTTCAACAAAAATAAGTTATCTATGAATTTTTATTATCTACATTTAAGGATATAATGTTCCCATAAAATTTCTAAAAACCGATATTATCGACTGGAAATTGATTTTACAAATCAAGGAAGAATCGTATTGATACTATTTAACAATAATGTGAATGATGGTCTGACCAACACTAATAAAAAAGTTTTATACCCCACCCCTCTACAATGTCTTCAAAATATATTGGTGTGTTACACAGCCTTAAGTGACACCCCATGTCAAAAAATGTAGGAAATAAATTCCAAGGGCATAGTAATAAATAAGTTATTATTTTACCTTTGAAAATATAATAACTAAACCAAAACAACAACAAAAATGACCTTTACATCGTATTTAATATAAAAAAACTCCCAAATAAAAAAACAAAAAAAACTATATAACATTATAGAGAGGAAACAAATACAATCAAAACTAAAAAACATTGAAGAAATTAACACCAAAATAACCTACATTATCTATTATTCAACTCGACATTCAATTCTCATGGTATCATCATGCATCACTAAAAAAATGAGATACCTTTACATTAGCTATGTCTCAATATTCCATATTAGAAAAAGAACAAAAGTTACAAAGCATAGGGAGAGTATAAAACTCAACGAAATTTATTTAATGACAAACCTACTAATACCAAAAAGAAATGAAACATCAGAATATATATATATAATAGTTCAAATAATATTTTCATTAGTTTATAAAAAACCCAATCTACATTCTAAACCAAAAATATTTTCAAACTAAAAATACCCTTAATGCATTTCAAATTTATATTTGGCCCACTAATTCTATTTCCAGAAATCCCCATATGCATGAAATAATTGAAGTCATTATAAAAATGATTGGTGAGTTGTACTTTTATAAATTTATCAATTGGAGAAACATTTTTATGTGGGAATGTCTGTTCCGTTACTAACCTCATTTATATAGGGGAAACATCCTGGAATTGTCTTTCCCAAATTCAAATAAACAAAACTCATCCTTTGATAAAATATAAAAAACCAATCAAAACTTTCCATGACATTTCAATAAAAAATATGTTGTGGAAAACATCTCAATAAAAAAATTACATATATAAAAACAAATGATAACTATAAAAACGTCATTTTAAAACTATTAACCAATGATCATTAGAAAACCATTCAATTTTTACAATTTAATAAAACCATAAAAAAATATTTTTTCCATCCATAATCACCAATAAATATCCAAATCAAATTCTATAAAAACAATAATTTTTTAATCAATCCTTAAATATCTAATAAATATGAGTAAAGAGTGAAGTTTCCTTCATATCAAAAATAAGAGATAAGTAATAATGACACAAAATATTCAATCACATATCATGAAAATATGATAACTATCCTAAGATATATTTTCCCTCAATAAAAATATGAATATATATTTATTATTGGAATAAACCAATGTTAATATATCCCAAATACATTAGATCCATGATTCCATGATGAATAAGCTGAAATAGCCAATAATAATGAACGTTAACATACTAATGATTCAGGGAATTCAATGATCTTATATTCATATAGATTCTGTCATGGATCATATAGAATTTCCTTATTTCCTAGAGTAGAAGAGTAATTTTGGTTATTTCCTAAAGAGGAAAAAAATGTATTTTAGGTGGTAAAGTGAGTTAAATCCATGATTTATAGTTTTAATTTATGAGGGTTAATGGTTATGGTTCATGATTAAGAAATCTATGCACAAAACATGCTTGGGGAATTGCATCAAAACACCCCTGAAATGGTTCTCTCACATGGTTAGATAAATCATTTCTTGATCGTACTATTCACCTATATCCGACATTTCATGGTATCTCTTGGGTAGATGCATAGTTTATACAATCAATGTGCCTAAACATGCACCTACATAGTGATTACTATTTGAGTTACATGGTTTCTTAGGAGGTGTTTCATGGTTTCTACTCACCTTACCCAAATAATGAGGCTGTAGATATTTTCAAAAAACATTCAAAAACTCCTAAGAACCTACACACGAATAAAAAAACACATTATATACTAAAAAAATATAAATAAATATTCAACTACCTGAAACCATGGGTGATTAATGTATGATATATGGTGGTATTTTAGGGGAAGGTTCTTCCCCTGAATGAGGTGATATATAGGGTGAGAACATATCCACCCGATGAGTATGATATGTGGTGATATTTAGGTGGGGGTTTTTCTTGTTAATGATGTAGTATTTAGGTAAATTGGTTATCCCATTTATAATATGTAAAAATATTTGATTTTATTTATGATATTCTATAGTGACTTATGATTAAATCATTTTAGATTATGGATTTAATGACAATGTATGATCTTAATCAAGGTTGGTGATTATTCCTCTAGAGACTAATGATGATATGTGATTGAATTTGAACGAGAGATGTTTTGACCCTTGTTTTGGTAATGTGACATTCCCTTATATATGTTTTCATTAGTAAAAGTAGAAATGCCTACTCCCAGGTTACTCATATAGTAGTTTTGGTTGTGATGGGTATTATGATTTTAGTTTTATGTCATATTCATCTTAAACATATCATTTTTAATGTTATACATATTCTAGTTATAAAAGGGATATCATTAGTGGTTTCATACATGGTTATAGTCACACCCATATTGGAGATCATGTAATGTTGGAACATCATTGGAACTCAACATGTTAAGCACATGTAGGGAATAAGTTCAGTTTTTGATGGGTTATTGGATTACATAGATGGAGTCTGAATATGGGACTAGGTCTGGTCCTGGGACCAGTACATGGTTATTTAAGTTTTATTTGTTTCGTTTGGATGTATATTATATACCCAATAAATATCAACATTGTTTCTTCCAAACTCTTGAGATATATTGGATAATGAATTTTATTATAAATGGATCTTTATTATTTCTTTTCATTTTTATTGGTCTATTCTATTTGTTTTATAATATTGTGTATTATTTAGACCAGATATATCTTACATCCAATATTTTTCAACTATGATATAATTGTATTGTATCTCAAAAGTATCACAATTGATCCTCACTACTATTCGGATGTCATTAGATTTTGGGGAGTCACACCTCCCTTTATTTGGTGAACTGGTCGAATTGTTGTTGAGTGATATTTAAATGGGCATTCTAACTACCTACTTCAAAAAAAATTACATCTAAAGTAATTTATTTATGGATTATAAGAGGGAAACGGAAAAAATAGGATATAGGGATGGATTATCTAATGAATTGAAATTATTTTTCATTAATCTGTAATTTTTCTATAATGTACTTTAATAATGTTTTGAAATAACCATTCTCTAATAACATTTCGTTAGAACCCAAACCACAAATAAAACTGGAATGATGTCAATAGGGATAAATATATGAAATATGTGAATTAATCGTTTAATTCATTACACATTTATTTACATACATTATAAAATGACCATGTGAAACACCTACATTATGCATTCAACCCCCCCCCCCTAACCACCAGTCTATAACATCCAACTTTATTGACGAATCCTACAAAAATATATTCCCTATATGAAATATTCTCTTAATCCATTATTCCCCCTTGGTTAACCTTACTTAATATTGAGGTCAAAATCTCTATCTTAAAATCCTTAAATAAATTTATATTTCTCATCAATAAAATATCCTCACATCCATCACTTATTAACAAAATTTCTCATAAATAAATTAATAAATAATTATATTAAAAAAATCACATTTATGATATCAAAAGAAATAAAATTATTGAACTCTAAAATATCTTGATATACAAAAAGCTATCTCAAAGACAATGGTTTGATAACAAACCCCAAATAAACTACTATGATAATTTTCTAACTCAACCAATAAGACCATGAGATTTTATTTCCAATACTGCGTTTAATAGATATTGACTATTTTATACTTATTAATAAATATTATGATAAAATTTAAATAACTAGTATATATTTTATTGCTATAAAATATTATAACTTAAGATAAAAATTAATATATTATGATAATGATATTTTTATAATTAAAAATAATTCCAGATGTGTAGTAAAACCATAAGTAAATAAAATGACCAAAATATTAAAATCCTTGTCCTTGTGGATTCATTATAATATTATTATATCTATGAAAAGAATTTAAAACATCATAAATACATTATGTATTTTAGGAGTTACATAAATTTATAGGATAAATGACTCTATAAATGTATATATATATATATAGAAACATAATAAAATCATTATATAAATGGGAGTTGGGATATGGTTATTGAATATATGGGCACGACACAAGTAAATATTGATGTAGGCATGACACTACACTAGGAAATTGGGAATATTCATTGGTCATTCTATCATGTAATGGGATTTGGGCCCACTGGGCCTTTAGATCTTGTATTGAATAAATAAGTCTTGATGGGTGGGTTATCCCTTGGGAGGATATAAACATCCATTATTACATATTGGTGTGTTGTGTGTGTGTTTAATGTAATTTTAACCACGTGATCCTAATATATATATATATATATATATATATATATGATGTATATTATTTTCATTTTCAATAAAGAAATATATCATTTGATTAAAAATTAAATGACATATTATAATACCAACCGATTGATAAAAAACTAAATTGAGGGATAATAAGAAGCTAACATTTATATCTTGAGACCAAAATCGTTCAAAAATGAAAAAGAACATTCCATATAGATATTTTTTTAGGTTTTCTATATTTTTATCATACTAAATAAAATATTTCAATTTTTCTGGATTATTCAAATAAAGAAAATATAAAAAAAGAATTAAAAATCATTTTATTGTTGATTTCCATATAGATGGATTCAGAAGTTGAAAGTTTAAAAAATTATTTCATATAAATATAATTTGTCAAAATATTTTATCATTTAATTTAAATAAAAAATTTCTGATAAAAATAAATTAATTTATATTAAATGGGGTCATAATTTTTAATACGCTTGTATAAATAAGCTAATAATTTTAATTTCTATTCTAAAAATAAAAACATTTATAAAGGGAAATGTTGGGTGACCACAATAAAAGAAAAAATGTGATAAAAGGGTTAAATATTGTGGTAAAGACATAAAATGACACCCTTATAAATTATTGAATGATTATTTGTCGAAATGTTGCTCCATTCTCACCTATAAAGGACCCCTACTTTAACAATCCCAAAAAACTCTTGACATAAAATTTTCCCTTGAATCCATTCCCATTTTCTATAAAATAAAATATTTTTAGTCATTGAAAATATTTCTTTTATATTAATAAGAAAAAAATCCATTCTTCTGATGGAATTAATTTTGGGGATAGAAATATTAAGACATAGTATTTTGGTACTTCATTAAATTTTTTTATTACCATCTCTTAAAAACCAATTTTGAATCTCATTAAATAATTTTATTAGGTTATCTTGACACTATAAACTAATCTGAAATTAATAATACAACAATATAATTTTAATATACTACTCATTAAATATTTTACTGACATCTTGTTTATGTTTTTTTAACCAAATACATGGAAGATGATACACCAATATCAATAATATGGAGAAATTAATAATTGTATTATATCATATTAATGGAAATTTTATTTTATTATTATAGTTTTGTTAGTGTGTCACCAAAAAATTATTTAACATTATAATGAATGTTTTTGTTATCAGTAAATTACAAAGATCATGCATTCAAATGACTTTATATTTAGTAACCAAAACCTTACAGTACATAAAATGAAAATGAGGTTGAATAAAGCATTGGAGCACAATGATTTTACTACCATGAAAAATCATTGAATAATGGACTTGTTTTCAAGTAATGAGGATCAACATCACCATTATGATAATTGATTGAAATAATGTAAATTGAAAATTTTAAATGACGAGATAAAATAAAAATTTAATAATACATGTGTAACAAATGATTATAATTTAAGATTATAAATTTTATTAAATTTGAATATTGTTATTAAATAATATATTAACATTTTTATATCAATTATAAATGGGGTTAAATCAATTTTTTAATTCCAGAGCAATTGTAATGGTTTCATTAAAAATTTCATTTTGAAATCAATATTATTTGTTGGGGAATGTTATTATAGGGAAATTATATGTTCATTTACACTATAAACCAATATATTTTTTATCTATTACTACTTTTGGTAGTTTAGAAATATTATTATAAAAAATTGTTCCAAATTCAATCAAAATAATCCTCATGAATTAGAAAACAATTATTCACTATTTATACTAAGAAATAATTATCATACTTCTACATATTGAGTATATTGTTTGATGGATTTCCTTATATATTAATAAATGGTTTAATAAACTATTTTAATGTTGACTTAGACATTATTTACACATGTGTTAAATGAATCATTCTAAATGATTCTACGTAAGATATATTTCAACTAACTTTAATTTCATTAGAAATATGTGAAATGAAGATTTCATTTTTATTTCCTCCAAATGAATGATTTTCCCATCATGTTACTTTCATATTTAAAAATATTTATTTCCTTGTTGTAATGGTTTTACAAAAGTAATTTATTTATTATATTTTTATAAATTTTATTTTTTGAAATTAAATTTTATCATAAATGTATAGTTTATTTATTCATATTTATGTACGTAATTTCCTAAAATATTATCATGTGATTTTCCTCTAGTTATATGTCCTTAATTATTTATTATTCATAAAAAGGAATACCATCTAATCAAAAAATTCATCACATATATTGGGATGTACTATTTGAATGGAAGAAGAAAATTGTTAGGAAATTTTTTTTTCCTATATTAACTATGATATGATGAATTTTTGAATGATTTCATGATCCTATTCAACAAATATATATGGTTATATATATATAAGCCAAGTAGTATATATATCTCTAGTAAATTTCATAACACACACATATATATATTGACCCCCATCATTCCTTAATGATTATTACATAAATTGTCAGATAAAAGTAAATTAAAAACAATAAAATCCTGACTTATGAGGATTAATATGTTAGAAAAATTAGGCCCATAAAACATAATCATATATAAGAAATTAAAATTTATTTAATTCGTTATTCATATTCATCCAATTAAATTCCAAATATAATAAATATAGTTAATCACCAAAGAAAAAATTGAATGAAAGAATCACTAAATTCCAACTGATGGGAGAAATAATCGAAAATGATTTTGATAAATTAATCCATGTAGTTCATGGGTGTAGATATCCAAAATCATTATATCATATGGATTGGATCATCATTAGAAACATTAGGAAATACAAACATGGAATATGATATATTCATTATAATGAAACATCATAATGTTTTGGTCAAATCCCATGCTTATGTTGTTAAAAAGTATTACATCATGTTCAAAAAATAACATATCTCTGCAAATAAAAAAATTTAAATAATTAGAAAGTCTAGAAATATGATCAATTTAATAAAACAACACTGGTTAACCCATAATGTCACCAAAATTATCCAAAAAATGGGCCCTATGTGTTCTTTCAATCACTAAGGGATAGTTATAAGGACTCATGTATCATCCAAAAAACATTATAATGATTTCACCCAAAACGTACATATGATAATATAGAAAAGTTATAGAGTATAATAGTAGATATCCAATAATAAAATTATGTAAAAAACAATCTAAAAAGGTAATATTCATAAACTTGAAATCATTTTCTTGATGTAAAAACCAAAATACTATCAATATAGAACTCAAAGATACACATGGGTCCACCTCCATGTAAATATTTGTCGCCACCATCCAAACCCACATGATGGAAACAAAATACTATAGATCTCTCCTTAAAATAAATATCATTAATTTACCAAAATCATATAAAAATAAGTCTATAAACTCCCAAAAAAATTAGGGTGAGATCATTAAATATTATAATGATACCCCAAATGATTTTATATTATTTATATACACATTAATATATTATTTAATTAATTGAAATTTTTTTAATCAAAATTAAAATTTATCATTTTACAAATTAAAACATTATTTGGTATTATTTTTTATAAAAAAACACATTTTATAATTATCAGTGAAATAAGATATTACATATTTTCATAATGCATAATAACATTAATATGCATTGTTTTCTGGAATAAATATACATATCATGTGAGAAAATAATCATATCAAATAATTATTCAAAACATTTATCGAAAATGTATTAATGGTAAATCCTTGAAACAAGTCTGTACACAAATAAGATATAAAAATAAACACTTTCTGATAAAAGTAAAACCTAATTCATGGGAACATAATTCCCCTGAAAAGGATCCCAACTATCTACCAAGTAACCATAAGAACATTCCATTGTGATATCTTATTCCATAATAGGGAATTTATGTTTCATTTTCTCCCATACGCCATGTTCTTTCTAAGTTCCATATACCATAATAATATATAAAGATGAAAATTCAATATTTCATAAAATTATACCAAGGGAAAACCATTCGATTTCCATATATGAAAAATTGTATTTATATAAAATTATTTTTTGAGATAATTCAAAGACCACATCATTTGATTAAAAATGGTATAAAAAACCATTTCATGAAAACAATTCTATAAACATAAAATTTTTAACTAATCCCACATGGATTTAATATAATAAATTACATAATTAAAAAACAATTTACATTGTAAGAACACCATGAATTCTATGTTATAGGGAATATAATATAAACTCCAACATCATAAATAGAGAGTATTGTGTTTCCTTCACAGACAATTATGAGAAATGAAAAGATCTTGTCCTCACAAGACATGATATAAGGTAAATAGTTAATTTCTCACCAAATCAATTAGATGTGAAAAGAAATTACATTAGGGTTCGAACAATAAAATGGGAAGATATATCAAGAAGATATCAGGATAATATAGTCTATGTGAAGACTAAATCTAAAAAACCACAATGATATGTATAGAATATTATTAGGATTCAATATAGAATCATGGGGTGCATAATATAGAGTGTCATAGAGGATCAATTTCAAAATAGCAAGGGATTAGTTGAAGATTAAAAAAGTCAATGGAGGTCAAGATAATATTTCTTTTTAAGAATATTAGATAGGTTCACAACATTAGACAAACAGTATACTAACCAGGTGGTAGCCACTATCCCATCAAAACAAATGTTCATGGTTTCATAAATTGAATTTCATGGCTAGAAAAACCATAATAATTTTTTGTAAAAAAATGGCACCAAGCCCATCATCTTCCATAGTTAGGTTTGATTCTAAAATGGTGACAAAAACTACCCTAAAACCATTAATATCACTAATCTAACCCAAAAAACCCTATCGTATGGTTTCAACTAACAATGTTCCTACATATATTCCCTTGAAAATATAATTTTGTTTCATTAATCTCATGAATTACATTAAAAACATATAAATGATGAATCATGCTTATAAATAAATAGATCTATGACATATACATCCTCATAATCCTCCTAACCATAGAAAACTATATCCTTAGACTGGATTAGATTTTCCAGACCAAAAAGAGATAAGGCCATTAATTCATCATCATGGCCACATTATCCAATGTATCATGGTGGTCCATTCCCCTCCCCATCTAACTCATACCAAGGGGTTCATCATTCCCCATAATACCGTATCTTTTTATCCTCTATATGAACATCTCATTCACGCATTATTTGTTTTGCGTTCAATCTCATCATCATCGAACTCGATAATGTGTGATGGATCTAGAATGTATTTCATTAGTTGTGAAACATAAAACACATCATAGATATATATAAAATAAGAGGTAATGTCTAAGAAATAATCTACATTCCCTACATGATCCACGATCTAAAATGGGGGAAAATAACAATTCATTAATATACCCATCCATTCAAAACATCTATATCCCAACTGAATTGAAACTCTAAGGAAAAACCAAACACAAACATCAAATTATAATCCGTGACTATGCTAATTGACATAATAATATTGGGGACTCAGAGTAGTCAAACATATTTTAAAGATTAGTTAAATGATATTTTTCATCATTTGGTTGATGTTTGGTCCAACACATGATGGTTCTCTAATATATACAAAATAAAGTGCCCATCTGTATGGTCTCCCATACAATCACTCAAATGGTTTCATCATGATAAAATCACGATAAATATTATTATATGAAAACTCCACCATGGTCATATTCTTCTCCCATGGTCCACTTAATTAAAAAACATTCTTTCTATTAATGTATCCAATTACCTAGATGTGTCACTCATTTTTTCAATTTATATGAGGACAATATTTATTTATCAACATCAAATGGGCATTCATAGCTACTTGTAATCCAATACAAAACAAAAATGTGATGTGAGGGACCGTATCTAAAATTATAGTCATTGAAACACCGAAGTTTCCTACAATATCCAACATATATTAGTATGCAAGACCTATTTCTATCATTGATTCCATTATAAATTGTATATTCCTAGAAATAATTAGTCGATAAAAAATCACCAAAATAACATGTATACCACTATGAGTTCAATGTATACTAATCATGAATTCTATGATAAAATCATCCCATTTATATACAATAATGGCTAATGGCTGTATCAAAATAACATTCCCTTGATTATCAACCATAATTCTCTATCAGGCATATCACTAAGACACAGAACCTAAAATCTAGCAACTCTTTCAGAGGAACTAGTAGTGAAGTATCATATCTTGATAAATCATGGTAGATCTAGGATGGTTTGACCAATGAGATCATTGTCATTATTCCATAAGTTCCAATCTTAGGTCTCTTAGAATATCTATCATACATCATCATATTAGATCCATATAGAGAGTCTTAGATAATTTTCCTAATATCTTCCCACCACGTAGAATCAGTCCCAAACCCTAAAACCCCACATTATTACCCTATCTGTGTGGAATTTTATAATATATTTTTGATTTAACCTCAAAAATGCAATAAATACATTTCAATTTTTTCTATATTTGTCCATAAACACCTCATAAGTCATTCCCATGAAAAAAACATACTCCATTTATTCATTTACTTCAAGAGTCGATATTTTATCGAATTGTATGTAACCAATTTTAATTTTTCTAATAGTGTATGCTAAATAATAATCAACTGTCTTATGGTAATCTTCTGATTTAATTTTTCTGAAGTATAGATTCTTCTCATGGAATATATAATTCCATCTCTTATGTTCATAAAACACTTTAAATCACTCAGCAAAGAGAAAGTGGAAAAAATTCACAAGAGATGTTATCACTACTAATAACAAAATATCATTAATAGGTTCATTCATTTCATGATTGATTTATTTAAGAGATCCATATGTGACCACCAATATACACTAAATTAGAAAAAACAAAAAATCCTTACATGATTCATCTTTATAGAAATCTTATACTAAACCCAACTGAGAAATGATCAAACTAATTTTTATGTCTTTGTTACATTAAAATACTTATAAGTTAACTAGAAATATTCAATTTAAATAAAAATTACAAACTTTTGGGTTTAATTTATTATAGGAAATCATATATTGTAGATATCCTAAACAATGTTCCTTTAATGACTTTAAAATACCGAATACCTCAAGTTGTCAAATACATTTAGGGATATTCCCAAGACACCATAAAATAAATAATCTTTATATCCACTAAGGCAAACTTATCTGAAATCACATGGTCCAGAAATAACACCTCTTGAACCAAAACATAATTTTCATAGCATCACATAATGATGATGCAAATTCATA
The DNA here is from genome assembly GCA_963277665.1 of Viscum album. NCBI lineage: Eukaryota > Viridiplantae > Streptophyta > Magnoliopsida > Santalales > Viscaceae > Viscum > Viscum album. The sequence continues at coordinate 60,678,368 of OY728165.1, read as the reverse complement.
TTTCAATTGATTATATTAATATTCTCAGTGTGATCCCTCTCTAATCTCGTATAAATTAAGATATAATATATAAAACCATTATATAATACACGAATTTATGTAATATTTGACTAATAAAATAATTAAATAACACAACGATGTTAGTAAGGACAAATGTTCATAACCATAAACATAAATCCAAACCCAAATACTGAAATTAATCTTAATAAAATCATCATTTAGGAAACTCAACGGATTGTACCCCAATATCAAATAAAATTTTAAAATTCAGGGGGATCCCATTAGCTAGTTGAAATGGTCATAAATACTTTTAATGTGTTATTTTATCTTAGATACCTTTTATTTTAGTTTCGGTTTACATAAAAATGCAATACACTCTTTTTATAACTTATTTTAATATAGTATATGTGATGCCTAAGATTAAAATATATGTGGTTTATAATGTATAATTGAAAAAAAAGAAGTGTTTGTATCAACCGGTAGAAACAAACCATATAGAACCCATTTATATGTTCATCCAATAAATATGGAATCTCTAGGCTTTTACATTAACTAATCACAAGAAATGATTCAATGCTTCAAACTACAGAGAAACAATTTACAAGAGACGTTAAACCATAACAAGATCATGTCACAAACCATGTTCAAAGAACCGCCTTGAGAATGTACCCCCGTCAAACAACATAGCCTTATGAAATACCATGGTGTAATAAAAGTATATGTTTTGAATACCTAGTTGTAGGAATTTCTATATTTTATAACAAATTAAATAAATATTTTATTTATTGATTTTTCATTTTTAAATAACACACATATATAATACTATAAAATGATTTTGAAGAAAATTAAAATTTGATCCGATGGAATTAGTATGGAATTTCGTGGAAATATATAGATTTAATTTAAAAAATATTTGTAAATTTAAAAATATTAAATAAATATTATTTTCAGGAAATGTTACTATTAAAATTATTTAATTAAATATAAGTGATAACATAACATAATGATTCCAGTTGTAATTTTTTTATCATAAATAAATAAGTCTCATAAAACAAGTATTTTGTTGTAAATTATAATGTTTATTTAAATGTAAAGATTCTCATATATAGAAAATTGTTTTTTAAAAATGAATTTCATTTTTGAAATTATTATTTTTAAATTATTCTACGTAATTTTTTTAAATTTAATAAGAGTATTGATTTTTTGGGTAATAATTAATTACAATATTAATATATGTTATGTATTATGCCATCATTGTATTCTATAAGTGAATTCATATGACACCCTCCAATCCTCATTGGCTTGAAAGGTAGGGAGTATGATATAGGACATATGTGGCATCCCCAACTCACCAAATGTTAGAAATAAATTCCAAGGTCCTGATAAATAATTGGGGGAATAATTTCCCTTTAATGATAAAATAACCAAACTAAGAAAACCATAGGAAACTCAATCCCTCTATGATCACAAGTACAAAAATAAAAAACTATGAAAACCCATACAAAAACATAACATAATATTACATTTGAAAACAATTTAATATAACAAATGGAAATAAATTAAAAATCCCAAATACTCAATGTCATTAATGAGAAACTCTTAACCACTCCACCATCCAAATAAAAAATCCATGCCCATGGTATCAAGATCAATTACAAAATAAATGAGATACCTTACCTTTAAATATGTCTTAATATTTGAAATCTGAAATATTACCATCGGTGTAACATCCCAAACCTTCAGGACGATTAATTTTAAAAAAAAACTAATAATTTATTTGTCTTGTGGATATATGGGATGTTTTAGAGACATGACATTCATTTAAATTGGTAGGTCATTCTATAATTTTTCTATATTTTTGATAAAATTCCTTGTGGTGGGTCATTTCTAATAGTTGGCCATTCATGTAGGTTTTAATTTTTCCATGAAATTTTCAATGGTGTTTCCTTTCCAATATATGTTCATTCTATCAGTTTTCCATTTTTCAAAAAATTCCTAATAGTTCATAATTTCAAAAATATTGGTTCTTTTTATAGTTTCTCAATTTTTCTAGAAAATTTACAATTATGGATCATTCCAATATTTGTTCATTTCTAATTATATGTAAAATTATCAAAAAAAAATTCTATTGTGTGTTGTTTCCCATAATAGGTCATTCTAACAGTCATTTATATGTTCTAAAAAATATCGAGATTTTCCATTTTGAAAATTTTATGATGAAAAATGGAATAAATTACTTAATTAATGGTATTTATAACTATTTTAATGGTGATAATTCATATCTTTAGTTTTGAAAATTTCATGAGATATTTCAAATGTAAGAAATACATGGATTTATTACAATTTTCCTTTAATTATCAATGTAAACTGCTTGAAATCCCACTAGTTTCATATATCATATTTCTAATGAAATTTCATTCATTTGGTCTATTAATTTTTCATTATATTGGGACTGTAGATTTAATATTCATCTTCCATGGACATCATATAACTTTTGCCTATAGTTTCCTCACTTACCCCCATATAAGTTCTCTTCAATATGAACTCCACCTATTTTGGAACAATGAATTCATAAAATATTATTTATTTCATGTAGGATTCCCCTTCACTAATCCTACTTCGTATAATTTGTGATGGGTTTATTATTCTTACCTCTTGTGATTATTTTTTTCATATGCATGCATAATGATAATGAATTAGTTTTAATATAATTTAAAGGGGAAAGGGAATGTTAATTATGATGTTATATTTTATATTAATTTGATTTTATTTGATGTTGTGTTTTTATAAGAATAATGAAATTATTATTATAAGTAGTACTACCTATTTTGGTACAATGAATTCATAAAATAATATTTATGTCAAATAGGATTCTCCTTCACTTATCGTAGAGTGTATCATTTGTGATGGGTTTATAATTCTTACCTCATGTGATTATTTTATTCATATGCCCTCATAATGATAATGAATTAGTTTTAATATAATTGAAAGGGGAAAGGTATTGTGAATTATGATGTTATATATTTTATTAATTTGATTTGATTTGATGTTGTGGTTTTATAAGAATAATGAAATTATCTAAATCTTTTTAGTTTGTGCCTTGGTCATGCCGTAGTGAATTTTATTAAAACTTTTCATCATTCTTCGATATGATCAAAAATAACATAATAACCACATATATTCTTAATGGAATTGATTTATTATGATATAATGTATTGTATGAAAACACCATGAACTAATGAATATAAAATGAATAATAGACCCTTTTTTAAATGTGAAATTGAGTTTTTAAGGTATGTGATGTGATTAGTGTGGGGGGGAGTTGTTGAGATATGGTTATGATGTGGGGATGTGATGGTTGTTATGGTGTGGTGGTGTGGCTGGGATAAAATGGTGAATGAGATTTTGTTGTATTGTGGAGTTGCATTTGAAGGTGGAAGTACATGTGGATATTAGTATTTTTTTTCTTCTAATTATAATATTGGACATGTTATTTCTCGATCAGTACTATATTGTGAAATGTATAATAATATTGGGAATCATTTGAAAATTAATGTTATGTTACTTGTTGTGTATTAGTAAAATTAAATTTTTTAATAGAATTTGTTGGTAATAGAGAATCATGGGAATGGATTAATTAAAATTAAAATTTTAAATATGCACATTGTCTTGTATTTTTATGTAGGGGGTGAACTTTTATTTACATTAGCAGAAGTGGAGGATCATGTGAGTTGTATTATTCCATTATAAACCATTACGATGTTTCATGTGTGTTGTATATTTATATATATACCATTTTATATTAATATGATTCTCTATACACACATTAACCTCAATGAGAAATTTGTGCCAGCTCCTATATAGTATAGTGTGGATGTTTTTTCCAACATCCAAGTTTGAGGGTGGATAGATGGATACAAATTATTACTCACTCCCTCTACCATGACATAGGAAGAAATTTCACAGGTTCTGATGTATATATGTTAAAATATTCACTATAAAGTTGTTATGTGATGATATGTGATCATTGAGGTGTGTTTGGGATATATTTGGTGTGATGGCCAAGGATTTTTCGAGCAGGATGAGATGTGATCTAATTTTATTTTGAAGAAGTTGGAGCACCTAGACGTATGACCTTGGGTTGTGATAGTAGAAAACAATGGTGAATGAAGTGTAGGTACCCAATCCTCAGCATGTTACATATTTTTTTGAGGATCATGTTTTGGTATGTAATCATATATAAGATCCCTCTTCATCCATTGAATTCTCACATGCCATTAGTATTCTCTTCTCACATGCACATGCGAGAATTTTTTTTCTACTGAGTTTACCTATATGCTCACCCTAAATATATAAATCTTTTTTCTCGAATCTAGGTGGATTAAATGGACCATCATAATCCTTTCTTGTTCGAACATTTTTATTGTGGCTATGTCACTGCTCCATTTATTATTTTGGTTATTTACATTTGATACTTTAAATATCAATATTATTTAATTTACACATTAATTATCAGATTGTTTTTGGATTATATATATATATACTTCATTTAGTTGATTTTAGATGATTCCTCTTATCTCCCAATCAAATATATATTGTTTTCTTTAATGCCTCACATGCCTGATATTTTTCAATATATACACTTGGTGGTATATTTCAATATTCCACCAACTGTAGGTGAGATTGAAGGATTAATTTGTCACTCCTCATTGCGGTATCATTGGAGGGAGGGGGTCATGACAATAGTTCCCAAGTATAAGGTGGTTATATTACCCATTATTATTTCTCCATTTATTTTCTAATTAATTATACTAGAATAAAATGTATAAGAATATTTTTTAAAAATATTACTCAATGAAATAGTTTATTAAAAATTAATAAATCAGATTTTCCAAGGTAATAATCAAAAATATTGCACCATAATATTTCATGGAAAATAGAAATAATGCCTTTAAAACATTTAATAATTTGTGATATGCAATATTTGTCTCCATTTCCATGAACATAGACCACAAAGGCATAGTAAATTTTCGTGATACCATTGAGGGTGCTAACTAACACCCATACTATATCCCATTCAATGTGGTACTACATGGACATTACCCATCCAATGGTACACATTACATATTGTTATTAGAAAATATGGATAACCTATTTCAATAAAATCCATTCTTCAATTTTCAAATCATTTAAACCAATAATTTACTGATATCAAAAAATTATAATTTTATAACCACAATTTTAAAATTACTAACAGTTGGTTTTTCTAAAAATTAGCCACATTACAATGATATTTATAAACATTATTCATATCTAAATTTACATAAAATAAAGCTATGATTTCCACAAAAATTTCTGGTAATTATTTAAATTTTAAATCAATCAATTTATTTCTAATCAATGTAAATTTAAATAGTATACACATACATCACAATATATGCTTAAAACAACAAAAAACAATACAACTTCAAAACCCCAACATAAAACTCCTAAGCACAAATTTAGATATCATTCCCTATAATGAAAAAAATACATTTCTTCAATATTGACATCATGCAACATGGATCAATCCCTAGTGGACTAGATCCATGATTCCAATAGAGGTAAGAATAAAAGATCTATGTTAAAATGTGAGGAAAAACAACATGTTGATGAATCTGAGCCCCAAAATGCACTTAGTATCACCTTGAATAAACTAATGGGTCAAAAATAATTGCCTCCAAATCATTTTATGGAAGATAAATTCATTTTATGATTGGATAATGGGAAGATGATTTGGATAAGATTTAATTTGCATTAGAAACATTATATTCAAAAAATATTTTTCACAGTACAGATTTAGGGAATAGGTTTAGGAAAATCTTCCACTAACCATGAAAAAGACACTAACTCAAACCACACCTCACATTGATGGATCATGTTTTTATAAAAACCAATAACTATCCTTGATATTACCATATATTCATCATTTCAAAGTATTTCCTAAGAATACACATTCTATGGCCAAATCATGTACTCACCTAGTCCTCAATGTTTCAATTTCCCAGTATCTAGTTGTGTTTAAATGTTTTTACAAATCATGATCAAAACGTACACCATTTTAATATCTGAAAACTCATCTCAATGATCCACTTATCCTACTGGACTATATCCCAGTAATTTCATATACAAATAATAAATAAATAAATGGTTATCTACCTTAAACTGGGGGTTTGACCATTTCTATATATTATAATGTTCATATGGGTAGAAAAGTATATATCCCCATTAAATTAATGTTTTCGAGACATGTTAAATTAATATTAAAAACCTATAATGAAATCAATAAAACATATAAATGATATTATATTATTTTAAAAATGATTATTAATAGAAATGAATCTTTCCCCCTCATCAAAAGTATTATATTAAAAATATTAGTACCAATAATAAAAAATTGAAAAGAACTCCTATATCCAAGTGAAAAATTTAAACTATGGGATTATTTGGGATTTTTATTATTTTAACTGAGAGAGTTCAAATCCTATGTTTAAAAATTAATAAACACTTCCCCCTAAGTTTCATATAAATTCCATCCCAAAATCTCAATCATCTTCACTCAACACCCATTTACCATAATGTTCCAGTATCTATGCCTCTCTCAATCCCTCTCAACATGGTCCCAAGCTATTGGTAACATCATCTATTTATTTTATAAGAACCCTCTCAAGTGAAGAGATTATATTACTCATATTCTTTACTCCTGAACATTTATTGAATTAATTAATTTTAGTTCCTATTGATCATGTTGTCATATGTTTTTTCACATCTTGTTAATTTCAATTTATTTCCATGTACTAAGAGTCCACTTTCCCCTAAAATTAATCTGTTCCAAGAAACTTTATATACTTCTTTTATGATGCTAATACTATCCTATGAATTTTTCATGCACAAATTTTTTGTTGAAAATAATCTTACCCATTTACACTCAAATACTTTCACCTATATGTACCAACAATTAATGGATTAATTACTTTTAAATATTTAACCCCCACCCCATAAATTTTGGGTCAGAAGTTATTAAAGTAATTCATATGATTTATGATTTATGTGGAACAAAAATCCATGTACATGATATGAATGTTAGAGCTTGTACAAAACTTATATATCCCACTAAATCATTGGGTAATTTTTTTATCTCATGATATATCATATATAATTCACTAGTGTATAACCTAATAAAACATTGTTATGATGTCTCATTTAAGAGAGTTGAATTATTAATATGTTATCAGGTCTTACGTTATTGAGTTATTACTAGAATTAATTGTGGTTATCAAACAATGTATTTATATATTATCCATGATTATAAACCTTATCTTTTTTATTTCACCATTTTTTATCCCTTGACTCACATGGAGTTATTTACTTCGTGCTATTGTTTTATTATTACCCTAAAGGGGTCTATTGATCAACCATTTCTTATATACTTGACAAGGTTATGTTCTAAATTTTTCAAAGAACAATTAAATATAAGATAATGTTATGGTTTACATAGAGACTTTAATTATATATACATTTCAAGTTATTTTTTATATATCATATTACCTAAATAGACAATACCACTCGATATTTTTTAATTACTTATTTGTATCTTAATTTAATTTATCATGAAATACAATGTATAAAAAGTATGGGTTATCATAGTTTGTATCAGAGTAAGGTCTCGTAATTTTTTGTAGAAATGGATTATAATCCATAGTGATAATCATATATATAATAATTATAATACAAAATTATAACTAATTTTATTAAATTATAGAGTGAGTTGTTTCAAATTAATTAAATTCATGAGACGATACTATAGGAGGATTTCACTCCGACACTAGTGTACTTTGGGCTAATAACCCAAAATATAATGACCCATACATTTCATACATTGTTATTACTTAATAATTTAATCACACTTATTACAACATATAACAAAACCATGATTGGAACGTATAGATATAATGTCTTTAGCAACTGGGAATCATAAACAACTAGTTCATAAAGCATCTACATTGTCTCCTGTTTATTTCATCATATCTACAGTCCCTTTTGGCATATCCAACTTAATATCCTTCTTCATAACATGGGGAAAAGAATAGATAAAAAAGGGTGATCTCAAATAATTAGTAAGAGTAAAAGAAAGATATATCAATCATATCATATTCATAAGAACATAACATTTTGATAATATTATCCTGCAAAAGATATCATAATATAATGACATGGGATAAATCATTATTGTGAAATGAAATCCCAATAATCATAACATAAAACATGAAAATTTGTGTCATACAAACATAATCATAGTAATTCATTTCATATTAATGAAGATTCATTGCCAATACTATCATAGAGGACAAAGTCCATTTCTGAACCCGTTTCACTCCTCGTTCCAGTACTATATCACTGAACCAGATTAATTTTGCGATCCAGACATGTCTATCTCAGGTGATATAAATATTTACCCAATTAATTGGAGGGAGATATAGTTCCCACTTATCTCATAATGATAACATTCTTATGTGTTCCACAAAATCATAAATCATATATCATAGCATAACCCATGTAATAAAAATGGGATTCATAAACCTCATGCCATCATAACATAATCTATATAAGTTAAATTTTTTTCATGAAAATAATTCCATCATAACATAATCAAATAAATGTAGTAATAGGTATAGAAACAGAACCCTATATTATCTTAGATGGAAAAATATTTTGATAAAACACTTGAATTCCATTATTGATGAAAATATCATTTCTACTTCAAAAACATTTTTCCTTCCATAACATGTCATAAAATTTTAAACTAAAAGATGTTAATTAAAAATAAACTTGAAAACATGTAAATAAATATTTGTGAAAATAATTATCTATGAAATCATAAAAATCCATTCATTCTGTATAAGTTTAGAAAAAACATTCTTCTCATACATTGGCTCGAAATGTCAAAAAAGTACCTCGTACTAAAAATGAAAAAAGATTCCTTTCACATATTTTACTAAAAACTCACCAATGAGTAAAATTGGATTTAAAAAATTATAGGATTATATAAATAATATTACATATTGAGGAAACATGGATGTGGATGATAAATATGCCCTAGTGAATTCTGAAGTATAAACAATCTAAGATAAGAATTAGATTGTGATATTTTCCCTTACCTTAGGTATGATATGCATAATATGTATCCAAAACTCCTATATATTTATTTAAATAATGTCAATGACATATTAAATTATCATATTCATTTTTAGGATATCATATGTGTTCATATTCTTATCTTTTTATTAGTTATATTTCATTGCTTCTCGTTATTTGGGTGTTCATTGCTGCATGTTCTGTGGAATTAATTCTCATTCCTCTATTGAGGTTATAGATAACTCATTTAAATAATGTTATTATTGTCATATATATCATATATATTCATTTAATTCATTTATATAATCATTATTCAATGAATCTCACGGAAAACGAATCACATCACATCATGGAGACGGTAGGCCGTACGTACGCACGAGTGATGATATCGTTCCCATAATTATATGAATGGAATTGGATTTGATGATTTATTGTCTAAGAATTAGTATCATGTTATAATAATCATATATAATTATTCTTTACACCATTATACCCATCCAGGTAAGGTGGTGGTGGAAAAACAAATTACACCACGGCATGGAGACGGTATTTCGTACGTACTCACACGCGGTGATTTCATTTTCCGTAGGATGGAGAGAAGGAGAAATAGGGTTGTTTCATTTTTATAATAATTTATCAGTATATGTGTGATAATTATGTTATTACTTTAGAATTAAACAAATATATATGAGTAATTTGAAGAAGAAATAAATGTAAAATAATCGGAAAAAGATATTACATCTTCGTCGATGCGCTTCTTCTAAACCTCTTCTGAGGACCCTAAAGTTGGTCTTTGAGGAAGACCAGAACTACTAGTATGTTTCTAGGGAAGTGGAGAAGATAAATATAAAGGGTTTGAAAGATCTTTAGGGCTCAATATTTTTTAATGTGGATAGGGAAGAGGTGCAGTTTTATAAGGGAGGAGAGGGGCACCTTAAGAAATACCTAAAATATTATTATATAATAAAGTCATATTCAGTTTATAATGGCTTCAAATCGGATTAAATCGAATCTAGGGTGGGTATGGGTCGCAATACTCTCATACAAACGGCTTTATACAAGTTTATGTCACCATTTTAACATTATCATTTATATTTAACTCTACGTAAAATAATTTAACATTTACTGGGCTTCTTGTATTCTTATACTATATTGTTAATAGACTTACTATAAACTTCCAATAGAACCCCAATTGGTTCATTAATGTCATATATATTAATATATAAGTCTTTTGGATGGACCATAGATATTAGGAATAGAATAACAATTAATAATATAATATTTGGTTTAAAAACACATTTATGTCAATTTTGACACTATTTTGTATTTTGTTTTTATTAAATTCATAAAAACATTATTTCTTCAAAAAAAATTCATCTAACTAATCCTAATATGTTATATTAACATATAATATTAATTTAATTCATTAAAAGTCTCAAATTACATTTATTTTGGTATTTATAATATCAATTATCTTAATATTTCATTAATTAGGTAATTACTGCATCATTATTGTGTCATAAATAAATTATATTATTTAATGTCTAAAAATTATAAATAAAATACCATTACATATTAAATATTTTTGTATTACTAATAAATATATATAGTCTAATTTATATTATTAATAACCCTATATTATAAATGTTTTACTTATTAAACTTTTATTTTAACTCTTTTAACTCTTCTTCGAATTAAATAATAATAAGTGTCCTAATCTAATCCATGTGGATCTAAAGGGACATATTTTATTCCTAAGGTGTTTTTTGGTCGAATTAAACTGATACAATAGGATTAGGATATGTTTTAGGTAAATAATAATATCATTTTTACCCATAATTACCCTGGTTACGTTTAACCGTGGTAAATAAAAGTAAAAAGTTACTATTCAGAAAAAATTATTTTTATCTTATTGAACCAAATTTTACTTACTGATATCTACCGTGTCTCTCAAATTTTTCAAATTCCACTCACAGAAGTGGAAAAATTATGTTTTATGTTAATTTGAAAATTCTCCTAGGAGGTGGGTAAAAGATGGTCAAAAGGTCAATAAAATTTTATTATATCTAAAATTTTTATAAAATAACTCTAATTAATTACATTGAACTTATATAGGTATTATGTATCTATTTTGACCAAAAATAAATTTTAACAAAATAGATGACTATTTAAATAAAAAATCGATTTTAACCAATAACATAGGGTTTTTACTATTCATAAAAAATGAATGTTCATATAAAAATAAAAAAAATTCACCCTAAGCTAATTTCAATATTCCGAATAAAAAAATGAATTCCATTTTGAAATATTAAATTTAGAAAATTTCAAAAATTGGTTATTACTATTCATAATAGCTAATTTATATAATATTTTAATAACATTTCGTTGTTTATTCAAACTCAGTATTGTGTAAAACGCAAGCTATCATGGAAGGCTGTTCTTGTGTGTAACACAAGACAAAACAATGTTGTGTGTGGTGAAATATTCCTCTGGTTTTCCATATATATAAAAACAAAATATTTCTCATTAATTCTTAGGGTGTTACGTTCTACCCCCCTTAAAAATAATTTATCCCTTGAAATTTTTAACTTTATAACAAATAGATGTGGATACCTCTCCCTCATCATATCCTCAAGTTCCCATGTAACTTCTTCTAATTGTTGGTTCCTCCATAAAACATTTACCAATAGTGTTGTCTTGATCCGTAGGACTTTTTCGATATGATCCATAATCTTTATCGGTTGTTCTTCATAACAAAGATCTTGCTCTAATGGTACAACATCTTATATTTGTACATGTGAAGGATCAGTTATGTACTTTCTCAGGAAAGAAACATCGAACACATCTTGAACATGAGAGAGATTCGGTGGAACCGACAATCTGTAAGCTACCTTCCCAACATGATTCAGTATTTCGAAAAGACCAATATACCTAGGTCTCTGCTTTCCCTTATTTCCAAATCTCATTACTTTCTTCAAGGAAGATATTAATAAGAACACTTTATAACCCACTTCAAACTATAGGTCATTTCATCGGTTGTCAGGATAACTTTTTTTTCGACTCTGAGCTACACTCTTGTGATGGTTAATAGATTAAACCTTTTATTCCATCTCATCAACAAGTTCATGTCTTAATATCTTTCTTTCCCGAACTTCATCCCATCATTTTGGAGTTCTGTATTTCATTCCATAGAAAACTTCAAAAGGAGCCATCTGAATACTAGAGTGAAAGCTATTATTATAAGAAAATTTCACCGAAGGTAGGTGTTGATACCAACCACCTTTTAAATCCATAGATAAAGCACTCAACATGTCTTCTAGAGTTTGAATTGTCCTCTCAGACTGACCATATGTCTGAGGATGATAAGCAGGGTAGAAACTCGACTCTATATATAGAGTATGCTGAAGACTTCGCCAAAAAACCGAGCTAAACCTTGGATCTTGATCAGATATAATGGAAATTGGTACTCCATGTAATATTACACATTCCTGCACATATATCCTGGAAATTTGATCAACAATGAAATCTTCTCTAATAGAAATGAAGCGTGATGAATTCGTAAGATGATCAACTATAACCTAGATAGCATTATTTCCTTTGGATGTTTTAGGAATTCCATTGAAAATTCCTTAGTGATGTTTTCTCATTTCCATTCTGGCATGGGTAATGGTTGTAACATCATCGTATACTTCTGTCTCTCATCTTTAATTTTGAAGTGCCCAGATCAGTGTGAATCACTGAGAGGGGGAGGGGGTGAATCAGTGATCCCTTAAAACTTTTTACTAATTGATTCTTTATCAATTAAAACTCTATGGCTGGTTAAAGCCTCGATCCACTCTTCTTGTATCTCTCACCTTTCCACGAATGATGCAGTAAATGTAAAGGCACTGGACACAAGGATTTACAAGGTTCGGCACCAAAGGCCTACATCCTTGCCATGCTCTCCCAGCATGGATTCTCCCATTATAATCTGTTAGTATTACAATGGTCGATACAGAGTCCCACTGTATCTCTCCTGAGTCCCACAGGAGTGTCTTTATACTGCGTCCCATAGTGTTACCAGAGTCCCACTGGCCTGCTCCAGAATCCCACTGAAGACTTCTTCTCCCTGAGTCCCACAGGGTCTTCTCCTGGCTCCTCGAGTCACACGACTAGCTCTTCTTCACTTTAAGTTCTTCAAGTAACTTCATCAGCCTGGGATAAAGGCTGCTGGCCTTGCTCGGTACCTCTGATCACTTGAGTTGATCAGGTCTTCTCGTCTTGCTCGGGCTTTATCACCTTCTTCTAAGGATGACCCGACTTCTCTCCAATTACTGAATACTCATACAATTGATGTCTTTAACTTCAGTCTGGTCCAGTCTCACAACAAATCATCTTCATGCACTGAGTGCATGGCAACTCTTCAAGATCTTCAAGTCTTGGACTCCTCAGATGCACACCACTGATTTAGTACTGTTCACGTGTGCACGTGCATGCATATAAGCATGCACTCCCCTCTTTCTCCTCTTGGTTCAATAAACCCTCAATGGGTGTAGTCACTTTAAGCACACACCTTCTCACTAAACTTCACACACTTTATCCAATTTGTTTACACACTTAGAGTGTGTTCTACTTTAGTGTGGGTCACCTTCTTCTTCTCCTTCTTAGTGTGTACACACCACTTAGGCACACACTAAGGTTCGGCCTTCACTTGTTAAGCACACACAAATTCTTCACTTTGCACACACACTTGAATGAGTTCTTCTTTGTTGTGGCCTACACTTCATTTCTTGCACACACCCAAGGCTACGACCTCTTTTTTAATTTTGTACACACAAGCCGTAGAGTCTTCACATTGCACACACAAGGCTATGCCTCGGGTCCTCTTCTCCACCTAGCACACACTTGGCCCGTAGGTGTTCTTGTCCACTTTGCACACACATAAATGTGGTGGCCACACTCCTTTTGCTTCAAACTTGCCCACGGACTTCTTGTTCTTTTTCACTTAGCATGTACACAAGAAAATGTGTGATCTTCACATTGCACACAAGAGATGCAAGTCTCGGCCTTCACTTCTTCTTGCACACACAACCCGTAGGGTTTCATACTCCACCGAAGCTCTTGCCTTCTTCTGTTTTTGCACACACAGCCCGAGTGTCTTCAAACGGAGGCGCGCAAGGGTCACTTGGATCCAAGGCTGATCGGGCGCGCAAGTTCCTCCTTCCGCGGGGTGCGCAAGTGCACCACCCGCGGGATCTTCCTCCTGCCGCGCAAGGGTGCGGGCAAGAGTCTCGAGCGCGCAAATATGCGGCTCGACTCCTTCCTGTCGTGCAAGAGAGGCGCGCAGGGACCTCCTCTTTTCTTCTTTCACGCAAGAGATGCGCAAAAGGAACCAAACGGAGCAAGGGGTGCTCCGGGCTTCACTGCCGCGCAAGTGTGCGCGCAGGGCTTCGACTTCGTGAGGCACAGAGTGCTTCTCACGGGACTTCTTTCTTCAAAAACTCAGCAAAAATTCTCGAGGGCTCGGCCTCATTTATATAGGCAGAGGAGAAGCGGTTCTATCCGCGTGAAATAACTTCAAACTCCTGAGATCTTCGGATCTTAAAAAATATTTCCAAATCTTGTTTTTTATTCTCGGTTTCACGCGGGCTCCCTTTATTTTTGTTCCTCTACGTGCATGCGACTCATAACGCATGCACAGCCTTCGGTTTAGGCTCATCCCATGCAAAAACACCAACGACGTGGCCTCGGCAGCTTTTCTTGCCTCGGCCGAACTCGAAATCCTCCAAACATTGCATGCATGGTCATTTTTAGGCATGATCCTGTTCGTTATGGCAAGACGGGCACGAGGGTGGCTTCTGTTTACTCAGAGGTGGCCGGGAGCTCGAAAACCATCTTCAGGTTGCCTCTGGTTCGAGCGGAGCTCGCGGGAATGCGCGGGGAGGCCTCTGCCGAGCTCGGGGAAGAGGACGAGGCCGGGGCCGTCGGATCAGATCTTCAACGGCCTGGATTAGATTGCGGCGCCGCGGATGGATCGTGCGGCGCAGATCAAGCGCGCGATGAGACGGACGGCGGAGATTTGCTCCCGGGATTTTTTGCGCGTCCCACATCGAAGCCTTCCGCGGATTTTCCGCGGTTTATCACCCTAGCGCTCCCATGAGCGGCCAGTTGAATCTCCTCCCCTCTCGGTGCCGCCCCGCACCGAGTTCTCCCTGCGGGCGTGCTCTGCGCCCACTCACTGCTCCTGCGGGCGCGCTCCTAGCGCCCACTATGATCTCCGGGTGCGCGGGTTTCACCACCGCATGCCCTCGGGGGCTTACACACGGCCCCTGCCTCTGCGCTCCTCCGGGCGTGCCCCAGGCGCCCATGCGGTGTCCTTGGGTGCGCCCTGCCGCCCTGGCTCGCCCCACGGGTTCCCCCGGGCGTGGTTCCCTAGTGCGCCATGCCTTGGGGTTGAACCCCCAAGGTGCCTTGGCTGGCCAATTATTTTGGAAAAGGTATGAATGAATCCTTTGTATAAAAACAAAGTACTCCATATAAAAGTTGCCAAACCAAGTGCCCTTCTTTCTTCTTCTCCATTTCTTCTCTTCTCCCACATTTCTATTCTTCTTCTTCATTAGAATTCCTCCATTCTTCTTAAACAAATAATCTTCACTTAGGAGGAAATTCCCGAAGGTTCTTCATCAACCGAGCTCTTGAATCACATAGATCTTCAATGTTCTTTATTGATCTAATCAGAGATCAAGTTGGATCTTCTTCATGTTCACATGCACTAAGTGATAGTGCATGGACTTCTTCAGCTCACTTCATCCATTTAGGAGATTGTGGATGGATCTTCTTCACCTCCTCATGCATTGTCAATACAATGCATGGTCTTCAAAAAATGTTGTGACTTTGTATCATCAGGATACAAGTTCTATGAACTTAAAGAGCAGCTCAGCAATCGTCAGATGTCCATAGAGAATGTTTCAAACATCATCTCCCATGTCACTTAGTGAATCTCCTAAGTGACATGCATCTTAGTACTATGGCCATTCTCTCTTCATCACCAACACCATCACAACCTTTGTCATTCACCTCTTGACAATTCTTGACATCCATTCATTCTAAGACAACAACATGTCTCATTGACAACAAATGCAACACAATGAACTTCAATCTCCCCCTTTGTATTTGTTGTCAATACACTTCTTCAGCACATATGAATGGGTCAACATGTGTGCCAATATTTTCTCCCCCTTATTGGCAATCAAATGCAAAGGTGTGGTGCGGTTCACTTTCAAAAATATCTTCCTCCCTTTGAAAAGTATTATCTTGAAAAACACTGAGAGAGGGATGATGTCACATGTTCACTTGAGCAATGAACCTTTAGTAAATCAGCTTTAAGTCTACTTGGGCTAATCCAGTGTAGAAAACAAGAGTGATATGACCAAGGAATTCAAAGCTGTCCACATTCACTATAACATGTGAGATCATGCTTTAGGGGTTTGAAATTTTTCAGATATAACAATGAATTGCTAAATCCTGCACATACTTCACAAATCTCATTAGAAAGTTCTGGTGCAAAGATAAAGCTCCCCCTTTCATCTACTTTTTCAAGATGATATTAATTTCAGAACATCATCTTCTTCAAATTTGCTCCCCCTCAAGGGGTGCACTCCATTTTGTCCAAACCATCATCCAGCTGAGAATGATCATCATCTTCAATTCCCTGCAATGTCAGCACATGTAAATACCAGAAGTATAAGGGAATAAGATGGAATCGCCTTGGTTCATCAATGTGAACAACATGGTTGAGAAGATTCTCTCAACCGAGATGCCCCATTTTCACCATTCTTCACACTTGCACATTTGATCTTCAATGATGTTTGTGCTGGTGTGGATCTCAACACATCTTCATGTGAAATCTTCTTCTTCCCTTTTGCCTTAGCAATTGCCAGAACTTTATCTTCAGCTTTTTGCAGATCTTTGGCAAGTTTCAACTGATGTGGCCATATGACAAGTAAATCATTTGGAAGAGTGTCCCCAGTTCTGGAAGTTCCACATGGTTCCTTTGATGCTGTCAAGCTACCTCTCTTAGGCAACTTTTTTTCAATCAATCCCTTCTGCTTCTTTTGGATTGATTGTCTGTTTGAGTTCAGTTGGCTTCTATTTATTTCCATTACTTGTTTGCAAAGATCCATGGTATGACCTTTCTTTCCACAGTAGAAGCATATTTTCTTGGTGGTCCTTCTAGATGACTCACCCTTCTTGGATTTAGACTCCAAGGACTTCCCTTCCTTTTTCAACATCTTATTGGGAGCTTTTTCAGCTTTCTTCTTCTTGCTTCCCAAGGATTCCTTTTTAGCCAGGTTCAGTGATCTTCTCTTCTTTTCATCTTTGGATACAGTTGGAGATTGACATGTATCATTTTGACCACTTCTGAAAACATCCCAGATGTTGTCAAGCAATCCAAATCTGTTAGCAGTAAACAGATGTCTCTGGACCTGTGGATGCTGCTTCTTTTCTTCTGGCTTGCTCCCCCTAGGCATGGGCTTCCTCTGTGCTTTGGCATTCAGTGGATTGTACCAACAATCCTTTTCACAATGCCCATACTTGTTACAACACCAACATTGACCCACAAATCTTGACCTCTTGTGTACTTCTGATTGCTGGGTACTTTTCTTGACAAGTTGTGTTGTTTCAGGAGAGCTCTCTTTCTTTATTGTCTTCATCCATACTTGTTTGGAAATATTATTCCATCCTGCACTTTTTGTGGAGACACAATTAGAAGCATTAGTACAAGATGGTATGGATGGTAACTTCTTTCTAGAAGATGTTTCACTATTATTAGAGGATGTCTTTCTCTTAGAATCATCCTACTCAAAGCTCACTTGAGTGGCAACATTTCTTCTTCCAGCTGTCTGGGAGGATTCAGCTTTGGGTGATTGCAGATTTTTCAATATCACCTCTAGTTCTAAGCATTTCATGTTAAGGGAGTTCTTCTCATCCTCAACAGTTCTTAGCTTTCCTTCCGAATTTTCTTTCAGCTGTTCTAACTGGTCTTCATGCACCTTCTTCATTTCTTGCAATGAATTGTCAAGCTCCTTCACCCTTTTTGCTTTGTCTTCAAGTTGAGCATCTTTGACAACCGTTGAAACTCTGTGTCTCTTTTCCAGTGCATGGAAAACATCTTTGATCATTATCAAAAATATTTCTTTCTCAGAAGAGCTCCTTTGCAATTCTTCACAGGTATCTTCATATCTTTCATTGCAAAGGGAAACAGTTTCATCTTTGGCATTCACCAGCCTTCTGAGAGTGTTGGTTATGCCAACCCTTTTAGCCAATTGATCTTCCATTGCATTGGCTTCTTCTTCTAACTGTGATTTTTCTTCATGAAGATCATGGATGCCTGTAGCTATACACTTTTCCACTTCCATGGGAACTGTCTTCTGAAGATATTTGAGTGCACTCTGAAGATAATTCATTGTTTCAACTTCATCACAACTAGGATAGGCTTTCTTCATCTTCTTGGCCTGTTTCTTCTTTCTATTTTTCTGAGTCTTGGCAGATATCTCCATTTGAGGCTGGTCACTCATTTCCTCAAATCTGCACTTCATAAAGACTCCCTTGGATCTTTTAGAGGTAACCTCCCTCTGATACTAATTGAAGTGCCCAGATCAGTGTGAATCACTGAGAGGGGGAGGGGGTGAATCAGTGATCCCTTAAAACTTTTTACTAATTGATTCTTTATCAATTAAACCTCTATGGCTGGTTAAAGCCTCGATCCACTCTTCTTGTATCTCTCACCTTTCCACGAATGATGCAGTAAATGTAAAGGCACTGGACACAAGGATTTACAAGGTTCGGCACCAAAGGCCTACCTCCTTGCCATGATCTCCCAGCATGGATTCTCCCATTATAATCTGTTAGTATTACAATGGTCGATACAGAGTCCCACTGTATCTCTCCTGAGTCCCACAGGAGGGTCTTTATACTGCGTACCACAGTGTTACCAGAGTCCCACTGGCCTGCTCCAGAATCCCACTAAAGACTTCTTCTCCCTGAGTCCCACAGGGTCTTCTCCTGGCTCCTCGAGTCACACGAGTAGCTCTTCTTCACTTTAAGTTCTTCAAGTAACTTCAGCAGCCTGGGATAAAGGATGCTGGCCTTGCTCGGTACCTCTGATCACTTGAGTTGATCAGGTCTTCTCGTCTTTCTCGGGCCTTATCACCTTCTTCTAAGGATGACCAGGCTTCTCTCCAATTACAGAATACTCATAAAATTGATGTCTTTAACTTCAGTCTGGTCCAGTCCCACAGCAAATCATCTTCATGCACTGAGTGCATGGCAACTCTTCAAGATCTTCAAGTCTTGGACTCCTCAGATGCACACCACTGATTTAGTACTGTTCACGTGTGCACGTGCATGCATGTAAGCATGCACTCCCCTCTTTCTCCTCTTGGTGCAATAAATCCTCAAAGGGTGTAGTCAGTTTAAGCACACACCTTCTCACTAAACTTCACACACTTTATCCAATTTGTTTACACCCTTAGAGTGCGTTCTACTTTAGTGTGGGCAACCTTCTTCTTCTCCTTCTTAGTGTGTACACACCACTTAGGCACACACTAAGGTTCGGCCTTCACTTGTTAAGCACACACAAATTCTTCACTTTGCACACACACTTGAATGAGTTCTTCTTTGTTGTGGCCTACACTTCATTTCTTGCACACACCCAAGGCTACGGCCTCTTTGTTAATTTTGCACACACAAGCCGTAGAGTCTTCACATTGCACACACAAGGCTATGCCTCGGGTCCTCTTCTCCACTTGGCACACACTTGGCCCGTAGGTGTTCTTGTCCACTTTGCACACACACAAATGTGGTGGCCACACTCCTTTTGCTTCAAACTTTCCCACGGCCTTCTTGTTCTTTTTCACTTAGCATGTACACACAAAATGTGTGATCTTCACATTGCACACAAGAGATGCAAGTCTCGGCCTTCACTTCTTCTTGCACACACAACCCGTAGGGTTTCTTACTCCACCGAAGCTCCTGCCTTCTTCTGTTTTTGCACACACAGCCTGAGTGTCCTCAAACGGAGCCGCGCAAGGGTCACTTGGATCCAAGGCTGATCGGGCACGCAAGTTCCTCCTTCCGCGGGGTGCACAAGTGCAACACCCGCGGGATCTTCCTCCTGTCGCGCAAGGGTGCGGGCAAGAGTCTCGAGCGCGCAAATATGCGGCTCGGCTCCTTCCTGTCGCGCAAGAGAGGCGCGCAGGGACCTTCTCTTTTCTTCTTTCGCGCAAGAGATGCGCAAAAGGAACCAAACGGAGCAAGGGGTGCTCCGGGATTCACTGCTGCGCAAGTGTGCGCGCAGGGCATCGACTTCGTGAGGCACATAGTGCTTCTCACGGGACTTCTTTCTTCAAAAACTCAGCAAACATTCTCGAGGGCTCGGCCTCATTTATATAGGCAGAGGAGAAGCGATTCTATCCGCGTGAAATAACTTCAAACTCCCGAGATCTTCGGATCTTCAAAAATATTTCGAAATCTTGTTTTTTATTCTCGGTTTCACGTGGGCTCCCTTTATTTTTGTTCCTCTACGTGCATGCGACTCATAACGCATGCACAGCCTTCGGTTTAGGCTCATCCCATGCAAAAACACCAACCACGTGGCCTCGGCAGCTTTGCTTGCCTCGGCCGAACTCGAAATCCTCCAAACATTGCATGCATGGTCATTTTTAGGCATGATCCTGTTCGTTATGGCCAGACGAGCACGAGGGTGGCTTCGGTTTACTCAGAGGTGGCCGGGAGCTCGAAAACCATCTTCGGGTTGCCTCTGGTTCGAGCGGAGCTCGCGGGAATGCGCGGGGAGGCCTCTGCCGAGCTCGGGGAAGAGGACGAGGCCGGGGCCGTCGGATCAGATCTTCAACGGCCTGGATTAGATCGCGACGCCGCGGATGGATCGTGCGGCACAGATCAAGCGCGCGATGAGACGGACGGCGGAGATTTGCTCCCAGGATTTTTTGCGCGTCCCACATCGAAGCCTTCCGCGGATTTTCCACGGTTTATCACCCTGGCGCTCCCATGAGCGGCCAGTTGAATCTCCTCCTCTCTCGGTGCCGCCCCGCACCGAGTTCTCCCTGCGGGCGCGCTCTGCGCCCACTCACTGCTCCTGCGGGCGCGCTCCTAGCGCCCACTATGCTCTCCGGGTGCGTGGGTTTCACCACCGCGTGCCCTCGGGGGCTTACACACGGCCCCTGCCTCTGCGCTCCTCCGGGCGTGCCCCAGGTGCCCATGCGGTGTCCTTGGGTGCGCCCTGCCGCCCTGGCTCGCCCCACGGGTTCCCCCGGGCATGGTGCCCTAGTGCGCCATGCCTTGGGGTTGAACCCCCAAGGTGCCTTGGCTGGCCAATTTTTTTGGAAAAGGAATGAATGAATCCTTTGTATAAAAACAAAGTACTCCATATAAAAGTTGCCAAACCAAGTGCCCTTCTTTCTTCTTCTCCATTTCTTCTCTTCTCCCACATTTCTATTCTTCTTCTTCATTAGAATTCCTCCATTCTTCTTAAACAAATAATCTTCACTTAGGAGGAAATTCCCGAAGGTTCTTCATCAACCGAGCTCTTGAATCACATAGATCTTCAATGTTCTTTATTGATCTAATCAGAGATCAAGTTGGATCTTCTTCATGTTCACATGCACTAAGTGATAGTGCATGGACTTATTCAGCTCACTTCATCCATTTAGGAGATTGTGGATGGATCTTCTTCACCTCCTCATGCATTGTCAATACAATGCATGGTCTTCAAACAATGTTGTGACTTTGTATCATCAGGATACAAGTTCTATGAACCTAAAGAGCAGCTCAGCAATCGTCAGATGTCCATAGAGAATGTTTCAAACATCATCTCCCATGTCACTTAGTGAATCTCCTAAGTGATATGCATCTTAGTACTATGGCCATTCTCTCTTCATCACCAACACCATCACAACCTTTGTCATTCACCTCTTGACAATTCTTGACATCCATTCATTCCAAGACAACAACATGTCTCATTGACAACAAATGCAACACAATGCACTTCAAATTTGATGACAAACCAAGCATTGAGATACATATTCAGCAACATCACTTTTCATGCCATCTCACTAGAAGTACTTCTTCATTTCCCTATACATTTTCATTCTTCCAGGGTGAATAGAGAATGACGAACTATGATCTTCTTCCAATATTTCCTTCATTAAATCTGGGATGGAAAGAACACAAACCCGATTCCTAAACCTATTTATTTGATCATAATCAATTCTTAATACGTGAACATTTCTCACCTTCTATTGTAACTCTACATCTTCATTATGTGCCTCTTTAATCTTGACATCTATAGATGGTTGAACATTCATCTGAGAAAGATAATATTTTTCCCGATCCATTATAATTATAAGATCTATCCTTTGTAAATCCATAAATATTGGATCTTTTTTAATCCTCATCATGGATAATCTAGCATGGTGTTTTGGACTTATTGCATCTGCCACCTTTATTTCTTTCCCAATGTTGTAATGAATTGAGCAGTCGTAATCCTCAATCAGCTCCAACCGTCTTTATGGCACATATTCAGATCCTTCTATGTGAAAATATACGTAAAACTTTTATGATCAGTATAAATATAACACCTTTCACCATAAAGATAATGCCTCCAAATATTTAATGAAAATATTACCACAGCTAACTCCAAATTTTGAGTTGGGTAATTTTGCTCATGGATTTTCAACTTTCGTGAGGAAAAATATATCACCATATCATTTTTCATGAGGACACACCCCATTCCCTTCATGGATGCATCATTGTAGATCAAAAACTTTTCTCCACTACAAGGAAGTGTGAGCACAGGTGCACTGGACAACCTTCTTTTTAACTCCTTGAAATTCTCTTCACACTCCTCCGTCCAAAAAAAAATGTAACTCTTTTTAGAGTCAAGCTGGTGAGTGGAATATATAATCCTGAAATATAATTTACAAAACATCGATAATATCCATCCAAACCAAGAAACATCGGATCTCAGTTACTGTTGTTGGTCTCAAACATCTTTCAATAACCTCTGTTTTTGCTGGATCCAAAGATATCCCCTCTTTTGATATTATGTGACCCAAAAATGAAAATTTTTATGCCGAAATTCACAATTAGTAAATTGGGCATAAAGGTTCTCTTTTCGTAGGTTGTATAATACAATTCTCAAGTGATCTTCATGTTCTTCCATTATCTTTGAATAGGAAAGAATATTGTCTATAAATACTACCAAATACTGATCAAGATAGTCTTTAAAGACTCTATTAATTAGATTCATGAGGATAGAAGGAGCATTAGAAAGACCAAATGGCATCACTATAAATTCATAGTGTCTATACCTTATACGTATAGTCTTCTTTGGTATATCATCCCTTTTTACACTTAATTGATGATAACTTGAACGAAGATCAATCTTGACTAATTGTTGAGCTCTGTGTAGTTGGTCAAATAAGAAATCAATTTGTGGGAGAGCATATTTGTTCTTTATACTTATCTTGTTATGTTCTCGATAATCATTGCAAAGCCTCATTGATCCATCATTCTTCTTAACAAACAGAACAGGTGCTCCCCATGGTGATGCATTGGGGATATTGAATCCTTTATCAATATTCTCTTGGAGTTTCATCTTCAATTCCTTCAACTAAATTGGGGAAATTCTATAATGTGACTTGGAAATGGGTTTAGCACTTGGTATGAGTTATACTGAAAACTCAACTTCATGATGTGGTTGAAGACCATGCAATTCTTCTAGAAATACATCAAAAAACTGCCGAACAATGGCTATATTATTAATCATGAGTTTATCTAAAACCATTTGAGAAAAATAAATATCATTTATTGGAATCAATACTCATAATATGGAAGAAATTTCCACTGGAAGGTTATATTCATCATTGCATCGATAGATGGTCGTTGATTGATCTGCAATATGAAATGTTACTTCCCCTCTTTGGAAATAGATATGAGCTCCATATAAGGAAAGCCAATCCATGCCATGAATGACATCAAATTCCACTATAGGAAGGATCAAAATATAAATAGGAAGCACTTTACCACAAACGTCAATTGGAGAAGAATTATAAAATTTTGATGCTACCATTGTGCCATTAGGAGTTGTCACATCCAACTCAATAGCTAATTGTTGAAGTAGTAGGAAGAAAAATTAGAATTTTTTTCATAAATAAAATAGTGGGTTGATCCAAAATCAAATAAAACGTTTTCTACTTTAGAGTGGATGGTTAGTGTACCATTCAAAACTTTGTTATCGTACTCCACACCGTCGATAGAAATTTCATGTGACATTCCTTTATCTTTGGCCTTAAGTGTGTGTTGACGTTGATCGACATCAAAAAAACCTTGGATTTAGGCACTGATTAGCAAAATGACCCATTTCTATGAACTTGTAAAATTGAAGTGTAGGATTTGCATTCTATGTAGCCTTCTATCTTTTCACATCAATAGACATATTTTTATCATCATTGTTGCATTCAAATGCCTGATGACCTTCTTTTCCACATTTGAAACATTTACTTGTCCCTTTAAGAAACTTTTCTCCATGTTTCTTACCACACATTGAGCATAAGGGAAAAATCATCTTCTTTTCATTGTGTTCTTTACATTTCCCTTTGAATTCAATTTTCCTCTTCTTATCATAACCAAATGACTGATGGGTTACTCTAATATCTATATCAACCTTGAGAGCACATTGAACAATTTCCTCATAACTATTGAAGTACCATATGTCTAATTCCATTCAATGACTTTGTTTTAAGACACTAAAGAATTGATCGATCTTACTCCCAGGTTGGATAATAATTTTGGAAGCATACCTTGTAGGTATAGTAAAATTTTCTTTGTAGGTACCAAATGATTCCTCGTCCTTTTTCTTTTGTTCAAGAAACTCCTTATCCATATTTTCTTGATGAATACGAGGGGTGTACTTATTGAAAAATATGTTCTTGAACTCGTCTCATTCGATGGACACATTTTCACCTCTTTGCCTCATATTATTGATTATATTTAACCATTGATCAGCTTCAACATCTAAACGATATACTGCAAAGATGAATTTATCATGTTTAGAAAATTGAAGAACGGAAAATATCTTTTCAGTGGTACTGATCCATTTTTCATCCACTACGGGATCAGTAGACCCACTGAATGAGGGGGGACACTACCTCATAAAGGATTCAATAGAATGTTGCTCATTCATTTGATCATTTGGAAGTCTTGCATGATTCATATCTTGATAAAGTTTTCTGAGCATGGCTACAATATTTTTCATTCAATCTCCCATAATGTTTTGTTCCTCAGGGGGAAAATCATTGCATTGCCCGTCGCATTCAACATTAACATGGTTCATCAGGTTCCATCCATGGACTAAAACCAATAAGAAGAGTGTGAGAAACAATAATAATAATAGGAAAAAAACATAATCAATAATAAAATTTCACACATTTGGCCTTATAATATCTTATTCATTGAAATTTCTCAAACACTTATACTATGTTATATGATTAGACATATCCTTAGAGTTCTTACTAAGGCTTTCAGATCCTAGTTTCCAAAGGTTGACTATACCTTTCCTATGATAACAACTAGAATGACCCATACATTACATACATTGTTTGTACATCATAATTGAAGCATATTTATTACAACATATAACAAAACCATGATAGGACTATATAGGTATAGTGTGATTAGAAACTAGAAAACATAAACAACTGGTTCATAAAGCATCTACATTGTCTCTCGTTTATTTCATCATATCTAGAGTCCCTTTTGGAATATCCTACTTAATATCCCTATTCCTGACCTGGGGAAAAACATACAAATGGGTGAGCTAAAATGCTCAGTAATGGTAAATAAAGGAGATATAAATCTTATCATATTCATAAGAACATAACATTTTGAAAAAAAATCCTGCCAAAGTGATCATAATATAATGACATGGGATAAATCATAGTAGTGAAATGTAATACCAATAATCATAACATAAAACATAAAACATTATTGCATACATACATAAAAATTGAAAATAATTTCATATTAGTCAAGACTCATTGACAAAACTATCATAGTGTACAATGACCATTTCTGATCTGAGTTCACTCCTCGTTCTAGCCCTGTATCACTAAACCAGATTAACATGCCATTCTAGCCATGTCTTTCTCATGATATATAAATCTTTACCCAATGCATTGGACGAGATACAGGTCCCACCCATCTCATAATGATACCATTCTTATGTGTGCCAAATAAATCATAAACCATATATCAAAGTATAACCCATGTAATAAAAATGGGATTCTTTAACATTATTCCATCATAACATAATATATATAACATAAAAGGACTTCATAAAAATAATTCCATCATAACATAAACAAATCAATGTAATAATAGGGATACAAACAGAACCATATATTATTTTAGATGGAAAATAATTTTTCTAAAACCAATGAACTCCATTTTTGAAGAAAATATCCTTTCTACATGAAAAACATTTTTTCCTTTCATAACATGTCATAAAATTTTAAACTAAAAGATGTTAATTAAAAATAATTTTTAAAACTTGTAAAGGTAGATTCATGGAAATAATGGTCTATGAAATCATAAAAATCCATTCATGCCGTATAAGTTAAAAAAACATTCTTCTCATACATTGGCAGGAAAAGTCAAAAGGAACCTCCTACTAAAAACGATAAAAGATTCTTATCATATCATTTACTAAAAACTCAAAAATTGGTAAAATTGAATTTATAAAATTTTAGTATTATATAAATAATATTACACATTGAGTAAATATGGATGTGGATGATAAATATGCCCCAGTAATTTCTGAAGTATAAACAATCTCAGATAAAAATGAGATTGTGAGATTTTCCTTAACCTTAGGTCCAATATGATTTGTACATATCTGAAACTCTTGTATAATGATTTAAATAATGTTATTAAATTATTATAGAATCATATTCATTGTTATGATATCATATATGGTCATATTCTTATCTTCTAATCAGTAATATTTCATTGCTACTTGTTATTCGGGTGTTCATTGCTGCATGTTTTGTCGAATAAATTATTATTCATCTTTTTAGGGAATAGATAACTCATTAACAGAATGTTATTAGTTTAATATATACCATATATATTCTTTAAATTCATTTATATAATCATTATTCAATGAAGATCATGTAGAATGAGTCACATCACAACGTGGAGATGGTATGTCGTACGTACGCACGAGTGATGATATTGTTCCCATAATTATATGAATGGAATTGGAGATGATGATATATTATATCAGAATTAGTATCATGTTATAATAATAATAAATAGTAATTGTTTACACCATTATACACATCCAAGTAAGTCTGTGGTGGAAAAACAGATTACACCACAGCGTGGAGACGATATTCCGTACGTATTCACACGTGGTGATTTCAATTTCCCTAGGATGGAGAGAAGGTGAAATAGGGTTGTTTCATTTCTATAATAACATATCAGTGTATTGGTGATACTATTGTTTTTACTTTATAATGAAACAATCAATTAAGAGGATGTAGAAGAAGAAATAAATGTGAAATAATCGGTAAAGGATATTACCTATTATTGGACGCGGCTCTTCTAAACCTCCTCTAAGGACCCCAAAGATGACCTCTGAAGAACACCAGAACCTCTATAATGTTTCTAGGAAATTGGATAAGGGAATTTGACAGGTTTTTTCATAGTTTTAAGGCTCAAAATGTTGTAAAGTGGAGAGGGAAGAGGTGCCATTTTATAAGGGAGCAGAAGGGCACCATAAAAAACATAAAATATAATTTTATAATAAAGTAATATTCATAATATAATGGATCTAAAGTGGATTATTTCGAATTTATGGTGGGGATGTGTCAAAAAAATCTCAACCAATAAGCTTTATTTAAGTTTAGGTTACAGTTTTAGCCTTATAATTTAGATTTAACAATAAGTTAAATAATTTAACATTTACCGTGTCTTCTTGTATTCTTATATTATATGATTAATAAACATACAATAAACTTAAAATTGAAACCCAATTGGTTCATTAATGTCATATATATTGTTATATAAGTCTTTTGGACGAACCATATATTTTTAAGAATATAATAACAATTAATAATACAATATTTATTTAAAATACACTTTTATATCAATTTTGACACAATTTGGTATTTTTTTTGTTAAATTAATAACATCATTATTACTCAGAAAAAAATTTATCTAACTAACCCTAATATGTTATATTAACATCTAAAATTATGTTAATTCAGAAAAAGTCTCAAATTACATTTATTTTGATATTTTATAATATTAATTATTTTAATATTTCATTAATAAGGTACTTACTGCATCATCTTTGTGTCATAACAAAATTTAATTATTTAATGTCTAAAAATTATAAATAAAATTCCATTCCATATGTAATATTTTCAACTTTCTAATGAGTATTAATAGTATAATATATTTTATGTATTACCCTATATTAAAACTTTTTTACTTAATAAACATTGATTTTAACTCTTTTAACTCTTCTTTAAATTAAATAATAATAAATTTCCTAATCTAATACATGTGGGCCTAAAGGGTCATAATTTATTCCAATGGTTGTTTTTTGTAGAATTAAACTTATCCAATAGAATTAGGACATGTTATTGGTTAATAATAATATTATTTTTACCCTTAATTAACCTATTTACTTTTAACCATGGTAAATAAAAATAAAAAGTTATTATTCACCAAAAATTATTTTTATCTTATTGAACCACATTTTACTTACTAATTTCAACTGTGTCTCTCATAGTTTTAAAATTACACTCATATAAGTAGTAAAATTATGTTTTATATAAAATTTCAAATTCTCCAATGATGTTGGTAAAATACGATCAAAAGTTCAATAAAATTTTTCTATGTCTAATATTATTATAAAATGAATCCAATGAATTACATTGAACTTATATAGTTATTATGTATCTATTTTGACCTAAAATAAACTTAAATAAAATAAATTATTATTTAAAAAAAAGTCAGTTTTAACCAATAACTTAGTGTTTTCACTATTCTTCAAAATTTGAATGTTTCCAGAAAAATACCAAAAATTCACCCTAAGCTAATTTAGATATTACAAATCCAAAAATGAAGTCCATTTTGAACGATAAAATTTATAAAATTTCAAAAAGTGGGGATTACTAATCATAATGACTTGTTTATATAATATTTTAATATCTTTTCCTTTTTTAGTCATTCTCAGTATTGGGTAAAACAAAAACTATTAAGGAAGGTTGCTCTTGCATGTAACGCAAAACAAGACAGTATTGTGTGTAGTGCAAGATTCCTTTGGTGTTTCATATACATAAAAACAGTAAATTTATCATTAAATCTCTGGGTGTTACACAAAATGTGTGCATTGAGAATTATATATATATTTACCATGTTTTCAATAAAGAGTCCTTGCTATAGATACTGTTTGATGGTCCATGTGGTTATGGTTTGGTAAATTCCAAATTAGATTATGAAATATTATGAAGGAAATAAAAATACCTATGAAATTATATATTGGGAAATTGACCACTGATTACATTGAATGAAGCCTATAAATTCATGTGTTATTTAATATAATTCATTGATTAGTTTTTCAGTAAATGTGAATGGTTTCCCTTTTAGGAGTTTAACAGTTCATAAATTCGTATCACTAACTTCCCATTTCATATTTCAGATGCTAGAAATATAGTGAAATGAGAAAACAACTGACATGAAAGGAAATTTTATAACTTCCCAAATGATATTTCTAAATAAATAAGGCTGTTATTAAATAAAATCATAAAACTTAATACTCAATTTACACATGTTTAAAATTGAATGATGAATCCTAGAAAAACCAACATTACCTAATGAAATATAATTTTAATATTGGGACCTTTACATGTAAACATATTCGATCATATTGTGGATCATATAATACCTTAATATAGGATATATATATATGAACTATGTTGAGGAGATATTCATTTTCCTTCAATATTGTAAATAAGAAAACGTATTGATGGATGTTTATCATTAGGATGAACAAGGTGACCAATGGTATACATTAAAATAAATATTAATGACTATGAAATAAATTGACTTGAGGGAATATAAATAATTTATTTAAAAAAGTTAAAATTATTTTCATCACACATACATATGTATAATTTATAGGTATTTTAGTATAATCAAGTAAAATTATGAAGAATCCATCAGGTCAAATGAGGTGAAATTTTCAAAACATTTACAATACACTTATTTATTTTTCATTTTACTTGAATAGAAATTAGGCATCATATTTAGTGGTACACGTTCTAATCTATGAAAATAATTATAAATTCAATAATTTGGCATCAATGATGATATCACCATATGTTGCCTCATTGTTGAAAAATCATCAGTGAATCTCAAGTTTCTAAAGGGTCTGGATAAAGGAAGCATAGATTTATGTTTAATTTTAGTATTGTTATGTTTAATTATCATAGTTTCAAGGAATTAAATCATCCCAATATTCAAGTTTGTGATAATATGAATCTATGAAATTTCTCAAATGGGAGAAGGAAATTTATTATGCTGGTGAAGGAAGGTAAGCATGATAGAATAATATAAATGGAGAAAAAAATGTGATATAATAATGGACATATCCAAATAACCCACATCATATTTTATAATGCTTCTACTATATGGAACAATTATAATATGTTTACCAACAAACAAGGTAAATGGTTTCCAAATATACATGGTGACAACAACTACAAACCCATTGAGATAAAGGGAAATGATATTCCATAAAACATTATTGGGAGGATCCTCAAAAAAGGGTGACTTGTATGTTTGTTATTAATTCAAGGATATGAACATATTGTTTGATAATGTTTCTAATAATTCCTTAATATAAAAAGAGATTAGCAGAAAAATTCAAACCCTGTAACAAAACAGGGATGTTGAGTTTTCATTGAAAATTGAATTTGGTGAAATTGTTATATACTAACTATATAACTTCACCTCTACCATTATCCAAAAGATAATTTTCTAATTTACCCATGTGATACTCCCTATTATAAAATTAAACATTATTATATTTTGGGATTAAATAATATTTTTTATAGAAAACATAAAATAATGATAAAAGGAAACCACCCTATGTATCATGAATCACCCTTTGTGTCCACACAAGTTTAAGGAGGATGATGGATCTGTTTTATAATAATCAACTCCAGAATGGATATTAAAACCTTATAAGAAATAATATATATCTCAATTGATGAGTAACAAATGAAAATATCCACATTTATTAAAATAACATTATAATGTAATATATTAATGTGTTCCTAGGATAATTTACAAGCCTTCCAATAATATGAATGGATATTATAAAATATCTACTTTGAAATTAATTTACATTCATTCATTGATTTTATTATAACAAATTCATATATTATGTTTCATTATGTGATTGACCATTTTTATCTTTCATTTCACACATCATCAGGTATTTTTGAATACATCTGTTATAAATAAGACCAATTTTTATTGAACAACATTATATTAATATTGAAATTGATACTTATAACATAAAAATTGGAATTGTAGGAATTTTTGAGATTATCTAAGTTGTGATAATATATTTTAAACGTTTTTATAAATTTCATTCTTCATATTTAATTATAAATGAAAAATAAAACTAATTTAATAAAAAGGATGAGTTGTTATGAAAAATTATTTTTTTGAACAAAAATTCAAATTATATTTATAAATTATGTAAATAAATATAGGTTAATCATTTTAATGTAGTTTATATTATATATATTCAATATAATATTTTTCAATTCATATAATAATTATTATAGGAATTACATAAGAGTAAATCCAATTTAAAGCAGTAGAAAATGTATTTTTTCTAAAATTTAGTTTTCCCCCTTTTAATAGAAGAATTATTTTAAAACTAAAATTTTATAATGTATTATATTATAAATGATGATTAATTTTTTTTATTTAAATTGGTAGATCATAATTTACATCAAGTTGTTATTTGGTATTGTTCTATGAATTATAACAATTTGATGATTAATGAAAAATGATGGATTTCAATTGGAATCAATTATTTTGTATAAATAATTGGTAGTGAAATATTATATTATTAATTTGTTTTAAATTATAAATTAATAAATTTTATATCATTTAATTCAATTTAGGTAATTTTAATCAATTTTAGATTAAAAATATATGTAAAAACATTTTGATCATATGAAATTTTTACTTAAAACCCCACATTCATAAACAATCTAGGTGAATATTTTTAAATTAAATTATTTAGTTTAGATGATAATAATAAGAAAAAATATAACAAATATTTGAATAAAAATCATTTATTATTGATATTAAGTTAAAAAAATTTATATAAAATACTTCTGAATGAAATTAAAATTATTTACCGCAATTATGGTATAAATTATTTTACTTATGTAGTAGACATTAATCACATATATCCCAAAGACATAGAAAATTTCCAAATACATATATTCATTCTATAATTATACCATATATAATTCTTTATAATTTATATTTTAATATTTCAGGCACATGTTAAATGGGAGATAAGCCAATAGGTTTTACTTTTTGTATTTTAAAAAATTACACTCCTCCATTGTAAAAAGAAAGTCACCCTCCCACTTTTTTGCACCTGTAATGACTTATTTAGAAACAAAACTATTACAAAATGAATTTTAACAATCTATAATATTATTCTATAAGATTCACTCTTTACATATTTCTGACCATGGATGTCCTTTGGTGAACACCAAAAGGATTTGACTGAAAAAGAGGAAATATTTTTCAATGTGAATTTCTGTTTAATATCATTATACACCCATTAAATTATTATTATACATAATTATATAAAAACCATAGTATAGTATTTATACTAATTTTTTTATTATTTTGTGTTTATTACCTACACATATACAATCCATCAAATGGGATGCCCAATTATTATTCTTTTGTACGACAGACTACCACCTCATGAGGTGATGTCATTTATTCTTACATTTCCACCTTTAAAGGTTGGTAATAAGTATCTAAATACTATTTTTATATAATATATATATGATATATGATATATTTATTGTTCATGAATTATTATATAACACATAACATCAAATTCATTAGAATAAGATAACATCGTTTGTGGATGTGTATACTAGTCCCTCCACAATGTGATGTGAATTAATCATGAATAAAATAGAATGTGATAAATATGGTTTTAGATAAAATATATTATAAAAAGAGAATATTTATTATATTAATGGAATCATTATAAAATTGTAATTATAATATACTATTTCTTTATAACATTTTCACACACTAAAAATGTGATGATGTTGTTCGTGGACATGTGGACATTCAACTCCTATTAGTGATGTGATTCCTCTGACATCATAATATTATTATTTATATGTATATATTTATAAGTAATATTTCATATATGATATATTTATAATTCATTAAATGTGAATTTTACTAACATTTTTTCATAATGGGAATTGAAAAATGGGAACCATACTTAAGCGTACATACAACATACTATATCAATTATTTCACTGTTTGTTGAATTATTTATAAATTTTTTGTAATTAATTATAAAAATAAAACATATATTTATAAATGATATTTATTTAAATATTTTTTTTATTAATATTCTTAAATAATGACCTCATTGACCATAGTCGACCAATTAAATAAATTTTTGATACATTATTCCAATATGATCAAAACATCTAACAAAAAACTAATTAATTAAGCAGTTATATAGAATTTTTTTTAATAGAAATAAAATTAATAATAAATATTTATAAGGTTACCAGTAAATTAATTAATAAACATGTGTATGTTATCTTGGAATATAGAAGTCAAACATGATGGTTCAGAATAAAGGTAAGAGATTTTTTTCTCAGTTTTTACATCTATGAGACAATTGTCATATTCGACACTTACATATATTTTGAGATGAATATAATATGCCTTTTAATTTATTATATAATTATTTATTTTTAACTCATGGTATGTTAATTGTTCAATTTATTATTTTTACATTTATGTTTTCTGATTCAGACGTTATAATAGTGGAAAAGGTATTTATAGTCTCACTTATATTTTTGTGATAAATATACTTTCTTAACCACTAGGTTATTTTCTATTGTTTATATAATTTAAAATGAGATGTTTTATTGTGAATCTAATTTATATAAAAAAAATTAATGTTTCAATTTTTTTATTATTTTATGGGGCCCATGTTTCAACAGTTACTTAAGTATTAATGCATTTTCTCATATCACTTTTATTTATTTGATATATATTTCACTTTAGCCACATAAATTTTTAGCCAAATTTACATAATTACCATGAATATATTTAATGATTATTAACTTTTAATTTGTGGGATTCTAAATATAAATTGGAATATTTTTATTTAATGTTGTTTACAGTTTCAATGATAACAATGATGTAGTGGAATTCCTTAAAATTTTTCATCATTTAGAAATTTGTTATGTTATACCACTATCATTGTTTATGAGGTGTATATACAAATACATTGAGATAATATATCGTTCATATTCTTATTATCATGATATAGTATGCTTCGTTAATTGTTCTTCAGTTATGGGTATTTGATTAACATTTGTGGTATGGGGAACATTATAATGTTTAATTATTTGTTTTCATAAATGATTTTAATACACATTTAATTGAATTTACATTCAATATATAAACAACCCTTCTTGTTACTTATGCTTCAATGGGAATATTTTGTAATAATTTTACCCTCATTCCTTCCTTGAATGGATTAATAATGTTTCAAAGATATATTTATGGAACCCATTTCATTTCACTTGGTTAATCATGTTTCTATGAGATTTTTATTAGATACATTTATTTTTCACGGTTTAATCAAGTTACAAAGAGATTTTTATAGATTTAATTTATTTTCCACAAGTTCAAGATGTTACAAAAATAATATTATAAAAGACATTAATTTTCCACAAATAAATCCAATAATAAATCTATTAATAGGGTTTTATTAGTGAGGTTATGAAAAAATGAATTATTTTTTTCCTCAAGAATATGTACAAGAACATATACTTTTCTTGGGACATTACATGATAATCCAATGGTTTATGGGTATTTATAAAATTATTTATTGGTGGTTCAATGAAATATAAAAACCCTGATCTTTATTACACACTTTTGAATTATTACATAAAATCTTCACTCGATACAACATATAACATCATTAGGTATAGTGTATTTGAGGATTAGGTATATTACATAACAACTTACATCATTAAATACACATATTTATTGAAAACATATTTTACATGATCACACACAGTTCGTCATACATAGCATTGCATTAGATAACCTGTGGACATGCATATGAAAAGGGTGAGCTATAAAGCCCATTAAGGGAATTAAAAAGGAATAAAATTAAAAATATAGTACATGATACGCAATGGGTATATCAATGGATCATAAAAGAAAAATGAACGTCAAACCATGATATATCCTTATTATCATAAAATGGAAATCTACAAACAACATTTAAAATGATATTAGTATGATATCAAGCTCATTGACCTTGGATAATGTGTAAAACCTCATTTCACATGAATTAGAATGAGTAAAACCTAATTTTACCTGATGTATCATAATACTAATATTTTCCTAACAAATTGGAGCGCAATTAGGCACACCCTTTTAATCATTTCATTTAATGTGTAAGTGTGCCACATGGATCAACAACATTGATTAATTAAGCACAACAATTTATTCCACGAATAGAAGATGTTGCAAACATAAATTTATGTCCTCAAAAAACATGTACATTTTCATAATGGTTAATACCCATGATAGGGAAATGGGTTTGGTATTCTCAAACATGATGATTTTGGCATGGAAAATGTTGGCGTATCTTCTGAAACATAATGGAATCCAATAGAAATTTTAGAATGGTTTAATCAGAGAAAAAGGGGTATCTCATAATTTGTACATGAAATCGACATTAAAAGGTTCGTGGAACATAATATCCCAACATATGTAATTTAATTTAGATTTATAATATAAAATAATTTCATGAATGTAATTGAGAAGAGAGAAATATTTTATGGAATTTTGGCGTGGTAATAAGTGTTCTTGGGAGGAATTAATGAGATAGAAAGGTGTATCTCATCTTTCAAACAAAAGTATGACAATATGGGGGAGGTGAAAAATCATACCCCAACAAATTTAATTGAAAAAAGGTTATAATAATATATATAATACTTGACAAAAATGAGGAAGGGAGAAATTCTCTTAAATTTATGTGTGATCATAATGGCTTGGGATGGCTTGAGAGAGACTTCTAGGGAGCATAAGGCACCTTGGTAGGGTTATATAAGGATTATTTCAGGGGTTGGTAGAGATCTAAATGGTATTACTAAAGAGTAATGGTAGATTGAGTGGGGTTATATTTTAAACAAGAGGGGATTCATTATTATTTAGTTTTTGGAAACCACATATCAATCTAATCAAAACCGCAAACCATTCCATTGGTTTTTACAATGTTTTATTCCAAAGGGCAGTGGAAGAAATTATTTTATACATAATTTTTATGAACATCTTAAAATATTAGTCTTGCATATATTTAGGTGAGTCACACTCTGAAGGAAATCATTTTAAAAGTTAAAATGTTTTATATGTCTTGGAGGGTCTACTAAAAAACCGTAAAAATAATGAAACTGATCTGAAATAACATTATTTAATTGAAAAATCATATATTTCCCAAAAACCCATTTTATAGAATTTTATTATATAACTTTTGAGCCATTTTAAAGTCAAAAACACATTGCATATTTAAATGATATTTAATTTTTACACAGAAATTTGATTGTCTGGAAAAATTATGACAAATTCACCATTGGATATTTTTTATATTCTGACCCCAAATATAATATTCATTTAATATAAATATTTGTTTAAATATGTGAATTTTTACTGTAAAAATAAAAAACATACATTTATTGAAGATAATTTTATTGTGAAAAAACATATTTATAAACTTAATAAAAAATACAGAAATATTCAAAAAAAATATAGGATATTTTATATTTAAAAATATAATTTAGTAATAATTTTTAACTAAAATATTCTTTAATTAAAAATCCATTAATTCATCATAAAGTATTTCTTAATTGAATATGAACTAAAAATACTATTTCTGATTTAGAAACTATTTACAAAGTAAAAATAATAAAATGATAGTATATTCTTTTTTCAATAAATAAATAATTCACATAATCACAGTGCTCAGGTCTTGTTAAATAACCCCATATAAAACTATCTAAAGACTTAAGAGTAAGGTGGGAGATGTTGAAAACCTCTTATGTTGGCTCATATAAAATCTCTTGGTGGGTAATGGTTATAAACATTCACTTCGCCCATATGCACTTCAGTTCAATATTAATGTGTTGAAGATCAGCCTGGTCATGGTCAAGGAAGAATCCCAGTGACCCACCTCCTTTCGGAGATCCTAAATTTGGGCTTCGTATGGTGGAATTCTATTGGATGAGGTCATCACATCCTTTATTTGAGTAAATTGGATTTGTTAAAGACAAATTTTTCTAATAATCATTTGAACACTGTTCAATAACTATATTTTTTACAGTAACTATTCTTAATGGTATTTTGAAATCCAGAAACTTTAATCCAAGGTAATGAAAATTTTATATAACAATTTTACATAATAAGAAATTTAAATAGATCAAGAATAATATTCATTAACAAATGTTTGGGTCTATAGAGTCTCCCCCCCCCCTTAAGAAATTTCTCCCTTAAAATTTTCATTTACCACAATAAAAAAGATAAGGGTAAATATGCTACATCACTTCCTTAAATTCCCATGTCGATTCTTCAAACATGTGGTTTCTCCAAAAAACCATGACATGGGGTATTGTCTTATTTCGTAGAACTGTTTGATTATGATATATGATCTTAGCTGACTCAAAATTAAATATGATTTAATTATCCAACAGTACCACCTATAGATTGAGTATATATAATGGGTTAGGTTTGTAATTATGAAGAGTGATACATGTAATACAACATGTACTTAAGATACGTCTAGTGTAATTTCTTTTCAATGTGACATTGCTTCAATGCGAACAAGGATCTCAAAGGGCCTATGTACCTTGGAAAAAAATTTACCTTCTTTAAAAATATCATAACACTCTTCGACAATGATATATAGAGGAATATAGTTTCCACCACATCAAACTGTAGGTCTCATCAATGATTATCAACATAGATCTCTTATCGACTCTGAGAAGCTTAAATTTTATTTTGGACGGTCTTACCCATCTCCTACATTTCATCGACCATTTCTGGACCTTGGAGTTTTCACTCCCCAACTTCATCCCAAGATGCGGGTGTCCGGGACCACAACCAGTATAGGGCATCATAAGGAGCCATTTAAATGCACTAGTAAAAACTCTTATTGTTAGAGAACTCAACCAGAGGATGATATTGATCCTATCCACCATTGAAGTCAATTGATCATCCTGTCAACATGTCTTCAATTTTTTGTATAGTTTAGTTAGATTGTCCATCAGTTTGAGGATGATAAACTATAATAATGTTCAACTTAGTATTCAGATCATGTTTTAGGCTCTTCCTAGATATATATGTGAATAGTTTATCTTGATTGGATATAATAGATAGTGGTATTACATTCTACCATACCACTTATCTGATATATATTTGTGTTATTTGATATAATGGAAAATCCTTCCAAATTACGTTGAATTGTGCAGTCTATGTAAGACAATCCACAAAAACATAGATAGTAATGTTTCCTTTGGATGTACTCAGAAGTCCGGTGACACAGTACATGGTGACGTTCTCCCATTTGTGTTTTGGTATGTGTAATGGTTCCATCATTCACTTAGAAATATACATCTCAACCGTGAGATGGAAACATACCAAGCACATTGATGAATACACAATGATCTTCTTTTTAAAGTTACCCCACCAAAAAAGATCTCGTATATCTGGATACATCTTTTTGTTTCATGGGTGAATGGAGAATATTGAACTATATTCATCTTCTAGAAATTCATTCTTTAATTATAGATTTTATGGAACATGTATTCTTTTCAAAAATCACAGAGTTACTTCTTCAGTAATATCGAACTCCGAGGATTTCCATTTTCGGATATATTCCACTTTCTTTTGAATGACCACATCATCATTTTGATAATTCTTTGACCTTCCCAAAAGTGACGGTTGAACAATCATTTGTGAAAGGATTGATGATGTTCCCTTATTTATTATTCCCATGTCAATCATTATCAAATATTTGAAAACATTATCCTTTTCAATTCACATCAATGATAAGATTATTGGGTCCCTTCTACTTAGAGTATTCGACCACGTGATTTTTCTCATGACCTATATTTATCGAGATGAGGGAAGGGTTAGAAAACTACTAGACGCTTTATTCTTCAAGTTGAAGGATATATAATCACCCAGAGTCCCACCTTCAATAGTCCTTGGAGTGGAGACTAGTACCAAGGGTATATAATCACCCATAATATGGAAGGCATTACCCTTCATTATTTTGGAGGATCGGGATATATGAGGGTAAAAAAACCCAAAAAACTCCATAAACTAAAGGAAATTGTAAGGAAAAAATCTATTCCTATATGAATGTTAAATGATAAACCCAATGAAGTATAAGAAAAAACTCCAAAGGGAATGTACCCAAAGAAAGAAAACATCTATAGGTATTGTCCTGATTTCTTAGCTTGTGCATTCCCATACGGTCCCTAAAGACCTCCTAGAATCCTGAAAGTATTATTATATACCTAGGGTGGGTTTATAGGTATACTTATTAGGGAATACCAAAATCAATCATGCACTGGTGGGGAGACGATTTAATACGCCATGAGGAAAGTAGAGATAACTAAAGCACCTAGAATGGAAAAAAATCCACCCAAAATCACGAAGTCACACTCTCCAAATAACACAAGTATGTTAACTAGTATTAATTGCACATTGATAATTGGGTACCCAGCATCACTTTCCCACTCATTATTGAGGAAATCCTACACGTCAGACCTCCCTGCCATTTTTACTGCAATCTCACAACCTCCCAAACAACAACCTTATAAGCCACCCCAAAAACACATCTTATCTGCAATCACCTATATCACCACAACCATACGTAACCATACCCGCAGAAACCTGGGCCTAAACAACAACCGTCACACATGAAGACACCTGACCCTCATCCAGAAGATACTTGTGAAACAATCTAGCCCACACAGACATGGGACAACCACCACAACATAACTTGATTGAAGAGTCTAGGGATAAAAATGGCCCTAAGGCCATTATAACCTTCTTGAAGAGTCTTGAGCTACTCAGAAGATGGATAATATTGTAGCTAATATCCAGCCACCCAATAGGATGTTTGAAAAACACCATACCCCATTAAATGGGGGTGTTTGGAATGAAGTGATCAACTTGGGTGGGGTGACAATAAGAAACAAAAATGTAAATTAATTTGTATAGGTAAACAATAACTCATACCAACACATGGGTTCCATAACCATCCCATACACCATCACCCTCGTTACTATTCATTCATACAATAGCACAACAACCACAACCGGAGCACCACTCATTCATGTAAAACAATTCCCCATCAAACCCATTCGTTTTATCATATTCAATGGACTCTATTTAAATAATTCTTCACTACTGGAAAACTAATAGGCATATCCATAATCCAAAGAAGGGAAAATAGCCATGATGTAATTTAATTATTCACACATGGTTCTCTTGTAATGTCACAACGACAAAAGTGATTCATGAGATCCCTTGATGTACTGGAACCAAAAAAGCCCCATCCTTCATCCCACAAGGCCTCATGTCCACAACCAACAACTCAATAACCAAGGATCCCATCCCCATCCACGTTGCCTCACATAGAATAAAGCAGAGCCACCCCACATATCACTCGAACCGAGGAAGGATGTTTATATAAATTTAACCACAAAATTCATTAAATTACTTCTTTATGTTTGGTTAATCGGGGTGATCACACAAGTATTATTAATCATTGGGAATCCATTTAATCAATCGTTTCTACATGCTAAAACATTATCGATTTTACATCAATTCGATCATTGGATTAACCAGAAAAATAGAGGATCGTTAGTTCATAAGGAATGACCACCAATTACCACGATTTTGGAGTTGAAAAATTCACATAAAATTCATTATATAAAAACAAAGGTAGAACACAACTACGATATCATAATTTCCACTACATCATTCTCCAAAGGTCCATTTATTTTATATGTTAAATTAGGTTTCATCTACATAATGAGGTAACATTATCGTAAGAACCCCACATGATACACCGTAAAGGGAGACGAATGAAAACCTCACTTGGATGATCAATGATTGATGTTTTCTTCTTTGTGAAAAGAAATTGGGATGACCGAATTGTAGGGTAGGAACTCCAAGGACTCCAATTGATAGTATGAATGGATCCAACATGGGTGAAAAATTAGAATTGGGATGAGGGACTCCAAATGATCAAAGGAAAGGAAAAGAGGGCAGCCATGAAGTAGAAAGTAACATCAAGCAATAAAAGGTGAGATCCAACAGTTACAAGATATGAACCCTTGGACAGATGAAAATGCGGGCTATGGTTTTACCATGCTATTAGATGGTTTCACATAAAGGAATAAATTTTTATTTAATAATTCAAATTGGAGAGGAGTCCATAACACTTGTGAGATAAATGATTTCATTTAAACAAATGAAAATGGGTAAAATCAACCCATTGTTTGGGTCCCTCGAGGTTCTCCCCACCCATGGAGATAAGAACATTATTCATGGTATTTAAAATGGCCTTTTCAACA
Organism: Viscum album; assembly: GCA_963277665.1. Lineage (NCBI taxonomy): Eukaryota > Viridiplantae > Streptophyta > Magnoliopsida > Santalales > Viscaceae > Viscum > Viscum album. The sequence goes on along the minus strand of OY728165.1, from coordinate 60,636,150 downwards.
TTAATTTGGTATTTAACATTAAAGGAGTCATAAGGGAAAACTGGGGAACATCACCCCCAATAAAACCATGTGTCACTGATAAGTGACACACTGATGGGTGACACCATGATGACACCCTGGCACCGACATCCCCGCACTCAAAACACACTGATGGGGTCTAAGGCATCCCAAATAGGAGAATTTGTCAAAGTAAAGCATCAGGAGGGTACGGTCCATTAAATTAGATACCCTCTCAAACTATTCTCATTCTCAATAATCAAAACTAAACCTGAAGAAACGAGACCGGTGCGAACAACCACCACAACAGATGCCTATCATGAAAAAATCACCCAAGAGTTGTTCGAAATATGGATCAAAACTCGCTCTCTAGGAACACCTCTCCATCATATATCTCCTAAACAGCTATGGATACACTGCCACTCCCCTCACCATGGTTACCACACAATCATTCAAAGGTCACACCGTCCAGTTATATGGATCATGATGTCCCCTCCTCTAGGTCAGGATATTATTCGCTTTTGGAGGCACTGACTTTCCCACAAGCGTTTAATCACATCCACATTAATTCATCAGGATTAGGGATCGGTTTATCCCCTCTCCATAGTGAGGACTCTTCATAATCATTCTCAGAACATAGGAAACATCCAATATCATAGCTAACAAGGACTCACACTAAATCACAAAAAAGTACAAAACAAAAGATAAGAAAACTGAAAATAGCTCTGGGTATAAGACGCGAAAATATGCCTCCCATTCCTAGGTACTCTCCTCAAGTCTACCATATCTCCATAACACACGATCCAAGGGAATGGTTCATCCATGAAGCACATTTTCCCTAAGATCCTTGATCCTTACTGGTCTTTCTATGAATGTCATGACTTCCATGATATCCATCTTTCACAGTTCAAGGATGTTCGAATCATCATGTTGATACTGACAGAGCTGAGACACATGGATGATGTTGTGCACTCTCTATAGCAGAGGTGGAAGTCCCAACAGATAAGCCACTTCTTCGACATGCCAAATCTCCTCCAAAGGTCAGATTAAGCTATGAGAAATCTATCATCCCATGCCGAAACTCTGTTGCCCACATCGAGGGGAGACAGACATAATCACATGGTCCCAGACCTCAAAAGCCAAGGTCATCCTCATATGATTAGCATATTACTTATACCGACAATGGGCTGCCTTTATCCTCTAATGGACAAGCTGATCCTTCTCCATTGTGATATGCACAACCTTTGATCCATGAACACCTACCTCCCCATCCTCGGTCGAGCACAAGGGCACACGACATAGGCTCACATAAAAGTATTCAAATGGTTTTGTTCTAATAGAATAGTGATAGCTATTATAGTAGGAAAACTATAATAATGGAAAATATCATTCCAATGATCCCAAAGTCAAAAACACAAGCTAGAAGCATATACTCAAATTTTTGGATGGTTCTCTATATATTCCCATCTGTCTCAGTGTAAAAAGTAGTGCTAGGGCATTTTTGGGAGCCAGAAGCATGCTGCAATCCTCTCAAGACTCCTTAGGTAAACTAGACATCCTTATCCGAGATTATGGACCTCGTAACTCCAAAAACCCAAACCACCTCATTCATGTATCTTTGGGCTAATGCATCCGCAACACTAGACTCCTTGGTATCTAGGTTGTAATGTGATTTTGTTAGAATTTCTTCCAACACACAGATAGTTTCTCATCCTCCTTGTACCCTGAGCAGTCTTATGTGATAATCCATAGAGAGGTAATCCCAGTTCCACTCGGGTTCTTCTAAAGGCTGCAATAGTCCTCCTGGGACATGGTTTTCAACCTTCAATTCCTGACACACTAGGCACCTTGTCACAAGCTCATCCACTGCCCGTTTCACCACGGGCCACCAAAAACAATTTCCTCAACCCTGAGTACATACCATACACTTTTTGGTGTACCACTATGATTGATTTATGAAACACATGAAGAACTCCCTCATGCATCATCTATTAAACAAAAAACATCCCTCGGAAAAGCATCTGATTCCGCCCATCCCTCGACCTCCCTTCTGGAGGATTGCCTTCGTCAACCCGATGGCGAATCACGTCACTCTCTATGTCACCCCAATGAGACTCCTCCACCACCCAAAATAGAGAGGACTGCACTGTGATCTGAAACAGACAACCTCTACCACCATTCATCCTTTCATCAAGTTGTATGAAAACCAACTCCTCTATTTCCTTCCAAGCAACCATAGATTCCGGAATTTCATCCCTCTATGATATCCTTGTCATGGAATCAGACAAAATGTTCCCCATACATTTATTGTAATAGATCACAATTTTTTAGTCCTAATGAATCTCCACCCACCTTGGTTGTAACTAGTTCAGGTACCGCTGGGTAATTATATGCCCCAAACTCTTGTGATACGTGAAGACCACAAAGTGCTCCCTGATGAGGTAAGACACCCCCAACTTCAATGCGAAAACTACTATTGTAATCTCTAGGTCATTGGTGGAATAGTTATACTCATGAGGACATAACTACCTGGACCCGTAAGAGATTACTCCCCACTACTACATTATCACACACACCAAGACAAGTCCAAAACCATCAGAAAATACCTCAATAAACCCCACTCCCACTAGAAACCTGAGCACTGACCAACCGTTCCATTAGATACATGAATGTTTCCCAACACTTCTCACTCCACACAAAGTCCTGGACCTTTCTAGTCAAAACTGTCAAATGAGTTGGAGCTAGAGATAGGTCGGGTACGAACCTCAGATAATATCCTTCCAGAACCAAGAATCTATGAGCCTCCGTCACATCCGTGGGTGTTTTTATAAGAAACAACCGCTTCATTTTGACGGATCAACTAATACGCCTTGCTGAGACACCATGTGTCTCTAAATGTGAACTTTTTATGTCAAGAACTTGAAAATGGACAACATATCATAGAGATGGTCATGTGGAAGGATCTACAAGACCATCATGTGGAGCATAGTATGTTCCACATCGGATATTGAGTAGATAAAAACTAAATTGTTGAAAAAAATGATGAACCAGTATAGAAACTCATTGGAAACAGATTTTTTGTGCCCTAGGAACACAGTAGGTGCGTTTGTTACCCTGAACGGCTTGACTACGAACTCAAAGTCCCCTTACCTACACCTGAAAGCAGCCTTGGGGATATCAATATATTTAAACCTTATCTAGTGATACCCAGGACACAGATAAATCATAGAGAACCAACATTCTCCCCTCAGCTGGTAAAATATATCATGAATCCTCGAGAGAGGGTAATGGTTCTTGACCATTACCTAATTTAGTCTCTGGTTGTCTATTCATAGACTAGGACCACCATATGCCTTCTTCAAGAACTAGACCAGAGCATCCCATGGAAATACGATGGGTTAGAAAAAACCATCCTACTTCATATCTTCAATTTAAATCCACAACTCCCACAACTCAGAAGGCTCCATACGATAAGATCCATCGAAATCTGATGACTATTGGGATTTAAGTCTATCCCACACTCAACGTCACATTGAGGGGGTAGAGTCACAAAATCCTCGGGAAAAAACTCCATGAAATCTTCTAAATCTCCCGAAACATCCATCATCATGGTATCCACAAATTATGAAGAAAACTCAGTCAGCATAGTAAGAAAAGTCTCCAAACTCCATCACCCCACCTAGAAACACTTCTCGCTAACAAAATCCCGATTCTATCCATCCTCGTCAAAGAAAATGACTCTTCTCTAGAAGATGTCGATAACATTGTGCACAGAAAATAGCAGTTCTATGCCTAGGATGACATCATATGGACACATTTGCAGCAAAAGTAGATCCCCACTAGAATGATGTGTCCCCAACATCAGTCTTCGTAACTGACAAAAATGAGACAAGATGGTCTGACCTCTCACTGGCGTAACCAAAACTACGAGCACAAAAAGTTTTTCTGCATCTAGACCCATTGCATGGCCTAGACTAGGTTGAACAAAGGAGTGTGAACCTCCTAAATCAAACAAGGCTCGCAAAAGAGTGTTAAACAAGTTGATCGTACCTCAAATGACCTTTGGACTCACTGTAAATGCTACCTAAGTGGCGTACAACTGCCCATACCCATCTCCAATGCCCCTCAATAGTCAGCCTCACCCCCAACCATGTACTGGTCGAGGTCATTGAGGGGTGCCATGTGGTTTTCCTCCTCCTGCATCTTCTGCTCTCAAAGAAGACGGAGCTCATTGTTCCTACTGCTCCCACAGAATGGGCCTAACTAGAAAATTCTACTGTAGAGGTGGGCACTATACCGACACACCCCCACTATATGGCACACGTCATGGGTACTGATTCCTAATGTTCCTACCACTTCAACAAATCAATAATCTCGGTCATGGGCCCGCAATGATGAGGTGAGGACTGGGAGATCAAAACTGGAACTTCTTGGGCCTACTTCCCACTGGGTGAAACTTGGAAGGCACAGATGCTGGAGGCATGTTGTGGATGTCCTTCACCATTGATGAGGCCAACTCGCTTCCATCTTGCGTTACACCTCCTGGCATGTGCTTCCTCCCCACCACTTGAGCAATCTTCTAAACCTCTATTTTCATTTGTGTAGTGAAGGGAGTAACAACATATTGAAGAAATGACCATAGTGTTTCCTATAAACATATCTTTGGATACTCCTCATCAAGAAAAAGGCTCATAGAAAATTGAAGGACATCCTTGAACATGATCCCCATCTCCCTAACTGACATATTTCCCTACTTAAGGGAGAGTAGCGACTGCCTCTTCTCAACCATCATCGTGGAATATCGGAATTCCACATGGAATTACCTCTCTATGTCATTACATGAAATCTATCATTCCATCCACACTCCGAGGTAGAGCCTCTACTACTAACTTGTTTCTCCCCTCATCTGACTGAATGCCAATAGAACCCAGTACTCAGCTAGAGCCCATATCAAGCATAAAGCATTCACCAACCCCTAAAGTCTGATTTCAGTCTCCATGTCTGAGATGCTACCATCGTACATCATGAGGGTCTACCGCTGAATTTCACGAAGTATCTTCTACTAGTGGTCGTCCTCCTCCTCTCTATCATCCCTCTATTGATTATAATGATTAGACACATGGGCCTCGATCACCCACACTACTCATAGTCATTGTTCCGGCGTCATAGCTGCAAGTTAACAAGGAATGCCTAAACCCGAGTAATGTAGAGGATATCTTTTAAATTTTTCATAAACATGTTATTTATTTAAATAACAAGAGAATTCAGAAAAAACAAGACCACAATTCATGATGATGCATGTATGTTTCATAGGGTTCCTTCCCTGAAATATGTGTATCCTCAATTGGTCGTTCCGTAGGTCCAGAGTTATTGCATCTGATCATGGGGGGGGGGGGGCGATGCTAAAATCCAATGTCATTTACATCCTTCCAATGCATATTTCATGGACTATGATTATTAAATACTATTTCCCAATCATCATATCCAATACTTACAATCCCTAACCCTGAGCTCCATCCTATCTCTCAACCATTGTATCTGATACCATTTTATCATGACCTACCATCACCAAGATAAGGGAAGGGGTAGAAATTTGGTAGAGCCTTCCTTCCCCAATATGAAAGATATATAATGACCCCCCGAGTCTATCCTTTAATAGGCCCCTTAGTGGTGACTAGCACCAAGGGTATATAATCACTTATCATATGTAAGGCATTAACCTTTTTATTTAGTAGTATCACGAGACACAATGGTAAAAAAACCCAAAATACTCCAAACATAATGGTAAATGTAAATCCAAAACCCATTCCCATATTCATGTATGAAGATAAACCCAAAAAAATAATAGAAAAAATCCAATGGGAATGTACTAGAAGAATGAAAATAGCCACTAGAATTGTCATAATTTTCAATCTAGTATGGTTCCACATGGTCCCTAAAGTCCTCCTTAAAACCTGAAATCTGTTTTATATATGTTGCATGAGTATAAAGGTAGACTGATTATGGAAAACCAAAACCTCTCATACACAAGTGGGGAGACAATCTAATGCATTGTGAGAAAATTAGGAATAAAAAATATCTATCAAGGAAAACTATCCACCGAGCATCACCATGGAAAACTCCCCAAATAACTCATATCAGGTAAGTTATAGTAATAGCACATCAATATTTGGGTACCCTGCACCACTTTCCCACTGGTCCTCAAAGACATCCTATGCATTAGACTTCTCCCGCCATTTTCCCAATAGTCCCATCGTCACCCCAAAAAAAAAATATGGGAAACCACTACCATGTATCATGCCTGCAGACACCGGGGCCACCACCACCATATATAACCTCGCCCGCAGACATGTGATATAGAACAACTATCTTAACGTCTGAAGACACCAGGTCCTCATCCCAAAGACACTAGGGAAATAAACTGGCCCCCAAACATATTGTCCAACCACTGCAACATACCCTTACTGAAGAGTATTAGGATAAAAATGGACCTCAGGCCGTCACAACCTACTCGATGAGTATTGGGATACTCATGATAGAGATCAGAACAGAACTAATATCCATCAACCCAATTGGATGTTGGAAGAACAACCTATCACATGAAATGGGGGTTCGAGAATGAAGTAGTCAACTTGGGTGGGGTGTGAATTTAAAACACAAAAGTAAATTTATATGTATTGGTAAACAATTACTCATTCCAACCTAAGAGTTATAAAACCATCTCATACCAAAACACCCTCATTTCTATTAACCCATACAAAATCACAACAGCCACAAACAGAACAAAACTCATACTTAGTAATCAATTCACAATTATACCCACTATTTTTATCATATTCAAGTGATTAAATATAAATAATAATTCACTACCAATATACTAAAAGGAATTTCCACAGTCCTTTTAATAGAAAATAGCTAAGTAGTAATTTAAGTATTCACACATTGTCCTCATGTAATGTCACAATAATAAACGGATATGTGAGATCCCTCAAAGTACTAGAACCTAACCAAGCCCCATCGTATAGCACACTGGGCCTCTGTTCCACAACCAGAAAATCAAAAACAGGGTATCTCATCCCCATCCACGTCTTCCCACATCAAATCTTGTAGAACCACCACACATATCACCATAATAGAGCAATTATGTTTCTTTTCCGATTTTACAACACTTTTCATTAATTTCATTCTTTCTATATGGTTAACGAGGGTGATTGCAGAAGGATAATTGTTCATTGGCCATCCACTTAATGAACCGAGTATTCATGAATAACCATCGTCCATTTTACAACAATTAAATAATATGATTAACCATAAAAAATAAGATAATTAGTGAACAATTATGGACTTGAAACTTTGACAATTTTCAGTGGAACAAATCCCATACAATTCATAATATAATAACAAATGTATAATGAAGAAACAATATCATCATTCCCAAACCTTCATTATTTTAAGGTATATTTATTATCATTGTTAAATCTAGTTTCATCAAAATCATTGGAGTATATTATCATAACCACCATGCATGATACACATTAAAGAAAGACAAAGGAAAACCTTACTTGGATGATCAACGATTGATATTTTTTTCCTCAAACCAGGATATAGGGATGTGTTAATTGTAGGGGAGGAACTCCAAGCACTCCAAGAGTAGGAAGGAAAGGCCCAAAAATAGGTGAAAAACATGCCTCAGGAAGAGGGACTCCAAACACACCATGTAAATTAAAAGAGACTAGCCAAGAAAGAGAAAGAAAAATTGTGTGCTAAAAGGTGAGATACATAATTTAATGGATATGAAACCATGAACGACATTAAATGAGGATCGGGGTTTCACCACATGTTAGATGGTTACAAACAATGGAATAATTTTTTTATTAATTATCATTGGAGAGGTGAACATAACATCTTTGGGTTAAAGGATTTAATTTACACAGAGGAAAATGTGTAAGTGTGACACATAGTTTGGGTTCGTTGAGGGCCGCCACACTCATGGGGATTAGATCATCAGTTACATCAATTAATATGGCCGCATACTACATTAATGTTGTATTACACCTTATATGAGTAATTACAGTAAACTTGGGGAAAGAAACCCCCAATAACCCCCATGGCACTGATTGCTAACCCACATCTCTTTGATTGATGAAACCCTACCATGAACATTGTCACCCTCACGACACACTCAGGGGGACCAGTGTGCCCCACACACTAGAATTTGTAAATGTAATGGAATAAGAGGGTCTGAGACAATACATTTTCCTTCCCATGGCGGTAATGGATTGAGCAGTCCTAGTCAATGATCAGCTCTATCCATCCTCATTGGTGAATATTCAACTTAATCTATGTGAATATATAGTTCACTCTTTTGTGATAATTTTATATTTCACAAATCTCCCTAAAGAGGTAATGTCCCCAAATTTTTTATAAAATGATTACTACAGCCAACTCTAGATCATGTTTTGAATATTTTTTCTCATGAATATTCAATTTACATGATGCTTATGCAACTAATTTTTAATTTTTCACCAAAAAACATCCCAGTACCTTCTTCTGATAATCACTAAATACCACAAAATTGTCACCACTTGTTGGTAGTGTTAGCACGAGCATTGTGATAAGCCACCATTTCAACTGCATGAATATCTCATCACATTAATTTCTCCAATAATACTTTAATTCCTTTTGAGTTAGCATGGTATGAGGGAAGTAAAATCGTGAGATATTTCACACAAATTGGCGATAATAACTATATATGTCTAGGATTATATGGATATAAATTACCAATGTTGGCCTTAGCCATCACTCAATTTTAGCTTACTTGGAGGGATTCATTGATATCTCCTTACATTGATGATACTAACCAGGAATGGGACATCCTTCAATGATAACTCCCCCTTGGTGTACAATTCTAAGGATTCTCTATTCGAATGGCCTTTAGCATAGTGCTGAGATACTCCTCATGCCCCACCTAGGATTTAGAGTATATTAGAATATTGTCTACAAATACTACCAAAAATTTGTCGAGGTAATATGTAATGTTTCTATTCATCAAGTCTATGAATATTTATGGAGCATTAGTGAGTTTAAAAGATATTACTATGAATTCATAGTGCTCGTATCTTGTACCAAAAGAAATATTGTGGATAACCTCCTACTTCACCCTTACATGATAATATCCTGACTTTAGATCCACATTGTAGAATTATTGTGTGCCACATATCAAATTGAAAAATCCTACAATTTGTAGTGTAGGATCCATGTTTTTTATTGTGATTGGGTTGATCTCATGCTAATCGATGAAAATACCCATTGACAAATCCTTATTCTTGATGAGGAGGACTACTGCACCCCATGGTGAAGCATTAGGGTGTATAAAACCTTTATCCAGATTATCCTATAGTTTTTTCTGCAGCTCCTCATGATCCAAAACTACCATTCTTTAAAATTTCATGGATATTAAAAACACCCAAGGTATATGAATAATTGATAATTAAACATCTCTTCTAGGAGGAAGACCAGAAAATTTCTTGGGAAATAGTTCATTGAATTCCCTCACAATAGGAATGTATTCAAGGATGGTTGCATCCATAGACTCAATCATCTGAGCATGTTATGTGTGCTCATGGGGTACTAATATCTATGTTTCAGATGATGGTGCTAAAGGAGATTCATCTTCCTCCTTGCACATGTACAGAATCGAGGGTCAATTTACCATGTGGAGAGTGATTCCACTCCCACAAAAAATTTTGATGGCTCTTTAAAAAAACAATTCTTGCCAAGAATTTCATAAAATCCCACTATATGGAGTAGGATTAGGATCGTTGGGAAGCTCAATCCACAAATTATGATAGGGGGAGTTATATTCATGTGATGAGATGATTTCCCCATCTATCTTTCTCACCGATATCTATAAATCAATGATTTTTGGTGGCGTTGGAATTGTTCATCTAAAATATCAGGATTTTAAATAATGGATAAAATTAGACTAAAAAATGCATTCACTATAATTGAATGAATAACTAGAATATATGTCACACATCACTCTCAAGATTCACATCAGGGGTTGTTATGGAAAACCACTCCTTTGGTGCTTTGGAAGTTGTTGGTTGCCTCCTAAAACCCTTAGCATAGGGAGCTCATTTTCAAAGTTCCCTAGTTCTTTATAGTTGAAGCAATTAACAATACATTGTGGGTTGAATGGAGAATTCTTATCCGCTGTTACAGAAACATGTTTTTCTTGTTGGCAGTTAACAGCTAGGTCATATTTTCTTTCACAACAGATGCATTTCCTTATCTCCATCGAGAAATTTCTGGCTCGCTTCTTGCTACAGCTTTGGAAGGCAGGATTTTGGAATATCATAGTACCGCTGGATTTATCCATCAAACCACTGGAATTTATTTCCACATTATGCTTATTATCCCCATGATTCCCCTAAGATTAACCGATCTCCATTTTGACTTTGTGGTGGCATCATAAAATATCCTCGTAGATCTCGAATTCATGGGTCAATGGGTCTCTTCTTAGTTTATTTTTTATCCCAATGAATAAGCGGTTTTCCTAGAATTCACGTGTGAGAAAAAATCTAGAGGAAAATCATACATGCTTGGAGAATTTTTCTCTTCTGCTCTGAGGGATTTTTTGTCTTTTTTCTTGTGGGAATGGAAGACCCTTTCCATCTTAATTCGGAGGGTGAAGGGAAAATATTTAACAAAAAATATTCTCCATAAATAATTCCATTCAAATGCCTTGATCTCCTCTTCATCCTTCATATTTTTTATCAATGACCACCATTGATCAGATTCACCCTCCAAGCAATAAACCCCCTGAAGAACCATCTTTTTTTAGAACATTTAATGATGGATAATATATTATCAATGGAGTTGATCCATTTTTTGGTAATTAAGGGATCCTATGATCCATTAAAATTATGATTCCATTATCTCATGAATCACTCTATCATAGAATTTTTATTCTTAGGGGGGTTGAACATTCATCTGAAACCATGTTTCAATTTAAAATATGTGTTAACTGAGAGTGTATCATGATAATGTTCATGATTCCCGCTCCCATTAGATATTGCATCTCATTAGAACAATCATCAAATTGATTATTATATCGGTTGTTATCTTGAGTCCCCTTATTACAAGCAATTGGCTGGAATAAAAGGAATGTTAGGTGTAACAAAAAAAGGATAATCCAAACACAAAAATGAATGACTTATAAATTAATTTTATTTCCTTTACTTCTGAATTTATAGGCATCAATCTATGTTATCCATGATCTACTTATTAACATATATTCTTAGAGGCATTTTTTTATTCCCTTAATAATATTTAATATTAATCTTATGAATTTACCAATGCATATCCAATATGAGTGTCAAAACCAATAGTGCAGCAAGGCCCGTTAAATTGCACCATTTCTCATTCGAGTCTAGATCAAAGTGGGTTTTTTGGGTTTTACCCTTAGATACATATGTTCCAGAGCCGCCTCTCCCAGATCATATCCGTACATGGATTAATTTTCATGATAAATCACTTACTCAATACAATCCAAAATTTAGGGATATTTTTATTATACTTAGTCTAACCTCTATGACATTCAATAGGGGTATCTAATCATATCCACAAAATGACTAAACTTATACCCTAATAGAAACTATAACAACCATACCCTTTATTACAAACATAAATATGATTTGATACATAAACTCTTCACATGATACAACATAGAGGATCAAGAGGAAAACTGTATTTAGTAATTAAGAACATTAAATAACAACATAAAACATTAAATACACAACATTATTGAAAACATATATTATAAGACCACACAAATTCCTTCATACTAAGAAATGCATGGGATAACATCATAACATTCATAAGAAAAGCATGATCTATAAAGCCTGGTAATGGAGTAAACAAGGCATCACATGATTAATACAATACATGTTTAGAAATAGGTATATCAATTGGTAATAAGAGAAACGTGAACATAAAACCATGATATAGAATGATTATCATAACATGGAAATTTGGAACCATCATTTAACACGATATTCACATGAGCCAAGGAACATTGAACATGGATCATTACTAAACCCTCATTGAACATGAATGGGCATGAGTAAACCCTCCCTGTACTTGACATGTCATGAACTATCATTACCCAATTCATTGGAGTGCTATCTGGACAAGCCTTTGTTGATAATTTCTTTACATGCATAAGTGCACCACATTGATCATACAACATTGATTCATAAAACATCATAATTTATTCCACAAATAAGATATGTGGAATACATAAATGTAATTCCAAGATCAAATATTTCATGAGAATACTGTTGAATACCCTTGATAGATAAATGGGTTTGGTATTCCATTATATGATGAATTTCGCATGAGAAATATTTTTGTAACTCTGCCAGCAGAATGTCATCCAATCGAAATCATAAAATCGATTGATGAGAGGGAAATTGTTATATAATCATTTTTTAATGGAATAGACAGATAGGGGTTATGTTACATAATATAACAACATATGAAATTTTCTTTATATGTATAATATAAATGAATTTCATGAATTAAAATGAGGAGAGAAAAATCCCTTATGGAATTTAGGCATGGTACATGTGTACTTGAGAGGTATTAATGAGAAATAAATATGTATATTATCATTAAAAAATAACAATATCTATGTGGGGGAGGTTAAAAATAATACCCCAGAATTTTTTATTGAAAACAAAGAGGTATAAAAATATAAATAATTTTTGACATAAATGAGAAATGATGAAATCCCTTACATAGAAGCGTGATCCTAAAGCCTTTGGAGAGGCTTGAGAGTGTCTTCTTGTGGGATCAGGTCGCCTTGGGAGGATTATAGAGAGATTATTTTTGGGGTTTTTCCAACTCAATATGTTTGTAGTGAATATTAATTGGATATTGATTGGTATTATATTGGAAAAGAGAGTGAATTATTTAATATATTGGTTTTGGCAATCAAACATTAATATAATAAATATCCCTAACAATCCCATGGTTTTTACCAATTATTTCTACCATAAGGGAGTGGGAAAAATTATTTTATATGGGAAATGGATAAATATCTTTAAATATTTGTCTTTATCATGTAGAGGGGAGTCAAACTCTCATGGAAATCATTTTAAAAGATAAAATGATTTATAAGTCATGGATGGTCCACTAAGTCACCATAAATTCTATCAAAATTATATAAAATCACATTATTTTAAAATAATACCATATATTTTCCAATAATACTTTTTAATTAATTTTATTACATCACTATTGGGCCATTATGATGTCATAAAACACATTATATATTTAAATAATATTTTATTTTTTCCCAGAAATTCGACTGTCTAAGAAAATATGAAAAATTCACATTTAAATAATTTTGATGTCCTGATTCCCAAAATAGTATTAAATTTATTTAAATTATTTTATAAATATTTAAATTTTTAATTATAAAATAAAAACTAACATTTATCGAAAATTCCTAGATTTTGAAAAAAAACAGCTTTCAAACAATAATAGAAATTAAACATTTATTCAAAAAAATTACATGGTTCTTTATATATAATAAAATTTAATTTATTAATTATATTTTATTAAAATATTATATTAATTAAAAATCTTTTTATTCATCAAAATAGATTTTTTAATTTTATATTAACTAAAAATACAATTTATGCTTTTATAACTATTTACAAAGTAACAATAATATAATGATTGTATATTTTTTTTCTATTCTAAAAAAAATCAAATAATCATTTTCATAAGTTATTGTTAAAAACCCCTTATAAAAAATTTATAGGGCCAAAGGGTAAGGTGTGAGATAGTGATAGACTCATTGGGAGGCTCAGATAACATCGCTCGGGTGTTAATTACAATTAACTTCCACTTCTCCCATAGGTGGTTTCGTTCAAGCTTAACATGTTGAAGCGCAGCTTTGGATTGGTCAAAAAAGAAGCCCTTTAATTCCACCTCCTTTTCCGAGATCCGAAAAAGGGGCATCATATGGAGAAATTCTACCTGATGAGGTTATCAATTCCTTTTTTTGATGAAATTGGATCTGTTAAAGCCCTATATTTACACTAATCATGTGATCACTCTTCAACGAAAATATTAGAAATTGTAAAATTTCATAACAGTATTTTGAAATCAATAAACATAAAAACATGGAATTATTTATTTTATATAACCAATTTACATAATAAGAAATTTAATTACCTCATGAGAAAATTTCATTTATAAAATGTTTGGGTCATTACATTCTAATTTAATTAAATATGGTAACATTATTAACCAATAAAGGGATTGTCTCATATGTCCCTCCAATATATTGTATATGGAAGCTGATCATATGGTTATTCCATTTTTAAGAGTGATTTTATGATTGAAATTAAAATGATTTCCTTTGTTCCTACATGTTTAATTATGTTATCTAAGAGTTTATAATGATGTAATGATCAATGTTGACATCCAAAGGCTCCTCATTATTGGTTTTAATAACTCATCCTCATTCCATGTTTTCATATTTGATGTTATATTTATTTATGGGTATGATTTATTTTGTGATTATCTCATTCACATTGATTATTTCAATATACCTTCATATACTATTATTCCAATTGATGTTGTTTACTTTTCTATTCTTATATTTACCCCTATTGAGCATCTGAGCTCACCCATATTATATTTCCTTTTACCCATGTTATATATAAAGAGTATAAATTATTTATCTATAAAATGGGTTTCATATTTTTAATATTTATAAACAAATGTCAAAATATAAGGTATAGATTAAATGGGATAAATGTTTATTAGATGACTTGTTAATAGTTTAAGAATAAATTTTCCATGACTCTATTAAACTCTAAATGTAAAAGGTCGACGATAATATAAGTGTTCGACGTTTTCATATTAACAATGTATGGATATGATGGAATAACTTTGGGTTACAATTATTAAAATCATATTTATAATTGTAATGTTATGGATTTCAGCGTACGATTCAAGTTTTATGATCACTGGATGTTATTGTTTTTATCAATCAGTATTCTAAAAAACATTTTCGATTGGGATTTTATCATGTGAAGTAAAATTTATATTTATTAATACATTATTATTAATAATTTTTTTAATATTATTTTTTAATACCTAGAAAACACTTTTAGGATTTATGAAATGGGGTCTTAAAGTGATTAATGAATTTCCTAAGGAAATTCTTGTAATATGAAAGATGTGTAATACATTGGTTTCATTAAATATATGTACAGAATTTTTTATAAATAAGTTAAAGGGTATTGATAACCATTACTATTTATATGATGTAGGATTTTTAGAACACACGTTTTTTAATATAGGTTACTATAGGATAGAAATGTGATTTGGTGAATAATTTATCAATGTGACTTCAAAATGAGATCACTAGCAATTTTTATGAAATTATGAAACGTATGATATTTCCATAGATTTCAAAACAATAATTAATTTTTAATTTTTTGTTGTTATATGGGAAATAGAGATTCTGGAATGATTTACTTTTAACTTTTAATATTATAGTTTAATTTAGATGATTAATGTATTATATGAGGTTTTACTAATTTGGGTAACTATCATACCACTTTTAAACCATTTAGTTCATTTTTAATTTCTAATGACCAGTGGAATAAATTTACAATCCATTTTATGGTTTATTGGAAATGAATAGTTAATTATACTGCTTCATGAGTTCGAAATTCATATTGAATACAAATAAATTGGGGAAAAAGATGATATTTTTTTGGAAATTTAGTAAATGATAAAATTATACTCATCGTTTATGTTTATTTATTTATATTTCCTGTGATAGATAATAATAAAAATATGTAACAATAAAAAAAATTTCTTGGAGTAAACTTTTATCATATTGAATTCCTTTAGGATTTTATTAATCAACTTTCACACACTTATTTGGTTGATGGTTTTGTTTTCATTGACTTCCCCTTGGCCTCATTCTATATCACCCTCCACTGATCCCTTGGAATTAGTTTCCTTATACAAATACATCTCTTTAATTTCCACCAATTTCCAAAATATATATAATCATAGTTATGCATAACCTTATGAATTTTTTTTAAACAATTAATTTTTATGCGATTAATTTTATATTTGTATTTTACAATATGGGGTTCAATAATGTAATTATAAAATGCCATTTATTTTAATGTTGAATTTCGACGGAAATATTCTTTATGGGGGGTATGATATAATAACCCAAGATTTTAAGACATATATTAATTCAAATTGATTTAAATTGCCTTATAGATTTTGTTATAATAAATGTTATATTTTCCCTACATTATTTGGAACACCATGTTTATTTTTAATTGTGTGCAACAACGTGTCTCTTTGAAAACATGTGTTACACAAAACATAGTGTTTTATATAAAAAAATAATATATTAATATTTAATATGATGGTTATTACCTAGAAAATGGAACGGTATAACTGATTGAGAATAAATATATTATGATAATATTTTATTAAATTGGTTTTAAAATTAATTCTTCTAAAATCAATTCTAAATGAAAATAACAACAAATGGAATTTAAAAAGATGGTTTTTTAACAATTAAAATAATAACTATCTGATGAAATATAATAATGAAATTATTTTTATATATTTATTATTTATTTCATAGAAAATGTCTTATATGAATAAAATAATTAAAAATCCAACTATAAGCATAAAAATATGTTGTTTTCAAAAAGGTAGTGTTAGACGTTTTAATGGTTGATTTTTTTAAAATAATCATTGAAACCATAAAAAAATTGATTTCAAAAAATATACTTCTTTATTTAATTATTAATATTAAAATTAACTTCATTACTATTTTTTGATTTTTTTTTGAGAATAATCCTATTTTACTGAATAGTGAAAATACTGGATTTTAATTGAAAACATTATTCTCATATAAATTATTAATATTGTAATTTTTTTCTATTTTAATGGGTTATAATTAATAATTAGATTAATTTTATATAATTTTACAAAATTTATGTTATTGTAATCAATTTCACATTGATATTGGATATATAAACATTTCAAACATTTAAAAATTTTACATAACCATCATTCTCATATCTTATGTGGGGTTAATTTTAAAGTAAATTCTAATTTCTGTGGTTTTTTATGTTGTAAATATTAACTAAATATATTTAGATGTTATAATTTCTAATTTATATTAAGGGATAATATGTTTTTTTACAGAATTGTTTGTGAATGTAATTAAAATTAATTATTACAATTAGGGTAAGAATGAGTTTACATAGTGATTAAAATTCATTTTAAGGGCAAAATCAACCTAGAGACATGAAATGAACATATTATTTGGAAATATTTCGACCAAATTCTCTATTTTATATATTTTATTTCATTATTGGAGGCACATTATGAAAAGGATACAACCCTATAGCTTTTTACCTTTTTTTATTTAAAATAATTTTCACTATTCCTCTATTATATAAGGGAATTCACCCTCCCAAATTATTAACTTTTAAAAAGATTTTTGGCCAATAAAAACTCTGAAAAAAATTCCTTCAAAACGACACTATTCTCATCTCAGAGGCATTTAATTATATATAACTCCAACCATGTATGTTTATTGGTACAAACAGAATGTTGTTACCAGAAAAATAGGTAATGTTCTTCAATATTCATTTCTATTTTAGTTCATTCACCACTAATTAAATTAATAATATTACCTGATTATATAAAAAAATATTGTAAAATATATAATGATAATTCCATATTGTCGTTACATAAACTCACGCAAAATTCTAACAAATGTGATACCCAATAATCATTTATGTATACATAAAACTACTGCCTTGCTAACCAAAGTCATTAATTATTCCATTAACACCATTAGAGAATGACAATAATGATTTAACAACTATTTTAATAGTATATATATATTGTATTTATTATTTAATGATGATAATGAAATTTTATGTAACACATAACTTTATACTAATAATTTGTATGAAATACGATAACATCATTTGTAGACGTGTGCATTGCCGCCTTCGCCAAGAGGTGTGATTCATTCATTATTTACATGGAATTTAGTAAATAATGGTTTAATTCAAATATATTATATAAATTAAGTAACTAGTAGATTCATTATATAATCCTAATTCTTTAAATATAATATATCATTTTTTTATTAACTGGTCTCACGCTAAAAAAATTGATAACGTCATTCTTGAATGTGTTGAATGACGTCTCCTCAACACGATTGGACTCATTTTACTTTACAATATTTTTAAATATATGTATATATGGTTAAATAATATCTTATATATTATATAATTATAATTAATTGATCATAAAAGTGACAAAAATTCATTCCATCATGATCATTGAAAAATTACAATGTTATGCGTACATACGACCAACTATCTCATTGATATTAACATTGGTCCATTTTTCGTTATGATATTTAATGATGGACATTAAATGTATAATTAATTTATAAATATACTAATTATTTCATTATAATTAATTCTTATATTCTCAAATAATTAAATCATTTTCTTTATTCGACCTATCAAATTCCTTTTTTACACAAAAGATGAATATGAAAAAACATATGACATAAAAATAGTTGATTAGGTAGTAGAATTTAAAAGGATTAAAAGTGAACTAAAATTAATTATAAAATTGTAAGAGTACTTTAATGAATTTAGTAATTTACATATCATTATTATTCTGCATTATTCTAGACATGCCAGACCAATTTGACTCAGGTAATGGGATTTTCATATCACATTTTTCATCTATGAGATAAATTTAAAATTCATCACGTACATCTATTGTGTGGGGTGTCTACTATAAATTTTGTTGTATTATATAAATAATTATTTTATAATATTGTAATTTAAAATTTAAAATTTATATTTTTTATTTTTATGGGATTCGATTCAAATATTACCTCTATAGTAACCTGATTTCTATTTTTACTATTAGTTTTGCTAGACTTCATCTTAATTCACTACTCATATCATTTGTAGGGTTCATATAATCCACTATGACATTATATATCATGAATTTAATTCATTTAAATAATTTAATCATTAAATTTTTATTATTATTTAATTTTTCTCAAGATTTAAATATTATATAATTAGTATGGGTTTTTCTACTTATACATTGAATTTCTGTGGAATGTATTCCATATTCACCACTTATTTTTGATGTGTGGTGTATATAATTACTATGAATTTATTTAATTAATATTCAACTAGAATTTTTTAGTGTTTTTCTTTCTATTTTAATATATATTTTTAATGGTGATTATGGTTAAATGGTGCCAAAGTGGTAATAGAATTTGGTGCCAATTTTCCATCTTCAAGACGTTTGTTATGTTATAAACCTATAATATTTTAAAATGTGTATATAGTTATAATTTGACATGATATATCATGAATACCATTATTATCATTATATTATTTGTTTAAATTAATTTTATTTTATCTTTGGGTTTATGATTCAAGTGTATCAAAGTGAAATGGGACACATTGAACAGTTTAAAGATTATTTACATCATTAATGTTTTTAATAGAAATTGTATAGAATTTACAAACATTATCATCAACATCCATATTGTTACATATTCTTTATTTAGAATATATTTCAATAATACCATATACATATGTTCTCCTGATGGATTTAGAATATTTTAATCATATTTTTTTTAAACCCAATTCTTTTCTGTTGACTAATCTAGTTTTAAAAGAAAATGTTATTGAACCCATTTAATTTTCACGAGTTAATCATCTTCCCAAGAGATTGTTATGGATAAAATTTCATTTCCAGGGTTTTATAATTTTTTTAATATACTATTATAAAACCCATTTATATATATATAGATAATTTATATTATACAATATGTTTATTTTTATTACAGTGAGTTTTTTATGAAATGATATAATTTATATGTTAGGATTTTGTTTTCGTAATTTGAAATTTTATGTGTTTTTACATGATAAAAAATGACAGGTGGTTCAACAATATATAAATTATTGGTTGTTACATGATAATATAATTATAAGTGGTTATGTGATAAATCAAAGATGGTTTGGTCCAAAACATCCCTCTGAGCTTCTAAGTTTGGATGCAAACTAGAAGGTTACTCCAATTGTAATACTGATTTTAAGAGTGAAATGAAAATTATTTCTCAGATATATACATGTTTTCGTTACACTTTCTTGGGTTTATAATTATTCTAAATGTCACAATTTATATCACATGGCTAATGATTAGGTATTCCGATGACTCTTTAATTTTTCCATTTTTTCATATTTTATGGACATGGTAATGATATGTCTGAGTTATTTTATGATTTAGTAATGACATTTAATTAATTAATCATAAAAATTTTTACTCAAATTCTCAGTGAAGTTGTTTAATTTTTTTGCATATGTTTACCTATTACTAGTATATTATCTCACCCTTCTTATGTTTCATTTTCCCCGTGTTATAATGAATGAAATTGGAATATTATTTTATCATATGATTTTAAAAGGATGATGTTAATGACCTAAAGTGAAATAAGAAAATATGTGTTAAATGAGAGAAATGTTCATTGGATAACTTCTTGAATTGTTTATAAAGTAGTTTTTTTATAAATATCTAAAACCCTAATCTTATAATGTCCTCTTGAATTTATGTAATTCACACTCTCTATTTTTTGTAAGTATGTGACGGAAATATTTTGGAAAAAATTATCAGCATCAATAGAGGAAGTGTAATGTTGTGGATTTCAGTATAGGATCTGAGATTGTGGGTCTTGACATGATATATTTAGTCCCAATTGAGCAGTTTGTTTCTCAATAAAAAAATATACACATACAATTTTTAATATCTAAGAATCAATAATTATTGGACACTTTTGAGGATGTGTAGATGAAGAGGATACTACAGAAGAAAATGTATTATGTGCTTATATGCCCATGTGCATCATTGTGATGTGCACCAAAATCATTCATCATAGAAAATGACATCTCAATATGAATCAGAATTGATTATCATGAGATAAATAAGATCAAGATAATGAACATAGTGTTAAATACATGGATTGAAGACTTTTTGAATTGAAACATGGAGCCTAGACATATATATATTAGAGATGTAGTTTGGAATCTATAGAGTAATGATTAAGATGGATGCTATCCACAAGAAAGTTATTCCTATAAGGTATGGGTACTATGAGTTCATAGTGACTCAAATTAGCCTTAGTAATGATCCATGTATCATTATGGATATAAATAATATAGTATTTAAATGTTACTATGATTAATTTCTGAAATTATTTATCGAAAATATTATTATATAAACCAAAATTAAGGAGGAACTTGAAGAGAATTTCAGTTATATATGGAACACCATGTAGAAAGAATTTTTTTTGAGAAATACAGCAAATATTTGTATTGGATGAAGAAATTAACACTCCAAGTGCATGTGATCTCTAATAAATGGATATTAATGAAACCTTAAAGGGCTAGGAAATTGATTGATTCCCTAGAAAAATATCTATAATAGTGATCTATAGTTTCATTAGATATTTTGGATACTATAATAAATTTCGGGAAAACAACTCTTGACCTTCAATCTCACTCTCAATGTTAATAAAAAATAAGTGTTGTTTTTATAGATTGATGAATTTAATTAATTTTTTAATGAGTTAAATAATATGTTACTGGCCCCAAATGTTCTCAAACTACAAAATATATCAGAAGGATATGTGTTATATAGTGATTTTACTAATTTTATTTTTATGTTTTACTCCGAAAATACAATAAGGTGATTTCATATTCCTTCCACCAATTAAAATCCATGAGTATAAGTATAAAATTCATGATATATAATTATATTCAATGATCATCACCTTCAATATTTGGTTACATTGACAATATGGGGAAAAGGGTGACATATATATGGATTATAATTCCTAAAAAATATATTCACAAAAATAGAGATCAATATTCACCAATGAATATGTTTATATTAATTGAATTATTAATAATGTCTAATACAATACCCTATTGGTGTGTTATTTAGGTAGGCATGAAAAGGAAACATTTCAACAATTTCAGAAACATTAATCAACTTATATATGCATCCTATTTGAATCAATCTACCCAAACCACGGTAAAGGCTGATAATCCAATGTGAATTTATTTAATCAAAAAATAAAATGAATTATCCCCATGTTTGTATATATATTTTTTTCATATACATATCATCACATATGAAAACTTTTGGAAGGATCATTGGTTAAATATCTCTATATTTTACAAAACTAATTCAAGAGTCTATGGGCATTTAGATCATCTGAATCTAGGTGCTAGCATAGATTCCTGATGATGATTTTCAATCAATTTGTTGTTGGATCTTCCAGTCTAGGGTGATGAAGAGTTTCTTCCATACTCTTTAGTTTTTCATCCTTTCGTGTTTCTATGCATGTCTTTAAATGGTTCCTTGTGGTCTTGAAGGGTTTTTTCTATTTTTAGTTCAATATGATATTGTTTTGGGAGAATTAAACTTAGATCTAAACATTTTATTATATTCTTGACTCGATAGATGATTTGGCTCTCAAAATTATTTTGATGTTTTTTATGGATGTTCTGTTTGTTTGGTCTGATCTTGGAGGAGGGGAGAAATGAAACTAGACTTCATCCCTTAAAATAATCTCCAAGGAGGTTTTAGAACTAGTGGTACACCTTTGTAGTGAGTTTCTGATTTAGTTGATTGAGAGGGTATGGTGGCAGCTGTATGATCAGGAATGTGCCTTAAAAAATATACTTTCTAGAGGATTATTCTTGTATCATTGGTTCACTTCATCTTGTTTTTATACTGGGGATGGGATGCTCTAGTTTTCAATCTATTTGTCACTATTTTTTCTCTCTATGTGTGATTGTCCTATGTCCATGAAGTCCTTGGGATTCCTCCTTCTTCAATTAAAAGAGAGACTTATCAATAATAAAAATATTTGAAGGCCTTTAGGGCATTGGATGGAGAGAATACATGACGAATGTGTTCAAATTTTTTGAAGGTTTCAAACTAGAGATATCCTATGATATATTGGGGATAAATTATAATCTAATTTTGTTAACGTATTTTTATAGTTTCATATTTTCATATTTTAGTAGGTTTGTAAGTTTATGAAATTTTTTAATTATTATGTTAAACCTTGGATGGAGTTTTTTAGTATAAGGTAATATCTCACCACATATGGACATATTAATGTTTGATAACATGGGTTATACTCTTTGTTATAAAGAGAGATGCATTTACCTATCAGTAAATTTATGGATCACATCATTTAATGACTCTTTTGGAATGACAAATTGAACATTATATCATTAAATAAGAGATGTAGTGGAAATTGATGAATGCGTGAACAATAATGATATTTTATTGAAATCAAAAAAATATTTCTCTTCATATTCATAACCTAAATGTAATGGAACCTGAAAAAAATAAATGATATACTAGTACCTTCTTGTCCATTGAATTAGATGGTCCCTTAAATCAACACAGATATATTTTTTCTTATTGATAACTTTCTCTCAACATTATTCTCTATGACTCTCTATCATAACATGATGGTTAGGGTTTTTCTTCAATATCTGTGTTTTCTCTTCCCCCCTATATTATCATATGTAGAAACCCAATGATGAGTCACATTGGATAACCATTATCTATTTAAATTTTCTTTTATAAAATGAAGTTTTAGTATTCATTTTTATAATCTTGTATTCTATAAAAGAAACATACAAATATTAAACCATTTATAACACCAATGAATTTCAAGGATGTAATTTATTTTAAGGGGGGTAAAATATAACACCCATGATTATTATGAGGTGGAGTTTTTTTTTAATTTCATTGATGTCTTATATTGTATGATAAAGAAAGATATGTTTTCACAATATGAAACATAATCTTATCATTTTGTATACACAATGCTATCCTTAGCTTGTATTACTCAAAATTTCATGTTCTTGTGATATAATTCATTTCAATATAGACCATGTAAAAGTGAACCACTAAAGATTATTTTTTTCCTTAAGACCTAGATACTAAAATGGAAGGAATGAATAGTGTAAATTTCTTTCGAATATATTATTAACAAATTAATTTAATTAATTTCGGTGTGAACAATTATTTAATGAAATTAATTAATTAAATACAATTAAATGATTTTATGATAACAAATTAAATGAAAATATGTGAGTTTATAAAATTATAAAATAACTCTTTATGGATTCAAATAGTGAAAAATATATGTAATATATTCCGTTTAATGTTAAAAATTCATCATATATGTCTTCCACTCGTGATAAAAAAATAAATTCAATTTTGTTTCTATAAAAAAATTATTTCATAAGAATATAGTTTTACCGCCTTTTGATGGAGAAGCCATATTAAATCTAGATTCATACACTTTTTTATTTTTTTTTGAAAAAATAAACTTTGTCTTTGGTGGTGGGGGGTCAAAACATAAATTGGTTGATATTTTGTTATTTTTCATAAAAATTTAAATTTTATTGAATAGTAAAAAATAGAACATTTTTATTCAAAACGTCCATTCGTCTGATTTATTTGGGTTATTAGATTATCATTACAATGGGTTTTAATGTATATTAAGATAATATTATTATCATTAAATCCAATTTTTGTCATGGGATGTAATTTGACTTTGAAATTTGATATAAAAACATGTCAATCCTTTGATGGGTTTTATATTAAAATTACATGTATTATCGCTTTGAAAAAATGACTTAATCATAAATAAATTTTTGAAATTTATGTGTTTTTATTCTGAGAAAATGGATTATATATTTTTAATCAGTAGGGACAAATTATATATATAACTGACTTATATTTTTTGGGAAATTATGAATAGTATATTTGGTAATTTTTTAACCATGGTTATTGTTAAATCAGGTAAATTAGGATAACAATTATTATTATAATTTTAATAAAATAACTCTTACACAAAAAAATACTGTTAGACTAATAAAATTATACCCTTATCAACTAAGGATAAAATTTCACATATTAATGGAAGTTTTTTTATGAAAGTGATGTAATTATTATTTAAACAATAGAATGTGAAAACATATCACTCTCGTATCTCTTATAAGTATAAAAAATGTAGTTTAGTGGTAAACATGATGAAAATATGAAAATATTTTTATCTTCAGAAATATAATGAGATTACATAAAACATGTGAATTTATTTATAATTTTTAGAGATTACACAATTTTCATAAATATGTACTCATCATTGATACAGTAATTATATTACTATGAAAAATATCAAATAAATTTTATTATAATCATTAAAATAAATATAATATGACATAATTTTTCCCATCAATGTTTTTCTTAGGGGACTATGACATATTATAAGACATAATTTAATTTTTATCAAAGTTATATAGATGTAAGAATATTATCTAAACTCAATGAAATTAATATTCTAATGATTGACACTGTTTATATTTTATAAAAATTATATTTTATTAAATTCATTAAATTTTATAAAAATATTTAAATTTTTCAATGTGACTATAATAAGGAATAATTATTCATTAAATATCCCACTATGATAATTTTACACTATATAAGTAAACTTTCTTGCATATTAATAATAAAAATTATGTAACAACAATTAAAACTAAAATAGGATAATTAAGGGTAAACAAAAAAGATATGATTTAAAATAAATATATACATTTCAACAAAACATTATATGAGGGTAATTATAACAATTATCATATTATATTAGAATTATTTTTATTTGGAAGCTATTTTATTAAAAAATTAATTTAAATTAATTAATATTTTAAGAATTTCAATGGGAGCCCCTCACAACAATTAAAATAGGGAACCTCCTTCCTCATCTCTTCAATTTAATTTGTGGCTTTATTCTACGAAATAACCTAATCTATTAAATTAAATATTTCTTTATTCACATTATATGGGTTATTTTTTCTCAAAAGACAAATTCTTGTGTCTTTAAGAGGATATTTAGATGAAGAACGTCGAAGAAAAGGTAATCACTTGAGAAGATTCTTTTAGAATTCATTCTTCTTCTACATCCTCTTGATTACTTGTTCCTTTCTAATGTAATAAAATATATGTCACAAATATATTGATATTTTTTTATAATTACAAAAAAAACCATATTCCTCCTTCAATCCATCATATAAAAAATGAAATCACTACTCATGTGTACGTATGACTTATTGTCTCCATATTGTGTTGTAATATAGTTTTCACCACCACCTAACCTTGATGTATAAAATGAAAAAATAATAACTCATTATTTTAATTCGAACATGATATGTATTATTTTATAACAAATATACAATCCATTTCTATATCATTTTATAATTATTAGAATTATATCATGGCTCATGATTATGTATGATCTACTGTCTCCACGATGCGATGTGACTAATTATAAACAATATCCAATAAACAATGATTTTATAAATTTAAATAATAAATAAATATGATATTTTTTATGTTAATATAATTTTTTAATGACATACATATGACCTAATATTGAGATATGGAACTTATTCAGAAAAACATTCATATGAAAATGATGTAGTTTATACTCGAATAGCAAGTAATAAAGAAATAATATTACAAAAAAATTGATAATATGAGCATATATGATATCATCATAATGAATTTGATTCTTGAATAAGTCAATTAAATAATTTAAATCATCTAACTAGATGTTCAATTACTCATGAAGGATATAAAACCCAAGTTAATTGATTATTTTTCCTCACTCTTATTTATGTGTACATATGCCTTATACACCCCCTATTTCATTAGTGTTGTGTGTTTTTCGTACGACTGTTTTATGAAACTTATTATCAAGGTTATGATATTTAAATATAAATATAATTTTCATAATTTTATGAGGCACACAATTCAAATGATTATATGTGGTAAGGGGTAGTTTTGCAATGTCATTATTATATGACATTGTGTACATATAAGTATTTATGGGGGTATATTTATCATTCATGTAAATGTTTTCTAAATAAGGCATCATAAAACGATTAATATTATTATTTGTATGTTTAGAGAAATTTTTACCCATTTTTTAATTCTACTACATGGTTTTGAGTGAATATTTAGTTTGTTTACCAGAATTGGCGATTTTGGGGTTTTATGGAAAAAGTATGAGGATAATGTTATTTCATACAGAATAGGTAGATTTTTACACCTTTTTTCCATGAATCATTTTCTATATTATTTTATTTTCATTTTTAACAAAATTAGTTTCTGAAAAATTTTCTTGGAATTTTTAGAAAATAAAATTATTTTGAAGAAGAAATAATATTTTCCTAAATAATAAATTTCAAATAACATATCAAAACTACATTCCTAATAATCTTACATTCATTAAATGAGGTTTCAGTTCTACAAAACTATTACAATTATTTTATTATATTTGTGATTTAATTGTATTTATGAAATATTTTTCTTTTATATAGATTATGTCATTGTTGAAAGATATTAAAAAAACAATTTTATTACATGTATTATGTTTGGTTCAATTATTTATTTAATTATGAAACACATATTTATGTTTTTCATCATGTGATGGTTGGAACCTTTATCTACTTCAAATTAATTGGATAATGATTTAAATCACATGATATAGGCATGAATAGAATGGTGAGTAAATCTAGTTATATAATACAGAGATTGAAAGATAAGTAAATCTGTTTCAGTAAAATAGGTCTGTAACGGCATGCAAATCTTTTTCACTAATACAGGCCTAAAAAAACAAGTTTACCTGGTTCAGTAATGGGCATTGTATACTATGATGGTCTTTTAAATGATCCTTTTTTAATATATAAATGAATTTTTATGCTTATGTGTTTTAAAAATGTTCATGTTTTATTCAAATGCTATGTTATCATGGTTAATGTTCCTTTTTTATTTATGTCTTACATACTACCATGATTTATTTAATGATTTATGATTTTTATATTCAAAATATATGTTCCTATTTTTAAATTATTAAATTTATTTTTATCATGATTTCCCTTACTGATCATTTGCGCTCACCCTATATATGTTATTCATTACACCGAGATATAAATAAATAATTTAGGTAGGAAAATTAAATTTGACTTTATTTATACAAGATGTTGAAGATCCTTCACCAATCAATAAGAATGTGTTCTAGGTTTCCATATAAAATATACTAATATGGTATTTTGTAGAATATTTGTGTAATTTATTATGTACTCTTCAAAAAAAAAATAATTTCTGTGTATGTAAAGCATGGGTTTTTATAATTATGGGAAAACTGATTAATGTTCTGTCTCCACTGATAACAGTACATCCAATTTTTGTAGTGGGGTTTGAATTATCATAATTAAAAAATGTGATAATAATAATTCATATAATAAAAATAAAGTAACATGTTATCTATCCTCAATTGAAGAATTATCATACTTTAAACCGCTATGTTCTTAGGATCCACCTTAGTAGTTGCTGTAATATACAATCTCCCTTACACCCATGGCCTTGATAGTTGTTGTCACCAGTTTTCATAAAAAATCCTTAACTATGGGAATCAATTCACATAGTTTCAATTTTCCATTTAGTTGAAACATTGGATGATATGATGAAATTTTATTTTATAATTCCTTTCTTCTATCACATTTGTATTTTATCCCATTTCAATAACTACCATAGTTTCCTTCCTTATCACCCCTAAAGCATTTCCCTTTATACATCAGTCAATTTCATGGATTCCTCTTCCAACAACATTATCAAATGTGATGATGGGATTTATAACCCCAATGAGATTATTCAATCTCACTTAAATAATTAAAATCCATTGTCATTTTATGGTCTCTTATACCAAGAGACACTTAATATTTTATTATCTACATTATTTACTTAAATGGAGCATTATTAAATTTTCACATTGATTTAAAAGTCTCAAATATCCATTAACTATAATATATTATGATTTTTACCACTAAAGGTGTTTTCAAATTTAAATATATTAAAAAATAAAAATTCAAAGATGTATAGTGACCATTTTGTAATTTTTTCCTAACATGCCCACTAGGATTCCTCATCATTTTTTCTGAGGCTAAAAATGGTCCTCTCTATATTCATATGTATTGTAGAATGCATATTTTGGTTGAAAAAAAATTCTATAAATCAGTCCACTACATTTCATATGTAGCCTCCATGTGATTATATTGTCAAACACCCATCATTGATTAGTTTCTCCATCTATACTATAAAAATTAATCTCCAATTTCTCATAGTATTTATAAATGGAGAATAACTATTCAATAGAGTTGATCCATTGATTTTTGATTAAGCTATCCAAAGATCCACTATAAGACATAGTCATTTTGGTATAAAGTTATAAATTAAATATTTTTCATTAATATGGGGCTTCATTATTTCATTCACCTTCTCATTTTGGATTAAATTATTTCAATTGAGAAATAATAATTTAAATTTTTTTGATACCTTCTCTCATGGGGTTAGGCATATCAATTGAAATTTTTTCAAATTCATGCTCAAATTGGTAGTTTGATCTGTTTCGCATTTTTTTGCCCATTGAATAATGATAAAGGGAAAATTAGGGATGGGTTTTTTTAAATATTAGTAACATAATTGGTAAACCATTTAAATTAAATTGATTAATTATAAATAACATATGTTCTTTAACTTAATAATTTATATTTTTTCATTATATGTTATCCACGATCACATTCCTTATTGAACAATATATGTGAATTTTTTCCCTCCTCATTTTTAAGGAGATTGTTAGTCTACCAAAACATTCCCCAGAAAATTTCAAATAGGGTTTACCAAAAGGCTCATTTTTATAAACCTTATGATGATAATGTTGGGATCGATGTACCATGTTCTAGGTTATTTCACATCTCTACGTCAATGATAGAGCCATATCCAAATGTAATATCTAAATATATAAGTTTTTAAATGAAAAAATAATACATTATAATTTAAAAAAATTTAGGACTATTTTCTGATAAATAGAATCGTTCTTATGTATTTTACTATAGTTTACTAACCGTAATACAAAAAATAACAATACTTTTCTATGATACCAACTATGACAACCCATTTTTCATTTCACCTTTATGGAAGATTCATAAATTAATGTTATAAATAATATAATCCTTGAATATCAGGAATTTTATTCTATTTGTGAAATATGATATATATCATACCATATTGAAATACAATTACAAAAACATTATTTAAACCATCACAGACAAGAACCTCTAATTCATTAATTCTTCTAAAACTATATGGGATAAACAATAGTTGTACATAATAACAGAGAGATCTATAAAAATTGTTAAGTCAATAAATAAATAATATCAAAAAATGAAATCATTATATATTATCTACGATGTGTATGAATGTTATATATGATTTTTCATAATCATATCCTTGAACAATGAGGAATTTTATACTTTGATAACATAATGGAAATGTAGAAATGTTATGAGAACATTAAACATGTCATCATAAATAGTAGACAATGTTACTAAGAATGAAACAAAAACACATTGTTTCTGGGACAACCTCCCATGAAACATAAATGGAATATTATAAGATAAAAACATTACCTAATTCATTGGAATGAAATATAATTCAGGGCACCCTTATCATTATCAAATATTGTATGCGCACATTTAAAAAACCTTTTAAGGATGTATTGCATAACATTTAATGAAATTACTAAGATGATTGATATTCATAAATGGGAATACTAAATATATTATGGGTATGTAAATCTATTTTATTTCCATTGAGTAAAAATGAGGATCAGTATACACAAGATAATATTTTTTTAATAAAAAATCATAGAATAATTTCAATAGAATTAAATATATATATATATATATATAAAGATTCCTAAATGAATAATTATAGAGAAATGGGTATATAGTTACATGGAAATTATAAGTAATTTAAGAATGATTTATAATAACATAACCCATAAATTAAAATTAGTAATTAAAAGGAAGAATACAAATTATATTATTATATAAAGAGGAGATTTAAAGGATCCCTTCTTCTAGGACCGCTTATATATTCTTCGGATGTGTTTCTTATGAGCTTTGGAGAAATATTTGAGTACCTTATAGAATGAACTATATGGTATTTTCAGGATCCAAAATTTTATTATTGAAAATAAATTTGATTTTGGGTTGGTTTATATTTAGGAAAAAATGGGAAATTACATTATTAATTTCAAAATTGATGTTTCTGGAACTATATTGGAATGTAATAAATACCAAAAATCATACCATGTTTATTTCCCATGGTTTCATCTATCATAAATAATTTTAATTTATTTTACAAGTTTAATAACTCAAAGCCTTAAAATAATATACTTGGTGTTGTGGATATGATTCATTTATATGAATAATTGATTTCAAAACATAAAAATGAAAAACATGTTTTTGGGGATTCATATAGGGACACAGACATGAAATAAATAGACCTTAAACCATTTTTGATGAATATTCTATCTATTAAAAAATACATTCCTATGGATGGTAATAGTTTAATTTCTTTGTAAACAAGGAATGAAAAAGCTTCTATCCTGGTGAAAGAACATCAATATCTCCTATAATGATTTTCACCTTTAATAATTTTACCTAAAACCATTCTTCATAAACTATAGAAAGGAAACATAAGAATGGGGTGAGACCAAAAACTCCGTAATGGTAGATAAGGAATATTTGTAAGCATAATCATGATAATTAGTGTATGAGAACATGATCATGAAAGTAAAATATCACACTTTTCACATCAAAGATCATATAAATAAATCATAGGATAATGATTATCAGTTCATAGGGAATAAATCATATGTAAATAAAGATCATAATCCATAAAATAATATTATATGATTAAAACATAGAAATTTGGAAAACATATAATAATATAATAATATTTCCATAGTTGTTAAGGTATCACTATCAATACCATCTTAGTAGTATGGGATCAATATCCATTTCATCTTGCTAATCATGGTTCACTCCCATGGACATATTAGTATCATGATTTCCATCCCTATACAATATTGTTAGCACTAGTGCAGAAAACATTTTTTACGTTGGTTATTTTTCATTATTTACGTCGGTTTTTAGGAGACGTTAATACGGACGATGTTATAAATAACGTTTTTTACGTCGGTTATTTAAAACCCGACGTAACATCCCTAACATCACGGTTTTTATCACGTCGCTTCATTAATAACCGACGTGATAAATATGCGCGGGGCGGGGGGGGGGGGGGGGGGGGTTATCACGTCGGTTATTTTCTAAACCGACGTGATAAAACGCCTGGGATATCGTTTATCACGTCGGTTATGACATAACCGACGTGATTAACCCTTCCCCGGGCCTATTATCACGTCGGTTTCTTAAATAACCGACATGATAAAAAGGCCTGGGAAACGTTTTAGGACATCGGTTATCCAATAACCGACGTGGTAAATCGATTCCCAGGCCTTTTAGCACGTCGGTTATATTAAGAACCGACGTGATAAAAGGCCCAGGAATGGTTTATCACGTCGGTTCTAGAAAAAACCGACGTGATAAATCCCTACCGATTTATTTACCACGTCGGTTATAAAATAACTGACGTGAAAGCGATATATTTTTTTTAAAATAATTGCACTGCTCTCACCAAAAAGCAACCAGAAACCAAACAACAAAAATAACCATGCCAGCCCTCCCCCAAGCCCCAACTGAACCCCACCCTCATCTATACCCACCTAACAACCTGGCCAGCCCTCCCCCACCACATTAGAGCCCCACCACAACCCTTGGACACCCCCACCCCTTGGACAGCCCCCCACCCTCATTTACACCCCCACGACCACTAGTATAGCCTCAAACACCCATTGGACACCCCTCCCATATCCCTTGGACACCCCCACCCCTTGGACACCCCCCACCCCTTGGACAGCCCCCCACCCTCATTTACACCCCCAAGGCCCCTAGTACAGCCTCAAACACCCATTTGACACCCCCCCCCCCACACCTTGACAGCCCTCCTAGACCCCTTGGACACCCCCCCCCCCCCCCCGACCCCTGGACACCCCCCCGAGCCCTTGGACAGTCCCAAACACCCCTTGGACACCCCCCACCCCTTGGACAGCCCCCCACCCTCATTTACACCCAACCGGCCCCTTGGACAGAACTCCCAGACACCTTGGATACCACTCCCATATCCCTTGGACACCCCCACCCCTTGGACACCCCCACCCCTTCGACAGCCCCCCACCCTCATTTACACCCCCCGAACACTAGGACAGCCCCAAACACCCCTTGGACACCCCTCCCATATCCCTTGGACACCCCCCACCCCTTGGACACCCCCCAACCCCTTGGACAGCCCCCCCACCCCCTGGACACCCCCCCGACCCCTTGGAAACCCCCCTACCCCTTGGAACCCCCCCCCCATCCCCTTGGACAGCCCCAAACACCCCTTGGACACCCCTCCTATATCCATTGGAAACCCCCCACCACTTGGACACCCCCCACCCCTTGGACAGCCCCCCCCCCCCCCCCACCCTCATTTACACCCAACCGACTCCTTGGACAGCCCCAAACACACCGTGGACACCCGTCCCATATCCCTTGGACACCCCCCACCCCTTGGACACCCCCACCCTCATTTACACCCCCTCTACCCCTAGGACAGCCCCACACACACCTTGGACACCCCTCCCATATCCCTTGGACACCCCCCACCCCTTGGACACCCCCCACCCCTTGGACAGCCCCCACCCTCATTTACACCCAACCGGCCCCTTGGACCGAACTCCCAGACACCTTGGACACCACTCCCATATCCCTTGGACACCCCCCACCCCTTGGACACCCCCACCCCTTCGACAGCCCCCCCACCCTCATTTACACCCCCCGAACACTAGGACAGTCCCAAACACCCCTTGGACACCTCTCCCATATCCCTTGGACACCCCCCACCCCTTGGACACCCCCCACCCCTTGGACAGCCCCCACCCCCTGGACACCCCCCCCCGACCCCTTGGAAACCCCCTACCCCTTGGAAACCCCCCCCCCCATCCCCTTGGACAGCCCCAAACACCCCTTGGACACCCCCCACCACTTTGACACCCCCACCCCTTGGACATCCCCCCCCCCACCCTCATTTACACCCAACCGACTCCTTGGACAGCCCCAAACACACCTTGGACACCCCTCCCATATCCCTTGGACACCCCCACCCCTTGGACACCCCCCACCCTCATTTACACCCCCCACCGACCCCTAGGACAGCCCCAAACACACCTTAGACACCCCTCCCATATCCCTTGGACACCCCCCAAACACCCACCCACCCCCTTGGATCCTCTCCCCCCATACCAAAATCCAGACCAGAAAAACCATCAACAGTAGACCAAAACAAGAAGTAGAGAAAAATTAAACATTCACTTATATAACATTCAAAAAATACACTGTCAACTTCAAAAAAAACTAAATCCAACCTAAACGACTACGAAATACACAATTACATTGACAATATTCAAAATTACATTTTACATTACAAACAACTAAAAGTCAATCAAACCTGTAAAATAATTTGACCACTCCACTTGTAAGTGTTTGATATCTTCAGCAGTAAAGGGTTGAGGGTCATCAAAAAGCTACAAAGGAAAAGGATAGTAGTCAACGTGTATAATGAATAAATCAAATTGAAATATTATGAGAAAGACGAAATCTTACCAGGTCAAAACTCAGAACTGTCCCAGTTGTTATTATTTCCTACATAAATCTTAACATGTAATATCCGCATTCGATGATGCCTTGTTGCTCATGACATTTCTGTTTGAATGAGTGTAAATTCAATATATTATTTTTATGTAATAAATCAAAATGTACAAATTATAAATGGATATTTACCTTCTCATGTACATATTTGATCTTGAAATTCCTTTTCTTTGCGCTTTTTCGAAAGTGGACCCATGCCCTGTTAGAAAATAATACGAATGGGGTAAATTTAAAATTCATTATAATATATAAAACTATTGTGAAATTGAAACTTACGTTTCCAATATATTCTTAAAACTTTCTCGCACATCATCATGGAGAGAGCATATCCAATAAAGTGTTTTCTCCCTAGGGAAAAAAACCCCTAACATCCAATGATCCCTGATAAAAGGAAATTTAACGTTAGTGGTTTTTTATGTTAATAGATAATTAACTCTTTGAGAGGGATGTGTTTCATACCTCTCACAAAAAGGCATCATCCAACACTGTGTGATTACATTCTTTTCAAATCTATCAGCAATATAAAGCATTCTTTGTTCCTCATCCAATGCACATGCTTCAGGGGAAATCAATTGTGGTTCCACAAATCCATATACATCTGTCAGCTCATTCCTCTCACAAATTTTATACAGATACCTAATACAAAGCAGACATAAGTATACATTTTTAATAAATATAACGCAAGGAAAAGTTGTTAAGACTTACATTATAAAAATTTTCACCACGTTGATGCCCAACTTATCTCCAGTGACAAACTCCATGATATCAGTTTTCATAATCCCCACATTTAGTTCACGTCCACAGACATGAGCTTCCATTGTAAAGTCATAATGATCCGCCAACAAATTTGAATATCGTGACAATTTGTCAAGACTGCTAGTATCTGCATCTGATGTCATAGCTATCTGTCTTTGTTGTTGTCTATACAGTATTTCTTTACCTTTCAAGTATTCCAGTAAAAATAAATTGAAAAATATATTAGTTTTCAAATGATAAAACATTAATAAAAATATAAAATAAAAGATATTACATCCATACCTCTATGGTAATGAGTCGAAGAAGACTGGATGGCCAAAGTAAAAAATGGCCGATACTATGTCCAACTGTTGTCACCTCATCTGTAGGTAATGGTATCCGAGCTGATCTATCTATAATATCCTGTACAGTGACCCTCTGATTCTCTACCTCTAACTTTTGATGATGAACTTTATCTCCTATACAATATACCATCCCATATGCAACTATATGATGTTGAGGATCATCAACATACAACTCACAAAAAGTAGGTAGCTGCGGCGGAGGAGGAGGATCAAAAATGGGGTCCGCAGGCTGAGGTGGGGGAGTGGGAGCTACTGGGAGAGGTGGAGTGGGAGCTGCACCCTGAAATTGTCTTTGAAAGTCTGCAAACATAAACTGCACCGATGCTCTAATCTTTTCCTCCATTGTCGCATTAATATTATGGACATCAGCCTCCAAGGATTCTATTTTATTTTTATAAACTCCCTCAACGTTAGAAGTTGAGGAACGTGGCAACACTTTTCTTACTGATACACCTTCCGGATATCCTCTTACACGGCCAGGATGTTCGGGCTTTCCCAATGCCACAGATAAAATATCTTCCCTCCCAGATGGTGTAAATGTCCCCTGTGAACTCTGCTCCTCAAGAGAGTCATGTAATAATTAATTGAACATTTCTATAATGATTGGAAATATATGACGAAAATAGTAAACTTAAATAAATAAAATAGATATCTTACAATCCTCTCAACTACGAGTCTCGATTCTTCTGAAAGATATTGTCCTTTTTTGCCCTTCCGAGCTCTTTTCCATTTCTCATGTCTAGATGGAGGGGATGGAGGGTCCACCACTCCAGAGCTTGAAGACTCAGCTCTTAGTTGTTGAAATTTTTCTGCCATCATTTGTTCTTCCAATAATGCATACCCTCCCCGAGATAAACCATGATTGTATACATTTTTAGATTGGATCTCTTGATGAGCTTTCCTTGTTTGTTGTAAATTAAGAATAAGTAATCATTTACAAAACAATAATAAGATAATTTATATAAGAAAGCTTATAAAAGTTTACATTGCCCTTACCAAAAATGATTCTTTTCTTCTACTTTCAAAAAATTGTCTCCATGTGTCTTTATCTATAAAAGGATATATACGACATGGATTCTCATGACTCCTATGACCATAAATGAAATCAGATGAGAGGGATGATTTGAAATCCCTCCATCTCCTAGCAGCCAATGATAAGCATTTCTTCCTGACTCCTCCAGTGTCAGGAATATCAAATGTCATCTGATAAAAAAGAGGTTAAAAATATTATATATACTAGAAACATTTAAAGAACAGTCAAACAATAGCAAAAGATCTTACCAAAATGGTCTCCCATAACTGAGAAATTATCGCCTTATCCACACTTCTCCAATCATCATATAGAATACTTACTTTTCTCTTAGCCTGAGTTGCTACAAAACCCTTAAAATCTTTAGCATTTGTAACTCTATTAAGATCATCATCATCAAACTCCACGACTATCCTCTCCTCCTTCATACGAGCAAGTGATAATTTTGGTAAACGTGTGCACCCACGCTTACCAACCTTTGAACTCTTTTTCGTAATAGGAGCATGTGAATGTTCCTCCCCAGATGTATGACCAATATGCTCATCTCCAGAATCATGTGGCTGATCAACAGATTGATCTGTCATTTTCCTTCAAATCAAAAAAAACAAACATTAGTTCACAAATATACAAATTCAAATATTGTAATACTACTAAATCAGAAAATAGAAAAGTGTACTAAATTACATAATAGTAAACATTGGTAATATGGTAAGCATGTTAAACAATGATAAACATTGTAAACACAGGCAAAAGGTTGCCAAGGAGTTGGCCCAAGAAAGCTGAAAAGTGGACTCACTGAGTCCACCGGTCGGCCGGTGTGAGCTCACCGGCCTGCCGGAGGACCCAGGCAGTGGACTTGCCCACTGCCTGGTGCCACCGGCCGGCCGCTGGCTCACCATCGGCCGACCGGTGGACCAGACAGAGCCTTCCTGTCTAGACCACCGGCTGGCCGCTGGATCACCACCGGCCTGCCGGTGGACCAGAGCCTTGCTCTGTCTGGTCCACCGGCTGGCCGCTGGATCACCACCGGTCGGCCGCTGGATCACCATCGGCCGGCCGCTGGACCAGACAGAGCCTTCCTCTCTGTCTGGACCACCGGCCGGCCGCTGGATCACCACCGGCCAGCCGGTGGACCAGACAGAGCTTTTCTCTGGACCACCGGCCAACCGGTGATCCACCACCGGCCAGCCGGTGCGCCCAGGACTTCTTCTCTTTACGGTTTTTATTGTTTTATCGTTTTGGTTTGATACATGTTTTAATAAGTAAAAAATTTACAACATCTAACATTATATGAAAAAACTTAATGTAAACAAGAAATAAACATGTGTTACCTGTAATTTTAGGAATGTACAGTTGGATTGTTTTCCCAAATTCCTTCGTCGTGATCGTTCCTTATGGAACAAACCATGACTTCAACATACTCATCATTATGTTCTGTTAATCTTTCCATGGAAGTAGGGATCTCACATAAATCAGCATCTTCATCAAATTCATCCTCACCAAAATATTGTTTTTTCCCTTGTAAAACAACAGCCCACTGCATATCTGATTGATCTACTACATAGAAAATTTGTTTGGCATGTGTTGCCATTATAAAAGAATCATCTGTGTCTTCCAATCTATTCAGATTAACAAGTGTCATTCCAAATTCATCGTGTCTGACACTGTTGTTACCGATAAACCATTTACAGTTAAAAACAAGAACTTTAATTTTAAAGTAATAAGCCTCCCATATGTCTTCAATCACTCCATAATATGCACTTGATGCCGAAATTGGGTTTCTGTCCTTAGCACTCGAAAAATGCATTGCTTCTACAAACACCAATACACCACTATTCTATAATTCACTTTTGTTGTCCTGAGCTTTCGTATGAAATCTATAGCCATTAATGTCATAAGCGGACCATGTTATCACATTTAAAGATGGACCACACACTATCCATTTTAATGTCTCTGATACATCTGATCTACCAAGCAAGGTATTTTTAAACCATGGCATAAAAGTTTTGTTGCGCTCATTCAAAATCCACATTTCTTTCTTCTTTGGATGACATTGTTTCAACTCATTAATATGCAATGTGATATACGGTTGAACATCAGCTATGTTATTCAAGATGTATGATTCTAACTTCTTCATATGTTCAGCTGACAGTGATTTGACTTTCAATCCACGAATCCCCTTTCCCTCATTATTAACCCGTTCATGGCGAGATGGAGGCAAACCTATGTGTTGCGCCATAGCCAAGTAGCTCGTACAAAACTCTGCTACCTCCTCAGAAATATACTTTTCAATAATGGAGGCTTCAGGTCGATATGGCTTTTTAACATATCCCTTTAATATTTTCATATAACTTTCAAAAGGATACATCCAACGAAGATATACAGGTCCACAAAGCTTTATTTCTCGAACCAGATGAATCATTAAATGCACCATCATATCAAAAAAAGTTGGAGGAAAATACATTTCCAGATGAAAAAGTATAAAAATTGCATCCTTTTCCAAAATGTTCAAAGAATTCACATAAATCGCCTTGTTACAAATTGAATTGAAAAAATAACACAACCTCATTATAGTCTTTCTGACACGGATGGGCAATATTCCACGCAGTGCAACTGGTAGAATTTGTTGCATCAT
Organism: Viscum album; assembly: GCA_963277665.1. Taxonomy (NCBI): domain Eukaryota; kingdom Viridiplantae; phylum Streptophyta; class Magnoliopsida; order Santalales; family Viscaceae; genus Viscum; species Viscum album. The sequence goes on along the minus strand of OY728165.1, from coordinate 60,596,457 downwards.
GACGTGACAATCATGTGATTTCATACCTATCAACTTCAAGTCTTTCAATGAGACAAAATTTTTTACATTTTAAGAATAACCATGAGGCACTTTGATATCATGAAGACACTGACAGAAGCTACTTTTCTCCCTCTTCGATAATGTATGACAAGCCGGGGGAAGAAATGTTCGTCTTTCTTTAGGAGTGGGAGCTAACTCCAAACGTATTCCCATTGATAGTAGGTCTAACCTTGCATTCAACCCATCTTTTGTCTTTCCTTTAATATCTAGCAATGTTCCAATCAAATAATCACAGATCTTCTTCTCCACGTGCATGACATCAATATTATGTTTGACTTCATGATACCTCCAATATGGTAGCTCAAAAAATATTGACCTTTTCTTCCAAATATGTCTATCATTACCAGATTTCTGTGTCTTTCCCAATGTCACATCAAGGTTTTTCACCCTCTCAAAATACAAATCTGGGGATAAAGGTTTTGGAGCAGTATCAAATTCTTGTGAGCCATTGAATGCCTTTTTTAGTCTTCTATAAGGGTGATCCATAGGCAAAAACTTTCGATGGCCCATGTACACTGTTTTCCTCCCATGATGCAATTGACAATATGACGTCTGTTGTTCGCAAATTGGACATGCTTTATGCCCTTTAACACTGTATCCAGACAAATTTCCATATGCTGGGAAGTCATTTATAGTGAATAGAAGCACTACATGCAGTTGAAAATATTCCATTTTATAAGAATCATACACCCTAATACCATCATCCCATAACAGTTTCAAATCATCAATCAGTGGTGACAAGTATACATCAATATCATTGCCGGGTTGCTTTGGACCAGAGATCATGATACTCAACATGACATATTTGTGCTTCATACAAACTTCAGGAGAGAGGTTTTAAATTACCAATAAAACAGGCCATGAACTATGTGTGCTACTGAGGGTTCGGTATGGATTCATTCCATCTGTGCACAAGCCTAGTCTCAGATTTCTAATTTCATTTCCAAATGTAGGGTACTGCGCATCAATTTTCTTCCATTGTGGACAATCAGCTGGAAGACGTATTTTTCCATCACATACCCGCTCATCAGCATGCCATCTTAACCTTTATGCATCATGTGAATTAGAAAATAAACGTTTGAAACGAGGAATTATAGAAAGATACCAAAATACCTTTGAAGGGAGCTTTGTAATCTCTACATCAGCTTGTGATTTTTCTTTCACCTTATACCGTGATGTCCCACATTTAGGACACTCTTCAGAAATTCATATTCTTTCCTATATATAATGCATTCATTCGGACAGGCATGTATTTTCTTGTATCCCAATCCCATCGGGCATAATATTTTTTTGGCCTTATAATGTGAATCTGGAAGATCTTTATCTTTTGGAAGAATGCCTTTCATCAATTGTAGCAGCTCTGTAAAACTTCTTGTCACTCCATCCGTGTTTCGCCTTCAGGTTATTCAATCTTAACACCGCCGACAAAACCGTAAAATCTGTACAACCAGGATATAATGGTTTTTCGGCATCACCATATAGACGTGTAACTGTCGGTTCTATCTCAATTTGTTCTGCTACAATATCGCGAATCATTTCTTCAATTCCATCAGAGTTACCATCTTGAGATTCATTATCATCAGGGACATTCTGTCCAATTTCGCCATGCCAAATCCAAGGGTTGTAACTCGGATTGAAACCATGACAAATCAGATGATCTTTTATCTCTCTACTTTTCAACTTCTTCATATTCAGACATTTCAGGCATGGACAGAAAAAAATGTCACTACTTGGAACATTTCGTTTAGCAAATTCCAAAAAGGCATCAACACCTTCCTCATATTCATTGCTCGTTCGATGTGCCGTAATCCAACTTCGACTCATTATTACCTATAACAAATAGAAAAAATATATATATTTTTTAGATAAGACAAATATATGTTTATATGAAAAAAATCATAATTTGAATGTAAACAATTTTGAAATATAAAACAAATCGATGTGTATTTAAAAAAATATACTTGAATATTATTTTTTTAACAAAATATAGTAAGATATAACACCCCCCCTGGACACCACCACCACACCCTACCCCCTTGGACACCCCCCAACACCCACCCACACCCTTGGACAGCCCGCCACACCCACCCACCCCCTTGTAAACCCCCCTGGACACCCCCCGACCCCTCTGGACAGCCCCCCGCCCCTCCTGGACACCACCCCCCACCCCCTACCCCCTTAGACACCCCCTGGACATCCCCCAACCCTCTGGACAGCCCCCCCACCCACCCGGACAACCCCAAATACCCTCTGGAGAGGCCGCCACCCACTTGGACAGCCCCCCACACCCATCCAACCCCTTGGACACCCCCCTGGACACCCCACCGACCCCTCTGGACATGCCGCCACCCCCTTGGACAGCCCCACACACCCACCCATCCCCTTGGACACCACCTTGGACACCCCCCGACCCCTCTGGACAGCCCCCAAACCCTCTAGAAAGCACCCCCACCCCTTCTGGACACAACCCCCCACCCCCGACCTGCTTGGACACCCCCCTGGACACCCCCAACCCTCTGGACAGCCCCCCCCCCCCCCCCCCCCACCCCTCCTAAACACCACCCCCACCCCCTACCCCCCTTGGACACCCCCCTGGACACCCCCCAACACCCACCCACACCCTTGGACAGCCCCCCCCCACACCCACCCACCCCCTTGTAAACCCCCCTGGACACCCCCCGACCCCTCTGGACAGCCCCCCGCCCCTCCTTGATACCACCCCCACCCCTACCCCCTTGGACACCCCCTGGACATCCCCCAACCCTCTGGACAGCCCCCCCACCCACCCGGACAACCCCAAAATACCCTCTGGAGAGGCCGCCACCCACTTGGACAGCCCCCCACACCCATCCAACCCCTTTGGACACCCCCTGGACACCCCACCGACCCCTCTGGACAGGCCGCCACCCCCTTGGACAGCCCCCCACACCCACTGATCCCCTTGGACAGCACCCTGGACACCCCCCGACCCCTCTGGACAGCCCCCGACCCCTCTAGAAAGCACCCCCACCCCTCCTGGACACAACCCCCCACCCCCGACCTGCTTGGACACCCCCTGGACACCCCCAACCCTCTGGACAGCCCCCCCACCCCTCCTAAACACCACCCCCACCCCCTACCCCCCTTGGACACCCCCTGGACACCCCCCAACACCCACCCACACACTTGGACATCCCCCCACACCCACCCACCCCTTCTAGAAAGAATGGTGGTTTTATTTGTTTAGGATAAGTAGTGAAGAAGAAACTAGTTAATTTTTTATTTGCTGAAAAGAGGGTATCTAAAATTTTTAACATGCCGAGGGGAAATCTGGCGAGTCCTCCTCATGAAACTTTGTTTGCAGGGGGTGAAAATGGAGATGTGATCCCAAATCCATGCACTTATGCCATGGTTGTGTGTGAATAAAGTAGTAACAACTGTAAAAGGGAAACCCATCCAAATGGACACGCCCCAACCCTCTCGGGGATTTATAGAAAACGATGAAAAATTAGTAAAATCATAAAATTAGTCAATATTGCAAGTCGAACTAATAGATCTAGGGATGATAAATAAGATTATGGTGCCAAAACTAGTTAAAAGGGTTCGCAATCGAAGAATCATACCTAGTTTCAACAAAAAAATCACAACACATATATATATACTATCAGCGAAAAAAAACGAATGAGTGGGAGGATTACCTGAGTGCTATGAGTCTAGATGATTGATCCGAGGAGATTAAATATGAGAAACGATGATCGCAAAATGAATCTAAACCCACGAAATAGACGAGGCGATTCGGGTTTACGCGTGAGAGAGACGAGTCGCGACTGTCGAAGGTAAACTCGCGAATGACATTCCACGGGTCTGGGTAAATTTTTGAATGAGTTATCACGTCGGTTATTCAATAACCGACGTTATAATTTTTTTAAAAACATTTATAACATCGGTTATTCAATAACCAACGTAAAAACCTTCCTCTGATTCTTTTTTTACGTCGGTTATTTTATAACCGACGCGATAAAGGGCTCAAAATCCGCGTTTTATTACGTCGGTTATTCCATAACCGACGTCAAAAGGCCTTCAAAAACCGCGTTTTGTACGTCGGTTATTGAATAACCGACGTAACAAACGCCCCCCGCTTCGGTTTTTTACGGCGGTTAATGTATAACCGACGTAAAAAAGGAAGTCGTGCGATTAATAACGTCGGTTATAAAAATAACCGATGTTAAAGGTGTACTAAACACAGGTTTTTACGTCGGTTATTAAATAACCGACGTAAAAATCCTCATTTTACATATTATGACGTCGGTTTTATATAACCGACGTAAAAAATGGTGATGTAAAAAACGTTTTCTGCACTAGTGTAGTCATTGATCGCGTAAATGGTCATCTTGACAGTCATGGTTTACTCCCACAACCATTGTAGTCTATATCATTTGAAATAAATATTTACCCATTGCATTGGATGGAGAAATTTTTCCCACCCATCTCATAATGATATCATACATAGATCTCACAAATGATAATAAATAATCATATCATAACCCATCCAATGAAATAGGAATCATAAACATGTAATCATATAATAACCTATGTAAAAATATATAGGTTAAATATTAATTTCATAAATAGAATAACCCGTTAAAGATAAATAGATTTCATATTCATATGTAATATGAAAGTGAAATGGATTTCATAAACATATAACCCATGAAAGTGAAATGGATTTCATTAATACTATTATATTAAAAAGTACCCATTCAAATAATTATTATGAACGGAACCATTATATCATTTCTAGATGGACATGAATATCACCAAAGGTTGTCATCTCATATGAAAAAACAATTTAAATTTCTTTCAAAAATGCTTCTTATTGATATTATCCTTCTTAATTTGGAAGAGTATTTTCAATACATAAAACCATTTGAAAATAATTTTCTACGAAACTAACATGAATGAATATTAATATAACATTAAATCATTTCTAAAAACATATTCCTTGAACAATTATAAAATAAGATTCAAAATATTTTATAAATAGTTTACTTTTAAAACACATTGAATACTTATAAAGGTATAATGAAAATATCATAAAACCAAATTCATTAAATATAAATTGGAAACCTATAAATATGAACTGAAAAAAAATTTAAAATAACATTCCTTCCAAACATATAAAATAATGTAGAATAAATTTTTCAAAACATTATCCATGGAAACTTATAAAATAAGCTTTATTATGTTTTTTAAACCATCTGGTTGAAAATAATGTTGAAATAAATAAATATAAATTTTAAAACCATAATCTATTTTAAAATAAATATTCCTTGACAATTATTTTCAATTATAATTTGAAATTATTTTTTTAACATTTTTGAAAATGTGGTGTTGAAATAAAACAGATTTCTGACCAAGGAGAGAGATATATTAGGAATTTTTTTAGACCCATTTTATTAATTATAATTTCAAAAAATGAGTTGGAAAATGGCACTAATACAGGGATATAAATATAATAAGATGATTAAAATTAATATCATGAGTTTTCATGAGTTATGGATCATAAAAGATCATAAAAATATGTACAATCATTAACAATCATGAAAAGCAGTGTGATTGTTCCAATAGACTATTACAACTTGGTTTCTTGGGATTGAACTCTACATATAAGAAAATAAAATTTCCTAAAACATAAAATATCATTATTTTAGTTATATTCATGATATAAAATTTTAATTAGAATCATTACACCTTGTTAAAGATTATTTCTGCATAACAAAACTTACATCTCAATGAATCTAATTTGAGATAAAACTACATTACCAATATGGAAACATTGGAAACATTATCCCACATAAAATTAACATAATAGAATAAATATTTAAATTCAAATAAATTAATTAATAAGTGGAATATAGTACATTCAATGGTTGTAAATAAACCACACAAAAGTGAATTGTTTTGAATTAATCTTGTATCTCATAGAAATAACAAGTGAGATGAAGTTCAATTACCTTGTGCCTTGAACCTCATCGTACACATTCAAAATACATGTATAATAAATATAAAATCATTAAATATCGTTCAAATATGCTTAATCATATATATAATACCATTTATTATTTTATTATAACCATATATTACCCACTGTTTAACAATCCTATGTTATGGCTTCACTAAAAGAAATATTCACTTTATTATTCACACATGTCATAATTTGTTACATCTATGGTCTATGTATTTATATTATGATTTATACAATGAAAAACATGGTATAAATTCATTTATATACATTAAATGTGTATTATAATAATATATATAACATATAAGTATGAAATTTAATACATCATTTTTGAGAAAGTAGGACGTACATACGCGAGAATAATATTTCTGTTAAATTATTGTGTTCTAAAGAGAAAATAGTAAATTTATTACATTTGTTTATATATATGTATCATTATTATAATATCCTCATGATATCATATATATTATTTATATTCACTAATCAATATTAAATTCAATCCATGTAGTTTATGAACCAATCATATTCCTTTGAGGGGCGATTATCAACAATTTCTCAAATGAAATTATCATATTTACATAAGATGGAAAGAATAAAATAATTTTAAAACTATAATTAAAGTATCATAAATAAAATGGTAATATAATTTATAACATATATAATCAATTTTTCCAACCTATGTTCCACTTTGATAGGTGGATAGGGAAAATGAACAATTATCGTTTTGTGAGGCAATAGTGCATCATACAAAGAAATAGTATGTTTGTTACCCATTAGATGGGCGTGTTTGTAAGTGTAGGTTGAAAAATTTAAATAAAAATTTTCTAGGATAATTGGGACACTAGTTTTGTTATATATTCATATAATTAAACGAGTGGATGGTGATGAGAAGAGAAATAAAAGAAATGACTTCAGAGAATATACTACCTCGTAAACAGGTAACATATAATAGTTTTTGCCAAAATGGCTCACATTTATTTCTCTAATAACAAAGTAATGATCTTATGTGGATATTAGGGATGGTCGGAAGTGGATTAAGAAGATCATTTCAGATCATAATTTTTCTGTGAGGTGTAAAGAAGGGGGAGAGGTGGTGACCATTTATATGAATTGAAAATGGCTCACATAGAATTTTTGAAAAAAAGATAGGTGTATACATGTTCTTAACATAAAATGATATACCAAACCCAAATAAATTAATTTTGAATGGTTTATTACCAAAATATTGAAATAAAATGTTTTTTGGAGAAGTGTGTAGGACATTTAACATTAATGTATTCATATAATTAGTCTTAGTTTAACAATAATTAGTGTAATTAATTTTAGTCTCTTATAATAATATTTTTTGGAGAAGAAAATTTGATTTTAATATCAAATAATTAACTAAGGTTCTTACTATTTAAATTTTTTAAATAAATTCCTTAAATCGACTGACTATGCACACCTATATTTTATTTTGCAAGTCTCGAGCATCAAATAATTTAATTTAATAGTTGCACGGGATTTATGGAAAATAATACACATTTTCCTAGCTAAATGTTCTGTTCAAAATTAGTTAAAATAATTTAAATGAAATAATATAAATTCAAATAAATATAATTAAATTAAAAATATAAAATTAATAAAAAAATTGATTAGAATAAAAGTGAAAACAATTAAAAATGGAACTAACCGTTTTTTTATTTTTTATTCCTTCCCTTTTATATTTATATTTATATTATTTTATTTAAAATTATTTATTTATTTTATTTACATTTTTTATCCAAAATTTCTTTCAATTATTTATTTATTTGGACATCCTATCTTCTCTGCCACTCTTTCTAGGTGTCATGCCCCCTCCACTATATGTGGTGTGCCACCACCCATCTTACCACTTAAGAAGCCTGATGCACCTCCGATTTTCTCTGTTATCAACACCATCAAATGCACAATGAATCCTCAGTATGTCAAATATTCTACACCAATAATCATTGAGTATCATCCAATCTCATTTAAGTGATATTCTATAAGAGGTTTTTACCCAAAATTTGGAGTTTTTATTAAATCATATGATTTCCTCCATTTTAGGTCAAATCAATGGAGATCGTGGGGTGTATGATATACTATGACTATTAGTTAGGTTAGGTTTATTCATTCCCAATGTTTCATTTCTTCATTCATCTCTCATCATTGTGACCCTTGATTCTTCCTATATACCAATTCCTAACAATGTTCATTAATATAGTAAAATTATTTTCCTTGATCCATGTGACCAATATTTAAAGTGATCATATTTCGTGGTTGTTTCCATTTCATTGGGTATTCCTTTGTGTGTTCCAACATAATTGGATTATTTACCTTTTTCCATGAGTCTTTAAATTTTCAATTATTCCCTCATATGTGATAATTTGGGTTCAGGTATTAAATTGAATAAATTTTTTATGTTGAATCATAAACCATGAATTTCATGTACCATTGATTGTTTTTCATAAATAATGTATTTCTACAAGCCTTTTGTTCATTGTTATTATTATAATCTGTTTCATTTGCATATACCGATGGAATACCATGTTTTTTAATATTGTGTTATAATTATTATCTATAACTGTAAGTAATGAATTATTTGTATGAGAATAGAATTAAATTGTTAGTTAGTGGGATGAAATCATGAATGTATGCATTATGATATATATATATTTATATATATTTATATTTATATAAACATTGTTGTTTTAAATGCAATATGGACAGGGAGAGAACGTGGGTCTCATGTTTAGAACCCATAATTGGACTCTTGTTACTCTATAGACCACCACACAATGTATGGGAAAGTGATGTTTTATGTTCACTATTCTAGGAAATTCTCCATGATTTTTAATATAATAATAGATGATACTAGTTTCCTTAGGGGATAACGTGCATGGGCCTCTTAGAAAAATGGATATGTCAAGCCTCACCTACTACTAGGTCCCACAAGCATGATACTTGTGAGGGGCTCATAATTACCATACCATAAGTGACACTATGAATTTAAAAAGTATCACCATTGATGGGATCCGTGGAATATGATATTTTAAATAGATGTACCATATAAATACCTTAGGGATCGGCTCATACTCAACTTCTCAATTTTTAAATTATATATATATATAATAATTTGACAATATTTTGATACATGATAGAATTTCATTATTCTTTTTGATACATATCTTGTTCTGTGTGAGATTATCATGTTTATATAATTATTATACCCCAATCCAATGAAAACACTTGTTGGTATGCCCTTTTATTTGATCTTCCATGTTACTTATGTCTTGTTATATATATTAAGTTTTACTGGGTATCACATTTGGAATAACAAATTTGTCTTAAGTATGTCGAATTAGATGGGATTCCTATTAGGAAACAAGACCATGTAATTGTAAATTTATTTATTTATATAGAATTAAGTAATGGTGTAGACACTGGGGGTGCTAGCCTACTGTGATAATAGAAGAAAAGGATATATGGCTCACTATTATTTTTCTATAGAATGAAATGGAGTGGTGTAGACACTTTGGGTGCTAGCCTACTGTGATAATATCTCACACCCTAACCAGGAAATGTTTTTTATTTGAGTAGACTTTATGATCATAGGTATAGATATAGGGATTTCTGCCTCATCATATCCTCGATTTCATTACGTTTTTGGATAATACATTGAGAGAAGATGACTGATCCTATGCTTGAGATGGCGGGTCATAGTTTTCAATGTTTTTGGATGTTTTAGATAGAATTTATTCAATACATATACCTCATTCCACTTAACATTTATTTATTTACTTCTATAATCATACATTTATATCATCATGGTATCCTTAATGACTATTCATCTTTCACAATTATTATTTATTTTGCATGATCATGTATCGTTTTCATCTATTTACATCTTTTTCTCTATTCATCCTATACTAGTGATATATATTGTTCACCACTATGTTATACCATATACAATGATGGAATAATCTATCTCATTGACTTACCCATGGCCCTCACTGCAATTCGGGCTCCTCTGGCATTTGGGGAGATACCCTTGACATCTTGTGGCACACTATCTCTGGTCCCCATTCAGTGGAAATCAGGGTGGGATGCATCAAAGACATACGATGGGATTTATTTTTCCTTTTGTCTAACTATTTTGTTTTGACATGGGACTAAGACATAGGAATATGGATTTTATCTTATGCTTTGATATATCTAACCCTAGTATCGGGGAATCGAAAATATCTTTGTTCGGGGATTTCAGTTATTGATTATACAATTTATTTTTTATGACTTCTCCATTGGGTTACACACATATTTTATGATTTTAATAGTATTGGAATTGTTAATATGATGCTTTTGATTATTGAATCCCAATGAAATGTGGGAATTCAATTTACAGTCATCACATCATGAACTATCAAAATTAAAATGACATGCATATTTCCATTCCATATCAACATTCATTGTGCGAATACATATTTTCATGTAATTGAGGATGTGTTTTGTTTTAATATCATTCAATACTTGTATATTATAAATATAAAGTGTTTATGTGTCTTAGTGATCTATCTTGTACATATTCTCCTTCTATCTAAACCCATATCTTGGAAAGATCTGTCTGTTGTGTAAAACTCTTAGGTAGGTCATGTACCTACCCTCCTTAAATTCATTCTTATCCTACTATTCTATATTCTGGGGGGCTAAACCTACCCTTTTCATACATATCCTATACTTTTTTACCTAATTTTCCATAGACTGTGGTCTATGCTTTTCATTTGGAAATTGTAGGTAAATTCATCCATGATATCTTCGGCCCATATGCTTGGAGAGTAGGGATGATGATGTTATAGGCTGTGTGGGTCTAGACCCCCATGTAGTACCTTCTGTAGCACCACCTATAGTGCTTCATATAGTACCTCTTGTGGTACCACAAACTAATCTTCCATTGGGAAAGGACACACAGTTTAGGGATACTCTTATTAGTTTTATACAGTTAGTACAGAGAGTTCCCACAACTTCCCTCACTATAGAAGAGCTAATACGATACATTATACGATATCATCCTCCCACTTTATCAACGTATGGTGGTTGCAAAGCTGCAGAGTCATAGATATAATCAATGAAATCTATCTTGTGTTATCTTGGGATGCATTAAGATAGAATGGTAAAACATATTGTCTTTATGTCTCATCATCCACCAAGCATTACTGGGATATCATTATTTAGGATGACCAACCCAATGAAAATGTTTGGGAAGATATACTGACTTCTTTATATAACCACTTATTCCAACATTATCTATATTCTATTCATCGCAGATAGATTTTGAATATTTAGTAGGGCTGAGTAAATGTTTTTGAGTATTCAACTCACTTCACTATGCTTCGACAATTTTCACCATCTTTGGCCAGTTATGTATAGATTACTAAAAGTCACAATGAAGATGGACATAGATATTCTATTCTCATGAATGTGAACATAATTCTTTTGTTAACTAATATAGAGATCGTTAATCTGGCCCTCATTAAAGAATGAAATCCATGAGATGTTTATCTTGCGATCTAGGGAGGTTTAGCTTTGAGGTAGGGTTATGGTTCTTATGAACATAAGAAGTGTTGTTTTAAGGGTTCTCATGGGAGAAATTGTGCCTTAATAAAATGTACTGAATTTCTATCATATGTCATCATTTTTTGTAGGATTACACATAATAAAAACAAGTGCATGAGGAACCTGATGGATTGTTGAGATTATGGAAAGATGGTTCACCAATAGTGTTACTTCTATTCTTTTCATGAGCATCCAATTGCAATGGATATATTGTAGTATCTCCATTAGGTTTGACATAATTAATTCCACATTAGAGATGGAGTTCATTTTCAATAGGCGAATTAGACTGGGGCAGTGAAGGTTGTGGCTGAGGCAATCAATTTCATGAACACTAGTGTTAGTAGAGATGACCATCTCAGGCTAGTCAGGTAGAATATCTGGGCCAAGGATGAGGCCATATGTATGAATTAAATCATGCTCTTGTAGAGTAGATTCCAGGGCCCTCTTTGTCTAGAATTACTAACCTTGAGTCCTACACTTTATTTTATTCACATTTTTATTAGGGTGTTTCATTGTCATTAATTTCAACTAGAACTGTCTATAGTTTGGGTGTTTTCATCCATTATTTTTTTGTGTTATATGTATCAACAATAAATTGGGGTTCAGAACAGAGAGAATATTTCAATTACATTATTTCCGATTATTAATGTAGGGTATCGTTTCTTTTGTAATTTCTTCATCCATGAGATGGAAGGATTTTATTTAATTCATGGTATTTACTTTAGAATTTTTTATCATCCCCATGGGAACTAATTTAACTATAGAGTGTCTTTCAAAATTTCCAAAGGTGTCACTTATTTACAAATGGGATAATGGGATATCCATTTATATAGAGCTGGATCCAAGCGTACTTGAAAAGGAAAGGTGACAACATAGCTATCAAGTCTCTTTATTAACTCTCTAGGGATGAAGTAAGTTGAATTAATTTCTATTATGGACAATTTCATGTAGGTTTTCTATGAAGATTTTACATTAATACCTCTAATTAATGAATCTGAGTTCATTATTGAGCCACTTCTAGGTACCATGCAAGTTTACATTCCTCCTTATAGGATGGAACCAATAGATCTTCAAAATATAACATTCAACTTGAATATTTTGAGGCAAAGTGTTTTATCATACTTAGCACAACACTGTGGGGTTCATGAGTACTCTTCTTCAAGAAGGTGGATGGTACGATCATATTGTGTTTAGATTACCATTGAATAAACTAGCTAATGGTAATGAATCAATATTCATTTCCTCACGTTGATGATGTTTTCCACTAGCTCTTATTAGAAACTAATTTATCCAAGGGTGATCGTATTTTGGGATACCATCGGGTTTGTGTGAAAACATCAGATATACCACATACATCATTTCTATTCAGGTACGTCTTTTATGTTTTTTTGTTTGGTCATTTTTTCTATCATACAGCTCACCAGTTTTAATGGATCATATATATCTGGGATTCTATCCGTAACTTGATTCGTTTGTGGTAGTCATGGTAGATGACATACTAGTGTATTTCCACTCCTGAATCGACCAAGAAACCTATATTAATACAATTATTAGTTCACTGAGAGAGAACCCACTATACACAAAGATCAACAAATACCTATTTTTGATCTATAATGTACACTTATTAAAACATATAATATCTTGTGTAGGCGTATTAGATGAACTAGAAAAACTAATCACAGTAGTTTCATGGGACGAAATAAATATTTTGTTTGACAGACACTATTTCTTAAATATTTTAGGTGATAAATGGAAGAATCACATTAACATTCATACTAATTATTCTGGATACAGGAAAAATATATTCCATTTTTTTGATGCTTCCAGAGTCTTAGTAGATTCAGTTATAATTTAGGAGGAATGAATCATTTCTTATAGACCCTACTAACTATGGCCTCATGAGTAGAACTATACTATGAACAACCTCTAATTAGAAGATGTGGTGCATGATATTCTCTATTGGAGGCACTAAATTTTGGGAGAGAAATTTGTTTTTAAAATAGATAACAGTATATTGAAATATATCATAATAAAATAATACTAAAACATGAGTTAGTGTTGGTGGTCTAAATATCTATAGTCATTTGTCATTTGGAATTCATATTACCCTAAACATGGTAATTCCATGGATAAATAATAGTACTATAGAATAGAGTGACAAGGTATCCAAGAAGCCATTTGTGAGTCGAATATGATTGGTTTGTTTTCGGAGATGCATATGGAGATTCAATAATAGCATGGAAAATTGATATAGAAGCTCTTATAGTGATTTCATATCATTTGGACCGAGTCTGCATGAGACAATTATCTTATCCATAGAGGCCTATTTTTATGTAGACCGTCCTAGGGTTAAACCCTCCTCGTAGAAGAGTTATTGATAGATGTGAAAATCTGATCTACTTTAGCCACGTATGGGTTCCTTCTGATATCACGAAGAGGCAACAAGGGAATCTCAGGACAATATTTGGGTTTTAAATCTAGGAAATACCATTATGTATAGATATATCCATCATGAGTACAAGTTTCTATGGGTGAAAATGAAAATATTGAGTTTCATTACTCGATACCCTCCTGTTAATAGGTGAAGTTAGTGAAAGAGTGAACTATTGTGATTAAATATTCTCAATCTATTCCATCATAGAAATGGAATGATTTCACCATGTATTTTTTATAGGCTTTCCGAGATCTCCTCGAGGATGTGATGCAGAATGGGTGATCATTGATATGTTGAACAAAGTGGTGAGCATTCATCCTTTCCAATAGACATTCTCTATTGAAGAGTTAGGGAGGAATTATATTCCTGAGATAATTTTACTTCAAGTAATTCACTACACTTTTGTGTCATACCAATATGTCTATTTCACAAATCACTTATAGAAAATGGATGTACATCGAACTTGGTTTACTTGTGATTTTGAGTACTATATATCACACCTACATTGATGGGAAGTACGAGTGGACCATTCGAGTGTTAAAGGATATGGTGTGCGAGTGTATCATTGATTTTAAAATTTTGTGGGAGAAAAAAATTATTTTAGTTGAGTTTCCATTAATAATGCCTTCTGGGAAAAATTAATATGGCTCTATATGAGTCTTTTTATGGTATACCATGCCATTCACCTCTATTTTTACTCAAGGAAGGCGAGGCGGCTCTTTCGGGTCCTCATATCATTTATGATACTTTTGAGAAAGTCTAGCTCATTTAAAAGTTTACAAAAAAATTTCCTTCTAGAAAAAAGTCATATACCGATTGTAATTTTGGACCCCTAGAGTTTTATGTGGGAAATCACGTCTTTTAGCACGTAAGCTGAGGTAGGGTCATATGTAATTTTGGAGGCAAGTGAATTTATCACCGATATATGTTAGGATGTTCCAGATAGTTGAATAATTTATCACGGTATCCTATTAGTTGTTGTTACCTAAAATGTGTCATTCATTGAATGATGTCTTCCAAATATCTCATCTTTGATAGTATCATCCTGAGAAGTTTCATTCGTTTGACCTAGATAATATCGAGCATGAGGCAGATGCATCTTTCAAGGAGTGTCCTATTTGTATCACTAACCACATAATATAAGGTTTTCTAAGGTAGAACTGTTCCAACTTTATATTTTATATGGGATCATGGATGGATTCATGACGTGTCCCGGGAGTTAGATAATGAGGTTCAGGGATAATGGTCAAATCTCTTCTCATATGACGTTCTACAACCCACAAAAGGGAAACTCGGGGGAAAGTTACCTTTAGAAGGGGAGGATGTAATGTCCCAACATTAACAAAGGTATGAATCATTAACTATTTTTTTTCCAATTCATTAATTTGACCTAATTTGTAGACCCACACGGTCTGTTTCAGGTCTTGAAAAGGCAATAATTTTTTTATAGGTTCATGGGATTTATTCAAAAAAATACACCCTTCCCTAGAGAGATGATTTGATTAAAAATAATTAAAATGGTTTACCAAAAATATAATAAATTTAAATAAATCAAAAGATATTAAAAATAGTAATAATAATAATAAGTCGTTAGATGAAAAGTGAAAATAATAATAAATGAAGTTAACCCATTTTTTATCATTGTTATTTATATAATTTTCTCATTCCCTTTTATATATTTTTATTTTTTTCCCATTGTGTTTTTCTTTTTATTGTTTCCTAAAATATTTATTTTCTTTACTTTTTTCCTTCTCTTCTCTTATCTCCATCTTCTTTCGTGTGTCACAGCCCTCCTTTCAAGGTGGTGATTCACGCCCCATCACTATTCTAGTAGCCCGTTACACCTCTAATTCATCTACATTTTAATGTCTTTAGATGTAATGTGATGATATTAGTAAGGTTAGTATTCTTCAATAAGAATATTTAAGTTTAATCCACTACACATTGTGTGATCTACCAAGAAATATTTTTTCCTGAAATTGGGTTTTTTTTGTAAAATTATTGGATTTCGAATATATTAGTTCAAATTATAGATTGTCATGGGGAGTGGGATATACTAACACTATGAGGTAGGGAATCATTATTCTTTACCTTCATTTCATTGCATCATTCAAATTTTACCATTTTGATGCTCATCGATGTATACTAGTGAGTTCATATTAAAACGTATTAATTTTAGTAAATTATTTTCCTTGATACATGTTACCTATTTTAAGACAACCCATTCCTAGATTGCATCCTGGTCATTAGATACCACTTTTGGTGTGCCCTTATAATTTACTTATTTTCCTTTGTCCTTATGTCATAAAATTATCAATTACATGTGCATGTGTGGTAATAATTTTTTAGTTTTAAATTGAATAAATTATTTAGGATGAATCCTAAATCATGAATTTGGGTTCCCATTTATTATGATTTCCTAAATAAATATTTCTATAATTCCAGTAGTTCATTAGTATAATTAAATTTCATTGAATCTGCATACAATTATATTGTTCCATTTTTTTAAATATTATGTTATTATTAACTACTATGAATGTTATGATTGAATAATTTTTATCCACATGGTATTTAATGGTTAATAAAAGGGTTGTAACCATGAATGAATACTCTGTGATATATATATATATATACATACCTCTCTTGTTGATTTAATGTAAATCAGGTCAGGGAGAGAACATGGGTCCTATATTAAGAACCCACAATTGGAATATCCATTATAGATAGGTTTCCACACAATCTGTTGGGAATGCTAGGTTTTACGCTCTCTAAGAAAAGAATTTCCCTATGCTTTTACTATACTATGTGGTGATATCGATTCCCTATGGGGCAGTCGAGGATAGACTCATTGGAAAAATGGTTATGCCAAGACTATATTGTTACTCAGTCCCTTACACGAAATACCTAGGATGGATTCATAGTTACCATAACCTGATTAATACTTGAACTTTAAAAATATCACCTTGGATGGGCTCGATGGCATTGGATATTTTAAATGGATGTACTGTAGTGATACCTCAAGGATGGTCTCCAACCACACATGAGAATTTTAAAATATTAAATATAAATGTGTGTGATGATTTTATTGGTATCATATAGATATTATTTATTCTTTGTGAATTTTCTCTTGATTCTTTAGTGTTCCTTGTGTTGACGTACAGATTGTACACCAAGACAAAGACCATTTTAAGGGGTATTCTCTTTTCATTAGTCTATCATGTTACTTAGGCCATGAAATATAACTTATTTTTTACGATGTATCTCATTCATACTTCTAACTCACTCCAAAGTAGAAGTTATGGGACGTGTATCCTCTTAGGAACTTAGAACAATTTACAGTTATTTTATTTATTTGAATAGCCTGCATTTATTATATATATAGAACACAATTATTTTCTATAGAATGAAATGGAACGGTTTTGACACCATCAGTGATAGTCTAATACGATTATATCCCACACCCTTATTGGGAATAGTTTTGTACCTAATTATAAATTATGATCATATGTATTGATATAATAATGTATTCCACTCTTGATGCTTGATTTCATTTCAATTTTTGATGGAGCATTGGGGGAAGATGACCGATCATATTCTCAACATGTAGTGTCATAGATTTAGGTCCCTTTGGATGTTTTTTTAGCATCAATTTTATTCTTGTACCTCATACCGCTACACGTTAATATATTTATTTTCGGGATTATACATTGAATTCATTATGATATATGTTATGACAAATCATCTTTTACGGTTATTTTTTATTCATTTTGGTCATTTATCTACATATTCTATCTAATTTTTATATATTATTCTATTACATGTGAAATATATATGTTACTATAATGTTATACATTATATTATGAGGTAATAGTCTCCCCAAAGACATACATATGTCCCTATTTAATAGTTGGAAGCCACTAGAATTTGGGAAGATGCACTTCAGGTCTTAGGGCTCACCATTTTAGGGCCCAATTTAGTGGTACACGAGGGGGGGGGGGGGACAATACAAAAATATAATTAGACTGTAAATGTTATTATGATTAAAATGTTGTATCCCTTTTTTCCATATTCAATTCACATAAGTTTAAAAACTAATAATAATTCTAATCCCGCATATTTGATAAAATTCTGGATCTTTAATGCTTAAATAAGTTTCAATGTTTATAATGTATTTATATTCAATTTCATTGTTGAATTGATTATAATGACCTAAATTGTTTTAATCGATGTATAATTGATCGAATGTTACCATAAAACCAATTTAAAATATAAATTTAGATTTATATGTTTTTAATTGAAATTGAAAATTTTATCATAGAAGCTGTATTTATCACCGTTCATTAAAAAATGATGTTTCTAAGAAAAATCACTAAATTTCACAACAGGATAATTTTGGCAATGTAGATTCAAAAATGGAGTTTATTTTCAGAAAATTAAATATGTAAGTGTTTCTAAATGATTTTTATTATTAAAACTTTTTCATTCGAGAAGAAAAATTAAACAATCAAATGAACTTACCAAAATTCATATCTTACATTATCAATATGTGTTATTTATATAAAGAAATAATAAAAGATATTTGAAAAATATTATTTACTAATCATATTACTATGTTAAATGGTTTTGATATAATTATATAATATTAAAAATATAAAAAAATGATGCATCGCGGATACTCGATGTTATGTCTAACGTAAGCCTGGTTTGTGTTAGGGGTAGTGCAATGCATGTTGGTATTGTGTGTAGCGCAAGCCATGTCGGTATTGCGTGTTGTGTAATCCAATTCAGTTGTGTGTGAAAGGAATTTTTTACATATTATTTTAATATATATATATATACATATATATTTATAGTGTCATGTGAAATGAAAAATATAAAAAAGATATATTAGTCCAAATAACAATGTACAAAATCTTGTGTTGTTACATAGTACACCCTTAAATTGAATTTATCCTTCAAGATTCATATGAATTATCAAAGGTTTAATAACTGAAAATTTCATTCAGACAAACAAAAATCATAAAAAAAGAATTGTTAAACATCCCATAAAAGGTAATGTTATATCTATAAATGTTACCCAAAGTGAAATATTACTAGGTATCCACATTGGATAACATAGTTTGGGAGTGAAGTTTAGACATGGTGGAAAATAGTTACATTTTATTGTTATTGATGTAGGTCATCAATCAAAAAATGGTGAATGATTAATGAAATGATGAGGGCCTCAATGTTATAAATCTATGATTATTTGTAAGGGCGTATGTTAAAAAAATAATGAATTTAGAGAAAACACTAATTTTTGTGATTGTTATCCTAAAATCGTGTAATTATTTTATTGACCAATAGTATAAGGAAGTATACATTCTTGATATATTTCTATAGACAAAATTCAACTATTTTTTGTGATTTTTTAAACTTCTAATTCTTCAATTACATCATGTAATGGATATCTAGAAATTAAATTTGTTGCCTGAGGTACTAAAATTCAATATTATAATATTTAAAGGCTCACAAAAGAATGAAATGAATATCTTTTTAGCTATATAAACTCATAAAAATCAATATTTTTAATTCATAAATCTCTATACATAAAAACTATCAATATTTTTTATCTCATATATTAATCTAATTAAAATAATTATACAATTATCATGAGATCTTGTTTTCTAGTTGGATATGTGAAACCCTTATCATCCTTCTGTCATGGGTTCATAACCCACCACCTTTCTAGATGTGATTGGATGTCACCTTACATACATGATTTCCATTGTATAAACTACACTAATATAATTTTCATTATATTATAGAACTACTGGAAATAAATTTAATCACAAAAACAAATATTTATCCCTGGGTTTGAATACCAACATAGTGCATTAATACATCATCCAGAGTTGATCATTATCTTTTAATGAATGGTGAACCTTATAAGCCTTTTATAGATGAAAATAAATAATCTTATAAGGATCGCCATGAAATAAGATTAAATTGATCCCCCCAAATATTAAAAAGTATTTTATTTTTGTCACCTTACAATCATGTAAACACCCTAATGGTAAATTTTCACTAAACTTGGTAACAACCTATATTATCATAAATCCTTTATGAGAACATGCATGGTTCCATATTGAACAGATTATAGGATATATTACATTAGTCCATGTAAACCAAACACATGATACCAAGAAGTATATGTCAACATTTAAATTAGTTGTTCCATGGTAATCATTACCATCCAATTTAATTATTCATAGAATCATTATATTAATATAAAGAACATATTAATGGTTATCATCATATAATCAAAATATAACATTTCCATTAAATCCCTTCACCTATTCATTGAGAACATTCATCATAAACATGTAAATACTGGTTGGAAAACATAATTATAAAAATCTATATATATTTCATCCTTAATATAACTTTATTTTTTACTCAAAAAAATTATAAATATTGATTATTACACTTCATCCTTATTCCATTTACAAGGATACATATTCCAATTCCACTAAAACGCTTTTTGTCTTCATTTATTCTATAGACAATTCATTATAATCAATGTGACCATTACTCGAGCCACGTTGTTGGTTCCCTTTATGAGATTTTATCTTGGGATATTCAGTTAAAAAATTATTTTTTAATCCACACATAATACAATTAAACATTTATTATATATTAGGGAGTCCAAAATTATCATCCATTTAATTTACTGAACTCTTCATTTTTCCCATTCAGTCACTTGCTTCGTGTATTTCTTTTCAACAGTCAAAACATCTATTTTTTCACAACACATTCACTTATTTTTTTATTTTCACATCATTCACACAAAGGTAATTTAATCTTCATTACGTAATTATTACCATTACCCTATATTTCAATGAACTCCTTCAATATATTCCTTGGTATGTTTGAGGGTTGGTTAAGATACACATTATTAATCATGTTCTGTGAAAAATTAATAGTAATGATAACAACATCATTATATCTAATGATTATACCACTTGAATACTCATCATCAAATTTTCCATCACATTCATCCATAGTCTAGTTCCTTCTCAATCCTTCCATTGAATGGAACCTAAAACATAGGGTGATCATTACTTATCTATTAATAAAACCACATATATGTGAAAATAGTTTGTTATATGATGTCTAAATGATGAAAAATTCATTAGTATTGAACACCATTGCCTCATCATATGTTATTCATAGTCAATATATATTTTAATACATTATAATGGTTCATGATTTATTTTGTAAATTCATAACGAATATCCCCTAAGAGTGTAAAACTAGGTGTTCAACAAGTCCAATTGTCTTATAGAAAATTAGACCGAATAGGGAATGAGTCATCTTGTCAGAGTTGTTACCCATAAGTAAAACTTTTCTAAAGACACATCCACTTCTATGATATAGACTATGATGTATTAATATGAGAGCACTCACTCTATACTTTACTAAAATTCCTAGACATTTTCATATACATTAACTCATACTTATATTTATCCTTAGGGAAATACCAATACATGTCCTAAAATATATACATAGTTATCAAACTAATGTTTTTTCATCATAGTTTTCAATGGTTGACTAAAAAATTCTTTGGTTACCAAAAAAATAGACCCACGATTGACATACATGTATATTACATCATCTTAGATTAATATACATTACATTACGAAAAATTCAAACTCCGGCACCATAATAGTTTACTATATTTAGATACACATAAACAAAAATTCCATTATGTTGTATGCTCTTAATAATCACCCACAATAATCTACACCTTTACATCTTATATAAAATACATTTCTTCGTGTCTAAGGGTTCATAAACATAAGAAATGGGCCAGTTCAAATAATTAGTATGGGTAAATAAGGGAGATATGTATGCATAATAATGAGAAATTGTGTATGAAAACATGATAATTAAAATAAATGATAAAACCATGAAAACCTAAGATTATATACAAGAATCACGAGAAAATATGTGCAGTTCATAAGGAATGAATATTAAGTAAATAAACAATATAAAATATGAAATAATAACATAGACAAAATTATAGAATTGATGAAACTCATAAGAATAAAATATTACTTCTATGGTATTCAAGACATCACATCCATGACCATATCTATTGTGTGGGTTCACTCCCCATAACACCATTGTAGATATGTTTTTCTCCCATGGTCATCTTATTAAAATGAGTTTACTCCAAATACTATCATGGTAGTCATGGTTCACAATTATGGCGATCATAGTAGCCATGTTTTTTCCCAAATTAATATAAATTTATCTCAAGAGATATAAATATTTACCCAATGCATTGTAGGGTTATATAAGAAACACCCATATCATAATAAAATCATAAATACATATTAAACCAGATTAAAAAAATCATTTCATAACAAAAGAAAATAATTGGGAATTATAAAGATATAAAAATATCATATCATGTGGAAAGTGATAAATGGTTTATAATAATTTCATTAAAATCATAATCCATGAAATAGAAACAAACTTCATTAACATGTAACCTATTAATGTGAAATGGAATTCTTAATAATATAACCTATGGAGTTGAAATAGATTTCATAAAAACCATGATATTAAGAAACAATCATTCATATAAATAATATGAATGGAATATTTTTATCATTTTCTTTTTTTGGATGAGTTACAACCATGGATATCATCTTACATAGAAAATAATTTTTGACATCTTTTATTAACGTTTCTTGAGGAAAAAATCCTTTCTTTTATGAAAAAGGATTTTAAAAAATAAAATCATTTAAAATTAATTTTCCTATAAAATAACTTGAATACTTTTAAACAATTCTTGAAATTATTTTGTATTCATTTTTCCTAGGAAATTTATGAAAAAATAAAAAATAAAAAATTCATTTTATTTGAAAAGATACAGAAAAATTATCACAAAATCATGAAAATGTTGTTAAAAAAATATATTTAAAAATAAGTGAAAACATAAAAATAATGCAAGAGAAATTTTTAAAATCGTTTTTCCTTGAAAACATATAAAATAAGATTGAAAAATTTTGAATCCCATTTTCCTTGAAAACATATAATATAATATTGGAAACATTTTTAAAACCATTTCATTGAAAATAACATTAAAAAATTATAATGGAAGATTTTAGAAAAGTAAAAAATTTAAAGTACTTTGTACATGAAAATTATTGTAGTCAATATTTTGAAAACGAATTTGAATTATGTTTTTGAGAATATTGGTTTGATATAAAAAATATTTTGACCGTATAGAGAGATACAGTCTGATTTTTCATAAAAAAATTAATTTGTATCTTATATAAAAAATAGTGGTAAATTGGGAATAATAAATGGATATATCATGAAAAACGTGTATATGATAGATCATGAGTTTTCTTGGGAAATGGATCATAATATTCATCAAATTAAGCATTATCAATAATTGTTCTGAAAAGCGATGAGGTTGATTAAACAAACACTTACTATTTGGTTACTTGGGGTCAAAGACTTCTTCTAAAAAAATTAAATTTAATGTAGAATAAAATATCATTAAATGATCTTGATTTATTATATATCTTTTAAATTTAAACATATATACCTTATTATATAATAACGATGCATAATAAAAAATTTCTCAACGAAGTCAATTGGAGGCAAAATAATATTACCCATTTGGAATATTTTGAATAATTAACCCCCATGAAAGAATAATCATAGAACTTATATTTAAATATATATAAATATAAATATAATATATATATAATATATTCATTGGATGTACAGATATTACAAAAAAGTAATATGAGTTGAATAATTCATGTATCTCAAAGAAATAAAAAGGGAGATGAAATTGTTTTAACTTGTGTCTTAAAACACATCATAATCATTCAATATATATGTGTAATTAATATAAATTTATTATAAATCTACTAAAGAATATTATAATAATATATAAGACCATATATGGTTTTATTATGACCTTATATTACCATCTTGATATTTATCTTATGTTAAGGTTTCAATTCTAATAATATTTGTTTTATTCATCGCATGTATCATAATTTGGTATATCATTGTAATTATACTTATATAATTATTTATTGAAATTAAAACATGATATAAATAGAATTTATATTCAATGTATCTTTATTATAATAATTTATAGAATATATAAATCGGATACCAAATACACAATTAAGGGAGTCGGTAGGTCGTCCAAATGCAGGAATGTTATTTCCATTTAATTATCGGATTGAATAAAAACAATTTATAGATTCATATGTTTATATGTATATATATACATATTAAATTATATTTATGATATCAATTATATTATATATATTCACTAATACAATTATTTATACAATCCATGTAGTGTATGAATGATTCATATCACATTGAGGTGGTGGTAGTCCACACATACTCGAATGAAATCATCATATTTACATAAGATAGAAAGAATAAAGGTAAAATATAAATAAAAATTATAGAAACATAAATCAGTGATAAATATAATATATGATATATAAAAATATTTCCATTATTATAGCCAAAATGATGTTTGATAATGGAAAAATTAGTGATCATCATTTCACGAGGCAGTAGTTCACCATATAAAGAAAAGGTATGATTGTTACACATGAGATGGAGGTGTGTGTAAGTGTAGGATGATTAATCTATATAAAAATATCCTATAATATTGAGGATACTAGTTTTTTTATAATAATATATTAATGACAGTGGAGTTGGTGTAGAATAAAAATATATGGAAGGACTTGAGGGAAGACGATGCCACTTAATCGAGTAATTTTTTTTGGTTTTTTTCAAAAGGTTTCCAAGGATATCTTTCATTCCATTTTAATGATTCATGGAGGAATAAAGGGTTGTTTAATTATATATTTTGTAGATATTTTAAGAACATAGTGTTTTTAGAGGTGTGAATAAGAGAGAGAATTAGTGGCCTTTTATAGATAAGGAAGATGACTCACTTGGAATTTTGGATAACAAGTTAGGTGTACACATATTTTTACCTTTGAAATGTCAAAAAAAGAATAAATAAATAATGGGTGATTTATTTCCTAAATAGAGCCACATATTGCTTTTAGACAATTTTATAGGAAATTCTGGACCTAATATTGTGGGTTACTCCATAATTATGCTTAATTTAACCTTAATAACTATGACTAATTTTAATCACTTTCACCAATATTTTGGGTGAAAAATAAGTTGATATTATAAAAATATAAATATAATAATTAATATAATGGTTTTTGTAGGTTTTTATAAATTTAATTCATAGATGTGGAAAAATTATGATTAATCGTAATACTGTAGAAGGAAGAAATTACGACTCTTTAACATATAAGGAATTTCCGATGTTTAGTTTGTTTTTATATTGAAATTCAATGTGGACTAGAATATAATGACCTAAGTTGTATTTATATATTTATAATAGATTTATTTTTACGTTTAAATAAATTTAATAAAATAACATTAATGATTTTTTAAATGAAAATTCATTTTTTACTTAAAAGTAGTACATATCAATATTCATAAAAAATATAGTATCTAAAAAAATTACAAAAAATATCCCGAAGAAAATTTCATCAAAATAAAATAAAATATTATTTTTATTTTATCATATTATATTTCTAAATATTTGTTCAAATAATAATATTATTAAAATTTGTTTATTCTAGAAAAGATGCTTTTAATCTTAAAAGGATTTTACTAAACATTATATCATTCATTATCAATATGTTTTTTTAAATAAAAAAATTATAGAAAATATTTTAAATGTAGTTATTAATATTAATATTACTATTTTTAATATCTAGTTTATCATTATATCATTTGATCAAAATTTTTAAAAATGATACTTTGTAGACAATCGATGTTGCATGAAATATACAACTTATTAGTATTCTGAGTAGCGAAATCCATGTCGGTAATGTGTGTTGTGCAAGCCTTGTCGTTATTTCATGTATCGTAGTCCAATTAGAAGTCACGTGAAAGGAATGTTTTAAATAGTGTTCATATATATATGTATTTTCTATGTCACATGGAATGGAACATATAAAAATGGTAAAAAAAATCAAAATAATTACGAAAAACATCATGGTGTTGCAATTTAATATTTTGTTTTAAAATTAAAAAAATAATAATAAAAAATTATTATTATGGGGAAACATAATGTTTTTCATTTTTACTCTATAATATTTATTACATAACTTTTAGGCTTTTATGATGTCATAATTCATATCGTGCCATTATAATGTGTTTAATTTTAACCCAAAAATTCGACCATACAAGAAAAATATGAAAAAATAACAATCAAATAATTTCAATATTATTATTTCATATATAATACTTATTCTATCAAAATAATTGTATAAATATTAGAATTTACACTTCTAAATAAAAATCCCCATTTATTGATAAATATATAATTTTTATGATAAATATAGTTCACCGTTATAAAAATTACAATTGAAATCATTATATTATATTATCATATATTTTTTATATATAATATTAAATATCATTATAGTATCAAATAAAAATTTATTTATAAATTATTATATTCTTCAAAATACATTGTTAATAAAATCAATGTACCTCATAGAAATTTAACTTTCTATTTTGTTATATTAAACTCTAATTTACATCAAAATAATTGTTTAAAAATTTAAAAAATAATATATAAAAAGAATAAATATAACAATATTTCATTAAAAATAAACCATAAATATTTTTACTATTAGGGACTAGAAAAATATCCTTCTAATTCACTATTGAATTTTCAAAGGATTAGGATTGTAATTTTGGGATTCTAAGGGGGATCATCAAACATGGTTTGATCTATAGTATTGATGAGCTTAATCTTATACCAAACATGGTTTTTATCAAGTTTTATTTATCAAAAACATAATTAGATTAGTTTAAGGTAAAATCACATTGATTCAATCATCCATGTAAGCTTTCATAAAGGGGCTTCATAAGGTAAAATCCTAATGGTTGAGGTCAACACATGTTCCTTATATGTTAATTAGAATTTTTCATAACCGTAAATATTGTAATCATAATTATCACAATAAAATGGATATAATATCAATAGTTATTATTCCTAGTTGTATTCTATGCTTGTAAGGATATATCTTATAATGTTCCAATATAACCAATTTTGTGAAATCATTTTCATTATTATATTACATAATACTGATTTTTTTCATTCAAAATGGTGGTCTAATTTTAAAAAGATTATTTTATTACACATCCCCCATATATAAATTTCAACCTCAAACATTAAACTCATATCCTTTTATGAGAATAGATAAGGGTTCTTCTATTTATCTACGTCATCAGCATTCCGAGATTCCTCTTCATTATTATGATTTCCCTAATCTTTTGAGTAATCATGTTATATATTAATACATAAAATTGTACCTATAAAAATTAATATCATTACTAATTTCACTTAATAAGAGATTTAATTCTATGATTATATCACTTCACTATTTAGTATATTTGAGATATTTGAAATGTACTCCATCAAGACAAATAAATGGAAGCCATCATAAAAACCGGTTAGCTATTATGGAAGTGATAGTTGATATTCCATAACCCTTATATGATCAAGGTTATGAAAGATTAAATTTATGTGAAACATAGCCTTTAAAACTCCTCAATCATTTTAAATCTCATACATTGAGATTTATAGAAGAAATATTTGTCTCCATATTTAAATTCGTGGACTTATCAATGATTTTAAACATAAATTTTCTATATACATAGTACTAGTGGAATGTATTGATGAATGGAATTCACATTATCTATAATTTATTCAAACCATTCAGGCCACAATATAATATGTTCTAAAAATTACCCCAACAGCTTTTTTGGAACTTCTTCACATATAGGGAGTCATACATGTCAATTTTAATACTTTAGTGGAAGATTATTTATTATGAATACATAACCAATGGATGATGTTCATAACTATCTTTTTTAAATGATATTAATAAATCTATCATAATTAATTTTAGTTATGAATTATTTCATTCATGTTTTCATTGAGTCTAATTGTTATAGGTCATATAAAATTTTAACTCAGTACTCAATGATTGGACTAGAATTCTGAAAAATATAGTGGTGAAAATTTGATCTTTATTTGATATGATGGAAATTTATTCACTATAGAGTCTCACTATTTCCTTAAAAATATTTCATATGATGACTATAAAGTGATAAGTTTTCCTAAACATTACAAAATAGGGAATTATCACTGATTTTGGAAAAAAACTTGTATAAGATAATCTCCGTAATATTTCATAAAAAGGTGTGAAAAAAAGTCTATGATGATGTTCTCCCATTTTAATGTTGGAATGAATAGTGGTTTTATCATAACATAGAGATATTAATATTCTTAGTTGATGTTATATAATAAAATTATAAATAATGTGTACATGCCAATCCCATTCAACATTTTTTCCCACCAAATGCATTCTTAACAATATATGCGTGATTTTGTACATACAAGATGAATAGATAATGATAAAATATACGCATCAAAAATCTTTTAATTATATATGTCACTTCAAAATATATCACATATTATTTTCATAAAAAGAATGATTTAGTATTTATATATGTTTTATTATTAAATATTCCATTACATTGTTTCTCACATATTCATTTTAATACATAATTCATACCCATGTGACTCCTCTATCATCACATAGATGTATGGTAATAGATTAATTTGGGAATTATAGGATGTAATCCATACCATTTTTTCTTCTTATCCATCCCTTTCATTTCAATGAAAATAATGTATTTATCAATCCATATCATTAAAATCACTATAGTTTCTTTTCTTCTTAAAGAATCACCTTCAATATTTTCAATTTTGAGAAGGTAGTGAATTTATTAATTAGTATTTTTTAACTCCAACCATATTCATTGATTGATGTTCTGCACATCTGTTGTGAATATATACATTAAACATTTATGGGTATTATATAAGACACAATTCTATATTTTCCACCAAGAGGTTTGTCATTAATTATTAAAAAAAATATGTTTTATAAATGAGAATGTATATACTTCTCAATAAATACAAACTAATGATGTATAGCTACTAGAATACCATTTATGACCTCATAATTTCTATAAATAAATTAATAATTCAATAACATAGAACTATGATATATAGAAATTAAACACAGTAGTTAGACTATCCTATTATAGTGTTTGATATTTTTAGAATTATTATTAATTTTCAATATATGTTTAATCGATCAATAATGCAGTAATATTGATAATGATGTGAATTGAGTACAAGAATTGGTTATTAGTGAGCATCCCCACAAAGAACACTCACTCTAAATTGATGATGTATTTTTCCACTATATTATACTTTGTATAATCAATTAAACTAGTACCCAAAATCGTGTGCCTATAATAAAATATGTTCGTACCCATTTTTTATGTTCATTGCCTTGCATTATAACCTAAAATAGATTTTTACCTCCCAAATTAATGCATTGGTCATGATTAAAAGAAATATACATAAGTATGAAACAAGAATAAAATCCATATATTTTATGTAAAAATGTGTGTTTGTGTCTATAATTTTTTTAGAAACCATTAATGAACTAATTATATCCTTAGGTGTAAAATTATTAACTTTTTATAAAAAAATTCATTATTATAGTTATGGTTATAATCTATTAACCAATTTGTGACTAAACAAATAACCCCAAAACATTTAAAATTCATAAAATCTAGGTAGACTTTTTAAGAAATTAAAATGAATATTTTTTTGCTAGAGTGATGAAAAATAATTTAATTCTACTATAGTGGTGATGTTGTAAATATTATAAGAAAATAAATTTTGGAATATATAATTTTTATTACAGACATATCGGGTATAGATATTATTTTCCCATTGGAATGTGTACCTTTCTCAGATGATTGATCCCAATGAAAATATCTTCAAGGTGAGATTGTAAAATTGTTTTTTTATTTTAAATATTCTATATATTGATAGATTTGAAGATTATGATTTATGAATTTTACATCTAATTAATTAAATCTCATATGGAAACAATGGGTTTACCTTAGGTTTAAACATAGAATATGAGGCTTAATAATGATCATTAAACTTGTAAAAATGATATTATATTTACATACTAAAGGTTTAATAAATCGATATTTGGTTGAGATATTTTTCAAAGCATTTCTAGGATTAAGTGACACTAATTCACTCCCATCCACATGCACTCATTTTCATTGTAGGTTTTCACTAGTCCAACCGTCATGGTAAATGATATACCCTTTACATTAAATTCACATGTTGTTAGGTCTTACTAACTCTCCAAACCTTTAAATACAACTAGAAATAGATATTATATTAATTAATATGTGAGGAAAAAATTTGGATAATTTTTTAATTGTATTTAAATTGTATTTTGTATAAATATTAATTGAGAATATTTTTAGAAATGAAAAGGTAATTATTAATGATTTTTTGATAAACAATATGATGGAAAACATTACATGGTAATTTTAAAATGATATATAGGAAATGTATTGTAACGACCCAAAAATATCAAGTGAAATTTTTCCCTAAATTTTCTTTGGAATTTTACAAAAATTAAATTTCTGACGGCACCTGATTCCGAGGCCCGGTGTGCCCAGAATCATTTTCTGAAGTTTGGCTCGGGTACGTTCAGTGAATGGACGAGCGGGTTTTTCTAACTTTTGAACCGGTGCTCGGAATCGAATTCTGAGGGAACCGATGGAATCGCAGCACCGCTACTTGCTTAGAAACGCATCTTCTGGAGTTGTGTTTGCTCGGTTGTGGTTTTTAATTTTTTTTCTATTAAGTTATGAAATAAAATAAAGTTGTGTGACAATTTTATTTTTATTTCACTTAAAGCCGCTTGAAGACCACTTTAAGCTGCTTAAGCTCAGTTGAAACAGATAGGGTGCAACCCAAAATATCCTATCCACTTGATAGGATATTTGTGGGGTGGGCCCACACGATCCCCACCGTTTCTTTCCGCTAAGTAACGCACCCGCGAAAACCCCTATTAAATAAAATTTGACTGGGGCATTGTCTTAAACAATTAAACGCTCCTATTAAATGGGCAGTTTATTCGTTGAAATTAATTCTATAGATTAATTTCGTTCGTTTCTTAACAAGTTTTCGTTTTATTGGCATGTTAATAAAATAAGGCCAACACACCTTCATTTTGAAATGTTGTGTTAAAACTTTGAAGAATCTTTAAGTATCTTCCTCTTTCTTCGCGAAGAACGCGACGAACGCGAAGAACGCCGAACCCGTGGAGATCAGCGACGCGATGCCATGTACCGCGACGCCGATGATTCTCCCTCTGCGAAGCTTCTTCCATGAAGATCAAACCCCGCGACAACCTTCGATCGACAACGACAAGATCATCGACGCGACGCCCTTCCGCGATGACACCACGCCCTTCCGCGAATCGACGCTCCACTTGTTCCACGACGGTCAATTCTGCAAAGAACGAACGTCTGGCGAGGTAGGGTTTTTAATTGAGAGTAATAATACCCCTTTTTTCTCGGATGTTTCCTTTTGAAAATAAAGAACGAAGATCAACTCAATACTAAGTAGATCTAGGGGAATTTTGGTTGTGGGATGAGTATTCTTGATTGCGGGTTGGGGAATTTTGGTATGTTTCAATTTTATTTTAGGAATCGTGGAATGGTTTGATTCAATTTTTAATTAAATAAAATTGATTATTTCTCCTGACTATTGTTATCTAATGTGGAGGGTGCGGGCCAAACAAACACAGCCGACAACCCTCTGCAGTTCTTCCTTATTGTGCGGATTTGGCGGGCGACAACAAAACGTGCCGTAGAGGCGATTTAATGATCCCGCAGTGAAGAATGGAACCCGGGAGGAACAACATTGCAGACGGGAAGGAAATCAGACCACCAGAGCAACTCCGGTGGCCCGCGGATGCTTCCGCCGACCGCCAGGCGGTGGCGGCAAGGCGGTTCCGCGGCCGCGCGGATCCGCGGTTCAGGGACGCGGCGGCCCGACCGCATCCGAGTGATCCAGGGCGGCCCCCCGCGTGGGCTGCGGTGTTGTCACGCGGGGGCATGTGCGCCCCCCGCGTTGCTCGGCCGCTCGGCCGAGCCGAGCCGGACCGGCTGGCCGAGCTGGGCCGCACCCTGGCCTGGCCGGACCGGGTCCAGCCGGGTCGGACCGGGTCGGGTCGACCCAGTTCAGGCCGACCCAGGGGGGTCGGGCCGGGTCGACCCGGGCCCAGACCCCCCGTTTCTGGACCTTTTAGGTCTTTAGATCATAACTTGAGCTGTGGGCCTCCAAACGACGCACCGTCAGCCGAAACGCGATCCTTGGTTCGAGACGGTCGTTTCAGTTTATCACACTCAAGGTTTCGGAATACATTGGGTTCGGCCGGGTTGGTACATCCACGAAACCAACCGGGCCCTCGGAGCGGAAACGCTCATATCTTGAGTTCCGGACGTCCGATTGACGTGTCATCGACTTTCATTGATTCTTCTAAGGGAGACGGATTTTTTGGCTTACTCCGCTCGAGGTTTGGACGTAGTTGGAGTACGGTCAGGTTGGTTTTTACTTAAAAACCAACCGGGCCCCTAGGACGAAAATGCCAATAACATCCAGACTGGGCGTCCGATTGACGCGCCGTCTGTTGCGTTATGTTCCTGTAGAAAATATGGAACTTTTGGCATCCTCCACCTGAGTTTTGGATGCAGTTGGGTTATAGCCGAGTTGTATTGTACCCGAAATCCAACTGAGCCCCTAGAACGGAAAAAGATGATATCTTTCAGACCAGACGTTTGTTTGACAAACCGTTAGTGGCGTTGGTGATCTCGTCGAGAAACGGTCCCTATGAGTATACCCTATGAGATTTCGGGGTACAGTTGAGATACGGCCGGGTTGGTTCGCTTATGAAACCAACCGGGACCCTGGGACGAAAAGGCTAATAACTCACAGACTGGGTATCCGATTGATGCGCTGTCTGTTGTGTTGAGACCCCTTTGACGAGGAGGTCCTTTGATATACTTCATCGTGGGACCTGTGATGTTTTGGAGTATCGACCAGTAGCTCGTGGAGCGGACCCTCCCGGAAACGAGCGTGCGGAGTACGGAGACCGTGTAGCCTGCTAAGACCTGATGACTGCTTGTCTGATTCAACTCGGAGTGACTTGCATAGCCCAGTGGGGAGCACTACTTTGTGATGTGGTAGACCCATGACGGAGGAGCACTACTGTGTGAGGTGGCAGACCCGCGGTACTCGACAGGAGGAGTACCTCTGTAGGCTATGAGGGGTAGCACTACTATGTGAGGTGGCAGACCCATGGAGGGAAGCACAACTATGTGAGGTTGCAGGCCCGCAGTACTCGACGGGAGGAGTACCTCAGCAGTCTTAGGTTAGTGAGCAGTACCTCGAAGTCATGACAGGACCACTGTACACTCAAGAGACGAGGTTCTTCGGCAGTTGCAGTTTTGATAATGAAAATCCTGGTTTGAGCCGAGTCTATGACCATTGTGTTTCCTCGTGATTTAAATGGGTTACTTGATAACTTGGTTATATGTATGGGCATATACCTAGGTGGTGGTTATCCGTTGATTTCATAATCCTTGTGTTTTCTTATGATTGAGATGGGTTACTTGATAACTTTGGTATATGTATGGGCATATACCTAAGTAGAGGTTATCTGTTGATATCTTCTTTGTGGTTATCCTTGTTGGTATTAGTGAGACCTTAAGGGTCTCGGGGTCCCTACTGAGTATCGTTATACTCACCCCTGCACGGGATATGCCTGCACCTCATTGTGTTGGTTGCAGATGACGAGCAGTGCTGACGGAGGCCGAGTGTTCGAGGACTTGACGGTACCCGGAGGTGGACTACACGACGAGTCAGTACCCGGAGGTGGACTAAACGACGAGTCAGTACCCGGAGGTGGACTACACGACGAGACGACATACGGAGGAGGTTGACGGATGACAGAATGGAGGAGGCTATCTGTACCTACCCTTCATGTAGGATCTGTGGTGGACGACCAGGAGCTGTGACATCTATACCTACCCTTCAGGTAGGATCCGAGAAGGACGACCCAGGAGCTACTTCCGTCCTTCCAGCTGTTATCTTTTCTGTTGTACTTGTTCAGTTTTAGTTGTACTTTCTTTTGGGTTTGTATTCTGGCCCATTTACTTTTCAGCACTTCTCTTGTACTTAGTGTTTACTTTCTCCACTTGCTTACTCGGTGGTTCTTGTTTACTTTTATAAAGGCAATTCCTTCCCAGTTATCGGGATTTACGCATTTGGTGCTAGTTGCCAGCCCCTGGCCTATGGATGGCGGGCTTGGGGTAGTCACGGCATGGGCCCCGAGGAGGGGTCGTGACATGTATACTCACATTTTTCAAAAATATTAATAACCCTTATAGTCATTCAGACATGCTTTTTAGTACTACAGACTTACCCGACAGGAAGGGTTGTCACCGTGTTGGTGCCAAAATATTTGAAGAAAGGGGATAATAAAAAGAGGCCATATGCTCTTCCTCACGAAGCCTCGATGCGAAGCCCTCCAAAGAAACACGGCTGCCGCGAAACACCCGAGGCGGTAACTCTCCGCGAATGCTCTGATGTTCGCGAACCCGCCGCGAAGTAGAAGAGAATGTAACTCTCCACGAACGCCCTGACATTCGCGATGCCGCCACAAAGAAGATGAGGCGGTAACTGTCTGTGAACTCGGTTGAAGTTCATGACCCGCTGCGAAGAATCCCAGACCCCCTTCGTGCCACGTGAGCTCTGCATCATGGCGCCTCTGGCCTATAAATACTGATCTCCCCCTGAGACCTCCAAACGGATGATACGACCTTTCAGTTTATCAAACCCCAAATCATGAAGCACCCTTCTCTCTGGAAATCATGAGCTCCATGAGGTATTTTTGCTTTTCGAGAGGCCTCTGCCTTGTCTCGTATTGAGCCCCTCTTCTGAGAGGGATGCCCGTCATGAATCCTAAGGGAATTCACGATTGAAGGGGATCCCCAAGGGGACCCGGGCAGTCGTGGAGAGTTTATGCTTCATGAAACACCCACCCTGTACACATGATACACATTCCAAGGAAGGGTCACTGTACGTCGCGAACCACACTGCTTCACGGCACTTTGCTTCTCGAGGAACATATGCTTCGTGAGGAAGTGCTCCACGAACTCCCATATAAATCATGAAGCACCTCCCGGTTGCACCTCCAACCCATGCTTTGGCTAAGTCACCCCACTTCGCGAAGCACACCCCTTCACATGTTCCCACTACTATGCAAAGCAACTGAGCTCTGAAACGCCCCTACCTGTGGACCCCGCTTCTTGGCAATTCCTTCTCTTGTGCGAACCTCCAGGTTTGCACGAAGTGATATCAAATTCCCCGGGATGAAACCACATGTTTCGTTTCATCGCCTAATGCATATTCGCATAGGCATGGTAATTTATATTGATACTTCATATAGCCACACTGACATGGACTCCTCGATTGTTTTCACTGAGACCCACCTTCACCACAGCCTTACCGATTCCTTCCCTCGCATAGGGGGTAGAGGGTACCGGTTATGTAAGTCCTAGGGTTGTGGAGTGAACCCACTTTATCCAAGCTACATGAAGTTAAAAATACAAGCACCTCATCCTCAACACATGACATTAAACTCTGATCTGACCCCATGCCTCGCACGTAGGGTCCTCCTGGCTTAGATATTCTTTACGCCCACTTCTCTCCACGGAGATGGGATCACCCATTACAGGGGATGATATCTTTCTTATCGGAGTGGTGTTTGTCCATGGGTAAGGGAGACCATATTGACATAAGCCCCTAGCCCCTCTTGTGGAAGGTAGCACCCATGAACCTCCGTACTTCCCCACCGCCAGGGTTTGTGGAGGGTGTGATAGGGAACGAGGCACCTTATTTATTTAGTCCCAAATCCACTCCCTCTACACTTTTTTTCTCTTGGGCCTCCATCCTGGATTATGTCCCGGTACCATGGGCCGCCTAACACGTAATCCCCTCTTCACTTCCCACGGACGCACGCTTCGTGATGTGATCATCAGGTATCTACTGCCTCTTGTTTCTCACACCGAGCACGGCTCATGTGGGCTTAGAGTAAGCATTGTCCATGACAATTCCCCCATCTAGCATGACGTTAAAATGTATGCCCACATCTAGCATGATGTTAAAATATATGCTATCTTTCATGACATTAAACTATACAACCCTTTTTAACTATGAGGTAATTGATCCATGTCATGTCATGGTATGTAGGAATCATACACGAGGTTCAAGCCCACCGCCAATCGTTTATTCACGTCAGGTTACACCCTCATCCCACATGACATTAAACAACATTCCAGTCCAGTGGTAATCCATTGGGACAATCATGAACTACATGGTCTTTGATCCTTGCGAAAGCATGGTATGTATGAAGCCCCATGAGGTTCAAGCCCACCACAAGTGGACCCCCGGGTTCTCCATCATGTCAGTTCGCTAACAAAGCCCTACCCAAACTACGAGGACATTGATCCATGTCATGGCATGGTACATAGGAAGCCTCCCAAAGGATCAAGCCCATCATTCATCAGACCCAGGTCCGTCATCACATTGGTTTTCCGACACCCACATCCCCTTTGAACTACAAGGACATTAATAAATATCAAAGAATGGTATGTAGGAAACCTCATGAGGTTCAAGCCCACAATCCACCTTGGCCAAGGTCAACATTTATGTCATTTCATCGACCTGCACCCATCGTGCATGATGTTAAACTGCATACCAATCCAGTGTTAAGCCATTGTGCCCCTTCCATCAAGTTGTTCTGACACCCCTTCATGTCAGTTCAACAGCCCATTTTCATAAACTATGTGGATTTTGATCCATGCCAAGGCATGGTACGTTGAATGCCTCGTGAGTTTCAATCCCACCACCCATTGGACCAAGGTCATTCTTCAATGTCGGTTCTCCAGCATCCAACCCGAACTATGTGGACTTTGATCCATGTTAAGGAATGGTACGTATGAGGCCTCATGAGGTTCAAGCCCACCACCCGGTTATTCCGACCTCATTCACGACAGTTCCCCCACCAACTTGGTTTACCTAGAGTGTAAGCCCCACACATCCATTCTGAACTATGCGGACTTTGATTCCCTGCCATGGGGATATGTAGGAAGTCTCTTCGAGACTCAATCCCATCACCACCACCATCCCCACGATGACTCCTTTTCATTCCCCCTCCACTCCGTATAGGTTTCCATCACCCATCCTGATTCTCATCCGGGCCGCCACATCCCGGTGAGATCATGCCACCCCATTCCCCTCCAAAGCACTCGGGAATATTCCCTTGGGTTGCCTCCGATATCGGTGTTCCCTCAAGGGGGATTCCTAAATATGATCCACTCTAGATAGAGTTCTGATCAGCCCGATCCGTATTCGCTGGACGTTAAACATGCGGCATACCTTGTGTTAAAACATGGGAAGCTGAGGAAAATACCAGATAAATTCCTATGGAATATGATTACCTACGCTCTATGTGGGATTCCTTGGGCTTTCAGACCCTCGAGATGCCCTATAATAATAGACCAAATACAGACACGCCAACTCCCCAGCTTTCAGACACGTTAATGATGCCTTGACATGACTACTCCCCCAAGTGAAGGTTGCTTCCCTGATCGAACCCCTTGGAATTTCTTGACAGAAGCACTGTAATTAACCGATGTCCATGTAAATAGGGCACCGAGAAGAGTTTCACAGACAACATATTAAATCTACGAGGGAGACCCAGACTAGGTGACGAGTTCCAAGGAGGAATCCAAGGAAGAATGAACCAACATCCCATCATCCCAGTTTCAATCAAGGAGAAGATGTCCCTAAATAAGAAGTGAATTCCACCCACCTTTGGAAAGTGGGAATGCGGGGTAACAAAATCCCCACATGTTGCCCCCAAAGCGGAGGAATGCGAGTGCCACAACGAAAGCGTCGAAAACACACCCAATGCGTGGATTCTCATTTTTATGAACTATATAAATATAACTTCAATAGGTTTATAAATAAAATTGAAGGACCATGCAAATAAATTACCCAACATATTTTTTGAATATAGTTTCATTAATTTTATTATTAGACATATGGTGGGTTTTAAGACCAATATTTGTTATAAAATAGTTTTCAATGAGTTAAAATAATTAAATTTTAATATAATTGAGATACTTTTAATTTAAAAAAATTAACTATATAATTTATTAAATATCTAGCATTCCGTGGGGCACACACCAGATCCACATAAGATTTATTTCCCCTAGAAATACCATTCTAATCCATCCACATAAAGATGTGAATATTTTTTCCAGACCGAATCACATGGGTACTATATATGAATATTAATAATTAATTATTTAGTTAATGATGACATAATCATCATTCATGGTGGGTAAAATGATAAATGTTGGTCTCAATGGAGTGATGGGATCAAATAAAAAAATCCTCAATCATATTATGGAATATTTTCTCTATCATATAATTAATAGGATTTGAATTTATATGTGTTTTCAATATTTTTGTTATCAATTGTGAATTAACAATATTTTATTTTGGATACTGTACTTGATCAAACACAACATGGATCGATGATAAGGACTCATAAGTTTATGTATGCACATCATTTGTGAATTATTTATTCTGTTCCCACATTTTTCCCTTCTTATATTTACTAATTTAATTATTCAATTATATTCATTCTTATTTTGGTATTTCATATATGACATATCAAGATAACAATGAACCATTGATAATGAAGGGGAAAATTTTGATGTTATCCAATAAATAATATTTGAACCACCACTTATGGATGTTCTCCAACATTTAGAATCCAATTAGTATCCATATAGTAGTAGTCTAACCATTCATGAAATCATCTTCGTTGAGAACTCCCATGTTTTTTGTATAGAAATTATTGTGAAAGTTTCCCAATGCCTTCTCTAAAGACATCATACATAACAATTTATTTTCTAAACCATCTACCTGATCTATTTTTTATGAAAGGGTATTAACTCAAGGAAAAGATTTCCTTAAAATAAGGTTAATACTGTAGATACATTGACTTTTGTTAAGACTCTACTATCACTTATGGATAATGTGTCGATATTCATAAAAAAATAAAAATGATTATTTATTTATTAAATTGATCCCCTAAAAGAAATAATATTAGAATTAATTCTATACCCTCTGAGGATGGCTATGAAAGTGAATTGAAAAATAGAACTTAAACTAAAATGAGGCATGGAAAAAAATTTCTAGTAGTAGAACCTCCCATATAAATTTGTCCCCCCTAAAAC
The DNA here is from genome assembly GCA_963277665.1 of Viscum album. Lineage (NCBI taxonomy): Eukaryota > Viridiplantae > Streptophyta > Magnoliopsida > Santalales > Viscaceae > Viscum > Viscum album. Next base: position 60,556,936 of record OY728165.1, on the reverse strand, counting down.
GAGACACATAACCAATATTAATTTATATAATTTACCATATTTATTTTTTTTGAATTTGCCTCATATCCCCTATTTATCTACTCTAGGATTATGCTACATTTTCTAATTTTTAATTATCAAAATTAACTTTCAGATATAGTAATTATTTAATGTGGTCATGACCTTAAACTCCCTTAAAATATACATCTAATATCATTGAGATAATATTCTGGACCTGATAATTATACCTATATAGATATTCATTTAAATATCTGTATCTATTTGACTATATATCTATAAATACCATTCAAACGTACTCTATCATATCCTTCAAAATATTGCTTGAGAAACCACATGGATTTCAAAATTCATATCATTAAAAAAATATATGTGATCAAGTGAATGTGGATGAGATTCTAAAACAATAATATCTATGAAAATATGAATTCAATGATGTTTATGTATCTTTTAGAATGATAATTTCTTTAGGATCAACGCTATGAAAAATGCATAAACTATGTAAATGATATCTATGAACCAGTTCCTTCTTCACTATTATTTACAGCCTCTCAGTGACATAGTTCCATAACCCCCAACACAACTACCTTCAAATACTTCTCTACGGCATATGATTATTGTGTAGGATATCATTCAATGGTGAAAAGCATCCTGAAGTAATTTTCTTCATTTTCAATTATAAAACTACATATAAAACATCACCACAACCTATTTTCATTCACACTCGATTCATCCACCTAGGTTCAAGTGAGAACAGTGTTGTATTATGTGTCTCATCACATCACAGATCATTATACCAAGCTCCATGGGTCACCATGAATAATTAATATCTTAAGGATGGATATCGACAATATTTTAATGAATATATGCTTCATATGTCATCAAAAATCATATATTTTCAGCATTATATTGGTCAATATGGAACATCATGTTTTTTCAATGAGATATTACAATTATATCGCCCCATATAACACCATTTTAATTACGTTTATATTGAACTCGATGAATCTTAATCCCAAATAAAATAATTTGAGGGACCTACAATTATTAAAATTTTAGGTCACTCCATCTACACCTCAAAACACATTGGTACTGGATCCAAAGGACATCTAGCCAACATATGTTCCTCTCTACACCAGTGAAGCTATACTACCATTCTCTTGGATATATTATGTTAATGTGTTTTATGAAAGATTCTATTCACCATGCATGTACACTAATTTTCATGATACATTCATAAGGATACCTTTCTAGCTTCTTGCTTGGTCTCACTAATAGGCAACCATGTATCATGTGGTTTAGTTGTGTCTAGCCTATGTGCTACAAAAATATTTTTCTATTCTAATTTCCATTTGAACCACTTTATAGTAAAGAAATACTCCTTAATATGATATAAAGTAATGTTATTTTCTATTTCATAAATTTAAAATTAATCTTAAACTATAAATAACCAAAATATATGATAAATAAATTAAAATTAAGATTATAAATGACAATTGAATTAATAATTTGTTCCTTTAATAAAAAATATATGCAATTAATAAACTCATGAAATCTTACACACATAAAAAATGTTTATTCCTTATAAAATACATAAAATATGAATTTAATGTATACCTCCATCCTACAAATATTTAAAACCTATAATATGTAAAGTGAAATAATTGATAGTATGTACGAAAAAATATCAATTGCTAGATATGAATCCTTCATCAAATACTCACATGTAAGCAATGTATCTGATTGTTCCCAATAACAATATGTGGAAAATTTCAGTATATCAATTAATTAATATTTATTTATCTTTATTAAACATGTAAAGTTTCAATTTACCCCATAATGGGTTTTCCTCTCTCATCATTTAGGTTAACACTGAATAGGTATTTTTTTCACATACCTATAGTACAAGTACCAACATGAAAACATTTATAGTATCTATAATATCTACATGATCATAATATCAAATGATTATGAGGTTATTGTGTGTTAGTTTACTAATTATTACATGTAAATTAATTGCAAAAGTGAGTTTTTTCTCTTAAAAATAATGTTTCATATTTTGAGATAATGTTCAAAAAAGGTACCCCATATAATATTTGAAAAACCAAACTTTAGAAATATCAATGGAAGGGATTTGAAATATAGAAAACAAAATAAATGAATTACTCTGCTTTATTATCATCTCACATATCATTTTTTTAATATTTTTGAATGGATAAGTCTCTGATCCACCACCTAATCATAAAAGTTAAAAAATTATTAGACAATAAATGGTGAATTTTTTCCCTAAAAAATAAATTATATGTTTATAAAAAAATAATGATGAATTACAATCTAGAATAGTAAATTATATAATCACAAATATCTTTGAGAACCTCTTGTAACACCTAAAATATTTTTCCTCTCTATAAATAAAATAATTATTCCCTCTAATTACCTCTCTTTCACACATAGACATTATTACTCATGTATAAAACTACAGAATTAGTAGGACTAGATAAAATTGGTTGGTAATGTAGCTCATTTCTATCATATATCATTCCGTGATTAAAAAGGATTACAAATTATCTATTTTAATTTAGTTTACAATGATAATGGAAAAGGAAATAAAATTTATTAATCATTTTAAAAATGAATATTTACAATAAAATATTGGACAATGTCCAATATAATTCCTAGTATTTATTTTATCTAATGGACTCTCTCAAAAATTTATCAAAATGAAATGAAATATTCTGACTATAATTCCATGTAGAATGAGTGATATAAAATATTAATCAATCACACATTACAATAATACTAAAATCTAGATAATACAATTGAATTACAAAAAAAAATTGTATGAAAAATTGTAATAAAATTTCATACACATGGAACTAAAATGAAAAATCTTGATTCATTGAATTCATATTCTGATGATTAATCCTAATTATTAATACCCCCGAATTACAAATTCAATTCTTTGAATAAGAAAATAAATAAATATTATCATTTTGATTCTCAATATTATACTATCATGTTCCTAAAGAAACAAAATTCCTATTTTGGGCATTGAGTGTCTTATTTACAAAAAATATATATTAAAAAATAACTTCATATTAATGAATGTTAAAATTAAATCATAATTCTAATTATCATTTATTATCATTCCATTATTTCCTTTAATTAATTCCTTAGGTCCTTCATCCGGGAATCAAAATGGGTCTCACAATAAGAATTAAATCTGTTAAATCATTTACCCATTCCTATGTAATATAAAAAAAATTAGTGAATTTTCATTTAAATCCTAAAAAATTAATAAAATATATCATAATAGAAAATAACATAAAAATAAGTCCTATAACGAATTTAAAAACTAATATTCCCAACTGAGATTTTATATTATCAATGGCCTTATTTCTCAACCTTACAATTTTGATTAACATGGTAGGATTTGGGTATTGAGAAAAAATTCTCATATTTTCACAATTATGAATTTTGTGAGTGTATATTGTGGCCCTCATACTCATCATCATTTTTTTCTTCTTCTCAAAATGTGGAAAACACATGCTAATGGACTATCCTATGAATTAGATAGGATTTAATGGGATTTCCAAACGTCATTCTAATACTAATTTTACTTAACATCATATGGATATTTATATAATTCTTAATTGAAATTTTTAGTTTCAAACATAGATTCTACATATATATCTTCATCAAAAATAGAACGTAACCAAAATCATGAATATTGTGAGTGTATAAGAAAGGAATACAAATAAATCCAACCGAGATACTGTTATTTTTCATCATTCTATTCTCCATCATTAATATACTATTGGAATATTGTTGTATTTTCAGCATGATCATATGGTTTTAAAGTATTTGTATTTCCATTATAAACTTTGTTGACCAGATGATCTAAATGTTCTAAAACATTCATCACTTCCACTTATTTCCTTTTTTAACAGTATAGAATACTTGTGGTCTATATTTATACTCATCTCTTTTATTGATCATGTTTTCCATTACAATTTTATATTTTTCCCATCATTATAATAAATAATATTCCTCAAATATTTCATCTATATATTTAGTCTGTTAAAATTTTTCATGAATATATAATTAAATGTTATATTCCACCTTGGTTGTCTACCTTGATTTCTTTTCACACATGGGATATTATTTTCATCATTTTTGCGAGTTTATTTTGGGTTCACCATTTTTCTCAAATGTTATAGAGGTTTCATGTTTGAATTTTTAGGTAATTAATTTTTTATTTTACATATATGGATTTTAAATGAGTTTATGAATTAATTTTTATTGAGAAAATTAGTTTTTAGGCAAATAGGACATAGTGCACTGTTCGGGCACAATTTTTTAAACCATGTGCCATAGCTAGGAAACCATGCTGCCAATGTGAAATTTTTGATTGATGATAACCACACAATTAGTCCATGTTTTTTAAAATATGTATAATAAAAATTTAGTATGTATATTTTAGGTACTAAAGAATGTAAAGTGGATTTAGAGTTTGGAAAACCATTTGATGATACCATGTGACTTAAAAAGGTCAATAAAAAATTTCACATTCTATTTCATTCCACATGGGATTTAACCCCATTTCCTCCCCCATCTACCCAATACATGTTTTTTAGGAATTGTATCTCCCTAAAAGCGTTGTTGGACTCCTTGTAAATAGTTATTTGTCTGGTTTGGACCTTGGTTAATCAATGAATAATTGAGTATATCATAATCCTATTGATTTATTCACCTTTATAGGGTTCTTGTCCGCTCTTTCTTGGGATTTGAATTTCAAAGGGAGAATTTGTCCTATGAAAAGATTAATCATGTTTTTTGGAGTATTTTATTGTTGTTTCATGTTCAGCCATTCCTTTTTCGTGTCTAATGGTGGGGCAGATGAGGTTTGATGTCATATTTCAGAATTTTCCATGTGTAAAGTTGGTGCCTCCATGCTCAAACATTTTTTGATGATGTGATATGATGTCTCGGTTAATTATATGTTATGTACGATTTATTCATATGATGAAATTGTATTTTTGAATAGGTTTTCATGCTTATTTGATGAAAATGTATTTTATAAAACAAAATTTATATTTTTTGTTTTTTATTTATTGTGATACTTCATGGAAGTTTTGCATATGATGTTTAAGAGGTGAAAAAATGTGATTTCAAAGGAATATGATGTGTGAACGTATCTAGAAGACAATATTTCAATGTAAATGAATTTTTTTCCCCTGATAGATACCTTTTTTAAAATTTAATTTTACTTGTTTTTTTAATTGTTATGGGTCATGTTTATTGTGAAATTGTTCTATGATTGGATTAAAATGGAGAAAGTCCTATGGAAATAGTGTAATTAATTTTTTTTCCTTGTAATGTTATTAAAATGGATTCATGTATTGTGGAAGTGTTTTCAAGTGTTTTCCTAAATTTTTTTGGTGTGTGTAAAATTGGAAGACATATATTTATTGAAAATAAGGATATCCCTGTAATGGTTTTTAAAATCAATGATTTCCCTGTTTGTTTATATTTTTAGGCTTCTTTGTGTGAAATTGATTAAATATGTGAAATGAAAAATATGAAATTTATCCCAATGGGAATATTAGTTATCTAGGTGTGTATGGTATAACCAGTACTCTAGTGATGGATAAGGTTAAATGACAAATTATTATATTGGATTTATACTTATTATCTCAAAATTCAAAAAGCCTAGATTCAATATAATGAAAAATGATATCAGAAATTACAAACAAAATGTTGATAATTAGAGATCCCTAGGCCCATGGGATTATACGTATTAGTGGCCCATGCATGAGGAAGATTTTTTTTGTGGTTTTTATATAATTTTTCAATAAGGTATGAGGTTTCTGGAGCTCTACTTCTATTAGATACATGTATGAATTTACCCAAGGTTCTCTATTGGGACATAATTCTTGTGTCACATGGAACCATCCATCGGAATATGCTGGACCGTGTGTGAGTCATTTTTTTTAATGAATGTTTTTTGAATAATGTTTTCCTAAAACATTATTCCTAGGGAATGTATTTTTACTATAAATGGATTTATAAAAAATTTTCTAATGAGTTTGTACGAATGTTCCCGTTAAATTTTCCATAGATGTTATGGCATGGAATATTTTTTTTTGGGGAATCTTACTATACTTTGAATTACAAAATTTATACTCTTTTTGGTGTATGAAATAAATGTTATGTTTGAACCATGTAATGGAATGATGTTTCCTCCTGATGTGGTGGAACATGATTCTAGTTTTCTACTTGTTCTAGGTGTTGGTGGTAGAGGCTTGAAGATGATGCCCCTAATTTTTCACAAAGGGTTCAAGGAATTTTGTGGTTTCACTTATATTTTAGTATTTTGGTTTTTAGTTAATGTTGAAAATACTTCTCTATAGAAATTATTATATCTTTTTTGGTTTTGGTTATTATTATTGAATTATAATTTTGGATAATAAATTTTTATCTAAATGGTTGAAATAATTCCAAAATATTGTGGTTGATACCAAGACACTAGTTTCTATCCCATGGGGATAGGTAATGCCCCTCAATCTATGTCAATGATCCGTTCGGGTGTCGGGATGGATGGAACTCTGGATGGGTTTATGAAAATTTGATATTAGAGCATGTCAGACTCATTAAGGGACCTTTCATCGGAGTTCCCAAAGTTATTTGGGGAATATTCTAGATAGATTCGGTCTTGAACTATCAGGTAGTGATGTTCTAGTTTTCATTATGGTTCTTGGGTATCAAACATCGTGATGAGACTCAATTCACCCTGGGAAGTCATGTTTTATTTGTCTCCATTGGTTCTTGGGATTTATATGCTATTTGGAAAGGGAAATTTGATTCAGAATAGTTGTATTAAGGAGCTCATAGTGAATGGAAATACATGTGGATCCTAGGAAAGGGTCCAGGAATACTCTTTGTGGAAATGGTGTGATTTTATCATAACTACCAACCACTTGGCCAAGTCAGCCATTCACACTAGTTTCCCCATTTAATTTTATTCTGTCTTTTTGGAATCCTCAGGATGCTTTGTAAACCATTTTTTGTAGATTTTGAAAACAATATTTTAATGATGAAATTGTTTAGAATTGTTAAAACAAAAAAATAAATTTTTAAATCATTTCAAATGAGGCTTTTTTTATGTGGATTTTCATAAAAATGGATTTTCGATAAATTGGTAATGAGTTTATTTGAAATTTTTTTTTCTAACAAAAAATCATAGGTTTTATGAAATTGGTTGATCAAAACAACATAATTTATTTTCAAAATGGTAGTTGGAATTCCTTACAAAGGAGAATAAATTAGTTTTAATCGAAAGGTTTTTTATTGAATAGTATTTTTTTCTAAAATTATTTCAATGGGATGAATAAGCATTTAAATAATGTGTTGAGTGGAATGAGATTTTTTTGAATGATTTTATGAGTTTGAAATTGAATTTTCATTGATGGTTAGCGAGATTTTTAAAAGTTTATGAATTTTTTATATTTCATGTGGATTGAGAAGTTGAATGTGTGGGTTGAATTTTTTTTCATTAATGGTGGAAAATTTTAATCCATGGGTATTTCTGTTAGATACCACATGCATTGATATATGTTAAAATGTGGATGAGTGCCCAGTTTTTCAGGATAATATAATATCTCTTTGATAAAGGGAATATATTTGTTGAGTATGCAACACATTAAGAGAGTTTCCATTTTAAATGTAAAGACCTGAAAATATCATGGAAAACTTTTTCTTAAATTTTTTGGAATTTTACGAGTCATTGGATTTTGATGGCACCTGATTCCGAGGCTCGGTGTGCCCGGAATCAATTTCCAAAGTTTAGCTCTGGTACGTTCAGTGAACGAACAAGTGGGTTTTTCTATCTTTTGAACCGGTGCTCGGAATCGAAATCTGAGGGCACAGATGAAACCGCTTCGCCAGTAATTGCATAAAAAGACCTTTTATAGAGTTGCATTTTCTCGGGAAGAGTTGTTTAATTTTGTGGAGTAAGACTACGGAGAAAAAAAATTTGTGCTACTAATATTATTTCTCTAATGTGGTTAAATCCTATGGATGGAGGTTGGGTGGAACTAATCAACCATGTGAGGTTAATAATGAGGTGGGGCGCACACGATCCACATCCCTTCAAATTCCTTAACATCTCTAATACCCCCACATTAATTATGTGACACACCATCTCTTTAATGATGCCATCTTTACTTCATTTAATTTTGAGAATATCAAGATTAATTAAGTTAAGTTAATTCAACTTTTGAATTTTGGAAGTGCATGGGTTGCGTAATAAAATAAGAAGAGTCTTATTTTATTTGGGGTTGGTTGGTTGTGTGGGGAATTTGAGGAGATAGAACCTGTCCTCTTTGTTGGAGAACGCGAAGAATGTCTAGTCCTTGATGAAGAATGTCGTCATCACAAGGAGTGATTGACGTGCCGTTCTTCTTCTCTCCGCAGCTGTTGTGAGACACCATCCACCTTGGACGTACGCGGATTCCGTCAACCGTGACGCTGACCTTTGTAACCGTTGTTGATGTAGGGGTTTGAATAAGTTCGTGAATTTTTCTTTCCATTCATCGTCAATTTCTTGGGGCCGCATGTTATCAATTTAACGGGAGGAGGTCAGACCAAACGAACACGGTGGACCCTCCTACCCCTTCTGTTGTTGTGTTCGTTACGGCTCAAACGAAGGCGGTGCAGTGCAACGGAACCGCGCGGAAACAAGGAGAAAAGTGGTGAAAAAGCATGGCGTGTCGCGCCACTCCAGAGAACCACGAAGAGGCCACGCCCAGAGAGGGCCCCGACAGAGGGGCGCAGCGCCGTCGCACAGCGCCGGTCGGACAAGGCCACGACCTAAGGCCATGGTTGTGTGAGAAGCGGTGGCCCGAACCACCGGCTGTCGGCGCAAGGAGGGTGGGACCTGCGAGGGGGGGGGGGTCCCACGGTGGCACACCGGTGGGCCAGTTTCTGAGAAATCCGGGGGTCGTAACCCCCGGCTGGAAAAGGGTGGGCCCCCATGCGGGGGGGGGGGTGGCATTTCTCAATCACGGGGAGGGGTTGTGCCCCCCCCCCCCTCCGTATCCTGCTCGGCCAATTGGCCGAGTTGCCTGGACGCGCGGGCCGCACCCTCGCCAGGCCAACCGGCCGTGCCCAGGACGGACCGTCCGTACCAGGACAGGCTACCCAGGCCGGGCCAGGCCGATCCAGGGGTTCTCTGGCTGGGTCGGTCCGGGCCCGAAACCCTCTACAACCGGACAGGTTCGTTAAAATGCATGTATCATGTGCTACGAGCCTCCGATCGACACACCGTCAATTGCGATGTGATCCTTGGATTGATACGGTCATTTAGGCATATTACAAACAAGGTTTAGGAGAACTTTGGGTATTTTCGGGTTGGTTCTAACACGAAACCAACCGGGACCTCAAAGCAAATGCTTATAACTTGAGTTCCGGACATCCGATTGACGTGCCATCGACTTTTTTGGATTCTTATTAGTGAGAAGAACCTTTTGGCTTACTCCACTCGAGGTTTGGATGCATTTGGAGTATTGTCAGGTTGGTTTTGACATAAAAACCAACTGGGCCCCTAGAACGAAAAAGCCAGTAACTGTTAGACCGAGCATCCAATTGATGCGCCGTCTGTCGCGTTGTGTTCATTTTGACATGACGGATCTTTGTGATACATCATCTTCGGTCTATGTGACTGTGGATGTATCAAACTCTTGGCTCGTGGAGCGGACCCTCCCGGGACAAGCGTGCTGTGTGAGGAAACCCTAGAGTTGGCTAAGACTTGATGACTGCTGATCGATCGGCTCAGAGTGTTTCAAAATCCCATTGGGGAGAGCTTGATTGTAGCGGTAGACCCACAGCGGAGGAACGCTTGGTTGTAGCGGCAGACCCACGGTACTCAACAGAAAGAGGACCTCTATAGGCTATTAGGGGGAGCGCGGGGTTGTAGCGGCAGAACCATGGTAGGAAGCGCATGGTTGTAGCAACAGGCCCACAGTACTCGACAGGTGGAGTACTACAGTAGTCCAAGGTAAGTGGGAAGCTCTTGGTTGTAGAGGCATGCCCAATGTACTCGATAGAGGAGGAGTTCCCCAGCAGATAAGGGTTCGATGACGATGACAACCGTATTGGAATCCTCTGTGGGTTCAACGGTGAAGACATTCGTATTGGAATCATTTGTGGGTTCGACGGTAAAGACTTTCATACTAGAATCCTCCGTGGGTTCGATGACAATGACAATCGTATTGGAATCCTCCATGGGTTCGATGGGGAATACATTCGTACTGGAATCCTCGGTGGGTTCGACGGTGAAGTATTTCATACTGGAATCCTCCGTGGGTTCGATGACGATGACAACCATACTGGAATCCTCTGTGGGTTCGGCACTGACGACTATTATACTTGTATCATATGTGGGTCCAACAGTATTGACCTCTGTTGTAGTATCCTATGTGGATCTGATAGAGTAGCTGGACTAGTATCCTACGTGGGTCCGACAGCTTAGATAGTCTAGTATCCTACGTGGGTCCTAGCTTGATGAATCAGTAACTAAATTGGATCATCTCCTTTTGTGTTACAAATGATGTATACCTGTGTGAGCTGATTCTTGAATTCAATCATTATCTTAGATATTATTGACTAGATTTCCATTATGGATTGGGTTGTGTTATCCTATGTGGATTGAGTTGCACTATCCTGTGTGGACGTGATCGAACTTGGGCTCTGATGATGTAGCCGAACTGGAATTGATGACTTAGGTATATATATGGGAATATACCTAATTAGTGTTGGTTGTTACTTTGTGATTTTATCTTTCCATTTTGGATTATCCTTTTTGGATTCTGGGTGACCTACAGGGGTCTCGGGGTCCCTACTGATTATTGTATTCTCACCCCTTCACGGGCTTCGACCGCACAATGTTGTGTTGGTTGTAGACGTCGGACATCATTAATTGTGGTTGAGGCTTGTAGAGCTGGACGGTACCTGAATGAGGATCTCATGACGAGTCGGTGCCCGGAGGTGGATATCACATCGAGTTGGAGCCGGATGCGAATTTCATGATGAGTCGGTACCCGGTGGAGACGGACGGATGAGGAGTGATGTGGAGGAGATATGTACCTACCCTTTAGGTTGGAAGCCAGAGGATGATCCCGGAGTGTCTTGTCACCTTTCAGTTGTTATCCTTGAGTTGTACTTTACTTTTAGTTTGGGTTTGTATTCTGGCCCACTTACTTTTCCGAATTAACTTTTTTACCCTGTTTTACTTAGTGTTTACTTCTTCTAGCTTACTATGTGGTGTTTGTTTACATATAAAGGTAATGCCTTCCCCTTTTTGTCGGGCTTTACGCCTTGATTCTAGTCACCAGCCCCTGGCCTATGGAAGGCGGGCTTGGGGTAGTCTCAGTATGGGTGCCGAGGATGGGTCGTGACCGTAAAAGTGATTTTAATGTAATGTTTGATGTCTTGATAATCAGTGGTGTGACTTTATGTAGTTTTGGAATCATTCATGGGAGGATTTTTTTCATTATAATTCTTTTTGGATGGTTGGTGTTTTAGGGTTCTATTCCTATCAGTTAGTTGTTTTTGAAATAATGGGTTAATTTTTTTGTGTTCATGGTTTTCCTGATTAGATATTATATTCCCCATAGAGATTGGACATATGTTCAATGTACAACCATATGTTGTTCACCATTAGAAGACCATCTAGTTGATCTACCCAAAGACTATCATCATGAGTTTCAAAAGTTGATTGAATCTTTAGTTTCCATGAATTTGATGAGTCATTAATTGTGATTTTATTCCTCTATGATTAAAACTCGGGCCTGGAAATGTTGAAGGAGAATTCTGGTTTTGGAAGTCATCCTGAATATGTTTTTGTTGGTCATGGTATAAGAAAGGAATTTATATTTTCTATTAAAATAATTCTAGTGTTGGATTATTTTGTTCCAATTTTGTTGAAAATAAATTCACTATAAGTAATTATGTTTGAATTAATTGATGATATTCAATGCATGTGGATTCATAGGCCACTCCAAACGGCTAGTTCATGGGGTTTTCTGGATGTGTAGCTGAGCCAGTTCACACAATTGGTGTGATGTTTTGGGATTAGTTTGAAATATATTTCCTTGTAATTCATTTTTTTTGTAATGATCTAATTGTGTGGTGTTTTACGATGTCATATTTTCTATGGAATGTAAAATTAGATGTTTTGGTATATTTTAATAATATATGTTTTAATATATGCTTGTTTTTCTATCTAAAACACTGAATTTTTTTGTTCTAAATGGAGGCATATTCAATGCTTTGTTTCATATAGAAGTTTCTAATTAGTATAAAAGGGTATGATTCATGTATATCTTCTTTGAACATATTGTGGTTAATGTTCCATGTATGGGAAATGTGAGTCTCATGGGGTATTTTGATCTTTAGGTTTTTTCTAGAATGTGTTTTGTCGCTCAAGAAAAAAATGGAAGTGTTCTGGTTGGGTATTTTCAACTTATAAATACGAGGATAGATATTCTTCAAACATTATGGATCCAACCATAGGCTCCATCGTGATGATCATGCAAAGTCCATAACTCCATGGGTGTTATGAACCGTGATCTGGATTCTATTTTATTGTGTTTTAATAGAGACATTTTATGTTTTTATATTGTATTCTATTAATCTCAATTGGTCCCAATTGGTTGAAAGGTACATAGTGACATAGTATCTTAATTTCAATACTCATGATTTGAGGGGTCTTCATTGATTATAGGAGTCATAGAGGGGTTTTTTTCATGGAAAATCGTATAGTGGTGTTTTGAAGATGAGAATATCTGGTTGTTTTTTCATGTGTGGTTATCCTTGGGAATAATCTTCAGTTTGGGTTTGTACTCATCTGAGGACGGTCTTGTCCTTTCGGGATGAAAAATCGTGTAGTTATTTCTACATGTTTTTTTATTTCTTTCATCAGAACCCTCATGGTGGGGTTTGTTTGTCTTTATGGGAAATTATACATGTTTTACAATGTGAGAGTTATGATGTCTATCTATAGTGGCTGGTTAAGTTGGTATGTTCATATAGTGGGGAGACCCAGTATGGGTCTCATTGAAACATCTTAAGTAGTAAATTAGTGAAAGTTTCTTTCTTCGGTAGAGAGTCTATACATGCCTACCCATGTTAATAAAAAAAATTAGTATCTGGTGTAGGATAGGATGTGTATAGTACAGTTTGGATCTATGTAATTTTGAGTCCTTTCCGTGAGTAAAAATTTGTGGGTTGTGTGCTCTAAGAGATATTGTTAAAGGAATGTTTGGGAAGGTCCATTGATATCCTATTTGTGTTCATCGTTTGTTTCAAATAATAGGTATGAGAATAACTTTTTCAATTTTGATGTTATATTTGTTATAGAGATTCGATTGTTTGTTATGGAAATTCTTTTATTTGGTATCTATTAACTGATGGCGTTTTCAAATTCTAGGGGAATAATGTTTGTGGTTGGGAATCCATTCTATCTTCTCGAGTAAAATATAGTGAACCGATATTTTAGTTCGGGGTGATCCTTTTTACCCATAATTTGGATTTTCATGTGGCATTTTCTTGAGCTGCTAAGGTGTTTCAGTATTTTTAAGATAAAACCATGGGATGACCTTTCTGGGGTTGAAATCATTTTCATGGGGAGAACAGTCACATCTAGGATTTTTTTTCATCATTTTTCCCATTTTATTTTTCAGTATCAGTTATTCTCTTATGTTATTGGTGTAATGAGTTTGAATTATGTGGTATATATATTGATTTTTTTAATCCATGTGATTTTATATGAGTTTCTCCATTGATTTTGGATGAAAATTTTAGTTTTTTGGCTAACGGAAAGTGGTTTATGGTTGGGGAATAGTTTGGTTAACCATACTCCATGCCAAGGAATCCATGCGACCAAATTGACATTTGGGACTCTGGCTAACCACATGGTTTGTAGATGATGTGGTATAACTGTGAAATATATTCTTTTTAGGTAGTATGTGGCACCCAATTTCAGTATGGTTTTTTAAACCATGTCTCAAAATAGTGCGACAATATCGTAGTCATTAGAAAACAGATAACTCCATTTTCCCCCCTCATGATTTAACCCTATTTCCTCTTCCATTTTCCTGATACATGATTTTTATCCATTCTAGATCCCTCCATGATTCCATAGAACCCCTTTTCTTCATTTAAGGGGTAGTTTTAACCCTAGTTCATCAATGAAAAATAAATGATGTCGTTCTCTTCTTGATTTATCCACCATTCGTAGGTTCTTCTCCCTTATTTTTTGGGTTACAAATTTCGTAAGGGGCATTTGACCTATAGGGGGTTAATATACTATTTTTGAGTAATATCATGATATTTCCTATTAAATATTTCCATTTTAGGGTTATATTGTTAGGTGGATGTGGTGAGACATCAATTTTTGTATATTTTAGAGTGTAAGATCGGTGGCTTCTTCACTAAAAATTTTAAATTATTTTATAAGTATTATTGGATACTTTTATTTTATCTATGATTTATTTATTTAATTTAAATGTGTTTGGGAAGTATTTTTTAGTATTGTGTGATGTAAATGAATTTTATATCTGAAAATAGATATTTTTTTTATGTGCATTATTGTGGTGCTTTATGGAAGTGATTCATGGGTTGTTTAAAAGGTGAAATCAATGATTTATCTAATGAACATGAGGTGAGAATTTGTTTATAAGTGGGTTTTATGAATAAAATGTATTTTTATGGAATGATGGATACATTTATTCCATTTTAATTTGATTTTGAATTATATAAATATTAGGAACCATGTTTAAAGTGAAATTGGTCTTTGTTTGAAAATAAATGGGGCTTGTCCCATTGAAATGGTTTCAATAATTGTTTACCTTACTTATAATGTTATCAAATGGGTTTCATAGATTTTTCATTAAGTGATATTGTATTTATATATGATTGTTGTGTGTAAAATGAGAAGTTCTTTGTTTATGGAAAATGGTGGTTTCCTCTTTATGGTTTGTTAAAGGAGTTATTTAATAGTGTGTTTTTAATGTTTGAAATGTGCATGTGACCATGATGCATTGTGTGACTAGTGAATTGTAAAATTGAGAATATTGTGAATCCTAGGTACCTAGGTAGTCATGATTGAACTAATAAGCAAGTGATTTAGAAGTTGAAAGACGAAATTTTTCTATTGAATTGATGGTAATTGTCTCGATATCAGAAAATCACAGATTCAAATATCATTATTGATGATTTCAACCCTAAACAGATATGATGATGATTAGATACCACTAGGCACATGATATTTTCCCTCACAGTAGATTTTGCATGAGAAAGATTTTTGTTATGGTTGATATACGATGTTTCCCTGAGGTATGATGTTTTTTGAGTACTTCATCTTCGATCATCCTAGAGTTATTTATACATGGATCTTTATTGGGGAAAAATTCATATATGACATGGTTCCATCCATGGTTATATGGTGGAAGTTGTCTATGTGATTCATATTAAATTATGTTTTTTGTGAAATGGACTCCCATTAATGTGTTTCTAAGAGAATGGTTTTAACAATAAATGGGGTTTCTTGAAATATTTTCTATTGATTTTGTAAAAACATGCTTCTTAATTTATCAATTAATATTTTATTATGAAAGATTCTATTTTTGGGGGAATCCTAATTGGATTTTGGTCACACCACGTATACACATGTTTCGTAGACATTGTTATGGAAGGCCATGGTATAGACATGATGTTTCATTGTAATACGAGGGAAACATTTTCAAGAAATATAATTGTTCGAGCTGTTGGTGGTGGTGGATTTAGGGTGATTTCCGTCATGTTTTAGGGAGGTTTCTAGTTGTTTTTTGGTTCCTTAACACTGTTGTATTATGGTTTTCTGTTATTGTTTTAAAAACTATTATCTATAAATTATTCATACATTTTCAATTTTTATTATTCACTTTTGAAACATAAATATTTTTTGGATAATTATTTCTATAAAAATTTGTTAAATCCCTCCAAAATATCAATGATTATAAATGCTCACTATTTTTCTGTCTGTCGGGATCAATAAGGCTCTCCGGACCATGTAAGGGACCGGTTAGATTGTTGGTTTGGATGGCACGACATCTTTAATTATAACTGAACTCATATTAATTTTCATCTATTTTTGTTTCTATAATCCTACCTTGAATGATTATTCCACACATTAGATTTTATCTTTGAATATCAGATGTTGTTTTTATATCAAATTTTTAATTTGATACTCCAAACATTAGGTTTCATTCCATGACATTGTGAGATTATTCTATTATAACAGAATATCATATTAGATAATATATTCTATATGGTCCTTCTTCTTTTTACCAACGTTGATCACAATCCAAAAAATATCCACCACATATAAGAAATAAAAAATCAAAATAACCTAATAAAATATCAAAAAATCGAAAAGTAATAATTTAAAAAAAAATTCCATCATTATCTAATTAAGATTATTATTCTAGTTTTTGGAAACAACGCCAATAATGTGTCCATCCTACAAGGTTTCATTATATTTTTTGGAAGAGATATTTTAGAAATTATTCTAATTTTACTAACCAATAACTACCTAGAATTTTATTATAGATAATGGAATCCCATGTAAAATCAAAAAAGTATATTGAAGAAATTTAAATGTAAATGAAGAAGTCTTAAGGTAAATTTAATAAAAACTCACTAATTTGGATAACCTATGAGAATCAATAATGAGATTATATATATCTTGAATTTGGAATTTTATGTTTATATATTAATAAAAATGTTAAAAATAATATGATGTTGATGGAATTTTTTGAATTTGATCTAACTGTTGTTCCCCATAGGGGACTCGCATTCTAAGCTAATGGAACCCCTTTCCCCTATGATATATATTGATTAAATAATAATATATGTACCAAAATTGACGTTTTAACATAAAATACGGCCATACCGATGTATGTGATATAATTCCTTAATTAAAACATACACTGTTATCAAATAACCTAAAATATGGAATTGGTGATGATCAAATTAAGGAGAGAGGGACTCAAAATTATATCTGTCGTATGATTACATTACTAAAAAATAAAAAAATAAATCTCACTTAAATTAAAAAATACCCTTATATTATAAATCCTGGTAAAAAATTATATTATAACATGATAGACATGAGAATGTATAAGAAAAATAAAATTTAATTCACAAGGAAGCATGGTCAAACTCATTTAATGGTGGCTTTTTCGTCCTGTTGTTGATATCCCTTATGTAAAAACAATATTCTGGTATTTAAATATATAAGTTCACCTATTTTTCAATTTTGAATCTATACCATCTCCCATTTTATTCTCCACTATGTTTGTTCTATATTTTATTAAATTTTAAATCATCCACATCATTCATTAAATATGGTCATTATTTCATGTCCATAGACCATTAATTTCTCATAAAATATATTTTCAATATATTGGATATAGGGAATAATATGAGACCTTATTTTTATATAGATGAGATTATTATAAATTCATGAATCAATTTTCCCATATAAATATAATGATTGTTATCTTGAACTCTACCATGTCCTCACTAATAATTCATGATAACACACATGGATTTATCCAGAAATATATCTCAAAACCTAAATGGGATCATGTATTTGAGGATGAGATATACATAATTTAATATATTAATATATATCATTTCAATGTTGTCACATGTATTTTGTGTCATGAATTTTGCTTCATTCTCCATGTAGTGGTATAATACATAGTCTATGGAACAAGTCATCCATGAACTGTATCCCTTTTCACTTCTATTCTCATCCTATCTACATTATAGTGAATCATTCCTTGATTCAACCATATATAACACAATACATAAGGTATCCATATATGATACATGGAATTTATCTAGTACATTAGTAATTATGATCTATTCTTAATCATATATAACAATGACATAATAGATCAAACAACACCAAAAACTTGTTTCCATGCATGCTTGATTCATCCTACATGATTCATGTGATAAAAAAATTGTATAATAGGATATGTTGCATCATGTAGAATCATTTAAAACTCCATGGGTCACTAGGATTCGAGGTGCGGCCAATGGAATAGTTATCATTAATATTCCAATGAATTTGTGTTCCCCAGCTCATTATTTATGGTCTATTTGTTGGGAAACAGTAGTAGTGATGGTGCAGAAGATGTGTGTGAGAGAGACAACACGAAAATCACCTAGAATGATTCTATTTTGGATAAGTACATAATATCCCAAATGTTTCTCCATCCCACAAAAAATAAGAATGAAACAATGTTTTATAATTATATATTATTATCTATCAGAAACTCATATGAAACCCATCTAAGAGAAAATGGACTCCTGACCACCACGAGTTTTACCCCACAATATTGATGTAATCATCCCACATAACTCTAGACCCCTCTCATATTTACTATGTGCATTCTCATATACAATATGATTGACCACATACTCTTCCGCCTCAAATATATCGAAGTACATCCAAGCAACTTGGTCAATCAACCTACTACCTAACCTTGTGTGTTATGGCCGAGTTAAGGTCCAACTTTGGTGATGGATATATTCTTCTTTAAGACATATACACATTTTTACCCAGGAAACCATTTAAATTCGCCTCTAAATTATATACATTTAATTTATTTTTATTTTATGTATTTCCAAATCAATCATAAAATTTTAATCAATAGAGTATAATATTAATCAATTAAAAATTCAGTAATCATGAAAATTTGAATTCATAATACTGTATAATTAAACAAAAATATATATGTATATAATGATCTCATAATATCTACTGAAATAATGTCACCACATCCTCAATTATGTGAATTTAAATTCTAACCAGATAGTATAATTTTGGTAGTTCTCTTATGGATCATTTATTTAAATGTAGAATGGGACATCACATTATTATTCAATATAATTAGGAAACCCAATACTTACTTTGAATCATATTCCAATAAAAAAATCCTCTCTCCATTGGAATGTAGTGTAAGTACTAGTGTGGTAATTATACTCTTCTTGATATCCTTAATTATTCCTAGCATTCTTTTATCTAGACATAATTTGTTTCATTTTTGATCTTATGCTTATTGGGATGGAAAACAATGAAAATTATCTCACTAAGCATCAACATTTCTCATCAATCCAGAGAAAAACATAGATATTGTAGAAACATTTAGGGATGAAAAATTCAATAATGCAGTTTTCATGGAAGGGTATAGAGATATTCCTTCACTCATGAACGCGTTCCCAAATATGTTGAGATTCTATTTCAAAAACTCATAATTATTGAACATATTATAAAAATTATTTTTTCATAATCTCATCAAATAAATATTTATGTACTCTTCATATTTTCCTACATTCATCATGTTGACATAAATATAATTAATAAAACCCATGAAAAATATATTGATATAGTGAATAAAGTATCTATATATTTTTTCATCATGATTTTTTGTGAAT
Source organism: Viscum album (assembly GCA_963277665.1). Taxonomy (NCBI): domain Eukaryota; kingdom Viridiplantae; phylum Streptophyta; class Magnoliopsida; order Santalales; family Viscaceae; genus Viscum; species Viscum album. The sequence continues at coordinate 60,537,388 of OY728165.1, read as the reverse complement.
TTGTAAGTAATAATGACATAACTATTAACTCATAGTATACATATATTATATGTAAATATAATTTTTTCAGAATCTGATCTCTCTGCATTTTGATAATGAATTCTAGAAATAATATATTCTTCTAAAAATTAATAAACACCTAAATGTTGATAAAAAATATCTTCCAACCTTTTTATAAAACCATACATTCATACACATGTTATTTCATGAATTTTATCATGGTTTTTCAAACAATACAATCCAAAGAACACGAGGTCTACTGTTGTGGAAGATTAGACTAATAAACTCATCATTTTATACAAGAATTACATCATATTCATGTATAACATCACATAGTTCTCCAATATAGCTATTGTCCCTATTATTTTTCATTGTTATTTAAATGATTTAATCAATACAATCTTTTTAATTGATGTTAAATTGCATCATTTTTTAATTTATGGAAATTTTTGTACTAAATCATAAGAATTTCATAATTTCAAAATCTTATATTTTGTATGTCTTCATTATTATGAGAATAAAATAATAAATATTAATCCAAATTATGGATTTATTTTTTTATTCTTGATATTTTCATTTGATTTAATTTATTCAAATGGAACTAGTATTCATTCTAAATTAATGGGGCCCGAATAAATCAATCAATGCATAGAATCATTCATATAGGAAAATTGATCACTCAATATTAAATGATTCATGCCATTGGGAAAATAATAGTTCATTTTAGTTTGATATGAAATATGAATCAACAGTTAATGTATAACATAATGTTCAAGTATAAATTTTTTCATTAATTTGAGATATTCATATGTCAAAGTAGAGTCATATTTAGAGTATTTGTGGATTGAGAAAGAGATCCACATTAAATCATAGATAAATTTTTATAAAATTTTCAAATATATTTGATAGTTTGGGGTTCAATATCCAGTAAAATTTATAATAACTCTTAATAATTCATCATTGTAAGTTTTTTCTATCATCTGGGAGTAAATAGTGAATGTCCTCGAATAACAAATTTTGGATAATAAAATATTTATTCTTTATTTTCTATTTTTTGGGTTTTGAAATGGCTTCTTAATCCCACCTTTAATTGATTACTATTAACATGGATGGTTAAAAATATGACTGATTGGGGTGGGATATGTTTTAAATTTTCATTTCATGATTTCTTGCATTTTTTGGAATAAAATACTATTCATTCCCCTATTAAGTTGGTCTAAATTTTCTAATTGTAGTTTTTATTATAAAGTATTATTATAACTGGGTTTAGATTCTATTGTAGTTTTTAATTGTTTTTTGATCATTATATATCTCCTCTAGGTTCTAGATTATAAATGATGTTATATAATCGGGAAAAGTGGTTATATACATGGTGATCATCAGTATATGTTGGAGGGGTAGTAGACACTCATGAAAATCATTGATAAATAATACTCGATTGGTTATTTACTAAGAAAATTGGTGGAATTATTTATGTATCTCACAAACATAATAAAAATAGTTTACCAGGATGATATTAAGGAATGATTAATTCTCATAATCATAATGATACCAAGGGAGTGAGAGGATGTTTTTTTGGAATATAAAATTAATCATAATTGGAGAACATGATTGGAAAAATTAGAACTAAGATAATATTCCAATTGGAAAAATAACCATGGATTCATGATCCTTATTATACTAGTATTTTCATAAAAATGTTCAATTACATTATATATTTAAAAATTAATTAATTTTAAAAAACCCCTCATTTTCCTCAAATTTAATGTAGATAAAATGAGTACTGTGAACTCATTTTGAGAGAAAAAATAGGTTAACCACTATACAAAATTTTAAAATATTAAATAATTCTTTATATTCATCATTTTACAAATCATGTGTCAAATCATGGAATTATTTCTAGGGTGGTGGAGCCAATGTTTTATTTTCAAATTACAATATTGTAACTTCTCGCACTGATCATTACCCCATATATCCAGAAATTTAAATAACCTTGTGAAATATATATATAAATAATAATTTTCAATATAAATATGATGAAATTTCTATTTCATACTAATGTGAGCTTCTTGTGTTAACATAAATATAATCACCATGTCAATAAAAACCTAAAAACCCCTTACTGACCTCTTTGTTTTGAAATTCATTAATCAAAATAATCAAAATGTCATTCCATAATTAAAAAATGATTTTTTATGATAGTGAACAGAAAAAAATTTCTACATATTTTACATGGATTCAATGGATAAGACCAAAACAAACATATTAAATAGTTAACACATTTCATCATCACATTCAGACCCTTGGGGAGTAGTTGAGGTGATGGTAATGTAGAATGAATTCTCCTTTTCAATTAAAGGTGCTTCTAGTTAAAGTTTATATAGAAAAGAAAATAGATATGTGAATTAGTGAAATGGATTATTAAGATACTTCATGGAAATAATCTACCCCTCATTTAGAATCACAACCATCAAAAAGTATATTTATACAATCATATTGGAAAATGGAGAGACCCTCAATTAGTACATGGACTGGTTTAAGAAGAAATTCTCCTTCTTCCAACATCATTAATTTTAGGATCATCAAATCCAGATTTTTTTATATTAAATCATACTATAAACTGATTTAAAACCAAAGGATCCATAATATATGGGATTTTTGTTGACATGTTACCATAACATATCATGGTATTGATTGAGAATAATTCTATTAACTCGTGATAATGTGGTTCAATAGGTACTGTAATAAGAAATATTCATGAGGAAAAACCACTTATCTTATAGTCACATTATAAAATTAGTCCAATGAGATAAACATTATTTGTATACAAAATCACATAATACTAGTTATTTAAAATCATATATCGGCTACGGAATATAGCTTTCACTCATCACCTAATTATTTTGTTTACTAGTGTGCTGAAGTAATGGAGTGGATAGATGTTCAAAAGAAAATTATATATGGTAATCCTATAAAAATAAACGATGGTAGTATAACAATGAGTAAACTTATGTATTTAAAAATTTTATGATTTGGGAAAGATCTCCTTAACAAATTTGGTACCAAAAAAAAACACACACTCAAAAATTAATTACAAAAATCAAAGAAAATTAAACAAATAGATATTATAATAAGAAATATTACAAAAAACAAACCACTATTAACATACTGCATGAAATAATATCCCCCAATACAAAACATCATGTGAAACAAAAAAAAATTCTGACGATGAGGATATGGATAATATTGGTGATAAATTAGAAAAATTGGTGGAATGGCTAATGTAAATTCTATCCAAACCCATGAAAATTATTATTCCAAATAATCATTTAACCCCTAGTAATTTAAATATGAAAACAGATATAATGGATAAATAACTCAGTCTATCATATACTCTTAAACCTGATATAAGCCCACCTATGCCAAGGGACATAATGTTGGGATTATTGAAATTATTTGAAAATTATTTTAGAAGAATAAAATACATTTTAATTAAATATGGTTAGGCCAAGGTGGAAGAGATAATAGAAAAAATTGAAAATAAGAAACGATATATGAAAGACATACACCATCTATTAACATCATGGATAAAAGATTCAATATAAATATAGGAGTAATGACTATATAATGATATCAAGGACAATTTATAATCCATGGAATATTTCCATTATAATCATGATTGGATCATTAACATTATATAATTGGTTATGTGATCTATGTACTTCATTTAACGTAATGCCTCACATATTATAGACTTAAATTTATATGAAATATTGATTCCCAAATGGGAGGTAGTCTCTCTTGGAAATGGATCCATTGTTTTCATATTAGGGGATTGAAAATATTATATTGTGAATGTCAATGATCATCTATTTCCATATGAAATCAATTTCATTATCATGGATGAATATAGGATCACTTCAAAATCAAACATTATTTTTCTAAAACATTTCATAACTATGTCCAATACCATCACTAATGTCACGGGAAACACTGACTGTGGAGGTTGTAGATATTGTTCCTCACATTAATATTTTTACCTTTTTGAGGCATAATAAATTTTGTAAATCAATCTTTGAACTCTAACAGGAATAAGTTACATCAATTATTAAACAATCATGTATGTATCATACATTCCTATAATTTGTATATTTCATTCCCATTGAAAATGTGATAGAATTTGTGGTTTCAAAAAAATATTTAAATTATGATTACATGTTTGAAGACGAGGTAACATCTCATTACATTGTTGATTTTTAAATGATGAATAAGTTGATATGATTTTATATACATGGATGATTAAGTCTTGGGATGTGGGGAACCTCAATATAATTATATTCCCTGAACATCCCCGAAATCTAGAACAAAAACCACTTCCTACTACTTTCCAAAATTTGTACCTCTTGGAATGAGTGAAATTATTATCCTAATAGCTAAAAATCTCTATAGAGTAGAAGAATAATATATTTTTGATATATTTTGACGGAATGTATAAGATATTTATTATAGAATATATGATATCCTATGAATAATCCCAAAGAATATAAATCATATAATTCATCTTGAGGTAGATTCCCGGACTACCATACAGACCAAAAGAAGGCGGAATTTCATATTGATGGATGTTACAAAGAAGAATATAGGTTATATATTAGATATAAGGCTCATATATCCTACATCATATTTATAATGTATTATCCCCATACATGAATATCCTATGATTATAGTCCTTCCCATTATGAGGAATGAATAGAATGAATCCATGTCAGAATTTATAATAGTCGAAGATTGAGATAAAACATAGGATGTTGAAACAAAATATTCATAAAGATCATTTCCACATCCACATCATTTTATAGATGATGTTGATAGTAACACGAATAAACTAATATTTTTTGCATGTATTTTCATGTTATTATAAAGTACCCACTTCTCCTGAGGATTATGATGATAGTACATTTACATGACTCTTTGTCCAATTTTCATAAAAATAATTACATTTGGATTATATATTACTCCAGTTAATTTTTTCTGGTACATGTTAAATTATTTTTTTGATCAAATTTTTTATTTTTCTTTGTATTTATGGATGATTTATCAATCTTTAAAAATTATTTTGACAGTGGTTTGAAAAATGTTGAAATATTCTTGAATGTTTTCATTGAAATGATCATTATTTAAAATTTATAAGATTGTAATTTCATTATTGATAGAGGAATATTCCTTGGGAATTCTATTTCAAAAAAATAAATTCATATAGATAAATAAAACATTTAAGTGATAAATTAATTTTTGATTCCAACTGGTATGAAGCATGATAGATAATTTTTAAGAAATTCATGATTATACATGATCTTTGTCAAATATTTTAGTGATATTTCTCTCCCACTCTCATGATTTCTTTTGTAAATTGAAAAAAAAATCAATGGTTATTATTGGGATTCCATTAATCATTTTAGGATGGTATTTATTACATGAAAAGTGTAGAAACCACTAAATTTGGATGAACAATTCGAGCTACATTGGGATGGTTCAATCCAAAATGTTAGAGCTATCTTTTCATAGTGAATTAAGGGTAGGATACAAGTAATTTTATATTCATTATAAACCATATATAAAGATTTATTTAGTTATAAACCAATAGAATAATAATATTTATATATTGTATTTGTTTTGTAAAATTAATGTTATATCATATTGAGTGTATAATAAATATGGTTTCTGCTACTATATCTTATTGGTATTTGATAAACTAGGAGTAATAGAAACAAAATCTATTGAGATGGATGATACTATTACTGAAAGTAAACATATAAATAAAATACTAGAATGTATCTAAGAACCATATGGCTGATTCAGTTAGTAAACTAGCCAACATAGACAATTTTATAATTCTTTTCCTAGACCATGAAAAGATCACATTCTAGAAGTGTAGTTTTACGTCATTGGTGGAGAAGTAACATGGTATGCTATATTGGAAAATAATCTTGTGACATTACATTTTAGGAACTATATCAATTGAATTCTAATCAAATTCAAATATTTAATCCTTACTCAGGATATAACATATAGGAAGATTCATTTCTTATGAAAATTTTAAATGATCTAGTAGTAATAGGATGACACTATCGGAATCCTTACCTATACACGCAGTTCAAAACTATGGGAATAGCAAAAAAAATGTCAATATAGGCGATACCCTTATTTCTAAGAACTGTATTTTCTCAAAAGATTACGACAGACATATACCCATGGTTAATAATCTTTTGGGGTAGTTATTTTCAATGGGAATAAAAATACCCACGATTTTATAAAACCGTGGTTATAGAGATACAAAAACTATTTTGTCAAAACATGGGTATACTTAATTATTAGAAAAAAATTCCTCAACTAAGATTTTATCCCAATACCTTTAACCTACATTCTTTGACTTTACCATTATCCTATAATATGTTTTATGTTCTTATATTCTTATATGTGTATATATATAATTCTAAAAAATTATTTATTAATAAAATTATTAAAAAAATGTATTGACTTATATCCATGTTTTTTTCAGAACATTTGTATTGGCCCTTAGAAAAAAAATCATCTATTATGATTTTATCTAAGTACCTTCTTCCTATACTCCATCATCATTACCATTGTCCTAGAACATGTTTTTTACTTATATTGAAAAACATTTATATAAGTTTGTAAATTTATTTTCGTTTCATTATTTATTATTTTTTTATTATTATGGAATAATTGTGGTTAAACATATACCCATGATTCAGTCAAACTGTGATTATAGGTCCTTATGAAAAAAATTGTCCACTTGGAATTCATCCTAGAACCTTCCACCTACTCTCCATCCAGTTTACCACATTCATAATGAACAGTTTTTTTTACCATATTAAAATATAAATGAATAAATATATATATACATATATTTACTTCTTTATTATTATTATTTTTTTTATGGAAAAATATTGTGCCAGCTTATAACCATAGTTTGGTCAAACATTGGGTATAGTATTCCCCATTGCATTTCCATAAGAATTATTTTTTCCAGGGAAACCAATTTCTTTAGATTCAAATAATCCTGGGAATATGTCCTTCCCACAAAATTTTTTTCCCACCAAATATATTCCAATGGTTTATGAAAACCATGGGTATATAGGTGACCTTTACACATGGTTTTTTAAGAACACTGGGTATAGGTCCTTCCTATGAAAATTATTTTTTCCCACAAAAACTATTCACAAAGTTTACAAAAACTGTGGGTATAGGGGTGACGAATGCACATGGTTTTTAGGATAATATTAGTTATATCCATGTTTTCTAATTGTGTGATTGTCTGACTATGAAATTGACTTTATTTTTGAGTGTCTTCAAACATTACCTTTTAAATTCAACATTGAACATTAAAGGATATCATGGAAGGTTTTAGAATATATAATTTCTAGGATATCCCTATTTTAATATACTCTTGAAAATTGAAAATTTTAGGAGAAAATGTTACATTTATTATAATATTTGAATTTTATGACAACATTATACAAATGATACATAAATTTTAATGATTTTTTATGTTTGGGGAATAGATTTAATCAATGAATTCACAATGTCAGTTGAAAATTCATATACCTTTTATAAATTTTATATCATTTCCAAATGAGTGTATGAAAAATCCACTAGGATAGATAACTCTAATGTTGTTTGGGATTTTTTCATGGAGAACACATTTTTTTGATTTTATTTCCCAAATCCTTTATTAGTGTACAATTAACTAACTTTTTCAGAATCATAATGGATATATAATTTACAAATTATAGTGAAAATTAAAATTCATCATCTATATATCATCCACAAAAAAACTTAAAAGTTATAGTGACCCTTATGATCCAATATTTTTCAGTTTTTTCCCTCTTTTAGTTTTTTGTTTGAGCCTTGTTGGCCATGTACTGTTCAAATATGAATATAATTTTTTGTAGGAAATGACCTAATGTTAGGGAATTTTTGTTTCTTCAAATTAATGGAGTCTGGAAATAAATAGGTTGTGTGTTATCAAGGTTTCATCACATGTTGAGAAGACTTAATGGGGGTTTGGGTTTTATAGAAAATGTATGATGGAAAAATGATTGTATAATGGTTACACATCTTGTAACTAATTTACACATCATGTAACTATATTATAAATCAAGTAATATTGCACCATAAGAAATAATAATATGAGATAATTTGTTCTTCACCATATCAAACATAATATATTTTCACAAATTGAATCTATATTAAACATAATGTAATTACCAGACCGTTTGTTCTCATATTTTTTGTTTAGTTGATTTTTCACTTCATCCAATATTTTATTTGTCCTCTCTGAATAGGGTAAACATACATATGATATTAGAAGAATTTAATCCCTTATAGACATCCCAATCATGAATCATATCCCTAGTAATTAGTTACACATTATTTTCCTCTACCGATTATGTGTTCTCAGTTTGCTGAAATTTAATCTACCAACCATGTGTGTTGTTGGTTTTGATCATGATTAGTTATAATATAGGAACCACATTTCATTTATATTTTTCATCTGCCTATTTGTTGTATCATATCCGATGTATTTAAAGGGCATCAATTAAAGATAGATGGTCTAATCCGTAATTCCAGGGTTTGATACATTTACATATGTGCAGTATTTAAATTTCTCAAACGTAGAACATGGGTATATTAATTATATAAAGGTCTTAATTTTTACCTGGTGTCTATTTTCATCAAATTGGTATATAATTGGATTATAGATACCATTTGGGTTTAAAAATAACTGAATTTAATTCAATTATGCAACTGATTAAATTTGGTTTAGCATGGAAATTGTTTTGGGTGATTGATCAATATAGATTCACTATGGAATATCTTGATTTTTGGGTAATTGGAATTTTATTAGTTATGAACAATTGATAAATGAAATGTGTAATTGAAATATAAGCATTAATTTACATAGTAACCCATTTTACCTAAATTTTTGATATTTTCACGCCCTTAATGATATTATATGTAAAGAATATTAATGTTTTCATTCTTATTATGGGCCATCAATCATGTTTACATACTCAAATTATTATATACCTATCATTGTTCAGAGACAATTTGAAATTATTATGTACTTGTTTTTTCATTGATACATACTTAAATGGTTATATACTAGTCTTTTCCTTGATAGACGTTGATATTCTTATATACAGGGATAACCTCTACTTTAATAACAAAATTAATATATAGAGTTTTTTTACCCAGATTTGTGTGATTTATAAATTGTCTATAGGATTATGGTTGGAATTCTTGTGAAAAATTCCCATAGAAATAGAAAAAATTGAGATGAAGAAAGTTATATTTTATCATAGTTATATGGTTTTTGGTTTCATGGTACTATGACATGCATAGGAACACTTCAGCATGGTGTCGAAGAATATTTATATCGTATTAATTTAATTGTTTTATAATCATTTATATTACATTATTGCATAAACATATTATCAGACTGGGTATGATTAAACAAGGTGGTGTTAAACTACTAAGTTATACTGACATATTATTTGGGTCATTGTTTAAAAATTTATCATATTACATAGATGTTGGTGTGGTCAAGGAAAATTTACCTAGGTGTAAATTATTTTCTAGATGGTTGGGATGGAGCTTGGTAGTGGGTTTGACATGGGTTTCAGTATAGTGTAACATTGAGTAATTATTTTATTTGAATAATATTTTTCAGGTTCTTATCTATAATGAAATATAGTTACATTCTAGAATGTCATAGTATTATTTTTTATTTTTTTATAGGAATATTTAGTTGTATTTTATAGTTAGTTTTACATTGTCTTATATTGTTTCCATTATTTCCATAGTATGATATTTATTTATTTATTTTTATTATATTATTCTATTATGTTGTAACTCTATAAACAAGTAGTATAGTCTCCCTAATACACATACCACCCCCCATATTTCTAGTTAGATTCCTCTAAAATTTGGGGAAGCACCCCAGATGTCTGAAAACCAAAAAGGATTCTACAACATGAGAGAGTGTCGGTGTAAGGATGTTATAATGTAGTAACTTAGAAAAATAGGTTTAGAATCTATTACTTTACTATTTGGAATATTTATAATGGATACTAGGATGTTTTGAGACATGGTGATGGTATTTTTTATGGGTGTAGTTAACCCATTTGTAGAGAAAAATCTATGTTCATGTGGGTGGATTGTTGTTTGTACTATTTTAATATTAAATATGAGTTTATCTCAGACTTAGTGATTCACATGATGTCTTAGGTTATTACCAGTAGATATTATTGATTTTTTAAATTTATAATCGCATACTAGAATGGTGTTGTATGAGTATAAATGTATAATAATTAGCACATATTGATATATATAGACATTATTAGTTCATGATATAAAACTCTTTATTGTCATGTGATATATACATTCCTATTGAATCATGATAAAATATATTTGTTATATCTACCAAATGAAAATAATTAAATGAACTATTATTTAATAATAAAACACTTATTAGCCATTTCAATAGTGACTTAGAGTTTTTGGTTGCCTATTGTTGTACCTTGTTGAAGTTGAAATTGACTTATCCAATGTTATAAAGAAAATGATTTCCATGAAAACAAAATGATTACTCTTCATCTTTGAGATGAGCATCTGGAGATTATAAATTAGAAGCAATATAATGTATTTGAATTAGGGATTCCAGTAGTTCTTATAGCTTATTTGTTTTTCCAGATACATGGATGCTTTCTTAGGTTCTGGAGATCCATGGGTATGGAGTTTTTTTCACCCTTCCATAGATCAACATGATGACATGAATGTCCTAGCTAAAACATCTACCAACCGTTAATAGGGAGGAATTCCCCATTGTAACCTAGTTCTATATTTAGTTCATCCAGATGATATTTAAACATCACGAGACACTTGAATATATGTTGGTGAATCATTCTTCATACATGATTAGTGGACCACAAAATTATTGGTGGGTTATTATGGATATGGTAGGGTTGCAGGATGAGTTTTCCAAAAAGGAAACTAAGACGATTTTACAGGTTAATTTCTATCCCACAACATTAAGGAATGAGAATCCATGTGATAAAATACATGTGAAATAGGAGGGAATGTCAGTGATGTATTACACTTAATGTTTCGCAAACCTACAGTGTGTTACTCATCCATTGATGGTGATGAAATATCCAGGGTGGGGAATTTAATATATTGTGTTTTCTACAAGATCAGGCCTCAAATGAATTTTTTAAAACTATGAAATTTTTAAAACATGATAAATCAAGAAAACATTATGGAAGGTAATGAATGAGATTCCCGAAGTAGTGGACAGAGAAATTCATTAGTGAAAATTTTGAACTCTTATTCTGGAGAAAGGAAACATATCTATGAAAGTTTTATCAGATGGAACTTTTATCATGGTCATTAGATAAGTGTTCATCCAACTCAGAATCATGTTACATTATATTGTTATTAGTTTAGAAATATGGGATATAAATGATCTAAGTTTCTATACCATGCTTTGGAGATATTTTTTTTAATAAGATGAGAAAACTATAGATGATTTTAGGGTCCTGAAATAGAACAGTATTTGAAAGGGTATTAGATAGGTACTGCAGTCTATAATAGACTCAAAAAATCCTTATAAGTTAGGTAGCTTAAGTCCCATAGTATTGTTTTGTGTCATAAAATTGGACATTACAACCCTTTTCTGGGGCAAAAATACCAGGTACATGGTATTTCTCATGGGAGTTGTTCTAGAGCACATGGCAGAGGGAATGATCTGCAACATGTTATATAAACAAATATAGCTACTGTGGATGTTGGACTTTCTATATTCAGTAGTATAATTGTCAAATCTTCAACTCTTTTTTGGGTTGTTTAATATATGGGCATATCATTAGATTTTATCTAAATTTTTTAAATTTTTTGGGATTATATTTTTAAATCATGGATGATTTTTGGACTATTGACACATTGTTGGGAGTATTGTAAGGGAATATCAAATGTTAATAAGTGTGTTCTATAGAATTTTTTTCTTACTGTTTCCTTTGGGAACCATTCTTGAGGGAGACAATAGGATTCTATTTAATAATTCTTATGGATTTTATAGTGATAAAATAGTCTCAAATTGGTTGTTACTATAGTAAAGTTACATTTTTTTACATCAAGATGGAGGAAATTTTTCTCAAGTTATGAGTCGGATATTTTGGCTAGTTGTACAAGACCAGTTCATTATGGATTAGAGTTTTACATGAATAAAATTGATATTATTACTCTAGATGATTTTGGAATGTTAGAAGATTATATTTCACTAGTGGTAGACCATTTATGGGTTGTATTTTTTGGATTATTTCTATGGTTAACCTCCTGAGTGAGAGATCACTTTTTTGATTGAGTTGGTGTCGAGAGTAGAGAAAAATACAATTCAACCATATATAATGGCCCTATAAGATCTTAATGAATTTATTTATAAATGGATTATCTTGAATCTAATGGTTTTATATTCCATAATACACATCCTTATGGTACTCTACTACTTTTTCCATTATGGATAATTTTTATTTTCCGTTATTTTTTTATTATCAGAAATTGAATAAGACGACAGTCAAGAACTGGTTTACTCTTCCACACATTGATGATCTCATAGATTAGATATGACGAGATAATATCTTACGAAATATAAATTTAAGATCAAGACACCATCAATTGAGTGGGATTCTATCAATATAATTTGATTATATTCGAGGAGTAGGTATATCTTGTGTGAATTATTAGTGATGAAATTGGATATGATGAATGCACTGATACTATTCATCACCTTGAAGAATCATATGTTTTATGTTTTTTTGGACTTTTTGGTGGAGGTTGTATTCAAAAATATCTTAGTTTATCCCCTATATGTGGATGAGAATGCCAAAAATCATGACATCAAACAAATTAAATTGAATGACCTTCTGATTTACAGCATGCTTATGAAATGGAATTTTTTATTGATAATGTACACTTCTAGGGAGATTTCATCTCAATGAGAGGCATGTCAGTGGAACTGAAGAATGTTTCAACAATTGTATCTTTTGAGAATAACAAGAATTTCATTAATATTTTGTAAATTGTGGGTTTATAAAGTCATGTTTGGATATTTATCCAAGACATATCTAGTTTGGAAGAATCAATGCCTTGAATGACCAAAATATTGTGATGTTTGTTTATTATGATCCTTATAAGCAATATTTTCACGAGTTAAAAGGTAGGAAGAACATAAAACAAACCCTCACATTACCTGTGTTGGGGAAATCATATATCACGTATTATGACACATCCAGATATTCACATGGAGAAGTTATAATGTAGAAGGATCAAGTTGTTTCTTTTGGCTCCATACAACAAAGACTGCAGGAATGAAATTACCATTGAAATAATATGAGAGTTAGTAGTATTTGAACATTACATGATGTGATAGATTCATTATCCCTTGGGTGATATGATTGTGTTATAAATAGACTACAAGATCTAAAGTTACGTTCTTTCTTTGTGGCACTCAAACTATTTAAAGAGGATGTGGCTAGAGTAATTGCATTATTTTGACATCAGTGAGGCTTACACACCAAGAAAAAGAAAAATTGTTATTAATGAATTAAGATGAATAGTGAAAATACTAGAAGTATGGGAATTTTTTGATGAGTAGTGGGTAGTGGACCACTATGAAGACATTCATCTACATGTTCATAGGTCTCTCGGATGAGAAGCTCTGACCTCGATAGAGGTTACCCCTTTTCCTATTAGACTAGATTAAGACTCATTAGTTATCTAATATGAAGGGATTAGTTTTAAGATAATGTTTATATAGTGGAGATAAACAGTAGAGATATTAACTGGGGAGTTTAAATTATACAATATTTTATGTCTTAGTATAGGTTCCATTGTAATCCTATAGGGATTTTATGAGATGGTTTCATTCAGGTAGATGGACGGTACATACTAGCATCAAAAAGACATATTGTAATCTTCTTTAAAAAATATTGGATTTCAAGAATTAATATAGTTGTATAATTATTTGTGGTGATATTATTCATTGGCTAGTAGCTAATAGTCGTTCATTAGAGAGAATATGATAATTTATATAATTTCGTCAATCCTGAGTGTAAATTACAATATGTCACTATCGATTTTTTAACATTATTATTTAGGAAACCCCATAATAATGATTTTTATGGGTAATTTTGGATCGAATGATAATGTTATTCCACTTATTTCCTATTAAGAAGACCTTCATAGATTTACATATGTGATTTATTTATATATACAATGTATTTTTACCACACGATGTTCAGAAGAGTGTAGTTTCTAACTAGTATAATTATTTCACATCATGTTTCTATGAGGGACATTCAAAGGAACTAGGACCATATGTTCTTTGAGTACGACCTATAATTCCCAGAATGTCGGTCCATATGGGAGGAGTAATATATTTCTAAAGGATATATTATTAGCATGTGTTCTAGATTTTTGGGTTCATGGGAGTATCATATGGAACTCATGGATTCTTTATATAAAAATATAATCCATGCAATAGTAAAAATAGAACATTTCAAGGTATTTTATGGGTGATCATTTACTTTTCCTCTATCTTGGTTGGTGGATGGAGTGTCATTTCTTATTTTTTCCTTGTCTCATGCATGTGATTTATGAAGAGGTTGATTTGATCATTTAGTGGTTGGGGATTATGATGATAATGAGAGAATATTTTTCTGACCATCGGAGATCAAATTTGGAGTTTGAGGTACGTCATTATGTTTTTAATTGGGTGTATTAATGGTTATGAAAACGCCATATTATGAATGAGGTGAAACTCAGGACTATGTTTGTTTGGTCATTTAATATCTTTGATAGGGTTCTTCAGCTGGTAAACTATTTATCCCTTCCCCAACGCTTAGGTTACATGAATGACATATTTCACATAATTCGACTTCTGTTATAATATCTGAAACATTCTATTATGATACACAATGTTGAATTCGATCTTATTATTGATGCTTCCATTAATGAGATTATGATATGGTTTGTGGATCATAGTGAATTATATCTCTATGTTGGGAATGTACCATTGGTTCATGTTCATGGGATGAATGGGTGAGTTCAAGATGATACCTATGAGAGAGATTCTGATATGCGAGAATAGTGGTTCATCCTATTCATTAAGACCCCACATTGATACTTGGAGAGCTCAGGGATGATCAATTTAACAGTGGACAGGTTTTGAGAACACGATTTATTTAGTTACATCCCTCTATGTGTTTTTAATTTAGGATTTTTAGACATTTATTAATCAAAGACATAAATAGTTTGATGAGGAAAACAAACTACTATTTGGGGAAATTAATTTGATCAATTTAATGTAGACTGAATATAAGTGGATTGAGTGTTATTATGGGTTCATGGTATATTTAGAAACCTTAAACGTTTTTTAGGTCTTTTTATGAAACTATTCTAAAAAATTCATCCATACAGTTTCACATCATGTAACTATATTACACATCATGTAATATCTTATTTGATTATAATATAAAATGAGGAAAAATATTTTCTTTATATCCCACAAAAAATATTTCCCTAATATGTAACTCTATTACAACCCATTTAATTCTATATCCATATATTGTTTAATATATTTTTTGAATGATTTTTATTTTATTTCACTATAAACATTTTCCTCATCACCTATATGGACCATCCAAAAATTTTGGAAAGATTCTCATCCCTTATGGATGTCACAATAACACATTTTACCCCTCTCATGTGGTTTTACATTGGTTTCCTCCTCTCTTCCATCATTTTCTGTCCAATGTAGTATAATATCATGACATTGTGAACTGTTTTTTTATATTGATTAATTATGATATTGGAAATTCCATGAAGACTTATGAACCTTCATTTTAGTTGGTTATTCATTTTGGAAGCATTATATGATCATCAGTAAAATGTAGGGTGTCTAAAATAAAACAATATGGATTGATAATTTTCATGTATTTACAATATTGAAATTTCACTAAAAAAGTGTGCAAAATAAATAATGAAATGATGAATTATATTATTCCATGTTTTCCTTTTGGATCCAATTAGAATTGACATTATTTATATACTCTGTTTGTGCGAGAAAACCACTTCTTTAAACGAATTATTTAATAGAATATATTTTTTTAGACTGACATGGGTTTCTGGTGATTTCTTAATATATATTCACTATATATTGGCTTGTTTGTTGAGATAACTTTAATTTCATTTGTTATAAATTGATAAATAATTAAACATGTAATTGAAAGATAAATTTTAAGATTCATTATTGAAAATTGTGCCTAATATTGTTATGTTGTGTTAATCTGGCTTCTATGACTTGTATTGGATTCTATTGTTGTAATGATTATATCTGGGGAATTATCCTACATTGGAATATGAAATGCTTATATACATGTATTATCCATGAGACATGTGTTCAAATACTTATATACTCGTCTTGGCCATGATATGTGTTGAACTACTTATATACTTGGCTTGGTCCTGACAGATGGTGATAATAATATATACCAGGTTCAGCCCTGATTAAAGGTTGAAATGATTATTTATTGATTTTTTTGAGACACTTTTTAGATTTACATCCTGGTTACAAGGGTTTGTTGGGATGGTAATGAAAAATTATCAATGAAATTCCAATATTTCTCCAAGGAAGGTTATGCTTTACCATCCTCCTAGGGTTATGGATAGAATGGTTGTAAAGCATGGTCATTGAAAATATTCCCTGGTATCAAATCAGGAAGGGGTGGTATCAAATTAATTTTTTAATTAATAAATACTCTTGGTTATTTCATTATTACATACACTTATTATCATACTTGTTATGTTAAAACATGATGTTGTCGGCCTACTAAGTTAAACATACATATTTGTTGAGACAATATTCTGTACCCAAGAAAATTACATGGATATAGGTTTGAATAAGGGAAAAGGGCCATGTTAAGGATTGTTTTCATGCATGATGGGATTGAGTTTGGAGGCAGGACTGTCATGGGGTTTCAGAATGGTTATTGTTGTGTCATTATTCGATTCCTCTACATAATATATGTTTTTCTTCTAGAATGACTTTTAGATACATTGAGTAAAAATTGTTATATTATATTATATTTTTTTATTTTATTATTTAGTTGTATTTTATAGTTTGTTTTCAGTTTTATTATATAGTTTCCATTTACTATAAACTATATTATATATATATATAGTTTTTTTAATGTATTATTTTGATGTGTTGCAACTTCATAACCAGGGGTATAGTCTCTCTAATATACTTATCTCACCCCTGCTACTAGTCGACTACCTCTAGCATATGACGAGGTTCAAATGTGGTCTCATAACCAACCTATTTTGGCAACGCCATACATTTTTTTGGGTTATGGGAATTACATGTCCAGTAGGTAAATCAAATGAATTTTGGAAAATACTATTATAACCAACATTATTGATTAGATCCCATGGTTGGATGATACTATATGGACTTATATGACAAGATAAAAATTATTATAAGAATTAACCCATATAGGCTGATTTATAAGAATGGTTTTCACATTCATATTGAATTGGAGAATGAAACATATTATGCTTTGAGAGAAATGAATATGGATAATGAAAGAGACCGAAAAGGGAGAATTATACAACTAAAAGAGTTGGATGAAATTATAATGAACGATTTTAAGAGTTTGAGGATTTAAAAAGTGGGAATAAGGGAAATTCAGGACAACATTATCTAACAAATCGAATTCCATCCAGGATACACATTTCTATTATAAATCACAAGGAAAAATAAAATTCTTTGTAATCTTAATTCCACATGGTAACATCTATTTAATGTTACATATGTATATTCATATGGTGTTTAATAGATTACAAACAAGGGAGTGTAAGATATATTCACTATTAATGGACATACATTAATGAAATTAATTTAGGACATGCCATTAGTTCTTTTAGAGTAGATCGCATTCATATAACTTATTGGTCAACAAAATCTATTAGGTCGTACATATAATTTCCACTAACATTCTTATTGTGATTCAATTAAAAATCTTATTACATTTTAATAATAATTAAATTCATTTAGAACATTAAATTTTAGGTGTGCGTGTGGAATTATTTGAAACATTAGATATTAATGATTCAATTTTTCAAAAACCTGCTTCCATTTAAGAAAAATATTTGTCAATTTTTTAAATTTTGGTGTTTTTGTCAAAGGAGGGAGCTAAACTGATTATATTATCAATTATGAAAACTCATTTAAATTACTAAAAAATTTAACAATTAATAGTATGTAAATTAACATTGAAAATGAGTATAACATATTTCTAAATGTAGAGAATTTCCTAAAAATACCAAATATTTTTATATCCCATACAAAAAATCAATATATTTATCATTAAAATGTCATTCTCCTAATGTTACTATATGTTTTATATCATATTAATTATATTAACCAAATTTTTCAATAGAACTAATAAATTATTACATTAACCATAATTTAATTTATTTTTAACAAACCTGATGGTTTCTGTAAATTTTGGTAAAATAATTAAATAGTTTTTTGGGGTTTTAAAGTCCCCTTTTTATAGAATAATTATTTTTCTTTCACATCTTATTTTATCTTTATAGCCATTAGTATCCATGAACATCCTGTTAAGTTAAAAACACTACAATTAAATAATTCATACTCAACCCTCTATTGAAGTAAAATTTCATGATATAGTTGAACTAAAGAGCATCTTGTTGTTTTATACATTATTTAGCGCTACTCTGGATGGGAAATAAAATATTAAAGAATATATTATGCTGAAATTTGAGCCTTGTAGGGATTCCTATATTATAATTTTATTTAATAAAATATTTCTTGTTTATGATGTTAAAAATGATGAAATATTAATGTTTCTATAGAAATGATCAATGTTGTGCAGTTTTGATAATGATTTCATGGTTATTGGATATGAGTCATTACACTAAGTGGGGTGTGTAGAATGGAATACTTGAGTGATAATTAAAATCAATATATTTTACATAAATAAAACCAAATCCACCATATTAAACATCCTAATTTTTAACATCTAAAACTAACCAACCATTGTTGATTTAAATGAACGTAAAATTATTCAGGAGAAAAAGTTGTTCGTGACTTACATTTGTTGTATATATTGTGATTTATCATGAATATAATGACTCGTTCAGGGGTTCAGATGAGAAAAAACATTCTAAAAATTAACATTTTTCTTGTGAGAGATAATTCGTATGAGGTATGTTTTTTGTGTGAATGAGATTAAAAATGGTTTTCAAATGTCTTGAATGAGTCAAATGAAAAACATTATAAATGGTTTTTATGGATTTATGATATATTTTTTTCTACCTTATAAATTTTTGGATCTCATTGCAATATGTTTTTAATTTTTACTGATTTGATTTTGATGCCTACATGGATAGAAATCTATGTGTGAATTGAAATATAATTGGTTGAGATTATATTTTTATTTTTTCACATTTATTTCAATGATTTAATCCCCACTAATGACTCAATTTGATATAAATTTTAACAGTTATTTAATTTTTTGTGAATTTTGAGAAAAATTGAGAAAAATTATTAATTCTGTAAAGTTTTTTTCACATTGGTATTTCGATCTTAAAATACTAAATATTTATGAGTGTTGAGAAATTATTTGACATGTCAAACATTGTTATTGGGATAAAATATCCCCAAAATGACCAATCTAAATTTCAAAATCTATAAGGTTGAAAATAAATAAATCAAAATAAAATGTTTTTTTGGAAAGATGGTATGAAAAATCCCTTTTGAATGATAATAACTATGGATAAATGCTAACAAATTGATGTTACTTTAGTTTTATATGAAATATAACCGTGATGTATATGTCTAAATTAAATTTTATATAAAATTTATATCATCAATCAAATTAATGAACCCATGATTGTGGAGGAGTATGAACATCCTGTATGGTTTAAAAAATTGATAACTAGTAAATAGACTATTGTTTAAAAAAAATACCAAGATGGATTGAAAATTTGAGGGATGATATTCATGAATATTTTGAACAACTCAGAAGAAGAATGTCATTTTTGTTTTTCCAATATTGTGTGAATAAAAAGTAAAATTATTATATATATATATATATATTGGAGAAGAACTTTACTATTTTCATGGTTTTTTAATTCCATCCTCGTTTACCTTTTTCATCACTACCCATCACATGATGGGGTAAAATTCTTAGTGATTAGGTATATAGAGGTTTTCAATTTTTTATATATGAGTTTTATCTCTACAAGGAATAAAATTATTTTCATCCTCTAATTAATTTGATTTCAAAATTCTAAATGTTGTTTATATTATAATGTATGATATTATTTGGTTTTATATTTTTATATATATATTTCCTTGGTGAAACAAAATTATCTCCCTCAACAGGGTTCTAGTTTATATAAGATTGAATATGATTTGGACTTAGTGGGGAATAATTTAGTGATCAGGAGTCCATGTTAGTGGTGTAGTGGACACTCTCAAATTTTTAGGATAAGAAATGCTTAATAAGGCATTCCCTATTTAAATTGAAGTTATTATCTATAACTATTTCACAAATATAAAATATGGTAGACCAATGTGACATTTTAGAATATATTATTCACATCGTATTTATTTAATTAAAATAGTGAGAATATAAATTTTGTAATATAATGTTAATTTTCAATGAAAAATATTATTGGACAATAACACCATGGGAATTTAAAATAGGAACATTAAGTTTGACAGTGTGTTAAACTTGAAACACATAGATTAAATGAGCGATGAAAAATATGAATGTCATAACCTTGTTCTTAAATCCAATGGTATCAATAGCATTAAACAATTTAAAATATATATATATATACCTGTCCTACTAAATATTAATTTTTTGAAACATTCTTAGAAAATAATAAATCAATTTATATTATTGTAATTTTATTCATCAAGAACATGTTTTATTAAAAAATGAGTCTTATTATTATTGTGAGAAAATATTATAAATCATTTATAGAAATTTTTTAATTTTTTTATAAAATGTAATTTTTTTTAGAACATTATATCAATATTAGTCTCTTGTGAAATTTTATTATTTTTTTTTAAAATATATATTTTATTTATTGAAAAGAGAAAATGTATTATTTTTTTTAAATTTTCATTTATTTTCAATAATCATTTAAATTTTGAATTTCCATTTTTATTTTTATTTCATTTATTGTAAAAAATGTAATATTTATTTATATTTCAAATAAAAATTTACATTTAAAAATATATATTATATTTTAGTATATGTTTTTTGTTGGGTTTAAAACACATTTTTCTGAAAAATATTTTAAACTGTATAATGTTCAATCATTTAAATTAATTGTAAGTAAATTAATAAAAAATAATAATTCAAATCATTATATTTTTTATCTATAAAAATTAATTTAAATTCCAATAATTATGGTTTATAGTAATTGAGATACTATAAAATCTAGTTATTCTTGAAAAATTGGTTTCTTGATAACCCAATTTTTCATTACGTATGTTGTATTATTTTTCAAGAAAAAATAATCCTAATATTTAAATTAGATATGGTATAATGGATTACTGATTTTTAATAATAATAATTTAGGATATATAATAAGGTAACATTATTGATTTATTAATTAATATTGAAGACGATAAAATTCATTTTCTACTATCAAGGTATGAAAAAGATTAAAAGGGGTTAAACTAAATAAAAAAGGGTAAAAATGAAAAAAAACATGAATAAATTATATTGGAAGTAAATATATATATCATTATTACCATAGTATATATTTTATATTATTTTGGCCTAATTTTCCATTACACTGACCAATATAATAATTTATCTTAAGAAAATGAAACAAATGTTATTCTCTTGTTTTTAAGTATATGATATGTGTGTTCATAAGGGAAAAAATATTGGGATGAATATTGATGTTCATAATGGATAATGAAATTAATATCTTTTCTGTAATTTCAAATTAATTTTTAGTAATTATATATATAATTTAAATTCGAAATATATTAAAACATAATAAATATTTAATTAGTAGTAAAATTAATTGAATAATTGTAATAAGATATAAGTAATTGAGATTGAAAGAATTATTTTTTTGCAGATTTTTTCCATAATGAATAACAATATATAAAATTATTATAATAATAAACACCAATTAAACTTTTTTATTGATGTTTGTAAAGTCAAATTAAATTAATATTGTCAAATTTAAAATTAATGAAATTCTAAAATTAATGATATTTCATTAAAGAAATTAAAATTCCTAAAAATCAAATCATATTATATTTTAGATTTATATGAATAAAATTATAATCAATTTTCAGTTAATGTAACATTGTACCTTTAAAAATATCTACCTTTATATATTAAAAACATTATAAGCATGGTAATGGGTAAAATTGGGTTTTGTGTGTTACATTCACTTATCATAAAATTGATTTTCCATGAAAATTTGAATATTATATATTAGATTTGATCTCTTATATAGATATAATGGGTAAAAAAAATATATTAATAAACATTATTTGTTAATCATAAGGGTTGAATCACTTAGGTAATCAAATAAAAAAACTAGTTACTCTAGTGAAATCTAAAATTGTAAAAATAAGTAAACTTGGAAGCTGAGGAATAACTATTTTGAAAATATATATTTTTTTGTGGTGGATTTTATAAAATATAATCTATAAAATACATTAAATAGAAAATTTTTGGCACTTAGGGTGATATTTAATTCCTATTATTTAATTGTCTAGAGCATTTACAAATATTACACTCCACCAACATTATTAAATGCTACCTCCTCCACTTAGTTATTCACACTTATTAAGCTATTTTTTTCTACAAAAGTCTACAAAAAATCCCAAAATCCTTAATAATTATATATTGATTCAATAATTTTAAAAATTCCATTAATAAGATCCTTAATAAAACAACTCAAGGTGGTCGTTCTATATAAAGGATGGTTTCTTCACTAGGAACATTCTTTTTTTACTCCTCCTCATACCAAATTATTTCATGTCTTAATAATTCCAAAATAATTATGACATAATCTAAAATATTATGAGATATTATATTTATCATATGATAGATATACATGTCATATTCTTTCAATGGTAAATGATACAATTAATCATTTCTATAGTGGAAAACAGCCTCATGAACCGATATAAATCATTTCCTACCGCACAATATCATGGATAATAATAATGTTATATTAAAATTAAATATATATGATATTTATATGATAATTATACTTATGGAATTATTATATCATATATACCTTCTTATATTATATTCCATGTGGGATATGACAACATCGCTCGTCTGTATGACAGACCACCGCCTCGTGAAGCGATATAATTTCCTTTTTCACCACATTAGATTGAAGTAAATAATTCAGTATTAGTGAATATATGTAATATTTGTGACATATTTAATATATTAATGAAATATTTTACATTATAAAAATATAATATATCATTTCTATCACTACCATTCCACTCACAGAAAAATGATAGTGTAGTTCATGTGTACGTGTGGACTACCTCTTCCATGAAGAAATGTGATTAATTTTTCATCACCAAATCACATGGATAATATATATATAGCTGTATATGTAGAAATAATATTTTATTAATGATATTGTAATCATTATTTAATGATAATATAATACTTATCATTGTTTCATAATGATAGTTAAAAAATGGATATATTACTCATACGTTGATTCAACAAACCATCTTCACTATTGTAACACAGATCATTTTGCATAACCATATTTGATTATTGGTAAAAAAATTATAATTTATTAATTATTATTATATCTATTTCTTGATTATTATTCGGTATATGTTGTAATAATCAACTCTAGGACCACAGTCAATACCCCGAAGCTGTTTCAAAATAGTGAACAGAAACTCCCCAAAACACCTGATGACGAGTTAATAGATAATGAAAATAAATATTCCATAAAAATTTGATAAAATAAATAATTTAAGTATAAAATATTTTACCTAGAATATTTACTTATGAAATTATATAATTTAAATAATCTTATTATATATGATAAAAAGTACATACATAGAATGTATGGACTTGGGGTATGTGTCTTCATCTAAATGGACCTTTATTGAGGAATATCTCATGTTATGAACAGAATTTTTTTATATAGTGTATATGAAGACCCTTTTACATGTTATATCATGAAAAACTAAAAAATTCTATTTTATGTTACAATATAAATTATTTCATCCAAGGAGATTTGACCAGAAAGATACTATGTGGTAATGAATTTCAAAACTGAATTTCTGTTCATTTGGTTATATTTTATCATTTTTTTATTTTTTATTCTATTATTATTTCGATAATGAAAAAAAATTATTTTTTAATTTATTTCAGGTGGTTTACTATGGATTTACATTTTATTCACAGAATCAATTAACTGATTAATTCTCACATCAATGTCTTCATGGTTGTAAGGGTTTCTCTTCTCAAAATTTCTTCATATGGAGATATGGTACGTTATACACCAATATTCAATTATAAGGATTATCTAAAACCCCTTTTATATTTTATATAATTTAAAAATATATTATTTAGATATTTAAATTTTGTCTGATTTTAATTTTTAATGAGGCTTGGATTGAGGAGTTTCTAATGTTGTAATGGTTTTGTGTAAAAATATACTTTGTGGGATTGTTTTTATTGATGGTTATTTAGGAGGTAATTTTATGATATAATTATTATGGACACAATAAATTTTATTCACATCTGTAAATTAATTAAAATTTCATATAATATTAATATTTTCCACTCTATGGTATATAAATTTTTTGACAAAAATGTTTTTTGGAAATTCCGAGTTCATTTCATACTTCAGTTGAAAAAGAATTTTCTTCATAATCTATGTTTTTAAAAAATATTTTGGAAAAATTTTTCCACTATTTTTTATATTAATATTTAACCTAAATTTTATTTCATAAAAAAAAATAAAATTATCATCCCATTGTTTTTTAAATAATGAAAATTTTGACTTTTATCAAAACCATGAACGGAATATGGGGTTTGTTATAATCAGAATGAATGAAATTTTCTGCTATCATGACAACTCAATGTTTTAAAACATTCAATTTATATATCATAGGTTATACTCAGAAAAATGATTTATTTAATGTTTGATAATTTTTTATATTTGAAATATTTTTTTTCAAAATGTAAAGGATATTTTCCTAAAAACATCATCAGTTGATATTTCACAATAGGTTTCCATCTATGATTAAATACATTGATAATACTCAAATGGAAATTGTACTTCCCTCACGGATGCTTATAATAAAATTTTAATATTATTTCTATTCATCAAACTCAACAACCATTGATTTTAGTTATAGTTGACTATATATATTTTTATTGACACTAGATTTATTATTTCTTGGGATTGATTATGAGATTTCCATTTTTCCTATTTCATTTCAATGGGTAAATATATCTATGAAAGAATATAGATTTTTTTATTATTGGAATGTGTGGAGTCTAATGTATTAATAAATTAATAGTACTTGTAAATTACATATTACTAATGAGTGATCCTAATACATATTAGAAAAATAAAAGATAATAATTATATCTCAGGGGTGAGATCAATATAGATTACAAAATAGGTGAACCTACATAGCATCATGTTAGACCGATATATCTTATATAATGGGTGATCGTAGATAGAACACCAATTAATTCGGTAATATTCCATTTCATTAGATGAATGAAGGAGGTATTTATTGAAATTTTTATACATAGTATTTAACTTGGAACCTTTTATTCTTGAAATGAAGTATAAATAGGTTATAAAGATTATTTTTGATAGATACCAACATCTTTTCATTATTCTTTATTTTTTTAATGATTCCTTTGATAAATATTGAATTTAAATGGATAATTATTATAAATTATTATGATTCTTTCCTTTTGTAAATATTTTTTAAATGAATCATTTTTAGTGTCTAGAAATTTATGAGTGGTAATATTCTAATGTCATGTTTATGCAAATTGATTATGTATTCATACCGTTAGGTTTTTCTTATTATGACTGATGACATTCAGTTTTTGTCTACTATGTATAACCCTAAAAGGGATTTGATCGCACTATTATTATATTTCATATTCCCCATGTTACTAAATAACAGGCTAAATGAATGATCAATATAATGTATTAATATAGATGGTGATAATGACATTATTTCGAATATGAAAGGATGGTTTTTGTGGGAGGATGATTGACTTAATAAAATATGTATTATTTAAAAAATAAATTTTATCGATTCGCTAAAAAATAGACCTAATTGTTTTTTATGAAAATGATCCAATATTTCATTTTTATGTTTCAAGGTTTTGGTGAAAAAATTTTATCACAGCTTTTTGTCTCTAAATCAAAAAATAAACATTTTGTTGCATTAGATCCAAGAGTTATATTCCAAGGTTGTTATGTTGATTATATTTAAATAGGATAGAATTTATATTTGAAATGTGATCTCATATATAACTTCATTCTCAGTTTTTTTATAAATATCCAGTAAAATTCCATTTTTTAAAATTTTATTTTTTTAATAATAAACTTTTTCCTATAATTTTTATGGAAAAACATGAATTTTTCACACTCCTCGCAAGAAAAAAACCTAGATTACTACTATATTAACACTTAATTTATGAAATAATGGTTTTTACCACACCCAAATATATGAACATGTTATGAACATTACTTCCAAATTAAATACAAATATTTTTAGGATACCCTAGGAAAATATATAACAGAAAGGGTGGGATTGATAGCCTAGTTATGAAATACACTAGATAAAGAAAAATACCATGCGATAAAAAGGGCATAAAATGATATTATACGAAGATATTGACCATAATTATTTGAACATGGAATGAAAAAAATTGTATCATAAGATAATAGATTCATTTTTATTTGGTTAAAATATGAATAATGACATTATAATCAGGGTTCAGGGTTCTCTCCAAATAAGATAATCACATAATGATGGATGTCCAATAGTGGATAATGCTCACTCAAAAATCTAATACATAAAATAATAGTATATATATAAAAATTACAAAAGAAGTGTCATGATGTATATATTTAGGCCCACTCATCACATTATATAGTGGGATTAGGCAAACCACCCATGCACCATAAATGATATATTAGGAGAAGAAAACATTACCCAATGCAATAGGGGGCTATATAATTATGTGCTCTTCGATCACATAACAATGTTTGAATAAGCTATTTATGTGTTCCCCACACTAGGTACCTCATGAGTTGGAAACATTTCCTAATGAATTAATGGGATCTGTAATTTTGGGCACACACATCACATAACATAGGGTTCTTAGGCTAACTGGATGTCCACCATACATGATATCACAGGATATGGAAACATCACTCAATTTATTTAGTGATCTATAACTATTGGATCATCCATTAAAAAATTAAAAACATAATATTTACATGAAAATATGTTCCACTAAATGAAAATAATCCATAAATAAAGAATATCAATGATAAAACCCAAGATAAATAATTGGATTTAATTATCTTATATCAAATAACATCTAAAGGCCCATTCTAAAAATAATTTATTAAATCATTTTTTATGTTAATATTTTAGTGAATAAATATTATAATTTTATAATTTTGTTCAAAATTTGAAAAAATAATTATATATGTTATGAGTGACAAATTATAAAAACTAAATTCATAGAGATTTCTTTTTGAACTGAGAGGAGGATAAGTTAGGGAAGGAATGTGAATAATTTTTTCCTTTAAACAAACACTAATATATATGTTTTATCGATAAATTAATGTGGGTTTTAGAATATTTTCATGGAAAAACATTCTATATAGGTATTAATTAGATAAAATGAAATAAATAAGCTTCTATCATAATAGATGCAACAAAAAAGAGAAAATCATATAGTATACATAAATATGTTTATCCACTTAAAGGAAATTT
The DNA here is from genome assembly GCA_963277665.1 of Viscum album. NCBI lineage: Eukaryota > Viridiplantae > Streptophyta > Magnoliopsida > Santalales > Viscaceae > Viscum > Viscum album. The sequence goes on along the minus strand of OY728165.1, from coordinate 60,509,193 downwards.
AATGTAATCTAGCTATATATGTAATGGTCTAATATAATTGATATGTATGCAATTATTGAAAATAAAATAAGTTATAATATAGAAATTTAAAGAGAATTTAGAAATTTGCTGCAATGATGGTGGTTTGGAAAATCACATACCTTGGGTCCCAATTCTCTCTTCACCTTCACATTATTCACTCCCCCTTTGAATACTCTCTATAGAGTGTCTTTATAAGGACCTAGAGCATGGTATGATTAGAACTAAAAGGATTATTGGAAGTTATTTTGGATCTAAATAGAGGCTATGCTAGGGATTAATTAGAAATATATCCTTCGGATTATTTGAGAAATGGATTGTATGTGAACTATATTTATATGTAAAGAGTGTGTAATTTCCAAATAAAATATCATTACCTTTCAATAATTTCATAGTTTCAATAGCAGAAAATGGTTCTAGGAATGGTACATAATTCACTGAAGAATAGATAAGGTCATGAATCCCTCGACAACATAATAACACGGATTTGAAAAAATATTTTAACCTTTCAAACTACTTTAAACCCTATTTTAGGTAAATATGAACATACTATAGTAACTCTATTTCCACCATAGGTAACTAATTATATTGAGAAATTATTGAAGTTGAAATTACTTCATAGTTTTTAAATTTTTTTAAATTTAAATATAATTTAATTGAATAAATAATTAATCAGTGACAATAATTAATTTTAGTATTAACACATATAACGTTTAAAACCTATTTTCGATATGTTTTTTTATGCCTAAATTTTATTTATGAAAAATATATATATGGTTTTAATTCTCATGAAAAAAATATATTCATAATATAAAAAATAAATTCAATCTATCATTCAATGAAAATAACAACCGAGTTTTCATGCTATAATATATAATTTTTGGGAGAGGCAAAAGTAGTATATTTTGAAACTTATTACTATTCATCATGAAAAATGAAATATATTTATTTTTTACACTCATAATAATGTTTTAAAATAAATAATTTTTAATTTATCAAAAACTTATTTAGTTGTTAATAAATTTGTAATTAAATATTCTCACATATTAATGTTAATATAATATCCTTTTTGGTAGAACCATTTTTCCCTCTATGGCATAAAAATAATTTATTTTATAAAGAACCAAAACAAATCCATGCTCGATTTTACATGTTTAATTTAGAAATTAAACTCATTTAATTATATTGAAAATATATTTGATAATATAAATTATATGTAGATGTTGTGCATAAAATATAATATTTTAAAAAAATTTATTATAACGAATGAAATATATATATATATATATTTATTTATTATACCATAAGATCAATTGATATCCAAAAGGAAATATTATAAAAATATTATCTTAATATTAAAATATATGGTGAAAATATTTTTCATTATCTACATTTTATGTCATGATACACATATATATTCTGAAGTGAACTATTTTATATAAATTATATGAAATTACATTGTTCCCCCATTTTGAAATTTCTCCCTCAAAATTTCAGTCATTAATCATAGATGAATGAAATGTCGGCATTCTGTCACATTATCTCTTCTAGTTCCCATGTTATATATTCATATACATGGTTTCAACAATTTTCATTAATAAGCTAATTTTTATAATTTCATAAAACCATTTATCTAAGTTTCAATATATTTACAGGATACTCCTCATAAAAGTGATCACTCCCCAAATATACCACCACTAAAATCATTACAATCATGGGTTCAAAATTTTTCATTCAAAAGAGGGATACATATAAAACATCCTTTACATTAGATAGGTCTTGTGGAGGAACTAGACGATATCTCATTTATGTGATAAGATCTAGGATCTCAAAAGGGCCAATGTATCGAGGGTTTAGTGTCACCTTCATCACATGCCTCGTGTCTATATTCCTTAGATTCATATCAAGGAAAATTCTTAACAAACCATATACTATAGGACATAATGACATTCATTAGTATTAATGTTTAATCTAATCTAAGATAAATTGACATTTTTCTAAATTGTCATGGAATTTTATATCATTTCATCAACCATCCCAAGTCCTATAATGATTCATTCCACACAATCTTATAATCACGTTGGTGTTTTATAAGTCATCCCATATAGAAATTTTAGTGGTTCTATTTTGGGGTAGAGTAAAAAATGATGTTATAGGAGTACTAAGGTCAATGAATATGTTGGCCTTAACCTCAGTTAATTATATAGAGTAATATCTATAATTATAATCACATATCTATATATCATATGAAAAATAGTCATTATTCTCGGGCTGATGGGGTTTTCTATCGTTCTGCACTATGTTTTCTATATGTTGAATACTTTTCCACAAAATTGAGTAGATCCCCATATCTATATCATATCCAATCAATATTGGTGTTCAATGAAACCTCATAACTTCTCTACTGTCTATTATTTCAGCTGTTTTTTAAGAGTTCATCTAAAATGTGAACGATGTGAGTATTATTTATAAGATGGTCTGCCACATCCCATATAGAATTATTCATTTTTTATATATTTGGAACGCCAATAAATAAATACATAGTTATTTCAACCCATTTCGAGGTGGGTATGTGAAATGGTCACATCACATATTTTCATATTTTCCTCCCATATGTTACCTACTACAATACCATGAACATTTATGTATATTCTATAATATGTTTCATTATATAGTCCCACTAAAAGTGTTCTATGATATCCTTATACATATTTCTGATGAGTGGATCAATGAATAATGTCAAACTTTTAGAATTATTCAGTACCTCATTCTTTATATAATGCTTTATTGGAACACATAGACATTTCTATTGTCTCTCAACATATTTATTACTAATGTTGAACTCTGATGATTTCACTATTCTTATAGCATTAACTATCTCCTATATCACTCCATCACTCCTTTGATCATTCTTATTTTTTATTATTGGTACGATTGAGCAATAATTTTAGTAATTTAGTATGATGATCCTTATTTAATTATTACAATGTCCATCATTTTCATGTATTAAAAGATTATATGCTTCAAATTCATGCTCAATGATTTGGATAGAGGATATTTTCAACCCAAAGCATCCACCACCTTATCATCATCCCATTATAGTTTATGATTGATCAATCATAATCCATTATCATATATAACTATATTAATTATCCAATATTGATCTCCCTATTTATGAATATATATTATATGTTGTATTTGTATATATAAATATATGTTACAGTTATTTACATAGTGATAATGCCTCAAAATATTCATCAAGAAGATTAATTCATCCAACTCTAGTACACGCTTTAGATAATTCTTGTCATGATCTAACAACTATGCTAAGGCATATGATATCAATGTATCATAACAGATTAGTACAAATTTTTTGTATCATCACTAAAAAACACTACTAATTCCCCATATATGTTTAGTGTCTGTATAGGTGTATTTCATTTCATGTTCATCAGCTACATAAAATAATTTTCACATTTTTCTAACTAAACATGCTTCCCTCTCTATTGAGTTAGTATGGTCAGTGGGTTTGAATGCTTGGTAATGATTCTCAAAAATAACTTCTAATAACTATTTAATCAGAGGAAACTATAAAACACTATAATAAATGTTTTTCTAGGTCATTCGTCAATCACCTTTGTCTTTAACGGGTCTATAGATATCCCATTACATGTGATAATATTCTCTAATAATTCTAAATTCCCATTAAAAATCACATTATTAGTGCATTAAATATGACTTATCCTTGTTTAACATATTTATATTAACACTTAAAATCTCTTCATGTTTATCTGGGATGTTGGATTATATAAGGATATAATCTATAAATAATATGAAATTTTTTATGAGGTAATATCTATGTAATCTGTTTATCATGTCCATGAATACTGATAGAGAATTAGTGAGTATAAATGGAATGATTTTGAACTCCGGGGGACCATGAAATGAATGAAATGTTGTTGGGAAAATAACCTCCTCCCTACCCATTAAATTATTATCTATAAACATATGTTATATATTTCATGAAGAATTTTTTCCCAAATATATGATCAAAATATTCATCAATCCATTTTAAGGGATAATTATTCTTTGTCATAATTTTATTGAGCACACAATAATTGATGTAGAGGTACATAGACCCATCATTCACCTTGACAAAGTGAATAAGGGTAGCCCAAGAGGAAGCACATGGGTAAATTTAACTGGATTATATATTTTCTTGTAGTAGTTTATTTAGTTAGTAAAATTCAAAGGAGCCTATTTTAGAAGAAATTTTTTATATTTAGAGATTTTCATGTATACTATTAATTATGAAGACAACCTCTAAATCAAGATGATGACCAAGAAACACTTCATGGAATACATCAACATATTCAATTATAATGGGAATATATTCATGAGTGGTCATAGCTTGTACATAAACCATTTGGTCTAGATATTAATGTTGACAAGTAGAAAATATATATTCTTTTTGTGATGATTACAAAAGAATTTATCATCTAATTTAATCAGTTATGGTTTAAGAAGATGATTTAGGATAGATAAATAGATTTCATTCCCCATAAATTTCATGTAGGATTTATATAATGACAGAATCCCCATTCTTAGAATAGAGAAAAATTATAATATTGAGAGTATGACATTTTTTTCATGGATGTCCATCCATTATATATTCAAGACAATGGATTTTTATAATTGAGATACAATACGTCCACTATTTTACATTATTAATAATAATTAAACTGCCTAGATTTTTAGTGGTTTTGAATATTTCATCTACGATTATGTAATTTCAATAAATTCATATATCGAGAATCAAATAATAAATTATGTTTTCTTGGATGAATAACTATTTTACCAATCACAATGATGTGGCTTTGATCAACATAAGTAGTAGTGATGGAATATTCCCCCCTCTCACTATTATCTTTTGAGGCTAATTTACATGTTATCTTTGAAAAACCTAAATATATTAAACTAGGTCCAATAATTTCCATGTTACATGAATTTAAAATATTCTACCGTAGGCTGGGCATTTGTCCCGAATGAATTTTTCCTCATACTATAGGTATTATTTTATCTCAATTTTACATTTATACACTTCAAGTCATTAATTTACACACTTGAAACATTTCCTGGTCCACCAGATATAGTTCCCAAGATTCTTCTTCCCACACGTTTGACATTTATTTTTTTCAATAGTTTGCCTTCCCTGATATTTTATTAGTGAATAATATGAATTATATTTTATTCCTCACTTATTATATAAATCCACTAAACACCACTGGGAATAAAAAATTACATTCATGAATTTAAGTGAACATTAGACAAAGTTATCATAGTAGTTGATATCTCAAATTTCTAAATTATCTTTAGAATTTTTCATAGAATATTAAATTAGTGTTAAATATTACATTTCTCGTTAATGATAGAGCCATAAGCATACTTTATTGGCCTTTTAATGTTTACCTTACTTGTACCAATTAATTTATCTTCATTTTATACATCCATGGAATTACCTCTATATCTTATGTTTTTTAGTACAAAGAAAATATACACATGATGATATTTATTTATAAATATCATCTTAAATTCATTCAGCATCAATGATTCTATGACTTAAATTGTATTTGTATTCATTATCAGTGGACAACACATATCTTCTTCCCCTTCAAGATGATAAATTGATTGTATATTATTCTCATACAAAGATAATTTATGGGCATTGAAAATCCACTCAAAAGATTTATTCCATTAGTGAGTAATTATGGGAGCATATCAACCAATAAAAGTTGAGTTATTTTTCACATAATGCATTCAACTACAACATTCTCAATTAGAAGGAGTTTATTTTGAATTTTATTATTATTTATACCATCATTTTGTTTTCCCCAAAATATCCTAATGTTCTCATATCCCACACCTATATGGATGATAATTTCATTATGAAAGTTATGACTATATTTAATTGATTATTATTTTTCATGGTTGATTTTAATTAAATAAATTTTATAAATAATATATATATTTGGGTGAGATCCTACAAAATGGGTTGTTGTTAACCTATATTGAATAACTGGTAAATGAAAAACATTCTAATATAATAATTTTATTGTTTTAATCTACATTATTCAAAGTAAATTTCCATATTAATTTTGAAATATTAACATTATATTCAAATTTAATATATAATTATTAATATAATACATTTTTTTAATGAATATTTCGTGGGGTTATCGAACCATGTGTGTAGTTATGCCAGGTTGTCATTCTCTCTGTGATGATCCGAATAATACAAAATTCCTTTTTAGGGTTATAATCCCATGGTACATCACTAACAGATTTTGTATCCAATTGTAGTAACTAGATATAGATTTCATATATAATAAAGCAACTTACTCAAACATTAAAAAACATCACTATATTTCCATATAATTAGACTTATCCTTAGAGTTTTTACTACATTATCTAGTCCTAATTATCAAGATAACTAGAACATTTTATTAATGATTTAATAATATCCCAATCCACAGAAACAATTTATTACACTATTTTGGGAATAGTTTTCCAAAAAATAAAATCTAATAATTGTGAGGCATAATTTTTATAATACTGAGACACGTAGGTATATGTTCTAAACCACATATTGTATAATATTTATTTAAAATTCCAAAAAGTTACCTTAATAAACATTGGTCTTCTAAAACAATATAGTATTCTTGGGGGAATGTATGTATAGGTAATTAGGATCTAGATATCTTATTAAGGAAATAAAAATGATAACAAAACCTAACATGTGATTCAAGTGGAATAACATGATATAATAAAAAAAGTATAACCATAGGCATGAGAACATATCATAATGAAATTAAATCTCAAGATTTTTCAAAAATTAATATATAGAAACAACAAAAATCATTATATCATAATCCCAGGTAAAGGATCAAACCATATAAAATTTTCTCATAGTATAAAAATTTCCTAAGTGAATAAGTATTACTCGACAAATATCATTCATAACATGGAATGAGATGTTATTTTTTACCCAATACATTGGAAGGTTATTAGATTTCAGTCCCGCCTATCACATAACAAAGTGTTCTTTGGATAATATCCAATAAAAATACTTGTTATATCATGACCAATACAATGGAGAGATATATAATTTCAGGTACACGCATTACTTTACATAGTGTACTTCGGATAATCACCCATTAACTATACATTGTATTTCATAAGATAGAAACATTTCGCCATATATTTAATAGATATAAAATTTTGGACCCAAAAATCGTGTAACATAGTCTTCTTAAGATAATATCTTGTCAAACATATACTGTAACTAATGAAATGGAAACATTATCCATATTAATATATGGAGATAAATTTTTTTACCTCCTTCCACATAACATAATTCACTTATTCTAACTGATTATGACCTATGCATGGTATATAATAATATATAATAATTACCTAATGCATTTGAGGGATATATAACATTAGTCCAACATTTCCCATATTGAAAATCATAATATGTACATGCATTTGTGTTCAATCTATGGAAAAAGAAACTATACATTTATAATAAGTTAGATTAATCCCATTATATAGAACTAGGCTTCATTATATACAATAAAATCATATCCAAATGATATATCATAAAAATTATATATTGAAGTGATTAAATTATTATATATTTTATTATACTAATAACTGAAATATGTCCTTGAACATTAGGTTATTGTTGATGACAAATTATGAGAAGTATTGAAGCAACCTAGGGTAAAAATAACATCAATAATATATTAATCTCAGGAATTAAATAAAACTTATTTTAATTTTTTTTAAAACAATGAACTGAAGGGTTTAGTTTCTTGGATATTATCTAAAAAATATAATTTTACGATTCATGGAAACATTTCTCGATATCCATGCTCCTGTAGACCTTTAGTGTATATCTTGTATGATATGATCATCTTCGTAACATGGGGGACAGAAATATAAGAATTGTGTGACAAAAAACACTTAGTATGTGATAACATAATACATTCAATAATATTTAAATCATTTATATATTGAAATTATTAAAAAGGATCTAATATCTAGTTCAAAAGATCATAAAAGAATAAGATTTTTATATTAGAAAAATGATATTCATAATATCTCAAATGATAATACTTTTACTATGGATTTATGAAAAACAACATTCCAAATACAACATGGTCCCAAAAATATAAAAAATAATTTCTTCCAATCATAATTTTTTTTACCATTATGATCACGACTACCCACCAACCCATCCACTCATAAAACTCTAGTAGTGATATGTTCCATCAAATTCACCCTTTTTGAACCACGATACATGCTAGAACATTAACTTAAAATTAATATCTTATCAGATATTATCCATTATAAAATTTATTAGATGCAGATTTAGGTCTCACACATCACATAATCCAAATACATAAGCTCTAATTGAAAATAAAAAAATCCATCACTTCACAAAGTACGAATGAAAAATATAATTGTATTATAATAACATTTAAAAACAGCTCATAACATGTACTTAAAAAATAATACAACATAGAAACAAATATTATTTAAATGATATCATATATTAATACTATATAATTGGTGATAAAAAAAACTTTTCATGAAATATAATCCTTTTTGGGTAAATTTATGTGAAATAAAAATGTTTTCAAAAAACATTATAACATTGTTATAAAAGATTATTTGAAAATTAATTGAAAAAATATTAACATTTATAGAGAATATTTTTTGAAAATATTATTATAAAAAGTATGAAATAAATGTTCTATTAATATATATATGTTTTCAAAATGGAGAATATTATAAAATTTGTTAAAAATTACATTTGAAAATAATAGTTCATAATGGAATATTGGAAGAGATAAAAAAATTTCAAATGTGAAATGTAAAATAATTTTAAAACCATCACATTTTAAAATAATCATTAATAATTTAAATTATAGAGATTAATAAATTTATTCAATATAAAATTTGGAGTGGATGATGAAAATTTTTATTTGGAAAGGGTAAGAAAAAAAACCATTCAAACATTTTGAATTAGTCTTATAGAAAACCCAAAATCATTAAAAAGATAAAAAATATTAAATGAAAATGGGGAGAAATATATCATTAGAGATAGAAATAATATTTATTTACACTCGTAAATGTAGAAAATTATGGGGATGTAAAAACATGAATAAGGAATGAAAAATAATTAAAATAAGTGATAATTATTCTTAACAAAAATAAAATTTAGAAAATATATAATAATAAAGGTAGATGAATTTTTTGTTGAAATATTAATTCCCTTCAAATATAGGTGTAAATATAAAATAAAATCATCAAAGGGTGTAATGAGTCAATATTTAACAATTATATTCAATTTAAAGAAATTATAACTATACACAAATATTTGAGTCACAAAAACCCTGACAACAATTATAACTTTTGTATCAAACACCAATGAGAATGATAACATGAATTTAATTTTCCTTATATTTACATATAATATAATAATGATATAAAAATTCCATATGGGTCATGAGTACACTATTGAAATGAATATATGATTTATAACATTAATATGTCTCGATGAAAATATATTGAGACGGAAACCCATAAATTATTTATTTAATTAATCTCACTCTAATATCCACTGATAGACATATTTCAAGACTACATCAAAAAAATCATCCGAATTAATATTTTTTGATTATATTTATTATTTCGTTTTATCATGATTACATTAATTATCTATAGCATATTTTCACCATGAGGTGTTAATAACTTAAAATTCATTGTTAATATGAGATAATTTTCTTATAGGTACACATAATTATATTCCTTGATAAAATTTATATATAATATATGATTCTTTAATATATTCATTATTTTTATTTAATGTGATCTAAATTATTTTCTTATGTTTTTTGGTTACATCATGGGAAAACAGAATCTAAAACTATGAATTTCATTAATTTCCTTAAACAAAAATATAATATTAATATTATGATACATACATAATATAATATATCAAGAACAAAAAAAATAGTAGTTATTTTATTAATATATTATGATAATATTAATTTCTAGGATCATATAGACAACCATAATCATATTTTAAATCATTATTCACATATGTTTTCAAACAAAACCAACTTTAATATGCTTTAACTCAATTGGTGAGTATGGTTTATGAGGAGATTATTTTGATGTAATAACATTATACAAGATTCCTAAAAATTATATATATATATATATATTTAATGATGGTGAAGCATATTTGAATACATTTATATAATTTATGAAATCATAAATTATAGAAAAATCATTAATTTTGGAGGTGGTAATATTCGAGTACGTATAATTAGAGTTCCAATTCATCAATGTTCGATAGGGGTGAAGTTGTATACTGAAATAAATTTTTATAATTATAATTATAATAAATATATCATATTAATTCATACATTATATATTTTTTATCTTCCATTATATATGGTTATGAAAAATGAATGATGTCGCTTTCTCGAGGCAATCATCAATGCAACACACTATCGATGCTTTTTTTCTCAATGTATTGGGAGGAATAAATAATCTATATAATATTAATAAAACAAAAAATTAGTATAATAATTATAGTAATATACTTATATATTTATTAATATAATATATTTTGATGAGAAATATTGTGATGAAAAATATATGAAAGAGATAAAACATATGTTAGGGACTTCATTTTTTCATCAATGATATATTGAAATTGAAGTTATTAAGTTGTCTATGAGTGACCATTGTCATATGATTGTGGGAGGGGATTCTATTTATAATAATATTGAATATTTGAAAAATAAATTTTAAGGGTAGGTTCATTTTTTGAATGACTATATGTGACAAGCTTTTATAATAGAGGATAAAATCACATTTGGAAACACCCATTAAATTATAGATTTTCTATGACACTATCCTAATGTCAATGGGCCCAATTATTAAATTAATTGATGGTGGGGATTTTTTAGATCATTAAATACTAAAAACTATATGTCTTAATATTTTTTAAACCTATTATATGGTTTTTACCATTATGTAATTACAATATTCAATTTTCCTTTTAAACCATATAACATGTACATAACAATATGATTAGATTTTTCATTAATAATGAGACACGTCCGATATTAAAATATTTGGGTTTTATGGATGTAAATTTATCCGTTATATAATCTAATTAAATTTCTATATTTTATAAAATTATATTTTATATTAAAATATTTATTTTTTAGAAAAACATTTGTAGTACAAAAATGAAATTTGTTATATTATATATTCTTAATCATTAAAAGTATTAAGTATTAGTTAAATTAGTGTTAATATAATAATTTATTTTATTATAAATCAAATTAAATCAATTACCTAATTTTGTTACATTTAATTGATTAGATATAAAATCCTTTATATTGATCATACATTTATTTTAAAATAATTGATTTTTCATTATCATGGTAAATAACATAAATCAAAATAGTCAAGATATATATAAAGTAAAAATTAAATTTAATATATTAAATGTATTGAAAAATATTACGTAAATAATGAGAATCATTTTATAAAGTTTACGTTCTTTTTAGGTAAAAATAATCATATCATTACGTCACGTAACACTAAAAAACTTGTTTTATGAAGGAAACTATTATTTTTAGAATAAATGATTTATGATTTTGATAGAGTTCTCAAATGTATTGATTAAAATGAATTGAAAATAATTATTATCACTCCAATTTTATATAATTAAGAATATAATTAATCAAAAAATAAATTTCCTCAATTTAATATTAATTGAAAAATAGTTAAAATATTGTTCTCATAAAAACACTATTTAAATTGTAAAAGTATTGAATATAGATTTATTAATTAATTATATTATTATAATAATATTATTACTAATTTATAATATTTTATTTTATATTTAATTATATCAAAACATTACATGTATTCAAATATTTAATGTCTTAAAAAAGTGATTACCTTAAGAAAAAAAGTTATTTTATCTATGTACATCAAAGTCATGTGTTTAAAAAAGCAAAAATATTCAAATTAAGCAAATAAAATCATAATAGAAATGAAAAATAATTTTATTTTTGTATAATTACAATCCAAAAAATTATAAGTTTTATCATTCATTAAAAATATGGTGAACATTTTTTATTAATAAACTAACTCTTTGTATATCTTGTATTATCTTTCAAATTTCATATATATAACAAAATAACTATTATCAATAATTTATTAATATATATACATATATTATTCTTGTAAACAATTGAAGGTTAAAAAATATATTTCATTAGTTTCCCAACTACACTACGATAGTCAATATTTACAAAAGAACATAATTTTGTATATATATACATGTAGATTTTAGTAACGTCTTTAATATTGGTTATATTAGAACACTCTATAAATACATTATATCCATCCATATTTGATTTCTATCAATGTTTATTTTATTTAAATCTATCAAATATGGTATTTTGGTAACAAATAATATATAGTAAATTATTCAACTATTACATTTTAACCCACTTAAATAAATTACATCATCAAATTTTATTTTCATTTAATTCGAGGGATAGATAATTGTTGAGAAAATATTGAAAAAATATAAGATTTTATATTTAATGATATTTAATCCCCAAAATTATAGGGAATTGAAAAAATAATAGTTTAATTCCATAACAATTTCATTGAAATGATTCTCAAAACTAGTTATTGATGCCTATAGAAATTATTCAGTTTTCTCCTCAGATAATTAATAATTTCCATTTTTCAAATATAATTTAATTGTTAATATATAATTTTTTCATTACCTATTTTATAAATTAATACATAGTCATTGTGAATATATCCATTCTATTTTGAATACTGAATCATTTTTAGAGGATATTAGGATTTTCATAAATTATATTTCAAAAAACAAAATAGTAATGCAACTTAATGTTATCCATGAAAAAAATCTTTTAGAGTGACATAATTAATAGAGAAAACTACATAGATATAATAGGTTTTATGAAAATATAATTTTCTAAATAATGTGGGATGTAGGTTAAATGACAACTAATTTCCATTTACCACTTTATCAATAGTCATTGCATTGGTTAATCCTTATTCCATAGGTCTATGCAGTTCTGAATTATATCCTTCCTCTTATGTCATTATATTAGAGAATCGACATATATTTTTTCGGCTCTCAACATATAAGACAAAAAAATTATTTGTTTTTTCCAATAGATGATTTCTCTATTTTTTTCATATATTAATAAAGATCTTTGTTTTACTATGATAATTTGATGCTCTGTGACCCCCTATTCTATAAAAAAAATATTCTAGTCCCCTTAAAGTATATCACAATATGATTCTTTGAACATTTTTGATGAATTTTACATTCCTAAATTTTTCCATTATCATCTTAATCTTGTTATATTTTATTAGATTAAATATTTCACTTCATCAGTTTTTTTGGTCTAAGACTATATACACAATGTTAAACATAATATGTGATAACATATTTATAATAATAATATTTTTCTCATCGTCTCTCACATTCTTATGGGTTGTTCATTGAGGTAATATCTACATTGTCCCACACAACCCGGGGTACATCTAGTTCAATCTAGTACTAAAACTAAAATGGTTGACATTTGTATAAATCTTTTACAATACAAGGCAATATTAATAATTAATTAAAATGAAATTCCACCTAAAAAATTCATATACTAGTATTTTTTCTTACAATAAAATTAGTCTTTTTGTAAAACATAATAAATCATATTTTTTCTGGGATACTTGAATTGGGGTTATCTTATACTCCTCAATGTAAGGGTTAATATAAATCCTCTAAATCATTTGTAAATATCAAATGTTCATCCTAAAAAAGGATCTGGGAGTGTAAAACCCGATGTAAAGATATGCCTCTTTTTCATGCACAGTGATATTATTATCTTAATATTCAATATGTTTTCTTCATGAATATTTCATGAAGTTACAACCATTCCATTTCTTGTATCCTATTGTATTATAGGAAAATAGATTTAATTTCATATAGTACAAAAAAATTCATACATTCCCAAAACAGTTGCATGTAATCCTATACTAGTAATTTACTCTAATGTTTTATACTAGGGTTCTAAAACCATATCACCAAATTTCAGGAATATAATCTCCAAAAATAACTAAACTGATCTCCAAGAAAAAAAATGTGATCTCTAAAATTCATAATATAATCACCAAGTAACCAAACTGTCTTGATCGTCCCCAATATGGGACTCGATATGCAAATACACCAACCCCACAAATATAGGCCAATCGTCGATGAAAATTTTCACAAGCCATATCCAAAATTGGAGGTCATTACTTAACTAACCATATGCACACACCCAAATATATTAATGAAGAATTATATAGGAGAACATAAAAGAATATGTAATGGGAATAACATAATCCAATCATTCATAACCACTAGGGAGTACAATAGTACGATGGTGAATACAAAAATGTTTAGGGGAAATATACATGAACAACACGAAATATTACCAAACCAAAAATAAATAAAAAATAACTACTGAGAGAGCCTTGTTCTTCTACTCTCTTGGATATGACAACTATATGTGGTACACAAAACTCGGTATTCTTAATCTTCGCTAAAGTTACCACCGACTTTTCCATAATCATCCTAACAAATGAAATTTGCACAAAAAGACAATGTAGGGGTGTGTATATATATATTTAGTCTAATACCCGAAAAGTTGAAGGTGGTTAGTGAGAGATACAATAGAAATAAATTCAATAGATGAAACACATGGTGAGATTTACATTGAAAGGGAACAAGTCAAAACAATCCAAGATAGAATTTCCTCATCCAAACACATGGGGATAAACATGGTGATTAGATGAAATAAAAGACAATTATTATCCAACTATAGTAGGAGAGTATACTAGTACAACTATGAGAATTTAAACACAGAAATCACACGACATACCTCATGCGTCTTCACCGCCCATGAAAAAAGATTAACCAAATACAATGATATGGATACATTAGAATATATATATATATATTATCATTCAAAAAATTATGAAATGTTAGAGTAAGGGTTTCTCTATACCACATAGCATCCTAAGATTAAGAATAACCAATAGTTATAAACCTTCCATCATTGATTTCCAAAATCTTAGGAGTCTACTCAAAGGTAATAGTAGAAGTCTAACCGTGCCTCATCCCTATGTTTAAAAGTAGAGGGGGAATAATCTCTATGCAGAGGACCTATGATGTTGTAAGTCAATGGGATTCCACTATATATTTATCCATCATGGGAATGGTCCCATTCTAATGGGGGGTTCCACGCTAGTGTCCTGAGGACCCACACCTTATTTGATATGGGGTTCTAATATATGCTTATTGGACCCACACCCATGATGATGTGCGGTCCACAATATAGGTCGAAGACAGATTCCATGTGGTGATAGGGGGTTACACTCTTGTCAATGAGCACCTATTCTATATCTGATAGGGGTTTCACTGTTATGTTAAGGTCAGGAACCATCACACAATAGGGGGTTCCACTTTTTTTATTAAGGAACTGCGCCCAATATAATAGGGGGTCCACTCAGCTGTTTAGGATGCATTCGATGGTAAAATAGGGGGTTCCACTCGGGTCATTAAAGAACCAGACCATATCTGGTATGGGGTTTCACATAGAAAGTGATTAACAATGTCCTTGTTCAATATGGTGTTCAACATTATTAAATTTGGACCTATTTCATTAATGATAGGGGGATATAATCTGATGATGAGGAATCACACCCTGTTTAATATGGGGAACCACTCATAAGGTATATAAAGTAGATTCACCCCCATCTTGATGGTGGTATCCACTCTAAATGAAGCCTATGGTGATCCTATTTGATAGATTCCATCCACAAGTGTTACCTAAACAAGATTTATTCACAAAACAAACCATATCATATCATGAAATCCACAACCAATGGATATCTCATGTTCTATGTTGATAAATAGACAATATAGGCTACTCGAGAGCCAAAATCGGTGTTTTACAATGGATTTGGGTATCATTGACGTTTCTTATAAACAAACAATGTCCTACACCATGTGTGTGGGGACCCACATGGCGTGTGATCCCATTCCACCTCAAATTCATGTCTCTGTATATCACATAGCTCCCAAACCATGTAGGATTATATATCATTTAGGGAGTCTGCATGGTCTGTCCTGGTACTTGAGCTCCCTTCCTATTCACATTGTTCATGTTTGTGTACTTATGTAGATGGTTATGTACCTAAACACATGTCCATGTACTCTCATACAAAAACATATACATTTCCTTTTAATCTCTCATTATTTCATGACATTATGGTTTATCAAATGTATCATACACCATGAGATGAGGTACAAAGAACGATTTTGGGCTACATGATGTTCTATCCTTGTAATCATCTGATACCCAAGTCTCCACAGAGAGGGGGATTCACTCATTACGTTCACTCACATACATTGTATGTATTTATTTTTTAAAATAAATTATAATCTGTGATCTAAACCAATGATCCTACGTCACTACATCTGGTCCATCACTTTATCATCTTGAAAATATTTGATATTGCATTGGTCGGTGGTTCCTAACAATCATTCATCAAAAATTATATTCTAATGGTTTAAAATGGTTTCATTGCTTGAACTATATGCAATGCACCTTTAACAGCTGATTATTCATCCATTAATTGTTGAAACCATGAACCAAAACTCCCAAAAATCTAATATTTTTCCATTCTTCATTATTAAGTCCCTTATTCAGAAAAGTGTGGTGATTTCAGTTGTCTAATCGGGCTTGGTACTACCCTCAAATGTCAAACATATACCGTATGGTTGAATCTGTGTTGAAAAAGAAGAAGATGAGGGTGAAGGCACAATAAATAAATATGTGAACATCTTTGGATATGAGTTCCAAGACAATAATAAAGAATTAGTATCCTTGGTAGGAAAACATTGAATAAACAAGTTAGATTTCAATACACTGCCAAATTCTCAATAAAAAATGGATATAGATCCATGAATGGAATAGATCCTCTCAATGAATTTAATCAAAAAATGTATAAACCATAATTTAAGAACTCCAACATAGATATTTTATTTTTAAACATCTAAGAACACACATAACAATGATTGATGTATATCATTCATTTATTACACTATGTTTTTCTCTGATCTAACATTTCATCAGTGTCTAATTTGATTCAAAAATGAAGGAGAAAGGGGAATCTCTAGAATTCTCCTAGGCATTATGTACCTATCCCTAGAGAATACTCCATGGTAATATTATAATAGAGTTTTTTTAGTTAAAAATTAATTATTCCCTTGACTAAACTAAAAACAAGTGGTATGTATGAACACCCAACACAAATATATTTTAGGTAATGGCTATGGTAAAAAATACATTCTAAAATCCTATTAGGTAATCAATATCTAATGATATATTTTTTTAAGAGTTATCAAAATTTATTTAAAAAACTATGCATATTCAATAAAAACTACATTTTATAGTTCTATGAAACTAATTTCAAGCTCATCGGGCCTCAAAATCACATTTCATCTCAACAACTAGATCAGAATATATATATATATATGTCAATGTATTAAAATGAAAAAACCATATATCTACATCATTCTATAATTCATTTATTTGACCCATGAAAAGAAAAAAATAGACAAATAACATGTCGTACTAAACCCACACTTGGATCTCACGATCTTAGTATCTCTCATATGTGTTCCCATGAAACCAAATCATGAGAACCAAAGGTATGGTTCTACCATGTATGGTCCACTCAGTTATATCCCTGATCAAAACCCAATTCTCCATAATTGTGCCATTATCTATGATGTTCATCTCTCCGTAGTCTATGATGTGCATGGGTTCAAGAATGTATCTAATTAGTGGAAACCCATGGAAGAATTTATGCGTCTTCTATAGATATGGGGGTATGTTTTGGAGGTATGCAACATTTTCAAACCACTACATGATCTTGAATGTCCCAAAAAATATTAGGGATAGCATGCCTCCCTAAATTATCCTCTGCAATCCTAATCATACGGGGAATCATAGGAAAACATAGTCATCCTGATCGAACTACACAATAATATGACAACTACCTTCCTAAGATTTATATCCTCTATGGTCCATCTTAAACCACATAATAATGACCTATACCATATTTATTACCACTTCTTCTAACTATGGTCCCAAAATAGATATCCCACTAATTTATTCCCCATAAAAGGGTGAACTGAACGGACTCTCACAAATTGACCAAATGGTTCTATGTGGATTTTAGAGTGATAGTTGTTGTTGAAAAAAACATTTACCAAGGTAAATTTATCCTCTTAGACTCATGCAATGTCTAACAAACTATCCCTTACTATATCCTTCAACACCTAGATAGTGTACGCAGAGTGCCCATCGATCTGGGGGTGAAATACAATACTCATCCTAGTTTGGGTGTTGAATTCCGTATACATTTCTCTCAAAATCATAAAATAAACAACCCGTCATGATTAGATACAATAATTTTGGGAACCTCATAATTATTAATAGTATCCTTTATGTAAAATTTCCCCAAAACCTTCCACCGAACACTAATCCTTGTTATCAAAGAAGATTGATGATTTCGTGAGTCAGTCAACTATCACCCAAATGGTTTAGTGGACTATCATGGTGTTTGGAAGCCCCATATTATATTCTAGGGATATTTCACCCCACTTAAAACTCAAGTATATCAAGGGGATGCAAAAAAACTCATGGAACATGGTGATCAACCATCACCTAGTGATAGGTGAGGCACTGAGAGAATAAGTATGCTACTCTCTTTCGCATTTCAGACCCCAAAAACAACTATTGAAAGTCTCTATACCTCTTCCCAACTCTGTGATATATATATAGTTACTATAGAAGTGTGTAAATCTCACATCAACTCCTCCACAATCATGATTGGGACAACAATTCAACACTGGAAAAACAATACATGATTTCTTCCTTAAGAATATCAATCTGGTGAGTCCCCTATTTCAACCCCACCACACAATACATCATAGTATATTTATCCTATATGGGACTATCTCATATGATTGATAAGCGAAGATGTCAAATCCATCGACTATATATATGTTTTACCCTTATTCTCTTATAAGCACAGCTTCAAAGAGGACAAATTCCCTAAATCATCCAATATTAAGTGAGCATCGAATTTCCTAATAATGTTTTCTTCATCTAATATTCCATTAAAAAGATAATAAACTATCTAAAATTCATAGTCCTTTATGAACTCCAACTAGTACTGCTATCTTATAGTCAATTCTCTTTGAGTGAAGACATATTTGAGATTTAATGGTATATGTAATAAACATTGTTCTCCAAATGAGGGTAATTACTCTACATCATGAGGAAGGCAACTACCAGTTATATATTTAGGTTATGAGTCACATAGTTATGATCATGTGGAATAAATCTCCTTGACCCTTATGTGATAAATTCATATCACTGCATCAACACGTAGAAGGTCCTAGCTCCCGATCTATCTCAATACACCACTTACACCATGACATCCACATGTATTATCTCTACATATTCACTCATCAATGTCATCCTCAACACCTCAGAATAACAATTGAATTTTATATAATATTTAAATAGATTCCTTTTCCACATCATGGTGGTAAAAGTGTCTAGAAATCTATATAATTCTACTATAATCCTATAATAGTGTCCACTAATTCATGAATGTTCCATATCTATGAAACAGTCTTGGGTGGAACTCGACATAAAACTACATCAATCTTCACTCGGTCCCTGTCTAAACCATATGTAGAGATAAAATTACCTTTAATGTGAACATAATTAATAATAAGTTATCACTTTAAGATCATCCCATTAAGATGGATCTCTCAATAAAAATATAGGGCCATACTCATGTTCTGTTCAAATTCCTTTTTTGATGCATAGTAAATGAGTATGTCATTGATGAATACATGCATAAACTCTTCCAAGTATGTATCGAGAGTCTAGTTCATCAATTCCATAACATGTCAAGGGAATTTTTCAAAATAAAGGGAATCAATTGGAACACATAATCCCTATAGAGACATAAAATTTTAACATTGGAATAATAGATGTGTGAAACCTCAGATTGTGGTAGCTAGATCAGATATTATTCTTAAATAACCAATTGATTCCATAAAACAAGTCAATAAGGACTTAAATCAATGGTATGGGTTAATTATTCACTCACATGTCCTAGTTTTTGTGAACAAATTACAGGAAAATACTCAAACCCTCGTCTTCTTTTTTCAGAAATAGGACTGAAGCTGCCATGTGGGACACATAGGGTCTGATGAAAGCCTTTTCTCCAAGGACCTCCAACTACAACTTTAGCTCTTAGATCTCATTAGGGGGGAATTTTATATACATGATAAGATATATGAGTTGTGTCTATATACCATTTGATGAAAAACATAATATCCCTTAACATAGAAGTCTTAGAATTTACTATGTGAAGAAATCCATATATTCTTCAACCAATAAAATAATTTTATTGATTAATATTCTACTTCACCAAGGGATAAAATTATTTAATTATGGGTGATGGGTTACCACCTCCTTCCAATTGAACTGAAATGCCCCCCACAATGAGGTCTCTCTTTCCTGAAAAGTATAATCATGTCTCATCAATACATGGGAATCTAACTTTTCTGTGATGGAAATAAATCTTGGATTAGACCAGGGATAGTCAATTAATATCCACAATTACATCATATGATCCCATTGTGAAGAAAAATATTATCCATGTGAACATCTATACACCAATATATAGTTAGAAATAATGGATGATAAAATATAATGAACAAGTGTTCCACGTAGAAACCTCAAGACAATGTTGATAGGCTATCACCTCAATTGGGAGCTCTAGATATCACAGTAGATGTATAGAGATATATAATAGAATAGAACCAATTTCTAATAATAATTATTCTATTGTATAATAAATATATACAATATAGTTGAACATATAATGTGATGATTCATCATAAGCATCCCAATCCTAGATCTATTTGCAGCCCCAAACTCCATCTACATAGGACTCAGAAGGGAGGCTTTGTGGTGTTGTTGTTGGATCACATATGGTCTTAGCCCACTAATATATCCTTTAACTATTATGCCCACTCTCCCACCCCATGGGACCACCCTAATTTCCCCTGGAATAACTCTAATCATAGTTCTTCATTTTTAATGGCGGTCCAATTGCAATTTCCTATGCTACTCATCATGTTTTCATGGGAAGTCTAAGGTTATGTGACCTTTCTCATCACAAGAAAATAACTGACCCTCTCAGGTTTCCCTTACTCCCCTGTGATTCTGTGAACCTCATT
Organism: Viscum album; assembly: GCA_963277665.1. Lineage (NCBI taxonomy): Eukaryota > Viridiplantae > Streptophyta > Magnoliopsida > Santalales > Viscaceae > Viscum > Viscum album. The sequence continues at coordinate 60,487,652 of OY728165.1, read as the reverse complement.
CTAATGAATGAGGTTGGGGAGATGTTTTGTTTCAAGATCATGATGAGTGGCATCTGTTTGTATATGCATACTACTCAACTACGTAGCACCCACATCTAAATACAGTTGTCGGGTGTGCCTATAACATAAGGATCTATGTCTCTATTTCCCACTCTAGCACCTCTTTATAGGTGGGGATGAATAGTTAATGAAACACACATGGATCTCGCTGGGTTGTCCCTTCTCAAACCATAATGCCCGTAAGAAGCCTAACTAGATCATGTCAAGGGAGTACTGTGTATGGTATGTAAAACTAGATGTGTAATTAGTCAGCATCATCCCTCCCAAATGTAAGTATAGAAGCTCCTAGATATAGACTGAGTAAAACTAAAAGGAGTTGAATTCCTGAATGAAAGGCTACATGAAGTTTTTCCATATGGATGTCAACTAATCATACATCAATATAACAAGGATCCACCAAGGACCGCCCACTCTTTGGAAAAGGATATCCCCTAGAAAACCACTTGATCAAAAGGTGTCTAGATGATACAATAGAAAAAAATCATAGAATTCATGGAATCCTCTACCGCCTGAGAATAATGATTTCTATAGAAACTCAATGGCCTATGGGACTGGAACTCACAGAGCTCGCTAACCCTATGTGTACCCTCAAACTGCTTTGCAGGGATGATCCTATACCCAATAGTATGAGATGCTAATACCTACCCACCTAGAGTGGGAACCTCACAGGATGGACAATGAGTTGAGGCATCTTCACTAATTGAATCATCTTCATGATCAAGAACATGTATCCTCACTGGTTTTCATCATAGAGGAATCCAAAAAATTATCATTAAGTACCTTGATCATATAATCATATACATATTCATATCATATAAATAAGGATTGTGCACCAAAATGATACTCATTGACACAATCTAATATGATGCATGTAACAATGTCCATGCACCTAATGTATCGGTATGTCGAGTTGACAAGCATTTACCCAAGGTATTAATGGAGGGATACGTTGGCTGCCTCCACCATCACCCAATACCATGGCCTTTGATCAACACTCGATACATGCTGATACCATATGACCAATCCCAATGAAATCATCATATGTGGACTATCATGAATAATATAATATGTAATTAACTACCTTAATAATAATATATCCTAACCCGAGACAAGCTGGGACTTGAGCTACTACTACCCCATGCACACCTCCATATGCTAGGTATTGAAAACATGTAGCAAAAGAAATATCCTAAATAAAAGTCCTTTTCTTGAGTACTTGTACACACACACCCAAAAATATCAATTTAATTGTGTATAGGGAAAATAAAAAATATTATACAATAATAATGAAGTTATAAAATCATGCAAAAACTCAGGGGAATACAAGAGTATGATAGTGAAAATCGAATATTAAATGTAAACTACATTCCCAACCATAAATATGTCCCATCCTAAAAAATTGAATAAAATGTTGATAATTCCTAACTCCTAATCACCAAGATATTACCATTGTATGCGGTCTATAACACCTGGTATCTCTATGATCCTATAATTTCACTATTAAACTATACAACATCTGTATAAGACATGAAAAATGTCGGAAAATCGTAGTCTGGGGTGAGTATATTCATACCTAGTAGGAAGGCATTAATGTTGAAGGTGGGTCAGTATAAGATGTAATGGAATTAATGTAGATTGATAGAATAGAGGAAGCAAGATGTAGTGATATAAAATAGGTAAAATCAAACCAAGAGAGAGTAACATCATCCAAACATAAGTGGATCAATACAGGTAGTAGGTGAACTACATGTTTAGTCTTTTACACTTATATAAAGAAAATGGACTCATCCAACCATGATAACCTTACAACATAATGTACATGGAAAACCTCACACATCATATTATCCCATGAATAGAGGGTAACCATATCCAATGCTATGGATATAAGTGAATATGTATATAAATGTGTGTGTGTGTGCTTAGTCAATAAAAGATCAAAAGAGAGTGTAATGGGATCTCTATATTATATCTCATCCTATGAAATATATTTTTCAATAGTTTCATAAGCTACATCAATGACGCCCATCATATCATGAGTTTACTAATGTAAATCCTTGAAATTTAGGCAATTCCTCATTAGTTATCCTCACATTCTAGAGGCCATAACATTAATTAGGTGATCCAGGCCTAAGTACGTTATGGGGTTCCACTCTGTATGTATCAATAGAGGACTCACACCAATGCATTTGGGGTCCACTATAAAGTCATTGGGAAACATAAACTACATGATATGATGGTTCAACTAGGTGGTTATAGGTGCCACACCCAAGCTGATTGGGGGGGGGGGGTCCACCCTATATGGTGAGGACCCGTGCCTTGGTGTGATATATAGTTCCTATATAGTAAATGAGGACCAATTACCTATCTAATAGGCCATTTCACTTATAATTAGGGTTTGGTTCCATAGTATTATATGTGTTTCCCATTATATTTTTATAAGGACCTATGACCTAGCTGAAAGGTTGTTCCACTATGGTGTTGAGTAAATTCACGTTAGTAAGACAGGTGGTTCAACTGTAGTCCTCAAGGACCCATTTCAAATCTGTTAGGTGGCTCCAATCATAAGTTGATGACCTAAACTCTTGTACAAAATTGTTTTCACATTAATCATCATGGACTGGCACACTATCTGATAGGGTGTCCAACATGAATGTTACCTCTATATGAGATTCACCCATTATGATGGTTGGTTCAACACTAAATGATTCTTTCGGGGATTCTTCCCAATCACTATTATCATTGAGCATCACCAAAATGATTTTTATTTTGAGAACCTTTCACATCATATCTCAAAAAAGAAAAACCTTTTTCTTTATTTCATTTTCACACAGAAATACATTGATGATAGGAAAATCATAGGACTAACTCCCTTCTCAATCAAAAGAGAAATAGAACCATGAAATTTCCCTAAAAGGAACCAATATCTACTTAGTGTGTTGGGGGACCAATAAGATGATTGGTACTACTCCACAATCATGAAAGGCTCATGGATTGAACATAGCTTTAAATCATTATGGGATTACATGTGTGTATGGGGTCTACACAAAGTGTCCATGTACTCATGGTCCCTGCTTGTGCACCTTGGTTGTGTCCATGTACTTTGGTACATGTGGATGGGAATGACCCCGTGTTTGGGTATGTCTGTACACAACCATGTTTCTTCCCATGTACTCCCACGTAGTGCCGTACTGGTCTTGTCTCTCACAAAACTCATCCAACTAAAGATGATGTACACCGTTTGTAGGATGGAAAACATCATGACATCATTATAAAAATCCCGAACAGTAGCCCCCAACAAAAGGGGTGATACATTCCATGTGTTCATCCTTGTACATAGAATATAGTTTGGTTTTTGATGAAACTCATATATATGATATATGGTTTAGATCTAGAATCACCTCATCAAATCCTACCCTATCCATTCTCAAGAATTTTATATCTACTATTGGTGGTTAGTTCCCAACCATCATTCATCAGAAATTGGAATTCATTGGTCCATAGTGGTCCTATCGCTCGACCCCTATGAACATCAATTTATGGCTATGATAATTTTCCTATAAGTTGTTGAATCTGTCAACATTTACCCACACACATACCATATTTTTTATTGGTCATTGGTCAATCCCTTATTTATGAAGTCATTGCAATTTTAGGGGTCTGATTTGGCTTCGTATAATCTATCAATGTCGAAAAAAGATAGCTGGGTCCAACTTGTGAAAAATGTAATGAAAACAAGGGGTAAAAGTACATGAAATTTTTTTTCATCAATGTTGGAGAAGTCTTATACGATATATTTCAAGAACAAATATCTGGGGTTAGAAATTAATAAATAATAAGCATAAATTTCAATAAATTCTTGAATGATCCACCCATAATTGGCACACATCCAAGAAAGGAATTGATCTAGACAATTAATTTAATCAAAGAGGGAATAAAAAAAACTTAAAGTGTCTTATATAGATATTGGATCCTTCATCATTGAGAAATGTACCATAAAATTATTGAAGGACCTCATTGAGTATGAAATGATTTGTTCTTCTCGAATCTCTCATTTCTTCATCATCTAATTTGATTCTCCAATGAAGGTAGAATAAGAATAACATGAATTATCCCAAGGATTATGTGGAAAACCATGAATAATTTTCCATTTTATTATTATAATATTATTTTTATGGTTAAAATATGTTAATTAGATTATTTATTAAATTAAATAATCCACAAAATGTACCGCCAATTAGAGAGATGCTTGAACACCCATTGCCAACCTATTTTATGTCGTGTTTGGGGTAAACACAACATTCTAAAAACAATCATGGTCGTATATTTTTTATTCCGGTTTCCATTTAAGATTTTTCCTATTTTTGTTAATAAATTTTTAACAAAAAATATAAAACATATTATATATTTTTATAGATTTAATTATAGCGCACCAGGCCTCAAAATCACATGTCGTATCATCTCTTAACTTTTTATATATATATATATATAAATTTTAAAAGCACTACAATGAAGTATCAAGGTCTCTATATATACCCTTCACTTATCCCTTCTGATGTGACTAAATCTAAAAATGAAATAAAAAATAGAATACTGTCATGAATTAAATAACACATCTCAAAAAAGTCAAAAAATCTAACGAAATAATGTTTTAGTGTCTCTATGATTAGATACATAAACATGTTATCATAAAACACTTTCTAAAATTTCACCATATCCATTCTCCTATAGGAACCTTACAAGATATCTGACATGATATAAAAAAATTTATAACATAGGTAATGTAGTCATTAGAAAATGGGTAGATAAATTTCTTAGAAAGAAAAATCATACAATGTTTTGAACAGTAAGATCATAATTTCTTTAAATAGATAAATAATAAAATCTATATGGTTGAAAATATAATAATACAATAAATGATAACAATTTTCATGACATGTGGAAATAATGCATGAAATGATAACATATTTGTCATAGGATGAGAAAATAAATCATTTAGTATATAAAATGGGGCACTGAAGATAGAAAATAACATGGTATAATACTAAAAATAAATTTTTATCTCAATGAACATGAATACTCGCAAACTCTATCACTCATAAAATTTTGAGAGTATCTATATTCAATTACACTCCCCCTTTGTGATCCTAGACACTTGATAACACATTAAATTACATTTATATATAATGAGATATAAGACTATATTCAATAAATATTGATATATATTTAGGTACTTATCATTTCACAATCAACACATTTGTGTGGCACATAAAAATTGAACATTTAATATCTCATATATAACTCATGGAAAAAATAAAGGGTTTTTTAAAACAGTCAAATCAGTACAGAACATGAACTTATTAGTTTATAGAATAGAAAAATATTCTTTTAAAAAATGATATCATGCTATGATAACATATAATGGGTTATCAAAATGTCAGTTCATGAAGGATAAACATTAGAGGGTAATTATAATTTAAAATACAAATGTTTTCAAAAAAATCCTTTTAAATTATTATTAGAATAGATGAAGTGTGAATTTCATTAAAAACATCATTAAGAAAGTAGATATATTACATTTTTGAAAAAAAATTAAAAAAATTTCAAAAAAATGATCCTTGTAAAAAAAAGATTTGAAAAAGTATATGTTTAACTACTTTGAAAACAATTACTTTTAAAAATAATATTTAATAATTGAAATATTAAAATACCTAATTCTTACAAGAATAAAATGACAATGATTTAAAAATATTTAGTTTTGAATAGATTATTTATTTATGTAAACCTGAATATAATTTTCTTTCTCTATATAATTTATAGTGGATGATAAAGTATTTAATTTTAAATGGGTAGAAATATACAATTCAGAAATTTTGAAATAATCTTGATGAAAAATACACATTATAAAATACATAATGAAAAAGTTATTTTAAAATGAAAGAAGGTATAAAATTAAAAATTTGGTTCATACAATTTGAGTTTAAATTAGGGAAAATAGAATATTAATGTTATGTAAAAACATATATATGAATGGAAAATCAAATAAATTAATTCATCATTATTCATAAAAATTGATTTTTATCAAAAAATGAATCATAAAGTTACATAAATTTGGGTTGAAACATGGTTTTCACATAAACATTGGCGTAAATACCATATAACCCCATAATAGCGTAGAATATATAAATCATGAAATAATGTAGTCAAATAAAAGTGACTAAGACCAATGGAAAATATTTTAGTCCAAAAACACTCTTACAATTTTTCTAACATTAGAATCAAAACCCCATGAGAAATATAAGATAAAATAGATAGTATATATAATTAAATATAAGATAATAATTTTTAGAAAAATATATTTTGTTGGTAATTTCACTATAAAAATTTTATGTTTTGTATAACATAATAACCTCTCATTGAAATGAAATTAAAACATATTCCCATACATTATTTCTATTCCTAGTTGACCACAACATAAAATCATTTAAAAAAATTATAACATAATAAAATATTTAAAATCCTTTATCATAAATATTACCCTTTTATATTTAATATTATAATTCTTAATAAAGAATACATTAATTAGTTTTTGTGTATTATGACCATCGAGTGTCAATAATTTACAATATTATTGCATTCTTAATAATTATCATATCATTACACTTCATTTGATACCATGATCAATATTGATATATCATTTATGATTCATTATTATATAACATATAATTAAAATTTATTTTTATATTTCATTAGATATAATTTTGGTAGTAATATTTGAAATATAAATTGACAGTGGGTTATTTTCGGTAAATTTAATAAATGAATATGAAAAATTAAAAATAAATATATTATTAATATATTAATTAAAATTTTACATTTGAAAAAAGTGATAACATATGATAATAATCATATTTTCCATTTTTTCATATTAATCAATTATTTTATTTTATTGTGGAGTTAACATAGGTGGTTAAACCGACCCAAAAGTAAATAACATTTATCTTTGTAGGAGAGTACATATTATGATTTAATTCATTTGATGTATGATCATTAAAAAAATAATATTAATGATATTATTTTTATGTTTATATTCTAGTGAAATATATTTTAGTATGTTTAAATATTCAATTAAATTATTAAATAAATGTAAAAATGGTTTCATCATGGAAGTCGTAATCTATATTTCTGTATTATTGGTGATCCTATTTCTTAATTCAGGAGATTAAAAGTGGATATTAAATTGAAATTGAAAAATCACAATATTCATATATATATATATAATTCATTCATCCATTGTATAATTTTTATCATCCATTAATGGTAGTGATGAAAAATGGAGGGTGTCGCTTAATAAAGATTATAGTCCACTTAATGTACTAACAATTCATTTGTTTTTCTTATCGGGTGGCGAGAAATAATTAATTATTTCTGCAATAATAAAATAACAACTAATTATAAAGATAATAATTATTTTATTATATTTTTATGGATATAATAGATTTATAAGAGTAATATTAAGAAAATATATATAATAACGAGATAATACTGTCATTTGAGACTTGTTTTTTCCTTTAAATCCCTCTTGAAATTTATGATCTTATGCTAATGATGACTAAACCATGGAAAATGTTTTTTTTTGGGTTGTAGGGATAATATATTTTAAAATTTTAAATGATTAATTAATAGAATATTTTTGTGTTTTAATGTATATATGAGAACCCATTTAATAAGAGAGGATGAGAGGTCTTTTGGAAACCCATTTTGTATTTTATTGTGGTCATGAAATTATTAAAAGAAAAATGGATCCAAAGTTCTAATGCAATTGTTTTTTTGTGTACATGGGACATTTAATACTCAAAAACACATTTCCACATGTGTTTTAAATCTTTAAATGGGTTTTTCCCTTAAGATATACATTTTACAATTTTACATTTAAACTAGGTAGATGGTCTTTATATATTATTTTTTATTATTTATTGAACATATTTCATTAACAAAATAATGAAATTTATTTGGTATTGGAATTTATTTAACATTATTTTAAACCTATAAAATTTCTAAATCTTATAATATTAACTTTTAAAATAAAATATATCATGTATAGAAATACTCTTTTAATAGGAAAATCAGATTTTGAACATTATAGATCCATAATATTATTATTTTTATTAATTTCCAATTAAATTATTTTTATAAATTTATAAATTTTTTATAAAAAATTTTTATAATCATTTATAAAAGGTGTTAAATTTAATTTATTCAATAGAAATTGTTCGATATTAATAAAATAATAATCATAAAATATTTTTTTCACTATTTACAATGTTATTATTATTAATACCAAAAATATAAATTCAATACCTAAAAACTATATTAGAGATATTATATATTTAATAATATTATCTCAAATATAAAAAAAAAATCAATTTAAATTTTTATGCATATGAAATTAATCGTATATTTAGCATTTGAAATGTTAAAATACTCATTTTTTTATAAAGATTATTTTGTGAAAAAGAAAAATTTTGTAAATAGGTTTATCAATTAAATTTACTCTAATGAACAAAAAATAAGTTTTATCATTCAAAAAGAGTTCATTTAATAATAAAATAAATCAAAATCATCATTACATCCTATTAAAATTAGTTATTGTAAAATAAAAAAAATAGTATTCATTAAAACACTTCGGATGTTCTCCCTTGGACTCTTCTGTAAGATATAGATATTGGTCATGAGATTAAAATATAAGAATTGGAGAAAATATAAATAATTAAATATTATACAGTAAAGGGGTGCTAATTTTTATACCTTACGTCAGGTACTTATCAATATGAACAAAAACCTAACTCCATATCTATTTGGATGTCATCTATTGTGTGACAATTTATGGATCCTGATAATTGTCTTTTTGGAATACTAATTTCATTATAATGTGGTAAGGGTGTTGATGACAGACTCGTGTACTGATTTTGTTATGCTATAGCATTGGAATTTTTGAAGAAGTAAATAGAAAGTGAGGACCTTAATATGTAAAGAGAGTATCATTTTAATGAATCCACGTTACATTTAAATACTTCTATTATGTTATTCAAGACCAAATCCTCCATGAATAGTCATAAATGTTTTGGGTAATAGATAAGGTCAATACATCTTCCACCAAAAATTATCACACGTGTAAAAAAAGGAAATAATATGATTATATATTGAATATAATATTTTATTATACATACATTCATATATATTAAATACATTTCAATATTATTCTAAACATCTAAGACAAGACTATATTTTTATAATGTGGTAAAAATTATAGTTTTGATTAAAACCATATGTTTTCTGATATTCCATAAAAATATGCTATTTTTTAAAAATATAAAAAATTAATCCAAATATCAATTTTACATAATGATCTAATAAATTAAATTCATTTTTCTAAAAAAACCATATCTTATTGATAAAAAAAGTATATATTAGTTCATAATAGGCAATTAAAATATTTTTTTTGAAAATACCTTTTAAAAAATGTAATATATATATATATATATTATTACTATTCAATAAGTTATATTTCAATAGTAAATTTAATATTAGAATCACATTATGTTCATAATTTATGATAATGTGATGTTATTTTAAATTATCTATATAACCTAATAGGAACACATATATATTCGTGAAATAAATTTCTATACATAAATTCCAGTCCATTTAACCTTTGTAGTAGATTTACTTATATAACAAGATCAATTTTAGTACATAGTAATTGATGTAAAAACATATTTATTCATCATTATTCATGAAAATTTCCATTGTCTCACCCCATGGTGATACACTAGGGAGTATATACCATTTTTCATAATGATATTTTAAAATTTTTATTAAAAAATCTAGTTATATCATGGACATCCTATAGGGATAGTTCGATATATGTGTGTCTCTGGGTATATGTTCCATTAATAACTATACCTCTTGATCTAAGTTAATGACATGAATTTTATTATGAAATATTTCAGTATAATCCCACACAATGTGAATTTCCTCATTGTGGTTAATTTTATTTGACTGAACCATTTGAAAATGATATGTTTTTTCATTAGGTATCAATTGGAAAAACATTGATTAATTTTCTAAAGGGTATACATAATAAGATATATATATATATATATATATATATACTGAAATAAAATGGTTATAGATTTAGAATGGGATGAATTTTTCCCCAAAATTTGATATGGGATCTATATAATGAGAGCCAATGGATTCTTAGAATAGTTCCAAATTCTAGAATATTTATGATTAAAATATTCATTGGAATAATATAAACAAAAAAATATAATAGGAGAAGAGTCTAACACATGCGTTGTAGTAATTTCACTACTGGTGTTTTCATATATATCTATACAATATGGTATTCGAGATGTGATACATTAGTTCTAGAAAAAGATCATGATATTATTAAATGAATAAAACTAGATTCAAATGTTACATTCAACATTCTAGATACAATCATAAGTGTTTTTAATTTACCATTTGTTCATTTATCAACCTTGCACAAGGTAATGGAATATACTTTACATTATTCACTTGGTTTGGTTTGTTGATAATATTGATTTCCCTAGAAGAGATTTTGATTGGCGCACCACTTTACATAGTTATTATGATCTATTCATTTGAATAAATTATAATTTGGTGGGGAATGTGTAGTTAATTCCTTTTATTTATAATTATAATTGTTTTCTTGATATCAATTGGGAATTAATGAAATATTATTTCCTTCAATCCCAATCATGGGCCATTTTCTAATTCCCTCAAATAATTACCATGGTGATTCATTTCACATATTAATAATATTTTTGTTTGTATTTTATGACTTTTATAAATTGTCCCTTTTTTATGGAAAACAATTCTTTGATTCTAATCACAGTTTTAATGGGATCAATCACCACACTTCATCACTACTTTGAGATCACATTAACCACATCATTATAACTCTAAAATTTTAAGATTTCAATATATTTCTAATGATGTTGTATTAAAATAGTAATTAATTGAAATATATTAATTTCATTATTGACAAAAACACGATGTGTACACTAATAGCCATGTGAAATATTCGACATTGGTTATAATAGATATAGAATCCTTTTTTAAAACTGAAAAATTTTCTATCTATCATGGTTTAGAGATTTTAAGGTAAATATTTACTCAAAAGTATTTTCATTATGTATTCCCACACATTATATTAAATATTAATATTTACCCTCATATTCATAGTAAATTTCAACCATTGATCTTCTTATCCTTATAAATATTATAGGGCCTAAGTAAGATTCTATTTCTTAGAAAAATTAAGTATTAAAAAGTATCTATTTCCTGAATTTGAATTGTCATTCTGAAAAAAATAAAATAAAAAGATAAAATAAATTTCAATGAATATTTAAAAAAATAATTCTATGGCTAATTTATCCTCCTTGGTAATAGCACAATGTTTCCCATAGTTTAGGTTATTATTTATAAACTAAGATAACATTTTATGTTCCATTATGGTGTTTTTAAATCATCTTCTCCATGAATTATTAATAATGTTCTAAAAATTTTATTTTCCATAAAATCGATTGTTGTTCCGGAAGATACTCATTCCCACTGTTTTATAAAATTAAAATTTTTAAAATAAACCATAAACCAATAAATAAATGATAATACCTTATTTACATGAGAAAATAAATTCTAAAGTGTTCACATAAGGGATCCCTAAGTTTATCCTGGGTTAAATCTTACAGACATTATTACCAAAATTTAATAAACCATTCATGGATACTATGTATATAAAAAATATTTTTTACATTATTTTTACACAATTATAAAGATAATAAACATAAAAATTATATAATTAATAATTTAATGGGTTTTTATCTTTTTAAAATTTGTTTTTAAAAATTTACCATCCATAAAACATAGAATTTTATATAATTATTTCATGAAATTACATTTTCACATTTCATATTTTCTTTTGTGAAGGTAATTTACTAAGGATACACTTCAGGAAAAGGGTGAGATGAAATCGAATTTAGGGGTTGATATTAGTCACGGAACATGAGACAAGAATCAATATAGTATAATGGATGGAAAAAAATCTATCATAATTTTATAATAAAACTATTTTCATCATATATATGGGAGATTACTAAGAATTAATCATGGATTATCTAATATTCGTAAAAATGAAACATCATAATACTACTATTATATCACACACATAAGTCATTGAAAATTACTGCATCAGGATCATTTATAAAATATATTAAAAAATCATCACATCATAATTTTTAAAAAAAAGAAAGCCTCATGTCTGTACATAATACCCATAATCTAATGAGGAAAATCACACTAATAATGAATTAGAGAGATATATTATTCTTATAAAACTCAATACCTCAATATTTTCTTATTATCATGCATACCACATGGAATGGGATATAAATTTAAACCATATCCACAATATAAACCAATGACAAAATAAAGGGGTCCATAGTCATATAATAAATCAAATGTGTAATAACACACCTTGTTATTCCCAATTTATTAAAATGAAATATAATTCTACACATAAAATTAAATTATTTTAAAATAATAAATCATACTCTATATAGATATTAAGAACAAACATAATAATAATTAAATATAATTTTTAAATGTCATCAATTAAAAAACCATGAAGGTTTCATAGTATTTATCTTGCTGAATTTTTAGTAAGCTTTTCCCTATGGGAAAAAATAACAAAATTAAAACGTAATTTTAAACGAATTTAGTTGAATTATTTTGAAATGAAATACAATAAGATGATAATCCATTAAAGAAAGAGCTTTATTTAAAATTCCAAAAAACCTAACTCATATTATAGTTAATCATGATTTCACATCCTATTTAATTAACACATTTTTATTAAAAGAATCATCATAATTTGAATTAAATTCATTAACTTCAATCACCAACAACTATAGTCAGTATATTTTTTAAATTTTTTTATTAATGTTGAAATATTTTGGTGTCTTGTTTTCATTAAATTATACTATATTATTTAGATTTAATTAATTTGGTTTAACAATATTTATACAAAAATGAAATTAAATCAATAAACTTAATAATAAATATATTTACATATATGTATCTTATAAAAAAAATTTAACCATACATTGTGTTGGTGAAAATTAAAAGCATCAAAAACATCCCCATAGTGTAATATCAAAGAATCTACTATCATAGGTGACACAAAAAATTTCTAAAAATAATTCTATTTTTATAGAAATATATATTATTTCATGGTTTTATTTTATGTTAAAGTATTTATATCATATAATATTGATTTTATAAATTGTAAATTATTTTATGATTAATCACATTTTTATTGAGTTTCGATGAATAATTTGGATATATTTTTTAAAAAAAATTTCTTGAATAGTTAAAAATAATTTTTTTAAATATTATTTATTTAATGAAATCATATATTATAAGCTCATATTTTTTGAAATTAATATTTTTCAAATAGATTAGATATTTCACATATTTTCTATGAAATGAAACATTAATTGTTTTAATTTCATTACCAGTAACTGTACCTTTATCTTGGTTTTCACACAACATTATATATGAACTGTGAGACAAAAAAATGTAATGTTTATCCTATGTTTATTCCAAAAAATTCAATAATTTTTTATAATAAACACCATGTTAATCTTATATTACACAAAGACACTAGGATGGATTATCAGATACACCAAATTTAGTTTTTCGAAATTGTGATTTATTATTACTATAAATATCTAAACATGGAAATATTGAAAAAATAATTAAAATTATTGACATGAATAATATTTACTACTTTTTAAGTATCATGTTCTATTATTTTATATAAATAAGAAATATTTATAAAATATACATTTTTTTGTTAAAGCCTTCAAATGATTTGAATATTTGAATTTTTCCAAAAATCAATGTTATGATTTTTATATATAATAATTAAATTTATTTCGGACATAATGAAAATTATGTTTACTTTAAAAATTCTATTTTTGAATTCAAAAAATCCAAATTATCATAGGGTTAATATAATTAGTTTTTTTGTATAGTTTTTTAAATGAATTGTAAATAATACTGAATTTTCATTAACAACTCTAGTTTCATTAAATTTTCTTATAGTGTTAAATTATATTTTGTTTGTTTCAAAATAAGAAAATAAATATTAAATATATTAATTTAATTTAGGTCATTATAATTAATTTTATATTGAAATTATATTTTAAAGAATTATAAATCATTGCTCATTTTTACATTAAATATATATATTCTTGTCACTTATGTGGGATTAATTTTAAATTAATTTTTTACAATTTTGATAGTGGAATTAGATAAAATGGATAATATATTTTTAATCATAAGAATTTATTATATATAATAATGTCAAAATAATTTTATTCCCAAATAGAATAGTAAGAAGAGTAAAAAATATTTACCACAATTAAGGTAATAATGATGTTACTAAGGGTATGAATAGAAATGATAAGGTTACAAATGCCCCAAAAATATAAAATACACATTAATATTCATATTCTGAAATTATACATTATTTTATCTAGTGGTGTTCTTTTTTAGTCTTTGATTAGGTAGAAATGTGTATACAACTAACTATTTTCTATACAATACAATTGTGCCACACACCTATGTTATAAATGGCCCACTCTACTCTCTTATTCACACCTTTATATCCATTCATTTCATATATTAATTGAGAAAATAATCTTCAAAAATCTGTCTTATTTTCTTATAAAAATTAATTTCTCTATAAGAAAATCATTAAAATTATATTTAGAAAATCCTACAGAGTATACTTGAAGATGATTTAACATTCATCAACATACTTTTTGGTTCTATTTATTCCTCCATAGTTAAATTATAATTATAACATGATAACATAATAAAAAATTATATTAAATATAATATTATTTTATTATTATAATTTCAGGTCATTCAAATATCTCCACTTCAATAAATTCAGTTATGAATTCATCGTTTATTTGTATGGCAGATAATGCCTCATGAACTGATGTCATTCAGTTTTTTCCATTAAAAGTTCTCACATTTAGAATTAATTATATATATCTTATTTATATATGATATATGTAATATGTATTCTATTAATACTAATCTATAATTATAAGGTTACATTTACTTTCATTCATTCCATTTTATGGGAATATTATAACATTGCTCATGTTCATAGAGGACTATCGTCTCGCAAAGCAATGTGATTTGTTCATTAATAAAAAAATAGATGTTAAGAATCGTTATAATAATAATATTTAATATATATGAAATATATATTATATTTTAAATTTAATATATATATTTATATAAATAATTTTGTTTCTATTAGAAATTAATGGATACAATATTCATGCGTACATACATCATATCCTTTACATGATAAGTGTATTTTATTTCCAATTATTAAATATTATGGGTTCATAAAAAATAATTTATAATAAATATTCATTATATTTATATTCTTGTATAAATTATGGGGATAATTAATCCATGATCAATTTAGGAGGACCTAAAAAATATTAAATTGAAACTTATATGAAAACAAAGCAGTTTTTCCCCAAAACCAAAGATATAAAATTAGTTGTTAATAAAAAATTAATACAAGGAATCAAAAAATTATAAATGGTTATATATATATGGTTAATTAATATATTTATGAAAAGAATATATTCCTAATAAATGATTTTTTATATGAACATTGGATGTCAACACTATTGTTAAATAGATTTCTAGTCTCACTTTTATTTTTTAGAGACTTATGACATATTCATCACTTGTTTATTTTTTTGTTGTGTATATACTATACTATGACATGATATATTTTTTAGTCAACATTATTTTATGATAATTAATATTTATATTGATTTTAATCTTTTATGGGGATTGAGATTCAAAATTGACTCAAGCATTAATGGATTTCTATCTCGCTTTTTTACTTCTATAACAAAAATGTCATATTCACCAACTATATAATTTATGGAAAACATTTAGATCCCATGGAAATATATTATGATTATTATAATATAAAATAGATGTTATTAATATAAATTTTTTGTTATCCCTTTCATGTTTTCTGTGGTCTAATCATTGATAAACTTGTAAGGGTTTTATCTCTCTATATGTCTTCCTTGTGATGTTTGTTATGTTATACACTAATATTAATTCAAGTGGTGTATAGATAGAACCATAGAAATGGAATATAATTACTCTATTTGTTATTAATATATTTTTAGTTTCATTTTTATGTTATTCATATTTGGGGATCATGGTTAAAAGTTTCATAATTTTAATAATATTATGTTACAATCTCATCATTTATTGAGATAGATATGATTATACTTCCAAAGATAATATAATATGATTATTATATGAATAATATCATTAATTTTATTATAATTTTTTTATGACATGATACTATCTGTTCTCCTATTATTTTACACTCTTTATCCACATAATACTTAATCATAATATATCTAATAAAAAATGTCATTTTGGTCAAAATGTAATTTTCATCCAAAATCACGTGTTCTAAAATTGTTTTCAAAATTATTTTGAATTATTTATTTTCAAATTAGAATTGTTATTTTCTTAAAGATAAGTTTCAATGAATTTTTATATATTATTTTAACAGTATCTGGGGTTATTTTCAATGAATAAGGTTTTTATAACAATTTATATTTTCAAAAAATCTTTTTAAAGTAAAAAATATATTATCATGAAGAATTTTTTTAAAAATATTTTTTTAATATTAAACTACATTTTTTCAAGGATTAATATAAATAATATTCTATTTAAATTGATTATTGTTTTATAAATTTCTTTTTAATGATATTATATTTTATTTAGAGTTATCGAAAGTAGTATTTCAAATTTATTTTAAATTAATGGAAATATTTTATAGATAAAATATGTATAAATATAGATATAATGCAAGGATAATATTCTTATTCTTTATTTAGTGGTTTATGATTACAATTTTAGGATGTTTATGAAACCCACTTCCTTTCCATGGGTTGTGCGATGATAAAATTCTTATGAAACCAACTTTTTTTATGGGTTTTGAACTGTTGAAATAATTAAATGATTATCAATCCTATCTCTTATATATTTGTAAATATATGATGACATGTTTATGAAACTAGTTTAATTTTATGGGATTCTGGTATGATAATTATTTTATGATCTTCTCACACACATATATATGATTTTCATTATGATAAAATGGTTACATTATAACTAGGGACATTGGATACATGATAAAAAATGAATGTCGAGTATTATATATCCATCAATTCATGAGAAAAAGATTTATACAGTATGAGATATACTAGATTTTAATGGGGAGGGATCTATATTATGTAAGATACTTTTTCCATTATGATGGTCTTTGGAATGAAAAATGGATAAGATTATATTATAGAGAGTAAAAAAATTCCCTTATGATGAAAGGGTTACCACAATTAATGGTTCTTCTTCATATACAAATGTATTATTCACTAAGAAGGAGACTATATGGGAGGTTATACCATAACCAAAATAATTACATGGGTGGTTATCCCAATCTGATCATGTAATGAATCTATTGATAGATATCCATGATATAATTTTTCCTATGTGTACGTTTATCCCCTAATTATATGTCTTTTGACTGTGTCATTCTCCCATGGGTTATATTATTTGATTAACTTATGATACTTTTCATATAAATAGTAAATATTTATTTCATGACTGAGGATTATGATATTTTATATGAACGATATGGTTTTAAAATTTTATTTTCATGGTCTCATACCGACATTATCTTATTATGATTAGGAATCTCCATTCATTACACTTACTGAGTATCTAAGATTACATTTTAATATGTTTCCCTTACCCATCATATGATGACTATTATCTATGTATGTGTACTAATTTGTAAAATCATAATGGGATATATTAAATACCATTAAATAATTAAGAATATTATTGTCTATGTTTCAAAAGGAACTATACAATTATGGTTCTTATGTATGTGTTTTTGTAATATAATGAATATTTTTCTAATGATGTGTAATTTCAATATATGATAACCCTTGGTTGCTGTAGTTTGTTTTAGAGAAAATTTATTATTATCATGTAGAAACTAAGAATCCAAAAATGTAGTGACATCCCATGTTATATTTTCTAGGGATATGTTTAGGGATGTCATTAAGTATTTTTTTAATGACAATTCATTGATTATGGAAATATCTGATTGTTTGGATAATGGATAAAGTATCTGGTTTCTTTGTAAATGAACCCTTATTTGTATAATATATGTGTATGTGGATATGACATAGGTATACCCAAGAGTAGCAACCCCAAATGCACCATATTCATCTAGGATCAATTGGGATCTGGTACAAGAATACGATCCTTTTAGTAGACCTAGTTTTTGTCCCATGGAGGAAATGATTTGTAGATTCACAGAGTCTTTATAAACATTTGTGTAGGATTTAAATAGACGTTGAGCATGAATGAATTTAGATAAATCAAATATGTCATATATTGGAAACAGTTTTATGATTAAGGAATCCACTAAGTGATTTTTCTAGTTTATATGGTTCTCCATTTGGATCAGAATTTATAGAATTTGGATTTCTGGTCTTAGATAATGGTGTAATCCTGAAGGAATTAGAGTAATATTGATTGTGGTGGATAATTTTATGTTCAGATATCATATGGAATAAAAATTGGAGTAATGTATATTATGATTATACATAAAAAAAATTCATAGAACATGATTATCAAAATGTACAATAACCAACTCTTCTACTATCTAAATAATATAATGAATGATTTATCTAATAGTTTAATAGATGGTAACAATTGATGAAAGAATATAAATTTTTCTATTTTTCCAAAATGATGGAAGAATAGACTACATGAATTTCTATGTGGAGTGGGAAGATGTTTTGACTTTGTAAAAGAGTGATTAAATGTATGTAACAACTATTAAAAAATGAAATGTTTAATTTATAAAAAGAATGGGAATATTGGTATCCATATGATATCATTGATCGTTTAATTAATTAAATGTTGAATGTGGGGTCATTATTAAAATTTAAGAACTAGGGGAAATCACATAAATAGAATTAGGAAGGTCATTTGTTTAATTGTCACACTACTAAAGATAAAGAGACTACATTTAAAGTATGAAAGTAAAGAGGTATTACTGAATTAGTTAATGTATCTTAGTTACTAGTTTGAGAAGATATTGGGGCTTCATTGTTATTTACATATTGGAATACAAGGACTAGGATTTAATAATCAAGAAATATTTTAGTATTGTTAATTATATTTTTTCCATTATTGATTTGAATGAGTATGATTATCGATGCAAATTGAATTAAAAAGATGATATTTTTTTATTGGAAGATAACCCTTAATATGTTTCAAAATTCAAGATAATGATTTTAGGATAAGATAAATTTTCTATTTGAAAAAAATAAATTGGATATTATTGATTACCATGGAACTGATTAATTGCTTATTTAAAAAGTGGTTTTTCCTATAATGGAAGGAATTTACAACATATATACATTTATGTAATATATCATTTAATATATTTTCTATTTATGAAATGATGAATACTTTATATTTTAAATAATTTTATATTGTAATTTATGGTATTACTATGTTTTAATATAATATCAGATGAAGGTATTCAAATATTTTCTATGTGAAAATTATGAAATATTTTATTTTCTTTTGGGTATTAATGAAATATTAATTAATGTAATTTAGTGACCTTATTTATAAAGATTAGGATTTTTATATTTTGAACGAGGTCATAAGGTTAATCATTTATAAAATGGATTTAGATTAATAGTGCATGATATTTTTTATATTAATGTATTAATTAACCACATGAAGGGTTATACATAAATTATTCAAACTATTTGGTTGTGATGATAACTAATGATAGGTGGAATGATATATCAATCTATTTATGAATAATATGATATATTTTTTTAATTTAGGGGTTACAAAATTCACATTCATTAATCAGAGTAAGATATAGAGAAGGATTTGATCAAATAATTACTAAATGATGAAATTTTTTCTATAAAATAAAAAGATATGAAGTAATTAAATTTACATATGTTCTTAGTCTATATAATAAAAAATAAATTAATGAAATTAGGAAAAATAAATTTAAATAATGTTCTCCTGTTTCAATTTTTATATTATATCAATTACAATTTTTATATCTCTTAGGTGTATGGAATTATGAATGTTAATATTCCCCATAACATGTTCAATATCACTATTCCTCAATATTTGGGAATTAGTTTTCTATTATAGGTAATCATTCTCAAATTTCACCTGTGTACTCATACTTGGAATCCCAATGTGTGTTATTCTAGAATAATTTTGTATATATCTTTTTATTTTACATGATGATTTTTTATTAACATTTAATATGATGTGGGTTTATATTAATGAATTCTCCAATTATAATCCATTGATAAAAAATCAAAATTATGAGGGAGAAATTCATTTTAATAGTGTATCATATAACACACTTTTATATGGTGACATTATTTTTTCCAATATACATTAGATCTTTTCCATATTTTTTGTGACATGAAACACTATTTTTAGTTTGCATTACAAGCAATTCTGGGTTTAGCATGCATTGCATGCAATACTAAGTTTTGATTGTGTTACAAAAAAAAATGAATAGCTTTACTTACTCTAAACATAGTGAAAATATTGAATTATATGAAATACCAATTTAATTATGTGTTGCACAAAAACACAGGGTTATTTTGTGTTATATTAAACAATGTGTTTCTACTAAACAACAATTTGTTATTACTATAATTATTTAAACATGACTGTCATAACACAGTTGTTAAAAATAGTGATATAAATTGTAATAATTTATTTTTATATAACATGTATAATTTATTAAAATTTTTAAATCATATTTATTTAAAGTAATAAATTTTTGGAAAAGCCTTTATATATTTTGAAAACAAAAGTATATTAACAAAATTATTTTAATGTAATTTTATAATTATAATACATTTTTAAGGGAAATAAAATGTTAATTTTATAAAATAATATTCATTTTTGAATTCAAAATATAAAATTTATGAGGGTGAATATTTTAAATTTTTATTAAAGGTTTTATTCTTTGATAAATTTTGAGAAATTATGAATTTTTATTAAAAATTGAATTTTCATTTAAATTATTTGTAAATATTGATTATCTATAAAATATTTTTTTAAACATTATTTGATAAATAATACACATATTAGTGTACTTTATTTAATTTGGATAAATTTCACATTCAAAATTGATGTAAAATCGTTGTAAATTATTGTGTGTTTCCTTTATTAAATCACGATTTATCATCACATTAGTGGGATTAATTTTTTATATGTTTTTTACACTTTTTCAATGGAATTTCCAAAATTTTCTTTAATATATGATATTAAAATTATTTATTATTTCAAAAAACATCATCTTTTTTTCAAAAATGAACAGAAAAAATACTATACAGTATTTATTGTGTGTAAATTAAAAATGGTATTACTGGATGATAAACATAAAATAAGCAAGTAAAAAATGAGAAAAAAATATAAAAAAATGCATAGTCATATTAATACCATATCCCTCATATGATTTTGATAATTCTATTATGGGAGTCATTTTTTCTAAAAAACATTAGTACACCTAACTATTTTAAAAACATTATATGTGTGTCACTCACGTCACATATAAAAGTTCATAACATCTCATCTCCTTATCACACATTTCAAGAACCCAGGTTTAGAATATACATTCCCCAATCACAAACCCATTTACATAATCTCATCATATATGTCTTATTTGGGACATATATCCATCCATTAAATTCTTAATATTTGTAGAAAATTAAATTAATCAAAAATGAGGCTACGTTCATCCATGCTCATTTTTGTATTATTACTTCTTCCACCCCCATCAATTACTATTATAAAATTATTATAAAATAACCTCATTATATATATTATAATATTTTTTATTTCAAGGTATTTTCATACAACCAACTTCACTTCAATCAAAATATTAGGAATTCGACGTTCATGTGTATGGTGGATTACCGCCTCGCAAACAGATGTTTCTCAATTTTCAATTAAAACCTATCACTATTAGAATTAGTGATGTAGTGTTTATATAAATTATATATATGATTTTTTATTTTATTAACATTGTGTAATTTTATTCTCACACATGCTTTCATTATTTTCATTTTATGAGAATATGATAATTTCGCCTGGGTAAGGAAGACTACAACCTCGCGAGGAGATGTGATTCGTTGATGATTTACATGGAGGATAATAAGAATAGGTTTAATGATAATATATATATATATATATGATATAAAATTATATTTATGAATGATAATATATATTTTACTTACTTTTTGTTCTTTCAATCTGACTAAAAAATTGAAACTTCATTCATGCAGGGTATAGTCTACAACCTCTATAAACGGTGTTTTTTTATTCCCAATCAATATTATATATGGGATAATAAGAATACACATATACTTAAAATAAATTATATTTATATCATGTTTTATATTTTGGAGATAATGTATCCATGATCAATATAATAGGTCAAAAAAATAAAAAATCAAAACATGCACAATAAACCAAGAATTTAATACCCAAAACCTGATTTTAATAAGAAAATAATTATAAATCGATAATAAAATTACATATGTAAATAATAAATGGTATGATATAAATAATAAATATTTTATAATATATTTATAAAAAATAATTATTATCTATGAGGTTTTAATGTATATGATGGATGTCAAGACGCAATGTAAGGGGATTTCTAGTCTCACATTAATTTCTGAGAGACATATATCACATTCACAACCTTTTCATTTATATTATGTATATTATTCTATATGATATTATATATTATTAATATACATCATTTAAATATAATTAAATTTTATATTTTTTTATTTATTCATAGGTTTAACAATTCAAAATATACTAAAGAACTAATTGATTTTTGTCTCACTCTTTACTTATATGATACACATGTCAAATTCACCCATTAATTCAATATTTGTGGATTAAATGCATAAAAATAATGTATATTATAATAATTTTAATGAATAATATTTGGGTTTAGATATCCATTTCATTACGTATATTTAAGTGGTCTGACGGTTCAAAATTTAATGGATTAATAAGAGTTATTTTCTCAATATTGCTTCTTTGGGATGTATGTTATGTTATAAATGTATATTATTTCACAAGGTTGATATAAATCCCTTTTAGTCTATAATATCATGAAAATATTTATACAAAATATATTATACGTTTTACTTTATTTTATTCCTTCATGTGAATCATTATTCAATGCTACCAATGTTTTGGGAGTGTTATGTTATAATTTCATCATTTATAATGACTATTTTTGTTTTTTCTTACAATGATAAAGTATTTTTATCATAATATAATGAAACAAATGATTTTATTTTTATTTTATTTATTCAGTTATTATAGATGTTTTCCCTTCATTATTGTCTCCTTAATAACATAATAGTTCAAAAAAAATATTGAAATTTTTTCTTTTCAGCTGAAATCACTTATTCTATCAAAATATTGTTTTCAAAAAAAATTTTAAAAATAATATACAAATTATATATTTCATAATTAAATAATATTTCCATCATTAAATTCATTAAATTGTTTTTTAATATTTAATTATATTTATTCAATGTTATTTTAAAAGAACAAGGATTTCAAAATCATTTATTTTTTAAGTAATGTTTTTCAAAGAGGAAATGATATATTCCTTATTAAATATTTTAATTTTTTTAAAAAATATAACCATATATGATTCCAAGTATTCATTCAAATAAAAGTGTTTCTAAATTTTTTTATTTTGAGTAATTGTTTTTCAATGAAAAGGAATTTACCCAAGAGATATCCCTATATTTCATTGAAATTTATTTTCCATCGATGATGACAATATTTTAGGATAATTTTGTTCCTGGAGATATGATACAGGCCTACAATTTATATTTACTATATAAATGATTTATGTTTATGATGGAATTTTTATTTTTTGAATCATAGATCATTATGAGGGGATATACTATGAAATAATTTTCACAAAAACAAATTCATTTACCATGAGTTATGGAATGATGAATTTATGAAATGATTACATAACAATTGTATTTTACACATGTTATGATACTGAAGAAATGTTTATGAATCCCATTTCATTCCATGGGTTCTTATATGATTATTTATTGATGATCTATTATGAAATTTATATATGATTTTAATTATGATATAAAGGTTTTGATACATCCATGAATGGTGTTTATGATATAAACAATGATAAGGGAGACCAATATCACCCTTGAATGCATTGGGTAATAATTTTTATAAAATGAGGCGGGCGTGAAATTAATGGGTAGTGATGTTTTTTTAGTAAGGTAATTTTTCTACTATAATATCTTGGGGGTAATCCATGACTGATATGTTGGTTTTGGGATTTTACCCATTCCACATGATGAAAGGGACTCCATTGGGGATTGTGGTGTTTAATATCTAGGAGGTGTTGCCACTAAAATGGAGGGTAAATAATTTTTATCGGAAACAGAACATAGGTATAAGTGTGGTTATCCAATTATAAACATGTTATGAATTTCAAGGTATATTACAATTATCATAATATATTTATGCTTATGTGTAAAGAAATATTCACTATCTAATTCCAATTTTATGCTCTTATGGATCTTGTTATTTAATTCCCCTCGGATTTATGTATTATGAACTACCAATAATTATTTCATAACATAATATTAAAATCTTTCGTATTGGGGGATTGGGTTAATAATCAAACTCTAATGTTTTCATACCCTTATTATCTTGTTTTTATTATTTGTCCTCATTGTTTACACTTACCTAGCATCCGAGCTCACAATTTCATTGTTTTCTTTCCCTATAACATTAATAATAAATTTAAGTATAAGTTCAAAATATAAAGATATTTTTGGGATTAATTAAATATATATTATTTATTAGGAATATTATATTCCATTTATGTAAAAGGACTAAACTATTACAATCCTCATGCATGTGTTTTTTAATTTAATTTGTATTCAACTAAAAATATATAACAGTCATGTATTGGAAGTCTAGGTTTCTCTATAATCAAAAAATATATTAGACTTACAAAAATTTGAAAACTTTTATTCACGAATAGATATTTATTTAAGAAGTAATATAATGAATATAAAATTTTAATATTAATCATAGAAATCTTTGATCATTATTTTGAAATATATGTACTATTTTTATTCAAATAAATATTGGACTCTCAACACAATACACATACATGTTTTAAATTTTACTTTTTCCACTTCAAAAAATATAATTTAATAAAATGGAATTCTATCTTGACCCAACCTAGTGGGGCCCATGTCACGACACCCCAATCCATCCTCCAGTAGTCATGTGGTTGGTGACTAGCACTGAGTCGGCATATCACAAACTTTGGAGGAATTGCTTATGTACCGGTATGGTTGGTAAAATATCCAACGTTAGGAATAGTGTAATTTATAAAACACTAAGAAACCATTACATTTATATAGATATCCCAACCAACAGAGTATGACAGTATGTAATGTGAAGTGAAGTAAAATGGTCTAGAATAAAATCCCACTAAAAGAAAGAGCCAATAAACTAAAATTCCCTAACTATAAACAAAATAGGTAATAGGACTGATGTAAAATGTCATATGAATAGTTCGGCTTGTCGGAACTCATAGTGCTCTATTCGGTCCTAGTCCACCCAGGACTCTGTCAAAAGGTCACTTATCTTCACAAGACATGACACGTGCTGGAAGATCTAGTCGAGGGATTTGTATAACAATATTGTGTAGGAAAACCTAAAACAAAAAATCAATACACAAAAATAATGGATAGATCTACATAGTATATGCCTACAAAAGATATAATAGTATTATCTAGATATACTCAAACCAAGAGAAATACTCTAAAGGTAATTCACCACTACTGCATACCCACAATATGGATTCAGTACAAACATTCCATGATTCACTCATATAGTATAACATTATACGGAGTCTAATAGCATTGATGTCATCCATTAAAGACATATTGTTCTTCAGAAACTGTCATTAATGTGAAACATTGTTAGGTCTGAAGATAGATACAATAACACTTATGATGACCACATCTATGTCCATGGGGTGATTCTAACTACTCTTTCTTGATTAACGTAATATATAGTGGATCAATTCTAGATAACTTTCTCATGTTAATACGAATGAAACATTTGAGGGATTGAATAATGAATAGAGGATCATGCTTTGGGAATGTCAAAGGGGATTCCAAAAACACTACCCAGATTATCCAGATTAAGGGGTCATACTCAAAAAAGTAGGAAATGATATGCATCAAAATTTAGTGAAAGTTTAATGGGAATGAAACATAATGAATCTTGTCAATGATATGAGGGACAATATGCTCCAGCAATGAATAATTGGTTACATGGTGTGTCGTATGGTCACACATAATGTGAATTGACCTTGGGTACTACCCTTGTACAATGGATTATACTGTTTAGTAAATGTCATGAATGAAATGGGTACATGCCATGTAGAAGGGTCACAAATGGTGTCCTTCTATTCCGGGTCGACATGTGTCCTCTAACCCTTGTTGAATTACATGGGATAATCGTTGTAACCAAAATGGTCCAAGAAATGTGGTTGGTTACATGCTGGGTGGGCCTCCCGTGTACTCTAACCCATGTTACTATATCTTATGAGATACACGTCGAGTCTCAGGTAATGGCCTAGACACCGTTTAATAGGGGGCACCCACCATGTTACACTTTACTACATCTCAAAACCATAATCACCGCTCTATGGGGGCACACACTGTGTAGCCCGGACTACACACCATGATCTCTTAATATTTATAGAACCATCATTCTTTCTCCATGTTCCTTGTTCGAAACTATAGTATTCAATCAAATTCTCCATTCACTTTTAAACTATAGAGCCAAGTAAATATCCTCATTAAAACACTGAATAAGTGGGTTTAGGGATTTTAATTTTCTCTGAAAACCATTTCAGATTCCCCACATGAAAATTGATCGATGAAAAATATATCTTGAATCAATTTTATCAATCTGTCTTTATCATTTTCAAACCTCCTCAAGTTCATTATGATGATTGATCTAGGATTTTGGTTCATTGATCCAATAGTCAATGGTGAAATGACTGTCCATCCGTAAATAATGATGAACCCAATGAACATCGGGGGAGAAAAAAACAATGAACAAACTAAGGAATGATCCATGGTTGTTTTTCTTCCCAAAATCGACTCATTACATAACAACAACAATGAAATAAAAAATCAAATCTTGATAATAAATATCCCAATTAAAACAATCAAACACAGTATATCCCGCAATATTAGGAAATCCTCAAAAGAACGTCATTTTGGGGGAGTTTATGTTCATCCATGAATCTATGAATGGGGAATGTTAAATCTAAAAAATGATATAATACATTTGGGTTTCATAATTTAATAAATAGTATTGAACTTTGTTTTGTCATCGTTGAAAAGATCTATCAAATGTAGTGTCTGGCCATCCTTGATCCATGTTCCTTCATTCATCATCGAGATAATCCTCCATGATCCACTATCCATAGAATCTAGAAATTTATAAGGTTAATAGTGAAACCCTTGACCCCCTTTTGAAAAGATAATTTAAATGAAACATCTTTGTGTCACTACAAAACATTAAAATGAAAAAAATTCTAAATTTATTTTATTTATTAAAATACCAAAAACTATATTTCATTGCAGACCTAGGCTGTCCAATGATAGGACTCTCATTGGGTACAACTGCTACTCTGAACACAATGGTGACCTTAAATTTCTGATATAAGATACCATTAGGAATTTATTCAATTTTTTTCCAGAAATCATTGTATATGTGCTATTTACTATTTTAATATTATGAAAATGTATATTTTGGGCACACCAGGCCTTTGAATTGCATGCTATCATAATTCCAGGTCTTAAATTAATTCAATATAATATTTAATAAAAATATTTTTATATTTAGGGACATTACATTCTCCCCACCTTGGGGATTTATGTTCCTATAATTCCATAACAAGCGTTACTAAAAAATATGGAGATACCCTACACAAATCTGAGACTCTCACTCCAATGGTCTCTCCTGGTGATTCACATTCTTCCATCAGACCCATACTAAAAGAATATATCACCCACAAAGGATCATCCCTTACTGATACTCAACCTCTACTAGGGACATATAATTTGTTACTCAATACTCAATGTCTATATTTTCCCAATTTATGACATGTGATAGGTCATGCACAGACATCCACAGCTACAATATGTGGTAGACAATAGGTACCTAGTCCAACTGCAGTGGTAGTGCCAAGAAGTATACCTCCTCGCCAACAATACGCAGTATAGGAAAAGGGCTGATAACCAACAGATATAACATATCCTCTGGGGAATTTTTTTTAATCCTTAAAGATGTGAAACTCAAAATAAAACACAGTCTCTTACCTCAAAAACCAAAGGCTACTGGATCACGTCATCATATGATTTTTGACAGTTCTGTGTAGTCTTCTCCCTCTCCTGTATGATCTATACCTTCTCTATATTATCTTGCACCAACTCTACGCCCATGTGTTCTTACTATCCTGGGTCACTCAAACAAAGTGTTGACCTGTAGGGTTGCTCGTACAAAGCATCAAATGGTGCCATACGGATTGTGGAATGTTGTTTTGTTGTATGAAAATTCTATTATAGGTAGATGATCTTCCCATCTACAATTGAATTCCAACATGAATGTATGAAAAATTGCCTCTATGACATGAATGGTCTGCTCCATCTATCTATCTTTATGGGGGTGAAAATATCATTCTCAATCGTAACATTATCCCAAAACCCTCCTACAATCCCTTCCACAAATTGTTCGTAAATAGAACATCGTTATCATAAACAATCTTTGATGGGACTCTATATAGTCGAAATATTTTTTCAATGTAGAGGTGTCCCATGTTCTCTATTGAATTATTATCTTAGATAGCTATTATATAGGTTGACTTGGGGATTCGGTCACTAGTCACACAAACGGATTCATGTTCTCTAGACTTATATGGTAAACCCGTTATGAATTACACCAACATCCCATTCCACATCAATTATGGAACCTTAAGGGGTTATTTAAAATGTATAGGCACCTAGTGTTCAACCTTATCCTACATTCATGTAAATAATCAATATAAAAATAGTTAACTTGATTTTTTATCCCAAGACATCAAAACATACATTGGAGATCTTGGTCTGTCTTTGTTGAACAAAGATGTACCACCAAAGGGGACTTTAGAAAGACCCATAGACCCTTCTCTTACAAAGACATCGGTACAAATGTTCATCCTTATTAAAGAATAATGTTCTCCCAACCTTTTGAATATCCATCAGCTGCATGTACAATTGAAATTTAAGTATATAGAATCTAGAAATTTTTATCCTCTTGTTCTGCCTCCATAACTCATTGTAAGAGTGGATGGGTTGAAACCATATATAAGAGGTATGATTCTAAATCACCACCCACAAAGGATAATTGTAATGAACCAAACCTCCCTTACTCCTCATGTAGTAACTTTGATTTAGATCTTCAATCGAGAGAATCAACCACCACATTCCACATCCAATGTGTATAGACAATGCCCATGTCATATTGTAGGAGGAAATGTAGTAATTTACTCTATCTCATGTTAATATTTTTATGAGAAAAGATATACTTGTGACTCTTGTTATTTGAGTAGACAATACACTTCTCTCCCCTTGGTAGTGTCTCAACATCTTCAAAACAAAGACTACCAAATCTAATGAAATATTGAGGGAAGGCATTTATTCTCGAGTGGTGTCAAATATCATTAACCATAGGCAATCACTTTGTTAATCTACATCAGGACACAACCATGTATGATACCTGATGCATCGTATAACACTATGTACTTGAAACCCACCTCTGATAATCTTAGTACTAGAGCACTCGTCAAACTCTATCTTAACAACTATAAAACATGATGGAACTTTTATGTCCACCTAAATGGATTCCCCCTTCAAGTAAAACATATTATCACTGATTATTTCCTTGAGAAATCAGGTATGAATCTCTAGTGATATCCTATTATTCCATGGAATCCCTCCACCACATCATGATCTTATGTGAATGTCATGCTAAAACAACCAAAACCTTGGTTGGTTCCACATCCAGTCCATCTGATGAGATAACATGTCAAAAAAGGTGGATGTCATAAATCCCGAACAATAATTTCAAGTGATTCCCATAAACATGGTGCTCTCGGACTACATCCATAACCATTACTACATTCCTTGAATTCCCCCCCCCCTAGGATGCCGATTACATAAGGATATCATTAGTGAATACTAAAATAAACATGTCTAAATAATATGGAAGATTCGGTTCAAGATCCATTTACACAATTCTAGGGATTTCTTCACACCAATGGGAATAACCACCTACTCGTAGTGATAGTAAGCACATCTAAAATCCATTTTTTGGTAATCATCATCACATACTCACAAAAGTTGATAGATTAATAGAAGTTAAAACATCAAGAACCATCATTTACAACTGAACTAATCAAATATATCATTGATCCTTGGTAGTTGATATTAGTTTCTCATAGGCACTTAGTTCAACCATTGGTAATCCACAAACAACCTCAGGCTCAGGTCTATGTTTTTGGAAAAAATCATGGGCCACCCATGTTGGAACAATGGGTGTCATGAAGCCATTGTTATCAAAATCCTCCAAATTCACCCTCATATCACAAAGCTCTTAGAGAGCCATCTGAAATGGTGGCAAAAATATCAGTGTCATCCCAAATTGTAAGAAAACTCTGAAGTCTATCACCTAATGGGGAGTGAATCATGTAACATCATTAGGAGAGAATTCAGCAAACTCCACCACTACTACTAGTAACTAAATAATGATAAAATCTACTTCTCTGATGGTCAATCTAAAAAAATGACAAGTAATAATCTATACCCTCTTATACCTGATAATATCTTGCATTGCCTGGGTTTCCTTTTCACCTACAAAGTAAAACCCAATTCCATCACTATGGACACACTACACCCATTGCCTAAAATAGTAAATATGTGCATGGAATGTGGATATCAAATCCATACCATGAATGATATCGTAAGGAATGAACACTACAACAACGAGGTTCCAACCAAAACACATGCCTCTAATGATCGGGTCACTCTATCGACATAGATGTGTGATCACTGAGCCTTCTCCAATTGCAGTCTTCTAGCATAAGGGCCGAGTCAACAATTCAACCATAAAATCTTGTACATTAGCAATATATGTGGTGAGAAATGAATGACTATAACTTGTGTCTATTAATACTGCAACTATTGTAGAAAATACACATATCCTACCTCAAATAATTTCTGGAGCCACTAGGTCCTATGCATCGACTACATGCAAATGTCCCCACATCGATCCTCCATCTCCATGATCCAAGAGTTGACCTCTTAGGGGATGGTGGTGGAAATGAATTGAAACAGTAACCAACTCTTTATGATCTCTTAGATCAACCTTAACATCTTCTGCCCTTCTGATCTGACACCTGTTGTTGTCTCTGCCTCAGTGGTCCATCCATCATTTCCCAATCAACTACATATCAGATCAGACCATCTCGAGGGAGATATCCCCTACCATCAAATGAATAGAAACACATCTCCCTATGAGGAGTAGACCCACCATGTGATCCCTGGACTGTAGATCCTTATCCGAGCATCTTCTCCTAAAACATATCCCACATTCAAAGCCCTAAGAGTCGCATCGTCTCACTGCATCTAAGGTCTATGCACCATCTTACCCACCACTTACTACCACAGACTGAATCTACTCAACCAATAATATTTTTTCCTATAATGCTCTCTCAATCAAACAATCATACTTCAAAATTCATATAAGGATAACACTTGATCTGATGTCCCTATGTAGACCTCACACAATGGTCCTAGACCTAAGGTACTGATCTCTAACCATATCCATTGATACATATATTGGTTAATAAACCATAATGAGTAATAAAAAATATTCATGCTTCTCAGTTAGATATATAGAATCTCATATTTGCAAATAAATATCATCGTAGTTGGTGAGAACTCCTCTCTAAAAAATGATCGAAATATTTCCATGAAAGAGTCGCCTCATCGTGAGTCTGTATAGCAGTACTCCAACATCTCATTATTGATCTATGTAGAAGGATCCCCTATTGGTTTACCAACCTTTCTGCTTGTGTCCATACTATGTGGAACAACTAGGTTACTACCTCGAGATAGTCCTCATCAAACTAGGGGCTGGGCATGCCTCTTATCCTGAGGGTTACTGTCTTTGAACGTCATTGAGCACACTCATCCTTCTCTCCTAATCTGCAGGTAATGGGGGTACCACATGATTCTCTACAGGTGGTGATATGGCTAGTACACCAATTGGAAATGACATCCGTGGAACTGGTCCTTTTATCGAAGCCTTGTCACAAATGGATTATTCAAATATTGGTCTAGTTAATCCTAGTCGTTATGTGTATCAGGGTAATCCTGTTAGAAAACTAAATTTACCACAATAACTGAGTATATCTAGAGGGATTACTCAAAAACGACATCATACCAAAACCCATTCCTATGATTCATATACCATTATTTTTCCTACAGCTATTTTTTAGATATAATGAGTTAAAAATAACATTAATAGAGTCTTTATGTATGGAAACATTCATCACCCACTCCAACACTGGATTCCTTGGAAGAAAAGATGAACTTGAAACACTTAACTCTATTTCCTCAAACTAATTTCCCAAAGTCCTTGCTTGAAGGAAGAACCACCCACCTATGATACTACTCAATCAATACCCATCTCAATGGGGCCCATGCCATGATTCCCATATCCTAAATAAAATATTCTAGGGGCTGATGACTAGAACTGATTAGGCATATCATTGTCTTATAAGTCATTTCCCATGTACCTATACGCATTCACACATCTCTAAGACCACAAATGGTAAAATGTAAAAACCACTAAGAAATAAATTCATGCATAAAATTATCTCCACCAATAATAACTGAGAGGACATAATGTGCAGTAATGTAAATAATAACGGATTACAAGACCACTAAAATATATCATCTATAATCATTAATTTCCATCTTCTAAACCAAATAGGTACTTGGACTACTACTCATAGCTGTAGGAACACATGGGCCTTCATTAACTAACAATACACTGCCTAGTCCTGGTCTGCCCTAGGCTCTATCAAAATTTCACACATCTACATAAGACACGACATGTGTAGGAAAATTCCATTCAAGGATTAGTATTAAAGTACATAGAACGACACCCCAAAACCACAAAAAATACACAAAAGATACTATCATATATACAAGTATTTTTCTACAACACATATAAAAATAATATCTATACACACTAAAACAAAAACACATAGTCATGAGTTATTTAAAAATTACTACATAACTACATAAGGTATTTGGTCTGAATATTCCATAAAGCGCTCATTTAGGATAACACAATAATAATTATGATCGTACTGATTATTTTTGTCGGATAAATATTTTTCATCAGAAACCATCATCGAAGAGAGATATTGATAGATTGGAAGATAAATACAATACCATAGATGAGGATCATATCTAGGGACATGTATTAATTCCAAAAAAATCTATAAATATTAACATGATATGTAAAGGATTGAAGCC
The DNA here is from genome assembly GCA_963277665.1 of Viscum album. Lineage (NCBI taxonomy): Eukaryota > Viridiplantae > Streptophyta > Magnoliopsida > Santalales > Viscaceae > Viscum > Viscum album. Next base: position 60,453,588 of record OY728165.1, on the reverse strand, counting down.
CAAGGAAGCTGTTGACATCAATATTAAGGACTCAACCTAGGGAAGGAAGAATTTATAGAGGATCCAGCTCTTGGAATTTCGTATTGGATTCCAATAACACTATCAAGAATGTCACACTGAAGGGAACATACTTCTATGATTATGAAATGATATACATCAATATTCCAGGAAATGATCAAGGGCAAGAACCATAACAAATTTTTTCTAAGACATGCTGGACAAGAGATTCATGCCTTGAAGAATGGCTTGCATGGCATGTAATAGGGTGACAATGGATGTCCCATGACCCCAGTACTACTTGCATAAAATGTCCCTTTTAATTTAGTACATGTAATGTAGAGGATGGGTACATGTCGTGAATAAGGGTCACACATCATGTACTACAATTCATGGTCCACCTATGTACCCTAGTCATGTTTGAGTACATGGAATCTTCCCGTGATCTCTTAACCATGTATGAGTATCAGGGATAACATGCATAACTGGTATGGGCCCATCCATGTATTTGAGGTACCAACCATATAGGAAACCCATGCAATACACCCCTCGTCAGTGTATCTCTCTTCATATACATTGACCTTTGGGTAAGCTCCCACATACCATGTGATAATGGACACATTCTGTGTTACACTTTACAGCCTCTTGAAACCCTAGATGCAACTCAGTGGGCTCCACATAGCTCATGCACCACGCCATGTTTTTCAAAAATTACTGGAATCATTCTTCTTCCTCCACACAACTCGTCTGGTCCATTTATGTTGATCAAATGCTCTATTCATCTCAAAATAGGAGTTCCATGTCCTCTTGCCACTTGAAAACAAAATTGGTCTGTGTCGGGCTTTGAATTAACTTCAAAAACCAATTCCATCCACCTATATGATATTCTCTCACATAATGATATATCTCAAATTTAATTGATCCAACCATCTCCATCATCATCACTCCTTTACTATGTCACCCAAATCCTGAATATTGTTTCTTGGATCCTTGATCCAAGAGTATAAGGTGGAACGATCATTCATTCTGAAACAATAAATAACATGAAGAACATTAACGGGGTAAAGAACAATGAAAACCCCATGTAAGGAAGATCAGTTGTAGATCATTCCATCATCGATTCATTTTAAATGAATGATCAATAAAACAAAAATATTTTCCCAAAAATCAAAACCCTAATAAAAATATGCAATTATATGTCATCTTGTAAGAATGAGTGAACCACATATCAGGTTGTTTTTTTGTAGGTCCACATTCATAATTGAATCCAAAACTGAGGAAAGGGGAATCAAATTAGAATGTCCTATAATATGGTAGGATCATTCACTAGAGAAGATTGATAATCATGTCATATCCATTATCAATATTCATCAATAACAACATCCATCGATATCATATCCAAGTCCCGACATTCATCATCATGATAATCCTCTTAGCTCTTCTCTCCATAGTCTCCAAGGTATTACAAGGGTGTGATTCTAAAATCGGACCCCTTCTTAAAAGTCTTATAAAAAAGAAACCTCAATGTGTCACTGAAAAAATTACAATAAAATATGTTATTAATTTATTTTATTTGTTAAAATTAAAAAAATAACTTTTCAGAGATTAATCATGATAGCCGATGTTAATCTTCTCATAGGACGAAGTCATTGCTTTGAAAATAATGGTGCCCCCATATTTCTGATCTGGGCATTCATTTAAAAGATATTATACCTTTTCAGGAATAAATTTCACTCATGATATATAAACTTTTAATATCTTTCAAAAATTTATTCTGGGAACACCGAGCCTCAGAATCACATGTCGTCTCCATTCTTGGTCTCGATTTAATTTCATATAATATTTAAAAGTAATACACAATAAAAAATTTGGACATTATTATTTCTTATTTTGAATGAAAATGAGTAAATCCATATACTAGTTTGATATCCTTTTTCTTCATAAATAGTATAGACTATGGAAAAAATATTGAAAAAGTAAAGATTAAAATAACTAATGAGGGGTTTAACAAATGATTAAAGGATAAAAAAAATCATAAAAACTTATTAAAATATGATTTTTTATGTGTATTTTAATTCACAGTCATCGTATATTATACATAATTGAATTTTTTTTCACTATAATTTGAGTCATAAATTTATATCAATATAATTTTATGGATATTTACAAGTGCTCAAATCCCCTAGAATATAAACGAGAAAATACTCTTATTATATATTTAACCCTCTTGATATACATATCATAGAAATAAACATACTAAATAACTCCCCAAATATCCTTTTCACTTCCTATATATCATGGTCCGACCAATATTCATACCAAAAAAGGATGCAAGTGGAAATTAATGTTTGTTATCTAAATAAGAGATTTGACCCAAAATAGTGTTCTTTCAAGTTGATTTATCCATATATAACCTTCAATCTTGTCAAAAAAATTCCAATATAATAAAATAATTATCAAAAATATACTATAATTTTATTATCATTATGGTATAACCCTTTTTCTACTCCTTTATCAACTATAAAAAAATTATAACACCACTAGTGTGTATGTGTGGACTACCACCATCATGAAATAATGTGAGTAGTTTTTCATTTGAGATTTATATGGATGGAAATATGGATGGATTTAATTAATAAATATGGTATTTATTATAATATCCTGATAATTTATATATAATTCTTTATCATGGTTTAAGGTACACCTTTTTCTTAATTTTGTGTACATTTTAGTTTTTATCATTACTGCATTTTGGTGAAAATTTGGGAAATTTGGAAGGATGAAGGATAGTGCATGATTGGAAGATGGATTTCTATAACTATGCGCCCAGTCCCAAAACCCATAAAATCCCACACATAGAAGGATTTAAAGTTATGCATTCACGATTTTTTATTCCATGCGCAACATCCCAGGAAACTGTGTGTGTGGATATAGTTATATGGAAAATTGGTGATGAAATTTTTTGAACCCCCATATTAACCCCAAATAATCTCAAACTCCACCCGAATATATTTCTATTTATTTTCGAGGCTCCTGATCTAATTACCATGTCCCCTGATCTTTGCTCATCACGATGAAATGTTTGAATTATAGATCATCCACATCCCCAGTAAGTGAGTCTCATCTAGAATGGTTTATAGTTTCTTCTTTGTTGTTTTCTCAAACATTGGAGGTATGTTAATCTCCATTTTGTTTGATATAGGTCTAGTTTAATTGGATATAGACCGAGGTTTTTTGAATATAGATATTTGATTGTTTGATTTTTATATTTTTTAATTTTGGATCTAGGATTGGGATTTATATCTCATTGAACATCGTGTTCCAAATCATTCTAAAATAGTTAGGGATTTTTCTGGGCTATCGTATGTCAATGAATTGATATTGTTGGTTTATTATCAAAATTTGAATTTCTAAATTTCAATTACATGTATGTAATTTCAGTATTCCAACATTTCAATTAGAAATTAAGATCATTAAAATTGAATTGATTATTTTGGTACATTGTTAAATTATGTTTTTATGAAATTGAGGATATTGGGAATGTTAAAAATGGGATAATAATTTTCTGAAATTATCAAGTGATTTTTGTAATTTGAATTGATTAATTAATTATTTAATTAATTTTAGGGTATATATATACACTCTATAATAATTAGTTAATATTTTATTAATTAGTGAATAATGTTTTTTTATTTAATATTATAAATTAGATAAGTTAATTCATTAATTATATAATATAGGTTTTCATGATAATGAAATCATTGATATGATTAATTATTTTTCATATTAATAAATTTACATGATGTGACTAGTTAATTATTTTATTAACTAATGTAATTGATGTTATTAATTCGTTATTGAATTAATTAATTGAAGTATATGGATATAGAATTATAAAATTCGATTAACTAATTATTAAATTAAATGAAGAAATATGTGGAACATGTGGTATATGTAATTGTTTTAATTATGAGTGTCAGACACAAAATGATGCTACAAATACTTAAATGTGGTTTACCATGAAATGATTATAGGTCCCTAAATAATGCTTCAAATAACTATAAAATCCAATCTATGATTTTATTGAACCCAAAAAAATCCTGAAAATTGTATGGGACAAGCATTGATGCTCTAAATACACCTAAGGTGTGACACCAGTACTAATGAAAAAAATACTCACATGGTGTTAGAAAAGAGAATTTATATTCAAAATATTACAATTGTAATACTGTTAAAATTTTAATTTAATTTAATTGAAATGAAATGGAAGATAAAATATCATTTTCATTAATGAATTGTGAATTAAATATGTTATATGGTCCAGAATTCTTCACATGTTGAAGATGCTACTATGGATTAGGTTTCCTCATGAACCTAGTAGATTATGTAGTAAAATAAAGTATAGTTGAAGAAATGTAAATTGATGAAATTATTTCATGTATTTTTTTTCTATTATACAACAAAATACTATATTATTGCCTGGATATTTCTTTAGAATCCATTGGTGTTTTCCTTTTGATGTCTAGTTAAGGACAGATCATGGATGAGGGAACCAAACATGATTTGGGACCTTCTCGGGAGTTTTCTGGGTGTTTCCTTTTGATATTTCACTTTTAAACTAGACATATACATTTTCATGGAATATCTACTATTTAGTTTTGATATTTTATTTCCATTTCATTTGTCTTAAGGAAATTTTGTAAATTTTTTATAGGTTATATAATTTGAAAAATTTTAATTATTTGAAGCTGGTGTTTTAAACAAATAAAAAGGGTATATTCGTCCCATTATTGATATCATAACCTCACTTCTAGTTGGAAGCATCTTGAGTACAGGGAGGCACACCAAAGGTCACATAGCGGTCCAACATGGGGAACCAGTGTGTTGCACTCAGGGTGGGATGTTACAATTTTGTACCAGATCCCTATATTATCATCATAAGTGTTTTATTAATATTTGGGAATCATGGAAAATATTATAGTATGAGTCATATCTATGAAATGTGCTCATGCAAGGGAATATCTAACCCATGTATGGAGGAAACACCATGTACCCAAGGTGGGATTGTGGTAATTGATGTGTGTAGTTGTAGTAGGAAATTATTTAACATTGGTTGATGAACTTATTGTGCGATGTTATTATTGTTTATAATATTATATGATATTTTACCTATGGTCTGTAATGGAATAGGAGTTTACAATGCATGCATCATTCTAGGTACTCAGGATTGTTTTGTGACTTTCATCATTTTGGAAAAGCATGAGAAATCTATTTTGGGGTTAAGTTGTTGAACATCTAATATTCTTCATTTGTATGTGTTTTAAATAAAAAATTTTCTTAACATGGACCTACAAATTTAAAATGATCCAAAATGTGAATAAATGGTTGTTTAATGATAATGTGTATACAATGTTAACCATGACCATTTTGTAGTATGGTTAAGTGTAGGGAAACAACCTCGGTTTTTGAACATGTGGTGGGGTTTGGGGAAAATAGTTTTCATTGGTTATTATGATTTTTCAATAATGTAAATGAAGTAAATCAATGTTATATGTCAGAAGATGTGGGTCTAGACTTATAGAGATATATCTTTATGAAAATTCTTTTTGATAGGAGTATAGGAGGAAATAGATGGAAAAGTTTCTCTAATAGTAGAAATAGAAGAACCAGTAGATTCAGGTGAGGAATTTGGAGAGGAATGTAAAGAGTAATTTCCATAGATTATAAAATTCATGGAGAGATGCCCAGGGTTGTTTGAGAAGGCAAGTCTAACATCGTGATATAATTTTATTTTCTACACACTATGACGTTTACTACAGAGGGTGGACCTGAGGGAGCTGAGTTCTGGAATGAATCGATCCATGCAGTGCATGACCGCATGGAGACATGTGATGAGAAGAGAGTAACATTAGATTCTTATATGTCACATGTTCGGTTGAATCGATAGTGGGCCATCAATAATCAAGATGGATTGTTAGAGAACATAGAGTGGTATGTCTTCAAAGAGATGTTCTTGGATCACATTATCCTTTAGTCGCTCACACAATAGAGCAAATAAATGTTTAGGAGACTGACTTAGGATATTTGGTCCATGAGGTAACGTGATGGACGCTTTAATATTTTTTAGCTATTTGTTGAAAAATTCGAAAGGGGTGTAGACAATGGGAAATGGATTTTTCATGATGGGATTAAACTTGAAATTGTGTCTTCAGTGTATATGTTCATAAGGAATATGTTTTCAGAAGTATTTAATCAATATCTATTATCAATAGGGTACCTGTTGTAGGTATCTAGTGTAGGTCATGTTTCACATGCTAGGAAGTCAAGAAGTATGAAATTTTCGAGTAGGAATCGCCATTATGATAGTTTCCTACCGATCATTGGGAAGAAGTGTACCCAAACATATGGATCAACTACTCTAGATATTACTCAAGTAATCTATCACCAATGTGTCTGGTTGGCCCACTTTCAAAAATATTATCCTTGATAACACGTAGAGAGTCGAGCATGCAGCAGGATAGGTCATCTACGTTGGTTCAATAGGAACCCATGATACATGGGTACTAATAGTGAAGATAGATTAAACTATAGTATGGGAATGGCATCTTCTACACTATTTCAGTATGGCTGTAGGATTTTTAATTTCAATGATGGTAAAGGTAGTGGACATGGAGATTATGGGAAATATCACTTGTATTATTAGAGTGGGGTAACTTAGGTGACTCAGATGGCATCACATGGAATAGGGGAGTGATATTTACATGCCATTCATCATACAATTATAGATAGAAATGTTGGTCCTTTAACCATATGAGGTATTGTTAATGTATCTTTCAAACTAGAAAGTTATTTATTTTATACTTGTTCCTTATATTCTTTTATTTTTTCACAACTTGTGAATGTTTTGATAAAATTAGTGGATTTTGTGAGTGGGTAATGAAGATAGATACACCATTGGAAGTGTGGTCTAGAGAAATATTATCTTGAATATGTTGTTCTCTTATGTTTGGGAAATAAAATTTTATATCGGATTTTTATATCCATGAAATGTTAGGATTCGTCATATTTATGGGTATGTAATATTTAGAATTAGACCAAGAACAAATGGATTTTTATCATATGTGATTTAATTTTATGACCCCTGATAGTGACACTTATATTCATCATGGTGAGTTGGAGATCAAGGTGGGTTGTGAATGTCCATTTCTTCCTCAACCAAGGGATCTCACTTCATAAGTTTCATGCATCTTATTGGATGACGGAGGATTCAAGTTGGGTGTCTTTGCACATATAGTGAATCAGTTTTAGGATTTTTTTAAGGCCTCTAACGTGTTCCACTTGAGGGAGATGTAGTGTTTACTATTGATCTCATTCCTAGAGCAAAGACAATTTATACTCGGACATAATAAATGATAGTGATAGAGATTCAAGAGTTTAAAACTCTTCTAGAAGAGTTTATAGAAAAGGAGATTATATATCCGAGTAAGTTACCTTGGGGGTCTCTATTCTTTTTTTTCAAATTAGGATGGTGGAACCATGTGATTAATAGTTTAATTTCATTTGATATGCCCGATGTCCATGAAATGTCGGTATTCCTTTTCATTAATTGATGAACTGATTGACCAACTAACGGGTTATCTCATTTCCAACAAGATTTACTTTAGATTCGGATATCCTCAATTGAGATTTAGACCATCTTATATACTGATGTCTTCAATCAGAAGAAGGTACAACCTATATTAGTTGTTCAATATATCATTTATGTTGAACAATTTACTTATAGTGTTTATGGACTTTATTGACAAAATATTTAATCTGTACATTTATATGTCTGTGGTAGTGTTTTGGAGGACATAAAGTTGTTTTACAAGACTCACAATGATCATGCCCAACATCAAGGCATTGTATGGTGTACACTGAGGGATAAATGACTATATTTCAATATATATAATCACCTATTCTGGATTGATTTGGTATACTTAATGGGTCACATTATCTCGGAGGAAGTTTTTTGAGTATAACCATATAATATCTCGGTTGGTTTTCTTCAGAGCATCCAATTTATTTTTTAATATTCATAGAATTTTGATGATAGAGAAATATTATTAGTATTCCATTCATGAAATTTACCATCTAAATGAAACAAATATGGTTTTGGCTAAGAAGGATGTTAGTTTTCTATTGTATGGTGTTTGTGAGATTATCATCCCTGAGCTGATGTAGTGTATGATTATAGAAACAAGCGTGACCTAGCAACTGTTAGGTGAAATGTGTACAAATTTTATGCGTGTATGGTATCAGACTCGAACAACTACAAATTCATGGAGAACATAATGTGATGTATGGGTCATGTTAGTTGAGGCTACAAGATTGTAACTACCCTATTCATGAACACAAATTAGCTACATTGGATTTTGAAGTAATGTGTTGATGACATTATTTATTGGGTGATATATTTACTATTGTATTTAACACATGACATTGAATTAAATATTTTTTAAAAGAAATTTAAATCTCTAGAAGTGTAGGTGGGTCAATATATGTAGTCATTTGATTTTGAGAAAATGTAAACACCATAAAATGGAAACAATGTTGTTGGTGGTTTGAGAATGAAAAATCATGCTATGGTTGTTGACGACTCTACTATTGAGTGAAGGATTATGATTTCACTAGTTTAAATGCATGTTTCGGTTTAGTAGCGTTTGAAAAATATTAGTCCCATATCAGTTTTAGTATATTTTTCACTTCTACGATGGTTTAGGGATTAGTATTTTAATGACATAATTTTTGTAATAATGTAGTAAATAATTGTAAGTGGGGGTCACCATGAAATTTACTAATAGATGGTGATGAGATCATATATTCTAGGAATTAGTTTGATGTTCCAACGAGTAAGTGGGAGAGGTTGCGGTGATAGTTTTCATGCATCAAAAATTGTTTTCCATCCAACGGTGAAAATAAATTATTGTATCCTATGGCGGTAGTTTTAGTTGTCAAGGTTGAAAAAGGTGATAGTAAAGTTCATGACATGATGCTACACCATCCAATAGTTCAAGGATGATAATCAGGATATAGATGTTTTCTATTGGAATTTCTTATTCTGTAAAGGATGTGGTATGAACTTAATATAGTTCATTTGGTAAGAATCCTGAAGATGCCTCAAAAGAACCATACTATTTGAGTAATTTAAAATTTAATGAAAATTTTAGAACATTTCTTTTCAATACATGATACTTTATCAGTTGATCAGTTGGGGGAGTTATAAGTTAGGGTTATAGTTTATTTATGGAGTTCCATGGTTAGTAGTTTTAGATACTAACTTTTGATTTTCATCATGATTCTATTAGTGTCATCAGATGGAATTCTTTACATAGGTTTTACTGCATATGGATTCCCATCCACATACGGATGGACATTTAGAATGTACTATATATATATCTGAGTATATGATTTGAGCATATGTCCTAGTATTCATTAGGTCTTGGGAGAACCACCTAACATTGTTGGAGTTCTATTATATTAATTCTTATCTCGAAACTATTCAGATGTCACCACAAAAGGTTTTTTGTGGTAGTCCATGTAGATCATCTTTATGTTTCTTGGACGATGTTGAGTATGAAATATTGGAATTGAGTCTCCTAAAGGAGACATAAGAGTTGGTTCGGTTGATTCAGATATGAATTGATATGCCTTAGAGTTTGATAAATTTGTATACTCGTAGATATCTTTGAATCCATGAGTTTACAAATACCGATCACGTATTCTTATAGGTGCCACATAGATTAGGTCAACACATGATTTAAAGATAGGGAATGATGCTGCCCAGGATTTTTGGACAATCTGAGGTTGTGGAGAAAATCGGACCAATGGAGTAATGATTTGATCTTCCATAGAGATTTAAATCTATGAATTTTTTTATTCATGTTTCATAAAATTTTTATTATCACTCTAAACCTCCTCTTGTTATTTATGTGGATGATGTTAATATATAAATAGAAACATTCTTTTAAGAGGACCTACTATATGCATTGGAACTATAGTGATAAAGGGTTAAAGAGAAATACTATGTCAATAGCTCATGAATTATTGTATCACGGATGTTTACTAGAGTAATCTTGGGAAAGAGAATCAGATATGCATGATAAGTGGCCTGATCATTTTACCTTGGAGTTTTAATGATTCTTGGGTGTACAACTCGAGGATGAGCTATTACAATGTGGGAGATTTTCTGATCCAGAACTTTTCTGGAGATTCATCTATATTCATTACCGTAAATCATTTTCCTTATTATGAGTATTTTTTGGTTGGGATTAATATTGGCATTGTTTTCAGAGAAAATTTGAGAAATTATGAAGGGTGATGTGTAGTGCATGGTTGTGGAATGGTTTTCCAAAACCATGCGCATTGTCCCTACAAATAGTGTAACCCCACATAAAGAGGGATTAGAGGGATTGTTCATGGTTTTTCGAACCATGCCCCATCGTAGAAGAAACTGTTCCCCCCAATAGTGGTACATGATTTAGTCACAAGGTTGAAAATTGTGCACCCCACCCAAATCACCATACACATGGTATTATTTATATCAAAAATTTGATTTAAAATTTAAAAAACCATATATTAACCCCCATATTGACTCAAACTCACCCATAATAAAATTATATCATTTCAAATTCACCTTTAAAAATCTTAAGCCTCTCGAACACCATTATTCTTGATTAAAATCCCAATTTATGAACCTCTAATATTCTAATAAGTGAATATCATCCTGATTAATGTCTCATATATTCTCAAATATTAAATCATCTTTTGGAGGAAATTTAGTATCTATTATGTTGCATATAGATATTGTTTTGTAGGATATATTTCTAGTATTTATGGATCTAGATCATGAATTGTAGGATCTTGATTATTTTGATTTTGGATATAGTTTTTTGGGTGAGATCACATTCACCATCATGTTCTTTATCATTCCCCATCAATTTATGATTTCTGTTGCTTGGTCGATTATCAATGAATTGGGGTTGGTAGTATATAAATCAAATCATAAGGTCTTAATTTTAATTACAAGTAATTAATTTTTGAATATATACTGGATGATTAGTAATTTTTCTTAAAATTGTAATCTTTTTATGTAAATTAATTAATTATAGGATTATGAAATTGAAGATATTAATATTTATGAAATTAAAATCATTTATTTCTGAATTAATTTTGGGATTTTGGTTTTATAATTGAATAATTAGATTTGATACTATTTATGGGATATTGGGGTTTTAATTGATTCATTAATTATTGAATTAATTAAGAGAGATTTCGATGTTTGTGTAATTAATCATATTGGAAATTTTAATTTATGAATTATTTTATATCTATTATCATTATTTATCAATCATTGTGTGATTAATTGGTTTTTGGATTAAATAATGGAATTGATGTGATTATTTAATTATTGGACAAATTAATGAAATTTATGTGATTAATTAATTATTGAATCATTTAATAAAATGAAATAGTCATGAAATTTTTGAGTTAGATTAATTAATTGTTGAATTAATAAAAGTGATATTGTGGTATGCATGATATATGTGACTATTTGACATACGAGTGCAGGAAACACACTGATTCTCCAAATTCCAATATCATATTGATTGAATAATGAGATTTCGACATGGAATGATGTTAAAAGTACCCATATGATTATAATAATTATGTTTTAGGACCTCAAGGATGGATGAAAATTGTATAAGACATGGAATAATTCTTTAAATACCCATGTGGTGTGATAAAATGTCTGATATACCAAATACTCATAGGTTTATAGTGATGAAAATATATACACAAAATGATGGCATTGGAAGAAGGTTCCAATTTTCCATAATAGTAACTGAAATTAAATTAATAATAATTTTTTTTAAATGCATTTAGAATTGAATAAGTGATATGGTTATCACTCAAAAATGTGATGAAGTATGTATTGTGGTTCAGGTGTCCTCAAGAACATAATGGTCTATGTGTTTAAATAAACTATATTAAAATTAAAAAAATTCTTTATTTCTTGTATTATATTCTTTATACGCATATGTATACTACTATTGGATGGATTTGGTTTAGGTAATATTTGTGGTGGCCAACTGAGCTCTATTCACACCCAACTCAATATACCTTTTTTGTTGCCAAATAGAATTCATGTTTTCTAGACTGGATAATTTTAATGAACTTCTACTATATAGTTGAATTGGTATGGAGCATGGATGAAAGAACCATTTATGGTTCAGGACCGCCTATGGAGTTATCAGTGTCTTTAACATTTAGTTTTCATTTTAACGCATGAAATAGACTTTGGCATGACACAAATATAATTAAGTTTTGATAATATATTTCTCTATCTGTCATATTGTATCAATTATTTTAATTTTTTATTGGATATTAATATGGTTATTTATTAGTTATTGTCAACTATTGATTTACTCTGAAAATAACGGTATAGTCGGACCATAATCGATATTAGAACCTCACTGCTACCCTGCATCCTCTAGCATATGGGGAGGAGTGATTGAGGTCATGTAGTAATCTGGCTTGGGTCACCAGTATTTTTGGGACCATAGTTAAGAAAATACATTTATAATAGGATTTCAAATATATAAAACTAAATATTTATCTATATCATTTACTTTTCATCAATTAAAAAAATTATAACATCAATTATATATACGTATAAACTATAGTCTCAACAAAATGATATAGTTTAATTTTACATTAACGCTTTTAATGGATTCTTATTCTATTTTACGTAATATCTAATTGTGATGAATATTTCCTGAATAATGTTTTTTAGATGATAGGGTAATAAAAAATTTGACCTTGGGGAATGTACATAATAATATTTTTGATTTTGAATATAATAACTTTAAAAAATCTAACACGAACATACCTAATCTAGTATATATATAATATATACTAAATAATTTAATTTAAATTTATTTTGATGATGTAATAAACATAAAATAATCATAATAATGTAAATAATTAATATATGTTTTTTACTAGTGTTTAGAAGCTATCGGACATAGCAGAAACACATTGTAGGATTCTATTTTGCTATCTCAATTTAATTGGAATTGTTTAGGATTATATCATCATTTTGAGGGTTATATTCTATTTATATATTAAACTAAATAATTTTATTATATTTTTTCTATTTATATGTTTTTATTATTTTCGTAAATTTTTCGATATTTACTACATACGATGATTAATATAATTGTTTAATGAAAAAAATACATTATTTAATTCTGGGTCAGATATTTTTTATTCAAAGTCCATATTATTTAAATAGTTTTTTGGATTGTTTTATTTACGATATAAGTTTTCATTAAATCAATTCTCATGAATTTTTTAATTTTTTTTCATGGATTAAAATTTACTTTTCACAATTTTATTCACAAATAGAATATTAAGAAATATGTACAAATTTGAAAATTTAATATTTGATTTTACATTTTCCGCGTTAATGTACTTTCCTACCATATTAATAGTTAAATTATTTTAATATTCCTTTATTTTATTAAATATTATCAAATAAAATAATTTTATAAATATTCTCAACTATTTAATTTTTTTATCAAAATAGAAAGATAAATTTTCTTATTTTTTAATGAATTATGAAATTGTTTTTTAATTGATATTATTAATAATGTAAATATCATTCCTAGATTATTATGAATGACATAGGATATACATTAATTACACTACCAATATTAGTTCATTGGTTGAATTCTGATCAAGTGGTTATATTTATTAAAATGGGAATATATTATAAATTCAAATGTTATTTTTTTCAATCTGAATGATTATATTGATTATGAATTGTAATTTATGAATTATATCATATTATGAATGAATTGGAAAAATAAATTGATTTTATGGGCTTAATATAGCCTCCTGAAACATCAGTATGATTCATGAGACAAAATAGTTTGGGAATTTTGTTTATCCCTTAAGAATTTATTTATTTAATATTATAATATTCCTTAATATAGCAGTTATGGTGTTTAAAATAATGATTTTTATCAATATAAAATTAATTATGTTTATTCATGTGTCAATTTATGTATTTACAATATCCATGGATATATTACAATTTTAAAATATTAAATATATTGAGTATTTAATTATTATTTACCTATGTTACATTATTTATAGTTAATTTTTTTTATGATATATTATGTTGTATGCATTACCTTGTGTGGATATAAGATCAATATTTATTCTCATTTTCATTTTCATAGGGTTCTAAAAAGTTCTATTTTAATATTTTTATAGGTACACTAGAATAAATTAGAATATTATTTATATCTTTTTTAAGATGTATTTCATGTTTTATATTAATTTGTGTGTATAGTATTTTTAGACTACTAAATTATTCGATCATGTGGAATGTGATCTTATTAATTTTTTATTTTTAATAAAATGTAACAACCAAATTAGGTTTATTGGATTTGGGACCATCATATATGGCACCAATGAATGATTACTAGGAACTATGTGAACTATAACTTGGATAACACAATATAAAATAACAAAAACATTATGATAATACCTTATGATAATGGTTATTAATATTCTAGAATATTTGAATTATAAAGTAATTATATATTATGATTCAATGTCAACTTTGTTATGACCTAATATAATATATTTTGTTGTCTACAAATTGATTATAGTGGAAGGCATAAAAACATTATATACACCCACAATATATTTTTAAATATCCCTCATGTTCATTTTTATTATGGAATTCATTATAGGGATAGAAATGAGTTGATTATAACTAAATTTGTTAATTTTACTCCATCCATGACTAATACTCATGATTTTAGGGAGTGACCTATTGATTCAAAACATGTTGAACTAATATTATACTTCTTCATGTGACAACTAACCCAAACATTCAATGGATTCACTAATTTTTTAGTAGATTATCAATGGATAATGTCCTTAGAGAAGATAATTCAATTTTTTGATGTACTGAAAAATAGAATGTTTTCATGTTAGTTAATAAAAAACAATATTTTGATCAATAGTGTTCATCGATCCAGAGCACAATATAATAGCTGGATATCCATAGTACCTAATGGAATACTTTTATGAATATATAAATCAACAAAATACATTCCTTGTGATCAATGATCTGATATGGAAAGTCAATTCCACAATCAATTTCCAAAGAATGTTGAAAATGTAGTTGAACATAAAGATAACGTTACAATGATAGAAACTCATGTTACATATTATGAATACAATCTAAGAAGTAATATTGATGACTTATTTCACAGTCTATAAACTATAAATTTTAAAAAAAAATCATAAACTATCTAATTATATTGTGATATAGTCTCATGTTCAATCAAGATAATGACATAATTGTCAAAAATATAACATTTCTAGTTAAATAGAAAAATAAAATTGGGATGTTGTTCACTCAATAAGAAGAAATATGAAATAATGGAATAATGAAATAGTATAATTTTAAGCAAGTAAATGTTTTTTAATAATGATTCATGAAATATGATATAAGTACATGGCCTCCAATGTTACTTAATCTTGTGATTTAATTCAATAATTCATTGTCTTTTATTTCTGGATCTTTTTTGGATTATATTATTAGTTAATTATTTAATTAATATTATATAATGAAATTACAAATTACATATTCAAAATACGTGATAAATGTCTACTTTTTCAATAAAATCATGATTTTAATGAAAAACATGTTTTCTTTTATGGAAAACATTTCTTGAATTTAAACTTGAATTACTTGTTTTCCATACTCATCCATAATCCCTGTGAAAAATATATTAAAACATGGGATATTATCAAAATAAAAATAGAGACATACAAATAAATAAACATAGAAGACCAATGAAAATCCTAAAAACCCTTTAAAATCCTTTTCATGAAATCAAATTTTTTATCTAGAAGTAAATTTTCTTTTTCTTAATATCATTTATCTTAGATTTTGAAAAATAATTATTTCCATGAAAACTGATTAGATAACATATAAAATTCATGTAGGTTCCTTGGGACATCATCTTAATAAAACCCTTACATAACACTTAAAAATTGGAATAAACTTATAACCGACTTACAAAATAATTCACCATATAATAGAATGATTACCCTATAACTTGTTTCACTATCTAGGAGCATCGGTTGTATCAGCTATATCTGGCTCACTAAGGGTTATCCCGGTGCAGAAATGATCAATAGTAATTTCCAAGTACCTAACAAGTTCCTAGGTATTTCGTACACGTGTATTTCATATTTTTAGATACATAATCTATTCATTTCACAAACACACAATTAAAGACCATTTAAGTTTAGTGAAATTTTGTTCTAGGTAAAAAATATTCTATTTTGGGAAATTTTATTTAACATATCCCATAAAAATCATCAACTTTATAATCCTTCACAAATATTCTTTACTTAAACCCATTATTCCTAAATAGTGGAAATGAAAAAATAATGAGATATATGAGATTTCTAGTAAGTGTAATTAAGTGATACAAGTAAGCATTACATGAGAATACAGGACAGATAATATGGGCCTATGATTTGAAAACCTTTCACTAGATATCAATGATCATAGTCATGATTTAGGGCATAAAAATTTGTTATTCCTACCACATGAATCATAAGGGAAACATATAACATGAAATATGATTTAATAAAATTGGAATATGATTTAAAATTTTGAAATACATATAAGTATAAAAATTATTTACAATGTAGTCAAAGGTCCCATCCAAGGCTATTATAGTCGAATGGGTTCACATCGAGAACCACCATAGTTGTCAAGATTTACTCCCCATACTAACATAGAAGAAAAGTACATTAATGAATATGGTTCGCTGCCCATTTAAAATATTGTATGTATCTTAAGCTATAATAATTTACCCAATTCAATAGGAGTTATAGGTCCCACCCATCAGATAATGAAGATCTTATATATGTTTTCTAGAATATCATAAATAACATGTCATATTATAACATAGGAAATTAAATGGGTTTCTTAAAAATTCCATCATGTCATGACCTATGGAAAAGAGATGTGTTTTATAATTATTTCGTCATATAATAACCTTTGAATAGGATAGGGTTTTATAATAATTTTTTAAGGTTATAAAACATGTAAAAAGAATTATGTTTCAAGAAAATCATTCTATATTAACCATAGAGCATTTAGAGTAAAAAATAATAATTGTATCATTGGATCATTTCTTAAGTAAGAAATAGGTTTAATCAATAGTTATCATCATATATTGAAAAATGATTTTGAAAAGACCCATTGAACATTTCTCGAGGAAAATAACTTTTATTTGAAAATAAATATTTTAAAAAATAATAAAACATATTACAAATTCCATTCACTAAAAATAATCATCAAAACATATAATTGAATATATTACAATAAATTATATTTTCTTGGGGAAAAAGATATTCCTATTGAATAAACAACATTCAAAACATAAAACATTTTTAAAATCATTTTCTTTTAAAATAACCTTGAAAACATATAAATGATGATTTATAAAATCTTTTGGATCATCTGTTTTTTGAAATTATGAACTTGTCCTTAAAAAAATTTAAGGAATAAAAAATTTAATAAATTGATTTCCATAAAAATAAAATTGAAATTAATAATGTAATATTTCTGGAGAAATATTTTCATGATATTGGGGAAATCACTTCATTCATTACATGTTAAAATAATGATTCCCTTCACATTTTTTTGTAAAATTCTGAAAGAATATCATGAAAAGGTAATGAAGAATAAATTCAAAATAATAATAATAATAATAAATGTATAAAAATATATTTAATATGTTATTATTATATTGTAAAAAAAATTAGTACATTTTTAGAAAATTCGGTTTTTTAAGAAACAGTTGCTTTTTACTGAAGAGTGAAATAATAGTGAATTTTCATAAAAGAAATTTAATATAATGAATTTATATAAAGAGTAAAAATAATGGAAAACATATAATGTCATGAAATATCTATAGTATAATAATATTTAGTTGTTAAGTGAGAGTTATGTTATAATATTTTATCATTGAAAATGTTATAGTAAACAGTCTCGATAAATGATGAGATATTAATATAAAATCATTACAACTTTAGTAAAATTGAATTATTAGCCACAAGAATGAATAAAATTAAATAAATAATAAAATATAATGAAAAAAAATTAATTTAGGACATTGTATGTTAGAGTATATTTACATATATTTCATAAAATAAAGTAGACGCATAACATTACACAACATATGTTATAGTGAAATCCAATTCAGATAAAAATCCCTTTCCACATTGATATCATTTCAATTGTAAACCCCATGAAAGATAGATCAAAAATTATTTATTTAAATTCAAAAAATATTAATGATATGAATAACTATATAATGTAATGGTTTTTAATTGCACCATATTAAAGAAACACATAGTGAATATGGCATGTACCACATAATAAATTAAAGGGTCAAAAATATACATTTTCTTAACTCTTAAACTCCATCATTCACATTTTAACATAAATTATAATAAATATATTTTATTATAAATATAATATTGTATCATATCTTTCTATATAATGACTTATATTGTTTATTATAATCTTTAATTATCCTTTTACTAACAATTCTATGTTAAAGTTGCATTTTGGGTAATAAATGCGGTGTTTTCTTGTATTTTTGTATTTGTTAAATTTCATCCTCTTAATTAGATCGTGTTTAAATAAAATCCATTTCTATAAAACTGAAATAAATATCATATATTTTCATCCTAAATTTCATTATACTTACCTACAAATGGTAGAGATATAGAATGAAATGCACAGTTCAAGGAGATATTATGTCGTATATACTCATGAACATTACTTCTATTTTCCAGATATAAATAATGAATAAAATAATTATTAATAATATATTAGTAGTGTATGATCCTATATATGTCAAATATTTCATTTATACTCTATAATACCTCCTTATTATCTTCAATGTAAATCATTATTGAATCACATCGCTTCGTGAGGTGATAGTCCATTGTATATAAGAATGACAATATCGTATTCCTAGGGAATAGAATGTAAGAAGAAAATGAAATAAAAAATTAATAAATAAAAATATTACCTTCAATAATATATATATATATATATAATAATCATTATACAAAGGGTTTAGATGTGCTGATGGATAATAAATTACATCAACTCACAAAATGATATTTCATCGTACACTTGAATGATGATTTTGTAACCCATTTGATATAAAAGGATATTGATGTCTATAATTTATGTAACATAATAAAATATTATTGTATATATGTTGATGGTTTTTTATATCATTATGGTTTAAAACAGTATTTATGGTTGTTTAGGAACAATTAATTTAATAATACTCATTGAAAATGTAAAATATATTTCATGTAACATTCATAGTTTTGAACCAAAAGACATTCTGTGATGGTTTAATGAAAAATATATTTCATATATGATGATATTATTTATGTAATGAATTTGTTTTGTTAATTAATGGTAGAACCATATGGTTTTTGTACTTTGATGATGAGAGTATAGGGGGTGGCCTTTTATAAGTTTGGTGAGTGGCACCTGTGTAATATTTGAAATGAAAAGGTGTGCACATGTTTTCCACATGATGTGAGACTAAAAATGGTCTATATTATAAATGTATATAGTTATGGTCCAAAATAATCAATAAAAAATTTTTTCCTTGTTTTCAGAAATTCGTAGCCCTTATCATTTAAACTAATAAATCAGTAAATTTTTTTACCATAATAGTGTAAAATAATTTTTTACTATTATAACTATTTATTATTGTCTAAATAATTAAGAAATTATTATTTATTATTATTTATTATGATACATAATATTTAGTATATTTTTAAAAATTCCATTCCTATATGTTGAAATATTTATTTTAAATTTAATCTCATAGAAGCAATAGAGAAGATTGGGTTCAAAGGGAAAATGTCTGAATGTTTAAAAAACATATTTAAAAATACAATCTAAAAATGATTCAAATGGATTATAATGGATTATTTGATATATATTCGAACTAATTTATATTTTAATTACATTACTAAAAGTTATTTTTGTTATTAATTTAAGAAATGAAAATTATAAATAAATTATTATTTTTCACTTTTCCTAAAAAATGTTATCTTCTTAGAAGATTCTAAAAAGATTATTATGATTATTTTAGATTTATTATTTCAATAATTATATTTGTTTTGTGAAATAAAATTTATTAAATGGGAAAAAGTTAATTTTAAATAAGTTTTCAAAAAGATATAAAACTATTCTTTCAAAAAATACAATTTTTGACTGAAAAATTGGTTTAATAATAATCTATTATCTAAAAAATACGAGAAATGGTAAACCTTTAATTGAATATATAATATGTATATTTAGATGAAATCATTCAGAAAATGTGATTTGTTTAGTTTATCAAGGTAAAATGTGCTTGTGTCATAAAAATTGTTTTTCAATTGATGATTTCCAATTTTATCGTGTAGTTAATATTTTAATTAATACTTATTTGGTTGGAAAAGAATTAATTTTGTATACATTTATATATCATATATTTTCATCAAGTATATTAATCATATTCATGTCATCTGTTAAAAAAGAAATGGTTATAAATTTCATTTTAAATAATATTTTAATAGTTTGTCATGTTTCTTTTATGTTCTATGTTCTGTGTAATGAATGGTAAAATAAATATTTCATGTAACAGATAATAGAAAAAATAATATTTTTAAAAAAATATATCTTTCTCCAAAATCTCAACATGTTACATTATCCCCCCACCCAATTATTTTTCCCTTTAAATTTGATAATATGTAACCAACAATTGAGGATTATTTTTCCACAATATGACCCCAAGAACTAAGGCTTTATATCTGCATTGTTGTTTCACTAAAAATATGGACTCAATGTGTTTTCTTATTTTTTATAAAAATCTCTCTACTCTCTAGAGTCTCCACAAATAGTTAATCATAAAACATTTTCTCCTCCAGCAGTATTCCCATTCAGATTATTGTAATTTATAAGGGATGCACATCCCCATGAAAGATACTTGGGAAAAATTGAGAACCTGAGAGAGGTTCATGTGGAAACACTAAGTGATAAAATAATATCCCGTTATGGTTAATTATATTAAAAGGACATATAAACCTAGGTTTTAGTTCACAGTTTTTTCTTCCATGGAGAAATTCATTGATAGACCTTCTCACCAACATCAAATTCTAGACTACATTGAATATTATCAGCATAACAATTCCATCAACATTTTTATATACATACATGTTGTTTGATGCATCAAACAATCAATTACATCTATTCATCTTTCATAGGCCCAAATAGATTTATTTTATAGAATCATTCGAGTATATGAGAGTTATACAACTGTTTCCACAATGAGATTCATAATTGTCTGTTTAAATTATCATGTGAATGTTATTATTGCCTGAGAACTCTTCTTGAGCAATGTTTTGATCTGAGAGACATTGTAATAAACATTTAATAAGATCTTGTCATATACTCAAGGTTTTTATTTATTCTCCAAGAATAACCATCAGTCATGAGATGATATATAGGGTAGAAACAGAACTATTAATCAATATCTTGCTAAATAGATCAACAAAACAATGATTTTCACATTAGGACGTGATTATATAATGTTGAATGTGGTACCCTAAGGAATTTTACCACTTTATTAATGTATATTCTGGAATGATGATCCAAATAAAAATTTTCACTAATTATTAAAAATTTAGATGACATTGTAATGTGATCAACTAGAACCAATCATTAACATAACATCAATTAAAGGACAAACCACATATGTTTGTTGAGATTCATAATTGTCTGTTTAAATTATAATGTGAATGTTATTATTGCCTGAGAACTCTTCTTGAGGACTGTTTTGATCTGAGATACATCGTAATACACATTTAATAAGATCTTGTCATATACTCAAGGATTTTAATTATTCTCCAAGACTAACCATCAGTCATAAGATAATATATAGAGTATAAACAAAACTATTAATAAATATCTTGATGAATAGTTCAACAAAACAATGATTTTCACATTAGGACATGATTATATATAGTTTAATCGGGTACCCTCAGAAATTTTACCAATTTTTTAATGTATATTCTCGAATGATGATCCAAATAAAAATATTCCCTAATAATTAAAAATATAGATGACATTGTAATGTGATCAACTATAACCAATCATTAACACAACATCAATTAAAGGAAAAAGCATATATGTTTGTAGTACCGTTAATCAAATTTCAATGATGGGAAAAATAATTCCTCCAAAATTAACTTCTTCAGTACAATACTTACAAAACAAATGGTTTGTATTGACATAAATGTATCTTAATTGTTTTTGATATTTATTAAATACAATCATGTAAAAACAAAAATGTTTTTTAATGTATTTGGACATAAGATTAATCATAAACTTAAAATTCCATGTTGGTTCCCATTACTATTATGTTAACCCTAAATAGAGATATATATTCTTCAAAACAACATAATCATTATAATTCCCATGATTGCAAAAGCTAAAATACCCTTGAATAAATACATATATAACATATTCATTGTAAAATAACGTTGTAGTTATTAAAAAATGAATCATGATTAATTACATAAAATCTTTACTTGATTCAACAAATAATATTTAGAGGCCTAGTATCTATGGGTCATTGGAACATTACATAGTTACTTAAAACACGAAAAAATGCATCTTTATTGGAAACTTCCATTATATGACCACTATATTCTCTCACACATAGCATTGCATGGAATAACCTGAGGAAATTAATAAAAATGGTGAGCTATACATCCCAATAAGAGAGTAAACAAGGAATAAATTGAATAATATAGTACATATTAGGAAATAGGCATATCATTGTTGCTTAAGAAAAACATGAACATAAAGGCATGATATAGAATTTTAATCATAACATAGAAATGTGTTAATTAAAATTAACATGGTATAATCATGAACCATGGATCATTGAACATGGATCTTAATTAAAACGTCATTGAACCTAAATTATCATTAGTAAACCATTATTGTACTTGAATTATCCTGATACTAATCATTAACCAATGCATAGGTGATCAATCGGGGCGCAAGCTTCTTAGTCATTTCATTTCATGCATAACATTTCCACATGGATCATGAGACATTAATTCATTAAAAATGATCATTTATTTCATGATAAAATAAGGTGGAATTCATACCTTAAACTAAATAATAAATAATAAATTTTTTATAATGGTGAATACACTTGATAGAGAAATGGGAATGGTATTCAATACCCAATGCCTTTGGCATGAAAAATTGTTATGACATTTTGGAAGTATAATGACGTGACATTAAAATACATAAAAAAGGATAATGAGAGATAAAGGGGTTCCACATCTTGTGAAAATAAAATGTAGAGTATGTTTTCAGATAGAAACATGTCCCAACATTTGTAATGAAAGTAATATTCATAATACAAAATAATTTCATGAATGTAAATGGGGAGAGTGAAATCCCTTACAGAATTTTAGAAAAGTAATGGGGGTATAAGGGAGGAACTAATGAGAGATAAATTGGTATATAATCATTAAAACATAATGAGAG
Organism: Viscum album; assembly: GCA_963277665.1. Lineage (NCBI taxonomy): Eukaryota > Viridiplantae > Streptophyta > Magnoliopsida > Santalales > Viscaceae > Viscum > Viscum album. The sequence continues at coordinate 60,429,854 of OY728165.1, read as the reverse complement.
AAGTATGTGGGAGGTGAGAAATCATACCCCAACATCATTAATTGAAAATAAAAATGGTATAGCAATATAATGATACTAGGAGAACAATGAGATAGGAAGAAATCATTTACGAATTTTCAGTATGGTTACAACTGTAAATGGGAGGCATTAATGAGATAAAAAGGGGTATGTCATCATTAAAACATAGATATGTATTTATATAAGTGGTGAGAATTCATACCCTAATATTTTTAATTCAAAATGAATGGTTATAACAATTAATGAAATTTGGAAAAAATGAGAATGGAAAATATCCCTTACATGGATATGTGATACCAACGACATTAGAGAGGTTCTAGAGAGGGATTTTATTGGAAAAGTGAGATAAATATTTCTTATTTAGGTTTTGGCCACCACCCATTAAACTAAATAAAACCACATACAAAACCATGATTTTGGACCATGGTTTTTACCAAATTAGAGTAGAAAAATTTATATTATAAGTAAAATGGCCAAAAATATTAAAATATTAGGCTTTCTTATGTGGAGTTGAGTCACACTCTGAAGAAAATCATTTTAAAAAGGTAAAATGTTTTATAAGTCATGGAGGGTCCACTACAGCTTTGTAAAATAAATAAAACAAACCAAATATCACATTATTTTATTTTTAAATAATATATTGTCCAGAAATAAAGTTTATTTAATTTTATTACAACACTATTGGGTAATTATAATGTCAACCAACACATTATATATTTTAACGATATTTAATATTTACCTAAAAATTCGACTCTTTCCGAAAATAATGAAAAATTCACCATTGGATAATTTTGAAATCATGATTTCAAATATAAAATTAATTTAGTCCAATTAATTTTCTATTTATTATAATTTTTATTTTTAGAATAAAAGCTGGCATTTTTCAATAATTCATAGGTTTGGACAAAAAATAGATTTCAATCCATAATAAAAACTGAAATTTTATTCATAGAATTTATACGATGACTTATATTTAATAAAATTAAATTTTATAATAATATGTTAAAATATTACCTAATTAAAAAATACATTAATTTATCAAAATATATTTCTTAATTGAATGTTAACTATAAATACTATTTGTGCATTAAAAACTACTTTCAAAATAAAAATAATAAAATTAATGTATATTGTTAACTCTATAGAAAAATAATGTGCATAATCATACTTCTAATGTCTTTATACATAACCCCTTATAACACCCTCATAATATAGAAGGGCATGGTGGTTGTTGGTGAAAGACTCTTGGGTTGTCATGGATAACATTGCTCAGGTGGTAATATCTATCGAATTCCACTTCTCCTGTAATAAGTTCCATTCAAGCTTAACATGATGAAGATCTGCCTGGGATTAGTCAAGAATGAATCCCAATAAAACCATCTCTTTTCCGAGATCTGTCAAATGGGATTTTTATGGAGAAATTATACATGATGAGTCCATCGCTTCCATTGCCTAAGTAAATTGGAATTGTTAAAGCCCAATATTTATACTTATCATGTGATCACTATTCAACAACTATATTAGCAATGGTAACAAATCTTAATGGTATATTAAAATCCGAAATCATAAAACCAATGAATATAATATGTTATATAACAGTTTTACATAATAATACAATTAATTAGATCAAAAGGAATTTCCATTTATAAATTTTTTGGTCGTTACAATCATCCCCCTGTATGAAATTTTTTTCTAAACATTTCCTTTTCACACATTAAATAGTTGTGGGTAGTTCTGCTTCATCACTTCCTCAGATTCCTACATTGGCTCTTCAAAATTATGGTTTCTCCACAACACTTTCTCTAGGGGCGTTGTTTTATTTTGATGAAAATGTTTCCTACGATCTATGATCCTCAACGACTTCTCTTTATAGGATAGGTCTTTATCCAATGGTACCACCACTTGATTGAGTACATGTGATGGTCCGGGTATGAAATTCCTCAAGATTGATACATGTTATTAATCATGTATTTGAGATAGGGTTGGTGGGAGTGCTAATCGAAATGTCACCGATCTGATGTGATCAAGGATCTCTAAAAGGCTGATGTACATTAGAAAAATCTTTACCTATTCCAAAATCTCATAATTATCATCCAATGTGATATGTGGAGGAATACCATGTCTCCGAAATCAAACTCTAGGAAACATTGATGATTCTGAGCATAGCTCGTTTGTCGACTATGACCAACTTTAATGTGTTTTTGGATGTTTTTAACCATCACCACCATTTCATCAACAATTTCTGGACCGAGGAGCATTCGATCCCCCACTACATTCCAACTTGTTGGTGTTCTGCACCTCCTCTAATATAGGGATTCATAAGGATCCATTTGGATGATTGTGTGGAAACTGTTATTGTATGTGAACATAATAAGAGGAAGATGTTGATCCCATCCTCCTTTGATGTCCATTAAACATTCTCTAAACATGTCCTCATGTTTTTCGATAGACTGCTCATATTTCCCATCAGTTTGAGGATGATAACCCATAATAATGAGCAGGTCAGTATCCATAGCATGTCCTAGACTCTCCCAAAACATTGACATGAATCATGGATATTGATCAGATAAAATAGATAGTGGTACTCTATACAGTATTACCACGTCTCTATTTTATATCAGTGACAATTGATCCAGTGAATAATACTACCAAATTTAAATGAAGTCTGTAATCTATTTAAGATGATCCAAAACAACCCAAATATCATTATTTCCTTTGGATGTCTCCAGAATTCCCATGTCAATGACTATGCTGATTTTCTCCCATTACCCTGATGGTATTGGTAATGGTTTTATCATTCCATTTGAATTATTCCTCTCAACCTTTAATTACTGACATACCATGACCTTTTATGTATACTCAATGATCTCTTTCTTCATGTTATCCCAAAAATAATGCTCTCAGATATCTAGATACATATTTGTGTTTCCTAGGTGAATTGAGATATTTGAACTATGTGAAACAACAAAAAGTTCCTTCATTATCTCTAGATTTGATGGAAGACATATTCATGACAGAAATCACACAATTCCTTATTCATTAACACTTGTGTCCAAGGGTATCCATTTTATGATTGTTTCCACCTTCTGAATTCCCACTTATTCTTTTTTAGCATCCTTTATCCTTTCCAAAATAGATGGTTGGGTAATAATTTGTAAAAGTATTGAAGTTGTTCCATTATTTATGATTCCTATATACATATTCTTAAAATCTAAGAAGATCAGATCATTATCTATTATAATAAATGAAATAATTACTGGGTCCTTTCTATTAGGGAATCTGCCACCTAGTTGGCTTTCCCATGGTGGTAATGAATTGAGTAATCATAGTATTTTATCACCTCTAACCATCTTTGTTGGTACATGTTTAACTCATTTTGAGTGAATATATACATGAGGCTTTTGTGGTCCATATATATTTCAAACGTCTCCCCAAAGTGGTAAAGCCACAATATTTTTAAAGAGAATTTTACTAGATCCAACCCTAGATCATGTGTTTGATAGTTTTTTTCATGAAAATTTAGTTTTCTTGAAGTATAAGAAATTACTTTGTCATTTTTCATCAACACACATCCCATTCCATTCTTTGAAGAATCAGTAAATCCCCCAAAAAGTTTTCCACTTATGGGTAGTGTGAGAATAGGGGAAATGATAAGCCACATTTTCAACTCCTTGAAGATACCTTTGAATTCATCAATCCTTGTTAATGTTACTCCCTTCGGAGTTATCCTGGTAAGAGGATTGGACAATCACGAGGATTTTTTTACAAATTGGTTATAATATCCAACTAACCCTATGAAGCTACAAATATTTAATACCGATGTGGGTCTCATCCATCCCTGAATTATAGTTATCAGGGAGGGGTCTATAGATATCCCATTGATTGTGATAATATGACCCATGAATGAGATCCATCAACAAAAACGCACACTTTCTATACATTTCATTGAGTTTCTCCTTCCATAAGGACTCTAGTATAGTTCTTAGATGCTTCTTATAATTCTCTATGATTATGGATTAAATTAGAATATCATCTATGAAAACTACCAGAAATTTGTCGAGGTAATCATTAATGACCTTATTCATCATGTCCATGATTATTGCAGGAGCATTAGTGAGTTTGAAAGGAATTTCATTTAATTCATAGTGCCTGTACCATGTATGAAAAGCAGTATTGGGGATATCCTCATTCTTCACCTTTACATGATAAAATATCAACTGGAAATTGACCTTTTATTAGTATTTTGCTCCATATAACTAGTTGAATAAGTCATCATTTCATGGTAGGGGATACTTTCTATTCATCCTGATTTTGTATAGATCATGATAATCAATGAATCAGAGCATTGACCCATCCTTCTTCTTGAAAGAGAGGACTCGTTCACTATATGGTGAAGAAGTTAGGCATATAAATCCTTTATCCATATTATCTTGTAGTTGTTCCTTCAGCTCTTTTAGCTCCACAACATCCATTGTATATGGAGTCTTGGATATTATAAATTTCCTAGGTATAAGGTTAATTGAAAATTCAACAACTATTCTAGGAGGAAGACCAAGAAATTCCTCGAGAAACCCTTCAAGGAATTCTCTCACAATAGGTATTTATTCAAGGATGGTTGCATCCTTAAAATCAATAATCTGATCAAGATACTCATGCTCATAGGGTAGTAATATCCATGCTTTAGATAATTGTGCTAAAGAACATTATTTTTCCTCTATGCACTTCTACAAAATCGTGGGTCTATTCACCATACAGAGCGTGATTTCCCAATCATGGCACTTAATGTTGGATCTATATATTGAAGGCCAATCCATTCCATGAATTGCATCAAATTCCACCAGAGGGAGTATAATGAGGTTATCCCAAAAGTTAAATCCACATGTTGGGACCGAGGAGGAGTTATATTCTTGGGTACCAAGGATAGCTCCATTTTCTATACTCACAAACATCTTTACTTCCATGATTTTTGGTGGTGTTCGGATTTTTATATGATTTTATAAAGATACAAAATAATGCAAAGAATCAGAATAAAATTTATGTTCTCTATTCTTGAATGAATAACTAGTGTACATGTCACCACTTCGTTTTTGGGGTTCACTTCGGCTGTAGTGTTAGAAATAGCTCTCTGTTGATTCCTGGGAGATTGTACATTGCCTCCGAAAACCCGTGGCTTAGGGAACCGATTTTCAAGGTTTTCTAGTTCTTTTTAGTTAAAGAAACGAAACATTCATTGAGAGTCAAATCGAATTTTTTTTCTACTCTTTCACAGCCACAGGTTTTTCATATCGGCAATTAATGGCTTGTTTCCCATCTCTTCCACACATATAGAATTTCCTCATCCCTTTTATGCAATTTCTTGGATGCTTTTTTCAGAACCTTTGGAATGTAAGGTGGTGTATTTTCATAGTACTATTGGATATATCCATCGGACCACCAAAATTGAAGTCCACCTTATTCTTATTATCCCCCGTGATACCCCTAGGATTCAACAATCTCCATTTAGACATTGAGGGCACATCCGAAAATTTCCTCATAACTATAGAAGTCACAGATCACCAAGGATTTCTATTGGCTAGGTTTTAGACTACCAAAGAAATAATCAACCTTTCATTCAGGGGTAATGGCACAGAAAGAGGCATATCGTGCAAGCCTTTTAAAATTTTCCTCATATTATCTGATAGATTTGTTGACTTTTCCTAGGGAAATGAAGTCTCATTCCATCATATATTGGATGGTGAGAAGAATATATTTACTAAAAAACCTGTTCTAGATATCCGTTCATTTCAATAATTTGATATCATTCTGAGGAGTTTCATATTGGATCAATGTTTACCATTAATTGACTTCACCCTCCATACGTTAAGCATCCAGAAGAACCTTCTCCTTTTCGAAACATTGAAGGATGGGGATGTCTTTTCTGTAGATTTTATCCATTATTTAGCTATTGAGGGATCAGAGGATCAATTAAAATTAGGATTCCTTTGTCTCATGAAGCTCTCGATTGTGACTTGTTTTTTCGGGGGGGGGGGGGGGTGGTAGAGGGTGTTGAACATTCTCCCTGGCCTATGTTTCTATTAAAATATATTGTTAACTGAGAGAGTATCATAAAAATTTTAAATATTGCTACTCCCATTGGATTGAGAATCTCATTTGAACAGTCATCACATTGATCTTCAAATCTGTTGTTAGCCTGAATCCTTCAATTAATGTCCATTAACTTGAATAAAAAGAAATTTATGGGTAACATATAAAGGTTAATCCATGGTAAAAATAGATGACTTATAAATTACTTTTTTTTCCTTGACTTATTATTATATAAGCTTCAATATATGTTATCGATGATATACCACCCATCATTTATTCTTAGGGACATTTTTTAATTTCCTTAATAGTGGTTCATACTATGATTGTGAATTTACCAAAGGACATCCCTTGGGAGTGTCATAACCAAGAGTGTAGCAAGACCCATTGACATGTAACAAGATAGCCCGGGTCAAGCTCAAAACTCATAGTCTTAGTTTTCATTCCATTACATCATTTCTAGAGCCGACTCTACAAGATCGTATCCAGACCAGGATGTTCTTTCTTGATAATCCACTTACTCAAAACTAAAAAAAATTAAGACCGTTTTAATTAAACTTATTCTTATCTCTAAGGCTTCAATAGGGTTTCATAATCCTAATCCCAAAAAAAACTAAACATTTTCTCCAATACCAACTATAACAACCCTAATTTGGTTACACACATAAAAATGATTTATTATGTAAAATAATAACTTTATACAACATAAAGTATACATATGTCCATTGTATTTGGGGATTTGGAGCATTACATAATTTCTTATACCATAAAACGCAACACGATTGTTGAAAACTTCTTTTACATGACCACTACCTTCCCTCGTACTTAGCATTACATATGATAACCTGAGGACATACATAAAAAAGGGTGAGTTATAATGCTCAATAAGGGAGTAATCAAGGAATAACTTGAATAATATAGTACATTTTAGTTAATAGGAAATATAAGTATCATAAGAGAAACATTAACATAAATGCATGATATATCATGATTATCATAACATTAAAATGTGGCAACAACACTGAACATGGTATTAGCATGGGACAAGGCTAATTAAACATGGGGAATGAGTAAAACCTCATTAAACTGGAATTAGCATTACTAAACCCTCATTTCACAGGGTATATCATGATACTAATCAATACCCAATTAATTAGAGGACTATCAAGGTTCACCCTTCTTATTCATTTCATTTCATGCATAAGTGTGCCACATGGATCATAAAACATGGATTAATTAAAAATCATCATATATTAAATGATAAAGGAAAGTGGAATTAATGCATAATACCCAATAATATACATTTAAATGTATTTAATGTTGAATACACTTGATAGAGAAATGGTCATGGTATTCAATAAACAATGACTTTAGAGTGGAAAACTGTGGTTCCATTTCAGAAGCATAACAATGGGATATAAAAATTCATAAAAATGGTTGATGAGAGAAAAAGTGTTGTATCATCATATGTTTAGGAAATGGAGTATAATGGGGGAATGTAGAAACATTTACATACATATTTAATGAAATTGAGATTCATAATAAAAACGAATTGCTTGAATGTAAATGAAGTGAGAGAAACACCATACAGAATTTCAACATGGTTACATGTGAACATGTTAGAAAATAATGAGATAGAAAGATATATCTCATAATTAAAACACAATGAGGGTAGTATGGGGGAGGTTATAAATAAAACCCTAAAATTTTTTATTCACAATAAAAAGTTATATCAACATAATGAAACCTGAACAAAATTGAGAAAGGAATAAATCTCATACGAATGTTCGGTGTGGTAATAGTTGGAAATTGGAGTCATTAATGAGAGAGAAAAGGGTATATGATCATTTCAACATAGGTAGGGAAGTATAGAGGTGGTGAGATATCACAAACAAATATTTTATTAATGTGATTCTCTTTCTCTTGGAAAACACGCATGACTTATTTTTGTTTTTTCATTATAGAAATTGAGATTAAATTGGTTTTCCAAAGTGTTTCATTATTATATCCAATATTTAAATTCACGCAAGGTGTTTGAAAGGACGATTTATAAATTAAAGGTAAAATGGTTGAATTTTCATTGTTTTCCCTTGATTATATTTCAGTAATGAGGCTATGATGTGTATTGGTTGTGGGGTGTTGAATTGTTTTCCCTAATGTTGTGACATATATATGTGGGTTTTTCTATCAGTTTAAACAAATGAAGTCATTCATTTAAAATAGGTTTTAAAATCGGCTTCAATTGTGCATCTGATATATTTCATTTTTTAAAGGAAATGATTTTTTTTTTCAAATGATATTTTTTTTATATTTCTTAAATATATTCCATAAATTTTTAAATTGGTTTGATGGAAAATAAAAAATTATTTTGGTTTGAATATGGATTTTAATGAGGTTATGCCTATGGAAATGGTGGGGTTTTAGGTATGCTTTTTTTGTTTTCCCAGATGATTTTATGAATTTTTTATGTAGTATGAATTTTTTCAATTGTCATTGCTTCCAAGAGTGAATTTAAAAATTGTTTCTAATGAGTATTCCAAATCATGGACCATTTAGAAACCTAATGTTTGTTGTGTGTTTTCTACAAGGGTTTGAAGTGGCATTAGAAATAGGATTGATTCAAAAATGTGTGTCCTTGTTGGAACTAGAGATAACATTTTAATTTTTTTACTAGAATAATGAGAAATCACATTTAGTACTTTGTATAGACTTGATAAATTTATTATTGATGTGATGTTTTATAAAATACTGTTTCTCAGTTAATCATTTTCTAAAAAATTTATTTATATCATTGTTATTGTGAATTCTTTGTTTAAATTTTTTAGATAATTTGTAAATGGTTTTGATTTTGTAAAATGGTGTTTTCTATTTTATTTTCATGTACTAGTGAAATAAATCGCTTTATTCTTTGATTATCATGATTTTATTATGATGGGAGTCACAAGACCTTGATATAGGATCCCCGCTAGTGGTTTTTCCAAGAAAACATGTCGGTGTTGAGTTAATGAGACAATAATAATGAATCTTTTCTAATAGATATTGTATAAGAATATAGTTGGTTATGGTTTTTAAAAAATGTCTTTCAAACTATCATTATTATTATCATCATCATCATGGGATTCATGGGTGCCATCTAGAATATTGATTGTTGATTTCCTGTCGACCCTGATTTAATGGTTTGGTACCCCCTTGACTTGATTGGGCTAGGTGATACATATCACTTATTTGGGTACATAGATTAGATAATGTTTTTTTACAATGGAGCTACACCATATTATGGTAGGTGAGTCCGATCAATGTTTGATCATGGATATCTCAAGAGATTTCCATGAAATTATCAAGAATAACTATCCATATATTCTATTTATTCTACTAAGATATTGATTTTAGACTAATGTGTTGTGAATTATTTTTTAGGTTTCATTATATTCTACATATCCCTCTTTATTGTTTTCTAGTTTGGATTTTAAATTGGAGTTTAGCTTCAAATTTGGTGGTGTAATTTTATTCTATTTCAAAAAATGAAATCAGTTTTCATTTTTAATTAAAAATGATCTTATGTTAAATGGTTATGTTTTATTAGAATGTTTTATTGGTTATTTTTTAATGTTTTTAAAATTGTCATTGTAGATATTTATTGGGAAGTAAATTCCTGAATTATATGGTGATTACCTAATAGTTTTTTATAATTACACCATACTGGTGACTTTCGTTGTTGGTAGACCAGAGTTTGTTTGTAGGATTCAGGTTCTGGTTTGAGTTTCCTTTTGAACAGGTTGGTCTTGTGGTTGGTGGTGAACAAGTGTTCAGATAGATATCATATAGCATAATCTAGTATATATTTTTATATTGTATATTTGTTCAGTATTTTTTGTATTTGGATCAATTTTATACTTATTAATATTTAGCTATTTTTTGGTATCCCACTTGTTTATTTTATTTATGTGATTCCGGTTTGATTGGGTAAAATTATTCCCAATGTGATTATTTAATTCCTAACAATTGTTTCATTCCTGAGGGGAATAGGAACACCATTAGAGATACGTCATAGACCAGATCAGATGTTGGTTTGGATTGAATCCCAACATGGTATGTGGGATAATGTATTCAATTCCCAATTCTTGTTATGTTGGGAATTATGTAGTTAGATATTAGGATTTTTGAGACTCGGGAGGTGGTTACGGGAATGACATAATCAACCCTTTCACATTGTAATCCTTGACATTCTAGGGTTTACAAGGGATTTGGGTTTTTTTCATTCATTTTGGATTGAGTAATTATAATGGATGAAATCCAGTGTCATGTTTTGATCTCACATGGAGTTATGACCCAAGTGGAGTCTAAGTACCTGATTCAGGGTCCTCATAGTTGTAATTTTTTACTGGGGAATTACCCTCTATCAATGTCTTCGGGTTATGCGTGGACACTAGTTCCTCATTATGGTTGTTTTTTGTGAGTTGTTTTTTGTTTTAGTTTTGGTTTGTAGGGGTTTTTTTTAAAATTAAAACATTTTTTATGTTAAAATGATTCCTTAAAACTGGATTCATATTGTAAATTAATTTGTGTTGATAAAAAATAAATTGATTTATAATTATTTTAATTTATTGAAAATTTCTACGAAATGTGAATTTTAAATTTTATAAAAGCATTAGGATGATCATAATTTGTTATGTGTGACCCTTGGTATTCATTAGATTTTTTTCAAATGTGTATATTTGTGTGGAGATTTCATGTTGGAATATATGCATGGATGATAAAAGTGGAATTCATATGGATGCATATGAAATTGTTTGTTGGAGTCTATGGGTGAGTATTTTAAATAAATCGATTGTTTGGGTTTTTCAAAAATATGTTTTGAAAGGGAAAGTGATTTTGGAATTGGTTTTTCATTAAAAATTGTGTTCTTGTTTTGGGAAAAAATTATTTCAAATCATGATTTTGCCCTCATAAAAAAGTGGTATTAAAATAGAAATAAATATGGGTGGTTTTTAATAAGACATGTTCTTTTTTTAATTTTTTCTTCTTAGCCTACAATTATTTGGATTGTCGTGTTCTTTTTGACAGAGTTATTATTGGAGGTTAATTTGGGTATTTTTTGGCTGTTATCATGAATATAATACATTCAAAGGTTATCCATATTTATATTGGGCCTCATCCTATTTTTAGTTATTCTTAGTTTCTTCTTTCCTTTTATTGTGATGATGGTCTATAAGAGGTTGTGGAATGGATTGAGGAAGATGGTGGCATTTTTAAATCCTTGGGAACTCCTGAAATGATGAGATTGTGTGATGTTCTGGGTTTGTGTGAGGGTCCTTCGTTGGTTCACTGGATGGATATTTCTCCCTCATCAATGATTGTTGGAATTAAATGGGAGGTGTTAAATATAACATTAATCTAATTCTTTATACTTGAACAGGGGAATAATATGATTATGGAAGAGATCATGAGTGTTATTAAAGACCGGCTGATAGTAAATGCTTATGTTAACAACATCATGGAGATGGTTTTTTATCTAGAGGAACCATCACTGAATCAGTTGACGGAACCTCTATTCATTAGGGGTATTCATCAAAATATTAGTAAGTGATCCCTCTCCTCTAATAATCTTCATTTTGAGAGGTCGGTGGAAGAGACACTTTTAGCTGCATTGGACCTCATTGTGTAGTTGGTGGTGGTAATGCCCAAAAATGTTCCACATCTCTTAAGTAGTGTGCCTCAAAGGAACTTGTTTCCAAAAATCATCTTTCCATGGTTTTGTCTTTCAGTTCTTCAATCCATTCACTTGTGTATTTTTAGTGCAGTCATTTTGGGAATATGCATTTTATATTTTCGTAAATCTCTAAAGACTTATCATCAATGTGGTGGTTTTAGTCATGTAGAAATGTTTTGTAAAGAGTGTTTCTTGAATAAAAATCATGATCATATAATGTCAGCTCCTAATTGTGAGGAAATAGATGTTACATAAATCGTGGATTCACCCACATCCATAAGAGTAAATAATGCACATAGTCTGAAAATATATGTTATATTGGATACCAGGTCCCATTTTTGGGTGGTGTTACGATGATGATGATTTAATTTGATTAATATAGTTTTGTTGTTCTTATTAAGCGTTCTTAATGGGGGGACTAGTAGTCCTATTTTCATGTAATCCCATTTTCATTACTTGTATTTTATTCATAAAATATTTAGAATTTTTTGAATTATTATTAGTTATTATAAGTTCTTTTTTAGAGATATTTGTTCTTGTGGTGGTTTGTGTTTATGCATTGATTTAGATTCACTCTTTTGTTTGTGTTTCATTCTTTGTTTCTCCTTATTTTTGGGTTTTTTCCCCAGGATTGGAGTTCCTGTATTGGTCGATAAATGGTGATTTCATATGAATTTCCCACATTGGTAAACCTGGGATGATGTTGTAATAATTTTCCATACCGGTCACTCTAAGGTTGGGTTTTTTAGAGTTCCTTGCTAAGGACATTCTAATGTAATTCAAGTATGTTAGTAAAGTTATTATGGTGTGAAAACCCCTCTCACATTCTCCCATTTTTCTTCATGTTGTGGATTCATATCTTAATGGTCATGTGAACCATTTAAGAGATATATGACCCCAACATTCATGGTCTCATTTGAATATATTTTGCATGAGATCAAATTTTTGTAATCATTCTAATGCACGAATTTGTAGTGGAATAATTTTTTACAGGGGGAATTGTTACACTCTGACCATAACAATTATTTAAATTTTTTTCTTTGATTTATAGATATGGTGGTGTTTTCAGAAGAGTCTCTGTTTAAATTTATGAGTTTTTGTTGAAAATTTATGATTTTGGTATTGACAACAGGTGGCCCATGTTTGGCACATGGTTAGTCCAAACAATGCACCCTATCCTAGAAAATCATGGTGCTTGTTTTGGGGTTAAGGGGAAAGGAACATGGTTTGTTCAAGGTTTTGGAAGCTATTTAGAAATCGTGTGAGTGGTAATGTACTCTAGAGAGAAGAATTCAACATAGTTGGGTTAGAGTTTTTCAATCAGTGAGGAAAAACTATGCGGTTTTCCAAGAAAATACAAAATTTGAAATTCAAATATTTCCCCTCTGACCTTTTACCCAAAATTTGTTTTTTCCTCTCTTTATAATCTGAGGAACACCCACGGGATCTCACAGTCCCTTCTCCCTTTCTCTACATCTGATTTTTGAAGCCCGTTATTTGTTCGTAAGCTATCTTCTTGATCATTTTGGTCAATTTATTCATCTTCCTCTTATTATCTGTTGGATTCATGGTTTTTGAAAGTTGGGTTCCATGTTTTCTAAGCCCTAAGGGTTACTGTTTATGTATGATTCGATTTCATTGATGTTAGGGTATATGTATTATCTCTCAGTTTTGATTCATCCTTCTTTCAATGCTTTGTTGTGTTCACTGATTTTTGACGTAGGTGATTCTATCCATTTCTTTTATAACACATTCAAATTAGTGCTTGAGAAACCCTAATGTTTTTATTAATGTGATTATTTTTATCATGATATATTGGAATGATTTTTTTTGTTATTATGTTGGATATTCGGTGTGAAATGAATTTCCAATGGTATTTTTGTTTTTCCTATATTTATATTCTCACATGATGTTTAATGGAATTTTAATTAATCTATTATTACTAAATTGGCACATTGGGTGGATTTTTACGGTTAATGTTTTGGTCTTGAGGCTGGGTTGTTAATTAGATGTGGTGTGTGGTTTTTTGTTACTCTTTTGTTGTGACACTTATCTTGGGGTTGTTTTATTGGTTAAATAACTAATAATTCATCTTTATAAAGATTTCGTTATCTTGATTTAAAATTTTCATGGGTGATATTTCGTTTTCCAAAAGTACTGGGTTTTGTTCCTAGTGAGAATCATGGTTTTTAATATAACAATGTACCATGAAATGTGTAAGGGATGAAAATAATGTTTGAAAATGGGTTTTCTAGGCCTATGGATTTTAAATAGGCTTTACCTCGTGAAATGTTTTGATTTTATGTATTATATTATTTTTTATTTTCATATGGGTTTTTTGAGTTTTGAAAGCGGTGTGAATTTTTTTTCTAATGTAATTGATGCCTTGAATGAATTTAAATTTGTTTTCAAATGCGTTAAAAAAATTTTGGACCATATTGAAACATTATGTATGTTCTGTGTTTTTTTAAGGGATTTGATGTGTCGTTGAAAATGTGTTTTTTTGGAAATGTGTGGCTGAGTTGGATTTCGGGATATCATGGGAATTTTGTTACTAAACTACTTTGATGAGAAATCCATTTTTTAGTATCCTTGAGAAGGATAGTTTTGATGTTATGTGATGTGAAATCACAGTTGGAAATTTGGAAACTATTCAAAAATGGAGTTAAATCACGGTTATTGTGAAGGCCTAGTTGGTATCCTTAAAATGAATTGAAAATGGTTTTTATTGTGTAATATGGTGGTTTTTATTTGAATTTAATGTGAATGTGAATGAAATGGATTGCATGTGTGTTTGTGATGCTTCTCATATAACGAGAATCAATAGACCTTGTAATGGGATCCCATCTAGTATAATTTTCTTAAGAACATGTTGTTATTGAGTCCAATAGTCCATGGGATGAGATCCCCTGTAATGTCTCATTCACTAGAAAATAGTTGGTTATTGTTTCAATACCACATTTTTACATGCATTATTATTATTATTATCATTAAATTAATGGGAATCAACAAGAGGTTGAAGTAATGGTTGTATGTCGACATTGATTAGATGGGTCGGTAACCCCTTGAATTTATTTGGTTATGTAGAATGTTTTATTGGGTTGTCTAGTTTGAATAGACCATCATTTATTATCTATAGAGTAGTATGTTATGTCAATAGGGGAGTCTAATCTGAGTGTGTCTAGGGATCATTCTAAAAAATTTCATGATATTATCATGAAACAATATCTAAATATTATATTTCATCTATAGTATATTGGTTATTGGCCTTTCTTGTTATGCATGTTTGTTTGGATTCCAATACATATTTCATTTCCCCCTTTTTCTGTGTCTAGTATGGATTTCTTTTGGGGTTTTTGGTACTGAAATGGGTTGTGGAAAGAGTAGATATTTTTGAAAATCTGAATCAATTTTAATTTGATGTCCTATTTTTGAATATTTATCAAACTACTATTTGAGGACAATTTAAAGAAAGGAAATGCATCATTTCTTTAGTGATTATGCATTGGTATGTTTATGATCACAGCTTACTTGTACTATTCAATGTCAGTAGACCTGGGTTATATTGTAGATTCCTAGTTCCGGTTTGAGTTGCCTTTGGAGAAGTATGGTATTATGGATGGTGGTGACCAAGAGGTCACATGGTGATCATGTAGCATGGTTCAGACTCATTTTGGAATTTTTTAGAAGTTTTTTTATTCAGATTAGACTTATATTTATTAATATTCCTATTTTTTTAATTCTCTTGAAATGTCTGTTTTTTAATTGATCCTAGTTTGTTAAGGAATAATTTTTTATGGTGATTGTTTTGATTTCTGACACTAGTTTCCATCCCATGGGTAGTAGGAATTCCCTTCAGTCCATGTGTCGGACCGGGTCTTATTTCTTGATGGATGGCATCCCAGTTTTGTTTTTGAAGCCTTTTATTACACAGTAAATAATAATCCAATGTTAAAGTCATATTTCTGTGAATATCTACATTGTTTTTTAGGTATGCTTTGATCTAAAATATTTGGTCCTTTAACACTAATATTATTTACATCATAACTATAACAGTAAACATAATATTAAAATCATATATATTTATTATAAATGATATATAGTGCTCCATAATTTTTATAAATTGAAATTAAAATACACTGGTCATATGGATGATATGTCATATGTAGGCGTTAATGTTTCTGCTATTTTCCTAATAGAATGAAATAATGATTTAAATGTAAATTATATCATACCACTAAAGAATAATTTTTATATCATTTATGTCTTATAATATCCTTAAACCCGTCATTATTAAATTCTATGTAAAACATGAATGAATTACACGACGTTGAGAGGTTGTAGACCACCAAACTGCGGAACACGTTTATTTTATTCCCATAAAGTGGAACACATGAAATAAAAAATATTATAATGATTCCAGATGAATAATAACATCATAAATATCATATATGGGTAATAAATCTTCAATTACATTCATAGGTTAGTTTTGTTGATGGAAAACAAATAACAACGCTTCAGGAGGCGGTGGTCCTACATAAAAACAAATGAATACTTTATATCCCATATGATGAAAGACAATACGGTTCATGTTCATTCCATTGACACTATTAAATCTTATTATATGTTATAAGTTGAGTTAATTATATAATTATTGTTTAATAAAAATTAAAGGATGTGGAGGAAGAAAAAATACAATAACCCTCACTTAAAAATGTTTCCATATCATAGACTAACCACCTAAGTTTGTCTCCAAAATTATTGATAGTTTGGATTATATACACAATAATGGAATCTTGGATTAGAGTATAGAAGTAAGTGATTTGGTTTTTTATTGGCCTAAAAAAATATTTATTTTTTGTGTGAATAGGATAGCATACGGTTTATCATTTTATATATGAGATTAGTGGCACGTTTGTAATTTTTTCATAACTTGTGTTCCCTCATTTTTTACATGCCGAATTGATCCAAAACAGACTATTATAGAACATATATGAGGTAAGGTTGACATATTTCAATTAAATGGGTGTTGGAAATATTTTGGGTGTTTTTGAACTCATTTATTTTTAGTTTAACCCCTTGGTAAACTCATTTTTACCCTATCTTTGGTAAATAATTATAATTGTTTACCATTCTTCATGGTAAAAAATTATGTTGTAAATATTATAAAATATATAATATTCTGATTTAATATATTCAATCATTTTTTCTAAATTTAATTCATATATTTAGATGATTTAAATTCAAAATTAATGTCAAGGATGGGTTGAGAATGTAGGTTTCAAAGAGAAAATGTTCAAAATTATTAAACATATTATATAAAATTTAACAGATAAAATGATTCTAAAAACCATAATTTGTTAAGAATATATATAATTTAATTAATTTTCTTTCAAAAAATTTTAAATTTATTTTAATTTTTCAAATATTTTAGTGATCTGACAATTCTTAATAAAAAAATTATATTTCTTATTCATCAAAAAAACAACTTCGTAGAAAATTGAAAATAAAATTATCGATTTTTTAAGAAAATGATAATATTATTTATTATCTATTATTTACAATAAAACCAATTTTAAATTTAAAATTTTTGTTGAATATATAATATTCATGATTCATTATAAAAATAATAAATAGTTATTTTTTATACATTGAGGTAAAACAAGTTTCTCTGAATAAAAATAGTTTTTCAGAAGAATATTTCATTTATTTTAAAATATTTATATTTATTTTTAATTAATTATTCAGAAAAAATAATCATTTTAAATAAATTTTTTAAATATATTTTTCTATTTATTTTAAATCAATTCATTCCCACTACTAAAATTGCTAGTTGATTACTACCATATGAAATAAATGTCATGATTCGTTTATGTTGATGTTGCTTGTAGTACATGAAAAACTCCATGTTGAATGTAAAATATTATTTAAATGTATAATTTTATTGTAATAAGTATATATTTCCCCAAATATATGGTCTTTACATAGAAGTAATGAAAAAAATTAGAATATTTAAATTTTCTATATAATAATGATTATTCATCCTTTATTGATTGATTCAACCATGAAAAAGAAATAGTTTCATTTTCAATCACATAATCCTTAAAAAGTATTATTTAGTATGGTATAATTAAATAATATCCCTAGTGGAAGATAAGAAACATGAATGTTTTTTTGATGTTGATGAATGCAAATATCATTAAATACATTAAATTGTAACGTAATATTTTCTGTTTGAAAATATATTCTTAATAACTAAAAAATTAAGAAATATTGAGAAAATACATTTCATTAAAAATATTCATGGAAAATAATAAATTTATATTCAAATATAATCAACGTAATGACTATGAGAAAGTATGTTTATTAAGTAAATGTAAAAAAAATTAAAACATTTTATAATGGGATTCATAAGTGACCCATTTAGGAAGAATAAAAAATTTTACTTTTTCTAACGATGTAATAGATGATCAATGATGATGTAAATTAAATTGAGGAAATACAAGTTTTTTTGAAATAACATTTTTCCAAGCATTTTAGAAAACAATGATATGTGTGAGAAAGATTCCAAATCTATATGACGGGATAATATCTTTATTACTTAAAAGAAAAATTCAATATATTTTCATAATCTATTACTGTGGAAATTAAAATAAAACATGTGGAATACATTCACAACACAATGATAACAAAATAGAGGTGATATACTATAATAATGTCAAAATTTTCAACCAAATATCATTCAATATAAAAACTGTTGAAATGAAAAATTGATTGAAAAATAAAGCTTTTTCTATTTTGGAAACATTTCTGTCATAACCCCTATGAAATATATAATTTAAATTGAAACATTAAATACAATTAAAATAAAGTTATTCATGATAAAAGGTCCCAAAATGGTCATTATATGCACACACAAAAATAAATAATTGGTGAATTTAGCATTTCTATCAAAAAAATGTGATATGAGAAAACATAATAGCTTCAAAATTTTCTTGATCAAAAAATAATGAATGAAAAAAAAAACGAATGTATTTTTAAATAAAATTAATTGGCATTTAAATATTCAAATAATATATTCATGGGTAGTTTATATACTCCCTATATCACAAATAAGTGGTGAATGTGGCATATGTATAATAGAATAGAAGTCGAGATAAGAAACCATTACCTTGTGTCTAACTTTTCACATGTGATATTTATCATATTAAATAATAAAAATATGTTAGTAATTAATTTTACATATAATAGTTTCTCAATATATTAATCATTTTTTTCACTTTTCACCAGGTTATTAACAATTACATATAACATTATGTCCCTGTCAAACATTTTTATGATATTTAGCCCATATGTCCAAAATATGTTTAGTAGTTTGTTTATAGTCAATGAGTTAAACATTAAATCATATATAGAATAATAATAATGTCACAATGACCAATTTTATACATTAGTCATAATTTTAATCCCCCTCATGAATTGTGGTTACGAAAAATGATCTATGTTATGATCACTGAGGGGGTGAGTCATACATAGGAATGAGTAACATATTCATTTATCCATGATCATTATAGAATTATGTCAAGTAATATTTTATATTTATTGAATAATTATAAAAAAAATTAATGATATTGAATTAAATATTCTTAATTTAATTATTTCAGTAGTCTGGTGATGAAAAAAGATTCCCATAACATCGTGGATGTGATAATCCACACACACGCTTGAACGATGTTATCATTTTTCATTTTGATTAAATGTAATATATTAAATGATATATTATATTTTAATAATTTTAAATAATTAATTTATATTATATATAAAAATTAATTTCAAATTTATAAAAATCAGTGAAAAGTGATGATGAAGATTGAATTACATTTTCTCGTGAGGTGGTAGACCGCTATAAATAAGAATGATGGTATTGTATACCATTTGATGGAAGAGGATATATATTTATGTTATTAGATTAAAATATTAAAAAAATGATCATAATTTATATATTTATTTAATTATATAGTCATGTTTGAATAATATTTTAAGGAAGTGTAGGTGGAAACAAAAAAAACCCTTGATTAAAAACAATATACCTTCTTCGAACAACCACATTATGATTATACCTAAAGATTTAATAAAATTAGATTTATGATAAAAACATGTCATATAGGGAATTGGGATGGAAATTATTAATGTTTTTTGTTTCAATTTGTTAAAAATAGTATTTTATGGTATGAATATGGGTGGAGAGAAGGTGGCCATTTATTTGTATGATAGAGGAAATACATATAATTATGGAAAATACAAATTATATCCATGTTATTCCAATTAACTATATATCAAAAATTAAATATTATCTTTTAATAGATTATTTATGATCAAAATATATTCATCCAATAGTTTTTATTCATGTTTTTCAGTCATTTTACTCTTATCATTTAAGTTCATCCTCTAGATAATCCACTTTTCACCATTATTGTGGTAAATGATTTTTATTGATTTCAATATTCATTATGATTATAAATTTATTTAATGTTATTATGTTATATAAATTATTATTATTATAAATATTTTACCCATTTAATCAACTATAATTCATATAATTTGAATAATATAATTTAAAACGAAACCTCTAGAGGCAACAAAAAAGTTATTTTTTAAAATTAAAATCTTGCAAGGGATGACATTATATTTAAATTGATATTAATAATAATTATTATTTTAATTAAATTTATTATTTAGGGATAAATATAATATAAATTTAATTTGAATCAATTATTATTAATGTTATTTTTAATTAATTAAAAAGGATAAACACTATGCACATTAAAAGACGTTACAAATAAATATGATATTCAATCTTAAAAACAATCATACATATAATTCTACTATAAGAAGATATAATATAATAAATTGGATTAAATATAACTATATAATATGTTTTTTATTTTTGATCAAATTCAAATCGTAATCAGATTTTTTATCACTTAATTTATTAAAAATAAATTACAGTTTTAATAATCAGTATTTTCACTATTCACATAAAAAAATTAATATTTTCCAAAAAAATACAACAATTTTAAAGTATCATAATTAATAAATGATGATGTAGAAATGAAATTAATATTATCAATTTTAAATTATTTAATCTATAAATTAATCTCTTAATTAAAATATTCTTGGAATATATATTTATAAAACTATTTATTTTGGTTTTAAAAATAACATCACATTATTATAATTAATATAAATATCTAAATAATAAATATTAATTAACAAATAAAATTATTTTCATGTATATATACTTGTTATTTAAAATAATCAACCTTTATTATGTTTCATCCTCCAATGTTTATTAAATAATTTATCAATTGGAGATATATTTTCATCATATCATTTACTCATTCTGATTTTGCATCATTAACAATATCATTTTTCCAAAAATCCAAATCCTGAATAAAAAATGTATTCAAAAAAAATTCCCTCTATAGTAAAAAGTCTGAATATCTTATTCTATATATAAAAATATTTTATTACCATTGATCAAATTTATAGATCAATACATGATATAAATCACACAAAAATTTCCTTATCATTGAAACATGATTTTTTTGTGTACATGGGATTAACTTAAAGGTGAGATCGATCAGTAAGAGAATGATCCATCATTATCCAATATTTCTTACTGTAAAATTAAAAATGGATTTAAAATATTTTTTATATAAAAACTCATAAAAATTATCCATGGGATAATTTTAGATAGACGTGATAACCTACCTGAAAAGAAATCTTTTTCCTCTGATTATCTCTATACAAGAATGAAAACTGTTATTATAAAAACAAAAGAAACTTGATATTTAGAAAATTGCTTTAATGGTAATAGATTAAAATATTGTTAATCATGTCTTCCAAGTTCTGAATTACTCAATACTGATTTATATTAGAATGAGGATTAATTTTTTGGATGAAATTTCATTAACTTCACATTGATTTCTTAAAACCATCCCACAAATTATACATGAACCTAGGAGCACGGTCTGATACAATGGAGAGGGTAATTCCATGTGGAAAAAATATCTCCTTGATATATAGTGTAAAATCCCAGGTAAATAAAGAATAATACATTATCATATTTATTAATATTTACGAATTAAATATTAATTTTACTTTAAAGGGGTTTCTATGTTTGATAGTGTACCTGATACGCACCAAAGAATTTCTTTGAAATCATACATTGCACACTAGTAATAAAATAATATGATTTTAAATGGTAGTTAACACGTATCCATTTTATTGGAGGTAATGAATAAGAATAACTAAAATATGACTATATATGTTTGTTAAATGTTTTTACACTTATACAATAAAGGATAAAGGCTTAAAATACCAAAAGAATTCAATTTTAGGCATATATACTCTAACATTCACTAAAGGTTGACCTATCGCTTTTTGATGGCGAACCGTCTATAAATATTGTTTTGGTCACTCTTATACATTATATTTGACCAAATAAAATTCTTCTTTATAATCGGGACATTAAAATTTACTTTTGGTAAATTTTTGGTATTTTTCCGATTAAGGTCATTTTATAATGAATAGTGAAATATGTTGTATTTTAATTCAAAATAATTTTTTAATATAATTTATTTATTTTATTAGATTATATTTTTAATTGGATTTAAAGTTAAATTAGAATATATTTTAACCATTTAACCCAATAGTGGTCGTTGTAATTAATTTCACTTTGAAAATAGACTTAAACTAGTGTCAATCTTTTGATACTTATTGTTTCATAAAAACACGCTATTTGCTCTGACAGTGGGAATTAATTATTAAATTAATTAATGTAACTTATATGTTTTGAATTTTTTAATGTAGACATAATTTTTGAATTCGAAATATCAAATATAGCTGAGGGTGATGTTTTGGTATTATTCTGAAAAACTTCAATTTTTGATGAATAGTGAAACTGCTAAGTGGTACTTAAAAAAACTGATTTTTTGTTTAAATGTAAATTTACCACCTCGGTGTTTTGAATTTAAAAGATCCAGAATACATGGTTGTCATTAGGAGGTAAAAAGTGGTTCAATGGGATTAAAATAATATTTTTGTGAATAGTAACTTTTTAGTTTTTAATCGCAATTAGAGGTAATTAGTGTAATTTAAGGTAAAAATAATGTTTTAATAATATGAAATGACCTAGAAACATGTCCTACCCTTATTGTATGTGTCATGGCCGACCAATAAAATCCATGGATCAACTTGGGGACCCCATAGAGCCACTTAGGTAGGAAAATGACATTAAAAACATTTTATTTAAAGTTAAAATTAAAATGTCACAAACACGAGTTCTTTTAATAAAACTATTTTTAAGTGGGGATATACAAGTCAAATTTTTTACTATAAATATTAATTATAAAGCTAAAAATATTTCCGACATCATGATATTTTTTATATAATTTTTAGACATTAAATAAATTAAATTATTTAGGACACCATGTTGATGCCGCAATTACCTCATTATTTATCTATTTAAATAAAATGAAAAGATAATGTAAAATTAAAGACCTACACATGTCAAAAACCTATTGGATGGGTGGATTTAGAACTCATATCACCTTTTCATAGAAATATATAATTTTGGGACATTTTAAAATCCTAAAATAATTTTATAATAATGTAACCTTTTATAACATCCTAAGAGTGCCCCTCCTCTCCGCTTATAAAAGTCCTCCACCTCTACCACCTTACCCACACCTCTCAAGCCTCTGGCTCGGACAACCCCAGACCATTTAGTCTCTCCACATACCTATCTTACTCTTAGAAGCCTCACTTTGGGAATAAGTCTTCCCAAGTAAGCATTCGAGCTCAAATCAAAAAGAGTTACTCGTTTTAAATGTAGTGTCTTCTCTTGTGTTCTTATGTTTTATTTTTCTTCTTCAACTCCCTAAAATCATTTTATTCCTTTCTTTTGTAACAAAACAAGTATCCTAAATATAATATTATTTTGTTATGAGAAGTATTAGAGATAAACCTACACACACCTTCGTCGAATGTTTAAAGAACATACTATTTCTGTGGTTAGCGATTTTCTGCCTCACGAAATGTTGATTGTTCAATATTATTTTAACACATTTCATGGAGGCCATTAATATGTCACTCTATTTATATATGATATATATTATGTTTATGTTTTCCTTATTCTTCTGTATTTTTCATTTATGGCATACCTTTATGGTTTCCATTATGGGTAAACACAATAATTTCATTTTAGGAAGTGCGGACTACCGCCCCCTCAATGTGATTTGATTCGTTAATACCATATGTGGTACATATAAAGGATAGATTTAATGAAATTATATATGATATTATACTATAATTATAATATACCATTATATAATTATTATTTTTTTCCATTAAATTATGAGATAGAAATGAAAGTAGCATTCATGCGTACGTACAGCTTACCGTCTCTATGAATGGTGCATTTCATTTATTATCCCCAATGTAATGTACTATTATAAGTACATATATATATTGGATATATATGATTTATTTTATATCTAAATGATGAATATAATTCTGGAATTAAAATATAAATATCTTTCATTTAGTTATAATTCCATTAATATTACATTGAAATTAAAGTAGCGTTCATTCGTACGTACGACTTACCGTCTCCATGAATGGTGCATTTCATTTATTACCTCTAAATTATTATGTAATATTATAAATGCATGTATATACTGGAAATATATGATATATATGGAATATACATCATGAATATCATTATTGAGATAATGGATATTTGACTACGTGAACAACTTGTAAATATAAGAAGTTCACTTTTGACTCAAGTTCCAAATATCGACAAAATGACCGTTATTAACATAAATGATTACATAATGTTCATAACATGGTAATAAATGATATAAAAGGAATAATTAACTTGAAAATGCTTCTTAAGAAAGTATAAATTAACTCAAGTTTATTATTCAGGACATTAAAGAACGATCGAGTCAAGTCGCACCCGAGGTATGGGACTTCCTCTCAATCTCTTTTCATTGAGGCATATTTTGTTTTATACACAAACTTATTTTTTACGGTGTATAAACCCCTTTGACTTTTAGGTTTATCCAAATTGAGTATTTTTTATATGAAGTGTTTTACTAAATGACAAAATGAAATGTTTTTTTCGTACGTATGTGGCGACAACCACTTCTTCACTGTCGTGACAATTATTTGAGTTTTGGTTTCCTCTACATGCCATAACATTTTTTAATGAAAAATAAACACCATGTTTTACTTTTCTTCTCTATTTTGGTATTGAAAATGGTTTTGTTAATGTTTTTATTATATCAATGTGTTATTGATATCTTGTTATTGAAATGTGGAAATGTTATGTTTCCTTTATACATGTTTTATGTGATACGATTATGTTATGGTTCTTGGGAATTGTTTATGAAGACAGGTGGTTCTTTGATAAAATTAGGTCGGGTGAGCCCGATACAGCTCTCCAATTCCTTGGGTAACGCGAAGGGGTTAAACGTTATGGTTTCTCCGTAAAGATTTAGGGAATATACTCTGATGGGTATTCCAAACGTAACCAAGAGGGTTACTCCCTATGTAAGAATGTTATGAATGCCTCAGGTTACCTTTATATCTTAGGATTTTTATCTTTTATTCGTGATTTGATGAGGTATCTTAAGGTTCTTATGTTTGATCAGAAAAGTATGATTTCATTGATTCTTACGTATACATGTACTCATGTTTCCTTTCAATATTTTTATATACCATACTAAGCCTTTTATGCTCATCCCATGTTTTTGAAATGTTTTTCACAGGACAAGGAAAGGTACATGATGTGATGATAGTGTCAAGGTAGTGTGAATAAAGAATCCATGTTTTATTTTAAATATGTTTCTATTGATGGGAAAAATGTGTACTATCTTTTATGTAACCACTTTCTTTAAATGTGGAATGTAATGCATGTTTTATGATCTAATTCTCTAAAACCCTAAACCTGAAAAGATCATCAATGTGAATTATTCATTTAATTCAATATTAAGTAAGGTTTAAGGATGGGGCATTATAGTTGGTATCATAGATTGGTTTAGATAACTTTAAGAGTTATAATTCTATTAAATGATTATCCAAAAATATTTTTTTAATGTTCAAAATGAAAATGATATAGCATTTTAAGATTACAATGTTTCTTCTCCTAAGATATTTTTGTGTTATGAATGGTTTTTCATAGAGGAAACAAAACAGATTTTTTGGGAAAGCATACAGAGGAAAATAAAGTTTCAAATTAGTATCATGAGATGGTCAGAATCATAAATAAACAGTTTGTTGTAGTGATGGCTCAGTTGACTCAGGTGAAAAATGTTGGTTGTTTTTATTGATGATATTTTTGTGTTTTCTAAAAGTAAAGAGGAGCATGAAAGGAATTTAAGGGTTATTATTAAAACCTTGAATGAAAAGAAATTGTATGGTAAATTCAGCAAGTGTGAGTTTTGATTGCAACAAATTAATTTCCTTGGTCATATTGTTTCTACAGATGGAATAACTATGGATCTTGCAAAAACAAGAGTTTTTGAAGAATGTCCAAGACCAAAAAATGTAAATGAGATCCTTAGTTTTCTTGGTTTTGCAGGTAACTACCGAAGGTATTTTAAAAAATTTTCACGGTTATCTATTCCAATGACTAAGCTAATTCGGAAGCGTGTTATTATTATCTGGACAAGAGAATGTGATGATTGTTTTCAGGAGTTGAAAAGAATATTTCTGAGTGCTCTAGTTTTGGATCTTCATTCAAGGAATGGGGAGTTTGTTATCAACAGTGATGCTTCATTGAATGGACTTGGTTGTGTTCTAATTCAGAATGATCAGGTAATTGCTTGTGCTTCACATCAGTTGAAAACTCATGAGGTAAATTACCATACACATGATTTGGAATTAGCTGCTGTTGTTTTTGCTTTAAAATTTTGGAGGCATCATTTTATAGATTAATGTGTAAAATATATACCAATCACAAAAGATTAATGTATATATTCACTCAAAAAGAATTGAACATGAGATAGAGGAGATGGATAGAATTAATCAAGTATTATGATTGTACAATTCATTACCATCCGGGAAAAGAAAATAATGAGGTTGATTCTTTAAGTCGAAAAAGTAATACTTCATTAACAATGTTGTGTTTCGAACGTGATCCTTTGGTTAAGGATTTGATAAGCTTTCGCATAAAATATGTTGGTGTAGGATGTCTTTCTGTTTTGTTTTAGGTATCGGTGAAATCTTCTCTATCAGACAGAATAAAGCAAGTATAGAAGCAAGACAGTGAGTTGCAGAAAAATGTAGTGATGGTTCATAAGTGTAAGTTTCATTAATTCAACATTGATAATGATTGTGTTTTGAGATTTGGGAAGAGATTTTGTGTGCCTTGTGATACACAGTTGAAGACAGAGTTTTTATTCGGAACTCATAGTTCTCCGTTTTCAGTTCATCCTGGCAGTACCAAGATGTACAAGGATCTACAATAGTATTACTGGTGGGATGGAATGAAAAGAGATATTGCTGATTTTACTGTGAAGTGTTTGACTTGTCAGTAGGTTAAAACAGAGAGGCAGTTACCGAAAGGGATGCTTCAGCCTTTACCAGTTCCAGAGTGGAAATGGGAAAATATATCCCTGGACATTGTTGTGGGATTACCAAAGACATCTAGAGGTAATAATGCAATCTGGGTTATTATTGATCGCTTGACTAAATCTGCTCATTTCATTCTTATTTGAGATACTTTCTCTCTAGATCAACATTATCGATTGTATCTTAAAGCGATATTCAGGTTGCATGGAGTTCCCCTATCCATTGTATTTGATCTTGATCCCAGGTTTACTTATAACTTTTAGAAATGCCTTCAGAAGTCATTGGGTACTGAATTAAATTTTAGTATAGATTTTTATCCTCAATCCGATGGGCAGTCAGAACGAACAATTCAGAATTTGGAGGATATGCTACATGCTTATTCCATGGATTATCAGGGAAGTTGGGACCAACATCTTTATTTGGTTGAATTTTCTAATAATAATAGTTTTCATTCCAATATACAGATGGCACCTTTTGAGGCATTATATGGGAAGAGGTGCCGAACTCCAGCTTTTTGGGATGAAGTGGGTGAAAGGAAGCTGATGGGACCAAAATTGGTAGAAGAGATGTTAGAAAAAGATTAGTTGATTCAGAAACACTTGAGAACAGCTCAAAGCATATAGAAAAGTTATGCAGACAACCAGAGGAAGGATCTATCTTTCGAGGTAGGTGGTCATGTTTTTCTCAATGTTTCACCATGGAAAAGTGTGATATGATTTGGTAAGAAAGGATAGCTGAGTCCAATGATCATTGGAACATATGAAATTCTGGAGAGAGATCGATTAGTTGCTTAATGAGTGTATTTACCTCCAAGTTTATCTATGTTACACAATGTTTTTCATGTTTCGATGTTGAGAAAGTATATGCCAGATCCATCTCATGTTTTGAGCCTAGAGGTAGTTTAGTTGGAAGAGAATCTCTATTATGAAGAACAAATAGTCTAGATTCATGACTAAAGAGAGAAAGTGCTGTGAAATAAGGTAATTCACCAGTTAAAGGTTTTGTGAAAAATCCATATGGTTGAAGAGGCAACGTGGTATTCTGAAAATGCTACGAGGGATAAATACCCCCACTTATTTTCGTAAGTGAAAAAAATTTCAAGGATGCAATTCCCAAAATGGGGGAAGGATGTAACATCCCAGCTAAATAAAAACTAATAAATGCTCTAATTTATTAATATTTACGAATTAAATATTAATTTTACTTTAAAGGGGTTGTTATGTTCGATAACGTACCCGATACGCAACAAAGAGTTTCTTGGAAATCTTAAGGTGCACATTAGTAATAAAATAATATTATTTTAAATGGTAGTTAACATGTAGCCATTGTATTTGTGGGAATAAATAGAAATAACTAAAATATGATTATATATGTTTGTTAAATGTTTTTACATTTATCCAATAATGAATAAAGGCTTAAAATACGAAAAGAATTCAATTTTAGGGATATATAATCTAACATTCACTAAAGGTCGACTTATCACCTTTTGATGGCGAACCGTCTATAAATACAGTTTTGGTCACTCTTATACATTCTATTGGACAAAATAAAATTCTTATTTATAATTGGGATATAAAAATTTATTTTGTGTAAATTTTTGGTATTTTTCCGATAAAGTTCATTTTTTAATGAATAATGAAAAATGTTGTATTCCAATTCAAATCCTCTTTTTAATCTAATTTATTTATATTATTAGATTATCTGTTGAATTGGTTTTAAAGTTAAATTATAATATATTTTTACCATTTAATCCAATATTGGTTGTTGTAATTAATTGAACTATGAAATTGGACTTAACCTAGTGTCAATCTTTTGATACTAATTGTTTCATAAAAACAGGTTATTTGCTCTGATAGCGGGAATTAATTATTAAATTAATTAATGTAACTTATATTTTTTTGATTTTATAAAATAAACATCATCTTTAAATTCAGAGTATCAAATATATCTTAGGTTGATGTTTTGGTATTATTCTGAAAAACTTCAGTTTTAGATGAATAGTGAAACCACTATGTGGTACTTAAAAAAACTGATTTTCCATTTAAATGAAATTTTACCACCTCTGTGTTTTGAATATCAAAAATCCAACATAAATGGTTTTCATTAAGAAGTAAAATGTTTTTCAATGGGAATAAAATAATTTTTTTAGTCAATAGTATCTTTTAAATTTTTCATCACTATTACAGGTAATTAGTATAATTTAAGGTAAAAATAATGTTTTAATAATATGAAATTACCTAGAAACATGTCCTACCATTATTGGATGTGTCATGGCCAACCAAGATAATCCATGGATCAACTTTGGTACCCCATGGATCCACTTTGGAAGGAAAATGACATTAAAAACTTTTTATTGAAAGTTAAAATTAAAATATCACAAACATGAGTTGTTTTACTAAAACAATTTTTAGATGGGGTTTTACAAGTCATATATTTGACTGTAAATATTCATTAGAAATCTAAAAAGATTTCATAAATATTTCTATTTTTTTAAAAAAAATTAAGAGATTAAATAAGTTAAATTATTTATGACACCTTGATGATGCAGCGATTACCTCATTATTTAACTATTTAAATAAAATGGGAAGATAATGTATAATACAAGACCTAAACATGTCAAAAACATATTTTATGGGTGTATTTAGAACTCTTATCACCTTATCCTAGAAATATATAATTATGGGACCTTTTAAATCTGAAAATCATTTTATAATAAAGTATCCTTTTATAACATTCCAAGAGTGCCCCTCCACTCCTCTTATAAATGGCCCCCACCTCTACCACCTTACCCACACCTCTCAATACATTGGCTTGGCCAAAACCTGCCCATTTTGTCTCTCTGCATCCCTCTATTACTCTTATAAGCCTCACTTTGGGCAGAAGTCTTTCCAAGGAATCCTTTGATCTCAAATAAAAAAGAGTTACCCGTTTTAAAGGTAGTGCCTTCTCTTGTGTTCTTATGTTTTATTTTGCTTCATCAACCCCCAAAACAATATTTATTCTTTTATTTTGAAACAAAACCAGTATATATAATATTCTAGGATGTTTTTATGAGAATTATTAGAGATACATCTACACACACCTTCATCTAATGGTTAATGAACATACGGTTTCTGTGGTTGGCAATTTTCTGCCTCACGAAACGATGATTGTTCAATCTTCTTTTAACACCATTCATGGTGGACATTAAGATGTCACTCTATTAATATATGATTTATATTAGGTTTATTTTTTCCTTATGCCTCTGTATTTTCATTTAGGGCATACCTTTATGGTTACCATTATGGGTAAACACGATAATTTCATTTTAGGAAGTGTGGACTACCTCCCCCTCAAAGTGATATGATTCATTAATAACATATGTGGTACTTATAAAGGATGGTTTTAATTATATTATATATCATATTATATTGGAATTATAATATACCTTTATATAATTCATATTTGTTTCCATTAAAGTATGATATTTAAATGAAAGTAGCATTCATGGGGACGTACGGCTTACCGTCTCCATGAACAGTGCATTTCATTTCTTATCCCCAAATGTAATGTACTATTGTAAGTACATATATATAATGGATATATATGATTTATGTTACATCTAAAAGTAGAATATAATTCTGGAATTAAAAAATACATAACTCTCATTTAGTTTTAATTCCATTAATATGATACAGTAATGAATTTAGCGTTCATGTGTACGTACGGCTAACCGTCTCCATGAACGGTGCATTTCATTTATTACCTCTACATGATTATGTAATATTATAAATTCATGTATATACTGGATATATATGATATATATGTAATCTAAATCATGAATATCATTCTTGAGATAATGGATATTTGACTATGTGAACAACTCTTAAATATAAGAAGTTCACTTTTGACTCAAGTACCAAATATCGACAAAATGACCATTATTAACTTAAATGATTACATAATGTTCATAACATGGTAATAAGTGATATAAAAGGAATAATTAAATTTAAAAAGGTTGTTAAGAAAGTAGAAATTAACTCAAGTTTTTTATTCAGGACATTAAAGAACGATCGAGTCAAGTCGGACCCGAGGTATGGGACTTCGTCTCAATCTCTTTTCATTGAGGCATATTTTGTTTTATACACAACCATATTTTATACGTTGTATAAACTCCTTTTACTTTTACGTTTATCCAAAAGGAATATTTTTTATACGAAGCGTTTTAATAAATGACAAAAGGGAATGTTTTTGTCGTACGTATGCGGCGATAACGACTTCTCTGCCGCTGTGACCATTATTTGAGTTCGGGCTTCCTCTAGAGGCCATAACTTTTTTTAATGAAAAATAAATACCATGTTTTACTTCTCTTTTATTTTGGTATTGAAAATGGTTTTGATAATGTTTTTTTATATCAATGTGTTATTGATATCTTGTTATTGAAATGTGGAAATGTTATGTTTCATTTATGCATGTTTTATGTGATACAATTATGTTATAGTTCTTGGGCAATGTTTATGAAGACGGGTGGTTCCGTGATAATCTAAGGGTAGGTGAGTCCGATATAGCTCTCCAATTCATTGGGTAACACGAAGGGGTTAAACGTTAAGGTTTATCTAAAGAGATTTAGGGAATATATTGTGATGGGTATTCCAAACGTAACCAAGAGGGTTACTCCCTACGTAAGAATGTTATGAATGCCTCAAGTTACCTTTAAGTTTTATGATTTCTAGGTTTTAATCATGATTTGATGAGGAATGTTAAAGTGATTATTTTTGATGAGTAAAGTATGATTTCGTTGATTCTTACGTATACATGTAATCATGTTTCCTTTCCATATTTTTATATCCCTTACTAAGCCTTTTATGATCATCCCAGGTTTTTGAAATGCTTTACACAGGTCAAGGGAAAGGTAAATGATGTGATGATAGTGTCAAGGAAGTGTCAAGAAAGAATCCGTGTTTTATTTTAAATATGTTTTCGTTGATGAGAAAAATGAGTACTATCTTTTATGTAACCACTTTGTTTAAATGTGGAATGTAATGCATGTTTTATGATATAATTATCTAAAACACTAAAACTGAAAAGATCCTCAATGTGAATTATTCATTTAATTAAATATTAAGTAAGGTTTAAGGCTAGGGCGTTATATATAGTGGTGATATATGATCCAAAAACGTATTTTCATGAAGTATAATGGAAGGTATAGATTTAGTTAACTAATCAAAAATAACACAAATGTTATTATTACCTTATAATGTCCGTGGAAATCATAAAATGATACCCATAAGTACAATTACCCATTTAATATCCATCACTGAATGTTTTTTTAAGATATAAAACATTTCAAGTGTTGTCTTATGATCACTATCATGTATTCTTTAAACTTTATTTGATTACTTTTTTCTAGCTATTAATTTGAAGATTTTTTGGGGGAAATATTTAGAAAAACTAATTAAATAGGGAAGTGCAAGGTGGGATAACAATCTTCTCTAACTGTGCACCCCTACACTTCAAAGAATAAAAACATGGATTATATGGACATCCATGTTTGGTTCTTGTATTTTCACAAATGTTTCCCTCTTGGGAGTTACTTTGATCCTCTATAAAAGAGGTGCACTGTTTAGGTACACACCTAGGTGAAAATAGTGCGCCCTTGCCCAGTATACTATGCACTAGAATTATTTATCCTAATTTTTTTTTTGAAACTAGATAAACCTATAACCTCACCCAACTACAACCCCAATCAATCCAATAATATATTTTAATGTTTTGGATCTCTCGAGATGAATTGTATTCCTTCTGGGCCTTTATTCTGCATGATTTGATGCCCAGATTGAATATATTCTTCCCTACCAGTAAGAGGATCATATCCCATTGCTTTCTCATTCAGTTGCCCATCATGTATCATTTTTTTGGTATGATGTAATTCTCTATTTTAATATATATAAATATGTTATATATGAGTCTTGATCTATATAGGTCGATCGTTATCTAAAATTAAGAGATCATTTTTAAACTTGAATTAGTGTTTTATATCTTTATCATGATCTATTTCATTATAATGGTCAACATTGTGGATTTATGTTGATCTGTCGCTAATCAAAAAATTGAGGTAGGTGTTATCATTTTCAAAACTTGTTGTCTTCATATCAATTCCATGACCTTGATTATTGAATTTATAAGGTTCTTTTTGCAATTGGGATTCCTTAATTTGATTTATTAACATGGTGAACTAATTAATAAGGGATTTCAGGAATTGATTGAATAATTGAATTTTTGAAATGGTATAATTAACTGATGAATTAATAATCATGTTATTGAATTGGGAAATAATGAATAATTAATTGTCGAGTTAATTATTAAATTCTTGAATTTACTAATATTGAATCGATAAAAATTAGTTGGTGATTTATTAATTGGATGTTAAAATTTTAGATGATTAATTAATATTTAGATTAATTAGTGGAATTATTATTGTAATCTAATTGTTCAATTAATAATTAATTATATATGATTACTTAATTGGTTAATTATTTAATGGTAAAGATAGGGTAAATATATTGTTAAAATAATTAATGGACATTGACTAATTATGTTATCAATTATTTAATGGATGTTTCTTATGGTTAATTGTGACATGAATAGTAATGTTGATTAATATTGGTTGCCTTGATAATGTAAAAACATTTTACAATGATATATATCTAATAATCTGTTATGTTATGATTTATAATTATGATTAAAAAATTGTGTTCAAGACATGACATTATGCACCCAAAAAATGTTAGTATGATTTTTGAATATAGTGCCTTACTTGACGATCTATTCCATATATATATTATTGATAAATGGGTTTCAGGAAATATATCTATACAACCTCCCATAAAAAATGGTATAATATAGGAACTGATGTTCCAAATTATAATGGGGGGCTATACGAGGCGTTCTATACAAAAAAACATTTTCATTAGACTATGGTTCTGCTTTTATAAAATAAAAAAAAATTACATGGATAACATAATCCCATGAGCAATAATGAAATTTTAATTGAATATGAAACACAATTCATACCAGGTTTGGGCAGAAGAAAGTATTGAGGTTCACATGTCCTCAAAAACTAGGTGGTCTATGTGGTTTAACATTAATTAAATGATAATGCCATAACTATTTATTTATTTATTATAATTATATCTTTACAAAACTGCATAAACATGTTATTAAGTAGATTTATTTTATACCCCATTGGTGGTGGCCTACAATGTTTTACTCACACCATACTCAGACTGCATGATCAGTACAAAAATATATATTATTGTTGCAGGATAGGTTTTAGGAAATGGACCATTGTATAATGGATGAGTTGGGATGAGGGATGGATGGAAGAACCATATGTTGTTCGAGGCTTTATTGGGGGAGTTGTTAGTATATTTAAATTTTATTTTGAATTTATGACACATTATGTGTACATTAGCAGGACATGTTTTCATATTTAGTAACATATTGTATTTCATGGATGGATTATCATGAGATATGTTTATTGATATTGGTAATATTTTTTTCCACTATTGTTTATTAAATTTTTTTTTGGTGTATTAATCTGACAAAAGAGGTTATTTTCTGTCCATGACCAACTTATCAAACCTTTAATGTTGGTGTATTACTCAGGAAAATTAGGTTATTGTCTCCCCATGATCGACTTATCATACCCTAGGTATTGAGCTTGTGAATATTAATTGATACCCATGTAAGTGGGGAAATCCACGAACCTAATGTGGGATTTTTATTTATTTATTTATTTTTGATGTTGTTCTATATAGTTTCACCTAGAGTGATGCAGTTGATGTTATATGTGATATTTATTTCTAAATATAGTTTAAAATTTACTCGTGTCCTAGCATGGAATGATATTTTAGTATATATGAATCACTCTAGGAAAT
This sequence comes from Viscum album, assembly GCA_963277665.1. Taxonomy (NCBI): domain Eukaryota; kingdom Viridiplantae; phylum Streptophyta; class Magnoliopsida; order Santalales; family Viscaceae; genus Viscum; species Viscum album. Next base: position 60,394,481 of record OY728165.1, on the reverse strand, counting down.
CATTATTACTTTTTGACATGAATCATTCTAGGAATTTATTAGAAAATTGGTTTTGTGTAATAATTTAAACATGAATTTTTTCTATTGGCCGGTGAGATTATGTTGAAGGTGGTACCAAATGTGGAATTTTAAAACTGAAAAATGATAAAAAAATGGTATAAAATGGGTCTCTAAATGACAAACATAAAAAATGATATGTTTTGACAAATTTTAACCAGGTCCAAGGGGTAGGATTGTTGAGGATAGTGATAATGCGTTAGTATTGAATTTGTGGTGACTTTTCGTGAAAACACGTGTTGTGGATTGTTGGGTTCCCTCTTATGCGTATGTGATTAAGTTGAAATATGAGTCTTAAGATGTGTATTTATAAATATTGAATTATTCCTCCCTGAAGTAGCATGTTGAGAGGATTGCATTAGGATATGAATGGAGATGCTCCACCAGTAGAAGAAGTTGAGGCACTGATAGTGCTTATTGAGGATGTAGGGGAATAGTTCTGAGAGATCATTTATCACATAATACAATTCATGGAAAGATCCCAATGTGGGGTTGGGAAAATCATGTCTCGTGTGAAGATGGAGTTTCAATTATATCACCTTCTGATGTATACTAGAGATGATGTACCTAAATGATATATGTTTTGGACTGAGTCTACTAATATTATAATTGACCATTTGGAGAATCTTACTGATAATAGAGACAATATAGTCTTATGTGTTGGGTGGTGATAAAATATTACTTGTAGATACATCCATACTCAAGATATAAATAGAGATACTATGGAGTGTGAGGTTTTTACATTGAACTTCTCTGATAATTTTTATCCAGAGAATTTCAAGAAAGAGGGAGTCTTTGAGTTCTATAGATTGACTCAGGGGAACATGTTTGTGATGGTCTATGAAGTACTCTTCATTGATTTTCAGCACATTACTCTATCATTGGAAGCATACGAGTCTAATTCAGTGAAATTATTTAAGGATGGATTTATGTTTGAAATTATGTTCCATGTGAATATCTTTTGGCTGAAGATGTTTTTCGATGTAGAAAATAAATTTCTCATTCTATAGGGGAACATAAAAAAGGTTTAATGTGGATGATAGTTGGTTAATTAAAGTTGATTTAGTGGTACGTATTCCAAGAGAAGGAAGTTCCATTACAAGAACAGTATCCATATTAGTGGGAAGTAGAATGACTTGTTTTGGGTATCATTTAATCATTATCTTACCGAAGTGATTTTCCACTAGTGCGTTATGTTTCTACCCATTCATTAAAATATTCATCAACCACCGATAGAGTTTGCATATTGAGGAAATATGGGATATATAAAAATATTATACATAAACCTGATAAATACATTATTTAACAGAGGAGCTGGACAGAACCGAAGTGTAGGAAGAGGGTCTTCTTCCCCAAATTAGTTTGGAATCTATAGTTCCACTTGACATTGTAGTTGAGATAGTGGATATGGTTCTTCTGAAAAAGATCACACATATCAGTAGAGTGGTGTAGCTAAGCATATTAATAATATGTAATAGGGAATAGGGGAAGTAAAGTCACATGTTATTCTCCATACACTTGTGGAAAAAAACTCTGGACCATCGATAATGAGTGGTATTATTCTTGTAGATTCATTACTAGGTACTTTCTTATTTGATTATGGTTCCTCCCATTCAATTATAATAGAAAAAAATGTAAATGGTTTGATCCCAACAGTGTGGTTTGTGAGAAGTACAATGAATCTAGAAAAAAAATTCAGAGTATGGTCTAGATAAATCTATTTTCTGCAAGGGATATTCTCTTGGGATCAAGTAGTATCATCTTCAATAGTATTTAAATATTATTGATATGTTAGTATTTGACCTAATTATAGGTATTTACTTGCTAGACTCACATTGAGCCCATATGGGTCGATACTAAATGATATTGACCTTTACATCTCCAAATGGTGCAAAATATATTCACCATTGATATTGGAATATCAAGGAGAGTTCACAGCCTAGGTTTCTAGACACATTTTGGATGATAGAGAAATGAAACATCATGTCTTTCCACATGTAGTTGACATATTTCTAGTTGACATTACTATTGACTTCTTAGGGTTTCCACCTAATATAAATGTGGAATTTACCATTTTTTCATCCTTAGGGAAGATCCAGCTTCAATTATACAATACAAAATAGAACCTAAAAATCTCTAAAAACTCAATATTTTTCTAGAGGATATCGAAGATAAGGGATTTGTCCATCTGATTCTGTCACCATAGTGTTCATTTATTTAATTTTTTATAAATGATGATTGGTGTTTATGCTTCTTTGTTGAATACTAGGTGTTGAACATGATGACTATGAAGAACTCGGTTCCTCTTCCATGTATTGATGATCTTTTTGACTAGTTGAGAGTAGTTCTTTTTTCTAAATGATTGACTTGTGTTTTGGGTATCATCAACCGAGTGTTCATAATTCTGATATAACTAATAATATTATCAGAAAAATGTATGGCCTATAAGAGTTCATCATAACAACATTTTTGATGAATAATGCATCAATATTTTTTATGTACATGATGAATAAAATGTTCCATCCATACCTGAATCATTTTGTGGTGGTTTATTTGGACGAAATCTTAGTGTACACCAAGACTCATTACTATCAGGAAAAAAACATGACACTGTCTTGAGTACACTGAGAGAACATCATCCATACAAAAATCTATCAATGTGGCAGTATTGGTTCAATTAGGAATAATTATTTAGTCACATCATCTCAAATGGTGGTGATTCAATAGATCTGAAGATGGTTCAGGTAGAATATTCTTAGCAGCATCCCATTAATGTGTTCAAAATCTGATGATTTTGTGGATTAGTTGAATATTAAATGTGGATAATCCAAGACATTTCCTATATGACAGCACCACGTTCGATCTTGAAAAAAGTGGATAATGTTTGAATGGATGGAATATTGTTAGGATTCATTCTAGTAGCTAATTATCCACTTGAAAATGGTACAAATATTTATCCTACCTAGTATAAGAGTTGAGTACATGGTGTGTTGAGATGCTTCTAGGATTTGAGTTGGAGCTATGTTAATATATGAAGATCGTATAATGGTGTATGGGCCTCGAGAGTTGACGCCTCCTAAATAGAACTACCCATCACATGACCTTCAGTAGTATAAAGTGTTTTTTAAATTAAATTATTCACAGTACTATCTTTTAGGTTAATTGCTTAGGTGTGTAGTGATCACAATAGATTAAAATGTATCTTTTCACAGACACCTAAATCTATAGTAGTGCAGGTGGGTTGTGTATGTTTATTCATTCAATTCGAAGCTAGAATATTCAAAAAAAAATGGGGAATAGTGTTGTTGATGCTTTGATCAAGAAAAAATAGACTCAAGAAGTTAAGGAGTGTATTGCTGAGTGGATTTGGAGGACTCTAATAGATGAAATTCATGTGGTGGTTCATGAGGTAAGGGAGTAGATGAATCTCATGTCAGATTCAGTGGAATCTAATCATTCTTGTCAAATTATAGACAAATGGAATAAATGTCTAGATTTATTTTCCTTTAGTAAAATCAATGAATGTGGGGAGTGACATTCTGATTTGGGCATAGATAAATATCATATTTTCAATTAGGTTGTTGTTCCTATGAGCATGTAATGGGAGGTTCTGTGTGAATTTCATGTCACAATGTGGGAGGTACAACCCAACATTGCTAGTATATAGTACGAACTCTGAAGAGTGATTTTTAGTTGGCCATGGAAAAGGAAATATAAGGGTACATGAAATATTTCATTACCTATCAGTATGAGAAGGGTCATCATCAACAACCTCGTGGTTTACTATAGATTTTTCCCATTCAGGAATGGATTTGGGATGAAATGTGTATAGACATATGGTGGGTCTCCTTAGGAATCTATATAATAATGATTTTATTTTGGAGATTTTGGAGCTATTGTGATTTTATCTCATTTCATTAGTATATTTGAATCATTCTCTGAAAAAAAGCTTGAATTTTTGTTTGTACATGTTATAGTCTATCTACATGGGTAGCCATTAAATATTGTATTGAACCCCAATTTTCATTTTACATTTCACATATTGTAGTTCTTATAGAATATTCATGGTATGTGTGATTTTTGGACTATGAATTTATACCCATAGACAGATGGGAAATCTGAGCATACTATAACGGTGCATGAGGATATGATGCTAGGGTGTGTTCCATAGTTCGGTGGATCTTGGTAAAAGAAAATTTCTTAATTGTAGAATTCTTATAACAACCGTAATCAAGAAAAAAATAGATGAAACCAGGTGACAAACATTATAATAGGTCATATTTCTTGCCTCTATGCTGGATGTAAGAAGGTGAGTCTAAGCTATTCAGAGCGAGTCTCATGAAGTAGATATAAAAGCATGTTCTGTTGATTCAAAAACATATGGATATGGATCATAGTGGAAGGAATTTGTATGATGACAGATGTTGATGAACCCTAGAGTATAAATAGTGTAATCATATATTTCATTAGGTGTCACATACATTGGGTAACAGTAGGGTATCGAGAAATGATATCTTGGTTCCAACACTTTTTGAATTTTTGAGGTTGTGGAGAGAATTGATCTAGTGGAATACCTATTGGCTTTTCCAAATAAATATCATGTTAAGCATGATGCATTATATTTATCCCATCAATTGTACTATATACACAACACTTATCATGTGATCGATTTTAATGAGGTTGAACTTAAGATTGATGCATCCTTTGAGGATAATCTGATACATGTGATGGATGGTAGTGAGAATGTGTTTTGGGGAAAGAACATGTTGATGTATCTTGTATTATGGAAAAATGATTATATGTTGGATGAAACATGTTAATCGGAATAATATTTTATGGATTAATGGGCTAAACTTTTTCTCTTAGAATCATAGAGATATATGGGAGTGCATCATGATGACAAGTTGTTATAAGCTACGGATATTCAAAGATCTTAACCATTTCTGGAGATTTCACAGGCTCATTTATATTAATTATTTTAAATTTTTCTGATTAAACATTGTTTTGGATTTTACATGAAGAGTTTTTGGTTGCAAATTGGGGAAAAAATAAATAAATAGGGATCTGAATGGCTGGTTCAGATTTTTTCCAAACTGTGCAGCCTAACCACGAAAACCATACAACCCTAGATAGTGGGGACATGCATGCTTGGTGCATTGTTTTTCAAACCATATTTCCTCTTAAAAGTATCCATAGACCCTTATAAAATTATTATTGTGGATTGAGAATATGGTTAGGGGAAACATTGTGCCCATTCCCAGCAAACCATGTGTAGTACATAAATTACTATGAAAATTGGATTTTAAAATTCTTGAATCCCCGAAACTCAACCCATTTGACCACCATTTGACTCTGGGTTATATTTGATAATTTTTGCGATCTCTAGATGAATTAAAAGACTTCACAGCCTCCATTAATCATGACTCAAATCTCGAAATGAATATATGCGTCCCTACTTGTAATTGGGTCTTATACTATTATTTTCTAATTCATCATCCCTGTTTTGCTTTTTATTTTGGTTGGAATTTATTCCATTTTTTCTATATCTATATATTGATGTGATGAATCGAAATATACAATTGTAGATCTAGACATTGAATTAATATATCATTTTTTTGATTAATCTTCATTTAGGGATTTATATATTGATCTCAATCTATGTTGTTGCACAATATATTTTTTTTGGATTTCCATTGGGCAGTTGCTCCTAAATTAATTGAGGTAATTGGTATATTATTCAAATACATTATACTTGATATCAAATACTTGCATTTTATTTTTGAATTGAAATGGTATCTTTAAAAATTATAATTCATGAATTTCATTAATTAATATGTTCGATTAATGAATTCAGGATTACTGGATTTGATTGAATAATGGAAAATTTCACTTTGGATAAGGATTTTATGAATTATTATCAATGTATAGAAATATGGAATTGTGAATAATTAATTATTGATTTCATTATTAAATTATTAAATTTTTTAATTATCAACTGATAATAATTAATTGGTGAATTAATTATTAGATGACTAGATTGAGAGAGGATTATTAAATTCTTAAATTAATTGAGAGACTTTTTCTGATTAATAAATTGGTCAATTAATTAATGAAATGTATATGATTAATTAATTTCTGAATTAATTAATTGGATAAATATGGTTAATTAATTTTTTATTAATTAATGGACTTTGATTAATTAATTTACTAATTAATTAGCAAATTTTTTTGTTTTTAATTTTGATAGGACAATTATTATCAAGGTATATATATGTGTGTGTGTGTGTGTGTTTGAACAATGTGAAGATAGAAATGATGTTCTAATATAATAAAATTTATGTATAGTTGATAAATTGAGTGCAAAACATGTTGTTCTATGACAATGATATATATGCAGGAATGATAAATGGGGTGATAAACATTGAAATCTACACCCATGAATTTTATATGGATTGAGATAGAGATAGATGCTCCAAAAACACACTGGGTGCTTGACATGGAATTCTAAACCCTTTACCTTTGCATTGGTCTATGGTTTCACACTATCAAAAAATAGCATATTAGTGGCGGTTTTTAGAGGAGGTTATGAACAACCCCCTCTAAATTCATTTTATAAGGGGTTATACACGACCCCACAAATAATCTAATTGATATGTGGTTCAAAACCTCCTGTAAATGTTCTAAACTATTTTTTTAGTCTTTGATTTGATTTTACAGGCAGTTATTTTGAAACTGCCACTAATTTATGATTTAATAGCACTATATATTCCATTTGATTTTAGAGGATGTATATTTATAAAAATTTGTTTCAATATTAATATATATATATATAATTGATTTTCTAAATGATAAATTAGGGGTTCACAACAACCTCTAATGTAATATCTTGGAGGGAGTTCATCAACTACTGCAAATCCCTTAGATTATAGGGGTTTTGAACCCCTTTTAATTTAATAAATTAGACGGAGTTTGAAGCTCCTAAAATTGATGAAATTGGAGGGTAGTTTAAAATAATTCTAAATAATAAAATTAGAGGGGGTCTTGAACCAAATCTAATTAAATATATTTCATGTGGTCATGAATCGCCTCAAATCCCTTTATCTAGAAGAGCGTCTAAACCCATTCTATTATTTATTTATTTATTTTAAAATTTATCTAATATACATTCAAATTTAATAATATACGTGTGTTTTCACAAACACACACACACACACACATATATATATTAATATATATTTGTGTGTATTTAAATACATTATAAATATATATAAGGACATTGTATAAATACATTTAATAAATACTTATACATATACACATAAATGTATTCATATATAAATATTGTTATATATAATATAAATGTAATTATAAGTAAATGTATTCAAATTTATAAAATTTATAAATGGTTTTATAAAGACTATAAATATATATTATTATTTATATTATACATATATTATATTTTATATATTTTTACTGTATATTTTTGTATAAATACATTAATATTATATTAGGTATACAAATATATTTTATAAACCCAACATTAAATGTATATAAATATATATATATATATTATATAATAATATTATATATTATATTATAAATATTTAATTTTTAAAAAATCATATATAGTATATAATTATTTTAAATATATTGTACTATAAAATATTAATTATAAATTAATATAATATATATATATATATTTAATTATATTATATATTTTCAATTATAGAAAATAATATAGTTTTGTGTGTGTATTATATGATAGAATATAAATTTATATATTCATATACATAAATATATAATATAGATGTATTTAATATAGTATATATATAAAATAAATCATAAAATTTATAAATGTATAGTATTTATAAACCCAACAAAAATTGTTTATAGTTAAAAAAAGATATAATGAAAATTTAAAAAATGAATAATACTATGGTAACACAGGCGTACATGTATACCAATTTATAAAAATTTTTGTATAAATACACTAGCTGTAGTTATATTATATCTATAAATATTATATAAATACGTATATACAAATGGAAAAAAACATAAATGTATTTTAATATATGGGTTTTAATATATATTTATATGTATAAATATAATTATATATATGTTAGAAAAATATGTTTATTTATTATCTATTATTAATATATCTAATATTATATATATATATATAATATAGACAACTATATAGATCATATATTATAAAAGAATACAAAATACCTAATATAAAAATATGTAATATATGTAATTATTATATAAAAAATGTCAAATATAATTATCTACGTCTATGTACATATTTATTCAAGTAATAAATATTTTAATCCTTTTCTGAAAATATATAAATAAATAAATTTCAAAATAATATAACAATTTTTTTCACATAGTGGTTTGTGTGGGTTCTGTATATTCTAGGTGTTGGTGGTTCGAACCCCAATGTTGTACATTTTATAGATGCAGATGGTGGGGGAACGAAATATATAAGTGTTGGACTAGACCATTATGGTTGGGAATTGGTGCTCTATGGGACCTAGCTGGATAGAAAGTTATACTCGAGGGGGCCTGGAGGGAAAAGGGGAGTGTGGAGGGACCGAGACCAGAATAGGAGGGTTGGTAATGGAACAAGATTAAAGTGGGGTACATATCAGGGACAAGAGAGAGGTTTTGGCCTAGTGGGAAAGGGGGTGCATGAATGGATCATGAGATAGGTTGTTGGTGTAAATTTAAAAAAAACTAATTAGAGGCATCGTTCATAGCCCCATGTAATATGAATATATTATATGGGGTTAAAAAACCCCTCTAAGTTATCCTTAAATCGAGGTGGTTCCAAAAAACGACACTAATTAAAATCATTTTATATAGATGGTGACAAATTAAAAAATACCTTTATTCTAGTAAATATTTTAGAGGTGGTTAAATCCCCATCTAATATGTGATTCTATAATTAAATTAAATGGGATTTGATGCTTTCAATATTACTTCCTCTAATTTTCCAATTACATTACCAGTGGTTCTTCAAATCCTCATCTAAAAACAGTAGGAGGTAACATTACTGGAAGTTCCTCATAATCACTCCTAATATGTTTTGAGGTTGTTATAACCCCTTCTCATCTATAAAATAACCCCTATAATTAGGTCAATTTTCTAATTCCACATGTCCGTATTAGTGAAATTGAAGTGGCATGGATAATGTAATACCATGTGCTATAATGAATTGTAAACAAAATATGTATCATGGTTTAAACCCAGTGTGGTCCGATGTCGGTATTGAGGTATGTGTCACGACCCGCCGTCGGGGCCCATGCCGTGACTACCCCAAGCCCGCCTTCCATAGGCCAGGGGCTGGCGACTAGCACCAAGGCGTAAATCCCAACAAAAAGGGAAGGCATTGCCTTTGAAAAGTAAACAAGAACCACAGAGTATGCAAGCGGAAAAGTAAACACTAAGTAAAAACTGTACTAGCTGTGCTGAAAGTAAAAGGGGTCGGAAATACAAGCCCAATAGTAAAGTACAACTGAAAGGAAAAACATCAACTGAAAAGGAAAACTGTAGCATCGAGCCGTCCTCTGGAAATCCCACCTGATGGGTGTGTACAGATAGCCTCCACTACTCCACGGGTCCACCTGACCGCTCCGAGTACGTCCCGCTCAGTGGTCCACCTCCAGGTACCGTCCTGCTCCACCCGCCTCCACCACGATCAGCGTTGTCCGTCGTCTGCAAGCAACACAACGTAGTGCGGGCAAAGCCCGTGCAGGGGTGAGTATAAGCTACTCAGTAGGGACCCCCAGACCCCCGAAGGTCTCCCGAAATCCACAAAGGATAATCCACAAAAGAAGGATACAATCACGAAGTAATATCTGACATGGCTTAGGTATATTCCCATACATATACCTAAGTCATCAATTCCGGTTCGGCTCCAACGTCCGAGCCCAAGCACAACCCAGTCCACACAGAAAAGCAAAACGTACACCCACACAGGATAGCTCAACACAATCCACAAAGGAGAGTAAACAGTAAATCCACACAGGATAGCTCATCATAATCCACAAAGGAGAGTAAACAGTAAATCCACACAGGATAGATCAACACAATCCACAATGGAGAGTAACGCAAGATTCATCTCACACAGGTATACTTTTTCGGATGACGATAAAGATGATCACTGATCCATCTAAGTCGTCGGACCCACGAAGGTTCGATAGATAACTAACCCCTACAATGACCCACACAGGATCGGGCCCACACAGGACATGTAGGCGCTGGCTCACACAGAACCGTTGAGCGCGAACCCACACAGGATTGGACCCACACAGGACCGGGCCCACACAGGACCGGGCCCACACAGGACCTGTAGCACTGATCCACGGAGGATCGCTGAGTGCAGTAGTCATCGCAGTCCACTGAGGATCTCTGCACAGTCGTCGCCGCAGTCCACTGAGGATCTCTGCACGGTCGTCGTCGGATTCCACATAGGATCTCTGCACAGTTGTTGCTGCAGTCCACTGAGGATCTCTGCACGGTCGTCGCTATCGAAGTAGCAGTCACAGCCACCACTAGGGTTCCTGCACACAGCATGCTCATTCGGGAGGGTCCGCTCCACGAGCCGACAGGCTGATACATCAACTGTCACAAAGACCGAAGTTGATGTATCCCAATGTTCCGTATCGCCAACAGGAACTCAACGTCGCAGACAGCGGGTCAATCGGACGCTCGGTCTGAGAGTTATTGGCTTTTTCGTCCCAGGGGCCCGGTTGGTTTTTAAGACAAAACCAACATGCCCGTACTCCACCTGCGTCCAAACCTCCGGCGGAGTATGCCAAAAGATCCGTCTCACTTAGAGGAATTAAACGAAACAGACGGCGCATCAATCGGACGCCCGGTCTGTTAGTTATTGGCCTTTCCGTCTCACACCCACCCTGGGAAACATTCCAGGAGGTCACCCATCCTGATCACTGTTCTAGGCCAAGCACGCTTAACTACAAAGTTTTAACTACGTAGGCTCCCGAAAAGGAAGGTGCACCTTTAGTATAGTATACCTAAATGACCGTCTCGATCCAAGGATCGTGTTGCCGCTGACGGCACGTCGTTCGGAGGCCCGTAGCTCAAGTTACGGGCATTTGAACGAAAACCGTCCCAAGACGGGGGTCTGGGCCCGGGCCGACCCGGCCCGACCCCCCCGGGAGTCGGCCCGACCCGGTTCGGCCGAGCGGCCGAACGGCCTGGCGCCTCGGGGCGCTGCCCCCGCGGCCTGGTGGTGTCGCGGCCCCTCGCGTGGGGTCGCGCTGAGTCGGGACGCGGCTTCAGCCGCGTCCGAGGGCACCGGACCCGCGCGGCTGCGGGTCGCGGGTGCCGCCGCCACCGCGCTGAGTCGCGGCGGCCTGTTCGGCAGCGCGCCGGGGCATCGGCGCTCCCGGCTGCCGGCACCGCCGGCGAGTTCCACGGGCCACCGGAATCATTCCGGTGGTCCAATTCTCTTCCCGTCTGCGCCATTGCTCCTCCCGGAACTCGTTCTTCACTGCGGAATCGTCAAACATCCGTTGCGGCTCGTTCCGTCATCGCCCGTCAAATCCGCACAAAACGAAGAACGGCAGAGGGTCGTCGGTCCATGTTCGTTTGGCCCGCACCCTCCACGTTAGATATAAACAAACGAGAGAATTTTGTTCAACACATGAACCGAAAATTTTAAATAAATAAAAATTGTTCGTTTGAAACTGGTTCTTTAACTTTTTAAAGAAACACTTACGGGAATAATTAAAAATGGGGTAATTTCCATAATAAATCCCTACCTCGTTGATCGTCGCGCGCGGGCGTTCTTCGCAGAAAAGCTCGTCGCGGAAGAGGGGGATCGTCGCGTCGTCGCGGGAAGGCGTCGCGTCCTCGCGGAATCCGGCGTTGAGTCGGCGAACTCAACGCACCATGAAACAGCAGATTTAATTTAATTAATTAAATCCGTGTTTTTGGTTAAGAACCACGATGGAGATAAAAAGGAAGATTCGAGACTCTTACCTCAAGCAGCCGATCGAAGATCCATCGCGGAGGAAGAGACGTCGCAGAAGAACGTTTTCGGCGTTGTGGATCACGACGTCGCGTTGTCGATTTCCGGGTTCGGCGTTCTTCGGGGTTCTTCGCGTTCTTCACGTTCTTCGGCGTTCTTCGCGTTCTTCGCGAAGGAGGAAGAAGAAACAAGGATTCTGTCCCAATAAGTAATCCTCCAAAAGATTTTGGTTGGTCTTATTTTATTAATATGCCAACACACGAAAACAGGTTAAGAAACGATTGAATTAATTCATTGAATTAATTCAACGAAAGAAATATCCCATTTAATTCACGAAATAAACCGCCCAATTAAATGGTCTGTTAAGATTTTAAGAAACGTGTCAGTTGACTCTCATTAAGATGGGTTTTCGCGGGTGCATTTCTTAGCGGAAAGAAACGGCGGGGCTCGTGCGGGCCCCACATCACAAACATCCTACCAAGGGGGTAGGATATTTATGGATAGAATCCTATCTGGTTCAACTCAGTTCAAGCCGTCAATAAGTGGCTTCAAGTGGCTTCCAAGTGGCTTAAGTGAAATAAAATAAAGTTGTCACACAATTATTATATTTCTTAACTTTAAGCCCGAAAATTAAAAACCTCACCCGAGCAAACGCAACTCCGGAAGAGGCGTTTCTAAGCTAATACCGGCGCTGCGATTTCATCGGTGCCCTCATAATTCGATTCCGGGCACTGGTTCAAAAGTTAGAAAAACCCGCTCGTCCGTTCACTGAACGTACCCGAGCCAAACTTCGGAAAATGATTCCGGGCACACCGGGCCTCGGAATCAGGTGCCGTCAGAAACTGCGCTCTTGTAAAATTCCAAAGAAAATTAAGAAAAAAAATTCCTTGAAATTTACGGGTCTTTACATTAATCCCAACCCAGGACTTTACGTCCCCGTAACGATACATCATAAACTAGGGAAACAAATGTGGGTACTGAGCCTCCCGCTCCCAAGTGCTCTCCTGGAGGTTCACATGATGCCATATGATGTGCACAAGAGGAATCGATCTCCCACGTAGGACCCGCTCCTGTCGATCCTCTATCTCCACTAGGACCTCCGCAAAAGTCGCCCCATCATCCACGTCTAGCTCCCCATAGTCAATGATGTGCGTCGGGTCGTGCACGTATCTCCTCAGCTGGGATAAGTGGAAGACGTCATGCACCCGGTGCAACTGAGGTGGCAAAGCCAGGCGATAAGCCACCCCGCCAATTCTGCTGAGGACATGAAAAGGCCCGATGAAGCATGGAGACAACTTGCTACCCCGACCAAATCTCCGCAACCCACGTCGAGGTGAGACATGCAAGAAGACGTGGTCGCCATCCTCAAACTCTAGTGGCCTCCACCTCCTATCAGCATATGACTTCTGTTGGCTCTGTTCTATCCTCATCCGCTCCTGGATGACCTGGACCTTCCCTATCGTGGCCCGGACCATCTCTGGTCTCACAAGTGCTGACTCTCCAGGGTCTTTCCAGCACAAAGGAGATCTGCAAGGCCTGCCGTACAACGCCTCGTATGGTGCCATCCCGATGGTGGAGTGGTAGCTGTTGTTGTACGCAAACTCCACCAAGGGTAGGTGGTCATCCCAGCTGCGACCAGAGTCAAGGACACATGCACGGACCAAGTCTTCGAGAGTCTGAATGGTCCTCTCCGTCTGACCATCCATCTGAGGGTGAAAGGCGGTGCTCAGACGTAGCCGCGTCCCGAACGTCTCATGTAACCCATTCCAAAGCCGGGAAGTAAAACGAGCGCCCCGATCGGAGACGATAGTCGATGGCACACCGTGAAGCCGTACAATATCCTAGACGTAGAGACGCCCCAATATCTCCATTGAGCCCTGCTCTCGAATGGGTAAGAACTGTGCCGACTTGGTGAGTCGGTCAACAATCACCCAAATGGAGTCGTGACCTCTGGAAGTGCGTGGAAGTCCAGTCACGAAGTCCATAGATATGCCATCCCACATCCACTCCGGGACCTCCAAGGGTTGTACCAAGCCTGCTGGTACCTGATGTTCTACCTTCACCTGCTGGCAGGTGAGGCACCGCGAAACAAACTCTGCCACAGCCTTCTTCATGCCCGGCCACCAGTGCTGACGTCTGAGATCCTGGTACATCTTCGCCACTCCAGGATGTACCGCCAAAGAAGAAGTGTGGAACTCTATCAGCACCTCCTATCGTAAAGCGACTGGTACCATGGTACGTCCTATGAAAAGGACATCATGCTCTTCTCCAAGGGAGAAACCATCAGGTGCCTGTCCCAAGGATATCTGTGCACGCCGTGTCTCACAGTCAGCGTCCCCACGCTGTGCCTCTTTGACCCGCTGTAGAAGTGGAGGAGAGACTGTGAGTGACTGAAGGAAGGCTGCCCCATCTCTATCCATGAAGGATATCTGCAAGGCGGCTAGCTGCTCTGTCGCCTCCTCAAGTAGCTGGATGACCAACCTCCTTCTGAGGGCATCAGCTACCACGTTCCCCTTCCCAGGAGTATAGACTATCTCAAAGTCATAGTACTGGAGGAACTCGAGACATCGCCGCTGTCTCAGGTTCAGGTCCTTCTGAGAGAAGATGTACCTGAGACACTGGTGGTCAGAAAAGACTGTAAAGTGTTCTCCCATCAGATAGTGCCTCTATGTCTTCAGGGCGAAGACCCCTCCTGCCAACTCCAAGTCATGGGTAGCGTATTTCTGCTCATGCGGCCTCAACTGACGTGATTTGTAGGCAATCAAGGCCCGCTCCTACATCAGGACACACCCGAGTCCGGTCCCTGATGCATCGCAGTAGACTACGTATCCAACACCCTCCTCAGGCAACCTCAAGATAGGTGTGCTGGTCAACCTCTGCCTCAGCTCCTGGAATCTCTGCTGACATCTGTCTGACCACACGATGGGTTTCCCCTTCTTCGTCAACGCTGAGAGTGGGGCCGCAACTCTGGAAAAGTCTGGCACAAATCTTCGATAGTATTCGGCTAGGCCCAAGAAACTTCGCACCTCTGTCACGCTCTTGGGTGGCTCCCAAGCTAGCACTGCCTCGATCTTCGTGGGATCCACTGCAACTCCCGCCTCAGAAATGAAGTGCCCCAAGAAGTGGACCTCACGTAACCAGAACTAACACTTCGAGAGCTTGCCATAAAGCTGGTGATCTCGGAGTGTGTCTAGTACAACACGCAAGTGGTAGGTGTGCTCCTCATCCGTGGTCGAGTACACCAAGATGTCGTCGATGAAGACTATGAAAAATCGATCGAGGCATGGCTGGAAGATCCTGTTCATGAGGCTCATGAACATTGCTGGAGCGTTGGTCACGCCGAAAGGCATAACCAAGAACTCATAGTGGCCATACCGACACCTGAAGGCCGTCTTCTGCACATCCTCGTCTCGAACTCTGAGCTGGTGATAGCCTGACCTGAGGTCTATCTTCGAGAACCACCTTGCTCCCTTGAGCTGATCGAAGAGGTCATCAATCCTGCGTAGCGGATACATGTTCCTCGATGTCACCTGGTTCAGGCGACGATAATAAACACACAGTCGCAATCACCCGTCCGCCTTCTTGGCGAACAATATCGGGGAAGCCTAGGGTGAAACACTGGGTCGGATAAACCCCTTGCCCTGCAAGTCCTCCAACTGTACCCGCAGCTCTCGAACCTCAGCGGGAGCCATCCGATATGATGGAGTGGATATCGGGGCTGTCCCGGGGTACAAGTCAATATAAAATTCTACCTCACTACGAGGAGGTAGTCCTGGAATGTCGTCGGGAAAGGCATCCGCATACTGATCCACCACTACAGGAAAAATGGGACTCCACATGTCAACTACTCCCAGGATGAGGCTAGACAACTGATGAGTGATGGGATGACCTCTCCTCTGCGTGAGTCCATCCTGTGCTGCTAAGGCTCCCTTCTCGCCGGTGATGGTGAACCTGCTCCCGTCGGTGCGCACACATCGCACCTTGTTCCTAATGCAGTCAATCTGAGCATGGACCGTAGATAACCAATCCATGCCCAAGATGACGTCGTAAGGCCTCGACGCCGGTACAAGAAGATCTCAGCCGAAGCTCTCGCCTCCTAAAGTATTCTCACACTGCCGGCACCAGTGCGTAATCGTCGAGTCTGCTCCCGTAGGAGTCTCTAGCCGTAAGGATCGAGCCAACGGCTCCGTCGGAATCTCCGAGCTCCGAACAAGGGCAGTGGCTATGAAAGAGTGACTCGCTCCTGTGTCTATCAGAACTGCAGCAAGGGTGGAATAGACACAGATCGTACCTCGAATCATCACTGGCGCGCCGTGGTCGTAGGCCTCTGCTGCCTGGAGCTGCGCCTGTCTCTGCCCGCGAGCTCCCTGGGGTCGGGGCGGGCCTCCTGGTGGTGGTGGTGGCAGAGCCTCAAACCGTCACCCACCACCTGCTGCTCGGCCAGCTCCTCTGCCTCGTCGGCCTCCTCCCTGCGGACCGCCACGGTCGACCCTCTGCCTCTTCCTGGGTGGCCCCTCCACCGTCTGCTGCCCCTCGGTACGGCAGGTCGGGTAGTCACGAGCCATGTGGCCCTGCCCGTCGCACTCGTAGCACTGCCTACCTCTCGGAAGACTGGCTCCATGCTGAGTGCCCTGCACTGCTGAGCCAGTGTCCCGAGGTCATCTCCCGGAAGGTCTGGTCCTCCTGGAACCCTGAGTCATCCGTCAGCTACCTGCTGCCGAAGACTCCGCTATCTGCCGCTCTGCGGTAGGTCTTGCTGTGGACTCAGCCAGGAAGCTCTCGATCAGAAGGGCTCGCTCTAGCACTCCTTCCTGGATCGGGATGCTGAGCGAGATTAGCGATGCCCGGATCTCGTGTCTCAATCCCTGCTCGAAGGTCCGGGCCCGGAAGAACGGGTCCCGTACCATGTCTGCCGAGTAGCGAGAAAGATCGGTGAACCTCGCCGCGTACTGAGCGACCGTCAAGCTGCCATACCGTAGGTGAAGAAGCACCTGGATGTGCACCGCACGGAGGGTGGCCGGGACGAACTCTGAGTGGAAGAGGCTCTTGAAGTCCGTCTAGATGAGGGAGGCCTCATCGTGTACCTGGAGCATCAGGCTCCACTATCGCCCTGCTGCTGCGTGCAGTAGGCTCGCCGCGAGGATCTCCATGAGGTCTGCTGGTGTCCTCACTAGCCTGAAAACTCAGAAGACCGCCTCCAGCCAGTCCTCGGCTGCCTGGGGGTCCGACTCCCCACGGAACCTGGGTGGTCGCTGGCGCTGGAACTCGTGCAGATCTCCGAGGCGTCGTGCGTCGTCAGCTGCCATTGCTGGAAGCATCGGGGGCTCGGCGGGTAACGGTACCACCGGTGCCTCTGCTGTCAACGGGCCTTGTACCGAGGCCTCGTCGCTCGGCGGTCTGTCATCGCGCTCTACTCTAGGAACCCTAGCTAGCTGCTGTCGTCGTGCCATCCTGAAAAGGAAACAAGTGCGCCACGTTCAGAACAGTATAATTGGTGAGCTGACACAATTAATCACAGAGAAAACTTGAAACACACATGCAATCAGTGTTTTCGTGCATTAAGTTGGAAATCAGAAGTCAGGGTCCTGGTGTATGGATACGTCGGCCGCCGCACCAACACTGGACTCCCTGGACTGATAACCACACTCAATACGCTAAACACTATTACTTCACATAGAAGAAAGATCAGAGTCTGCGGTAGAACCGACCACCTCTGATACCAATTTGTCACGACCCGCCCTCGGGGCCCGTGCCGTGATGACCCCAAGCCCGCCTTCCATAGGCCAGGGGATCGAGACTAGCACCAAGGCGTAAATCCCAACAAAAAGGGAAGGCATTGCCTTTGAAAAGTAAACAAGCACCACAAAGTAAGCAAGCGGAAAAGTAAACACTAAGTATAAACTGTACTAGCTGTGCTGAAAGTAAAAGGGGCCGGAAATACAAGCCCAACAGTAAATTACAACTGAAAGGAAAAAACGGCAACTGAAAGGGAAAACTGTATCGTCAAGCCATCCTCTGGAAATCCCACCTGAAGGGTGGGTACAGATAGCCTCCACTGCTCCTCGGGTCCACCTGACCGCTCCGTGTACGTCCCGCTCAGTGGTCCACCTCCAGGTACCGTCCTGCTCCACACGCCTCCACCACGATCAGCGTTGTCCGTCATCTGCAACCAACACAACGTAGTGCGGGCAAAGCCCGTGCAGGGGTGAGTATAAGCTACTCAGTAGGGACCCCGAGACACCCTAAGGTCTCCTGAAATCCTCAAAGGATAATCCAAAAAGGAAGGATACAATCACGATGTAATATTTGACACGACTTAGTTATATGCCCATACATATACCTAAGTCATCAATTCTCGTTCGACTCCAACGTCCGAGCCCAAGCACAACCCAGTCCACACAGGAAAGAAAAACGTACACCCACACAGGATAGCTGAACACAATCCACAAAGGAGAGTAAACAGTAAATCCACACAGGATAGCTCAACACAATCCACAAAGGAGAGTACCGCAAGATTCAGCTCACACAGGTATACTTTTTCGGATGACGATAAAGATGATCGCTGATCCATCTATGTCATCGGACCCACGAAGGATCAATAGATAACTAACCCCCGCAATGACCCACACAGGATCGGGCCCACACAGGACCTGTAGGCGCTGGCTCACACAGAACCACTGATCGCGGACCCACACAGGATCGGACCCACACAGGATCGGGCCAACACAGGACCGAGCCCACACATGACCTATAGCACTGATCCACGGAGGATCGCTGAATGTAGTAGTCGTCGCAGTCCACTGAGGATCTCTGCACAGCCGTCGCCGCAGCCCACTGAGGATCTCTGCACGGTCGTCGTCGGAGTCCACGGAGGACCTCTGCACAGTCGTCGCTGCAGTCCACTGAGGATCTCGGCACGGTCGTCGCTGTCGAAGTAGCAGTCGCAGCCAGCACTAGGGTTCCCGCACACAGCAAGCTCGTTCGGGAGGGTCTGCTCCACGAGCCGAGAGGCTGATACATCAACTGTAACAAAGACCGAAGTTGATGTATCCAAAAGTTCCTTATCTCCAACAGGAACTCAACGTCGCAGACGGCGCGTCAATCGGACGCCCGGTCTGAGAGTTATTGGCTTTTTCGTCCTAGGGGCCGGTTGGTTTTTAAGACAAAACCAACTCGATCGTACTCCACCTGCGTCCAAACCTCGGGCGGAGTATGCCAAAAGATCCGTCTCACATATAGGAATTCAACGAAACAGACATCACGTCAATCGGACGCCCGGTCTGTTAGTTATTGGCATTTCCGTCTCACACCCACCCTGGGAAACTTCCCAGGAGGTCACCCATCCTGATCACTGCTCTAGGCCAAGCACGCTTAACTACGGACTTTTAACTACATAGGCTCCCGAAAAGGAAGGTTCACCTTGAGTATAGTATACGGAAACGACCATCTCGATCCAACGATCGCGTTGCCGCTGACGGCGCGTCGTTCGGAGGCCCGTAGCTCACGTTACGAGCGTTTGAACGAAAACCGTCCGAAGACGGGGGTCCGGGCCTGGGCCGACCCGACCCGACCCCCCCCCCCGGGAGTCGGCCGAACCGGGTCGTCCCGACCCGGTCCGACCCGGTCCGGTCCGGCCAGGGCGCGGCCCGGCCGGTCGGACCGGCCTGGTCCGGTTCGGCCGAACGGCCTGGTGGTGTTGCGGCCCCCCGCGTGGGGCCGCGCTGAGTCGGGACGCGGCTTCATCCGCGTCCGAGGGCACCGGACCCGCGCGGCCGTGGGTCCGCGGGTGCCGCCGCCACCGCACTGAGTCGCGGCGGCGCGCCGGGGCGCCGCCTCTCCCTGCCGCCGGCGCCGCCGCGCCGGCGGCCCGCACCCCCGTCACGTTCCGTGGGCCACCGGAATCGTTCCGGTGGTCCGATTCTCTTCCCGTCTGCGCCATTGCTCCTCCCGGGACTCGTTCTTCACTGCGGAATCGTCAAACATCTGTTGCGGCATGTTCCGTCGTCGCCCGTCAAATCCGCACAAAACGAAGAACGGTGGAGGGTCGTCGGGCTGTGTTCGTTTGGCCCGCACCGTCCTGGTTAGATATAAACAAACATGAGAATTTTGTTCAACACATGAACCGACAATTTTAAATAAATAAAAATTGTTCGTTTGAAACCGTTTCTTTAACCTTTTAAAGAAACACTTACGGGAATAATTAAAAAGGGGTAATTTCCATAATAAATCCCTACCTCGTTGATCGTTGCGCGCGGGCGTTCTTCGCGGAAAAGCTCGTCGCGGAAGAGGGGGATCGTCGCGTCGTCGCGGGAAGGCGTCACGTCCTCGCGGAATCTGGCGTTGAGTCGGAGAACTCAATGCACCATGAAACAGCAGATTTAATTTAATTAATTAAATCCGTGTTTTTGGTTAAGAACCACGAAGGAGATAAAAAGGAAGGTCCGAGACTCTTACCTCAAGTAGCCGATCGAAGATCCGTCGCGGAGGAAGAGACGTCGCAGAAGAACGTTTTCGGCGTAGCGGATCACGGCGTCGCGTCATCGATTTCCGGGTTCGGCGTTCTTCGGCGTTCTTCGCGTTCTTCGTGTCCTTCACGTTGTTCGCGAAGGAGGAAAAAGAAACAAGGATTCTGTCCCAACGAGTAATCCTCCAAAAGATTTTGGTTGGTCTTCATTTATTAATATGCCAACACACGAAAACAGGTTAAGAAACGATTGAATTAATTGGTTGAATTAATTCAACGAAAGAAACAGCCCATTTAATTCACGAAATAAACCGCCCAATTAAATGCTCTGTTAAGATTTTAAGAAACGCGTCAGTTGACTCTCATTAAGACGGGTTTTCGCGGGTGCGTTTCTTAGCGGAACGAAACGACGGGGCTCGTGCGGGCCCCACCTCACAAATATCCTACCAAGGGGGTAGGATATTTCTGGATAGCATCCTATCCGGTTCAACTCAGTTCAAGCCGTCAATAAGTGGCTTCAAGTGGCTTCCAAGTGGCTTAAGTGAAATAAAATAAAGTTGTCGCAAAATTATTATATTTCTTAACTTTAAGCCCGAAAATTAAAAACCACACCCGAGCAAAAGCAACTCCAGAAGAGGCGTTTCTAAGCGAATACCGATGCTGTGATTTAATCGGTGCCCTCAGAATTCAATTCCGGGCACCGGTTCAAAAGATAGAAAAACCCGCTTGTCCGTTCACTGAACGTACCTGTGCCAAAATTCGGAAAATGATTCCGGGCACACCGGGCCTCGGAATCAGGTGCCGTCAGAAACTGCGCTCTTGTAAAATTCCAAAAAAAATTAAGAAAAAAAATATTCTTGAAACTTACGGGTCTTTACATTATGTGTGTCCTATTAAACTTACTGGTCTATGTTGATTAACAAATATTAATTGATAATGTTAGAATTATTTAATTATCAATTTTAATTAATTATTTATACAAATTCACACACTTATTATTGACTAGATTTTTTTAGACACCGTTGGTGGGGGCCTACTATGTTGTACTCACACCCTAATTGGGATTCATGATAGGTGTCCAGATAGGGCTTTTTTGTTGTAGGATAGGTTAAGGGGAAAGGCCTTGTTTTAGATGGTTATGTTGGGATGGAACATGGTTGAGAGAATCAGACATGGTTCAAGACCTACTTGGGGGAGTTGTCAGTGTCTATATTTTCTAGTTTTCATTTTATACACTTGATGCAAAGATTTTCATGCCATGATTTATTATTTAGTTGGATATTGTATATTGTTGTTTTCTTGTCATGAGATATTTATATTATTAATGTTTATATAATCTTATGTATTTATTTATTTATTTCCACTGGTGTATTACTTTTAAAAAAGTTGGTAGAGTTTCCCTGTGATCACCTTACCAAACCCTCACATATAATTAATAGCAACTATTATATGAGAGTCACTCTTTGGATCATGTAGTGATCCAACATAGGGAGTTGGGGTATAGAACCTAGGCCTAGAAATAATATTGTTGAATTATTATGTTAGGTAATTGTTATTAACCTATTTAAAATTCAATAATATTATTATAAATTCAACAATAATTGTATTCATTTCGTCTCTCTAGTAATACACGTGATGTTCTCTATACATCCTAATTCATCATGGATGAATATAAAATGGAAAACATTGAGCTTCAATCAATAATTCTTTCATCAAATAAGAATTAAAGTGAACATATTATATCATACCCAATCCTAAAAATAATTTCTTTTAATATAATGAATTCTAGAACCATAGCCTTCTTAACTAGCTTTAAATTTTTCTACAAAACTTGTTCCTCCATCTGATCATACATAACTCTTTTTGACAGAGATGACATTATTGAAAACAGAAGCAAAATAGGGGAGGTTCCTTCTTCCACAACATCAATTATAAAATTATTTGAGTCATTAAACAATGTATCATGTTCCAAACATAACAATGTTAATGTAGATGTATTATTCTCACTCAATACATCAAATACTTTTTTCCCTTTCTAGGCTGATAAGGAATCATTAATTCATAATCTATTATCACATTAATCCATACTCATTACAACAGGTTTAATTCCTTCTAGTAGAATATATACATAAAACATTATTATTCATTATATATTTGTCCCTCTATCCTATATAATCAATTTTGGAGATAGTTACATATGTCATGACCCGTACCCTCAAAGTGTACCACTTCTAGGCTGGTAATGAGAGAAGAGATATAGTGACTCTCGAGTCCCCCCTCCTATAGGACTCGGGATGGCGACTAGCACCAAGGGTATCATAATCATGTAGATGGGAGGCATTTTCCTCTAAGAGAACAAATCCAAAAGAGAGAGATAATATAGGAATAGACAATCACCTAATTAGACAAGAATATAAATGATAATCCATGGGGAAAAATGTACTATCATGAAAATCTACTACAATTGAATGGAAAACTGCATGTACCAAAATAAAAGTAATGACAATAGTTACCAGGAATCCCAAACAAATCCTGAAAAACCTTAAGAAAGATATAACCAAACAAATATCAAACCTATTCCATCTGGTCTAAAAAATTATATATATACAAAGGGTTAGAATAGTTTTAAACTTTATTCGATCCTTCCTAAATCATATCATGAAAAAGATATAGAAATCATTATAGGGGACAACGAACAACAAGGAAAACTAAAAAATCCTCTACAAAGGTATAATATGATCCCAAAATAACCCTAGATAATCTCACAAAGTATCACATAAAATATTATATAATATAATAAATAATATCAAGGGTTACCCCTACTACAACGTCCCCATTGGTTTTCTATTATTCCCCCACATCGCACGTCTAATGTATCTCAATCCCAAAGGCTATCCCACTGACACCTAGTCAACGCACCACAACAAGACCAGCGTGCAACACACCAACATTTACACATAACCAAAATTAATCATGTAGTTTACTGGATCCCCCAAAACATTCATAATGTGTATCATACATATTGTAAAATATATCAAGCCATCGCAGCCCATACACCTTCTAAGGATCAGCAATCCATCACAACATATACATGTAATTCTTATAGTAGTCCTTATGAAAATATATTCAGAATACATGTTTCTGAAATAACCACAATCTATTAGATCCTTCTAAACACATATATTAGAAAACTAACCACTATGAATACTATCACATGTTACAACCAAGATAATAGACCAAGGAAAGAGGGTAGTCATCCATCCATCATCCTATAGGGATGTTGTCAGAAAACCCCATCCATAGGATCAGAATCCCTGGGGTGAAAATTTATATAACTGACAGGGTGGAGTAGTATATAATAAAACAAAATTTAAAGGATATAATATATATATCACAACCACACTATGGGCATATCATTATCTCACACTCAACTATATCTAACATCTCTTATACAACCATTAGCCTCTTCTAAGACCAAATATCCTATAAGAATCGACTGATTTAAAGATCTACATTTTCTCATCTTATCCATTTTTCTTCATTTTCGTGTTACATTAATTAATTCATCACCATTAATTAAATATAAACATATCCCATATTTAATTACATTATAATATCAACAACGATCCATTCCCTCCAGGCCAAAGAAAACCAAGCCCACGACATCACAAGACTTCAATATCAATATTGCATCCTAGAAATCTATAACACCATGGGTATAACATTAATTGAGTTTTTAACAACATTAATTTCCATATTATCATATATTCATGGAAAAATTATAAGCTATTAAACTCATGGAGATCAATGAGCAGTGTACATGAACTACCCATCGAGTCTTCACCATCTATACTAGGAGATACAACTCACACAACCACAAGAAGAAAAACACGAAAATCATGTGGCATACCACACATGATCTCACCATTCATGAAAATAGAGTCCACGAAAAACAACCTCCTATAGTGGGGAATATAAGGAAGAAAAAAACCATTTTTTAGTAAAAAGAACTGATTCAAACAAGAATCCATCTTAATAACCATGGGTAAGCCTATTTTTAACCCATTTTGTCATATATAGTGTCCTCACAAACAACGAATGTATATCCCAATGCATCTTTCCACTATAGGTATAAACTAATAAATCCAAAACATGAACTTCCCAATGAACATCCTTCCATGGTCAGACATATTAGAATCAAAACACATCATGACCTCCAAATACCACATACCAAAATAGCCCTATAGGCTTATCCCTAACAAGCAGCATGAAATATAAATGGGAACCATGATCTTGGTCCTAAATCATGACATTAGAATTGCATAAACAATTACCTATCATGTATCCAAAGCACAATACACATGTTCTTTACAAAAAAAATAGGAAACTATGGCCCTAAAAATATATTATATTTAATAACACAACTGGTTCTTATTCCATCTTGAATTAATGGATTCATTATCATAGGTTCCAACTACGAGAATCCTAAAAAATAAGATATCACAATAATCTCAAATAATTTAACAATAAACATAACATGCCTTTAATTATTTTATCTAAAATCATCAACAAGATTCATGTTCATTAAAAATTCAACCAAACATGCATACAAGAATAAATTTTATTATCATAAAATTACAAAAACAATAAATAGATTCTTTATGAATGACACTTTAATTTCTTTTTCAAATTTATTATAAATAAATCATAGCTTTACATTCACTAAAATATCCATAATGAAAATCATAATAGTCCATTAAAGGAATACAAATCAAACTATCTATAAAATCAATCGAAAACTATTATAATTTTACAATATTGAATCATTGTTATGCGATCGCTACCAATTAATTAATCCGGTTCATGTAATTATTATGTTAATTTAATCGAAATTCAATGGGATAAATATAGATAACTCTATGATTGAAAATACATAAATATATAGAAAAGTCATGAATCCCCTACATTAGAATTCCATAAACATTATTTTCATGAGAACAGACCACACAATGGATATCTGATCACCCTTTGTTCAAGAACTACATACATCTGAGGATTCCATAGAACAAAATCAAAAAAAAAGTGAAACCCCATTAGAACCATAGACGATAAATTCCACAGAATTTCAATAATATACGAGAGGAAATGAGGTAAAAATAAGAGAAACAATAGGAAAATGAAAGAGATAATGTACCTTTGATCGCAAAAAATCACCACGAATCGATGACGGAATCCAATATATTGACCCAACACAATGTAAATAAAAAAACATTATAGAAGGGGATGTCAGATGCTAGGAAAGAACACCAATTGCAGGGTTTCACAACCCGAGTGGCTAGAAATGTATTAAGACATATATCATTGAGGAATTACATGGCGTGTAATCCCCTATAATGTGATGTAATTATATGGGTTTCATTTCCAAGAAAATAACATGTCATATTCACATTTTTTTTTCAAACAATTATATATTACACACCATGAAAATATTTTTCACATCATTTAAATATTCATGATTTGAAATCCTATGGACATTCATTTTTGAGAAACTGAAGTACTCATGACGTCTTTTATCCTACCTCCAAACACCACAATCCTTAGAAACAAGAAAAGTGTTGATCTGTTTGGATTTTAGGCCATAAATTAAATACCAATAAAACATTTCTCACCCAAGAGATTTCAAATCCATCCAAGAGAGGTAATAGAAAAGTGTCATATGAATAGCCACTATAAGAGATACTCTCATTGTTTACATCACAACATAATCTCAACCTCCATAGTAGGGGTATAACAAAAAACCATTAAAATAACACAAACAAAACTTAAACACTCTCTCATGGGTGATACCTCTCAAAAGTGATCATACATTAATAAGAAACAAGAGAAATCCATTTCACAAACCAGGAGAGGTCTTCAACTTCCAAACAAACAGAGTTACAAAAGAAGAGTTAAATACCAAACAACTAGGGGTACAGATCATGTATCTATAACTAATGTGCACGGGTACTATACTCCACAATATTGTGACTCAACAAGACATGAAACAATGGGATAATCTACACACACAAAAACATTCTCATTGATTTCATATATCACTACAGGCCCCTCCTCTAAGGACACATCATCATCAATATCTATCTCACCTGAATCGATGACGTGAGAGTTTTCATGATGATAATGAAATATTTGTGACACCTATGAAACACTTTATTCCCAGATCAACAATAGAGATGTTTTACATGGTATTCAACAGATCCAACAAGATCCACGACATAGAATGGAAAAAAATCATTTTGAAAGCTTACTCCCACAACAAAACCTCCACTTCTTATGATGGGGAGCCACCATTAAGAACACATTATCCCCATAATCAAACTTATTTGGTGTCCACATATGATTATCCTAGGATTTATGATGGTCATCCAATCATTTCATTCTCACAAAAATTACCTAAACTATTTGAATTGTATTTATTACTAGTTTTGACTCGAGAATTGCTAACACTCTGAACCCAGGCAATTAAAATTAAGTACGTAATTCTCATTCATTAGTGTATTTAAATGGTACCCTATCTGTGGTGAATTTAATCCAATATTTTTTTGAGAAATCTATGAAGGGAAGGTTCCTCACCGAAGAATCTCCAAAATCCTTGACATAAGATTAAAAATTTTATTTAAGAGTCTAAATTGTTCTCCATATCTAACCATTCGTATATGGATGAAAATTCGTTATCATGCATATTTGAGAACCAACATCAAGCTATAGAACTCTACAAACATTGGAGGTAAAATGATGATCTTGATCAGAATTGATCATCCCTAGGACTTCGTAGAGCATCACCACCACTTCTAGATAATGACTCAATAATAACTTCCACTAATCTCAAATCCTTGATCTCTATTAAGGGGGTCTAATTTTGAAAGGAAATCCACTACCAACAATATAAAATCACATACATATTTATCTCGAGGTAAACCAGTAAAAAATCGCATCATGACATCCTCCCAGACCCTGTGTGGTATATCTAATGTCCAGTGAAACCCATCAATAAAAACTTTTTTCATATGTCACCTAGTAGTGGAGAAACCATAATGACACAAACCCTACAAAAGATCTTTTCAACCAATGATAACAAAAAAATACACTCAAGGCTCATTTCATATTTTTCATTCTAGGATGTAGATCCAATGGAGAACTACAAAACACCCTATGAACCATGTTGTTCATCGCCAATGGAATGAAAAGTATTCCTCATAATAGCTCCTGGTGATTTCATTATTAGCAAACCATCATGGGCCTCTCTATAATCAAATATATATCTCTATACCTCCAATTCATGATCCCCCAATTGTAACTCCTCCAACTATTGCACCAGATATGAATGAACCATCATTGGAAAAATTTAACCCCTTCCCCGACTTCTCTGAAAACTAAATTCAATGCTCAATAGTCTTACATCACTCTCATAGAATCACCAGATTCTCACACTACATCACAATGTGACTTCCCCATTATTTCATCATCCACAACATTCCCCTTTTCAAGTGTATATGAAATATAAATGTCGTAATCCTATAAAAAATCCATCCAATAACACTAGAACAAGTTCAGGTCACGTTTTTAGAAAAAAATACTTCATGTTCTTATAATCTGTGAAGACCAATAAAATGCATTCCAAAAAGGGAATGCCTCCATAATTTCATGAAAAACACCAAAACTGATAACTCAACAATGTGGGTGGAATAATTACAATCTTGGGGAATTAACTATTGATAAATATATGAAATTCCAAATATGCTTCATCAAAATAATTCCCAACACAAGACGTGAAGCATCATAGAAAAAATAAAATATAACTCCTTCCTCCTGAAAAAATATAATTGAGCACTATAAAAAATCTCTCTCCAAGACTCAAAATTTCAATGGAACTAACCCATCCAAGGAAATAATATATATTTTCTAGTCAATTCTTTCATAGGATTCAAAACCTGAGAGAAATTAGCTATAGAGCTCATATAATAGCATGTATGACTAGGGAATCCTCACACATATGACAATATCATTGGGGTACCCAAGAAAAAACTAATTATACCTCTAAATGATCCATTCCTACTACCTAATAAAATATCGCATTCCCCATGAAACAAACTTATTGAGCCAAAAAATAACACTTTGAAAACATCCCGAACAACTTCTAATGATGAAGAATTACCAAAATGGAAAGAAAATTATTCGTGTTCTCCTCCATGAATGTAGAGTATACAAGGATTACATTGTAGGGACCTGAAGATTAACATGCATGGATATTACATTACTTTTGCGGAATACTTAGTACATAACAAAAACACACACACAAGGACCGTAATAGTTTAGTGTCTTTGGAAACTCGGAATATAATCTTCTAATCGTGGTGAAAGATCTTCGACATCTCACATAAAGATCTTCCATTTTCTTTACCTAAAACCTTTCTTTATATCCTGGGGAAAAGAAAACATAAAAGGGTGAGCTCAAATGCTCAGTAAGGGTAAAAAAAAAGAAATATCAATCACATCATATTCATTAGACCATAACATTTTGTAAATCTTAACCTACAAAGGAGATCATAATATAATAACATGGGATAAATCATAGCAGTGAAATTTAATCCCAATAATCATAACATAAAACATGAAACATTGTGGCATACACACATAATCAAAGAGGATCATTTATTTTTAGTCAAGACTCATTGCCAAGACTATCTTAGTGGACAAAGTCCATTTCTAAACCGAGTTCACTCCTTGTTTCAGTCCTGTTTCACTGAACCGGTTTAACCTGTCGTTCAAGCCATGTCTATCTCATGAGATATAAAATCATTACCCAATGAATAGGAGAGAGATATAGGTCCCACCAATCTCATAATGATACCATTCTTATGGGTTCCACAAAATCATAAATCATACATCATTGCACAACCCATGTAATAAAAATGGGAATCTTAAACATCGTGACATCATAAAACAATTCATATAAGATAAAGGAATTCATAAAAATAATTCCATCACAACATAATCAAATCAATGTAATAATAGGGATATAAATAGAACACTATAATCTCTTATATGGAAAATAATTTTGATAAAACACTTGAACTCCATTCTTGAGGAAAATATCCTTTCTACATCAAAAACTGTTTTCCTTTCTTATCATGTCATACAATTATAAACTAAAAGATGTTGATTAAAAAAAACATTAAAACTTATAAAGGAAGATTCTTGGAAATAATGTTTTAAAAATATTTTCATGCCGTATAAGTTAAAAAACATTCTTCTCGTACTTTTTTCGGAAAAGTCAAAAAGCACCTCGTACGAAAAATGAAAAATGATACCTTTCATATCTTTTACTAAAAACTCACCGAAGGGTAAAATTGGATTTAAAAAATTGTATAAGGATAGAAATATTATTACATATTGAGGATACATTGATTTGGATGATAAAATACACCCCAGTAAATACCAAAGTATAAACAATCTTGGATAAAAATGAGATTGTGAGATTTTCCCTTACCTTAGGTCCGATTTGCTTCCTAATTGTCTGAACCTCCTGTATAATTATTTAAATAATGTCATTGACTTATTCTAGAATCATACTCATTGTTATTATATCATATATGGTTCACTTATGACTTTATATTACCCGTTCTTTTGTAAATTCCATGTTAAAGAGCGTTTTGGGTAAAATCATTTCATTTGCCGTCCGTGTTTTGACTTGTACTTATTCATATGATTACTAAGATCATGATTACTTAATTCCAGAATATAAAACATGATTTATTTGTAATATATATTTAGAATATTCATATATATAACAGATCAGTAAATGGAACGAAATACACCGTTCATGGAGACGGTAGGCCATACGTATGCTTGAACGCTGATTTCATTTCCTTATTGAGTTGAAGGGAATTAAGTAGATAACATACATATATATACACATAAATATAGTATCAGTATTATGTCATATATTTCATGATTACTTATTATATATACTTTATAATCATTCATGAATGGTTAACGTGGAGAATGAATCTCATCGCATCGTGGAGACGGTAGTCCGTATGTACGCACGAGTGATGATATCGTTATCAAGGTCGTTGAATTGTATTGGAGTGTATGTATAGTATTTCAGAATCGATATCACTTTAAAATAATCATATATAGTTATTATGTACACCATTATACCCATCCAAGTAAGGTGGTGGTGGAAAATAGATTACACCACGGCGTGGAGACGGTATTCCGTACGTACGCACGCACGGTGATTTCATTTTCCGTAGGATGGATAGATGGTGTAATAGGGTTGTTTCATAATTATAATGACATATCAGTATATGAGTGATACTGATGTTATTACTTCATAATGAAACAACCTAAGAAGAAGATGTGGAAGAAGAAATAAAGTTGAAAGAATCGGTAACAGACATTACCTCTTCTTTGAAGCGCCTCTTTGAGTCCTCCTCTTAGGGAACTAAAATTTGTCTTTGAAGAAGACCAGGACATCTAGGATGTTGCTATGGAAGTGGAGAAAATAATTTGGCAGGGTTTGGCTGATCTTGAAGGCTCAAAGCGGTGTGAGGAAGAGAGGGAGGAGGTGCCCTTTTATAAGGGAGGAGAGGGGAACCTTTGGAAAAATTAAAAATATTATTTTATTATAAAGCCATATTCGGTTATAAATAGCTTCAAATTTATTTATTTATAAGCTAAGGTGGTAATGGGTCGAAATCCTTTCATCCAATAGAATTTGGACAAGTTTTTTTTACTATTTTAACCTTATCATTTAGTTTTAATATTATATTAGATAATTTTACTTTTATAGTGTCTTTTTGTGTTCTTACACTATAAGGTTAATAAAAATACAATAACAAGACAAACGAACCCCAAGTTGTTTATTATTAATATATATAACCTCATCTAAGTCATTTGTCCGAACCTTATATTTTTAGGAATAAAATAACAATTAATAATATAATACTTGTTTTAAAAACTATTTTATGTCAATTTTAAAACTATTATTAATTGATTTTTGTGAAACTCATAACAGAATGATTAGTTCGAAATAAGTTACTTAAATCAATAATAACATGTCATATTAACCTAGAAAATTATTGTAATTCATTAAAAGTCTCAAATTACATTTATTTGGGTATTTATAACATCAATTATGTCAATATTTCATTTATAAGATAATTACTGCATCATCATTGTGTCATAAATAAATTAAATTATTTAATGTCTAAAAATTACAAATAAAATACCATTATGTAGGAAATCATTTTAGATTTATAATGAATATTTATAGTCGAATTTATCTTATGTGTAACACTATATTAAAAATTATCTATTTATTAAACTTTGATTTTAACTATTTCAACCCTTCTTTAAATAAATTAATAATAAATGTCCTAATCTAATCCATGTGGGCCTAAATGGTCATATTGTTTTTCCTTGGGTGGTTTTTGGTCGAATTAATCTTATCCAATAGAATTAAGACATGTGTTCAGGTAATAATAATATCATTTTTACCCTTAATTATCCTATTTACTTTTAACCGTGGTAAAAAAAGTAAAAAGATAATATTCACCAAAAATTATTTTCATCTCATTGAACCACTTTTTACTTACTGAAATCAACCGTGTTTCTCATATTTTTGAAATTCCACTCACAAAAGTGGTAAAATTAAGTTTTAGGAAAAATTCATTTTTTTTAACTACCACTTAGTGGTTTCACTATTCATCAAAAAATGACAGTTTCTAGAAAAATACCAAAAATTAGGCCTAAGATATATTTGATATTATGAACTAAATAATGATGTCTATTTTACAAAATTCAAAAAATATTAGTTTCATTAATTAATTTCAAAATTAATTCCCTTCGTCAAAACAAATAGCGTGTTCTTAAGAGATAATAACTGTCAAAAGATTGACACTTCTTTATGTCTGGTTTAAATGTGAAATTACATCCTATGACCAAAATTGTATTAAATTGTAAAAAAATATTCTAAATATACATTAAAACCACTGAAATTAATAATTTATCACTATTAATTATTTCTATTAAAAAGGTTTTTTTAAATTAAAATTTAGTAATTTTCACTATTCATCAGAAAATAAAAGTTATCCGAAAAGTACCAAAATTTCACCCTAATCTAATTTCAATATTCCGAATCCAAAAATGAAGTCCATTTTGAAAAATAAAATTTTCAATATTTCAAAAAGTGGTTATTACTATTCATAACGGCTAGTTTTAATAATATTTTAATAGCATATCATTGTTTAGTGAAACTCAGTATTGTGTACTACACACGCTATCGAGGAAGGATGCGATTGCATGTAATGCAAGGAAAGTCAAGGATGCGTGTTGTGCAAGCTCCTTTTGGTGTAGCGTACAACACAAGACATTAATGAAATTAAAAGGAATATTTTTCATAAAATCTCGGGGTGGTACATTCTACCCCCCTTAAAATGAATTTCGCCCTCGAAATTCGTCGAGTTTATAAATGGTTTACTACTCGAAAGTTTCTTTAATAGAAACCCACATCGTAAAAAGGAATACCAAAACCAATATTTAAAAACAAAAGTATGAAACATACTGGATACCCAAATAAACTAATCACTGGGTTTCCACATAGGTGAAAATATGGATATGGAAGAGAAATCTAACCATCATGTTCTGACGGAGAGTGGTAGAGAACATGGCTATGGAAAAGCCAGAAATCAGAAAACCATAAATTTGTGACGATCTAAGGTACCATCGGATTAATCAGATATAATAGCACTAGGAAAACATTTTTGGTTTTAAAGATCATTTTCCTAAAGTTGATGAAATTGGAATTAGAAGATATACTTTTGTGATTTTGCTATAGTCTCACCGTTGGTCGTTCATTGGACAATTTCAAATTCATCTCTTAATGAAATGAAGTTGAATTTTTCATTTGTGATGTGTTAGCAGATCATGTGAAAGAATGAGGGGTCATTCCATCTGTCTCAAGGAAAAGGTTAGAAAAGATATCAAAAAAATACATAAATCCATCTATAGTGAGATTAATCATATATGGTTCTTAAAATTGACTTATACTTCTTATATTGTACTACTTAATATAACAAAACTAGTTTCTACTAAACAGGGACTTCCTGTAGGCCATTGGTAGGCGATAAAGGCCAGTTGCACTTTGGTTGTGGGTTCGATTCCCACATCCTTGTCTGACGCGATGGGCTGTCGCCCATCCTGCAGGTTGTCCTTTTTCTAAAACTACATTACTATAACATCCCATAAATAATATCAGAAAAACATCTATCATTAAACAATACTAACTTATGTCCAGCATAATCCATTCCAATATTTAGGCTTATCCAAAATAATACAGTCTAATTATAGTGAAAACGATTACCAAAGAGTTCATATAACTAGCATGTTAATACAATTTTTGATCCCCATATATCGTGAGATATGACTTGATGGTCACATTCTAAACATTCGAAGGCCTTAATCATGTATTCTCTTGAAAAAAATGAATTCCCATTGAACCTTTTTGAAAACATGAATGCTGTTAAAAGTTAACTCTTTCCACATACCAAAATCCTCAAAATTCTATATATACTCAAACCATGATATCACTTAGTCCTTATATCAATCATGAGCTCATGAATACTGTCAAACATTTCATTTTCTCATTTTCCCTTCATTATGCGCATATCATATTTTTTCCAAAAATATATCAACCACTTTCTATGGTTACCAGTACCATTGAAAACCACAATAGACCAATACATAAATATTCCAATATTCCATGATACTATATACAACATTATTTTGGAATCCCATTATATAAACACTTAATCATTCCTCCACATCGTTGTCATATTCAACATCGCCAATAGTGATCGCATGTGACTTCCCTTTGTCCTTTGCCTTATGTGGTTTCTCATGTCGATCATCACTAACCTTTGGATTAGGGCATTTATTAGCAAAAGGCCCCATATACTTGCACATAAAGCATTGAATTGTTGGTGGTGAATTCTCTATAGTATTTTCTTTATTCACATCATTAGAAACCCTTTTTCCATTAATTTGACACTCAGTTGCTCGATGACCTTCTTTTCCACACTTAAAACATTTTCCAATCCCTTTAAGACAATCTCCACTATGCTTCTTTCCACACTTTGAGCAAAAGGAAACATTCATCTTCTTTTCACCATTATTCTGTGATTTCCCCTTGAACTCAATCTTTCATTTCTTGTCAAAACTATGAGATTTATAAGTAACACCAACATCCATTTCTTCCTTGATAGCACAACACAAAATTTATTCATAGCTACTAAAGTCTCTTATAGCTAATGCCCTTCGAATATTTGGTTTTAAGCCACTGAAGAATCGATCAACTTTACTTTCGGGATGGATGATAAATCCAAATGCATACCATTCAAGCCTTGTAAAATTCGCTTCATATATACCAACAGATTAATAATCCTTTTTCTTTAGTTCAAGAAACTCCTTCTCCATCTTTGTTCAAAGAATATGAGGGAAGTACTTATTGAAAAATAAGTTCTTGAACTCGTCCCATTCCATGGACTCAATTTAATCTCTTGGACTCGTATTCTTGATAAGATTACACCATTGATCGGCATCACCTTCCAAACGATACACTACTAAGATGACTTTATCATGTTCAGAACATTGAAGAACTGAAAATATCTTTTCAGTAGTACTGATCCATTGTTCAGAAACAAGTGAATCAGAAGACACACTGAAATAAGGTGGACGTTGCCTCATGAAGGACTCAATAGAATATCGTTCCCTCTATGCTCATTTGGAAGTCCAGAATGATTCATAGCTTGTGTAAGTATAACAATAAGATTTTTCACTCCATCTTCCATAACATTTGTTTGTTCAGGAGGACAATCATTGCATTGTCCATTACATTGATCAACAAGGTTCCTTCGGGTTCCAGCCATCGTCTAAAACCCAAAAAGAATAGTGTGAGAGGAAAAAATCATGGTAGGGAAAACAACACAATAAAGGGGGAGTACCTTCGATATCTAACATCTTAGGTTAAATTATAATATCGTTACCGTAGTTCTAGGACTATATCCTATACGTATACTTATCCCTAGGGACATCCCTAGACATACCATAGAAATATATCTAGGGATCTCACTAACTTTTTCACGTCCTAGTTTCCAAAGGTTGACTAAACTTTTCCTTTGATAACAACTATAGAGACCCGAAGCTTAACGTACATGGACATTACATTACTTTTACAGAATAGTTATTACATAACAAAAACACACACATAAGGACCGTAATATTTTAGTGTCTTTGGAAACTCGGAATATAATCATCTAATCGTGGTGAAAGATCTTCAACATCTCCCATAAATATCTTCTTTTTTTACCTAAAACCTTTCTTTATATCCTGAGAAAAAGAAAAAATAAAAGGGTGAGCTCAAATGCTTAGTAAGGGTAAACAAAAGAAATATCAATCACATCATATTCATAAGAACATAACATTTTGGAAATCATAACCTGTAAAAGATATCATAATATCATAACATGGGATAAATCAGAGTAGTGAAATGTAATCCCAATAATAATAACATAAAACATGAAACATTGTGGAATACATACATAATCATAGAGAATCATTTCTTATTAGTCCAGACTCATTTCCAAGACTATCTTAGTGGACAAAGTCCATTTCTGAACCGAGTTCACTCCTTGTTTCAGTCCTGTTTCACTGAACTGGTTTAACCTGCCGTTCTAGCCATGTCTATCTCATGAGATATAAAATCTTTACCCAATGCATTGGTGGGAGATATAGGTACCACCCATCTCATAATGATATCATTCTTATGTGTGCCACAAAATCATACATCATACATCATTGCATAACCCATGTAATAAAAATTGGAATCTTATACATCGTGACATCATAAAACAATTCATATAAGATAAATTAATTCATAAAAATAATTCCATCACAACATAATCAAATCAATATAATAATAGGGATATAAACATAACCCTATATTCTCTTAGATGGAAAATAATTTTGATACAAAACTTGAACTCCATTCTTAAGGAAAATATCCTTTCTACTTAAAAAACAGTTTTCCTTTCCTATCATGTCATACAATTCTAAACTAAAAGAAGTTGATTAAAAATAAAATTGAAAACTTTTAAAGGAATATTCTTGGAAATAATTTTTTAGAAATCCGTTCATGCCGTATAAGTCAAAAAAACATTCTTCGCATACTTTGGTTGGAAAAGTCAAAATTTACCTCGTACGAAAAACGACAAAAGATTCCTTTCATATCTTTTACTAAAAACTCACCAAAGGGTAAAATTGGATTTAAAAAATTTTAGGAGGATATAAATAATATTACATATTGGGGAGACATGGATGTGGTTGATAAAATACACCCTAGAAAATACCAAAGTATAAACAATCTCGGATAAAAATGAGATTGTGAGATTTTCCCTTACCTTAGGTCCGATTTGCTTCGTAAGTGTCTGATCCTCCTGTATAATGATTTAAATAATGTCATTGACTTATTCCGGAATCATACTAATTGTTATTATATCATATATGGTTCACTTATGACTTTATATTACCCGTTCTTTTGTAAATTCCATGTTAAATAGCGTTTTCGGTAAAATCGTTTCATTTGTTGTCTGTGTTTTGACTTGTAATTATTCATATGATTACATAGATCATTATTACTTAATTCTAGAATATAAAACATTATTTATATATAATATATATTCATAATATACATATATATAATAGATCAGTAAATGGAAAGAAATACAACATTCATGGAGACGGTAGGTTGTACGTACGCATGAACGCTATTTTAATTTCCTTATTAAGTTGAATGGAATTAAGTAGATGACATACATATATATACACATAAATCTAGTATCATTATTATGTCATATATTTAATGATTACTTATTATATATACTTTATAATCATTCATGAATGGTTAACGTGGAGAATGAATCTCATCGTGTCATGGAGACGGTAGTCCGTACGTACGCATGAGCGATGATATCATTCTCATGATCGTGGAATTGTATTGGAGTGTATGTATATTATTTAAGAATCAATATCACTTTAAAATAATCAAATAAAGTTATTATTTACACCATTATACCCATCCAAGTAAGGTGGTGGTGGAAAATAGATTACACCAAGGTGTGGAGATGGTATTCCGTACGTATGCATGTGTGGTGATTTCATTTTTCGTAGGATGGATAGATGGTGAAATAGGGTTGTTTCATACTTATAATAACATATCAGTAAATGAGTGATACTGATGTTATTACTTCATAATTAAAAAACCTAATAAGAAGAAGTGTATGAAAAAATAAAGTTGAAAGAATCGGTAACAGACATTACCTATTCTTTGAAGCGCCTCTTTGAGTCCTCCTCTTAGGGTACTAAAATTGGTCTATGAAGAAGACCAGGACCTCTAGGTCGATTCTAGTGAAGTGTAGAAAATTATTTGGCAGGGGTTGGCTGAGTATGAAGGCTCAAAGTGGTGTGAGGAAGAGAGGGAGGAGGTGCCCTTTTATAAGGGAGGAGAGGGGCACCTTTTGAAAAACTAAATCTATTATTTTATTATAAAGCCATATTCAGTTTTAAATAGCTCCAAATTCATTTACATCGAATCTACGGTGGGAATGGGTCGAAATCCTCTCATCCAATAGATTTTGGAAAAGTTTAGTTTACTTTTTTAACCTTATCATTTAGTTTTAACTTTAAGTTAGATAATTTTACTTTTACCATGTCTTTTTGTGTTCTTACACTATAAAGTTAATAAAATTACAATAACAAGCCAAACGAACCCCAAGTTGTTTATTAATAATATATATAACCATATATAAGTCATTTTTTCGAACCTTAGATTTTTAGGAATAAAATAACAACTAATAATATAATATTTGTTTTAAAAACTATTTTATGTCCATTTTGACACTATTTAGTAAATGATTTTTGTGAAAATCATAACAGAATTCTTAGTTCTAAAAAAGATACTTAAATCAATACTAACATGTCATATTAACCTATATAATTAGAGTAATTTATAAAAAGTCTCAAAATAAATTTATTTGGGTATTTATAACATCAATTATGTCAATAATTCATTAATAAGATAATTACTGTATCATCGTTGTGTCATTAATAAATCTAATTATATAATGTCTAAAAATTACAAAGAAAATACCATTATGTAGGAAATTTTATTTTGTTTCTAATGAATCTTTATAGTTGAATTTATATTATGTATAACCCTATATTAAAAATTATCTACTTATTATACTTTGATTTTAAATATTTTAACCCTTCTTTAAATAAATTAATAATAAATGTCCTAATCTAATCCAAGTGGGCCTAAATGGTCATATTTTATTCCTAGGGTTGTTGTTGGTCTAAATACACTTATCCAGTAGAATTAGGACATGTGTTAGGGTAATAATAATATCATTTTTTCCCTTATTTTCCATATTTACTTGTAACCGTGGTTAAAAAAAATAAAAAGATACTATTCACCAAAAAATATTTTCATCTCATTGAACCACATTTTACTTACTGACATCAACCGTGTCTCTCGGATGTTTGAAATTCCACTCACAGAAGTGGTAAAATTATGTTTTAGGAAAAAATTCATTTTTTTAACTACCACTTAGTGGTTTCACTATTCATCAAAAAATGAATGTTTCCAGAAAAATACCAAAATTCAGGCCTAAGCTATATTTGATATCATGAACTCAATAATGATGTCTATTTTACCACATTAAAAAAATATCAGTTTCAGTATTTAATTTAAAAATTAATTCCCGTCGTCAAAACAAATAGCGTGTTCTTAAGAGATAATAACTATCAAAAGATTGACACTTGTTTATGTCTGGTTTAAATGTGAAATTACATCCAATGACCAACATTGTATTAAATTGTAAAAATATATTCCAAATATAATTTAAAACCACTGAAATTAATAATTTATCACTATTAATTATTTCAATTAAAAAGGATGTTTTTAATTAAAATTTAGCAATTTTCACTATTCATCAGAAAATTAAAGTTATCCGAAAAATACCAAAATTTCTCCCTAATATAATTTTGATATTATGATTCCAAAAATGAAGTCCATTTTGAAAAATAAAATTTACAAAATTTCATAAATTGGTTATTACTATTCATAACGGCTATTTTTAATAATATTTTAATAGCATATCATTGTTTAGTGAAACTCGGTATTGCGTACTACACACGCTATCGAGGAAGGTCGCGATTGCGTGTAATACAAGGCAAGTCAAGGATGTGTGTTGTGAAAGTTCCTTTTGGTGTAGCGTACAACATAAGAAATTAATGAAATTAAAAAGAATATTTTTCATAAAATCTTGGGGTGTTACATACATCGATGAAAATCACCATTATCTAATCTTGGATTTCATTGAATAAATCATTTATTATCCCCATTATCAACTTTGGATAATTCATCACACCAAACATCATTACAAAAAACTCTTAATTGCCATGATGATAACAGAAAGAATCCTTTAGGAAATCCTCATCCTTTACAATAATATGATGATATATTATCCACTAATTGATCATTGAAAACTAACATTCACCATTAATTTGATCAAAAAATAATCAATCCATTGAAGTGGGTAGCATTTATTCTATGTAACTTTGTACATGTGATGATAATCAATACAAAAAATACAATCTAAAATCCGCATTCATTACAAAAAAAGACTATCTAACCACATAGTGACACAGTAAGCCGAAAAAACACACTGTAATAGAACATCATGTACTTTGTGAAGCTCTTTGAACTCGGAAGGTTCCATCCTATAAAGATATATTGAGATATGAGACACGGATTGTTGTAGATTAATCCTAAACTCATTATCTCATTAAGGGGGTAACACAACAACCTTATCTATAAAGACATTATTTTTCTATTCTACTACCATGTGAAACACATAATTATGAACCTCTGATAAACTTATCATATTCTTATATATCATGGTTGGAAAGGATGGAGCATCCCACTGATCAATCTGATGGTCTCACTAGCCAACAAACAATGATGAATCTCTACCAGTATCGATGAAAAAAACATTCCTATTTAAGAAATAAATGATAGAATTTACAAAATAACACCCTTTCCCAATATTTATGATTTAATATGGTCATATCCATAATCATATGAAATCCCCATAAGAGTGGTGCTACGACAAACTAGCTCATAGTTTCTACATAATTCAAATAAGTCAGCTCGACCTCAAACTATTGTAATTAGCACCAAGGAAAATCCAAGTATCTCTACATAGTCCTAATGAACGTTAATGGGTAGGTGATATGAAGGAATATGTCACTCCTATATGAATAAAGGAATTAATATGAAGCAAAAACATGAAAAGGATACATTGAAGAACATTTGGATTGGTAATTTTGGAAACACAGCAGTATTAGGCTGACCATAACCTGCTCTACGACCTCCCTGACCATACTGATGACCACCTCCATGGTTACGCTCTACTCTCTAAGGATAATGTGTTTCTTAGGGATGTCATATGAATCCAAAATATTGTCTTCAGATCCCTCTCTGGATGAACCTACAGCTACATCATCATCTAGAACAGCCTTTGTGGAGGAACCTAATGTGTACCAAATACTTCACACTGGAAACTCTATATTGTCGAGAACTCTCAATGATGATGACCTCATCTTACACATGAAAAATGTGTCTGATCCTTTATCATGGATATAAGATCTTCCACCCCTTTAGAAAAGATTCATACAGCGCTGGAACCTAGACTCAGCTGATCACAATTTCTTCTGTCCTGAAATCTTGGAACTCTAGAACACATATCTGCCTATTGGAAAATCCTCATGACTCCCCTGCCATGATAATACGGTTCTTGATAAAATCCTATCAATGAAAAATTATCTTTCCAACACCACTAGAAACATCTTAATAATAAATGGGATGACCTGGCACTGAATCATTGGTTCCAAACCCTCCATCAAATGTGTCAACATGGAATCTTCATTGGCAATAGGTTATAATCATATTACCGAAGGATAAAAAAATGGATCGCAAACACTTGAACATTGAGTTATCCTAATGAAGGGTAAGAATCTCTTGTGAACTATCCACCTTCATGTTCGAATAAAGAAAGTTGGCTCTAAATTGGCTTGGAACATCTCTCATGAGATAGCCATCTCCTCACAATATCTGAGGAATAAGAACCACATGTTCCTCGCTTCCCCACACAAACAATTCACAATGAATGATAACATGAATTATTTAATAGCATGGATCGAACTGATTTCAATATCAACCACCTCCAAAATGCCTTATATGACTACATATAGAGAAAATACCTTGTACTTCTATATACTATCTCACAAAAACTCATGGAGTATCATTTTTCAAGTGTTATATTCGCCAAAATACACTCTTCATTGATCATCTAATGCCACCATCCGAAAATCTTCTACACAAACATGAAGAGGACACCAACTTGGAGGAATACGTGAAAAAGAAAAAATGGTTATAGCTCCTAAACATGGAATATAAAATACTATTACAGTTATTACTTATTTTAGTTTATTTATTTTATACTAACCTTCCCCATGTTCTACCCATTCATAAACATTTTTTATGAATAACGATGCATGATCATTTCAAAGGTCTCAGCCGGCCTCATGTGATTATAATGCTTTCTATACGTTACTATCATCATTTCCCAACAAACCCATACAACCTCTCATGTTCCTAACTACAAGCATCATCCAATCCCACAACCATCCCTCTGATACTACTATTGGATGACCCACTCCCCAAAATGTGTACCCCTCCTTTTCTAGAAATTGGATAATTGAGATGATGCCTCCTGAGTGCCACCTCTTGTAGGCCCCGGGTTTGTGACTATCGTTGAGGGTATAATAAACACATAAAGGGAAGGAATTACCCCCTAAAAGAATACATGGGAAAGATATATATAATATAGAATCCAACCAACTTCTTCTCAGACACCAAAATAAATGAAAATCAATAATCAACATATTAAACGTCATGGAGACAATTACTACAACTAAATTGAAAACTTCATGTATAAATATAATTTATAGATGTAAGAAATAACAAATCACAAAAAATAACTATAAAACCGCAATCTAGTAGTAACCATACTGATCTCCAAACTACTGTAAAAAAACCTAAAAATCATTTTATATATACATTGGGTGAGTGTAAAATTATACTTAGAAGTATTATCTGTGGATCCTCTCATGAAAAATAGAAAAAAAATGTTAAGTCAAAGTGAACACCAAGTGAAACAAACTCATCACCTAAATAGATATACTAATATCCCAACCTCACAATGGATACACTCCCCATGTATCATATAAAAGAGAATATAATATAATAAATAATATCAAGGGCACCCCGCTACCACTTCCCCATTTTTTTCTACTCTTCCCCAATATTGCACCTTCTGAGCATCTCTATCTATAATGGAAGCCCACACACACATGGGAAAAGCAACCCAACATGTACCTCATGCGACACACCACCATCTCCAAGTAACCTAAGTAACAAGGTAGTTTTTGGGATCCACCACATCTTATATAACGTGTAGCATACATAGGCTAATATTTATCAATCCATCACAGCCCATTCATCGAGTAAGGATCCACCATCCATCAGATCCTATACATAGTATGACTATAGTAGTCCTTAATAAAATCTATAAATATTACTTGTGTGTGG
This sequence comes from Viscum album, assembly GCA_963277665.1. Lineage (NCBI taxonomy): Eukaryota > Viridiplantae > Streptophyta > Magnoliopsida > Santalales > Viscaceae > Viscum > Viscum album. The sequence goes on along the minus strand of OY728165.1, from coordinate 60,351,129 downwards.
GATAACCACAATCCTTTAGATCCACCTATACTCATATTTGTAGAAAAATAACAATCGGGGATACCCTCATATATAACTACTTTGAGAAGAGAGTGAGGCCAAATGGGTTAGTCTTTCATCGATCCTCCCACAGGGATGTTTGGGAATAACACCCCTTGGGGATCGGAATTCCAGATGTTTAATTTTCCTTAACCAATATGGTGGAGTATCATATAGAATAATAATTACATGATATAATATTATTCAACCACACTATGGACATCCTAGTTTCAGATTCATCTACAGCTAACATCTCTTAGACTCCCAGTTAACACTACTAAGACTATATCAATATAAGCACACAAATTTTTAAAGAGCATCATTATGTAATAATATACATTTTCATTAGTTGTACATTACGTTAATTAATTCAGATAAATTTGTTAACCATTATCATTTTTTAGGTTACATTACATTAGCTTCGCAACAAGGATCTATTCCCTCGATGGAAAAGAAAACTCAGTCACCAACTTCTCTGAATTTGAACAATAGGATTGCATCCCAAAAATATCCAACCCTAAGGGATTAACATTTATAAATTCATGAAAAAATTTTAATTACATATTAATATGTATTTGTGGGGGAAATTCTACTCTATCAATAATATAGAGATCAACTCTATGAGTAGATTAACTACCCATTGAGTCTTAACCACCAGTAGTTTTAGAATAGACTCGTCCAACTATGAGAAGATAAAAAAAATCATGTGGTAGACCCTAAATATATTCAACTATCTTGGAATAAGAGTTACCAAAACTATCTACCTCAATTAGCGGGGAAATATAATAAGATAAGAAACAAAATATCTTTCATCCAGACAAATAATTGAAACAAAGAATTCATATTTCATAAAATAGTTATGCCAAGCTCCAAACTATTTCTTCATCTCTAGTGTCCTCCATGACACCAAATTAATATTACAATTCATATCACCACTCTAAGAATCACTTATTTCCTAAATAAAAGTTCCTCCCCATCCCTCATACCAAAAAACCCTCCACAGTCATCCATTTGTGGTGCACAACACATATAGACTTCCCCACTTCTTATACAAAAAATGTAATCAACATTTAAACATCCCAGTATCAATCATATGTATAATGAAAAAAATCTATCTACTAGGATCTTTTCAATAAAACAAGGCATACAACCAACAACCACAATGAGCTCTCATGGCTCTAAAGTGTAAAGTATAAGGCCTTTACCAGCAAATGGGAAACTCATTCCCTAAAATGGTTTTATCGTTTATCAAAAAATTTGATCTTATTAGTTCATGAATTTATTGATTCGTTATCACAAGTTCCAACTCTGGGAAACCTATGAATCAATCTATCATAACTATCAAAAATTAATTAAACAAATATTTAGCCTACCCAAAAAAATTTATCAACATTCGTCAACATGCTCTAGGTTCACTAAAAAATTAAATTACCCACGCGTACATCAATAAATTTAATTATCATAAGATTTCAAAAAAAAATCTACTATATACATTAAAAATTCCTATTTAATTACTTTAGAAAAATAATTATAAATTAAATTAAACATTACATTATTTACCAACATCCATTAAGAACAACATGCTAATATAATAAATGAATAAATATCACACAATCTATAAAATCAATTGGAAAACTATTATCATGGTACAGTGAAACAACATTGATATCTGATAGATACTAATTAAATTAATTATTGGTTATAGATACCAATTAATGTTATTATTAGGTTAATTAAGTTCAATTAATTATGAGGTTAAATTCATTACGATCAAAGGTAATAAATCAAGAAAAATCTATTATATATCATAAATAAATAGAAAACAAATGAATTTGATTCCAAAAAAGGTTCTTCAATTTTATTCACATGAGAACAGTCCATGAATAGGATCTACTATCACACCTACGACCCGAATTTAATCCAACAGAAGATGATGTCACAGTACCACACAAACAACCACCATGAGAAACCCCATTAGAACTGTGTGTATGAAATATCCATAGAATGAAAAGAATATATTGGAGGAAAATGATCAAATAGGGTGACACATATAGAAAAAAAGAATAATTCACATTCAATTTCCACTAATTGAATACAGAACCCCATGGATCTATCCCCTTGATGGGAATCCAAAATAAAGGAGAGGGCTACTAGATACTTGAAAATTAGATTATTTAAAGGGGTTGAAAAATCTAATGGTAGGAAATGTTTTAAAACATATTGTATAAGTTAATTACATGGTATTTAATCCAATTTTACATCATGTAATACCCAAGGATTAGTTTCCACTAATAAATGGGTCACCACATACCATTATTTTATTTTTCAAGCCCCGATATATTAAACACCATGAAACCTTGTTTCATAATGGGAAAATTTTCATGATATGTAATCATCCCTTCTTCTAGCATCATTGAAATGATCTACTCCAAACATCCTATGAACGTCCACAAACCACCTTAATAATTTTAAACACACAAAGGGTCGATCCACACAGATTATGGCCCTTACACCCTAAAACCATCATTTGCAAACATTATGATAACCCATATTCATGGTTTGGAATATTAATATATTTATTATCAAATTCATATTTTTAAAATGTGTAACATAGTATGTGATAATTTCATATGAGAATTTTTCTCATTGAAAGGTCTTAGTAGTTCCCCTCTATGATAAGAACCTAGACGATACATGATATTATTGTTAAATATATTTGGTTAATTGATAGATTAAATCATTTGAGGGAAAAATTATAAATTCAATCAGGGTTGGAGACTCATTGATCATTGAGGAACATACAAATTATTTACTTCCATGGTAATATCATGTTTATGAAATTAAACTAATGACACACTCAAGTAGGAAGTCAACAGTTTATGTGTTGTTGGATGTTCCAATATGAAAACATGTGTATTGATATATAGGTTTCTAATATTATTATTAATGGATACTATATGTCACATAAATTTGTTTTTGATGAAAACCATGGTGGAATATGTTCATAGAGAGTTAGGACATGTTGGGTTCATAATGAGAAAGGGTGAATTAAGGAATAATTCTAGAAATGATTTTTCCATTCTCTTATTTAACATAATTTTATATCTTTTTCAATTTATGTAAATGATATATCCATAATATTTCCATTCTCATGGTGTTCTATAAGAATATTTTATTTATAGAATGATGAATTAATAGACATCGAGCTCATAGGTTGATGGTAGCAGCATGCAACCAATATAATTAGAGATATCATGATAAAAGTATTATATTACACACTAAGCGTTTGTAAAAGGTATTATTTCATAGAATAATTAACTTCTATTTCTATGGGCACCTTGGAATATTTCAATATGATAACCTAGGAATTTAGTTTTGTTCTCCTAATTCAAATGAGAATGTGTCCTAGAGGGTCAGAAACTATGTGTATCCATAATCTCAATTAAATAATGTATTATTATTTTAAATTTTACTAGTTGAATAAATATATTTATCACATGTGGTTTAATAGTTTTTCATGTTTTATTTATTTCATTTATTACATCACTAGTTATTTGATAATATTTTATGTGAGAGGAATTTTTAAATAAATTAATTTCTATTTAGTGAATATAATTATTATTTTTTATTTGAGAATAATGTATTGATATTTATATAATAAATAAATATACATTACATATGGAATGATAAATATTGTGAATAAATGTAAGACAATGTCTACTGGTCTACTTAGAAGAAATATACATTGAATATTATTTATGTGAATAATAATTAATTTTAATTCACAATTTAATAACTTGTCAAAATATGTTATTATTATTATTATTGAAATGTGGTTCTATAGTATTGAATTAATATTCAATGGAATTTATGAGAATATATGTTTCTAAACATTTTTAAAATTTGAAAAAATATTAATATTTTTCAGCATAAAAAAATCATTTTTTTTGTTGCGAGAAATGAATCTGGAAAATAATATCAAATCACAATAAAGATCAGTTCTCTATGAATGATCCCATGAATGGAGTGATATCTTACTCCACCTCCCACCCTCACATCTATAGATATCAAGGTGAACACTTTGGATGTGATTATCGTGATGATCATAGGTTAATAATGAAAATAACATGATCTATCATTCTCGCACATAGAGATTTCAATGTAGACATTTATAGAATTGTAGAACACATTTTGGTCATAGATAGATGGAATCACCACTATATTCCAACATCATAGTGACAAAACAATGTATATATGTTTCCAGATTTATCAATGGAGAAATAATTCGGAAACATTAATGCTTTAATTGATTAAATTGATTACAGATAATATGTAATGATCTTGTTCTTGGTTTTATAATTATATCCCTTGATTTTATTAATTTTTTTTGAAATTGATGTTTTTTCATCATTTAAATCTTGAATTGATCATCAATCATGAAAATAGTAATGTTTTTCATGACATATCACTTTATTACACTACATTATAAACCCAATAGTGGTATCAAAGGGGGAACAATATTATTTATTGTTTCTGAAATAACATTTAATAATTTGCTGATTTTTCATTCACTTATTCAATTCATGATTAATTTTTATTTAATATGAATATATTGATATTATTCTTCATCCTTTATTCTTCAGAAATATAATCCATACAATTAACATTAGTAATGAGATAAAATAAATGATCTCATCCAAGGAGGAGAGGAATCTGGCCAGATAATACAAGTGTACACAACATATAAACTGAAGGTATACACCATGAACTATTTTTAATAAACTAAGAATTAATTTGGAATTAATTCAGGGAATATATATTTATTACATATGGTGTATTTCATTTTTTATCATATGTTCACCAAGAGAGCCTATAATACGGTCAACTAGCATACACATCATTTCACTATGATACACAATGATTATTCCTTTAGCCCTAAAAATATTGTGTATCTTATTACACAACCTACCTGACTGGTGACCATATAACTCAGAAAACACATGATTTGTAACTCATATATATTCCATGGAAGTTGTCTTTTCTATGGAACCGTTTAAAAATTATGTCACTAGGCACATTCCTCAGATAGACGGTGAGAAGTGTAGATGATGCTTTCTTTTACCAACATATGTAGAATTATGATTGTTTCTTTATAATGTGAAAACCATACCAACATGTAACTTGTTGTTTTAATTATGTTGATGGGACATTACATGTCATTGGTTTTAATATATATAAATTTTAAACTAATTTCAACCAAATATATTGATAATTAATTCTTGAATGATTCACACTACAATAATTACACTATGTGCATAAAAGCATAATCTGTGAATGAAAATTCATATAATTAATGTAATCATAAATTGATATTAATTTACATAATTTACATGATATGTCATCTATGACACATGTTACATGAGTAAACAATATTAATGTATAATAAATGTTTTTTAGTTCGAATGGGGGTGTCACCATGGTCCCTCCGAGTAAACTATTTGTAAAATTATTTTTAAAATAAGTACATATAACATGTTTAAAATCATTATGGTTGTCAATATCATAGATATTCAGATAAAAGACTATAAATTGAAGAAGATAATTAATTTATTTGATCATGAATTATCAGAAATACAAAATATTAGAATTGATTTCTAATTTTATTTGTATTTTAATATGTTCCATGGATATAAATTTTCATGATCTTATAAAAATCATTTTTATGTTATTCCTTTCATTTAATTTATTATTAAATTAAATTATTGTCTTTATTGACATATCTCCACTTATTATTTAAGGGTATACGTTCAAGTGGTATATTTTTATGTAAACTTCTTCCCTCACATGTGTTTGAATAGACAAAATGTAATAGACTAAGATCCTAGGATACTATAGGAATTTCATGTTTAGAGATGAGGAGAAAAAAATCCAAGAGGCATACTATAGAATCCTTCATTTTTATCACAAAAACTTTCATTACATTTTACAAAACCGAGGATCTTTAAGGTTTAGTGTCTTGGAAACAAGGAACTTAAAACATGAACACATAAAACATTCCCCTTAAAAACTTGAATGGATTCTCCTCATGTTCATCCTAGATTCATTACTGCATCTAATAACCTGGGGACATACATCAAAAGAAAGGGTGAGCAGATGGCCCACTAAGGTAAACAAGAGAAACATTTTACATGTGAACTTGAGATACTTCAATAAGGCCATGAAAAGATCTTTAAGGCATGAGAAAGATGTCATGAGATATATCATAATAAAAAATAAAATGTTTCATAACATGAAGATGTGGCTGCAACATTTAATATTGAAAATAATTTAGTTTCACCAAGGTCCATCCCCAAGGTGTCATTATAAATTACCAAGGTTATTCACCAAGGTATTAGTCTAAAAATTTATCTCTAGAGATAAAGTCTTTACCCAATGCATTAGAGCGCTATCTGTGCGCACCATTGACATGTCTTTATTATCATGTGATCCACATATATCATCATCATTCATTTCATAAAAAACCCATATAGCATAAAATATATGGTTTTCATTTAATAATCATAACGTTTTAAAACCTGCATTAAAGACATGATCTTTATGTCACTTTAAACCCACAGAATGGGAGAGCGGGTCTCATTTATGTAAATCTAAGAATTTAAAATTGAAAAACTTGGTATATATGTTAATACACATATAGAAGATATATCTTTGAATATTCACTTAATGAAATAAAATAACTTTAGAAAAATAGAGAGAAATTTTAAGACGGAAATTCTGCAGCATAACAACTATGTTTAGGGGTTTTAGAAAATATTGAAAAGAGAGAGGACATGGGTCAAACAATCATAAATGACACATAAAAATTTAGAGGGACAGAATATTAAGGATATATGAATATGGAAATGAAATTTGAAGTACATACCATTTGAAATGAAAAATATGGAAGGAAGACAAAAATTGGATTTCTCTTATGAAAATATGACAGCCTAACGACGTCACTTAACCTTCAACCTAAAATTAATTGACATGATCAAATAGGGTCTCTCATCATATGAACATAAGAGTTAAGTATGATAGATATAGAGATCATAACCAAACAAAATAAAAAGTAACTTGAAATACTTGACATTAAAATATATCTTGAAAACGAGAAGGGGGAATGAATCCCTTAAAAATTCGGCAGCCTAACGACACCACTTAAAACTTTAAAATACTAAATTGAAGAGATAAAATAGGGTCTCTCATCATATGAACATAATAGTTCTATATGATAGGTATAGTGATCATACCCCAACATAATAAAAAGTAACTTGAAAGACTTGACATGAAAATAGATCTTGAAAATGAGTAAGGTGAATGAATCCCTTAAAAATTTGGCAGCCTAACGACGCCACTTAAAACTTCAAAATACTGAACTGAAGATATCAAATAGGGTCTCTCATCATATTAAAATAAAAGTTCAGTATGATATATATATATATATATATATATATATATATTACCCCAAAATAATAAAAATGGACTTAAAAGACTTGACATGAAAATAGATCTTGAAAACGAGAAAGGTTAAAGAATCCCTTAAATATTCGGCAGCCTAACGACGCCACTTAAAACATCAAAATACTGAATTGAATAGATAAAATAGAGTCTATCATCATATTAACATAATATTTAAGTATGATAGATATATAGATCATACCCCAGCATAATAAAAATGAACTTTAAGGACTTGACATGAAAATAGATCTTGAAAATGAGAAGGGTGAAAGAATCCCTTAAAAATTCGGCAGCCTAACGGCGCCACTTAAAGCTTCAAAATACTGAATTGAAGAGATAAAATGGAGTCTCTCATTATATGAACATAATATTTCAGTATGATATATATAGAGATAATAACACAACATAATAAAATGGTACTTGAAAGACTTGACATGAAAACAGATCTTGAAAACGAGAAGGGTGAAAGAATCCCTTAAAAATTCGGCAGCCTAACGACGCCACTTAAACATTGATAAAATGAAATTATGAGAGTAATAGGGGGTCTCTCATCATATGAACATAAAAATGACATTATAATTAATATAAAAGAACATCCTCCAACATAAGAAAATGGAGCATAAATGAAATGACATAAAACAGATCACTTGAAAAGAAAGAGAGGGATCAGATCCCTTACCTTAAGAAGTAACTATTAAAACTCAATGGTTTGGACCTTGAGGGCTTGGGGGAACCATGAGAGGACTCCTTGGGATTTAAGGAGGCTTGATATTCATTGAGAATGATTTCGAAGTCAAAAGGATGAGATAATGACTTGGAATTTATAAGGAAAGTGAGGGGATAAGGTATTAATGGCCAAGGGACACCTCATAAGTGGGTTTCTGAAAACCATGTGTTTTCCCAAGATATTTCCCAAGAATTTAGGCCACATGGGGCCCCCAATACAATAATTCATCACCTTTGGTCGGAAACCGCATAAAATATCTCATGACATCATCACGACACAGTTATGATGTCATTAAACATACTGAAACCCTAAAACTGTATTTTTACTATTTACTGAAAATTCATCTTTCTCATAAAATTCCCAAAATTTCACCTTTACCAAATATCAATGATCTTATTTCAAAAATTTAATTCATTATATAAAAATAATTTTCTAAATATTTTTAATTTTTTTTAAATAAAAACACTATTCACCGAAAAAATCAATTTTTTCAGAAAAAACCACAAAATTTACCATAACATAATATCGATGCTCTGCGTTCAAAAATAAAATCCATTTTATAAAAATAATTTTCTAAAAATTTTTGATTTAATTTTTTATTAGAATACACTATTCACCTGAAAAAACTAATACTTGAATAATAATTTATGAAACCGTTATTTAACCATTTTATTGAATCACATTACTTAATTAAGGTGCCTAGATTATATTAATATATTATTTAAATGAGATTACTAATCCATTTTGTCACATGACTAATCCTAAGCATAATATCACTATTCATAATTTACTATTCATCAAAAATTACGTTGATCTTATTAGAAAATAAATTTCATAATGAATATAATTGAAGAAGACCATTTTTTGAAAATAATTACACATTTCTAATTATTTAAGGTTTACATAATTTTTTTTAAATATCCTTTCTCTAAAATTCACCAAAAAAATGCATATTGTATTTATCCGAACATTTGAAAAGTCATAAACATCATCATAAGAAGAAATCCCAATTTTTATTTAAAACAAAGGATTACACAAGGCAGTTATGGTCTCCATACACAGCCCCTTATAACACCAGCATAGGACCTAAGTCTAAGGTGTGCTAAGGTGAGAGAATCTGAGGGAGGCTAAGCCAACATCACACAAGTATTAAATTCTATCAGTTTGAACTTCTCGTGAAGGCGATCCTGTTCTAGCTTTACACGATGAAGTTCAGCTTCGGTTTGGTCCAGAGCAATGCCTAGTGGTGCTACCTACTTCCCATGTTCTGTTAGATAGGCTTTGATTGGTCCATGACTACTGGGTGAGGCCATAGAATCTTCTTTCTATATTAATTAACCAATATTACTTGTATTTAGAGACAATAATCAAAACTTTTAGTTTCCAGCGGTCATATTGACCAATAGTCATATAACAGTCAAAACCCAACGGTCTCATTTTAATTATACTCATGTTATCAAATGAAATATTTTTTTGATTATAAAAATAAAATAAAATAACAAACAAAATTAGGAAACAAGAGTTATTCAAAATTTTGGGTCCTTACAATCTTCCCCCCTTAAGATATTGCATCCTCACAATTTTTCAAATTGGGTGTTGAAATTTCATTGAAAGTACCACATCGGAAAAGGAGTCAGTAACACTATTACTTTAAAATAAAGAAAGGGAAGTACAAAGGTCACCCGAGTTTACCCAAACTAGGATTCCATGGAGGAAAACATGGATATGGAAGAAAAACAAAGGGTCAAGTTCTGGGGGAGAGTGATAGAAAACATGATTAGGAGAAAGATGAACACGAGAAAATCCCAAACATATGATGTGTGTAAACGGTATTTGATTACCTGGTAGGAAACGTAAACCAACAACATTTTTGTTTTACGTTTCTTTTCATAATTTTGAGGAATTCATTTACTACATAGAACAAAAATATAAGGAAATATACCTACATTCATGTAGAGTTTCATCCTTTAATATGTATCTACGAAAACTAATCTTTTCTCCAAACAATGAGCATTCAAAACTACTTGGTCTCATTAAAACACAAGAATCATCTTCTAGAGAATCACATAATCCACAAATGATTAACTATCTATTTCTTATATCTTTAAACATTATCCCAAAAATAGAAAGGTTAAGGTAAAACAACTCTTCAAAAAGAAATAATCCCATAGGAATAGAAACTACTTTTAAATCTTCAATGTTCCATGGTACTACTCAAATTTCATCAAAGACCATTCCATAAATATCGGTCCTTAAAATTCCTTGAAATAAACCAAACTAAGATTGAAACCAAAATTCAAGAAGGATTTTATAACGTAGTCTTCCAAAATAAACTTCACCCTTCATCTCCAAACAACATCAACAATTCCTAACATCTTATAACAAAAGTAGCTAACCTAAACATATTTTACCCAAGACAGGTTAATCATTCCCATAAGTAACCGAAATTACTATAAGTCCAAATTAAATTCATCGATTATTCAAAATATAAGTCAACCATACTACTCAATGAAAAAACCGTAGTAATCTATTTACCTTGATCATATATGGTCCCCAAAATAGTGAATGTCTTCCAAAATAATAATAATCTTTTAATCCCCTAATCATCTCTGTCATATTAATATGGAAATCGTCGCGTTTCCGCTCACATTGGTTGTTGGGACATGTTCATCCATTTCCCACCATTACCTATGAAGAGAATGTATAGTTAGGGGCTTAAATACATTTCCAATAATCACGAAAAGGAACTTAAAGCATATAAGGATAACTTGTAGACGAATAGTATTCCCTATCATGTGATCCCCTAGGTTCCCATCTAGGTTATCCATGATCATATATTCTTATGCGAATCTTTATGTTATTTTATCTTTGTTCCTTTAACAATGGTTCATACTAAGCTTATGAATTTACCAAAGAATATCCCCCGGGAGTGTAGTAACCAAGAGTGCAGCAAGGCCCGTTGTCGTGTACCAGTTCTCATTTGAGTCTAGCACAAAGAAGTGTTTTCGGGTTTTACCCCGATGTACATCTTTTCTAGAGCCACATCTACCTGCTGGTATCCAGACAGGGATGTATTTTCTTGGAAACCCATTTCTCAATACTCACAAAAATACCAGGAAGATTTCCTATATATAAACTTTTCTATAGGATTATTCCTAAATTTTTTATATCCTAATTTCCACAAATAACTAAACATTCCTTTGATACCAACTACATCATCCTTCCTTTTTATCACATAAGCTTTCATTACATTTTACAAAACCGAGGATCTTCAAGGATTAGTGTCTTTGAAACCAGGATCATAAAACATGAAAACATAAAACATTCTTATTAAACACTTGAAAGGATTCTCCTCATGTTCATCCTAGGTTCATTATTGCATCTCAACCTGGGGACATACATCAAATGAAAGGGTGATCAGAAGGCCCCGTAAGGGAAACAAGAGAAACATTTTACATGTGAACTTGAGATACTTCAATAAGGTCATGAAAAGAACTTTAAGGAATGAGAAAGAAATAATGAGATATATCATAATAAAAAATAACATTTTTCATAAATTGAAGATGGTTCTGAAAAATTTAATATTGACAATCATTTCGTTTCCCCAATGTCCATCCCCAAGGTGTCATAAAAATTTACCAAGGTTATTCATCAAGGTATCAATCTAAATAGTCATCTCTAGAGATTAAGTCTTTACCCAATGCATTGGAGCGATATCTGGGTGCAAACATGACATGTCATTATTATCATGTGAGCCACATATATCATCATCAATCATTTCATAAACAACCCATATATCATAAAAGAAATGGGTTTCATTTCATAATCATAACGTTTTAAAAACTGCATTAAAGACATGATCTTTATGTCACATTAATCCAACGGAAAGGGAGAGCGGGTCTCATGTATGTAAATCCATGAATTTAATATAGAACAACATGGTATATATGTGAATACACCTATATAATAGAGAGCATTTAGTATTCACTTAATAAAATAAAAGAACTTTATAAAAAGAGAGAGACATTTTGAGACGCAAAATTCTGCAGCATAATAGCTATGTTTTGGGGTTTTAGAAAACATTTAAAAGAGAGGGGACATGGGTCAAACAATCATAAATGACCCATAAATAATTATAATGACAGAATATGAATGATATATGAACATTGTAATGAAATTTTAAGGACATACCATTTGAAATGAAAAATATGGAAGGAACACAAAAATTAGATTTCTCTTATGAAAATCCCGCAGCCTAACTGTGTCACTTAAACTTCAACCAAAAATGAATTGACAAGATCAAATAGGGACTCTCATAATATGAACATAAGAGTTATGTATGATAGATATATATATCATACCCCACATAATAAAAAGTAACTTGAAAGACTTGACATGAAAATATATCTTGAAAACGAGAAGGGTGAAAGAATCCCTTAAAAATTTTGCAGCCTAACAGTGCCACTTAAAACTTCAAAATACTGAATTGAAGAGATAAAATAGGGTATATAATCATATGAAAATAAGAGTTCAGTATGATAGATATATATATCATACCCCAACATAATAAAAAGGAACTTGAAATACTGGACATTAAAAATAGATCTTGAAAATGAGAAGGGTGAAAGAATCCCTTAAAAATTCGGCAGCCTAACGACGCCACTTAAAACATCAAAATACTGAATTGAAGAGATCAAATAGGGTCTCTAATAATATGAACATAAGATTTCAGTATGATATATACATATATCATACCCCGACATTATAAAAATGAACTTGAAAGACTTGACATTAAAATAGATCTTGAAAACGAGAAGGGTGAAATAATACCTTAAAAATTCGACAGCCTAACGACGCCACTTAAAACATTTGAATACTTAATTGTAGAGATCAAATAGGTTCTCTAATTATATGAACATAATAGTTAAGTATGATAGATATAGAGGTCATAAACCATAATAATAAAAAGGAACTTGAAGGACATGACATGAAAATAGATCTTGAAAACGAGAAGGGTGAATGAATCCTTTAAAAATTTGGCAGCCTAATGGCGCCACTTGAAACGTCAAAATACTGAACTGAAGAGATCAAATAGGGTCTATCATCATATGAACATAAGAATTAAGTATGATAAATATAGATATCATACCCCAACATAATAAAAAAGAAACATGAAAGACTTGACATGAAAGTATATCTTGAAAACGGGAAGGGTGAAAGAATCCCTTAAAAATTCGGCAACCTAACAGCGCCACTTAAACATTCATAAAATGAAATGATGATATTAACAGGGGTATATCGTCATATGAACATAAAAATTACAGTATAATGAATATAAAAGAACATCCTCAAGCATAAGAACATGGAGCATAAAAGAAGTGACATAAAAGAGATCACTTGAAAAGAAATAGAGGGGCCAGATCCCTTACCTTAAAACGTAACTCTTAAAACTCAAAGGTTTGAACCTTGAGGGTTTGGGGGAACCATTTTAGGACTACTTGGGAGGTAAAGAGACCATAAGTTCGTTGAGAATGATTTTGGAGTCCAAAGTATGAGAGAATGGCTTTGTATTTATAGGGAAAGTGTGGGGACAAGGCATTAATGGCCAAGGGACACCTCTTAAGTTGGTTTCTCAAAACCATGTGCTCTCCCAAGAAATTTCCAATGAAGTTAGGCCACATGGGGCCCCCAATACAATAGTTCATCACCTTTGGTCGGCAAACCCATAAAATATCTCATGACATCATCATGACGCAGTTATGATGTCATTAAACATACTGAAACCCTAAAACTGTATTATTACTATTCACTGAAAATTCAACTTTCTCAGAAAAATCCCAAAATTTCACCTTTACCAAATATCAATGCTCTGATTTCAAAAATTTATTTCATTTTAAAAAAATACTTTTCTCTATATTTTTAATTTATTTTTTAAATAAAAACTCTATTCACCAAATATTCATTTTTTTTCAGAAAAAACACCAAAATTTACCTTAACATAATATCGATGCTCTGAGTTCAAAAATAAAATCCATTTTATAAAAATAATTTTCTAAATATTTGTAATTTAATTTTTAATTAAAATACACTATTCACCTGAAAAAACTAATACTTGAATAATAATTTATGAAACCGTTATTTAACTATTTAATTTAATCACATTACTTAATCAAGGTGCCTAGATTATATTAATACTTTCTTTAAATGAGATTACTAATCATTTTGGTCACATTACTAATCCTAAGCATGGAATCACTATTTATAATTTACTATTCATCAAAAATTATGTTAATCTTATTAGACTCTAAATTTCGTACTGAACATTATTGTAGAAGACTATTTTCGGAAAACCATTACACATTTTTATTTATTTAAGATTTACATAAACATTTTTTAAATATCATTACTCTAAAATTCACCTAAAATATGCATACTATGTTTATCCGGACATTTGAAAAGTCATAAACATCATCATAAGATGAAATCCCAATTTTTATTTAAAACAAATGATTACACAAGGCAGTTACGGTCTCATTACATAGACCCTTATCACACCAGCATAGGACCTAAGTGTAAGGTGTGCTAAGGTGTTAGAATCCTAGGGATGCTCGGCCAACATCGCAGGAGTAGTAATTTCTATCAGTTTGAACTTCTCGCGAAGACGATCCTGTTCTAGCTTTACACGATGAAGTTCAGCTTGGGTTTGGCCCAGAGAAAAACCCAGTGCTGCTACCTCCTTCCCAAGTTCTGTTAGATGGGCTTCGATCAGTCCAAGACTACTTGGTGAGGACATCGAATCTTCTTTCTATATTAATTAACCAATATTACTTGTATTTAGAAAAAATAAAAAAAAAATTTAGTTTCCAGCGGTCATATGGACCAATGGTCATATAACAATCAAAACCCAACGGTCTCATTTTAATTATACTCATGTTATCAAATGAAACATTTTTGTTGCGTATAAAAATAAAATAAAATAACACACAAAATTAGGAAACAAGATTTATTCAAAATTTTGGGTCGTTACACATACATGGGTGGATATATGGAATGATGAAACACAAACCATCATTCACACATGGTGTTTTCCCTGAATTATTTGGTTATTTTATCATATTCTAGATAAACTAACCATTTTAAAAATCTCATGATCATATCACCTTAATATTTTATTTCAATAATGTTACATTTTTATTTCATTATAGATGTTTATTCACAATTAATGGACTTAATGAATTTAAATTAGTCCATTATAGTTCTAAAATAATATTTATTATTCATGAATATTAAATATTATGTGGTTAATCACGGAAGTAAACACACTTAATATTAACAATAATAATTGATGATAATAATTAGAAATTTATGCGAAACAGGATAAATTCCCTCAATAATATATTTTTAGTCAGTACAACCTCCCTTTTTTTCAGTTATAATCGAACCATAGTTTAATGTACTTGACCATCAATATTTAGGGTGATTTCAGTTATGGATGAATTATAACAATAGGTTTTGGGTTAGCATAACTTACTTCACATCATGGGTTGACTTCCAAAGTAAGAAATTGGATGACTTTGATGAAAGGATTGATGAAACCCAATATATGTTTTTTTAGGATCAGGGAGTCCACTCATAAAATGAATGATGTGTGAGTTAATGTAGTGTGTATTTTGATTACGTACATAAATCCACTCTTGTTTCATTACCAAACAATGTTGCGGTAATGACAAGGGGAATATATATTCTATAAATTATAATGTTCAAACAAAAGGATGTTATGAAGAAAATGATGATTGTTATTTTTTTTAATTTAATTATGGGAGAATTAAATATATAATATTTATTTATTACTCTAAATATTATTACATAATGTAATATTTCATTTATGGTCTCATTATCAGAGACAACAATAAAAATGAATTCAAATGTATTGAAGTGATCCATACTTGAGAAGGGCAACCTTCTCGCTAGGATATATTTCTATGAATAGAAAATTATCATTCATGTAATCCTCCTCAATGAAAGGAAATTATATTTACTAGATGAACCTATACCTGATGTGACTTATAATAAAGATAGTGATTAAGAGTTAACTCGATATGATAAGAAATTAAACAATTCCACAATTATTTAGTGTTTCATTCTATTATCCATGCCCAATGATATTTTTATGTAACAAGATGGCATTGATGTGTATAAAATATTGCCTCAAATTTGGTATCATTATCAAGATAAGGTGAGAAATGACATATATGATATCTCTAATACTCTGTTTTGAACTAATCTTTGAGATTCCTTGCCACATGGACCACTTGTAGTGAATCTTATAGGGCACATTGTGTGATTGGATGTCATAGGGATTAAATTATCTAGTGATTTTCCCATTAATCTCATACATTCAACACCACTGAAGTACTTATTTCATTTTTTTTTAAAATATAATATGTGAAATAATAAGAAATTAATTTTGAAACATCTTACTCTGTTTCTCCAAGTGGATAAGGATATGGGGTGTGATAAAAAGCCAATTCATATAGAGAATAAGAAAATGTTGAACTATGCAAAGGGGACCAAGACTCAAAATAATTCTAAAGATCCAAAACAATGTCCTTTCAATAAGAGGAAGATACAATATCATGGAAAGGAAAAATATGGTCCTATGTAATGCATTTGGTAAGAAAGGCCACTAATAGAAGAACATCATCGAGAATAAAGGGGAAGAAAATGGTTTGTTTTTTATTGATTATAATCATTCAATATCTGCACAATGGTTATTATATAATTATTTTGGTTCCCATATATGTGTCCAAATATAAGAATCAAATAAATTATCTATGATTAATAGAGGATAGATCGATTATTGAAAATCCAATGGTGTGAGGATGGATAATCTTTCCATTGGTGACTACCGCCTTTCATTTCTAATAAGATGATATTTTATTTATAAATTTTTATTTTGTTCCAAATGTTACCAATAACATAATGTTTGTTTCATAGTTATATGTGGATTTTTTAATTTTAATGTAGGGAATAAATGGTTGTTATTTTATAAATACAACATATGTTATGGTATGGCATATTAAAATAATGTTATTTATGTGTTAAAATATGAAAACTTTGTGATGGAAATAGATATGAAATAATCTTCACATGGCTCATATGAAAACCAACATTAGCATCATCATCTTGATCACTTAAATGAGAATAATTAGAAAAATATCTACCAATATTTCTTTTTGGACCCCTCCGAGTTATAAACAATTGATATATTTCGTGATTTTATAAAATATTAAATGACGAATTTTTATTTGGTAGACTGGGTGAAAGGAAAAAATATTACATTTGTGCATTATGATGTGTTCGGACCATTTAGAGTAGTAGCTTGAGGTATGCATTCTTACTTTGAAACTATTACTAATGACTTGTGTATATATTTTCATGTCCACATGATGAGTTATATGTTCGAATGCTTTAAGAGATACAAATAATTCAATAATGAAATAGATAATTAACATGGAATGAATATGATGGGGCATTGATCAAATCAAGCTGGTTATTATAATAACCAAGAGTCTATTAAAATTCGATAGAATATTTTAATTCTATCTCAACTCACTCATCCAAACATTCCATTGTGGAATGGTGTTAGTGAATGGAGTAGTGGTACCTTGTTAGAGATTTTAGGTTAGATTATATGTTACAAAAATCATATGTTATCCTTTAATGTAAATAAATTATAAATTTTATCATATACATTAAATTGAGTACTAATTAAAGTAGGAATCATGGATCCTCTTATTTTATAGACACGAAAAAATTGTATGGTCATATACATTATTATAGGGTTTAGTGGAATTATTTATGGCCTTATCTGGAAAAAACTAACACCCTGAGGCACAAAATATATCTTTATAGGCTATCCTATGTCAATTGTGGGATTATAATTGTACAACCCCCAGACAAGAATGTGACTATCTCTAGAAAATCTATCATTTTTTAGAGTGATAAGATACCAAAAAGGGTAGTGGGAGAATGATTATCATTGATTTAGTTGATGATCATGAAAGAAAAATGTTTATTTAGGTATGTTTTCCCTAGGTACCTATAGAAAAAGTATTTCTGGAAACAATTTTACTTCCTAGGCATACAAGAGATGTAAGAAAACCACTTTGATATAATTTTGTAGTCTTTGGAGATGGTGACATGTAATAGTTGAAATAATTTAACCTCTCTCAAATAAAATGGTAGTAGAGGAAATATAATCATTAGGATGGAAAAATCTATGAAATCAGAAATGGATTCTTTATATCATAACTATGATTTTTTTGGTTGATGTGGTTGTTGATGTAACTCTCATTGAATGCAAATAGGTATTAAAGAGAGAATTCGACATGAAATGTAATATAAAAAACTATGATGAAAGGAATGTTTCTAAATATATAAAAATAAATCACATAATTATATCTAATGAATCATTTTCACAAATTTCCATGTTTATGTCCATCAGTATTACACTGTCAATGGATGATTTTGATGACTATAATATTTTGTGAGATTGATGTCAAAAATGTATTCCTTAATGGGAACCATCATGAATTTTTCAATATGAACCAACATGAAGGTTTCGTGACTCTAGATGATTCCAAATATATTTTCAGGTTTAACATACCCATTTACGAACAGAAGAAAACATATTGGTTAAATAAAAATTGATTCATTATAGATAAAAATGAATTTTCTTTCATTATGAATGAATTTATGCAATGAGATTACAATAGGATTATTGAGAATGAAGCTATTATCTTAGAATTATATGTTGGTGACATTTTCTTATTAAAAATGATATACTAGTCATCTTTTTTATTACAGATAGGTAAAACATGTGTTAATCTATTAAAGAATTTGGTGAAGAATCCTGGTCTCTATGGATCAATATCGTTCATTATAGATATAAGAGGATTCATAGAATATGTAATTGATAATATTTTGACCCAATACTAAGGTTCATTATTGTGGAATAATATTAGAGTTGATTGGTTCAAGTGTCACATGATATACAACTTTCAATGAAAATGGGTCATCACACATGTATTGCCCCCAAACCTTATAGCTACATGAACTGTGTTATAATGACGGGTTCCACATTCCTTTGGTATGACTCCCCATTAACTAAGGATTCTAAAAATTAGCAAGGGTGTAATTTATTTTATTGGGGAGACTATCCCCTTAGGGAAATCTTGTTATAATTGTCTGAATATTTAATATATCATGAAGTGGAAATACAAATGACATAGAAGGATCAAACAAGTCCCGAAAATGGTAGAAGCAAAGTAAATAAAAATAAATGCAGAAAGAAAAAATTAAAAAACTATAGCAGATGAAAATTAAACAAATTAACATGCTCAATAGATCACATGTATCAACTACAAAAAAAAACTAACCAAACATGAATTTTATAACAAGACATACTTCTCATTATAAAAAAGGGGATCACCAGTGGATGTACATTACAAGGCATACGTATATAGAATTTTGATATAGAAATGAAACCAAATTAGAGCTCCATCGAGGAATGACATCAGAGTATGTGACAAACTCCATGTAAGTAGGTACATATATCTTGCTCTTATACTTTACTTTAACGTAAATTCATAATGTCCACAAGTATTTGGAAAGACCCACATAGGGTCTGATAACAATTATCAGTGGAAAACCACCCAAATGTAAAAACCAATAATGTGTGTTTAAGTATGTATGATATAATAAATACATAAAGAAACACAATATGTATTTTAAACATATAATTCCATGGGTATCAACGGCGACTAGGAATCTATAACCAATATCGGCTAATAATGGAAAACTAGAAATAAATGGGGTCCTTGGACACTTTTCCAATGTACCCCTGTATTAGCATAACTCATGTTAACCCTCACAATCCTACTTTTGAATATATCTCTGAACTATGTTCCTCCTAACACCTAATTCCCCAAAATGTACTAAATTCTTGATGGAATTACAAAACAAGACAACAGTCTCTTAGACCCCTTCTCAAAAAAACATATCGGCCCATGGAATGATATCTGGAGAAACAATTATATTATTCCTCTAATAAATTTTATTGTTGGCTCACAACATGATGTCCTGATAAATGGTGATATATGTTCTCCCAAAAAATCTAGTCCCACAACCTCAATGAAAGTAGTCTTAATGCTTACATATGAATGCCCCTTACCCACCACATTTATTTCTATGGTAAGATCACATAAAGAAATTCTATGCCTCACTACCTAGGTCCTCTACCAACTTGATTTATCATAACCATGTCATCAATTGAGTCATCCAATGTGCACATGGTTCACTTTTGAACATTGGCCATCATGGGTGAGAAACAATCCACAAACAGTTTATTAGTCCCATAGAGACATTCACTTTTAGCCCCTGAGACAGTGTCACTAAATTATGATGGTCTTTTTTATCATTATATCCGGGGCCATGCCATACATAAAAACCAATCCCCCTATAACAAAAATCCTATAATCCCAAACATATGTTCAAATCAACTTATGTAATTCATGCCAAGCCTAAAAAATTATCTACATAACTCAATCCTGACGGCCATGCAATCTAAATTCACAGATCCTCTCACATCTGAACCCAATGGGTCTATGATGATTATCTGAATCATTTATATATAAAAAATTCACCTTCAAACAATATTCAATTCAATGAAATTGATTTTTCACATCTAAATAGCAATATAAATAGACAATTCAATTTAATATTATTGAATTTTATCATAAAACAAGCACAATTTTTTTATAGAGGTATGTAATGCCTTTGGATGGAATAACTAGATCAATTCATTTTAAAAAATTAAAATTAAATGAATTAAACACCCCTGGACAACATTCCCAATAAGAAACGAGCTTTAACCCAGCCATAATTGAGTGAAAAAGGGTTGTTCATTCCCAAAGTCATCCCACTAGGTCAAACAATCATTTTGATATGAAGAAATTGGTATAAATGGGTATATCTAAAAATAACCAAATGTGTTCTATAATTCACAACCCCATATTATTATGAAAACACAAATCCTCACATGAACCCACTTCCATGGACTCGTAGAAATAGTCACATCTAATATTGTTTTCTAACTCAACACAGAATGGTGTACATATATGTTTCCATCTATTGCCCTAAATATTGGGTGAACCTGATCAAATGGATTTATCTCTCCATGAGGTGACAAAAAGATGAAGATAATGGAGAATTTTAATAGCTTTACTGAAATGGTCCTATATCCACCTACGGATTGACAAAGGAACATTAGACAAAGAGATAGAATAAAAATCCATTATGGGAAATGATGTGGTGGTTTCCTCCTACTGATTGCATGACCAATTAGGGAAAAGTAGAGATAAAAAACATAGTAATTAAAATAATTAAAAAACACAATTTAATGCTTCATGTTTTACTTGCCTAGTTTTGCAAACTGTGCAGTAACCATGCGGGCTACAGTGTCAAGGTACTACTTATGTGGTAGTACCCATCGGGCCGTCTTCATGGTATGATCCATCCATCTGTAGACCAAGTGGACACCAATGAAAAACTCTTTGAAACCCATGCATAGTTTTCAACTTCTCTAACATGATTTACATAAGCTATGAAACATTTCAATAATGTTACACACCATTAACAGGAAGTCACCCCATGGTTTATCCTAAACAATTTTCCCTATAGTACTATTCTAAAAACAACAATTTGGCCTCCAAAAGATCCAAAACCACATTGAATCATCCAGGTCATCTAAAATTATTCAAAACCATTTAAAACATAATATAAAGCTGATGAATCTCATGGATATTGATTCCAACCAACTACAATGAACATGCCACGACCACTTTTGGAAAAAGTCAAACCATGCATGGTATTCAACCCGACTCAAATACTTGGAACTTTACAATATCCCATAATAAAAATATAGTTTCACAATCCTATTAAAAATATATAGATATGTTATTAAACTAACCCATCCCATTTTCATTAACCTTGATTATTCTAGTTTCTAGAGTATTAGCCAACATACCTAAAGGGGGACCCCCAACCTAGAAATTTGCAAAACTGGTCTCAAAATGAACATAATCTAAATGAAAAAAAATCCATTGATATATTTCTTGGGACCACGGTCTTCCCATAACACATCTTGACTTCTATACATTATTATGTGCTCTCAGTCCATATAACTCACTCATTGAAGTCCCGCAATGCATAAATCTCATCCTCGAGCCCACTGAACCCACAGAAACATCAAGGTATAAAATCTCCATTGATGATAAAATTAATCTATGTTTCTTTAACCTTAGTCATTTATTGCAGCACCATGTTTCCCATATTCATCACAAATCATGTAACTCACATCCTCAAAGCACCGATGCAAAGGTACCATTGAATCATGTATACAATGATGCACAATTTCAAAACTGTGTGTAATGCACCTCATGTATACATATTAGACATCCAATATGATTCCATCCTAAGGAAAAACATTTGGTCAGTCTGTATAAAACCCATTTAACTAGGTCCCCAAAACTGACATGCCTCAATACTCCATGCAATAAAGAAAAAAAAATAAATTCATAGCCACCTGTACAGCATACATACAATGACATCGTTTCACTAGCCCACACAACCCTTTGAAGCTCCATATAATGCACATGGCCGGATGAAATATTTATTGAACTCTTATCTACCTAGGTAGTTTCTCCAAACACTAGAAAAATAAAACTATGATGGGTCCCACTATCTCGACCCAGACTTCCACATGTAGCTAATCCTCAGATACCCTCACATGGTAACAATTCAAAAACAACCTCAGACAACTAAGTCTATCTTAGCTCCAATATACTGGATATATGAGATGAATTACTTTATAAAAACTCAAGATGCATGACATATCCACATGTATAACCATCCATTAGGTTCTGCTAACATTGATAATAGACATCTCTCAACTTCCCACACCTAAATCAATCTATAGAAGAACCACTATGAGGTTGTCTAGCTATGTCCCACACATGATTACCCTATAAGAACACATCCGGACCATACGTCCTACAATCTGAACCATCACCACTAAGATCACCTGATGTCTCTTTTTGGATATTGTTAGTCATATCCATCATGGTTCCCTTGTCTTGTGTTCTTGGTTCAATTCCTTAGAGAATGAGGCCAATCTGGAAAAGTTGACAAACACCTGAATGCCCTGTTGTAGGCCATCCACAATGTGCCTCCCCATGGATATGTCATATCTAACCATGTTAGGTGTATGGTAAGTCAATTAAATTAACATAGCTATATATTCCATGATAGAATTTTCCCCCTTCTAATGACATAATAACTCTCAATCACTTTCATCCCTCAGAATAACTAGGATGAAATACTCCGTGAATTTTCCCTCAGAATCCCCCCATGAAAGACCCTCTCATTTGATAGCTTGAACATGCTCAGTCCACCAGTTCATGGATAGTCCTAAAAGAATGTATGTTTCTAGCTTCACCTTCTTACTTAGAGGAATCTCAAGATACTGAATGATCATTTCCATATGCTAAATATTGCTCCCATATTCCTACAGACAACCCATACCCAAAAAAAGTTGTTGGTGCTGTTACTGGAACTCCCACATCAGATATTTTATCGATGGATATACTCCCTAATCACACCTTTTTATTCCAGGGATATACCATACTAGGATCAATTGATTTTTCTTGTCAATACATGACCTAAAATTAGTGATATCTAATGTATATTCCACCTTCAATAAAACATGGACCTAAGATTACTCGTAACCAAGCACATCTACCTATTCTTCTTGACCAATATAAATCTCAACCTTCTTGTATTGTTGTGGAAATTATCCATCAAAACCTTGATGCTTAATCAGTCTATCTCAGATGAACTGTTTAAATAACATAAATTGTCTAACATCCCATATAAAATATATAATTATCATTGATAGGTAAATCATAAATAGGTAGAATATCCTCACTACCCTTACAATCCCCCACCACAACTATTGATCATGGAATCATGACTTATTTTCCACCTTACATGTCCTTAATAGACCCATGTATCATATAATCCTCAGTCCTCGCCTGTCCTGATGAACAATGTCACCTCAAATCGATGACCATGTCACCCATCCTGGTGATCAAAATCACCAAATTCTATTATACTTTCCTTATAATATTTGATGCAAACCCATTTCATGATTCCTAATAAATTTTTAGTTATATATATATATAATGGAATTTAACAGAAGAATTTCAAACCTCCTAGAATAAGAAATTTCAAATAATGGAATTTCTCAGTAACAAGAAATTTTATATTTATCACATGGTATAAATACATCACAAATAAAAATTTAAAATTGAAATCCTATTAAATGCTTTAATAAAATAACAAAAGGTAAAAAATCACATGTTTCTTCATTGGGAAAAGGTAAACAATTTTCCTATACCTCACCAGGTCAAGGGTTAGACATGAAAATAATTTAAAATATTACATATGATGTGATCCCAATGAGGTGATAATAATATATATTGTAACAATTGATCTCTTGAATTTCAATTCGCATCCCTAGAAACTGAGTATATCCCTCATACATGGGTTTGATTGCACACAATAACCCAATCAAAATAATGTTCCAACATCACATATTCTCCCACCTATATTAACCAAAAATAATAATACCAACAAAAAGAGGTAAAAGAAACTGATCTAAAGCCATTTATAGTGTACCTCACCCTGATAGCCACTAGAACATTATTATGAGGTCAGGTTCCACAAGACTTAGGTGAACCCCTTATTACACCAAAGGATGGCGAGTAGTACCAAAGGTGTGTACTAAAACATTTGGGACACAAAACTATTAGGGAAATGTAATTATAATGGTCCGAGTATTAAATATATCTTGTAGTGGAAATAATAATGACTCATTTGACACAAAAAAAATGTACTATTTGGGAAGGAATATTCAATAATAACCCATAGTGGAAGTAATTAATAAACAATTATAGTGGAATATAATTAAAAAGATCATCATTCTCCACACACCCCTTGCATCCACGACAAAAACTAACAAACAAAACCTTCATTTCATAATATTCGATACATGTATAAATAAAATTCTCGGTCTCAAATGTATAAATGGTACATGTAGTACATTTATAACATGATGATACAGAAAAATAAACAAAATAAGTGCTCTAACAAGGAATGACCTCATGGTCTGTACCAAAATCCATGAAAGTAGCTACTATGATCCAGCTCTGGGGGTTGATCCTCTACCTGAATTTAAATTCATAAATTCTACATTCATCTTGAAAATACCTATTATGGTGTGTGAAATAGTCTTAGAAGGATACCACCCAAAGGTTCATACCTAGCATGATTTTTTATAATGGAATTATATAATAAATACATAAAGCATAAAAATTTAAAATGAATGCATAGATTTCCAAAGTTCTTAAAAGCCACCAAGAAGATATCCCCTTCCTCAGAAAATTTCAAAATACATGAAATAAATAGTGTAATTGGAACATATCCCACAGTTCTTATGTAGTAAAATAAACCAGGTAAACCCTCGTGTTCCACCTCATAATGTATCCTGAAACCATGGGCCTCCTAATGCCACGTGTCTAGATAAGTACTATTGTCCCGAAGGCTTTCCCAAAAAAGTAAATTGTCCCTTGGAAACCTCCTCAAAGGCATATGTAATCCTATGGCCCATCATCATGAGGAAGAGGAATATATGTCCTTAAATAAAATTCACTATCAACTCACAACATGATGTCATGAGAAAAAAATATATTTGTTCTCCCAAAATAATCCATGCCTACAAGCTTAGTCACAACAGAACTCTTCATCCTACCACCATTCTTAATGCTAAAATATGAAGGCTTCTCAACATCATATGGTTTCCTATGAAAATAACCCAAACCATGTCCTATTCCACACACTTTGTGGCCTCTACCTACAAGAGTGGTTAAAACCACCTCTTGTGCAAAGTCATCTTCTGTAAACATTACTCAATTCAGAGCTTTATGCATCATGGGTGAGAGGAAATCACAAAACAATTCGTTAGACACATAGACACTCAAAAATCAATCCCATGCAACCATCCTCTTAGATTTTGTGGTCTATCCATTACAATATCACTAGTCATTCCCAACATGATGGCCTTGCATACTCAATCTGATGACCACAACACCCTATCCATTTGTCAAATCCACTCATGAAATCTAAGCCATGCCACACTAGTGATAAAAAATCCTAATAAAATTTTTATGCCAATCAAATTCGTTTTTCCATCTCCATCAAGACACCATGGGTGAAAACAGTTTATTACAAGCATTTATGTATAAATAATTCATTTCTAATCAAAAACCAACTCAATGAAATTGAATTTCAAATCACAAGTTCAATATAAACTAATAATTCAATTTAATTCTATTGAGTTTTATCATAAAATAAAAGTAAAAATTAACTAAGGAGGTCATTGAGGCCACATATTTGAATAACTCGATCAATACAATTTTAACATATCAAATTGAATTGTATACCCACCCACGAACTAGTCACCTTAGGTGAGATGACCTTAAACCCATCCACAATCGAGCAAAAAAATGGATGGCCAGGACCATAGGAATCACATGGGTTCATAGAATATTTTTTATATGAAAAACTTTGAATAAAGGGGTCTCTCATATAATAACCAATTTCACCCTTAACGAGAAAACCATTAAAAACAATAAAAACACAAACCATTTTATGCACCACCTACCTTATACTCATAGAAGTAGGAAAATTTGATACCAATATATAAAAAGAATAATATTGTTATAAATATGTTTTTACATGAAACAATATTAAAATAGGGAAAAATAGATTAAATCTATATAGCACTCTAAGAATAGAAAATAAAGGGGGAGATGATGGATTGTGTGGTAAGACAATCATGCACTTTCTTATAGCCACCAACTGATCGATGAATAGATTTCAGATAATGATATGGGATCAAAACCAATCGGAGGGGAGTTGGAGGAGGTTACCTATATATATGAATTTAAACAAGGTCAAAGAATAAGTGAGAAATAAGAAAATAAAGAAAAATAAAAACTACTAAAACACATGTTACAGGTCGCATAGTTTACCTTCATGGTTTATCAAACCATGTTGTATCCATGTGGCTATTGTACTAAGGTATTTCTTATGTAGAAATACCTGTGCAGCCTTCTGAACAATTTTCTCCAACCATGCTCAAACCATGGGGAAGCCTCTATAATATTTGTAGAAATATGTGCATGACTATGTGCCTCCAACAAACAGTTTACACAAACCATGCAGTAGTTTAAAAAAAAATTCATAGTGTTATCTGGGTGGGGCTGCAGTGATGACTCTAAACTCTACACCCTAGCCAACTATTCTAAAATAAGAAAATTGGGCATCGATGATCTCACAACCTCTAACAAACACCTGATACATCACCCAAATGTCGAAACCCATGTCAAAAATAAATATTTCCTACAAAACTATTGAAAACTAGTTTTCATCAACGTAAAATAAAATTACATAGCTAGTAATTGAAATATTGCAATCATTAGTGGTTCTCGACCCAACTAAGAAATGACAATGTTATAGGAAAAAGTTGTAGAGAGTGATAATGAGTAAGATCACATATGTTACTGTGACAGGATCAATCTTGTATTCCATGTTCTGTATTAGCCTTGATTTTCCATGTGCATTCAATTTGGTAGGTGGATATCAAGCTTATTAAAGTAAACATGATTGTTTTAAAATTATGTATATCATTAACTATCAATGTGGAACTAATGGTATGTTCATAGTGTATATTGTAAATGAGTATTTTGTCATCAAAGGTTGTAATGATGATAATTTACTAGCATCATAATGATCTGATGTCACAATCACGATATGTTTTTTCTCACAATGAAGAAGTTTCGATTATGTTGTGACCTGAAATAGTTCATAGAACATAGTTCTCACTGATTCTACTGGAGATTATGAGTATATATAAACTTCTGATTCTAACATGGAATTAGATTTCATATAGTTTACTATATGGGTTCTTGATGTTGTACAAGGTCAATCAAATGGAAAAAAGACATACTCCAGATTTATCTTCTCTTGAGGCATTTTGTTATATGGGTGTTGATTTGGTAATAAATGACCCAATAAAATAAAATGTGGTAGACATCCTACATATTGTTATACCTCAGTAGATGAATGAGTATCACATGAGAACTAGCAGACTAAAGGATGTTAGAATTGTGATCTAATGAATGTTGGAGTCTTTAGGAATATTTAACCTAGAACCAAATTCCTTTTTTCCATTATGATTACTTTTAAAAATAGTATTTATTATTAATAAACTTCATATCACATCATTATTTTTATTCTACAATATATAATATTTAATAATGTCGCAAGAGTAGCTTTCTCAATGAATGGTCATTATTGTTCTCTCTTATGAATAAAATCCGAAAGTTTCATAAATGTATTACTAAAAAAATTATATATTGGGATGGAATAATTTTATGTCCAAAATGTTAAAGGAAATCATGGTTCGGGATGCATAGTTATTTGAGGTACCATCTCATGTTGTACGTCCTTAGTAATATCTTCTATGAGATATTATGAGAATATAAACTGCCATTATGAAATACAGAATGTTTTTGTATAATTTGATGTTCTTAACTACATATGAATGTATTGATCCATTTAAATTATGATTATTATTACTGAATATTATATGTTAGGAAATTTTATTTAGTGATAAAAATTGGGATGACAAATATTCTTTGAGATGTATGATATTTTTGGTGTGTCACGTGTGAAATTTAATTAATGAATAATGTGTGGAAGGATTCATCCATTCAATTATTTAATAAAAAATCAAACCTCAATCCATTTTATAGAAATGATATATAATAAATAAATCCTTATCTATGTTTTTATATAAAAAAATTTGGATTTTTAGAATCCCAAAGAAAGAGACATCGAGCAGATACTTTTATTGAACTGTCACAAAAATTAATTGATTAGAAATATCATGATTAAAAAATAATAATACCTAATAAGTGCCCACGTGAGGTATTATGTCTATATGAAACTAACTCATTTCTCAATTATTTCCATGGTATGTTGCTTGATGTTAACCATGGACTTCTTGATACATAGCCTAATTCCACAAATAAATAGGTCTATAAGATCACATGATAAGAGTGTCTATAATCATAGTTAAATAATATATTATTAATTTTAATTTAAAAAATTGCATTAATATTACTCTTGGACAATGTTTAATAATTATTCATCTATTCAGGATCATATTTTTTCTCATCAATAGTTATGTGATGAGAATATTTATTAAATATTTATTTTCAATTGTCTGAATATAATATTTATTTACTTATTAGAAAATAATATATTGAGATTCATTTAATAAATAAATAGACATCATTTAAGGCCCAATAAATATTATTGATTAATTGAGGATTGAATTTGTCTATCTGATGAGAAAAAATATATACAGGATATTATTGGAGTAAATTATTGTTAATATTAATTTAAAATATTATCATGCATCGAGAAATAATAATATTATTATTATATTTAACATGGGGTTCCATAAGGATTATGTAAATATTAATGGTCCCATGTTGAAATATTTATTTCTAAACGCAATTACTAAATAAACCCAATTGTATTAGTTTTTCAATTAGGCTAATTATTTTATTCTTTCATGAACAAAAAATCTAGAGAGGCGTCTCGATTTACTATAGAGCTCCCTTCTCCAAGAACATTCTCAAGAACAAAGAATGATCTTCGTCCACCTCTAGCTCTTGAGTCTAGATATATTGTGGAGAATTATTTGGAAGTGATTCCCATTTATATCAATTGCTAAAGAAGAAACTAATTTGATCTTCCATGATAACACATAGAGATTTCTCTATCGATGATTGGAGATTTTTTAATATGTATAAATTAGTGCTATAGGGAGTCACCCCTTTATTCCTACAATGTAATGAAAAAAAAGTTATGTTTTATGATTTATCAATGAATAAATAATTATCTCGTGTTTATTATAAAAAAGATTATGTTGGTTATAAATAATATGTGATGATCATATACATGGGTCCATCATTATATCCATTATTTTCTTTCTTTGATTATGTTTTTTATTGCTATGTTTATGATCGTAAAAATATAGGATTGACAATTGATCATGAAAAAAATTTAGGTATGTCCCATCACATGATTATAATATTCATCTAACCTATATGAGATAAATATAATTTTTCAAATCAAAAAATCATCATATCTAATTCCATATAATGCATAGGATAATTTAACCCATGTGGTTTTAGTTGTTGTGATTTATAATCCATTACATTCTCATTCAATATCATGACACAACCATGTACCTTTAATAATAATCATTATATATGAAGGATTCACCATTTCTAGAGGGTAAGGGAAAAATTGAGACGTTCAAAAAAATTATTTTATGGTCTAGAAAAATAAAATCACAATATTTCTACAATATAAATTTAACTCCTTTTCATGTGATCATAGTCAATGGGATAGAAAATAATAAATTCTTTCGACTAACCACTTTTTGTTACCTGGTAAACCAAGAAAAACACAAATATCTGTGATATATTTTGGTCATGAGCATTCTTAAACAACCTTAGTTTTTTCAAGGAAAATAGTAATTTAATATTTGGAAACAATATGTCCATTAAAAGAAATTCATTGAAAAAAATTCATTTGTACTAAATTTGACATATATTTTATTTTATTGAATAGATTAAAAAATCTGTATACTTCTTTAATATTCCTCTCAGCATTTAGAATATACCATAATATCATCTAAAAAACATAACCTTATGCAATAAATGAGGGGATTTTTTTTAAGGCCTCTAAATACAACAGGTGTTTTAGACAACATAAAAATAATTACTAAATAATAAAAAAAATCATATCATGTTTTAAATGTGGAATGTATAAAATATTCCCCAATAATTTTCGATTGATGGTACCATAACCAAAGAATGATTTTAAATTAGTATTATTCCCCTAGGAATTAATTAAATAAATCATCGATTTGAAGAAAATTGTTCTTGTTATTAATAGTAATGTAATTCATGGATTCATAATCAATGAAAAATATTTTTAACAATCATTCATTCTAAAACAAAAAAGTAGAGAAATCAATAGTGAAGTGCATGTTTGATTAAAACCACTAGCTAGTAAGTCATGCTATTGATTTATCAATTAAAAAAGTTATACATGATCCATTTAGGATTGGATTTTTAAATATACATTGAAGAATACTTCAATTCAATAGTATAATAAACATCCTAGACAAAAATAACATAATTATCTCATTAAAAAATAAATCCTTAATTTTATTCACTATTGGAAAATCACTAATATGAATAGTTTTTAGCATTTTAAAAAATATTGATATTAGTAATATTCAGTGTCAAAAAATATATATTTCTCCACTTTATGGTAACTTATCAGTGGTATGAAATAATTGAATAAAAAAATATTAGATATGAAATCTATCATATAATGAAAATCATAATTCCAATACATACCCAGAATAATATAAAATTCTAATAAGGATACATCAATAATAATTGTACGAAATATTATCTCTTTTATAATAATATAAATATTCATATGTATATCCGATAAACTAATATTTACACCTTGAGTTTTTCTATGATGTAATTTCTTATATTCATGAGGTGATATTCCAATTTTACATGATATTTTATGAGAAATGAATTAATATGATGATCCAAATTCAAATAGGGTATTGGAATAATTTGTATAAATATGTAACATACAGGTAACCTCTTTTTTGGATGGTCATACATCAACCAGAGTATTATTAAATGACTTTGATACACCTTTATATTTTCAATCATACTGATTTTTCCCTTATCAACAAACATTGGAAAAACATAGTCATAGTGACCAACTCATTGTAACTGATTAATTTTAGCATTTACTTTTCGCTACATTACAACATATTTTTTTGAATTCATGAGACATATGTCCAAACATTCTACATTGGTAACACATCAGTGATTTTATAAGAATATTTCCCAGATAATGTTTACCAAACCTTTCACATGCATGGAAGTTGATTTTATTTCCTCTATATTTATTTGATTGATGCATCACCATTTCCTACTATCCAAACATTTTCTTACTCATTTCCTCTTGAGGAACAAAAGGGTTGGAAAAATAAATTTCAATGCTCTCCACACAAGGAAAAACAATATAACCTATTTTAAATTCTGATGAAGTGAATGCCCTTCTTGATTTTAAATTAAATTCAAAGTATATCAATTAATTTTACCATAATTGTCTTGAATAAAATTAGGTAAATACCTACCCAAACTAGTAAAATCTGTTTCATGTAAAGCTACCAAATCAACATATTTTCACCTTATTTGTTGGATTTGTTTCTCCATCCAAATTCCAAAAAACCTAAAAATAATTATTGATGAAAATTATCTTAAATGTGTACCATTACATTGTATCAAGATCATATTTTTTATTATTCTTAATAAAATTCCACCATCTATCTACCCCACCCACAAAATAATTAATTGAAAAAGTAACTTTTAGGAGGCCTAAACATAAAATAACATCAAATATCATTTAAAATCCAATGATTCTACATTTATTTAAGAATAGGCCTATATATCGACTGAATTATGGAGAATGTTACCTAATAATATTCCAAACTTCCATCATGTTATTCTTTGGTAGAACCAGTTGCATTATATAATGGATACCACCACAATTTATATATTGTGTCAACTGATTCATCATCATTATAATGTTCTCTATATTAATTCCAACAATTCGTGGATGATAATTTAAAAATAGATTTTCCTCTTGGTGGGATTATATATTAGATTTCTTATTAACTATGTGGATAACCATTCTAAATAGACATAGTTTGGATAATGCATCATGGTGATCATCAAATTCAAAGTCATTCCAACATACCCATTAAGTAACATATTTCAAGTGATTGATATAAACATTATAATACCCTATAAATTTATCAATACCTTTCCTTTGATAACATCTATATGGGCCCAACCATTAATATTACATTATTATATGTTTCAAATCAATAATTAATTCTCTTATATTATATGCTAATTTCATCTTTAGATTTTTAGAGAATTAGTTAAAAAATAAAACCTAACAAAACCATATATTTCTATGTTTCCACTTTTAAATATTATCCACTATCTTCATAGTATCATTTTTTAAAATAAATCATGTTTATTTTCAGGAAAAATATTTATGAAATTGAACATGACATCAATCATTCCATTAGCCACCCTTAAACCCTAGAAAACATTTTGAATCATTGTATGTTCACAAAAATCTCAAAAAGAGACATTAAATAAAGGAATACTGTTGATCTAGTAAAAAATATAGAAACCCATGAAAAATCATTTTCGTTAAATCCTGCTTTTCTTAGTGAAATGGAATCATATTTCTCTTTAAGAGATCATTAATTTATCATTTTGGAAAAGATTCTAGGAAAAATAATTAAAAAAAATGAAAAGTAATGTATGTTTCTTGAGGCATCTAGTTCATATTTTTCATATAGAACCTTTAAAAACTATTATAACCCCATGGATGGCTTGCAATATACTTATTCTTATAACATACTCTAACTCCAATTTGTTGTATTGATATATGAACTCACCTAGAACCATCGAGGTTCAACCACCATAAAAATTATATCAATATCACTTGGTTGTATTTAGGATCACCCTTGGACATTTATAACTACAATCTACCATTATTGAGTAAAACATTTATAATCCTTCACTTTGAATCCTAATAATAGAAATTATTATTCTTTCATTACATGATTCACCCATAATTTTTTTTCCATGTCAATATTATATTCCATAAAGATGAAGAATTAGGATGGCATAATTATAAAATATCACAGTTGGAGTATAGGTAACATCAATGGTTGTTGATGTAGAAAAATGAAAATATCTTTAAGCAATCCCAAAAAAAATAACAGGGATTGTAACATAAAACTTTTTCTTCATTTTATCCTTTCAATTGTAATCCCAATGAAAGACATTTAATAAACAGAACCATTTAATACAATAAAAAATAAATGGCTTAATGATAAAAAATATCTAAAATGGATAGTATATACACCACAAAAAATAAATGTGGGGTGAATATATATTATCTATCACGAAATTAAATGTGATATGAGAAAAACATGTTACTTTTGTAATATCATGATCAAAAAACCCATGAAAGTGTGATCATCATATTGATTTTTAAATCCCAATAATTTCATGAAAATAATCTGAAATTATAATTAAATTCATTATATTATTCACACAATATAAATAAGTGATGAATATGGAATAAGGCTTGTGAAAATAAAATGAGATAACAACCCCTTACCTTTTGTTTGGAATATCACATGTATTCTTTATATTGGTGAATAATAAAAATATATTAATTATTTAATGTTTTTATAATTTTTTAGTGCTTATTATTCCATTAATTTCAATTATTACTCTACTATATACAATTACATAATTAACTATGTTTATGTCTAACGTTTTGAAGGCATTATTCTCATGTGTTCAGAATGTATTTGATAGTTTAACTATGGTAAAAGTGTTCATCATTCCATCATTACCAAAATAATAATAAGTAAATAATTATCCTTTTTAAACAAAAAATTTAATTATATAATAAATCAGGAATATTATATATAACAAATAAACTGCCTTATGATCCTGGAGATGATAGGATGTATATATGCATGAGTAATGTTTCTCATTATCATTGATCATTATCAAAATCATATAAGTATTATTTTATATTTATTGAATTATAATTATTTCATAAATAACAATTTATTTAATTAAATATACGTATATTTATATTTCCTATGTGAAGATTATTAAAAAAATTCACATCACAACATGGAGGCGGTAGTCCAGTGGTACTCACAAATGACGTTAAAATTTTTCAGTGACTCGAAATAAATTAAATAAAATGTTATATTATCTTTTATAAATGAGATATATGTCATTAATATCATATAAAGACAATAATTATATAATTATAACCTGAAGAAATAAGTTATTATGAAATTACTATTACATTATATCAAAAAGTGGAAGTACATCGTATTCATGAATTTTTGTTTCATTTTATATTTGATAGGAAATGAGATAGATTTAGGTAATTAAATGAAAATAGTAAAATTTTATACATTATATATAATGATGTTATTATATTAACATATTTTAATAATATTTGAATTAGGTACAAGGGGAAAAACTGAAAGGATCAGTTAAGAATGATATAACTTTAGTAGAACATCTCATTAAGATTATACGAATTACATATATGGACTAAATTTATTATAAAAATTGAATGGGATGTCTATGAAGATGTAATAAATTGATATGGGTTTGTATTGAAAAACAACATGCATTTCTGTTTTCAAGTTGTGAGGAAATTGGGTGGCCATTTAAAAGTGGGGGGAGAAGAAACACTTGGAATATTTGAAGAAAATGGTATACACATGTTTTTCACATGGTAGAAGGCTATAAAAATTAACATTATAAAGAAAAATATTATTTATATTTAAAAGGAATCTATAAAATATATTTTAGTCAGTTTTTTGGTATTTTAAACCCTTATCGTTTTATATTAACCCCCTGTGAATCCATTTAAAACAAAACCACTGTAAAATATTTTCATTATATTTACTATTCATTATGAAAAAATATTTTCTTTCCATATTCTATAATAATAAATTTTAAAACTAAAAATATTTAAAATATATAATCAAATTAAATTCTCATAAGTGTATAATATTAATTTTAAATAAATCATATTGTTCCGATGAAAATGGGTTTTCCAACAAATATAGTTTTTAAAAATAAGATGACATTATTTTAACATTATTACTAATAATAATTATTATATGAATTTAATATATATATATATTACACATATAATTTAAATCAATATTCATTAGGGTTTTTTAATTTTGTAAAATGGAGAAACCTTATGCACATTAAAAAAATATTTAGAAAATTGGGATTTTTTCATGAATATAAACATATAACAACATATAGTATAATATGATTAAAATTTAATTTCTTATAATAATTAGTACTAAATAAAAATTATTATAAATTAAATTTAATTCCAATTATTATTGGAGGTTTTACTAAATAATATATTGCTAATCATTGACTATATTACAAAAAATCGGTATTTCTTAAAATTCAATGAAAAATCAATATTTTCTGAAAAATAAAAAAATATCACTATATGTTAATTTTGATATTATTATTTATAAAATAAATATTATTTTATCAAAATGATATTATTTAATTTTTGTGTTAAATTTTTAGTTAAAACCATCAATGAAGTTAGACTAATAAAAAAAATCTTTTTTGTTAAAAAATTTGTTCAATATTTTAAAAATGAATATTAATTTATTATTCATAAATATTAATAGACCTAATAATTTATTATTTAATAATTAACTTGGTTTTCATATTCTTTTAGGGAATGTGATTTTTCATTAATGGTGGAATGAAGGACCCTCAGTATCATGATTAGAATCTCAAAAAACTATCCGTCAGTGTCTAATGATTCAGCTATATGGAGATAAGGAACTTTTGAATGAATCCACCAAGATAAAAATATGTTATATCTAAAAATTAATTATTTTAAAGCCCATGATTATGTTATAACTACTTCTAGGTTTTTCTATTTAATGGTATGATAATATTAAGATTGTTCGTAATCTAATAGTTAACTTTAAATTTATTTCATTCCAGATCCCCACACTATTAGATATATAATATAATATCTATGAGAATTAAAACATACCCTAAAAATTATATTAATGGGGTTTTAATGAATAAAATTAATTATAATTCTATTTTATAAAGGATATGTCTACTAGTTTTCATTTATATGGATAAATATTCCCTAGTTGTAGACTTGATTTCTACAATTATGATTGACATTTACATAGTCCTCGGTATGGATTAGATTTGATAGTATATTCTATGAAATTATTTTTTAGAATAAGAAATTAATAATTATGAAGTTGGTCTATATTCCCTAATTTTTATGGGACATGCATCATTATCTTATTATTTTATCAATCCATCTTATGTAGCTCAACTTAATGATATATAATGATATAATATAAAGTGATAATTTTATATTTAGAAAAGAAAATCATATTAATTATAGATAATTTAATTATTGTAAATGAACAAAATTTTGTATTTCTTGAATACATATAGATATATTATCTAGATAAAGAAGTTGAGTTTTTTTTTGGAGCTATTATCTGATGAAAATCCTATATACTATACTACCTATAGAATAGAAATTGTGGAATTGGTACTATTGATGAATAAACTAAAGGAGTTGTTAAATAATATATTCATATTCCCATGTTCTTCTCCACGGGGTTTCCATATCGTATTTGGGATAAACAATTATGACTCAATGAGGTTATGCTTTAATTACATTGAGATCCATTCCATTAATATAAATAATAATAACATATTTTCACACATTGATTTGTTATTTGATCAATTTCAAATACATTAATATTTTTATAAGATATATATTTTCTCTGTATATCATCAATTACTATTAAATAAGTAGGATATACTTATAATAGTATTTCATATGAGGTATGGAACATATGAATTTATTGTAATGCCCTGCAGAGAGACTAATTCAATTTTTTTGGGATCCGATAAATAGTGTATTCGATGATAATCTTTATAACTTTTGTCGTATCAAGTAATTATATAATTATATACTCCAACAGAAATGATGTGCCTGTGAATCATTTTTGATTAATTTTTGAGACTCCTAGAGAAAATGAATTATAACGTAAACACAATAAGTGTTATTTTTTCATGCATAAAGTTTATTTTCATAGAGATATTATCTGGTAGAATTGATATCTATTGATCCTTCAATGGCAAAGACAATAAGGTAGTGTCCTATACTAAGGAATATAACTGATTAACATAGTTTCATTTGTTTAGTATATTATTATTGGAAATTTTTTCCTAAAATTTAAGGATTTCACATCCCATTACCCTAATGGACACATAAAATGGTTAAATTCATATGGTTAGTATAATATGAATATAATTTCTAAGAGTAGACATGGTTTTTTTAAATGTATTTTTAATGAATTTACCATTATGAAAGGATTGTATTATGAGATATATTGATGCAGTTAAGAAATTTCTAATTCATGACCAAATACAGAATTATGGAGTGTTTTTTTATGAATAAAGGCACTTGACCATGATAAAAATATTTAGCTCTTGTTATTTTCATGGTATTTATAACCGAATAATTCATATATATGTATGCACTATCAAATTGGTGAAAAATATTACATATATACAGATCAAAATATATTAATGTATATAATCACTCACAATGAGCTCATCATGGGAAAAATAAGATTTTTATAACAACTAAAGGACTATGATTTCATGATATAATGTGACCCATGGAAGGAAATATTGTGGCTTGTTTGTTGAGAGTGATGGTCCATAGAGTTATTGCTATTATGAGGATAAATAAGGATCCTACATTAATGTATTTATTAAAAAAAGTATTTGGAATTTTTTTAGGCAAGTGAAATCGTCATTATTTTCTCAAGTAATTCCAAAACTATAATTACAGGAAATTATAGTGGAACCCCAGTGAGATGATAATGATTTTTGGGGGAATATTGAAGTAGGGTAAAATAGTCAATTTTAAATATTTATTTCTAAATTTGTAGTGAGGATGTATTGGAAGATGATTTATGTTCGATAATTTCTTATTATTAATATAGACTTACTTAATAAAACAAATATATCATATTTCTTTATATTCACTTTTAGCACAAATATGTACAGGGATTTCATGAATCAGTTGTAGTGGTATGGTATAAAGTCAGAAATGTTGGTGTATGTGTCTAGATGTTTTTATGGAATCTAGTATATGATAAAGGAAAAAATCATAAGAGACTCATAAAATATCTTCGTCTACATATAATGATAATTGAAAATGTTCCAATGGACATTGTCACTAGAACTATAATGACTCATAAAAACAATAATGCAATATTGGTAATTGATAACCGCCTTTAAAATTATTCAAATTTAAAAAAACTAACTTTTTCATTTAAATGAAATTTTACCTCTTCTATGAATTGAATTTTAAAAACCTAACATACATTTTTCTTATCAAGAAGTAAAATTTGGTTCAATAAGATGAAAATAATTTTTGGTGAATAGTAAATATTGACTTTTATTTACCGCAGTTAAAAATAAAAAAAAATCAATGTTAAAGAATATTATAATAATTCAAATTTACCTTAACACTTGTTCTAACCTTATTGGACGTGTAATGTCCGACCATGGGAATCATTCGGTCTTTTTTGGGACCACATGGAGCCACTTAATAAAGATAATGACACTTTATATTAATTAATTTAATGTAAAGGAAAAAATGACAAAAACTAAACTCTTTTAGTATATTAATTTTATTATGGTATTATATAAATTATATTTTCGACTATTAATATTCATTTTAAATCTAAATATATTTTCTACATCATGGTATTTTTTCAAAAAAATTTAGTCATCACATAAATTAAATTATTTATGACACAATAATGATGTTGCATTTACCTCATTAATAATTGATTTAAATAAATAAGATTATAAATATTATAATAGAATTCAATACCTATCCAATTCCTATTGGATGATATTATTTCGACTATGAGTAATCTTATATTCTACATTACTGATTTTTGGACCTTTATAAACTGAATATAATTTTATTATAAAATAATATTATCACACATTCCTAAAGATCCCCTACACTCCCTTATAAAAAGAGACCACATATAAAACATTCCACAAACCTCTCAAGCCTTTTGGATAGTCTGAAACCTGAACCATTAATCACCCTACATCCCACTCCTCCTCCAAGAACCATTATCTTAGGCAGAATGCATTTCAACAAGTCCTTTGGATCAAACCAAAGGGAGTTACCCAAATTAAAGGTAATAGTTTCTAAAAAATTGTTTTATTTTATTTTACTTCTTTACCACCTAATCTATTTTTATTCCTTTATTTTGTCACAAAACCCGTATACTAAATATAATAGGATTTTTTATGAGAATTATTTGAACAACATTTACACACACCTCCATCTTATAGGTGAAGAACATATTGTTTCTATGGATGGAAAACTAACACTTCTGAAAAACTAACATATACCAACGGTTTGGAACTGTTGGTATATGCCTCCAAACGGTTGGTATATCCTATACCAACGGTTTGGAGAACCGTGGCCATGTAAGCCGTTGGGATATGTCTATACCAACGGTTTTCCCAAAACCGTTGGTATAGACCTATCCCAACGGTTTTGGAAACCGTTGGTATAATTAATATGAAAATCTTTACCAATGGTTGTGGAACCGTTGGTATATGTATTTCAAAAAAAACATTCGCTGGGATTTGATCCCAGCACCCCTAGTTTATTATTGAACGACTTAACCACTAACCTAACATGACTTTTGTGTATATAATTACATAAATATATATATATATGTATTCTCATAATTATATTAAATATTGATTTATACAATGTTCTGGGTAAGAAGAAATGATAAAAAATCAAAGGATCTATACCAACGGTTGTCAAAACCGTTGGTATAGACCTATACCAACGGTTTTGACAACCGTTGGAATAGATTTTGAGCCTGGATTTGATTATGGGGGACCATTCCCAATGGTTTGCCAAAACCATTGGGAAAGGTCCCCACAATGTGGGCTTTCCCAACGGTTTGCCCAAACCATTGGGAAAGGTGGCCTCAAAGTGGGATTTCCCAACGGTTTTTATGAACCGTTGGTATAGAAGCGTTGGGAAAGGTCAGATTTCCAGTAGTGTAACGCCTCACGAAACGATGATTGTTCAAATATCTCCAACCTCCTCTCATGGTGGCCAATATGATGGCACTATATTTATATATGATATATATTATGTTTATTTTTTCATTAGGATTATGTATTATTTCATTTATATAAATACTTTATGTTTTCCATAGTGGGTAAATACGATAATCTCATTAGAGGAAGTGCGAAGTACC
Source organism: Viscum album (assembly GCA_963277665.1). Lineage (NCBI taxonomy): Eukaryota > Viridiplantae > Streptophyta > Magnoliopsida > Santalales > Viscaceae > Viscum > Viscum album. The sequence continues at coordinate 60,309,526 of OY728165.1, read as the reverse complement.
GCCCCCTCAAAGTGATATGACTAGTTAATGCCTTATGTGGGACATATAATAGATGGAGTTAATAATATTGTTAATGATATTATAATGGAATTATAATATAACTATGTATCATTATGTTTTTAATTCCATTAAAATAAGAAATAGAAATGGAAGTATCATTCATGTGTACGTACGACATACCGTCTCCATAAACTATGCATTTCATTTCTTACCACTAATTGTTATGTACTATTATAAATACATGTATATACTGGATATATATGAAATATATAATATCTAAATAATTATGTTAATTCTCGTGATAAATATCTTACCACATGAACAACTTGTAATAATAAGGTGTTCGATTTTTTAACTCAAGTACCAAATATCGACAAAACGACCGTTATTAACTAAAATTATTACAAAATGTTTATAACATGGTAATAAGTAATATTAAAGGAATACAAACTTTAAAAAGGTTCTTAATCAAGTAGAAATTAACATTAGTTTATCATTCAAGAGATTAAGGAATGAACAGGTCAACTCAGACAACGAGGTAAGGGATTTTCTTATCTGACTTTTAATTCCGTGACATTTCTATTGTTCGCCACTTTTTCATTTCTTATGGTGTATTGTGTACTGCCATTTTATATATATTATCATGATTTTCATTATATTCATGATATTATGTGATTAATTTTGTGGTTATTAACTTTTGGTCATACGACTTAGTTGATTACAACGTGGTAAAGGTTTTCATCTCACTTTTTATTCCTGTGAGATTCATTATATATTTGCCACTATTTCCATATGTGGGATGTATGTACTGTCCATAATTTTACCCTTTATGTAATATAATTTCATTTATGAGTATTTACATCTTCCTTGTATAATCCTTCTTTCATATGGAAAATTTTTTGTAAGTTACCAAATCGTTAAAGGAATCTTTCACCCTCCTCTTTTTAAAAGACTTTTTGGGTTGTGTCATATAATTTACATATTATTATGTTTGGATATGTTCTCATATATCCTTATTTATGTAAAATTATTTTCCATGTTATGTGATACCATTTTTTGTCATAAACTCATTTTCTGAATTTTAAAGTGACACAGTTAGGCTGTCATATTTCTACATGGAAACTTCTTATCCCAATTTCGATTCTTTGGGTTCAACTTGTACTTAATGAATATGTCATCCTATGAATATGTGTGAATGAACTATGATTATTTTAAACTTCATATCCACATATATTGGGTGTATTTATATTTTTCACACATAATTGTAAGATTGATTTATCCATAATTTATGAATACCATCTTTATATGGGATTTCATCTCAATTTACATTTCCATTGATACATCATTATTGTTATGAACCAATTCACTCTTATGTGGTGTATATACTGTCCTTTGACATATTATATCATGAATCCCTTTATTCTCATTATATTATATTGTTCTGATTAAATGTTATTCCTAAATTTTTTGTATTCAAGAGTCTCTCATTTTGTTAAAAACTCTTGGACTAAAATATCATTTTAAATGAATTAAATATTTATTATTCAAAATATTTATATTTAATGGCCATATTTTAAAAATGGTTTTCAACATTTATTAATATGGACATTAATGTTTTGAAATTATAATTCCATTAAATGCTTCAAAGTGGTATGGGACACTTTGATTCAGAAATCTATTTTAAAATGTTTTATAAAAATGGATTGATTATTTCAATATATTGAAATTGATTCTTGTGAATTTAAATGAAATTTTACTAGTGAAATGTTTATATTTGGAATATTTTTTGTGTTGTGATGGTACATGAAAATTTGATGAGTGTTTAAGTGATAAACCATATGACTGGTGGTTCCGTGAAACCCAGGATGGGTGGTTATAATATAACCTCCAATGCATTGGGTATGGAAGTCGGCCGTATTTATATTCCATTTAGTGATATGTGTGGAATTCGGCTGTATGGTTTTTCCATTTAGGTATGTTTATTTCCCATGTTACCTTTATATGTTATGTGTTCTTTATATGATTTTTATGGTAATATTTTTGTTAGAAAATTATAAGTAGTGATCTATTATTTAGTGAAAAGTATTTACTACTTCATAAAGGTTAAAATTATTACTTATGTTAAAGTATTCATGGTTTACATGTTGTTTTGGAAAACTAACAGTTTTCCACTTTTGCGTATCCCTAAATGAGATTTTTTATTCTCATCCAATGTTTTTCAAATGCTTTTCACAGGATATAATATGGAATAGGGTCAAATATGGGATCAAGGAAAACTCTTGTTGTCTAAAATATGGAACTAGACATGACTTTTTTTCAATAGTTTTTAATTTATGGAAAAATGGATTCTGGGTAGAAGTGTCGCCTTTGTAATCAATTGATATGTAATTGTTATGTCTTAATTCTCTGAAACTCTAAACCTGAAAGGATTTGTAATATGAATTATTCATTTAATTCAATATTATGTACGGTTTAAGGCCATATCCTTATAAAAACAATAGGGGAATAGTGAAAACCCATAAAAACAACAAATTGCTCCTAAATATCTTCTTTGGGAAGATACCTCTGAAAATAGAGACATATATAACAACCAACATGATAAATCCATCTCACAGACCAGAAAATGCCTACATCCTGAAAATTAATAGTATTATAAGAGAGAAGATAGACATAAAAAAGGATAAGGTACTAAGTTGATATCTTCAACCCACAATCCAAGCTACTATCCTCCACACCAATGTGACTCCATAAGGTAAGAATCAAGGGGATATTTCTCCCATGAAAAACCTTCTTTTAGAGTTCGTAGATCACTACAAGCCACTCCTAGAAGGTGACAACATCATCAACATTGATCTCGCCCCAATCGATGATGTTAGAGACTTCAAGGAGATTGTGGTAGAGTTGTGACATGTGAAAATAATCGATAATCTGGATCATCTGTGGGGATGTTTGGCCTTATACACCACAAATCCAAAAATATCCAACACATAGAAAGACCCAAAAAATGAGGGAGAAATATTATAGCCACAACCAAACCACCACTGCCCATGATGGGACGTCACATTCAAGAACACATTATCCCCAAAAAACACCAATGTGGTGATACTATGATCAGCATAAGATTAATTATGATCATATGATACATTATTCCTCTCATGAATCATGCAAACTATCTCTATTGTATTCAATAATATCTCCACCCATAGAATTAGAAACACTCTAACCCTAGTCCATCATAAAAAAAATATGAAATGGTCGCCCATTCAACGCTTGAAATGGCCTCATATAGATGGTGGAGTGGAATCTATTTTTTTAAGAGAACTCTACTAAGGTCTAGTCCTTCATTCACGAATCTAAGAAATACATGACATAGGAGTAGAACATGCCTTTAAGAATCTGGATGGTTTACGCAGTCTGACCATCCGTCTATACAATAAAATTAGTGCTCATGAAAAATCTAAGATCCAAAATCATTTCATAAACCTTTCTCCACCCTTGAGGTAAAATTAGGATCTCAGTAATAAATGATCATTATTATGACTCCATGGAGTCTTACCACCTACTCCAGATAGTATGTCTTGAAAAATACTATTACGATCGGTTCCTTGATCACTAAAAAGTGGTCAGATTTTTTCAGACATTCTACTGCAAACCATATAACATAATGGACTTTTGAGGTTGAGGTAAACTGGTAAAAAAGTATATTGAGTTGTACTTTAACTTCTATTGAGCCGAAACTAATGTCTATATCAACCCACCAGGAACATGATTCTTAGTCTTCACCTTCATAAAGTCAAAACATCAATTTATAAACCCTAAAACTGTATGCTTTAGCCCATTCCTCAAAAACTGACATCTCAATTCTTATTTAAACTTTTTCTTGATAGGATCTAATGCTAATGGGGAACTATGGAAATCATTGAGAACTATCTCATTCATCACTAATGTAATGTAAATCCTTCCCAAAAACAACACTAGGTGTTTTTCATTCTCATACCAACAATCATGGGATTTTCCACAAACAACTCAGTCTCTCCAGAGCTCCACATCTAGATCTTTGAATTAGAGATCCTCCACCTTCTACACCTGAGATGAATCAAACATCATCTGAAAAAATAACCTCTTCCTCAATATATCCCATATCTAGATTCAATGATTAATGTCATTCCACCACTCTCTAGTAATCAATTAATTCTTTCACTACATCACTTTGTGATTTCCTTCTTAGTGCATCATCTAAAACGTTCTGATTTCTATGTGTATAAAAAATCTCAATGTCTTAATCCGGTAAGAACACCATCCACAAACACTGGAAAAAATACATTTCATGTTTGGGATAAAAAATATCACACGCTCTTATGATCGGTGAAGACTGGAAAATGCTCATCGATGAAGTAATGTCTTCACAACATCAGGGGAAACACAGAAACCACCAAATCAGGATCATGGGTTCCATAGCTGATCTCAAGGTAACATAACTAAAACAAACCATTATAAATGACCAATATGCTTCATCACAACATAGGTAAAACTAAGATGCCGGGAATCCTAGAAAACAAAAAATTGAATAGATTCTAATGCAAACAATGAACTCGGGCACTAACAAACTGATCCTTCAGATACTCATAGGCTATATGACACTGACCAGCCAAAAATAACATCAGATCCTTTCAGGTCAACACTGTCATTGGATTCTAAGCCCAAGTGAAATAGGATACAAACCTCTTGTAACTGCCATCTAGAACACATAATCATCACTCCTATTCCATTTTATTATGGGATACGATGAGAGAAATGACTCTAAATTTGAAATATCCACTACTAATCTTAATTGGGATAAGGAATTCCAAATGAAATATAATTCTTCATCTGAAAACTAACCATTCGACAAATTCCCATGCTGCTTCTCATGACGATGAACTCCAAAATTGGTATGGAGATGTTATGTGTGATCCTACGTGAATGTAGTGTACAAAAGGATGTCGTCGATGGAAACTGCCATGATATTATCTGGGAACTCATAGAAAATATAATTTATTGACCCCATGAACATAGATGGAGCATCCATTACCCCGAACGACATCAGAAGAATCTTATAATGCTCATGAAAACGGAAAAAACATTGGGACATCCTAATATTTTACACACATCTGATGATATAATGACCAAAAATATATATTTGAGAGAAAACTTTTACCCTTCATTTTATTTAATAGATCATCAATATATGAAAATTGGTAGTGGTTCTTCACTATCACATGGTTCAAGTGATGATAATCGATACAAAAATGAAATTTGTTGTCATCATTCATTACGAACTGGACTACTGGACCCCATGGTGACAGACTTGGGAAATCCAAAACACACCAAAATAGACCATTAAGTGATGTACACAGTTGTTAAATATTATAAGGATCCTTACTATAATGAGACATTGAGATAAGAGACTTCTGTGGATATAGTTTGATCCTGAACTCGATCTCTCGTTGAGGGGATAATGCTACAAATTCCTCTAGAAATACATCAGTGTACTATTCTATAACCATATAAAACAACAACTTCTAAGCCTACGAAGAACTCAACATCATATCAATCATCAGAGATAGAATTCCATCCGATAGCCTCACTCCCCAAAAATCACTGATGGCTCTCTATCAACATCAATGAGCACAACTTACCTCTTTAATCAATCCTAGATGAAGTATTCTAAATACAAAAAATAAAGGATCATAATGATTTTATTTGATTTGATCCATGAAATTTTGAATTCACTCCAAGAGAAGTGATTCCCCAACACTAGCTCATAGTTTCTACATAATTCAAATAATCCATATCTACCTCCAACTGCCACAGTTAGCACAGAGGAAAATTGAAGTATCTCAACATCTTTTCAAATATAATGTAAATGGGAATGTTATATGAAATAGTGTGTCACTATAGGATCAAAAAATGAATTCAACTAATTAAAAACAAGAAAATTGTTCCTCGAATGAAACCAAACTCCCATAGAACTAAAAATGCTAAAGGATTAAGTGAACAACAACCATCTCCATAGCCTCTCTGACCATGCTGATGGCCACCTCCATCATCGTGCTCTCTCTATGGGTATGTGGAGTGTTTTAGTGATGTATTGTACCTCACAACTACCTTATATTGATCTAAAATTGGTGAAACCTATAGCTACATAATAAGATAGAACTGCTTTTGTAGAGGAAACATAACTAGAATGGCGAGTGCATACTAATTGCTCAGAATGGTCAGGAACACTCACAACTTCTGAAATTATCCTCTATAATAAAATCATGTGTATGATCGATTACCATTGATATCAGATCCACTAACCTGAGAGAAATGATGAATTGATGGATGAGACCTACCCCCGGCTGATCAGAATCCATTTTACCCGGAAAAATAGAAACCCTAGACCATAACTCTAGATCATGAGGAATCAAAATGACTCCACTCTCAGAATGATTTGGTTATTTCAAATTTCATCTTGAGAACCTCTGTTCTTTATAATACCTTGAGTTAATTATTCAAAATAAATGGGGTGACCTTGAATTGGATCATTGTATGAAAATCCTCTTTGAAATTCCTTTTAGTGGCATCTGCTTCAGGAATTTGGTTAATAGAATATTGTAGATGGTTCTAGAAATAGAACCTGAACTCTTGTACACTGATCTACCCTCCCAAAGGGTAGGAAGGTCATGTCAACTACACATCTTCATAGTATAATAAATATTATATTCTCTTAACTAGTCTAAAATACATCCAAAGAGATTTCGTACTCAAAAAAAAACTGAGGAATTAGATTCACCACTACCTCGCTAACCCATGCCGCATCATCACAACCTATGATACCAAGTGCTCCTTCAGATCATAGATAAATCTGAAGGCTATATCTACCTACTGAAACTATTCTTGTTTGACTAAATCTAAAAAGAATCCATTTTACTTCTATTGCATTTGGAACTAAATCTCATAGTGTATAATCCTATATGTGTTATCGTGATCAGATTTAACTCTGTGTCAATCTACTAATGAATCCTTCTAAACATATCAGATGCAAACATGTTGGGGAAACCATTCTGGTGGCATGACTATAAAAGAAAAAAAATACTTATTGATCTCAATCCTAGAATATGGAAGTGTTTACAATTAATTAATGTTCTAGTTTTTTCATTTTAGGTTAACAAATCCCATATTCCAGCCATTCAAACAAATACATAATGAATAATGATTCATGATAATTTCATACGTTCGTACACTAAAACCTATATATACACATTTATTAAACCCTTTAGTCATTATGGTCCATGAATCAAATCTCTGGGGGCCTAAAGACATGATCCTCATCTTGTCTCATATTTTTATAATGCTTTATAATCATAGCTGACAACATTTCCCAACCAACCCATGGAACCTCACATGTCCCAAATGCAAAACACCATCTTATCCCTCAACCAAACCCATGTTACCACTACATCATGATCCCCTCACAAAAAAGTTTACCCCTCCATTTCTGAAAATGGGGGATGTGAGATACTGACCCATGAGTCCGACGTCCAGTATGCCTTGGGTTGGTGACTACCACCGAGGGAACTATAAACATGCGGATGGGAGGAATTTCCATATAAGAGAATACATGTGAAAGAGGGATTTAATACTAACACCAACCATATAAAACATAGATTCAAATATAAAACACCATGTTCAACATATTTAATTTCAGGAAAAAAATTACCACAACAGAAATAAAAACTCCATGTACAAAAGTAAAAGAGAAGACAATAGTGACCACAAAGCCCAAACAGCTCCTGCTAAACCCCAAGATAGTTGTAACCATCATGATCTCAAACCTTCTCCAGTTTACCTAAAACAATATATATTCATAGGGTGAATGTAATATTATACATAGTATTGTTCTTCATGGAGCATCTCATGAAAAATGAAAATAAAAAAATGATAAATAACAATTTAAAAAAGAGATACTAATTCATCACCGAAAGGATATACTAAACTGTCAACATATCCATTAATACTCTAACCATGTATTATATATAATAGAATATTATAAAATAAACAATATTAGCATTACCTCGCTACCACTAACCCACTATATTGCCACTCTACCCCAACATTGCGGGTCCAGATAATATCTATTCAAAAATGCTATCACATAGACACCTACGTGAAGCACCATAACATGTACGTCATACAACACACTACAATGCCCATGTATCCAAAATTAACTGAGTTGTTTCTCAAATCAACCATATCCTGTATAAGGTGTAACATATATTGGTGGTTATACCTCAAGCTTTGGTATCCCTTACATCGAGTAAGTATCTGTAATCCATCACAACCTATACACAGTATTTCTATAGTAGTCATTAAGAAACTATATCCAGAACACATGTATGTAAAATAACCACAAGACATTATATCCCTCTACAAAAATATATGTGGAAAACATACCACCATGGATATATATATTAGTAATTACTATTAGAAGATAGTGGGGCTAAAGGGGGTACTCAACAATCCATCATCTGACAGAGATGTTTGGAAAAAGCACCGATACTGATCTAAATCCATGGGGTGTTAGTTTCACTGACCAATAGGGTGGAGTAGAAAATAGAAACACAAAATTAAATGATATCATATACCTCAAAAACACAATATGGACATATCCTAGTCTCAGACTCAACAACACTTAACTTCTCTCAGACTCTCGGCTGCCACTACTAAGACTATATATTCTATAAGTACATAACCATTTAAAGGGATACATCAATATATCATATCACTTTTAATTATTTGTACTTTACAATAATTAACTCTTAACTATAAATTAACCATTATCATTTTTATGTTACATTACATTATCCTCAAAAAAATATCAATTCCCTCCAGGAATTAGCAATATGAGTACATAGCTTCTCCAAATTTCAAAATCAAAATTACATCTGAGAAATCTCTAACCCCATGGGTTTAAAATTTATTCATTTATTAATAAAATTACCTTACATATTACTTGGTATTCTGTGAAATCTATTTTAGTAACCAAACTAATGGGGATCCACACGATGTGTATATGAAATACCTAATGAGTCTTAGCCACCTATAGTAGCAACATACACTCATCCAACCATGAGAAGATAAAACAGAAAGCATATGGAATACCCTTCACATCTTCATCTCTCGTCGAATGAGAGTAATGAAAACAATCTACGTCATGCAATGTGGAAATTAAATAAAATAAATAATACAATACATATCATTAATACAATTTATTCAAAAAGGTGTCCATCTTTTATAAATTAGGATATCCCATATCCAACCAGTTCCATCATATCTGGTTCCATCCCTGACACCACATGCATATCCAAATGCATATCCCGACTCTAGGGGTAAAGTGTTGCCTCAAATATCCTCTTTCCCACACATAAAGGCCCGACATCCCTCCAGGATCATCCATCCTAGGCCCATAAAACATCCAGTCCTCCCCACCCCACATACCTCAACAACACTACAGGCTCATACTTCCTAGAATCACATCACATGAAGCAAGAAACATTCCTAGAAACCCATATGTTGGCCTTAATTAAATGCATCCAACACTCACACACTATGATCTCTCGTGGATATAAAGAATAAGGTGTATGGATATTATCAGTAAATGGAAAACTCATTCCCTATAAAGGCATTATAATTTATCACAAAGTATGTTATTATTCTATCTTGAATTAACTGATTCACCAACATAACATCCAATAATGGGAACCCTAAGGAACAAACTATGATAAAATTCACAAATTAATGTAAAAAGTTTATTTAATATTCCTTTCATTATTTTATCAACAAGCGTCAACATGCTTTATGGTCATTAACCAATTCAATTAAACATGAATATTTTAATCAATTGGATTATAAACAAATAATAAAAAACACATCCATATTCATTAAAAATGACACCATAATTCCTTTAACCAATTACATTTTCAATTAATTCCACCATTATGTTCTATAACAGTTTCAATAAAAAACAATGTGTAATCAATGAAAGGCGTAGATATCACACTATCTACAAAATAAAGAGGCAAACCATTATCATGGTACAATGAAGAAACATTATTATGTGATCGATTCCAATTCATCAATATCAACCAAGTAATTATTAGGTCAATTTCTTGGGGGTCCAAGGGGATAAATAATGATAACTCTACGATTGCACATAAATAAATTGACTACCAATTAATCCCCAACCTCAAAAAAGTTAAATGATATTCTTCACATGAGAACAGACTAAAAAACAGATCTATGATTCCACTACGATATGAACTAAATCCATCATAGTATTCAGTGGCCCAACCACAATAACAAAATCCAAGATAACCCTCATTTGTTGTAGGGTTTAATAGCAGAAGTGGATATAATTGTTTTGAGACATATATAATCAGGGAATTTTATGATGTGTAATACCATTTCACATATTTTAATTCTAAAGGATTTATTTCCACCGTTATAATAATCTCCACATAACTATTTTAAATTATTCAAACCCCGATATATTACAGGTTGTGAAGCCCTATTTCATGGCGTGTAAATTTTCACAATGTGAAATCATCCAGGATTCTATCTTCTAGATACCCAACTAATATAGACATCTTCTAAGCCTTTATATGTACATCATTCCTTGTAAACAAGCTTTGGTTTGATCAGCAATGATTTGAGACCTTACACACGAAAACCAATATTTGTCAACATTATGATAACTTGGATTCATTTTTTGAAAATTATTAAAAATCGTATAATATTAATATTTTTTTTGTATAATATGATATTTGATAATTTCATAAGGGATGTTTTATCAAATAAAGGTCCTAATAGTTCCCCTCTCTGATAAGTAACCAGATTATACATGATTGTATACTTAAATAAATATGTTCTATAGACAAAAAAAATCATTTTGGGAAAAAATTATAAATTCTATCAGGGGTGGAGAATCATAGTACATTGAGTAAAGTTCACATTAAATACAGCAATGGTAATATCCGTTATATAATATTATGAGAACGAGACCCTATATTAGGAAATCAACAACTCATATTCCACTGGATGTTCCTATCTATTGAAATTACTATTGATCTATATACATTAATATTATTATTAATGAGTACTATAATTCTTGTACATTTTTGTGGTGACAAAAACCATGATGATTTTTGTTCACAAAATAATAGGATTTGTTGGGTATATCATGAGTCATATAGGATTAATAAATAACATGATACGTGATTTTTTCATTCTGAAATTTAATAGAAGTTGATATCTCTGAAAATTTGATGAAAATGATATAGATTTAATAAATTCATGGCCATGGTGTTCTACAAAAAGGTTTTATTTCCAAAAAAAACTCAGCGAAATAGACATTGTGCTCATAGGTTGATGGTAATAGAATGCAAAAAGAATAATTTGAGATATCATGATAAAATTATTAAATTGCATTATAAGAAATGGTAGGATGTAATATTTTATTTCATCATTAATGTATCTATCTATGATTTACTTCTTATGTTTCTATATTATAACCACTGAATATTGGGCAAGTGGGTCACACACTATGTGTATCAAGAAGCTCAGTTATATAATATATTATTATTTTTTAATGTACAAGTTTATTAAATTTTATTCTCACTTTTTGTCTAATAACTTTTCATGTTTTCATGATTTCATATATTATATCACTAGTTATTTGAGAAAATATTTTGTTAGTAGAATATTTTAACAAAATTATTTTCAATTAGTGTATCTAATATATATTTTTTTAGTTGAAAAATAATTTAGGGAAATTTATTTAATAATTAAAAATCGCATTATTCATTTATTAATAAATATTTCATAGTATTGGAATACAATTTTTAATAGTCAATCAAGAATAAATATGTATTGATTATTATTTGAGTAAATATTATTCTATTTAATTTCAAGAGTAAATCACATGTCAAGAAATAATAATATTATAATTAATTTGGGGTTAATTAAATATTGAATCAATATTAAAGGGAACATATGGAAACTTTTTTTTGTAATATTTAGTAGTATTGGACCCCAATTATATTATTTGTCAAGAATAAAAATTCAATTATTTTGTTCAGAGAGAAAAATCTAGAGAATCATCTCAAATCCAAAAAGAGATACATTATCCATGAATTAAACCATGAATAGAGTGAGATCTTCCACCATATGCCACTCTCAAGTCTATAGAAAACTAGGATAACACATTAGAAGATATTTTCCTGAAGATCATCTGTTATTGAAACAATTGAAAGTGTCTGTCCTACTAGCACCCAATGATTCATATGGAAACATTCATATATATATAGAAAACATGTGAGTCACATGTAGAATTAATATTCTCTTGATTTATATAAATAAATGATGATATAATCTATATATATTTTCATATTCATCCATCAAGAAATAATTTTAAAATTTTAATTCATTAATTGATTAAATTTATTATAAATAATATGTAATGATCTTGTTCTTCGTTCTATAATTCTATCCCTTAATCATTTCAATATCTTTCATCATGGGTTATATCATGATTTATATATTTTATTGATCATTGAAAAAGAAAAAAATAAAACATTTTCATGATCCATCGGACAATACCATTACATCCGGAACCCACAAGTAGTATCAACATGGTCATATAATTATTAATAGTTACTTATCTATCATTGAATAATTTACTCATTTCCCATTTAATTTTTCAATTTCGTGTTTAATGTTTCTTTAAAATGAATTTCATTATCCAATTATTCATCATTAATTTCTCAAAAATATAATAAAAAAATTAATTTTATGAATGATATAAAATCGAAGATGTCATCTAGAGGCATCAAGTAATCTAGATGGATAACACATGTGTACACGTCGTTTAACCTAGAGGATCACACCATGTACTAGTTTTTATTGAATGATGAATTAATTTTGAAATAATTAAAGGCGTGTCTATTTATTACTTTTGGCATATTTAATTTTCCATCCTGATTTCAATAAGATACACTTGAACATGGTCCTCTAGTGTTCACATTGATTAAGCATTGTACATAGTGAAAAGTCCATTTTTCATTGACAGGTTGTGTATCTTATTACATAACCTACCTAACTGGTGACCATGTAACACATAGAACACACGATGTGTATCTTATATATATTTCGTGTAATTAATAATTTGTATGGAATGGTATTCCCATTGAGTCCCTATGCGTAATCCTTAGATAGTTGGTGAGAATTGTAGAGGTCGTATAATTTTCAAAAAGAATGTTGAATTTGGATTTAATTCTCATAATGTGAAATCCTTGCCTACATGTACATGTGTGTGGTCATTATGTTGATAGGAAATTCCATGTTATGGGGTTTGAATATATATATGTGTGTGTGTGAGAGTGTGTATTTGTGTGTTTGTTTAATTATTTTATACATAATGTTCAGATCTTCATTTCACAAATGATTCATTTTACAACAATTACTCTATGTGCATTGAAGCATAACATGTGATAAAAATTCAAGTAATTTTTCTAGTCATTAATTTGTCTATACACATATTGATAGTATGTTATATGTATTGTACGCCAAAATTTGAAAGGGAAAATAGTGTAAAAGTATAACAAATGTTTGGTTGTTTGAATGGGTAGTCACTCTGCTGCCTCCATGAAGCATTTTTGTACACATTTTATTTCAAATAAAAAAATTTAATTTGTTTAAAATTATTATGGGTGATAATCTGAAATAAATTCAAATTCGAATTAAGATAATATAATTTATTAATTAAAGAATAAATTTTATTTAATAGATAATTTTTTTAAATAAAAATTGTTAGAATTGAATTATAATTTTATAAAAAGTGTAATTGGTTTCATGATAATGGATGACCATGAACTTAGATGAACTCCTACTGATATTATTTTTTTCATTTAATTTATTATTAAATTACTTTTTTCCTTTATTCCATCTCTCCTCTTATTATGTAAGGTCCTTTGTGCTTGAGGTATCTTTTTTGAAAACATCTTCCCTCACATGTGTTTGAGTAATATTATATGTAATAGATTGATCTCTAAAGATAGAGGATGTTGTTCAGGTTTCGAACCATGGATAAACACATCCAATATATATATATGGTTGGATAAGTGGAAAGCTGCAACACTAAACTTATTTAGTTCAAGGTGCTTTCCACTAGTTTATTGGTGATTTCATCATCCTCTAGATAGAAAAGACATTAGTAAGATCAAATGATCATACCTAATTAATAATCTATTTCTTTAAAGATACTTGTTCATTTCATTGTGGATGTTTTGTCACAATCAAATAAATTAATGAATTTACATGAATGCAAGATAGAACTAACATAAATTGGTTTATGCATGAATATTAACTAATACATGGTTAATCACATATATTAATACACTTAATGATAAAAACATTGAACAAGAGATAATAACTATAAATTTATGCAAAAATTTATAATTTCATTAAATAATATATTTGTAGTCCTTATATCATTCCACTAGATCAGTTAAAATCCAGATGTGGCATGATGTTCTTGACCAACAAAATTTTTGGTGCTTTCAAATATGGTGGGAAAAAAGAGAGAGGAAATGAGTTGAGTTCTCATGTTAGATTTCTCTACTCCATTGTTTCATTATGGACATTATAAATTATAAATTTGTCCCTTAACAAGATAGAAAGAAAAATATTCACATTCATGATACATTTAATTTATTCAATCACCCCCATTGGAAATAATCCCAACGAACTAAATCATGACATTAAGAGTTCAAAAACATACTCTACCTTGATATTATCACCCCCTATAAACCTTCATCACATCCACAACCATATTAAATCAGTTAAAACTGGGGAAAAGGGAGTTTCTTGACCTTGTTATTCCCTATTTTGTGGCTTAACACCATAGTCAAACAGATATTTCTCAAATACAACCACTGATAGTGGAGTTGTCATGATACCTGACACATGCTAATTAGTTCCCACATGATTCATTTTAATCATTCCTTGTTCAATTATTTCCTTTATAATGTTATATCTAATTTTATTGTGATTCATACGAGAATACTGAATATGATTCCTTATAAGATGAATTTAACTATTCTTATCATAGTAAATCACCATTGGGTTTTTCACCTCATCACCAACATCAGTTAGTTACTACTTTATCCAAAGTAACTTAGTTCATGCAATTGTAGCTGATATATATTCATCTTAAACATTATTATGATATGTAATTTCCTATTTCTTACTCATTCAATTGACGTATTTCATCTCAATAGACAATGTTCCACCACTGGTGTACATTCTGTCTATTACATCTCTAGCCCTATCAGCATTTGAAAAAAAGGACAGTTTACTATCTATTCTTGAAGCAATGTATAAACCTAAATATATTTATCTTTAATGTATCTCATGATCTTTTCACTTCATCCATACGTTATTCCTTAAGATTACATTAAAAGTGGGCTGCAATGAAATATTCAAAATAAATATATATCCATGTTCCCATCTGATATAGTAAGTTTCCAATAATTCTTCTGTACATGGTGGGATCTACAGAATTCCCTTCATCAGGGTTCATCAGCTTTTCTCCAAAAGATCATAGTAGACATTGTTTTGGAATTTTGAATATTGAATTTCTTTAACATCTCTCTTGGATAAATTTCCTGCAAATGAATGTGTAATCCTTCTTCAAAATCACCTACAACCTAAACAAGTGTATGAGTTCACAAATCATGGACATTTTAAATTATGAATTCTGGTAATTGAAAAATTCATTAACTACTATCTTCCTTCTTTACCAAAAAATAATATCACCCACATATACCAATACAACCAACTAATACTTTTCGAATTCTTCACATAGAGATTGTGATCCCCCCTTTTAAACTCATGATTTCTCAGATAAGAGTCCAACCAAGCGTACCATGCCCGTGGAGCATTTTTCATGCAATAGAGAAATTATTTTAATTTTAAAAACATTTGTTCCCGAATTTCATCTATGTACCCCATGGGTTGTTCAATGTAGACTTATTATTTTAATACTTTATTAATGAATGTTTTCTTGACATCCATTTTATAAACTTTATAACCTCATTGGATTTCTCTAGCATGAAATTGTGTGATTGACTCTGGTATGCCTACCTGATCAAATGACTCATCAACATAAACACCTTTAATTTGGGAATATCCTTTTCAGACTAAGAATCCCTTATTTATGATCATATTTCCATTCTCTTCGTTATTTTTGAAAATCCACTTCATACGAATCACATTATGAACTTTGGGTATTTCCAAAGATCCCAAATCTATTTTTTTTAAAATCTCATCTCACTCTTAAATCATTTCATTAAACCAAAACTCATCCTTTACAGCCTCTTCAAATGAGTATGGTTCAAAAAAAATATACATATTTCACATTATTCATCATTCTTTAATCTTTTTTATGTTCATTCTGATCTGCTATAATGATTGTCTGATCAAACACTTTTCTTTGATTTATCCTTAGGTGTTTTACTGAATTATATCCATCTATGGCTCCCTATTCTAATTCTTCTTCTGATTCAACATCGTGTAGTTTCTCATGAGAGTTTTTCACATCTTCATCTGCCACTGTATTATAATTATTTCCTTATTAACAGTCTTTCTTATCTTTTATCACATCATCATAATAATTACATATAGAGTTAATTTTTTCCTCCCCAATGTTCTTAACAACACTAATTTCTACAATTCTTCACTTAATCTTATTGAAACACATGTAGGATATTCTGTTCATTGAGTATCCATGAATCATTCCTTCATCTTCATTTTCACCATAATTCCCTTGATATCATTATTTATTTGGGAGGAATAATTTTTTTCTGAAAACATGAAAATATTTTGAGGAGGGATTGCATCCATGCCACAATTCATATGGTGTCATTGGGTGACCCATATATATCCATGTTCAAGTTTCAATATACAATGTTTCTTGCACTACCAATTTATAGTAATGTGGAGGAATATGACTCTTGATCAACACTATTTTGTATATATTGTTTACCTATAAATTCTTGCGCCTAAAAACTATATTTTTTGTGGTGTTCTCACAACATCAACTTCATGTTATATACCATGATTTTCTAGGTGATGTTCAAATTCAATGGTCATATACTCACCTTCAATGTCAGATCACATGACTATGATCTTCCATCCAGTATCATTCTCAAAGATTCAGTGATAGGTTTTCATGAAATCATGCACTATTCGATTCATGTATAAAATGATGAAACATGCCATTCTATTGTAATCATACATGAAAAGAAAAATGTTGCTTTCTTCGTGTTTTCTGGAAACTTTAATCAATCCACATATGTTTTTATGGATGAGGTCAAAGAGATTAGATTCTATTTTCAACTTCTCTTGGATGGAACTGTAGACCAAATTCCCTCGCATGCAAGCATCACATGTCTTTTTTCATTCACACATTAGATTAAGGATATAAATGACTATCTTCATATTAGATATCATTTACATTTCCTGCAGATTGATGTGCCCCAATCTAAGATGCCACAAGTTTTTTTCCACTTTTACTCTTCCGTAGAAAATGATATCCTACATTTCAACAGGATATAAGTTTCCATCTATTCTAAAGACATTCATGATAGAATTCTGAGACATTCTTCTAATAGTTCAGAAATTTCGATTGAATTTTACAATATGACACAAGGAACATACTTGACTCGCACTATGAAGATTGTGATGCAAAATGTGCACATAGCGGAATTCAGTTTTATTCAGATATCCATTAGCTAGAACAATACTTCCACATCCTTTTTCCTTTAAGGAACCATCATTTCGGAACCTCAATTTTCTGTTGGCCTTTTTCATGACATTCATTAATATGTATGCATTATCTTTCATGTGGGATGAATATCCACTATCAAGAATCAAGGTGTTGTTCTTATTTTTAGCCTTGAGGACTACTTCCAAATGATTGGATTTTTCAGTTTTCCTTTTTTCTATCAATCTGATATTAGGTGGAGTGTTGGAAACTAATGTCTTTTCAATTCTCAGTCCATGTACATGGGTTCTTCATATTGAAATTATTCATCCATAGGAGAAAACATATTTGAAATAGAAACACCATTTTGTTGATAAATATTAAACCATCTCTGACCATTATAAAATTTTCTCTTGTCAATCCTTTACCCACAATAAATAGATGTATGGACAAATATTGAATAGTTGAAAAATATCTTTAGAAATTAATCATTCCATTAGAATTAGGATATAAATATGTTATCCTTTTGTTAAACTCCTAACTCTTCCCCATTATTATAGATCCATGACTCTTAACTATATAATAATGTATGGCCCAGATAGCCATAAAACCAACACTTCATGAGAGGAAATTTATTATCACTTATATATATCATCATTAATTATTCCTTCAGAAAACAGTGTGACTGACTATCATTTCTGGAAACTTGAGGATAATATCCAGTTCTCCATTCAGTTTGATTTAATGTTTTTATAGAACTTTTGGTGGCTTTTCATCATGATCAACTATAAACGTGCCTTTATTCGGGTTCAATTAATTTATAGAAATTTAAATTTTATCTTAACAACCTATTCCATTATTTCCCATGAATGTGAGTCTTTGATTACTCAATAACATTTCAACACTATCATAACCACATTTTTCTCTCTCTAGATGATCATCATTCGAGCACCTTCCATTTTATATTTTTTTTTCTTTTGAAATTAATTCACTTTTTAATTTAATCTTAATAAGGACAACTCGTTAAAGTAGATCATCAAAATTCTTGGATTTCTCTTCCAGTCTTGAGGTATGGTCATTAATTACCTTTCAATGATAATGATTTCAGATTTTTTGTTCCCCAAAATCTTCAGGTCTTTCTTGGATTGATTACTTCACATTTATAAATTCTTCTAAATGATCATACTCCACTTGAAGATGATCATAATATAATGATAACTATTCGACAATTCATTACCACTCATTTAATCTCTTACATTACTTCTTAATCTATCCAAAAAACATCCATAAGATGAATATAGGGATTGGAATTAGTTGTTGACTTATTATCACCATCCATATTTTTTATGGATATGATTTTGTAATCATAGCCCTCATGGAAGCATGGTTCACATATTTGAATTATGGTTCCTCTTCCAAAAATTTTTTATATTCATCACTTTCTTCTTCAAATAAATAACTATTTCAATGATATTTTTTCCATATTTCGGGACTCTCTTTTTAAAAAATCATTTCTGTGGATTTTGAATATTTCAATCTTTAGTTTCCTCATTATTGAACATTCTTGGGAATCGAGAGGCAATGTGCCCAACTCTTCCATAGGGAAATCAAGCCAGAGTTATCTTAACATAAAATTTACATGTTTTCTCCTTGAGATTCATGGAAATGAGAGAAAATGATTCTTTTTTCAAATCAAATTTATCACTTCTATCTCCTGAAACACTTAGTATTTCCATGCATTTTAAATTCATTACTGTTCTTATATGAGCCGTAGCTTCTTTTAATTTGATTCTCAATTCATATGCAAATATATTTCTTAGTAGTTCATCCACTATGTGATTGGGGAGATATATTCCCTCACGGGATAACACCTACTCATTTTAAAGGGATGGATTTCATCTCAATATTTTCACTATAATATCAATTTCGTGATTTTTTACCTAGACATACGGTTGCTCTTAAAACATTAGTAATTTGTTAGAAAAAGTAGTCTGAATTCTCCATCATAGTGCATATTTAGATCATAAATCAATTTGGGTTTTATTTTATGTTTCGCTTCCATCACTTTTATATCTCCTTAATTAATATTCTTTATTTTAACCCACATTGACTTGGTAGAAGAGAAACTCATTATCTTAAGATCGATATGATCTGAAAGGGCTATAGTGAGAAAAATCTATGTTTTTGCATCAGTATAAAGAAATTTTTTATATGTATTATCCATTGATAGTTATTTATGATTAGTGACAAGTATTACTTGTGTAGTAAGAAGAAAACATCTATTCCAAGAGATATTAGGTCCAATATCACCATGCCTTTCCGTATCTAAAAATTACCTCCATTGAAGATGGGAAATCTAATAACATTGAATGGATTCTCCATGATAGAATATGCTAGATTCAAAACCATCATCCTTTACCCTCTAATACAAATTTATGGTCCTCAAAACACCCTGATAGTGGAGGGGTGAATCAAGGTGTCAAAATTTTGTTTTAAACTGATGGATCTTGTTCCAGCATTGATAGGAGCCTATTAAACCTTTCTAAATAGAATGTTTTGAAAACAAAAAATCACATGAAGTGTGACTAAACAATAATTTTACTTGGTTCACTATTAAGGGCTATGTCAATGGAGCATACACTGATAGTGTGGTGTTGTACCGAATAAACACTAATCCTCAAAAGATTTGGATTCTAAGAGTTTACCACCGTCACATTGTGCCATTCACACTACCATTACAAGGTTTTTGGGAGAGCACACTATGTCCCTTAGATAACTTATAATGACTCCCCCTTTCTCA
Organism: Viscum album; assembly: GCA_963277665.1. Classification (NCBI taxonomy): domain Eukaryota; kingdom Viridiplantae; phylum Streptophyta; class Magnoliopsida; order Santalales; family Viscaceae; genus Viscum; species Viscum album. The sequence continues at coordinate 60,288,881 of OY728165.1, read as the reverse complement.
CTACATTGGAAGAATCAGCAATCAGTTAATCAAATTGAATTTCACATCAATGGTCTATCATTAAATCATGCATCCTCAATCGTAAATGGATGCTCTATTGATGTTCCTTTATTTCCCACAGTTGTAATTTACATTTTTACACACTAATTGAATAAGCTAATTAATTTTACAAACTGAGTTGATCTATTTTCAGGCTTCCTTGGGTGTTCCGCATACCACTTAACCTCCTCCTCATACTAATTAGAGGGTATGGTTCATGGAAAATTCCTCTATGTACCACTACTTTTTTTACATACCATCCAGCCCCACAACTTAATACCCTACTCTCTCATGAACTCACCTTCTCTAGGTACTGCCTCTACAAACTTCCTTCCATAAATAGACCATTAATTGTAAACTACCTCTTCTCCATATACAAAAAAGCTTGCTCAGTGTACTCCCTTACCCCACTGTGTGTAGTTTGAGATTCCTCTCAAAAACACTATCTCATTGACAGATTATTTTCCTTACTCGAATGGTTCCCTCCACGTACATTATTCTCCACCACTAATGACCTTGGACTTCTCCAGATTTCATCACAAAATTTCATTCCTTTAAATACCTTCCTTTAGTGAAGAGGATTTCTACTCATTATATTAGAGAAAAAGTATCTGAAAAATCTGATAAACCAAGATTTACTAAAAATTTAATGTGGCTACAACCTCCACTGCATATCGCTCATGTTCTGTGAACCACATCATGCCCATGAACCAGTCCAAGACATGGTACACTATCCATGTCCCCGGACACACAACTTTGTCACTTTACTGAATTCCTTATTCTTTCTTCTTGCTATACATTCCTATTAACTGATTTATGATTTTAACTCCCCATAAATTTGAAAACACTGGGATACAATTCTACATCAATACTAATTTCTAGCTCAATCGTAAGAACACATTCATTGAAAACTCCCTGGACATCCATGAGTAGATTAAAGACATTAAAATTCCAGATTCCATTATAATCAATATAAAACATTTGTTCCAACATCAATTTGGCACTTTTTCCATATCTAGTGAGTAGAAATACCCAATATATTCCTAAGACACATAAAAACAAGTACCTCATTCCCATGGAACCATGTTAACCAAATCTGATTGACATTCCATCCCTGTGTCATGGGCCATGCCCATCCAAATAATTTCACCCCCTTAACCCTACACCCACACTACCAATCCTTTGGTCAAATCCAATCATCTTATTTGGTCCAAACCCAACAAGTCAACAACATCACATAGTCTTAATGGCCATGTGATTCCAATTCCCTAATATACCCATGTCACTACCACTTTGGTCCAAGTACTTTATCACAAGCATTTATATATAAATAATTCACTTTAAATCAACTAAAAATTCAGTGAAATTAATTTATAAATCAGAATATCAATATTAAAAGACCATATAACCTAATCCTAATAAATTTCACCATCAAATAAACATGACAATTGAGTATAGTGGTCTTTAATGCCTTTTATATAAATAACTAGAATAGTTCAATTTAAAATATTAAAATTAAATGAATTAGACACCCCTAGAATATTCTACCAAGATAAGTTTGTCTCTAACCCTACCACACTCATGTGAAAAATGGTTGGGCATGAACATAGACATCCCTTAGGGTTACACGGTCATTTTGATATGATGAAATAGGTATAAAAGAGTCTCTCAAAAAATTCTCCAATGTTATCAAAATGTTATAGACCCAACATGATTTTGTAAACACAAATCAAGATATGAACAATCTATCAATGACTCAAAGTCACATGCATGTGTAATATCATGCTCTAACACTATGTGGATTGATGTGAATTTGAGTTTCCATGGAATAAAATAAAAATATAGTGAACCCGTTCAAATGGATATGTCTCTCTCTAATGAGAAAATTAGATTAAGAGAGGGTATAGTCCGGTTAGCCTTATCGACATTTTATTATATCTAACAACGAACCACTGAATGAACTCCAAACAGATAGATGTGAACAAAATCCATTGGAGGAGAGGATGTGGTGGATTAATCATACTATGCGCATGACCATTTATAATGAAGGGGAGAGAAATATGAAGATAAATAAAAATAAAAAATTCAAAAAAAAACAACATGTACAAGATTCATTGTTTACAATCCCAATTTTGTAAGCCACAGGGTACCTATGATTGGAGTAGTGCTAAGTTACTAACTATGTGTCACTACCCATGTTTCCTTCTGCACGTTCTGCTCCAGTATTGAATAGACCATTCATAATCCTCTATAACATATATAAGAACACATGACCAGTTTTTCACCTCCCTGACATGGTTTATTGATATTGTGGAATAGTCCAAAAAGGTGTCTCATGGTTAACTTGTAGGGGACACATGGTTTACCCTAAATTTTGTGCTCTAGCCTGCTTTTTCATAACTGGTTATTTGGCATACGAGGCTCTCAAACCCTCTTATGAACACTGATGGTTTTTTCCAATGCATTAAAGCAATGTAAAAACATGTTATAAAACTAATAGAGCTCTTAGAAATTGTTTATAATCAACGACAATGAAAATTTCATAACCACTAATTGAAAAATACAAACCATGAGTGGTTTTCAACCTAACTCAAAAACTCAGAACATTACAGTGTCCCCACATTAACATAGCTTGTACCCAATCTATAAAACAAAAATTAAAGATGGTATCGAACATACCTACCCCATTCAAATTAACCCGGAATACTCCTTTAATTCCCCAACCCCAGCAGCCAACGTCAGTGCATTATTACATATCATTGACATGATTAGAAGAAATCATGTCCTGAAGAACTGATTAGTTAAGTATCCTTGGACGTACTAGATACATACATATGTTTTAAATTACATAACAAAATGAAAAATGAACAATGTGTCTCCTCTGAACACAGCCTTGTCACTTAGTTTATCTCTACAGGCCAATCATAATATACTTCATAGCATCTGATGAAAAATAATACATAAGAAATGGGTGAGCTTAGAAGCTCATTAAGAATTACAATATAGATGAAACAATCATTAATAATCATAAAAATTTAATTAAATGTATAAGACTAATACATACTCCTTTTAAACATAAGAATTAAAATAATATGGGAATGATAATTAAAATAATTCCATTTACTTATTCACATTGATATTCTACTAACGAATAATTACATGTAATATCAATTGCTAATCTCATAATGAGAAATTCATAATTCCGGACATCAAAACCACGTAGTCAATGACTTGTGCCAAGACTAGAAATAAAAATATTTTCAAGGACTTATTCCATGACACTATTTTGTCTCATGAGTCATACTGATTCATTGAGGGGATATAGATGGCCCCACCCATCACTTACTACATCCAATGCCTTCCTCGTATGAAAAGGGTGAAAGATAACCTAAAATTCATATTAAAATAACATATGAAATATTAATAATTTAAACATAAACTGTGAATAAAATAAAATTATCACATCTACAATCAGACATATAATAAAACAATCAATTCAATATTTAATATTGTATCATATTAAATCAACTTCAAACAAGCATAAAATCCAACAAAGGAGGTTGGCGTAGATGAAATCAATCCAAAAACAATATGATAGAAATATATCTTTCAACTTTAATATCATTTAATGTTCTAATAATTCTAAAAGAAAAAATTAATTTTGAAATTATTCTTATATGTTTGTAAGGGAGGCTTCGAAGCTGTTATAATGGTTGAAAATAGAATCATCCTCCGTATGAGCTAAAAGAACATTCTCTAAATATTATATCGATAAGGTTATAATGTACATTGTTTGGAAAACGAAATAAATAATTCTTTCAAAAAAATTACAAAAAATAAAACAAGGGTATAAATGACTTTAACCCATGGTCATGGAAATAGTAAAAATGATTTGAAATACATTTTAGAAAAACAAGGATGTTGATGATAATTAATTCCTCGTAGATATTTATGTATAAACTCCCTCGAATAATAAAGATATTGTTAAATTATCCACTACCTATTACTTTTCATTAGTTGAGGGAATCTTAACCTTCGGTATAATGGTTAAATAATTACCATTGAATTATTTAATAAACACATACAAAAATATGATATCATATATGATCATGTAATATTTCATTAGTAATAATATTTCAGTATTGTCATTATTTTGGGTGTTAACTGATTCATTTTCCTTTAAATGTTTTGTTACATCATTAATATTTGTTATCAATAGGATGTATTTGAATCGTAATATTATTTTCTTAAATATTATATTTTTTAATCATCAAATGATTTTTATTCTTGAATAGTTACAATGGGGATTGAAATCTCATCCCGTCATGGATACTATAAACCATGCATATTATTGAGAGACAATATAATTCTATTGATAGTGAAATCATATGTAATGGAAAGGTATATTATATATAAAGAATAATTGAAATGTTATATTTATTATTTAAATCAATTATACTAATTGTTATACCCATCCAAATAATTAAGTGGTGAATAACAAACTACACCACGACGTGGAGACGACAAGCTGTACTTACAAATGTATTGTGATATTGTCATTAAAAGGTTGAATATAAAAATTAATATGGATGTACAATATTTATAATAACATCTCATTATGTATAAAGAAATGAAGTTATTAATTCAGTGTAGATACAATAAAGAATGAGGAATTATAAGAAGAAAAGAACATTGAAAGTGGTGATGAAATAATTACCACTTCTTCAAGTGCTTCCTTTTGATTTGAACAATCGATATCCTTAGATTTCCTTTCTAAAAAAATAAATTCATATATATTAAATTGAGGGTAGTTGGGTGGATATTTGAGCTGGGTTTAGCTACGTAGAACAGGTTTCAATGTGTGAATTTAAGAGAAAGTAAATTACCATTTTTAAGAGAGGTGAGCGGAACTTTAGGAAAATCTTGTAATATTATTTTATTATAAATTTGTTTTCAGATTATAAAGGATAAAAATGAATTTATTTAGAGTCTGAGGTGGGTATGCTTATAAATCCTCCAAAAAAATAATTTTTAGACATGTTTAGGTCACTATATTAACTTTATCATTTAAATTTAACCTTTAGTAAAATATGTTATCTTTTACAATGTCTTGTTGAATTTTTATAATACATGGTTAATATAGTTACTATAAAATTAAAATCAAACCTCAAGTGGTTCATTAATGAAATATTTTACATTATCTATGTTATTTGGCATAATATTAGATTTTTTTATAGTTAGATAATTTAATAAAATGGTTTTTGTTTTAAAAATTCATTTATGTCAATTTTGACACTATTTAGTATTTGGTTTTTTATAAAGTCATAAAAAAATGATTTATAAAAATACAATAAATTGAATAAACCCTAAAATATTATATTTACCTAGAAAATTAAAGGATGTCATCAAAAGATTAAATTAACAATAATTTTAATATTCATAATTTCATTTATTTTATACTATCATTAATATAGTAATTACTGCATCATCGTTGTGTCATAAATAAATAAATTAATTAAATATAAAAAAATTATAAATTAAATAAGATTATATAGGAAGAAGTTTTATATTTTAAATGAATAATTATAATCAAATTTATGTGATATACAACCCTATATTAAAAAGGGTTTAGATATTAAAATTTTAATTTAACACTTTAAACTCTTCTTTAAATAAAATGTAATAATGGTCCTAATATAATCCATGTTGATAAAAAAGAATTATATTTTTGTCTTATGTTTGATTTCGGTCGAAATAAACTTATCCAATGAAATTACGACATGTGTTGTGGTAATTGTTTATTATTATAATATTATTTTTACCCTTAATTACCATGTTTATTTTTAACCGTGGTTAATAAATCTCGAATGATACTATCAACCAATAAATTATTGTCATCCTACTGAAAATTTTTTTACTTTCTGATGAATATTTCTTCTATCAAATTTTTGAAATTCAATTCACAGATGTGGTGTAATTACTTTTTATGCAAATTTTTAAATGTGCCTAAAAGGTTCCTAAAAGACATTAAAAAGATAAATAAAATTATACATATATATTATTCCTATAAAATTACTCTAATGAATTAATTTTGAACAAAATATGTATTATTTATCTATATTGACAATAAAATAAATTTAAATTAAAAATAATTATTTAAATAAAAAGTTTGTTTTAAACAATAATGTAGTGTTTTCACTGTTCATCATAAAATTAATGTTTTTAGAAAAATACGCAAAATTAACCAAAGGATAATTTTGATATTCTGAATCAAATAAAGAATTCTATTTTGAAAAATAAAATTTAGAAAATTTCAAAAAAAGTGGGTATTACTATTCATAACTACTTTTTAAATGGCTAGTTTGATTGGTCGTGGTGTGTTAGAACTCAATGCTGTATGAAATGGAAGTTAATATATTATTCAAAAAGAAACATACCGTTGAATCATGGGGTGTTACATTAATCCCTCCATCAAATAGTTTCATCCTCAAAATTTCAAAAATATTTCTGCATAATAAGATTTGTGTGGTTCTTCATCATATGTTCCTCAGGATCCCAGATTGGCTCATCTAATTTATGGATTTTACAAATATCATTTACCAGGTGGGTCATCTAGTTTCTCCACACTTTTTCACTAATATCAAGAATCCTGATAGTCTCTTTACAATAAGACCGATCTAGTTTCAGTTCTATTTATTCATTGGTGAGTACATGAATTGAGTTAGGCATCTAATTTCTCAAAAATGAATCGTGGAACACATCATGATCTTTGAAGAGACATGGAAGAATATACAAACAGTTATCATAAACTCCAATTAATTCTAGAATTATGAATGGCCCAATGTACCTTGAACTTAATTTACCCTTGTTACCGAATCATATAACTCCATTCCATTGAGATACCTTCATGAAAACAAGATCTCCTACTTGAAATTCCAAATCCATCCTTCAGTTATCAGTATAGATCTTCTGCCTGCATTGAGCATCTTTTATGTGGGTTTGTATAATCTTCACCTTTTCCATTGTTTCCTCAACATGTTTTGGGCCTACGAGTTTTTGTTCACCAATATCATTCCAACAATTTGGTTAGCGGCATCTCTTTCCATATAATGCTTTATATGGTGAAATTTGAATACTTGAATGGAAACTATTTCTATTGGAAAATTATACCATATGTAAATACTGATCCTACATACATTAAAGTACAAGTGAGAAATATCTAAACATGTTTTCTAAGTTTGAATATTCCGTTTTAATTGTCCATCGATTTCCGGGTGGTAGGTGGTTCTTTAACAAAGTTCAGTATCCAAGGCTTTCTGAAGAATTTTCTAGAATCTTGATGTAAAATGTGGATCACAATCAGAAATAATAAATTAAGGTACACCATAAAGAATTAAAACATCATTAATATAGACTTTTTCTAAATTTCCATGTGGAATATCTTCTCTTACAACATGAAAATTAGATGACATGGTAAGACGGTCGACAATGACAAATATTTCATCATTCCATGTAGTAGTCTATGGTATCCCCATGATAATGTACATAGTAATATCATCCCATCTCCTCTCAGGTATATGAATAGGTTACATGGCTCCTTTAAGATGTTGTCTTCCAGCATTCATCTATCGAGAAACCATACATATTGACACATAGTCATCAATCTCCCACTTCACGTTGTCCCACCAAAAATGATCCTTCAAATATCTATACATTATAGTGCTACCAGGGTGTATAGAGAAATTGGAGCGATGAAAATCACCCAAAAATTCATTTTCTTAATCGGTTATATCAAAAATACAGAGCCTCTTTCCAAATTCCAAATTTCCATCTTTATATATTATGTCATCCAGTCTATAATCATTCACATATTTGATTTTCGTTTGAAACTCCTCATCATCAGTCAAATAACATTTTAGAAATTATATTAAAAATGATTTGGATACCATTTGAAAAATTATAATGTATCTCCTTCCATGATTACTCGCATATCTATCTTTTACTATATCCATGAAAACATTATCCCTTTCAACTCTCATCTTTTTCAGAACAACATGATCTTTTCTAGTCAAAGCATCTGCCAACTTATTTCTAACCCCTGGGTGGTAGTGTATTCTGCAGTCATAATCTTTGAGCAGTTAGAGCCATCTCCTTTTCCTCATGTTTAGTTAGTTATTTGATAAATTATACTTCAAACTCTTTTGATCAATATATATATCACATATTTCACAATAGGGATTATGTATCAAAATAATCAGAGGAAATATTATAGATTCTAATACATGATCATGAGTAAGATAGTATTGTTCATGAATTTTTAGCTGCCGTGATTCTTAGGCAATAACACTATCATTATTCGTAAAGACACAACAAATACCTTTCTTTAAAAAATCTCTATAAATAACAAACCCATAATTCAGAGATGGAAGATTAAAGATTAGATCATTCATTAATCTTATAATAAACTATTCAAAACATTCTTCACACTCTTTTTTCCAACAAAATATAACCCCTTTAAATGTGAGTATGGTTAATGGGATACCCAGTTGAGAAAAATTATGGAAAAAATGCAGATTGTAACCTGCTAAACCAATAAAACTGCATACCTGAGTTATACATATCATTGCTTTCCATTCATGGATTTCCCTTTTCATTGAAATATCTTTAGAGAATTCATACTTAGAGACAATATGGATGAGAAATGAAATATCTTGAAGCTAGAATTCAGATATTCTAAACATCCCATATAATTTATTTCATCTGTGAGTTTTCAGAATAGTGTGTATGTGATTTTCATGATCTTCATAGATGTTGGAGTATACTATTATATAATCAATTAATAACACTACAAGTTCCTCATGATAATCCTCGAATAACTATTCATTAGATTCATGAATACATATGGTTCCATAGTAAGTACAAAATTCATTACTGTATACTCGAAATGTCCATACCTGGTTCGAAATGCTATCGTTGGAATGACTTCTTTATTTATGTACAATTGAAGATATCCAGAATGATGTTCATTCTTTGAAAAATATTGCTCTTCCTGAATTTGATCAAATAAATCATCAATGTGAGGTAGTGGATACTTGATGGTTATTATTATAGCATTGATTTCTCTATAGTCAATGCACAACCTCATAGATCTATCTTTCTTCCTAACAAAAGGAATAGAGGATCCCCAAATAGAAACACCAGGTTGAATAAATCCTTTATTACTCAATTACACAATTTTTTACTTTAGTTCCACAAATTCTACTGTTTCCATTAAATATGTGGTCTATGATTTGGGCCTTGAAACATTAATTCTGTCAATGGAAACCTCAATTCACCAATTTGGAGGTTTTCCAGGTAAATCCTCTAGAAACAAATCAACATATTCTTGAAAAATAGACACATCCTTTATTTGTAAATTTCATTCCTCTCCCATTGTAATTTCACTGAATTGCTCCCCAATAATTTAAATTAGTGGAGCTTATGGGGGTGGAACTAGATGAGAATTAGATGGTGATGTTTTGTCTCTAAAAATATGTAATTATTTATCATCATCAGAAATTGTAAAATTATTCTTCTTTCAAAAAAATTTCACATCATGGTCTAAAATCCAATCCATAACTAGTATTATATCAAATTAAAAAATGTGTATTAGAATAATATCATAACGCAAAGAAAAAATATATTTCATAATGGAAACTGACTGACAAAACATTGTTGCAATGATACTTTCATTAGAAGTTTTGACTGAAAACACCGTTAAAATTTAAAATTGGAAATATCTAATTTTCTTGGAAAACTGGGATGATATGAAAATTTAAAATGATCAATAATTATATAAATCAATGGATAATTTTGAGGAAATGAATAAAGTACCTACCACTCTGTCATTCAAAACATCTCCCTTAGCAGTTGTGATCACATTATCTTGGCCTTGCTCCTTTGGCCATTTCTGAGGTATGTTTTCTAAACTCTTAAGAAATTCATTTTCATAATTCTCCATTTCATTATAATAGTAGCATTGAACATTGAAAACCTCTTTATTCCCCTTGAAATCAAAACCTTTGTCACCTTTTTCTTCACACTTGTATGAAACTCCAATCCCCTTTTGGAATGTACCAGGGTGTTTCTTCCCACAAATACTCCAGGATGAAAATTCAAATTTTCTATTCTTCCCCTTACTTACTTTTCATGATTTTTCATCATATATATTATTCTCATTCTTCACATTATAGTCATAAGACATAGATAATTCATTTTCCTTCATGATAGATAATGAGCCTATAACATTGAATGACGAGAAGGATTGTGGGAGTAATTCTCATCGATGAAATGGTTTTAAGGCATCAAATAAACAATAAATCTTACATACTGGATTATGTATATAATATAAAACATTCCTTGCAAACCATGTTATGATATCCTCGTACTTTGTGACATTCTCATCCTCCTTCTTCCTCGGACTCATAAATTGCATTTCTATATCAACTAGATGTTCATAAGGAATGTTTTTTTCTAGGAAAATATCATTGAACTCCCTTCATTCCATATTTGATACTTTTTCATCCTCCTTTGTGTTTTTAATAAACAACCACCATTGATATTCATCTCTTGAGAGGCAATATACTCCAATGACAACAATTTTCATTTCGCTACAACCTAAATCATGAAATATTTTCTCTAAGGAGAGTCTCCATTGCTCATCTATAAATGGATTTGTAGTCCCAATGAATGATGGTGGTAGTTGCCTCAGGAAGCAGTCTAACATTGATCTTTGGTGTTGTGGATTAGGGTGCTCCTTACGGGTAAGGTTATTATTCATAACCTGAGTAAGTTGTCCTAGATTGGTTATAAGCTTTTCAGCACCAATTTCATAACTAGATCTAATATAATTATCTTTAATTTGAGGGAAATCTCTAAATAGATTTCTTGTGCTGATATAGTTCTATTCATTCGACACGTTTCAATTTCTAAACAATGCAATACAGTAGATTAGTTTTTGAATCACATTGTATAAAACCAAAAATGTAAAATACTTATCATAAATTAAACTTTTTATGAAAATAATCCATAATCATTAAAAATATTTTCATTGTGAAATTGAAAATCATTTATAACGGTTTCTAATGAAAATTTGAATTATCCAAAGAAAATCCCCAGGCAGTGTCAAACTAGGTGCATAGTAAGTCACGTTGTCGTGTACCAAAATATCCCTAGTTAATCCTGAAACTCATTGTCACAATTCTCAATCCATAGTACATCTGTATCAAAACTACATCCACTTGTAGTATCTAAACATGGATGTATTTTTTGGAAGACACACATAATATATACATATACAAAATTTTTGGATTTTCTTCTATATTAATCATAAATTTGTATCTTATGTTAATTTTCTCTAATCAGAGATTTTCTAAATCTAGTTCCTAGGTTTCTGTTAATTGTCGTTTGATACCAACTATAATTCCATAACCCCAGATAGCCAGAGTTGGTGCATTATTACATTAAATTGGAATGATCATAAGAGATCATATCCCAAAAAACCTATCAGTTTTGTTTCCTTGGATGTACTAGATACAGAGAGATGTTTTACATTACATTATAAAATGAAACATCTACACTGTGTCTCTTTTTAACAAAGTCATATCCCTTAGTCTATCCTAGTAGGAGAATCAAAATATAATTTTCACATACTAGGAATAATAAAGAATAATAAATTGGTGATCAGAGATGCTCAATAATGATAACAATATAGCCAAAACTGTCATAAATAAGCATAAACATTTTAGTAAATTTATAACACTAAAACAGAAGACTTTTAAACATAAAATTCAGCATAATATTTCAATGATAAATAAAATAATTACATTTATTTATTCACATTGTAATTCTACTAGTCAAATAATAACATTTAATATCAATAACTAATATCATAATGACGAAATTCATAATGCCAGAAATCCTAACCACATAGTAAAGGTGCCATAACAATACAAAATAAAAATATTGTCAAGGCATGCTGCCAACATAGTAGCTTATCTCATGAGACCTACTAATGCATCAAAGGACTATAGCAAGCCCTTCACGTTAAATACTACTTCCAATGCAATCCTCATATGAAATGGGTGAAAGAGAACATAACATTCTTATTAAACTAGTGTATGAAATGATAATACATTAACCATAAACCATTAATGAAATAAAAATGGCACATCCATATTCAAACATATCATAAATATATCAATACAATATGGAATATTTTATCATAATAAACAAACTTCAAACTACTGTAAAATATAATAAAGGATGTTGACATTTATGAAATCAATCCAAAAAAATAATTGAGAGAAATATATCATTCTACATTAAATCATTTAAAGGTTGCGTAATTGTAAACAAACATTTATATTAAAACTATTCTTATATGTTATTAACGGAAGCTAATAATGTGTTATAATGGAGGAAAGTATCCACACCCGCTCTATATGTTTTAAAAAATTGTTTCCTTATTTTGTCGAAATGTTCATAAAGTACCTTGTTTGGAAAACAAGTTAAATACTCATTTAGAAACATTTCAAAAAAAGTTAAACAAGGGTATAAATTACATGAACCCATATTCTATGAAATGGTAAAAATGTTATGAAATATATTTTTAAGAATCATGAATTTACTTGATAAAGATGTTCGAGTACATACTTACGTGTAAACAACCTCAGATAATAAAGAGATTGTAAAATAACTCTTAACTAGTTATTTTCATTTTTTTAAAAGGTTCGGGTCGAAGCCTCATTTATTATTAAAGGAAAGAAAAGACCTCTTTTAACTGGGTAGTGGGAGACCCATTACATATCCCAAAGGCCTAGTGGACATTTAGCCCATTACATGGCCCGTAGACCCATTTTTTTGGCCCGAAGCCCATTCTGTGAATAGTTCTGCTACAGTACCTGCACTGCTACATTAATGCACAGTACCTGCCACTGCTACAGTGCTTGCCATTGCTACAGTACGCCGCTGCTCCAGTATGCTACAGTACTGCTACAGTAACCTGCGCCAAATGGGTTTTGAACCCCCATTTTTCATGTAGATTTAAGGGGTGCTTACCACTAACCCAAACCCCAACTACAAAACGTGTGTAAGGGTAACGCTCGTCTCCCAATGGGGGCCCCACCAAGCCAAGCGTGCCGTACATTCCCCGACTAGGAAAAAGGCTTAGAATCGCCCTGTGCATAATATGCACAGTGTCAGAGTCTGGCGGGACTCGAGCCTGGGTCAGTTCCCACGGAGAGCGAGGGGTACAACCAGCGGGTACCACTCGACTAACTCCCCATTGGCAAAATGTGTGTAAGGGTAATGCTCATCTCCCACTGGGGGCCCTGCCAATCCAAGCACGTCGCACGTTCCCCGACTAGGCAAATGGCTTTGAATTTCCCTGTGGATAATACACACAGTGTCCGAGTCTGGCGGGACTCGAGCCTGAGTCAGTTCCCACGGAGAGCGAGGGGTACAACCAGCGAAAATGTGTGTAAGGGTAATGCTCGTCTCCCACTGGATACATTGAGTCGTACATACCGATTAGCAATAATATCAATATATTGATGGGGAAATTGTATGAAATTGTATAGTATATTATAATAACATAATGATAATCATGTTATATATATTATTGACATCAATTACAATCATTATTATAACCCTTCAAATAATTACAGGTTTAATAACAAATTACACCACAACGTAGAGATGGTATGATGTACATACGCACATATAGTGAAATTGTCTTTAATAGGATTGAGAGAATAATGAATATGGTTGTAAGATAATTATAATGACATATTATTATGTATAAGGTACTGTAGGTATTACTTTAATATGGATACAATAAAGAAGGAGGAATTTTAAGAAGATGGGAACTTTTAATGAGGTGATAAAATAATAACCTCTTCATCGGGTGCTCCCTTGTGATTTGAACAAAATGGCTCCATACATTGGCTTTCTCATAAAAAAGGACTCTAAAATGAAATTAGGGTATTTGGGGGCATATTTGAGCATGGAATGGCCAGGAATTATGTATTTGGTTATGTGAATTTAACAGAAGGGGAATTACCCTTTTTAAGAGAGGTGAGGGGCACATTAGGAAAGGCTTGAAATAGTAATTTATTATGAAATTATTTTTATTTTATAATATCTCTAAATGGAATTATTTAAAGGTTAATGTGGGGATGGGTTGGAGTCCTCTATGCCAATAGTTTTTAGACATGTTTATGCCACCATGTTAAACTTATCTTTTAGATTTATCGCTTTGTTAAATAGTTAAACATTTACTATGTCTCCTTGAATTTTTATACAACACGGTTAATATATTTACTATAACGTTCAAAGAGAATATCAAGTGGTTCTTTAATGACATGTGTAACATTATATATGTCATTTGGAAAAATCATATATTTTTAGTACTGGAATGTAATTTAAATAAATAGTACTTTTTTTAAAAATTCATTTATGTCATTTTTTGAACCTATTTAGTATTTGGTTTTCTTTAAGTCCTAAAAACATGATTTCATCAAAAAAATACATTGAATGAATTATATCATGTCATATTCACCATGAAAATTAGTTTATGGAATAATAAGTCTCAATTTACATTTATTTTAATATTTTTAATTCCATTTATTTCAATCGTTCAATAGTTACGTATTTACTGTGTCATCATAGTGTAATAAAGTAAATTTTAATTATATAATGTCTAAAAATTATAAAAAAATTATATGTTGTAGGAAATAATTTTATATTTCAAATGAATATGTATAGTTGAATTTATCTTCTGTATAACCCTATATTAATTATTGTTTATTTATTAAAATTAGAATCTAACATATTTAACTCTTCTTTAAATAAAACATTAAAAATTTATTAAACTAACCCAAGTGGATAAAAAATGATCATATTTTTTTCATAATTTTCATTTTGGATGATAAAATTATACAATAAATTTAGCAGATGTTTTGGGGTAATTTATATTATTATAATATTATTTTTACCTTTAATTACCCTATTTATTTTTAACCGTGGTAAATAAAATTTAAATTTTACTACTCACAAGAAAATTATTTTCACCCTATTGAACCAAATTTTACACACTGTTGACTATCGTTTCTATCATGTTTTCTGAAATTCTACTCACAATGGGGTAAAATTACATTTTATTCAAATTTGAAAATGTTCCTAAAAGATGGGAAAAATACGTTAAAAAGATCAATAAAATTTTATATATCTAATATCTTATTGAATGAATCTAATAAATTACATTGGACTAATATATTTATTATGTATTTATTTTTAATTTAGAAATAATTTACATTAAAAATAATTATTTAGATAAATATTTAGTTTTTTAAAAAAATGAAATGTTTATAAATATTCATAAAAAAATTGATCTTTTCCCAAAAATTACCAAAAAAATAACCCTAAGATTGTTTTTATATTCTGAATCCAAAAATGATGTCCATTTTGAAAAATAAAATTTAAAAAATTTCAAAATGTTCGTATTACTATTCATAACTACTTTTTAATGGCTATTTTTATTGTTCATGGCTTTATATAACTCGAAGCTGCATACAGAGCAAGATATTGTATTATTTAATGAGAAGAATACTTTGGAAGATAGGGGGTTACATTATTCCCTCCTTCAAATAATCTCATCCTTGAAATTTCTAGATTATTACTACATAATAGGATTTGTGTGCTTCTTCATCATAAGTTCCTTAGGTTCCCACGTTGCCTCTTCCATTTTATAATTTTTCAAAAAAACCTTTTAATAGATGAGTCATCTGTTTTCTGAAAGAAATTTCTCTAGTACCAAGAATAATGATAAGATATTCCTAAAAAGAATTTTCTATTTAAAGTTCAATTTCAACAAAGGTGAGTACATGTGTTGGGTTAGGAATTATTTTCTAAACAATGATAAGTGGAACACATCAAGATCTTTGGAGAGACTTGGAAACATAGCCAAATGGTAAGAATAAACATCAATTCATTTTAGAATTTTGAAAGGTCCGATGTACCTGGGACTTAATTTACCCTTCTCACAGAATTGTATAACACCCTTTCATGTAGATACCATCAAAAAAATATGTTCTCTAACAAGAAATTTCAAATCCTTTCTTCGGTTATCAGCATTGATCTTATGTGTAATTTTATCTGGTTTGATGTGGGTTTGGATAAACATCACAATTCCCATTGTTTCCTCAATAAGTTCCAAGAATATAAGTTTTCTATCACCTAAATCATTTAAACAAGTTGGTGTGTGACATTTATTTCTATATATCTCTTAATATGGTACCGTTTGAATTATTGAATAGAAGATATTGATACAGGAAAATTCTACAAGAGGTAAATACTGATATCACTTACCATGATAGGCATGTGAGCAATATCGCAAAATGTATTCTATGATTTGAATAGTTCATTCATATTATCCATCAGTTTGAGAATTTTTGGCAGCGTAGTAATGAAGTTCAGTATCCTGGAATATCTAAAGACATTTCCTATATCATGATATAAAATGGTGATCACAATCATGAACAATCTATAGGTGTACAACATGAAGTCTTACAATA
The DNA here is from genome assembly GCA_963277665.1 of Viscum album. Classification (NCBI taxonomy): domain Eukaryota; kingdom Viridiplantae; phylum Streptophyta; class Magnoliopsida; order Santalales; family Viscaceae; genus Viscum; species Viscum album. The sequence goes on along the minus strand of OY728165.1, from coordinate 60,272,229 downwards.
TCATCAATATATAGTCTTGCTAAATGCTCAAGTGGTATATCTTCACTTCTAGAACAAGAATGTGGAGAATTGGTAAGAAAATTGGCAATGAACCATATTTAATCATTCCTTATAGGTTTCTTTGGTTGCCCCTGAGAATTTCAATAGTAATATCATTCCATTTCCACTCACTTATGGGATGAGATTGCAGGCCACCTCTAAGATGTTATCTTCCAACCTTCACCTATTGAAAAACTATACATCTTTACACATAACCATTGATCTCACTCCTTATGGTTTCCCACCAAAAATGTTCTTTCAAATCTCTATACATCATAGTGCTAATATTGTTTATAGATAATTTGTAGCTATGAGCATCTCCCAAAAATTCGTTTTGTAGATCAGGTATATCGAGAACACCATGCATATTCCCAAATTTCAAAATTACATCTTCATATATGATGTCAACCAATCTCCCATCATTCACATATTTAATTTTCCTCTAAAACGCCTCATAATTAGTTTGAGAACATTTTAACCTTTCAAGTAAAGATGATTTGTCCACTATTTGACAAAGTATTGATTTTTCATCTTCCATGATTATTCCCATATCTATGTTTTACTATATCCATGAACACATGATCCCTTTCAACTCTCATCTTGTTCAGAACACCATGATCATTTCTTCTCAAAGAATCTGCCACCATATTTAACTTCACTGGGTGGTAGTGTATAGTGCAGTCATAATATTGGAGTATTTTGAGACATCTCCTTTTCCTAATGTAGAGTTATTTATGTGAGAGAAAATACATCAAACTCTTGTGATAAGTATATATCTCACATTTTTAACCATATAGATTGTGTCTCTACATCATTAGTGAAAATATTAAATCTTTTAACTTGATATAATTAGTCTGATGATTTTTTTAATTAATTTTTAACTACCGTGATGCATAGGAAATAATTCTATCATTCTGTAAATGGACAACTAAGTCCATTCTTGAAGAATCACTGTAAATAACAAAGCCATCATTTCTCGATAGTAGTGTCAAGATATAAGAATTCAATAGTATTCTCTTTAACTATTGAAAAATAATTTTAAATTCGTTGGACCATACAAATTTAACCCCTTTACATGCGAGCTTAGTGAATGGGTTAGCCAATCGGGGAAAATTAGGGATGAAATGTTGATAGTAACATGCTAAACCAATAAACAAATGAACCTCAGTTATACTTTTCAGTGCTGGCCATTATTGGATTTCCATTTTCTTTGAAAGATAATTAGAGATTCCATCAATAGAGACAATATGTCGAAGAAAAGAAATCTCATGATGCAATAATTCACACTTGATAAGAATCCCATATAATTTGTTTCTTCGAATTGTTTTCAGAATACGGTGCAAGTGATTTTTATGATCATCATAAATATTAGACTATACCAATATGTCATTAATAAATACCACTACTATGTCATTAATATAATAATCAACAACTCTATTCATTAGGACCATGAAAACAGAGGTTCCATTAGTTAGTTCAAAAGGCATTACTTTATACTCGTAATGTCCCTAACATATTCGAAAAGCTATCATTGTAATGTCTTTCTTCTATACACACAACTGATGATATCCCAATAAAATTTCATTTTTAGAAAAATATTGATCTCAAAAAAGATGATCAATTAAATATTCAATGTGAGGTAAGAGATTCTTGTTATTTATTATTATAGCATTCATTTTTTGTATTCAATGAAAAACCTCAAAGAAATATCTTTCATATTATCAAAATGAACATGGGATCTCTAAGGAGAAACACAAGGGTGAATAAATCCTTTATTAATAAATTAATCAATTTTTTTCTTTAGTTCCACTAATTCCAATGTGTTAATTCTATAAGGGTCCTCCAATATTGGACTTAAACCAAGAATTAAGTCAATGGAAAACAAAATTTACTATTATAGTAAAAGGACCTGGCCTTAAACCTTACATAATCGTGAATTAAATGAATAATTCACATTGAGGATCTTTTCAGGTTTAGAGTTTTAGAGAATTAGGACATAACTATTACATCTCAAAAGATTACAATATAGACACTTCTTCTAAGTTTCCATAAAATAAAAACTCTTAAAAAGAAACATGTCTAGTTCCATGCTTTAGATAGCATATCTTTCCTTAATCCCATCCTTGACCCTGTTAACATTATGTCCTTTGAAAAAAAATTCAAAAACTTGGGATGAGCATAAAAAGCTAAGTAAGGGTTATAAAAATACGGATAAGAATCATTAGTCCATGTATACATACGAATCATTGAAATCATACTTTACTCATAAAACATAAGCACTTTAACATACCTCATTAAATCATAAGATTTAAGAATAACTCATAGAAATCATAAGACAAAAATGTATCTTCAGGCATTCATAACATTCGTATTTAGGGAGTAACCCTCATGGTTATGTTTGGAATACCCATCATAGTATATTCTCTAAATCTCTTCAGATAAACATTTGCGTTTAACGTCTTCACGTTACCCATTGTAATGCAGAGTTATATCGGGCTCACCTTCCCTTAGTTTACCATGGAACCACATGTCTTCATAAACAATGCACAAGAACCATAACATAATGATAGCACATAACTTAAGCATAAAGGAATGATAACATTCCCACATTGCAATAACAATATAACATTTTATGATATTTAAATAATGAATCCATTCTAAAAAACCATTTTCAAAACCATTTAAAACATTTAATAAAGTGATTTTTGAATCATAGTGTCCCATACCAATTTGAAGCTTTTAACATTTTAATCCATTAATATACATATAAATAAATCCTTAAAACCATTTTCAAAACATTGATTTTAATGAGAAATATTTATAATAATAAATCATTAAAACATTTAAAACGATATTTTAGTTAAAGTGTTTTTAACAAAGTGAGTGACACTTGAATACAATAATTGAGGAATAACATTTAATCAGAACTTTATAATATCATGAGAATAAATGGATTCATGATATAATATTCCAAAGGATAATATATACACCATATAAGAGTGAATTGGTACATAACAACTATGAAGTCTCAATAGAAATGTAAAATGAGATGAAATCCCTTATAAAGAATGTATCCTTAAATTAAGGATAAATCAATCTCAAAATTATGTGTGACATGTATAAATACACCCAATGTAAGTGTATATTATGTTTAAAACAACCAGAGTATATTCACACATATTCATAGGGTGACATATTCAATAACTACAAGTTGAACCCAATGAAATCGAAATTGGGTTAAGAAGTTCCCTTGGTAAAATTCGACAGCCTAACGACGTCACTTTAAAATTCATAAAATTAGTTGATGAGAGAAAAAATTGTATCTCATCACTTTTACATAAAATTTACACCAATAAGGATATATAAGAACATATCCCAACATAATAATATGTAAATTAAAAGACATAACAAAATAAGCCTTTTGAAAAGAGGTGTGTGAAAGGTTCCCTTACCGATTTGGGAAACTATTGAAACGTACACCCCATGAATGAAGGTCATAAAATGAAGTTGTAAATACACATAAATGAGAGTATATTATACAAATAGTAATATAATGGGCAGTACATACACCACACAAATGAAAATAGTGTCCAATGCAGCATGAATCTCACGGGAATAAAAAGTGAGATGAAAATTCCCTTATGAAAATTCGGCAGCCTAACGACGCCATATGAAACTTCCAAAAATGGATTGATGAAATCAATTAGGGTCTCTCATCATATTAACATAAAATTTAAATAATGTGGAATATAAATAAACTTCACCCAACATAATAAATAGGAGCTTAAAGTAAGTTACATAAAAAAGCGTACTTAAAAAGAAAGAGAGAGGTAGGATCCCGTACAAAAATTCAGAAGCCTAACGGTGCAACTTAAAAATTCTAAAAATGATTTGATGAGAGTAAGATGTAGTATCTCAGCATATGAAAATAAAAATTACAGTATGGTTAATATAAAAGAACATCCCCCAACATAAGATCATGGAGCATAAATGAAATGACATAAAATAGGGTACTTGAAAAGAAAGAGAGATGTCGGATCCCTTATCTCAAGTCTGACTTGTTTTGTTTGTTTCTTTATATTCCTGAATAATAAACATTTTTCAATTTATAATTTCATAAGTACAACCTTTAAAGTTTATTTTTCAATTCATATCACATATTATAATGTTATAATAATTAGTTAATTATGTGAGTTCATAACAAATGTTTTTGTCGATGTTTGGTACTTGTGTCAAAAATAAACTTGTTTGAAAAGAATAATCAATGTAGTTATAAGTACATCATCTCCATAATAGTGTTAGTGATTATCATAGATATCCAGTAAAAATTCATTTTATACTATTCAATAACATTTGGAGATAAAAAGAAATGGAATGCACCATTCATGAAGACGGTAGGTCATACGTACACATGAACGCTACCTTCATTTCTTTGTCATATTAATGGAATTAAAATTAATTGAGAGATATATATAATAAACTTCCAGTATACTATATATGTTATATATGTCACATATGTTGATTAATTTCATTTTTTATACATTCCATGTATTGGATGAACGAGTCATATCACTTGAGGGGACGGTAGTCCACACTTCCTCATATGAAATTATCACATTTTCACAACATGCAAAGAATAAAGGATTGTTTTAAATATAAAATACAAGAGCATATAGAAAACATAAATACCGTATATATCATATATAAAATACATACACATCATAATGTCCACCTTTAAAGGTGTTAAAAGAATATTTAATAATAATCGTTTCATGAGGCAGTAATTCACCATCCATAGAAACAGTATGTTCTTTAACCATTAGACGGATGTGTGTGTAAGTGTTGCAAGAATCATTATTATAAAAACATCCTAGTATATTGAAGATACATTTTTTATTACAATAGAATGTAATAAAAAGTGTATAAGGGATTTGATAGGCAAAATAAAACAAAAAATATAAGAGAAGACATATCCTTTAAATCGAACTCCCTTTGGTTTGAACCAAAAGTGTTTCTTGAAGAGATTTATGCCAAAGGTGAGGCTTGAATGATGAATAGAGGAATTTTTAGAGATTAAATTTTTAGGTGTTGGCCGAGCCAATGGCTTGAGAGGTATGGGTAAGGAGGTAGAGGTTGGGGCCTTTTATAAGAGGAGAGGAGGGGCACTCTTGGAAAGTCAGGAAATGATACTTTATTTTAAAATGATTTTAGGATTTTAAAGGTCTCACAGTGAAATATTTCGAGGATAAGTTGATAAGGGTTCGATATATACTCATACAATAGGTCATTGACAATTGTATGCCTTAGATTTTACAATATATTTTCATTTTATTGAAATCGTTCATTAATGAAATAATCGCTGCATCATCATGATGTCATAAATAATTTAATTTATTTAATATCTAAAAATTATAAAAAATATTATATTTTAGGAAATATTTTTATATTTCCAATGAATATTTATACAGACAAAAATAATTTTTTTTTAATTGGGTGATACATACTTTGGTTATACTTTTGGTTTTTTAAAAAATAAAATGATAAAGTGTCACTATGAACCAAAAGTGCTTTCATGGGGTCCCAAAGATTGGAACAAGGAATCCCATGGTCGGCCATGATACAACCAATAGAATTAGGACATATATTGGTGACATTCTTTATTATTATGATATTATATTATTACCCATAACTACCTGATTACTAATTAATCACAATAATTAAAGATAACTAACGTTGTTACTATTCATAATGTCCAAAAAAAGTATCTTAATTACATAATTTGCAACTTCTGATTCCAAATATGGAATCCATTTTACCAAATTACAAACACAGAAATTGAAATAATTAATTTAAAAATATTTCCTGTTGTCAAAACAAATAGCGGTTTTTTTGAAGCAATATCTATGAAAAGTTCGGCACTTGTTTATGTCCATTTTCAAAGTGAAATTAATTCTAATGACCTCCATTTAATTAAATGGTTTAAATATATTATATTTAATCTCTAAAACAAATTAAAAACATAATCTAACCATATATTTAAATTAGATGAAAACGCAGTTTTGATATAAAGTGCGGTATTTTTTTACTATTCATTAAAAAAATGAACAATGTCTGAAACATTCCAAAAATTTATACAAAATAAATATCAATGTCCCAATCATAAAGAAGAAGTTTATTTGGTAATATAGATCTTATATAATTGTCAAAAGTTATATTTAAAAAAGGTTCACCATCAAAAGGGGGTAAAACAATCTTTTAAAAATATTAGAGTATTTATTCTTAAAATAGGATTCATTTGGATTTTAAGCCTCTATCATTTATTGGTTAATGTAAAAATATTTAACAAACATATGTAATAATTTTGTAGTTATTTCGGTTCATTCCCTCCATTACAACGGCTAGGCATTAACTATTATAATATTATTATGTTATTAGTGTGCAACATAATATTTCAAAGAAACTCGTTGTTGTGTATTGGGTACGCCATCGAGCATAGCATTTCATTTAAAGTAATATTAAAATTTTATTCATAAATATTGATAAACATTATAATGTAATATTATTTATTTACCTATGATGTTACATCCTTCCCCCCTTTTTGGGAATTGTGTCCTCGTAATTTCAAAATTGGGCTTGGAAACTTCATTGAAAGTCCGCAGCGGAACAAGAGTTAGTAAAACTGTCATTTTAAAAGAAAGGGAGATAAGTAAAAAGGTCACCCGAGTTAACCCATACTAGGATTACAATTAGGAAAATATGGATATGGAGGATAAAACTAAGGTTCATGTTCTGATGGAGATTGATAGTAAACATGTCTAGGAGAAATTTAACCACAAGAAAATCACAAACTTGTGATTGGTTAAATGGTATTCGATTCACCAGTAGGAAGAATTAACAGACAAATTTTTTGTTTTATGTTACTTTTCATTGAGGAATTTATATTTCAGCATAACTAAATCATAATGAAACATACTTATTTGTCATGTAGACTTTCAACTTATACTGGATTCCTTAATCAAACTCATATTTTCTCCAAAAGACGAGTATTTAGGAAGACTTGTTATCATTAAGATTACTATAATCAAATTGTAGAGAATCACCTAATCCAAAAAAGTGAACTATATATTTCCCATGTCATTAGCCCAAAACCAAAACCAAAATTTTTAGTACAAGATTAGATTATATCCAAAATGGATAATCCTTTATAAAAACAAATACTACTCTTAATCTCCAAAATTTGTCCAAAAAAACCTAAAGATTATCAAAGACCATTCAATAAACATCTATCCATAAATTCCTCAAAGTAAACCAAACTATGATTGAAACACAAATCTCTGAACGGTTTAATCACATAGTCTCCAAAGATAAATCTGAAAATTTATCTCCAAATAACATCAGTTACTCTTAAAGTCTCATACTGAAAATTAATTAACCTAATCACATATTCTCCATGATAAGTTAATAATTTCAATAGAAAAACCAAAATCAAATTATTCTAGATTCATAAGATCATATAACTATAATGAATTAGTCAAACTATCCAGGGACTTCACGTAGTCTAGTGGTAGGCGATAAATACCAGTTGCACTTTGGTTGTGGGTTCGATTCCCACATCTTCTTCTGATGCGACAGGTTGTCACATGCTCTACATGCTGTCCTTTTTCCAAAACTACATAATTCTTATAACATTCCCCAAAAAGAGATTAAATCTTCAAAAATAACCATAGAATAATTTTACCTCAAGATTATCTGATGTCGTTCATATTCCATCATAACATATAGTAACCCATCATTACCTTAAAAGTAAGGATCATATAAACCCTATTGGTTACCTTTATAATTATTACCTGAACTTCCACATCGAGTTGGTTCTCTCGTACATGATTCATTTGAGGGCTCACCAAGGTCAAGTGGTTGATCATGACTCCTGATAGTTGGTTTAGAATAACCACGATATTTCTCATTGAATCCCCCATTTCATCCATTCCCTTAATCAGAGAACCACCATAGTTTTCTTCAAACCCATTTTCACTTTGGTTCCTGCTAAATCCATACATTTACTAAAACAAAAAAGGTTAGTGTGAGTATATCAACAAAATCATCATGTACTATAGAGGAAGATAAACACTAAGATATAATTATCCAAGTTATCTCAAACTCATTACAAAATTCATAAAAAACAATGACTATATCTAATATAATAACAATTGTGGTTATACACAACCAGTCACTTATGCTTAAAAACACTCTAACCTCTAAAGTTATCTAAACCGACAATTTATACCAACTATAAGGACCCGGACTTAAACCTTAATTAATCTTGAATTAAATGAATAGTTCACATTGAGGATTTTATTCAAGTTTAGAGTTTTACAGAATTGGGACATAACTATTACATCTCAATAGAATACAAAGTAGACACATCTACTAAGTTTCCATAAAATAAAAACTCTTAAAAAGAAACATGTCTAGTTCCATGCTTTAGATAACATGTCTTTCCATGATCCCATCCTTGACCCAATTCACTTTATGTCCTGTGAAAAAAATTTCAAAAACATGGGATGAGCATAAAAAGCTCAGTAAGGTTTGTAACAATACAGAAAGAAAACATTAGTCCATGTATACATACAAATCAATGAAATCATACTTTACACATAATACATAAGCACATTAACATACCTCATTAAATCATAAGATTTAGGAATAACTCATAGAAATAATAAGACATGACGGTATGTTGAGGCATTCATAACATTCTTATGTAGGGAGTGACCCTCATGGTTACGTCTGGAATACCCATCACAGAATATTCCCTAAATCTCTTTGGAGAAACCATAGCGTTTAACCCCTTCACGTTACCCAATGCATTGGAGAGCTATATCGGGCTCACCCGCCCTTAGTTTATCACAGAACCAACCATATTCATAAACAATGCCCAAGAATGATATCATAATCATAGAATATATCTTAAGAATATAGTAAAGATAACATTCCCACATTACAATATCAATATGACATTTTAAGATATTGAAATAATGAATCCATTCGAAAAATCCATTTTCAAAACCATTTACAACATTTAATAAAGAGACTTTTGAAACAAAGTGTCCCATACCACTTTGAAGCTTTTAACATTTTAAACCATTAATATTCATATAAATAAATCCTTAAATCCATTTTGAAAACGTTGATATTAATGAGAAATATGTATAAGAATAAACCATTAAAACATTTAAAAAGATATTTTAGTTAAAGGGTTTTTAACGAAGTGAGTGACACTTGAATACCATAATTGAGGAATAATATTAAATAAAACTTTATAATTTCATGAGAATAAAGGGATTCGTGATAAAATATTCCAAAGGACAGTATATACACCATATAAGCGTGAATTGGTTCATAACAACAATGAAGTCTCAATAGAAATGTAAAATGAGATGAAATCCCTTATAAAGAAGGTATACTTAAATTAATGATAAATCAGTCTCATAATTATGTGTGACAAGTATAAATACACCAAATATAAGTGTATATTAAGTGTAAAACAAAAAGAGTTCATTCGCACATATTCATATGGTCACATATCCAATAAATATAAGTTGAACCCAAAGAAATCGAAATTAGGTTATGAAGTTCCCTTGGTAAAATTTGACAGCCTAACGGCGTCACTTTAAAATTAATAAAATTAGTTGATGAGAGAGAAAATGTTATCTCATCACTTGGAAATAAAATTTACACCAATAATGATATATAATAGCATATCCCAACATAAAAATATGTAAATTAAAAGACATAACAAAAAATGTGTTTTAAAAAGAGGAGTGTGAAAGGTTCGCTTACTGATTTGGGAAACTTTCAAAACGTACACCCCATGAAAGAAGGGTCATACAATGAAGAATTAAATACCCATAAATGAGAGTATATTATACAAATAGCAAAATAATGGGAAGTAAAGACACCACAAAAAAGGAAATAGTGTCCAATGTAGCATCGATCTCACGGGAATAAAAAGTGAGATGAAAATTCCCTAATGAAAATTCGGCAGCCTACCAGTGCAACATAAAACATCCAAAAATGGATTGATGAGATCAATTAGGGTCTCTAATCATAATAAAATAAACTTTACAGTAGGAGGAATATAAAATAACATCCCCCCAACATATTAAAGAGTAGCTTAAAGTAAGTTACATAAAAAAGATTACTTAAAAAGAAAGAGAGAGGTTGAATCCCTTACGAAAATTCGGCAGCCTAACGACGCCACTTAAAAATTCAAAAAATGAATTGATGAGAGTAATATGGAGTATCTCATCATATGAAAATAAAAATTACAGTATGGTTAATATAAAATAACATCCTACAACATAAGAACATGGAGCATAAATGAAATGACATAAAATATGGCACTTGAAAAGAAAAAGAGAGGTCAGATCCCTTACCTCAAGTCCGACTTGTCCTGTTCATTTATTTATATTCATCAATAATAATCATTTGCCAATTTATAATTTCTTAAGGACATCCTATAATTTTTATTATTCAATTCATATAAAATATTATAATGTTATAATAAATATTTAATTATGTGAGTTCATATCAAATGTTTTTGTCGATGTTTGGTACATGAGTCAAAAATGAACTTGTTAGAAAAGAGTCGTCCATGTAGTTATAAGTAAATCATCTACAGAATAGTATTAATGATTTGAATATAATATATATCAAGTAAATATTCATTTTATACTTTTCCATAACATTTTGAGATAAAAATAAATGAAATTCACCGTTCATGGAGACGGTAGGCAGTACGTACGCATGAACGCTACTTTCATTACTTTGTCATGTTAATGGAATTAAAATTAATTGAGAGATATATATATATTATGATTCCAGTATAATATATATATATTATATAGGTCACATAAGTACATTTATTTCATTCTATATAAATTCCATGTTTTTCATGAATGAGTCACATCACTTGAGGGGGCAGTAGTCCACACTTTCTCGTATGAAATTATCGCATTTGCATAACATGCAAAGAATAATGTTATGTTTTAAATATAAAATACAGAAGAATATAGAAAACATAAATACCATATATATCATATATAAAATACAGTGACATCATAATGTTCACCTTTAAAGGTGTTACAATAATATTGAACAATCATCGTTTCGTGAGGCAGTAATTCACCATCAACAGAAATAGTATGTTCATTAACCATTAGATGGATGTGTGTGTAAGTGTAGCTAGAATACTTCTTATAAAAACATCCTAGTATATTTATGATACTTTTTTTGTTACAAAAAAATGGAATAAAAATATTTTAGGGGGTTGGAGAAGCAAAATAAAAAAAATATAAGAGAAGACATTTCCTTTAAATCAGGTAACTCTCTTTGGATTGAACCAAAAGGGTCTCTTGAAGACATTTAATCCTAAGGTGAGGCTTCAATGATGAAGAGTGGTATGTGGAGATATTATATGGGTAGGGTTTGGCCGAGCCAAAGTCTTTATAGGTGAGGGTATGGAGGTAGATGTGGGGGCCTTTTATAAGAGGAGGGGAGGGGCACTCATGGAATGTCAAGAAATGATACTTTATTTTAAAATGATTTTCAGATTTTAAAGGTCCCAAAATGATATATTTCAAGGATAAGGTGATAATAGTTCGAAATTCACTCATAAAATAGGTCTTTGAAAAGTCTAGGATTTATATGTTACATTATCTTTTCATTTTATTTAAATCGTTCATTAATGAGATAATCGCTGCATCATCATGATGTCATAAATAATTTAATTTATTTAATGCCTAAAAATTATAATAAAAATACAATGAGGTAGGAAATATTTTTAGATTTCCAATTAGTATATATATTATATGATATCATTTAAAAAGAAAAAAATAAAATTGTTTTACTTGGGTGATACATACATTGGTTATACTTTCCTTTTTAAATAAAATAAAATGATAAAGTGTCATTATCACCCAAAATTGATTCCATGGGGTCCCAAAGTTTGGCACAAGGAATCCCATGGTCGGAAATGATACAACCAATATCATTGGGATATATATTGGGGTCAATTTGTTTTATTATGATATTATTTTATTACCCTTAACTACCCGATTACTAATGAATCATGATAATTAAAGATAATTAACGTCGTTACTATTCATAATGTCCAAAAACAAAAGTGTCTGAATTATATAATTTGGAACTTCTGATTATATATATGGAATCCATTTTACTAAATTCCAAACAAAAAAATTGCAATAATTAATTTAAAAATATTTCTCGTTGTCAAAACAAATAGCGGGTTTTTTTGAAGAAATATATATGAAAAGTTTGGCACTTGTTTATGTCCATTTTCAAAGTGAAATTAATTATAATGGACACCATTGAATTAAATGGTAAAAATATATTCTAATTACACTTTAAAACCAATTAAAAAGATAATATAACTATATATTTAAATTAGATAAAAAAGTAGTTTTGATATAAAATTCAGTATTTTTACTATTCATTAAAAAAATGAACAATGTCAGAAACATACCAAAAATTTAACCCAGTTAAATTTCAATGTCCCAATCATAAAGAATAAGTTTATTTTGAAAAATAAAGCTTAAAAAATTGCCAAAAATTAGAATTAAAAAATTTTCACCATCAAAAGGCGGTAAAACAATCTTTTAAAAATATTAGAGTATTTATTCTTAAAATTAGATTTATTTGGATTTTAAGCCTCTAACATTTATTGGGTAAATGTAAATATATTTAACAAACATAACTAATAATTTTTTAGTTATTTCTGATAATTCTCGCCATTACAACGACTAGGTGTTAACTATTATAATATTATTACATAATTAGTTTGCAACGTAAGATTTTAAAGAAACTCGTTGTTGCGTATTGAGTACGCCATCGAGCATAGCATTCCTTTTAAAGTAATATTAACATTTTATTCAGAAATATTGATAAAAATTAGAATTTAATATTATTTATTTACCTAGGATGTTACATATAGAGTATTTCCGGGTAAACCCTATAAAAGCACATCATCATATTGTTGAAAAATAGGTACATCCTATATTTGTACATTATTTTCGTCAAACATAGTTATTTCACACCCTAAAACCCAAATAATTGAATTTATTTGAGCTACTAGGGTTGGATCTAGATGTTAATTTGATGGTAATGTTTTAGGTATAAAGAAATTAATTTCTTGTCATCATAAAAATTGTAACCTTCTTATTATTTCAATAAATTTTCACATCACGATATGAATTCTAATCCATACCGGGGATTATATCAAATACAATCATGGGTATTTCAATAAAATAAGTAGTTAAAGCATGATTATATTGCATAAAAACATCTTATTTAAAAAAAATTGTAGCAATGATACATTGCTTATGAGTTTCTACTGAAAACTCCCACTAAAAGTCAAATTGTAATTATCAAATTTTCATGGAAAAATGGGAAGATATGAATGAATGTGATGAGCCAGAATAAAATAAATCATTGGATAATTTTTAGTAAATGATTAAAGTATCTTACAATATGTCATTCTAAACTTCACCCTCAGAAATTATTATTGAATAATCTTGGCCTTTCTCAGTTGGCATTTTCTGAGGTAACTTTCCTTGACCCTTAGGACATTAATTTTCATAATGACCCATTTCATTACAATTTTATCATTAAATATTTATAGAATCATTCTTCCTCTTGGAATCACAATCTTGGTGGCCCTTTTCTCTACACTTGTAACAAACTCCCATCCCCTTTAGGCATTTTTAAGGTGTTTCTCCCCACAATTTATTCAGGATGGAAATTGAACTTTTCCTTTATTCCCCTTATTTACATTCGCAGATTGTTCGAAAAATATATTCTTAGTTTTATTTGCTTTAAATTTATAACTCTTAAAGAATTACTTTTCTGTATTTATAGCACATGAGGTTATATCTTCATACAATGAGAAGGATTGTTAGACTAATTCTCATCAGATAAATGGTTATATCTAATAAAATAATCAATCAATATTACTTCATGGGTTATGTATATAGTCTGAAACATTATTTGTTATCCTTGTAATGTTACCCTCATACTTTGGGACATTATGATACTCCTTTTACCTCAGACTCAAAAATTGCCTTTCCATTTCCACACAATGTTCTCAAGAAAATTATTTTTCTAATAATTTATCTTTAAACGTTTACCATTCCATATTTGATAATTCTTCATCCTCCATTTTTTTTAATTAATTACCTTCATTGACCTAAATATCTTTATTGGGGATAAACTACAAAGAAGAATGTTTCCCTTTCACTCGTCCCCCAATGCATGACAAATATATTTTCTAAGGAACTTATCCATTGATTATATAGAAATGGATTTTTAGTCCCATTAAATGTGGGTGGAATTTTCATCATGAAACTGTCTAACATTGATCCTCTACATTAGGGATCAGGGTTCCAGTTACAGGTTATGGAATTATTCATAACCTGAGTGAGTTGTCCGAGTATGGTTATAAGTTGTTCTACACTAGTTTCATCACCAGATTCACTATAAATATTTTGAGTACGAGTTAAATCCCTACATGTATTATGAGCATTGATACAGTTTAAATTCGTTCCACTATTAGACATTTCTAAACAATGGAATACAATAGATTATTTTATGAATCAAAATGCATAATTCCAAACATGTAAAATACTTAACATAAATTGTACAGTTTATGAATATTTTCCATAATCGTAAATATGATTTCATTGGGGAAGTATTTACTCATATATATTTTATAATGGTCTGTAATGAAAATGTGAATTATCCTAAAAATATCCCCCAAGAGTTTCATACCCGGTACGCAGTAAGGCCCATTATGATGTACAAGAATACACCAGGTTAAGACTGAAACTCTTTGATGATTTTTTCAATCCTAGGCACATCTATGCCAAAACAAAATCCACTTTTAGTATCCAGACATGTATATATTTCATGGAAAATCCACATTATATCTACATTTAAAAAATTGTTGGATTATCTTCTATAATAGTCCCCAAACTCTATCATAGGTTAATGTTCTATAATATGAGTTTTCCTATATATAGTTTACAAGGATTGTACTAAAGAAAAAATGATACCAACTATAATGCCCTGACCCCTGTTACCAAGAGTCAGTGAATTATTACATAACATTGGCATGATCATAAGAGATCATGTCCTGAATGGCCGATCAGTTTAGTATCCTTGGATGTAATAGATATATTCATATGTTTTACATTACATTATGAAATGATAAATCAGTATTATATCTCCATTGAAAACACTCATATAACTTAGTTTATCCCTATAGGCCAATTATAATATACTATTTCACTTCGTTGAAAAAATAAATCATATGAAATGGGTGAGCTTTGATGATCAGTACAGATTACAATATAGGAGAAACTATACTAAATAAGCATAAACATTTATGTCATTGTATAAGACTAAAACACAATCCTTTTAATCATAATCATCTGTATAATAAGGCATGATAAATAAAATAATTATATTTACATATTCAAAAGGATAATCAACTTGTTGAATAATCACTTTTTATTCAACAGCTGATACCATAATGATGGAATTCATAATGCCAGATATCATAACCACATATTCTCAACCTTATGCCAAGACTAAAAATAAAAATATTTACAAGTTCTTGTTCCAATTCACTAGTTTTTCTCATGAGACCTACCGATGCATCTAGGGGCTATAGGGGGCTCCTCACATCAGTTGCAACTTCCAATTCATTCTTCATATGAAAAGGAAGAAACATGACATAACATTCATATCAAAATAGTATATGAAATGTTAATACATTGACTATAAATTTTGAATAACATAAAAATAGAACATATTCACTGAAACATATCATATAACTATTACTACAATATCGAATATTTTATCATAATAAATCAACTCCAAAAAAGTATAAAATCCAATAAAGGATTTTGACATAGTTGAAAAAAACCCGATAACTATTTTAGAACGATATCTTTTTAATATTTTAAAACATTTAAATGTCACATAATTATAAATTAAAACATCCATTTTAAAATTATTCATATATGTTTTTTTTGGGACACATTGAAGGAGTTATAATGTCCTAAAATAGCCGCACTGGCTGCATAAGTTAAAAAAAATCTTTCCTTAATTTTTTTAATTGGTCATAAAGTACCTTATTTCAAAAATGTTGGAAAGCTTCATTTAGAAATATTTTATAAAATGTAAAACAATTTCCAAGGTACATTAACCCATATTCAATAAAATAGTAACAATGTTTTGGAATACATTTATATGAAACTCGGATGTGGATTTTAAATGAGTCCCAGTAGATATACAAGTATAAACAACCATGGATAATAAAGAGATTGTGAAAATAATCCTTTCCTTCAAATTATACTTAGTCGAGGGTACGTTAACCACTTGTATAATGGTTAAATTGTTGTTATTAATTTATACAATAACCACATACATAAATATTATATCATATATGCTCTTCTAATATTTATTTGTTAATAATATTTAATTATTTTCATTTTTTGAGTTTTAACTAATTCATTTTCCTTTAAAAATTTTGATACCTAAGTCATTTTTTTTATTGATAGGATGTATTTTATTCATAATATTTTGTTATTAAACATTATTTTTTTAATCATCAAATGAAAATTATTATTGAATGTTTGGGATGGGGAATGAAATTCTATCACAACATGGTATCAGTAAGCCATACGTTCACATGAGCGACAATATCATTATATTGGTGGTGGAATGGTATGAAATTTGATGTTATATTATATAAACTGAATAATAAACATGTTATATATATTATTTATATTAATTATACCCCTAATTATTCCCATCAAAATTTATGTGTTGAATAACAAACTACACCACAATGTAGAGTCGATAAGCCGTATGTACGCCCATACGGTGAATTTGTCATTCATAGTATGGATAAAATAATGAATATGGTGGTACTATATTTATAACAACATAAAATAATTTAGAATGAACTGTAGTTGTTATTTTATTATGGAAAAAATTAATATGGATGAAGTGTAAGAATAAGATATCTTTGAAATAGGTGATGAAATAATTACCAATTCTTCGTGTGCTTCCTTGTAATTTGAACAAAAGGGATCCTTATGTTGGATTTGTGACAAAAGAAAGTCATCTAGGTTGAATTGAAGGTAGTTGGGAGGATATTTTAGTATTTTTTGGATCGTCCAGATATCTTTGGAGGTGTGATTTTAAGAGAAGGTGAAATACCCTTTTCTAAGAGAGGTGAGGGGAACTTTTGAAAAAGATTGAAATATTAATTTATTATAAAATTATTTCCATTTTTTAATAGCTCCAAATGGATTTATTTTCATGATAAGTTAAGAATGGGTTGAAATCCTCTCAAAAAATAGTTTTTATACATTTTTAGGTAACGATATTAATCTTATCATTTAGATTTATCCATTAGTTAAATAGATAAAAATTTATTATGGCCTCTTGTATTATTATACTACATGGTTAATATAGTTACTATAAAATTCCAAATGAATATTAAGTAGTTTATTATTGGAATAGGTAACATTATATAATGCATTTGGCCAAATATTATATTTTATGGACTATTATATAATTTAATAAAATTTTATTTGTTTTAAAAATTAATTTATGTCAATTTTGACACTATATAGTAATTGGTTTTCGATAAATTCACAAAAACATGATTTCTTCAATCGAAATACATTGAATGAAGTGTAACATGTAATATTTACATATTCAATTCGTTAATGGAATAAGAAGTTTCAATTTACCTTTATTTTTACATTATTAATATCATTTATTTTTACAATCTATTAATTAGGTAAGTGTTGCATCATCATTGTATCATAATAAAATTAAATTATTTAATGTATAAAAATTATAAAAAAAATAATATGATGTAAAAAAAAATTTTATATTTATAATTAATATTTATAGTTGAATTTATTTTATTTATATCCATATATTAAAAAAAGTAGTTATTAAAATTTGAATTTGACACTTTTAACTCTTCTTTAAATAAAATATAAAAAATGTACGAATTTAATCCATGTCGATCAAAAATGATTCTATATTTTTTCTAAGGTTGATTATAGTTGAAATAAAATTATCCAATAAAATTAGGACATGTATTTTATTTTTGAAATTAAAATCAAAGAAGTTGTAAAATTTCATTTTCTGGAAATTTGATAATGTGCCTAAAAGGTGGGTAAAAAACGTTAAATAGTTCAATTTAATTATATATATCTAATATTTTTATAGAATGACACAAATGAATTATATTGGATATATATATATATATTATATCTATATTTTCATTAAAAAATTTAAATAAAAAATAACTATTTCAATAAATAGTCAGTTTTAACAAAAAAAATGTAGTGTTTTTAACTATTCATAAAATATATATTGTTTTGAGAAACATAGAAAAAATTATTCTTAAGCTAATTTTGAATTTTCAAATCCAAAAATTTTTTCCATTTTGAAAACTAAAATTCCAAAAGGGTGTATTACTATTCATAACTATGTTTTTAATGGCTAGTTTTATTGGTCGTGCTTTGCTAGAACATGCAGCTGCGTACAATTCAAGATATTTTATTTTTCAAAGATAAGCATATTTTGGAATCTTGGGGTGTATCATTATTCCCTAATTCACATAATTTCATCCTTGAAATTTCTAGTATATTATTGTATTAAAAGATTCGATTGTTTCTTCATCATCTGTTCCTCAGGTTCATACATAGCCTCTTAATTTTTATTGTTTTTCTAAAGATCTTTTACAGGACGAGTCATCTAGTTTCTCAACACATTTTGTCTAGTATGAAGTATCTTGATTGGCTCTACACAATAAGAAATATCTAGTTCCAATTTAATTTCTTCATAGGTGAGTACATGTGTTGTGCCAAGCATGTTTTCTTCCATGAATTATACGTGGAAGACATCATGAACTTTGGAGAGACATGGAGACTTTGTGAAACGGTAAGATAAAAATCCGATTAATTATAAAATATCAAATTTTCTGATGTACGTGGGACTTAATTTACCCTTAATAATAAATTTTATAACACCATTCCATGGAGATAACTTCAAGAAAACAAGATCTACCACATGAAATTACAAATCCTTCCTTCAGTTATCGACATATATCTTCTTCCTACATTGAGGGGAATTGATGTGGATTTGGATAATCATCACCTTTTCCATTGTTTACTCAACTAGTTCTGAACCTATGAGTTTTCATTCACCAACATCATCCCAACAAGTTGTTGTACAACATCTCATTCAATATAACGCTTCATATAGTGCCATTTGGATACTTCAATGGAAGATATTCTTATATGAAAATTCTATTAGAGTTAAATACATATCTCATAAACCATGAATGTCATGTCAGAAAGATCACAACATGTCTCTTATGTTTTGAATTGTTCGTTCTGATTTTCCATCAGTTCGGGGATGGAAGGCCATGCTCAAATATAGTTTAGTATCCATAGTATTCTAAAGACATTTCCTAAATAATGATGTAAAATAGGGATCAGGATCAGAAACAATCGATAGTGGTACGCCATGAAGACTTAAAAATTCACTAATATATAGTTTTACTAAGTGATCAAGTGGTAAATGTTCATTTCTCGCTAGAAAATATGGTGTCATTGTAAGAAAATCAATAATTACTCATATTGCATCATTCTTTTTTGGTTTCTATGGTATCCCCATGAAAAAGTTCATTATTATATCATTTTATTTCCACTCAAGTGTGGGAAGATATGGCATGCCACCTCTACGATGTTTTCTTCTAGGCTTCACCTATTGACAGACCATACATCATGACACATAATCTCAAATATCCTTATTCATGATTTCCCACTAAAAATATTCCTTAAAATCACTATAAATCTTAGTTTTACTAGGATGTATAGATAAATTGGGGCTTAGAGAATCACACAAAAATTCCCTTTGTAGATCATGTATATCGGGAATACAAAGACTCTTCCTAAATTTTGAATTTCTATTTTCATATATAATGTAAACGAATCCCCCAACATTCACAACATTAATTTACATCTGAAACTACTTATCATCAGTCTGGGAACTTTTTAACATTTCTTGTAAGGAAGTTTTGTCCACAATTTGACAATGTATTGATGTTTCGCCTTCCATGATCATTCCCAAATCCATCACTACTATATCCATGAACACATGATCCATTTCTTCTCTCATCTTGTTCAAAACTCCATGATCCTTTCTTCTCAAAGAATCTTCCACATTATTGGACTTCTATGGGTGGTAGTTTATAGAACAATCATAATATTTGAGTAGTCCAATACATCACCTTTTTCCTCATGTTGAGTTCTTTATGTGATAAAATAAACTTTCAAATATTTTGATTAGTATATATCTCACTTTTTCACCATAGAGATAGTGTCTCCATATTTTTAGAGAATATATTACAATTGTTAACCCAAGATCATGAGTTGGATAATTTGGTTCATTAATTTTTACCTTTCATGATGCATAGGCAATAACTCTATCATTCTGTATATGGAACCAACCATGTTCTTTCTTGAAGAATCATAATAAATAACAAGGCCATAATTTCTCGATGGTAAATTTAAGATATGAGAAATGAATAGTATTCTCTTCAACTATTAAAACATTCTTCAAACTCTTTTTTCTAACGAAATTTAACCCCTTTATGAGTGAAGTTGGATAATGGGTTATCCAATTGAGAAAAGTTCTAGAAAGAACATTGATAGTAACCTGATAATCCAATAAAATTGTGTACCTTTGTTATACTCTTTGGTGCTGTCCATTCATGTATTTCCCTTATTATTGAAGGATCAACAATGATTAAATATTTTACGACAATATATCCATGAAAAGAAATCTCTTGAATCCAGAATTCACACTTGATAAACATCCTTTATAATTCATTTCATCTGTGTGTTTTCTAAATACATGGTAAGTGATTTTCATGATATTCGTTGATTTTGGACTATACCAAGATATCATCAATAAATACCACTATAAATTATGAATATAATCCTTGAAAACACTATTAATTATATAAATGAATATAGAAGGTTCATTATTTTGTCCAAAAGGCATTATGGTATACTCATAAAACCCATACCTAATTCAAAATGTTTTCTTTGGAATGCATTTCTTCATTACACATAACTGATGATATCTCGTTCAAAGGTCAATATTTAAACAACATTGATCTCCATGATGTTAATGAAATAAATAATAAATACAGTGTATGAGAAACTTGTTCTTTATTGCTATTAAATTCATTTTCCTATAGTCAATAGACATCCTCATAGATCCATCTTTTTTTATAAAAAAAGAACATGGCCTCCCCAAGGAGAAAAACTAGGGTGAAAAATTCCTTTATTACTCAATTACTATATTTATTTCTTTAGATACACTAATTTAATAGTGGACATTCTATAAGGGGTTTTTGATATGGGCCTTGACCCACAAATTAAGTAAATGGAAAACTCAATTTACTGTTCTGGAGGATTTACAAGTAAATCATTTGGAAAACCATAATCTTATTCTTGAAAAATAGGAAAATCCCCTACTTGTACATTCATTTCCTAACCCATAGTTATTTCACACACTTCCTCCCCAACAATTAAATTTAGTAGAGATACTAGGGTTGGATCAAGATGAGAATCAGATGGTGACGTTTCTGCTCTAAGGATATGTAATTCCTTGTCATCGTCAAAAATTGTAACATCCTTCTTCTTACAATAAGTTTTAAAATCATGGTCAGAATGTTAATCCATACCAAGGATTATATCAAATTAAATCATGGGTATTAAAATAAAATTAGTAGATACAACATTCTTATATTCCATAATGTAAACTCATTGACAAAACATTGTTGCAATGATACTTCCCATTGGATTTTTTACTAATAACTCCCTTCTTATATCCAATTGGATGTATCTAATTTTTTAGAAAAAATAGGAATATAAGAAAGAATGTGATGATCCGGAATCATATAAAGCATTGGCTAATTTTGAGGAAACGATTAATGTGTATGCCATAATGTCATTCGAAACATCACCCTCAGTAGTTGTGATTGTATAAACTTGTCCTTGCTCCGTTTGACTTTTCTGAGGTGTGTTTCCGTGAAACATAGGAAATTAATTTTAATAATGAACCATTCCTTTACAATTGTAGCATTGAGCATTGAAAACCCCTTTCTTCCCCACGAAATCATGAGCTTGATGTCCTTCTTCTTTAAACTTGTAACTAACTCTCACTACCTTTAGGCATGACCAGGCTATTTCTTCCCACAATTTCTTCAAGATAGAATTTCAACCCTACCCTTATTCCCCTTATTTAATTTTCTAGATTTTTCATAACATCTCTTGATCTCTTTACTCACTTTTAATTCACAAGACTATGAGAATTTATTTTTTGTATTGATAGGACATGAGACTATATCTTCATACAATGAGAATGATTGTGAGACTAATGCTTTATGGGGAAATCTTTCTATCCAATCATATAATTGATCAATATTACATCATGGTTTGTGTATATAATTTTTAAAATGCCTTGATAACCTTACAAAGTTATCCTCATACATTATAACATTCTAATCCTTATTTTGCTTCAGACGTAGAAATTTCCTTTCAATATCCACTTGATTTTCATGAGGGAATTATTTTTATAAGAAAAGATCATTAAACTCCCTAAATTATATATTTGATACTTCTTCATCCTGCTTTGTGTTTTTAATTAATGACTATTATTAATTTGTACCTCTAGAGAGAGGCGATAAAATTTTATTACAAACTTTTCCATTTCACCACACCCCAAAACATGAAATATTCCTTCTATAGAACTTATCCATTACTCATATACAAATGGATTTGCAGATCCATTTAATGTTAGGGGTTGTTTCCTAATGAAGTGGTCTAACATTGATCATCCACAATGTGGATTAGGGTGCTTCATAAGAGTATGTTTATTATTAATAACCTATGTGAGTTATCCGAGTATGGTAATAAGTTGTTCAGCACTAGTTGCATCAACAACTCTACTATAATTATATTGAATCATAGGTCAACCCCTATATGTATTACATTCATTGATACAGTTTTTATTCCATCCACAAGGAGACTTTTCTAAAAGATGTTATAGACTAGATTAATTTATAAATCACAATACATAATTCCAAACATGTAAAATACTTAACAAAAATAGAACAATTTATGCATATTATCTATAATCATAAAAATTATTTCATTGGGGAAGTATTTTCTTATAAATACTTTATAATTTTTTTAATGAAAATGTGAATTATCCTAAACATATCCCCAAGACTGTCAAACTAGGTGCACCGTAAAGCCCATTATCGTGTACAATGATACCCTATGTTAAGCCAGAAACTCCATGATGGTGTTTTCACTCCTTGGTACATCTATTCCAAAACAATATTCACATGTATTATCCATACATGGATGTATCTCATGGAAATCCCACATAATATGTACATTTCAAAAAAAACTATTGATATTATTCTATACTAATCATTAATGATTATATTAGGATCTTTTCTCTAATTAGAGTTTCTCTAAATATATTATTCAAGGTTTGTACTAATCATACTCTGATACCAAATATAACACCCTGACCCTTGCTACCCAGATTTAGTGAATTATTAAAAAACAGTGTCATGATCATAAGAGACTTAGTCCCAAAAGACTGATCATTTTATTAGCTTTGGAAGTACTAGATATATACACATGTTTTACATTACATTTTTAAGTGAAAAATAAACATTGTGTCTCCATTGAACACACTAATATACATTAGTTTATCCAAAAAGGTCAATCAGAATATACTTCTTCACATCCAGGGAATAATAAAACATAATAAAGGGGTGAGCATTGATGCTCAGTAGAGATAACAATATAGCAGAAACTATCATTAATTACAATAAACTTTTAAGGAGTGCATAATACTAAAAAAATCCTTTTTATAATAAACATTATCATTATAAGGCAATGATAATCAAAATAATGTCATTTACTTATTCAAATGCATATATTATTAGTCGAATAACCCCATGTTATTCAATAGGTGATAACATAATGATGAAATGCCTAATGACGGACATCATAACCACATAGTCAAGGCCCTATGACAAGAAAACAAATAAATATATTATCAAGGCCTTTTTCCAAGACACTAGTTTTTCTCATGAGACCTACTGATGCATCAATGGGCTATAGATGGCCCCGCCCATCAGTTACTACATCTAATGCATTCCTTATATAAAATTAGTGAAACATAACATAACATTCATATAAATCTAGCATATGAAATGTTAATACATTGACCATAAACTGTGAATAACATAAAAATATCACATCCACACTCGAGCATAACTAAAACATTAAATACAATATGGAATTTTATATTATAACAAATTAACTTCAAACATTCATAAAATCCAACAATGGATGTCGACATAGATAAAATCAATCCAAAAACTAGTTGAGATAAATATCTCTTTCTACATTGAAAACATTTAAAGGTCACATAATTATAAAAGAAAACATTAATTTGGAAATAACTAAAATATTTTTTTAAGGGAATCATCAAAGTTGTTATAATGGCGTAAAATATTTACACCATAAATATAAGTTAAAACAAATTAATTTTTTTTTCAAAAAGGTTAGAAAAAGCCTCATTTGAAAAATGATGGCAATATTCATTTCAAAACATTTTATAAAAAGTAAAACATGTTTACAAACTACTTTAACCCATAGTCTAGGAAATAGTAACAATTTTTTGAAATACATTTTATGAAACACATATGAGGATGATAAATATGTCCCAGTAGATACTTACGTATAAACAACTTCAGATAAAAAATTGATTTCAAAATAACCCTTTCCTTTTACTTTTACATAGTCTAGGTTATGTTAAACAATTGTATAATGTTTAAATAATTTTTATTAAATTATATAATAACCAGATTCATAAATACGATATCATATATGATCCTCTAATATTTATTTGTTAATAATATTATATTATTATCTTTATTTTGTGTGTTAATTGATTCTTTTTCCTTTACATGTGTTGATACCTGAGTAAATTTATTTATGGATATGATGTTTTTTTTATTCAAAAAATTATGTAATTAATCTTAATATTTTTTAATCATCGAATGAAAATTTTTCTAGAATGGTTACGATAGGAAATGAAATATCATCACGTCGTAGACATGGTAAGTTGTATGTACGCAAAAGATAAAATACCGTTCTATTAATAGAGAATTTATTTGAAATTTGATGGTATATTTTTTATAATGAATAATTTAAATGTTATATTTATTATTTACATCTATTATACTCATTATTATACCCATCCAAAAATTGAAGTGTTGAATAACAAACTACACTATGACGTGGAGATGGTAAGCCGTACGTACGCATGCATGGTGACTTTTCCATTAATAGGATGGATAGAATAATGAATATCGTAGTATCATATTTATGATAACATCACATTATGTGTAAGTTAATTGTGTTTTTATTTTAGTATGGAAACAAATAAGAATGTAGAAGTAGATGATGAAAAGAACATTTAAAGTGGTGATGGAATAATTACCTCTTCGTCGAGTGCTTTTTTTTGATTTAAAAAAGTATCCTTTGGTTATAATTATAATAAAAGTAAGGACTCATTGATGAATTGAGGGTAGTTTGAGGATATTCGAGTATGGGTTGATTGAGCCAAATGGCATTGGAGGTGTGAATTTAAGAGAATGAGAAGTACCATTTTATAATA
The DNA here is from genome assembly GCA_963277665.1 of Viscum album. Classification (NCBI taxonomy): domain Eukaryota; kingdom Viridiplantae; phylum Streptophyta; class Magnoliopsida; order Santalales; family Viscaceae; genus Viscum; species Viscum album. The sequence goes on along the minus strand of OY728165.1, from coordinate 60,246,297 downwards.
GAGGTGCGGGGTACTTTATGAAAATCATGAAATATTAATTTATTATAAAATTGTTTTCAGTTTATAATACCTCAAAATGAATTGTTTTGATAAAAATACAGTATGTGTCGAAATACTCTAAAAAAATATGTTTTTGACATGTTTTGTTCTCCATATTAACCTTATCTTTTAGATTTAACCCTTAGTTAAATAATATATCTTTTACTATATCTTCTTTTATTTTTATACTACCTGGTTAATATAGTAACAATAAAATTGAAAAAGAACCACATGTGGTTCAGTAATGACATTTGTATCATTATCTATGTGATTTTGCCAAATCATAGATATTTTGAACTATTTTATATTTTATTAAAATGGTATTTGTTTAAAAAATTAATTTTTGTCAAATCTGACACTATTTGGTATATGGTTTTTGTTGAAGTCATAAATAAATTATTTCTTAAAAATATTCATTTAAGAAACCCTAAAATGTCATATTCACCTAGAAAATTCGTGGATGGATTCAAAAGTTTCAATTAATATCTATTTTATTAAATATAAAAACAATTATTTTAATTTATCATTAATTAGGTAATTAACGGATCATCATTGTGTCATAAAAAATTTAATTATATAATTTATAGAAAATATAAATAATAAAATGATATAGTAAATCTTTTTATCATTATAATTAATATTGATTATTGAATTCATCTTATGTATAACCATATATTAAAAACATGTTAGTTATTAACATTTTAATTTAACACTTTTAACTATTCTTTATTTAAAACATAATCAATGTTATTATCTAATCTATGTGGATAAAAAATGATCATATTTTTTTCTTAAGGTTTATTTAGGTATAAATAAACTTTTACAATTTAATTGGGACATGTCTGGAGGAAATTTTATATTATTATAATATTATTCTTACTTTCAATTACCCTATTTACATTTAACCGTGGTAAATAAAATTTAAATGTTACTAATCACCAAAAAAGAATTTTCAGGCTATTGAACAATATTATATAGACTAATGTCAATCATATATATCAGATGTTTCAAATTCAATTCACATAAGTGGTAAAATTACATTTTCTGCTTATTCAGAAATGTGCCTAGAAGGTGGTAAAAGATGTTAAAAAGTTCAATAAAATTATATATATATTATATTATTATTAAGTGTCTCTGATGAATTAAATTTGACTATTATATGTATTATTTATCTATTTTGACATTAAATAAAATTTAATTAAAAATATTTATTAAAATAAAAATTCTGTTTTAAATAATAATGCAGTGGTTTTCACTATTCATCGAAAAAAGAACGATTTCAGAAAAACACAAAAATATCACCCTAAGATAATTTTGATTTTCTAAATCCAAAAAAATAAGTCAATTTTGGAAAATATATTTTATAAAATTTCAAAAAGGACATATTACCAATCGTATCAACTTTTTAAATAGCAAGAAAAATTGGTCATTTTGTGCTAGTACTCGAAGATACATACAATGCAAACTATTGAATTATTCAAAGAGAAGTGTATCATTGAAACATGGGGTGCTAATAATCCAGTATAATTGGTGTAGGCCAACATACCCTAATGGGGATTCACTACCTTAGTAATTTCCTATATTGGTCTCAAACTGACCAAAATCTCATGAAAAATGAAATTCCATTGACCTATTTTCTAGAACCACGGTCCACCTATGACACATCATCACTCATGCACCATACCAAGTGCTCATGTTCCATATAAGGAAACGATTAATGTCCTACATTGGAATAGGGATAGAATCAAGCACATTCCACCTACGGAATCATCATGATCTAACATCTCCTTGGATGCTGAAATCTACCTCGGTGCATCTCACCCTAGCCAAGTATTGCACCCTCATGGTACCAAGATTCATTGCCCCTCATGTAACCTATATCCATGATTCCCTAATGCAAAAAATCTCAAAATGATGCATCCAATGATGCTCAATTTCAAAACCTAGTGTCCTGCACTTCATGTATACATATCACATATATGATATAATTCCAACCTACTGCCCAAATTTTTTTAAGTCCATATAAAACCCATGAAAATAGATCCACAAAATGTAAACTCTTAAATTAGTAATGAATATGTAATAGGAAAAAAATCATGGCCATGAATATGGTGTAACTATAAATAATATCAGTTAACCAACCCGCTCATCCCTTGACAGATTCATGGTATAAACAGTTCCTAAAATACAACCTCATTAACCCTGCACTTCCTACAGTGCTACTCTAGATAATACAAACTAAGCACTATAATGGGTCCAATTGTATCTACCCTAAGTTATACATGTAGTTTAACTTCAAATACCCTCACCCAGTAAAATTCCAAACTGACCTCAGACACCAGAGTTTATCTCAGTCCTAATCTGCAGTCTTTCTGAGAAGGCTACCTGTAGAAACTCTCAAGATTCCCAACCTATCCATATGTCTAGAACACATTGGAATTCTTATCACATTTAGTACGTAAATATCCCATCTTTCCATAATAGACAAAATATGTTGAAGAACCACTACCAAGTTGTCTAACTATGTTCTTGTACTGACATCCCTACTAAGACTCAACCAGACCTCTCTTTCTGCTATCTGAACCATCATCTATGAGATCACATAATGTATCTTCCATGATATATTAGGACTTATCAATTAGGGTTCCCTCATATATGAGTTCTTGTTTGATTGCCTCATAGATTGAGGCCAATCTAGAAATGCTTACCTACACCGGAATGGTGTACTGTAAACCATTCTCGAAGTGCCTAAATTTGGAGATATCATCTCTAACCATGTTGGGAGAAAAAAGAGACAATTCATTGAACATCGCTTCATATTCCATGATAGACATGTCACCGTGCATGAGGCTTTAGAACATTAAATCCATTTCATTCCCTCCTATCTTTGGGAAAAAATTATCGATGAATTTTCCCTCAAAATTCTTCCAGGACAAACCCTTCAATCTGTTAGCCTAAACCTACTCATCCCACCCTTCCATAACATGTCCTCTGAGAATGTATGTTTCCATATTCACCCACCTACATGGAGGCATCTTGAGGTCCTTAATGATAATTTTCTTGCTCTTAATCTTGTTCTCAACCAACTATACATCGCCCTAATGCGAAAAAAGGGGAGGGAGTTGTGAATTGAACTCAAAAAACAGATATTCAATTGATATATTTACTCCTAGAGGAAGCCTTTCGATACCTTGTGAAAACATTTAAAGGATCAACAAATGTTGCTCATAAATACATGAGCTAAATGAAATGAAAATTTGTATATGTCCTACCTACAAATAAACTTGTACCTGAGCCTGAGAATTTCCCTAAACCTTTACTTACTATACCTAAACCTTAGGGTTAGGAAACTGCTAGTGCACATAATGAAATGATCCATCACATGCCTGATGCTCAATTAGGCCTTCCTGGAGGAACCTGATAAATTCCATAAATGGTCAAACATCCCATATCATAGATTTATTAAACACAGATAGGGAAAGAAGAAAAAGGTATCCAATCCTCAATAACCATACTCTCCCCCAGCGCCACTATGAATCTTGTCATCTTGTCCACATTGTTTCCTTATCCACACTCAACAAAGGCATGCATCATTTATTCCTCAGGTCTTTCCTATCATAATGATCTATTTCAACTCAACATAATGACCTTGTCACCCATCCTTGTGATAAACACCACCCTATTCTATGATATATTCCTTCGATTATAATGTTCAGTCCCATTCACATTTTGTAGGATATATATATATATATATATAGAACATGGAATATCAATGAAGCAGTTAAAACCTAATGGAATAAGAAATATCATACCATAAAATTTCACACTAACAAGAAATTCGATATTTATCACATTGTATAATCACATTACAAATAAAACATGAAATTATAAAATTGAAATACCCTAAAATGTTCCCATAAAAATCCAAAAATAAAACAATCACCCTTTATTTAGTGGGACATGGTTTCTAATTTTCCCTTATCTCACCAGGTCAAGAGTCATATATCAAAACAATTGAATAGTTTATATACCATGTGATCTGAATGGGATAGAAATAATATAAAATATGATATGAGAATGATAGAATTTAAATTCAAACCCTTTGAAACTGAGTTTCATTCCCTCAAACTTTAGGATTGAGGCCCCCAAGAACTAGTTAAAAATTGGGTTCCAATATCACATATTCTACCTCAAACCATAACCCAAACAGTATTACTAAGAAAAAGATATAAAAAAACAATATGATACCATTTTTAGTATCACCAACCATGGTATCCACCAGAACAATACTATGTGGCCAGGTTCTAAAATCCTTATGTGAACGTCCCTATATGTGAAAGGCCACTGACTTGTTGTGAATGTGTAATGTATAACATTGGGGGGAATATAGCCTTAGAGAAAGGTAATTATAATGGTCTGAGTTTTTTATATTACTAGAATTGGACATATAAAAGACTATGGAGACTCAAACAAAACCTGTTAATGGTAAAGGCATAGTAAATAAAAATCAATAATGAATAAAATAAATAAATAACTATAGTGGAAGACAATTAATCAGATAAACATGGCCAATGTACTGCTTGTGTCAACTACTAAAAATAATAATAAAACCATGCATGTCATTATTGGATATACACATCAATATAAAATAAAGGGTCTACAATGGAAAACCAGTACATGAATATCATATTATATGGCCCCAGCATTAAACATTTCATTATCATGATTTTTGATGATGAATTTCTTCTCAATCGCATTGATGATTTTTTTAGGTTTAGTGTTTAAAATACTTTTTCCATAACTATTACATTAAATCCCAATTATTTAAAAGTAGACACTTATTCTTTATCCATATTAATTTATTACAATAAAACTCCATAAAAACATTAATTATTCTGTTGATAAAAAACTTCTTGAATTATAACTTTCTCATACCCTTCCTTATACATTCTGGAAAAAATTTCATAAACATGGTATGAGAAAAAAATATCACTATGTGATATAAGATAAGGAATGAAAACATTAGTAGATGAATATATACAAAACAAAAAAATCATTCTTTTTAATCATAAAACATATTCTAATTAACATACCACATGAAATCATAAGAGTTATAAATAACTCAAATAAATCATTAATCAATAGTGTAAATTGTTGAATCCATAACATATTTACAATATAGTTTTCACATCAACATAGGGAGTAACCTTCGTGGTTATTGTTTGAATACCCATCACAATATTTTAACTAGATATCTTAGTTGAAACCATAACCTTTACCTCCATCACATTACCCAATGCATTGGAGAGTTATCATGGGACCACCCCCCGTCAAATTATCATGGAACTACCCATATACATATGCAATTCCGAATAAACCTAACATAATCATAACACATGGAAAATCCTAAAGGAGAAAATAACATTTCCACTTTGCAATCGTAAGACATATTTTCAATATATTGGTATAATAAATCCATTTTCAAAACCATTTTCAAAACAATAATATTGAAATATAGTATTCACATTTATTTTTAAAAACATTACAGCTTGTTGAGGATTGTAGATATCAATTAATTATCATGATCGAGGAGTGGTTGTGGTTGTTATATAGGTTAAAATAAAACATTTCTACTTTTTTTAGTAAAACACTTCATAAAATTGAGGTCTTTTGAAAACCATTTAATAAAATAAATATTCAAAAAAAATTATTATATTCCATATGAAATGATGTTTTGTATAAATAAAAATATGCCTCAATGAATGAATAATGAGATGAAATCCCTTGAATAGATCATGCCACTAGATTAAGGATAAATAAGTGACATAAATATCTGTTAAAACTATATATAAATATAATATAGTTTAATATAACTTTTTAAACAATAATATCATTCTTATATATTATTGAAAAAAATCCATTGACATTGATATTTGGCTCAATGAATGAAGATTTTGTTTTTATTTCTCTTAACTTTTTCCTGACTCGTCATGTTCAATAATTATCATCCTGAATAATAAACATACATTAATTTATACTTGAAAGAGAACAATTATAAGTTTATTTTTTATTTTAAATAACTTATTACCATGATATAAAAATTAAATAAATATTATGGATTTTTTTGGTTATTTTGTTAATAATTGGTACCTAAGTCAAAATCATTCTGGTTTTGATATAATTTGTCCATGCAGTCAAAACTCCATCATATCAAGAATATTATTAATTATTTAAATATCATTTATATCCCTTATAAATGTATTTTTAATTTTCCCTAACATATAGAGATAATAATAATTCAAATGCAGTATTCAAGGTGACGGTAAGTCATATGTACTCTTAGACGCTACATTCTTTTATTTCTCATATTATTGGAATGAAAACTAAATGATTCATAGGTATATTATATGTCAAATATAACATATATGTTATATATGATACATAAGTTCATTAAAATTACCCTTTATATGTTCCTTTTATGGCATGAGTGATTCATATCACTTTGAGTTGGTGGTAGTCCACACTTCCTCAAATAAAATTATCATTTTTACACATTATGGAAAGCATAAAGGTATGTGGTAAATTAAAATTAACCAATTATAGAGTAATTATATATATAATATATATCATATTTTTTAATTCCTTTATTTTATATGATCATATTTTAATTACGATAATTTAGAGTACATCACATCACATTGTGGAGACATCAGGTCATACGTAAGCATGAGGGACGATATCATTCACTTAATGGTTAAATAGTACAGAATTAAATGGTGTATAAATTATATAGAATAATTATCATTATATATTAATTATTTTAACCCCTTAAAATCATCATTATACCAATCCAAATTAAGTCTTGTTGAGTAAAAAATTACACCATGGCGTGAAAATGGTAAATTGTACGTATATACTCCTAGTGTTATGGTTATTCATAGGATGTATAAAAGGAGGTATAAGGATGTCTCAAAATTTAAATAAAATCTTTGACTGTAGAGGATACTGTATTTATTAATCTATTATGGAAAATCTTATAAAGGCGATGTAGAAGAAGAATTGAATTTTGAAAGAGGTGATAAAAACAAATACATATATTTCGAGTATCTTCTTTTGATTTTGAAAAAGGTCTCCATATGTTGGTTTTATGCCCAACTTGAGGCTTCTAGAAAGAATGTGGGGATTATTTGAGCTTAATTTAGTATAAATTGGATGAGCCAATGTGTTTTACATGTGTGAGTAAGTGGGTAGAGACGGTGGTCTTTTATAAGAGGGAGGAGGGGCGCTTTAGGAATGTCTTGATATAATATTTTATTATAAATTTATTTTTAATGTATAAGTGTTAGAAAGATATATATTTAGAGATTATGATGTTTATGGGTATATATATTATTAAAAAATAGGTTTTAGACAAGTTTATGTCAATAATTTTACCATATCTTTTCACTTTAACTCTTAGTTAAAATCATTATCTCTTACCATGTCTTCTTCTATTTCAAAAGATATGGTTAATATAGTGGTTAAAAAATACCAATCTAACAACGAGTGGATAATTAATGACAATTTTAAAATTATATACTTCTGTTGGAGGAATATTATATTTTCATAACTATTATATAATTTACCAAAATAGTATTTTTTTCAAAACTCATTTATGTCAATTTTTACACTATTTTGTAATTAAATTTTTATAAAGTCGTAAAAAATTGATTACTTCAAGCCAATAGAATTAAATCATCCATAACATGTCAATTTATCAAAAAAATCATTTATGGTATCAAAACGTTCAAATTCCATTTATTTTATTGTTTATAATTGCATTTATTTGAATCTTTAATTAATATGGTAATTATGACATCATCATTATATCATAATTAAATTTATTTATTCATTGTAGAAAAATTATAAATGAAATTCCATGATGTAGGAAATATTTTTATAATTATTATTATTAATTATTGTCAATGATATCAATTATATAACCCAAACATATAATTGTTTTAGTAAAAAGAGACATGTTTGTGTTCTATTTCTATTTAATTTAAATTAATTATTATCACATGTAATTTTCATACCAATGTGGCTCGTAAATGCCAATAAAATACATAAATATAATTTTGGTCTCCCATGACTCATCCAATATGATTAGGATACATTTTACTATATTTTTATATTATTATAATACTATTTTTACCCTTATTTACCTAATTTACCCTTTAACCGTGGTAAATAAAAATAATTACTGATGTTACTATTCATAATGTCCAAAAAATGTATCTTTTTCCCAATTTGGACCTACTAATTTCCCAAATAGATTCAATTTTCAGAAATCAAAATAGGTAAATTTTAGTAATTAATATAAAATGAATTTCCATTATCAAAACCAAAAATCATGTTTTTTAGATGTAATAACTATCAATATTTTGATATGTGTTTGTGCAGAATTTAAATGTTAAATTAATTCTAATGAAAAAAATTGATAAAATTATACAAAAAGTAATCTAATTACGCATTAAAACAAATTAAAAGTACAATCTATCTATAAATAATAAATTAAATGAAATTACAATTTTAAAATAAAATCCACTATTTTTCTTTATTCATTAAAAAATGAATATTTTCAGAAAAATACAAAAAGTAAATCATGTTGTCCCTCTTCAAAAGAAGAAGTTTATTTTACTATAGAGAACATATAAATGTGACATAATTTTTTTTAAAAAAAAATTTCACTATCAAAAGGTAGTAAAATGACCATTTAAAAATATTATAGTATTTTATGCTTAGAATTATAATTATTCTCATGTTATGCCTATAAAATTAATTTGATAAATATATATATTCATTAAAAAATAATTAAAATCAAAATATAGTTAATTTTTTCTGTCATTCCAATAAAATGGATAGGGGTTAACTACTATTTAAAATAATAATATTATTGTTGAATTATTTTTTGGTATAACTCAGTGTCGTGTAAAATAAAATATTTTGAAGAAACATGTTGCTTCATGTCGAGTATGCTATTATACATAATTTCCCCTTCAAAATATAGTTAATATTAAATTAAAATATATTAATAGTTATAAAATATATTATTTTATAAATACTTGGGATATTGCATTATTCCCAGTTTTTGGAAATTGCGTCCTTGTAATATTAAATTTAGGCTTAAATATATAATTGAAAATCCCACACAAGAATATGAGTCAATAAAACTATCATATTAAAAGAAATATAGTGATGTACAATGGTCACCAGATATAACACATACTTGGGTCACATGTAGGAATATGTGGATATTTAAGATAAATTAACCATCTTATTTTATTGAGGAGTAATAGAAAAAAAGATTCAGAGAATGTTTACAATTATAAAACCAAAAACATGTGAGTAGTTACATAGGCATTTATTTCAAAGAATGAGAATTAAATGGGAAACCATATTGTTTTAATATTTTTCTCATAAGTTTGATGAATTATTTTACTATTTAGAATAAGAACATAAGGAAATATACTTACTTGACATGTAGAGATTCATCATTTAATAAATATCTACCAAAAAATCATCTTTTCTCCAAAGTATGAGTATTAAAGATAACTTGGTCACACCTGAAGCACTATAATCACCTTGTTTAGGATCACAAAATCTACAAAATTTGATATACATATATAACCTTACATTAGATATTATTCTAAACCAAAAGGTTTTGTAAAATATCATATAATCCCAAAAAATAATAATCTTTTATATAATAAAACTCTACTCTTAATCACCAAAATTCAACAAACAACCCCCAATGTTCAAAGAAACAACTAAATAAATGATTTTCCGTAATATTATTCAAAATAATACAAACTATAATTGAAACTCAAAATTTAGAAGGATTCGATCAAGTAGTCTTCCTTGATAAATCATCACAGTTATCTCGAAATAACATCGACCACACTTAAATTCTCAAACGTAAATGAAATTATCCAAATCACATGTTCTCCATGATATGTTAATCACTTACACAAATAAACCAAATATTCATATGTTCATATTAAAACATGTACTTTTCAGAAATAAAATCCAACCATTAATCCTCAAATGAAAATCCACATTATTATATTTTCCATATAAATATAGAATTTCCAAAAGAGCAAGCGTATTCTATAATAAAATTTATTAATTAATAACCAAATTATTTTCAATTACTACGAATATCCACTTGATAAAACATAAATTCCCAAAAGCAACATATTCTTGATCCACAATATCATTTATCTAAAAAGAATTAGTCATACTAACCAGTGATATCATGTAGGCCAATTGTAGGAAATAATGCATTGTCTCACATCTTTTTTGGGTTTTATTACTACAGCCTTGTCCTACAAGATGGGTTATCACCCTTCGTGTAGGATGTCCTTTTTTTAAAACTATATAATTATTAAAAAATTACATAAAAATGTTATAAAATGTTTAAAAATAACTGTAACATAAATTAACATCAACTTTATCTCATTCCATTTTTTTGAATCTCAAAAATGTAATAAACATTATTACATCAAAATCAAGGATCATATAAACCATACAGATTATTTATAATTATATCTACAAGAAAATGGTAATTATTCCTCAAAAATAATTTTCACAATAAAAACATCATGGTTATACATACTAGGGAAAACTATTCAAATGTAATCCCATTAAAAAGAGCATTAATAGTTTTAAAGATTTCATCACCAATCGATCTAACATAACTCTCAAATTTCTAAAATGTAGACATATATATCATTTATCATTATTAATGATCCCTTAACATTGATTTTCCAAAAAAAATTGTTATAATTACTTCCTAAAAACAAAACCATGAGTCATTTCCTTAGAATAAATAATTTTAAAACATGAGAGAATAAATAATTCATACCTTTAATATGTCAATTACATTTTCCACATCATTATTTGGAATATAATTAATTATTTATAATCATATATATTTATGGTATTATTAATCACATTCACAATCCTTGTTTGTCTGACATCTATTTAAATTGGACCATTCTCCCCATATTTAAAACATTCAATTTATAACTTGGAAAGAACATCTTTCCCTTTTCTGATGTCATTTGAACGCTTCCTTTTTTCCTTGGAATGTTATTTTTTTAGGACATTTATTACTAAGCCTATAACATATTTCCAAGCCTTGGAAAAATTTTCCTTGGTGTATCTCTCCTCATCTTTGAAAAAAGGTTGTGGAATATTATTACCTTTAGGATTATTACCTGAACATATATAGGGAATCGTTTCTCGCTAATACGATACCTTAGAAAAATCACTATGGTTTAAGTGGTCAATATTGAATCTAGATATTTGGCTAAGAACAAAAAAGTAGTTTAAATTAAATATACCATTTCATTCAGTTTATTATTCTGAAAATAACCATAGTTTCTTTCACATCCATTATTACATTAGAATATACTAGATCCAACCATTTATTAAAACAGAAAAATTCAGAGTGTGTATATATATAATCATCATATACATTCTTATGAGGAATGTAACCATTAACAAATAATTATTCATCTTATTATAAACCCTTTCAATTTATCAAAAATAATTATAAAACATTCTAATATTTTAACAATTTTGGTAATATAAAAAATATCACTTATGCTTAAATATCACCCTAACCTCTAAAGCTATCTAAAGCGACCTCTGATACATACTATAATGCCCCACCTATAATCATTACATTATCTTGATTTTTTATCAATAATCTACATTCTTTATCTTTGAGGATTAGTTTATGATTATAAATTTGGAGAATTATGCCATAAATATTACATTACATCTCAAATATTACAAAGTACACACTTCTACTCTACAATTTTTTTCACAAGAATATAAATCCTTAAAAAAGAATTAATTTCTGGACAAAAATATCCCTGAATTCTTACATTCTTTTACCATTCCTTATACCCTATAAAAAACATTTCTAAAACATGGTATGAGCATAAAAATAAAATTACGGAAAATAAAATAAGGAATGAAACCTTAGTCCGTGAATATATATAAATCAATGAAATAATAATTCTTAATCATAAAACATAAGTTATTTATCATAACTCATTAAATCATAATACTTATGAATAACTCATAAAAATCATTAATCCTAATGGTAAATTATGGAATCCATAACATTCTTACATTGTATCTTTCACATCTACCTAGAGAGTATCATTCATGGTCACGTTTGGTATACCCATCATAATATATTCCCTAAATATCTAGGGATAAACCATAATGTTTACCTTTGTTAATTTTCCCAATGCATTGTAGAGATATCATGGGGTCACCCAACCTTGGTTTATCACAGAACAACCCATATAAATAAGAAATGCCCAATAACTATAACATAATCATAACACATGAACATTCATGATGGAAATATAATATTTCCACATTGCAGTCATAGGAAATTATTTGATGATATTGATATAATAAATCCATTTTCAAAACCATTTTGAAAACCAAAATACATAAATCCGGTATTTCATTTTCTTTTTAAAAACATTTTGTCTTGTAGAGGATTACAGATATCAAATAATTCTTGCGGTGGTAGAATGTTCACTGTCACAATGTATGTTAAAAAGAAACATTCATTTTGTTGTTTTGTAAAATGATTTGTAAAAAAAGAAACATTTTTAATGATTTTTAATGAAATCAAATGTCAAAGTGGTTGATTATACACCATATAAAAGAAATTCATACATAAACATTAATTGCATCATTATAAACCACCAATATAGGTGATTTTGATAATATAAATACACTCATTGAAAAAGTGGTAGACCGTCATATATACTAATGACGGTTTCATTTTATAATTCATGGGATGTCAGATAGATGTAGGGGATGATATCAAAATAAAAAAAAATTTACTATGTAGGACATATTTATGTTATTATATAAACATTTATGAATAAAATTTTAATTTGGTGTAGGGGATGTGAAACTGAAATTATTGGTTAGGAATTGTAAAAAATCATTAGAACATCTTGTTAGGATAATACATAGAGCCTATATGGATAAGATTTCTGATAGAAATGGATTATAGTATGTGGATATAGATTTAATAAATTGATATGAAATGTAATTGGTCATATAAATTGTAATTTTTTTAATGTTTTGAGGATATTGGGTATCCTTTAATAAGTTGGGGGGAGATAACATAATTAGAATATTTGAAAAGAAAATTGTATAACCATGTTTTCGCATAGAAAAAGGATAAAAATTTTAATTTTATTGGGAAATATAAAAAAAGATTGAAATATTTCTATAAAACATAATATATATATTTGTAGTGATTTTAACCTTATAATTTTATTTAAAACACTAGTTAATTCATTTTCATCTGAACATCTATAATTTTTATTTATTTCCACAGTCCATTATGACCAATAATTAATATGGAAATATTATATTAAAAAATTTAAATATAAAAATATTGAATATATATCATCAGATTAAATTTTTATAAGTGGGAAATTTTAATTTAAAATAAAACATGTAAATGTGATAAAAATAACGGTATTTAACAAACAAATTTTTCTAGATTAAGATTACTATATATTAACTATATTAATTGTAATAATTATTTTAATAATTTTAAAAAATATTTATATATATAATATAACATTATCATTTAAATAATTCCTCATTTGGGGTTTTTAATTTTGTAAAATAGTGATACATTATAGATATTAAATTACTATTTAAATTTTTTTGTTCAAATCCCAAACATACACTTATAATAATATAGTTCATAGGATGATTAAAATGTAATTTATTATAATAATTAAAACTAACGAATAATTATTTTTCAATAAATATAATCAAATTATAGTGAGAGTTTTAAAATACATAACTTGTTGAATATAATTGAATATTTTACATAAAAGATGTATTTTTCAATACTCATAGAAAAATAAATATTTTTCAAGAAGAACAAAAATTTCACAATAAGTTAATTTTTATATGATTTTTTATAAAATAAATTTTATATTATAAAATTTGATTTCTATTATTTATAAATTAATCATTAAAAAATATTGTTAAATTAAATTTGTTTTGATTTAAAAATTATATGATTTTATAAAAATTATTACAACATTATAATTCGTAAATATTAATAAACATGAAAATAATTTATTTAATAATTTCCTATGATTTCACATGATTTTATAGAATTTTATTATTAATAATGTGTGGAGATAATGATAATCAGGCTCATTATTATAAGCTCAAGAGTGAATCCATCAGTGTCTAAGGATTCAACTCTAAAGAGACGTGGAATTATTTAAATGAATTAGCCAAGAGAAAATGAGATTTACGTATAGAAAGTTCATATTAAAAATTCCAATTATATGTGATAACTACCTAATTTTTTATGTATTAAATGGTATGATGGTATGAATTTTTTTTCAAGAACTCATAGTTAACTACAGATTTATTTGATTCAAAATTTAAATAATGTTTTATATCTTATATGATTACTAAGCTAATTAAAACAGCCCTTAAAACATTGAGTAATTAGTTCACAATCCAGACACCTAATTGGAATAATATTTCAATAATGATATATTGACACATTCTATTCAGATGCAAATATATTCCCTAGTTGTATACTTTAATTTCATACATATGATTTCCATTTTCAAAATCCATAGTATTGATTGGATTTCACAATATAATGTATAAACTTATTTTTTAGACATAGAGATTAATATTTATAAAGGGGGTATATAATCTATTGTTTTTAAAGGATAAACATAATTATCTGATTCTTTTATGAATCCATATTTAGTAGCTCACCTTAATGAACTTATGATATATGAGGAAGTGAAAATTGTATATTTAGATGGAAAATACATATAAATAAATGAATATAAACTATTTGTAAACAAATAAATTGTTTTATTTCTACAATACATAGAGGGATACACACTAGGGCATGATGATGAGTTTTCCATTGAACTCATCCTTGACACAAAACTAGAATTATAGATTCTCTATAGTATAGAAATTTTGGAATTAGTATAGTTGAAGAAAAAAATAAAGGAGTAGTGAAAAAAGGGATTTGTATTCCCTAGTGTGTCACCATGGGGTATCCTTGTCCTATTTGTAAAAACTATTGATTTGAATATTAGGTTATTCATTAATTACATAGATATCAATTTCATTACTATCAAGAATAATTATTTATTTCCATACACTGATGAGTTATTTGATCAATTTGATGTATATGAATATTTTGATAAGAAATATATTTTCTTTTGATATCATCAATTAATGTTGAAAGGGTATGATATACCTAATGTGGCATTTCATCTGAGGTATGGACATTAGGAATTTATGGTAATGCCTAGTGTACTGAATCATTCACCTTCAATTTTAAGAGATCAAATGGACTGAGTATTCAATGAGAATATTAATATCATTTTGTGGTCAAAATTGATTATATCCAAATATAAACTAAATTAAATGATTTTCTTGTGGATCAGTTTTGAATTATTATTGTGACTTTTAGAGATAAGGAATTAAACATAAAACACAAAAAGTGTGGTCTTTGGCTCCTAAATGTTTATTCAGGGCCATATTATATCCATTAATAGATATTTATTGATCCTTTAATGAAAAATATTTCAAATAATGGAACATTCTGATGATTAAAATTTAGATATGTGGTTTCCTTGATTTAGAAGAATATTATTAGTAGTTTGTTCAAACAATTTCTTGACATCAATACCTATTAACTAGGTTTACATGTAAAGGGGTTATATTTATATTGTTAAAATAATGTGAATATAAATATTAATAGATACAGTGTCAATTGTTTAATGTATTGGTGATAATATACCACTATGAAAAGAAGGTTATATGAAATATATCAATTCATTGATGAATGGGCTTATTTGTGACCTTATAAAGAATTATAGAATGTTGTTTATGATAAATGGTAATTGACCATCAACAGAAATAATTATTTATCTTAAGATAATCTCATTGTTTCTATAATATTATCCTTTATTATATGGAGGAACTATCTATATTGTGAAGGATATCACATATAAATAGATCCGAAATGGTTGATGTATATATTATCACATAATGAGTCCAATTTAGGGAAAAGAATATGGTTAAAACTGTTTAAGGGCAATTATATCATGATATGATTTCACCCATGGAAGGAAATTTAAGTGTGTTATTCATTGAGTATGAGGTACCATAGACTTATAGCAATGATGATGATTTTTAAGGATCCTGCATTCATTTAGCTATGAATGTAGGGTTGAGTATTTCTTTTTGAAATTGAAAATATCAATCCAATAACAAGGATTTTCAAAACAATCATTACTAGAAATGATATAGGATTCCTAGTGGTATGATAATGATATTCAGTAGTATATTTAAGTTGGGAGTAATGGGATTTTTCTATAATTAATTTAAAAATATTGACTGAGGTTGTTTTGGATGATGATATATGTTTTATATGTTCTGAATATTAAAAGATAGATACAAGATTATGTACATATATCGAATTTCAATATACATAATGCTAGCATAAAGATGTACATGGATTTAAGAGAACAGATCTAATGGGATAGTATGAAGTAGGAAATTTTTGCGTATGTGTCCAGATGATTGGTGAGGATACTATTATATGATAAAAGAAAGAATCCTAAGGGAGTTATGAGACCAGTTCCTATACAAATAGGTATATTTAGAAATGATATAGTGAAATTTGTCACTATAACCCTAAATACTCCTAGGAGGAATGTTACTATATTGGTAATTGATAATCACCTTACCAATTCATCTAATTTACTAGTAGTAACAAATTTTCCACCCATTAGGAACCTTTATTGGCTCTATGTTAAGGATGTAGTGAGACTTCATGTTCATTCTATATCAATTGTATATGATCATAAAACAAAGTTCACCATTAAATATTCGAAGAGTCTTTAAAAGTCTCTCAATACTAACATTAATTTTAGAATATGTTATCATGCTCAAGTAGATGGGTAGTCTTAAAGTTTTTTTTAGAAAATACAATACATTTTTATATATTTATCTCTTGACTTTCAAGTTATGTGGGATCCATATAAACCTCTAGTGAAATTATCATAAAATATAAGATTTTATTCTAGTATTGAGATGGCATTGAATGATGCATTGTACAAGAAGTTATTAAATACTAAAACTTGTTTGAAAGAAGTTAGCGGAACAGAGCTAGTATTCCTATATCCTGTAAAATAGATTGTAGAGAATGTACATGATATTAAGAATCGTATCAAGGAATTGAAAATTTGGGAAAGATCTTTGATGATAATAAAATGATGGAAATGTAATTTCACTTTTGGGACCAGGTTTTCTTAATGGTTCCTCAGTATAAAAGAGTTACATTATTTTGTAAAAATGTGATGTCAAGCCCTAGTTATATTTTCCCATTATAAATTTTATATAGATTTGGAGTTACAGATTACTTATTATATATTAAACCAATCTATCTAAAGTACACGTGGTCTTCTGTGTTTCATTATTGAGGAAATATATGTCTGGGCGAACACATGTAATCAAATGTTAGGGAATAGAGTAATATACTTAATTAATTTATAATAAAAAAACGAATAAAAATTCTAATCACTTGATATAATATGTTGTGTAATTATACTTGTCATCTAAGTAAGGTTATTTGATTAAGATATAATCTATATGAGGAATCATGGGAGAAAAAAGAAGTTATATGGGAAGATTATCCAAAATTTATTAATAATTGAAATTTCTCACTATTTTAAGGATGATGTTATATTAGTTTTCATAGAATGTAATATGCCTAAATATATTACATTAAGAAATCCAAAACTACTTTTTTGGGAATTCTATTTTAAAATAAATTATTTTTAAATGTGATTACATATATATGAGTTCAATTTATATATTTTAGAATATGAATTTAAAAAAATTTAAAATATATAATAATTCATCACAATGATATTTAATTAGGTTAGTTTTTGAGATTTCTAAAGAATATTAAATTTTTAGGTGAATTGTGAAAAATCATGATTTTTTAAATATTTACACTTTTATGACATCTTCATGAAATATGATTGAATTGGAATTTTGTGAATCTTTTTTTATATATAAAAGGAATATATAATATGTTATATAATTTATTTAGGAAAAAAATATTTTACATAGAAATATATGATTGACATTTTTTATATCTATGAAGTATTTTTATTCAAATAGAAACTTCATTCTCTTCATGATAGTGATTATTGTTTTTAAATTAATTGTCACCATTTATAAAAAAGTAATATTTGTAAAAAAAATTATATTTAAAATGAGGTGTTTAAATTTTTTTAATTTTTTTAATTTCATTTGTAGACAAAATGAATATTAAATATTGTAAGAAGTTATCACCATAGAAATGGTTGATATATTTAATGACAATGTAAAAACCAAAAAAATAAGGATTAGTTTTTTTTAAAAAACTGTTTTAAATTTGATATGATGTGTTTATTTAGATTTAAAATTTTCATATATTATATATATAAAAAATCCATTACACATTCACGTGGGTAACAAATTTATATTAATTTATAGTTAAGGATTTGTACAAGTGTATCACAACCCCCACGTTAAAAAGGGAACACACATATTCTATCTTATTCACACCTTATGATCTAATTTTTTATTATAATAGATTACAAAATAACTACCCAAAAATCATCCCCATTTTGTAGGGATATTATTCTCAACATAATGATAACTTAAGAACAATTTAGTTGTAAACAGAACATTTTTTCCGAATAAGGGTTATAACGCCCAATGATGTTACGTCTTGTTTATTTCTTATTTTCCATTTTCAAAACTATCATAACCATCATGATATAATAACTCCATTAACTCAAATTAATTGAAATTATTTTATGTTTATGGTAAAACCCTTATCTATTTTATTTACCATTAGTTGGAAAATGATAGCAACGCTCATGCACGTGTATAGACTACCACCACCAAAAAGTGATGTGATTAATTTTAATTTTTTACTATAATGAATAGAAATAAAGATTAATTTCATAAATACTTGTGATATTTATTTCCATATTATATGTATTAAAAGTAATACATTATCTATTTAATTATCATTTCATCCATTTACAAATTGAATAATGTATTCATGAGTCTGTACTAATAACCATCTCCTTGAATTGATGATAATAATTATTCATATCCACCATTGATAATTAGTTCTAATATATTATTTCATTTATAAAAATGATAAATATATCATCAATAAATTTTTCTATTTTATGGAGTAACAACCGATTTGACCATAGATAACCTACTGAATTGGTTTTTTCTATTAAGAACCTAACATCCTTAAAAAAATCACAGGAACACAAGAAATTTAGTAACTATATAAGATATGGTTATAAATGAAATTAAATGATTTTTTTGTATGGGAATATACCTCAGAAGGTTTTAATAATGTAAAATAAATAATATAATTTTAGTATACTTGAATTTTTTATGTGTGCATCCATTGAAAAAATATAAATTATTGATTTTTGTTACAATCTCATTTATAAATATAATTGATTATGCTTCAATATCCATTATGGGACTTATATACTATTTATCTCATAAACACAATATATATTATTCTTTTATTATTATTTATTGGGTTTTTTTATTTTCCATACATTTTCTACTATATGGTACTCAAAATGATAGAGAATGTTTATTTAGAAAATATAAACATATTTCCTCTTTAGTTAGTTAATTTTTTTCAATGTACATGTTATTTATAAAAAATAAATAATTTAATTTTCTATGATATATTGATAATTTAATGTAATTTTAGAAAAAATTTTACATTCATTTAAAATAGTTAAATGTGATTTTTATAATGTTTTTTGGTATAATTTATTTATGATATTTCCCAAAAAAATAAGTAGAATCTTGGTTTCAATGTTTTCCACTACAATAACATTTCCCTATGTAATTTCTATTGTTTAATTATATCATTATTTGAATTTCTTTAGTGAAATTTTTTTAAAAAATTAATCTCTCACTATTCTGGGTAGTTTTATTTTCAATTTTATCAAAGGAAAATGATATTTTCCCAATTATTTCAAGGATGGTTTTGAGTGTTATTTGCAAGGTATTTTTCATCTAGGGAAATTGAATTGAAATATTTTCATTCATATTTTTTGATATACTTAAATAATAACTTTCACCTTATTTCTCCAGATAGTGTATGATCATTTTTTTATATTTACTAGCTGGGGAAAATATTAAAATAATGTATTCATGTTTTCAAAACGAAATTTAATACAAATTATAAATTAGGTTTCTATTCATTTATTTAATTTGATAGATTAATTGAACATAGTAATTGATTTGTTGAGCCAACTTTATCCCTGTGATTAATCAATAGGTCTCTTGAGATAAACTAGTTTGATTATTTTTCATATACCATACCTCATTATGTATTATGCCTTGAAACTAGGTCTTAACAGAAAATTCATGATGTCAATCATTATGTATTATATAATTATTAAATAAGTTATTATTACCCATATGATTATGAATAATTTTATATCATCCCAGGATATATCACACATTCATGATATTAGTTGTATGACATATTTGATTACGTTTCCTATCATCCAAAATATAAAATTTTTAATTATTCTATAATAACGTCCCTTGTACTCTTTCTTATCCTGAGAATCTAATCTGACCCATTATTTTTATTTTCATTTCCTATGTTACCAATTAGTGAAATTTGAATTATATTAGGGGTACACTATGAGAAATAATAAATTTATCACAGTTTATATATTTTTTATTTCATTTTTATAGTAATTTGGTAATAATTTATATATATATATATCTTCTCAAGACTACAAAACTATTAGATCCAATGAGATTTGATATCATATATTTTGTGATAATTTTGAAATTTGACATTATATTCACTATTACTAGAGTTAGGATTCTTATATGAAGGTTGATGAATCAAACTGTTAATGGGATATGTTAATAATGTAGGAGATATGTAAAGCACACACATATATATATTATGAAAATAACATATTTATAATGGACTAATATTATAAATAAAAATTTTATATACTAATTAAATTTCATCTAGATGAGTTGATTTAGGGTTAATTATATGAATTAAAACACATTTTGTGAAGTGTTCCTAGGATGAAAATGACGAGTTCACCTTGATTGTGAAGCCACTTTATTTTTAAGCCATTAACTATATGAAAATTGATATTATGTGACACTAAAAAGTAACTAAAGGTAATAAGTGGCCTAATAAATGGGGATGTATTAGAATATATTGTTTTTAATGTGGATTGGGAGTAATATGACAAGTTATGTGGAAGGGGAGATTAAACATAAGGGGTGTTGGTTAAAATATTGAATAAATTATTATTTCCAAAGTAAAAAATATCTTATGATTCTCTTCATATTATGAATAAAATTTGTATAGACACATATTATTATATGAATTATCATCCATGAAACAATAGAATTTATTAGATTTTTTTTACAAATAATGAATAAATAAATATTTTTCCAAAATAATAAAATATATTTTTAGAATATTGAAATTAAATTTTCTGATTAAAAATTACATTTATAATTTTTATCTAAATAGTTTATTGATTTATATATTATATTTTGATCCATCGATTATTGAATATATTAGTTAATTATTATATCCTGAATAATATAATATATTTATGTACAAACTGTGTTTTCTATATTCATCTCAAAATTTAAAATTTTAAAAATATTAAAAAAACATCTCCCTTAAGAAAAATTCAATAAGATGATTCCAAAAATGAATATTATTTTATCAAAATAAATATATAAAATACATGATATTGAATATTAATATGATATTTATATATTTTTATAATTTATTTTAATTTATACATTATTAAATCTATACCATTACTTTTATTTAATTTATAACATTAATATTTATTTTATTGTACAATAATAATTATTATATAGTGTATTCCTAAAAAATTTATTTAAAATTTAATTTACTAATTTATATTCTAAGATACTATTTCAATGGCTATATTTCTATTCAAATTATTAGGATCGTATTTCTAATGATCTTATTACTATTAAAATAGAAATATTTCTATTTCAATGGTTATATTGATTTTATACGTCATATATATATATATGTGTGTGTGTAATAAATCCTTCGTACATCATTCATGTTATTTCTTATAAAGGTTATATGTTTTTAATTTCAAAATGTCAATTTCAATAATAATATTTTATCTCATTTATAATATTGTTCTCATGTGTGATATTTATTGGATATGAAACAGATATAAACATTTCTACTATATATTTTGTTTTTTTATAATCCCATTGTACTAAATTAATTTGTTTTCATGTCTATTATATTATTTTGTTGTTCCCAATTAATGGAATAAAATATTAATGTTTTTTATTAAATTTTTCATGTGTTTTATGTTTTACTATATTCATAAAAATGTAAACATATTTTTAATAATAATAAAAATTTTAAATATAAATGATTGGGTCATTACATGATATATCATTATTCTACATATAAGGAACTAGGGAGGGAACCTGATCCACTTTGGTTTTATGTTCAATATGCTTACAAGAATGTGGAGTGAACCCAATTCACTATAGAAATTTTTCTAAAATGTGATGATGAAATTATGAGATAGCATCAACATGTGGAATGTATTTAGGTTCTTATTAATGTTCCAAATTCTTATTTATATGTAATGATTTCATGAATTCTTATTATTGAATAATTGTTTCACACTCATATAACTTATGTCTTATGTTATTCCAAACATATTACTCCATGAATCATGATTTTTTATCTATTTTTTGGGTATGATTCTATTATTTTATGTCCATGCTGATTTTTTATATTCCCAGACACATAAGATCATCATTTTATAAGTTATTATGTAATATTTCTTCCCTCATGTTTACCCTTATTAAGAAGCTAAGATCACACATTATGATGTTTCCATTCCATGAGAAATGAAAATTAAATAGGATATGTCAAACATATTGTACAATTAGATATTCATTTGTCGGACCCCTAAAGACAATAATCCTCTTGGTTTTTTGGTGACATTTACTATGAGGGGTAATTTTTAAATTGAAAAAATGATTTATTTTGTCTGTATAATGTTCTCAGTTTTCACACACACTCCTTTAATTCATATGGATTCGATATAAGTGAAATAATTTTATAATTTATAGTTATAACATTGAAAACTAATTACATATAAAAATTTAAATCAATAATACCAAAATTTGGTATGTCACACAATTATTATACTACCCAACCCTTTAGTTATAAAAGGAACACACTTCCACAATATAAAGACAAACCAATACATATAATTTATTAATTTTATATATTCCATTTTTTTAACATATAACCACATAACAATAAAAAAACATATTTCTACCATTATTTTTCATTATTCCACCATCTCCAAGTAGAATTCCAATGAAGATTTATATCCCTATTGTGTGTATTATCAACTATATAGCTTTTCATCTAAATTAAATTCATTAAAATTTGTTCTAGATATGATAATATAATACTATCAGTAAAATTTATATACATTAATTTCATTATATAATAATTTATAATTTATCACCCTCATATTTCTAGGCACTGGATTTATTTTATTCATAGCTTATGTTGCATTCAGTAGCATGTTTAGATGAACCGTGGAATATTACAAAATAATTATATGTTTTTTATAACCTATGTATCTAATTAATTAAAATAAATAGGGTTAAAATATTTATGAATTGAATATAATGGTCGAACATAACATGAACTTATTTGTATGTTATTATAAAATTGTATACACAATTATTAGTAAAGTAATTTGTTTTTAAAAAATATGTTTTCTCTTCAAGAATTTGTTTTTCTTATTCTTATGAGTCAATATTCCTTTCCATAATTTATAGAAAATTTATTTGAAAAAATTAATTTTATTTTTGATTTCATATTTTAAAATTTTCTGAAAATGGATTTTTAGTAGTTTTCTGAAAATATTTATTTTTCATAGAATATTGAAAATATTATTTTTGGTGGAAAACTATTTGTTATTTTAAAGTCATTAAAAGTTAATGTTTTGTTTCTTATTATTTATAAAATTTTATTATCACATTTTTATTAAAAAATATACAATATTTTTTTGTGAAAATAATATTATAAGTGACATTATTATAAAAACATTTTATCTTTAAAATGAATATTTTCCAAAAAAAACTTTTTCCAATCAATTTTTCAGATTATATAAGAAATTATATTCTAAAAAATAATTGTTTTGAATGATAAAAAATTGATTCCATATTAGGAATTATAAATAAAAAAATTTACTACAAATTTTATTATTATTATGGAACAATATAAACAGTAAATATGCTAATATTATTTCTATAGTTATGGGAAATCAGATAATTATTAATGTAATTGATATTATAAATATTATTCCATTATATTAAACCATTTACCAATTTTAATTTATTATTTACTTTCATAAAAAATCTTCCATTTGTAAAATTTATTAAATGCTGGAGCCACTTGGATGACATTAATTCCCATATAGTATTAAAAGACAAGTAATATTTGTCAAACTTATGTTTTCAATAATTATATCATTTTTAATTTAGTGTTATGAAAAAGATATGTCCAGATATCAAATTTTTTTAAAATTATTATGTATTTATATAAATAATTTTATTTTATTTTTATTTTATTGTGAAAAATATGTACCTTAAATAATTATACAAATATTATGTAGTAATTATTCAATTAATGAATCAATAAAATAAATGAAACTAAAAAATAATAATATAAATATAATATGATTATATGATGGTTCTACATGAATTTTATATATTTTTATATCATATTATATATTTATTAAGTTATTTGGTTTGATTATATCTTGTTTTAATTATTTTTATAATGTCAATATGTTGAAGATTGTAAAAATTAACACTAATTTTGTTTTATAAAAATAATAATTTATCATGTTTTTTAAAATATTGAAATATATTAAATAAGGAAATGGGGGTGATATAAGGTCTAAAATATAATTAATTTTTTAATTAGGGTATAATTTTTAGTTTATAACTAAAAATTACATCCTAATATTTTTTAAGATGGTGTTACCGTAGGTAAAATTAAAATAGGTTTACTGAGGATAAATTAAAATGATGAGTTTTAAAATAACACAAAAACATGTCTATAATATTTTTTTAATGATACTACATCAAAATAATATCTTTACATTAATTAACTGTCTTTTGGAAGGTATTTGGACTGATAATGAATTTATTATAAAATAAAATTTCTTGAAATTCATAAAGTTCCCATCACCTTCATTTTAAATAGACACCTCCACCCTCACAACATTGTATTAATTTAAATTGTCTATATCAACAATCATCTGGCAATTTAATTTTTAAAATTCTATATAAAAATTATATTGGTGATTTTATTCTCAAAATACAAACCGTAGTGATCATTATAGTATGTCTGAAGGATACATTTCGAAGAAGATGTTATCACTCTAACGGATCACTTTCCATTTCTACTCTTCATTACATCCTTTAAATATATAAATATTTTTCAAAAAAAAATTAATTAAACTAAATTTTATTATATGGTAATAATAATAATAATATTATTATTATTATAGCACTATTATACACCATCAAACCCTTCAACCATAATTGAAAGTTTTGCTCGTTCGATCGTACAGTTTACCCTCTCGAGAAAATGATAAAATTAATTTTTATCAAAATATTATAAGATTGGGTATTATGGTAGATATAATAAATTTATATCGTTTATAGAATGTTATAATTATTCTTTATGTAGGATTTATTATTTACTTTTCATTCCTTTCATTAATAGAAAAATGAAACAAATGTTTATGCGTAAGGCCTACCTTCCCCATGAATGGTGTATTTTATTTTTGTTTCTATAAATTTTATTAATGATTATAAATATTTTTATAATGAACAGATATGATATGTAAAAAATGATTAACCATTTTTAATTCATGGTGTTATGATTAAATTATAAATACATGTATTACCAAATCCTTCTGGAAAATGAAGCAATTAGCACCCAACATAGTGATTTTAAAAACGTATTCATCATAAACAGGTGATAAGATGATATAAAAAATGATAAATTATATGATAGAAATATTATTAAATAATACATTTTTAATAATTTCTTATTTATAATAATGGAGGTTTTAATGTGAAAAAAAAAATCAAGACATGTCGTAAGGGAATTTTGTCTCACTTTTATTTATATGGGACACATGACTTATACACTACATATTTCATTTATGTGGACTATATAATACCCATGAATGTATTTATGATTATTATCCTAAATATTGTGATATTGAAATGCACATGTAAATTTTTTTCATTCATTGGATTAACAATTTGACTATATACAATGTGGTAAGGGTATATTTTACAAGCTCATCATTATTCATGATTGTTAATTTTTAAGTGCGCATTAGGAAATATTTCACTACCATGACCATTTTTCTTGAAAATAATCATAAATAGTTTTATTAATTTCTTACCATAATTTGAAATTATTTTTACCAATTTTGGAATTTTTAAAATATTGTATGAAAGTAATATTTTATTCATTTTCTAAATAAGGTTCTTTTTTACCTTTCATATCACCAATTTCATTAACATTTTACTAAAGTATTCTATATTTTAGATCATTTAGAAAAATGGTTGAGTGTATCACATGTTAATGAAGAGATTAAATTTAATTAAAATGAAATATATAATGAATTCACATAGTTTTACATTATAACACCCATAATATGATTTTATTTCTTATAATTATATCACCTTGAAGCAATAAAAATGATTATATAATTTTTTAATTACATCCCCATGTACCATTATGCTTCTTTGAATTTCTGATTCCTCTAGAGAACTTTTACCATGTTATTAATCTTGTTTTAAAAAATTTCTCTATGGTCCTTGATTTATATAGTTTTTCATATATATAAAACATAGTTCTCTATTCATATGGCCTAAAAGTTAAGTACATTTTTAGGATTAGGTTCCTATATCTTTGGAGATATATATGGGACACATTATTAGCTCAAGATAGTTTTAGTGGAAGTGTTAAACGATAAGCTACCGTCAGTACTCATTTCAGAATCTCAAAGAGGATAATATACCTAGGGATCATCATTTCTTCATTCTAAAATATCAAAACCTTATTCAATTTACAAATTCATAAAAACTAATATTAACCAACTTCAAACTCTAGATTTCATCGATCATTATCAGTATAAAATTTCTTTTTACTCAAAGTTATTTTGATAGATGGTTTAATTGTTCTCACATTAACTATCTATTCCAAATATTGATCATTAACCAATAGCATTCTTTGTCCATCTTCATTAAAATACAATGTAATAAAACACAAATTTCCATATATAAATACATAATTATCTATATAAATTATGAATTGGAATATATTTTCATTAAAAATATGAACTACTTGAAATTTGATTATCGCAACAACCATTGAATTCCAAAGAACATGATCTCAACATATCTTCCAGTGTCTGAATGGTTCTATCTATTTAAAGGATGATAAAAAGTACTGAAACATAACTATATATCTAGGTAGTACTAAATACTCCTCCAAAACATCTAAGTAAATATCAGATCCCAATTAGATATAATTGAATGTAGTTTTCCATGAAACATTTCCATTTCCTTAAGGTATATTTTGGTAAGATGCAAGAGAATATTATCTGATTTTAATAAAATGTTCTGAAATTGAAAATAGATTGACCACAAACCAAATAGAAATATATCCTTAATATATTATGATAGTCTAATGAGAAATTCTATGGTGATGTTTTCCAATTTATATTTTGGTATGGGTAATATTGTGAAAATCCCATAATATTTTTTCTTCACTACCATAACATGAAAAAATACCAATAACCATGATATAGAAATTTTCATTCCACTCTTCACGTTTTCAAACTGAAAATACTAATTAATATCTCTATAATTATTCATAATTACATAATTTATAAAGAATAATAAGCTTTTATCCACATCTAACATCATTTTCCACATATCTTTTATGGATGTAATACAAACAAAGTTCCTTAAACATATCATTAAATCACTTTCAAGGTTGAACTTCTAAATAGTTCTCACATAATTTTTTACTTTAACAAATTCATTATATGAATTTTTAATCATCTCATATCTAGATTTCTAGTAACCAATTTAATAATGATACGTTGTCTCACATTAAATCATGATTTATAAATCCAAATTATGAAAATCTAGAAATTTTTTATTTTTTCTATGACTTATTATGGATAATCAAGCATGATCCTATTGACTCAAAATGTAACCCACCTTGTTCTCTTAGTCAAAGTGGTTATGTGTTGAGTAGTCATAATCATTAATCATCTCCAACAATATTCACTTGTATATATTCAAATCATTCTATGTGAATATATATACCAAAGTTTTATTGTCATTAAATATATCTCACCTTTCTCCATAAAGGTAATTCATCTATATATTCACTTAAAAATTAATAATATATAATTCTAAATCATGGGAAGGGTAAATTTTCTATTAAAACATTAATTATCATGAGTCATTAGGTATCACCATATCATTATATAATAGGATATATCTAAATCCCTTATTCATTGCTTCATTATATATTACAAACAGTTCTCCACTATAGGGTAATTTCAGCACGGTTTCACTGACAATCTTTCTCTTAAATTCCTTGGAATTTTCAACACATTAATCACCTCAAATGGTCTTAGATCCATTTAGAATCAACATGGATTTGGGATTAGGTAGTGATGAAAATTTCACTAAAAATTAATTATAATATCAAAACTAACTAACAAAACAATGGATTAAAGATATAGTGGTTAGTCTCGGTCGAGGATTAATAACATCCCTATTTGGTAGATCCACCAATATTCACTCTCTTGAGATTATATGACTCTAAATGAATGACTTATCTATAAAAAATTCACTCATTGTAAGTTTTAATTATAGTTTCTACTTCCATAGGGTATTCTAACATATATTCAAGTGTGTTTATGACTTACATTTCACATTGAATATATCATATTATCATCTATAAAGACAACACAAACCGATCATGGTAATCATTAAAGAATCTATTCATGAAATTTTTGAAGATTGAGGGGGATTTAGTAAGAAAAAATGTAATCACTATATATTCATATTATCCATACCATATATGAAATTTTTTTTTGGTATATCCTCTTTATTGATTCTCAAATGAATATATCTTGAATGTATATCAATTGTGAAAAAGTATTAAGCTATGTGTAGTTGATCAAACTAGTCATCAATATGATGTAGATGTTATTGTGTCTTTATAATTATCTTCTTAAAACTATAATAATTGATATATTATAACGTTAATACATATACAATTTTTTTAAAAAATAACTGGTTCTCCCCAAGGTGACACACATTGCCAAATTATCCAAATTTAAGATACTTTTAGAGCTGCTTCTTCAATTCATCAAACATAATCTAGAACATTCAATCTGGATTATTTTATTTACTTGTATAATATTTTATTATTTTTTAGGACACAACATCATGATTCTAAGAAAGAATATGATGATCTTTTATAAATACATCCACAAACTGAATTATAATAGGCCTATCATTGATGCTGAGATTCTCCCCAAACAAATGAGATAAATAACCCATTTGAATTGGAATTAGGACCCATAAAATGGTTTTTATATCAATATAATGTTCATATTTATCATTTCACATATAATTGATCATAGTTTAGTTTAAAATAACAAATTTTTCATCCCTTCCTTATTAGATGATGTGGGATTTATGTACATAATGTCACTTCATGCACTAAATATCATTGAATTCAACTAAAAGGAGAATAAATATAATTTTAGGGATAACATTACAACAATGTTATACCATTATAGAATCATTGACTAGTGATGTTAAAAGTCTACTATTATGTGTTTAAATAGCTAATTCAATGTCTAATTATTAGGGTTGAATTTTGATCACCGGTTATCAAAATTCCTATAATCTATACATTCGAAGCACTAAATTATCGATGGTTCATTTTTGGAATATTTCACTCTATTCACATCATTAGGTGACTTCTTCACATATATCTGGATCGTTATTTCCATACAACCCTTTTTCAAACATATAACACATACTATTTCTCTTAATAGAATTTACTCAGTTTTTTCGTATGAGTATTGAGTATAAAGGATGTATCATCTCTTTATCACCATGGTTCTTAAAATATTATTTGAATTTAAAATTTTGTTTTATAAAAACCTTGATAGTAATAAGTAAATACATTCTTTATTTCCATGATGATATGACATATTCATATATCTCTATAGCTATTAAATTCCCTTCTAAAAAAATGCCATAGTATAATTTTTTTTAAGATATTGAGGAATTTATCTATTTTACATTGTGGTTCAATGATAATACCATAATCATACCTCACACGTATTATAAAATATTCATCATATATATCACTATATTCATTATCATACTAATATTGATCATTTAATTCATTATATATTTTCGTATAAATTATATATGTAAATTTAATATTGAAAACTAATTTTTTATACTCATCCCACCCCATGGTGTCAATTCCACTTTATTTTGTTATCCTCTTAATAAGATTCCAGAATTGATTTTCATCGCCATAGAAATGAAATACAGATAGAATTAATTTTATTTGATCATAATATAGGATAATGGTAAATATATTTCCAATAGTAATTATCCATTGATATTAAACTACTAGATCAGCAAACCCATGAGAAACAAATGGTTGTTTTTTCATATTGGACTCAATAAAACATTTTTACATCCATTTATCTTTTGTATGTTCATCATGATTCATATACTGAGAGTGTAGAGTAAAAATAAATATAATATCTTTCATTCCAACTATAATAAAATATTGTTTGTTTGGTAGAAAATAATTTAATTTTTTGTCACATTCATTATACACATTGTTATTTTTGGTTTTCTCCATTGACTACAACCAAAAATAATTGTGTAAGCAACATTAATAATAGAATAAAACCATATCTTCCTATAAATCCATTTTTATGATTTAAAAATCATTACAAATTCTTCTCAGACTAGGACATATTATCTTTTACCTAGGTCATTCATGGTCATTATCTATTCAAATCCTTCATAATGTTTCATATTGAAAATTTTAATTAATTGATGTATATCACTCCGTAGAGTCAAACTAGGTGTTTAGTATTGGTAGAATCACCATCAATCAGAAAAATGGATTACATATAATCAGACAACTCTTTTCACGGTGATTACCCCAAGATGCATTTATTTAAAAACTATGTGAACATGTAGTATTGATAAAAGGAATTTTTTTTATGAAATCCAAACTCCATTCTTTTTAATAAAAAAGGACGTTCTCCAATACATAGTATTATCCAAAGAATTCTCACTGAAGTAATATTATCCTCATATCATATGGTTAACAAAACCTTAATGTATTAAAAAATATATTGACCTATAGGTTTCATATATAGATATTACATATTATTAGATTAATATTCATTACAAAACATTATCATTCACAAAATAATATTATAGATATAGTGGCTTTTGAAATTTCAATTGATAAATAAGTAGTTTATAAGTGAACATATGTTTTTCCACTAAGTTATTCATATCTAGAACCCTTATTATAGATATAAATAATAATATCATTCACCATAACCTCTAGAGAGGAATCATAAGTAATGGTGATCTATGATTCTATGTAAAGGTAAGAATGAGATATATCAATGATAAATTAAAAGTAACATGAGTATGAGGGTATGAGAACATCATCAACACATATAAAACCCATAATTTTTATATCATAGTTCATAATCTTGAGTAATGTAATTAATATGGGATATTTATAAAACACTAATCCTAAGTGAATCATAGAACATAAAACATCATATCATAATATTAACATAAAACATATATTTTGGGCATAAAAATAAGAATATAAAATCATTTACTTTTTAGTCAAGGAGTATTTCCAAGACTATCATAGTGGATTTTGGTAACTCCCAAAACCATTATAGTATTAAAGGATAATTATTGTGAATATCATAGTCAATAGAGACATTTATTAGACTCGGTTCACTCTGCATTCTCATTTTCTTATCTCATTAGATATCCATATTTATTAAATAAATTTTAGTGTAAAATAACACTAGTCTCACCCATCACATAATGAAAAAAATACATGCTTGATCAAAAATATTAGAAAAATTTCATCATATCATGTCCTATGGAAAATATTCCGGTTTCATAATCATTTCATATTAGAATAACATGTTTAATAGAAATAGGGTTTATGATCATTTCAACTTTCAATAATAGGATATCTCATTAAAATGAAATAAAAAGCCACAAAAATATTTTCATTATAATAATAAAGTATCCAAATAAATAATAACGATGGAATCATTGGATAATATACCCCTTTAATATTATGAAACATCAAAGGATGTCAACTTGATTGAAATTATTCTCATAGACCACTTGGAAAACTTCTTGAAGAAAACAACATTATAACATAGAAATCACTTATGAATAATCCAAAAAACCCCGAAATATCAAGGAAAAAATATTTATCTAAAAAAACCCGGAAAAATTTGAAGGGGGATTCTAGAAATTTAGTTTCCCTAAAATAAGAAAATATTATTCCTTCCCTATATGATAAAATAAGGATTAATTTTCACATTTTTAGTAAAAGTCAAAAATACCATGTTTATAAAAGGAAAAAAATCTATTCAAAAAAAACAAAAAAAAATAAAAAATGGGTAATAATTAATTTAAATATAATTTTATAATATTAAAACAAATTATTGAAAATTTTTCCAGAAAACAAGTATATAGAATATAAAGTATGTTCATCCAAAGAAAGAAATTAAGTCGATTTTATTTAAAAACATTCTTTTAGTATGATTAGTACATTAATAGATAAATTTTGAACTAAATACCATATTATATAGAAATAACCCTGGAATAACATAATTCCTGATATAATTGAGATTTAAATCCTGAAATATCATCATCAAAAATATAATCCAATATAAAATTAAAAAAAATGTGATTGTAACATAAAATGTGTACCAAAAGAATGACTTCGTTCATATGTGTTCGAAGGACATGCATAATAAATGTAAGTTTATTATAAATATATTAAATAATTTCACAAATATATATATATATATATATATATATATATATATGATACCATATATAATTTACTTATAATATTTTTCACCAACTAATTAATAATTATTTTTTTAAAATCTATATTCCTGGTGATAACTGAATCACTTTTCTAGTATTTTTTGGTTCTGTTGTTTAGGTCCTTATATTTTTATCGTGGTCTAAACGTCTTCAGAATGTTTATCATGATTAAAATATCATATATATTCATTATATAAATTTACAATGATATATAACAGTTATATATTGGAAAATAAAATACATTTTTAATAAAGGCGGTTGGCGCTACATGCCCATCAACCTCGTTTTAATTTTTTAAAGGATTGAATGAATGATAGATAAATAATTAATATACTTTTAAGAAACATTATTATTTTATAAAAATAACTTATATTCATAAAATATTTCATTATTACCATCCATGTAAAATAGAAATGAAATAAAATTAATCACACAACTTTATGGGGGCTGTAGTCCACACGTATTCATGAGAGAAATTATCACATAACAACAAATCATATATTAAAATGATTGATGGGAAATTATAATTTTAGATGTACATTTTTTTGATAAATATAATATATATATATTAAATACATCACTATATCTATCTATGTGATCATGTGATGGAAAATTAATTACATCCGTTCATGAGGCATTAGTCCTTCATACATATGATCCATAATTTAACTTCCCATTTCTTTGAAGAGGATATCCACATAGGTTATTAAATTAACACAATAAAATATCATTATATAGAAGATATTGGTTTTATTATTTCATCATAGTTAAATTATATTATATGGACTTATAAGAATAAATAAGACTGAAATTCATGGTTTATAACAATACCACTTTTTGGGACTATACCAAAATCCTTCTAGGTTGGTTCTTTGAAAAAAATCAGGGACTATATGTCATGAGGATTTTTGTCATAAATATTTTCGGATAGATATTGTTTAACAAAAATGGATTTTAAAGTGTGTGGAGTATAGGATTGGAAGTTTCATTTTTTAATTGCGAGAGAGGACCAACCTAAAAATTTTCAATGGATTTAAAAAATATAATTATCTATCTTAATAAAAATTCCCAAAATTGTTCAATATTTTATATTAGATAAGATATGTTCTAAATATGGCTATAAAAGATATTTTAAATATATTTTGTTATTTTATCCCATGTATCTTTAGTTTATCCCAATGTAATATTGTTTAAACTGTAATTATAATAAGTGGTTTTAACTATTTTTACTATTCATTATGAAAAATGATTTGGTTGATGTTAATGACTAATATTAATTATAATTATTCAAAATATGGAATCCATTTTATGGGATTCTATTAACAAAACTGAAAATTTTCAATTTAAAATTAAAACCATTAATTCATAATTAATTGGTTTTCTAAATAAAACATTTTCATAAATATAAAACAATATTTATATCAAAACAGTGTAAAAGATTTATAATAATGACATAAAATGGATCAAAAATAATATAATTAACAAATTTTATTGTTCAAATGATTTTTTAAAAAATTTATTCTATTTAAATTATATAAATTAAAATATAATTTTTAACAAAAAGTATTATTTCCAATATTCCCCAAAAAATTATTCTTTTCTGAAAATTATCAAAAATTCCCCCTTAGCTAATATATATTTTTTGATTAAAAAAAATTAGTTCATTTTTTAATAATATTTTTCTAGTAGAAGAAACAAAAAAAAGTATAATATTTTTTCAGAAAATGAATAAAAACCAATTTAAGGAAAATGTATCTTTTTGAAATATTTAAATATTTTACAAAGAAAAATAATTTATTTATTATAAATATTCATACAATTTCTAAAAATATTATATATTTTTAAAAAAATATTTACGCAACCAATTTAATGTATATTTTGTTATGGTACACTATAATATAGTTCATTTATACTTTAGGTAGCATAAATCATAATATATTTTTGAGAATAAATTAATTTAAGAAGATAAATATATCTGGAAATATAAGGGTGTTACAGTGACCTCCTACTATTGGACCCCCGTACTAGCCGCACTTTGTGCCATCTTTTAGATTTTCCTACTAATTTCCACTCATGGTTAGATCATCTTTAAACCAGGTCTAGGAATGTCATTACCAACCCATAATGGGACGGTGGGGGTCTTGACCAATCTAGACAGGGTCGAGGTGGGTCATGATTAACTCACCCAACCACATTCCCACCATGGAAAGCTAGAAAAGTCTTTTAAGGGATATCTAACACCTAAGAAAAAATTTATAATCATGAAAAATTAATACATGTTTTTGAGAAATAATATTTCATTAAATTTGGATCGTTCACCTTTTTTAGATGATTAAAAAATTAGAAGGATTTATTTTTTATAATTAAATTACCTTGACACAAATCAACCAAAAAATAATTGTATTATGTATTTAATTATTGTTTTCAATGATCCAAAAAATTTATAGGAAAATTTTTGTCTTAGATTAATTTATTTAATTATTTATTTCAATTTCATGATGTGTGTAAAAAATAATATATTTTTTATTGTCTTTGCATCATCTTTCAATTCATAATATGAACAAGGGAATACATGTCTATCAGTGTAATTATATATATATATATATATTAATTTATTTATTTATTTATTTTGTTGACTCCCTCATTTTTATGTGACTAGTTATGTGTTATAATGACTATTTAATAATAAGTGAACCACACTAAGATTATTCAGAATTCCAAATGATATATTTAAACATCTGACAAGGGTGCAAGATTTTATAGAATTATAACATGAATCTGGTATTATACCCGTATGGTCATGATAGATTAATTGAGTGTAAATGGATCATCCCATGCCACATTCTGAAGATCTATAATTTTTAATCTATTTTATACATTTTTATTCTTATTTTATTAATATGTTAATTTCTCCAATCACATTATATATAAATATAAATACATAGATTAAATCAAATTATGACATGATAAATGTATTTCTGTTTACTGCACAGTTAGGTTTTCATTTTGGTCACATATTATGTGTATATCATATTTAAAATGAACCCATAATTTTTGAAATAATTAAACCCCTTAAAGAAATATAAAATCAAAATTCCATTTTTTGTTTTAATTTGTACAAAATGGGGTGTATGGGGTTATCTTCATCCTTAGTTCTGGGTGGCTTCTACTACTATAGGGATAAATTAAAATCTATGGGATGACATAAAAAAATGTGAAATAAAATTAGTTGTCTTATATATCATTTTGACCCTTTAGTGGTATGTCATTGATTAAATCAAGTTTATAATTTTTAGAAGTTAGTACATAACTCAATAGTTCAAGGAACTGTGAGTTAAGGTGGTTTTCCCATAAAATTTTTACCATGAATCTCGATGAGTAGTGTCGTAAACATGTAATGGACTATGACAAGAGGTTTCATGGATACATTCCACTAATATACTCAAGATAATATTTATTATGGATCCATTAGTTAGTGCCACAAGGGTTAAATAATATATTGTAAAACATTTAGTGGATTAATTAATCAGTAATGTCTAATATGCAATCAATATAATCTAATCATATGATAAAATTTTTTTTCATAGAAAATTTTTAATTGATACCATATTTCACTATGATTAATTCTTGAAAAATAAACCTATACTAGCCACCATGAATATCCAATAATAGTATAAGAACATTTACAAAGTACTAGGGAATGAATGGAAATTCTTTGCATCGAAGTCCCCACTACCAATTTTTTCACCATAGGAATCTATACTGTAAAATCTGGTTATTGGAGAATCATTAATGATCCATTTCGTGTTCACAACATAATTCCATAATCAATTTCCAAAGATTTATGAAAATTACACCATGTCATGAAATATTTTACATTTTGTCACATCTATGATAGTTTTATGAAAAAATGTTTAGGAAATATATGAATAAGGTGAGGATTATATTGAATATTTTTAAATTGTAATATGAGACATGATATTAAAAAACATACCATTATAAAATATTTTCACCCACTTCATATAGATTCATTTAAAACAATAAAATGGATAGTATAGATATAATTCTTAATTACGTATTGGGTAAGGTTAACCATATTGAGAGGAACATAAATAAATATTAATATTTAGTCGTTATAGTGAAGAAGATGAAATTCAAGGTGAAAATCCCAATAGAATGTGTTATTTGAATGGAACCATCCCAAAATCCTTCAAATAAAGAGTAAATGGAATTAAATTGGAGTCTATACTCCTCAAATCTCACGAGATAATTGTATGGAATTATAAATACAATGAATTTAAGTAGAATAAAGTGGGTTCATCCATAGAGTGTATATTCATTATTGAATGTGACATTTCAAATATAATTTTTAGATATTAAATAAAATATTACCATCACATATGTGTTTTGAAATATAGTAACTATATTAGAAAAGTAGAACTATAGGAAATACGGTATATTCTCCTTGTGGATGAGAAAGGAAGATTCATATGTTAGTGGTTGGAAGTACCAACGTTCTAAATTACAAATCTAATGACTCTATTTGATATTTTTAAGTAATACCTATATGGTAAACATAAATTTCTATTGTAAATAAGGATATATTATTCCATTTTGAAATATATATTTTTTATATTGTATATTCTCAACAAATAGAATATTAATGCTAGAATTGTTGATGAACATGTATGAACACCAATTTTAAGACTCAATTATATCCTCAGTATGATAATTTTTTTTATTGTAATCCAAAGTAGTCCTCAAGGATATACCCAATATGGTTTTAGACACTTTTTACCTAAATACCTTATGTATTATCAATGCATCAAAATATCTAGTATTGAGAAAAGAACCCATTATAATTAATATCCTGCAACAAATATTTCTGAATTATTTTATCTTGAGAGTGTGAATTATCACATGGTTATACAAGTTGTAAATATATTTTATAAGAATCATTTAATAATTTTAATTAATGTAAATATAAGTTATTATTTATGAATAACTAAATGATTCTTATTTTTTTTCTTGTGTGAAAAATAATACCATGACCAAGAATTCATTGATCATGAAAATATAGAGTTGATTTTTTTCTAAAATCATATTTTCTTATATGCATCAATGTTATGATATTGTTAATGAAGATATATGATGAGAAGTAAATGAAAAAAATCACCAAAAATATTTACTGTTTATTAATTCATAAGTGAATATATTTACTTATAAACATCAGAGTAGCCATGTTAGTAAATGGAGAATCAATGTTCAGACTTATATACATCGAAGAAAATTACTTTTTTTTTGTATAAATCCATCATAAATATTATAATTATCTAATAACATTATGCCAACTATAGTAAAACTGATATCATATAATTTTTTATGATATAAATCCATTATTTAATAATAATGTGTGTTTAAATGAAAATTTATTGGGGAGGATATAAATGAAAATTCATTATGAAAAACAAAATGTACATATAAAGTAATTATCCAAAATGTTTAAAAGGATATATTATTCGAAAATAATAATGATTCTTCAAGAAAATATTAAATGGAATTTGGTTATAATTTTCAACATTATTAAAATTTAATAATAAATTACATGTATCAAAGTATAGGTTCATTTTATTTTATCCATTTCACATAATTCACATTGTGGGGGTATTTAAGAGAAAAATAACATAGGTGGTACATGACTTCTACTAATAAGGATGAATTGGTCATGATATTTCTTCATGACTAAATCAATTTAAATTTTACCTGACAATGATACTTTATATGGTCATTTTATGTTTTATTTGATGTTAAGACAAACATTATTTGAATGTTTCTATATGATACATGAATAAATATTTTGTGACCCCATTGAATTCTAATAAGGAGTGAATGCCTCTAAAAAGTATTTTTTGATTAATGTAACCAAAAAATCATAGAATAGTAATTTAGAATGAATTATCACAATGTTTCTACAATATCATAGTGGAAGTTCCATTGTTTTATAATGAAAAATATGTTGAAACCCTATAGAAAATAGGAATCTATGTTATATTTTGTTAAGACCATGGTAAAATAAACTCTATAGATGTTGGATAAAATTAGTAACTGATGTTTCCATATCTTGGATTTACCTAAGGTAGTTCAATTAGGTTAGTTTAAATAAGTCTATTTATATATATAACCAATGTATTGAAAAATACATGTTGGAAAATTTGAAAATAAATTGGTACCAAAGAAATATAGAATTAATCCTTGAAAAAATTTATTTGTGAGAAATAGGAAGATATTTATGTGGTCAGATATATTCAATAAACTTATGTGATAGATTTATCAAATTTTACATTATATATAAAAGATATATTATTTTCAAAAAATAATTTATGTTACGAAAATATCAATTATATCCAGGAGAAATGCACGTGTTTCTTTAAAAACTATAGAAATGAACTTGAGAGAGAATGTAGTATATTTTTTGGGTACTAAGAGAGAACGAAAAACCAATTTTATGGGGTTTAAGAATAGTTTTTCTTCAAAACAATATGATCTAGTATCATAGTCAGACTAAGGTAATGGAGAAGGTGATAAAAATGAAGATGTGAATTTTGACAGTGTATAGAATGAAGATATAGGGATATCATCTTTTGAAGTGTCTTACTCTAGGAGGTGAAGTTGTAGATTGAAATGAAACCACACTATAGAGACCTATAAATCCCAATTAATAAAGACATAACTCATCTGAAAAATAATCTAATAATGTTAGATAAAATAATGGTAGTTATGATGATGTCTCTATGAAAGTGTTAGTGTTCTAATGGTGGGTTACCTAGAACACCAATAAATATTACTTTTTGATTGCCATATCTAGTGTATAGTGAGTTATTAATGATGTATTAATACCATAATATTGTTAATAGTGTGTATTCCACTATTTATATGGTAATTTAATTTTATTTTTTGTTGTATAAAATGGTTAGAAATGTTTCCTAACTATAATGTGATCCTGAAAATATTATGATACTAATAATAAAAATATGTAATATGGTACCAATACATCATAATTTCTATAAATAGATGATATATGACTATCAGATGTTGGGGGATCAAAATCATTAACAAATTATCCTTTAATTTTTATGAATGGTGATCTTGAGAATATGAGATCATGATACCCGACCTGCCAAAATGAACACAAAATGTCATATGATTCATTAGTAGTTTTCTATATATGAATATAGATAATAGCCTTCCAAATTTATATTATTAAAAGTCTGAACTTTTTTCTTCCATGATTTGACACAATAGGACAACTCTATCATTTTAGTCATATCTAGGCAGCTTGCATTAGGTGCACC
Organism: Viscum album; assembly: GCA_963277665.1. NCBI lineage: Eukaryota > Viridiplantae > Streptophyta > Magnoliopsida > Santalales > Viscaceae > Viscum > Viscum album. Next base: position 60,205,399 of record OY728165.1, on the reverse strand, counting down.
ATTGGTGGAATAAAATTGTTGGAATAAACAATATATAATTTTTCACTATAGAAAAGAAGTGATATCTAAGGCCTAGATAATTAGGATGATAGTACCTTGAATAAATCAATGGCCATGGTAGAAAAAGAAAAACATTCATTTTGGGTCAATGACTTATAATTCACAGAAGGATGATGGAATGAATTTTTTAACCTACATTATGATACATCATTAGAAAAAGGGATTATATTACATAGTATTTGTTAATATGATTGAATGTCCTTATTATGACAATATATTATCTCTTTAGGGGCCTTAATGGTCTATTAGATATCAGTAATAGTATATTCAATATATTAAATGATATTTATATAAGGTTCTATAATGTCAAACACTATCTTTATTCAAAATTGATGAATATTTGTATGAATAAGATAATAAAAGATAGTGGGAACCACAATAGGTTCTGGGTTATATATGTGTTTTATATCAACACAAATGAATAAATAAATATATATTCTTCACGAATAGATTAATTGTAATTGATTTTATTTACTAATATTATTCAAAAGAAATTAAGTGAATACATTGAAAAATATTATATTAGTGAATATTATATTAATATTACATGTACAAATAATACTTTTTTGAATGACGATTCAATTTAACATATCATATATATCATTTAGAAAATTCATTTTATAAAAAGAAAATAATACAAATATAAATTACATTTATATCCCAATTTAATGGTCATAGCCCATTTTTATAGATTATTTATTTGGAAAGAAATTTCATGGGGTTGGGGATCCCTTTTTAGGTAATTTTATATGTCTCTATATAAGGAGGATGTTTCTCTATCTGTTTCCATTATTAATTACATATTTTTAGATAGCCTCTCTATACTCTCCCTTATCCTTAACGTGAGAATATAATTATCTAAGCTACTGATTTGGGTTCTATTACTTGGATCGATGGATCATCGCTATATTAATCCTCGAGATATTGAAGGATCTGTTGAATGTGTACAAGAGCACATAAAATTTTATGTTACTAATTATCAAAAACTTTTAAATCATGTTTGGACATTATTGAGTTATATAATTTTTGTTTCTCCAATAAATGGTCACTATTTATCAATGATTAACTAATAAATATTCAAACTAGTTATGGTAATTTCGGATTTATTTTTCTACTTAAAATCATCATAGTGGATCATGAAGACTATATATCAGACTGTTTATCACTGGATTTAATGTAGTTATGTATATAAAGTGTTGAAAAATATTAAATCTATGACTAATCTACTTCTTATACACACCCTAGTGCCTTCAGTTTTTATGTTATTTATGATAGGAGTCCCCATTTCTTACTCCCCACGATATGTCAACCCTCTTTCTCACTCATAAAAACTCACACCACACAAACATTTAAGTGGAGATAATGATATTTGAAATCCTGAAATCATTTTTAGGGTTTAGAAAGGTAATAAGTTATAATTTTTTTAAATTATTATAAAAAGTTATTAGAATTATAATTCTACTCAAAAAAAAGTTAGTAAGGGTTAATTAAATAGATTAAACCCATATATAATTGATTATTCATCCAATCAAACTAAAACAATATTCAATTTTTTTATCATAAGCTCTCTACTTTCCATTTAAGAATTTATCCAATTGGTAAATAAATTCACACTAACATGTCATGTTTAGGTATATCCATCAATTAGGAATGGTGATTAACATTCCCCCGTACATGTGTAAAATTATTTTTTGTTTTCTAATTTTATATATAAGTAATATGGAGTTTTTTCACAGTCATCCATCAATTATAATGATTTCATATATGTAAGAAACTAATCATAAGAACATTATGAAATTGGATCTATGTATAGGTAGAATATTATTTCCAATGGGTTTGTAAGGGTATGGATGATTTACTACAGCCTGTATAAGGGTAATAACATGATCAAAATGAACACAGAAGGGTAACATGTCCTTCTAGAAAGCTTACATAAAAGTACTCTACCACATAATGGTAAAACCATGTTCCGCATAAGAAACCAATATGGGTTTCACATGGGAATTAATTTTTTCCTAAAATCCCTATTTCTCATTTCCCTTTGATCTGTAAATAAGATTTATATTATTTAAAATCGAAAATCATCGTAATTAATTATTTATATAATTTAATCCTATTTATAATATTTTGGAAAAAACTAATCACTCCACCATTATGTTCATCAATATAATTTAATTAATGGGTTTATTAATTGAATGATTGAATTATTAAATATTTCTATAATCCAAATAATCATTTCCTATATGTGGAAAATGCTAAAACCACCCACTCTCAATTACATTACAATTATATTAAATATTGATGATTTATCCTCTTCCTTGTAGTCTATTAAGCCTTCAATGTCAAGTCTAATGCAACATAGTCAAGAGTTAAAGATCTAGGATGTTGGAATTTCATCTCCCTCTCTTATTCATTTTTGGGGAATTATAGAATCTCATTGTATTATCATTCAATCCTAATCAAATATTTCTATTTAATTTTCCAATAGAATTTAAATTATTACTCCTAAAAACACCCATAAAACCAAAATCCACCACCATGCATGTATTCCATTATATAGAAAAACCTCTCGGTGTGTCATTCTCATTAAAATGTTACTACATCTTAATTAAAAGAATCAATTTTTTATTGTTTCATATCTTCACTAAACCTGATTCATACGCTTTAGAATATCAATGATATTTTTATCAATAAATAAATGTCTAATATTTTCAAATTTATCCTTCATTATTAAATTTCATTCAACAAGTATCATATATTTTTAAATAGTAAAATTTTACACATCATTATAAAATGTTTACACGTCATTGTGTAGATGTGATATTAGTTTATTACTATGAATATTATCATATTTATTAAAATTGAACCACACTTAAGATGTATTTTTTATTATATATCTCAGTGAGAGTATATAAATATTTATTTGTAATCAAACGTATTATTCCTACATATTTTTTTATTTACATCGACATTCATCATATGATTTACAAAAACATATATATTTTTTGTGAAGTCTCTAAGGGAATTTAGAATATTTCAATATAAGGAAAAAATTGTCTAAAAAAGACTCTAATATGTTATTAACTAACTGAATTTTAAATTATTTAGAGTTGTTCATCAAAAAATAAGTTATGAATATTAAAATATAATATATTCTTTTTGTGAGACCTTAAACATCACTTGAATCTGATATTTTTCATTATACACCTTAGAGAAATATATTTTATAACAAATTAATTTGTAGTGAGTCTCAAGTGACATATAAGAACATTTATAACTATCAGATTATTATAAATATATTATGAAATTGATGCCATTTCTATGTTTTAACTCGTCTATATAAAATACATTAAATATATAAAGAACTCTCAATAGTTCTGATTTTTTTAGTTTTGAGACAACAATAAATATATTTTGTACAAATCTATATTGAATTAAAATCTCTCAAAACATCTCAATGAATCTCCAATAACCTCAAAAAATCCCAAGTGTTATTAAAACTCTTTATAAATAATAAAAATATTTTTATATTACATAAAATACAATTTCATTGAATTTTAGTAATTTGGTAATCAAATTAGAGTATTTTTAGGTATATCATTACAATATTAATTCCTTCACAAACTCCAGTTATCCAAAAAATTCACATATACTTTTCTTTATGATTTATAAACATGGGGATATAACTTAAATCTCCATTCTATCATTTTTTATCTTTTACAATAACTTAACCAAATCTATTAAAGCAATGTAATATAGTGACTAGCTTCTCAACATTCACCATTGAATAAACAATTCACAACACATATATTTAAGTACTTATAAACCAACATTATAATCTATATATATTAATGGATTCTTGAAAAAATATGTGTACCCATCAATTTCAAGAAGCATCCCATTATATTGTTCCATTACACTTTGAGTTGAAACTTAATAATAGTATTTATACATTATGTTCTTATATCATTTCCCAAAATTATAATATATTAAAATTTGATTCCTATATTAATAAAAATGACCAATACAATTTCAAATATATTAATTAAATTGTGTTATTTAATATTCCCCTTATGTGGTCTATTAAACACCCACATCAAATCAAGGGATGATATTCTTCTCCTCCCCTAAATAATTATAATTACAAATTTTATATTTTAAGGGACGATACTAATCATATCTTATTTATTATCTTATGAGAAGGATGGAATCAATCTTCACATTAAAGTGACCCATCATATAATCAAATATATGTCTACATGATGAATTTCAGGTGTAGAAAACATGTTATATTTATTTATGAATAGAATAGTCTCATACAAATATCAAGGTATTAAATTATTAACAATCTATTAAATTTATTTTAAATATATTTTTCGTGAAACATAATACTTATGCTCAACTTTTAGTTTCTAGGAATTGATCAGGAACTGATATTAGAATGTTGAACTAGTGATATTATTTATTTTAGGCATTTTTCTTTTAAATTCAACTTCTACGAATTCTCCTAGTCACAATCCTTTCAATATTACATCTCTCAATATTTTACAAATAATTAAATAAACAATTCCATATGAATGTAAAAATTTACAATGTTCGATCAGAAAACCCTACTACTATCATTCATTGGATATTCACCCCAATCAAGGAATGTCCATTATAATTAGTCTCCAATTACAATGGGTTTAGTTAATTGCAATCCTTTTATTTCATGATCCTTAAAAAACATTAAAGATCCAATTTTCACACTATCATAGAATCTTTACACATTGTAGACCTTAAAGATAAAAAATTCCCATAGGTTCCACATCTTCTCACTGTGTATACACATGTGATTATCATATTCCTATTATTATGTAGTAAATTGATCATAATAGTGATGAAATAATATATAAAAATAATATCTCTATATTCATTAAATATAATGTCTTAGTATTCAAGAATTTATTCAAGATAATTATTTGAAACATGTCCTCTTTCTCAAATCAATTTAAAATCTATTCAATAAATATTCTCACCTAATTTTTACAACCCATAGGGAACAAGTGATTTTATTGAATCCATTATCTCTTCAATATCTAAAAGGATTAACCCTAATTATTAGAACATACATAACATGTTGGTTTGTCCTCTATGTATTCTTCTAATACTTTTCTAGTATCCATTGTCTAAAGATCCTATTATTACATTAACATTGTTTTACAGATGATCTTATCTTCATTATAGTATAAAATCATTATTCATCTCCCTTTATAGTTTTCATGTTATTATTATCAGTTCACAAATATAGGTTTACAAGTGACATATTTATTAATTTTCAAAAACCTTCAATTAGAAGAACTCTTGGATTAATTCCTATAACATGTATAAAAATTTAATACATAATAAATAGTATTGAAATATTTTATGCATAAAACTAAGTTATATAAAATAAAAATATATCTATATTCCATCCCATTATTTTCTAAAAATTGATGATAGCACTGAAACTCTTCTATCATTATTATCAATTTTTATCAAGAAGATCATCTAAATCAACAGTATGATTAATTATGTTCCTATTATAAAAATTGAATTCTACTCACACCATGTATCAAATAGTTCATAGAGCATCTATGTTGAATATAATATATATCTTATATCCTTAATGATCAGTGCAACAATCATCTATTATCAATGGTTACACACCATGTATCCCACACCTACAGACTTCTTTTCCAACATATGAAACTATCTTTGTTTACATAATGAAATAAATATCTTCCAATTTACATATAAATCATAGGAATCAACATAATTATTTTTTGAGAGCATATATTCTTCAAAAATCACCTTAACTATTTTCACATGGAAAACATAATAATTAATATTTTCTCCTCTAAAACAATACAATCAGATGCTAAAGGGAAATTCAATTTCCCTCTTTGTATTTTTTTGAATAATTTAAACTTAAAAATATATAATATTTATCTTAAAAGTTCATTATATATTGAATTTTTACATTAGCCTAATTTACTAGATATTAATAGTAGAATGATCCCCCCACACACTCATAAAAACCTTAAATATAAGGCCATGATGTCTTCTCCTATCAAAATACATAACCTGAGAAACGACTTCTCCCATTGATATTCTATTAATTTATTTAGATATATATTAAGACAATAAATTTCATAGCAATGATCCTTAGGTGTTTTAATATTAATTCTACATGGTAAAACCCAATGTTGAAAATATGTCACTATTTACCAAATAAATAAGGCTATTCATTTATGTTTATCATATTGTATCAACTCAAATTACACTACTATAGATACATTCATCTAGATATTCACAATATATTTAATAAAACACCAATTTAAATTAGAAAATAAAAAACTCATGCTTAAGAGATACTACTTCAAATGTTATTCGATTTTCACTACCCCATTATTACAAAAAAAAATACTGTCATGATGGTAAAAATCATACCATAGTCACCATTTTTGAAGGGATTCCTAGAATTATATATGTAATAAAAAATACATAATATTATGTTCCTTGTACTCCTTTTGGTTTCACCCCCTCAATTTATTCTCTCTATTCATCATCAATAAGGGAATTTTAATTCACAGACATGCTTCAGGATTTATTAATTCAAATAATAAATGAATAAAATTTTTATACTCTCCATGATAGATATTTTACTCCTACTATAAAAACAATAAAGCATTCACCATCTCATATTTTCTTCACCTTAAATTTCCTTATATATGAATAATAAATAGTCAGATATGATAAAAAGTTATTATTTTCTTTAATTCCCCTATTATCTAATTGAGGATGAGAATTGTTCCTCATCCTAGGAAAGTTCTACCTTTTTACTCCAGATCATGGATAACTCATCATGTGATCCCGTTACCTAGTTTTGAAAATGAATTTCTATTGACAAAAAATTATTTCGATTTTTTACCATGTTTTATACTAGTTATAAATTGCTTCATTACCTATGAAACAAGTAAACTATCATTTTTCCCAACATGATCCATTTATTTAGTACTATTAATCTCCTCATGGAACATGATCAATCACATTCATTCAACATGGTCATTCTTCATCATAGATTATAATACAATCATTATAACAATTGATTTTGAACATTAAATAAATGGTTATTATATAGTATATTTTACCAAATTGATATATCTTGGTAGAATAGTAATGGTATCTTTTAGAGTTGGTCCATAAAAATTACTCCTTACCCCCACTATTTTACTATATTTTTAGTTGAATATCTTTTGAGAACTATAAAACTATTTATCAAATATTTCATCCACAAATTCATTGTTTTGGTACCTTTATTTGATAGGATCACTATAGGTTTTATGCTTCCTCACATTAAATTGGTGAATCTTTCGGGAAATTATGGAATGCTCTATAATGTGGCCTTTGAAACCTGACTGAAAGATTCTTATTCTAGTTAGTTGGAAAATTTTAATTGAATTTTTCAATGAAATCTTGGGATTAGAATTATTAGTATCTATATTTACTTGATTACTTGACAAGGCATACTACATTTTATTTATTACATCTTCTCCTATTATGGGAAAATATTTTCATCATTATAGGAGTTTTAATTTGTTGTCACATAACATAATTAAATATATACGTGTCACGAAATATTTTAATAATGAATGATAATTTTTAAATAACCAATTCTATTTCTATTTTAGGGATTTATCTTATTCTAAGAATCATGCACTTGTTCAGAATGTTTCATTATTACGTTTTCATTTCACCCATTTCAATTGTCCTTATACAAATTATATGATTTAAGATATTATGAAATAAAAAAATGTCCATGTGGTAAGAACTCTGAAAATTTTATAATATTATCTTTCAAAAAAATCAATATTTTCAGATCAGTTTTTAATAATTTTCGATACAATGTTACTGAAATCGGTTTAACTAGTACATTGTGATTATTTTCTCCATGAAAATGAGTTGGATTATTCACTACAGTTCTTAAATTATCTTTATAGAAAATATGAGTACCTTTTAAGGGAAACATATATATTATAAATTAGATGTAGAACATTTCTTATTAGTTATTTGGGATTCTCCAACTTGTATAGACTACGGATTCATCAATTTTACACTATGATCTACACACCGATTGATATGGAAATATATTTGTCTTTCCCGATTTCAATATCTCTTCCGAATATCTTTTAAAATTTTAATTTTTATCTTCACATATCTTTGTAATCTTTTGTGGTGAAATACCAATATCACTTACCCATTTATCTTATACTTCTATGAGAGAATATTGGAAATTCATAATGATAATTAATTATTGAAAAATTCATGGAAAAATGAAGTAAAAATGTTTATAATCATGTCTTTACTGAAAACAATTCTTTGAAATTTTTCATTAATAAAAGAAATATTTTCATTGAGAAATGAAACTATTTCCCCCGATGCATTTATCATTTATAGAGTTTATAATCTTCAAACTTATTTTTCCAATAATTGGTCATAATTATATTATTTATATACCTATGAATTTTATTCAAATAGTTCTTTGGTAAACTTGATTATATAATATTAAACATAAAATAACCTTTACTAAATTATATCTTACAAGAAAGTAAGTGTCTTAAAATTTTTTTATTGTTTGATTATATTCACACTCTCTTCATCATAAATTGGAGTTGTAAAATGGTTCACAGTGAATAGATTCTTCAAAATGAAGAAAACCAATTTTAATAGATATAATAAGTTATTAATTCTTTCCGTTATTCATAATTTTCCACATTGTCCTTTAATATTTATTTCTCATATTTTTACTTTTATATTAAAAAAAATAAAATTATTAATTTATTAGGAATATATAAAAAATTATTAATATTATATTCGTCATTAAAAATCGCATATATTAACTAAATTTAAATAATTTTATTTGTGAAATACATTTTCATTTGTACTATTTTTTGTGCTTACAGATGGATTGACCTCTAATACGTGACAGTAGAATCTATAGTATCTTTAATTTAATTAATTTTTATTTTGAATTCAATATCCTAAACTACTCCTAGTATAGATACTATATATCTTGAGTTTCCTATCCCCACAATAGTAATTTAATAAACAAATTCATATGTACACAATGATGTATATTTTAATAGACATATTTCTTTTCTTATTTAGTTAATCTCACCAATCATGGAATCTCAACTATAATCAATCTCATATTACGATGGGTTTAGTGCATCTCCCAAAAATATTTCAATGATTCTCATAAGAATTACACACTATAAAAGTCAGAAAATTACATATTTTCATTAGTTTATCATTTAATACTCAAAATAACACAGGTTCTACAACTTCTCACTATATATATTATAGTGTTTCTTCTATAAAATTTTTGTAGAAAAGCTATATTAGGATAAGGATGATAGAAAATATATAATATTTCTCCAACTTATTCATATATAGAAAATTTAACTAATAGATTTTTTTATTATAAATTCAATGAAACAAGGTCTATATGTCCACTTAACTTTAGTGATCTCCAAGAGATTATATCGTTCATATTTCTCCCCTCACTAAACATTGGTGATTATATTGAATTTACCATCATATAATTCTCTAAATATATTAATCACAATTCATAATGGGTTATTATATACTAAATTTCTTTTTCTAAATCCTATATAATTTTTTTCATTGGTTCATATTCTTGCTGAATATTTGAAACAAAAATGCTTATCTGTACAATATTTTATCATTCCCTTCTCATCCACCAATATAAGCCATTATGTTCTTCTACTATATTCATTTGTCAATGCCTTCATAATTAAAAATAAAAATTATCTATTATTATTTATCCTTTTATTGGTATCTCAAAAAAAATATTTTATTATATTTTTAATATAAAATATCTCAACCCCATTTGGTTCCCACGATCATATAGTTACTTTTTCTCATCTTTTTCATAAGTTTTGGATCTCCCATAATCCAACATTATTCTTTAAATCCACATTTTCCTTATTTAACATTATAGGAAGGAACATTATTTTTTATCCTTACCCATTTGTATCAACTGGTAGATATTCTAGAAAATTATAGTACACGTAGATCAATTATTATCTTCTACAGAAAATATGTTTTCAGAAACTACATGAAGAATATACTATTACAAATTTATTAGAAAATAAAAATATTTATGAATTCCAAAATCAATTGTCTTCTTATTCACAATAGATCAATATAAGACCATATTTTTTTCAATTAGAATCATATAGTAGTAATTAATAGATAAAAATATCAGACATTATATCATTCACTCAGGAACACAACTACAACATATCTCAGTTATTACTATCGTGAACCACAAAATTAGTTTTCATATATAAAATATTGAATCATAACTCATATCTATTCATATTTAATTCCAAATTATTCTAAAATATCCCCCACAAAATTAGAATTTAAATCCCTTATAAAATTTTCTTTCTTCGATCCTCTTATCCTTGCTTGAAGATTATTTTCAGAGGGAGTGGGTTCTAATGTCGCATTTTTTCTTTGGTGTTTAAATCCTTCAAAAAAAGACTAACCATTATCCCAATAAATTTCCATTATAATATATTAATTCTTTAAAAATGTATATTTACATTATAGCATTTTCAAATTTATATTTTTACATATTGTTAGAAAAACTAGTTCTTCTATATATGATGCAAAAATATATTTTAAAATGATATTAACCTATATAAAATTCATACTTATACAGAGGCTATTAATGGTCACATCATGCCTCATCCTTGCATACAAAAATTCACCATGCTTATGTAGCAGAATTCATAGTAATGAATATCAGTTTGGTGGTTATACAATGTATGCGGAGGTATACACAATAGGTAGATAATTCTTACACACATTTTATATAATTATTTTGAACTAATTCAACTTACTTAGATGATGGTTACATAGATCTAGATCATACAAATGTAGGTTGTTAATCTCTAAGTTGATGTCGATGAAGAACAAAAAAATGTCTTCATGTCAACTCTAAAGTAAAAAATCTATATATCAAGGTAAAAATGTTAGGATATCAATATAATATCTCTGATACTTTCCCAGTCATCAAAATCCAACTAAAAACACATTTAATAATATAAACACTTCATTAACACCTTACATACATTACCAATATCTCTTATAGTATATTAACATAATTATATTAGATTGCCTTCAAGAACCATTTATATATTTTCAATTCTTTCTTACAAACCATTATCTAATAGATATACTTTATCATTTCATAAATAATCAAATAGAATAACAATTATATGGATTCCACCAACATTATATAATGTGTTTCTACTTCAAGAAATATTATATGTTTTTCTCAAATTCTAAAATAGTTAAAAAATATCCCCATGTAGCTGAAATAAATCTTTTTATTTTTAAATTATAATTAAAAACACCAGAACACATATATCAATATTATCCATTATTTCTCATGAATATTATCTAAATAAACCATTTCATATATTTATTTGAAATTATTTATAATGGTTGCAGCTCACTACAAGAATGATTTAGTTGATGGTTCCTATATTATCAATAAAAAATTTCTCTTGTCTTTATTATGATCATTTAAGAAATCATATAATAATAATGTCTGCATTGCAACAAGGAAACACTTCCAAACACTTTTTCAAGTTATAAAACTATATTTGATAATTTAATGGAATCAATATCATATTCAATACCCATACTTTATGAGAAGAACTTTTATCATGTTTTTAGTGGGTGGAATTTTATTTATTCTCCCATACTCCTTGATCAATGAAAATATACATATATACATGATCAATAGAAAAAACAATCAAACACCAACTTGAAATTTTTCTCATAGAAAATACAACAAAAATATTAATGTAAAATTATATTTAATTCCATTTCAACCTATATTTTAGGTCAACCATCACTCCACCATGATAATAAGAAAAAATAAGCATGAAAATCATTGTAAATATCAGTGTAATACCTAAAATTTAGTTTTCCATTAGTGTTTTACAGATTTTATATATCAAGAATAATTATTTTCTAGAATATTTTCTCCTTGTTTTCACCAACTCAAGGGTTTCATTCTAATATATCATCATTTAGGAATCTAAAAAATTCCACAATATTTAAAAATTATTATTTTACAGTATCATCAATACTTCATCTATATTATATATGTAATTCACTAGCTTTAATATCCAATGTATAATAAAAAACAATTAGATTTGAGACTATAGTGGAACTATTTTCCACTTTATGGAGAGCTGCAAGGTTGAGTGATTTCTCTAAACCACAATTCTAATTTATTTATTGAATTAAAATTTGATGTTTTATTTATTCTCAATTTTCTAAATTTATTTATATGATTCTTAATTGGTTTAATGGTCTTCTTATATTCATTATATTTATTCAATAATGGAAATGGATTTTCCCCTATAGCTATAAATGAACATGTAATCATCTTTTATTCCTTAAGTATTGTATCTAATTCCAATTGGGTTGTATATATAGGAAAAACCCCCTTAGGTGTATGTATAGATTTTACTTAATGCATGGATTATTAAACATAGTATCATTCTTAACCCAATATATAAAATATGCTTTACCTGTGGCTTTTACAAAATCTTGTTATTCTGTTAACTAAAACCTGAACATGTAACTTGTATTCCCATAAAAATTACCATATGGATAAATCTTCAGTAGCCTTCAATTTTCTATTCATTTGAGTCTTTCTAGATTATTCCTCCAGTATTTCCTCCACTAAACCGACCATATTGATCCTATATTAGATTGACTCTACTTTTTATCCATGACTACATCATTTTTTTTGTTTTTATATTTCAAATGGTTGATTATATAGCCTTTTAAACTATATTTTAATAATATTTATATAGTGGAGTGATATTTATTTCATATTTCTTTAATCACATACTCATATAGTTTTCACAATATTCATATTTTGTTTACTCATTAATGTATAATCATTTATATTTATTCATTGTTTTGTTAATTTTTTTTGTTACATACTAATAGGCATAAAAATCACATTCATTATGACAACCTTTTGTTACATTATTTCAAAAAAAATGTTGATGGAAAATTTTTTATTATTTTTTGAACATTTATTATGAATAATGTAATATATTTACTTCTTAGTCTCTCATGCCCAAGAATTTCAGCATTGAGTAATATTTTTTATATTTTGTATTTTGAAAAATTTAAATGCCCTTCATCATATTCCTATAAAATTACCAAAAATGGTAGATAAATATTTTTTTTACTTTTTATGAAGTAGAATCAGATATTATGTCCAAAAAAATTATTTTTAGGGGATATTCCATTATTTTGGGACCTTCTGGGGGGAGATTCTATTTATAAACATACTCAAACCAAACATTGATTTTGTGGTGTGTTTCAATATATTTTTAATGACCCATATTTTCCCATATTTTTAATTTAAATATATATAATAAATTCATACGACCTTATTATATAACAAAACTAATGTTGTAATGGATTCCATTTTTATAAATCATATTTTTTGTGTATCAAGGGAAGAAATCAAGATTGATTCCCCTCTAAAGTTAATCATTCTAGATATAGATATTTTATTAGAAACATTCATGGATTATTATATTTATTTCTTTGAAAATTAATAAATTTTAGATTCAACAACTTTTATATTTAAAAATTAACGTCTTGTTCATAACATTTCATTTCAAGGATAATCTTCTCATCCCAAACTTATTTTAGTCTACCTTACCAATTAATTTTCACCTTTATAAAATAATCCGGATGATTTTTATTCCTCAAGGAGTGGAATTACCATGTTCCATAATTATTTTATCTATTATTTAAATTTTTTTATCTCTAACCACTATGACACCATGAAATCCTAATGTATGAACATTGTATTTGAAAGTGTATATGACACACAAAACAAATCACGTAATTGTATATTTTATCTTGAGACATTAAAATATATTTACTATTTTAAATAAAAATTAATATATGATATATATTTAAAAGCAAGAAATTATATGTTATTTTGGGTCATATGAAACAATGACTTTCTTCAATAGCTTACATTACAGAGAAAACCGAGTTTTAATGAAAAATATTATATTATTAAAATATTATTATTTAATATAAAAAGACATAACCTATCCCTCACATTAATGTCTATGAACAGTATTAAAATATTTATTAAAATTTATATAATATATAAAATAAGAAATTTACACTCATCCAATATATCTAAAATCGATAAGATAAGAGAAATCACAATATTATGCATAGAAATTATATTTTTCTAAATGCAATTTTACTGACTTCTATTGGAAAACATATTTTTAAACCATTTTTGGAATTTTTATAAATTTTATATGTTAACATAAACATAAAATTTAAAACAGCAACAAAAAATAGATTAAGGTGAATTTTAGGTATTTTTCATGGAAGTTCCATTTTTTGTGAATAGTGAAAATTCACAATTTTAATCCAAAACTACTTTTTTGTATAAATTATTTATAAGTGTTAATTATAAATTTAATTGTATTTAATGTCACATTAGTTCAATTATAAAAAATTAAATCCAATTTATGTCATTATAATTAATTTAATTCCAAAATTTGATATAAATAATCAGCAAAATACTGAACAATTTGTAATTTAAAAACCAATATTGGTGTCCCATCGATGAGATTAATATTAAATTAATTTCTAAACCATTTTTATTTGAATTTGGTAAAATAATTTATATATATTTAATAAGAATAAATAATTATTTATGGTAATGTGAAATTTGTTTTTAACCAAAATATTAGTGAATGTGATTAAAATTAATTAAAGTGATTAAGATAAAAAATAGCTTATCTAGGGACTGAACCTTAACATTAAGGGTCAAAATGACCAAAACTCTTTTCCAAATTCCATTGGACGGAAAAATTTATTCCATATAATCATGTTTTTGAATATCGAACATTATTTAAGAATAATATATAATGTATACCTTTAAATAGTTTTTACGTTGTGATATATTCTAGAATGTCACTCCTCCTCCACTATAAAATAGTACAGTTCTTTCCCACCTATCCACACATCAAATAACCCATGGATAAGCAAAAATATTATAAAATAATATCTTAAAATCCATAACCTCATCCTACACTTCTCACTTTGGTAATAAAGGGATCTAGGGGTTTCCTTTGGTGAAAAAATTTGGCTTACACAAAAAAGACATAACCTTCTTCAATGATTACTTGAGTTTTATATCATTATCCACTATAAAAATTATACTTATTGTATTATCATATAATAATAAAATTAACTTCAATTTAATTTTATTTTTTATATTAATTTTTCTACCTAAAATTACAAAAACTTCCATCCAATGGGTAACAAATATATCATTCGTCTGTGTGGAGAACTACTATCCCAAGAAATAATGATGATTCATTCTTCCTTTACAACCTCTCATGGTGTTAAATATGATGGAAAATAAATTTAAACATGTTTTAAATGATATTTATAATATATTAATTCATTATTTTTGTTTTATGTAACACATACCCTTTTTATTTTCATTATTGTAAATACGATTACTATGTTTCTGGGTGTGGGGATTACCACCTCTTCAAAGCGATGTGATTCGTTCACACTATACATGAAACATATAAAGGATGTTTTTAATAAACGTATGTGACATATATGAAAATTTAATGTTACTTTGTACATTATATACTTATTTATCATTTACCTTTTATTCTTTTTATATGAAAAATAAATGATAGGGGTATTTATGCATATGTATGTCCAAACATCTCTATGAACAATGAATTTCCATTCTTATCTACAAATTTTAAAGATTATTATCAATATATATATATAATGAATATATATGATAATTAAATAATTTTTTATATTTTTATAGGATGAAATCATGATATAATTAATAGTTACAACAATTAACTACTCAATACATAATCGAAAAACTATGAAATTAACACCAGAAATACTGAAAATAATAAATGATATTAAACGAAAGGGTAATTAGATATTATTATAAAATAACCTATGATATTATAAATATGATTATTCTTTTATTATAAGTTAATAATATTTTTAAACCACTATAATATTTGTTAAGGGATGTTCAGCTAAACTGAAACATAATGTAAGGGATTTCGTCTCAAATTTCATTCGCTTGAGACTTATTTTTTTCACCAATTTAATTTAAGGTTGAAAATATACATCCCATGTTCCTTTTAATATCAGGATACACTCATATTTTGTTGTATTTTATTTTTCATGATTAATTATCTCTTCCATGGGTTTGAATTAGAAATTAACATTTGGTAAAAGTCATCTTTGCAATATCACTTTCTTTTTTGATTGTTATCTTTCTCTTGTAATGATTACTTCCTTATGATAATTTTTATAGTAAATTTCTTTTATCATAAATATGAATATTATCATAAAATTTATATTATTATAACCAAAATTTTATATCATTTTTAAAAAGGGGTTTTACTTTGGTAGTCATTTTATTAATTATAGAATTATTAATAAATCCATATCTATAATTGAATAGTGATATTTGATAACAAAAATTATTTATGATTTAAATTTATTTTATTAGTATATGAGTAATAATTTGGGAATACAGTATATTGGTTTAGGACTGGTTAATGAAATTACCTTGATGTATCAGTAGTCTCATTAATTAAATAATTTAGTGACAAACCCTTAATGTTTGTTTGCAAGAAAAAATAGAAGGGTTTCTACACATATATTTAAACCATATTGTAAAATGTACTGATGGTATAGGTTTTCATTTACCTAAGAAAATATGTACCATAATTAATAACTTCCTTAATTCATTATCAATAATTAATTATCAATGATATTTTTGAAATAACATTATATAGGGATGCATCACATTCTCATTTAATTGACTAAATAGCATGTGATTTTAGTTACATTAATTATCATATTATTTATGAAATTTCTCCTAGGTTTATTTATTATCGGTCATTTTTGTTCTGTTGCAGCATTTCCATATTGATTATTCTCATTGATTCCTTATTTCATCTGTTTTAATTTTTTCTTACCATTCATTTTATCTCACTCTTATAATGTTTCCTTCCACCATGATTCTGTCAAGTGTAATAAGAATGATATGAATGGATATTCTAGATGGAATAAAGTTATTATCCTCAAAAAGAAAAAATATGCCTTTATAAGTGTGTTAATATGTAAAATAAGACTCAAGTGTGTCTTTATTTTAGAAGTACTAAAAAATTTGTTGGCCCTTTGGGACTTGACTTACTTGTATCTTATGCTAATGTAATGGTAGCACGACAACGACTCCTAGATTTATGGGGTCCATTCACTACAGTTGGTATTAGATCTTGGTTTTGTTATAACCATGGGAAATATATTTAGGAAATCATAGTCAAGGGTACATAACCCTAATATATAAATTGATTATAATTATAGAAGAAGATCCAAAAAAATTTGTTAGGTGGATATTATGGGGGTATTTATAGTAATACATCCCTACCTATATAATATAAGTTGATGTGGTTCTGGAATAGATGTACCTCAAGGAAAAAACTATTAAAATGTGCACCATGCCAGACTCATGCGTAACCACTCAAAGGACAACTGGTCTTACAACAGAACTTGTTAGCCACTGCTGGGGGAAATTGTTATGATAATTATCACTTTCTTTATAATCCAATATTAATGATATGAATATATAATGACATTTAAAGACCTAGGTTAAATATTCACCAATGAAATACCCATGTGAAAGTAAATTGATGAAGTATTCTTGTTCTTAGGATATACTGAAAACCTTATTAAAATAGTAATTTATTGACTAAATTTCATGGATGTAAATCACATTTTTTGGACCTTCTGTGGAATTATATTAATATAGTTTTGGAAAAGTTAAAAATTTATCTAGGGTGAACACCACTCAAATATGGAACGACAGTGGGGGTTGGACCCATAACTGATGGACGATAATGTTTCAGAGTTATAGTTGTTCATCTGATGTCCAAGTTAATTTTTTATTTATTTAGTTATAGTATTAGATGAAAATATATTTATAATGAATAATTACTATCAATTATTATGTTCATATATTAATTTATTAACAATATTGAATATTTCGAATAGTTATTGAAAAATTAAAATAATTTTTTTAAATATTTTATGACCCATTAAATTATATTTTAGTTCTTTAGGCATCAATGTTCATTTTTGGATATCCATTTCATAATGTAATGGATGAATTCGAAATTAATCAATGAATATAAAAATAAATTGTATTTATAAAATAAATATATTTCAAGAAATAATGTTTCCTTATATTCATAGTCATTAAAATAGTTACTCTAAAAAAGGGAAATTATAAAAAAAAGTTGTTTTAATACCTTAAATTTGGATGAACTGTTGGTCTTCTAAATCATCAATGATTTGTATCATTGAAACCATAAACATTCCATTAAAAATTCACTTGTTTCTACTTCAATCACTCAATCACTCCCTTCAAGTACTTATTAATTTTCTCCATGTCTAAATTGTCCCATTATAGTAATGTTCTCCTTTGAATAATCCTAGTAATATATTAGTCTATGTCACATTTTTTACTTCCCATTCTTTATTTTCAAGAGGATGTTTTATGAACACTTCTCAAGATGTTGGATTTAAAAATAGGAAATATCAAACAAGTTATTGTCATGGTAGAGTTTAAATTGTGAGCACACAATTTTATTAATATTGGGAGAATTTTACTCTCCAAAATTCTAATGTAGTGTGTACAACTAAAAACAACATATATTCCATGGAATATAATATCCTGCGAGATTATAATATAAATATTATTTTAAATACAATAAATAAATTATATAGATTTTAATGTCAGAAATACTGATTTATAATGTGTTTCACACAACAATTAATTTCTTTAATACCTTATGTTACAGGAAAAGCCTAGTTTTATAGAACAATAATATATTATTAAAATTTTATTATTTTATATAATAAGTCATTTTCTAGATATTAAATTAGTGGTTATAAAAATATTAACTAACAAATGAGAATATATATTTTATATACATTAAAAGTATTTTACATTCATCATATATGTTTTATAATCATAAAGATAATAGAAAACCCAATATTATGCATAAAACCTACATTTGTTAAAAAGAAAATTATACCACCTTTTAATGAATAGCCTATTTTTAATTAATTTTTTAGAAAATTTATAAATTTTATGTGTGAAAATAATCTTCGATTTTGAAATATTGATAAAAAAATTTCATAGGGTTTATATTTTGTACTTTTCTTTGAAGATTCATTTTTTGATGAAT
The DNA here is from genome assembly GCA_963277665.1 of Viscum album. Taxonomy (NCBI): domain Eukaryota; kingdom Viridiplantae; phylum Streptophyta; class Magnoliopsida; order Santalales; family Viscaceae; genus Viscum; species Viscum album. The sequence goes on along the minus strand of OY728165.1, from coordinate 60,185,897 downwards.
AATGAATAATACTGAAATTTAGTTCAAAACTAATTTATCATGTAATTAATAGTAAGGATAAATAAAATTTTAAATTCATTTTAGAGGAAAATTATATCGATTATAACTAAAATAATAAAATCTAGGTTTTTGGAATCAATTTATCATTGTTATTACATATATAAACATGTAAACGTTTGAACATTTGTACTGTAAAAACATGCATTGTTATCCAATCTGTCAGTTTTATTTCAAATTAATATATTCCACTTACAAGATTTGACATTGAAAAAATGTATTAAATATATTGAATATTATAAATTTATAATTTTTAATAGTTTAAAATCATATTTTGACTGAAATAATTAGTGAAAGTCATTAAAGTTAATTTCAACGATTAAGAGTGGAATTTTCTCAATAAAAGACTAAACCAGAATATTAAGGGTAAAAATTCCATAGAAACATTTAAAAGATCTATTGGAATCCCATATTTATATCATATAATACCATTTATAGAATAATTTAAATTATTGAGGTTATATTATTAAGGGAGACATCTAATTTTTTTTTCATTTTATTTTAACAATAACGTCACTCCTCCTCCACTATAAAATGACACTCTTCCATCCCACTTATTAACACATCTAAAACCCTTTGGATAACCAAAAATAAAAAAACAACTCATATAAAACCACCCATCATAATATAAGTTTCAATTTTGGCATTAATGGATTTTTGTGTGTCCTTTTGTTAAAACCAAAAGAAGTTACCTGAAAAAGATGTCAACTTCTTCAACGATCACTTTAGTTTTATTTCATTTTACACTATATCAATTATAATTATTAAATGATTTAATAATAAATTAATTATCATAAATTAAATTATAATTTTTTTTATTAATTTTTATACTTACACTTACAAACACGTCCATCTAATGGGTAATGAATATAGCGTTATTGTGTGTGGAAAACCGCCACCTCGCGAAACAATGATTGTTCGTTATTCAATTACAACCATTCATGGTCTGAAATATTATTTGAAAATATTTATATATGATATATATGATATTTAAAATTTTCTTATGGTTCATTAATTTTTTATAAACTCTACCGTTATACTTTTTGTTTTTTGTAAATACAATAACATCGTTTCTGGACAAGTGGATTATGGCCTCCTCAAAGTGATGTGATTCATTCACACAATACATGGGACATATAATGGATGGTTTTGATAAAAATATGGTTAATATATGAAATATTTATGATAATTTAATAATTATACTCATATATATAATTTTATTATATTTCTTTTTAAATGAAAAATAATTTAAATTAGTGTTCATGTGTACGTATGACCTAACATCTCTATGATCGGTACATTTAATTTCATATATCCAAATATTATGGATTATTAGAAATATATATACTCTATATATATAATAATAAAATACCTCTTCACATTTTTAGGTGGTGAAAAAATTATCTATTTAATGGTAACAACATGTAGCATGTGAAAACAAACTTTAAAAACTAGGAAATTGACACCAAATTAGTGAAAATAAAAAAATATTATTAACAAACGGGTAATAAGGTATTATTAAAAGATTATATATGAAATTATAAATATGTATATGTTTTTATTTTATTTTAATAACTTTATTTAAACAACTATAAATGTGTTTAATGTTTGTTCACCCTTATAAGAAACAAAAGGTAAGGAATTTCTTCTCAATTAACGTTCCCCACTGAGAATTATTTATTGTTATTATACAATTCACATTAATGAGTAAGACATAGTTCTTATATGACTATTAATGTCATTATACACAGATATTTCATGTAATATTTTGTTTCATTATTAATAATCTCAATCAAGGTGTTTTACATGAAATTTACCATGTGGTAAATGTTATCATTACAATCACACTTTCTTTTGTGATTGTTAACATTGTCTTGAAAAATCACTTCAATATAATTATTTTTATATTAAATTTAATTTATCTTAAATATGCATATTATCCTTAAATATTTATTATAAGTTCATAAACTATATTCTAGTATTACTTATGGTGTTCACATTGACAATCTTTTTAACTGGTGAATTATTGAAAAATTTGTATCATTTATTCAATACAGATGCTAAATAAGAAAAATTGTTTATTGGTTGAATAGTTTATTTAACTATACGAGGAATGATTTGGGGATATGTTATATGGGTTGGTGATAGGTTAATGAAATTCCTTCGATGCATCATTAGTCTCATAAGACAAAATTAGTTGGGGAATAACCCTTCAAGTTTGTTTCCAAGCAGAATATATGACTTTCTAACCACATACTTAAACCATCTTATGAATGGTCTTGAATTTACAAGATTTTATATTCCTAATACATGAAATTAAATAATTATTCACTTCCCTTATTTATATATTGTAATTTATTCCCCATTATATTTCCACAATTACATTATCTATGGATACATTTAATTCTTAATTCATAGATTAAAGGGAATATGTTTTCATGTATTTACCTTTCTGTATTATTTATAGACTATTTTATTATTTTAATGATTATATAGAATGTATGTTTAGTTATTACGATGCCAAATTTTCCATGTTCATTTGTTAATTATTTATTAATTTTATTATTTCCATTATTGGTCCCTCAATCTCGCCGTTATTATATTAACATAAAGCATGACTCCCTAATGTGTACTGGGAAAGATATGAAAAGATATCATGGATGGAATAAAGTAATTATCCCTAAAAAGAAAAGAAATGACTTAATTAGTTTGTTCTATTATAAAATAATCATCCTATATTTATATTTTTTACCATTCATATTAAATCATTTGGTCCTTTGGGATATGAATTACATGTGTCTTATGTCAATGGCATGGTAGCATGCAATTGGATCTGGGATTGATTTTGGTCATCTTAATAAAACCACAATAGATACATTTGGATTTATTCCTAATAAGGTATCATCAATTAATAGACTTTATCTAATTTAACATTCAAATCAAAACTGAATTTAAAATAACCTTTAGTAATTAAAAACATTTCTCTACAGATATGAATGGATTTCTCCTTGGCTTTCACATCCTTGATATGAGAATTACCATTTTCAAACAATTTTTCTAAATAATTTTTCATATTTTTTACATATTTAAATTTTTATGTTCTTTCATTTTCTAGATACTAAATGAACCCAAAATAAAATATATAAAAACATCACAAAAAACATTATTATATTAATTTTTAACCTCATGATAGTGGTTTATGTCTGATTCATTATATCCATACTCTTTACTATTTGATCATATTTGTTTAAAAGGGTGATTATTGAAAGACTCTTTAGATATACATCCTATTTGATTACATTAAATAAGTATTGTCCCATAATTATTCTTAAAAACTATTCCTTTTGATCATTTTGTCTTTTATTTGTCTGTTTTTATGACTATTGGTTGTGAACTTAATGATGACACTTATAAGAATGCAATATACATTATCTGAAAGATACATCATAAAAAATTCAATATGTTTGGAACAATTTGAGGAAAATTATTCAGATTTGATTATAATTTATGTTCCCATTTTCAAGGAAGTATCAATAAGAGGGAGATCAATTATGGATATCCATTTGATCATTTATTCATTTACATCAAGATAGAAGAATGGTTATGTTTTTCATCCTATTATTCATTTATGTCTTGATATTTTCCATGTGTAACTAAATAAACTAAATGAAAGAGATATATTGATTTTTAAAAGATTGGTCGAAATATGGTTACATACACCTTGCATCATTTGAGTCATGAATGATATTCATATTTCCACTACTATATACAAGTGAGTATAATAAGAACTATATCCTAAAAATCATATCATATGGTAAATAAAATTTAGGGATATCTCTCAAAAATCTCATATTATCATCCAATATGGTTTTTAATCTGTCAAACTCTAGTATAGGAGATCTCATGAAAAGATCAAGTAATCTCGGGGCTATTTATTTAATATTTTTCCAACATGTGTAAATGTTCCCTCTCATTAATCCCATGAACATGACTTAAACTATTTCTCATATATATTGACATAATGTATCGACCTTTTTCTTTTACAATACTCTTGATGAAATCAAATTCAAATTCTTATCACATGACTTGCGCATTTTTCACCTTCTTATTTTTCTCCTTCCTCAGCATATCCATAACCAAACAAGTCTTGACCATCTATTTAAAAGAGTCACCTATTTTATCTTCTCCTAGATGTTTAATTAATTACAATATATCATTACCAGTTCTTCAAATATATTATTTATGTTTTGATTTACCAATGTTGTAGTTTACTCAGAAAGTAAATAGGGCAGAGTTGGGTTTTAATTTGTTCACCACTTTGGTATTATCCATAGAGAATGTTATAGAAAAAGTTTTGACCCACCAAATAACTAAATTCTAACTTCTCTTCAAGAGGTTTGGGGTAGGTCACTTCTTCCTAGGGTCACTCCACATACAAGTTTAGAGAAAAAAACTACTTCAGATGGATTACTCCCTCAAACAACCTCCATTTTCTCACTTCACTATAATGGAAAACATATACATTGTTTATGGGAATTTAGGTCCCTTTTCCAACCTCACATGCCTAGTTTCACAGATTACTGATGGGGTTAATTGATGTCCACTCCTATTTATTTTCAGACATAATATGTTCTTATATCAAATAGTCATTATCTTATTCCCAAAATAAATTTTATTTGCCTTCAATTAACTACACATCGTTGACCACTTACTCAACTACATTTGAAAAGTATTAATTGAGTGACAACTCATTCATTATATTCCGTATATCACCTCTCATAGAACACCTTCCACCATGATAAAATTTCTCAAAACCATCAAGAATCATTGTTATCTCGTTCTGCTAAGGTTGGTCTTATTTAATAAAACATGGAAATCATATAAATCCAAATATTTACATATCCACAAAATTATTTTTGTTGAAAAATTTACATTAACTCTTACACAATTTCATTATCTATAATTCTAAATTTAACTAAATAATTGTAAAATTATTACTCCATGCTATCATGAATTAATTATAGATTAATACACTATATAAATGCTACAACCACCCATCTATATTGGATTGGATTGTGGTATATCCCTGAGGTTCTTTATGTTCGAATCATTGAATAACTTTCCTGATTCTTCTAATATCTTCTTTAGTGATGATCCACGTGAAACTCAAAAAAAATTGAGTTGGTTTCGGCACCCCATTGTGGAATATGTACCTTAATGAAAAATACCATTTCACAAACCAATATATATGGATAGTTTCCAATTTTCCCTTTTAGCCCCATTAATACCCAAATATTCATGTATAAACCCACTGTACATTGAAAAATAACTAACATTTATTCACTATATCACAGAGGTAATCTTAAATGAATAGTTGTATTGAGTTCTCAAAAACAATATCCACTGGTGTTTTTAACTACCTCATTTCACAGACATCAACATAACCATACCACTGTGACCTCCATGGTTTGGTCTTTTATAAGTTCTCTATTTTCGGATCCTCCAATAAGAAATTCCTTTTTATTTTGTGTGCCCTTAATTGTCCTTTCTCCATGACCCCCCCCCCCACTCCATTTTTCGTTCTATCTACCTTATAGTATCTTATATATTTTCTTTTTTACATGTAGTCTACATCCTAATAACTGTATTCATGGCCACCATCATCATTCTCAATATAATAAAAAATTATATTTTTTCAACACCATTTTCAATAATTCACCATGAAAAATCTTGCTCATATTTGTTAAGATATTCTACAAACTCTCATTCACAAAAAATATAACACATAAAAATTATTGGTCTGATAATCTCCACCTTTGGATTGTTTTTTACAAATTACAATAAATTATATATCTTGATTAATCCCTCAATTACTTTTCAAATCGTTTTCCTAATAATTATCAATGAAATGAAATGTTTCATTTTCCCTCTTATGGAATATATTAAATGGGTTCAAAAAAAAGAAATTAATCTTGAATAATATCCCCTTTTAATGAATGGATATTCTTCCACTTAATATATTTGGTTCTATATTGACTGCCCATACTTCCTTATTAAATGGGCCCCTCTTTCCAATTTTTCACAAACGTTTCTCCCACTAAAAATGTAGGAATAATATTTGAGAATTATTTAATCCCTGTCCTTCTTCATAAAACGTTATCTATAATTCTATCATTATAACACCACCATTTATGACATGGTATAATTCGTCAAATAATTTCCATACCCCCCATTATTGATGGACCATAATTCTTGGGCATTTACCACAAGTTGATTAACCAACTGCTCTTCCTAAAAATTAAAAATAATTTCTAGTTGGAATTCTAAGATCAATAAATTTCCTATAATAAATTATCTATACAACATACATACATTAATAGAAAAATTGACAAGGACATCCACATATTATTTAGGTTACAAAATATCCTCAAGCCTACAGATCATGAGCTCTATTTTGGAGAAAATATCCATTGATAAAAACCTAAATGTTATTCTTATCTCTCATTATAATGATCAAATATTTATTGAATCAATGGGTTTTTCCCTTTTAAAAAAATAATGTGATATATTTCACTTTCCCATAGAATAGATAGAAAATAAACACAAAACACATTGATTTTGAGGATCATACCACTTATTAAAACTTATTCTAATTACGAAATAAATATTAATTTGAATTAAAGATAATATTCTTATAATTATTCCCAATATTCATCAATATTTTATGAGGACTAATATCCTTTTAATTTCAATCAAATCATTAGTATAAATTTATCTCTTGACACAAATTATTGACACTCTAATTTGGGGACATAACTTTTGGTTATATCACTTTTATCTCAGTAGTATTTGGAATCTATAATATCAATAAAGGTGATATAAAATTTAGAAAAAAAATATTTGGATGATAAATTCATATAATATTTTTTCCAACATGATATTATTATTTATTACATTTATAAAATTTGTCTTGTATCTCAATACAAATTTAATCATTCTATAAGACAAGCTGATTTGTGCTAGAATTCATAATGATACCTGTGATTGACTCAAATATGGATTTGGTGCCTCTTTTCAACCTATAATTCATCATTTCCATGAAAAATTTAGCACTGTAATTCTTCTCTTTATATGTAGACTTCTAGAAACCACTTAATTATGCTTTATCATATCTTCATTTAACTCCATAACATGTGATTTTCAAGCAAAATCAACATATTGATCTTATCTTCAAATTAAATATGCATCGAATTAAATGAATTAGTACCACTAAAAGAATCATGGGATATGGTTACCCTAGATTTCATGAAACTGAGGGATGAGGGTAGTCAAGATGAATCAACCCATCATCTTCAAACATTTTTATCCCTTATTTAAAATTAAAGAAAATAATGACATAACCTCTTAAACCTCATCCAATTCAACATCTCTTGTAGACATCTTCTTCAACCACTTTCCAAAGGATTTAATATGTGTTATGCCATATACACATTTATAATCAATTATTATAGCATTTATCTATTTCTTTGTCTTGGCATTTTCCATGATTATGGAATAAAATCATAGTTGATTAAATTTCCTCTTATGTTGTATTAATAGTGGATTACCATTAGATCATTTCTCCATTTTTTTTGATTTTCTTTATTAATTAAACTATTTTATTTTGGTTTTTTTGTTTGACTACATATTCATACATCTTATTCAATGTCTATAAGATCAATCACAAACTCTATATTCCTCTTTGGTTGAATATTCTTTTCATTTCCTTCAATATTTCAAACAATTGATAAAAATATAGAATTTTTTTTCCGAATTTTAATTTTTCATTCCAATAGAGTTGTTGTGAGTAAAGATATTTTTTTGTTTATGTACATACATTGATGATCATTGTTTTCAAAATTTTGATCTTTTTCCATCTTAATTGTCTTTTTATTAGATGAAAATATTTCTCTACCTTACATATGAGTGGAGTGTCACCTTATAGAAAATTCACACATCCACGCATTCATCCAATTGTAGTTCCATTCCATTTGACTAATGTTATTAATAAATTAAACATCTACAATGATAATGTAATTTCATTGTCTCATTTCATGACTAATTTACATACACTATAGGAGTTATTATATATTATTTTCTATTATTGTATTTTATACACATACTCATGATGTTCCAAATTATTCAAAAAAAGTAACATTTTAATATCACAATGATTTGTTCATCAACTCTAAAAAAAATCATTAAACACTGCTTTTCCTTTAGAATTCATATCTTGATTTATTATTTCTATTGGGGATTCCTTTGGAGGTATTTTCAATATTCCATTTGATTTGTTTATCCTCCCTTGTACTCTTATATTCTTATCATTCGTCTATTAATATTATTTCCATTTATCTTAGTGTTGATGTATAATCCATTGTAAATTGTATACTCTATTTATTTTATGATTTGAGATGAATTATTCTTGCCTTAAAGTCCTTCTCCATGGAAATTTAACACAAAATATTATTGGAAATAAAATCATTCTTTTCTCTTTGTTCCTTCAACTTTTATCCAAATATATTTTTATAGAATTCAAAACAACTTATTTTCTCCTTTTCCTTTTTTCACAAAGATGAAATATTAAATCATTCCATAATTTAACTCTAAAAGGAGTTCACATTATTACTCCTTCACTTATTGAATTAGGTTATCTTCATTTCCACTATAGGATCACATTATATATTTTTTACTTGATGTATTTTCCACCCCCCATCATATCTTCTATTCAGCACTATAATATATTCAAAAATAGTATATTATTTATCCAAAATATAATTATAATATTAAATAAAAATATAATTAATTACCTTAGTTAGAGAAATAATATTATGGAATGACTTTCCTTTTTTCCTTTTCTTCTCTCCACTTCACATAAGAAGCATTTCATCAAATTTTCATGAGTTTTTTTTAAATAAATATTTTTACGAATAAATTCTCTATAGATATCTTATTTCAATTATATATTTAAATAATTATTAATAAAAGGATTAATTTCAGTATTATAATGATCCCTATCTACGATTAGTCTATGTTGGATCAACAGAACAATCCCTTTCAATAAATATTCCCATTAAACTCAAAGATAATCCTTCATGTATTCAAAAACTAAATTTCCCACCTTTTTAATTATGTTCTAATAATATATATGTGATTTTTTTTGGATCCATATGTGAAAGAAGATCAATCAATTTAGATCATGTTATATTTAAAATAAAATAATAATAAACCTATGTTATGATATAAATTTTAGGCCCCAACAGTATGAACCCGAACCATATTTTCAGGTGTGTTTTTCTTTTTCTGATTGTTTATGGGAAAATGTGGAAATTATATAAATTATATAAGTACATGGCATATACTTCTTTAGTACAGGCTGTGTATATCCTTGTCGCAGCAGGCCATGTATTGGCCGTGTGGTAGCCACACACATGGCTATGAGGGAGTGACTTGGAGGACGCCTAATGAAGATAATGGAAATAAAAAGTACACACTATGTACTCCAAAATTACATGTCATGTATTTTGTTTTTTTATTAAAAGCATCGGGGTCATGTCTGATAGATATAACACACATCTTCTAGGTCTTGTTCATCCATGAGACTTCATACGGCCATGAATCTTTGACGAGCACCCAAGGCCTCCGTCCGTCCTACGATTCGAACACAGTGGGTTGCATTAGAATCTCATCGGTGAGTTCCCTCTTCTGTTGGATCCTCATTTCATTATTTCTCTACTTTTCTAAGTTATAGTGGGTTTATTTTTTTAGACGTTTTCTTAGATCTATGACATTCTATGGATATTCAATCTTTGAGGTTCACATATAGTGAACTCATAACCCCACGGTATGTGGTTTGTGCATTTATGTTTGATGTCTTTGAGTATTATGAGCAAATTACACCAATACTCATGAACGAGGTATTGAGTGATTACTATTTTACCCCTATTTTTTTATTTCCATGATTGTATTCCATTGTAGAGATAATTTGGATATGAATAGGGATGATTTCTATGCTTTGGATTTATTGCCCATGCATGTTCTGTTTATGATTGTTTGGTCCTATTTAGCCAGTTTGGCTACCGTGTCTGTTTTCCATGCCTATTACTGTAGGTTGGAGAGTTTGTTTTCTGAAATACTTCATATTCTATAGACTGTTATCCAATTAGTTCTATAGGTTTAATTTTTCCATATTACACTGATATTATAGTTGACCAACATAGGGCTGTGAGAATCTGGTGTAGTAGACTATAAGGGGAATTGACCAGGTGAGCTTCCTCAGAGAGTCTTTGAGAACTTTTGGATATCAGGGGGATTGAAAGAGTGAGCACTCGTAGAGAGCCTAGAACCTCCTGGGTCTATAAGTGGAATTGGCCAAATGGGCTTCCATAAAGAGTCCGTGATTTATTTAGACTATAAATAGATTTACCAAGAGAGCTTCCTCAGAGAGTCTTTGATTTTAATCCTATGATGTTTAGACTATATGGGGAACTAACAGTAACTGCTTTCTCAGAGAGTCTATAAAAGACCTGGGCTATAATGTTAATTGACCGAGTGAGATTTCTTAGAATGTCCTTGACCATGGGGTTATAAGAGGAATTGAACGTGTGAGCTACTCAGAGAGTTCATAACATCCATAGACTATAAGAGGAATTGACTGTGAGCGCTTTTTCCGAGAGACTTATTATATTCATATACATAACCAGAGGGGTTAGATCTAGTGTGATTCCAAGTGTTTTGCTTGTAGTTTTTAGGTAGGACTAGAGGGGATGGTTGTGAGTACTTCCCAGAGGGTTAATTGTTCGTGGTCTAGCTGTTTGTTTAACTATTTCTTTAATTGAAAAATTTGATTGTTTAATGCTTCATACTTTCCACTATTAGATGGATCATATTTACTTCTTGGGTCATGTTATCTCAGAGGTAGGAGTATCTGTAGACCCAAAGAAAGTGAGAGGTGTGTTTTCATGGGAGCAGACGAAAAATGTCTTTAAGGTGTGGATTTTTCTAGGGCTGTTTGGATACTACAGGCATTTCATACAAGAATTTTCACGCTTAGCAGCACCGATGATAGGTCTGACAAAGATGGGGGCAATTTTCTTATTGTCAAAATCTTGTGTGTCATCCTTTCAAGAGATAAAATGGGGTTTTAGTTCAACACCGATAATAGTCTAGGTAGATCCCAGAAATAGATATAATTTTTCCTGGGATGCATCATGTATCAGGCTGGGAGTTGTGCTTATGCACGGAGATAGAGTGGTTGAGTACGGGTCTCAGCAATTGAAGAAACATGATATAAATTACCGAACACACGATCTGGTGTTGGATGTTTTTGTTCATGCCATGCGCTGTTGGAGACATTATCTTATTGAAGAGAATATTGTGGTTTTCATCTACCAAAAAAGTCTCATGTACATCATCATTCGACGTGATCTGATTTTGAGACAGCGTGGGTGGGTTGTGTACCTATAGTCTTTTGACTTTGAGCTTGCCTATACTCCTGGGAAAGGCAATGCAGTAGCTGATGTATTGAGCAAGAGGACTCATATACAGGCAGTTCATGAGGCCAACAGTGAGTGAGAGCTTATGGATCTATTCTCTAAGATGCATTTGGAGGTGCACGACATTCAGGGGTAGAAATACCTTCTTATGTAGTTGATACCTCTACTCTTCTGGATCGAGTTCGAATGAGGTAGATATCAGATTCTGAAGGCCTAGTCCTAAGGGAAAGCATGACAGGAGAGGACCGTATTCCTGGATGGACTATAGGTGAGGATGAGATCTTGTGTTTCATATGGTGCGTATCGGTGCTAGAAGATATACACAGGGAGCTGATGGGGATTTTCATTCCTCAGTCTGGGCAGTTCAACCTGGTGTCACCAAGATGTATCATGATCTACACTGTCAATATTGGTGTCCGGTTATGAAGAGGGACATTGTTGGTTTCTTCATAAGGTGTTCCACATGTCCGTAGGCGATGGAAGAGCATCAACAACCATTTGGGATATTTCAGTAATGACCCATTCTTATGATGAAGTTGAATGAAATTACGATGGACTTACTGACCGGTTTGCTGAGGTTGCCTTGAGAAAATTCCGCAGTTCGGGTTTTCATTTACAGACTCATGAAGGATTCCCAATTATTTTGGATCCATGAGTCCTTAAGTGTTGATTAGCTGTAATGGTTTGACATCCGTGAGATTTAAAATATTCATAGAGTTCTATACTCTATTGTTTAAGACAGGGATGCGTGTTTTACTTCTCAAGTATGGAAGGGCCTTCTGAAGGCTTTGGGTACACTGGTACTTTTGAGTAAAACATACCACCCCCAGATAGATGGCCAGTCTGATCGTACGATTCAGGTGCTTGAGGACATTCTCTAAGCATGCATTCTATATTTTGGAGGTTCTTGGGATAATCACATACCTTTGTGGAGTTAGCCTAAATAATAGTGTTCAAGTAACTATTCAGATGGCCCCTTATGAGGCTTTGTATAGTAGGACATACTGATCATCCTTATGTTGGTTAGAGGCAGGAGAGGTAGCTTTATTGGGACCACATCTTGTTCAAAAGACCACAAAGCATATAGAGTTGAATTGAAATAAGATGGATACTGCACAGTCTCGACAGAAGTCATATGATGATCAACAGAGACACCCTATGGGGTTCAAGGTTGGGATTGGGTTTTCCTGCTTGTTACACCGAGGTTGGGGCACAATAGTACTAGGAGAGAGGGAAATATTTCACCAAGGTACGTCAGTCCGCTTGCGGTGTTAGAGAGAGTTGGGATAATTGCCTACCAGTTGCAGTTACCTCAGAGGTACCAAGCTATGCACGACGTCTTCCATGTTTCATAGCATCAGCATTAATTTTCAGACCCGTCTCATGTCTTGTAACAAGATGAGGTTAAGCTCAATGTGGATGTGTCGCTTGAAGAGAATCCAATATGGATTGTGGAATGAAGTACAAAGGTTCTTCATGGCCAGTCTGTTCCTCTAGTACGAGTGTTGTGGCAGAAAGAGCGGGTGCATGACAAGACATGGGAGAGGGAGGTTGATGTACGAGAACAATGTCCAAAACTGTACAGAGTTTCTTCTTCAACTCCATGCTTGTGATATTCGTGGATGAATTTCTTTATGGTAGGACGTTTTTAAGAACCCAGACCGTCTTTTCAGGTATGTTTTTCCTTTTCTAGTAGTTTTTAGGAAGAAGAGGAAATTTTGAAAATTTTCTAAGTACACACCATGTACATTATGAGTAAGTGTCCTGTAATTCTTTACTGCAGTTGGCCATGTGCCATCCATGTATTTTCCACACACACATCCATGTGGGAGTGACTAGAAGTCCGCCTAATGCAGAGTACAGAAACAGAAACTACACCATGTGTACTCTAAAAGTACACACCATGTATTTTGTTTTTTTATTAAATGCATTGGGGTCGCGTCTGACGAAAATAATGCACATCTTCTAGGTTTTTTTCATCCATGAGAGTTCATATGACAGTGAATCTTTGACAACCCTTGAGCCTCCTTTCATACTCTGATTTAAACACCGTCAGTTGCATTGGAATCACATCGGTGAGTTCTCTCTTCTGCCGGAACATCATTTCATGATTTCTGTTCTTTTCAATGTTATCATGTGTTGAACGTTTGAGATGTTTTCATAAATCTATGGAGTTATAATAATATTTAATCTTCAATGTTCACATAGATAAATCACCTAACCCCGAGATAGGTGGTTTGTGCCTTTCTGTTTGAAGTTTATGATTATTATCTACAAATTCCACCAATACCAATGAATGGTGTATTGTGTGTTTACCATTTTAACCATGATGTTTTCCTGCCATGCAAGTATACATGTGTAAGGTTACTTTGGATATTAATAGGTTTGATTTCTATTCTTTGGATGTATTTCCCTTCCGTGTTCTTTTTAAGACCATTTGGTCCTGTTTAGCCAGTTTGACTGTCATGTCTGTTTTACATGCATATTACTATAGGATGGGGAGTTTGTATTATCAAATTCTTGGTATGTTGTAGACTGTAATCCTAGTTGTTTTTTAGGTTTACTTTTTCCATATTACACTTTTATTCTCATTGACCTACAGAAGGTCGTGATAACCCGGTGTAGTAGATTATAAGGGGAATTGACCGAGTGAACTTCCTCAGAGAGTCTTTGAGAACTTTTGGCTATAAGGGGGATTGACCGAGTGAGAATCCTCAAAGATCCTATAACCACTTGGGGATATATGTGGAATTTACTGAGTTAGATTCACTTGAGTGTCCTTTATTTCTTTAGACTATAAGGGGATCAACCGAGTGAGCTTCCTAAGAGACTCTTTGATTTTAATCCTGATCTGTTTAGACTATAAGCAGAATTTATGATTAGTGCTTCCTCATAGAGTCTATGAACAACTTGGGCTATAAGGGTAATTGACCGAGTGAGCTTCTTTAGATAGTTCTTGACCGTGGGGCTATAAGTGGAATAGTCCGTGTGAGCTTCCTCAGAGAGGTCCCGACTACCCTAGACTATAAGTGGAATTGACAGTGAGTGCTTCCTCAAAGAGTATTATTTTATTCATATACAGAACCAGAGGGGTTAAATCATGTGTGTTACCCAGAGGGTTGCTTTTACATTTTAGGAAGGACTAGAGTGGATAGCTATGAGTTCTTCCTTGATTGTTACCTATTTGAGGATTAGTTGTTTGTTTCACTTTTTCTTGATTTGAAACTGTGGATTTTTTACTACTTTGTGATTTCATGTTTACTACATTCTGTACATTTACCTGCCATATATTCGTTGTCTATTATGCACAGATCTTATGGTGGTTTCCAACATGGTTTTAATATCACACCCCTTTTGGGACATGCTTTTGGGCCCAAACAGATTATATTGTTACAGTTATAGATAAGTGAATGCACACTTCTACTTCAGGTACTTGTGTTTCGTGGAGCTAGGGATTAGGGGACCAAGCTATGAATTGTAATGCTGAGGAGTTGTTTATCTTAATTTTTTTACTTTGGTTTAGCACTATTTGTATTTCCAGCACTGTGACTTGTTTGGATTCTTTCATGGACATATATATCAAGCATCCTTCCATATATATATATATATCTACTCCAGTTGTTTATTATTCTCGTATTACATTGTTTAATATTGTTGGATATTTACTACTTTATCTATTGTATGTATTGTTTACTTCTACTGTGCACTCTACCAGTGAGGGCATTGTTTCCCACTGTCACACCCAAGGCCATCACTACTAGTCGGCAACTTCTAACATTTAGGGAAATGTGCATAAGTCCATGTGACCAACCTGGTACGGTGTTCTTCTTGGTGGCTTCATGAACCGGGACGTTACAAAGTGGTATTAGAGGATTTCTTTTCTCTTGACATACTATTTGGATCCTTATCTAGAGATAGTATGGAATATGTACTTAGTAAT
Source organism: Viscum album (assembly GCA_963277665.1). Classification (NCBI taxonomy): domain Eukaryota; kingdom Viridiplantae; phylum Streptophyta; class Magnoliopsida; order Santalales; family Viscaceae; genus Viscum; species Viscum album. The sequence continues at coordinate 60,170,366 of OY728165.1, read as the reverse complement.
AATCTATGCTTGAGATTAGACAACCCATGTACAGGTAAAATCCAATCTACCTTGTTAATTGAAATTCTTCTGGTTTTGCAATTATTACAGTTAATATTATTTCAGCCTGGCTAATTCACGTGATTTGCATTATTGATGCTGATATTTTTATGGTTTTATTTCTTTTGAAACACAATGATATGAGGTTATTAAATCTCACAAATCATGTAGGAACTTGATAGAAATCACATTCCATGCATTTTTACCATGCCATCTAGGATGCATTAGTTGGTGAATGTTATTGTGAAAGGTGATGTATAAAATATGAATGTTTTTGTGATAGTTTCCTTGATTGTAATACCTTCTGTTTGATAGGGTATTGTTTGTTTAGAGGATTTCATTAATGAAATCCATACTTTGGTTCGTGAGGAGTTATGGGCCCTCAAGGGCTGGAATTTGGTCGATCTTTTCATTTTTTCCATGTTATAATGTCTAAAAGATTCCCAAAATGGATTTTCTTAGAGAATGGGCCCTCACATATTTGAATTTGACACTTTCAATGCTTGTTTCAGTGTATTCTGGGTTCTAGAGTAGTTTCTGAGGCATACTATCTAGAAAAACCCAGAATACACATTGTTTAATGTTAAATACATGTTGTGTGTTCTTCTATATGGAGAGAAACTTTTTTTATTTAGAAAATTCCGTGTGCTTTATGTACACATCATGTAGTCTCTAACCGTGTCATAGGCCATATGGGCAGAGACATAGGATGGGGAAAACATGGAGTGAACACGCCATGTATCTTCCACACACGTGGTGTAGTGTCTACCATGTGCCCACCCGTGTCTCTAACAACACATGTTGGTCGATTCATGTTGAATACATGTTCTATTCTATCTAGAAACGCCATGTAGCCGGACCTAGGCACTCGGCCGGGTCATGAAAAAGATAGGATGGTGTTACCCTTTCATGTATACACCATGTCTTCCTTGACCATGCCGTGTAGTCTATCCTAGGTACCTCGTTGTGTCACGAACAACATGGGTCGGTGTTATCCCTTCTCATACATGCCATGTATTTCTGGAAAATGTCATGTAGTTTGAGCCTTGTGTTTGGTCGTGTCACTAACAACATGGGCCAGGTGAAATTTGTCTAGTACACACCGTGTACAAATTGTACACGCAATGTAGTCTTTCCTTAGGAGAGCTGTGTGGCTTAACCGTGTATACGGAATTATGAATGGGAAGATGATTCAATTACACGCTGTGTGTTATGACAATACAACATATGTATGGGGTGTTTCCGAACTTGTTTTGGCAGGAGTACACAACCATGTAAATAACTTCAGGGAACATGTCGTGTAAGAAATATACACACTTTGTAGTCATGTCTTTGTAAAAAATGAGTGATTTCTTTCTTGTGTCCCTTTGTTACACTCATTGTTTTCAGTCCTTAATATTCTTGATCAAAGGTCTGCGCTTGAACATGCAGATTCATGCCACCGCGACATCCTTCGGTTGTGTGCCAGTTTCCATATGGTGATCAGACACCAGACATGGCCGATCAGGGACTACCTGCAGATCCCCCCATTGTACCTGCCTTGGAACCAGCCATTGTACCTGACATTGGTGTTGATGCACAGTTTAGGGATGACTTTTTGTGGATGATGCAGACCTTTCCGAGAGCACCACCTCATGCCCCGTCGATGGCTGATCTGACGGAGGTCTTCCAGCAGCAGCATCCTCCAACAATCTCAGGGGATGGAGGACCTTAGTCTATAGAATTGTGGATAGAGGCAACACTGATGATTTTCGAGCATCGTGAGACACCTTCAGAGTAGAGGGTGAATCTTGCTACCTACATGCTCCAAATGTCCACCAAGAGGTGGTGGTATATGATCTCAGAGGTGGGCCACCATCATAATATGTCTTGGGATGATTTTCGACGCATCTTCTTTAATTACATCTATCCAGACACCTTGAGGGTTGATCGTGCCTAAGTGTTCATGAGTCTAGAGAAAAGTACCCTTACTTTTATGGATTATTCCTCTCACTTCATAGATCTGCAGTGTTTCTCCCCTATTATAGGTGGTGAAGAGTTGTTCCTTGCACGGATGTTCGAGGATGGTCTGATGCATGACATCCAATCTCAGGTGAACATATTCAGGTTGACTTCGATATCTTCTATCATCAAACATGTTCTGATCACAGAGTTAAATCTGAGAGATTATGGAGCTGTGATCGAGGGTGGTTCGGTATCCAGAGTTAGTGCTCCACCAGCTGATAGCAGTATATGTCGTATAGAGGCTACACGAGGAGATCTAGGTAGGAGGGATGTATATTCTGGTAACCTGGTGGTGTGAAAACATTGTGGGAGAAGCGGGTATATGAAGCCATGATTCCCGAGAGACCCTATGGAGTGTCGATCAAGTGGAATGATGGGTCACCTTTAGATCTTTTTTCCGTTCTTCTCACCAGTAGCTGGTGGAAGGGGCACTTCTATGACTCCTCGTTCAAGAGAACCACCACCAGTTTCTCACCAATCGAGGAATTGGAGTTATTCCGGCCGTCCAAGCCGAGGTGGCGGTCGTGGTCATGGTAGTAAGTCTCCAGGTTTTCAGCAACATTGGGGTGGATCAAATAAGAGTGGTCATGCAGGGTCACAGGGTTACGGTACATTCCATACTTTTGTAGTGGAGCAATCCTAACAGGAGAAGAATCCCATACCTTCTACCATATGAGGTATGATCTTAATAGCCTCAATTTTAGCTTCTGCACTTTTTGATGCAAGGGATTCCCATAACATTAAATTTGTTGCTATTGTGTATAGACATAGCTCTGTATCTTTTATTCTAGTGATATCTCAATGCTAGAAACTTTGTTGGGGACTAGAATGGCTAGTGTTTGTCAGTGTAGAGAGTTCCCTCTATAGGTTGGTTGATGTTACTTTCTGTGTACCTTTATTTCCTAGAGAAGATAGGATATGATGTCATTCTCGGGATGGAATGGTTAGTTTCATTCCGGTAATTTTTCAACTATTATCACCATAGTGTATGATTAATATTACGAGAGGGTGCATCTTTTATTCAGAGGGGAAATGGGATGTACAGGAGAGCAGAGAAGGTCTAGAGCATCAGGGGTTGGGAGGAGTTACATCCCATATTTCTAGTCTATATCTGGATGGAAAGGGGAATTAATAGTTATAATTTCATCTAGTGGTGTATCTTTCAGAGATGTCTTTCCCAGGGACTTTTAAGGTTTTCTTCTAGATCTTGAGGTAGATGTCTCGATTGAGATTGTGAAAGGAGCGGCAGCAGTGTACATTCCTCATTATAGGATGACTACACCTAATTTGTAGGATCTCAAGAAGTAGTTGGAGGAGTTACTGGAAAAGGGTTTCATCCAACATAGTACTCCTCCTTGGGGTTCTACCGTCCTAATTGCGAATAAGTTAGACGACACCCTAAGGCTTTACGTGGACTATATGATGTTGAACCAGTTTATGGCCAAGAATTTATATCCATTTCCTAGGACTGATGATCTCTTTGATCAGCTTCGAGGAGGCCGGGTCTTCTTGATGATTGACTTGAGGTCTGGTTATCATCAGTTGTGCATTAGACCATCAGATATATCTCTTACAGCCATCAAGAGAAGGAATGGTCTATACGAGCATTTGGATATGTCGTTCGGTCTCATGAACTCACTTGCAATTTTCATGGCACCGATGAAATGAGTGTTCCATCCATACTTGGATTCCATCGTTGTGGTCTTCATGGACGATATCTTGTTGTAATCTCTCACTTGACATTACCATGCTACCCATCTTGATATCGTTTTGAGACATCGCTGGTGGGTTGAGTGCCTACAGTCATATGAATTTGATCTTTTCTTCTACACCTGGGAAAGGCAACACATTGGCTGATGCATTGAGCAGGAGGACTCAGATACATGCAGTTCAAGAAGACATTAGTGATTGGAAGCATATGTCTCTATTATCTAATATGAATATGTAGGTAAAATACGGCCAGGGGAATATTTTTCTTTTTCTGTAGCTATCACATCTACTCTTCTCGATCGAGTTTGAATGAGGTAGCTATCAGCTTCTGAAGTCCTAGTCCTAAGGGAAAGCATGTTAGGAGAGGACCTTATTCCTGGATGGACCATAAGAGAGGATGAGATCTTGTGTTTCTAGGGATGCGTATGGGTGCCAGAAGATATATGTGAGGAGCTGATGTGGGATTTTCATTCCTCAATTTGGGTAGTTCATCCAGGCATCACCAAGATGTATCATGATCTATACCATCAGTATTGATGGCCATGAATGAAGAGGGACGTTGCTGGTTTCTTCATGTATAGTTTCACTTGTCTACAGGTGAAGGCGATGCATCCGTGACAAGCAGGGTTTTTGATGAAATTTCCCATTCTTGAGTGGAAGTGTAATGATGTCATGATGGACTTTGTGACTGGTTTTCCAAGGTCACTCGGAGGGAATGATGTAGTTTTGGGATGTCATTGACAGAATCACGAATGTTTCCCAATTCTTTCCAATCAAGGAGACCTTCTGTGTCGATGAGATGGGATAGTTTTACAACTATGAGATTATACGTATTCATGGAGTTACACACTCCATTGTTTTAGACAGGGATGTATTTTTTACTTCTCTTGTCTGTAAGGGGCTTCAGAAGGCTTTGTGTACACATGTACTTTCGAGTACATCTTACCACCCCCAGAAGGATGGCCAGTCCGAGCGAACGATTATAGTGCTTCAAGACTTGCTCCGAGCATGAATTTTTTATTTTGGAGGTCCTTGGGAGAATTATATATATCTAGTGGTGTTTTCCTACAACAATAGTTTTTAAGAAACTACTCAGTTTGAACATTATGAGGCTTTGTACGGTAGGCCATGCTGATAACCCTTATGTTGGCTGGAGGTAGGATAGGTAGATTTGATGGGACATCGTCTTGTTTAGGAGACCACATAGTAGATAGAGTTTATTTAGAAGAGGATGGCTACTACACAATCTCGACAGAAGTCTTATGCTGATCAACGGAGACAACCTCTGGAGTTAGAGGTTGGGGATCATGTTTTCGTGTGTGTCACACCGAGGTTGGGTAACAAGAGGATTAGGAGACAGGGTAAGCTTTCAGTGAGGTACATTTGGCCTCTTGTGAAGTTTGAGAATGTTGGGCCGATTTCCTACCGGTGCCAGTTACCTCAGTGGTACCGAGTTATGCATGACATCTTCCACGTTTTTCATCTTCGACATTACTTTTTAGACTCGTCTAATGTCTTTCAACCTGAGGAGGTAGAGCTCGAAGTGGGTGCGTCATTCAAAGAGCATCTTATCCGGATTGGGGATCATAGTACAAATGTGCTCCACAACCGGTCTGTTCCTATGGTACGATTTTTGTGGTGGCACGGTCGGGTGCACGACGAGACTTTAGAAAGAGAGGGCGATATACAAGCATAGTGTCCAGAACTGTTCAGGGTTTCTTCTGCTACACACCACTAGGGAAATTCAGGGACAAATTTATTTAAGGGGGTAGTTTGTAAGAACCCAGAACCTTTATTCATGTATTTTTTTCCTTTTCTAGTTGTTTTTGGGAAAAATTGGAAAATCTAGAAATTTTCCAAGTACACACCAGGTACTTTATGTGTACACGCAGTGTACTTCCATGCCGCAGCAGGCCGTGTTCCTGCCATGTAGTATCCAAACACATGGCTGTGGGGGAGTGACTTTGAGGCTGCCTAATGCGGAGTACGGAACTAGCAAGTACAATCCGTGGACTCCAAAATTACATGCCATGTATTATGTTTTTTTAATTTAACACATCGGGGTCCTTTCTAACAGATAGAACACGCATCTTCTAGATCTCCTTTGTCCGTGAGAGTTTGTACAACCACGAATCTTCGATGAGCCCTCAAACCAACATCTGTCCTCCGATTTGAACACTGTCGGTTGCGTTGGATGCACATCGTTGAGTTCTCTCTTCTACTAGAGCATTGTTTCATGATTTCTCTTCTTTTCCAAGTTATCATGGGATGAATGTTTTAGACGTTTTCTCAGATATATGGCGTTTTAATGAGATTCAAGCTTGGAGGTTCACATATAGCGATCTCCTAACCCTGATATAGGGTGTTTGTGCCTTTCCATTCTTTGTCTTTGAGTATTATGTGCCAATTCCCCCAATAACATTGAACGGGGTATTGCGTGTTTACCGTTTTACCTCTATTGTTTGTCTTCCATGATTGTATGGTTGTTTAGAGGTAATTTGGATATGAATAGGGATGATTTCTATGATTTGAACGTATTACCCTTGCATGTTCTTTTTACAACCATTTGTTCATGTTTATCAAGTTCGGTTGTCGTGTCTCTTTTACATGCCTATTACTATAGGATGGAGAGTTTTTATTATGACATGTTTTATATAATGTAGACTATTAGCCAAGTAGTTCTGCTGGTTTAATTTGGCAATATTACACTGCTATGCTCGTTTACCTACACAGGGCCGTGAGAACATGGTGTAGTATACTATAAGGAGAATTAACCAGGTGATCATCCTCAGAGTGTCTTTGAGAAAATTCTGCAATAAGGAGGATTGGGCGATTGAGCATCCTCAGAGATCCTAGTACCACTTGGGGATATAAGGTTAATTGACAGTGTGAGATTCCTCAGAGAGTCCTTGATTGCATTATACTATAAGGGGAATGACCGAGTGAGATTCCTATGAGAGTCTTTTATTTTTTTCTTGAGATGTTTAGACTATAAGATGAATTGACAATGAGTGTTTCTCAGAGAGTCTATAAATGACCTAGGATATAAGGGGAATTGACCGAGGGAGCATCCTCAGAGAGTCCTTGAACTAGGGGATATAAGAGGAATTGACTATGTGAGCTTTCTCAGAGAGTTTCTGACTACCCTAGACTATTAGGGGAATTGACAGTGAGGGCTTCCTTATAGGATCTTATTATATTCATATAAAGAACTAGAGTTGTTATAACGAGTGTTATATCAATAAGGTTTCATGTACTTTATAGGTTGGACAAGAGGGGATGGTTGTGTGTACTTCCCTAAGGGTTAGTTGTTTGAGGTTTAGTTGTTTGATTCTCTGTTGCATGATTTTAAACTGTGGATTGATTATTGATTATTAATTTTCATGATTACTGCTTTCTGTATTTTTACCTACAATATATTCACTGAATTTTAGGCACAGATCATCAGGGGGTTTCCTGCTAAGATTTAGTCTCACACCCAGTTGGGTCATGCTTTTGGTCCCAAACAGATTATATTGTTGTAGGTATAGATAAGGTCAAGTGCCCTTCTACATCAGGTACTTGAGTGGTGGGGAGCTGGGGAGCATGGGACCAAGCTATGCCATGCGATTCTGAAGAGCTGTTTATCATTATTTTTGTACATTGGTTTAGCACTACTTGTATTTCCAGCATTGTGACTTGTTTGACAACTTTCCTAGACCTATGTATCATGCTTAATTTCACACACACATATATATATGTGCAGTAGTAGTTTATTATTCCAATATTACACTATTTACTGTTTTTGGGTATTTACTACTTTTTCTATTGTATGTATTTTGTACTTCTATTACACCATCTGGGTTGTAGAGTGAGATATACCCTGAGAGGGGGTTAAATCACATTATATATTCCTTATCAAATTAGAATACTTTTTATTAACCTATCACTACATTAAAAATTAATGGCATATTAAATAAGTGGGTTAAGTGTATTATCTTCTTATATAAATTGATTTGATTATTAATTATCATGAAAAACATTTACATTATATTCTTTATTCTATTATACACACATTTTGTGTAATTGAAGAATTTAAATACTATATAGTTGGTTTTTACATGGCTCTCAATTATTGGATAGTACCAGCATTTTTTGATGGATATTATGTTGATTCACATAATCATAAAAATATAAATAATCTTCAATTAGGATTTGGATAGGTCACTCCACATATAGGTTTACATATATCACAATATTTCTCCAGGGTTTCCACATTAAACTTCTTCTCTTCACTCACCACACACGAAAGCACCACCAATACATAGTTTATAAACATGTTGGTACTTTTAGTATCATTACGTTTATGGTTTCACCTATTATAGAGGGGTATTTTTATTTTTACTATATAGTAATCACAAATATGATGTTATCCACTATGGAACTGCATTCTTATTCATTCCAAAACAAGTCAAAAATTAATCATCTTCACTAAATTGTATAAATAATTCTTCACTTCCTTTTTTAAGGACATCAATGAGTAAAATTTCCCTTTCATTATTATTTTATTATTTTATAATAAAATACCTTTTGTAGAGATATGGATGTTAAATATTTTCTGGTCACTATGTTCTCTCATTCTATAGGTTTCTATCTTCTTTTTTAAAATATGGACATCGTTTAAATTGAAATTACTTCGTATGAACTTTTTTGAAGATCCTAAAAAGTCACTCAAAACTCCTTGATTATTCTATTAACATGAAGTCAAAAATGAATACATTGAAGTCAACGTACACCTCATTTAAAACATGAATTATTTATTAATTAATCTAGTAGATAAATATTTCATCCAGCCTTTAATATTGTCTTGGATCACTGTCTAAATTAGAGGTACATGATGTATAAACTAATAAACAAGTACTCCTTTATTTGGTCACTCATTTCATGATTTGTATAATATCTATCCAAAACACTAAAAAACATTGTTCTAGACACTAAATCATGACCTGTGTATCTCTAATAAAATTCCCATCAACTCATATATAGTCATGGAATATGGTTTATTTTTCCTTCTATATTTTTAATAGTATACTCTCCATGCATTAGTCCACCATGTCCTTCCAAATGTACAATGTTTCTTCACTATGGTATGGAGGTCCTTGTAATAATCTAGTTTAATTAATTTCTCTGTGGCATTATCCACATCTATTTTGTTATTACTAGTTTCCCATATTTGTAATAAAATAGTAATATGGAATCCCCCATTGTGTGGTCCTTTCTATCTTAAATACTTTAGGAATCTCCAATATGATTCAGCATGTTGTATGTGGTGGAATGAACCTTCCTTTATCTAATATGACAGCATAAAATTATTGGTACCAATTATGACCACAAATATACCATATATAACTCCTTTACTCTTTTTTATTTACTATAGATATCAATATTTTTGTTCATCGACTAGATATTCAGAAAATCCATTGAGAGTCCCCAGACCTGCACTCCTAAGGATAAGTCTAAATAAATTGTATTTAGAAAAAATATTGATTCTAAGTGAGATGATCCTATATATAGTTTACAAAATTAATATTTTTAAATAGTAAATCTCAAAAATAATCACACAATCCCATGAATGGAAGGTTTATAATTATTTAGGATCCACTACATGAGCAGCTTATTTTATGATACATGTAAAAATTTATTCATTTTCAAATAACACTAGATCTACCACTAAACATATCCTAGGTTATACACTTATTTAAATCATGGGGAAGTATAACATAAGAAATATGTGATCTTGAACACTTAGTAAGTTAAAATAACTCATTAATAAGTAATAATTGTTTTTCTCCTAATTAAGAGAGGAATAAAAATATGGTGGAAAATATCTTATTCGACGAACATGGGACATATGCATTTTATACAAGGAATGATTGAATACAATATAAAGTACAATGTGAAATCATATTCCATGGAATAATATTGAAATATCAATTGAAAATAATCATGAAACATAATGTATAAAAAAGTCACATGCATAAGCCCATGAAATCATTATGTTGGGAGAAACCCCAATCATTCTCTCCCTTCAAATTATGAACAAATCCATGTCTTTACACCCATTTTCCATATAAAAAAATCCATGTTTATACACATTTAATATTTATAGGAATATCCAAGAATTTATGTGGATCATTATATCATTTGTAATAATAAATTTATCAACTGCATTAGAGGGATTTAATAGACCCAAACTATCTCAGAGATTTATTGGACCGAAAATGCCTTTGAGATTTATCGAAGTCAATATGTATCTTGGTTTTATCTTACCCAATACTTCTTGTGGATTTAGATGACCCAAATCCTCTAATGGATTTACCAAACCCAAAAAATCTATAGAATTTATCAATTGCAAACCTTCTCGGGTCTTTATTAGAGAGAGACCTTCCCTTGAATTTATCTGGCCTAAATCACCTCATATATTCATTTGTTCCAAACTACATCATAGCTTAATCATACATAAAACATATCATAATGATATTATATACAAATGTGTTATACATTAAAATAAATCTAATATCATAAAATGAATAAATCATGTATGTCAAATGGGTTTCATATCATTTTCCAATGAAATATCTAAACAAGATATCCAAAGAAGATTAGTGGTCACCAAAAATTAAATCACCAAAAAGAATATTTTTATATATGAATTTATAAGATGATGCATAAAAACTATATATTAGATATAACTTTTTGGGATAAAGAGGAAAATGGTAGAAAAATTATTATAAGATAAACCTATTTTAAAAACTAGATTAAATATCCCATTTAAAAATTCCTGAAAACTCCTTTAAAAATATATCTAAAATGGAAAACAAGGGGAATGATAAAAAAGCATAAAATTTTCCCTTTAAATACTAAATAATTTTAGAAAAACAATATATAAATAAGTTCAAAAAGTAAATTGACAATACATAAAAACCCATAATAATTACTTCTTAAAAAATATACCATTATAATTTATTTTTCAAATCAGTAATTAAATTTCTAATAAAAAATTAAATTTTTTAAAAAATTGTATTTTAAATTCAAAATCATCAAATGTTATAAGAACCTGGATAAACATATCAAACAATTGATGTAATTTTCATAATGATTAATATCCATTTAATGGGAGAAACCAAAATTTAGTTTCTTGAAAAAAAATTACCATAATCATAAAATAAAATGATATAGTCCCCATTAAAACTATGTTTTCCCTAGTGATTTATAGACTGTACAATGAAATAAAATATTAGGGTTGAAGAAACAAATCATGGAATAAATATGCTAATGAAAAATCATTATATCTTAATGAAGGGAGTTTAGTTAACAAAAACCACTAAAACATTGGTATCCTTTGATTTCAAATAAATTAAAATAAATAACATTATATTTATATTAAATACCCATGAAATTAATTAATCTGGTAGAATAAATATATTATTAATAAAGCATATTTAATTAATAATATCATGGTTCATAATAATAAATATGTCCCAAAAAGTTAAATTTGAGACAAAGAGAACCTTACCTTGTATTCATTCTTCCTCAAAAACACGCTAACCTCCTATGTAGTAAAAATAACTATCATAATCATTATTTCTAAAATCATGTTCATATCAATGAAAATTTATAAATTTATTTTGTAATTATGCAATAATGTTTTATAATTTATTTATTACTTATTTTCAATATCGGATGTGAGTAATTTGGATAGTTTAGAACTAGTTTCATAATAGTGGTTTCATTATTTTTTATTCTCCCAAATATAATCCTTTAAAAATTATTCTTGCTATGATACACATAATTTTTTTCCCATATCTACATTTCATTTTGGGAAATACATAGATATGGTTAATTAAAAAATAAGATGTGATTAATTAGTTCCATCTTGTTAAACAATTGAAATGATATATATTAATAAATATATTAATTATTAATTACACACGTCAAGAGTAATGAAAATATATTTAGGTAAAAAATTATTAAAATATATTAACATTATATAATTTCCCTTTATTATTAATTTTATGAACATTATAACATATTTCATGTTGGTGGTAAAAAGTGTTCCAAAAGACTGTAGTCTACATGTATGAACAATTAATGATTTTATTTCTCAATAAATGTGATAGAATGAAGTTATATGATAAATTATCATTTTATATTTATAATTATGAAATATTAGATATATTATTTCATAGAAACTATTATTTCTACCATCAATGATATGTATGGATGAAAAATTAACTACATCACTTCATAGTGGAAATTGTCCACACATATGCACGACCGAAGTTGTATTTCGTTCATAGAGTAATGAAAGTATCCAAATATGGTCTCAAAATTAATATAATTAAATAATAATATATTAATAATAATTGTTTCATTATATTATGGTGTCTATAATTCCGTTATAATATGGATACTAAGAAGAAATTATGTAAGGAGTAAACAATACTCATGTTGAGAACTTGATATTTCACATTGAATTATATTAATAAATGGAGGCCTTATGATATCTCCAGCAAACCAAAAAAAATTATTTACATGATAAATAACTAAATTATTACAATAATAGAATATTAATTATTAATTTATATGTAACATGGTTATAATGAAGGGGTGAATGTTTTCTCCATTTTTGCGTGAATAGAAGGGTAATTTGGGGAGTACCAATTTCTTCTTAAAAATGGAGTGTCACTATTCATGTGTTTAAGGTAAAAAAAATTGGAAAATATGATGTGTTGCGTGTTATCATTACTACTATCTTCTCCAAATATAATTTTCTTAAAAAATGGAGTGTTGTTGATTTTTTCATTTTTATATATTTAATAGTTACCCCAATGTACCTTTACCGTGGAAATAATTTTTTAACCTTGATAATACATATTAATGGAAAAAATTAAAAATGAAATTATTATATAATTTTAACATAAATATTTTAAATATTAGTATAACTTTTAAAAATAAATTATATGTGGTATATAAATGTTAATTTTGGAACAAATCATCATGACGTATAAAAATCGAAATTAGAATAAGTGTGTTTTTAAGCTCAAAATTTATGTGTAAATTAAAATTATAAATGTATTTATTTGAACTAAAATAAATTTAGAATTCAAATCATGTATATTTTTTCCTATAAATAAATTATAGAATAAATTATACCGTAAAATTTGTTACCTAGTATAATATTCTGAAATTGTTTTTAAATTGGTATAAAATGTTAGTAATGTTATAAAAACTAAGAATATTTATTATAAATTAGAAATAATATATTAGAAAACATATTTTTTTATCACAAATAAATATATAATAATTTTTTATGTTTTATAAACATATATTTCTTTCTCATTTTTTGATAATATAATAAAAAATATAAGTTTGTAAAAGACAATCCGTCCAGTAATCACTAAAGAATAAAAAATTTCCGAAAATTATAAAAAATCTCCCAAAGAAAAAATTTAAATTTACTATCCAAATATTAGTTTAATTAATTAAAATTACGTTTCTCAAATTTATATATTTATTTTTAACAAAATACAATTTATATTTGAAAATTTATATTATGAAATGTTGGCCTACTTAAAAATTTATGTGTTCTTAATCCTATTTGTAGGAATTTATAATTGATTAAAAAATTTGATTTACAATGGGTTTTATTATTCTTCATTTTATTTAAAAATATTCATCTAAAATTTTGTGTCTTTTTTTAGTTCATTGTTGCTTGTGAAATAATTTATCAATACAATGTTCATTTAAAATAAAATGTATTCAAAGATATTAGGGTGTCACATTCTGCCCCACTTCTATAAACTACATCTTCAAAATATTAAATTTTCTCAAAAATTATAATATTAAATAGTTTATATAAGATATAAATGACTCTACTAAATGCATAATGAGTTTTAATATTCGGTATTCTTTGTATGACCAGTGAAATCATCCTTTTCAACAAAATATGAATATAACCAATGTTAGGTTTTTGATTAAAAATTGATGATAAACACCCAAATATGATGGGATTAATTTAGTTAGACATTAAGGATAATCATTTGAAATTTTTTTATGTGATTTCTATACCTTTTAAATTATCATGGCCTATATATCAAGAGAGACAATTAATTCTTCAAATTTAATCAAATTGGCTAAAGTAAAGATAATTTGATTCTATATGATTCACATTGATAATAAATATATTAGAGAGTATTTTTACACATGGTATAAAATAATAATACCAATAGAAAGTTTTATTTCTATTTTGATATCTAGTCATTATGATGGTTATTTTATAGTTTTATTAAACATTCTAGGTAAAATAGAGTATCTTGATAAGTATACATATACAATATTTGTGATTATTGAGCAGGTGATTCGTATTCATTATTCCATATGTTTTTTAAACCCATTTACATAAATATGGTTCCATAGACACTTACTTGTCATGGAATTTGATGGTTCATGTCACCCTAATTATCTATTATATTATGTTATTATCATGAATAATGACCTTGTTTTCCAAATTTAACACATTAAAATATTTGGAGTACCTTCATATAGACTCTACATTAATTCACTGTGTCCTCTTAACTCTTTAAATTTAATCATCATTTAGTTTCGTTGTTCCCTCATTTTCCATTGATAAAACAACTCCCAATTACATTCAGACATTTTCCTTAGTGATTCCTAAAACATTTTTGAAATTAAGGAAATTGAATTTCCATTCCTCCATCATCCAAACTTCCATGTGTCTCTATGCCCCTCTTCATTGGTTTGTTTGGAAACATGTTTATGATTTCATTGTTCATCATAATACACAATACGTGGTTATTCATAATTACAATCATAATCACTCTTTATATTCACATGTTATATTTCACATTAAGACAATCTCAATACATTAAACCTAAAAATATCATAATCATCAAAATTATTGCATTAAAATTCTGTTCAACCTTATTCACTAATGGTTCAATATAAGATTCATTATGCAAGATTCTCCCATTTTCGTTTACCTAATTCCATAACATAATAAATACTATATAAATTAAAGAAAATAAAATGTAACTGACCATGTAATATCCCTTGGGTGTGTTTCTATAATAGTTTTGTATTATACCAACTCATTTTGCACTAGAGTAAAGATTGAGTTGATATCCAACCGTCCACTTACAAGGTGAACACCACTAGTTGAATCTATTCCACAATAATATCCACCAATCGGTATCCAGATGTGGATGAAATTTATCGGATAACCCAACAATATATACATTACTAAAAATTTGGTTATCCTATATTTAACTTATACCTTATATATAGCATCCCGCCTCTTTATCACATAAACTTTCATTACATTTTACAAAACCGAGGATCTTTAAGGTTTAGTGTCTTGGAAACCAGGAACATTAAACATGAAAACATAAAAAATTCTTCTAAAACACTTGAAAGGCTTCTCCTCATGTTCATCCTAGGTTCATTACTGCATCACATAACCTGGGATCATACATCAAAAGAAAGGGTGAGCAAAAAGCCTAGTAAGGGAAACAAGAGAAACATTTTACATGTGAACTTGAGATACTTTAATAAGGTCATGAAAAAGAACTTTAAGGAATGAGAATGAAATAAGGAGGCATATCATAATAAAAATAACATTTTTCATAACTTTAAAATGTGGCTACATCATTCAACATAGACAATCATGAACATATCACCAAGGTCCATCCCCAATGTGTCATTTGAAAATTACCAAGGTTATTCACCAAGGTATCATGAAAATTGTAATCTCTAGTGGTTACATCATTACCCAATGCATTGGAGCGCTATCAGGGAGCTCCCTTAAGTTTGCCTTTATTATCATGTGAGCCACATATATCATCATCAAAAATTTCATAAATAACCCATATAGCATAAAATAAATGGGTTTCATTTCATAATTATAACGTTTTAAAAACTGCTTTAAAGACATGATCTTTACGTCACTTTAAACCCACGGAAAGGGAAAGCGGATTTCATGTATGTAAATCCCAGAATATAAAATAGAACATTTTGGTATATATGTGAATACCCATATAGAAGATAGAGCTTTGAGTATTCACTTAAAAATAAAAGAACCTTATAAAAAGGGAGAGACATTTTGAGACGAAAATTCTGCAGCATAACGGCTATGTTACAGGGTTTTAGAAAACATTGAAAAGAGATGGGACATGGGTAAAACATTCATAAATGAACCATAAAAGAGTATAGGGAAATAATATAAGGGATTTAAGAACATGGTAATGAAATTTGAAAATATACCATATGAAATGAAGAACTTGGAAGGAAGACAAAAAAATAAGATTTCTCTTATGAAAATTCGGCAGCCTAACGGCATCACATAAACATCAACCAAAAATGAATTGATGAGATAAAATAGGGTCTCTCATAATATGAACATAAAATATCAGTATGATAGATATAGATATCATACCCCAACATAATAAAAAGTAACTTGAAAGACTTGACATGGAATTAGAACTTTGAAAAGGGAGAAAGGTGCAAGGACCACTTAAAAATCCAGCAGCCTAACGACGCCACTTAAACCTCAAAATACTGAATTGAAGAGATCAAATGGGGTCTCTCATCATATGAACATAAAATTACAGTATGATAGATATAGATATCATACCCCAACATAACAAAAAGGAACTTGAAAGAATTGACATGAAAGTAGAACTTCAAAACGAGAAGGGTGAAGAACCCCTTAAAAATTCAGAAGCCTAACGACGCCGCATAAAACTTCAAAATACTGAATTGAAGAGATAAAATGGTGTCTCTCATAATATGAAAATAAGAGTCCAGTATGATAAATATAGAGATCATACCCCAACATAATAAAAAGGAACATGAATGAATTGACATGAAAGTAGAAATTCAAAACGAGAAGGGTAAAGAACAACTTAAAAATTCGACAGCCTAACGGTGCCACTTAAAACATCAAAATACTGAATTGAAGAGATAAAAGGGGGTCTCTCGTCATATGAAAATAAGTGTCCAGTATGATAGATATAGAGATCATACCCCAACATAATAAAAAGGAACTTGAAAGAATTGACATGAAAGCAGAACTTCAAAACGAGAAGGGTGAAGAACCACTTAAAAATTTGACAGCCTAACGGCGCCACTTAAAACTTCAAAATACTGAATTGAAGAGATCAAATGGGGTATCTCATAATATGAACATAAGATTCCAGTATGATAGATATAGAGATCATACCCCAACATAACAAAAGGAACTTGAAATACTTCACATGAAAATAGATCTTGAAAAATGAGAAGGGAGAAAGAATCCGTAACAAAAATTTCGGCAGCCTAACGGCGCCACTTAAAACTTCATAAAACTAAATAGTGAGAGTATGAGGGGATATCTCATTATGTGAATATGAAAAGGGCAGTAATATGAGTATAAAAGAACATGCTTTAACAAAAGAACATGGAGCATAAAAGAAATTACATAAAAGAGATTTCTTGAAAAGAAAGAGAGAGATCTGACCCCTTACCTTAAAACATAACTCTTAAAACTCAATGGTTGGGACCTTGAGGGCTTGGGGGCACCATGGGAGGACTCCTTGGGAGGTAATGAGACCAGAACATCGTTGGGGGAGAGTGGGGAGTCTAATGGATGAGAGGATTGCTTGGTATTTATAGGGAAAGTGAGGGGACAAGGCATTAATGGCAAAGGGACACCTCCTTAGTGGTTTTGGAAAAACAATGGGCTTGACCATGGTATTTTCCCATGTTATTGGCCACATGGGACACCTAATACCTTATCTCACTATTCATAATTCGAAAATATTGATTACAAACTTAATACAACATTTAATGATGTCATTAAACACTCGTAACTTAAAAACTGTATTTTCACTATTCATCGAAAATTCAACTTTCTCAGAATAATCCCAAAATTTCACCTTAACCAAATATCAACGCTCTGATTACAAATATGAACTCCATTTTATAAAAATAATTTTCTAAATATTTTTAATTTAATTTTTAAATAAAAACAATATTCACCGAAAATTCATTTTTTTCAGAAAACACCCCAAAAATTACCATAGCATAATATCGGTGCTCTGAGTTCAAAAATGAAATCCTTTTTATAAAAATAATTATCTAAATATTTTTTAATTAAATATTTAATTAAAAAACACTATTCACCCGAAAAAACTAATACTTGAATAATAATTTATGAAACCGTTATTTAACCATTTTATTGAATCACATTACATAATCAAGGTGCCTAGATTATATTAATACTTTCTTTAAGTGAGATTACAAATCCATTTGGACGCATTACTAATCCTAATCATAAAATCACTATTCATAATTTAGTATTCATCAAAAAATAAGTTGATCTTATTAGACTCTAAATTTCGTA
The DNA here is from genome assembly GCA_963277665.1 of Viscum album. Lineage (NCBI taxonomy): Eukaryota > Viridiplantae > Streptophyta > Magnoliopsida > Santalales > Viscaceae > Viscum > Viscum album. The sequence goes on along the minus strand of OY728165.1, from coordinate 60,152,173 downwards.
CTGAACATAATTGTAGAAGACAATTTTTCGAAAATCATTACACATTTTTAATTATTTAAGGTTTACACAACCATTTTTAAAATATCCTTTTTCTAAAATTCATCAAAAATATGCATACTATATTTATCCGGTCATTTGAAAAATCATAAACTTCATCATAAGAAGAAATCCCAATTTTTGTTTAAAACAAAGGATTACACAAGGCAGTTACGGTCTCCTTACATAGCCCCTTATCACACCAGAATATGACCTAAGTGTAAGGTGTGCTAAGGTGAGAGAATCTGAGGGAGGCACGACTAACATCACACGAGTAGTAAGTTATATTAGTTTGAACTTCTCGCAAAGGCCATTCCATTCTAGCTTCACACGATGAAGTTCGGCTTGGGTTTGGTCCAGAGCAAAGCCCAATGGTGCTACCTCCTTCCCAAGTTCTGTTAGATGGGATTCGATCGGTCCAAGACTACTGGGTGAGGCCATCGAATCTTCTTTCTATAAATATTAACCAGGATTACTTGTATTTAGAGGCAATAATCAAAACGTTTAGTTTCCAGAGGTCATATTGACCAATGGCCATATAACCGTCTAAACCCAACTGTCTCATTTTAATTATACTCATGTTATCAAATAAAACATTTTTGTTGAGTATAAAAAAATAACACATGAAATTAAGAAACAAGATTTATTCAAAATTTCGGGTCGTTACAATCTTCCCCCCTTAAGAAATTGCGTCCTCGCAATTTTTAAAATAATTGGGTTTTGAAATTTCATTGAAAGTCCCACATCGGAAAAAGAGGCAGTAACACTACTACTTTAAAAGAAAGAAAAGGAAGTACAAAGGCCACCCAAGTTTACTCATACTAGGATTCCATGTAGGAAACATGGACATGGAGGATAAAACAAAGGGTCACGTTCTAAAGGAGAGTGATAGAAAATATGATTAGGAGAAAGTTAACCATAAGAAAATCCCAAACTTATGATGTGTGTAAATGATATTTGATTACCTAGTAGGAAACATAAACCAACAACATTTTTGTTTTACGTTCCTTTTCATAATTTTGAGGAATTCATTTACAACATAGAACAAAAACATAAGGAAATATATCTTCCTTCATGTAGAGTTTCACCCTTTAATAAGTTTCTACCAAAACTAATCTTTTCTCACAAACGATGAGCATTCAAAACTACTTGGTCTCATCAAAACACAAGAATAATCTTCTAGAGAATCTCATATTCAACAAAATATTAACTATATATTTCTTCTATCTTTAAACATTATCCCAAAAACAGAAAGGGTAAGGTTAAAAAACTCTTCAAAAAGGAAGAATCCCATAGGAATGGAAACTAATTTTAAATCTTCAATGTTCCATGGTAATACCCAAAGTTCATCATAGACCATCCCATAAATAACGGTCCTTAAAATTCCTCAAAATAAACCAAACTAATATTGAAACCCAAATACAAGAAGGATTTGATAACATAGTCTTTCCAAATAAACTTCATTGTTCATCTCCAAACTACATCAACCACTCCTACAATCTTATAACAGAATTATCTAAACTAAACATATTTTACCCAAGATAGGTTAATCATTCCCATAAGTAACCTAAATTACTATAAGTCCACCATAAATTCATCGATTCATCAAAATATAAGTCAACCTTACTCCTCAATGAAAATACCATAGTAATCTATTTACCTCGATCATATAGGGTCCCTAAAATAGTGAACATATTCCAAAATAATAATCATTTTTTAACCCCTTAATAATCTCTGTCATATTAATACGACAATCGTCGCATTTCCTATCACATTGGTTTTTGGGACATGTTCTTCCATTTCCCGCCATTAACTAAGAAAAGAAACTATAATTAGGGGCTAATTTACTTAGCTAATAATCATGAAAAGGAAACTTTAAGTATAAAAGGATAAACATGTAGAATAAAAGTATATCCTAACTTGTGATCCCCTAGGTTCCAATCTAGGTTATCCATGATCATATATTCTTATGTGAATATTTATTTTGTTTTATCCTTGTTCCTTTAATAATGGTTCATACTAAGATTATGAATTTACCAAAGAATATCCCCCGGGAGTGTCATAACCAAGAGTGCAGCAAGGCCCGTTGTCGTGTACCAGTTCCCGTTCGAGTCTAGCTCAAAGCGGTGTTTTCATGTTTTACCCCTACGTACATCTGTGCCAGAGCCACCTCTACCTGCTCATATCCAGACAGGGATGTATTTGCATGGAAACCCCTTACTAAATACTCAGCAAAATACCAGGAAGATTTCCTATATTTAAACTTTTCTATAGGGTTCTTCCTAGATTTTTCATATCATAATTTCCACAAATAACTAAACCATCCTTTGATACCAACTATAGCATCCCGCCTCTATATCACATAAACTTTCTTTACATTTTACAAAACCGAGGATCTTTAAGGTTTAGTGTCTTGGAAACCAGGAACTTTAAACATGAAAACATAAAACATTCTTCTAAAACACTTGAAAGGCTTCTCCTCATGTTCATCCTAGGTTCATTACTGCATCACATAACCTGGGATCATACATCAAAAGAAAGTGTGAGCAAAAATCCCAGTAAGGGAAACAAGAGAAACATTTTACATGTGAACTTGAGATACTTCATTAAGGTCATGGAAAAGAACTTTGAGGCATAAGAATGAAATAAGGAGGCATATCATAATAAAAATAAAATTTTTCATAACTTGAAAATGTGGCTACATCATTCAATATAGACAATCATGATCATATCACCAAGGTCCATCCCCAAGGTGTCATTTGAAAATTACCAAGGTTATTCACCAAGGTATCGTGAAAATTGTAATCTCTAGTGGTTACATCATTACCCAATGCATTGGAGCGCTATCAGGGTGCACCCTTAAATTTGCCTTTATTATCATGTGATCCACATATATCATCATCAAACTTTTCATAAATAACCCATATAGCATAAAATAAATGGGTTTCATTTCATAATCATAACGTTTTAAAAACTGCTTTAAAGCCATGATCTTTACGTCACTTTAAACCCACGGAAAGGGAAAGCGGGTTTCATGTATGTAAATCCCAGAATTTAAAATAGAACATTTTGGTATATATGTGAATACCCATATAGAAGAGAGAGCTTTGAGTATTCAGTTAAAGATAAAAACACTTTATAAAAAGGGAGAGACATTTTGAGATGAAAATTCTGCAGCATAACAGCTATGTTACAGGGTTTTAGAAAACATTGAAAAGAGATGGGACATGGGTAAAACATTCATAAATGACCCATAAAACAGTAGAGGGACAGAATATATGGGATTTAAGAACATGGTAATGAAATTTGAAAATATACCATATGAAATGAAGAACTTGGAAGGAAGACAAAAAAATAAGATTTCTCTTATGATAATTCGGCAGCCTAACGGCGTCACATAAACTTCAACCAAAAATGAATTGATGAGATCAAATAGGGTCTATCATCATATGAACATAAAATATCCTTATGATAGATATAGATATCATACCCCAACATAATAAAATGGAACTTGAAAGACTTGACATGGAATTAGAACTTTGAAAAGGGAGAAAGGTGCAAGGACCACTTAAAAATCCAACAGCCTAACGACGCCACTTAAACCCCAAAATACTGAATTGAAGAGATTAAATGGGGTCTCTCATCATATGAACATAAAATTACAGTATGATAGATATAGAGATCATACCCCAACATAAAAAAAGTAACTTGAAAGAATTGACATGAAAGTAGAACTTCTAAACGAGAAGGGTGAAGAACCACTTAAAAATTCGGCAGCCTAACGGCGCCACTTAAAACATCAAAATACTGAATTGAAGAGATCAAATGGGGTCTCTCATCATATGAAAATAAGAGTCCAGTATGATAGATATATAGATCATATCCCAACATAATAAAAAGGAACTTGAACGAATTGACATGAAAGTAGAACTTCAAAACGAGAAGGGTGAAGAACCACTTAAAAATTCGACAGCCTAACGGCGCCACTTAAAACGTCAAAATACTGAATTGAAGAGATCAAATAAGGTCTCTCATCATATGAAAATAAGAGTCCAGTATGATAGATATAGATATCATACCCCAACATAATAAAAAGGAACTTGAAAGAATTGACATGAAAGTAGAACTTCAAAACGAGAAGGGTGAAAACCACTTAAAAATTCGACAGCCTAACGGCGCCACTTAAAACTTCAAAACACTGAATTGAAGAGATCAAATGGGGTCTCTCAACATATTAACATATGATTCCAGTATTATAGATATAGAGATCATACCCCAACATAACAAAAGGAACTTGAAATAATTCACATGAAAATAGATCTTGAAAAATGAGAAGGGAGAAAGAATCTGTTACAAAAATTTCGGCAGCCTAACGACGCCACTTAAAACATCATAAAACGAAATAGTGAGAGTATGAGGGGATCGCTCATTATGTGAATATGAAAAGGGCAGTAATAGGAGTATAAAATAACATCCTTTAACAAAAGAACATGGAGCATAAAAGAAATTACATAAAAGAGATTTCTTGAAAAGATAGAGAGAGATCGGATCCCTTACCTTAAAACATAACTCTTAAAACTCAAAGGTTGGGACCTTGAGAGCTTGGGGGCACCATGGGAGGACTCTTTGGGAGGTAATGATACCAGAACTTCGTTGGGGGATAGTGGGTAGTCGAATGGATGAGAGGATTGCTTGGTATTTATAGGGAAAGTGAGGGGACAAGGCATTAATGGCAAAGGGACACCTCCTTAGTGGTTTTGGAAAAATCATGGGCTTGACCATAGTATTTGCCCATGGTATTGGCCACTTGGGACACCTCATACCTTATCTCACTATTCATAATTCGAACATATTTATTACATACTTAATACATCATTCAATGATGTCATTAAACACCCGTAACTTAAAAACTGTATTTTCACTATTCATCGAAAATTCAACTTTCTCAGAATAATCCCAAAATTTCACCTTTACCAAATATCAAATCTCTGATTCCAAATATGAACTCCATTTTATAAAAATAATTTTCTAAATATTTTTAATTTAATTTTTAAATAAAAACACTATTCACCGAAAATTCATTTTTTTCAGAAAAAACCCCAAAAATTACCATAGCATAATATCGGTGCTCTGAGTTCAAAAATGAAATCCGTTTTATAAAAATAATTATCTAAATATTTTTAATTAAATTTTTAATTAAAAAAACACTATTAACCCGAAAAAACTAATACTTGAATAATAATTTATGAAACTGTTATTTAACCATTTTATTGAATCACATTACTTAATCAAGGTGCCTAGATTATATTAATACTTTTTTAAGTGAGATTACTAATCCATTTGGACACATTACTAATCCTAATCATAAAATAACTATTCATAATTTACTATTCATCAAAAATTAAGTTGATCTTATTAGACTCTAAATTTTGTACTGAACATAATTGTAGAAGACCATTTTTCGAAAATCATTACACATTTTTAATTATTTAAGGTTTACACAACCATTTTTAAAATATCCTTTTTCTAAAATTCATCAAAAATATGCATACTATATTAATTCGGTCATTTGAAAATTCATAAACTTCATCATAAGAAGAAATCCCAATTTATATTTAAAACAAAGGATTACACAAGGCAGTCACGGTCTCCTTACATAGCCCCTTATCACACCAGCATATGACCTAAGTGTAAGGTGTGCTAAGGTGAGAGAATCTGAGGGAGGCTCGACTAACATCGCACGAGTAGTAAGTTCTATTAGATTGAACTTCTCGCAAAGGCGATTCAATTAAAGATTCACACGATGAATTTCAGCTTGGGTTTGGTCCAGAGCAAAGCCCAGTGGTGCTACCTCCTTCCCATGTTCTGTTAGATGGGCTTCGATCGGTCTAAGACTACTGGGTGAGGATATCGAATCTTCTTTCTATAAATATTAACCAAGATTACTTGTATTTAGAAGCAATAATCAAGACGTTTAGTTTCCAGAGGTCATATTGACCAATGGTCATATAACCGTCTAAACCCAACTGTCTCATTTTAATTATACTCATGTTATCAAATAAAACATTTTTGTTGAGTATAAAAAAATAACACATGAAATTAAGAAACAAGATTTATTCAAAATTTCGGGTCGTTACATTATACATAACCATAGGTTTGTCAATGAATTAATCTTAAATTAATCCCTAAAATAACTATACTAATACATAATAATAACTAAAAACTACTTGGATAACAACTAAGGTTCCCCAGAATCACCCACCTGATTATGGATATAAAAACACATTCATTAGAAACTCTATTTCAATAAGATTAGAGAACCTATCTATATTTTATATAATTAATATAATTTAATCATTAATTCTCACCAATAATTTCACAATACTAATAATGGAATATTTATTTCTTTGAGGAAAAACTATATAATTTAATAATTTTATGATACTAATGATCATGTATACATATTAAAAAAACATTATATCTACTTATAGACATTTCTATGGTTATTCTCATATTTATAATATAGAGAAGGAAAAAATTAAAAATAAGTGAGATCAGACACTTAGTAATAGAAAAAAACTCATACATATGATATCGATGGTTGGATCATAAGAATGAGATAAAACTGGGTAAATGGAAAATATCTTATTATAAGGACATGGAAAATTATGAGTTTTCTATAATGAATGATATATGGTTATGTAAACCCAAATGGAAAAACATATTGCATGAAATATGAGTAAAGAATTAAGATACAATAGTAATTAACAATAACACATACATGAGAACATGAAAACAGAATTTTATAATAAAAACAAATCATTATCACTCTTCATGTTGTGAATAAATACATTTATGTCCACCCTTTATGTTTTTGAACAAATACCGGAGTGTCAAACATATTTATTTGTTAGTAAATAAAATAATTTCCATTATTCATTATCTCATGAGTTATAAAACATTATCCAATGCATATAATATATTTATTGGTCCCAAAACATCTGAGTGATATATTAGAGCCAAACTATCTCAAGGTGTTATAAAACCCAAACAATATTAGTGTATTATCATACCAAACCTATCTAGGGTATTTATAAAACCTAAACTATCTCAGGGATTCAACAGACCCAAACCATCTCAAGGATTTATTAGACACAAATTATATTAGGGATTAATCAAACCAAAACTATATTAGGGATATATCAGAACCAAACCATATATGAAATATATATCAAACCTAAACCATATAATAATTATGATCCCACCAAATTTATTTCCCACAAAAAAATCATTCAAATATCATAAAAATGGATAACCTAATTAATGAAAATTGGTTTCGTATAATTTCTAAATGGTATTACATAATGTTTAATTAATAGTATATAGATTGTGACAATAAATACAATCACCCAAATGAATTTTTCAAAAAGGAATTTAAAATAATTTTCATAAAACATAACTCTATTGGAGTTAGATATTTTGGTTTGAAGAGGAAAATGGAAGTGAAAGGAAAATCCAATAAATTATGTAGAAAAACAACAAGAAATATCCCATTTTTAATTCTTGAAATATCTTAAAAATAAATTTCTTGAAAATTTAATATTCTGGGGTAGATAAAATAATTTAAACATAACCCTTTAAAAATAAAATGTTTTTCAAAAAAATTATTAAATATATTTCTTTTTTAAAAACTATTTTTTAATTCATAAAAATACTAAATGATTCTTCATAAAATCAAATTCCATTAAAAAACATTTTTAAATTAAATATATCCATTAATGATAATAATTTTAAATTTTTAGAATACTTGTTTTTTATATAAAAAACTAAATTGCTAAAATTAATTATAAAACCAATAAGAATATGCAGTGAAGGCTTCATAATGAATAACGATCAATTTGTGGAAGAGGTCATCAAATAGTTTAGATAAAATTATTTTACCATACTCATAAAATAAAATGTTGTGGTTCAAATAAAAATTTAATATTTTCCAATGTGGAAGATAAATAACCATTAAATAAAATATTAGGGTGGAAGTAATAAATCATCAATATATTATGTTTTAGATGAGACATTATAACAATACAAAGGGTGTAGTGTTAAAAAAACCATTACAACTTTGGTATCCTTGGAATCGAAATCCATTTAATGAGAGAACATGATCTGGATATTAAAACCATAATAATTAAATGAATATTGTAAGAAAAATCCATTATAATTTAACTATACCATATTTATTATATCATGATTCACTATAAGACATATGTCTCAATAAGTTATATTTTGTACAAATAACCCCATTCATTGTATTCTTGTTTCTTCTCTCATGAACCAAACTATAAAATAATAAAAATAACAAATATAATCAATTATTTTATAAATTTACTATTATTTAGTTCAAATAATTTTTTTTATTCAGTAAATTAATATGTGTTAGTTATTATGTATTTTGATATTGGGTGTGAGTAATCTTGGTCATTTTTAACTAGTTTCATAATATTTGTGTTAATCTTCATTATTCTATTATTGTTCAAAATTTAAATACTATTAAATATAGTATAATCATTAATTTTAATTTATCCCTTATGTTTTATTTCATCAAGTGAAATACATCTGTATGTATGGTGATAATGACATTCTGATGAACAAGTTTTGGCATGATTGTTTATTGAACAACGATATGTTAATAAGTGAATTAAATATTAATAAGTCCATTACAGAATAAATAAAACATCTGAAATAAATTTTCATTAAATGATATTCACATTATACAATATTCATTAATCATTCATGGTCTTGAAATTATAATATCATTTGGGTGGGTTGTAAAAAATGGCCCAAATGAGATCATGTTATATTGATTTTTTGAATAAGGAATGTTTTTTTTATATATTATTAATATTAAATTTATAAAATTAATAACACGAAATAAATATTATTTAATATCATTATATTAATTTATATAACCTCCCAAGAAGCGTAGTGATGGAAAATGAAATTTTCCAAATGTGGAGGCATTAGTTCACGCATACATATGATTAATGATTTCATTTTTTAATTAATGTGATGGAATGATGTTATATGATACATTATAATTCTAGAACTAAAAATTTTCGAATATTGAACAAATTAATTAAAAATTTATATATTTATTAAAAACCATGAAAGGAAATAATGAAAATCATTCCCCATTTCTTTGTGCCAACAGTAGTCCTCCTATATCCACAATTGACTTTGATTTATTTTCCATAGAGGATGTTAATAATTGAATAAGGGATTATAAATTAAAATAACAAAATATTAATATATTAATAAAATATTTTCAATTCTATTTATGTTTTGTTAAGAAGATTATAATATGAATATTAATAATTAATGTATAAGGCATAATAAATACTCACATTGAGAACATACAATTTCTCTTTAAAATATCCTTGAAAATAAAGGTATCCATTAATATAATAGATAATAGAACCATATGAAAGGTATATAAGATTATAATAGGAGAAAATTGTTTATTTTTATGATAAAACTAATAATTATTTAAGGTTTATTGAATTAGTGTTAGTGTTCCCCTTTTATAAGGGAAGAGGATGGTAATTTTTAGAGTACCCGTTATTTTCAAATAATGGAATGTTACTGTTCAAGGTAAAAGATTATAAAAGTCTAAAATATGTAGTAGATATAGTTAGTGGTCCTATTAATCTCTCCATAATAAACTTTGGGGACATATATGAGTGATTTATGTCTTTATTCATTAACTTTTTTGATGTTTTCCATAATGTATGTTTACCATGGAAATAAATTTTTTACCTCAGTATGTAAATTTAATTAAAATAATATAAAAATTCCATATTAAATAATTTTTAAAATGATTATATAAAATTTAAAATTTACTTTTCACATTAATTTATAATGATATAGAATATTTTATTTTAAAAAAAATGCACAAAACATGTAAATACAGTTTTTAGGAAAAGTGTGTTTTTATTCTTAAAATTTATGTGTTAGATAAATTTAACAATGTTATTGACATAAATGAAATAAATTGGTTAATTGTAAAAAATAATTATAAATCATGGATAACATAATTTTCCACTAGAACTATTTAATTAAAATAAAATATAAACATTTGTTCTTAAAATACAATAAGATGCTACATAAGCTCAATGAAATAAAATAAAAAGTTTAGAATATCAAAATAATATTTTAAAAAATATATATACTCATTAATTAATTAATTAATCAATTAAAATGTTTTATCAAATCCTATTTCTTCAACATCTATTGATAATGTCATAAAATTTACATTTTCGTGAAAATTTTATTTTCACTATTCACATAAAAAACAAATATTTCTTAAAAATAAAAAAATACACCCTAATATAATATGAATTAATAATCTAAAAATGTTTTTAATTTTTAAAAAATTAAATTCTAAAACATATAAATTTAAATTATAAATAGTATTGGATGTTATGAAGGAAACATCTTTTTTAAATACACATTAAAAAAAAATTTGTCTTCTTAATCCTAATTTTCAGGCAGTTATAATTTATTATAATATATTTATCTACTATGTGTTTTATTTTTCATAATTTTTATTAATAATATTCATATAATATTCCACATCTCAATTTAGTATGGTGTTTCTTGTGAAATTGTAAATTGATAAAATGATTATTTAAAGGAAAATATATTATGAAATCTCGTATTGACAAAAGATTAATTTTATTCTTGATCATTTATAAAAACTCTATAACAGTAATATTTTAATTATTCTTTTTATTATTATAAAAACTGTCACTACTAAAAAAACAAACCCATACACCTAGTATTCTTTACAAACATATGTATTATTTTGATGTTTCTTGTGGAATTTTCTAAATTCTAACATACCTTAGAAAAATTCATATGCATCAACTTATTTTTCATTTCTCTAGTGTTATTATTCAATTATATAATACACATAAAAAATATTATTCATCTTTTATTATACATTTCAAATCACTTTTCTTTTCCATTTCAAATTCACACTTCGAATAAATATCTTACATATAATATAATTGTGACATGTATCTAAAGTAACCTCCATGTACTTTTCTAGTTGTTTATTTTTTTGAAAAATATACTAAAATTTATACATTTTCCATATTTACAATCATTTGTATACAAAACATTATCTATAAATTTCTCTCCTTGCACTTCTCCATGTTTTCTTTTCTACACCACCCCAACATTTATAATTCACATGAATCCAAAATTAATTAATTCAATATAAAAATAGTAAAATATTCTCATACAATATTTAATCACTTCAAAGAATATCACATGAATTTAAATCTCTTTATTAATGATCAAAAGTTTTCTATAATTATTTAGATTAAATAATAAATAATTGAAATAATGAAATTCTTAATTTTGAGTATTTCCATGCTTCTCATGGCCATATTAAATCAATTTTTAACTCATCTTCTTCAATAATTATACAAATATATTATTTTGATATTGATAAATATTGGTATGGAGACTCAAGATACAATCAATATTTTTTGTAATGGACCAGACCTCAATGGTCCATTCCCGTGCTGAAATTGATTGTTTGAGGTGTGCTGGTGGTCAAGGTGACTTATCCCCAACACTTTTCAAATTTCCCATTTTAGTGAATAGTACAATGGTAGCATTTTATAAATAGTGAAATGGTAGCCTTTTGTGAATAGTCCAATGGTAGGTTTTTTTGAATAGTTCCAACAGTATCATCTTTTTAATTTTTCAAATTTTGAGGTCACGGAGGGGTACTACATATAGGGAGGGGGTCATGATAGAGTGGTACTAATGGGGAGGTTTAGGTATATGATGGAGTTTTGTGTTAGTCACTGGTGATGTTACATGGCTCGGTAAGGAAATAATGTCAGTCAAGTTTATTTAGTGATGTAATCACTAGATACCGGTTGAGACATATGCCTTTATGACCCCCTATGATCTGATTCATAGACCATTAAGTTTATAATGGATACTGAAAGAGGTTATACTGGTTGAATGTTAGAGACCTAGGAAAGGATCATGCATCATTCATCTTTGTTCATGTGTTTGAATGGATAGACCTTGGGATAGGATAACCTAAAATGAAATAATGAAAACAATTAATTAATTTATGTTGAGACATCTATATTCTAGGTTTAAGAGTTCTAACTATTTGTTATTTTATAGTTATGACTCCAGGTCAATATACTCATTAATATTTCAAAGAATATTTCCATCAAGTTGTGCTAGAAAATCGTCACAATGTAGAGGTTAAAGACGACGATACTTGGAGGTGGACACTCTGAGAGTTTGAATGCCAGATTTTGCAGAAGTAAGAGGGCTCAATTTCAGAGGAATCCACTGAGGGCTATTTAGAGGTGGTAGAGATAGATTTTAGTTCGATCCTTTCTCATAATGAGCACTGGGTATCCTTGGTAGTGATGAGGCTACGTAGTGAAGCGAGGTAGTGGTGGTTATTGTTCCTCGAGGATTGCGGGAATAACCGATCTCATTAGAGGAATTCCGTGATATGTTTATAGTTAAGTTTCTTTCTTTGACCGCGATGGTGTCTAGTCGCTAGTAGATTCTTTCCATTTGGAAGGGGATCTCTAGTGTGAGAGAGCTTGGAATCAGTTTCATGATCCTTTTATGATATGATTTGGACATGATTACAGATGAGGAGGCCATAGCAAGGCATTTTGAGGAGGCTTTGCGTCCATATATCCAGCTGGTAGGTCACCCCATTTATGCAGAAGACATATCTTGGGGTGTTGGCGAGGGTAGAGGTCATTGACAAGACATTTTACAAAACCATGTCTTCATGATAGGGGAGACATCATGATTCCTCATGATGCCGAGCTATGGTCCAGGGTTCCCGGTTTTTTGGGAGGAAGCATTTCCGTTCAGCGAGGGGTAGGTCCCAGCCCTTAGAATCTCATTTCTCCAGGGGCAGCAGCTCTCATGGATATCCCATGGGATCAAGAACTTTTTTTCATGTGGAGGTCAAGGTCATCAGTAACGATAGTGACCGACCCTTCAGAACAGTCATCATGCACTAGGTGTTCCGCTCCAGGTTCATTCATTGAGGCAGTTCAATCAGAGGTATCAAAAGTTGGTTTCACCAACTATGGATCAATAGACTTTAGATGAGACAAGCAGATGATGGGATTGAGAAAATCCTCATCTTCAGAGATCAGATGGTGGTCATGGTGGTGGTGTTGATCATCAACAGGGTCAGAGTAGTCGTGGAGAATGTTGTGTTCTGCGTCATGCTTCAGCATTCCCAACTCCTAGTGATACAAACGTCTTTCGATGTACCATTTTATTGATTTATACCTTGGTATATTCCTTTTTTTGATTGAGGAGAGACACACTCAATCATATAAACAACCTTTGTGCATGCTTTGGGACTTTAGGTAGAAAGGCTTCCAGTTCCCTTGGCATTTACTACGCCAGTTGGAGGTTGACCTGACTTGTTTGAAATATGTAGAGACTTTGAGCTAGTGGTGGGGTATCACCACTCTTTTGGATATTTCCAATGATTATGGATACAATCATATGAAGTCATTATCATCATGGATTGGTTGTATTTGGTGCAATATATCGTGGATTTCTTCAGGGGGCATGTTGTGTTCTTCAATGTGAATAAAAATATAGTGTCGTTTGTTGGCGAGCGAGACCCTCATATGGGTTAGTGGTGTGTTCTGTTCTTATCATCCATGATGGCTAAGCTGATGCTAAGTTCTCACAGGATTTGCAGTTAGTGTTTCCTAGGTTCGTAGAAGAGTACCCTACTATCTTTTTAGAAGAGGTTGTTGCATTACCCCCTCGATGAGTGATCGAGTTTGGGATCGAGCTATAACCAAAAGTGTATCCTATCTCTATGTCTCTATACAAAATGTACTTTTATTAGTTATGAGAGGTACATAAACTAATTGATTGTCTGCTGAAGTGTGGTTATGTTCGGCTGAGTGTGTCACCATGGGGCGCACCGGTTTTGTTCATAATGAAGAATGATGGATGTTTGCGATTGTATATCGATTATCGTCACTTTAACAAGGTGTAAATAATGAATATATAAATTATACTAGGTATTGATGATGTATTTGATCAACTAAAGGGTGCATGTTGGTTCTCGGAGATCGACTTGTTGTGAGGATATCATCATATGCATTTGAAGGATGAGGATATCTCGAAGACTTCTTTCAGTTGTCATCATGGGCATTATGATTATGTTGTAATGTCGTTAGGTGTGATGCATGCAATGTCTATATTCATGGGATTGACGAATGTTGTGTTTCCTGAGTTCCTGGACATTTTCATTGTGGATTTAATCATTGAAATACTTAGGTACTCTACATCGGAGGAGGCACATGCAGAGAACATACATGCTATTTTGGGAGTTCTTAGTCAACATCTAGTGTTTGGGATGTTGTCAAAGTGTGCTTTATGGAATTGAGAAGTCTATTTCATGGAGCATGTTGTGTCCCAATAGGTAGTAGCATTGGATCTATCGAAGATAGAAGTAGTTGTGTCATGGGAAACCCCCAAGACTGTGTTAGAGTTGCGAAGTTTTCTTAGTCTTGCTGGCTACAACAAGAGGTCTGTAACTGATTTTTCTCTAGTTAAGACTCCTCTGATAGATTTGATGACGAATGATAAGGCATTCATATGGACTGATCAGTGTTAAACAACTTTTGATTATCTAAAGGATGAGTTAGTAAGTTCTCTTGTTCTTTTTCTTCTAGCAGAGGGAGTTCAGTTTGATGTTTTCGGTAATGCATCGCATCTAGGGTTAGGATCTGTTCTAATGTAGTAGAGATCATTTGTTTCTTATGGGTCTCTGTGGTTTCATCCCAATGAATGTAACTATTCCACCCATGATCTTGAGTTGGAAACCATGGTGTTTTTTCTAATGTTGGGGAGACATTACCTCATTGGTGAGTGCATTGTGATTTTCACCGATCATAAGAGTTTCCGGAATGTTTTCTCCCAGCCTGACATGAACTTCTGAAAGTGTCGGTCGACAGAGATATTACAGGAATTCAACTTCGAAATAGTGCATAAACAGGAATGTGGAACGTTGTAGGTGATTCGCCGAGTTGGAATTCACATAGTGACATAGTGCATGAATCTGGTGATTCCAGATGAATAATGGATGAACTTTCAGCATTACATTTCGATATGGGAGTAGTTGGAGGTAGAGGTTGTCTTCATAAGATGACGGTGTAGTCATATCTGGTGTAGCAAGTGGAAGAGACCTATTTGGGGGATCATGATGTGGAGGTCTTGATAGACCAAGTTGTTTGTGGTGAATCCCCTAATGGTTAGTCTGAGGATGACCAATACTGAGTGTTGTATCATGGAAGGCTATTAGTTATTTTGTCCATACATGAGTCGGTTCTCATAGAGTTCCATAATTCACGTTTTTCGGTGCATCCTCGTGTGACAAATATGTACCAAGCCTTGAGGATTCAATTTTTGTGGCCTTGGTAAAATCATGAATTTGCAGATTTTGTGTCTCGATTTTTGGTCTTCCAGAAGGTGAAGGATGAACACCTAGTTCTTTGTGGTCTACTCCAGCCATTAGATGTTCCTCGGTGGAAGTGGGAGCACATATCAATGGACTTTTTTATAGTTTTTCCTCAATCTCAAGGTGGAAATGACTCTATTTTGGTGGTAGTGGATTGTTTAAGATAATCAGACATCATTATAGAAATGAAGGAGTAAAACTCAGTGGATGTTTTGTTGAGGCTGTATCTGGAGGAGGTGGTGAGACTTCCTGGTGTCCCAAGGACGATCATCTCAGATCGTGATCCTAGATTTACCTCTAGGGTTTGGAGACATCTCCAGCATGCTGTTGACTCTCAACTATGCATTATCACATCTTTTCATCATCAGATGGATGGTCTAACCGAGCGTACTATCCAGACTGTTGATGACATGTTACACTCTTCTGTCTTAGACTTTGAGGGTTTTTGGATGAGGCACTTACCCTTGGTGGATTTTTCTTATCATAATAGTTTTATCTCAACCGTTGGTATGGCACCATTTGAAGCCTTATATGGTCGACCATTCCATTCTCTGTTGTGCTGGGCTAGGGTCGGAGAGTCCATAATTCTCGGACCGAAACTAGTGCATAATACAATAGAGATGGTTCAGGTCATTCATGAGAGGATGAAGATAGCATAAGATCATCAAAAATCAAATGCCAATCAAAGGAGGAGACCCTCTGGGATCTGACGTTGGGGATCACATGTTTTTGAAGGTGACTCCTCATTGTAGGAAGTGAAGGTTTGGTCATGGGAGTAAGTATTTTCCCCGGTTTGTTGGGCCTTTCGAGGTGTTAGGTCGTGTTGGAGATGTGGTGTATCGAGTAGCACTTCCCCTCTAGATGAGCCGGATACCAAAGGGTTTTCATGTGTCACAAATCATTCATTATCTTCATGGTGACTGTCATGTAATTGATTAGTGATAGATAGATTTTGATGATCATGCAACATTTGAGGAGAGACCTTTGGAGATCCAAGAACACAATGAGAAGGAGTTGTGTGGGCGTTCTATCCCATTGGTTCGTGTCTTGTGGCAATATGGTGGCACAGAGGAGATAACCTGGGAACATGATTCCCCTATACATGCTCAGTACCCAATTTTGATGGATGTTTAACTCCTTTTATGTAACGATGTACCGTTTGTGGTTATAGACCTTCAGGTTTATAAGGCATTTTTATTTTGGTTACTTCATGTAGCTTTCTCTCTTTTGGGAGGTATGTTAATGGGTGGTTGTTCATACCCTATTTTGGTTTCCATTTTTGAGGGTTTTGAATTCTCAAGGATGATAATGTTTTTAGAGCTATCTAATGTAATGTCCCAGAACTCTCTAGTCTACTACCTTGTAGAAATCTAGTGTTTGAGGTGTTCTTGTGGTCAACGTGACTTTTCCCCAACACTTTTCAAAATTTCCAATTCAGTGAACCATCTATTTATAGCCTTATGTGAGTAGTGAAACTATATCATTATGTGAAAAATCCAATGGTAGTCTTATGTGAACAGTTCCAATGGTAGCCACTTTTTCATTTTCCAAATTTTGAGTTCCTGATGAGTGTTTCCAGAATGGTGAGGTCCAACAATAACATCTATTTCCTTTTCCAAATTTTATGTTCATGAATAGGGTTTCCAGAAATGTGATGTCCAACGGTAGCCTCTACTTCCATTCCCAAATTTAATGTCAATGAACAGTATTTCTAGAATAGTGAGGTCTGTTGGTAACCTTTATTTCTTTTTCCAAATTTCGAGATCATGAATAGTGGTTTCAAAAAAGTGAGATCCAACGGTAGACTCTATTTCTTTCTCAAAATTTTAAGTTCGTGAATAGTGTTTCCAGAATGGTGATGTCCTATAGTAGCCTCTATTTCTATTTCCAAATATTGAGTTCAATAATAGTGTTTCCAGAATGGTGAGTTCCAACAGTAGATGCTATTTCCTTTGCCAAATTTTGAGACCATGAACAGTGTTTCCAGAATGGTGTGGTCCAACGATAACATCTATTTCCTTTTCCACATTTTGAGTTCATTAAATGTGTTTCCAGAACGGTGATGTCCAATAGTAGCCTATATTTCCATTTCCACTTTTTTAGTGCATGAACAATGTTTCGAGAATGGTGAGGCCCAACGGTAGCCTCTATTACCTTTACTAAATTTTGAGTTCACGCATAGTGTTTCTAGAATGGTGTGGTCCAACGGTTTCCACTACATTCTTTTCCAAATTTGCAATTTATGAACAATGCTTCTATACAAGTGATATCTAATGGTAGCCTCTATTTCATTTTCCAAATTTTTAGTTAAAGATCATTGTTTCCAAAATGGCGATGTCCAATGGTAGCTTCTATTTCCTTTTCCAAATTTTAATTTCATGAGCAGTGTTTCTAGCTTCGTACAGTTTCTCCCCTTTGACATTTCCTTTGACGTATACTTAATTTAATGGCTTGTTTTAAGGACTCTAAGGCTTATTCAAAAGAAATAACTCCTATATTAATTTTTACTATGGCTCCAGGTGATTTTAATTGGTCAAAATATGTTTTATCCCAGTATATCACTATGGAATTTAAATTTTAAATATTTTAACTGAATAAATAAATTGATATCGATCGTCTATTATTTCATCTTGTTTTTCTAGATAGTGGGATATCTATGCATTATTTTATAGCATTTAGTTCATGATGGAAAATGGTAAAGAATTTAAGGATATAATTAATTGATAATTGTTTGTCTAAGGATAAAGATGCATGTAAATGAATCTGGTTGTGGTTGTTGTAATTTTATGTTAATCAAATTGATGTAGTAAGCACGGATAATCAATTTGTGATATCATACTATTTAGGTTTCTTAAAGTTGTAACTTACAAATAATCAATTAGTTAATTCAATATGGATTAATGAAATACTTGTTTGATAAAAGGTAATTCCTTCAGGTGTTTTGAGTTACCCTCTTTCTTGTTTAAGGGATAAGAGAAAAATTGATTTGATGTTAGTTATCATGATACTTGTGTTTTGATATGATTCTGGAAGGCTATCGTGATATTTGGGGGTTGGGATTACTATTGGTTATAGTAGCAGTTGACACCAACACTGTCGAGATGCAATGGTTGATTCATATGGGTGTCAAGGAGGAAACTAATGATGATGGAATGTGTTGGATGTGAATGTTTAGATGCTTTCTATTTCTTATTGGTTGTTTATATTCTTTAATTTCCCTTCTACTCAAGGAATATGGGTTGATTACCCTTATTCCAAAATGGGTCTATACGTGCGAGGTATGCCACGTGATTTCAATGTTTAGATTCTTGTGGGTGGATGGGTGTACGATCTTGATGATGGTGGAAAAGACTCGACGGGTAGTTCATCTACTCACTGTATTCATCACCCTTGTGTTTATTAGATAATAATGATTTTATAGTATTGCTGGTAATAAGGGAATGTAATAATTCTGTTAATAAATTATTGAATAAATGATGTTAACCCATGGGGTTAGATCATGTTGGGATGTAATGCTGAGGTTTCAATTTAAAGGAACAATGAACTTTTGGTGCGATTCTAGTGAAATATAATGTGGAAATTATCAATGGTTATTTAATGCTTAAATAATTAATTAAAGTAAAGTGAAACTGATAAAAAGGAATGAAGTAATGTATTAAATCTCTTTAAATGGATGTGTTCTTATAGGATACCTAGTCATCGATGTGGTAACTTGGGAGACATTAGCTTCATTTGAGCCTAAGACTAGGATATATCCATAGTGAGGTTGTGATATATAGTATATTCTGTACATTTTGTGTTTCTATAGGCTACTCCACCCTGTTAGTAAGGGAAACTAACACCCCATGGATTCTGAGCCCTGGGAGGGTGTTTGATTTCACAAACATCCTAGTGGGGGTTGGATGGTTGACTACCCCCTTTTTCCCCAACCTCTTCTCTTGGTAGTTACATGTGTTAGTAGACACAACGGTTTGTTTTCCCCATATATTGGATTAGAGGGCTGTAATGGCTTGTAGTTATTCACACACATATATTCTGGATGTAGTTTTTTATAGAATACAATTGGTATAACATATATAGGCTGTGATGGCATTAGGATACATATTCGGTGTATGGGTTGTAATGGCTTGAGGTATAACGCCCGACGTATGATACACATTATGTGAGTTGTGGTGGATCTCAGAAATTACCAATTTACTTACTTGTCTGGACTTGTTGGTTTTTTTCATGAGGTTCATGTTGTGTTGCATTGCCCATGTGTCTGTAGGCTAGCCTTTTTTTAGAGAGATGCTTAAGATATGCGATGTTGGGGAAGAGCGGAAAACTATTGGGGAATTAGTAGTGTGGTACCCTTTATATTCTTTATTATATCATATACTTTGTATGTGAAACTTGTTGAGAGTTTTCAAGGAGATTCTAGGAACATTGTATACCTATTTAGGTGATGAGTTAGTTTCACTTGATGTTCAATATTATTTAACATGATTTCCTTACATTGGCACGAGAGGCTCCAAGGAGGATCTTACTGAGTATATTTTTATACTCACACTA
Organism: Viscum album; assembly: GCA_963277665.1. NCBI lineage: Eukaryota > Viridiplantae > Streptophyta > Magnoliopsida > Santalales > Viscaceae > Viscum > Viscum album. The sequence goes on along the minus strand of OY728165.1, from coordinate 60,132,030 downwards.
ATTGTATATAATCTATTTTTCATGTCACTGGGAGAAGGTTGGAGATTAGGCTGGTTTTTACTAGCTTTGGGTTGCAGGAGATGTTCGGGCTAGTGGTTGCTACTGTTTTAAATTTATATTTGGTACATGCAGTTTTTCCCCTTTCAGTTGTATTTTTTTTCATGATATTACAAATTTTTACATGTGATTTCTCTTTTATTGTTGTTTGAGTTGGAGTTGGTTGGTGTCTGTCTTATCTCTCTCTTTCACATGTGTTCTCTTAGAGGGTAATGCCTCACATTTGTGTGTTTACCATACCCTTGGTGCTAGTCGTCTTCCCAGGGCCTACTGAAGATGGGACTTAGGGGTTCATTACTCAAAAGGCCCAGAAGCAAGTCAGACTCACACCTACCAAATTTTATTAGAAAAGTAAACGCAAAGATAGATCATCAAAAATAAGCTTTACAAAGCCTAGGGAAATACCTGCTGCACGCATCAGCCTCAAAAGAGGGCACACAACAATCAATAGTCGGAAAAGACCATTCCGGGCTGGACTCCAAAATAGACTTCTTTGATAAAGCATTAGTAACCCGATTAGCCTCCCTATAAGCATGTGTCACATCAAAAAAACATCATCAATAAGTCTTAGACACCGAGTCTAGTAGGGAAACATCCTCCATGGTACATTCCACGATCGTCTTCAAATAATATCAACTTCCACCATTGAGTCGGACCCTATCCACAAAAAACTCCAACCATAGAAAACTGCATATCTAATATCTTTAATCATGGCCCACAACTCAGCCTGAATGGTAGAGCCCTGCCCAATGTAGTGATAAAAACACCATTTAACAAAACCCCGATAGGTACTGAAAACACCACCACATCCAGTTGGTCCAGGTGCACCTGAGGCCGCCCCATCAACATTAACCTTCAAACAAGAAGAGATCTGAAGAATCCATATTATTGATTTCAACACCAACAGTTTTTTTGTCCTGCCAGCGACTCCAAAGTTCTTCAAAATAACTAGATCATTGAAGTCATTGTTCATTAAACCTACCTAAACCCTAGAGGATATAAAAACTTCCCTGTGAAACTCTCTAACTCCTAAACAGAAGGTAGTATTTCTACCCTCAAATACCTGGGCATTACGAGCCCTCCAGATGAAACTGATGGTTGCTGCAACAACAACCACAAGAATTTTTTTGACCTATTCTCTATAGCATAGAGCTACGACAGAGGAGAAAAGTCCCTCCAGTGAGTCCTTCTCTAATCGAAACCCCACCATATACTAGATGTGTTGCCAGAGCCTGCATATGAGAGTGCAATGCAAGAAAATATGATTAGGATATTCTAAATCAGTAAAACAGATTGGACAGGCCGAGGCAAGCTGGATTCTAGTCCGTTGAAGGAGGCATTGCACTGAGAGACTTCTCTTCCATATCCTCCATAAAAGCAAGTACATAGTTGGGAAAATGAATAAAATCCAGAAGGCACCATGCCACCGAGGATCTGGACATTTCCCATTGCACATCAATTGATAGGATACCTAAGTGGTAAGAGTAACATCCGAACATGGTGTCCAGACAAGGGTGTCCTTATCCATGAAACTGTACCTATGAATTTCAATTAAAATCTGAGAGGGGATGAACTCATAGATGCCTAAACATTCATCCTGTTATGAACCAATTGATCTCTGCAACCAATATGGTGGAATGACAGCATCCTCTTCAATCGGTCCGGAAAGACAAGGAGTTGTCCAAGCATTCATAGTAGAATCCCTGCAAACAATCCACATTGAGTAGGACATAATCCCATTGAAAGAAGATCTCAACGCAGGCTGTATAAAAGAAGCAAGGTAATGGGAATAACCATCCCAAAGCCTTGTTGTGATCTGAGCTAAAATGAATTCCATAGAACTGTCTTTGGAGGTGATAACTCTCCATGTGAATTTACTGAGAAAAGATTCCTTGAAAAGGCTCAAGTCTTTAATTCCAAGGCCCCCCATCTCAACTAATTTAATGGATTCATTCCATTCCACAATAACAAGCTTCCTTTTATAGATAGAACTAGTCCATATAATGTTTCTTATAAGCCTTTGGAGTTCCTTGATTAGACTCTTTGGACACCTGTAAATGGAAAACACGCAAAAAAACATTGAGGTAGTCACCGAGTTGACAAGAAAAATTATTCCAGCTTGAGACATAGCTTTCCCTTTCCATGTTTCCATCTGAACAAGAATATAGGAATAGGTGGACTGAAGAGGGAACCTTTTCACATGTCCCCAGAAAATACGAACACCACGATATGTAAAGGGCAATGAGACATTCTTAACCTTAAGGGATCTTTTGATTTTTTTACCTTTTAATGGGGATTCTCTCCCCAAAAACCACAATAGATTTCTGAAAACTAATGGAATACCTAACCACATCCTTATAATACTTGAATATGCTCTTGATTGAGGACACCGTCCTTGTGTCAGCATTACCAAATAAAAGGATATCATCAGCATAGAATAGGTGAGTGGGGTCAAAAATATCCCTACAAACTTTAATCGGATTGTACAGACCATCTTGCACAAGGCTATTAAGGCATAAACTCCAATATTCATCAACAAGGGAAAACAGAAGGCCAGAGAGAGGATCCCAATGTCGAAAACCCATGGTGCACTGAAAAAATCCCCTTGGAGAGCCATTAACCATAATAGAAAGCCTAACACTCTTATGAATGGAGTGAATCAGATTGATCAGTCTTGTAGAAAAACCATGAATCCTAAGAATAGATAGAAGAAAGATCCATTTCATTGTATCAAAGGCCTTAGAGATATCAATTTTCACCGAAAAACTACCTTGTTTCAACTTCTTTCTTAGGGAATTAATGCATTCAAAGGCAGTGAAGAAGCACGTTTGAATGTTCCTTCCTGGATCAAAACCAAATTTATTCGGGTTGATGATCCCCTTGACCACATTGACCATTCTCATGGAACGAATCTTGCTAATGATCTTAGGGATAGTATTACTAATAGAAACTGGTCTGAAATCATTAATATCCATTGTATTTTCCTTCTTGGATAACAATGAAATGAAATAAGAGTTAGCACCATAACTCATGGAAGCTTTTGAAAAGAATTATCTGACTACATTGATAACCTCATCATGAAAAATTTCCCAGTAAAACATGATAAACTAATTTGTAAAACTATCCAACAGAGAAAAACTATTAATGTTCAGAGAGAATAGGGCCTCCCGATCCTCCTTCCCCCTGGTACCTCCACAAGTTTTTCATTTTTCTGATCATCAATACATGGACTGCTGTTTTTCATAATCATATTTGATCTGTCAATCAATGTTTCAGAATAGAGGTCAGAAAAATAAATAACAACCGCATTTTTAATATCATCATCCGAAGAGAGAGTTCCCCCATTAATGTTTAAGGATGAGACCCACTTCTTAGTTTTCATTCCTTTTGAAGGAAATTGGAGAAACTTGAGTTCATATCACCTTCCATTAGCCACTGGACATTGTAAACAGATCTGGCCAAATTTTCCTTAGTATTCAGCAATTCATCCATCTTTGAAAAAGTCTGTATTTCCTCACATGAAGGCATTGAATTTAATTGATATAAGTTCTGGAAGACATCAAGGAGACTTTTAGCTGCCTTGATGTCTTTATATAGCTTAGAGAAAGAACTCTTATTCCATTCCATCAACTTTACCTTAGTAATTTTCAGATTTCAGGACCGAATATGAGAAGCAGATCCCATGGTCCTAGAGCTCCAAGCAGTAATAACATTCTCCTAACACCCTTTAGATACAAGCCAAGAATTATTGAATTTGAAAGGAATGGGGGCCATTCACGGACCAATAGTAAAAATATCCACCATCAAAGGATTCATGTTAAAGTGGATTTTGGGAAGCAGAAGACCAGAGGCACTGAGAGAATCATTTCTATCATCAAATTGAAAGAGGTACCTATCAAATTTACTGGCTTGCCTCCCATTTAGAGTGTACCTTCCCTAGGTCAAATCTACACTAACTATTGAAACATCAATGAGGTTATAGGTATCAATACATTGACAGAAATCTTTTGTAGGAGCCTGGTTGAAATTGAGTCCAGTTTTCTCAATAGGTCGTTGAACTGTGTTGAAATCACCAAGAATTATCCAATTAAGATGAAGTTGAGAGCAGATGGAAACAATATCACTCCATTGTTGTCTCCTTTTCAAATAATTTTTCACAGCATAGACCCAAGACACAATAAAGGAAGTACCGTTCATCTCAACAGAGGCAGAAAAAATTTGTTTTCCTTGAATACAAGAGAGTAACTTGATCGAGTCATGTTTGAGGAACTAAAGGCTCTCAACATTATCCTCATTCAGATTGTGATTAACAAAGGAATAGCCAAGGGATTCCCATATTAAAGCATTCCAATTCTAAAAAATCATCATTGGATCATCAATACCAATAATCAATGGCTTGTTGGTCATGACTATGTGTCTAAGGGCCTTGACCGTGGGAGCATTCCCAAGCCCTTGAAAATTCCAGAATAATATCTTCATTTATGTAGGGTAGTCATAAACATTGTTTGAGCCCCTCCCCTAACAGACTCTCATGTGGCCTTTCCCTTCCCTTTCTTGAGAATTCGTTCTTGAAGAGGTTCTGATTTCTTAATTTCAACATCAACACTTGGGACTTCATTAGACCCATCAACAGATTGTTCATCCCCAATATCATCTGACCAAAACACACCAGAAAGTGGACTAAATTTATGGGGTGATTTGATTCCCACCACTAGATCATTCTCAAGATTCCTCTTGGAAACCTTACTGCAAGGGACTTGGGTGAAATACTCATCCTTCATTTCACATGTAACATCTGTGCTCATATCCACTGACCGAACACCAACATGTTTAGTGGAAGGCAGCAAATTGGTTCCTAGGTCACACCCCTGTGAAGTTTGCTTTGGGGTATTCCCGAGAATCACACACTGAGTGACCTGGACAGATCTGTCAAGAGCCAACAGACCAGTAAGATCTATAGGGACAATAACATGAGGCTATGATTCAGTGTTTTTAGCAGAACCAACATCTTCATGACTCTTATGGGGAACCTATTTCACAACCTCATCAACAACAGGCATGATAGGCACCACAACAGAATGCTCCTCCTTCTCTAATCAGATCACTGTAGCATCACTCATAACAGTAAACTCCAATGGCATAGGCAACCCATCCTTTTCAGTGGGGATTAACTGCGAAACAGAAGCAACCCCTAACATAGCAGTCTGTCCATTAACCAAATGGCCCTGTTCAACAACAACAGAGACACCTCCATCAATTTCCTGATGTCCCTTATCGTGTATCTCACTAACATCAGGAATTCTCAAATAGGGAAAGGAAAATCCCATCACTTGGAGGAATTCAGTAACATCAAATAATACCATAGATGGTCATATTAAATTGCAATCGTCATGAGAAAAAATACTATTATCACTCTGCTCAGTGTTCACTATACCAGCAAGATGTATAAGATCATCCTACAGAACCTCCTATTCAGAGGAGGAAGAAGCCTGTCTCTGCCTCAAATCTATTGATTTTCTTCATCCCATTTCATCATGGGGTTTGGATTTGCAGAAAGCACATATGGACGCCCTTCTTCATTCCTCAGATAGATGACCAATGAAATTACATTGATTGAAAAACTTAGGCTTCTTTGATAAAAGATGCCACGAGTCATGCTGTCATCCCTGGTTGTAAGAACCACCTCTTCGACAAGCGTACATTCCATATCAATTTCAACCAACACACGAGAAAAATGGACAAATCTTGGAGTGTCAGTCTGACAATTCAATCAGATTGGGTTTCCCACATAAGAAGTAATATACCATAAAATCTGTGGATGCCAATATAGAAAATTGTGTTTGTAAATTCTAACCCATACCTACACATGCATGTTGGAGACATTGAATGGATCAAAATTACGATCCCATTCCTAGATGCGAAGGATTCTTGTCTTGAGAGAATCTGATCTAACTCCCCTTGCCCTTCTCTTGAACTCATCATTCGGAAAGACAATGTGAAAGAAACCTCTACCCATTTCTTTCATCCTCTAGTCCTCAAAGCCCCACGAAGAAACAATCTTCTTGATAAGCTGGTCAAACCTCCCCATCCTTTCGCCTTTGGGTGTGATAACCCAAGAAATAATAGTGATCTTACAAAAACTGACACTCTCTTCCACCGCATTCTGATTAGATGAAATGAGTGCAACCCTGCCTTTCATGATTACCCTTCTAGGAGAGGGGGAGACAAAATCGGAGAAAGAAATAGGCCCTCCAGATCTAACAACATCCATGAAGCTCTTTTTTGAATTATTCAGTGATGAAGACAAAGCCAGATTCAAGGATTCCCGAGACTGCGGATCGCTTCGAGAAAATAAATCCTTATGCCCAATGCGATCTTCAGGGAGAACCAGATCTGAATCCCTAACAAATAGGTCCTTCTAAGAGACCTTCACACCATGCCTAGAATCACCATGATTTCTCACTTCCTCAGCCATCTTCCAGAAAAATAATGAAATATCGACTCAGGGGGTCATTATTTATCTTCTCACACTACCGGACTAGGAGGGGTACACCTTGTGGGGAGGGTCATGACATTTGTTATCTTTTATAACAACCTAGTCACAAATCTTCATGTGTTACAATTCAACTTCCACATTCTCAACCTATACTATTATTGATATTACAGTTATTTATTATCTTTAAGTACTAAAAAACAACATCTATAATCATTATATACTAATTTATGCTTCTATGAATCAGGTTTTCAAATAATACATTGTTACATCTGGGATCTTTTTCCCTTTTATATATATGAAAAGGCTACTTCATTATCTTTATTTATTTTCTTCTTATATCATTACCAAACATCAAAATACATTTATTTTCTTTCATAAAACCATAATTTTAAAAAAATTACATCTCTAATAATTAATTTGGGGTTTTCACCACAAAATGGACATAAAATACTAATATTTTACATCTCAGATCCTCCTCCAAACTATGAGACAACCATGGTAGAGTGGTATCAAAACAAAAATAGTTTTAATCCATGTATTCAACCATTACATGGTTACAATCCCCAATCAAATAGATAGTCCACCAAAGCACATATCCTAACCTTTCTCAAATATTGACCATGTACTATAAACAATGTCATGGTGGACAACTATGATATAATCCCATCACAAAAATGAAAAATATTGAATACAAAAACGATCCCCTAAAACCAAAACCACTCCACCCTGAAGTGTTTTCCAACCATTGAAAATTCGAGAAACATGGAATGGTAAGGAATGTTCCATGATATAGTTTTCTTAATCTAAAAAACTCTTATTTACTCCTATAATTCACCTCCAAACAGTTTTATACCATTTTCAAAAAAATAACACAAATTAGAAGATAATGAAAATACGAGATCAAATGATTCAATTCCTATAGAATAAGAACCAACCCTCGATGAATAAGAAACATAAGAAATAAAAAGCCCCACAACATACTACTAAAAATGAAATTTTATCAACTAAAAGGATATATCATAGAATCAAAATCCAGAGAACAAAAACATCCACTTCATATCAAAATTAAACCATAACACCATTTAAAGAAAACTTTTGAATATAACTATATATATTGAGATCGTATCTATGACTCACACTCTTAGATTAATTCTTCCAAACAAAATTATATCTATAGAACAAAAACTAAAGGATTAAAATATCCATAAAACACATTTTTTTGATGATCCTAAATCTGCATAGGATAACCTATAAATGTTGAATCATCCACAATGTCTATCTCTTTCAAAAAACATAATAGTCATCATGGGGAATCTTTTAATTTGTGATGCGTGGAAAACATCCTAAAAGAATAAATTTCTAATGAATGAACAACGAGATGCATCATCTTACTATCTCTCTTAAATAGATTGAAAGGATTAACAATCCAAAGATAAAGCCTATTAATCTAATCCAAAAACTTTATTATTAATTAAATAGATGAAAATTCAAAACAATTATCACCAAACTACAAACTATAGGTCACATCCTTAGATACATATAATACATTTGATGATCCTCATCTACTATCTTGTTGTCTAGAATCTCCCTCGCTTTATCTATCATTATCTATAAAAAAATATAGTCCAATGTTCAATAACTCTCAAACATGTATACAGAATAATGGTGATCTATATAGTTTTACATATATTTCTTTAAATGATTCTATGAAAATGTTTTTTTTTTGAACAAATTATTATAATAGAACTCGATTAATGGGATATTTTTCACCCATGAACCACCAAAATCAAGAACATTTTCATGTAATATATCTTCTTGTTTATGGATCATCTACTATTACCGGTCATACATTTGAGGATGAAAATTCCTTCTATAGAATAATTGAGAGTCAAAATCATCTTGAGATATTATCTAAACACATGATGTAATGTAAGGATCATAATCTAAGATAATATTTTATAAGACTCTTGAGTCCTCAAATCCTTTTCTACATATAGATTCATCGATATTTCTATCACACTAAACTCCATGATCGTGTAGAAATGATCCAAAATCATTAATCTATAAAAATTCATATAGAATTAACTCTAATAAAAATTAATTGATAAAATAATACAATATTAAATAAAATCTCTTATTATTTATGATGTAAATTATCTACGAGCTACGCAAAAAAATATAAGTCATTACACTCATTTAACCCACCAGAAAAAAATTCATTGAGACATAAACTCAACCACTATACATGATGATACAATAAATCATTATTCAAATAATGATACATCATGGAAGTAGAAGGTTGTGGTCCCAAATTAGAGCTATAAAGATCACACAAAATCTCCTCTTTTATCACCTAAAGGACAATCAATTTTCAATAACTACATTTCAAAGGTTATTTGTCCATTTTCCCCCCCGTGATCTTCTCCATATATAATAATATATATCCTTAACTCAACCTATTGGTACCCAAACTAAAACATCGATACCTCTTTAAAAATATGTGTAAGAATATTCATAAAAAACTACTATCATTTTAATTTTCTTGATGTAAAATAGAAATATCATCCATAGCCCTCTATTCATCTGTAACCACATGAGAACCCAAGTCGTATGTCCTCTAGGTCATCATATCATCACCACATTACCTTTCCCCATATTATGATAAATCTAAAATTCATGATCTATCCCTAACTCCACTAATCCATTTTCGTTAAAATTGTATACCAATTGATGGAAAATGTACCTTTAGATATTGTGATGTTTGAATCCTACATTGAACTCAGTAATTATATAATGTTCTAGAACCATCAATGAATATACTACCTCTATAATATCATTGTTTTGAGTGGCATAAATAAGTTATTTAAGATAAAACTAGCAGGATCCATAAGATATAAATTCTTATTTATTCAACAATTCATATCTCAATCATAGACAAAACATGTCATAGTAAACAACACACTAAAAACTTTTTCTTTGGATAACAATGTATAAGGGAACTGATCAAATTCCCTTATATACACTAATATACCTTTACAAATAGATATTTGAAAAAGAAAAATTACCCTTCTTAGTCATATTTGTCAATGGTTTCATGATCCAATAAAAATTTAACCCAAACCTTATATAACATCATGAATTAGTAAAAAAATTGTACACCTACACAATATTCTTGGGGGTTTACCAAGAAACAAATACTTTAATATTATTAGGATTAACTGCCACACCTACATGATACATGAAATTTTAAAAACCTTAATCTCATACATCTTGAACATACACATGGATATCATTCTATATAGTTGATATCATTCTATAGAATAACATAAAATTACATTTAATGCATTATTAGATCCAAAAAGGGTAACAATTTATTCTTCTTGTCTTTCGACACTAACTAAACTAAAAATGGTTAACACAAGATAATATAACATACCATATGAAAAAACATTCATATAATGAAATAAAATATTAATCCCCAAACACTCAATAATGACACTTGAATGTCATGTTAAATCATTCCATAATTAATTAACCTTAATTTTTTTAAATTTTTATGACCATGTTAAAAACACAAAAAAAAATATATTTGATCACATGTTCATTAATGAAAAACACACACATTCTCTAAAAATAATATAAATCACTTCTAACACCACAAAAAATATATATATTCAGTAATCATATAATATATAATATATAATAATCTTTTCCATAAATATCTTGAATCATCATGAGCACAATAAAATTATATATGCTCCAAAAAGATAACTCGCCCTTTGTTCCAAAAATGAACAACGGTATTAGTTAAAAAATATATCTGTTTAACATAGTCATGTAATTTTCAAAATATTATGATCTTCTCGAAAAATAGATTTAATCACTCAGTAACCAAATCAAGTGTCAATATCAGGTTTATCTATAAGATAAATCATATGTACAAAAAATTTAATAACCCTTTTATCAAAATTAACCATAAATAACCAAAAATATGTGATTATGTTAACTATAATGTTTACCAATACCTATCAACTTATTCTCAGAAAATATAAAATCTTTATTCCTAAAAATCAATTTCATTAAAGTACAAGTTAAACATAATTGTAACACCCCGAGATTTTATGAAAAATATTCCTTTTAATTTTATGGATTTCATGTGTTGTACGCTACACCAAAAGGAGCTATCACTACATGCATACCTGAATTGTCTTGCATTGCATGCAATCATGACCTTCCACGATAGCGTGGGTTGTACGCAATACCATGTTTCAGTAAATGAGATATTATTATAATATAATTATGAACTAGACGTTATGAATAGTAATAACCATTTTTTGAAAAGTTATCCTTCAAATTGGACTTCATTTTTGGATTCGTAATATCGAAATTAGATTAGGGTGAAATTTTGGTATTTTTCTGAAAACATTCAATTTTTTATGAATAGTGAAAACACTAGGTTACTATTTAAAAACTGACTTTTTATTTAAATAATTATTTATTTTATTTAACCTTATTTTAGGTAAAAATTGATACTTAATACCAATATAAGTTCAATGTAATTCATTAGAGTCATTTTATAATAATTTTAGATATATAAAAATTTTATTGAACTTTTCACTTTCTTTTACCCACCTCCTATGAGAATTTGAAAATTTACATAAAACATAATTTCATTGCTTCTGTGAATGGAATTTAAAAAATACAAGGGACACCATTGATGTTAGTAATTAAAATGTGGTTCAATGAGATAGAAATAATTTTTGGAGAATAGTAACTTTTTACTTTTTTTACCACGGTTAAAATTGAATAAGGTTATTAAGGGTGAAAATGATATTATAATTACCCTAACACATGTACTAATTCTATTGGATAAGTTTAATTAGACCAAAAATGATCTTAGGAAAAAACTATGACCATTTAGGCTCACTTGTATTAGATTAGGACATTTATTATTAATTTATTTAAAGAAGGGTTAAAATAGTTAAAATCAAAGTTTAATAACTAAATAATTTTTAATATAGGGTTATACATAAGATAAATTCGACTATAAATATTCATTAGAAATCTAAAAATATTTCCTACATAATGTTGTTTTATTTATAATTTTTAGATATTAATTAATCTAATTTATTTATGACACAATGATGATGCAGTAATTATCTTATTAATGAAATATTGACAAAATTGATTTTATAAATACCCAAATAAATGTAATTTGAGACATTTTATGAATTCAACTAATTTTATAGGTTAATATGACATATTAGTATTAATTTAGTTAACTTTTTTAGAACTATTCATTCTGTTAAGAGTTCCACAAAAATCTATTACCAAATAGTGTCAAAATTGACATAAAATAGTTTTTAAAACAAATATTATATTATTAATTGTTATTTTATTCCTAAAAATATAAGGATCAGAAAAAATACTTAGATAAGATTATATATATTAATAATAAACAACTTGGTGTTCTTTTGGCTTGTTATAGTAAGTTTATTAACCTTATAGTGTAAGAAAACAAGAATACATGGTAAAAGAAAAATTATTTAACTTAATGTTAAATCTAAATGATAAGGTTAAAATAATAACCTAAACTTTTACAAATTCTATTGGATGAGAGAATTTCGACCCATACATACCTTAGCTTCAAAATAAATCAATTTGGAGCTATTATGAATCGAAAATGACTTTATAATAAAATAATATTTTTAGTTTTTCCAAAGGTGCCCCTCTCCTCCCTTATAAAAGGACACCTCCTCCCTCTCTTCCTCAGACCACATTGATCCTTCGCGCTCGGCCAAAACCTGCCACATTATCTTATCCACTTCCCTAGAAACATCCTAGAGGTTTTGGTCTTATTCAAAGACTAATTTTAGTTCCCTGAGAAGAGGTCTCAAAGAGGTGCTTCAAAGAATAGTTAATGTTTGTTACCGATTCTTTCAACATTATTTCTTCTTCCACTTATTCTTATTTAGTTGTTTCCTTATGAAGTAATAAAATCATTATCACTAATATACTGATATTTTTTTATAAGTATGAAACAACCCTATTTCACCATCTATCCATCCTACGGAAAAAGAAATCACCGCGCGTGCGTACGTACGAAATACCGTCTCCACATTGTGGTGGAATCTGTTTTTCCAACACCACCTTACTTGGATGGGTATAATGTTGTAAAGAATAACTATAAATAGATATTACAACATCATATTGATTATGATATATTTAATCGTCCACTCCAATTCATCTTAATAATTATGGGAACGATATCATCGCTCGTGCGTACGTACGGACTACCGTCTCCACGACGCGATGAGATTCATTCTCAATGATTAACCATTCATGAATGATTATAAAGTATATATAATAAGTAATAATTAAATATATGACATAATAATGATACTTTAATTATGTATATATATATATATATGTCATCTATTTAGTTTCATTCAATTCAATAAGTAAACAAAAACAACGTTCAGGAGAACGTACGGCCTACCGTCTCCCTGAACTGTGTATTTCATTCCTTTTATCGATATATAATATATATGTAGATGATGAATATATATTATATATAAATCATTTTTTACATTATTTAATTATTTAAATCATGATATAAGTAATCATATCAAGAACGACAAGTCGAAACACATACGATAAATGAAATGATTTTACCCAAAACGCTGCTTTAACATGGAATTTACAGAAGAACGAGTAATATAAAGTCATAAGTGAAACATATATGATATAATAACAATGAATATGATTATTTAATAAGTCAATGACATTATTTAAATCATTATACAGGAGTATAGTATCCATATGAAGCATATCAGACCTATGGTAAGGGATAATTTTGCAAATCTCATTTTTATCCGAGATTGCTTATTCGTAAGTATTTACTGAGGTTATTTATATCATCCATGTCCATGTTTTATAAAATTGTTTTCATGTATGTTTAAAGTAATTATTACCTATTTTTGACTTTGACTACATGATATGTAAGGAATCATTCTTTTGTTTACGTTACGAGGTACTTTTTTTACTTTTTCGGCAATAGTACGAGAAGAATGTTTTTTAAACATATACGGAACGAATGGATTTTTACAGTTTTATAAAGCCTTATTTTCATGAAGCTTCCTAAATAATATTTCATGAATATTTTCAACAAAATTTTTTTCTTTTAAAATTTCATGATGTTTTGTGAAAAGAAATTGATTTTGAATAAGAAAGGATATTTTCCTCAAGAATTCATTTCAAGTGTTTTATCAAAACCATTTTCCATCTAAGATGACAATATTTCATATGTTTATTTTTCAAGTATAATGTCACTATGATTTACATGGTTTTACTTATCTTTTTATGAAATTATATCCATTTGTTTTATATGTATTAAGTTATTATGGGATGATGTTTATGAAACCCATTTTATTCATTGGGTTATGATGAATGTTTTAAGTTTATTTTGTGTCACAAGTAAGAATTATTTCATTATGAGATGGGTGGGACCTATATCTCCCTCCAATGAATTGGGTAAAGATTTATATCTCATGAGATAATCATGGTTGGAATGGTATGTTAATCTGGTTCAGTGTTACAGGACTGAAATGAAGAGTGAACTCGATTCAGAAAGGGACTTTGTCCACTATGATGATCTTGGCAGCAATGCCTTGGCTACTATGGAAATCATAACAAGTGATGAATGGTTGACACAATTACATGTCTTATTCCCATGCTAGTTTATAATGATTAATGTTCCTTTATGATCTATGCTTTATGTACTCCCATGATTTATGTCTTTGCTCAAGATTTTGATGTTTAGATTTTATGTTCATGTTTTTGCATTCAAATGTTTATGGATTATTTTATGTTCTCTATTCTTACCCTTACTGGGCATTTAAGCTCACCCTTTATATGTTTTCTTTTCCCCAAGATTTACAGAATGTTTTTATTTAAGAAAACAAAAGGGGAAGATCATTATGGGAGATGTGGAAGATCTTTCACCAAGATTAGAATATTACCTTCCGAGTTTCCAAAGACACTAAACTATTATGGTCCTTGAGTTTTGGTTTTTGTTATGTATTATGTATTCCGCAAAAGTTATGTATTGTCCATGTATGTCAAGCTTCGGGTAGCTACAGTTTGTATCAAAGGAAAGGTTTACTCATCCTTTGGAAACTAGGATGCGAAAAAGTTAGTGAGATCCCTAGAGATATTTATAAGGTATGTCTAGGGATGTCCCTAAGGATAAGTATATGTATAGGATATAGTCCTAGAATTATGGTAACGATCTTAGAATTTAACCTAAGATGTTAGATATTGATGGTACTACCCCTTTATTATGTTGTTTTTTGTAGAATGATTTTTTCCTCTCAGACTATTCTTTTTGGGTTTTAGACGATGGTTAGATCCCGAAAGAACCGTGTTGATCAATGTAATGGACAATGCAATGATTTTCCTCCTGAAAAAACCAATGTTATTGGAGATGGAGTTCAAAATATTATTTCTATACTTACATAATCTATTAATCATTCTGGACATCCAAACGAGTAGAGAAGGGAACAATATTCTATTGAGTCCTTCATGAGGCAACGTCCACCTAATTTCAGTGGGTCTTCCAATCCACTTGTTGCAGAACAATCGATCAGTACGACTGAAAAGATATTTTCAGTTCATCAATGTTATGAACATGATAATGTCATCTTAGCAGTATATCGTTTGGAAGGTCAAGCTGATCAATGGTGGAATCTTATCAAGAATACGAGGCCAAGGGATGAAATTGAGTCCATTGAATGGGACGAGTTCAAGAACTTATTTTTTTAATAAGTAATTCCCTTGTATTCTTCGAAAAAAGAAGGAGAAAGAGTTTCATGAACTAAAGAAAAAGGATGATGAATCTGTTGGTATATACGAAGAAAATTTTACATGGCTTGCAAGGTATGCATCTGGCTTTATCATCCAACCTGAAAGTAAAGTTGGTCGATTCTTTAGTGTCTTAAAACCAAATCATCGAAGGGCATTAGCTATAAGAGACTTCAGTAGCTATGAAGATATTGAGCAATGTGATATCAAGGTAGAACTAGAATTTGGTGTAACATATCCATCTCATGGTTTTGACAAGAAACGAAAGATGGAGTTCAAGGAGAAATCTCAGAACAATGGTGAAAAGAAGATGAATGATTCTTTATGCTCAATGTGTGGAATGAAGTAAGGTGGAGATTGCCTAAAAGGTACTAGAAAATGCTTTAATTGTTGAAAAAAAGGTCATCGAGAAGTTGATTGTCGAAGTAATGGAAAAAAGGTTACTAATGATGTGAATAGTTAAAAGACTACAGAGAAATATCCACCAACACTTTAATGCTTCAAGTGTAAGGAAACGAGGCATTATGCTAATAAATTCCATAATCCACGGGATAATGATGATCATTGTGGGCAACCTCTTATAGAAAATGAAAAAGGGAAGTCTCATGCAATCACTATTTGTGATGTTGAGTATGAAAATGATGTGGTGTAATGATTATGTGTTTATGTACTGGGATTTCAAAATAGTATCATGGAATCTCATTTATGGTATTGTGGAATTTTGGAATATCTATGTATTGGTTTTCAATTATTATACGGTACTGGTAACCATGAAAAAGTGATTGAAATATTTTTGGAAAGCAGCTGAAATGCACATATGGAAGGGATAAGGAGAAAATAATATGATAGTAATCATGAGATCATGACTAAAATAAGGACAAAGTGATATCATGGTTTGAGTATATATAAATTTTGTGATTTTGGTATGTGGAAAGAGTTGACATTTGACAGCATTCATGTTTTAAATAAGGTTAAATGGGTATTCATTTTTCAAGAGAATACATGATTAAGGTATTCACATGATTGGAATGTGATCAACAAGATATATGGGGGATAAATGATGGTATTCACATGCTCGGTAGATGAAATTTCTAGTAATTGTTTTCTTTATACTATAAGCTTGGACAAAATTATTTTGTATTAGCCTAAAGATTTGAAATGTATTATGTTGAATCTATGTTAGTTTAAGGCTAGAACAGTTTTCGATATTATCGATGGAATGTCATAATGATTTAATTTTAGAAAAAGGACAACATACAAGATGGGTGACAACCTGTCACGTCAGAAAAGGCTGTGGGAATCGAAACAACAACCGAAGTATGAATAGCCTTTATCACATACCACTGGCCTACAGGAAGTCCCTGGTTAGTAGAAACTAGTTTTATTTTATTAAGCGGTATGATAGATGAAGTATAAGTCCATGTTTGGAATCACATCTGATTAACCTCACCATAGTTGTACTTATGTATATTTGATAACATTTGCTATCCTTTTGTTTGAAACAGATGGAATGACCCATCATTCTATCAGATGATATGTTAACAATTCACTAATGACAAATTCAACCTCATTTATTTAAGGGATGAAGTGGAAATTGTTCAATTCACGAACAACAGTGAGATTGTACCAAAATCATGTAAGTATTTCTTTTAATTCATCAACTTTAGGGAAATGATCTTGAAAACCAAAATTGTTGTCCTAGTGCGCTTATATTCAATGAATCAGATGGCACCTTAGATAATCACAAATATATGGCTTTGTGATTGTTGTCTTTTTCATAGCCATGTTCTCTACCACTCTCCATCAGAACATGATGGTTGGATTTTTCTTCCATATCCATATTTTCACCTATGTTCTCCTATGTGGAAACCCAGTGATTAGTGAATTTGGATAACCGTTACATTTCATACATTAGTTTTTTATGTCACGTTTTGGTATTTCTTTTTACGATACGGGTTTCTATTAAAGAAACTTTTAATTACAAAAAAATTTATAACCCTAAAGAATTTCGAGGGCGATATTCAATTTAAGGGGGGTAGAATGTAACACCTCGAGATTTTATGAAAAATATTCTTTTTAATTTTATTGATTTCTTGTGTTGTACGCTACACCAAATGGAGCTTGCACTACACGCATCCCTGACTTGTCTTGCATTACACATAATCGCGACCTTCTACGATAGTGTGTGTGGTACGCAATACCAAGTTTCACTAAACGATATATTATTATAATATTATTATGAACTATCCGTTATGAATAGTAATACCCATTTTTTGAAATTTTATATTTCAAAATGGTCTTCATTTTTGGATTCAGAATATCAAAATTAGCATAGGGTGAAATTTTGGTATTTTTCTGAAAACTATCAATTTTTGATGAATAGTGAAAACACTAGGTTACTATTTAAAAACCAACATTTTATTTAAATAATTATTTATTTTATTTAACATTATTTTATGTAAAAATTGATACATAATACCAATATATGTTCAATGTAATTCATTAGAGTCAATTTATAATAATTTTAGATATATAAAAATTTTATTGAACTTTTCACCGTCTTTTACCCACCTCCAAGGATAATTTGAAAATTTACATAAAACATAATTTTACCGCTTCTGTGAATGGAATTACAAAAATCCAAGAAACATGGTTGATGTTAGTAAGTAAAATTTGGTTCAATGAGATAAAAATAATTTTTGGTGAATAGTAACTTTTACTTTTTTTACCACGATTAAAAGTAAATAGGGTAATTAAGTGTAAAAATGCTATTATTATTACCCTAACACATGTCCTAATTCTATGTGATAATTTTAATTCGACCAAAAACAACCTTAGGAATAAAAAATGACCATTTAGGCCCACATGGATTAGATTAGGACATTAATTATTAATTTATTTGAAGAAGGGTTAAAATAGTTAAAATCAATGTCTAATAACAAAATCATTTTTAATACAGGGTAATACATAAGATAAATTAGATTAAAAATATTCATTAGAAAGATAAAAAGGTTTCCTACATAATGGTGTTTTATTTATAATTTTTAAACCTTAAATAATTTAATTTATTTATGACACAATGATGATGCAGTAATTATCTTTTTAATGATATATTGACGTAATTGATGTTATAAATACCAAAATAAATGAAATTTGAGACTTTTTATGAATTAAACTAATTTTATAGGTTAATATGACATGTTATTATTCATTTAGTTAACTTATTTAGAACTACTAATTCTGTTAGGATTTTCACAAAAATAAATTACAAAATAGTGTCAAAATTGAAATAAAATATTTTTTAAAAGAAATATTATATTATTAATTGTTATTTTATTCCTAGAAATATATGGTCCGCCCAAATGACTTATATAATGATTTATATATTAATAATAAACAACTTTGGGTTCGTTGGTCTTGTTATAGTATGTTGATTAACCTTATAGTGTATGAATACAAGAAGACACGGTAAAAGAAAAATTATTTAACTTAAAGTTAAATCTCAATGATAAAGTTAAAATAGTAACCTAAACTTGTCCAAATTCTATTACATGAGAGGCTTTCGACCCATACCCACTTTAGCTTAGAAATAAATCAAATTGGAGCTATTAAAAACCGAATATTACTTTATAATAAAATAATATTTTGAGTTTTCCCAAAGGTTCCCCTCACCTCCCTTATAAAAGGACATCTGCTCCCTCTCTTCCTCACACCACTTTGAGCCTTCATGCTCGGCCAACCCCTGATTAATTCTCTTCTCCACTTCCCTAGAAACATCCTAAAGGTCCTGGTTCTCTTCAAATTCCACTTTTAGTTCCCTAAGAGGAGGTATCAAAGAGGCGCTTCAAAGAAGAGGTAATGTCTGTTACTGATTCTTTCAACTTTTTTTATTTATCCACTTATTTTTCTTTCATTGTTTCATTAATAAGTAATAACATCAGTATCACTCATATACTGAAATTTTATTATAAGTATTAAAGAACCCTATTTCACCATCTATCCATCCTATGGAAAACGAAATCATCGTGCGTGCATACGTACGGAATACCGTCTCCACGCCATGGTGTAATCTGTTTTTCCAACACCACCATACATGGATGAGTATAATGGTGTAAAGAATAACTATACATAGTTATTATAACATCATACTTATTCTGATATATTTTATCATCCACTCCAATTCAATTCAATAATTTTGGGAATGGTATCATCACTCGTTCGTACGTACGGACTACCGTCTCTACGACGCGATGAGATTAATTATCAATGATTAACCATTCATGAATGATTATAAAGTATATATAATAAGTAATCATGAAATATATGACAAAATAATGATACTTGATTTATGTATATATATATTTATTTCACTTATTTAGTTTCATTCAATTCATTAAGGAAACGAAAACATCGTTCATGCGTACGTATGACCTACCGTCTCCATGAATGGTGTATTTCATTCCTTTTATCGATATATAATGTATTTTTATATGATGAATATATATTATATATAAATCATGTTTTAAATTATGGAATTATTTAAATAAGGATATAAGTAAAAATATCATAAATGAAAAGTCGAAACACATACGATAAATGAAATGATTTTACCCAAAACGCTGCTTTAACATGGAATTTACAGAAGAACGAGTAATATAAATTCATAATTGAAACATATATGATATCATAACAATGAATATGATTATTTAATAAGTCAATGACATTATTTAAATCATTATACAGGAGGTTTGGATCCATTCTAAGCATATCGGACTTAAGGTAAGGGATAATTTTGCAAATCTCAATTTTATCCGAGATTGCTTATTCATAAGTATTTACTGGGGTTATTTCTATCATCCATGTCCATGTTTTATAAAAAAAATCATTTATGTTTAATGTCCTTTTTACCCATTTTTTAATTTTACTACATGATATTTATGGAATATTTTTTTTAATGTTATGAAGTACTTTTTTGACTTTTCTGGAAAAAGTACGAGAAGAATGTTCTTTAAACTTATATGGAATGAACGGATTTTTACGTTTTTATAAAGCCTTATTTTCATGAATATTCCTCCAAAATATTTCATGAATATTTTCAAAAAAATATTTTTCTTTTAAAATTTAATGATGTTTTTTGAAAAGAAATTGATTTTGAAGAAGAAAGGATATTTTCCTCAAGAATTCATTTCAAGTGTTTTATCACGACCATTTTCCATCTATAATGACATTATTTAAGATGTGTATGTTTCAAGTATAATATCTCTATGATTTAAATGGTTTTACTTCTCTTATGATGAAATTATATCCATTTGTTTTATATGAATTAAGTTATTATGGGATGATGTCTATGAAACCCATTTTATTCTTTAGGTTATGATGAATGTTTTAAGTTTATTTTGTGGCACAAGTAAGAATGATTTCATTATGAGATGGGTGGGAACTATATCGCTTTACAATGCATTGGGTAATGATTTATATCTCATCAGATAAACGTGCTGGAATGGTATGTTAATCCGGTTCAGTGTTGTTGGACTGAAACGAGGAGTGTACTTGATATAGAAAGGGACTTTGTCCACTAAGATGGTCTTGGAAGCAATGCCTTGCCTACTATGGAAATCATTACAAGTGCTGAAAGGTTGCCACAATTACATGTTTTATTCCCATGCTACTTTATCATGATTAATGTTCCTTTATGATCTATTCTTTATGTACTTCCATGATTTATGTCTTTTCTCAAGATTGGAAGGTTTAGATTTTATGTTCATGTTTTTCCATTCAAATGTTTATAGATTATTTCATGTTCTCTATGCTTACCCTTACTGAGCATTTGATCTCACCCTTTATATGTTTTATTTTCAATAGGATTTAAAGAATGTTTTTAGTTAAGAAAACAAAAGGGAAAGATCATTATGGGAGATGTAGAAGATATTTCACCAAGATTAGATGATTACGTTTTGAGTTTCCAAAAACACTAAACTATTACGGTCCTTGAGTTTTGGTTTTTGTAATGTAATAAGTTTTCCGCACAAGTAATGTATTGTCCATGTACGTCATGCTTTGAGTCGCTATAATAATGGTTTTATATACAATAAATATTTATAAAAAATTAATGAATACCAGCCATAATACTATCATTACCTAAAGCATAAAAATATTTATCAATGTATTTAAGCTTATAATAACCCTTAAAATGATAAACACATGATGAAATATAATACTATGAAGATAACCTCATCTAAAAAATCATAACCTCTAATGTTATATATATCTTAAATTTGATACAAACTAAAATGCCATATAAATTAAAAAACACACAAATACTTGATTTATAAAAAGAGTTTCACTTTAATAAATTTTGAGGGCCTTTTTGGTTTAGTGTTTAAGATAATTAAGAAAATGTCTTATATAACAAGTGGAAACTTCCACTCAATTTCCATTTTCCTCTAAAAATTTATTTTAATGTTCACTGATCTATTTAATTCATGATACACGTGGTTTTATTATGGAAAATTTCCTTTATTCATAGGTATACTTCATAATAGTGACTAATCATCCTTATTTCATATGTATAATATTTGAAAATGTCATATGAGAACAAAAAATATCTTTAAGGAAGATAATAATAAAGGAAAACTGATAATCCATTTTATATTCATGAATACCCCAAAGGAAGTTTCCATTTTTTCATAACCAACTTTAGAGAACAAAATAATAATTTACATACTCATGAAATAAACTTCAAATCATAATGTTTTAATAATTTTTTTTACAAAATCATAAATTAAAAATCCTAATTAATGAAATATTTTACATGAAAACAATCCTTCACCTTCAGAAGATATTAAATATTACTCTATATTATAAATTCATTATTTACCTTTTGAAATAAAAATATTTCTTTAAAACCCAATTTTCCGGAATAAAGAAAACAATTGGGGATCATCGGGTGTAATACATTAATAATCGAATCACCAAATAATAAAATTCCTAAATTCTAATGGTGGTAAATTTTATTAGTTATCTGTTTCCCATAATTAGAGTAAATAACTCATCTATATTATCATAAGGGTAACAGACATTCGTTAAATCTATCATTATACCTAAATCATTGGAGGATTTAGACATACTAAACTATCATTTAATTAAAATTATCCTATAATGCATGGGTTCTCTCTCTATTCACAAATTCATTAATAACTCCCAAATGTCATGTTCTAAAATCAGTAAATCTAATAAATTAACCTTTAATTATGTCTTTAAATAATTTTTTTTGATAATATGAACACTTACTTATATCATGAAAATGAAAAAATTTATAAATTTATCTTTACATCATAAATACTAGAAATGTACAATTTCATCCCATATGAAGAAACACTTTTAGTTATATCTTGAAAATGAGAAATAATATCATTTCCTTTTCAAGACATCTAAAAACTAAAATTTCAAAAAAATAGATGATAAATATATTCTTCAATATTCCATGAAAAATAATTTAAAAATATTAATTATAAATTATGTTAATTAATGTGGGAAAATATTTTTCATCCACATATGTTAATAAAACATTATTTGTCACATTTATGAAGAAATAATAAATGTGAATGATTTTGAAAAAAATTTAAATTAATATTTTTTAAAATATATGTAATGATTATAGGATGGATAATATTTTCCTTTGAATGTATTTTAAAATCATTCATGAAAAATTTTAAATAAAAATACATAGAACAAAAATATTTAAATAACACGATTTTAACATAATTTTTGAAGGAAAATATATTACAACTTTGGTAAATCATGAATCAAAATTCAATTAAGGATGATTATATTAAAAGAAAGAAGAAAAATTTTAACATGTGTGAATTATTTATAAAAAATCCATTTTGTAACCTATAAACCATGAAATTGTTTTTTGATAAAAATGGCATAACTATCAATGAATGAAAATTGATTACAGAAATACCTTACCTCGAGTTTCACTCACCTTCTACATTATTTAAAACCTATTTCATGAACTTATATTAATTATTTTCATGATTAATAGTATTTTTATGTTTATTTAATTATCATAATAATTTTTTAAAATTTATTACCACTTCTTATGTAGTTACTACATCAATGAAGTTCTTGTTAGACATTTTGAGCTGATATAATTCATAATCCCAAAACAACTCTGGTAGGTCAAATAAATAAAATGGGTCATTTTTTCTTAATATATATAATATTAATCATAAAATAATTATAATTTGTATACATTAAATATAATTTTACAATTTCTAATTTTAAGGTGATCACGACAAATAAATTACATCATTTCTTAGAGACAATAGTACGAATGTACTTATAATTAATAACTATATTTTTTATACATAGTGGAAATGAAATTATGTAAATAATATTATAAATTTGGGTAATCATAAATATGTTATAAATTTAATAGTTTATAAATATTTCCATTTATATTAAATTATTTGTGTTACAGTAATGAATATTCAATCACATCATTTCATGGAGGTGGTATTTGAGATGCACACATGTGAAATGTTGTATATTTTTAATAGGTGAAAAGGGAAAAAGGGAATGTAATATTTTATATTTAAATAATAGAAAAATCAAAATGAACATATATATTCATTATTTTCCTATTTATAACTGTTCATAAGAGGCGGTGATAAAAAAATAATTCTTCATGGATGTGGTAATCCAAACATACCCATGAGTGATGTTTTCAATTTCCCATAGGAATGAGAATGAAATGAAAACAAGTTGTAACATAATTATAATGATAATTCAGTATATGGAAGATAATTATTTTATTATTTAATCATGTTTATATAATAGTATATTGAGGTATATAAATAAATATACATGAAACATTTGGTTAGTAATTATACCTCTTCTTTGGAGACATCCCATTGATTACACATTTTGACTTTCTATGTTGACATCCAGGTGAGCCCAGAAACTTGATGGAAAGTGGTGTATGTATTCATGGTGTCATTATAGGTAATTTTTGAGATATATTTATCAATATGTGGGAGTAATTATGGTGAGAAGAAACCCTTTCTTATGTGTGGTCAGTGGAAAACATGTAAATACTTGAAATTATAATTTATAATATTAGATTTAATCCTAGAAAATAGAACCAAAATTATTTATAATATATTTTAAGGAAGAAATATCAAAATATAATCCCAAAAATAAATTTCAAAAAAATTTAGATGCCATTCAACACCTTATTTTGTGGTTAACCCCCTCGTTATCCCTGTTTAACCATAACTGTTGCACCACATTTTTCACCCATTATGGATTGTAAATGTAATTTTAAAAATCAAAAGTTCAATATAAATGATCATTATTTTTATTTTTGATAATTTTTAAAAAATATGAGTAAAAAATATATTTTTATATTTTCATAATGA
Source organism: Viscum album (assembly GCA_963277665.1). Taxonomy (NCBI): domain Eukaryota; kingdom Viridiplantae; phylum Streptophyta; class Magnoliopsida; order Santalales; family Viscaceae; genus Viscum; species Viscum album. Next base: position 60,107,190 of record OY728165.1, on the reverse strand, counting down.
ATTAAAAATAATTTGTAAATATTAAATTCCATTTATGTTCATATTCTAGATTATTCATACTTCGTAACATTATAGTTATTAAGGTAAAAATATAACTCAAATATAAATTACTTTAGAAAATTATATTTTATTATTATCGATTAAATTATTGGGACAGAAAAATCATCAAAAATATAATATGTTTAATGAATTTAAACCCATTTATTTATTTTTATACTCTTTTCGCAATTGTTGTTTCATCTTTGTGTAAACGTTCATGAAATTATGATATTTACGAAAATTAAAAACAAATTAATATAATAAAATAATTTATTATTTTTTAAAATAATAATCTATAATGTAACACCCCAAGATTTCATAGTGTGTTATTTCTTCAAAATAATTCAATAACATGCACTACACGCAACACCGAGTTCAATCACACCATGACATACAAAAAAAAGCCATTCAAAAGAGGTTATGAATAGTATTATCTAAATTTTAATCTTTATATAATCCTTATAATTTTAGAATCCATATTATGAGTTTCTTAGATATAATGCAAGAACAAATTCATTTTCAGTATTGCACTTTTATCAACTTTTAATAGTGAAATTTTTATAAATACAATATTTTAAACTTTTTGACTAAATGGGGACATCAAAAAATTTAAAATGAAACATCCCAAGCTTCCACGGTACGCTTTCCTTTGAATAATACAGTATCGTGTGTTGTACGCAACTTCGAGTTTTAACACACACCACAACCGATCAAACTAGCCGTTATGAATAGTAATACCTACTTTTCGAAAATATATATATTTTATATTTTAAAATGGACTTCATTTCTGGATTCGGAATATCGAATTTAGCCTAAGGTGAAATTTTGGTACTTTTCGGATAACTTTCATATTTTGATGAATAGTGAAAATTACTAAATTTTAATTAAAAATAACTTTTTTTAATAAAAATAATTAATAGTGATAAATTATGAATTTGAGTGGATTTAAAGTATATTTAGAATATATTTTTACCATTTAATATAATGTTGGTCATTGGACATAATTTTACAATTAAACCGAACATAAACAAGTGTCAATCTTTTGATAGTTATTATCTCTTAAAAACACGTTTTTTGTTTTGACAGCGGGAATTAATTTTAAATTAATTTCTGCCACTTATATGTTTTGAATTTAGAAAAATGGATTCAATATTTGGAATCAGGATGTCCAAATTGTGTGAATAGATAACTTTTATTTTTATACATTTTGAATAATTATTGTAGTAAATATATTATTTACCATGGTTAAGGGTAAATCTGGTAAATAAGGGTTAAAAAATAATATTATAATAATACTAAATTACCCTAAAACGTGTCCTAGCCTTATTGGTTGATACATGTTCTAGATGAATTATAAATTCCTTTATTTTGGAACCCTATACGAATAGTGTAAATAGAATTTTTTACATTCTATTATCTTTAAGAGTGAAAGATGAGTTTGTGGTAGAAATTTATTAATGGATAAAACTCTAATTATAAAGTAAGTATATCTCCTTATGATCTTAGGCAATCTCATAAATAAATTCCTCAACATTAAGAAAAGAAACTTAGAACAAAAATGTTTTCCTTGATGGTACCTTAAATCATCACTAATTTATGGCTTTGGGATTGTTGTCCTTTTCATAGACATGTTCTCTACCACTCTCCATCAGATAATTGATTGTTAGATTTTTCTTCCATATCCATATTTTCCTACATGGAACCCTAGTATGTGTTATTTTCGGTAATCTTCATACTTTCGACTCTTTATTTTAAATAGAGTCCTCATTAATTCATTTTTCGATGTGGGATTTCAACTAAGATATTTTGAAACGTCAAAAATGTGTTATCCTAATACCCTATGTTTTGTTGAACTGATGGTATTTCAAATCATCATAGATTGATGAATTTAAGGACCTCAATTTTACACTTGTTTGTGATTGATGACCTCAATCACTACCTATAAATATTTACGTTTTTCCTCCAATTATATGTCTCTAATTTCCACCAATGTTCTCCTAATCGAGATCATAATTTGGTGGTGACCCTTTCATTTCTCTTTTCCTCATATTAATACTAAATTTTAGTAACCCAATTTTTGATGTGGGTTTTCCCACAAATGTATTTTCTATTTTCAACATTTTATTTTTGAAAAACAATTTCAAATTTCGAGGACACAATTTATTGAAGGAGGGGAGAATGTAACACCCCAAGATTTCATAGTGTGTTATTTCTTCAAAATAATTCAATAACATGCACAACACGCAACACCGTGTTCAATCACACCATGACTTACAAAAAAAAAGCCATTCAAAAGAGGTTATGAATAGTATTATCTAAATTTGAAACATTATATAATCCTTATAATTTTAGAATCCATATTATGAGTTTCTTAGATATAATGCAAGAACAAATTCATTTTCAGTATTGCACTTTTATCAACTTTTAATAGTGAACTTTTTTTAAATAAAATATTTTAACTTTTTTGACTAAATTGGGACATCAAAAAATTTAAAATGAAACATCCCAAGCTTCCACGGTACGCTTTCCTTTGAATAATACAGTATCGTGTGTTTTACGCAACTTCGAGTTTTAACACACACCACAACCGATCAAACTAGCAGTTATGAATAGTAATACATACTTTTCGAAATTATATATATTTTATATTTTAAAATGGACTTCATTTCTGGATTCGTAATATCGAATTTAGCCTAAGGTGAAATTTTGGTACTTTTCGGATAACTTTCATATTTTGATGAATAGTGAAAATTACTAAATTTTAATTAAAAACAACTTTTTTTAATCAAAATAATTAATAGTGATAAATTATGAATTTGAGTAGTTTTAAAGTATATTTAGAATATATTTTTACCATTTAATATAATTTTGTTCATTGGACATAATTTTACAATTAAACCGAACATAAACAAGTGTCAATCTTTTGATAGTTATTATCTCTTAAAAACACGCTTTCTGTTTTGACAGCGGGAATTAATTTTAAATTAATTTCTGCCACTTCTGTGTTTTGAATTTAGAAAAATGGATTCCATATTTGGAATCAGGATTTCCAAATTGTGTAAATATATAACTTTTATTTTTAGACATTTTGAATAATTATTGTGGTAAATATTTTATTTACCATGGTTAAGGGTAAATCTGATAAATAAGGGTTAAAAAATAATATTATTATAATACTAAATTACCCTAAAACGTGTACTAGCCTTATTGGTTGATACATGTTCGACCCTAGGCATCTTTGGGTCGATTTGGGGACCCCATGGTGCCACTTGTAGGTGATAGGGACACTTTATTTTAATTAAGTTAAAATGAATACAAAAATGACACAAGCATATATCCTTTAGCAAAACAATTTTTACATAGGGTTATATATGTTGGATTTTCGACTATAAATATTAATTAGAAAGATAAAAATATTTTCTACATGATTATATTTTATTTTCACTTTTTTGATATTAAATAATTTAATTTATTTATGACACAATGATGATGCAGTAATTATCATAATAGTGAAAAATTAAATTAATTGATATTATAAATACCCAAATAAATATAATATGAAACTTTTAATGAATTAAACTAATTTTCTAGGTAATATGATATATTAGGATTGATGTAATTTACATTGTTCTAAGTAATCAATCTGTTATGAGTTTCAAAAAAATCAACTATTGAATAGTGTCAAAATTGACATAAAAGAGTTATCAAAACAAATATTATATTATTAATAGATATTAAATTCCTAAAAATCTAATGTTCGGCCAAGAGACTTATATCATGATAGTTTCATCATTAATGGACCTCTTGGGGGTCGCTTGGATGTATATACTAAGCTTATTAATCATATTATATAAAAATACAAAGAGACATTGTAAAAGTGAAACTAATTAACTTAGAGTTAATACTTAACGATAAGGTTAATATAAGTACCCAACCTGTCTAAATTCTATTGGTTGAGTCGTTTTCTACCTATCCCCACCTTAACATTTAAATAATAAACTTTGGAGCCATTAGAAACCGAATATGAATTTATTATAAATTAATATTTCTACCTTTTCCAAAGGTGCCCCTCACCCTTCTTATAAAAGGGCACTCCTCGTTCTCATTTCTTCACACCTTAAAAACCTTTTTGATCAGCCAAAAACTGCCCAAATACTCTCCCAACTTCCCTCATTACAACATAGAGGCCTTAGTTTGATCAGAAATCCAACCTATGGAGCCCTTTTGATCAAATCAAAAGGAAGAACCCGAAGAAGAGGTAATGATTTCACCACCCTTTTTCCAAGTTCATTTCTTCTTCCACTTCTTCTTCCTTTGTTGTTACCATTATAAAATAATAACTCCAGTATCAAATATATACTGTTATGTTATTATAAATATGCTACAACCATATTCAGTATTCTATCCACCCTTTGAATAAAATGCCACCATACGTGCGTACGTATGGCTTACCGTCTCCACGTCGTGGTGTAATTGTTATTCAATATATTATTATTTGGATGGTTATAATAATGATGTGTAACTCATGTAAATAATAAATATAAAATGTTAATGATTCTTTATATATGATATACCATCCATTTATATATTATTTTAATATCAAAAAAAGAATGATATTGTCGCTCGTGCGTACGTACGGACTACCGTCTCCACGAACGCGATGAGATTCATTCTCCATCGTATCCATTCAAGTATAATTATCATTTGATAATTTAAAAATGATGTTTAAGGACTTGATATCATTATGTATATGAATAATATACAACCTATCCATTACAAACATTTCTTACGTAACAAAACATATAAAAGAAAAAAAGTAAGTTAACACCCGAAACAACGATAATACTATGATATTATTATCAAATCAATATTAAAAGATCATATATGATATCATATTAATGTATATGATTCTTGTATGATTTAATAACAATTATTTCACCATTATACAAGAGGTTAACCTACCCCAACCATGGAAAAGAACAAGGTAAGGGTTATTTCACAATCTCTTCATTATTCGAGGTTGTTTATACGTAATAATCTACTGGGATCTCATTATCATCCACATCCATGTTTCTTCAAAATGTATTTCAAAAAAAATTACAATAATATGGGTTAAATTCATTTATACACTTGTTTTACTTTTTATAAAAGGAATCTTTCCATCGTTTTCAAAACAAGGTCCTTTTTAACATTTTCGACAGAATTAAGGTAAGAATGTTTTTTTAACTTATACGGCGGGTGCAGTTATTTTCTGTCGTTATAAAATATTCAAAGATTTCCATACAATCTTATAGAAATATTTTCAAGAAAATGTTTTATTTTATATGTCTCTTAAATGATTTCAAAACAAAAAAGTGATATTTCTCCAAAAAAGTGTTTTGATTTCATCTATGTCAACATCCTTTGATGGATTTTACGCTTATTTGAAGTTGATTTATTATGATACAAAATTTCTATATTGTATTGAGGGTTTTGTGATATGTTTGACTGTGGATGTGCTATTTTTATACCATTCATAGTTTATGGTGAAATTATTGACATTTCGTATGCTAGTTTTAATACGAATGTTTATGTTATGTTTAATCCTTTACATATGGGAATGCATTGGACTTAATATGTGACGGGTGGAGCCCGCTATAGCTCCTCGATGCATTAGTAGGTCTCATGAGACAAACTAGTGTCCTGGAACAAGTCCTTGACAAAATATTATTTGTAGTATTGGCACGAGGCCTTGGCTATGTGGTTATGATAGTCTGGCATTATGCATTCCAACATTATGAAAGTGGTTAGTGATTTTTCATGTGATTATTCAATTAATAGAATATCCATGTGAATGAGTAAATGGAATTATTTCATTTTATTTATTCCATACAATGTTGAAAGTTCAAGTTTGAAAGGCTTTTGTTTTAGTTATACATTGCCTTAAATGTTTATTCTTATTTATGAAAGTTTCCGCTATATTGTTATCCTTACTGGGCATTTGAGCTCACCCCTTTTCTATGTTTTATTTTTCCCAGGAAGTGAAGATGTAAATTATGAATGACCTGCAAGGATATTATGTGGGGATATGAGTGTGAATTACAGAGACATTATGTTGTTGTAGTAGTTTTTCTTTTTATGATGTAATGTAAAACTTATGAATATATCTAGTGTTTCCAAGGCTACTAAACCAATCGGTCTTTCGAGATTTGATCTTTCATGTGATCATTCCAATGTTATGTAATAGTGCACTGACTCTGGGTAACTAGGGTCGGGGCGTTACATATAATCTTCTGTATATACATTTTATCCTGATCAAAATATTTTATATACATTTAAAGGGACATAGTGAAATTTTATAAATTTTCATAAATTAAAAAAATATATATAAATGCCATAATTAAAGAATAGAGTAACATAAATGATTTATTTTTTAATTTAGGATGTTTATATTCGATTTAAACCAATAAGATTAAATAGAAGTATGTTTTGGGTTTAGATTTAGACCATATCCTATATTTTTAGTCGTAGTTAACTTGTTTCTCCCATTACCATGGTGTTAAACTTTTATCATAATAACTTTTCCTTGTGACATAATATGAAATTATCATATTTTAAACTTTTAAAAATATTAATTAAAAAATATGAAATAAATTATTTAATTTTAAATTTAATAAATTTGAAGAATTTTATTTCAATATAATTATGAAAAGCTCATTGAAAACAAAATCAAAAAATTTCTTTTTTAAGAATAAATTGAACTTATAACAAAAAAATAATATTTATTACTGTAGAATTATTTTTATTATATTTAATAAAATGGGTATTCATTTAAAATAAAGTAAAATATGAAGAAAATTTTTTACTTTTATATTAGTTTATATTTTGAAAAAAGATTGTGGTTTTTAATAATTTTTCATTTTTCACTCATTACTCAAAAATCAGTAATTTAAGAACAATAAAAAAACAAATATAATCCTATTATGAAATGATTATTTATTAATTATTTTTCATTTTCAAAAATAAATTTTCTAAGATTTTGATAAATTATGTCGAATATTCATACACAAAATACTCTATAACAATTTTTGAAAGAGATTTATTTTTTAAGCATAAAAATACATTAGTCTTATTACATTACTAATAACCATAATTAAATGAATATTAGTTAATTAAATTTAATATAAAATATTATTATTTTGTTATAATCATCCACCAATTGTTATTAATTTAATCTAGTAATATAACAAATACATTTATTACATAAAATCAGTTTTATGAAAAATAGTTATTTTATCTTCAAAAGAATCTATCCTTATTTTCCACAAATAGATTATAAATAAAAGATTGATTATTTATTTTATTAAAGAAAAAAAATGTACATATATTTTGTTAAATGTTTATTACAATTCATATTACTCAAACCAACAATTATGTTATAATATTTATATATAACTAATAATATTTTTATTGTATATAATAGTTTATTTATGAACAATATTGCATATACCACATGATATTCAATATATTATTCATAGAAAATAAATTTAAAAAATATTGTTACATGTTGTATAACGATCATGTTTTCCATACATAAATTTAAATTACACATTCACTTTTCAACTGGATAAAGAGAACGTAGTTGTTTTTGCCATAGTGATTAGTCATGTGGTACAACATATATTATGGAAGCCATCACTATATTAGAAGATAAATAATGATAGGACTATTCTCTCTCATGGCATTGTTTTAGTTCCCGCAATTTTCCCATAAGATTTAATGAGGGGTCTTCATTCCTCAAAGTGGGTTGTACATCCGAGTTCGACCAAGACATATCATAAATTTTATATATAGTGATAACATATAATGATTGAAAGAGAGATCATATTAATCATGATAAGTTTCTCTACCTATACGTAGATAAAGGTTATGTAGTAGTGGAATTCTCTAATTTTATAGTAGTTTTCCATTCCTATGTGTAAAGGGGATTATGTCGCTATAGACTTCATGATAGGATATCCAAGGACATCTTAGATGAATGATATTAAATGGGATATTATTGGTCAAATATACTAAGATAACATAATTATTATCTTTTCCTAATAATTTAAATTAAGATGACATAGGAATGGATTAAATTCTAGGGATAGTGAATTTTTACATGGTACCATAAATTTTAGTATTAGATAATGATGACCTATTACCTCACACTTCTGACATGTAATATATAGGGTCTATGTATTCAAGTACACTTAAATACTCCATATAATCCACATATTGATGAAAATTAGGTATATACAATTTATATAATGGATGAAATTCTAAGTCAATGTGTCTTGTATTTCTGTGTCACCTTCGAGGTCCAGTTGTATTTAGAAAATTTCACTACTACTAATATCTTTTATGCTTCAATTCAGATGGATCTATTTATGGCCTTGTATGGTAGGTCATGTCGTTCACTATTATATTAGTTGGAATCCAGGGAGTTAGCAATCATTAGGTTGAGTCTCATTTCAGGAGTCTTCATAGCATGTTCAGTAATTTAGAACGTGGTTATCAAGAACCCAAAATAAGAAGTTTTATCTTATGAGGTGCTTCTAGTAAATATAGTGCGTTAGAAAGAAAATACTATAGATAACACCCATATAATATAAGGCCCCAGCCTTAAACCTTACTTAATCTTGAGTTATTACAAGATTACACATTGAGGATCTTTTCAGGTTTAGAGTTTTAGAGAATTAAATCATGAAACTTGCATTACATTCCACATTTAAACAAAGTGGATACATAAAAGAAAATATTCATTCTTCCCATCAACGGAAACATATTGAAAATACAACATGGATTCTTTCTTGACACATCCTTGACACTATCACCACATCATGTACCTTTCCCTTGACCTGTGAAAAACATTTCAAAAACATGGTATGAGCATAAAAAGCTCAGTAAGAGTAATAAAAAATATGGAAAGGAAACATGAGTTCAAATATACATTAGAATGAAATCACACATTACCAATAAAACATAGGCATATCAAATCATGAATAAATCATAGAAAACATTAGAAATAAAGGTAACTTGAGGCATTCATAACTTTCTCACATAGGGAGTAACCCTCTTGGTTACGTTTGGAATACCCATCACAGTATATTCCCTAAATCTCTTCGGAGAAACCTTAACGTTTCACTCCTTCGCGTTTCCCAATGCATTGGAGAGCTATATCGGGCTCACCTGCCCTTAGTTTATCACGGAACAACCCGTTCTTCATAACAATGCCCAAGAACCATAACATAATCGTATCACATAAACATGAATAAAGGATACATAACATTTCCAAATTTCAATCACAATATAACATTTTAGGATATTGAAATAATGAATCCATTCAAAAAGAAACCATTTCCAGAACCATTTAAAACATTTAATAAAGAGATTTTTGAATCAAAGTGTCCCATACCACCTTGAAGCTTTTAACATTTTAAACCATTAAAATCCATATAAATAAATCCTTAAAACCATTTTGAAAACATGGATATTAATAAGAACAAATAATTAAAACATTTAAAACAATATTTTGGTGAAAGGGGTTTTACCAAAATTAGAGACACTTGAATACAATAATTGAGGAATAACATTAAGTCAGAAATTTATAATATCATGAGAATAAATGGATTCATGATTTAATACTCCAAAGGACAGTATATACACCATATAAGAGTGAATTGGTGCATAACAACAATGAACCCTCAATAGAAATGTCAAATGTGACGAAATCCCTTATAAAGAAGGTATCCTTAAATTAAGGACAAATCAATCTCAAAAATATCTGTGAATAATATAAATACACCCAATATAATTGGATATTAAGTGTAAAACAATAAAAGGACATTCACATATATTCAATGGATGACATATTCAATGACTACATGTTGAACCCAAAGAAATCGAAATTGGGTTAAAAAGTTCCCTTGACAGCCTAACGACATCACATCAAAATGAGTTGATGAGAGATAAAAAATGTATCTCATCACTTGGACATAAAATTTACATCAATAAGGATATATGATAACATATCCCAACATAACAATATGTAAATTAAAATACCCAACAAAAGAAGTCTTTTAAAAAAAGAGGAGGGTGAAAGGTTCCCTTACCGACTTGGGTATCTTTCAAAACATACACCCCATGAAAGAAGGAAAATAGATCATTGATGTAAATACTCATAAACCAAAGTATATTACACAAAGAGTAGAATAATGGGCAGTACATACACCACTCAATGGAATTTGTGGCAAATGTAGCATAAATCTCACGAGAATAAAAGTGAGATGAAAAATCCCTTACGAAAACTCGGCAGCCTAACGGCACCACATAAAAATTCCGAATATGGATTGATGAGATCAAATTGGGTATCTCATCACATTAAAATAAAATGTTCAGCAAGAGGAATATAAAATAACATACCCCAACATTACAAAGAGGAGCTTAAAAGAAGTGACACACGGGAGAGTACTTAAAAAGAAAGAGAGAGGTTAGATCTCTTACGAAAATTCGGCAGCCTAACAGCGCCACTCAAAACTTCCAAAATGGATTGATGAGAGATAATAGGGTCTCTCATCACATGAACATAAAAATTACAATAGTAGTAATATAAAATAACATCCCAATCATAAAAAAAATGATCTTAAAAGAAATGACATAAAAGAGTGTACTTATAAAGAAAGAGAGTTGTAGGATCCCTTACCTCGGGTCCGACTTGACTCGATCATTCTTTAATGTCCTGAATAATAAACTTGAGTTAATTTATACTTCTTTAATAACATTTTTGAAGTTAATTATTCCTTTTATATCACTTATTACCATTTCATAAACATTATGTAATCATTTAAGTTAATAATATTTGTTTTGCCGATATTTGGTTCTTAAGTCGAAAATGGACTTCTTACAATTACATGTTGTTCGTGTGGCCAAATGTTTATTATATCCAGAATTGTATTCATTATTTAGATATCATATATTTCATATATATCCAGTACATGCATGCATTTATAACATTACATAATCATTTAGAGGTAAGAAATGAAATGCACCGTTCATGGAGATGGTAAGCCGTACATACGCATGAACGCTACTTTCATTTCTATTTCGTATTTTATAGAATGGAATAATAATTATATAAAGGTATATTATAATTCCAGTATAATATCATATATAATATCATATTTCCATCCTTTATACATCCCACATATGGTATTTAATGAATTAAATCACTTTGAGGGGGCGGTAGTCCTCACTTCCTTAAATGAAGATATCGTGTATACCCAAAATGGATGCCATAAAGGTAAGACAAAAATGAAAAATACAGAAGCATAAATAAAACATAAACATATTATATATCATATATAAAAATATTTACATCATAATGGCCACCTTTGAAGGTGTTAAATGAGTATTGAACAATCATCGTTTCGGGAGGCAGAATTTCACCATCCACGGAAACCGTATGTTCTTTAACCATTTGATGTAGTTGTGTGAGAGTGTAGCTCGAATAAATCTTATAAAAACATCCTAGTATATTGAAGATACTGGTTTTGTTTCAAAATAAGTAAATAAAAAGAGTTTATGGGGTTGCAGAAGCAAAATAAAACAAATGAACATGGGAGAATGAATTACCTTTAAAAGGGTAACTCCTTTTGATTTGAGCCTTAAGGCTTCTTTTGAAAGGATTCTTTCCAAAGGGAATCCTCTAGGATGAGGAGAGGTATGTGGAGAGAGTAAATGGGCAGGGGTTGTTCGAGCCAAAGGCTTGAAGAGTGTTTGAAATGAGGTAGAGGTGGGGGCCTTTTATAAGAGGAGAGGAGGGGCACTTTTGGAAAGTAAAGAAATATTACTTTATTTGAAAATGTGTTTCGGTTTAAAAAGGTCCCACATTGATTTAATTCGTGGATAAGGTGATAAGTCTTCAAAATAAACTCATACAATAAGTTTTTGACATATTTAGTTCATAGATTTTACATTATCTTTCCATTTTATTTAAATCGTCAAATAATGATGTCATCGCTGTATCATTATTATGTCATAGATAATTTATTTTATTTAATGTCTAAAAATTATAAAAAAAATACTATGATGTAGGAAATCTTTTTATCTTACCAATGAATTTTTATAATCAAAAATATGACTTGTATAACCCCACTTAAAAATTGTTTTAGTAAAACATATCATGTTTGTGTCAATTTTACTTATACATTAAATAAAATGTTATTTATGTCATTTCCCAACCAAAGTGGATCCATGGGGTCCCCAAGTTGACCCATGGCTTTTATTGGTCGGACATGATACAACAAATGAGGGTAAGACATGTGTCAAGCTCATCTCATTTTATTAAAGCATTATTTTTACCTTAAACTACACTAATTACCACTAATCGCGATTAAAAACTTAATAAGTTACTATTCACCAAAAAATTATTTTAATCTCATTGAACCACATTTTACTTCTTAATGACAACCATGTATGTCGGATTTTTGAAAATCAAAACACAATGATGGAAAAATTTCATTTAAACGGAAAATCGGTTTTATAAGTACCACTTAGTGGTTTCACTATTCATCAAAAATTGAAGTTTTTCAGAAAAATCCCAAAAATTCACCCTAAGCTATATTTGATATTCTGAATTCAAAAATGAAGTCCGTTTTACAAAATTCAAAACATATAAGTCACATTAATTAATTTAATAATTAATTCCCGCTATCATGACAAATAGCGTGTTTTATGAAACAATAAGTATCAAAAGATTGACACTAGTTTAAGTCTGATTTCAAAGTGAAATTGATTCCAACGACCACTATTGGATTTAATGGTAAAAATATTTTCTAATTTCACTTTAAAAACAATTAAAAATATAATCTAATAATATAAATAAATTATATTAAAAAGTGGTTTTGAATTAAAATACAACATTTTACACTATTCATTAAAAAAATGAACTTTATCGGAAAGATACCAAAAATTTACACAATGTAAATTTTGATGTCCCGATTCTTAATAAGAGTTTTATTTGGTCCAAAATAATTTTTAAGAGTGAACAAAACTATATTTAATGACGGTTCTCCATCAAAAGGTGATAAGTTAACCTTTAGTGAAAACTAGGGCATATACGCCTAAAATTGAATTCTTTCCGTATTTTAAGCCTTTATCTATTATTGTATAAATGTAAAAATATTTAAGAACATATATAATCATATTTTAGTTATTTCTATCCATTCCCGCCAATACAACGTCTACATGTTAACTACCATTTAAAATAATATTATTAGAGTGCAACGTAAGATTCCCAAAAACTCGTTGTTGCGTGTTGGGTACGCCATCGAGCATAGTGTCCCCTTTAAAGTCATATTAATATTTTATTCACAAATAGGGATAAATATGAAAATTTCATATTCTTTATTTACCTGGGGTGTTACATCCTTCCCCCCTTTTGGGAATTGCGTCCTCGCAATTTTAAAATTGCTCTTGGAAACATCCTTGAAAGTCCCACATCGGAACAAGAGTTGGTAAAACAAACACTTTAAAATAAAGAGAGATAAGTATAAAGGTCACCCGAGTTAACCCATACTAGGATTCCAAGTATGAAAATATGGACATGGAGGAAAAAACAAAGGGTCATGTTCTGATGGAGAGTGATAGAAAACATGTTTAGGAGAAAGTTAACCATGAGAAAATCACAAACTTGTGATGGGTTAAACGGTATTCGATTCCCCAGTAGGAAAAGTTAATAGACAACATTTTTGTTTTAAGTTACTTTTTATTGAGGAATTTATTCATAAGGAAACATAATCACTTATCATATTGACTTTCAACTTTTATTAGATTCCTTACACAAACTCATATTTTCTCCAAAAGACGAGTATTTAGGAAGACTTGTTCGCATTAAGAGTACTATAATCAACTTCTAGAGAATCACCTAATCCCCAAAATAGAACTATATACATCCCATGTTTTTAGGCTTTAACCAAAACCAAAACCAAAAAGGTTACTACAAGATCAGATAATCCAGAAAAGGATAACCCCTTATAAAAAGAAAATCTATTCTTAATCTCCAAAATTTGTCCAACAAAACCCAAAGTTCAACGAGGACCATCCGATAAACCATTTGTCCATAAAATTCTTCAAAGTAAACCAATATAAGATTGAAACCCAAATATTTGAAGGATTTATTAACATAGTCTTCCAAGTTAAATCGTAACATTTATCTCCAAACAACATCAGTTGCTCCTAAAGTCTCACATTGAAAAGTAATTATCCTAATCACAAATCCTCCAAAATCAACTTACTCTTAATTCATAAAATAATATAACTAAAAAGAATCAGTCAAACTAACCAGATACTTCACGTAGTCCAGTGGTAGGCGATAAATACCAGTCGCACTTTGGTTGTGGGTTCGATTCCCGCAGCATTGTCCGACGCGACGGGTTGTCACACAGTCTGCGTGTTGTCCTTTTTCCAAAACTATATAATTCTTAAAACATTCCCCAAAATGAGATAAAGTATTCAAGAATAATCATAACATATTTTAACCTCAAGTATATCTCATTCCTTTCATTTTCCATCATATCATAGAGTAACCCACAATTACCTAAAAAGTAAGGATCATATAAACCCTAATGGTTTCCTGAATAATTATTACCTGAATTTCCACATCGAGTTGGCCATCTCGTACATGATGCATTAGAGAACTCACCAAGGTTGAAGTGGTTGATCATGACTCCTTGATAGTTTGTTTAGAATAACTATGATATTCCTCATTGAATCCCCCATCTCATCCAGTATCTTAATCAGAGAACCACCATAGTTTCCTTGAAACCCATTGTCACTTTGGTGCCTGCTAGATCCAGCCATTTACTAAAACCAAAAAGGGCAGTGTGAGTATATCAACATAACCATCATGTACTAATGGGGAAGATAAACACTAAGATATACTTACTCATTCACTTTATCTAAAACTAGGACTCTTTCTGAAATCATAACCATTATGTTAATGTCACTTGTGCTTAGAGAATACCCTAACCTATAAAGTTATCTAAACCGACCTTTGATACCAACTATAAGGCCCCAGCCTTAAACTATACTTAATCTTGAGTTATTACAAGATTACACATTGAGGATCTTTTCAGGTTTAGAGTTTTAGAGAATTAGATCATGAAACTTACATTACATTCCACATTTAAACAATGTGGTTACATAAAAGAAAATATTCATTCTTCCCATCAACGGAAACATATTGAAAATAAAACATGGATTCTTTCTTGACACATCCTTGACACTATCACCACATCATGTACCTTTCCCTTGACCTGTGAAAAACATTTCAAAAACTTGGGATAAGCATAAAAAGCTTAGTAAGAGTTATAAAAAATATGGAAAGGAAACATGAGTTCAAATATACATTAGAATTAAATCACACTTTACCCATAAAACATAGGCATATCAAATCATGAATAAATCCTAGAAAACACAATACATAAAGGTAACTTGAGGCATTCATAAAATTATTACGTAGGGAGTAACCCTCTTGGTTACGTTTGGAATACCCATCACAGTATATTCCCTAAATCTCTTCGGAGAAACCTTAACGTTTCACTCCTTCGCGTTACCCAATGCATTGGAGAGCTATATCGGGCTCACCTGCCCTTAGTTTATCACGGAACCACCCATTCTTCATAACAATGCCCAAGATCCATAACATAATCGTATCACATAAACATGAATAAAGGAAACATAACATTTCCACATGTCAATCAAAATATAACATTTTAGGATATTGAAATAATGAATCCATTCAAAAAGAAACCATTTCCAGAACCATTTAAAACATTTAATAAAGAGATTTTTGAATCAAAGTGTCCCATACCACCTTGAATCTTTTAACATTTTAAACCATTCATATCCATATAAATAAATCCTTAGAACCATTTTGAAAACATGGATATTAATAAGAACAAATAATTAAAACATTAAAAACAAAATTTTGGTTAAAGGGGTTTTACCAAAATTAGAGACACTTGAATACAATAATTGAGGAATAACATTTAGTCAGAACTTTATAATATCATGAGAATAAAGGGATTCATGATTTAATACTCCAAAGGACAGTATATACACCATATAATAGTGAATTGGTGCATAACAACAATGAAACCTCAATAGAAATGTCAAATGTGACGAAATCCCTTATAAAGAAGGTATCCTTAAATTAAGGACAAATCAATCTCAAAAATATGTTTGAATAGTATAAATACACCCAATATAAGTGGATATTAAGTGTAAAAAAATAAAAGGACATTCACATATATTCAATGGATGACATATTCAATGACTACATGTTGAACCCAAAGAAATCGAAATTGGGTTAAAAAGTTCCCTTGACAGCCTAACGACATCACATCAAAATGAGTTGATGAGAGATAAAAAGTGTATCTCATCACTTGGACATAAAATTTACATCAATAAGGATATATGAGAACATATCCCAACATAAAAATATGTAAATTAAAAGACCCAACAAAAGAAGTCTTTTAAAAAAAGAGGAGGGTGAAAGGTTCCCTTACCGACTTGGGTATCTTTCAAAACATACACCCCATGATAGAAGGACAATAGACCATTGATGTAAATACTCATAAACGAAATTATATTACAAAAAGAGTAGAATAATGGGCAGTACATAGACCACTCAATGTAATTTGTGGCAAATGTAGCATAAATCTCACGAGAATAAAAGTGAGATGAAAAATCCCTTACGAAAACTCGGCAGCCTAACGGCGCCACATAAAACTTCCGAATATGGATTGATGAGATGAAATAGGGTATCTCATAACATTAGAATAAAATTTTCAGAAAGAGTAATATAAAAGAACATCCCCCAACATTACAAAGAGGAGCTTAAAAGAAGTGACACACAGGAGAGTACTTAAAAAGAAAGAGAGAGGTTAGATCTCTTACGAAAATTCGGCAGCCTAACGGCGCCACTCAAAACATCCAAAATGGATTGATGAGAGATAATAGGGTCTCTCATCACATGAACATAAAAATTACAATAGTAGTAATATAAAATAACATCCCAATCATAAGAAATATGAGCTTAAAAGAAATGACATAAAAGAGTGTACTTATAAAGAAAGAGAGTTGTAGGATCCCTTACCTCGGGTCCGACTTGACTCGATCGTTCTTTAATCTCCTGAATAATAAACTTGAGTTAATTTATACTTCCTTAATAACATTTTTGAAGTTCATTATTCCTTTTATATCACTTATTACCATGTCATAAACATTATGTAATCATTTAAGTTAATAATATTTGTTTTGTCGATATTTGGTTCTTAAGTCGAAAGTGGACTTCTTACAATTACATGTTGTTCGTGTGGCCAAATGTTTATTATATCCAGAATTGTATTCATTATTTAGATATCATATATTTCATATATCCAGTACATGCATGCATTTATAACATTACATAATCATTTAGAGGTAAGAAATGAAATGCACCGTTCATGGAGACGGTAAGCCGTACGTACGCATGAACGCTACTTTCATTTCTATTTCATAATTTATAGAATGGAATAATAATGATATAAAGGTATATTATAATTCCAGTATAATATAATATATAATATCATATTTCCATCCTTTATACATCCCACATATGGTATTTAACGAATCAAATCACTTTGAGGGGGCGGTAGTCCGCACTTCCTTAAATGAAGATATCGCGTATACCCACAATGGAAGCCATAAAGGTAAGACAAAAATGAAAAATACAGAAGCATAAATAAAACATAAACATATTATATATCATATATAAAAATAGTTACATCATAATGGCCACCTTTGAAGGTGTTAAATGAGTATTGAACAATCATCGTTTCGGGAGGCAGAATTTCACCATCCACGGAAACCGTATGTTCTTTAACCATTTGATGTAGTTGTGTGAGAGTGTAGCTCGAATAAATCTTATAACAACATCCTAGTATATTGAAGATACTGGTTTTGTTACAAAATAAGTAAATAAAAAGAGTTTAGGGGGTTGGAGAAGCAAAATAAAACAAATGAACATGAGAGAATGAATTACCTTTAAAAGGGTAACTCCTTTTGATTTGAGCCTAAAGGCTTCCTTTGAAAGGATTATGCCCAAAGGGAATTCTCTAGGATGAGGAGGGGGATGTGGAGAGAGTAAATGGGCAGGGTTTGGCCGAGCCAAAGGCTTGGGGAGTGTGTGAAATGAGGTAGAGGTGGGGGCCTTTTATAAGAGGAGAGCAGGGGCACTTTTGGAAAGTAAAGAAATATTACTTTATTTGAAAATGTGTTTCGTTTTCAAAAGGTCTCACATTGATTTAATTCGTGGATAAGGTGATAATTCTTCGAAATCCACTCATCCAATAAGTTTTGGACATGTGTAGTTCATAGATTTTACATAATCATTCCATTTTATTTAAATCGTCAAATAATGATGTCATCGCTGCATCATTATTATGTCATAAATAATTTAATTTATTTAATGTCTAAAAATTATAAAAAAAATACTATGATGTAGGAAATCTTTTTATCTTACCAATGAATATTTATAATCAAAAATATGACTTGTATAACCTTACTTAAAAATTGTTTTAGTAAAACATATCATGTTTGTGTCAATTTTACTTTTACAATAAATAAAATGTTATTTATGTCATTTCCCAACCAAAGTGGATCCATGGGGTCCCCAAGTTGACCCATGGCTTTTATTGGTCGGCCATGATACAACCAATGAGGGTAAGACATGTTTCAAGATCATCTCATTTTATTAAAGCATTATTTTTACCTTAAACTACAATAATTAACCCTAATCGCGATTAAAAACTTAATAAGTTACTATTCAAAAAAAAATTATTTTAATCTCATTGAACCACATTTAACTTATTAATCACAACCATGTATGTCGAATTTTTGAAAATCAAAACACAATGATGGAAAATTTTCATTTAAACGGAAAATCAGTTTTATAAGTACCACTTAGTGGTTTCACTATTCATCAAAAATTGAAGTTTTTCAGAAAAAACCCAAAAATTGACCCTAAGCTATATTTGATATTCTGAATTCAAAAATGAAGTCCGTTTTAAAAAATTCAAAACATTTAAGTCACATTAATTAATTTAATAATTAATTCCCGCTGTCATGACAAATAGCGTGTTTTATGAAACAATAAGTATCAAAAGATTGACACTAGTTTAAGTCTGATTTCAAAGTGAAATTGATTCCAACGACCACTATTGGATTAAATGGTAAAAATATTTTCTAATTTCACTTTAAAACCAATTAAAAATGTAATCTAATCATATAAATAAATTAGATTAAAAAGTGGTTTTGAATTAAAATACAACATTTTACACTATTCATTAAAAAAATGAACTTTATCGGAAAGATACCAAAAATTTACACAAAGTAAATTTTGATGTCCCGATTCTTAATAAGAGTTTTATTTGGTCCAAAATTATTTTTAAGAGTGAACAAAACTATATTTAATGACGGTTCTCCATCAAAAGGTGATAAGTGAACCTTTAGTGTAAACTAGGGCATATACGCCTAAAATTTAATTCTTTCCGTATTTTAAGCCTTTATCTTTTATTGTATAAATGTAAAAATATTTAAGAACATATATAATAATATTTTAGTTATTTCTATCCATTCCCGCCAATACAATGGCTACATGTTAACTAGCATTTAAAATAATATTATTAGAGTGCAACGTAAGATTCCCAAAAACTCGTTGTTGCGTGTTGGGTACGCCATCGAGCATAGAGTCCCATTTAAAGTCATATTAATATTTTATTCACAAATAGGGATAAATATGAAAATGTCATATTCTTTATTTACCTGGGGTGTTACATATAATGAGTGTTGTGGAAGCATAGACACATAAAAGAGGAGACATGAGATTAAGAGACTGATATTCAGGTAGAGTGGATGGAATCATTCACTTATGATTCATGTTGATTCTATCAATGAAGGCTCAAAGATGAGAAGTTATATGGTAGAGAGATTGAAACACCCCAATTATTTTTTAGGTGAATTTTAATTATTTTTATACTATTAAACATCTTCTTTTTCAATTTTATGTATATTCTGTATTAAAGAGTTTTAGGAGTGTATAATAGAAAAACGGAAGGGATATATAGCCATTTGGAGGATTTTTGTGACACCCAATCATAAACCATATTGTCCGAGCTAGGACACCCCCACAACCTCAGGTTTGCCCCCCCCCCCAATATTTAATTGGTTAGCGACTATAGGAATGGTCCCAAATGTGAATCATGGGAACACTATTCCCTATTACTTGATATCCACCAGAGCGCATAATGGAATTTGTAAAAAGAAAATCAATAAAAATGAATAATTGAATAAATAATCATATTAACAATATAAAAATAATGTACCAACACATAATATAATAGTATTCCATTCCATACACATAATCCAAAAAATTGATATCCATAGGTAGTGGATCTATGTATGATATAAATAAAACTAATAATAAGTAGAAATTGTAATACAACCCAAATTCCATAATATACCTCCCACAAAAGTTTATTAACATTACACAACCACTCACCATCAAACCCTTTCCTTTCATCGGATCCCCGATAAAAAAATATAAAGGTTCTCCAGAATTCACATGGAGGGTGTAAATATTAGACACAAAAGTATAATAATAATTTTCCTTAATATATGTTCATATGATATTCAAATTCATTCTATAAAATGAAATATATTGAATATCAGGAACAAGTATGTCAGAAAAGAACAATATTGGATGATAAGGGTTGATGTTTGACTCCAATTGCACCACCAAATCCTCTAACAATTCATGATCTACCAAGATTATAATTATATGATTTATATTTTTGATAAATTAATTCCATGTTTTAGGAAATGGTCACACATACATTATAAGATCCATTCATGAGAATATTCTAGGTCCAAACAATTTGAAAATTCCAACTCCATAAATTCTTGTGTTGATTCAATTAATAATTATCCATTCCATTTTTATAACATGTAAAACCCATTCGAACTAATCAATACATCGGGGATATAATTATTTTATCATGTATAATAGGATATGATTGATCAAGACCATGATATAAAAATTCTTTTCGGAATCTTAGAGTTAAAATATTTTCTATGAGTGTAATGGAAGATATGGAAGTGAAAGAGATATATAAATATCACTATAATAGAGATATATGGGATTTTGGGGTCAAATCATGTTTTAATAGAGCATAACAGATGAGATGTTCATGATTTAAAAAAACAACAATCAGACCAATTTCACTAGGCCCCAAATATTTCTACTAGCATGATGGTGGGTTCTTAGGCAGAACATTTTCTACACCAATTACCCACCGGTTATATGGTAGAATCGACTTGATGGACATTTTCTATTGGGTGGAATTGATTCCTCTCAATACCCCCACTAGCTACATGTTGGGATATATAGTTGGTTTATAGATCCCAAATACTTTTCTTGTAAGTCATTTGAGGTGTTGTAGCTTTTTCAAGCTACAACATGACAACTGACCTAACCTTTTTCTAGTTCCATCCACCCAAACACCTCTAGCCTGCAGAAAATTGCGTTAAATCACACAAAAAAAACTTTAAAATCAAAAATATGTCATAAATTAAATTGAGGTTGAAAATTTTCAAGGAAAACCAACTCGCTAGTGTGTACCAATGATCAGCATGTGGGATATGAAATAGCCCAACAACTCTTTTGTGCTCACTTATTAGCTTGTAATCTTGGATTAGTCAACAATTGGATTTCATTAGCTAACATATTATCATACAATAAGTAATTTTAATGATTGGAAACATTATAATATCCCTAAAATACTCTTGTTCAAAACTACATCCTTCTTCCTAACCTATACATAACCTCTTCAGATTAAGAGGGATATACATTACATTTTTGGACTCCCCTCTATCAATTATCAGTCGTTTTAATGGGTTTTTATTTTTCTTGATCAATATGAATATTTATTACCCTATATAGGCATTAGATCATTGATTTATCATATTTATTTTTTTTTGAGAACTCTAATCTAATGAATTTGGTGACGAACTATGTTCCTTGGATTTTTAGGCTCGGTTTGTGCTGTAATCCTTGGAAGTTAAGGCTTATTATGCTTTATGTAGGTGTTCTTATGATCTACCATGATTACATTGTTCTATTTTCATGTATATATTTTGTGTTTTTGTGACTAAATATTTCAAACATGGTCTTTAATTGAATTTGATCGACCCTCCCATGAGATTTGAGTGGCCCATTGGTGTTTAAATAATGAAATGTATGCCACTAAACGAGTTGTGATAAAATCATGAATATCAAAAAGAAAATTAAATGGATGTTTCTATAAGGGGATTGGGATTACTATATGACTATTAGACCTTTCCAAATATTATTGAGATGTGCCTTAATATCAAGTTATTAATTTGAATAATTTGTTTCAAACCTATGATTGAATGTTATATATAAATTCTTAGCCATGGAAATATGATGGATGATTGTCTAAATATATGATATCCTATGATTATGAAATATATTAAATATTTAGTTTTATACATATTATTCAGGGGACATGATGCGATTATAAAGATCCAGTATTCCCATTATTACGATTATTACTATAGGGTGACTTTGATGCGACCCCAATGATAGGGTATGCCTACTATAGTAATTATTACTATTGGGAGACCTTGTTTTCATTCTATAGATCTTGTGTGCCTATTATTATGATTATTTTGGTTTAGGAAACAAGAAATGGTTATGAGGATCTAGTTAACCCATTATATATACATATCATTAGGGGACCTTGGTCAAAGATCCTTATATTTTGGATGACCATATACTTACTAAAATAACTATGGTACTGTAGACATATAAATTCAGCCTTTGTCAAAGTAGGCATGGTATAACCCAAGGGCCGCTTTGAAATCAAGGGTCAACAGAATATTTTATTTATATATTTCTTTATCACTTGTTATTTTCCTCGTATGGGAATTAGTATACACATTACACATATTGGATATTCTTTATTCAATGTGTGTGGTGGACTACAGATTTTTACGCACAACATTATTATAATACCTTTAGTTCCTGAGTAAATATCATGGTTGCAGGTCCTAATATTGGAAAATCTCCGTGGGAGTGATTGGTGAATGGGTATGTCATAATTGGATCATGGGTGATGGGATAGGGAATGGAATAATAACTAATTGATATTTATCATTATTGTTTTATTTAATATGTGATTTTTCTAGTATACTGGGTGAGCATATTTTAATTTCATTAGGGATATATGTTCTATATTATTTGGTTCTTTTATTGATGTATGTTCTTTATTGTATTTTAGTTAGGGAACTATCTCTTCTTTTTGTTATATTTATAATTTTTCAAAAGTTTATAGTCTCCTAATGATATAATTTTGATCATTTTTCTACTCAGTAGACACTAGCATATCAGGAGACTTGCTTGAGGCCACATATAAATTTGATTCAATTACTCATGTGTGAATTGGTTTGAGGATGATATAATGTGGTGTTAGATTTATTTTTTAATAGTGATACATCTGGGGTTATTATTTGACTAACTGTTATCCCCACATGATAATACATGTTCTTTTAGTGTGTTTTCCACACTCACTTACACCCTAGGAAACGACTCACGATGTCACCCGTATTGAAGCAACATCATAACAATCATGAGTACATGCGCTAATTTTAATTAAGTAGTCACCCAAAAATAATGGTTCACCTGGTTGATATGAATACTAATATTTAGTCTTTCATGTCACAAATATCAATAGGTGTTACACCCCCACTAATGAAACACCGTCATAATGGCCCCAAAACTCAAATTTAGGGACCTCCAAATATATAAAAATATAAAAATATGTAAAACAATTAAATTATTTAGAAAAACTTTTTCATCACTGAAAATATTCATATTTTATCATTTTTTACTTATTGTTGATAAATTTTTTACTTTTATCAATGCTTCAAATTTAATCTTATGAAACAAATCATTATCAATTATTCTAGATCACTCCAATTAAAAGTATTCAGTTTCTAAACATGAATATGTAGTAGTGACTATTCATGATTAAGGTATAAAAAATTTGAACTAATATTTCATTTGATTTAAAAAAAATCAATTAATTAGATCATATTTAACTATTCACAAAACCATTTTGGAGTAACCTCACTCTAAAATAGTGTAATACGTATGATATGATCATAGGCTCAATATTGTAGAAACATAAATAGGCTTATTCATTCACGATTTTGTGATTCTTGATAGGACATTGCAATGTTATTCACAAAATAAACCAACAAAGGGCCATCCACACTAACCTGCCCACTTTCACCAAAATATTGTGCTTACCAGGAATAATGTTCCACACTTAATTGAATTTCGAAATCAATAGTTTCTTCATATTAGAATGTACAGTCATATATGATCTTTGCTTTGTCATGTGATACTGGCATAGCTTAAGGGGTGTCCCTTTATAAGATATTTTTATCATATTATTAGGGAAAAATTTAAACACCCAAAATCCTAAAATTATTAAAATCACTCCTAATGTACCTAAAATTTATCAATAAATGGTGGAAACCTATTTTGGCATGAGGAAATAGTTTCCCTATAGACATGTTTTTTGATTTTTTATCCCTTTTTAAATGAGTAAAATTTCCCACCATGTGGGGATTTGGGGAAGAACTACTCCATTGATATAAAATATTTTTTTTATTTTCATCATGATAAATAGCTTTTTTTTCTCAAAATTCTACAAGACATTACTAATTTGGATGCTCTATATAACCATGAATTACATCCCTAATTTTTTCTAATTATTAGCTTCCAACAACCTCTCGCCATTGACCTTAAGGATGTCGTCTTTGTCTAGTTTAACCCTTAATTTATACTTCAATATCCCCAGATAAAATCTAATAAAAAATGTATTTTTTATTTCTTTATAGTACATATAAAAATTTTATTTTTAGAATAATTCAAGTAAATGTTGGAAATGTTGACCCTAGTAGTTGAGGACGGTGGTTTTACAACCATGTTTTTGGCTACAAAATCATTGTATATAAAATTTTTGTGGCTCTTTCCTTAGTCTCTATTAATGGTTATCCTATTAGTTACATATATAGTAATTATGAACTCAAATTCTTAATTTTAAGATTCCATATATTGAGAGAGGGATATATTTTCATATTTATAGGTTTTGTTCCTCAACCTATATATCATCATTGAGATGTGGTGTATCAAAACAATAATGGAAATAGTAATTTTTATTCATAGCTATCTCAATAGGATTTGGAATAAGAGTTCATATTTTACTAAAAATATTTGGTTTCTTCTATTCCTTATTTTAGGATGTGGTTTTTTACTCACATCAGAATTTAGAGATGATAAATAACAGTGATTTAATGTTTATATATATATAATCGTAAAATAAATTCTATCACCCTAATTTTCTCCAATATTTAATTATATTTATTTAAAATGTTTATTAATAAGAATTTCTAATGTGGTTTATCTTTCGATGTGGGGAAGATTTTATTTTCTATTGCACTATCCATTTTTTATTGTTAATTAATTTCATATTTAATATATTTATTTGTTTTTTCCTTTATTTTTTTTCTCTAAGTAATTTTATAGATCCTCAAGTTGTATTTGGTTTTATGTTTTTACAGTTACATGGGATTCACTAGACCCTTATGTAATTAAGATATAATTACAATTATCCTTACATAAAACTCCTCTAACAATTATATAGCTCTCTAAATATTTGATAATCCCATTTGTGAGGCTCTGATACCCATTTTGTATGCTTTTGGTTCGTGGTTTCTTCTCTTATGTGATAATTATTATACCATTACAAAATTATTTTTAAGTATATTTTACACTAATATGGCCCCGTTTTTTCCCTTATGGGAGATCCATTTTCATTTATATAGGTTTTTCCTTACAATTATTATGCCCATGTCTAGGATTAATTTTCCATACATAATTGGTTTTTAGGCAAATGAAATTTCATGGAACCTTTCTATGAGTGCCTAGTACCCTTACACAAGTGGCTAGAACCCTTAATAAGTTGGGTGTCAACCCTTAAATAATATAAATGACCCTTACATACCTAGTATGGCCGTTAAACCACTTCCTTGCACCCTTAGGGGGTATACTCATGTTGTGGATCATAATACTTTTGTAGCATCTCTTGACCCTTACAAAATGTCTCAGGTCCCTTAAATTTTTGGGATTATATAGTCAAGCAGTGGTGTTTCTTCCATGAGATTTATTCATATTATTTTATTGAACATTTTATGGTTCTATTTTTTGAATTGGGTTATTAGGACTTAAAGATTTTCAACCATTCATACTCAATTTTTTTAGTCGATGAAAAAATTATCAAATCTAGTGGTTATTTATACCCATGTTCATCTAGATTTAAGGTCAATCAAAGATATTCATTTGGATAAATCCACAAAACACACAGAAACACAAAAATATAGAGAGAAGATTATAGAGAGAGATCTGATGACCCCTAGTTCGTTTAACACTAGAGGAAAAGCTATAACAACCATGATTTTTTACTACATAATTACAAATGATTTATTACATAAACTCTTCAATTTTTTAAACATGGATAATTTAGAGGTATAGGGTTTTTGGGGATTATGAGAATCAATAAAAACTAAAAACATAAAAAATTAAACATATTTATGAATAATTCCATTACCTAACCACGACATTCCCTCGTACTAAGTATTGCATTGGATAAACTGAGGACATACATTGAAAAGGGTGAGCTACAAAACCCTGTAAGGGTGTAAACAAGGTGTAACATGTAAAATAAAATACATGTTATTCAATAGGAATATCAATGGAGCATAAATGTGACATGAACCTAAAGTCATATATTGTATGATTATCACAACATAGAAATGTGGAAATAATTATTAACACAGATTTATCATGAGACAAGGATCATTATACAAGGAGCATGATTAAACCCTTATTGCTCTTTAATTAGATTGAGTAAATCCATATTTCACTTGAATTGTCATGATTAAATCCTTATTTCACTTGACGTGTAATGATATAAATATTTACCCAATGCAATAGAGTGCTATATGGGCGAACCCTTCTTTTTTATTTCATTTCATGCATAAGTGTTCCACATGGATCATACAACCTAGAATAATTAAAAACAATCCAGTATTCCAAGATAATGGAGGTAGAAAACATACATGAAACTATATAATCAACAAGTAAATGTTCATGTAGGTGAATACCCTTGATACACAAAATGGGCATGGTATTCAGGACATAATGACATTGGCATGGAAAATCATGGTGTAATTTCGATAGCATAATAACATGACATAAGAATTAATTAAATTGTTTGATGAGATTGAAAGGGGTGCATCATTATATGTACATGAAATGTACAATAAGTGGGTTATATAGATACATTTACCAACATAATTAATGGAATTTTATATTCATAATAAAAAATAATTTCATGAATGTAAATGAAGAGAGAGAAATTCATTAAGGAATTTCGGCACGGTAATAGTTGTATATGGGAGGAATTAATGACATAGAAAGGGGTAATTCATCATTCAAACATAAATAAAGAATTATTTGGGAGGTGTGAAATCATACCCCAACATTTATAATGGAAAATTAAAGGATATAAAAATGATGAGAATCATAGAAAATGAGAAAGGAATGAATCCCTTACAGAATTTCAGCATATTAATAGGTGTATATGCGATGCATTAATGAGAGAGAAATTGGTCTCTCATCATTAAAACATAAGGAGGGAATTGTGGGGGAGGCTTGAAACCATATCCGAACAATTAAAATTGAAAATAAATGGGTAAAAAAACATAATGAAACATGGAAGAGAGAGAGAGAGAGAGAGAGAGAGAGAGAGAAATCCCTTACTTGGAAGTGTGATCCCAATGGCATGGGAGGGTCTTGAGAAAGGATTTATGAGAGCATGGGGTGCCTTGGGAGGATTCGAGAGAGAGAGGAGGGAAGGGGATGGTTGAGCTCCAAAGGAATTATATTAAGAGTAAGTTTTAGTTTGGGTGGGATTATATATGAAAGGAGAGGTAATTCATTATTATTTATGTTTGGGATACAACACATTATACTAATCAAACACACAAACTCGCACATGGTTAAGTCTTAGAGGGTCTACTAAGGCTTTCTAAAATAAATAAAACAAACCCAAAATAAAATTATATGAACAGTAAAATAAATATTGGCCCCAAATAATGTTTTTAGTATTTTATTACATCATTATTGGGTAATTATGATGTCTTAAAACAAATTTATATTTAAACAGTATTTAATTTTTACCCGAAAATTTGACTGTCTCGGAAAATTATGAAATATTCACCATCGGATAGTTTTAAAATCCTAACATCACAAATAATATTATTTTTATGCAAATACTTTTCAAAAAATGTTAATTTTCAATATAAAAATAAAAACTGACTTTTATCAAAAATCCATTTGTTTTGAAAAGAAGAGCTTTTAAACCATAATATAAATTACAATTGTATTCATAAATATTATACAATGATTTATAATTAATAATATGTAACTTAATAATAATAATATTTTAATAAATTATTATTTAATTCAAAACTCTATTAATTTATCAAAATAGATTCATTAGTTGAATATTAACTAAAAATACTATTCGTGCTTTAAAAAACTATTTACAAAGTAAAATTTTTTAAATGAATGTACATTATTTATTATATATAAAAAATTTACTCACATAATCATTGTTATATATTCTTGTTACATAACCCCTTATAGCACCCACATATAACTAAAGGGTAAGGTGTGTGCTGGTGAAAGACTCTGGGTGAGGCATGGATAACATCGCTTTGGTGGTAATATCAATTATCTTCCCCTATTCCCATAAGTGGTTCCATTAAAGCATAAAATTTTGATGATTGGATTGGGACTGGTTAGGGGAAATTCTTAATGATGCCACATCCTTTTTGATCTCCGAATAATGGTCTTCGAATGGGGAAAGTATACTAGATGAGGCCATGACTTAATTTTGTCTGAATAAATTGAATTTGTTAAAGCCCTGTATTTGGTCAAATCATGTGATCACAGTTCAACATCAATATTAGTAATGTTAACAATTCATAATGGTATTTTAAAATCCAATAACATAAAACCAAGGATGTGAATATTTTATTTAACAATTTTTCATAATACGAAATTTAATTAGATCAAGAGGAATTATCCATGATAAAAGATTGGGTATTTATAATCACCCCCGCTTAAGAAATTCCCCCCTCGAAATTTCCTTTTCCCACACTAAAATAGATGTGGGTAAATCTACTTCATCACTTCCTCTGATTCCTACATCGCTTCATCAAAATTGTGGTTTCACCACAACACCCTGACGATGGCCATTGTCTTATTTCAAATAACTTTTTCTCTACAATCTATGATCTTCACTGGTTTCTCTTCATAAGAAAGATCATCCTCTCACTTTACTATCTCCTAAAAGAGTTCTTGTAAAGGTTCTGGTATGTATAACCTTAATAGGGATACATGAAATACATCATGTACTTCGGCCATGGTGGGTGGGAGTGCTAGTCTATAGGCCATATCCCTAACATGATCAAGAATTTCGAAGGGGCTGATGTACATAGGATTTAACTTATTTCTATTTCCAAACCACATGACCTTTTTCCAAGGAGATATGTGAAAAAATATCAGGTCCCCAACATCGAATGCATGGTCTCATCAACAGTTATCTGCATAACTCTTATGTTGACTTTGGGCTGCCTTGATATGATGCTGAATTATTTTCACCTTCTCCACCATTTCTTCAACTATTTCCAGTCCTAGAAGCATAGAATCACCGACTTCATCCCAACACAATGGTATTCTACACCTTTTCTCATAAAATTCTCTATAGGGAATGATTCATATACTCGAGTGGAATCTATTATCGTAACTGAATTTTACAAGTGTAAGTTGTTGGTACGATCCACCGTTGAAGTCCATAAAACATGATCTTAACATACCATCCAGTTTCTGAATATTTTCCTCATATTTTCCATCAGTTTGAGGATGATATTAAATACTAATGTTCAGTTCAGATCATAGAGCATGTTGGAGATTGTGCCAGATCATCGAGGTGAATCTTGGACCACGATCAGATATAATAGATAGTGTCACTCTATGCAGACATAATACCTCATTGATATAAATCTTGTCAAGTTGATCCAATGAGTCGTCCTATTAAATCACGATAAAGTGATCTGTCTTTGTATGGAAATCCGTAATGACCCATAGGGCATTGTACACTCTAGATGTCCTAGAAATTCAAATGAAAGAGTCTATGGTAATGTTTTCCCACTTCCATGTTGGTATGGGAATTGGTTACACCATCCCCTCATACATTTTCCTCTCAGCCTTCAATTGATAACATACCAAAAACATTAATGTATATTCAGCAATATCCATTTTCATCTTGTCCCACCAAATGTTTTCTCAGAGATATCGATACATATTTGTTCTCTATGAGTGAATAGTGAAGGTTGAGATATGCACATCATCCAGAAGCTCCTTCTTTATCTCTGGATCAGATGGTAACATAATCGGGACCCAAATCGCACAATTTATCCTTTTCAAACACAAAATTTTAGGCTTTACCTTTTATGATAGCTTCCACCCATTTTAGAATATCCACATCCTTTCTTTTATAATCCATTATTTTCACTACGAGGTACGGTTGAGAAATCATTTTATAAATAATAGATGATGTTCAATCCATAATGATTCCCATTTCCATCCTCTACAAATTTAAAAATATTGGGTCCTTTTTGATACTCATCATTCATAAAGCTGCTGGTTCCTTTCTACTTAGACAATCCTACACCTTATTTTCCTTATTTGGATGGTAGTGGATTGAGTAGTCAGAATTCTTGATGAGTTATTTCCATCATCATTGGTAGATATTATGCTCTTTTTGTGTGAATATATATTTGAGATTATTTTGATCTGTATATATCTCACACTTCACCCCATAGAGATAATGCCATGAGATTTTAAATTCAAAGATCAGAACATCCAACTCCATATAATGTCTGGGATTATTTTTCTCATCTATTGTTCACTGCCCTGAGGCATAGGCTATCACATTATCATTCTGCATCGAAAAAAACCAATGTATTTCTTGGAAGCATCACTAAATACCACAAAAAGGTCTCCACCTCTGGGTATTGTGAGCACGGGCATAATGATAAGCCTCATTTTTAACACCAAGAATCTCCCTTCACATTCATCACTCCATCAAAAATTTACTCCCTTCAGAGTTAGCTTGGTAATATGATTTTACAATCGTGTGAAATTTCTCAAACATTGGCGATAATAACTAACTAACCCATAGAAGAAACAGATATCTATTTTCGATGATGGCATCATCCATCCCTCAATTACAGTTTTCTTAGAGGGATCCAGATATTTCCCCCTGCTTGTGATGATATAAACCAAGAATGAGACCTCCTTAAAAAATAACCCACAGTTGTTTTACTTTTTATAATGATTTTCCTTTCTCAAGGTCTCTAGTACAGTTATTATATGCTCCGCAGGATCCTCCTTGGATTTCGAGTATATTATAATATCATTTATAAATAATAAAATAAATTTGTTTATGTGATCTATAAAGACTCAATTCATCATTTCCATGATGATTGCTGGAACATTTGTGAGTATGAAATTCATTACTATTAATTCATGTTGCCCGTATCTTGTATGAAAAAGAGTGTTGGGGATATCTTCCTTCTTCACACATACTTGATAAAATCCTGACCACAAACCTACCATGGAGAAGTATTGTGCTCCCCATAGCTGATTGACCAAGTCATAAATTTGTGTTAGAGGACACTTATTCTTTATCATGATTTTTTTATGCTCATGATAATCGAATTAAAGATGCATTGACCCATAATTATTCATGACAAATAAGACTAGGTCACCCCATGGTGATGAACTTCCACATATAAACCCTTTATCATGATTCTCATGTAGTTTTTTCTTCATCTCCTCAAGCTCCTCAACAGCCATTCTATACGAACTCATGGATATTGGAAATGCCCCAGGTATAAGGCCAATTGAGAATTCAACATCTCATCTAGGAAGAATACCATGCAATTTCTCAAGAAATAGTTCAACGAATTCCCTCACTATAGGCATGTCTTCAACGATGTTTTCAACCTTAGACTCAATCATTTGAGCCAGATACACATGCTCATTGGGTAGTAATATCCATGATTGAGATTATAGTGCTAAAGATGATTCATCTTCCTCTTTGCACATGTATAGATTCGGGGATTGATTCTCAACTGGGAGTGTGATTCCCCTCCCATGGAAATTTATGTTGGCTCTATATAAGGAAATCCAATTAATGCCAAGAATTGCATCAAATTACACCAGAGTATGTATGATGAGTTTCACAAGAATGTTCAATCCACCGATTATGAGAGGGGCAGAGTAATATTCCTAGGTTGCAATGATTGCCACATTTTATTTACTCACCAACATCTTTACTTCCATGATTTTTAGTGGTGTTGGGATTGTTCTACAAAAATTATTGTATATAAAAATGTGTAGTACCAGGATCAAAAATTATGTTCACTATTATTGAATTAATATCTAGCGTACCTATCACCTCATCATTTTCAGGGTTCAGTTCAGTTATAGTGACATCATAAGCTTTCCCTTGTTGTCGTGGAGGTTGTTTTTTCCCTCCAAAATACCATTTCTTTCGGCATAGATTATAAAGGTCCCTAGGTTCTTTGTAGTTGAAGCAGTGAATGATGCATTGAGGTTCGAACAACGTTTTCCTCTACTGAGTTTTAGTAGCGGATTTTTCTTGTCGGTAGTTAACGACTATGTTATATTCTCTTCCACACATAAATCATTTCTTTCTTCCCTTCATGAAATTTCTGGGTTGCTTCTTTCCACACCATTAGAAATTGGGGTGCAATATTTTCTTAGCACCGTTGGATTTATCCATTGGACTAGCAGAAATGAAGCCAACCTTAAACATTTTATCCCCATGATACACCTGAGATTCTCCAAGATCAATTTCAACCTTGAGGTCACATCAGAGAATTTATTCATAGCTTTTGAAGTCATGAATCTCTAGGGATTTCTGTAGGATAGATTTCATCCCACCAATGAAGCAGTCATCCACACATTCTGGGTTAACGACAAAGCCAGATGCATATCGTGAAAGACTTGTGATTTTTTCCTCAGATGCTATGACAGATTCATCTTCTTTTTTCTTGGGGGAAGGGATGTCCCTTTCCATCTTAATCTAGAGGGTCTGAGGAAAATATTTATCAGAACACATTTTCCAGAAATCCTCTTATTCCAATGCCTCGATCTCCTTCTCAGGCTTCATATTTTTTATCAATGTCCACCATTGATTAGCTTCACCCTCTATATGATAAGCATCCTGAAGAAGGTTCCGTTTTTCGGAACATTGAATGATGGAGAAGATTTTTTCAATGGATTTTATCCATTGTTTATAGAATGAGGGATCAAATGATGCATTAAAAGTTGGAGGCCTTTGACACTTGAATATCTTGATAGCAACATGATCTTTATTAAGGGGGTTGGATGTTCTTATCGATCCGTGTTTCTTTTCAAATCATTAGATAAGTGAGAGATTATCATGAAAAATTTCACAATTCCTCCTCCCATCGGATTGGGAATCTCATTCAAATAGTCATCACATTGGTCCTCACATCAGTTTTTTGCTCGATTCCTCCAATTACCAGCCATTGAATGGAATTAATGTTATGGGTAACACATAAAGGGTAATCCAAGGACAAAATGGATGAGTTATAAATTTCATTTATTTCCTTAACTTATGAATCTATATGCTTCAATCTATGTCATCCATGATCTAATTTATGACATATATTCTTAGGGGAATTTTTGTCCTAAATAATTTTTTATATTGTGCATGTGAATTTACGAAATCATATCCCCCTGGAGTTTCATAACCAAAAGTGAAGAAAGGCCCAATATAGTGTACTCAGTTACAATGGGTAAAGTCCCAGAACCACCTTCTTAGATTTTTCACTCCTAGGTACATCTCTGCCAGATCCGCCTCTACCTGCTCGTATCTAGACAGAGATGTGTTTTCTTGATAAAAAATTTACACAATACTCACCAAAATTTAGGGATGTTATTATTATAATTAGTCTTATCCCTGAGACCTTCATAAGGGATTTCTCATCCTAATCCCAAGAATAACTAGACCTCCCTCTGATACAAACTATAATAACTCGGATTTTTATTACACACTTAAACATGATTTATTACATAAACACTTCAATTGATTCAACATTGAAGATTGGGAGGTCTACTATATTTGGGGATTAGGAACATTAAATATAATCTTTAAAAATGAAACACACAATATATATATTGAAAAATTCCATTACATAACCACAACATTCCCCCGTACTTAGCATTGCATGGGATAACCAGAGGGAATACATGTGAAAAGGGTGAGATATAATGACCAGTAAAGGAGTTAACAAAGAATAACATGAATAATAATATTCATGTAATGAAATATTCATATCAATTGTGTATAAAATAAATGTGAACATAAATTCATGTTATAGTATGACTATCATAACATGGAAATGTGGCAACAACACTTAACACGGAATCTGCATGAGCCAAGGAGCATTGCTTGTAGGTCATGAGTAACCCCTCATTGCACATGAATTACCATGAGTAAATCCTCATTGAACTTGTATTTTTATTAGTAAATACTCTTTTCACAAGACGTATCATGATAAAAAATTTACCCAATTCATTTGAGTGCTATCTGGGTGCACCTTTCTTAATCGTTTTATGTCAAGCATAAGTGTGCCATAAGAATTATACAACATGGAATCATTAAAGATAATAATTTATTCAACGATAATGGAATGTTTAATTCATACATGAAAACATATAATAAATAAGTAAATGTGAATAAAGGTGAATACCAATGATAGGTAAATGGGCATGGTATTCATACACAATGACTTTGCATTGGGAAATCACAGTGCAATTTCGGCAGAATAATGGTGTGACAGAAGAATTCATTAAAATGGTTGATGAGAGAGAATGGGTTGTCTCATCATATGTAAATGCAATTTACCATATGGGGGTAAGATAATAACATGTCCCAACATATGTACTGTAATTCTAGATTTATAATACAAAATAATAGCTTTAATGTAAATGATGACAGAGAAATTCCTTACGGAATTTCGACATGGTAACATGTGTATATGGGAGGAATTAATGAGAGATAAAGGGGTCTATCATCATTAAAACATAAATAAGGACGTATGGGAACTATAATCATTCAAAAATAAGGGGGGATGTATGGAGGAGTTTTAAAACCGTACCCCAAAATATGAAATGGAAATAAAAAGGGCATAACAGCAAAATGAAACTTTGAAAAAATGAGGTAGAAATCCCTTACTTGGAAGTGTGATCCCAAAGGCGTGGGATGGATTGAGAGAGGATTTTTAGAGATTACGGTGTCTTGGAAGGATTATAGAGTGTTGAGGGAAGGTGTTGGTCAAGCTCCAAAGGCATTGAGTGATGAGAAAGGGGGAGCTTGGGTGGGTTTATATAGGTAAAGAGAGGAAATCTATTATTATTTAGGTTGGGGTCACAACACATTAAACTAATCAAAACCACAAACTAGTCCATGATTTTTTATGATGTTTTTTTCCAAAGGGAAGTGAAAAAAAATATTTTATAATTTCAATGGATGAACTTCTGAAAATAGTAGTGTTACTTATATGTAGGTGAGTCACACTCTCAAGGAAATCTATTCAAAAAGCTAAAATGTTTTATAAGTCTTGGAGGGTCCACTAAGGCTTTTAAAAATAAATCAAACAGACCTAAAATCATAATATTTTAAAGGTAAAAAAATATATTGTCCGATTATAATGTTTATAGTATTGTATTACATCACTATTCAGACATTATGATGTCATAAAACACAATATATATTTAATTTTTATTTAATTTTTACCCAAAAAAAATTGTTTTCCTTAGAAAATTATGAAAAAATCACCATTGGATAATTTTGACATCTGAATTCCAAAAATAATATTACTTATATCAAAATAATTTTCTAAATATGTAAAATTTCACTTTTAAAATAAAATCCTATATTTATCGAAAATTCATGGGTTTTGACAAAAACATCTTTTGAAGACGAATAAAAATAACAATTGTATTCATACAAAAATTTGATCATTTATACATAATAAAAAGAAATTTAATAATAATAATATTTTATGAAAATATTATTTAATTAAAAAATCCATTAATTTATCAAAATAGATTCTTTAGTTGAATATTAACTAAAAAACAATTTGTGCTTTAAAAAACAATTTGCAATGTAACAATAATAAAATGAATGTATATTCATTATTATATACAAAAATAATTCACATAATCATAGTGTCATGGTCTTGTTACATAACCCTTTATAACACCCGTATAAGACTGAAGGGTAAGGTGTGCATTGGTGAATGACTCTTGTGGTGGTCCGGATAATATCTATTAGGTGTTAATCCCTATAAACATCCTCATATACTGTAGGAAATTTCGATCGAGCTTAACATGTTGAAGATTTGCTTGGGCTTGGTTGAGAGCGAATCCCGATGACAAAACAACCATTCCGTGCTCTAACAAATGGGCTTCGTATGGGGAAAATCTATTGCACGAGTCCATCACATCCTTTGTGTGAGTAAATAGGATTTGTTAAAGCCCTATGTTAATACTAATCATGTGATCCCTATTCAAGGACTATATTAGAAATGGTAACAATTTTTAACGGTATTTTGAAATCCAAAAACATAAAAACAAGAAAGTAAATATTTTGTATAACCATTTTATATAATAATGCATTTATTTGGATCAAGAGAAATTTTCATTGAATAGAGTTTGGGTCATTACAGAAGCCATGAAACGTCTTAATGGAGTTCTCTATAGAATCATGGAGGTGCTACTAACACACGTTCTAGTTTATGGCATTTGATTTTGGACTATTATGAACATTGAAATAGGAGATGTACCAAAATATCAATAATTATAAGGACTATATACATTGAGGACTCGAAAATGATTTTTTCACTTCATTCACCATCCTTATTGCTCGATTAGGTGATTTTGAGCCCCGATAAAGGGATCTTGGTCTAATTCCTAGTTTTTCATTTCCAATTTGTGGGAGTTTCTATTATTCATTTAATTTTTCATCTATGTCATGTACTTATTTTCTTATAAAGTATTATCCGCATCATATTGTTTATTTTATTATTTTATTATTACTTATTAAAAAACATCCTAATGATTCTATTTCTTGCACATAATATAATCGGAATATCATATAAATCGGTGTTTAATTTTAATAATATCAATTTTCATTTTATTAACCTATAATTATTGAACATCACTTTATTATGGTTTCTTATTTGAACGTGATTTCTAATTCAATTGGTTAAATATTCGTTTTTTTAATTTTCCCAGGATATTTTCATTCCATCATTTCTGGAATTTGATTCTAATGCATTAGAATCTTTATTTCCAGAATCACTATGTAAAAAATATTGTATTCCATTTTTTGTGAATTATGCAAGTTTGGTTTGTTGTATAATCCACTGCATGTGTGTTATGGTCACTATTTAAATCATTCATATTTTCTGAATGTTCTTGAATAAAATATAAATATATTGTTTTTATGGGTTTATATTTTATAAAATGAAATTAATATTTCTATTCAAATTTTTTTAAACCAAAATATCTAATAAATTCTTAGCTATTTCATGTTGATTGCCTCACCCTAGGAGAATCCCCCACAATAAAATTGTACAAGACCCTATTTGGGAATAAATTTTCTTTATTATAATTATAAATCACTTCTTCACTTAATTAAATGATTTGATATTAAATTTTAACAATTTAGTATGAATTGATTGCTTCATTCATATGGGTTTCTTAGATAACATTGGTTTTAATTTTACAATCATTCATTTGATGGTAGTTTCCTTGATGTTACCATATTTCATTTACTTTTTTATCTGTATATATTTTATTTTTAGGTTCAAAATGTGTGTTCCTCTGGTTTTGAGGTAGTAAAAGTGTCTATTAGAGGTTTTCTTTTTTCAAAACTTTGGTTCGTAGTGAAGTTATTTGGTAGGGTATTATTTATAGAGTATCTTTTGTTTTCCTTGTTGTTATCTTATGTTGGATTCATTCTATTCCTCTACTTAAATTATGTCTATTTCTTCCAGGTATAGACTTTTATTATGTTCAGTGTTTGAGGTTAGGTATTTTGTGTGAGACGTTCTTTGGTTTTTTGTTTGGTTGATCATAGAGCATCTTCATTTTAATGTTTTACCCATTTAAAATATGTGTTTTGGTCTCTTATTTTTATGAACTACATGTCATTATGAATCTAAAATATGATGTGTTACCCTTAATGTTTTTTCCCATAGGTATTTTCCAGGTGACGCACCGTTGTTCCCTCATTTAAGAGTTGTCCTGGGATGTTTGGACTACATTCATGTGTTCTGGTAGTTTCCCTTTTGTTTCATGAATTCCTATTTTGGATATATTTTTTAATAATACGTATATTTACTTGGAGATTCTAGATCCCTCTTTGTATAATTGTTCTTTCAGTTTCTATGGGTTCAAGTGGAGAGTCTTTTTTTAAAGAACCATCCTTAAATATTACAAATTCTTGTGTTTTAAGTCAATATTTCATTATCTTATATTTTAGTATCTTTTCATTTTTAGAGGTTTATAGAATTATGTAATAACACATACATAACTAAACCACATAATACAATTTGGTCACTTCTAATAACAATCCATTTTTCAACAATATAAAACTTTTAAAACAAAACATTATATATAATCATAAAAAATATTCATGAAATTAAACGTGACCTATTCTTTTCTTTTAACCATTTTTAAATCCTATCAAATTCATTTCCAAGATTATTGATGATAAAAAAATATCAATATAAGACTTAATAAGGTTAAAAATTTTAGTTATGTGAAAACACGAAAACCCATTAAAATAATTGTATTAAAAACATTACTTTTTACACAAAAAGAGAATTATCATTATTTTAAAATGATCATTTATATTAACCACTAATGAAAAATTATTTCCATGAAAATACCAAAGAAATCATGTAAAATTAAAGAATGTTCCTTGCGATATCATCTCATAGAACTATCAAATAATCCTTACAAATTGGAAAAAATATACATAAAATATATAATATAATCCTCCAGATAACAGAATCATTACCCAATGCATTAGAACACTATCTAGGTGCACCAATCATATAATATATTATACTATAACTTTGTTATATCGAGTTTCACCCATCATAAGAAATTTCCAATGACTATACCATAAATGAAGCTTTTTCATCTTGTTAATTTTCATCATAAAACACTTGAAAAACTCTTTTAATGTAGTTTTTTGATGACTTTCAGATATTAAAATACAATTTCATTTAAACCCATTTAAAAACTAAAAATAAAATTAAAAATGGAATTAGGGTTTTAATTTCAAAAAAACAATGCATTGAATGTAATCTAACAATAAAATAATGGTTAAAGTTTCCAAAAAATCCATTGACACCATATATGTTAAAATATAACATTTATTTTCTAATTTGTAAAGGAAGTGAAACATTAGACACAAAGATTAATTTTTGAAAAATAGTTAATGAAATAAAAAATCACCTTCATAAAACTCCCCTGATCGTAATATAATAATTTTAAAACAAGAATGTTGAAGAAAAGGAATATTATAAGGAAAACACTAAATGATAATTTTTTAAAAAAGGAAGTCCCTTATCACATTGGAAATATTTGATATATGAGGCCAATGAATGAATAAAACCAAATAAAACATTAAAAATCATGATAATAGATAAATTTTTTATATAATTTGTTGCATGTTCTATATATACACACCATAATAGAATATTGTAAAATAATGCCAAAATATGCCTCAATGAAAGGAAATTGAGATGAAGTCTTTTACCTTGAGTATGACTTGTCACATACATTATCTATCTTCAAGGATAACAAAATTATATTAAATATTTACATTATTGATAAAATTTTCATGTTCATTATTTTTTTTAACTTATTATCATGTTATATAAAATTACATAATGAATTATGTTTATGTCGCGTGTTTCATCATTATTTGGCTTATGTATCAAAAATGACTTTGGTAGGTTTATCACTGGCCAAGAAGGTCATATATATATAATGTTTGATTTGTATTATATTATATAATTAACAAAATATCATAAATAAAGAGTAATATATCCAATTTTCAATTATCATATATAAATAATGTTTGATTTGTATTATATTATATAATTAACAAAATATCATAAATAAAGAAATTTCCCTTCAAATATACCCATATATATCATCAATGTGATTTACTAATGAAAAAAATCGCATCGCTTCGTGGAGGAGGCATTCCACACATCCACAAACGATGTTGTCATTTTGTTATGTAAAAGTGATAATAAAATTATATATTTTAATAATGAGAAATATATAATTAATATAATTATTATTTAATTTATATAATATATATTATCTATCATTTTAAATATTACCATCTATGAAAAGGGTTCGTGTAAAATGAATCACATCACTTTACGAGGCGGTAGACCGCCTTACCCACAGACAACGTTATCGTATCCCACACAGAATGGAATGTAAGAAGTTATAACTAATATAATAACTAAATAATTATAATTATGTTACAAATATGATATATATAATTTTAATACATAATTAAAATAGTCTATGATAGTTGATGAAGGAAGAAAAATGACCACAGTTCACCGTACTACATTTTTCATTACACATGAATGATGGTTCTGTATCGCATTTTATGTAAGAGGATTTCGATTTAGGATATTAAATTAACATAATATCTTCTATGTATATGTTTGATACTTTTTTATTCTATAATATAATTTGAATAAAATTTTAATTAGTTAGAAGATGAAATAAAATAAATGGGACCATTTAAGTGTGATACCTCTTCTTCAGGCAACCTCCATTTATGAGAAACAATAGCCTTCTTAGGATGTATTTATGATCAAAATAATTGATATAAGTAATTTAGAGGTAATTTATTAAGATATATGGATATTTATTTTCTAATTAAAATTTCAGGGATGGTGTGAAAAGTATAAAAGAGGGATGGCCTTTTATAATTAATGTTATTGGCGCACTTGTAATTTTTGAAAAGAAAAAGGTGTAACCACACTATTCAAATATAACTAGGCCCAAAATGGGGCCTTATAAATAACTATACATGATATGATAAAAATATATATATTAAATATATTTTATATTGGTTTTTAGGTCATTTTAACTGTCATCGTTTTAATTTAACCCCCTATAAATCAATTTTTCCCTTAACCATGGTAATTTTGTTTTACTGTTTTAATTATTTGTTATTGTAAAAGATTATGTTTATATAATTATAAAAAAGTATTTTTGATGATTAAAAATATAGAATCCATTTTACTAAATTCAATTAATTTTTTTTGAAAAGTTTAATTTAAAACAAAAACCCCAGACAAGAAAAAAAATTGGGTTTTGAATAAGGGTATTGTTTGATGAAAAGATGATTTTATATTAACCATAGGAATAATCATAATCATGGTTTGATTTTAAATTAATATTTACTAATATATATTTTTTAAATTAATTTTGAAACATACTAAATTATGAATTATAACTATTAAATATAATAGACAAACATTATGAAATTTAAAAAAAATCAGAAAAATATTGTTTCTAAAATGAAAAAAAAACATACTATGAGTTCCAATATAAAGCTTAAAAATATGTAATTAAGTATATTAAATATAAATAAATAGTACTTCTGTAACAAATAATCACATCAAAATCATAATTTGGGTTTTAATTTATACAATTCAATGAAAATAAATGTTCTTTTTACAAAACACATTCAATTATTCACTATTCACGGGAAACATAGTGTTTTATAAAAAATCTAAAAATTTCCCTCAATGTTAATTTTGATATGATGATTTTAAAGATTAAATTATTTTTTTTAAATTATAACTATATAATATTGATATTTATCTATTAAATTGAATATTATAATAAAATATATTAAGAAAAATTATTTTATATTTTATTTATGAATTTTATAATATTTTAATAATTGCTTCATCATAATTTTATACACATAATAAAAATGTGGGGATATCTTTCCTCATATCATTTTCAGAATCTTATGCGGCCTATTCAACCATATACTTATTCCATAAAAACTAAACTTGGTGAATCACCTTATTCTTCAACAGTTTCTCCCTACAGTCATGAATCTGAATATAATTTTCCTCATATTAATGGTTCTCACCCATCTTAACTACATTTTTGTTAAACATATGTAATTAATAATACACAAATTTTCTTAATATTGAGACATGAAAAATTTTGTGTACCTAAGATAAACTCATTGTTAATTCCACTTCATTGGCTGGTGATCCTCTATCGGATTTCATACATTCTAATTTTCCATTAACATAACATCCTATTTTTACAAAAACACATAACAACTTTCCATGGGGATATTT
Source organism: Viscum album (assembly GCA_963277665.1). Taxonomy (NCBI): domain Eukaryota; kingdom Viridiplantae; phylum Streptophyta; class Magnoliopsida; order Santalales; family Viscaceae; genus Viscum; species Viscum album. The sequence goes on along the minus strand of OY728165.1, from coordinate 60,064,311 downwards.
TAAGGAAAACATGATCACCAACCTTGAATCAAAGTTCATTCCTATGGTTATTTTCATAAATTTTAAACTTTCTCTGAGATGTTAATATATGTTTCTTAATAAAATGCGCCTTATTATCCATTTTCTCTACCGAATCTAGTCTCAGGAACTTCCATTCTATTAATTCATCCCAAAAATATTTTGTTCGACATAGCATTACCTATAATTCCTCAAATGGTTCCACATTTATACTAAAATGAATTTTTTTTAACAAAATTCAAAAAATAAATTGTTATGATCCCAAATTACCTGATAATAAATTGAATAATAAATATGAGTATTTATAAAGGCCTTAATTTTCCACTCATACAATCCATCAGATTTAAGATGGAACATTTTACAGAAATTTAATTTAGTACCACATGATATCTAAAGACCATTCCAAAAATAATATGTGAACTGAGAAGCACAGTCTAATTTAATTGAGAGGATAACTCCATGTGACCTGACTATCCCTTCTAGAACAATTTAGAATATTTATCCAATGAAATAGTATCTTTAATGGGATGAAAATGATGAAATTTATTTAATAGATCAATATTAAAACAAATTTTATTTACACCTGAAGAAGTATTTGGTAATTACATTATGAAATCAATATATATATTTTTCATTTCCAATCCAGAACTATAAAATGATAAATCATTCGCTTCAGTATTTTTCATTCTTATTTAATCTTCTAAAAAATCAAATACGTCATGTTGAATTTTTCAAAATCTCATTTTCTTCTATCTAACCAATAATAATCCTAATGGTCTTTGTAAACCATAGTGCTACCCAGATGAATAGAAAATTGAAAACTTTGAGCTTCACTCAACAAATCATTTATCAACTAGGAATCAAAAGGAACACCTAATAATTTTCAAAATCCTAAACCACCATATTTATCAGCAATGAAATCAGAAAACATACACTTATAAATAGATTCAACACTTTCTTACAAAGCATGATCCACCTTCTTATCATTCTTAATTATTAATGAAAATTTCATCTTCAATAAACCTGATTCAAAATTGACCATTTACATGTATCCAAAACATATCATACAAAATTTACAAAACCATTAACCAAAGGGCCACATTAAAAATAAAAAATTATCAGTGTATAATTATTTATTATATCAATGAATTTTCTACTAGGTTTTTATTTTGAATATGGTCATAAATAATGCAATGAAAATCCTAGACCAGTTGTGGACTTATTATTTTCCTTATGTTTAATTCATTCTAAGTGAATATACATATATATAAATATATAACATTTTTTATCGGTATATATTTCACACTTTACTACATACAAATGATAGATCAATATTTTTATATAAAAAAGCATTGTATATAATTCTATATAATGTGTAAGGTAATTTAACATCTGAAGTTTCAATTGGTGTGAATTCTATGAAATTATTTGACCATTCATCGTTAGGAAAAGTCGAATTCAATTCAATTTAGCATCACTATAAAAAATGAATTCACCATTTTTAGACGGTAAATCCAAAATAGGATCATTCATACATATTCTTTTTAGTTCTTATAAACAATCATCACATTATTTTCTCTTGATGAATATAAAATCTTTTCATGTTTACTTATTTATTGGGATAGACAACCAAGAAATATTTTAAACAAATAGTAATTTGTAACCAACTAATACAAGAAAAGTATGCATCTCTGATATTTTTTGGCACTTCAACAACTGTGAACAAGTTCTTTTAGCATGGTTAATAGTGATACCATATTTAGAAAAAATGTGACCATGAAATAATTTTTTGCTTCGAAAATTCACACATATTAAATTATCCATAAAATTTATTTTCTATTATGTTTTATAAAACATTTGGTTTCTTTTAAATTTCTCTTAATTTTATAATATACCAAATTGTCATCAATAAAAAAACGTATAGACATATAAATGAACTTAGGATAAGCAAAAATAATATAGTCCATAAATAAAACAAGTGCATTGGATAGCCCATTGGTATTAACTGTAAACTCATAATGAACATATATTCTCTTATATACAGTCCTTGGAATATCTTCTCCCTTCACATTTAACTGATGGTACTGTGATCTGTGGTCAACCTTTGAAAAATAAAGTGCTCTGTAGATCAAGTCAAACAAATCATTGATATGATGAAAATGATACTTGTTAAAAATAGTGGTATTATTCAGAACCATATAGTTTGTACAATGTCTCATTGGAACATTTTTTATAAAACAATTAAGATAACTCGAAGGTTGAATTCTAGATGATATGAAACAATTAACTTATAACTCCTGCAATTTATTTTTCAGTTCTAAAAGTTCCAAATTATTCATTTGATGAGGATGGTTATAAATTTAATTAGAATCATTCAATAACCGAATATAAAATTGAACATCTAAATATGAAATAAAACCACTAAAATCAACTAGAGAAAACTAGTTATTTATTCAATACATAAACATCTCTAATTTGATAGTTTCTATCTCTTCAATAGTATGAGTTAGGTAACATTTAATTTTATCTCTAATCAATATTTAATATTACTGGTATGTTACCAATGACGTAAAATAATTGAATAAAACATTCGTGGATAAATAACTTATCTTACCAAGACAAACTAAAAGTCAATCAGTAAGAAAATTGATATCAAACCGTATTATGTCCAGTTCAACAAGATTTACAGGAAAGACCATCTCATTGATAACAACATGTAAATTCTTATAAATATTCCATACATTAATACTTCCAACTGATGTTTTCAAAAAATATTATATCTTACTTTCATGAGGTGATATTCCTAATTTAATTGAAACATTATAAAAAATGAAGGAATGTGAAGATCCATAGTAAAACAATGTATTGGAATAATTTGAATATGAAAGTAACACATATAAAACCACTTCATTACATGTCCCAATATCATTTGTAGTAAAATAAAAAAATCCACACCCTTTCCCCCCATTCTTGATGATTTCTAGCCAGAGTACTAACTTTGAGAACAAGTTATCATAATAACCCAACTCATTGAAACTAAAACGGCTTTCTTTTGGATAGATATTAATTAACCCATTCATTAATTCATAAATATTTTTTTATCATGAAATCCTGATCCACATAAATAAACATTCCACATTGGTAACACTTCCCTATTTCTATAATACATTTTGGGGGGGGCTTTTTACCACACTTACCACAATATGAGATCTTCGTTTTATTAGCTCTATATTATGATATTTTATATTTCCCCATCACCTACCATCCTATATGATTCATAAATTTATTATCATGAATTAAATAATTGATAGAAAACTTTATCTCACCACTTTCACCAAAAGGAAAATAATCACAAAGATTTTAAATTATCATCTGAATAATGTTCTACATATATTTGGTTTCTATCCTGATTAAAATGTATTAATTTTATTAAAAATTTCCCAAACAATCTAGTATATACTTCTCATTTAATGTAAACGTGTCTTTATATATATTCATATAATCTACATAAGTTTTCCTTAGAACTATGATTTATTTTCCCATCCAGAGTCAAAAAAACATTTGGGAAATATGTCACAAGGAAAATAACATTAAATTGTTTTTTATTCCATGGAATTAAGATCATATTTTTCTGTGGTATTCTCAATAAAATGACACCATCAATCAATTTCAAATTTAAAAGGATAAATGTAATGAGTAACATTTTAATGTTATGAAAATATCATGATTTAAAATATCCTCTCTAGAGCATTGATTGGTCATTCAGCTAAAACATGGTTTATCGATCCATTGAATTATAGGTAGATGTTTCCTCAAGAAATGAACTTCTATAGAAATTTACCTTTATAATAGAATAGGTTCCACTATGTAATTAATTACACCACTATTTTAGGCTTCTGTAAATTGATCTATCACTGAAAAAAACTATTTTTTACAATTCCTAATATCATGGGACCCAGATTTGGATGAATATTTTCTTCTCAATTAGTTCCCACTTCAACTTCCATGGTTCCTCTATGGAAACCATTCTAAATGAACATAGTCCAGTTGAAGCAAAATTGTTAACATAGAAATATATATCAATTCAAATGATCAAGAAGTATAATACATCAGAGAAATCCCATTAACATTATCTTTACCTCTAATTGTAATAAGAACTTTCTCAGATACAAAATAAAAGGCAGTGGCCTTAAACATTACATAATATTAATACAAAAGTGAATGATTCAATCTCAAACCATTGGAAATATTATTAAGTTTATAGTTTTAGATAATTAGTTCATAACTCATATATATTTAAACACATATAACTTAAAGTGGGAACTTTTTATAGGTATCCATTTTTTCTATTATATAGAACTTTAAAAACAATAGATAACATGTTTTAATCGAAAATATTAACATATTTTAGCATCACCACTTCATTTCCCTTACCCATCCTTAAATCATATGAAAAACATTTTAAAAACAGGGTATGAACAAAAAAAAATCATATTATGGGACCCAAAAATAAAAAACCCATTATTCAAGTAAAAACCCATGAAAACCATTTCATAAAGAAATAATTTTTTACCAAGAATGGGAAAAATAATTATGTTTAAATGATAATTTATATTATATTCTATAAATGGATTTGCATGAAAATTTTGTAGTAGGAATAACAAACTCATGTAGATTACATGGAACAACACCTCATTTATATTATAAAGAACAATGATAAAACCCTTAAAATTTGAATAACCATATTAGAAAATAACAATATGGTTCTCTGGACAACAAAATCATTACCTAATGAATTTTTGTTCTATCTAAGAACTGCCATCATATATTATATAATGGCCTCACCAGGTGATATCTGGTTGTATTGATAATAAACAATGTCCAAATACTATATCTTGAATAAAACATTTTATGTTTGAAACTTCTTATCATAAAACCACTAAAAACACTTTTAAACTCGTTTTTTAAATACTTTCGGCTTACTAGATACCATTTTTAAAGAAATTTTCAGAACATAAATTAACCATTAGTAGGGAAAGAGTTTCTTTGTTGATGAAAACCTGAATTCTTTTAAAGGAATATAGGATTAAAATGATGGTTATCATGGTGTTAAACGTCATTATGACCATATTTTATAAAATATAAAATTCCATTTTTCATTTGTATAATAAATAACAATTTTAAAACTATCATATACATAATGTAATAATTTTAAATATAGTGACATTGAATAAAAATACAATTATATGTAAAATATTAAAATATAGTTTTTTAATGAGAAGTACATTATCACTTTTGAAATAATTGAATCATAAGTCCCATGAAATAATTACAATAAATATAATATTATAAAATATGATATTATATAAATTCATGATATAAAATATCGAAGGATTTTTATATACACCTCAAATATTAATAGAGCTTTATAAAATAAATATATACCTCAACAAAAGAAAATTGAGATGATGTCCTTAACCCTTAGACCGAATTATAACTTACATTATTTATCTTCCAAAATAAAAAATATTGTTAATTATTAACTTTCTTGGGAATGCTTTTAATGTTTATTATTCCAATTATTTCTCTTATTACTATGTTATATACAATTATATAATCAAATAAATTTAAATCGGGTGTTTCGATGATATTTGGATTATGTGTCAAAAATGTATTTGGTAGGTTCACTATTGGTCAATGTGGTCTCTATTAAACATTTACATATTAATAATAATGTCATCATTATAGTATTTATAAATAGTTTATAATTTTGACATAAAATTGTGAAATATGGTTATGGAAAATGAACTACGATATAATCATGGAGTGGGTAGGTAGTATGTTTGCATGAGTAATGTTTTCATTTTTCAATGATTAATATGGTAAGAATGTATGTATTATTTTATATTTTATGAATGATAATAATATCAAACATTTCATATTATAAAGTTAAATATAATTATATATATTATATGTGATTTAGTTATGATAAAAACTTCATCACTTCATGGAGTCAGTAGTCCACACATCCATGAACGACGTTGTCATTTTTTAGTGTTAGAGAATAATGATATATTATTAACTAATAATGATAAATAAGTATATAAAATAATTATTATTTCATTTATATCATATATATTCATAAAAATTATCATTATAAAATTTAATGTAAGGCATTGGTAAAAAATGTATCACATTACATCATGGCGCGGTCATCCGATGTTCACCTAAGTGATGTCATCATATCCCTAATTGAATGTTAATTGATAATTAATATATGATATCGATGTAAAATAAGAATAAATATGTTTAAAAAAATATATTTACTTAAAATAAATTTTTAAAAAATGACATAAAAGGAGATGATGACAATTGAATTCCAATGATTCACGAGGCGGTAGTCCACCGTACACACGAATAATGATTTGGTATCCCATTTGATAGTGGAAGAGATATATTTAGGTTATTAAATTAACAAAATAACATAAAAATATATGTATATAATATTTTTATTTATACTATAATATGGTAATACTATATTAATGGATTATAGGAAGAAATTAAATAATGATTCTCACTTAACTGTCATATCAAATCATCATAAGACATCCTTACGTAAGCAACAAAATCCTTATTAGGAAAACCTAATGATAAAAATAAGAGATATATGTCTTGGGAAGGAAATTTATGAATATAGATGGTTAGGTATTTGTTGATAAAAATTTATTTTATTATGTGAATAGAAGAGGATAGGTGGTGGCCTTTTATAAATATGGCGAGTGACACACTTGTAATGTTTTAAAATAGAATGGCGTACCCACATTTACTAAATGAAAAATGGAACCAAAATTATCCATTACTAATCCTTCAAACATATAAGTTCTAAATATGTGCAAAAAAAATATGTTAATAATTTTTTACATTTTTTTAATCAATATTTTATTAGTTTAACCTTATGTAAATCAATTTTTTACCTTAATTACGATAATTGATTTAAATTTTTTTCACTGCATGATATGGTACAAATTAAGGTTAAAAATACTATATAATAGAAATTAAAATTCTTCCAAATAAATATTCATTTTTATAATATTAAATTTTAAAATGATGAAAATTCTAATGTGGACGAAATCCCATATATGCAAGGAAAAAACATGTTTTCAAAAAGTGTATTTTTCAAGAAACATAGGATTTTATATTAACTACATGGTTAATATTAATAATTGTATGAATTATAATTAATATATATTGATATATAATTTATAAATTTCAATTAATGCATTCATCATTACCTATTATCTTAGTTAATTAAAATGGATAAACACTAGGCATTTTAAAATAGTTTCCAGAAAAATCATATTTTAATCCCAAAAACATACATATACAAAAATAATATATATATATTATTAAAAAGAGATTAATTATATTAAATAAAACTCAATAATAGTTTTGATTCTTGAAATAATATTCAAAATCCAATTCGAATTTTAAATTAAATAATTAATTGAAAATAAAGTAATTTTTTACAAAAAATTATATATTTCAACATTCAATAAAAAATTTATGTTTTCTAAAAATAAATTTTTTTTACAATAAGATAAATTTAAATGGTTATTTTAAAAAAGAAATTAGTTTCTTTTTTTCAAATTAATATTCTATAATTGATAAATTATTCTTATAAATTAAATATTATAATGATACAGTTTCATTAAAACTATTTTTATTTTTGATCTAAATATTACATATTATTTTTATAATGAATATAAAATTATAATTTATATTAATAAAAATTAATATAATTTATTAGATCATAAATTGGATGTTTATAGTTTTAAATGTTGACTTTTTTTGTTCTTTATTACTATTTATTGTTGTAACACCCCAGGTGAATAAAGAATAGAAATTTTCATATTTATCCATATTTGTGAATAAAATATTAATATGACTTTAAAGGGGATGCTATGCTCGATGGCGTACCCAACACGCAACAACGAGTTTCTTGGGAATCTTACGTTGCACTCTAATAATAAAATAATATTATTTTAAATGGTAGTTAACATGTAGCCGTTGTATTGGCGGGAATGGATAGAAATAACTAAAATATGATTATATATGTACTTAAATATTTTTACATTTGTACAATAAAAGATAAAGTCTTAAAATACGGAAAGAATTCAATTTTTGGCGTATATGCCCTAGTTTTCACTAAAGGTTCACTTATCACCTTTTGATGGAGAACCGTCATTAAATATAGTTTTGTTCACTCTTAAACATTATTTTGGACCAAATAAAACTCTTATTAAGAATCGGGACATCAAAATTTACTTTGAGTAAATTTTTGGTATCTTTCTGATAAAGTTCATTTATTTAATGAATAGTCTAGAATGTTGTGTTTTAATTCAAAACCTCTTTTTAATCTAATTTATTTATATGATTAGATAATATTTTTAATTGGTTTTAAAGTTAAATTAGAAAATATTTTTACCATTAAATCCAATAGTGGTCATTGGAATTAATTTCACTTTGAAGTCAGACTTAAACTAGTGTCAATCTTTTGATACTTATTGATTTATAAAAACACGCTATTTGCTCTGAGAGCGGGAATTAATTATTAAATTAATTAATGTGACTAATATTTTTTGAATTTTTTAAAATAGAATTCTTTTTTTAATTCGGAATATCAAATATAGCTTAGGGTGAATTTTTGGTAATTTTCTGAAAAACATCAATTTTTGATGAATAGTGAAACCACTAAGTGGTACTTATAAAAACTGATTTTTCATTTAAATGAAATTTTTCCATAATTGTGTTTTGATTTTCAAAAATCCTACATACATGGTTGTCATTAAGAAGTAAAATGTAGTTCAATGAGATTAAAATAATTTTTTGGTGAATAGTAACTTATTAAGTTTTTAATCACGATTAGTGGTAATTAGTGTAGTTTAAGGTAAAAATGATATTATAAGAATGTGAAAACACCATGACACTTGTCCTACACCTATTGGGTGAGTCATGGCCTACCAATAAAAGCCATGGCCCAACTTGGGGACCCCATGAATCCACTTTTGTTGGGAAATGACATAAATTACTTTTTTTTAATGTTGAAGTGAAAATGACACAAACATAATATGTTTTACGAAAACAATTTTTAAGTGGGGTTATACAAGTCCAAATTTTGATTATAAATATTCATTGGAAAGTTGAAAATCTTTACTATATCATAGTATTTTTTTATAATTTTTAGACATTAATGAAATTAAATTATTTATGACATAATAATGATGCAACGATGACATCATTATTTGACGATTTAATTAAAATGGAAAGATAATGTAACATCTACAAACTACACATGGCCAAAACCAATTGGATGAGTGGATTTCGAAGACTTATCACCTTATCCACTAATTCTATCAATGTGGGACCTTTTAAAACAGAAACACATTTTCAAATAAAGTAATATTTCTTACTTTCCAAAAGTACCACTCCTCTCCTCTTATAAAAGGCCCCCACCTCTACCTCATTTCACACACTTCTCAAGCCTTTGGCTCGGCCAACCCCTGCCCATTTACTCTCTCCACATCCCTCTCCTCATCCTAGAGGACTCCCTTTGGTCAGAATCCTTTCAAAGTATGCCTTTAGGCTTAAATCAAAAGGAGTTACACTTTTAAAGGTAATTCATTCTCTCATGTTCATTTGTTTTATTTTGCTTCTCCAACCCCAAAAAACTCTTTTTATTTACTTATTTTGTAACAAAACCAGTATCTTCAATATACTCGGATGTTTTTATAAGATTTATTCATGCTACACTATCACACAACTACATCAAATGGTTATAGAACATACGGTTTCCGTGGATGGTGAAATTCTGCCTCTCGAAACGATGATTGTTCAATACTCATTTAACACCTTCAAAGGTGGACATTATGATGTCAATATTTTTATAAATGATATATAATATGTTTATGTTTTATTTATGCTTCTGTATTTTTCATTTTTGTCTTACCTTTGTGGCTTCCATTATGGGTACACGCGATATCTTCATTTAAGGAAGTGCGGACTACCGCCCCCTCAAAGTGATTTGATTCGTTAAACACCATATGTGGGATGTATAAAGGATGGAAATATGATATTATATATGATATTATACTGGAATTATAATATACCTTTATATCATTATTATTCCATTCTATAAAATACGAAATAGAAATGAAAGTAGCGTTCATGCGTACGTACGGCTTACCGTCTCCATGAACGGTGCATTTCATTTCTTACCTCTAAATGATTATGTAATGTTATAAATACATGCAAGTACTGGATATATATGACATATATTATATCTACATAATGAATACAATTATGTATATAATAAACATTTGGCCACATGAACAACATGTAATTGTAAGAAGACCACTTTCGACTTAAGAACCAAATATCGGCAAAACAAATATTATTAACTTAAATGATTACATAATGTTTGTGACATGGTAATAAGTGGTATAAAAGTAATAATGAACTTGAAAAAGGGTTCTTAAGGAATTATAAATTAACTCAAGTTTATTATTCAGGAGATTAAGGAACGATCGAGTCAAGTCGGACCCGAGGTAAGGGATCCTACTCCTCTCTTTCTTTTTAAGTACACACTTTTATGTCATTCCTTTTAAATCTCATCTTTCTTGTTATTGGGATGATCTTTTATATTAATCCTACTGTAATTTCTATGTTCATGTGATGAGAGACCCTATTCTCTCTCATCAATCCATTTTGGAAGTTTTGAGTGGCGCCGTTAGGCTGCCGAACTTTCGTAAGAGATCTAACTTCTCTCTTTCTTTTTAAGTACTCTACTTTTTGTCACTTCTTTTAAGCTCATATTTGGGATGTTGGGGAATTTTCTTTTATATTCCTCTTGCTGTAAATTTTATTTTAATGTGATGAGATACCCTATTTTATCTCACCAATCCATATTCGGACGTTTTATGTGGCGCCGTTAGGCTGCTGAGTTTTCGTGAGGGATTTTTCATCTCACTTTTATTCCTATGAGATTTATGCTACATTTGCCACAAATTCCATTGAGTGTTGTATGTACTGCCCATTATTCTACTCTTTGTGTAATATACTTTTATTTATTAATATTTACATCAATGATCTATTGTACTTCTTTCATGGGGTGAATGTTTTGAAAGATACCCAAGTCGGTAAGGGAACCTTTCACCCTCCTTTTTTTTAAAAGACTTATTTTGTTGGGTCTTTTAATTTACATATTGTTATGTTGGGATATGTTCTCATATATCCTTATGGATGTAAATTTTATGTCCAAGTGATGAGATACACTTTTTATCTCGCATCAACTCATTTTGATGTGATGCTGTTAGGCTGTCAAGGGAACTTTTTAACCCAATTTCGATTTCTTTGGGTTCAACATGTAGTCATTGAATATGTCATCCATTGAATATGTGTGAATGAACTTTTATTGTTTTACACTTAATATCCACTTATATTGGGTGTATTTATATTTGTCACACATATTTTTTAGATTGATTTGTCCTTAATTTAAGGATACATTCTTTATAAGGGATTTCATCACATTTGACATTTCTATTGAGGGTTCATTGTTGTTATGCACCAATATATACTGTCCTTTGGAGTATTATATCATGAATCCTTTTATTCTCATGATATTATAAAGTTCTGACTAAATGTTATTCCTCGATTATTGTATTCAAGTGTCTCTAATTTTGGTAAAACCCCTTTAACCAAAATATCGTTTTAAATGTTTTAATTATTTGTTCTTATTAATATCCATGTTTTCAAAATGATTTTAAGGATTCATTTATATGGATATTAATGGTTTAAAATGTTAAAAGCTTCAAGGTGGTATGAGACACTTTGATTCAAAAATCTCTTTATTAAATGTTTTAAATGGTTTTCGAAATGGTTTCTTTTTGAATGGATTCATTATTTCAATATCCTAAAATGTTATATTGTGATTGAAATGTGGAAATGTTATGTTTACTTTATTCATGTTTATTTGATACGATTATGTTATGGTTCTTGGGCATTGTTATGAAGAACGGGTGGTTCCGTGATAAACTAAGGGCGGGTGAGCCCGATATAGCTCTCCAATGCATTGGGTAACGCGAAGGAGTGAAACGTTAATGTTTCTCCGAAGAGATTTAGGGAATATACTGTGATGGGTATTCCAAACGTAACCAAGAGGGTTACTCCCTACGTAAGAATGTTATGAATGCCTCAAGTTACCTTTATGTCTTATGATTTCTATGATTTATTCATGATTTGATGAGGTAGGTTAAAGTGCCTATGTTTTATGGGTAAATTATGATTTCATTCTTATGTATTTATGAACTCATGTTTCCTTTCCATATTTTTATATCCCTTACTGAGCTTTTTATGCTCATCCCAAGTTTTTGAAATGTTTTTTTCAGGTCAAGGGAAAGGTACATGATAAGATGATAGAGTTAAGGATGTGTTAAGAAATAATCCATGTTTTATTTTCAATATGTTTCTGTTGATGGGAAGAATGGATACTATCTTTTATGTAACCACTTTGTTTAAATGTGGAATGTAATGCAAGTTTCATGATCTAATTCTCTAAAACTCTAAACCTGAAAAGATCCTCAATGTGTAATCTTGTAATAACTAAAGATTAAGTATGTTTTAAGGCTGGGGCCTTATAGTTGGTATCAGAGGTTGGTTTAGATAACTTTAAAGGTTAGGGTATTCTCTAAGCATAAGTGACATTACCATAATGGTTAGAATTTTAGAATGAGTCCTAATTTTAGATAAAGTGAATGAGTAAGTATATCTTAGAGTCTACCTTCCTCATTAGTACATGATGTTTTTGTTGATATACTCACACTGAAATTTATGTTTTTAGTGAATGGATGGATCTAGTAGGAACCAATGTGACAATGGGTTTGAAGGAAACTGTGGTGGTTCTCTGATTAAGATACTAGATGAGATGGGGGATTCAATGAGGAAGCTCATAGTTGTTATAAACCAACTATCAAGGAGTCATGATCAATCACTTCAACCTTGGTGAGTTCTCTAATGCATCATTTACGAGATGGCCAACTCGATGTGGAAATTCAGGTAATAATTATTAAGGTAACCATTAGGGTTTATATGATCCTTACTTTTTAGGTAATTATGGGTTACTCTATGATATGATGGAAAAGGAAAGGAATGAGATAAACTTGAGGTTAAAATATGTTATGAATAATTTTGAAGATTTTATCTCGTTTTGGGGAATGTTTTGAGAATTATATAGTTTTGGAAAAAAGACAACACGCAGACCGTGTGACAACATGTCGCGTCGGACAAAGCTGCGGGAATCGAACCCACAACCAAAGTGCGACTGGTATTTATCGCCTACCACTAGACTACGTGAAGTCCCTGGTTAGTTTGACTGATTCTTTTTGGTTATATGATTTTATGAATTAAGAGTAAGTTTATTTTGGGTTATTTATGAAAATGATTAACCTATCATGGAGGATATGTGATTAGGATAATTACTTTTCAATACGAGACTTTAGGAACAACTGATGTTGTTTGGAGATAAATGTTACGATTTAACTTGGAAGACTATGTGACTAAATCCTTCAAATATTTGGGTTTTAATCTTATATTGGTTTACTTTGAATAATTTTATGGACAAATTGTTTATCGGATGGTCCTCGTTGAACTTTGGGTTTTATTGGACAAATTTTGGAGATTAAGCATAGATTTTCTTTTTAATGGGTTATCCTTTTCTGGATTATCTGAACTTGTACTAACCTTTTTGGTTTTCGTTTTGGTTAAAGTCTAAAGACATGGGAGGTATATAGTTCTATTTTGTGGATTAGGTGATTTTCTAAAAGTTTATTATAGTACTCTTAATGTGAACAAGTCTTCCAAAATACTCGCCTTCAGGAGAAAATATGAGTTTGTGTAAGGAATCCAATAAAAGTTAAAAGTCAATATGATAAGTGATTATGTTTCCTTATGAATAAATTCCTCAATAAAAAGTAACTTAAAACAAAAATGTTGTCTATTAACTTTTCCTACTAGGGAATTGAATACCCTTTAACCCATCACAAGTTTGTGATTTTCTCGTGGTTAACATTCTCCTAAACATGTTTTCTATCACTCTCCATCAGAACATGACCCTATGTTTTCTCCTCCATGTCCATATTTTCATACTTGGAATCCTAGTATGGGTTAACTCGGGTGACCTCTGTGCTTATCTTTCTTTATTTTAAAGTGATTGTTTTACCGACTCTTGTTCCGATGTGGGACGTTCAAGGATGTTTCCAAGTGCAATTTTAAAATTGCGAGGACGCAATTCCCAAAAGGGGGGAAGGATGTAACACCCCAGGTAAATAAAGATTAGAAATTTTCATATTTATCCATATTTGTGAATAAAATATTAATATGACTTTAATGGGGACGCTATGCTCGATGGCGTACCCAACACGCAACAACGAGTTTCTTGGGAATCTTACGTTGCACTCTAATAATAAAATAATATTATTTTAAAAGGTAGTTAACATGTAGTCGTTGTATTGGCGGGAATGGATAGAAATAACTAAAATATTATTATATATGTACTTAAATATTTTTACATTTATACAATAAAAGATAAAGGCTTAAAATACGGAAATAATTCAATTTTTGGCGTATATGCCCTAGTTTTCACTAAAGGTTCACTTATCACCTTTTGATGGAGAACCGTCATTAAATATAGTTTTTTTCACTCTTAAACATTCTTTTGGTCCAAATAAAACTCTTATTAAGAATCGGGACATCAAAATTTACTTTGTGTAAATTTTTGGTATCTTTCTGATAAAGTTCATTTTTTTAATGAATAGTGTAGAATGTTGTGTTTTAATTCAAAACCTCTTTTTAATCTAATTAATTTATATGATTAGATAATATTTTGAATTGGTTTTAAAGTTAAATTAGAAAATATTTTTACCATTAAATCCAATAGTGGTCATTGGAATTAATTTCACTTTGAAATCAGACTTAAACTAGTGTCAATCTTTTGATACTTATTGCTTTATAAAAACACGCTATTTTCTCTGACAGCAGGAATTAATTATTAAATTAATTAATGTGACTAATATTTTTGGAATTTTGTAAAATAGACTTCATTTTTGAATTCGGAATATCAAATATATCTTAGGGTGAATTTTTGGTAATTTTCTGAAAAACTTCAATTTTTGATGAATAGTGAAACCACTAAGTGGTACTTATAAAAAATGATTTTTCATTTAAATGAAATTTTGCCATAATTGTGTTTTGATTTTCAAAAATCCTACATACATGGTTGTCATTAAGAAGTAAAATGTGGTTCAATGAGATTAAAATAATTTTTTTGTGAATAGTAACTTATTAAGTTTTTAATCGCGATTAGTGGTAATTAGTGTAGTTTAAGGTAAAAATGATATTATAAGAATGTGAAAACACCATGACACTTGTCCTACACCTATTGGGTGAGTCATGGCCGACCAAGAAAAGCCATGTCCCAACTTGGGGACCCCATGGATCCACTTTTGTTGGGAAATGACATAAATTACTTTTTATTTAATGTTGAAGTGAAAATGACACAAACATAATATGTTTTTCAAAAACAATTTTTAAGTGGGGTTATACAAGTCCAAATTTTGATTATAAATATTAATTGGAAAGATAAAAATATTTACTATATCATATTATTTTTTTATATAATTTTTAGAAATTAAAGAAATTAAATTATTTATGACATAATAATGATGCAGCGATGACATCATTATTTGACGATTTAATTAAAATGGAAAGATAATGAAACATCTACAAACTACACATGGCCAAAACCAATTGTATGAGTGTATTTCGAAGCCTTATCACCTTATACACGAATTCTATCAATGTGGGACCTTTTAAAACCGAAACACATTTTCAAATAAAGTAATATTTCTTACTTTCCAAAAGTACCCCTCCTCTCCTCTTATAAAAGGCCCCCACCTCTACCTCATTTCACACACTTCTCAAGCCTTTGGCTCGGCCAACCCCTGCCCATTTACTCTCTCCACATCCCTCTCCTCATCCTATAGGACTCCCTTTGGGCATAATCCTTTCAAAGTAAGCCTTTAGGCTTAAATCAAAAGGAGTTACACTTTTAAAGGTAATTCATTCTCTCATGTTCATTTGTTTTATTTTGCATCTCCAACCCCCAAAAACTCTTTTTATTTACTTCTTTTGTAACAACACCAGTATCTTCAATATACTAGGATGTTTTTATAAGATTTATTCATGCTACACTATCACACAACTACATCAAATGGTTAAAGAACATACGGTTTCCGTGGATGGTGAAATTCTGCCTCCCAAAACGATGATTGTTCAATACTCATTTAACACCTTCAAAGGTGGACATTATGATGTCACTATTTTTATATATGATATATAATATGTTTATGTTTTATTTATGCTTCTGTATTTTTCATTTTTGTCTTACCTTTGTGGCTTCCATTATGGGTATACGCGATATCTTCATTTAAGGAAGTGCGGACTACCGCCCCCTCAAAGTGATTTGATTCGTTAAACACCATATGTGGGATGTATAAAGGATGGAAATATTATATTATATATGATATTATACTGGAATGATAATATACCTTTATATCATTATTATTCCATTCTATAAAATATGAAATAGAAATGAAAGTAGCGTTCATGCGTACGTACGGCTTACCGTCTCCATGAACGGTGCATTTCATTTCTTACCTCTAAATGATTATGTAATGTTATAAATGCATGCAAGTACTGGATATATATGACATATATGATATCTACATAATGAATACAATTCTGGATATAATAAACATTTGGCCACATGAACAACATGTAATTGTAAGAAGACCACTTTCGACTTAAGAACCAAATATCGGCAAAACAAATATTATTAACTTAAATGATTACATAATGTTTGTGACATGGTAATAAGTGGTATAAAAGTAATAATGAAATTGAAAAAGGGTTATTAAGGAATTATAAATTAACTCAAGTTTATTATTCAGGAGATTAAGGAACGATCGAGTCAAGTCGGACCCGAGGTAAGGGATCCTACTCCTCTCTTTCTTTTTAGGTACGCACTTTTCTGTCATTCCTTTTAAATCTCATATTTCTTGTTATTGGGATGATCTTTTATATTAATCCTACTGTAATTTCTATGTTCGTGTGATGAGAGACCCTATTCTCTCTCATCAATCCATTTTGGAAGTTTTGAGTGGCGCCGTTAGGCTGCCGAACTTTCGTAAGAGATCTAACTTCTCTCTTTCTTTTTAAGTACTCTCCTTTTTGTCACTTCTTTTAAGCTCCTCTTTGGGATGTTGGGGGATGTTATTTTATATTCATATTTATGTACATTTTATTGTAATGTGATGAGATACCCTATTTTATCTCATCAATCCATATTCGGACATTTTATGTGGCGCCGTTAGGCTGCCGAGTTTTCGTGAGGGATTTTTCATCTCACTTTTATTCCTGTGAGATTTATGCTACATTTGCCACAAATTCCATTGAGTGTTGTATGTACTGCCCATTATTCTACTATTTCTGTAATATACTTTCATTTATGAATATTTACATCAATGATCTATTGTCCTTCTTTCATGGGGTGAATGTTTTGAAAGATACCCAAGTTGGTAAGGGGACCTTTCACCCTCCTTTTTTTAAAAGACTTATTTTGTTGGGTCTTTTAATTTACATATTGTTATGTTGGGATATGTTCTAATATATCCTTATTGATGTAAATTTTATTTCCAAGTGATGAGATACACTTTTTATCTCTCATCAACTCATTTTGATGTGATGCCGTTAGGCTGTCCAGGGAACTTTTTAACCCAATTTCGATTTCTTTGGGTTCAATATGTATTCATTGAATATGTCATCCATTGAATATGTGTGAATGACATTTTATAGTTTTACACTTAATATCCACTTATATTGGGTGTATTTATATTTGTCACGCATATTTTTTAGATTGATTTGTCCTTAATTTAAGGATACATTCTTTATAAGGGATTTCATCACATTTGACATTTCCATTGAGGGTTCATTGTTGTTATGCACCAATATATACTGTCCTTTGGAGTATTATATCATGAATCCTTTTATTCTCATGATATTATAAAGTTCTGACTAAATGTTATTCTTCAATTATTGTATTCAAGTGTCTCTAATTTTGGTAAAACCCCTTTAACCAAAATATCGTTTTAAATGTTTTAATTATTTGTTCTTATTAATATCCATGTTTTCAAAATGATTTTAAGGATTTATTTATATGGATATTAATGGTTTAAAATGTTAAAAGCTTCAAGGTGGTATGGGACACTTTGATTCAAAAATCTCTTTATTAAATGTTTTAAATAGTTTTGGAAATGGTTTCTTTTTGAATGGACTCATTATTTCAATATCCTAAAATGTTATATTGTGAATGAAATGTGGAAATGTTATGTTTCCTTTATTCATGTTTATGTGATACGATTATGTTATGGTTCTTGGGCATTGTTATGAAGAACGGGTGGTTCCGTGATAAACTAAGGGCGGGTGATCCCGATATATCTCTCCAATGCATTGGGTAACGCGAAGGAGTGAAACGTTAAGGATTCTCCGAAGAGATTTAGGGAATATACTGTGATGGGTATTCCAAATGTAACCAAGAGGGTTACTGCCTACGTAAGAATGTTATGAATGCCTCAAGTTACCTTTATGTATTATGATTTCTATGATTTATTCATGATTTGATGAGGTAGGTTAAAGTGCCTATGTTTTATGGGTAAATTATGATTTCATTCTTGTGTATTTATGAACTCATGTTTCCTTTCCATATTTTTATATCCTTTACTGAGATTTTTATGCTCATCCCATGTTTTTGAAATGTTTTTTTCAGGTCAAGGGAAAGGTACATGATAAGATGATAGATTCAAGGATGTGTTAAGAAATAATCCATGTTTTATTTTCAATATGTTTCCGTTGATGGGAAGAATGGATACTATCTTTTATGTAACCACTTTGTTTAAATGTGGAATGTAATGCAAGTTTCTTGATCTAATTCTCTAAAACTCTAAACCTGAAAACATCCTCAATGTGTAATCTTGTAATAACTCATGATTAAGTATGTTTTAAGGCTGGGGCCTTATAATTGTATTCCTTTCTACTAGTTATTTGGTTAGATTTTTTTTTACCGAGTTTTGTTCTTTCAGATTTTATATGTTTTTTTATTTTTCTATATTTTGTTGAGGATGGATACAACACTATTAGTTGGTGATCATTAGAATGTAATTTTTTAGTCAGATCTACTTCATTTGAATCACTTTAAATAGTGACTTAGGTAAATGAAGATATAGATTTTATATTGAATGTTGTTTAAAAGTATATAATTCATAAGAATGATTCATAGATTGAGAATATCATTTAATTTTGGGAATAATGTGTCCCATAGATGCATAGAATGGAGCATCTTGGTTTACTCACTATATTATTTTCAATATTATGATATTTCCAATTTTATGATAATTTATGTGGTGAAAAATCATCACGAATTTTGGGGTTTAAATTTACAAGGTGGATAATGTGATGAAAGTTCATATTAAATCCCATTATGAATTTAACTTATAAGGTGGTGATTTTTTCCCCTTTTTATTTTTTGTATTTAAATTCATATTTGATACATTTTTTATTTTTTTCATTCATTATTATCTCATTTTCCTCATCTTCACCAATATGTAGGATTTTGATCAGTGGTTTTACCCAAACAAAGGTTTCCCAGTACCCATACATAAATCCATTTTAGTCTCATTTCCTCTTATATAGAGGTCCCTTAATCTTTATTTTATTCTTTTCCTCTTCTTCATTCTCTTACATATGGTTCTCTTTAAACTTACATATAGTTTTGGTTTATGGGTTATACCCTTTCATGAGGATTTGAGTACACTTACATAATCCCATTGTTGTTGAATTTATAATTAGATATCCTTGAGTTTACCTTTAAAAGATATTCCTTGACCTTTATGTATCTTTGGCCATACCATTATGTAGCACATGTATTGGTCATGTAATTATTCTATAATGGGTTTGTACCCATACTCTATGGTATGGTAAACTTACTTGAGCATCTCGTACCCTCACACATAAAGATTTATACCCTTAAATAGTTGTAATGATACTTACATAGAAGGCCTTACCCATACACCAAAGATCAATACCCTTATATGATATCGTTATGTCGTGGTTCTTGACTATTAAAAGACATCTCTGGACCTTTCCACATTGTCTCTTAACCCATACGTGATTGGTTTTTTACCCCATAATGGTGGTTCGAAAAGTCCAGTACACATCTTTTTTATTCACTATTAAATATTTCTATTTAATTTAATTTTTTTGTTTTGGTAGGGTTTAGTATTTTTAGCAATCCATTATCAATTCTTATCGAGCCATTATAACAACCATAAATTCTTGTGTGTATTTGTACATTATTATTAAAAATTGAAATCCAATCAAGGATGATCGTGTTGAGAGCTCCTCCACTACATCAAGATAGGGAGAGATAGAAGCTTGGTGGGAGAACCCTTGTACCCCCTAATTCTCTGATCACTATAGGATAATCCATGTCATTGATTGTTGTAGTTCTTCATCATATTATAAAGCTATTATGACAACATGGGTTTGATCATGGAGTGCGATCCTAGATAGAGATGAACATGTAAAAAGGAGATGACATGGATATCGATGATATTAGGTAAATATAACTTTTAGAACTCAATAATAAAATTTCGGCAACAAGTTTCAAACATATTCAATGATTTGGATACACTGAGCCTCAATTAGGGTGTCTCAGTATTCTTTTGGGGTTTTTATTATAAATTTTTAGGGGTTCATCTTTGTTTTATATTTTTACACTATAATAGATGTCTCCATTAAAATCTATATAAATGATATTTTCATCAGAAAAAAGTGCTAACAACATAAGAGCCATTAATAGAACAAGGCCTCTATCTGGGCTAGGAAAAATGCTTGAAAAAATATAATAAAGGGTGTCTTTATCAGTGATTTTTTGAGCTCTCATAATATTGACCTTTATTACTACATTCCATTTATCTCTAATAATGGAACCATTTAAAAGTAATCTTTATTGAACATATAATGTCTATATCAACTTCTCCATATCTACAGTCCTACAACAACCATGTAGTAGCCTTATAAAATAATCCTAATTAGAATACAAAATGGTAATAGAAATATATAGAAAACTATATTGGAATAAAAATATCATAGTGCAACATCAATTAAATTTATAATTTAATACAAAATATTTATATTGATCTCATATTAACAAAAAAATAAAATTAATACAAACAATATACCGATCAAAATTAGTATACTTTTTCCCATGATCAACTTCCATATAAAAGTAGGTCCCTGCAATAGAACAATCATTTATTTTAGTACAATAAATTTAAAAAAAATTAAAAAATTATTATTTTAATGTTGTACAATTAACATATGATAATTTATATTGCTAATTATTGTATATATTTACGATGTTCTCAGTTAATCTTGAGTCATATTGATGTGTAGAAAATTACTATATGTCCCAAATAAATTACAGTTCATTTTCTAAAAGATTGAAATTGTACAATCTCATTTTAATATTTTTGATTATGTGATAAATGTTTTACACAAATATGAAACTTTTATATTGATAACACACAATTCAAGTCAAACCATCCATATCGTGTGTCAAATTGATGTGTGGTTGATTTATAGAAATTTCAAATGAATCAAGAACCACTATCCAAATATTTAAAAACAATTTGATCTTGTTTTATTCTTTTTGGATGTGTGATGCACATTTCAATATAAAATGACATTTTTATACTGAACACAAAAACTTTGAGTTGTACTAGAGACATATTGAATTGAATTAATGTATGGATGATTCCAATATGTAAAAAATTAATATTGCATCAATGTATTAAAATTGGGAAACAATATGTTCTCATTTTTTTACATAGCTTTTAACCCGTGTTTTATTCTAAAATGATAATTTTATATTAATGACTTGTACTTTTTATCATTCGAGCCACTTCATGCATCTGATTGACATGAGGTAAATTTCTATGCACTTAAAATTTATTAAGTATCATTTTACAAATTATTAAGAAGAATCCAACCCCATTTTCATGGTTTTGGTTATGTGATGTGTTCTTTAAACTAAAATGAAACTTTTATATAAAAAAGACACACTTCATGTCCAACTGACAATCAAAAAACTGACTAAGGAGGTGTGTCCTAGATTTTATGAGGAAATATTCCCTTGAAAACTCAATGAATTATGAAAATAATTATTTGATTTGAGGATTAATATCATTTTTGGGATATTGATCATCACAAATTCACTATGTGTGATTACATGAAGGTTATCAATCTCATAACCTGTATTATTGATGAGGTAATATGCCTTAATATTAGAAAAAATATAAGAGACATATTCATTAAATATAGGAGTCGCATATTTATCTCAAAGAATAACAAGGAACATAAATTTATATCATCTTCATTCAGAGCATGAAATCATGAGGTATCATCTCCCGTTCGCATGAATGATACGGAATTTGGTTACTATTTCTTCTTGGTTTGCTTCTACTATTTCACAAACCAATTGCAGCATCTAAATTTTTCATTTCTCCATTGCTTGTATAATGGTTTTTTGGGGTGTTTTCTTGTGGGTTGCTCTTAACCCCCAAAATGGGTCTTTTCTAAAAAAAGGAATAATTATTACTAGTAGTACAATAAAATATGATATTGTTTCTAATATTTGAAATGAGAAACATATGTTAAACTAAAATTAAACTTTCATATTAAAAACACACACTTTGTGTCATACCATCCATATCATGCATCAAATAGATATATGGTACATTATTACACATCATAGGGAATTATGGATTACATTCCATAATTTTGAAAATAATCCATGCTTGTTTTCAATGTTTTTGATATGTGATGTTTTTTTAAATCTATAATGAATCTTCTATATTGATAACACAAAATGTGGTTCGTACCAACAAAATCATGTTTCAGATTTATGTGTGGTCAATTCTTACAGATCAGAAATGAATATTAGATTATTTAACAATAGATTTGAAATAATATGAGCTTGTTTTCTCAGTTTTGTCTTTGTGATGTTCATTTTTATCTAAAAATACACTTCGTTTCTAAAAACATAAAATTCTAGTCATTCCCCTAGATCATACAGTGTATTGAAATTCTTTCTACTCATGCATGTTAAAAATAAATTATGGATTTTTATCTTAATGTATGAAAAATATTTATGCTCTTTCTCTCAGTTTTGGCTATGTTATGGAAATTTTAAACTAAAATTGGGATTTTATATTGAAAACACACACATTGAGTCATACTGACCACACCATGGGTTGGATTTACGTGTGTTTTATTCATAAACATCATAAATGAAATTAGGACCATTTAACAAATGTTTAAAAACAATTTAAGCTTGATGGATAAGTTTTTTATATTTATGTGTGTTTTGAACTAAAAAAGAAATTAAATATTTAAAATAGGAACTTTGATTCATACCAACCACATCATGTTTTCTAATGAAAAAAGTTCAATTCTAACATGTCACAAAAAATTATGGATAATTTTCCAAAAATATAAATACAATATGAGCTTTTTTTCACATTTTTTGGAAAATACCTTACATTTCATACTGAAATGACACTATTACATTGAAAACATGAACTTTTATTCATACCGGACACCTCGTATGTTAGATTGATTTGAATTTACTTGTCACAAATGAATTAGGGATTATTTTTCCTAATGGTTGAAAATAATATAAGTTTGCTTTCATTTTTTTTCTATGTGGTACATGTTCAAAAAAATGATACTTTTATTTTGAAAACATGTGCATTGAGTCATACTAACCACATCATGCATTAGATTGTTGTCTATCGAGTTAAAAAACATAAAAAATTAATTATGGATCATTTTTTAAAAGCATGAAAACAATTCAAAATTATTTCCATGGTTTTGGTTATCTAATGCACATTTTCAACTGAAATGGATCTTTTATTTTTGAAAGTATGAGCTTCGATTCATTGTGGATACATCATGTATCAGATTAATATTCCATTAATTCCTAGATGATATAGATGAATTATGAATTATTTTCCATAATTATAAAACAACTTGATATTTGTTAATGTTTTTTGATATTTTATGCACATTTTGATCAAAAATGAAAATTTTATATTGACAACACACACTTTGAGTCATACTAACAACATCATGTGTTAGTTTGAGATGTCATTGATTTCTGCATGTAACAGATGAATCATAGATTATTTAACTAATGTTTGATAATAATCGAAGATATTTTTACTGGTTATTCCTAGTGATGTTCATTTTAAAATAAACTGGAACATTGATATTGCATACTCACACATTGAGTCATATGAGAAAAATATTGTGTTGGATTGATGTGTCATAAATTAATACAACTCGCAGATGAATTAAGGATAATTTATCTAATGTTTTAAAATAATATACATGAATTTTATCATTTTGGCAAGATGTATATACTTTGAACAAAAATATCACTTTTATATTGAAATAAAAAACATTGAGTTATTATAGACACATCATTCATTGAATTTATGTGCAATTGATTCTTACACATCACAAAATAATTATGTATATTTATCTTAAATATTGAAAACAATCTGCACTTTTTTATAATTTTATTTCTAGTGATGTGATTTTTATACTAAGTTGATACTTTTTTATTGAAAATATTAAATTCATGTAATATGTACAACATGATCAATCAAATCGATTTATGTCCAATATTGACACAACCAAAAGGAATTATGGATCATTTTTTGATTTTTTAAAACAATTCGACATCAATTCCATTTTTTTTCAACGTGATGTATTTTTTAAAATATAATAGATCTTTTATTATGAAAACACTCTCAGATTCATACATGAAACATCATGTGTTATATTGACGTGTTTTCAATTCTTACACATCAAAAATGTATTATAAATAATTTCTCTAAACATTCAAAACAATATCAGCACATTTTCTCACTATATTCTAGTGACATGTGTTTGAGAATAAAATTAAAAATTTATATTGAGGATTGTATCTTCATTTCATACAGAAACAATAATGCATCTGAATGATGTTATATCGATCCCTATATATCATACATGAATTGTGGATCATTGTACCTAATATTGTAAACAATTCAAGCTCTTTTTTTATGTTGCCTATGTGATGCATGTTTTAAACTAAAATGGATCAATAATATTGAAAAAAATACATAAATTCACACTATAAAAATGTGGTGTTGATCTGACATGTAGTAAATTCCAACATGTCATAGTTCAATTATTGATCATTTTTCCAAAGTTTGATAATAATCTGAGATCGTATTATTTGATTTCATGTGATATTAATATTAAAGTAAAATGGAACTTTTATATTAGAAAGATACACATCAAGTCATACCATCTAAATCATGTGTTGGATTTGTCTATGGTTAATTAAAACACATCACACATGTATTAAAGGGTGTTTTCTGGAAATTTTAAAATAATCCGAGATTGTTTACTAATTTTTTAATTGTGATGTTTATTTTAATAAAAAATGAATCTTTGATATTGAAAATGTCAACATTGAGCCATACCTATCACAAAGTGGATCATATTAATTTTAATTTAAATTCTTATATGTCACAAATGAATTATGGATCAATATCCTAAATTTTGAAAACAAATTTAGTTTTTTTCTTAGTTTTGGAATTAAGATGCACATTATAAACTAAAATGGAACTTTTATATTAAAAATATGCACTTCATATCATACCGAGCACATAATTTATTTGATTTAATTATAGTAAATTCTAACAATCAAAAAATAATTATAGAATTTTGACATAAAGTATTAAAAATCAGAGGTTCGTGGTTTTGACTATGCGATGTGTGTTTTAAATAAATGTGGTGATTAAATATTGAAAACATGATTTTTGAGTCATAATGACCACAGAATTCTTCCTATTGATTTGTGGTATATTCCTATAAATAAAATCACTTACAGATCATTTTCCAAATGTATCAAAACAATTAAAACAATTTTTCTCATATTTAAGTTTGTGATGTGTGTTTTGAATGAGTTTATCAATTTTAAATTGAAAACACACATTTCATGTGATAACCATTAGAATTTGTATCGGATTGAGTTTTTTTCTTACACCTTAAAAATGACTTATATGCTATTTTATGAAATAATAAAAACATTTTTAATTTTTGTTTCTCAATTTTTGTATGTCACATTTTTTTTGAAGTAAAATATCAATTTAAAACTACAAACATACACATAGATTCTTACTGAGATGATTGTGTATCTGATTGATATGTGGTTGATTCACACACATAAAAAAGTTCTTATAGATTTTTTTCCTAAAGTATTGAAACCACATGAATAATTAATCTTGATTTAGAGTATTTGATATGTGTTTTTAACTAGAATCACAATTTTAAACTAAAAATATTTAAATTCATTCATACTAGGTACACGGTGTTTAGGATTGAATAATGGATGATTCTTACACATAAATAATGATTTAAAAGTTATTATAAAAATGCATCAAAAAAATAAAAATGTGATTTCTCAGTTTTGAGTATGTGATGTGTGTTTTGACCTTGTGTGTCAATTTTAAAATAAAAAATTATAAATATAACCACATAAGTCACATCGTATATCATATTGAGTTTTTTTATTCAAATACATCAAGCTATTTATTATTATTCTCAAAATTTTGTTTTATTTAATTGGATCATATTCGCGGTGATATAAAATTCTCACTACTGATGTGATAAAATTCAGTACTATATAATATTGAGAATAAAAAGACATCAATCATCACACCATTTATTGTTCATATTCAAGAGTTATCTTTATGAAAATTATTGGCATAAGTTGTAAAAATTCACATTTTTGTTATTTATGTATATATTCAAGACCCATTTTCATATTTCCAATTTCCCAGTATCATCATCAATGTCCAAAATATCATGAGATTGAGTTTTTTGAGACGTGTTACTAGTTCTTCTAGATCATTTAGAGAATTTTCCTCCATTATACTTTCCCTTTAGAAATAAGTCTAAAAATATATACAAGAATTATGATACTAATACCTCATATCCCTAATGTATTTCTATGGTTGTAGCCCCCTGCAAGATCAAAATAATTATATGTAATCACCTAAATATGTTGTCTGAAAAAATTCTAAATCTATGTACACTACCCACATATCTATAAAAAAATTACATATTTTTTTAAGTACATATATTTTTCGAAATACCTATAGTACTGAGAAAATATAGAAAAAAGGATTAAAAATTAATTTTAATGAAATTTTAATTACCTTTGAAAATTACATGATCTAGTATGATAGTATATTGATGGTATACCATATCTTTCTTAAATTTTTGATGTAACATATAAAATCATTGTCATTATTTTTCATTAATTACAACAATAACATTGACCAAAACAAATGAATATTTTTTGAAGCATGTTTTGATTGTTAAAATTGCCATGGCCTGACCCACCTGTTCTTTCCTAGCCGGTAGATATCTTGACCAAAACTACCCCAAGTATAAATCTATAGTCCATGGATGCTTACATGTGTTGAAATGAAAAACTAATATGAAATTCCGTTCCAAATGTTCCGGTATTCACACCCACAACCACATCCACAAAGAAAGTTTGGGGAAATATTATTAATGAAAATAACATCTAGGGTATAAAACATGCATGTAACAACCTATAGGGAATAAAAGTGTATGACCACGTAGTCTAAAAAGTAATGTAAAAAACCAATAATAAACCATAAATATGTCTAAAACAGGTATAACTATAAAATATAAATTTAATGAGATCTCAAATAAAGATCTCAAAGCCATGGACACTATATGTAGTCAAAATCACTTGGAATCCCTATACTCCTCATAAATTATAATTGACGTGTTTTTCATCTTCATTAAACATGAATATTTTTGAAAAATACAATATAGGGGTGTGTATATAAATTCCCATTAGGACACCCTAAAAACTGGATGGAGAGCAATAAAGGACATGACAAATGGAAAACTCAACACATAGCTAGATAAAAATGAATTCCCTTACACTGGTAAATCATATAATATAATCTCTTAAAAGAAACCCATATGAGAGGTAAAGGGGATATCCATCTCATAGACCAATATTGTAATAGATTCTTCCAATAGATCCAAAATTCCAATAATGATTCTCATCATCTTACATGTCTATGAAAATGAATCCATTTGAATCCACACATTTCCACTAGCTTGCGAGGTCAAGGGGACAAAATTTCTATTTTGAGGATATGTGTGATGGTATGAAAAGAGGATTCCACTATGAAGATAGATAGAGTAATTTCACACTAAACCATAATGGGGTTCCACTTTATGGATATTGGACCCATTCCCTATCCTAATATTAGGGTTCCACTCAAATGATAAATAGAGGGCCCATTCCCAATCCCAATAAGATGGTTGTACCCTATGGATATATAGAAGACACATGACCTATTATATCAGGTTATTATAATATATAGATATATGAAACACTCCCTAAAATAGTATGAGTTTTACACTCTTAAGATGGATAAATAAGCGATCTATTCATTGTATCGGTAAGAGGGTTCCACTTTGAAGATAGATAGAGGACCCATACCCTAGTCTATCTGGCAGGTTCAACTCTATGGATAGAAGACCCATACATTATCCCAGGAATGGATCTACTCTAAATATGGATAAATTATCCATACCTAATTCTTTCATGGGGGTCAAATCTATAGATATAGGACCCATACCTTATCCCAATAGGATGGTTCCCCTATAATGATCATGTTTGACATCTATGATCATCGAGCTACACCTAAAGAATAATCACACAAGGCACATCCCTCATTATATCACAAAATCAACTATGAAATCATTCATCGTGTTCTATGTGGAAAAATGCTAATTAAAGGATACTCACAAGATAAAATACGAGTCCATGAAATTATATATGAGAGGTATAACATTATCAAATATGATATACACATCATTTAAGGGACCCAAACGTTGTGTGGTCCCCCTCTACTGAATTGCTGTGTCCATCGTGGCACATGGATTAGTGAATATGTTTGCCTACACATTATGTAAGAGGACTAGAAAGCATGTTTTGTCCACCCAGTACAAAGCCATGCCTTCCTGGTCGTGCATGTGTCAATCGGGTCATGTCTAGACACAACGGTCACAACCATGTATGTGCACTAGTTGAGTACACCTCGGGATGCCATCAGAATGTCTCATGCTGTATGGGGGTCCTAGTCGATGTGGGATATTTAAATCACATTAAAACCCAATCAATCGTTCCCAAGGTTCTACACGTCATGTGTTCTTTAGACTAAATGGTGTATAGTAAATTTTTTTATAGAAACATTAGATCTAATCATCATTCCTTATATCAATATTTTTGGAAATGAATCCAACCATTTGAACACCCTAAATTGGTGGTAATTTCTACTGGCCATATATTATAGATTTTTGGTGACCATAAATCTAAATGTGGTCTACCATTCAAATCCCACATACACCATAGTTGCTCGTGGATCCTCTCATTACCCCCCCATATTTTCAAATCCATGGTAGAATCATCCAAAAACATACAAAATTTCTAATCAAATATATGTTCATCAAACATGGATCTTTTGAAAATCCATTGTTCCATCCACACTAGATCCCTCTTGTAGATTTATTCTTTTTTTCTATATAGGCCAACTAGAAAGAACACAAATAATGATGGGGGAAAACTAAAATCAGAGGTGAAACAATTAATATACAATATTTCCTGGACAGTGAATATTGATTTGTGAAATTGGTTGAGAAATCATCAATAAAAGGTGAGATAAATTAAATATAAAAATTGAAATAACATAGGGATCATGTGATTATCATAATTAATTGTAGGTAAATAAGAATACTAATAATTAATTATTTAATAGATTAAAAAAAGAGGTAGAACACCAAAAATGATGAGTAATACATCAATTCGGATATTTCTTTGGGGAAGATCATGTTATCCAATGATCTGGAAGACCTATTTCTTTCACTAGGATTTAATTTTCTTTGATAAGGTTATCATTAGTTCGTCTGGTATCAATTCTCCAATGAAGGGTGATATAACCTCCTCTCAATGATCTCAGGTTTATTTGGATAAGCATGGTTATTTTCTGTAACAATTTATTTATAGATAACATCATTTTTAGGTCGTTAAATGAATTAATTAATTAAATTAATCTATTAATAAGATAATGTACCTGAAAATTAAATATTTTATCTGAATATCATGTGTCTACAATATTTTTCACACACTTATGGTAAAACTCATGCTCTAGTTTCAACTGTGTTATTACATTCCCAATTTAGTACTATACTTAGGATATATTCTATTATTTCTGAAAATAAAATCATACATGATATAAAATATATTTAATATTTTTATAAAATTATTTCTTGGAACACCATGACTCGGAATCACACATCCTCTCAACTCTTAGCTATGAAGAAAATACATGATATATTTCGAATTGTAACAAAGTAAAAAATAGTGCCACAGAATTATTCCCTCCCTAATAATTTTAATCATCAAAAATAAAAAAAACTAAAAAAATATGTCTGGATATTGAGACCACATCTAGATCTCCCACTCCTATGATCTCTTTTACATGCTCTCAAAAAACCACAACACATGAACCAATGTAATGGTCTATCCATGTAGGATCCTCTCCCAGGGTTGTCAATCTCTGCTATATTCACTAAGAAATTGGATCCATCCTTGATTTCAATCCTTCCCCAGAAAATGATGTGCATAAGATCTTGCACATATCTTCTTATCTATGACACATGGAAGACGTCATGCACCCTCTCCAACTGTGTTTGTATGGTGATGTAGTAGGAAACCATTTCAACCCTCTATATAATGATGAAGGTCCAAATGAACCTCTGGGGTAGAATTATTTCCCATACAGATCATTTAAATACTTAACATGGAGAGAATCTGAAGATAACATAGTCCCCATACGTGATACTTAAGGGCATATGACACCAATCTATATAATATTTCTACCTACTCTGAGATTTCCTCATTGTCTTTCTAATCACCAAGATGTTATTCATCAACACCTACACCATTAATTACCCAGTAAGAGATATCTCGCTGAATTTATTACATCATAAGGGTGAATTGTAGTGTCCCTCATATAATTCATTTAAATGTGTCACAAAAATTTTAGAGTGATAGTTGTTATTATAAAAACACTTTACTATGGGCAAGTGATCCTTCCGGCCCTAGTATAATTCTAACACTTAATACCTCAAAATTCCCTTCATCAGCTGGATAGTTTACTCTGTATTCCCATCTATATGGTGTTTTATGGATTTACTCATTCTCATATGGGTCCCAAATTACTCATGAAGGCCTCTACACAACCATGATGTGAACTGTGCATCCTGACCAGAGACAATTTTCAAGTGTGAAAAATGAAAAAAGAAAATCTCCCACACATAAAAACATCCAAAAACTCTCCACCAAAATCTTCTCCTTAATAGAAAGGAAGTTTTCTATCATTTTAAGTAGGCCAATAATAACCCATATAGAATCATGTATTCTCAATGTTTGGCAAATCCTTTTCACAAATTATATGTATATGTTTTCCTATTTCTGTTTGGGGATGTCCTAATGAAGCAAAAAAATTACCAGAACCAGGTGGTCATCCTTCACATGTTGACATGTGAGGAACCTAGAGATGAACTCGTCTATAGTCCACCACATTCCATCCAACAAAAATTACCTTTGATCACATTTTTAAATCTTCCCGACACCTAGATTTACATCTAAACATGAAGTTTGATGCACCCTCTTCACCTACTCTCTGATCATGATGGGGACCACCATTAATTCCTAGAAAATGATCATTTTTTTATTTACATTATAAAATATATTTATTGAATCTCTTGAGGATATATGTAAATGTAATACCTCATGGTCTATGTCTCCTAAAATGTCCTACCAAACACACTAAAGATGAAAATTTTTCATCAATATTGACTGACGATAAATTGTATCGTTGTCCACTATCAGGGTTAGCAACAATGAGGCAAATTACTCATATTCCTCGACCATCAATATTGCATTGGACATCATACTAAGTTAATTTTCCACTATGTTGTCCTTGTCATTATTATATACTATCTTGAATTCAAATTCCTATAGGAATATTAACAACTGCTTATGTCCTAGGTTCAGGTCCCTCTGTGTGAAGTCATACATATGTCGCTAATTGTATGAGTAAACCATAAATAACTCTATAATAATATAATTCCTCATCATCCTTGGAGAGAATACAAACACTTCTAACTCTATTTTATAATTTGTGTAGTTCTTCATAGGTGTTATTATCTTCCTCGACCCATATGTGATCACTACATGTCGCTATATCAACGTAAAATCAGCCCCAAATCCAAGGGAATTGAAATATACTACACACTCCATGCCAGCCACCAATAGTCTTAAAATTTGATAACTCATAATACATAACCTTAACTCCGGAAAGGATATACAGTACTACTATGTTCAATTAAATGGCTTCCCATTTAGTGTTAGGGTGGTGAATGGAGATTCAAACCATGATAAATCCACAAAATCCAACTTATAGTACCCCAAATAGACAATAAAACTGAACATAATTAACATGCTCTTGGTTGGATCCCAAGAAACCCCCACATAGATCATCATCGGGTGCATATATAAATTTTTCATAGGAATGGAATTCCATATAAAGTGATCCTCATGGATCTCTAACTAGAACATAGAGAGACTATTTTAATGGTGGTTATCTATAATAACATCTTGGACCATCCTCAAGTGCTCTTCAATATCCTCATCTAACACATGGTATATTAGTATTCCATCAATGAACACAATAACTAATTGGTCTAAGTATGAATGGAGGATCTAGTTCATCAAATCTATAAACAAAATGGGGGAATTTTCCCCACCTAAAGGAATCACCATGTGGTCGTAGTGTCTTGATCAATATCATAACTCTAGAAATAAAATTATCATCCTCATTAACTCCCAACTTGTGGTATTAAAAAATTACATCCATCTTTGAGAATGATATTGTTCCCCATAATATATCCTATAGGTCATAAATCCTCAAAAGATATTCAAGTTATTTATCATAGTTTGGTTCATTTGATGATAATCTATACATGTCATCAAGTTATTATCAATTTTTTCCATAATCAATAATGAAGTTTCCCAATGAGACAAACTAGGTCTTATAAATCCCTTATATCTAATTACATAAAACTGAAACTACCACTCCTGGATCTTGGTAGGGTCTATCTGATATATCATAGAAGATATCTGAGTGGTCTAGGGGTGAAATTTAATGGAAAAATTTATATCCCATATTAGAGGAAGTCCTTGACTGACCTTGGGAAAGATGCCCATATAATCTTCCATAACTAATAGAATTTAGAGGCCATAATATCACCATAATCTTATGGATATGAATGAAAACTTATTGGCGATGGGTTGTAGCTTCCATCAAGTAAGTCTCACATGCCTCGTAGTGACATCTCTCTCTCACATAATGGAGAACCTCATCGCATCAGTCGGAAGGAATCTGAATCATCTATAATGGTAGACATTATGTGAACAAACAATGAACAATCATCCCATTCCTAGTAAAATTTTGTAATGTCTCATAATTATTAATAATAAATCCCATGTCAAAATATGTCCAAAAATTTATGTATCACACTCCAGATAGAGAAAATATATCAAAGAATCTTTCCCTTTAAGAACACCAAGGGAAATATACTAGGAAAACATTTCAACTTGGACCTCCATATCTACCAACAGGAGTATGGAGCTGAAGGAATAACTCTTACATATATATAATAGTACTATGTTAAGAGTGGAATAAGCACATATCATACATCTAATATTCTCATGATTCCCCGAATCATATGCCACCATAGGTTGCAGTTTCCCACAGCCCCGACTAAAAACTAATTATTCATGATGTGGGCCACATGGTGGTGTTTGTGGATAGAGCATATATCATCTCTCAACTTTATAATTTCCTCCTTAGGAGTCCTAACTACTTATTTTCAAGCTCAACCTCCCCCCGGACAACGATGTTCACACCGGAAGGAATTATGATCACGTGCTTCCTCTTCTATGGTGGTCCATCCAATATCTTTATACCCTCATTAGCATATCCAATTGGGAATTAATGTGCCATGTTACCTCACCCATAAAATGTATAACTTAGACCCTATCTAGTCTTCCCCAGTTCTATATTTGTTCCCCTTATCACTGGACCACATTACTTAGTCTGGACATGAAAAATTTTCGGACATGTAGATCCTACTAACTGAAACATTCTTGTTGTTATAGATGACTCATTCCTCTAACACCCACTTCCATATCCAGATACAATGAATCTCTTATAAATGAATCAATCCATCACTATATCCCTCTCTAACACTTTAAAAATGTTAGAATGTATAGGGGTACAACACTATAAATTATATCTCTATGGAAACCTACTCAAATTTCATCACCTGGTAGTAGACAACTCAAAACAAGATGAGGCGTTATCATGTAGGTTCTATGAACCTCATGAAATACTCAGAAAGTGTTGTCCCTCCCTAATGCGTCACTATATTATTTTTAATCTGAACTAATCACATGCTTAGGTTTTAAAATCATCATGAAATATGTGTTTGTAGTCAAACATTGTGATTGTTTACTCGTCATGCATTTGTGTGACTAGACTTCACCAGTTCCAAGCTACTCCATGGATAATAATTGCTTCCAATGCCGCCACCACATTATTTCATGTCTAAATAAGTCTAAAAACATGGATCATTGACTCTATTCAGTCCTTTTCTGCCTAGGGATCTAGCTCACAATGGAACCTCATCTGCTTTTAGAACTAGAACTGATTGAGTGAACTAATAAAACATTTACCCTAAGCCTACTTGGTTGGTAATAACTTCTACTCTACAGGCAGGGGTGTTTCAAACTGTATTCTTCCGAGAAGTATCTCTTTTGGATCACCCTTTAATGGATTAATAAAACTCATTTAATCATCATCATGATCCTGAATTAGTAACATAGATGCTTTCATTGTCATAGTAATCCTGAAAATTAATCATGATATAACAAATTCAGATGATTATACATATTTCAAGTGATGTAACATAATTACAATAGTCAAAATACTCAATCCAATATGATGCATGTGACCTTGTTCCCAATAATAAATCTCTCAGTATGTCATTTCAACAAGATAGTGGTAAGAGTCTTGACGTATTGATACATTGGTCACCACATGGACACTGGGAAATGTAGCAAAAAATTAATATTAAATACCTTATGACATTATATCCCTAAGTTAAAAACAAAAATTTATATGGGGAAAAGTACTAACATTGTCATGAGGTCGAACCACCTCTAATACCAATCCATTTGGAAAAGACTCACTAGGATCACCTAGAAATTGGAGAGACAAGTCGCAACTACCCCAATATTACATCCGTAGTATAGGGTAATGGGACAAGCAGTGAAAGTAATAAGTATTATGGGAGTCCATTTCTTAATGTACCTATAAACATGCAGACAACAATCACCATGAATATATTTAGAGGAAATAATATAAAATAAACTATAATCTATGATAAAATTCTTTCACATAAAAACCTCTTGGGAATACAACAATACGATGGTGTAGTTTGATAATTAAAGGGGAAAATACACTCCCTAATAGAAATAAGTCCCACCCAAGAAATAATTGGAAAGGATAAATTATTATATATCCTATATACATATCTTTAATATCGTACTAGTATATGTCGTCGAATTCACAAGGAATCCCTATACTCCCCACAAATCCCCACTAACATGTCTTTCATCTACATAACAAATGATACGTATGGTAAAATCCCATGAAATGGTGAGTATATAATACCCATTATGACACCTCAAAAACTAGATGATGAATTAATGGAAATGATAGATAGAATTTTCAAACCATGGCTTGAGTGGATATAAATCATGAAACATGTAAATTAGATATATATACTCATAAAAGAATAATACATGAGATGGATTGGGGACACTATCTCACATACAGTCCCACAAAAAGTGTCTTCTATCAGTTCCAAAGGTCCATCAATGATTCCCAAAATCTTTCAAGTATGTTAGAATAATTATCTATTAGGGTCCACTCCTTACCACTATTTTGCATAATAGAGGTGGCACAATCCCAAGGTAGATGGCCCATTACCTGGTACGACATGTGGGTTATACTCAATAAATAGATAGTGGAACCACAACCTAAAAAATAACGATGTCCCACTCTATGTATAGAGGACTCATTTATTTTTCTAATAGGATTGTTCCACATTGAATAAGAATAGGTAACCCACACCCAATCAAACTAGAAGGGTTCCACTCTGTTGACAGATAGAGCACCCATGCCTTAGTCTATTAGGGGGGGTCCAATACATAAGTGGAGGATAGATTCCAGTAATAGGTAGGTGGGTTCCAATATAAATATAGATAGATATGGAACCCATTAAATTTCCCAATAGGAGGGTCCACTGTAAATATTCATAGAGGACCATGTCATATCCTGTCAGGGGGGTTCCACTCTTTCTATTGAGGACCCACGACATGTCCGGAGAGACAGGTTCCTGTTAAATGATGGATAAAGGACACACTCCCTAGTACATCATGGGTGCTTCCACATAGTGGATAAAAGATCCATTCCTTATCTAACTGTATGGTTTCTCTCTAATGATCATGTCTAACCTCTGTCATCGTCAAACGCCAACTAAAGATTCATCACACTCAAAACATCTCACAACATATCTCAAAATATACTATAGTGGACACCATCACAATCTATGTCGAAAATAACTTACTATAGGATTATCATGATGAAAAATCATTGTCAAAGTGAAGGATATATAATAGGCATAAGATTCCAAAAAAAAAGAAGTACACTGGGTGTAAGGGACCCAAAGGGCGTGTTGTCCCACTCTGCTACTTGGACATGTCCTCACTAGAAAATGGATCATTATCCATATATCCATACACTATGTGTATTTGGAATACACAAAATGTATCTTCCACCTAATTTCAACCAATGTTCACCTGGACATGACCATGTCCTTCGGTCCATGTTCATGTACACTAGTTGTGTCCAGTACATGATATGTTTCTTTATGTGTCGGTGTATATTTCAAGGAATGTGTATAGTTTTTTCCAAGTCTATGTACTCTCAGAATATATTCTATTCCATGATCACTATGTCCATGAATGTATAGGGGTCCCACATTAAATGTGATATTTAACTCACTCAGATACCCTAGCCGACGCATCGAGGGGTCTACACATTGTGTGTTCTTCAAAAATCACAACAATTGGTCAGTTTTTTTTAGAAAATGAGTATCTATTCGGTGAATATTAGATATATTTTATCCTCTATGAATAATGAAATTTTCCATATAGAATTTGTGTTAAACATCTCATACCATCTATTCTAGCCCTTCAGTGGTAGGAATTCAGAATTTGTTCTACTGATTGAATCCCACATGCACTTTCGTCATTCATGATGCCTCTTGCTGCCTCACATGATTTCAAAATCCATATTTGAATCACTTTAATTTCATCTTAATATATCATATAATAACCGATACATTTATCACAGGTGAGTCATCCATGAATCTGGGGTTCTAATAATGCCTCATCCCTCATGGAATTGTCGAAATATTGTCCCCATAGGCCATCAGTGAATAATGAAAAGCGTGATAGGTAAAATCACAAGAAAAAATGGTGAAATAATAATTTTTTTTGAGTTCTTGGAAAAATAATACAGGTCATGAAAAATTGGTTGATATTTCATTGGAAATGGGGTGATAAATTGAATAAACAAATTTATTTGACATGGGGATCATGTGAATGATCTAATGAATCACTAATCAATTAGAAGATTGATAATCCATAATGTAAGTGTTCAATAAAGAGGGATAACCCTACAATTTATGATTATTTAATTGTTTTGGATTATTAATTGGTGAAGAACGTGTTTTCCAATGATGTTAATGATCTATTGTGTTCATACTGCTTCAATTTTCCTTAATCTAGTTGTTGTTCGATCAACCGATCTCGATTTATAAATGAATGGTCTTTGAAACTCAACTCAACAATCCTAACATTAGGCAGTTACCCCTAATGATTCTTAATAACCATTTGTTAATAGATGGAATACATTTTTTTACTTTTTATAAATAATGTAATGCATCAAACATTCCTTCAAACAACCATATTTATCCAAACATCTCACACCTGCCATCTTTAGGTCACACCTAGGGTAAACCTCATGCTCAGGATTGATACATTGTCTCATATTCCAATTTTGAGACTTTATTTAGGATATTTTCGTTTATTTCAATAAAACTATGAATGCTTAATATAAAATATATTTTATATTCTTATAAAATTAATTCGGGTCTCACCGAGCATTAGAAATTCACATTGTCTCAGCACCATGATCTAAAAATATATCATGATATGTTTCAAACACTTACAAGGGAAAAAAACGCATCTATATATTCTAAAATTATATACCTTAATCTTTTTATTTATAAGGAAATATTGAGGCCTCTTTTTTTCAGTCACCGAGCACATACCATTTTTCTTATATTTATATATTTCCTTTTCAAAACCAAATTTCACTTTAAAATAAAAATTAAAACATATAGTAAACATTTTATCTATAAAATGTTGATTGTAGTAAATTAAAAATTCGCATTAGACATCATTTGTGGTTGTTTTTGTGGAAATCCATTCATTGGATCCAAAAAAATAACATTTGGTGTATAAAAAATACTTATGATGGCCATTATGAGCTTCCAAAATAAACAAATAAAACAATAATTTATGTAAAAAAGAAAACTATATTTCATATGATTAGATTATAGAGTCTTACTCTAGAATTATGGGAATAAATAAGGGGTTTT
Organism: Viscum album; assembly: GCA_963277665.1. Classification (NCBI taxonomy): domain Eukaryota; kingdom Viridiplantae; phylum Streptophyta; class Magnoliopsida; order Santalales; family Viscaceae; genus Viscum; species Viscum album. The sequence goes on along the minus strand of OY728165.1, from coordinate 60,025,035 downwards.
TATCTATTAATTTCATCTTAATAACCTATTTTAGTATATGTTTTCCTTTTTAATTTATTTCAATTCCAAAGAAATTTAATTTGTATAAATTATACTAGGATTAATAATTCAAAATCATAATTCACAAGGTTTCCCCTTTATATAGTTTTAATATATATTTTTATAGATATTTTGAATATAAATTAACTATAATAAACGTATTATATCATTTTTGGATATACAGATTATGAAAATGTACAAAAATTATGTATTTGACACATGGAATCCCAACCATTAAGCCTTAATAATATTATTTTCACTCTCTATAACAACCACATTTTTGATGACATATATAAATATTTCCACTTAATATTGAACTCTGGAAATATTTCCAACTTTGAATGTCAGTCTTTCGTGAACTAGTAATGTTAATATATGGGGTAGTGGAACTGATGGAGATAAGGTACTCCAACAAATTCCTTTTGATTTATTAGTTGATTTATTATATCATCTTGATAGAAACATATTTTCCCCATTGTTTTATCAACCTATAATACCATACATAATTTAAAAAAACATCACCTTTAAATGTTTTATTAGTTGAAAAATATATTTATGGATATTCCTCATGTATCATTTTAATATTTTATGGCCATGATATGAAAATTCCTAATGAAATAAAAATTTTGGTACCATAGGGATCATTAAGAGGAACATGAAAATTAGTACTCTGAATGCGATCTACTTTAATACCCACTCTCATGTGATCTTTGAAGATTTTTTTTCATAGTACATAACCTATTTGATATTAAAAATCATACCAGTTACAGTAAAGATATGTGTGGTTGTTGATAGATATAAATAATATATATCTTCACCATTAATAATTTTTCTAATATAATTCTATCATGTGTTTTTAAATTCATGTATAAGAAAAATTGTAAAGAATAAACTAATTCCTTTGGGTTTGGTAATTAGATTAGGGGAATGGGTATCCTACATTCTATTGGGTTCATTTGGCTCCTCAGGTACTGAACTTTGGTCCACTAATAAATCTCTTTGATAATTTCATATATATTGGTAAGGGATACTAGACTATATAATTATGTTATTCAAATCATTTATCTATGTATGCAGTCCTCTCATTATCTCATATGTGTCTCTTTGAGGCTCTGCCTCCTCAAAATATGTTTGAGGTGAGACTCTAAAACCGAATCCCCTAATGTGGACATATTGTTTTGGATGCTTAAATGATACAAAAATTATTTTTTTAGTACGTATAGTTGTTGTTGATCTTGTGTTTGAAATATATAAAATCATATAAACATAACTAAACATATTCATATAAAATAATTACAAAACCTAAAAATTAGTATTATGTCATACTTAAAAATGATTCACATATTTCATGTGTGTTTTAACCAACATGTTTACCCTCTTTATTTATTTTTCCTCCTTATATACCACCAAATGTGTGTTGTATGTGGCTTAGTATTTTGATTTTTCAACTAGAATTTAAAAAAACAACATATTTTTTTCTATATCACTTATAAGTTTTGATGTAGATTTATAAAAGAAACCATTTTATATTCAAGTGAAGTGTATAATTTCTTTATGGAATTGGTATATTGGTTTTGTTACACGTTTTTTATTTTTACTATACCATTTCTATTTCAAAAAATTATAATTTGGAATCATACAGGATAAAATAAAAACATTAAAAGAATATATTATCAACTATATTGCAGGTAAAATGATATATCATTATTATAACTAATGAATTATTTCCATGTATTCCATTTTACAATGTTTACATATAGTATTAGCATGTGGAGAGTCACCTTCCCCTCATCATCCCTATAATGATAAACTGTAAGACAGTAAAAAAATCTTATGATCTTTTATATGAACCATTAGGTTGTATTTCATATGAAAATCCTGATAAATAAACAAACTCTACAATGGAAAATCAAAAGTTAATTAGTTTTTAATTATATTATTTTTAGTAAAATTTAGAGTGTATATTATACCATCTCATTAATATATTCCCAATGGGTTTCCTTAAAAATGGAAAAGCAAAAGTTCCATGTATATATATCAATTGTCATATGTATTCTTATTGTAACCCCATTATCACTAATGAACATAGACTTATTGGTTTCAATGGGTTCCCCATTTCAATTTTAGAAAACATCAAATTTTATACCCTTTATAATTTCCTTGATATATTATTAATCATAGTGATTCTATGTCATTATTATTTCTTTCATGAACATATTGTAGATCCACTAATAATTTTGCAGTTTTAACATCAATTGTTTTGCCTTCCTCATGATTGGTAACATCATCATGTGAATAAGTATTTATTTTCATTATTAGTCCAACATTTAATTTAAAGTATGTAAATATAGTTGAGAAAATATAATATTTTGAGGAAAAGCAAGGTATATTGTGAAACATGCAAACCTTCTAATGGATTTCTCTGATTTCTTTAATAGTGGAATGATATTTTGTCCACAATCGAGTAACCAAATCCCTTCTTTGTGGTCCAATATAACATACACATAATCATCTAAATTGGGATATCCATGACATTATTATGATCTCCTAATGAAACTGTCATTCTCAATTGATTTTTCATTTTACCATGCTAACTTTTTAGTCACTAATAGGACAATTTCCCAATTGTTGTTAGCAAGATTTGAGAAAAAATACCTAAATTTCTGGTGAGTCCATTTAGAATGATTCATATTCATAACCATCCACACTAAAATTAACCTTCACGTAGGCCATTTCAATGACTTTCACTAACCTCGTGTATTCTATACATTTGAAATGGAAAATTAATTCTCAAAAAGTTGTGTAATCCAACTTGTATGATTATTCAATGATGCCAAAAATGACATATTTTCATAAATTGATTTTTTTGTAAATATATATATAAATCACTTTCACAAAAAGCATAAAACAACTATTTTTTATCATGTTGTGTTCATATTGATTCTCTGTATGGAATGTTTCACCATTAATTACCATACCAGTTTACGATATAACATTTATATTTAGTTCCCTGTATAGCCATCAATTTTTTTCAGAAATAGAAATAATATTTTCTAATATATACTTATAAATATGATCTTGGACCCATCATATAAACTATTTATTGTGTGTTTTTTATATCCATCCTTATACTCTTTAGGGATTAAAATCTATAATAATTACTTTGTGGGATTCAATATATGAATCAACCTCTGCACAATTATGTAAATTGTAAAGGTGATCTTGGTATCATGTAGTGATGATAATTATAAAAATATGTCATCAAGAGATACACTCCCCCATAAGGTATATGTTGTGATGAGACTTTTAGAAATTGATTCAATCAACATATACTAAATATTCTGTATATAATTCAACCTATTCTTTAACAATATATTGTCCTACAATACAATATTTTGGACGATATTTTCTCTTGATGTACTCTTTAAAAATAATCATATATAATCCAATGGATTAAATCCATATATAATGGATAGGACAAAAAAGTTGAACCTCCCTAACCAATTTAACCATTATTTATACCATTATATCAATGAATCATTTTTATAATAACATATCTAATTCAAATAATATGTCTACAATCTCCTTATTAATGATTTATAAATTCATCAAGTATATAAATTTATTCCATATAAATGTGAAAAATACGTATATTATATTTAATTTGTGTAATAAATTTTTATGAATAATCAAATATAAATCAACAGGCATCAAATCATTCCTCAATGTATGACAATCATGTGATTTTATCCCCTAAAACGTTAAATTAGACATTGAATTGAAATGATTTATATTTAGTGAATACCCCTCTCAAAATTTTTAACCATTATAGAAATTATTAAATATAATATTTTCTTATCTAGATATATAGTAAGATGTTAGAGGATGAAAATTTCAAATTTCACCCTACACCAGTGCAAAATCATCCCTTATCCTTTTTTTAAATCATAAATTGTCTATCATTTTCATGATATCTTTATATTGTTATAAAAAATGGTGTGATAGGAAAGTATCTTGAATTTTTCAAGTGACTTGATTCATATTTCTTGTATTTATTCATTCAACGCATTGTTCATTTTATGATTTATTCATGGTCCCTGTAAAAAAATATGAAATCATTTGGATTGACATTGATCTTTTTTTCAAAAATCATGACCATTGAACATTGAATTTGTTTTCCATCATATGTTCTATAAGGAAGAATATTTTATTCTATTAGTATATCATTCAGGATAAAAACATGTTCTATAAAATTGGTTTTCCACTATCTACTACCAAATTTAAAATTATATAACTTCAATAATGTAAGATCAAATATTTTTCTTGGTATGTTCCTCTTGATTTTTTGATGAACCACATTTATTTTGGTATTATTTTCTTTATAAAAGAAGTTATGTAGATCCTTTTATTGGTGGTGGAAATATTTTTTTGGAGTAAAATGAACAATGGTTCAAGGATAAGAATTTTTTTGAAATAATTCTCTCTAGGTATAAATGTGTCGACAGTTTACAAGGGGTTTCCATAGTTTTTATGGATTTGAAATTGGTTTGGGTTTTTACTAGATAATATGGTCTTAAAAATGTCAAATGAACACTTTCTTTCTATGAATGTTTTATATGATGTAATCCTAAAGTCGAAAACAGGTTATGAACTGGTGTAGAGAATGAAAAGATTAAATATATTGTAATTGATTAACATCATAGAATGGTAAATCATGGTTATTTTAATGTAATGTTTCACATTTTTTGGAATAACTTATAAATTTAGAACCTCATGTCATGAATATCTCATGACCAAAAATTTTAAAAAATATTGTGCGTATGATTTTTTCTATCAACTATGAATCCCTCTCTCCCATACCCTAGAGATAATACATGAAATTTTGGGTAAATTACTTCCCCTATGGACATCTTGTTCAATAATTTAATCCTCATTGTGTTTCTTAAAATTATTTTTCCACTTTCAACTATTATCCCCCCTTATACTGGTGTAATCTCTTGACCACTGTTAGATCGAGATTTGATATGGATGTTCTTGTGCTCTAGGTTTTCCTTGTGATCACAATAACCTTCATTCCTTGTTTCACTACTGGAAATAATATCTATACCAATGGTTTTGGGAGAACTGTTGGTATAGTTCACTTATATGGACCTATACCAATGGTATGGCCAAAACTGTTGGAAAAGGTCACTAATTTGGATATATACCAAGGGTTTTCCCAAAACCAATTGTATAGGGGGACATATACCAACAGTTTGGAGAAACCATTGGTATTGGTCTCTTATATGGATCAATACCAATGGTTTTGGAAAAAAAGTTGGCATAGGTCCCCCCTATACCACCATTTTTTTAAAAACCATTGGTATAGCTCGTAAAAATCAATGAATCTATGACAACGGTTCTCAAAACTATCTGTATAGGTCTATACCAATGGTTTTGAGAACTATTGGTATAGTTACATGTATTTTTTATTGAATCTTATTATATAGAAAATTGAATAAATCAAAATTTAAAATATTAATATTAATACATATATACATATATGTATATTTGAAATTATGTTCACAAAAGTGAATTTAGGTTAGGGGTTTGGTAGTTCAATCATAAACCGGAGGTACTAAGATAAAAACCAACTGAATGCTTCTTTTTTGAAATACATATACCAATAGTTTTAAAAACCATTGTTATAGACATATCCCCATAGCTTTCTAGCCAACGGTTCTCCAAACCGTTTGTATATGGTATTTTTTTAATAGTGTTTTAATTCCCTATTTAAATCATTTTTGTGATTGAATAAAAAAGGTAGGTGTTCTAGACCAAATACCTATCATTTGATTCTATTTGTTTATGTCTGTCCAATATTATGTGATTGCACCAAATCAATGTGTCTAGAAACTAATTGAATAATGCATAGTGATAATCAGGTAGTGGGAAGAATCCATGGATCCATTTGATTTTGGTGGCGTTAATACCAGGCTTCGGGCTACCCAAAGGGTGATCTTACCCATGAACAATAAATAACTTTCTAATGGCTTAAAATTATGTTTCAGCATGACATGAGACCTTATAATATTTCTGTTGATATGATCACTTAAGAAAAAGGATTAGTTTTTGTGAAATGGCAGGTAATATTTGGATATAACATAATTTTGTGTAATGGCATAATAATTTCTCAATATATAACATAATGAATGAAATTTAATTAATATAAATCAAGGTAATTTGATGAATTGACCTTTGTGGATTATGATTTATGTTGTGTTATTTTTTTATTATAAATTTTGTTTTTATTTTTGGAAAATTGTGCATATAAATATTATTCCCCAATTAATCTAGAATAATTATATTGAGGTATTTTCTGAGTAACATTTTAATTCTTATATTTTTTTTATTATTTCTACTTAAATGCTATATATAGTGATACCACTATATGCAAATGTGAGATTAAATGAAATGTTCCGCACTATTAAAATATATTTATATGATAGTTATCACCAAACCATTAGATTGACTGGTGTGAAATTATTTAACTAAATTATTAAAATATATTGTTTAAATATGTATACAAAATTAATTACTTTGTAACAAATTAATTAAAAATGAAAATATAAAACTATTTGAATATAACAGAAATATTTTTTAAAATATTTTTTAGCTAAAAAATATGTTTTAACTAAATCAATTAAATAGAAAACTTTTATTGAATTATTTCAATGAAATGTATATGTTATATATTTAACTAACTATTTGACTTTCAACTTATATTTTTTCTAGTAAGATAGAAGAATAAAATTTCACACATAAAACTGTGTTTTCAAAAAAATAGTTTTTTTCCTTTTTTTCACACTTATTTGGATACTATTTTATGTGAAATATTAATAATTTAATTGAAAAAATGATTTTTTTGGAAATAATACTATTAAAATTATTTTAATATTGATTTCTTTAATTATTCAAAAAGATTATTTTTTTAATTGTGATAATAACATATTTTTAATTGAAAACTACCTTTTTATTTAAATTATTTATAATGTTAAATTATATTTAAAATTGGTTATAAATAAAAAATAGTTATGTTATATATATATATTAATCGAATTATTTTCATTGTAATTTTTTTATTTTATTATAATATAATATCTTTATAAACTCTTGATCATTTTGCCTTTAAATCTCTATTTCTCATCTATTTTACAGGATTAATTTTGAATTAATATTTCCCAATTGTGTGAATATGATTTATAAGACTAGGTTGAAGATTATAAATTAGAATAATTTATATAATATTAATAGTTCAACATAATTTTTTATTATAATAAATATGAATAAGAGTAAGAATTATTCACCACAGATAAGGAAAAATGGGTTTACCGGGGTTTAAACAATAATAAATATATGTTAAAATGACCTAAAACACATCTAATATCCATTTTATGCATATATTTCAACCCCCTAATGTATAATACTTAATTATACTCTATTATTATACCCCTTTGGCATTTGAAAACAAGGGTATACCTTTTTCTTTTCAAAAATTACACGTGTTCCTCTCACTTCACTTACAAAAGGCCACCCACTATCATCTACTCTTCTCACCATAAAATAAATTTTTTAGACAATAACTATACAAATAACTTCCATAAATACATACCCTTATCATAGAATCCATGATTTTGGTATAAACCAAAACTATGAAGGCATTTGTTGCAACCCTAAGGATGTGACCTGAGGACAGGTAATGTTCTTCATCAAAGGTTTTTATTTTATTTCTTCTTAAACCCTCAAATATTATTAATAAAACATGGTTATATAATAAAATCAGTGAATTTCATATAAATATAGGTTTTTTGATAAAATCATGTTTTACAACTATCTCAACATCCATCAATTGGGTTACAATGTCATTATTTGTGTGTACGGTGGACTACCACCTCACGAACAAATGTCATTCACTACCACATCTCATGGATGGGATGGATGAATTATATAAAGTATATATTTGATATTTAAAACATAATTATACCTATTTTTAATTTTATAATATATAAATTTTTTACTTCTCTTTGTTTAAGGGATACAGTAATGTTGCTCATGTGTATGGTGGACCGCCCCCTCACGGAGAGAGGTGATTCATTTTTCACTAACGCATTACATGGAAGATATTAAGGTTAATTTAATTAATATATATTAAATTCATGGAAAAAGTATGATATTGTTGAAATTATTATCATTCATAAAAATTAATATATATTTTTCTTACTTACATTTTTCACTCACTAAAAGATGATAACATCATTCGTCTTCATGAGAACTACTTCCCTTGTGAAGAGATGTGACTCTCGGTTTTCATCACCAAACAAATGGTTGACATGTATAAGTATATATAAGTAAAAAAATATGTTATATTTTATTTTATTATCATTATGTAATGTTAAAATATTACTTACCTCCTTTCCATAATGATATTTGAAAAAATGAAAATGCAACTCATGCGTATGTACACCCTACTTTCTCTATGATCATAATGTAATTCATTTCTCAAAACCATATTTCATGTTTGGTATTATAAGATTATTTTTTTATAAATATGATAATTATTTCATTATTTATAATTATTAAATTATGGAACCATTTTTAGTGTAATTGGATCCAGAATTACTAGTAAACACATATAAAAAACAACGTAGTTGTTACCCAAAACAATATTTTAACAAATAATTATTAATAAAATTGTAATAAATGGTCATAATAATATCATATATTGTATAATATATATCAGTATGGTTTTATAATATATTTCTAATAAACTTATAATTATTATATATGATGTTCAAATGTGTTCAAAGGAGGCTGATACTTACGGTAATAGATTTCCTGTCTCCCATTCATTTCTAAGAGACAAATGAGAATTCACAACTCTTTTATTTGTTTTATAAATATAAATCCCATAAAAAATTATATATCTTGAATATTATTATTATTTTAGTGTCATCCAACTCATTATCCTTTTAAATAGTGCTTCTGGCTGAGTTCCACTTACCTTAGTTGTGCCTCCCCGTACAGCAAAGGCTACCGACTAGTAGTGAGGGTGTAAAAAAGAGATTGTGGGGAGACTAATTAGTTAGGTGATGAAATAATAATGATATATATAAATATAATGTATTGGATATTAAAGATTATATAATGACAAAAATTTTATGAAATTGTATAATCAATAATCAAATAACAACAATAGATTAAAATAACCAAGCTAATCATACAATTTGTAGATCATGCATCCAATACAGGTCATATATTATATTAATAAAAAATGGGGCCCTCGTGGATTAAAATAATTATATTCATAAATAACAAAATTATAATACCAAATCAAAACGAAGTTAACATTATACAATGCATAAACATAAAGGTCACATAACATCTTTTTGATGCTAACTCAATCACTAGGTTCCAGCAAGCATAAAATCTATACGTTTCATGAAGGGACCATTTAAGGAATGAGAATCAGTCTTAGTAGGAAAAACACATTTTAATATCTTAAATTGTATAATATTTAGTTGTATATAGTAAAAAACAATGAAATGAAGGTCATATATTTTAATAAACACAAGTTATCTTATTTCTCAACAACCATGAGGAATCTTTCACCTACAACAACCATCACCGAATTACAATAGAAGAGAGGATGCATAGATCATATCCAAAGTCATACCTAATAAAAAATAATACATTTGAACCACCATAATACTTATCTAGTAAATTCACCTGGATCCATGTTCCAACCAACACCTCATGTCCATGTCAAGTCACTGAAATCCTAGAGGCACTCCAAAATCAAGTTCCTAGCCCACTAGACCCTAGTTAAAAAGAATCCCTATCGGTCCTTTGATCAATGTATGAGGAATTATGATGTCTGCCCTATAAATAATATCTCTATCATTTCAATAGCCTAGATCCTAAGGAAATGGGGATGTATATTCACCCAAATATGACAAGCCTCATCAGACTTAAGTATGATAAAAATAATCTCCCAACCGATAGCCTCATCATTATCATCTAATGGATCCTAAACATACACATGGATTACTATGGAAATGATCTCAAACCAATTCCAAAACCTCCTACCATCAGAAGACTCTACCCACATGAGAGGTTAATACCACCTAAACATTTCAGTCATCCTTTGTGAACACAACTCCAAACAGTTCGTTGGACTACATGGGCGAGTGGAAATCACCAAATAGATCCTAAAACACCCCAATTTTGATCCTCCTTTCAGAAAACCATGTCTATAAACCCTATTTATGTTCCATCAAATATCACACAATCCCCACCCATGTCTTGATGGCCTTTCCACCTTAATCTAGAGACCAATTATCAAAATCGGTGTTTACTATCACCCATGTGCCTTAGGTCAAGCCTAATATAACGATCACTCCACCTCAAATAACTAGCCAACATTATCTCAATCCATGTGACAAGCCCATCTTGTACCCTTGGAACCAAATATATTATCGCAACCAATTCATATTCACAAAACAGTTTAATTTAATTTAATTAAGAAACTCAAATTAACCAAAAACACACTCCATAATAATCTTCCCAAGGTCCAAATCCCATCACAATGCTCAAACAATTTATGGAGATGTCTGAGAATGCCAAAATGAATCTCACATTGATTCAATTAATTATATAAATAAAATATCCCATTCAAATGTCCTCGCTCGGTCACCACAACAATGCACACAATATCGTCCCCCAAAACACTGATGAAATCACAATGAAATGTAAGTACCACCTACAACATTTTGATAGAAATTCGCACATATGATCTTATAATCTAGCACAGTGAATTTTAAATGAAATTTTGTTTTAGATGAATGCCCTAAAAAAGGGTAAAACAACCCACATGGATTTAGTGCACCATAATGGAATGGTAATATAAGAATAAAAGAAATTCAGTGGAAATACATAGTGATAAAAATCCAACCCACACAACGATGATAAAAATGGAGTCGAGAAAAATTATGTGGATCAATCCTTAGCGGTGGAGGATGAGCACCCACAGTGCCTCGAGGAATAAATCCACGAGAGTGAAGAAGAAATAAATGAATAAAACAAATATATAGAGGGGAAAATACGAATTTCACATTTTTAATGGGCCACACTGTTTTCTCACATGGTTTTCCAAACTATGTGTCTACTATTCCGCTGCTCTATGACTCCTATAGAATAACAGAGAGATGACACAGGGTAATCCCACATAGTTAGGACAACCCGTGCTGAAACCGCATGTGCTACAGTGCATAGGTTCTGCCCATTTTTTCTAAGAGCGTGTCTACACACATGGATTGTCAAACTGTGTACATCCAATGTGAATTCTCTCTGCTAAAAACATAATAGGTCTATCATGGTCTTTTACCCCATAAATCATGGTTTCCCAAACCGTTCATAGTTTATAAATTTTCATCATGGTTACTCTTAAAAGGCCACGCGGTTTGTCAAAATTGTGTGCCTAAGTCTCTATGGTTAAAAAAGTGTGTTTTCAAACTCTAATAGATGCAAAACCCAACTGAACCCCAATGAAACATTTCAATCCTTTAACTATGATTAATCAAAAGTCATTGGGTCAAATAAAACTCTAAATTATGTTCTGTTGAATGAGAAAGAATTTGGTCCACCCACCGAACAACAAATATTCAAAATGGGAAAGGATTTTGAACCAATTAAAAACATGGGATGTTAAACTTTTCATAATATTTAATTTTTAATGTTATTTAATTATTTATTTTGGATTTTGATTCAATATATTACAAAAGTTTAAAGTATTTCTATCTCACTTTTTAATTATGTGATATACATTCAATATTCTCCGGTAATTTTTTTATGTGGTGTATATACTACCAAAGAAGGTATTTTGTGATGATTATACATAATATTATGGGGATTGAAATATCCATTTCAAGACATATCTAGAATGGGGTTTACGGATTCAACACTACTAGTGTGTCATGGTATTATTTTCTCAACTTTATTACATTGAGACATATATCAAGTTATAGATATTTATTACTTTATGAGGTGTATAAAAATCCAATTTAAAATATAATACAGTGAATTAATTCGTTCGTGGTATATTTTACATTTCAATTAATGTTATCATTTCATACGGTGTGTGATTAAATTTTACCAATTAGATATGGGTTTTATGTTACAATCTAAATGTTTATCAGGATTTATCATTATTATGCTTCCAATGAAGAAATATTATGATCAATCTCTTAAGAGACTAATAATTTTCTTCTCATATTTTTATTTATATGGAACACATGTTTGATAGTAATTTTTATATATTTATGTACGAAAAATTATAAAATAATGTTTTTATGAGAAATATCCTTTATTTTTCTCTATTGTCTAAATTCAATCTTTCATCTAAAACCATGTTTTATAAGAAGTAGTTCTCTGACCATGCGATGCACGACCTATTAAAATAATTCTTATTTTTAACAATAGAATACTATTTATCAAACATAATAGTCCATATTAATATTGAAAATATTTGAAAAAATGACATACATAATGAAGGAATAAAAGTTACATAAATTGATGAAAAATTGTTTCATAATGAGTACCCTTGTCTATAAAATACATAATGAAGGAACAATAGTTAATGAAAGACTTAATGCCCGAGAACAATAGTTACTATTATTGCGGAATAACAGTGCTCCACTCAGATAGATGAGCTTCTGATTTCTCAAATATCATTTCATTTAAATCCACCTTGGAATCCATGTTATTACATCTCTATGATATTGGAGCAGATTTAGAAGTTCCCAATTCCGCAGTGTATATTAAAATCATCTACAGACACAATGAAGCATCCACAACACTATCACAAATAGATGAGCAAGAAATGATCTTATCTATCCTAGAAATATTCCCTTATACTCTATCTTCTTATGACTAGCCATCAACTGAGTTTTCCTACACAACACATGACATATAATAAAAAAGATATATATTAGAAAACCTATATCAGACAACGCAACAACCTATATGAAGAGATTGTCATTTTTTAGGATAGTTAACTACCAAATATGTTTTCTCAGAAGATACCATATAAAATATCACCATGTGGGTCTAGTAATGTAGCTCAAGCAGATGGATTAGCGGAAGAGCATTCAGAAAACCAATTGAGAAAAACTTGTATGGTTTTTTATACAAAACAATCTTCTATAATTTCCCAACATTCTAGATCATAGAACAAAAGATCATGATTCTAAAGATCCCAACAACTAAGATCACCAACAAAAAGATCCCTCAATAATGAATGCAAAAATACATGGCCAGGATTAGTGTCGGTTTTTTTACCATTGAGACCAGAATATGATTATAATTTTATACTATTATTATTATATTAATTAAAAACAATATCTAATACTCCACGATAAGAATCTTAGAATTAAAAATATTTGACTGTAAATATGATGAGGATAAACTCTAATTGTAAATATGACATGGATAATCTCTGATTGTAATCATTATTTAAATTCTAATTGTAAATATGATGAGGACTAAGCTTTTCTAGTTTCTCAACAAGATTACCTTCCAACTACAATTAGAAAACTGAAAAATTTATATGATATCATTATAGTAAACTGAAAATAGGGTGAATAAAAACCTATAAACTGCTATTTTGGATAATTCTTGCAGTACCATGGATTGAGATGATTCTAGAAACCCATATTGACTACTTATACTCGAAGAACCTATAGACTATGCTATTGAACTCAGTAAGCTTGGTGGAATTGGTGCAATTTTTCATGAAATTAGTAACCATTACTCTGATATGTAATGAATTCTAGCAAGGGTTCTTGGGAAACATAGTAAAAATAACACGGTAGTGTAGAAGTAGATCCTAAAACTGGGGTCTCTGACAAGTATAATAAAAATAGAGAATTACAGTTCAGTTAGAAGAAAAAATAACTGCATTATATGAAATTTCATCCCTAATTGAAAACAATTTATATGGTCTAGAGTTATTATATACAGAATATGGGCACATACTCCATCTGGGCTTGATGTTCAACAAAAGCTATGAAGAAAAATAGAAAATTAAGTGTTCCTTAAAGAAAGTTTGGAAATCCAAAAACAAAATAAAAATTATAAATAAACTTATAAAATTTGATAATTTATTATTTTATGAAATTAAAACATGAATATAATTTCATAAAATGTATAAATAAATGTACCGTTTCCTTCCACAAACTGAAATACCCTTTGGGAAATCCTTCTATGCAAAAGGATCATCTGTAGTGCAAGTCAATGATGCTTCACCTCATCTCTTGGATTCATGGATGTTGCAGATAAAAACGTATAAGAATTTAGTAACTTTTGTAAGAAAAACATGGATAAAGAATAATTGAATATTTTAAAGGGATCCAATTATTTTTAGTTATTGAAGTTTTAAAAATAAACTATGATTTTCAAAGTAAAGGAAAGCTGTCAAAAAAAACATTCCAAAACATCGCAATACTGTCCATAGAGGAATCATGATAATCATAGGGAGAAAAAAATAAGCAACACATGTTCTTTAAATAACTACACAAAAGATTAAATGAATGAAGGAATGGAAATGTCAACACCCTCTAGTTACTGAAAATATGAAATCTAAAATATGAAAAACACCATCTAGATCCACCCATTAAAAACAACATTTGGAATTTCCAAAGGGATATCCTAATATGGAACCAAAATCTAGATTCACCGCATCAAAACATTTAACCTTTTGAATCCAATTAGTATACAAATAACCACCTATATCACGAATCGTAATATAACACCATTTCATCAATAAATTTATATCAATACACCCATATTACTAAAAGCCACTCCAAATGGAGTTAGATATAAATAAATCTTTTTTCAATGATGGTATTGGTAGAAGAGGGATATCCTACCCCTGATACCTACTCCTAATGTATAGGGAATTGGACCTCCGCAGTGCTCTGAGATAGAACCATATTATTTCTGTAGACATGACCTTTCATTGTTTTTTCACCTACAATTTAACAACCACATTCCAAAAATCTTTCCAAAACAAGTTGAATTATAATGAATAGATGAAATATGTTTAAAATTGTATTTTAGTATCATTTCATTACCACCAATTTTGTGAAATAGAAAATTTATTGTCTTGAGTTTACAAATTGGACTCAATCACATCCTTTCCCACATGACCATCAATTTCCCATGTAATTAACTTGTTTCTAGACATGAACTACTTTTGAAAAGTTACAATTTAAATTTTATTTTGAGAAAAAAAATCATAATAGAATACATATTTTGAATATCAACTAATCCAACTAGAATGGAACACAAGATCAATTATCAATAAATTAGAACATTATTAATACATAAATATTTAACATTGGAACTGTTGATAAAAAATAGATAGATATTTTCATCTGAATGAAAATGAAAAAATATAAAGCAAGTCCTATAATAATTTTGTTATCTTTGACAATCAAAACTGACAAATAATCAAAATATAATTATCAATGTGTAGAATTACCTAAGTGGTCGTGTTTAATATTTTCATAATAGCTTGTGGGTGTGTCAATAATGGAATAGTTTAACGATATACAAGTGACTGAGACTTCATCTCCTGCAAAAGAGTATTCATCATAATGAAAAGAAAGTTAATGAATGAAGAAAAAGTGGTGATTGATGTACCAATTCAAGAATTATTTTTATTTAAGAAACACCTATCAAAATCCCAAACACAACCCACATGGAATCTATAACCATCTCATTTGATTTTCTGTATGTTGAACATTATTTTTTAAGTGATGACAATGATTTTCACAATCATTATGGTAATATATAAAATGCATTAACTTTATCATTATTATGAATATTACTATAATTATATAATTTTATTCCATTGAATGGAGTGGAGTGAATACATTATTATTTTAATTATTATCATTTGGTGGCTAAAAGCCAGAAGCATCATCGGCCAGTAGATGTTAGTGTAGATGTGGTTTTGGTACGCTTCAATACAATGTACTGGTGGTCGCTGCCTGCGGCCACCTACACTAGACCATCCAGACACCACGACCCATCTCCCATCTTCAAGGGAACCTTATTTATAAGAAATATGATTATATAAATGATTAAAACACATATTCAATTACAAATTCAAAAATATTATATGGAACCACTTATTATAAACATCAAGTTCAATAAATGTTTTTTGATTAGTTTTCTAAAATGTAACAACAGCAGTAGTGGATTGCACTAACATATGAGATATTTATCTGAATAGTCACGAAAATTTCCATTTTAGATTGCACTAAATCACATATTGGATAAAAGTGACCTGAATCCTACATATTAAATTCCTTTTATAGAAACCATTACATTAAATGGAAAACGTCTCGCACACACTATAAAGAGGTAGGTGGGAAACATCAAAAACATTGAAAAAAAATTAAAAACAAATACCTGGATGTTTTTTTATTCATCCAAAAATAGTATGATTCAATCATCAACATATGCATGAGATGATGTCTATTTTTTTCTGGCCCAACACTGCTGAATATTGTGGATATACCAATGGTTTTAAACCATTGGTATAGAGAAGAAAACTGTGGGTATATCTTATACCAACGGTTTAAAGAGCCATTTGGGGATAATCTGGGGTATATCACTTTACAAATGGTTATTCTGTAACTGTTGGCATAGACCACTGGAATATCATCTATAGAAACACTTTATTAAAATCCATTTGGATAAATATATACCTACAGTTCATACCCATTTGTGTAGAGCCTAAGCCTTTAAACTATACCAGCAGTTCTTAAACCATTGGTATAGAGTTATTCCAAGGGTATTCCCTGTAGTTTACTAAAACCCATTGGTATAAATGTCCCTTAAAACTATTTCAATAATTTTTTAACTGTTCGTATAGAGTTTCTGAAAAATTAAACATATAAGACCCTTGATATATTTTCTAGAGAAAGTCATAATTTAATACAGTAGACAATTCCTACACAAAAATTACATACAACAAAAAATATCATAAAATTACATAATAAAAATGTTAAATACCATACAAATAATTTATTACAAATGGTAAAATACCATACACAAATAACAAACACATAATACATAAAATTGCCTCACTATGGAGTACACAGAATTACACTATTCTCTATACACAAATTACAGAAAACACTGAATTAACACTGAATTCCACTATTTTCTATTGTCTTCTGTTTCCTAATGAATACATAGAATTTCACTATTTTCCATAGAATGCATAGAATTATCCCACAGTTTCTCTCTTCCTTTTCACAAATGACATACATCTCTGAAAATATCGAAATAGCATAAAAAGAATTTAAAAATCTAATACAATACCTGAAAAGGACAACAATTTACTTGATTTCACTAAGGATGAGTTTCAGTGGGAGATCATAATTCCATGTAACACCATTATTTCTAGAATTTTTTATTTTGGATATTGTCTAGTTATGATGATATTAATGATTTTTTTCTGTAATTGATATCTCTCATATAACAAGGACATCACCATAGTTGTAGAGGTACATTTTTTAAATTGCTTGCTAATGTTCCCTACAATTCTCATAGTATATTTATGGAGTTTCAGTAATTTCATATGATGGATACTCGATTATGGTGTTCAATAGTGGATTTACAAAGATGTAGTCAGATAAGTTCCACAGATGAAATAGTATGTCAGAACATTCTTCCCAATAATATAGGAGGAATTCATTCAGATGGGTCATGAATGATTGGATAGAAACATAGAATATAGAACTATGTGGATACTATGGATGTGTTTTGGTCAAATGTATGGTAGTGGGACTTCGTGTGATAATAAGAATATAAATTTTTTTGAGTATTATTAGACTTGAATTCAATAAAAATTATAATGTGGTATAATTTATTGTTCTGATTTAGACTGATTTTAAAAGAAAAATTTCAGATCTTTGTATGTTTATTAAATATATGAAACACTTAGGGTGAACCTAGAAGATGATAACACATCCACAACAAGGAATTATAATTTCTAGAAGATTTATGTTGTTCAATAGATATAAAATCTTTATTTTAATAGATAGTAAATTTTAGGAATCATTTGTTATGATCAGGGAAGTATGCTAAAATGTATTATCCGTAGGTGGTGTCTTAAGTGGAATGATATGGACCAGTTCATTATGAAAGATTCAAACAGAATGTATAAATTTGGTGGGTTGATAAAATTGGAGTCTAAGTGTTTGAATTATGAAGAAGTAATTTTTATACTTTTAATGACTTCTTTAGTAATGATCTGGATAAATCATTGAGGGTTTTGGTAGAGAAGCTTCCAGTATGAGTACCAATGTCAAGAGGTGATGAAATATTTTATGAGGATCATGAAATTCACAATTTCACAAATGAAAATAAATATAATCCTTCAATACAAATACTATCCCACCATATGATATCATGTTTAGATCTGATGTCACCCAATAGAAATCATAAATATGTGTAAGAGTAATAAAAAAATAGATGTTATATCGAGGTAATCTAGACATTTTTAGGTGTCCTTTTTGTGATACTAAAAGTTATACATGAGGATATTTCAAGGATTAATTTTTTATTATATGGATATTTCATAGGCTAAACTGGTTAGAAGACATCTCCCTCTCAAATCTAGTGAAATACAAGGGTGAAATAGCTAAAATTTATAATCATAATATATCGATAGATTGAGTCATATTTGTTTCTATTATTTTATAGATTTTTTTATAAATTCTAGCTATGTTATTATTGTATCAAATTAATTACAGTTGTTTTGAAAAAAAATTTACTAAAAAACAACTTGAGCGGGTTCTAATTTTTTATCTATTGTATTCTTGTTAATAAAGACATATTTTGGTTTTTATTAGGGTTAAAACATGAATGATATTTATTTATTTATTTACAAGATAATTATTTAGTCTATGTCGGTATGTCTACATGTGAAATGACTATGTGGATATATTTATATAAATATGTAATTTGTGATACCTAAATATGATTTTGTGGAAGTTGAATGGAAAGTGTATCATCATCATCCCCATTGTATAACATCGCACCAGTCTCAAAATTGAATAAAATTCAGTTCATACCTATCAATAATCTTCTCTTCCCAATAATAATTTCCACCTTATCTTCTTGAATCATCCTACTCCATTTGTAAAGAATATATCTCCATTTTGTTTATGAATATTCAAGGGATGGTCTAGTGTTTCATTCCTAGAGTGTGAGTTGTCATCTGCTACAGTTTTGGAATTCATCTATTTGATACGAAAACATGTAATGTTTTTTGAAAAATGATACATGTTTGGTACCAAAAATTAGTAGTTATTTTGGAATGTAGTAACCTTTTAAAAGATAATGAATATTTAAGAAGGTAATAGTGTATGAAGTTGTTCATTTTTTCACCCATGTTAATTCGTCTTGTTTTCATAATACATAGTCATTAGGTATCTATTTTAGGTATTTTTTCTCCCTGCTTAATTATTCTCGTTGCCTAAATTATTGGACAAAGACTTCTGATTTATTATTATGAATGCATGAGTAGAGAAATTTTTTGGCCAAAAAAGGGTGACTGTCTAAATTAAAATAAGAATACTCTATCCCATTAATTAAAATGTGGGTCTATTATGATATGAAGACTACAAAGAAATATGGTTAGAGGATTCGACCCCACGACTGGTGCCCCACACCACAATCCCACAACCGATGCCCTACAACTCAAATCCTATATTGTATATGAATACAAATAGAGTAGGTGGATGGGTTATTTCATAAAAACATATTTGTTCATTCAATTATTTTTTTTTTTAAAATATCATTAGGATACCATATACATAATACACCTACTTTGGGTAACTAACGGTCTACATGGGAGAACCCCTCCATTAGACCACTGGTTTTGATCCCAATGCCCTAATAACTATTTTATTTTTCACTCCACTAACGGTATTGGTCTCATATTTTCCTATAATTATAAATAACTTTTGAGATAAATATGATATTAGAAACAAAAATCAAAAAATATCATCAAGAAAAAAATATTATGATCAAGACACAAAACAAAAAACAATAATGTCTTTAAATAAATCCAAAAAAAAGGTAAAATAAAATCTAGGAAGAACATATAAATAAGTTATATCATAACAATTTGAAGTTAAATAAAAAAATGATCCAAAATAAAGTATGGATTGTAGATTGGGAAGAAGAGTTCACAAAGAAGAGGGGACGTGTCATCTAGGGAAATCAAAATAGAAAACAACCATGTCTTTAAATAAATACAAATGATAAAGGTAAATTGGAGGGGGAATATAAAATGAATATATATCTTACATATATGATGTGGAAGAAAAAATTCAGTTGTTGACTAGAACGTTTCACACAATTGGATGAATGGGAGCTCTCGTTTAGGGAATAATGATAGCAGATCGATATCTTGATATTTTTGGTATTCTAACCCAATGGTTCTAAAAAACAATTAGGAACATTAGATAATTAATATACCAATGCTTTTTAAAAACAATTGGGTAATTATGACATATCCCAAGAGTTTTTTGAAACTCTAGGGAAAGTGGTCACAATGATTTTATATCCCAACGGTTCTAGAAACAACTGTTGGGAAAAGTGGGGGAAGGCATTACAAATTCCAACGGTTTCAAAAAACTTTGGGATTATAAACTCTACAAAATCATATACTAACTATTTATCTAAACCATTGGGATATGGGTGTTGGTATATGAGTTATTTCTAGTAGTGTATAAAACACACAAAAAATGTTATTAAATTGTAAAACAACTTTAAGTAAATAATAGAAAATATAAGTGATAGGAATTTTTGGGTTTAAAAACCCATTAAGTAGTCGTAGGTAACCTGTCCACAGTAGGACAGTTTCAGCGGGTCAACCCCAATTCCTTAATGGGTGTCTTCTTCAGAGTAGGAACCACCACAACTTGTTTAAATAGATTTCTGATGGTTGTTCCTTTTGAACGTTAAATTGATTGAAGTCGATACGACGTCCATTAATACCTCTCACTAGCTCTTCCAGGTATACACCCCATTAGCATCAGCAGCACTACTTAAGTGACAGTTCTTACACAATAATAAACTAGAACACAAATGTTTAACAAGATAAAACACAAAATAGGTGAAAAATATATAAGAGTTTGTATAGAAAGTTTTCACAAGCCAAGATTTATTGGTCAAATACCATCCAAATAAGCATAATGAATGAACTTCTTAATCCATAATGAAAACGAATAGTAATAATGAAATAGGGCATATGAAATTTTTTAATCCGGAATAATTTATGAACATAAATATCATGAATTTCAATATGGAAAACCATAATAATGAATAATGAGAAAAGAAACCTCATAACATTAATATTGTAGTATGCTCATAAGAATGAAATGAACAAGAAAACATGTTAACTTCGAGTAGAAGGGTTCCATAACACTACTTTGGATTCATATTTCATTTGATTCTTAAGCCTATATTTTTCATTAAAGTAGTAATGAAAATAGTTCAAACGAAATTATATGTTATATGGCCAGGATTAAAAAATTTTAAAATAAATATATATGCATTTATGTTCCTTCAAACAGACATGTATCCCGAAAAAAATACTCTATTCTTGAAAAAAAAAATCTATGCATACATTGGAGGATAATTTTTTGGTTCAATAGTTGAACTATTATAATTCAGATCATTGATAATTTTGTCACATGTTTCATAACCATATTTTTTGTTCGGTTTATCTTGAATACATGTAGTAGAGTCATCACATGGTTCTGAAGTTCATAGATGGAAATGGCCAGTGTTTCAGGAGGTTGAATATGTTTGTTAAAGAAAATCATGAAATTATAGGGGAACAATGATAACATAGGTGTACTAGAAAGCTAATGATATAACCATGGGGCATATATTCCTGGTGAAGAATGTGTGCATGGATTTAGGTTTCTTCCTAGGAAATGGTGCATGGCTTGGGTGAGCAGTAGGGTCTGGGAAACACGTCGAGTTACAGTTGATCTCGAGAACATCACATGATGAGCTTGATGCTTCAACCTTCTTGGATGGGAATGAAATAGGGCCAACAAGCAATGGATTTAACCTGATGGTGGATTAGAAGCAATTTTCTAATGACAATTCATGTCTTTGAAAACTAGGTGAGTTATTTGTATCTAATTATGCTTAATTAATAATATAATTTAATAAATATAAAAAATAAGGGAAAATTAGCTAAAAATAGAAATGATAAAAACATTTATATTTTTTAATCATAAACATCCAATAAAAATAGTAGTCAATCAATAGTACATATATATAGCTAAATGGGTTAATTCTACACGGTTCATTAAAAGAACCCAACATTAGTGTTACAACCTAGTTGTAAAGATCCATTATTCTAATGGTCATATTAATTAAGAATAAAAGAATTATTCCAATGTTATGTTAGTTCTATTTTTATAAATTATGTTTCATAATATGAGACAAATAGTACATTCTTGAATCATAATATTATATAAAGAGTATATAGAGGAAATTAATAAAATGGGTAAGAATATAAATACATGGGACAGCCTATAAAAACATAACGTTTTAGATTGAATTAGAGGGTAGAATTTTGGAAGTGAATTGGATTTTTTCATTCAAACTCAAGGATTCTTGTATCAAGAAAGACACAATAGAAACCGAAATATGGAAAATCATAAGGGTTACTTACATGGAAAATACTGTAAAAGAAAATTAGTGTTATTCAATTATAAAAAAGGCATCTAATACATAACCAAATTTGTTCAATATGTATATAATAATGAAAAAATTGGTAATTAAATGTTTTCAAACTAACGGAGATTAGTAATTAGAAAGATAAATGATTTTTAGTAAACATAATTCACAAAGATAATGTATTTGAGAAAAAAATGAATAATTCAAATAGATTTCTTCATTAGTTATAAGGGATTATATTAATTGTAAAATTGTGTAGTACAAATAATGAAAAATATTTATCCAAATAAAGACAAAATATTACTATTATTGAAAAGAACAATACATAAATTAAATAATACTATATACATAGAATTTGAAAATAAAAATTATAATGTTTCAATAAAAAGTTTTAGTCAATCAATAGTACAAATGTATACCTGAGTGGATGAAATCTCTAGGGATGATTCAATGAACCCATGATTGGGAATTAGTTTGAAACTCAATACAAATTAAGATTCTAGTGACATTAAAGTAATTGGTTTCTTGTATCACATCAAAAAAATAATTTACTTCTTCCATCGATATACTTAACACTAACCTTTGATCATTCTTTTGCATTTTCTATTTTTCAAAAAGAGACCAAAAATTACAACAAATTAGGTCATAATAAAAATAATATATTAGTCATATCAATGAACCAACAATGGTATGTTATAGGTTATAGACTTATAGATTTATAATGCATGAAATATAGTAAAAGAGAAATGAACAACCCATTATAGAAGAGCCTTTTACACATAAAAAAGTGAAAACCATCCACCAATTCAATGGTAAAATATGACTGTTTATCTCATTTTCCTTTTTCCCTAAAAATGTAAACCAGTACATATACATTGACAATATATTTTTCATAGAGTATTCTATTTATAGATTATAAGCTATAGTTATGAATGCAGTTGTGTGAAAAATGAAAATCATGGAATTATAGTAAAATATGGAATCATATTAGGATCACATCACGAGCTGAAGTTATAGTCCATGAAAAACCACCAGAAAATACCCCATATGTTCCAATAATAAATGCATCTTTATGATATTTGGTCTTATCTATATACTCTACAGATGCTGAAACATATGTATAAGAATTGAATAGTTCAAAATTCAACGTTAAATTCATCTGAAACAATTGAAAATTCAAAGAAAGAGGGACATATATCGGGAAGGAGATATGAAAATAATGAAGAAAATAAATTGAAATAAAGAAATTATATTGGGTGAAAATTTTAGGATGAGTTGAGGGTGTCTGGGATCGGGTAGTAGTGTTGATAGAAGTAGGATTTCCTAATTCATTTGTTGGAAGAATCAGCAATAACATGTTGTATGTAAAATATATTATCGATCAATGAGTAGACCGAGTAGTAGGAAGTCATAGATTTGCAGGAAATGGTGGAGGAGTGGAAGAAAACTTTGAGCTGTTTGCATTGGGGGTTTTGGTAGTGGATGGAGGGAATGATTAATGGAAGGTATATGTGTTTGGGGAGAATCAACCATATCATCAGATTAAAGAATCATTAGAGGCGTTGATGGCTAGAGGTTGAATGGAAACAGCAGAAAAATGGAGGTAGAAGTCGACACAAAACTATAGGGTGGTTATGGGGTAGAGAGAATGAATCGAATTAGGGGGAGGAAGTGTGGATGGCCAGAGATGGAAAGGATAAGGCGGAGTCCGAGTAGATGAGGAACATGCAGAGGCCAATCAATTGGTAGAGGATGCGAGTAGACAAGGATGATAGGTGGAGGCATAGTAGAAATGGACTGAGCCAGAATCTTAGGGAATGGAAATCCCGAGCTCAAAAACAAGGGGATAATGGAAATTTGGATGACAATGTGTGATATTGGATGGAGGGAATGTAGTATTTTTAGTGATGTGGCCATATACTATGGTGACACATTAGAAAGAGGAACCCACCATTATTATAGATAATAGGTGTTTTTAAACATGGTTGCGAAATTATAAAAATATTTTGTTAAAGAAATTTCTACCCATTTTTAATTTTTATAGAACGTATTAAATGAAATCTTCTTTTCATTTTCAAGGAATCTATGCCTGTTTAAATTTTATATGGACTGTGAAAGGATTATTTTTTTAACATGTACAACATGAATTATATTTTCAATAAACGTGAACATAAAAGTTTTAAAACATTCATTAATATTTTTTTATGTATATTTTCATATAAAAGTATTTACATGATATTTTATGAGTTTTTTTGTTTCAAAAATATATTTGAATAATAGATAGAATATTTTCCTCTAATGTTATTTCTAAATTTTCATTAAATATAATTTATAAATAAAAGGATTTTGAAAATTTTATTTGATTTTTGACATTTTTTCAAAGTAGATATTATATTTTCTTTAGGAAATGTTTCAAATTATTTTTAATGATTATTTTATTTTTTTAGGGTTATTTTGAAGGAATGTTATTTTTAAAATAATTTCTGTTTTAAAAAGGACATTCACTAAAAATTGATTTTCCTCTACAAAATGATCCGAGTGATCTTTCCAAATCATTTTCCATGTAAGATGACTCAACTTTGATTTTAACTGTACCATAATTTTGAAATGTTCTAAGGACACAATTATTATTCTTTATCTGAATGGTTTAGGTTTATTACTGTGTAATTTTTATTAAAACTATTACTTTTCCACAGGATATACTATGATGAAATAAATATTAATCCAATATACTTTTCACAGGTTATGCTATGATGAAATGATTAAACGACTATGGAACGAGTCAGTTTTCCACGGTTTCTGATATGATGGAATTTTTATGAAATCCATTTCATTTCTGGTGTTGTTATATGGTGAATGTTTTATGGTCTTGTGGAAATCCTACATATGATTTTCATTATGTGATAGGTGGGACTTATATCTCCCTCCAATATAATGGGTAAGTATTTATATCTTATGATATAGATAGGACTTGAATGCAAGTGAAGCCAATCCTGTAAGGGACACTGTCCACTATAATGGTCTCGGGAGTGTACCTTGACCAATACGATGGTTTGGGAAGTGAACAAATTCCACTATAATATTTTTTTTTTGAGTATTTACTATTATAGAAAATATTTTCTTTGCTTATGTGAATTCAATAACATTATTACTTATGTTAATGTTATTATCTCATGGATCATGTTATTTTATTCACTTATGATTCATTTCTTAGGAAATGTTATATTTATGTTGTTAATCAGTATTATGATCATTGATTTGATGATTTTGGTTTTAAAATATTATTCCCTTTTTCTTAAACCCTTTTATTTATTTTTTATCTTACATATCTCCATTTTCTACCCTTACAGATCATATAAGCTCAACCATTATTAAGAATCATTTCCCCATGTTATGAAGAAATGCCTTATGTAGGTTATGTTTCTGAGGTGTAAAAAAGTTTAATATATTTATGCGAGATATAGAAGATATTTCACAATATTTTATGATTGTGTACCAATCCTCCAAATACAAAAAACTATTATGGTCCTCAGGCTTTTGTTTGTTTATTGTACTAAATATTCATCTAAAATGATGACGATTTTATATATACAAATAAGGGGTTTATATTTTCCGTATCAGATTAAATGATTAGTTAATAATTAGAATAGTGGATGATAAAACTATTGTGATATCACTAGGGATGTTTCAAATGATATTTATTGGAATATTTTCAAGTATAAATCGAAGGGTGAGTCAAATTATAGGAAAATTCCCAGAAATTATGGTAAAGGACAGAGCAAGTGGTTCAAAAGAAATTACATCACTTTCTAGATACCAAAAGTAGATGTCATGATTGAATAGTGGTATATAGTCATAATAACTCTGAAAATGGAAAATTGAGCTATACATAGTCATCCCAGAGTGGACAAAAATAGATATTATTGCACACCTGGTTTCACAATCCTAAAGGATATGCTTTATAAATTTACAATCATTTATCAAACCATCATTAAGTATTTTAAAAGATAATGAATAGAAAAGAATTATAATAATCCTAAGGTGTCTTATATTTAAAAAGGTTTCATTATTTAGAAATAATATAAAATATTTTTCATGATTATGTGTTTACACACTGGGTTTATTTTTTCTCACACTATAATATATGGTTCAATAAATGGATAGAACCATAAGTAATTAGGTTAAAGTTTAACATGGTGAACACTTTTATATTTAGCAGAAAAAATAGATTATGATTAGAATGAAAGAAATTGTTATTATTCTTAATCTATTATCATAGAATATGACTAAATTTTTTCACAATAACAGACTCAGAAACTATCCAAAGAAGATTAGGATAATTTTCCAAAAGAGTTTGTGTAGTAGAGACCATGGAAGAAAGAATATTAAAATTTATATTTATCGAGAATATGGGAAGAATCACTCAAAGAAATTTCATAGAAGTATTTGAGGGTGCTTTGAGTGTAAAAAGGAAGAATACAAAGCTAGTAACTACAATGTAAAACTGTAAATTTTGGTTAACACAGCAGATGATTGTAATTGCTCCCTAATTTATCTTTGACAGTTAAATATTTTTTATATGTAAATTATGGGAATTAGGAAAATTGTTGTCATCAGGAGAAATCTCATGAATAGAATTAGAATTTTGGTATGCGTCATGTATTTTCTATTGAAATTATAGAAACTACTAGTGATATCTAAAAGGAAATAGGTATTAAGGAATAATATTTTAAAGACAAGATAATGGTTTAAAATGGAAGTGGGGTTACTGAAGTATTAATATATTTTAATTCAAAGATTGTGTTATATGAATCTGAAATATATATTGATTATTCAGTATAATTTTCTTATTTTAGATTTGAAAAAATAATGTAAATAGAAATAATGGACTAGAAAAGTGATGTAATGGTAAGGTGATACGTTGATTAAGATAAGATAACCTTTAATATGTTTTGGATGTTGAGATAAAGTTATTGAAATATGGATATATTGGATATGAATAAGTATTTTCAATAGTATCAATTACCTTTATCTATTATTTATAGAAGTTTATGCCATCAATGATACAGTTTATAACATTAATGGGTTTATGGAATATATCTTATAATTTATGTTTTTTGTAAGGAGTGATGAATCATGTATGTTTTTAATAAGGTTTAATTGTAATTTATTTTTTCCATGTTTTAATTGAATACATGATGAAGGTATTCACATGTTTTGTATGTGACCATAAAGATATTATTTCTAATATATGGGGGATAAATTTTATATTGATTTTGAGAAAATTAGTGACCTTTATAAATATTTTATTTTGTATGGGTTATATGGTTAACCATTTATGGACTTGTTTAATATTAACAATGTATGAATTTTTAGATGGTAATATATTAATTCACCATATAAATAATTATCCATATAGAATAACCAGTGTTAACCATTTTTTAACTAGAATTATTAGGATTTACTTATCATTATTTTATAGGTCCCATTTAGTGCTTAAAACAAGTTAAATTAATATCTTAGAGTCAGGGATGATGTGGAAATT
Organism: Viscum album; assembly: GCA_963277665.1. Lineage (NCBI taxonomy): Eukaryota > Viridiplantae > Streptophyta > Magnoliopsida > Santalales > Viscaceae > Viscum > Viscum album. The sequence goes on along the minus strand of OY728165.1, from coordinate 59,996,630 downwards.
GATCAAGGTGTCAATAAAGGATTAAATAGTGACCATGATATAAAAAGATATGATGTAACTACATTTTCATATGTTCTTAATCTAGATGAAAAAATTAATTGCACACACTTTGGGAAAAATCATGATATTAAATTGTGTCTAGATATCTTCATTCTTGATGATATTAATGAGTCTTTTCACCCCTCTTTGGTTTATGTCCTTTTGGTCATTAACATTCTCATGGTCTTATTCACTATCACTATCAATCGATATTTGGGTGTTATTTTTCTCTTCTATGTCGATTTTTTCACTTCCCACATATGTTATCCTATATGGAAACCTATTATGTTTTATTGTATATGAATTTCTATCATCCCATTCTCATTTTAAAAATGAGGATTTATTAACCCTATTTATGATTTGGGTTTCTATAAATATATTTGAAAATTTTAAACCATTGATGGCTAAGATGAATTTATTAGGAGGAATTAATTTTATAGGGGGTATAATAAAAAAACCAAAGAATCGGTGATTTTTTTAAATAAATATAATCTTTTTGATATTTTTTAACACACATAACCAGGATTTTTCTTATGCGGCACACAAAATTAAGTTTAAACAAAACATACTATATTATTAATATAATACTAATTTATAGTTGCTACATAGATACTCGAATGATAGGTATTAATTTTATTATCTAAATGATGAAAAAATATGGATTAAACATATATATATACTTAATTATTTTGTGGAAAATTAGTTTAAAAATAAAACAAGAAATTATAATAAAATAAATGAAGTATTTTTTCTGAAATTTTTTTTTTATGAAAACATAATTGTATTACCTTAATAAATACAAGAAAAAAAATTTAGGAATTTATTTAATGATATTTAATAGTATATATTTATTTATCGTTTTAACATTCATCTTCTATGTTTTCCAGATAAAATATAAAAAAATTATGCTTTTAAAATGTATTTTTCTAAAAAAAAGTTACATTGCCTTTTTCCCACATATTTTAAATATAATTTAAAGAAATTTTAGAAAATTTTATTTTATAAATTAATATTCATTTTAAAATCATCATTTCAAAATTTACATTGGGTAATTTTTAAAAAAACAATTAATAGATTAATTTTCTGATGAATAGTCAGAATACTGAATTTTAATTTTAATTTATTAATTATTCTAAATTATTTATAAAGAAAAATTATATTTTAAATTAGTTATAAATTTAAATTAGTTAAATTATATATAAATTATTACAATCTAAGTCATTGTAATCTTTTTCATTCGGAATTCTGATATAAAAACTTTCAAAACATTTGAACATTTTCTATTTGAAAAGTCATTTTTTCATCAAGTCTACACGATTAATATTAAATTAAATATTTACACTTATATAAACGGAATATTGGAAAATTGATTCAATATTTTTAATGATAATATGTTTTATTATATAATAATGCTGAATTAATTTTTTTTACAATAATGAATAGTAATACCATTAAAAAATATCGTGGTTACGGTAAAAATAGATTTCCTATGGGTTAAACTAAAAAAGATAATCATTATATGAAATATAAACTTGTATAGAATATATTTTATTGACATATTTCAACAATAACATGTTTAATTATCTATAAAACATCATTTTAGACCTTTTTGGAATGTTAAAAATGTGGTTACCCCATTCTCATTTAAAAAATTAAAAGTGTGCCACTCACCTCACTTATAAAATACCACCCCCATTCTTCTCCTCTTTACACCTTAAAACCATTTTGGATCGGGAAATAATTGAACAAATAACTTCCAATATTCCCTCCTATAATCATATATGAATTATTTCAGACAAAAATCCAACCTTGTAAAGCTTTTTGTTCAAATCTATGGATGTTACCCAAGGAAAAGGTAATGTTCTTCTATAAGTGTTTTTATTTTGTATCTTCTTCCACAAAATTAAAATCATAATAAAACACTGTGATATAATAACATAAATATATTATATTTAATAATATTTTTTTAATTTATTTTCACTACCTTCATCTATCTCCGCATCCCACAAATTGATTATGAAATCATCATTCTTGTGCACAGAGGACTACTACCCCACAAACCGATATTAATCACTATTCCACTACCACCTCTCTTCGTTGGGTATGATGATGGATATATATATATATATATATATCATAATTATACCTCTAAATTAATTATATCATATATATATATCATTTTAATTTACAATTCAATGGGGATACAATATTGTCACTCGTATATACAGAAAACTACCACCTCATGAGGGGATATGATTCATTTTTCACTAATATTTTACGTGGAAGATAATGATGATGAATTTAATTATAATATTTTATATAAATGACATAATGATGATATTAATTACATATTTATATTTTTAAAAATATAATATATCATTTTATTTCTTACTTTTTCTCTAACTGAATGATAATTACTTCATTCGTGTACGTCTGGACTACCACCTTCCCGAAGTGACGTGACTCTATAATTTCATCATGAAACTACATGGATGATATGCATAATTATATTAAAATAAATAATATAGTATTTATGATATTATGATAATTATTTAAATATAAAATATTACTTACCACATTTTCATAATGATCATTAAAAAATGGAAACATGCCTATTTTTTTAAATGTCTATTTGTCTCCATGATCGTAATATACATCATTTATCAAAATCATCTTCCATGATTGGTATTAAAATTATAATTTATTTATATATATCTTATTATTAATTAATTATTATTATTCAATATATTAGGTATCCATCATCCTTGTAAGAGGAATGAAAATAAAAAATCAAAACATATACTAAAAACAATGTGGATATTACCAGAAACATAATTTTTACAAAGAATTGGTAAATAAAGGATAATCAATGTCCATAAGTAAATCAAATATACAGTATAATATATATATATATAATTCTATTATATATTTATAATAAACATATATTTATTATAAATAATTTTTTAAAGTGTACAAAATAATTTGATACAGAAGGTTACATATTTCTAATGTCTCTGTTATTTTTCCGAGACGTATGTGAATTTAAAACAATTTTATTTTGTATGGTGTATATAATACCCCTTTGAAATTTTATATAGTTATTAATTTTTTTAAAATTAAATTTTATGTTTTATTTTATAATATTTTTTATTGGGTATTATTATTTGAAAGATTACTAATGTGGTATGGGATTTTCATCTCACTTTTTACATCTTTGAGACACATTCCATTTTCACAACCTATTTATTTTATGTGGTGTATATAATTACAATGAATATATTTTATGTTTTTTATCCTTAAAATTATGTGACTATACTTGTCCATTTTATTGTCTCTCTTTCATGGAGTATAATTTTTCAATGTTACCAATGTGGTAAGGTATTTTTGTGTCAAATTTCTTTCTTTGAGACTTATGTCATGTTATACAAATAAATTATTTTAAAAGGGTAATATAAAATCACTTTGACATTTAATATCAAGTATTTATTTTTTATTGTGATATCTTTATTTTCATATAATTCATTCCTTTCATGGGGCATACAATTCAATGTTACAAAACTAATAAGCATTTTATCTTACAATCTCATCATTTATCAGGATTTCTCTTGATTATGCATCCAATGATGAAATAATATATTATGTATTTCCATAATCTCAAGAATTTTTTTCTCATATGCTAATTTAAAAATATTACAGGTTTTCCATTCATTTTATTCTATTTATGTAAAAAAGATATCAAAAGAATGTTTTTAATAAAAATCATTTTTATTTCACCCTTCATTCAAAAATCCTTTTTTCTTATAAAACCGTTTTTTTAAATTAATATATTTTATTTAACATTCATCAAATGGATTTATTAAAGGAATATTTACACATTATTTTCTATTAAAAAATGTTTTAAAATTAATCTTCATGTGATTTTCAATAAAAAATTGTTCTAATTTAGAGTTTAAATAAAATGTGAAAGGACTATTTATTTTAGCATCTATAATGAGAATGGTATTTTCCACCATCACAAACAAATAATCATTTTAAATATTCCATTGGAATTTGTAATTTTTATTTTTAAATAAAATGATTTCTACATTTTATAATTAATTTATATTTTTAAAATTTTATTTTCAAAATGGAAATGATACTTTCCTCAAAAATTATTTTAAATGATTTTAATGATTACATTGTAAGAGTTCAATGATATTTTTAAATAAAACTATATTCAAAATTTTTTATGTTTTAAAAATGGATTTTCAATTGAAATTTATTTTACTCCCAAAAATTTCACAAGTTGTCTTTAAATATCATTTTCATAATTTTAGGACATTGTTAAATGTTACATATGCCTTAATGGGGTATAATACAAGGATACCATTCTTATTTTTACCTAAATGGTTTATGTTTATGATGTAATTATTTTAATGAAATGATTAAAAGATTAGGAAATATTTTCCTTTTTTATTGGCTATGATATTATGATATTTTTAGGAACCACATTTCATTTCATGGGATATGAAATGATGAATATTTTGTAGCCCTAATTAAATCCTACATATCATTTTCATTATATGAATGGTGGGACAAATATCTCCATTCAATTCATTTGGTAAAATTTTATATCTCATGAGATAGCCAAGAATTGAAGGAGCATTGAAGCTTGATCTATAAGGGGATTTCTCCACTATGATGGTCTTGGGAGTAAACCATCACTGCGATGATTGTTTAGGGAGAGAACAAATCCCACTATAACAGTATTGGAAGTGATTCATGACTACAATTGAAATTATTTTCTCTTATTTTTTATATGAAATAATTTTATCCTTATAAAAATGTTATTCTACCAGGGCTTGTGTTCATTGATTCCATTTTGATTCATGTCTTATGGACATCCTATATTTATTCCATTACTCAAGATTAGGATCCTTGATATGCAAGTTATGTTTTTTGAATGTACTCTTCATATTCTAATATTAATTTATTCATGTTATACTTATTCATCTCCCTTATTTTACCTTATTGTGAATATGAGCTCAAACTTTCTTCTGATTAAATTTCATAGGTTATGAAAAAATGTTTTAAGTGTGTTATGTTTGTGAAGAATACTAAAGGAAAATAACATTATGAGATATGTTTATGATATTTCATTAAATTAGAATATTTTGTACCTTGTCTCTAAAGAAACTAAATTATTATTATCCTTATGCATGTGTTTGTGGAATAGATTTACTATTCACCTAAAAATATATAATGTCTTTGTATAAAAATCTTGGTCCACTGTAGCTTAGCCTTTTAATAATGTATTTCTTCTAGGTCATGTCCTGTAAATGTAGAAATGCTTATACATACTGTTTTTCTAGGTTATGTGATTATGTCATGTATTTTTGGCTATGTTTGGCATAGTTATTTTACATATTCAGATATATTATGAAGTGGAAATAAGGAAATTGGATTGTTGTATTATGGTAATTAATTTATACTCATGTTTGTAACATTATTTTATGCACTTGTTGTCAGATTAGTTTTTTTAGACATGGTGGTGTCATTTATATTAGTTTTACTCATACCCTATTCATGATGTTTTTTAATACATGATCAGATTACATGGATATTTATTGGACACATAGATGGACCTTATTCATGATTGTTTATTTCGGGATGGTTTGGATCCTGGAGATAGGACTAAACATGGATTCATGACTGGGGTCTTTTGAGTTTATTTCTGTTTTTTTCTTATTTTATTTATATGAGTTAAATTATGTCATTTAGTTATATTTCATCATAACATTAAATGGTTCATTATTATTTTGTTTACATGGTTCATACTTTATCATCTATTTGTTGGATGTATTGTTTCCTCATTTTTCCTTACCCTGAAATTTGTTTATTTATATAGTATTACAACACTATACTAGGGGGAACAGTCTCAAAAATATTACTATATAACCATGAAACTAGTTGGTTGTCTTTGGAATATGGGGAGGCATTCTTGAGGTCTAATAACCTACCTAATATATTAACATGAGATAATACTAGACTGGGGGTTGTTAAAATGTTGTATTAAAAGATCTAGTTTACATTTCCGTTTCATTTCCATTTAAAAAAGGTAGAAATGATTTTAGGATGTTTCAGGACATGGTAATGTGATTATTCATAATAGTAACTAATATATATACAGGGGAAGATATATGTTCTGAGGGATGGGATTTTTTTTCATGAAGTACTCCAGTTATGGTTGATATTATTTCACCATGTATGATTAAAATGTTTTGTGATGTTATTGTTTATTAAAGATTATACACCTAGATCGGTATATAGAGATCATTCTCCATGAATCATGATAGGAGAATTGGGACATATGTTGATATGCATTGGTCATGACAGGGACACATTAATTTCATTTGATATATTTTATTGTATGAATTTTGAAATGAGATCCATGTAATATCTATTAAATGAAATGAAATAATTGTTATCTCATGCCAATTAACATTTTATGTCTTCTTAGAGAGACAATGAGCTAGCGGTTCTCTATTATTATCACCTATTGAGTTTGAACTTTTTTATCTAATATTATACTGATATTAATTTTCTTTTAGAGAAAATTCATTCTTGTCATCTTTGAATTGATTTTTTGGTGAGCATAATTCAACACACTCCTAAAGAAACTAAACGATAGATTCATATAGCATCGAAGGATCAAATAAATTTTCATCATCATTGAATTTTATTATGGAAAACTGGGATCTTTTCACAAGGTATATAGATCCTATAAGATAGTTATCTATGTAATATTAGTTGTAGGAATAGTCAAGGTTGTGTAAAACTATTTCAAGAACATGTTAAATTATTGTTCAATCACTATGGACTATTTTTTCATATAAAAACATAGTGTTAATACCCTACATTGGATTATTGTTTCTTCATAGGTAGGCCACATTAAGAGGTTTTGTAGGGGAAAGAATAATCATAGCACTGGAAGGAGATCAAGATATATACTAGAGTCTGGTAAGCACTCTCATACCCCTCATCAGACTGGTACTGTAGTTCCACTGAATGTTTAGGTCATGGTAGAGGATGTTTTAACAAAGTACAATAGTGGAAGTGATAGTAAAATTGAACTTTTCATGGAGTCAAATTGGAGCCCATGATAGAGGAGAAAGTCAATTGTGTGCTATAAAGTCTACTCCGGCTAGTTTAGATATCGGGCTATCTACCATTAGTTTTATGATTCATTTATAACATGATTTTTCATGTGGTTTTTTATACTAGATCATCACATTCTATTATATATACTCTTTTTTAATACTATTTTGTCATTTTTTGAGTAAATATTTTATGGCGTCTTAACCATCGATACACTGATGTGAGTATGGTCAGAGAATATCTAATTTTGTAAGGTATGTTCTCTAAAAATTGGAGGTTAACATTTCATTTTTGAACATTTTGTTATGTAAATGATAAGTTTTAATTTTATTCTATGTATTTATTTGTTATTTATATAATAGTCTCGCATCTACTTTTACAAAATTAGGGTTTCTTTCTATCTATATATGGAGGAAGTTGTTTTCCCCGATGATTATGGGATCTTTAGGATGGTCATGCAGGAACAATTAACTGTAGATTGTATTGTATCTTGTATCATGAAGTAGTTATTTATCAACATTATGGTTTAATACATTCAAATACTTTTCTTCTAGTGTTTGAACATTTTAGGATTTAACTCATAAGAATTTATAAAGATAACCAGCTGAGTGGGAGGTCGATTTTATGACCGAGTTGGTGTTGGGAGAAGATATAGATTATATCCCACCTTATTGGATGGCACCGGTAGATATTTGGGAATTGAATTCTTAGTTGAACGATCTAGAAGATACAGTTTTCATATGACTGAATACATCACTATGGGGTTCTCCATTTTTTCGCCAAGATGTATTATGTGAGTTTCAGATTGTTTGTTTTCTAACAAATATTGAACCTGATCACAATCAAGAACCAATATCTCATTCCATGCATCTATTGCTTATTTGATCATATAATAGGTGACATGAATTTATATGAGAATGACTTGATATCATTGTATCATCAGTTTAGAGTGATACCCTTAGACATTCCTGTGAATCCATTTTGGATCATGTAATGCTTGTTTGAGTTCATAGTGGTGTTGTTCAGTCTAAATAACGAACTGTCTATATTCATGGACATGATGAAATAGATCATTCATACTTTCTTGAATCTGTTTTTTTTTTGTTTTCATTAATGACCCCTTAGTTTATTCCTAGTTATCAAAAAATCATGCCCAATATCTTGACATCCTTCTGAGTTCATTGAGAGAGAGTCATATTTACACAAATCTCTCTAAATTTGGTTTTTAAAATGATAACGTTAACCTATTATGAAATTTATCATAGTTATCGGAGTGTCAGTAGACCTAGAGATGGTTGAAAACATCATATCATGGGAGAATCCCAATATCATCTTCAAGATTCAATGAATTCCATGTTTAGTAAGTTATTATTGGTGCTTAATCTAGAACTTCTACAATCAAGATGTATTGATTTCATGAATTACCAATAAAGGGGTGTATTTTTTTGGAAATAATCTTGTGAGAGATATTTTTAGGATTTGGATTTACATGTGGTTGTAAATTCCAAGAGATATCAGAGTTATTTTTTATTGGAAAGAGCATTGTGGTATACACATACCATAAATCCTTAGTTATATCTTCTCTTATCAAGACCTAAACCTTTAGTAGAATTTTTGGGTTGAGTAACATTAGTCTTTTGACTTATTTATGTATTACCCATTTGGAAAGGGAAATATCAATCCTAGCACATTGATATGGAGGACACACCAAGATGCAGTGCCCGATTGTTTTTACAAGTTATGAATAATTGTAATCATTGTAGACATGCATCTAGTTGTTCCTGAGTCCCTGGGATGAGTATCTCTACCATCTAAATCTTTTATTATTATGCATCATGAATGGATCAAGAAAGAGAAATTATGTAATCCTGATGTTTTAACATTAGGTTACCTATTTCATAGTGTGTATCCACCATTAAGAATGTCTCCTAGATGGAGGAATTTTTTTATTATCCATGTTGGATTATTTGTTCCTACAAGCTTGTGTGCAGAAATTATGAGATATTTACAAGACTCAAGATGGTTGGTACACCAAGGTTTGAAAAATATATATCATGATCTCCATATATAATAAGAGTTTCTATGAATTAAGTATGAGGTAGTGGGAATGGTGGAGATATGTTTTACATGTCACTAGGCACTACTGGAAAAATACCCTATAAAACGATTTAGAACCATTGGTATAGGCCTCCAGGCCGTTGGTATAGCCTATACCAACCGTTCGAAGAATTGTGGGCAAGTAAGCCATTGGGATAGGTCTATACAAACGATTTTCCAAAAACCATTGGTATAGACCAATACCAACGGTTTTGAAAACCAATGGTATATGTAATATAAAAATCGATAACAACTGTTCCATAAAATTGTTGGTATATGTATTTAAAAAACATTTAGTGGGATTTGATCCCAGGACCTCTAGTTTATCTTTCAATGACCTAACCACTATCCTAACATGGATTTTGTGATCATAATTTCATAAATATATATATATATATATATATTATTATAATTATTTCAAATTTTTATTTATATAATGTTCTCGTTAAGAAGATTCGATAAAAAATCAAGGGGCATAAACCAACGGTTGTCAAAACCATTGGTATAGACCTATTACAATGGTTTTGAAAACCGTTGGTATAGGTCCTTTGATTTTGGGAGCGACACTGGTATATGCGGGACTTTTCACAATGGTTTGGGAAAAACGTTGGGAAATCCATACCCTTTCCTAATGGTTTGGCCAAACCATTGGGAAACGTGGCCACAAAGTTGAAATTTCTCAATGGTTTGGCCAAACCGTTGGGAAAGCCATACCCTTTCCCAACGGTTACGGAAAATCGTTGGGATAAGTGACCTCAAAGTGGGATTTCCCAATGGTTTGGCTAAACCGTTGGGAAAGGGGACCTATACCAACGGTTTTTACAAACCGTTGTTATAGAAGCATTGGGAAAGGTGAGATTTCTAGTAGTGAGGTTAATGATGAGCATTAGAGGCATGTTGGGATATTGAAGCTTCTACCCATTTTAGAGTGGAACTTTGAGGATGTCATAATTATAATTATGATATGTCTACCCAATACACTACATAAGAAAAAAATATTATGGATGATAATATATCAAAAAGAAAATGTATCCCACTTATTATCTTTCAATGAGACATTCACAATTGGTGAAATGTGTAGTATTAATGTGTAGATGATAGTCCAATTTCACAGTGTTCATAAGGGTGTCATTTCTCAAAGAGATCCTAGTTTCACATATCATTTATGTCTCTATCTTCAGAGGGATATAATAAAATAGTTTTATGTAATCATGGCCTACTATCCAATAATTGATGGCCATTCAGAACAGACTATTTATATTATAGACGATATTTCATGATCCTCTGTTTTTATTTAATTGGTTCATGGGTACAACATTTTGATAACGTGGAGTTAAATTATAACAAAAAATTATAGGAATCAATCAAAATTCCACCTTTAATGTTATCCAATGGAAGATTTTTCATTTTCAACTCTTGGTTGGAGGCAGGTGAGCCAATGCATGTTGGATCCAGTCCACATTAGAAGACGTATGAGTAGGTTCAGTTGAATAAGATGTGGTTGTTGACCCAATTGAGATGAAACAAAACTTATGATAACCATCATATATAGAATTTAGAGTTTATGTTTTGTCATCATGTTTTCTTTCGGGTGACACCTAGGATGGGTTAATGCCGTATCAGAAAATAGTGGAAGCAAGCTTAATTAATTTCCATGCTATTTGAGGTTAAAAAATGGGTTGTCCCAATGGTGTATTTATTTTACCTTCTATATAAGTATAGTCCCATTCATGAAATTTTTCACATAATTCATATTTAGAGATATCATCCCCACCCTTATCATGTTGATGATTTTCATGACATTGATCTTGGTGTAGATAGGTTCTTCGAAGAGCATCTGATAAAGATTGTGGACCAAAGAAAGAAGTATATTTGGTTACATACATACCTCAAGGTCGAGCGTAGTAGAATCATGGGAATGTTCTAGAGAATACTTCGAAGAGTTAATTTGATATGTGAGCATATTTTCTAAACATCTTCACTAAGACCCCATTGTGATGCTGGGACATGATCAAGGATAAACTGTTATATAGTTGAAAGGTTGTAAATAAAATTTTTTTTTTAGTTATTTTCACTTGAGTTTTGGATGAAACTATTTAAGTTGGGTTTTCATTTGAATATAAATACTTGGAAGTATATTTATATCTTGTGGGATAGATTTATTTTATCATGTTAATGGACCTAATGTTTGGGGATGTATATTAATTTCTAAATATATGGTGTTTCTTTATAAATGTATCAAGGGATTTTGAGGGTTTTTATGGTTTGGTTAGCTTTGGAGGAGGTTTAGGATTATCCTAAAAAATCAGGGATAAGATATTTAAATTGGACAATTTTCACATTGTGAATATTTTACAATAAGTGAACGTACAATTGGACAAATTTTGAAAACTTTTTCAGAGCCAGTAAATTTTACACCATGTGAAACTGGTTCACATCGTGAAATGGGTGATCATGGTTATTTTAATCTCATGCAATGAATTTTTTGGCATGTAATATAAATTCATAACTTCATGTCCTGAAAGGGTTTCTCACCATGAATATCATGGGTCCAAGGGTATTATACCACATTTTTCAAAAGATTTATTTTTCATCCATCATAAATCCATCTCTCTCAAACCATAAAGTTACTCTAGGAAATTTTTGATGAATTCCTTCCCATTTAGATTCATTGGTCTTGCATATGATAAATATTGATGTGATTTTCTATAGTTTGTAACTTTATTATGCTATCTATCATTATAAATGTGTGATCTCAGGACCACCGTTGAATCAGGTTTTAATAATTATATTTTTGTCGTATATGATTTCCTTTTGATCACCATCATCTTTGTTCCTTTTTTCATTACCAAATGAATGCATTACATTGGTCACTAGATAAAGTTATGTGTTATAGAGAATATACCTATAGTCTTTTTCTAATTTTATATCTGTCAAATATTATGAGACTGTGCTAAATTAATGTGTGTATTAACTAACTAAATAATGGGTGTAGAAAATATTGCAGTTAGACTACTTCTTAGATCCCTTTTTATCAGGTACTGTGGAGACCTAGAATGTGGCATCACATATGATGATATTAACCTTGAATAATTAATAATTTTATAATTAATAATAGGTTAATTAATTAAAAACATGTTTTAGCATGACATGATACCTTAGGTGATTTCTTCTGATTGGAACGCTTTTGAAAAAATACTTACTTGTTTATTTGAAATTACTAGTAATACTTGGTTATTATTTTGTTGTATGCACTGGCATGTTAATTGGGGATGACATAAGTTAATGAATAAAGGGGAATTGAAAATAATAAAGGTAATTGGATTAAATGAAATTTTTGGCTTATGTTGTATGTTGTGTTATTTATTCAATTATGAATTATGTTCTAATTTATTTTTAAATTATAATAATAAGGGCATGGAACAGTTATGAAAAATGATTATATATAGCGTTTTTCTAGGTTATGATTTAATTCTTCTACGGATTGGACCAGTTATGGTAAAATTTTTATATAATGGGATTGCACAATTATGTTGTATTGCTTATAGGTATTGGGTTATTTATATTGAATACATATATAGAGGGAATGGCCCAGTTATGTTGTAATTCATAAAAGGATCGGCCCAATTATGCTTATATTCATATACGTAGTAATTTTCCCAGTTATTTAATTATACCATGGATTTGTTCTTTCAATTAGCATGGGTATTCTATATGTTTATTGAAATTATAGCCTGGTTTCAAAGTAATTTGGTTTTTGTATTGTATTAATTGATAAATTAATACCCGTGTTTATTTATTTATTAAATGAACATATTATTAGACTAGATTTTTTTCGTGAAAATGGTGTTGAACAACTTAGTTTTACTCAAACCCAATTTTGGCCACTTTTAGTACCCAAAACTGTTACACAGATATATGTTTAGACCAGGTCAAGGGACCTTGTTGTTGACTATTTCATACTATATGGTTTGGATCTTCGATACATAACTAAACAGTGATTTGGGAGTAGGGTATTCTGATTTTTTTTTCATTTATCTATCTGAATTTATGTATGAAAGTTAACTACATTTTATCTTGACATTATATGGTTCATTATTCGTTGGTTTATATGGGTTCATACCTTATCTTACCATTGTATGGTGTATTGTTTTTTCTATTTCCATTACTCTGGTATTTATTTATTTCATCTATATGGAAACATTGCAAAATGGGTTATAGTCTCCAAACAATGTTAAATACACCCCCACTACTAGTCAGTTGCCTCTGGTATATAGGGATGCATCCTTGAGGTCTAGTAACCAACCTGATGTATCCACATGAGAGATTTCTGGATTGGGGGATGTTATTAAAACATTTGGAAATGTTTTATATTTAGAATAACTAATCTACAATTGTTAGGTCCCTACCCACCAGGGCCCACCTGGACAATGTAGGGCCGATCTGCAACTACAACAAGCCTGACTCAATAGGCCTTGTGTTATAAACCAACAATGAATGGAATAACCAAAATGTGTGGATTTTTCCTAATATTCCGATATGCATGCACCCATCCATCTCAATATAGAATACAATATGAATAATAATATAGGAGACTAGCATCTAGACTAAAAACCATACATGCAACAACCAATAGGGAATATAAGAGCATGATGAAATAGTCTAAATAGTAAAAGGGGAAAAATACATTCCCAACCAAAAACATTTCCCAATGAGATAATGAATAGAAAAGATGAATTTTGAGAGAGTCTTGCGCTAAATATATAATCCCTAACCACCATAAGTGTTCAAGTACACTAGGTATCAAAATAACCCTTGAAAATCACCACCAACCTGTCATTAAACTATGTAAGCTCTAACATGTGCAAGGAAAGTCCGTGCAAGAGTGAGTATATACATACCCATTATGATTCCCAAAAAACTGTAGGTGGAGTAATTGGAAAAACGATATAAGGTGACATATCATCCCATAGAAAGTGAGAAACATAATCCAAAAATAATAATATAAATATGTTCATAAAATAAACACGTAATAGGGTGAAATGGTATCTCCATCACAAATCCTAGCCGACGAAAACATTCTTCATATTGTTCCAAAGTTCCATCAATAATTCCCAATATCACATTTGCCTAATTAAAGAATAATCCATGTGGAGTAACACCTCACCACTATTCTCCATAGTCTATGGGACACAATCTCTAGGTAACATACTTATTCCATTATATGAACGGTGGGTTCCACTCAGTAGAATGATAGAGGAACCATGCCCTAAACCATAAAGGGATACCACTCTATGGATAGAGGACCCATTCCATATCCTGATATAAGTGTTCCACTAATTAGATAATTAGATGATGAATCCCCTATCCCAAAAGGAGGTTTTCACTCTATGTGTAGATAAAGGACCCAATCATTAGTCAATTAGAGGGTTCCACTATATAGGTAGATGACTCATTCACTGAAATAGTGGGAGTCTCTCACACAGTAGATGAATAGGTGACCCATGAACAATCCTAACAAGAGGGTTCCACTCTGTAGGTAGTTAGATGACTCATGCAATGATCCATCAGTGGGATCCACTCTATAGTTAGAGGACCCATGCCTTGTCCCAAGAGGAGAGTTCTACTCTAAATATGGATATAGGACCCATGACCTAGTCTATCAGGGTGGAGGTTCTACTCTATAGATAAAGAACCCATATCATATCCAAATAGGGTGTTTATACATAGAACATTAGTAGAGGACCCACACCCTTCCACGTCCGGGGGGTTCTACTATATAGATAGAGGACCCATATGATGTCCCAATAGGAGGGTTCCACTGTAATGATCTTATCTAACCTCTTTCTTCATCCAGTTCCACCTAAATAATAGTAAAACTAAATTAATCTTCCAAGATATCTCAAATTACCCTAGAAAGGATAACATCATATTCTACATGTTAAAACACACAATATAGGAAATTTATGCCACAAAATATGAGTCCAAATGAAGGAGATATGATAGGTAGAAGATCTCTAAAAAAGTATATGGTGTTTAAGTGACCCACATGACATATGGTCATGTTCTATATCCTGGTTAATCACTCACTAAAAAATGGATTTCTGGCCATATATCACTACATGAAAAGTGAGGGGACTACATGGTGTGTCTCATCCACATGGGGCAAGTCTGTGTTCCCCTTCCAGTGCACATGTCCTTCAGGCCATGTCTGTGTAAACTGATCATGTACCATATGTAACATGTGCATGGCCATGCTCATGTCCATCTACTCATAGAGTACATGTTATTCTACAACATTGAGTGACATAGAATTTGTGGGTCCCACATGGTTTTTGATGAATAACTCACAAAGAAACCCTAGACACTATAGGTGGGGGACTACATGCAGTGTATACATCGGACTAAATGGTGTTTAGTTGGCGGTTTTCATAGAATCTCCTGATCATCTCCATGCGTCTCAGATACATTCCTTATATCATTAATCCCATTATATCACCACCCAAAATTAGTGTTAATATCCTCCATTCATTGATTCCATGGTGTCCAGAGATCAAAATTGAATCCTCCACTCGAAGCTCACATGCACCGTCATCGCTTGTGGCACCTCCCCTACCTCACCATATTTATAAATCCATGCTGGAATCACCCATTACTATAAAATCATTCATACCCATCCTATAATAACTCATATATTTTTTCTCCTAAATCTACCATGAATATAGGGTTTTAATCATGCTCGATCATGCCCAGAAATGTTAAATTGTTGTCCCCATAGGAAAATGAAAAAAAAAGTGAACAATGATAACTGAAAGCATAAGAATCAAAGATGAAAATTAATTATCCAGATTTTTATGGAAAAAATATAGATCATGGAAATTTTGGGTTAGAAATCACTAAAAAATGGGGAGATAAAATAGATAAAAAAATTAATTTTCCTGGGCCTCATGTGATGGTTACAATTTATCCCGGATCAAAAGGAAGACTGATAATCCAGGTTTAAAATTTCTGATCAAGAGGGAGAAGAACACAAATGATGAGTCCTACTTCAATTTGGGTTTTTCATTGGTTAATAAATTGTTCTCCATTACTGTGGAAGATTTTTTTTGTTTGGTGTGACCTAATTTTCCTCTGTAATGTTGTCATGATATCACCCAATTTCAATTTTCCAATGATGGGTGAAGAAACCACCTCTAATTTAACCCCGGGTTATACAAATAACCCTGAAAATTTTCCATAATAGAAAATTTATTGAGGGAATATATTTTACATCATTTAATTAATGAGTTAATTAATTAACCAATTAATCCATAAAACATACCTTCTAACGACCACTTTTATCAAAACGTCCCTTGCTGACCAACAATAGCTCATGTCATGGGTTAAATTCATGTGTTTTCTTCATCCTTGGTCCTATATTACTATTTTGATAATCAGTTTATGAGATATTCCATTATTTTTGATAAATTGTGCACACCTGATAAAATCAATGTTTAATATTTTTATAAAATTAATTTCAAGCCCACCAGTCCTCGAAATCACATGACTTCTTAGTTCGTGGATCTAAAAATATTCCTTGATATTTTTCAATATCTTACTAGGGGAAAATATTTTCTCTAAATTATTCCCTTGTTTAATTTTTTCATCCTAGAAAAGAAAAACGATACAAAAATTTGGGGATTATGATCTTCTATCTCATTCTCCCACTTCCATGAGCTCTCCGACATGCTCTCTTGTAGCCATATCACATGAACAAATGAAATGGTTCATCCATTTGGGATCATCTTCTATTGATTATTGATCTCCATTGGGTCCTCCATGAAGTTTGATCCATCAATGATGTCCAACAATCAATATTCAATGATTTAAAAATGATCAAGAATGTGTCTCCTTAGCTACAACACATGGAATATTTCATGATCCTGCTCCAATATTGGGGTAATGGTGTGGTGGTAAGAAACATCTCCAACCCTTTTCAAGATCAAGAATATCTTGATTAACCCCTAGTGAAGATTTCCTCCCTATCCATATCTATGAAATCCTCATCATAGAGAGACTCTTAATAATGTATTGTCTCCCTGATCAGTATAAAATGGACTAAAACATTAATCAAAATAAACTTTTTATCATTTATTTCATAAACTCATCCTCTTTTGTATCACCTTGACCTTCCAAATAATTTCATGAACCATCACAGTCCTAACAAGAGATACATCCTCGATCTAATTAAAGAATAAGGGAGACTTGAAAGGTATCTTATACAGGGCCTCAAAAGGAGACATCATGATAGTAGAGTGATATATAATATTATATGAAAACTCTATCAAAGTTAATTTCCCTTTATATTTAAGTCAAATTCCAACACAAAATCCCTCATGATATCTTCAAGAATCTAGATAGTGTGATCAGTTTTAGGATATTTTGGGGTTGGAAAGTTGTACTCATCCTCATATGGGTCTCGAATTCCTCCTAATGTCGTATATAAAACAATCACATAAACCATGACAAATATTTTGAGATAATAATCAAGGTAACTAGTAATGGTGGATGACCACCCACACATACAACTATCCCAAACCCTCCATCAATCATTTCGTCCAAACAAGATTGAGGTGTTATGAGTTCATAATTTTGTCAAATATATCCCAAATTTCATCATGGAATCTCACTCTCTATGTACTCCCTATCACATAGTATATGTATATGTCATCATGTCTTCAATCTAGGTTATCTTGATGATGATACTAACCTTCCGGAATCGGGTGTGCAACCTTCACCTGCTAACATGTGAGGCAGGAAGAGATGAAAATAGCCATGGTCTACCTCATTATTGCACACCAAAACATATTATAAAGGATTTTTTACATCATCCACACACCAATATGTATATCAAAATGATGAGTAAAAAACCCCACCATCATATCCTATCTTATGATGTCTATGGCCACCATTCATCCTTTAAACATGGTGGTGTTATTTTCTCTTTCAGAAAACCAATCTAGTGAATATATAAAGGATATGTTTTCATGTAATACCATATAGTCAATATCTCTTAACTAGTGATCCCTCATATTCTAGATATGTGGAAGTGTCAAAACCATTCATTTAAAAAAAGAGTCACCTTCTCCCCTACCAGGGTTAGCTACAACAAATCTAACTACTCAGAAGCATCCTCTACTATGTGATTCATGGACATCCTACTAAGGGAATCTACAATTATTCTACCCTTATATAGTGTATACACTTTTTCATTGTAATAGAACTATATGAACTCCAACTAGTTCCTCAATTTAAGGTTAGGTATCTCTATGTGAAGAAATACTTTAGATTCTGATGGTATGAGTAAATAAAAAAGTGATCACCGAGAATACAATTCCACTATTTCATTAGATCAAAGATTAACATGGACAACTTTATATCATGAGTTGTATAGTTATACTCATGGTGTCTCAATTGACTCTACCCAGATAATATCACTACATTCCTTTGCATCAACACGTATCGGATCTCATCTTTAGAGTCATCACAAATTTAATACATACTCTATGCCCTCCTCTCATAGTCTCAAAACAAGAGCATTCATAAACCTCATCCTCAAACCCTCAAAGGATATATTGAACTATTTAGTCTATGTAAATGTTTTCCCAGTCAAAATAATGGTGTCTTCAGGGGTGAGAATTTTACATATGTCTTTCACAAACATCTTGTAGTACCCCCACCCCACAAGCCAATAAAAAATCTCACCAATGACACTAACTTGGGTGGATCCCAATCAAAAACTACATTTATCTTTTCCAAGTCTACACCTAATCCATGATTGGAAATGAAATGCCCTCTAAATAGTGGCTTATTGATCTAAAACTAGAACTCCATGATATTTCCATAATGTTTGTGCTTATGAAGAATGTCTACAACCATCATAAAGTGCTATGCATGCTCTACCTATGATGTAGAGTAGATGAGTTTTTCATCAATGAAGACAATAATGAATTTTTCCAAGTATGATGTGAATATCACATTAATAAAATCCATAAAAACATTGTTGGAATTCAACATAGTTAACGGCATCCCTAGAAACTCATAGGGCCTGTGGTGACATCATAATCCCATCTGCAGAATATCATCTTTATAAACTCTCAACTAGTGATAGACTCACCTAAAATCAATCTTAAAGAACCATCTAATTTATTGAAACTTATAAAATATGATTTCAATCCTCAAAAGGGGGTATTTGTTCTTTATTGTGGTCTGGAATAGGAAATGATTATCAACTCATATAGTCATGACTTCAACTATATTTATCATTAACAAAACCATAGATTCCATCAGGGACACACTGGGTTTGATAAATCCCTTCCCTCGAGGGTGCTCCAACTTTACCCCCATCTATTAGAGCTTTGTTAGAGTAATTTCATTTGATAAAAAGTATATTGGAGCAGTCCTAGGGTGTAATTAAATTGAAAAATTAATCTCTATTCTTAGAGGTAGTCCTAAAACATCTGTAGGTAAGATGATTATATAATCATCCAAAACCAATATAATCCAAATTCTATAACATCCATATATTACAAGGGATAAACATTCTAAATAATGGATGATGTGTTTCTATTTATATCGCAATAACCCTACTCATTTGGCCAGGAGATCTATCTCACTCAATAATAATAATATCATATCATCTATCTGATGGAATATTACCCATCCACAACAATAGTCATTTAGGGATTCAAATGTGGAAAATCATTCCATACCCAATATGACTCCATATTTTTTCATCCTGATAACCAAGAGACCCCATAAGAGACTCTTTTCAACAAGATATAGCTCGTACTACACGAAAATAAATGATATCGAATAGGTGTTCCCTTTAGTAACCTTAAGGAATATCTACTCAGATTAAGTCTCAATTTCAATATTTAGCACTCACAATATGAGTAAATAGATTACAGAATGACTCACAATTATATCTATTAGTACTGAGGAATGAGTATAAAAAATATAGATTGTACCTCTAATATTCTCATATGTGATAAAGTCGTATGCCTTTGAATCATGTAGTTGTCTGTGACCACAAAGACCATATCCTTGATCATGATGTGGGCATCATAGTGTTGGTGGAGAAAGGAGATAATATCTTCTCCCACAATTAAAATATCCATCTACAGAAGCCCCACCTACTCCTCTCCTAACTCCATCACCCATGGGGACACCGTGTCTATTTTTTGGAGATCCATGATCATCGAACTGCCTATAATGTAGTGGTCCACCCAATATCTATCATTCCTCCTCATAACATATGTTTGGGGAAATAATTTTTTATGTGACCTCACCCATCACATTCATATCATCACCCCTCTCTAAGATTCCTTGTTCGTTTATTTCACCCATATGTTTCATGACCATGATTCTAAGTTCGTTAATGATATGATCTCACACACTGAAATCCTACCCAATAGCACTTGTTAGATGCTACAAGTGACTCAATTCTATGACACTCACTACCAGTTCCAATTGCATGGCATACCTTATATATTAATCTCTATATCAGTACTATATGATCTATCACTGTACCGAATGTGGGAATACACAGGGGTACCGCAGTAGAATATATGTCTGTGTGCATACCCTTCTCAAACTTCTACTCCCAGAAGTATAAATATTTAATCTTTTTGAGGGAGTATCATGTATGGTTAGTGAACCACATGGTATACTCAGAATCTATCATTGCTCCCTACAGTATCTCCCAGATATCTTAAATCCAATCAATGTACAAGAATAAGGGGTAATACATTCCAGGAAAAAGTTGATGGAATTTATTTCATTAATGTGTCGACTCATCATGCATATGTTTGAAAGGACTTAACAAGTTCTTATATACTACATGTAAAAGATTGTATTTCAATGCAACCACATAATCATTCACTGTCTGGATAACTCAAAAATCAGATCAATGTCTATATCCAACCCTCTACAACCTAGGGATCTAGAACACCATAGCACCATAGTGGCTTCTGGCACTGGAACTCACATAGTGTGTTGATCCTTCATGAATCCTTGGACTAATCTGCTTGTATTATATATTACTCAAGACACGAGGTTGATACTACCTTCCCACCTGGAGGAAATATCATTCATGATGGCTCGTAAAATAAGGCCTCATCACTCATCAGATAGTATTCACACTCTTGAATTGGTAACATGGATAGATTTCTTTATGGAGGCTTCCATAAATTTGATCAAGATATAAAATAGTTAGATGCGAATTTATATTTATATATATGGGAATTATACTCAGGAATGAAAGTCAAAAGTCACAATACTATATTATGTATAAACCAATGTTCCATGTAACTAATTAATTAGTATCCCGATTTGAAAGTATGTGGTCATAGTCTTCTTTAGGGATATGTTTGTAACCAAACCACAGGTGGGATTACTAGTCTAAAAGTTACACTCATAAAATATTGATACTACGTTCTGAAGTAACCTACCATACCTCCTATGGGGAAAAATCCAATCACCATCATGAGGTCAAACATTCTCAGATAAAAAAATCATGGCTCGACCAACCATGGCTTGTCTGACTGGTGGATGACTGAGTCACGAATACCTGAAGACTACCTTCATAGGCTAGTGAATGGAGACCATCATCAAAATGGCATAACTAAAATGGGAGATCGTTTCCAAATGTACCAATACTCACACACCCAACCTTCTCCTTGAATAAGTGTAGAAGAATAATAATAAAATACAATCACATATAAAGTAAAAAACCATGAATGTAACCACCTTTAGGGAATATAAGATTATGGAAACATATTAGGAAAAGTAAAGGAGGAAAATAAATGCCTAATTAGAAAGATATCACAATCGGATAATAACAGAAAACTATAAATACTGAGAGATCCTAAATCCAAATCTATAAGACCCAAACACAGTAAGAGGTCAAATGCACCATCTATCCCTATGCACATGATTAATCATCATTAATATTCATTTCATTAATGTAATACATGATGCATTGGGAAAAATACCTTGTAGGTGTGAGTAAGACATACCCAGTATAATGACCTAAAATCTGAAATGGGTAAATATGACTTATGATAGAATTTGATAACTCCACCCATAAGAAGGGAGAAATATAATCTGATAATTGGAATATACATATGATAATAAATGAAACCAAAATGAGATATTAAGTGGTTCTCCAAATCAGAATCCATCTTTGGAAATGTGTCTTCCAATAATTATGGTGGTTCTTCAATGATTCCCAACATCTCACGTTCCTATATGAATAAGTATATGCATGGATCCACACCACCCCATTTTGTTACATGATCAGGGGGAAACAATATCTAAGTAAATGACCCATGCCCTAGTATAGCAGGGTGCTCCACATAGTACATATATAGAGGACCCAAGTCCTAAACCATATGGGGGTTCCAATTAATGGATAGAGGATCAATACCCCATCCTAATAAGAGTGTTACACTTATAAGATTAATAGAGGACCCATGCCTAGTCATAATAGGAGGGTGACACTCTATGGATAGATATAGGTCCCACACCCTAGTCCATCAAAAGGGTCCCATGTTAAAGCTTCAGGACTCATACCCTGACATATCATGAGGGTTATATGAACCATTCCCTTTCCCAAAAGGATACATACACTATATAATTATATGGAAGACCCACACCCTGGTCCTTAAAGGGTGTTCCACTCTATATGTAGAGGACCCTTGTCATATCCCATCGGGTGGTTTCCACTCCAAATATAGATAGAGGATCCATGCACTAGTCAGTGGGGGGGGGGGTGGGGGTCCACTATACAGATAAAGGGCCCAATCCTTTTCATGGAAGGAGGGCTCCAATCTAAATATGAATAGATGACCCACAACATGTTAGGGAGGGGGATCTAATCAAAGGATAACAGACCTATACATGATCCCAATAGGGGGTTCCACTCGAATGATCTTGTACAACGTCTTGCCTCATTGGGAACCACTTATTGAAGTGTCACACTCATGACATAATTCTTCATATCTAAAAAGATAACAAATAATACAACATCGCATTCTATGTGAAAAAACACTCATGATAAAATAAAATGGGCCAAAATATTGGTCCAAATGAAGGAGATGTGAGATGTTTATGATTCCTCCAAAATAGAATTTACCTAGTGTGTAAGGGACCCACACAGTGTGTGGTCCCACTGTGCTACCTAGATATGTCCTCTATAACACATAGGTAACTATCTATGTATCCTAAAACAATATTTAAGGGGACTAAATGGAATATCATATCTACCTATAGTCAATTCATGATTTTCTAGACATTCACATTTTCGTCACGTCATGTTCGTGTACATAGTGTGTGTCTAGTAAATAATGTGTCCCTTTATATGTCTGTGTCTTTGTACTATTGGAGTACACATCGGGCTGAATGAACTGAGTCACATGGTGTGTAAGGGTCTTAAATTGTATGTGATTTTTAACTCCCCCAAAAACATTATCCATCATAAATAAGGGTCTACACATCATCTGTTCTTATGAAAACATAGTGTATAGTATGTCACTTCATTGAAAATATAGATCAACTAAATGAATCATATATCCATGTATTATACTATGAATCCAAACAGTTAACCATAGGAAATATGGGGTAATCACATTTAGCTATCAATACCAGTCCGCTATGGGCTAAAGATCAGAATCTGATTAACTCTTAGAAGCCCAAATGTACCACCATCACTCATGGATCCTCCTAATGACTCCCTGGATATCCAAAACCATGGTCAAATCTCCCATAAATGGAAAATCACTTTGATCCATCCTTTAATCACTAATTCATTCATCACATGTGAATCTTCCAATAATCCAATGGTCGAATCACTCTCGATACTACTCAATAATCTCAAATTGTGCTCACTGTAGTCCAGCGGTGAAGAACAAAAATAAAAATGAGGGAAAATTACAAAAAAAAAAGTTAAAACCATCAGTGTATAAGAATTCATGGACAATTAATATATATTTGGTAAATATTGGATGTGATATCATTGTATAATTGGAGATAAATCAAATTAAAAGATTGAATTTTCATGGGGATCATGTGATGATTCCCCTTAACCTATAATAAATAAGATGATTGATAATCAATTTTAAAATAGTTTAATGAAATGGGAAAACACCAATAATGGCATTTATTATAACATTGGGATGTTTTTTGAAATATTTTCTCTAAATAATATAAATTTTTCAATAACTTACACTGAACACAATCATTAGAATAAACAAACCATGACATTCCCATTGTATAAAAATACCCTTTTAAAATATCTGGTCGACTAGTGAGAATAAATATAACTAACTTATGAAAATGTATGGTGAATTCATTCACTACCAATTATTTTTGAAAAATATTAATCAATTATATATTAGTATTTTTTGTGTTAATAAATTGAGTGAATTAGTATCAGTTAATGAAATTAAAGAAATATATATTTTAAATACTTAATAAAATATTTATTATATTCATACAATAGATATTTTTTTCCTAGGTTATGAATAAACCATATTTTGTATATAAAAATTATATTTTTAAAAGATAAATTTTACCACCATTTAATTGGGGACTATTTTTAAATTATGATTTTAACATTGTAATAATTTTCATATTATAAAAAATATTGTTCATTGGGAGTGGGATATAAAAATTTAATTTTGATGAAATTTTAATATTTTTCTAATATATATAAAATTTTCATAAATAGTAAAAATACACTAAATTTTTATTAAAAATAACATTATTCATCGAAATAATTTATATGGTTAAATTATAATATTGAAGTGTTTTAAATTATAAATATAATATTTTTTTAATTCTATAAAATTTGTGTCATTATAATTTATGTTTTATTGAATTCAGATGTAAAACCATTTTAATCTATTACAATGTTTTAAAATTTAAAACTTGTTATCTCTTCTAGAAAATGGGGTTAATTTTAAAAAAATTAATACAGATTTTGTTATTTTAATTTTAAAAAATTAATTCTATATTTGGAATAATTAGGTCCTAATTATAGAAATATCTTTATTTTATTTTCATTCATTATGAATAGTAACTTCGGTAATTTTTATTCATATGATAAAATGGTAAATCTGGTAATTAAAGGTAATAATGCTATTAAAAAATATCCCTAACACTTTTATTAATATCATTGGATATTTTTGTATCTACCTATGTAATCCTTGTGTCTAAATTATGTCCTTCGGAAGCAACATGGATGAGATTATGATCTGTAATATATTTTATTTAATGAAAAGTAAACTCTACCTCACTCAAATTTTAATAAATAAATCATTTTTATATAATGTTATAGAAAACATAAATTAATTTATAAATACTTATTTGAAATATGAAATTTGTTATTTAATATAGAATTTTTTTTAATATTTCAGGGAATAAATAATTACCTTAAAGACAAATACATTGATGATGTAAAAATTAATTAATTGATGAGAAATCAACGAATACAATTTTTATTAAAATTATAATAACCATAAAATGACTGACAAACTTAACCAAATCGTATTGGTCAAGTATATCGGGACTATAACCATCTAAGGGTCTATTTAGGTTCAATTTGTAGACTTGAATAGGAGATTGTGATACTGATATTATTTTATTTAAAGCTACGTTAATGTTATCACATTCATAATTTTATAAGTATAAAATTTTAAATGTTATATTTTCTAGAGTTTTCATTCAACTACATATATTCTTTTGAAATATTATTTATTTACATTCATCTTAGTAAGTCTTTATATTTTTTTCAAAAATAAATATATTAGATAATTATACAAAATTGATGTAGTAGTAATTTTATTAATAGACATAAAAAATAAATGTTATTAAAAATCTTAAATTATATATAATTGGGGAAAATTAATATGTATAATTAATTTCATAAATGTCTATGACCTCCTTGGAGTATAATAAATATTTTTATTATGTTGTTTTGTTATTTTGATTTTTTCTAAATCAATGAATTTTATTGTGTATAAATTGACATTAGAGATTGTTTATATAAATAATGTATTATTAAATTATTTATAAATTGTAAATTATTTTTAAAAGTAAATAACTATTAATATGTGGTCAACGATATTATATGTTATTTATTTAGGGTCTACATTACATAAAATATGTAAATATGTAACCCTTTTAATATTGAAATATTTATTACCATGGTGAAAAATTAAATTATTGAACAAAGTGTTAATTAAAATTATTATTTTTAAATTGATATAAATACATGTAAAAAATTATTGGTTGATGATATTTAAACATTTTATACTCTTATATTCAAATTTGGGTAATTTTTTTAGGTTTTTGGTTTGGGTTATATTTTATTATAAATTAATACTTTGGAGATCCCAGAAGTTCCCCACATCTCCATTATAAAAGGGAACCTCCTCCTACAACTTTTCAATTCATGTCGAGCCTTTAAGATTTGTAATATCAAAGACTGATTCCTTTTAAACATCATAATTACCATTCTATATTTTTTTAAATTCATCAAATACCTACTCTAGTTCTCTAAGAGGAGATATAGAGGAAACACGTCGATGAAGGGTTAATCTCTTCTACTGATTCTTTCAAACTTTTTTCTTCTTGTACGTCCTATTAATGATTTGTTTCATTATAAATTAATAACTTCAGTATCACTTATATATTGATATTTTTTTTCTAATTAGGATACAACAATATTCAACCTTCTATTCAGCCTATGAAAAATGAAATCAAAACGCGTAAATACGTATGGATTACCGAATCCACATCACAGTGTAAACTATTTTTCATAACCACATTAAATTAATTTCTATAATGATATAAAAAATAATTATATATCATTATTAGACAACTATATTGACTCAAAAATATTTTACCCCATTCACTTCAATACAATTTTACAATTATGGGACTAATATTGTTGCCTGTCTGTCCATAAGGCCTACCATCTCTACTAGGTGATGCGATTAATTCTACTTGATCTTCATTAAATAATGAGTATATAAATTTTTGGAATATATAAGAATGATATATAAAATTTTAATACCATTTTTGAATGATATAACTGTGACTTATGAAGGAGAACCAAAACTTATTCGAGAAAACCTACATAATAAAATGAAGCAGTTAATACCCGAATAACATGAAATAATGACATTTTATTAACCAAAGGATGATAATATGATTTTTTATGATATCATATAATTTAAAATGATTTATAAATAATTCAAATATATTATTTAAATCATTATAAATGAGGTTTTTATACATACTAAGGAAATCAGAACTAAGGTAAGGGATAATTTTACAATCTCATTATTATTTGGGATTCTTTATACGGAAGTATTTTCTGGGATATACTTATCATACACGTCCGTGTTCCCTTAATAATTAATACTATTTATATTATTCAAAAAATATGAAATTCAGTTTTTCCCATTGGTAATTTATTTTAAATTTAATGAAATAAATCATTTGTTGTTATTCGACATGAGGTTCTTTTTAAAATATTGAGTCAAAAGTATGAGGAGAATGTTTTTTAACATAGAAAACATGAACATATTTTAATCCTTTATAATTACTTATTTCCATGAGGATTCCTCTACAATATTTCATGATTTTTTTCAAATAAATTATAATCTTTTAAAATAGTGTGACATTATAAAAAAATTGATGAAGAAAGGATAGTTTCCTCAAAATTAATATCATGTGCTTTATCCAAATAATTATCCATCTAATATGAAATTATTTAAATAGGGTAATTTTTATATAACTATTATTAATATGGTTTTTTGTGTTTATGATAAAATTATACTTATAAAATGCATTTTTTGTATGTAGTTTATGATAGAAAGTTATGTTTAAAGAGACTCATTTTATTCCTTATGTTGTGGTGGATGAATTATGTTATTGTGGAATATGTATCAATGATTTTATTATGAGATTGGTGAGACCTATATTTCACTCCAATTCAATTGGTAAATATTTATATCTCATGATATAGACATGGCTGGAACATAAAATGATCTCTGTTCCGTAATATTGGGTTGTAACATGGAGTGAACATGATTCAGCAATTGAACATGTCTTCTATGATGGTAATAGCAATGAAATTTCAGTAAAATTAAATGATTTTCCATAAGAATTTATATTCCAAAAAAATTATGTCTTATGTTATGACTTTTTGGTTTACATTCATTGATTTTTATAAACATTCATGAATTATCCCACGACAGGATACCATGATATTTCTTATGTTGGATATGATTTTCAAATGGTATGTTCTTATGTCTTATGATTATGAGTGATTAATAACTCCCTTTTTTACCCTTATTGATCATCTTATCTCACCCTTTAATTGTATCCTTTTCCTAGGTCATGAAGGAGGTTGTAAAGTATGATATTTGAATAGGGGGCCTAGTTATAATGAAATAAGTGGGAGACAATGAATATGTTTTATGAACTATTTGTTTATGTTTCCATGTTTCTAAATACAATATACCTATACAGTCCTATCACGGATTTGTTATACTTTTTATTGAATATTATTCAACATTGAATTAATATCAGTGCATGTAATGTATGGGGCATTATAGTTTCTATCGGAGGAAAGAAATTGTTATGCATTGGAAAATAGGATGATAAATAATATAAATACACTATGGATATGTCAAATTGTAGGTTAAAACCCTTGTTTATTAGAAATGATCATGAAAAACAAGTAAAAATCCCAATGTATCCTAATAATAAATTGTTTTCATTATTCTATGGTTTTCCCATTTTGTTCAGTGTTTCTCACATAATGATTCTTGGTCTTATTCAATGGTTGGAACCCGAAGGAACTGCATTAATGTTGAATGAGATTGGAAATGCAATGATTATTCTCATAATCAACCAAATTTTATGGGATATGGAATGAAAAATCAGGTATATATGATCTCACAACCTTCTCAAGCTATGAATCTAGAAGGACTTCCAAATTAGAAAAAGAAGGAACAACAATTTATTGAGTGCTTCATGAAGCAGCATCCACCATCTTTAATTGGGTCTTTTGGTACCTTAGTTGATGAATAATAGATCAATACCAAGGAAGATATTTTTCATGTTCTCTATTGTTCTAAACATTATAAATTCATTTTAACATTTTCTTCTTTTTAAGGTGAAGTTGATCAATAGTGGAACCTTAAAAAGAATACAAGGCAAAGAAACCAAATTGAATCCTTGGAATGGTACGAGTTTAAGAACTTATTTTTTCAATAATTACATATCTTGTATTATTTGAACGATATTAGAAAATGTGTTCTGTGAACTTAATAAAAAGGACAATGAATATTTTGGTACCATTTAAAAAAATTACAACACTTTTTAGGTATGATTCTGGAATTATTATCCTAGCTCCAAGAAAAATTGATCGATTCGCTAGTTTATTAAAGCCATTTAACTGATGGTAATTAGACATAAAATACTTCAATATCTATGAATAAGTCATTAGATGTTCTCTCCTGGTTGACATGTAGATTGGGGTAACCTATCATTCTTATGGGTATGATATAAAGAGAAAAATGGAAATACGGGGAACATCTGAAGACCACACTAAAAAGAAGATGAGTTTTCCCTTATCCACTATGTGTGAAATTAAACATGGAGGAAATTTTCTTAATAGGACTAGTCAATGTTGTATGTGTGTAAAATAAGTTCATCACGCATCTAAATGCCAATGTGATGGGAAAAAGATGTATAATTATTAAAATAGAAGAAAAATCAACACAGAATTCACCTAATATATTTAAATGTAACAGGTATAAGGAAATGGGTCATTATGATAATAATTTCCTGAATCTAGGGGTTATTAATGATTATCTATGCTAAAAAACTCATAAGTCCAAAGGGAAACTAAAGAAACAGGTAATCACTATTAGTCGTGTGGAGTATGGAAATAAAGTGGTTAAAGGCACACATAACATCTACTCTAATGTCAAAATTTGTTTAATTTTTCTGGTATCCACCCAATCTTTTATTTGAGAATAATTTTTTAAGGTTAACATCATATTAAATAAAAAATTAAATTTTTAGTTAGCTATGAAAACTATTAATCGCACAACGGTCACATCAAATGTATAAAATTATTTCATTGGAAGATGTTTGTGTGAAATTTCTTCCTACAAATATTTTGATGCATCCTATAGTGGAATTTTAAGTAATTATTATCATGGATTGGATTTCTCTATTAGTATCTCATGTCAAATTCCAAGGAATAGAAGTCACATTTTATGTTCCAGATCAATCTATGATCATACATCGATGTAAGGATGAATATGACCTACCAGTAAAAATCTCTTCCATCTTATGGGTCCTGATCCCTATTAATAAAGGTTATCTATCTAAAATTTTCGTCCAGAATCTCAAAATTATGAATACAGCCACTATACGGGAGTGTCATGATGTATTTATTAAAGACTTAATGGGTCTTCCACCAAATCATTACGTTGATTTTTCAATATAACTTATACCATGTTCTACTCTTATTTCAAATAAAACACATAGAATGGCCCCAATTTATTTACAATAATTAGAAAAGAAACTCCAATAGAATATTGACTAGGGATTCATACACCCTTGTGTGTCACATTGGGGTGAACATGTTTTTTTTTGTTAAGAAATAATATGGACCAATGAGACTCTAAACAAATTATTGACAACCTAACAAGATCGCTATCAACAACAAATAACCTCTTCCCTACATAGATGACGTATTCAAACAACTACTTGAATCTCAATAATTTTCCTAGATTGATCTAGGTTCATCACATCATCTATTAACAGCAAAAAAGAAGGATATACCAAAGAAGGAATTCCATACAAGTTATGGGCTCTGAATTTATTGTGATGTCATTTTGTCTTACATATTCCCCCCATAACGTCACGAATATAATGAACAGAGTATTTATAGACTATCTTGAATATTTTTTGGTAGTCTTTATAGATGATATTCTCATTTATTTGAAGAGTATGTAAGAACATAAATATCACCTGATAATTGTATTGAAGACCCTTGGAGTGGAGAATATTTATGAAAAATTTAACATGTGTGAATTTCTGTTTTATAAAGATCCATTTTTTGGACCACACAATCTCAAGGGATCAGATATTTGTGGATCAAGCAAAAAATGATGTTATTGAAAGATGTCTGAGATAAAAATGTTAACTAAGATCTGAAGTTTTCATGGTATTCTGGATATTATTGATGTTTTGTTATATATTTGTCATGATAATCTATTACAATCACCAATTTGACTTGGAAAGGATTTAAGTCTGTGTGGATGGAGTAATGTGAGGATAATTTTAAATAGATCAAAAGAAGGTTAGTCGGTGCACATGTGCTAATAAAACCTTGTAGTGGAGAAAGGATTTTGATCTATAGTGATAAATATATTAAGGGGATAGGATTTCTTATCATGAAAAGTAATATAGTGATAAATTATTCCTTGTTAAAATTGAAAATCAATTAGAAAAATTACAAAACACTTGATTTGGAGTTAGCTGTTGTAATCTTTTCAGTAAATATATGGATGGATTAAATTTATGGTGAAATGTGTCATATTTATACTGATCATAAAATTTTAAATAATATCCTCACACACAAAAATCATAATATGAATGAACAGATATTTTTTTATTTGGTTAAATATTATGACTACTCAATACATTACCACCTTGGGAAAGAGAAAATGGAGAAAGAAGTATTGAGTTTAAATGACCTTTTTTTTATCTATGAAGATGACCACAAAAGATCCAATATTTCTAGATTTTTAATGTATGGATATTTCAATTTTAAAGGAAGGGGATATATCTTATCTTTATGAAATTAATTTTCGACAATCTATACAAGATAAGATAAATTAGGAGCATACAGAAGATGTAGAGCTAAAAAAGGTTATAAATTCTCATAAATTCAACTGTAAGTGTGTTGGAATAATAAGTTTGCAAAATCGGGTTTGTATTCTTACTATTCCAGGATTAAAGAAGGATCTATCAGATGAGGCTCATAGTTATTCATTCTCTATTCACCCTAGAAGCACATAGGTGTATAGGGACCTGAAAGAGTATTTTTGGGTGGATGGAATGAATGGAGATGTTCTCAAATATGATTCTTTGATATTGGTTTTTTAGCAAGTTATGGGTGGAAGAAAGAAGTATAATGGGATGCTAAACCCTTTACTAATACCAGAATTGAAATGGGAAAACATCACTATGGACTTTGTCATTTCACATTCTAAAACATCTAAAGGCCATAATTCTATATGTTTTATAGTTGATCACCTTGTGAATTTGGAACACTTTATTTGTATTAGAGAGGTTTTCTCTCTTGATCATAATTCCATGATATATATAAGGGAAGTGGTAAGATTGCATGGAGTTCCAATATCCATTATATGTTATTGGGATTTGAGGATTACCTTGAATTTATGGAAAGTCCTTCAGCATTATCTAGATAAAGAGTTATGTTTCATTAATTCTTATCATCCCTACATATATTGACAGTCTTAGAGGACAAATACAAATCCAGAATTCATGTTGAGAGCTTTCTATATTGATTTTAAAGGTGTTTTGGATCAACACCATACTTTTGTGTAATTTTCATACAATAATAGCCTTCAATGAAATATTCATTTGGCTCTTTATGAATCCCTCTATGAAAAGAAGTGTAGAACTATAACTTTCTAGGATTAAGTTGGTGGAAGAAATCTATTAGGACCTGATCTTGTCAATGAAATTGAAGAAATTGTCAGGGCCATTGAACAACACATATGAGCATCTTAGTGTTGAAAAAATCATAATGCTGACAAACAGAGAAATGGTGTAGTGTTTGAAGTGGGTGACATGGTATTCTATGAATATCTCCCAAGAGGAAATTAATGAGATTAGTAAATAAAGGAATGTTGAACCCAAGGTATGTCACTCCTTTTAAAATTATGGATCATGTTGGGACGGTAGCTTACCGATTGGCGTGTCCACCAAGTCTCTCTCATGTTCAATATGCATTAAATATATCTCTCCTGATAATGTACATACCTAATCCTTCACATGTACAAAACTCATAATTCATGTTGTTGGAGTATGATCTTTCTTATGATGAACAACCGATTGAGATTTTGGATTATAGAGAAAAAGTTATTTGAAACAAGACTACTCACTTGGTAAAAGGTTTCTGGAGAAAACACCAATTTGAGGAAGCTACATAGGGAATTTAGATTATTATTATTATGGTGATATTTCCTCATCTATTCAAATCTAAGTGATTAATTTCAAGGTAAAAATTCATTATAAGGGGATAGAGTGTAACACCCTAATGATTTTTTGAAATATTGTCTCCATATAATTTTATTCTTCAATAGCTCGTATTACCCTCAATTGTCATTCTAAATGAAACATGATATTTTATTATTATAAAATTACCTTTTTAACATATTCTCTTGGTTTACAAAAATAAATATAACATACTTATTAAAATTTATGGTGAATTCATTAGTTTCAAATTATTTTTGAATAATTTAAATCAATTTTATATTTTTAATATTTTGGTATTAATAAATTGAGTGAATTACAGTTCATAAATTAAATTAGTGAAATATATAGGTTATATACATAATAAAATATTTTTTATATTCATCCAATATATATTTTTCATAGGGTATGAATAAACCTTATTTTATATATAAAATCTATATTTTTAAATCGGCAATTTAATATCCATTTAATGAAGACCCCTTTTTAATTTTTATTTTGAAACATTAATAGTCTGTATATGACAAAACAATTTGAAATAGGGATATATAAATTTTCATTGTATGCAATTTTAATTTTTTTCATAACTTTTAATTTATGATGAATTGTAAAAACACACTAAATTTTAATTAAAAACAATTTTTTCCTCAAAATAATTTATATTATTAAATTATAATATTTAATGGTATTAATGTATAAATATAATATATTTTTATCATTTAATATAATGTATGTAATAATAATTAATTTTATGTTTAATTTTTATGTAAAAACATTTCAATCGTTTGCAATATTTTAAGTTGTAAAACTAGTTTTCTCTTTCCTACAATGGGAATAATTTTAAATTAATTACTCGAAATTATGGGCATTGAATTTTGAAAAAATGGATTCCATATTTTTAATCAGTATGTCCAAATTATTTAAATATCTTTATTTTATTATTGGGCAATATGAATAGTAACTTCGGTAATATTTATTAAGACGGGAAAAGTGTAAATCATTTAATTAATGGTAAGAATACTATAATAAAATTACACTAACACTTGTATTAATAAAATTGAATAAATCCAATTCATCCTAAATCACCCTTGAGTCAAAATGATATCATTTTAAAGCCACTTGGATGAGATTAGGACATATGATTTATTTTATTTTAAAAAAAGATAAATATGTCTCACTCAACTTTTTATAACTAAAACATTTTATATATAAGGTTATAATGATTATAGATTAAATTATAAATTCTAGTTGTAAGTCTAAAATATATTTCTTTATCATGGTAAATTTTTGTAATATTTTTGAAATAAATAATTACCTTAAAGACTTATACTTTGATGATGTAAAAATTATTTAATTGATGGGAAATCAATAAAACAATATTTATTAAATTATAATAACATTCAAAGGATACAAACACATGAAAAAAAATATTATTGATATATTATATCACAACCATAACAATCCAAGGGTCTAGTTAGTGACTATATGGGGCCTTATTGAATAGATTGTGACACTTATATTATTTTATTTGAAGTAATGTTAAAGTTGTCACATAAATATTATAATAAGTATAACATTTTAAATGTTTTATTTTCCAAAACACAAATTTGAAAAAATATTTTAATCTAAAATATAGTAGTTTTATATTCTTCATAGTATTTTATTTTAAATATTTATTCAACAAATATGTATAATAAATAAGTACAAAATATTGATGGAGTAATTATTTTGTTAACAGAGATAACAAAAAAGATGTTATTAAAAATTTTAAAGTTTAAATAATTTTGGATAATTAATATGTCTAATGATTTTTATAGATTACCTTGAACATATTTTTATATAATAAAATATTTTATTTAAATTTATATTTTTATATTAATATTTTTTAAAATCTATGAAATGAATAGTTTCAAACATTTCACTATTGATTTTTTTATAAAAATAATGTTATATTGATTTATTTAAAAATCATAAAACATTATTAAAAATATATATTAATTATTATAAGGTCTAAATATGTTTTACGGTGTTTATTTATGGTATAATTGGAATCAAAAAGCTAAATATGAAACCCTTTCTATAATGAATTTTATTTTACCCTATATAAAAATTAATTGAGATAAATAATTGGTAATTAAAATGATAAGGCTTAAATTGACATAAATACATGTCAAAAATTTATTTGATGATGATATTGAAACCATATCTAATTTCATATTATAATTTTTTTCACATTTGACGTTTTTAGGGGGTTTTTATTTAGTTATAAATTTCTATTTTGGAGATCCCTAATGTGCCTACCACCTCAATTATAAAAAGGATCATCCTCCCTTAATTCATCACATCACATTTATCCCTTAATCATCATAATAAACTGAAAGTTTATCTTTTAAAATTTAATATTTACATTCTATATGTTCTTTTCTTCATTAAATATCAACTATAGTGCTGTAAGGAGCGATTTAGAGGAGGCACATCAAAGAAGGGGTAATATCCTCTACCAATTCATTAAAACATGTTTCTTATTCTACTTCTTCTTCATGAGTTTTTTTTCATTATAATTAAATAAAATCAGATTCACTTATATCGTTATATTTTATTAAAACTATTAAACAACTGTATTTCCATTTTTATCCATCCTACGAAAAACGAAATCACAATGCATGCGTACATACGTCTAACCATCTCCATGTTGTGGTGTAATTTGTTTTTAACCAACATAATACATGGATGAAATAATTATGGAAATAATAACTATATATGATTATTATAACATTATATTTATTCTATAATATTAATAACAATTAACTTCAATACCATTCTATAATTATGGGAATGATATCGTCGCCAATGTGTGTGTTTGACCTACCATCTCTAAAATGTGATGTGAATTATTAAATATAATATTTATTAAATGAGGATTATATAAATTTATATAATGACTTAATATAATATATATATTATTAATATTTTTTTGGAATTACATAAATGTGACATATGATGGAAAATTGGATCTTAATTGACAAATCATGCATATTAAAATGAAGCGGTTAATAAGTTGGATAACAAGTAAAAATGAAATATAATTAAAAATGGATGTTAATGAAATAATTTATGATATCATAAAAATTAATATGATTATTAAATAAGTCAATTACAATATTTAAATCATTAAACATAAGGTTCATAAAAAATGTAAATCAGACCTAAGGTAACAGATTATTTAGAAATATCATTATTATCCAAGATTGATTATATGTAAGTATTTAATTGGTGTAATAATCATCAACATCTGTGTTTCCTAAATATTTAATACTCTTTATATTACTCTAAAAAAATTTAATGTCAATTATACCCATTGGTTAATTATTTTATATCGTATGAAAGAAATCTTTTGTCGTTATTTGATACGAGGTACTTTTGATTTTTTTTAAAGTACGATGAGAATATTTTTTTACTGATACAGCATGAATAAATTTTTACATCCAAATAATGCCTTATTTCCATTAATATTACTATATGTTATTTCATTCTTATTTTTAAATATATTCTTTTTAAAAAAATTACATCATTTTGGGAAAAGATATTTCTTTTTAGTAATAATGGAAATTTTCCTCAAGAATTATTATCAACTGTTTTATCGAAATTATTTTCCATCTAAGATGAAAATATT
Organism: Viscum album; assembly: GCA_963277665.1. NCBI lineage: Eukaryota > Viridiplantae > Streptophyta > Magnoliopsida > Santalales > Viscaceae > Viscum > Viscum album. The sequence continues at coordinate 59,959,327 of OY728165.1, read as the reverse complement.
TAAATATTTTCTTGTTTCAATATATTTTATTTCTATGGTTTAATTCTACTTATGATGGAATGCTAATTCTGAAATCCATTTGTTTTATATGGTTTATAAAAACAAATTGGGTTTAATAAAACACATTTTATTCCATAGGTTGTGATGAATTATATATATTAATATGGAACATGTAAGAATGATATCATTATGAGATGGGGGAACATATATATTCATATAATGTCTTAGGTAATGATTTATATCTCATGATATAGATATGGCTGGAAAAAGAAATGATATCAGTTCTGTAATACATGGCTGGAACAAGGTGTGAACTTAGTTCAGTAATTGAATTTGTCCAATATGATGGTCCTTGGAATGATACTTCAATAAATTAAAATGATATTTATGCATATTTATATGCCAAAAAAATTAATGTCATTTTTTATAACTTTTTGGATTTCATTCATTGATTCTTGTAATCATTCATGATTTATCCCATGGCATGACATCGCGATATTTCATATACAAGATAAGATTTTAAAATGTTATTTTCTTATTTGTTATGATTATGATATGATTGATTTCTCCATTGTTTACCCTTACTGAGAATCTAAGCTCAACCTTTTATAAGATTCTTTTCCCCAAGTCATGAACAAGGGTATTAAGTAATATATGTCAAAAAGGGTGTCTATTTTTTGAGAAATAAGAAGGATTCAATAAATATGTCTTATAAAACTGTTGTTAATGTTTTTCAATTTCTAGTGACACAAAAACTATATGTCCATGTCATGGAATTTTTATACTTGTAATAAATTTTCATCAATATTGATTTTATATAAATTCATGTAAAGTATAGTGCATTATATTTACTACATCAATTTGAATCATTCATTTGGGAAGAACATGTTCACAAATGATGTGGAAGATCTATTTCATTCTATGCGCATTTATTTTCCATGATTTGATTGTCATTCGATCACCCAATGTTGATTCTCCAATGATAATTGATTAAACCTCCTCTGACTGATACCATAGTTTTGCAGGTAACCCTGTATATTCTCCATAATAGTATATTTATATATGGAATTCTTTTTAGATCAGTTAATTAAGGATATTATTATATTAATCTAATAATCCATTGAATATACTGACCAGTTGTTTCTTATTTTTAAACAACTCATGCTGGAAAACATTATTTCATTCCTATGGTAAACCTATTGAATATTATTAAATTATGGTCATGTATTTCCCTTTTTATACTCTATTTTGGATATATTTTATTATTTCTTAAAAAAAATGTGTCTCTGATAGAAAATAAGTTTTATATTTTTATAAAATTAATTATGGCCACATCATGAATTCGAATTGAATGTCACATTTACACCAGGCTCTAAAAAAATTCAATGATGTATTTTAATGTATTATATTGAAAAAATGTGCATTAAAATAATGGTCTCTTAGAAGAATTATTTAACTTCTCGAACTACTGGGGAAAATCATAAAGGTTATCTTCAATTCATATTATCATTTCTTCCATGCAGTATCCATTATTATTTTCATTGGTATTCATATCAAATGATCCATTATTCACAACATCATCCCAATCAATATGTTAATTCAGTTTCTCTCCATGTTTATTGTATAGTTTATTTCTCAAATCTAGTTTGTAATAAATTAAATGTCGTTCCAACACTTGTGGAAAAATTTCTATTGGCTAACAACAATTCAAACATGGAAAAAGTATTTGATATGGTTTTAATGCTTTCTCCATTAAAAAATGGTGAATTATTAAACTCCATCCTCATACCTTTCTCATATGATTAGCACTCATCCATTTCTTATTCATATCCATCAAATTAGATTAATAAAATATTAATTTTGTAGAAAAACTAATTAAATACACATAAAGGTATTCATAATAAAAAGAGAATGTTTATGATACATAAAATAATAGGAACCTAACATTTGAATGTTATTGATGACAGTTCTCAACAATTTATTATTTAAAAAATAATGACATAAAAAGAAACAAAATGCGGGTAAACATGTGGTTTTTTGTCCAAGATCTTGATGTTATGTTTTTGAGAAAAAACGTGGTAATTCAAGTACAATTTATGTTACATTTCTAGGTGGGAGGTCAATAAGAGTGATGAGTTTATATTTATTCATTTCTTCACTTGGTACTCCATGGTTAAGGTGTTGTTTCTCTTTTAGTTTCTAAGGAACCAAAGTTGATGAAATTTTATAAAATTACAAAACAATTAACATTGAAACATGATGAAAAAGTATACTAGTAGTATCTGTTGAAATATTTTTCAAAAAATAATAAATGGAGTATTATCCAAACTACTCCGGATCCCCTATAAATTAAAATCTATCTCAGTGGAAACAACAGAGACAATCAACATTGGAAAAATGTCATAGTCGGAGCTCTAAGTGAGGATTAAATGAGAAGGAAGAAATTTTTGATTTTTTAAATGGTTCCATATATCTAAAGAGGCTACTATAATTGAAATTTTATAGAATTGGGGAATTATTAATTAAATAACATTTTAATAAACAACATAATAATGATAACAACTGTGATGACCCAAATATTTATTAATGAAAATTCCTCTTGATCTAATTAAATGTCTAATTATGTAAACTGATTTTTTAAAAATACGAAATTTCATGGTTTTATGTTTTTTATTTTAAAATAATATTAGTAATGTTTACCATTGCCAATATAGCCATTGAATAGTGATCAGGTGATTAGTTTAAATATAGGTCATTAACAATTCCAATTAACTCATACAAAGGTAGTTATGGCCTCATGCATTATAATTTATCCATATGATGCCCATTTGAAGAGCATGGAATTTAGGTGGCATCACTGGGCTTCTAACTTTACCATTCCAAAGATGGGCTTCAACACATTAAGCTTGAATGGAATCACCTACATGAGACGTGGATGTTAATAGAGATGACCACTCGAGCAATGTCATCTAAGCCACCCCAAGATTCTATCACCAATTCTAAACTCTCCATAAGGTCTTATGCTGGTGTTAAGAGGGGATATGTAACAAGACCCTCGCACCATGATTGTGTTCTTTATTTTTGTATAAAGAATATAAATTTATTTTATTGTTACATTTTTAATGGGTTCTAATGTACAAATAGTATTTTCTCTCAATATTCAATTAAGAAATCTATTTTGATGAATTAATGGATATTTGAATTTAATAAAATTTTAATAAAATTTTGTTACTAAATTACTTTTTATTAAATATAAATTATCATCTGATTTTCATGAATACAATTCTAAATTTTATTATGTTTAGAAATCTGTTTTTGTTGAAACCCATGAATATTTTATTCATGAAAATATTTATTTAAAAAGAAAGAATTAACATATTTAGAAAATTATTTATATAAAATTAATATTATTTTTGGATTTAGGAAGTTGAAATTATCTAACTGTGATTTTTTCATAATTTTATGAGACAGTCAATTTTTTGTATACAAATTAAATACCATTAAATATATAATGTGTTTTATGATATCATAATGACCCAATATTGATTTAATAAAATACTCTAACTGGTATTTTCAGACAATATATGTTTTAACATTAAAATAATGCTATTTTAGGTTTGTTTGATTTATTTTTCAAAGCCTTAATGGACCCTACATGACTTATAAATCATTTTAACTTTCTGAAATGATTTATTTGAGAGTGAGATAACCTCCACACAAGCGAGAAAAATATTTTAAGGATTTTTTCCATTGGACTTATAAAATAATTCCTTCTACTCAACATTGGAAAAAACTATGGGAAAAAACATGGGTTGGTTTTTGGTTTTGATTAGTTTAATGTGTGGTGTCCAAAACCTAAATAATAAATAATTCCCTCTCTTTTCCTATAAGATACCACCCAATATCCAACTTATCATCACTTATAACTATTGGTGTACTTTCCTACCCTGACCTCCTCTCTCTAAAAGCCTCCCAAGCCTCCCCAAGCTCCCATGAATCCTCTCTCATGCCCCTCCCAAGCCTTTGGGGCCACACTTCCAAGAATGGGATTTCTTCCTCTCTCAATTTTTTGTCCAAGTTTTTTTATGTTTCAATACCCATGTATTTTAATTTTAAAACGTTGGGGTATACTTATGAACCTCCTCTATACATACCTCATTATTTTTTAATTATTAGAGACTACTTTCTCTCAAATTAATGCCTCCCATGTACAAGTGTTACCATGCCAAATTTCAGTAAGGGGTTTCTCTCTCCTCATAAACATTCAAGAAATTCTTTAGTTTTATGAATCAAAATTATATTAAATATGTTGAGAAAAGTATCAATTTGAACCCCATAATTTTAATTTTATTAAGATATTATGATAATCCAATTTATCTCTAATAAACCATTCTTATTAATTCTTAGGTCATGTTGTTATGCTGCTGAAATTGCACCATGATTTTCTAAGCCAAAGTGATTGTATAGTGAATACCATACTCATTTCTCTATCAAAGGTTTTCACCTTTAAGAACATTTACCTATTGATTATATAACTTTTTTTATGAATTCTACATTCTTTTATCTTGTAATAATTAATGATGTTTAATTAATCCATTTTATATTATCCATATGGAACACTTATTCCTGAAATGAAATGATTAAGAAGGGTGTGCCCTGATAGCACTCCAATTAATTGGGTAAAGATTAGTATCCAGATACTTCAAGTGAAATGAGGTTTTAATCTTTCTAATTCAATTTTGATGAGGATTTACTCATGATCTATGTGCAATGAGCCTTAGTTGAAGCTAATATCATGTTAAATGTTGATGCCACATTTCTGTGTTATGATAATCATGCTATATCAGGAATTTATTTTCATGTTTTTCTTATGATCCATTGATATTATAATTTCTTGAAATGTACTATATTCTAAATTTTATGCCTCGTTTACTCCCTTATAGATCTTTATAGCTCACCATTTTATTATGTATGTCATCAAGTTATCCCATGCAATGCTATGTACGAAGTAATATGTGCGGTCGTGTAAAAAATGTTTTCAATTAAGATGTGTATTTCATGTTTTATTTTGTTATGTAATGTTTCTAAGACCAAAAGATACTAGACCTCTTGATCTTCAATGTTATATCAAGTTTATACTTTATTTAATAAGTTATGTTTCAGTGTGAAATAAATTTCATGTTTGTTATAGTTAGTATCAGAGGATAAGTTTAGTTATTGTTTGGATTAGGATTAGAAAACCCTAGTGAATGACTTAGAGATAAGACTAAGTATAAAAAAATATCCCTAAATTTTCATGAGTATTGAGTAATTTTTCTAACATGAAGACACATCCTTGTCAGGATATGAGAAGTTCGAGGCAGCTTTGGCACAGATGTATCTTAGGGTAATACTCAAAAACACCGCTTTAGGCTAGACTCGAATGGGGACTGCTGTATGAAAATGGGCCTTCCTTCAATATTGGTTACGACACTCCTAGGAGATATGCGTTTGTATATTCGTAAGCATATGATGAAATATTGTTAAGCGAATAAAAAATTTGTTCTATGAATATATGTTCATAAGTAGATCATGGAGAACATTGATTAAAGCCTATAAATTCGTAAGTTATAGAAATAAAAGTAATATAAATGTTATCGATTTTGTCAATGGAATCCCCGTTATGTGTTACCCCTAACATTGCTTTTATTCCAACCAATGGCCAGTAATAGGAGGACTTGGCTTAATAACCAATGCGAAGATCAATATGATGATTGTTCAAATGAGATGCCAAATCTGATGAAAGCGGAAATCACAAGCATTATCATGATAATATCTCATTAAAATCATGTTTGGAATAGAAACATAGGTCAATTGGAATGTTTAACCCCCCCCCCCCTCAAGAAAGAACAAGCTACAATTGAGAGCTTCATGAGACAAAGGCCTTCTACTTTTAATGGATCATTTGACACCTCAATTTATGAAAAATGTATCAACTACATAGAGAAGTTCTTCTCCATCCTTAAATGTTTTTAACCAAATATGGTACTTCTATCATCTTATATTATAGAGAGTGAAGCTTATCAATGGTAGAAATTAATTAAAAATATCAAGCCTGAGGTGGAGAATGATTCATTAGAATGGAAAAAAAATTGGACTATTTTTCTAGATAAATAATTTCCTCACACACTCCAAATTAAGATAAAAGGGACTTCATTGCCCTCGAGAAAGAAAAGATAAAAAATCCATCAGAGTATATGATAAAAACATTAGAAGGAATTCATGGTATGCCTCCAGCTATGTCGTTACCCCCAATTTCAAGGTTGACTGCTTCATTGGTGGGCCGAAACCTAGCCTATGGAAATCCCTAGCTATCTGTTACTTCGAGAGCTGTGGTAAAATTGTCCGATGTTTCCTCAAAGTATAAAATGATATAGGCTAATCTCAAGGGTATCATGGGGATAAGAAATTTAAGGTTAAATTCATTTATGTCATTCTAATGGATAAATCCAATGGTACTAATAAATTTCTGCACCCCACTTTCTAATGGGGTGGAAAGAAGAACCCCATAAATTTCCAAAAGGGGAAGAGGAAATGCTTTAGGTGTAGAAGAGAACGACACCTGGCCATTACCTTTAGAAATGAAAAACATGTGACTGCAAAAAAGGAGATGATTTATTTATTAGACCTTCAACACATTGTTCACTTCTTCAACTACAATGCACCAATGAAAATTGCAAACAAGTTCCATAAGAAAAGGTTTTTCGAAAGAAACCAACAACATCTAAGGTAGAAAGTGTTATATTTCTCATTCACTACCGTCGAACTGATCCCCAACAATGAATTGGTGACAGGTATAATAGTTTTTCATTCATGCATATATAATGTAATTTGTTATTAGCAATTCATTCTTTAATAACATGAATGTTTAGTAGAAAAATCCAAACACCACCACAAATCATGAAAGTTAAGATGTCAATGAGAATAGAAAATGGGGCAATCATTGCACCCCATGAATATAACTCCTCCCCTGTCATTATTTGTGGATTGAACCACCCGACGAACCTCTACATACTCCCTCTAGTGTGATTTGATTAAATTCTAGACATGGATTGGATTTCCTTATATATATCCAACATAAATTTCCATGAGAGGGAAATCACTCTTCATGTGGAGAATCGACTCCTAACTTTTTACAAGTGAAAAGATGTGGATGAATCTTATTTAGAACCATCATCTCAAGCATGGATATTACTACCTGATGATCATACATAACTTTCTCAAATGATTGAGCCTAAGGAAGAAACTATCCGTGAAGACATGCCTATTGTGAGGGAATTCATGGAAGTGTTTCCCATGGAAATTCTTTACCTTCCACCTAGAAGAGATGTTGAATTGTCAATTGATCTTATACCTAGGGCGTTTCCAATATCCAATACTATATATTGAATGGTTGATGTGGAGCTTGAGGAACATATGAAACAACTACAGGAAAATATGGATAAAGGTTTATACTCCCAAGTTCTTCATCATGGGGTGCAACAGTACTCTTAGTCAAGAAGAAGGATGTGTCAATTCAACATTTCATTGATTATCGTGAGCTCAGCAAAAGAATGATAAAGAACAAGTATCCTTTGCCAAAAATTTATGACTTGTTCGATCAGCTACGTGGAGCATAATAATTCTCTATGGTGGAATTATGGTCAGTATATTACCATGTAATGGTGATGGAGGAGGATATCCCCAAGACTACTTTTCATATAAGGAACGGGCACAATGAATTCATAGTAGTTCCTTTCAGACTCACTAATGCTCCATAAATCTTTATGGACTTGATGAATAGTGTCTTTATAGTTTTCCTTGAAAATATTTTGGTAGTCTTTATCGATGATATTATAATATAATCTAAAACCAAGGAGGAGCATGAGGAGAATCTAAGCACTATACTAGTGACCTTGCGAAAGGATAAGCTCTATAAAAAGTACAGAAATTGTGAGTTCTAGTTTAAGAATGTCGCATTCTTTGTTTATATAATCACAAGTAATGTTATATCATTAGAACCCTCTATGACAGCTGAAATTAATGAATTACCAAGGCCATTATCTGTGATGGATATCCATTTCTTCCTAGGGCTGGCTGGATATTATAGATGATTTTTTTTAAAAAATCACATGATTGTCAAACCCTCTTACCAAGCTATCTCTGAAGGGATTCATGTTTTCTTATAGTGATGAATGTAAAGTGAGCTTCAAGGAGTTGCAAAAGAGGCTTATCACTGTTCTCATTCAAACATTACCCACAAGTGGTGAACTTTTGGTGATATTTAGGGATGCATTGACAAATGGATTGGGTTTTTTGTTGATGAAAAATGATAGATTCATTGTTGATTCTTCAAGGAAATTGAAATTTAATGAGAAAAACTATCCAACATATGATCTGGAGTTAGATTCAATAATCTTCAATTTAAAAAAAATTCAATGATACCACGTTGGGGAGAAGTGTGAAATATCTACGGATCACAAAAGCCTCAAGTATATATTCCTAGAGAATGAGTTGAATATGCGCCATCAAAGACAGTTAGATATGATTAATGAATATAACTTCTCAATCCATTACCACAATAGGAAAGTGAACTAGGTTTTCAATGCTCTATGTAGAATATTCCCAGTGTTTCTATCATTTATGAGAATTTAATGAGATCCAATATTCTTGTATTTGATGAAGATCGAAATTGGAATCATAAATAAGGAAACATCATCAATCCTTTCACAAATGATTACGCAGCCGTCCCTTAGGGAAAGGTTAAAGTATGCGCAAAAGGATGATGTGGGATTTTAGAAGAAAGTAAAAAACTATCATAAAAGGTAAATCCTTTTAGTTCAATGTTAATAAAGAATTAATTGAGGTATTTTGTTTAATACTACATGTTCCATACAATCTATAGTTATTTAATAAACTTTTTGATGATTAAAAAAGTTCGAATATCTCCATTCAGCCAGGAAAAATTGAAGATGTATTGAGATCTCTGAGAGCATTTTTGGTTGGGATAACATGAAGAAGGATATCACTTGGTATACATCAATGTTCCTGGTATGTAATCATGTAAAGGCTGAGAGGCAGAATTATAAGGGGATAATGCAACCATTACCCATACCAGCAAGGACATAGGATAACATCACCATGGTCTTCATCGCCAGACTTATAAAGAAATACAAAGTAAATAATGATATCCTAGTTGTTTTGGATCGTCTTACAAAGGCTGAATACATCATTTCAATTCAAGAGGATTTCATATTGGATCAACCGGCATAGATATATATCATAGCAATTGTAAGGCTGTATGGAGTACCATTATCTATTGTATGTAGTCAAGATCCAAAGTTCACCTCTATTTTTTGAAGGATTCTTCAACGTGATCTGAATACTGAGTTGAAATTCATTATGTCTTATCATCCTCAAACTGATGTCCAATCTGAGTAGGCTATCCAAACACTTTTGGAAATGTTTAGAGCATTAATAATGGACTTCAAAGGAGGATGGGATCAACATATTTCTCTAGATGAGTTCTATTATAATAATAGTTTCCACTCAAGAATCCAAATGGCTCCTTAGGATTCCATTTATGGGAAGAGGTGTAGAACACCATTATGTTGGGATGAAGATGGGAAGTGAAAACTCCTATGTCTAGAAATGATTGATGAAATTTTCAAGGAAGGTAAGACTGTCTAGCAGAACATTATAGCTTCTCAAAGTCCACAAAAGAGATATTTTGAAAATGGTCGACGAGACCTATAGTTGGATGTTATTGTCATGGTATACCTCAACTTATCACTATGTAAGAGATTTAAAATATTTTAGATTAAAGGAAATATTAGTCCAAGGTACATCGGCCCTTTTGAGATCCTTGATCGTATTGGAGCAGTAGCCTATCGACTAGCGCTCCCAATGAACCTATCTCAAGTAAATGATGTATTCTATGTACCACTTTTAAGGAATTACATACATGAACCACAACATGTGCTCAATCCATATGTGGTACCAATTGTGAATGACCTCTCTTATGAAGAGAAGCCAGTGACGATCTTATATCATAGGGAAAATGTTCTAAAAAATATGATAATGCCCCTCGTCAAGGTGTAGTGGAGAATCATGATGTATGAAGAGGAAATGTGGGAATCAGAGCAAGTGATGAAGTAGAGTTACCCTCAACTATTTTAGTGTCGGAAAAAGAAATTCGATGGTGGAAATTTCTTAAGGGGGGAAGATTGTGATGACCCAGACTTTAATTAATGTAAATTTCTCTTCATCTAATTAAATGTCTTATTATGTAAAATGGTTATGTAAAACATATGAACTTCCTAGGTTTTATGTTTTCATATTTTTAAATACCAGAAAGAATTGTTATCATTTCTAATATTGTCTTTGAAAAGTGATAATTTGATTAGTATAAATATATGGCTTTAAAAAACCCAATTTTCTCAAACAAAGGATTTGATTGCCTCATCCAGTAGAATTGCACAATTTGAAGCCCATTTGTCAGATCTTGAAATGGAGATGGTGTCACTAGGATTCACTATTGACCAATTCCATTCCACGTATCAACATGTTATGCTGGAATGGAATTTCCTATGGGAGAAGTGGAAGTTAATATATATTATCTCCCAAACGATGTTATCAGAGCTACCCCAAATGTCTATCAACATTTCACACCTAACCATTAGGTATGATGAGGGTGTCATAAGGGAATATGTAACAATACACTATCACCATGATTGTGTACTCTATTTTTTAATAAATAATATACATTTATTTTATCGTTACATTATAAATGGTTATTGAAGCACAAAAGTATTTTAGTCAATATTCAATTGAGAAATATATTTTTATGAATTAATGGATCTTTAAATTAAATAATATGTTCATAACATATTATTACTAAATTAATTTTTATTAAATATAAATTATTTTTTAATATTTATGAATAAAATATTAATTTTTTTATGTTTTGAAAGTCGTTTTTGTCAAAACCCCCAAATTTTTTATAAATGTCAGTTATTATTTAAAAAACTTCACATATTTCAAAAATTATTTAGATAAAATTATTATTATTTTGGAATTTAAGACATGTTATTTATCTAATGGTTAATTTTTCACAATTTTCTGAGACAGTCGATTTTTTTGGTAAAAATTAAATACCATTAAATATATAATGTGTTTTATGACATCACAATAACCTAATAGTGATGTAATAAATTAAAATAAATGGGTTTTATAGAATACATATGTTTATATATAAATATTTTGATTTTACGTTTTTTATATATTTCACAAAGCAATAGTAGACCCTCTAATACTTATAAAAATTTTAACTCTTTAAAATGATTTCCTTGAGAGTGTGACTCACCTCCACATAATAATTCCTAATATTTTAAGATGTTAAGTCATTGGAAATATAATATAATATCTTCCACACCCCTTTGGAAAATATCATTGGAAATAAACATGGTTTGTTTTGTGGTATTGATTAGTTTAATGTGTGGTGTCCAAAACCTAAATAATAATGAATTCCCTATATTTTCCAATATAAACCCACCAACTCTCCCACTTATCATCACTAAAAACCCTTGTATCACGTCCATACCATGATTTACTCTCTCTATAATCCTCACAAGGTTCCCCATTCTCCCAGGAATACTCTCTCAATCCCCTCAAAATCTTTTTGGATCACACTTCCAAGAAAGAGATTTCTTTCTCTCTCAGTTTTTTTGTCAAAGATTCTTTATGCTTCTATACCACTGTATTTTCAATTAAAAATATTATGGTATGATTTATCACCACCCCTATACATACATACATAGGTTTTAATTCTTATATAACCCTTTCTCACTCATTAATGCATCCAAAGAACACCATTTACCATCCCGAAATTCCATAAGGGGTTTCTCTCTCCTCATTTAAATTCAAGAAATTTTTTTGTTTATGAATATAAATTCCATTAAATATGTTGGAACATGTATCTTCATTACCGCATTACTGTCCATTTCCTGTAAAAATGATGAGACCACCCTTTCACTCTCGTAAACTATTTTTATGAATTCTTATGTTAGGTCGTTATGCTGCCAAAATAGCACTGCAATTTTCTAAGCTAAGGTTATTGTGAAGTGAATACCATGACAATTTCTCTATCAAGGGAATTCAACTTTATTCACATTTACTTATTGATTATAGAGTTTCATTAATGAATTCCACATTATTTTATCATGGAATAAATCATGATGTTTAATGAATCCATGTAATATGTTCCATGTGGCACCCTTATGCATAAAATGAAATGCATAAGAAGGGTGTTCCCTAATTGCGCTCTAACGCATTGTGTAAAGACTATTGTCATGATACTTCAAGTGAAATGAGGGTTTACTCATACTAATTCAAGTTTAATGAGGGTTTAATCATGCTCCATATGCAATGATACATTCCTCATTCTAATATTATGTTAAATGTTCATGTCATAATTCTAGGTTATGATAATCATGATATATCATGACTTTATTATCATTTTCTCTTATTCTCCTTCGAAGTACCTATTGCCTAAAATTTAATGTATTCATCATGTTATTCGTTGTTTACACTCTTAAGAGGCCTTATAGCTCACCCATATTTTATACATGTCCTCATTTAATTCCATGAAATTTTAAGTATGAAGGAATATGTGTAGTCAGGTAAAATAATTATTCAATAAAGACGCGTGTTTCATGTTTTAAGTTGTTTTTTAATGTTATTAATTCCCAAATACACTAGAAATCTCGATCTTTTATGTTGTATGAAGTGAATATATTTTGTAATAAGTAATGTTTAAGTTTGAAATAATGTGAAGGGTTGTTATAAAAACTTTATATTATGTATTCTCACTTTTAGTATCATTCTTACTAGATTCCATTTTTATGTTGAAATGGGGTTAGTGGATTGTGTTGAAAATTTTCTATCATCTATTTTTATAGAAATAAAATTATTAAGAGGGTTAGTGGTTTTTTCATATTAATGAATGAAAATTGGTTTAATTGTTTTATTTTAATCCTTAATAGTTGAAAGGATACCTAAAACATTGATTTTCATCACTCTCATTTGAATTTCAATTCAAGCCCTTCTTCCAAAACTACCACACTATGTGGAAGGAGTGGTAAATATCAGGTTATCGACACTTGTTAGAGTCCAAATGTCATGTATTATTAATTTAGTATTATGTAATAGGATTATGAATACATGATCCAAAAATATCATCAAGTAATTCAAATCATGTGTGGAATTTTTCAAAGGATAATTATGAGTCACCTAAACATGAAATACAAATAGAATAGCGATAATGAGAACAATGGAATGAACCAGAAGAAGAATGAGTTTGGCAGTGAGCCAGGTGAAAACCCCATTGGATGAGGACATTATCAAGACAATAATAAGTAGTGTGTGATTGTGGTGTAGTATCAGGTATTTCATTAGAGGTGAGATGAGTCAAAGAATGTATGAGAAAGATAAAGACACAGATTAATGAGAATATGTGATATTGACAGAAGATTTGAATTTTAAAATAAATTATATAATTAAATATTAATTTATTTACATCATGTAATAAAAAAATATAATAATAAAATATTCCCAAATGGAATTTCATAAAATTTGTAAAATATTATATCTCAAAATACTTTAAGGCGTCTCAGATTTTTAAAAAATGATTTATAATTGAAAATAATACCACATTCACATCTTATAAAATTAATCAATGTGATTTTAAAAACTAATATTCATATAATTTAATGATTCACTCCGTATAAATTTGATGAATTCAAATTTAAAACATTTTTCTATAAGTCGTATTTAAAATACCACTCAATTTTTCATGAAACAAAAATCAAAAAATTAGTTTCTGGGAAACACATATCAGTTTACCTTCAAATAAAATATTCATTGTAAATTTCAACACATCAAATTATCAGAAAATAATGATTAAATATTTATTTTCATTTTCAATTCATCATAAATATATTTCAAAAATAAATTACAAGTACTCCTTATGAAACATCAATAGATTAATTGAAAATTTTAAACTAAATAATTTAAATAAATAACATCCCAATTGTTTCTAAATTAAGAATCTAGTTAATATTTTATAAATTATCTAGAACCTCAAATAATGACAGATTTTGTCACATAAAAATTAGAAAGATCAAAAATATGTACAACATTGTACTTAAATAAAACTTGGCCTCATTTCAGAATAACTGTTAATAAACGTGAGCATGAGGGTGAGGGTGAACCAACAGTGTCTTGAGGTGAGGGAGATTTGGTGGAGAATCAAGGAGGTAGATCGAGGAAAAATCACTGACATGTATCGTTCAAATCATTTTTGAAAATAAAAAATAATAAAAGAAGACCAAAAAATGTTTACATAATGATTGAGATTGAACAATTGATCAGAAGTCACACATCATGGTTTTCAAACGTTCTAGTCATCCATGGGGATTCAGGGAGAGAGAAGTTTATGTTTTAGTTCTTTGTGAGCATGAATAGTGTTTAAATTTGTGTTAGTATAGAAAAGAGATTAGATACCATAATATGGGGTGAATCGGGGTGTAAAAATTGTTTTTTGATATTCATCCTTCCTCATTTGATCTTGAACACATTATTATAAGGATCACATGGTTATCTCTTTAAAATTTAGGTTGATATTATTCATCCCAACATTATCACATAACGATGAATAGATTGTAAAGTATGAATGAAAGCACAAGGACACAAATATTTTACTTGGTGCTCCCTAGTTGGCCTAAATCCAAGGATAATAAAATTTTAATGTGCCGATGTACCATTTCAACTAAGCCTCACTGGAAAAATAAGGTTTAGGATCGATCATTTCAATTCCCTTGCTCATTTCCTTTACAATGGTTAGGAATAGATCACTGATTATTAAGGGTAACCCTCTCATTGTTTCTATTGATGGCTCAATTATGGGGGGTAGGATCACCCTCACCTTCTTCCATTTATTAGTACTTTTTAAATGATTCAAATATTGTTTATGGACATATATGTCCCAAAATTAGAAATAATGAATACATTCCAAGTTGTAGATAGATTCACTATTGATGTTCTACCTTCATCCATTGGATGAAAATAACATTACCATATTTCACAAGGAGATCCTTATAAACCATTTCATGATACTCACTACCCTTCTAAATCTCACATCTTTTGTGAATATCAAATTTCCTTCATGAAGAAACCACCTTTTATGATGCTTAATTAGCCTCTGTAAATCACACAACTTTCACGAATCTCTCATAGACGTCACGAAGCTCACAAATTTCAGTCAGCCTTCATAGTCTTTATAAACTTCATCAACATCATGATGCTTAAAAATTTCCTTCGACATTCATAGTAATCATTATGTTTCATTCTTTGAAAAAAATCATAAGAAGAGACATTGTGAATAAAGAGCCCTTAGATTTTTATTAGGTCTTTCTCATATTTTTTTGATGTGGTAGAGGACTATTTATAGTACTTTTTTATTATTTGAGAATCGACCATATTCATCATCACCTTTCCACAAAGCCCTCTAATTTAATTCACAAATCTTCTTATTTTAACAAATTTCCAAGGACATTTCACGTTCGGAGGCTTCTCATAGTGGTGGAGAATTACCTCAACCCTTCATGAATTCATGAGGCTCCACTTATTATAATCGTGAAGAGTTATAATCAACCATACATGAATTTTTTATAATCCAATCCTTCTTGAAACCCAGACTCTATTACATCAAGTGCCTTTGCAAATCTCATTACCTTCGCAAAACACTGATCTTCACAAAAATCGTGAATTTTTTGTATTTTTTGAGGTATTCATTGAAGTCAATCTTTCCCAATAATTGATCCATCCTCCAAATTTTGTTCCCTAAAAATTTGGCAAACAATAGAACCTACTTTTTCAACAAACACAATCAATCCAAAAACCCCTCATTGTTACCCTGAGTGATTTTTTCCAACTGATTGGATCATTTTTTTGGGTTATATTTGAATAATCATTACTATTTTATCATTGATTTAAAAAAATTGATAAAGGAACATATTTATCAGTGTTAAGATAGAATGTTTTAATAAAGGAAAAACATTATTAGTGATACCTCATAGCGCTGATATATATGGAAAATTATCAGTGTTTTATTTTTAGCAGTTGAAATCCAATATTTAACAGTTCTCTTTTGAACGTACTGTTGAAAACAATAAAAATAAATTAAAAAATTTAAAATCAATATATATATTAAAAATGAAAAAATAATTATAAAGGTAAAAATCAATTAACAAAATTAAGGAATATGTAATCATTAGTTCAAAAATGTTATAAATGGGTGAATTTTAATAACTAAAAATTAATAATGTTCAAGAATAATAAAAAATGAATGTGATTTAATAATTTTAAAAATTATTAAAAAATTATAAATGAATATATATTTTAATTAAGTATGTATAAATAAATATTAAAAATATATAAATTAGAAGACTCTTAATATAATACACATTAAAAATAAATAAAATTAAAAAAAATAACTAAAATTATTATTGAATAAACAATTTCAAATAATATTAAATGAATTAATGTTAAAAATAATAAAATTAAATAACTAAAAAATTAGTATAATGAAAAAATAATTCAAAACTGATCATGTGAAATTTATTATATAGATTTTTAAAACGAAAAAATGAATATATATTAGAATGAAAATGAATACATGATAATTATAAAAATTAAAACCATATTAAAAATATTAAATATTAATGAATAAACATTTATAAATAAATTTTTAAAAAATGGATAAAATTCAAAACATATTAAACAATAAATATTCTAAAATGAATAAATTACAACAATAATAAAAAAATTATGATTATTGATGAATAAATAATATTAAAAATGAATATATTTGAAAAAATATAAGGAAGTATTAAATAGTATATGTTGAATAAAAATATAAAAAATGAATGAAATTTACTGATTAGAAACTTAATATATTTTAAATATTTTATGTTACATATTATAATTCTAAATTAAATATTGAAAATTAAAAGAATTATAAAAATATTATTTCTGAGTGTCATATATAAAAATGCATTAATTATGTATATGTATGTGCGAAATTAATGGAAAATAATTGGTATATTAAAATTTTAAAAAATGAAATTTAATTAAACATTCATTATTTGATACAATTTGCCAATAATTTGAAATAATATTATTTTTTAATTATAAAAAATTTTATACTAAAAATATGACTTATATAATGTAAATATACATAATTTGAATTATATAAATCATATTGATCGAAATATTATATATATGATTACATATATATATATATTTCTATATTTTTATATTAAAAATAATAAATACATTAATGAATAATTATGTATAAAAAATTAAAAAATGATTAAATTAGAAAATAATAAAATAATAAATATTTAAAATATATATATTATAATAAATCTAAAAAACAAAACATTGTTAAATAATAAATAAAATTAAATGAATAATTATATAAAATGAGTGAAATTTAAGTAAAAATGAATTGACATAAAAAATATTACAAATTGAAAATGTGATTAATTATATAGAATTTTTAAAAGATAAAAATGAATATATGTTTAAATAAAAATGATTATATATTAATTATGTATCTAAATACCATATTAAAAAAATTTAATGTTAATGAATAAATTTAAATATAAATTAAAAATTAATAAAAATAAAACAATATTAAAAATTATTAATGTATAAATGAATAAATTATAATAATATTAAAAAAAAATTAATGAAAAAAAAATTCAAAGAAATGAATAAAATTTATTTATATATAAATATATATACTAATTATAAATTGTAATGAATATTAATTTTAAATATAAATATAAAAACTGATAAAAAATGTTATAATCAAAAAAATATTATATGTTATATTATATGTTATATATTAATAAATTAAAAAATAATATTATAATATTATAAATTTAAAATATTTTTGTATGTTTGTCTCTACAAAATTTAATTAATTTTGTAAATGTATACATTTGTATTTTTTATGACATATTAAGTAAAAAATCTTTTTCAAATTTTTTTAATTAATAATTACATTAATATTTCTTGATATATACGTTAAATTGGAAAAATAAATGACATTGATAAAACAAAATTTCTTATTTTATAAATATTTATTTCTTAAAATTAAATATTTTTTATTAAACTGATAATGCATTTTTACTAAAGATATGACATATAAATTTATATGATTTGTATTATGAATTTCTCATTATATAAAAAATATTTTAGAACAATTTATATATATGTGTGTGTGTGTGCGTTTTTTATTTTTTAGGGATTTTTTTCTAAATATCAAATTTTTAAAAAGAAATGTATATTTAGTCATATATTAATAATATTTAATAAGATATGTCATATTTTTATGAATATAAATATATTTATATTATTTTATATTATTTTTAATGACATAATGTTTTAATGGATTATAATGTTTATCCGCACCTTTTGGCACTAAAATATATCATTTATCAGTGCTAAATAAGAGCGCTGATAAAGGTCACCTTACAATTATTAGTGATTTTATCTAATGATTATAAAGTCTACTGCTAGTTATTCTAGGTTTTATAGTAGTGATTTTTTTGTTTTTTAAATGATTCCACATATACTACTCTTCTGGTCTCATCATTTACTTTAATTATTTCATATTCATTTGTGAAAACCCATCTGATGATCATGCCCATGCATATAATCAAATTGGTTAAAGGATGCAAATCCTTTTTTACATTAATGATGTTCCTTTTAGGCATTTTTTCAACATGTAATTACTGAATGTCTATTGCTTATGTTATTAATTCAATAAGGATTTTGAATTTAAATGTATAAATAGTTTTTTGGGGAATTTTTGTTTACTAATTTGTTATTTTTCCCATTTCTAGAATGTGGAAAACAATAAAAAGTGCTTTTATCTAAACTACAATTAAAATTTATTAGATCTAAATGAGAACTATAAATCTATGAACCCTTAAAAGGGGGTTCCCTTTTATTTTCCCAAAAAGAAGCACTAATAATTATCAATTTTATCAATTATTAAAAAAAATAATGTTAAAAGAACAGTTTAATCAGTGCTGAAAAAAGGCAAAAAATAGTTTTTTTCATAGGTCGACCCCCCAAACATTTATAGGCCCCCCTATAATCATTTCAAGCATCCCCCCCCCCATCACTACTAATTTAATTGTTCTCAAAGCCTCCGTTCCAATTTAACTACATTAAGACATCATACATGCACCCCTACAACCACTGAGTTTCAAACCTAAGACCCCCCAACACATATGCTCCTTTCCTACACCTCCATATTGTTTTTCTATATTTTATGATATATCTATATATTTATATATATTATTTTAAATTGATTTATCTATAGATATATATATATATTGGTATAATTATTTTTAAATACATATTAATAATATGTTTTGTGTGTCTAAGCCTTTATAAATACATACATACATACATACATACATATATATAATATGTTTTTGTACCTATAAATATAATTATACATATTTATATTTATATTCATGTATTATAAATTAAAATTTATATACATATATTTTTTAATATTGATAATATATATCAGTTAGTTAATACACCCACACAATATATATATATATACACACACATTATATATATAATTCACATATATATAAAAATTCATACATTTTTTTAATTAAAATGGATATTATGATTATTTAGATATGGTTTATAGATGAACAAGGATACTTTATATGTAAATATGTTTTAAATATTTACTCATAAAATTAAATTTTGTTGTGTTAATGTATAAATATATGTCTAACTGTATATATATTTAATAATAAGAAAACTAAATTGTGAAAAATTAAAAACTTTTAAACCCATAATATCTATACAAATGTAATCCTTGGTAGTAAATTCAATCACCACAAAAAAAAAGAAAATAATACCCCATTAACTGATGCTGAAATTCAATCATATGTTAAAAAAATTTGATACCCCAATTTAAAGATATTGTTATTGTACTTTGGGGCCATTTGGAAATGAAAAATATTATTGGAGGTTCTATTGGGTCACTAGGGCATATAAATATTCACATGATTCAATTTGATATGATGTAGAGCCTAAACAGACAAATGGGTCAAAATTTATGTCTTTTTGAAATTCAAGTCATGTTTTCAACATATCATTGACTGTTTATTAATTTATTAAATTTTCCCTCGTCCAATTGTTTCTAAATGACTCTTAATCGACAATAATTAGAAAATTATCCATTAATAATATTTGGAAATTATTTTATAATAAATTTTCACTAAATTTATTATATATTAAATGTAAATGTGTATTTAGACTTATCTAAACCATATTTAAAAAAATTTATTATATTTATATCAATATATTAATATATTATTTTTTATGGTATATAACATTTTTATGTTAATTATACACTATATTAGTGATAAATATTGTTTTAGCAATGATAAAAGACATATTATTACCAATGTTATTAAAAGAATTGATAAAGGGTATGCTTTATTTGCAATAAATAACTACTAAAAGTATGTTTTTTTATCTATGCTAAAAAACAATGATAAAAGGGTACATTTATCAACTCTTTTTCTATATTGATAAAAGTACCCTCTTTATTAGTGTTTTTTTACATAGATAAAAGGTGGAGCTCAAAAAATCTGAATATGTGGTAGTGATATTGTCATGATTTTTATTCGTTTTTTCAAGAGTCTTCATGTATAAGTTATTATATTCTATTTTTTAGAATTTTGAAAGCTTTATTTGTTGTATATTTCAATATCTTTGAGTTATGTTCACTGTTGTAATCATTTATGTTTTCTTGATGCTTGGAATGGTATGTGAACATGTTGTTTTCTTTTAATTTGTATGAATATTATAAAAATTGAAAGAAACTCTTATTCAATTTTGGATGTCTTGAACCAAAATACCTATGAATTTCATGACTGCTATGTTGGGACCGCCTCAACCTAGTGGTTCTCCCTACCATATATTGAGGAGTCATGACGTAGCCGAGGGGACGAATCATGATATGAAATAAGTTTTCACACAATGATTATAAGTTTTCATGATGTTGGGGGGGGGGTATGTGGGTTTTTTAAATGTAGGGGTTTTGAGAAGTCATTTTAGGTTCAGGAGTGTCAACTTATGATGATCATTATGTATTGAGTTTCCAGAAAACATAAATATACTTATTTATGGTCCGCCCATGGTGAAAGGCACCATGTTATGTGGGTGATACCTTTGTGCGTTTTTAATGGAGGAAGAAGGACTTATTATAACCCCATGGCATCATTGTGAGGGATATGAAAGTGGATGGTTTCTTTAAGTGGAGTTAAATGACTGGTTGTGATGGAGGTGGGCATGTAGTGATGAGGGGTGTTCAAGACCATAACCATAAGGTTCTTTCCATGTAGTCTTGATAGGGATGATTTTTATTTGGCATGGGTGTAGGGCAGCACTTTGTGACCCAATATGCCACACTTAATATCTGTATGTGTAGATAGTCCTGACATCACTACCTAAATCCTAATTGACCACTTTCATATGAGTATAAGCCCCACGTTAATGACTATAATGAGAGGCAATGAATTTATGGCATTCCCAAACAGAGTGTTTGTTATTACCCAGACATCTTAGTCATCCACATTAGTTAACTCATCCACTTAAAGTGTAGACATTCTAGTATATTTCAACTAGGAATTGGGAAGAATCCATTGTGGTAATCTGTTCCACTGTTTAAGATGTAGATTCTTTTGTAATTAGAACAAAACGTTCTCCATCCGTTATTGTATGATATATAAATACCTAAGCATGTGAGTTGGGTATAATCTATTGTACTATATAAGTTGTAATTATTATTAACTTTTAAGTAATATTATTAAAATTGGTATTTATCAGTTAAAAATTATAATTATCAAATTATTTTTTACCATTAAGTATAATTATTTAATAACAATATTTTTCTAATCATTATCAATTATTTTTAAATAGTTACTACTTTTTAATTAATTGTTTAATAATTAAAAAACTTGTAATTTCTTATTATTAATAATTATTTTCATATAATTTATAATATTTCTTTATTATTATTATTATTTTAATATAATTAATTAGTTTTTATTATTATTAACTAGGAATTAATTATTATTGATTTATAAGTAAAACAGATGAATTATTAATTAATTATTCATTAAGAATGTATTAATTAGTTTCTAATTTTTAATAATATGTTATTTTTCATATTATATATTAATAAAAGTCTATGATAAGATGAAACTGGAGACCCCAATAAAAATCTAGATGATTTTCCAAACACCCTCCCTTATAAAAGGGAGTCATGGTTGTCATTTCTAATTGTTGCTTTTTCTAACAGGTAAGGGGAAACATCATCTTTTTAATTAAAAAAATGAACCCCTTTATTGAATAGACTTGAGTGGAAGTCATAAAAATGACATGAATGCCCAATGGTACAGTGACCTATATCATGATGGCCCTCATACAGAATAACATAAAACAAAAATGAAATGAAATATGATAACAGTTAAATTCTATTAAAAAAATATCAATATATATACACAATCCAAAATAGAAACTATATGTATATATATATATTTAAATATATGTTCAAAAACTAAAAATTTAATTTAATTTTTTTTATTATATATTTTAGTAGAAGGAATTGGATCTATTAAAATCATCAGCGATCTTTTTTTGAAATACTTTTATTCTCACAATGATTTTCATCGAACAAAAATATTCATGGGGATTTAAAATGTTTATAGAAAATTTTTATATTTTTTTAAACTGTTTATCAATTTCAATATTTTTTATTCATTATAAATTCTCTTAAAAGACACATATTTTGATCATTATATTAATTCACTAATATTGGAAAATAATAACCACACATTTCCATAATGAATATACGTTTATTTCTTAGTAATATTAACTCATAATACTCCAAATAAATAACATTATTATTATATAATGATTCTATCTCTTGGTCCCATAATTAATCAATAATAATCAAATAAACCAAAACCATTCATTTCATTATAATTTATAATTAGGCTCACGTATCAAATCATTCAACATATTTCATTACTCATTTTTATATGATCAAGTATAAAAATAAAATTTAATTTATTCATAAATCACTATAAAATTAGTCATCCATGTCTTATTGAAATTATATTACCCACTGATTTTTTCATCAAATTTCATATTTCTTCCATAACCTTGGCCAGCCATTATAGTAACTTGTTTAAATTTTCTCAAATTCACTAAAATAGGTTTTCACTAAAATAAATAAATATGAAAATTAAAAAAAATAAAATAATCATTGAAGTATATAAAACTATGCCAAAAGTCCATTTAGAATCGGTATAAAATAATGTAAAAAGATTCATTCTTGTTTTCTAAAATCATCTTGCATCGCTAATCATTTCACAAAAATTTTAATTAAGATGCCTTGTGGAGTAATTAGTAGTGGTTTCTACCACTACGTCTAGTTCTTCATGTGATGACTAAATAGATTCCAAAATACTTATATACAAGCAAATAAATTATTTTTTGTACCTATATTTTTGTAAAATCATATAATCATAATTTGTAAATACATACATAAAAAATTATAATTACATATTATCTTATATAGGTGTAGTTATACATAAATTTATAAATATATTAAAATACTTACAATAATATAATAAAAATATAGAATTATAAAAAAATATACATCAATTTAAATACATATATACTTATTAAAATCCTAGAGGTTACAATCAAATGAAACAACTCACACACTACTGGGTGAGGTTGACCCACTCCATGGGTGGCTGAATATACAATTCAATTTAAATATTTAAACATATGTACACACAAAAACACACATAAATATATTTTTATATATATAAAATTACATAATATATATAAAATATATATGTGTATGTAGATATACATAATTGATTTTAATATCCATAAATATAAACAAATTTACATTAATATATATGAATAAAAATTTTGCATGCACATATATACATTAATATAATTATATATAAATATATATATATATAATAAAATATTTATATAAATACATATAAATATACAAACATGTACATAATATATATATGTGTGTGTGTGTGTGTGCGAAATGGTGGCCAGAAACCCCTATATTTTTTCTTGAAAGCCGGTCAAATGTCAACTTCTAATGATGCTCAGATACATATGATTATTAATAGGAAGGAAAGGAAACATACCCTTTGTTGCTTGCAGAGTGTAGTAAAAAACATTTCATCTATTAATAGGGTTTATCTACTACATTAAATACTATTGTTATGGATCTGGACTACACTAGAAATGTGTATGGTCACACGGTACTTTCTGAAGAGATAGTTAAATTGTCCCGATATGGAGGATTTAGTCATGTCGCCCAGATGACTCAAGTAATGGGCAAGGAAGTGGAAGGTTCAATCTAGTACAGAAAAGTACTATATGTAGGTTCTGGGTGTAGTGGATGTGTGTGATGGTTCATTCAAAACACGTCACGACCCATCCTCAGGGCCCATGTCGTGACTACCCCAAACCCGCCTTCCATAGGCATGGGGCTGGAAACTAGCACCAAAGGCATAAATCCCAATAAACTGGGAAGGAATTGCCCTTATAATAGTAAACAAACACAATAGAGTATGTAACTGAATAAAGCACTAAGTAATACAGAATACAAAAAAGTATGTGCTGAAAGGAAAGGGTCCGGAAATACAAGACCAACAGTAAAGTTCAATAATATAGAAAAACTAGTACCACTGCAGTAAAGTAAAACAGAAACCACTAAGTCATCCTCTGAGAATCTCACCTGAAGGGTGGGTACAGATGGCCTCCTCAACAGCTCGGGTCCAGCCGTCCGCTCTGTGTACGTCTCGCCGAGTGGTCCACCTACGGGTACTGTCCAGCTCCAGCAGCCTCCACCTCGATCAGTGTTTTCCGTCGTCTGCATCCAACATAACGTAGTGCGGGCATAACCCGTGCATGGGTGAGTATACGATACTCAATAGGGACCCCAATACCCCCAAAGATCTCCTAGAATCCACGAAGGATAAACCATATTATAAATATACAATCACGAAGTACCAACTAACTATACTTAGGTATATTCCCATACATATAACTAAGTTATCAATTAAAATTCGGCTCCAACTCTCGGGCCCAATCCAAACCCAGTCCTAACAGGCAAGCAATTCAGTCATATAGGTGATAATGATTGAAAGTCAAGACTCAGCTCACACTGCTATATATCTTTTGTAAAGTGATAGAGATGATCAAATGTAGTCACTGATTAATCTAAGCTATCGGACCCACGTAGGATACTAGACCATCTAAGCTCTCGGACACACATAGAATACTAGACCAGCTACTCTGTAGGACCCACATATAATACTAGAACAAAAGTCAAATTGTCGGACCCACTTAGGATAAAAGTGCAGTAGTCATCTCTGTAGAACCCAAGAGGATTCCAGTATAGTTTTTATCATCGTCAAACCCATGGAGGATTCCAGCACGGTTGTCTTCGTCGTCGAACCCATTGAGGATTCCAGTACGGTAGTTTTCGCAGTCGCAACCAGCTCTTGGTTTCCCACACACAGCACGCTCGATTCTGGGAGGGTCCACTCCCCAAGCCAAGGGGTCGATACATCAACTATCACGAAGTCCAGAGTTGATGTATCCTGAAGTTCAATCTCATCAGGAAGAACCCAACGAGACTAATAGAGTGTCAATCGAACGCTCGGTCTGAGTGATATTTCCTTTTTGGTTCTAGGAGCCCGGTTGGAATTACGCTCGTTCGAAACCCGACCATTTTTCCATTATCATCCAATACTCACTTATAGTACCACAAATGGACTGTCTCATCATGAGGAACCCAGTTCCATAGATAGCGCATCGATCGGACACAGGGTCGTAAATTTATTCACGTTTTAGTGAAACAGGCCCGACTCATCAAGCCCAGTGGGTTAGTGGGTCGATTGACCCGGTTTTAGCGGGTCTGACATGGCTGGTTTCAGATCGTCCTGGTGAAGCACGTAGCCTGCGTGGCTCGGTGGGGTGCTGCCCGGCCCAGTGTGGCCCGGTGAGGCGCGCCATAGCCTGGCTGGACGCAGCTCGGCCCGGCTAGCTGAGCAATGCGAGGGGGGGCTTCCTCTTTCTTGAACCGGAGGCACCGCCCTCCTTCCAAGCCAGCCAAAGACGGTCGGCTTCTCTAGGGTGAGCATTCCGTGCGAGCTGCCCTCCTCCCGTGCGGCCTCTGCCGGTGTTGCGGCCTTTTCAAACATGGCTGGCTGACGAGTCGCCTGGTTCTCCGGATGAAGAGGCCCACAGAGTGCTGGCCACGGTTCTCCACAGTGCGGCGCCATGGGGCGCCAGGGTTCCTCCATCCCGACCGGCTATGACCGGGCGGTTCTCCTTCAACTGAGCAGTCCATGGTTTTGGGCCGTGGTTCTTCCGTACGTGGTCGGCGCATGGTTTCCACTCCCTTTAGCCCCCACCACCTTCTGTAACCACCCCCAAAATCTCCAAGAACCATCAGAGGGTTTTCGGGTCGTGTTCGTTCGGCACACACCCTCCACGTTAGGCGGTATCAAATGGACCAAGATAAAGTATGGTTTCAACGAAGGACTAATTACAATATTAATCAATTAAAAATGAAACAAACCCCCTACCTTGATTAAGGATCGTTCGTCAAGGAGACGCGGAAGATGAACGTCATGGTCGTCAGGCATCGCGTATGACGTTGTCGTTCTGTCAATGTTGGAGGAAGAGAAAGGATTGTAGCATTCTTGTGGCATCGCCTCCTTCCATGCCCCGGTTGAAGTAGTGGAGGAAGGTGATTATGTCCCTCCAGTTCTTCATCAGAGATTTTAATCGTTGAAGAACGATTTTCTTCGTCGATAAAAGAACACTATTCTTCTCTTGAGCACTCCCAAAATTCAGCCAACACATCGAGTGCCAAACTAAAATAATATCTAAGGCTATTAGTTTATTCACACATGTAATTCAAAATTCAAACACATTAATTAATGAATTGAAGATTTCAATTCATTAATTAAAATGTGTAGGAAAATACTAAAGAGAGACCGAGGGAGGTGAAGAGATCTCATTCATTAAGGTGGATTTGTCCAGTTAATTAAAGGGCGGTGTTAATCGAGAGTAGAGGGGAGATGATAAGATGGGGACTCGTGTTGGACCCACCTCACAAATATCCTCTCATTGAGAGGTTATATTGTTGTGGGCCCCACCAATAACACCCCCTTGTAAGATATAACTACCAGATATAAATAAAATTGGGTTCACAATTTTATTTATTTTATTCTAATTCCCCAAAAATTAACTCTCAATAAGCATAAAATGCAACTATAGTAAAGGTTCCCTTTAGCGAATACCGACACTGCGAGTTTATCGGTTTCCTTAGATTTCAATTCCTTGCGCCGGTTCAAAAGATAGAAAAACCCGCATTAACGTTAACTGAAAATACCTGAACAAATCTTCAAAAAATGATTTCGAGCACACCGGGCCTCGGAATTAGGCGCCGTTAGAAACCGCAGACTCATAAAATTCCGATGTATTTAAGAAAAAAAATTCCATGAAATTTATGGTTCTTTACATTACCCACAAATCAGGGATTTATGTCCCTATAAAGCTACAACTCACACTAGGGAAACAAAAGAGGTTACTGAGTATGCTTATGAGCCTCCCGCTCCAATTTTCTCTCCTGGAGGTTTCTATGCTGCCAGGGAACGCGAACCAGAGGAATTGACCGTCCACATAAGACCCATTCCAGTCAATCCTTGATCTCCACTCGGACCTCCATGAATGTCTCCCCATCATCAATGTTCAGCTCCCCATGATCGATGATGTGGGTCGGGTCATGCATGTTTCTCCCCAGCTGAGATACGTGGAAGACGTTGTGCACCCGATGCAACTGAGGTGGAAGGGGCAGGCGGTAATCCACCTCGCCTACTTTTCTCAGGACCTGGAAAGGTCCAATTAAATGCAATGATAAATTTCTTCCCCATCCAAATCTCCGTATAACTCGTTGATATGAGACCCGTAGGAAGATGTGGCCTCCATCTATTTACTATTGTGGTCTCCGTCTCCTATCAGCATAGGTCTTCTGTCTGCTATGTGTAGTCTTCATTCGCTCGTGTATGATTTGAACCTTCTCCGTTGTAGCCTGAACCATATCTGGTCCTACAATTGCTGACTCCCCTGGGTCATCCCAACACAGAGGTGATCTGCATGGTCAGTCGTACAGTGCCTCATAAAGGGCCGTCTCGATGATGGAGTGGTAGATGTTGTTGTACGCAAACTCCACCAAGGGTAGGTGATCCACCCAGTTATGACCAATGTCAAGGACACATGCATGGACCATGTCCTCAAGAGTCTGAATGGTCCTCTCAGTCTGACCATCAGTCTGAGGATGGAAGGTGGTGATGAGACATAGTTTCATCCCAAAAGCCTCCTACAGCCCCATCCATAGTCGGGAAGTGAATCGAGCATCTCGATCAGAAATGATAGAAGATGGAACACCATGAAGCTATATAATCTTTTGAATATAGGGACATCCCCAGATCACTACTAATCCCTGCTCTCTGATCAGTAGGATGTGGGACGACTTGGTGAGTCGGTCTACGATCATCCAGATAGAGTCGTGTCCCCTAGATGTACGTGGAAGCCTCATCATGAAATACATGGATATCTCATCCCACATCCACTCTGGGACATCTAAGGGATGTTCCAAGCCTGTTGGTACCTGCTTCTCCTCCTTCACTTACTAACAAGTGAGGCATCGTGAAACAAAATCTGCTACAACCTTCTTCATACCTGGCCACCAGTGTGGTCGTCTGAGGTCCTGATACATCTTCACCCCTCCTAGATTTACCGCTAGAGGGGAAGTGTAGAACTACCTCATCACCTCCTCATATAGTGAAATGGGTACCATAGTACATCCCCTAAAGAGGGTGACGTGCTCCCATCCTTCAAAAAAACCATCATGTGCCTGCCCTGTGGGTATCTGAGCACATCGTATCTCACAGTCAATATCTCCATGCTAAGCCTCCATGACTCACAGAAGAAGTGGAGGAGTGACTGTGAGAGACTAACGAAAGGATACTCCATCTATATCCACAAAGGATACCTGCAATGCAGATATCTGCTCTGTCACCTTTCCTAGTAGTTGAATGCCTGATCATCAGTTGGGAGAATCAGCTACAACTTTCCCCTTCCCAAGAGTATAGACTATCTCAAAGTCATAATCATGGAAGAACTCAAGCCATTGCAACTATCTCATGTTCAAGTCTTTCTGCGAGAATATTTACCTGAGAATATGGTGGTCAGAATAGACTGTAAAGCGCTCGCCCATCAGATAGTGTCACCACATCTTCAAGGCAGAGACCACTATTTGTAAATAAAAGTCATGGGTAGCGTAGCACTGCTCATACTATCTCAACTACTGTGAACCATAGGCTATCATTGATCACTATTGCATCATAATACACCTAAGTCTGGTCCCTGATGTGTCCCAATAAACTACGTACCCTACGCCCTCCTCTGGTATCCTCAAGATGGGCACACTAGTCAATCTCTGCCTCGGCGCCTAAAAGCTCTGTTGGCATCTCTCTGACGACGCGAAGTTTTTCCCCTTCTTCGTCAAGGCTGAAAGGGGTGCTACAACCCTCGAGAAGTCGGGCACAAATCTTTGATAGTACCCAGCCTGACCTAGGAAACTATGAACCTCCGTCACACTCATGGGTGGCTCCTAGGCATGTATTACCTCGATCTTCACTAGATCCACTTCAACTCCAGCCTCCGAGATGACGTGTCCCAAGAAGTGAACATCTCGAATCCAAAACTATTAATTCAAGATCTTACCATTAATATGGTTCTCTCGGAGTGTATCTAGTACAACCCCCAAGTGGTAGGTATTCTTCTCATCAATAGTTGAGTAAATTAGTATGTCTTCTATGAAAACTAAGACATATTGATCAAGGTAAGAATGGAAGATCATGTTCATGAGACTCATGAACACTTCCGGTTTGTTGGTTATGCCGAAGGGCATAACCAAAAACTCATAGTGGCCATACCGACACCTGAAGGCTGTCTTCTGCACATCCTCATCTCGAACTCTGGGCTGGTGATAGGCTGACCTATGGTTTATCTTTGAGGACCATCATGCTCCCTTGAAATGATCAAAGGGGTCGTCAATCCTCGGGAGTGGGTACGTGTTCTTCACAGTCGCCGGATTCAGGCGACGGTAGTCGACACACCGTTGCAAACTCCCATCCACCTTCTTGTCAAATAAAAATGGAGAATCCCAGGGTGAAACATTGGGTCGAATAAATCCTTTCCCCTACATGTCCTCCATCTATACCCGTAGCTCACGAAGCTCAACGGGAGCCATCTGATATGCTGCAGTAGATATCGGTGTTGTCCCGGGGTACAGGTCTATGTAGAAATCTACCTCTCTGTGAGGAGGTAGTCATAGAACGTTATAAAGAAAACATCTCCATACAGATCCACCATAATAGGAAAACTCAGACTTTGCACATCAACTACTCTGAGGATGAGACTAGCCAACTGATGAGTGATCGACTACCCTCTCCTTCGCGAAATTCCATCCCATGCTGCAAAGGCTCCCTTCTCACTGGTGAAGGTGAACCTGGTCCCATCCGTGTAGACACACCTAACTTTGATTCTAATGCAGTCCATCTGATCATGGACTTTAGATAACCACTCCATACCCAAGATGACATTGTTCGACCTCTACGCCGCTACAAGAAGATCCCAGCCGAAGTTCTCGCCTCCTAGAGTAATCTCACACTACCGGCACCAGTGCGTAATTGTCGAGTCTTCTCCTGTAGGATTCTCTATCCATAAGGATCAAGCCAACGGCTCCATCGGAATCGTCATGCTCCGAACAGGGGCAGTGAAAATAAAAGAATGACTCGCACCTGTGTCTATAAGTACTGTAGAAAGGGGGGAGTGGACAAAGATTGTACCACGAATCATCTCATGTGCGCGGTGGTCGTAGGCCTGGACTTCCTAGAGCCGATCCCGTCTCTTTCTGCCAGCCCCCTGTGGTCGGGGTGGACTTCCCGGTGGTGGTGGAGGTAGAGCATCGAAACGTCGTCCACCACCTACTGCTCAGTCGGCTCCTCTGCCTCGTCTGCCCACTCTAGACGGACCACCACGATCGAACCTCTGCCTCTGCCTAGGAGGTCCCTCCACTGTCTAATGCTCATCCGAATGGCGGGTCTGACAGTCTTAAGCTATGTGACCCTGCTCTACGCATGCATAGCACTTCCTGGTCCTCGTATATCTGGCTCGGTTTCATGTGCCCCGCACAACAGAACCTGAATCCTGAGGTCATCCACCTGATGGCCTAGTATGCTTGGACCTCTACGTCAACTGTCTACTATCAGATGTAGAAGACTCCGCTATGTGTTATCCTGTGGTGGGTCTTGCAGCTGATATCGGCTCAGCAAGAAAACTCTCCACAAGAAGGGCTCGTTCTAGTACTCCCACATACATCAGAATACTGAGGGAGATCATCAAAGCCCAGATCTCATGTAGGAGTCCCTACTCAATGGTCTAGGCCCTGAATAATGGGTCTCGTACCATGTCCATGGAGTAGCATGAGTGTTTAGTGAACCTCACTGAGTACAAATCTACTGTCATGCTGGCTTGCCGCAGATGCTGCAACTCCTGGATACGCAGCGCATGAAGGGTGGCTGGAACACACTACGAGTGTAAGAGACTCTCGAAGTCCGTCCAATGTAAAGATGTCTCATCGTGAACCTACATCATCAAGATCCACCATATACCTACTTCTAAATGCTGGAGACTCATGGAAAGGATCAACATAGGATCGACTTCTATCCCTACCAATCTGAAAATTCATACGACATACTCCATCCAATCCTTGGCTGCATGTGGGTCCGTCTCTCCGCAAAAAATGGGTGGCCTCTGTGGCTGAAACTCATGAAACACACATTGGCGGCTTGCACTCTCTACTGTTGGGGTGAGTGGTATCGGTGGCACAGCGGGTAGTGGTACCGTTGGTGCCTCCGCAGTGATGGGGCCATGCACCAAGGCCACGTTGCTTGGTGGGATATAATCTCGTACGTAACTTCGAACCCTAGATGGCTGCCTTTGTGGGGCCATCCTGAAAAGAAACAGGTGCACCCTGGTCAGACAGTATACCTGGTGAGAGGACACAAAGTAATCATAAGGAAAACATTGGAATAATTCATACATTCAGCGTTTTCATTCACTAATTCAAAAATTAGATGTCAGGGTCCTGGTGTATGGATACGTCGTTCGTCGCACCAACAATGCACTCCCTGGACTGAAACCCACACTCAATACCCTAAACAATATTTCTTCACAAAAAAGAGGGATCAGAGTCCTGATTTCTGCATAATAATCAACTCCTTTGATACTAATTTTTCACGACCCCTCCTCAGGGCCAGTGCCATGACTACCCCAATCCCACCTTCCATAGGCCAGGGGCGGGCGACTAGCACCAATGGCGTAAGTCCCGTTAAACAGGGAAGGTATTGCCTTTACAAAAGTAAACAAACACAATAGAGTATGAAACATAAGAAAGCACTAAGTAATACTGAATACAAAAATTATATGCTGAAAGGAAAGGGGATCAAAATACAATCCCAACAGTAAAGTACAGTACAACAGAAAAACTAGTACAACTGCAGTAATGTAAAACAGCAACCACTGAGTCATCCTCCGGGAATCCCACCTGAAGGGTGCGTACAGATACCCTCCTCCTCACCTCGGGTCTGGCCGTCCGCTCTGTATACGTCTCGCCAAGTGGTCCACCTCTGGGTACCTTCTATCTCCACCAACCTCCACCTCGATCAGTGTTTTCCGTCGTCTGCATCCAACACAACGTAGTGTGGGCATAGCCCGTGAAGGGGTGAGTATACGATACTTAGTAGGGAACCTGAGACCCAAGATGTTATCCCAGAATCCACGAAGGATAATCCATATAAGAAAAATAAAATCACAAAGAATCATCCAACTCTAATTAGGTATATGCCAATACATATACCTAAGTTATCAATTACAATTCGGCTCCAACTCACTGGCCCAAGCACAACCCAGTCGACATAAGAAATCATGTCAATCATATCGATGATAACGATTGAAATTCAAGACTCTGATCACACAGGTATATATCTTCTGTATAGAGATAGAGAAGATCAGATCTAGTCATTGATTCATCTAAGTTGTCGGACCCATGTAGTATACTAGACAAGCTAAGCTGTCGGACCCACGTAGGATACTAGACCAGCTATTCTGTCAAACCCACATAGGATACTAGAACAGAAGTCAAACTATCAGACCCACTTAGGATATAAGTATAGTAGTCATCGCTATCTAACCCATGGAGGATTCAAGTATAGTTTTCTTCATCATCGAACCGATGGAGAATTTCGGTACGGTTGTCGTCTTCGTCGAACCCACAAAGGATTACAGTATGATAGTAGTCGCAGTTGCAGCCAGCTCTAGGGTTCCCGCACACATAACGCTCGATTCCGGGAGGGTCCGCTCCTCGAGCAAAGGGTTCAATACAAAAACGATCACGAATTCCAAAGTTGATGTATCCTGAAATTCCATCTCATCAGGAGGAACCCAACGCGACAGACGGTGCGTTAATCGGACTCCTGGTCTGAAAGATATTGGATTTTCTGTTTCCGGGGCCCGATTGGAATTATGCTCGTTCCAAAGCTGGCCATTTTCCAAAGACGTCCAAAACTCACTTAGAGTATCTCAAAAGGACTGTCTCATCAAGGGGATCCCTTTGCCATAGATGACGTGTCGATCAGACGCACTGTCATAAAGTTATTCACTTTTAAGTGAAACGGTCCCAGCCCATCAAGCCCAGTGGGCTGGCGGGTCGAGTCGACCCGGTTTTGGAAAGTCCGACCCGACTGGTGTTGGACCGGCCCGATGAATCTCGCGGCCCGGTCCTGAGTGGCTCGGAGAGGCATGGCCCGTCCTGGCAGGCCGCGGCATGGACCGGGTGGCCGACCGATGTAGGGGGGGCTTTCTCGAACCAGCGGTGACAAGCAGAGTCGTTCTCCTGCCTGGATGGCCGAAGCATGCTGGCTTCTCTAACACCAGCAGCCCATGCAGGCAGCTCTCCTCCCACACTACACCTGAGGGTGCCATGACCATCTCCAACTTGGTCGGTTGACGAGCTAGCCAGTTCACCCGCCGAAGCGGCCTGCGGAGCGCGGGCTGCGGTTCTCCGAATTGCGGTGCTGTGGGGTACTACGGTTCCTCCAACTTGGCCGACATCGGTCGGTCGGTTCTCCTTTGGTCAAGCGGTCCGTGGTTGTGGGCTGCAGTTCTACTGAAAGCAGCCGACGCATGGCTAACACTCCCGTTCGTCGCCACCGCCTTCCGTTTCCACCACCAAAATATCCAAGATCCATCGGAGGGTTTTCGGGATGTGTTTGTTTAGCCCGTGCCCTTCGCATTAGGTGGTATCAATTGGCCCAAGATAAAACATGGTTTCATTGAGGGATGAAGAACAAAATTATTCAATTAAAAATGAACAAACCCCCTACATTTATTAAGGTTCGTTTGTCAACAAGCCGTAGAAGACAAGAATCATAGTGGTCGGGCGTCGCGGTTGACGGTGTCATTCCGTCAACATTGGAGGAAGAGGGAGGTATGTAGCGTTCTTATGGATTCGCCTCCTTCCTTGTCCCGGTTGAAGTAGTGGAGGAAGGTGATCATGTCCCTCAAGTACTTTGTCAAATTTGTTCATCGTTGAAGAACGGTTTTCATCATCAAAAGAAGAACACTATTCTTCTCTTGAGCTCTCCCAAAATTCTCCCAACACAATGAGTTCCAAACTAAAATAATAGCTAAGGATATTATTTTATTCACACATGTAACTAAAAATTTTAACACTTTAATTAATTAATTTTAGAGTTCAATTCATTAAATAAAAAGTGTTAGAAAATATTAAAGAGAGAGAGGGAGGTGAAGAGGTCTCATTCATTAAGGGGGAGTTGTCAAATTAATTAATGGGGGTGTTAATGGGGAGTTGAGTGGAGGTGATAAGTTCGGGGATCGTGTGGGACTCATCTCAAAAATATCCTCTCATGATAGGTTATGTGGGTGTCGTCCCCACCAATAACTTCCCCTTGTAGGATATAACTACCAGATATAAATAAAATTGTGGTCCACAATTTTATTTATTTTATTCTAAATCACCAAAAAATTAACACTCAACCCGTATAAAATGCATCTGCGGTAATTGTCCCCTTAAGCAAATACCAGCGTTGCGAGTTCATCGGTGTCCTCAGATTTCAATTATGAGCACTGGATCAAAAGATAGAAAAAACCCAATGAACATTTACTAAACGTACCTGAACAAAACTTCATAAAATTATTTTGGACACACCGGGCCTTGGAATTAGGCGCCGTCAGAAACCGAAGACTCGTAAAATTCCAAAGTATTTAGGATAACAATTTCCATGAAATTTCTGGGTCTTTACACAAAATATATATATTCTTTTGATCGATGGTCAATATAAGAGTAATACAATGATAAAAATCAGGATCAATGAAATTGAATCAAAGAAAACCAAACAAGGGACAAAATTTTGAATTAAAACACAAGATCATAACATGTTATTTTTAATTAATTTAATTTATTTATTATTAACTGTGTGATAATTATTTCTTCAATGATGGATATGACAAAAGATCTACATTATTATGTCTTTTTATTGTATGAATCATGAGAAGATATCCTCTTGTAGTTATCCACATGTGTTCTATAAATATCGGAATTTTTTTGTAAGAATCATTGGGCACTATGATGGAACATCCTTTTACTTGTTTGATTATCTTTTGATTTCCTTGATAATAAATTAAAAATATTAATCCTTTGTCTCTACAAACAAACGAGTGGAAGGTGGTGGAAGATCACTCTTTTCTCATTGTAGTATTCATGGAGAATTAACTCTTCATGTCTTGAAAGGATTCTATTAGTCTATTGATGTTGACAACAAAAAACGAATTGTATCTGTCACAAAAATAATATAGTTTGTTAAAATACAATTACAGGTTAAAACTAAATATTTTAATAAGATCAATTAAATATTAATTTAATCCCTTATAGAACCCATGTCTAAAAAACAATATTGTTATTATTTCATTGACATGTGTTTAACATGTGAATTAGATTTTATGTTATTGTTTAATATATTTTTTAATAAATATTATTTCTCACCAGACCTAAAAACATGGTCCGTTATTCCTCTACAATATTTATCAGGCCTTGCAAATTGTCTATTTTGAAATAAATAAATATCACTGCATTATTTTCTAATAAGTAAATTATTATTATACTAACTATATAAAAAATTAATATTTATTAAATATTCAGCTCATGTTATATTCTATCAAATAGTTGATGATGAAATTTATGTGATCAGAAAAATATGAACAATTACTAAACTACATGTGGGAATAATATTTATTCAACTTTTATAATAAAGAATAATAATTTATTATATAACATAGATTCTGGATATAGTTATTGTGGAAACCAATATGTCTCTTTCTCAATGGAATTAAGAGACGCAGACAAAAGTCCAATTTTAGAGTCGAGAAATTTTCCATGAAACCCATTGAAAAATAATTTAGTTCTAAAATGAAGAAATATCTCAAACAAATGCTTAAATTTTAATATATTCCATGTATCATTGTATTTACAATCAAGCACATTTCACGATGGTTCCATCATCATATATGCTAGATTTCTCTTTAATTAACTAATTATAAATTGAACATTCTTATAGATTTACATGGCGACAGATTTATTTAGTCTATATCATTTTCATAAAAGGGCCTGAGATATAAATATTTTTAAAGAACATAGGGTAAAATTCTTTCCCACATTATTCATTAATGAAATATTACTAAAGAAACACCCAACATAACCTACCTTGTCGTGAACATATGTCATCAAATTTTCGTCAATACATAACGGTACGTGACTTATAATACCCATCAATAATAATCATAAATTTTAAGGATCAATATGAACGTACAAAGATAGAAACATCCAATAAAACTTATGAATGTGGATTTCCTAATGAAAGGCCTCGTTCACATAATGTCTGACATTTGCTATTTATAAGAGCATGCACTATGTAAAGGGGACTCAATGTTCTATGAGTATCCACTCCTAAAATCATGTACCATTTGTGTCCTTCAAATGATATCATCTAGTTATAGCACACATATTAATGAATAGTATCACAGCACATCTAGGTTTTTATCATAGTGGATAACTACTATAAACATTTTGCACAACAACTACTCTTAGAAAATTATCACATGCCATGTTATAATGAACAATGATGATAAAGTGAAAATGAGAATATTAATATTCAAAAATATGAATACAAGAAATCCTAAAGTACATATAATTATTTTATACAGCCCCAACCCCACTGACTCCCAATTTAACTACAGCCAAATACTAACAACCTTTAGCCTACTAGCTCTCACACGATACACATTGTTGTACTGAGATAACCCTTTAGTTAAGGGGTCTACCATGGTTTTTTTCCATGGGTACTATGCTTAAACCAACTTCACCCCTCTGATAAGAATTCATAAAGAGGTGATACTTATAGAGTATAATCTCTATTTTTTGTGTCACCATAGATCACTTTCTAGAGTCTCAATTGAAACATTATCACTACAAAATGTGATAGGGTATTTACTGATAAAAACCAAATAATGGTCTTGGATGGAGTTTCATATCTAGAATCCAATAATGGTTGCATCTAAAGCCACTATATACTCATAATTTACTATAGAATCAAAAAAAAATTCTTCTTTAAACTCATCCAGTTCACAACTCCATTTTTGATATAGAAAACATATCCAAACTGATACTTCATATCATATTACTCTTTTTATAGAATTTAATCCGTATAACCCCTGATGACCATCTCTTTGTCTCATCCATACTCCTTTAACATATCCTTAGTTACTTTCACAATTAAGGTTATCATTCATTGAAAACATCATGGAAACATCAATGCATAAGAAACCTCACATTTTTTTTGTAAAAAATGCAATACATGATTGATACTATCATTGAATCACATGCAATCTTACTCATTCCATCATTCTCATGTAGTGTTTGAAGACACATATTCATAAAAAGATGTAAACCATGAGACATTGGAACCAATACCACATTGGATTGTCCCATACCAAGAATATTTAGTATCTTGAAAATATATGTACCTTGACATAGTTCGATAATCCTATTGCATCTATCATGAATGATTTCTATCCCTATAATATAGGTGGATTCACCTAATTGTTTCATTGAGAAACATTTTCATAAATATTCCTTAATAGATTGTAATAATGAATTGTCATTTCAAATAAGTAATATTTCATTAATTAAATGGCGACACACAATCACATGTGGATAAGGATTACATAGTATAGTAAATTAAAAAAAATTATGTGTAATTTTATTTAAGTATAGGGTGTGTATTTGTGAGGTACACGACGTGTATCTCTCTTCCCACCTATCCAAGGAACATGACTAGGGACTTAGCCTTTAAATCAGGGAATTGAAAAATTATAATACAAAACATGTACAAAGGGTTGAATTGTGTGTGGTCTCTGAGTTACACGGTCATCAATCAGGTAGTGTGGAATCCTGGCTTTTTATTACATATCTTTTCATTTCATTTTACAAAAGGAGGATCTTTAAAGTCTCGTGTCTTGGAAATCATGAATATAATACATGAAAACAACATAAAATATTCTTATAAACCACTCGTAAGGAATCATCATAGTTCCATATTATGTAAAATTATTGTATCACATATCCTGGAGACATACATCAAAGAAAAGGGTGAGTAGAAGTCTCAGTAAAGAAAACAAGTGAAATAGTTGACATGTGATCTTGAGCAATATTAGTAAGAACATGATAAAATTCATAAAGGCATGAGAAATGGAATAATAGGAATATCATTAAAAAATAACATGAATCATAACTTGAACATGTGGCTACAACATTTTATTTAGCCATTCTTGAACATATCACCAATTTTTTTCTCCAGGGTGTTATAAAAATTACCACGGTTATTCCCCAAGGTATCGTGAAACTTGTCATCTCAAGAGATTAGTTTATCTACCCAATGAATTGGAGCACTATCAGGATGAACCATTAATATTTATTTATTTTCATGTGATCCACATAGATCATACTCAATCATCTCATAAATAACCCAAACAGAATCAGTGAAATTTGTTTCAGGTCAAAATCATGACGTTTGAAAGGTTCTTAAGAACAAGATCATTATATCATTTATATCCCATGGAAAGGGTGGGATGATTTTATGTTTGTCAATTAACGAATAAAATATATCATATTTATATATTTATGATCACTGATAAAAACGATATAGGTCTGGGTATTCACATGAATAAAATAAGAGAATTTCTTGAGAGAAAGAGATATAAATTTTGAGACAAAATTTCTACAGCATAACGGCTATATAACATTGTGATAGAAAACATTGAAAAGAGAGGGGAAAATGGTCACACACATATAAATAATTCATAATATAGTATGGTTACATAATAAAATCATGGTATTGATATTTCAATGACATACCATGTGAAATGGAATCATGAAACGAAAGATAAGATGGGATTTCCTTTACGAGAAATTCGGTATCCTAACGCCGTGACTTCAAAATTTATAAAACTAATTGATGAGAGGAAAAATGGTATCTCAAAAATTAGACATGAAATAGACAGTAATGAGAACATATAAGAAGATACCCTCAACATAATGAGATGGAAACTAGAAGACACAAAATAAAGGAAGTCATGACATAAAAGAAGAGTGTGAAAGGATCCCATACCTTGAAAAGTAACTTTGAATGCATAAATGTCGGGACCTTGGGAGGCTTAAGGGAACCTTTGGAGGACTCCTTGGGAGGTAAGGATACCATAAAAACGTTGAGGATTATTTTGGAATGAAATGAATGAGGGAAACGTCTTGGAATTTATAGAAAAAGTGAGTGAATAAATTATTAATTTCCAAGGGACAACTCGTCGGTGGTATTTGAAAAACCATGGGCTTTCCCATGGTATTTTCCCATGTTATTGAAAACATGGGACACCTCATAGTGTTTCTCATTATTCATATTTCTAACATAAATTTTACATCATTATTACATAATTAATGATGTCATTAAGCTATTGAAACTCAAAACTGCATTTTTACTATTCACTGATAATTCAACTGTTTCAGAAAAACCCCCAAAATTCACCGTTACCTAATATCAATGTTCTGAATTCAAAAATGAATCCCATTTTATGAAAATATTTTTATAAATATTTTTAATTTAATTTTTAAATAAAATCATTATTTATTCAAAAAATACAACTCTAAAATGATAACTCATTTTGTCGCAACTTAAAAAAGTAATCATGGTCCCATAAAAATATAGTATACCCATAAGACAATAAAGAAAAAATTTATGTTTATATTTTATGAAAATAAATTTCCATTTTAAAATATTAAATTAATTATAAAATTGTAAATAAAATAATTTTCGATTACAAAAATACAAAACCATAATCTATGATCATTTTTTAACTTTTAAGATGACTAAAATGTAATTATACATTAATGGGTGATGTTTGTATTTTTTTGTTCATATTACTATTCATTAATATTCATTACTATTCATTACTATTCATATGGTTATGTTACTATTCCTACTTTAGTATTCACTAAAAACCAATTTGTTCTTATTTGACTCTAAATTTCTCCCTGATCAAAACTATAGAAGACCATTTTTTAAAAATCATTTCACGTTATTAATTATTTAATTAATACAAAAAATATTTTAAAATACCCCTTTTTTTGATAAATTTATCAATAATACACATCATATATTTTTTCCGATATTAGAAATTCATATCCTTTTCTATAAGAATAAATAACAATTTTATTTATATAAAAGGACTACACAAAGAAACTAAGGTCTTGTTACATGGCCCCTAATAACAACAGAATAGGACCTAAGTGTAAGGAGTTCAATGGTGATAGAATCTTTGGGTGGCTCAGACAACATTTCCTGAGTGGTGATGTCTATCAGCATGAAATTCTCTTGTAGGCAATTCGTTTCAAGCTTCACATGATGAAGATCGGCTTGGGTTTGGTCCAGAGCATAGCTCAGTGGTACTACCTCCTTCCCAAGCACTGAAAGATGGGATTCATATGGCTTGAGTCTACTGGATGAGTCCATTTAGTCTTCTTTCTGTATTATTTAACAAAGATAACTGTATTTATAAAAAAACAACATTAAGATTATAGTTTCCAATGGTCATTTGTCCAATGGTCATATAACATTCAAAACCCAATGGTCTCAATTAATTATACACACTTCATTAATTAAAGGATTTATTTTTGTTGAGTATAAAATAATATAACACGCAAAATTAGGAAACAAATATAATTAAAAAGTTCGGGTCGTTACACTCATCCTCCCTTGAGAAATTTCATCCCTGAAATTTTATCTCATACCCACTGATGAGAAAAGGTGTGGGTACTTCTTTTTCATGGACTCCTCTAGTTCCCATGTGGCTTCTTCACATTTGTGGTTCCTCCACTGCACCTTAACAAGGTGGGTAGTCTTATTGCGTAGATCCTTGTCTCTATGATCCCTGATCTCCACCGGCTTCTCTTCATAAGAGAGCTCATGTTCAAGTTGTACCACCTCTGGATTTAGTACATGTTAAGGGTCATGTATGTACTTCCTTAATAGTGATACGTTGAATACATCATGAAATTGTGCTAGATTTGGAGGAAGTGAAAGCTGATACACCACTGCTCCAACACGATCAAGGATTTCATAGAGGCCAACGAAGCTAGGGTCAAGCTTCCCTTTCTTCCCCAACCTCATGACTCTCTTCCAAGGTGAAATCTAAAGAAATACTTTGTCATAGACATAAAACTCCAAGTCCCTTTGATAATTATCGGCATAACTCTTTTGCCAACTCTAACCAGCCTTAATGTGTGGTTGGATGGCATGGACCTTTTCTGTTATCTTTTGCACAAGATCAGGCCCAAGAATCATTCTTTCACCAGCTTCATCCCAACAAGTAGGAGTTCTATATCGCTTCCCATATATAGCTTCATAAGGTTCCATTTGAATGCTCTAGTGGAAGATATTTGTTTAAGATAACTCAACTAAAGGGATATGTTGATCCTATCCACCTTTAAATTCATTTGAACAAGTTATTAGCATGTCCTCGAGTGTTTGAGTAGTCCTTTCAAATTTTCTATCAGTTTGGGGGTGATTGGTCATACTGAAATTAAATTCAATACTCAGAGCATGTTGAAGACTTCTCCATAATGTTGATGTGAACCTTGTATCATGGTCAAATACGATAGAAAGTGGAACTCTATGAAGCCTTACCACTTCCTTCATGTAAATCATGGAAAGTTGTTCAAGAGATAAATCTCCCTGAATGGAGATAAAATGGTAAGTCTTGTCGAGACGGTCCACAATAACCCATATCACATTATTTCTATTGGATGTTGTTAAGAAACCAGTGAAAATGTCCATAGTGGTATTGTACCACTTCCATGCTGGTATGGGTATTGGTTGCAAAACCCTTTTAGGATGTTTTCGCTCTACATTCATTTGATGATATACCATGAACCTTGATGTGTAGTTAGTAATATTCATTTTTATATTATCCCACCAATAGTGATCATGAAGGTCCTTGTACAATTTCGTGCTACCGGGATGTATAGAGAAAGTAGAGGTATGAGATTCATACATCAGCTCCTTCTTTATTTTCAGAATAGATGGATCACATAGTCTTGTACAAAATTTTAGTACACCTTCTGGATTAGTATTGAACTCATGAAACTTCCCATCCCTAACAGCCTCAAAATCCTTCTGTAACAAATGATCTTATTTCTGAGCTTTTAGGATCTTCTCTAGTAGTAACAGTTGAGAAATCATTTGGGTTCGGGTTGATGATGTCCCTTTATTTATAATTTCCATGTCCAGTTTTACTAGGTCATTGATCAAAGGATCTCTTTGAATCCTCATAATGGACAGAACAATTGGGTTATTCTTGCTTAATGCATCAGTGAATTTTTTCACTTCTAGTATGATAATGAATTGAACAATCATAGTCTTTAAATAGTTCCAACCATCTCTTTTGTCTCATGTTCAATTCCTTTTGTTTTAAAATATACTTCAAACATCGATGGTATTTTTATATATCACATTTCTCCCCATAGAGATATTTCCTCCATATCTTCGGAGAAAAAATGACTACATCCAGCTCTAGATCATGCATAGGATAGTTCTGCTCATGAGTACTCAACTGTTGAGATGCATAAGCAATGACCTTGTCATTTTTCATGAGGACGCACCCAATCCCTTTTATAGATTCATCGCTAAAAATAATGAATCCTTTTCTACAAGAGAGAAGAGTTAACACAGGTTTAGTAACCAATATCTTCTTCAACTCTGGGAATCATTCATCACACTTCTTTTTCAAGATGAACCTAACCACTTTGTGAGTTAACTTGGTTAATGGATTAGAAAGCATGAAAAGTTTTTCACAAAACTCCTATAATATCTCACTAATCCAAGGAAACTACGAATCTTAGTAATTGTTGTAGTCTGAGGCCACTCCTCTACAACTTTTCCCTTTGTAGGGTCAATTTTGATTTCTTCATTGTTAACAATGTTCCCCAAGAAAGAAACTTTTTGTAACTAGAATTCACATTGACTGAACTTTCCAAAAAGTCTATCCTTTCATATTGTTTGCAAAATAACACTTAGATGGTCCCCATGCTCCTAACAACTTTTGGAAAATATCAGAATATCTTCAATAAAAACTACCACAAAGTTATCAAGATAGTATTTAAATACTCAATTCATCAAATCCATAAAAATATTAGGTGCATTAGTCAGTCCAAAATTCATAACAAAAAACTCATCAAGCCCATATCATGATCAAATGATAGTTTTTCGAATATATTCTTTCTTCAAACTTAATTGATGATAATCGGATAGAAGATCAATATTATATATAATTGAGCCCCACAATGTTGGTCAAATAATTCATCAATTCTTGGAAGAGGGTATTTGTTCTTTAATGTGATCCCATTCAGTTCTCTATAATCAAGGCATAGCTGAATTGATCCATTCATCTTCACAAAGAGAATAGGTGCTCCCCAAGGAGACACACTCGGTCGGATAAACCCCTTCTCCAAAAGATCTTTGAGTTATTTCTTTAATTCCTTCATCTCCACGTTTTACATCCTATACGGGGTCTTTGATATTGGATGAGATCTAGGTACGAGATAAATTGAGAACTCCACCTCTCTTTCTGGGGGGCTCCAGGCAACTCCTTAGGAAATATGTCAATGTATTCCTGGACAATGGGGAAATTTTATATCTTCAAACTCTCGTTTATTTCTTCTTCTTCA
This sequence comes from Viscum album, assembly GCA_963277665.1. Lineage (NCBI taxonomy): Eukaryota > Viridiplantae > Streptophyta > Magnoliopsida > Santalales > Viscaceae > Viscum > Viscum album. Next base: position 59,914,599 of record OY728165.1, on the reverse strand, counting down.
CCGATAAATTCCATAAATAATCATATAGGAGGTTCTTGCAGACAAAGATCAGGTTGGGATATCTCTCCTGGGAAGATAACTGTAGGTTTTCCATTCAAGATTACTGATATTTCTTTACTTTTAAATTTGATCTAAGCATTATACATTGAGATCCAGTCCATCCATGGTATAATGTCACATTACAACATGGGAATGACTAAAATATTTTCAATAAGATTATGCTCACCAGAGTAAATACTATAGTTTCTAAACACTGATGATTCTTGGATAATCCCACTTGGAGTCCTGACTTATAACTCTAAATTTAGCAAGTCAGGGGATGATTCTAAATTCATTGCAAACTTGGATGAAAGAAAAGAATACATAGAACAAGAATCAAATAAAGTACTTTCTAGCATTGAGATAACAACAATAGTAACTTATAACACATCATTTGGATCATAAAATTCATCTGCTGTGATAGAAAAATCATGACCTTTCTCCCTTGTCCTTTGTTGAGGTTGATGGTGGTTCCCCTCCACTACCCTCGGATTTGTATAGTGATTGAAAAAGTACCCAAGTTGTCCAAACATAAATCATTGGACATTAGGTAGGTCATGTACCATCATCCCCTTGTCGTTAGTGTTTGGAAGTTGAGTTTTCACCTTAATATGACAATTCCTCCTAATATTGCCATCCCTTCCACACTTGTAGCATTTCTGGCTCCCGAGAAGGAAGTTCCCTGAAGGCTTCTTCCCACATTTATTACACGTGGTACGTTGCACTTGCTTGTCTTTTCATACTTGATCAAAGCTCCTCCAAAATCTTGGATCCATTGACCTCTTTTTTCGTAGGATTTATGAGACCACTTCTTCTCACCAAACTCCAGTTTGACTATCATCGCACTTCACACAATCTCCTCATAGCTGTCATAATCTTAGTTGGCTAGATTCCTCCATAGATGAGGTCTCATTCTACCAAAGAATCTATCAACCATGACATTTGGATCCATGACAAAGCGACAGTTGTAACATGATTCCATGTGATGTTCATCTCGTAGCTTCCCACAGATTCATTCTCCTTCTCCTTCAAATTGAGAAACTCCTTCTCCATTCATGTTCAATTGGAATGAGGGAAATACATACTAATGTAGATCCCTCTTAACTTTTCCCACTCTATAGATTCAACCTCCACTCTTTGCCTCATGTTTTTAATCTTCTCCTACCATTGATCAGCTTCTCCTTCTAAGTGATAGATAGCCATGGTGACTTTCTCTTTCTATGAACTGCGGAGCATAGAAAAAAATTTGTCGATAGAGTTGATCCATTACTCAACAATCAATGGGATAGTCGATCCACTGAAGGTTGGTGGTTATTAACACATAAAGGACTCAAAATAATGTTGTTCTTTTCGTGGTGATATCATTCTCTCAGCTTGATTCAAGTTATTTCTCATAATTTGAGTCAGTTGTTTCATAATTCGCATGAATTTTTCCATTTTGGCTTCTATTAGAGGGTTGTTAGCGCATGATCCATTGTGGTCACCATTTGCACGGTTCCTCCTATTGCCCTCCATTTCTAAAAGAATAAAACCATAGTGCGAAACTTATTTCATTTACGAATCATTTAACTAAAAAGGATTTATGTCTTAAAATTCGTTAAACAATATCATTTCTCTATAAATACATCATGATGCTTCATAAAAAGCTTATGATTAACCAATCATATCCCCCCAGAGTTTCGTAACCAAGAGTGCAGCATGGCCCATTTTAGTGTACCAAGATACCTCGGGTCAAGCCTAAAATTCCTTAAAAGAGTTCTCACTCCTAGGTACCTTTGTGCTAGAGCTGCCTCAACCTGCTCGTATCCAAATAGTGATGTATTTTCATGATAAACCACTTACTTAATACTCACAAAAATACAAGAATGTTTTCTGATATTTAATATTTTCTATATTATTCCTCTAAAATATTTCATAGCCTAATTTCCTTAAATAACTAAAATATCCTTTGATACCAATAATGGCATCCTGCATTTTTATGACATAACTTTTCATTACATTTTATAAAAAGAGGATCTTTAAATTCTAGTGTATTGGAAATCCGGAACATAATACATGATAACAACATAAAAAATTATTATAAACCACTCATATGGCATCATCATTGGTTTATACTATGTACAATTCTTTCTTCTAATATCCTGGAGACATACATCAAAGAAATGGCTGAGCCGAAGGCTCATTAAGGAAAACAAGTGAAACTTTTGACATGTGATCATGAGAAATATTAAAATGAAAATGATAAAAGTCATAAAGGCATGATCAATGTAATAATAAGAATATCATAATAAAAAGAACATTAATCATAAATTTAATATGTTTGTACAAAATTTCATTTAGACTTTCATGAACTTGTCACCAAGGTTTACCCCTGACGTGTCATAAAAATTACCAAGGTTATTCACCAAGGTATCGTGAAACTAGTTATCTCTAGAGATTATTTTCTTCACACAATTAATTGGAGCACTATCTGGGTGCACCCTTAATATGACTCTATTTTTATTTGATCCACATAGATCATACACAATCATTTCATAAATGACCCAAAAATAATAAATGAAATGGGTTTCATGTCAAAATCATGTCGTTTAAAAACTACTTAAAAACAAGATCATTATATCATATACAACTCATGGAAATTAAGTGAGGGTTATATTTATGTAAATTCCAGAATCAAATATATAAACATTATATATTTATGACCAACCATAGTGTAACACCCTAACCCGCATAGGCTGGAGCTAGTGCATTACTTGTGATATTGGCATGGTTAAATGGAATGAAAAATCCCAAAGGAACGAGTAGTTTAGTAGTCTTGAAGAAACTAGATACATAAACATAACTCAAATTACATTGTATAATGTTACAAAATATAATACATAATAAAAACTAAAAACTGCAACCACAAGAAATCAATAACTAATCTCCTCTTTGTCACCTGTTGAAAGTAAACAATAAAATGGGTGATCTCAAATGATAATTAAGGGTTAAAAATAGTGGAAGCATGAATAAAATAATATGTGAATTATATTATATCTAACAGAATCAATATGGCATGGTGAATAAAAGAAAAACTAATTCCATTAATAAACTGAGAATGAAACTGCATCCATAGATTTTGTCATAGTGAAAACCTCTTGGATAATAATAAAAACTGATAATGAATAAAGATAATGCTTATTAATTGGAATTCATTTATCTGGTCCATGAAACCATAATATCATAAAAAGGTTTTTTTCTATGGGTATAAACCCGTCTGATTTTTGGAAAAAACTCGAAGGGTTTGTCGCCAACTTATTTGTCTCATGAGACCTACCGATGCATCGAGGGGATATAGCAGGCCCCACCTACCACTTCATCTCCAAATTATTATTTATACATTGATTTAATACCATATAAATATAGATTTTCAATAACCATTTAGAGTATAGTATATGGATTCATCAAACATTCCAAAATTAAAATAACATTCCAAATAAACACCGTATGTAAAATGGTATACGGTTTAGACAAAAAACTTATCCCTGATATGAGATTATGGATATTTTATATAATTATAATTTCAATATTAAAATTTATCTCAAATGGGTAGTAGTTACACCACATAAGGATTATTAGGTGCACCACACAAAGTTAGTCACAACAAAATAGTAGTTGAGACAATGTCTCTTACAACATTGTAATCAGTCGAATCATATGACCAGAACTCTATAACCCTCAAATAAATCATTGATAAACAATAATTTAAAGAGAATAATTTCATTATATATAAAATGGATGTAGACATATACCACATAAAAAAAATAATTGTAAAATAATGGAAATCTCAAGGAAATGAATGTGAGATGAGAAACCCCTTAGCTTTTGCTTGAGTGTGTTCTTTATTTGTTTTAATGACCAGAATAATAAAATTTAGATTCATTATTTAATAGTTACAAAACATCCTATAGATTTAATTTATTTAATATAACCTTATTAGGTTCATTCATGGCCATTTTAATGGGATTAAGATGTTCAATTTTATTGGTTTGGAAGCATTTTCTTCCTTGGTTTTCCTGATTCGTTTACTTAATTTCATGAATTGAAGTTCATTTGAAATGTGGATAAATATCCTGAGCTGTTAATATATTTTATTATTGAAATTAAATAGATATAAATGATCTTATAATTATTATAGGTTATATACTTGAGGTTGAATCATTAGTTAATAGTTTTTGATAAACGCTTGGATTTAGCTTGGTAGTTTTGTAAATAATCAACTTGTTTTGTATTATTATCAGTATGATGAGTGTGTAAATATTATAGAACATTAATGAGATGAAATAAATATATTCTGATTTGTTTCAAACATTAAAATGGTTTCATTACCATTAATTATGTATAATGTGAATAACTAAACTTCATCATCCACAAAGGTTATAAATTGGAACCTCATGGATGTTGATTTTTATTATAAAAATAAAAACGGGGGAGTAAGAAAATTGATGATGGTTATTACATTAACATTATATAATTTCTGTATATAGATGCTACTAGAGTTTATCATGGTCATTTTGATATAGGAGGTGAGAGGAGAAAAAGAAAAGAGATGATCCTGGAAATAAAAGAAAAGTTGTGAGATCCCTTATAAAAATTCAGCAGCCTAACGACATCGCATAAAATTTCATAAAATGAAATGATGAAAAAAAATGGTATCTCATCATATTGAAATATAAAAGTCAGTAAGAATAATAAATAAAATAAAACCCCAACATATTATAATGGAATTTCAAATAGATAACATAAAAGAAGTTTCGACTTAATGAAGAAAATGAAAGATCCCCATACAATGTAGAGTAACTCCTAGATCATGAAGGATGGGACCTTGGGGGAATAAAGACACCTTGGGATGACTCCTAGAAATTTAAAACCACCATATTGTCAGTATTATGGATTTGTAATGAATGAAAAAGAATGGATGAGTGGGTATTTATAGAAAAAGAGAGGTAGTTTTTTAATAATTTCAAAGGGACACCTCATTAGTGGTTTTTGCCAAACCATGGGCATGCCAATGGTTTTAGCAACTTGGGACACATCATTTCATAAGTTACTGTACAAAATTTAACCATAGTTTTATATTTAAATATTACATCATATTAATGTCATTAAACTACCACAAACTCAAATTTGTATTTTAACTATTCATGAAAAATTCGTGTATTTTCGAAAAATCCCAAAAATATACCCTAACCATTTTTGACGTGTAGAATTCAGAAATGAACTCAATTTTTTGAAAATAATTATCTAAGTATTTTTAATTTCATTTTTAAAAAAATCCTAGTTAATTCAAAAAACAACAATTTTAAAGCTATAATTAGTTCTTTATCACATTGAAAAATTAATTAAGATATCATTATCTTATTACCTTATGAAAATAAAATATTATCATCAGTTACTATTTATAAGGGTCATATTACTATTAATTTTTATATTCATAATGGTATTTTACTATTCATCAAAAAATCTTGTTGGTTATATTAAACTCCAAATGACTTACTGGTCACAAATATAGATGACCATTTTTTGAAATTCAAAACCTAAAAGTGGAAAATTTAGGTTTCATGGATAGATTATAAATTTAACCTATAATATTTTGATTCAGAAAAGATATATTTCATCATGAAATATACACAATGAATAGAATGTATTTAATAGAATTGTACCATAAAATTTTTGGGGTGTTATATTATTCCCTGCTTAGGAAATTTAGTCCTAGAAATTTTATGTATAAAGTCCACCAAAAAGATGTGGGTGGTTCTTCTTCATAAAATCCACGGGTTCCCATGTAGCTTCCTCCATATTATGCTTTATCCAAAGAACCTTTACCAGATGAGTTGTTCGATTTCTCAATACATGCTCCCTTGTGTCAAGAATACGGATATGATTTTCACAGTATGACAAATCAGGTTCCATTTCTATTTCTTCATATTTGAGTGCATGCATTGTGTCTGGCATATACTTCTTTATCAATGATACGTGGAACACATCATGAACTCTAGAGAGATTAATCAGCATTTCTAAATGGTAAGTTACAACTCTGATTCTTCCAAAAATTTCAAATGGTTAGATGTACCTAGGGAACAGTTTTCCTTTCTTACCAAACCATAATACACCCTTCCTTGGAGATACTTTTACAAATACATGATCCCCCACTTGGAATTCCAAGTCCTTTCTCTGGTTGTAATTATATATCTTTTTCCTACTTTGGGCTAATTTAACATGGGCTTGAATGTTCTTCACCTTTGTCGCGGTCTCTTCAATAAGTTCTAGGACTATAAGCTTCCTCTCACTAACTTCATCCCAACAAGTTGGCGTTCGACATCTCTTTCCATATAATACTTCATATGGAGCCATTTGAATACTAGAATGGAAACTATTGTGGTATAAAAATTCAACCAAAGGAAAGTATTAGTCCCACGTACCTTGCATGTCAATAGAACATGACCTCAGCATATCTTCTAGAGTTTGAATAGTCCTTTCAGATTGTCCATCTTTTTGGGGATGATATGCGGTACTCATATGAATCTCAGTATTCAAATCCTTCTAGAGACTATTCCATAATTTTGACGTAAACTGAGGATCTCAATCAGAGACAATTGATAGAGGTGCACCGCGAAGTCTCAAAACTTAATTAATATAAAGTCTTCCCTAGTGCTCAAGTGGAAAATTCTCTCTTATTAGAAGGAAATGTGCTGATTTAGTGAGACGATCAACAATTACCAATATTTCATCATTCCATCTAGGTGTCCTCAGTTGTCCGGTGAAAAAATATATCATAATGTTATCCCACTTACACATAGGAATAGGTAGAGTTTTCATGAATACTTTGGGATGTTGTCTCTCCACCTTCACTTGTTGAATAAATAGACACCTTGACACGTAATCAGCAATTTCTCGCTTCATATCATCCCACAAAAAATATTCCTTCAGAACTCTATACATCATGGTGCTACACAGGTGTATAAAGAAATTTGAGATATTAGAAATGTTTAATAGTTCACTTTTTAGCTCAGGTACTAATGGAACACATAACCTCTTCCAAAATTTCAGAACTCCTTCTTCATAAACGAATTCAGTCTGCCTCCCTTCCTTGACTGCATTAATTTTCTTGTGCAGATTCTCATCATTATATTGAGAACATTTTATCTTCACTAGTAATGATGGATTAGTTATCATTTGAAAGAGGAGTGAGGTTTCCCTTCCTTAACATTTCCCATATCCATATTCACTAGATCCATGAACATAAGATCTCTTTCAATCCTCATGTGAATCTGAAGGCCATGATATTTCATGCTTAATGAAATCTTCTACCTTATTTCCCTTTCAAGGGTGGTAGTCTATTGAACAATCATAATGATTGAGTAACTCATGCCATCTTCTTTTCCTCATGTTCAATTTTGTTTGTGTGAAAATATATTTCACACTCTTGTGGTCTATATAAATCTCACATCTCTCTCCGTAGAGATAATGAATCTTTATTTCCATAGCGCATATTGTATCTGTTAACTCAAGATCATGAGTGGGGTAATTTTTATACTGATTCTTCAACTATATTCATGAATAAGCAATAAATTTATAATTTTGCGTAAGGACGCAACCCAGTCCATTCATTGATGCATCGTTGTATATTAAAAATCCATCACTTCCAGATTGAAGAGTCAAAATTAGAGCATTGTCCAATCTTCTTTTCAATTCATCAAAGCATTCTATGCATTATTTTTTCCACACAAACTAAACTCTTTTATGTGTGAGCTTGGTTAGTGGGTTATCCATTTAGGCAAAATTCTGAATGAAACTCCAATAATAACCTGTTATGCCAATAAAACTACATACCATAGTTATGTTTGTTGGCATGGGAAAATCATGGATTCCTTTGCCTTTATAGGATCAACTAGGATTCCAACATTAGAGACAATATGGCCCAGAAAATAAACTGATTGAAGTCAAAATTCTCATTTTCTAAACTTCCCATATAATTTATTTCTTCTAAGAGTTCTCAGAATAACCCATATGTGATTCTCAGGGTCTTCATAGCTTTTTGAGTATATGAGGATATCATCAATGAATACCACAAAAAATTTATCAAGATATTACTTAAAAAATCTATTCATTAAATCCATGAAAAAATAGAGTGAATTTGTTAGTCCAAAAGGCATCACTATAAACACTTAATGTCCATACCTGGTCTGAAATGCTATCTTAAAAATATCTTCCTTCCTCACACACAACTGATTATATCTAGATCGAAGCTCAATCTTCGGAAAGTATTGAGCTCCATGAATTTGGTAAAATAAATCCTTAATCCGGGGAAAAGGATACTTATTCATTATTGTAATAGAATTGATTTCCCTGTAATCAATGCAAAGCCTCATGGATCCATCTTTCTTATTGACAAAGAGGACAGGGGATCCTCATGGAGAAACACTATGTCGAATAAATCATTTTTCACTCAAATCCTCTAGTTTTTTCTTTAGATCTACTAATTCCATAGTGGCCATTCTATAGGGATTATTTTATATATGTCTTGCATCATGAATTAAATCAATAGAGAACTAAACATCATGCTTTGAAAGATGTAAAGGTTAATCCTATAGAAATACATCAATGCACACTTTCACTATGTGCACATATTCAATTTGAATATTTCTTTCCTCACCCATAGATATTGATTTATCTTCCCCGCCACGTTTTTATCTTAGTAGAGATAATTTTAGGTGTTTTAGAAAATAATCAGGTGGTGAAGTTTCTTCTCTAAAGACAATGTATTGTACACCATTTTCAAAAATTGTATGTTCTTTCTTCTTACAATAAATCTTCACATCATAATTTGACATCCAATCCATACTGAGAATTATATCAAATTTAGTCATTTGTATGATGATAAGGTTAGAAACTAGGGAATAGTATGGTGTCTGGAGGGGGACTTGTCGACATGCCTTAGTTGCAATGATACATCCCCTAGGAGTTTTGACTTACAACTCCCTTATTAAATCAAATTGGAGATATCTAATTTTCATGGAAAATTTGGAATATATAAATGAATGTGATCATCCAAAATCAAATAAAGTGTTGTCTATGTTTTAGGAAACAATTAATTTACATTATACTATGTCATTGGGAATTTCAACCTCCACGGTTGTAATCGTATAGGCCCTCCCTTTCTCTCTTGGCCTTTTCAGAGTCAAGTTTCCTGGACACTTAAGATAATCATTCAGATAGTGTCCCATCTCTCTGTAATTATAGCATCGAATATCATTGAAGAGTTTCTTCCCCTTGAATTCATTATATCAATGACCCTTTTCTCCTTAGTTATAGTAGACTTCCATGCCTCTAAATCATTTCCCAAGATGATTCTTTCCACATTTCTCACATAAGGGAAATAGATTTGTTCCCTTGCTCTTCTTTGGTGCTTCTCCTTTTCCTTTGTTACTAGAGTACAGATTCTTATCTTAGTTTCCTTTGAAATTATTAGATCTAGTATATTCCCTCTCTGTTTTGATGGCACTTGATATAATTTCATTATATGATGAAAATTATTGAGAATCCAGTGCCCTTTGATGACTTGGCTTAATACCTTCAAAGAAATGATCATTCTTGTATGTTGAGTCATGTACGTAATCCACAGCATACCTGGCCAGCCTTGTGAATGTTGCCTCATACTCTGCAACACCGTCTTCTTCCCTTTGTTTTAAAATAAGGAATTTCTTCTTCTTTTCAGTTCATTGCTCACAAGGGAAATATTTTTCAAACAATATTTCCTTAAAAGTACTCCATTCCATATCATCTATTTCTTCTTCCTTCGTGGTATTATGAATGAAGGGCCGCCATTGATCAACATCGCCCTTGAAATAATACACTGCTAGTACTACCTTTTTATTTTCATTATTTCTTAAAGACGTGAATATCTTTTCAAGGGACTTGATCCATTTCTCAGCAACCACTTGGTTAGTAGTCCCACTAAAAGATGGGGTCTTCTGCTGTATAAAATGATCCAACATAGGTGTAGAATGTTTATTCGTTACATCCTGAGTAAGTTGTCCCATGATGTTCATGATCAGATCTTCTCCAACATTGAATGCGTTGAATTTCTCAGTAGGGAGATCCCTTGTAACACCTCGAGATTTTATGAAAAATATTCTTTTAATTTTATTAATGTCTTGTGTTGTATTCTACAACAAGATTACCCTGCATTATACGCAACACTGTATTACCTTGCAGTATACGCAACACTATTCTTGGATCGTGTTATACACAATTTTGATAATACTTATTATACGCAACATTGAGTATATATATATATATAATGTATAAATTAAATATGGTTGGATTCTGTTATACGAAACAACGAATGATTCTTTCACAACAAGCAACCCTGGCTTGGATTGTATTACACGTAATCACGACCTTCCTCGATAGCGTGTGTTGTACGCAATACAGGGTTTTAATAAACAACGATATATTATTATAATATTTTCATGAACTAGCTGTTATGAATACTATTAACTATATTTTGAATCTTATAACATTATTATTCATCTTACACATTTTCTAAAACATAGTATAAGAAAAAAATAAATTTTTCGGATAAAATAAGTATTTTTCAAAAAATGCAGTTTTGCCGCCTTTTGATGGCACAACGACATTAAATCTAGTATTTGACATGTTTATAAGTTCAATTTGAAAAAATAAACTCCTTCTTTGGAATCATGAAATAAGAATTTTCTTTGGATAAATTTTTCATTTTATTCTGATGACTTTCATATTTTAATGAATAGTAAAAACATGCTATATTTTAATTAAAAAAAACTTTTTTCATCGTAATATCTTATGTTGTTAAATTATAATATTAAATGGTTTTAAAGTTTAAATAGAATATATTTTTTCCATTTAATTTAATTTATGTCGTTAGCATTGATTTTACATTGAATTCGTAGGTTAAATCAATTCAATCTTTTGCAATGTTTTAAAGAAAAAACTCGTTTTCTTTTGACAATAGGATTAATTTTAATTTAATTTCTGCATATTTTGTGTATTGAATTTGGAAAAATGGATTCCATATTTGGAATCAGTGGGTCCAAATTATGTTAATAAGCTACTTTTTATTTTTGGGCATTGTGAATAGTAACTACGGTAAATTTTATTTACTATAGTTAAAGGTAAATTGGGTAATTAAGGGTAAATATAAGATTATAAAATTACCATAACATTTGGAAAAATCCAATTGGATGGCTAAAAGTATACCCATATAACCTAACGGTCGGATTAGATTCATTTTATGGACTTTTTTCCATGAAAATAATTTAATTATTATTAAAACCAAAGAATGTGACAACATGTCACTTTCTTAAATCTTATAAGTATAATAATTTTAATTGAGTGATAAACTTCATGAAACTTAGAACATGAATAGTCTCCACAAATCTAATAAAATTATCTACATCATAGGAATTTATTTATAATTTTTAGGGATTAAATAAATATCATTTATTATGACACAAATATGATGCAGAAATTGTCTTATTAATGAAATATTGACATAATTGATGTTATAAATGCTAAAATAAATGTAATTTGAGACTTTTTATGACTTAAATTAATTTTATAGGTTAATATGATATGTTATTTTTGATATAAGTATCTTGGTTTGAACTTATCATTCTGTTATGAATTTCATAAAAATCATGTACCAAATAGTGTCAAAATTGACATAAATTAGTTTTTAAAACAAATATTATATTATTAATTGTTATTTAATTCCTAAAAATCTAAGAATCGTCCAAATGACTTAGATAAGGATATATATATTAATAATAAAAAACTTGGGGTTTGTTTGGCTTGTTATGGTATGTTTATTAACCATATAGTGTAAGAAAACAAAAAGACACGGTTAAAGTTAAATTATATAACTTGGAGTTAAATCTAATTGATAAGGTTAAAATAATAACCTAAACTTGTCTAAATCCTATTGGATGAGCGTATTTCGACCTATCCCCACTTTATCATCTAAATAAGACCCTTTTGAACCATTTTAAACCTAATTTGACCTTAATATAAAATAATATTTTGAGATTTTCCTAAGCTGCCCCTCTCCTCCCTTATAAAAGGAAACCTCCTCCCTCTCTTCCTCACGCCACATTTAGCCTTCAAGCTCAGAAAACCCTTGCCAAATTCCCTTCTCCACTTACCTAGAAACATCCTAGAGGTTCTGGTATTCCTCAAAGACCAATTTTAGTGCCCTAAAAGGAGATCTCAAAGAGGCGCTTTAAAGAAGAGGTAATGTCTGTTACCGATTCTTTCATATTTATTTCGTCTTCCACTTCTTATTCTTAGGTTGTTTCATTATGAAGTAATAACATCAGTATCAATAATATACTGATATGTTATTATAATTATGAAACAACCTTATTTCACCATCTATCCATCCTACGGAAAACGAAATCACCGCGCGTGCGTACGTACGGAATACTGTCTCCACGTCGTGGTGTAATATATTTTCCACCACCACCTTACTTGGATGGCTATAATGGTGTACATAATAACTATATATGATTATTGTAAAGTGATATTGATTCTGAAATAGTATACATACACTCCAATATAGTCCCACGATCATGAAAACGATATCATAGCTCGTGTGTACGTACGGACTACCGTCTCCACGACGCGATGAGATTCATTCTCCACTTTAACCATTCATGAATGATTATAAAGTACATATAATAAGTAATAATGAAATATATGACATAATAATGATACTGGATTTATGTGTATATATATGTATGTCATCTACTTAATTCCATTCAACTCAATAAGGAAACGAAAACAACGTTCATGTGTACGTACGGCCTACCTTCTCCATGAACGGTGTATTTCATTCCATATACTGATTTATTATATATATTTATATTCTGAATATATATTATATATAAATCATGTTTTATATTCTGGAATTAAGTAATCATGATCTAAGTAATCATATGAATAATTACAAGTCAAAACACGGACGACAAATGAAATTTTTTTACCCAAAACGCTCTTTAACATGGAATTTACAAAAGAACGGGTAATATAAAGTCATAAGTGAACCATATATGATATCATAACAATGAGTATGATTTTGGAATAATTCAATGACATTATTTAAACCATTATACAGGAGGTTCGGAAAATTACGAAGCAAGTCGGACCTAAGTTAAGGGAAATATCACAATCTCATTTTTATCCGAGATTGTTTATACTTTGGTATTTACTAGGGTGTATTTTATCATCCACATCCATGTTCCCTCAATATGTAATATTTTTTCCATACACTTACAATAGTTTAAATCCAATTTTACCCTTAGGTGAGTTTTTAGTAAAGGATATGAAAGGAATCTTTTGTCGTTTTTCGTACGAGGTACTTTTTGACTTTTCCAACAAAAGTACGAGAAGAATGTATTTTTTTAACTTATACGGCATGAATGGATTTTTAAAACATTATTTCCAAGAAGCTTCCTTTACAAGTTTTCATGTTTATTTTTAATCAAATTCTTTTAGTTTAAAATTGCAAGACATGTTAAGAAAGGAAAATGTTTTTGAAGTAGAAATGATATTTTCCTCAAGAATGGAGTTCAAGTGTTTTATCAAAATTATTTTCCATCAAAGATAATATAGGGTTCTGTTTCTATCCCTATTATTACATTGATTTTATTATGTTGTGATGGAATTTTTTTTATGAATTCCTTTATCTTATATGAATTGTTTTATGATGTCATGTTGTTTAAGAATCCCATTTTTATTACATGGGTTATGCAATGATGTATGATTTATGATTTTGTGGCACACATAAGAATGGTATAATTATGAGATGGGTGGGACCTATATCTCCCTCCAATGAATTGGGTAAAGATTTTATATCTCATGATATAGATATGGCTGAAACAGTAGGTTATACCGGTTTAGTGAAAGAGGACTGAAATGAGGAGTGAACTCGGTTCAGAAAGGGACTTTGTCCACTAAGATAGTCTTGGCAATGAGTCTTGACTAATAAGAAATGATTCTCTATGATTATGTGTGTATTCCACAAAGTTTCATGTTTTATGTTATGATTATTGGGATTACATTTCACTACTATGATTTATCCCATGTTATGAAATTATGATCTCTTTTCCAGGTTAAGATTTCCAAAAGATATGTTCTTATGAATATGATGAGATTGATATTTCTTTTGTTTACCCTTACTGAGCATTTGATCTCACCCTTTTGTGTTTTCTTTTCCCTAAGATATAAATAAAGGTTTTAGGTAAGAAAAAAAAGGGAAGATCTTTATGGGAGATGTTGAATATCTTTCACCATGATTAGAAGATTACGTTCCGAGTTTCCAAAGACACTAAACTATTATGATCCTAGTGTGTGTGTTTTTGTTATATACTAAGTATTCCGAAAAAGTAATGTAATGTCCATGTACGTCATGCTTCGGGTCTCTACAGTTGGTACCATAGGAAAGGTTTAGTCAACCTTTGGAAACTAGGATGTGAAAAAGTTAGTGAGATCCCTATAGAATTTCTAAGGTATGTCTAGGGATGTCCCTAAGGACAAGTATACGTATAAGATATAGTCCTAGAACTACGGTAACGATCATAGAATTTAACCAAAGATGTTAGATATTGAGGATACTCCCCCTTTATTATGTTGTTTTCCCTAGCATGATTTTTTCCTCTCACACTATTCTTTTTGGGTTTTAGATGATGGCTGGAACCCGAAGGAACCGTGTTGATCAATGCAATGATTGTCCTCCTGAACAAACAAATGTTTTGGGAGATGGAGTGAAAAATCGTATTGCTATACTTACACAAGCTATGAATCATTCTGGACTTCCAAATGAGTAGAGAAGGGAACAATATTCTATTGAGTCCTTCATGAGGCAACGTCCACCTTCTTTCAGTGGGTCTTCTGATCCACTTGTTGCTGAACAATGGATCAGTATTACTGAAAAGATATTTTCAGTTCTTCAATGTTCTGAACATGATAAAGTCATCTTAGCAGTATATCATTTGGAAGGTGAAGCTGATCAATGGTGGAATCTTATCAAGAATAAAAGACCAAGAGATTAAATTGAGTCCATGGAATGGGATGAGTTCAGGAACTTATTTTTCAATAAGTACTTCCCTCATATTCTTCGAACAAAGATGAAGAAATTGTGTGTTGTTCTATAAAGGTAGAAATGGAAGTTGGTGTTACTTATACATCTCATAGTTTTGACAAGAACCGAAAGATGGAGTTCAAGGAGAAATCTCAGAATAATGGTGAAAAGAAGATGAATGTTTCCTTATGCTCAAAGTGTGGAAAGAAGCATGGTGGAGATTGTCCTAAAGGTACTAGAAAATGTTTTAAGTGTGGAAAATAAGGTCATCGAGCAGCTGATTGTCGAAGTAATGGAAAAAGGGTTTCTAATGATGTGAATAAAGAAAAGACTGCAGAGAACGCACCAACAACACTTCAATGCTTCATGTGCAAGGAAATGGGGCATTATGCTGATAAATTCCCTAATCCAAGGGTTAGTGATGATCGATGTGAGCAACCACTTAAGGAAAAGGACAAAGGGAAGTCACATGCGATCACCATTGGCGATGTTGAATATGACAACAATGTGGTGGAATGATTAAGTGTTTATGTAATGGGATTCCAAAATAATGTTGTATATAATATCGTGGAATATTGGAATATTTATGCATTGGTCTATTGTGGTTTTCAATGGTACTGGTAACCATGGAATGTGATTAAGATATTTTTGGAAATAAGATGATATGTGAATAATGAAGGGAAAATGAGAAAATGAAATGTTTGACAGTATTGATGAGCTCATGATTGATATAAGGACTAAGTGATATCATGTTTTGAGTATATAGAATTTTGAGTATTTTTGTATGTGGAAAGTGTTAATTTTTGACTGCATTCATGTTTTCACTAAGGTTCAATGGATATTCATTCTTCAAGAGAATACATGATTAAGGTATTCACATATTTTTAATTTGACCAAAAAGATATATCTTATGATATATGTGGGATAAATGATGGCATTCACGTGATCATTTTCATTATACTATGAGCTTGGACCATAGTATTTTAGATAAGCCTAAATATTGGAATGGATTATGTTGCACATAAGTTAGTATTGTTTAAGGATAAAACTTTTTTGATATTGTTGATGGGATGTTATAGTAATATAGCTTTAGAAAAAGGAAAACCTGCAGGACGAGTGACATCCCATTGCGTCAGACAAGGCTGTGGGAATAGAACCCAAAACCGAAGTGCGACTGGCCTTTATCGCCTACCACTGGCCTATAGGAAGTCCCTGTTTAGTAGAAACTAGTTTTATTATATTAAGCAGTATGATATATGAAGTATAAGTCCATTTTAGGAACTATATATGATTAATGTCACTATAGATGGATTATGTATTTTTTTTTGATAACTTTTCTAACCTTTTGTTTGAGACAGATGGAATGACCCATCATTCTATCACATGATCTGTTAACACTTCATGAATAACAAATTCATCTTCATTTCTTTAAGAGATGAAGTGGAAATTGTTCAAAGCACGAACAACAGTGAGATTGTACCAAAATCAAGCAAGTATTTCTTCTAATTCACAATTTTCAAATGATATTGAAAACCAAAAATGTTATCCTAGTGGTCTTATATATGAGGAATCAGATGGTACCATATATCATCACAAATTTATGGCTTTGCGATTGTTGTCTTTTTTATAGCCATGTTCTCTACCACTCTCCATCAGAACTTGATGGTTAGATTTTTCTTCCATATCCATATTTTCACCTATGTTCTCCTACGTGGAAACCCAGTGATGAGTTAATTTTGGTAACTGTTACATTTAATACTTTAGTTTTTAAATCCATGTTTTGGTATTCCTTTTTATGACGTGGTTTTCTATTAAACAAACTTTCGAGTAGTAAACCATTTATAACCCAGACGAATTTCGAGGGCGAAATTCATTTTAAGGGGGGTAGAATGTAACACCCCCAGAATTTATGAAAAATATTTTTTTAATTTCATTAATGTCTTGTGTTGTATTCTACACCAAGATTACCTTGCGCTATACGCAACACCGTATTAGCTTGCAGTATACGCAACACTATTCTTGGATCGTGTTACACACAATTTTGATAATAGTTATTCTACGCAACATTGAGTATAGATATATATATATATATATATTTATATTCAATGTATAAATGAAATATGGTTGGATTCTGTTATAAAAAACAATGAAGGATTCTTTCACAACACACAACCCCGACTTGGCTTGTATTACACGCAATCGCGACCTTCCTCGATAGCGTGTGTTGTACGCAATACCGGGATTTAATAAACAATGATATATTATTATAATATTGTCATGAACTAGCCGTTATGAATAGTATTAACTAAATTTTGAATCTTATAACATTATTATTCGCCTTACACATTTTCTAAATCATGGTATAAGAACAAAATAAATTTTTCGGGTAAAATAAGTATTTTTAAAAAAAATGCAGTTTTGCCACCTTTTGATGGCGCACCCACCTTAAATCTAGTTTTTGACATGTTTATAAGTTCAATTTGACAAAATAAACTTCTTCTTTGGAATCATGAAATAAGAATTTACTTTGGATAAATTTTTCATTTTATTCTGATGACTCATATTTTAATGAATAGTAAAAACACGAAATATTTTAATTAAAAACAACTTTTTTCATCGTAATATATTATGTGGTTAAATTATAATATTAAATGGTTTTAAAGTATAAATAGAATATATTTTTACCATTTAATATAATTTATGTCAAAATCATTGATTTTACCTTGAATTCATAGGTTAAATCAATTCAATCTTTTGCAATGTTTTAAAGAAAAAATCTGTTTTCTTTCGACAACGGGATTAATTTTAATTTAATTTCAGCATCTTTTTTGGATTGAATTTGGAAAAATGGATTCCATATTTGGAATCAGTGGGTCCAAATTATGTTAATAAGCTACTTTTTATTTTTGGGCATTGTGAATAGTAACTACGGTAAATTTTATTTACTATAGTTAAAGGTAAATAGGGTAATTAAGGGTAAATATAAGATTATAAAATTACCCTAAAACTTGGAAAAATACTATTGGATGGCAATAAGTATACCCATATAACCTAAGGGTCGGATTAGATTCATTTTATGGACTTTTTCCATGAAAATAGTTTAATTATTATTAAAACCAATGAATGTGACAACATGTCACTTTCTTAAATCTTATAATTATAATAATTTTAATTTAGTGATGAACTTCATGAAACATAGAACATGAATAGTCTCCAGAAATCTAATACAATTATCTACATCATAGGAATTTATTTAGAATTTTTAGGGATTAAATAATTATCATTTATTATGACACAAAGATGATGTAGTAATTGTCTTATTAATGAAATATTGACATAATTGATGTTATAAATGCCCGAATAAATGTAATTTGAGACTTTTTATGACTTAAATTAATTTTCTAGGTTAATATGATATGTTTTTGTTGATATAAGTAACTTTTTTCGAACTTATCTTTCTGTTATGAATTTCATAAAAATCATGTACCAAATAGTGTCAAAATTGACATAAATTAGTTTTTAAAACAAATATTATATTATTAGTTGTTATTTAATTCCTAAAAATATAATTTTTGTCCAAATGACTTAGCTAAGGATAGATATATTAATAATAAACAAATTGGGGTTCGTTTGTCTTTTTATGGTAAGTTTATTAACCATATAGTCCAAGAAAACAAAAAGACACGGTAAAGGTTAAATTATTTAACTTGGAGTTAAATCTAATTGATAAGGTTAAAATAATAACCTAAACATGTCTAAATCCAATTGGATGAGAGGATTTCGACCCATCCCAACTTTATCTTCTAAATAAGACCCTTTGTAACCATTATAAACCGAATTTGGCCTTAATATAAAATAATATTTTGAGATTTTCCTAAGGTGCCCCTCTCCTCCCTTATAAAAGGGCACCTCCTCCCTCTCTTCCTTACACCACATTGAGCCTTCAAGCTCGGCCTAAACCTTCAAAATTCCCTTCTAAACTTCCCTAGAAACATCCTAGAGGTTCTGTTCTTCCTCAAAGACCAATTGTAGTTCCCTAAAAAGAGATCTCAAAGAGGCGCTTCAAAGAAGAGGTAATGTCTGTTACCGATTTTTTCATCTTTATTTCTTCTTCCACTTCTTATTCTTAGGTTGTTTCATTATGAAGTAATAAAATCAGTATCACTTATATAATGATATGTTATTATAATTATGAAACAACCTTATTTCACCATCTATCAATCCTACAGAAAATAAAATCACCGCGTGTGCGTACGTACAGAATACCGTCTCCACGCCATGGTGTAATCAATTTTCCACCACCACCTTACTTGGATGGGTATAATGGTATACATAATAACAATATATGATTATTGTAAAGTGATATTGATTCTGAAATAGTATATATAAACTCCAATACAGTCCCACGATCATGAAAACGATATCATCACTCATGTGTACGTACGGACTACCGTCTCCACGACACGATGAGATTCATTCTCCAATTTAACCATTCATGAATGATTATAAAGTACATATAATAAGTAATCATGAAATATATGACATAATAATTGGAATGTATTTATGTGTATATATATGTATGTCATCTACTTAATTCCATTCAACTCAATAAGGATACGAAAACAGCGTTCATGCGTACATACGGACTACCGTCTCCATGAACGGTGTATTTCATTCCATTTACTGATTTATTATATATATGTATATTCTGAATATATATTATATATAAATCATGTTTTATATTCTGGAATTAAGTAATCATGATCTAAGTAATCATATGAATAATTACAAGTCAAAACACGGATGACAAATGAAACAATTTTACCGAAAACGCTCTTTAACATGGAATTTACAAAAGAACGGGTAATATAAAGTCATAAGTGAACCATATATTATATCTTAACAATGCGTATGATTCTGGAATAAGTCAATGACATTATTTAAACCATTATACAGTAGGTTTGGACACTTATGAAGCAAATCATACCTAAGGTAAGGGAAATATCACAATCTCATATTTATCCGAGATTGTTTATAATTTGGTATTTACTGGGGTGTATTTTATCATCCACATCCATGTTTCCTCAATATGTAATATTGTTTCCGTCCACTTAAAATTGGTTAAATCCAATTTTACCCTTTGGTGAGTTTTCAGTAAAGGATATGAAAGGAATCTTTTGTCGTTTTTCGTACGAGGTACTTTTTGACTTTTCCGACAAAAGTATGAGAAGGATGTTTTTTTAACTTATACGGGATGAATGGATTTTTAAAACAATATTTCCAAGAAGATTCCTTTACAAGTTCTCATGTTTATTTTTAGTCAACTTCTTTTAGTTTAAAATTGTAAGACATATTAAGAAATGAAAATGTTTTTGAAGTAGAAATGATATTTTCCTCAGGAATGGAGTTCAAGTGTTTTATCAAAATTATTTTCCATATAAGATAATATAGGGTTCTGTTTCTATCCCTATTATTACATTGAATTGATTATGTTGTGATGGAATTATTTTTATGAATTCCCTTATCTTATATGAATTGTTTTATGATGCCATGTTGTTTAATAATCCCATTTTTTACATGGGTTATGTAATGATGTATGATTTATGATTTTATGGAACACATAAGAATGGTATCATTATGAGATGGGTGGGACCTATATCTCCCTCCAATGAATTGGGTAAAGATTTTATATCTCATGAGATAAACATGGCTGGAACGGTAGGTTATACCGGTTCAGTGAAAAAGGACTGAAACGAGGAGTGAACTCTGTTCATAAAGGGACTTTGTCCACTAAGATAGTCTTGGAAATGAGTCTTGACTAATAAGAAATGATTCTATATGATTATGTGTGTATTCCAAAAAGTTTCATGTTTTAATTTATGATTATTGAGATTAAATTTCACTACTATGATTTATCCCATGTTATGAAATTATGATCTCTTTTGCAGGCTATGATTTCCAAAAGATATGTTCTTATGAATATGATGAGATTGATATTTCTTTTGTTTACCCTGACTGAGCATTTGAGCTCACCCTTTTATGTTTTCTTTTCCCCAGGATATAAAGAACAATTTTAGGTAAGAAAAAAAAGGGAAGAGCTTTATGGGAGATGTTGAAGATCTTTCACCATGATTAGAATATTACGTTCCGAGCTTCCAAAGACACTAATCTATTACGGTCCTTGTATATGTGTGTTTTTGTTATGTACTAAGTATTCCGTGAAAGTAATGTAATATCCATGTACGTCAAGCTTCGGATCTCTACATCCATACCTTTCCCATGAGTATTAATTCCCCTTCTTCCATCAGATGACATTTCTAAATAATGGGATACTCTAGATTAGTCTATGAATCTCAAATAGAAAAGCACACAACATATATTGAAATTCTAGGTAAATCTGATCTTATAAACTTGGTTTCTCTAAGGAAAATTTACATTAAACTCCTTCAAAATGGATTTTAGAGAAATTTTGAATTATCCTAATCATTTCCCTCAGGAGGTTCAAAACCAAGAGTGCAGTAAGGCCCATTTTCAGGCACCATTTCATTTCAAGTCTAGCTCAAAGCGGTGTTTTCAGGTTTTACCCTTAGATACATCTGTGCAGAGCCGCCTCTACCTATTCTTATCAAGATAGGGACGTATTGAATAAAATATCAACATAATATATTACTTAACAAAATACAAGGATGTTCATGTATGTTTATCCTCAAATACTACCTTAGGGATTTCTTTCCTAGTATACATTTCTTACTCTAGTTTCCAAGTTTCCTACGAAACTTCCTCTAATACCATATGTAACACCTCGACCCTCTAGGTAGGAGCCTGTGTATTACTTGTGATATTGGAATGGTTAGAAGGAATGAAAATTCTTGAAGTAATGCTTTTTTTAGTAGTCTTGATAAACTAGACTCATAAATGTAACTCAAATTACATTTAAGAAGGTTACAAATTATAATACAAAATGAGAACTAAAAACTGCATCCACAAGAACTCAATAAATGATCTCCTCTTCGTCACCTGTTGAAAGTAAACATTGAAAGACGTGAGCTCAAATGCTCAGTAAGTGTTAAAAATAGAGGAATCATGAATAAAATAAAAATTTTATCATATTCAATATGACATAATCAATATGTCATGGTGAATAAATGAAAAAACTAATTCCATTAATAAACTGAGAATGAAATTGCATCCATAGATTTTGTCATAGTCAAAACCTCATGGATAATAATAATAACTCATAATGAATAAATAGAATTATTATTAATTGTAAATCATGTATATGGAACATTAAACCATAATACCGTAAAAATGGTTTAGTTCTATGGGTTGAAACCTGTCTGATTTTTGGAAACAAACTCGAAGGGTTTGTCGCCAACTGGTTTGTCTCATAAGACTTACCGATGAATCAAGGGGAAATAGCAGGCCCCAACCACCACTGTATGTCCAAATAATTATTTATACATTGATTCAATTCACGAGAAATATTCCTTTTCAGTAACCATATAGAGAAGACTATACGGAATCATTAATATTTCCATAATTAAATTAACTTTCTAAATAAACATTGTATGTAAAATGGTATACGGTTTAGACAAAAAAACATATCCATGATATGAGATTATGTATATATAATATAAATATAATTTCAAAATTAAATGTGATATCAAATGTGAAGAAGGTACACCACATAAGGGTTATTAGGTGCACCACACAAAGTTAGTCACAAAACAATAGTAGTTGAGACAATATCTCTTACCACAATGTAATCGGTAGAATCATATGACCAGAACATAATAACTCTCAAATTAATCATTGAATAAATTGAATATAAATATAATCATGTTATTATATATCAAATTGATGTACACATATACCACATAAGATAAATAATTGGCAAACAATGGAAACCTCGCGGAAATGAAAGTGAGATGTGAAACCCCTTACCTTTTGCTCAAGTGCGTTCTTAGTTTGTTTTAATGCACTGAATAATCAAATTTAGATTCATTAATTAATAATTCCAGAACCTCTTATACATGTAATAAATTTATTATAACCTTATTAGGTTAATTCATTTCCTTTTTAATGGGATTAAGAGGTTCAATTTTATTGTTATGGAAGCATTTTCTTCCTTGGTTTTCATGATTCGTTTACTTGCTTTCATGAATGGAAGTTCATTTGAAATGTGGATAAATATCCAGAGATGTTAATATATATTATTGGTGAAATTAAAGATATATAAAAGATCTTATAATGATTACAGGTTATATACTTGAGGATGAATCAATAGTTAAAAGTTTTTGATAAATGCTTGGATTTAGCTTGGTAGTTTTGTATATAATTAACTCATTTTGTATTATTATTCCGTATTATGAGTGTGTAAATATTCCAGAACATTAATGAGATGAAATACATATATTCTGATTTTTTCAACCCTTAAATTGGTTTCATTACCATTAATGAAGGTGAAAGTGAAGAACAAAACTCCATCGTCTATAAAGGATATAAATTGGAACCTCATGGACGTTGAATTCACTTGTAAAAATATAAAGGGAGAGTAAGAATATTGATTATTAATTATCTTTTAATATAATATAATTCAAATATATATATTATACTAGAGTTTATCATGGTCATTGTTATAGAGTATCTGAGATTATAAAAAGAAAATAGGTGATATTGAAAATAAAAGAAAAGTTGAGAGATCCCTTATGAAAATTCGGCAGCCTAACGACGTCGCTTAAAATTTCATAAAATGAAATGATGAGACACCTCATGTCATACCAGTCACACCATGCATAATATTTATGTGAGGTTTATACCAATATGCAAAAAATAAATTATAGAGCATTTAACTAATGTAACAAAACTATATAAATGAGTTTCATCAGTTTTGAGTATGTGCATCTATTATTAAAATGTTGCTTTAAACTAAAAACACACAATTGGTGTTATACCGGTCACACTGTGGGTCATTTTGACCTGCGAATGATTCCTACACATCAACAATTAAATATAAATCATTTTCCTAAATAATGAAGAAAATATGAGTAAATTGTATTTATTTTTAGTGTGAGACACATATTTTGATAGAAAATGTCAATTTTAAACTTATAACAAACACATTTAGTCATATCAAGAATATTATGTATCAGATTGAAGAATGGATGATTCCTTCCCATCACAAATGATTTATGGATCTTTTTTCTAAAGTATCAATGAAATAAAAATTTGATTTCTTTTTTTAGTATATTACATATGTTTTGAGTAGAAATGTAAATTTTAAGTAAAAATGTGTTTTGTGTCATACCAGTCACACAATGCATCATACTAACACGTGGTTGATTCATAAACATCCAAAATTGAATATAGATCATTTTTAAATGTTATAAAAACAATAAAAATATGTCTTCTTATATTTGAGTCCCCATTAAATGATATTGGAGACATAAATAACAATATAGAATTTATACTTTGATATCGTACTTATGTAGGTCTACAGTATTGAATTAGATAATATGGTGGTGTTTGGATATGTTGTTGATCATCTCATTGGATGGATATTAAGAAATATGGTATTTTTCCTCTCATTTGATGAGTATGAAATCAGAAATAACTATTGATATAGAGAATGGGAGTGTGGGAACACGTCTATATATTTCATATCTATCTAGATAAGGTTCATGGGATGTGGCTACACATTTGAAGGAGTGACATGTGATATATTCATTGATCAGATATATCTACCCTCATTGAGTCACGAACAAATGAGTTTACTATTTAGGATTGACATGTTTTGTGTCCCATGGTCACTGTATGTCTTTCAAAGGAGGAAAATTTGAAAATTAATTTCTTCATATGATGCATTCTAGGGGAAAAGGTTATATAGGTATGTTCATTTTATTGATATCATGACAGATCCCATTATAGAAAGAGATGTATTTAATATTTTCTAAAGGACACTAATTTCATACGTATATTAATCTAGAGTTTTATATTTGTTTTTAATATAATAGTGACCTATAGGATCACACTTTATAGATAACTGAATTGGGATTGAGTTTGACATAGAGAGATTCGCTAAAACTGTTTTACAGTAAATCAAAAAGAGTTTTGGATGGTTGTTCACAAGGTATTAGATATAATATGATAAAAGGAAAAGTTAATTTTGATAACACGTGTCTTTAATACACCTTAATTCGTGATTTATTGCATACAGATACTCATAAAAATCCTAAAATATTTAAAATCCAAGTGTCGTTGGGTAATGAGATATGTAAAATTATAATTTAAAATAGGAATACCACATCGTTATTTTAAAAAACCAAACAATTATGGTATGTTCTATTGATCTTTAATAGTATATGGGATAAACTGGGGACATACACAACAAATATGGGATCTATCAATACCAGTAAGGGAATGATGTAAGAATAATATTATGCAAGTAAAACATTTTTTTCATGTTTCATATAAAGGTAACATAAACAGGGTGGGAATCATAATCATGAACATCAAATCATGATGTAATATGAAAACATCAAGGCAATATATGAATGTTAAAAAAACATAAAATATGTTATCATAACCATAGTTAATGTATTAAAATTGATTCATCATAACATAGTGTTCTTAAGATAACCTTTCTTGCACTATAGGAGAAATACCATGAGATAATAACTTTACCCAATACATTGTATGGAAATATATTTCTAATCCCACCTGTGACATTAGTATTATGTATAAGCATAAGTGTTATAAAAAGATTACACATCATAGGAATGAATTAAATCACACTAAATTCCATGGTTAAATAGTATAGGTTACATATATTGAATACCCATTCAAAAACGTGTTTTTACATATAAGTGAGTACCCTTTAGTGAAAATGGGGACAGGTAATCACTATGAAAATGTTTGGCATGGTAAATCAATGGATAATCTCTTAAGCATAAAATATGTACAAAAAATTCAAGTAATGGATTATTGAGAGTGAAAATTAGTCTCCAATTGATTTAAAATTATAATAATAGTCATACATATGTGTAAATACACTTTTCAATATGAAATATTTTAAATAAAATGGCGTAATACAAACAATTTTCATGAATAAAGATGAGGAGGATAAGATCCCCTTTCCTTGAGAGGGTTCATCTAAAATAATTGAATCTTCTTGTTAATAACTTTCGAACCCCATTGAAGAAATACAGATAAGGATATGGAGAAGAGACTTGTGATCAATGGGTTCTTAGTGAAGATGATTATGATCTTGGGTATGAATTTATAGAAATGATTGAAATTTATTATTAATTTATAAACATTTGTTTTGGAGTATATATAATAATATAATCAAAACTACAAACCTTAAAATGGTTTTTGAACCATTATTTACACTTAAGTGTAGTGTTTTTAAATATTTTATAAGTACATGAACTGAATGTATTAAAATAATACCATTGGTGATGTGAAAATGTTTCATGTTCATAAATAATTTATTTTTAATCCTTAAAATACAATTTAGGTTTTGGAGGATTCATTATTGGTTTATAAAATTAATGAAAAAAATAAAATTAATAATAATAATTTTAATGTGAAAATGTATATTTGGTCATGTATTCCTTTTTTGGAATTTTATAAATCACTTTTAGGTCACTGTGATGTCATAATATAAACCATATATTTATACTGTATTAAAATTTTTCCCAAGAATTCATCTGTTTTGGGAAATTATGAAAAAATAAATGTTGGATTGTTTTGACATGTTGACTTAAAAAATAATATTTACATTTCCAAAATAATTCACTAAAAATGTGAATTTACACTTTCAAATAAAATCCTTATTTATTTTAACATAATTGTTTTTATGAAAATGACACTTTTTAACCCTTATAAAGATTACAATACAATACATAAAATAACATTATCATTATTTTAAAATAAATATTTTTTTATAATAATGTTATATAAAATTTAATATTTTTTAAAAAAATCATAAACTTATAATCAAGGGTGTGAAAACCATATATTTTCCAAAAATACAATTAAGGTTTCTTCGTATAAAAATAAAATCTTCATCAACTCATATACAATTATATATATAAGGTAGTATAGAAAAGGGATAAAAATAATTTTTTTTTTTATAAGAAGATGAAAAAATTAATACTACTATGTTTGAAATACATAACCCCTTATTATATTAGTTTATTACCCAAGGGTAAGGTTCGCAATTGTTTCGCATTCTTGGGGTGGTTCGAGGAACATGGTTTCGGTTATGATCTCAATATTCTTAAACTTCTCCCAAAAAATATTTATTTTGTTTTTAAAATTTTTAATGTAATATTGATATTGGTCAAGGTCAAAGCCTATAGATTCCTTCTCGCTCATGATATCTGAAAAATGGGATTCAAAGGGTTTGATCATACATTTAAAGGCCATCAATTCTTCCATCTCTGTTAATTTGACAATATCATAACACTTAATATATATTATTCTTCGCATTCACTATTCAATGATTATATAATTAAGGGTTATGTTGCTTATTGTTATTTTAAATCCCACTAAATATATTTTATAATAGTCTAAAATAATTACTGTAGTTCATGTGTTTTATATAACTACATTACATATTATGGAATTATTTTACTCAAAAAGTAAATTTCAATCATAAATTTTTTGTCATTTTATCAGCCCCCAAATAATTTCACACATTAAATTTAATTTCATACACTGAAAGAGATGAGGGTACTTCTCTTTCATCATCTCTTCATGTTCCTTTATTACTCTCTCTAACATCTGGTTCTACAACAACACTTTGACTAGATGAGTTATATTTTTTGTTTCACATTATATTTATGTCCACAGATCTTAAAGGATGATACATCTATTAAAGATCATTATGCAAGGGTACCGCCAATTGATTCATCACATATGAGGGGGTCAAGTATGTACTTCATCAATAGGGATACCTGAAACTCATCATATACGTAGGATAGGTTTTGTTGGAGTCATAGTCGATAGAACACATCTCCAATGTGGTAAAGGATATCAAAGGGGATGAGGTATCTTGGTATAATCTTTCCCTTATTCTCAAACGTCATGAATTATATGTCATTATGATATATGATGGAACACCTTATCACTGACCTAAAATCCATGTCTCATCAATGATTGTCTAAATATCATTTTCATTGATTTGTATATATTTTATATGGTTTTTAATGGTTTGAACCTTCTTTTATAGCATTGATTTGATCAGGTTCTATTGGATTCATCTCTCTAACATCATCCAAGCAAGTTAGAGTCTAAATCTTCTTCCCATACTAAGCCTCATAAAGTTCTAATTGAATTCTAAAATGGAAACTATTATTATATTAAAACACCAATATGTGATGTTGTTGATACCAAAATCCTGGGAAATCAATTTAACATGATATCATAATATTCCATAGAGTATTAATGCTTCTTTTAAATTGACCATACATAGGAGGAATATATGTAGTTCTGAAAGTAAACACTATATACAATTCTTAATGAATGTTTCTCTAAAACATTGAGGTAAGAATCTGATCTAAATGAAATTCAATGTATGGTGGAACTCTATGTATTATTACCACTTCTTATATATAGAACATTTTGAGTTGGTCAAGAAAGATTTCTTCCATGAATGAAATTAAATGCATTGACTTTTTAAGGTGATTTATTGCCAACAAGATGACTTTATTTAAATTAAATGTCTTAGGGAGTCATAAAATAAAATCCATGGTTATGTTTTCTCATTTACATATTGGTATAGGATATTATTTCATAATAAGCTCATAATTTTTTTCATTAAAACTTGACTTTAAGGAATACCATGACTCAAGGGAAATTTTTTTAAATATCCCTCTTTATGTTATCCCACAATAAATTTTACTTCCAATATCTATACATCTTAGGGTGCCTTGAATGAATAATGATTGGTGAGATATTATTATTATCTACAATTCCCCTATTTAGTTCTATATTTTATAGGACACATATCAAGGTTCCAAACCTTGTAACCCCATATTTTTAAATTTTTAACACCATAATATTCACTACAATTTTTTGTATCTCATTAACTTATTTTTAGACCTCCTTGAAAGGATGGTTGAATTTTTATTTGATCAATTTTGGATGAAGATTGTTTTATTATTCCCATGTACATACTTTTACTGTATAAGAATATTGGATCACACTAAACCCTATCAGGGGATAATGTTTCAAGATCCTTTCTACTTAGAATATCTATCAAATTATTTTCATTCACAAGATGGTAATGGATTGAGAAATCAAAATCCTTGATCTGCTCTAACCACCTTCCTTAGTTCATATAGAAATACTTTTATGTGAATATATAATTTAGTATATTATGATCAATATATATGTCACACTTCCCCCAGTAGATATAATGTCACCAAATATTTAATGTGAAGAAAACTACATCTAATTCTAGATCATGTGTTGGGTAGTAATACCCCTTTACCATTAATCAATGTCAGTTATAGGATATCAATTTTCACATTATATGTGTATCAAACACCTGATCTTTTAATGCATCAGTATATATCAAAAATCTTACACCACTGGTCAATAATGTGAGAATATGTGGTGATTACCCTTTTAATGAACTCTTTAAAACTCCCCTCACATTCATTAGTCTAGACAGGCATCACCCCCTTCAAATTTAGTTTGGATAGAGGGCCTGAAAATCACACAGAGTTTATCAAAAATCAATGATAGTAACCGGAAAACCAATATAAACTATATATCTATGTCATAGTTATTGGTCTAGGACATCCTTAAATTACCCCTATTTTTCAATGTTCCATAGATATCCCTTCTCTCATGATAATAATCATGAATAATTTTACATGATCCATCCAAGACTCTCATTTACAGTATTTCACATAAAATTTTCTCTTACACAAGGTCTTAAATAAAAAAATCAAATCATAATTATTTTATTCCTTACCTTTTAGGGTTGTTAAGAAATCATCTATAAATATTACCATAAATGTTTTCAAGGTATTCCATAAAGTCTAAATTCATTATGTATTGAATATTAATATAGCATTAGTGTGGCTTGAACGATAACTGAACCTCGCTAATTGGAGAAAAACTATTAAATTATTTGGAAAAAATCAACAAATTCTATTACAACAAGAATACAATAAAGGATGATATTTTCATTAGTCATAATCAATTGACATAGAAACACATTCTCATAAAAAATAATATCCATTATTGAGATGATGATTCCAAAGTAGATCCATAACCCTCCTTGAACTTATATATAATTAGAGAAATATTTTCAATACCCAGGTTAATTTCTTCCTCCCAGAAATTTATGTTGTATGTATATAAGTATATCTAGTAAATACCCAAAATATAATTGAATTAATCAAATGAGGGTGTCATAAGGTTCACCAGCTAATTCAGCCCAAAAATATGGATAGGGTAGAAGTTATATACTTGGGATGAAATAATTTCGCAATTATTTATATTCCTAAATGTCAAATCTTCAATGTTTTGAGGTGGTGTTTGATTTGTTCCAATAAATATGTGTGATATGAAATAATTCATATTACTATAGTCAAGTTGGGAATTTTATGCTCGTCAATGGATAATATGCATGAGTCTCACTATTTGATTGAGGTTCTAATCATTTACTCCATCTGAAATAGATTTAAGGGTGAAAATTTTCAAACTATTTATCATATAAAAGGAAAAATATGAACATTGATGCGATAACTCATAAATAGCACACATTACATGACACTTAATGTTATAGGATTAAATTTATGTTTTCCATGGTATATTTTATTATATAAATTTATTGTCATTTTTTCCTTCACGATGGTTCATAAGAAGATTATAAATTTACCAAATTATACATCTTGGTTGTTTTATAATGGTTGTTTAGTGAGACCTCTTTGTTATATACCAGGTTACAATCATGTTAATTCCTAATGTTCTCTTTTTAGGGGTATCACATCTAGGTACAACTGTGCCAAATCCATGTCATGTTGAAATATCCAAATACTTATTTTGATCCTTGAAAACCATTTACTATATTATTCTTTAAAATATTGTTGTTTTTTTTTCTAGTATTTTGTCTTAATCCAAGGCTTTCAATAAGTTTTTATAATCCAAATCCCCCCAAAATTATTATACCTTTCTCTGAGAACAACTATGACAACCTATATATTTTATAAACATTAATTCGTTATTTATTACATAATGATACACATAATAGTACAAAAAAAGATGAAAATAAACCGTTTATTTGAGTAATTAGGTACATAAAATCCTAACATGAAAAAGTGATGGAAATTTTCTTATAAAAAAACTCTAAAACATGCATTTATTTTTTATCTAACTATTAATAATGCATAATAAAACATGAGAAAATACATAAAAAATGGGTTATCTATAAATCCCAATTTGGTATTAATCATTTCATAACAT
The DNA here is from genome assembly GCA_963277665.1 of Viscum album. Classification (NCBI taxonomy): domain Eukaryota; kingdom Viridiplantae; phylum Streptophyta; class Magnoliopsida; order Santalales; family Viscaceae; genus Viscum; species Viscum album. Next base: position 59,882,915 of record OY728165.1, on the reverse strand, counting down.
TATAAAAGTGATAAAATTTATTTAATAGTTATATCATGGTGAAATAGAGTTATTTATAATCATAAACATTAACATTGAATGATAATGTAAGATGATAACATCAAGACAAAATAGTATTGTGGAAATAATATAAAACATGACATCATATATATAATTCAAGGATACCCACAATAAAACTATAACTTAGTGTTCTTTTAATAATCTCATATTACCCAGACAAAACATCTAATGATATAAAAAAAATTACCCAATGCCTTTTGAGGATCTATAATTATAGGCCCACCCCTCACATTTGAATCATGTATATGCATAAGTGTGCCAAATATATTATATTACATAAGAATGACTTTCATCAATTTTAATCCAAATTTTAAAGAGTGTGGGTCATATACATATATGTACACAAAAAATTAAGTACATTTACATCTGTTTAAATAACCGTGAGTGTAAATAGAGGTGGGTATTCACTATGCAATTGTTTTCCATATAAAATGACATGATAATTTCAGTTGTATAACAAGAGTGAATAAATAATCATATAAATTTTTAATTAGACTGAATGGTTGAATTTCATTAAATCAAAATCCTAAATATAATAATAAGTATATTTAAAAACACATTACAACTTGAATAATTTGAAATAAAATTACATAATATAGAGAAAGTTCTTGAAGAAAGAAAAGGATGATCAAATCACCTTACCTTGAGAGAGAAATTCTAATATATGTGTAATATATTTTAAGATAATGGGAATACCATGGTAGGTAATTAGAGATGTATGTGGATTGTAACTTAATGATCAAAGGTTTTTGAGTGATGAGTAGTTAGAGCATGGGTAGGTATTTATAATAAAATATATGGGAATTCATTTTTAATTTCTAAACATTGACTTTGGACACTATATAAAAAAATAATCAAACCCATAATTTTTCCTTTCGTTTTTACCAAACTTTTATTCCAAAGAAGATTGGTTTTTAATATTTTATAATTCCATGATGTATGCCTAAAAAAATAATACCATTGTTTATATGGAAATGAGAACTTTTCATAAAGGATTTTTTACAAACATAAATTATAATATATGTTTTGGAGAATTTATTAAGAGTATAGAAAATTAAAAAATTAAATTAAAAAACATTAATTTATTGTTATGATATATATTTTCTCATGGATTCTATTTATAAAATTTATTATAACACTTTTGGTAAATTATCATGTCATAATACAAACCATATATTTATACGGTATTTTATTTTTACCTAAAACTATACTACATTTAAAAATTACGTAATATTAATCATTATATAATTTCAATTTTTTTAAATATATTTATCAAAATATTTCTCTAAATTTTATAATTTATTGTTTTAAATAGAAATTCTAATTTATGGAAAAATAACTTTTTATGGAAAAAATAATTTTATGAACCTTATAAATATTTCAATGGACTTTGTTATATAAAGTATCAATTGTATATAAAAACATAATATTAAATAATAATAATATATGAACTTAATATAGATTTAAATTTTTTTAATTTATCACAAAGAGTGTTAAAACCATATAATTTCAAAAAAATCAATTTTGGTTGCTTCGTATCTGAATCTAATTTTAATAAACACATATATAATTGTATATATATATATATAGAAACAATTTTAATAGAAAAAACTAATCATTATTATGTTTAAAAGAAAATATATAAATTCATTATACTTTTTTTAGATATATAACCCCTTATTACACCAACGTACACCCTAAGGGTAAGGTTTGTGGTGGTGGAACATTACTTGGGTGGTTTTGTGAACAGGGATTCAGATATGAACTCAATATTCTTGAGCTTCTCCCATAAATGGTTTCATTAATGTTTCATTAGATGGATTTCAGGTTGGGCTCCATTAAGGGAAAATCCTAGTGATTACATATCCTTGAAAATCTATGATAAATGGGATCTATTTGGTATTATACTACCAGTCGAGGATATCTGTTTTTTCCATATGTATAAAAAACTTTAATGAAAAATTTACAATATCTATATTACCAATAGTTAAGAATCTTAATATAATTTTAAATCTGATTGTATATGTTTTTAATTTTTCTAAAATAACAATGTTAGTGCATGTTTTTTAATAACTACATTAATTAATAAGACCTTTATTCAATCAAAAACGTAATTTCAATTATAAATGTTTTGGTCATTACATTCATGATAGATTTACAAAAAATTTCCTAAAGATATCAAAAAGAATTTTTTTGATTTGTATTCATAGGTTATTGTTTATGATATAATATACGGTTAAATGGAACAAAGTCTGTTAGGATTTAATAAAAGTGGGATATTAATAGAGATATACAATAAATCCTAATATATGTATATTATATTTATATATATAAATATATTTTTCTTGATTTTTTTTCATGCACATATTGGAATATTGTTTTATTAAATATGCTATTATATAAAAATGATAAATAGTTTTAATATTGTGTTTCTCCCACATAAGCTATAAATAAATGAAATCATTTATTATTTATATTAAGTGCGATGGATATGCATGAACTGACCTAGGAATTTATATCATATTTTTAGACACGAGTTAATGCATACACCACCCAGGAGAATCCTTGGGTTATATATATACTCAACAAATATATGATGTCATAAGTATATTGATTCAGATCCTCATTATTTTCTAATAATCCCTTTCCCATTTATATCTTTCATCTTCCTCCTTTTAAAATAGAGTAACTAGTATACAGTGGAAGAAATATGAATACCAACCAAATGTCAGATGATTTACATCTTTCCCTTAATATAATATGAATGTGGGATGTTTTTTGTTACCACTTTTTTACCTCCCTTTAACTCATATGAATGTTCTCAAGATTAATTTCATTCATACTATGATGTATGGTATGCATTTTTTAAAAAATTATTTATTTTTTGTTTTATAAATATTTTAATATTATCATCTATAAAGATACCAAATAAATGGTTTTTAATTTCTTTTGTTGATTTTAATAAATTTTATTAGAATATAATTAAAAAATCAAAAGGGTTGTTCAATTTTTGGAAGATATATGTTATTCTAGTGTAATTAACATGAAAAATTACTGGGATAAAATTTTAGTTGTAGTTGAGTTTCACAATAATATTAGTTTTAAATCATACAATATGATAAATCCTTTTTAAGCTTTATAAATCGAGCCTTTAAACTCACCTCTCAATAGTTATGATATAGGTAAAGCTTCATGGACTCTGTCAATCATTGTTCTAGAGGCAAATACAAAGATTCATATTTTTTTTGACATTTAGTGATCAATCAAATAAGGTAAAAATATTATGTGGATCACTATCGTTATCCTTTAGAACTCATTGTTGGGGATTAATAATTCTTGAAATGATAACCCTAGTTGGCTCAATAGAAGTTTTAAAATTTGGAAAACATAACTAATTTATATGTGGGACATTTGAGATCATTTATTGACTTGGAACTGTGGTATATCATTTTTATTTTCCACCTTAATTGACATCTCCCCAAAATGTTTTCCATATGTTTCAGCTACATAACTATCACCCAAGCGCCTCTAATGTTCAGAATTTGACAGACCTCAACTTATAACAAGATATGTTTATGACAAATAAATCCTTTCAAATATTTTATTCATTAATTATTTATATATAGAGAAGTTTAATATATTTTTATGATTTATCTAGAATAATGCTTACGATACATATGAGAATTGATAGTGTGAGTATTTGAAGAGGGAAAATTTTCTTCATCTCATTATAGATAAGAATTATTCAACTAATATTTATAAGTATATAAATTAATATGGTGAGGAGAATTTTCACATACTATTGTTGTTTCCATGTGCTAGAATTTACTTATTTCATTTTCTTACCCATTTTTGTGGGTCCCAACTAATTTATAGTTTTGTTGGGTTTTTTAAGAGGATATAAAGGTGTGACTCCAAATGTTTTTTGAATGTGGAATTGATCATGAAGTTAATAATATTTTATGATCTCTAATAGCTTTTTTTAGTCTTTTAAATGTCTATAACACTTCTTTTGTAGCCAGTTTATAGCTACTGGGTATCTACCTTCTGGTCTGTGTATGACCAACAGATCACTTGTGACGTAGATAGGGTCATGAAAAGTATGGTTATTAAGAAATTTTCAACCAATAACAAAACATTTATTTCATAAACCATATCCTTCATCCTTAATATGACTCCATAAATCCTAGGAAATGAATCACTGATTGATGATGTGATATTCTTTTGGAGATTCTAACTTAGATCTATTTTTTATTCTTCTACTTCTTTGTTTTCCTCTTATTTCTTCATATGATTTTTTAATAAAAACCATGTGAATATATTTTATTGATGTTTCTCATTGGGAATTTTGAATCCAATTCTCTTAATCTCACTTCCTTGATCCTTCAATGTCCTTATATTTTTTTAATTATGGTAGTTCTATTCTAAGTTTTCAGGGGAACGTGGTTTCATGGAATGGAATTATTCGACAAATGTTTCTTTTTTTCTACATGAAATTGGTTTAAAAAAAAGGATACAAGGAATGATTTATGTATATATCATAAAAATGACCTTGAAATGATTTTAAAATAATATTTTGGTGAAATATAGTGGCCTTGGATATGTTTTTTTATATAGATCCCACATTGGTGTAGTTAATGAAAATTTTTATAAAAAATGATTTATATATTTTCAAAGGTTTTGATGTTACCAACATATAAAATTACCTTCGAATTATTTTAATTTGGTAAGACCAATGGTGATTATTTATGAGGTACTGATCCATCCCAAGGTATGGACTCATACCCCTAGGCATATTTTCTATGGTAATGTGTGTATCATATGACCAAATGTCTGGAAAGGTGGCATTCATGGTAATGACTAATTACCCCTAGGCCAATTGTTTTTAGGGTAATGTGAATAACAGGGAGCCTATTAATCATTAATATCATATGGGGATCCTCATTAAAACAGAGAAAGTGAAAAAAAAAGTGGAAACTTTTCCTTTTTCCATTATTTAATGAAAACTTTGACATCTTTTTGAAAATACATTAAGAAATGACTTATTATAAATCTTTTTTATGTTGTGAAAAGTTTGATTTCCCATTATTTATATTAAATTTTTTAAAATTGTATCCCATGAATTGTATTGATTTACTTGAACATAATTAAATTATGTTATAAATTATGCATTTGAAATAATTGGTGGGATCTTATGGGTATTATAATTATCAACCCCTTCAAATTACATCAGGAGTATATAGATCATGTTTTTATTAGCATGGGTAATAAGATGGAATCATAGGGTGGAAATAAGTTAGTTCAACTGCTGGGTGTGGGATTTTGGTGGTGGATTTCATTTTTTAGATGGTTATTTGTTATTCTATTATAATTTGGTTTGTTTTCTGGTTTTGGAACCTATATTACCTAAATTGTTTCTCTTGACCACTATTTACATGCATCGGTTTGCCAAAATTATCCATATATATTTCATCGTGGATTATGTTTTTTTATAGTTAAAACATTCCCAAATGTAATTCTTGATTCCCACGAACTTGTCTCTAGCCCATGGGGAAATTGAATTCCAATCAGATCAAGTTAGGTTTCACTCAGGTTTGAATTAGATGGACAATATGGTTTTGTTTGGAACACATAAGTGAGAGTCAAAATCTCACCAAATTCCGATTCAAATCCTAGAGGTAAAATAAGGATCACAATGAGAGACTATAATATTTGAAAACACAACAATCCCTATAACCACTTATAGGTATTACATCAACAACACTTCCACTGAACATGAATCATTGATTTCTAAAAAGTAAGATGACTTTTCCCGATTGTCCAAAATCACATATATGACATCATAATATCCTTTATATCTAGGTAAATTATTAAAAAATACAATTAAAATGTCCTTCAGTATCCATTGGGGAACCTTAAGTGGGTAAAGAAGATCACCAAGAACACAATCCTCATCATTCACCTTCTGGTAGGCTAAACACCAAATGGAAAATTCAACAATTGTGCACCTCCGACCAGACCACCAAAGCTGATTCCACAAAGTGTGATTTTTATTTATAACAATAGAATATACTAATAAGTGTGAGATATGTATATCATGGAGAAAAACCTCCCAAATCATGAATTGAACAAAAATAATTCCCTATAAGATCACCTAAGGCTTTCTATCCTCAGATGATCCCTCAAAATCATTTACACAAACTGGATGAAAACACTGAACCTCTATCATGAAATTCCCCAACTAGGAATCATCCACTTGCTTCATTCAGGATGAATAAACTATAATCTAGTAAATATAACCTCTAACATCATATTATCCCATATCAAGTTAAAATTCTTCTAAAACGTTCATTACACTCTAACAAACTTAAGACTCAAGCACAATACAACCTCTGTATTTCCTGGTAAAGTTATCTACCAAAAAATCACATTACTAGGTGGAAATGAAATATAATATTCATAGTACTGTAGGAATTCAATCCACATTAATTAATAAAAATTCATTTCATGTTAGTAGATTTCATGCTTTAGGATTTTTTGGTTCAGGAATACCTAAAAACATTCACTGATAAGGTTATTTCTCTTCATTTTAAGAAATAAAAAAACTATATTCTGCTCAAGATCATAGGTATCATAGTTTCATTCATGATGTCATAACTGGTGTCACCCAAAATAGATAAACCCTTTTACTAAATCAAAACATAACCCAAATCTTGACCTGGAGAATCAAAATAAAACAAAAATACAATGACTCCTTGGATAGAAGAAGAATTAGAGTACTGACCATCATCTCTTTAAAATACTCAAAATACGCGTAAAACTATGTAGTCTAAATGAATCATACATCCTTTTTAGTCAACAATTATACATGAGTCAAAATCTGAGAGAATTTGGGAACAAACCACCTCTAATAACCAACCAGACTAAGGAAACTCTACACCTCTACAATATTTTCCTGCACTACCAAGGAATCATCCACCTTAATGTCTAAAAAATCAATTACTACTGAACACTAAGATATTATTTGAACCAATAAAAAGGCCTCATTGGACAACAATTCACACTTCATAGTTTCATTAAAAACCAATGATATTGAATAACTTCAAGCACCTCCCATTGATTTTCTACATGCCCCATCACTAATACTAAAAACTAATGTATTTTATTAATAAATACCTCACTGAACAGATATAGAATATTACATGACAAAAAATTCACCAACCCCATGAACACAGTTGGAGGGTTTTTTACACTAAATGACATTATATTGAACACATGATTCGTGTAATGAAATCAATAAAAAAGTGTTCAAGGTATCCCAAGGATTTACTCACATATAATGATACCCATACAATGAGTCATTTTTTGGGATGTGGATTTCTCCCACTGAAATTATTGAATAAAATGTAATTTATTAGAATATTTTAGTGGTTATTAACCATTATCTAATTCAAATTATGGTAATAGATTCACAACTGCATACTGCCATCCTATTTCTTCGTAGACAGAACTGGATCTCCCCAAAGTGACACACTAGGATGAGTGAATCCTCTATATAAGATATCATCATCATTGATACAAAATTCTCACAACTCATAAGGATCTATATGATATAGAGACATAGATATCATAGAAATACCTACTCCTATATATATCCCAAAATATATCTCTCACTAAGGGGCTACATTCAAAAACTATTTTGGAATTCTATTACGGTACTCTTTCAAAAACCAAGGATACACCATTGTCTAATTTTCCTCCAAACTCAGTACCAACTCAAAATAGAGGAATATAAAAACTCAACACACCAAAAACCCTGTCAAGTTTCTCTTTCAATAATGAACATTAACACGTATCTATCGACAACATAGAATATAAAACACTAGCTGAATAATTTAAGGATATCTTGCACCATATAAAGCTAATATACATTGTCGATGATGTCATATTTATATATTCTCTAACATATTATATATCCCAAAAATTGGTGTACCATAGAATCAATTAATAGTCTCCTAACACATCAAACAAGCTAGATTACCCTATTAATAGTTTAGTAAAAAAACAAGGGTACTAGGATCTTCTCAACCTCAACTACCAAAGAATAAACTAAACTGGGTTAAATGATAGAGTTTATAGATACATAATCAAACATGGAATAAAACCAGGTGGAAATAGATGGATACCTCATATGAAGTTGATCTCACATGGTTATGAAAATTATAAATCATGCATCAGAGGAAATCACCATCCATGTAATATTGGATCCTAATAGTGACAACCGATATTTTCATGATTGGCCCACTATTTATAAGGATAAACTATATCACGGAATTGTCCTTGACATTCCCCAACCACTCTCTATTTCTCAAAATCAGACACCCTTCTCTTGCTACTTCCATGGATAAAAAAACTTGTAAAGAATAGTCCTTTAATGGGAAAATAGTAATATGTTGACTACTGATTAAGGACAAACAGTCCCATTTATGATTTACACAACCTTATTATGAAAGGATAAAAAAACCTAACTACTAAAAATGGCTCAATAACTACTATCACTGCTGAATCTTATGGAAGATAGATGAAACCTTATCCCTACTAACATAAGCATCGTCTAACTATGAAATTCATAAATCTTATTTCTAGATCTACTATAATAAGATTCCTAAAATATCTTATCTAATGATGTCCAGTATTATACATTATCCTATAAATGATTTATTACTTCACTATTACCATAATATATGATTTCAATTTAAATAGAGTGATCTAACACTATATCATTGGACGAAAATCCTCCTCAAAATTCCATCTCTTGGACTCATTATCTTAAAATGGTTTTATGTATATCATATAATTTTTCAATATTATATAATGAACTATAAAACTCCAGAAAACCCATTTTTATGGGTATATATCACATAATGGTAGGACTCCATTGCGATGAAATAAAAAAACTTGTCTTAAAATTGATCCCTAATTAGGTACCATGAAATAGTAAGCTCCTTGTGATCCCTGAATAATAATTTACACAATTAATGACATGACCCATATAGAATCAGCATAGATAAAGAACATAATGTTCCAACTAAGGATATATGGAAATGAATGAAATATCTAACACCTATTGACAACCCATAATTTCTTTAACTGAAATGGAGCCTTCATAAATGTATAGACATTGACTTTAGAGTTCTTGAAGAGTCCTTCGTGAACATTCATCATTGTTGACTAGTACTCTATAATGTTCCACTAGAACATCCTTCATAACATATTCTACACAAACCTATGGGGTTTTTGGAACAAGTTCCATATTTTCCTAAGAATAAATATTAGTATACCAAACTAGCGATAAAAGATAATTTTAATGTTAATTAATTAATTAATTTTATAACCTATTCCCCATAGTCTACCCTAATTAATAAAAATACACAAAACATTCATTATGCATAATCATATCCCATGTCTCTACCCAAAAAGAATCATAATTTCTCTTTTCATTATTAATAAACTTGAATTTCTATTCATTGGATAACAGGTGGACATAAAATTATGCATCCTATATTTTCTCTATTGTTTATAGAGTGTACGATTCACACCTGATGCTCTTTACCAACCAACCCATGGATCCTCACAAGTGACTAACTCCAAACACAACATAACTCAACTATCATCATTAATACCACTCATGTATGATCTCATCCATCCATAGGTACCCCATGTAGGCCATAAATGAATGTAGATAGTAATGATTCTTGAAGATCACCACCAATAGGTCACAGGTTGGTGACTAGGATGGAGGTTATTTTAATCACACCCAGAGGAAAAATTTCCCTCATTATTTCTTAAAAATTAAGAGATATTAAGGATAAAATTCCAATCAAAATCCTATATAGTATTTTTTGAAAGAACTAAAGGACTTTGTTTTCTATTTATTTTGGTTAATCTCCCATTTTAAATGGGTTTAGAGAGAACCCTTACATGACCCATAGGCCCAGATGAATAAGGCCATGTGCTTGAGCCGAGGGCCCAAAGACCAAACAAGACTAGAACTACCCAACCATAGAACCCTTTTCATTAATGGCACTTAGCTCCCCACCTCAAATGGTAATCGAATAACATTTACCCATATATAGCTACATGGTTCCTTGTACCAATGGAAATTTCCATACCCGTTCTTCATTCCCAGTCTGGTTATCTCCACATTCGTGGATGCTACTTACTCTAATTCCTCTTTTGAGGATTTCTCTCGTGTGCCTTAGCCTCATTTATTAGTTCCTAAATTCCTTGTGGTCCAAAATCCCATGGCCCAGATTCCCTATAGCCTAAATTCTTATTTTTGAATAAAGGCCCTATTACATATATGCCCAAACTAGTGGTTCAAATTTGTTAATATAATGAATAATTCCACAACTATAATACCGCTATGTTACCTTCTACTATGCTACTACAATACCCTAGAAATACTCCTCTGTTGGGATATTATCATGAGACTCATACATGATTATGTGGTGTGTTAAAAACTTGGCTACCAACTCATTTTCATCAATAGAATACATAAATGTGAAGAAATACCAATACATGTAAGGTCATACATATAATAAAAGAAAAAAATTAATGTAACAAAACCATGATAAGGACATTAAAATGAACTCTAGAAATCCTTGACAGTTACTAAATGATTCATCCAATATATTAGCATCATTCCTCATAAAAAAAACTATTCTCATTGACCTTGGAAGTGGTTTTTATATATATGTATGATGAACATAACAAGTACACTTAGGAGGATACTCTTGAAAACATCATTTACAAGTTTGAAAGAGTCATACTAAATACTATTGCGTAAAATATTAAACCAACCCATCACCTAACCAAGTAACATTAATTTCCCATCCTCATTAATGATGAATTACCAAAAACACATAGAGGCAAACTCTTCTATATCAAATTCATATATATATATATATATATAACATGGTTCCACACATCCAATTTTCCACAGGTTTTTTACTCTCACTCACTAATTAAAAACATCATATGATCATTCCTTCCATAAGTAAGTCTTCTTTGACGTGATTTAGACCTCAAAACAACTTAAATTAGTCCCACATAAGGCCTAACATCTGGTGTAGGCATCAATAAAAAGTCAATCTCTTCATCAACATTATCACATTTATATCCATGTGTGTGTATAGAAGAACATAAAACCTATGTAAATTCATCTTAAATTAAAATATGACAACTCATGCATGCCCACCTATGGGAATTTTGTTCCACCATGACTTGATACAAGTCTGGGCTATACCAGAATCTATTACATCCCACACATAAATATATAGTAAATTTTGATCCATCACATCCCTGGTAGGAACACACCATAAAATTCAAGGAATTATATCCTGATATATTTGAACTCATATATACATAAAAAGGGAGAGTGTGGGTGAGGTACAAGTCATCCATCCATCTCTTAACTATCCAATTTGTTAGATAAAACACCCTAAAACATTTTGGAATTAGTTTACATAATAACGTGTTTGGGGTAGCATATGAAATCAGATATAATATACATAATATTTTCTTACTAACCACACTAAGAGAAAAGACTAGCCTTAAAATAATATTTTTATATTGCCACATATGACCCCTAGAAACCATTACTAAGGTGTAGTCAGTAGAATAGAACACTAGCATTAGGTCCCTCATTAATTAATTAATTAATCATTAAACATTATTATAATTATATTAACATTTTAGTTTTATTAATACAAGTTTTGATTGGAATATTATTTAGTTTTCTTATAATCTAAATTATACCATCACTATTAATGAGATATTACAAACATAACATCACTTTAATCAATAAAAAACCATCCCTTATGTCATTTTTTATAGATTTATCATTCATAAATTATTTTGGGTATTCATAAAATTCCCTTAAGCTAATACAACAGATATACACATACCATATATAGAGTTTCATTGTGCCAAACAGTGGGAAACCAACAAATAACATCTGGCACATAGGCTATCTCGGAAAAATCATGAAAGAAGAGAATATATGAGCAAGAAATGTCCTAAACTCATCTCAGCTGCCCTATTTTCTAAAACCATTCCATTTGACATCAATTTTCCCGCCGTCATAGGTATCATCCATTACCCTTTCCCAAGTTCCCATCCCATGACTTGTCATATGTTTCCAACCACATCAAAAAAATCCTTACTCAAACACCTTTGGACTCCTAGCTGATTTCTCATTATGGAAAACCAACTGCATAAGTTTATTGAGAAATCAAAATAAGGTTCTAAAATTTATATTTTACTCATAATTTTAAAAGGTTATTTACACTCATAGGAAATAGGACAACATATATAGAAGTTAGTCATATAATCTATCCATAATTAGAATGGGATCACATATCACAACTGAATTTATCATTAGAAAACTACAATTTAAATTTTTATCTTTAATTAAATAGTTTATTATGAATAGGGTTTTCTCAACATGCAACCTATTACTTATCGAAAATAAATATCTTTGAATAACATAAGAATGTGTTTAGAATTACATTCAATTTACATGAATAATATAGAAAAATGAACATAATATTAACATGCATATTTCTTTAACCACATCATTTAAATTATCCTATATTTACTTTTTTTATAAAAAATTAATAAAATAATCATACTAGGAATAATATCATCCATGAAAGAAAGATAGCACACTATCTTAGAAAAACATGAAGAATCAATAAGTATAAGAAAAAAACTCCTAAAACCCTAACAAAAACTTTACTCTTCCATTAAATTCATTGTTATTATCGTTATTAGTTTAATTCAACCATTACCTAATTTATTAATGCATAATAATCCCTCAAAATAACTTTAAAATAAGTTAATGGTGAAATATCTCCCACCTCGACATGAGGATCTCAACATTATCCAATAATGAACCAAACATGAAGCACCAAACTCCAACTAGATCTTCCATGGGGAACCAAAAATCCCAAAATATCACCCAAGAAAACTATTTTTCATTTATTATTAGAAACTAAAATATGTAACGAGATAAGAACCCACCATATCATAGATGTTGATGATTATAAGTGATCAGAACAACTCGAGAAGAGAAAACTAACCTTGGATAGGAAATTATCATATTAAAAATGTTAAGTATTTAAGCCAATGAAAAGGGGATGAAAGGAATAAAAGGGATGTACTATGATTTCCTATGAATTTAGAGGAAATTTATATGATTGATTGGGTGTCATAGGTTTAATGAATTTGTAGATTGGACAAAAATTAAAAGACCATGACACACCAATATATTTCACACCATGTTGATATGAGTTAGATCAAAAACCATTATTTAATGCATCAGACTATAACATAACACCCCTTATAAAGATGTATTCTAGATCTGTTGTATAATTAATGATGAGATCATATAAACCTAGAAGGGAGGCCATGCTGCAAGGGAACCATCATGAAATAAGACTATACTCCTAAACAAAATCAATAATGAAACCAATGCTCCATGAAAAAATAACCCTCAAACTGAAAGCACCAACAAAATTTAACTTTTTGGGACTACATTCCTTATCCTACCCCCACTCCATAATGAGGGAAATTAGTAAAAACCACCAAATTCTATCCTCTTTAGCCTTCATGACACATCTCTCATCAATTCTGCAACCTCATATCCCAATAGAACTCAATATTCTGGCACACAGTTACATGTTGTAGTACAATCATATATAGTGAAATATTGGCATCTATGATGGAACACTACCTCTTAGATAAAAATTTTTCATATCCCCCATCATTTTTTCTAGAGCCTTATATCTGCAACCCTAACCCCAGAAACTCAAAAGGAAATTGGCCCAAACGGTCTAGACTGCTAAATTTAATTAACCCAACCACCGAATTTATCAAATTGACATGTGGTTAGTAAAAATATGTCTTAATTTAATTATCAATATTTTTTCTAATGTATCAACACAATTTTTTTATGTATTCTCAGTTTAAATAATGTGACACATGTTGTGAACTAAAATGTTACTTTTCTTTTGAAAAATCACACTATGAGTCACAAAAACCACATCAAGTGTTAGATTGTAAGGTGGTTGATTGATAAACATCACAAATGTATTACACACAATTTTTATAACATATTGACATAATATTAGCATTATTTCTTGATTTTGACTTTGTTATATGTTCTATGAACTAAAAGTAACTTTTATACTAAAAACATAAATTATCAGTCATACCATATACAATATTTATTTTGTTGATATAAACATGACTCTTATATGTTAAAATGAATCAAGGTCCATTGTATAATTTTATGAAGACAACCTAAGTGGGTTTACTCAGTTTTTTATATGTGGTGCACATTATGAAGACAGATGTAGTATTCATGACTCTAATGGGAATCAATATTAACTCAATGTGTTCGTAAAGAGAGAAAATGTAATTTATATAAACATATTCTTCTTTTACCCTCCTCTAATGATATCTCAACTAAAATTAAATCTTATTCAACTATCTACAAAATTAAACTCATGAAACTAATCATTAATTCAAATGAGGGGAATCCATTTTTTCACCATTACCTAGTTCAACTTCAAATAATTCACATAATACTATAAATATCAATCCAAGATGTTTCATAAAAATCAAAATTCATCTACGATATACACTATTTTTGTTGAAAAAATTATATAATATATAACCATTTTGAATGTAATACTCTAATATATTCAAAGGTGTCATCTCATCATCACCTAAATATATCCAAGGAACATGAATAGACTAACCTAACCAGGAATATTTTAACATAAATCATCTTTAAAATATCACTCCCTCACCATATCATATAGAGTAAGAATTATATAATTACGTACAAAGATCATGAAATTTTCTATAAATTCATGCATGCTCAGAATTTAAATTATACCACTATTAAGATATAAAAATAGTCTAATCACTATAGGAGTTTGATTATCTTTCCTATGATGAACCAATAATATGATTTGAGGCATAATGTAAGTGTCATGACCTATGCCCTATAATGGAAATTTATTAAATTCTCTAGATTTTTCCTCATAACTAGATAAAATACACCACCATAATCCATGATATTCGATAATCACACATAAATTACAAATTATTTATTTAATGAAAAAATTACATAATGTTGGGATTCTTTCTTCATTGATGACTCACTTGATTACTTATTGGTATACTATCGTTTCATCAAAGGATTTCAGGGAAAAACCCTATAGTAGTGATCCACATGTTTCCCATGATCATATGAACATCATTGAATAAATACATTGGTTTTATCATTGAATATTATAACACTCACATCATAAGTCGATAATATTCAGAAGAATCACTTTAAAGAGGAAGTATTCTTGTTATTCATTATAGAATTTAGAGGGTGGAAGAAAAGAATTTCACTCTATTCCTAAGGGGATTATAATCAAATATATATCTAGGACATGATAAGATTCTCTATAGTTTCGTTATTAACAATGTGGATTAGGGTTTAAAATAATATAATCTACTTTATATAGAGTTAGGTTTATAGTATAAATAATTTCACATGGAACCTTATTATTCTATTGACCCTAAATGAATCCTATTTATATATTATTATTATTATTATTATTTACATTAAATTCACTAAAAGTGGAATTAAATGAATATTATTTATTAAATATATAAATTTATATTTATTCAAACAACATTTATTATATCATTTCTCACCAAACCAATTTTTTGACTTATCATTCCTCCCCTATATTTATCCAACCTTAAATAATGATAAATTATTTAAATAAATAAATAACACTAAATTATTCAATAATAATTAAATAAATATTATATTAACTAAAACAAATAATATATTTTTATTCAATATTCAAATCCCATATATTCTCTTAAATAACTGGTGAATGAATATTTAAAATCAATGAAAAAATTAATAACTAATAAACCATATATGTGATTATATTAATTTGACAAGTAAAATCAATGTACAATTTAACTATGGTTCTAGATAAATATAGTGATTGACCCTCAAGTCCCATTTCATTGTGGTATTAGGAAGAACTGCCCAAATTCCACGGTTAGAGTCTAACAACATATAACGGTGAACATAAAGAAATAACATAATGTAAAAATGATATAAAACCAACTATGAATGTTAAATACATAATATAAAATATTTTTATTGAAATATATAGTCCAGAAGGTTTTATATTGGGGTCATCAATCAATGTTCCTGTTGTCTCTTCATGTTTCCAAAAATGAAATTTCAGAAAGAACGCCATTGCATTGTATTTAATTAGGTAGTCTCATTCCCATAAAATTTCACGAGATATAATAATTGATTAAACACAATAATGTAAAAATACTTCAATTACCTATTCATTAATTCATTATCACTAATGACATGCCTAATACATCCTAAAAAACTAGGAATATATGTTTTTCATCAATACTTGAAATTACATGACTTGTGATATGAAATAATAAGAATATTAATGTCAAAGGACTATTACACATGTTAATAAATAAGAATATACAATGAAAAATATAAATTTGGATCTCATACTGGTGGATTAAGCTCCCATTACCTTCTTATCTTATATATTACCATGGGATAACTTCATGAGAAGAAGTATCAATGAATTATGATCCCTCTACCCCTGGTAGTTTTATCATCAATATTCCTACAGATGATATCATTTGATCATAGAACTTTTATTTAAGACTAATATCATGAAACTTGTAGGTTCTCATCATAATGTGGAATTGATATGTTCTTAGAGTTAAATAAGGACCCTTAGTAAAATATCACATACAATGTCACACAGAATAACAATAAAAATGCATTAAAAACATTGTTAATATTGAAAATAACAAATACCAGTAATCTTAATATATATATATATGTAGGATCCAGGAAACTAACTCAAATATACTCCCAATTTCACTAGATCCAACTACTAACAACTCTTAACCTATTATCTTGCACATTATGTTCATTATTTTTATGAGTCAAGGGTCTATTCAAGGGTTATATCATGTTATATTATAGAAAATAAGATCACCTCAACCTCACCAAATTGAGAAAAATACATTAATATATGGAACTTTTGAAGTATGTTCATAATGTGTTAATGTCATATTGGATCCTTTTCATGTGACACCACTAAAATATTATCTCAATATATTGTGATATGGTCTTCAATATTAGCCATCACATCATGATCATCGACAGAGATTGGTATCCACACTTCTCCCTTAGTTATATCAAAAGGTCCCATATACATTTATTCCACTATAAAATCTCTAAAAAGGGCTATAGTAAGCACTTAAAACTCACTAATCATCCATAGAGACTAAAGAAATATCCTCAAGGAAATTTTAGATCATTCTAATCTTTTTCAATACTAGCATATATATACACTCTGATGACTAGCTCATCGTCTACTCCTTATAACTATAACATATCCTTATTATATCTTAGAAACAAAAGGATAACATTAACATAAATCCATTATTGTTCACATGGATTAGCTTGATATCTATCATCCATTCTCAAGGTATAGTAAGAATCAATCCTATGAATAACATATATTATGGATCTTATTAAAGAATCAGATGACATTTTACTTATCCTATCTCCATCATGTAATATCTAAGGACACATTTTCCATGAAATTTGTATACCATGGGACACTAGAACCATCCCCCTCTTTGATTGTTCCATATTTCATTTTTGTAGTATATGGTCAATATATATACCATGACTTAGCCCGAGAAGCCTATGGGATCTATCAAGAATGATCTTGATCACAAGAATGTAGACCACTTTACCTATGTCCTTAATAAATAAGCTCTTATTTAACAATTCTTTAACATATTTTAAGATAGGAATATTTTTTTAAATAATAATACTTCATAGACATATTGAAAGAAGAAAATTAATACACTTCAACTAATCTTCTTGCAAACACATGACTCACATTCATTCATTATGGAACCAAATTCTATTTATAATTCATCAAATTGAATGTTCCATCACATGGATTCTTTATTTATTCCCAAAATGGACCTCTACAAATTTTATACCATGTTGGCATCCTTTTTATCACAAACCCTTCAAGTTGTGTTATATAAGAATTTTTCAAAATGTTCCTATTTAGGAAAGTGATTTTTATATCCATATTCTAATTCTCATAGTCATGTAATGCTATTATAAAAAGTATAATTATGATGTAGTTAAAATGGAAACTTGAGAAAATGTTTCATCTCACTCTGTTATTGGATGCTTCTTCCACCATTTATCCACCAGTCATGCTTTTTAGGTTCCAACATCTCCCCTCCATGTATAGTTTTATCTTATATAATAATGAATTTGAAATTTCTATGTAAAACATTGGAATATTTTAAATAATATTTCTAGACTTGGGAAAGAGTTTGGTTAAGAAATTCAGAGCATGAGGATCCTCAATATTGATATATTTAAAATATTAAATAAAATAAATTACATTCATTCAATTTTTTTTAAATAATTGAATAAATCGTGAACTATGTCACTGATGGAAAAAATATGCCTCCATTTAATCTTATTGTACATGTTTTACAGTAGGCACTACATAAGACATGTCGGTGTTGGATGCTTCGATACAGTGCTATCTTGTTTAGATGAAATGATTTAAATAAAAAAGTGATTTTGTTATTTTAATTTTCATTTATTTCTAAAACTAAAATGGATGATTTTATTAAGGCATATATGGTGAATTCCCTAAGGTTAGACACATAACCCTAGAAATTTGAGATGATGGTGAGGAAGGAATCTAGTGGAGAGCACTTTGGCGGGTGATCACGAGATCTTGGATTCGAGATTAGATTATTACAAGGCAGTTCCACATAGATGAGTTCTTAGGTCTCACCAACAACAATTAACAATAAATTTTATTCATTAGTGATCGATCCAACCCGAAGTAGGGTGTTGGATTTATATGGTTTAATCTACATTTAAAATTCTAGATGAAAATTAATTAATTCCATCTAAATTAATTTTGGGATCATTCTTCATTATTTTTTTCAAATGTTGATTTCTCTTCCAAGATCAGGGAATTTTAGATTTTCCTGAATTTATCATTAATTATTTGATAATCCAACCTTACTTTGTATCATGATAATGATGGATAAAAGAACGCAAAAATTTATTGATGCACATTTTGTTGTCCCTTTTCCTTGTCTATTTAGTTTTTTTCAATGATGAATCGATTGTAAAATGTATCAATGATACCCGGTAGCACTTATCATTATGAATTGGTTATTTGTAATAATGGATCATGGTCATGAGTTTGGATTTTTGTTTTGGATATGTGATGGATCCATGATGAAAAAGATAGGAATATGGTGAAGGTTTAGGTAATGGTGGTCTTTTGAGATTGATTTACTAGGTTTATCTAGGTGAATAATGATAGGTGTTCGTGAGATAAAATTTTCTAGAACACAACCACCAATGATGATGGGAATTTGGAGTCAATGTATATGGGGGGGTTCTCATGACCTGGTCATTACAAGTTCTTGGGGATTATGATGTTAGACGATTTTATAATATTGAATTTCCAGAATATGACTTCTCTCTATCCATGGGTTCTAGTACACGCCAAGATGGATGTTATGGACATTCTTTTTCTGCAGATCCAAAGTTAATGGTAGTGCATGGGAAAATAAAAATGATGTAATTGAGTTTATGAGAAATTATGATGTACACATTGTGTAGTTCATAAGAATACACACACTGTAGTCACGGTGGATACGATTTCATATTGATTTATATGTTTTATTCCATGTGGTAATCTCTCAAATGGAGTAACCCTTATCTCACCATCTCAACCTATATAGGGAGTACATGCCCAGGAGGCCATGTGGCCCCACACAACATGTGTTATGAGGAATACATTGTGTAGCTGATAAATAATATTCAAATGGGTAGAAAATATTCACATAGTACTATCTTGGCTCATACACATTGTTTGTTATGTAAAGTACACCCCATGCACTTTGTAAAGTACTCAATCATGAACAGCATACATTGGAATGGCCAGTATAAATGGGCATGGCCATACTGTGTTGTTGTGGGAAGAAGGAACATCCTGAGTGATGGCTTGACCTCTACATGTCGTGTACCATATTAGAAATTATGTTTATCTAGATAAAGAAACTCTTTGTTAGAAAGAACGTTGTAGTTATTTTTTTCCTTCAGTGAGAAATTCCATATACCCATGTGACATGTTTTGTATTTTCTTTTAAAAAAATGGGAACCATTATTTTTCTCAGACCATCTATGGTATGATCTTGAGTGAATTCCTTCTAACTGTATCAATGTTTGTCTGTTCAATAATTTTTTTATCCATATTGTGTTTTATTAGACTTCCTCAATGACGGTTCAGTGCATTATCATGTTTTGAGAATTTCACATAAGATCTCCATAGAAAACTCGAGAATGTATCCCTCTTTGATTACTAGGGGGTTTGATCCTCATTCCCATATTCCTCTCTAGGTTGGTTTCTTGTATTACTTTACCAACAGATTGGTACCTTCAATCCCCATCCTAGTATGTTGATCTAGTTAGGGCCAGGTGTCTCCTATTGGCCCTAGGTGTGACCCCTAGCTATGTATTGACATATTTTATTCTCTAGTAAGTTTTAATCTAGTACAGTTAGTATCTCAAATGATGCCTCTCATTTTTCTTGATGCTTATTTGTGGAAAGATTTTATGAGTATGTTCTCTCATATGAGTGCCATTATTATTGTGAGTCCTGATGAGTAGGTTACATTAATCGGATGTCACCATAGATACTATAGTAGAATCCAAGGTTGGATGTGAGAATATGAACTCACCTCGATACTTGGTGTCTATGTTTCAGATTATCTATGTAAAATTGTTTATTACCTTTTATTTTTAATTTAGAGGTCACTCACTATTTTATGATTTGTGTTTGGTTATTTAAGTGTATCATACTCGATATGTTTGTTATATCCTGGATTTTTAATTTATTTTTCCTTTAATATTATAGTTAATTTGAGACCATGAGATTAGAAAGCATGTGATTATGAGGCCCAATGTTCCTAGAATAAAGGTTTCAATAATATTAAATTTTAGATATCACGTGCATGAGATTTTCCAAAAAAAATGGAATAACTTATAAATTGGTATCCAGATCATAAATTTGATGGAACAATTGAGTTCAGAGAAGTTAATTTACCATATTTGAGGCCTAACATTGATTGGCGCGGGTCAACTGTGAAAGGTAATGCTCATATGTTTTAATAAATAAAAAAAATTGGTTTATTTTATTTTTATGTTATGTATAAGTAGTGATTCATTGATGTAGTTTCTTTTAAATAAATAGTTAGGTAACGACCTATGGTTAGACTCATAACCCTAAATGTTTTATAGAGTCTTTAGAAAAAATCTCTAGTGAATTCACTCAGTAGACAAGAACAAGATCGGGATCAGAGTTCATTCTTGATGGATTTTCAGTGGAATTCAGTCATCAACATTGAATGGTCCAATTCTCAGGTAGGGAATGTTGTTTTAATTTATCTTTCATTATTCTCGAATTCAATTATAAATACGGACCAAAAAAATATGTTGATCCATGGATCAATAATTCTTGTAGGGTGGGTTTTAATTGCATGATTTATGGGGTTGATTATTGTATCAATTTCATTGTTGGTTATTCTTACAAGAATGCATCAAGGCCAGAACGAAAAATGGTCAAGGTTCATTCCAGGGTTTTATTCCATGTGAAATTTTCTTCCATGTTTTATATGTGAGATATTCGTTCATTGTGGGGGTTTTCACTAATGATCATTGTGATATTATTTCTTGGCACATCAATCAGAAATAGAGTATTCAATACCAGGATAACCAAATAGAGGTGAGATGGAAATAGAGATAGGTGAAACAAATCAATTTCAGAGATATTGTTCTTCAATTTAATTTCATAGGATATATTTAAAGAAGTTTTCTGAGCCAATTGAAAGCATTAAATAACATGATTCGGTGTGATGGGGACTATAAGACAACAGTATTTTGTTTTGAGGTGAACATACCATCGGAGGAAGACTCTAAATATCAACCAATGTGTGAGAGGAAGAACATGGTGTTCTAGAAAATCCTGATGAACACAACATGTAACACGGGGTAACATAGGATGTGGCTCCCACTGAGTGGTAGCTAGGGTTTTAGGAGTTAGTTAAATTCCACATGGATTGTGCCCCTATCACACAGCATGTAGGGACTTCCTAGAGACTAAGTGTGTATCTCAAGAGATACACAGACATAGCATGGAGTACACGGGTTCCCTACACGTTGTGTACCACACCACAAAACTTGTCCTAGACTACGTACATGTAATGACCAATTTACTAGTACACAAGAAGATATATAGTGGTTGACACCATGTACTAGCACATGGACAGAGTACATGGGTGGACCTCGGATGTAAGGACACTGCATGTGACTCTTTCTACACATAGTGTACCCATATTCTACACGACATATTTGAAATGACATGGGTCTTTGTACACAAGTAGTTCATGGGGTCATGGAACACCGTGTGTGACCCTACTACATGTCATTTATGCCTCTCTACATTGATTGAATCCCTTTACCATTGTTCAATATAAAATTTTTATTAGGGTTTGTTTCCTTTATCACTTCCCTGAATATTGGTAGGTAACGTTTCCTACACATAAAATATTGATTCGTTTAGTAGGAATTATTGGATAGAGTGGTTGGAATCCCTTGAGAAGCCTACTGAGGGTTCCTCAATTCATTCTTTGTTACCTATGTAAATTACCTGATATAGATGTGACCAATAATATCAGATGTTGATCCCCTACTTAGTGGGTTAATCTAGATGGAGTTTTTTGTATCACCCCATTGCCATGGTTTTAATCCTCATATGTTGTATCATATATCTCTATTCAAATCTATCAGTGTATCTCACTATCATGATAGTTCCCAATGAAAAGTACTTCTCCGAGATACTTCCTCAGTGATATTGGACTCAATATTGTGTTCTCCTGGATAATAGCTTCTTGGAATCTTCAGAATGAATCAATAGTGTGGGTATGTGGTAGTTATGACTTACCCAAGATTATGTGTCATGGATTGAGAATATCTAGTTATCATTTTTATATGTTTTGTAGACATATAATTTATATATCTCACTATATATTTGATTTTTTTATTTCATTATATATTTGGGGTTTCCTACTGAGTATTTTTTATTCTCACCCCTATATGGGCTTTGCCCGCACGTATAATGTCTGGTGTAGAAAAGTGACCTTTTGATGGAGTCCAAGGAATTCCAGGATCGGACAAAGCATTCTGAGTTCAAACAGGACAAGGTGTGTTCCTAGAGATATATTCTGTAGTCCTAATACTATGGTTTAAAGATTCTACATTGTGGTTTGCAGACTATTTTTGAGGGGATTTTATTCTAGCCTAGTTAACTTTACACTACTTTACTTTCCTATCACAGTTTGGTTAGGATATATTGGTTTTCATCCTTTTTTTCTTATTGGTTTTTATATTTTATTGAATAAGAGATGTGTGTGTGAGTAAATGTATATAGGAAATGCCTCCCAGGATATTAATATGCCTACTCTGTATTAGTCACCATCCCTGAGCCTATTGGAAGTGGGATTGTGGAGTCATGGAACATGCCCCACTAGGATAGGTCGTGATAGAGTGGAAGTAGAGGTGGTTGATTCTAAAATATGACCATGAGTCATTGAAATTGATTTTGGCAAATAGTGTTAAGTATTTCAATTTTTTATATTAGAATAGGTACTCTAGTGTTGGTGTGGTGGCCGGAGTATCCATACTCCAAGAATCTAATAACCTCTTTTTTATATCGGTACTCAATAAGATTTGTTGCAGGTAAAATAAGTGAACATGCTTCATATAGGAATGGGTTTTGGTCCCAAGTCATTCATCAAATAGATCTCCAAATGTAATCATTTACTTTGGTACATTTTTTTTCTATTAGGATGCCTCGGATACCCATACCAGCTATGATTCAGCAGCTCTATCATGAGGATGACCCCCTCAGTGACTAGTCTAAGATACAGGGACCAGTTCCCAAGATGTTACCTCTAGGTGGTGCACCATCTATACCAAATCCTTTGGAACAGGATGAGGTACATGCAGTACTAGAAGTTGAAGATAAAATGAAAATAATTCTTCATTTCTTTTATAAATAGATACCCCTCAGGTTATAAGGTGAGCTCGACTATCAGGCGGATGGGGACTACTTGAGATGGTGACCCATGTTTTCCTTGTAGTCTAAATACCAAAGAATCATATGATAGTCTTGGTAGAGATCCTTCTATAGGTTTTGGTAGGGTGGTGGTGGAGATTGGATATCCAACTCATGAAGAGTAGATTATTTCATGGATAGAGTTTGAGTGCCTCCAAAGTGAAGATTTCTCACCAGTTATAATGAGAGATGTCTATATAAATGAGCTTCTTCAACTCCAGCAGGGTAGCATGAGAGTGGTTGATCATTAAATTAGGTTAAAAAACCTTATTATGTACTTTAGGGATATGTTTAAAGATCATTACTTTATTTCTTGGGAGTTAAAGTGAATTTTGTGTAGTGACATCCAAGACAGCATTATACCTCTATGCAATCAGACGTATGATGGGGTCCTTGAGTGAGCTTGGGTTTTCAAAATCTTCTAGGTTGAGTAGATAAAACCAGTGGTAGTCAGCAGTGGATGAGCAGGTGTAGAGGCATTGGCAGTAGAGAGGCAACACTAGTCTCATGGATCTTGACATTAGAGATGTTTTAAGAAGAGGTCCCAGGATAGGTGTTCTAATGTTAGGTCGCATAGGATGGTTCCATTCATCCTAGTGAGAGTTGGTGAAATTCATGTTATAGAAGGGGACATATCTCTTAAGATTTTCCAAACCACCATTTTTTAAAGGGAGACATTGTAAAAAAAAATTAGGTAGAGTCAATGTGAAGAGTAGGCAGATCTTCATGGTGGAAGACGCGGATGTTGATCTAGGAGAAAATAGGGGTAGTCGACATTTTGACTTGTTTCCACCACCACCCCTAGAAGGTATGCACCATGCTCAGAGTGCTTGAGGTTAAGGGTGAGGGAAGCTACATGTGGTTGAGTAATATGAACATGGGGCTCCAGGAATGTTTTGAGGTATGATATATGTCTTTTTTTACTTTAGTTTCAATATTGATAGACCCAATTTCTAATCATTCCTTTCTCACCACATATCTTGTTCAAAACCATGAGATTCTGGTTGAACCATTCACAAGACCCTTATGCTTGGAGACACCTACTATAGAGTACATAGTTATCACACATTTTAGTTGATAGTGTTACTTATCCTTTGGAGAAGAGAGTTTTGGTTGGAACATCTTGGTGCCATCGTTGTGTCCTTACAACACCATTCTTGGTATGGATAGGTTATCCATTGTCAATGCTCAGATTGAATTATTTTAGAGAAGGGTGTGCTGTGTCTCTAGTAATGAAATAATGTTTTCCATTATTATTGAAAATGAAAATGAACAAGCATAGGATGGTATCATTTATAGGAGGGTGTATTTTATTACCCATCAGTTGGCTAGGATGACCCTCAGTGCAGCCAATGTTATGAGCATCATGTTTCCGATGGAGGGGGTGGAGTACAAGGACATCATTCCTTAATCTGTTTCTAGATTACATCCCAACCAAGAGATAGACTTAAGAATTTATTTAAACATTGGTATGGAATCAATATATGCACCAGTATATCCTTTATCTCTCATAGAGCTTCATGAGATGAGGGTGAAATCAGAGGACTTGGAGAAGAAGGGATTCATAAGACCTAGTGTTTCACCCTATGTCACCCAATTATTGTTTTCCAAAAAGCAAGACAGTAGCTTGAAGATGTGTGTGTACTATCAGTGCTTGAACCATGTGATTTTAAAGAACATGTATCCACAATCGAGAATCAATGACATTTTTGGTCAGTTGAGTGGGGCATGATAGTTCTCGAAGGTTGACCTCATATCAGGCTATCACAATTTATGAGTATCAAATGAATATATACTAAAGATGGAATTGAAATGTAGTTATGGCCTCTATAAGTACAAGGATATTCTATTTTCATGAAGAACTCCTCAGTAGTGTTCATGGGACTCATGAACCAGATCATCCATCATTATTTAGACTAGTTTGTGGTAGTATTAATCAAATATATCATTGTGTACTCTATGTTTTAGGGGGATCACGTGAGACACATAGGAATGGTTATGTACGTACTTAATGAGCACCAGATTTATGGGAAATTGTTGAAGTTCTAGTTATGGATCCAAGTGGTCCACGTTTAGGGACATGTTATCTCAGCAGATAGAGTAGTTGTGGTCCTAGCCATGGTTGAGGTAGTGTTAACATAGTGTCCACCTAGGATCATGATAGTTGTGTAGAGTTTCCTTGGTCATGCATGATATTACTAGAGATTCATACATAATTTCTCCAGGATATCATCACCTTTTACAGGTTTGACTAAAAAGGGGAAACCATTCCTATGAAGAGAGAAGTGCCATCCGAATTTTTAGATGTTCTAGTAGAGTTTGATAATTGATTCAATATTTAAATTATTTTAGGATGGTGTCAAGTATGTAGTGTTCTTTGTTTCCTCATGGATCTAGCATGGTTATGTCATGATTAAGAGGCAAGTAGTGATTTCCTATGGTAATTTCAGTTGAGACCACATGAATGAACCTACATGACCTGTGATCTTGAGTTAGTAGGAGTATTCTTCATATTAAATATATGGAGACCCTACCTAATGGGAGAGTGGTTTATCATCTACATTGATCATAAGAGTATCAAGTATATCTTCTCTCATAATGATCTGAACTTGAGATAGAGGTGATAAAAAGAGTTCCACAAGGACTATGAATTTGAGATTTTCTATAATCCGCTGAAGGGGAATCTGGTGGATGAATATCATAGTAGGATATATAGTTCAAGTTTCTAACAAGGAATCATAGAAAATGGAAACCTTTTAATTATCCATTGTGGATGGATATTGAGAAGGTTTCCTCTAATAAATTGTTTTTACCCATCTACTCTTATAGTGAGTCATTGAGGCAGAGCTTGGGATACTAATTTCAAGACTCTACATGATTATATATAAACAATTAATGATCCTGATGGATATTCAAAAGATGGAGAGAACATCACTCTTTTTCGAGGACCCACATTAGAGAAAGTGGAATTGTAGAAGGAGGTTCTAAGATAGTTTTATACATCCACATGGTAAGTTCAACCATGTGTGGAAAAGTTTTAGCAAGACCACTAATGTCAATTTTGGTGTCTAGGAATGATGGAGGGAGTTGTATAGTTTGTTTCTCGATGCCTTACATGTCAAAAAGTGACGGTTGGGCATCGAGATCCAACAGGTTCATCTCAACCCCTTAAGGTGATGGAATAGAAGAGGGATGGGATATAGATGGACTTCATGATGGGTATATCATGTATGTCTAGGGGACATGACACCATCTGATTGATCATTGGAATACTCACAATGTCATCTCACTTTCTAGCTATCCGATAGTGGATTTCAGTAGTGATATTGGGATGCCTATAAATTTAGTATATAGTTCTAGTCCATGGAGTTAGGTTGGTGATTTCTATAGATTGTGATGTTATTTTTACATCATCGTTGTGGAAGGGATTTTATGAGGCATTTAGGACCCAGTTATGCATGAGCGTAGCGTTTCAGCCATAGACAGACATCCAGATGGAGTCGACCATTTAGGTTTTGGAGTACATGATATGATTTTGAACTTTGGAACTTGTCCGTAGTTGGGATTATCACAAACCACTGGTGGAGTTTGTGTACAATAGCTATCATTCCATCATTGGTATGGCATAATTCGATGCTTTGTATAGGAAACCCTTCCTGTCACCACTTTGCTGAACCATAATACTAGAGTCAGTACGTATGGGCCCAGTGTTGGTGCGTGCTACTACTGAGAAGGTTCATATAATCCATGAGTAGATGAAAACTACATAGAGCCATCAGATATATTATGATGATAGATGCTAGAGGCATTTGGAGTTTGAGGAAGGAGAAAATGTTTTCATTTGGGTTTCACATCGACGGGGATTATGGTGATTTTATTAAGATGGAATGTTATCCCTGGGGTTCATCATCCCTTTTCAAATATTTCTTAGAGTTTTCAAGTTATTTTAACACCTACAACTACCCCCAATGTTAGACCAGGTTCACCATGTCTTCCATGCATGGTAGCTAAGGAGGTACATGCATAACCCATCACACATCATCAAATGGGGCGAGCTGGACATTGATGATGGAGAGTCCATTGTATAATTACTTAGTGGAAATTGAGGATCAATAAGAAAAAATCCTTCATGGGTGTAAAATTCGTTTAGTTCATGAATGGTGGAAGCACAAGAATCTCTATGAGTGATCATGGGACTAGGAGGCTCAGATGTGTTCTTCGTACACATATCTTTCTAAGAAATCTTTTTTTAGATTTTGGGGATGTAAATCACCAAGGTAGTGAGAATGTAATGTCTTCTGTGTTCTATTTAATATTTTCTAAATATTATATACAATTAATTCGAGACAAGACACTAAGATAGTGTGTGATTCTGAGGCCTGGTGTGCCAATAATAAATGTTGATATAATAATAATTTTTAAATAGAACACATTAGTATTTTCTTGAAAAAAATGTAATAACTTATAAATGGTTCCCAAATAATAAATATGAGGCTACCATTGAATTCAACATAGTTTTCTTACCCTAGGTGTGGCCTAACATTGGACGATGCAAGATAGATGTGAAAAGTAGTTTTTAGATGTCATAGTGAATAAAATAAATTGTGGATTTATTTTATTTGGATGTTACATCAACACAATGGCACAGTGATACTATTTATTTTAATTAAA
This sequence comes from Viscum album, assembly GCA_963277665.1. Taxonomy (NCBI): domain Eukaryota; kingdom Viridiplantae; phylum Streptophyta; class Magnoliopsida; order Santalales; family Viscaceae; genus Viscum; species Viscum album. The sequence continues at coordinate 59,853,804 of OY728165.1, read as the reverse complement.
TATCTAGGCATAGACACTAGATTAGACTCATAACTCTGAATTTTCCTTGGATAATCTAGAAAGAATCACTGGAGAATTCTCTCAGAAGACAATGACGAGACCATGATCAGAGATTGTTCTTGATCGATCTCCAATGGCAACCAGTCTTCAATAGTGAACATTCCAATTCCTAGGTAGGGAATGTTGTTTTTGATTTCTCTTTCCCCATTCATGGATTTAACAATGAATGCAGACCTGACAACGAATAGGTTAATCTTTGTTTCAATCATTCTATTGAGATGGGGTTTAATTTCGAGATTTAAAGGAATTATTATTGTATTGATTTCATTGTTTATCTTTCATATGGGAATGGATCAAGGATAGAATAACAATAGTAAATGTTTGTTCATTAGGTTTTATCCATGGGAAATTATCTCCCCCATTTTCATTGTGTGTTCTTCATTATTCTTGGGGTTATGAAGGAATGGTATTTGTTGTTTGGTTTCATGGTGTAACATTTTTAAATCGATGATCCAACATTGGGACGACTTAATATAGCTCCAACAATAACGATGATGAAACAATCAAATCGATTTAGGTGATATCATTCTTCATACTGTTTTTATCAAATGGATTTAAAGTTGTTTTTTGAGATGATTGAATCCCAAAAACACCTCGATTTGGTGTTAGTGGGATTGTATTACCCTTGATCTTTGAGTTTGGTGGTGAATGAACCACCTGAGAGAAACCCATATGATTTCCCGATGCACGATTTGATGAACATGTTGTTATGATAAATGACAATGATCATGGCATGTAACACAGGTTTACATGACATTTGGCCCCCATTGAGTGGAGTTTAGGGTTTTGAGTGTTATTTAAATTCCACACGATATGTGACACTCTCATATGACATGATGGACCTTCTTAGAGACTCAGTGTGTATATTAGGAGATGCATGGACTCAAGGTGGAGTACACGGGTTTCCTACATGGTGTGTACCCCACCACACTACATGGAATGGACCAAGTACACAGACTACCCCATTTAATTGTACACAATAAGATATACATGGGTTGGCACTGTGTACTTGATCATGGCCAGAGTACACGGGTGCACCCTGGATGGAAGGACATGTTGTGTAACCTCTTTTACATGTCGTGTACCCATCTACTACATGAAACAGTTGGAATTACATGGGCCGTTGTAGAAGGGAATTAACCAGGGTGAAGAAACACAGTGTGTGACCCTACTACATGCCATGAATAACTTATTACATGCCTTTAATCACTTTTCCACTATACCTTGTACAAGTTTCATAGGGGTTAATTGCATTTATCACTTACCTAATGGTTTTGGTGTATCACTTCCAACCCATAATAGTATGATCCCTTTAGTTGGACATCTTAGATAGGGCAACTAGAATCCATTGAGTGGCTTGGTGTGGGTTCCACTATTCAATCTTCATTACCTAGGTAGATTCTTGTCGATCCCCAACTTAGCAAGTTAATCTGGATGGAGTTATTCGAATCAACCCATGGACTTGGATATGATCCTCATCTGTAGTATCACACACACACACACACACAGATATATATATATATATATATATTCTTGCCAATCAATGTATCTCTCTCTATCTCTTAAAACATTTTCCAACAAATAGTACTTCTTGGATGGATGTCATCAGTTCTATCAGGCTTATGAGTGTGTTCTTCCATAAGAGTGCTTCGTGGAATCTTCAAACTAAATCCCTATTGTTGGTAAGTGGTAGTTCTGACTTACCATAAACTATATGTCATGGATTGAATATATATGGATATAATTACTATATATGATGTACACATATACTATGTTGAGATAATTTTAACTTTGCTTTTTGTATTTCATTGTGGTTTCTGGGTGTCCTACTGAGTATTGGTATACTCACCCCTTCATTAGATTTGCCTGAAAGTTTCATTCCATGTGAAAGAAGTGAGACCTTTTGAAGGATTCCTAGGCAGTCTAGGACTGGACAGAATTTTGTATGTTCAGACTTTTTGAGGTGGTTTCCTATAGATACACACAGCAGTCCCAATGCCTTTGTTTACACGATGGACTATGTGGTTTACAGACTATTTTTTATGGGTAGGTATTCTAGATCAGTTTAAATTATTGTTCATTAACTTCCTGTTGCACTCTAGTAAAACAATATATTGGTATACTTGAATTTGGTTCTTAGAGGTTTTTAATTTTCATAATTTTGTGGTATTGGAGATGTGTGTGTTAGTATAGGTACATATGAAATGCTTCTATTTCAAGTTATATGCATATTATGTTTTATTTACTAGCCCCTAGCCCATTAGAGGTGAGCATGGAGAGTCGTGGCATGATACCATGTGGGACAGGTTGTGAAGATGTTTATACTGACCTTTACATGGGTTCTATGAACACATTTCATGTCTAAATAAATATGGAACAACTTTCAGTAGAGTCACAGGGGGACTAAGATTAGATGGAGTTTAGTTTTAGTTGACGAACCTCAGATGGATCTAGGTGTTTCTTTTGGGTAGCTACCCCTTGTTTTCAGTAGGTTGGGTTCTATTATAGTACTGGTGGGATTTTATATCAAATTTCTTACTTATTTTTAACTTCATGTGGTAATATAATGTGGGATAGTTAATATTCACGAATTTATAGAATTATTTTTTATCATTCCAAAATATAATCGTGTGAGAAGATGTGTTCATGTGTACTAGTAATTTATAATAAGGCATCACATGTGTATGATATACCTACATGATTCTAGTCTCCAGACATTGAGATATTGGTTAGTTATGGGGGTGTCCTTTTCAGCTTACCACCGTCTAGGTAGGAACTAGAGTGTTAGCTCATGAAAGAGTGGTATTAGAGGTAGGTCATATTAGGACCAAAATTTTAATATTCTCCAGTTGTGATATTTTGTTTTGGAGTTAGGGAAATAGAAGAAAATTGTATTAGATTGGGATCTCATGTTAATGAACATTGTGATAGTTTTTTTGATGACATATACATTAACCAAATCCCTAATCACTTGCTCGTTGACTCAAAACATCAAGGCACAAGTCACAATTCAAAAATTGGTACATTCATCATATAGAAAGGAGTTGTGGATTCAACGTAATTCATGAGTTAGCTCCCTATATATAATATTTTTCCTCTAGTGCATCACGACTATTATGGATTTATCCTTAATGAAAACAAGCTAGTATTAAATAACATGATCATGATTATGATCCTATTACTGATGAGGAATCTATTTAAGAACCTTGTAGAAGGCGATTCCTTTAGGTGGATGGTGAGAATTGTCTCCACTCTTTAGTATCACACTAATCCACCACTAGATCAGTTATATTCTCTATATCATGTTGAGTGGTGATTAATCCTAATAGTACCAATAGATGAAGAACATATGTTAAGTTCATTGTGTGATATTCATATATATAGACTTCACATGATTCCTCGTGATCCAAAAAATGACCTCTCTCCAGTGGTTGAGTACTTTTTTGAATCTATGTTGTGATTATTCTTCTTGGTTAGAAGCCCTCTTTATTGCAGTCTTATATGTTAGACTTATCTAAGGTGATGTATGGAGTTGTAGGAGTAATGTGCAGGTGATTTTTGAAGTGGTATTAATGTTGGAAATAAGTGGGATGCTTCCCCCACTGATATTTCTTCTCTTATGGTGTGATTTAACTTCAAGTAGGTGAGTAACTGACACCCAAATAAGATAGTGTCAAGGTAAGGTACATGAGTTCCTTTTATTTGTATATTTGACAAAATTTATAATTTTTTGAGTGTTATTAGTGAGCCCTGGTTCTAGATAAAAGGTGGCAGAATTAAATGCATTGATTTTTGATAGAGGTTTTTGTTTTCTATTGGATGAGGTTGTGTTTTGAGGTACGTTATGTGTCCTCTCTACTCTATCTATAGTTTAGGTACATGGTCACAAGTCACATTTCTTTGATCATTATCCTTTTTCAATACCTATTGATGCCAATGGAGCCTTTTATCTTTAAAATCTTAGTAGGATGTTCTTGGAATGATTATTAGATCATAACTTGAATCTATTTATGGTGTGGAATAAATCAAATAGTACGACCTCATGTGAAACATTTTTGTTGTTGTACTGATCCCCTATGATTTTTTCTTTGGCGTGGACTGGTTTTTTATTTTCTATGCCAAGGTTTACTATTACCAATAAAGGTTACAATATATCTAAGATGGAGGTATGAAATTGTTCTTTTTCAGAGATAAGGGATCCCAATAAATGTAAAAAGGGATCTCATACAATAGTATATACCTGATTACCAGTATGTTGTCTTTTATATCCCTTGGAATAGAAATTTTAATGATGTTTCTACTTCCTATAGTGGTGGTGGAGTATGAGGACATATTCCTTGAGAATGTTCTAGAAATATCTTCCAAATGAAAGATGAGATTCTATATAGACCTACACATAGAAATACATTGATATATATGTACCAATATATTGGATGACCCCATATATCCTTGAGATATGAAGGTGCAGTTAGTGAATATATATAACAATGGGCTTAATTAGACCTAGTTTATTCTCCAGGAAAACCCCAGTGTTGTTTTCTTAGAAGGTATATATCAGTTTTAGTTTATGTGTAGAATAAGGTCTCTTGGAAAACATGACTCTCAAGAAGTAGTATCCCATCTAGAGAATCGATGACTTCTTTGACTAGTGGTTAGACTCTTAAGGGTTCTCGAAGTTTGGCCTTAGGAATATTTATCACATTCTCTTTGATCAAGATGAGGATATACCAAATTTATATTTATAGATCCACTAGGGTTTCTACAAAATATTACTAAAAACAATCAATATAGTGGATGCTCTAAAATTGTTTTTGGAACATATGAATTTGATATTAATCCCTTATCGGACTAGGTCTGGGTATTATAGTCCAATGAAATCCTTTTGTAGAATGTTTTATAGGTTCAGCACATGAGACACTTGAAGATAGTTCTGTACATGCTCTAAATGTGCCATATTTTTTGGTGGATCTGGATGTGTTAGTTGTTGATTTGGGAAGTCTACTACTTCGGATATATCTTCTCATCCATGGGAGTAGTAGTGGACCTAGTAAATTTAGAGGGATTTTTATCTTGGATGCCACAATAGATTATGCTCAGTGTGTGGAGATCCATGTGTTGATAGGCTTCCATTGCATAATGTTATTGACTCCTCCTAGATCAGGGAACCTCCACCAGCTTTGACATGAATTTTGAGACCTTTATTGTGGGATGAGAAGTGTTAGAAAAATTTACAAGATCTACAACAATGGTTGTTGAGGGCCCAAATCGTGACACATCTAGTGGAGCTTTTTTAGAAAATAGTGTTTTAAATTTCCTCCAGATATAGACATGGATGAATTCTGATATTCATGAAGGAAATGAATACTAATGTGTCTCAGAATCTAAGACTCCATCTTCATAGATACATAAAATATTACTTCGAATTGGATGAAGCATAGTTTTTATTGGAGTCTTGGAAACACTATTTTTTGTGAGAACATATGAGATTAGAAATCTATTAGACATTCTATAAATGTATTTTCTAAATGTGGTAGCACTTCATCCTTTTTCATGTGCTATATAATGGTTCAAGTCACATTGTAATATGATGTTTTGATTGATTTTGTTAACATCCATTAGTAAAATTCTAGGTAGTTGTGAGGTTGTGTTTGAACATTCATCATCAGTTTTGGTGGAAAGGATTAACTTTGTGGGTTGTTATGTTTAGTTATAAATGAATAACCTACCAACATCTGAAGTCCTAGATATTCATTGTACATGTTGGATGGTGACTCCATGATTTTCGTGATGGTACTACCATGATCAGTGATATTTCATGATAATAATAGAGTGTTCATAGACCAAGTCACCCGGTCACCCCACATCATATCCATTCAGGAGAAGAGCATAGTGAGGAGATTAGGATGCAAGTGAACTCAATATTTTTAAAATAAAAATAGTTACCTATTATGTGAACTTACATCCCAAACACTTCACAAAGATATTCTCTTGAATAGATAAAACATGGGGTTACCTAGTGAGTCAGTATATAAACACTCCTATATCATCTTGAAATATCATTGATCATGGGGTTCCCATCATAAAAATCAAAGATACATCATACCACATTCACTCCCAACACATCATCCTTCATCTTATGGTAGTTGATTAATTGATAGTTACTCATAGAAACCCAAAACATTACTCCTTTCCACCAAAACTGAGGCTAAAGTTCTTAATAAAACCTCACCACTCATTGGAATACTGCTAATGGTTACTAAAAACTTCCTCATAATCTCATATTACAATGTGACTAGAATAATCATATATCCAAGGAAAAAGGTTGAAGTGTTCCCCACCTTTAGAAAATACATAAAGATCATGTTCTGGTTAGAGAAAATAAAGATATTATAGGTAACTTTTATACCAATATTTCAAGCCATGTGATGGAGTATTTTCCATATGTAAATATATACTACTGTACCATTGAATTATCACTATTTGAGTACATTTTAGAGAGATATTATAGGTCACTTTTGTACTGGTTGGATTTAAGGAAACAATACTTAAGGACCGAAAGTTTGTGCAAGAAACGGTAGTGAAGTTGCAGCTCATCCATTGTAATTTCCTGAGCTGTGTTCCATATACCAATGCCCTATACTAGTCAGTCACATTACCCCAAATGTTCCTCTCTATATACCAAGGGATTCCAACTACATTTTTGATCTAATATAAAAAAAGGGGAAATTATACCCCCTTTATCAAATTAATAAAATTACATAAATTGAACAATAATAACCAAAAAAAAATGACCAATAACCAAAATAATACTATAATGAAAAATAGATCGGTGTCACATACTAAACCAAAATAGGATTACAGTATCTAGAATAAATAATCAAATATTAAATGCATTAGTAAGTGTCATGTGTCAAATGAAAGACACAAAAATAAAGAAACTGACAACTCCAGGAAGGTCCTGACACCACATGGGGTTCCCTGATCCATTATCCATCCAAACTCTCTATCTGGCATATATATATTTCCTTTATTCTATCTTATAAACATGAACACTAACATGTGTCGATCAATTAACATGTGTAGGGTGTGAGTAGAACTTAGTAGGCCCTCACAAACAAGATCAAGAAATATTCAGTCAATAACAACGTATGCAGTTTTATAAAGAGTAAAATACAATACATAAAATAACATTTATCACATATAATTATTCATTATTTGACCACCTAAATCCTCATGTTCATGATGTTACCCATACTATAAATAGCTAACTTAGCCCATGTTAGTGTCTAAACACTCCCAAATGGATATCACATATCATAATACCATGGCTATAAATTAGCATTTCATTCCAATTAAAATCATGTCCATTTGGAAGCATGGTCCAGTTCTAATATCTTGAGTATAGAACATCCTATCTTGAACCCCAGGGGTATTATGAGCCCCTATCCCTCTCCCACACCCCAATGTCACATGGGTATTTGGATCCTCAGTCCATGTCCTGCACTAGATATCACATATGGGTATTTGGAGAAATAGTCCCTATCCTACACCTCAATGTCACATATGGGTATTTGGATCCTTAGTCCCTATCTCACACTCACTAACACATATGGGTATTTGGAGCCTCTTTACTTATCCTACAACTCAATCTCACATATACCAAAAATTCTAAAATATCAAATAATATTAAAAATCTATATATAATCATTGTTAATGATTAAACTTACTATCACACATTCTCAATAAAGTGTTCAATTTCACTTTGTCACAAAAATCCTTATTTTTTATTGCAATCACATGGATTAATATAAAGAATTCATCACTAAGCCTTTTTCCAAAATTTACTCAAATAATTTGTTAACACCTCAAGGTTAACCTAAAAATCCATCAATTAAAATTAATCAGCCAATTTAACATTCAATTACTCAATAGAATACACAATCCCATCAATTGACCTATTACACCAACCAATTAACTGGACAATTTTGTTACAAAACTGATCATTAAATTATACACTTAATTAATTCATTAAACAATTTAGACAATTTAATTAATGATTCAATTTATAAACATGAAGGTGATTTTCGACAATTACATACACAAAATTGAAATCAGGACTTCGAGAATTGAATTATCAAAAACCAATCAAAAAATCGTTGATAGATTCCTACCAATGGAAATATCCAAATTGAAGTGGAATGTTATATTCCACAATAAAGAAATTGGCCTAGATCCAAAACCTAAATCCAATGTCAAATTAATTTGATACATAAAAACAAACATCTAGACCCATTAAAAATAAAGGAAACCATCCCATCCCAATATGGGAGAATGGTAGGAGAGAGGGAGGACACTGACCAGGACAAGATATCTTAACTTGAGAGGTGAAGATATGTTAAACTGATGTTTGATTCACCAAGAATAGAGTTAGAAATCCATTTGCATTCATCTAGGATCATAAAAATGATAAAAATGAGTTAGGATAGAGCCCGGGTGTTTTAGTATATAGGACGAGGGGTTCGATCATTTCTTAACGAATATTTAGAGTTTTATCTTTTCATGCACACAGTTTCTTGTACAGGGAACATAATTTTCCATAACCATGTTCCACCTCTTAGGGGGTAGCATAGTTTCTATAAAGAGTTAACACTATTTTTTAAATTGTGTGCTAACAATGAAATATCTTTATGTCTGAGGCTATATGATTTTCTAGGAAAGGTGAACGGTATGGGAAAACTATGTGACTACAATGCACTGCCGAAAACCCAAAAAAACTTTTAAATTTCACCCAAATTCACCAAAGTTAAAACCCAAAGAAGATATACTCAAAACATAGGAAAAATTTCCTAAAAAATTATAAGACATCTCTAAAAATGTTAATGATCTTAAAATATCCCCAACATATAACAAGTCATCATTGAGAGGTTCTTCAAAGCATCTCTATGATTTCATGTCAAAAAGAACAGGCCCTTGAGCCAACATATCCTCTTATCAATCTCTTATTTTCTCCTAAACATTCCCATGTTTCCACAACACATGAACTATTAACAATATATTCCCCTGCAAAAATTTCTCTCTATGATCCACAACATGTATCAAATTCTCCTTAATGTCAACACCAGTATTAAGAAAATCTTTATCCACATCGATCATGTGAGAAGGTTTGGTGTGATACCATCGATGCTACGACACAAGAAAAACATCATGCATATCATTATAGATCTATAGAAGAGAAATTAGAACACCATCATCATGATTCTATCTAAATCATTAAGTGAAATAACAAACATAGATTTCAACTTTCCCTGCCTTCAAATCCTATGTTGAAAAAATCTAGGTTGAACATGAAGGATAACACAATCAGCCAATGTAGACTTATGGGGTGATATATGTATATCATCATGTGACGTCTTCCTACTCTATGTCATATCCATAAGTTTTTAAATCAGTTGAACATGGTTTGATGTCTCATACCTGAGACTTGGTGCCAATAGTTCTGACTCACCATCCTCCATTCAAAATTGAGTTGATCTATATTTCCTTCCATAAAGTCTCTCTTTCGGTTCCATTTATATATCTTCCTAATAATTATAGTTATTGGAAAACTCTACCAATACTAGGTTCTTCTACCTAGATACACCAATCTACAAGACATGAACCTGAAGAATATCCACCAAAAATTGTATAGTACATTTTGACTGCCCATCTATTTTTGGGTGGAATTTTTTACTTCTGAAAACTTTTTCACCAAGTACCTTATGTAAAACCTATAAGAAGTAATAAGTAATATTCGAGTCATGGCCTGAAAATAAAATCTATGTCACCCCATGTAAGTATAATATCTTCAAAACTTACATGTCTACCAACTGATCCACTGGGAAAGTATCCCATATATAAAATAAATGTGATATCTTTTTCAAATGGTCAAAAAACACCCAAATATCTTCATTAATATGAGGATTCTTCAGTATTCCCACCACAAAATCCTTGGAAATGTAATCTCACATCCATTCCAGAATGGGAAACGACTTTAGTAAACCACTAGGTCATTGATTCTCAACCTACACCTATTCATAGGTGTATAATCAGGCTAGTAACCCTTTTATCCTTATTTTCATATTCAGCTACCAATACAGTTGTCATAGGCCACAATACATTTTGACCGATCACAAATTTATGGCCCACATTGAGGAAAGAAATTCATGAATTATATCCCCCTTAAAACCTGTAAGAACAAAAAAAAATTCCTGGCATATATGATATCATCCTCATATGTAGTCTAACATAATGGTGTCTCTCCACCTTCAATTATTTCCCTCAATGAAAAACATTCATCATCCTCATACCATATTTCCTCAATCCAAATTAACATTTTATAATCCACTAAAATTGATATGATTTTTACATAACCCTATCCCTAATGAACCAAAACATGCATCTCAACTAGTAATTTCATCATCTTCCACCTAGAACTAGACTCCTGAGCAACCTATCCCGGTGTTTTCATACAAAGAGTAGCAACAACACTATTTCTATTTTTTGGTGTACATGCATGTACAAAATCAAATGAATGCATATACTCAACCAACCAACACTACTAGAGATTCAAATCCCTTTGTTAAAAAGATATACTTTAGGCTCTTGTGATCAGTATACACATTAATATTTTCACCAAATATATATTGTTTCCAACACTTTCAGGAATAAATCACTATAATTTACTTAAGGTCAGGTGTAGGGTAGTTTTCTTCATGAGGCCTCAACTTCCATGACCCGCATGCCAAAAATCGATCTATCAACATCCAAACTACTCTAAGACCAACCCCAGAACTACCAAAAAATACTACATACTACTCACCTATCTCAGGAAGGATAAATATCCGTGACTTTTTCAAGTGATAATTCAATACCTGTAAGGAATTCTCACATGATCTGAACCATTCAAAATTTATCCCCACAGTATTCAATCATTAAACTGGTGCTAAAAAATAGTAAATTCCCTATATTAACCTCATAAAATATCCTACTAGTCCTAGAAAAATATTGATATCGAAGACATCATTGGGAGGCTACTAGTAAACAATTATCTAGACATTCTCAGGATCCACTAACACCTTCCTCTGAGATTATGTGGCCCAAAAATGTAACGAATCCATCCAAAACTATAACTTAAATAGCTTGGTGTACTGTTGATTCTCTATAAGTGCACTCAAGAGGATTTAAATATAATTTGAATGATCATCAATATTTGTAGACTACATAGAAATATCATCCCACAAAAACAACAACAAAAGGATCTATGTACAGGGGTATGATTAGGTTCGTCAAGGAATTAAACATAGTATGAGATTTATTTATCCCGAACTGTATTAGAATGAACTCATAAAAGACATAGATACATATTAAAGTATTTTGATGTATTTCAAAAGGTCTAACTCTCAACTGATGACACCTTAATTTCTGGTCAACAATTGAGAAAGCATAAGATCCCCCAAAGTAGTTGAGTATGTCATCAATATGTAGATTAGGATTCCAGTTATTCACATTAATATGGTTCAACATCTGGTAATCAACACAAAAGATCAAGGTCCCATCATCCTTCTTTACAAACAAGACTAGAGAACTCCAAGGTGACCTACATAGATGGATAAACCCCTTATCCATCAAATCTTTTAGGTAATTATTTATATATAGATTCTACATTGGTTCAATTCTATAATTTGGAATGGAAACTGGCTCAGCCCCCAGCATGAGCTCAATTGTAAATTTCACATTTCTCTTTAGTGGAATCCATAATAAGTAATAAGGAAACATATCCTCGAGCCTGTGAACTATAGGTAGAAAAATATCATTCTTTACACCTCTATCATCCAATAACAAACTTTCAACCTAGGTGGTATGATCCTCTAGTTTCGGAAGAATTGGCCCTACATGGCCCGCCTTGATATCCCACTCTCCATAATGAACATAATTGTCTCCTTAAAGGGATGTCAAATTAACCCTCCTTAGATAAATATATATGTTTTTTAGTATTCCACAAATATGTCAATTCCCAGAATTAGGTCAATGCCAACCATGTCAAGGATATAAAGTTCCATTAAAAATTATACTCCCCAACCTCAAAAAAACACCCCTTGCATAAAATGATGTCCATCTACTAGAATACCAATGGTGTAAAAATATTCATCGCCCCACTCTCATTCTCCACATTAAGTTTCAAATCATTGAAAAGTTGTGTATATATAATGGAATAAGATTAACTAGTTTAAAATAAGGCACTAGCAATTGTAAAAGCTATAATATTTTTAACTATAGCTATCAATGGTCTAGCCTCACTGTTAACAAGTATAGGATTAAATATATGAAATCATCCTACCCCTATTCCCTATGATATTTTCTAAGTCCCCTAAGCTACATCATTCAACTAATATTTGCTCTCTTTTCATGAAGTACCACATCCATAAACTCTATCTCCATGACCATCAGAACTCCAACTGATGATCTGATACACTGTAAAAGATCCCCTTTCAAATATATTTTTTCTGCCTAGCTACACGATCACTAAAAATATATCTGTGGATCCATCTATACCATTGAATATGTCTAATCTTTCTACAATCTCATCACTCTACAAGTGGATTGGGAAAATTTCTATAAAAGTGTCCCAGCATACAACATTGGTGAAGTATAAGTTGGGTAAAATTCTAAATAACTTATCCTTCTCCTGATCCACTCTTCTTTCTACTCCTTTGATTAAAATTATCATAATGAAGATTCCTGATATAAAAAGAAGCACCTCCTGATCATCTATATGAAATCACATATCCTTTATTGAAATCCTTCTATATGTTTCCCTCTGATTTGAGATCTAGATCCACCACCTCAACAAACTTCTATAATATAAATATGTTAACTTGGGACATAATCTCACATATAAATTCATCACAGAAACGTCATATGGTAGCAGTATCATCCCCTGACAGTGTTGAAGACAAGAAATTCATGTTACTAAAGTGACTAGAATATTCTATCGTATCTCTTATCACCTGGTTCAACAACATGAACTCGTCTTACCTCTCTTGATTTGTTGTCTCTAGATAAAATCACTCCAGAAATATCTCCAAAAATTCATTTTAAACCATACCATATATGTTCCGAGTTGAGCCAGAACATCCCCCCAGTTCTTCACTAATCCTCATAAGATATAATCATCCAACATGACCCTCTTCTTAGAAGTAGTCTCTAAATTTTCTTATATTGTTTGGATGGACTCAATCCAGAACTCAAATTCCTCAATTCCACCCTCCTTGGTGAATTTCAGAGGGTGATGTATCTAAAAATCTCATGTCATGTCATACATACGTTTCACAAAAAACAATATATAACTCTTCATAAACATTAAGAGGTGAGAAAAGTTCTCAGGAAACTTATCTCAAGATCCATAACCAAAAACAATCGAAGCTTCAGGTTCCACTACTAGAAGATCCTTTCCAGCCATATCCTCTTATAATCTTTTCACCAGGAGTCATCATGGAGTAATATCCCTATACATCCAAAATCATAGCTTAATAATCATAATACATCATTATTATAATTACAGAAGAGGTATCCACATAAATCCATAAAATTCCCTCCACATATTCCATCCACAGGGTCAAAACGGAGGCACAGACACTACCCTTAACCATCTCTTGTCTAGGTCATGGTTAAATGGGGTAAATAGATTATAATTTTTTATTTTCTCATTAGACACCAAATTATTCAAATTTTCAAACATTTTATAACATTAAATTAATATTAGGCCCATTTTTAGTTCAAATTTATAGAATTAATAAAAACACCTCCATTTAAACAACTCACCCTGAAACATGATTTTCTATGTGTGACTAAAATGATACATGTCATTATTAGACATGGGTGTCTAAAATGATTCAGTTATACACAACTATTGTTCCATATCAAGACATGATTCCAAACACATAAGATTTCAAAAATTATAATCACCTCACACAAGTGCATCACTCAAGGTGAAATAACATTCAACTGTAACAACACACGTCAATAACACTAATACCATCCTAGGTAATTGGATTTTACCCCTATACCTGGATTATCTAATACAATGAATGAGTTCCTAACCAAGGCCATAATTATCCTATTATTCCATCTACCTTTCTCAAATCATAAGACAAAATGAAATAAAATAAAACACCATTGATGCCACTTGTAACATCCCAACATAGATTCCACATACTGGTGCCCCAAGCTGGTCCGTTATATGACCTCAAGCGTGCCACCCAATATTCTTTAGCATTCTCAATGGTAATAATGGTCTAATATAAACCATGGGGAAACTATACCCTATTTATGAGAGTAATACAATAATATGAATAGAACAATAATTACTAAATGAAAACAACCAATAACAATAATCATACAACAAACAATAACATATTAGTATAACATGCTAGACCCAAATAAAATATCCAAATTAAAGTTGTAAAAATTCCATTGATGAAGTGGAACCAGACTACATGGTCCTCTTTAAGTCTCTTCATGGAACTGATATTATTCCCTGGTCTATATCATATACTATCAGAAAATGGAAAGGCCTCATGAGTAGAAATATCAAGGTGGTTCACACTTGGCATGAGGGTAACAATGTGGCTGATCATCTGGCCTCCATTGAATCCCACCATTCGGTCTGTTTGGTCCCTGAGGGCAGGAATACTCTCAAGGTTGAGGGAGATGATCTTGTGAGAGGGGATGCCCTTAGCTTACACTATTTAATACCTCCTGGATTTGTTTTTCTTTTTCGTTCTTTTGTCAGATTTTTGTTTCTCTTTTTTCCATAAAAAAATATTATTAACATGGTATATGTCAAGTGTTAAATCGAATACAAAAAAATAGACTCTGACAACTCTAAACAGGTCCTGACAGCAAATACGATTCCCCCATCCATTATCCATCCAAACAAATCCATCAATTATATGTCAAGTGTTAAATCGAAAACAGAAAAATAGAATCTGACAACTCTAAACTGGTCCCGACAGAAAATACGATTCCCCCATCCATTATCCATCCAAACACATTCATCAATGATATGACTCATATCATAATCATGTCCTGAAAACATTAAATCTCTTTGATTACTGATAAGGAAGCCCGAGTAGGGTGTGAGTAAAACATATAGGCCACCTCTAATGGAATCTAGAATAATATCCATCCAATAATAGTGTTGTAAGTTGTATAAAAAATAAATTACAATGCAAAAAGTAAATACGTATCACATTTCATTATTCTGTATTTAACCACAAAAAACTATTGGTTCACCATGACGCCCATATTATCAATAATTTTTTCCGCCCATATTATCAATACTTTTTTCCGCCCATGCAATAGTCTGATATATCTCTAAGGGATATCACATATCACAATACCATGTATATCATTTATCATTTAATTTCAATTTATATCGTGGCCATTTTTCTAGATTGTCTAATACCAACCTCATGGGAATAGACCATCATATTTATCACCATGTGGGTATTTAGCACCCATTCGCATATCCTACAGCTCAATTCCATATGTGTATGTTGAGCCACATTCCATGTCCCGCACTTCTATTCACATATGGGTATTTGGAGCAACAGTACTTGTCCCACACCTCAATATCACATATGGTTATTTGAATCCTTAGTCCTTTTCCCACACTAACAAACACGTATGTTTATTTGGAGCATTGGTCCCAATCCCACATCTCGACATCACATATATCACAGATAACAGACTGTCATACTAATATAAATTTACTATACATAAAGATTTTTCATTTTTAACTTCATTATTAAACATTATCATTAATGTGCACCTTTTTAATTTATAAGAAAAATATGATTCTTTATTTCAATCACATTGAAAAATATGATGAATTCATCATTAAACTGTTTGTCAAATTTTTTTCAAAAAATTTATCAGACCTTTAAGGTTAATTCTAATATCAATTAATTCACATTAATCAATCAACATACCATTCAATTAATTAATCCATTATATAATACCATCAATTTACCAATTACACCGACCCATTAATTAGCCAATTCCATTCCCCCATTAATCATTTGATTCAGAAAATAATTATTTAATTAATTAATTTAATTAACTCAATTCAAGATGAAATTGATAGATGTAAAATATTGATTTCACAATTACATACATGGAACTTAAATCAAGTAATTAGGAATGGAAAAATAGGCCATAAAACACAATATTGTTGAAGAATGCCCACGAATTCAAATCCCCAAATTTAAGTGCAATGTTCAATTGAAAAAAGAAGAACGATATATGGTTCAACAATTGAGATCCAAGATCAAATAGATTTGATCCATGAAAACATTGATCTACATATATTAAAAATGGAAGAAAAAATCCCTTAATAAGATGATATAAATATAAGGGAGAGTGATAAAATTGATCAGGACAATATCTCTTCTCATAAGTGGTGAAAATCTATGAAACATATATTCGATTCACCAAAAAAAGTTTTTATAAGCCCCTAGAATCCATCCTGAAGCCAATAAAAATTAGAGAAATATTTTAGGGTCGATATGTGGTCTTTAAGGCTATAATATGTGGGTTTAATAATTATTTAAATGCATTTTCAGTGGTTTATTTTTCCAGGTTCATGATTTCTAATAAAAACCACATAGTTTTCCCAAACTATGTGCCTAACCATGTAACTCCTCTTAGGGGGTTTCATGGTTACCACTAATAGGGCACATGCTTTCCCAAACTAATCACACGCTGTAAAATCCCTCTTGATCGGGGTTGCATGGTTTATAGGGGCATGGCACATGGTGGGTGAAAACCATGAAACAATCATAAACTACCCAAAACCTCTCTAATAATATACAAATTTCACCAAAAATCACCCAATATAACACAAAAAAAAAGATATTAAGAAAATAAGAAAGAACAATACATAATATTGTGCTTGATACATCTCATGAAAATGTTCTGGATCTTACATACAAGGGTGGATGAAAAATGATCATGGATGTTAGGAGTACTACGAATACCAATGAAAAATTTAGAAACACAAGGCATTTACACATATTACTACATCATTTTTACTATAAATATAGCATTAAATGCAACCCAAGGTTCTAAAATACCACTTTCTTAGGAATAATAGGTTCATAATAAATGAAATTGATACTAAAGTGAAATAAACTTATATCAACTTACATTTATAGATCCTAAATTCATTTTACCTCTTAATGATATATAAGATGACCAAGGTAAATAAATAAAGGGGTAACATAAAAATATAGTACAGGAATGAACATGATAATGAATCAAAACATTTCATTCAAAGAATATAAAATGATACATAAAAGGGAGGCATTATGAATAATCACATGACATAATAACATAACAAACATGGTATCATGAGATTGTGGAAACATAATAGAGTGGAAGAAAAATATATATCATTCCATAAATATATGTCATGTCTAACATCCCAAACAATATCATATGGTTGAATTATTCCCAAAATGTATTAGGATCACTCTATATTCCCATATCTAATGGATCATGGGACAAAAAAATAACCTAATGAATTAGATAACTATCTAGGTGCACCCATAATAACATTTACATGATTATTTTTTTCACAAATGAAATCAACATAATGCATTAATATAGTAATAAACCTTTAAAATAAATGGGTTACATAATATTTCCTCATATCATCAACAAAGGAGATTTCATAAAGAAGGATTTTGAGAAATAAACGTAAGGCTTGTATTACCCAATCATATAAAGGTATAATAACATAGGTATATATGTGAGATATATATATATATATATATAATTTAGAATAATTATTTAACATTAAATAGAGATTCAAAGTGAGTTAAATATAGAAATGTCATAACCCAATGAAAAAGGGCGGCTCATGTTGATCTCTAACATTATATATGAATCCATTCTGTGCTTGAACGTAACATCCTAAATAGTAAAGTTAGATTTAGTAATTACTTAATTTAGAAAATTTTACATCTATATTTCTTTATAATAATATTATTATGATCATTTATAACAATTTAAATTATATATAATTTTTAATTCTACTTTTCTGAGGGCATTCATTTCATGGTTTCATGGTTCGGTCACTTGTGGATAATTATTGAGGTTATTATCAAATGGAACAAAAAATATATAAGAGAAATGAAATGGTATTATTTTACATCATGAAAATGAAATATTAAAAAATTCCCATATTTTTTGACATATGAATGATTAATTTAGTAAAAATGTTAGTGTTATATAGTTAGTTCATATATGCAGTTTTACTAAACATCACAAACTAGTTTTATTTTGATTAATATTATCGTAAAATATTAAATTTATAATTTAAAAAAAATATTTAATATAAATATATAGTTCATTTTAAACCATTATAAGTAAATTTAAACCAGACCTTAATTCGGTAGTGGAAAACAAAAACACATTGTCCAGGAAAGCAGTGAACTGATATAATATAAAAAATAGTTTCATTTGTTAGAATAAGAGGAGATGATAATGGTGTGTATGGTATATTTTCCATTATAAATACAAAATTATAGTATATATATTACTATAATTATAATTACATGTTATTTGAGGGATTAAAGGATTAGGTATAACTATAAGTAAATTTATAAGATGTTAATTGAAGATATTAACTCTTAAATTTTTCTTCTCTGAAATATCCCTTACTGCACATAGAATTGGTCTTTTGGGGTTAAAAACACACTAGGCCATGTGGGATAGGTTTTGGAATTAATATTTTTATAAATATGAGAATATGATAGTCTTAGAAGTTTTTAGGATAATGGGTTGTGATTGGTGGTGTTTATAAGGGTAAGAGAGCGGATTTTTTGATTACTATATTCAATAATGATATATTTTGGCTCAAGAATATCAAATGTATTAATTATAATGACTGTATACAGAAAATGTTTAATGTTAGTTTGAAATAATGGGTTATTTCATCTGTAATATCGCAGAAAAATATGTATTAAGCTTATAATGTAAAATACTGTATACTGTTGTATTCTACTATCCACCAAAAATATTTAACTACTTTAGAAAAAAACAAAAAATTCACCCTAACCCATTTACATTATATATATTTAAAAAAAATTAATTTTATGAATTTTTTTTTTAAAATGAGAAATTTAGTCATTAAATTAAATACTCATTTAGTTGAGAAAAACCAATTTTAATATTATGATCAATTTTATACCCTTTGAAAAATTACATAATGTCACATATAATTATATTATCCTTAAACGGAACAAAATATTAATTTATAAATTAATTTTATGTTAATTATATTTCATTTAAATCATTGTATTCATCATAAAAATGATAATAAAAAATACATGTTCTATAGAAACACAAAAAAATATTTATTCACTTATTAAACATTTATTAACTTTTATCGTGATATAAATATGATCTATTATCAGTTAATAAGATAATTATAAATTATTTTACATTTATATTGGTGAGGTTACTATTCTAACAGTAACATTACTATTCCTAATTGAAAGATAACTATTCCAGTGGTCAGGTTAGTATTTCGATAGTTAGATTAATATTACAATGGTTGTATTCGTAATAGGCATATGGTCTCATCACTTCCTAGAAATAACATTTTTCATTCATTCCTCATTTACTATGATTTATCTAAAGCTTATATATTTATATTTTCAAAATGAATATTTTATTTTAATTTTTTTTTCTTAATTTCTACTATCTTGGTTTTGAGTGTGCTTATTCTTATGGATCGAACATATTCGAATGCTCAAATTTTAGCTATATTTTTCTATTTTATCTCCAAAAGTCGTGACATTTAATTCTTATGGCCATTTTTACTCTTTAAATGTAGTTTTCAAATTATTATAACAAAATGTAGTTGGTTTTATCATGTTTTTTATGTGCATTATCTTACATTACTAAATATAATAAAAATATAATAATGGAAATTCTATTGATAAATTTAAGGGCTGTTACATTCTTCCCCACTTAATTAATTTCACCAAATAAATTTAGTTTTACATATTATGTAAAAATAAAAGAGGGTATTAATTATAGATTCATATTATTTCCATGATTACATATCATACGTATGGTTTCCCTATAGTACTATCATTGGGTGAGTTACCTATATGCATAGATATTTATATCTACAATCCAAAAAATTTAATGGATTGTCCCCATAATGGATATCATCTTCCTATTGCACACCCACTAAATTCACTACATGTTATGGATTTGGTATGGTATTACTTAATATTATTATTTTTAACATGTCATGTACATGTAAAGGGTTGGTGGGAGTTCTAGTTGATAGTCAATAGCTCTAATACGATCAAGAATCTAAGAGGGCCTAATGTACCTAATACGTAGCTTACATTTATTCCAAAGTATCGTGACTCTTTTTCTTAGAGATATGCAGAGGAATAATATATCTTCAACCTTAAAATCAATGTCACATTGATGATTATCATTACAACTCTTCAATAATTTTTGAGTATCCCTAATGTGCATCAAAATCATCTTGGACTTTTTTACCATTAACATGACCATTTCATGTCCCAATTGCTTTTATACCCTAATTTCATTTTATAACTATTTTTTGTACATCACTTCTGATAAATGGATTCATATGGATAAATTTTTATTCTTCAATATAAACTATTATTAAAAGATAACTCATGAAAATTAATATATTGATCGCATCCTCCATTGACTACAAATCATTTGTTCCATTTTTAAAAGCCGGTTTATGGGTTTCTGGTACCCAAATCTACAACCAAAAACACCAACAAGTGAAACAAAAACATCAAAAAATGCAAACCAACACATAATTACATATCATAATAACCATACTAATCTCTACATCCCATGCAGGATTCATCATCTCCAGTAGTTGATTCCCATTCTGGGGGCTCCAAAAGCTTTCACTTTGAACCTGGCTCCTAAGATGATCATGTACGGGTTTCTCTGGGGATGCCTACTTGACCATGCTACCCTTTTTGAAATCCAAAGTCACTTCATTATTCCTATTATAGGACGATATATTATGCATTGGCCATGGAAGATATGAGTAATCCTTCCTTGGTATTCTTCTTTGTGTAGCAGATAAAGGCTCTTCAGTTGTAGCCATCATCTGATTCCCACTTTGAACAATATCACGGAATGAATGGCTGACTCGGCCGCTCATATTTTCTTTCCCACACCCAGAACTCTCCCATCATATTTCATCTTGCTCCCTCAAAACAGAATCAGGACACCCAAAGTTGTTCCCCAGCCTCTGGTCTAAAATGTTACTCTCTATCAAAGGGAGACGCCTATCCTTAGTAGTAGCTTTGTCCACAACCATATAATGTAACTCCTTCCCCATACCTTCAACGTATAGACCCTCATGGGTTTTCTCACAACCAACCATCCCTGCAACATCGTCCTCAACCATCCCAGAATGTTCATTCTCTTTGTAGTATCGTACCATTGAAATAGAATCAAGGTGTTCGACGTTATCCCCCAGCCTCTGATCCGCACTCTTCACCAAAGTATATCGCCTAACCACATCCTTAATATAAGTACATGGAATATACACTCAAAATTTATTCTAGTGTATATATTGTTCACTTAAAATGTATATTTTTTTGGGTGATAAATAAAATTTAAGGTTAACTCATTGTTTTGAGTATGTTTGAGACTCTTCCATAACATGTATATAAATCATAAAACATGATCAGATACAATATAGAGTGTTGTTTCAGGAAATCTCTTCAATTATATGATGTATATACTTTCATTTTGATATAGTGGAATGTCTTGTAGAATAAATAATACTTGAGTACTTTTTGTATGATAATCCACTATAACCCATATATAATTATTTCCACTTGATGTCTTTAGAAGGCCAGTTAAAATGTATAGGGCGATTTTTCCAATTTATGTGAAGTAGTTTCAAATGGTTTTATCATCCCTATATAATTTTACCTTTCATCATTCACATGAAGAAAAAATAGAAATATTTATGTCTATTTTCTTACCTCCTATGTCATTTCTCCCACTATAATTTATTTATATATTTTAGTACATATGTGTTCTCCCTAGGTGGATAGATAAGGTTCCTCTATGTACATCATCCAAAAACTCCTTTATCTTTTGATTTAATGGTATACATAGTCGTGAACCAAATATTACCACTCATTAATCATCAGTTTTCAACATTAATGGATTTACCTTTTCTTATAGCTTCCTCATTTTTATGTATTTCCAAATAATCTCTTTGAGAATCCATTGCCTTATTATCAAGTGATGATTGAACAATAATTGGATAAATTAATGATAATCTTTCTTTTTTTATGATACCCCTATACGTTTATTAAAAGTTTAAGATGATTGGATCCTTCTAAATTCTCATGATTGATAAGGTTTCTATTTCATTTCTACTTACATAAACTTCTACATTATTTCCATTCCATATATAGTAGTGGATTGAAAAGTTTTAGTTGTGGATCATATCTGAACTTATTTGTTGGTGCATATTAGTCTACATTCATGTGAATATATACTTGGTGATCTTATATCAAAAATATAATTCATACCTCACAACATAAAGATAATACTATCATATTTCCAACATGAATATCATTATTTCTAACTCCAATTCATTTGTTTGATAGTTATTGTCCTAAAAATTTTACTACCCTATGGTCTGGGCTGTAACATTGTTATTTTACATCAATAAATATCCTAATAATTTTTTTAACTCATCTTCATATAGCACAAATTGATATCCATTTGATGGTAGTTTGAATATTGGTGTAGTTAGAAGCCTATTTTTAAATTCCTTCAATCTCTCCTCAAAATCATTGTTCCAAAAAATATTACTCCCCTATGAGTTATCTTTCTTAATGAGTTTGATAATTTTCTAAAAAATTATTTATAATACCTAGCTACTCGAAGGAAAATGCAAAACTCCATTACGAACATTATTTTGGGCCACTCCTTTGGTGCCTTTGTAATTTAAGGGTCAACAAATATCCGTTTACAAGTGATAACATGCCCTAATAAAATCACTTCATCTAGAACTCACATTTATTGTACTTTTTAAGAAGATTCTACTTTTGAAATTTCTTTATCACAGAATTAAAATTCTCCTCATTCTCATAATTTATCCTGAATTATAATGTAATATAATTTATAATGATTACCATATGTTTTTCAAAGAAGTCTATAAAACTATATTCATTATTTCATTATTGATTACAAGATAATTTGTGAGTTTGGAGTGAATCACTTTGAACTCATAGTGTCAATAACATTTAGAAATGTAGTCTTAAGAATATTTCCATTAATCACCATTAAATTTTTATAACCCACATAACATTATACCTTATAGAAACATTGGGATCTACATATTTGTTTGAAAAAATAACCCATCCATGGTAGTTGAACTTTTTCTTTATCTTGATTTTTTGATATCTTGATAATCAATTTAGTGGTGCGTTGAACCAGAATTATTTTCGATGTAGATGACGTGATTACCCCATGGTGAGGAAATCATCCATATAAAATCATTTACCAAATATTAACTTATTCTTAGTTTCTTATAACTCAATGATAGATATTATATATGGACTTTTGATATGGTTATATTTCCATGTGTATGTATGATTGAGAAATCAACCTATCGTCCAAGCGGAAGTCCAATAATCTATTTAGGGAATACAATAGTATAATCTCTCACAATAGGCATGTATTCATGAATGATTAACTCTTTTTTCTCAATAATATTAGCAATATATTCTATCTCATAAGTAAATAATTTCTACACTTGAGTAGAATTTTCAAAGGGAGATTCCTACTCTACCTTACACTTGTATATAATCAAAGGATGACTCAAGATATTAATATTGATTTCCATATCATGATAGTTGATGTCGCATTTATATAATGACACCAAATATATGAAAAATATAACATCAAACTTCACAAATTGAACAGTTAAAAGATGTAATATGAGGTTCGGTCCATAGATGTTGACCAAGGAGGAGTTATATACTCAGGGTGTAATAATTGTTTCATTTTATATTCTCACAAATACCTTAACCACCATGTTTTGATTTGGTTCATGAATAATTCTACTAATCATAAAATATATAAATAAACATATAGAACCATAATCAACAGGATTCTTCTCTATTATCGAATGAATAACCAACATATATTTCACCACATCATTGTCTTGATCTGCCTCAGCCATAGTGATAATTTATTCCCTTCCTTACTATGAAATCCTTAGAGGTTATTATAGTTTATTACCACTGACAACCCTCATATTAGGACATTGGTTCGTATAATTTCATGGATCCTTACAAATGTGGAACTACACCAAAGTCTAATTGTTGATTTGAACCTTGTTTTCTTCCATCATATTAGTGGGTTTCTTCATCTCTTATCAGAATTAATAGGCCTAATACCCATATTTTCCACTATTATATCACCTCTCATTTCCCTTGAGAATGTTTCTATGATTCTTCTTCTCACATTTTCTGATATGTGCTATGTAGGTTTTCTTTCTAACATGACATTTTTCTATTTATCCACCTAAAGTAAACTTGATTTTATTATTTTTATTTATGGCCCCATGATTCTACTAAGAGTCTCCAATTTCAATCTAAAGATAATGGGAATAACATAAAATATCCTCATGGATATTAAAGCCTCAAATCACTTAATATTATTATAGACTTGTATTTATCCCATTAAATATTTGGTCCAAATTTCATTTAGTGTTCATGAAAAAATGGAGTCAGGTTGTGAAAGTCTTGTGAAGTTTTCCCTATATACCCCAATAGACTCATATTCTTTTTTCTTCAATTGGAGAAACTTACTCACTATTTTAGTGTATAGAGTTCAAAGATTTCAATATATTTTTTATTGATTCCTTCTAATTTCAGGGACTTAATATCCCCTTTTTAATTATGTTTATTGGTCAGTGTCTATAACTAATAGGTTCTCTTTAAAAATGATTGATCTCCACCATGACATTCTATTCATCTAGGAATTAGAGGATATTTAATATCTTCTCAATGGAGTTAATAAATTTTTCTATGTTGATGTTATCATAGTATATACAAAATATAGGAGTATATTTACACCTAAAGGACAAGAAAACAACTTTTTCTTTCTTCAAACACTGTGGAAGTTCCACAAGATTCATGTTATTATTCATATCCAAAGATGGCTAGTCTAGCACTTCCTTGAAGTTAATAAATACCCATTTTATAAGGATAGGCATATCATTATAATAATCATCAAATTTAATATTGTATTGGTAGTTGGAATTATCTCATTAATTCCCCATAATTAACTAAAATAATTTAAAACTTAATGATAATAATTTAACTAATAAATATATAAAAATGGAAACTATGAGCATAAAAAGTAATACCATATAAATGAAAAGTATACACTAGAATAAGAGTCTCTAATTTTCAATCGTGGTTATCCATGGTAATTAATAAAATTATTTTATCAAACCTCACACTTTTTTATGAACTTTATAATGGTTCGTAATAATTTTGTGATATTCCAATGCATATCATTTAGGAGTGTCCAGCTAGATGTTCACCATGCCCTCTTTTTCATTCACTCAGTGATGACTAAATCATTTCCCAATACACCCATTTTAGGGTTATTACCCCTATGTATAATTATTCCAGAGCTACATAAAATTATATTATCCAAACAATGATGTAATTTCATAGATACCACACTCTATATACTTTAATAAAATTTCAATATATTTTCCAATATTTAGAATTATACCTATAGTTATCACTAAATTATTATATTCCAAATTCCAAAAAATATCTAGATCATATTATGATAGAAAAAATAGTGACCCTAACCATTTACACATATTTTTAAATGATTTTTAATATAAATATAATATTAAATAATCCTAAATGACCAAAAGCCTAGTGACTTTGGATGAATAGGTTCCTTATATATTAAAGTGAACTAAAATAAAATTGAATTTTTTTAATCTATATATTGATCTAATAAATATGTTTTAGGTCCTAAAACATTATATAATAACTTTGATAAATAAATAAACAAATTGGAGAGATAAAAATTCTTGTTAGAGATTAAACATGATACTGAATAATAACATGTATATCAAAAAGAATAAAATGATTTTATAAAAGAGAAGGCTCATGAATAATAACATTGGAGAAAAAAATGAATATGGTATCATAAGATCATGAAAATATAGGAGAGTGTGTAACACTTAAAACATGACATAAACATATGTCTTGTATTACCATCAAGTCAACATCACATGGTGGGTAGATTCCCATAATGGATTAGGTTCACTCCCAAATCCTATATATAACATCTCATGAGACCAAACTATTACCCATTGAATTGGAGTTCCATCAGGGTGAACCTATCATAAAATGTTTATTCTTATGATCTATGTATATAAAATAAATCATAAGGCATAAACATAAAAATTAACCATAGAAATAAATGGATTCCATATTCTTTCCTCGCGTCATTATCAAAGGATATTTCAAAAATAAGGCACTTGAGAAATGAAAATAAGGAATTTAATACCCCATAAAACGAGGAGATAATAATAAATGCATATATGAGAGAGAAATATATAAAAAATTTAGAATCATTCCATAAAATTAATGAGGGGGGAAGTGATTTAGGGAGATAAATTAAATAACCTAATGAAAAATGGTGGTTCAAAAAGAATAGTTAAATTATAATTGAATTTGTTCTTTACTTGCACTCAATATCCTGGATAATCAAATTAGATTCAGTATTTACTTAATTAATATATTTTTAATAATATATTAAATTTATTATAATATTGTTATGTTAATTTTTAAACATTTCAGAGTGATATGAAGTTTAATTTTTCATTTCTTTGATCATTCATTTCATCGTTCTGAGGCCGGATCACTTGTGGATAATTATTGAAGTTATTATAAAATGGGATCAAAACTAAATATTTGAACTAGAATAGTAGTAATTTAATTCCTAAAAATATAATATGATTACATACCCATAATTTGTTCTTGTAATTGGGATGATTCTTATAGTAAATATGTTATCATTACATAATTAGTTTATTTAGGTGGTTATACTGATCATCAAGAACTTGTTTCATTTTGTTTAATATTATTGATATATATTAATGTAATAATGTTAAAAGAATATATAATATATATAATTCATTCATTATAAACCATTATAAGTTATTTTAAACATTTCTTGAATGCAATAGTGGAAAATGAAATCCAATCATCGAAAAAGGCAATTTGCTGACAGAATATGAACAATGGTATTGTTTTTTAGAATAACAGGTGATGGGAAAGGCGTGGATGGAATATATTATATTATAAATATAAAATTATAATTTATATAAGATATTTTAGTTATTATTCCATGTTGAATATGGGACTCATAGAAAAGGTACAAGAATAAATGAATTTGTGAATTGAGAATATTACTAGTTAAATGTCGCCTCTTGTAAACATTCGATAAGGAATATAAAATTGGAATTATAGTGAGAAAAATAGCAATTAGACATGTGGGTGAGGTTTTGGTAGATTTTGTTTCATAAATATTTCCAGCTACAAGACATATAAGTTGTGAGAAGACGGGGTTGTGTGGGTTGATATTTATAAGGGGAGGATAAGGGTTTTATATTATTATATTCAGTGGTTTTTTTGTCAAGGCCACAAATTGTTTTTATTATTGTGACAATATAGTGTATATAGTTATTCAATTCTGAACTAGTGGGTGATTACATCATCCATGACTCAAAAATTCTTGTATTTATCATATAATGTTAAATACCGTATTTTATTATATCCCACTATTCACCCAAAAAATTCAACTATTTCAAAAAAAATACCAAAAAATTACCCTGACTAGTTTAAACATTCTAGATTTTAAAAATGAAATATATTTTATGAAATTTTTTATGAAAATAATAAAAATTAATATTTTAATAAAATAATCTGTATTTTGAAATGTACCAATTTTAATATAATCATCAATTTTATAACCATTTGTGAATTTAATTTAGGTATCAAATAATGTTATTATCATTATAATACAACATAATATTAAATTTTTAAATAAATTTTGTTCAAATAAACATTATTTTAGGTCCTTATATTTATTATAAAAATAATAATAAACATTCATGTTTTACAAAAAAAATATGATCATTTATTGTATCATTTTAAAACATTTATTTTCCCATTTTACGATATAAAAATGATATATTTTCATTTTAGATGATATCATAATATTATTTTACACTTCCTTAGATGATTTTACTATTCTATTGTCTATATTACTATTCTTAATAGTCAAATTATTGTTCCAATGATAAAATTACGATTGTAATGGTCTGATTTGTAACAGTCATATGGGTTACATAATTTGGATAAATACCTCATGTTTAATTCATTAATCATTGAATTAAATTTCCCTCAAGGTTATAAATTTTCACATTCAAAATGAATATTTTATTTTGAACAACCTTCTTTATTTCTACCGTGTTGTTCATAAGTTTAATTATTTTAGGGGATCTAGAAGATCATTATAATCCTATTTTAGTTATTATGATTTATATTTTTCTGTCAAATTTTCAAAAATTAAATTATTATATCTAGTTCTTATCATGTGGTTTATGTGTATTTTATTATATTACTAAATATGACATAATTAAAAGGAGGTAAATTATATTGATAAATTTTTTGGTCATTACAATGGAGACCTTTGGAGTTCTAGGAGTGACACCATATGTTCCTATGGATCTCGCCTTAGTATGGGTTGTGTGTATTTGTTGAAGAATGAATGTTATCTACATGAACCCTTGTCCCATTCAAAATATTATAGAGGGTTTGTGAGGTGTTGTACCACATAGCCTTACCAACATAGTTAGTCTGAACCCTTGATATATTTTATGTGTTAAACATGATGAGATATGTGCATAACTTATTGCACATTGTCGATTGAGGTATGATGGATGTTGAGGTTGACGTCATTTGATATGTAGTGGGAGAATACCTTAATGGGATATTTTTTTCCATGTGTGAGGATTTTTTTGGATCATGGGAACCTTCTAGAGAATTCATAGTAGCGGTAGTTGTTGATGTCATCACAGTGTCATCACAAGTGATTATATTTTTACCTTTTAGGATGAAAATACTTATTAGTGAACATGATTTAACGACTCTGAAATTTATGTGAAACATAGTAAAATATTTTAATGAAAATTTATGGAGATGGGTGAGGGGTTTATTAGAATTTAATGGCTCAGGGATCCTTAATGTATATATATTAAAATTATTAAATATAATATATTAAAGAAACATAATTTTCTCAAAATTACATGATAAATACCACATAGTCATTCAGATAGAAAAATTTATACCACTATTAAATATTGAGTGAATGTTTCACCTAAGGTGAGACATAAGTTATATTACTATCAGATTCATTAATAGAGGGTTGTTGTGTGTAGATTAAAAGAATTTATTAAATGAATTTTTATTTATTTTAGAAACCATAATGACTCCTTTATTTGAAACTCTCTATAAAGAATTCCATAGGGTTAGCCTCATCCCTTGAAGATTGATTGGGTAGAGAGGAACGAATCCAGTAGATAGTGAGTTTTTAAGAGATCTTAGAATCATTGATCAATTATATGAGTACGACAAGGCATTCCATCATTAATAGAGATCTCAGATATCACTAATAAAACTATTTTAATCATTCTTCCTCAATGATCAATCAAAACCAAGGAATAAGATGTTATTTTTATGTTTTGGTCGCCATTAAATGTTTGACATAAATTAAATTTATTCTCTAAAAATTAATTTATGGATTATTAATAGTTGTTTTTTTAGTGGTTTATTTATCTTTCTAGATATAGGAATTTGATATTTATCCACAATTGATATTTTTTATATGTTAATTTTCCTTATTCTTTAGATCTTGATGATGATGGTCAAATCAACATGACTATTGGTCGATTGTTACCTTGTGTTATATGCCTTTCCCCCACCATTCTTTAGTGTTCATCAATGAAGACTCAATTGACGGATATTTCAATGATAACAAGGATAATTTATTATTTGGTGTTCTTTTTATGGAAAAAATTATCTGAGTACCATGTTCAGCATTTTGTCTTTAAGACAAGGTAGAGGCATGGAAGAAATCGTATGAATCTGAAATTGGATTGAGTAATGGTGATTCTGTGAGATGGATTGAGTTAATCTCTTTAATGAAGAAATGACGGTTTTTCATTAGATATAGGTGGATTAAATATGACCACCAGATATGATGGGGATCTTGTTTTATGGTGAACAGTTGGGGTTCTTATGACCGAGGAAGTATGAGTTCATTGCGATGGGGATGATGGTTTATTTTTCAATAAAGAACAGTCAGAATCTATATTACCTGTGACGAGGAGTGTCGGTCAGCTCCATCATGGGAGTTATGGACAAGGACTTTTTGTGTATCCTAAGGTTGTGGCAGTGTACATGTGAATCCACATGATGATCTTTAATTATTACTAAATTTTAATTCACATGAAATGTATTTTATAATAACACACATCATTTTATCCACTATGAGTGTCTGATTGGGATTCATGTTGATTTAAATATTATACAGCATGTGGGAATCCCACACACTAAGTGAATATTAGGCATCTAGCTCAGCATTTATGAGGAGTACATGTCCTGGAGTCCTTGTGGACCCACACAACATGTGTTTTTATGAACAAATTATGTGCCTCTGAAATTACATGGGTGTTGGATGATGTAAAAAGTTGATTTATATCACATTCATGACTCTCTATGTATTATGTGGAGCACACCCCATGTACATCAGAAAATACCGAGAAACAAAAAAAAATACATTAACAAAAACATTACACACAATCTCAACCAAAGTGCATGGGATTAGTAAAAAGACATAATCTATGTTTTATCCCTACATCTACACATAATATAGCCTAGTAATCACACCATGTATTTGGATAATTCCACTATGTGTGAGAAAACTACACCAAAATTATGCCAGATTCTTGTAGACATGTTGTGAACCATATGGGACACGCCACATACATCTTCAAGTAAGTGTTGGAACCCCTATTCTTATCATAAAAACTATTTTCTGATCTTGGGTAATATCACTCTAACCCTATTAGTATGGGTTCATTCCCTCCTATTTTTTGGAGTTATTTTTATTCATCCACCTCCATGAGGGTTAAGTGTTGTATCTTGTCTTGTGCTTTAGGAATAATGGCCCTCAGTATACTAGAGAAGGTATCCCTCTCTGAGGATCTAGGTTTATATCCTCAATTCATATCATCCTCCCTAGGTAGGTATTAGGTAATAGATGACCAAATTATTGATCCATTCTATTCCCTTCATATCAGGTTAATCTAGTTAGGGCCAGGAATCTCTCATTGTCCATGGGTGTGATCCATTATATGTATATAAACATCTATTTTCTTTTGGTAAGTTGTAATCTAATCAAGTGAGTATCTCAGATGATCCCTCTGAGTTTCCTGGATGCTTCTTCATGTTAAAACCTGATGATTATTTTCTCTCAAATGATTCCAAATTGTATAGAAAGACTCGATGTGTGAGTTATCACGAAAGGATGTTACCTTCGATCCACTAGTAGAATCCCCTGGTGTAAGTGAGTGAATAACATCACCTTGAGACATGGTACCTAGATTTGAGATTATCTAGGTTATATTTTAAATTTACTTTGATTTTTTATGAATATATGAGTCCCTTTTTATTGTTTTTTGATTTCTTATTTTAGGGTGCTCTACTAGATATGTCTATACTCAACCCTTCATTGGCTCTACACGCACTGGTAGTTCCTTATACATATAAAAATACTATTATTTGAGTCATAGGTAGACCAAGATTAGGTGGATATTAGTCCTTTTAGAGGGACCTAATTTGGGTCCAGGAGTTTCTATTAGGTTGTTATCCCCTTTTTTGTCAAGAGGTACGGTTATTTTGTTGTTTTAGTGGGCTTGTATTTGGCCATTTTTTGATTACAATTTATTTTTTGTTGTAATTTAATGTGGTATAGTTGTAATTCATCAATTGACATTATTATTTGTTTTTTTATTTTTTGTATAGGTGTACGGATATGTGTTCGTTTGTATAGGTTAATTAGGCTATGGCCCCCCATGTGTGTGATATGCCTAGTGAATGATATTTTCTAGACCTTGTCCTATTGGAGGTGGTCTGGGAGTGTCACTCTCAGCTTACCATCAGTCAGGTGGGCCTTGGGGGTTTGAGTTGTGACATGAATACCCATTTACACCCAAAATTAATTAGAACAACTAGTCGATCAACCATAACCCCTTCATGGTTTTTTTATAAGGGATATATATCATAATTCATGGCATCATTTCACATCAAAGTTTATTATCTCTCTCCTACCTCCTTATATTAAATCATATCAATATATTTAAATAATAATGAGTCATTATATTTGGTGACTATAAAAACTTCTCTTTTTAGTTCTCTAACCTCTCTAGTATTCCAAAGTAGTATAAATTTCTGAGCAACAACATTTTCCCTAGGGACCAACAAAAAGTTTTCTTTCACTAACTCATATCTATAGGACCATCAAAATAATTGATTCCAATTTTTTCTTTCATTATTACATTTAGGGAGGTGACCACCCATAAAAAATATTCCTTATATTTCAAAAATATATTTTCATGTTTGAGGTCCGATATAGGTAATATGTCCTTTTTTAGGGTATCTTATAAAGATAAACATCATGTCAATGGGTAATTGGTTTCTTCATATATTTTAATTTTCAAATGCATTTCAACCCTATACATGATTATGTTGCAACACATTTTTCTGTTCACTATATAACTTGGATGGAATATATTATATACGTAAAATGCCCCATACTTTATATACATTGAGACTATTTCAAAGTTGAGGAATATTCATCACAAAATATAACATACAAATGATATTACTGTATATATATAGTGTCTTTATAAACTAGGAAACATAAAAAACTAGTTCATAAGACATCTTCATTGTCTCACACTTATTTCATCCTAACTAGACCCATTTTTGACTTATCCTACTTAACACCATTCTACAGGACCTAGGGAAAAGAATCATATGAAAGTGTGCGCTCAGATTATTAGTAAGGATAACAAGGTAGATATTAGTCATATCTTAATAATAAGGCATAGGAATATCACATTTGAAAATATAATCCATCATTTTAAAGATAGTGATATCATGTCATGGGATAAATCATGAAAGTAAGAATAATTTAATGTAATCCAAAAAGTCAAACATAACACATGAAATATTTTTGCATACACATAAGTTTATAAAATCATTTCATTTTAGTCAAGGCTCTTTTCTAAGACCATCATAGTGGGAAAATTCTGTTACTGAACCTGAGTTCACTCTTTGTTCCATCCCTATATTATTGAACTAATATCATTTCACATTCTATCCATGTCAAACTCAGGAGATATAAATATTTATCCAATTAATTGGAGGGGTATATAGGTCCCACCTATCTCATAATTAATTCATTCTTACGTGTGCTATAAAAACATAAATCATTAATCTAGAATAACCAAATTAAAAACATGGGTTTTGTAAACATCATTCCACCATAATCCATATAAACTAAATTTATTTCATAAATATAAATACATCATAAAACCAATTAAACCATAGTAATAATAGGGATAGAAATACAACCCAATTTAAATAAAGTCATATTTTATGGAATATAATTTTCATAAAGTGCTTCTTATTAATTATTGGGGAAAATATCCTTTCTTCTTTAAAAACATCTTCTTCTATCAAAATACTATTCAATTTTAAAAGAAAAGAATTTTTTTGAAAATAAAATTGAAATTTTGTAGAGTATTCTTCAAGGAAATAAGGAATTATAAGGACATAAAAAAACGATTCATGTTGTTTAAGTAGAAAAACATTATCCTTGTACTTTTTCTCGAAAAGTGAAAAAGTAACTCGTACTGATAAACAAAAAAAAATTCCTTTGATACCATTAAAAAATAGTGGTCAAAACTACCATTAATTTATATTATAATAATAGAAATAGTATTATAAAATTTACGAAAAATGGATGTGGAAGATAAATATATCCTAGTAAATTATTACGTATAATCAAACACTGATAATAATGAGATTGCGAAAGTATCCCTTACCGTAGGTCTGATTTCATTTATATGTATCAAAACCTAAGGAATAATTATTTATATAATGTCATTGAATTATTTCAGAATAGTATTCATTTTTATTATATCATATATGATCATGTTATCATCCGTTTGTTATTAACATTTCATTACTACTTGTTATTTGGGTATTAAGTGCTTCATTTTATTTTCATTTTTTTGTCGAATAAGTTCTGGTTATCTTTAATATGTGATAGTTATATCATTTATACGTTATAATAACATTAAATATATCAAATTTATCCATTATATAAGTCTATATAATCATTCTTTAATAATGATCATGTAGAATGAATCGCATCGTATCGTGGAAACTGTTAATCATATGTACCCCGGAGTGATGATATCATTCCAATAATTGTGGAATGATACTAATGTGAAAGGGGTATAATATTTTAGAATAAATATAATTTTATAATAATAGCATATATTTATTATTTAAATCTTTGTGCACATCAACACAAATTTTGGGTGAAAAAAAATTACACCATGGCGTGGAGGTGGTAAGACGTACAAACGCACACGTAGTGATTTCATATTTCATAAGATGGATGTAATGTGTAATATAGTTGTTTCATAATTATAAAAACATATCAAAATATATTTTATAATTTAGTTATTACTTTATAATTAAAAAAATCATGAAGAGTAAGTATAAGAAGAAAGAAGTTTGAAAGAATCGCTATAGGTGATTACTTCTTCTTCAACGTGCTTCCTATAAATCTCTTCTTTGAGAAATATAGATAGGATTTCAAGAAAACAGAAACATCTTGAATGTATATAAGTACGTTGATAAGGTAAAATGGACGGATATGTCCATTCTTGAATGCTCAATGGGAATTGAATAGAAGAGGGAAGAGGTTCTCATTTATAATTGAGGCGAGAGGCACTTCTGGGGTCTCTCGAAATATTAATTTATAATATAATAAAACCCCATAAAAAACCTCCAAAATGAACCAAATTAGAATATGATATTATATAAGGTTTCAATATCATCAACCAATAATATTTTTGATAAGTATTTCAACAATTTAAACCATATCATATTAATTAACACTTAGTTATCCTATTTTTTATTCATCTATGGTAACAAATATTTCAATATTAAAAGGGTGTCATATTTACTTATTTGATGTCACTTATTATATAAAAAAAATACCACAGAACATTTTCAAAAATAGAATAATTATTATAAATTTTTTTAAAAAAATTATGATATTTAAATAATATAATAAAATGTAATATCAATAAATAAAAAATAGTGTTAATTTTGAAACATTTCAATTCATTGATTTTTTTAATATATTAATATAACAAAAGAACTTTGAACAAAATATTTTAGTATATTACTAGGGTGTCAAGTTAATATTTAAAATTCAATAGATATATTAATTATCTCAAATTATATTTAATTTAATATTTTTAATAACATTAATTTTTTCTTCTAATTAATAAAATAATTACTACATAAATTTTTTCAAATTACTTAATATACTTATTTTTGAATAAAAATTTAAAAGAAAATAATATGCTGAAAATAAATCTGATATATTTTCTGATAATATATGTAGTCGAATTTATCTTCTGGTAAATCCAACCTTTAAAATGTTATAATTATTAAATTATGAATGAGAAAACTTTAACATCACTTTAAATAAAATATTTTCAATGTCATAATATCTTTTATAAGGATAAAAATTGTCATCAAACCAACCCTTGGCTATTTGTAGTGAATAAATACTCGACCAATAAGGTTTTTTCAGGTTTTTGTGTCTATTGATGGTTATTTCAATTTTAATAAACAATTATTAATTTCCCATCTATAAATTATTTTTTACATAATAAAAGTATAAGTATTTTAGGTAATTATTTATTTCCTAAAAATTACAAATAAATTAACATGATAAAAAAATATTTTATATTTAAAATGATATTTTATAATTGAATTTATCATATATATATATATATATCCTCGTATAAGAAAATGATTTCATTATTAAACATTGAGTGATGCATATCTAACTTTTCTTAAAATAAAATAAATTGCAGTCCTAATCTCATCCAAGTGGATTTCAAAGGACACAATTTTGAACCAAGGATTATTTAGGTAGAGAAAAACATATTAAATTATATTAATAAATGTGTTTGGGTAATTTTATAATAGTATTCTTACCATTAATTATACAATTTACAATTTTAATATATTAATAAAAATTAAAAAAGTTAATATTCTTAATGGCCAAAAATAAAATAAATATATCTTAATAATTTTTACCTATTGATTATAAATATGTAATCCATTTTACAAAATTAAAATCTCATAATTTTCATTAATTAATTTAAAATTAATCTCAATGTCGGAAAGAGATAACGGGTTTTAAAAGATCAAACATTGCAAAAGAATAAAATATTTGTACATCTGAATTCAATGTAAAATTTATGGTAATTAAATACATTATAATTAATGATAAAAATATATTCTATTTATACTTTAAATCCATTAAATATTATAATTTAACCATTTACATTATTTTAATGAAAAAAAGATGTTTTTAATTAAAATTTACAATATTTTTACTGTTCAAATTTTTTTGAATGTTATCAGAAAAATATAAAAAATTCATCCAAAGTAAATTTTTATATCCCAATTCCAAAAAAAAATGTTTTTATTGTCACATAAAAATTATTAATGTGACAAAATCATAATTTAAAATAGGTTCTCCATTAAAAGACTATGAAATTCCCCTTTTAAAAATATTGATTTATAGGCATCGAATAGGGTTTATTCATACCCTATGAAAAAATATCTATTAAGTAAATATCAAATATATTTTATTGAGTATCTAAAATTTATATTTCATTAATTTAATATACTAATACTAATTCACTCAATTTATTAATTAAAAAATAAAAATATATAATTTATTTATTTTGTTCATAAATAATTGGTAGTGAATGACTTCACCATACATTTTCATATGCTAGTTATATTTATTCCTACTAACCTTGTAGGTAGGTTAAATAAGTTATTTTATACCAAGGGTGTCATTTAGTTTGTTTAATCACATAATTTAAGTCAATGCAAGCTATTGATGATTTTAAATTACATAGAGAATATAATTCAAAAAACAATCGGGTGTCACATTCTACCACCATTAAATGGAATTATTCAATAGAAATCCGTCACCTGTATATAAATAGATGTGGATATATCACCCTTATCATAACCTCGAATTCCCATGTAGCTTGATCAAATTGGTGGTTCCTCCAAAAAACTTTTACCGATCGAGTGGTCTTGTTTC
Source organism: Viscum album (assembly GCA_963277665.1). Classification (NCBI taxonomy): domain Eukaryota; kingdom Viridiplantae; phylum Streptophyta; class Magnoliopsida; order Santalales; family Viscaceae; genus Viscum; species Viscum album. The sequence continues at coordinate 59,816,043 of OY728165.1, read as the reverse complement.
ACATAACTTTTTCACTACAATCGTGAATCTCTATAGGATATTCATTATAAGAATGATATTTCTCTCACAGTATGATTTCTGTGTTTTGTACATGTGAAGGATCTAGTATGTACATTCTCAGGAGAGAAACATGTAACACATCATGAACATAAGAGAGGTTCAGTGGAATCATAAATCAGAAAGCTACCTTCCCAACACGATCCTGAATTTTAAAAGGACTGATATACCTAGGGATCAACATGGCCTCCTTTCCAAATATGTTTACTCTCTTCCAAGGAGGTATTCATAAAACACATTTTCACCCACATTAAACTCTAGGTCTCTTTTTTGTTTTTCAGCATAACTTTTTTTCATCTCTGAGATGATCTTATGTGTTGTTGAATAGATGTGACCTTTTCTTCCATTTTATCAACAACATCATCTCCTAATTGCTTTCTTTCCCCAAGTTCTTCCTAGAAAGGTAGAGTATTATACTTCTTTTAATAGAGGGATTAATAAAAATCCATCTGAATAATAAACTAAAAGATATTATTGTTACAAAATACTATAAAAGGTATGTGTTTATCCCAACCACCTATGAAATACATAGATTATTCTCTCGGCATGTCTTCTAGTGTTTCAATTTTCATCTCCAATAGACTGTCTTTCTGATAACAGTAAGTAGTGATAAAAAACAACAATATATTGAGTCTTCTGAAGGCTTTACTAGAACATCTAGGTAAACCTAAAATCCTGATTAGATATAATAAAAATTGGTACTCCATTCAACATTAAAACATCTTTTACATATATCATGGAAATCGGGTCAAGAGTTAAATCATGTATAAAAGAAATGATGTGTTCCCAATTTGTACGGAGATAAAATATAACCCATATTAAATTATGGTCTTGATATGTTTTGATAATTCATAAGACAAAGTCTATTGCGATGTTTTTCAATTTCATTTTTTATGGGTAATTGTAGTAACATCACCTAAGAATTCTACCTTTATACATTATCTTGCTGACAAACCATGTACCAAGAGACATTTTCTATAATATCTCTTTTTAATTCCATTCCACCAGAAATACTCTTTCGGGTCCTTATACATCTTTTTTATTTGATGGTTAATAGAGAATGATGAAATATGAGCCTCATCCAATATATCATTATTTAATTCTAGTATGGGAGGAATACATACCCGATTCCAAAAAATTATTATTCCATCAAAATCAAGGTTCAATTAATGAACATTTCTCACCTTTTTTTTGTAGCTATACATCTTCTTTATGACCCTTCATAATCATAAATTTTATAGATGGTTGAACATTAATTTGAGAAACATAAAATTTCTCCCATTACATTAAAATTTCAAGATCCATCCTTTTCAAATCCATAGATTTTGGATCTTTTTTAATCCTCATTAGGAATAGGCTACCATTGTCTTTTGGACTCAAAGCATCTTCCATCTTGTTCACCTTCTCATGGTGGTAATGTAACGAATATTTATAATCTTTAATAAACTCCAACCAAAATCATTGATTCATATTCATCTCCTTTTTTTGTGAAAATATAATTTAAACATGTATGATCAGTATCACTACTGCACCTTTCACCATAAAGATAATTCCACCATATATTTAGTGAAAATATTACCTCAACAGACTCAAAATCATGAGTTATATATTCTTGTCATGTATTTTCAATTTTTTGAGGATTAAGGTAACATCTTATCATTTTTTGGGAGACCAAATCCCATCCCCTTTTTAGATGCATCACTGTAGAACATAAACTACTCACCACTATAAGGCAGTGTGAGCACTGGTGTACTGACTAATATTATTTGGATCTCTTTAAAATTAACTTCGCATTCCTTCATCCACACAAACATAACTCTTTTCCTATTAAACATGGTTAGTGGATTAGATTACTGTGAAAAAAATTCAAAAAATATTAATAATATCCATCCAAACCAAGAAAACTTTGGATCTCAGTTGCAGCTTTTGGTCGCATCCAACATTTAATAATATCAATTTTTATAGGATACAATGATATCCCCTCTCTGGATATTATGTGACCCAAAAATGAAACATTCTGAAAAAGAATTCAATGTGGGTAAATTTTTCTTAATGCTTCTGATTTATCAGGGTCTTCAATACAATTCTCATGTTATATTCCAGTTCTTCCTTAATCGTTGAATAGACAATAAAGATTACCAAAAATTGATCAAGATAGTCTCTAAATACTCTATTCATTAGATCCATGAAGATATCATGGGAATTAGTAAAACTGAAAGGAATCAATACAAATTCATAGTATTTTTAGATTTTATGGAATTTCATCTTTGTTACATCGTAATTCATGACCCTTAATTGATGATATCACGAAAGAAGATCAATCTGGGAAATGTATTGAGCTCAACATAGGTCGTTTAATAGTTCATTAGTGCAGGGAAGAGGATATATTTTATTGATAGTGATCTTGTGATGTTTGATATAATCAATGTCGAGTCTCATTGATCTATCATTATTCTTAACTAATAGAATATTTTTACTGCAAGGAGACTCAATATGGTATATGAATCCCTTGTAAGGATTATATTAGATAAACTTATTCAATTCATGATACTGATTTGGGTCCATTTTATAAGGTGTCATTAAACAATGATTGGAACCTTGTATGTGTTTTATTGTAAACTCGACTTCATGATTTTCGTGGAAGACCAAGTAATTATTCTAGAAAGACATCATCAAACATTAATAAAATAAGTGTATTCTTAATTGTGAGTTTCTCCCAAACCATTTTAGATAGATTTCCTTCATTTATAGGGATCAAGACCCATAAGATGGATGAAAGTTTCACTAAAAGGTCATACTCATCCTTTCATCAATAGATTATCATAGATTAATTTGGAATATGAAATGTGACATCCCATCCTTGTAAATTGATATGATCTCCATATATAGAAAGTTAATCCAATATAAGAATCACTTCTAATTACACTATATAAAGGATCGCAATATTTGTAGGAATCACATTCCCATAAACTTCAACTGGATAAGAATTATAAACCTTTGTTGAAATCTTTATGCCATTAGGAGTTTTCACAGCTTACTCATAATCGAATTTTTTAGATTACATGGTGTTACCCTTAGAAAAAACAATATAAATAAAAGAGTGGGTGGGTCTAGAATCAAATAAATAATTTTCTACATTACAGTGAATGGTAAGTTTACCTTTCATGACTTCATCTTCATATTCCACATTTCTGATAGTGATTTCAAGTGACTTTCCTTTTTATTTGTATTTAAGAGTTTTTTGTAGTCGATAATCATCAATAACCCTAGGATTATGGTATTTATTATTATAATGCCTCATTTCCTTGCTCAACTATCATTGAATGGTAGGAGGTGTATTTTGTGTATCCTTTTCACTATTTTCATCATTATAAATATTTTTCCCATCACTTCGGAATTCAATTTCCGGATGACCATATTATCCACATATAAAAAATTTAAAGTCCCTTTATGATAATTTCTTATATGTTTCATTCCACAATATTAGCATAATGGAATACTAATCTTATTTTTAGTTTGGTCGTTAGATTTTCCATTGAATAACATTTATCTCATTTTATCAAACCTATAGGACTGAGGGGTTACTTCAATCTCCATGTCAATCTTCCGAGAAAATAAAATGATTTATTCAAACTATTAAATTACATTATGGCTAATGCAATTCGGGGAATTAGTTTTAGTCTACTAAATAATCGATCAATTTTACTCTCAGGTTGGATAATAATTTCAAAATAGTGCCTTTCAGGTCTTGTAAGATATTATTCATAGGTACCAAAAGATTCTCCGTCCTTTTTCTTAAATCCAAGGAACTCATTCTCCAACATTGTTCTAATAATACAAGGATAGTCATTATTGAAAAATAAATTGTTGACCTCATCCCATTCTATGGATTCGATTTCATCTCCATGACTCATATTCTTGATAAGGTTCCAGTATTGATCAGCTCACCTTCCAAATAATAGACTTGTAAGATGAATTTATCATGTTCTAAACATTGAATAACAGAAAATATATTTTTTGTTGTATTGATCTACTATTTAGCCACTAATGGATCAGAAGACCCACTGAAAGAATGTGTACGTTGCCGCATGAATGAATCAACTAAATGTTGTTCCCTATTTTTCTCATTTAGAAGACTTGAATGATTGATATATAGAGAAAGATGTGTAATAATAGCTAAAATATTTTGAATCCTATCTCCCATAACATCATGTTACTCAGGAGGACAATCATTACATTTCAAATTGTATTCAGCATTAATGTGGTTCCTTTGGGATTTATCCATTGAATAAAACCAATAATAATAGTGTGAGTAATACAATTAATAATGGTAAATACATATAATAATGAATAAAATTTCAATTTAGTATGTATTATGTTTTATCCAAGGTTATTCATCAGCATTTATAAGACACTAGGACTGTAACATGTACTATGATATATTCTTTGGGTTCTTTCTCATCCTTGTTTCCAAATGTTACCTATACCTTTCCTTTGATACCAACGAATACACATATAACATTACATACATTGATATTACATAAAAGTATAAGAATATAAATTATACAGTATAACAAAACCATTACATAACCATATAGGTATAGTTTCTTTAGAAACTGGGACACATAAACAAGTTGTTCATAAGACATCATCATTGTGTCCCACTTATTTCGTTATAAATAGAGCTATTTTTGAAATATCTTACATAATACCCTTCATCATGACTTGGGGAAAAGAAACATATAAAAGTGTGATCTTATATGCGTATTAAGGGTAAACATGGTGGATATCAATCATATCATAATCATAATATATAATAACAAAACATTGGAAAATATTATCCGGTATCTGAAAGATCGTGATATCATGTCATGAGATAAAACATGAAAGTTCCTATGAATCAATGAACGTAATCCCAAAAGTCATAAATAAAGACAAGAAATTTTTTTTCACACACATAAGAAAATAAAATCATTTCGCTTTAGTCGTTTCTCATTTTCAAGACCATTATAGCTGACAAAGTCCATTATTGAACCGAGTTCACTCCTTATTCCAAAACTATATTATAGAACCAAGATTTTTTAACATTATAGAAATGTATATACCATGAGATATAAATATTTACCCAATGCATAGATTGTAGATATAGGTCCCACCCATATTATAAAGAAATCATTCATACGTGCGCCACAAAAACATAAACCATTCATCATAACGTAACCTAAGGAATAAAATGGGATTCTTAAACATCATTCCATCATAATCCATAAAAAATATCGAGTTCTAAAATACAATTCCGTTATAAACCCAAGAAAAACATTGAAATAATAGGGATAGAAACAAAACCCTATTTAAATAATGTCATAATTGATGGAAAATTTTTTTTCAAAAAGTTTCTCTAATGTGGATTGAGATAGGATTTGAAAATAGTGGGAGTTGGGCTTGGAATAACAATAGTGTTTTTTGAAAAAGGACCATATGGTATTTTATGAAAAATGTGTTCAAATAAATGTGTTGAAACCCTCTTTAATCCTTCCAAGACAATTTTTGTGCCTATAGTTTTTCATGACACCATGAGGTACTTTTTTATTGATTCATATTTATTTTTTTCTCATATATAGGTGTGAGAGGGACTTGGCTGAGGGAAATGTGTTTTACAAGTGATTATTTTCATTTAATTAAAATAAATGAAAATATAATTTAACACAAATTTGACTTTTTATGAATGTAAATACATAACAAATATTTACCTGTTTCTATTGTATTTGAAAAAAGAACTTTTGGGAAATAATATGAAAGAGTCATCTATGTTCTAGAAGGTGGTTATCTAATGCATTATTTATCTTGTGCCTATATTTTATGGGCCTTTTTTATTCTAGGTTGACTCATCTATTCAAATATTATAAGATTTGAATTGGGTTGTATGGTGATTATTGATCACATTTAAGATTGTTAGATAACTTTGTGGATCCCTTTTTTGGATTTGTATTATTTTATTTTTCATATTGTATTTTTATGCAATAGGTTTATTTTTATCTTCCTCTACTACTGAATTATTTATTTATTAGTCAGTCCTTTTATTTAGATGTTCATAATTACTTATCTCGTATTAGATTCATTGTTTATTTTATTTCCACTACTTCTTAATATTGCTTGGTGAGGTAGAAATTTTTACCATGGTATGTTATATGATTCCCAAGAACTAGTTATTAGCCTATGGGGACTAAGAACACCCTCTGAGTCATGTGGCGAGTTAGGTCGGATGTTTGTTTTGATGGAAGATCAATCTGGTTCATTATAGTTACACTTATTATTCACTTAAGATTTGTAGATGTCTCATGTCATATATGTTTTGATTAACTATTAGCTATTTAATTTTATATAACAACCCTTAAGGTATCATTTTTGTATCAAGTGTATATGAATCACATTCACGGTTGGTGGGATTACGATTCATTAAATTCTTATTATTATTCTTTTAGATTAATTTGATATGATCATAGAAAAGTATTCGATATCTACACAGAGGATATATATTAAATCAATGACATAGGGAATTCCAATTTCATATTTCAATCCAACCAATTATCATCTATAAGTGAAATGGTGATTGTGATTTATCTTTTAAAAAATACTATATTATTGGATTTATTCTACATATTCATGAGTGATTTTTATCACAAATAATTATAAAAAACTCAATATATAGATTAGCATATTATGAGTAAAAAAGTATTAAATCCTATATTTGTAAGGTTTATATCTCCATAAATTTATATCTTGAGTCACATCTGTCATTTAAAAACCCCTAATTATTTATAAGAGTGAGTGACAAAAAAATTATGAAGACGAAATGTATTTAGTTGGGGGGATAATATAATAACCCATTATTTTACAATATATATATCAATGAAATCAATATATTGTGTTCGATATATTTCATAACATGCATACCATAACTAAAATAAATTGTGATATACATTGTCAAAATGGCACAACATGTTGTGAAAAATTAATTATTAAATGACAATAACAATAATCCATAAATTTAATAAATATTTATCATAAAAACATATATTTTAATTAATTACATATTGATATTTCTAAATAAATTCATTTATTGATTACTTTTTTAGGTTACAAGAAAAATTATTAATGAAATTTGATTAAAGCTATTCAACATTTAAAATGGATATTATTAAAAAACTGTTTTAAATCTCTATGTATTTTTTATAAAAAAATTAACTGATAATTTGTTAAATATTATTCTAACATTAATTAATATTTCTAACAGATATATTAGAATTAATTTAAATAGAAAATTATATTAAATAATGTTAGGAACATCTAATGTTTAAAAATGTATTTTACTATAAAAATATTTTTAACAATATTTTTATTTTCATTTAAATGTTTATATTTAAAAATTTTAATTATTATTTTGATGAAATGAACTTATTTTTTTAATTCAATATGTCCAATTTATCTCTGGATAAATTTCATGAATTATTCTCAATCTACTAATTTTTAGGTAGAGTAGAGAATACATCTTTTATTAATTAAACATTGTCTTTGGACATTATTGTGACCTAATTCAAGCATAAAACATTAATAATTTTTTTAATAACCAAGAGTTTTTTAAGAATAAAAATTATTCCATCAAAAAACTATGTTTAATTTATAAAACTCATGTTTAAAATTTTGAAACTTATAAAATATTTGATTTTAGTAAAAATTTATTTTCATTTTCATCTTTTAATTAGGTTTTCACATGGTAGAATACTATTTTGAACACATTTTAAAGCCATCCAAATCTCATATATTTAATAATAAACTTAATACTTCCATGATTGTTTAAAAAATTATAATTTTATCATAAACATGCTTTTTACGTTTAAAAATATAATTTCCCTAAAAATGGGTTTTCACACATCATATGTGCTAATATTAAAATAAATTTTCAACAACTACAAATAAATTAAACAAAATTATAATAATATTGGATATTATAATTTAGAAACTTTTTAATCAGTTTTTATTCATTTTTACTCAAAATAATTAAATCATGTGGTTAAATATTTAGTCATCGCGGTAGAGGTAAATTAATGTAAAATGAGGTAAACTATGTGTAAAAGATCTAAACCATATAAAAAATATATTAAAAATAATTTTATATGTTATTATCAAAAGAACATGTATTCTATATATTATTTTTTACTCTGTATTCTACTTTACATGGGAAACATTTGTTCCTTTTATATTAATAAATTATATTCACAAAATAAAAATTCCCTTTAATTATAAAAGGGGCTTCCAACTACCTCTTAAAAGATGAAAAAATTATATTTCATATATAATATATTAATATATGAATTATCCTGGAATAAAATATTATTTTCTTAATACTCAAGTCATTATAATTTATCTTATGACCTCTATTTCCAATAATTCCTCCTATGGAAAGCTCAAGCTCTCAATGAGAGTACTATTAAAACACGAACCCCTTTTACGTACCACTCACTTCAATATATAATTTCAAAATTTTTATATAATGAAATAATTATTATTGGAATACTTAATTTATTTATGTTTAGTGAATAAAAATTATCCACCATTTCACTTTTCCATTAGAAAAAAAAATGCCATCCATACGTACGTGCAGAATACCACCTCTACAAAGTGATGTGTTTCATTCTCCTTAATTTCCATGCATGGATGGTTATAAATAGGTAGTTAATGAAAATATATGTTATTTATAACTTTTTAAAAATTATTAAAAATAACACATTTTCTACTTTCATTCCATTTTATGGAAAATGAATATGACATCTTTGGGTACTGGTGAAATTCCACCTCAATGGAATAATGAAATTTGTTTTCATCACCACCATACATATATGGTTATAAAAGGGTATTTAATTAATAAATATGAGATAATTATAAAAATAATATTTTTGGTTATTCATGATTTATATTAATATTTGATGTTTTTTTTAAATACCAACTTTGGAAAATAAAATATTGAACATGGTCGTCACTGATTCCATCTTCATGAATCATGAATAAAATTATCATGGAATGGAATTATAGATTTATATATGATTTTAAATCATATATTCTAGTACATTGGATTATCCAAGAATTATAAAAATGGTATTACTGAATAGGAATCAACGTCAACATATTGAAACATGCGTGAAACAATCACAGTCACTAATATTCGATGATAAAGTTAAACATTATTAAAATAATAAGATAATAATGAATGATTATAATATCAAAGTTTAAAATATATTAGATATTAATAATGATATAAAAATGGTTAAAAATATGGTTATTTATATGATAATAGAAGTTAAATAACCTTTTTATAAGTTTTGGGAAAAAAGATAAGGGATTCTTAATCTCAATTTCACTTCATTGAGATATGTTTTGTAATCAGAACATATTATTCAATAATGGTATATATAATTCCAAAATATTTATTTTATCCCACATTTCTTGATATTTAATGTATATAAAAAAATATCATTTTATACATTTTATGAGTTTTCTTTTCGAAATATAACATTTTTCATTTGTTTCGTTAACTCATATCCTTTTAGTTTAGTTATAATATTCATTATTTATCATATTTCTTATAATTTTGTTTCCTTGTAACATTTTAGGTATTTATAAAATAATAATTTTCCATATCAATTAATACTTATGAATAAGATATTAATTTTTTGTTAATGGGGGCACTTTCTACAAGAGCGTACTCAACCTGGAATTACAGGTTTCCATGAAATCATACATTGCACACAATATTGAGTTATTCCAAAAAATAATACAATAATAAAATTATTATTTTAAATGGTATTTAATTCCTAACATCTATTTACACATGTTTGTTAAATTTTTTTACATTTATCCAATAAATTTTAGAGGCTTAAACTGAGAATGAATCCAATTTTAAGCGTAAAATACTATAATATTTTTAAAAGTACGTTTTATAGCCTTTTGATGGAGACCTTTTTTCAAGTATATTTTTTGTCACTTTTATATGTACTATTTTACAAAATAAACATATTATTCAGATGAGGAACATAAAAATTTTCTTCGGTTGAAATTTAGCTATTTTTTTAATAAAATCTATATTTTAATAAATAGTGAAAAATAGTACATTTTAATTCAAAACAGCATTTTCATCTAATGTATTTATATACATAGATTATCCTTTAAATTGGTTTTAAAGTGTAATTGGATTATGTTTTTATAATTTAATCCAATTTTGTTCGTTTAACGTAATTTCACATTTAATTTGGACATAAACACATATCAGTCTTTTGATATTTTTTACTTCTTAAAACCCTCTTTATGGTTTTGACAATGGAAATCAATTTTAAAATACTTATTAAAATATTTTATTTTGAATTTGGAAAAATATATTCCATATTTAGAAATAGAATATCCAAATTGTGTAATTAGTAAAATTTTATTTTGCTATAATTTGAATAGTAACATTATTAATTATTTTTATTTACCACGGTTAATGGGAAAATAGGGTAAATTAGGGTAAAAATTATATTATAATAATATAAAACTACCCTAACACATGCCTTAATATTAAATTATGAGTCATGGGAGACCAAAAAAACCCTTATGATGCATTTTGGGCATTTGGAAGCCAAATAGGTATGAAAATGACATGTAATAATAATTAAGTACAATTAAAGAGAAATATAACAAAAACTTGCAACTTTTTAGTAAACCAAATTTTAGATGGGGTCACATATTTGATTTATTTCACTATAAATATTCATTATAAATATAAAAATATTTCCTACATAATAATTTTTATTTATAATTTTTAGATGTTAAATAAATAAACTTATATATGATAAAATGATGATATAGTGATTTCTTTATTAAGAAAACATTCAAATAAATGAAATTATAAATATCAAAATAAATGAAATTTGAACACTTTTATTCCTTAAAAATTAAACTACATTTATATTTTAGAGATAATTTAATTAATTTTTTGTGAAGGAATAAAGTTGTTATGAATTTAATAAAAATCAATTACTAAATAGTGTCAAAATTTATATAAATGATTTTTTTAAAACAAATAATATTTTATTAAATGATATAATAGTCTAAAAAATATAATACTCAGCCAAATAATTTTATTATGTTAAAAGATTCACTAATGATCAACATATGCTTCTATTGTCATTTTATAGATACTATAGTAACCATATTTTATGGAAATACAAAAGACATGGTAAGAGTTTATATTATTTACTAAGGGATAAAGATAAAAGATAAGGTTAAATTTGTGACCTAAAAAATTCTAAAACATACTGTTTTATAAGATTTATACCTGTGATAATATTATCCTTTAATTATTTCACTAGGGGTAAATTATAATTATAAAATCAATTTTTAATAAAATAATATTTCTAGACTTTCCAAAGGGCCCTCTCCTCCCTCTTATGAACGACTACCACCTATACCCACTTACTAACACCTCTCAAACCCCTTGGATTGAGAACATTATTCTAAAATAAGCTCCCAACATCCCACCCTTCATTCTATTGGCCACACTATGGGAAGAAATCCTTTATAATAAGACTTTTGGTGAAAATAAAAAGGAGATACTCGAAAAAGATGCATTTGTTTGATCACCTATTTTGAAATTATTTTCTTATTCTATTTCCTCCTATTGTGTCCTTTCCATACAAAAGTAATAAATATATTATATATATATTCATATATTTTATTATAATTTTTGTAAAATATTATGCATTCTTTAATCCATCCTACGAATAACAATATTGACATGCATGTGTGCGTACGACTTACTGTCGCCAAGTAGTGGTGTAATTTGTTATTCGACAATAATTAATTTGGATGGGTATAATGATGAGTATAATGGATTTAAATAATTAATATAATATTATAATTATTCTTTATAATTAATATACCATCAAATTATATACCATTTAACCATTAAGTGAATAATAACGTCGATCGTGCGTACATGTGGCCTATAGTCTCCATGATGAGATGTGATTCATTATACATGATCATCATTAAACCACAATTATATACATTAATGGAATGAATAAATATTATCAAAATTATATTTATATTTTCTCTATTATTATTTAATATTTATTTACATCATACTTTTATTTTTTCCATATTGTGTATATATTATTATTTTATTTTCGGAATTGCGGACTATCACCCCGTCAAAGTGATATGAATCATTCATACTTTACATTGAATGTATAAAATATAGTTTTTAAAAATATGATACATACATGACATTAATATAATATTGGGGTTATAATATACTTTTATATCATTTTATTATTATTCTTATAATATGAAAAATATATGATAGTACTGTTCATGCATACGTACGGCCTACCATCTCCAGGAATGGTGATTTTAATTTCTTATAGAATAATGTTATAGGCTATTATAAATACATATATCCTTGATATATATGATATTTAAATTTTGAATAATATTATGGAGATAATGAACATATGACCACATGGAAAATTTACATCAAAACATGTTTATGTTTTACTCAAGTACCAAATATCGACAAAACGATAGATATGAACTTGAATAATTATATAATTTTAATAACATTGTAATAAGTGATATAAAAGAAATAATAAACCTGAAAAATTTCCCCATGAAAGTATAAATTAACCTACATTTAATATTTTGGAACATGATTATTATATGTGATGAGTCAGACTCAATGTATGGGGATTCTAAACTAAATCACTATTCATTGAGTAAAATATCCCTGTAATTGGTTTTTTTCCCAAGAATATGTGTGAATTTCCTCTGAATTTCTTACACTAGATATGAACTTATATTTTGTGTATTTATATTTTCCCCATACAATTATTTCATTGATTTATCCTTAATCTAATGATAAGATCTTTTTAAGGGACTTCGTCACAATATCCATCAATTGATGCATATTTCCTTAATATACACCACCTTAATGTATACAGTGTATAATTATCCCATTTGACTTTTTTTCATTCAAAATGAATATTTTTCTATGAATAAAATTACTAAACAACAATAGTAATATTTTTAACATACGTAGTGGCAACGACCACTCCACCACCATAACTATTATTTGATATTTGGCATAAACTATAAGCCTTAATGTTTTTAAAAGAAAAATAAATCCCATATTCAATTTTCGGGTGTGTTCATATTTAAAATGGTTTTGAAAGTATTTTTTATATTTCATTGTATTCAAATGATTTGTGATTATTGAAAATGAAATTTTATGAGTGAAATGTTCATAATTGCAATATTTTATGTGTTATTATTATATAATGGTAATTGGATATTTGAAAGGTGGTTACATGATACACCAAACATGGTCAGTTACATAATAAACCTAGCTGGGTGATTCTATGAAAAGCCAAGGATTGGGGGTTACATTTTAATCTCAAATGCATTGGGTATTGAATTCAGTTGTATGGCTATTCCATTTTTTGATATGTGTTGTAGTCAGCAGTATGGTTATTCCATTTAAGAAAGTTTGTGTCTAAAGTTTCAATTATATGTTATATGATTATTTATATAGTATTTATGGTAATACTTTGGTTACCAAAATGTTATTCAATGAGATTATATTCATAAAATTATATTTCATAATTCATAAAGGTGTTAAGTAATACATTATGATAAATTATTCATTGTTTTCATGTTTTCACAAGACTAACAGATTTTCTTCCTTGTGTATCCCTTACTATTATTTTTATTCTCATCCCATGTTACGAAAAAAAAATTGATAGGACATTAATAATAATAGTGTCATCTATGGTATTAAGGAAAATTTATGATGTTACAACATGAAAAGATTCAATGTTTCTTTTTAAAGAGTTTTTGTTTATGAAAAAAATAGATAGTGACAAAAAGTGTCTACTTGTAATATTTATGTTTCTATATATGAGTAATGGCCTAATTCTCTAAACATATAAACCTAAAAATATCCTCTATGTAAATTAAATTTAATTTCTTGAAATAACTAATGATTATGGAATTTTTTAGGCTCGGGCCTTATAGTTGGTATCGAAGTTCGGTTTAGATAACATTAGAGGGTAGGGTATTATTTAAACATAAGTGACATGTTTTATATAACCATAATAGTTAGCATATGAAAAAGAGTCAAAGTTATTTTAGATAAATTGAATGATTTTGAGATAACATGAATAATGTTATCTTACTGTTTATCCTCCTCATTTGATAGTATATGATTATTTTATTGATATACTGACACTAAGACTTTTTGGTTTTAGTAAATAGGTGGATCATTTATGCACCAAAGTAATAATGGATGTGAAGTAAATAGTGGTGGTTTTATGAATAAGCAACTGAATGAAATGGGAGCTACAATGAGAACTCTTGTGGTAATTCTAAACCAGCTATCTTTAATAATAATTTACTACTTGAACGATAGTGATTTTTCTAAGGCATCAAATATGAAATAAATTTATCCATATGGATGTTTAGGTAATAATTATAATGGTAGATATATTCAACAACCAATGTATCAAGTATTTGGAAAGAAACACCTAGTAAAATTATTGAATGGGACGAGAAGATGTTATAGATGTGTTAGTGAAGGTCGTAAAGAAATAACCTTCCATTGAAAAAGGAAGAGTTCAGTTGACTCTATAAAAGGGAAGTAAGTTCCTTATGTTGGATCAATTAAATGTTTTAAATGTAGTCATTATAGTCATTAAGAAAATAGATGTTCTATGAAGAAGGTATTGAAATGGGATCAGAAGGACTGTAAAAATATATGTTTACCAATACCTAATTCCATTCTAATAGAAGATTATCAGACTAAAAACGTCCAACGAAAGATATGAATTATTTCTTAACATAGGTTTTGAACTTATTGATTCATAGGATATTATGAATGATTTTGTCTGTTGCAAATAAGTATTATAGAATATGTTGGAAATACATGTTTAAAGTATCATGAAGAATGTTGGATGATTAATGTGTCTACATTTTAGAAATTTGAGAGTTATGTTAGATCTATGGGTGATGAAATGTTTAAATGTATTAATACTCTTTTTTTATGGGAATAATTTTGAATACTTTTCTCTAGTACGTGTAACCCTAATGCTTGTTTTGTAAAAATGTTTTTTGAGGAAGAATTAACTTTCCTTTTGTGGACATAATTATAATTAATATTTAGGTTTTATATGATTTTTTATTTTAAGATAATTATTGGTTATTACATTTTGAGATGAAAAATTAAAGGCATGAGACACACTTGAGGTTAAAGTATGTTATGGTTATTTTTAAATATTTTATCTCATTTTAGTAATGTTTTAAGAATTATATAGTTTTAGAAAATGGATAACCCACATGAAGGGTAATAACCTATCGTGGCAGACAAGGCCATGAGAATCGAACCAATAACTGAAGTGCGATAAGGCTTTATCACCTACCACTGGCCATGTGAAGTCCTTAGTTAGTATGAGTAATTATTTCTAGTTAAATTATTTTATGGATAAAAAATATGTTGATTTTTGGAAAATTTTATTAATAAAATGTATATCCTTAGTGTGGGAAAATTGTTCTGTTATTATGTGATAAATGTTATTTTAGAACATGTTCACTATTTTGAGAACACTGTATGCCTAAGGAAAATATAACACTTTGGGATTTAATTTGAGGATTAATGGCTGAATTTTATTTGCGAAGAATATATGTTTTTATATTGGACATATGTAAGTATGGTTTATTTATGAAAATGATATACCCATCATGGATAATAGTGATTAGGTTAATTAATTTTTTGTATGAGAACTTAAGAGTGTTTTATGTTATTCTGAGATATTTGTTAAAATTTATCTTAGAAGATTGTGTGATTAAAACCTTTTGATTTTTAATTTCAATCATAGTTTTGATTATCTTAAGGAATTTTTAAGAAAATTATATGATAAATGGTCTTTGTTGAACTTTGGGTATTACTGTTTAATCGTGGAGATTAAATGTATACTTTCTTCTTATAAAGGATTATTATTTTTTGGGGGATTATCTGATCTTTTACTAACCTCTTTGGTTTTGGTTTATGTTTGAAGATTAGTTTAATAGATAGTTAATCTTTTATGGTTTAAGTTATTCTATTGAAGTTGATTCTTGTACTTCAGGTGTGACCAATTCATCTTTACACTCATCATTTTGAGAAAAGATGAGTTTGTGGTAGAAATTTATTAAAGGATGAAACTCAACCTATCAAGTAATTATATTTCCATATTCTAATTCAATGTAGTTATAACATTCTTCAAATTTATGAAAAGGTTCCTAAAATAAATATTATATATTATTTCTTTACATAATGGTAAATCAATTAACTTTTAACCAATCACATATTTGTTGTTTTGTGATTGTTAACTTTCTCCTCATCAGGTTTTTTATCACTCTCCATCAGAACTTGATGGTTATATTTCTCTTCCATATAAATGTCCAACTATATGGAATCCTAGTATGTGTTTTCTTAGGTGACCATTATTCATTTATTTAGTCCTTTTAAAGTGTTAGTTTTATTGACTCCTTTTAAAATTTTGGATTTTCAATGAAGTTATCATTCCAAATTTTAAAATGGTGGGGATGCAATTTCCAAAATGGGGGAATGATGTAACATTCCAGGTTTTTATAGAATAATACCATTAATATCTATTAATATTTATAAATAAGATAATAATTTTACATTAAATTTGAGCCCTTTTAAGATAGCGTACTCGACACATAGCATTGGATTCCTCTGAACTCAGATGTTGCACACAACATTGATTAATACCAAAAAATGATACAATAATATTATTATTATTATAAATGGTAGTTGATGACTTACAATTATATTGGTGGGAATGAATAGAACTATCTAAAATATGATTAATTTTTTGGATTAATTTTTTTTTACATTTATCTAATAAATTTTAGAGGATTAAAATGATAATTAATCCAATTTTAAGCATAAAATAATCTAATATTTTAAAAAGCTCATTTTACCATCTATTGATGGAGAGCACTTTTTAAATATTGTTTTTTTACTTTTATATGTTATATATTACAAAATATACTTCTTCTTTAGAAATTGGAAAATATAATTTAATTTGGATGAAATTTTGGTATTTTCTGATAAAAACCATATTTTAATGAATAGTTAAAAATACTACATTTTGATTCAAAACTACCTTTTCATATAATTTATTCATATAGTTATATTATCCTTTTAATTTGTTTTAAAGTGTAATTGGATTTTGTTTTTATTATTTAATCCAATTTT
The DNA here is from genome assembly GCA_963277665.1 of Viscum album. Lineage (NCBI taxonomy): Eukaryota > Viridiplantae > Streptophyta > Magnoliopsida > Santalales > Viscaceae > Viscum > Viscum album. Next base: position 59,798,639 of record OY728165.1, on the reverse strand, counting down.
TGACATTTTGAGTAATTTCAAATTTAAATTGGATATAAACACATGTCAATATTTTGATAGTTTTTACTTCAAAAAAACTCTTTCCGGTTTTGAAAAAATGAGTTAATTTTAAATTAATTAATGAAATTTAATTGATCTGAATTTAGAAAAATAGATTCTATAATTGTAATCATAATTTCCATATTGTGTAAATAGGTACCTTTTTATTTTAGGACATAATGAATAGTAACTTTAGTAATTATTTTTACATACCACGGTTAAAGGGTAAATTAAGTATATAATGGAAAAAATAAAATCATAATAATATAAATCTACCCAAACACATGTCATAATCCAATTTTATAAGCCATGATAGACCAAAACAATCCTTATTCTAAACTTTTAGATGTTTGGAGCGACTTGGGTATGAAAATGACATTATAATAATTAATTTAAAGTAAAGAGAAATATAAAATAAACATGTACATTTTTACCAAAAAAAATTAAACATGGGGATATATATAATTGATCTATTTGATTATAAACAGTAATTATAATGAAAGAAATATTTCCTTCATCATTATATTTTATTTATAATTTTTATACATTAAATAAAAAAATTATTTAAGACACAATGGTGATGTAGTGATTTTCTAATTAATGAAACATTCAAATAAATGATTTTATAAATATGAAAGTAAATGTAATTTGAACATTTTTATTCCATAAATGAATTATTTTGATTACATTGAAATTTGATATATGATCTAACCCCTTTTTATTTATGTAATTATGTTCTTATGACCTTAACACAAATCAATTACCAAATAGTGTCAAATTGACATAAATGAGTTTTAAAAAAATACTATTTTATTAAATGATATAATTGTACTGTAAATATAATATTTATCAATTTTGCATATATATAGTCAAAAATTTCATTAATTATTTACTTGTGGTATTATTGTAATTTTTTAGTAACTATAGTGACCATATATTATGATAATACTACAAGCCATGTTAAAAGTAAATATTTTTAACTAAGGGTTAAAGATAAACAAATAAGGTTAATTTTATAACCTAAACATTTCTAAAACATATTGGATTATAGGATTTTGACCCAACATAACATTATAATCTAATTATATCCCTTTGGATCTATTATAATTTGAAAATAAACTTTTAATAAAATAATATTTCAAGACTTTCCTAAAGTGCCCCTCCTCCCTCTTATAAAAGGTCACCAGCTCTACCCACTTACTAACACTTATCAAGCGTGTTGGCTCATCCAAATTATGCTAAAATACTCTCCCAATATCCATCCCTTACTCATAGAGGCCACACTCTAGGAATAAATCCATCCTAATAATACCTTTTTTTGAAAATCAAAAATAGATAATCGAAAACGTGGTATTTGTTTTATCACCTCTTTCAAAATTCTTTTCTTCTTATACTTCCTCTTTCTAAGTCATTTCCATAATAAAGAAATAAATACAGTATATTATATATTTAGAGATGTTATTATAATAATGGTGCCCCTAATACATTCATTTATTCATCTTATGAATAATAATATCACCATATGTGCGTATATACAACAAACAGTCTCTACACCGTGGTGTAATTTTTTATTCAGAAATAGGTAATTTGGATGGGTATATAATGATTATAATGGATTTAAATAATGAATATAACATGATAATTATTCTTTATAATTAATATACCATCAAAATATATACTTTTTAACCATTTAGTGTATGATATGGTCACTTGTACGTACGTACGGCCTACCATCTCAACGATGCGATGTGATTCATTTGACACGATCTTCCTTAAAGAGTGATTATATACATTAATTTAATGAATAAATATGATATATATTATATTTATATTGTCTCAATTCTTCTTTAATTTTTATTTAACCATACCATTATTCTTACCATAATGTGTAAAAATGATAATTTCATTTGACAAAGTGTGGACTACAACCCCCTCAAAGTGAATTGACTCATTCATGCTATAGATGGAATATATAAAGGATGGTTTTATTAAATCGATGAGACCCAAATGAAATTAATATAATAAAAGTATTATAATATAATTTTTATTTCATTATATTATAATTCTTTTAATATTAAAATTAAATAAACGTAGCTTTCTTGCGTACGTACGGCCTAAGGTCTCCATGAATGGTGAATTTCATTTATTATCTCCAAATGTAATGGACTATTATAAATACATATATATAGAATATAAATTATATTTAAATCTTGAATAATATTATTTATATAATTCACTTAATACCACATAGATAATTAACATCAAAACGAGATCATTTTTGACTCATGTACCGAATATCTACAAAACGATCGATATGAACTTAAATAATTATGTAGTTTTTATAAGATGGTAATAATTTATAGAAAAGTAATAATAAACGTGAAAAAGGTTCCCAGGAAAGTAGAAATTAACCTATGTTTATTATTTGGTAACATAACTATTGTACACGATGAGTCGGACTCATGTTAACGGAAATGTTAACTCAATATCCATTCGTTGACTTAAATATCCATGTCTTCGGTTTTGTTTTTCAAAAAAAATGTGTGAATGAACTCAGATTGTTTTACACTAAATATACACTTATATTGGGTGTATTTATATTTCTCACACATAATTATGTCAATGATTTTTCTTTAATCATGTGATATGGTCATTGTAATGGACATCATCCCAATCTCCTTTCATTGAGGCATATTTCATTAATATACCCCAACATATTTTATAAGGTGTGTAATTATCCCCTTTAACTATTTATTTCATTTAAATTGAGTCGCTTTCTATTAATTATTTTACTAAATGAAAAAAGGATTTTTTTAACATATATGTCAACAATAGCCTCTCTACCGCCTTAACCATTATTAGATATTTGGTTTCTTCTTTAAGCCTTATTATTTTTAAAAGGAATAGAAGTCACATATTCCCTTTTTGGGAGTTTTGGTATTGAAAATGGTTTTGAATGTGAATTTTCTATTTTAATATCTTGAAATGGCTTCTTGTTTTTAGAAATGAAATTTTATGAATGAAATGTTGATAATTTAAATCTTCTATGTGTTATTATTATATAGTGGTACTTGTACATTTGACGGGTGTTATGTGATAAACCAATGATGGGTGGGTATGTGATATAGCAAAGACGGGTGGTTTTGTGATAAACTAAGGGTTGGTGGTTACATTATTACCTCTAATGCCTTTGGTATGAAAGTCGGTCTTATGGGTATTCCATTTAGTGATATGTGTGTAAGTCGATGATATGGTTATTTCGTTTAAGTTTGTTTATGTCCTAACATAACTATATATGTTATGTATTTCATTTTATGGGATTTATGGTGATATTTTTGTTATAAAAAGTGTATGAAATGAGCTTATATTTAGTGACTTATATTTCATACTTCTTAAATAAGAAAAGTATTACATTATGATAAATTATTCATGGTTTTCCTATTTTCCCAAGACTAATAGAATTCCATATTTTTGTTTAACATAATGATATTTTTATGATAATCCTATGTTCTATAATGTTTTTCACAGGGCAAAAAGAAGAATTTATTCATGGATGGGATCTAGGAAGAGTTTTTATTTTAAAATCAGAAATGAAGCCATGTTTATTTTTAAAGATTTTTTTATGAAAAAAATAGATTATGGTAGAAGTTTCCACTTGTAATATTTAAGTTTTTATATATGAGCTGTGGAATAATTCATTAAAACTCTAATCCTGAAAAGATCGTCGATGTAAATTAAATCATAATTATTGACTAATCTCAAGATTAAGTAATATTTATGGCTAGGGACATATATTCCTACTAACTTGTGATTTTATTAAAGGATATTTTTATTTTTTTATCCAAATAAAATAAAATTTAAATTCAATATTTCTTACATGACATGTCACTTTCTCAGAAAAGTACAATAGTGTTATGAATAATTCCTATACACTCTAAATAATCCCTTTTTCATGCATGTATAAATTCACTCTTTACACTAATTTCCTCATTTATTATTTTGAAAAAAAAATATTTTTTATTTATGTTGATCATTAAATTTCCCTTCATATATTTTCATATTAAAGATTTATCACAATTTTTAGGATCTAGTTTTTTGAAAAAATTATTTTGAAACATCGATATTTTTTCCTTAAATGAATAATTTTTTTCTTCCAATCAATATTTCATTTTTATTACCATTATATATTTTTCAAGGATCTACTGTTCAATTTTATTTAATAACTGTGCCTTTAAAAAATCACTACACATATCCAAGATGTCTCTTGAATGTGACCCATAACTTCAACTTTTGTTATAATGTTTAAAATGTTATTTTAAATATATTTTAAAAAACCTTTTGAACACATTATTCCACCATTAAATCCAATTATCTCAATATATCATCCTTCTGTGTTTTAAATATTTTTCTTAAATAAACTATTTTCTTAACTATTTTAAAAAATAATGGTGTATTTCTTATATTTTTTAAAATTTATTTTTCCAATTATCATTTAAAGGTTATTTTAATTTTTGTTAGAATCCATAGTCATTCTTATAATTAACTATATATATGATCTTATTCCACGATACACTATCTTTCTTTGGATGTTTTATTATGTATTCTGAGCATGTTTTCATGAAACTCATCTCATTTTCATGATTTAAAATGTGATGTTTCAAATATTGTTGTTTTTTTTCACTTATAACACATTTTTTTAGATTAATATTTTTTGGAGGGGTCCTATATAACCTTTTAATGCATTACTTTGTGTTTTATATTTAATGAGCTCAATATGGAACATGGGTTGTTACCATAATGCTAAGAGGGTGTATGAGTTGTTATCCCAAGCCTAAGAGATTTCATGAGTTATTAGACCAAGAAAAAGAGGTTACACACTTTTTTATGCAATAACTATGAGGTTACAAGAGTTGTTAGAATAATATTATTTTGTTATGGGAATTTGGATGTAATTATAACTCCAATAGGTTATTATTTCATATATTTTCAATGATGAAATATTTCTGTATTATATTCTTATATTATTCTACTATGGATTATGTTTATTTTCTTATATTTTCACACACATATGGCATGGTATATTTTTTGATACATTGTGACTGAAAGTCATTGTATTATGATTTGTGGATAACTCATATTTTCAATGTTCATCTTAATAATATATTTCACCCATTTTCATGTTTTATCATATGCTTATGATCACTATGACATCCCTAATTTTAATAAAAACAATTTAACATGATTTATTACATAAAACCTTCACTTGATACAACATAGAAGATCGAGAGGTATAGTTTCTTTGGGGCTCAAGAACATTACATAAAAATTAATGAATAGAACGCAACATCTTATTGAAAACATCCTTTACATGACCACTACATTCCCTCGTAATTTTAATTTCATGGGATAACCCGAGGACATGAATAAGAAAAGGGTGAGATATGTAGATCAGTAAGGGAATAAATGTGGAATTACATGATGAATACAATTCATGTTAGACAATAGGCGTACAAATTGAGGACAAGAGAAACATGAACATAAAGGCATGATAACGAATGATAATCATAACATTGAAATGTGGCTATAACACTTAACATGGAGTTAGTATGAGCCAAGGCTCATTGCACATGGAGCATTAGTAAACCCCCATTTCACATGAAGCATGAGTAAAACCTCTTTGCACTTGAATTAAAATGAGTCAACACTCATTTTACATGACGTATCATGATACTATAATTTACCCAATGCATTAGAGTGTTATCAAGGAACACCCTTCTTAAACATTTCATTTCATGTATAAGTGTGCCACAAGATCATAGAACATGAATTCATAAAACATCACAATTTATTCAAAAATTAAGGAATGTAGAATTTATACATAAAATTATTACATGAATTTGTAAATTTTCATAAAGATAAATACAATTTATTGAGAAATGGGTATGGTATTCACTACAAAATGATTTTGGCTTGGAAAATTGTTGTGCAATTTTGGCCACTTAATGTGTGACATAAGACATCATAAAAATGGTTGATGAGAGATAAAGGGGTGTATCATCAATTGTACATGAAATGGATATTAATGGGATTCATTTAGATACATGTCCTGATATAGGTAATGTAATTTTGATTCATAATAAAAAATAATTGCATGAATGAAAATGAGGAGAGAGAAATTCCATACAGAATTTTGGCATGGTAACTGGTATATATGGAAGGCACCGATGAGAGAGAAAAGGGTATCTAATCATTCTAACATAAAAAGGACTATATATGGGTGGTTAGGAATTACACCCCAACATTTATAATTGAAAACAAATAGTCCTAACAATATTAATAAAAATGGATATATTGACAATGAATGGAAACCCTTACTTGGAAATATGATCCCAAAGAATTGGAAAGGGCTTGAGAGAGACATATTGGGAGTATGGGGAACCTTGGGTGGAATTTAGATAGATGATGGATAAGTTTAAAAGAACTCCAAAGGATTTGAGTGAAGAGGATGTGGGAGCTTGGGTGGGTCAATATTGGAAAGGAGATCGAATTCATTATTATTTAGGTTTGGGACACCTCACATTAAACTAATAAAAACCACAATAAACCCATGGTTTTTGCCCATGGTTTTTTTCAAAGGGGTGTGGAAATAAATATTTTATCACTCCGATGGCCATACTTCTTAAAATAATATGGTTTCTTATGTGCAGGTGAGTCACACTCTTAAGGAAAACAATTTAAAAAGATAAAATGTTTATAAGTCTTGGAGGGTCCACTAATTATTTGTAAAATAAATCAAACAAAACAAGAATCACATTTTTTTATTGGTAAAACATATATTGGATGAACATAATGTTCATAGTATTTAATTACATCGCTATTGTGTCATTGTGACGTCATAAAACACATTATATATTTAAACGATATTTAATTTATACCCCAAAATTCGACTTTCCTAAAATTATGAAAAATACACCATTGGATGATTTCGACATCCAGATTCCAAAAATAATATACATTTTATCTAATTAATTTTATAACTATGTGAATTTTTACTTTTATCATAAAACCTGACATTTATCAAAAATTCACAGGTTTTGAGAAAAATAGCTTTCAAACCATAATAAAATTTACAAATACAATCATAAAATTATACGATAATTTATATATAATAAAAATTAATTTATTAATAATATTAATATTTTATTAGAGTATTATTTAAATAAGAAATCTATTGATTCATCATAATATATTTCTTAGTTGAATATTAACTAAAAAATTATTTTCTCTTTAAAATCAATTTACAATGTAACAATAATTTAAAGAATGTATATTCTTTATTATATGAAAAAATAATGCACATAATCATAGTGTTGTGTTATTGTTATATAACCCCTTAAAAACCACATAAGATTGAAGGGTAAGGTTTGTGATGGTGACAGACTCTTGGGGTTGCTCAGATACCATCACTCGAGTGGTAATCTCTATCAACTTCCACTTCTCTGATAAGTGGGTTCGTTCAATCTTAACGGGTTAAAGCATAGCATGGGCTTGGCCAAGGGATAATCTCAATGATTACACCTAATTTCTATGCTCCTAGAAATAGGCTTCATACGGGGAAAGTCTACTGGATGAGGCCATTTCTTCCTTGGTCTGAGTAAATTGGATTTGTTAAAGCCCTATATTTATACTATTCTTGTAATCACAGTTCAAAGGATATATTAGCAACAGTCACAACTATTAAAGGTATTTCATAATCCAAAACATTGAATCAAATAACTGCATATGTTTTACATAACCATAAGAATACATTTATATAAAATAAGATTAATTTTCATTAATGGATTTTTTTGGGTCGTTACAATCTTCCCACCTTAAAAAAATTGTGTCCTCACAATTTGATTTCATATACAAAGTACTCTAAAATTTAAACACAACTGCAGGTTTTAATACACACCAACATTAATCATTATCAAACCATCATTATCACATCGATCATAGAGATCTAGGGTCCACCTAGTGCAATAATACCTCAATGCACTTTCAAAGTCTTATACTTCCTTAGTCCAGACACAGTCCATGCAACTTGCATTCTACTAATGGAAAATACGATGCACTTTTTGAAAATAATTTTTTCTAACAAAGAGTATCAAAACATCACCATTTATTAGGTTTTTGTAAAATAGTCTAATAGATTCATCTAAAAAGTTTTCAAATATGGTTCTTATATTATATAGCATACGATTCCAAAAAATACTTGAAGCCGAGACTATATACATACAGGCTTCTTAGAGTTCTCCCTCTTCGGAAGCTATGAAGAAATCGAATAGTTTATCATAGTCTTTAGACATAGTGAAGTATTTGAAAATACCCTGATAATACCACCCTTGATGGGAAATTTGAGTGTATTGGTAGCTTAATATTTTATCACTAGTGATCCATGATCCTTGATGATTCCACAGTATGGAGGAGGTGTTTGATATGTCAAAGAGAGTCTTACAATAAATTTGTACATTGGAGATAGTTTTGATACTATGTGAGCTTGACTTCGCAATAATGATAGCTAGTAAGTTCTCGGGAACATAAAATAGTGTTGTAAGAGGTTATTCCCCTTCCATCTCAAAACTATCCTTTATCCCGCTTAGGAAAAATATCTAATTTTGATTTACCCTATAGACATGATAAAATTGTGATATTAAACTACTTGGAGTCTAATGATTTATTATTCCTTATTTAAATGAATGTTACTGGTAACACATAAATGGTAAACCATGGGAAAAACAAATGACATATAAATTAGTTATATTTCCTTAACTTATGAATCTATAGGCTTCAATCTATATTTTCCCTGATCTAATTTCTAACATATATTCTTAGGGGATTTTTTTAATTCCCTTAATAATGGTTTATACTAAGCTTGTAAATTTACAAATGAATATCCCCCGAGAGTGTGATAACAAATAGTTCTTCGAGGCTTGTTGTCGTGTACCAGGATACCCCAGGTTAAGCCCAAAACTCCTTGTTGGATTTTTCACTCCTAGTTACTTCTGTGTTAGAGCCGCCTCTACCTGCTTGTATCCATAAAGGGATGTATTTTCATGATAATACACTTACTCAATACTCACCAAAATTTGGGGATGTTTTTTATTATACATAGTCTAGTCTCAAAAGCTTCAATCGGGTTTTCTAATCCTAATCCCAAAAATAACTAAACCTATTCTTTTATTCCAACTATTACAACCCTGCTTTTATTACACACTTAAACAGAATTTATTACTTAAAACATTCACTTGATACAACATAGAAGATCAATAGGACGAGTTTATTTTGGTAATAAGAGAATTACATAACAATGTGAAGCATAGAACAGAACATCCTTTTGAAAACATACTTCACATGACCACTAAATTTTTTTGTACATAGCATTCATTGGATAACTAGAGGACATGCATATGAAAAGGGTGATCTATAAAACCTAGAAATAGAATAAACATGGAATAAATGAGTAAAACAGTACATGTTAGACCATTATAATGTCAATGGAGGATAAGATAAACATGAACATAGAGGCATGATAGAGCATAATAATCCTAACCTGTAATTGTGGCAACAACACTTAACATGGAATTTGCATGAGCCAAGGCTCGTTGCACGTGGAGAATGAGTAAACCCCCATCACACATGATGAATGATTAAACCCTCATTTCAATTAAATTATCATGATTCAACACTCATTTCACATGACTTATCATGATACTTTACTTTACCTAATTCATTGGAGCACTATCAGGGCACACCATTCTTAAACATTTAATTTCATGCATAAGTGTGCCACAAGATCATAGAACATGAATTCCTATAACATCATAATTTATTCCACAATTATGGTATGTTAAATTCATACATGAAACTATTACATAAATTTGTAAATGTGCATAAAGTTAAATACCTTTTATAGGTAAATAGGCATAGTATTCACTACATAATGATTTTGGATTGATAATTGTGGTGCAATTTCGACAGCATAACGACGTGAGATAAGACATCATAAAAATGGTTGCTGAGAGAGAAAGGGGTGTATCATTATATGTACATTAAATGGATAGAAAGTGGATTCATATATATACATGTCCTAATATAGGTAACGGAATTTATATTCATAATAAAAAATAATTAATTTAATGTAAAAGAGGAGAGAGAAATTCTTTACAGAATTTCGGCATGGTAATAGGTATATATAGAAGGAACCAATGAGAAATAAAGGGTTATATCATAATCAAAACATAAATTGGAAAGTATAGGGCTGGTGTGAAATCATACTCCAACATTTATAATTTAAAATAAAATGTCATACCAATATTAAGAAACTTGGATAAAATGATAAAGGAAGGAATGCCTTACTTGGAATTGTGATCCCAAAGGCTGGGGAGGGGCCTGGGAGTGACATATAGAGAGATTGGGGTGAATTGGTAGGATTATAGAGAGAGTATAGAAGAGTTTGGATGTAATAAACAGACGTTGAGTGAAATGGTAGTGGGAGATTGATTGGGTTTATACAGGAATGGTGAGGGATTTCATAATTATTTAGGTTTGGGACACCTCAAATTAAACTAATCAAAACACAAACCAGCCCATGGGTTCTGCCCATAATTTTTGCCCGTGGTTTTTTCCAAAGGGGAGTGTAAAACATTATTTTATATGTCCAATGTCCTAAAATCTTAAATTAATATGGTTTCTTATTTTTTGGTGAGTCACACTCTTAAGGAAAAAAATTTAAAAACACACAATGTTTATAAATCTTAGATGGTCCAATAAATCATTTTAAAATAAATCAAACAAAGACAAAATTATTTTACTTTAATTCTAAAACAAATATTTTCCAAATATAATGTTTATAGTATTTTATTACATCACTATTGGGTAATTAAAATGTCATAAACACATTATATATTTAAACGGTACTTAATTTAAAAAAAAACAATTGACTATCTTATAAAACAATGAAAAATTACCCATTGGATAATTTTGATATCCTACAACAACAAAAAATTCATTTTATCTGAATAATTTTTTAAATATGTGAATTTTTACTTTTAAAATAAAAATAGACATTTATCGAAAATTCACGGGTTTTGAAAAAAACAGCTTTAAACCATAATAAAAATTACAACTGCATTAATAAAATTATAAGATAATTTATATTTAATAAAAACTAATTTAATGATAATAATAATAATTTATTAAAATGTTATTTGTTTCAAAAATCCATTAATTTATCAAAATATATTTCATAGTTAAATATTAACTAAAAATACAATTTTCTCTCTAAACAGTATTTACAAAGTAACAATAATAAAAAGAATGTATTTTCTTAACTATATACAAAGATAATTCCCATAATCATAGTGATAGGGTCTTGTTACTTAACTGTGTAAAACACACACATAAGATCTAAGGGTAAGGTGTGTGATGGTGACAGAATCTTAGGGTGGCTCGGATAACATCGCTCGAGTGGTAATCTCTATCAACTTCCACTTCTCCCATAGGCAGTTCTGTTCAAGCTTAACGTGCTGAAGCTCAGCTTGGTCTTAGTCAAGAGGGAATCCCAATGACGCAAAATCCTTTTCGAGTTCCATAAAATGGGCTTCATATAGGGAAAGTCTTCTGGATGAGGCTAATGCTTCCATTTTCTATGTAAATTGGATTTGTTAAAGCCCTATATTTATACTAATCATGTGATCACTATTCAACAACTATATTAGCAACGATCACAATTATTAATGGTATTTTAAAATCCAAAACAAAAAATAAAATAAGTGCATATGTTTTACATATCTATGATAAGACATTTAAATATACCAAGAGTAATTAAAGAATTTTTTTTGGGTTGTCACAATCTCATCATTGATTCCATGTTTAGAGGTTTCCCCTTACCATCACCCATTTCTTATATTTCTAATCCTAATGTTTTAAATATGAGTATGACAATTAAAAATTAAAGAATAGGGTCTAGTGTGGTTTTATTGTGGAGAAATGTTCACAAGTATGATAAAATAAGTTTCATATGTAGATGATCCTTACAGACATGAAAATTTATATTCTTCAGATTGTGTGATATTTTGCAAGATTTTAGGCCTAAATTATTGAAGTGATGTGAAATGAATATATGAATATCCTGGATTGTCGCACTTGGTATAAAATCCTACATGTAAAGTATGAATTTTTTTAAATAGTCATGAGGGTAAGGGTCTAGGTAATCCCATTCCCCATTATTATTTAACACAGTTCATTTTTTCCTCCATTCACCTAGTTTCCAATACAAGTAATGTACTACATCTGATTCCTTCACATTTATTTTTATTGTTCAATTCATAGAAAAAAATTTCTCATGATACAAATTCTTAGAGTGAGTATTTAGATACTTTTCATTTGTATCTCATATGGTATAATAAATACCAATATATCCATGTACTCTATGTATCCAGTCATATTAAGTTCATGTGTCCCAACTAGTTTGGACTCTCCATGAATTTAGGTGAATAACACATTAGATATATCATATCTTTTCTATCTATTCTTATCTTAAAAAAGAAGATGAGGGTAAGATAACAAGATATATCCATCCATTTAATCATATTTCTTTAGGAGACTAGTGAACATAGATGATATAATGAAACACTATAAATATATCATATCATCTATGAGTTTCATGTTGATAAATATTTCTTCTAATTATTCATTATAAAGATATTTAATAACATGGGATTCTTGCATGTATAGTTTCTTCTCATGGAATAGTACAACACATAATAACCTATAACACTCTTGGAAATTTTAGTTTCTGATAAGGTTATAAATACCTAATATATATAATAGTAATTAATTTTATTTCATTGTCATTCCCATATCTACAAGAAGATAAAATTTTATTAATTTTTCTTGATTTCAAAATATTATCATAAATTTTTAATCTATTAATCTCACACTTTTTTATCAAAATGAAATATCCCTCGCCACTGGTTTCCGGATGTGATATCACATGAATATTAAAGTGTCAAGGATTCCTATATCCCTTCTGAAAACATATAATTATTCTTAATAATTTATTCAAAGGTTTTTAGGTAGTCAGATATTAATAAATTCATTAGCTTATAGCTCCTTGATCTCATAAGTGGAATCCCAGATCCAAAAATCCTAGACATGGATTTCCAAAAAACATGTATCATAGTTTCACCAAGTCATACATGGGAATTAAACCATTGATATGAACAACATTAATTTCATATAAAACATAATTTAAAACTCCTCGATAATTGAATGAACCATGACTTGTTATAGACAAGTACATTGATCTATGGTTTTATCTTAACATGAGTAATGGAAAGATTTTATAACATAATATTTTATTATCTAGATTTTTTATATTTATTGTTAAATGGATAATTTTACCCTATTAAATGATTCTAAAAAATAAATGTATTTTACAAAATTAATTAACTAGTTTTAACTAAATTATATATATATTACAACTATTTTTCAATTGTATTACACATGCTTGTTAGTTAATTTGTTTAATGATAAATAATCAATAAATAATTTACCATGCAATAGATATAAGTAAAATAAATAAATTGGAATAATAGTGAGATTTTTTATTTTTCTTCTTTTTTAGATGGTGATAAACTAACCTTATATCCTAGGAAAATGAAATTTAGAACCATTCTATGTTTGATTTATAACATTCTACATAACCTCTGTGTATTTATTTTGTTAGTTTCATATCATCTCACTAATTTTATCACCTCATTTCTCATTATAGTTCCATCCTTTACATATTATTTTACTAACATGATGATTTGGGGAATCTATTAAATGGTTAAGGGGGTTTACCAAAAATAAATAATGATCATTCAAGTCCTACAACGTATAGAGTAGGATATGACATGAAAAGATTTATATTAATTTTACAATAAACTGAAAGTAACCAATCACATACACCTGTTATTCTAAAATAATGATCATCCAAACATATAAATAAAATTAAAATTGAAACTGGATAAATTTTATTTCAATTCATTATTTGCTATTATTAAAAAATTATTTAGTAAATTCAATTAATTATTTATTTATTTTATCTTAATTTCTATCCAAACAATATTGGGGATTCCTATAATATTTTTCAATGTATAAATTAAACCACTTCACTAATATCTTTCATATAATTATATGTTATTAATTATGTATATATAAATTCAAAAAACATTGTTACATAGTAATAACACTAGTTACATGTAGTGTAATTTGTTGTTAATGTTGTAACTAATTATTTTCTATTTAATTTAATTCTGTTAATTATTGGGTGACTATATGGTAAATAATAGGAAGATACACACCATTTTTATTGATTTTAGTATTCTTTGGTTATATTCCTTGGGACTCAGCATGTATTCTGGGCAGGATACACAATGTGTACTAGAGATCTACATGTTTCATATAACATTGTCAGGTATCCATGAAATATTCCTGTGAACTAGAAATATATTTCAAGTGTTCAAACTTATGAAAAATATTACATGTACGACTGCTACATGATGTCTAACCTCCATTTTTCTTTATTTAGGTCCTATATAATATGTATTAGTACATGACACACATTTTACTATATCAATTCGTTGAAATTACCTACAAAAATTTGATGACTAAATAAAATGCATGCTTGCTAAATATTGTGCACCCTGAAAACCCATTTACCATCCTAGCCTAGGCAACATGTGGTTGATTAATTTATAATTGCATTTTATTCACCACTAAATTCGTCATATAACCCATGGAACATCCAATTTTGTTCTTCCTTTGTATATGAAATATACATTTCAGTTATATTCAGCATAACTGTATATACCAACAAGAATCTCTAGCACCTCCCAATAGAATTCCTGATTATTCGTCCTTAATTCGTAACTAGTCTAAGATCATATGAAAATGATAAAATCATATTTAATTATCAAAACATGTAAATTTATTTTTGTACTTAAGATAAAATAAACCAAAAATGAAAATATGATAGAACCTTTGTATAATTTGTAAATGAAAAATAGATTACTATAAATTATTGTGTGACCACTCTGATACCATTTAATGGTTCCATGTAATATGGGAAATGGTCAGGCATGTTCCCAATAATGAAAATTCAAAAACATCTTAATATTTTCCTTTTTAATTAGATGGAATGAAACACAAAAATCTATGAGACTAGATTATCACATATAATTTAAAATTAATTTATGTTAATAAAGAATGAAATCACAATGGAATTATTGCTACATTAATGAATCACATGATAGCTCCAGGTTATACCATCATTGCGTCATAGGACTTATTGGTAGAATCCCTTTTGAGTCAATACACACATGTACCATGAACCATCGAACATCACCAAGGATATCTATAGGTTTTTGATTGAAACTATCTAACACTTGCATCATTCATCATTAATCACCACACAAATCGCTTCAAGGAAAAAGTATTCTTCCTATTCTCTCTAGAATCGAGATGCTGAAATTAGATAATTTCACCCTGTTTTTTAAATCATTCTAGAGGAATATATATCTATAACTTGAGAGGATCTTCTAGTGTTTTCTAGGGTATAATTATGATTAGGGTTGAGAATGGTGTAATAGGGTTTATATAGAGAGAGTTTTATAGAATAAATAATTTTACAGGTTCCATTATTATTCATTTATTTCTCAACAAACCCTATATATAAATAATAATAATAATAATGTTTTCAATTTATTAACATGTTCTAAACACTCAGTTAAATACACTATTTATTAAATAAAATATATTAAATTTATTTATATATCATTTAATATATCATTTATCACAAAACCATTAACAAGGCTCATCATTATTCATTATTACTTTTTAAGTCATCGATAATGAATATTTATTTAAAGAATTATCAATACATTTTTTAATGAAAAAATAATAATAATTATACTCACTAAAATGAAGAATAAATATTTTTTAAATATTCAACTCACATATATTAAATCAAATAACTAGTGACTAAATACTTATGATAAAAATACATTAATAATTATTCTACCACATATGGGAATAATATCTATCCAACATGAAAAACTTATATAGAATTTAACTGATTTTATGGATACACTTAGTGTGTGATCCTCTAGGGCCCTTTTTGAGTGGCATTGAACCAAATCACCTAAAGTATAATGATAGAATCAAAAAACACCCCTAATAACCTGTATAGAAAAAAGATAATATTGTAATAACATTAAACCTTCTACAAATGTAAATACGTGATATATCCATTTATCTCAAAATATCTAATATAAAAAGTTTCATACTAGTGCCATCCATCTATTTTCTCCAGGTGTTTTTCTTTGACCATTTACAAATGAACTTTCCAATTCAATTCCATGGCCATAGACTTAATCATTTATTTATATTCCCATTAATGGTCCCAAGACATCATATTTAATTTAATAACATAATGTAAAAAATATTCATCAAGTTATTTATTAATGCAATATCAGTTTTGATAAACCAAAAATATTATTCCTCTTTGTGAGAATATTTCATCATGGTTTTTTGTTAGAACATCAAAGTATGAAAATAATTATGTGAATTGATAATAATTTTAAAGTCTAAATAATATTACACATTTCTATAGATATTATTTTCCAATGACACATATAAATGTGGATTTCCTACTAGTAGGTCAGCTTATCATAACCTTAATCTCATGGAGATTATCAAGGGGGAGCATCATGAGAAAAAATCTCAATGTCTTATGATCCACTTACATGTTATATCATGTATCAATTGTGTCTTTTCAAAATATATCATATATCTCTAGTGAATGTATTTAAGAATACAATCATGTCACCTCTATGTTATCATCATTGTGGGTAACTTTTATGGCCTTTTAGTGAGATAAGTACTATTAGGATATTATCTTATACAATGTCACACAGAAGAACATTCATAATGTGATAAAAACCTTATTAATATTAAAAATCAGAATACAGTTAATCATGAAGTACATATATGTTTTTCTAAGGAACTAACCCCAACATAAATCTAAAATAAATATGAATCTCCTCCATTGGCCTCTCTATATCCTAATCATAAATGGATCCTACGTACATCAACAGACTTTTTTCACTAAAAATCCTATATGTTATTCCTCCAGGAATATTCCTCTTTGGGATCAACTCATATATAATCAAATATATCATCTCGATACCTCTAATAGACCTAAACAACATGTTTTAAATGTCTAACAACTATATTTACAATAATGAACAGTCTCTCCCAATAAATGAATTTCATTAAATACAATTAATTTAAATTCATTAAATTCTCTTTATAATTTCTGATTTCAAATAAAACTGAAATAAACATCAGTCAGGTGTCACACATTGTTATTTACTCAAAAAATTGTATGATCATTGATAAGAATCTTCGGTAGAATATTAAGGTGTTTTCATTATTTTTTAAGGGACCTTTTGTAACCCATATTGTATCCCTAGCCAACATTACATGATAATAACAAGTGAGTTGTTTTCATATGAAACAAATAAAATATACACTAATTACTATACCCAAATCCACCCAATAGTAAACTCTATCTTTGATACCACTCTTTCAAGAATCACCTCTATTGTAACCCATCCTGGGTAGTAGTGAAGTCGAGATTGACCGTGAAGCCTGCCTATAATAGGCCAAGAGTTATTGAAATGATTCCATGGTAAGAAACATGACATATTAGATTTATTTAATTTTTTAATCCACCAATTTTTAAAATAAAACCTTATCAAATCCAATAAATAATAATTTAATTATGATTTCATAAAAATAGATGATCTTTTATAAGGATAGATAAGAAAAATAAAATAACTCCAAGAAAAACAAATCTCTACATTAGGTGATAATAATTTATAGAAATCTCGGCAATTTTTTTATAAAATTTATATATAGGATTAGGTTTCATAAATATAGTATACTTATTAGGTTCAGCACTATAAAATTAAATATTAATATTGAATAAATGTACTCAAGACTACATGAAAAAACAAAAAGAACAGCCATGTGTCCCATTCATGATTAATGATACACCATATTTCCGTGGTCTAATTATCAAAATAATGATGAAATATGAATTTATGATAAATTATAAAAATATAAAAAATAAGTCACCCTTTATCTAATTCCCAACTGATTGAGTCCCCTTCACATCCCAAAGATATGCTTCTTGGAACTCTAATCCCTTATAATATCCATATACCACCAACCCAATCCACATCTATATAAAAAATCACAATCTAGATTTGAACAACACACCAACATATGATAATTTATATCAATACAAATCTAAGAATTACATTTACCATGTATTCAAACTATGTCCATAAGGAAGATAAGGCAAGTGGGAGTAGTCATCCATCTATATCATCCATATTTTGGATTTCTAGGATTCACCATATATTTGAAATCTAATATGGGAATTGATCTGGTTACCCAAATTGAGGGTGGAATGTAATAAATAACAAAAAATAAAATGGTATATAATATCACATAATCCCAACATAGGGTCAAAAATCTATCTTTTACTTCTCCAATTGTCCCATCATCACACCGTCATAGACATTAAGTAAAATCTTCTTACTTTAACCACACAACAATACAACAACATAACTAGATAAAAAATTATCAAATTATCCACATCCTTCATCAAATTTTATAATTCAGTCCAAATTTTGTTGTGACTTGACCCTAAAAATCCAAAATTTAGTGTCGAATATCATTACATTAGAATTATTACAAGGAATCAAAATCCTAAAGGAATGAAGAGTTTGGTATTCTAGGTAAACCATATGCATACATAGGACTTTTATTATAATTGAATACACTAATGGAAACATAAATTTTTTTCAAGGATAACATTATTAAATTTTGTATATACTTTAATATTTTTGTCATTACACTTGTTGCTTTCTTGGGAAGGAAACAAAAATAAGGATCAACTCAAATTCACTATAAGGGGAAATTAAATAAGCAATAATGAATCAATTAGAATAATCAAAATAAAAGGAAAAAAACTACACACACATGTCATGGAATCTATAAATTAGTATCTAAGTGCATATATAATATAGAAAGGTAATAACTGTAAACACATTCCATTCAATTAATTAGATACAGATAAATTAATATGGTAAGGTAAATACCTTAAACACATTCCATTTAAACAATGAAATGATAATGAAATGTATCCATAGATATGCCAATGAAAATTCTCATGGATGAATAATAACTGAAAATAAGTGAGGGAAATTCATAATTATTGGATTCCATGTTTCCTAGGTATATGAAACCATTAATGTCAAGACCATTCACAATATGGTTTATCGTATCAGGTAGAAACCAATTTATTTTTTATCTGTAATTCATCTCATGAGACTATTGATGAATTGAGGGGAAATATTTAACATGTACCAACTCATAAAATACCTATCCAAATCATTCTAAATATATCAAATAATAAATTTAACAGTTTTTCTTACCAAATTTCCTTACAGATTATAAGATACGAATTGATTAATATTTACCCGAATAATAAAAAAACATTCAATATAAACACCTTATGAAAATGGTATATACATTATGTAATGAAAATATCCCTGATAAATGATATCGATAATTACGAGAAGCTAAATTTTTAATGATCATATGAAAATGAATATTTCAAGGGGGGAAATAAAGGAATAAAAGAACTGAATATGAATACTACCCTTGATCAAATCAATAATAAACCATCCATTTGATGAATATTGATGGTATTGAAATAGAATATCTCATGTAGAGTAAAAATGAAGGGTTCTGGTCATTGTTGAATAGAAACACATTAAAATTTTCATTTCAAGACATTCAAGAGAAAAATATCATTTTATTTTGAAAAGAAATTTGAAAAAACTATTATTTGAAAAAAAAAATGAAACATTTTTTTAAAAGTAAACTTTTAAATATGAAAATGATGCTTAAAATAAATTAATACAGGTAAATTTTTATATTCCGTAAGATATAAAAATAAAATTCCATTTCCATGAAAAAATGTCATAAAAATAAATTGTTCAGAAATAAATAAGAATATTACATTGAAAACATTGGTAAAAGACAAAAAATGTAAACTTTTGTTAAATAAATCATTTTGGATGGTTTTAAAAAAAATTAATACTTATTTAGATAATAGGATTTTTAGAAGAATATAGGTTCTTCAAATAAAGTGATAAATAATTTCAAGTTTTATTAAAATAATTTTAGAAAACATTTTGAGTAACAAAGAGTGTAAAATATTACGAATACTTAAAAACAACATGAACAACCAAAGGAGAAGAAAATTTAAGGGTTTATTAGTGAAAAATCAATTAATATTTTATGATTGAAATAAAATTGAAAACAATCTCAACCAAAATGGGATTTGTATTTAATCCCTTTAAAATATCATAACATTAATGTGAAAGTTAAACAATGAATAGGTTATGTGTGTCAAATTTAAATACATATAAAACAAGTGGAAATAAAAAATTATATAATAAAAACGTGATTACACACATAATATTAAAATATTAATGAGAAAGAGGAAGTAATATAACCCAATTAAAATAAATTGGGTTATGAAATTATTTTCCACTTTGGTAACATTAAATTGAAATCCCCTTAAATGAAATAATTCTAATTAAAACATGAAATTTCATGATGAAGTAATGAATCATGATATTATATGATAAACTAGTAGTATGTAAACAATATATAAACAATTAGGTGAACAAAAATTTATTAATTGTATCATGACAAATTAAATAATCATTAAATGAAGTTATATTGGACACATAGTCATTAAAAATGTTTTGAGGTGCATAATTGTTAAACATTCTTAAGATTCCCACACCACATTGAAAATTTTGAATCATAATCTCCATTAGTGGATAACATAAAATTAAAATAATAATATCATTAGAATAAGTATATTCATGATATTAAAAGTAAAATTGTAGTATATACACAATTAAAAAGAGACTAGGTTCGTTACAATATATAATTCTCAATGAAATTAAAATTAAGTTGAAATCCATTACCTTGTGTTTCCTTTTCGTAATAGTACTTAATGTCTTTTATTACTTTTTTGAACATTTTATTAACCAATAAAAGAACCATAATCATATTTATAATATCATATATTAACTTATTATACTATCTTATAACCCATTTGACAAAAATATTTCATTATTTTCATTATTTCGGGTGTTAGTTGTCTAGATTTTTTAGTATGTTTCGACTAGTCATTTGTTGTTAATATTAATTAGATCATGGTATAAACATATAAAAAATTTAAACCAA
This sequence comes from Viscum album, assembly GCA_963277665.1. Taxonomy (NCBI): domain Eukaryota; kingdom Viridiplantae; phylum Streptophyta; class Magnoliopsida; order Santalales; family Viscaceae; genus Viscum; species Viscum album. The sequence goes on along the minus strand of OY728165.1, from coordinate 59,777,171 downwards.
GATTTAAATATCTTATTTATTCAGAACATATATATTTATAATAATTCATTAAATTTTGTGATAAGAAATTTAATACACCATTCATGGAGAGGGTATGTCGTACGTATGCATGAACGGTACTTTCATTTAAATTTCTTATTAAATGAAAGAATAAAAAATTATTTATATGTATATCATAATTAAATTATCATATATATTCCATATATGTTACATATTTTTATTAAAACTATCATTTTTATATTCCATATATAGTTTAAATGAATCACATCGCTTTGGAAGGGGCAGAAGTCAACACATCCACCAACAATGTTATCATATTACCAAAAAATGGAGTGCTTAAATATATGTTTTATAAAATAATTAAATAATTATAAAGTCATTTTAAAAATAATATATAAAATATATAAACATATTTCCATTATAATTCCCTACCATGAGAGGTAGAAAAGGATAAACGAACAACTTTCTTTCGTGAGGTGGTAGTTCGAAGTACACATAAATGGTAACTTAGTTACCCATTAGATAGAAGTGTTTGTATTTTTAGGTATATAACTAACCTAAAAATATCACAGTATAATTAGAATTCTTTTTTGTTATATAATAATGTATTAATGGTTATTTATGGTGTGGATAATTTAAGTAAAAATAACGAGCTTGGGAAAAACGTTACATCATATTTGGGTAAGTCCTTTTATTTTTCAACAAATGGATTCCAAGGATGGAATTATGAACAATGTTGGTCTTCTAGGATTAGGGTAGTGATGTTTAGGATCTATTGTTTTGATATAATATTAGCTAATGTGTCTTGATAGGTGTGAATAAGTGGGATGATATAAGGCCTTTTTGTAGTGGAGGTTAAATAACAGTCTTGTAAATTTTGAAAAACATAATTTCACCAATGTTTTTACCATTGAATGTGGCTCAAATAATAAACCTAATTAGATAAAATGTAGTATTGGGTCATCATATGTCCATTAAATGGAATTTGAACATTTTTATAGGACTTTTTGACCCTTAATATCAGGATTTAGTCACTTGTTAAGCTTAAATTCACCTTACTTGTTGTAATTAATTATAATTACCTTCACTAATGATCTTGGAGAAAAACTAAATTGAAATAATTGTAAAATATAAATTATTATGAATCCAAATATTTAAACCATTTTTTCAAATTTCAATCATATAATTATTGAATATTATTTAAATTTAATCTCAGACAAGGGAAGACATTGTGTGTCTTTAAGGTAAAAAACTTTTAAAAGTTTGCTAATATTTCATATCCAATTTCAAATTAAATTCGATTAAAATAGTCTAAATTGGATTAATTTATATAAAATTTATCTAATTAATTATAAAATACAATAAAAATATAATTTATCTTTATAAATAAATTAGATGAAAAAACTATTTTGAATTAAAATTCAATATTCTCACTTTTCATTGAAAAAATGAAACATAATATAGAAATATAATAAATCACCCTAATATAATTTTTATGTTATAATTTGAAATATTAATATTATTTTTACATATAATATTTATAAAATTTCCAAAAATTGTATTTATAATAAGTTCTTTATTAAAAGGTTGTAAAAGTGACTTTATAAAAATATTGATTTTTATGTGAAATATTTGGTTTGTTATCATCTTATTCATATACTCTCTGTCGGATAAATATCCAAAATAATTTAATGTATAGAATGTATATTTCATTAATTTTATTCACTGATTTTAATAAATTTATTTATTAGGATAAAACAACTTGGTGACAATAAAAAAATTCTAAAAAAACATTCCCGTTATATTAAATTGGTTCTTCATTTATTTCATATTAATTAGTAACCAATTAATTCCTTTAATATTTAGGTAAAAAATATATTTTCAAATGTAAGTTAATCTCATTCATAACCCAAGATTTAATGTCTATGTTATATCTTATTATATGAAATAATAATATAATAATAATATATTATTGTTCAGTGAAACTTAGTGTTGTGTGTAATGCAAGACATTAAAGAAACTCATTCATTCATGTGATGTAAGATAAATCAGTTTCATGTTCATTTCAATCTACAAAATATATTGAATTTATTTAAAATAAAAAAATATATTATAAATTCTCAAGATATTATATTCCCTTACATGCTTGGTGTAACGTGTTATACCCACTATTGAATTCATTATTCTTAAGTTAGATTTTTAGGGCATTATGTTCTCCCCTCATTAATTAAATTTTTTCATCATAATTTAAACATGATCTTGGTAATATATTATTTTATATTTTCTATGTTTGAAAGGACACATTATGATATGGGTTTGTAATAACTATTCGATAAAATAGAACATGGGAAGTACAAAGGTCACATTGACTAACATATAACTAGGTCTCTAAATTATAGAATATTACTAGAATGTTGAGATATTTACTAGGATAAAAAACAAAAATATTTATTGGGAGTTACTGAGGTAATAAATCACAAAAAAGTTCATGATCAATTGAAATTTTAGGGCCTCAAATCCTCAAATATTTTATGATTTATGAAACCATCAGTTCAACCAAAATTAAGTTATAAGGATGACTCATTTTTATTTATAATTTTCATTATGATGAGTAATTAAATTATAATATGATTATATAAGGAAATATTATTTCTTAATATGTTTCAATATCATAAGAAAAAATTTATCATTTTGTTTTTCTTCAATCAAATATTAATTTGTCCCTTACTTCAGGAAATGGATATCCAAAAATTATCATTGATACCCAAAGCACTAAAATAAACATTTACCAGATCATATGGTCCATAAAGGAGTGAAAAGTATTTGTATTTTTCTCTAAGTATTATCTAAATCCAATATGGTTAAGAGGTTAATTTATAAACCAAAAAAGATACACTATTTTTTAATAATTAATATCTATTTATCAAACTATTTAACTAAAATCATTGACATATTAAACAAGACATTGTATTGGTTGGTGGTTGGAGTGAAACCCTAATCAACCTTCTGTCATTGTTCATGACACATGGAATTTCTAGACTTCATTAGTTTTTACTCGACATACATGTTTTCCTTTTATAAAACCATATTATTATAATTTCCAAAATAAATATGATGGACATCCTCCAATAAGGTAAATCACTAAATATAATTTTTTATAAGGTTTTTAATACAAACCAAATACATAAATACTTCTCTATTTATTTCCACATAGGTCCTTCCTTGGTCTAGAGTTTGTCCTAGGTAATTTATTTTCTTTAACTATTTCAATCCTTCATAATGGTTTGTAAAGAAAATGTGAATTATCATAAGTGTATCCCTTATGAAGGTTAAACTAGGTGTATAGTCAGGAATGTTGTTGTGTACTAGGTTACATCGATTCCGGCCTAATTCACCATGTTTTAGTAATTACTATTAGGTACATATGTTACAGAACCACATCCACATGTATTATCCAAAAAGGTATGTTCTTCCTAGGAATGACCACACAATCTCTATCATAACAAAACATTATGATGTTATTATAAAATTATCCTCGGGGTCTAGCTTATGTCTATGTTATATAATCTATGATTTACTAAATCTTGTTCACAATGTTGATACTTAACTTCCTTTGATATAAACTATTGTGACTCAACCCCTTAATTCCAAAATCCAGTTTCTACTAACATTACATTGTCCTGACTACAAGAAATCAAATCATGAAGTATCAAAGAGTATAATAGTTTTGGTAAACCGGATATATATATGAGTCTCGTATTATTGGAGAATAAACCAATTTCAACACAATTTTTTATATTTTAAGGATATAGTTTTTTCATCAATCATGTCCTTTCATATCTTTTTTAGTACACTTCTTGGATTTCTAGGGAAGCAAAAAATAATGGTGGGCTCAAATTCTCAACAAGGGAAATGTATAGAAGATGCAATAATGAATTAATGAGAATAATCAAATTGAAAGGTAAATAAATAAACACACATTCCATGATATCAATAAACTAAAAATTTAGTAAATAAAAAATATGGCAAGTTATTGACTGGAAACACATTCCATTCAATTAACTAGATAAGGTAAAAACTACATGGAAAGGAAATTAATGGAAACACATGCCATTTAATCAATGAATTGATAATGTAATATGTACATAGATATGTTGATGAAAAATATAAAGTATCAATAATAATTGAAACTAAATGATATAAATTCTTAATTATTGGTTTCCATGTTTTTTAGGTACATGGAACCATTAATTTCAAGGCATTTTATGGGATGGTTTACCATATCGGGTGGAATCCTATTGAATATTTACAACTAATTTGTTGGGTGAGACTACTATTGCATCAAAGGTCTATCTATAACTACGCCCCACCCATATTCTACTTGTCTAAATCATTTCTCATATATATAATAATCAATTTAACAATGTGACTTATCAAATATCTCTATGGAGTAAAAGATTTGGATTTATCAACATTTCCCCAAATAATCAAATAACATTAACTGTTAAAACCATATGATAAATGGTATACAATTTAGGAAATGAACATATACATGATGAATTAGGGTATATTCAATGTTCAATTATCATAGGAAATTGAATATTTCAATGGGGATAACAAAAGAATCATGAAAGTGAATGTGAATAATAACCTTGTCTATATCTATAATAAATCATTAAGAGGAGTAATAATGATGATATAAACACAACATATCCCAAGTGGATTAAAAATAAAGTGTTGTTTTCGTTGATTAATAGCATTACATTAAAAATATATTTTAAAAATCCTCTTGATTAAAATATCTTTTTTTAAACCCATTTGAAGAAACCTTTTCTTAGAAAGTATGTTCTAAAAACATTTTCATTAAAATTCACCCTTTTAAACAATCAATGGAAGCTTCAAATAAACCTTGATCAGTAAATACATACATTCTATATGAGGTAAAAAAATACATTTTTCACAGTAAATAGTATAGAAAAATGACTTTCTCAAAAAGTTACAAGAACATTCCATTGAAAATAGTTATAAAAGACAAAAAAAGTGTAAGAATTTCCTTAATAAATCATTGTGAAATGGTTAAAAACATTTTATTGAAAACCTTTTTATAAAAATAGTTTTTATAAGAACCCAAGATCTTGGACTAAAGAGATAAATAAATTAAGGTTTTCTAAAAATAATTTTGTAAAAAAAAATTAGTGGCAAAGAGTTGAAAATGGTAATAATGCATGAAAAATATCCTGAATAACCATAGGGAATTAAAATGAAAGGGTTTATTAAAAAATATAAAATAATTTCCTCTGATGTAAATTTATGTGTAAACAATCCCAAAAAAATATATTGTGAAGTAAACCCTATGAAAAATTATAACATTGGTGTAAAAATAAATCAATTACTTGATTATTTGTAACAAATTTAAATCCACAAAAAAAGTAGAAATACCAAAATTAATATTAAAAAGGTGATTAAATAAATAATGTTATAATATTAATTATAATGAGGAACTAAGATAACATAAATAAAATAAATTGCGTTATGATATGATTTCAACTTGGGTAACATTAAGAATAAATCCTCTAAGATGAAATACTTCATATTAAAACTCAAGAGATCCTGAATAATGAATAAATAATGATATTATATGAATAATTTGTATTATTTAAACCATATAAAAAAATTATGTGAACAAAAATAAGTTTATTATTTTAATATAACGTTAACGATCATAAAAGGATGTGATATTACAATGATAATCATTAAAATTGTTCTTGAGGTGAATAATCTTGATCATTCCAATGTGACCCATACAAATTTCAAAAATTAAAATCTTAATATCCATGTTGGAATAAAATTATATAAAGCTTATAATATCATTATAATAAATATATTCATGAAATAACATATAAAAGGGAAGTATATATACCATATAAAATAAACTAAGGGCATAGCAACACATAAGTCTCAACTGAATTTAAATTTAAATGAAATCCCATAAATTGCATTTCCTTTTATAAAAATGGTCTTTAAAATCCTTTATAATGGCTTTAATCATGTTAGAAACCTATAAATAAATTGTAATTATATTTATAATATCATATAATAACGTCATATAATATCTTATAATTTATTTTTTAATAATCTTTCATTATTTTCACTACTTCGGGTGTTAGTTATCAAGCATTTCAAGTATGTTTTGACTTGTTATTTGTTGTTATTCATAATTACATCATAGTTTTATCATATTTATATTTTAAACCATGAATTAAATATCATATTTATTCTTTATAGATGTATTTTTAATAAATCATATAATTTGGAGTTATGAAACGGAATGTACCCTTTGTAGAGATGGTAAGTTGTACGTACGCATGAACTCTACATTCATTTCATTTTTCTATAAGAAGAAGGAATATAAAATTATATATATATTATAATTCCATTATCATATATATGTCATATATGTTATATTGGTTTTTCAAAACCACCTTTTATACATTATATGTATAGTGTGAACGAATCACATTGCTTCGAACAAGCAGTAGTCCACACTTCCACAAACGGTGTTATTGTATTCATAAAAAATAGAATACCTAAAGGTATTTATTGTTAAAGAACTAAAACATTATAAATAGATAATAAATCTCATATATAACATATATAAATTGATTTTCCCTCATAACTCACAATAATGACAGTTAATAAAGGAAAAAACCAACATCATCATTTCTTGAAGATGTTTTTCATCATACACATAAATGGTAAGTTCATTACTCATTAGATGGAAGTTCATTTATGTGTATATATAACCGTTAACTTATAAATAGATCATTATATTTATGATGCTAGTGTTTTTATATAATCATGTAATAAAGAAAGTTTAGGGGTGGATAATGGAAATAAAACTAAAGATCTTGAGGAAAGATGTTACCTCTTATCTGGGTAACTCCTTTTTGGTTTGCACCAAAGGAATTCCATTGATTGAATTTTAAACAAGTTAATCCTTTTAGGGTTAGTGTAAGAATTTTAAAAAACTATTTGGGTCGTAATTTTTGTATCCCAAATGTATTTAGTGGTTTTTTGAAGTTGGAGGATAGAGGCCTTTTATAGTGAAGGAAGAATGACACTCTTGTAAAATTTAGAAAACTGGATTCCACCAAACTTTTTTCAATTAAATTTGGATAAAATAATGGAAAAAAATTAGGTAAAATAATTTATAGGGTCTAAATATTTCCATAAATTTTCTTTTAGACAAGTTTTTAGGTCATTTTGTTCCTTAAGTTTAAGGTTTAGTCCCTTATTAATGTTAATTTCACTTTAATCATAGTAATTAATTTTATTTACTTTTTCTAATATTTTTGAAAAAAACTAAATTTAACTTACTTTAAATTATAAACATTTCTAATTCCAAATATAAATTCCATTTTTCCAAATTCGAATCACATAATTATTTGAAATTAATTTAAATTTAGTCCTACTCACTGGACGACATTGTGCATTTTTAATGTAAAAACATTCCAAATCTTGCTAAGATTTCATATAAAAATTCAATTTAAAATTAATCCCAATGAACTAAATTGGATTAATTTATTTAAAATTTGTTTAATTAAGCTTTAAGACCAATAAAAAAATAATTTAACCTAATAAAAAATTAGTTGAAAAATGGAGTTTTGAGTTAAAATTTGGTATTTTTTTCTATTCATTAAGAAAATGAAACATAATAGAAAAATAAAAAAATCACCCAAACATAATTTTTATGTTCCAACTTTAAATATTGTGCTTATTTTAACATATAGGATTTATAAAATTTTAAAATGTCTGTTTAAATAGGATCTCTATTAAATGGTGACAAAGGTGTCTCTATAAAAATATTGATTTTTATTTGAAATATTGTGTTTGTTCCTATCTTATTCTTATCAAATATGTTGGATAAATAACAAAAATATTTGATTGAATATAGATAATATATATTTCATTCATATAATTCATTAATTTTAACTAATTAAATTTATTTGGAAAAAAAATATCTGTGAGAAAAAATATAGTATTCTATAAAAAACTCACATTATATTCAATTGTTTATTATATTCATATCAAATAATAAGTAACCAATGAATACATTTTATTGTTAATTAAACCATATATTTTCATAATTTATTTTATCATATTCATAACCAATAATTTAATGGCTATGTTATATCCTATTTGTTAAATAATAATATTTTAATAATATATTATTGTTTTATGACACTTGTTTCGGTGTATAACACATGAAATTGAAGAAACTCTTTATTTCATAAGTAATATGCTAAATAAGTGTCGCATTCATTTCAATATGTTGTGCACTTTGTTGCATTTGTTTTCAATAAGGTGTCAAGGATTGAATGGATCACAAGGAGAGTCAATATGGGAATGAAAAAGGATGTGATGGTGATGGTGATGTTGTCGATAAGATGCCAAGGATTGAATGAATGACAATGTGATGGTGATGATTGTAGAATGACCATGGTACTAAGAAGCATGTAACATATAAGAATCACTAAGTGGCATAAGAGGTAATGGTTGAAACATTCTCCATACAAATTCAGAAAATTGTGGAGTTTATCTTAAGTTCAAAACACTTGTATCAATAAGATAAAATGTCACAACATTGTTAGAAGTCCGTGCCTTGTCTTCATAATGCATGAGGAGATAAAGAAGTTCCTTCCACAATTACTAAGTGGATGAGGAATGAAGAAGGGCTCCATCCACAATCACAAAGTGGATGAGGAGAGAAAGGAGAACTATCCACATCACTATGTGGATGAAGTGAAGAAGTTCCATCCATATCTACTATGTGGATGTGGGATGAAGTGAATGAGATCCATCCATATTAATAATTGGATTAAGTTAAAATGAACCATCCACATCTACTAAGTGGATGAAGTGGTTTGAAGAAGACCATGCACTATCTCTTTGTGCATGAGGATTTGAAGTTGATCCAACCTCATCTCTGATTGGATCATCAAAGAACAACACTGACGAAACATTTGATGCAATAGTAATGGTTGATGAAGAACCTTCAGGAATTCCCTTTTATGTAGAGAAAAAAATGTTTAAATGAGTTTATATTTTTAATGAAGAAGAGGAAGTGAAGGAGAGGAGAATGGAATGAAGGAGACTTGTTCCTACTTGGTTATTTAACTAAGTATACAAGGTAGAGGTTATCCAAAAAATAAGCCAACTATTGGGCCAGACTTAGGGCCTCAACCCAAGGTACATGTTGGACTAGGTCACCACACCCATGTGGAAACCGCAGGGGACACCCCAATAGCAGTCATGTCATGTGTAAGCTCGAGCCACGAGGACGTCAAGCCCGCGAAGCATGGGTTCCAAGGGCGTGCACGTGAAGGAGGGCAGAGTGGGCACTAGAGCGCGCCCGAAAAAGCATAGTGGGGGCAGAAGCATGCTCGTAGAGAACTGGTGTGGGGTGGCACCGGAGGGGGAGAGGAGATTTCTGAGCCGATGGTGTGAGGAGATGTTTGTTAAACAGCACGAAAAACTCGGCGCGTTTTGATTTGGGATAGAATTTTTGAGACGCGGATCTAATCCTGGTCGTCCATCTGATATCGCATCCGATCTCAGCCGCTCATCTAATCTCGATGTGCCACGTTATAATCCTAGCCGTCTGCGATCATTAAACGCAGATCCAAAGGCTATTGTGAGGCACTGAGTATGTCTTCAACCTCCAGACACCCAAGCTCCACCCGACATGAACCAGTGGCCATTGCCACTGCCAATCTACCGTGATCGAACTCTGGTCCCCCGTTGAAGCCCAAAACAACTGCATGGTGATCGTCTGATCGAACTGATACCAATCATGCAATCTACATCATGCATGCATGAGATATCACGAGTTAGATGGTACGGATGAGGAAAATGGAGTTTCTGAGGCCACATGGATCCATGCGAGATTTATGCAAAATAATCGTTCATACGATCTTGAATCCATACACAAAGAAATAATTACAAAAATTACCCCAGATACACGGCATATATTTAACACGGGTTGAATATTTTTAAAGAACCGAATATTTAGGTTATTCAAAAGAATATCTCAGGAATTCAAACCTCCGATATTCACGGCATATTTTGAAGATTTTAAAAGCATAACTAGATTCTATGATCATCTATAAAAGGTAGAGCCTGACGAGAAGAATGCTACTACCCCTCGGACATTCAAGTGCTTCTGTTTCAAAAAACATAGCATCTTTGAAGAGGGGAACCATGCAACCACTAGTGCGAAGGAGAACCGCTCATTCCTTGCGCGAAGGAAGAGGCCGAGTTGATCCACCCTGCGCGCTCTCTTTGCATGATAGGAAGAGGCCATGTTGTGACACCCTGCGCGTCCCTTTGCAAGATAGGAAGAGGCCGAGCTGCGCACCTGTGAACCTTCTGCCCGTGGAACCTACGCGGGAGTAGGTGTTCTGAACACTTGCGTGAAGAGTTGAATACCTCCTCGCGCAAACTTTGCACAAATGAGAAGTGGTCCTTGGCCATGTAAAGAGTTTGGCTGAGGCATTGAGGAAAACTGTGTAGTCTTTAGGCACAGACGAAGGAGTAATGTAACAGCGTGGTAGAAGAGAGAAGAAGGCTTGCACACCCTCCTTTTAAGTGGTGCTAATGTGGAAGGCCACAGCAACTTGGGTTTTTGTGTGTGTGCACGGGTTGAAGAAGGAAGGTCGTGTGTGCAAAGTGGAGAGGAAGGCCACAACATATCTGGGTTGTGTGTGTGCAAGTGGAGGAAGGTGACACCATCTTTGTGTGTGTGTGTGAAAAGAAACAAGAAGATCCTATGGGTTGTGTGTGTGAGAAACAAGTGAAGAGGCCATTACATTAGAGTGTTCACAAGTGGAGTGTGCACACTTTGAATAAGAAGAAGAGAACAAAGTGTGTGCCAAGAAAGAAGAAGGTCATAGCCTTGTATGTTCACAAGTGAAGAAGGCTATACCTCTTGTGTGTGTCCAACTGAAGGAAGAAGATACATGCATGTCCATGCATGTATGAATAAGTGAACAAGTGCGTGAACACCTTGAGAAGTAAAAGAGAAGGAGAAATTCACACTAAAGAACAAAACACAATTTGGTGTGTGTGAGAAAGAATAAAAGAGTGTGACTCCAATAAGAAGAAGAAGGAATGTGTACTAAAAGAGATTACACCCTTGGAGGGTTTATCAAACCAAGAAGAAAATGGGAGAGCAAGCTTTCATGCATTCACATGCACACGTAAACAAATATTAAATCAGTGTGTGTGCATTTCAGAAGTCCAAGAACAAAGGTTCTTGAAGATATTAGAGATTCTATGAAAGTAATGCATGAAGACTGAGAAGCCATGCAATCGATACATGAAGATTTAGAGATGACATGAATTCAGTGCATGTAGTTCAATTAAAGAGAGACTAAAGCCAGACTGATGTTAAAGACATCATTCATCTGAGTTTTCAGTAGTTGAGAAGACCAAGAAGATTGAGTGGGAATACTCAGTGGAAGAACGTATTTCCCCATCAAGATTATTGAAGACAGAGGTCGGGTCATCCTTAGAAGTAGGAGATAAAGCACGAGCAAATAAAAGGAGTCCTAATCACCACAAGTGATCAGAAGAAGTGAGAAAGGCCAGCAGACCTTATCCGAGGCTGTTGAAGACTCTTGAAAAGATTCAAAAGAAGAAGACCTACTAGTGTGACTCGAGGAGCTAGGAGAGGACCCCATGTGGGACTCAGGGTGGAGAAGTCTTTGTTGGAAGCTGAAGCAGGCCAGTGGGACACTGGTAACACTATGGGATGCAGTATGAAGAACCTCCAATGGGACTCCAGAGAGTTACAGTGTGACTCTATATCAACCATTGTAATTACTAACCGAATTATAGTGTAGAAACCATGTTGGGGCGTTTAACCAACATGGCAAGGACGTAGGGATTTGGAGTCGAACCTTGTAAATCCTTGTGTCCTGTGCCTTTACATTTACAGCATCACTCGATGAAAGGATGAGAGATACAAGAAGAGTGGATCGAGGCCTTAACAAGCCATAGAGGTTTAATTGATAAAGAATCAATTAGTAAAAAGTTTAAAAGGATCACTGATTAATCTCCTCCACCTATCAGTGATCACACTGATCCGGGCACTTAAATTGGTATCAGAGGGATGTTCCCTCTAAAAGATCCAAGGGAGTCTTTATGAAGTGAATATTTGAGGAAATGAGTGAACACCCTCAAATGAAGATATCTGCTAAAACATAGAAAAATATAAAGAATAAATAGGCCAAGAAGATGAATAATAAGGTTGCTAATAATAGAGAAACACCTTCTATTGAAGCTAATGTGAAAGACACAACCGATTAAAATTCCTTTTATCACTCTTCTAATGAATCCTGCTCTAGTTGTGATGATGATGGAACAATCAATGTTCTTCTAAATGCACTCAAATATCTTCGGAAGACAGTCCCCAGGGAAGTGGCAATGTGTATTGCTACAAAAATCCATGATCTTTGAGAAGAAAAATTACAGCTAGAAGAAGAATCCAATTCTATGGAAGATCCATTGGAAAGAAGGGTTGTCATAACCAACACTCTCACAAAGCTGGTGAAGTCTAAGGATGAAAATATTTCCCTTTGCAGTGAAAGAATTGATGATGTCACCGAATAATTGCAAAGAAGCATTTGTGAGAAAGAATTCTTTGAGATAGTGTTTAAAGAATTTTTCCATGCACTGGAAAAGAGGAACAGAGTGTCAATGTTTTTCAAAGATGATCAACTAGAAGGCAAAGTAAAAAGGGTAAAGGAGCATGAAAATTCATTGCAAGAAATAAAGAAGGGGCATGAAGACCAGATGAAACAACTTAAAGAGAATTGGGAAGGAAGGCTAAGATTTATTGAGGATGAGAATAACTATCTCAACATGAAATGCTTAGAGCTAGAGGTGATATTGAAAAATCAGAAATCACCCAAAGCTGAAGCCTCCCAATCAGCTGAAAGAAGAAATGGTTCCACTCAAGTGTGCATTGACAAGGATGATTCCAAAAGGAGGACATCCTCTAATAAAAGGGAATGATCTTCTAAGAAGAAGGTACCATCCATACCATCTTGTACTAATGATTCTAAATGTGTTTCCACAAAAATTGGTGGATGGAAGAACAACTCTAAACAAGTATGGATGAAGAAGATGAATAAGGAGAGCTCTCCTGAAAAAACACATCAATTCAAGATAAAGACCCAATAATCAGAAGAAGTGAAGAAGACAAGATTTGTGGGTAAATGATGGTGTTGCAATAGGTATGGACATTTTGAAACGGAGTTTTGGTACAATACTCTAAATGAAAAATCACGATGGAATCCCATGCCAAGGGGGATCAAGCCTGAGAAGAAGAAGCAACATCCACAGGTCCAGAAACATCTGTTTACCGCAAACAGATTTGGAATGTTTGATAACATCTGGGATGAATGGAAAATTGGTCACAAGAATGATACATACCAATCTCCAAATGTTTCCAAAGATGAAAAGAAGAGAAGATCACATAACCTGGCTAATAGTGAAGAAGTATCCTTGGGAATCCAGAAGAAGAAAGATGAAAATGTCCCCAAGAAGATCTTGAAAAAGAAATAGAAGTCCGTGGATTTCAAATCCTAGAAGGGTGATGCATCCAGATGGACCACTAATAAAAAATGCTTCTACTGTGGAAAGACAGGTCATACCATGGATCTTTGTAAACAAGACATGGAACTAAATTGAAGAAAATCGCACTCAACAAGAAAATCAATCTAGAAGAAGAAGAAGGTATTGATTGAAAATAATCTTCCAAAGAAAGGTAACATAAAAGCTTCAAAGGAACCATGTGGAACAACCAAATCTGAAGCCTCACTTCCAAATGACATATTAATCATTTGGCCAGAAGATTTGCAAATAATGAGAAAGGAAGAAAATAAACAGGCCAAATCAAGTGCAAAATAAAACCAAAATATTTCACATGAAGATGAAGTTCTGTGTGTGACGTGAAATAAAGCAAGTCCTATCAATAATAAATGCAAGACACTCAATCCAGTTCAAAAGGAATTCTTCAAGAGAATGAAGATTGCACTAGGAGATTCTAGTGCTCAGAAGACACTTAGAAAGAGAGGAGTCACACACAAAGATGTTGAAGATGTGTTAATATCCACACCATCACAAACACCATTGAAGATCAAATGTGCAAGTGTGAAGAATGGAGAAAGTGGAACATCTCGGTTGAGAGAATCCTCTAATCCTTGTTGTTCAAACTGATTAACCAAGGAGGTTCCATCTTATTCCCTAATCGCTGGTATATACATGTAATTACATTTCATGTAATTGAAGATGATGATCACTCTCAAATTGAGAATGGTATGGACAGAATGGAGTGCACCCCTTGAGGGGGAGCCAATCTGAAGAAGATAATATTTTGGGATTCATATCATCTTGTGAAAAATAAAGGTATTCCAATCACACATTCATCCATTGTTTCTTAATTATATTTAACAGGTCAATTAAGGGGGATTAATTGATTGAAGAGAAATGGAATAAAGGAGGAGCTTTATGTTTTCACCTAAACTTTCTAATGAGTTTGGAGAAGTATGTTCAGTATTTTTCAATTCATTAATATATCTGAAAATTTTAATCCCCTTGAAGCCTAAGCATGATCTCACATGAATAGTGAGTTGTGGACAACATTGAATTTCTTGGTTACATCACTATTGTTTTCTACACCGGGTTAGCCCAAGTAGAATTAGAGTCGATTTACTAAAGGATCTTTGCTAAAGTGATCATGTGAAATCATCCCTCTCTTAGTGATTTTCAAGAAGATGCTATTCAAAGGGAGGAAGGAATATTTTGAAGAGAACCACACCACACCTTTGCATTTGGTTGCCAATAAGGGGGAGAAAATCTTGGAACACATATTGACCCATTCATATGTGCTCTAGTGATATTGACAACAAATACAAGGGGGGAGACTGGTGTGCACTGTGTTGCATTTATTGTCAATAAGGTGTCAAGGATTGAATGGATGACAAGGAGTGTGAATATGTGAATGACAAAGGAAGTGACGGTGATGGTGATGTTCACAATAAGATGACAAGGATTGAATGAATGACAAGGTGATGGTGATTATTGGTGAATGACCATGGTATTAAGAAGTATGCCACAAAGGAGAATCACTAAGTGGCATAGGAGGTAATGGTTGAAACATTCTCCATACAAATTCAGAATATTGTAGATCTGATCTTAAGTTCAAAGCACATGTATCAATAAGATAAAATGTCACAACATTGTTAGAAGTCCATGCATTGTCTTCACAATGCTTGAGGAGATCAAGAAGTTCCATCCACAATTACTAAATGGATGAGGAATGAAGAAGGGTTCTATACACAATCACAATGTGAATGAGAAGAGAAAGGATAACTATCCACATCACTATGTGGATGAAGTGAAGAAGTTCCATCCATATCTTCTATGTGGATGAGGGATGAAGTGAATAAGATCCATCCATCTTACTAATTGGATGAAGTGAAAATGAACCATCCACAACTACTAAGTCGATGAAGTTGTTTGAAGAATACCATGAACTATCTCCTAGAGAACGAGGATTTGAAGATGATCCAACCTCATCTCTGATTGGATCATCAAATAATAACACTGAAGAAACATTTGATGCAAGAGTAATATTTGATGAAGAACCTTTGGGAATTCCATTTTATGTAGAGAAAAAAAAGTTTGAGAGGAGTATAGAATTCTAATGAAGAAGAGGAAGTGAAGGAGAGGAGAATGGAAAGAAGAAGACTTGTTCCTACTTGGTTATTTAACTAAGTATACAAGGTAGAGCTTATCCAAAAAAAAAATATGCCAACTATTGGGCCAACCTTTGGCCCTCAACCCAAGGCACATGTGGGACTAGGTCACCGTGCCCATTGGGAAACCACAGGGGCCATCCCAATAGCGACCGGGTCATGTGTAAGCCCGAGCCACACAGAGGTCAAGCCCGCGCAGCGTGGGCGCCAAGGGCGTGCCCGTGAAGGAGGGCAGAGTGGGCACTAGAGCGCACCCGGAGGAGCATAGTGGGTGCAGATGCGCGCCCATAGAGAACTGGTGCGGGGTGGCATCGTAGGGGGAGAGGATATTTCTAAGCCGATGGTGGGAGGAGATGTTTGTTAAACCGTGCAAAAAACTCGGCGCGTTTCGATGTAGGATGGAATTTTTGAGATGCGGATCTAATCCTGGTCGTCCATCTGATCTCTCATCCGATCTCAGTCACTAATCTAATCTCGTCACTCCACGTTATAATCCTGGCCGTCCGCGATCATTAAACGTGGATCCAACGACTGATGTGAGACATCGAGGTTGTATTCAACCTCCGGACATCCAAGCTCCACCCAACATGAACCAGTCATTGTTTCCACTGCTAATCTACCGTGATCAAACTCCGAACCCCCGTTGAAGCTCAAAACAACTGCATGGTGATCATTTGATCGAACCAAGACCATGCATGCAATCTACGTCTTGCATGCATGAAATATATCGAGGTAGAAGGTATGACCGAGGAAAACAGAGTTGTCGAGGCCACATGGATCCGTGCGAGATTTATGCATAATAATCTGGCATACGATCTTGAATCCATACATGAAAAAAGGATTCAACGTATCACCCGAGATACATGACATATCTTTAACAAGGGTTGAATGTTTTTAAAGAACCGAATATTTCAGTTATTCAAAAGAATATCTTGGACATTCAAACCTCTGATCATCATGACATATTTTGAAGATTTTAAATGCAGAACAAGATTCTCTGATCATCTATAAAAGGTAGAGCTCGACGAGAAGAATGATGCTGCCTCCCAGACATTCAGGTGATTCTGTTTCAAAAAACTGAGCATCTTTGAAGAGGTCAACTGCGCAAACACTAGCTCGAAGGAGAACCATGCATTCCTTGTGTAAAGGAAGAGGCCAAGTCGAGCCACCCTGCGTGCTCCCTTTGCACGATAGGAATAGGCCGATTCGTGACACCCTGCGCGTCCCATTGCGAGACAGGGAGAGGTCGAGTCGTGCACCTGCATGCCTTCTGCCCATATAACCTACGCGGCAGTAGGTGTTCTGAACACTTGCGCGAATATTTGAAGACCTCCTCGTGCCAACTTTGTGCGATGGAGAAGTGGTCCTCGGCCATGTAGAGATTTTGGTCGAGACATTGAAGAAAACTTTGTAGTCTTTAGGAACACACGAAGAAGGAGTAAAGTACCTACGTGGTAGAAGAGAGAAGAAGGCTTGTGCGCCCTCCTTTGAAGTGGTGCTAAAGTGGAAGGCCACACCCACTTATGTTTTTGTGTGTGTGCACGGGTTGAAGAAGGGATGACATGTGTGAAAAGTGGAGAGGAAGGCCACAACATATCTTGGTTGTGTGTGTGCAAGTGGAGGAAGGCCACACCATCTTTGTGTGTGTGTGAAAAGAAACAAGAAGATCCTGCGGGCTGTGTGTGTCAGAAACAAGTGAAGAGGTCAATACCTTAGAGTGTGCACAAGTGGAGTGTGCACACTTTGAAAAAGAAGAAGAGAACAAAGTGTGTGCAAGGAAACAAGAAGGTCATAGCCTTGTATGTGCACAAGTGAAGAAGGCCATACCTCTTGTGTGTGTCCATGTGAAGGAAGAAGATACATGCATGTCCATGCATGTATGAATAAGTGAACAAGTGGGTGAACACCTTGAGAAGTAAAAGAGAAGGAGAAATTCACACTAAAGAACAACACACAATTTTGTGTGTGTGAGAAAGAATAAAAGAGTGTGACTCCAGGAAGAAGAAGAAGACGTGTGTGCTAAAAGATATTACACCCTTTTAGGGTTTATCAAACCAAGAAGAAAAGGGGAGAGCATGCTTGCATGCATGCAAATTCACATGTAAACAATGTTTAAATCAGTGTGTGTGCATTTGAGAAGTCCACGAAAAAAGGTTCTTGAAGATATTTGAGATTCCATGCAAGTCATGAAAGAAGATTGAGAAGCCATGCAATCAGTGCATGAAGATTTAGAGATGCCATGAATTTAGTGCATGAAGTTGAATTAAAGAGAGACTGAAGCCAGACTGAAGTTAAAGACATCATTCATCTGAGTTTTCAGTAGTTGAGAAGACCAAGAAGATTGACTGGGAATACTCAGTGCAAGAACATATTTCCCTAACAAGATTCTTGAAGACAGAGTCCGGGTCATCCTTAGAAGAAGGAGATAAAGCCCGAGCAAAGAAGAGGAGTCCTAATCACCACAAGTGATCAGAAGAAGTGAGAAAGGCCAGCAGACCTTATCCAAGGCTGTTGAAGACTCTTGAAAAGCTTCAAAAGAAGAAGATCTACTCGTGTGACTTGAGGAGCCAGGTGAAGACCCCCTGTGAGACTCAGGGTGGAGAAGTCTTCGGTGGAAGCTGAAGCAGGCCAGTGGGACTCTGGTAACACTATGGGATGCAATATAATGAACCTCCTATGGGACTCATGAGAGATACAGTGTGACTCTGTATCGACCATTGTAATTACTAACTGAATTATACTGGAGAAACCATGTTGGGGTGTTTAACCAACATGGCAAGGACGTAGGCCTTTGGAGTAGAACCTTGTAAATCCTTGTGTCCCGTGCCTTCACATTTACTGCATCCCTCGAGGAAAGGATGA
The DNA here is from genome assembly GCA_963277665.1 of Viscum album. NCBI lineage: Eukaryota > Viridiplantae > Streptophyta > Magnoliopsida > Santalales > Viscaceae > Viscum > Viscum album. The sequence goes on along the minus strand of OY728165.1, from coordinate 59,758,485 downwards.
GAAATACAAGAAGAGTGTATCGAGGCCTTAACAATACTTAGAGGATTAATTGATATAGAATCAATTAGTAAAATGTTTAAAAGGATCACTGATTCACCCCCTCCCCCTCTCAGTGATCACACTGATCCGGGCACTTCAAAATATATAAATTATTTTTAATTAATCTAAAATTTTAATTATATTATAAATTCTCTTTTAATTATATTCCCTTGTGTGCTTGATGTTGTGTTTCATACACCCTATTCAATACAAAGTTCTTACTTTAGACTTTTTGGGTGTTAGAAATTCCAAAGTATCCACTCTTGACCACATTATATTAACATCATTTAGACCAACTAAAAATTAATTTTACTAATTACCCATAATTACAAAAAAATAATTCCATATAATTCATCATTCATATAAATTCATCATTTATAATCCATTGACCATGTAATAATAGTATTATCAAATTCAATTAATTTATTCAATAATAAATTTTATCTTAATTTTAATAATATAATCTAATAAATATCCCATGATATTTGATTTATTCAATATTTTCAACATATCTTTGTATCCTTGGAAAAAACAACTCTCCAACCACACTAAACTCACTATGCATACATGTCAACAAATAACATCAAAACTTCACCCACTACCACACACACACAAATATAGAGAGAGATATAATTATCAAATTACAAAACATTATTCATCATCGCAACATTACTATAGTAATAAGAAACGAAAATTCAAGTTTTTTAGTTCTTCATTATATTACCATGACATTTTCAATATATAATCACTTATAATATAATACTTTTTACCACTCCACATGTTAACAGATACAAATATACCAATTCTATAATATTCATGAAGAAATAAATCATGAAATATAATGTGTCACTATGTAGCCACATATATTTGTGTTCAATTCCATTATTTTTCTTTATTTAGGTCACATACATCTCTATACTCAATGACTGATAAAAAACAGTAAAAAAACTAGACCAATATTAGTAAAATAAAAAGTTATTTTCAGAATCACCTGCCATAAATTTTATATTATATCCATTCATTCATCGATTTTATAACCCCTCAATAATAAATAATATGTCAAAATAAAAAGGAAAAAATGTTATTTACTTATGTAATAAAGACTCAACCTCATGAATTTAGGTACCTAATGATCCCCAACTGGTTTCTAAATCCACAATTAGAAAACATCATAACTGTATAGGGATTCTAAGAAGAATTATTGATTAAATAAAAGGGATTATTATATTATATTTACATTTAAATTTCATGTTAATCAAATAATGGAATGTTTCCTTTAACAATATCATTCTTCAGTAAATTCAATAAGGATTCAAAGACCATGGTGAATTATACCTCGATCTCTTAAATAATTATCATCTAGTTTCTTTCATAAAATGTGGATTTGAGAAAACCCATGGAATCAAAATATAACCATAATTTGTTCCTTATCATCTCTTTCTTTAAATAATGATACAACAATGATAGAGTACTGAATAAAAACACTATTTTATAAACCATATAATAAATAGTGACTTGATTACAACACCCATTTGGGATAGAGACTCTATTGAAACACATAACCAAAACATATATGGATAAATTATCAAATCGTACAAAGACAATCATAGTGGAAAACCATGACATGGATTCATCCCACATATAACCATCCTTGAATACAACAACATTCCTATAGAACCCTGATAAATAAACAACAATTAGTTCACTAACCAAGATGAATTCATAAATAAAAACATATCAAGGACTCCACAACGACTTGGTTTCTTTCAAAAATCCAAATCACACATTAACTCCCATAATTCACCTCAAAACTATCTTTTTTCATATTCAACTGTTGAAGAAAATGAGTAACATGTAAATTTCATCCTCTATAAAACACATCATTATCCCAAATTAGGAAAACTTGAAAAAGTTAGATCCTATTTATGAAATTACATAGTGTGTCCCTTGGTTACCCTAAGGAAGACTCCCATGTGAAAGAATGCATGTGTCATTCTGCTCCACTAAATGTGTGGAGGTTCATATATGTGATTTCTAACTCGATAAACATGATCTGTGAAACCTACTTGGGTCCTAGGTGAATACTACTTATATATTAATCGGTTGGATAAGTACGGTTATAGGAACACGGTCTTGTAAAATAACTGTGTGATATTTAACTAAACCTAGAAATCCTATTTTCTATATAATGTGGACTACATGGCATGTGTTCCTCTAGAATACATAGCATGTAGTAATTTACATTCATATAATTGTTAGTATTCCTTAAAAATGTTTATTTTTCCATTAATCTACCATGAATATCACAAAAATATTCCCAATTTTTTTTAACAATGTCCAATATGACACCAGGGGTCAGATTTCTATTTCCCTTCACCTAAAACCCATGATTTTTGAACCCATAAAAATTATTATTGTCATCAATCACAAAAAAAATATTGAAATCCCCCCCACCATTAGATTTTTAGTTCTCATTTCCATTTTTTATTCAGTGATAAAAAAGAACCATTATTATTACATCCATCCACAAAAATCTGAAAAAAAATCTTGTGGATTAAATTATGATTCAAACTGGATTGAAAATAGTCAAAACGCCGCTTGAAATGGGGTTGATGGTGAATAAAAAACGAAATGTGGGATAAATTCAATGTAACATCAATGTGAGGAACATTTTCAATGAACACAGATTTGTCCAATGATATTTATTGAAGAAATCATGAAATAGAGGGAGAATTTATTAACAAATTATAAATACCAAACCAACAATAAAATTGATAAATTAAAATGGTTATGTGAATAACAGGGTAAAAACTAAAAAAATATAAGAAAAGTTATAATCAATTATTTAATTCTCAAATAATGGGGAAATAATTAAAAACTAACAAACCAATACCTTATCCATGGACAGATCACTAAAAATAATAGTTCTACGGTTTATGCATCAACGATGGTGTCATGTTCCATTGAATTCTATGGTAGATCAATGATTATAACATGTTTTGTCATAAAATATCCTCTCAATGGTGGATCTACCAATATCCATGTTTTTACTGATAACCCTAGATAATTTCCATGGTAGATATTATAAAGGGTTTTTCTATTACCTATAAAAAATAGACAAATAAAATTATTAATTTAATTTAATTAATTTAATTCTTTTAACATTCATATTTGACTATACACTGATCGGGGGTCTGAAGAGAATTAATATTAAGCTATGCCTAGAAAAAACTAACTTTTATTAAAACAAAATATGTCTCATATTTTCCATATAACACCTTATTCTGTGGGAAATCCATTAAATTAGAAAATATTTATGTGTATATGTTTTTATATATTTAATATTTTTAATATATTAATTCTCAGGCCCTATGGTGCCTGTAACATCATTCCAACTCTAAAGAAAAACCAAGTAATATATATATATATATATCTACAATGGGTATAAGTAGGAAAAAATTGGTTTATTACTTTGTTAATCACTAAATAAATTTTCACAAGCTTCATAAGATATATACCATCAAATTTTCATGACCAATTAATTTCAAATCTTGTTCGACATGATTCATAAATCACATTACAGATAAATAGATGATTATACAAGACCAAAGATGATAAATTAAAATTTATTTCTCACTCAAACACCTATTTATGGTACCTTATATAACTATCACTCAATGATTAATGGGTAAAATGTTTTATGGGAATCTGAAAAACAAATCCAACATAGGATGATCATTTAAAAAATATTAAATTAGCTATATCAAAATATTCTATAATTTATGATCACTCTGGGTCCCTGTTTTGGTCCCCATATTCCATTTACCCATCTCCATATACATAATCATATAAAAAATAAATGGTTCTAAAGGATGCTAAGGACTAACTACTTAGGACTATTATGATGACACTAACAAAGAACACATGATTGATTCATATCTAATGGGTATATCTTTTTAAAAACCTATAAACAAGAGAAAATATAATTTTAGAATAATTTAAACAAAATTTAGTTATAAACCAAAGAAAAGTGATTGTATAACTTTAGAATTACTAATAAAAGAAAACTTTAAGGCCTAAAAATTGTGTTCCAAATATGAAAATGCATGTTTTCTTCCTTCTCCGATGAGTATTTTGGTATATCCATGCAAAATTAATGGCTTATGATCTTTGATCATATATTGGAATCTCAAATGTGGGTATTAAAACTTTTAGGTCAAAATTGGAAAAGCAACAAAATTGTGGTGATAAATGTGGATTTCCTTTGTGTAAATTTGGCTAGTATAAAATGGGCGACCAAGGAATGGCCCAAAGATAGTGCTTCTAGAAGTTTTTTGTCAGATATTCCCAGGAAAATCTCAACAATCCCATTTTGGATGACATGGTGAGGTAAATAACAATATCCTCATTATAGAATTGTGATGGTTTGACTTTTTATGGAATCTTAAGAACACCATGCCCATATCCTTCTCATGGTTGAGGGAATTGTGGTGTCAAGTATTTTTTAAAATTACTTAAACAAATGATTCATCATTATAACATGATTATATCATAGGGGAAACACATATATCATAAATGTGGGTTCCACAATTTTGGTTTAATTGGTTTATCATCCCTATTATTTGATTCTTCAATCTCACATTCTTTCCATTGAATCCCAAATGTTTTTCTAGGAATTTTTAGAGAAATATTTTAGATGAAACACATTTCTGAATATATATCCTTGGGTGTTTCATTCTCCTTGTTTATCTTTTATTATCCTTTTGGAAGATCATAACTTGGAAAATAGAGGATATTTTGGTTAAATTGAGATATTAAATCAATCAGTACTTCTTATCCTTCCTTCAACTATATTTGAATATTACATTTGTTAGTAATTGACATTGGTTATGTGTTGTTCTACACCTTGGCTTGCCCATTCATGAGTATCATTTGCAGAACCATATCATGATGGATTAGAATTGGTTCTTGGAGTTCATGGTGTGCAAATGTTTCTTGTTGGTCTGTGAATTTGGTTTTTGGAGACTACCTTCTTGGTGAACCATGTAGTTTAAATCTATAGTCTTTAGTTAGTAAGTTAATTATCATGTAGTGTCCATGTATATGAATTTTATAATGGTATATTTTTGTGTTCATAAAATCTTAAAACTATGTTGGGTGTCAGATCGCAAGTGTTTTTATTTTTATCAAATGCGATAGTGTTGGATGTTTAATCACATATGTGAACACGAACAAACCATGATACAATGTTTGACTATGATCACATGTGTTTATTTTGATAGTGTTTTCTCATTCATGACATGTTGTGTTATGCCAATGTATTTTATTCCCTACCACCATATGATGTATTAAATATATTCTATATTGTGGTGGTTTTATGCATGATACCAAGGTAGTAGGTGGACCTGTTATGGCTTGGTAGCCCTAGATGGAGAGTGTTTTTATACACTAAGTATGATGAAATAAAATGATTGATTTAAATGAAATATCATGATTTCATTGTAGCCTAATGTGGTGGTAGGATTTTCTTAGGTGATCATACCTAAGAGGTTATAGTGGGAAATGATGGTCTTTGGAGACCTGACCTGAGAGGTAGTGTCTGGATATGAACAAATTTTGGAATGACCCTAGGACGTTTTAGTGTGAAATGACCTTTTAGTCAGATGGGTTAGCCCTATGGAGGATATGGGGTACATTTTGTGACATTGTGGTTGAATTTATTCATGGACTAATGTTATGGCTACATTTCTAGTGTAAACATAATGTAAGAATGACTGGTGTTTTTCGGTGGCTTGGTGATCGCTTGAATGCTTGGTAATTGATTATAGGTTGATTCATGAACATTTATTTGTTATTATTACATACTCACTTAGGCATGTTCACTCACTTTAAGGATTCATAAGTAGTTTTTTACTGATTTTATAATCTCACCTTTCATAGGAATCTTGATGCATTTATATACATGATGATTATGGATATAGTAAAGGGAAAGGACCCAGAGATACTGCGCTAAGAGATAGAGTATGGTGATCTGAGGCGGTATCTGGATATACTTTTGAGTGATGTCATGGTGTTTTATTTACTTATCTATCTTTCACACTTTTGATTGACCATCCACTTTTTGGGTCCTTATTTTATTGTCAAATATAAATTGTAATACACATTATTTCATTATTTTGACAATGTTTTCTAATGCACTATGTTATGATTTATTTTTGTATTTATTGATACTGAGGGTACAATATCCTGATAGATTCCATTTGATCACTCACAACTAGTCAACAACCTCATGCGTATGTAGAGGTGTGATTGATGTCATATATGAAACCATATGGGACCCAATGATTTAGGTTACATTGTTTCAAAGTTGTATCAATGGGATTTTATCTCTTTTTCATTTCTATGGACATGTTTTAGGGTATGGTAGAAAGTATATAGGGTGTGGGGGATTTAGGAAAGGGATTTTCATGTGTTTCTGTCTAACTAATGTATAGCAGACCTCCGAGTTACCATTTTTTGGACTTTTATTATAATTATGGTTTTATGGATTCATGATGATCCTCATTATATTTTTTTTGTTTTAGTTTTATTGGATTTGGTTGGATTGATGCATCGTGACTACTTACCTAGGATCACTTGTCATGTATATATATATATATATCTGTGAATGTTGAGTGTTTCATTGAAGTTATTTAATTAAATTTCTTGATATGTGATAAATTTTTAGTGATATATCTAATTCCCCTGATTTTATGATATATCTATGCTAGAATTGATTATTTATACTTGAGTCCAATTATTATTGTATATATGACTGTGAATAGTGTTCATGTGTAGATATCTAGTCTTGATCATTCATTAGAAATAAGAGTTATATTTCATAATGATACTTATATTTTCATAGGATATTATTTCTTAGAAATACCATTTGTGTTCTTATTAACTTCTTATTTTGTTATATAAGTAAAATTATATTGATGTTACAAGTGTATAATGACATTGTTGACAATTTCTCCTTGGCCTCGTCTTATGGGACCACCTAGAGAAGTGGGGTATGAAAATATCAAAAGGGATGATTACTTAGATTTACCACTACTTTTGGATGAGAATTCACCCACACTCATTCTAATGGTTCAGTAGGAATGGGAAAATCAACGAATAGTCTTCTAAATATTTTCTATTCAATGAGAGTATGTTTCTAAGAATATAGTCGACTATTATTGGTACCTTTAACTCAAATTTCGTCCATCCTTATTGGGAACCAAATGCCCTCAAGATTCTAAGGAAGATACTGATTTCATTTATATAATATTTGATCTAGTGAAAACTCTAGAGGATTGATGCGTAAATATACCTTCTTTTAAGCTCTTGGGATAATACAGAAAGTGGTGGGTTGTTAGGAACTTGGCTAGGATATGTGAAGGTCTGAATTAGATGTCATACGATGAACATTTCATTAAAAATATCATAATGGGTATGTAGAATCTAAACCATGCTCATTTGTTGATAGAGCTTCAACAAGGCGTGATGATGGTGTCTACTTCTTCTCCATGTTCCACAGATTTTCTATTATTTTCTCATTTAATGTCCTCTTAAGAGGAACATAAGTCCTATAAATATAAGATCATCCTCCCACTAGAGTTTATACCCATGTCTAGGAACATCAACCAAAATAAATATTAATAGAATATTGGTAATTCCCTAATGATGAAGAAGGGTCTAGAGAAGGATAGAGCTACTGATCTTTATCCAAACTTCATCTAGCATCCTAGGTAAGGACCCCAACCCTAGTTGTCTAATATTGTTGAATTAAGTTATTCTTATTAAAATATATACAATGGGTTGAATACCAAATTATCAATCATTTTTTTAGTTTTTGAGAGCTAAATACAAACATAATATCAATTTTACATTAAGAATAAAAATTAAAACATATTACATAAAAAAATAAAATTCTCATCATCCTTGAAAACTCATTCAAAGGATTCATCTGCATAACCTAGGAAATATTAAAAAAGATATGGTGGGCTCAAAAAAATCAGTAAGGGGTAGGTATTATAGATGTTGTCATGAATAAATAGTCATAATCAACATGGAAAAATAGATAACCAAACACACATTCCACAGAAACATTGGGATAGGGAATAATCATTATATCAAGGTAAATAATGGAAACATGTCCCATTAAATAAATAATATGATAATGAAATGAATCAAAGGATTATGTCATAGAAAAAATCTTGTGGATAATAAAAATAACGAAATTATCAATGATGGAAATACTTATACATTGAATTTCATATTTCCTAGGCACATGGTACCTTTACCATCTAGAACATTCCCAAGATGGATTGAAACATTTTGGGTAAAAACCTATCATATTTGACTATCTCATTCATCTAATTAAACACATGATGCATTGAGGTGCTTACATTAAATGGTCCCTAACCCGTATCATACAATTCCAAATAATTCCTCATATATAAAATGATTTATTTAATTCAAAAACAATTTTCCATATGAAGTATATATATTGAGTAAAGGGTATAAATTTATAAATATATCCCCAGTTATTTTATAACATTTTAACACCCCAAGATTCTACGGTACGCTTCTCTTTGAATAATGTGATAGTGTGTGTTGTACGCAACACCGAGTTCTAGCACACCATAACCAATAAAACTAGTCGTTATGAATAGTAATACCTACTTTTAGAAATTATTTATATTTTTTATTTCAAAATGGACTTCATTTTTGGATTCTGAATAATGAATTTAGCCTAAGGTTAAATTTTGGTACTTTTCGGATAACTTTAAGATTTTGATGAATAGTGAAAATTACTAAATTTTAATTAAAAACAACTTTTTTAATCAAAAAAATTAATAGTGATAAATTATGAATTTGAGTGGTTTTAAAGTATATTTAGAATATATTTTTAAAATTTAATACAATTTTGGTCATTGGACATAATTTTACAATTAAACCGGACATAAACAAGTGTCAATCTTTTGATAGTTATTATCTCTTAAAAACACGCTTTTTGTTTTAACAACGGGAATTAATTTTAAATTAATTTCTGCCACTTTTGTGTTTTGAATTTGAAAAAATGGATTCCATTTTTGGAATCAGGATGTTAAAATTTTGTAAATAGGTAACTTTTATTTTTAGACATTTTGAATAATTACTTCGGTAAATATTTTATTTACCATGGTTAAGGGTAAATCCGGTAAATAAGGGTTAACAAATAATATTATAATAATACTAAATTATCCTAAAACGTGTTCTATCCTTATTGGTTGATACATTTTCGACCATAGGCATCTTTTGGTCGATTTTGGGACCCCATGGAGTCACTTGTAGGTGATAGGGACACTTAATTTTTATTAGGTTAAAATAAGTACAAAAATGACATAAGCATATATCTTTTAGAAAAACAATTTTTACATAGGGTTATATATGTTGGATTTTCGACATTAATTATTAATTATAAAAGTAAAAATATTTCCTACATAATTATATTTTATTTATAATTTTTAGACATTAAATAATTTAATTTATTTATGAAACAATTATGATGCAGTAATTACCATAATAGTGAAAAATTAAAATATTTGATATTATAAATACCCAAATAAATATAATTTGACACATTTAATGAATTAAACTAATTTTATAGGATAATATGACTTATTAGTATTGATTTAATTGACTTTGTTATAAGTAATAATTCTGTTATGAGTTTCACAAAAATCAACTATTGAATAGTGTCAAAATTGACATAAAAGTGTTTTTTAAAACAAATATTATATTATTAATTGATATTAAATTCTTAAATATCTAAGGATCGGCCAAGAGACTTATATCATGATATTTATATCATTAATGGACCACTTGGGGGTCTCTTGGATGTATATAGTAAGTTTATTAACCATATAATATATAAATAAAAAGAGACATTGTAAAAGTGAAACTAATTAACTTAGAGTTAATACTTAAAGATAAGGTTAATATAAGTACCCAAACCTGTATAAATTCTATTGGTTGAGTGGTTTTCGACCCAAACCCACCTTAAAATTTAAATAATCCACTTTGGTGACATTAGAAACCGAATATGAATTTATTATAAATTAATATTTCTAGCTTTTCCAAAGGTGCCCCTCACCCCTCTTATAAAAGGGCACTCCTCCATCTCATTTCTTCACACCTTAAAAGCCTTTTGGTTCGGCCAAACTCTGCCCAAATACTCTCCCAACTTCCCTCAATACAACCTATAGTCCTTACTTTGATCAGAAAGCCAACCTAAGGAACCCTTTTGATCAAATCAAAAGGAAGAACCCGAAGAAGAGGTAATGTTTTCACCACCCCTTTTCAAGTTCCTTTCTTCTTCCACTTCTTCATTCACTGTTAATACCATTATAAAATAATAACTCCAGTATCTTATATATAATGCGATGTTATTATAAATATGGTACAACCATATTCTGTATTCTATCCACCCTTTGAATAACATGTCACCATACGTGCGTACGTACGGCTTACCGTCTCCACGTCGTGGTGTAATTGTTATTCAATATATTATTATTTGGATGGGTATAATAATGATGTGTAACTCATGTAAATAATAGATATAACATGTTAATTATTCTGTATATATTATATACCATCAATTTATATATTATTTTAATATCAAAATAATGATATTGTCGCTCGTGCATACGTACGGACTATAGTCTCCACGAACGCGATGAGATTCATTCTCCATCGTATCCATTCAAGTACAATAATCATTTGATGATTTAGAAATGACATTTAAGGACTTTATATCATTTTGGATACGAATAATATACAACCTATCCATTACAAACATGGATTATGTAACAAAACATATAAAATAAAAAGAGTAAGTTAACACCTGAAACAACGATAATATAAAGATATTATTAAAAAATCAATGTTAGAAGATCATATATGATATCATATTAATGTATATGATTATTTTATAATATAATAAAAATTCTTTCACCATTATACAGGAGGTTAACCTACCCCAACCAAGGAAAAGTACAAGGTAAGGGTTATTTCGCAATCCCTTCATTATCCGAGGTTGTTTATACGTAATTATCTACTGGGATTTATTCATCATCCACATCCATGTTTCTTTGAAATGTTTTTCAAAAAGATAGTAATATTTAAAATAATATGGGTTAAAGTCATTTATACCCTTGTTTGACTTTTTATAAGTGGTTTATAAAGGAATCTTTCCTTCTTTTTCCAAACAAGGTGCTTTTAACCTTTTCGACAGAATTAAGGTAAGAATGTTTTTTTAACTTATACGGCGGGTGCGGTTATTTTCTGCCGTTATAAAATCGTAGAAGCTTCCCTTACAATCTTATAAGATTATTTTCAAAGAAAATGTTTTATTTTATAAATATATGACTCTTAAATGATTTCAAAAATAGAAAGATATATTTCTCTAAAAAGAGTTTTGATTTCCTCTATGTAAGCATCCTTTGATGGATTTTACGCTTATTTGTAGTTGATTTATTATGATGCAAAACGTATATATTGTATTGAAGTTTTTGTGATATGTTTAACTATAGATGTGCTATTTTTATACCATTCATAGTTTATGGTGAAATTATTTACATTTCGTATGCTAGTTTTAATACGAATGTTTATGTTATGTTTAAACCTTTTCATATGGGAATTCATTGGACTTAATATGTGACGGGTGGAGCCCGCTATAGCTCCTTGATGCATCGGTTGGTCTCATGAGACAAACTAGTGTCTTGGCACAAGACCTTGACAAAATATTATGTGTAGTCTTGGCACGAGGCCTTGGCTATGTGGTCATGATAGTCTGGCATTATGCATTCCATTATTATGAAAGTGGTTATTGATATTGCATATGATTATTCGATTAGTAGAATATCCATGTGAATAAGTAAATTGAATTATTTCATTTTATTTTTTCCATACTATGTTGAAGTTCAAGTTTAAAAGGCTTTTGTTTTAGTTATACAGTGCCTTAAATGTTTATTCTTATTTATGAAAGTTTCCGCTATATTGTTATCCTTACTAGGCATTTGAGCTCAGCCCTTTTCTATGTTTTATTTTTCCCAGGATGTGAAGAAGTAATTTATGAATGACCTGTAGGGATAGTATGTGGGGATATGAGTGTGGGATATGGAGAATATGTTATTGTAGTAGTTTTTCACTTTATGATGTAATGTAAAACTTTATGAATATATCTATTATTTCCAAGGCTACTAAACCAATTGGTCTTTAGAGATTTGATCCTTCTTGTGATAATGCCAATGTTACGAAGTAATGCACCGACTCTAGGTAACTGGGGTCAGGGCGTTACAGTTGGTATCAGAGGATGTTTATTGCAAACCTTGTAAGCTAGATTTAGATAAACTCTGATTAGATCACATAGATTTAAGATGGACTTTGAGGATTAGTATAGAAAAACTTCCTAGAATTTTGGTATTGTAGAGATTTTGTGAGTTTTCCGAGCAATAAATCCCTGTCTGGATACGAGCAGGTAGAGGCGGCTCTGGCACAGATGTACCTAGGGGTAAAACCTGAAAACACCACTTAGAGCTAGACTCAAACGGGAACTGGTGCACGACAACGGGCCTTGCTGCACTCTTGGTTACGACACTCCCGGGGGATATTCTTAGGATAACTCTCATTTTCTTTACAAATAATTATGAAGGGTTTATGAGTATATACTTCCTCAAAGAAAACATTTTTATGATTATGGATTATATCCATAAATAGTTCAATTTATGTTAAGTGTTTTATAAGTATGGGATTATGTATTTTGATTCATAAACTGATCTAGTCTATGTCATTGTTTAGAAATGGCACCTAGTGGAAGAAATGGAAACTGTATCAATGCACGCACTACATGTAGGGATTTCCCTCCTACTCAAGATAATTATAGTGGAGCTGGTGATGCAACTGGTGCCGATCAACTAATCACCATACTAGGACAACTCACTTAGGTTATGAATAATAACTTTACCCGTATGGAGCACCCTGATCCGCAGCGTGGAGGATCAATGTTAGATCGATTCATGAGGAAACAACCACCAACGTTCAATGGGAGTAAAAATACCTTAGTAGCTGAGTAATGGATATTTTCCCAAGAGAAAATATTTCAGGCTTTGGGGAGTAGTGAAAGGGAAAAAGTTATCATGGAAGTTTACCGCCTCACTAGAGATGCTGATCAATGGTGTTCATTGATTCAAAATATGAATGAAGATGATGAAGTATCAAGTATAGAATGTAGGGAGTTCAAAGATCTGTTTTTAGAAAAATACTTTCCCTGTGACCACCTAGCAGATATGGAAAGACAGTTTCTGAGTCTGAGACAAAAGGAGGATGAGAATGTCTCAAAGTATGAGGCTAACTTTACAAGGTCAGAATGTTATGCTGTAGGTTATATATGTAACCCAATAATTAAGACTGATTGTTTCTTTGATGGGTTAAAACCATTTCTCCTTCGAGCATTAGTCTCACAATCCTTCTCGTCGTACGAAGACATTGTCTCATGTGCTATCAAGACCGAAAAGGAATTCTCTAAGTCTTATGGCTTTAAAGCAAAGTAAGAGAAGAAGAGACCTACTGATCAATCTAGGAATGGAAATAAGGGGAAGAAGGGAAAGGTTGAATATCCATCCTGTGGTAAATGCGGGAAGAAAGACCCCGGTACTTGCTTGAAAGGAAGAGGAGTCTGTTACAAGTGTGGTGAAAAAGGCCACAAAGATCGTGATTGTAAGGGGAAGAAGGAAGCTACCAATGTTTAGTTCTACAATTGCAGGGAGATGGGGCATTATGAAAATGAATGTCCTAAGCGTCAGGAGAACTTACCTCAGAAAAGGCCAAGGGATCAAGCCAAGCTTATGTTATCACTACTGCTGAGGTAGAAGCTCTGAAAGAGGTGGTGGCAGTTAATTTAATGGTTTCCTAAAGTTTAGAAAATGCATTATTTGATTCTGTATCATCGCATTGTTTCATATATTCCTAGTTTTCTAGGAAAATTAGATATTTTCAATTTGATTTAACAAGGGAGTTTTCAGTTAAAACTCTTAAGGGAAGAATCATTGCAACAATGTTTTGTGAATCAGTCCCCTTTAGAGCACATAAATGTTCTTTATCTGATGATCTTGTCATCATACCTATGATTGAGTTTGATATAATCCTCGGTATGGACTGGCTTTTAGTCTATGATGCAAAGATTTATTGTAAGAAGAAATAGGTTACGATTCTTGATGATAATGATAAGGAACGCCTTATCATTAGAGAGGAATTGTCACCACCTAATTCTTATTTAAATCCACCCCCAGTAGCTCAACTAAATTCAATTTTTGGGGAGGAAGAGAATGAAATAACTGTGGGTGAGGAAAGGAATGTTCAAATAGAGGATGTACCTGTTGTGAAAGAATTTGTAGATATATTTCCGAAAGATTTACCAGGACATCCTCCAAAAAGAGAAGTTGAGTTTTCCATTGATTTAATTCCTGGATCAAGGCCTATATCAAAGACCCCTTATAGAATGGCCACTGTAGAATTAGTTGAACTAAAGAAACAACTAGAGGAATTGAGTAATAAGGGATTTATTCTCCCTACTGTTTCTCCATGGGGATCCCCTGTTCTTTTTGTTAAAAAAACGGATCTATGAGGTTATGTATCGACTACAGGGAGATCAATGCTATAAAAATAAAGAACAAGTATCCCCTACCACGCATTGATGATTTATTTGACAAAATGCATAAAGCTCAATACTTTTCAAAGATTGACCTTCGAACTGGATACCATCAGTTGTCTGTGAAGAAGGAAGACATTCCGAAGACAGCATTTCGAACCAGGTACGGGCATTACAAGTTTACTGTAATTCCTTTTGGATTGACTAATGCACCCTCTCTATTCATGGATCTGATGAATAGAGTTTTCAAGGAGTATCTCGATGAATTTGTTGTGGTATTTATGGATGATATCTTGGTATACTCCAAAACCAATGAAGATCATGTAAATCACTTGCGCATTATCTTGAAGACTCTGAGAAGGCATGAATTATATGGGAAGTTTAGAAAGTGTGAATTCTGGCTTCAGGAGATTTCTTTTCTTCTCCATATTGTCTCTAAAGATCGAATCTCTATTGATCTTTCTACGACCAAGACAATCCAAGAACAGCTAGCACCTACGAGTATAACTGAGGTACGTAGTTTTATTGGTTTGGCAGGTTATTATCGACGTTTCATCCAGAATTTTTCCCTATTGGCTAACCCATTAATGAAGCTCACACGTAAAGGGGTTAAATATTTTTGGACAAAAGAGTGTGAAGAAAGATTCGAAGAACTGAAGAGCAGATTAGTCAATGTTCCTATATTGACTCTACCATCGGGGAATGATTGGTTCGTTATTTATAGTGATGCATCGAAGGAAGGAATTGGTTGTGTCCTTATGCAGAATGATAGAGTTATTCCCTATGCATCACGACAGTTGAAAATTCATGAACAAAACTATCCTACTCATGATCTCGAGTTAGCAGATGTGATCTTTTCATTGAAGATATGTAGGCACTACATCTATGGTGAAAAATGTGAGATTGATACTGATCACAAGAGTTTGAAGTATATTTTCTCACAAAAATAACTCAACCTGAGGCAAAGGAGATGACTTTAATTACTCAAGGATTATGATTGCACGATACACTACCACCCGGGGAAGAGAATGAAATGACTATGGGTGAGGAAAGGAATGTTCAAATAGAGGATGTACCTGTTGTGAAAGAATTTTAAGATGTATTTCTGGAAGATTTACCTGGACATCCTCCAGAACGAGAAGTTGAGTTTTCCATTGATTTAACTCCTGGATCAAGGCCTATATCAAAGACCCCTTATAGAATGTCCACTGTAGAATTAGTTGAACTAAAGAAACAACTAGAGGAATTGAGTAATAAGGGATTTATTTTCCCTAGTGTTTCTCCATGGGGAGCCCCTGTTCTTTTTGTTAAAAAGAAAAACGGATCTATGAGGTTATGTATCGACTACAGGGAGATCAATGCTATAACAATAAAGAACAAGTATCCCCTACAACACATTGATGATTTATTTGACCAACTGCATGGAGCAAAATACTTTTCAAAGATTGACCTTCGATCTGGATACCATCAGTTGTGTGTGAAGAAGGAATACATTCCGAAGACAACATTTTGAACCAGGTACGGGCATTACGAGTTTACTGTAATGCCTTTTGGATTGACTAATCCACCCTCTGTATTCATGGATCTGATGAATAGAATTTTCAAGGAGTATCATGATGAATTTGTGGTGGTATTTATTGATGATATCTTGGTATACTCCAAAACCTACGAAGATCATGAAAATCAGTTGCGCATTATCTTGAAGACTCTGAGAAGGTATGAATTATATGGGAAGTTTAGCAAGTGTGAATTCTGGCTTCAGGAGATTTCTTTTCTTGGACATATTGTCTCTAAAGATGGAATCTCTGTTGATCCTTCTAGGACTAAGGAAATCCAAGAATGGCCAGCACCTACGAGTATAACTGAGGTCATAGTTTTATTGGTTTGGAAGGTTATTATCGATGTTTCGTCCAGAATTTTGCCCGATTGGCTAACCCATTAACGAAGCTCACACGTAAAGGGGTTAAATTTGTTTGGACAAAAGAGTGTGAAGAATGTTTTGAAGAACTGAAGAGAAGATTAGTCAATGCTCCTATATTGATTCTACCATTAGGGAATTATGGGTTCGTTATTTATTGTGATGCATTGAAGAAAGGACTTGGTTGTGTCCTTATGCAGAATGATAGGGTTATAGCCTATGCATCACGACAGTTGAAAATTCATGAACAAAACTATCCTAACCATGATCTCGAGTTAGCAGGTGTGATCTTTTCTTTGAAGATATGGAGGCACTACCTCTATGGTGAAAAATGTGAGATTTATACTGATCACAAGAGTTTGAAGTATATTTTCTCACAAAAAGAACTCAACATAAGGAAAATGAGATGGCTTGAATTACTCAAGGATTATGATTGTACGATACACTACCACCTGGGGAAAGCAAACAAGGTGACAGATGCTTTGAGCAGAAAAGACCATGGAGTTTTGAACGTGATGAGGATTGAAAGGGATCCAATTTTAATGGATCTAGTAGAGATGAGCATGGGAATAACCATGGAAGGTGAAACATCAATGCTTTTTCAAATGGATTCCAAACCATATTTACTAGAAAGGATTAAGAGTTCTCATACCGATGATGAAGAATTTCAAAAGAAGATTAAAGCTGTGAATGATGGGAGACTGAGAGACTTTGTGTATGAAGATGGAATTTTGAAATTCGGGAAGAGACTTTGTGTTCCCGATATACCAGATCTAAAAAGGGAATTGCTGGATGATGCTCATAGTTCTAATTTTTCTATACACCCTGGGAGCACCAAAATGTATAGAGATTTGAAGGAACATTTTTTGTGGGACAATATGAAGATGGAGATTTCTGATTTTGTGTCAAGATGTATGGTTTGTCAACAAGTGAAAGCTGGAAGGCAACACCCAGGAGGAGTCATGCAACCTCTTCCCATACCTGAGTATAAATGGGACAATATAACGATGGACTTTGTCATGGGGCTACCAAAGACTCCTAGAAGGAATGATGCAATATGGGTTATTGTTGATCGTCTCACCAAGTCAGCACATTTTCTTACTATAAGAGAATATCTACCCCTGGAACGTCTAGCAAGACTATATATTAATAAAGTTGTGAGACATCATGGAGTACCCCTATCGATTGTTTCTGATCGTGATCCCCATTTTACTTCAATATTCTGGAAGAGTCTTCAGAAATCCCTGGATACTGAACTTCATTTGAGCACTGCCTACCACCCTCAGACAGATGGACAATCAGAACGGACTATTCAAACCTTTGAAGACATGTTGAGATCCTGCTCACTTGACTTTCAGGGTATGTGGGATCAGTATTTACCTATGATAGAATTTTCCTATAACAATAGCTTCCATTCGAGTATTCAGATGGCACCATATGAAGCGTTATATGGAAAGAGATGTCGCACACCAACGGGTTTTTATGACGTTGGTGAAAGAAAACTTGTAGGTCTAGAACCAGTGGAGGAAACGATGGAAAAGGTGAAGGTAATCCAAAATCACATCAAAGCAGCTCAAAGTAGGTAGAAGAGCTATGCTGATAATCGAAGGAAGGATTTGGAATTTCAAGTCAGCGATCATGTTTTCCTGAAGGTATCTCCATGGATGGGAGTCATACGTTTTGGTAAGAAAGGTAAATTGAGTCCCAGGTACATCGGAACTTTTGAAATTCTAGAACGAATTGGGGCTGTAGCTTACCGATTGGTAATGCCGCCAAGTCTCTCCAAAGTTCACGATGTGTTCCACGTATCTCTATTGAGGAAATACATGCTTGACCCAACACATGTACTCACCTATGAAGAATTAGAACTGGAACCCGATATGTCTTATTGTGAAGATCCCATCAGGATTCTTGATACGAGAGAACAAGTACTGAGATACCGGATGACACGTCTGGTAAAAGTTTTGTGGAGAAAACATAAGATGGAAGAGGCAACGTGGGAACCCGAGGAACTTATGATGAAGAACTACCCGAGTCTTTTCATGTGATAAGTATTCTAGAAATTTAGAGGACGAAATTATTTGAAGGAGGGGAGAATGTAACACCCCAAGCTTCTACGGTACGCTTCTCTTTGAATAATGTGATAGCGTGTGTTGTACGCAACACCGAATTCTAACACACCATAACCAATCAAACTAGCCGTTCTGAATAGTAATACCTACTTTTGGAAATTATATATATTTTATATTTTAAAATGGACTTCATTTTTGGATTCAGAATATCGAATTTAGCCTAAGGTGAAATTTTGGTACTTTTCGGATAACTTTAATATTTTGATGAATAGTGAAAATTACTAAATTTTAATTAAAAACAATTTTTTTAATAAAAATAATTCACAGTAATAAATTATGAATTTGAGTGTTTTTAAAGTATATTTAGAATATATTTTTACCATTTAATACAATTTTGGTCATTGGACATAATTTTACAATTAAACCGGACATAAACAAGTGGCAATCTTTTGATAGTTATTATCTCTTAAAAACACGCTTTTTGTTTTAACAACGGAAATTAATTTTAAATTAATTTCTGCCACTTTTGTGTTTTGAATTTGGAAAAATGGATTCCATATTTGGAATCAGTATGTTCAAATTGTGTAAATAGGTATCTTTTATTTTTAGACATTTTGAATAATTATTTCGGTAGATATTTTATTTACCATGGTTAAGGGTAAATCCGGTAAATAAGGGTTAAAAAATAATATTATAATAATACTAAATTATCCTAAAACGTGTTCTAGCCTTATTGGTTCATACATGTTCGACCATAGGAATATTTGGGACGATTTTGGGACCCCATGGAGCCACTTGTAGGTGATAGGGACACTTAATTTTAATTAAGTTAAAATAAGTACAAAAATGACATAAGCATATATCTTTTAGAAAAACAATTTTTACATAGGGTTATATATGTTGGATTTTTGACTACAAAATTCATTAGAAAGCTAAAAATATTTCATATATAATTATATTTTATTTATAATTTTTAGACTGTAAATAATTTAATTTATTTTTGACACAATTATGATGTAGTAATTACCATAATAGTGACAAATTAAAATAATTGATATTATAAATACCCAAATAATTATAATTCGAGACTTTTAATGAATTGAATTAATTTTCTAGGATAATATGACCTATTAGGATTGATTTAATATACTTTTTTCGAAGTAATAATGCTGTTATGAGTTTCACAAAAATCAACTATTGAATAGTGTCAAAATTGACATAAAAGAGTTTTTTGAAACAAATATTATATTATTAATTGATATTAAATTTCTAAAAATAGAAGGTTCGACCAAGAGACTTATATCATGATATTTATATCATTAATGGACCACTTGGGGGTCTCATGGATGTATATAGTAATTTTATTAACCATATAATATAAAAATACAAAGAGACATTGTAAAAGTGAAAGTAATTAACTTAGAGTTAATACTTAAAGATAAGGTTAATATAAGTACCCAAACCTGTCTAAATTCTATTGGTTGAGTGTTATTCGACCCATCCCCACCTTAACATTAAAATAATCCACTTTGTAGCCATTAAAAACGGAATATGAATTTATTATAAATTAATATTTCTAGCTTTTCTAAAGGTGCCCCTCACCCCTCTTATAAAAGGAAACTCCTCCTTCGCATTTCATCAAACCTTCAAAGCCTTTTGGTTCGGCCAAACTCTGCCCAAATACTCTCCCAACTTCCCTCAATAATAATAGAGGCCTTAGTTTGATCATAAAGCCAACCTAAGGATCCCTTTTGATCAAATCAAAAGGATGAACCCGAATAAGAGGTAATGTTTTCACCACCCCTTTTCAAGTTCCTTTCTTCTTTCACTTCTTCATTCATTGTTATTAACATTATAAAATAATAAATCCAGTATCTTATATATACTGTGATTTTATTATAAATATGGTATAACCATATTCAGTATTCTATCCACCCTTTGAATAACATGTCACCATACGTGCGTACGTACCGCTTACCGTCTCCACGTCGTGGTGTAATTGTTATTCAATATATTATTATTTGGATGGGTATAATAATGATGTGTAACTCATGTAAATAATAAATATAACATGTTAATTATTCTTTATATATGATATACCATCCATTTATATATTACATTAATATCAAAAGAATGATATTGTCGCTCGTGCGTACGTACGGACTACCGTCTCCACGAACGCGATGAGATTCATTCTCCATCATATCTATTCAAGTATAATTATAATTTTATGATTTAAAAATGATGGTTATGGACTTGATATCATTCTAGATATGAATAATATAAAACCTATCCATTACAAACATGGCTTACGTAACAAAACATATAAAATAAAACGAGTAAGTTAACACCCGAAACAACGATAATACTAAGATATTATTAACAAATCAATGTTAAAAGATCATATATGATATCATATTAATGTATATGATTCTTGTATAATTTAATAACAATTATTTCAACATTATACAGGAGTTTAACCTACCCCATCCAAGGAAAAGTAGAAGGTAAGGGTTATTTCTCAATCTCTTCATTATCCGAGGATGTTTATACGTAATTATCTACTGGGATTTCTTTGTCATCCACATCCATGTTTCTTCTAAATGTATTTCAAAAAGATTTTAATATTTAAAATAATATGGGTTAAAGTCATTTATACCCTTGTTTGACTTTTTATAAGAGGTTTATAAAGGAATCTTTCCGTCATTTTCCAAACAAGGTGTTTTTAACCTTTTTGACAGAATTAAGGTAAGAATGTTTTTTTAACTTATACGGCGGGTGCGGTTATTTTCCGCCGTTATAAAATCGTCGAAGCTTCCCTTACAAGATTATAATAATATTTTCAAATAAAATGTTGTATTTTATAAATATATGACTCTTAAATGATTTCAAAAATATAAAGAGATATTTCTCTAAAAAGAGTTTTGATTTCATCTATGTCAACATCCTTTGATGGATTTTACACTTATTTGTAGTTGATTTATTATGATACAAAACTTCTATATTGTATTGAAGGTTTTGTGATGTGTTTGACTGTGTATGTTCTATTTTTATACCATTCATAGTTTATGGTGAAAGTATTGACATTTCATATGCTAGTTTTAATACGAATATTTATGTTATGTTTAATCCTTTTCATATGGGAATGCATTGGACTTAATATGTGACGGGTGGAGCCCGCTATAGCTCCTCGATGCATCAGTAGGTCTCATGAGAAAAACTAGTGTCTTGGAACAAGGCCTTGAAAAAATGATATGTGTAGTCTTGGCACAAGGCCTTGGCTATGTGGTTATGATAGTCTGGCATTATGCATTCCGTCATTATGAAAGTGGTTATTGATATTGCATGTGATTATTCGATTAGTATAATATCCATGTGAATAAGTAAATGGCATTATTTCATTTTATTTTTTCCATACTATTTTGAAGTTCAAGTTTAAAATGATTTTGTTTTAGTTATACACTACCTTAAATGTTTATTCTTATTTATGAAAGTTTCCGCTATATTGTTATCCTTACTGGGCATTTGAGCTCACCCCTTTTCTATGTTTTATTTTTCCCAGGATGTGAAGAAGTAATTTGTGAATGACCTCCAGGGATAGTATGTTGGGATATGAGTGTGGGATATGGAGACTATGTTGTTGTTGTAGTTTTTCACTTTATGATGTAATGTAAAACTTTATGAATATATCTAGTATTTCCAAGGCTACTAAACCAATCGGTCTTTCAAGATTTGATCCTTCTTGTGATCATGCCAATGATACGAAGTAATGCACCGACTTTGGGTAACTGGGGTCCGGGCGTTACAAACATTCCAAGTAAACACCACATATAAAATGGTTTGTGGTTAATGAAATAATCATATTAATTAAATAAGATTAAGGATATAAAATAAAAATATAATTTCCCATGAAATTTAATGAAAAATAATTTATTGTTTTATGAGAAATTTAATAATCACAATATAATGTGAGATTTCATATTATCTTTTACCACTTAGTGATTTTCAAGTCAAATCCCCTTTGATGAAATAATTACAATTAGGACTAAAAATAACAAGAAGTATGAATCAAAATATTACACTTCAAAACGATAGTATATACATGACATAAAATTGAATTGGTGAATAGTAACAAATAATTCTTAAGGGAATGTATATAAAGATGAAATCAATTACCTAACAATTTCCCTAAGTCAAATGTGCTTTAACCTCATGAATAATGGTTTTAATAATGTTAATAACTTATTCAAAAACAATTTTAATATTTATTTTATCAAATATTAACTTTTAATAATGTATCATCACCCATTAGTTAATAATCCTTTGTTATTTTCATCTTTTTTTTAGTTTCTGTGTTTTTTTGTGCAAATTTTTTAATTAAAGAATTGGTTCGTGTACATATTTTATAGTTTAAACAAATCAATAATAATAATAATGGTATAATTATCATATTCATGCATCAATATTACTTTTAAAACCAATCATTAATTACATTTATGAAAAATTAAGTGTGTTAAGATCATGGAGAGGGAAGTTTGTACATACGTATGATTAATGTTTTCCATTTTTCAATGATCATTATGAAAAGGAATGAAGTCATATTTTTCCTTTTTAGAATGATATTAATATAATTAAATCCATATTATATAATTATATATTTCATCCATGTTATATGGTGATAAAAATAGTGTCATGTTGCTTTTTGTAGGTGGTTGTCCACATGTATATGAACGATGTTATAATATTTTACTAAGTGAAAAGGTATGAAAAAATGATATATTATTTTTAAAATATGATAAATATTTCATTAATATCATAAAAATTAATTTATATCACATGTATTCATTAATATTATTCCTTATCACCTTCCATGAAAATATTTAGTGATATATGAATCCCATCAATTTGGCGGGCAGTAGTCCGACGTACACACGAGCAACATTACGTTATCTTTAATGGAATTAATGGTAATAATATATAAATATATATATGAGATTATGATTTTAGAGGTCTTAATTTGTTATAAATATCATATATATCATATATATCTCATATAAACTACAAATCTATCATTATTCTAAACCTCGAAATAGGGTAACGGAAAAATGGATGACATTAGTTTATAAGGAGGTTGTCCACTATACACACGAAAAATGATTTAATAAACCATTTAATAGAATTGTGTATTTTTGTAGCTCTTAACCATAACATAAGAAAATAAAATTATATTTAATAATATTATGTTATTATATAATCCTTTTTTAATAAAAATGAATGGGGTGGAGAATGAAATAAAATGATGAAACTTGTGGAAGAACATTACCACCTCTTTGAGTATCCACCCTTGGATTGCTATAAACCCTTACTAGGATAGAATTATTCAAAATAAATGTATTATATAATGATTATATATAATTTGTTGAGTAATTTGGGCATATACTGGCTGAATAGAAGTTGATTTAAGGTTCGAGGAAGACGGAAGAGGGGTGGCCTATTATAAGGGGGTGAGTGTCACACTTGTACTTTTTGCAAAGAGTGACTTCCACCCATGTTGTTTTCTGTATTTGGGACTCAATAATTGTATGTCATTGATAATATAGTGGTTAAAATCTAAAATGGTAACAAAATGTGTGTTTTATGAGTTTGGGTCATTTTTCCACCTTATATTCTCTGTTTAACCACTAATTAAATGTGTTTTCTCCATAATCATATTAATAAATTTTAATTGATTTCAATAATAAATTTTTTAAAATAATAAGTTTGACTTATTAAAATGTATAAATTATTATGATTCTAAAAATGTAATCCTTTTTTTAAAATAAAATTTCCACAAATGAAAAAAAAATTAAAATTATTCTCATAGACGTAATGAGAGGGTAGATTTTTAAAGTGGAAATGTCTAAAAGTTTACAAAGTTATTATATAAAATTCAATATGAAAATGATTCTAATGAAATACATCGTATTAATTTATTTAAAATTAAAATATTTTTTATTTATAACCAATTAAAAATTTAATTAATCATTATAAATTATTATAATGAAAAAGCAGTTTTCAATTAAAATTCAGTGTTTTTCATTATTCATCAAAAAATAAAAATTCATAGAAAAATCTCTATAATTCACCCAAATATAATTTTGGTATACCTATTTAAAAAATTATTTTTATTTTTTTATGTAAATTTTATAAAATTGGAAAATTTTAATTTCAAATTATATGTTCCAAGAACGATTAAACCGTATTTTATAAAAATATTATTTCTAAGAAAATATTTAATTTTATTTTAAAGGATTGTCATTTTATTTATAAAAAATATAAAACTAATAAACATGTGTAAACTATATATTTTCATGATTTATTCAATCTTATTCATTCTTTCCATT
This sequence comes from Viscum album, assembly GCA_963277665.1. Lineage (NCBI taxonomy): Eukaryota > Viridiplantae > Streptophyta > Magnoliopsida > Santalales > Viscaceae > Viscum > Viscum album. The sequence goes on along the minus strand of OY728165.1, from coordinate 59,733,357 downwards.
CCAACAGGTAGGTAATGACTATTAAATAATATTATTAATAGTATATTAAAGTTTGGTTAAACTTGGTCTTATAGGTTACACAATCTTTTAAATAAAATATTTATTTAATGTAATGAAAGATAAAGTATATTTTCCCTGTAATGAAGTCTAAAAATAGTTTTCTATCTTAAAAAAACTATTTAATAAAATGTTTTTCTTGTATATTTTTGTGGTGTTATATTCTCTCCACCATAAATAAATTCAATCCTCACAATTTAAATTTGATCTCAGTAATCAATTGTTTTAAATTTTAAAATAACATTACTAAAAACCCACATCATAATAAATAAAGGTAAAAATAATCTTAATAATAGAAAATTGGAAGTACAATGTTTATATTGAATAATGACATAACTAGGTTCTGGGATGGAGAATATAGGTGGGATATAAAAACATTGACATAGAAGATAAAACTAGCACCCAAATACAGATGGAGAGTGATTGAAGTCACTGATCATGAGTAAGTGAATGATAAATGGAAATATAAATGGCTAAAAACCAAAATTTATTTATGATTTGAATTTTCTTAGGATACATTAGTATTTAACTAATAAGATAACGTTTTAGTTTCAATATCATTTTCCTAAATTGGATGAACTTTTAGGATATGGTGTACTTACTTGATTTCATTCCATTTAACAATCATAATCTCATCTATTGGTTATTACTTTATCATTTTATAATTCTTCACATTCATCATAAACGATTTTTTTATTCCTAAATCACTAAAATTCACTTTTAATGGATCTTAAATTCCATAATCTAATGATAAGTCATTCCTATGATCTCTTGTTATTATTATGATAAAAAAAGTTATCCAATATGAATAAATATTCATATGGTTATTTAATTAAATATTATCTTAAACCTCATCCAAAAGATAAAATTAAACTATTTCATAAATGGGTAAACGTTTGATCCTTCCAATATGTTATGGTCCAAAATATTAGAAATAAGGTCACTAAATTTCTAAAAAAATTGTATCCTTATTTTTGTCAGTAGTATCCAATTTATGTTATCCATATCAATTATCTATTTATCCAAACATCATTATCTTAAAATAAGAAATATATTAAGGGTTATCTTTTCCCTAACCATGTGATTTTAAAAAAAAATTAACTTTCTGGTGAATCACTTTTCTTTGTACCATTCCAGATATTCTCTCAAATCCATAATGAAATAAAAATGAAGTAAAATACTCATATATTACACAACCATTATGATCATAATAAGATCAATAAAATGATTTTACAATATATTTTATATATCCAAATTCATAATCACATTACTAATTCCCCTTTGTATTTTTCAATAGTATATTTTTAGCCTAGATCCCTTAGCTTCCTCAAAGGTATATTCCCTTGAATCTTAGAGGACATGTTTGTATAGTTCCTCATATCATTACATTTGAAACACTTAATTTTATTCTTTTTATTTTAACCCTTTTAAATTTTTTCCATTATGACTCTTTTATCCACACTTATAACAAAATCTCATTCCCTTCAAAAATTTCAACGGTGGACCTTTCCATAATTTTCACATGTGGTAAAATCCATCTTTTCCTTTTACCCTTTATCTGTTATTTCCCTTAACATAATCTTCTTCTATTTCTCCCCTTTTAATCCATAATACATGTATAAATATTTCACTATCTTTGTATAACATAAAACTTTTTAATCATATAAAAAAATTTAGAGACTTATTCCCTTCGTATATTTTCCTTAAGATCTTCAAATAAATGGTCAACATTGTATTCTATATTCCATATGTAATCTGTAACATGCATGGATAAACTTGGTAAATGTATCTTTATACTCCAAAACACTTTATTCATCCTTTTTCTTTTAACAAAGGAACTTTTTATTTATGTAATTTTTTTGTTCATGATAGAAATATTTTTGAAAGAATGTATCTTTAAAATCATTCATTATATGGGTTCTATTTCCACCTCATCCCCTGTATTCTGAATCAACATCCACTATTTATTAGAATCACCATTAAGACATTACACTACAATTGTAACCTATTCCTTCTCACCACATCTAAATTCCATAAATATCTTCTATATGTAATTAATCTATTTCCCAACTACCATTGGATCAGTAGTCCCACTAAATTTTAGGTGCCTTAGTCACGTAAAGTGACCTGTCATTGGAGAATATCACATCTAGAACATGTTTCTCCATCAGGTAATGTTAATGTTTCATAACCTAATTAATCTTACCAAATATATCAATAACTTTCTCAGTTCCAACACCAGCTATATTGATTTACTCAGTAGGGAAATCACTACATTGACTATGAGTATTGAATACATAATCCCTTCAAGTTTCCATTTATAAAAAATGCCATATAATGGATTAGATCATAAGATTTTGAATTTTAAATTTTAATGTATATTTCTAAGTATGGTGTAACACATATTATATGTGAAAAAGATTTCATTGTTAATATCAGAATACCAAACTTTTTATCTTTTGGAATATTATTATTTTTAAATCCATCAGAGTAGTTTGTATAGAAAATGTGAATAATCCTCAGAATATCCCCCAAGTGTGTCAAAGTAATTTTATATTATTGCCCATTTTTTGGTACCATGTAACAATTGATTATATAATTACATGCCTTTCTTAGAGTTAATATCCATTGGTACCTTTAGTCCAGTACCACGTCCACTTGTAGTATCCAGGCAAGAATGTATTGCTCAAAAAAACCATATAATCTTAAAATTACTAGAACATTGAGATATTATTTTATAATTATACTCAGATTCTATCATAGGTCGTATTACCTAATATATTTTTTCTTAAATCTAGTTTCCAAGGATTCTATTAAACGTGATCTGATACCAACTCTAACGACCCCAACCCTAGTAGCCCAAAGCTAGTGTATTACAGTATTACATTATAATAGATGCCATTGGATGAATTCCAGAGGATCGATCAATTTAGTAGTTTTGGCGTACTAGATATTTATATGATTACCATTTCACATATGTATATAATAAATAAAACATAGTAAATAACATAGAAAAATTCTCATCATTCTTGAAATCTCATTCAAATGACTCATATTCATAACCCGGGGAAAGGAAAAATATAAGGGTAAGAAAAATTATTCAGTAAGTGTTAGGTATAGAAGAATATATCATTAATTAATAATCATAGTCAAAATATAAATTTATATAATTGAATTTACATTCCACATCAATATATAGATATGGCCAAATATATATTTAAATGTAAATAACTGAAACACAAGACATTTAATCAACAAACTATGAATTAAATGAATCCATAGATTATTTCATAGAAAAAATATCATGTATAAAATTAGTAAATAAATTAATATTGAATAAAGTTCTTAAATATTTTATTTCATGTTTCATAGGCACATGGAACTATTACCCTCAAGACCTATCATCAAATGGTTTAAAATTTACTAAGCAAAACCCATATGATTTGGCCAACTAGTTAGTGTCAAGAAATTCCAAATTTCTCATGGGTACTACATTAATCATTCCCCAACCCATGTCATTACCTTTTCAAATTATTCCTGACATATATAATTATAGATTTAATTCATAAAAAATGTGCCTTATAGAATATTTTTATAGAGTAAAGGAAACATATTTTTCAATATTTCACTAATTAATAAATATCTTTCAAATTAAAAAATATTTTTCAAAAATTGTATATGGTTTAGGCAATAATAATATACAGTAAATAATATTATATATATTCAATATAAATATAATTCTCAATAAAACATTATTATAATAAAGTGATTGTTTAAAGATATATTTAATAATAATAAAAGAATGTGAGATAGAATAAAAACTTTTACCACTTGGTGATTTTCAAGACTAATATCCTTGGATGAAATAATTAAAATTTTAAATTAAGACACCATGATGTATGAATCTAGATATTACATTTCAAAGGGGAAGTATATACACCACACAAAATAGATTTTGTGCATAATAACAAATAAATCTCAATGGAATGTAATTTGAGATGAAATCCATTACCTCATTATTTCCCTTGGTTATATATTCTTTAAACTCTTGTATAATGGTTTTAAGAATGTTATAAACTTATTCCATAACCATATTAGTATTTATGGTATCATATATGATCATTTTATAACATCTCATAGACCATTTGTTAATAGACTCTCATTATTTCCAACTTTTAAGGTTTTAATTTCCTTGTTTTCTTCTAGGTGTTTTTCATTAAAGATCTGGTTCTTGCACATAATATAGAGTTTAATCATATCCATAATAATATTCATGAAATATTTATCATATTTATCTAACAATTATTCTTTTATGACTAATCATCAATGATGGTTATGAAAAATGAATCTGCTACGAACATTGAGATGGTAGGATGTACACACACATGAGTAATGTCTTTCATCATTCAATGATCATTATAGAAAGGAGGTAAGTAATATTCTAACTTTAAATAGTCATAATAATACATTTAATACCATATTATATTCTTATATATCTCATCCAAGTGGTAGGGTAATGAAAAGAGAGTCCCGTGGCTTTTTGAAAGAGGTAGTCCACAAGTACCCAAAAGACATTATCTTCATTTATTGAGTGAAATTGTTAGAAAATAAAATAATTTATTTCATTTAAAGAATGATAAATATTTCATGAATATCAAAATTATTTCATGTATATCACATATAATCATTTACCTTATTTCTTATCACCTTCCATGTAAAGAGTTAGTGAAAGATGAGTCGCATCATTTCACAAGGTGGTAGTTCGTCATACACATTAGTGACATTATTGTATCTCATATTCAATAGAAGGTAACAATATATATGATATAATGATTCTAGCGGTATTAATATGTTATAAATAGCATATAAATATCCTATATAAATTATAAATATATAATTATGTTCATCATTTTAAGTAAGTAATAGAAAAATAAATGACATCTCACTACTAGAAATTATTGTATTTGTGAGAGGGTAATTGTGATGAGAACTTGTTGCCAATAAAAGCTTGTGATGGATTCCTATCACAAATAACATGTTGTAGAAAATGGCATCGCAAATACTTTCATCATGTTTTATAAAAATTTTATTCTGAATGTCCCATCACAAATTACTTCAAAAAAATCAAAAATATCAATGTAAAGAAAATTGAATAAAACAATATTAATAATGATAATAAAATTCTATTAAAAAATAATTATAATAATATAAATAATATTAATATTAATAATGTTAATATAAAACATTTTAATGATTTAAATAATTTATAAAATATAATAATAAAAGATATATTTACTATAATAAAAATAAATGTTAATATTAATAAAATATTAATAAAATATTGAGAAAATTATTAAATTAATATTAATAAATTAATAAAATTATAAAAAATTATAAAATTATAAAAACCACAATTTTCCGAAACATATAAAAATAATAATAATAATTACAAAACTAAAATAAAAAATAATAACTTTAAATGCATATTAAATAAATAATAAGAATAATAAATTGTAAAATAGTAAAAATTAAATGAATAATAAAATCATAAAAATGCAATATATGAAAAAATATAAAAAAACACAGTATTAAAAAATTTAAATATATAATATTACAAAAAAAATCAAAAGTTTTATCACAAAAAGTTAACACATCACTAGGGGAGGCGTATCTAGAGGAGGTGGAGATGATGGAGGACGTGGTAGAGAGAAATCCATCCCTAAACTATTATTCAAACGTTGGATGTACTTCATCGTCTGCTCATGCTTCTATTGCTGCCATAAACACATAACCTCATGTTGTTGAGTTTGTTGCAATTGTTGGCGGAGATCTTCTTAGTGTATATGTATACTCTCTATATACACATCATGAGCTCATAGATACTCTTGAAATTGTGTAGTATATGATGATGGCTCTCCATGATCTCCTCACGAGTTGCACACCGACAACACAATGGTACCAAAATAACTCCCATGCATCAATCAAGAGTTGAGACCAACGCCTTTGTCTTTCTCAAAGGCATATCGGGATGCCTGCATCCATGTTGCCTCCTCAAATCTGGATGTGCTGGTCTGATCATTAGTCTCGATTTGAATCTCAGTCTGTGTATGAGAAGTCATGACCTCATATGATTCATTCAATAGGAATTTATAATTATAATAGTTATTATAGTTAAAATTATTTTTTTAGTTAATTTTAAAACTCAAAAAGATATTATACAGACCATAATATTATACTAGAAATCACATCTAATATCTATAGTGAGAGGATCATTTTACCTCCTTTTATAAATGACGAACACTATAATATTGGGCTTCTTGGATACTAATATGAATATAAAAAAACATTTTACATTTTAAGATATATAAATTAATCAAAAAAGGTTCTTTCTATATGTTCTCTATGTGTAATAAATATACAACTACTAGCTTGATCTGTCACCTCCTGTCTCCCTCGTTTTTTTGACCTACTAATGATGTTCATTAAAAACAAACACCTATCCAGTGCGAACATAATCCATCCTAAACATGAGATTAAATGTAATCAGTTTGGTGGGGACATAAATACGGATCAAAATATTGGTCTCACACTATCCACATTGATGTCCTCCTCAAATTATGTATAAAAAGATAGCAACATTGACGCATACAGCCCCCTCGTGCCTACCATATAGAGTCACACATGGTCTCATCGATGAGATACCATAAAAATAGTAAAAAATTAATAATATCAAGTTATTTATTAAATAACTTTTATCTATTTACATATCTTCCAATGATCAATCAATAATTTTTAAACATCTATGAGAATCTGATCCCATGTAACCCATGGTCTAGAAAAATAATTTCCCAATATATCACTCCCCAGTCCAACATCAATATTCATAAATCTGTGAAAAAAAAACAAAAAATAAAAAAATATTTATTATATAAATAAATTAATTATAATTAATGAAAACTATCTAAAATAAACTAATGAACATACCTCTTCATGCTTTTATAGAAGTCATGAGGTTGACGTTGCCTGGGGATGGGGTCAGGAATCATCAAACTCGCAAGACCACGACCCCTCTAGGTCGTTGCTTCACTTCTAACAGTCTGAGGGTCCGATGATTCAACATCTTACTCATCACCAGGTAGATCCACACCGTCCAACTAATTAAAAAGATCTGAGTCCATATGAAATATGAAATTCATTTTCTTAGTAAATAGTTGAAAATAATTATTACATATAGATAAATATTATATATGATTATAAATATCATTTAATTATGTCAATATTCATCCACATCCTCATCTTTGTATATAATAGTGTCAATGTATTCAGATTTATCCTTAGTATCATCAATTTCTAGATTATTTTCAGTTTCATCATCTATTACCATTTCAAATTCATTTGTTATTTCAATATCATCATCATCACCTTCGACCCTTAATGGTGTGGTATCATAATCTATATTTATCTATCTTCATGTAAATGATGTAATTGGCATACTATCTTTCAAATTTTCAATTTCATTCACATCAACAGAAAAAAAATTCACTTTGAGTAAACTGATTTTCCCAAGATTTAATTTTTATTATGCTCCTCCAATCTCTTAACTCTCTTAAATTAGCACTGTAATTGGCTTAATAAATTTTATGCGCCTAATGAACAATTAAAAATAGTTCATTTACTCTATAATGGATTTTATATTTAATATCCTTGATTCCCTAACTCTGATTAACACACAAGCCTCTCTCGGTATCCAAGCACTATAATTTAAACATCTTTATGACATTCTATCCTAGAAAACACGGTTGTAATATCTTTTCTAGCATACCGTAAAAGTCAACTTTAATTTCTCTATGATGAGATCCTCTCAAGAAAACATAATTTTTATTTTTTTTGATTCCCAATATGTATGTGTATGAAATAGAATACCATTAACCACATTTCTTTTATAATATTTAACCATTTTGGATGGTGGATTACTCAATACATGTAGGTTCCAGGTGCAGTGGATGTGCATGGGTGGGTTGAACCAACATTACTTTTTTCTGTTAAAAATGATCAATATAAAATCTGTCATGGGGATAAAATTCTGGATCTTTAGAATTGAACGATGAACAAAAGAAAATAGGAGAGTCCCAGAACCATGGATAGGATCCTCATATTTTGGTTATAATTAATTTAATTAAAATAAATCCATTACTTTGATGTAATTTTCTCTTTTTTGATGTTTCCGGTTACGATCCAATGTGATATGTCACTGCATCGTAGAACCTAAGTGTAGGAATCCCCTAGAGGTGATCCACACATGTTTCATGTATCTCTAAAAATTGATGAAGGGATATCTGGGTGGTAGCATGGAAGATCCTCCACTTGCGATGTCCACCTTTGATCCCCTTGAGAGCTGCTTCCAAAGAGCACCCCTTGATCTGGTGGAGGGGGGCCTCTATCATAACATGAGAGTGTTCTTAGTGGAAAACAAATTCTCTCTTGTCTTGAGAGATTTTTTAGATCCTTTGTGCACAATCCAATAGAATTGATAGGTTAATGAGAAAAATTTAATTGGGATTTTAATACATAGAATAATAAAATTAATTAATTACCTGAAAGTATTTCTTCATTTCATTTAAATCGCACTAACACACTATGTATAATAATAATTATAGTTGACGTTTATTATCACTTAACATGGACCCAACGAATTACACCTAATATTATTTAATTAAATAACTAATATTATTTCTCACAAATCCCTATAAAAACTATATGGTGTGTATATTAATATAAATGGCTTGTACTTTTGTTTTAATATTTTCATTATTTGCTCCACCATATTTATTATACCTTTAATAATAAATATTTATTTCTCAAATAATTATCACTTCATTACTTGATAATAAATATATTACATCACCCACAATATATTCACTTGAATAACTAGTGTCGAAATAAATGTGATCATGAATCCTTGAATAATTATTAAACAACAATCTATAATAATATTTATTCAACTTGTTAAATTAATATTAAACTATGATACTTGGATACGATTAGTGTGTGACCCTCTAGGCCTCATTACTAGTGGAATTTGGAGGATCCATCCCAAAGCCCAAGGTTGGTGTCTAGTAATATGCTAAGGCAGCCATATGGAAAAAATTTAACACCACAATGACTTGTCCCCTCATACGAATGCTTACAGTGTAATGTAATCCCTTTGTCTTGATATCTCATATCAAGAGGGATGCATGCTTGTTCCAGCAACCCATATACTTGATTATTATTTCTTTGACATCCCAGAAATGAACTTGCCCAATCCTCCCCATGAAAATGGATTTATCAAGTTATATTAATTCCATAAAAGGGAGTGAGATATCTACTTCCATTATGGAACAGATGGGAAAAATCCTTTCTATCGTTATATATTAGTGCAGTATTACTTGTGACGCACCCAACATATCCTACCTCACTGCAAAAAGTGTGTCATCATAGTTTTCTTCAATACATATATGTGTGTGAGTTGTGATACCCATTAATAATGATCATAATGTCTAAGGACCAATACCCACATTCACAGAAAGGAACATCCAATGACACTATGAAATGCGGATTTCCTACTGGCGGGTCTCGTCGTCATAATATCCTCCTAGATATTACCAAGGGCACACACCATGAGAAGGTTCTTCAATGTTTTATGAGTCCTCACCCCTAATGTCATGTATTATTTGTTTCCCTCAAATAAAAACATCTGGCCCTAGAACATATAGTCCATAATAGTGTTATGGCACTTACATGTTCGCTTCATAATAGGGATTCATTTTGACCCTTCAGTGCAACAGATATCCTTTGGACTTTATCACATACATTGTCATGTCGAAGAACAATAAAGATGTGATAACATATTTATTAATGAATAAAGTGAAATTTTGTTAGTTCCATGCCACCAACTCCAACAGACTCTCACTTGGAATAGAGAAAACTTTTAACCACCATAAACCCTCTAGATATCACGTGATATTCATGCTTATACTGAGATATGAATTTAGTCATTATGTCTGAAACATTATCTTATATGGAAACTCTTCTCACTATAACTTCACACCTTTGATAGAAATCCCTCAAGAGGTGATACTTCCGGAGAATGTTATTTGTCTGTTGTTGTGACCTTTGTTATTTTTCTAGATCCACTGCTATAGTATTATCACAATACAATGTGATAGGATATTTACAGCTAGGAAGCACATCAAGCTCTTGGAGAATGTTCTGAATCGAGACAGATTCCTTGGCTGCATAAAATGCTGATATATATTCGGACTACACTGTAGAATTAGAGAAAACTCGTTTCATTGAACTCTTCCAGCTCACAGCTCCTCTTTTGAAAAAAAACATATCCTGATTGTGACTTCTGATCATTTTCATCTATCTTAAAACATACATCAGAATTCCCTCTGATGATAATCTCCTTATCTCCTCTATGCACCAGGAACATATCCTTTATTGTTCTCAGATACATAAGGATAGTCTTAATAGTAGTCCAATGTTGTTATCTTAGATCTGCTTGATATTTGCCTTCCATGCTCAGTGCATAGTCAACATCAAGCCAGGTTTATAACATAGAATACATGATGGATCCTTTAGAATAATAATATGATATCTTACTCATCCTATCTTTCTCGTGTTGTGTTTAAGGACACATTTTCATCGAAATAGGTAGGCCATGTGACACTAAAACCAATCCCCTTTCTGATTATTACATAGTAAATCTCCTTAGTATTTGGTAAATTTATGTACCCAGACTTAGTCCAAGAAGACTCTTGGATTTATCAAGAATTATATTCACCCCTGGAATTTAGGCTGCTTCACCTATGTCATTCATGGAGAAACACTTGTTCAACCAGTCCTTAATTGACTGCATGAATGGTACATCATTTCTAATAAGTAATATTTCATCAACATATAATACTAGGATAAAAACTGCATTCCCATTAAACCACTTATAAACACATGGATCTCACTCATTCTTAATGAAACCAAATTCCTTTATAGATTCATAAAATCGAATGGTCCATGACCTAAATGATTTATTAAATCCATAAATGGATTTTAGCAACATTCAACCCCATTTGGATTCACCTGGTTTCACAAACCCTTCTAGTTATATCATATACACATCCTCTTGATGTTTACTGTTAATTAAGGTTTTCTTGAAATCCATTTTACATATCTCATAGTCATGGTAAGATGCTATAGAAATTTTGATGCCTATGGATATAAAAATGGAAACTGGAAATAAGGTTTTATCATAGTTAATTCCTTGATTATGTGTGAGTCTTTTATCCACTAGCCTTACTTTATAGGTTCTGACATGACCTTCCTTGTCTAGTTTTCTCTTGAATACCCATTTCCATCCAATAGGCTTTACATCAATTTCCTCATCAAATAGAACCCAGAGAAGAATATGATACATGGAATCCATCATAGAATTCATATCTTCTATCCATCTTGCAGTTTCTGAGCTCTCTACTTATTCCATATAGGATAGAGGTTCATCATTGTCCAACATTAATGATTCACCATCCTCAGTGAAGAGGAAACAAAATCTCTATGGTTACCTTACTTCTATTGAGCTCCTACATAGTACTTGTGTTTCTATAACCTATTCCACAATGACATGTGGAACTTGTTATTGTACCAACTCAAGTGTATATTTAGCATTAAATTCGTCGAATTCAATCTTTCTCCCACAATCCTTTTTGAGTATGTACTCCCTCTCAATAAATACAGCTTGTCTGGTGATAGTCACTTTCTTGTCTAAATGGTTATATAGGTGATAACCTCTCATTTCCTTGGGATACCCAATAAAGATAAACCTTGTGCCCCGGGGTGCTAGTTTGTTTCATGATAAGGTATTAACAAACTCCTTGCATCCCTATACATGTGTGTGTGACAAAATTGATTTCGTTGCATTCCATAACATGGATGGAATTCCATTTTTCGCCTAAGTTGGTTCTCGGTTTAATGTGTATACTGAAGTTTGTCATGCACATCCCGAAAAGGATAATGGAAGATCTTCATGACTCATCATCAAACTCAATATGTCCAACAAGGTTTGGTTCTTTCTTTCACTAACACCTTTCTACTATTGTGTATAATGAGGGATGAGTTGAGATAAAATCTTAGACTCCTATAAAAGGTCGATGAACTCTTGGTTCAGATGTTCTCTACCTCAATCATATCAATTCTTTTTTATCTTCTTACTAAGATGATTCTCTACTTCATTCATGAATTTATTAAATTTCTTCAACGACTCAGACTTAAACCTCATTATGTTTCTATAGTCATATCTACAAATATAATCAATAAATGTAATGAATTAAGAATATCTTCCACTAGCATCGAATGTGAATAGTCCACACACATCCGTGTGCACCAATCCTATAAGCTCTATGACCCTTTCACCCTATCCAGAGAAAGGAAATTTGGTTATTTTACCTTGTAAACAAGTATAACATCTACCATGTGGTTTTATCATAGAAGAGTCTAAATAACAATCTTGGTAGAGCATTATCAAGTGCTTATTTTTTTCTTGACCAAGATTTTGATTCCATAATTGGTTTTTGTATGAGTCATGTGAGTTTTTTTCGTTATCAATCTCCAAAACTTGGTTTTCATAATTTAATACATTCAACCCATTATTTAATTGTCACATACCATAACATACATTGTTGGTATAAAAGAAACAACCCTTATTTCATAGCTGAAAATAAATCCATCCATATCCGAACATGATACATAAATTATGTTTTTGGTAACACTAGGCACATAATAACAGTTATGTAAATCCCAAAGCATCATAGTTGGAAATGAGAGATGGTAATCACCAATGGATAACACAACCAGTCTCACGCCATTTACAGCTCAAACATTTACCTATCCTCTGAAAAAAAATTAAATCTACTTGGTTCTTGCATTTGAATACATATTTCGGACCCACGAGCTTTATCTAATACCCAGTTTGTATAAATGGAAAGAATACACCTGATAACGAATGCAATTTTAGCATCCCCATACTTCTGGGTGCAGTTCCTCTTCCAGTGGTCTGGCTTGCCACATGAAAAACACACTACCTCGCATTCGTTTCACTACCTCTGGACCTTCCCCTTCTACGAGGGATGGTTCTTGGGGGCTTTACACTGTTTATAAATTCTTTTACACTTTTCTCTTTCCTTACTTTTCTTATTCACTATAAGGACTATGGCTTTTTCACGCCCCATGTCCTTTCCTACCTGGAGAATTAATGTCATAAGTTTCTATAGACGCTTCTCAATATTTCTCATGTTGTCGTTAATAGTAAATCTAGTTAATGTCTTGGGATGTTATGATAGGATGAGATACATACGCAACACATCTGAGAACATAATCCCCAATATGTCCAGGCATTCTTTGTAGCTAATAAGCTTGACTATTTGATTCCTAGTTGTCACAGACTCTCTAAGAATATTTTTGAACAAATTATTTGAGATCTCATATCTCTCTTGTCTCACCTTCTCTTTATTGAGGTCCTTAAGGTTAGATATCATGCTATATGCATCCATGTTTTCATGTTTCTTCAAGATCTCATTACACATAATTTATAGAATGACAAATTGGATATATGTGGAATCATCCATATTCTTCATATAGAGAGATTGTTCTGCATCATTGAACTTTTTTCCAGGTACAAATAGAAAATTCTCCTCGAGCACATACAATTTCTTCTCGTGGTGAAAGATGACACGTAAATGCATCTGCTACTCCTAGAAATTGGTGTCGATGAATGGTTTTCCTTCATGAGTATGGTTCCCAATTATATGTTTGAATAAAATTTTATTTTTTTCTATAAATAAAGATGATAAATTATTTAGTACTTTATCATGATAAAACTGAGACCAATAAATTAATTAATACTTATTAGTCTCCCTTTATTTTATCAAAATCTAATATCCCTCACCATTGACTTCAGAATATTCTTTTACAAAAATATTCTAGTGACAAGGATCCATATTTCCCTTTGCATTACCCCAACTATGGTTGTCCAAGAAACATGAAGGTTTTTGGGTAGGCATTCCAAATTCCCACTGCATTAACTCACAGTTCCATGATCTGCTGAGTGGACTCCCTAATCCCAGAATCCTTTTATTTTTGATTTCCTCAAACATTACCTCTTATTCACATCGTGTCCTACTATGTCAATCAACCCATGGTGTGAGACAAGTCATGTAAACCCATAACCTTAAATTATAATTCCCTAATAATTGAAACAACTCTAACTAGGGTTGGTTATGCACTTTGAACTATGGTTTTTTTCTAAACAGGATTATGTAAGGCCATACCGACTTAATATTTCTTTGAGGTATTTCAACCTTTTAAGAAATTAGCATATTATTATCTTTGATTACATGCTTGTTAATTCTAATTGTGATATATATAAGTTATTAACCATGTATAAGATAATATTTATGCATAAACAGCACTTTTTAGCTCTATCTTGCATTATTTTTTAGTTTATTAATTGTGTAATCACGACAACACACCCATAATAAATAAACCAAGAAACTGATAGAAATAAGATAAATGGTATGATCACAAGCTTGTTCTATTGGTTATTTTATCTAGCAGTTGATAAACTAACCCATGACTATGGGGAGAAACACCTTAAACCTTTTGGGTTCATGTTTACAACATTCCACCTATCCACCATTGTATCTTCTTAGGTTGGTTTCACCTTGTCTCTTAACATGAACATCCTCTACTAGTGTGGGAGATTCATCCATTACATATACTTTTATCTCACACACATGTTAGGGGTAAAATGGGTTTTACATAAAAGAATCCTCAGGAACACAGTCCCAACATATTAATAATGAGAAGGCTCGTATGCCCATAAATTTAATTTAAATAAATAAAAAAATAGAAACAATCCACATAAAAAGGTCTTGGTCTAGCTCATGATCATCCATACATGCAATGATATTTATGTTTAAATTAATTAACTTTATTTAATCAATCCTTTTATCATAAATAATTTTTTGAATTAACTTGAGATTATCATCCATCGTAATTTAATACAAATAAATGCATTTAAAATTATCTTTTTTTGTAACTTGTACCTTGGAGGAAACCTGGTGAATTCATATTCATAGTAACCCAATGAGTAGAAATTAACATTAGACAAATGTTAAATTAAACACATATATAAACAAATACTGTCATGTGTTGTGCCTCATCTTTATACCCACAACATGGTATATGTCTCAAGGGTTTGTATAATATAGAAATAAATTTTAATAAATATACGTAATTTGGATTACTAAAGGGAATTTAGTTCCAACTACATGGCCTGTCTAGTGTGATACATGTCGTATAGTGTCCATGTTAAATGATCTCCAGCCGAGAAAGCCATGTATGGGGTACACGGTCTAACCCTAATCCAATGAGACTACACACTATCTCATGTGGTCCACATGGTGTGTAATCTGGAAACCATGTACCAGTTGTTCCAAGTCAACATGTAGAGTCATTTAAGACTTAAATAAACTCCAACACATGACATGGTTTGGCAGACCAGTCCCAATTCATTGAACCTTGACAGTATGGAGTGTATTTCTAGATACACTCCATGTGTTTTAGTTTTGTATGGAAAGGAACATTTGTATCCTCTAGATGAAATCCTATATTTTATTTAAATAAAAATTAAAAGAATTTTTTTTTTCTATAAGCTGAAAGAGAAATAAAACAGGAGTAAAAATTCTCAAGATTCATATTTTGAAAATGATTAACTTGAATTGAAACAACTAAATTATTAAATGTGTAAATTATCTTTGAAAAAACTAAAAAATTATAATCAACAATATTATCGCAATGATACCACTTGTAGGTTCTAGGCATAATAGAAGCTCATGGGTGGGTTGACCCAACATTAATTTTTTTCTATTAACAAAGATCAATTAGAGATATTTCATGATGATAAAACATCGGATCTTCAGAATAGAAGGAAAAAAGAAAGAATGGAAAGGAGTCCCAGAACTGTATGGAGGATTATCATATGTTGGTTATAATTAATTTAATTAAAAATCCTTAATTACCTTTATGGAATTATCTCTTCTTTGATGTTACATATCACGATCCAATGTAATCTATAGTTACGTCATAGAATCCATGTGTTGGATTTCTCTAGCAGTTATCCACACATTCTCCATTTATCTTTGGATTTCGTCAAAGGGATCTCCAGGTGCTCGCATGGAAGTGTCTCATCTTGCAATGTCTACCTTAGATCACCTTGAGAGCCACTACCATAGCGCTCTCCTTGATCCGGTGGAGGAGGAACTCTCTCATAACATGAGACAATTCTAGGTGAAAAAAGAATTATCTCTTGCATTTAGAGATATTTTAGATCTGTTGTGCACAACCCCGTAGAATGGTTCGGATAATAAGAATAATGTAATTGGGATTTTATTATGTATAATAATAACTTTAATTAATTAACCAAATATATTTACTCATTTCATTTAATTCTTAGTAATACCTCATGTCTAATAATAAAAGTTGATTATCACTATTAGTTGATATTTTCCCATAAAATTACAACTAATATTATATAATTAATTAAATAATATTATTTATCACAAATCCCATGAAAAACGACATATTGTGTATATTAATAAACTTTGCGTGTACTTTTGTTTTTCTATTTTCCTTATTTCCTCCACCACATTTTATAGAACTTGAATATTGACTATTTGTTTCTCAAATAAATATCACATCATTACTCACTAACAAATATATTATTTAAGCCATAATATATTCTCTCGAATAACTATTGTTTAAATAAATGAAATCAAGCATCCTTGAATAATTATTAAACCAAAATAAGAAATAATATTTATTCAACTTGTTAAATGAATATTTAACTGAGTTAGTTGGACACACATAGTGTGTGACCCTCTAGGCCTCTCTCCCAATGGAATTAGGCAAAGCCAACCTAAAGTCCACAATTCGGGTCTAGAAACAAGCCAAGGCACCAATAAATAAAAACTTTAATGTTGCAATTAAATTTCGCCTCCTATAAGTGTTTACCGTGTAATGTAATACTTCTGTCTCGATATCTCAAATCAAGAGTTTTTAATGCTAGCTCCATCAACCCTTGTGCTCAATTATTCTTTCATTGACTTCCTAAAATTGAACTTTCCCATTCATCGTCATGGCTACGGATTTATAAGGCTATGTCAATTCCCTCCAAAGGCCTAAGATATCTACTTCTATAACAGAATGGAGGGGACAACTCATTTCCTGAATGATATATTAATGTAGTATTACTCATGATGCGCCCAACATATCCTAACACACTGTGAACAGTATTTCATCATAGTTTCTGTCAATACGTCAAAGCGAGTGAGTTTTAATAACCATTAATAGTAATCATAATATCTAAGGACCAATACACATGTTTGCAGATAGGAACATCCGATGACACTATGAAATGCGGATTTCCTACGTGTAGGTCTCATTATTATAATATCATCACTAATATTACCTAGGGTTCACACCATGAGAAGGTGCCGCAATGTTTTATTAGTCCTCACCCCTAATGGCTTGTATTATTTGTGTCCCTCAAATAACATCATCCATTCATATGACATATATTCAAGAATAGTGTTATGGAACATCCAGATTATCATCATAGTAGGATCTACAATGAACCTTTAGTGAAACAGTTGTCCTTAGGACATTATCACAAGCATTGTTATGCATAATAACAAACAAGATGTGATATGGTATTTATTAATTAATAAAATACAAATTATTTAGTTCTAGGCCACCAACTCCAACAATACACCCAATTGATTATCAGTTTTATCAGCAAGTTGAAATACTATAAAATTGTAAAAAAATTATCAATATAATAGGTAATAATTTAATTTTATATGTCAAACCATTAATAATTTATGCTATAATTTATAGAAATTAGTGTGAAAAATTATTTTTTCGACGTTCTTCAAAATAAGCCACTGTAATTTGTGAAAACTATTTATTGATGTGATTATCATGTAACCTAAAAATAAAATAATATTAATTTATGATAACAAATATTATAGAATATGTGATAGAATAACTAATAGTAATATTTTTTCATTTATTCACAATTGAGCAGAACATATGTATAATCTTGGTGATGTTCATCATCTAAAAGACTTCATAACTAAACTTAAACAAAGAAAAGTTATATATGATTAAAAATTGATAATTGATTGGTTATTTCATCATCAACATTTCCCTCATTACAGACCATGTTGTTATGTTTTTATTGATAATAAGATTAAAAATAATGGTAGGAGAAAAAAGAAATTTTCTCTTACAAATAAGATTCTGCAACAGATCATTCAACTGATACATTGTTACATAATTTTTAAAAAAAATTATGTATCTATATCTCAAATGGTAACATCCATAAAAACAATACCAGAAATCCTAATTTTTTTCATGCAACAAATGTAATATCAAATGTTCTATTGATTCAAAGAAAACCGGTATGAAGACTTTTTCTAGTTTACATAAAATTAAAAAAACAACTTCTTGTAGTCTGTTTAGTTCATCATAGTTTGTGGTCACTTCAAAAAAAATTCAAAATAAATTTTGAAATTTTTATTAGTGCATCCCAAGTCATAGTATTGAAAAAACCGCTTAATCTAATCAGAATAATTCTTTCCATTATGACACAAAAAATTAGGACTTTGTAATCCTGTAATATGACCATTTCGGACACATCTACCCACATTTGTATCATAAAGATCTAGAAGTCTCAAATCTGTTATACACCAACATAATAATAATCTATTTTATTTAGAAAGTGTATAAGATGATTTTTTATTCGTTAAGTTCTATGATATGATATTTTCAAATAGTTTAAGTTTTGGTCACCTATAAATTTGGGAAATATCTAATCATGCCTTTACATTATCTATGGCCATACCTGGTGTCTCTAAAATTGTATAAAATTTATTATCAAAATAGGTCTTCTCAATATGCAAGGCATCTAACAGATGATGGAACATAAAATTAGACTAATATGAAAGATCCCAAAAAATACTATGTTTTATACAATTGTGTTCTTTCCCAAAGACATCAATTTTATGTTGGTTTATAGTAGGTCCAAATGTAAATGGATGTTTGGAGAAGAAAAATGATTTCAACTCCATAAATGAGATCATTGTTAGAGGTATACCTCTTTCAATTTTTTCCTTTTTTGAAATGATATTGTTTCCTCCAAAAAAATGATCGATTGGAAGTAATATATCATCATAATCAAAATAACATGTTTTTATTCCATTAAAAAACATAAACACTTTTTTCCATCTCATAAGATACATATATGATTTTGAACCATGTGTACTCCAACCAGATAACATGTCGTATGTTGGGAAGTAAATAATTATTCACATCAATGCAGTTGTCTATTGGAAATTTTGATTCACATGCAACCACATAATATATACTGACACCATTACATCACAATGAATTTAACTCCTCAATCAATTGTTCAAAATAAACATAAATATTATTTTTAGATGTCCTAAAATTAATAAGGTCAATAAGATATATGGAACTTTCATCAACATCCAGTGAGGTAAATGTTTTAGAGTTATAAAGGGAAGCCAAAATTAATATTGACTACTGTAAGTACCAAATGAACAGAAACCATCAATAGAAAGACCCAACTGTAGGTTTTGGGATTCTAAAAAAATAGAAGGATGTACATAGAAAAAATGTTTATATGAATCACCATCAGAGGTATGTTGTAATCTATTACCAATTTAAATATTATTTTTGTTCCATAACATCGGTTTCATTATTTTATGAGACCTAAATAAATGATTCAATCTATGTGTAAGTAGGAAATACATCAACAATTTTACAGGAATTAATCCAAACATCCCTAGTTGATCCTCCTTATACCATGATTTTCTACATGTAGGAAAACTATCCAACGACACATTTTCAACATAATATAAGATGTAATCATTTGAACATACATGAATCATCTAATAACCCAAACCCAGATTAATAACTAGCCTCTTGAACTCTTAGAAATTTGTAGGCAACACATTTCATTTAGGTAATGATGTTTTAACCAAATAGAATATCTGATAAAAACATTTATTTGACATTCCATTATCTAATTTAATTGCCATAAATTTTACAATAACTTCAAATTTTCTTATCTTGAAACCATGATATTTGGAATCTTCAGCGTACCTAAAAAGCTTATAAAATTGAGGTTGTTTCAACTCATAATTTAAATCAACATCATCCTAAATATCAGTTTACAAAAAAGACGTCCTACCCACATCATGTACGATATTTTGAAACCATGATAGATATGGAATAAAATTATTAGTATCTTCTCTGGATCTACATTCTCCATGTTGATACCAAAAAATAATAACTGTTTTAAAATAAAAACATAATCGATGACCCCCAACATTTTCAAATGTGTAAAACATCTTTTGAACACAATTTTTTCACGGACATTTAATTTCCCCTTCTGAAAAAAACATTATTTTTGAAGATGAAAATTATGAGAAAGTTTCAACACCCTCAATATATAAACGATTTATACCAAATATATTTGGATTTATATGCTAATGTATCCAAGCGTGATCACCTAATAATTACTATTGTCCACTTCCTTCTTATATATTGACCTAATAATATAAAATAAGTATTTTTTATGAATAATTTTATTTAGGGAAAAATGAGCTCAAAAAGAAAAAAAAATTCTAATTATTCCTAAGTATTCCAATTTATCGCTATTTACTTCTTTTTATTTCGATTTAACATTATTTAACCCTTATTATTTCCATTTGTTACAATTTACCACTATTTAATCCTATTTAGCATTATTTACCACTTTGTATTCCTATTTACCACTATTTATTAATAGTTATTACTAATTGTTAAAAATTATTACTAATTAATCTTATTTATTACTATTTATTACTATTTACAGCTATATATTCTTATTTAGTGCTCTTTGATGATTTTTATTCATATTTATTGCTATGTATTACAAATTATTACTAATTATTACTAATTTCTAGTATTTATTACTATTTATTACAATTTATTACTATTTATTACTATTTATTACTATTGATTACTATTTACTACTAATTATTACTATTTATTAAAATATATTCGAATTTATTACTATTTGTTACTATTTATTACAATTTATAATAATAAATACTAATTATTACTAATTATTAATTATTACTGATTTTTTCTAATTAATACTAATTATTACTAATTGTTGCTAATTTTTTTGTAATTGTTACTAATTATTACTAATTCGTGCTAACTCTTACTAATTCTTACTAATTATTACTATTTATTAATATTTATTACTATATACTTCTATTTCATACTTTTTATTCTTATTTATTACTATTTATTATTATTTGTTCCTATTTATTTCTATTTATTACTATTTATTACTATTTATTATCTTTTATTAATATTCCGTACCAATTATTACTAATTACAAATAATTTTTCCTAAATATTGCTAATTATGAGTAGTTATTATTAATTATTCCTAATTATTTCTATTTATTCCTAATTATTACTAATTATTACTAATTAATCCAATGTTTTACAAATTATTACTATTTATTAATAATTATTAATAATTATTAATAATTATTACTAATTATTACTAATTAATACAAATTCTTGCTAATTATTCCAAATTATTACTAATTATTCCTATTTATTTATATTTATTACTAATTATTCCAAATTATTTCTAATTATTATTATTTATTACTATTTAATATTATTTTTTACTATTCATTGCTATTTATTACAATTTATTAATATTTATTACTATTTATTGTTATTTATTACTATTTAATATATTTTTACAACTTATTGCTCTTTATTACTATTGATTGTTATTTATTACTAATTATTACTATTTATTGCTATATATTACCATTTATTACAATTCATAACAAATTTATTACTATTTATTACTATTTATTACTGTTTATTACTATTTAATACTATTTATTACTGTATATAAATATTTATTAATATTTGTTATTATTTATTACTATTTATTACAATTTATTACTATTTATTACTAGTTATTATTAATTATTACTAATTGTAACTATTTATTACTATTTATTTCTAATTATTGCTTTTTATTACTATTTATTACTATTTCTTAGTATTTATTACTATTTATTACTATTTATTACTAATTATTATTAATTATCACTATTTATCACTATTATTACTATTTATTATTGTTTAATACTATTTGAGAGTATTTGTTACTATTTTTTAATATTTATTATGATTTATTACTATTTATTACTACTTGTTACTATTTATTACTATTAATTTCTATTTATTAGAATTTATTACTAATAAATATTGGTCATTGCTATTTATTTCTAATTAGACCAATTTATTACTAAATGTTACTATGTTTCCATATTTGTTCATTTTTATTAATAATTATTCTTATTTATTCATATCTATTACTAATTATTCCCATTTGTTACAAATTATTTCTATTTATTAAAAATTATTCCTATTGATTACAAATTATTCCTATTGATTAGAATTTATTGTTAATTATTCCTATTTGTTACACATTATTCCTTTTGATTTAAAATTATTCCTAATTATTATAAATACTCCAACTTATTCCTATTTATTCCTATTTATTCATATTTATTCCTATTTATTCCTACTTATTTTTATTTATAAATATTTATTCCAAATTAATCTTAATTATTCTTAATTATTACAAATTATTCCAAATTATTTCTAATTATGTCTATTTATTCCTATTTGTTACTAATTATTCCAATTCGTTTCTGTTTTTGACTAATTACAGTTAATTGTTAGAATTTTTTAGTACTTATTACTAATGAAAGAACATATTTGTAAAAATAAATAATGCAAAATAAAATTATATAATTCATATTTTATTTAATTTTCACTCATTAATAAAATTTATAACTAATATAAATTTTAATTTCTATAAAAATAAAAGCAATTGATAAATACCTTAAGATAGTGCCTTTTGTATGATGGAGGGCTTGGAAATCGCTCAGAAGTGAAATTTTAAACTTTGGAAAATATTCAACGAGAAGTTTGAGAGTTGAGAGAAGGTTGGGGAGAGGACTTGAAAGAGGTGTGAAATGAAGAAACCAGATGAGATATATATAGGTTAGATTATTTGCGATGAGTGTACCTGCAACGGGATTCCCGCTGTAAATACTAATCCCCGTGTTAATTAGGGGTGGTGGTTAAAAAGGTTTTTGTGGAAGAACCATTCTAAACACTGAAAACCACCCAAGTGTATTTGTGACAGGTCCTATTATAAATAATAAAAACCACCGAAGGGTATTTGGGATGGGTCTCATCGCCAATAATAAAACCCACAAAAGGGTATTGTGACGTGTGTAAGTACCCAATGCAAATACCGTTCCCGCATTTCTGTGCGCATTACGGGTCAAATAATTTGCAACAGGGTACCACTCCCCATCGCAAATAATTAGTTATGGGTGACGAGACCCTTCCCCAACGCAAAAAACATGTCACAAATGACAGGTTTTTTCGTATTGTCCATTCGTGAGGCAGTAGTCTGTCATACACACAAACGATGATTTCATAGCCCATTTTATGGATGTATTTGTAGTTTTATTTAGTACCATTAGCATAAAATAATATTAGTAAATTGAACATTCTAAATTTTTCATATAATCTTGGTTTAATAAAAATTATTGGAGGTGGAGAAGGAAATAAAGTGAAGACACATGTTAAATAACAATACCTTTCCTTCGGGTATCATCCTTTTGTTTGATCTAAACCATTGTTGGATAGATGGATGCCAAAAATAAATATTTGAGGATCATGAGATATTATTATGGGAGTAATTTTGGTAGATAATTTTTAACCAATGTGGTTTTATGGTTTGAATAAGAGGAAAGGGGGGTGGCCTTTTATAAGTGGGATGAGTGGTACACTTGTAATTTTTTGAAAGAGTGGATTCCACCCACGTTTCATTCCAGTCACCAGGAAACAATAATGTTCAATAATTGATCATATATGGTATAAGGTTATAATATAGCCATAAGTGTCACGACTCATCCCCCGGGGCCCGTGTCATGACTTACCCAAACCTGCCTTCCATTGGCCAGGGGCTGGAGAATAGCACCAAAGGCGAATTCCATAAACTGGGAAGGAATTGCCTTTATTACTGTAAACACACACAACAGAGCACACAGATGAATACAAAACACAAAATAAAATAGTATAACAAGATAGTGCTGAAAAGTAAAGGGGCCCGGAAATACAGGCCCTACTGTAAGTACAATTACAACTAAAAGGGACAAAACAACTGAAAGGTGAAAAACAGCTCCTGGATCATCCACCATGGTTCCTACCTGAAGGGTAGGTACAGATAGCCTCCTCAGCACTCTACATCTATCAGTCTCCTCCATATACCAACACATCGTATAGTCCACCTAAGGGTATCATCCAGTCCAGGTACTCTCAGCCTCAGTCAGCGATGTCCGTCATCTGCAACCAACATAATGAGGTGCGGGCATAGCCTGTGCAGGGGTGAGTATAACGATACTCAGTAGGGACCCCAAGACCCTCACGGTCTCACTAAATCCAACAAGGATAAACAACAAAGTATGAAAACAAAAAATAACCCCACTTCGGTATATGCCCATACATATACCTTTGTTATCAAGTTATCCATCTCAATCATGAGGAAAACACAAAAGTTACTGACTCAGCACAAATAGGATTTTTATTCACATTATCAAAACCTCGGCTGTGGGAGAACTCCTACTCTATTGAGTACAGTAGGCCTGTTATGTCACACAGAGGTGCTTCCCACTAACCTTGGACTACTTAGGTACTCCTCATATCAAGTATCGTGGGTCTACCACGTCACACAGAGGCGCTCCCCACCATGGGTTGGTCGTGTCACATAGAGGTGACCCCCCTCGTAGCCTGATGAGGTACTCCTCCTATCGAGAATCGTGGGTCTACCGTGTCACACGGAGGTGCTCCCCACCGTGGGTCTTCCACGACCCCAAGGCGCTCCCCACTAGTCTAGTCGAATCCCTCTGAGTCGAATTGGTCAGCAGTCGTCATGTCTCAGCCAGCTACTAGGTCTCCGCACTATGCTCGCTCATCTCTAAGAGGATCATCTCTATGAGCTATAGGTAGATTCTCCAACTTTCAAGAAGTCCCACGTAGAATTATCTCAGAGGTCCGCCTCATTATAGGGGTCTCAACGCATCAGACGGTGGGTCAATCAGGCACCTGGTCTGTGTTATTAGCCTTTTAGTCCCATTGGCCTAGTTGGATTCGTGCACAATCCTACCTGACCGTATCTCAACATTACCCCGAACTCTAGTGAGGTATACTCAATGGGATCGTCGCACTCAAATAATACCAGCGTTGTTGATGGTTCGTCAAACGGTTGTCCGGTGCTAAAGATATGGCCAAAGAATGTAAAGGGCCAGCCATGGGCCCATGTCCCTTCTGACCCGGTCGGAGCTATTGGTTCTACCCCGACCCATTGGGCAGGCGTGCCTGTTAGGTTTGGCCCGACACACTGGGCCCAGCCCAGTGGGCCGCATGGGTAGTTCAGTTCAGGCTCGGGGCTGATTCGACCGGGAGCGTCGTGAGGGCGCGGCTCTGCCCGGAGGGCGCGGCTAGGCCGATTCGACTAGGGAACCGAGAGGGGAGGGCCGCGAGCTGGCACGGGAGGCTGGCACGGCCAGGGATCCAGTTCGGTCGGGTAGTGACGGGCAGGCTGGCAGGCAGTCGAGAGGTAGTGGGGCAGGCCGGCAGGCGGCCGGGCCGGGCGGCAGGTGGCCAGGCAGGGCGCCAAGTGGGCTAGCAAATGGCCGATCAGGGTGCCAGCTGGGGGACCGGGAAAGGCTTCAGGCGGGCCAGTGGGTAGCAGGGCAGGGCGCGACCATGCGGGGTGACAGCATGGAGCCAAGAGGTGGGCGGTAGTGGCGGTGTGGCTGGGGTGGCTCGGTCGGAGGGCCATGGCTCGGCCCAGAGCACCGGAGTGCCACGGGGGTAGCATGTTTTGTGAAGGTCATGTGTAGCATGGCCTTTGGCATCGCCGCCTTCATTGTTCTGTTGCCTCATCACCATTCCGAATATCATCACAAACACGAACGGTGGAGGTTTTGGGCCATGTTATTTTTTCCCACACCCTCCGCGTTTAGGGTAGTATTAATTAGCTCATAAAGAAGTAAGAAGATGAAAAAAAAGACTCACTAAAAAACAATTCCTTTCCAACCGTTGAAGAAAATTAAAGGAAATAATCAACATGTAAAAATCCCCTTCCTTTAATCACCATTCGTCATTCGTTAACGGAGTTGTAGAAAGTAGATGAAGAAGATCGTTCTTTGTCACGCCCGTTACATGCTTCCAATCCTGAGTTGCGTTGGTTCATTGAAGATTGTGCAGAGGGTATTTAGGTTGAAGACATCTCACATCGGTAGAAGCACTGAATAATAATTTAAAGAAGTTTGGTGTTCTTCATTCCTCTTTGGGAGAGTTCTTCCCACTTCTCCCTAGATTCCACAATGTTTCCAAAGAAAATAATAATAGGTAGGTTTATCTATTATTCCGTTGGAACAGAATTCCAAATGGTGAAATAAATTAATTGGCTCAATCTAATTAATGTGGATTATTGGACCTAGTTAATTCAGGGAGTTGGAAAAATTTAATTAAAGGGAAGGTGGCACCATAAAAGGAGGGAGGGTGTGTCGAAACTCTCCCTCATTAATGAGGGGAGTTGATAGGTTTTCCGCTCCCTCCATTAATAGGGGGTTTAGTCCCATGTGGTCCCCACATCATAACCTCTCGCAGGAGGTTAGGTTCTGGTGGTACCCACCACCATAACCTCTCATGGGAGGTTAAGGTGTGTTGGTCCCACCTCCAACTTCCATGACAAGATTTTAACAGACAAACACCCACATGGTGGCTCAAATAAAAATAAATTGAAGCTCACTTTATTTATTATTTTCCACAAAAACTAAATTTTATTCTCGACCCACTGTCGTCGAAGAGAAAGTCTCCATAAGTGAATATTGGTATTACGAGTTCAAAGGTGTCCTCATATTTCAATTCCAAGCACCGGTTCAAAAGTTATAAAAACCCCCACATACGTTTACTGAACGTGCCCAAACAAAACATCACAAATTAATTCCAGGCACACCAGGCCTCAAAATCTTGTGCCATCAACTTTCACGGACTCGTAAAATTCCCATGTATTTAAGAGAAAACATACCATGGAATTTCCATGTCTTTACATTCTCCACACCTCTGAACATTACGTCCCAATAAGCTATAACTCAAACTATGGGAACAATTGGGGGTACAAATCACTCATCTAAGCCTCCCGCTCCCATGTGATCATCTAGAGGTTCTCGTGCTGCCATCGAATTCACATTAGAAGTATCGATTATCCACATAGGACCCGCTCCTGTTGATCCCCAATCTCCACTAGAAACTCGGTGACATTCTCCCCATCATTGAAGTCCATCTCTTCATGGTCGATGTTGTTAGAAGGTTTGTGCACATATCTCCTTAGCTGAGATACGTGGAAGACATCATCCACCTGGTGCAACAGAGGTGGAAGAGCTAGGCAGTATGCCGCATTGCCTACTCTGCTGAGGACTTGGGAACATCTGATGAAAGTTGGATATAACTTTCCACCTTAGCCAAATATTTTTAAAACACGTTGGGGTGAGACCCATAGAAAGACGCGGTCACCATCCATGATCTCTAGAGTTCTCTCTCTTCTATCAGCATACGAATTCCATCTACTATGTGCGGTCTTCATCCACTCCTGGATGATCTGAACTATTTCCTGTGTATCTCGTACCATCTCTGGTCCCACTTGTGCTGACTCCCCATGGTCATTCAAGAACAGGGGTGATCTGCAATGTCTCCCGTATAATGCCTCAAAAGGGTTCATCCCAATGGTGGAGTGATAGTTGTTGTTGTATGAAAACTCCACCAAAGGTAAGTGATCCTCCCAACTGCGACTAAAGTGGAGGATACATGAATGGAGCATGTCCTCAAGGGTCTAAATGGTCCTCTCAGTTTGACCATCTGTCTGAGGATGGAAGGCGGTTCTCAGAGGAAGCTGCATCTTGAAAGCCTCCTGCAAACCCTTCTATTTTAGGGAAGTAAACTCTAAGTCATGATTAGAGATAATAGAAGAAGGTAATCCATGTAGCCTCACAATATCTAGCACACAGAGGCGTCCCAAGTCCTCTACTGAACCCTATTCTCTGATTGGTAGAATGTGGGCCGACTTGGTGAGTCGATCAACGATCCCCCAAATCGTGTCATGACCCCTGGATGTATGTGGAAGTCCTATCACGAAGTCCATGGATATCACATCCCACATCTACTCTAGGACCTCTGAAGGTTGAACCAAGCCTGATGGTACCTGGTGCTCTGCCTTAACTTGCTAACAAGTGAGGGATCGAGAGAAAAACTATGCCACTGCCTTCTTCAAACATGGCCACCAGTGCTATCATTGAAGGTCTGGGTACATCTTCACCAATTATGGATGTACCTCTACAGTGTATGTGTGGAAATCTCTCAACACATCTTCCTGATGTGACACTGGTAACATTGTATGTCCTCTGAAAAGGATGACGTGCTCGCCTCCTTCATAAAATCCATCATGTCCTTACCCTATGGATATCTGAGCACATCATGTCTCACAGTTAGCATCACCACACTGTGGCTCCCTGACTCGCTGAAGAGTGGGGCAGTGACTGTAAGAGACTATAGAAAGGCTTATCCATCTATATCCACAAAGGATATCTAAAAAGTAGCATGTTTCACTATCGCCTCGCCTAGCAGTTGTATACTAGATCTCCTACTGAGTGCATATACTACAACATTCCCCTTTCCATGAGTATGTGGTATCTCGAAGTCATATTCCTAGAGGAACTGAAGCCATCACTGCTATATCTGGTTCACGTCCTTTTGAGAGAAGATATACCTGAGACACTTGTGATTAGAGTATATTGTAAAACATTTTCCCATCAGATAGTGTCGCCACATCTTCAATGTGAAAACCACTATTGCTAACTCCAGTTCATGGGAATCATAGTTCAGATAGTTCTTTCTTTGCTACCGAGAACCATACGCGATCACTACTCACTCCTATATCAGGACACATCCGAGTCTGGTCCCTGATGTGTCGCGGTATACAACATACCCTACGCCTTCATCTAGAAGCCTATAGATGGGGGGCACTAGTCATCCTCTACCTCATCTCCTGAAAAATATTCTAGCATCTCTCTGACCACAAAAAGGGTTTCCCCTTCTTTTTCAAGGCTGATAGTGTTGCCACAACTCAGGATAAGTATGGAACGAACCTCTGGTAGTAACCATCCAATCCCAGGAAACCTCTTACCTCTATCACACTCCTGGGTGGCTCCCAAAAAAGTACCACCGCAAACATCACTGGATCCACTGCAACTCCAGCCTCCAAGATGACATTTTCCAAGAATTGGACACAAAGACTCAAGCTTCCATAAACCTTCTTTTCTAACAGAATCAGGGGTTCCTAGGGAGTAACACTAGGCTTGATGAATCTCTTCTCCTACAAGTCCTAAAGCTATAACCGCAGCTCGAGAAGCTCCATGGGATCCATCCGATACACTGGTGTAGATATCAATGTCATCCCGGGGTACATTTCAATGTAGAAGTCCATCTCTTTGTAAGGAGGTAGTCCTGGAACATCATCGGGGAAAACATTTGTGTTCTGGTCCACCACTATAGGATAGCTCGGAATCTCCAAATCCACTGCTTTGAGGGTATGGAAGGCCAACTGATGAGTGATTGGCTACAACCTCCTCCGAGTAAGTCCGTATAGTGCTAAAAATGCTCCCTTATCACCAGTGAAGGTGAAATTGGTCCCATCCGTGTTGACACACTACACTTTGTGCCTAATATAGACGATCTGAGCATGGACTGTAGATAACCATTCCATACCCAAGATGACGTTGTCAGGCCTCGACGCTGCTATGAGGAGATCCCAGCTGAAGCTCTTGCCTCCTATAGTAAGCTCACACTACAAGCATGAGTGCATGATCATCGAGTCTACTTCTGTAGGATTCTCTAACTGTAAGGATCGAGCCAACGGCTCCATCGGAATCTACGAGCTCCAAATGAGGGTAGTGGTAATGAAAGACTGACTAGCTCCTTTGTCTATAAGAACTATAGCTAATTTGGGGTAGACACTTATCGTACCTCAAATCATCTCTGGAGTGTTGTGATTTTAGGCCTCAGCTGCCTGGAGCTGATCTCTCCCCTGTCCACCTGCTCACTTTGGTCGGGGTGGACCTCCTGGTGGTGGTGGCGGTAACACCTTGAAATGTCATCCACTACCAGCTGCATGGCCCGATCTTCTGCCACCTCCACCTGCTCCTTAAGGACTGCCTCGATCGAATCTTTGTCTCTGCCTGGGCGGTCCTTCGACAGTCTTCTGATCATCCAAATGGCGGGTCGGACCATCACGATCCATGTGACCCTACCCGCCACATGAGTAACACAGCCCACACCTAGAAGGTCGTTCTCCACTCTGGGTGCCCCGCACAACGGAATCTGAGCCATGCGGTCATCCACCCTTTGGTCTGGTCCTCTTGGACCTATGAATCATCTATCTACTTCCAGCCATAGAAGACTCTACTGCATGTCGACTAGTGGTGGGGCTCACTATTAGAGATTACTCAGGAAGGAAACTCTGCACTATGAGGGAAGAGTCCAACACAGTTTCCTACATCAGGATGCTGACAGAAATCACCAAGTCTCTGAACTCTCTCCTGAGTCCCTTTTCGATGGTTTGGGCCTTGAATAATAGGTCACATACCATATCTGTGGAGTAGCGCAAGAAGTCTTTGAACCTCGATAAGAACTATTCCACCGTCATCCTTCCATGCTGTAGATGAACTAGCTCTGGTATCTGTAATACACGTAGGGTGGCTGGGAAAAACTCCACCCGAAACAGGCTCTCGAAGTCTGCCCAGAGTAGTGTTGCCTCATCATTCACCTAGAGCATCAGGCTCCACCATCTTCCTGCTACTGCCTGTAGAACGCTAGCAGCAAGAATCACCATGAAGTTGGCTAGCGTCCCTACAAGTCTGACGACTCTCACCACAGCCTCCAGCCAATCCACATCCGCTTGCAGGTCCGTCTCTCCCCTAAACCTAGGTGTCTTTTTCAACTGGAACTCATAAAATGTGGTCAAGCGACATGCATCGTCTGTTGGGGGGGATGGTTGCATCATTGGCCTAATGGGAAATAATACTGCTGCTGCCTATGGTAGAAAAGGGCCATGCACCAAGGCATCATCGCTCAGTGGGATATCTGTGCGTACTAATCTAGGGTCTTTAGTTGTTCATCTGTGGGGAGGCATCCTAAAAGAAACAGATGCTACAAGGTAAAATATTATACCTAGTGAGCTGACCTAGTTGAGTTGACTTAAAGAAAACTTTTGAAAATAGACACTTAATCAGTGTTTTCATGCATTGAGTCAGAAATTAGTAGTTAGGGTCCTGGTGTATATATACATCTACCACCTCACATATATTAGACTTCCTGAACTGAAAACCATAGTCAATACCCATAACATTATTTCTTCATAGATAAAAAAGATCGGAGTCCTATGTTATGCGGTAGAACTGACTCCTTTGATGCCAATTTGTCACAACCCGTCCTCTGGGGCCCATGTTGTGACTACCCCAATCCCGCGTTCCATAGGCTAGGGGCTAGTGACTAGCACCAAATAAGTGAATTCATAAACAGGGAAGGCATTTCCATTATAACTATAAAAAAAACAATAGACCACACAGCCGAATACAAAACACTAAGTAAAACTGTATAACAAGAGAGTTATGAAAAGTAAAGGGGGCCAGAAATACAATCCCAACTGTAAGCACAAGTACAACTAAAAAGGGAAAATAGCTAAAAGGTGAAAGACAACTCCTGGATTGTCCACCATAGTTCCTACTTGAAGGGTAGGTACAGATAGCCTCCTCAGCACTCCACATCTGTCGGTCTCCTCTGTGTACTGACACGTCGTATGGTCCACCTACGGGTACCATCCAGTCCTGGTACTCTCAGCCTCCTTCAGTGATGCCAGTCATTTGAACCCACACAACGAGGTGCAGGAATAGACCGTGCAGGGGTGAGTATAATGATACTCAGTAGGGATCCTGAGACCCTAATGGTATCACAAAATCCAACAAGGATAAACCACAAATTATAAAAACAACAGATAACCCCACATAGGTATATTCCCATACATATACCTAATTTTTCAAGTAATCCATCATAATCATGAGAAAAACACAAAAGTTTCTGACTCAGATCAACCAGGATTTTTAATAACATTATCGAAACCTTAGATGTTGGGGAACTCCTATCGAGTATAGTAGGCCTGCAGTGTCACACAGAAGCACTTCCCACTAACCTTTAAATGTTGAGATAATCCTCTTGTTGAGTACCATGTGTCTGTCGCATCACATAGAGCCTCTCCCAACCATGGGTCTACCACGTCACATAGAGGTGCTCTCCCTCGTAGCCCGTTGACGTAATCCTCCTATTTAGTGTCGTGGGTCTATCACATCACATAGAGGCACTCCCCTCCATGAGTCTATCTTGACTCCAAGGCACTGCCCACTGGGCTAGTCAAATCACTCTGAGTGGAATCGGTCAGTAGTCTTCCTGTCTCACCCAGCTACTAGGTCTCTGTACTATGTTCGCTCGTCTTCGGGAGGATCCACACCATGAGATATATGTCGATACTCCAACTGTCATGAAGTCCCAAGTAGAAGTATCTCAGTCTTCCATCTCGTCATTGGGGTCTCAATGCAACAGACATCCTGTCAATTGGATGCCCAGTCTGTGAGTTATTAGCCTTTTAGTCTCAGGGGCCCGGTTTGATTCGTGCACAATCTAACCTAACCATATCTCAACTTTACCCTAAACTCTAGTGGGGTATACTCAAAGGGATCATCGCACTCAAATAATTACAGCACCACTGACGTTTTGTCAAACAGTCATCTGGTGACAAAGATATGGCCAATGAAAAGAAACGGTCAATAGTGGGCCTGGTCTGGTCCGACTCGGTTGGACCGTCCCGACCCAACCTAATATGGGCCTACCCAGTCTGGGTCGACCCGGTCAGAACAGTTGGGTTTTGCAGGCCCATTGGGCTGGCTAGCCTATTATGTTTGGCTCGGCCTACTGGGCCCAGCCCAGCGGTCCACGTGCACGGTTCGACCGAGAGCGTCGCGTGGGAGCGGTCGGGCGCGGCTCGGCCCGGAGGGTGCTGCCAGGCCGGTTCGGCTTGGGCGCCATAAGGGGATGTTCGTGGGCTAGCTAGGTATGTCGGTCCGACCAGGGCACTGGTACGGTCGGGTGGTGCCCGGGCAGGCCGACAGGCGACCGGGAGGCAGCCAGGTAGGCTGGCAAGTAACCGGGTAGGCGGGCTGGGGGGCCAGCAGGCGGCCGAGCAGGATGGTCGGTGGCCGGCCAGGGCACCGGGCAGGCCAACAATCAGCCAGGCAAGCCGGAAGGTAACCGGATAGGGAGCCAGGTGGGCCATCGGGGGGCCGGGCAGGGAGCAGATAGGCGGGCTGGTGGCTATGAGCCGAGTGGTGTGGGCCGACGGTGGTGCGGCGAGGGTGTCTCGGCCAGAGGGTCGTTGTTCGGCATGGTACACCAGGGCACCACAGGGGTGGCGTAGTTTTTGGAGGTTGTGGGTAGTGCGACCTTTATCATCTCCGCCTTCGTTGTTTCATTTCCTCATCACCAAGCCGAATATCATCACAAACAAGAACGGTGGAGGGTTCGGGCCATTTTAGTTTGTCTCACACCCTCCGCGTTTAGGTTGGTATCAATTGGCTCATCAAGAAGTAAGAAGATGAAAAAAAATCACTCGTAAACAATTCGTTTCTAACCATTGAAAAATATTATAGGAAAGCATCAACATGTATAAATGTTTTACCTTTGATCATCATTCATCGTTTATTGACGGAGTCGTGGAATGTATAAAAAGAAGATCGTCCTTCATCTTGTCTGTTGTATGCTTCCAATCCCGAGCTGTGTCGGCTCATTGACGTTGATGCGGAGGGTGGGTCAGTTTAAGACGTCCCATATCAGTAGAATCTCTGAGGAAGTAGTCGAAGAAGGTCATCGTTCTTCATTCATGATTGGGAGAGTTCTTCCCTCTTCTCCCAAGTTTCCACAACGATTCCAAAGAAAATAATAATAGAAAGGTTTATCTATTATTTCATTGGCACAGAATTCAAAATGGTGAAATAAATTAATTGGTTCCACCTAATTAATGTGGAGGATTGGTACAAGTTAATTAGGGGAGTTGGCACAATTTAATTAATGTAATGGTGGAACCATAAAGGAGGGAGGGTGGGGAGAAACTCTCCCTCATTAACAAGGGGAGTTGAAAGGTTTTCCGCTTCATCCATTAATAGGGGATTTTAGCCTCGTGTGGTTCCCACATCATAACATCTCACAGGAGGTTAGGTTCAGATGGGCCACACCACCATAACCTCTCAAAGGTGGTTAAGGTGTGATGGTACCACCTCTAACATCCATGAGGAGATTTTAACCAACCAACACCCACATGGCGGCTCAAATAAAAATAATGTGAATCTCACTTTATTTATTATTTTCCACAAAAACCCAAAAAAAATAACATTTATTCTCGACCCACTGTCATCGTAGAGAAAGTAACCTTAAGCAAATATCATCGCTGCAAGTTCAAAGGTGTCCTTGGATTTCAATTCCAAGCATCGGTTCAAAAGTTATAAAAACTCACTCCTACAATTACTGAACGTACCTGAACAAAACATCAGAAATTGATTCCGAGAACACTGGGCCTCGAAATCATGCACCGTCAAATTTTTCAGAGTCGTAAAATTCCCATGTATTTAAGAGAAAAATTTCCATAGAATTTTCTAGACTTTACAATAATATAGGTTTTGGACATGTTCTGGGTCAATTGTACACCATATATTTTATGCTTAAAAAATAAGTAAACTAATTTTCCCCCAATCACTGTAATTAAATTTAACTTTTTTCAATAATAAATTTGGTCAAAAAAAAGTGTTATTAATATAAAAATTTATAAATTATTTTTATTCCAAACCTGCAATCCTTTTTTTCAAATTTAGTATGGAGAAGTGTAAAAATTTAAATTAAAACTAATCCCGCACTTGTGACGAGAGTGCGGGTTTTAATGTGGTAATGTTCAAATGTTTACAAATTTTCTATAACTAAATTCAATATTAATCTTATTAAAACGTAATAAAATTGATTAATTGATTTATAATTGAAACATTCTGACTTTAAAACTAATTATAAACATAATTTAGTAGTGTAAATTAGATAAATGAAAAATCTATTTTCAAATAAAATTCTGCATTTTTCACTATTCAATAAAAAATGAATCTTCTCAGAAAAATACCAAAAACTAAACCTAAGATAATATTTTTATTATTATTTCAATAATTAATTTTATTTTTCATATAAATTTTATAAAATTTGTAAAATTTAATTTTAAATTATGTGTTCCAAACAAGATTAAACTGTATTTTAAATAAATATGTTTTCATACAAATTTACTTTTTTTAAATGATTATTATCTTATTTCTAATCAATAGATAACTAATTATCATGTGTAAACTATTTATTTTTTATTTTTTATTTTATATTATTTATTCCATCCATTCTAGTTGATAATTAATAACTGTTAAAGTATAATAATAATAGTATATTATTGTTTGGAAAAACATGATTATTAATGTAACGAAAGCTTTTGAAGAAACTTGTTGTTGTGTGTGATACAAGATAAAATAATTTTTGCAATAAATGTAAGCTAAAAATAGTGTTATTTTCCACATTCACTATTTAATACTATGTTATTCTTTTAAAATCCTTGGTGTTATATCTTAGTGATAATTCCTCTAGTAGGAAGAGGAAGGAAGAGGATTCACACCATGTGGAAGCAGATAGACACAAATCATGTCCTAGTGTCTTAAATGGGGTCCTGAATAAAACAATATAACACCCAAAACTTCATTAACGAAGGTGAGTCACAAATATTAGGGTAAATGTATTGGTTGGATGCTTTTAGTATGTATGTAGTAGACCATGTTTCACCTGATGGTGGTGACATACCATTGATTTTCAGATATAAAATCATGATAAACTCTTTTATATTTACAACTATTTTTTATATTAGTGATTCCCACTCTTTTTTATCATCTCTACCA
The DNA here is from genome assembly GCA_963277665.1 of Viscum album. Classification (NCBI taxonomy): domain Eukaryota; kingdom Viridiplantae; phylum Streptophyta; class Magnoliopsida; order Santalales; family Viscaceae; genus Viscum; species Viscum album. Next base: position 59,696,882 of record OY728165.1, on the reverse strand, counting down.
CACTTTTTGATCACATATATGAAGAAAATTGGTTTTGACATACCGGTCAAGTTTTCTTCTATGTTGTGGTCTCTTGATACACCTTTTGGTTAGAAAGTGGATTATATTTAGAAATGTCCATGGTATCCCTTAATAGTTTATGGATATGTAAATTAATGGTATTTCATGATCCTTAAGGTGAATATCATTGAATTTATAATTGGTATGGATAATTTAACTCGTTATATGATGCACATCGACTACTATATGGGATATGTGTCCATTATTAGACCTAAGGGAGAGAAATTTGTAATCACCTATGAGTGGGATAGTGGAGTAAGTTTAGTGAGTCCAAACATGACTAGTGTTAGTGATATTGCAACATATGTGGCTAGAAGGTTCTTATAGTGGATGTAGTAGTAGTCTCTTCATTCCCTCCAATAGTGGACCTGTGTCATTTTTTCTCCCCAGATGACTTTTAGCACTCCCTCATTGGATGGGAATTGGCATTGAGATTTAAATCATCCATGAAGGGAAAGATATATCTATTTTTTCATTGTTATGGTGTCATATGAGTTTAAAGAACAAAATTTACATCTTAAACTTTTTTTGGTGAAGGGATTTATCAGGACGAGCAAATCTCCCTAGGGTGATTCAGGTTTGTTTGTAAAGAATGTGGATAGTATGCTTTCATTGTGTATAGACTAAAGGAAATTGTACCTGGTAAACAGGTTTAATTAATACCCATTAATAAAGATTGAGGCCTCATTTGAGCATTTTGGGGGATCCAAGTGGTTCTACAAAATTGACTTTTGGTAAATCCACCGTCCTCTTCATGTTAGAGAGGAGGAAATTCCTAAAACAACATTCAAGTTTGGATATAGAATGTATGGGTATCTCTTCATTCCAATAAAGATAAAAAATTCTCCAACGGTGTTCATTAATATAATAAAAATTATATTCCATTCATATCTCAACACCTTTACAATGGTTTTTATTGATTATATCCTGATATACTCCCAGAAATCAGACATGTATGTTATGAACCTTGATATTCTATTGAGTTCACTTCAAGAACATCGACTTTACACTGAGCTATCAAAGTATCGCTTTTCGATTTAGGTGGCTTAACTTATTGGGTATGTGATATATAGGGAAAGAATTTATATTTACTCATAGAATTTTGAGGTTGTGGTAACTTGTTCACATCCCAATAATATGTTTTAGACCAATAGAATTCAAGGTTTTGTTGGTTACTATAAAAATTTCATAGATAACATATCATATTTGTAAGAATCTATGACTAAGCTAACCAAAATGGGGTTGAAGTTTAATTGGTCTGATCAGTGTGAGAAGGTGCTACAAAAGCTAAATAAAATATTGATGACAACATAGATTCTGAAATTTCCAATAATTATGATTGGATATACAGTTTATAGTGGTTCCTCATGTGTTGAGTTGGGTGCTGTGTTGAAGTAGAGAGATTGTGTATTTGTCTATGTGTCATGTTATCTATTACCCCATGAGTGTATCCTCCTAATGAATGATTTGGATTTGTAATCTATAGTTCACACTATAAATTATTAGTGACATTATAACTTTGATGAGAGTTTTCCAAAGCATAAGATCCTCTAATATATATTTTCTTAGAGGGACCTAAACATGAGGAACATGTTTTAGTAGAGTATTTTTAGACATTGAACTTCAAGGTGGATTTTTATATTGAGGAATTTAATCTCATTACAGATTCTTTTAGAGGTAAATTTCTAAAGATATGATATCTTGTTGAGTGGACTTCATAGGAAGAATTTTTTCTAACGAGTTATATGGATGAGTGTCTTATGGATAAAATGGAGGATCATAGTGTAGTGATAAGTGCAAATTTAATGATCACATATTCTTCAGTGTACCAGGTAAAAGTGATCTAGGAGTAAAATCTTGAGTATGCTGTGATGAGGGATAATTTGGTAAGGAATGATTTAGATTTAGAGTGGTCCTTGGAAAATGATAACATGATTCACATCAAGGGGAGAGTAGTTGTACCAAATTACTTAAGTGAGAAGCTAATGAGACACTCTCATGCTTTTAAATGGTCAGTTCATCTAGGGTTGAGGAATATGTAGCATGAAATTTGATATCAATTTTGGTGGCTTGGTATGAAGAGGGACATCACAAGTTTTGTTTCACGACGCCTTAATTACTAGAAGGTAAAGGATAAGAATCAATACAATAGTGATTTACTCCATCCACTTCAAATGACCCTGTAGAAGCGGGATGATTTGATGATGGATGTCATGAAGGGGTTACCCCGAACACTGAGGAGTCACTATTCTATTTGGGTGAAAGTCGATCGGCTGATGAAAGTGGATAGTTTTTTACTGACATGATATATTAACTCTATAGATGTCTTTAAAATCTATATGCATGAGATATTTTATGACTGCATGGAGTGAATTATAGTATTATATTAGACATGGATGTATGTTTTACATCATTGTTTTTAGAAGTTCTAGCATAAGGATTTTAAGACTCAGCTAAAGAAGAGCATGTTGTATCATCTAGGGATTGAGAGATAATCGGAGATAAGGATTATGATCCTTAAGGATATTTCATACAAATTCATCTTGTACTTAGGTGGATCCTAGGATGAGAACCTATATTTGGAGGAATTAAATTACAAAAAATCCTTCAGGACCCTATTTTTATGGAAGATTTTGAGTCTCATTAGGGATAGTTGTTTCTCTCACTATTGTGTTGACATGAGGCGGGTGAAGTAGTATTTGTTGGGATAAATATGTTACCAAATTTATCTGAGAGAGTGATGTTGATTTTGAAGAGGATAGTTACTACCAAGTTCATATAGGGATTATATTATTATCAAAGTATAAAACCATTGAAGTTCGCTATAAGTGATTGGGTTTTCTTTCATGTTCCACCTCAGTTGGGGAATAATTATTTATTTCAAGCGGAGATTTTGTCATAGTATCTTGAAAATTTTCATGTAATCAAACGTATGTGTTTTTATGTAAATTACTAAAAATACCTTCCACCACATTATCAGCGGTTGAATTATGAGTTCCATGTTTTTCAATATTTGAGGTACATGGCCAATACTGCAAATATTATTTACTTTGAGGACTTTGATTTAGGTCCAGAAACATTTTTTTGGAGTTCTTATTGTGGATCTTTGACCTCAGCGAGATTTTGTTACAAGGAATATGGTTTAACTTGTTTGCATCATCTAGAAACATTGATGGATCTATACATATATTTGGGATCATGACTCATATCTTCATGCTTAGTAGCCAAATTATTTCAAGGGGTGGACACTAGAGATGCTTCTTGAGTATGAGAATCCATAGTGGAGAGATTTGAAATCTTAAAAAATTCCTAATAGTAAAATTTTTGTTTCCTTCATCATATTATTGGTTTTTTAGGTTGATCCATGATTGGGTAAAGTATTATGGGATTTGAGTAGCTTCTAGAAGCTTAAAATTGGGTTTTAGAACATTTGCTACCATATTGGAAACATCATGGTTGTGGCTTCCTTATGTGTAAAACATGCAAGCTAAAATAGTTAGGTCAGGGAATAGTCTAACCATGGTTCTCTGGGAATTATTTTGTGGGACATGGATTGAGATAACTCATCATATATATTTTAGAGGGTGTGGGTAGGGAAAAAGGTTAGATCCCTATCATATTCATTTAGAAGGATGGCAGTTTTAGGGTATCTCAGGAACACCATGACCAAAGCTAACTCATGGTGGAGGGTGTGGAATTATCAAGCTTTTTTGTGAAATGGATGAAACAAAAACTTATTCCCTTGTATTTTTATTATGATAAATGGGAAATTTTTGGATCCTAAAAGTCAGGTGTTAAAGGATGTTTTAATTGATTTCTCATCCGTAATAATTTATTTAACCCAATGTTAATCATTCCTTAAAATCCCTATTTTTTTTGGGTGTTTTTAGTGAAATAATTTAGAAGAACCTCCTTTTTGATGCTTCAACCTTGGTTGTTTCATTATCCTTGTTTAATTTTTCTAGTCATTGATGGTTACCGAACCATAGACGATGGAAGAAATTCTAATTTAATAAAAACCATATAATCCTAGTATCTTAATTTTTTGGTCATTCATTGAGACATAATTTTATCTTTCTTTAAACTGAATTTAAATATTAATAGTGTTGGTGAATTTTTTGGGTATTTTTTGTTATACCCCTTATGTTGTTCCTTTTTTCCCTCATTCTAGATCTGTAATATGTTAAATTAAAAAATATTCTAGAAGTTATTTTCATGAAACTTGATCCTATTGGTGTAAAGAATTGATTCAAGGAACTACCTTCTTATCAAACATTGACATTGATGTATGTTATCTTGAGGTATGATGTTTCATACCATGCAGTGACCATGTTTATAGTATTATAATGGTATGAATTTTTTTTCATATAATCGTAAGAACATTTTTTAGGTTTGATCACATGTGTGTGTGTGCATAGCTCGTGAGGCCATGTTTGTTTTTGATCACATGTTTGTGTATTTGAAGCCTATGAGACCATGTTTGATCATGATCACTTATGTGTGTTTGAATACTATTTTCTTAATCATTACATGTTATATTATTCCTATTTATTTTATTACCTTCCATTGTGTGATTTATTTTATATATGATATGTTTTCATTGTTCTATACATGGTACTAAGGTAGTGGGCGGACCTATCATGTCTTGGTATCCCATAGAGGGGGAGAATTTCCCAGAACTAAATGTGACATAATGGAAGGGATAAGAAAGATGATGAGTCATGATATCCTTGTATATTTAATTGTGTGTCATGATGGATATGGTTGATCGAACCTATGAAGTTATAGTAGGGCATGATGTTCTACAAATACAAGATTCAAGACAGGGTGTCACCATACGTTGACCTTGTGGCCTAACCTAAGGTAGTGTTATTATACGATGGCCTTGTGTTTAGACTCATTATCCTTATGGTGAATTTGGGATACATGTGGTGAACCTGTGGTTGAATTTATTTCATGACTTCTATTAGGACTTTATATCTGGTATGGATCCCGATTAGGTGCATTTATGTTTTGATGGTGGCTTGTTTAGTGCATGACTGCTCAGTACATGATTGTATGTTAATGGTTTACTTTTTTTAATTATCCGGAAATACACTCTAAATCAATGGAAATGATGTTAATGTCACATTTTCGGTGTCATATTGGGTTTATATTCACACTCTAAATGAGAATCTGAATGAGTGTGCATGAAGGTTCTAGGTGCAGAAAACGAATCATATGGGTTTTTCCAAACTCAGATTCTTTAGTAATTGGTGATAAATTTGAGATGTATATAGAAGATAAATTATATTAATAATGGAAGGGAATCAAATATTAATTTATGAGATAATTAAATAAACAAAATATTGTATCATTTGATAATGATTTATAATTAATTTGAAAAATTAATACTTACCATATGATGAATTTTTTTTGATGAATCTAAAAACTCCACCACATTGTACCATCATTGAGTCAGGGTAAAAAACTGAATATTCAATCTAGTGGTGATTCAAATTTTCCCCACAAACCTCAAAATTTATTCATAGGAATATCTATGTGATAATGATGTAGATAATAATGATTTTTTCATTTTTTCTTGATTTCCCCAAAAGTCATTTTAAGAAGGATTCTTTATGATCTCTCATGAATCAATAGTGGTGGAGGATTAGGGTCAATCTTAATTCTTGAGATAATTCTTGGTGAAGTTATATCTCTTAGAGCCCTAATACAATTCTCTAAAAGTTTTTGTGAAAAACCAAAACAAATGGAAACCAACCGTAAAAAATAATATAATTGAGTTCATATACTGTGGTGTTTAAAAATAAAAATTCCACACAGACCCTTATTATACCCTAAATCCCTATATAATCTGATATGTATAATAATGATAATATTTATTGACTTGTGAAAAATAGTGAATTGATTAAATATTATTTATTCAAATAATATTTAAAATATATTATATCTCACAGAACTATTTGACTCGGTTTTACATTCCTCCAAATTTCTTATTGGTCCTTGAATAATGACTATTTAATTAATATATAAAAACCAAATCATTATTCTCCAATTAATGAATATTTAATATATTAATTAAATAGAAAATTTATATTTATTAAATATTTTGATCCTAAAGTATTCTCTCAAATAATTAGTGATAGGATATATACGATCAAGTAAAAATGAAAAATTATTAAACCATTTGTGGCAATAATATTTACTCAACATGTTGAATAATAAATCCACTTATTATTTAACTATGGATACTAATAAACATATTTTATTCCCCTCAATGCCTCTTTCTCATTGGCATTAGGTGATGTGGCCCAAAATAAAATGTTATCATCTATCAACAATATAGGGAAAACATAGAGAATGAAGTGAATGTCACAATAGCATAAACCCTCATATGGATTCTTACAATGTAATATAATATCTTTATCATGATATCTAAAATCATGAAGGTTGAATGATGGTTCCATCATCCTTTGTTCTCGATGTCTCTTTATTTGACATTCTAGAAATCAAAGTTCATAACAGAACACCATGGCCATGGATTTAATTATATTTTGTCATTTCCATTAAAGGGACTAATATATCATAATTTTGGAAAGAAAATAAGGTATAAATGCATTCTAATATTATAAATTAATTAAATATTACTCATGATGCACCCAATGTATAATACTTTTCCACGAACATATGTAATCATGGTTTTTGTCAATGCATCAAAGTACACAACTCATAATTTCATTAAATAATAATCTTTATTTATTATTATCAATACACACATAAACAGATAGGAATTTCCAGTGACATATATATATATATGTGTGTGTGTGTGTGGATTTCCTACCAGCTGATCTCATTCTCATAATCACATTTAATGGAAATTACTAAGAGAGTCCACAATGAGATGGTGTCAAAAATTCCTATGAGTCTATACCCCTGATATCTTGTATAATTTTTGTATCAAAAATAACTTCATCTCACAATAAAACATATATTTAGGAATACTATCATGGAATATCTTGGTTCTCATCATAAAGTACAATCGTTATGACCTTTTGTGAGAAAATTACTTTTAAGACATTATCACACACTATGTCACGAAAAATAAAAATCAAGATTTAATAATTAGTTCATTAATACTCAAAAATATGACTATAGGTAATCATAATGTACACATAAGTTGGTTTTAAGAAACTAATGCCAACAGACTACCACTTGCACTAAACTCAACTACTAGAAACCTTCAGTCTGATGATCTAACATGATACTCATGATTCTACTGATATAATTTCTTAATCAAGGTTCCACCATGTTTTCTTCAATATATTATATAATTAATTTAACTTTACCACTCTAAGAAAAATAGATTATTAGGTTTTACTTTTTGAGTATTTGATTTTTTTCAATGGTGTGACCATAGATCTTTTTCAATATCCACCACTACAATAATATCACAATATAATGTGATAGTGTATTTACTTCTAAGTACAACATAAAGATCCATGACACATCTTTATGACCAAATAGTTTCTTTGGATACATCAGAAACCCCTATATACTCGGACTCCACTGCAGAATTAGAATTAATAGGATTCTTTGAAATCGTCCAACTCACAGATCCTCTGTTGAGGCTAGAAAAATATCATGTCAGTAACTTCAGATCATTTTCATATATTTGAAAACTAGATTTAGTATAATCCCTATAAAATAGATCCTCTTCTCCTCCATACACCAAGAACATATCCTTAGTTGTTATTAGATACTTAGGATATCCATAATAGAAGAGTAATGTTGTTCACCTTGAATATATTGATATCTTCCAACCAAGATCAATTCATATGCTACATATATTCTTCTACATATCATGATATACATGATCAATCCTATCCCTGAAATTTATGGATTTTTAACCACCTTTCAATTCTCTTATAATGTATGAGGACAGGTTTTCTTGTAAAGAACTATAAAATGTGATAATGGAACCAATTACCTCGTACCATACTAAATATATTTTGTATGTGGACAACAGATGTACTTTAACTTAGTTCAATTAGGAACATGGATCTACCCTGAATGATCTCAATCCCTATAATGTAGACTACATCCCCTAGTTCCTTCATAGAGAAGCATTTGTTAATAGGTCTTAAAGGAATACAATATTTCATTGTCATTTCTAATAAGTAATATCTAATCAACATATACTACTAGGATAATGACCACATTACTACTGAACCACCTATAAATACATGTAATGCATTAAATCTTAATGAAACCAAATTAATAATATATTTAGAGAACCAAATTTCATATGAACTAGATGGTTTTTTCAATCCATAAATGGATATTTGAAACTTTTATATCTTTTTATAATCACATGGAATCACAAACCCTTCTCATTTTATTATAAATACATTAACATAAAGGTTCCTATTAGGGAGAAAAGTTTTGACATATATATGCTGGATTTAATAGACAAGCTATAATTCTTTATGATGGATTTAATTATAGAAAGAAGAGAAAAAGTTTCATTTTAGTCAATTACTTGAAATATTTTAACCCTTTATCCATTAGACCTTAATTATGGGTACTTTATTTACATTCTCTGTATAGGTTTCTCTTATATACCCATTTTCACCCAATAGGATTTACATCAACTAGAGGATCAAACTAAACCAAAAAATAGTTCTTACCTATAGAGTACATTTAATAATTCATAGATTCTTACCATATTTCAACTTCTAATCAACCTTATACCTCTCTATATGGGGGTGATGATTATTGTAAACCAATAATGAGTCACTATATTTGGTGACTAGAAACCCAAATCTCTATGGTTCTCTTACCTCTCTAGTTCTCCTACGCAATACTCATGTTCCAAGAACAAAATCTTCCATGGGGAACCATGGAACCTATTCTTATACAACATCTTTTGTATAATTAGAATCAAATTCATCGATATAAATCTTACTGCCACTATCTTACTTGAGTACATTCACCCTATCAATACATATATGTTGTCTAATGATAGTCACTTTCTTTTCTGAGGGGTTATATTAGTTGTATCCCCCAATTTTTATATGATACAATATAAATATACACATTGTGCCCTTGGGGGTATTTTATATCTTGATATGGACTTAAAAAATTCCTTGCAACCCCATATATGTGTATGTGAAAACAAGTGATTCTTTTCACTCCATAACTTGAAGAGAATTTTTTTTCACTTTAGTTGGTACTCAAAACGTGTATGTCTTAGTTCATAATTGATATCCCCTAAAGTATAATGGAATATATATATGAATCATCATCAACTATACATGTATATATGGGTATGATTACTTCTTTTATTAACACTATTCCACGTTGGTGTGTTAGGTGGTGTGAGTTGAGATCGAATCTCAAATTCCTAATGAAAGATGATGAATTCTTTTATAATATATTCACTACCTCAATCAGATCAAATATTCTTACCTTTATTCTAGTTGGTTATCTACTTAATTAATTAAATGTTTTAATTTATAAAAGTACTCACACAAAAACCTCATAAATTTTTCAGATCCCTATCTACATTATTTATCAGTAAAAGTTATTAATTATTCATACCAACCTCCAAATATACTGGAAATAATATACACACATCAGTGTTTAGAAATCCTAAATAAATTTTGGTCGTTTCATTTAATCCACTGAATTGTGATTTGGTCATTTTTTTCTTGTAAACAAACATAACATCATTCAAATGTTTTTAGCTCAAATGAGTCTAAAAAACCATATTGATAGATCTTTGTTAGACGCTTCTTGTTTACATGACCCAGATGATGATGCCACAATTGGTTGTTTCATGATTAATGTAAATGTGGTTCTTTATCAATTTCAAATAATTGTTTTTCATAACTTAATACATAAATATAGTTATTTAAATGTTCCATAACATTTCATATATTGAATTTTTAAAATAATTGTATTTTATTTCAAAACATGAAAACCAAATCATCTGTATCTAGGTAGTATACAAAAAATATATATTTTATAATAGTTGGTGCATAATAAAAATAACATTAAACTAGTGTCATTCATGTTGTAAATAGAAGTCAGTAGTCTATAACTTCTACATCATCTATCCTCTCACCATTTGAATCCCACGTATCCACCTCTCCTCGAGAAATATTTTTTAATCTACTTATTTCCTATATTTTGATATATTTGTGCTCATAAAAGGACGTATCAGATACTATTTGTTTACATATTTAAAGATCAAACTAGATAATGAACACACCTTTAGATTACCCTATAATTTGGGTATAATTACTCTTCAAATGGTCTTACATACCACATTCAGAAAATACTGATTCTTTTTTCTTTCCCTACTTTTAGATCATCCTCTTCTTGGAAAGATGTTTCATATAAGAATTTAACTTTTTATGATTCTTGGGACTCATTTCCTTTTAATTTATTATATTATTAACTATAGAGACAAATAAATTTTCATACCACATGTCCTTTTCAACTTATTGAATGAGATTAATAAGTATTTGAATACTCTTCTCATTATTTATCATGTTTTATTTAACAATAGGACTAGTATAGGACTTCATTAGTGAGGAAAGGATGAGATATGCATGAAACAGATCTGGGAATTTAATTCCCAAGATGTCTAAGCATTCATTTTATCTAATAATGTTGAATACATGAAGCACATATAGAATCTAATATCAAATATTTCATGTAAAAAACGAATTTTATATCTCATATATCTCATGTATTTCCTTCTCTTTATAGATATCATGAAGGTGAGACATTTTTATATACACATATATGTCTTTAGGATACTTTAGAATCTCATCGGTCATGGATAATAGCATGACACATTGGATATTTGTGCCATAATCCAAGTTATTCTTATAGTGGGAAAATCTTTCAATCTATCCATTTGGCTAGATGTTTCAAGAATAAGTTCTTCCATCACATATAATTCCCTTTCATGGTATAGGATTAAATATAAGATCCTTTTCCAATCATGGAAATTAGTGTTAGTGAGAGGGTTATACTTCTCATGTATGGATCATATATATTTGATTTAATTCATATTATTTAACATTTCTATAAATAATAAGATTGGAATTTTACCTCTTCATCTGATAAACTTAGGCAAATAAATACATTTTTTAATCTCCTATTATTTTATTGAACCCCAATTTTCCTCTCCATTAGATTTAGAACATCCATTTTCTTTTATATTATAGTGGAATGGAACCAAATTTTCCATTCTCATTACACATACTTATGACTAACATGATAGTTGAAGGGTTTTAGGTAGGAATTAAAATTTCTAACTACATTAACCATTGGTCCCCTGATTCGTTGAGTGGAATCTTCAATACAAAAATCATTAAATTTGGTTTCCTATAACTTTTTCTCCTTGTTTCACCATGTCCATATTGATCAGTCAACCCTTAGTGTTTAATATCTTAAGTCGGCCCAAAAAATTGAAATTATAATTCCCTGACAATTGAAAGCACCATGAAAAGGTCCTATCAAGAACATTTAACTATGGTCTAATTTTATCTTAAGTAATTGAATGTTATGCTGACTTAATATATATGATTGAGGTATTTTTTATCTTTATGAAAAAAAATTCCCATTTTATCCTTATTACATGATTTTTAATATTAAGTAGATTTACATAAATCATTAACCATTTCTTAAATAATGTTTACACACAATTCAATTTATTTTAGTTCGTTCTTGCGTGCTCATAAATTCAATAATTCGTGTGATTACATATAAACATTCATAATAAAATTAACAATGATACTTTAAAATAAAAAAAAATAAAGTGGTATGATAAGGTTCTTTAACTAATGGTTAGTTTATATATTGAATGTTAAACTAACCTCAACCTAGGGGGAAACACATTGATCCATGACTTGGTTTTGGTTTCACCTTTCTGCCTATCCTTGTACCTCTTGGATTGGTTTTTCCACATCTCCAAACATGAACTACCTCCACTCAATTTGGAGATCCATCCATTAAATAAGAATTTACTCACACATAGGTGAGGGAAACCAAAGGATTTGTTAAGGAGTTTACATAAAAGGAAAATATGGGAATGAATTTCCTATCATAATGACAGGAGTGATGATGAGCATGCTATCAATTTAATTTTGATTATAAATTAAAAGGAGGCCAATCACATACAATGATCTAATTTATGATCATGAGTATCTACATACAAGAAAATAATTAGGTATTTAAAAAATAGCATTCAATTATAAAAATTGTTATTTAAGATAAATTGTGCTAAAATAAGTTAATTATCTTCAATAATTAATCAATAATTGTTTCTTAATTTTAATATGAACCTTCTTGAGTTTTTCAATCTATATTTATTTTCAATGAATTAAAAAGAAATATTTAAAATTACTTATGTAAAAAAAATTTACCTTGGAGGAAACTTGGTGAGTATACATTTGAAATACCCAATGTGTATTATATTCATATATAGTTTACTCATGCAGCATCTGGAACACACAACTAATCATGTAATTTCATTGAATTTATATTGTTAAAATTAATATCACAATGAACATATGTTATTCAAATATAGTGTTATGTTTTATTACACATAGATTAATGACTATTTTATGACTTGTAAATGATATGTAGTTTGGAACATTACTCAAAAATCAATTATAAATTTGATATATATATATATATATATACATAATGTCACATGGAATGTACATAGTCAAATAAATAACACATAGAACACATACTAATATGGTCTAATTTGAATAATAAAATAAATTTTTACTTCTAGGTAATTTGGTAACATAAAAGGAGTGTACTATCCATCTACTCAGCATGTATATTTCTTATCATTTATTTGTGACACATTCCCAGGGTCTCACATAGTATTAATTCCATGGAATGTAATGGAATACATGGCATGTGTGTAGGATGCACATCATGTGATCTTTGAGCTACACAATCACCATTCATGTAGGTCTTGTAAGAAAATGCATGGCCCATCATTAATTGATGGACTACCTGACATTTACAAGAGTTACATGTTGTGTTTTCAAAATAACTGTGTGCCAGGATAGCTCGATCAACATGTGATTTAACTAAATAAACACTATCTATAATAAATACACATGGTTTGAATAAATTCCAAAACTAATTCATGAATTTCCTTGGTTCATTGAACATAGGTACTCGAAATGTACAAACTGGCTACCCAGCATGTACTCTTTTGATATCAAGAAAAAATATATGAAACCACCTTATGAGTTCATTGAAATTTTTTCATGTGTAAAAATAATTTATTTTGATTATATTTTGTGAGAATAATGTGAAAGAATAGTAGATATCATGATTCAGACTAAACGATGATTAAATAAATATTTAAAATTAATTATAATTGCATAAATCAATCGAAAATATTTTAAAAAATATAAATAATTATCTGACCTCCTTAATACCACATATAGGTTCTGGGGAATAGAAGGTGTTGTATGGAGTATTCTAAAATTATCTTTTTTTTCATAATCATTGATTATTCGAAGATGTAAATAAATGCTAAACATTGTGACCAACACATTTTAAAGAAGTTATAATTGAGCAGATAATAACAAAACAAAAATTTAGGATCGTAAATTAATAATTAATAATTTATTTAAGAAATTAAGAATTACCATATAATGAATTTTTTCTTTATCAATGAATCTGACAATTTCATTATATTATATTATTGTTTTGTTGTAGGAATCAAGTGTAGATCCCATCCAGGGGTGATCTAAAAGTGATCCACACACCTCTGAATATTATCATAGGAATACAAGGGTGTGATAATATGATTTTATAAATATATATTGGATACATTTTTCTATGTAATATTTATGATTTATTGGATAATGATCTAGGTTTTGTTTTGTTTTTATAGAAATTGAGAATTTTTGGATTAAAGGAATAAATGTAGAAAAGTACCAAAAACAATCATTACACAGCATATATCCCTAATTCATTGCATCCATGTGAATGAAATTCCAACCAATTAAGACATTACATGATATGAATCTCATGAATGATGTTTACATACATTACACATCCTACAAATTTAAAAATCAGTATCCCACTGAAAGTGAATCAAATACACAACATGAAGACTATACCCGATATAAAAAGTTTGAGATCCAACTCAGTCAAAGATACAAAATGATATTCTAGAAAAAAAATTGGATCTAAAATACACAAATTGTAACATAATTACATGTCATGAATATTTCGAGAAAATCGAAACTTAAGACAATACATGACATGATTTCTTTACACATCATATACATTTTAGCCTCTTTATATTTTTTCATAGCCGCCACATGTAAATTCTATAAACCTACATTTTCTTTCATTATTATTCTCTCAATTTCTTCAATTTTTAATTCCAAGACAATTTTAATTCTTTTTTTTGTTTAATTAAATATTTTGGATTTTCTAATTTTTCTTCTTCTATTCATTATCTCATGAGCTTCCTCATTGGTTTTGACGCCCACCTTCAATAATAGATTAGTATTATTCATCAATAGTTACTATTTATTCATTTAATGTAATTATATTATTGTATTTTCATTAATTTTTATTGTTTAATCATGATTCCTTCTTGTTATAAATTCTAGATTTTCTGTTAATGAATTGTCTCATGATTATTCTTAAAATGTATTATATTATTTTTATTTCGAACATTACCATCATGCATAGATAATACACTTAAGGTTAGGGGTCAAGATTAGGGGTGTTTCTGAACCTAAAGAATCCATGATTTAAACTATTGTAACCCAACGACTATTAATTTGTTTAAAAAAACTCCTCATTACATTATCTTGCATAGCCTTGAAAATGGGAGGTGACCTTGGATAAACCTGGCCTAATTGGATTTGAGTAGGCAATGACCATTAGCATGTGATTCATAATGCATAGAAGATATGTGTAATGAATCTATTTTGTTATCTATACTTGGAGCAGGGGATATTTTTATAACCGGTAGATCTAATTGGTTTGATAAAACCCAATTGGTGATCCTAACACTACATTGTATCCAAATCCAAAGGAATATTCCAAGATAGATTTAGGATTATCATTTCTTAAGATCTCTCAAATTATCCTCTATACATTCTTATTTGTCTAAATTTAATACAAAATAAATTGTTTTATAAAAACTCAATATTGATGAGTGAACTTAAGGAATACATTATAAGGGTTTCTTCGAATGGTTTCTTGTTTACCAGTGATCACTGTGGGTGCGACCCCACACTTCTGTCGCACTATACCCAAGTATTATGTGTAGTTTGAACCTATAAATTTATAATATTGTCAATGACTATGTTAATTCAAATAAATGTGCAGGAACATTAAATTCAATCTTTGTTTCGAGGGAACACTGTTCTGTAGGCACAATAGCCTTTGGATAAATCCTAATATTACCTCACACATCCCCCTTTCTTCTTTTTCATTCCCCATTTTATTTTTTCATTTTTTTTCATTTAGGCGCACCTATTTCCTCTATCTCTTTATCTCAGCAAGTGAATATGTTAGGGTCCTCTTAATCATTCAAATAGACATGATGGTCAATAACTTATTTCGTTCAATGTCGATATTGATCAATAATTCACTGAACACCACCTCTTTGTAATTTATAATAAAAAAACATGTGTAGCTCAATAAGAAAAATAAGTAATATGCAACACCTACCAATTTAGATGAGAAACCCTTGCTGGAGGAACACCCCATAATTGATTATGGATTTCAATCCATTGGCAGTGTTGCTTCCAGTATTGTGTACTCTCCTATTCAAGCACGCATTTTTGAAAGTATTCCTAGACTCATTCATATAATGCAGAACATAGTTCAATTTTGTAGTATATAATGTGAAGGACCCTATGAGCATATTTCTAACTTCTTAGAGGTTTTTGATAACTTTTTAATCCATGAAATTTCACCAAATGTAATTAGACTCTATGTCTTCTCGTTCTCCGGGCTTGAATGAAACAAGGATTGAATAAAAATTCAGGCTCCTGATTCAATCATGATGTGGGATAATCTATCCACGAATTTCCTCAATATGTATTCCCCTCCCATCTGAACATGAATGTTAAGCAATTAAATTCATTAATTTTCCTAGGAAGGTGGAGTGTCAGCATGGGAGGTATGAGATAGATTCAATGAACTCACCAGAAATATTCAATATCATGGATGAGATGTGTGGATTCAACATCAAATGTTCTACTAGGGACTTTAACCTGCTACAAAAACTGTATTAAATCATGTTATCGATGGAAGTCTCATGATTAAGATTCCTGATGTGGGATGATCCATTCAATATGAATTCTCCCACAATGAAATTATATGGAAAAGTGTTAGAGGATAGCCTCAGTGAAAAATAAATTTGATAGAAGAGAATACCTACATAAATGTCACGCCCTGTCCCCCGGGGCCTATGTTGTAACTACCCCAGACCCTCCTTCTATAGGCCAGGGGATGGCAACTATCACCAAAGTTGAATGTCCCTAAACTAGAAAGGCATTGCCTTTATAACTACAATCAAACACAACCAGAGTACAAGCGGATGTAAACTCGATGTAAAAACTGAATACAAAAGAAGTGATGGAAAGTAAAAGGGTTAGAAAAAAAATCCCAACAGAAAATTACACGTAAAGGACAAACAGGTACAACAAAAAGGACAAACAACTAGAAGGTTCCTAGCGGCTCCTAGATCATCCACCACATATCCTACCAGAAGGTTAGATACAGATAGCCTCATTAGTGCTCCATGTTCATCTGTCTCCTCTGGGTACCAACTCGTCATAAGATTCACCTCAGGGTACCATCCAGTCCTCCTGCACTTCGCCTCAGTCAACGTTGTTTGTTGTCTACATCCAACACAACGAGGTGCAGGCATAACCAGTGCAACGGTGAGTATAGCGATACTCAGTAGGGACCCTGAGACCCTCAAGGTCCCACAAAATCCAAAAAGGATAAACCACAGTAGAAAGATACAATCACGAATTATCAACTGACCTTACGTAAGTATATGCCCATAAATATACCTAAGTTATCAATCACAGTCCGGCTCCAACTCTAGTGCCCAAGCACAAACCATTCCACAAAGGACGTAAAGTCAATCACCACGTTGATAATGGTTGAAAGACATGACTTAGCTCACATAGGTATAAAACTCACAAAGAGGGGTAGAGATGATTATATGTAGCCACTGAATCATCTCCTTTGTCAAACCCACATAGGATCTTGGATCAATATCAGCGATGTCGAACCCACGTAGGATCCTGGCACAGAAGTCATCACTGTCAAACCCACGTAGGATTCCGGTACAGTAGTCATTGCTGTCGAACCCACGTAGTGTCTTGGTACAGAAGTCACTACCATCGAACCCATGGAGGATCCCAATACAAAATTCGTCACTGTCGAACCCACGTAGGATTCTGGTACAGTAGTCATCGTTGTCGAACCCACGTAGGATCCTGGTACAGAAGTCATCACCGTTGAACCCATGTAGGATTCTGGTACAGTCGTCCTCATTGTCGAACCCACATAGGATCCTAGTACAGAAGTCACTACTGTCGAACCCATGGAGGATCCCGGTACAGAAGTCATCACTGTCGAACCCATAGAGGATTTCATCATCTCAGTCGCAGCCAGCCCTAGGGTTCCCGCACACAGCACGCTCGATTCTGGGAGGGTCCTCTCCTCAAGCCAAGTGTCGATACATCAACAATCATGAAGTCCTTATTTGATGTATCTCTTAGTTCTCTCTAATCATACGGATCCCAACTCAACAGACGGTGTGTCAATCAGACGCCCGGTCTGAGTGTTATTGGCATTTCCATTCTAAAGGACCGGGTGGATTTTGTGTACAATCCAACCCGGCCATACTCCAACCTCATCTGAATTCTATGTGTAATATTCCAAAAGAACTGTCTCATAAAAAGAAATCCTACATAGATGATGGAACATCAATAAAACGCTCGGTCCTTATGTTATCAATGTTTTTGCTCCGAGTGCCCAGTTGGTTTTGGGTTCGAACCAACCCGCTCCTCCACGGGCCACTGGAGTCATTTTTGTGGTCCATTTTGCCTCTCGTCTGCGCCTATGGCCTCCTCGGGTCCTATTCTTCACTATGACGACTTCAAATCAGGTTTTCCATTCCGTTCACCCATTTCCCAACAAACCGCGCATCAAAAACGAATTGGGAGAAGGTTTGGACATGTTCGTTAGCCTCTGCCCTTCATGTTAGAGTCTCAAACAATAATCCAGCATATAATAAAACTAGAAACAAACGCCAGCTTAATATCTAACCCATCCCGAAATCAACATTCGTTCTGAAGATCGGCATGTTTGGGGGTAAATCCACGGTTTTTGTTTTTATCCAAGGGAAATGAAGAACATAAAAGAAAGGAATTCAAACTCGAGTTCCAAACCCTACATCGATTATCGTTGACCATTGATGAGTCACGGAATATAGACGTCATGGAAGATGAACGTCATTGTGTCTACGTCGGAAGGATTAGTGTCATGTGTAGTTGAGTCGAGTCGACACCGTCGGTGTACTTCGTGGGCGGCGGTGATTCCCTTCCATGCTCTGGTTAAAGAAGGTAGAAGGTGTTGCTCCACGTTCTTCGAGACGTGGAGCGTTCTTCATTGAATAATGGAATTCTTTTTTGAGATAATATTATTTCTCCAAGATTTCCTCCCAATTCCTCTCAATGTTCCACACCCAAACTAAAATAATAGGCTCTCCTATTTTTTTATTATTGACAAGCTTTTTCAAAATTCAAAATCTATACTTAATTAAATTGAATAAGTTCAATTCATTAATTATATGGTTGTCACAATTAATGAGAGGAGGAAGGTGGAGAGTTCACCAAAATTAAAGAAGAGTGTTTGCTTTAATAGATTCTAGGGGAGTTAAAGAGTTAAAGGGGGTTTCAAGGGGAGTTGAGAGGATTGAACTCGTGTGGGCCCCACTACAAAATATCCTCCCATGGGAGGTTATGTGGGGGTGGGACCCACGTCTATCATCCCTTTGGATAAAATAAACACCACCATAATAAAGTTATGTCACACATAACCTTTATTTAATTTATTAAGAATCCCCAAAAATTAACATCCATCCTTGATATAATGCAACTACGGTAAAGGTCTCCTTATGCGATTATCAGTGCTGTGAGTTCATCTGCTCTCCCATATTTCAATTATGTGACTCGGTTCAAAAGATATAAAATCTCTCATGTTTTTTCACTGAACGTACCCGAAAAAAACTTCAGAAATTGATTCCGGCACAACGGGCCTCGAAATTAGGTGCCGTCAGAAACTATGGACTCGTAAAATTCCCATGTATTTAAGAAAAAAATTTCAATAGGATTTCCAGGTCTTAACATTCTCACCACCTTAGGGATTTACATCCCCATAAGCTACAAAACACACTAAGGAAACAAATGGGGTACTGAGCATGCATATGAGCCTCCCTCTCCTAGGTGCTCTCCTGGAGGTTCCCGTACTGCCAATGAACACGCATAAGAGGAACCGACCGTACATGTAGGAACCACTCTTGTCGATCCTCAATCTCCACTAGAACCTCTGTGAAAGTCTCCCCATCATCAATATCTAGCTTCTCGTGGTCGATGATGTTGGATGGATCCTGCATGTATCTTCTTAGCTGAGATACATGGAAAACATTGTGCACTCGGTGCAAGTGAGGTGGAAGACACAAGCAGTAAGCCACCTCCCCTACCCTACAGAGGACCTAAAAAGGTCCGATGAATCACAGAGATATCTTGTCGCCTCATTGAAATCTCTATAGACCTAGTTGAGATGAGACCCATAGAAAGATGTGGTCACCATCCTCGAACTCCAGAGGTCTCTGTCTCCTGGATATACCTCTAAAATAGATGTGTGGAACTCTATCAACACTTCCTCTTGAAGTGAAACTGGTACCATATTACATTCTCTGAAGAGGATGACATGCTCCCCTCCTTCAAAAAATCCATCAGGTACTTGTCCTGTGGATAGCTGAGCACGTTGTGTCTCATAGTCAACGTTCCCACATTGCGCCTCCCTGACTTGCTGAAGAATTGGGGGAGTGACTGTAAGAAATTGAAGAAAGGATGCTCCATCTTTATCCACAAAGGATATCTAAAATGTGGCCAACTGCTCCATCGTCTCTCCCAATAACTAAATTCCTAATCTCTTTTTGAGTGCATCTGCTAAAACGTTCCACTTCCCAGGAGAATAGACTATATCGAAGTCATAGTCTTGGAGGAACTCGAGCCATCGTTGATGTCTTAGGTTCCGGTCCTCATGAGAGAAGATATACCTAAGACTATTGTGATCTGAGTATATAGTAAAACATTCTCACATATGATTGTGAAGCCACATCTTCAAGGTGAAGACCGCTACTGCTAACTCCAGGTCATGGGTAGCGTAGTTCTGCTCATGCAGTCTAAACTGCTGAGAACCACACATGATCACTGCTCGCTCCTACATCAGGACACACCCAATTCTGGTCCTTGTTGTGTTGCAGTAAACTACGTACCCAACGCTATCCTCTAGTATCCTGAATATGGGTGCACTAGTCAACCACTGCCTCAGCTCCTGAAAGTTCTGTTAGCATCTCTCTGACCATATGAAGGTTTTCCCCCTTCCTTTTCAAATCTAATAGTGGTGCTGCAACTCTGGAGAAGTCTAGAACAAAGGTAAGTCTGGAAAACTCTTGAGTGATCGACTGCACCCTCTTATGCATGATTACATCCTGTGCATCCTGGGTTTTCCATTTCGCCGACCAAGGAATACCCCATCCCAATGTTGTAGACAAAACACAAACATTTTTCCTAATACAGTCAATCTGTGTTTGAACCATGGTTGCCAAGTACATACCCAAACAAACGTCATAAGGCCTCGACGCTGCCACCAAGGGGTTCCAACCAAAACTCTATCCTCAAGGGTCAGATCACACCATTGGCATAAGTGTGATTATCGAGCCTCCTCCCAAAGGTATCTCCAGACATGAGGGTCAAGTCAACGGATTAACCGGAAACTCTAGGTCTGGGAGAAGAATCGTGGAAGGATGTAATGATTGGTACCTATGTCTATTGATACGGCAGCTATTAGTAGACACAACCCGTACCTCAAATAATTTTTAGATCCCTTGGGTCACACTCCTTGACCGCGTGTAGCTACTCTCTTCCTCTACCCTCCAGCTCCATGAGTCTAGAAGGGACTACAAAGGCGGGTGGTTGTAACTTGTTGAAATGTTCACCACCTCATGCTGCTCTCCTAGCTCTTCTTCCACATCTATTTCCCTACAGACTCATCTGTTGTTAACACTTCCTCATCCTGAATCATCTCACACTCACAAGTCTCTGAGACTGACGCTAGTTTCATGCTTTCCAACTGCTAACATTCACTGGTTGTATCCACTCAGCCAATGAACATTCAACCACAAAGGTTATCTCTAGCACCCTAACATAATTAGGAATTTATAAACGAAAAAGTGATGGATCAAATATTCTTAAACAAACCTTACTCAGAGTTCCAAGCTCTAATGCACTGATCGAATCAAATTCATCGAGTACCCGAAAAGATCGGTATGCCTCGATGAATACGCAGTTACCGACACATCGTCCTGCCGAAGCTGTATACGCTCTAGAAAAATCTCATCCAGCTCTTCAAGATAGTCCTCAGCCACCTGTTGGTCGGTCTCACCTCATATCATGAGGGATATCTGGTGCTAAAACACATGTATGTCACTAATCCAACATGTTCCCCTTACCGGTACCACCAGTAGTGTCTACTAACCAACGGGTAGTGATATAGTTGGCACACTGCCTGAAGGTACCATTTCGGAAAATGGTCCATGTACCGAAACTTCATCATTATGAAGACCATACTCATGGTCACTCATTGAAAAAGATTAGTAGCTAAGTTCAACATTTACTCTACTAGTGTCTCAACTAGGCAGAAAACTCCAGTAATCACCTTCATCCTGTCCTTTGGTGCCTGTGAATCTCTCTCGCATCGAAACCTCGAAGGCCTCGGCTGCTGGAACTCGTGCAACTTGCTCAGTCGGCGTGCACCGTCTGCCAGTGTGGATGGGGGTATCTACTACCCTATGGGTGGTGGTGTGGCTGGTACACTACACAATGGTTCCAACAAAGAAATGGGTCCCTAAATAGGATACTTGTCGCTCGGTGGCCATCATAGTGTTCTCTCACAGAAACCCTAGCTGGTTGTCTACGCAGCAGCATCCTGATATAGAATAGGTGCACCACGGACAATAAGTTATACCCGGTGATTTGATTAAAATATTTCACAAATAAGACTCTTGAAAACACTCTATAAACCATTGTTTTCATGAACTAAGTCGAAAATCAGAAGTCAGGGTCTTGGTGTATGGATACGTCAGCTGCCGCACGAACACTGGACTCCCTGGACTAAAAACTACACCCAATACTCTTAACACTATTTCTTCACATGAAAACAAATTAGAGTCCTATGTTCTGTGGTAAAACCAACTCCTCTGATACCAATTTGTCATGACCCGTCCCCCAGGGCCCGTGTCGTCACTACCCCAAGCCCACCTTCTATTGGATAGGGGCTGGCAACTAGCACCAAAGGCGTAAATCCCTAAACTGGGAAGGCATTGAATTTATAACTGCAAACAAACACAACCATGGAACAAGAGGAAGAAAACTCTAAGTAAAAACTGAATATAGAAGAAGTTCTGGAATGTACAAGGGCCAGAAATACAAGCCCAACAGTGAAGTTCAAGGAAAGGACAAACAGGTACAACAAAAAAGACAAACAACTTAAAGGTTCCTAGAAGCTCCTGGATTATCTACCATAGATCCTACCTGAAGGGTAGGTATAGATAGCCTCCTCAGTGTTCCACGTCTGTCCGTATCCTCTGGGTACCGACTCGTCATGAGGTCCACCTCTGGGTACCATCCAGTCCTCGTATAGTCCACGTCAGTCAGCACTATCTTTCGTCTGCATCCAACACAATGAGGTGCGGGCATAGCCCGTGCAAGGGTGAGTATAACGATACTTAGTAGGGACCCCGAGACCCTCAAGGTCTCACAAAATCCACAAAGTATAATCCACAGTATAAAGATACAATCACTAATTATCAACCTACCCTACATAGGTATATGACCATAAATATAACTATGTTATCAATCACAGTCCGGAACCAACTCTAGAGCCCAAGAACAAACTATTCCACAAAAGAGGTAAAGTAAATCACCACGTTGATAATGGTTGAAATACATGACTCATCTCACATTGGTATACAACTCACGAAGAGGGGTAGAGATGATTAGATTTATCCTTTGAATCATATCCTTTATCGAACCCACATAGGATCCTGGAACAATGAAAGCATTGTCGAACCCATGTAGGATCCTGGCACAGAAGTCGTCACTGTCGAACACGTGTAGGATTTCGGTATAGTATTCATCACTTTCGAACCCACATAGGATCCTGGTTTAGAATTCACTACTTTCGAACCCCTGGAGTATCCCAGTACAGAAGTAGACACTGTCTAACCCACGTAGGATTCCGATATAGTAGTCATTACTGTCGAACCCAAGTAGGATGTTGGAACAGATGTTGTCATTGTCGAACCCACATAGGATTCTGGTACAGTAGTCATCTTTGTTGGACCCATGTAGGTTCTTGGTACAGAAGTCACTACTATCGAACCCACGGAGGATCCCGGTACAAAAGTCATCACTATTGAACCCACATAGGATTTCATCATCTCAGTCGCAACTAGTCCTAGGGTTCCCGCACACAACACGCTTGATTCCGGGAGGGTCCGCTGCTCGAGCCAAGTGTTGATACATCAACTGTCTCAAATTCTAGAGTTTATGTATCCCATAGTTCTATTTCATCATAAGTAACCCAACATGAGAGATGGTGTGTCAATAAAACGCCTGGTCTAAGAGTTATTGGAATTTTGGTTCCAAGGAGCCGGTTGGATATTGGGTACAATCCAACCCGGGCATACTCCAACCTCATCCGAATCTTGCATGGAGTATGACAAAAGGTCCTTCTTATCAAAAGGAATCCAACGTAGTTTATGGCACGTCAATCGGACGTCCGATCCTTATGTTATAAGTGTTTCTGCTCCGAGGGCCCGATTTGTTTCGGGTTTGAACCAACCCAGCCGAACACAAACATTTCCCAAACCTTGAGTGTGATATACCAAAATGATAATCTTTAACAAATGAATCCTACACAAATGGAAGTGCATCGATCAGAGGTCCGTATCTCATGTAATGGGTGAAAATATAAAAGTTGTCCGAAGAGGGGGGTCTGGGTCCAGTCCGTCCCTCCCCAACCCGCCCTAGGTCGGCCCGAACCGGTTCGACCCGCCCCAGATCCAAGTCTGTCCTGGTAGGGCACGGCCTGGCCCGGTGGGCATGGCCTAGCCCATGTGAGGGCGGCCCGGCCCGTGCGATAGGTGGCCCGTCCCGCACGTCTAGTCGTGGCTAGAAAAGCTGGCCGAGCACGTTACGATAAAGGCACACCGAGCGGGGGAGAGAGGGGCGGCCCCTTGGTGTCCCATAACGGGGGAACCAGCTGGTGTCGCCCGTCCTTCCCGGAACCCGCAGATGGGGGTACCGCTCCACCGCTGCGGCCGGTGCGGCCGCGGCCTTCTTCCAGAGGGGCACCGCCGCCCCCAGGTGGCCTTCCGGTTCCAGCTGCCGCCTTCAGTCGTTGGCACCACCGCACTCCTCCACGGTCCCCTGGAGTCATTCTGGTGGTCCGTTTTTCCTCTCATCTGCACCTACGACCTTCTCAGGTCATGTTCTTCACTGCGACGGCCTCAAATCAGGGTTTCCAATCCGTTCAACCTTCTCCCATCAAACTGTGCATCATGAATAAATTGGCGGAGGGTCTGGACATGTTCGTTAGCGCATTCCCTCTGCGTTAGAGTGTCAAGTAGTAATCCAGCATATAATAGAACCAGAAATAGACCCCAGCTTAATCTATAACCCATCTCACAATCAACATCTGTTCTGCAGATGGAAATATTCAGGTGTCGATCCACGGTTGTTATTTTTATCCAAGGGAAAATAAGAACATCAAAAGAAATGAATTCAAACATGAATTCAGAACCGTAATTCTATTGTCGTTGACCATTGATGAGTCGTGGAAAATGGAATTCACGGAAGACGAATATCATTCCGTCTATGTCGGAAGGAGTAGATCCCAGTGTAGTCGAGTCGAGTCAACACCGTCGGTGTACTTCGTGGGAGGTGGTGATTCCCTTCCTTTCTTCGGTTGAAGTAGGTAGAAGGTGTTTCTTTACGTTCATCGAGATGTGAAGCATTATTCATTGAAGAACAACATTCTTCATCGAGAGAATATTATTTCTCCAAGAGTTCTTCTTAATTCCTCTCAAAGTTCCACACCCAAACTAAAATAATAGGCTCTCCTATTATTTTATTGTTTACAAGATTTTTCAAAATTCAAAAGATAGACTTAATTAAATTGAATAAGTTAAATTCATTAATTAGATGGATCACACTCTTAATGAGAGGAGGAAGGTGGAGAGTTCACCCAAATTAAAGAAGACTGTTGACATTAATAAATTCTAGGGGAGTTAAAGAGTTAAAGAGGGGTTTAAATGGGAGTTGAGAGGATTGAACTAGTGTGGGTCGCACCACAAAATATCCTCCCATGGGTGGTTACGTGGGGGTGGGCCCCACCTCCAACATCCCTTTGGAGAAAATAACCACAACCTAAATAATGTTATGTGACACATAACCTTTATTTAATTTATCAAGAATCCCCAAAAAGTAACTTCTATACTTGATAACATGCAACTGCGGTAAAGGTCTCCTTAAGGGATTACTGGCACTACGTGTTCATTGGTGCCCTCAGATTTCAATTCCTAGCATCGGTTCAAAAGATATAAAATCTCGCATGTATGTTCACTGAATGTACCCCAACCAAACTTCATAAATTGATATTGCGAACACCGGGCCTCAAAATTATGTGCCATAAAAAACTACGGACTCATAAAATTACAATGTATTTAAGCAAACATTTTCCACAGGATTTCCAGGTCTTTACATAAAAGCACATATTTATACCTTAAATAATAATCTTGATTCATTTTAGCTACCTACTACGCCATCACATCCTCCTACATCGGTGATGGATATAGAATCCTGAAGGATGTGTAGAGGTCCTCACCCCTACATTGACTATAGGGAAGGATTAGAAGAACCCTAATTGCAAGATTTTATTTATGTCAATGACCATCAACAAATCAGTAATACCAATTCCCATAGCGATATAAATAGAAAAACTATCATCAAAGTTCGACTGCAGGGTCATAGTATCAAAACCAATGTTTTTTTCAGCAAACGAATCAACATGTGTCACCATGAAAGGATGGACCACTTGGGCACCCACCTAAAGTTCAAGATCCTAGACCAAGACAATAATTCCAACAAATTTTCCCTATAACTCATCATCTTCCACCACATCAACTTTAGTAATATCAAAAAAAAACCTATGATACAACCACAACAGACCCAATCTCCCCAATATAATATCAAAAACATATTCATTTCCTACATGAAGAATGCATACCAAATGATGAAAACCCAATAAACTATAATGAAATACTAGAAGGATTCTCTACATAACCTAGTTCTTCAAATAGGGAAGATCTCTAAATCATTATCTGATTGACTACTAGTTACATAGCCTGGTAATACCAAATCTCATCTATGGTACGATTATGAAGCTATAGTTTTTATAATAGGAATGATTTTAAACATTTAGCAACCATTCATAAGTGAGAAAAAGTATTTTTGAAGAGTTAAATAATGATTATCAAGTGAAATTTTTAAAATTATAACTAAATGACCCAGATAAAATAAAATAACATCCAAAAAATTAATATTTTTATTTGGAATCCCCACAATACAAGCCACCTCTCCCCATTCAAGAAAGGATGAAGTAAGACAAACAGGATAGAGAATGCAAAAAAAAAATCCATGATATTCTGAAAAAACATCACATCAACAATAAATTTTCAGAGAAAATTTCTAAAATACCTATTTATGAAAGATTATTTAAATACTTTATCTAATGTAAAACACAGATGGAGGACTTAGGAGTTGTAACGACCCAAACATTCATTAATGTAAATTCCTCTTGATCTAATTCAATGTCTCATTATGTAAAATGTTTATATAAAATGTGAACTTCATTTGTTTTATGTTTTTGGATTTAAAAATATTGTTAATAATTGTGACCATTGCTAATATAGTCGTTGAACAGTGATCACATTATTAGTATAATATTGGGCTTTAACAAATCCAATTTATTCAGACAAAGGAAGTGATGGTCTCATCCAGTAGACTTTCCCAATATGAACCCATTTGTCGGATCTCAGAAAGTAGGTGGCATCATTGTACTTTTCTCTTAACCAATCCCAAGTCGAGCATGAAGATATTATGCTAGATCATAACTGAATACGGGAGAAGTGGACATTAATATAGATTATCACCCAAGCGATGTTATCCGAGCCACCCCAAGAGTCTATTACCATCGCACACCTTACCCTCCAGTCTTATGCGAGTGTTATAAGGGGTTATGTAAAAGGACCCTAGCATTATGACTATGTAAATTAGTATTGTATAAAGAATCTTCATTTATTTTATTATTGTTACTTTTTAAATACTTTTTAATGAACAAATAGTATTTTTAGTTAATATTCAACTAAGAAATATATTTTGATGAATTAATGGATTTTATAATTAAATAATATTTATATAAAATATTATTATTATTAAATTAATTTTTATTAAATATAAATGAGCATATAATTTAATGAATTCAATTGTAATTTTTATTATGGTTTGGAAGTTGTTTTGGTCAAAACCCTTGAATTTTTGGTAAATGACGATTTTCATTTTAGGAGTAAAAACTCACATTTTTATAAAATTATTTCGATAAAAAGAATATTATTTTTGGAATCAGGATGTCAAACTTATCCAATGGTTAATTTTTAATAATTTTCTGAGATAGTAAAATTTTTGGGTAAAAATTAAATACCGTTTAAATATATAATGTGTTTTATGACATAATAATTACCCAATAGTGATGTAATAAAATAATATAATCATTATGTTCATCCAATATATGTTTTAACATTAAAATAATGTGATTTTTGGTTTGTTTGATTTATTTTAAAAAGCTTTAGTGGACCCTTCAAGGCTTATAAAACATTTTTTCTTATTAAACTGTTTTCCATATGAGTGTGACTCACCTCCACATAAACAACCCTATTATTTTAAGAAGTTCTTCCTTTGGAATTATAAAATATTTTTTCCACTCCCCTTTTCCCAAACCCGTGGGAAAAACCATGGTCTGGTTTGTGGTATTGATTAGTTTAATGTGAGGTGTCCCAAACCTAAATAATAAATAATTCCATATCTTTTCCTATATAAACCCACCAGAGCTCCCACTTCCTGTAACACCCCAAGCTTCTACGGTACGCTTCTCTTTGAATAATGCGATAGCGTGTGTTGTACGCAACACCGAGTTCTAACAACCAATCAAACTAGCCGTTATGAATAGTAATACCTACTTTTTAAAATTATATATATTTTATATTTCAAAATGGACTTCATTTTTGGATTCAGAATATCTAATTTAGCCTAAGGTTAAATTTTGTTACTTTTCGGATAACTTTCATATTTTGATGAATAGTGAAAATTACTAAATTTTAATTAAAAACAACTTTTTTAATCAAAATAATTAATAGTTATAAATTATGAATTTTAGTAGTTTTAAAGTATATTTAGAATATATTTTTACCATTTAATATAATGTTGGTCATTGGACATAATTTTACAATTAAACCGAACATAAACAAGTGTCAATCTTTTGATAGTTATTATCTCTTAAAAACACGCTTTTTGTTTTGACAGCGGGAATTAATTTTAAATTAATTTCTGCTACTTCTGTGTTTTGAATTTAGGAAAATGGATTCCATAGTTGGAATCAGGATGTTCAAATTGTGTAAATAGGTAACTTTTATTTTTAGACATTTTGAATAATTACTGCGGTAAATATTTTATTTACCATGGTTAAGGGTAAATCCGGTAAATAAGGGTTAAAAAATAATATTATAATAATACTAAATTACCCTAAAACGTGTCTTAACCCTATTGGTTGATACATGGTCGACCATGGGAATCATTGGGTCGATTTTGGGACCTCATGGATCCACTTGTAAGTGATAATGACACATTATTTTAATTAAGTTAAAATGAATACAAAAATGACACAAGCATATATCTTTTAGAAAAACAATTGTTACATAGGGTTATATATGTTGGATTTTAGATTATAAATATTAATTATAAAGATAAAAATATTTCCTACATAATGATATTTTATTTATAATTTTTAGACGTTAAATAATTTATTTTATTTATGACACAATGATGATGCAGTAATTACTATAATAGTGAAAAATTAAAGTAATTGATATTATAAATACCCAAATAAATATAATATGAAACTTTTAATGAATTAAACTAATTTTCTAGGATAATATGATATATTAGGATTTATTTAATTGACTTTTTTCGAAGTAATCAATCTGTTATGAGTTTCACAAAAATCAACTATTGAATAGTTTCAAAATTGACATAAAAGAGTTCTTAAAACAAATATTATATTATTAATTGATATTTAATTCCTAAAAATCTAAGATTCGGCCAAGAGACTTATATCATGATAGGTTCATCATTAATGGACCACTTGGGGGGTCTCTTGGATGTATATAGTAAGTTTATTAACCATATTATATAAAAATACAAAGAGACACTGTAAAAGTGAAACTAATTAACTTAGAGTTAATACTTAAAGATAAGGTTAATATAAGTACCCAAACCTGTCTAAATTCTATTGGTTGAGTGGTGTTCGACCTCTCCCCACCTTAACCTTTGAATAATCAACTTTTGAGCCAATTAGAAACCGAATATGAATTTATTATAAATTAATATTTCTAGCTTTTCCAAAGGTTCCCCTCACCCCTCTTATAAAAGGGAACTCCTCCTTCTCATTTCTTCACACCTTCAAAGCCTTTTGGTTCGGCAAAACTCTACCCAAATACTCTCCCAACATCCCTCAATACAACCTAGAGGCATTAGTTTGATCATAAAGCCAACCTATGGAGCCCTTTTGATCAAATCAAAAGGAAGAACCCGAAGAAGAGGTAATGTTTTCACCACCCCTTTTCAAGTTCCTTTCTTCTTCCACTTCTTCTTTCTTTGTTCTTACCATTATAAAATAATAACTCCAGTATCTTACATATACTGTGATGTTATTATAAATATGGTACAACCATATTCAGTATTCTATCCACCCTTTGAATAACATGTCACCATACGTGCGTACGTACGGCTTACCCTCTCCACGTTGTGGTGTAATTGTTATTCAATATATTATTATTTGGATGGGTATAATAATGATGTGTAACTCATGTAAATAATAAATACAACATGTTAATGATTCTGTATATATGATATACCATCCTTTTATATATTGTTTTAATATCAAAAGAATGATATTGTCGCTCGTGCGTACGTACGGACTACCGTCTCCACGAACGCGATGAGATTCATTCTCCATCGTATCCATTCAAGTATAATTATCATTTGATGATTTAAAAATGATGTTTATGGACTTGATATCATTATGGATATGAATAAGATACAACAAACATGGCTTATGTAACAAAACATATAAAAGAAAATGAGTAAGTTAACACCCGAAACGACGATAATTCTAAGATATTATTAACAAATCAATGTTAAAAGATCATATATGATATCATATTAATATATATGATTCTTGTATAATTTAATAACAATTATTTCACAATTATACAGGAGGTTAACCTACCCCAACCAAGGAAAAGTACAAGGTAAGGGTTATTTCACAATCTCTTCATTATCCGAGGTTGTTTATACGTAATAATCTACTGGGATTTCTTTATCATCCACATCCATGTTTCTTCGAAATGTATTTCAAAACATATTTACAAGAATATTGGTTAAAGTCATTTATACCCTTGGTTGACTTTTTATAAGAGGTTTATAAAGGAATCTTTCCGTCGTTTTCAAAACAAGGTCCTTTTTAACCTTTTCGACAGAATTAAGGTAAGAATGTTTTTTTTAACTTATACGGCGGGTGCGGCTATTTTCCGCCGTTATAAAATCTTCAAAGCTTCCCTTACAAGCTTATAAGAATATTTTCAAAGAAAATGTTTTATTTTATATGGATCTTAAATGATTCAAAATAAAAAGAGATATTTCTTTAAAAAGAATTTTGATTTCATCTATGTCAACATCCTTTGATGGATTTTAAGATTATTTGAAGTTGATTTATTATGATACAAAACTTCTATATTGTATTGAAGGTTTTGTGATATGTTTGACTGTGGATGTGCTATTTTTATACCATTCATAGTTTATGGTGAAAGTATTGACATTTCGTATTCTAGTTTTAATACGAATGTTTATGTTATGTTTAAACCTTTTCATATGGGAATGCATTGGACTTAATATGTGACGGTTGGAGCCCGCTATAGCTCCTCAATGCATCGGTAGGTCTCATGAGACAAACTAGTGTCTTGGCATAAGGCCTTGACAAAATCTTATTTGTAGTCTTGGCACGAGGCCTTGGCTATGTGGTTATGATAGTCTGAAATTATGCATTCCATCATTATTAAAGTGGTTATTGATTTTGCATGTGATTATTCGATTAGTAGAATAACCCTGTGAATAAGTAAATGGCATTATCTTATTTTATTTATGCCATACTATTTTAAAAGTTCAAGTTTAAAAGTCTTTTGCTTTAGTTATACAATGCCTTAAATGTTTATTCTTATTTATGAAAGTTTCCGCTATATTGTTATCCTTACTGGGCAATTGAGCTCACCCCTTTTCTATGTTTTATTTTTCCCAGGAAGTGAAGAAGAAAATTATGAATGACCTGCAGGGATATTATGTGGGGATATGAGTGTGGATTATGGAGACAATATGTTGTTGTAGTAGTTTTTCATTTTATGATGTAATGTAAGACTTATGAATATATCTAGTGTTTCCAAGACTACTAAACCAATCGGTCTTTTGAGATTTGATCTTTCTTGTGATCATACCAATGTTAAGTAATAATGCACCGACTCTGGGTAACTGGGGTCGGGGTGTTACACTTGGTATCAGAGGAACAGTCTAGATAACTCTGGAAATTTATAACCCTTTGATAAATTGACTATCGTTCTCAGTCAACATTCTTCTTTGTAATTTTCAGATGGAAGAAAGGAGAACTCAAACAAGTCTCTTAGACCTTCTGGATGAATTACTCGCTATGATCGTGGCAAAATCATGCAAAGAAGAATTTGAACCCTATGAAGCCATGCGGATTTCTTGTAAATGTCTCTATAATATATCAAGCACACCAGATATACTTCATTTTCATCATGGTTCTTGTTTCGTTTTCGAAGATATCAGGCAGATCCAACGTCATTTCTATTGATGCCAAGGAGCATATTACGAAGTACTTTTTAGGTGTTTTACAATGTTTTAGCAACCAGAATCAATCTCCAATTTCTACAGAGCAGCTGAAGAAGGAAATCATCGCGCAGCATTTATGTGTCAACTATTAAGCTTTTGCTTCACAGGAAGAATTTATGATGAATTCGAAACATTTTAATACGAAGCAATGAGACTTTCTTATAGGAATCAAATTCAAGACGAACTTCTCGGATACTATATTGATTATCATTCCTTGAGGACTGTCTTCCGATGCTTACATCCATACAACCCCTCTTGCACTAGTTGCATTTGGGCGAAGGAAGTGGAAGATTTCGAAGACACATTGAACTTTAATTTCTTAGGGAGACATGGAAACCATGGAAGACAACTATACAGACCTCGGGGACATCATGTGAGACTCAGAATAGATGGGAATTAATAATGATAAGTGTAAATGAATTTCGAGGACGAAATTCTATTTAAGGGGGGTAGAATGTAACACCCGAGGTTTAAAATTATGTTTTATGTTTTGCCAATGTTTTCAAGATGTAATAAAATAAATTACCAAATGAAAATATATAATTAGCGAGCACTTTATTCATACAAATACCAGAATACACCCTTGATACACAAAAACTAACCCATTAAACCCACTGTTATTGATAATAAAACAATTGGAAGACTACCGAGAAACACAACGACACCGATCGAGTAGTTATCATCTCCTGGATCTGATAGAAGAACAAACGTTATGGTAAGGATGATAGCAATGAAACTAAAAATAAGTGGAACATATAAAACCACCTCTGAAAGCAGTGGCGGGGGCGTCGTGATATTTTTCTTCTGAGTGTTTGAACGACCCGTAAAACATTGGTATTTATAGAGTTTTATCCGACCGTTACAAAAAAATAAACTTTCTGTTATTACTTTTATAAATTTAAATAAAAGTGACTGTTGATGTATAAATAAAATAACTGAATAAAAACATTGAAATTGAAAAAGAAAAAAACTGAATATAGATCTAATATATATATATAAGACGAAATGATATATATATATTGAGATAATTATTCTATATAAATAAAAAAAATTAAATGTTAAAGCTGAAAGTCGGGGTAGGGTTTTGTGTGTTCGGGGGCTTGAGGTTGACGTGGAAGAAGATCGAAATCAGCACGGCTTTGAGTGTGGTAGGAGAAGAAGCTCGTGTCGCCGTGAGGGTTTCTGGCCGAAGAGAAAATTTAGTCGAGTCATTAGGCGAGATGAAACGAAGCCGTGGGTCTCTTTTCTGTCGAGTTTGAGCGTCAGTCCAGGTCCAGACCAAGTTGTAAGTGTTTGACCTTCAATTAAATCCCGTGCGTCGTCCAATGTTCATTTGCTTTTAGGGGTTTCGAAGAAGTGTTCGAAGCACGATTATGGTTCATTTACACCCGATCTGTTTTGCATTGATGTATCCGTATGAGTTATGACGAAGGTGACTTTCAATCTTCTTCCATTGTCCTGTTTTGCAAGTAGGTATTTGTTTATCCGATCTTTAGGTATTCGAATCTGATTTCCATATTCAAATTTTGATATATTAATTAGCATGTTTGTCTATTTCTGTATTTTTTTCAAAGTCTTATCCGTTATCTTGTTGTCAGTAATTTAATATATTCATATTGATTATATTTTATTGAATATCAAGTTGTGGATTTCAGTCGATTTCCTCCACTTGCTTTTGGTTAATGCATGGAATTTCTTACTCAATGTCAGTGTTTGTCTATTTTTATAATCTACAATTTAATTTGGGATCATTTTTGTCAATGATTCTATTTTGGATGTTTTGGTATGCGGCTGTGGATCATCACGTAACAGAGATGTAATGTGTAAACATCAATTTTAAATTCATTTTTCTGTTTCAAGATTGTGATCTCTGTTGAGATATTTGTTTTGGACAAACTGCAAGTTGTTTACAATTAATAAAATATTCCAAATACACAGTAACACTATGTATAAATAAGTATCTCGGGTGGGATGAAGAGACCACCCTACATAGCATTTTTCTCTGGTCTGTTGTTGCTATGTGTGACAAGAGAACTGGCGAAGAAGGACCCTTTCATTTCCATTTCTCATTCTTAGTTCTAATGTAGTGTTTGAAGTTTCTCACATCCTTTATGGGTGTGTATGCCGTTTGGGAAAGTATTATGCTATAGAATGATTAAAGTTAAGGGACTTTTTATTTTCAAATACTCAATCTCCTATTCTAATTCAATTTTTTTAAGGGACTATTTAATTTCAATTACGTAGTATTCAATTCCATTTTACATTAGGGTAAAATATTAATTTTCCAACATTTGGTTCTTTTGAACTCTTATTTCCGTAAAGAATTATGTATTTTTTAAAACATTCTATGCAATTACATATTATTGTTTTTGTAAGGGAATAATTGTTTTACTCTAAATTTTCTTATGAGAAAATATTATAGTTTTTATGATTTCTTGGTTTGTATAAAGAACTATTTCCAATCATTTCAATTTCTACAAAACTTTTATTATATAATTCTATGCAGTTTAATAATCTTAAGTAGACTTCAATTCCTCCTCTTTTATAATCATCCAAATAGGTTTAGTGATGCTTTTTTGGAGTTTGTATACCTAAAATCAGCGTAAGGGATAAACTATTTTTAAATTTATATTGTTATTTTATGGGTTATAATGCTCATTTACGCTCAAAATGATGATTTGTATTTTATGATTTTAAGGCGAGGTTCGAACATCTATTTATTTTCCAGAAGTATTTACATGCTTTGATTCTAATTCTTTTCTAAAATTATATAAAGTTATATAATCTGTATTTTGAATATTCATTTGACAGAATCCTAAAAGGGTTAAAATGTTATAATAAGTTAAGATTTATTTTTATGTATATACATATATATATTTAGATTAAATTACCATGTTTATAATCCTACTACCATGTTTATAATATCATTTTCAGTTTATTGTCATGTTTCACATTACGTATCAACATGTTTTATCAATATTATCGGCATCACACTTGCATATACATTTTCCATGTGTTTATGCATATCATCGATGTTCATTTCACTAAAAGTAAACTTATAATTTAAGTTAAAAAGATAAGGTTCTGTTCTCAAATTCACCAATTACAAGAATTTCATTATAAAATTGAACGTCAAATTTATAATGTTTTATTCATAACTTTATTAATTGTCAGAGTTAATTTAAATTAAAACTGCACATATTTGCAACAAAGAGGCTTTGAGAATGAATGATTAATCGCGGGGATATACCTTGTAAAGTGTAGAAGAGTTGGTCATAACCAAACTTGTAGATGATAAAAATATGGAAGTCTTTATTTAATTATATTGTATTTATAAATACATGTTTACTTTAAATACATTGATATGTTAAGGGCAAAAACTCCAGTGACCAATACTAGTATATATGTAAATCAAACTTTAAACGTTTTCTAAAAGTATCGGCTCTTGTTCGTTGTAATAATAGAAGGTCATTGGGAAGTGAACCCATCCTTCACTAAGTGGGTAGGCCCAAGACAGCCTTCGACGAATCAAGTTGCCTCAAATGATGTTTTTTTTTCATGAAGTTTGCTTAATATTTTCTGACAATAGTTTTAAAAATTGTTTTCAAAGTATAATTAATTTTCAAAAGCATTATATTATTTTGTAAATTAGTTTTTCAAATGTATTATCAAAGTGATTTTTTTTAAAAGGAATTTATCAAAGGTTTTCAAAACCCCTTACTGAGCATCTTTGTGCTCACCCCAAGATTGTAAATGTTTTCACAGGTATCTTAGGAGTTTATCGTGGATGTCGTCGCTTATGGTGTTAGCGCGCACGGAAGCGTAATGGAAAAAAAATATTATTTCAGTTCAACTTTGAAAAATGTAATGTTTTGTCTAATACTCCAGAACCTAGACCGGTAAATGATCCTCATTTTGTTTAAAGTGTTGTGAAATTTTTATGTTAAGTTTATAAAAAAAATTTACATAGCATTTTGTTGGGATGAGTTTGAAATAGCAGGCTCGGGGCGTTACACTTCCTCTTCACTTCAAGCCTTGGGATTTCATCCAACCACTTCCCCCATCTCTCTATAATCTTCCCATGTTTTCCCAAGATCCCATGAATCTTCTCTCAAGCCTCTCCCAAGCCTTTGGGATCACACTCCCAAGTAAGGGATTTCATCCTTTCTCATTTTTTCCAATTTTCATTAAGTTGTTATGCCCTTTTGTTTTCAATTAGAAATATTGGGGTATAATTTTGAACCTTCCCAATACAGCCCTCTTTTTTTTGGATAATGGGATACCCCTTTCTCTCTCATTAATTCCTCCCATGTACACTCTTTACCGTGCTGAAATTCTGTGAGGGATTTCTCTCTCATCATTTACATCCAAGAAATAAATTTTTATTATGCATCTAAATTCCATTAAGTTTTTTGGGACATGTATCTATATGACCCCATTATAGTACATTTCTTTTGAATATGATTAGGCACCAATTTCTCTCTCATCATCCATTTTCTATGAGTTCTTATTTCACATCGTTATGCTTCAGAAATTACACTATGATTTTCCTAGCCAATGTCATTGTGTAGTGAATACCATTCTCATTTCTCTATCAAGGGTATTCAACTTTATGCTCAATTACTAATTGATTATAAAGATTCATTTATGTATTCAGCAGCTCATTATGGTGGAATAAATGATAATGATTTATTTCATGTTGTATGATCCATGTGGAACACTTATTCAGGAAATGAATTGTTTAAGAAGGGTGCGTCTTGATAGTGCTCCAATGCATTGGGTAAAGTGTAGTATAATGGTACATCATTTGTAATGGGTGTTGAATCATTATAATTCATGTTCAATGAGGTTTTTCTCATGGTTCATGTGCAATGAGGGTTTACTCATGCTTCATGTGAAATGATCCTTGGCTCATGATAATTCAATGTTAAGTGTTGTTGCCACATTTCTAAGTTATGATTATCATTCATTATCATGACTTTATGTTCATGTTTATATTGCTCCCTATTTATATTGCTGTTGTCTAACATTTATTGTATTCCTCATGTTATTCCATTTTTATTCTCTTAATGGGCTTTATAGCTCACCCGTTCTTTATGCATATCCTCAGGTTATCCCATGAAATGCTAAGTATGAGGGAATGTAGTGGTCATGTAAAGGAAGTATTTAATAAATTTGTTGTGTGTTTTATATTATAATCTATCATGTAATGTTCCTAAGCCCCAAAGACACTAGACCTCTCAATCATCCATGTTTTATCAAGTGAATAGTTTATGTAATAAATCATATTTCAGTTTGTAAAAAAAGCAGGGTTGTTATAGTTAGTATCAAAGGATTGGTTTAGTTATTTTTGGGATTAGGATTAGAAAACCATATCGAAGACTTAGATACAAGAATAAGTATAATAAAAACACCCCTAATTATTGGTGAGTATTGAGTATGTGTTTGAACAATCAAATAAATCCATGTCTGGATACAAGAAGGTAGAGGCGGCTCTGGCATAGATGTAATCTAATGGTAAAACCCAAAAACGCCGCTTTGAGCTAGATTCGAATGGGAACTGGTGAACAAAAATGGACATTTCTGCACTCTTGGTTAGGACACTCCTGATTGATGTTCTTTGGTAATTTCACAAGCATATTATGAACCCTTTTTAAGGGAATTAAAAAAATGCCCCTAAGAATATATGTCATAATGTAGATTATGAATAGCATAGATTGAAGCCTATGGATTCATAATTTAATGAAATAAAAGTTATTTATAAGTAATCAGTTTCTTCCTTGGATTACACTTTTTGTGTTACCCCTAGCATTCCTTTTATTCCAGAAAAAGGCTGGTAATAGGAGGACTCGTGCTAACAAATGATGTGAAGATCAATGAGATGATTGTGCTAATGAGATTCTCAATCCGATGGGAGAGGGAATCGTAAAATTTGTCATGCTTCTCTCTCAGTTAACTCATGATTTTAAAAGAAACATGATTTTAGAGGAACATTAAACCCCCTAAGAAAAAACAAGTCACTATCAAGAGCTTCATGAGACAAAGGCCGCCTACATTAAATGGAACATATGGTCCCTCAATCATCGAACAATGGATCAAATCTATTGAAGATATCTTCTCCATCCTTTAATGTTATGAATAAGAGAAGGTTCTCTTGGATGTTAATCGTATGGAGGGTGAAGCTGATCAATGGTGGGAGTTGATCGAAAATACGAATCCTGAGGAGGAGATCGATTTGTAGGAATGGAATGATTTTTGGAATATTTTTTTCGATAAAAATTTACCACACACCCACCAACTTAAGTAGGAAAGGTACATTCTTTCCCTCAAGAAAAAAAAAATAACAAATCTATCAGAGCATACGAGGAAAACTTCATAAGGATTTCATGATATGCCTCCATCTTTTATGTTACCCCCAAATGAAGGGTTGACCGCTTCTTTGGTGGGGTGAAACCCAGCCTACGGAAAGTGCTGGTGATCCATGACTTCAACAGCAATGAGTAAATTGTTTGATGTGCCCTCATGGTCGAAATAGATATCGGAGAATCTTAGGGGTATCACGGGGATAATAAGTGTAAGGTGGAATTCCATGATAGCGGTCTAATGGAAAAATACAATGGTGATAAGAAGATCCATCACCCCACTTTGTTAAAGGTGTGGAAATTAGCACCCTGTAAATTTCCTGAAGGGGAAGAGGAAATGATTTAGGTGTGGAAGAGAAGGGAACCTAGCTATTAACTGCTGACAAGAAAAACCCACAGCTGAAATAGAAGAGAGGAATGTTCCGTCCAAACCTCCATGCTTTGTTCATTACTATAACTGCAAAGAACCAGGGCATCATGCAAATTATTTCCCTAGGCCAATGGTTTTCAGAGGCAACCAACAACCTCCAAGGCATCAAGGGAGATCTTTTCCTATCACTATTACCGAAGTGAACCCTGACAATGAAGTGGTGACAAGTACACTAGTTATTAATTAAAGAATAGAGAACATACATTTTTATTTAGGTTCTACACATTATTTTATATCCCAAAAGATTAAAAGAACAATCCAAACACCACCACAAATCATCGAAGTAAAGATGTCGGTGATTATGGAAAATGGGGAAATCATTGCATCCCATGAATATAACTCCTCCCCTGTTATAATCTGTTGATTGAATTTCCCAATGAACCACATCATACTCCCTCTGGTGGAATTTGATGCAAATCTTGGCATTGATTATCTTTCCTTATATAGAGCCAATATAAATTTCCTTGAGAGAAAAATCACTCTCCGTGTAGAGAATCGACCCCCGATTATGTACAAGTGCACGGAGGATGACGAATCTTCTTTAGCTCCATCATCTCAAGAGTCGATATTATTTCCCTATGAAAATGTGTATCTTGGCTCAGATGATTGAGTCTAAGGAGGAGACCATCCTTGGATACATGCCTATTATGAGAGAATTCATAGAAGTGTTTCCCGAGAAATTGCATGGTCTTCCTCCTAGATGAGATGTTGAATTCTCAATTGATCACATACCTAGGGTGTTGCCAATATCCAAGAATCCATATATAATCGCTATTTTGGAGAATGAGTAGATGAAGAAACAACTACAGGTGAATCTGGATAAAGGGTTTATATGCCCAAGTGCTTCACCATGGGGTGCACCAGTCCTCTTCATCAAGAAGAGGGATGCGTCAATGCCATTTTGCAATGATTATCAGAAGCTTAACCAAGTCATAATAAAGAACAAGTATCCTCTTCCACGAATTGAAAACTTGTTCAATCAGCTACGTAGAGCACAATACATATCTAAGGTGGATTTGTGGTCGAGATATTATCATGTAAGGGTGAATAAGGAAGATGTCCCCAAGACTGCTTTTTTACAAGATACGAGCACCGTGAATTCAGAGTAATTCTTTTCAGACTCACTAATTCTCCAGTAATCATCATGGACTTGATGCATAGAGTCTTTAGGGATTACCTTTAAAATTTTTCGGTAGTCTTTATAGATGGTATTCTTATATACTTCAAATATAAGGAGGATCATGAGGAGCATCTAAGAACTATACTAATGACCTTGCAGAAGGAGAATCTATATGCAAATTACAGCAACTGTGAGTTCTAGTTGAAGGAGTTTTCATTCTTAGTCCATGTCATCACAAGCTATGGGATATCTGTGGATCCCTCCAAAATAAATGCAATTGAGGGATAGTTAAGGCCTACATCGGTAATGGATATCCATAGCTTCATGGGGTTAGTTGGATATTATCAATGATTTGTGGGAAATTTCTCACCATTGTCCAACAGTCTTACCAAGCTAATTCAGAAAGGTGTAAAATTTTATTAGAATGATGAATGCGATTAAAGCTTCAAGGAGTTAAAAATTAGGCTTATCACTGCATCCATGGTCACTTTAACCCCAAGTGGAGAACTTTTGGTGCTATTTAGTGATGCTTCAGAGAAGGGAATGGGATATGTGTTGGTGAAGAATGAAAAAATTGTTGCATATGCTTCAAGGTAATTTAAGTTCATGAGTAGAATTATCCAACACATCATTTGGAGCTACCTACGATGATCTTCGCTTTAAAAATTTGGTGGAATTATCTATTTGATTTGAAGTGTGAAATATATATGGACTGAAAAAGCCTCAAGTATTTATTCACATAGAAAGAGTTGAACATGTGCCCATGAAGATGGTTAGAGCTGATCAAAGACTATGATTGCTCAATCCATTACCACCCTGCGAAAGTGAATAAGGTGGAGGATTCTCTAAGTAGAAAGGACCCAGAAATTCTATCATTTATGAGAATTGAGAAGGGTCTAATCTTCTTAAACATGATGAAGATGGACATGAGAATCAGAAAGAAGGGAACATAATCAATCCTTTCACAAATGATTGCTTAACCGTCTCTTTTAGAAATGTTAAAGGATGCTCAAAAGTATTTTGTGGGAATTCAGAAGAAAGTGGAAGCAATTATAAAAGAGAAATATTTGGATTTCAAGGTTAATGAAGAAGGAATTGTGAGATTTGGGAAAAGACTATGTGTTCCATCATGTCCAGAGTTTAAGAAGGAACTTTTGTATGATGCACATAGTTCAAATTTTTCTATTCACCTCGAAAATACAAAGATGTATTGAGATCTTCGAGATCATTATTGGTGGGATAATATAAAGAAACAGATCACTGAGTATACGTCAAAGTGCCTGGTGTGTCAGTAAGTGAAGGCAGAGAGGAAGAAGTCTCAGTGGATGATGTAACCATTGCCCATACAATCATGGAAATGGGATAACATCACCGTGGACTTTGTCACCGGACTTCCGAAGACATCCAAAAAAAGAAATGCAATCTGGGTTGTTGTGGATCATCTTACAATGTCTGCACAGTTCATTGAAATTTGGGAGGATTTCTCATTGGATAAACTAGCACAGATATATATCATGGAAGTGGTAAGGCTGCATGGAGTACCACTATCTATTATATCCGATCGAGATCTAAGATTCACCACTATGTTTTGGAATATTCTTCAACATGCTCTGGATACTGAAATGAAATTTAGTAAAGCCTATCATCCTTAAACTGATGGAAAATCTGAGTGAACTATTCAGAAACCGGATGATATGTTAAGATCATGTTCAATGGACTTCAAATGAGTATGGGATCAACATCTTCCACTGGTTGAATTATCCTACAATAGAAGTTTTCACTAGAGAATCTGAATGGAAAATTATGAATCCCACTATGGGAAGAGGAGAAGAACACTAGAATGTTGGTATTAAGTCGGTGAGCTTAAGTTGTTAGGACCAAAAATGGTCGAAGAAATGGTGGAGAAGGTGAAAACCATTCAGCAACATATCAAGGCAGCCCAGAGTTGGAAGAAGAGTTATGAAGACAATCGTCGATGAGACCTTGAGTTTAAATTTAGAGACAAGTTATTTCTATGAATATCTCCATGGAATAAGGTCATGAGGTTTGGAATGAAAGGGAAGTTAAGTACTAGGTACATCATCCCCTTCAAGTTTCTTGATCATGTTGGGGTTGTGGCCTATGGACTAGCACTTCCACTTACCATGGAAAAGGTACATGATGTCTTTAATATATCCCTTTTAAGTAAGTACATACAAGACCCTCCACATGTACTCTCATCATATGTAGTATAGCTAGAGGATGATCTTTCTTACGAGGAGCAACCAGTGAAGATCATAGATCATAGAGAATAAGTTCTAGGAAATAAGACAATGCCCATCGTCAAGGTGTTGTGGAGAAACCACATGTTTGAAGAAGCGACATGGGAATATGAGGAAGTGATGAAGTAGAGTTACCTGAATTTATTTTAGAGTGGGAAAAGAAAATTTTGAGGGTGAAATTTCATAAGGGGAATGATTGTAACGACCCAAAATTTCATTAATGAAAATTCATCTTGATCTAATTAAATGTATCATTATGTGAAATTTTTATAT
This sequence comes from Viscum album, assembly GCA_963277665.1. Classification (NCBI taxonomy): domain Eukaryota; kingdom Viridiplantae; phylum Streptophyta; class Magnoliopsida; order Santalales; family Viscaceae; genus Viscum; species Viscum album. The sequence continues at coordinate 59,653,692 of OY728165.1, read as the reverse complement.
AAAATGTGAACTTCATTGGTTTATTGTTTCTGTATTTTAAAATACTGTTATGAATTGTGACTGTTGCTAATATATCCATTGAACAATGATCAAACTATTAGTATAATATAGGGATTTAACAAATCCAATTTACTCAGACAGAGGAAGAGATGACCTCATAGAGAATACTTTCCCCATACGAAGCCCATTTATCAAAGCTCGAAAAATAGGTGGCATCAGTGGGCTTCACACATGACTGAGCTCAACTTGAGCTTGAATATGTTACTCTTGAGCAGAACTAGCTATGGGAGAAGTGGAAGTTAATATAGATTACCACCTGAGCGATGTTATCTGAGCCCCCCCAAGAGACGGTCACCATCGCACACCTTACCCTCCAGTCTTATGTGGGTGTTATAAGGGGTGTTTTAACAAGACCCTTGAACAATGACTATGTACATTGTTTTTGTATAAGTAATGTTCATTCATTTTATTATTTTTAATTTGTAAATAGTTTGTAATGAAAAAATAGTATTTTTTGTTAATATTCAACTAAGAAATATATTTTGATGAATTAATGGATTTTAGAATTAAATAATATATTAATGAATTATTATTATTATTATATTAATTTTTATTAAATATATATGATCATATAATTATATGAATGCAATTGTAATTTTTATTAAGGTTTGAAAGCTGTTTTTGTCAAAACCCGTGAATTTTTTGTAAATGTCCGTTTTTATTTTAAAAGTAAAAATTCACATAGTTATAAAATCTGTTAGATAAATGAATATTATTTTTGGAATCCAGACGTCAAAATTATCCAATGGTGAATTTTTAATAATTTTCTGAGACAGTCGAATTTTTGGGAAAAAATTAAATATCATTTAAATATATAATGTGTTTTATGATATCATAATGACCCAATAGTGATTGATAGTATACTATAAACATTATTTTCTGCTAATATATGTTTTAAAATTAAAATAATGTGATTTTGGGTTTGTTTGATTTGTTTTACAAATCTTTTGTGGACTCTTCAAGGCTCATAAAACATTTTGCGTTTTTAAATTGTTTTCCTTAAGAGTATGACTCGCATCCACATAATCAACCCAATTATTTTAATAATTTCGGCCATTGTAATTATAAAATATATTTTTCCACTCAACATTTAAAAAAACAATGGGAAAAAACTATGGTCTAGTTTGTGGTATTGATTAGTTTAAGGTGAGGTGTCCCAAAACTAAATAATAATAAATTACCTCTCCTTTCCTATATAAACCCACCCAAGCTCCCAAATTCTCTTTAATCGAAGCCTTTGGAGTTCGACCAACTCCTACACTACTTTCTATAGAATCCTCCCATGTTTTCCTATGCTCCCAAGAAGCCTCTCTCAAGCCTCTCCAAAGCCTTTGGGATCACACTTCCAAGTAAGAGATCTCTTACTTTCTCATTTTTTCTAATTTTCATTAAGTTGTTATGCCATTTTGTTTTCAATTACAAATTTTGTGGTATGATTTCACACCGTTCTCATACTTTCCTCTTTATGTTTGGAAAATGGGATACCCCTTTCTTTCTCATTAATTCATCCCATGTACAACTGTTATCATGCCAAAATTCGGTGAGGGATTTCTCTCTCATCATTTACATCCAAGTAATTCTTATATATTATGCATCTAAATTATATTAAAATTTATTTGTACATGTATCTATATGACCCCATTACTATCCATATAATTTAAATATGATAAGACACCCCTTTATCTCTCATCATCCATTTTCTATGAGTTCTTATTTCACGTCATTATGCTGCCGAAATTAAAATACGATTTTCCAAGAAAATGTCATTGTGTAGTGAATACCATGCCCATTTCTCTATCAAGGGTATTCAACTTTATGAACAATTATTATTGATTATAAAGATTCATTTATCTATTCCACGTACCTTTATTTTGAAAGAAAAGATAATGATTGATTCCATGTTGTATGATCCATGTGGAACACTTATGTATGAAATGGAATGTTTAAGAAGGGTCCACCCTCATAGCGCTCCAATGCATTGGGTAAGTATATAATCATGATATGTCATGTGAAATGGGTGTTGACTCATTCTAATTCAATTGAAACGATGTTTTACTCGTGATTCATGTGCAATGAGGCTTTACTGATGCTCCAGGTGCAATGAGCCTTGGCTCATGCTAATTCCATGTTATGTGTTGTTACCACATTTCCAAGTTATGATTATCATGCTTTATCATTCCTTTATGTTAATGTTTCTCTTGTGCTATATTTATATTCCTATTGTCTAAAATTTATTTTATTCCTCATTTTATTCCTTTTTTATTCTATTACTGGGCTTTATAGCTCACCCTTTTCTTCTGAATGGCCTCATGTTATCCCATGCAATGATAAGTACGAGGGAATGTAGTGGTCACCTAAAGATCTTTTTAAATAAATTTGTTGTGTGTTTTATGTTCAAAGCTATAATTTAATGTTCTTAAGCCCAAAAGAAACTAGACCTCTCGATTTTCCATGTTTTATCAACTGAAGAGTTTATGTAAAAATCATGTTTAAGTTAATAATAAAAGTAGGGTTGTTATAGGAGTCATCTCCCTAAATGAAGAATGCTTTGTAGTTTTCCAGTATAATCTACCTCTAATAATGTGGGACCATGGATTTTTCTCAACTCCCTAGATAATAGGGACATGAAATTTAATAAAATACTTTTATGATCTAGGTGAAATTATCAATCTCATACCATTGGGGCTTGGGAAACTAAAACCAATAATGGAGGTACTCTGGATTTTTGTCTGATCAGTCAAGAATACTCAAGGATTTATCGAGGATGTATTTTTAAATGATGGAAAATTCATTTTCCCTACTAACATACTCTTCATAGATATATAAGTGGAATGTGAAATTCCCTTAATTTTTGGAAGATCATTTCTCAACACTCTAAAGGCACTGATTGGTGTTAACCAAGGAAGATTAAGTTTTAGAGTTATTAAAGAAGAGGTTGTGTTTGATTTGGTGAAGGAAACTAATAAAAGTAATATGCCACTCAATTTGCAAACCATATCTCTTACTGATAGTAAATATCATCATGTGACGAGTAAAGACATCAATAGGAAAATACCTCCTATTGATAATTGATCCAGTTCTCAAAATAACATGAATTACACTATACATGTTACAAATAATGTGGCACCACTGTTTGTTCCCTCTTTTTCATGAATTATTTTATAAGGGTTATCCCATTACAATTGAAGTCTTCTAAATCAAAACATGTATTGCCCTATGAAATTAATAAATCTCTAGCTAAGAGGCATCCAAATGTAGTTTCAATAATCTATAATATGTTAGTTTAATATTTAGTAATGTTTCGATCTGTTGGAAACCTATAAAGCGAACCTAGTACAAAAGGCCAAATACACATTGTGTAACAATTACATGGCACTTAAATATTGAGAATAATAAAAATAAAAATAAAAATTAGATTTACACACCATGTAACAAATAAAAAAATTGTGATTGTTGAGGGGTTTTAAAACCCCATGAATCCTAGGTTCACTTCCACAACCTCGACTTTCATTCTCCCATCCCACACATGAATCGTCCACTTCTAGGAGAACTCTGACCACCATCACCACATCCTCTTCCCCTACATCAAATTCCACCACCTCCTTTAAATCATCCTCTTCCGCTACCACTACTACCACAACCCCTGCCTCAATATCCACCCTTGTTACCACACCCATCCCACCCACCACCACTCCTCATACCCTTATTTTCACAAACACCACCCCATTCCCTAATAAATTACACTCTAAAAACCCATTAAAATTAGCCTATTACCATTTCTCAAAGACATACTAGTGATCCTGTGATTTCTATGTCATTGGATTTTCATCCATTGAACTAGACCATATCATTATTAGAGTTGGTGGCCTAGAACCAACTATTTTTACTTTATTCATTAATTAAAGCCTTATCACATCTTGACTATTCTTCTGCGTGACAATGCATGTGATAATGTCTTAAGGACAGCTGTTTCATTAAAGGGTCGTAGCAGATCCCTACTATGATGAGAACCCAAAAGTTCCATAACACTGTTCTTGAATGTATGTTCTATGGCCGGATGATATTATTTGAGGGACACAAATAATATAGGACATTAGGGGTGAGGACTCATAAAACATTGAGGCACCTTCTCATGGTGTGCGCCCTTGGTAATATCCAGGAGGATATTATTAGAACGAGTCCCGCCAGTAGGATATCCAAATTTCATAGTGTCATTGGATGTTCCTATCTGCAGATGTGTGTATTGATCCTTAGAATTTAAGACTATTATTAGTGGGTATTAAAACTCACGTACGTAGTTGTATTGATGAAAACTGTGACGACACACTGTTCGCAGCGAGGTAGGATACGTTGGGTGTGTCACGAGTAATACCGCATTAATAGATAATGCGAGAAAGGATTTTTCCCTTCCATTCCATAATGGAAGTAGATATCTCAGGACCTTTTATGGAATTGATATAGCCTAAATAAATCCATGTCCATAGTAAGGTATAGGAAATTTCAATTCCGGGAAGTCAATGAAAGAATAATCAAGCACATGGGTTGATGGCACTAGCATGCAACCCGCTTGATTGGAGATATTGAGGCAAAGGGATTATATTTCAAGGTAAGCGTTGTAGGAGGTGACACGTCATTGCAGCATTAAATTCTTTCTCTATGGGTGCCTTGGCGTGTTGCTAGATTCTAACCTTGGACATTGGGCAGGATCCACCTAATGCCACTGAGAAAGAGGCCTAGAGGGTCACACACTAAGTGTGTCCATGTATCTCAGTTAAATATTAATTTAACAAGTTGAATAAAGGTTATTCCCGATTGTGGTTTAATAATTATTCAAGGATGTCTGATCGCATTTATTTCGACATTAGTTATTCGAGAAAATATATTGTGGGCGAAATAATATAAATTTTTTAGTGAGTAATGAAATTACATTTATTTAAGAAATAAATATCCATTACTCAATGTCTAATAAATATGGTGGAGGAAAAAAAATAAAACTGAAAAATAAAAGTACATGCCATGTATATTTATATACACACGTCGTGTTGTTTATTTTTTTGGATTCGTGAGGAAATATTGTTTATTTAATTAAATGATATTAAATGTAATACGTTTGATGCATGTAAAGTAATAATGATGGTCAACCGTCATTATTAAGACATGGGGTATTACTAATAATTAATGAAATGATTAAATTCTTATGAGAAATTAATTTATTTTATTATTCTAGGTATTATAAATCCTAAATACATTATTCTCAAATAGGTTATCCATTTTGGATGTACCCAACGGATTGAAAATACTCTCAAGCCAAGAGAGAATTCCCTTTCCACCAAGAACTCTTTCAAGTGATGAAAGAAAGATCCTCCACCAGATCGAGGCGATCGTAGACGAACATCGCAAGCGAAGGATCTTCCGCGCTTGCACCCAGACTTCCCTTCGGTGACATCCAGAGATATGTGGCACACGTGTGGATCACCGCTAGAGGAAACCTACACTTGGATTATCCGACGCAACGACGGATCATAGGATCGTGACTGGAGACACCAATGAAGAAAAATTCCATCGAGGTAATTCTTATGAATTAATTAAATTAATTATAACCAACATATGAAGATCCTATGTCAAGGGTTCTGAGACTCTTCTTTTCTTTTTCGTTCTTCCTTCTATTTCGAAGAACCGACGTTTTATATCGTGAAGGATCTTGGATTGAACGTTGTTTAACGGTAAAATTAAAGTTGGGAAAACCCACCAACGCGCTTCCGCTACGCCCGGAGCCTTCAAGTGGTATTAGAGCGGTCATATCATTAATTATAATTATTTAGTTTTTAGTTGGTAATTTACGCATTTAATAATTTAGTTATTTCAATTCAAGTTTTATCGTTATGGAAATATGAATATCGAGATCTATTCCTCCTCCCTCATTTCCCGTTCACCTCACAGAAATGAATTTTTCTTTTAATTTGGATTGAAATAAAATAGAGGAACTCATCCGGAGGAGCCAAACGTTTCTGGATGTACAACACCAGAATACACGGCATGTATTCGGAAGTACACACTATGTAGTCTAGGTTCAATGCATTGATCGATCCGCCAAATCGGGCTGTGTATTGAGGTCATTTATGACACCGTGTGTTGACCAAAAACAGGTGGCACACGGTTTCCAGATTACACGCCGTGTGGTCCAACTGAACACGGCGTGTAGTCCATTCGGGTTCAGGTTGGTCCGTGTACCCCGTACAGGGCTTGCTTGGCTGGAAACCGTGTAATGCGGAAACTACATGGCGTGTGTCCAAAAGAACATGCTGTGTACTCCAAAAATTTTCCGAAGTACCTTAACTAGCCCTGTCCCCGGACGTGTACTTTGGATGGACGGTGAAGAAAAGTACACGCCGTGTAGTCGGAACTACACGTCGTGTACTCACCCAAATTACGCAGATTTATTAAAATTTAATTATTATATTATACAAACCCTTGAGACGTGTACCAAAGTACAAGCGTAAAGATGAGGCACAACACATGATAAGTGTTTTATATATGTGTGTTAAATTTAACATCTGCATAATGAAAGGGAACTCGCCAGGTTTCCTCCAAGGTACAAGTTATGTACAAGGATAATTTTAAATGAATTTATTTGTTTAAAATTATGATGGATGATAATCTCAAGGAAATTCAGAATAGGGATTTAAGATAAAAGTATTGATTAATTAAAGATAATTAATTAATTCGAGCGTGATTTATCTTAAACAAGAACAATTAAAGAATCGAATGCTAGTTTTATTTATGCGTAAATATCGTTCCATGTGTGGATTATTATGATCTAGACCAAAACCTTTTTATGTGAATGGTTTCTTTTAATTTATTTATTTAAATTAAATTTTTTGTCCGGCGATCCATCTCCTCATTAATATATAGGGCCTGCGTTCCCAAGGATTCTTTTACATAAAAACTCCCTTTTTAACCTTCACCTTCATGTGAGATAAATGCATATGTAATGGATGGAGCTCCCAAGCTAGTGGAGGCGGCTCAAGTTGGGAGCCGAGGTGAAACCAATCCAAGGAGATACAAAGGTGGACAGGTGGAAAGCTGTAAACACGAACCTACATGGTTAAAGGTGTTTCTCCCCTAGGTCTTGGGTTAGTTTATCAACCACTAGATAAACTAACCAATAGAACAAGCTCATGATCATACCATTTATTTTATTTCTGTCAGTTTCATGGTTTATTTATTGTGGGTTTGTTGTCACGATCACACAATTAACGAATATAACAAGCATGCAAGATGGAACTAAAATAAAAACAGGTTTATACGTAAATATTATCATAGAAATGGTTAATCACTTAAGTATATCCCACTTAATATTAACAAGCATGTAATAAAAGATAATAAAATGGAAATTTACGTATAAGGATAAAATCCCTCAAAAGAAATATTAAGTCGGTATAGCCTTCCATAATCTTGTTTAGAATCGAACCATAGTTCAAAGTGCTTGACCAACCCTAGTTGGGGTGCTTTCAATTATCAGGGAATTCTAATTCAAGGTTTTGGGTTGACTTGACTTGGTTCGCATCAAGGGTTGACTTCCACAACAGGACTTGGTGGGACCAAGAGGCAATGGTTGAGGAAATCCAAAATAAAAGGATTTCAGGATTGTGGAGTTCACTCAGCGGATCAAGGAGCTGCGAGTTAATGCAGTTGGCATTTGGAATGCCTCCCTAAAACCCTTCAAGTTTCTTGACCAACCCCAGTTGGGGTAATGCGGAGGGATATATGGATCCTTTCCACTAGAATATTCAGGCAACAGAATATTCCGAATTCAATGGTGAGGGCTATTGGATTTCGATAAAATAGTGGGAGACTAATAAGTATTAATTTCTTTATTTGTCTCAATTTTGTAATAAAGTACTAAACCTTTGCTCAACTTATTTTGTAGAAACGGAAATAAAATGACTTCAATCATATCATTACGCACCATACTCGAGAAGGAAAACCTTCTCTCCGGCACCAATTTCCAAGAGTGGCAGAGGCGTTTACGCGTCGTCCTTCGCCACGAAAGGAAATTGTATGTGCTGGAATAGCCTATTCCAGTTGCACCTGGGAAAGAGGCTAGTGATGAGGAATTATCTCTCTACATGAAACACATGGATGATGCCACATATGTCCAGTGTTTCATGTTGTTGGCCATGTCTAAAGATCTCTTGAAGCAACATGAAAACATGGACGCATATAGCATGATGTCTCACCTTAAGGATTTATACCAAGAGAAGGTGAGACAGGAGAGGTATGAGATCTCCAATACTTTGTTCACCACGAAGCTTAGAGAGTCTACACCAGCTGGGCCTCATGTAGTCAAGCTTATTGGCTACATTGAACGCCTAGAAATCTTAGGGATTAAATTCCGGGATGAGTTGTGTACAGATCTCATCCTATCATCACTGCCCAAGACCTTCTCTAGATTCATTGTCAACTATAATATGAGCGGCAATGTGAATATTCTATCGAAGCTTCTGACCTTGATTCTCCAGGTACATAAGGACATGGGGCTTGAAAAACCCACGGTCCTTATGGTGAACAAGAAATGGAAGGACAAGGCAAAAGGGCCAAAGACTTAGAAACGGTCTGAAGCCCCCGAGCACCGTCCCTCCAAGAAGTGGAAGATCCAGTGGCAGGTCAAGGAACATGAGGCAGTGTGTTTTGCATGTGGCAAGTAGGTCCACTAGAAGAGGAACTGCACCCAGAAGCATGGGGACACTAAAGGTGTGTTCGTTATCGAGTGCAATCTTTCTATTTCTACACATTGGGTATTAGATATAGCTTGTGGGGCTCACATCTGTATTCAAATGCAGGAACCAAGTAGATTTAGAAAGATCTCTAGAGGAGAGGTGGATCTTCGAGCTGCCAATGGCGCAAGGCTGGCTGCATTGGCTATTGGCAACTACCTCCTATCATTACTGACTGGGGTGATTTTGGTTTTACATAACTGTTATTTTGTGCCTGGTGTTACCAAGAACATAATTTCTGTATCTTGTTGGGATATGGATGGATTTGTTTTCATGTTCAGAAATAAGGGTTGTCTCTTTTATAAGAACAACGTATTTTATGGTATGGAACATTTGAATAATGGTTTGTATGTATTAAATTACGAAAACCAAGTGTTGGCAATCGATAACGAAACAAACTCACATGACTCATACATCACCAAGTTGGGGCATCACCGCCTTGGTCATTTAAATGAGAAGCGCTTGACAAAGCTCTGTCAAGATGGCTATTTAGACTCTACTGAGCTAAAACCACTTGATAGATTTCACGCTTGTTTACAAGGTAAAATGACAAAGCCGACTTTTGGTGGACAGGGTGAAAGGGCCACAGAGCTTCTAGGATTGGTTCACACAGATGTATGTGGACTATTTCCAGTAGAAGCTTGAGCTGGATATTCTTACATCATTACTTTTACTGATGATTTGAGTAGATATGGATTTGTCTACTTAATGAGGTATAAGTCAGAGTCCTTAGAGAAATTTATGGAATTCAAGAATGAAGTAGAGAACCAGCTTGTTAAGAAGATAAAGAAGCTTCGATCAGATCGAGGTGGAGAATATCTGAACCAAGAGTTCATCGATCTTCTACGGGAGTCTGGGATTTTATCTCAACTCACTCCTCCTTATACACCACAGTGGAATGGTGTTATTGAAAGGAGGAACCGCACCTTGTTGGACATGGTGAGGTCGATGATGAGTCATGCGGATCTTCCATTATCCTTTTGGGGATATGCATTACAAACTACAGCATACACATTAAACCAAGTACCAACTAAGGTGGAAAATGGAATTCCATCCGAGTTATGGAATGGACGGAAACCCACTTTGTAGCACACACATGTATGGGGATGGGAGGTGTTTATTAAGGCCTTCTCATGAAATAAACTAGCAACCCGGGGCACGAAGTGTATCTTTATATGATATCCCAAGTAAATGAAAGGATATTACCTATACAACCCTCAAGACAAGAAAGTGACTATCGCCAGACAACCCATCCTTCTTGAGAGGGAGAACATCCTCAAGAAGGATAGTGGGAGCAAGATTGACTTTGACGAAGTTGATGCTCATGACACACAGGATTTGGTACAGGAACAACTTCCACAGGTCCCCATGGAAGAGGTTCTAGAAACACAAGTACTGCGTAGGAGCTCAAGAGAGGTAAGGGAACCAGAGAGATTTGGATTCCTAGTCACCGAGGATAGTGAATCATTATTGTTGGACAATGATGAACTTCTCTTCTATAAGGAATCAGTAGAAAGATAAGAAGCTACAAGATGTCTAGAAGCTATGAATTTTGAGATGGATTCCATGTATCAGAACCAGGTTTGGGTTCAGATTGATGAGCCAGTTGATGTAAATCCTGTTGGATGCAAATGGGTATTCAAAAGAAAGCTGTACATGGAAGGTCACGTTAGCGCCTATAAAGCAAGGATAGTGGATAAAGAATTCAGACAGCATCAAGGAATTGACTATGATGAAACCTTCTCACCATTTTCCATGTTTAAATCCATATGAATCATACTTTCCATAACAGCTTAACATGACTACGAGATTTGGAAGATGGATGTCAAAACAACATTCCTTAACGGGAACCTTCAGGACGATGTCTATATGACACAACCAGAAGGGTTTGTGACACCAGGTGAAGCCAAACAGGTTTGAAAGTTGCAGAAATCCATTTATGGATTGAAGTAAGCATCCAGGTCATGGAACATTCGATTTGATGAATCCATAAAAGAATTATGTTTCATTAAGAACGAATGTGAGCCATGTGTTTATAAGCAGTTTAATGGGAATGCGGTCGTCATCCTAGTGGTATATGTTGATGACATTTTGCTTATTGGAAACGACGTACCAACCTTACAGTCAGTTAAGGACTCGTTGAACAAGTGTTTCTCCATGAAGGACATAGGATAAGAAGCCTACATTCTAGGGATCAAGATCATTTGTGATAGATCCAAGAGGCTACATGGACTATGTCAGTGTACATACATTGACCAGATACTAAAGAGATTTAGTATGTAAAAATCCAAGAGGGGATTGGTTCCAGTGTCACATGGCTTACATCTTTCTATGAAAATGTGTCCCAGACACAACAGGAGAAAGATAGGATGAGTAAGATCCCATACGATTCGGCTATAGGATCCATCATGTATGCCATGTTATGTAACAGGCTTGATGTTGGATATGAGCTGAGCATGGTAGGAAGATATCAAGCAGATCCAGGAGAATAGGATTGGACTATTGTTAAGACTATCCTTAAGTATCTGAGAAAACTAAGGATATGTTCTTGGTGTATGGAGGAGACGAGGAGATTGTCATCAGAGGGTATGCTGATGCTGGTTTTCAAACAGATCAGAATGATCTAAAGTCGCAATCTGGATTTGTTTTCTGTCTCAATGGAGGATCTGTGAGCTAGAAGAGTTCAACGCAGCCAGTTGTCGCCGATTCTATAGCAGAGTCCGAGTATATAGCGGCTTCGGATGCAGTCAAGGAAGCCGTATAGATTCAGAACATTATCCAGGAGCTTTATGTGGTGCCTAGTAGTAAAGATCCCATTACATTGTATTGTGATAATACTGCAGCAGTGGCTCTTGCAAAAGAACCAAGGTCACATCAACAGACAAAGAACATACTCCGGAAATATCACCTATTGAGGGATTTCTATCAAAGGGGTGAAGTTGCAGTGATCAGAGTGTCCACAGAAGAAAACATGGCAGACCCCATGACTAAAGGCATATCTCAACAGAAGCATGAATATCATGTAAGAGCTAGCAGGTTAAAGGTTGTTAGTAGTTGGCTCTAGTCCAAGTGGTAGTCTGTTGGAGTTGGTGGCCTAGAACCAACTATTTTCTACTTTATTCATTAATGAAATCCTTATCACATCTTGATTGTTCTTCTGCATGACAATTCATGTGATAATGTCCTAAGGATAGCTATTTCATTAAAGGGTCGTAGCGGATCCCTGCTATGATGAGAACCCAGAACTGCAATAACACTATTCTTGAATGTATGTTCTATGGCCGAATGATATTATTTGAGGGACACAAATAATACAGGTCATTAGGGGTGAGGACTCATAAAACTTTGAGTTACCTTCTCATGGTGTGCGCCCTTGGAAATATCCAGGAGGATATTATGAGAACGAGACCCGCCAGTAGGAAATCCACATTTCATAGTGTCATTGGATGTTCCTATCTGCAGACGTGTGTATTGATCCTTAGACTTTAATATTATTATTAATGTGTATTACAACTCGCGCACTTAGATGTATTGACGAAAACTATGACGACACATTGTTCGCAGCGAGGTAGGATACGTTGGGTGCGTCACAAGTAATACCGCATTAATAGATAATGCGAGAAAGGATTTTTCCCTTGTGTTCCATAACGAAAGTAGATATCTCAGGCCCTTTGAGGGAATTTATATAGCCTAAATAAATCCATGGCCATGGTAAGGTATGGGCAAGTTCAATTCCAGGAATTCAAAGAAAGAATAATCAATCACATGGGTTGATGGCACTAGCATGCAACCCGCTTGACTAGATATATCGAGACAAAGGGATTATATTACACAGTAAGTGTTCGTAGGAGGCGACATGTCATTGCGGAGTTAACTTCTTTGTATATGGGTGCCTTGGCATATTTCTAGATGCTAACCTTGGACATTGGGTAGGCTCCGCCTAATGTCACTGAGAAAGAGTCCTAGAGGGTCACACACTAAGTGTGTCCATGCATCTCAGTTAAATATTAATTTAACAAGTTGAATAAAGCTTATTCCCAATTGTGGTTTAATAATTATTCAAGGATGTCTGATCACATTTATTTTGACACTAGTTATTCGAGAGAATATATTGTGGGAGAAATAATATAAATTTGTTAGCGAGTAATGCAGTTACATTTATTTAAGAAACAAATATCCATTACTCAAGGTCTAATAAATATGGTGGAGGAAAATAAATAAAACTAAAAAATAAAAGTACACCCCGTGTATATTTATATATACATGTCGTTTAGTTTATTTTTTAGGGATTCGTGAGAAAATATTGTTTATTTAATTAAATGATATTAAATATAATACGTTGGACGCATGTCAAGTAATAATGATGGTCAACCGTCATTATTAAGACATGGGGTATTACTAAGAATTAAATGAAATGATTAAATGCTTATGAGCAATTAATTTATTTTATTATTCTAGGTATTATAAATCCTAATTACATTATTCTCAAAGAGGTTATCCATTTTGGTTGTGCACAACGGATTGAAAATACTCTCAAGCCAAGAGAGAAATCCATTTCCACCAAGAACGCTTTCAAGTTACGAAAGCAAGATCCTCCACTGGATCAAGGCGATCGAAGAAGGACATCGCAAGCGAAGGATCATCCGTGCTAGCACCCGGAGTTCCCTTCGGCGACATCCAGAGATATGTGGCACACGTGTGGATCACCGCTAGAGGAATCCTACACTTGGATTCTCTGACGCAACGACGGATCACAGGATTGTGAACGGAGACACCAACGAAGAAATAATTCCATCGAGGTAATTCTTATGAATTAATTAAATTAATTATAAACAACATATGAAGATCCTATCTCAAGGGTTTGGGGACTCTTCTTTTCTTTTTCGTTCTTCGTTCTACTCCGAAGATCCGGAGTTTTTTTATTGTGACGGATCTCGGATTGAACGTCGTTTAACGCTAAAATTAAAGTTGGGCAAACCCACCAACGTGCTTCCGCTGCGCCCGGAACCTTCAATCACCCCCCCCCCCTCCCCTCCATTAGACCCAAATTCATCTTCCCACCCACCATCCCTAGACCCTTCACCGACTTCTTTAGTCATTATAACACTATATCTCACCCTGGTCACCCTACATCCTATGCTTATATACCATGACACCCAGCATGAGTACCTTTCAAAGGAGGATAGACTAGGTAATGACCCACCATTCTATCATCATTTTTGATTCCCTTCATCGATCTAGATACCTGAAATATGAACTTATAATGGATCATATGGTAAATGAGGCTTAACATACATGGATATTAAATCATTTTTATGTATATTCATCCCCTTAAAAAAGTACATTCTCAAGTACCATAATGGTTTGGGGTCTTTTAAATTTGGATAAATAATATTCTATCCCAATGGAAGATATTCATCATCTAACTTAATGATCTTCCCCATTAGTAATCCAATATAAAAATATTATTCAGAACTTGGGGAAAGGAAATATAAGAAATGGGTGATCTCTAATGCCCACTAAGGGTAAACAAGGGAGATATATAAGCATAACAAGAGAATAAGGGTATGGGAAGATGACAATAACATTATAATATCACACCCTTCATATCAAAGATCCTGGACATGAACCATTGAATAAATATCGATAGTTCATAAGATATGAATCATAACATAATGATGATGATAATCCAGGAAAAAATGATATAGTAATATGTCATAGAATTTTTGACATTAACATAAGAATATAAAATTGATTTTGGTATTATTTAAGGTTTGATTCCAAGGTCATATTAGTAGAATGGGTTCACTTCCCAAAATATATTGATAGTTATGGTTCACTCCCATGACCATATTATTAGTAATGGTTTACTCCCATGGCCATATTATCAAACAAATTCCTTTAATAAATTGACTTCAGTCCCTATTCCAAAAATGTATACCTCATGAGATATAAATCATTACCCAATTCAACGGAGGGAGATATTAGTCCCACCCGTCTCATAATGAAATCATCCATACATGTTCCACAAGATCATAAATAACCATATCAAAGACAATGAAATAAAATTTTTATCATACACATTTCATCATATCAAAACCTTTGGAAAAAAGATAGGTTTCTTTTCCATTTCATCAAATAGTAAACTGTGAAAAGAAGTGAGTTTCATAATAATGTAACCCACAGAAGAGAAATAGGTTTCATAAACATATTACTCATGAAAGACAAATGAGTATCATAAAAATCAGACCGTAAAAACATAAACCATTCAAATAAATAATATGAATGGAACCCTTAGATCATTTCCCTAGTAAGGAATTACTGATATCCTTGGATGTCATCTCAGATGAAATGTAATTTTTGAGAAATATTTTATAATTATTTCTTTAGTAAAATATACTTTCTTATTTGAAAAAAATATTTTTTAAAACATACACCATTTTGAAGACCATTTTATTTTAAAATAACATCCAAAAGTTATAAAAAACATTGAAAACAATTTAAGAACATTTTTCCATAAATAATTAAAAAATAAGGTTGAAACCAATTTGAAAAGATTTTCCTTCAAAACTTCTAAATGATGATTAAATAAAATTAAAACATTTTTCTTTAAAAAAATATAAGGGAATCATGAAATAATTATAAAAACCTTTTTTCATGAAAACTATAAATGAATCATGAAAAATTATTGAAAAAAAAATCATTAAAAACATATTAATGAATATTTAATGCAATTTAAATACCTTTTTCCTAGAATATTTAGAAATTAATCTTAAAAAAAATAAAATGTTTTTATTTAAATACTTATAAAGAAGCATGAAAAAAATTTGACCACATTTTTACTATGAAACTTATATAGAAAACTTTAAAAAATTTAATACACTTTTTTAAACATGAAACATTTTTAAAAACATTTATATTTTAAAATAGATTTGATAACATTTATAATAATCCTTTAAAATAATTTAAAACACTTCAGGAAAATAAATTTTTTAAAACCTATTTATTTTAAAATAACCTTTAAAACTTATAATAGAAGAATGAAAACATTTTAAAATCCCTTTTCCAGAAAAACATATAAAGTATTACGGAAACAATTTAGGAAACATTTTTCTTATAAAACTTTTCAATGAATCATTAAAACATTTGAAAGGATTTTTCTATTAAATCTTATTAATGGTAAATGAAAACCTATTGAAGAGATTTTTCTTTTAAATCATATAAAATAATCTTGAAAACATATTAAAAACAACTTTTTTTGAAATATAAAAGAATATTGAAAACATTTTGAAATCCTTTTTCCTTGAAAATTTATAAAAATGTCCTGAAAAAAATTGTAATCCTTTTTTTGATAAATCAAAAGGAAGATTGAAATAATATTGAAAAACTTTTTCCATGAAAAATTAGGAATGAATTTTGAAAAAATATAAAACACATTTTTAGAAATAAAACATTTTTTAGAGACTTTTTTATTTAATATTTCTATGAAAACATTTAAAGAAACATTTGGAAATCATTTGAAACACATCTTGAACATAATATTTTTATGAAAACCTATTTATCTAAAAAATAATTAACAAATAATGAATGTCCAGAATCATAGAAAAAAAATATTTCTTAAAAAAATATTCTAAAATTTAAAATGAACCTTCAAATAAATATTGTTCATGATGACAGATAAATATATGCATGATGAACATTCTTTTAGTGAAGTAAAAAGTTTAGAAAAGTTGTTTAATCAGAAAACAACAAGTAGATTCATTTTTAAATACCCTAATGATAAAAACGTAAAACATGGAAAAAATATATTATAAAAAATATAATATAATATTAGAAAAATGATTAAAACTTTTTCCAAAAAACATGGATATGAAATAAAACTGATTTATGACCAGAGAAAGATAAAATCTGATTTTCTTAAAAAAGAAATTTATAAATTATCTAAATTACCAATGAGTGAAAAAATGGTACCGTAACTTTAAGATATTATGAATAAATAGAGGATAATAAAATTAAAAATAATTCATGAGATATTTATCATAATATTTTCTCAATAGAAGCATAATTAAGAACAATCTTGATAATCTTTGAGATTGTAGGAATAATCTCTTACTACATTGGAATATATGAATCCTAATCCCAATAAAAGAATACAGTAAAATGAATACTAAAATATCATTAATGTAATAAGATTCATGATATCACATGTATAATTGTATTATATAGACCTCATAAAATAATATAGGTGCATAACAATACATGTTTCTTAAAGAAGGAAAGTTGAGACAAAATTACCATACCGATTTGGTAACTTTTGAACCATAAATCCCCATAAAATAGGGATAATAAAATTGATGTATTAATAATATTAAATTTATGTTTAAGGATCATATAATAAATTTCTGGTAATTTATACACCATAAAAAATGAGTGGTGAATAAGGAATATATCTCATAGAAATAAAAGTGAGACTAGAAATCCCCATATTACTTGAGTACATTTTGAATCATGAGATCCATGAAAGAATAAAATAAATTGAACCATTTAATATAATTAAATAAATTAAATTTGTGATATAACATGTTAAGGGTTATTATATACATTGCATAATATGAATAAGTGGTGAATATATAATATAACTCACCAGAATAAAAGTGAGACAAGAAAACCCTTATCTTAAGTCTTGAATTTCATTGAACATGTTAAAACCTCATGTATAATTAATATAAGTTTATTATAAATATTATAAATAACCATATTTTTATATATATAAACTTATATTATTTTATTATGACATTATATTACATTTTTTTAACAATTCTATTTTTATGATATGTTTCAGGTAAAAACGACTTTACTTTTCGTACATGATTTGACTTTTTATTCTTGGTCCTCTTTATTTGATCAAGATTTTAATATTTTCATAATTTAAATCATGGTATAAATATAATATATATTTATTATATATTTATTTATTATATTATCTAAAATATATAAATAATAAATGAAATACATCAATCATGCAGACCGCAAGTTGAACATATGCATTACGATATTTCCAATTACTTGTCATATTTTTAAAGAAATAAAATTAAATGATATATCTATATATATTTAAATTATATTTAAATTATAATTATTATTTAATATATATCATATATTTTTTAAAAACACATACTAAACACATTCAATGTAAAGTCTGAATGAGTCACATCTCTTTGAGGAGGCGGTGGTGCACACGTCGACAAATAAATTTATCATATTTCCACAAAATTAAAATCATGTATGTATGTTTTATATAATAATCCCATAATAATTTATATAACATTAATTTAATATATATAATATATATCATATAAAAATATAAATAAAACCGTTATTTCCAACCTTGAATGGTGGTAATGGAAGAATGAATTACCTCGGTTTGTGAGGAAGTAGTATTCCATACACATGAACAATGGTTGTGTATCTCGTTTGATGGAATATTGAGTGATTGTTCATATAAACCTTAAGATAACAAAATCTCGATATACTTATAAAACTTACGTTATTTTATAATAATTGAATAATAATAATATATGTGATTTAGAAATAAATAAAACAAAAGATCTTATGGATGGATGTTTACTCTTCTCTGGGTAACACCCTTTGGTTTGAACCCTAGGGATTACTTAGACAAATTTAAGCCCAAATTGAGAAATATAGTTTCAACAGAGTGAAATTTGGATTAGATTTGGTAATGTTTTGGATGATAAGAAGTTTTGTAGTTGTGTGATTAAGTGAGGGGGTGAATTTCTTTATATAGTGGAGCAGGAGTGGCATTCTTGTAAATATAAAAGGGAAACACTATTGAGAGGTATACCTTACATCATGTGCCCCAAATTATTTTAAATTCATGATAAAAAAATTTAATTGTTGGATATATGTCTATAAAATGGCTTATGTACATGTGACTAGTTCATTGGTTCCCTTAAATTTCTATTTAACCACTAAGCAATCTTTTTTTTACATTAATCACTGTAATTAATTTTAATTAAGATTACTAATATTTTTGGTAAAAAAACTAAGATTAAGTTATTAAAAATTGTGAATTATTATGAATCCAAACATGTAATTCGTTTATCAAAATTTCAATGAAAAATGTGGCACAAACTAATATAAAATTAATCTCGATGACGGGATGATATGATTGATTTTTAAAGTGAAAACGCATGAAATGTTTGAAATGTTTTTATAATCAATTTTACTATTAAATTTTATATAATGATTTACATTTGATTAATTTATGTATGATTGATCTAATTAATCTTTAAAATAAAATTAAAATAATAGTTAATAATATAAATAAATTGGATGAAAAAGTAGTTTGGAATTAAAATTTAGTGTTTTTCAATATTCATCAAAAAATTAACCATCTTAGAAAAATTCAAAAAAAATAACCTAAAGTAAATTTTTATATTAATAATTAAAAAAATATTTTATTTTATCCAATAAAATTTATAAAATTTTCAAAAATTATATTTGAAATGGGTTTTCCAATAAAAGGTGGGGAATTTCCTTTTTAGAACATACATCTTTTTATTTATAAAATTGGATCTATTCTAATTATATGCATATAAAATATATTGGATGAGTTTCAGAAAAATCGATTGAGTATATAATAAATATATTTTATTAAAAAAATCATCAAAATTGGTTTGTTAAATTTATTGAGATAAAATTGTGTTTGTATGTAGAAAAATATTTTCTTAAGAAAAGGAATCTCTTTATTCTCAAATAGTTGTCACATTACTTTATAAATAATTGATAGAAAAATATTCATTTTATATACATTTCTTGATCTTGTTTTCAAAATTTATTTAATCTTATTCATAAATTTCATTCCAACGGCTTGGTGGGACTATAATAATATTTTTAATAGTATATTGTAGTTTGGTAAAACAAGGCTTTTCTTGTGATGCAAGCTATCAAAAGAACTTAGAACTGTGTATAACACAAGGCAAAAATAGTGATTCTTGTACCACAAGATAATCTTTGTATTGTGTATAGATTAATCTATATATGGTTTTGCATGTAAATCACGAAAAATTTGGTTCTTTTATTTAACACGATCAATTTTCAATGTAGCGGTAAATGTAAAATATCAAATAATTTAATGTAATTTTGGAAACAATTCAGAAAATCTTGGAGTCTTAACTTATAACCCTCTTACAATTAATTTCAACCTCAAAATTCTTCTTGGATAAATAAGGTTTAATACTTCAATGTTCCTTTCATAGTAACCCACATCTAAAAAATGAATACTATAAATTCAAAAAATATTCGAAAACATTATATTTTCCCAAAGTAACTAATAACTAGGATTCCACATAGGATATCATAGGTGGGAATGGAATATTGGAAATGGAATAAAATAATAAATAATTATAGAGTGTGATTGGGGTGATTGATCACAATCAAGAGAATGGTTAATGGGATGTTAAGGGCCTCAAAACTGTAAATCTGTAATGATTTATAAGACCATTGGTTCAATATAAATATAGGTATTATGAAAAATATTTTCTAATATAATGTTCCTCTAATTGAATAATTTTTCAGAATAAGATATACATATTGGTTTCATTCCATTCCATATAAACAATCTCACCCTTTCGTTGTGCATTGATCATTCAAAATTCATATCTTACTCTAGGTAATGAAGGTGAATTTTTCATTCTTGAAGAACATATAGATCGTATTATCCATAAATATACTGTTCAGTAATTTCATTTGTCTTTAGTTCACATCACAGAAAAATGGTTAGCACAATTTATCTAATATTCATAAATCCTCATATGGTGAGATAATACATTAATCTCTGAAACCTCATCTGAAGATAAACATAAACCATTCCATAAAAGGATAACCTTGTAACCCTTCCAAAATAATAAAATAAAATACTTTTGATAGAAGGTATCTAAATTTATCAAATTTAGATTAACATTGATCCCCCATATATCATAAAGTATCTCTTGTTTGTTACATACCAAATATGTGAATAGCTTTATCATGTGTTCTCTTAAAACCTTACAATGACCGTAAATCATTAGTGAAAAAATGCATGTATCATTATTCCAAAGTTTACTGGTTACATTTTTGAAATAAATAATTTTTTTAAACTCCATCCATGATAACACAAACTATTTTGTAAACAAATCCATTATGAGCTCCATACAAATCAGTAATATCAAATTAACATTTTGCGTAATCATGTCTTTATCCAAGATATACACAATTTTTTCAAAATCATAAAAAAAATTAAGGATACCCTTCCATTAAAAAAATTGTCACATTTCCATTAAATCAATATTCTATTCCATCAAAACCATGCACCATATTCCTATAAATTATTTATGAAAACATAAACTGAAAAATCCTTACATAATTCACTATTAATAATGCATGATTCCAAATAAATATTTTGATCCTTCAATTTAGTGATTGGGATATAATAGGTCCTTCCTCATTCAATAGATAAATTATTAGTTCAGGTCATTGAGTTAGGTAATACCCGTTTTCTCCATAGACAAGGCATTGAACAACTCAATAATTTGTCACTCTATGATCCATTTTTCCACATAGATAACATATTACTCTCTATTTGAGACATTATGTCTAGTTTTTCATCCAATATTGTTGACATGTAATTAGAAAAGTCTTCTTTCCACTCTGTTAATTACCATATAAACTTTCATATAATCACAGCTTCCTATTATTTGATGTGTTAGGAATATCACTAAATTTCATGTGGTTAATCATATACCCCGATGATGGATTAGGAATAATCACAACGTCATTTACTTTTATATTTATCCCATTTGTATGTTTATTATTAAATCTTCCATCACATTAAATAATAACCTATTTCCATCTGATTACCAATATTGAATAAAATTAGGATTCATAGTGTTAGAAGCACTTATCATAGCAGAAAACTTCATAATCATGAAAAATCACTTATAGGATGCCTAAATCATGACACATAATTTTAAATCTATAAAACCATAGGATTATCCTTAGATAGATCCCTATAAATATCCTTAAAAATATCTCTCAGGATCACACTGAGGTTTTCTCATTCTAAATACCAAATTATTACTAAAACAATCATTTGATACCATCTATAGTGATATATTCATAACATACATGGACATCACATAATTTTATGAATATTCATCACATTAAAAAAGTATATTTCCAAATACCATAATTGTTTAGTGTCTTCGGTAACATGGAAACATGGTATTCAATTTTTATGAAATATCTACAATATCTCCCTTAAATATCTTCCCCATCAGTACTCCTACTTAAAACATTTTTTCATAACCTTGGGAATGGAAAACTAGGAATGGGATGAGATTATATGACCAATAAGGGTGAACAAGGGTGATATGTAAGTATAAAATGAGAATAACTGTTTTATAATATTATTATAACATTATAAGATCAAACTATGTATATCAAAGTTCATAAATATTATTCATGTAATAAATATGGATTTTTCTTAAGACATAGATCATATTTTAATCAAGGTCACAATTCATGAATGCATAACATAGGAACATGACATAGATATTTTGGAATCCACATAATCATATAAAAATGGTTTTCACATTATTAAATTCTTAATTCGATGTCCATATTAGGGGAATTATGTCACTCCATAAACTATCTTAGTAGTCATGGTCCACTCTGATGACCATCTTAGTAGTTAAGGTTCACTCCTAAGACCATCTTTGCAGACAAATTCCTTTACTAAACTGAGTTCATTCACTATTCCATGCATGTATATATCATGGTATATAAATATTTACCCAATGCATTTGAGAAAGATAATGTCTCCCCAGTCTCATTATGAAATCATATATACGTGTTCCACAATATCATAACAAATCATATCACAGCCCATGAATTTAATTGGGTATAATAAACATGTCATAATATAATAAAATGTTGAAAAGATACATGATTCACAACAATTTCATCCAAGAATAACCCATGAAAAGAAGTGGGTTTCATAATAAAATAACCCATGAAATAGAAACGAGTTTCGTAAACATAAAACTCGTGAAAGGGAAATGAGTTTCAAAAACATCATGCCATAAAAATAAAAACCATTTAGAGATAAAATATAAATGGAACCCTTGGATAATATACCCATTAATTAGAGAGTAACACCAATGTATGTCATCTTAGATGGAACAAGATTTTGTATACATCTTTTAAAATCATTTCCTGAGGAAAATATCATTTATTCATTTATAAAAACTATTTATAAATCATAAAATATTTTGAAAAACATTTTCATTGAAAATAAATTCAAAATTTTATAAATTAAATGTACAACATTTTTTAATATAATTTCCATTTAAAGCCTATAAATTAATATTGAAACCCATTTGAATACCTTTTTCTTGATTAATTATAAAAGAAGCTTGAAATTTTATGAAAAATTTTTTCATTGAAAACATATAAAGAAATATTTAAAACATGTTAAAAACATTTTTCCTTGAAAATATATAAAATAATATTAAAACCAAATTTAAAACCTTTTTCTTGAAAACTTGTAAAGGAATTTGAAAACATTTTTAAAACCTTTTTCCTTGAAAATTTACAAAACAATACTCTAAAAATATTTAATACCATTTTATCTGAAAATAAATAAAGTAATATTGATAAAATTTTGAAAATATTTTTCATTCAAAACATATAATGGAATCATGAAAACATTTAAAACACTTTTTTAAACATAATCCATTTTTTAAATATTTTTTCTCTGAAGATATCTTTGAAAATTTTTAAAGGAGTCTTCAAAAATCATTTAAAACACTTCTTAAAAAACTTATTATTTCATATTTAATTTAAGATTACCTTGAAAATTTATAAATGAATCTTGAAAACATTTTGAAAACTGTTTTCCAAAAAAAACCGATAAAAGATTCATGAAAAAAATTTGAAAACGTTTTTATTTGAAAACATATAAATGATGCTTGAAAACAACTTGAAATTTTTTTCCATGAAATCTTATAAAATAAGCTTAAAATATGTTGAAAAATAATTTCATTGAAAACTTATAAGGAATATGGAAAACTTTTTCAGAAATAGTTTCCTTTAGAATTTATAAAAGAATCTCATAAACGTATTGAAATTATTTTTAATTGAAAACATATAAAGTAATATTGTGATATTTTTAAAAAAACCATTTCGATGAAAAAATATAAAGGAAGCTTGAAAACATATTAAACAATTTTTTAAACTAAAAACATTTTTTAGTGCCTTTTTCTTTTAAATTTTATTTGAAAAAATTTAATGAAATTTTTTAAAATCATTTAAAATACATATGGAACAAAATTTTTTTTGATAAACTATACCTTTCATAACCAAATTAAAAATAATGAATGATGAGAATATTAAAAATATAATTCATAAGAAAATAATTTGGTAAAATTTTAAAGTAAGATTCAATGAAATAAATTTCTAGATGATGAATAAATCTTTACATTCCCATCATTCCTGTTGTGTCGTAAAAAGTTTAGAAAACTGTGTCGATCAAAAAATGAAAATAAGATTCCTTTTTTAAAAACATTTTGTTTAAAATGTAAACCACAGGTAAAAATATCTTTTAAATATCATAGGATAATATAAAAAAATTTAAAATGATTATATATATATATATATTTTTAGAAATAATAAAGATTCTTGATTGAAGAGGGAGATAAATTTTGATTATGTTAAAAACTCTTTCATAGTTATCTTAAGTTAAAATTAGTTAAAAAATGTTACCATCAATTTAATATATCATTAATAACCAGAGGCTAATAAAAGTTCACGATAACTATTGAGGTTTGGATTATAATATTCCATCAATAGAATCATAATGTCCAAAAATTCTGATAAATAATGAGCTTATACCAATAAAATCTTACCACCTTGGGAAATATGAATCCTAACTACCATGAAAGAATGAAATTAAATGAAGCCTAAAATATCATTAAATTAATTCTATCCATTATATAAAATCTCAAATGATAGTATATAAAAATCATAAAATAATATATGTGTATAACAAAACATGTGTCTCAAAGAAGGAAAATTGAGACAAAATTACCTTACCGATTGGATAGCATTTGAAACCTAAAACCCCATGAAATATAGATCTTCAAATGGATGTGTAAATAAATATAAATTTAATTATAAGGGAAATAAAAAAATTCTTTGGAATTATATAAGCTTCAAAAAAATAAATTAGTGTTGAATAAGGTAAGTTTATTATAGAAATAAAAGTGAGGCTAGAAATCCCATTACTATATGAGTAACTTTTGAATCACGATATCCATGAAATAATAACATCAAGTGAAATTTATAGTAACATGAAATAAATTAAATTCATGACATAACATTTCATAGAAAATTATATAAACTACAAAACAAGAATATGTCTTGAATATAGAATATTTTTCATTGAAATAAAAGTAAGGCGAGAAACACCCTACCATAAGTCCTGACTTTCATTATACACGTTCAAAAGTTATTTATAATAAAAATAAATTTATTATAAATATATAAAAAATTATGGTTATATATATTATTATATGTAATTTGATTATGACTTTATATACTCATTTATTAAATATTCAATGTTTATGTTATGTTTCTGGTAATAAATGCTTTTTCATACATGATTTGACATGTTATTATTGGTCATATTACTTAGGTTCTTGTTTCCTTATTTATGGAATGAAAACCATGGTATAAATATAATATACAGTAAATATATATATATATATATGTATATAATTATTTATATATATTAATCTATAAATTATAGAAATAATAAATAAAATAAATTTTTCATGGAGACGGTAGGTCGTATGTGTGCTTGATCGATGTTTCCATTTTCATAAAATATTGTTATGTAACGAAAAGTAAATTATATATATCTCTTTATGAGAGTGTGTTTATATTATGTTTAAAGTATAATTATTATTTCATATATATCATATATTTTTACTAAACCCATCTTTAATACATTTCATGTAATGTGTGAACGAATCACATCGCTTTGAGGAGGTGGTAGTCTACATGTTCCCAAACAAAATTATCATATTTGCACAAAATAAATCACAAAAAAGTATGTGTTAAATATTTATTAAAAAATCTCAAATAAATAATAAAGATAATATATATATATAATATAAAAAAAATAAAATACATCATCATTTCCATCATTCAATTATGGCAATGGAAGAATGGACAACATCAGTTCATGAGGCGGTAGTCTGTCAAACACACGAACGATGATTGCGTATCTCATTTGGTGGAAGTTTGTGTGACTGTAGGTTAGTACCATAACATTAAAATATTTAGGATATTTAGGATACTTATGTTATAATATAATAATTTAATATAAAAAAATGATTAGGATGATAATGAAATAAAACAAAAGAGCTTATGGAAAAATATTGCCTCGTCTTTGCGTAACTCCTTTTCATTTTCACCAATGGGATTCATTAGTTGGATTTATTAATGAAATGATCCATCAAATATGAATTGAGGGAATTTTTTATTGTATTTATATAGGTTTTTATATCCCAGTGGTCTTGATATGCGTGAATAAGTGAGGGGGATGAGTGCCCCTTTATAGTGGAGGAGGAGTTGGATTCTTGTAAATATAAAATGGTAATCATTATTGAGAGGTATCTCTTATTTCATTTACCCCCAATAATTTTTCATTTTGGATAAAATATGGGAATTATTTGAAATATTTCTATACTATTGACTTTGGATATGTATATAGGTTATTTTCCGTAATAAATTATAATTAAACTACTATGTAATAATGTTTTTACCTTAATCACTATAATAAATTTTAATTAATTTCACAAAAATTTTCTATAAAAAACTAATATGGAATTAATTTAAATTATAAATTATTATGAATCCGAATATATAATACATTTTATTAAATTAAAAACACATAAGTGGAAGAAATTAATTTAAAATTAATCCCAGAGATGAGATGAGAGAGTATGTTTTTAATTTAAAAATGTTCAAAAGTTTGAAATCTTTTTATATCCAAATACAATTTCAAATTGGTTGAAATGAAAAAAATTGGATTAATATATGTAAATTTGATATAATTAGACTTTAATACCAAATTAAAATATAATTTTAAAATATAAATAAATTAGAGAAGAATGACGTTTTCAATTAAAATTGCGTGTTTTTCAAAATTCATCAAAATATCAAATTTCTCAGAAAAATACCAAATATACACCCAAAGTAAATTTTGATATTACAAATTAAAAAATTAAGTTTGTTTTTTCAAATAAAACTTATAAAATTAAAAAAAAATTAAATTTTTTATCCATTAAAAGGCAATAATATTACCTTTTTGAAAAATATAACTTTTTATTCATAAATTTGGATTTATTCTAATATTATTCTTGTCAAATATATTGGATGAGTTCAAAAGAAAATGTTTTTAATATAAAATATATAAATGTTATTAAAAAGTTTCTTCAAAATTATTTACTTATATTTTTTTAGACAAAATGTTTTTTTTACATTAAAAAATTGTTTTCTTATAAATTGAATATCTTTATTCTCAAATAGTTTATCCCTTAATTTCTAACTAACTGATATTAAAAGGATTCATTTAATATACATGGGTGGATAATATTTCAACAATTTAGATAATCTTCTTTTAACATTCATTCCAATATCTATGTTGTAACTATAATAATATTTTAATGATAATATTAATAATATATTTTAGTTTTGTAAAAATTGACCTTATGTGTGACGCAATAAATCAAAGGAACTAGTAATTGCGGATAACACAAGATTAAAATTGTCTGGAATATACCAAAATACTATCTAAGTGTTTCATGTAGAACAATATCAATATGGTGTTGTGTATAAAGAAAAAATAACTTGGTTCATTCGTATAACCCATGTTATATTCAGTGTTTCGTAAAATGGAAAATATCCAATGCTTTATATTAATTCAGAAAAAATTTCAAAAAAATTCAAGGTGTTGTAAATCAAATACCCTCCTCATCCATCCTTGACATATCCAAATTTTAGCACCATGAAACCCTCTTTTATAGTCAATCATATATTCCCATCATCCTTAGGTGAAATTGATTGGGCGGTCCAGCTACAGGCACTTTTTTTAGGAGGGTACTAATGATGTGGATATTATTTACTTTGATATTACTTTCTATTTATCTCCCGGTCCTCTCCCCATTTTCCTTACTCTACTTTGGTGTCTACTTTTTTTACTACTTGTATTCCATTTTCCCTTTTGTATCATTTCTTATATATAGATGAGATATAGTTATTGGAATTTTTTATGTTCTAGATTATTTTCATTTCTCTAATACATTACTTTATCCATTTATACCTATTTTTCCACATCTAGGGTTATTGATACGCCTTTTCACCGCCATCGACCCTCCTACATAGAATGTATGAGCATCTGGTTCTGTCAAGTGCCAGCAGGATGATCCCTTACATGAGACTCTACTTAGAAGGGGTCCCACCATGATGATCATATATAATAATATTTCCCCACGATATCCTTGATCGATACACTCCTGTCATGGATAATCCCCCAAATTGTACAAGTGAGCTTGATGACACAACCTCCAGATCTTGTAGATGGTAGGAGACATTAAAAAAAAATATCTACAAAAATGACTGATTCCTCTATCTATCCATCTAGATGATAGAGTTTTTTCTATTTCATTATGAGATGAAACTCATATTCATTGTTTTCTTCTTTTGTTCCTAGGTCTAGTTTTTTCCTTTTCCTTACATCTTCAATCTGTTGGTCCCCCCAAATTTCGTTATACACACCTTCTTTATTTATCTATGATGATTTTCCTTATCGGTTTCTACTATTTTCACCTTCCATTTACTTACTTCCTACTTGTTTTAGCCCTATGTAATAATGTTTTATCTAGTGATGTTATTTTTGCTAACAATTTATGTAGATTTCCTAAATTTCAATCACCATCCAACCCGATTTTTCATGGAATTTCATTCTGTACAGGGATATATCATTCACCCAAAATTCAATTTCAAATTTCCATTTAATTTTGGTCTATTCTTATTTGGATATCTCTCCCATAATGATTTCCAAAACATTTTATACATTGTATCATTTTTATTTTTAGGGAGCCTTTCATGATATTTTTTGTCAATGGATAAGGATTATTTCCTATTTTCACTTATCTATGATACATTTTTCATTGTGATAATTCTTTAAACATTAAATCTCAATACACCCATTTAAATAAAAGAAAAATCTAATTTCGAAAATGAAAAAATAAATTTTTATTTCTATATATAATTTTTACAATTATTGTTGAGGTGCATATTTTAATTCAAATTCAAAATTATTGCAATTTTTTTTTAGTGACTTATTATTGGATTTTATATCATAAGTTATTGTGACATCCCATGTAAATAAAAAACATGAAAATTATCATATTTATTAATATTTGTGAATTAAATATTAATTCTACTTTAAAGGGGATGTTATGTTCGATGTCATGCCTGATATGTGATAATGGGTTTCTTTGAAATCTTACGTTGCACACTAATAATATAATAATATTATTTTCAAATGGTAGTTAACGCCTAGCTGTTGTATTGACCGGAATTAATATAACTAATTATAATATGATTATACACGTTTTTTGAATATTTTCACATTTTTTCAATAACATTTAGAGCCACAAAATAAGTAAATATTTCGATTATAAGCATATGAACACTAATATTCAATAAAAGGTTGATTTAACGCCTTTTAATGGTGAACCCTCTTTAAGTAAAATTTATTTGTCACTTTTTTATGTTCTATTTAAAAAAATAATTTTTTTATTATAATCGGGACACCAAAATTTAATTTGGATGAAATTTTGGTATTTTTTTAATAAAGATCATTTTTAATGAATAATGAAAAATAATGAATTTTAATTCAAAAGTGCCTTTTAATCTAATTCAGTTAGATGGTTATATTATATTTTGAATTGGATTTAAAGTTTAATTAGAATATATTTTTACCATTTAATCTAATTCTGGTCATTTTAAGTAATTTCATTTTGAAATTGGACATAATCAAGTGTCAATATTTTTATAGTAATTATTTATTAAAAACACGCTATTTGTTTTGACAGTGGGAGTTAATTTTAAATTAATTTCTGCCACTTATGTCTATTGAATTTGGAAAAATTGATTCCATATTTGAAATCATTAGGTCAAAAATTTTTAAATATATAACTTTTAGTTTTATACATTTTAAATATTTACTTTAGTAAATATTTTATTTACCATGATTAAAGGGTAAATATAGTAAATAAGGGTAAAATATAAAATTATAATAATATTAAATTACACTAACAAGTGCCCTAATCCTATTTTATAATAAATATCAGGCCATGGTAATCCTTGGGTTGAATTTGGGACCCCATAGAGCCACATGGGAGTAATAATGACATTTTATAGTAGTTAGTTTAATGTAATGACAACAATGACATAAACAAATATCTTTTAGTAAATAAACTTTTACATAGGGTTAAATAAGTTCTATTTTTGACTATAAATATGTTTTGGAAATATAGAAATATTTTATACATCATGGTATTTTTTATAATTTTTGTACATCAAATAAATTAAATTATTTATGACACAATAATGATGCAATATTTACCTCATTATTAAATGATTTAAATAAATATGATTATAAATATTAACACAATATCCAAAACCTGCCCAATTCTTATTGGATTATCTTATTTCGACCATGAGTCATCTTAACTTTGATATTAATGAATAGTAGGCCTTTTGAAACCAAAGACGAGGTTATAATAAAATAAGTGTTTCAAACTTTCCTAAAGAGCCCCTCCTCTCTCTTATAAAAAGCCTTCACATCTAACCCATTTATCACACTAGTGAAGCCTTTGTCTCGTAAAACCTCTGCTCCAATAAGGTCCTAGGATCCCTCTTTTTATCCTAGAAGCCTTACCATAGGCATAAAACACTACAAGAAACCCATTTGGTACAAACCAAGGGGAGTTACCCAATTTAAAGGTAACATCTTCTCTTTAGTTCTTTTGTGTTATTTTACTTCTCCAACCCCTAAAAACATTTTATTACATTATTTTATAACCAAACCAGTATCCTCAATATACTATTACGTTGTTATGAAAATTATTCAAACTACACTTACATACACCCCCATCTAATGGGTGAATAACATATTATTTCTGTGGATGGCAAACTAACGCCTCACAAAGCGATGATTGTTCAACTATCTCCTACCACCTCTCATGGTGGCCATTATAATGAATAAGTATTTATATATGATATATATTATGATTTTATTTTCTATATTCTTTTTTAATTTTTATTTAAAAACATACCTTTATGCCTTCCAATATGTTTAAACATGATAATTTCTTTTAAGGAAGTGTGAACTACCACCCCCTCAAGGTGATATGATTCGTTCATGACATACATGGAATGTATAAGGATGGAGTTAATGAAATTATGTAACATATATATCATATTATATTATAATATAATTACAATAAACCTATTTTTCATTATGTTTTCATTCCATTAAATATTTAATAGAAATGAAAGTAGTGTTCATGCATACGTACGGCTTACGGTCCCCATGAACGGTGCATTTCATTTCTTATCTCCAAATGTTATGTACTATTATAATATATATATATATATATATATATATATATATATATACTAGATATATATGATATATATGACATCTAAATCATTATTATCATTCTGTATATAATAGATTTTTGGCCACATGGACAAATTATAATAATAACAAGTTCATTTTTAACTCAAATTCCGAACATCTACAAAATGTCCGATATGAACTCAAATAGTTAACTAACTATTATTACAAGGTAATAAGTGATATAAAAGTAATTATAAACATTAAAAAAATTTGTAATCAAGTATAAATTAACTTAATTTTATTATTCAGGAAGAACAAGGAATATACGAGTCAAGTTGGACATGAGGTAAGGGATTTCTTATCTCACATTTAATTCTGTGAGATTTCCATTGTTCTACCCTTATTTATTGCATGTAGTGTATTGTGTACGGCCATTTGTTATATATTGTCATGATTCTATTTATATTCATGGTATTATGTGATTAATTTTGTGCGTATTAACCTTTTCTCAGATGACTTGACTGATTACAACGTGGTATGGTTTTTCTTCTCACTTTTTAGTCCCGTGAGATTCATGCTTTGTAAGAAAGTATTTCCTTTTGTGTGGTGGATGTACTTCCCATTATTGTATTATTTGTGTAATTTAATTCAATTTATGGGTATTTACATATTCACTGTGTGATATTTATTTAATGGGGTGTATGTTTTATAAGTTACCAAATCGGTAGGGGAATCTTTCACCCTCCTCTTTTTAAAAGACTTATCTTTGTTATGTCTTTTAATTTACATCTTATTATGTTGGGATATGTTATTATATATCCTTATTTATGTACATTTTATTTCCAAGTGATATGATATCCTTTTCTATCTCATCAACTTATTTTATCAATTTTAATGTGATGTTGTGAGGCTGTTGAATTTCTGTATGAAAACATCTTACAAATTTTCAATTTTTGGGTTAAACATCTACATCTTGATTATGTCGTGCTATAAATATGTTTGAAAAACCTCTGATTATTTTACACATAATATCCAACTATATTGGGTGTATTTATATTTGTCACACATAATTATGTAATTGATTTATCCTTAATCTACGGATAATGTCTTTACAAGGGTTTTTGTCTCAATTTAAATTTCCATTGAGACTTCATTGTTGATATGCACCAACTCACTCTTATATGGTGTATATACAGTCCTTTGGAATATTATATCCTGAATAACATTATTCTTATGATATTATTATGTTCTGATTAAATTTTATTCCTCAATTATTTGTATTCTAGGGTCTCTCATTTCGTTAAAAACACTTTCACTAAAATATCGTTTCAAATGTGTTAAAGATTTATTATTCTAACTCATTCACATTAATGATCATGTTTCAAAAATTGTTTTACGTTTTTATTCATATGAACATTAATGTTTGGAAATTTAAATTTCATTCAAAAGCATCAAAGTGGTATGGGACACTTTGATTCAAAAATCTATTTATTTAATATTTTAAATTTATTTGAAAATGGTTTGATAAAAGCTTTGATTTTTTCATTAATTTGAAATGATATATTGTGATTGAAATGTTATCTTTCCATTATGTTTGTAAAATGGGTTATGAATAAGTTATTTTTATTGGGCATTATTTACATATACAGGTGGTTCTGTGATAATCCTTGGGCAGGTGAGACTGAGATAGCTCTCCAATGCATTGGGTAACGTGACATAGTTAAATGTTATGGTTTCTCCTAAGAGATTTTGGGAATATACTGTGATGGGTGTTCCAAATGTGTCTTTCACTGTAGCTGTTGTTTCTACAATGTAATAATTTTTTTTATGTTATAATTTAACATTAAGATATATGATTTCTATGTGTTGTACATAAATATTATGATTTCATGTGGTCTGTTATGATTGAAAAGTATGGTTTCATTGTTTTGTATTTATTGATGGGCTAATGCTTTAGTTCCTTGTTTTATATACCTTAAATAGATTTTCTTGCTCATCCCATGTTTTTTGAAATGTTTTCCATGGGACTTAATGATGAATAAGGGTCAAGGATTGGATTAAGAAAAGGTAATGTTGCCTAAAACATGGAACTAGACATGACCCTTTTTTAGAGAGTTATTATTTTATAAAAAATGGATACTGAGTAGAATTGTCTACGTGTAATATTCATGTTGTTATGTAAATTTTATGATCTAATTATCAAAAACCTTAAACCTGAAAATATCCTAAATTTTAATTATCCATTTAATTCAATATTATTTAATGTTTAAGGTCGGGTCCTTATAGTTGGTATCAGAGGTCGGTTTAGGCAACTTCAGGGATTAAGAGTTTTAGTTAAACACCTTGTTAGTCCCTATGTCAATTATTT
Organism: Viscum album; assembly: GCA_963277665.1. Taxonomy (NCBI): domain Eukaryota; kingdom Viridiplantae; phylum Streptophyta; class Magnoliopsida; order Santalales; family Viscaceae; genus Viscum; species Viscum album. The sequence continues at coordinate 59,619,728 of OY728165.1, read as the reverse complement.
CAGTTAAACCCTTGTTTTATAACTTTTACTAGATCAGGGAATTTTAGTTACGGATGGAAGGAGAAGGATCTCAAATGACATTCTTATCTTTTCCTAATGACTTGCTTACAATAATTATTAAAAAGTCATGTTCGGATGATTGTGAAACTTTTTCTAACATACAACTCATTTGCAAGAAATTGTTTGAGATATCAAACACCACCACTATACCCTGATATAATCATGTATCATTGGTTGTATTTAATAAAATCCTATTTTCATAGTATTATCATATTTTTAAGAAAGGTAAATATTTTTAAGGAATTTTCAAATATTTTACCTTATCAGAAGATTTTGAAGAATATTATGATTTTGAAAAAGGTGCTAATGAAGGATACCCTTGTGCAAACTATTTATATTTTATTTTAAAATATTGTCTCTTAGAACAAACATATGGTATTTTAAATGGACCACTTATTAAAAGTTTCAACTCAAACTCAGTCCAACTATTTTATAAAAATAAGGTTTTATCAGATGTTTTGAGATTATATGTCATGCATTATTATTTTCCAAAACTATTTTATTTGTGAACACCAATATGACCCAAGTTGTACATGGTGTATTTGGATGAAAGAGTCAAATGATTTTGAAGGATCTCTAAATCATTTTTTCAATGCATGGACCTTCTACCTATGTGAAAAAAATATTGGTGAGACCAAGTGGACACCATTATCAAGGTATGATGTTCTTTATTCTATGGATCGTTTTATTTTATTATATAGTGGTGAAATTAAAAAAAAATACAATATATATAAGTCATCAAGAATTAATATGTGGAGATCATAATGATTTGGGATGAAAATGAGAGGTATAAAGAAACCATTGTGTTTAAAAAATGTTATGGTTATTTTTTAGTTTTATAAAAAGGAAAACACGCGGACTGTGTGACAACCCATTGCGTCGGACAAAGCTGTGGGAGTCGAACCCACAACCAAAGTGCGATTGGGATTTATCACCTACCACTAGACAACGAGAAGTCTCGGGTGTGTATAACTTATTATTTTTAGTTAAATGGATTTATTGATAAATAATATGTTGATTTGGTGTTTTATGTTTTATCAAATGGATATCTTTAGTATAATGAAATGATTTGGTGATTAAGTGATAAAAGTGATTTTTGAAGACATTCCCTCTTTTTGGGGAACAATATATACCTACATAAAATGGAATACTATGGGATTTAAATTGTAGGGTAATGGTTGAAATATTATTTTTTGGAAGAATTTATCTATTATTTTATAAATATAGATATTTGGGTTATTTATGGAAATGAATAACCTACAATAGAGATTATGTGATTAGGATAATTACACATTAGTATGAGACTTTAAGATTATTCGATGCTATTTGGAGATAAATGTTTAGATTATTTTGAATAATTTTAAGGAAAATTATGTATTTAATGGTATTTCTTGAACTTTGGGTACTTTTGTTGAATTTTGGAGATTAAGAGTATTATTTTTTAATAAACTATTATCCTTTTTGGGGATTATATAATCTTGTACTAACCATTTTGGTTTTACATGATTTATAAAGACAAGAGAAATATATAGTTCTTCTTTTGTGGATGACGTGATACTCTTGAAGTTGATTCTAGCACTTTTAATGTGACCAAGTCAATTTTAGTACTAATTGTTGAGAGAAAATTTCAGTTTGTGGTAAAAATTTAGTAAAGCATGAAAGTATACATGACTAGTAAGTTTCCTTATGTTCTTATTAAAAATCATAAATAAATCTTCCAACATTATGAAAAGGAACATAAAATAAAAACGTTGTCTATTTACTTTTCCTACTGGGAAACCAATGGCCATTTAACCCGTCACAAATTTGTCTTTTTCTTATTGTTAACATTCTCTTAATCATTTTTTTATCACTCTCCATCAAAACATGACTGTTTTTTCTCTCTTACATATTCATGTTTTCCTACATAGAATCTGAGTATGGGTTATCTCGGGTAACCTTTGTACTTCTCTTTCAATCTTTTAAAGTGATAGTTTTAATGATTCATTTCTGATGTGGGACTTTTAATGAAGTTTCCAATCCCATTTTTAAAATTACGAGGACGCAATTCCCAAACAGGGGGAAGGATGTAACATCTCAGGTAAATAAAGAACATGAAAATTTTCATATGTAATAATATTTATGAATTAAATATTAATTACAATTTAAAGGGGATGCTATGTTCAATGGCATACCTGATACGCGACAATGAGTATCTTCGAAATATTACATTGCATACTAATAATATAATATTATTATTTTAAATGGTAGTTAACGCCTAGCAGTTGTATTGATGGGAATGAATAGAACTAACTAGAATATGATTATACTTGTTTTTTAAATATTTTTATATTTTTCCAATAAAAGTTAGAGGCTTAAAATAAGTAAATAATTCTATTTAAATCATAAATACTCTAATATTCACTAAAAAGTCGATTTACCACCTTCTAATGGAGAACCCTCTATAAATCTAGTTTTTATCACTTTTATATGTTCTAATTGACAAAATAAAATTCTTATTTATAATCAAGAGACTGAAATTTAATTTGGATGAAATTTTTGTATTTTTCTAATAAATATCATTTTTTAATGAATAGTGAAAAATACTGTATTTTCATTCAGAAGTGCATTTTAATCTAATTTATGTATATGGTTATATTATATTTTTAATTTGATTTAAAGTTTAATTAGAATATATTTTTACCATTTAATATAATGTTCATCATTGGAAGCAATTTAGTTTTTTAATTGGACATAACCAAGTGTCAATATTTTGATAGTTATTATTTTTTAAAAACACGCTATTTGTTTTATCAATGGTAATTAATATTAAACTAATTTATGCCACTTCTATGTTTTGAATTTGGAAAAATGGATTCCATATTTGGAATAAGTTGGTCCAAATTGAGTAAAAAAGGTAACATTCATTTTTAGACATTTTAAATATTTACTTTAGTAAATGTTTTATTCACCATGATTAATGGGTAAATATAGTAAATATTGGTAAAATATAATATTATAATAATATTAAATTACCCTAATATGTTTCCTAATCTGATTTTCTGATATCTATCTGACCATGGGAATCCTCGGGCCTAATTTGGGACCCCATGGAGCCACATGGGAGTAATAATGACATTTTATATTAATTAATTTATCGTAAAGACAAAAATGACATAAACAAATATATTTTAGTAAATAAATTTTTACATAGTGTTATATAAGTTATATTTTAAACTATAAATATTATTTTTAAAGATAAAAATATTTCCTACAACATTGGGTTTTTTTATAATTTTCGGAGATCCAATATATTATATTATTTATGACACAATAGTGATGAAATATTTACCTCATTAATAAATTGTTTAAAAAATAAGATTATAAATATTAAAACAATATTTAAAAACTGTCCAATTATTATTGAATTATATTATTTAGACCATGACTCATCTTAACATTGATAGTAACTAATAGTTGACCTTTTGAAACCAAAGATGAGGTTATAATAAAATAATTGTTTCAAACTATCCTAAAGAGCCCCTCCTCTCTCTTATAAAAATCCCTCACTTATAACCCTTTTATCACACTTCTCAAGCCTTTGTCTCATACAACCTCTTCTCCAATAATATCCCAATATCCCTATCATCATCCTAAAAGCCTTACATTAGGAAGAAAACACTTCAAGAAACCCATTTGGTTCAAACCAAGGGGAGTTAACCGATTTAAAGGTAACATATTCTCTTAAGTTCTTTTGTTTTATTTTACTTCTCCCTCCTATAAACACGTTTTATTATGTTATTTTATAACAACACCAATATCATAAATATAATAGTATTTTTTAATGAGAATTATTCTAACTACACTTACACACACCTCCATCTAATGGGTGATGAACATACTATTTTTGTGGATTGAAAACTAACGCCTCACGAATCGATGATTGTTCAATTATCTCCTACCACCTCTCATGGTGGATATTATGATGAAACTATATTTATATATAATATATAATATGTTTTTTCTATATTACTCTATAATTTGAATTTAAAAACATACCTTTATGTCTTCCAATATGTGTAAACATGATAATTTAATTTGAGGAATTGCGGACTACCGCCCCCTCAAGGTGATTTGATTCGTTCATGATATACATGGAATGTATAAAGATGTAGTTAATTAGATTATGTAACATATATAACATATGATATTATAATGGAATTATAATATACCTTTATATCATTACTTTCTCATTCCATTAAATATTTAATAGAAATGAAAGTAGTGTCCATGCGTATGTACGGCTTACCGTCTCCATGAAAGGTGCATTTCATTTTTTATCTCCAAATGTTGTGTACTATTATAATATATATATATATATATACACTGGATATATATGATATATATTATATCTTTATAATTAATATCATTTTGCAGATAATGGAGTTTTTACCACATGGACAAATTGTAATTTTTAAAAGTTCATTATTAACTCAAATTCCAAACATCGAAAAAATGTCTGATATGAAATAAAATAAATAACTAATTATTATTGCAAGGTAATAAGTGACATAAAAGTAAAAATTAACATTAAAAATGTTATGAATCAATTATAAACTAACCTATGTTTATTATCCAGGAAGAACAAGGAATATACAAGCCAAGTTGAACATGAGGTAAGGGATTTCTTATCTCACTTTTAATTCTGTGAGATTTACATTGTTAAGAACTTATTTATTTCACGTGGTGTATTTTATACTACCATTTGATATATATTATCATGAGTCTTTTTATATTCATGATATTCTGTGATTAATTTTATGTTTATTAACTTTTTCTCATATGACTCGATTGATTACAACATGGTAAGGTTTTTCATCTCACTTTTTATTCCTGTGAGATTCATGCTCTATAAGCCACTATTTCCTTTTGTGTGGTGGATGTACTTCCCATTATTGTATTATTTGTGTAATATACTTTAATTTATAGGTATTTACATATTTATTGTGTTATCTTAATTTCATGGGGTGTATGTTTTGTAAGTTACCAAATCGGTAAGGGAACCTTTCACCCTCCTCTTTTTAAAAGACATCTCTTTGTTATGTCTTTTAATTTACATCTTATTATGTTGGGATATGTTATTATATATCCTTATTGATGTAAATTTTATGTCCAAGTGATGAGATATAATTTTCTCTCTAATCAACAGATTTTATGAATTTTAAAGTGACGTTGTTTGGCTGTAGAATTTCTTTAAGAAAACATCTTAACCGAGTTTCAATTTTTGGGTTAAACATCTTCTTATTGATTATGTCATTCTATAAATATGTGTGAATAACCTCATATTGATTTACACATAATATCCACTTATATTGGGTGTATTTATATTATTCACACATAATTATTTAATTGATTAATCCTTAATCTATGGACAACATCTTTATAAGGGATTTTGTCTCAATTTAAATTTCTATTCAGACTTCATTGATGATATGCACCAATTCACTATTATATGGTGTATATACTGTCCTTTGGCATATAATATAATCAATATCTATATTCTCATTATATTAGTAAGTTCTGATTAAATTTTATTACTCTTTTATTTGTATTCTACGGTCTCTCATTTTGTTAAAAACTCTTTAACTAAAATATCGTTTTAAATTTTTTAAAGGATTATTCTTCTAACTCTTTAACATTAATGTCCATGTTTTAAAAATTATTTTAAGGATTTATTCATATGGACATGAATGTTTTGAAATTCAAATTTCTATCAAAATCTTCAAAGTGGTATGGGACACTTTGATTCAAAAATATCTTTATTTAATAATTTAAATGGTTTTGAAAATGGTTTGATAAAAGATTTGATTTTGTCAATATTTTGAAATGATATAATGTGATAGAAATGTTATCTTTCCATTATATTTTCTTATGGGTTATGAATAAGTTATTTCTATTCGGTATTGTTTACATATACAGGTGGTTATGTGATAAGCCTAGGGAGGGTGAGCCCGAGATAGCTCTCTAATGCATTGGGTAACGTGATGGAGGTAAACGTTAATGTTTCTCCTTAGAGATTTTGGTAATATACTGTGATGGGTATTCCAAATGTGACTCCCTCTGTAGTTGTAAAAGCTAAAATTTAATAATGTTATGTATGCCATATGTTACCTTTATGATTTATGATTTCTATGTTTTGTTCATAAATATTATGATTTCATGAGGTATGATATGATTGAAAAGTATGGTTTCGTTGTTTTGTATTTATTAATGGCCTAATGTTTTCATTGATTATTTTATATCCCTTACTGAGATTTTTATGCTCATCCCATGTTTTTGAAATGTTTTCCATATGACGTAAAGATGAATAAGGGTCAAGGATGGGATCAAGGAAAAGTCATGTTTTCTATAACATTGAACTAGACATGACTCTTTTTTTAGAGAGTTTTTATTTTATGAAAAAAATGGATACTGAGTAGAATTGTCTACATTTAATATTCATGTTCTTATGTAAATGTTATGAACTAATTATCTAAAACTCTAAACTTAAAAAGATCCCCAATGTGAATTATCCATTTAATTTAATATTATTTAATTTTTAAGTTTGTGTCCTTATTGTAATTGTTAGTTATTTGTTTATACTCACATTCGTAAGAGTATTTTAGACTTACACTATCATATTCTTTTATAAGAATATTAATTGAGAGATAATTGAGACATGTAAATCTATCAAGACTTTCATACATATCTTTTTGAGGATATGATTGAACAAATAAATTTTTATAATTATAGAGGTAGAAATTTTGATAAATGTTTTATTAATACCCACCAGTACATATTTTCTTCTTTATACTGTAGTATCCAAGAATAACATTGTTAGGATAGATCCATTTTAAGCCTATTTTCCATTATTAACCTACTATTGTTATTATTCCTGATTATCCTTTGAATAATTTTGTGGGAATTTTCACCAGTAATGGAAAAATGGTGTCAAAATTAAAGAGATATATGATGGAACATTCACTAGACAAATATTATGTGGAGAAAGATTACTTTTGAAATATTCTTCACTTACCCTATTGCTTTGAAAAAAATAAATATATAAATAAAGATAGAAAGATATTGGGTTTTGTATTAAGAAGGTAAAAAGTTACCATTACCATACCAATGAATCCTGTGATGGATCATATGTGGTTAAGATATGGATTTGATACCTAGCCCAGACATGACTTTCAAAAAATATTAAAAAAAAGAAAATAACAGGGTGCATTTTTTATACTTAACTGATATACTCATGGACCCACCATGAGCTATAAGATCATGGAAACATTTTTTTCAAAAAAAGTCTAATAATTACGCTATTTTTGATTTTTATGCATTATACATTAGATTGTTCCCTCCTTTTGAGCATGGTTTTTAATTTCTACCAACCTTCCCTCAGCCTTAGAGACATTTGAACTCTATCGTTTAAGCCTTATGATTGATTTTTTTTTATCTTTTTGAACTGGGGATGATAGAACCAATTCAAGCCTATGGTTAGGAACATGTATATAGGGTATAAGAATAGATTTTATTACATTTTATCATGAGTTATGAGATAGAATTTATTGTGAGGTAAATTAAAAAGGATTATAGTATTTAAGGAATGATTATGAAATTGTAATTAATGGAATAACTAATTAGGATAAAAACTAAACTATGAATCATGACTAATTTTAACTATAAGATTGATTTTGGTGGACTCACTTTTTCTACATACACTAGTTTTATTTTCTTGGTTGTAATGAATATTGCTGGTTTTGAAAATTGTTTCTTTTCTAATCTCGATTGAGATGATTTTTTATTGAGGATGTAAAATTTTTCGAGTGTGGGGGAATTTGATAAGATGAATTAATAAATACATATTAGCTATATTTTTCTATGTTTTGTTCATGCTTTATTCGACAATTAAATGGTTTTTGGTTTTCTTTCATAGGAATTATGAATTTTGGGACTCAAAGGAAGCAATTATGAGAAGTTTCAAAAATAGGATTTGCAAGCCATGTATAACATACACAGTGTAAAATCCTCATTCATAGAATTCTTGCAGATCCATAATCCAAACCATGAATATTTTACATGATGTGAATATCATACATGATGTGTACATACAATAAATGTCATTAAAATTTTAAAATCAGAATCCTACTTAAGGTGAATCCAACACACATCATGTAGAGTTTACATGATTTGAAAAGTATGAGAGCCAACCCAATCAATGATACAGATCAATTTTCCAAATAAAATTTTGGATCTCAAATACATGACATGTAACATGATTAAATGATGTGTAGATAATGTAGAAAAGCCACTTAAATCCAATAATTAACGTGAAGGCTTTATATGTTGTGTATTCTATGACCTATTTATATATGAGTTCTCTGCCACACATGAGAATCCTATAGACCAACATTTTATTTCATTATTATTCTCTTATTTTATTATATATATCCTTATATATTAGTGTTAATTCATTATTTTTCTTGTTTTTATTAAATCCTCTTGATTTCTTAATTGTTCTTCATCTACTATTCATTTGTTTTGATTTCAATTTCATTTTGATGCTCACTTTCAATAACTGATTCTTATTTTTCATCAAAGTGTATTGTTTTGTCATTTTTTCTACATTTTAATTATGTGTTTTATTTTATTTACAATTATTTTTATTATTTAATCCTTATTCTTGGTTAATCTCAATTGAGGATTGCCTATGTTGGAATTGTTTTATGATTATGTTTATAATTTATTATATTCCATTGTATTTTATCATTACCATTGGGAAACTAATCCTATTAGGTTAAGGAGTCGAGAGTAGGGGTGTTTTTTAAACTAATAAATTCATCAGTTATTTTTTGGTAACCCCTTGGATAGCAATTAGGTTAAAAACAAGTTTTCATCCCATTCAATTTCACACCCTTGTCCATGGGTGGTGCAATTGAACGAACATGAACTAATTAGAGTTGAGAAGGATATGAAAATTTTCCTAGGATTCTTAATGTACATAATCTAAGAATCAAGAATCTAGGTAGTTATCTATAACCAAACCAAGGGATAGTTGTAGCATAATTAGATCTAATTGCTTTAATGAAAACCAATTTGTGATTCTTACACGACTTCACGGCCTAAGTCAAAGGACTATTCCAAGATATATTTTAAATTTTCTTAAACCATGAACCCTGAAATTGACCCTAATCCATTCTTATTCAATAGAATTTAATCCAGACTAAATAGTTTTATAAAAACTAAATCTTTAAGAGTGTATTTGATAAATCCTTTCCAATGATTTTTTTTTCGAATGGTTTCTTACTTACCAATGATCCCTATGGGTTAAACCCCATGCTACTAATGTACTACTCCCTAGTAGTAAGTCTAGTTTGGGACTATAAATTTATTATATGATAAACAAATATGTTCATTCAGAAATGATAATGGTAATGTAAAATTTTCTTAGTTGTAATGAAATTTTACTATTTTAAAAATTCTTTCTTTTGGAATCCCTTTTGAGATTCTATTTTCTTGAGGATAATAAATTCTTCAATTGTGGGGTATTGTTATTAGATGAGTTTATGAATAAATTTTGGATACATTTTTCTAAGGACTATTCATGTTTTATTCTATAATGAATTTCATTTTGGTTTGTATTCAAAGGAATTAGTAATTTGGGACTTAAAAGAAGAAATTCTAAAAAATGCCAAAAACTGGCTTTACATGTCATGTACAATATAGAAGTTGTGTATCCATATTTCACTACATCCCTATAGACAAAAGTCTGAACCATGAATATTCGACCTGAAATTAACCTCATACATGACATGTACATACATTATACAATATTCATATTTCAAAATCATAATCCAGTTAAAAGTGAATCAAATACATGATATATTGAGTTTACATGCTGTGAAAGTTTGAGAGCTAACTCAATCAAATATATGGACTGGTTCGCTGCAGTAAATTTTGGATAAATAAACATGATGTTATACATTATTAAACAATGTGAATATCTGAATATAATGTCCAATTATGCTAATACATGATATAAAGGCTCTATACATTGTGTACATTTTTCCCTATTTATACTTTTTCACTACCACTATGAATAGAGTCAAGTGAGCAGTGCTTTATTTAATTTTTCTTATCCATTAGATTCTTTATTATATCTTGTTTTAATCCATTCCTTTGATTATTTTATTAAATCCTTTAGAGTTTTTAATCATTCATCATTCTTTCTTCATCTTTTTTGCTTCCTCTTTGGTTTCAACAGTTTATTTTGATAACTCATCTACATTATTCATCAACAGTTTCACTTTATCCATTTTATATACATTATGAGTATGTATTTTAATGTAATTTCTTTTTTATTATATATTTTTGACTATTTCTTGTCCTCAACTATGGATTTCTTATTTTTCAATCATTTCATAATTATGTTCAACATGTCTTAAATTGAATTTCTTTTCATCCTTACCATCATGAATTTCTAATCCTCTTAGTGTTAGGGGTTATTATGATCCTAATGAATCCATGAGTTAATTATTTATAAACTTATGATTAGTAATTAGGTTAGAAATGTAAAGACCCAGAAATTCCATGTAATTTTTTTTATTATATGTGAATTTTACGAGTCTTTGAAAATTGACAGCGCATCAGTCAAAGGGAAGGAGTACCCGGAATGAGTTTCTGAATTTTTTTTAAGTACATTCAATAAACATGTGAGTGGGTTTTTTTAACTTTTGAACTAGTGATCGTAATTGAAATCGAAGGGCACCATCTTACTCCCAGCATCGATATTCGCTAAAGAATACATTCAGCTCGACCGCAGTAGGTCGAGGGTAGAAGCAAGTTTTTTAGTTTTTCGTGGTAGAAGAAACCTAAAATATTTACCAATTTATTTATCTTTTGAAACCCTTCCTTTTGAGTTATGGGGGTGGGGACCACGAATACTAGAAAACCCCCATTTTGAATTCTAGTGGTCGGGACCCCCCGAACCCCTATTTAATTTGGAGAAGTCCCTTGTAATCCTCTCATTTAATTATGTCAACGTAATACAATTAAATGTGTCCATTAATTGTTCCAACACAGTACAATTAATTATTCCATTTAATTATGCCAACCTTAATTATCCCAATGCAATACAATAAATTGTGCCATTTTATTGAGACAACTATAATTGTGCCAACTATAATTGTGCCAATGTAAATTAATTTGATAAACCAATTTTATTGAGTGGGCTCCTCATTTTCCTTTGAAAAATATTCGGAAAAGCGGAGAAATTTGGAGAAACTCTTTCTCCAACGAAGAATTCCCTCTCCAAGAAGAATAAGGAACAAACCTTGAGCCTGGATCGGAAGCGCTTTGTGGAAGCAACAAACACTGATGTTCTTCAATAACTTCATCTTCGACCTCTTGACTCCTCCAACAAACGACAAGGTAGGGATTGTTTCTTGATTATCATTTTCCCCGTTCTTTACATTCATCTTGATTTTGGAATATTTATATTTTTCTTCATTCAAGAAAAATAAGTTTCTTGATACCATTTTAACTTGGCGATTGTGGGCTGAAAGAACACTGCCTGAACTCTCGGCATCCTTCGTGGGATTTTTATGGTCTTGAATTGACTGCGACATCCCGAGGCGAGTGCGGGAGTCTATTGAATGAAGAACATGCCGTTGGGGCACACCTGGTGACCTGAGGAACATCGCCAGAAGGGCTCAGAAGCGGCGGTCGGCACCCCATCCAGTTGTGACGACAGTGGGGGCGTGACCACACCACTGGAGAAGAGTCTTAGCCCGTCGGTCGTGGTGGAGCAAGGGCGGAAGCTGGCGCACGGTCGGCCATGTGAAGGGGAGGTGGAGGTGCGTGTCCTCACCGTCGAGCATGAAGGAGTCGGGGCCTTGTGCCGCGGCGGTGAGGGCAGGGCGGCCAGCTAGCTGTCAGCCACAGGTGGTTCGACGGCGCGCGACCGCACCGCGGGCCACCCAGTGCGTACCGTGTACCACGGGCCGCCAAACGGGCCACGCACCCCGGGCTGCCCAAAAGGTTGCACACTGCGGGCCATCCAGCATGGGACGCCCATTGCGGGTCAGGCTGGCGGGCCGGGCTAGACCCAGCGGGCTGGTCCAGAACCAGGGCCGAACCCGGGTTGGGCCGGGTCGACCTGAACCGGGTCAGATAGGACCCGAACCAACTTCAACCCTTTTCGCTCTTTTGGCAATAACATGAGCTATGGGTGTCCATTTGATGAACTATATATTGCACCATAAACCTTGGATCGATCTATTTTTTTATGTACCCCACTTGATTTTTGGATAATGTTGGGGTATGGCCGGGTTGGATCGATCATGAATCCTACCAGGCCCTTGGGACTAAAAGGTCGATAACTTATAGACCGAGCGTCTGATTGACGCACCGTCTGTTGATTTGAGACCCATTTTATGTGGAGGTCCTTTAGGATACTTCTTATTAGGACATCATGGATTTGGGAGTATCGAAATATGGCTTGAGGAGTGGATCCTCCTAGAATCAAGTGAACTTAGTGCGAGAACCCTGTAGCTGGCTGTAACATGAGAAAGGGATCCTATGTGGGTCTATGCTTTGGGATCCTATGTGGTTATGTGCTTTGGGATACTATGTGGGTATGTGCTTTGGGATACTATGTGTGTTTATGTTCGTGAGTCCAACTTGGATCCGCTCTAGGAATCCACGTGGTACTACTCTAGGATCCTACATGGGTCTGATGATTTAGGATCCAACATGGGTCTGGCTCTTAACAGATTAAGATGATTTAGTAGTAACATCTAATCATCTTTTCTACCATACCAAATTTATACCTGGTGTGTGATGAGTCTTTACCTTTACTGTAATCTTCTGTGCGGTGTATCTTTTTGGTACTTGTCTTTGTGGTGATACATTTGTGGTAATCCTCTGTGTGGTGTACCTTTGTGGTACCTACCTTCATGGTGATACCTTTTTGGTATTCTTCTGTGTGGTGTTACCTTTGTGGTACATACCTTTGTGGTGTTGCCTTCGTGGTATTCCATCCTTTGTAGAAGAGTTGAGATTTGGGATTTTGAGTTGGACCTTTTGATTCCTCATGAATGATATGGGTATACTTGATAACTTAGGTATATGTGTGGGCTTAAACCTAATTAGGGTTGTCAGTTGCTTCCATGATTTGTGGCTTATTCTTTGTGGATTTTTTGAGACCTTTGAGGGTCTCAGGATCCATACTGGGTATTGTTATACTCTCCCCTAGACAGGCTATGCCCGCACCGTGTTGTGTTTGGTGCAAATGACGGACATCACTGACTGAGGACAAGGGTACTAGGACTGGAGGTAGTTCGGAGGTGGACCTTAGATGAGGAATACCGTAGAGATGACCATTATAGAGTTGTATTTAACCGTCACGTAGGATTCTTGGAGGGTGTTCACAGGAGTTGTTTCAGTTTACTTGTACCATTCAGTTTTCTTGTACATTCCAGTTGGGCTTGTATTCTTGCCCCTTTTTACCTACTCTACACACTCTTTTAACTATATAGTTTACTTGTATTCATATCTTTTTTTTTGCTTGGTTGTGTGTGTTACAGGATATAAAATCAATTCCATCATGATTTTAGGGAAAATGGCTTTTGGTGCTAGTTTCCATCTCCTGGCCTAGGGAAGGTGGGCTTGGGGTAGTCACGGCACGGGCCTCGGGGGACGGGTCATGACAAATTGGTATTAGGGGAGTCAGTTCTACGACAGAACATTGGACTCTGAACTTTTTAACTGTAATAGTTTTAAGTGTAGTGATTGTGGTTATCACTTTAGGGAATCCAGTGTTTGTGCGGTGACTGGCGTATCCATACACCTGGACCCTGACTTCTGATTTCTGACTCGGTGCATGAAAACACAGATTGCGTGTGTGTTTTGAAAATGTTTCTTTCTAATTTTTTTGAGTCATCTCACTAGGTATATACTTTTGACCATACAACAACTACTTCTTTTCAAGATGCCTCCACGTAGATATCTAGTTAGGGTTCCAGGTATAGTATGTGATTATATCCCACCGAGCAATGAGGCCTCAGTGCAGGGACCTTTTTCAGTAGGGGCACCTACGGTATGATTATCCATTGGGCCACCGATGCCACCAGCCCTAGCAGAAGAGGGTGCACGTCACTTGAGAACATTTCATGAGTTATAGCACTAGATTCCCCCAGGTTCAGGGGAGAGATGGACCCACATGTGGTAGATGATTGGATGGAGGCTGTGGTGAGAATCTTTCAACTGGTAGGGACACCAGCTGATCTCATGGTGATCCATGTCGCCAGTCTTATATAGACAGCATCAGGAAGATTGTTGAGCTTGATTCTCCAGGTTCACGACAAGGTGACACTTATTTGGGAAGACATTGAGATCTTGTCTCAGGCAGATTTTTTCCTAGTGACCCGTAACATAGTGCGCATACAGGAGATTCTTCATCTGCAGCAAGGCATCATGACTATGGCTCAGTACTCATTGAGCTTCACCGACCTTTCACACTACTCAACTGATATGGTGTAGTACCCATTCTTCAGGGCCCAGTCCTTTGATAAGGGACTCAGGTAGGAGATCAAGGATTTGATGATTTATCTCAGCATCTCGACGCAGGTGAGGGTGTTAGAGTGAGCCCTCTTTGTAGAGATTTTTCTTGCTGAGCACGCTCTAGCAGTGAGACCCACCATCGGGCGTCACTTATAGCATTGTCGAGCACGTCAAATTAGAGGATAAGTTTTTACTAGAATTTATGCATTATAGCAGGAACCCTAGGTCGTCTCTCAATGGAGACTTAGATCACTAATTTCAAAAGAACGTTCTAATTATGTTAAAAAAATTGAAATTAAATTAAGTGGTTGTGGGTTCTATGATTTTAAAATAGCAATTGAAACTATACTACAAATTGATAGAAATTGGTTGGAGAAATCGTGATCAACCCGGGTAAGTGTCCCTTGATGCTCAATCCATCATTGCTCTCAAGGGAATGGGAAGGATCATTGATTCCTTGATTTTATACCCACTGAAACCATTATTATGTGAATTCTTACTTGGTTACCTTCTAGTATTTGATCGATCAACGATATTGATTATCGGCGACCGATCATAATCAATAAAACTGTGTTGATGTAAGAATCGAACTCAATCTAGGCATCCCATCAACAACGTGATGAGATGCCCAGAATTGGGTCTTTATAAAAATTGTTCTCAATAAAAGAACATTCATATTCATGGGTTATAACTTCTGGATATCATCAAACAATTCAATTCAAAAGCAAACTCGTGAAAGAGAAGAGGTGAGAAAAGAGGCAAACATACTCAAATCATCACAAGATTCGGGTTCTGCATGGAAGCACAAGGATTATTGTTCCCTTGATTTATACTTAATCATAGAAAAATAGAAAAATTCATAAGGTAAAAATTATTAACAATAGACAAAAAACATGGAAATTAAATTACCTTATGATGATTACAAATGTGGAGGTCAGGATTACAACAATGGACACCCCCCAAGTTGATCACTAAGAAACTTAGAAGTACATGAGGGAGAAGAGAACTAAAATAAGTGAAAGAAGCTCTCCAATTCTACTCACCTTCACCCTTGGTCGTGAGAACTGAGAGAATGGGGGTGATAGGTGTTTTTATGGACATACACAACACCCTTTTTACAGAAGAAGTCAATTGCCTAAGAGACTAGTTCTCTATTCGTGGAAGATATTTTACTCCATCTTTATCCGGATGGTTTACTGACCAAAACGCCTTCCAATGACTTGAAATTAATTGGAGAGGTTGGAATCCAAGTTATCTATCTATGGGAGGTTGAATCAGACCAATTGAATCTCCGAGGCTTGAGTTATGGCCCAAATACAGAAGGGTGGTCCAATCTGGCCCACCCAGAATTACTTCACCTTTTTGGCCTATTATGGGCCTTTAAATGGGAAAATTGGGATTCATTGTCTTCTATAAAAATGTATCCCACACAAATTTACATTCATAAACCGATTTATATACCAATTAAATTCATGTAGTATCCACAGTACTTATTTATTTCAACATGAATGCTTGGGCCCTTGCACAGTTTGGCCCGTTTTGCTTGATTACCATCGTGGGGTCTCCGAATCACCTCCTCCTATAATGTAAACACTTAAACAAGTAAAATTTGCATATTAAATATTAATAAACATTAATTCATTGAATAAAACATTAAGTGAAATTTATTATTATATTTGAAATATTCATTACAAAACTAGTTTAAAACAGTGGTGTAAGGGTGGAATAAAACTGTGAGTCGTGGTACGATCACACCCCCACACCTAAACATTTGCACTCCTGGGAAAATTAACATATCCAAATAAAATTATGCATATATATATATATATATTCCCAAAATCCTGAAGATTTAACATTTGAGGAAATTTTATTTAATGTAATGTGATCAATGCATGAACCACACCAAGGAGTTCTTCCTAGTGAAAATAGAAAAAGATGTCTCATAAATCATATCATAGTGAAATTAAAAACGATTCATGATACCAAATTGAGAAAGGAATTAGGAAGTCAAACATGACACTAACTCTCCATGTGTGTGTTTGAAAACCATTCCATGAAATTATTTCCACTTGCTATCCAATAAATATAGGTTATTTAAACATTTTTCCACTAAAATGATTTTGTCCACCGAACCTACCCTACATCCTTTGCAATCATATTTCATGACCCACTCACTTAAGAATTCCCAAAAGTAAAACCACAAGATCCCGACCTAGATATCCCCATATAATTCACATTTCATCACTCCCCTCCTTTATTTATTTTTTAGAAGATGCATATGGAACAAATCTCACACACATATCTCAACCCTTGTATGATCTCATCACGACACTAATTGCAATAGTTCTAACAAGATCAAAGGCTGAAGAGGAGTGGTTTTTGACCTTCCCAAGACACAACCATTTTTTTGAGGGTTTTCAACAGTAGTACATTAGGTACACATGCATAGGTCAATCTGGTACAGTAATGAAACAGATCAGATAAGGAATGAATGTATGGAAATATCATTTAAAGGCAAAAAATATTAACCTAACATATATTTACCTTATATTAAGTAATAAATATTCACACATTGTGGTTTGGTGCAAACAATTGTGGCGATATTAGTGACACAAGTTTTCTAAAAAACTACTCACACAAGGGGCATCAATCATCCCAAAGGTTTCATATAGATACAACCATTTATATCATTGATAGAAAACCAATTCACTAAGAAAATCACTCCTTGATGTGAAATTCATACAAATATTTTTGTTAGCCTTCGTTATGGTATTTTTACTTTCCCCTTTATGGTCACTAAATAATGGAACATCTAAGTTGTTGATGGGGAAAAATGAAAATACCATAAAGAAGGATAAAAAGAGAAGAAAGGAGAAAACAATGAAAATTCATAACTTACCCAGGAATGTATCCACCCCACCCCCCCCCCCCCCCCCACACCTAGAATGTGTGGTGTCGTCACTAAAATAATTAATAATGTGTGAAGGAAGGATAAAACCTGGTGTGTTTTATTGGTATGATGCATCGATAAGGTGGATTTCCTCCACCTGATTCTTCAAAAAATCCTCATAGAAGTGTTTAAGTTGCTGCCCATTGATAGTAAACCATTGTCCACTCTTATCATGAAAAAACATTATAGCACCAAAAGGGTAAACATCAATAACAGTATAAGGAACGAGCCATCGGGAACGAAGCTTACCTGGGTGGAGCTTTTGCCTGGAATTATACATGTGTACCTTCTCACCATTATTAAACTTCCTCTGATTAATCATCCCATCATGGATTTCCTTTGTCTTCTCTTTGTAGATTCGAGAGTTCTCATATGCATCACGCTTAATTTCTTCCATCTCCTGAATCTGCAACTTTCTATGCTCACCTACATCTGAGAAATGCATATTACATTGCTTAACGGCCCAATATGCATGGTGTTCTACCTCCACCAGGAGGTTAGAAGCCTTTCCAAACACAATCTTAAATGGTGACATTCCGATCGGGGTTTTAAAATTAGTACGGTACACTCAAAGTGCATCATCCAAGCGCAAACTCCAATCTTTCCTATTGGGTTGAACTGTTTTCTCCAAGATTCGCTTAACTTACTGATTTGAAATTTCTTCTTGTCCATTAGTTTCGAGATGATATGCAGTGGAGACTTTATGAACAACCCCATACATACAAAGCAAGTTTTTCATGTTATGATTGAAAAATGTGAACCCTGATCACTAATGATGAATCTTGATAGACCAAACCTACAGAAAATATGGGACCACACAAAATCAATAACAACTCGAGAGTCATTGGTCCAAGTATCCTTTGCTTCCACCCCTTTAGAAACATAGTCAACAGCTAGTAATATGTACACAAATCCAAATGAATTTGGAAAAGGCCCCGTGAAGTCAATTCCCCATGCATCGAAGATTTCACAGAATAACATGGGATATTGGGGAATTTCATTCCTCTTGGAGAAATTCTCTGTGAATTGACATCGATTACATGATTTAAAAAACCTATGGTAATCTCTATACAATTTTGTACAACATAATCCTAAGTCAAGGACCTTTCGGGCAGTACATTGAGGGCCAAAGTGGCCCCCACGAGCCAATGTGTGGCAAAAGCTCAAAACTGAGGTGAACTCATGGTCAGGGACACACCTACGAACAACCCGGTCACTACAGATCCTCCGCAAATATGGGTCATCCCAAATGAACCATCGAGAATAATGTTTAAGTCTCTGCGATTGTGAAGTGCTAAAATGAGTGGGGACCCTAGATGTTGCTAGAAAAATCACAATGTCCGCATACAATGGGGTAAGGTCTATAAAATCACATAGGTTCTCATGAGGGAATAATTCTACAATGGGTAGGGGTGAGACAACATGATGGTCCAATGGTGGGAAAATCCTACTAATGTGGTCAGATACAACATTTTCCACCCCCCCTGTTATCTATAATCTCAATGTCAAAGTCATGGTGGAGGAGCATCCACCGTATGAGACGGGGTCTGGCTTCAGGTTTATTTAAGGAAATCGAAGGGCAGCATGCCCAGAAAACACAATCACTTTTGACCCAATAAGATATGAATGGAATTTTTCCAAGGAAAACACAATATAAAAGAGTTCTTTTTCAGTGGTTGTGTAGTTTACTAGGGCAGGGTCAAGGGTACGCGAGGCATACACAATGACATGAGGAGCCTTCTCAACCCATTGTGATAAAACATCCCCAACTGCAAAGTTAGAGGCATAACACATAAGCTCGATGGGGGGATCCCAACATGGTTGTTGGATTATGGGATGTGTTGTGAGACACATTTTTAGTGAATTGAATGAATCCTCACAATTTTTATCAAACACAAACTCAGAATCCTTTTGTAATAATTGGTATAAGGGAAGTGCGATCTTACTAAATTCTTTAATGAATCGGTGGTAAAACCCAGCATGAACCAAGAAAGATCGCACCTCATGAACAAATTTTGTATATGTATGGGATGAAATTAATTAAATTTTAGGTTTATCAACTTGAATTCCCTTATTTGAAATGATATTCCCAAGAACTATTCCCCGCTCAACCATGAAATGACATTTTTCATAATTTAAAACAAGATCTTTTTCAATGTAGCGGCGGATGATAGAACCTATGCTTTCCAAACAATCATCAAAAGAAGAACCATAAACCGTGAAATCATCCATAAAGACTTCTATACAACTATCAAGTTACTCAGAAAAAAATACATAACATACATCGATGAAAAGTACCAGGAGCATTACATAGGCCAAAAGACATTCTTCTCTATGAAAATGTGCCGAATGGATAGGTAAATGTGGTCTTTTCTTGATCCTCAGGGGCTATATGGATTTGTAAATAACCTGAATTACCATCAAGGAATCAATAATGGGACTTACAAGCCAGTCGTTCTAATATTTGGTCAATAAAATGAAATGGAATGTGTTCCTTCCACGTGGCTTGATTCAGTCGACGGTAGTTAATACATACTCGCCAACTGTTTTGCACACGCATTGGAACCAATTCATCCTTTTCATTTGATAAAATTGTTATTCCTATTTTTTTAGGCACAATTTCAACTGGGCTAACCCATTTACTATCAGATATAGGATAAAATATCCTTAGAGTAAGTAATTTACTGACTTCCAATTTTACCACTTTATGGAGAGTGGGATTCAACCGACATTGATCATGCATTACGGGCTTATCCTCATCGTCCAAAAGTATGTGGTGCATACAAATAGATGAGCTAATCCCCGGAATATAATCCAATGTCCATCCTATTGCCATTTCACACTCTCTCAAAAGATCAACCAGTTTTGATTCCCGCTATTCAGAGAGGTTATTGCCAATAATGATGGTCAATTGGTCAATACCCTCAAGATATAAAAGTTTTAAATTTGATGGAAGTGGTTTTAATTCCAACACGGGGGGTTTAGGATTGAGGGAGTGGACTTAGTGGGAATGAGGTACATGAAACTATCTATTTGCGCATGTTTATTCTCAAAGGAAAGAGAATCTATTGAAATGAGATTTTCAGAATCATCGGTAGTCATTGGTACCTCAGAATAAACACACTCATCAATTAAAGCACAAAATTTACATTTTTCTGTACCCACACAACATTAAAAAGAAGAACCAAAACTCAAATCATCCATGGGTGAATAATATGATAATAAATCAGAGGATGGGTCGAGGATAGAATTTTTTGTGGGTTTTTCGTTAGAGAGAACTTCCATTGAATAGATAAGAAGAGTGGAGTGCTCTTCAACAGGGTGTTTCACACCCTCAAGGATGTTAAAACTTGCCTTTTCTCCACCAAACTCCATGGAAATCATACCATTGTGAACATTGATGATCGTATTTGCTGTTTTGAGGAATGACCTCCCATATATGGGAGGGGAATGTCCTTGGGTTTAGGTATCTTCCATCTCAAGAATGTAAAAGTCTGCATGGAAGATGAGATTCTTAACATTTATGAGGACATCCTCGACCACTCCTGATGGGTGTGTTGTGCTTATTTTGGCAAGATTCACGACAATGACTATTGGTTGGAGCTCTCTAACCTACAAAGAAGTATACACGGAGTGAGGCATTACATTAATAGAAGCACCTAAATATAGCATAGCATCAGAAAAGAAGGTCTCCACTATGGTACAAGGTATCGTAAATGTTCCCGGATCCTTGCATTTGGTTGGCATTTCTAGTTGAATCAAGGCTGAGACATTCCTTCCCAGGATGACTCTCTCATTCCCCTTCAACCTCCTTCTATGGGTGCAAATCTCTTTAAGAAATTTGGCATATCGAGGGTTTTTCCGAACTGCATCCAATAAAGGAATGTTAACTTGAACCTTTTTAAATATATCCATTATTTCTTTCTCAATCTCATTATCAAAATTCTTCCTAGATATAGAGAGTCTTTGAGGGAAAGGAAGAGGAATGGGGTGTTCATTTGAATCATCAATGATAATTTGATTACTATTTTCGTCTTCTTTTTCTTTACATGAATTTTTTTAGGGCTGGGAAAGAGAGTTTTCATGCGGGGGACATACCTGCTGTGCAGAATTAGTAGAGGGAGAAACTTCTTTACCATTATAAAGTGTAAATACGCATACATTACCATAGTCCTTTGGATTGGAAATGGGTTGGGATGGTAGTTGTCCAGAACCTTGCATCATAATCTCACTGATGGTGTTTGCCAATTTCCCCACTTGAGTTCGCAGGTCTTGAATAGGTGATTGTGTGGTTTGTTGGAACTGGAGGATTTGGGTTTCAATTTGCTTCACCATATCCTCAAGGCCTGGTTCATACTTCGGAGGAGGAAGATTGTTTTGAGATGTTGAATGATAAGAAGGTTTCATACCTTGGCCTTGTTGATACCAGTTATGCTTGTGGTAGCTTGAGTTTCCACCTTTCCGGTATTGTGGTTGTGCTTGCCAACCGGGGTTTGGATTTCGCCTAAATGGTTCTTTCTTGAATGGTGGTGATTGTTGGAATGGATACCCTGGGAACACTACAGCACAACACTCAGATGAATCTTGAAGTTGTGGGCATCTGTCAGAAAAATGAGTATTATCCGACCAAATACCACAATGTAATGGAACGGGAGGAGAGTGTGAGTTACCTTGTGCTTGAGCTAATTTCCTTAGAATTGTATGCATATCATCAAGTTTTTTTCTAACTTTTGTTCTAGGGATGAATGGCTTACCTCATGAAATCCTTGGGTTGTTGCAATAGCTCCTGTACCAAATTTTTGTGCATTTTGAGCCATGTTGGCTATTCAGTCACGAGCGGCAGAAGGAGTTTTTTCAACTAGGGCACCACCAGCTGCAGCATCAATCATTCCACGATCCATGGGGATAATTACCTCATAGAAGTATTTAATTAATAGTTTTTAACTAATCTAGTGGTGGGTGAAACTTGAATAGAGTCTTTTGAATCTCTCCCAGTATTCATGAAGGTTCACTCCTTGTAACTTCCTAATGCCACAAATTTCTTTCCTAATTAATGTAGTTCAGGAGGTAGGGAGAAAATTCTCTAGAAAGAGTCATTTAAGGTCATTCTAGCCCCCAATTGTGGTAGGAAGATAGTATATCCAGTCTTTGGCTACACCATGAAGGGATAAAGTGAAGGCCCTAAACTTAATGAGGTCCTCAAACACATTTTGGGGTTTCATGGTGGAGCACACTATGTGAAACTCCTTTAGATGTTTGTGAGGGTCCTCACTAGGAAGACCATGGAATTATGGAATTAGGTGGCTGAGGCCTGATCTTAGCTCAAAATTGGATTCTTCCTCAGGATATTGGATGTACACGGGTTGGTACTCCACATCAGGCGTGGTCAGTTCTTTTAAAGTTCGGCTATTTTCAGCCATGTTTTTTTGGTTTGATTGGGTTCAATTTTGGGTTCATTTATGACCACTATAGGTTCCAATAGAGGTTTCTCAATTTTTCTTGATTGACCTTCCCTAGATGCCTTGATTTGAGTGTGAAGTGACTTTTCAATTTCAGGGTCAAATTCATGTAGTGTTTATTTACCATATCAGGTCTTGCAAATAAGATGTGAAGTTTGGTTTTTTTATTTTTTTGTTTTATGGAAGGTGAATAAAATTAAAAAAAACTAATGAAATGGAATGAGTATATAAAAATAATGATATACTATAGAATTATAGACATAGATAAAAAAAGAAGAAGAGAGAGAGAGAGAGAGAGAATACACAAAAACAAAAACAAACAAAAACAAAAATAATCAAATGGGGGGGATATTTAATATAGTACTAATTAAGAAGTAAAATATATAAATGAAATGAAAGAAATGATCTTGAATCCACATCAATGGAACCAAAATGTGATAGCATTTTCGAGCGCGTCAAATTAGAGGTTAAGTTTTCACTAGAATTTATGCAGTATAGCAGGAACCCTAAGTCATCTCTCGATGGAGCCTTAGATCACTAATTTCAAAAGAATGTTCTAATTATGTTAAAAAAATTGAAATTAAATTAAGTTTTTGGAGGTTCTATGATTTTAAAATAGCAATTGAAACTATATTACTAAGTGAGAGAAACCGGTTGGAGAAATCGTGATCAACCCGGGTAAGTGTCCCTTGATGCTCAATCGGTCATCGCTCTCAAAGGAATGGGAAGGATCATTGATTCCTTGATTTTATACCCACTGAAACCAGTAGTATGTGAGTTATTACTAGGTTAACACCTAGAATTTGATCTATCAATGATATTGATTACCAGTGACTGCTCATAATCCATAAAACTATGTCAATGTAAGAATTGAACTCAATCAATGCATCACATCAACAACGTGATGAGATGTCCAGATTTGGGTCTCAATCAAAATTGATCTCTATAAAAAAACATGAATATTAATGGTTTATAACTTCTTGTATATCATCAAACAAGTTAATTCAAAAGAAAACTCATGAAAGAGAAGAGGTGAGAAAAGAGGCAAATGCACACAAATCATCACAAGATTCGGGTTTTGCAAGGAAGCCCGAGGATTCTTGTTCCATTGATTTATATTTAATCATACCAGAATAAACAAAAATTCAGAAGTTAAAAATTATGAACAATATACAACAAACCTGGCAATTATATTACCATATGAAGATTACAAATGTGGAGCTCGGAATTACAGCAATGGACACCCCCCCCCAAGTTGATCACAAAGAAACATAGAAGTACATAAGGAAGAAGAGAACTAAAATCAGTGAAAAAAGCTCTCCAATTCGACTCACCTTCACCCCTAGTCGTGAAAACTGAGAGAATGGTGGTGAGAGGTGTTTTTATTAACATACACATCACACTTTTCACAAAATAAGTGAAGTTCCTAAGAGATTAGGTCACTATTCAGGGTAGACTTTTGACTCCATTTTTATCTAGCTAGTTGACTGACCAAAACGCGTTCAAATGACTTGGTATTCGGTGGAGAGCTGGGACATTAAGTTATCTATCCATGGGATGTTTAATCAGCCCAATTAGATCTATGAGTCCCGCGTTATGGCCCAAATACTGAAGGGCGGTTCAATCTGGACTGCCCAGAATTGGTTCACCTTGTGGGCCTATTATGGGCCTTTAAATGGGAGAATTTGGATTCATGGTATTCTAGAGAAATGTATCCCACACAAATTTACATGAATAAATAGATTAGTAGCCCAATTTAATGCACGTATTATCCAGAGTATATATTTATGTCTACATGAATTCTTGGGCCCTTACGCAGTTTGGCCCGTTTTGTTTGATTACCATCGTGGGTCTCCGAATCACCTACTCCTATAATGTAAACACTTAAACAAGTAAAATTTCCCTATTAAATATTAATAAACATTAATTCCTTGAATCAAATAGTAAGTGAAATTTAATATTATTTTTAGAATATTCATTACAAAACCAGTTTAAAACAGCGGTGTAAGGGTGGAATAAAACATTGAGTCGTGGTATGATCAGTCATGTAGTGGAGTCTTCTATAGCTCGCATCATATAGATGTCATAGAGGTCCAAGAGGACTATACCTATAGGTGGATGACAACTGAATTCAAGTTCGGTTGTGTGGGCCACCAGAGACAGATCCAGTCATGCGAGAATCAGATAGTGTTACGCATGCAGCGCGTAGGGTCACATGGCTCGTGACCACCCAACCCACCATAATGATGATCAGAAGATGGTAGAAGGACCTCCAAGGTAGAGACAAAGGTTCGACCAAGGAGGTTCTTAGGGATCAGGCGGATGTGATAGAGGAGTTGTCCATGTAGCTAGTGGTGGGTGACGATTCGAGCTTTTACCACCACCACCACCAGGTGGTCCACCCCGACCATAGGGAGCTGGTGGACAAGGGCTAGCTGAGCTCCAAGAAGTTGAGACCAATGTTCACAGCACTCTGGAGATTATATGAGGTACGATTTGGGTCTACTCTACCTTAGCCGTAGTGATTATAGACACAGGTTCAAGTAATTCGTTTATTGCCCCTTCCCTCGTTTGGGGCTCGATGATTCGGACTGATTAGTTGGCTCAATCCTTACAGCTAAAGACTCTTACAGGTGTGGATTCGATGATTAAACCCTGGTGCTGGTAGTGTGAGCATACTCTAGGAGGAGAGAGCTTTAGCTGGGATCTCCTAGTAGCAGCGTTGAGGCCGTACGACATCATCTTGGGTATGGACTGGTTATCTATACTTCATTCCCATATTGACTGTATTAAGTGAAAAATACGGTGTTTTCGCACTGATGGGACTAGGTTTACCTTCACTGGTGAGAAGGGGGGATTTGCAACACAACACGGACTTACCCGGAAGAGGGTGCAACCTATCACCCATCAGTTTTCTAGCCTTACCCTCAGAACAGTTGATGTGGAGAGTTATCATGTAGTGGGGGACTAGTACGCAGATGTCTTTTCTGATGATGTTCTGAACCTACATCCTTGTAGATAGGTGGACTTTTACATTGAATTTTACCCTAGGACAACACCAATATCTACACCCGTGTATCATATGGCTCTCGTGGAGCCTCATGTGCTACGAGTATAGCTAGAGGACTTGTTGGGGAAGGGATTCATCCGGCTTAGTGTTTCTCCTTGGGCAGCCCCAATATTGTTCACCAAGAAGGTGGATGGGAGCTTGAGAATTTTTGTTGACTATCGGTGCCTAAACCAGGTGATCGTGAAGAACATTTACCCACAACTGAGGATGGATGACCTCTTTGATCAACTGAAGGGAGCATGGTGGTTCTTTAAGATAGAACTCAGATCAGGTTATCACCAGCTCAATGTACAAGACGAGGATGTGCATAACACGGCTTTCAGATGTCGGTATGTCCACTAACAGGTCTTGGCTATACCATTCGGTGTGACCAACACTCAATCAGTGTTCATGGGACTCATGAACAAGATCTTCTAGCCATTCCTTGATCAGTTTGTAGTAGTCTTCATCGACGACATTATGATCTACTCAGTTACCAAGGATGAGTATGGCAGTCATGTGAAGATAGTTCTGGACACACTCTGAGAGAACCATCATTAGGGTAACCTCTCAATGATCCAGTTAAAGATCTGAGAGGTTCACTTCTTGTGACATGTCATCTCTGAGGCTGGAGTTGTGGTGGACCCAACAATGATTGAGGTGGTACTTTCTTGGGAACCACCCAAGAGTGTGATAGATGTGTGGAGTTTCCTGGGTTAGGCCGGATACTACTGGAGATTTGTGCCAAATTTCTCTAGAGTTGCATCAACATTATTAGTTTTGAAAAATAAGGGGCAACCCTTCGTGTGGTCGGAGAGATTCCCGTGGAGGTTTCAGAAGTTGAGGCGGAGGCTGACTAGTGCCCCCATCTCGAGGCTTCCGGAGGAGGGTGTTGGGTACGTAGTCTACTACGATGCATCAGGGACCGGGCTCGGATGTGTCCTGATGTAGGAGAGAGTAGTTATTATATATGTTTCGTGATAGCTGAGACATCATGAGCAGTACTACGCTACCCATGACCTGGAGTTAGCAGCAGTCGTCTTCGCCTTGAAGATGTGGCGACATTACATGATGGGGGAACTTTTTCAGTCTAATCAGACCACAAGAGTATCAGGTATATCTTCTCTTATAAGGACCTGAACCTGAGACAATGACGTTGGCTTGAGTTTCTTTGAGACTATGAATTCGAGATGGTCTATACTTCTCGGAAGGGGAACATTGTAGAAGACGCACTCATCAGGTGATCTGGTGTACAACTGCTAGGTGAGGCAACAGAGCAGATGCCTGCTTTATGGATATCCTTTATGGAACAAGATGAAGCAGCTTTTCTTCAGTCTCTTACAGTCACTCCCACACTTCATTAGTGATTCAGGGAGGTGCAGCATGGGGACACTGACTGTGAGGCTCGATGTGTTCAGATATCCTCAGGGCAGGCACCTAAAAAAAATTTCTAAAGGTGGGGAGAACATCATCCTTTTCAAAGGACGTTCCATGGTACCAGTGTCGATTCATGATGATGTTTTGGGAGAGTTCCACACATCCCCTCAAGTGGTACATCTAGAAGTGGAGAAGATGTATCAGGATCTCCAATGACAACACTGGTGGTCGGGAATGAAGAAATTAGTAGTAGAGTTTGTCTCTTGGTGCCTCACTTGTCAGAAAGTGAAGGCGGAGCATCAGGTACCAGCAGGCTTAGTTCAGCCTATAGAGTCCCCAGAGTAGAAGTGGGATGGGATATCCATGGACTTTATGACAGGAATTTGACATAAATCAAGGTTCAGGATTCTATTTGGGTGATCATATACCGACTCACCAAGTCGGCCCACTTTCTACCGATCAGAGAGCAGGGTTTAGTAGAGAGCTTGAGATGCCTATATGTGTAGAAGATTGGTGTATCTATATAGAGTACCCTCAATGATTGTCTCTTATCATGATGCATGTTTCACTTCCCGTCTATATAAGGGATTTCATGTGGCTTTTGGGACATAACCTCGTTAGAGAACCACCTTCCATCCTCAAACGGATGGCCAGACTGAGCAGACCATTCAAACCCTCAAGTACATGTTGCGTGCCAACATCCTTAACTTCTGTCATAGCTGGGAGGATCACATTCCATTGTTTGAGTTTTCGTACAACAATAGCCATCACTCCACCATTGGGATGGCACATTTTGAGGCTCTGTATGACCGACCTTGCAGATCGCCTTTATACTGGACTGACCGAGGGGATTCAGCACTTATGGGACCAGAGATGGTACAGGATACCACGGAAAAGGTGCATATCATCCAGGACCAGAAGAAGATTGCACAAATTAGTCATAAATCTTATGCTGACAGGAGACATAGACCTATGGAGTTTAAGGATGGTGACCATGTCTTTCTACAGGTCTCACCTCAACGAGGCTAGTGGAGATTTTTCCAGGGCGTCAAGTTACCCCCGAGGTTCATCAGACCTTTTCAGGTCCTCACCAGAGTTGGAGAGGTGGCTTACCACTTTTCTATTCCACCTCAGCTACATTGGTTTCACGACGTCTTCCATGTATTATAGCTGAGGAGATATGTGCATTCCCCTTCACACATCACCGACTAGGGCGAGCCAGACATCGACAATGGGGTGGCGTTTACAGAGGTTCCACTGGTGATTGTGGATCGGTAGGAGAGAGTCCTTCATGGGTGATCAATACATTTGGTGTGGGTACATTAGCAGCATGGGATCCTCCAAGAGAGCACATGGGAGTGGGAGGCTCAGATTCATGATCAATACCCCCACTTTTTCTCCAAGTTTTTTTAATACGGATTTCGGGGATGCAAAGCCCTTAAATGGGGAGAATTTAATAACCTGGAAATTACATGTAATTGTTTTAATTATATGGGAATTTTATGAGTCCGTGAAAATTAACGACGCGTGATTCTAGGGCCCGGAGTGCTTGGAATGAATTTCTGAAATTTTGTTAAGTAAGTTTAGTAAACGTGTGAGCAGGTTTTTGTAACATTTGAACCAGTGCTCAGAATAGAAATCTGAGTGTATTTTTGAACTCACATCACCGATATTCTCTTAAAGAGACTTTCACCACGAGCGTAGTAGGTCAAGGGTAGAAGATAGATTTTCAGTTTCTCATGGATGTAGAAAAATAAAATATTTAACATTTTCTTTTTCTTTTGAAACCCCTCCTTTTGAGTTATGGGGGTGGGGACCACTCGAACTAGAAAAAACCAATTTTGAATTCAGTGGTGGGGGACCACCCGAACCCCTCTTTATTGTGGGGAAGTCCCTTGGAATCCTCCCATTTAATTGTGTCAATGAAATACAATTAATTGTGCCATTTAATTGTGACAGCGCAATACAATTAATTCTTCCATTTTATTGTGCCAACTTCAATTGTGCCAACGCAATACAATTAATTGTGCAATTTAATTGTGCCAACTTTAATTGTGCCAACATTAGTTGTGAAAACATAAATTAATTTGGTAAAAATATTTTATTTTGTTGGATCCTCAGTTTCCTTGGGGAAATCATTGGAAAAGGAGAGAACATTGTAGAAACACTTCCTCTAATGAAGAACACCCTCTCTAACGAAGAACAAGGAACCAACCCCGAGCCCGGATTGGAAGCACTTTGCATAATCAACAAATGTCGATGTTCTTCAACAAATTCATCTTCTACCTCTCGACTCCTCTAATGAATGACAAGGTATGGTTTTTTTATTATTATCCCTTTCCTCATTCTTAATGTTCATCAAGATATAAGAATATTTGGGTTCTTCTTGATTCAAAAACAAATAAGTTGGTTGCTATCGTTCTAACGTGGAGGGTGTGGGGCGAATGAACATGGACCAAACACTCCACAACCATTATGGGATTTTGATGGTATTGAATCGACGGTGACATCCCGATATGAGTGTCGGTGTCCACATAATGAAGAATGGGCCATCGGGGTGTGCCTGATGACACGAGGAACATCGTCGGAAGGGATCAGGATTGGCGGTCGGCACCCCGATCGGCCGCGATGGTGGCGGCAGAGTGACCACACCGTTGGAGAAGGGTTTCTGCCTATCAACCACAGTGTAGAAAGGGCTACGGCCGACCGCGTAAAGGGGAGGCGGCATCGCGCGTCCGCACCACCGGGTGATCAACAGCCACGACTTTGTCACGCGGCAGCGAGGGGAGGATGACCGGATCGCTGGTAGCCATCGGGGGTGACACATGGTGAGACTGGGCCATGGAAGAGGGCTAGCCATCCGTCCAGTCATGGGCCACCGAGCGGGCTATGCACTGCGGGCCGGCCAGCGCAGGATGCACCATGGACCGCCTAACGGGCCACCCATTGCAGGCCGCCCAGTGGGCTGGGCCGCGCCGGCGTGTCGGGCCGGACCGTGCGGGCTAGGTTAGACCCAGGCCCGGACTTGGGTTGAGCCGGGGCGACCCGAACTGGGTTAGGCAGGTTCAGGATGGGTCGGGCGAGGTCGTTCCGACCCAGTCGGACCGGACCTGGACCAACTTCGACCCTTTTCACTCATTCGGTCATAACTTGAGTAACAGGTGTCCATTTGATGAACTGTTTGTGGCGCCGGAAACTAAGGATCAAGGTGATACTTTTGATATACAACAATTGAGTTTTAGAGAAAGTTGTGGTATGGATGGGTTGGATCGAACACTAATCCAACCGGGCCCTCGAGACTAAAAGGCCAATAACTTACAGACCGGGAATCTGATTGGCGCACCGACTACTGCATTGAGACCACTATTATATGGTGGTCCTTTGGGATACTTCTTCTTGGGAATTCATGGAATTTGGAGTATCGACCTATGTCTTGAGGAGCGTATCACTACTACAAAAACGGGCAATAACAGCGCTAAAATCGGGCTTTAACAGCGCTAGAAAAGCGCTGTAAAGATCAGCGCTGATAAAGGGGGGGTCCTTTAACAGCGATTTTTTAGCGCTGTTAAATGTCACCTTTAACAGCGCTAAAAAAGCGCTGTTAAATGTCACCTTTAACAGCGCTAAAAAAGCGCTGTTAAATGTCACCTTTAATGGCGCTAAAAAGCGCTGTTAAAGGAAACCTTTAATGGCGCTAAAAAGCGCTGTTAAAGGAAACCTTTAATGGCGCTAAAAAAGCGCTGTTATATGTTGCCTTTAACAGCTCTTTTTTAGCGCTGTTAAATATCTCCTTTAACAGCGCTTTTTTAGCGCTGTTAAATGTCGCCTTTAACAGCGCTAAAAAAGAGCTGTTAAATCCCTGCCTGCTGCTAATAAAAAACCTGCACTAGTACAGCCAGCCGAGCAGACCTGCACAAAAACTAGTATATCAACCACAGACCTGCACAAAAACCAGTATATCAACCACAAGCATGTCATCATCCGATCACAACCCAACCAAACAGTGTTCTTACCATGAGTTAGATACCATCTACCCAGAAAGAAAAACTACCTCATTACATAGTATCACAAAATATTCCTACACAACTCAGAAGATAAATACTAGAACATTCCACTATGCATTGTTTCTCCTTGGATTGCCACTTGGTTTTGACAAATCGTGCAGAGCCCGTGCTCCTTGAATCATTCTGCAATACATAAAAAGGATATCCTAACTCTCCCAACCATCACCCTTAGTAATTATGTATATTAATACAAAAAAGGTAACATATCATAAATTGGGGGACTGTAATGAGACATCAAGATTAACATTCTATATATAGGATCGATGTCTGGTAGGATTGGTTGCGTTGATACATGACTCTACCTAGACCTCAAAAATAGATATATGATCTCACTCCAGGACTTTCAGAGAGACTCCAACTATATCTAGGACGTCCTGCTGAAGCGATCGTACTACCGTAAGTCGGAAAAGATACCAAAACCATCCTAGGAAGGATCATGGGAGCCAACCCTAATGAAATATGTCATTGATATAGTGTTCAAAGAGATCAATCATGGTACATAAAATTATGTGTCATTTAAAGGGTCACATGCCTTGTCTCTTTACCCTGGGTAACTCCAATGTTCAGCTGCCTGTGTGAATATACATGACATATCAATAGGAAATTACATGGCATGTTAAAAAACATATACGTGTTACCCTTTGATCTTGTGTCCTCTTATGCACCCTTGCTCTATGTTAGTACATGACGTCGATCTCGTGTGATTCTTCCTGTGTATCTGTACAAGGGATAAACTTCGTAGCTGGCTCATTAAAGACGTGTAGTGGGATATATTCCATGTAGGAAAGCCATGTAATCCACCCCAGGTTTGACTCGTACACGTCACATATGACCCATGGATCATTGTACTAAAGTGTTAACACAATCCTAAGGCGTTTGGTCGGTTTCCCGTATGTCAGTTGTTGATTTCACTTAAAAATAAATCCATTTTGAACAAAATAGAGGCACTTTGAGTGGTGTCGGCCACACCGGGCCTCGGATTGAGTCGGGGTTGACTCTTACATGTCAAATTTGACCCATGGATCATTTCCCTTATGTTTCAACAGAATCCAAATGCGTTTGGTCGGTTTGCCGCATGTCAGTTGTTGATTTCACATAAAAATAAGTCTATTTTGAACAAAAGAGAGGCATTGTGAGTGGTGTCGGCCACACCGGGCCTCGGATTGATGCGGTGTTACGTCACACATGAGTCATTGATCATTGTGAAAAAGTATCAACGCAATCAGAAGCCGTTAGATCGATTTGGCGTATGTACGTAAAATATTGTCCATTTTAAACTAAATACATACACTTAGAGTGATACCGGTCACACCGCGCCTCTGATTGAGGCGGGGTTGACTCGTACACGTCACATTTGACCCATGGATCATTGTCCTTAAGTTTCAATAGAATCCCAATGCGTTTGGTCGGTTTTTCGTATGTCAGTTGTTGATTTCACTTAAAATTAAGTCCATTTTTAACAAAACAGTGACACTATGAGTGGTTTCGGCCACACCGGGCCTCAGATTGATGCGGTGTTGAATCGTACACGTCACACATGAGTCATTGATTGTTGTGAAAAAGTATCAATGCAATCAGAAGCCGTTAGATCGGTTTGGCGTATGTACGTAAAATATTGTCCATTTTAAACTAAATACATACACTTGGAGTGATACCGGTCACACCGCGCCTCTGATTGAGGCGGGGTTGAATCTTACATGTCACATTTGACCCATGGATAGTTGTCCTTAAGTTTCAATAGAATCCCAATGTGTTTGGTCTGTTTTCCGTATGTCATTTGTTGATTTCACTTAAAATTAAGTCCATTTTTAACAAAACTGTGACACTGTGAGTGGTGTCGGCCACACCGGGCCTCGGATTGATGCGGTGTTGAATCGTACACGTCACACATGAGTCATTGATCATTTTGAAAAAGTATCAATGCAATCAGAAGCCGTTAGATCAGTTTAGCGTATGTACATAAAATATTGTCCATTTTAAACTAAATACATACACTTGGAGTGATACCGGTCACACCGCGTCTCGGATTGAGGCGGGGTTGAGTCTTACACGTCACATATAACCCATGAATCGTTGTCCTAAAGTGTCAACACAATCCAAAGGCGTTTGATCGGTTTCCCGTATGTCAGTTGTTGATTTCTCACTTAAAAATAAGTCCATTTTGAACAAAACAGAGGCACTTGGAGTTGTGTCAGCCACAACAGGCCTCAGATTGAGGAGGGGTTGACTCATACATGTCACATTTGAAGGTGAGTATGCATACACGATAGTTGACCTTCTTAGAGAAGGGTTTCTGGAAGAGTATAAAAGACATGAAGCAGTGAAGATCATTAGAGTGTTGGAGCAAATGTGGTTGCTACAAACAATGTGGAAATCGGCTTGTGCAAAGCGACCTAAGTTACAACTTGCAGGTATTCTACTCTATTTTTTTCTGGAAGGTTTCAGTTTAAATGCATTTTGGAATGATCATTGCTAGCCATTGTCTTTTAGGTTTTTTTGACAGCCGAGGGGAAAGGGTGGGGTCTGAAGACATTGTAGGATATGTCGAAGGGTGATTTTGTGTGTGAATATGTTGGAGAAATGTTAACTCCCGCAGTTCTGAAAAGAGTCACTATTTGAAAGAAAGTCACAAGTTTAGATACATCTCAAGATGGTCAGTTTAAAGACATTTTGAGGGACACTACTAAAGACATGCTCAGATATGCACTCATCCCCCACTTTTAGATCGTTGTCTACTACAATGATCTTCCAAACAAGATATGCATTAGAACGCTCATGATACATAGAGAAATTCACTGGCCACCTTCGAGAATGATCTGAAGCACAAACCATGACAGCATTATGTTTTTAACTTCAGCACCTCAATTGAGAATGTGACACCTTTCAGGACTTGGCGCCATTGTATGTCGTTTCGTCCACTGAATGGGCCTATCCTTTTATTTAATTTTTTTAACTTCAGTAAAATATTCTAGAAAGATGTCATGGCAGATCCTTCACCATTTTGTTTTGCTGAACATCTCATTATATTGTTAAAAAAAGAAGGGTGTCTTGCATGGGCAATACGTTCATGTATTGAAGATGATGCACTCCCATTTTAATGGACTAGGTTTACTCCCTAATCTCATACATAACATCTCATGAGACAATAGATTTAACAAATGAATTGGAGTCCTATCTGGGTACAACCATTATACGATTTTCATGATTATGTGTTCCACAATAATTAAATCAATCATTAGGCTTAAACAAAATAATTAACCATGTGGGTTCGAATAAATGGGAGTGCATCATCTTCAATACAAGAACGTATTGCCCATGCAAGACACCCTGCTTTTTTTTAACAATGTAATGAGATGTTCAGAAAAACAAAATGGTGAAGGATCTTCCGCGACATCTTTCTAGAATATTTGACTGAAGTTAAAAAAATTAAATAAAAGGATAGACCCATTCAGTGGACGAAACGACATACAATGGCGCCAAGTCCTGAAAGGTGTCACATTCTCAATTGAGGTGCTGAAGTTAAAAACATAATGCTGTCATGGTTTGTGCTTCAGATCATTCTCGAAGGTGGCCAGTGAATTTCTCTATGTATCATGAGTCATTGATTGTTGTGAAAAAGTATAAACGCAATCAGAAGCCGTTAGATCGGTTTGGCGTATGTACGTAAAATATTGTCCATTTTAAACTAAATACATACACTTGGAGTGATACTGGTCACACCGCACCTCTGATTGAGGCGGGGTTGAATCTTACACATCACATTTGACCCATGGATAGTTGTCCTTAAGTTTCAATAGAATCCCAATGTGTTTGGTCGGTTTGCCGTATGTCAGTTGTTGATTTCACTTAAAATTAAGTCCATTTTTAACAAAACAGTGACACTGTGAGTGGTGTCGGCCACACCGGGCCTGGGATTGATGCGGTGTTGAATCGTACACGTCACACATGAGTCATTGATCATTGTGAAAAAGTATCAATGCAATCAGAAGCCGTTAGATCAGTTTGGCGTATGTACGTAAAATATTGTCCATTTTAAACTAAATACATACACTTGGAGTGATACCGGTCACACAAAAAATCACCCTTCGACATATCCTACAATGTCTTCAGACCCCACCCTTTCCCCTCGGCTGTCAAAATCACCCTTCGACTATCTGGTTATGATTTTTGACAGCCGAGGGGAAAGGGTGGGGTCTCAATCCGAGGCGCGGTGTGACCTGTATCACTCCAAGTGTATGTATTTAGTTTAAAATGGACAATATT
The DNA here is from genome assembly GCA_963277665.1 of Viscum album. Lineage (NCBI taxonomy): Eukaryota > Viridiplantae > Streptophyta > Magnoliopsida > Santalales > Viscaceae > Viscum > Viscum album. The sequence goes on along the minus strand of OY728165.1, from coordinate 59,583,926 downwards.
TTACGTACATACGCCAAATCGATCTAACGGCTTCTGATTATGTTGATACTTTTTCACAATGATCAATGACTCATGTGTGACGTGTACGATTCAACACCGCATCAATCCGAGGCCCGGTGTGGCCGACACCACTCACAGTGTCACTGTTTTGTTAAAAATGGACTTATTTTTAAGTGAAATCAACAACTGACCATCTCGAGATGTATCTAAATTTGTGACTTTCTTTTAAATAGTGACTCTTTTCAGAACTGCGTGATATGAAGGTATTTTGGAGATTTTACTGGTTCATGCATGATATGAAGGTATTTTGGAGATTTTACTGGTTTTTTTGTCCAAAGTCCAAAGAAATGTGGTCCATCATTCTTGCATGTTACTCATACACGTCACCAAGGACCCGTGGATCCTTCTCCTAAAGGATGAAGGCAATCCGGATGCGTCTGGTCAGATTTATGTAGGTCAGTTGTTGTTTCCAATTAAAGTGGTGTCCATTTTAAACAAGAGAGCGACCCTTTGGGTGGTAGCGGTCACACCGTGCCTCGGATTGAGGCGGGGTTGACTCGTACACGTCACCAAGGACCCGTGGATCCTTCTCCTAAAGGATGAAGGCAATCCGGATGCGTTTGGTCCAATTTACGTAGGTCAGTTGTTGTTTACAATTAAAGTGGTGTCCATTTTAAACAAGAGAGCGACTCTTTGGGTGGTAGCGGTCACACCGTGCCTCGGATTGAGGCAGGGTTGACTCGTACACGTCACCAAGGACCTGTGGATCATTCTCCTAAAGAATGAAGGCAATCCGGATGCGTCCGGTCGGATTTCCGTAGGTCAGTTGTTGTTTCCAATTAAAGTGGTGTCCATTTTAAACAAGAGAGCGACCATTTTGGTAGTAGCGGTCACACCGTGCCTCGGATTGAGGAGGAGTTGACTCGTACACGTCACCAAGGACCCGTGGATCGTTCTCCTAAAGGATGAAGGCAATCCAGATGCGTCTGGTCGGATTTCCGTAGGTCAGTTGTTGTTTTCAATTAAAGTGGTGTCCATTTTAAACAAGAGAGCGACCATTTTAGTGGTTCAACATTCTTGCATGTTGCTGGTGCATATCATCTGTTAAAATGGAAAAATGACTCATTGGAGAAAGAATGTTTTATTTAATAACAATTACAATTTTGCTACGAACATTTACATACAACAATATTTCATCTTTTGATCCCCTTAACCCCTCTCAAAAATGACCACCAATTGTACATGTCCCCAAGTCAGATCATCATTGTATTTGTGTACAATCTGTCATCAGGTATGCGGCCCACTCGTTTCTGAACACATCTATATCGTCTTGTGAGTATGAGGCTTTTCGGCAGTCATAGTAGTACTGCAAAATAAAAAAATAAAGAATTAATAAATAACTTAAACGAACTAGTAATTGTTTTTGAAAATACCTCTTTAGGGATGCTAGTTTGCTGATGAAAAACGATCTCTTTCATAAATTTACAAACATAATAACCGCAATCATTATCGTTTGTTTGTTTTGGACACTGAAAAAAAATTGATCATTAGGAGAATAAATAACTTGTGTTGAGGTGTGTTTGGATAGTGAAATTTTATTATATATACCCTGATATTTGTCCAGACGTAGTACTTGCTCGGCTCCTTATGCTTAGCCCCTGTCCTCATACCATGATTTAGACGATATTGGTACACCGACCTATCATAACAGAATCCTCAGTAAAAGATAATATATATTATATAAATTGATGTTTAGACCTAAAACGTAAGATGTAGTGTCTTACAGATTCACAAACTCCATCATGTATGGTCGGTTTGATGGATATCCTAGCTTTGAATCCAGAAAATAAATCTTCGGAGTATCCCAGTTCACCGCAATTAGCAACCAATGTTGCCTAAAAACACAAAAAGTAATAAGTAATAAAAAAAGTGAAAATATAATTGATATGCTTTAATCGTAGAGTATTACCCCTGCATGGTTGGTATTAGGAAAAGTCTGTCATCTGTAATCTTGCGTTCAAATGTTTTCAGCAAGTCCTTCACTATTGCATCCCTTTTTGATGACTCTATTTTTGTTTGGTGTGTTGATGTGATATGAGGACTAACCAGTCCAAATCTTGGCTCATGGGAAAATCCCTTCAAATTTTTTTCATAAATGCGTATGTCAACAATATAAAATGCATTTAGTCATAATTTGCACATTAGATCAGCTTTTAGAAAATCAATTCATGGAAACATACCTCATATATACATTTACAACAGTGACGCCTAACCAACCGTTTTCAAGGATTTCATTTACATTTTCAGCAGCAACGAAATCTTGACTTTCCTCTCCGTATATATTATCTTCGAAAATCACTATATGACTATTACCATCTTTTAGCTTCGTATCCACATGAGTCTTCAATGCTAGTAAATGTGGAAAGAGAACAGGTGGTGTTATTGTGCTTTCAGTAGCTCCTTGGGATCGATTGGTCGATCCTTTAGATGGTTTCGAGCCGATTTTAGTCACCCCCTTTCCTTTCTCCGTCTATAACAACAACCATTGATTCAGACACTCTTTTCATTAATTGTTAAGGGTTTAGCTTGAAAATAAAAGGAAATAAATACCTCTTTGTCTGCATGTACTCTTACAAGTTGTTCCGGCCATGCAATGAATGTCCCAATAGCCTTTTCAACCGTATGAATGTCATCGTCATCAAGTGGAATAGGTAGCATTGCATTTGGCTCATGAGCTACAGTAATCGTCACTTTCATATGATCTTTTGAAAGTGGTCTATTATGCAGTGTGGCATCTGGGATATTGAACACTGTAGCCCTCGCTACAAGGTGATAGGTGGGTGTTGACAGATATAAATCACAATCATTATCACCCTGTAGAAGATCAGTACAGATAAATTATCAGTGTTTGTCTGATTCATATTTAATGGGAACCGTTATTAGAATATTGATTACCACGGCTAAGACATTTTTTTAGGTGAATGGCTCGCCTCAAAGCTGGTGGGGGGTGGGGCAGGATGTTCATGCGGTGGTTGTTCCTGAGTTGTGTCCTCCCTTTGCTTCCCACCCATAAAAGTTGCTAGCAACTCTCCCTGCCATTGCAATTGTTCTTCAAGGGTTGCTATTTTTTCGCTCATTTGTTCCAATTTTTTCTCTGTATCATCTATTTTTTTCTTCTTCTCAAAATATACTCGGGGTGTCACCCCAAACCCTGCACCTCTGACACGACCGTATTTTTCTGGCTGCTTCAAAGCCGTCGATAATAGGTCTGTATCATCTACAGGAGTAGCTGATTCCTGTGACTGTCAGATATAGGAAAAAAACTAATTATTTTTATGTAATAGAAATTTTAAACAAATCTTTTTATCATCGTGTCATACTTACACATATTTCCCACACTTTTTGTGTGTTCTCATCTATTAACTTCCCTTCTTTGTTCACACGTGCCTCCTTCCATAGCACATGACGTGGGATAGAAGTGCATTTGGTTTTAGATTCATCAATCTACATATAAACATAGAAAGATAATTATGATGTTGTTTATTGTCACCTAACAATATTACTGTAAATTTACAATACGTACCATTTTCTTTTCTAATGAAGCGTACCCCATCCTTGCTTTACGATAGGGGTATGTTGGATTTGATGCACGTTCCTTATTTTCAGTACAGAGTTTCTGTTTCATAAATGAAATATTGACAATCAAAGTGATGAATACAGGTATCCTCAAACAACGTATTATCACTCACAATGTACCTGAAACTTCTCATCCCCACGACGGCCAATAAATGCATCCCATGCTTCTTGGGATATCAGGTGCACATAGACAATGGGTGGGTACGGGTTTATTTTACCTTTAGAATCTTTCAGGTGACATCTTGTTAAAATAGTACGAAAACCTCAATGAATCTTTCCTGCAAGCCTTAGTACATAATCCTTGTGTGAGTCGTCTACTATAAATGTACTCTGCAAGAGATTGAGAAGAGTAAGACACTGTTTCATCATTTTATTTGCTAGTTAATTAAAGAAATAAATTCATAATGTTACCGTAATTTCTTCCCAGATCACAGCCTTCAACCCGGACACAACATGGTGCCATGAATCTATGTCAATCGGCACGCGTTGCCGAGTGAGAACTCCAATGTAACTGCTAAACATAGCCTTGTTGGGATTCACATGTTGGCCTCGTGCATTCCATCCGACTTCAAATTTGATGCCTTTGCTTTTCGCCTTAAGAATTTTGGCTAACACTGTCAAACTACGACGCACCTGTGATTTCTGCGACGTCGGTCCTTCATTCCCGACCATTTCATCGATATCAACATCATCTATATGTTCATCTACTATGATATCAACGGCATGTGCTGATGGTTGTTGGACCTCAACACTAAGAGAAGGAGCCGCAACAGCAAGATCAGCAGCAGGAGCAGTAGGTGCACCAGGAGCCGCAGCAGTAAGAGCAGCAGCAGGAGCAGTAGGAGCACCAGGAGCCACAGCAGGAGCAGTAGGAGCACCAGGAGCCACAGCAGGAGGAGTAGGAGCCACAGCAGTAGGAGCAGCAGGAGCCGCATCAGGAGCAACAGTAGTAGCAGAATGAGCTGCAGGAGCAGCAGGAGCAGCAGCAGCCGCAGCAGCAGCTGCTTGAGAGACTTGTTCAGTCTCAAGGTTAGGAGCACCAGAATGTGCAGAAGTCATTATCTGCAAAAGTGGTTGAACAGTTCATTCAAATTACATAAATTCTGTAATGATAAGATAATAACATGAGATAACAAGATCTATATTACAAACAAAATATAACCTGTTTACTGAACTCTCTTTGTAACACCCCGAGCTTCCACGATACGCCTCTCTTTCAATAATGCAATAGCTTGCATTGTACGCAACTTCGAGTTCTAAAACATCGCGACAAATCAAAGTAGCCGTTATGAATAGTAATAACCACTTTTTAAAATTATAGAAATTTTATATTTCAAAATGGACTTCATTTTTGTATTCCTAATATTGAAATTAGCCTATGTTGAATTTTTTGTAATTTTCTGAGAACTTCAAAATTTTTATGAATAGTGAAAAATACTTAAAACAACTTTTTTAATCAAAATAATTTATAGTGATAAATTATAATATTTGGTGGTTTTAAAGTATAATTAGAATATATTTTTACCATTTTATCCAATGGTGGTCATTAGAATTAATTTAACATTGAAATTGGACATAAACAGTTGCCAAACTTTTGATATAAATTGTTTCTTAAAAACACGCTATTTGTTGTAACAGCGGGAATTAATTATAAAATTAATTAATACAACTTATATGTTTGGAATTTTGTAAAATAGACATCATTTTTGAATTCGGAATATCAATTATAGCTTAGGGTGAAATTTTGGCATTATTCTGAAAAACTTCAATTTTTGATGAATAGTGAAACCACTAAGTGGTAGTTAAATAACTGATTTTTCTTTTAAATAAAATATTACCACTTCTGTGATTTGATTTTCAAAAATCCGACATACATGGTTGTCATTAAGAAGTAAAATGTGGTTCAATGGGATAAAAATAATTTTTTGGTGAATAGTAACTTATTAAGTTCTTAATCGCGATTAGTGGTAATTAGGGTAGTTTAAGGTATAAATAATACTTTAATAATATTAAATGACCTAGACACATGTCCCAACCTCATTGGTTGTGTCATGGCCGACCAAGACAAGCCATGGCCTAACTTGGGGACCCCATGGATCCACTTTTGTTGGGAAATAACATAAATTACTTTTTATTTAATGTTAAAGTGAAAATGACACTAACATAAAGTGTTTTACTAAAACAATTTTTAAGTAGGGTTACACAAGTCCAAATTTTGATTATAAATAGTCATTGGAAAGATAAAAAGATTTCCTATATCATAGTATTTTTTTTATAATTTTTAGACATTAAATAAATTTAATTATTTATGACATAATAATGATGCAGCGATGACATCATTATTTGACGATTTAAATAAAATGGAAAGGTAATATAAAATCTATGAACTACACATGGCCAAAACCAATTGGATGAGTGGATTTCGATGCCTTATCACCTTATCCACGAATTCTATCAATGTGGGACCTTTTAAAACCGAAACACATTTTCAAATAATGTAATGTTCCTTTACTTTCCAAAAGTGCCCTTCCTCTCCTCTTATAAAAGGCCCCCACCTCTACCTCATTTCACACACTCTTCAAGCCATTGGCTCGGCCAACCCCTGCCCATTTGCTCTCTCCACATCCCTCTCCTCATCCTAGAGTATTCCCTTTGGGCATAATCCTTTCAAAGGAAGCCTTTAGGCTCAACTCAAAAGGAGTTACACTTTTTAAGGTGATTCATTCTCTCATGTTCTTTTGTTTTATTTTGCTTCTCCAACCCCCTAAACTCTTTTTATTTACTTCTTTTGTAACAAAACCAGTATCTTAAATATACTAGGATGTTGTTATAAGATTTATTTGAGCTACACTTCCACACAACTACATCAAATGGTTAAAGAACATAAGGTTTCCGTGGATGGCGAAATTCTGCCTCCCGAAACGATGATTGTTCAACACTCATTTAACACCTTCAAAGGTGGCCATTATGATGTCACTATTTTTATATATGATATATAATATGTTTATGTTTTCCTTAAGCTTCTGTTTTTTTCATTTTGGGCATACCTTTATGGTTTCCATTATGGGTAAAACACGATATCTTCATTTTAGGAAGCGCGGACTACCGCCCCCTGAAAGTGATTTGATTCGTTAATACCATATGTGGGATGTGTGAAGGATAAAGTTAATGATATTATATATGTTATTATACTGGAATTATAATATACTCTCATATCATTATGATTCCATTCCAGAAAATATGAAATAGAAATGGAAGTAGCGTTCATGCGTACGTACGGCTTACCGTCTCCATGAACGGTGCATTTCATTTCTTACCTCTAAATGTGATGTAATATTATAAATGAATGTATGTACTGGATATATATGACATATATGATATCTACATCATGAATACCATTCTGGATATAATGAACCTTTGACCAAATTAACAACATGTAAGTGTAAGAAGCCTATTTTTGACTTAAGAACCAAATACCGACAAAATGAACATTATTAACTTAAATAATTACATAATGTTCATATCATTGTAATAAGTGATATAATAAGGATAATGAAGTTGAAAATGGTTCTTAATAAGGTATATATTAACTCTAGTTTATTATTCAGGAGGTTAAAGAACGGTTGAGTCAAGTCAGACACGAGGTAAGGGAATTTCTTAACCCAACTTCCATTCTTTGGGTTAATCTCCTACTTTCAAATTATGTCATGATATTATTATGTCCTATTTTGTATTTTTACTTTCTTTATGTGTACCTATAGTGAATACACATAATAGATCTATTTTATTTTAAAAATGATCTTTTTAAGGACTTTGTCTCAATCTCCTTTCATTGAGGCATATTTGGCTTTATACACAACTTTCTTTTATACGGTGTATAAACCCCTTTGACTTTCATGTTTATTCAAAAGGAATCTTTTTTATACGAAGCATTTTACTAAACGACAAAAAGGGAATGTTTTTCTTTCCGTACTTATGCGGCGACAACGACTACTCCGCCGTCGTGACCGTTATTTGAGTTTCGGCTTCCTCTATAAGCCATTTTTTTTAATGAAAAATAAATACAAAGTTTTAACTTTCTTTTATTTTGGTATTGAAAATGGTTTTGAAAGAATTTTTATTATATCAATGTGCTGTATTGATATCTTGTGATTGAAATGTGGAAATGTTATGTTTCCTTTATGCATGTTTTATGTGATACAATTATGTTATGGTTTATGATATGTTTAAACCTATTCATATGAGGAATGCATTGGACTTAATAAGTGACGGGTGGAGCCCGCTATAGCTCCTCGATGCATCGGCAGGTCTCATGAGACAAACTACTGTCTTGGCACAAGGCCTTGACAAAATCTTATTTGTAGTCTTGGCACGAGGCCTTGGCTATGTGGTTATGATAGTCTGGCATTATGCATTCCATCATTATGAAAGTGGTTATTGATATTGCATGTGATTATTCGACCAGTAGAATATCCATGTGAAGAAGTAAATGGCATTATCTCATTTTACTTTTGCCATATTATGTTGAAGTTCATGTTTAAAAGGCTTTTGTTTTAGTTATACATTGCCTTAAATGTTAATGTTTATTTATGAAAGCTTCCGCATTATTGTTATCCTTACTGAGCATTTGAGCTCACCCCTTTCAATGTTTTAATATTTTCCAGGATGTGAAGAAGTATTTTATGAATGACCTGCAGGGATAGTCAGAAGAGGATATGAGTGTGGACTATGGAGACTTTGTTATTGTAGTTTTTCACTTTATGATGTAATGTAACGTTTATGAATGTATCTAGTGTTTCCAAGGCTACTAAACTAATCGGTCTTTCGAGACTTGATCTTTTGGGATCATGCCAATGTTACGAAGTAATGCACCGGCTCTGGGTAGCTGGGGTCGGGGCGTTACAGTTGGTATCAGAGGCAGTTTAGTACTAACCTTGGAAGCTAGATTTAGATAAACTCTGATTAGAGCACATAGCCCGAAGATAGACTTTGAGGATTAGTATAAAAGAACATCTTAGAATATTGGTATTGTAGAGATTTTGTGAGTTTTCCAAGCAATACATTCCTGTCTGGATACGAGCAGGTAGAGGCGGCTCTGGCACAGATGTACCTAGGGGTAAAACCCGAAAACACCGCTTTGAGCTAGACTCGAACGGGAACTGGTGCACGACAACGGGCCTTGCTGCACTCTTGGTTACGACACTCCCGGGGGATATGCTTTGGATAATTCCCATTTTCTTTACAAACCACTATGAAGGGTTACGAGTATATACTTCCTCAAAGAATACATTTTTATAATTATGGATTATATCCATAATTAGTTCAATTTATGATAAGTGTTTTACAAGTATGGAATTATGTATTTTGATTCATAAACTAATCTAGTTTATACCATTGTTTAGAAATGGCGCCTAGTAGAAGGAATGGAAACTGTATCAATGCACGAACTCCGTGTAGGGATTGCCCTCCTGCTCAGGATAATTATGGTGGAGCTAGTGATACAACTGGTGCTGATCAGCTTCTCACCATACTGGGACAACTCACGCAGGTTATGAATAACAACCTTACTCGTATGGAGCACCCTGATCCGCAACGTGGAGGATCAATGCTAGACCGTTTCATGAGGCAACAACCGCCAACCTTCAATGGGAGTACAAATCCTATAGTAGCTGAGCAATGGATAAATTCCTTAGAGAAAATATTCCATGCCCTGGGGAGTAGTGAAAGGGAGAATGTTGTCATGGCAGTTTACCGCCTCACTGGAGATGCCGATCAATGGTGGTCACTAATTCAAAACACAAAGGAAGATGATGAATTAAAAAACATGGAATGGCAGGAGTTCAAAGAGCTGTTCTTAGAAAAATACTTTCCTCGAGACCATCGAGCGGATATGGAAAGGCAATTTCTGAGTCTGAGGCAGAAGGAGGATGAGAATGTCGCAAAGTATGAGGCTAACTTTACAAGGTTAGCAAGGTATGCTGCAGATTACATACGTAACCCAAGAAGTAAGACTGATCGTTTCTTTGATGGGTTGAAACCATTTCTCCGTCGAGCTTTAGTATCACAAACCTTCTCTTCATACGAAGGTATTGTCTCGTGCGCTATCAAGACGGAAAAGGAATTCTCTAAGTCTTATGACTTTAAATCAAAGCAAGATAAGAAGAGATCCGCTGAAAACTCTGGGAAAGGAAATAAGGAAACAGGGAAGAAGGGTAGAAATGAATTTCCACCCTGTGATAATTGTGGTAAGAAGCACCCTGGTGCCTGTCTAAAAGGAAAAGGAGTATGTTACAAGTGCGGTGAAAAAGGCCACCAAGCTCATGATTGCAAGGGAAAGAAAGAGGCTGTCAAAGTTGAATGCTACAATTGTAGAGAAATGGGTCATTATGCAAATGAATGTCCTAAGCGTCAAGGAAACTTACCTCAGAAAAGGCCAAGGGATCAAGGACAATCTTATGCTATTACTACAGTTGAAGCAGAATAACTAATGTATTGGTGCTTTTGGACTCATGGATTATATTCTGGTTATTAGAATAATGTGATCTATATAAGGATTGTACTGCATTACTTTTTGATTTCAGTAAGGTTTTAATATGATTAAGGTAATCATATTTTTGGTATGTGACAATAAGAGAAACATTTCTTTGTTTGGGGAATATGATAAATTGATTTTGGAATTAAGAGACCTTTTAGAGAAAGTCTGGACAGAGGTATTCTGGATAACTATAAAGGTTGGAGTGGATTAAGTTGATTTTTGGATAGTATGGTTTAAGGTTAAAAAATTTATGAAGATTATTTTTGGAGTATTATAATACTATAGTTTTAGGAAAAGGACAACCTGCAGGGTGGGGCATAAACCGTCGCGTCAGACAAAGCTGCAGGAATCGAACCCACAATCATAGTGCGACAGGCCTTTATTTCCTACCACTAGCCTACAGGAAGTCCCTGGTTATTACAAAATAGTTTTACTAATCTAAATGGTATGTGTTAACATTTTGAACCTTATACAATTAGGATAAATAGAATATTTTTGAGTTCTGTTACCATTTGGAGTAAAAGTTGGGTTTGTGGTAAAAATTTATTAACGAATGAAAGTATACATAACAAGTATGTATATTCCCTTACGTTCTTAGTAAATCTCATAAATAAATTCCTCAACATTATAAAAGGTAACTTAAAACAAAAATGTTGTCGGTTAACTTTTCCAACTGGGGATTCAATGACCGTTTAACCAATCACATGTTTGTGATTTTCTTATGGTTAAACTTTCTCCTAATCCTGTTTTCTATAACTCTCCATCAGACCTTGATTGTTTGTTTTTCTTCCATATCCATATTTTCACAGAATCCTAGAATGGGCTATATCGGGTGACCTTTGTACTTATCCTGCTTTCTTTTAATGTTATGTATTTATTAACCTTATTTCCGATGTGGGTTTTCCTCAAAGGTATTTTCTCTTTTCAACCTTTTATTTTCCAAGAAAAATTTCAAATTGCGAGGACGCAATTTATTGAAGGAGGGGAGAATGTAACACCCCGAGCTTCCACGATACGCCTCTCTTTCAATAATGCAATAGCTTGCATTGTACGCAACTTCGAGTTCTAAAACATCGCGACAAATCAAAGTAGCCGTTATGAATAGTAATAACCACTTTTTAAAATTATAGAAATTTTATATTTCAAAATGGACTTCATTTTTGTATTCCTAATATTGAAATTAGCCTATGTTGAATTTTTTGTAATTTTCTGAGAACTTCAAAATTTTTATGAATAGTGAAAAATACTTAAAACAACTTTTTTAATCAAAATAATTTATAGTGATAAATTATAATATTTGGTGGTTTTAAAGTATAATTAGAATATATTTTTACCATTTTATCCAATGGTGGTCATTAGAATTAATTTAACATTGAAATTGGACATAAACAGTTGCCAAACTTTTGATATAAATTGTTTCTTAAAAACACGCTATTTGTTGTAACAGCGGGAATTAATTATAAAATTAATTAATACAACTTATATGTTTGGAATTTTTTAAAATAGACATCATTTTTGAATTCGGAATATCAATTATAGCTTAGGGTGAAATTTTGGCATTATTCTGAAAAACTTCAATTTTTGATGAATAGTGAAACCACTAAGTGGTAGTTAAATAACTGATTTTTCTTTTAAATAAAATATTACCACTTCTGTGATTTGATTTTCAAAAATCCGACATACATGGTTGTCATTAAGAAGTAAAATGTGGTTCAATGGGATAAAAATAATTTTTTGGTGAATAGTAACTTATTAAGTTCTTAATCGCGATTAGTGGTAATTAGGGTAGTTTAAGGTATAAATAATACTTTAATAATACTAAATGACCTAGACACATGTCCCAACCTCATTGGTTGTGTCATGGCCGACCAAGACAAGCCATGGCCTAACTTGGGGACCCCATGGATCCACTTTTGTTGGGAAATAACATAAATTACTTTTTATTTAATGTTAAAGTGAAAATGACGCTAACATAAAGTGTTTTACTAAAACAATTTTTAAGTAGGGTTACACAAGTCCAAATTTTGATTATAAATAGTCATTGGAAAGATAAAAAGATTTCCTATATCATAGTATTTTTTTTATAATTTTTAGACATTAAATAAATTTAATTATTTATGACATAATAATGATGCAGCGATGACATCATTATTTGACGATTTAAATAAAATGGAAAGGTAATATAAAATCTATGAACTACACATGGCCAAAACCAATTGGATGAGTGTATTTCGATGCCTTATCACCTTATCCACGAATTCTATCAATGTGGGACCTTTTAAAACCGAAACACATTTTCAAATAATGTAATGTTCCTTTACTTTCCAAAAGTGCCCTTCCTCTCCTCTTATAAAAGGCCCCCACCTCTACCTCATTTCACACACTCTTCAAGCCATTGGCTCGGCCAACCCCTGCCCATTTGCTCTCTCCACATCCCTCTCCTCATCCTAGAGGATTCCCTTTGGGCAGAATCCTTTCAAAGGAAGCCTTTAGGCTCAACTCAAAAGGAGTTACACTTTTTAAGGTGATTCATTCTCTCATGTTCTTTTGTTTTATTTTGCTTCTCCAACCCCCTAAACTCTTTTTATTTACTTCTTCTGTAACAAAACCAGTATCTTAAATATACTAGGATGTTTTTATAAGATTTATTTGAGCTACACTTCCACACAACTACATCAAATGGTTAAAGAACATAAGGTTTCCGTGGATGGCGAAATTCTGCCTCCCGAAACGATGATTGTTCAACACTCATTTAACACCTTCAAAGGTGGCCATTATGATGTCACTATTTTTATATATGATATATAATATGTTTATGTTTTCCTTAAGCTTCTGTTTTTTTCATTTTGGGCATACCTTTATGGTTTCCATTATGGGTAAAACACGATATCTTCATTTTAGGAAGCGCGGACTACCGCCCCCTGAAAGTGATTTGATTCGTTAATACCATATGTGGGATGTGTGAAGGATAAAGTTAATGATATTATATATGTTATTATACTGGAATTATAATATACTCTCATATCATTATGATTCCATTCCAGAAAATATGAAATAGAAATGGAAGTAGCGTTCATGCGTACGTACGGCTTACCGTCTCCATGAACGGTGCATTTCATTTCTTACCTCTAAATGTGATGTAATATTATAAATGAATGTATGTACTGGATATATATGACATATATGATATCTACATCATGAATACCATTCTGGATATAATGAACCTTTGACCAAATTAACAACATGTAAGTGTAAGAAGCCTATTTTTGACTTAAGAACCAAATACCGACAAAATGAACATTATTAACTTAAATAATTACATAATGTTCATATCATTGTAATAAGTGATATAATAAGGATAATGAAGTTGAAAATGGTTCTTAATAAGGTATATATTAACTCTAGTTTATTATTCAGGAGGTTAAAGAACGGTTGAGTCAAGTCAGACACGAGGTAAGAGAATTTCTTAACCCAACTTCCATTCTTTGGGTTAATCTCCTACTTTCAAATTATGTCATGATATTATTATGTCCTATTTTGTATTTTTACTTTCTTTATGTGTACCTATAGTGAATACACATAATAGATCTATTTTATTTTAAAAATGATCTTTTTAAGGACTTTGTCTCAATCTCCTTTCATTGAGGCATATTTGGCTTTATACACAACTTTCTTTTATACGGTGTATAAACCCCTTTGACTTTCATGTTTATTCAAAAGGAATCTTTTTTATACGAAGCATTTTACTAAACGACAAAAAGGGAATGTTTTTCTTTCCGTACTTATGCGGCGACAACGACTACTCCGCCGTCGTGACCATTATTTGAGTTTCGGCTTCCTCTATAAGCCATTTTTTTTTAATGAAAAATAAATACAAAGTTTTAACTTTCTTTTATTTTGGTATTGAAAATGGTTTTGAAAGAATTTTTATTATATCAATGTGCTGTATTGATATCTTGTGATTGAAATGTGGAAATGTTATGTTTCCTTTATGCATGTTTTATGTGATACAATTATGTTATGGTTTATGATATGTTTAAACCTATTCATATGAGGAATGCATTGGACTTAATAAGTGACGGGTGGAGCCCGCTATAGCTCCTCGATGCATCGGCAGGTCTCATGAGACAAACTAGTGTCTTGGCACAAGGCCTTGACAAAATCTTATTTGTAGTCTTGGCACGAGGCCTTGGCTATGTGGTTATGATAGTCTGGCATTATGCATTCCATCATTATGAAAGTGGTTATTGATATTGCATGTGATTATTCGACCAGTAGAATATCCATGTGAAGAAGTAAATGGCATTATCTCATTTTACTTTTGCCATATTATGTTGAAGTTCATGTTTAAAAGGCTTTTGTTTTAGTTATACATTGCCTTAAATGTTAATGTTTATTTATGAAAGCTTCCGCATTATTGTTATCCTTACTGAGCATTTGAGCTCACCCCTTTCAATGTTTTAATATTTTCCAGGATGTGAAGAAGTATTTTATGAATGACCTGCAGGGATAGTCAGAAGAGGATATGAGTGTGGACTATGGAGACTTTGTTATTGTAGTTTTTCACTTTATGATGTAATGTAACGTTTATGAATGTATCTAGTGTTTCCAAGGCTACTAAACTAATCGGTCTTTCGAGACTTGATCTTTTGGGATCATGCCAATGTTACGAAGTAATGCACCGGCTCTGGGTAGCTGGGGTCGGGGCGTTACACTCTTTCTTTTTTTCAAAGGTTGAAGAGATTTGACACCTCTATCGACAATCCAAATCCCTTCATTGTGGTCTCCTCTAACATACAAAACATCATCTGCATTGGGACCGCTCCGAATTGATTATGACGTACCACTAAAATGATCGTCCTCAACTGAATTTTCATCGGAACCCTCAATAGTTTTGGACGATAACAGAACAATCGACCACTTTCGGTTTGCGGGATCTGGAACATAAAAAACTTGTACCGCTTGTGATGCCATTATAAACTGTTCGTCTTTGTACCCTTCTTTACTAAAATCAACTTTCACAAATCCCCATTCATCTATTTTAACACCACTATTGTTATCAATCCATTTGCATTGAAAAATCGGAAATTGAAATGTCGTATAATCCAACTCCCATATTAGTTTGATAATGCCAAAGTATGACATATTTGCATAAATTGGATTTCTATCCTTACTACCAGAAACATGCATCGCTTCAGCCACTAGTGTAACTCCACTATTTTGCATGGTACTCTCTTCATCATGTTCATCCGTATAGAATGTATAACCATTAATTACATACCCACTGTAAGATAATACATACACACTTGGTCCAGCGGCTAGCCATCGAAGTCGTTCTGAAATTGAATTTGGATTTTCATCCAACTGCTTAAAAATATGGTCCTGAAACCATCCTATAAACTGGTGATTATGTGTATCTGCTAACCATTTTTCAGCCCTCGATGGATTCAACTGCCTAAGAATTTCTTTGTGAGTTTCAATATATGGAGCAACCTCCCAACTGTTATGCAAAACATAAAGATGAGCCTGCTCCCGATCTGTAATACTGATTGTTACAACTTCTCTTCCAGAAATTCCCTCACCCTCAATGCGTCCAGTGTGACGAGATTTCGGGAGACCAATGCTTTCCACATCAGATAGGTATTCAATACAAAATTCAATGGCTTCCTCAACAATATATCTCTCCACTATACAACCCTCTGGTTGACTTCGATTTTTGACATATCCTTTAAAAATCTTCATATACCGTTCAACAGGATACATCCATCTATAGTGCACAGGACCACAAAGTCGAATCTCTCTCACCAATTGAATCATCAAATGAACCATCATATCAAAGAATGTTGGCGGGAAGAACATTTCTAATTCACATAATATGATGAAAATTTCTTTTTCCATAGCTGGAAATTTCCCCGGGTCTAAAACTTTGCTACATATAGCTTTGAAAAAGAAACAAAGTTTGGTTAACGTATGACGAACATTCTTGGGTAAAATGCAACGTAAAGCTATAGGAATTAGATCTTGCATCAAAACATGGCAATCATGTGATTTCAAACCTTTTAACTTCAAATCATTCATTGACACAATGTTCTTGATATTTGATGAGTACCCCTATGGAACCTTTACATCATTAAAGAAGTTGCAAAACTGATGTCTCTCTGCCCTAGAAAGAGTATAAGCAGCAGGAGGAAGAAACATTCGATTTTCACCTTTCACGGGAGCCAACTCTTCTCGTATTCCCATGTCAACCATGTCCAACCTTGCCTTAATTCCATCTTTTGTTTTGCCAGGGGCATTTAGCAACGTTCCAATAACACTATCACATACATTTTTTTCCACATGCATCACATCAAGAAAATGTCTGACGTACAAACAATTCCAGTATGGTAATTCAAAAAAAACTGATCTCTTTTTCCAACCGATTTTCGTAAGGTTTTTCGAAAATGGTTTACCAAAAACAGTGTTCAAATCTTTTACTTTCTCAAACAGATGATCACCTGTTAGTGGAGACGGTGTTGTGCGTTTTTCTGAACTTCCATTGAATGATGTCGTCCAAGATCGGTACTTATGCCAACGAGGTAGAAATCTACGATGTCCTAGAAACACAGATTTCGATGAATGTTTCAACCTAATTGATTCTGTATCTTCTTCGCACACGGGACACCCTTGAGTTCCTTTAATGATATAGCCTGACAAATTTCCATAAGCAGGGAAATCATTTATTGTCCCATACAACATCGCTCTCAACGTGAAGTATTCACTTTTATAAGCATCATACAACATTACACCTGAGTCCCACAATAACTTCAAATCCTCGATCAAAGGAGTCAGATAAACATCAATATCGTTACCTGGTTGTTTTGGTCCTGATATAAGCATAGATAACATGATGAATTTTCGCTTCATGCATAACCAGGGTGGCATGTTATAATTTAGCAACATAACAGGCCATGTACTATGAGTGCTGGTTTGAAAACCAAAAGGATTCACTCCATCTGTAGATAACGCAAGACGAATGTTTCTCGGCTCTTTTCCAAATTCAGGATACTCATGATCAATTTTCTTCCATTGAGGAGATTCGGCCGGATGACGTAATAACCCAACTTTATTTCTTTTATCTGCATGCCACGACAATTGTCTTGCAGTTTCTTTACTTCCATATAAATGCCTAAACCTTGGAATGATTGGAAAGTACCATACAACTTTCGTAGGATTGGATTTATCTTTCTTGTATCGAGAAGCACCACACTTTGGGCATTCTGTAAGTGATTTGTTCTCCTTTCGAAACAATATACAGTCTTTCGGGCAGGAATGTATTCTTTCAGAAATCATTCCCATCGAGCGTAGCATTCGTCTAGCTTCATATGTCCGGCTTGGGAGCTCATTATCTTCCGGGAGCATGTCATTCAAGAGAGCAAGTAGTTCCGTAAACCTGACATCACTCCATCCATTGACTGCTTTCAATTTATACAACTTCAGTACAGCTGACAATGTTGTATACTTAGTGCAAGAAGCATACAATGGCGTCTTTGCACAACTCTTTAACTTCTCAAACAATTTTGGGCAATCACGGGGTTCATATTGAATTGCCTTTGTCATTTCCTCAATACGATCTTCATCATCATTGACATCTGTAATCAGGTCCTCCATACGGTCTTCTTCATTATCTATATTTGTATTCATATCTGACGATCCATAAAACGCAGTTTTATCCCAGCCAGTAGCTACATTCGCTTTTTCTCCGTGTTTATTCCAACATTTATAACTCCGATCTATTCCGTGACATATCAAATGTTCTTCCAACTCCTCTGGAGTAAGTAGTCTAGAATAACAACAACGTAAACACGGACAAAGGATTTGAGAAGGATCCTTTGTGTGATCCTTTGCAAACTTGATGAACTCTTTCACTCCGTTCTCGTACTCTATTGTTAAACGATTAGAATCCATCCAATATTTATTCATCTTCATTGTATTTGAATCTCAAATATTAGTATTTATGGTTCAAGTACACAAAAGAAGACTTCCAAATACAGTAGAAGGGAACCACTTCCTTGGAAGGAGATCAAGTAGTCTAACCTATAATCAAGATTCATAAAAAAGAATATTAGATTCACTAAAAAGATGATTATCTATCACTCTATAAGGAGGATATAACAGGAGATAGAGGATTTCCAATCGATGAGAGATACCTTTATCAGAGAGAAACCAAACGCATCCACTAGAGCTTCTATCTGATTTGTATAGGCACTCAGGATACAAAAACTATATTTAAAATGCATGTGAGATAAAGAACAAATAATTAAAATAAATAATCCATTATACAATTTAAAATTTATTATCATCTCTATTATGATTTGTATAGGCACTCAGGATTCATTCTAGTAGTGGTACAGGTTCCCCCATTAATCATGAGTGATAGAGGGAATAGTAGTTTTTGGATTACCTTTCTTGTTTTATACAATTTATGAAGAAATGACAAGGGTTGGAAGTGCCGAGTGTGTTTGACTTGAAAATAGAGGTTCAGTTGCAACACCCTCTGATGTTTTCTGGAGAGGGTGGACCCAAGGTAGATAAGTTCTAAATTTAGTTCATCTAGAATATTCTAGATAACTTTTCTACTCCTTAGTAGAATAGGGTAGAGTTGGTAGCGTATATGTTATGGGGGCCAACAATGATCTACTGTGATATTTAGTCTTGGGATGAGCATATGGAGGGAATGACTTGGAAGAAAATCTAGGATATGTTCATGGAGCACTTTTAACCTACGACATTGGCGAAATGAAAATATGAATATTTAATATGTTTGACATAATTATGTTTGATAATGATAGATTATGTTAGATTCTTCACATACCAGTAATGTTTTTATCTAATGTTGACAGGAGATATGGTATCTATGAAAAATAAATTAGGATGGACTTAGATGTGAGATTAAGTCCCAGGTAAATATATTTTTTATGAGGTTTGTTGAGGTGGTGGATCAGGTTCTCATTTCCAAGGGGAACCTAAAGGAGACTTGTAGTGATGGTAGGGCGGTTTCAATTGAATGATCTAGTGGTACATATTATGATAGTAGGATTCACCATTATGATATCTTCCACTAGGGTGGTGGTGGATAGAGTATCTATGTGAGAGGATTTTTCTCTTAGAGAGGTTTTTAGTCATCTTCAATCAATGAGGTAGGTCTGGTCACATGTTAGGCCTATGACTTTGACCACTAGTGAAGTGTCAATCATGTATCATGATGGTTCATATATATAGGTTCTACATGAACACTTGTAATATGGGTAGTGATGGATGATCTATATTGGTACAGAGCACCGAATAGGGGAACCTAAAGGAGACTTTTAATAGGGGATCCTCTCATTATTTTATATCTTATCTCTTGGTAAATGGTTTCTGTTTTGTGTTAGAGTACTTTTGTGGGATCATGTTGGTCAACACACCATTGGGGGTGTGATTAGAAGGCATCTGTCATCGTAAGGGATGTTCCCTCATGGTTTGTGAGTATTGTTTCATTTTGGATTTATACATGCTTGATATGATATGTATTGAATAGATAGTGATGATGTAATTTTTGGTATTTAATCAATATCACATTGATTGTTACCGTAGATGAGTGACCGTCATGCCTCATAAGGGTAGAGCCCATGTCTTTTATGGAGAATGGGATATCTTGGTAGACCATGTAGGACCAGTTCTTCCACAACTAGGTGAGAACATAGACCAGTTTACGAATATTTTTCTTGATGATAATGGATTGAAACAAGAAATATTTCCCCCAGTAGTAGACTGGTTCTAGGATGTGTTTCATGAGAATTGATCAGGGCTACCACCTAAAAGAGACTTCGAGTTCATGATTGAGCTGATGCGTGGAGTTGAGCCATTTTATATAACGCCTTTCAGAATGAAACAAGAATAGATTCAGGAACATAAAACTCAATGAGAGGAGTTAGATTATGAAGGGTGCATCTGCTCGAGTATGTCACCTTGGGGATCTCATGTTTTATTTTCCAAGAAGGATTACAGAACATTACATATGTGTTTCTATTAATAGAATATGAATCAGATGAAAATTAAGAACAGATATCCACTTCTTTGTATTTTTTATCTATTTGACCAGCTGAGGGGTTCCATATTGTTCTCTAAGATTGATCTAAGGTTTGTTTATCATCATTTGAGGTTGAGAAATTCTGATATACTATAAACTAATTTTGAAATCATGTATAGTTTTTATGAATTCTTCATAATAAAATTTGTGTTGACGAATTCCCCATGGCATTTATTCTCTTGATGAGTTGAATATTTCACTTGTACCTAGACCAGATTGTAGTTGTTTTATGGATGACATATTGGTGTAATACCAAAATAATGATGATCATTCCCAACATCTGGACATCATCATGCGTACACTTAGAGAGAATCAGCTATACACAATCTATCTATATGAAAACATATACATCTTCTTCATAGATTGTTACCTTAAGGCGGCGGCCGAGGGCGTTGCGGGTTGTGAAAGGCGGCCGCGGAGGGCGACGGAGGGCGGCCGAGTGAGGCGGAGGGCGACGGAGGCGGCGGATAGCGGCCGAGGGCGGCCGAGGGCGGCCGAGGGCGGCAGAGAACGGCGGCCGAGGGCATTGCGGGCAGCCGAGGGCGGCAGGCGGTGGAGGTCGGCCGAGGGTGTTGCGGGCGGCGGAGGACGACGACTGTACCGAGGGCGGCAAGCTCCGGCGAAGCGAACACAGCAGCGGTATTCGGGAGAAGAGTAGCAGGGTTACGGTTCCACGAGGGCTTTAGCTGCGATAAAACGAGGGCACTGTGCGGCCGACTTTATAAAAAAGTCGACTAAGGTTTTATCAGCGCTAAAAAGGCGCTGATAAAGGCTACCTTTATCAACGCTAAAATTATAGCGCTGATAAAATCTAGCTTTATCAGCGCTTTTCTAGCACTGATAATATTATGATTTATCAGCGCTAGAAAAGCGCTGATAAAGATTCCCCGTATCAGCGCTACAATTATAGCGCTGATACCGGGTCTCTTTATCAGCGCTTTTTTAGCGCTGATAAAGATAATTTTTATCAGTGCTTTTTGAGCGCTGATAAAGGATACCCTATATCAGCGCTGAAATTTGAGCGCTGATAGAGGTGTTCTGTATCAGCGCTTTTTTAGCGCTTATATAGGCGAACCTTTATCAGCGCTTTTTGAGCGCTGATAAAGACCAACTGTATCAGCGCTAAAATTTTAATGCTGATACAGATCATATTTATCAGCGCTTTTCTAGCGCTGATAAATATTACTATTATCAGCGCTAAGAAAGCGCTGATAAACATTAGCTTTTTCAGCGCTGTAATGTTAGCGCTGATATAGGGTATCCTTTATCAGCGATTTTGCTTAGCGCTGTTATAAGGGTGCGCTTCCCTTGCCCGTTTTTGTAGTAGTGTATCCTCCTAAAATCAAGCAAGCTTAGTGCAGGAACCCTATAGCTAGCTGTAACATGTGAAAGGGATCCTATGTGGGTCTATGTTTTGGGAACCTTTGTGGGTATGTGATTTGGGATCATATGTGGGTATGTGATTTTGGATCCTATGTGGGTCTATGTTTGAGAGTCCCACTTGGATCCGCTCTAGTAATCCATGTGGGACTACTCTAGGATCCTACGTGGATCTGCTGATTTTGGATTCTATGTGGTTGTGCCTCTTAATAGAGTAAGATGATTTAGTAGTTACATCTAATAATCTTTACCACTATACCTAAATTATACCTAGTGTGAGCTAAGTCTTTACCTTTGTAGTAATATTCTATGTGGAATATCATTCGGGTACTTATCTTCATGGTGATACCATTGTTGTAATCCTCTATGTGGCATACCTTTGTGGTACTTACCTTCATGGTGATACCTTTGTGGTATTCATCTGTGTGGTGTTACCTTTGTGGTAATTACCATTGTGGTGTTACCTTCATGGTATTCTTTCCTTTGTGGAAGAGTTGAGCTTTGGGATTTTGAGTTGGACCTTGTGTTTCATCATGAATGACATGGGTATACTTGATAACTTAGGTATATTTATGGGAATATATGTAAGTAGGGTTGTCAGTTGTTTCCATGCTTTGTGGTTTATACTTTGTGTATTTTGTGTGACCTTTGAGGGTCTTAGGGTCCCTATTGAGTATTGTTATACTTACCCCTACACGGGCTATGCCTGAACCTTATTGTGTTTGGTGCAGACGATGGACAACGCTGACCGAGGATGAGGGTACGAAGACTGGAGGTAGCTCGGAGGTGGACCTTAGATGAGGCATACCGCAGAGATGACCGTTCGAGATTTATACTTACCCTTCACATAGGGTCTTTGGCGGGTGTTCACAAGAGCTGTTTCAGTTTACTTGTACTTCCAATTTTCGTGTACTTTCCAGTTGGGCTTGTATTCTGGCCCCTTTTTACCTACTTTGCACACTCTTTTTAATATACAGTTTACCTGTGTTTGTATCTTGTCGTGTGCTTGGTTGTGTGTGTTACAAGATATAAAGGCAATGCCTTCCCGATTTTAGGGAAAACGCCTTTCGGTTCTAGTCGCCAGCACCTGGCCTACGGAAGTCGGGCTTGGGTTAGTCACAATGCGGGCCCCAGAGGATGGGTTCTGACAGAAAATAACCGCGCATCACATTCTCTTTCATAACCTTGACCATATGACGAGAAATTGAACAAACCTGGCCTAATTAGAGTTGAGTAGGATATGACCATTAGCCTATGATGATTTCAATATATAAATTAATCATAATTCATATAGGTATTTAGATATACGCATTACAAGGGATATTTTTATCATTGGTAGATCCAATTGGTTTAACCAAAATCAATTGGTGATCACTGCTCCGCTTCACTACCTAAGTCACATGTCTTTACCAAATGGGATTTAAAATCTACTATTACCAAGAAATATTAAATTGACCCTAATCACTTTTTTGTTATATTAATTCCATCCAATGTACCTAGTCTTAAAAAACCCAATCTTGAATAGTGAATTTATGGAATCCTTTCTAATGGTTTTTTTTCAAATGGTTTCTCACTTATTAGTGATCCTTACTGGTTTGACCTCACACTAACATTATACTATGTCCTAATAGTAAGTGAAATTTGGGATTATAAATTTATATCATAATAAATTGTTTCATTTAGGTGCATTAGATTTTGGTTTCATTTCCAGGGAACATTGTTTCCAAAGAATAGTAGCCTTCAGATCAAACATGAAATTACCTCACCATTCCCCTTTCTTCTTTTTCCATAACCTTCTTTTAACAAAATTTTACCCCAGAGGAACTTGTGTCCTCTCTCTCTCTCTTTCTCATTCAGTGCATGCATTAGGGGCCTCTAACTTGGTCAAATATCCTTAATGGTAAAAATAATATTATATTCGTTCTTGAGATCGATCAATATTTAACTACACAATGACACTTTTTAATATATTATCACAACAATAATAAAAATTATAATAAGGAAAATATGAAATATGAACCACCTTCTATTCTTAGAAAGAAACCCTTATGGTAGGAGAACAACATAAAGGACTATTGATTTCTGTCGATTTGTGTTGTTACACCTACTATTGTGCTCCTTCCAATTCAGTAACACACATTTTAAATTTATCATCGACTCATTCAGATGATCTAGACTGTGGGTCAATTTAGTAGGATACAATGTGAATACCTCCATGAGTATATTTAGAACATCTTAGAGGTTTATGATAACTTTCACACCCATGTAATTTGTTTAGATGAAATTAGACATCATGTATTGATGTTATCATTTTGCGACCAGCCAACGATGGGATCAAAATCCAAGCTCCATAGTCAATCATGAAACAAGAAGATTTATCCAAGAATTTCCTCAATAAATATTTCCCAACTATCCATATGAGAGAGTTAAGGAATGAAATTTATAAATTTCACTAAATAGACATATATCCATACTTGGAGGAATGGGATAGATTTAAATATCTATCTAAAAATCTCCCATGTCATTGACTAGATGTGTGGCTTTAACATCAAATGTTATATCAGGAACATGAACCTACTTTTTGAACTGTAGTTGACGCCACTTCTGATGGTGAAACCATTTTTATGATGCCTGAAGTGGGATGATCCTTTCTTTTTGAAGTCTCACATAGTTCAACTAAATGTCTAATTGATATAGTATTACCTCATCTTAGAATCCATCATGTGGAAGAGACCACCTTCCTTAAATCCCATGTTTACGCCTTAACTAATACGCTTGGGTTATTTCAGCTACCAACTGCACCACCACCCCCTCGTGCTCTAGAGATGGAAACATAATATGGTAATATGTGTGGATGTCCACCCCCATTCAAATAATTAAGGTTATTCTGAAGGGAACCCAATTATAATATTTTAATTTTGCTAATTACAATAAAAAATTAGCAATACGAACATCCCCAGAAACATCAATAGCAAAACTATCAATATGTATTAGCTATGTAGTAGCAGCAACAAAACCAAGGCAATTTTATTAGATGAGTGGACATGTGCCACCAAGATATCAGGGACTACCATGGTACCCACATGATGTTATAGATTCTTGACTTCAGTAACAATACCAACAACCTTTTCCAAGACCTCATTAGTTTCTACCATCTCAACAACATCAATATCAAAAAACATTGAAAATACCACCTCAAAAATCCAAACCTCTCCATCACATCCTTGGGAGACTTTTCATTGACTTCATGCATAAAGTAAATAAAATTATGGAATACAAGGAAACTAAAATGAAAAACTACGAGGATGCACTACACAACTCAAAGCATCAAATGGGAGAAATCTCTAAAAATGTATCTAATCTAATAACGGGTAATTTTCCCAATAATTCCAAATCTCATCTTTGGGGGAGGATAAAGCTATATTTTTAGAAGTGGATAGATTTTAAACATTTAATTGTTTTTCTTAGGTGAGAAAAATTAATTTAAAGAACCAAATAATGATAATCAAGGGAAACCATTAGAAGAATAACTAAATGAGAAATCTCAAAAAAAGAACAGTCTTAAATGGAATAGGTTTATATGTCACTACAATCCACCTCTCCCTTTTCCTAAATGTATTAACAATCCAAAAAAGAAGTAAAATTGAAAAAATTCCTTGAGATTATTAAAAAACTTTAAATCAACATTCCATTTTTCTGGTGCAATTTCTCAAATAACTACTTGTGAAAGATTAATTAAAAACTTTGCCTCATGTAAAAGAAATATGGAGGACATAGTATTCATTTCCCTAAATAAAAAATTATATTTATATTTATAGTGGAATATTTCTCCAATAATGTGATACCCTAGAATTTTCTCAATTCCATACACTCTAGGGCCATGCTATTTTAAGAATGACATGTGAAATCTAATCACACGTACAAATCTCATGCCCATGAGTGTTTTCAAGAAACTGAGTCTTTTAAAATTATTATTAACAAGGGTGGAATTCGAAATTCATAATTCCTCTATCTAGAATACTCAAGGATTTATCAAGGAAATATTAGTAAAATACTGAAAATTCTCTTTCCCTACTAATTTCTTGATTCTAGACATAGATGATAAAGGAAATGTTTCTATAAATTTAGGAATACCATTTATCACCACTAAAAAGGTAATGATTGATGTTAACAAAAGAAGATTAATATTAAAATTCCATGAAGAATTGTTTGTGTTTGATTTGTTGATGGACACTAAGAAAACTGATGATTAATTAAATTACCCAAACAAATGTCTTAATGCTAAGAAAGATGATCATGTTACCAGTAAAGATGACAATAAGAAACTACCTTTTATTAATAGGGGATCTAGTGAAAAAAAGAATGCAAATTACTTTGTACCTCTTACAAGGAATGTTGTACCACCATTCATCCCATCTATTTTCAATAATCGCTCAATAAGGTGTATCCCATCATAGATGATGTATTCTATATTCAGATATGTACAGATCTAGAAAATAAATAAATTTTTTATTGGGATTCATCCCAGGGTTGGTTCAAAATGATATAATAGGTTAGTTTAGTGTATAGGAATGTTTAGAGTTGTAGGAAACATAAAAAGATGATGTTGATCAAAAAGAGGTACAAATGGCCAAATACACACTATGTGACTATTACAAGGCATTTAAATATCAAATGTTATAAAAATAAAAAATATATATTTACATGTCTTCAAATGAATACACGATGTGTATGTTTTGATGGATTTTAAAATCATATGATCCCTTGGTTCACAACTTCACTCCATAGTTTTTATTCTCCCCTCCAACACATGAATCCTCGCCTCATGTGAGCCCCCTCAGCACTACCACCACCACCACAACAACCACTTACTTTATGGCCATTAACACCACCTCCAATAGAGCCTCCTCTCCTTCTACCACCACTTCCACCAACTAACACCACATATGCCTCAAAATCCACAATTTTTACGACACCTAGACCACCCAACACAACTCCCCACCACATATTCTCACAACCACCACCACCCCTTTATCTTCTGCATATTCACCCCATCCACCCATTTTTCTCGGACCTCTTCCAATTTCTCCTGCCCATCTGGTAGAATCCACAATAACACTATCAGAAAATCATTATCCCATACACTAGCCAATTTTATTTTAATACCCCTACCCCAACACCAGTCCCTATTTCTTCTTCCCATACACATACACTAGACCCTATTCCAATTTCTTCATTATTTCCCACATTATATCACAACTCGACCTCCCTACCTCTTGATTTTACAGACCCAACCTCCCAAGAGGAGTACATAATAGAGAAAGCCAAACAAGGAAAGGGCCCCACTATTCTATATCCATCAGAGGTCCCCTTTATCGATCCAGCTACCCGACATGTGCCCTCTGTATGTATCAACACTTATCCTCCTTTATCCTTAACCAAGATAGGTTCCATCACCATGAAATCCACATCTACGGTCTATCCCCCAGCCCCTTCATCCATATATGGCATTAATAGGGAGGGAAATATATATGAACCCACTATTCAGGAAGGGACTACTGAAGTTGATATTAACAACTATGAGTTTTCTACAATGTTATGTTATGGTCCCCTACCCTTTTTATACTCTTTTATCATGTCCATTATTTGTACAATTTTATTCAATTTTCCATATTGTATAATCTATTATATATATGTATGGGATAATATTTTTTGATTCCCTAGTTGCTGGCTTATTTTCATTTCATTATTTCAGTAATTTAACCATGTATATCTTTTCTTCCTCCTCAATGGATATTGATGGGCATATCCAAGCACCATCTACCCTACTACAATGGATCTCTCAGTATATGGCTAAGAGAAAGCACTATCTTGAAGAGATATCACATGATATCGATGCTCAATAGTGGTCCCCACCATGAATATAATGGATTTTTTTCTTTCCCCATGAGATTTATGCTTGGTACACTCTTGAGGTGGTAACCCTAGCTACAAATCCTAGCAAACTCGATGATGTAGAAACTAATTCTTGTAGGAGGCAGATAACTTTTGAGTATACGGATGACACTGACCGATTAATTTGCCCATTCACCAAGATGATGACGTTATTATTATCACTTTATGGGAGGATATCAGTACTTCCTATTTAATTGTTCTTTGGTCTTATGTTTTTTATTCTATCTTTTATCTATTGGTCACCATGAACATCATATTACTTGCCTACATAAATCTATCTAAGCTGATTTTCCTTACTATTTTCACTACTTCCACCTTCCATTTTTCAGCATCCATATTATTTTAATAAATTGGTCTAATGATTTATCTAGTGTAGATATTTTTTTATTAAAAATAATATTGGTGTCTAAAATTATCATCGACATCCTACATGTTTTCCCATGGCAAGATATTTGAAACTATGATATCTTAATTCCATAAATTCAATTTCAAATTTCCCTTTCATGTTTTCCCATGATTCTTTTCACATCTCTACCACAAATATTTCTATAAAAGTACAAACAATTTATCATTTAAGTGTGGGGGAGTCTTTCTTAAGATTTATTATCGATGCACTGGGATTATGGATTATTTTCCCTTATCTAGGATAGAGTTTTATTAAAATAATTATTTAAAAATAAAATATCATTAAAATCATTAAAATTAAATAAAAAGTTATGTTGGATATTATTAAAATCCAGTTTTAGTTCTATTTAAAGTTTTTAGCATGACTGTTGAGTTGGGTAATTTAATTAAATTTCATGATTCTTGAAATATCTCTTGATTAACTTATTAATGGTTTTTATACCCTATTTGATTCGCATTTATTTTATATACTCATATTCTTGAAAGGATTCTTGATCTACACTATCATATACTTTTCAGATATTATTTATTAAGAGATAATTAGGATATGAAAACTTGTCATAACTTACATTGAGATCTTATTGAGGATATGATTGAACATATAATTTTTTAAAATGATTGAGGCAATATTTGTGGGCCACTTTTTCCTAATACATACCAAGTACATATTTACTTCATTATCCAATAGTAGAAATGAATAACCTTATTAAGATGGAGTCGTTTTAAGCCTATTTTCCTTTCCTAAAACTCCCATGGTATAATAACATATTATACTTTTAATAAATGTGGTGTAATTTTCACCACTGACGAAAACATGATGTAAGAATTAAGAAGACGTATGCTATAACTTTTACTAGACTAATATGATGTGATCCAGGAATGATTTTAAAATTTTCTTTGATTTCCCTATTCCTATGAAAAAATGAAATATATAGATAAAAATAAAAAAATATTAGGTTGGGTATTACGAATGCCAAAAATCACCATTAAAACCCGATGAACCCTATGATGGATCATATGTGGTTAGGATATAGATATGATACCTTGACTAGAGATGATTTTCAATAAATAAATATAAAGAAAAATAATGGAACGTGGTACATTTTTTATTCTTACATGATATATTCATGAACCCACCTTAAGATGTGGAAGCATGGACATATTTCTTTCATGAAGAGCCACTTCATTACACTATTGACAGTTTTTATTCATTAAAATCTATATCTTAACCACATTTTTAATTGATTTTTATTTTCTACCCACCTTACATGAGGCTCTGAGACATTTGAACCCTATTTCTGAAGCCCTCTTGATTGCTTTTTTATTTATCTTTACAAAGTTGATATAATAGTACCAATGCATGCCTATGGTTAGGAACATGTATTCGAGGTATGATCCTAAATCAAGTAAAATTTTACCTTTAGTTCTAAGATAAAATTTATTTTGGCAGAAATTACAAAAAATTTATAGTATTTAATAAACAATTATGAAGTAATAATTAAAGGAAAGAAGAATCAAGGTAAAAAACTAAACTATGTTGTATGACTGATTTAATCTGTAGGATTGATTCTAGAGGACTGACTTCTTCTACTTACTATATTTCTAGTTTTAATGAATTATTATTTTATAAAAATAGTTTTTTTGGTATCCCTATTGATATGATTTTTTCTTAAGGTAAATAATTTTTTAAATTGTGGGATAATTTGATAGGATGAATTTAGAA
Organism: Viscum album; assembly: GCA_963277665.1. Taxonomy (NCBI): domain Eukaryota; kingdom Viridiplantae; phylum Streptophyta; class Magnoliopsida; order Santalales; family Viscaceae; genus Viscum; species Viscum album. The sequence continues at coordinate 59,554,181 of OY728165.1, read as the reverse complement.
ATACATATTGGATAAATTATTTTAATGTATATTCATGTTTTATTTTATATTTCAGTGGGTTTTTGTGTGTTTTCGTAAGAATTGGGAATTTTAGGACTCAAAGAAAGAAATGTTATAATGTGGTAAAAACATGCTTTACATGCTGAATATAACATACATGATTTGTATTACTCATTCACAACATTCTTTCACAGCCACATATTATCCCATGAAGATTTTATAGGACCAAAATCTCATGCATGATGTGTATATATAATACACGTTGTTCACATTTCAAAATTATAATCCTGCAGAAATTGAATCCAATACTTAGTGTGTAGATTTTACATGACAGGAAATGTTCTAGAGCCAACATAGTCAATAATATAGACTATTTATCTAGGGTAGATTTTGGATTTCAAAAATATGTTGTGCTGCATGATTACAGGACGTGTAGATATTGGTACAAATCCACTTAAATCCAATAAATGATGTGAATGATTTACACATCATGTACTTTTATGGAATATTTATGTATGAGGGCTTCACTATGCATGGGTAGCTCATAAACCTACATTTTCCTTCATTCTTATTTTCTCTTTTTCCATTTTTTCCCTTATAACTTAGTTTTTTTTCCATAATTTTTTTATTAAATAATTTTGATTTTTAATCATTCTTTATCCAATATTCATCCATTGTGCTTTCGATTTTTTTTCAATTCTCACTTTCAATAACTGATTTTCATTATTCATTGACAGTTTTAGTTTCATTATTTTTTCTAAATTACGAGTAATCATTTAACTAAATTTATTTTTATTTTTATTATTTAATCATTATTATTTCTTCTTATCAATTCTGTACTACCTATTACTGAGTTTTTTCAGGATTATGTTTGGAAAGTCTTATATTACTTTTATTTTTATTTTTTCCATCATGTGTGACTACTCCACTTAGGGTTAGGGATGCGATTAGGGGAGTTTATAGACATTATGAATCCATGAGTCAAACCCTAGTAACCTTATGACAAGTAATTAGGTTAAAAATAAATTTTCATCATATTATACTGCACATACATAACTATGGAAGGTGAAATTGAATATGCCTGACCTAATTGGGGTTGAGCTGGCTCTGACCATTATCATTTGACATTTTTTATCAATGTGAATCATAATGAATCTAGGTTTTTAACCATACCCATAATAAGGGATATTTTTAGCATAGGTAGATCGAATTAGTTTGATGAAAATAAATTGGTGATCCTTGCACCACTTCATAGCCTAAACCATAAGATAATTACAAACAAGATTTAGGATATTATTCTTACAAGAACCCGGATATATGCCTTTATCCTTTCATAGTTATCTAAATTTAATCCTAAATACATTTTTAGAATAACCTAAATCATAATGAGAATACAGGAAGAATATTTTCAAAGGGTTCTATTTGAATGGTTTCTTGCTTACCAATGACCCCCGTGGGTTCGACCCTACACTACCACTATACTATTCCATATTAGTATGTGTATTTTTGAAATATAAATTTTCAATCTAATTGAATCAAATTTTTAATTCAATGATGTGTGTGGCTGTATCAGATGTTCCTAGTTGTAACAAAAAAATTTCTATTTTATAAGTTTTTCAATTTGTAATCCCTATTGTGATGCTCTTTTCTTGGGGATAAGTAATTATTCATGTATGGGAGAATGTGATAAGATGGATTTATAAATACATATAAGATACATTTTCAAAAGGTGAATTGATGTTTTATTTCATAATTAACTGGGTTTAATTTTTTTTCTAGGAATTGGGAGTCTTTCAATTAAAGGATGAAATGATGAAAAGTGACAAAAACTGGCTCTAAACATCATATGAAACATACACAACATGTATAACTCATTCATGGAATCCCTATGGACCAAATTACAACCCATAAATACTTTACATGACATTAATCTTATACACAACATGTACATAAATTACACATCATAAATATTTCTAAATCAATTTCCCACTTAAAGTTAAAAAAATGCATCTTGTGTAAATTTTACACAACGTGCAAAGTTTGAGAACCAAATCAGTCCATAATATAGACCAATTTTATAGTGGTAGTTTTAGATCTAAAATATATGATGTTATATATTATTACAATACATGTACATGCTGGGACAGTATCCACTAAATCCAATACATGATGTAAAGTCTTTACATGTCATATACTTCAGCCTATTTATACTTTTGCAACACCACCAAATATAGAGTCCACAGATATATGTTTTATTTTGTTATTATTATATCTTTTTTTAGTATTTAATTTCAACTTTATTTTTAATTCATTTATTTTCTTATTTTATTCAATCCTTTTTATTTATTAATTATTTTAAACTATTCTTCATCAGTTTCACTTTCACATTTATTTTGGCACTCACTTCCAATAACTGATTATCCTTATTTATCTATGATTTTTGTTTCTTAATTATTTCTAAATTATGATTAAGTAATTGATTGTATTTACATTTCCATCAATTAATTAATATGTATTCTTACTTTTTCACAATTGTGGCTAACTTATTTATGAATCTTTTTAGGATTATGTTTAGCATTTCTGATATTTGTTTCCTTTTGATCATTATCGTCAGGCGTAGACAATATTCCTAGGGTTAGGGGTCAATAGTAGGGTTATTTATGTATTTAATTAATCTATTAAATAATCCATCGCTACCCTAATAATAATAATTAGTTTAAAAATAATTATTCATTTCATTCTCTTATACATCCTTGACAGTGGTAGGTGAAATTGAATGAACCTGGCCAAATTGGAATTGAGTAGGTGATGATCATTATCTTGTGACACTTTCTACATATATGATATGAGTAATGAATCTCGGTTATTATCTATACCTCGACCAAGGGATACTTTTAGCATAGGTAAACCTAATTGGTTTGATGAAAACTAGTTGGTGATCCTTGCATTTCTTTGTAGACTAATCCAAAGAACTATTCCGAGAAATATTTAGAATTATATTATGCCAGGAACCCTAAGATTTTCCCTAACCCCTTATTAGTAACCTAAATTCGATCCAAACTATCAAATTTTAAAAAATTAAAACCTTGAATAGTGGATATGAGGAATTCTTTCCATTGGTTTTGTTCAAATGGTTTCATACTTACCGGGGGTCCCTGTGGGTTTGACCCTACACTACCACTATATTATTCCGTAGTAGTAAATGTAGTTTGAGTATATATATTAATAATATAATCAATGAGCAAATTAATTCAATGATGTTTATAATGTCAAACCCATAAGGATCACTGGTAAGAAAACAACAATTCCAACAAAACCCTTATAAAGGGTTCCTCACATTCACTCTTTAATAGTGGAATTTTCTAAAACTAGTTAGTTTGGATTAAATTATATTAACTAAGATGGTGTTATGGTCAATTTTAGGGTTCTTGGGTAATGATAATCCAAAATATATATTGGAATGGTCCTATGGCTTAGACTCCCAAGTGGTACAAGGATCACCAATTAGTTTTGGTCAAACAAATTGGATCTAACTATGCAACAACTATCCCTTGGTCCAAGTATAGATGAAAATATAGATGAATTAGGCTTAGTTTTTATTCATAAAGTGTCTCAGGATAATGGTTATTATTGGAACTTTTGTGAGATAGTTGTTTTAATAATCACAAATCATGTCAATTTATAAATTATGATAATTTACATATTATGTTAAAAGAAATGATAATCATGTTAGTGAATATTTATACATGATTAGATTATGTCGCATGGTATAATAAATTTAAATAAGTCAATAAATTATGGATATTAGTGTTTCATCATATTTAAATGTGTATATTTACATTCAATTATTAAATTCACTTAATCACATACCTTTCTATATTAGATAGAAACTTTTTATGTTTTTCAAAGTCTCTGAAACCAATTGGTTTAGAGGATCACTGATGGACGACTCACCAATGAGGACTCACTAATCGAAGAATATAATGATGAAAAGGAATCACTGATAGAACAAATGACACACTGATGGACGAGTAACTGCTGATCTGCCACATCGATTGTTCAAGCTACTCATCGATGGACAACTCACCGATGAGAGACACACCAATAGTTCGAAGGACATACTGATGGGTGACTCACCAATGGGAGATTCACCGATAGTTAAAATTGAGTCACCGATGATGACTCACTAATGACCAAATAGACCGATAGTACAAATGGCTCACTGATGCCCAGAGTCACCGATACTGGTGAAAAGGACTCACTAATATGGAGAGTCACTGATGCCGACATAGTGTTGATAATGAATCACTGATACTTAGGACTCCCTGGTATTCATAAATACTTTTTTTATTTTATTAATTAAAATTTATATCTAATGGTCATATTTAGAAAAATTAATTCTTCTGACATTAATTAATGTTGTTTATTGTATATTTAGAGCACTGTATGAGGTACATGCATGTGGGAAGATCATTATGCCTGTTGGACAATGAAGGATAAATTCATCAAAATCTAGATCATTCAAAAATACATATAAGATTATAAATAAAAAACCTATGATATCCTGAAACTCTTGAGACTATTTCAAAAACCCAAGAACTAAAAAAGAATATCATATAGGGAGATTATGAAGTCAAGCTAAACCTAGTGAGATGACCTGAACATATATCAAACAAGATTATGAGCATATTATACTCATGGAATCCATAATACAGAGGCTTAGACACTATGTTTTGGAGTTAACTACGAGAATATTACTCGAACATTAATTCAACTACATCAAACGAGTCTATAGAAGCACTTCATAACACACATATCCTTTTAAACAAAACTCTTCATCTTTATCTCTCTTGTGTTCATTTATTTACATTTGTGAGCAGTGTGTCTATCTCTCTATTACACGTATCAACTCCTATGAATAACTATAGGATACATTATATCTGCAATATCATACTCTATTTATCCATTTATATCCCAAGTAGAACTGCGGAAGAGGTTGTGTGTGACCTTTTTGTTGATTTCCAATGAATAATTGTGGTAGAAGTCATGTGTGACCTAGATAGCCTTATGTGCTATTGTGAACCCAGATCCAAGGTGCGGATGAAACTTTTTTACTAATTTAAACTACTTAGTGGTAGTTGATAACCATGTTTAGAGGACTAAGTCTCAGCTAGAGACCAAACTTCTTGTTTTAAATTCTTTTGTGCCTATCGTTATTTTCTATTACTATGTTTTTTAACAAACTAATTCAAACAAATTAAAACTCTGATAGATAGTTTAGCAAGTGTTTATAATAAATTTTAACCAGTAGGGTAGTTTAAAAAAGTTATATTAATATTTATTTTAGTATAGTTGAGAACTAATTGATCTCTTGAGAAATTAATTGAACATTTAGGACTCTTATAAATTCACTACAAACTAACATGGATTATATTTTTAATTTGGGGAAATTTTCAATGAACCAATATTTAATAGAAATTTTAATAAGGACTAATCCCCCCCCCCCAATTTTCCTACTATGACAACATTTTAGTATCAGGGAAAGAGTTTAGTTTTCAAAACAATTTGGTTTTTAAAATATTTTCTCAAATATTAGTTAAAGTGTGATTTTAGTTGTATTTGATGATCATAAAATTTCTTTTACTTCTAAATATTTATCTCTTAAAATCATTTCCAAAATATTACTATGGATAATAGATTATAAGGAGATTCTATGAATATACCAACTTTTCTCAATGGAACAAATTCTGCTGAGTGGAATCTTAAAACAAAAATGCTTTTAGAAAGCATTGGATTAGAAATATGGACTGCTATTGAAAGTAAATATGAACTCCCTGATACTTCTAGAAACATATTGGATGAAGCTACCAACATATACTATAATAATAACTATAAATATATGAAGGAATTATACTATGCACTATGATATGAAGAATTTAATTGCATTTCTGCCTGTAAAGCTGCTCATGAGAATTGGGACACTTTAGTTTTTTCCTGTGAGGGAACAAATAATGTAAAATAAATAAGATTAAATACATATAATATTAAATATAGAAATTTGAGAATGAATAGTAATGAATCTATTTCTAATATGTATCTTAGGTTCAATGAAATAATTAAGACCACAATTTCATTAGGAAGAGTTCTCACAGCAAAGGAGAAGATCATGAAGATTCTTCAATAAATACCAGAGGGATGGCAAGAGACATTAGTATTCATTAGAGAATAATTCGACATTGATAAAATTCCAGTGACAGAACTAATTGGAAAATTAATTATGTATGAAGATGAACTAAATTTGAATCATGAGGATTAAGATCCAAAGAGAAAATTTTTAGCCTTCAATACTACAACTTCCAAGATCAAAAACTAAGAGAAAGTTCAAGAATTTGTTGAAAGCACATGTTTTGAAGAATCACCTTTAGAAAATTATGAGGAAATGGCCTAGTTGGCTAAGAGATTCCAAAAATTTTATAGAAAAAAAATTCTTTAAGAAACCAAACATTAAAGAAAAATATGACAACAAAAGAAATTGGAGAAGGATTTGAAGAACCATGAAAAATCAGATGAAATAGTTTTCTATGAATGAAAAAGGAGAGGTTATGTCAAAGCTAACTGTCCTAAATTAATTTTTAAAAAGAAGTATGAATATAAAGATAAGAAATATAAGAAAGTAATGAAGGACACATAGACTGCATCTAGGGACAGTTCCAATGAATTTTCTTCTTTTTATAATGAGAAATAAGATATGGAAAGCATGTGCTTTGTAAAAATTACCTCAGAGGTACTCTTAAACTCTCCTGTACCTAATGAATATTATTCTAGATATGAATATGAATCTTAAAATATTACAAATGATGAACTATTTATGTTTTTAAAAATTCAAGAAAAAACTTGTAATAAACTAAGGATAAGTATAATTCATTAAGGTAACAACATGCATTCTCTGTAAATATTAAATCTGAACTTACTATTGAGAATGTGAAAAATGAACAGCTACTAAAGGAAAATAATGACCTAATGTTATCTAATTATCAATTAAAGAAAGATCTGGAAAAGTTTACCACTGGGAAAAATACTCATACTGAGTTACATAGTAAATAGATAGCTTCTAGGTATACTAATGTAATAGGATATCATCAAGGTCATTGAAATTTATCTAAAACACATTTTATAACTAAATCTAGAAAAGTTACTTCTCTGTCCAAAAATAAATATTTTACTACAAGTTCCAGTTCTAAAAAATCATTTACTGTATCAAATTTTTCTCGACCAAATAATATTTATTTTTCAAATACCTGAAATTCAAACTATAGGAAACCCATAAGACAATTCATGGTTCCTAAATACTTTATTACTAATGTTTCTAGACCTAGAAATATTGGGGTACTAAAATATTTTCATGGTTGAATTTTATTGTGGGTAAACTGCCTAAAGTACTCCTATATAAAGCGTTGGTACATGGAAAGTGTCTTTTCAAGAGATGTGATAGGATATTACTCAAGCTTCAAGAATATCATCAATATTAATAGAGGAAAACTCGCATTTGGTGACAATAGTAAAGAAAAAATCATCATCTCAGGCCATATTGGTAATCCTATCTCTATTTTAATTTCCAAAGTACATTATGTAGATGGATTAAAATATAACTTGTTTATTACATCTCAACTGTGTGATAACAAATTTAAATTAAAATTTTAAAATGATTCATTGCATGTTTTTTATGTAAAAAATAACATAGTATTTACTGATTTTAGAAATGATAATGTATATGCAGTAAATTTAGATACACATGCATTGAAAAATGTTTCTATCCGATGTTCCTTTCACAAATAGTCTTGTATTTAGCATGTAAGACTATGACATTCTAATGTACAATCCCTTATGAAATTAACTAGAAATGTTTTAGTTATATTCCATCCCAAACTAGAGTTTTCAGACAATAGAGTGTGAAATACTTGTCAAAAGGGAGGGCAATACAAAATCTATTTCAAACCAAAGAAAGAAGTTACAACTTCTAAACCTCTCGAGTTGGATCGCATAGACTTGTTTATACCATATAGAGTTTCAAGTCTCAATTGGAAGGACTATGTTTATGTTCTTGTAGATAACTTCTCTAGGAATACTTGGACAAATTTCTCAACTCATAGAAGTGAATATTTCTCTCATTTTACCATGTATGCTTGGAGTGTGGAAAATCTTTGTAGACTTAAAATTAAATTCTTAAGAATTAAACATGGGCGTGAGTTTGAAAATCAGGTCTTGGATTCTTTTTGCACTAAAATGATAATAAAAGTAACTTATCTTTCCCTAGGATACCTAAACATAATGGTGTAGTAGAAAGAATAAATATAACCCTAGAGAAAATTGCATGAACTTTGATCAATGAATATGACCTACCAATTTATTTTTGGGAAGAAGATATTAATATAGATTTTTATATAATAAATATAGTCTTAATCGGACCAATTCTTAAGAAAACTCCTTAAGAGTTATGGAATAATAGGAAAACCAAGGTAAATTATTTTAAATTTTTTGGAAGTAAATTTTTTATACTAAACACTAAAGATAATTAGATAAATTTTCATCCAAAAGTTATGAAGGAATATTCCATGGATATTCCACGTAAAGAAAAGAGTATATAGTATTTAATAAATGAACCATATATGAGTAGGAATCTGTACATTTCAAGTTTGATGAAATAGATCCACATGAACCTAAGAAAAAACTAGAGAATCTGAAAGGGGATATGTCCAATTTTGACATTAATGTTAAACCGTATGAACATACTATAAAAGAACTTATTAAAACTTCTAGATCTAGATTTCTATAGATTCTATCCATAATGAACTAGAAACAAGTGATGAACCTGAAATATCTTTCCATACTTTTACTAGACCATGTAGAACCCGTATAAACCACCCATTAGATGTTTTAGTTAGATATTTAGATAGATTAAAACAAAGTAGGGATTCTTTGAGAAATTAGGTTGAACATTAAGCATTATTGTCACAACTTGAACCTAAAAATATCCATGATGCAATCACTGATGAATTTTGGGTGTTGGTTATGAAATAAGTGCTTAATCAGTTTGAGAAAAATAAATTCTAGATGTTTTCTGAAAGACCCAAAGATACCATCACCATAGGAACTAAATGGGTGTTTATTAATAAAGTATTTGAAGCTGTAAATTTAGTAAGAAAAAAAATATAGATTTGTTTCACAAGGATATACTCAAGAAGAGGGAATTGATTTTAAGGAAACCTTTGAACCAATATCTAGGCTTGAAGACATTCGAATCTTACTTGCCTATACGCACACTTGGATATCAAACATTATCAAATGAATGTATTTAATTCATTCTTAATTGGTTATATAATTGGGGATGTTTTTTTTGAATAACCCCAATGTTTTAGAAATCCACATCTTCCAAATAATTATTTCAAATTATCTAAAGGTTTTTATGGTTTGAAACAAACTCCAAGAGCATGGTATGATAGGTTAAGTAACTTTATTATTTTTAAAGGTTTTAGAAAAGGAGTTGCAGATCCTATTTTATTTATAAAAATAATTTCTATATTTTTTTAATATCTCAGATATATATAAATGTTATTATTTTTTATTCTTATAAAAATATTTATGCAATGATTTTTTAAAAATCATGCAAAGTGAGTTTTAAATTATTTTGATGGGTGAACAAAAATATTTTCCTGGAATTAAAATATTTCAAAAAAAAGGTATTCTTTTGAATCAACATAAATATACTAAAGATATTTTGAAAAGATAGGGATTTTATGAAATTAAGAGTAATGAAACACCTATAAGTTCTACATGTAAGTTGGATCTTGATGAAAATGGAAAATCTATGGATCGAACCACTTATAGAGGAATGATTGGGAGTTTACTCAACTTGAATGCTAGTGGGAAAGACATCATGTTTAGTGTGTGTATCTGTGCAAGATTTCAAGAAAACCTGAAAGAGTCACATTTAAATTTTGTTAAAATTGTTTTCAATTACCTCAAATATACAACTAATTTAGACATGTTTTTTCCAAGAGGACAACCTTTTTATATGGTTAGTTATTCTAATTCTGACTTTGGTGGGAGTAAATTAGATATAAATAGAATTGCTAGAACATGCCAGTTTTTTGGAAACTCATTGATTTCATGGTGTAGTAAAAAGAAAAATTATATTACATTATCAACGGTTGAAGTATAGTACATTGCTACTGGTAGTTATTTTTCACAAATTTTATGGATGAATCACACCTTATTAGACTATGGAATTAATTTCATACATCTCCCCATTAATTGTGACAATAAAAGTGCAATTAACATTACTAAAAACCCAATTTCTCATTCCATAGTAAAACATATTGATATAAGACATCACTTTTTTAGAGACCACTATCAAAAATTTGATATAACTCTTGAGTTTATTGGAACTGAACATAAATTTGATGAACTTTTTACCAAACCCTTAATCACTGATAAAATGAGCTACATCAAACATTAAATATGAATGATAAATTTTTTAAGATGATCTATCCTTATACCTTTAAAAATTAAGTTTATATGCCACACCGATCATGTGAAACAGATCTGTGTGAAACCGATCGTGTGAAATCGATTTGTGTGAACTGATCATGTGAAACTGATCAATGTGAAACCGATCATGTAAAGCCAATCATGAGATACCAATATAGTGAGATCGATTCCCATCAAGTGAAACTGATTCCTAATGGTACCTTTAATTAAATATTTTTTTCTATATATATTTTAAGTAAAACATCATAGTTTCATTTTTTTATTTTATCGATATTCTATTTTATGTTTTTATGAAGTATAAACCCTGAATGATAAAATTAATTGATCCAAAACCCTTCATTACCCTCTCTACATTTGAACCCCTGACTTTTTAACTTACTTATTCAAACCAGAACCTTCATAATAGCAAGGAAAATGTGTGAAATAAAAGGATTGAGTGAATCGTCATTGGACAAGAACCGGAAAGGATAATCGAGTAGTTCCATGAGTTTTGTGAATCCAGAGATGGAAAGCTATGTAGTAACTCATGAGAAAGAGGTGTCTATCAAATGGATTCTATAAAGAAAGTCTCTTTTGCTAAAAAATTTGGAATCACAAGGGTGGATTAGATGGTTTGCAGATAATGAGAGATCATACTATCCCAAGATGGTTCACCAATTTTATATATATCTAGATATATTTTTGGAAGGAGCTGAGGAGGCTCTACTGAAATCTGTGGTAAAGGGAAAAGAGATTTAATTTTCTTCAAAGGAGTGGGGTGATATCTTAAATATTTCTCATGAGGGCATATTTGATGACTACCAGGGTAATATTCCATCTAATTTTGATTTATTTTCTTATGAAAATGCTTTGATGGAGTTAACTGCAAGGAAGGAATCAAGGAGGCTAATATGTTTAGAAATATATGGAGTGTCCAAAATTATATTCATTTTTATCCAACACCAAATCTTCTCAAGGAAAGGTTATATTTTCCCTTAATGTATCAGGATTTATTCCTTCTTTATTTGTGGAAAAATATGGTGAATGTAAAATTGTGTCGGTATCTTATGGTACATAATTTGGAATTGATCAAAACCGCTAACAAAGAAACCTGTTTATATTATCACATGATTATTTTTTGTAGTGTTTAAGAGGATGGGATGTGTGGAGGATGAATATGTGTTGATTACTGTATGTAGTGGTTTTTTACTGCACAAAGATATCTACAAAATGATGATAATCTTCTGGAACCCATGGAGGGGAATTTGGGTTGTAGATGAGGAGAAATTGTATGAGGATTCCAATCCCATTTATCATCCTACCAGAACAAGGGCTCAAGCCGATCTAGGACTTAAACCTGGTGGGCAGTTTGTGTAATCAGATCAAAAGTATGTTGAACATGAGCTACAAAGAGAAAAATATTCTTTTATAGATTATTGGATTAACCTGGATATTTCTGAAAGACCTAATGAAATGTTATATGGACCACTAAGTCCACCATTAGAATTAACTTCTAATAAAACTTTGTTAGATGTTGGTGATAATGATGATGAGGAAGTGACTGAATTATTTGGAGTTGAAGTTTATGTGATCAATACTGATGATGATTATGATGATGATGATGATGTAGATAATGGTGAGCATGTCACTGACTCACTGAAATCAATAGAACAAGTTGTTAGTTCTGGTGAGGATTATGTGCATAGAGATAAAGGAGAAAAAAATTGTACAGCTGATAGATAGGATGGTGTTTCTCCTGATGGATAGGATGATGTTGATTCTGATAGACAGGATGGTGTTGATCCTGTTGGAATGGATGATGTCAATCATGATGGACATTATGATTTAGATGTTGGAAATGATGATGGACATGACCACCCTGATGATGCTCAAGGAATCAATTAGGAACATGCTGATATTTTAGCTGGAGGTCATGTGGAAGAAGATGAAGTTCAGATTGTACATGTGCCTCAAAATGAGAAGGTGCCTCAAGGTAGAAGAGTGAGAATAGATACTATGGATCCCAAATATTCAACATGTTCTGATGAGTGGAACTGGTATCCAGGATATTTCTTGTTTGGGATGGTCTATGGTAACTCATATGAGGATATGGTGTCCCCTCCTAATCCATAAGGCTATATAGATCCTACTATTCATTCCTCAACTTCCTTAACTAATTCTAATGATCATGTTGTATAGACAATGCCTAGTGACTATGTCACCAAGTATATTGTTAGAAAATTCATGGATGATGTGTGTGAATCTGTGAGATCATCTATTCCAGACAAAAATTAATCTTCTTCATCTCTGATTATTTCAAAATAAGATGTTGTTCGGATTGCAAGAATAGTAAATCAGGAAATACAGCCCAATATTATCACTACAGCCAGGACCATTGTCCGAAATAATTCAGTGCTGGGATAAGAAGTGATGAAAATGAATCATGAAATTGTATCTCTATCAAATGAGTTTAGAACCACATTTCATGGAGTAACAGAGGTTTTTAGTAACCTTGATACACATGTAGAGAATTCTTATTTGAAAAAGTTGAAGGAGGTTCATAGAAAAATGATTTCTAGAGAATATAATTCTAGTGATACCAAACCTTGAGTAAATATGAGGTCTGTAGGACAGTGATAAGAGAAGAGATCAAGTCCATTCAAAATTAATATGATACATAGACCTTTTTCAAAGTACAAAGAAACAATAACCATTTATATAACATGGTGAGACAATGTTCAAATGAAGCAACTGCTTCTCAAAATGAGATCAGTGACAAGTGGACAAGTATTTTTTCTCTAATAAACACAATGTATTAGTTGAATAAAAACATTAAATACTTGGTTTATAACCTCAATATACCTCCAATGAATAAGGTAGTCAAGAATAAAGTGTACCAGTAGAAAGAGTTTACACACACATAAGAGAAGTTCATGGAAAACTAAGAGGATTTCGGTAGGGACATGCAGTATAGGGTTAAATCAACACTGATTTTATTAATCTGTTTAATCCCTACCTACATGTATAGTCTAAAGCTATAGTGGTCCCCTAAGCTACTTCTATCAGACATGGTTCACTACCTCCTGCTCAGATGTCAGTGTGTTATGCTTTATCTCAAATTCATCCAGTTATCTATGGGCAACCTCCCAGTTGTATTCTGTCAGAGGAGAGACCAATCCTTGCATCTATTATTCCAACAGATGTTTCTTTACAAGGTATAACCATTCTATCATCTCTTCCTACATCCACAACACCACCTCCTAAACCCACTATTGATCCTTCAGAAAAAGGGAAAGATCCTAAAAATACCAAGACATAGTTGTGGATCATTCTTTGATACGGCTTTGTACATTTATTTTGAAGAGTTTCTTTTGATATTTTACTCTTTTGTACATTCATGAATATAAGTTTTCCTTCACTGTGTTTCAAGTTTCATTGTGTTTTTTATTCATCCTTTATGTTTCTTTTCACCTTTTATCTAATCCTAAGAGGTGGATAAATCTATAGATGGAATAAACTCTTGACCAAAGGGGGAGAACTCTGGCATAGGAATGATGGCATGTAATCAATAGAAAATATATATCTATCTCAGCTCTGATATAAATCACTAAGACTGGTCCAATACAATTTACTAAGGGGGGGAATGAAATTCCTCTGATATTAATCTCTTGTATGATCGTTCTATATATGCTCTGATATAATTATTGAGGGGGAACATAAATGTAAAGACCTTATAGTTATGTTGAGAATTCACACGTACTATTGGTAGGCTAAAGCAAGTAATTTTTATTCATTAAAATCTTGTATAACTCATTCATGACATGATTTTTTATTATCAAAAAGGATGATATTGTTGGACCCTTTGTAAGATATTTGTTTTAATAATCACAAATCATGTCAGTTTAAAAATTATGATAATTCAAATATTATGTTTCAAGAATGATAATCAAGTCAATTAATATTTATAAATTAATAGATTAAGTCACATGGTATAATACATTTCAATAAGTCAGTAAAAAATGGATATTTGTTTTTCAATATATTTACAATTCTATATTTACATGCAATTATTAATTTCACCTAATCTAGTATTTTTCTATATAAGATACACACTTTGTAATTTTTTTAAAGACTCTAACACTGATTGGTTCAAAGGAGTCACTGATGGATGACTTGTCGGTGAGGAATCACTGATCGAAGAAGCCACTAATGAAAAGGACTATCTGATAGAACAAACAACATCCTGATGGACAAGTCACTGATGATTGGACACACCAATAGTTAAAGCGACTCACTGATGGATGACTCACTTATGGGCGACCCACCGATAGTTAAAAGGACATACTGATGGATAACTCACCAATGGGTGATGCACCGATAGTTCAAAATGATTTACTGAAGATGACTCCCTGATGAATGGACAGACTAATAGTTCAAATGACTCACTGATGCCCAGAGTCATCAATACCAATGAAAAGGACTCATTGATATGGAGAGTTCCCAATACTAATAGAGTGATGATAATGACTCACCAATACTTATGACTCAATGATAGGCATAAATACTGTTTTTATTTTATTAAATAGACTTTATATCTAATGGTCATATTTAGACAAATTAATGCTTCTAAAATTAATTAATATTGTTTATAGGATATTTATAGGATATTATGAGGTACATGCATGTTGGAATATCATTATTTCTACTGGACCTCGAAGGATAAAAGGATAACAAGATGGATGATTCAAAAATACATAGAATATTAGCAAGAAAAAAACATAAGAGCTCCTGCAACTCTCGAGAAATCTTCCAAAACACAAGAACTCATAAGGAAGAACATATGGGGAGATCAAGAAATCAAGCTAAACATACCTAACTGACCTAAAAATCTTTCAAACAAGAAGCTAAACATCTTATACTCCTGGAAGCCAAAACACAGAGGCTTCGACGGTGTATTTTGGAATCAACTTCCAAAAGAGAACTCGAACTTCAATTCCACCACTTCAATTGAATCTAGAGCAGCACTGCATAACACACATACCTTCTAAACCAAACTCTACATATTTAGCTCTATTGTGTTCATTCATTTACATTTCAATGAATCATGTGTATCTATCAGTTATACACACACTGACTCATGTGCATAACTGGAGGATACTTGTCATACTCAATCTCAAACTCTATTTATTTATTTGTATCCCACGTAGAACTGTGTGTGAGGTCATGTGTGACCTATTTGATCTTTTCCCCATGGAGAACTATGGTAGAGGTCAAGTGTGACCTGGACAGACTAGTGTGCAATTTTGAACCCCAATCTAGGGTGTGGATCAAAATTGTTTATTAATTTAAACATGTTGGGGTAGGTGATCAGAAATTGGAGAGGATTAAGTCTCATCTTGAGGCTGAACCTCTTATTTCAAATTCCTATGTGCCTATTGTAATATTATTTTACTATTTTTTATAAATAAAATATCATTCAAACACATTCAAACTATGATATTATGTTTAGAAATATTTTATAACAATTTTGAACCAGTATGTTAGTTTGAAAAGTTATATTAATCATTATGTTTGTATATGTGAGAACTAATCAATCTCTTGAGAATTTAATTGAACATTATGGAATCTTATAAATTCACTACAGACATACATGTATTGTATTTTTAATTGGGGGAAATTTTCAAAGAACAAATCTTTAAGATAAATGTTTATACGGATTCGATTTACCCCCACCCACCACCCTTGTGTTTCCTACTAAGAAAAAAGTTATATCTTACTAAACTCCAATTAGTTTATGGTCATTCAATTACACCTCCAATGGTCATGTTTTTGAAAGATAATGTGGTGAATTTTTTAACCTAATTAATTTTTGTAGGGTTACCAAAAATTAAATGATGGATTTAAATGGTTTTGAAACAACACTACTCTTGACCCCTAACCCAGAGCTGATTAGCCACACATGATTGGAATGATCAAAAGAGAGGGAATATAAAACATGCTCGACATAATCATGAAATAATTCAGAAATAATAAATCAGAAATTGAGAGTAATCAAGAATCAAGATTAAACAATAAAAATTAATGAAAATCCAATCAAATAAATAACCATAATAAAGATGTAATGAATAAATATCAACTATCAATGAAGATCAGTTATTGAAAGAGAGCATCAAAATAAAAGTGGAATCACAATGAATGAACAAGATATGAA
Organism: Viscum album; assembly: GCA_963277665.1. Taxonomy (NCBI): domain Eukaryota; kingdom Viridiplantae; phylum Streptophyta; class Magnoliopsida; order Santalales; family Viscaceae; genus Viscum; species Viscum album. The sequence continues at coordinate 59,537,443 of OY728165.1, read as the reverse complement.
TAATGATTAGAAAATAAAAAGGACATAATAAAAAAAGAATGAATTAAAGCTATGTTGGATGGAAAAACATGTGAAAATGATAGAATAAGAACAAAATAAATAATAGTTTAGAGGGATCCCCAAGAGTGGTGGAGGTCACTAACATTCATTGGAGCAAAAAATATATGACATGTAAAGCCTTCACGCCATGTAATGTATTTAAGATTATTAGTACCAACATGTTCACCTCCAGAAATCATATTTGACATCATGCATTTTAGATTCATAATTTCCTCTATTAAATCTATCTATATCATCGACTTAGATGGATATTCATCTTTACACATCTTGTAAACTCTATATGCCCTATATTGGGTCCACTTTTATTGGGATTATGATTCTGAAATTTTTAAAATGTGTGTTTTATATACATGTGATGTATTAGTTTCACGTCATGTAAAATATTCATAGTTTAGTTAGTAGATCTACATGAATGTTGTGAATGAGGAATACATGTAGTGTATGTCATATAGGGCATGTAAAGACTATTTTTTAGAATTTTTAGGATTTCTTCATTTGAATCCAAAAATTCCTAATATCTATGCCAATGAACCAAAATTCGGTTCATTATCAAATAAAACATGAATAAACCATAAAAACTATATCCTATAAATATTTATAAATTCATCTTTTCAGGGTCCTAATATGGTAGATATTAAATCTTGCATCGTTATTCTTTTATCACCTTGAGAATTTCATTAATAATGATTCTCTCCGATCTCTCTAGAATTAAGAGTTATGGTATAAGATGCTCACTCTATTTTCGTAAGAGAATTATTGGAGAAGGGATCTCCTTAGGTCCTTGAGGTAATTACTTATATATCTTTTCACCAAACTAAAATAACTGTGAACCGAACCGAAGAAATATTATAATTTGGTTTATACACTACTAGGGTTAGAAAATAATAATTACACAAGTGATCTTATTATTTACTTAATCCCTATGGAACCCCATGCCTAAATTGGTAATAATATTATTATTTCTTGACCTGTTTAAAACTAGCGAGTTTATTAAATATTATTTAATCAAACAATATTTAATATATATCATTTCTCAATGTACCGTTAAACCCAGTCCTCGATTCATCGATAATATTTATTGGGACCTGAATTATAACTATTTATTTAATTAGTAAATACAAATACTTTATTTTTTAATAAATAAATAAATATTACATTCACTGTATAGAATATAAATATTTATAAAATAATCAACATAAAAATATTCTCTTGAATAACTAGTGATGACATATATAAGATCAAGGAAACATGAATAATTATTAAACCATATGAAAAATAATATTTAATTGACATGATAGAAAATAACTATTATTATTATTTAACTAAGGATTGGGATACACATAGTGTGTGACCCTATAGGTTTATTTCTTAATGGAATTAGGTGAAGTGGACCAAATTCCAAGCATAGAATCTAGTAACACACCAAGGCACCCATAGAAGAAAAAAGATAATGTCACAATGACATAAAATGCATATGAATTTTTACTATATAATGTAATGATATCTCTAATAATGAAGGTTTGTTTTCAGTGCCATCAACCTATATGATTGATGATTCATTCTTTTATTTTCCTAAAATTAAATAATCGTACAGAACATTATGAACATGGATTTATTTTGGATGTATCATTTCCATAAAAGGGACTTAGATATCTACTTCAATTAAATAAAAAAAGAAAAATAATTTATCCCATTATTCATTAATGAAATATTACTCATCGAACACACAACATATCCTACTTTTCTATAAATATATGTGATTATGGTTTTCCTCAATACATAAAAGTATGTAAATCATAATATCAAATAATAATAATGTGAATGTCTAAGGATCAATACACATGTCTGAAAATATTAACATCCAATGACACATATATGTGTGGATTTCTTACTAGAGGGACTCATTCTAATTATTTTATACACTAGAAATTATCTAGGGAATGCACCCTGAAAAGGTTCCTTAATGTCCTATGAGTCTCAACCCATGATAGAATGTATAATTATTTTTCATCAAATGATTTAATCTATCTATAATATATATATATATATATATATGAGTGTGTGTTTGTTTCTATGGGTGTGTGTGTGTCTAAGAATACTATCATAATACTTTTGGGTTCTAATTATAGCTTGGAATTACAATGAATTTTAGGGTGAGAACTACTCTTATGAAATTATCACATACAAAGTTACTCATGAGAACAATCATTATGTGATAAGTAGTTTATTAAAATTCAAAAATATCATTATAAATAATCACAAATTATACAGAATTATTTATAGGGAACCAACTCCAAAATTTTATACTTCATGATTAGGGAATGGGAAAGGGAAAATCCTTGATAACCTAGATCTAAGAGATGGAGCATGGTGATCAAAGGCAGTACCCGAATGGACTCCAGAGATATGTCGTGGTGTTTTATTTACTTATTTGTCTTTCAGACTCTCTTGTTTGACATTCCACATCGGGGTCCTCAGTTTATTATCCTGTATGACTTGTGATAATTTCATTCCATTTTCTTGAAATCATTTATTTATTCCATTATGTTATTATATATTATTTTATTTATTGATACTAGGGGTATATTCTCCACAATTACAAGTTTCAAACTCTCGCTTCTAGATGGAAACCTCTTGCATTTGGGGAGGTGAACATTATTTCTTGTAGCAAACCAGTTTAGACCTGATGATTCTATCTAGGGTGTTGTAAACATAACCACTATTGCTTTTTAAATCCATCATCCTCAAGGAAGTCTATATTGAATAAAATTAAAGAAGATGTTATGAAAAAAAGAAAAGGACCACTTTGTTATATCTACTTGATAGAAATTTGACCCAACATAACTTTTATCAAAATTCAACCCTCAAAAACTGAAAATGTCAAGATATTGAAAAAGGGGTTAATGTACACCACCAGAACATCGATGGACCTCACTATAAATTTTATTAATCACATAAATTGTAATGATCTACCATAAAAAGAATGTTTTCTTGATGTCACTTGGAAATAAAAACTATTTTCCCAAAAGGTTTCTAATGGCCTCCCCCTATATCTTCCATGGTACCTTCACTTACCTACATGACTTGGTTTTTTAGTAATTCTATGTTGTCCTCCTATCAAATATTACAACACAGTTTTTACATATAAATACACATTATTTAGTAATTTAATAACTAAATAAAATTTAATTAGTAACCCAAAAATATATGGGTTATTAAAAATAATTTCACTTATACTTTTACAGTTTTCTAATTTTATGCCAACACCTCTTGAAAAATTGAAAAATAATGCAGTATAAAATTAGTTTTCCAATAATAAATTAAAATAAAGTATTTGGTATCTGTTACTTATAGAGGATTCCCTTGTTTTAATGTGTTTGTATATACTAATTATCCCTTCTATTTTCACTGGACTTATTTTATAGAACATGACATGGAATGGAGAAAATATCATAGACCTTTGATCAATTTTCATATAAAAAATATATCAATAATATTAGTTCTATATCACATTGGATTTTTGTTATAAATTTATAATACAAACTAGTTATATTTGAAACTTTTCATACTCTATTTTTAATTTTGATTAGGAGATGGTGGTTGTGATGACAATGGATATCCATTAGGCTCTTTTGATATTTTAAAAATTAACACTTGTAAAGTAAAATAATTTAGATAGTTCATTTAAAATTAATTAAATTCTTTAAAATTTTACTTCAAATACTTCCTCATCATATTGAGAAATGAAAATATCCATTTTTTGAGATATTATGATTACATATATTATTTATGGGTGAGCATCGTCATTTCTATGATTATATCAAATATATTAAGTAGAAATAGACATTTATAACAATCTAGGACTATTTAAAGTAACATTTAATATTAAATTTAACATTAAATGTTATATGATAGATTAATTTTTTATTAAAAAAATTAGTAACTCCAAAAATGAAACAAATGAGAAAAAATAGAGGTCACAAATTATGTTACCATAATGCCTTCCCAAGTGATTTTCTTCATTATTAAAACAACATTGTACCAACTATTCATGTTAATTGACACATTCGTTCTATTAGTAAAGACAATATAGATATTAGATATGGATTTTTTGCTCAAATGTCCATCCACACTTAATCTGCCCAACCATATATTTCATTTATATACTCATTTCTTTGATGACCATAACTAAACTCGTTATGCAAGAATACTTGTACTTTTCCTTTATAAAGATACAAGTATCATCTTTTTAACCTTCAGGTTTCATATTATATTGATCCTAAAGGTGGGTAACTTCAATTAGTGGAGAATAAATTTCCTTTATAAAATGTTACAAAATATAAATTAAAATACATAACACGTATATCATTCATGAAACTTTTATATGTATAATATAAAACACCATAGGATCATCAAACCTTATTAATGAAATATATTTAATTTTTTAAATCATTGAAGGGTTTCCAAACCAATTGATGATTGAAATACCATCTCTATGGTCACCCTTCATAGACATGGAACCATATCCATAGAAGAATCAATAAAAGTGTTATCATTTCATAGTGATAGGGTCACCCATTAGGGAATTAATATCGAATTATTGAGTTTCTTAGTCACTGAAATAATTATGAAATAATTTTTTAATACAAATATAAGGAATATAGTATTTAATGTACATGTGATATAACTATTAAGGGATTGACTGTATACCCTTTTTAAGAAATCACTTTTACAAATCTCAAATCGTCAAATTTGACTGCATTAATATTATCATCAAATTTTCATAAAAATGTCACCGTCTAAAAAATTAGGCAATAAAAATTCCATAATTTTATAATAGGTCAAATATAATCCATGTTTTCATTAATGGGACATATATCATCGAAATCAAATACATTCATTTTTTCCAATATGAGTTGCTGAAATATTTTATATCAAACAATATTTATTAAATTCTATTATATAGAATATATAATTAACTGTTTTAAATATATTGTATGAAAATAATTATTCACTTAATCATTTAGCTAACCATCATAATATTATAGAAATATATTTAATATTTAAATATAAATCATTAAAAACATGTTCATAGAAACAAATTATAAATAATCAATTAATTTTTTATATCAAACTAACTTACCCCTCTGTGATTCAAATTTCTAAGAATTTAATTCCATGTTTCAATGTATAATGTAACCTCCACTCTTATTCAAAACATAAATCTGAAATTTCTCTAATATATGATAGGTATTATACAAATATCTCTACCAAAAATTCCTTCCAAAATTATATGAAAGTCATAAATTTTATATTTAACGATCGTTGTTAGACTCTCAATATGATCAATGTCAGCATATACACATATATTGAAATCTATATCCCCCTTAAACTCATAATATTATTCCAATCACTATATTCATTTATTTCATCCCCCTAAATTTCATTAATTATGTAACAATTTAAATTTTTTCCAACTCATATGTACTAATTCACAGGAAGTAATATAAAATTAAGAAATGAAACATAATTCTAGACGTGTTACTTTTGTAATATATTGAAAACTTAATGAGCTCTTTGTCTTTAATAAACTATTATTTCAATATATTACTAAAATTAAGCCATTTTAAAATTATATTTACCCTATGAGATTATAAAATTCAATATTTTAATGTAATTGATTATATTTATCAGATTCAAAAAAAATAATAGACTATAAAAAATTATTGAAAATAATTATAATATATGATAACAACTAATATATAGTAAAAACTAAAAAACTACTTATATTCCCCAAGATACACAGTAATACATAGTTAAAAACATAAAAAAAATATGTGGAAATATATACAAATAGTCTTCAATTTTGAACTCATATTTAAATATTTCAAATAAATATGTATAAATTATAGAAATTCATATATATATATATATTTACATACACAGATATATATATATATAATAATTATATATATATATATATGAACACAAGCCCAAAATATGTGATAATCACACCCATACACACTTATATATTATGTGATAATTTCAAACACACACACAATGACATGCAAGAATATTGACACACACACACAGATAGAGAGAGAGACATGTGAACATACACAACCCACACACAAAAATACACACAAACAAAATGTATATACACATAATGTGGGGGCATGTAGGATTGCACTATTATCGGACACTATACCAGTGCATTGTTACACTACCACTGATAGTGTGATATGCAGTGTTGGATTTTATTAGTGCTTACTAGAAATAATTGATAAAAATGTTACCTTTATCAGCACTAGCTAAAACTAAAGAAAAAATTCACTCTTATCTGTGCTAAACAATGTTCTAATAAAAGTGTACCCTTTGGTAGTGTAACTCATCAAGTTTTTATAAACCTTTTTTAAAATAAATAAAATTTTCTAATATCTTGAATTGAATACTACACAAATTTAATATTTTTTTATACACTAAAAAAATCTAATCTTGTACTACTTAAAACACAGACTTGTCCTGAATTACACGCAACACTGAGTTTCTAAAGACCAATATTTTATTGTTATAATAATTTTAATGAGATTGTTATAACCTAGCCATTTAACATTGGAATATGAATATTAATGACTTTGTTTTAAATATTATTTATAATGGTTTTATATAAATTAATCATTATTATAATAAAACATGTGGATTTCAGTAAAGTCTTTATCTGTTTGAAAATACTATTTTCTCAAATGAACTGATTTGTATGTCCAATTGTGGATAGATAAGAAGGTGGAGAGGCTGGTACAAGGTGAAGTGAGATACCCGACTCTGGCCGAGTGGAACTGTACATCATATTTGAGATCCTTTATGGATTTGGTCACCAAAAGTATGACTAAGAACACTGGTACTTTCTTAAATGATGTCGTGGATCCATATCTTTGCACTAACTGTAATATTTTTTGTCACCATGGAGAACCAGTGATTTTAATCTCAAAAAATTAGGTAACCCTTCTGGCATCAGATCTACTCTTTGTTCTTATTGGGAATTTTTTTAATCACATAATATAATTGAAATTATTAATAACCTATCTTGAAGCACTCATCTTTTTAGGTTTTCATGTCGGCCTACTGAACTCCTGAAATATTCTTTCTTTACTTTCTTACAAGGATAACTATTATCAACTTTGGGAGAAATGATAATAGTTTTTGGTGGTTTTTTCTATGAAATTTTTAAAAGGGAACCCCGATTTCAACCCCTACTCTGTGTCTCCCACTATTCGGATTTTTATTTGTTACCTTAGGCTACCGCTAAATTTGATTAAAAATGACTCTTTTTCCGATCTCCATGCTCATGTTAATCCATTAAATCCATAATCGGTGATGATAAATCTCTCAAGACCATATATTACTAGAATTTCTGTTGAAATTGAAGTATCTTAGGATCTACCTTCTCTAATATAGATTTAGTGTAGTGATTATGGATTTTTTCATGTTGTTTTTTGTTAATGGATTCCAGATTATTTTCATTTTTTCCTTGAGCTTGGACATGCTGCAAAAGAATGCGACTATAATAATGCACATCCTATGGAAAAAAAATTCAAAAGGGTTGAAAAATGAAATGAAGAATAATAGACTAGATTATGTTAGTCACAAGGTTAATGTTAGGACCCTTGAGATATATATTGTAGGGTAGAAGAATGACGTAAAGGAATAGGAAAAATGAATTGAATAACATGATACACGGGGTAAGGACCATGGTGACCTCTCTGATTCTAGTGATTCTTTAAAATAGGATGATCATCACACTAATCAAATTGAGGAATCATTTTTCACATCTCATGCTAGGAAGGGGAAAACCTGGTGGTGGATGCTGATGGATACATTTCCCCAAGTCCCAAAAAAGCAAGAAAGCATAGGGTTTACTCTAATATTGAATGAAAAATAGTTACAAAATCACTCAAATCCTCTTCGAAGGAAAACATTGAGCTTCCAAAACAACTGACTATTGTTGAACCTGTTGAAACCTCTGGTTTAGAAGAAGAGGAATATGATGAAAATAATGATCTTATGTACAGATATTACTATATTATTATAAATGATGTGATTAATATAATTAGTGCATGGATGGATGAAAATGTTCAAATTACATTTCATAAAAAAAATGGTGATATTTCATTTGAGAGGTATATTCAAATCAGAAAATGTATGTTTATAAGAACTTTTTTTGAATACCAGTTGAATCCTTATTTTAAGTTTAGATACATACCATGGGAATGATTAACTAATTAATATCTTTTATTTTGGGATATTTTTATTTTAGATTTTTTTCTCTTGTTGTTTAGATTTTTTGGACCCTTTGGATTTGATCTATTTTTGGTCGGATCTGATGAATGACTACTAGAGTCTTGGGGTGAGTTGATGCATTGGTTTTCTTAAACAATTTAATCCAGAATTCTCGAAGCAGCATTGATTATGGGTTCAAAATTTTCCTGTTTATATTTTATGTGACTAATTTATCTTGGTCTGGCCCTCCCAACTTAAATTTGTTGGGATTATATTTCTTAAAATGTCAATTATTTTCAAATATCCCTCTTCAAAATTTATGGAAAGCACCTGGAATCTGTTTAATGATATCAAATCAACTAATAGTGCAACACAATATTCTATGAAAATTTTCATCAATTAATTTTAGAATAAGGTTTGAGTCTTGTTTTTCACGTTCATTGACCAGTGATAGAAATTCATCCATACCGCCTTGAGAATAATTTATGTGAATTTATAACTTACCATAAAAAGGATTAATTTGAGAATAAATCTCTTGGTTATGTTGGTTACATTTATTATTCATGGGATGACTCTACTCTTCCCCATAATTTGATAGTTCTAATTAATGGTAATAGCTGGGGAAGTTGATTTCCAACATTACACCTGAATTGGAATTATATTTTCCTTAAAAAATAGCATTTCATGGTTCCCCAAATCTATCTGATTATGTTTGAAGTAGTTGTACAAATACATTAATGAGGCACTATTAAACCTGGATAAATCATTATCCTTTACAAAAATAGGCTTGGAAATATAATATACCTGTGGATTTATATGAACTATGAAATTTGGGTTGACACTAGATTCATCCTAAAACTTGAGATCTCTCTTATTTTTTAATAAAATATAATCTTTTATTCCCCTAAATCTTGGCTAGTGTAAATACTTTACACCTCATGCTTTTATTGTTACTTTTTCTTATAATAAATTTATTTGGGTTTTTAATTGGGTGACCAATTCATGTCACCGCTTTTATAAAACTATGTCCTACTATAAAGAATAATAAAATTAATTATATACATTTTTAGAAATTTAATTTTATTGAATAAAAATCATTTTTCAAAATAGAATTTCAAAAAAATATTAGGGTGAATTTTTTGTATTTTTTTGAAAACATCATTTTCGTATGAATATTGAAAATACTTGATTTTAATTCCAAAATAATTTTTCATATAAAGAATTTATACAGTGAAATTATACGTGGAATTAGTTTTAAAATTAAACTTAGATCAATTTTACAACACTTTATAAAATTTTAGTAATTGGAACCAATTTCTCATTAAAATTGGATATAAGAAAACATTTTATAATTTTGGATCTTTTTGATTAAAAAAAGTTGTTGTGAGGACATACCCGTGGGATTAATTTTAAATTAATTTATTACACTTATGTAATTAGAATTTGGAAAAATGGATTCCATATTTGGAATTAGGATAATATATAATATCTAATAAGTCTAATATAGTTTTTGATCAAAAATATTAGTGAAAGTATTTAAAAATAATTATAGTGATTAAGTTAAAAACCGGATTACTTAATGGTTAAACATTAGTCTTAAGATGTCAAATGAACTAGAAACATATCCAAAAGAATTTTTCAAGAAATAATTGTAAAAATTACCCAATTTTATATAATTTTAAATATTATTTGAGGCACATTATGTAATGGAGACTTCTGTAGGGTGTTTACCTTTTTCTTTGTGCAAGAATGTCACTCCTCATCTATAAAAGGGCACTCCCCCCCCCCTCAGTTATTCACACCTCTTAGTAAAATTTTGATCTGAATAAACCTACCAAAATATTTTCTTAACATCCCTAAATTAAACCTATATTCCTCTCTTTTTGTATAAATTCAACCAAGGAATCCCTTTGGTGTAAACCAAGATGCTTTACCCAGAGAAGAGGTAACATCCTTCCTCAATCTACTTTATTTTATTTTCATTATCCATCCCATAAAATCTTGTTATTCCTTGATTATATAATAACATAAGTATACTAAATTTAATAGTATTCTTTTATTCAATCGGTTCACCCTCTACATACACACACATCCATCTAATTTTAATGAACTTATCATTCGTGTGTGCAGCGGACTACCACTACATCAAATGATGTTGTTTATTTTTCCTTTACCGCCTATCATGGGTGAAAATTATGATGGAAAGATTGTTTTTATATGATATATATGAAATTTATTTTGTATTTATTCTTATTCAATTAATATATAAAACATACATTCATGATTTCTATTTTGTAAATAGGATATATTCATTTGTTGACATTTGGACTACCGGCTCCTCAAAGCGATGTGATTCATTCACACTTTACATGGAATATATTAAGTATGGTTTTATTGAAATTATATGATATATATGACCTAATAAATTTATTTTAATGATAATATATATAAAAATATATTTCATTTTCTCTCTTACATTCAGTATAAAAATAAAAATAAATAGTGTCCATGCCTATGTACGGCCTACCGTCTCGATGAATGTTGAATTCCATTTCATATTTACGTATTTTATAAAGTATCATAAAGATATATATATATATATATAATATATATGATATTTAGGATATGTTTTACATTATGGAATTAAGTAAATAATTATCTATGTAATATGATCAATAATAAAAATTTAAAATATGTATGAAAAACAAAGCGAATATTACCTAAAGCGTAGCATTAACCTAGAATTATTAAAAATGGGGTAATATAAAGTAATTATAAAATCAGATATGGAATTAGAAAAAATAATGTGGTTATGTAATATATTTATAAAAACACTTATTTTTAATATAGAATGTTTGTATTAGTATGATGAGAGTCAAGATATAATTTTTGGGTTTTCTCATCTCAATTTTATTTCTATGAGAATTAAGTTTTATTCAATGAAAATTTTTATTTTGTGGTGTATATACTTCACAAGAATGTATTATGTGATTATTATACCTAAATTAATTGGTATTTACATATACCTTTTATGATCATTATTTCATGGGGTTTAGGGTTCAAACAATACCAAATTGGTAAACTAATGTAGTCTCAATTTTCATTCTCTGAGACGCCAACCATGTTATGCACCTATATTTTTCTATGAGGTGTATATACTCTCTCTGACATTTTATATCATGAAAATACTACTATTAATGATATTTTATGTTCCACATAATTTTATTAATTCCATTATATTATGATTTAATGTTACCCAAGTGGTAACACTTTATTGCAACAATCTCATCATTTAGCAAGATAGTTAGTGATTATGCATCCATTAATGAAATATTCTTGTCCATATATCAAGAAAACTCATGAATTATATTATCCTATCTTAATTCATGTTTTATTTATGTATTAGTACCATTTTTGCACTCATAGGTACTTACGATAATTAAGAAAGAGTTTTTAATAAAATTTGGTATCATTTCTATTTTAGGTTAGAAATATGTTCATTTAAAAAACCAAGTTTTAAAAATTGTTTTCTTTTTAAAAAAAATATATTTAAATTTTATTTAAATAAAATTATAAAGGAAGATGGATTTTGAAAAATAATTGTTTTAAAATATTAAATTACAATTTTAAAATCTATTTTCCATGAAAAATGTTTAAAAAAATGTATTATGTTTGAAATGAATTTTTCATAGAATAAATTATATTTTCCTAAATAAATGTATTTAAAAGATATTTAAAATTTATTTTACATATAAGATAACAACCATTTGTGTTACTAATTCATTTATTGGGAAATTATCTCATGGTTCCATTCATATTATTTTTCTGAAAAGTTTATGTTTTGATGGAATGATGTTTATGAAACCTGTTTTATCATTAATTGGTTATATGTTTATGAAACTTTTATCCATTTAATGGGTTATATTTTTATGAAACCCTCTTATTTTCACTGATTATTCATTGATAAAATTACTATAAAACTAGTCCATTTTCCACAACTTATGATAAGATGAAAAGTTTATGATACCCATTTTGATTGATGGGTTAGGATGTGATTTTTTATGATCTAATGAAACTCGTATGTATGATTTCATTATGATATTTTTGGGACCTATATCTCCATAAAATAAACTAGGTTATGATTTATATCATTGAGATAAGAATTTCTAGAATTGGGATTGAACTTAGTTTTGTAAAGGACTTTATCCACTATGATAGTCATAGGAGTAAACCTTGACTACTAAGATAGTCATTGGAGTAAACCATGACTACGAAGAAGGTATAGATGGTGAACCAATACTACAAATATGGAATTTTAAATTATTTTTTGACTAATATGGAAATATTTTTATATGTTTATGTGACTACAAAAAATTCCATATCTTATTCCTATGATATGATTTCTTGGATTATGATTTTTATTCCCTTCTGATTCATGTCTTATGAAATGCCAGTATTTATTCAATGATTCATGTATATGTTATTGTATATGTTGGTCATAATCTTCTAATAGTTATGATCATGTTCTCATACCCTTATACTCATGTTTACTCTTACATATCTCCTTTTATTAACCTTACTAAGCATATGATCTCTCCCATTTCTATGTTTCATTTATTTAGGTTATGATGATATGTATTGTGTTTGATGTGTTTAATAAGGGTGATCTTAATGAATAATCTAGTAGAAGATAATGAATCGATCTTATGAACTAGTTTTCATGTTTCTTTATTTCCAAAGTCACAAGACTAATATTGTATTTGGTCATTTGCTTGTGTAATGTATTAAGTATTCCACAATAGAACATGTAATGTTAATATATGTCAAGCGTGCATCAATATAGTTGGTATCAAAGAAAGATTTTAATTATCCTTTGGAAACTAGGAGGTGAAAATCATAGTGAGTACCCCAAGGACATGTCTGAGGATAAGTTTAATGATGAAGAAAGTATAATAAAATGTCCTATAATTTTCATAATGGATAGATTAAGTGGTTTCCTATAAATAAATCCTTTTCTAAATACTACAAGGGGATGTGGATCTGACACAAATTTTCTTAGGGTAATAACACTAAAAACACTATATTGAGTTATCCTCAATCAGAAACTATTACATGGAAATGGACCTTGTTGAACACCTAGTTCGAAACTCCCTTGTGATATGCTTTGGAAATAAAAAAATCTTCATGAACCATAATAATGGATTTAAATGTAAGTTGGATATAAATAAACCTAGATATACCTAATGTTTTATATATAAAATAAGGTTTCATAATTTAGACATCTTATAAGTTGTTTTTCATTACTATGTGGTTTCTCACTGTGATAATTGTTTCTTACTATATTCTTTTGTGTTTTATTCAATGGTTATAACCCATAGGAACCACATAAATTCTGATTATGCTCATATAACTTTCTCAAGTTATGAATCATGATGGACTTATAAATGAGAAAAGGAGGGAAAAATGTTCTATTGCATCCCTCGTGATTCAACATCCACCTTCTTCCAATGTATATTTTAATACACTTATTGTTGAATAATGGATCCGAACCATTGAAATATATATTCTATGTTTTTCAATTTTCAGAACATGATAAATTCATTCTTGAATTTTATCATCTAGAAGGTGAAGTGGACCAGTGGTGAATTCTACTCAAGAATATGTGGCAGCTAGATGTAATTGAATCCAAGGATTGGGTTGATATCAAGAACTTATTTTTAAATATTTAATTTCATAATATTATTCATACAAATATGGTGAATGATTTGTGTGAGTTAAATAAAAGTTATAATTAATCTATTGGTATTACGAGGCAAATTTTACAAGACTATCAACATACACTACTGTTATTATCATCCAACCATAATGTAAAGTTGATAGGTTCTTCAATGTCTTAAATCCAAGTCTTGGAAGGAATTATCTATAATATACCTTATTAGATATGAAGATATTTTTCATTGTGCAATCAATGCTGATATAGAGGTTGGAGTTACATATCAATCATCATTTTGACAAAAAAAATAATATATATTTTAAATGAAAATATAAAAACCATGAAGAGAAGAACATAAGAGATCATTTATGCTCTATGTGTGTAAATAGGTATGGGAAAATTATCTTCAAGGGTATAATAAGTGATTTAAGTGTGGAAGAGAAGGAAATCATGAATTTTATTTTTAAATTGATGGGAAGAAGTCATTAAAAATGTGAATGGATAGAAAACTGCATAGAATTCATCACCCTTGCTTCAGTGATACATGTGAAAGGAGATTGGGAATTATTCTAACCCATTCCCAAACTTGAGATCTAGAGATTATGATGAACATCAGCAGCCTCTGAAGTCAAGGTAAAAAGCTAAATCTCATGAAATCATCATTTCTAATGAGGGGTGAAATAATTACATGGTGAAAGGTACACATATTATCCACTCTATAACTTGTAATGTATTTTTTAAGTATGCATCTACCCACTCTTTAAATATAAATAATTTTATAAGATTAATTAAATTCCACCCAAATGCTTAGAAGTGTAATTAGCAGCCAAAACCCCTATTGGTACGATGATTGCATCTCAAGTCTATAATTCCTCTCTGATTGTCATTTGTGGGAATGTGTATCCGGAAAATATTTTCATTCTTCCTTTGAAAGAATTTGATGTTATCTTAGGAATGGATTATATTTTTCTTTATAAATAACACATCAATTTTCAATTAAATGAAGTTACTCTTGATATTATAAACTATGTTATGGTCATCTTTCATTTTGAAAATAAGTATGAAATTAATATGGAGATTACATCTAGTGTATGGGTCATAATTCCCATTCGTAAGGGTTGTTTATCTCAAATGGTTAGGGATTAAATTAATATCGATGATGTGCCTATCTTTTTGGAGTTTTTGGATGTCTTTAAAAAATAGTTTCTTATCCTTCCACTAAAATGTGAAGTTGATTTCTGGATAGAACTCATACCCAGTTCCTTGAAAATTTTAAAAACACCCTACAAAATTTCACCAATTGAGTTGCAAGAATTGAAAAAGAAGCTCCAAGAAAACCTCGATAAGGAATTTATTCGGTGAAGTTTGTCACCTTAGGTTCACCTATTCATTTGGTTTAAAATAAATATGTATCAATGCAACTGTACATTGATTATTAGGAGTTGGACAAGATCATGATTAAGAACAAGTATTATATTCCCTATATTGATGACTTGTTTGATCAAGGGTGTAGTGATCAATACTTTTCCTATATTTTCCATTGTTCTAGATATCATTAATTAAGGGGGATAAGGAGATTATACCCAAGACAACATTCCATACAAGGTATGTAAACTATTAATATGTACTGATTCTTTTTTGTCTTAATAATACCCATGTTATCTTCATGGATTTTAGGAATAGATTATCTAGAGATTAACTCAATCATTTTGTGGTAGTATTTATAGATGATATTATTATATATTCAAATAGAAATAAATAAAATTAAGGACTCTTTAGAATTGAACTAAAGACATGTCACGACCCGTCCTCGGGGCTCGTGCCGTCACTACCCCAAGACCGTCTTCCATAGGCCAGGGGCTGGTGACTAGCACCAAAGGCGTAAATCCCAATAACTGAGAAGGAATTGCCTTTATAAAAGTAAAATAAACACCACAGAGTACAAGAAGAAGTAAAACACTAAGTACAAAAGAAAGTGTTCAAATGTAAATGGGCCAGAATATAAACCCAACTGAAAGTGCAACAACAACTGAACGAAAGTACAACAGAAAAGACAAAAGCTGGAAGAAAGGAAGCAGCTTCTGGGTCTTCCTCCTCGGATCCTACCTGAAGGGTAGGTACAGATAGCGCAGCTCTTGGGTCGTCTTCCTTGGATCATACCTGAATGGTAGGTATAGATAGCGCAGCTCCTGGATCGTCCACCACGGATCCTACCTGAAGGGTAGGTACAAATAGCCTCCACAACGCTCTTTCCCGTCAAACTCATCCGAGTATAATCTTGCCATGAATTCCACCTCCTGATACTGACTCGACGCGAGGTCCACCTCCGGGTACCGTCCAGTCCTCAAACACTCAGCCTCCGTCAGCACTGCCCGTCGTCTACAACCCACACAACGAGGTGCGGGCATAGCCCGTGTAGGGGTGAGTATAACGATACTCAGTAGGCACCCTGATACCCTCAAGGTCTCACTAAATACAACAAATATAACCACAAATATGATCTCAACAGATAAACTCTACTTAGGTACATGCCTATACATATACCTAGGTTATCAAGTAACCCATCTCAATCATGAGGAAACACAAAGATCATCGACTCAGCTCAAACCAGGATTTTCATTATCAAAACCGTAACTGCTGATGAGCCTGTCTCTAGAGTGTATAGTGATCATGTCACAACTCCAAGGTACTGCTCACTAACCTAAGACTGCTGAGGTACTCCTCCTGTTGAGTATTGTGGGTCTGCCACCTCACACCGTAGTGCTCCACCACTATGGGTCTGCCACCTCACACACTAGTTCTCCCCCTCATAGCCTACAGAGGTACTCCTCTGGTCGAGTACTGTGGGTCTGCCACCTCACAAAGTAGTGCTCCTCCACCATGGGTCTGCCACCTCACAAAGTACTGCTCCCCACTGGGCTATTCTTGTCACTCTGAATCGAATCGGACAAGCAGTCATCGTTCACAGCCAGCTACACGGTCTCTGTACCCTGTATGCTCGTCTCCGGGAGGGTCCGCTCCACGAGCTACAGGTTGATACTCCAAGTATCAAAAGTCCCATGAAGATGTATCTCAAAGGCCCGCCTCGTCATAGGGGTATCAACACAACAGACAGTGCGTCAATCGGACGTCCGGTCTGTGAGTTATTAGCTTCTTCGCCCCAAGGGCCCGGTTGGTTTTGTG
This sequence comes from Viscum album, assembly GCA_963277665.1. Taxonomy (NCBI): domain Eukaryota; kingdom Viridiplantae; phylum Streptophyta; class Magnoliopsida; order Santalales; family Viscaceae; genus Viscum; species Viscum album. The sequence goes on along the minus strand of OY728165.1, from coordinate 59,520,210 downwards.
TGCGAACCAACCCAGCCGTATCTCTACTATACCCCAAACTCTCATAGGGTATACTCATAGGGACCATTTCTAAACGTGGTCACCAACGCCGCTGACGGTTCGTCAAACGGACGTCCGGTCTGAAAGATATCAGCTTTTCCATTCCAGGGGCCCGGTTGGATTTCGGGTACAATCCAACCCGTCCATACTCCAACTATGTCCAAACCTCAGGCTAAGTATCCAAAATGTTCCGTCTCCTCAAGAGGAATCCAACAAAGTTGATGGCACATCAATCGGACGTCCGGAGCTCAAGATATAAGTGTTTCCGATCCGAGGGCCCGGTTGGTTTCATGTACGAACCAACCCGGCAGAACCCAAAGTTCTCTGAAACATTGAGTGCGATATACCTAAATGACCGTCTCGATCCAAGGATCGCATCGCAACTGACGGTGCGTCGATCGGAGGCTCGTAGCTCATGTTATAGAAAACTGACCGGAAGAGGTTCGGTACTAAGGTGTTCGAGCCTGGTCCGACCCGGCCCGATACCCCCAAGGTCGGCCTGAACCGGGTTGACCCAAACCAGGTCCAGGTCCGGTCTGCTAGGGCGCAGACCGGCCCAACTGGTGCGGCCCGGCCTGGCGGTCCGGTCTGGAGGACCGGCCTGGGCAGCCGCACGGCGCGCGGCGTGCTGGCCCGGGGCTCGGCCGAATGGTCGAGCCGTTTCGGAAGCGGGGGGCGCTGCCCCCGCGTGTAGCAACCGAGACCCCTTAATGGGGCCTGTCACGTCCAGCGCGGCCGAGGGTTTCGAACCCCCGGTTCTTCCACGGTCCGGCCGACCCGCTCTGGCCGGCCGGCTTCTGCCGCCACAGGACCGGCTAGCCCGGTCCCGTTGCTCCGACATCGGTGGCCCAGTACCGGCCGCCGGTTCCACTGCTCCGCTGCGGCCTGGAACCAGCCGCGCCCTTGGTTCGTCCGGCATGGCACGACGACGCTGCGCCCTTTCGTCGTGGCCCCGCTCCGGTCGTGGGGCTTTAGTAGTTCTCCGGTGCGGCGCGACGGTGCCACATCATTGGTTCGTTTTCAATGGCGCGGTGCAACGGCGCCGCGTCTTCGGTTCGTCTTCAATGGCGCGGCGTGACGGCGCCACGCTTCTCCCCCTTTCCTTATCAAAATTCTGCACGGTGCTTCGGCACCGTGTTGCCTTGCTCACCGAAACAATATCAACAACCAGAAAGGGGAGGAGTGTCGGCCATGTTCGTGCGGTCCGACCTCCTCCCATTATCACGATAACAGGAGGTTTAAAGAAAAGGAGAAAGTGACAGAAGATTTCATGAACTAACAAATAAAATAAAACCCTACCTCAACGTTTTCGACGAATGAGCGTTCATCGCGGAATTAACCATTGAGGAAGGAGGGGATCACCGCGAAAGAAGAGGATCGTCGTGGAAGAAAAGGTTCGCCATGGAAGAAAAGGTTCGTCGCGGAAGGAACGTCATTGGCATTAGGTGATATCCAAGGAATGCATCTCTCGCCATCGTCCGCCGTTGGAGGTTGGCGTTCTTCGTTGGAGGTGGTGCGTTCGTCGCATTCTTCATCGAAAAACGAAGAATCTTCTCTTTTTCTCCCAAAAGCTTAACACAATACAAACCCAACCATAATAAAATAATTCCATCCCTTATTTTATTATCAATATAAGAATTTGAAATTCAAAATATAAGAAACGAACAATTAATTCAATGAATTAATTGTAACGATTTAACCGCCCAATTTAATGAGGCGTTTCTTAACCAAAATAAACGTAAGGTTTGACTTTCATTTAAAAGGGGGGTTGTGGGGTCCTTACATAGAAGGAAAGAAACGGCGGGGCTCCTGCGGCCCCCTCCTCACAAATATCCTACCACGTGAGTAGGATATGGTGGGTCCCACCTTATCCTCTTAACTTAGGTTAAGCCGCTTTAAATGAAATAAAATAAAGTGTCGCACCACTTTTATTTTATTTCTTAACTTAACCCCAAAAATTAAAAACCACACCCAAGTAAACACAACTCTGGAAAAGGTGTTTCTAAGCAAATACCGGCACTGCGATTCCATCGGTGCCATCAGAATTCGATTTCGAGCACCGGTTTAAAAGTTATAAAAACCCGCTCGTTTGTTCACTGAACGTACCTGAGCTAAACTTTGAAACTTGATTCCGGGCACACCGAGCCTCGGAATCATGCGCCGTTAGATACTGCATTCTTGTAAAATCCCAATGAATATTTAGAAAAAAAATCCTTGAATTTTATGGGTCTTTACATCACTCTCACCCCAGGGAATTACGTCCCAGTAAAGTTACATCAAAAACTAGGGAAACAAAAGTGGATACTGAGCATGCATCTGAGCCTCCCGCTCTCAAGTTCTTACCTGGAGATTCCCGTACTTCCAAAGAAAGTGCACCCAAGGAATTGATCATCCTCATAGGATCCGCTCCTGTCGATCCTCGGTCCCCACTGAAACCTCTGAGAAAGTCACCCCACCGCCCAAGTCCAGCTTCCCATGGTCGATGATATGCGAAGGGTCAAGAACGTATCTCCTCAGTTGAGATACCTGAAAGTCGTCGTGCACCCGGTACAACTGAGGTGGATGGTTCAAGTGGTAAACCACCTCGCCTACCCTGCTGAGGACCTAGAAAGGTCTGTTGAACATTGGAGATAGCTTGACGCCTCAGCCACATCTCTGTAATTTCACGTCGAGGTGAGACCCGTAAGAAAATGTGGTCGCCATCCTCGAACTCTAGTGGTCTCTGCCTCCTGTCAGCATAAGGCTTCTGTCGGCTCTGAGCTGTCCTCATATGTTCTTGGATAACCTGGACCTTCTCTAGTCCCATAAGAGCTTCTATGATTTCTTTTTTTCCGATAAGAGAAATCTGGTCTCATCCCCGGGATGAACCACGTTCTTTTCCTAACACAATCAATCCGGACATGAATGATGTATTCATGCCATGGACAACATCGTAAGGACTCGATGTTACTACCAAGAGATCCAACCATCACTCTCGCCTCTAAGGGTCGAGTCACACTATCAGCATTAGCGTGAGGTCACTGGGTCTCTTCCAGTAAGAATCTCGAAAGTGAGTGTCAAGTCAATAGTTTAAACCGGAACCTCTTAGTACTCAAAAATGAAGGAAGAAAATGTCACAAAGTTAAGGGTCTTTATATTATTATAGCTCATGGTACAAAGACACAAATTTAAAAACAACAACAACAACATGGAACTAGATTTGAAAATAATAAAAGGAAACCACTATTTCCACTTCTGTCCACTCGCTTCCGGAGCACCGTAGTCGTAATCTTCTGCTGCCTGAAGCTGAGCTCTCCCATGTCCACCTATTCCCTGCAGTGGTGGTGGTGGCAACACCTCGAAGCGTCGTCCACCTCCAGCTGCACCGCCAGCTCTTAGCGGTCTTCCTTGATCGAACCTCTGCCTTTGCCTGGGAGGTTCTTCATTTAACTACTGGTCATCTGCATGGCGGGTCGGACAGTCACGTGTCATGTGACCAATCCCGCTGTAGGAGTAACACTCCATGGCAGGTCTGGCTCTGTCATTCCCATTGGTGCCTCGCACTACCGACTCTGAGTCATGCGGTCGACCACCTGTAGGTCTGGTCCTCTTGTACCTCTGTGTCATCTGTCTACTGCCTGCTAGAGAAGACTCTGCCGCATGCCGGCTATTGGTGGGTCCTGCTAGTGGAGACTGCTCAACAAGGAAACTCTCCACTACGAGGGCTCTCTCCAACACCTATGTCTGCGTCGGAATGCTGTGAGAAACAACAGAAGCTCTAATCTATCGACTGAGCCCCTGCTCAAAGGTTCGGGCCCTGAAGAACGGGTCTCGTACAATATCTGTGGAGTAGCGCGACAGGTCTATGAACCTCGCTAAATACTGTGCCACTGTCATGCTGCCCTGCCGCAGCTGAAGTAGATCCTGTATATGCATCGCTCGAAGGGTGGCTGGTACGAAATCTACCCAGAACTGGCTCTCGAAGTCCGACCAAAGAAGTGTCGCCTCGTCATGCATCTGGAGCAACAGGCTCCACCATTTTCTTGCTGCTGCCTGATGAAGGCTGGAAGAATGGACCACCGTGAAGTCTACTGGCGTCCCCACTAGCCTAAAGACTCTCACCACAGCCTCCAGCCTATCCTCAGCCGCCTGCGGGTCTGTCTCTCCCCTGAACCTGGGTGGCCTCTGGCACTGGAACTCGTGCAGTGCGCTCAAGCAACGTGCACCCTCTACTGCTGGGGCTGGTGGCATCGGTGGACCAACGGGTAGTAGTACCATTGGTGCATCCGCTGGTGCCTCAACTGGGATAGGGCCCTATACTGAGGCCACGTCGCTCGGCGGGCTGTCAGTACGAACAACACTTAGGGCTCTAGCTGTTCGTCCGCGGGGAGGCATCCTGAAAGAAACAAACATGACACTGTCAAACGATTTATACCTGGGGAGCTGACCTGGTATGATCTGACTTTAAAAAAACTTCTGGAAACACACACGCAATCAGTGTTTTCATGCACAAAGTCTGAAATCAATTGTCAGGGTCCTGGTGTATGGATACGTCGGTCGCCCTCACCAACACTGGACTCCCTGAACTATAAACCACACTCGATACTCTTAACACTGTCGCTTCACAGAAAGAAAATATCAGAGTTATTAGTTTTGCGGTAGAACCGACTCCTCTTATACCAATTTGTCACGACCTGTCCTCGGGGCCCGTGTCGTGACTACCCCAAGCCCGCCTTCCATAGGCCAGGGGCTAGCGACAAGCACCAAAGGCGTAAATCCTGATAACTGGGAAGGCATTTCCTTTATAAAAGAAAACTAAACACCACAGAGTACAAGCAGAAGTAAAAAACTAAGTACAAAAGAAATTTCTAAAAAGTAAATGGTCCAAAATACAAACCCAATTGGAAGTACAACTACAACTGGACGAAAGTACAATAGAAAATACAAAAGATGGAAGAAAGGAAGTAGCTCATGGGTCATCCTCCTCAGATCCTACCTGAAGATAGGTACAGATAGCGTAGCTCCTGGGTCGTCCTCCTCAGATCCTACCTGAAGGGTAGGTACAGATAACGCAGCCCAAGTCCAGCTTCCCATGGTCGATGATATGGGAAGGGTCGAGCATGTATCTCCTCAGTTGAGATACATGGAAGTCGTCGTGCACCCGGTACAACTAAGGTTGATGGGACAAGTGGTAAACCACCTCACCTACCCTACTGAGGACCTAGAATTGTCCGTTGAACCTCGGAGATAACTTGACACCTCGGCCACATCTTCGTAATTCCATATCGAGGTGAGACCCGTAAGAAAATGTGGTCACCATCCTCGAACTCTAGTGGTCTCTGCCTCCTATCAGCATAAGGCTTCTGTCGGCTCTAAGTTGTCCTCATCTGCTCTTGGATGACCTGGACCTTCTCTAGTCCCATAAGAGATGCTATGATTTCTTCTTTGCCGATAAGAGAAATACAGTCTCATCCCCTAGATGAAACACGTTCTTTGCATAATACAGTCAATCCGAACATGAATGATGTATTCATGCCATGGAAGAAGTCGTAAGGCCTCGACGTTACTACCAAAAGATCCAACCGTCACTCTCACCTCTAACAGTCGAGTCACTCTGTCGGCATTAGCGTGAGGTCACTGGGTCTCATCCAGTAAGAATCTCGAAAGTGAGGGTCAAGTAAACAGTTTAAACCGGAACCTCTTAGTACTCAAAAAGGAAGGAAGAAAATTTCACAAAGGTAAGTGTCTTTATATTATTGCAGCTCATGGTACAAAGACACAAATGTAACAACAACAACAACAACATGGAACTAGATATAGAAAGAATAAAAGGAAATCACTAGTTCTGCTCCTATCCACTCACTTCCGGAGCTTCGTAGTCGTAAGATTCTACTGCCTGAAGCTGAGCTCTCCCATTTCCACCTGTTCCCTACGGTCGGGGTGGACCTCCTGGTGGTGGTGGTGGAAACACCTCAAAGCGTCGTCCACCTCCAGCTGCACGACCAGCTCCTAGCGGTCTTCCTTGATCGAACCTCTGCCTCTGCTTGGGAGGTTCTTCATTTAACTGATGGTCATATGCATGGCGGGTTGGACAGTCACGTGTCATGTGACTAATCCCACCGCAGGAGTAACACTGCATGACAGGTCTGGATCTGTCATTCCCCTTGGTGCCTCGCACTACCGACCCTAAGTCATGCGGTCGACCACCTGTAGGTCTAGTCCTCTTAGACCTCTGTGTCATCTGTCTACTGCCTGCTATAGAAGACACTACCACATGCCAACTAGTGGTGGTTCCTGCTACTGGAAACTGCTCAGCAAGGAAACTCTCCACTAAGAGGGCTCTCTCCAACACCCATGTCTGCGTCGGAATGCTGTGAGAAACAACAGAAGCTCTAATATCTCGCCTGAGCCCCTACTCGAAGGTTTGAGCCCTGAAGAATGGGTCCCATACCATATATGTGGAGTTGCGCGATAGTTCTGTGAACCTCGCTGAATACTACGCCACTGTCATGTTGCCCTGCCTATAACGACCCAAAGTTTCTTTAATAGAAAATCCCTCTTGATCCAATTAAATGTCTCTTTTTGAAAAATGTTTTTATAAGATGTCAAATTCTTTGGTTTTATGATATGAATTGTGACCGCTGTTAATATAGTTGTTGAATAGTGATCACATGATTAGTATAAATATAAGGCTTTAACGAACCCAATTTTACTCAGACAAAAGAGGTGATGGCCTCATCCAGTAGAATTGCCCCATAAGAAGCCCATTTGTTAGAGCTCGGAAAATAGGTGGCATCCTTGGGCTTCTCCCTTGACCAAGCCCAAGATGAGCTTCATTATGTCAAGCTCGAACGTGACCGTCTATGGGAAAAGTGGAAGTTGATTGAAATTACAACATGAGCAATGTTATCTGAGCCACCCTAAGAGTATGTCACCATCGCACACCTTACCCTTAGGTCTTATGCGGCTGTTTTAAGGGGTTATGTAAAAAATAAGTAGTACTATGTTCATATACATTATTTTTTGTATATAATAATGAATATAATTTCTAGTCATTTTTGATATGTTGTAAATAGTTTTTAAAGTACAAATGGTGTTTTTAGTTATTATTTAGTTAAGAAATATATTTTATTAAATTAAGGGATTTTTGAATTAAATAATATTTTAATAAAATATTATTATTATTATTAAATTAATTTTTATTAAATATAAATGATCTTATAATTTTATGAATGCAATTAAAATTTTTATTAAGTTTTGAAAGCCATTTCTGTCAAAACCCATGAATTTTCGATAAATGTCGGTTTTTATTTTAGAAGTGAAAATTAACATATTTAGAAATTTTTTTAGATAAAATAAATGTCATTTCTGGAATCAGGATGTCAAAATTATCCAACAGTGAATTTTTCATAATTTTCTGAGACAGTCGAATTTTTGGGTAAAAATTAAATATCGTTTAAATATATAATGTGTTTTATGACATCATAATGACCCAATAGTGATGTAATAAAATACTATAATCCTTATGTTCGACCAATATATGTTTTACCATTAAAATAAAGTGATTTTGGGTTTGTTTGACTTACTTTTCAAATCATTAAGGAACCCCTCAAGACATATTCAACACTTTGCCTTTTTAAATTAATTTCCATGGGAGTATGACTCACCTCCACATAAGCAACCCTAATATTTTAATAATATTGGACCTTGGCCTTGTAAAATATTTTTTTCCTATTTCCTTTTCCAGAAACCATGGTCAAAAACCATGGTATGGTTTGTGGTTTGGATTAGTTTAATATAAGGGGTCCCAAACCTAAATAATAAATAATTCTCTCACCTTTCCTATATAAACCCACCCAAGATCCCACTTCCTCCTCACTAAAATCCATTGGAGTTCGTCCAACCTTTGCAATACTCTCTCTATAATCCTCCCAAGGTGCCCCAAGCTCCCAAGAAGCCTCTCTCTAGCCTTTGGAATCACACTTCCAAGTAAGGGTTTTTTCTTCCTTTCTCATTTTGTCAATTTTCATTAAGTTGTATTGCCCTTTTAATTTCAATTATGAATGTTGGGGTATGGTTTCACACATCCCCCATACTGCCCTCTTATTTTTTCAATGATGGGAGACCCCTTTCTCTCTCATTAAATGCCTCCCATGTACACCCGTTACTATGCTGAAATTTCGAAAGGAACTTCTCTCTCTTCTTTTACATTCAAGAATACTTTTGTATCATGAATCTAAATTCAATTTCAATTGTTGGGAAATGTATATATATGAACTCCTTTCTGTCCATTACATGTAAATATGATGAGGAACCCCTTTCTATCTCATCAACCATTTTTATGAATTCTTATGTCACGCCGTTACGCTGCCGAAATCGCACTGATTTTCTAAGCCAATGTCATTGTGTAGTGAATACCATGACCATTTCTCCATCAAGGGTATTCACATTTATGCACATTTACATACTGATTTTAAAGTTTCATGTATGAATTCCACATTCCTTTATCATGGAATAAATGATTATGTTTTATGAATCCATGTTTTATGATCCATGTGGCACACTTATTCATGAAATGAAATGTTTAAGAAGGGTGTGGCCTTATAGCACTCCAATGCATTGGGTAAAGTATATTATCATGATAAGTCATGTGTATTGAGTGTTGAATCATGCTAATTCAAGTGTAACGAGGTTTTACTCATGCTTAATGTGCAATGAGGGTTTAATCATGCTCAATGTGCAAGGAGACTTGGCTCATGCTAATTCAATGTTAAGTGTTGTTGCCACATTTCCATGTTATGATCATCATGCTTTATCATGCCTTTATGTTCATGTTTATCTTATGCTCTATTTAAATTCCTATTTCCTAACATGTATTGTACTCCTCATTTTATTCCATGTGTACTCCCAAACTGGACTTTATAACTCACCCTTTTCTTATGCATGTCCTCAGGTTATCCCATGCAATGCTAAGTACGAGGGAATGTAGTGGTCATGTAAAGGAAGTTTTCAATAAAGATGTTGTATTTCATGTTTTATGTTTTTATGTAATGATCCTAATCCCCAATGACACTAAACCTATAAGGCCCCAGCCTTAAACCTTACTTAATCATGAGTTATTACAAGATTACACATTAAGGATCTTTTCAGGTTTAGAGTTTTAGAGAATTAGATCATAAAACATGCATTACATTCCACATTTAAACAAAGTAGTTACATAAAAGATAGTATTAATTTTTTCCCATCAACAGAAACATATTTAAAAATAAAGCATGGATTATTTCTTGACACTTCCTTGACACTATCATCATATCATGTACCTTTCCCTTGACCTGTGAAAAACATTTCAAAAAAAACATGGGATGAGCATAAAAAGCTCAATAAGGGTTATAAAAAATATGGAAAAGAAACATGATTTCATATATACATAAGAATTAAATAATACTTTACCCATAAAACATAGGCACTTTAACATACCTCATCAAATCATGAATAAATCATATAAATAATAAGACATAAAAGGTTACTTGAGGAATTCATAACATTCTTATGTAGGGAGTAACCCTCTTGGTTATGTTTGGAATACCCACCATAGTATATTCCCTAAATCGCTTCAGATAAACCTTAACGTTTCACTCCTTCGCGTTAACCAATGCATTGGAGAGCTATATCGGGCTCACCCGCCCTTAGTTTTTCTCGGAACCACCCGTCTTCATAATAATTCCCAAGAACCATAACATAATCGTATCACATAAAACATGCATAAAAGAAGCATAACATTTCCACTTTTCTATCACAAGATATCAATACCACACATTTATATAAAATCATTATGAAAACCATTTTAAATACCAAAATACAAGAAAAGTAAAACATGGTATTTGTTTTTCTTAAAAAAATGTATGGCTTGTAGAGGAAGCCGAAACTCAAATAATGGTCACGGCGGCGGAGTAGTCATTGTCGCCGCATATGTATGACAAAAACATTCCATTTTGTCGTTTAGTAAACGCTTGGTATAAAGAAGATTCCTTTTAGATAAACGTAAAAGTCAAAGGGGTTTATACACCCTATAAAAGAAGGTTGTGTGTAAAACAAAAATATGCCTCAATGAATAGAGATTGAGACGAAGTCCCATACAAAGACGATATCCTTGGATTAAGGATAAATCAATTACATAATTATGTGTGACAAACGAATACACAAAATATAAGTGGATATTAAGTGTAAAACAATCAAAGGACATTCACACATATTCATATAATGACATATTCAAGGAGTACAATTTTATCCCAAAGAATCAAAATTGGGTTAAGAAGTTCCCTTGAAAAAATTTGACAGCCTAACAGCGTCACTTCAAAATTCAGAAAAAGAGTTGATGAGAGATAAAAAGGGTATCTCATCACTTGGACATAAAATTTACATCAATAAGGATATATAAGAACATATCCCAACATAATAGTATGTGAATTAAAAGACATAACAAAATAAGTCTTTTAAAAAGAGGAGGGTGAAAGGTTCCCATACCGACATGGGTATCTTTCGAAATATATACCCCGTCAAAGAAGGACAATACAACATTGATGTAAATACTCATAAATGAAATTATATTACACAATGGGTAAAATAATGGGCAGTACATACACCACTAAAAGGAAATTGTGGAAAATGTAGCATAAATCTCACGGGAATAAAAGTGAGATGAAAAATCACTTACGAAAACTCGGCAGCCTAACAGCGCCACTTAAAACATACAAAAAATGGATTGATGAGATCAAATAGGGTCTCTCATAATATTAAAATAATTTTTACATCAAGAGGAATATAAAATAACATCCCCCAAAATAACAAATAGGAGCTTAAAAGAAGTGACATAAAGGAGAGTACTTAAAAAGAAAGAGAGGGGTTAGATCTCTTACGAAAATTCGGCAGCCTAACGGCGCCACTCAAAACTTCCAAAGTGGATTGATGAGAGAGAATAGGGTCTCTCATAATATGAACATAAAAATTACATAAATAGTAATATAAAAGAACATCCCAATCACAATAAATATGAGCTTTAAAAGGAATGACAAAAAAGAGTGTACTTAAAAAGAAAGAGAGGAGTAGGATCCCTTACCTTGGGTCCGGCTTGACTCGATCGTTCATTAATCTCCTGAATAATAAACATGAGTTAATTTTTACTTCCTTAAGAACCTTTTTCAAGTTCATTATTCCTTTTATATCACTTATTACCATGCCATGAACACTATGTTATTATTTAAGTTAATAATGGTCTTTTTAACGATCCTTGGTACTTGAGTCAAAAAAAATAAACTCTTTATAATTACAAGTTGTTCATGGGGTAAAATATCCATTATATCCAGAATTTTATTCATGATGTAGATATCATATATATCATATATATCCAGTATATTCATGCATTTATAATTTTACATAACATTTAGAGTTATGAAATGAAATGCACCGTTCTGGGAGACGATAAGCCGTACGTACGCATGAACGCTACTTCCATTTCTATTTCATATTTAATGGAATTAAAACATAATGATACATAATAGTATTTTAATTCAATTATAGTATCATATATAATATCATTAAATATATCCTTTATACATACTACATATGGTATTAACGAATCAAATCACTTTGAGTGGGCGGTAGTCCGCACTTCCTAAAATGAAGATATCGCGTATACCCATAATGGAAGCCATAAATGTATTCCATAAATGAAAAATACATAAGATTAAGGAAAACATAAACATATTTTATATCATATATTAATGTAGTGACATCATAATGGCCACCATGAAAGGTGTTAAGAGAAGATTGAACAATCATCGTTTCGTGAGGCAGTAATTCGCCATCCACAAAAACAGTATGTTCTTTAACCATTAGACGAAGGTGTGTGTAAGTCTAGCTAGAATCATTAATATAAAAACATCCTAGTATATTTAAGATACTTTTTTTGTTACAAAATAAAGGAATAGAAAGAGTTTAGTGGGGTGGAGAAGCAAAATAAAACAAAAGGACTTAAGTAAAGAAATTACCTTAAAATCGGGTAAATCCCTTTGGTTTGAGCTCAAAGGCTTCCTTGGGAAGACCTTTGACCAAAGTGAGGATTCTAAGAGTTAGAGAGAGATGTGGAGAGACAAAATGGGTAGGGTTTGTCTGAGCCAAAGGCTTTGGAAGTGTGGTTAAGGAGGTAGAGGTGGGGGCCTTTTATAAGAGGAGAGGAGGGGCACTCTTGGAAAGTAAAGAAATGTTACTATATTTTAGAATGAGTTTCGGATTTTAATGGTCCAACATTGATGTGTTTCGAGGATAAGGTGATAAGGGTTCTAAATCCACCAATACAATAGGTTTTGGACATGTGTAGGTTATAGAGTTTACATTATCTTTTCATTTTATTTAAATCCTTTATTAATGAGGTAATCGCTGCATCATTATGATGTTATAAATACTTAATTTATTTAATATCTAAAAATTATAAAAAAAATACTATGATTTAGTAAATCGTTTTATAATTCCAATGAATATTTATAGTCAAAAATATTACTTGTATAACCCCATGTAAAATATGTTTTAGTAAAATATATCATGTTTGTGTCATTTTTACTTTAACATTAAATAAAAAGGTATTTATGTCATTTTCCAACCAAATTGGTTCCATGGGGTCCCCAAGTTTACCCATGGATTTTCTTGGTCTCCCATGACTCATACAATGAGGGTAGGACATGTTTCTAGGTCATTTCATTTTATTAAAACATTATTCTTACCTTAAACTACACTAATTACCTCTAATCGCGATTAAAAAAATAATAAGTTACTATTCACCAAAAAAATTATTTTAATCACATTTTACCACATTTTACTTCTTAATGACAACCATTTATGTCGTATTTTTTGAAATTAAAACACAAAGGTGGCCAAATTTTATTTAAATGGAAAATCAGTTTTTATAAGTACCACTTAGTGGTTTCACTATTCATCAAAAATTGAAGTTTTTCAAAAAATTACCAAAAATTAACCCTAAGATATATTTGATATTCCGAATTCAAAAATGATTTCTATTTTAAAAAATTCATAACATATAAGTTACATTAATTAATTTAATAATTAATTCCCTCTGTCAGAACAAATAGCGTGTTTTTATGAAACAATATATATCAAAAGATTGACACTAGTTTAAGTCAAATTTCAAAGTGAAATTAATTCCAATGAACACTATTTGATTAAATGGTAAAAATATATTCTAATTTTACTTTAAAAACAATTCAAAAGATAATCTAATCATATAAATAAATTATATTAAAAAGAGTTTTTGCATTAAAATACAACATTTTTCACTATTCATTAAAAAATGTACTTTGTCGAAAAAATACCAAAAATTTACACAAAGTAAATTTTGATGACCCAATTCTAAAGATGAATTTTATTTTTTCAAATATAACACATAAAATTATCAAAAAGTGGATTTAAAATAGGTTCACCATCAAAATGCGGTTAATCGACCTTTTAAAGAATATTAGAATGTTTACGCTTAAAATTGGATTCATTCGCATTTTTAATCCTCTAACATTTATCGTAAAAAGTAAAAATATTTGACAAACATATATAATCATTTTGTAGTTAGTTCTATTCATTCCCTCCATCACAACAGCTAGGTGTTAACTACCATTTAAAATAATATTATTTTATTATTAGAGTGCAACGTAAGATTCCCAAGAAACTTGTTGTTGCGTGTTGGGTACGCCATCGAGCAAAGCGTCCCCTTTAAAGTTATATTAATATTTTATTCATAAATATGGATAAATGTGAAAATTTCATACTATTTATTTACCTGGGGTGTTACATCCTTCCTCCCTTTTGGGAATTGCATCCTCGCAATTTTAAAATTGGGCTTGGAAACTTCATTGAAAATCCCACATCGGAACAAGAGTCAGTAAAACAATCACTTTAAAATAAAGAAAGATAAGTAAAAAGGTCACCCGAGTTAACCCATACTAGGATTCCAAGTATGAAAATATGGACATGGAGGGAAAAAAAAAGGGTCATGTTCTGATGGAGAGTGATAGTAAACATGTCTAGGAGAAATTTAACCATAAGAAAATCACAAAGTTGTGATGGGTTAAACGGTATTTGATTACCCAGTAAGAAAATTTAACGGACAAAATTTTTGTTTTAAGTTACTTTTCATTGAGGAATTTATTTTTTAGATTAACTAAATCATAATGAAACATACTTACTTGTCATGTAGACTTTCAAATTTCACTAGATTCCTTAATCAAACTCATATTTTCTCCAAAAGACGAGTATTTAGGAAGACTTGTTCGCATTAAGAGTACTATAATCAATTTCTAGAGAATCACCTAATACACAAAAGAGAACTATGTACTTCCCATGTTTTTATACTCTAACCAAAACCAAAACCAAAAAGGTTAGTACAAGATCAGATAATCCAAAAAAGGATAACCCTTTATAAAAAGAAAATCTATTATTAATCTCCAAAATTTGTTCAACAAAACCCAAAGTTCAATGAGGACCATTCGATAAATAATTTGTACATAAAATTATTCAATGTAAACCAAACTAAGATTGAAACCCAAATATTTGAAGGATTTAGTCACATATTCTTCCAAGTTAAATCGTAACATTTATCTCCAAACAACATCAGCTGCTCATAAAGTCTCGTATTGAAAAGTAATTAACATAATCACATATACTCCATGATAGGTTAATTATTTTCATAAATAACCCAAAATCAACTTACTCTTAATTCATAAAGGCACCTAACTAAAAAAATAAGTCATACTAACCAGGAACTTCACGTAGTCCAGTGGTAGGTGATAAATACCAGTTGCACTTTGGCTGTGGGTTCGATTCCCACAGCTTTGTCTGGCACAGATGTATCCTAGGGGTAAAACCTGAAAACACTGCTTTGAGCTAGACTCGAATGGGAACTGGTGCACGACAATGGGCCTTTCTGCACTCTTGGTTACGAAACTCCCGGGGGATATGTTTTGATAAATTCAAAATCTTAGTATGAACCCTTATTAATGGAAAAATGCCCCTAAGATTTTATGTTAGAAAGTAGATCATGAAAAGCCTAGATTGAATCCTATAGACTCATGTGTTAAGGAAATGAATGTTTATTTATGAGTCATCAACTTTTGTCTTTGTATTACCCTTTATGTGTTACCCCTAACATTCCTTTTATTCCAGCCAATGGTCGGTAATAGGAGGACACGGGCTAACAACCGTTGTGAAGATTAGTGTGATTATTGTACTAATGAGATGCCAAATCCAATGGGAGCGGGAATTGCGAACTTTGTCATGCTTCTCTCTCAGCTAACTCAAGTTTTGAATAGAAACACGGGTCAAGAGGAATGTTCAACCCCCCCCCCTAAGAAAGAACAAGTCGCTATCGAGGGCTTCATGAGACAAAGGCCTCCTACTTTTAGTGGATCATCTGATCCCATGATCGCTGAACAATGGATCAACTCCATTGAAAAGATCTTCTCCATCCTTCAATGTTCTGAAAAAGAGAAGGTTCTCTTGGCTGATTATCGTATGTAAGGTGAATCTGATCAATGGTGGGCGTTGATCAAAAATACGAAGCCTGAGGAGGAGATCGAGGATTTAGAATGGAAGGAATTCTGGAAGATGTTTTTCGATAAATATTTTCCGCGCACCCTCCGGCTTAAGATGGAAAGGGACTTACTTTCCCTCAAGAAAAAAGATGAAGAATCTATTGCAGTGTACGAGGAAAACTTCACAAGGATTGCATGATACGCTTCCGGATTTTTCGTTACCCCCGAATGCAAGGTTGACTGCTTCTTTGGTGGGCTGAAGCCTAGATTGTGGAAAGCATTAGCAATCCATGACTTCGACAACTATGAGGAAATTGTACGATGTGCCCTCAAGGTTGAAATGGAGATTGGGGAATCACAGGGGTATCATGGGGACAAGAAGCGTATGATGGACATCAATGTTGGTGGTCCGATGGATAATTCCAATGGTGCTAATAAGTTCCATCACCCCACTTTCCAAAACTGTGGAAAGAAGAACCCTAGAAATTGCCTTAAGTGGATGAGAAAATGCTTCAGGTGTGGAAGAGAAGGGAACCTAGTTGTTAACGGTCGGCACGAAGGACCCACAACTGCGACAGAGGAGAGGAACGCTATGTTCGAACCTCAACGTGTTGTTAAATGCTATAAATGCAAAGAACCAGGTCATTTTGAAAATCAGTGCCCTAATCCAAGGGTTATCGGAGGCAACCAACAACCTCCAAGACAGCAAGGAAGAGCTTTTTCCATCACATCTGCTGAAGTGAACCCCGACAACAAAGTGGTGACAGGTATGCTAGTTATTCATTCAATAATAGCGAAAGTAATTTTTGATTTAGGTTCTACACATTCTTTTATATCTCTAAAGTTTAGTAGAACAACCCCAGCACCACCACAAATCATGGAAGTAAAGATTTCGGTGAGTACGGAAAATGGGGCAATCATTGCATCCCATGAATATAAGTCCTCCCCTGTTATAATCTGTGGATTGAATTTCACGGAGAACCTCCTCATACTCCCTTTGGGGGAATTTTATGAAATTCTTGGCATGGATTAGATTTCCTTATATAGAGACAACATAAATTTTCGGGAGAGGGAAATCACACTCCATTTGGAGAATCGACCCCCGATTCTTTACAAGTGTCATGAGGAAGATGAATATCCTTTATCTCCATCATCTCAAGAATGGATATTACTGCCCTATGAGCACGCGTATCTAGCTCATATTATTGAGTCCAAAGAATAAACCATCCTTGAAGAAATGCCTATTATGAGGGAATTCGCGGAAGTGTTTCCCGAGGAACTGTTTGGTCTTCCTCTTAGAAGAGATGTTGAGTTCTCAATTGAACTTAAACTTAGGGAATTACCAATATCCAAGACTCCATATAGAATGGATGTTGAAGAGCTTGAAGAGCTGATGAAACAACTACAGAAGAATCTGGATAAAGGGTTTATATGCCCAAGTGCTTCACCCTGGGGTGCACCAGTCCTCTTCTTCATGAAGAAGGATGGGTCAATGCGGATTTGAATCGATTATCATGAACTTAAAAAAATCACTATAAAAAGAAGTATCCTCTCCCAAGAATTGATGAGTTGTTTGATCAGCTGCGTGGAGCACAATACTTCTCCAAGGTGGACTTGCAGTCGGGATATTATCAAGTAAGGGTGAAGAAGGAAGATGTCCCCAAGACTGCTTTTCGTACAAGATATGGGCACTATGAATTCATAGTAATGCCTTTCGGACTCACCAATGCTCCAGAAATATTCATGGACTTGATGAATAGACTCTTTAGAGATTACCTTGACAAAGTTGTGGTAGTCTTTATAGATGATATTCTGATATACTCCAAAACCAAGGAGGGTCATGAGGAACATTTAAGAACTGTACTGGAGACTTTACGCAAGGAGAAGCTCTATGAAAAGTATAGAAAGTGTGAGTTCTGGTTGAAGGAGGTATAATTCTTGGGCCATATCATCATAAGCAATGGGATATCTGTGGATCCTTCCAATACAGATGCAATTGAGGGATGGCCGAGCCCATCATCGGTAACCGATATCTGTAGCTTCTTGGGGTTAGCTGGATATTATCGATGATTTGTGAGAAATTTCTCACGATTGTCCAACCCTATTACCAAGCTAACTCGAAAGGGAGTAATGTTTTCTTGGAGTGATGAATGCGAAAAAAGCTTCAAGGAGTTGAAAAGGAGGCTTATCACTGCACCCGTTGTCACTTTACCCACAAGTGGGGAGCTTTTGTGGTATTCAGTGATGCTTCGAAGAAGGGCTTAGGATGTGTGCTGATGCAGAATGATAAAGTGATATCCTATGCCTCAAGGCAATTGAAAATACATGAGCAAAACTATCCAATGCATGATCTAGAGTTGGCGGCTGTGATCTTTGCCTTGAAAATCTGGCGGCATTATCTCTATGGAGAGAAATATGAGATATATACTGACCACAAGAGTATTAAATATATATTCACACAGAAAGAGCTTAATATTCACCAGAGAAGATGGATAGAGCTCATCAATTATTATGACTGTTCAATACATTACCACCCTGGGAAAGTGAACAAGGTGGAAGATGCCCTAAGTAGAAAGGATCCAGCGATTCTATCAATGATGAGAATTGAGAAGGATCCAATCTTATTAGACTTGATGAAGATGGATGTGGGAATCATAAAGAAGGGAACATCATCAATCCTTTCACAAATTATTGCTCAACCATCCCTTTTGGAAAGGTTAAAGGATGCTCAAAAGGACGATGTGGGAATTCAAGAAAAAGTGGAAGCTATTAAAAAGGGGAAATCCTCAGATATTAATGTTAATAAAGAAGGAATTGTGCTGTTTAGGAAAAGACTATGTGTTCCATCAAGTCAGGAGTTGATGAAGGAACTTTTGGATGATGCACATAGTACAAATTTCTCTATTCACCCAATGAGCACAAAAATGTATCGAGATCTCCGAGAAAACTTTTGGTGGGATAATATGAAGAAGGAGATCGCTGAATATACATCAAAGTGCCTGGTGTGTCAGCATGTGAAGGCAAAGAGGCAGAAGTCTACGGGGATGATGCAACCATCTCCCGTACCAGAATGGAAATGGGAGAACATCACCACGGACTTTGTCACTGTACTTCCAAGGACATCCAAAGAAACCAATGCAATCTGTGTTGTTGTGGATCGTCTTACAAAGACTGCACACTTGATTGCTATTCGAGAGGATTTCTCATTGGATCAACTGGAATGGATATATATCAGGGAAGTGGTAAGGTTGCATAGAGTACCACTATCTATTGTGTCTAACCTAGATCCAAGATTCACCTCTATGTTTTGGAAGAGTCTTCAACATGATCTGAATACTGAACTGAACTTCAGTACGGCCTATCATCCTCAAACTGATGGCCAATCCGAGTGGACTATCCAAACACTTGAGGATATGTTGAGAGCATGCTCAATGGACTTTAAAGGAGGATGGGATCAACATCTTCCTCTGGTTGAGTTCTCTTATAATAACAGTTTCCACTCGAGCATCCAAATGGCACTATATGAAGCCCTGTATGGGAAAAGGTGCAGAACACTGGCATGTTGGGATGAGGTTGGTGAACGTAAGCTGCTTGGACCAGAAATCGTCGAAGAAATGGTGGAGAATGTGGAAACCATTCAGCAGCATATCATGGCAGCCCAGAGTCAATAGAAGAGTTATGTAGATAATCGTCGATGAGGCCTTGAGTTTAAAGTTGGAGACATAGGGTTTCTACGCATATCTCCATGGAAGAAGTTCATGAGGTTTGGAATGAAAGGGAAGTTAAGTCCAAGGTAGATCAGCCCCTTCGAGATTCTTGATCATGTTGGGGTTGTGGCCTATCGACTAGCACTTCCACCTAATATGGCCAAGGAGCATGATGTCTTTCATGTATCCCTCTTAAGGAATTACATACCGGACCCTTCACATGTACTCTCTTCCGATGTGGTACAATTGGAAGATGATCTTTCTTATGAGGAGCAACCAGTGAAGATCTTAGATCGTATAGAAAAAGTTCTACGAAATAAGACAATTCCCCTCATCAAGGTGTTGTGGAGAAACCACAAGTTTGAAGAAGCGACTTGGGAATTGGAGGATATGATGAAGTTGAGTTACCCACATTTGTTTTAGTGTGGGAAAAGGAAAATTTCATGGGCGAAATTTCTTAAGGGGGGAATATTGTAACGACCCAAAGATTCTTTAATTGAAAATCCCTCTTGATCCAGTTAAATGTCTCTTTATGAAAAATGTTTTTATAAGATGTCAACTTATTTGGTTTTATGAAATGAATTGTGACCGTTGTTAATATAGTTGTTGAAC
Organism: Viscum album; assembly: GCA_963277665.1. NCBI lineage: Eukaryota > Viridiplantae > Streptophyta > Magnoliopsida > Santalales > Viscaceae > Viscum > Viscum album. The sequence goes on along the minus strand of OY728165.1, from coordinate 59,500,283 downwards.
GGTGATCAAATTATTAGTATAAATATAGGGCTTTAACGAACCCAATTTTACTCAGACAAAAGAAGCGATGGCCTCGTCCAGTAGAATTGCCCCATACGAAGCCCATTTTTCGGAGCTCAGAAAAGAGGTGGCATCCTTGGGATTCGCCCTTGACCAAGCCCAAGCTGAGCTTCATTATGTCAAGCTCGAACATGACCGCCTATGGTAAAAGTGGAAGTTGATTTTAATTACCACATGAGCAATGTTATCCGAGCAACCCAAGAGTCTGTCACCATCGCACACCTTACCCTTAGGTCTTCTGTGGCTGTTTTAAGGGGTTATGTAACAAATAAGTATTACTATGTTCATGTACAATATTTTTTTTGTATATAATAATGAATATAATTTCTAGTCATTTTTTATACGTTCTAAATAGTTTTTAAAGTAAAAATGGGGTTTTTAGTTATTATTTAATTAAGAAATCTATTTTATTAAATTAAGGGATTTTTGAATTAAATAATATTTTAATAAAATAATAATATAATTATTAAATTAATTTTTATTAAATATAAATGATCTTATAATTTTATGAATGCAATTAAATTTTTTATTAATGTTTGAAAGCCAATTTTTGTCAAAACCCGTTAATTTTCGATAAATGTCGGTTTCTATTTTAAAAGTGAAAATTCACATATTTATAAAAAAATTTATATAAAATAAATGTCATTTCTGTAATCAGGATGTCGAAATTATCCAACGGTGAATTTTTCATAATTTTCTGAGACAGTCGAATTTTTGGGTAAAAATTAAATACCGTTTAAATATATAATGTGATGTATGACATCATAATGACCCATTAGTGATGTAATAAAATACTATAATCCTTATATTCGTCCAATATATGATTTACCATTAAAATAAAGAAATTTTGGGTTTGTTTTACTTACTTTTCAAAGCATCAATGAACCCCTCAAGACATATTCAACACTTTGCCTTTTTAAATTAATTTCCATGGGAGTGTTACTCACCTCCACATAAGAAACCCTAATATTTTAATAAGTTAGGACCTTTGACATGTAAAATATTTTTTTCCACTTTCCTTTTTCCAGAAACCATGTGAAGAACCCATGTTTTGGTTTGTGTTTTGGATTAGTTTAATATATGGGGTCCCAAACCTAAATAATAAAGAAATCTCTCACCTTTCATATATAAACCCACCCAAGATCCCACTTCCTCCTCACTAAAATCGTTTTGAGTTCGTCTAACCTCTACCCTACTCTCTCTGGAATCCTCCCAAGGTTACCCAAGCTCCCAAGAAGCCTCTCACAAGCCTCTCTCTAGCCTTTCGAAGCACACTTCCAAGTAAGGGTTTTTTCTCCCTTTCTCATTTTGTCAATTTTCTTTAAATTGTATTGCCATTTTAATTTCAATTATGAATGTTGGGGTATGGTTTTTCACCTCCCCCATACTTCCCTCTTATTGTTTGAATGATGGGAGACCACTTTCTATCTCATTAAATGCCTCCCATGTATGCCCGTTACTATGCCGAAATTCGGAAAGAAACTTCTCTCTCTTCTTTTACATTCAAGCAATACTTTTGTATCCTGAATCTAAATTCCATTTCAATTGTTGGGACATGTATCTATATGACCTCATTGCTATACATTACATGTAAATATGATGAGGAACCCATTTCTCTCTCGTCAACCATTTTTATGAATTCTTATGTCACGCCGTTACGCTGCCGAAATCACACCGATTTTCTAAGCCAATGTCATTGTGTAGTGAATACCATGCCCATTTCTCCATCAAGGATATTCACCTTTATGCACATTTACATATTGATTGTAAAGTTCCATGTATTAATTCCACATTCCTTTATCATGGAATAAATGATTATGTTTTATGAATCCATGTTTTATGATCCATGTGGCACACTTATGCATGAAATGAAATGTTTAAGAAGGGTGCGTCCTTATAGAACTCCAATGCATTGGGTAAAGTGTAGTATCATGATATGTCATGTGCAATGAGTGTTGACTCATTCTAATTCAAGTGCAACGAGAGTTTACTCGTGCTTCATGTGCAATGAGGGTTTACTCATGCTCCATGTGCAATGAGCCTTGGATCATGCTAATTCATTGTTAAGTGTTGTTGCTACATTTCCATGTTATGATCATCATGCTTTATCATGACTTTATGTTCATGTTTATCTTATGCTCTATTGACATGCCTATTGCCTAAAATGTATTGTACTCCTCATGTTATTCCATGTGTACTCTCTTACTAGAATTTATAGATCACCCTTTTCTTATGCATGTCCTTAGGTTTTCCCATGCAATGCTATGTACGAGGGAATGTAGTGGTCATGTAAATGAAGTTTTCAATAAAGATTTTGTATTTCATGTTTTATGATTTTATGTAATGATCCTAAGCCCCAAAGACACTAAACCTCTCGATCTTCTTTGTTGTATCAAGTGAGGTTTTATGTAATAAAGCATGTTTAAGTTGTAATAAAAAGTAGGGTTGTCATACTGCCGCAGCTGAAGTAGCTCATGTATACGCACCGCTCAAAGGGTGGCTGGTACGAACTCTGCCCGTAACAGGCTCTCGAAGTCTTCCCAAAGAAGTGTCGCCTCGTTATGTATCTGGATCATCAGGCTCCACCATCTGCATGCTGATGCCTGAAGAAGGCTGGCGGCAAGGATCACCATGAAGTCTGCTGGCATCCCTACTAGCCTGAAGACTCTCACCACAGCCTCTAGCCAATCCTCAGCCACCTGCGGGTCTGACTCTCCCCTGAACCTGGGTCGCCTCTGGTGCTGGAACTCGTGCAGTGCGCTCAAGCGACATGCAACCTCTGCTGCTGGGGCCGGTGGCATCGGTGGCCCAATGGGTAGTAGTACGGCTGGTGCCTCCGCTGGTGCCTCAACTGGGATAGGGCCATGTACTAAGGCCACATCGCTCGACGAGCTGTCAGTACGAACAACTCTCGGGGCTCTAGCTGGTCGTTCGCGAGGAGGCATCCTGAAAGAAACAAACATGACACGATCAAAGGATTTATACCTGGGGAGCTGACCTGGTTTGAGCTGACTTTAAAAAAACTTCTGGAAACACACACGCAATCAGTGTTTTCGTGCACAAAGTCGGAAATCAGTTGTCAGGGTCCTGGTGTATGGATACGTCGGCTGCCCGCATCAACACTGGACTCCCTGAACAATAAACCACACTCAGTACTCTTAACATTGTCGCTTCACAGAAAGAAAAAATCAGAGTTATTAGTTCTGCGGTAGAACCGACTCCTCTGATACCAATTTATCACAACCCATCCTCGGGGCCCGTGCCGTGACTACCCCAAGCCTGCCTTCTATAGGCCAGGGGCTGGCGACTAGCACCAAAGGCGTAAATCCTGATAACTGGTAAGGCATTACTTTTATAAAAGTAAACTAATCACCACAGAGTACAAGCGGAAGTAAAACACTAAGTACAAAAGAAAGTGTTGAAAAGTAAATGGGCCAGAAAACAAACCCAACTGAAAGTACAACTACAACTGAACGAAAGTACAATAGAAAAGACAAAAGATGGAAGAAAGGAAGCAGGTCATGGGTCGTCCTCCTTGGATCCTACCTGAAGGGTAGGTACAGATAGCGCAGCTCCTGGGTCGTCCTCCTCGGATCCTACCTGAAGGGTAGGTACAGATAACGCAGCTTCTGGATCGTCCACCATGTATCTTACCTGTAGGGTAGGTACAGATAGCACAACTCCTGGATCTTCCACCACGGATCCTACCTAAAGGGTAGGTACAGATAGCCTCCACAACGCTCTTTCCCATCAACCTCCTTTGAGTATCGTCTCGCTGTGAAGTCCACCTCCTGATACTGACTCGTCACGAGGTCCACCTCTGGGTACCATCCAGTCCTCGAACACTCGGCCTCCGTCAGCATTGCCCGTCGTATGCAACCAACACAACGAGGTACGGGCATATCCCATGAAGGGGTCAGTATAACGATACTCAGTAAGGATCTCAAGACCCTCAAGGTTTCACTAAATCCAACAAGGATAACCACAAAGAAGATCTCAACAGATAACATCTACTTAGTTATATGCCCATACATATACCTAAGTTATCAAGTAACCCATCTTAATCATGAGGAAACAAAAAGATCATAGATTCATCTCAAACCAGGATTTTCATTATCGAAACTGTAACTGTTGATGAGCCCGTCTCTGGAGTGTACAGTGATCATGTCACAACTCCGAAGTACTGCTCACTAACCTAAGACTGCTGAGGTACTCCTCCTATCGAGTACCACGGGTCTACCACCTCACACAGTAGTGCTCTGCCGCTATGGGTCTGCCACCTCACAAAGTAGTACTCATCCTCCATGGGTCTGCCACGTCACAAAGTAGTGCTCTCCACTAGGCGATGCTAGTAACTCCAAATAGAATCAGACAAGCAGTCATCGGTCACATCCAGTTACACGGTCTCTATACTCTGTATGCTCCTCTCCAGGAGGGTCCGATCCACGAGCTACAGGTCGATTATCCAATTATCACAAGTCCCACTAAGAAGTATCTCAAAGGACCGCCTCATTATAAGGGTCTCAAGACAACAGACGGCGCGTCAATCGGACGCCCGGTCTGTGAGTTATTAGCCTTTTTGTCCTAGGGGCCAGGTTGGTTTCGTGTGCGAACCAACCCGGACGTATCTCAACTGTACCCCGAACACTCATAGGGTATGATCATAGGGACCGTTTCAGAAGTGATCACCAACGCTGCTGACGGTTCGTCAAACTGACGTTCGGCCTAAAAGATATCAGCTTTTCCGTTCCAGGGGCCCGGTTGAATTTCGGGTACAATCCAACCTGTTCATACTCCAACTGCGTCCAAACCTCAGGCAAAGTATGCCAAAAGTTTTTTCCACTCAATAGGAATCCAAAAAAGTCGACTACATGTCAATCGGACGTCCGGAGCTCAAGATATAAGCGTTTCCGCTCCAAGGGCCTGGTTGGTTTCATGTACGAACCAACCCGGCCAAACCCAAAATTCTCCGAAACCATGAGTGCGATATACCAAAACGACCGTCTCGATCCAAGGATCACATCGCAACTGACGGTGTGTCTATCGGAGGCACGTAGCTCATGTTATGGGCAATCAAACGGAAGAGGTTCGGTATTAAGGGGTTCGGGCCCAACCCGATACCCCCAAGGTCGGCCCGAACTGGGTCAACCCCAACCGGATCTGGGTCCGACACGCTTGGGCGCGGCCCGGCCTGGCTGGGCGAGGCCCGGCCTGGCGGACCGGCCAGGGCAGCCGCCCGGCGCGCTGGCCAGGCGCTCGGCCGAATGGCCGAGCCGTTTCGGAAATGGGGGGGCCTACCCCCACGTGTAGCAACCGCGGCCCCTTAATGGGGCCACTCACGTCCAACGCGTCTGGGGGTTTCGAACCCCCGGTTTTTCCACGGTCTGGCTGGCCTGCTCCGGCCGGCTGGCTTCTGCCGCCACGGGACCGGCTAGGCCGGTCCCCTTTCTCCGACGCCGGCGGCCTGGTACCGGCCGCCGGTTCCGCCGCTCCGCCGCGGCCCGGAACCGGCCGCGGCCTTGGTTCATCCGGCGTGGTGCGACAGCGCCGTGCCCCTGCACCGCGTCCCCACTCCGTCCGCGGTGCATTAGTAGTTCTCTAGTGCAGCGCGATGGTGCCGCATCTTTGGTTCGTTTTCAACGGCGCGGCATGACGGCACCTTGCCTTCGGTTCGACTTCAACGGCGCGGCGTGATGGCGCCACGCTTCTCCCCCTTTCCTTATCATATTTCTGCGTGGTCCTTCGGCACCGCGTTTCCTTGCTCGCTGCAACAATATCAACAACTAGAAAGGGGAGGAGTGTCGTCCATGTTTGTGCGGTCCGACCTCCTCCTGTTATCACGATAACAGGAGGTTCAAAGAAAAGGAGAAAGCAACGGAATATTTTACAAACTAACAAATAAAATAAAACCCTACCTCGACGTTGTCGACAAACGAGCGTTCGTCGTGGAATTAACCATCGCGGAAGGAGAGGATCTCCACGGAAGAAGAGGATCGTCGCGGAAGAAAAGGTTCGCCGCGGAAGAAAAGGTTCGTCGTGGAAGGAACGTCATTGGCGTTCGGTGATCTCCGAGGAAGGCATCTATGGCCGTCGTCCGCCGTTGGAGGTTGGCATTCTTCGTTGGCGGTGGTGCATTCTTCGCGTTCTTCGTCGAAGAACGAAGAATCTTCTCTTTTTCTCCCAAAAGCTTAACACAACACAAACCAAACCATAATAAAATAAGTCCATCCCTTATTTTATTATCAACATAAGAATTTGAAATTGAAAAGATAAGGAACAAACAATTAATTCAATGAATTAATTGTAACGACTTAACCGCCCAATTTAATAAGGTGTTTCTTAACCAAAATAAATGTAAGGTTTGACTTTCATTTAAAAGGGGTGTTGTAGGTGCGTTACTTAGAAGGAAAGAAACATCGGGACTCATGCGGGCCCCACCTCACAAATATCCTACCAAGTTGGTAGGATATGGTGGGTCCCGCCTTATCCTCTTAACTTAGGTTAAGCCGCTTTAAGTGAAATAAAATAATGTGTCGTACCACTTTTATTTTATTTCTTAACTTAACCCCAAAAATTAAAAACCACACCCGAGTAAACGCAACTCCGGAAAAGGTGTTTCTAATCAAATACCAACGCTGCGATTCCATCGGTGCCCTCGGAATTCGATTTGGAGCACCGTTTTAAATGATAGAAAAACCCACTCGTTCGTTCACTGAACATACCCGAGCTAAACTTCGGAACTTGATTTCGGGCACACCGGGCCTCAGAATCAGGCGCTGTCAGAAACTGCATTCTTCTAAAATCCCAAAAAAAATTTAGAAAAAAAATTCCTTGAATTTTATGGGTCTTTACAAGACACTAAAAAGAATCTGTAAGAAAAATTGACAACGTGTAAATTTTTGATACAAAATGTTTCATTTCTGGGTCACATAATCACAAGAGATGGTATTTCATTAGATCTATGAAAGTAAGAAATTTAATTCTAGCCTAGACCAACCATGATGACTAAGATCTATAGTTTTCTTGTTTTAGCTATATATTATTTATATTTTTTAGACAATTTTTCATGACTATCTAATCTTTTGAAAAAGCTAATTATGAAGACTGCAATGTTTTTCTGGATAGATGAATGTGAGGAAAATTTCCAGGAACTAAAGAGAAGGTTGGTCAATGCACCTGTACTTACATTACCTTGTAGTAGATAAGGGGTTTTAATATATATTGATTATTCCAATAAGGTATTGATATGTGTTATTATGTAGAATAACTTGGTTATAGCTTTTTCCTTCTGAAATTTATGATTCAAAAGAAAAATTATGTAACACATTATTTGGAGTTAGCAGTTGTAATTTTTTCAATGAAGATATGGAGGCATTATATTTATGGATGAAAGTGTGATATTTATACTGATCATAAATGTTTGAAATATATTTTTACATAGGAATTGAAAATACATCAGAGAAGATGCTTTGAGATAATAAAGGATTAAAACGATCAATAGATTTTCACCGTGGGAAATCGAACATGGTAGCTGATGCTTTGAGTTGAAAGAATCATGATATTTTATACATGTTGGGAAAAAAGATCATAAATTTATATATTTGTAGAGGATATGTCTATAAACCATAAAGGAAGGGGAAAATTATTATCTGGATGAATCTAATATTCAACCCACTATCCTAGTAAAAGTTAAAGAGGCATAAGAGAAATACGTAGATATTATAAAGAATGTTAGAAATGTTCTTTAGTTTAACCTTGATAATAATAAAGTGATAAGGTTCAGTAATCATTTTTTTATTCCTTTAATACTATATGAGAATAAGGAGATATTAGAGGAAACTCATATTTCATCATTCTCTATTCATCCAATAAGAATGAAGATGTATAGATATTTGAAAGAATATGTCTGGTGGGAAGGCATGAAGAGGGATATCATAGAGTTTTTATCTCAGTTCAAGGTATTCCAGTAAGTTTATGATGAAAGAAAAATAACTAAGGGTGTTTCATTCATTAACCATACAAAAAGGGAAATGGTAGAACAACACTACGTATTTGGACTTTTGACTCCCCAAAACATCTAAAGGGTTTAATTTTATATGGGTGGAAGTCTATCCCCTTAATAAACCAGCACATTTTATCATTATCAGAGATGAATTCTCACTGGATCATATATCCATGATATACATTAAGGAAGTGTTATAGTTACATTCAGTACCACATTATGTTGTATCTGATTAGGATTGGTGGTTTACTTAAATTTGTTTTTGAAGCCTTCAGAAAGAAAATAATATAGAATTGAGATACTTTTATTTGGATTTAAAAGATGGTTAGGATAAACACCTTCCTCTAGTTGAGTTTTCTTACAACAATGCCTTTCAATCAAGTATTCATATGGCTTTTTATGAAGCCCTCTATGGGAAGAAATGTAGATATCCAATGTGCTGGTATGAAGATGCAGAATGAAATCTATTAGGACCTGAGATAGATCATGAAATAGCATAGAACATTATCACCATTCAGTAGTGTATAAAGAAAGTTACAAGTTTTTAGAAAGGTTGTCTTGATAATCATTGACATGATCTTGAATTTAAAGATGGTGAGAAGGTGTTTCTATGAATTTCTCCTAGAAATAGGTTATTAAATTTGGTATGAAAGGGAAACTAAGACTTAGGTATATCGATCCCTTTGAGATTATTGATAGTATCAAGATGGTAACTTATTGATCGGATAATCCGATAAATATATCTCAAATTCCTAATGAGTTCCATGTATCTCTCTTGAGGTAGTACATACCTAACCATTCACTTGTCCAAAACTGATAGTTCGAACAGATGGATCTGGAGCAATCTAACGAAGAACAACTAGTTGAAATTTTGGATCATATAGAGAAAGTTTCATGAAACAAGACAACTCACATGTTATATGTTTTTTGGGGAAATAAACAATTAGAAGAATATATGTGGGAACTTGAAGATACGATGAGGCAAAATTATCCTCATTTGTTTATATCATAATGATGAATTTTTAGGGTAAATTTTATTTCAAAGGGGGTAGAATTTGACACTCTCAGTTTTTATGAAACTTTTTTCGAATTAATTATTTTTTATTTTATTTCTTGAATTTCATGTACACCAAGATAATATTTAATTATACAATACAGCAAGTTATTCCTTTTCTATATACAAAACTAAATTGTATTGTGTTACACGCAATACTGAGTTTCTACAAAATAACATTCTATTATTATAATTTTTTAAATAAGATATTTATCACCTAATGGTTAAAAATAGAAATATGAATAATAATGACTAATTTTTAAATAATATTTATAATTTTTTATATAAATACTACATATTAATAAAAAAATTTGCTGAAGTATTTATATGTTTGAAAATACTATTCTCTCAAATGGAATTATTTTTATGTCTATCTATGAACAATAATTAAAATAATTGTAGACACTTTAAGAAATGGAATTTGATAAATTAAACTTCATTTTAAAAAATTACAATTTCCAAAGTATATAAGGTTTAATATTTTTTATTTCTTGGTAAAAACATTATATTTCAATGAATTGTGGATATTATTGAATTTCAATTAAAACAAATTTTTCATATAAATAATTTTAAGAGTTAAATTATATTAAAAATTTGTTTTGAGGTTTAATTAGATAAATTTACATCGCTTAATCAAATTTAGGTCATTAGAACAAATTTCAAAATGAAATTTGATATAAAAACATTTCAATATTTTGGACCTTTTGGCTTTAAAAAACCTGTTGTCATGACGTGTCTACCGGATTGATTTTAAATGAATTTTTTCCACTTATGTGATTATAATTTGAAAAAATGGATTTGAAATTTGGAATCATAATAAATTTTAATTTTTTATAAGGTAAAATTATTTTTTTAACCAAAATATTTCTAAAAGTAGTTAAAATTAATTAAATTGACTATGAAAAACGGGATTACATAATGGTTAAACATTAATAATAAAAGAAAAAATGTCCTAGAAACATTTATAAAATCCATTATATAGAAATATTTAGACTAATTATCATATTGAATAAAAATTGAACAATTATTGGAGGCATATTATATATGGTTAAATCACAATACTATTTACCTTTTTATATTTACAATAATTCCACTCATCCTCCTATATAAAAGGGCACTCACACCCTCACATCATCACAACTATAAAGCCACATTCTCACAATAAAACTCTACACAAATATCCACAAAAAAACCCTAAATTGGACATATATTACTCCCTTTAGTAAATACCCCAACAAAGAAATCCCTTCGGTGAAAACCAATAGGAGTTACCTAAAGAAGAAGTAATATCCTCCTCAAGATGCTTTTTTATCACTCTACACCCTCAAAAATATTCTTATTCCATTATTTTATAATAACATAACTCTAATAAATATAATAATAAGTTTTTATTATATGGTATTAACTTATAATTATATACACTTCAATTTAATGGGTGATGAACTTACTGTTCGTGTGTACGGTGGATTACCGCAACGTGAAACAACATTGTTTATTTTTATATTACCACATCTCACGGGGTGGGAATTGTGATGGAAAATATATTTTTATATGATATATTTTATATTTATAATGTATTTATGCTAAAGTAAATATTATATAAAACATACCTTCATGTTTCCCAATTTTTGTAAATATGATAACTCTTTTCGTGGACATGTGGACTACCAGGTCTTCAAAGCAATGTGATTCATTGTCACTTTATGATAATCATTATAGGAGTTGAGAAATGGTTATGATCTCAGATTTTAGTAAAGGGAAATGGTTTTCATACCCATATAACATGTGAAAGAGAAATGGGTTTTATAAACATCTTGACATCAAAACATTAACCATTCATAGAAAGAATATGAATGGAATCTTTGAATAATTTCACAGTAAAGGAATAACACCAAAGGATGTTATCTTCGATGAAAATAATTTTCAAAGATCTTTTAAATATATTTCATGAGGAAACTACCCCATATTCTTTAAAACCCCTTTTTAAATCAAAAAACGTTTTTCCTTGAAAACCTTTTTCTTTGAAAATAGTTTTGAAAACTTATAATTGAATCATAGAAAACCATAAAACATTTTTTAATAATTTTTTCTTGAAAATGGGATTTACTGGTTATTTTAAAACCCTTTAAAAAAGCATGTTTGGAAACATGGTTTTTGAAATAAACAGATTTCCAACTAAGAAGATAAATGAGGTTAAATTTTTTTAAAAAATTAATTATATTAGTTACCAAAGAGTGGAAAAGTTGTAATAATACATGAATATATTATTAATAAACATATAAAAAGAAAATACATCGGTGTTCTTGAAATATGGATCATAATATTTCATCAATGGAAGCATAATCATAAACAATGCTGATAAATGATGAGAATATTTTAATAAAATGTTACATATTTATTAACATTTAATCACAATACAATGGAAAGAATAAAATTACATTGAACATAATATATCACGAAGAGTATGAGATTCATGATATAACATGTCAAAGAAAATATGTAAACCTCATAGAAAAATATAGGTTCAAAACATGACGTGTGTCTCAAAGAAGGAAAAATGATACAATATTAATTCACTGATTTGGTTACTTTTAAACCATAAACCCGATAAAATAAAAATCATAAAAGTGATATGTAAACACCAAAATATTTAAGTATAATAATCATAAAATACCTTCATGAAAAAATTTCCTTCGATATATGACTAGGTTTAGTAAATTACTTTTTCCAATATGATGGTGATGGGCGTAAACCTTGACTTCTAAGATGATCATTGGAGTTAACCATAAATATCAAGATTGTATGTGGAGTGAATCCATAATACTAATATTGACTTAGAGGTGATTTCTTAACTACTATGTAAATCCTTATAAATGCTTATGTGTCTGCCATAAATTCCATGTCTTATTCCTATGTTAGACTTTCATGTATTATGATCATTATTAACTTTTGATTCATGTGTTATGAACTATCAATCTTTATTCCATTACTCATGACTATGTTCTTTATTATGTAGGGTGTGATAATCTAATGTTGTGATCAGGTTCACATACCCTTCTTCTCAAGTTTACGTTTACATATCTCCTTTTTTTAGCCTTACTAAGAATAAGTGCTCACCAATTTTTATGTTTCCTTTCTCTGGGTTGTGAATATTTTTATTATGTATGATGTGTCTAAGAATTGTGATAGTCATGAAGAACCTAGTGAGAGATGATGTAGTTCACTTATTTATCAGTGTTTATGTTTCCATGTTTCAAAAGGAACTAGTCTAAAGCGGTCTCCGGGTGTTTGTGTAATGTGCTAAGTATTCTCCTTTAATGATATGATGTTAACATATGTTAATCATGGGTTTCTACAGTTAGTTCATTTTTTAGCAATGATAAAATTTCCTCTTTATCAGCACTTTCTCTAGCACTGATAAATGATTTGTATAACTTTTTATAAAAACTATATTATCAATATATAAAAAATTATCATATTTATATTCAAAAGTAATGTATAATTATATATATTAATTACAAAATGTAAAAAATTAATATAAATACAATATATTAATATATAACATAATAATTTAAATAATTATATAAATATAAATGAATATGTACAATTAATATATGATATTTGAAATTATAAACGTTAATCTATTTCTAAATGTGAGATGTATATATATGCATGTGTATATATATGTATAAGAGTTTTTTATATTTATATGCATGGAATGTACTATTCAAGTTTTTTATATTATTTCACATTTAATTTATTTAATTATATTAGATATATTTCTTTCCAAATTTATTCGAAATTAAAAATTTATAAATATTTATTTACTAAGAACTATTTAAAATATGCTTTTAATTATTTCATCGGTACTTCAATTTTATTTAATTATTTTGTAATATTTATAAAATTTTTGTAATTTATACAATTAATTTATTTAAATTCATTTTTAAATATTTTCTTATTTTTTGTATGTCTTTACAACCAATGCAGTTAATCATATAAATTAATTTTTTCTATATATTTTTTATTAAATTGTATTTATTTATTTATAATATTATTTTATTTAATATTATTTACTCATTTTTAATATTTATTGATCTTTATATTTTAAGGAATATAATCATTTTATAATTTATAAATATATATATACTATGTATTTCTTTAAATATGTCTTAAATTTATTTGAATAATATCTATTGGTTTTTTGTTTATTATGTTTAAGCATTTAAATATGTTTGAAATTAATATAATTAATCTATTTAAATTATTTTTTCTATTATTTTTTAATTTAATAAAATCTAGATTATTTATTTTATTAAATTATATATATTCATTTTAAGAAAATTATTTAATAATTTTTAATTTTAAATATTAATAAATATTTAATGTTTTCGGAATTTATAAAAAAAAATTAAATTTTATATATATTTATTTAAAAAGTTCTAATATTTCCAATTGGTTTTCAATTTTTATGATTAATTTTTAATCATTTTTTATTTTTATGATTTAATATTCTTAATATATTTAAAATTTATATAATTGATTCCTATAACCTCATTTTAATTTTAATGTTTTTATATTGAATAGAATATTTATTTTTAATTATTTTTTACTTATATAATTAATAATATTTATTTCTATATCTTTATGTGTCTCTAATTAATGCATTTAATTTCATGAATTCATTTTTTAAAATATTTTTTTAATTTACTCACTTTTATTTATGCATTTTTTAATTTTTGTCATTTAATATTATTTATTCATTTTTTATATTTATTAATTTTTTATATTTTTTTAATTTATTGATTATTTTTTTTACACATAACTAGTTACTATGTTTTAATATTCTTAATATTTTTAATATTTATAGTATTAATATTTATTCAATTATATTAATTATGATATAATATTTTCAAAATGTTTTCATATTTATACAATTAATTTATTTAAATTAAATTTCTATTATTTTATTCATTTTTGAACATGTTTATAACCAGTGTAGTTAATCTTATGATGTATACATAATTATTTTTTATGTTTTAAAACTCTTAGCATGTTTCGAATTTATATGACTAATATTCATTCAATTTTATTTATTAAGATGTGATATTTTTAAAATATTTGAAATATATATAATTAATCCATTTAAATTCATTTTTTTTACATTCATTAATAATGTAAAAAAATTTCCATTTTTTCTAATTTATATATATTTAATATATATTACTTCAATATTTTTGTATTTTATTTATAAAAGCAGATTAAAATAATCTTTATCATTGATATAAGTATAGTGCTGAAAAGGTTTGGTTTTGGAAGTGCTTTTTTACCACTAATAAAGATATATATTTATCATGGAAAAAAAGGACTAATAAATTTTTCTTTTATCGGTGATCAGAATTTTAGCACTGGTAAAACACATCTTTATAAGCAATTTTTTGTAAAAAATTCATAAAACCTTCCAAAATATTACATATTCAACCAATGAAGAACAATATTATTCACACCATTCATGATCTAGAAAACATCCACCTCTTCCGTCACTCCCCTATGAACTTCTTAGATGAATCAATCCTCTCAAAAACCAAGGTTTGTGATTATTTTTACTCCTCTATAATCGATCTTACCACACTCGATCTGCATGTGTGTCACCTTCACATCACTCAAGATGCTATTTAATTGATCCTTGAACATTTCTTGGATCCATCACATTCAAAATGGATTGATTTTCTTTTTTTAGTTGAGAACATCATGGTGTGAACCAAAACCATAGATAAGTTTATCTCCCCAACCTTAATATCAAATTGGTAAGTTGTTGTTTTGGGAGAAAGGAGATGAAATTCAGTGATTAAAACTCATTTACCTTGTTCGGAGAGTTAATATTGAATGGAATGAATTTCCTTAGGGAGAAAGTAGGAGAAATTGGTTTATCCTTAAATAAGGATAACAAATCAACTCAAAATCAAGATGATTTGGAATGAATCATATGAAACCATTGTAATTTTTTGAATTTCTTATATTACCCAAATTTATATTTTATTTTATTTGACATATACCCTTATACTACACATGATTTATTTAAAAAATTATTTCAGTAATTTAACATAAATTTTTTATGTGCGAGTCTTTCATATTTTTTATGGTCTTTCTCTTGGCCCCACTTGCATTCATTCTGATCACCATTGGATTCCTTTATGTTATCATTTTGATCTTTTTTTCTCGTTATCACTGTTAGTTAATCCCATTGAGACAAATCCACACTTTTATTCATCAAACCCCAACTAAATTCAAGGATTTCATCAAATGTTGGGTTCTCAAGACAATGTGATTGGGCTCTGTCAACATATTCATCATGTGACAAAAGTTCATCTTGGGATCCTAAGAATGTTATCACTAAAACACTACCATGATTTTTTTTACCATATGAATAAATAAATAAAAATAAACTCCTCACACATATTTATTTCAATGACTCGCTGTTTTTTCTAGATTTCTTTTGTAAAGAACCGGAAATTTCAAGGAATATTTTTTTCTTAAATACTTTTGAATTTTATGAGTCTGCGGTTTCTGACAGCACTTGATTCTGAGGCCCAGTGTGCCCCGAATCAATTTCTGATGTTTTTTTCGGGTATATTCAGTAAATGTTCCTATGGTATATTCTATCTTTTGAAACAGTGCTCGAAAATGAAAACTGAGGACACCGATGAACTCACAACGCCGATACTCACTTAAGGGGACCTTTACCGTAGTTTCATTTTATGCGGGTTGACAGTTAATTTTAGGGGATTTAGAATAAAATAAATAAAATTGTAGCACACAATTTTATTTAAAGATGTTGGTTAATTCCTAAAATGGGGAGTTAGGGGTGGTTCCCACACCCACATAACCTCCCATGAGAGGAAATCGTGTTTTGGGGCCCACACGAGGCCTAACCCTTTAATCTTCCTTTAACTCCCCACTAACACTCCCCTTATTTAATTTTATGACAACCCCCTTTAAACCTATGGACTTTCACTTAAATGTGTAGCTTCACCATATCCCATCCATTAATGATGCCAACTCTAATGCATTAATTAATTCAATTTACATTTTGAATTAATTTGAAGATACATGGCAATTTTATGTTATGGGAAGGCCTTATTATTATTTTGGTTGGAAAATATTTTGGGGAGAGCTCTTGAGAATTAGAAGAAGGAGTTCCTATCTTCAACGAAGAACACCATACTTCCAATGAAGAACCGCAGAAGAATGATGATCATCTCCTTTGATCATCGGCCATGCCAAAGGAGAAGGAGCCACCTGCAAGGAATGCCGACGACGTGCCATCCTCGTATCCTTCTTCTCCGACGTCAACGAGTTGACGCCGTCTTCCCGCAATGTCGTCTATCGCGACACCCTACTACCACGAGCCTTATTTCAAGGTAGGGTTTTGTAAAATTATAAGTGAATATTTGTACCCTGTTCGTCATTTAATTTGATGATTTTTATTCGGCCAACTGTTACCGCTTAACGCGGAGGTCAAGGGTCGAACGTACACAGCCCGATGACCCTCTGTAGTTTCATTTGTTAACGATGGAGACCATGTTGTAAAGGTGGTGACGAGTGAAGATGAGGGACGCATACCAACCGTGTGTGGAAGAACCGCGGCCCAAAATTGCGGGCCGCTTGGCCGAAGGAGAACCAGCCGGCTAAATCCGTCCGGGCCAAAGGGAGACCGCGGTTCCACAAGGGGCGTCATGTTGTGGAAAATTGTGGCCTATGCTCTACAGGCCGCTTCAGTGGTGAACCAGCGAGCTCGCCTGCCGACCGAGATGAACTAGTTGTGGCACTCGCAGGTGCCCCGCCGAAGGACCATGGCCCTCCCGAGTGAGCCACTCGCGTTAGGAAGACCGGCCGGCATCGGCCGGCCGGACCGAAGGGCGGCGCTGCTTGGTGCTACCGATTCTGGAGACCGGGGGGTCGCGCCCCCCACAGCGCTCAGCCACCCGGGCCGAACCGCTCAGCTAGTCGGGCCACGCTGGGTCAGGCTATGCCCCGCCAGGCTGGGCTGCGCCCCCTCGGGTCAGATAATGCACTTCATCGGGCCGGTTCGACCCTCTGTCGGGTCGGACCCGTCGAATCGGGTCGGGCCGCCCGCCCGCCCATTGGGCTTAATGGGTCGGGCCCGTTTTCACTTAAATGTGAAAAACATAAATTCCATGCATCCGATCGATGCACCATCTACAGAATTGGGACCCTCACGATGAAGCGGCCCTTTTGAAATACTCTTTTGTAAAACGGCCGGGTTTGGAATGAGCATATTTTCAACTGGGCCTCTTGAACGGAAAAACAAATATCTCTCAGACTGGGCGTCTTATTGATGCGCCGTCTGTCATGTTGGGTTCCTTTTGATGAGACGGAACTTTGGGATACAGCAACTCTAGACTTCACGATAGTTGATGTATCGACCCCTTGGCTCGAGGAGAGGACCCTCCCGGAATCGAGCGTGGTGTGTGCGGGAACCCTGGAGTTGGCTGCGACTGCGACAACTATCATACTGAATCCTCTGTGGGTTCGACAACAATGAAAACTATACTGGAATCCTCCATGGGTTCGACAACAATGAATACTATTCTTGTATCCTATGTGGGTCCGACAGTTTGACTTCTGTTCTAGTATCCTACGTGGGTCTGATAGAGTAGCTGGTCTAGTATCCTATGTGTGTCCGACAGCATAGCTGGTCTAGTATCCAACATGTGTCCGATAGATTAGATGAATCAGTGACTACATATGATCATCTCTCTCACTTTATAAAAGTTTTATACCTTTGTGAGCTGAGTCTTTACTTCCAATCATTATCATCGATGTGATTGACTTCTTTCTTCTGTGGACTAGGTTGTTCTTGGGCTTGAGAGTTAGAGCCAAACTAGGATTCATTACTTAGGTATATGTATGGGAATATAACTAAGTAGAGTTGGTTGATACTTCTTGATTGTATCTTTCCTTTGTGGTTTGTCCTTCGTGGATTCTGGGAGACCTTCGGGGGTCTCAGAGTCCCTACTGAGTATTGTTATACTCACCCCTGCATGGGTTATGCCTGCACTACGTTGTATTGGATGAAGACGACGGAAAACACTGATCGTGGTAGAGACTTGTGGAGATGGACGGTACCTCGAGGTGGACCACATGGAGGGATGTAAACAGAGTGGACGGATGGACACGAGGTGCTGAGGAGACCATTTGTACCCACCATTCAAGTGGGATTCCCGGAGGACGACTTAGTAGTTGTTGTTTTACTTTACTACAGTTGTACTTTCTTTTCAGTTGTACTGTACTTTACTATTGGGCTTGTATTTCCAGCCCCTTTCCTTTCAACACTTACTTTTGTAAACAGTTTTAATTGTACTTACTTCAGTTGCATACTCTGTTGTGTTTTTTTACTTCTCTAAAGGCAATGTCTTCCCAGTATAGGGATGGTGCTAGTTTCCAGCCCCTGGCATATGGAAGGCGGGCTTGGGGTAGTCACGGCACAGGCCCCGAGGATGGTTCATGAAAAATTAGTATCAGAGGAGTCAGTTCTACTGCAGAACTCAGAACTATGATTAATTTCTCTCTGTGAAGCAATAGTGTTAATTGTTTTGGGTGTGGTTATTAGTTTAGGGAGACCAGTGTTGGTGTGGCGACTAACATATCCATACACAAGGACTCTGACTCCTGATTTCCGACTCAGTGCATGAAAAGGTTGATTGTGTGTGTGTTTCCTTTGAAAAGTTTTATTTTTTAATACTTTCTATCAGATCACCAGGTATACTATTTTGACAGTTTCGCACCTGTTTCTTTTCAGGATGGCCCCAAGAAGATAGCCAGCTAGGTTTCTGAGTTACATGTGGGATGGTATCCCACCAAGCGACGAGGCTTCTGTGAAGGGCCCCATCACAGCGGAGGAACCAGCGGCACCACTACCCACTGGGCCACCAATACCACCAGCCCCAGTAGTAGAGTGCACGCCACCTGAGTGCGTTGCATGAGTTCCAGTGATAGAGACCGCCCAGGTTCCACGGAGAGAAGGACACTCAGGCAGTTGAGGATTGTCTGGATGCTATTGTCAGAGTCTTCAGATTGGTAGGGACACCATCCAACCTTATGGTGATCCTTGTAGTGAGTCTCCTACATGCAGCAGCAGGTAGATGGTGGAGCCTGATTCTTCAAGAGCATAATGAGGCATCTCTACTTTGGACATACTTCGAGTGTCTTTTCCGCTCAGAGATTGTTCTGGCCACCCTTCGTGCGGTGCAGATTCATGAGTTACTTTATCTTTGGCAGGGCAGCATGAGAGTAGCTCAGTACTCAGTGAGGTTTACCTACCTCTCACGCTACTCCATGGACATGGTACGAGACCCATTCTTCCTGGCCCGGAACTTTTCACAGCGACTCGGACATGAGATCAGGGATTTGATGATCTCCCTCAGCATTCCAACGTAGGTGGGAGAGCTGGAGCGAGCCCTTCTTGTGGAGACATTTCTCACTGGCCTAACCCCAACAAGAAACACCCACCACAGGGTGACAAGTAGCAGAGTCTTCTGTAGCCGACAGTAGACAATTGACGTAGAGGTCCAAGCAGACGAGTCTATAAAGAAAGCGACCACAGGATACAGGTTCGGTAGTGTAGATCACATGGAACAGAGCCAGCTATACGAGGAGCAGGCAGTGCTATGCATGTGGCAGGCAGGGTCACATGGCTCGAGACTTCTTGACCCACCATAAAAATGAGAAGTAGATAGTGGAGGGACTTTCAAAGAAGAGGCAGAGGTTTGACCGTGGTGGTCCGCCGGGAGCAGGCGGATGAGGCAGAGGAGTTGGCCGAGCAGCAGATGGTGGATGATGTTTCTATACTCTACCACCACCACCACCAGGAGGTCCACCCCGACCACAGGGAGCTGGCGGACAGAGGCAGGCTCAGCTCTAGGCAATTAAGGCCTACGACCACGGCTCACCTGAGATGATTCGAGGTACTATCTGTGACTACTCCACCCTTGTTTCAGTACTTATAATCATAGGTTCAAGTCATTCTTTTATTGTTTATGCCCTTGTTCGGAGCTCGGAGATTTCGACGGAGTCATTGGCTACATCCTTATGGCTAGAGATTACTACGGGAGCAGACTTGATGATTACGCACTGGTGTCGGCTATGTGAGCTTACTCTAGGAGGCAAGAGCATTGTTTGGGATCTTCTTGTAGCGGTTTCAAAGCCTTGCGATGTCATATTTGGTATGGACTAGTTTTCTACAGTCCATGCTCAGATCGACAGCATTAGGCACAAGGTGCGGTGTATTCACAGGGATGGGACCAAGTTCATCTTCACTGGCGAGAAGGTAGCCTTTGTAGTTTCGGATGGACTTTCGCAGAGGATGGGGCAGACAATCACACATCAGTTGGCCAGCCTCATCCTTAGAGCAGTTGATGTGCAGAGTCTGAGTTTCCTATTGTGGTGGATCAGTATGCAGACGTTTTTTCTTGATTACATTCTAGGACTACCACCTCACATAGAGGTAGACATCCACATAGACCTGTAACCCAAGACAACACTGATATCTACTCCATCATATCGTATGGCTCCCGCTGAGCTTCGTGATCTACGGGTACAGCTGGAGGACTTGCAGGGGAAAGGATTTATCCGACCTAGTGTTTCACCCTGGGCTTCTCCGATTTTGTTCATCAAGAATGCAGATTGGAGCATGCTACTGTGTTTCTACTACTGTCGCCTAAATCAGGTGACATTGAAGAACAAGTACCCACTCCCGAGGATTGAAGACCTCTTTGATCAGCTCAAGGGAGGACAATGGATCTCGAAGATAGACGTCTGGTCAGGCTACCATCAGCTCAAATTTTGAGATGAGGATGTGTAGAAGACGACCTTCAGGTGTTGGTATGGCCAATACGAGTTCTTGGTTATGCCTTTCAGTATAACCAACGCACCAGTAGTGTTCATGATTCTCATGAACAGGATCTTCTATCCTTACCTCAATCGCTTTCTCGTAGTCTTCATCGAAGATATTCTGATTTACTCAAAAATTGAGGAGGAGAACGCCTACCACTTGTAGGTTGTACTGCATACACTCCGAGAGCACCCGCTTTATGGTAAGATCTTGAAGTTCTAGTTCTGGATTCGAGAGTTTCAATTTCTGTAACATGTCTTCTCGGAGGCTGGAGTTTCAGTGGATCCAACGAAGATCGAGGCAGTACTTGCTTGGGAGACACCCAGGAGTGTGACGGAGGTGTGGAGTTTCCTAGGTCTGGCTGGGTACTATCGAAGATTTGTGCCCGAATTCTCTAGATTTACAGCACCACTTTCATCCTTGAAGAAGAAGGGGAAACCCATTGTGCGGTCAGATAGATGTTTTCATATATTTCAGCAGCTGAGGCAGAGGTTGACCGGTGCGCCCATTTTGAGGTTGTCGGAAGAGGGAGTTGGGTGTGGAGTTTACTACGATGCATCAGGGACTGGACTCGGTTGTGTCCTGATGCAGGAGTGAGAAGTGATCACGTATGGTTCATGGCAGTTGAGACAGCACAAGTAGAACTACGATACCCATGACATGGAGTTAGTAGCAGTGGTCTTCTCCATGAATATGTGGTGACACTATTTGACTGGTCGAGTGCTTTACAGTCTACTCTGACCAACATAGTCTCAGGTATATCTTCTCCCAGAAGGACCTGAACCTGAGACAGTGATGATGGCTCGATTTCCTCTAAGACTATGAATTTGAGATAGTCTATAATCCTGGGAAGGGGAACATTGTAGTTGATTCTCTCAGCCGGAGATCAGGCATTCAACTACTAGGATATGCGACAGAGAAGCTAGCTGCGTAGCAGATATCCTTTGAGGATAGAGATGGAGCAGCCTTTCTACAGTCACTCACAGTCACTCTGCCACTCCATCAGTGAGTCAGAGAGGAATAGTGTGTGGACATTGACTGTGAGATATGACGTGCTCAGATATCCACATGGTAGGCACCTGATTGATTTTCTGATGGAGGGGAGCACGTCATCCTCTTCAGGGGACGTACTATGGTACCAGTTGCACTGTAGGAGGATGTTTTGTGGGATTTTCACACTTCCCCACTAGCTATACATCCAAGAGTGGAGAAGATGTACCAGGACCTAGGATGACATCACTGGTGGTCGGGTATGAAGAAGGCAGTAGCAGAGTTTGTATCATGATGACTCACTTTTCCGCAAGTGAAGGCGGAGCACCAAGTACCAGCGGGCTTGGTTCAGCCCTTAGAGGTTTCGGAGTGGAAGTTGGATGGGATATCCATAGATTTTGTGATGGGGATTCCACGTACGTCCCGAGGACATGATTCTACCTGCGTGATTGTAGATCGACTCACCATGTTGGCCCACTTCTTACCGATCAGATAGCATGGCTCAGTACAGAGCTTGGGACACCTCTACATTCAGGAGATCGTACGGATTCATGGTGTTCCATCGTCTTTCATTTCCGATAGAGATGATTGTTTCACTTCCTAGATATGGAAGGAGTTACAGGAGGCTTTCGGGACACAACTATGTCTGAGAACCGCCTTCCATCCTCAGACGGACAGCCAGACTGAGAGGACCATTTAGACTCTCGAGGATATGCTCTGTGCATGTGTCCTTGACGTTGGTCATAGCTGGGAGGATCACCTACCCTTGGTGGAGTTTGTGTACAACAACAACTACCACTCCACCATTGGGATGGAACCTTACGAGGCACTGTACGACCGACCTTGAAGATCACCTCTGTGTAGGACTGGACCAGGGGATTCAGCACTTGTAGGACCAGAGATGGTTCAGGCTACGACGGAGAAGGTGCAGATCATCCAGGAGGGGATGAAGACTGCACAGAGCAGACAGAAATCGTTTTCTGATAGGAGACGGACACCACTAGAGTTCAAGGATGACGACCACGTCTTCCTACGGGTCTCACCTCGACGGGGTCTATGGAGATTTGGCTAGGGAAGAAAGTTATCTCCATGTTTCATAGGACCTTTCCAGGTCCTCAGAAGAGTAGGAGAGGTGGCTTACCACCTGTCCCTTCCACCTCAGTTACCTCGAGTGCATGACGTCTTCCACGTGTCTCAGCTGAGGAGATACATTCACGACCCATCCCCCCTCATCGATCACCAACATTTATGGAGGTCCCAGTAGAGAATGAGGATCGACAAGTGCGGTTCCTATGTGGACGTTCGATTCCTCTGGTGCGCATCTACTTGCAGCACGGGAGCCTCCAGGAGATCACTTGGGAGAAGGAGGCTCAGATTCGTGTACAGTACCCCCATTTGTTTCCCTAGTGTGTGTTGTAACTTTATGAGGATGTAAAACCCTGAGGTGGGAGTAATTAAAAGACCCTGAAATTTCATGGAAATTTTTTTCTTAAATACATTGGAGTTTTACGAGTCTACGGTTTCTGACGACACTCGATTCTGAGGCCCAGTGTGCCCGGAATCAATTTCTGAAGTCTTGTTCTGGTACGTTCAGTAAACATATGTGCAGGTTTTTCTATCTTTTGAACCAATGCTTGGAATTGAAAACCAAGGGCACAGATGAACTCGCAGTGTCAGTATTCGTTTAATGGGAGCTTTACCGCAATTGCGTTTTATGCGGGTTGAGATTTAATTTAAGGTATTTAGAATAAAATAAATAAAATTGTAGAACACAATTTTATTTAAAGATGTTGGTTAATTCCTACAATGGGGGGTTAGGGGTGGGGCCCACACCCACATAACCTCCCATGAGAGGAATTAGTGTGGTGGGGACCACACAAGCACTAATCCTTTCATCATCCTTCAACTCCCCATTAACACTCCCCTTATTTAATTTTTTGACAACCCACTTTAAACCTTTAGAATTCCACTTAAATATGGAGCCTCTCCATTTCCCATCCATTAATGTTGCCAACTCTAATGCCTTAATTAATTCAATTTACATTTTGAAATTATTTGAAAATACATGGCTATGTTATATTATCGGAGGGCCTTATTATTATTTTGGTTGGAAAATTTTTGGAGAGAGCTCTTGAGAATTAGAAGAAGGAGTTCCTCTCTTCAACGAAGAACACCATCCTTCCAATGAAGAACCACTGAAGAACGATGATCATCTCCTTAGATCTTCAGCCATGCCAAAGGAGAAGGAGCCACCCGCATGGAACACTGACGACGTGCCATCCTCAGCTCCTTATTCCTTGACGTCAACGAATTGACGCTGTCTCCCCGCGACGCCGTCTTTTGAAACCCCTAACTACTGTGAACCTTATTTCAAGGTAGGGGTTTGTACAATTATAATTGAATATTTGTACCATGTTCTTCGTTGAATTTTATGATTTGTATTCGGCCAACTTCTACTGCCGGATGTGGAGGGCGCGGGCCAAAGTCACACGGCCCGATGACCCTCCGTAGACTCTTTTGTTTGCGATGGAGACCATGTTGGAAAGGTGGTGATGAGTGAGGATGGCGGCCGTGTCCTGGTTGCGTGCGGAAGAACAGCGGCCTCCAACTGTGGGCCACTCGGCTGAAGGAGAACCGGCTGGCTAAAGCCAGTTGGGCTGAAGGGAGACCGCGGCACCACGAGGGGCGCCATGCTGTGGAGAACCGCAGCACGCGATCTGTGGGCCGCTTCAGCGGTGAACCAACCGTCTCGCCAGCCGGCTGGGATGAAGGAGTCGCGGCACCCGTAGGTGTCGCTCTGAAGGACGGAGGCCCACCTGAGTGGGCCTCTAATAGCAGGAAGACTGGACGGCTTCGGCCGGCCGGACATGAAAGCGGCGCCACATGGCGCCACCGGTTCGGGAGACCGGGGGGTCTTGCCCCCCGCAGCGCTCGGCCAACCGGGCCGAGCCACGCCAGGCCGGGCTATGCTGTGCCGAGCCTGGCCAGGCCGCGCTCGTCCGGGCCGCACCGCACCCCCTTGGGCTGGACCGGACCATGCACTTCACCGGTCTGGTCCAACCTTATGTCCGTTCGGACCCGCCAGCCCACTGGGCTTAACGGGTCGGGCCCGTTTTCACTTAAACGTGAATAACTTAAAGACCGCTTGTCCGATCGACGCGTCGTCTATGGAATTCAGACCCTCACAACAAAGCAGTTCTTTTGAAATCCGCTAAGTGA
This sequence comes from Viscum album, assembly GCA_963277665.1. Taxonomy (NCBI): domain Eukaryota; kingdom Viridiplantae; phylum Streptophyta; class Magnoliopsida; order Santalales; family Viscaceae; genus Viscum; species Viscum album. The sequence continues at coordinate 59,475,044 of OY728165.1, read as the reverse complement.
ATTTTGGATTACTTTGGAAAATGGTCTGGTTTGGAACAAGCGTATTTCAAACCGGACTCATGGAACGGAAAAGCCAATATCTCTCAGACCGAGAATCTGATTGACGTGTTGTCTATCACGTTGGGTTCCTTTTGATGTGAAGGAACTTTGGGATACATAAAATCCGGAATTCATGATAATTGATGTATCAAACCCTTGGCTTGAGGAGTAGACCCTCCTAGAATCGAGCGTGTTGTGTGCAGGAACTCTAGAGCTAGCTGTGACTGCGACGAATATCGTACTGGAGTCCTCTGTGGGTTCGACGACGACTACAACTGTACTGGAATCGTTCGTTGGTTCGACTGTGATAACTAGTGTTCTTGTATCCAATGTGGGTCTAACATTTTGACTTCTATTCTGATATCCTACGTGGGTCCGACAGAGTATCTGGTCTGGTATCCTACATGGGTCTGCCAACTTTTCTGGTCTAGTATCCTACGTGGGTCTGACAGCTTAGATGAATTAGTGACTACATTTGATCATCTCTTTCACTTTACGAAATATTTATACCTGTTTGAGATGAGTCTGGACTTTCAATCATTATCATCGATGTGATTGAATTCTTTCCTTTGTGGACTGGGTTGTTCTTGGGATTGAGCGTTGGATCCGAACTAGGATTGATGACTTAGATATATGTATGGGAATATACCTAATTAGAGTTGGTTGATACTTAATTATTGTATCTTTCTTGTTTGGTTTATCCTTCGTGGATTATGGGAGACCTTCAGGGGTCTCGGGGTCCCTACTGAGTATTGTTATACTCACCCCTGCATAGGCTATGCCTGCACTATGTTGTGTTGGATGCAGACGACGGACATCACTGATCATGGTAGAGACTTGTGGAACAGGACGGTACCTAGAGGTGGACCACTTAGCGGGACGTACATCGAGAGGAAGGACAGACCTGAGGTGTTGAGGAGACCATCTGTACTCACAATTCAGTTGGGATTCCCGGAGGATGACTCAGTGGTTTCTATTTTACTTTACTACATTTGTACTTGATTTTCATTTGTATTGTACGTCACTTTTGGTCTTCTATTTCTGGACCCTTTACTTTCAGTACTTACATTTGTATACAGTTTTACTTGTGCTTACTTCATTTGCGTACTCTGTTGTGTTTTTTTACTTCTATAAAGGAAATGTCTTCCCAGTATAGGGATTTTGCCCTTTGGTGCTAGTCTCCAACCCCTGGCATATGGACGGCGGGCTTGGGGTAGTCACGGCATGGGCCCCGAGGACGGGTCGTGACATTTTTTGTCCATTTAACCATATGTTATATCATCCAATTAAGAATATGTGATATCTTCTTTTTCAAATTTATGGCTTTGATTTCATGGATCTCCTAGATAAATTACGATGTTTATGAAAGTACCATTTGTGTAGTGTAAATACTCTTCCCACATTTCATTTAAGGTGGTGATTTCAAATGATAAATAGTAAGGGTTTTTACAATTCACATATGGTAATCTCCTCAAAGTTGCACTTATGGTTTATGTTCCCATGGATTAAAATCAAACAATTAAACCCATTTTAATCCATTATCAAGTAGAAGAACCCAAATACTTAATATATTTTCATTACTGTGAACATGTTTTATAGGATTTCATTATTTGATAGAAGAACACCAATTAAATCATCCCTCTTGTTATACTCTAACCTAGGAAAGTTATATAAGTCATCCTTCATCACTGTGTTTTTTAATCGATGAAAATTTAATTATAATCTTTGATACTTTATAGATATCACAGATTCATTTCTTTCATTGATATTCACATCTATAAAACAATCCCAATAAGCATAATTATACTCTTATTATCATAGAATAGTGGCATCATGTAGCTTAAATCATTCTCAAAAAATTAAATTTTATGGGTTCTAAGATCATAATTTTTTTTTAATTTATTTATTTAAATATTAATATTATTAAATCAAATAAGATGGATATGTTTCAAAAATTTATGGATATCAATCGTATGGAAAAAGTGAATGGCGATGGAGTAAAAGAGTCACTATTAGAAAATGGGCCTTTAACAACGCAAAAAATGGCCTTTATCAGTACTAGAGAAGTGCTAACTATTGAAGAGAGATTAAAATCCCTTGGATTTTATCAAAGACATAATATCATTGATAAATGAAACATTTATTACAACTTGAAAAAGAACTAATAAAGGCCCTCTTTATCAGTACTTATAAAATCATAGATTAAGGACTCCATTATCATAACTTTTAAAAGAATTGATAAAGGTACACTTTATCAATTCTTCTAAAAGTACTGATAAATGTCAACTTTATCAGTGCATATAAAATCTATGATAAATGGATATACTGTATTTATCTAAAATAGAACACTATATCACCAATATAGTGTGGTGTAATTGCACACTACACCACCAGAAAGACCACCAGCAGACTCCAGTTTTAGAAACACCACTAGAAATTAGAAATATTTAGGTACCAATATAGAATTTAAATGAAATAAAATTTACAACACAAATACAATAAAAACACTATATTATAGATATTTCAAACATTTTTTATACAATTTTATGAGTAATTACTAATTAGTAAATACATTCGAAAACATTAATTTTCTTTTTCCTTTTACTCTGGCCCCTTCTTAAGATATTACAGAAAAAACCAACCATGATCAAGAAAAAAAATGCACCCATATAGAAAAAATATTATTATGATATTAATAGTATAAATAAACAAATTAAACCAAAATTGTTAATTTTAAGCTAAACATTGAGTCATATGAGGAACATAGTGTATCAGATTGAGTTACAGTTATTTTTTGCACATCACACCATTTCTTGTTCATCTTGAAGCATTATATTTGTGAAAATTAACTAACTGATTATTTGAATAAAATGATAAAGGAATTAATTAAGTAATAGAATATAAAACTATGAGAAAAAAATCTAGAATTGTGTTCCTGGTATTAGTGATTATTTGCACATTTTAAACTAAAATAACACTTATATATTGAAAAGAAGAAAATTTATTCCTACCAGTAACACTATGAATTAGATTGGGGTTTGGATGATTCATACACTTCTCAAATGACTTATGGATCAGTTTCCTAAAGTATTAAAACAATTTGAATTTTTTTCCTCGATTTTGAGTACATCACTTGTCTTTTTTCCTAAAATTTCATTTTAAACTAGAAACATGAACTTTGATCCATACCAGTCACATCATATGTCGGCTTGATGTTAAACTATTTTCTATACATCACAAATTACTTTTGAATCAATTCCATAATTTGTCAAGTAAATATGAGGATGATTGCATGGTTTTTAATAAGATAATATTTTTGAACTTAAATGTGAATCATAAACAGATAACGGACTCTCTGTGCCTTACCAGGAACATCATTTATTATATTCAGGTAATGATGATTCCAATACATCAAAAATGTCTTATGGAAACTTTTACTAATGTATCAGAAATATCTTAATGTGTTTGCTCAGTTTTTAGTTTTTAAGTTGTATTATCAACAAAAATTAACATCAATTTTAAATTAGAAGACATGCTGGGATTCATAATATTCACATTATGCATTGGATTGAAGTTTATATAATTAATTAAAATCAAAAATTACTAATGGATCATTTTTATAATGTATCAAAACAGTATTAATTTGTTTTCTCAGTTTTGAGTATGCACTTTTCTTTTTTACTAAAAAGTAATTTTAGACTAGAGACAAACATGTTGAGTCATACTGGTCCAATCGTGCATCAATTTGATGTGAGACTAAATTATAAAAATAAAAAATTACTTAATAATAATTTATAAAAATTATTAAGACAAACCAATCACATTTTTTTGGTTTTTAATAAGTGACACTTTTTAAACTAAAATGTCAATTTTAAACTGATAATAGACACTTTAAGCCATAACAGGAACCTTATATACTATATTGAGGGGTGGATAATTCCTACACATTAAAAATGACTTATGGATTGGTTTAGTAATGTATCAAAACAACCCAGATTCATTTTCTTAGTTTTGAGTATGTAAATTGTCTTTTTTACTAAAATTAATTTAAATTTTAAATAAAAAGACAAACTTTGAGTTATTTCAGTAAAATAATGTGTTTTTTAATGTTATAATTATTTCTATATGTCATAAAGGACTTATGAAACGTTTTACTAAATTTTCAGTAAAATATGAGCACATTTTACTAGTTTTTAGTGATTAAAACATTTTGAGCTAAAATATCAATTTTAAACATATAACACACTTTGAGTAAAACTAGTCACATCGTGTATCATAATGAAGTGAGAATTATTTATAAATTTCTATAATGACTAATTATTTTTTCTCTAATGTATAAAAACAATCCTAATTTATTTTCATGGTTTTCATTATGTTAGTTGTCCTTTTTACTAAAATTAATGTCAATTTTAAATAAAAATATGCACTTCAAGTGATACTGGTCATACCTTGTGTTATATTGAGGTGTGGATAATTCATAAAATAAAAATTAATTCCTTTTATTTATTTTGAGAACATCACTTGTCTTTTTTTACTAAAATCTCATTTTAAACTTGAAACAAGCACTATGAGTCATGTCGGTCACATCGTGTTTCAATTTGATGTGATATTATTTCATACACATTAAAAATGACCTATGAATTTATTTCTTAAATTATCAGTAAATACAATTATGTTTTCTTGGTTTTCAATGACTGACACTTTTTGAAATCAATGTTAATTTTAGAATAATAATAAATACTTTGAGTTACACCGGTAACATTGCATATCGGATTGAGGTTCACCTGATTCATACACCTCCAAAAATACTTATTGATAATTTTCATAAAGTATCAAACCATATATGAATTCATTTTCTCAATCATGATAATTTTAGTTGTCTTTTTACTAAAATTACTTTCAATTTTAAATTAAAATATGTACTTAGAGTCATACAAGTCACACAATGTGTCATGTTGAGGTGTGACTAATTTATACACATCCCAAATAACATATGGATATTTCTCTCAAATTATAATATCAATATGAATGTGTTTTCTCTATTTTATGTTCTTTACATGTCTTTTTTACTAAAATTTCATTTTAACTATAAACATGCACTTTGAGTCATACTAGTCACATTTTGACTCCGTTTCATGTGAGACTAATTCATTCACATCATAGATAACTTATGAATAATTTTCCAAAATAATTAGGATAATATGATAATGTTTGATCATTTTTCAGTTAGTGATATTTTTCAACTAAGGTGTCACTTTAAAAATTTTAACAAACATTTTCAGTCATACCAGGAACATCGTGTACCAGATTGAATTGTGAATGATTACTAAACTTCACAAATGTATGATAGGTCATTTTCATAATTTATAAAATTAATATAAATATGTTTTCAAAGATTTTTTTATGTCAATTAACTTTTTTACAAAAACATAGTCTCAATAATAAAAAAATATGCACTTGGAGTCATATCGATCACACTATATGTCATATTGAGGTGTAGATGAATCGTACACTTCCCAAAGCCCGAAAATAATCCCAGATTAAAATGTTACCACACCTTCCATTACCTTTCTTTATCAAACTACCAACACTCTATATTGATTCAATATCTAGGGTTGGTATTTAAAAAAAGAAATAAAATAGAAATCGTGGTAATAATGGAATAAATAAACATGTTAAATCCTTTTTAAAATTTGGTAGATAGTTGAAAGAAAAATATTACTTCCCAAAATACCTATGAAATAACTAAATATGTGTCATATAAAAATGATATAAAAATTAACTTAAAAATATAATAAAAAATGATGACTAAATTAAGTAAATAAGTTGAAGGAATTCACCTCTTCATGATGGTTGCATACATTCTTGGCCCATTTCTCTATTGTAATTATTTTATTTATAGCCTCACAGTCCAATCCCTCATGAGCATGGGTATCATTAAACAAACTACCCCAACTTAAACAAAAGAATCAACCTGTGTAAAAAATAATTCTTTATATATGTAATAATAACAAGAAATAAAGTAAATATATATATTAAATAAATCATTAATTCTATTAACAATGAGTTTACTATGAAAACATCAAGATTAACACTTTGATTGACTAGAGGCAGTTTCATTTCTCTTCTTACAATGGTAGAGGAGGGAACTTGAAGGAAAGTGATAAATTCCAACATTGATGGGGTGAAATAATTTAAGGGAGAAGAAGTGTGTATAGGTTTTGCTAAAAAAGGCACGAAATATAGATATAAATCTTTTAAAATAAATAAACACTACATGGAATAATGAATATTAAATTAGCATTTAATTATATATTTTTACACTTAAATAGAAAAATTATATCATAACATTGCCTTTACATATTTTTAAAGGGTTTCCTTCATTATAGTTTGATCTTCTAGGGAGTTGGTAAAAACATCATGTGCATAAGACACTATCAGCATGAGTAGTAAAAAATTTAATTTATATTATGTTAATATAGTAGATAATAAATAATATAATGAGGAAAAACATAGTATATTAAAATTTAGTTTCACCTTCTCATTGAAATTTTTTATTTTTTCAAAGGATTCATGAATTGGGATCCTCTATCAAGAATCAAAATCCCCTCTATGTGGTCCCCTCTAAAGTATAATTCATTTTCTATACTAGTAACAACATGAACATATTGTGATCTTCTAATTAAATGTTTATCCACAATTGAAATTTAATCAGACCAGAACAATTTTTTGCTAATAGGAAAGTCAAAAAATTCTTTTTTATGTTTAAAGAGGTAAAATACTTACACTTCCTATGATTCCATTATGAATGGATCATATGTTTTCTCACACATACTAATATTCACCTTCACAAATTCCATTTCACCATCTTTCACTAAACTCTTATTTTTAACCAAATTTTTACAAGAAATAGTGGATTGAGATGTTTCATAATACAACTATTATATCTATTTGATAATACAATGATATGAAATATTTTAATTAATTGGATTTATATCCTCAGAAAAAAAATATGTTCATTGCTTCCACCAAAAGTGTAACACCACTTTTTTTCATCGTACTGCAGTTATCATGATATTTTGCATAGAATTTATAACCACTTACTACAATACCAATATAAGATATAACATTTTAATTTGGTCCCCTGTCTCACAATAAAATTCATTCGGAAATTGAATTTGGATTTTCATATAATTCCTTATAAATTTTATCTCGAAACCATTCTATAAACTCTTGATTATGTGTATTTGATATCCATCATTCAAGCCTAGATGGATTAAAATATCTAATAATTTATTTGTTGGTTTCAACATATGGATCAACATCTTCACAATTATGTAAACTGTAAAAGTTTTCTTGATCCCACTCTATGATGGAAATTGTAACTTCATATCTTCTATAAATTCCTTCACTCATAAGGAGTCTACTATGACGACACTTTTCTAGACCTATGTTGTCAATATATGATAGGTAATTGGTATAAAATAAAACATCTAATTCAACAATATATCGTTCTGAAATACAACTTACTGGTCAACATTGATTCTTGACATACCCTTCTTGGGTACAAATCCCTCAAGGTATCGTCGAAGGATTTTTGAGGTGATTGTGTTTGTTTACAAAGAGGGCATCCATGTTGTGTTTGTTGATAAGGCAGACCATGAAGTTAATTCTATTGAAAAAAGGGTTTTTAGGGTGATTTTTTAGGTTCAACAAATTTTTTTAACAACCCATTTTGACAAAGAACCATGAAAAAGTGATGGAAGATCTGGAGGTGGTACAAAAAAACATATTTAAGGTGGTGCCATTTTACAATGTTTGCCAAATTTTTTGGCCTCAAAATAAGAAAATGGGGAAGCATGTTTTTGGAGAAGGATGTTGCATGCATGATTTAGAATACTTAGGAAACTTGCACACAAGGAATGTTTCAAGAGTATAAAATCAAAAAAAAAATGGAAAAAGAATGAGGTGCGTGAAAGATTTGGAAATGGGCGTGAAAGAGGAGGTTGCACAAAAGAAACTTGCATTCCCAATGCGATGTCCAGTGGAGTTTTTCATGCTCAAATAGGATCTTGTGTGAAAAAAGTTAAATCTTTCGCACAAGGGACAAGAATGCCTATAAATATGAGGTGACCCCCTCAATCCAAATAGATCAACACTTAAATAAAACTTGAGCACCGAATCGCGTAATAATTTTGTGCAAAGGGAGTTGCGTGAAATATTTTGAGTTTCACACAATATAATAAAGTTTCATGTAAGATTTGAGTTGTGAGAAAGATTGAAGTTGCGTGCAAGGGGTGTTTCATACCAAAATATTAATCTTACATGCAAGGCAATAAAGTTTCATGCTATATGAGTAAGGGTTGAACTAAAGGTTTGAGGTTTTCCTAGTACACCCGGTGCAAAGGGATTCATTTGCGGGTGAAAGTGGGACGTCAATAGAGAATTTATCAACTGTTAAGGATGAAAATTTCAATAGATATAACAAAGAGACCTACATGTCTATAAACAATGAGTGGTTCTTCTGATGAAGCAGTGAGCACACTTCAGTTGAAATAGAAATTAGCATTCCTATTGAGATTAGTTGTAAACCAGGAGTGACAGTGAGTCCACTTCGAACTTCAAAATATCAGTGTGCTTATAGTGAATTTGGTACATCGGAACACTGATGGTGTATTCTCCTTAGATGAATCCTAGTGAGGGTAAACGAAGTAAAATTTTTGTGTCCTATGCATGCTTTAATTTTTGTTCATACTCTGCACCGGGAATCAGAGAGAATAGATTTTTGTCCAACTAAGAAACAAGATCAAAGGGTAAGTGGTTTTAATATGGCATAAACTGATTCACCTCCCCCCCCCCCTCTTAGGGTATCTTACATAGGGGAACAAAAAAATTCTATCAGAGGGAAAGGTTGATATTGGTGTTTCTCTCTCAAATTGATGTCACAAATCACAAAGGGAATCTGATCATTGATAGGAATAATTTTCAGCTATGGAAGAATGGATGAAACACTACTTCCAATCTCTGGGAATGGATGCTTTTATAGTAGAAATTCATGGTATAATAGCCCATATTATAGTGGTGCTTTATCAGATGTTGAGCGTAGATAATTGGAATCTAATGACAAGGGAATTAATTATTTAGGGGGAGACCAATCCAATGTTATCTATAGGAATGTGATGTCATGAAAAACATCACATTCCATGTGGGAAAAGCTATTGAATATATATAAACAAGATACAATGGTCAGAGAGGAAAAGCTGGAAGTTCTATGGAACAAGTATGGCAATTTTAAAATGAACTTGAATGAGTCTGTTGATGCATTCTATGATAGGGTAAATATTATTGTAGAAGATATGTGTGGTATTGGTGAAGTCATATAAGACATTAAGATTGTCAAGCGCATCTTGAGGAAAATTCCACATTAGTTCAATCCAAATGTCTCATTACAAGAAGATAATGATATGAAGAAGCTAACACTGGATATTTTTCATAGTACCTTGGTTGCATATGATATGAGGAATGATGATAATAAGGCTATGGAAAAGGGTAAATCTAAGGAGGTGGAATTCAAGGCCATGAAGATGCTCACCATTGAATATTTTCAAGAGGATTAAGAGACAGATGAGGTGATTTCATTTCTTTCTTAAAATTTGGAAATAGGAAAAGGAGAGTTTAAGGGGAAACCTCCACTGGCTTGTTTTTGATGTGGAAAGGTCGATAATCTTGCGCAAGGTGTCCTAAAAAGTTACAAGAATATGATGATGTTGATGATGTAAAAATTCCCAGGAAAAATTCTTCAGCCTATGGGAAAGGAAATAATCAGTTCAATAGAAATTTATTTAAGAAGAAGAATCTCCATTCACAATAATGTGATAGTTCTAATGAGTCTAAGGTTTAGAAAGTTGAATTGATAGAGAAATGTGAAGATCACGGAAGAATGATATGGTAGCAGTTGTAGGTAGTACTAAGAAAAAGGAAGAAATTGACATTGATGAAGAAGAAGAAGTTGAAGGAAGAGTTGATATGGAAGCTGAGTTAGAGGATTCTCTTGAAGAGATAGATGTTTGGAAAACTAAAACAAAGAATTCCAATGAAGTTGTTCATGATACAAAACTCTATATGTAGCATTAAGTAGAACAAAATTCAGAGTTTATTGACGATATTGAAATCACAATTCATCAACCCTGGTGGACTCTGAATCTGTTAGTGAGTAAAAAGAAAGATTTAATAATAGAAAAGGGTGATCAATGGCTTGAATAACACTATGTAAGATAAGATCAAGTGTATGAATAAACATCAAGGAGAAGTTTTTGGTCTGTGAAAAAAAGTTAAGGACCAAGAAAAAAATATGATTACCGGCATGTTATCAGAAAAGAAGATCATTTAGAAAACTAAAAAGATAAAAAATGAGGCTAGTAGATCAGTAGGGAAGAAGCAGCAATTGAGCTCAGATGTTAAGGTTGATTTGGGGATCGATCAGAAACAAAAAGGAGTCAAGGTTGAAGTTAGATCACTATCACCCACTCCAAGAATGAAAATTGATGTGTGTACAGATCATGATTAGAAAATTGATGGAATAAAAAGAACTAATGGCAGTATAAAAGTGACACACAATAATGTTCCTTTCATTAGGTGTTATTGTTGTGGAAGGATGGGAAACTCACATAATGAGTGTTATATATTCAGAATATACCAAAGGGCGCATGAATAGAGGTGAAATCCAAACAAAGAACGGTTCTCTAGAACGTATTTTGGAGGAATCTGTTTTTGTTGGGGAGGATTTGGGAACATGGATAGATACTTCAAATTGACTATAAAAAGGAGTGTTCCATAGTAGAATCAAAACATTCACAAGTACCAAATCAATGAACCAACAGGTGAGTCAAAAATGAAAAAAAAAATTGATTCTTTTCAAGATGAATTTGGTCCATCATACTCTGAGAATGATCAGAAATGTCAATCTTTACTGAGTGTGAAGACAAAAATATGGACCCAGAGGAATAGAAAAGAGAAGTAAGTGGTTTCTAAAATTGATCTTAAAGCATCAAATTGTTAGGGTGTGTGGATCCTTAATAGTGGTTGTACGTCTCACATGACAGGCAATTAGGATCTGGTTATAGGCATAAAATATGCAAAGAAGGAGTTGTCAAGTTTAGAAATGATGGAGGCATGAAGACAACTGGATTGGGAAAGGCCTTGTTTAGGGGAAATGAAATAAGGCATTCTGATGTTTTTGTTGTAAAAAGTCACAGTCACAATTTTCTCAGCATTAGTCAACTATGTGACCCAGGGCTTTCTATAATGTTTACCAAGAAAACATATATTGTCAATGGAATAGATAGTATAGTGATCCTACAAGGAAAAAAGAGAAAGGGGAATCTTTACTTTGTAAGTGGAGAAAAAGATATGTTTTTATATCCAGAGAAGAAGAAAACAAGTTGTGGCATAAATGACATGGTCATTTATGCCATCCATACCTAGAATAATTGGTAATGTTTGATGCAACTAAAGTCATCCCTAATCTATCACGATATCATACTCATACATGTGATGTATTCCAAAAAGGTAATCTCATCCGGGAGAAATATAAGTAAAAATAAAAGAATTCGACAAAAGTGCTTGAATTGGTGCATGATGATGTTTGTGGGCCTATCACACTAAGAGTAATTCACATAAAGAGGTGATAAATTCTTTTCATTTATGACTACAGATTAATGGAATATGTATTTGTTATTTACCATATGTTTTATGTGTTCATCTTCTTAAAATAGCACTGGAGGGAGTGCGAAAGGATGCTTGGACAGAAAATAATGATGTTTCATAATGAAAATGGTACGGAATTCAAAAATTGTCAGGTGGAAGACTATCTTGAGAAACATGAGATAAGGAATCATGTTTCCTCAGTAAGAACTCCCTAACAAAATATAGTGATTGAAAGGAGAAATAGGATAATCAACAACAAGGCCAGAATGATGCTTTTCGAAAAATATCTACCAGATAAATTTTGGAAGGATGTAGTATTGACATCGGTCTACATCTCTAATAGGGTTCTATTATGTCTGAAATAAATAAAACTCTGTATGAGATGTGGTTTGGAAAGAATACAATAGTAAAATACTTCTGAATCATTAGATATAAGTACTTCATTCTCAATAAAGAAAAATAGAGGAAATTTGAGTCACTTAGAGATGAGGGGACATTCCTTGGATTCTCATGAAAAATCAAATCATATAAATGCTTTAATAAAAGGTTGGGAAAAGTATTTGAGAGAAATGATGTCACCATTTTGGAAATTGATGAAAAATTTTCACAACACTGTGAAAAATTGCTTGATAAAAGTGATGAGGTGGAAAGAAATGTAGGAGGAGTTGAAGTGGTCGATGCTGATTCAGAAGAAGATACCGATGATGACCACGAGAATGTAAAATTTGTATCAACACAGAAGCCAATCATGGAGCAGAATTTGATAGGAAGAATATCATTGGTGATCTATGAGCTCCAGTTCAGAAAACAAGAATTAAATCTCTATAGAATACATATTTCCTATCTCAGGTAGAGCCAAAATTCTTTGCTGATGTAGCAGAAAATGAAAATTGGCATCACACTATGAATGAAGAGCAGGATCTGATTGAGTAGAGTCAGATGTGGGAGATTTTTTCGAGGCCAACAGATAAGAATGTCATCGGGAATAAATGGGTATATCACAACAACAAGAATGAAGATGGAACAATGATTTTAAATAAATAAGGACTATTGTGAAATGGATACTCCAATATAAATGGAATAGGTGTTGATGAAACATTTTCACCTGTTGCAAGACTGGTGAAAATCTAATTATTCCTAGCCATTACAGTGCAACGAAAGTTCAATGTTTTCTAGAGAGATGTCATATTTTCATTCATGAATGGGTTTTGGGAAGAAGACGTGTGTATAGAGCAACTAGATGGTTTCCTCATTTATGAGGACAAGGACAAGGTTTTTCAACTGTAGAAGGCAGTATATGGGATGAAACAAGCACCAAGACCATGTTACTCAAGGATTGATCAGTACTTGGGGAAACATGGTTTCCACTGTGGGTATTTGATTACAATATCTATTTTAACAATAATAGTAATCAAAGGATGATGGTGCTGGTTTCTATTGATGACATAATATTTGGCAGATCAGATAAAGCTCAGTGCAGATAGTTTTCCAAATTCATTAAAAGTGAGTTTGAACTGTCATTTATTGGAGAGATGATGTTTTTACTTGGTTTACAGGTGACACACGGAAGGAATGGAACATTCATTTCTCAATACAAATATTCCAACGAGGTTATGAGATGATTTGGAATGGAAAATTCCTAGGAGATTAAGATAGTGGTTGCTACTCGGATGAAACCTTCCAAAGATGAGGATGGAAAGGCATTTTATATTTCATAATACAGGCAAATAATTAGAATTTTATTTTACTTAACTGAGAAAATCCCTAAAATTGTGTTCGCCACATGCTAGGTAGCAAGTTATCAGAGTAATCCCAAGTAAAGCAACATACTTGTAGTGAAAATAATACTTTGGTATATCAAAGGTACTGTGGATCTCAGCTTGAGGTATAATGACAAGTCTCAGCAAAACCTGTTGTGATATATATATAGATTGGTCCAGTATAGTGGATGACAAGAAATCAATGTCAGGAGATGCTCTCTATCTTAGTGATTTGTGAATTTCATGTATAAGTAATAAGAAATATTTCATTTCTTTAGGCACCACAGAAGCTGAGTATATTGCCACCACTCAAGCATGTACATAGTTATTGTGGATGAAGTGGTAGCTTGATGTTATGGGAATTGAAGTGAAGTCTCTGATTGGAATCCATTATGATAACTCAAGTGTTATCAATCATAGAAAAAATACAGTACATCACTCAAGGACAAAGCATATTGAGATCAAATATCATTTTATCAAGGAGAATATTGAGAAAGGAATCATGAAGTTGGAGTATGTGTCTACAGAACACCAATATGTAGAAATTTTTACAAATGCCTTTCCCAAGTAAGCTTTTGAGAGGCATTGACTAGCTATAGGAGTCCAGTTGACTCCCCGCACTTGAAAAGGTGTGTCTATGGAATCCCCCCCTCTCCCTGAGGGATGGTGTGTTTTTCTCTATTGTACTAATCTATGATCTTTCCAATGTCTCAGACCACAGAGGAGTGACCTTTGGTCTTGTTGACAAAGGGGGTTAAATAGTGACTCCTTAAGGGGGAGAAACTGTGGCTATGGAAGGGAGAAAATGTTTAGTTCAACAACATGGTGAGAAGATGACAAATGGAGAAGCGAAATAGGGGGTGTTGAAATCTGAAGTGGAGATGAAGTTGTAAGATGAAAAGGGGAGTATTAAATCTTATGATTCTATAAGTAATCAATCAAAGAGTAGATATCATGATAGATGAGGATCATGATAAAAGCAGAAGATTGATACTAGAATGGTGTGAGAAGGTTTCCAACGATCAAAAATTGGTATCAGTTTCGAAATTGGTATTAGTTTGTTGTTAATAGTTGCTGTCTGAAATGAAGTGATACATTGATGAACTTTTTATTTATAATTTTTTCTCACACTGAGCATTGTTAATGTGGTCTTATAGTATCTGTTGAGTAAATCCTTGATCGATATCTGAATCTCAAGAGGAGAATTGTGGTAGCGGTTAGAAGAAGCTTTAATGAGGTACCAAATTGCAGGGAAATTTTTATGAGATGAGTTTTCAACAAACAAAAAGGGGGAGATTTTTGGGAAAAAATACCGCAAGGTATCATCGAAGCATTTTTTTAGGTGATTGTGTTTATTTAAAAAGTGGACCTCCATGTTGTGTTTGTTGATAAGGCAGACCACGATGTTGATTTTGTTGACAAAGGGGGATTTCATGGTGATTTGTCAGGTTCAAAAAAATTTATTTACAACCCATCTTGAAAAAGAACCATGAAAAAGGAATAGAGGATATAGAGGTGGTAAAAAATGAATATATCGATGGTGGTGCCATTTTCCAGTGTTTGCCTATTTTTTGGGCCTCGAAATCGGAAAATGGGGAAACATGTTTTTGGAAAAGGAAGTCATGCACAACATCTAGGTGGTTAGGAAACCTGCGCACAGGTCATGTTTTAGGATAATAACATCAAAAAATGGCAATGTCATGATAGGAACAAAATATTTGGAAATAGGCGCAAAATAAGAGGTTGCCCGAAAGAAACATAAACACACAATGCGATGTCGAATGAGGTTTTTCACACTCGAAGGGGAACTTGCGCGAAAAAAGTTGAATCTTATTTGCAGGGGTAAATAACGCTTCTAAATATTAATTAACCCCCCCCCCCTCATTCAACATATCTCAACACTTAGAGAAAATATGAGCACCAGATCACATAAGAATTTCACACAAAGGGAGTTGCGCGAAAGATTTCGAGTTGTGCGCAAGCTAATAAAGTTTCATGTAAGATTTGAGTTGTGTGAAAAATTAAAGTTACGTGAAAGGGGTGTTTCACACTAAAAGTAGAATATTGCATGCAAGGAAATAAATATGTGTGCAAGACACAGTAATGGTAGTGTGAAATGTTGGAGGTTTCCTGGTACACTCAATGCAAAGAGATATTCAACTGTGGTTGAAAGTAGGATATCAACAGAGAATCTATCAATAGTTTAGGATGTAGATTTTATAATTAAGAGACTTATAGGTCTATAAACTATTAGTGGATGTTTTGAAGAAACAGTGAGAACACTTCAGTTGATAGAGCATTAAGATTTCATATTGAGATTTGTTGTAAACCAAGAGGGGCATTTAGTCCACTTCAAACTAGGAAACAACAGTGCACTTATTGTAAATTTGGTACATATGCACATCACTGGTGTATTCTACTTGGATGTATCCCAGTGAGGGTAAACCAAGTAAAATTGATGTGTCCTTTGTTTTCTTTAATTTTTTTTTCATACTCTACACCAGGGAAAAGAGAGAATATAGTTTTATCCAATGACGAAACAAGATCAAAGGGATAGTTGTTTTAATCTAGCATACCATGATTCACCCCCCCTAAGGTTATCTTGCAAAGAGGACCTAAAAACCCATTTACAATCTTTATATACTATTAAAAGGGGTACATACTTCTGTAAGTATAGGACCACATATTTGAACCTCTCTAACCAAGTGAAATTTTAGGTAGACCATTTTATCAAAGAATTATTAAGGGAAAAATATCTAATTCACATAATATGAATGTAACCTACTTATTCATTACTGACAACTTTGTCATGTCTACAAATTTTCTATATATGGAATTTAAAAAGAAGAAGATTATTGTTAATATATGTCATTCACTTTAATTAAGAATACAATAGAAAATAACAGGCATCAAATATTTCATCAAAACATGACAGTTATGTGATTTTTGACCTTATAAATTCAAATTAGTCATTGAAACAACATTATTGATATTTGATGAATTCCCCTATAGAACCTTTACACTATTAAGGAAATGGAAATTATTTAAACTTTTTATGTATGAATAGAGTGTAATCATCTAGAGGAAGAAAATATTTCTCTTTAACCTTTACTGGTTCCAAATCTTCCCTTATCCCCATATCAAATGTGTCCTCTCTAGCATTGATTTCACCATTAATTTTTCTATATGTATTTATTAACATGTCAATAACATTATCAAATACATTTTTTCAACATGCATGAAATCATGAAAATTTAAAATGCACAAACAATTCTAATATGGCAATTAAAAGAAAGTTTATCTATTCTTCCAACCTAATTTTAGAAGGTTTTTTTAGAATGGTTTATCAAGAATAGTTACATATATTTTTTTATTAGAAATTTGATCACCCATTAGTGGAGATAGTATTTTACCTCATTTGATATTCCTATAGAGTATTGTCTTCTAGGATTGGTATTTATTTCATCGATGTAAAAATTACAGATGACCTAAAAACATAGTCTTCAAAGAATATTTCAAATAAACTAAGTGTGTTCATTTATCAAAAATGGGACACCATAACATTACTTTAATTATATATCCGGATAAATTTCCATAAGCTGCAAATCCATTTATCATCCCATAAAATATGGATCTCAATTTGAATTATTCACTCCTTGATAACAATACATTGTAACACATGGGTCCAACAATAATTTTACATCATTGATCAATGAAACCAAATATACATAAATATCATTACTGGGGTTCTTTGGCCCAGATATAAGAAGAGATAACATAATGTATATGTTCTTTATGAATAACTATGTTGAAAAGTTATAATTTACCTACATGAAGGGCCATGTGCTGTGAATACTAATCTATTCACTGAAATGGTATATTCTATCTGTATATATTGCAAGAAAAAAATTTCTCATGTCATTTCCAACTTCAGGATACTCATATTCAATTTTCTTCCACTACGGAGAATATGTTGGATAGAATAGCTTACCATCTTTAATTATTGTCTCTCATGCCATCTCAGTTGTCTCGTACTTTTCCAAAATCTATATAGTCTTCTAAACTATGAAATTTATAAAATTACCATACATATTTCAAAGAACATGATTCATTTTTCTTGTATGGATATTCACCACACTTAGTTCATTTTAGGAATGATTCATGGTCCTTGAAAAACAATATAAAATCATTCGTACAAACATGAATTTCTTAGAGTTCATTTCCATTGAATGTAAAATACATGTAGCATCATATTCTATACATGATAGTTCATTTTATCCTAGTAGCTTATCATTCATGAGAACAAGTAGTTTTGAAAAGCTGGTGTCACTCCATCCAATGTTATCTTTAAAATTATATAACTTCAATACAGGTGAAAATGGTGTGTATCTAGTACAACTGGTTTAAAATTTTCTCTTAGGACAACTATTTAACTTCTAAAACTACTTTGGACAATAAAAAATTTCATATTCAATTTCCATTGTCAATTCATCCATGTAATATCTATTATAATTTACACTAATATTCATATCAAATGATCCATGAACTGTGGTATCATCCCAATCGGTGTCCATGTTCATTTTTCCCCATGTTTAGTCCAAAATTTATATGTATAGTCCAAAATTTATATGTATAGTCTATTCCATGAAAAATAAAATTCCCTTTCAACTCTTCTGTACTAATTTTTCTTGAATAAGAAAAGCATAAACAAGGAAAATGTATTTTAGAAGGTTCATATACATGATATATCTTAAACTTTATGGGATCTTTAATTCAATCTTGATACTATTTTTTCAAACAATTAGCATGAATCAATTTTCAATTCATATCCATCCTATTAGGGAAATAATAAATTATTTTTAACATTAAATAAATTAATACACATAAGATATTCATTATTAAAGGTTAAAGTTATAGATAATTATAATAATTGAAACCCAACATTTGACTATTTATAATAATTTCAATATTCTTTAAATTAAAAAGGAAGTTGAATTTAAGATAATAATTACTCAACTATGGTTGGTGTTATCTTATGAATTCATCCAAAGTTGAACATTATAGACAACTTTCCTCCTTATCAGCTTCATCTCCCAAACATTAATTTTTTTAATTTTTATTTTTTCAATCATCCACTATCTCTTGTGGACATGAAATTATGCATCTTGAAATACTATAAGAAGTTTACATCCATTGGATGACTACTAGTAATAGTAGTTTTGAAATATAAATGAGATGGGTGATGAATCCCAAGCAACAAATTTCAATAATAATTGTTCGTGAGATGATGCTGATGAGGATGAATGTTTTACACCATTATGTTCTCTAAATGGGTAATACCTCCCATTTGTGATAATTACACCATTGGAATTAGTTATTAAATCATGGCATATTAAATGTGAGATTTTGGGGGAATACTCGTTCTTATCTATGACTCATTGGGTCTTAGAGAGAACATTTATGATAAATAAATACTTTGAGCCCCTATGAATTATAAATTTATTAGAGAAATCCCACTTTTAATACTTTCAATCCTCTAACTAAGAATAGTAGTACCTCTATTAAAAAGATCCATCATGTATTTCTTAAATCTCCCAAAAATGAAAATATAATATAAGAAAGTATATAGTAATAAGAAACCCAAATATGATAAAGAAGAATAATAAACACCCATTCCATTAAAAAGAATATTTTAAAATGTATTGATAAAACATTTTAATAAATAAATAGTTATTTTACAAACACGAATTGTAATCATAGATTCCTAGGGGTGGAATCAATACATGTATACCTAAAATGATGAATACCTAAAAATATTATCTAATAATTATTCCAACATATATATAATTTGATAACCCCCATTCTATTTTTTAAAATAATAGATGTAACAACCTAAGGAATTATTATATTTAATATTAATGGTATATCAAATATCATTAATTTCCATAACTTCTCTTAATTATTATTTTCACCTTATCAACAAATATTTTATTGAATGAAGATACATATAGACTCTAAATATTCTACGGTTCGTTAAGATGCCTACTTATTAATATACTAATGATGAATAATATATAAAATAAAATGAAACATTTGTAAAAAAATATTTAAATCAATACAACTAGATAAAAAATATAAAAAATCGTTCACAATATAATGGATCAATATTAAAAGTGAAGTCAAAAATAATATACATTTAAATAGTAGTAAATGAATCATATGTAATCTAGGGAAATTTTGAAACATTTTATGAGGTGACTCTAGACATACTTGGGATGGAACCAACTATAAGAATGATTATGAGTTAATATGTTTATAACCTACTAGAGACCCACAACTAGTCTACCATATTGGACACCTATATAGACTTAAATACAAGTTAAGAACCATAAAATCTAATCAGTACAACATTGTAACTCTCTATCAACCCTCTCTAAGATTAATATGATCCCTATTATGATATTAATGGGAGGTATGGTCGCGTTTTTAGAAAACATATACACTGATAGTGAATATAACATAAACATGTCAATTAAAACATCCTTCCAACACCAATTAATACGATCTATGAATTTCAAATAAAAAATTCTTACCTCATCCGAACTAATATAGATAGTTTCCATATATGGTAATAATATTTTATAAAAAACATTTCATGGTACCAATAAGGCCATAAAACATGATAATGCTAATAATTTTAAATGAAAAATATTTTATTTCAATATTATTCAAAATAAAAAAGTGGGAATCAAATTAATTTTAAAAATTTCCAAAAATATCTCAAATTCATAATTTTAAAACACACACATTAATAGTCTCTCTTGAAATGTATTTTTTGAAACCAAGAAAAACAATTACATCTTCTTTATTGAATGAATCCTATCTATATTTCATATGTATACATTCTTACATATATACATGAAATAATGTGTTAATATATATATATATATATCAAAATGTACATATATATATATGTATCTAGATTTTCATATAGGATATGATGAAATAAAGAGATAAAATTTAGTACACTTAAAATAAAATAAAAATATCGATGTAATAAAATTGATGATTCAAAATATATAAAAACCAAGAAAATTGCACCTTAACATCAAGAAATATTTAAATGTAATCCATTTAAATTTCTAAAATAAAAAAAATGGGTGGAATTTTATCAAACACCTTGTGAGAATTAATTCCTTGGAAAGAAGTTCCATACATTTATATTTAATATGCTACAAGGATGAAATCCTTGTATAGAATTCTTAATAAGAAAAAATCCCATAAAGGATCAATGAAAACCCAAAATCATAGAAACTCCCAATTAGAGATTAATTATAGAAGGTAAATCGGTGATGGATAATGAACATTATGGGATAATTTACAAAAAAATGCAAATAGTTATCATCAAACAAGAAATCAACGAGTGAGGACGAGGAGAAAATAACATACATTAGATTGAAGATTTGAATCATCTGAGAGAAAGTGGATATATCTCCAAACATGGAATTCATTCAATCCATGGATTCAATCGACCCTTGAATCATTTGATCCTTGGATTCATGCTTTGGAATTATTCAAACCTTGATTCTAGCCTATATTAGATCTTGAATTTGGCAAGTAGGAGCATTGATAGTAGGTGAATTCTGTAGAAAGCATTGAATATCATGACTAGTTTGTGACTGGTTAATTTTCTTTAAATAGATTCCGAAGCTTTTATTATTGATTCTAAAAAATTGATGAAAAAGATGTCATTTATCAGAGCTAAATTAATGAGCGCTGATAAAAGGAATCTTTATTCACGCTAAAAAAAGCACTGATAAAAGATTTATAATTATAATTATAAAACATTTATGAATATATTTATATAATTATATATATAATACATATATATATATAATATTCATTATTTAAATATTTTTTTAAATTATATTAGTATTTGAATACTAATTATTTACTTATAATTATATAAATACTTTTTAAAAAGAAAATATTTATATATTAATATATTTGTATCAATATATATATTTCTATAATTATATATATACATATATGAATTGAAATACATAAAATATAATCATTATTTAAATAAATTTATATAAATGAATAATTATTTAAATATATGTATATTTTTTTATAATTATATAAATTCTTTTAAAATAGAATTTTTTATTTATAATTAAAAATATATAAATATTTAATTATAGTAAACACAAATTCCTAAATATAATTAATTATAAATATTTGTTTAAAATATATTTTTTAAAACTTTATTAATTAGTATTAAATCTTAAGTGAATGCATGTTAAAAATTAGTGAAATGTAATAATTAAAAATGAGTATGATTTGACAATATTGAAAAAATAGATAAGTTATATTAATTAAATATAAATTATTTGAAAAATATGGATATAGATTCAATTAATGATGAATACATATTGAAAATTTTGAAGCATAGTAAATAAATATATATAAACTAATAAAAGAAAATTATTAAATTCCCAAAAAATAAAAAATAAAAAATGTTAAAAATGAATTAATACCTAAATGTAAAAATATTAAAAATAAATATATAAAAATTACTGATTAAAGACATGATATATTAAATGTATCATGTTTTAATGAAATTCTGAATGAATACTAATATTTGAATATGTTGCATAAATATTGGATGTATGTGTTTCTATATAAGATTTCATTAATTATGTAAATATTTGTGTGTGTGCATTGTATATAAAAATGCATTATTTGTGTATATTTATGTGGAATCAATATAACACACATTGGATATATGTTAAATTGTAAAATCATAGGACATTAAATTATGTCTATTACTCGATACAATTAGTGAGTATTTTTAATTCATATTAATCTTTAATTACTTACCATTCTTAACTAAATATATGAATTATTTAATGTAAAATATAAATATTTTGTATTATATAAATTATATTTATATACATTCAAATATATCTATATTTAATATATACTATTTATTTCTAATATCAATATTTATTTAATTAATAAAATATTTAATATCTTTCTTAATTTACTTATTTTTTTAAATTTTTAATTTTTAATTTTACATATATCAATATATTCACTATATACTATCTATTAGTATTTATAATTTATATGTAATATATTAAATTTATTCACTTTTATACATAATAATTTAATTAATAATGTTTTTAATAAAACAATTTTTATTTTTTAATTATTTAAATATTTCATTTTATTCGTGACCTTTATCGGTGGTGAAAAGGAAATGATAAAGGATCCATTTATATATGCTAAAAATAATGCACTAATAAAGGGTACCCTTTATCATCACTGAAAATAAAGCGCTAATAAAGTGTGACTTTTATCCACACTAAATAAAAGTTCTTATAAAGGTTACCCTCTATCAGTTCTAAAAAAAGACCTGGTAAAGGGTAGTTTTTATCAGTGCTAAAAAAACACTGATAAAGGATACCCTTTACCAACGCTTTTTTTAGAACTAATAAAGGCATGTAATGTTATAGGAAAAGTTTGTTTTAGTGATTTCATCAAGTTTTAAAAATATTCTGTACATAACCCATCTCAAATCCTTTTTCTATTTTTATACAACTATTATTCAAGACTCATTAGTCCAAAGGAGTTAAAAGAACAATTTATCTTTCAAGGAATGGATCAAAGATATAAATTTTGTACTAAACATGGGGAAAAAGTTAATGTTACAAGTGACTTTGATGAAGCATTGTATTATGGATCATCTGATATGATTACAAGTGTGAACAATGATGATGATTGTTACATGATTATGACTATAGACGTGAATGATGATGAAGATTGTATTGAGGAAATAACAATGATAATTATAGATAAACTTCATGATTGTGAAAATTTTATTTACAAATTAAAGAGTTTTGAGATGATTTATTTATATACATGTTTTACTAAATATATATCATTTTCATCAATAATTAAGCTATATAATATTAAATTTGGAAACTAATGGAGGGACTCTAGCTTTACTAAACTACATGATCACTTGAATTATATGACCCAATAAGAAAAATGAGCTTCCTTTCTGAGCATATAATGATAAAAAAATGTTATTATCAATGTGTATGATCCTGGAAGTAATACATTCTTGTCCAAATAACTATATACTATTTTTCAAGGACAAAAAATCACTTTAAAATTTCCAAAACTGTGGTTGATCTCAATACAAAAAAGATAAACCAGGTCCTAAAAAAGTTATATTGTTCTTTCCAATCATTCCAAGGTTTAGGCACCTACAAAAAATTGAGTAGACTCTAAGGAAATTGATTTGGAATGCATATACAAGAAATAATGATGGGAAACATCATCACCTGGATGACTATACTTAGTGTAAAAAAAATTGATCATGACTATCTTGATTTCTGAAGATTGTCGAAATACCTCCATATTGTGAAATATATAGATGGAATGAATCCTTTTGGTTATAAAATAATCACCTATAATACATAACTAGTTATGTTGGAAAATTAAATCTTTCTAATGTGGGTATTAATGAAATGAAAATACATTATGTTATCAATACTTTTAGTAGGAAAAAATACTTGGGTAATGATATTGAGGTTTATTTAGCTCCATTGATCTAAAATTTAAAACTATTATGGGGTTCGTGTGTTACGTTGTATGGTTATTATATAAATAAATATTTCACATTGATATCTATATTTTATGAGCTAATAAATGAATTTATTACTTATCTAAGTTTGTGAGGATATAACATTAAAGTAACTCATGGTTGTCCCATTTGTGAATATGACACACAATCAATTTGGTTGAATCTTTCATCAATGTCTATTTTTCTAGGACATCTCATGTTTCTATTACAATGACATAAATATTGATCATAGAATTTTTCATTTCATGAGAGTTTTGAAGAATGTACAACATAGTATCCACTAATAATTGATAAACTGTTTGATAAAGTAAAATATATGGACACTGTTTTTTGAAACCCAATTTAAAAAAATCTTACCAAAATAGTTGGAAAATGAGGATAGTTTTTTTAAATTACCATGCTTGAATTCTTTTTATGTCATTAATTTTCTTGATGTTATGTATATGGAAAGAAATATATGTGACAATTTCATTCGAATGTTACTAAATAAACACAAAAAAAAAGATGTAATTAGGGCCAGATTGGATGTTATTGACATGAGGATACAGGAAGAGTTTGTGCAATTGATGAGTGAAAATTTTTCTTTTATTCCTCAGCCTTCTTATTCACTATCCAGTAAAGAGATATATCAATTTTTCAACTTATTTAATGATGCAAAAGTTCTGTATTTGTATTCATAAAATATCAAGAATATTGTTTAAATGAATTATTTAATGATAAATGGTCTAAAATAACATGAGTATCATGTTTTTATACAAAATATAATTCATGTAGAGTTGTGTTGAATTTTTGAAAAAAAATTATATCATACATTAACCATGAATTTTTTATTTTTCAAATATATATGTATCAAAATAATATACCTTGTAAAATTTCTAACAATGGAAAAGAAAATTTCTATCATATTATGTGGATTTTAGATGTTCTTCCCACCAAGATTATTTAACATGATGGTTCACTTGATGGTTCACATGGTTTGAGATATTAGACTATATAGTCCTTTACATTGTAGATATATGTACCTAATTGAATGTTATATGATGATTTTAAAAGGGAATATAAAAAATAAAATTCAGCTAGACTATTATATTATATAGCGATATTTTATTGAGGAAGCTATTGAATCCTATACCAACTACCTATCTAATATATAAAGATTTGATCTACCAAAATCATGTCAGACTAGGTGGATTTTGTTTGAATGAATTTATAAAATAGATGTTGTCACAATTATTATTACCGAATGGGAGCAGGCTCACCTTTACATTTTTCATAACAGATTAGAGGTTACTCCATTTGTTAAAATCCAAAAGTAGTTGTTAGGTTTTTTAATTCATCTAGGGCTAAATGTTGTACATCCGATACATAAAATCAATAGTTTATACGATGGTTTCAAGACCATGTTTTTAAGGATTCAACTACAAATCCAAATTCAATTTTTGAATGACATTGATTACTAGACAAAGGACCAACTTATTATCTATTGTCTTATAATGTATATGTAATTAATGGTTATACGTTCTATAGAAATGAATGTGATTAACATAGTAACATGAAAAATAGTGGAGTAACACTTGTGGTTGAAGAGATGCATGTATATGGTAACAACAATAGAAATATGATTTATGTGAATATGTTATACTTTTGAATCATCAAAAAGATATGGGAGTTGGATTATACAACATTGCAAGTGCTGATTTTTCAATTCAAGTGTGTTAATAAAACTAGTGTAGATAAAATATATGAATTTCAATTCATGAATGTGGGTTTTAGTAAACAATTTTACAAAGATAGACCATTTATATTGAAATCACACATAGTTGAAGTATTTTATGCTCCAAATCCTTCACATTGGAAGTTGAAAATTGTTCTATTATTTTCCAATACCACTAAAGGGCTATGTATAAATTCAACTGAGGATGACCCTCTCATTGTGATTTTTCAATCATTTCCTAGCGGACATAATATATTTGGGATTTTTTATGTTAGAAGATACCACAACAAGGGGATTTGGATACTTAATAGAGGTGTCAAATCCAGTCAACCTTTAAAAAAGAGGGTTTAATAATATATTATATTTTTGGTAATAGAAATTGTGTTACCTAATCTTATTATCTTTACACTAGTTCATTTATATAATCTATATTAAATTTTAATCCATCTCAACATATAGTGAATTATTAAAATGAGGATGCTCTTAATCTTGAGGAACAATAGGTTTCTCAACATGTTTATTCTCCCAATGTAGAGGAACAAAATTCCTTTACACATGTCGATGCTACCAATCCAAATGATAAATATATTGATGATATTGAAGATAAAGAAATGGTATCTTGTGAAAAACTGATTTCCCATAAAAAGTAAATGCATCCTAACCTGATGGTGTTAACAATAAATTATTTAGGTGAGATACACAAGCATCAAATTCAATGTTGTATGGAATGAACATGGCCAACATGTTAACCCCATGAAGTCCAAGTTCAGTTGTTACATTGCAATAATCACTCAAATTCTTGTTTCCGTTTATATAGATTGATGTCAAAATGTTGTTCTTGTTCTTAGGGTATAGTTTTGGGAAGATATTATGGTAGCATTATGATATATTTTCTTTATTTTATTAAAAAATAACAAAATTCTTATTTACACTTCATTGTCCCCTGTGAAGTGAACTTATAGTATATGAATTATTAATTAAATTTTCATTAATACTCTCTAGAAAGGCTCATACAGTATTTTAGAAATTTATTTTTAAGAATCTTCTTAGAGATATTTAATGGAAAATAATCCCTAATCCACCATAGATGTATACACACCAAATAAACCAAAAAAAGTGAAATGTTTTTATCGTTTATCTTGAAGAGAAAATTTTCAAGTACATTGTGATTGGTAATATATTTCACAAAAATATGTTTATCAATAAATTCGATTATGAATTTTTAATTTATGAAATAGAAACTGAGTTCTAAAAATAATAAACCCATAGAAGAATCAATATACCCCAACTATAAAATTAGTATGGGTATGATTCACTTCAAAAAAGAAATATATTTTAAATCTAAGGGAATAATTTTATGTTTCATGAAAAAAACCTAATTATCTTATTTTGTTTATATATAGATTAGTGAATTAACTTCCAGAGACACTTCTATCATAATTCATGTTCTATGGAAGGATTCATATATAAAAAAATATGGTATACTAAAAGATAAAAACTCAAAAAAATTGTGGGAATAAATTTTAAGGATGACATGATAATAAATTGTTTTTATTTACATTGGTATTACATAAAATGATTACTTATTTTCCTAAATTTTTTATTTGAATTACACACGTGAATAATTACAAGATATACCCATTGAATGCCTACTATCAATGGAATTGAACTGGCTAGAACATAATGGACACATTAGAAGTGTGGGTTTTGGGGTGTCGCCTAGAACATATTTTTAGAGATGTAATGAATAGGGGATAAATATAAGAAAATGGAATATATGCATGGATGATTATCTACTATAGAAGAAAAAATTAATTGGAAAATTTATTTTTTCGATAATGTTATTGGAATGAATAGAAGAGAAGTAACAGCGCAACAACAAACACTACATGAAGATCCACACCCCATCCCCACAATCTTTGAGGTGATCCATTCCCCTCAAAGGGATATCTTAGAAGATATATTCAATTTTTCATAATTATTTATATGAAATTTGAATTAAGAGGACACTAATACATTTCCCATACTAATATACTATAGGATAAAAATGATAATAATTTTTTTATATCAACACCCACCCATAATCTTATTTTATAGGGTACCATGTATAATATTCAAGGAGATAATATACACAATAAAAAATTATAGTAGGTTATGTGAAAGTGTGGATACATGTATCTCATGAGACAAGCACTGAGATACTTGTTCCACTTTATGATCTAGATATTCATATGATCGATATTGTTGTCATAACTTTCAAATAATGTCCATTTGATCTTGTTAAACTACATATTGATAAGGAGGTATTCTTTTTCAATTTACTTTTTAGGAAAAAAATTATTAATTAACAAAAAAAGTCCTAAAACAAATAATTTTATTACATATAGAGAAGGGAAAACGGTTAAATAGAATGTCAATATAATATATTCTAATATATCAACCAACCAATAAAAAAGATATTCAAAAATCACCTTTACGCCTCCCATTCAACATATTTATTTAATAAAATTAATGTTTTATGTGGTTAAAACATTTAAAATTTATTCTACAACCATAATTGATTTTGAATAAAAAAATATTTATAGAGTCCAATACACAATATATTTTTATTAAAAATTTAAATGAAATCATCAAGAAATCATTGCTAGGAGTCTCTGTTGAAAATGTATATAAGATTTGTTCTTTTTATAATTTTTCATTCAATAGAGTATATACTATATTAATTATGAATAAATATTATTCATATTTTTGGAAAGCATAAATATAAATACCCTTTGAAAGGAAACACATTTGAATAGAAATTTAGACTCATTAGTCCTCACATCACTTCTACACAATTATTATCATTGTATCCAAAGAAATATGAAGTAATAGTGGAAAAACTAGATGAAATGTCTAAAAAAATTACATATGATGGAATATTATTTATACCCACAATGTAGGGGTAAAACTATAAAATTACATCATATAAAATATATTTCAATTTTTTTCATTAATTATTCCTTTTCTAACACAACATTGGTTACACATTGAAATCAATTTAGATGCCCCAAATATTTATTTTTCTAAAATCAATTCTTGGATACCCAACAAATCAACCACACGAGAAGAATATTATGAAATTTTTAATAAAGTAAATGTAGTATTTTGAAAATAAACATCAAGTAATAAATTTTATATTATGTTTTCATGAAAATTATTTTATGGAAGGGTTTTGTTTAAAAATCATCAAAATCATGGCATGAGGACAGTCCATAACCATAAAAAACCAATCGACTTTTACAACTGGATAAGTATAATTGTATATATAGTAATATTTCTCAATTAAAATATATATCAAAACAAATTATTTATTTTTCTCAATATTTCTATAGCTCTCAAAACAAACTAATTAAAAGATTATAGTTATTATGTTTTCAAATTTATGAATATGTCATCTTTCATCAAAAAAAAATCTTCCCCTAAGAGTTTTTTCTAACTATAATAACTATTTAATTTTAAATATTTATTAATAATCTTTTAGTTATATTTTTTCAGTACTACCATGACTATTGATAGTTCATATATTCAAAATAATAAATAGTTTTTTCTAGAAATAGATGAGTAGAATACATGGTGTTATAATGTATATAGAGAGTATTAAGATATGATTTCCTACAACTTATTTAGATAATTTTCTAGTCATTTTGTTTAATTTTTTTAGTTAATTTTTTTATCATTTTTTATACATATTTTTTTTAATTATCATAAAAATCATGAAAAAATGACTCCATCTATAGTTTTTTTATTCAACCTTTTTCTGTTATATTGAGATCATAAAATAATTAGAGAAAAAAAATTTGATAAAATGTTCAATAAGGATGACACGCTCATGAACTATGGTCATGAACTATTTAAAGATTTTTCACTCATTATGATGTACTTTTATTTTTATTATGTAATGTTTTCAATATTTGGAGTTATCAAACAATTATATTGGTAGATAACCCTAAATTTTGAATGAATTGTAGAATAAAAAGACACAACGGGATGTATAGGAGTCATATATACCACAATTGGATACATAATATGACCATTATGACATGATGTTTATGATTTTAGTTTAAAATGAAATTTTTGTTCAAAAAATATATTACATACTCAATACTAAGTAAATATATTCATATTTTTTGATAATTTAGGAAGATGATTCATATTTCATTTGTAATGTGTAAAAATCTTCCACACCTCAGTCCAATACATGGTGTATATAGTATGACAGAGCAAGTAACATGTTTGAAGTTTCTCAGGCTCATAATAGATTGGCATTCATGGAAGAAACTGAGATAATGGAGATAAATAAATAGGTAAAAAAGGTATAAATAAATAATAAAAATGTGGATTCTTTAAACATATTTAATTATTTTTGTCTCAGTTTATTTACTATTTTTTAATTAATTTCTTTATAATTTTTATCTTATACTTATTTAGTTTTTATCACAGATCTTTTAGGATATAATAATTTTTTTAAACTATATGCAACGATCAAGAAAACGGAGAACATATTCATTTTGTTTCGAAGATGAAACCACATAATGTATGAAATGTGAAGTGTATCATAAGAATGCATCTACAAAATATTTCATAACACTAATTTCCTTCAATTAATTTTTGAAATAGGCTTTGAATTTCAAATTGAATATCTCATCTATTAATGGATTTTCTATAGTTGAATATAAAGCATAACTTCCCAAAATACCAATCGTAAACATTATATTGAATTTTTTAGGAATCATCCCCTCTTCAATATGATTAATAGTTTTCTCATTAGGAATCTAAGTGGTTTTTAGTTTATAATTTACATTTTAGTTCAAAACACACATTACATAATCAAAACTGAGTAAACACATTTATAATGTTTTTGATACTTATGGAAAATGATCCATAAGTTATTTTGGGGAGTAGGAATAAACTTCACCTAAATCCGATATTCAGTGTGTTTAGGTCAAAACACACTTGGTCGAGAGGTGGGGGTTGTCCATGTGGGTCGTGGGGGTGGGTTGTGCAGGTGGGGGTGGGGGGAGGGGGCTGTGGAAGTGGGGTGGAGGTGGGGGTGTGCAAGTGGGTGGGGGGTGGGGGTTGTGAATGTTGGGGGGGGGGGGTGGGCTGGGTAGGTGGGAGTCTATTGGGGGTGAGGTGGGGTGGGGTGTATAGGTGGGGGTGTGTACTACTACAAAAATGGGAAAGGGAAGCACCACCTTATATCAGTGTTATGAAAAAAACCGCTGATAAAGAAACCCTATATCAGCGCTAAAATTTTAGTGCTGATAAAGAAGGCATGAATCAGCGCTAAAATGTTATCACTCATACAGGAAGGATTTATCATCACTTTTTTAGTGCTGATAAAGATGCACTTTATTAGTGCCCTTTTGCGCTAATAAAACTGTAGTACCATATTTTACAAAATCGGTCGCACAATGTCCTCTTTTTATAACGACCTAAAGCTCTCACGGTACTGTAACCCTGCGACTCCCCTCAGCCACCCCACGATATTCACGTTGTCGGACCTTCGACGCTATCTCTTCTTCTAATCCTCACCCTCGAACCCCCTTCGTTTGATCCTCCTCACGTCAAACCCTACTTCTCCTCCTCTTTTCTCAACCCAACTCCCCGCGAACCCTACTCTATTTCTCTTCGGATGGCGGCTCCTCCCATGCACCTCCACCTCTAGAAGTTTCCAAGTGTGTGGTAAGTGATTCAATGCTTTTTCATTATTAGATGATTTTTATATGCTTTACTAGTTTCATTAATGTTTTATATGGATTAATTTTTTGGTGTGAAATAAGTTTTGGAAAGGTGTTGTGATCCACATGTGAAGAATTTCCATTCTAAAGGTATGTTTTTATGTTTCATGTTATCTTTGTTAAGTCATTTCTTAAATATATTTTATGTCTTGTGTGAAAGGTGTGAAATGAGTTTTCAAAGATAATTAATGGTTTGAATGTGTTGAATGTGGATTTTATAAGAGAAATTAATTTTTCATGTTGTATTTTTTTATGAACCTAATATGTGTCTTTGATTTTTGAATGTGATTTGAAACATGTTATAAAGTATGAATTTGAAATTTTATTTTCTCATGGAAATGGTTGGATTACATATGTGTTCTTCTTGTTTTGTTTCCAAATGTGTTTCATAAATTTTTAAAGTGTGTGTATTGTGTTTCTAAATGGTTTTAGTGTCCATGTGAAATGGAAAGTGGCTTTTTGTGTAAAATAGTGGTTTTGGTGTGAGATTTCGATCATTGGATCAATGTGAAAATGTGAAAATATGAATGTGGTGATATACTTATGTGCTTATAATGCTTGGAATGTGTATGTAAAATTCGTGATATAGTTATAGTTAAGCTAAATGGGGTCTTTGATTGAAAATACATCAAGAAAGTTTTACAGAGTAATTATATCTAGATTTGATGGTATCAGGTTAGTCCATGGATTTTATCAACATCATCTAAGGTTATTAGACATTGACTCAATATACAAATAATTTTTCTAAACTTGCTCAGTTTTCACTTGAAGTTATGTAAAACAATAATCTTATGTCCTAGAGGTTTTATATAGATCTTCGATCAAATATCCAATATCAAGTATTTATGCTAAATTTTACCTAAAACTTTGATGTTCTAGATAGGGATGTGATGGAAGAAATTGGCATGACTATTATGCCAGGGCTAACTAGTGTTACTTATATTAGTAGTGTTAGTTTTAGTGGTTCTTATAAATGGAATAGAAAGTAGAATGAGCCTCATAGTGAAAATATGGTGGTGGTATTTTATAGAAAACTTCATCCAGGTCATCTGTAGTGTCTAGTGAAGGCCAAATGACTTTTTCCAATGTGGAAATATTGATCACTTAAAGCATTATTTCATGGAATCATGGAAGATTTAAATCTCGTACAGACATTAAACCCACTTGAAGAGGGTTTTACATGTTTTTACTACTTTTTGTAGTGGAATGGGATCATGAATATTGAGAGGTACTAAATCATATTAATATTATTCAATAAAAATTTGATCCTAGAAACATTTATTAGGAACTAAACAACTTCATGCAGTGGATTAATCTTCAGTAGGAACTGATGTGGGTCATGTAATATTGAGAGGCACCATTTACATTTCATTTTATTTAGTGTATGTTTTATTTGATATTGGTTCCGATCATTATTTCATATCAAACCTCAGTATAGAACTATTGGAACTTATAATAGAGCTTATGGCTTATGTGATAGAGATTGTAACATCTCTCTGGATAAAGAGGGAGTAAGGTCTCGGATTCCCCCCTCCTGATTTCTCTTTTTCATAGATTTAGATTATATGATATTTTTTGGTTCCTAAAATGATTCCCCTATATGTTATTCTTAGAATGGACTGACTAGTTTCTAATAAATCATGGATTTTCTATTATCATCGGTGGGTGTCCTTCACTTCCCCTGATGGGGAATTCCATGTTTTCCATAGAGAATCAGACATGGGGTATAGTCAAGTTAGACCACATCTTCCATATTTGAGTGGGATGATATCATTTTCTGCTATAGAACTAGATTAGGAAGCATATTATAGTTAAATTCCCCTAAAATCTATTGAATTTCCAAAAGTGTTTCCTTTAGTCTTTTTTGGTCTACCACTAGAGAGGGAGGTGGAGTTCTCTATCAACTTAGTGATGGGTACAAAACCAATATATATTCTATATTACCATATAGAACTAGTTAAATTGAAGGAACTAAATAATCATTGGGATGAATTGGTTTCCAAATTTTTTTATTTAACCTAGTGTGTTTCCTTGGGAAGAACTGGTGCTTTTCACCAAAAAGGTCATTGGAACCCTTTGCTTGTGTGTTGATTACCAAAATCTCAATCGGGTTATGATCAATAAAAAGTATTTTTTGACCTATATTTATGATTTATTAGATCTTCTAAAGGGGGTAGTGTTTCTCTAAGATCAGTCTTCAGTTTGGTTAACACCAACTCAGGATCAAGTAGTTTGAGATTTTTGTGTGACTATATACTTATTATGTTTTATTATTATTTCTTACACACCACCACTTTAATCGAGTAACCTAATTGGAATCCATATGAGTACTTCTTTTATGATGTGGATATAGTTTTTTATGTGTTTCTGATATGTGTATGTGTGGATATATGGGTATTTAGGCATGATGATGTAGAATGTAGGGCAGAGACCTAGGAGTGGTAGATGCATAATTATTGATTATTCCTGTGTTTGGACTAGGGTGATTTAAGGAAAATATAATGAATCTAAAGTAATTATATTTAATGAATTCCATATTGGGGAGATTATTAGAATCCTTTCTTTATTTATAGAGTTAGCTACTGATTTTCATCTATATGTATTTTTGGTTGGCGAGGTATAAAAGGATGGACTAGTTGACCATAGAAGGGTTGACCCGATAGAGGAGGATGAGCCATAGAGGATGATTCCATGTGAGTTTTACCATCTATGACAGAAGTAATTATCCCAGAGAACCCGTTTGTGTTTGGAAACTATGTTGATTTTGATAGGGGATCTATCCTAGTTCTATTTATTTCAAAATCTTTATTGGAAATGGTTAGGCTATATTAATCTTTATTTTTGTAAGGAAGTGGATCTCTTCTAATGTATTTGGAGGTCATGTTTTGTGTACTTGAACCATAAATACTAATATTTGATATTCAAATAGGATGGATATGAATAAAGATTGTATGGATGTTAATCGTTTGACAATAGAGTATGAGAATGGAGTGAAAGAGTTCATCAAGTTTTCATAGGATGACGCAAAGGATCCTTCCCAAATCCTATGTCCGTGTTTATGTTGTTGTTATTCTTGACTACCTACTTTAGAGGAGTTTTATAAACATTTTATATGTCACGGAATAGATTGGAGTTATAAATTTTAGAATAAACATGGAGAATAGGCCAATGTATCTACTGGTTGGGATAAAACTGTGTTTTATGGATCATAAAATATGAATACAAATATGGATAATGAAGAAGACCGTATGGAGGATGTGATTGCAGATTTCAATGATGATGAATATCATATTGAGGAAATAACAAAGACAATTAAAGATGAACTTCGTGATTTCCCAAAAAAATTTGAGAAGTTAAAGATTTGTACAAAGATGCCATTATATACTACTTTCACTAAATATATAGCATTGTCCGTTGTACTAAAGTTATATAAATTGAAAGTAGGAAATGGATGGAGTGATGTCAATTTTACGAAACTAATTGCTCTCTTGAATGACATGCTCCTGGAAGATAATGAGCTACCAATCTGGACATATGAAGCTAAACGAATGCTATGCTCAATGGGTATGATTTATAAAAGAATGCATGTCTACCTGAAAGACTGTATATTGTTTCGCAAGGAGAAAAAATCACTTATATAATTCCCAAAGTGTGGTGCTTCTTGATAAAATAAAGATAAATCCAATCTTACTAAAGTTTTATGGTACGTTCCAATCATTCCAAGGTTTAGGCGTCTATATAGAAGTGAAAAAACAACAAGACAATTGTCGTGGCATGCAGATAAAAGAAATAAATATGGGAAATTACGTCATCCAGCTGACTCTCCTCAATGGAAGAAAGTTGATCATGAGTATCCTGAATTTGGAAAAGAACTGAGAAACCTTCATCTTCTGTTACCTACAGATAGAGTTAATCCTTTTGGTTTTCAAACCAGCACTCATAGTACATGGCCTGGTATGTTGGTAAATTATAACTTGCCGCCCTATTTATGCATGAAGTGGAAATTCATCAAGTTATATATGTTTATATCTGGACCAAAACAACCAAGAAATGATATTTATGTTTATATATCTCATTTGATCGATCATTTGAAGTTATTGTGGGATTCAGGTTTTATGTTGTATGACGCTTAAAAAAGTTAATACTTCACATTGAGAGCAATGTTGTATGGGATAAAAAATGATTTCCCTGTATATGAAAATTTTTTCAGGATATAGAATTAAAGGAAATCAAGGGTGTCCCGTGTGAGAATAAGATAAAAATTTAGTTAGGTTAAAACATTAATCAAAATATGTGTTTCTAGGACATCGTAGATTTCTACCTTGTCAGCATAAGTACCGATCTTGTACGAAATCATTAAATAGATGTTCAGAACAACGTGCAACACCATCTCCACTTACAGGTGATCAGCTGTTTGAGAATGTAAAATATGTGGGCACTGTTTTTGGTAATCCATTTTCGAAAAACCTTACGAAAATCAGTTGGAAAAAGAGATCAGTTTTTTTTGAATGACCATACTAGAATTGTTTGTATATTAGACATTTTCTTGATGCGAAGCATGTGGAAAAAAATATATGTGATAGTGTTATCGGAACGTTGCTAAATTCCCTTGGAAAAACAATGGTTGGAATTAAGGCAAGGATATACATGGTTAACATGGAAATATGAGAAGAGTTGGCTCTTGTGAAGGGTGAAAATTGAATGTTTCTTCCTCCAGCTGCTTATACTCTTTCTAGGGAGGAGATATATCAGTTTTGAAACTTCTACAATGATGTAAAGGATCTAGAGGGGGACTCATAAAATATCAAGAACATTGTTTCAATGAATGATTTGAAGTTAAAAGGTTTGAAATCACATGATTTCCATGTTTTCATGCAAGATCTAATTATTATATCTTTACGTTGCATTTTTTCCAAGAATGGTCATCATACATTAAGCAAACTTTGTTTCTTTTTCAAATATATATGTAGCAAAGTTTTAGACCTAGTGAAATTTCTAGCTATGGAAAAAGAAATTATCATCATATTATGTGAATTATAAATGTTCTTACCTCCAACATTCTTTGATATGATGGTTCATTTGAAGATTCACTTGGTGAGAGAGATTCGACTTTGTGGTCCTGTGCACTATAGATAGATATATCCTGTTGAACGGTATATGAATATTTTGAAAGGGTATGTCAAAAATCAAAGTTGGACAGTGGGTTTTATACTGGATTGATATATTGTTAAGGAATCCATTTAATTTTTTACCGAATACCTATCTGATGTGGAAATCATTGGTCTCCCGAAATATCGTCACACTAGATGCATTGAGTTTGAGGGAATTTTCGGATGAAATGTTGTGACAATCAGTATTACAGATCGAGAGAAGGCCCACCTTTATGTTTTGCATAACAGTTGGGAGTTTGATCCATATATTGAAATGAAAAAAAAATTCTTAGGTAGTTGAATCTATCAAGGGCTGAAAAATGGTTATCAAATACACATAATCACCAGTTTATTGGATGGTTTTTGGACCATATTTTTAAGTAGTTGGATGAAAATCCGAATTTAATTTCAGAAAGACTTCGATGGATAGCCTTCGGAACAAGTTTGTATGTATTATCTTACAATTTTTATGTAATTAATTGTTATACATTCTATACAGATGAACATGATGAAGATAGTACTATGAAAAATAGTGGAGTTACACTAGTGGCTGAAGTAATGCATGTTTCTGGTAGTAAGGACAGAAATCAAATTTATGAAAATATGTCATACTTTGGCATTATCACACTAATATGGGAGTTGGATTATACAACATTCCAATTGCCGATTTTTCAATGCAAATGGGTTGATAACAACAGTGGTGTTAAAATAAAAGAATGGGTATTTGTGAAAGTTGATTTTAGTAAAGAAGGGTAAAAAGACGAACAGTTTATAATGGAATCACAAGAAGTATAATTTTTTTATGTTCCAGATCCCTCAAACTGAAAGTGGTCGATTTTTCTGTTATCATCCAAAACTACTGAAGGGTCCAATGAAAATATAGTTGAGGACGATCCTTTCGGTGGTACATATCAATCATTTCACAGAGGTCCCAATGTTGATGATGTTTTGTATGTTATAGGATACCACAATGAAGGGATTTCGATAATCGATAGAGGTGTCAAATCCCTTCAGCCTTTGAACAAAATAAAGAGAGTTCAATAAACTGGTTATAATTTGTTTGTAATATAGATCTTGTTATCTCATGTTATTATCTTATCATTAATGAATTTATGTAATCTAAATAGACTATTCAACCACTTTTGTACATAATAACTTTTGCACATTCTGTTGCTCATAACCTTGAGGCTGAACATGTCCCTCAAGTTGTTGTTATTTTAGCTGCTGCTGCTCCAGTAGTGGATGCTCACAGTGCAAAGCAACAACAAGTTTTCTAAACAAGTTGTTTCTCCTAGTGTTGAGGTCCAACAACCATCATCACATGAAGTTTCTACCATTTCAGATAAACAAATACATTATGTTGATATCGATGAAATGGTTGGGAATGAAGGACCGACGTAGCAGAAAACACAGAGGCATCGTAGTTCGATGGTTTTAGCCAAAGTTATTAAGGAGAAAAGAAAAGGCATCAAATTTGATGTCGGATGGAATTCACAAGGCCAACATGTGAATCTGAAAATGGAAATGTTTAGTAGTTACATTGGGGTTTTCACTCGGAAACATGTGCTTATTGACATAGATTCATGGCACCATGTTGTGTTCAGGCTAAAGGTTGTGATCTGGGAAGAAATTATGGTAACATTATTAATTTATTTCTTTAACTTACTATCAAATAAAATAATGAAATAATGTCTTACTCTTCTCAATCTTTTGTAAAGTACATTTAAAGTAGAAGATTCACACAAGGATTTCGTACTAAGGCATGCAGGAAGGATTCATCGAGATTTTCACACTATTTTAACAAGATGTCAGTTGAAAGGTTCCAAAGGTAAAATAAACCTGCACCCACCCATTGTCTACGCTCACCTGATATCCCAAGAAGCATGGTATGCATTTATTGGCCGATGTGGGGCTGATAAGTTTATAATACATTGTGGGTGATAATACGTTGTTTGAGGATATGTGTATTCATCACT
Source organism: Viscum album (assembly GCA_963277665.1). Taxonomy (NCBI): domain Eukaryota; kingdom Viridiplantae; phylum Streptophyta; class Magnoliopsida; order Santalales; family Viscaceae; genus Viscum; species Viscum album. Next base: position 59,436,259 of record OY728165.1, on the reverse strand, counting down.
TTGATTGTCAATATGTAATTTATGAAATAGAAACTCTGTATTGAAAATAAGGAACCTGCATCAAAACCAACATTCCCCTATCATAAAGCAGGGATGGGGTACGCTTCCCTAGACAAGAAAATGGTATTTATTTTAAATTTACAGTAATATTGTTAGGTTATAATACACAACATCATAATTATCTTTCTAAATTTATGTGTAGATTGATGAGTCTAAAAACAAAGACACTTCCATCCCACGTAATGTGATATGGAAGGAGAAATTTGTAAATAAAGATGGGAATCGAGTAGATGAGAACACACAAAATTTTTGAGAAATATTTGTAAGTATGACATGATGATAAAAAGATTTGTTTTAAATTGCTATTACATAAAAATAATTAGTTATTTTCCTATATACGATAATCAAGGGAATCAGTTACTCCTATAGCAGACGAAGACCTATTATCGATGGCTTTGAAGTAGCCAGAACAATACGGGCATGTCAGAGGTGCGGGGTTTGGGGTGACACCCCGAGTATATTTTGAGAATAAGAAAAAACGGATGATAGAGATGAAAAATTGAAACAAATGAGATAAATACTGACAACCCTTGAAGAATGATTGCAATGGCAGGGAGAGTTGCTAGAAACTTTTTTGGGTGGGGAGCAAGGAGAAGACACAACTCAGGAACAACCGGTGAGTGAAGATCCTGCCCCACCCCCCACCAGCTTTGAGGCGAGCCATTCCCCTCAAAGAGTTTTCTTAGCCGTGGTAATCAATATTCTAATAATTTTTCTAATGAAATGTGAATCATACAAGCACTGATACTTTTCCTATATTGATATTCTACAGGGTGATAATGATTGTGATTTATATCTGTCAACACCCACATATCACCTTATAGCGAGGGCTACGGTATTCAACATCCCAGATGGCACGCTGCATAATAGACCACTTCTAAAAGATCATCTGAAAGTGACAATTCCTATAGCTCATGAGCCAAATGCAGAGCTACCTATTCAACTTGATGACGATGATATTCATATGGTCGAAAAGGCTATTGGGACATTCATTGCATGGTTGTCACAACTTGTAAGAGTACATGCAAACAAAGAGGTATTTATTTCCTTTTTTCAAGCTAAACCTTTAACAATTAATGAAAAAAGGTCTGAACCAATGAATGCTATTATAGATGAAGAAATTGAAGGGGGTGACAAACGTCGGCTCAAAACCATCTAAAGGATCGACCAACTGATCCCAAGGAGCTACTGAAAGCACAATAACACCACATGTTCTCTATCCATATTTACTATCATTGAAGACTAATGTGGATACGAAGCTAAGAGGTTGTAGTAGTCATATAGTGGGTTTTGAAATGAATATATACAGAGAGGAAAGTCAAGATTTCAGTGCTGCTGAAAATGTAAATGAGATCCTTGAAAACAGTTAGCTAGGCATCATAGTTTTAAATATATATATGAGGTATGTTTTCATTAATTGATTTTCTAAAAGCTGATCTAATGTGAAAATTATGAATAAATGCATTTTATATTGTTGATAGATGTGTATATGAAAAACAGCTGAAGGAATTTTCCCATGAGCCAAAATTCAGACTCATTAGTCCACATACCACATCAACACATCTAATGAAATTAGAGGCACCAAAAAAATGAAATAGTGAACGGCTTGCTGAAAACATTTGAAATAAATATTATAGATGACATACTCTTCTTAATACCAACAATGCAGGGGTAAAACTATACGATTAAAACATATCAATTGTATTTTCACTTATTTTATTACTTATTTCTTTTTTTGTTTTTTTGGCAACATTGGATGCTTGTTCCAGTAAACATGGATACTCCAAAGATTTATTTTCTAGATTCAAAGCAAGGATATCCATCAAATCGACCACACATAACAGAGTTTGTGAATATGTAGGACACTATATCCTACATTTTAGGTTTAAATATCAAGTAATATAATTTATATTATCTTTTACCAAGGATTCGATTATGATAGGGCATTGTATCATTATCGTTTAAAAAAGGAATGAGGACAGGGGCTATGCATAATGAGGTGAGAAATTACTACGTCTGGACAAATATCATGGTATATATAATAAAATTTCACTATCCAAACACATCTCAACACAATTTACTTATTCTCCTAATGAATAATTTTTTTCAGTGTCCAAAACAAACAAACGATAATGATTTCGGTTATTATGTTTGTAAATTTATGAAATAGATTGTTTTTCAACAACAAACTAGCATCCCTAAAAAGGTATTTTAAAAAACTACCAGTTCATTTAATTTATTTATTATTTATTTATTTTTATATTTTGAAGAACTACTCTAACTTACGAAAAGAATCATAAAGACAAGATGATATAGATTTGTTCATAAATGAGTGGGCCACATACCTGATGGAAAATTGTACATAAATAGCATGAAGATCTGACTTAGGGACATGTACAATTGGTGGTAATTTTTGAGAGGGGTTAAGAGGATCAAAAGATGAAACATTATTGTATGTAAATGTTTGTAGGAAAATTTTAATTGTTATTAAATAAAACATCCTTTCTATAATGAGTCATTTTCACATTTTAACAGATGATATGCACCTGAAACATGAAAGAATAATGAACCACTCAAAGTGTCTCTCTTTTGTTTAAAATGAACATATTTTTAAGAGAAAACAAGAATTGACGTACATAAATCTGACCAAACACATTTTTATTTTGTTGATACTTTTGGAGAATGATCCATGGGTGCATTGGGGATGTTAAAGAGTCAACCCCGTCTGAATCTGAGGCCTGGTGTGGCCGGTATCACTAAAAGTGTCTCTCTTTTGTTTAAAATGGACACAATTTTAAGTCAAAACAACAAATGACCTACAGAAATCTGACCAAATGCATTAGGATTGAATTGATCCTTTAGGAGAACAATCCATGGGTCCTTTCGGGCATGTACAAGTCAACCTGGCCTTAATCTGAGGCACGGTGTGGCCGGTATCACTCAAAGGGTCTCTCGTTTGTTTAAAATGGGCACAATTTTAAGTGAAACAACAAGTGACTTATGGAAATCCGGAAAAACGAATTAGGATTGTGTTGATACTAAAGGAAAAAAATCCAAAGTTCCTTTCAGATGTGTATGAGTCAACCCCGCCTCAATCCAAGGCCCGGTGTGGCCGGTATCACTCGAAGTGTCTCTCTTTTGTTTAAAATGGATACAATTTTAAGTGAAAACAACAACTGACCTACAAAAATATGACCAAATGCATTTGCACTATCTTGATCCTTTATGAGAATGATCCATGGGTCCTTTGGGATGTGTAGGATCTAGCCCCGCTTCAATCTGAGGCACGGTGTAGCCGGTTCCACTCAAAGTGTCTCTCTTTTGTTTAAAATGGAAATAATTTTAAGTGAAAACAACAACTGACCTACGAAAATCTGACCAAACACATTTGTATTGTCTTTATCCTAGAGTATAACTAGCCATTGGTCCTTTGGGTTGTGTAAAAATAACCTCAACCTCAATATGAGGCACAGTGTGTCCGGTATCACTCAAAGTGTCTCTGTTTTGTTTAAAATGGACACAATTTTATGTGAAAACAACTGACCTAAAGAAATATTACCAAACTCATTTAGATTGTATTTATATTTTATGAGAATGATCCATGGTTCCATTGCGACATGTATGAGTCAACATCACCTCAATATGAGGCCCGGTGTGGCCGGTATCACTCAAAGTGTCTCTCTTTTGTTTAAAATGGACACAATTTTAAGTGAAAACAAAAACCGACCTATGAAAATCTGACCAAACACCTTTTTATTGTCCTGATCCTTTATGAGAACAATCCATTGGTATTTTTGATGTGTACGAGTCCACCCTGCCTCAATACGAGGCACTTTGTGGCTGGTGTCACTGAAAGTCTCTCTTGTTTAAAATGGACACAATTTTAAGTGAAAACAACAACTGACCTAAAGAAATACATCTAAATACATTTTTATTGTATTTATCCTTTAGGAGAACGATACATGGGGTTTTTTTGACATTTATGAGTCATCCCAGCCTCAATCTGAGGCACAGTGTGGCAGTTATCACTCAAAGGTCTCTCATTTGTTTTAAATGGACACAATTTTAAGTGAAAACAACAACTGACATGCGAAAAATCTGAACAAATGCATTCGAATTTTATTGATACTTTAGAATAATGATCCATGGGTCCTTTCTGACATGTAAAAGTCATCCCCTCCACAATATTAGGCATGGTGTGGCCGGTATCACTCATAGGGTCTCTCTTTCGTTTAAAATGGACACAATTTTAAGTGAAAACAACAACTGACCTACGAAAATCCATCCAAATGCATTCAGATTGTATTGATCATTGAGGATAATGATCCATGGGTCCTTTTGACATGTATGAGTCAACACGGCCTCAATCCGAGGCACGGTGTGGCCGGTATCACTCAAAGGGTCTCTTATTTGTTTAAAATGGACACAATTTTAAGTGAAAACAACAAATGATGTACAGAAATCCAACCAAATGAATTCTAATTATATTGATTCTTCATTAGAACGATCCATGGGTCATTTGTAACATGTATTAGTCAACCCCACCTCAATTCAAGGCACGGTGTGGCCGGTATCACTCAAAGGGTCTCTCTTTTGTTTAAAATGGACACAATTTTAAGTGAAAACAACAACAGACGTACAGAAATCTGACCAAATTCATTCATATTGTATTGATCCTATAGTATAATGATCCATGGCTGCTTTGAGACGTGTAAAATTAAACTCCTCCTCAATCCAAGGCCCGGTGTGGCCGATATGACTCAAATTGTCTCTCTTTTGTTTAAAATGAACACAATTTTAAGTGAAATCAACAAATGACCTATGAATTTTTAAGCAAACGCATTTTTATTGTATTTATCTTTTATGAGAAAGATACATGGGTCATTTTTGACATGTACAAGTCAACCCCCCTCAATCTGAGGTAGGGTGTGGCTGGTATCACTCAAAGTGTCTCTCTATTATTAAAAATGGACAGATTTTTAAGTGAAAACAACAACTAACATACAAGAAATCTGACCAAACACTTTTATATTGTATTGATACATTAGGAGAAAAATCCATGGGTCTTATGAGACATCTAAGAGTCAATCCCATCTCAATAAAAGGCCTGATGTTGCCGGTATCACTCAAAGTGTATCTCATTTGTTTAAAATGGACACAATTTTAAGTAAAAATAACAACTGACCTACGAAAATATGAAAAAACGCATTTTTATTATCTTTATCCATTATTAGAATTATCCATGGGTCCTTTTTGAATTATACGAGTAAAACTCGCCTAAATATGAGCATGGTTTGTCCAGTATCACTCAAAGTGTCTCTCTTTTGTTTAAAATGGACACAATTTTAAGTGAAAACAAAAAAATGACGTACAAAAATCTGACCAAACACATTTGGATTATCTTATTCCTATAGGATAGAGATCCATGGGTCATTTGCGATGTGTATGAGTCAACCCCGCCTCAATCTGAGGCACAGTGTGGTCGGTATCACTCAATGTGTCTCTCTATTGTTTAAAATGGACACAATTTGAAGTGAATACAAAAACTAACCTACATAAATCAGACCAAACACATTCATATTGTGTTGATCCTATAGAATAATTATCCATGTGTATTTTGGAGACATTTAAGAGTCAACTCGGCCTCAATCCGAGGCATGGTGTGACAGTATCACTCAAAGGGTCTCTCGTTTGTTTAAAATGGAAACAATTTTAAGTGAAAACAACAATTGACATACTGAAACCCAACCGAAAGCATTAGGATTGTATTGATACTTTATTATAATGATACATAGGTCCTTTTTGACATGTACTCGTCAACCCTGCTTCAATCTGAGGCACTGTGTGGCCGGTATCACTCAAAGTGTCTCTCTTTTGTTTAAAATGGACACGATTTTAAGTGAAAACAACAACTGACATACGTAAATCCAATCAAACAGATTATGATTGTGTTGATCCTACATAATAACTATCCATGGGTCCTTTGAGATGTGTATGATTCAGCATAGCCTCAATCTGAGGCATGGTTTGGCCGGTATCACTCAAAGGGTCTCTTGTTTGTTTAAAATGGACAAAATTTTAAATGAAAACAACAACTGACATACGGAAATCCAACCAAACGAATTAGGATTTTGTTTATTCTATAGGATAATGATCCATGGGTCCATTGTGATATGTAAGATTTAACCCCACCTCAATCTGAGGCCCAGTGTGGCCGGTATCACTCAAAATGTCTCACTTTAGTTTAAAATGGACAAAATTTTACCTGAAAACAACAACTGACCTACGGAAATCTGACCAAATGCATTCGTATTGTCTTCATCCATTTTTTGAATCATCCATGGGTCATTTGAGACATTTATGAGTCAACCATTCCTCAATATGCGGTACGTTGTAGCCGGTATCACTCAAAGTGTCTCTCTTTTGTTTAAAATGGACACAATTTTAAGTGAAAACAACAACTGGCCTACAAAAATCCAACCAAACGCATTCATAAGGTCTTAATCCTATATTAGAATGATCCATGGGTCCTTTTAAATGTTTACGAGTCAAACTCTCTTCAATATAAGGCAAGGGGTGGCTGGTATCACTCAAAATGTATCTCTTTTGTTTAAAATGGACACAATTTTAAGTGAAAACAACAACTGACAAATTCAAATCTGACCAAACTCATTCGGATTGTCTTGATCCTATAGTATAATGATTCATGGGTCCTTTTAGATGTGTAAAATTCATTCCGATCTCAATCCAAGGCATATTGTGGCTGGTATCAATCAAAGAGTCTCCCTTTTGTTTAAAATGGACACAATTTTAAGTGAAAACAACAACTGGCCTATGTAAATCAGACCAAACGCATTCGTATTGTATTTATATTTTAGATGAACGATCCATGTGTCCTTTGAGACATGTAAAAGTCAACATTGCCTCAATACAAGGCCCGGTGTCACTGGTATCACTAAAAGTGGCTCACTTTTTTTAAAAATGGACACAATTTTAAGTAAAAACATCAACTGATCTATGAAAATCTGACCAAACACATTAATATTCTCTTGATACTTTAGGTTAAAAATACATGGGATATTTTTAACGTGTACAAGTGAACCCCAACCCAATATGTGGCACGGTGTAGCCGATATCACTCAAAGTGTATCTATTTTATTTAAAATAGACATAATTTTAAGTGAAAACAACAACTGACCTATGAAATTCTGACCGAACACATTTGGATTGTATCGATCCTTTAGGATAATGATCTGTGGGTCCTTTTTGAAGTGTACGAGTAAACCCAGCCTCAATCCGAGTCATGGTGTGGCCAGTATCACTCAAAGGGTCTCTTGTTTGTTTAAAATGGACACAATTTTAAGTGAAAACAATAACTGACATACAGATATATGAACAAAAACATGTGGATTGTGTTTATCCTATAGGAGAACGATAAATGGGTCATTTTCAACATGTACGAGTAAACCCCACCTCAATCTGAGTCTTAGTGGGGCTAGTATCACTCAAAGTGTCTCTTTTTTTTTGTTTAAAATGGACACAATTTTAAGTGAAAACAACAACTGACGTACGAAAATCCAACCAAATGCATTCGGATTGTCTTGATCCTTTATGATAACGATCCATGTGTCCTTTTTGACATGTATGAGTCAACTCCGCCTCAATCCAAGGCATGGTGTGGCCTGTATCAGTCAAAGTGTCTCTCTTTTGTTTAAAATGAACACAATTTTAAGTGAAAAGATCAACTGACCTACAAAATCTGAACAAACGGATTTGGATTTTCTTGATCCAATAGGAGAATTATCCATGGGTACATTGATATGTGTATGATTCAATCCTTCATTAATCTAAGGCACATTCTGGCCAATATCCCTCAAAGTGTCTCTCGTTTGTTTAAAATAGACACAATTTTAAGTCAAAACGACAACTGAACAACAAAAATCCGACCAAACACATTCATATTGTCTTGATCATATAGGATAAAAATCCATGGGTCCTTTTAAACGTGTACAAATCTACCCTGCCTCAATCCAAGGCACGGTGTGGCCTGTATCACTCAAAGTGTCTCTCTTTTATTTAAAATGGACACAATTTTAAGTGAAAAAACAAAAAACCTACGGAAATCCAACAAAATTCATTCATATTGTATTGATATTTTAGAATAATGATCCATGTGTCCTTTGAGACATGTACAAGTCAACTCCGCCTCAATCCGAGGCTTGGTGTGGCCAGTATCACTCAAAATGTCTCTCTTTTGTTTAAAATGGACACAATTTTAAGTGAAAACAACTACTGACCAACGAAAATCCAACCAAAAAAATTCAGATTGTCTTGATCTTCTATGAGAATGATCGATGGGTCCTTTGTGATGTGTAAGTGTCAACCCCACCTCAATACAAGGCGTGGTGTGGCCATTATCACTCAAAGTGTCTCTCTTTTGTTTAATATGGACACAATTTTAAATGAAAACAACAACTGACGTACGGAAATCCTACCAAATGCATTTGGATTGTATTGATCCTTTAGTAGAATAATACATGGGTCCTTTTTTATGTGTACGAGTCAACCTAGCCTCAATCTAAGGCATGGTGTAGCTGGTATCACTCAAAGAGTCTCTGGTTTCTTTAAAATGGACACAATTTTAAGTGAAAACAACAACTGACATACGAAAATCCAACCAAATGTATTCTGATTGTGTTGATCCTATAATAGAATAATACATGGGTACTTTGCGACATGTACAAGTAAACCCCACCACAATGTGAGGCCTGGTGTGTCCGATATCACTCAAAGTGTCTCTCTTTTGTTTAAAATGGACACAATTTTAAGTGAAAACAATAACTAACCTACAAAAATATGACAAAATGCATTCAGATTGTCTTGATCCTTTATGAGAATGATCCATGGGTCCTTTTTGATGTGTAAAAGTCAACCCCACTTCAATCCAGGGCACGTTGTAGCCGGTATCACACAAATGTCTCTCTTTTGATTAAAATGGACATAATTTTAAGTGAACACAACAAATGGCCTTCGACCAGGACACCCCCCACCCCTCTGGACACCCCCCACCACTACAAAGCCCCCTCAACCCCCTGGACACCCCACCCCTATAAATTCCCATGGACAACCCCCCCCCCCCCTCCTCGAACTACCCCCCAACCCCCCCCCCCCCCAGACAACCCCACCCCCTGGACAACCACCACCCCCTTGGATGGCACCCCTACCCCTCCTAGACACCACCCCACCACCTGGATACCCCCACGCCCTGGACACCCCCACCCATGGACGGCCACCCCCACCCTCCCGAACATCATCCCATCCACTTGGACTGCCCCACCAACCCCTTGGAAAGCCCCCTGACACACTGGACACCAACCCACCCCTGCACATTCCATAGACAGCCCCCCCCCCCACCTAGACGCCCACCTCCTTGGACACGACCCCACCCCCCTTGGATAGCCCCCCAACCTCCTAAACCCCCACCCCTTGGACACCCCCACCCCCCTAGACCCCCTATCCCCCCAGAAACCCCCATCCCACCCTCTTGGACAACACCCAACCCTCCTTGGACATCCCCACCAACCCCCCGGACCGCCCCCACCCCCTGTAAAGCCCCCCCCCCCCCCCCCGACACCCTGGACAGCTGCCCACCCCCTGGACAGCCCCCCAACCTCCTGGACCCCCCCTCCCCTCATCCCCCTGGACACCCCCACCCTCCTTGGACAAACCCCAACCTCCTGGACCCCCCCTCACCCCCCTGGACACCCCTTTCCCCTCGGACACCCCATCCCCCTAGACACCCCCTACCCCCCCTTGGACAGCCACCCCAAAACCCTGAAGAGCCCCCCAACCCCCTGAATTCTGAATTGAATTCTTTATATACATAATTAACTTATGAATCATGTGGTAATGGTGTATGGGTATTCTTGTTGTATGTGTATACATGGTGTAATTAGATTATAATTTATGTGTTAATTTTTTATGGGTATACTTATTGAGATGTTGAATTTTTTTCAGGTGTTTTTTGGGTGTGCTGCTGCATAAACTTCACCTTTATTAGTGCTAAAAAGAGCTAATAAAGGATCAGTTTCTCAGAGCTAAAAGAGCACTGGTAAAACACACATTTATCAGCACATTTTTAGCGCTGATAAAGGAGTTTTTTATAAGTTCCTTTTTAGCACTGATAAATTCCCCCTTTATCAGCACTAATCTTTATAATGCTTTTTTAGCACTAATAAATCCCATTGGGAGTTCTGATAATGAAAATTTTTGTAGTATTTGGGGGGGGCTGTGCATGTGGGGGTGGAGGGAGGGGGGCTGGGAAAGTGTGGGGGTCTAGGTGGGGGGTTATGTAGTGGGTGGATGGGTGGGCGTGTGCTGGTGGGGGTGTGCTGGTGGGGGGATGTGTAGTGTGTAGGTGGGGAGAGGGGTGTGTAGGGAGGGAGGGGGATGTGTAGGGTGTGTCTTCTAGGGGTGAGGTGAAGAGGGGTCTATATAGGTGGGAAGTCATCATTTCCATAGTTCGCCAATACGCACTGGGAAGTCATCACTTCAAGATATGTGGATAGGTCTGAGGCCTCTTTGGTTTTTGTTCTTGTCTAGTCATCTTAATGAGTAACGCCTCACATGATCTAAAAGTGACATCAACTATATAAGATTAATTCCTTCTCCGAAAACGCATTTTTCATAAAATAATATATCCTTCAAACATGGTGGGAGCCTTTTAGAATCCTTTCATATAGAGACTAGGGGAGGAAATATCTATATATATCCACCTAGACCAGGGACCTACTACCATATGCACATACCATATTCATAAGCCTACCTCTCCATGTATTAAATGAATAGTTATTCTATCTAGACTTCACTTTATAATAACATCCTAAATTTAATTCATGTTATGATGAAAAAAATGTCAAGGAATCCATACAACTTCATATAGAAAAACACCCTTAGTCATCATGCCATGATGAAGAAAATACTTACAAAATCATTACCATATATCATATCATTCCAAATAACGACCTACAAATATTCACTACCTCATATTCCTTCCACTATAATCCAATGCCCCATCATTTTTCTATTGAAAAGTTGATACAATTATGTTATCAAGTAACCAATCCTACCAAATTGTATCTTCACTGAAAAAATATTGCTCTAATCTTTAACACCCATCGTTTGTTTTTCCTAACCTGAATGAAATCCCAATTAAATCTCATAGCTCTCAGTCATACCCTCGTGGACATCCCCCACCCCCATGGACATCAAGTACCACCTAGATAGCCCATCCACCCCCTAGACACCCCCCACATCTAGACACCCCCACCACCCTTGACACCCCCACCCCATTGACACCTCTGACCCCCCTAGACGGCCCACCCCCCCTAATCCCCCCTTTGGACACACCACCACCCCTGTGGATTGCCCTCCCACCACCTGGATACCTCAACCCCTTAGATCACTACCCCCCAACCCCCTTGGAAAGCCATCCCACCCCCTACCCCATTGACAGCACTGCCACCCCCATGGACAGCCTGCCCACCCCCTGGACATGATATACCCCCCTAGACAGCCCTACCACCCCCATGGATAGTCCGCCCACCCCCTAGACGCCCCCTACCCCATGGAAAGCTCCAAACCCCATGGACAGCCTGCCCCCTGGACACCCCAACCCCCATGGACATCCATTCCACCCCTGTGGACGTCCCTTCCACCCCATGGACACCATTTACCCCCTAGACAGCCCTACCACCCTCATGGACAGCCCCCCCCCCCCCCCCCCCCCCCACCTCCCTGGACACCCCCTACCCCTGGACATCCCTCCAACATCGTGTACAGCCCGACCACCCCCCTAGACACCCCCATACCCCCCTATACAGCCACCCCCCCTATGGACAGCATCTCCCCTGGATAGCCCCACCACCCCTGTTGACACCCCCCCCCCATGGACAGCCTACCCACCCCCATGGACACCCCCAGGACAGCCCCACCACCCCCATGGACATCCCCCCACTCCCCTGGACACCCTGTACCCCCTAGAAAACCCTTCCCCCCTATGGATAACCTGCCCACCCCCCTGGACACCCCCTGGACAGCCCCCCAACCTCGTGGAGATCCCATCCACCCCACTGGAACCCCCCCCCCCCCACACACACACACACACACACACCCCGTGGACACACCGCCATCCCCCTATACACCCCATTCCCCCTGGACACCCCCTGGTGGACAGCCCTCCCACCAACCTAGACACCCCATACCCCCCTAGACAGCCCTGCCACCCCTATGGATAGCATCGCCACCCCTGTGGTCAACTGTCCCACCCCCTAGACACCCCTGACCTCCATGGACAACCCCCCACCCCCTGGGATAGGCCCCCACCAGTAGACACCCCCCCCCCCCCCCGCCCCCACCCCCAGGACACCCCCACCCCTTGGGCAGTGTATGTAATCACTCAAATAATATACTAAAATATTAAAAAAATTCGATCTAAAATTTACTCAACCCATGAATAATTCGCATCCATAAGTGTACATGATCTAGTACACTCATGTATAGTTTTTCAAAGGTATTTTGATATAAATATAGTATATTTTTTGTTTTTTATATTATGATTATCATATAGAGTAGTGTGTCTATTATGGTTTCATATAAAATGAAAAATTCTCATTTACATAAATATATTTTCTATGTAGCTTCAATCGTATTGAATTTCTTTTAATGAAATGACTTATAACAATTTTTTTACAGAATTGATATAAGTTGGATGTATGAAACCGATCGGATCTCAAGTTATTTTCAAAAAAAATTGGAAATATTTTTAGATTTTTCATTTCACAATGATCTAAATAGTGGTCACATACACTGCCCCTATTACAATTGTGTTGGATGACCTTGGTTGATCCATGAAAAGGTCAGCTACCACATAACCAAATATGGTTTTCATGAAAACTACTATATGTGGTATCACATTGAAGAGAAATTGAAATCTTAATTAGATGATGATCCAAATGAGAGGACTGGATTGGATAATTTGTTATATGACCAGTTTCAATTTATTCGTCATCATATAAAATAATAGATTCCGATCCAAAAAGATTTTGATATGAGAATACATGATGTATCTAATGAAAATGATGATGTTGGCAGAGTGAAAAAATTGAATATTGCTGCCATGACTCCAGTATATCAGCAATGCGGTAAAATGAAAAGGCTAGAATTTTTTATCTTATTATTTAATGGGAAAAATATGCATGGGATTTCTAATACTGCTATATATTACATTATTACATTCTTGAAGGACTTACTTCCAGATAAAGCAGATATTACCTTAAACGACTATATGGCATGGAATTTAGTTGAGGAACATAGATTTTGAAGAAAAAAATCATGCTTTCCTGGAAGATTTCATTTTATTCTTGGAGGAAACTACTAAATTAAATGATAGTATAAAATGTATGACATCCATATGGAAGACAAAATCTAAAGGAACTCCATCTCGTATGCCATAGAAAGTAATTTGGCACTTTCCATTGATCCCTAAACTCCCAAAACGTTTTATGTCTGATGAAATATCTATAAAAATGTGATGGCATAATACCGAGAGAAATAAGACTAATGATGAGTTGGTTCACCTTGCCAGTGGATTTTCATGGTAGAGATTGGATGCTCGATATCCTAATTTTGCAGCTAATGTGCATAATGTGAGGTTGAGTCTTTCATCTAAAAGTTTTAATCTATTTGGGAATATGCTTATGTCATACATCACATGGATAGTTTTTATACACATTTATAATCTTCCCCCATTGTTGTGTATGAAAAAACTTTTATCTTTCCTTAGTATACTCATATATGGCTCTTCTAATCCCTGTAATTATATAGACGTATACATGCAAAATTTAAAAAAATATTTGAAACTTATTTGGGATGTGGTTGTGCACACATATAATGCATGTTCTAAAGACATATTTCAGATGTTTGATGCGCTTATATGGGTTATCAATGATTTTTCTACTTATGCAATGATGTCTAGTTTTAGCACAAAGTGAAAACTATCATGTCCGGTTTTTATGAATAATACATGTCCAGATCACTGAAACATCATTGTAGTTTCAGTTTTATGGGGTGTAGACAATTCTTTTCAATGGACCATCCATATAGAAATATTCATCGAAGATTTGACAATACCATGGATACCGATGATCCACCTCAGCGTATGTATGGAATTGATGTGCTTAATGAATTGAAGATTTTTCTTTTTCATTCAGGATGGGTCAAATGAAATCTAGAAATAGAAATAATGTTTCCATAGAAACATATTACAATTGGAAGAAGAGAAGTATCTTCTTTGATTTGGCTTATTTCCCAACCAATTTGTTACATCATTTCATAGATGTAATGCACATTAAAAACATATATGTGAAATGTTTATTTTAATTATTCTAAATGTTAAGGGAATGAAAAAAGATGATTTACGGTCTTGGCTTGACATGGTGGATTAGGGCATCAGACCAGAATTGCATCATGTGTGTATCATTGAAAATAAATGTCAAGTTCCATGTGCTTCTTATGTGATGACACCTATAGAAAAAAAATCAATTTCTAGAAGTACTAGAGACTATTAAATTTCCTGATGGATATTCAAGAAACATATCTAAATGGGTCAATATAAGAGAGTTGAAGCTAAAAGCATTGAGGAATCATGATTATCACATCCTTCTACATGAGTCGATTCTAATAGAAATTCTTCAACTTTTGTCCACTGATGTAAGGGTGTTTGTTATTCAGTTGAGCCATTTGTTTAAATATCTTTGTGCTAGGAAGTTTTCCAAGTCTTTATTGTAAAAAATGTTGGTAGATTCCCCATTAATTTTGTGTGAGTTATAGAAAATATTTCCTCCATCACTTTTCACATGCATGTTGCATCTGACTATCCATATTCCAACTAAAATACTTCTCGAATGACATATTTCATTTCATTCGATGTATCCAACTAAAAGTAATATGTACAAATTAATGTCTTATGTCCATAACAGGAATCATCCCAAAGGTTCTGTTGTGAACAGTTACTTAGCTCAAGAATGTATGGATTTATTCTTTGTGTATTTTTCTGATCTTACTATAAGAATGAACAGACCAATGAGAAAATAAGAAGAATAGTATGTGAAAATTGAACCAATTTTTCCATCACTTCTTTAAATTAGAGGAATTCCTAGATCATATACATTGATGACATTAAACCTTGAAGAGTGGGAGATGTCACATCGCATAGTTCTGTTAAACTGTGAACTATTTGATGACTACATCTTGAAAGTAAATTGAATATATATATATATTAAACTATTCCTATTTTAATCTATAGGGATCATAAAGTGATGATAAATAGAAAGCATCGTTCTTTATCTTTGAGAAGGAGGGAGACTTTTCATAGAAAAGAGTTTTCTTCTTAGTTAAAATTGGAGGTAATAATATTACAATTTAAAATAATTAAAACAATAATTATTTATGTTTAATATTATTTTATATTTTAGATATTGAGTTTTCCTACTGACTCTATCTCTAAGGAAATAAGAGCTTTGGCTTTTGGTCCTAATATTGTGGTTTGTGATTGTAAATCAATTGTTATCAATGGGTACATATTTATTATCACTAAGTGAGAAAAGAACATGGGAACACAACATGATGGAGTTATGGTTACTTTCACAACAGACTGTTATGCTAGTGTATCAGATAGTAGACCATGATTTCAAAATGTTGGTTATTATAGAGTCGTTGAAAAAATAATAATATTGGATTATTATTCTCATGGACGAGTCATTATGATGAAATGTCAGTGGTTTGATTCGATGATGAGGTAGGGTAAATTTATTGATGATTTTGGATTTCAAGTAATTGAAATGACTCACACTCTTGCTACCGATAAACCATATGTATTGGCATCATTGGCGAAACAAGTTTTTTATGTTAAAGACCATCTTCGACTAGAATTTGGTGTCATTATTGAGGTAATTCCAAGACAAATTTTTGATGATGGTGATGATGGAATTGACACCATCCCTACTACCATGGGAAATGATATATTTATTACTTTTGATGACTCTGATAGCTCAATTGTCAAAGATGACTGTGAACCTGATGTTGGGGTGAGAAATATATGAAATCATCAATTCAGGTTCTCAGTCCTTTTGGTTTACCTCGACACGGGCTGTTAAGGTTGGTACTATTCAAATTGATTTCATATTGATTATAAATATATTGTATCTGACTAGAATGTTATGTGAATTTTCAATGTTTATTGGTTTCAATTTTATTTTAATTTCATTTTCTAATTTGGAATTGAATAGTATTCAAACCTACGAAACCAACATTTCTAACTTGGTGAACATTTCATTGCTTCAACATTGATTTGTATAAAATTTGTAAAACTCTAAGACCTAGCTTAAACATTATACAAAGTAATGAACAAGATGGTGTGTATTCTTCTTCAAAACATTTATTGAAACCTTCATCATCTACTTGGGCTAAAGAAATTAAATTTTTCCTTAATTTTGAAAACTGCTTTACCCCTTATGAATCTAGTAGAATCAATGTTCTGTGATTTTAATAGACTAATAAAACATAGTTATCCTTTTCTATTTACTTATTTACTTGTTTTAAAATGTAATAAATGAAACCAATTGAATAGAGGCGATGAAAAGAGATTATGGACAACATTCGTTGCATGACTAAGTTGGGAATTCCACCACTAGTGCCTGTAGTGAGTATTTAATTTCAAATATATATATTTAAATAATATATAATGTCATGCGATTAATTTTTTTAAAATTTTTTTAGGATCCATATATTATGCGACAATTATTTGATGAGTATCCTAGAAGTGGTCCTAGTACTCTGGGTGTTTGTACGAGGGGGGGGGGGGGGGTTGGTATGAGAGTTAGATGATCTGGTCGGCATACCCGATTAGACCATGCCCATCCCACTAACATACCACCCATACCACATTCTGATCCCATTGTTTAATTGGGGACACATGGGATATTTAGGCCACCCATTCTTTCACCACATTTTACATATGAGCCTCCTCGCCCGTCTATACCATATCTGATGATGATTCCCGCTCCCCATCCGACGTTCGGCCAAACATCCCTGTCATCTTATTTTACTTCTTCTTCCTTCTCTCTAGGATATTATACTCCATATTTTTCGACTCCTACTCCACCAAAGTCTGTCTCTATGGAGAATACATTGGGACCGACTCTATTTGTATAAGGTATTCCTTCAGTTTCTACGGATCCAGGGGCGCCTATTGATCAGACTATCGCAGGTATACTTATACAACCTGAACAAATTTTTACACCATTATTTATTCTCATTATAACATGTATAGATAAAATATTTGTCTTTATTTCATAATAGATACATCTATTAATAGGAGGCGGGGAGGGGGCGTACATGCCTGTGTGCAGTGTGGAACTGCCACACCCAGTTGATGGTGGACTATAATGAATATAGTCAAATGGTTGAAAAATCAGGGCCACAATGTTGGAGTTTTTTGGAGATGCTTTCCAAATACTCTGACATCATTCATGTCAGCCTGCTATCATGGAGAAAGATGCCAATGAATTCAAGGATAATGCTTGGGCAGATATATGAGTAAAAAATATGTTGTATTTTATGCAGTATATTGTTTTTTGTATTTATATGAATTAATATTTTGTTTTCAGCTACGGTTTAATTTTCCCAACTGTGAGGGTGCATAGCCAACATGTCTAAAGGATTTAGGAGATCTTTAGAGAGATTATAAGCACGAGTTGTACATTGGCTAGAATACTAGAGTGGGCACAGAGTTAGAGGTAGTCCCTGTAGTGGATGATTGCCTGTTAGAATAGTATCGACATATGATTACTCATTGGATGACTATCCAATTTAAGGTATTAATCACATTATAGTTATTTAAATGAATATTTTTCGTGTTTTTCATTAATACTAAAAATTTAATTTTATTTAGGATTCATCTGGATGAAATAAAAAAATTGATGCTAACAAATAAGTCCACACATTAGGATGTACTACGATGCCAGATCATGAGAGGCAGCAGGTATGACAGTTTATAATTTTTCTTTATGAATTGCACTTTCTATTGCTACCTCCATAATTTATTCAATTGTTAAATTTGTTATATAATTTTAGTTATGAAATTAATTATTGGAATCTTACTTTTAATTATGGTTTCCTATATTCAATTTCATTGTAGAGGCATAAATTGAATATAGAAGGATGTGTGTCTCAAGCAAAACTGTTTTTCTTGAGTAGAAGGAAGAAATGTGGAAGTGCGATTAATAAACCCACTCAGGCAGCAGATTGTAAGTTTTAAAATGTAGATTTAAAATTTTATTCTCTATTTTGTAACTTAATAATCTATTTATATTTGTAACAGGCTACTTTATTGGCCCTTTATTCTAAGGAACTTGACAATTTTGTGCCGAATGATCACTTACATTGGGTGTTAGGAGATGAGCCCCCTGGTAGAGTACGCTTCCAACCTGGGAAGAGTGTAGTTCCAATGAGGTATTGGGACCTCCTCAGGTAAGAGTTATAGTGACACTGAGATCTTTTAGGTTAAGGCACAAGCAAAACAGGCTGAAAAAAGGGCCACAAAGACGGAAGAACAGTCTGCTAGGGAAACACTGCATTTAGGAAACTGATAGATGTTTTACGTCCAGCACTTCCACCAGAGGCCAACACATCTTGTGATGAACATATTTATTCGATGAATTATATATATGGTGCATCGGGTGGATTTTTCTAGAGGTAGTCGAGATGATGGTGAGGAGGAGGTCTAGGCAAAGGAGGAAGAGGAGGTCGAGGATGAGTACGAGGGCGAGTAAGAGGGTGAGGCGGAGGAGGAAGGCGATGAGGAGGTTGAGGATGAGTAAGAGGGTGGGGAGGAGGGTGTTGAGGAGGTAAAGGAATATGATGGAGAGAAATATGAGGACGAGGGTGAGGCAGAAGAGAATAGTGATGATGGACAGATTGATCTATTACATTTTTGACTGATATTACTGACATTTGATGCTTATTGAATTGTTGTGCCTGAATATATGTGTGATTAGGTAGTTCACAATATCTTTATGTTTTATCTATAAATAATAAAACATGACTTGACGATTTATTGTGACTAATTCACCCCTCCCATTGATAGCCTCTCAACCCCGTCGACAGCCTGCCCACCCCCCTGGACATCCCGTACCCCCCCTGGACAGCCCCGCCACACCAGTGGACATCCCTCCACCCCCTTGGACAGCCCCTTCCCCTATGGATATCCCCCACTACCAGGAATAGCCCCCCCCCCCCCTGTCCGTGGACAGCCCACCCACCCATGTGGATAGCCCGCCCACCCCACTGGACACCTCGTACCCCCAAGAATGCCTCGTCCACCCCCTGGACACTCCCGACCCCCTGGAGAACCCCCCCCCCCCCCAATCCCCATGGATAGCCCACCCACCCACCTAGACACCCCCAACCCCGATGGACACCCCCCCCCCCCCCACATGTGGACTGCCCCCCCCCCCCCCCGGACATCCCCTACCCCCTGGATAGCCCTTCCACTCCCGTGGACATCCCTCCCACCCCCTGGAAACCCCATACCCCATGGATAGCCCCACCCACCCCCTGGACACCCTGACCACCTGGAAATCCCCCCACCCCCATAGATAGCCCAGCCCACCCCCCATAGTTTATAAAAATCCTTTTTAAGGTTCCATTTTAAAAATCATATAGTATTTTTATTCCACAATAAAAATGAAATCCAAAACCATTTTAAAAAAACAATGATCTTAAAATCCATGAAATTAATTCCATTAAAACCATTACAGCCCCCCCCCCCAACCCCTCCTAGACACACCCCAACACCTAGACATGCCCCCACCCTCTGGACACCCCCACCCCCCATGGATAGCCCCACACCCCCTGTACACCACCTCACCCCCTTGGATAGCCACTCCAACACCTTGGACCCCCCCCCCCCTCCCCCCTCCCCCATGGACTGCACCCCTACCCCCCTGGGAAACCCGCCCACCCTAGTGGATAGCCCTCCCACCCCCGTAGACAGCCCGCCCACCCCACTGGACACCTTGTACCCCTGGACAACCCTGTATACCTCCTAGACACCCCCGACCCCCTAGACAACCCCCACCCACACCCGTGGACAACCCCAACCACCCTCCAGGACACCCCCTACCCATATGGATAGCCCCCACACCTGAGTTTAGCCCCCCCCCCCAATGGATAGTCCCCACCCCCATGATAGCCCACCCACCCCCATGGATAGCCTACCCACCCCTAGACACCCCCTCCCACCTAGATATCCCCCCTGTGGGCAGCTCACCCAGCCCCTGGACACCCCGTACCCCCCTAGACAGCCATGCCACCTCCATGGATAGCCCACCCACCTTATTGGGCACCCGGTACCCCCCTAGACAGCCCCACCCAGCCCCCTGGACACCCCTGATCCCCCTAGGACAGCCCCACCCCCCGTAGCCAGCCCCTCCCACCCCGTCGACACCTCCTACCCCATGGACAACCCCCCACCCCTCGTCGACAGCCCCCCCCCCCCCTTGTGGACAGTCCCCACCCTCGTGGATAGCCTGACCACCCCCACTGGACACCACGTACCCCCTGGATAGCCCTACCACCCCCCGTGGACATCCTTCTCACCCCACAAGACACCCATACCCCCATAGACAGCCCTGCCCACCACCCGAACAGCCCTAACCCCCCTATACACCCCCCACCCCCACCGACAGCACCACCCACCACCCTGGACACCCCCTACCCCAATGGACAGCCCCACCCCCTAGACAGCCACCCACCCCTATTCATTATAGGGTTTCTAATAACATCAAGATTCCATTAATCATAGATACCGACTTGGATGCCTCCTGGGATCCTTGATCACCATTTCAAAGTAGTAGATGGTATTTTAGAAACTCCCATGCATAATAAATGATCTGATAGGAACATGGTTATTCCACTTCTGTGAGAGTTTGGGTAGAGACCAAGACACAAGAATTACTAACTAAAATATCCCCTTATCGACATTTTGATTCACTTATTGTGGTAATATTCTAAAGAATTATCAAAAACAAAAATCAAATAGTATTTTTTCTTCACAATAAAAATGAAATCCTTTTCTAAATAACAAAATCTCTCTTCCTACCACACACACCAAAAGCATTCATTTTTTCCTAAAGAAACACATGCTATTAAAATAAACACTATTACAAAACCATTATAAAAATTCCAATGATCTTAAAATCCATGAAATTCATTCCATTAAAACCATTACAGCCACCCACCCCTCCTAGACATCTCCCCACTACCCAGACACCCCCCCATGGATAGCCCCCCTCCCCCTTGATACCACCCTACCCCCTTGGACAGCCCCTCCCACCCCCTAGGACCGCCACCACCCCCCTGGACACCCCCACTCCCATGGATAGCCCCTACCCCGAAGACACCCCCAAAACCCCATGTACAGCCCCCCGCCCTCCTAGACACCACCCCAAGAACCTGGACACCCCCCCCCCAGACACCCCCACCCGCATGGACAACAACCCCCACCCCTGGACAAAACCCCACCCCCCTTGGACATCCTCCCCAACCCTCTAGACAACCACCCACCCCCCTAGACACAACCCTGCCCCAGGACACCCCCCCCCCCCACTCACTGGACACCCCAACCCCTATAAATCCCCCCAACACCCTGGACACTACCCCCCATGGACACCCCCATGGAAATCCCCCCCCCCCCACATCCACCACCACCACCATGGACAGCTCCCAAACACCCACCCCCACCCCCCCCCCCCCCCCCACCCACCCGAACACCCCCAAACCCCCCTAGACAGCCCACACCCCTCATAGACACCACCCCAACACCTTGACACCCCCACCCACCTTGGACACCCCCACCCCCATAGACAGCCACCCCCACCCCCCTTGGACATCCCCCAACCCCCCTTGACACCACCCCACCCCCCTTGGAATGCCCCCCACCCCCCCCCCCCAGACACCACCCCACCCCCTAGACACCCCCACCCCCTGGACTCCCCCACCCCTAGGACACCACCCCACCCCCCTAGACACCTCTGTGGAGAGACCCCCCCAGACACCCCCATCGTCCCAGACACCCACATCCCTCCGGACACCCCCACCCCCTGGGTGGCCCCTACCCCCCTTGGATAGCCACCCCAAACCTTGAACAGCCCCCAACCCCTGAATTCTGAATTGAATTATTTATGTATTTAATTAACTTATGAATTATGTGTTAGTGGTGTATGGTTATACTTGTTGTATGTGTATACTTGAAGTAATTACCTTATGAATTATTTGATAATTCTATTAACAGTGTATGTAACTTGGATTATTGTCATGTGAACACTGAAATGGGGAAAACTATGTTGTGGTACATGTCATGGTTGGAAGAGTTTCGTGTTTTGTGTGATATTCTAGGTTATTTTTTGTTCTATTATAATTGTTGTTTTGAGGTGTGTTTGCAAGTGTATGCAATAGAAGGGATGGGTTGATGCTGTACTGGCTGCTATTCTGATTTCTAGAAATATACTATACCAATGGTATTAAGCCATTGGAAAAGTGTATTTTGAGAATTTGTTTACCAACAGTTGGAATAAACCATTGTTAAAACACTATACCAATGGTTTTGAACCGTTAGTAATTGTATTTCCAGAATATTTGTACCAACGGGTTTAAATAACCATTGTTAATAATATATAGAAATGGTTTCTAAACTGTTGGTAAACCGTATGAAAACTACAATATCCCAACAGTTAACAAACTATTGGTATAAATATATACCAATGATTTCAAGAAAACTGTTGGCATATAGAAGATTAAACTCCCTTATACCAACGGTTAGAGAAGAACCATTGGTATAAGCCTTTCATAATGGATTACTAACAAACGGTTTGAAAACCCATTAGAATATAGTATACTATCAGTTTTTATGTGTATACCAATGGTTTGAAACTATTGGTACATATTGTATTTCTAGTAGTGTCTCAATATGATACATGTATTTCCTTGTATGACATGAATTGTATATTTTCAATTTAAAATTTATAGTTTAGTTCAAAACACATGTCACATACTCAAAATCAAGAAAAAACATTTAGATTTTTTGATACTTTAGAAAAATGATCCATAACACATTTGTGATGTGTAGGAATCAATCACACATAAATATGAAACACAATTTATATGACATGAATCAAAGTGTATGTTTTTTGTTTAAATTTGATATTTTAGTTCAAAAAATTGTGACATCATCAAAATAGAGAAAAAATCATTCGGATGTTTTAAAAAAATTATTACAATGATTTATAAGTCAATTTTGATGTATAAGATTGAATATCATGTCAAACCAACACTTGATTTGATTGGTATGACTCAAAATGTGTGTTTTCAATTTAAATTGAAATTTTAGTAAAAAAGACATGTGAAATACTCAAAACCATGAAAACACATATGGATTGTTTCTATATCTTACTGTAATGATCCATAATTCATTTTTGATTTGTAGTAATTAACTGCACACCAATCAGAGGTATTGTGTGACTAATATGACTCAAAGTGGGATTTTATTTTAAATTTTCATTTTAGTTCAAAACACATGTCCCATACATAAAATTGAGCAGACACATTTATATTTTTTTTATACTTTATAAAAAATGATACATGAATAATTTATGATGTGTAGGAATTGTCTTCACTTCAATCTAATATATGGTGTGCTCGATATGACTCAAAGTGTATGTTATCAATTTAATATTGAAATTTAAGTTCAAAACACATTTCACCCACTGAAAAATAATAAAACATGATCATTTTTTCTTGATACTTTAATAAAATTATTCATAAGTAATTTTTGACTTGTTGGAATCAGTCACACATCAAACTGACACACAATGTGATTGGTATGACAAAAATTTCTTGTTTCAGTTTACATTTACATTTTAATAAAAAAGAAATGTGACATAATAAAAACTGAGATAATGTTTTCATATTTTTTTATAATTTAATACATTTATTCATAAGTCATTTAGAATAGTTGTGAATTAACTGCACATCAATCTGATGCATGTTTCAATCAGTATGAATCATTATGAATTTTTTATTTAAAATTGATAATTTAGTTTAGAACCCAAATCACATGCTCTATTATGATAAAATATATTTATATTGTTTTAATACTTTATTTCAATAATCCATATATCCTTTGTGATGTTTAGGAGTCATTTGAACCTCAATATGATACATGGTGTTCCATATATGACTCAAAGTGCATATTATCAATTTAAAATTATGATTTTAGTTCAAATCTCAAGACACTCATTGAAAAAAAGTCACACACTCTTGTATTTTATTGATATTTAATTATAATGATTCATATGTCATTTGTGACCAATAAGAATTAGTCACATGTGAAGCCTACACACAATGTGATCGATAGGACTCAAATTTTGTTTTTGTATTCTAAATTGAGATTTTAGTCTAAAGGAAATGTTACATACTCAAACCTGAGTGAATTCATTTAGATTTTTTTGATAATTTGGGAAATTATTTATTAGTCATTTATGAAATTTAAGAAACAAATTGACATCAGTCTAACGGATTATGTGACTAATCTGACTCAAAGTGTGTGGTTTTAGTTTGAAATTACATGTTATTATTGTATTTTTTTATATTTTTGATTAATTTATTTTTTTATAGTATTACTAATAATAGAAAATGATGATGTATAGAAAGTTATCTACATTTTCTATATATCTAAATTTTCAAATATCATGGTCACAAATATTACTATTAATTTAACGGTCTTAGTACCTAGATAATTTCTTCATGTAAATCTCCAATAGAAAGCCCACCCCTTCCTCCATGACTAAATTCACTGATTTATAACACTTCCCTCTAACTTCCTCTCACTCCCCTCCTAAATTCATCATTTTTTCCACATTTTACTCACCCAAACCCTCACCCTTCTACTTTATTGCTGCCCCCATTGAAGAATCTCATATTTCAGGTGTCTCCCCATCCGTGGCCTTAAGAAACCCATTCTTATCCCTAACATACCAATATTTAATATCTCTGGTGATCATCTCCCTAGCATGTGATATCAAAATAGCTTGAGGTACCTCCACCTTCACCCTTTGTAATTCTTTAATGAGATCCTCTGATGATATATATTTCTCTTCTTGTTTGAGCTTCATGATGAGAAGCTTTTTCTTTTAAAAATCCACAGATATATCATCAATAGAGAATTTATTTATAACCTTGAATTCTTCTTGTAACCTAATATTCTAATTACCTTCCACCGGCCTCTCAACATTTAATTCCATATGCCACTTGCAGTGGTTGAATCCTTAGTTTCACTTTTGTGAAACCCTGCATAAAACCCAATCAAAATAATACTTTATGATTTCTTTATTGTACATATGTAAAAGATAATTTCATAATAATTCATGGATATGTGAGAGATTTTGACCAAGGAGGTTTAAGATGATGATATGAGCCACCATTCCAATAGATTTGAAATCTGTGTATGTAAAAAAAAATTAGGTCCATGCCCTGACCTATATTAATGCATAGAATTTGTGTTTCTTGTGAGGGAATGATGAAATCTGAGGTTGAATTCCAAGATTATATATATTATGGATTTATGGGATATAAGAATAAATTCATTTTCATAGTTACGGGGTTTTTCTCCCTAACCATCCATTCATAATTTGGATTGAGTAGGAGAGGTTTTAGGGAAAGGGTCATTCATATTCTTACCATTATTAATGCGATTTGGAATATGAGTACATGTTTTCCTAAAAAGTTTTAGTTTTATGTATTTCTCTTGTCATGGTATGATTTTTCATTTCTAGAAAAAGAATTTATGATTTATAAATAATAGTGATTATACATATTGTACCCAGATTATTTATTTATTTTCTATAAAAAATATATACTAATTCGTAACATTTGTTCATAATGAATGAATTTAAATCATTATATATAATTATTGTATCTTTTAATTTAAATTTTTACATAACTATTACTTCACCTATGTTAATTCATAGACCTATTCTTCATTGTCTTAAATAAAATAAGAGAGTAAAAACTAACTAATTAAGAGATCACAATGAGAAATAAATAGTTACGCAAAATAGATTACCATTAATGTCAATAAATTTGATCAATTATGACATTCCTAGTTGAATGAAAATTTACAATGTAGAAAAACTAAAAAGTTAAATAGTTTTTCATATAGTGATGAAAAGAAAACATGTAAATAACTCAAAATGATTCAATTTGTTTATCACATTTCTGGACTCATGTCATTCCTACAATGAATAAATGATTTAATTTATTAATTAAAAAATTCTTATAATATTATAATAAGAGAAATGATCTAGTATTACATGATATTAAATGTTAGAGGATATAATACAAAAATACATGTAGTGAATATGTGCATGGGAAAAAAATTAGTACTCATAAAAATACTTGTACCTAAAAATTATAGCTTAAAGAACCTGTAGTTAAATGATTCCAAACAAGGAAAAAATAGTCCTAAAAAATTATTCATGATGTATATGAAAATGAAATCATAAAAAGTATTATTACCCCATAATTTTACATGAAATATTATTCACTATGCAATTTAAAATGCAGCATTAGAAATCATTCATTGTTTACATGAAAACGTTTTCATAAGTTATATTATTACCAAAAAAATTATTAATGATGAAAAAAATACAAATAGTGAATCCAAATAGATAAAAATTATACCATTCAAAAAAATGTAATTGAAAAAATTTGAAACAAGATGAATTTTTAGTTATAAATATTTATATGATCATTAAAATTGTAGTAGTCAAAAAATAAAAAATAAAAAATAAAAATAGACTAAATGATTTGCAGCCCAACTGACAACCAATAATGATGGAATCATGGAAACCAGTTGAATTAAAACATAAATAAGTCCTCCAAAATAAGAAAACAGGTTCAAATAAAATCAAGAAGAAAAGGAAATATAAATGAAGTCCTCCTTTAAAATCATCTAGTCATTTGATCCAAAGTCTCATAGAAAAATAAATAAGAAATATGAATCCCATCAGTTAAATCGTGAATATTTTATCTATTGAATAATTAAATAAATATATTTTTTAATGAAAAACATCTATATAATATATGAAAAACTTAGTGGTAATACTGACATAAAATTATTTGTGAAAAAAATCAATCTTGGTCAAATACTTCATTATAGTGGCCATGCTTGAATGATAGAACCCCAAAATCATAGGGCATAACATTCTATAGAGAACATCCAAATTCATGTGACTACTCACCATTTTTTTTAACAACCTAGGGAATAAAAACAAACTTATTTGGATATAACAATTATTTTGGGTCAGAATAGCTAGAATTTCAAGAAGGGGGTGAATTTAAATTTATAAAATATAGTGATAAAATAAATCAACAATTAGAATTAAAACAATTTTTATAAGATAAGGTGATTAAATCTGTTATTAGGTAAATAATAAATAAAATTCATGTCATAAATCTAATATCAAAGATAAATAAAAAATTATGACCAATAGAAAAATATGAATCATATTTATGTAATTTATGAAAATTAATATTAGAATAATGAAATGTATAAAATTAAAGAGAACAAAAAATAATTTATAAGGAGTTATATTATAGCATAAAAGGTTCCCCAATATCTCCACCCCTCAATTAGAGTGATATGTCTTATTAAGATCTTCATTTGGTTTTAATTGGTATCCAAGAACCACACCCCTTAGTTTTAATGGGGACCTAAGAACAAAATTCCTTGGTTTTAATGGAAACCCAAGAACCAAACATCCCTTTCCTTTAAACGGTTATTACAAGAAACCACTTCCCTAACATTGAGGATTGTGAGAACAAGTACAACACCAAAAAATACGAAAATTAATTGAAACCATGATATATTTAGATAAAATAAAAATATTTATTTATAACCAATTAAAACATAGTCTTTGAATCATTGATAATGAATATGAGTAAAAAAAATTTAAAATTATATGTACATATAAAATAAAGGGTACTTTTAATATGAATGAAAATCAATTATTTTACAAAAAATAACTAATAATATAATTTTTTTTAAAAGTATTTTCATAAAATAAATGTCTTTTATATGGTAAAAAATTCTATTTCAAATAATATATTATTAATGATATAATATTTTTTCTATTATTAATTTTCAAAATCAATTAAATTGGTGAATTATACTAAATAATAATAATAACATTTAACATTTGAAAATTTTGTTTTAAAGTTAAAATGGGTTTTCAATAATAATTTACGATTTCATTTAAAACTAAATTTATCAATTTTATAATTTAAAATTAAATAAAATCATCTTCAAATTTTAATTCATCGTATAAAAATTCACTTAGTATGAATTTTTAATCTTTTTCTAAAAAGTTTTATTTTTAGTTGAAAAATACGATTTTTTACCAAACATGTAATTTATAAGGCTTTTCCATTATATAAGAATGGCATAAATTTTTATTAAAACTTTCAGGTAATAATATATGAATTTTAATAATAACATTATTCATTTTAAAATATTATATGAAATTATAAAATCTACAAAATATATTTTTATAACTAATTAAAATCTAACTTTAATACCAAATCCATTTTTAGTATTTTCATTG
The DNA here is from genome assembly GCA_963277665.1 of Viscum album. NCBI lineage: Eukaryota > Viridiplantae > Streptophyta > Magnoliopsida > Santalales > Viscaceae > Viscum > Viscum album. The sequence goes on along the minus strand of OY728165.1, from coordinate 59,407,421 downwards.
AATCATTTATTTTTGCTGGGATATTCAGTTTAGTATTGAATTGAATGCCTCATATCATGAATTTATTTTATAATAAATCAATATATGTCATTGAAATCAATATTGAAGATAAGTTTATCTTGTATATCAATTTAAACTTAAAAATATTATTTTATTGAAATATACTTTTACACAATTAAGTGTATTTATTTTAAAATTAACTTCTTACACCTTTAAAAATATTGTTTGATAAAATTATTTTTCAAATTTGAAATTAGAAGTATCAAATTAAGTAAAAATTTATATATTAATATTTTTTATTAAATTAATCATTATGGTCAGAAATTAATTAACATGGTAAAAGTAAAAGGTGGAAATTGAGTTTAACAAAGTGCAAAATCCCTAATTTAAAAAAAAGGTTTGAAGAATTTATTGTTTGATATTTGGATATAATAATACATTTTTCTTAAATTTATTTTCTATTTTTATTCATTGACCTTGCAATAGTTGACATTATTGAAAATATAAGGGTTACTCCCCAAATTACCCTTCTATTTATCAATAAAAAGGTTACAACTTCACCAATTAAATACACCCCTTAACATTGAATTACAAATTCAAAATATTTAATTTTACTCTACCTAGGACCATTCACCACTAAAAAAATTTATTTTCACTCATAGTTATCCTATTCCCTTTAAATTCAAGGAGTTTCTTTGGAAAAGTGAAGTCCCTTCCATGAGTATTATCAACTTTATAGTTTTATTCTTAATTGTCATAATTGTAATTTATTATATAAAAACTAATATAGAGATATTATTATCATTTATGTAATATAATGTTACTATATCAAGTCTATTATCATTATTTATTTATATAGAGCATCCATTAAAAAACTATTGCTCATGCGTTGTACGGACTACTGCCTACATAGTGTGACATGTTTTATTTTCCTTCACCATTATAAATGGTTTTATATAAGTATGACATTAAATAATAAATTTGATTTTTATGATATCATTAGGGTTTTATTATGAAAAACTAGAGAACCTATTTATGACATGATCAAAAAATAATCATTGTTAATTTAATCATTTAAAATATGATTACTAAGAGGATAATATTTTATTAAAATTATATAATGTTATCATATCCATTATTTTATCTTATACTTCCTAAAAATTATGATTTATCACACAAATAAAAATTAAATAATATCATTATTCTTCTGGTATGAGTGTATTACAATAAAACCCCCTCATAATCATTCATTAAATCAATATAGGTTCATGTTTGGGTCGGTTTAACCACCTAATTGAACAATAATGTTAATTTATATCATGGATGATTGTGGATATATAATTTATTTTATAATATTATATAAATGTTTAAATAAATATATTTTTTTTGGTTCTAGATATGTTATATCAATATTTAATTTTTTAAATAATGAAACAAACCTTGATCATCAAGAATCATTGAAACTTGTCAGTTATTGTTTACATCATCAAGGATAAAAACTAAAATACTCATGAATTAATTTTGTAAAGTATGAAATGATTATTAAACAAACCATTTAGTGAATGTAATTAAATAATATTGATGAAATTTCGAATAATAATGAATTTACAAGAAATTATTATGAAACTTATACAAATGATCAAAACCACAAACACTCGATGTGGAAAATAGAAAGAATTTCTATCTATAATGACTACCTATGAAAACTATGAATGAAAATGGATTTGAATAAGGTTATTAATGGATTTATTAAGATATATATGTTTTTTACACATGTGGTTAAAGTACATCCATGTATGACAGGAACAAGAGGTTAGGGTATTCATCTCAGTTACCCTTCATTGATACAAGTATTGTATTTATGAATCTAATTTAATTTATGTGGGGTATATACCACATATTTGAAATATAATATAATGAATTATGTATCAATCATGGAATTTAAAATTCAATTACAATCCTATATTTCAAGGGGTATTTATTAAAGTGTTAATCAAGTGGTAAGAGTTTTTTTGGCCTCAATTTTGATTCTTTGAGACAAAATATATTGTGTACACCATGTTTACTTTATATATTATATTCAGTACCCATGGATATATTTTTCTCATAATCCTTGTATTTCATTTGATTTACTTGCTAAATCATTTTTTATTATTCAAGTGGCTAGAGATTAATTTGTCTCCCCAACATTTAGGATTATTGGTAACTCATTTTCCATTCATAGAGTTATTATTGTTCATTGAACTTTTTTATCTATGTTGGGTAAAATATACTATATGATTTTATTATATTATATTATATCATTTCTTTCTGGGGATATATATTCATATCATATAAAACCTTTGACAAATATTTCTCACTTCTTGGGATGTGTTCTTTTGAAACAATCCATATTCTTTATTCAAATTGATTGTGATTATGTTATTCAAGAATTGGCATAGTAGTATACCCATTGGTCTATATATTGTGAAAATAACATTTTATATAACTCATATTGGATGATTTTTACATATAAATTTTGACATTCAATTTATTTATAAAAAATTATTGGTATTGAAATATGAATTACCATTATAAAGGTTTCTATGTATTGTTTACCCATCTAATTTCCTCCTCTAGATGGGTTATGATCTTGTTATCCATTTTATTAACATGGGGAAATGTATTGGAACTCCATATGATATCATTTCAAAAAATATAATTTTTTTTATTTTTTATTATGTATTATTTATTCATTTTCTCTTACAGTGAATGCATTGGACTTAAACAAGTGATGGGTGGGGCCCAACATTAAATAACCCCTTGATGAATCGACGGGTCTCATGAGAAAAAATATGTTGGGTTTTAGTGAATGCATATTCCATTAACATAATAGTGTCTTGAAATAAGGCCTTGATAAAAGGATGTCTTGACTATAATCATGAAGAAAAGTAAAGTTTCTTGGAATATAACCATGAAAAAATGGTTTTTATGTATAACATTATGCATTTCATTAGTAAGAGATTGGTATTACTGATATCTTTTTTTTTCTTATCTTCGTTGATATAGCATGATCCTAGTTTCAAGTTGATTATGGCTTCATATTTTTTACATATTCCTACTATAACATTTATTCCTTATTTATTCTATGATTTCTTTATTTATATGTTTCCATTTCTAAAAGTTTTATCTCAACCCTTATTAAATTTATATTTCCATAGGTTATAAATAAATGGAGAATATATACTAATTTTAGAATGATAATAAATGTTAATGAATTTTTGTGATTTGTTGAATTCTTTTCAGGAATTAATTTGTTTCATATATATTGGTTAAATTGTCAATTTCATACAAAGAACATGAGATTTATTAGTTTATGATTTTTTATAATTCTATAAAGTTTTAATCCTGAAAATATCCTTTAGATATAAGATATTTAATAACCATTATTGATTTTTTTAATTATGGTTAGTTATATTAAGGGTTTTACAACTAGTATCAAATATTGTATATAAATAATTTGTTTATTACATCACGTTTAGGTGCACGGGTCTAAGGCTTCATATTGGGTATCAGTGGAATTTATTAGGAAACCTTATAGATTAAGATGTTTTTTTAGAATAATGTTAGGGTTAAATAGTTAGGACTGATCATATTCAAAAGTTTAGATAAGTCTTTGGGAAAAGTATGTGATTTATTATTAGGGTAATAATGTACATTTTACTGATTCAATATGACAAGAAAATTTTTGTAAAAAAATATAAATAAATCTAAGTATTGGATAAAATCTTAATATTTTGGTAATGTAGGGATTATGTGGTTTTTCCGAGCAATACATCCATGTCTAGATACTAGAATTTGGATATAACTATCGCAAAAATTCACCAAGTGGTAATCGCACCAAAAGGGTGGGTTGAGTATTGACTCAACCATCACTCTGATGCAAGATGAGTGGTCCTAAGACTGTACACATGTTGAAACACTCCTGGGGTTTATACATTTATTAATCACATTCTCCTTACAGACCATTATAGAGGAATTAATAATTATGATAACTAGTTTGGTTATAGAACCTAATGAAAAAAAGTCATTGGATAACCAAACATTAAAAAATGAGCCATAGGTTAATCCAAAAGTATTAAATGTTAAAAAAATATTTATAAGGGAAGAAAGATTTATAATGATGTTTTCATATTCATATTTTGAATATTATCATAACCTTTTTTGTTTTAGTATTTGGTTGAAATAGGATCATGGATATAATGCTGAGAAAGGTATGTATTTAGAAACCATTGTCTCGTATAACCAAATAAGGGAGAATATATAAATATTTTATAATCTTAGTATATTATTGTTATGATTTAAAATGTGTGCTTTATAGTCTTACCTAAGGTGGTAAGGATTATATCTTATTAGAAATTACATCTTCATACATTTAGCTATTCTTATCAGTGAGTGACATTTATCAATGATATTCAGGTAAATTCTAATTTTTATTAAATATTAATTGAATTCCAAATATGAAAATTTTCTTAAAATATATTTTTGATATTTTTCAGAAAAAATCAATTTTTTTTAAAAAAAATACGGTTTTACGAAACTTTTAATTTTTATGAAATCTCCATTATATAAGAATTAAATAAAAATTTATAAAACTATTTATTTAATCAAATATTAAATTTATTTATTACATTATTAATTTTAAGATATTCTATTAACATATAAAAACTAAGGAAACTATTTTTATATCTAATTCAAATGATACTTTAATATAAAAATAATTTTTCTTCCATTATTTGAATAATGTTTTTTTCAAGGGATATTTTATTTTGGATTGAATTAAAAGTATCATAACCTTAATTTTTTATAATAAATCAATATATATCATTTTAATTAATATTCAATATAATTTTATATTATATATAAATATAAATATTAAAAATGATATTTCACAAAAAAACATTTTTTACAAAATTAATTGTATTTATTTTGAAATTAACTATTCTCATATTTAAAATTTTTACTCGATATAATTATTTTCAAATTTAAAACTAGAATCATCAAATTTGGTAAAAATCTAAATTATAATCTTTTTATTAAAATGAAAAAATAAGGTTAGAAATTGATTACCAAGGTAAAATTAAAAGGTATAAATTGATTCTAACTTATTGTAATAGTCCAAAAAAATTAAAAACATTCCTAAAATTGAATGTTTGAAATTTTTATAGACTAATATATGTTTCCCTCATAATATTTTACATTTACATCCCTTGAACATTGTAATATATCTAAATTTTATGAAATACATTCTTTCAAATTAATTTAAAATATTTGATATCCTCTGTTACATGAAATTAATAGTTTATATTGCATTATCAGCAGCACCAATCTTATATGGAATTGCATACAATATCTATTTTCTTGGATAACAGGTGTTACACCCATGAGTGAGTTTTATCGAACAAAAATATTATATTAATATTTAATATGATAGTTTCACCAAGAAAATTAAATGGTAGGAATGAATGAGATTATCTAAATTATTAAATTATAGTTTACACATGTTTGTAAAATTAATTCATCAAATACCAATCAATTATAAATGAAAATAAATAACAATTGAATATAAAGGATTTGAATTTATAAAAACCTATTTTTGTGGCCAGAATAAAGTGTTATCTTAATATATTAAATTAATAGTGGTTACTGAAGTATATTAATGGAATTTCTATGTTATATATTAAATGAAATGTTTTTAAATCAATCAAATATGTTTTATAGGCTTAAAATAAGAATAAATCCAATTTTAAGCATAAAAAGTTGTATATTTTTTAAAGGTAGTTTTACCGCCTTTCAATGGACCACTTATTCAAAAACTAGATTTTTAAACATTTTAAATTATATTTAATGAAATAATATTATTTTTTTAATATTAATATCAAAATTTACTTTGGTTGAATGTTTCCTATTTTTTTAGATGTTCAATGTTTTGAAAAATAGTGAAAAATATAGGATTTTAATTAAAAATTGGTTTTTCATATAAATAAATAATAGTATTAAATTATACTTTTAAATGGAAATAAACTCTAATTAGATAACCATTATATAATTTAATTAAATTTAGGTTATTTTAATCAATTTCAAATTGATGTTGGGTATATAAACATTTCAAACATTTTAACTTTTTTACTTTAAAAACTCACTTTATCATTCTGTTTGGGGGATTAGTTTTAAATTAAATTAGGCCACTTATATTATATAAATTTTGAAAAATGGATTAAAAATTTAAAATAATAATAATTTATAATTTATATTAACGTATAATTATTTTTTAAAAAAAATATAAGTGAATGAAATTAAAATTTATTACAGCGATTAATGAAAAAATTAATTCAGTTAATGGTTAAACATTAATCATAAGGGGGAAAATGACCGAAAAACTTGTCCAAATCCCATATTATGTACATATTTCTACCATAGGCCCATTTAATTTTATTTGGTTCATTATTTTATCCATGTTATTTATGGTATACCTCTCAATAGTTTTTAACTTTTTATACCTACGAAAATGTCACTCCCCCGCCATTATAAAAAGATACTCACCCTCCCCAATTCTCCACACCTATCAATCAATATTTTCTGATCAAAGACCAATAAAAATAAAGTATAAACACCAATAACCTCATCATATAGTCCTATAATTGTGAATAAATCCATCATAGTAAGGCTTTTGGAATAATCCAAAATGAGTTACCTGAAGAATAGGTATGGATCTTCAATGAGAAGTTTTTCTTTATTTCTTTCTCTACTCTTTAAATTATTAATATATATTGTTTATATAATAACCTATGTACACAAAATATAATTATATTTTTTTATATTAAAATTATGACCTAAAAAACACACACTTCCATTAAATGATACATGCATTCATCGTTCGTTTGTTTGGTGGACTATCACCTCACAAACTGAGGTCATTCATTCTTTCATTTCCAAATTTCAATGTTGGTAATAATTATGTAATTACAGTTTTTATATTATATATATATATATATGATATTTTTGGTTTTTCTATATTTATTTAATTATTATATAACACATACCTTCATGCTTTCAATTTTGTGGGAATATGATAACATCGTTTCCGGACGTGTGGACTACTGCATCCTCAATGTGATGTGATTCATTCATTCTTTTCATGGAATTTATTAAGGATGTTTTTAATAAAAATATTTGATATAAATAAAATATATATGATACTAATTACATAATTTTACTTCTATAATTATAATATATCATTTAATTTATTACCTTTTCACACACTGAAAAATTGATAACATTGTTTCTGGATGTGTTGACTATCACATCCTTGAAGGTATGTGATTACTTTTACATAAAAATAATTATATATATATTATTATATATTATTAAATAATATTTTATTTATGATATAATTATCATTCCTGAAATATATATTTTACTTACGTTCCTTTTATAATGATCATGGCCAAATGGGAATGTTTTTCATGTGTACGTACAACCTACCATCTTCATGATTATAACGTTGCTTCATTTTTTTAGAACCATATTTCATGATTTTTTCAAAATTATATTATATGTATTAATATTATGATTATTTAATGATTAATACTCTATATGTGTTTAAATAATGACCACATTGACCTTATTTGACTTGTGAGAGTCATTTTTGACACATTAGCCAAATATGGTAAAAACATTTAACTTCAACATTATTGATTAAGTAATTTAATATAAATTGTTTATATGTGAAATAAAAAATAATAAAATTTTAAAATGTTATTAATAAATTAAATAATTAACATAATTTTATTTTTCATGAAGATAGTGGGAAATTATGAAGAATTGGCCTCAAGTTAAGGGAATATTTTCTCACTTTTTCTTCAATGAGGCATATTCCATTTTCACCAGTTATTTATTCTTTTTGGTGTATATACTACCCATACTGTATTTTATATCATTAATAAATTTATTTTTATTCTATTTAAAATTTTATTTGAATTTATTTCTTTCATGGTGGTTATAATTGAAAAGTTACTCCAGCAGTAAGGGATTTTTATCTCATTGTTTACATCTGTTACATAATTTTCATATTCACCACATATATATTTTGTGTGGTGAATCTACTACACCTTGGGATATATTATACCCTTTATTATTTCAACTTTATTTTATTTAAATGTTTCATTTTATGATTATTACTTTTTGGGTTTCTAATTTAGATGTTACCATAGTTGTAATAGGTTTGGTCTCAATTTACATTCCATTGAGACTTGTTTATTATTATACACCAAATTAGTATTATATGGTGTGTATATTTCCCATGAATTGATTGTGTGATTATTATTCTTGAATTTATGGGGATATACATATCTATTTTATTATCTATATTTCAAGGGGTTTTTAGTTTCAAAGTTACTAAAAGTTGTAATGTAATTTTGTCACATTTTTCCTTCTTTGAGAAATTTGTTATGTTATACACCAATATTATTTTACGATGTGTATATACTTCTACATTGACGTTTTATATCTTGAATATTATTATTCTAATTATATTCTATGTTTAATTTAATGATATTTATTCAAGGGGATGTGACCAAAACGTTTCAAAGTGGAACGGGACACTTTGAATGTTTAAAGATTATATTTCTCAAGAATGTTTTTAAAGATCTTTTAAGGGAATTTCCATCCATCAACATAAACCAAACTTCTTATTACTTATCCTACACTAGGGATATTTTTTATTTATAACATCCTCATTCTTGCATCATATGTATTATTGTTGTTTCAAATAAATAGTTAAGGATCCCATTTACTTTCCAAGGGTTAATCATGTTTCAATGATATTATTGAGGAACCCATTTCTTTTCCATGGGTTAACCATCTTTAAAAGAGATTTAAATAAAACCAATTTCTTTTAAATGGGATAATATTATTTTAAATATATTCCTATGTAACCTGTTTCCTTTTTAAGGGTTAATAATGTTTCTAAGACATTGTTACGGAACCTATTTATTTTCTACAGGTTAATCATGTATCAATGATATTGTAATAGAACCCATTTTGTTTAAATTATCTAATCCATATATGAAATGCTTTTTAGTTTTTCCAATGATTTTATTATGAAATGAAAAATTTTATGTGTTATTATTTTGTAATGGTACATTGATATTTTATGGGTGGTCAAGTAATAAACCAGTGATAGGTGGTTCTGTGATAAACCAATGAAGGGCAGTTCTATGGTAAACGAATGATGCGTGGTTAAATGATAAACCAATGATGGTTGGGTACATGATATCCCTCCAATTCATCGGTTATGGTGGTAGAAAATATGTTTAATTTAATTGTAATAGTGAATTGAAAATTTTGTCCCATGTGCGTACATGTTTTCTTTATGTATGCCATGGGTTTATAATGTTTCCGATGATCGATATTGATATCGCATGGATCATGATTTTTAATTCTTATGTATGTTTCCTTTACCATGTTTTCATTTTTGATGATCTGAGACTTAATGTGTATGAGTTATTTTTTGATTCGCTCATTCACATTTATTATGCCATCATACCCTTATGCACTATTATGCTCATTGATGACATTCAATTATTAATGCTTATTTTGACCCTTATAGAGAATATAAGATCATTATTCTTATGATTCATTTTACCTAGGTTATAAATAATTATATTGAAGGATTTATGTCAATATATTATTTCACAAGTATGGTGTTGATGACATATTGTAAAATAAGAGAAGTTGGATTAAATGGGAGAAATTTTCATTTGATGACTTGTGAATTTTTTATGTAGGATTGTTTCCTAATTCTTTAAAACTATAAACCTAAAAATTATGCGAAAATTTATTTTATCCATGTTTAAATTTTTATTTTTTAAGGTTAGGATTGAAAAAATTGGGTCATAATTATCACCATCAAAGTCAAGAATCTAAATATATGGATTTCAACACAAAATCCAGAATTACTGGTTCATAACGATTATAGTTGGTACCAAAGGGTTAGTTTAGATAACTTTATAGATTAGGATGATTTCATGTGATGTTATATTAATAGTTATGTATACCATCATAAGAATATAATCTAAATTCGGATCATAATTTCAATGTCTTAAGACACCCCACTTATGATTTTTAATTATTAAAACTTTTGAGGGTATCAATGATGTTTTAGATTTGTTTTTTATGAGGTATTTGTAACCCATAGGATAAAAAATAAGTATTTTTATAGAGTAATTATTTATTTATTATAGAAAAGTGGGGGTAAACCTTTATGCTCAGTAGAAACCTGTAGCATCTGGAAAGGCGGTGGGGATTGAACCCATGACTGAAAGATGACATGAGTTTTATGCCTGCCACTATCCTACATGATTTCTGAGTTAGTATAATATTTTTTACAGATAAATATTATGTTTATTTTGATAATATATAGTATTTTATTTGAGGAATAATGATTTATTTATTTTATACAAACATACGATTAAATCCTTCCAATATTTTTGTTTCAAACTTAGTCAAGAAATGTTTGAATAATTTTAAGGATAGTTATTTATAGAATTGTTTTGTGTAAGATTTTGGTTTTGATTTTGAATATTAATTTATCATTTGAATTTTTTAACCATTTTGGGAATTCTCTTACTAAGTTTTAACCATTTTGGTTTTGGTTAATGTCCAAATATGAGTGGGATAGCTTGACTAACCCTTTTGTAGTTATTTGGAATTTAAAATTTTATTTTTTTCTTTAGTCATAAGAAACAAATTCTTAAATTCTCATAATTTGGATAAAATATGATATTTTTGTTTAAATAGGTTAAATTATTAAATTCACTCATCATGTGAGTACATTGCTTTATATTTTCATTATATATGGTGAATGAAATCCTTCAAAATTATGAAAAAATATCTTCAAATAAAAGTTAATCATATTACCATATTTTTTCTTGATATCAATGACATTTTTCAGTCATATTTGTCTTGTGGTTTTTTTCTTCATTAACATCCACTTGACCATATTCTTTGTCACTCTCTATTAGTCATTGGGAATTATTTTTTCCTTTTAAATCAATCTTTTATTTCTCACCAATGTTCTCCCTATAAGGAATCAAAGTTATCTGTAACATCAGGGGCCTTTATTTTTTCATATTTACATTTGAAGTGCCCAGATCAGTGTGAATCACTGAGAGGGGGAGGGGGTGAATCAGTGATCCTTTAAAACTTTTTACTAATTGATTCCTTATCAATTAAACCTCTATGGCTGGTTAAAGCCTCGATCCACTCTTCTTGTATCTCTCAACCTTTCCCGGATAATGCAGTAATGAAAAGGCACAGGACACAAGGATTTACAAGGTTCGGCACCAAAGGCCTACATCCTTGCCATGCTCTCCAAGCATGGATTCTCCCATTATAATCTGTTAGTATTACAATGGTTGATACAGAGTCCCACTGTATCTCTCCTGAGTCCCACAGGAGGGTCTTTATACTGCGTCCCACAGTGTTACCAGAGTCCCACTGGCCTGCTCCAGAATCCCACTGAATACTTCTTCTTCCTGAGTCCCACATGGTCTTCTCCTGGCTCCTCGAGTCGCACGAGTAGCTCTTCTTCTCTTTGAGCTTCTTCAAGTATCCTCAGCAGTCTGGGATAAAGACTGTTGGTCTTGCTCAGCAACTTCTGATCACTTGTCTTGATCAGGCTCTTCTCAATCTACTGCAAACTCAGACAAACAATATCTTTCACTTCAGTCTGGCTCAGTCTCACTTCAAAACATCTTCATGCACTGAGTGCATGGCAGCTCTTCATCCTCATGCACTAATAGCATGGCCTTCTCAATTCTTCAAGAACTTCAAGTCTTGGACAACTCAGAATGCACACCACTGATTTAGCACTGTTCACGTGTGCACGTGCATGCATGCATGCATGCACTCCCCTTTTCTTCCTCTTGGTGCAGTAGACCCACAAAGGGTGTAGTCACTTTAAGCACACACCTTCTTCACAATCTTCACACACTTAATTCTATTTGTTTACACACTTAAAAGTGTGTTGTACTTTGTGTGGGTCTTCTCCTCTTCTTCTAAGTGAGCACACACTTCTTGTGCACACACATAGGTTCGGCCTTCTTTGTCACTTGTTTATGTACACATAAATTGTTCTTTGTTTTGCACACACTTGACTTTGGCCTCTTCCCTCTTCTTGTTGCACACCCTTAACCCGTAGGTTGTTCTTCAATTTTGCATACACAAAATGTGTCTTCACTTGGTGCACACACAAGGTCACAACCCTCGGCCTCTTCAAATGCACACACGGTCAAGTGTGCTCTTCCTCCTCACTTAGCACACACAAATAATATTCTTTTAGCACACACTTGATCTTGGCCTACTCCTTTATTCTTGCACACACTTTACACTCAAAGGGTGAAAGGGCTCGGCCTACCTCCACTATTTGCACACACACTGCCCACAGCCCTTTCTTTACACTTAGCACACACACAAGGGGAAATGTGGCTACGGCCTTCCACTTCTCTTGGCACACAAGGTTTACTCTTTTATTCTTCTTTGCACACACCCAAGGTATCCTCGGCCGTCTTCCTCCATCACTTGGCACACAAGCACAAGTCTCGGGTCTTCTTCAGCACACCCACTGCTCAAATATAAAATGAAGGCGCGCAAGGGGTGCGGCCAACTTCTTTTCTTTTATCGTGCAAGGACTTGGGTGCACAAGCACTCGGGTGTGCAGTATGCAACACCACGAGGCGCGCAAGCCACAAGGGTGCAAAGACACCTTGGGCACGCAAGCTTCTCCTGCCGCGCAAGTATGCGGGCAGGGAGAGCTCTTCCTGTCGCGCAAATAATGCGCACAGGGGACTCCTCCAACTCCTTCTTCTTGTCGCGCAAAGATGTTGCGCGCAAGGAACTCAGCCGCGCAAATACCTTGCGCGGGGCTTCAACTTCGCGAGGCAGAAGCACACGCGGATCAACAGATCTTCAATGAAAACATCAGCGCATCAGCAAACTTAATGAGAGCCTCGGCCTCTCTTTTTATAGGCAGAGAAACGCCTCGGATCATCCACGTGAAATAACTTCAAACACCCGAGATCTTCGTATCTTTAAAAAATCTTTTCAAATCTTGTTTTTCATTATCGGTTTGACGCGGGTTCTTCCTTTATTTTTCTCCTTCACGTGCATGCGATTTATAACGCATGCACGGCCTCTGTTGAAACCCAATCCATGCAAAACATGAACACCTCATGGCCTCGGCAACTCCGTTTGCCTCGGCTTACATCAAAAATCTTCATTTGTTGCATGCACATATATTCTTGGGCATGATCCTGTTCGTTATGGCCAGACGAGCGCGAGGGTGGCTTCACTTCGATCAGCGGTGGCCGGGAGCTCGAGAAAGGGTGGTCGGATGGCCTCTGGTTCAGCGGCTGCTCGCGGGTGGCTTCGGCTCGAGCTCGACGAAGGAGATGAGCCGGGAGCCGTTGGATCGGCCGATCAAAATAAATCTGACGGCCTAGATTAGATCGCGGCGCCGCGGATGGATCGTGCGGCGCAGATCAAGCGCGCGATGAGACGGATGGCCAGGATCTCTTCCGCGGGAAAATCCCACGTCCCACATCGAAACGCCGCCCAGTTTTCTCGCGGCTTATTACCCAGCCGCTCCCTTGAACGGCCAGTTGAAACTCCTCCCTCCACGGTGCCGCCCCGCACCGTGTTCTCCCTGCGGGCGCGCTCTGCGCCCACTCTTGCTCCCGCGGGCGCGCCACTGGCGCCCACTATGCACACTGCGCTCCTCCGGGCGTGCCCCAGGCACCTCTGTGGTGTCTGCGGGTGCGCCCCTGCCGCCCTGAGCTCGCCCCACGGGTTCCCCCTTGGGCGTGGCGCCTTAGGCCCACATGAGCCTTGGGGTTGAACCCACAAGGTGCTCACGGGCTGGCCATATTTTTTGGCAAAGTGTATAAAAAACAGTACTCCATATGAAAAATGCCCATTCTAAATGCCAAGCCAAGCTATCTTCTTCCCATCTCTATACTTCTTCTTCTTCTTAAGAATTCCTCCATTTCTTCTCCTCACATGATCTTCACTTAGGATATGGAATTAAAAAGGGTCATCTTCATCTTCAACTGAGCTCCTTAATCACATAACTTCTTCTTCATTAGAATTCATCATCCTTCTTCAACATATAATCATCATTTAAGAATGGAATTCTTGAAGGTTCTTCCATCAACCGATGCTCCTGAATCAAAGATTTCTTCAATGTGCTTCATTGATCCAATTAGAGATCAATTGGATCATCTTCTGATTCACATGCACTAAGAGTTAGTACATGGACTCCTTTAATCCACTTCATCCACTTAGAAGTTGTGGATGGATCTCTTGTTTCTCCTCATGCATTGTCAGCACAATTCATGGTCTTCAATCAATGTTGTGACATTGTATCATCAGGATACAAGTTCTATGAACTTAAAGATCATCTCAACAATCGTCAGATTTACATGGAGAATGTGTTAACCACAATTTCCGATGCCACTTAGTGAATCTCCTAAGTGACATTCCTTTAAGTTCCATGGCCATTCCCCATTCACCACCAACACCATCACAACCTTTGTCATTCACATCTTGACATTCCTTGACTTCCATTCATTCCAAGACAACTTCATGCCTCATTGACAACAAATGCAACACATTGCACTTCAACATTTTAAGGGATATTTTCTTTATTTTATTTTTATGATGTGGATTTCAATGAAGTAATTCTAAAAATAATTTTTTACCAGGAAAAAATCTGATGTTGAAATTCATTTTTAGGAGGGTATGATGTAACATCTTGAAATTTTATGAAGTATATTCTTTCATATTAATTATATTATTTAATATCTTGTGTTACAAAAAATACATAGTTTATATTATGTTATATGAAACCCCAATCTTATTTTGAGTTGCAAGAAACATTGAGTTTCATTGATAACATGCATTACAAGAAAAAATATGTTTTACATAAAAAAAATATAATATTAATATTTAATATGATTGTTGACACCAAGATATTGATATAGAGGAAACGAATGACTTTAACTAAATTATGAAATTACAGTTTACACATGTTTATAAAATGAATAAATTAGTGACCAATTAATTATAAATGAAAATAAAGATCAATTGAATTTAAAGGATGTGAATTCGTGAAAAAATATTTTTGTACCAGAATGTCATTTTATATTAATATCTTAAATTAATCACAATTAGTAAAATATATTAATGAAATCTATAGTTTATATATTTATTAAAAAAATTAAAAATAATTCAATATGTTTTACCAGCTTAAGAAAAGAATAAATCCAACTTTAAGCATAAAAAGTTGCATAATTGTAAAGGCATTTTTACTACCTTTGAATGTATAAATTGTTTAAAAATTTTAAATTTTACAAATTATATTTTAAAAAATAAAGTTAACTTTTGAAATATAAATATAAAAAAATTTGGGTGAATTTTAGGTATTTTCTCATAAGTTTCATGTTTTAATGAATATTAAAAAATTCTAGATTTTAATTGAAAACTACTTTTTATTATAAATAATTTATATTGATAAATTATATTTATAATTGGTTTTAAAGTATAATTAGATTAGTCTCCATCAAAGAGTGGCATTTCCGAGGTAGGTCTCTTATGCCTGAACCCCATTAATTTGAATTCAAAAATTGATTTATTCTTTTAAATAGATGTTTTATATTTATGTAGTATATTTATAAGTTATGTGATATGTTTTTTCTTGTTAAAAATTGTTCTCGTTAATTTTTCAAAATTTATAATGTTTCCAACATCTTCTTTTATTGTTGTTATATACCCTTTACCCTATTAAGAAAATGTAATGAATATCTAATTCTAAATTAGTTTTAAATATTAAATCATTAAAAAAAGTTTTTCTAAATGGTTTTGAGAGTGTGAATTATTTCCAAGGCTGTTTGGCATGTATTATAGTTGTGTAAGCTGGAATGAATGAATATGGGTTAGTGTGTAATTTTAAAAGGGGTAAGTTTCATGTTTTTGTTATTTTGGATAAAATCATGGGTTTTGGTATAAATTTGAGGTTAATTTTTAATTTTTTCTTTAAAAGGACTTCATTGATTTAAACATGTTTTGAAACTATTTTTTAAAAGTTTGGTTCCTTATTTTTTTAATTTGTCTTATAAGGGGTTTTGGAAAGTGTTGCATGTTTATTGTTTTTTTAAATTAAAAATATTTCATGTAAAGTAATGGGGCTCATTTGGCACATTGCGAATGGTTTGAAAAAGTGGAAAACCCCTCTTAGGGAATTTCCCCCCTAGTTTTATAAATATGATGTATGTGTTAAGGTGTGATTTTTGATATGTTCCTAGTGTTTAGGCTTATGCATTGTTTGACGTGAAAGAGGGGGAATATGCTTAAGGAGGGAAAATGGTGGTGAGAGGTTTACTAGGTTTTGGATAAAGAAATTTTTATATTCATTTATGTTCACTTCATAAAACCTCAATATCATTTGAAATAGAGAACATGGGTAACCCCATTTACCTAGGTGGGTAGACAAAGACTTGTACGCTAAATGATATGGAAGTGGTTCTTTCTAGTTTTTTCAAGTAGGATTGATGATTACAACACTAACTAAATGATTATAAAGATTATATGCCACTATGTTATGGGGGTGTCTCTTACTAGTTTATTGGACATTATAATTCTAATTGTAATGGTTTCCAATCCAAATTTCACTGAGTTACGTGGATTCTCTGTCCCAAACTAACTCTAGATTCATAGATATTTCCCGAGGAGCTTTTGATGTGATTTTCATTTTAGGTGTTTTATGCTTGATCACTCTTTTGTAAAAAAATATTTAATTTTAACTTTCTTTCCTTTTATTTTGAAATGTAAATTTATTATTGGAATCTATTTTTATAATGTATTGGAAGAGATAGAATTTTCATGAAAATGAAATCATGTTACTTGATTTGAAAAAAAAAACATTATTTTATGTCTTATTTTCAAACTACCATGTTTTTAGATTCTTTTTAATGGTAAGGGAATATGGAGTTGTTATTCCTTAGAATTACTACTGAACATCTTGGTTCTCACACCTACTTTATCCTTTCATATCAAGTTCTTCTAGTTCTGGATTGCTCTTAGAGAGAGCATGGTTTTGTGATCAGTAGTGACCCATAGGGTAACTTGGAGGTATATTTTTCTGTGGAAATTTGTTTCTTTTTATCCATTTCTAGTACTTATTTGTTTCATTCAAATTATATTTAATTATATGTCTTTTATTTTTGGTCTAAAAATTTACCAACTGCATTTTATTCTTGGCACTATGTTCCAGCCCATGAGAATCGAGAACACCCCTCGGGTTATGCTGTGGGCAGGCTTGGGTGATCGGTTTATGGTTGAACAAGGATGGTTCATGAACAAATGGTATTATAGGAGGCCCTTGTTATTTTAGGTGTTAGGTTATTTTGATATTAGTATTTTTGGGACTCTATAGGTAGGTGAGGGAAGGACATCCTAAACCGTTGCATTCCCCAAGCCCTGTGTTAGCAAAGGTAATTGGGGATTTGAATTTTTCTTTTCCTTGGTCCGTGTGGATAAGGGATGAAAAAGGAAGTGATTCGGTGTTACATGATGATCTTTCATGGAGTAGAGAACCATGTACAACCCAAGTTCATAGTTCAAGTTAATTTATATGGCTACTTCTCTCTTTTATAATGTTTAATTAATCGATGTTTTTGGGTAGGCATAGCCACTAGTTTCTTATTTTTGGATATTTTGATTTGAGTTATGTTTGGCCTTCATTTTGGTTGGCAAGAGTGGATCATAAAAATGAAAACGTCTTTTAATGAAAGGATTTTTTAAAACAGAATGTTGATTTTGGAGTGGAAAACGGCTTTTGAGATGGAAATTGATTAATTTTTCTAAAATGTGTACTTTCAAAGTAAAAAAAATAAAAGGTGTTTTGGAAAAAAATTTCAAATTCTGGAAACACTTTTTGGAATGTAAATTTGAAAATGTTTGGGAATTTAGAAATGTATTACTTTAATAATAAGTGACATTTTAAAACTAGTTGGTAATTTATATTTTATGTTGGGTGATATATTTTGGAAATGATAAGTGTTTTGAATGGACCCTTGTATCCCTATAAGTGATCACAAATATGGAGGTATACATGTGGAAAGTGGAAAATTGGTAATATGAGTGGACGGGTTCTTCATATAGAATAGTGATATGTATGTGTGAGACTTCATGGAATACTAAAGGTGGGTATTTAATTTTTTTCTTGCTAAAAATAGTTTTTTAAAGGGATGATTTCAATGTTTTAAAAATAGGGAAATCATTTAATGTTTTTTTTTGTGTCTGTCATCTTTTTTCTTGGGATTTTGGTTTTGAAATACTGAATTGTGGTTGGAATGTTGATTTGAGTTTGATTTTTGGTTTGTGATTGAAGTGTGGGATTTCAGTTTGTGATTAGTTTTGATTTGTCCTTTTACCTCTTATTTTTGAGTATGCTACTCAGAAAAGTCCTAGAGGCTTCTAGTTAGTCTCTCATAGTTGTTGGTGCTACCCGAACTCCTAGTGGAGTGGTTTAATTGAGTCCTTCTTGGTTGTTTTCCATGTTCCAATGTGTTCAAGGGCCGTTATAGGAAGTGAGGTGACTTGAAGAGGTTGAGCGTGTCTTTAGGGTGTTGGAAACTCCTGATGTTTTTATAGTGTGTGTTGTATTATGTCTATTTGAAGGTCCAAATTTTGACTGATGGGAGTTGTTCTTCTTGTCATCATTGTAATTCCAGATGATGTGGGAAGTTTTTATATCTTTATTCATCCAATGGTTCATACCTAAGGAGGTGAAGATGAATAAAATGGAAGATATTGTGGGTATTCAACAAAGCCAATAGTTGGTGAATACCTACCTTGACAACTCTAAGGAACTAGTTTCCTTTTCCCTAGAGGTAGAGTCATATGATTTCATGAAGATTTATCTCTTTATTAGGGGTCTTGTTCCAGAGATCAAGGATCGGGTCCTCTCTTATATGTACCATTATTTTGAGAAGATGGTTGATGAAGCGTTCCTAGATAGGTTGGTCTATAGAGTACATAAAGTTGGCAATTTGGTGTCTCTTGTTAGTCATGAAGGTTCCCCATCTAGAAAGAAGTACATGCGGGAAGAACCTACTCTTATAGAGTCTCCTTCAATGGTTTTGGTTTTCTCTTCCTGGGAACATCCTCGTGTGTTCCACCAATGTGGCCAGTTCAGGCACTCGAAGTCGTCATGTCACATCACACCAAATACATTCCATTTTTGTGTTTGTATTGGTCATATAGAGAAATTTTGAAGGAAGTGTCACCTGAAGAAGACTTTGAAACTGAAGGATTCAAGTGTTTTACATTGAGGCAGAAGATGCTTCTGCCATTAGAGTCCCAGCAACAGATCTCTAGGTGAATCTCACACACAGTAAATATTTATCGAGGGTGTCAAATTTTGGTCTAGTTTTTCTTTCCAAGTTGGGATATAAAAATTTAAAGTATTTTCATTCTTGTTTTTCAGTTATTAAAGCTTTTCCATTATTGTATGTTCATTTTTATTTTGTGAAGTTATGATGGACTTGTTCTGTTATAATCCAAGAAGTCATTTTTGTCTAAATGTGGCTTTTAGGACCAATCTTTTTTTTAACGGGTGTTTTCTCTCACATGGGTTGGTTTCAAATTAATTTTTTTGGGGTGCACAATTGGTGATATTTAGGTTTCATGAGATAGGTTAAATGTGGATCCAGTTCATCATTGAGTTTTTTCTGTGTCTCTTCTTCTGATTCTTCTTCTAATATTGGGGTTTTGGTGGTTAATTAAAATAATCTAGTTCTAGTGGAGGAGTTGGTTCGCTCGTTCTATGGAATTTGGTTTGGATCAGTTGGGAATTATCATGTTGGACACCAATTCAATGTGGTATGTTTGGGTTATAATTTCCATAATATTAGAATAATTTTTTTTGGGAGAACCCTCTTGTTTTATCCCCTTTTTTAGTTTGTGGTTTCATCTTGATCGGTCGGTTTGACGAATGGATTGAAAGGTCACCCCGAGGCTCTCAGTTTCCCTTAGTCTTGACTGGTCACAGACTCATGTTTTATCTATCTTTAGGATTGGCGACTTTATGGTTGTAGAAAGTGTCTGTGGTGGGGAGAATTTTCACACCCCAACCCAAGACACTCCTTTATTTTAAATATTTCTTGGTCTGGAATTTTTCTAGTTGAGGTTTGGATGGAGTTCCTGGAAGATTATATGGATTTTAAAACTTCTTAGTAATTTTTTGGTCTATGCACAGTTGGTGCACAGTATAGAAGACCATGAGGTCAAACCCTTCAGCCTACTATGTGTCTAAAAAAATAAAATTAGTAGAAAATAAAAATAAAATTATAAGAATTACTAATAAAAATATTATTGTGGTTATTATGGTTATTATTAGTATTATTATTATTATTAATAAAATTATTTTTATTAAAAAAACTATTGTGATTATTATTTTTATTATTTTTTTTATTATTAAAATTGAATTTAATATTATTATTATAATGATAATTATCCTTATTAAAATTATTAGTTTTAGTATTCCATTTTTTCTTTTCATTTTTTCTCTAACCCTAATTTTTTGTTTCCCCATCCATTTATCTTCCACGATATATCCCCACCCCTATTTCCCCTATTATGTAGCGCAACCCCCCCCCCCCACACTTGAACACCTCCCTTATCTGGTGATCCACTCTCTAATTCCCTTTATTTCCAACGTGACCCTCTCTAGCGCGACTCATCTCCAGCGAGACCCTCTCGGGTGCGACCCCCTGCCTGGTGCCCCCCTCTCTTCGACAGGATCCTCTCCAGTGCGACCCCATTTCAATTGCCTCTCCGCTCACTAGTTCCATCTCTATTTTTGACTCTCTCATCAATTCCCTCCTCCTCTAGTATGTTTTTATTTCAATTTTTGGCGTTTTATTCACTTTCCCCAAACCCTAATTCATTTTGAAAGATTTTTTAGTCATTTCTGGGCAATTAGTTTTTTTTTGCCTTTGGATTTGATCATTCATTCCTATATTGATGAAAATAATGGGTTTCACGATGGTTTTGGGTAAGCGTTCTTTGGTTTATTCATTGTAGATTAAATGTAATTAAATCTCTTCTAATTTTTTGAGTTTTTTTGGTATTTTTTATAGTGTATTGTGTCTTTTTATGCTATTTCGAATTGTGGGTGCCAAGAACACCTACATGAACATGCCTAGGGTATGTTTTATATATATATATATATATGTATATTCCCTCTTTGTATATATTCCCTCATGGAGTGGGAAATATATACCATGAATCTAGAGGAATTTACATATATATGTATAAATGCATTGGCATGTAAGTGTGAAGTGTCGGTTCAGGTGCTCTCCACCGATGAGAAGCATGTCTAACGTAGGTCCCCAATGCCTAACCCCCTTTAATTTTAATTCCATAATTGATTTATTGTTTTAAAAATATTTTTTATATTAATGAATTATATATATAAGATATGTTTTACAGTTGTTCTTCTAAAAATGGTTATGCATTCATTTTTCATAATTTATAAAGTTTCCAATATATTCTTTTTTTGATATATTCTTTATACCCTTTTGGAAAATGTAATGAAATTCTAATTCTCAATTGGTTTTAAATGTTAAATCTTAAAAAATGGCTCCCAAAATGGTTTTGAGAATGTGAATTATTTCTAAGGATATTGTGTGTTTATAATATTTAAGCAAGTTTGATTGAATGAATATTGATTAGTGTGTGATTTTAAAAGGGGTGTGTTTCATGTTTGGGATAGTTTTGAAAAATTCATGGGTTTTGGTCTGTATTTGAGGTTAATTGGTAATTTTCTTTTCATAAAAAGTCTATTTTTTTTAAAATGGTTTCAAGATAGTTTTTAAAAGGTTGGTGCCTTGGTTTTTTAATTTTTCATTAAGGAAATTTGGAAAGTGTTGGATTTTTATGATTTTCTAAAATGAAAATATTTCTTGTAATGTAATGGGGTATGTTTGGAACTTTGACAATGGTTTGAGAAAGTGGAAAACCGCTCATGATCAGTTTCCCTCCTAGTTTGAGAAATGTGATGTAAGTGTTAACATGTAATTTGTGATATGTCCCTAATGTTGAGTCTTATGCATTATGTGATTTGAAAGAGGAAGAATTTTCTTAAATAGGTATATTGGTGGTGAGAGGTTGAATGGGGTTTAGATAAAGAAATTGTTATGTTCATTTATGTTTGGTTGATAAAACATGACAAGTATTTAAAATAGAGCACATGGGTAACCCCAGGTACCTAGGTGGGAAGATTATGACTAGAACTCTAGATGATATGGAAGTGTTTCATCATAGTATCGTCTTTAAGGATTGAAGATTACAACACTAACTAAATGATTATGATGATTGGATACCACTATGTTATGGGGGTGTCCCTTATCAATGGCTCTTGCATGAGAATGCGAATGGTTGTGGTTTGTAATTTTTATTTCATTAAGGTCCAAGTATCCTAGCCCCTAACTATCACTAGATTCTTAGTGATTTACCATGTTTCTTGTGATGTAGTTTTCATTTCATCTATTTCATGTTTAATCCCTCTTTTGTGAAAACCATATTTAAATATAAATTTATTTCCTTTCATTTTTAAATGTTATTGCATTCTAGGAATCTATTTTGAAAATTTAGTGAAAGGGAAGTAATTTTTTTGAAAATGAAAACTTGTTATTTTATTTGAAAATAATGAAAAACATTATTTTATTATTTCTTTTTTTAAACTAGATTGTTTTGGGTTTCTTTTTAAATTTAATGTCATAGAGTGTTGTTATTCTTTTTCAATCTTATTGAGCATCATGGTGCTCATGCCTACTTTATCCTTTTGGTTTCAGGTTACTATAGTTTTAGATCAATTTTGGAGTGGGCATGGTTCTATATTTGGTGGTGACCCGTGGATCACTTGGGGATATGTTTCACTATAGAAATTTGTTTCTTTTTTTCTCCTTTTACTATTTATTTGTTTCATTCAGTTTATATTTATTTATCTATATTTTATTTATGGCCCAGACCATTCCCAACTATTTTTTTTTTGTTGGGAACTATTTTCCAACCTCTGGGGATCAATAATAACCCTCAGGCCATGTTGTAGTCGAGCTTGGGTGACAATTTCATGGTCAACCAAAGTTGGTTCCTAAAACTTCCATCAAATGGGATACACAATCATTTTTCTTGTGTATGGTGGACTACTGCCTCACGAATCGGTGTTACTCGTTCATTTATTACAATATTTCAAGGATGGTAATAAAGATGGAATTATTTTTTTTATATGATATATATTATTTTTAGTATTTATTTATTCTTATTTAATTATTATATAACACATACCTTCTTTCTTTCCATTTCGTTTGAATATCATAACATCGTTTGTGAACGTGTGGACTACCACCTCCTCAAAGCAATGTGATTTTATCACACTTTACTTGAAATTTCATAAGGATAGTTTTAATAAAAGAATATTATATAAATAAAATATATATGATATTTATTACATAATTATATTTATGTAATTGTAATATATCATTTTATTTATTACTATTTCACACACTGAAAAAATGATAACGTCGTTTTTGGATATGTGGAATACCGCATCCTCGAAGCGATGTGATTACTTTTACATCATAAGAAATATATATATGATTATATAATTTTTAATTTATGATATAATAATAATTATTTAAATATAAATTTTACTTACGTTCTTTCCATAATGATCATTAAGAAATGGGAACATTACAAATTCGTACGTACGACCTATAATCTCTATGACTGTAATGTTTTTTTCAATTTTCATGACCATAATTCTTGATTAGTTTTAAATATATAATTGATGCAAATATATATGAAAATTATTTCATGATTATTATTCTGTAGATGTTTAAATAATGACTTCTTTGACCATATTCAGCCTATGAGAGTCAGTTTGGACACATAATCTGAATATGGTCAAAACATTTGACTTAAACATTATTGATTAAGTAATTTTACATAACTTTTTTATAAATGAAATAAATTTAATTATAACCATAAAATATTTTTTTTAAGTAAATTAATAATTAAAATTATTTTTTTATTCATGAATATAGTAGACAAGCATGATGAATCATACCTAAGGGAAGGGATTCTTGTCTCACTTTTACTTCTGTGAGTCATACACCATTTTCCCAACATATTTATTTTTTATAGTTTATATACTATCACTATTATATTATATATATTTAATACATTTATATTCATGGTATTTAAAGTATAATTTTATGTTATTTATTTCATGGGTCCAATAGTTCAAAATTAACTCTAGTGAGGGATTTTCATCTCACATTCTATATGTGGGAGATAAATGTATTATTCATGAATTAATTATTTTGTGTATTGTATATACTTCTCCTTTTGATATATTATATCATTAATTATTTTATCTTTATGGTATTTCAATTTTTCATTTTTATTATTATTAATTTTTTAGTTTCCAATTCAGATGTTACAACTGTTTTAGGGTTTTTTCTCAATTTACATTCCATTAAGACTTTTTTATTTTATGTGCCTAATTACAATTATATATTGTATAATGACCATGAATGTATTGCATGATTATTACAATTTAATTTATATGAATTTATATATATGTTTTATGATCTATATTACATGGGGATTTTGGTTTCAATGTTACTAAAGTGGTAATGAATTTTTGCCACAATTTTCCTTAATTGAGACGTTTGTTATGTTATACATATATATTCTATTATGAGGTGTATATAATACTAAATTGACATATTATATCATTAATATACTTATTATAAAGATATTATTAGTTTATTTTAATGATATTAATTCATTGGGATTGTGACTTGAATGTTTCATAGTAGCATGGGTCACTTTTAATGTTTAAATATTATATTCCTAAAGAATATTTTCTTATGATCTTTTAAGAGAAATTCTATTTATAAACATCATTAAGTCTTGTTTTTACTTATCCTACACTGGGGATATTTTTTTTGTTATTTTCCTCTTAATTTCTTTTGATGGATTATTATTGTTTCAAATATATCATTAAAGAACTTGTTTCATTTCCATGGGTTAATCATGTTTTAAGGAGATTGTTATGCAGCTCTTTTTATTTCCATGGGTTAATCATGTATCAAATATATTGACATATTTACTATTTATTTTACATATCTTAGTCTTGTTTTGGATAGATTGATATGTAACCATTTATTTTCCCTTAATTAATCATGTTTTAGATAGATTGTTATGTAACCGGTTTCTTTTCCATGGGATAATTATGCCTCAAAGAGATTGCAATAGAACCCATTTCTTTTACACTAGTAAATCATGTTATGAAAGTGTTATTGGTTGTTCTAAAGAGTTTATGATGAAATAAAAGATGTTATGTGTTATTATTTTGTAGTGATACTTAGACATTTTATGAGAGGTTATGTTATAAACCATAGATGGTTGGTTCAGAGATAAACCATTGACATGTGGTTCCCTGATAAACTAATGATGGGTGTTTACATGATAAACCAATGACAGGTGGGTTCATGATACCCTCCAATGCATTGTAAATAGAAGTAGGTCCTATGGTTATTCTATTTTAATGATTTAATTTAACAATAAATTGAAAATAATGTCCCATGTACATATATGTTTTATTTTTTTTATGAAATGGGTTTATAATGCTTCAAATTATTGAGATTGATATCACATGGATATTGATTATTAATTATTATGAATCTTTCTTCTTCCATGATTTTATTTTTTATGATACAGCTGTTGATATGTATGAGTTATTTTATTATTTAGTGATAAAATTTGATTATGACATCATACCCTTATGTACTCTTACTCTCATTGATTAAATTCAATTATTAATGCTTATTTTTTCACTTACTATGCATCTGAGCCTACCCTTATTATGTTTCATTTTCCCTAGGTTATAATGAATGATGTTTAATGATTTATGTTTAAAAAATATTTCACAAGTATTATGTTGATGACCTCTTTTTAAATAATAAAATCTAGGTTAAATGGTGAAATTTTTCATTTTCTAACTTGTGAATTTTTTATGTAGGATTTTGTCCTCATTCTCTACAACTCTAATCCTGAAAGGTCATCTACAATGTATGTGATCCAAGTTTTCCTTTTGATGTTGTATGGTTTTGATGGAAAAAATTGGGTCAAAATTATCAGTATCACAGATAGGAATTTAATGTTTTGGGTTTAAGAATAGAATCGAGATGTTCATGTTCTGGGTAATTATAAACTTAGACTATTGTCATGATATTGTTGAAAATGTAATGGTTACTCCCAAAAATACCCTTCCCTTCATCTATAAAACTATTTCATCTTCACTAACTAAAAACCCCCCTTACCCAGGTATTCCTAATTTAAAAACTTCAATTTTACTCTCACAAATACCCTATACCACTAAAAAAATTCCATTTTCACTTATAGTTAGCCTATGCCCTTTAACATTAAGTCAACTTTCAAGGAAAATTTAAGTCGATGGAGTGAGTATTATCAACTAATTTGTTTTCCTCTAAATTATCTTCTTTAAAATTTATCATAGAAACAATAATATAATGATATTATCATCATTTATATTCTATAATGATACTATATTAATGAAAATATCATTATTTATTCATATTCACCATCAATTAAGAAAAAAATGTTGTTCATGTGTTTTTCGGACTACTGCCTCCAAGGTGTAACGTGTTCCATTTTCCTTCACTGACTTAAAAGGTTGGATATAAGGATGGTATTCAAGGTTAAATATGAATTTTATTATATCCTTAAGGTTAGGGTATAAAAAATTATACAGCCTATTTATGATATGATCAAAAAATATAATTGTTAATTCAATCGTTTAAAATAAGCATACGAAGAGGATAATCTTTTATTAAAATTATGAAATGATTTCATATATATTATTTATTTTTATAATTCATTAAAATATTGATATATCACACTAATAAAAACTAAATAATATCCTTACAATTCTGGTATAATGATATTGCAATAAAATACCTCATAATCCTTCATTAAATCAATGTGTGTTCATATTTTTATCGATTAAACCACCTGATTGAGAAATACTATTAATTTCTGTCATGAATGACTATGGGAACATATTTTAATATAAAATATGTTATAAATGTGAAAATAATTATTATTATTTTCAGGATATGTTATATCAATATATTCTTCATTAATTAAGAAAACATAACTTAATCATAGAAAATCATCGAAACATGTTTGTTATAGATTTTATCTACTAGGATAAAGAATAGAAAACTAATGAATTTATGTTGGAAAATATTAAGTGATTATGAAACATACTGATTGGTAAATTTAATGAACAATAAATGAAAATCTATAAATAATAATGAATATAAACTATAGTATTATGAAACAAGTACTAAAGATCAGATCCAGAAGCACTCGAGGTTCAAAATCAAAATAATTCATGTAGAGAATGATTTTTTATTAAAATCACGAATGAAAATGGATTTAATTAATTTTTTAATTAATTTATTATGATATTTAGTTTTTTCATATAGGTGGTTAAGGTAAGTTCATGGAACTAAGGAACGATATGTAAGGGTTTTATATCAATTACCCTTCATTGAGACAATTATTGTATTTATAAACTTAATTTCATTTACCTATTGTATATACAAACTATTTGAGATATAATATCATGAATGATATTTTAATCATGGAATTTGAAAATCAATTATTATCCTCTCTTTCTTGGTGTTTTGATTAATGTTTTAATCAAGGAGAAAAAGTTTTCTTCACCGGAATACATGGTTATATATAAGGATGGTATTAAAGGATAAATATTTTTTATGATATAATAATGGTAATTTTATAAAACAAATTAGGGAACCTGTTTATAATATGATTAAAAAATGGTCATAATTAATTTAATTGTCTAAAATAAGCATACTAGGAGGATAATATTTTATTAAAATTATGTAATGTTTTAATATCCATCATTTCATCTCACACTTACTTTAAATTTTTATCTATAAAAATAATAATAACTCAATAATATAAATACTATTTTCCTATAATGATGTCACAACAAAACCACATCATAATCATTTATTAATTCAAGGTATGTTCATGTTTAGGTCCATTAGACCACCTAATTGAACAATACAATGAATTTGTATCATAAATGACTATAGAAACGTAATTTCTTATTAAATATGATATAAATGTGTAAATAATTATAGTTTTGTGTTTTAGAGGTGTTTTATCAATATTTACATCATTATTTAGTAAAACACGCCTTGATCATAAAGAATCATTGAAATATGTCAGTTATTGATTTCATCATCAATGATAAAGAATAAAACACTCATGAATTGATTTTTGAACATATTAAATTATTATAAAACACCCAAAATAGTAAAATTAATTACCTATTAATGATTAAATTTTGAATAAGAATGAATATGGATTCAACTATTATGAAAGTAGTACAAATGATTAATAATACAAACACCCAGTGAGGAAAATCGAAAGAATTCATATAGGAAATGACTAATTATGAAAAATTATGAATATAATTGGATTTGATTAAGGTTATTAATTATGTTATTAAGATTTCTGTGTTATTGATAAAGTATGTAAAAGTATATCTGTGGAAGTTAGGAATAAGATGCAAGGGTTTTCATCTCAATTACCCTTCATTGAGAAAAGTATTATATTGATATAGCTTATTTAATTTACATGGGGAATATAATTATAATTTAAGACATGACATCATGAATTATAATTGAAAAATGGAATTTTATATTCAATTATGATCCTCTCTTTCAAAGGGTTTTGATTAATGTGTTACTCTAGTGGCAAGTGTTTTCATCGTCTCAATTTTAGATTATTTGAAAAAAAAATTGTGCACCATGTTTCTATTAAATGGAGAAATCAATACCCATGGATATATTTTTATAATAACCAAAGTATTTCCTAGTATTTACTAGCTAAATCATTTACCCTTATTCAAGAGGCAAGTGATTCAGTTGTTTCCCCAGTAGTGAGGATTTTTGGTAACTCAATTTTCATTTACTAAGTTATGATTCTTCTTTGAACGTATTTCATATAATTTGGGTAAAATCTACCTTTTGATTGTATAATGTTGTATTCTCTAATTATTTTCTAGGTATATAAATTCCTACCACATAAACCCTTAAACAAATATTTCTCACTTTTTGAGATATGTTTTTTGAAATCATCCACTTTATTTCTCTAGATGAATTATGATCATTTTATTCAAGTGTTGAATTTCTTATATACTCATTTTTTTACATAGTGTGGAAATCACATTTTATATAAATCAGGTTTGATTATGTTCAACTAAAAATTTTAATATTCTATTGACATGGGGAAAATTATTTTCATTCCAATATAAATGATTGTTGGAAAGTTAAATGTATTATTTTTACATACAATCTCTACCTCCATATGGGTTATTATCATGTTATCCCTTTTATTAACATAGATAAAATAAGTTTAATTCCATATTTTTATTATTTGAATACGCATGATTATTTTTTTGTTTAATAGATCCTACTTAGACAAGTGACTAGTGGGGATCAAAATTATATAATCCCTTAATGAATTGAGAGGTCCCATGAGGCAAAACATATTGGTTATTAGTGTATTTATGTACTGATTATAGGGTAGTATCTTGGATCAAGGTCTTGAGAATATGATTTATTGACTATACTCTCAACACCAAGTAAATTGTCTTTGAATAAGTCCTTGATAATAGGTTTTCGTTATTTGAGATTTTTCATTCCATCAGTATGAGATTCGTATTATTGGTATCCATGTTTTCATTTATTTTCATGGATATAGAATTATATTAGTTTCATGTTGATTATGGATTCATATTGTTTAAGGGTTCTCTCGATAATATATATTCCCTGTCTATTCCATGGGTGCATCAATTATATTTTTTCATTACTAATAATCTATGTTAACCCCTTCTTATATTTCCATTTTTACAGGTTTTGAATAAAAGTATTACATATGATATGTTTACTAGGATAAAAAATGTTACATAATTTTTTTCTAACATTGAAGGCTTGTCATGAACTATTTTCCCTATGTTTCTCACGTAACAGATAAAAGTTGATCACTATGATTTATGATATCCCACAAATAGGCATGTTTTCCACTGATCTGGGGTGCACAAGGAATCTTGCACCATCGTAGGTAGTGAAGTAGCTGGTGGAGGTTCTGGATAAATCTATTGTTGTGAAGCCGGTTATCAAGAGAGGCCATCTGACAACTAGGAAAATCGGGATGGATCGGCGAGCGGGTCAATCGATTCGGTGACAAATCTGTATAGATTGCGAGTTGGGGTTGTGGATTGGTCTCGATCAGGGGTCGAGATTTTGTGATGATGACTGGATCGCCTTACCTTCTAGTGGGATAATGGTGTAGCGCGCCATTAGCAGAAATGGATCTGGAGTATTTCTCATCGGGGTGCTGTCAGCGTCGAGATGACATGTGACTTCGGATCCAGGTAGTGATCCTGGTAAATGGAGTGCAAGTTGCGGTGCTTGCGGCACAGATGCAGGAGACAGGATGCGGGACCTTGGAGCTGTCAAACAGATTCGGGCCAGTCGTCTGTGAGGTATGTGTTTGATTTTGACTGAAGTTCGTTTGGTGGAGGCGGTAGGGTGGTGACGCAATGTCTCCGGCGTGATGGCATGCAGACAATCCCGACGGCGGGTTGTGATGGTGTCGACGCTTCAGTTCAGAGGTGATTGGATCCATGCTGATGACGGTGAGGTGCTAAAGGTGACCTCGGCATGCGGGTGGTGTGATGGGCATTTATGGGAACGTGGGGTGACCTTGGAATTCATTACACAGGCTGGGAGTTGGCAGGTGAAGACTTTTGAGGGTGGTGGCTTGGACCGCCGGGCGGGAACCAGGTGGAGCATCAAGCGTACAGTGAGGTGACGACTTCGGGACAAGATGCGTGATTTGCGGTGTAGACCTTAAGACGGGAGGGAGATCTTGGGATGCGGGTGAATTCCCAATAGGTGCAAAGTGACGGTGGGGGTCTTTGGACCATTATTTTAGTGTCACTGTTCTGCTGGGTTCAATTTTGGACCATGTGATTTTGTTTTTCAGGTTTTTTTTGTGGGCCTGTGGACTTTGAAGTCTTTATGGTTGGAATTGATTTTGTCAATTGTTTGTTTTGGTAGTGTTTGTTTTGCTGCATGATTGTTGTATCGTTGTTTTACTTTTTTTCTTAAATAAATTTTTAGGACTGAGCTGTCTCGGGTCCTGAACTTTTCTATATAAAATGGTAAAGTTGTCCATTTGATACAAAGAACATGAGATTTATTACTCTATGATGTTTCCTAATTCTATAAATATATAGTCCTAAAAAGATCCTTCAATAATAGATATTAAATAATAATTATTGAATTTATAATTATGGTTGGTTATATTATGTATTTTACAACTGGTATCAAATAAAGTATATAAAATATGTGTTTATGACATCTTGTTTTAGAGCACATGCATGCTGAATAATAGGTGGTGTCAAAGTAAAGGTTTAGATAACCTTACAAAATATAATGTTTGTTGATGATAATTTAATGGTTTATATGTTGGGTTTGATCATATATTCAAAGGTATAGATAACCCTTGGGAAAATTATGTGATTTATTATTAAGGTAATAATAAAAAAATATTACTATATAATAAAATCCTGATGTTCTGGTAAAGTAGGTATTATGTGGTTCTTCCATGAAATTCATCCTTATCTATATACTATAAATTGGATGTGGTTGTGGAACAAATGAAAATAGTTTTAATCACTTCGAAAAGGGTTGGTTGAGCATTGAATCAACTATCACATTGATGCATGATGAGTGGTCCTATGACTGCACACCATTCAAGAAACTCTTGGGGGATATGATTTGGTTAATCACATTATCATTATAAACCATTATAATGGAATTAATGATGATGTTAAGTAATTTTTTTAGAGAACCTAATGGAAAGAATATCACGGATAACTAAGGATTGAAAAGATAGAGTCATAGGTTGATCCAAAAGTATCACATGTTAAACAAACAGTTTTCATAAGGGAATAAAAATTAAAAAATATATATATTAATATTTTGAATGTTATCAAAACCATTTTGGTTTTTTTATTTGGAGTATAACATATCATGAATATGAAGCTGATAAAGACATGTATCTAGAAACCACAATGTCTTATAACCAAATAAGGGATCATACATAAATAGTTAAGAATTGTATTATATTCTTCTTATGATAGAAGATGCCAGTTCTCTAGTATCACCTAGGGTAGTGAGGATGATATCTTAATAGAAATTATTTCTTGATACATTAATCGATTCTTATTAGTGAGTGATATTTTTTGATAATATTCTATAATATACTAAGTATTATTAAATATTACTTAAAACAACCAAGGACGGTTCTTCAATAGTTCTACATTAAAGGGTTATAAATATATATTAAATGGTATCAGTAACTATGAAATTTTATTTTATATCAAGAATTCATTTTTAGGATAACTATTATAAAATACAATATTTAAGTATAGATAACTCATGGGTTAAATACATGCTTGATATTGAGGAAATAAAAGGTCTATTTATTTTGAAGAAGTAAGTTTGGTAGTAATTTGTTACCATGGGATTGATAATTGATTCATGATATTTTTAGAGAATCTCAACTCATTTCTTGGAATATGATATATAGTGACTGAGTTTTTCACCTTTTAAAATAGTGGTTATACCATTTTAGGGCTAAAGATATTTATAATTTTTTAGGAATATATAATCTTTTCGGGGATTAATGTATTGGGATTCATATAATTATTGGGAAAGGAATGTTATGACATGATTATAGGAATTAATGATACAGTTTGAGGAAGGGTATGTTGGATTTTAATTGCATAGATTTAAATGATTATTAGGTTTAAGAAATTTTAATAAATTTCATGGTAATTTGGGATTTCAATTTAAATAATTAGGTTAATAGGTATTAGGGAACCCTACTCAATGTAACCTAGGTTAATCGAAGAATGATATATATTAAAATGAGAGTGGTATAGTTTAAGATCAGTTAGATAAAAGGCATGCTATATGAATTATAGGATAACATAATTTTGTAATAATTTTAGATATCATGAGGATAAGTTTTCATTTGGCTATTTATAATAATTCTCTTATAGTCATCGTCACTCATATTAACTCTATTGGTTTTCATAATGGATGAAGCTATAAATAACCAATTTTAAAATTGATGACATGGATAACATGGAAAATATCCTAATGAACAACCAAATAGGATAAGGTTCAAAATTAAAAATCATGTAATTATGCTAAACTGGCTATCAAGCATTCTGATTAACAATATAAACATAGTTGAAGTCCCAAACACACCAAAAATATATAAGGATGGGGTATTATAGAAATTCAGGTGACCAAGATGATAAAATAAATGTGATTCAATTTTCTACATGTCAAAAAGTATTGGAAGAAACATTAGAGTAAATTCTGTAATTGTAGAGATAAAGGTTATCATCCTTACACAGGTAAGGGAAACGAAGAATCTATAAAAATACATTTCTTCAATAGTAATAGAGTTCAGAATTATGTGACTGAATGTAACAATCAATGGGACAATATGGGAGATAGTCATTAAAACCATGTGAATAAGCAAAATCCTTTACAACTACCACTAATGAATCGGGTAGTGAGTTTTCACTTTAGATTTTATAGTTCCCTATTCTATGTCAGTTTTCACCAAATACAAGATATTGATTTATTAATAAAAACCCCTAAAGTATGATTATCATATAAATCATTTTCAAATTGTGTGGGAAGTTATTCCTTAAGAATCATGATCTACATATTTTATTATAATTCTATATGAAATTAAGATTCATTTTTAATGCTTTATAAAGTGATTAAAATAATTTTTAATATATAAAAATATTATTCAACAACCTAAATAAACTCCTTATCATCAAGAGGTGCATGGTTAATTATGGTTTCCCTATAGATATTATTATGATATTATGAGTTATATTGTGAGTATGTAATTTATTTTGGGGGAGAATATAAAAACCCAAAATTATAATCTATTATTACCTTTAAATAATTCAATGTGTTTGAATACTTTCTCTACACTCAACGCCAAACATAAATAAAACCATTTTATATTTATTTAAAATATAAATATTAAAGTATAATAGATAAAAAAATTAATTACTGGGAATGAATATGAGAAAACACATTAAGGATTATATGTGTGTAGAAAATAAATTCTACTTTTAATATTAATGAAAATAAATTAGTTTACCTAAAACAAAAAAAATAATTTATTGTTTAGAAAAGTATTTTCATAAAATAAATTGTCTTTTATGTGACACATATTTCTATTTCAAATAATATATTATTAATTATTTAAAAAAAATTAGATTAAAAATTGTTTTACAGCAATTTAATTGGTAAATAATATTGAATAAGAATATTAAAAGTTAATATTTGAAAATTTTATAAACAAATTAATATTTTTTTAAAATTATCAATTATGATTTAATTAAATAATAGACTCTATAAAATTTTGTATTTTAGATTGATAAAAATGATCTTTATTTTTTAATTCCTTATATCAAAATTTACTTAGTATGAATTTTTGAGTTTTTTCTGAAATAGACAATTTTTAGTCGAAAAATACATTTCTAAGAAACTTCTAATTTTTATGACATTAATGTTATATTATAATGAACATTAAATTTATAAAAAAAATTAAGTAATAAAATATTAATTTTATAAAATAAATTCATTTTAAAATATTATTTTATCTTAGAAAATCTATGGAGAATATTTTAATAACTAATTTAAATGATACATTAATATGAAAACTATTTTCTGCTTTTTCTTTTGATCAAGTATTTTTAAAGGGAGATTAAGTTTTGGATTGGATTGAAAAACTCATACAATTTATTATTTTTATATTATATCAGTATATTACATTTAAATAAGTATCCAAGATAATTTTATCTTATATAAAAATTTAAATCTTAAAAACATTATTTCTTGTAAAACTACATTCACACAATTATGTGTATTTATTTTAAAATTAAATTCTTCAAAAATTTAAAATTTTTATTTCATAAAATAATTTTAAAATTTTAAATTAGATGTTTAAAATTAGGTAAAAATTTTAATATTAATATTTTTTATTAAAATTAATTACTAAGGTCAGAAATTACTTACCAAGGTAAAATTAATAGTGGTAAATTGAGTTTAACATATCTTAAAAGTCTAAAATATTTAAAAAAACATACCTAAAATTGAATTTTTAATCTTTATAGAGACTAATAAATTTTTCCACTATATTTTTTTAATTTTTGTGTCATTGAACCGGGAATAGCATCGTGCTATTATTGAAAATTTTAGCGTTACTCCCAAAAATAACGTTCCACTCACTTATAAAAAGGTAAGATATTCTCAACTAGAATTCATAACATACCATAGAATTATTTTATTGATAATATTCATTATACTCTAAATATAATCTTATCCCACTAAAATAATACCCTTTTATCTCATATTTATCCTAATTAATTTAAATTCAAGTAAATTTCTAGGAATATTCAAGCCCCCAACATGAGAATTAACAAATACTTAGTTTTTTCATAATTATCTTATTTAAGATTTATTATAGACACACTAATAAAAGCATATTATTATAATTCATATACTTTATTGTTACTATATTGATTTTATTATCACTATTTATTCATATACATCATTCATTAAGAAAACCATAACTCGTGTTCGTGCATTGTGCAGACTACCGCATCCACGATGTAATGATTTTCATTTTCCTTGACCACCATAAAAATTTGGATATAAGGATGGAATTAAAGGATTAATATGATTTTTATGATATAATTAAGGTTTTGTTATGATAAATTAGATGACACATTAATGATATTATTAATAAATGATCATCATTAATTAAATCATTTAAAATAAGTGAACAAAAAGGATAAACATATATAAAATTTTTGTAATATTTTCATATGAATAATTTATTCTTATATTTACTTAAAATTATAATATATCACACTAATAAAAAAATAATATCGTTATTCTTCTTGTATAAAGATATTAAAAATAACAACATCATAACCATTCATTAAATCAAAGTATGTTCATCTTTGGGTCAGTTTAACCAACTAATTGTAAAAAACAAATAATTTATATCATGAAGGAATATGGGAGCATAATTTATGGAATAATATTATATAAATTGGTAAATAATTATTATATTTTGGTTCTGTAGATGTTATATAAAAATTTAATTTATTATTTAAGAAAACACACTTTGATTATCAAGAATCACCTAAACATGCCTTTAATCAATTTCATCTTCAAGGTTAAAGACCAAAATACACATGAAAGTATTTTGTAACATCTTAAATAATAATAAAGCATCCCTATAAGTAACCTTAATGAACTAGTATAGATTAAATTTATAAGAATAATGAATAAAATTGATGATATTTTAAAACTAGTACAAATGATTAAAACTATAAATTATTGATGTGGAAAATTAAAAGAATTCATTTAGATAATAAATATTTATTAAATTATTGAATGAAAATACATATGATTATGGTTGTGAATAATGTTATTAATATATATATGTTTGTGATACATGATGTTAAATTACATCCACGGACGTCATGAATAAGAGGTAAGGGTTTTTTTCTCAATTACCCTTCTTTGAGAAAAGTATTGTATTTATGAACATAATTACATTTATGTGGTGTATATAATACCTATTAAAGGTGTCATGTTATGAATTATATTTATATAATTTTATTTTAAGCATAATTGAAATACCACTCTCTAAAATTGTTTTTATTAAAGTGTTACTTGTGCTGCAATGGTTTTCTTAGTCTTAATTATGATTCTTCATGACAAAATACATTTTATGCACCATGTTGCCTTTGTATGGTGTATTCACTACCCATGTATGTATTTTTATCATATTCCTTGTATTTAGGTATATTTAATATCCAAATCATGTTCCCCTCTATATTTGTCTAGTGATTTAGTGGTTTCCCCAGTAGTGAATATTTTTGGTTACTCAAATTTTGTTCATTTAGTTATGATCATTCATTGAACTTATTTTTTATAAGTTTGGGAAATTATACCATTTTATTGTATTATTTTTTATTATATAATTTATTTTTGGGGATATAAATTCCTGCAACATAAATCATTTGACAAATATTTCTGACTTCTATGGATATGTTTTTTAAACCATCCACTTTCATTCTATATACGGATTATGATCATGTTATTCTAGTACTGAGTTAGTTGTGTACTCATTTTTCTATTTTTTTTTACATAAATTTTTATATAACTCGATTTTAATTATTTTCACCAAGAAATCATGATATTAAATTGACATTGGGAAAGTTATTGGAATTACAATGTACTTTATTTTTAGGAAGTTGAATATATATTTTTTGTCCATAAACATTTTTCCTCCATATGGGTTTCGATATTGTTATCCCCTTTATTGACATAGGGAAATATATTGTAATTTCATTTATTTTTATTTCAATGCATATGAATATTATACAAGTTTGGTCATTTATTTCTTATTCATTTTATATTGTGTTGGATTCATTAGACTCAAACAAGTGACTTGTGGGACCCAACATTATATATCCCATCAATGCATTGATAGGTCACATTAGTTAAAATAGGTTGGGTATTTTTGTATGACAGTTCTTATAATGGGATAGTGGGTTTTTTCAAGTAAGAAAATATGATGTATTTACTGTGGTCTTGATGACATCTAAAGTATCTTGGATCAAGGCCTTAACATCATGTTTTTTAATGTCTAAATTTACGAATTCCATTATTATAAGATGAGTGTTATTTATATCCATGTTTTAATTTATTTTCATCATCATATCATGATACTAGTTCCAATTTCATTATTGATTCATGTTTTTTATCTATTTATTCAATAATGTTTTTTCAATATTTATACCATGTTTTTTAAATTATATATTTTTTTAAATAGTGTTTGGGATCACCCATTATTATATTTATATTTCTTTAGGTTATGAATAAAATTAGTACACATGAAATGTTTATAAGGATAACATGTGTGAAATAATTTGTGGGAGAAATTAAATGTTGGTCATGAATTAGTTTCTTTAATATAAAATGAGAAAATGTACATTTGATTAAAAGACCGTAGAATTTATTAGTTTATGAAATTTCATAATACATTATTGATCTAGAACATAAAAAATCCTTAAATTATAAGATATGTAATAATAATTTTTGAATTTATAGTTATGATTGTTTATATCTAATATTTTATAGTTGGTATCAATGTAAGTATGTATTTATGGATCAGAATCCAGGTGTATGGTTTTGGATGTCACAACATGTCCCTTACTTATTGTTATGAGAACCTTGAGAATAAGATGTGACAATAGAGAGTATTTTCTTAGTGAAAATATTTTACAAACCTGGAGATCTATATCTTTATAAATATAGTAACTAGTTGGGAGAGATAGATAGAGGCAATGGTGAGATCCCTTAGGGTGGAGACACAAAGGTAGACTCATTGATATGAGGGCTTGGATAATTATAGTGATTCACTATTGATTAAACTATAGAGTTTTTTCATAGATCAATTATAGATATCATCACCCCCTTGACCCTCGATTTATATACTTAATGACTGTTGGGATGACTCTAGAAGACATCAGGTTGAGTTGTGGCATAATGATCTAAGTGAGAGCATATATTTCCCTCATAAATAATTCATTCATGAATCAATCTTAATATCATCGGATACCCAGTAACCTCTACTGGGTAACCATTGGCATATCTGGAAGCTGATTATTTTGGAAAACTTCCATCAGAAAGCTAGTGAACCACCACCAGCTGGCTTTTGGACTCTTGTAGGAAGATATCATTATATCTATTCTATCAGTTATCTGGTGGCACTACATTGGGTATTCAATGCTACCAACTGGTTGTAAGACACCACTTTATTATTTGATCTTCCTTCAACAATAATAAATTGTACTTCCAAATTTAATATATTACATTAACAAGTCCATTGATACTTTTTAAGAAATAATGATTTCTTCACTTGACACAATAGGAATATTAATTAGATTCCAAAATACATAACTAAGAAACACTCAATGAAACCATTAGATATATAAATGAATGTTTTTTATCATAAAAATTCCATGAGAGAGAGTATCACACCATTATCCCATTTTTTATAAACAAAAAATTTTAATATAAAATTATAAAATAAAATTAAATCAAGATAATAAAAAAATATTAACGTAATTCAAGAATTTATAATTTAACTATATTAAACATGCTGAAAAGATTTCAGATAAAGATAATCAACTTGATCAGGAAATAAACTTCTTCCTATAGTCAAAAAATATCTCCCCTTAAATAATATAACATTTTATTCCCCTTTTAACCAATAATATTATCTACCAATAACCAAAATATTCAATACACAAGAACCAGTTCTCCTTTTTCATTATCAAAAAGAAAACAATGAGGGAAAAGTGAAATTATATTTTCTAATAAATAAGAAGAAAATTATAAGAGTTATACATTTAAAAATGATTTTAAACAAATATTCTCATGTTATCAGATGCTTAGAAAAAATAAAATATTAATATGAAACCTAGAAAAGAGAGAAAATGAGAATACATCATTAAAATAACTCATCCTCACTACAAAAATTAAATAATACCAAAAATAGGTACAAAAAAATTAAATAGTAAAGTAAGTGTGAATCTTAATATAAAAGAGATTAAATTATTAGAAAAACATTTTTAGAAAATGATAAGAAAATAAAATTTTCAAAAAGATAATAAATGACTATGTCTTCTGTTTTAAGAAATAATAGATAAGAGGGAGAGAGAGGAAATATTGAAAATAAGTTTAATAGGTAAAATAAGATATAAAAAATATATTTAAAAACCTTTTCCCCTGAATATCAAGCATGATGTTAAAATATTCTACAAAAAGGAAAGAGATATCCTTCACTTCAATTAGGGAAATAAACAATGAGGTCAAGAGAAAATAGTTGGTCAATGATTTCATGGGGTGAAACACCATTTTATTGAGGAGAACCAAAGGGTTGGATAATGGGTTTATATAAAAGGAAACCATGGTACTTTTGTCTTCAACTTAATTAGAAGAGGGATGACATTCATTAAATAAATTTAATTTAATAATTAATTAAAAGGAAACATATCACATACAAAGGTATTATCTATGATCATGATCATCTACATATATGAAAAAAATTGTGTATTTAATAATATTAGAATTCAATTCTGATCATTCTTATTTAAAATAATTCACACTCAAATAAATTAATTGTCTTGTTTTATTGATCAATTATTTAATCTTAATTATCATGAAACATTTTTCAGATTCTCATCCATCATTGTTTTAAAAAAATTAAATAAATTTATTTAAAATTAAAAATACACATAACATGTTCCTTGGAGGCAACATGGTGAGTTCCCATTCAAACTAGCCAACCTGTATTATATTATTATATTTTTTTTACTCATGTTACATATAGAATACATGAATTATCACATAATTTCATTATGTATACATAGTCAAATAAATTACACATGGAACACATGTTATGTATACAGTGTTATGTTTTAACAAAAATAGATTAATGACTATATTACGACTTATATATGATATGCAGTTTTGAAAATTACTCAGAAATTAATTATATATTTAAAATAAATATATATATATATATATATAATTTCATGGTATGTACATAATCAAATAAATGACACATTTAACACATGGTAATAAGTTTTGAAAATAATAATAAATTAAAATTTTAATTATTAGTAAATTGGTAATAAAAATTATGTGTATTATCTTGCTTCATGGTGTGTATATTTATAACCATATATCTGTAACACAAACCTTGGTTCTCAAGTTGTATTCATTATATGTAAAAAATAGAGTACACGGTGTGTACATGGGATAAATACTGTGTGTGTTGCATCCTAGGCCTGGATTCTACTAAAAAGGTTCCCCAAGCCTGGTTAGCCCCAAGGCCTCAAGCATTCCTCCACATATGCCAGAGGTTTCCGACTAGTAGTGAGGGCCTCAAGTGTTCCCATGGGGTGACTCTTACCTCATTAATAGAGTGTACAATAGTGGATAAGTAATAATAATAGCTAAATAGATGAAGAAGTAATTAGTAAATAGAACTTTACAAAAAGACACTATATAACTAGACTAGAAACCCATCGTAGTGGATCAAGATAAAAAATAATAAGTAATATAAACAACTTGTAATAACACTCAAAGTTTTAAAAAAATCATATACAAAATATGAAGATGATGAATGTCATGTCTCTAGAAAACTAGAAAACAGGTATACATGGCAGCAGGAAATACATACTATACAAAATAATTAAAGGGAAGACCAAAAACATCCATCATTCTAAGCACTGGCCTAGTCAACTACTACTAAGATCCATCCTACTGAATGTAATCAAGATCATGTGTCTAAATCAGGACACTTCCCCTTATCACCACTTTCATTCATGTAATATTAATGGATAACAATAGAATATTGGATATGTTTTGAGATAAATATTAGTAGGCTGCCACCAAAGATGTCTATATTATCTAGTTTGTGAAATATTAACTGACAATACGAATGATATATAAACGAAAAGAAAAATATATAATGATAAATGATACCTGCTTCAGCCTCAGCTACTAATGTCTCTGAACATGATGTCATTTAATTAATTCATTTATGATTAGTTTATATAGATAAGTCACATGAGGTTTAAAAACACTAACAATATGTCATGATGATAATAATAAAGGATCCAAGGTATAACATAGCATCCCATAATTATGATAATAGTAAAATAGGATCCAAGTTGATAACCAAAGCATCATATGATGATGATGATAGATAAAAGGATTCAAGGTAATAACTGAGGTATCCTTAGCCTCAAGGGTCGAACCAACTCAGTAATAACCTACAGCCTAGCTATAAGGGTTATAAGTGTAATCCAAGGGGTATTTCCCAATACATTCATTTGTAAATAGTTATAACTAGGTCTAAGGAGATCATTCAAGGTAAAATGATCTAATCATGACTGGGCCAAATTGGTTGTATCCATTGTGCCACATGTTCGAAGACATCACACTAGTTCCATGGAGTGTATTCAAGGAATCCTAATATTCTAAAGATAGTGAGGGGATCATATGATATCATTATAGGTAGCCATAAGCATACAAGGACCATGTTCCTAGGTTGGTATCTCCCTTGGAGACTGGCTCCTTGAATCGGAATGGAATCCGCTGAGTGCTCAAGAAATTACCTTGTGAATCCATGTCTAGATCAAGTGTGAACACTCCTATAAAATATGAAAAGGTCTATATTCAATTGGTCCCTTGTATATATATCATTATTTATTAGGCCATGTAATACTCATTCATTTTAATAATTCAATTGGTTCATTCCATTACCTTTAATTAGTGAGATAAGGTATAACAAATACATAGACCACTTAATACTTTAATTAGTTATTCATTAATAGTTTCACTCTAATTACTTTCATTAATCAAGTAAATGTATGTTTTGGAAAAACAACAAATTCCTTCTATTTGTCAAGTGAGACATATATTATACTTGAAATTTACAATTAAGACTCAATTGTTATATCAAAACACTTACCTTATAAGGGTCGAGTGGAAACTACATATAATAACCATTATAAATTAATAATTCATTTAATAAAAGAAGGCTTACCATTGGTAGGGTCAATACACACACCTAAACAGTGTCTTAGATAAACCCTCATGGGTTAAAATGGAATAACTAAGTAATCAGCCTACATGGGGTGGAATGAGTTGAGTTCCTAACCTCTAATGGGGTGATAAACATTTATATAAATG
This sequence comes from Viscum album, assembly GCA_963277665.1. Taxonomy (NCBI): domain Eukaryota; kingdom Viridiplantae; phylum Streptophyta; class Magnoliopsida; order Santalales; family Viscaceae; genus Viscum; species Viscum album. Next base: position 59,364,228 of record OY728165.1, on the reverse strand, counting down.
GATCTATAATATGATCATAATGATTATAAGAAAGTCCTGTGAATTTAATTATCCATACCTAATGAAATCAGCATGCTCAAAATGACAGAATTTCATAGAATATTGAGACTTGTGGAATGAGTAATCAACCACCTACCTCGATCCAATATCACTCTCCTCATCCATTATCAGACTTTATTTTGGATTGGATTGTAAGAAATATGAAAAATGGATCAACCCCATAAAATAGGGAATAATATCCTACTCTAAAATTGTTCATCCAATAGAATGAAGAACGATTATAGGATATAAAGGGATGAAGCACTTATTGGCATTCTTCTAATGTGATAGAATGTGAAGAATCTATTTCTAGATCACAAAGTTATCGAAGAACCTAGGTTTAGACTCAAAAAGTGGATCTTGTATGAGAGGAAGGGAGGGGTGAGGTTCTATCCAAAACTGGGAGTCCCTACATCCTTATATTAAAAAATGGACTCTAGAATTTACATGGAATGTAAATACTATACACATATTGTAAATATCAAGGTCTTCCATTTTGGGGAAATACCCTTAAATTTCATGAAATAACCTAACTAGAACATTACATGTCATGTATTGGATACACACTGTGTATTCCAAATACAAGATGTGTAATTGGCCTGCAGCCAGGCTACAACCCTCCTATCTCTTCCTTTCCAAAAACATCCCAACTATCCTATGGCTCAAATTTGAGACCTAAGACAAAAGTGAAATTTAAAAGATATTAAAGAGGAAATTAAAATTATTTAAAACTCATAGAAAAATTGGTTTCTCACAGTATCCCCCCTAAATAAAATTGTCCCTAAGTTTACCTTATGAGGGTGTTGAAACATTGTTTGAGAACAACTCTGACCAAAGAGTATGTATTTTGGCCTCCCACTCCCAAGTCTAATCCTATAGCCAGCTTTTCTACCATTGAAATAATAAAAAAGGGGATAGACAGGCCTTAGAGAGACTTTGTGCTCCAACTAATGATGCGTATAAGATACCCCACAAATGAAGCATCAACAACTAACTCAACATCCTCAGGATCAAAAGTATGAGATAGTTTGCCCTGATAATGGTAAATCTATTAAAGTTGGAAGACATTGTGAATGACTTGGTACCTTTGAGTTAATAGAAACTGATAGGCTAATAGCTTGACTCTCTTTATAATATCAAACGGCCTAGAAAATCATGGAAACAACTTCCCTTAACTTTGTATCCATCTATCCACAAACCTAGGTGATACTCATAGGAGACCATGATCCCCAACCTCAAACTCTCTAGGTTATTGATGGTGATAGACATAAGATTTTTATCTAGACTGATTTGTAGACATACACTTCCTGATCAGTTGAACCTGCAATGAAGTTTTCTACATAATACGGGGACCTAGTAGCACTACTTATTCTACCGCCAACCAGTACATGGGTGAACAACATGGCCTACCATATAAGTTCTCATAGGGATCTATCATAATCATCACCTAAAGGATATTATTATAGGTGAAAACAATAAGAAGGATATTCCTCTCCCAAGAACCCCTGAAATCATGGACACATGCTCAAAGAGGGAAGAGGTAACTATCAAGGATTAGAGATAATACTGCTCATGACTATCAAGAAAATGTTGATGTATCTTAGAAATATGGCGATAAATTTTTATTCATCACTAGATTCTTTTATGGCATGTGCCTGAGTTTTCTGAATCAGTGCATCTGCTACCACATTTCCCTATTTGGGTGTATAGTAAATCTCAAATTCAACTTACTGAAGGTATTCAACCCATCTATGATGTCTAAGATCTAATTCAGACTATTTAAAGAATTATTTCAGGCTCTAGTGGACTATATAGACCACAAAGCATCACTCAATAGATAATGTCCCTAGCAATGTAAGTCATAGAAAATAGGTGCTAGCTCAAGGTTGTCCAACGGGTAATTCCTCTCATGAGGCCTCAACTTCCAAGATCTGCACATGAAGACTCTATCCTCCTACAGCATCACTTCTCCATGGATTATTCCTGATACATCACAGAACACTCTGTAGCCTCTACCATGATCTGGTTGTATCAGAATCAACATCGATACAAGCCATCCTTTGATTTCCTAAATAATTTCCCACGTGTTTCTAACTACAGGAACATAGAACCATTATTTGTAAGACCACTTAAAGGTGAATCAAGACATGATAATCCCTATATTAAATTCCAAAAATAACTATCTAGTTCTAAGAAAATATGTATATCAAACACATTCTTATGTAATTCTTAGAAAACCACAACACTCCCCTTCTCTGGTTCAATAGATACTCATGATTATGAGATAATTTCACCAAAGAAGTGAAATTTTTCATTCCATAAGTAACACTTAGAAAACCTAGAATAAATTTTATACTCTCTCAATGTATTAAATATGGTATCAAGATATATATCATGGTATCTATGTATGTTAGAATATACAAACATTACCCCCACAAAGACCATAAAAAAATAATCTATATAAGGGTGGAAAACCTTATTCATCATGTCCATGAATATGGAAGGTACATTCGTAAGATCAAAAAAACATAACAAGATTCTCATATAGAACATACCTATTACAAAAACATTTATGATGTATATATGAAGGGATGAATCGCACCTCATGATAGCCTGATCTCTGGTTGATCTTTAAGAATTCACATGATCCTCATAGCTGGTAAAGAGATTATCTATCTAAGTTAGTGGATATAGGTTCATAATTGTAAGCTAGTTCAATTTTTGGTAATCCACACCTAGAAAAAACATCTCATCAACCTTTTTGGTGAAAATCATGGGTAAACCCTAGGAATAAGTGTTGGGTTGGATAAAACCCTTGGCCTCTAAATATTATAACTATCACTTGAGCTCCTAGATCTCAGTAGGTGTTATACTATATGGAAAAATTAACACCTTAGATGTTCCTAGAACAAGATCATTCATAAACTATACCTCTCTTCTAGATGTAATCTAGAAAAATCAACAGGAATGACATCCCTAAAACAATATACTGTAGGAGTAAAATCTGTCAGAGATTATTCATCCTTTTTAATCATATATATAGGAATCTAGGTAGTCACTCCACCTAGCCCATGATGATCGGGTCTATCCCTACTGGCATATACATCCCACTCTCCCTTGTGGAGATAACTGTTGTCATCTGGTGATGTAAAATATACCCTATGGTGATAGCATCCCACAAAGGAGTGGTAAGGGACAAACCAATCCATCCTGAGTATGAAATAAAATCCAATCATCTTAAGTATTAAGAGTTACTATAATATGGGAAAACCATATACAATAATTTGGGAAATCTCCACATTTTTTTATGCCCTTTAACTGAACTTCCAAAGGTGTTTCTAGGTTCATCACACCATAGTAATACTGAATTCCTAGCCCAAGAGTTTCCACAGTCAACGAATTGATAAAGAAGTGTGAAGAACATATATGGAATAAATCAAATACAATAGTGGAGGCTACTAGAATAGTATCATGTACTACAGATGTCCCAACACTCTAATCTGTAGGTATCAGTTGTAAATCATGAAAAAAAACTAGTCCTATGAACTATTATATATCTAGACTACCTTGAGATGGTCTACTCTACCAGAATTAATAATCAGAAGTATGGATACCATGACCATGACCTTTTCCTCAGCCAATCCCGCCGGTGCTACTCCAACATCCATCCTGAAGTAGAATAAAATATCCTTTTCTTGAAGGTGGATTTGGTGCATATTCTATTCCTCTAGAATTAGACATAAAGGTGTGATAGAATCACAAAATATTACTCATACAACCTCAAGTGCAACACCCTTTCAGTTCTCTATTTCCCTAAGTATTTAGATACCCTTATCGTCCACACTAATGTTATATGACAGAGCTTCCAATTCAGTTACTCTGACTACCACTACTCTAGAAAGAAACCTCAATGGAATGGTTCCTAATACAAGAATAACTACTAAACTACCTCAAAACTAAAACTATATGGTTGGTAGTATCTCATTCCCTCATATTATTCTCATTAATAAGGTCATAGTTCAAGATATCATAAAACGTTGGCAGGTGAAAAGCATTCGCCCATGTACAGATGGTATACCTCACCCCATCCTCAAAGCATTAAGCACATGATAGATCATAACAAGGTATAAGTGGTTCAAAATTTGAAACTCATTAAAAATAACTAAATAGTCCATAATATAAATAGAACCCTACTCTAAATGCATGAACTCTCTAACTTAGTCAGCTCTTAGCATCTAAGAAAATTATTAATCATGGAACGAATTCTACAAATAATCCCATACCATCCCTAATGATGACCAAATTAGGTAATCACATCACACCAGTTCTTGGACAAATAATATATAATATAGGTGGAATTATTGAACCACCACTTTGGAGGCATCTCCATATTCTCAAAGATTCATAAAGTGGTCTACATCTAAGACTCAGTAACCATTGGACTACCATCCATCGAAAAGGTGGGAGGATGTTTCTATCAGAACTCATGAGTCAGATCATCCATAGTAGGTTCATGTCATAGAGTACCCTATATGTACTGCATCATATATATAAAACCCTCTCTAAACTGAGCATGAGTTCCTAGATTATATATAATAGTTGGTACCTTAGGTGGCACTATAAGAGGAATCACTGGGGGATTAGGGCCCACCACCTCTAGAGTGCAGTCTTTTCCACCATAATATCATAATACAAGTGGATTTCAAGGTGGAATAATTTTAAAAATTCCAATCAAATGCATCAAATCAATATTTAAAGTAGATAGGTAGTAATAGTAGAAGTCTGTCTTAAAGAAAAGTCTCACTACCCAAAGGATACTACCCCAACTACCAGCTCTGAAGGCTAGGTATTGGTAAGTGTTCATGTTTAATATATAGGTGTTCCATTAGATGAAAGTTCATGAATAAATTTCTTCTTAATTTTCAAGAAACCATTTTTTTAATATAGATTCAAATTTTAAGTTTTCAATTAGTTATATACATATATCAAGATCTGATTTAAAATGGATCATCAATCCCAATGAATAAAAGAGCATACACTTTATCACTAAAATCAAAACCTATTAAACTTCTATTTAACCCAATTTTTATTTAGTCTCAATACATAAATAGTAATTTACAATTGTTAATCTTGATAAATTACTCATTCTAATCCACACAGGCCTTTACACCACATGAATTGAAACTATAAATCACTCAATCATAGCCAAAGGGAAACTCATGTAATGATAGGTACAAAGATGAATGAGGTAGAAAATATCTATTTAATATTCCACCATCAACCTATATAAGAAAAAACTATACAGATTGATGATGAAATATTAAATAACTAACTCTCTACCCTATAGAAGATATTAGTATCAGAATCATACATAAAAAGCATCGTTCACTAAATATTGAAAGGTAATAAAGAAAAATGGAAGTATTGAAATGTACCAATATGGGATGGAATTTAATTTCTATGTGCATATAATGATGCATTTAACAATGCTCTTTTCCCTTATCTCATCAGTCCATAGGTAAAATATCCTCAATCATAATAGTAATAATAACCATCACACAACATCCGCGTCACCCAACACTGATATTTTTTCAATGTTACTAATTATATATATGGGGTGTTCTTCCATGAATGTTTATGTGCACTATCATCACATTTTATTTCCCCTCATTCTTGGTTGAAAAAGGTTGCTAGATTTTATCACATTCAACGACGATGTCTACTCCTTGATCGAAACAAGATTATTGGATGTTAGTTTCTCCATCCATTTATTCTTCCTTGGAAATTATCTCTTAGTATAGGTCTCCATCATAGAGTTAATTCATGTTTTCATATCTCATTTATAGTGCCATGTCATTGTGGTTGTAATTTAATTATGCTTCTTCTATCTGTACATTCCAATGGGTTTTGATAGAGCAGCAAACATTGGTTTGGATAGTAGTCCCATTGGGCATCACCGGAATGTCTGGATGCTTGGAACATTGTTCACCTCTGTTCCTCATCATAGGTGGGAATCTATAGGAGGAATCTTAAGTATGTAACCCAAGGAATCCTATGCTGATCATGATGTATCTAACACTGAAGGGGGATATCTTCTGAGGCTTTCACCTTGGGAATCCCATGTTTAGTATGAATTAACTAACAACGAAGATGTATATCTTCTATGGATTTCACCTTTGACACCCCATATTTAGAAATATGTAGCTTCTTAAGAAAGTTCACAAGTTTGATATCTTTAAAAGATAGAGAAGTTTGATCATAAAACTCCATGAAGGTGGATCAAGGAGGTACATCCCTAAGAGGGAGCACATAGAAGGTTTACTGATTGATGAATTAGAACTTCCCATAAAGGTGGATTCATGAGGAGTTTTCCTAAAAATGAAGATGTCACATTATGGAAGCTGATCAGAACACCCTTATAGGTATATTAGGGAGGTATGAAATTAGGAGGGGACCCTAGGTTTACTATTAGATGGGATTGAATCTCAGAGAGGCGTCCAATGTACCCTTTTTAGAGGATATGGATTAAAACCCATGTGGTTTTATGCCTCAGTTTAATGTTGTATGATACAGCCGGTCCATGTAGTTTAACTTCATGTGGTAAGGACACTCCCACCATGTAAGGAGTGTCAATGATGGGCGGTGTGGGGCTAACGCTTGAAAGATTCCCTTTACAAGAGGATTGATCTTGGTTGGATATTGTGGGGATTATAAAATGAGATTCATAGGTTTAGTTATGAGATTTGATTATGTGGATAGGACTTATGCATGAAAGAGTCCCTAGAGGACTTCAAATATATTTGGTATCTATGTAAGGGAATGATCTTACCTAGATGTGGTGGCCCATGTAAAATCATGATGGATGCAGATGAAGTGATGGTTTTGGACCTCGGGGAGGCTTCTTATGCATACTAGTTAATTGGGAATCAAATACCACAAATTTTAGAATGGTTCGGGCTTACACCTAAGGAGGAGTCCCATTTGAGGGGACATGATGGGAAATACACCTAATGAGCATGCATGTGCAGCATGTATAATTGGGTCTTATAAATAGAAGCAATCCATTAGAAGGTGGAGAATAGGGATTAATGGAAGGGGGATTCTCATTTGAATTTGGAGACTGGATTTCATGGTCGTTACTAACCTCTAAGACCATATGAGTCATGATCGGTGTGATAAATAAGAGTAAGAAGTGAACCTGATGCTCATGTTGGGAGAGATGTGCCAAAGGGAGATGGGGTGGGGCTTATGCATGGAATCTACCTAGGGAGGATTTCATTTCATGTGAGGAGGATCACATTACATGGGAAGAATATCTCATTACCAATGAGTCATACATGGATCATTATGTGTTTATGGAACAAGGTAAGTGGGTCTTATGCATAGAAGTTTCCTAGTATGTGGGAATCATCCCATGGTGGGGAAGAAGGTGGCATTCCATGATGATCATACATGGGGTATCTTGTGCACTTCGTATGAGTTAAGAATAAAATTTTAAATCATGTGCTGAGGATTTTTGTGATAATAATTTTTATGTCATGCAATGAGGACTTGGGGGACTCACTCCTTACCCCTTGGGATTACATAACCGTATCACATACACCCTTGGGTGGGGAATGAATTTGACAATATGAAGGTGTAACGGTGTTGAGGAGTGGTCAATCACTGGGCCCCGGTTTGTGTGTCTATTATGGGAATAAAAATACATTAGAATACCAATGTTGAAAAGCAAAAGATATGGAAATTCATGCACTAGAGAAATAGAGTACACCTCATGAGGGTCCAATAAATCACTATGCGCAAGTTTGGAGGACTGTGCGTAAGAGGAATGAAAAATGCATGTGGGTTGTAACAAAGATGTTCTCAATCATGGTCCTATAAAATAAGGTATTCCCGTGGTTCTTCAAAGTAGAGGTGTTAGAAATATCTATGGTTTGCGCATAAGGTTTAGGTTGTGTGCAAGAGGAGTTCTTGCATGAAACTGTCCCGGGATGAATGAAGCGTGGATTGGATTACACAACTATGGTCCCACTCAAGGTAGGACCCACAAAGAACCTTTTGCACAAGATCTATACCTTTAGGATTCCTTTCTTTAACGATGTTGCAGAATTTTAGTCTTATACATAGTAAATAAATGATTCGACATCCGTAGGATCTCCCTAAAGTAGGCGTGGACTTCTATTTATAGTCGAATTCTTTAGCAATTATCATGTAAGAATTTGTTCATGCAAGTGTACTTCCATGAAGCCTCATCCTTATCCATAGTGAGTGATCACACAATGGGATAGTTGGTATTGTATCTAGAATGCAATAGAGTTTCACACAAATTGAATTTCTTTCACACAACATAGGCTTCTTGAACATGCTAGCCTTGGCAGCTTGAGTGTCCTTCATGGAAGGGACACTAATTATCATCTTACATGACATGAAATATTATTTATTAAGAATATGAATCTTGATAAATCTCCTTGAAACTTATGTGTACCTTCCTTGGAATTCTCAGAATACTCTTATAAGTTGGATGATGGTTTCAGTTTGTCCAGAGATGGTCATTTGAGGCTTCAAGTGGAATTATATGCCAAAAAATTCCCCCCTCCTAGAGTCTAAGCTTAAAGGGGGCAATAAGGTCAGGTTCTAAGAGAATCACGGAAGAAAACGGAAGATTCCTAAGGGTGCATGAAAAAATTACCAGTTGGCACATAAGGCACTTATGCTCATGTGAAAGACCTGGTCCACACTTATAAATATGATGAGGGGTCCCCTATACAGTACAACTAACTTTCCACATGATAAAACACTTTTCTATAGTGTGTATAAGTTTGAACCTTCTACATGATAAGCCTTAACTCACTCGCATCCTTGAATGTTTCCCTCTAACTATACGTATTCTCTAACTAAAACGTGTTCTATACAGGAGCATATCAACAATGGGAAAGGGACCCCTTCTATATTGGGTAATGGTTCACCAATAGGTGTAGAGGAGAACATTCTGAGGCCTTCACCTAGGATCGAAGAAGCTATTGGTGGGTTGGCTAACTGTAACGCCCCGACCCCAGCTACCCAGAGTCGGTGCATTACTTTGTAACATTGGCATGATCACAAAAGATCAAGTCTCGAAAGACCGATTAGTTTAGTAGCCTTGGAAACACTAGATACATTCATAAGTCTTACATTACATCATAAAGTGAAAAACTAATAACAAAGTCTTCATAGTCCACACTCATATCCTCTTCTGAATATCCTTGCAGGTCATTCACAAAATAATTCTTCACATCCTGGAAAATATTAAAACATTGAAAGGGGTGAGCTCAGATTCTCAGTAAGGATAACAATATTGCGGAAGCTTTCATAAATAAACATAAAAATTTAAGGCAATGTATAACTAAAACAAAAGCCTTTTAAACTTGAACATAAACATAATATGGAAAAATTAAAATGAGATAATGCCATTCACTTCTTCACATGGATATTCTACTGGTCGAATAATTACATGCAATATCAATAACCACTTTCATAATGATGGAATGCATAATGCCAGACTATCATAACCACGTAGTCAAGGCCTCGTGCCAAGACCACAAATAAGATTTTGTCAAGGCCTCGTGCCAAGACACTAGTTTGTCTCATGAGACCTTCCGATGCATCGAAGAGCTATAGCGGGCTCCACCCGTCACTTATTAAGTCCAATTCATTCCTCATATGAATAGGTTTAAACATATCATAAACCATAACATAATCGTATCACATAAAACATGCATAAAAGAAACATAACATTTCCACATTTCAATCACAAGATATCAATACAACACATTGATATAATAAAAATGCTTTCAAAAACATTTTCAATACCAAAATAAAAGAAAGTTAAAACTTTGTATTTATTTTTCATTAAAAAAATGATGGCTTGTAGAGGAAGCCGAATCTCAAATAATGGTCACGGCGGCGGAGAAGTCATTGTCGCCGCATAAGTACGGAAAGAAAAACATTCCCTTTTGTCGTTTAGTAAAACGATTCGTATAAAAAAGATTCCTTTTGAATAAACATAAAAGTCAAAGGGGTTTATACACCGTATAAAAGAAAGTTGTGTATAAAACCAAATATGCCTCAATGAAAGGGGATTGAGACGAAGTCCTTAAAAAGATCATTTTTTTTAAATAAAGTACATCTATAATGTGTATTCACTATAAGTACACATAAATAATGTACAAATACAATATAGGACATAATAATATCATGACATAATTTGAAAGTAGGAGATTAACCCAAAGAATGGAAGTTGGGTTAAGAAATTCCCTTACCTTGCGTCTTTTCCTGACTCGACCGTTCTTTAACCTCCTAAATAATAAACTAGAGTTAAATTCTATTTACTTAAGAAACCTTTTCATGTTCATTATTCCATTTATATCACTTATTACCTTGTTATGAACATTATTTATTTATTTAAGTTAATAACGGTCGTTTTGTCGATCTTTGGTACATGAGTCAAAAATAAACTTCTTATAATTACAAGTTGTTCATGTGGTGAAGTATACATTATATCCAGAATTATATTAATTATGTAGATATCATATATATCATATATATACAGTATATACATTCATTTATAATTATTACATAACATTTATAGGTAAGAAATGAAATGCACTGTTCATGGAGACGGTAAGCCGTACGTACGCTGAACGCTACTTTCATTTCAATTTCATATTTAATGGAACGAAATCATAATGATATAAATGTATAATATAATTCCAGTATAATATAGTGTATAATAACATTTGCTCCATCCTTTATACATCCCACATATGGCATTAACGATTCAAATCACTTTGAGGGGGCGGTAGTCCGCACTTCCTAAAATGAAATTATCACGTTTTACCCATAATGGAAATCATAAAGTATTCCATAAATGAGAAATACAGAAGCATAAGTAAAACATAAACATATTATATATCATATATAAAAATAGTGACATCTTAATGGCCACCTTTGAAGGTGTTATATGAGTGTTGAACAATCATCGTTTCGTGAGGCAGAAATTCGCCATCCACAGAAACCGTATGTTCTTTAACCATTAGATGTAGGTGTGTGTAAGTGTAGTTCGAATAAGTCTTATAAAAACATACTAGTATATTGAGGATACTGGTGTTGTTACAAAAGAAATGAATAAAAAGAGTTTAGGGGGTTGGAGAAGAAAAATAAAACAAAACAACATTAGAGAAGACATTACCTCAAAATCGGGTAACTCTTTTTGATTTGAGCCAAAGGATTCCTTGGGAAGTGTTCTTCCCAAAGTGAGGCTTCTAGGAGTAAGGGAGGAATGTTGGGAGAGTATTTGGGTAGAGTTTGGCCGAGCCAAATGGCTTGAAAGTGTGAATGAGGTGGTAGAGGTGGGGGCCTTTTATAAGTGGATAGGAGGGGCACTTTTGGAAAGTAATGAAATGTTACATTATTTCACAATGCTTTTCGGATTATAAAAGTCCCACACTTATATAATTCTAGGATAAGGTGATAAGGTTTCTAAATATCCTCATACAATAGGCTTTGGACAAGTGTAAGCCTTGGATTTTGCATTATCTTCTCATTTTATTTAAATCGTTAAATAATGAGGTCATCGCTGCATCATCATGATGTCATAAATAATTTAATTTATATAATGTCTACAAATAATAAAAAAATACTATGATGTAGGAAATCTTTTTATCTTTCTAATGAATATTTATAGTCAAAATTTGGACTTGTGTAACCCCACTTAAAAACTATTTTATTAAAATAACTCATGTTTGTGTCAATTTAATTTTAACATTAAATAAATATATATTAATGTCATTTTCCAACTAAAGTGGCTCCATGGGGTCCCCAAGTTGACCCATGGGTTGTCTTGGTCGGCCATGACTCATCCAATAGGAGTAGGACAAGTGTCATGCTCATCTCATATTATTAAAACATTATTTGTACCTTAAACTACACTAATTACCTCTAATCGCGATTAAGAACTTAAAAGTTACTATTCACCAAAAAATTATTTTAATCTCATTGAACCACATTTTACTTCTTAATGACAACCATGTATGTTGGATTTTTGAAAATCAAATCACAGAAGTGGTAATATTTCATTTAAACGAAAAATCAGTTATTTAACTACCACTTAGTGGTTTCACTATTCATCAAAAATTGAAGTTTTTCAGAACAAGGCCAAAATTTCACCCTAAGCTATAATTGATATTCCGAATTCAAAAATGATGTCTATTTTACAAAATTCCAAACATATAAGTTGCATTAATTAATTTTATAATTAATTCCCGCTCTCACAACAAATAGCGTGTTTTAAGAAACAATTTATATCAAAAGATTAGCAATTGTTTATGTCCAATTTCAAAGTGAAATTAATTCTAATGAACACCATTGGATAAAATGGTAAAAATATATTCTAATTATACTTTAAAACCACTCAATAATATAACTTATCATTATAAATTATTTTGATTAAAAAAGTTGTTTTAATTATTTTTCACTATTCATAAAAATTCGGAAGTTCTCAGAAAATTACAAAAAATTCAACATAGGCCAATTTCAATATTAGGAATACAAAAATGAAGTCCATTTTGAAATATAAAATTTCTATAATTTTAAAAAGTCGTTATTACTATTTATAACGGCTACTATGATTAGTCGCGGTGTTTTAGAACTCGAAGTTGCGTACAATGCAAGCTATTGCATTATTGAATGAGAAGCGTATCATGGAAGCTCGGGGTGTTACATTCTCACCTCCTTCAATAAATTGCATCCTCGCAATTTGAAATTTTTTTCTTTGAAAATAAGAGGTTGAAAACAGAAAATACCTTTGTGGAAAACCCACATCAGAAATAAGGTTAATAAAATTTAGCCTTAATAAGAGGGAAATGGAAATAAGAAAGTCACCACCAAATTATGATCTCGATAAGGAGAACATTGGTGGAAATTAGAGACATATAATTGGAGGAAAAACGTAAATATTTGTAGGGAGTGATTGAGGTCATCAATCACAATCAACTGTCAAGTTGAGGGCCTCAAAGCCTTCAATCTATGTTGATTTAAAATATCATCAGTTCAACAAGACATAAGGTATTAGGATAACACATTTTTTGTTTTAATATCCCTTTACTAAAGTTTAAGAATTAATTTATTCATTGAATAATAGATAGGTATATATATATTTATGCCTGACAATTGGAGTTTCAACCTTCAACTCACCTTTCACTCAAAAAGATAATAGAACCCAAAAATATTATACTTTTCCTAATTGTATAAGGTTCCAAATGTTAACACATACAATTTAGATTAGTAAAATTATTTTGTAATAACCAGGGACTTCCTGTAGGCTAGTGGTAAATAAAGGCCTGTCGCACTATGGTTGTGGGTTCGATTCCTGCAGCTTTGTCCGACGCGACGGGTTATGCCCCACCCTGCAGGTTGTCCTTTTCCTAAAAATATAGTACTATAATATTCCAAAAATAATCTTCATAAATGTTTTAACCTTAAACAATACTATCCAAAGATCAACTTAATCCATTCCAACCTTTATAGTTATCCAAAATACATCCATCCAGACTTTCTCTAAAGGGTCGTTAAATTCCAAAATCAATTGTAACCTCATATTCCCCAAACAAAGTAAAGTTTCTCTTAGTGTCACATACTAAAAATATGATTACCTTAATCATATTAAATCCTTAATGAAAACAACATGTACTGCAGTACAATCCTTATATATATCACATTATTCTTATAACCATAATCTAGTTCTTGAGTCCAAAAACACAAATACAATAATTATTCCGCTTCAACTGTAGTCACAACATAAGATTGGCCTTGATCCCTTGGCCTTTTCTGAGGTAAGTTTCCTTGATGCTTAGGACATTCATTTGCATAATGACCCATTTCTCTACAATTGTAGCATTCAACTTTGATAACCTCTTTCTTTCCCTTGCAATCACGAGCCTGGTGACCCTTTTCTCCACATTTATAACAAACTCCCATTCCTTTTAGGCACGTACCAGGGTGATTCTTCCCACAATTATCACATAATGGAAAATCCTTCTTTCCTTCTTTCCCTTTATCTGTCTCTTGTTCCACCGTTCTCTTCTTCTCTTGCTTTACTTTGTTGTCATAAGACTTAGAGAATTCCTTTTCTGTCTTGATAGCACACGAGACAATATCTTCGTATGATGAGAAGGATTGTGATACTAAATCTTGACGGAGAAATGGTTTTAACCCATCAAAGAAACGATCAATCTTACTCCTTGGGTTACGTATATAATCGGCAGCATGCCTCGCTAACCTTGTAAAGTTAGCCTCATACTTTGCGACATTCTCATCCTCCTTCTGCCTCAAACTCAGAAATTTCCTTTCCATATCTGCTCGATGGTCACGAGGAAAGTATTTTTCTAAGAAAAGATTTTTGAACTCCCTCCATTCCATATTCGATACTTCATCATCTTCCTTTGTGTTTTGAATCAGCGACCACCACTGATCGGCATCTCCAGTGAGGTGGTAAACTGCCATGATACTTTTTCCCTTTCACTGCTCCCCAAATCCTGAAATATTTTCTCTAGGGAATTTATCCATTGCTCGGCTACTAAAGGATTTGTACTCCCATTGAACGTTGGTGGTTGTTTCCTCATGAATCGATCTAACATTGATCCTCCACGCTGTGGATCAGGGTGCTCCATACGGGTAAGGTTATTATTCATAACCTGAGTAAGTTGTCCCAGTATGGTGATTAGCTGATCGGCACCGGTTGCATCACCAGCCCCACTATAATTATCTTGAGCAGGAGGGAAATCCCTAAATGGAGTGCATGCATTGATACGGTTTCCATTTCTTCCACTAGGCGCCATTTCTAAACAATGGCATAAACTAGATCAGTTTATGAATCAAAATACATAATCCCATACTTATAAAACACTTAACATAAATTGAACTATTTATGGATATAATCCATAATCATAAAAATGTTTTCTTTGAGGAAGTATATACTCATAAGCCCTTCATAATGATTTGTAAAGAAAATGAGAGTAATCCTAACCATATCCCCCGAGAGTGTCGTAACCAAGAGTGCAGCAAGGCCCGTTGTCGTGCACCAGTTCCCGTTCAAGTCTAGCTCAAAGCGGTGTTTTCGGGTTTTACCCATAGGAACATCTGTGCCAGAGCCGCCTCTACCTGCTCGTATCCAGACAGGGATGTATTTCTCGGAAAACTCACAAAATCTCTACAATACCAAAATTATATGAAGTTCTTCTATACTAATCCTCAAAGTTAATCTTAGGTCTATGTGATCTAATCAGAGTTTATCTAAATCTAGCTTCCAAGGTTAGTACTAAACTGCCTCTGATACCAACTGTAACGCCCCGACCCCAGCTACCCAGAGTCAGTGCATTACTTCGTAACATTGGCATGATCACAAAAGATCAAGTCTCGAAAGACCGATTAGTTTAGTAGACTTGGAAACACTAGATACATTCATAAGTATTACATTACATCATAAAGTGAAAAACTAATAACAAAGTCTTCATATTCCACACTCATATCCTCTTCTGACTATCCATGCAGGTCATTCATAAAATACTTCTTCACATCCTGGAAAATATTAAAACTTTGAAAGGGGTGAGCTCAGATGCTCAGTAAGGATAACAATATTGCGGAAGCTTTCATAAATAAACATAAAAATTTAAGGCAATGTATAACTAAAACAAAATCCTTTTAAACTTGAACATAAACATAATATGGAAAAATTAAAATGAGATAATTCCATTCACTTCTTCACATGGATATTCTACTGGTCGAATAATTACATGCAAGATCAATAACCACTTTCATAATGATGGAATGCATAATGCCAGACTATCATAACCACGTAGTCAAGGCCTCGTGCCAAGACCACAAATAAGATTTTGTCAAGGCCTCGTGCCAAGACACTAGTTTGTCTCATGAGACCTGCCGATGCATCGAGGAGCTATAGCGGGCTCCACCCGTCACTTATTAAGTCCAATGCATTCCTCATATGAATAGGTTTAAACATATCATAAACCATAACATAATCGTATCACATAAAACATGCATAAAGGAAACATAACATTTCCACATTTCAATCACAAGATATCAATACAACACATTGATATAATAAAAATGCTTTCAAAACCATTTTCAATACCAAAATAAAAGAAAGTTAAAACTTTGTATTTATTTTTCATTAAAAAAATGATGGCTTGTAGAGGAAGCCGAATCTCAAATAATGGTCACGGCGGCGGAGAAGTCGTTGTCGCCGCATAAGTACGGAAAGAAAAACATTCCCTTTTGTCGTTTAGTAAAACGATTCGTATAAAAAGGATTCCTTTTGAATAAACATAAAATTCAAAGGGGTTTATACACCGTATAAAAGAAAGTTGTGTATAAAACCAAATATGCCTCAATGAAAGGGGATTGAGACGAAGTCCTTAAAAAGATCATTTTTTTTAAATAATGTACATATATAATGTGTATTCACTATAAGTACACATAAATAATGTACAAATACAATATAGGACATAATAATATCATGACATAATTTGAAAGTATGAGATTAACCCAAAGAATGGAAGTTGGGTTAAGAAATTCCCTTACCTTGCGTCTTGTCCTGACTCGACCGTTCTTTAACCTCCTGAATAATAAACTAGAGTTAAATTATATTTACTTAAGAACCATTTTCATGTTCATTATTCCATTTATATCACTTATTACCTTGTTATGAACATTATTTATTTATTTAAGTTAATAACGGTCGTTTTGTCGATCTTTGGTACTTGAGTCAAAAATAAACTTCTTATAATTACAAGTTGTTCATGTGGTGAAATATACATTATATCCAGAATTATATTAATGATGTAGATATCATATATATCATATATATACAGTATATACATTCATTTATAATTATTACATAACATTTAGAGGTAAGAAATGAAATGCACCGTTCAGGGAGACGGTAAGCCGTACGTACGCATGAACGCTACTTTCATTTCAATTTCATATTTAATGGAACGAAATCATAATGATATAAATGTATAATATAATTCCAGTATAATATAGTGTATAATAACATTTACTCCATCCTTTATACATCCCACATATGGCATTAACGATTCAAATCACTTTGAGGGGGCGGTAGTCCGCACTTCCTAAAATGAAATTATCGCGTTTTACCCATAATGGAAATCATAAAGTATGCCATAAATGAGAAATACATAAGCATAAGTAAAACATAAACATATTATATATCATATATAAAAATAGTTACATCTTAATGGCCACCTTTTAAGGTGTTATATGAGTGTTGAACAATCATCGTTTCGTGAGGCAGAAATTCGCCATCCACAGAAACCGTATTTTCTTTAACCATTAGATGTAGGTGTCTGCAAGTGTAGTTTGAATCCTTATTATAACAACATCCTAGTATATTGAGGATACTGGTGTTGTTACAAAAGAAATTAATAAAAAGAGTTTAGGGGGTTGGAGAAGAAAAATAAAACAAAACAACATTAGAGAAGACATTACCTCAAAATCGGGTAACTCTTTTTGATTTGAGCCAAAGGCTTCCTTGGTAAGTGTTCTGCCCAAAGTGAGGCTTCTAGGAGTAAGGGAGGAATGTTGGGAGAGTATTTGGGCAGAGTTTGGCCGAGCCAAATGGCTTGAAAGTGTGAATGAGGTGGTAGAGGTGGGGGCCTTTTATAAGTGGAGAGGAGGGGCACTTTTGGAAAGTAATGAAATGTTACATTATTTCACAATGGTTTTCTGATTCTAAAGGTCCCACACTTATATAATTCGAGTCTAAGGTGATAAGCTTTCGAAATCTCCTCATCCAATAGGCTTTGGACAAGTGTATGCCATGGATTTTGCATTATCTTCTCATTTTATTCAAATCGTTAAATAATGAGGCCATCGCTGCATCATCATGATGTCATAAATAATTTAATTTATATAATGTCTACAAATAAAAAAAAATACTATGATGTAGGAAATCTTTTTAGCTTCCTATGAATATTTATAGTCAAAATTGGGACTTGTGTAACCCCACTTAAAAACTGTTTTAGTAAAATAACTCATGTTTGTGTCAATTTAATTTTAACATTAAATAAATATATATATTAATGTCATTTTCCAACTAAAGTGGCTCCATGGGGTCCCCAAGTTGACCCATGGGTTGTATTGGTCGTCCATGACTCATCCAATAGGAGTAGGACAAGTTTCATGCTCATCTCATATTATTAAAACATTATTTGTACCTTAAACTACACTAATTACCTCTAATCGCGATTAAGAACTTAAAAGTTACTATTCACCAAAAAATTATTTTAATCTCATTGAACCACATTTTACTTCTTAATGATAACCATGTATGTCGGATTTTTTGAAAATCAAATCACAGAAGTGGTAATATTTCATTTAAACGAAAAATCAGTTATTTAACTACCACTTAGTGGTTTAACTATTCATCAAAAATTGAAGTTTTTCAGAACAAGGCCAAAATTTCACCCTAAGCTATAATTGATATTCAGAATTCAAAAATGATGTCTATTTTAAAAAATTCCAAACATATAAGTTTCATTAATCAATTTTATAATTAATTCCCGCTGTCACAACAAATAGCGTGTTTTAAGAAACAATTTATATCAAAAGATTAGCAATTGTTTATGTCCAATTTCAAAGTGAAATTAATTATAATGAACACCATTGGATAAAATGGTAAAAATATATTCTAATTATACTTTAAAACCACTAAATAATATAACTTATCACTATAAATTATTTTGATTAAAAAAGTTGTTTTAATTATTTTTCACTATTCATAAAAATTCGGAAGTTCTCAGAAATTTACAAAAAATTCAACATAGGCCAATTTCAATATTAGGAATACAAAAATGAAGTCCATTTTGAAATATAAAATTTCTATAATTGTAAAAAGTCGTTATTACTATTTATAACGGCTACTATGATTAGTCGCGGTGTTTTAGAACTCGAAGTTGCGTACAATGCAAGCTATTGCATTATTGAATGAGAAGCGTATCATGGAAGCTCGGGGTGTTACACTAAAAATGTTAGGATGGAAACTTTAGAACCTTATTCCCTCTCTATAATTTATGGGGGACCACATCTTGGAATCCCTTTGGAAACACCCACTACTAGAGAGGAAGAATGCTCGAGATAAATTATGATCCATATTACTCCTCAAGGTAAAATTGGATCTTGAATCATTTTTTCATAATCATATTTCCATCGAGCTTGTACATCAATGTGTTTATCTATTCATGCTTCTCATGGTTGATCAACATAATAGGAGCCACAAATGGCCATCAAAATAACTAATGATGAAGAGAATACTATGGTGGATGTTTTTTTCATGACTCAGGAGCTCAACCTGTCAACACTCAACTCTCGTAAGTCCCTTTCTATCACATATTCACTTTCATAGATTCATAACCATCATTTTTTGATCAAATTTATTGATTTTTTCCTTTCCTGAACATTGCATTAAGTGACTACACTCCTAGAAAATCGATAAGTCTGAAACATCCAAGGTCCCTTTTCTGATTGTTGATCTAGTTCATGAGGATCTAGTCGTCCAAACTGATTAGGTCATAGTCCTAGTTGGGTAGTCGTCTATAGTTGTGATTAATGCCAATGGTAAGACAAAACTCAAGGTTGGTGGACATATTGTTTTCAAGGTACGGCCAAGAAAAGAAGACTGACCCCAATATCTAAAGACTACCCCATCAAAGTAAATTCTAGAGGAAGATCTTTCTGCTGACATGCTTGTGGATTTTCTTAAGTACGAGCTTATTCCCCATGATGAGCTGGAAGATTTTGATCCGGACATAACTAAATATCATATAATCCAGCATGGGGAATTGAAATTCATACAAAACTTCATCGATGAGACTCTGGAATTGAAACTAGTGTGATTTATGGGGTATCTCCACCATTGGTTGTGTAATATATATATCATAGGGGAATATTCTTATGGTATCCTTGAAATGGTTCACAAATTTCTCACTGAGTGGTTGTGTTAAGGAATAAAACATCTAGAAATTTCCATGATTTAGGAGAGGACTGAAAGAATTCACATGCTCAAGAGTTCAGCCAGGATATCCAACATCCAAAAGTAAAAATGAATGATCGTTTTTCTTTTGTCAACACTCAATCAAGATTCATCATCCATCCTATGGATCTACTAAAGGAGGCTGAGAGGTAATTGAGGCAGGTGGCACATCAATTTTATAAACATTGAGATGAGTGGGATCAGTCACATATCATAGTTGATGAGCTTCATCCAATGACCGATGAGGAGGAAATAGATCTTGTACAATGGCATCGGGCCTTAGAGACCACACACTAAATATTGGCAGAGTTGCAACATTCAATCACCAATGTTTATCTATAAGGGAAATTTTTTAGAACCTATGAGATGATCCAACATGTGGATGGACCTTCGCAATGTCACATCCTGATTTCTTTTAAAACCTTACTACGTGCATAGAAACATCTCTTTTATTTCATTAATTATCTCACATTGATCTTATTTTTGAGAAAAAAATGATCATTCCCTGATCTCATGTGGATCATGCCTAGTTTCATAAATAAGTTAATTCCATTTGATTTTTATTCATGTGAGAATTATAGATAATCATCGAGAATTTGAGGTTTTCTATTATTGACTTACCACTGAGACTGTTCGGGCTGAGAGAGGTCATGGCTAGAGAATAGGGTTCTTTTAAGAGTATATTTTCTTTTTTCAGTACACTCTAATGCATCAAGGGAATTGGAGTCTATCCAAATAAAGGGGAATGAGAATTTTGAATCAAAATTCCCAAAATATTTAACACAAGGAGAGTGGTATGGCTATATAGGATAACAAATGATCATTTATGAAACACAGTTCCCATATCATTTCCCTGGAATAGGGAAAAAATGGGGGTCGATCACTAACCATGTTTGAAATGAGGAACATGTCTCAGAATGTCCTTTGAAATATTTCAAGACGTTGGCTAAGGAATGTAGGAGAGGAAAAAGGTCATGATACCAAGATATTAGGGATTCCATTCATACATGGAAGAAGATGAGGATTTAAAAATAGGGCTCAGAAAGCATGGGAATGGAGTGATGTAATGTTTGAATTGATTCCAACACTCTTATAATTACACCACAGTAGCTTAGGGAACTTTGGTGTAGTCATGTTGGTCTGAAAAAAGATTAAACCCATATTCTAGGGGAGTTCCATCTTGGATGTTGAGTAGCGACTGTAAATGTGATTGAAGTTGTAGGTGACCAAAATGGAGGAGAGTACCTCTTAGGTGAAGGCCTAGCAGGCCTTTTAGTTTTACAATATAAAATAAAGATGATAAACATGCAATTTATTATCATAAAATGAGGAAGTAATGTGGTATAGTTTATGGTCAAGTGATCAGAATGCACCTCACAATTTAAAGTCATGTGACTAGGATGATACACACAATTTAACATCATCTTTCTTGGACCATGTAAAATAGTTTAAAGTCATTTTTTATGGACTATACATATTAGTTTATGGTCATAGGTATCAGACCATAAGATTTTTTAAATGGATATGTGTTGTGTGATGAGTTCACAGTCCAGACATAAATGAGGGTTAAGGAGACCCAAGTGCCACAAAAAATTTCCCTACGGATAAAAAAAGGGTATAGATTTAAGTCATGATTCTTGGACATGGACTTCCAGTTTAAGGTCATGGAGTATGGACCAAGGGCTCCTTTGTGAGGCTTGACTATTTCTGTACACACCCTACCAGAATTCCTTAGCCCACATGATTTATGCTCGATGTGGGAAATGAGGAACAACAAGGGGTTTCCAGACATGTGGATGCACACATTAGGGGGTGAGACCAATGGTATTGAATTATATCATTATATAGGAAATTGGAAAGGAAGTATGATGATAATTTCAAGATATAGATCAGGGGTGACCAATGGGTAGGGATTGACTGCAAACCGTATTCAAAAACCTATGAATCCTATCCACACTATCTAGGAATAAAAAGCTAAAATGAAACATTGGTTTTTGACCATATTTGAAACATAGGATTTGTCATTTGTTTCCAACCATTCATTGGGGTCTTGGCCCAGAATAGAAGGTGAGCCAAAAAATGTAATGATACCATCACCATTAAGGGGTCCATCTTCATTGGAAGATGATGGAAATTAGAAAAGATAAATATTCTAAGTGTGGAATTGGGTGTATCAGATTGTGGGATTAAAACCCAGTTCCTTCAAATAGTTTAGGGTCGTATTGTGTAGACCATAGAAAATATTTTAAAGTAATGTTTCTTGGACCATGATATCTTAGTTTAAGGTCATTGAATTTAGATGAAATATAAGTATCCTAAAAAGGGATATGGGTATTGTGGTGGAGTTAAATACCCAACATGAATAAGGAACAAGGATTCTCAATGCCACACCATGCCTTTCTGAAAAGACTCTCATATAGTTTAACTTTGTAATGCTTGGACTGCAACTGAGGCTAAGGGGACAAATGGTTGAAGAGACTAGGGATATGACCATAAAAAAATGTTTGGGTGTCTCTATGTATCCCATAATGATGGGAATCAAGCCACATGTAGTTCTAGAACACAATGTCGTGAGAGACTAAAACTGGTGGGGGAAATCATCTCTGATGAGGGAATTAATGTATTCGACATTTATTATGATACATCTTTAATTTTTTCAGGGTAGGTTCATAGTTTAATGTCATGCATTGATGATGTTAAATCCTAGTTTAAGATCATAGATCTTGGGACCTTGAGAATTGTTTAATGTAATTTTGCAAAGAACATAGGTCACGTACTCCAATAGTGGATATGCATAATGTGGTGGCATAAAAAAATTGGTGTGAAAGGGCACAAAATGGCTTGTATACCACAATTCATTCTTGAGGAGGCATGCATACATTTTAAAGTCATGATTGTTGGACATGGAATGAAAAGTTTAATGTCATTTTTACTAGACCATATGGTTCTTAGTTTAAGGTCATAGAATTTGGACCATGAAGTTCTTAGATTAAGATCATAGAGTTTGGTGTGTAGACTTATCAAATGAATGTATGTAGCATGGTTGATTAACATACCAGATAATGAGGGTCAAGGAATCCCTAGAGCCACACCGCATATTTTTTAGAATAATTTTGAGATTGGACCTATAGACACCTATATTGAACGGATAGAATAAAAAAGTAACATGAATAAGGATTAAGGAGGCCCAGTGTGCTATAAATGGAGATTTAGGGGAAAAGGGGATTCATTAATTTTTAGATGAGCC
Source organism: Viscum album (assembly GCA_963277665.1). NCBI lineage: Eukaryota > Viridiplantae > Streptophyta > Magnoliopsida > Santalales > Viscaceae > Viscum > Viscum album. Next base: position 59,340,835 of record OY728165.1, on the reverse strand, counting down.
CAGAAAAAGTGTCTAGGAATCTATTTTTTTCTCATAAATATGGGAATCAATCCATACATAGTTCTAAAAGGAAATTTCCCAACTTAGGTCTGACCCATAGATAGGGAGGGGTCATTTTTTGGGGTGCGGCAAGACCAGGATATAAAAATCTTGGCATCGCTATATATCCAATGAGGATAGGAATTATTCCATACATAGTTCTTGAATATAGAATGGTAGATGAGTAATGTTGGGGGATATTTCCTCTTAGGAAGGTACATTATGGTTTGGTGAAGTTTCCCATAATAATGATAGGATGGTAATTGTTACGTAGTTTAACATCATGCAACTAGGACCTTAGTGTTATGCAGTTTATCATCATTCATCTAGGACATCAACATCATAGTTTAAAGTTATGTTTTAGGGACTATGGGTAGAAATCATTCCAAGTGGTATTGAAATCACGTGGTAGCTGTAACCTCATGTGAATGGGAACCTAGGTGGCCCAATTCCACACCACAAACTCTAAATAAATACCAGAACATAGTTCAAATTCGTGATTCCTAGAAATGAAATTTTTGTTTTAGGTCATAGATCTCAAACCACAAGATGGCTACTAGTTTAATGTTTTAATGCATGGACTAGGTTCCCAATTTAACATCATGTTCTTGGGATGTTTATACAATATGTGAAGTAATACATTTGGAATTTAGCATTGGTAGGAGGAGTAATGTGATCAATATCCATAGTGATAAAAGAGTATGTGACATTATGATAGACCTTGTGAATGATATAAGGTCATTACCACTTGGGATCCAAATTTTGAGGCTTCATGTTGGGTATCATCGATGCCATGAGGGCCATTACTTCATCCCCACAGAGGAAGGAAAGGAGGTGAATCTTCCTATTGAATGCTCCCTCTAACTTATTCTGGTTCCTCTCTAAGTTATGCAAGGCCTAGAGCTTATTCTATTTGAGTTCTTCCAATATAGATAAATGTAATTATACCGTTTTATATAGAGTATTCTGGTCATAGAAATATATTCAGAGCAATGGTTACAGAATCTAAAGTGGAAGGACTGATTCTGTTCTATACACCAAGGAATAAGGAGTCACCTAAGAATAATTTAGAGTCATTGTCTGATAGGCCCAAATATCATTGGGAATCTTGCCTAGAAAACTTTTCATATTTTGGACCACCATCTTTTGTAGAATTTTAGAGAGGGTTTTGTTGAATTCCCTAATCTGTGCATTTTCTTATGCATCATAGTGGGAAGTATGGTTGTAATAGATTTTATACTTGAAATAAAAATTATCCACCTCAGTATCCCAGAAGTTATTTCTTCTGTTACTAAGAATATCATGAGGAACTATAAATCGGTGAATGATGTGGGAGCTCAAAAATTTGGTCACTAATCTTGATTTGTCTTCCTTAAGTGTAATTTCTTCTTCCCATATGGAGAATAAATCCATCACAGTCAGAATGATCCTATATTGGTGAGTTGATTCTAGTATATAGGGTCCAATGACATTGAGGACCCATACTTCCATGGTCCAAGAATACTTGGTTATATGAAAGGGCTATGATGGTCAATGTACAATGTTTTCTTCAATCTAACACATTCGGAACCCCTTTCTGAACTAGATGCAGTCATGGACCATGGTTGTACAAAAGTAGTCGAGCCTTTAAATTTAGTGGGAGTGATTCAATCCTTCTGGATGAGAATGACAGAACCTGGCATGAAATTCATACATGACTTGGGGGGATCTCTTATCATTGGATGAAATGGAGGATAATTCCATCAAACCCATGTCTTTAGAGAGTCTTCTCATGGTTGGTAACACTCTGGGGGTGACTTTGTGTCATGTTGATGAATTCACTCACATTTGGCTCTATCTCATAGGAGAGTTCCATTCTATAGATAATCGACAAATGTATTTTTTAAATCACAGGTTTCCTCTACTACGGGGGGATCTAGTGGTCCAAATGTAGAAGACATGGCAGTGGGTTGGTTTACCTACTGTTTTTCATCATTATCGAGAACAATGAGAGAAATTACTCTTCAATGCAAAACATGAATAAATAGGTCATCCTAGTTTGATTCTTAAATAGAGGATTCTAAATTGTCTTGGGCATCATCTTAACCATTATACATCTAGGGAACATGATTCACATTTGGATGAGTATAGAATAGGTCCATTAGTATGCCAATGAACTCTATCAGAGGCATGAGTTCTAGTTTCCTCATGATATATTCATCGTTGATTTGTTTTATGACTAACTCAAAGTCTCCCTTCACATGAAAGTGGGGAACATCAATCCTTAGCGGCAGTTATAGTCTAGTAATGAGAGACTGATTCACTAATTTATTTTTGGTGAATCCTTCTGATAAAAGGAACAAGTACAAAAGAACAGCATGTTCCAGGTTGAACAACATGATCCCCAGGAATACTCTATTGAGCTCATCATTATTAACCCTTCTACTGGTTGGGATCTTAGAGGAACAATCAAAATCCATATTCTAGCACGCCATGGCCTGGTCCAGTGATAGGATATATTTATTTGGAAAATCAACATTCATAGGTGATTATTTGGGATCTAGATGGGAGGCAAGGAAGTCTTCTAGTTCTTGACCCTTGACAGATTTCTATAAAATGAATCTAATTGAAAACTACAGAAGAATCACCGCCTAGCATGACAGATTTCCTATCAACATTGGGTGATTCAAGATATAGTTTAGTGGATCCATAGGGGACATCAGCAGTATCTCATTATGCTATAGATAATGTCATAATATCAGAACGTCAAAAACCAGAATGAGGTAGCTCTTCTTAATAAGAGAGTATCTGGATTCGTTCCTGAGGAGCATGATACTGAGACAGTATAAGTTTTTTATCTTCCTTTTTTATTCTTATAAGTGAGAAGGGTTGATTACGATGCTTTCACTGGGGCACGCATGTTTGTCTGCTTGGGTGCAATAGGCACGGCTCTTTGTTTCCTCGCATTACTGCTTTCCAAAGGCGGGCGGCATTTTCTCCTTATTCAGAGACGTTTTCTCCTTGATCAAAACAGGGATGATGGGATGTCGGTTCTTCCTTCCGTGGATTCCTCCTCGGAACTCGTCACCTAGTCCGGGTCTCCCTTGTGGATTTAATACATTTTTCATGAAACTCTTCCAAGTTCCATGTTTCCATGGATGCTGGTTAATTAAACTGCTTCTGTCAGGACATTCCATGGGGTCCGGTTTGGGCAGCAACCTTCAGTTGGGGGAGTAGTCACGTTGAGACATCACTGGCTTGTTTGCATGTTGGGGAATTGGCATTTCTGCCTTTGGTCCCTTATTATAGGCCTTCTCAGGGGCGCGGAAGCCCGAGAAATCCCACATCGAGCGTGGGGAATCGTATGCCATTGGTATGTATTAGAGGTTTTCCTCAGCTTCCTTTGTTTAACACGGGGTATGCCGCAAGTTTAACGACCAACGGAGACAGATCGGGCTGGTCAGAACACTAGATGGAGTGGATCAAATTGAGGAACCCTTTGAGGGATCACCGATATTGGGGCCAACACGTGGGTGGCTTCCCGAATACTGTGGAGGGGGGGAATGAGATGGAATGATCTCACCAAGATGTGGCATCCCGGGCAATAATCAGGTTGGGTGATGGAAATTTGAATGGAGTGGGGGGGGGGGGGAATGAGATGGGACCGTCATGGAGATGACGGTAGAGGTGGGATTGAGCCTTGAAGAGACCTCTTATGTATCCCCGTGGTAGGGAATCAAATTTTGCGTAGTTCTATTGGTGAGAACTGACGTGAAGGGGAGTCTGAGCGACCAATATGTGTTGGGCTTGAACCTCAGAGAGGCATCCTACATACCATACCTTGACATGGATCAAAGTCCTTATAGTTTGGGATGGGATGCTGATGAACCGACGTGAAGAAGGACCATGGTCCAGATGAATGGTGGGGCTTGAACCTCATGATGCTTCCTACATACCATGCCTTGAAATGGATCAAAGTCCCCGTAGATCAGGTGGAAAATGGGTTATTGAATCGAAGTGAAGGGTTGTCGGAACAACAGGGTGGTGGGATCACAATGGCTTACCACTGGATTGGGATGTAGTTAAATGTCATGCAGGACGAGGGTGTGCTGGAGAACCGATGTGAATACGGACCTTGGTCCATTAGATGGTGGTCTTGAACTTCATGGAGGCTTCCTACGTACCATGCATTGACATGGATCAAAGTCCTTGTAGTTCAGAAAGGATGTTAGAGAACTGACATGAAGGGGGGCCTTGGTCCATTGGTGGTGGGCTTGAACCTCATGGAGGCTTCCTACATACCATGCCTTGGCATGGATCAAATTCCTCGTAGTTCAGGTGTGCATTTTAATGTCATGCGGGATGGGGGGGTAGAACCTATCGTGAATAAATGGCCGGGTGTGGGCTTGAACCTCGTGAGGCTTCCTATGTACCATGCCTTGACATGAATCAATGACTTCTAAGTTCATAAAGGATGTCGGTTTCGGAAAACCAACATGAAGAAGGACCTTGGTCCGACGGGTGATGAGCTTGAACCTCAGAGAGGCTTCCTACATACCTTGCCTTGACATGGATCAAAGTCCTCATAGTTCAGGAAAGGTTTCGTCAGCGAACCGACGTGAAGGTGAAATCAGGGGTCCACTGATGGTGGGCTTGAACCTTTTAGAGGCTTCCTACGTACCATGCCTTGACATGGATCAAAGTCCTCGTAGTTCGGTTGTGCAGTTTAACATCATGCGGGGCGGAGGTTATGGGGATTACACTCTGAGACTGTGCAAGGTGTGTCGTAGTCGGTGCTCACTCTATGCCCACGGGAGTCATGATCGGTGTGAGAAACAAGAGTCTGCAGGGACCTGATGATCTCTTCGTGAAGTGTGCGTCCTTGGGATGCGAAGAGGGACTTACGCATTTGGTGGCCCATGGTGTTGGGACTTACTCCAGGATGGAGGCCCGAGGGTGACAAAGCGCAGCGGGAGATGGATTTGGGACCGAAGAAAGGAGGTACCTCATCCCCTATCACGCTCTCTACTGACCCTGGCGGTGGGGATGTACAGAGGTGCATGGGTGCTACCTTCCGAAAGAAAGACCAAGGGATTACACCAATATGGCCGCCCTTCCCCCGTGGAAAAATGCCGCCCCAACAGGGAGGATATCATCCCCTGTGAGGGATGATCCCATCCCAGTGGAGACCAGTGGGCGTAAATAATGTCCGAGCCGGGGGGACCCTGCGTGTGAGGCATGGGGCTGGATCATAGTTTAACGTCACGTGTTGAGGACGAGGTGCTTTTCATTTTAACATCCTGCAACTCGGAAGAGGTGGGTTTACTCCACACCCCTAGGACTTACATAACTGGTACCCTCTACTCCTTGTGGGGGGGAAGGTACCGACAATGCCGTGGAAAAGGGGGGTCATAGAGGGAACCATTGAGGGGTCCACGTTAGCATGACTATGCGAAGAAGTAATGTCCATTAGCGTTCTTATGAGAAGATGCATTAGGAGAAGCAACGCTATGGGAGGTATTGTCCAGGGGACTTTGATATCACATCGTACAAACCTGGAGGGTCGCACGGGAAAAGGAATTTCCAAGCAGAGGGGTCCATAGGCAGAGGCCGTGTGGAGCTCGGTTACTCTGTGTGGTAAAAGGCACTTGTGAAGGGGTGTGCTTCATGAAGCGGGGTTCCTTAGCCTTAGCATGGGACTTAGGTGAAAATGAGAGGTGCTTCATGAAGTGGAAGGGTGTTCGCGGAGCACTGCCTCTCGGAGCATAGGTTCCTTACGAAGAAAAGTTCCATGAAGAAGTGTGCTTCACAATGTATAGTGACCCTGCCTTGGCATGTGGATCACATTTATAGGAGGGGTGTTTTGTGAAGCATAAATTCTCCACGACAACCTGGGTCCCCTTGGGGATCCCCTTCCTTCGTGAAATCCCTTAGGCTTCATGAAAGGCATCCCTCTCGGAAGAGGGGATCAAAACGAGACAATGCAGAGCCTCATCGCAAAGCAAAAATACCCCACGGAGCTCACAATTCACAAAGAAATGGGTGCCTTGCGATTCAGGAGCTTGGAATCCGAAAGGTCGGATTTTCCATCTGGGGGTTCTGGGGAGCTTGGTATTTATAGGTAAGAGGTGCCGCGAAGCAGAGCAGACACAACGCGAAGCAGGTTTCGGTTGCTTCTCGGTGGGTCGCGAACGTCAACAGGGATCACGGAGGGGTACCACATCCTTTTCTTTGTGACGGGCCCGCAAACGTCAGGGGCCCTCGTGGGGATTCCTACCTCCTTTGCTTTGCGGTGGGCTCGCGAACGTCAGGGACGCTCACGGGGTTTCCCGCCTCTGTTGCTTAACGCGGGCTCGCGAACGTCAGGGTCGGTCGCAGGGCTTCCCGCCACTATTGCTTCGTGGTTGGCTCGTGAAAGTCTGGGGTACTCGTGGGACTTCCCACCTCTTTTGCTTCATAGCATCCACGTTTCATGGGCGTTCTCCGCGTCATGGCTTCGCGGGGCAGGGCGCAGGGCCTCTTTTCTTCATTGTTTTCGTCCAATATTTTGGCGCTAACAAATGCCCCCTCAGACATGGATCCACGGAGGGATCAAGGGTCGATGTCTGAGGTAAATCGCCAAAATCATTTTTCATTCACGGTGCTGACTCGCAAAGAGGGTGCACGAGACGGACATGGTCCATGCGGGCCGGACGCGCCGCAAAGCTCCGTGCGGGCTGGACGCGCCGCGAATCTCTGAGGGCTACCACCTATAAATAGGGGGTCCAACCTCTCTTTTTTACTTTACTTTATCCATGAATTTTCCATTTTTAACTCTCGATTCATGAAGCTCCGCGTACTCCGCGTCTTCTCTCCGCAAATCGGGCTTCGCGGCGAACCGTAAGTCTTTGACTCCGTGACTGCGCCAAGGGAACATGTGCTTGCAGGCCGAGGCCAGGCTCCACGATTCCGCTTCATTATGGAGCTCCGCGAATAGGCTTCGAAACTCAAGCTATAAAATTTCCAAATCCTTTAAAAACAAATGGCCCATCAAGAAGCTGCCTAGGGGGTGCTTGCAGATGCCACCTGGAGGGATGACATGGCCAACTATCTGGGCCTGGGGAGCTAGTCCGAAGCCACTCGGACCATAATTCTTTGATGAAACTATTATCAGTGATCCAAAAGAACTATCCATTGTGAAAGAATATTCCCTTGAATGGATTCGGGCTGATGGATGACGTCTTCATTCTTGAGACATATAGGGACAAAACAGATTGCTGGTTCAGAAGCACGCTATTCCAGCGTCAAAGGTTCAGGGCGGCTGATGGTCATGCGCAGAAGGACTTCACACCAGTCACTGCTGACTGTCTGTACAATCATCTGAAAAACATCGATGGGAATCCATTTCAAACGGAGACGTCCCTCCCATGTAACGCAAAATACTAAAGGCGGCCTTGGGGAATTTGAATAAAGGGTGGTCCGATGAGTGGGAGCTATGCCTGGGTGGAAAATTCACCAATGACTGGGCAAGGGCCTAATGGGTAGGTCCGTCATGTGAGGAGTTTGGAGCCGAGCATAGTAGAGTGGGATTGTATGAGGTGGCATGGGCCTCCCAATTCCACATATATCAACCGAAACAGCTGATGTCGGAGCTGTGGAGAAGATGGTCTTCTAGGACCAACACTTTTCACCTTCACCATGGAGAGGATGGAATCAGTCTGTGGGATGTCCATCAGATTTCAGAGGTCCCAATACTGGGGGCTATGTATGATTAGTTCCTCCCCATCATGAGGGTGTGGGACGATCCGGAGCAAATTCCGCGATTGGAACTGGCATTAATGGGACGGGTCCCCAAAGAGGAAAAGAAGCGGTGAGAGATGTCCACTTTTAAGAAGTGGTTCAATCAGCTCATGAACATCCCAAAGGATCGAGAGTTTCCCCGGAGGCCTCGAACTTTCCCAAAGGGGGCTTAACGGGGCAAGGATCACTCGTATTAGCGGCTCTTGGAGGACAGCCAATGGAAGACCTGAGGTTTTAGTGTCATCACTGAACATCGGCCAATAGTCAGACTGGCGGCGTTTATTGTGGCCCTTATCTGTAGTTGGATCCTACCAGTGAGGGATACTAACATGGGGGGGCGGCCCAGCTAATTCATCATAGAATCCATGCTGTCCATAGGAAGGTGGGTCAATCTAGGGATTCTGATGCTCTACAGACTGTACAAGATGCTACGATATGTTAGTGAGGGAAAGAAGCTGCCGAGGATATGTGGGCCCTTCTATCTTCTGTATGGGTGGATCGCGTCACACATCAGGGGGGTTTACAAATATCCAAAGCCCATCTCACCTCTTGGGTAAAAATTTCATCCATCCAATCTGATTTCTTCCGAGAGATTTCTAGCCAAATTAACCATATCATTGGTACAAATCTGAGTGTGGAAGGTGGATGAGTTTAACTTCCACCCATTCCCATTGCTGATGGGGGTACTCATTGACGACGGTCAGGGGACGGAAGAGCATCAGGCCTATCTCCTGGACTTTTGAGGTGGATTCTTGGTGGAAAGGGTGAACCGTGAGCCGCTCTGTGATCTGTACACCCCGCACCAGTTCGCAAGGCAATTCTGGTTCCTGTAGCGGTTGACCCCAAAGGTTTACTGGAAAGTGTGCAACGAGGAGAACCCATGTGTGATAAGAAAAATGTGGATCATGTTCACATGGGAAGACGGGAAAATGTAAAATGCATTACTTCCGCCCACTGTTGCCTTTGGACTCGTGAAGGAGTACGCCATAAGCTAGGAGGCGTCTTATCCAGGGGAAACGCTGAAGCAGCCAACCATTTGAGTTGGTGAAGGCGGGCCTCCCATATCCCGAGGTCGGGGTTGGAGGGTGGAAAGGGCTTCTCGCTGTAGTGGGGCTGCCGTGGCGGCGAGACCTCCACCAGCTAAGGGTGAGGCAGCGACGCCGAATCCAAAAGCGGTATTGCACCTGGTGGTCCCAGAAGAGTAGAGCCATCCTGAGGGGCGGCCACCGAGGGGATTCCTAAGGATATCCACTCAGGCTTCGGGGAAGCGGCTTCGCCTTATCAGCATGCCAGAGAATGCTGTTTTCCCGGAGGCCTGGGATATTTGGGATGTCAATTGGAAATTCCTCAGCCCGCCTAAGATGTGGGAACACCTAAACCATCTCGGGATGGATTTATTGGGTATCGACCCTATTCGGTCCGGTTTCACGATGTCTTCGACGGAGGTAGAGCAATATCTGGATGAGCTAGAGGACTACGTACATTCCAGTGGTGCCCCATGTCCAATGACAGACCGTGTGAGGGTACTACTGGATCAGACGGTTCCCCCACAACTATCGGCTGCTGAGATGAGGGAGCTCTTCCCCCTATCAGAAGATTCAGATGAATCCTCTCGGGGAGACGAGGATGGTGGAGAGAACCCATTGGAGGAAGGAGAGGTCGGTGATCAAGAATTGAGTCTCGACGATTTCACGGAGGATCTTGAGGTAACATTCCAAGTTTCTTTCCACGAGGTCTGCTCTCTGGCCATTATGGACTTCTTATCAACGTCTTCACTGTGCAGGAGGAACTTGTACACAGACCTCACTCTCGCACTTCGGTGGGTGGTGATGAAGAACCCTCGGAACCTGCATCTGTGGCCGCGTCCAGTTTTGTGTCTGGCGGGGATAGGGCACCCGAGGTGGCTCTTCCAGAATCTCCAGACCTCCCAACAATATACTGAGTTCCATGCCTTGGGGTCCCATAAGCCTCAACTCATGAGAAGTACCAGGAGTTTAATCTTTGTAAGTCCTCTCCACTGAATTCATCACTTCCATACGTTGATCGTTCCAAGTGACGTCCATGCCCTTCTCTGTTACATACAATTCGTCGACTGGCATGGTCCGCTGTAGCGAGGATAGTTGGGATTTCTAGCGGCGCCCCTCCTAGAGGCATGCTAGTAATCATGGAGATAGTTACCCCAACCACCCGAGCTGCAGCATCCCCCATCATTGGTGGTTCAACCAGTGGGGCCGTTCCTGAGGTCATTGAGGTGGGGTCCGACGATGAGGATCGGTCGGTCAGCCTGAGTCCCTCCATCTCTAATCCAATGCCAGATGTCGCTCCTGATCCCACCCTAGATGCAAATCCCACAGAAGATATCCTGAGGTCGTACCCTACATACGAGCCTACCAACCGTGCGGATTGGGATGAGAGAGCCTCTGACGAAGAGGACAGCGACATAGTCCACCACCGATCATGGAAGCTGATTGTGCGCTTTATTGAAAAGACCCCCTAGAAACTATGGCTGGAAGAGATGGACAGACATTGCTCATATCTGTGTGATCTATGTACTGGGGGAGTGGATCCCTAGCACCCTCATCTTCTCATCCGAGATCTCATGGTGGAGAAGATTCGGGATTATAATCACGACCTCAGCATGGGCTGGCAGCGGAGGAAGGTGATAAACATAAAGATGATCTGGGAGGATGAAGATGAGATCCAATGGATACGGATCTGAGTGTATGACCACTCAACCTCCCTCAATGAACAATCATAGCTGATCACGCAATTGAAGGCCCAGCTGGAAGAGTCGGAAGAGCATCTGAGGCAAGATTCCGAAGAAATGGTCATCATTCCAGCTGACATTGAGAGGGCCCAAATTGAGGCTGATGAATTGCGCCCCATCGCTGTGGAGGAGGAGTGGGAGCTCAGCCAGCAGTAGCAACTCTTGGACACCACAAGTCGGAGGGTGGCAGAGCTGCAATTCTCTTTTTACATGGTAAACCCATCCATGGGGGGAATAAACCCCCCGAGTGTTATAAGGATCACAAACTCTCAAACATACCTTCATGTTTTGATTTTTGAATACATGAGTTTCGTTATCTAGGATGGATTTTGAAAAATCGACGAGCTGTTCTTCTGGTGTGCTCTAATGCATGAGCAGGGTAACGCTAGGAGCGTTGGGATTAGTCCGAACATAGGGAAGTGGATGGTGTGAATTACGACACCCAAAATTTGGAATGCTATGGGGGTGGTGTGACAATGGAGGACAGTTGTTGAACGTGGTGGAAACACAGCATCCATATTGCATTAGCCTGAAATGGGGACAACAAATGAGGACGGACCGCTGACCATGTTCGTAACACGGGGCCTAACTCAAGTATCATCGATCAGTCTTTCGGAATGTTGGCCCAGGACAGCAGGCGGACCATAGGTCGAGCATCCATACTGTTAGGGGGTCCATCCCAACATGACCAGTCTTCCAAAACATTGGCCCATGACAGCTGGCAGACCATAGGTCGAGCATCCATACTGTTAGGGGGTTTCTTCAGAAATGAAAGAGGACAAGAGTCTGAATAAGGGGGAATGAAAATCATGGAATGTGGAGTGAGGTTTTGTTCGAGAAGAATCCAACACTCTTGAAATTACGCCACCGTTGTCGGATCACACTTGATGGACGCATCATTTTGATCATGGATCATTCCTTCTTTCAAACAGAGCCTCTCTGGTGAGGGAGTTGTCTCTTCCCAATGTCATCTTGGGTCATCCCGGACATGTTCGTTGCAAAATTGCAGTTACATAGTTCCCCCCGAGGGGTCAGGCTAGGGGGTCGGAAATGGGGAGGAATAGGAATTATTGTTCCTTTGGCTGGGACTGAGGTGAGACGCCTGGGTGTCTCTACATATCCCATGAGGATGGGAATCAAGCCGTAAGTAGTTCTAGAAGCGCAGTGTAGTCATAGACCAACACTGATAGGATAAATCCTCTTTGGCAGAGGCTCTGGTGCATCCCATGATTAACGTGGGGCATCCTGAACTTGTTCAGGGTAGAACTGCAGTTTAGTGTCATGTGTCAAGGACATATGGACTCCTAAAATTTAACATCATACGATAGGACATGGAATCAAAGGAAAGAGCCCATGGAGTATGTGGTGTGGTAGCTATGAAACTGACATGAATGAGGAATTGGAGTCCAAATCACACCACGTACCTCCAGAGGAAACTCTTCAGATCGATGGACCAATAGTGAGAATTGGGTTGGGCCCAAAGTAGAGTGGTCAGGCCTTCCTACATACCCCATGGGGATGGGGATCAAGCTACACGTAGTTGTGGAAGCTTAGTTTAATGTCATGTGGGACGATGAGAAGTCTGGTCATGTTGGTACACATCCTACCAAAACTACTAAGCCCACGTGAGTCGTGCTCGGTGTGGGAAACAAGAAGCAATGGTGGGAGTTTCCTGATGCAGGAAGGGGCATGTTAGGATGAAGGGAACTCGGTGAATACCGGCCCAATGATTCTAACTCATCCATGAGGCACACCTAGATGCACGAAGAGATAGAGCCGAGTATGTTAGAATTCCACTTGAACATGAGAGAGTAGAAATGTGTGAATCATAACGCTCGAGATTTGGATCACAATGATGGCGGCGTGATGACGGGGGATAGCCGTTAACTGTGGCGGAAATGAAGAATCCAGATCGTGTTATCTTGGAGAGGAGACATACAAATGAGGGTTGACCATTGACCATGTTCGAAACACTGTACCATGTCACAAATGTCGTAAGATATCATTAGGGATGTTCGCCCGAAACGATGGGAGTGCCCTTAGTCCCATCATCCATGGAGATCCCTTAAGCCTAGTATCTATGTCGTTTGAGGGTCCTTTTGGATGTTGAATAGTATAAGGATCCAAATAATGATCTCACAAATCCTGGACATGGAATAAGAGGAATGCCTCCATGAAGATTCCACACTTATGGCTCTTTTTCAAAACACATCTGAATACGACAATGAGACGTACTAGATAGAGGGAGTCGATTCCCTTCCCATAAGGAGATCTTAGTTTAGAGTCATATAATTCAGACCATGGATGGGAGGAAAACATAAGAAGCATGTGGTGGGGTAACTCAAATATTTGACGTGAACGGGAACCGGGGGTTCGGACCACCACCCAAAAACGAGAGTTGAGCTGGGCCTAAAGAAAAATGGAAATGTGTTCCTATGTACCCCATGGGGATGAGGATCAAAATGAACGTAGTTCCTGAAAGGGTCTTAGTTTAATATCATAATATTCGGACCATGAATGGGTAAAGAGAACAGGAAACACATGGTGAGTACGTTATAAAAACCCGGCATGAACGAGGACATAATCCCTACTTGTAAAGGCCCGTAAATTTAAAGGAAATTTTTTTCTTAATTTCTTTGGAATTTTACGAGTACGCAGTTTCCGAAGGCACCTAATTCCGAGGCCCGGTGTTCCCAGAATCAATTTTTGACGTTTATCTCGGGTACGTTTAGTAAACGAACGAGCGGGTTTTCCAAACTTCTGAACCGGTGCTCGGAATCAAAATCCGAAGGCACCGTTGAAATCGCAGCACCGGTAATTTTTTAGGAACACCTTTATCGAAGGTTTGTTTGCTCGGTAGGAGATGTTAAAAATTTAATGAATAAAAATGTATTTGTTTTACAATTTTATTTTTATTTCTTTACTTTGTGGTTTACCATCCATGAGATGAAGTTAGGGTGGGACCCACTAAAACCCAACTCCTCTTGAGTGGATTAAAGAGTGAGGTGGGGCCAACACAAGCCCCACCCCTTCAAATTCCCTTAACTTCTCTTCCACATTAATGGTGCAAACTTATCTCTCCATTTATTATGACAACTTATGATTAATTAAGTTAAGTTATTTCATCTTTTGATTTTTGAAAGTGTTGGAAAAAGTAATAAAGTAAGGCTAGAACCTTATTTTATTTTTGGTTGTTTCAATGTGTGGAGAGAGGGATAGTTCTACCATTGAAGAACATCATATTCCTCCTTGAAGAAAGAGAAGAATGCCGACACGCCCCTTTCACCTCGGACGATCTCTGTCAACGTGTACGGAGCCTCACCCCACGACGCCGTTTTCGGCAACACACATCGATCGTCAAATACTGCAAGAGGGAGGGGATTTATTTATATTCGTGTTTATTCTTTTGGAATTATTTGTTAAATATTTAGCCGCTTTCTATCAAATTTATGGGAGGAGGCCAGACTGCACAAACACGGCCGACCCTCCTCCCCTTTGTTGTTGTTCTTCATTATGTTTTGGAACGGAGGCAACGCGGTGCCGTCACACAGCACGGGAATGAGGGAACCGCGGCGAAGGAGCGCGACGCCGTCGCGCCGCGCCGTTGAGGCTGAAAAGGGCCGCGGCCAGAGTGGGGTCGCGGCGGAGGGGCGTGGCATCGTCGCACCCCGCTAGAGCATCTTGAAGGGTCGCGGTCGGGGCGGGCCGTGGCGGAGGGGCGCAGCGTCGTCGCGTCATGCCTATTGGACAGGGTCGCGGCCTTAGGCCACGACAGTTCATGGAAGGGCGGCCGGATCCGCCGGCCGCCGGCGCTCCAGGAAGGAGGGACCACAGGGGTCCCGCGACGGCACCGGGCCGGCCAACAGGGTTCTCCGTTTAGGAAGTCCAGGGGTTGTAACCCCCAGCGGTAGACAAGGTGGGCCCCCTCTACGTGGAGGGTTGCCGTTTCAAATTGAGGGGGCAGCATGCCCCCCCCCCCCTTCCGCGCCGCTCGGTGACGGACCGAGCACCCAGCTGAGTCGGGCCGCTCGCGCTGGGTTGGGCCGGCCTCGCTGGGCTGGGCCACCCTCACCAGTTCGGGCTTCCCGCACTGTTCTGGGCCGTTCCCAAGTGGGTCAGACCTGATTCGGGCCGTCCCAGGGGGTGTCTTTTGCCGGGTCGGCCCGGGCCCAAAACCCCCTAAAATCGGACAACTACGTTCAAAGGCCCATAACTTGGGCTACAGACCTCCGATCGACGCACCATCAGTTGCGTAGAGATCCTTGTATCAAGGCGGTCATCTTGGGATATTACACTCAAGTATTAGGATATCTTTGGGTATGGCTGGGTCAGTTCGAACATGAAACCAACCGGGCCCTCAGAGCCGAAACGCTTATAACTTGAGCTCCGGACGTCCGATTGACATGCCGTCGACTTTGTTGGATTCCTCGTAGTGAGACGGTTCTTTTTTCTTACTCTTCTTGAGGTTTGGACATAGTTGGAGTATAGTCAGGTTGGTTTTGACTTAAAAATCGACCAGGCCC
Organism: Viscum album; assembly: GCA_963277665.1. Classification (NCBI taxonomy): domain Eukaryota; kingdom Viridiplantae; phylum Streptophyta; class Magnoliopsida; order Santalales; family Viscaceae; genus Viscum; species Viscum album. The sequence goes on along the minus strand of OY728165.1, from coordinate 59,325,748 downwards.
CTGGGACGAAAAAGCCAATAACTCTCAGACCGGGCGTCCGATTGACGCGTCGTCAGTCGCGTTGTGTTCTTTTTGACAAGACGGAAATTTGGGATAAATCAACTTCTTAATTTGTGTCAGTTTATGTATTGACCCCCCTTGGCTCGTGGAGCGGACCCTCCCGGAATTGAGGATGTTGTGTGCGGGAACCATATAGCTTGCTTTGTTTGTGATGATGATGATGACTCTACTGAAATACTCTGTGGGTTCGACAGCGACGGCTACTATACTGTAATCCTCCGTGGGTTCGATGGCAATGAATATTGTTCTTGTATCCTATGTGGGTCCGGTAGTACTTGACTACTGTTCTTGTATCCTACGTGGGTCCGACATTATTTGTCTCTATACTTGTATCCTACGTGGGTCCGGCAGAGTAGCTGGTCTTGTATCCTGTGTGGGTCCGAAATCTTAGCTGGTCTTGTATCCTCTATTGGTCCGAAAGCTTATAGGAATTAGTGGCTACATCTAATCATCTCTATCGCCTTACGAAGAAGTATATCCTGTGTGAGATGAGTCTTGACTTTCAATCATTATCTTTGATATGATTGTTTTGATATCTTGTGTGGATTGGGTTGTGTTATCCTGTGTGGATTGGATTGTACTATCCTATGTGGACTAAATCGAACTTGGAATTAGATGTTGGAGACGAAATCGAATTGATGACTTAGATATATGTATGGGCATATACCTAAGTAGAGTTGGTTGTTACTTTATGATTGAATCTTTCCATTGTGGATTATCCTTCGTGGAATCTAGGAGACCTTCGGGGGTCTCGGGGTCCCTACTGAGTAGTGTATACTCACCCCTGCATGGGATATGCCCGCACTTCATTGAGTTGGATGCAGACAACGAACAGTGCTGATCGAGGTGGGAGCTCATGGATTTGGATGGTACCTGGAGGTGGATCACTGGACGGGACGTACTCGGAGCGGACTGGTGGAGCTGAGGAGCAGAGGGGACTATCTACACCCACCCTTCAGGTGGGATTACCAGAGGATGGATCAGAGTTGCTGCTTTAATTTTATGCTATTTTACTTTCTTTTCAGTTGTACTTTACTTTTATTTGGGTCTGTATTCTGGCCCATTTACTTTCCAGCACTTACTTTTGTACACTGTTTTCTTAGTGTGTACTTCAGCTTGCGTACTCTGTGGTATTTGTTTTCTTACTTAAAGTTAATGACTTCCCATTTTATCGTGTTTTACGCATTTAGTGCTAGTCGCCATCCCCTGGCCTATGGGAGGCGGGCTTGGGGTAGTCACGGCACGAGTCCTGAGGATAGGCCGTGACACTACTTACTATGTGTTCTATGGGGAAGTGCTCGAGTCGAGGGGCCAAACACGAATGTTGGGCTGGGCCCGTGGGGAAGTTCTCGGGCACTCCTACATATCTCATAAGGATGAGAATCAAGCCACACATAGTTCTATAAGGTGGAACGACACGGTATGGTACCAGTGACAAAGGTGAAAGGGGGACGGGGGCCTAGCCCTCACACCTAGAGAATTGGTATTTGATAAATCTTATTTTTCCTTTAAGTTGAGTGGTTTTTTTTGTGAAGCGACAGGCCCAGGGTAGCAATACATGGTGTCGCCATAAGAATCAAGCCGTAGTAGGCATTGACAAATGGTATGGAACGTGACTGATACCAAACATGGAGTCCTCTATGATGTGGTCATCACAATGCAGTGTCGTTTTTCATCATGCGGCCAGGATGATAATATCACAGTTTAGGGTCGTGTGATAGGACCAAGAATGCATTTTAACATCATCCAACGCTGACGTAGCAGAGATGATTCCAGGTAGGGAATGTTTACGGTGTTATGAAACATAACCGACGTGAATGGGGACATGATCCCACATCACATCGTACGCAATTATGAGAGGGAGACCTCAAGCCGAGGGGCCTACATAGGGGTGAGAGTGAAAGGGGTATGAGGAACTAGCTCACAGTCCCAGCTGAGGTGGACTCAGAAGCAAGATGTCCAGGTGACCCATTGCATCCCATGGGGATGAGGATCGAGCCACACATATCCCTTAATGAAGATCTTAGTTTTTGGTCTTAGAGATCGGACTGTGGGAGCCTCGCAGGATGTCATATTGCAGCTTTGTCCCCCTGACGTGCATAAGTGCACTGAGGGATAGCACCAAGAGTGTCAAGATTCCACCTAGAAACGATGGGGTGGAACACAACATGAATCATGCAACCAACATTCATGGACTGAAGGGGCTGGCGTGATGATGGGGAATTACTGCTGACCATGTTCACAACATTGCATCCTGTCACATTAGCCTGAAATGGGGACAAACAAATGAGCATCAACCGCTGACCATGTTCACAACATGGTATTTGTATCAATTTGTTGTCTAAAACCCTCGGGGGCGTTGGCCCGTAACAGTAGGAGAGACCTTAGGCATGGTATCCAGTCTGTTCTTTGGGGTCCCTCCGGGTGTGAAAGATGGTGGAAGCCCGATTGAAGGGGAACACAAAGCTTGACAAGTGGAAGGAACTTTCCTAAGTTGAATCTGACACTCTTGGTCCTAGACCAGAGTACTCTTAACACATGGGTGAACCACTTCAAGGGGTCGAGGGACTCATCTTGAGGGTGGCCAATAGATGGCGGATTCCCGAGAGAAGGGGGGCACGGTGTCAAGAACCCTTTACAACACCTATATATCCCTCTCATGGAGAGGAACATGCCAAGGGTCCTAGGTGACCGGAAGATCGGGAGATATCTAGGAGGTGGGGCTGGACCCGAAGGCTAGACATTCGGGTGGTCCTACGCATCCTATAAGGATGGGAATCAAGCCACATGTAGTTCTAGAAAGTTTCCTTTTAATGTCATGCAGGACATAGAATAGGAGGGGTAATTTTTAGAAAGGGTTGTGCATGGTGTGTCTATTGCACACCTGATGAGAATGAGGACATAGTCCCATACCACGCCACGCAATCCCATAGTCAAGGTCCCGAAGGCGGGACAGATAAGATGAATTAGAAAAACTCAAGCTGGACCCATAGACAAAGGGGTATGGGTGTTCCTACATATCCCATGAGGATGGGAATCAAGCCGAATGTTGTTCTGAGATGATCTTAGTTTAGGGTCTTAGAGATCCTACCATGGAGGGATGGCATCCTTCCAGGTAAGCACAGATCTCAACCCAATCCCTAAGCCCATGTGAGTCAAAATCGGTGTGGGAAACAAGGGAGGAAGGTCTTTATTTCAATACATGGAATTTCCATCAGAGGGAAATTGGTGCAGAGCCCTGTAGGACACCCTTACTGGGGATTTGTTCCCCTGACATGCAGATGCACACTGAGGAATAGCATCAAGAGTGACGAAGTTCTACTTGGACATGAGAAGTGGAGAAGTACGTGAATTGTGTAACTGACATTTTGGGTTAATGGAGTTGGCGTGGTGATGGAGAATAACTATTAACCATTGTGGAAAAATAGTATCCATGTCACGTTAGCCTGAAGTGGGAACAACAAACGATAATCGACCACTGACCATATTCGCAATGCAGGATTTTTATCAATTTGTTGTCCAAACCCCTCAGGGGAGTTGGCCCATAATGGTAGAAGATCCCTTAAGAATAGTATCCATTCCATTCTTAGGGGTTCCTCTGGGTGTGAAAGGTGATGAAATCCTTGATGAAGTGGAACACAAATCCTAAAAAGCGGGTGAGAACATGTCCGAGTAGAACCCAGCATTCCAGGTACTAAACCAGAGTACCCTTAGGCACATTGTTGAACAACTGAAAAGGGTCAACAAAGTGGATCAGGAGAGAGAGGTAGGCCAAGGGGCCAAGGTGTGATGAAGATTTCCAGGAGATGGGGTTGGACCTGAAGCCTATACAGTCGGGTGGTCCGACGTATCCCATAAGGATGGGAATCAAGCAACACGTAGTTCTCGAAGATACCCAGGGGCATGATTCCCTAACGAGGACATGTACGGTGTGGAAAGTTACCCGGTGTGAATGAGGACATAATCCCATACCACGCCGCACAGTCCCGTAAGAGAGAACCTAGGCCAGGGGCCCGATAGTTGGGCTTTAGTCAGAATGTCCTGGCCTACGCATAGTTTAAAGTCTTGCAATGAGGACGAGGTTAAGGGAATAGGATTCCCTAGACAGGGGAGGTGTACGGCACGGTGAGTAACCCGACGTGAATGAGGATGTAATCCCACACCACACCACAAACTCTGGGTATGAACTTTGGCTAAGGGGCCCAAAAAGGCCAAGGTGCCTGAGGCTGGGCCTCTGTCAGGAAGGCCTGACCAGGTTGCAGTTTATTGTCATGTAGTGAGGACGAGGGCCGGGTAAGGTGTCTCTTCCGGGGATGTGTATGGTACAGTGAGTAATCTGACATGAATGAGGACGTAATCCTACACCACATCACACAATCCCATCATAGAGAATCTAGGCCAGGGGCATGACATTTGGCCCTGCCTGGAAAGAGTTCTTCGCTTCGGGATGAGGCAGAACGAATCACTACACTCAATGTTTGGGACACCTTGGGGTGGACCTGACGGTCTAGGGTGGCTATTGAACATCTTCGAAACATAGCGTACCTATGGTGACCTGAGATGGGAGCAAAAAATGAGCATCGACTGCTGACCATATTCGAAACATGGGACTTGTATCGGCTTGTTTCTTGGCATCTTCAAGGGTGTTGGCCTAAAATGGTTAGAGGGCCCTTAGGCATGGTATCCATACCATTCAGGAGCCCTTTTAGATGGGTAAGGTGGTGGAATCCCATTCAAGTAGTGGGTGAAGCATAGCTTTACCCATCTATGAAAGAGGCGAACATATCTAGGGAGGAGGGCATATAGCCGAATCGATGCTAGCTTGATGTGATTGGGTGAAAAGTATGAAACCTGCTATATGCCTTGACCTGATGGGAAGATTCTGGCTTTTGGGCTGCGCCAACAGACGAAATGTTCGGGCATTCTTACGTATCCCATGAGGATGGGAATCAAGCCGTACGTAGTTCTCAAGAGGCCATGCAGTTTAACGTCGTGCGGTGAAGATAGGGGAGGATAGAAGAATGGGAGTGGGCACATGGTGTGACCATTATAATCCTCGTATGAGTGGGGCTAAGGAAGCCTACTCTACATCATTCGAGGACCCTATGAGGAAGCTATACCCAGGGGGAATACCCAAAAAGAAAATTTTGGGGATGGGCTCAAAATGAAGCGTCTGAGCGTTCCTACGTATCCCATGAGGATGGGAATCACACCATACGTAGTTCTAGTAGTATAGTTTAACGTCGTGTAGGGTGATGAGATGCATCTCATATGGGGATGTGTATGGTATGGTGAGTAATCCGACATGAATGAGGACATAATCACATACCACACCATAAAATCCCACAAGACAGCCTGGATCGGGGAAGGGCATGGGGCCTGAGACTGGGCCTCAGGAAGGAAGGCCTAACAAGCTTGCAGTTTTATGTCTTGCAGTGAGGACGAGGGAGATCTTAGTTTAAGGTCATACAGCTTGGACCATTTTGCAGTTTATTGTCAGGCGGGATGATAATGATCATTTTAACATCATGACGGACGATGATGTAGTTTAACGTTGTGAAGGATGATGTTTCAGTTTAAAGTCATGTAAGACCGTCTAGTTTAAGGTCATGTAAGACCATACATTTTAAGGTCATGCGGGACCGGGGTGTAGTTTAGGGTTATGTGGGACCATCCAGTTTAAGGTCATGTAGGACCATACAGTTTAAGGTCCTGCAAGACTAGGGTGTAGTTTAGGGTCATGCGGGACCATCCTGTTTAAGGTCATGTAGGACCATACAGTTTAAGGTCATGTGGGACCAGGGTGCAGTTTAGGTTCATGCAGGACCAAGGTGCAGTTTAGGGTCATGCAGGACCCTAGGGCTCAGACAAAGTATTGCTTGAGGAACTTGGCATTGGTGGGAGGATTCATGCGCTCACCATACAAGGTTACCAAGGAGTATGATCCATTGGGGTAGGCCTTACTAATGATGTAAGGTCCTTCCCATTTGGGCTCCAGCTTGGGTGGTTTCCTACCGGGGATTATTGGCGCTCGGAGGGCCAATACCAAGTCGCCTTGCAGAAAAGAGCGAAGCCGAACCTTCTTGTTGAAGGCTTTGGCTAGCTTGTTTTGATGCCTTTCTAGATTTGCAGGGCACGGAGCCTGTTCTCGTCCAGTGCTTCCAATTCAGCTAGACGGATTTCGGCCACCTTATCTGGAACCTGCTAGTCATAGACTACAGTGCATAACGATGGCATCTGTATCTCGATGGGCAGGATGGCCTCAACCCCATACACTAGGGAATATAGAGTCACCTGGGTGGAATTGTGAGTCGTCGTCTGATATGCCCAGAGGGAATTGGGGAGCTTGTCCGGCCAAATTTTCTTATTCTGACCAACCATTTTCTGCAAAATGTTTGAAAGGGTTTTGTTGAATGCCTCGATCTGTCCATTCACATGTGCGTGATAGCGAGAGGTATAGTTCCAATGGATATTGTACTTGGCGTAAAATTTCTTCAGCTCGGCTGCTCAGAAGTTGGTGTTGTTATTAGTGAGGATAGCGTGAGGGACTCCAAACCAGTGGATGATATTGGAGCTTATGAAGTCAACAATGGAATGGGCCTTGACCTCTTTGAGTGGAACTGCCTCTACCCACTTGGAGAAGAAATCTGTAGCGGTTAGGATGATCCTACACAGGCGAGCTGTCACCGGTGGATATGGTCCCATGACATCGAGTCCCCACACCGCAAATGGCCAAGAGTACTTGGTGGAGTGGAGAGTCTCTAGCAGCCAATGCAAGAAGTTAGCATGAACTTGGAACGCGTGGCATCTCTTAGTAGTCTCAATACAATCATGGATCATAGAGGGCTAGAAGTACCCCAGTCTTTGGATCTGATGGGACAGCTTTGGCCCAGCCTGGTGGGCACCGCATGAACCGGTATGAACCTCTTGCATGACCTGAGAAATCTTTAATTCCTGAATGCAACAGAGGAGAACACCATAAAATACCCATATATAGAGGATCCTCTCAAGACTGGGACAACTCTGGAGGGTAAACTGTAGTGTGTAGCGTCGGATTCACTCGCGCTCTCCCCAATCATCCGGGAGGAAATAATTTTGGAGATACTCGACAAAAGGTGTCCTCCAATCGGGAGTGGCCTCGACCACTGCATCTGAAGAACCTGGGGCTCCTGGCATGGAGGATCTAGCGGTAATATGGCTTACCCACAGGCCGTCGTCATCCTCTGGGGTGACGGGGGTGATGACTCTCTGGTGTGCCACATGTATAATCAGATCATCCTGCTCGGGTTCTGAAAGTGACGCGGTTAGGCCCGCCAAAGCGTCTGCTCAACCATTCTATGACCGAGGGAAATGGGTATCCTCCGGTCGAGAAGGTAACCAGACCATTAGACGGAGGTTTCACTCCAACAATGGCATGAGCTCTGGATTTCTGACAACATAGTCTCCACTGAACTGCTTGATGACTAGTTTAGAAACCCCTTTCATGTAAAAATGGGGAACATTGATCTCAAGGGCCAGCTCGAGGCCAGTGATGAGAGCCTGATACTCTGCCTCATTGTTGGTACAGCCTTCTAAAAACAATAATGAGTATGGCAGAATGGATTACACCAGGGAGATAAAGATGATACCCAGACCCACTCTATTGATCTTAGGATCATTCAGACTCCTACTGGTGGGGCTCTGGGAGGCACCGTCGAAGGGCATTTTCCAACATGAGACGAAATGATCGACTAAAAAGATTGCCTCATCAGGAATATCTAGTTCCAGTGATTGATCTATGGAGGTTGGATGGGAAGCTAGGAAGTCTTCCAAAACCTACCCCTTAATAGAATTTTGGGGCACGAACCTGATGTCGAACTACTGGAGGATCACCACCCACCGCACTAGTCCGCCAGTCAACATGGGGCGGTTCAGGATATACTTCAGTGTGTCTACCAGAGAGACTGACTGTACCTCATGGTGCTACAGGTAATGTCATAATTTCTATATAGCAAAGGCAAGCACAAGACAAATCTTTTCCATGGGGTAGTATCTAGTCTCCGTTTCAAGGAGCTTGCAGCTAAGGTAATAGAGGTTGTTCTATGTCCCCTCATTGTTCTTCTGGGCGTGTAGGGTGTCGAGAGACTCTTCCAGAGTGGTCACATAAAGGACCAGTAGCTTTCTGGCGACGAGTGGCATCAGGACCGGAGGCTGGAGCAGATACTACTTGATTTCCTCGAAAGTGGCCTGGCACTCTTCGTCCCATTCATAGGCAGAGACTTTCTTCATGAGTCAGGAATAGTTCTTACACTTGCCAGCTAGATTCTCAATGAATCTACGTATGTATGCTATGTGTCCTTGAAGACCTCGAAGATCTCGAATATTGCTCGGGGGAGGAATTTTTCTGATGGATTTTATCTTCTCTGGGTCGATATCGATGCCTCGGTATCTGACAAAAAGGCTGAGAAACTTCCCAGAGGTGTCCCCAAAATCACATTTAAGTGGGTTCATCTTCAAGTGGCGGGAGTGGAGGAAACTGAACACTTTCTCAAGGTCCTCGAGATGGTCCCATCGCTGACGAGATTTGACCACCAGATCATCTACATAGAATTCTACCAATTTCCTAAGAATTGGCTTGAATATGCAGTGCATGACCCGTTGATAGGTGGTACCTGCATTTTTCAGGCCGAAGGGCATAACCTGGTAACAGAAAGTACCTTGGGGGGCCCTGAAAGCGGCAGACTCCTCGTCTTCAGGGGCCATATGTATCTGGTTGTACCCAGAATACCCATCCATGAAGGAGAGGGCTTGGAACCCATCTGTGGCATCAATCAACAACTCTATCACTGGGAGGGGAAAATCATCATTTGGACAGTGGTGGTTGAGATCGCAGAAGTCGATACAGTCTCTGATCTGCCCATTCTTCTTCCTGACTAGCATAATGTTGGCTAGACACTTGGGGTACTAGATTTCCGTGATGAAGTTGGCTTTGATAAGGTTGTCAATGTTGACCTCAACCATGGCACCGTGAGAAGGGTGCATCTTTCTGGGAGGCTACTAGAACCCGCGATGGTTTTTCAGGAGAGCAAGCATATTGACGGCTACCTGGGGTTCTAGTCCTGGCATCTCACCGTAACTCCAGGAAAACAAATCATAGTGCTGTTTAAGGAAGTCAATGTACCATTGCTTCTCCTCGAGGGACATGGCATCACTAATCAATGTGGGTCTTGAATCTTCCTCACTATAAAGGTTCACCTGTACCAGTTCATCGACCGTGGTAGAGAGGCCTTCTTCAAAGGCAGGGCGAGTATCTTCCAAATTCTCTTCTCCACTTGTGGAGGGATCTTCCACGGGGGGAGTCACTTCTGAGCCATTAGACTCTGATGGGAGGCTGGTGCCATCTTGAGCGGTGGTGGTCAACACATCAGGAGATTCATGCACTGCTGAGACCATGGCGATGAAGGCAGTCGATCCAATCCCATCTGGTCTTCCACCCATGGGGTCGCGCTTGATAACAACAAAGTAGTAGCGGCACGTCGGCTTGATCCAATTAATTCCAGCCCGGTGAAACATACACATATGACGTACCGCCATTTCCAAGAGCCTGAAATCCCGATATCGTGTAGGGGTAGGAGGTTTCGGGATCACCCGAGCCTAGTTGTTGTAGGAGTACGAGGTGATTTTCTGTCGTCCCCTGGACCTGGGAATATGCTTTCCTCTTATACCCAAAACGAAAAATCATTGCCCCATGTCGGGGGGTTTTGGACTCCAGTCAATGGATTGGGAATACATAGGCGACATCTAGACCTACCCAGGGATCACTTGTGACCGGGGTGGGTTCCACCTCACTTGCCAGAATCTACTTGTCCTTGATCTTTTAATATTCGGCATCCAGATAACGAGCATCATAAGAGACAAAAGGAGACATATCTCCTTGGATCACACCCACTCAACCATTGAGGGAGTATTTGAGGCATTGTTGATATGACGAAGGGACCACTGCATGTAGGAGGATCCATGTCCTTCCCATCAATGCGTTGTATGTGGTGTCCTGAGAGACCACCATGAATTCGGTACTGGAAATTAGGCCACTGAACTGGGTTTTCAAACAGATCTTGTCGACCGGGGTCTGCTCGGTCATGTCGTATCCCAGGATTCTAAGGTCAAAGGGAGTTAAATCATCCTCAGACAACCCCAACTTCTAAAATGTCCGATTCGGGATTAGGTTAATCCCAGAACCCGTGTCAATAAGACACCAGCAGACTTCCACGACATTGAACTGGATAGTAATGTATAGTGGACGAATGTGCCCCTGTATAGGAGGGTCTTCATCTTCACCAAAGAATGAGGTAACTTTCTGGAATTCGGAGTCTTCAATTTCCTTGGTGTGAAAGTCTTCCGCAGCTGCTACCTCCGTATTAAACAGGAGAGGGCTCCTTAGGGCCTCGGTAAGCACCTCACACATTTCAGATGATAGGCGAAGCGCCTCAAGGATAGAAAGCCTCATTGGAATGATGACATGGTGCTTCAGAACATCATACTTCTGGGCCAGATGTGAGCCTCTGCTTATAGGTGGCCGCTCTGCAATTGGAGGCACGGAGGGCCCTGCTGGCGGGGCCGACGGCTGTCTAGTGCTAGGTATATTCCGTTTCTCACTTGTTGAGGCCTGAAGAGTGGCTTCCGTATGAGGATCAAACATCTGAGATTGGTCTGTAGTAGGGCGAGACTGGCCGCGGTGTGGCCGAAGCAGCTCTTCCTGATCTAGTAGCACAAACGAGGGTGGAGGCAGATCTAAGGGCACCAAATGAGGAGGTTGTGCGTTCTGAGCTCTGCGTTGGGCATGTTGTCTGGTTTCAGTCGGGTGCACGGCCTAGCAGGAGGTGCCAACTGATGCACCCCGATGACCCATGTATTCGTGGCTCCGCCGATGTTGATGTCGACTGGGGGCATTGGGGAGACTCGCCTGGAATTCACGCTCATCTGGAGTCATATAGGGATTAACCATCTCCATGGTATTAATCGAAGTGTACCCCTGACTATCGCTTGATGAGTCATCCACCACTGGGTGGATTCTGGGAGGGATACCCATCTCAGGGGGCATGAAGTTACCAAGAGTGCAGGATGACGATGATAGTGGTGGAGTGTGTTGCTTCTTCTTGCACCGCCGCTACTTGCCCTTCTAGGAAGAGGTCGGCTGAGATGATGATGCAGAGGTGTTGGTCGCATCTTCTGAAGGCTCCGGTTGGTTCAGGCATGATCGAATAATACCATGGGCATGAGAAAATGTATTATGAGCCATCCAGTCATCATAATTCTGGGATCCACATCTGGGAACCTGCTACCACTTGCCTTCATCATCGCTACCACTTCCTGACCTCACAAAGACACCTTCCACTTGTGTCGGGGCCGGGCCCAACCTAACTATGTTGCTATCAACCTAGTCCGGGATCTAGTCTTTAAACACATAAAACTACTTGAGGGTGTGCCACAGGATCTGATGATAGGGGCAGTAGTTGGGGCGATCGGTGAGATTCACCTCATTCGGCCTTCTGCACTCGGGTAAGTGCACAATCCCCTTCTCTAGGGGACTACGGAAGTAACCGGGGACCTGATTCTCATTGAACAAGTAAGTCTGGTGCTTTCTTCATTAATAGGGGGATCTGGGATCCTGGCCCTGATGAGGGGACGGAGGGGCCCGCCAAGGAGGTGGAGCCTAATTGCCCCGCCTTGGCGGTGGTGGCGCGTTGTATGGGGGAACCTACTGATCCTGAGGTGGCCGCTGTTGGGTAGGAGGTTGTGCCTGAGGTGGAGGGCCTCTGTGAGGTTGTGGAGATGGTACCTCTGGTAGCAATTCTAGCTGCCTGGGGGCCTCTATTTGGGCCACCTCGGCGGGCTCGGCTCTGGCAGCCCTCCTTGCTGGGATCATAGGGGGCAGCGAACGCGCCTGACTAGCCTGTTTCAGAGCTTCCTCAAGGCGCTGGGCCTTATCTGAGAAATTGTGGAACCCTCCAGGGTAGTTCTGAGTGATCAGGGAAGGAACCGGTTATTCTTTGAAATTATCTATTCACATCATTAGTAATTGATCCTGAGTTAGTGGCATACCGAGGGAATATGTCAGCCCCTTCCGCCAGGCGATGAAGCCCGCGACTCTCTCATCAGGCCTTTGTTTGCACTTGAATAGGTCTGTGATATTGTTATTTCATGTGGTGGAGCTTAACTGATATTGGAATTTTCATTGAAGATCCTCCCAACTGGTCACCGATCTGATAGGGAGCTGGCTATACCAGACGAATGCAGGGCCCTCCAATGTATGCACAAAACATCATAGCTTGGTGGCTTCATACTGTGCTAGGGTCCCTAACATGGGGCCACACCTAGAGGAAAAATGGTCCAGGTGCTGTGGCAGGTCCCCTGTCCCATTAAAGGGTGATAAAGTTGGATTTCCAAAACCCAGGGGTGCAAGCATATCATCCACCCATGTGGGGTATGGCTTACCATCAGGTGGGATTTCCACCTGCCCCATATCCAATGCCACGAGGCGGGCAATGAGTGACGCTATAGGATCATCTGGGTGGGGGTCCCTATCTTGGCGGGGATCCCTAACTATGAGTGCATTGTCGATCTCTACGACACGGTAGATGGCTTCAACGGCTCGTGGAGTGACTGGCAGAGCGGCTTGCGGGGTGGCTGGGGGAACCTGGGCTAGATTCCTCGGATTGTCGCGCCGTTCGGGAGGGTTTGGTGAGACGTATCACACCCTCTTTCCATGAGTTCCAACATCAACCCTGTCTGTAGGAGCAGTATGATCAGGGTTTCCCTGAGGCATCTCACTGGGAGAGAGTTGTTCCTGCCCCTGCTACCCCGACCTAGGATCACCATATTCGGGTCATAGCTCTATAGCGCGCTCGGCCATGAGTTCGCCGACCAGCCTCTTCTGCTCAGCAAGTTGCTGGCGCAATGCGGCCTTCTTGGGGTCTTCCTCCGTCTTCTGCATTGAGGTGGATGGGTCAGAGTGCTTGACAACTCTGACATGATCTTTACCCTTACCGGCATTCTGACCAAGTACCAGCAACTCTGTGGGCGTAGGGAGACCTAGGATGTTCCTCTGCTGGTGAGTAATCCTCCCTGATGGGTCCAATAGTGGTGGTACACCCTCAGGGGGTAAGTCTTCATAGAGAAACTCCATCTCGTCCTCTTTGTCCACTATGTCATCCATGTGGACCGCAACCCTTATTGGGAGCATGTCCTCAATGTCACATAACGAGTCGGGCTACCACCGGATAAGACTGAAGAAGAGGGCGGCATACTTCCCCAGCCGCAGACTGGAACATGGGGGGTAGCTACCCTGATGATTTTGTGGAGTACCTTGAATCTCTGAACACATTTTGGTTGGAGGGTGTTCTGGTGACCTGGTGACTCAGGGCACTGGGCTGCAGGGAGTGCGGCCAAATCGACCATACGGAATTTCTTGCCAATTTCCTCAAAGTTCACTTGGATCCCGGGGTACACCACCTGATGATAACGAATAATGAAGTGTGTCTCCCATAGGGTTTGACAGAAGCACTCAAATTCCTCTGGGATGAGGGATTCCAGTGCATGAAAGTTCGATGCTTCTGCCAGCCAGAACTTCTCCTTGATGTGATCCACCACGAGAATATTCCAGAAGCTTATGTGTTTGGATTCAGGGTCTGGCACTTTATTTCCCCACTCGTCAACTAGAGGTGGATGAGGAACCGGTAACGGTACTGAGGCGGATCACTGAGACAATAAATTGGGCGGCAGAGAATACGGCGAACGAGCTAAGTAGCCGCTGAATTCCAGGCCATCCTCCGAAGAGTGTGGTGACCAGACCACAACGTCGCGATATGACGGGCTGGCAGCCACAGCTTCTGGTGTAGGAATCGCGGTTATCATCGATGGGTCACGATGTTGCTCAACCACCATTGGTCCCCAAAATAGCTCTTCATGATCTCTGGTTGAGGTAGAGGGCGCTTCTAGTGACGACGGTGGTGACTGAATGGTCGGAACCTATGGGACTCCCAAAATTTATTCTTCCTGGTTGTACCTACGAAGAGAGGTGGGAATTCGGTGGACTTCACATTCTGGAAGGATGAGGCTATCATGCCTTGTTCCTACCCTAATCCTTGACACAGAGGACTAGGGGGAGGGTTCCACTATCGAGTCATATTCTGCTTTAGAATATGAGAAGCGGGCCAGTTTTATCCCTATTTGGGCCTTCCCAGGATTCTTCTTATGGTGGCGAAGACCCTCCCTCCTGCCCCTAGGTATGTCCCCAGGACAAGGCTGATTCCTGACATGTAGTCTAGGGGCTACGCTAGTGCCAGGGTTGAGAGGACTTCTACTTGAGACAGTAGGGGTGCGGGGAGCACCTGGACAAATGTCCAAAGGGACATGGGGGGGACCTCCATGAATAGAACCTGAGCGAGCGAAACCTCCGTTGGAAGCAGTGGGAGCATTGGGAGGACCTCCATGCTTAGTGTGGGTGGAGCGAGGGTGACCTTCACCCCTTTGGTTTCCAGGGAAAGGAGGACCTTCGCCAGCTGCAGAAAAAACATAGGGAGGATCCCCATGTTGGAGAAGAACTAGATGGGAAATACCTTCACATCGAAGGTCAAGGGCAGGAGGAATAATTCCATACCCGGTGTGGGGGGCACAGGAGATGATTCTGCACCGAGTGTCACTGCCATGGGGCAGGCTTTCATTCAGGTAGGGGGTACCATAGGCCATACCTCCATGATGAGATTTGGGGCAGGGAAGGCCCACACTTTTTGTAATAGTGGTACGGGGAGGGCCTCCGTACGGGGTGGCATCACTGCGGGTTGGCTCGCGGTGATCACCACTCATGCATGCAACTCGGGGAGTCGACCCGGCCTGCCCATGGGGCGGTTGGGGCATCGATCCTGGTTGGCCGTAGGAGCATCCATGCTCAGTGTGGCTAGGTACTTTATGATATGTGTCGGCGGTGGAACAGGCCACAGTAGCTATCGATGTTAACGCCCCTCGACAGACGTCCTCAGCTCGGGCCCAACGCTGGCATCGGGTCAGGCGAGCCGGTGTGGGTGGTTCAGGCGTCATAGCATACCTACTCCTCCGGAAAGGTCGGGAGGCAGCGTTGACACAGCCGGGTGGGGGCCCTTGCTTGGATACCTTGAATCAGGGCTCTGATATGGCTGAACCGGATGTCACCCACCTCATCAGCGTAAGGCAGGGAGTCGTCAAGGCGTTCTGGGGATAGGTTCCCGAAACGATTGAATATTGGGGTGGGGAGCAGGGGCTCCCTACGCGGCCCTCTAGGGTGGTGTTGACAGTGAGGTACAGGCGCCTCCAGGTCCAGACAGTCCATATCCCAGGTTGGTATTATGCCCTCCTCCTCATAACAGCGTACGAGGTCGTTAATCACCCTTCGTTGGATGACTTCTGATGGGGAGATGGGGCATGGGGACCCCATGTTCGTGGATGTAGACGTCATTGTGGCAGCAGTGGAGCCACGCAGAGTGGATGTACAGGTGTTTCCCCTACCCCTGCGTAGGTGAGTGGGCCGTGATCATGTCCCTTTAGCAACAACATGATTCCTACGAAGTAGGGTGATTAACTCATCGGCACTGTGAGGAAAGAAATCGACAACCAGGGCCCCAGTGTCATCCCATCTTCCATGGCCAGTAAGAGGGATCCATGTTGACAACGTTTCAGAATGGAAGGCCCAACGTTCTACTGCCCCAACTTCTGGTGAGTTTCACGCTAGGCCCACTATTTTCTTGGTGGAACCCGGCGCTAGATAGTTGGATATGGTGACACGTCAATCTACTGATGTCTCGAGCTGTACTAATCTCCATATTGAGGAGGAGAACTTCACGTCGGGTTCACCATTTCTGTTTTTAACACTTTTTTTGGGGCGGGCACGTCTGTCTACTTGGGCGCGACAGGCACGACTCTTTGTTGTCCCGCATTCCCGCTTTCCAAAGGCGGGCGGCATTCGCTCCTTATTCATGGACGTCTTCTCCTTGATCGAAACCGGGATGATGGGATGTCGATTCTTCCTTCAATGGATTCTTCTTCGGAACATGTCACCTAGTCTGGGTCTCCCTTGTAGATTTAATACGTTGTCCATGAAACTCTTCTCAGTGCCATGTTTCCATGGACACCGGCTAATTACACTGCTACTGTCAGGACATTCCAAGGGGTCCGATCAGGGCAGAAACCTTCAGTTGGGGGATTACTCACGTTGAGACATCACTTGCCTTTCTGGATGCTGTGGAATTGGAATGTCTTCCTTTGGTCCCTTATTATAGGGCTTCTCGAGGGTGCGGAAGCCTGAGGCATCCCACATCGAGTGCGGGTAATCCTATTCCATTGGCATGTATCTGAGGATTTCCTCAACTTCCTGTGTTTAACACAGGGTATGCCACAAGTTTAACGTCCAACGGAGACGAATCAGGCTGATTAGAACACTAGCTGGAGTGGATCAGATTAAGGAACCCTTTGAGGGATCACTGATATTGGGGCCAACACATGGGTGGCTTTCTGAATACTGTGGAGGGGGTAATGAGATGGCATTATCTCAACAGGATGTGGCGGCCCAGGAAAGAATCAGGATGGATGATGGAAAATTGAATGGAGTGGGGGGGAATGAGATGGGACCATCATGGAGATGATGGTAGAGGTGGGATTTAGCCTTGAAGAGACATCCTACATATCCCCGTGGCAGGGAATCAATGTCTGTGTAGTTCTATTGGTGAGAACAAGTGTGAAGGGGATTCAGAGAGACTAATGGGTGTTGGTCTTGAAACTTAGGGAGGCTTCCTACATACCATGCCTTGACATGGATCAAAGTCCTCGTAGTTTGAGATGGGATGCCGGTGAACCGACGTGAAGAAGGACCTTGGTCCAGATGAATGGTGGGGCTTGAACCTCATGAGTTTTCCTACGTACCATGCCATGACATGGATCAAAGTCCCCATAGTTCGGGTGGAAAAGGGGCTATTGAACCTACATGAAGGGTTGTCGGAACAACTGGGAGGTTGGATCACAACGGCTTACCGATGGATTGGGATGCAGTTTAATGTCATGCGGGATGAGGGCATGCTGGGGAACTGACGTGAATACAGACATTGGTCCATTTTATGGTGGGATTGAACCTCGTGGAGGCTTCCTATGTATGATTCCTTGACATTGATCAAATTCCTCATAGTTCAGAAAGGATGTCGGAGAATCGACGTGTAGGGGGGCCTTGGTCCATTGGTGGTGGGCTTGAACCTCGTGGAGGCTTCTACATACCATGCCTTGACATGGATCAAATTCCACGTAGTTCGGGTGTGTAGTTTAATGTCATGTAGGACGAGGGGTAGAACCTAACCTGAATAAACGGCCAGGCGTGGGCTTGAACCTCGTGAGGCTTCCTACATACCATGCCTTGACATGGATCAACAACTTCGTAGTTCAGAGATATCATCACCTGTGAGGGGTGATCCCATCCCTGTGGAGACCAGAGGGAATAAAGAATGTCTGAGTCGGGGGGACCCTACGTGCAAGGCACAGGGCCGGATCACAATTTAACATAATGTGTTGTGGATGAGGTGCTTGGAAGTTTAATGTCATGTAGCTCGGACGAGGTGGGTTTACTCCACACCCCTAGGACTTACATAACAGGTATCCTCTACTCCTTGTGGGAGGGAAGGTACTGGAAATGCCATGGAAAAGGGGGGTTGCAGAGCGAACCATTGAGGGGTCTACATTAGCGTGGCTATGGGAAGAAGCAACAACCATTAGCGTGCCTATGCGAAGAAGCATTAGGCGAAGAAACGCCACAGGAGGTATCGTCCAGGGGACTTTGAAATCACATTGTGAAAACCCGGAGGGTCGCATGGGAAAAGGAATTTCCAATCAGAGAGGTCCATATGCAGAGGCCTTGTGGAGCTTGGTTGCTCTGTGTGGTGAAGGGCACTTCCGAAGGGGTGTGATTCACGAAGAGGGGTTCCTTAGCCTTAGTATGGGTCGTATGTGCAAATGACAGGTGCTTCGCGAAGTGGAAGTGTGTTCGCGGAGCACTGCCTTCTGAAGCATAGGTGTCTCACGAAGAAAACTGTCGCGAAGCAGTGTGCTTCGTGAAGTACAGTGACCCTAACTTGGCATGTGGATCACGTGTACATGAGGGTTTTTTTTCAAAGCATAACCGGGTCCCCTTGGTGATCCCCTTTCTTCGTAAAATCCCTTCAACTTCACGAAAGGCATCCCTCTTAGAAGAGGGGATCAAAACACGCCAATGAGGAAGCTCTTTGCGAAGCAAAAATACCTCGTGGAGCTCATGGTTCGAAGAGAAAAGGGTGCTTCACGATTTAGGAGTTGGGAAGCCAAAAGGTCGGATTGTCCCTCCAGGGGTTCAGTGGGATCTTGGTATTTATAGTAAAGAGGCACTGTGAAGCAGAGCAGACATGGTGCAAAGTGGGATTTGGTTGCTTCACGGCGGGTCGCGAATGTCAACAGGGATCACGGAGGGGTACCGCCTCCTTTTCTTCGTGACGGGCTCACGAACATCAGGGGCGCTCGCTGGGATTTCAACCTGCTTTGCTTCGCGACAGGTTCGCAAATGTTAGGGGCAGTCGTGGGGCTTCCCGCCTCTGTTTCTTCATGGAGGGCTCATGAACTTTAGGGGAATTCATGGGGCTTCCCGCCTTTGTTACTTTGTATCAGGCTTGTGAACATCGAGGGAACTCGTGGGGATTCCCTCCTCTATTGCTTTGCGGCTACCGCGTTGCGTGTGGGGATCCGCATCATGGCTTCACGAGGAAGGGTGCAAGGCCTCTTTTCTTCGATCTTTTCGTCCAATATTTTGGCGCCAACAAGGTTGATGGGGGGTCATTCCAGGGAAGTCATGTAGAGTACCATAGGATTTTTTGAGATGTGTGGCATCATATTCCCTATGAATCATCATAAGTAGTCCAATTAGCCTTGAAGGCCCTAGATCTCCCAAAGGTTTCTCGAGGGAGGAATCTGGCTGATAGGTATGATATTCTTTGGGTCAATATAAATTCATCCATATCTATACGTTAAACAAAGAATATTCCCATAGCTAACCCCAAATTCACACTTAAAGGGGTTCATCTTCAAATTCTGGGAGTGGAGGAAGCTGAAAACTTTATCAAGATATCTGATATGGGCCTAAAGTTAGTGGAATTTAACCACCAAATCATCTATGTAGAATTACACTAAACTCTTGGGGATCCGTTTGATGTTTTGGTGCATGGACCACTGATATGTGGCTCCCGCATTATTCATTTTGAAGGGAATTACTTGATAACAAAATGTCCCTTTTTGTGCTCAGAAAGTAGTAGACTCCTCGTCTTTGTGGGTTATTTGGATATGATTATATCTAAAATATCTATTCATGAAAGAGAGATCCTAAAACCTATCTATGGAATCAATCAATAGCTTTGTTATCGAAAGGGGAAAATCATCCCTCATAAAATGGCAGTTGAGATCCTAGAAGTTGATATAATCTTTGATCTTCCCATTCTTCTTCATAAATGGAACGATTTTGGATATACACCACGTTTTTTTAATATCTTTTGTGAATTTAGATTTGATAATATTATAAAATTTGGCCTCAACCATGGAACCAAGATTGGGGTTCATTTTTCTAGGAGGTTCATGAAACTGTGACAACATGTTGGGATACCAAGGTTGTGGATAAAAAATGAGTGTATAGTCCTAGAATCTCATCATAGCTCTAGGAAAATACATCATTATACTATTTTAGGAAATAAACATACTACTAATTTTCCTCTATAATCATGGATGCACTGATCAGTGTTGTCCTTGGATCTTCCAAATTACCAAGGCTCACCAGAATCAGTTCATCTATAGTGGTGAAGAAACCCTCTTCAAATATGGGTGGAGGATCTATTAAATCCTATTCATCTTCTGGAATAGACGAATCGGTGGGAGGAAATTTCTTATTCGGGCCAACTAATTCTATAGTAAAACGAGTGTTAGCTCAGATAGATGTGTAATCCTCATGGGGAGAGTTCTTCTCTGCTAAAACCATAGTGATAGAGGCTTTCAAACTGATCCCTTTTGGCCTTCAACTGCTGGGTCTATGCTTGATGTCAAAGAAATGGTGATGGGTTGACCTCTGTCGATTCAACCTAGCTTAGCCAAATAGATGATTATGATGGTCAATTTTATCCATGGGGTGAACAACTTGGTATCTCATAGGGGTTGGGGTTTTTTCTATCTCCCAATTGATTCATGTCTAGGAGTACGAGGTAATATCCTGATGTTCCTTGTACATAGAGATGTGGTGCCCATTCCTTCTATAAATGACAAAAAAAATTCTCATGTCTGGAATCATAGACTCTAATTGGTGAATCGGGATAATGAAAGCATTATCCACATCATTCCATGGGAAGGCTGCGACGGTTGTGTTCTCAACCTCATTGGTCTAAACCTACTCTTCCATGCCCTTGTAATAGTTAGAATCTAGGTAGTGGGATTCATAGGAGTTAAAGAAAGATGCATCACCTGGAATCATGCCTACTCAATCATTGAAAAAGTACATGATGAATTAGTGATATAAGAAGGGAGCTACTACATACAGATAGATCCATGGCCTACCCATCAAATAATTTTAGGTGATATCCTATGACACAACCATGAACTCAATTCTTTCTACCAATACACCAAACTAGGTCTTTAACTGGATTGTTTTGCATGGTTATTTCTCAGTACTATCATAATACTGAATCTTCATGTAAGAGGAACACAAATTTTCTTCATTCAATCCCATATTTTGGAGCATCCGGGTCAGGATGAAATTGACCAAGAACCTGTGTCGACTAGAAACCAACATACATCCACACCATTGATCTAGAAAGTGATGTACAACGAGTGAATTTTTCTTTGAATGAAGGATCCCTCATCTTCTCTATAGAATGAGATGATGGATTCACATTCAAATTGCTCAACCTATTCTATATAGAAGGTATTTATGGTCACTACCTCTATTTCAAACTAGAGGTTTTTTTAAGGATTCTTTAAGGGCCTCTCACGTATATTCTAATAGGTATAGAGCATTGTTTTTTGAGATCCTTGTAGGTATGATAGCGATGTGCTTCAACACATCATATATATGCATCAAGTGCACATTTTTTCCAGAAGGTGGTCACTATTTGGTAGGAGGAATAATTGTTACTGCTGAATAAACCAATGGAATCTAGATTATGCTAGAAATTTCCTACTAATAATTAGATAACTCACCAAAAACCATAGTTGTATGACAATCAGCTGAATAAGGCCTAGTTTGTTTTTTGATGTGGCTGATCATGATGCAACTGTGAATGTTATTCCTAGTCAGTTTTCATGGTCAAATGTGGTAGTGTATCTGAAGGAGCGGGATTGGATGACTTTTCCTATTGAGCCTTATGAAAATCTTATTTCTTAGTCTCGGTAGCATGCATGGAATGGCATGGAGATATAAAGAGGGAACTACTGCATGCAGATAGATCCAAGGCCAAACCATCAAAGAATTTTAGGTGATATCCTATGACACAACCAGGAACTCAATTCTTTCTACCAATACACAAACTGGGTCCTTAACTAGATTATTTTTCACAGTCTTTTCCTGGTACTATCATAACACTGAATCTTCATGTAAGAGGGAAACAAATTTTCTTTAGTCAATCCCAACTTATGGAGCATCCGAGTCAGGATGAAATTGATCAAGAACTTATGTTGACTAGAAACCAACATACATCCACACCATTGATCTATAAAGTGATGTACAATGATTGAATCATTCCTTGCATGAGGGATCCCTCATATTCTATATATAATGAGATGATGGATTCGCATTCAACTTTCTCAACCACTTCTATATAGAAGTTATTTATAGTCTCTAACTCTATTTTGAACTAGAGGTTTAAATTAAGGAATATATAGGGGCGTCTCACATATATTATGATAGGTATAGATCATCCTTTTTTAGAGCCTTGCAGGTATGATAACGACACGCTTCAACACATCATACATCTGTGTCATGTGGAAATTTTTTCCCATAGGTGGTCACTATTTGGTGATAGGCATAATGGGTACTTCTTAATGAACTAATGAATTCTTGATGATGCTGGAAATTTCCTAATGATAATCAGATAACTCACCCAAAATCATAGTTGGATGACTATTAGTTGACTAAGGCTTAGTTTTTTTTTCGATGTGGCTGATCATGATGCAATTGTGAATGATATGCCTGGTCAGTTTTCATGGTCAACTATGGTAGCGTGTCTAAAGTAGCGGGGTGGGATGACTGTTCCTATTGAAACTTATAAAAAACCTTTTTTAGGTCTTGGTAGCATACATGGAATGGAACGGAGCGCCAGCCTAAGTATTTTGATTTGGAGGACCTTGAATTCCTCTTTGATGACGTTAACTAGAAACACTCAAGAAGCTTTCTTGATAGTCCTCATCATCAGGGGTCATGAAGAGAGATACCAACTCAATGGTGTTCATAGAGGCATACTCTTGATCATCATCATCAGAGTCTTCCAATGTTGGGAATACACTATTTGTGATTCCCATCTCTAGAGGCATGAAATTTTGGTGGGTATGATAAGGATTCGGCACCAGTAGGGGACTATACTTTCTATTAAACCATCTGTACCTACTCTTATGAGAAATAGAAGGTTGAGATGTGTGTGTAGAAGCATTAGCTAGAGGAGGTGTGGTGATTTCAGGAGATTCAAGCCTTACTATGTGGGAATGGATAACACCATGGGTGCAATCGACTACCCTATAGGACAAGAAATCATTATACATTTGAGTCACATAGTTGGAAACCTGCTTCCAATCACCATAACCTTCATTCTCATCATCAGGAATGGTGGAGGTGTGTTCCACCTATATTGGTACGTTCTCTAACATGACTAGACCATTTTTCACTGTTCCCTAGATCAAATACTTTAACACATAGCAATGCTTTTTGGTATATCCAAGGATCTCGTGGTAAGGGTAGTGGTCAGGGAAATCAGTGAGTTCAAATTCATGTGGATTATTACACTCTAGAAGCTTCAGAATCCCCTAATCTAGGAAACTATAGAAATAGTTGTGATAATGTCCATTAATGAATAAGGAGATATGTTTTCACTTTTCTAGGAAGATAAATATGGGATTTTGGCCCTAACGGGGTGTTGGATCTTGATGAGGGGATATAGCCACATTTTCTAATCTAGGAATTTCAACTAGATGGGGAGTTTCTTGCATGTTCTTGCCTTGGAAGGGATGGGCGTGATAAGGATTCTATACACATCTATGCTACTCTTATGGAGGTTCTAAAAACTCTAGTGGTTTTAGTCTATCTATTTGTACTATGGTGGAATTATCTTCCTTAGAGGCTCTTCTTACAGGATTTGGGAGAGGCATTAGACATGTCTTTTTGAACTACTAAAAAGTATCCTCCAGTTTCTGGGCTTTGTCAAAAAAAATACTATAACCTTCCTTGGAAATGATGAGTTGTGAGCTTAATAACTAGTTCAGTCTCGATGTTTCCCAATAACATTTTCAGCAATGGCTCTTGGGTCAGTGGCATATCAAGTAAATATAGTTGTCCCATCTAACTAAGGATAAAGTATTTAATGAACTCATATGATATCTTCTTGAACTTTAATAGGTCTTTAATGCTTTTCTTACTCGTGGTGGAGCTAAAAAAGTAGAGAAACTACTTGTGGAGGTCTTCCCAACTAGTGATGGACCCAATGATAAACAGGTTGTACCAGATGAACATTATCCCTTTCAATGTCTTAACGAAACATCAAATCTTGGTGGCCTCCTACTTCTCTGGGGTCCCCAACATGGAATCACACATTAAAATAGAGTGATAATTATGGCACAGTGTGTCTCTCATCCCATTGAAAGAGGGAAAAATAGGAATCCAAAAATATGGGGGTTCTCTCATATAATCCATCCATGATGGAAACATCTTTTCTTCAGGTAGGATTTCCACCTAGCGCATCTCCAAGGCCTCGAGAAGATAGGTGAGAGTGGCTATCTCATATTAGTAGGCGTTTCTATATCTATTATTGTCCATGACAACCAATGAATTAATAGAATCATAAACTCAGTAAGCGTGCTTGGTGGCTTCAGGTGCTACTTAACCAGGGTCCTGAGGGAGGTTATCATGCTTCTTGATTAGATTTGGTGACTCTTATCATGGACACTTTCCATACACTCCCACCTATCTTATATTGGGATGTATGGGATTAATAGGTTCAACATGGGGAAGTTATATGAGTGGGACTTATGGATGGCCCATACTTTCCTAGTGGAGGAGGAACATGATTCTGTCAAGGATCACTATATTCTAAGTGTTTCTCAGCAAGGATCTCAACGATGATCCTTTTTTGAGCTAAAACCTAGTGGAGTAAGGTGGAAATAGTGGGATCAAAATATATCTTATGTGTGATTTCAGATGGATCATAAGGCTAAGTATGTACCTTTACCTTGTATTTATTATGATTGGTAGGCATTAATGTGGAGGGTTCTCTAAGGCAGAGTGTATTCCTTTGAAAATGAGTGTGGACACCTATATGAGGATCCACTTGATACTGTTTTTTCCTAATGAGGTGGGATTTCTCTATAGGATATCTCATTATCACTCTCATCCTTAAAAATATCAAGGAAACCCATATTTATAGTGATGATACCCATAGGTAAATCCTAAATATCAACGGGTAGGTCCAGATGATGTGGGATAGGGCTAAAGTGGGGAGCATCATACTCTCCCCATCCCTATATCTGTATGTGTGGATATTCCTCTTTCAAGATTCTGTAGAGCACTATGAATCTCTTGAAGAATCATTATTAGAGGATCTGGTAGTAGCCATGTGATTCATGGTTTTGAGCCACTGGTAGTACTACCAACTCAACTATATGACACTTCTGATCATTTTCATCGAAATGATCTCAGCTCCCTAGGTAGACCAACTAATGGTCACAGATGTCATAACACTTCATCCAAATAGACCGGTGGAAGTAGGAAACCTGGAACTTGGTGAGGGACTCTGGAATAAGAAAGTTGGAAGTTTAATTTGGCTGTAACATAATGTAAATCTGATTGGAAACCAGATTCTCTCATAGGCTTTCTAGTTCAGAAGCATGGTCATCCTCTTGGTTGTCCCAAGCTCTGATTGGCACCTTCTGATAGATTTGTGGTGGCATTAATGTGGATTAGTGTGGTGGTTAGTTTTCTGTAGAGGATCCACTATATTTTTCTACCACTTACTACATGTTGGGTCATCTCTTGGGGGTGATAATAACTGCATCATCACGTCCCTGTAGTATTTTGTTTCTACCAATACCTCATATGAATGGGAAGTGTCACTCAATGGTTAATTGACTAGATACTCATCTTGTATCCCATTACAAATTAACTCTTCATGATCATGGGTGGAAGTAGCCATAAAAAATATGGCTCTACCCTTAACCCTTGGAAGGGAACCAAATCTTCCACCACTTGTCTCTAACAATAGAGGGATTTGGGAATTCTATGAATCTCACCTTCTAGGATGATGAACATCACCTTCCGGTCTCCTTCCCCAAACTCTTAGGATGAAAATTGGGGTGGAGGTTACATCATCAAATAAAATACCCTCTCAAGATCTGAGAGCTGAAAAATATTAAAATAAACTTGTCACTTTCTTAAATTTTTCCTTTGGAAGTGATGATTCCCCCTTCTGCTGTGAAATGGTTCATCAGGATAGGGAAGTTCATTGAAATGGGGAGTACCTCCATGATGATTGGTAGTAACATTTGTAGGACTTCCTCTTTGATTAGGTGTAATATGGGGAGGGACTTTGTATAATTTTTTTTCAGAGTTGTGAGGACCTCTGTTTTGACTGCTATGAGAGTGGGGAGGAACTCCACTCCAGTTTTTTATGAAGAAGAAAGTACATTTGTATTGGTTTTCAGGGAAATATATAACACATCCACGATGATTTGTAGTAACAACATGGCAAGGACATTTTTACTAGTGATTCAAAGTATTCATAAGACCTTCACCAGAATGGAATGAGCACATGGAGGACCATCATGTTGATTGTTGACGAAGCAAGGAGGACCTCAGCTAGAATTTATACTAGAGTGGGGAGGACCTTTCATTAGCCATGATCAACATAAGGAGGATATTCATAATGATTGGTTTCGACATAGGGAGGAACTTCATGTTGACCAGTTTTGACCTGAGGAGGGCCTCCCTGCTAGTTGGTTATAACAAAGGGAGGGAATCCATATATGTTGGTTATGACATGTGGAGGGGCTCCATATTTGTTGGTTGTAGAGGTACAAAGTGTACCTCTTTACTTGAGATCAGTGAACTAGGGAGGGACTCCATATTGATTTATGGGGAAATTGGGAGGACCTCCATGATGACTGTGAGAGTGGGGATGACCTCCACTTCGGTTGGTGACTATACGAGGAGGACCTATGTACTGAATCTCCTCATCACATTCTATCATGTAATGGTTATTGGTGATGCCAACGACTAACATATTCAACCCAACATTCCTTTAGGGTGGTAGAGGTCTCATAAACAACTATGTGAAGATGGGTCCCTACCCAGCAATATCATGGATTTGGCAGAATTCACCGATGGTGGAAGGATCCACTAGAGCCATGGAAGATGATTCCCCCTATCAGGCATTCTCTGGGGATTTCACTCAACATTCACACCAAGTGATGTAGATTGGGGTCGGAAGAGAGCTGTATAGTCCACATGTTCTTCATCGTAGAGGACTATTCATTATTGGTGATAATAAGACCAGGTGGGATCCCTCCTTGTTTCCTCCCAAGGGGTATTCTCTTTTAGGATGACCCAGGCATCCCCCAACTCCTCAACGTATCGGGGGAAATTGTAGGATCACTCTGGTGAGAGGATCTCAAAGTCTTTCATAGATGGAGTGGTTATAAGTGACTCCATATGCAGCCCTTGTGGGTGGTGATGTCAGTGAGGCACTAGATCCTCCATATCCTTGAAAGCCATTTCCTTTGTAGGAATGACCCCATCCTTCTTTTATCATTGTACTAGGGTGTCCATCACCCTTCTATGGATAGTTTTAGAGGCTGAGATAGTGTTTGGTCACCTAGTAGTTATAGTCATGGATGAAATCATAGCAGAGTTAGAGTCATGTGGGATTGCCCCATTGACTTTTCTATTGGCACTACATTTGTAGGCACTAGATGGTTGGTTTCCTATAGCTTCGGTCCTAAAAAATTAGGTGGATTCATCCATTAGTATGGATATGGGGAAATAAATTCCCAATTTCACAGCATCGCCCAATATTCCATGGTTAGAGAGAGATATCATCATTGATAGTTTCATAGACCAGAATTCCCAACATTTAACTATCCCAATTTCTAGTGGGTTCCATGTTAGGAAAACTATTTTCTTAGTGGGTTAGTTGCTAGATATGTAGATATGGTGAAATGCTAATATATTTTTGTCTCAAACACTACTTTTCCTCGTGTTATGGAGAATACTTTCACTTCAAGTTCACTATTTTTTTAGTGTACCAAAGTCAGTATCTTTTAAGTATGATCCTTGATCGAATGTCCTAAAAGGTCATTCCCCATGGTTGAATGAGAAATTATTCACATCGGATTTACCATTTCTATTTACAATGCTTTTGTCAGGTTTTAACCTTGTGTGTGTGGATGTACACTAGTGTCGCATTTTGTTTCCCCACATTCAAACTTCCCAAAGGCAGGTGGATTTTATCACTTTCAATGATGATGTATGCTACTTTATCAAAATGGTATGATGGTATGTCGGTTTCTCCTTCAATGTATTCCTCCTTGGAACTTTTCTCCTAGTATAGGTCTCCCTTATTGAGTTAATTCATGTTTATGGAACTCATTCCTGGTGCTATCTCTTTTTGGATGTCGGTTAATTATGCAGATTCCGTTTTACATTCCAATGGGTCTTGATAGGGCCACATCCTTTGGTCAAGAGAGTAGTCATATGGAAGTTTTGGTAACACCACAAGAATTTAGAAATACATTTAATTTAGAATGAATGAAACATTGAGTCTCTACAAAACACCACTTTTCTATAACCTAGCCATTAATCTTAAATTTTTCAGGCTCTGTGATTTGAATTTTGAAAATATTATATACACAGTTGTGTTCAGGATGATATTTAGAGTTTGATAGAATTAACATAATTTTTTGTGAATAGTAACATACCCTTATGAATACTAATATGACTCTTATGAATGGTATCTATACCCATGAATGTATAAATAAATTTAGGCACCTTTAAAATAAAGATGAATAATTTAAGTGTTTATATTTTTCAATTAAATAATGATTTTAATTTAATATTAAAATAATCATATTTATAAAATTATTTATGAAAAATGGACATCATTTTTGGATTCTTCATTTCATAAAATAGTTAGGGTTAATTTTGGTGATTTTTCTTAAATACGTGAATTTTTTTTATGAATAGTAAAATGTGATAATTTTCGATAAATGCTAAATAAAGAATTTATTATGTAATTTATGATGATATGTTGATGTAATCCCAATTAGTTTGAAGTCACATGATAAAATTACTATTCTTATTCGTGGAAGACTCACTATACCTTGTCTCGTGAAGAAATAATAAATTAATGATTATAATATTAAGAAACCTCCTCTCTCGTCCACTATATAAACCACCCCTCACACCCTTTTACTCCCACACAACTCAAGCTTCAAGACTTGCCTAAATTCTATAAAATAATCTTCACAAGCCCTCTCTCCACGTCCAGGACCTACTGGTCTCACCAAAAGGCCCAAAACAAAGTCCTTAAGGAGATTCTCAAGGAGGAGTACTGAAGAGGTGAACCTTTCTTCTCTTTTCTTTCAATTTCTTTTACAAAGTTCCATTATTTTGTTCTCCATTCTCACCTATCCTCATCCAAATGCCATGATAATTACAATTCCTTACATGTACTATATTTTCATTGTTCTAATGGAATATTACATCATAATATCTTTTCTTCCTTTCCTTTTATACAATAAATGAAAACACCATCCGAGATGTGTTAATTTATCACACTCAAGGAAGACGGGTTTTCAATTTTCATTAATATCTTCAATACTATTCATAAAACCTTTTAAATGTTTGAAAAAGGTCATAATATATGTATTTTATCTTGATTAATGTTCTGGAATCCTTACACTTTCATAATATGGAACAATAATAAAAAACAAGTTTATTGTGCCCAAAACTACCAAGCCAAATCAAAGAGTTTATTTTTAAGTCATCAAATGTGTCATCCTCATGGTATATAACTAGAATCATTATAAAATCATTTATATCTATTTAATTTCACTAATAATTTATATTAACAATTATTTATGTTTAATCATATTTCAATCAAACATCCATTCATGAATACACGTAAACAGATCATGAAAACCAAAGAAAAAATGCTACCAAAACAATAAAATTGAATCTCTTAAACCATCAAAAAGGCCATTAATGAACCTAATAAGGTCATAAAATATCAATTACATGTTGATGAGGTTTTTTAATTATTAATTAATGAATATAAATTTGATTATTCAGGTCATTAAGAACAATCAAGAACATCTTCAAGCATAAGGTAAGGGATTTCTTAACTCAATATTCATTCTTTGAGTTAAACATCTATTTCATTGGTTACATTGTTCCAAGAATATGTATGAATGACCTATTATTGTTTTATACTCTATATCCACTTATATTTTTTGGTTTTTTATTTGTCACACATAAATATTTCATTGATTTATCATCACTCTAATGACACAATCTTTGTATGGGATCCTCTCTCTCACTTGTGTTCAAGAATCTCCACTATGTTGTGCTCTTTTCTTTTTAATGAATAATGATGGTGTATGTTTTCTCACCTCCCCCATACTTCCTTTATTAAATATAAATAATTTTATATCCCTTTACCTCTCATTAATCCCTTGCATGAACACTCATTACCATACCGAAATGTTTGTAAGGTGTTTTCTCATCTCACTTTCAATTCAGTGGGATTTCTATTATTTGCCTCTTATTTCATATATGTGGTATATTTGTACAATAATTTGATATATATCATCATGATTATTTTTATATTCATGGTATTCTATGATTAATTTTGTGGTTATTAACTTTTGGTCATATGACTCAATTGATTACAATGTGGTAACAAGCTTTGTCTCAATTTTCACTTCATTGTGACTTTCTTAGTATCGTGCACCTGCTCTTTCTTATGTAGTGTACCTAATTCCCATTTTAGATAACTTTTCAATTGAAATTATATTAAATTTAAATATAACTATTCTCATATCTTGTATATGTTTATTTTCTAAGTCATATACCATTTTACTTACCGTATTTATTTTGAATGTTGTTTTGACTGTGGAAATATTGATGAATCTATATCCTCTATTCTAAACGGATAATGTAAAGTCATGTTGCTCTTATTTTGAATCTATGTATAATTAATGATTTGGATGCAGATGTGGGTGGGTCCCACTATAGCCCCCTAATGCATTTTTAGGTCTCATGAGACAAATCAGTTGGCGACAAACCCTTCGAGTTTGTTTCCAAAAATCAAACGGGTTTCTACCAATATAACTAACCTATTTTTACGGTATTATGGTTTCATGTGATAGATACATGACATCTAATTAACAAGCATTATCTTTATTCATTATCATTTCACACTGTACGTGAGGTTTGCACTATGAGAAAATCTATAGATGCAGTTTCATTCTCAGTTTATTAATGGCATGAGTTTTCCATTTATTCACCATGCCATATTGATTATGTCAAATTTTTTACAATTCAGTTATTATTGATTCATGATTCCACCATTTCTAACCCTTACTGATCATTTGATCTCACCCATATTATTGTTTACCTTCAATAGGTGATGAAGAGGATATCATTTATTAAGTCCAAGTGGTTTCAGTTTTTAGTTTTTGTTATGTGTTGTATTTTGTAACCTTTCCAATGTAATTGGGTTACATTTATGTATCTAGTTTCTTCAGGACTAATAAACTCATAATTCCATTGGGATTTTCATTCCTTATAACCATGCTAATGTACATATTAATTCACCACCTCCAGTCTAGAGGTGTCTAGGCATTACAGTTGGTATCAGAGGAAGTTTAGTAGCAAACTTGGAAAGTAGATTAGAAAACATAGATTAGGAAAATAATACCTAAGGTAGTATTTGAGGATGGATGTACAAGAACGTCCTGGTATTTTGTTAAGGAATAGATTATGTGAATATTTCTAAAAAATAAATCCATGTATGGATATGAGAAGGTATAGGTTGCTCTGGCACATATGTACCTAGGAGTGAAAGCTCCGACGAGGAGTTTCAGACTTGACCCGGGATATCCTGGTACATGACAATGGTCCTAGCAACACTCATGGTTATGAAACTGCTAGGAAATATGCTTAGTATAATTCATATTTTCTTTACAAGACATTATGAAGGATTGAAATGTAAATTATTCCTCAAAGAAACCATTTTTCTAATTATGGGATTATCCATGCATAGGATCTCAATTTGTGCTAAGTATTTTGTTAAATTAATATTATACATTTTGATTCATACCCTAATCTAGTGTGTTCCATTGTTTAGAAATAGATTCTAATGGAAGAAGGGGAATCAATACTCGTATAAAACATTAAGTATTATGAGTTTTCATTAAACATATGGTTAGCCTCTATGTCTATTATTTAAGTTAAATCCTTGTTTCATCACTTTTCAGATCAAGGAATGTCATTCACAAATCGGAGGAGGATCTCAAATGACCTATAAATCCCTTCCTGATGACTTACTTGCAATAATTATAGTGAATTCATATCCTATGAATTCGAAAACATTTTCTAAAATACAACTCACTTACAAGCAATTGTTTTAAATATCAAACACCTCCACTATACCTCGATACCATCATGGATAATGGGTTGTATTTTATCAAATCATATTTTCTAAATATTCTCATATTTTCAAGAAAGTTAAGTATTATCAAGGAATTTTTAAATATTTTACCTTATCACAAGATATTGAAGCATATTATGATTTTTGAAAAGGTGCTGGAGAAGGAGGCCCTTGTGCAACTTATTTATATTTTCTTTTGAAATATAATCATTCATCACATACTTATGTAATTTTAAAAGGACCATTGATTGAAAGTTTCAACTCAAATTTTGTCTGACTATTTTATAAAAATCGCGTTTTATTAGATATTTTGAAGTTATATGTCATTAAAAATTATTTCCAAAACTATTTTTCTGTAAACACCCATATGACCCAAGTTGTACAAGGTGTATCTAGATGAAGAAATCAAATGATTTTTAAGGTTCTCTAAATCATTTTTTTTCAATTAATGGACCTTCTATTTATGTGAGAAAGATGATGATGAAACCAAATGGAAACCATGATCATGGTACCCTCACTTTTTTTAATATGTAAATACAATTGCAAGGACGCAATTTCTTGAAGGTGCGGATAATGTAACACCCCAAGAATTTAAAAATAATTTTAATATAGAATTCATGAAACATTGAGTCTTTACAAAACGACACTTTTTTATAACCTATCCATTAATATTAAATTTTCCAGCTTAGTGATTTGAATTTTAAAAATTTGATTACACAGTTTTGTTCAGGATGATATTTAGAGTCTGATAGAATTAAATTAATTTTGGTGAATAATATCCTACCTATATGAATAGTAACCAACTATTATTAATAGTAACATAACCTTATGAATATTAATATGACTCTTATTAATGGTATCCATACCCATGAATGTATAAATAAATTTAGTCACCTTTAAAATAACGATGAATAATTTAACTATTTATATTTTTTGATTAAATAATGATTTTAATTAAATATTATAATAATCATATATAGAAAATTATTTTTGAAAAATGGACATCATTTTTGGATTCTACACATCTAAAAATGATTAGGGTTAATTTTTGGGATTTTTATGACATAATTTAATTTTTGATAAATAGAAAAATGTGATAATTTACGATAAATGCTAAATAAGGGATTTATTGAGTCATTGATGATGATCTACTAATGTAATCACAATTAGATAAAATTAACATGATAAAACTACCATTCTTAGTCATGTAAGACTCAATATTCCTTATCTTGTGCAGCAATAATAAATTAATGATTATAATATTAAGAAATCCCCTCTCCCCTCTACTATATAAACCACCCCTCACCCCCTCTTCCTCACACACCACTCAAGCTTCAATCGTTGCCTAAATTTGGAAACATACTCTTCTCAAGCCCTCTCCCCACGTCTAAGACCTTCTGGTATCACCAAAAGGATAAAAACAAATGATTTAAGAAGATTCTAAAGGAGGAGTGCTCAATAGGTGAACCTTTCTTCTCTTTTCTTTTACAAAGTCCCATTATTTTGTTCTCCATTCTCACCTCACCTCATCCAAATGTGATGATGATTCTAGTACATTGCATGTACTGGTTTTTAATTTTTCTAATGTAATATTTCATCATAATCTCTTTTCTTCCTTTCCTTTAGTACAATAAATGCAAACACTATCCGAGATGTGTTAATTTGTCGCACTCAAGGAAGATGGGTTTTCAATTTGATTTACTATTTTCGATACTGGTCATGGAAACATTTAAATGGTTGAAACAGGTCATAATTTATGTATTTTATCTTTATTAATTTTATGGAATCGTTACACATTCATAATATGGAATAATAATTCAAAACAAGTTTATTGTGCACAAAACCGCCAAGACAAATCCAAGCATTTATTTTTAAGTCATTGAATGAGTCATCATCATTGTATATAACCAGAATCATTATAATATCATTTATATCTCTTTAATTTCACTAATAATTTAAATTAACAATTCTTGATGTTTAACCATATTTCAAAAAAATATCCATTCATGAATACACGTAAACGAACCATGAAAACTAAAGAAGAAAATGCTACCAAAACACTAAAATTGAATATCTTAAACTATCAAAAAGGCCATTAATGAGCCTAATAAGGTCATAAAATATCAATCACGTGTTTATGAGTTTCTGGAATTATTAATTAATGAACCTAAATTTCATTATTCAGGTCGTTAAGAACAATCAAGAACACCTTCAAGCATAAGGTAAGGGATTGCTTAACTCAATTTTCGTTCTTTGAGTTAAACATCTATTTCATTGGTTACATTATTCCAAGAATATTTTTTCATGACCTATGATTATTTTATAATGTATATCCACTTATATTTAGTATATTTTTATTTTTCACACATAAATATTTCATTGATTTATCATCACTCTAATGACATAATCTTTGTAAGGGATCCACTCTCTCACTTTTGTTCAAGAATATCCCCTATGTTGTTCGCTTTTATTTTTAATGAATAATGACAGGGTATGTTTTCACACCTCCCCCATACATTCCTTATGATATATAAATAATGGTATATCTCTTTACCTATCATTAATCCCTCCAAGAATACTCGTTACCATGCCGAAATGTTTGTAAGGGGTTTTCTCATCTCACTTGCAATTCTGTGGGATTTCCATTGTTTGCATCTTATTTATTATATGTGGTATAGTTTTACTACCATTTGATATATATTATCATTATTTTCTTTATATTCATGGTATTATGTGATTCATTTGGTGGTTATTAATTTTTGGTCGTACGACTCAATTGATTACAATGTGGTACCGAGCTTTGTCTCAATTTTCACTTCATTGTGACTTGCTTAGTATTGTGCACCTAATCTTTATTATGTGGTGTACCTAATTACCATTTGATATCACTTTTTAATTGAAATTATATTCCATTTAAATATCCATATTCTAATATCATGGAAATTATTATTGTCTAATCCGTATAAAATTTTACTTACGGTATTTATTTTGAATGTTGTTTTGACTGTGGAAATATAGATGAATCTATATCCTCTATTCTATACGGATAATGTAATGTAATTTAGCTCTTGTGTTGAATCTATTTATAAATAATTATTTGTATGCAGAGGTTGGTGGGGCCCACTACAGCCCCTCGATGCATCAGTAGGTCTCTTGAGACAAATCAGTTGGCAAAAAACCCTTCGAGTTTGTTTCCAAAAATTAGATAGTTTTCTACCCATAGAAATAAACTGTTTTTATGGTATTATGGTTTCATGTGCCAAATAAATGATTTCAAATTAATAATCATTATCTTTATTCATTATCAGTTATTTCTATCCATGAGTTTTTCACTATGACAAAATATATGGATTCAGTTTCATTCTCTGTTTATTAATGGCATGAGTTTTTCATTTATTCACCATTCTATATTGATTATGTCAAATTGTTTACAATTAAATTATTATTGGTTCATGATTCCACCATTTTTAACCCTTATTGAGCATTTGAGCTCACCCATTTCATTTTTTACCTTCAAAAGGTGATGAAGATGAGAAAATTTATTGAGTTCATGTTGTTGCAGTTTTTGGTTTTTGTTATGTGTTGTATTTTGTAACCTTTCCAATGTAATTTGATTTACATTTATGTAAATAGTTTCTTCCATACTACTAAACTGATCTTTCCTTCAAGATTTTAATTCCTCCTAACCATGCCAATGTACATAGTAATGCACCGAATCCGGTCTAGAGGGGTTGTGGCATTACATTTCTGGCATATATAGACACTAGGAACATTGGTCTCCTGTATTCTTACTCATATAAAGTTATCTCATAGAGGCATCTTAGGCATAAAACCCAAGGCATCCCATGTCTATCACGAGGTATCAAATGTATAAGGACAATATATTCCAAGTATTTCACCTCAGGAATCCCATGTTTAGAGTGATTTAGCTGATATTAAAGAAATATATCTTCCAAGGGTTTCACCTCAAGCATATCATGTTTAGCATGAGGTAGATTCATGATATGGGTAGTGAGTTTAACATCTTTAGGAGATATAGAATGTTGATTAAAATTCCCCATAGAGGTAGATTAAGGAGGTATGTTCTTATAAGGGAGCACCTGGAAGGTTTACTAATGGATGAATCAGAACACCCCATGGTGGATGATTCAGGATGTGTGCCCTATAAAGGGAAGATGTCACATTGTGAAATTTAACCAGAACAACCTTGTAGGTGGATCAGGGTGGTGCACCCCTTAGAGGGGGTTCATGTGTTAACTATTGGTCAAGATTGAACCATAGAGAGGTGTTCTATATACCCTATTTAGATGCTAGGAATCAAAACCCATGTAAATCGATGTTCTAGTTTATGGTCATGTGATATGGCTGGTTCATGTAGTTTAACATCACGTGGTAAGGATTCTCACACCATGAAAGGAGTGTTAATGAATGATGGTGTGGGGATAATGCATATAAGATTTTATTTGAGAAGAGTATTTTTCTTGGTTGGAATGTGTAGGGACTATGCATTGATCGTCCTTGGTGCTTCTTGGAGTAGTGATGAAGTGGATGGTTCTTATTCATGAAATCATCCAAGGAGAAACCAAAGGATATGTGGTCTCCATGTAAGGGAATGATCTTATCGGGATGTGGTGGCTTGAGGAAAATCAGCATGGATATGGATGGATTTCTAGGTTTATACCTTAGGAAGTCTTCTTATATATCCTAGTTAATTGGGAATCAAAGACAATGTAGTTTACAATGGTTTAGGTTTACACCTGATGAGGAGGTCCATTTTAGGGGACATTATGGGGCATACACCTAAAGAGGATACCCAAGGAGCATGTAAGATTGGAGATCATTCATAGAAGTCACCCCTTAGAAGGTGGATACTAGGGCTTACTCCAAGGGGGGTTCCTATTAGAAGGTGAATATTAGATACCATGGTCCCTACTGACCTCTAAACCCATGTGATTCATGGTCAAAGTAAGAAACAAGAGGAATCGGTGAACCAAGCACTTGTGTCATGAAAGATGCATCAACACGAGATGGTGTGGGTCTTATGCATAGAAGCTGCTCAGGGAGGATGTCATTACATGTGAGGAGATCCCATTCCATTTGAGTATGATCTCATTCCCTTGTATTCATAAATATATCATCCTACATTTTTTCCACATTGTAAATTGTTCTTACACATGGAAGATTCCTAGTATGTGAGAATCATCCCATGGTGGGGATGAAGGTGGTATCCCATGATGATTATACATGGGGTGTCATGTGAAAATCGTGTGAGTTAAGACTATAGTTTTGCATCATGTTTTGAGGCTGTTGATTCTCGGAAGTTGTACATCACCAATTGAATATGTGGGGGAATCACTCTTACCCCTTGGTATTTCATAACCATATCTCATGCACCATTGGGTGGGGCATGGCTTCGGCAAAGCCAAAGTTTAACAGTGTGGAGGAGTGGTTAATCATGAGGTCCATGTTAGCATGCATATAATTAGAATTAAAAGGAATTATCATACCTTTATAGGGAATAAAAGGGTATATCAATTCTTGCACTAGAGGCATAGGGGACACCTCATGAGGGGCCAAGAAATCATTGTGAACAATTTTGGAGGGTTATGCACTAGAGGTTTGCACAAGGAAAGGTGGTTTCATTCAAAGGGTTCTCAAACATGGTACTCTAACATAGGGATTTCCCATGGAGATTCAAATAAGTGGCGCACGCAATATTGGATGTTTTCACACAAGGTTAAGGATGTGTGGAAGTGGATTTATTTCATTCATATGAATAGGGTTGAAAGAAGTTGGGAGGGGATTACAAAACTATAGGCCTACTCAAGGGAGGACCTGCAGGGAACCTATAATGTGATATTTATACCTAGATTGATCCATACTTTTGTGATGTCTTGGAATATTCTTCTTACGCACAGTAGATATACGGTTTGAATTATGAAGGATCAACCTAAAGAAGGGGGTGAACTTCTATTTATAGACAAATTATTTAACAAAGGGTGTTTAAGAATTCTATCATGGAAGTAGTCTTCCATCAAACATCATCCTTATAGATGGTGAATGATCATGCAAGGGGCTGGTTAACTTTGTATCTAGAGCAGAAGAGGGTTTTGTGGAGATAAATTTTCTTGCAGACAACATAGGAATCATACTCACACTAGCCTTGTCCATTTGAGTGGCCTAGATTTAAGGGATATGAATTGACATTTTATTTGGAGAACAAGAGTCTTGCATACGGATTTCAATCATGAATGGAAAAATTGAAACTTGTGTGCACATTACTTGGAATTATCAGAATACTTCACTGAGTCAGATGCTGGTTTCCATTTTTCTAAAGATTGTGGTTTGGAGCTTGAAGTGGATTTCAGCACAAACAATCAACTATAATAGGAAGAATATAGAACATTAATTTTTATTTCATGAAAATAAGCATTTATCCTAAACAGGGGTTTGCTGCACCCAATCATGGATTATAACTAAGTTCTAAATCATTCCTAATATTATTTCTATTTTCTCAAAATATTAAAGAAATAATGGAACCCCTTTGATACCACTTTATAAAGAATCAGACTTGGATTCCACTAAAAGGTTCCCCATGTCACGTTATCTACATGGCCTCAAGTATGCCTCCTTATATGCCAAAGGATTCCAAATAGAAATAAGGGCCTAGGGTGTGTTTTTTGGATATTATGCCCTCATTACCAGAGTGGAGTACAACTAAAAAGTAATAATAACAAGAAAATAGAAAAAGTAGTAATTAACAAATGGAATAGTGGAAACAGACACTATGCCACTTGAATAGTAACCTGCTGTAGTGGAATAAGACATGAATAATAAATAATATAATATACTATTAATAATACTCAATGTTGTAAACTGAATCATATAAAAAATATAAAGATGATGTATTCCATGCATCTACAAAAATGGGAAATAGTTATTCATGTAATCCAGTAATACATGAAATAAAAAAGAATAAAAAAGGAAACAAAAACTATCTAGCATCCTGAGCATTGTCCCTTCATCTCCGACCGAGCTCTATCTTAATGCAAGAAATCAAGATCAGGTGTCCAAAACAAAATGTTTTCCCTTATCAACACCATCATACATGTAATCATCTCAGGTACCAATAGAGGTCTGGATAGGGTGAGAGATAAATCTAAATAGACCACCACCAATGGAATCTATACCATCCAGTTTATGAAATATAAACTGACAATGTGAATGAATATATTAAATTAAAGTGATGCTATAATGAAAATTTATGCCTTCATCCTCAGCTGGTAATGTCTCTAGACATGAGTTCATTTAATTAATTCATTTATGTTTAGTTTTTATAGATAATTCGCATGAGGTGTAACAACACTAACATGAATCATGATAATAATAATAATAATAATAATAAAGGATACAAGGTGTAACAAGGAATCCCATAATGTCAATAATAGTAAAAGAGTGTCCAAGGTGATGACCAAGGCATCATATTATGATGATAATAGTGAAGAGGATCTAAGGTAATAACCAAGAAATCCCTAACCTCAGTGGTCGATCAAACTCAACAATAACCTAAAACCTTGCTATATGGAGTCTGAGAGTAATCCAAGGGGCATCATCCAATGCATTCCACTGTAAATAGTTTTAAACAATTCCAAGGACCTCTTCCAAGTTAAAGTAAGATAGTCAGTATTGGGCCAAATGGAGTGTATCCATGGTGCCACATGTTTGAACACATCACACTGGATTGAAGGAGTTTATCTAAGGCATCCTAATATCTGGAAGATAGTGATATGATCCTGCAATGTCTTGTTGGGAATCCATAATTAGATAGGGACCATGTTTTATGGTGGGTATCTACCTTAGAAACCAGATCCTTGAATTAGAATAGTGTCCTCTGAGTTCTCAAGTAATTCCCTTGGGAATCCATGGTTTTCTCAATTCTCAACACTCCTATAAAATATTAAAAGGTCCATATGCATTTGGTACCTTATAATTATATCATTATTTAATTAATTCATTTAATAATCTCACCTTTTAACAATTCAATTGGTTCATTCCATTACCTTTTAGTCATGTGATAGTATAAAACAGATACATGAAACCATTTAATACTTTAATTACTTATTTAACAATTAGGTTCACTTCACTACCTTCCATTAATCATGGAAATGTGTTCTATGGAAATGAAATCGATTCATTCAATTACATTCATTTAGGAAAAGTGATATATTTATATATATATATATATATATTATACATTCCATTTACAATTAAG
This sequence comes from Viscum album, assembly GCA_963277665.1. Lineage (NCBI taxonomy): Eukaryota > Viridiplantae > Streptophyta > Magnoliopsida > Santalales > Viscaceae > Viscum > Viscum album. The sequence continues at coordinate 59,285,458 of OY728165.1, read as the reverse complement.
ATTCAGTTATATTATTGAATCAATTACCATAGAAGGTTTAAGCGGTAACTACAAATTATATCTTTTATCTTTTAATAAATCGTTTAATAAAAGATGTATTACCATTAGTCGGGTCAAGATACACATTTAAACAATTTCTTACACAAAAACACATGGGTTAACAAGGAATAAATAAGGAATCACCCTACTTGGGGTGGAATTAATTGAGGTATTAACCTCCAATGATGTAATTAACATCTATAAAAAGGGATCTAGAATACAAACATTATGATTATAATCAAGATATATCAATTTAATAAGCATCTCCCAATGCATTCATTGTGAGCATAATGAATACGGTTTATAGAACGGTGAGACTTTAGGGATGAGTAATAAAACACCTACCTCAAGCCTGTATCACTCTCCTCATCCTGTATCATCCTTTAGTTCATCATTGATTAGAATAAATATTAAGAACACATCAACACCCTAAAAATAGAATATGTTCATGTACAAAAATATGGAAAATTATTGAAAGAAGAATGAAGAATGTAGATAAAGGAATAAATCATTTATCATCATGCTTGAAATGTGATAGATTGAAGAAGAATCAAATTTTAGATCATAATGTTATCCATGAACCTGAGTTTAGGATCAAAATTGGGATCCTATAAAAGAATAAGGTAGGGTGAGTTTTTTTTTCAAAAAAGGGAGGCCTTTCCATCTTATGTTAAAAATTAAACTTCGGCATTTACATAGAATGTAAATTATTTACACATCATGTAAATCATGGGGTCTTCCTCCCTGGGAATGAACCCTTACACGATGTGAACTGGTCTAAACAAGATAGTACGCATCATTTATTGGAAGAGTCATGTATTCTAATTACACAATGTGTAATTTTCCAGCATCCATGATACTACACTCATGCCTATTCCTTTCCAATAATCTTCCAACTAACTTACAATCCTTATTTAGGGTATAATCCAAAAGAGAAGTTTATAAGAGATTAAAGATAAAATTAAAAAGATTTGTACCTCATAGAAAAACTGGGTTCTAGTAGTTTTGTCTCTAAGTTACATGGTCACTGGTTATGTAATTCGTCTGAGAAAATACATGAACCATATTTAATTAAAGGACTGCACATCATGTCTTAGAGTTAAAAGACGTGTAGAATGGCCATCCTTTTTCCATGTTGGTCTAGTCAATTCATAGTGTGTTTAAATACAAACTATGTGAAATAAATACCCACAAGTTGAATAAATTCTAAATTAATTCATGAATTGCATTGGTGAATTAAACATGGGTACATGGAATGTACTGGAGGGATATATGGAGTGTGCTCTTGTGCTACCTATCCAGAGTCCTTGGAATATCCTTATATGTTATTTGAATGTTTTTCATTCATAAAATTAATTTATTTTGATTATATTTCTGATATAGAGGAATAAGAAGAGTAAATCACATGATTCAAACATAAAAAATATTAAATAAAAATTGAAAACTAATGATAAATTCATAAATCAATCAATGATATTTAAATAAATATAAGAAAATTTTTGAATAATCTGATACTAGATGAAGGTTCTAGGCACAGTAGAATCATCATATGGGGTATGCCCAACTCAGATTTTTTATATTAATCGATGATTAATCTGAGATGTACATTGATGATAAATATCATGGTAAATGGAATTGAGTCAAATATTAATTAATGAGAGACCAATGTAACTAAAATTCAGGATCATCACATAATTATTTATAATTAATTTAAGAAATTAAGAATTACCATGTGATGGATACTTTCTTCATTGAATAATATAAAAACATATCTACATTGTAATATAATTACGTTGTAGGAATCAGGTGTACATTACATCTAGTGTTGATCCGCATGTAATCTAAAAAACTATGAATTTTGACGTAGGTATCTCTAGGCCACTAGCATGGTAAATACTATGCTTATTTCATTCATATTTTATCACCTCAAGAATTGATTCAAGAATTATTCTCTTTAAACTATCTATATTCAAGAGTGGTGGGGGAGGTAGATATCACTCCTTTCATAATATAATTCTCGGAGAAGGGACCACTCTGGGGCCTTGAGGGAACTCACTAAATGTTTTTGTGCACAATTAAAACAAATTGAAACCACCTATAAGAAATAATATAATTGGTTTTATATACTTCTAGGGTTAGAAAATAATAATTTTACATATATTCTTATTATTTCCTTAATCCCTGTGGAACCCCATGTCTGTAATAATATTAATATTATTGCTTAGAATGTGAAAAACTAATGAATTTATTAGATATTATATATTCAAATAATATTTAATATATATTACTTCTCATCAAACCCATAAAATTGTTTTTTCATTCCTCTACAATATTTATTAGGCCTTGAATAATGACTATTTATTTAATAAATAAATATCACCATGTTATTTTCCAATAAATAATTAAATATTGCATTCACTAAATAGAAAATAAATATTTATTAAATATTCTTCTCATAAAATATTCAATAAAATTACTAGTGAAATAATATATAAGATTGGGTAAAAATGAATAATTATTAAACCATGTGCAGGAATAATATTTAATCAATATGTTAAATAATAAATAATAATATTATTTAACTGGGGTTCAGGATATGCTTAGTGTGTTACCCTATAGGCATATTTCTCAGTTCCATTAGGTGAAGAAACTAAAATTTAAATAATAACATCTAGAAATACACCAATGTACCCATAGAGAAAGAAGTTAATGTCACAAAATCATAAATCCTCTTACAAATTCTTACTATGTAATATAATCCATTTATAGTGATATCTATGATCTAGACGGTTGCAAGCTAGTTCCATCATCTTATGTTCTTGATTTCTCATTATTTGACATTCCAGAAATTGAACATTCTAACAGGAAACCATGGCCATGGATTTATTTTGGCTATATCATTTCCATAAAACACACATTGATATTAACTTCTATTAAATAATATAAGGGAAATATCATTTCTGAAATTATTAATTTAAGAAATACTTCTTGTGATTCACTCAATGTATATTACTTCACCATGAACATATATCATCATGGTTTTTGTCAATACATAAAAGTATATGACTCATATCATCCATCAATAATATCTGATTTTCTAAGGAGCAATATACATATCTGCAAATAATAACATCCAATGACATATATAAATGTTGATTTCATATTGGAAGGTATCGTTCTCATAATTTCCTACACTAGAAATTTCCAAGTTCATACTCCATGAGAAAGTCCCTAAAGTCCTACATGTCTACACCCAATATAGTATGTATCATTTATGTCCCTCAAATGATTTCATCTAGCTATAAAAAGTATATTTAAGAATACTATCATGGGATGTATGGGCTATTATCATTGTGGGGGACTGCGATGACATTCTAGTGTGAGTCCTACTTCTAGAAAATTATAACATTCTATGTTACATAAAATAACAATCATGATGTGATAACTAGTTTATTAATATTCAATTCTATGAATACAGTTATTCATAAAGTTGATAAAAGTTAGTTTTTGGGTACCAACACCAATATAATAGATTTTGTGATTCAGGGTATAATAAATGGAAAGGCCCCAATGAAATATAGCTAGAAAATGGAGCATGGTGATTAGAGGTGGTATAAGGATGAAATCCAAAGAGATTACATGAAGTTTTATTTACTTATTTTTTCTACACGCTCACTTGTTTGGCCTTCTACATTGGGGTTCCTTGGTTTATTATCTTGTATGGATTGTGACACATACCATTCCATTTGTTATCATCATTTATTTATTCCATTTATTTTTTATTTTTTATCTTCATTATTGATAGTGAGTGTATAGTCTCCCAATTGATGGAATTCATAACCTCACTTCTAGTTATCTATCTCTTTCATATGAGGAGGTGCACATTATCCCATGTAGTGAACTAGCTCAGATCTAATGATTCAAGTTGGGGTGTTACAACCACAACTACTTATGGTTTATAAATTCATCATAGAGTAGAAGGAATATATTGATGAAAAGTGAATAATATGTTTTGAAAAGGAAAAAGTGGATCACTTTATTATTTCTACTTGATAGAATAAATACCCCAGACAATATTCATAAAAATTAAACCCCCAAAACCATAAAACATAATGATTTTAAAACGGGGGGGTTTATGTACACCACCTGAACATCAGTAGACCTCACCAGAACATTGATGACACACAAAAATTATATTTCTCTACCATAGAATCACTTTTGGTATGAATTCACAAGTCAATAAAATTTATTGTCTAAGAGGATTTCATATAGACTCCCACTAGAGATTTCATGGCACCTTTACTTACCTTCATGTCCTATTTTTTCACTATTTATATGTTTCCTCCTCAAGCCATTTAAATCTTTGTCTGTACATGTAAATACATATTATTAAGTAATTAAATACCTAAATTAAATATAATTACTCACCAAAAATTGATTTCCTATTATAAATAATTCCACTTAACCTTTTACAATTGTCTCATTTTATTCCAACACCTCTTGAGAAATTATAGAATAAATTAGTATATATTATGTTTTAATATAATAAATAAAAAAATATTTATTTTATACTTATAAATCATCCAATATTTTATACAAATTATTCCTTTGTATAAACACATGCCTTATTTTATAGATCTTGAAATGGAATTGATAAAATTTCATACACATTTTCATCAATTTTTATATAAACAAAAAATATAAATCATTTTATTTTTATATAGAATGATAGTTTTATTATAAATTTAAAATACATGATAGTTTTTTCTCAATCTTATCATACCCCATTTTTTATCTTTTATTGGGAGATGGTGGTTGTTATAGAATTGGCGATCCATTAAACACTCTTGATATTTTAAAAATTAACACTTGTAAACTTGAATAATTTATACATTTCATTTCAAATAAATTAAATACTGTTGAAAATTACCTTAAATCCATACACATCATACCGAGCAAAGAAAATATCCATTTTTGAGATATTATTATTAAATATATTATTTTGGGTAAGGATCAACATTTATATCAATATCTCACATATATTTAGAGGAAAAATCCACTCAGGATACTCTATTACTATTTAATGTAACCTTTAATACGAAATTCATCCTCCACTCTTATGTGATAAATGGATTTTTTATAAAAAATAAAAACAATTAGTATCTCAAAAAAGGGAACAAATGGGAAAAAGGAAACTGCACAAATTATGTTACCATAATTCCTTCCCAACTTATTTTCTTCATTATAGGCCCAATATTTTACCAACTATTGATATTAATTATAATGTTAATTCTAGTAGTAAGTCTATCATAGAAAATAGATATGGATTTTTTTTCTCAAATTGTAATCCAAACTTCTTCTATCCAACCATAAATTTATTTCCTTGACTTGTTTATTTGGTTAGCATAATTAAATCCATAATGCAATAATACTCTTGATTTTATTTTATATGGACAGAAATGTAACACCCCAAGCTTCTATGGTATTCTTCTCTTTGAATAATGTGATAGCGTGTGTTGTACGCAACACCGAGTTCTAACGCACCATAACTAATCAAACTAGCTGTTATGAATAGTAATACCTACTTTTTAAAATTATATATATTTTATATTTCAAAATGGAATTCATTTTTGGATTTTGAATATCGCTTTTAGCCTAAGGTGAAATTTTGGTACTTTTCAGATAACTTTAATATTTTGATGAATAGTGAAAATTACTAAATTTTAATTAAAAACAACTTTTTTTAATCGAAATAATTTATATTGATAAATTATGAATTTGAGTGGTTTTAAAGTATATTTAGAATATATTTTTACCATTTAATACAATTTTGGGCATTGGACATAATTTCACAATTAAACCGAACATAAACAAGTATCAATCTTTTGATAGTTATTATATCTTAAAAACACGCTTTTTGTTTTGACAGCGGGAATTAATTTTAAATTAATTTCTGCCACTTATGTGTTTTGAATTTGGAAAAATGGATTGCATATTTGGAATCAAGATGTTCAAATTATGTAAATAGGTAACATTTATTTTTAAACATTTTGAATAATTACTTCAGTAAATATTTTATTTACCATGGTTAAGGGTAAATCCGATAAATAAGGGTTACAAAATAATATTATAATAATACTAAATTACCCTAAAACGTGTCCTAACCTTATTGGTTGATACATGTTCGAGCATAGGCATATTTGGGTCGATTTTGGGACCCCATGGAGCCACTTTTAGGTGATAGGGACACTTTATTTTAATTAAGTTAAAATGAATACAAAAATGACACAAGCATATATCTTTTAGAACAACAATTTTTACATAGGGTTATATATGTTGGATTTTCGACTATAAATATTAATTAGAAATCTAATAAGATTTCATACATAATTATATTTTATTTATAATTTTTAGACATTAAATAATTTAATTTATTTATGACACAATGATGATGCATTAATTACCGTAATAGTGAAAAATAAAAATAATTGATATTATAAATACCCAAATAAATATAATTTGAGACTTTTAATGAATTAAACTAATTTTATAGGTTAATATGACATATTAGTATTTATTTAATTGACCTTTTTAGAAGTAATCATTCTGTTATAAGTTTCAAAAAAATCAACTATTGAATAGTGTCAAAATTGACATAAAAGAGTTTTTAAAGAAAATATTATATTATTAATTGATATTAAATTACTAAAAATATAAGGTTCGGCCAAGAGACTTATATCATGATAGGAGTATCAGTAATGGACCACTTAGGGGTCTATTAGATGTATATAGTATGTTTATTAACTATATAATATAAAAGTACAAAGTGACATGGTAAATGTCAAACTAATTAACTAAGAGTTAATACTTAAAGATAAGGTTAATATAGTAACCCAAACCTATCTAAATTTTATTGGTTGAATGGTTTTAGACCTATACCCACCTTAAAATTTAAATAATCAACTTTTGAGCCATTAGAAACCGAATATAAATTTATTATAAATTAATATTTCTAGCTTTTCCAAAGGTTCCCCTCACCCCTCTTATAAAAGGGAACTCCTCCTCCTCATTTCTTCACACCTTTAAAGCCTTTTGGTTCGGCCAAACTCTGCCCAAATACTCTCCCAACTTCCCTCAATACAACCTAGAGGACTTAGTTTGATCATAATGCCAACCTAAGGATCCCTTTTGATCAAATCAAAAAGAATAACCCGAAGAAGAGGTAATGATTTCACAACCCTTTTCCAAGTTCCTTTCTTCTTCCACGTCTTCTTCCTTTGTTATTACCATTCTAAAATAATAACTACAGTATAATATATATACTTTGATGTTATTTTAAATATGGTACAACCATATTCAGTATTCTATCCACCCTTTGAATAACATGTCACCATACGTGCGTACGTACGGCTTACTGTCTCCACATCATGGTGTAATAGTTATTCAATATATTATTATTTGGACGGGTAAAATAATGATGTGTAACTCATGTAAATAATAAATATAACATGTTAATGATTCTGTATATATGATATACCATCCATTTGTATATTATTTTAATATCAAATGAATGATATTGTCGCTCATGCGTACGTAAGGACTACCGTCTCCACAAACGCGATGAGATTCATTCTCCATCGTATCCATTCAAGTATAATTATCATTTGATGATTTAAAAATGATGTTTAAGGACTTCATATCATTATGTATATAAATAATATACATCCTATCCATGAAAAACATGGGTTATGTAACAAAACATATTAAAGAAAACGAGTAAGTTAACACCCGAAACAACGATAATACTAAGATATTATTAACAAATCAATGTTAAAAGATCATATATGATATCATATTAATGTATATGATTATTGTATATTTTAATAACAATTATTTCACCATTATACAGGAGGTTAACCTACCCCAACCAAGGAAAAGTACAAGGTAAGTGTTTATTTCACAATCTCTTCATTATCCGAGATTGTTTATACGTAATAATCTACTGGGATCTCTTTATCATCCACATCCATGTTTCTTAAAAATATATTTCAAAACATTTTTAATATTTAAAAGAATATGGGTTAAAGTCATTTATATCCTTGTTTGACTTTTTATAAGAGTTTTATAAAGGAATCTTTCCGTCGTTTTCCAAACAAGGTGCTTCTTAACCTTTTCGACAGAATTAAGGTAAGAATGTTTTTTTAACTTATACGGCAGGTGCGGTTATTTTCCGCCGTTATAAAATCATCGAAGCATCACTTACAAGATTATAAGAATATTTTCAAAGAAAATTTTTTATTTTATAAATATATGACTCTTAAATGATTTCAAAATAAAAAGAGATATTTCTCTAGAAAGAGTTTTGATTTCATCTATGTCAACATCCTTTGATGGATTTTACGCTTATTTAAAGTTGCTTTATTATGATACAAAACTTCTATATTTTATTGAAGGTTTTGTGATATGTTTGACTATGGATGTGCTATTTTTATACCATTCATAGTTTATGGTGAAAGTAATGACATTTTATATGCTAGTTTTAATACGAATGTTTATGTTATGTTTAAACCTTTTCATATGGGAATGAATTCGACTTAATATGTGATGGGTGGAGCCCTCTATAGCTCCTCGATGCATCGGTAGGTCTCATGAGACAAACTAGTGTCTTGGCACAAGGCCTTGAAAAAATCTTATTTGTAGTCTTGGCATGAGGCCTTGGCTATGTGGTTATGATAGTCTGGCATTATGCATTCCATCATTATGAAAGTGGTTATTGATATTTCATGTTATTATTCGATTAGTAGAATATCCATGTGAATAAGTGAATGGAATTATTTCATTATATTTTTTCCATACTATGTTGAAGTTCAATTTTAAAAGGATTTTGTTTTAGCTATACATTTCCATAAATGTTTATTCTTATTTATGAAAGTTTATTCTATATTGTTATCTTTACTAGGCATTTGAGCTCACCCCTTTTCTATGTTTTATTTTTCCCAGGAAGTGAAGAAGTAAATTATGAATGACCTGCAGGGATATTATGAGGGTATAATAGTGTGGATTATGGAGACAATATGTTGGTGTATTATTTTTTCACTTCGTGATGTAATGTAAAACTTTATGAATATATCTAGTGTTTCCAAGGCTACTAAACCAATCGGTCTTTCGAGATTTGATCCTTCTTGTGATCATGCCAATGTTATGTAATAATGCACCGACTCTGGGTAATTGGGGTCGGGGCGTTACAGTTGGTATCAGAGGGAGGTTTAGTACAAACCTTAGAATCTTGATTTAGATAAACTCTGATTAGAGCACATAGATTTAAGATGGAATTTGAGGATTAGTATAGAAGAACTTCCTAGAATTTTGGTATTGTAGAGATTTTGTGAGTTTTTCGAGCAATACATCCCTGCCTGGATACGAGCAGGTATAGGCGGCTCTAGCACAGATGTACCTAGGGGTAAAACCCAAAAACACCACTTTGATCTAGACTCGAACGGGAATTGGTGCACGACAACGGTCCTTGCTACACTCTTGGTTACGACACTCCTGAGGGATATACTTAGGATAACTCTCATTTTCTTTACAAATCATTATGAAGGGTTTATGAGTATATACTTCCTCAAAAAAAACATTCTTATGATTATGGATTATATCCATAAATAGTTCAATTTGTGTTAAGTGTTTTATAAGTATGGGATTATGTATTTTGATTCAAAAACTGATCTAGTTTATGCCATTGTTTAGAAATGGCACCTAGTGGAAGAAATAGAAACGGTATCAATGCACGCACTCCATGTAGGGATTTCCCTCCTACTCAAGATAATTATAGTGGAGATGGTGATGCAACTGGTGCCAATCTGCTAATCACCATATTGGGACAACTTACTCATGTTATGAATAATAACCTTACCCATATGGAGCACCCTGATCCACAGTGTGGAGCATCAATGTTAGATCGATTCATGAGGCAACAACCCCCAACGTTCAATGGGAGTACAAATCCCTTAGTATCTGAGCAATGGATAAATTCCCTAGAGAAAATATTTCAGGCTTTGGGGAGTATTGAAAGGGAAAAAGTTATCATGGCAGTTTACCGCCTGACTGGAGATGCTGATCAATGGGGGTCATTGATTCAAAACACGAAGGAAGATGATGAAGTATCAAATATGGAATAGAGGGAGTTCAAAGATCTGTTTTTAGAAAAATACTTTCCTCGCGACCATCGAGCATATATGGAAAGGAAATTTCTAAGTCTGAGACAAAAGGAGGATGAGAATGTCGCAAAGTATAAGGATCACTTTACAAGGTTAGCAAGGTATGCTGGAGATTATATCCGTAACACAAGAAGTAAGACTGATCGTTTCTTTGATGGGTTAAAACCATTTATCCGTCGAGCATTAGTCTCACAATCCTTTTCATTGTACGAAGACATTGTCTCATGTGCTATCAAGATCGAAAAGGAATTCTCTAAGTCTTATGACTTTAAAGCAAAGAAAGATAAGAAGAGACCTACTGATCAATCTGGGAATGGAAATAAGGGGAAGAAGGGAAAGGTTGAATATCCATCCTGTGGTAAATGTTGGAAGAAACACCCCGGTAATTGCTTGAAGGGAATGGGAGTCTGTTACAAGTGTGGTGAAAAAGGCCACCAATCTCGTGATTGCAAGGGGAAGAAGGAAGCTACCAATGTTCAGTGCTACAATTTCAGGGAGATGGGGCATTATGAAAATGAATGTCCTAAGCGTCAGGAGAACTTACCTTAGAAAAGTCCAAGGGATCAAGGCTAAGCTTATGTTATCACTACTGCTGAGGTAGAAGCTTCGAAAGACGTGGTGGCAGGTAATTTAATGGTTTCCTCAAGTTTATAAAATGCATTATTTGATTCTGGATCATCGCATTGTTTCATATCTTCCCAGTTTGCTAAGAAAATTAGATATTTCCAATTTGATTTAACAAGGGAGTTTTCAGTTAAAACTCCTAAGGGAAGTATCATTGCAACAATGTTTTGTCAATCAGCCCCCATTAGAGCACATAAATGTTCTTTGTCTGCTGATCTCATCGTCATACCTATGATTGAGTTTGATATAATCCTCAGCATGGACTGGCTTTGGACTATGATGCGACGATTTATTGTAAGAAGAAAGAGGTTACGATTCTTGATGATGATGATAAGGACCACCTTATCTTTAGAGCAGAATTGTCACCACCTAATTATTATCTAGATCCACCCCCAGTAGCTCAACTAAATTCAATTATTGAGGAGGAAGAGAATGAAATAATTGTGGGTGAGGAAAGGAATGTTCAAATAGAATATGTACCTGTCGTGGAAGAATTTGTAGATGTATTTCCGGAAGATTTACCTGGACATACTCCAGAACGAGAAGTTGAGTTTTCCATTGATTTAATTCCTTGATCAAGGCCTATATCGAAGACCCCTTATAGAATGAACACTGTAGAATTAGTCGAACTAAAGAAACAACTAGAGGAATTGAGTAATAAAGGATTTATTCGCCCTAGTGTTTCTCCATGGGGAGCCCCTGTTCTTTTTGTTAAAAAGAAATATGGATCCATGAGGTTATGTATCGACTACAGGGAGATCAATGCTATAACAATAAAGAACAAGTATCCCCTGCCTAGAATTGATGATTTATTTGACCAACTGCATGGATCTCAATACTTTTCAAAGATTGACCTTCGATCTGGATACCATTAGTTGTGTGTGAAGAAGGAAGACATTCTGAAGACAGCATTTCGAACCAGGTACGGGCATTACGAGTTTACTGTAATGCCTTTTGGATTGAATAATGCACCCTCAGTATTCATGGATCTGATGAACAGAGTTTTCAAGGATTATCTTGATGAATTTGTGGTGGTATTTATTGATGATATCTTGGTATACTAAAAAATCTACGAAGATCATGAAAATCACTTGCGCATTATCTTGAAGACTCTGAGAAGACCTGAATTATATTGGATGTTTAGCAAGTGTGAATTCTGGCTTCAGGAGATTTCTTTTCTTGGCCATATTGTCTCTAAAGATGGAATCTCTATTTATCCTTCTAATACGAAGTCAATCCAAGAATGGACAACACCTAAGAGTATAATTTAGGTACGTAGTTTTATTGGTTTAGCAGGTTATTATCGACGTTTCGTCCAGAATTTTGCCCTATTGGCTAACACATTAACGAAGCTCACACGTAAAGGGTTTAAATTTTTTTGGAAAAAAGAGTGTGAAGAATGTTTCGAAGAACTGAAGAGAATATTAGTCAATTCTCCTATATTGACTCTACCATTGGGGAATGGTGGGTTCGTTATTTATAGTGATGCATCGAAGAAAGGACTTGGTTGTGTCCTTATGCAGAATGATAGAGTTATTGCCTATGCATCACGACAGTTGAAAATTCATGAACAAAACTATCCTACTCATGATCTCGAGTTAGCAGCTGTGATCTTTTCTTTGAAGATATAGAGGCACTACCTCTATGGTGAAAAATGTGAGATTTATACTGATCACAAGAGTTTGAAGTATATTTTCTCACAAAAAGAACTCAACATGAGGCAAAGGAGATGGCTTGAATTACTCAAGGATTATGATTGCACGATACACTACCACCCGGGGAAGGCAAACAAGGTGGCAGATGCTTTGAGCAGAAAAGATCATGGAGTTTTGAACAATATGAGAATTGAAAGGGATCCAATTTTCATGGATCTAGTGAAGATGGACATGGGAATAACTAGGGAAGGAGAAACATCAATTCTTTTTCAAATGGTTGCCAAACCATCTTTACTAGAAAGGATTAAGAGTTCTCAGACCGATGATGAAGAATTTCAAAAGATGATTAAAGCTATGAATGATGGGAGATTGATAGACTTTGTGTATGAAGATGGAATTTTGAAATTTGGGAAGAGACTTTGTGTTCTCGATATACCTGATCTAAAAAGAGAATTGCTGGATGATGCTCATAGTTCCAATTTCTCTATACATCCTGGGAGCACCAAAATGTATAGAGATTTGAAGGAACATTTTTGGTGGGACAATACGAAGAGGGATATTGCTGATTTTGTGTCAAGATGTATGGTTTGTCAACAAGTGAATGCTGGAAGGCAACAGCCTGGAGGAGTCATGCAACCTCTTCCTATATCGGAGTTGAAATAGGACAATATTATGATGGACTTTGTCATGGGACTACCAAAGACTCCTAGAAGGAACGATGCAATATGGGTTATTGTTGATAGTCTTACCAAGTCAGCACATTTTCTTGCTATAAGAGAAGATCTACCCATGGAACGTCTAGCAAGACTATATATTAATGAAGTTGTGAGACTTCATGGAGTACCCCTATCGATTATTTCTGATCGTGATCCTCGTTTTACTTCAAGATTCTGGAAGAGTCTTCAGAAATCCCTGGATACTGAACTTAATTTGAGCACTGCCTACCACCCTCAGACAGAAGGACAATCAGAACGGACTATTCAAACCTTAGAAGACATGTTGAGATCCTGCTCACATGACTTTCAGGGTATGTGGGATCAGTATTTACCTCTGGTAGAATTTTCCTATAGCAATAGCTTCCATTCGAGTATTCAGATGTCACCATATGAAGTGTTATATAGAAAGAGATGTCGCACACCAACCTGTTGGGATGACGTTGGTGAAAGAAAACTTTTAGGTCTAGAACTGGTGGAGAAAACGATAGAAAAGGTGAAGGTAATCCAAAATCACATCAAAGCAGCTCAAATTAGGCAGAAGATCTATGCCGATAATCGAAGGAAGGATTTGGAATTTCAAGTCGGTGATCATGTTTTCCTGAAGGTATCTCCATGAAAGGGAGTCATACATCTTGGTAAGAAAGGTAAATTGAGTCCCAGGTACATCAGACCTTTCAAAATTCTAGAATGAATTGGGGTTGTAGCTTACCGATTGGCAATGCCTCCAAGTCTCTCCAAAGTTCACGATGTGTTCCACGTATCTCTGTTGAGGAAATACATGCCTGACCCAACGCATGTACTCACCTATGAAGAATTAGAACTGCAACCCGATCTGTCTTATTGCGAAGAGCCCGTCGGGATTCTTGATACGAGAGAACAAGTACTGAGAAACCAGACGATGAGTCTGGTAAATGTTTTGTGGAGAAACCATAAGATGGAAGAGGCAACGTGGGAACTCGAGGAACTTATGATGAAAAACCACCTGAGTCTTTTCATGTGATAATATTCTAGAAATTTCAAGGACGAAATTATTTTATGGAGGGGATAATGTAACACCCCAACCTTCTATGGTACGCTTCTCTTTGAATAATGTGATAGCGTGTGTTGTACGCAACACCGAGTTCTAACACACCATAACTAATCAACCTAGTCGTTATGAATAGTAATACCTACTCTTTAAAATTATATATATTTTATATTTCAAAATGGACATCATTTTTGGATTCAGAATATCGAATTTAGCCTAAGGTGAAATTTTGTTACTTTTCGGATAACTTTAATATTTTGATGAATAGTGAAAATTACTAAATTTTAATTAAAAACAACTTTTTTTAATCGAAATAATTTATATTGATAAATTATGAATTTGAGTGGTTTTAAAATATATTTAGAATATATTTTTACCATTTAATACAATGTTGGTCATTGGACATAATTTCACAATTAAACCGAACATAAACAAGTATCAATCTTTTGATAGTTATTATATCTTAAAAACAAGATTTTTGTTTTAACAGCGGGAATTAATTTTAAATAAATTTATGCCACTTCTGTGTTTTGAATTTGGAAAAATGGATTCCATATTTGGAATCAGTATGTTCAAATTTTGTAAATAGGTAACTTTTATTTTTACACATTTTGAATAATTACTTCGGTAAATATTTTATTTACCATGGTTAAGGGTAAATCCGATAAATAAAGGTTAAAAAATAATATTATAATAATACTAAATTACCATAAAACGTGTCCTAACCTTATTGGTTGATACATGTTCGAACATAGGCATCTTTGGGTAGATTTTGGGACCCCATGGAGCCACTTGTAGGTGATAGGGACACATTATTTTAATTAAGTTAAAATGAATACAAAAATGACACAAGCATATATCTTTTAGAACAACAATTTTTACATAAGGTTATATATGTTTGATTTTAGACTATAAATATTCATTAGAAAGATAAAAAGATTTCCTACATAATTATATTTTATTTATAATATTTAGACATTAAATAATTTAATTTATATATGACACAATGATGATGCAGTAATTACCATAATAGTGAAAAATAAAACTAATTGATATTATAAATACCCAAATAAATATAATTTGAGACTTTTAATAAATTACACTAATTTTATAGGTTAATATTACATATTAGGATTTATTTAATTGATCTTTTTAGAAGTAATAATTCTTTTATATGTTTCAAAAAAATTAACTATTGAATAGTGTCAAAATTGACATAAAAGAGTTTTTCAAACAAATATTATATTATTAATTGATATTAAATTCCTAAAAATCTAAGGTTAGTCCAAGAGACTTTTATAATTATAGGTTTATCATTAATGGACCACTTAGGGGTCGGTTGGATGTATATAGTACGTTTAATAATTATATTATATAAAAATAAAAAGTGACATGGTAAATGTCAAACTAATTAACTAAGAGTTAATACTTAAAGATAAGCTTAATATAGTAACCCAAACCTATCTAAATTCTATTGGTTGAATGTTTTTAGACCTCTACCCACCTTAAAATTTAAATAATAAACTTTAGAGCCATTATAAACCGAATATGAATTTATTATAAATTAATATTTCTAGCTTTTCCAAAGGTGCCCCTCACCCCTCTTATAAAAGGGAACTCCTCCTTCTCATTTCTTCACACCTTCAAAGCCTTTTGGTTCTGCCAAAATCTGCCCAAATAATCTCCCAACTTCCCTCACTATAACCTAGAGGCCTTATTTTGATCAGAATGCCAACCTATGGAGCCCTTTTGATCAAATCAAAAGGAAGAACCCGAAGAAGAGGTAATGATTTCACCACCCTTTTCCAAGTTCCTTTCTTCTTCCACATCTTCTTCCTTTGTTATTACCATTATAAAATAATAACTCCAGTATCATATATATACTGTGATGTTATTATAAATATGGTACAACCATATTCAGTATTCTATCCACCCTTTGAATAACATGTCACCATACATGCGTACGTACGGCTTACCGTCTCCACGTTGTGGTGTAATTGTTATTCAATATATTATTATTTGGACGGGTATAATAATGATGTGTAACTCATGTAAATAATAAATATAACATGTTAATGATTCTGTATATATGATATAACATCCAATTATATATTATTTTAATATCAAAAGAATGATATTGTCGCTCGTGTGTACGTACGGACTACCGTCTCCACGCGATGAGATTCATTCTCTATCGTATCCATTCAAGTATAATTATCATTTGATGATTTAAAAATGATGTTGAAGTACTTGATATCATTATGTATATGAATAATATAAAACCTATCCATGAAAAACATGGCTTATGGAACAAAACATATAAAAGAAAACGAGTAAGTTAACACCCGAAACAACGATAATACTAAGATATTATTAACAAATCAATGTTAAAAGATCATATATGATATCATGTTAATATATATGATTCTTGTATAATTTAATAACAATTATTTCACCATTATACAGGAGGTTAACCTACCCCAACCAAGTAAAAGTACAAGGTAAGGGTTTATTTCACAATCTCTTCATTATCCGAGGTTGTTTATACGTAATAATCTACTGGGATCTCTTTATCATCCACATCCATGTTTCTTAAAAATGTATTTCAAAACATTTTTACTATTTAAAAGAATATAGGTTAAAGTAATTTATACCCTTGTTTGACTTTTTATAAGATTTTTATAAAGCAATATTTCCGTCGTTTTCCAAACAATGTGCTTTTTAACCTTTTCGACAGAATTAAGGTAAGAATGTTTTTTTAACTTATACGGCGGGTGCGGTTATTTTCCGCCGTTATAAAATCATCGAAGCTTCACTTATAAGCTTATAAGAATATTTTCCAAGAAAATGTTTTATTTTATAAATATATAACTCTTAAATAATTTCAAAATAGAAAGATATATTTCTCTAGAAAGAGTTTTGATTTCATCTATGTCAACATCCTTTGATGGATTTTATGCTTATTTGAAGTTGATTTATTATGATACAAAACTTCTATATTGTATTGAAGTTTTTGTGATAGGTTTGAATGTGGATGTGCTATTTTTATACCATTCATAGTTTATGGTGAAAGTATTGAAATTTCGTATGCTATTTTTAATACGAATGTTTATGTTATGTTTAATCCTTTTCATATGGGAATGCATTGGACTTAATATGTGACGGGTGGAGCCCGCTATAGCTCCTCAATGCATCGTAGGTCTCATGAGACAAACTAGTGTCTTGGTACAAGGCCTTGGCAAAATCTTATTTGTAGTCTTGGCACGAGGCCTTGGATATGTGGTTATGATAGTCTGGATTTATGCATTCCATCATTATGAAAGTGGTTATTGATATTGCATGTGATTATTCGATTAGTAGAATATCCATGTGAATAAGTAAATGGAATTATTTGATTTTATTTTTTCCATACAATGTTGAATTTCAAGTTTAAAAGGCTTTTTTTTTGTTATACATTTCCTTAAATGTTTATTCTTATTTATGAAAGTTTCCGATATATTGTTATCTTTACTGAGCATTTGAGCTCACCCCTTTTCTATGTTTTATTTTTCCCAGGAAGCGAAGAAGTAAATTATGAATGACCTGCAGGAATATAATAAGGGGATAGTAGTGTGGATTAGGGAGACAATATGTTGTTGTATTAGTTTTTCACTTCATGATGTAATGTAAAACTTTATGAATATATCTAGTGTTTCCAAGGCAACTAAACCAATCGGTCTTTTGAGATTTGATCTTTCTTGTGATCATGTCAATGTTATGTAATAATGCACTGACTCTGGGTAACTAGGGTCGGGGTGTTACAAGAAATATAATGTTTTTCAACTTCAAGATTAATATTAAACAAATCCTCAAGGTGGGTAACATCAATTAGTGGAAAATAAATTTCCCCCATTAAAATTTATACAAATAAATTAAAAAACATAAAAAATTTATCATTCGTGAAACACACATATATATATATATAACATAGAACACCATATGATCATCAAACCTTATTACTAAAATATATTTCATTACTTAATGGTTTAAGGTTTCTCAAACCAATTGATGATTAAAATCTGATATTTATGGTGACCTCTCACTTACATGGCACCATATCCATTGATGAAGCAAACAAAAGGATTCTGATTTCACAATGATATGGTATCCCTTTAGGGGATTACCACTAGATTCGAAAGTATTTTTAGACACTAAAAGTATTATAAAATAATTTATCACTATAAATATTGTGCTAAAAATATTTATTTTACTTGTGAAATAACTATGAAGGGATATACTGTATACCATTATTTAAAAAATCACTTTTAAAAATCTCAATTCATCAAATTTGATCAGATTCTAATTATCATCCCATTTTCATTAAAATATTACCATATAAAATATTGTGCAATAAAAACTCATATTAATTTAATGGTTTATATTTAAGACATGTTTCCATAAGTGTGACCTCTTTCATTGAAATCATACATTCATTTTTTTGATATGAGTTACTGAACTATTTTTTATCATGATATATTCATTATAATCCATTATATAGAATATATAATTTTTATTTCATACTAGCTGTATTAAATTACATATTAACTTAATCCTTTAACAAGCCATTGTAATAATATAGAAATGTGTTTAGGATTTAAATACAGCTAATTAATAATATGTACACAAAAAAATTATAAATAGTTGATTTTGATTTTTGAAATATAACTGTCTAACCCCTGTTGGATTCAAATTTACTAGAATTCTCTTGTGTGTTTCAATGTATAATGAAACCGCTACACTTATTCAAAACATACATGTTTTCTTTCCCATAATATATGCAAGGTATCATAATAATCTCACTTTCCAATATTCCTTAAAACATTTTAGGACAATCATAATGTTTATATTTAACCATAATTGTTAGTTTCTCAATATGATCGATGTCAAAGTATACACATGTATTAAAATTTATAGATCCATAACCCAAACTATTATTCCACTCACTATATGCATTCATTTCTTCCCCATAACTCTAAATAATTATGTAACAATTTAACTTTTCTTCCAACCCATATGGACAAATTCACCTTGAGTAATCAAAAAGTAACAAAATGACACATAATTCTAGAAGAGTTATTTGTATTTTGTAATACAAACTTAATGAACTCTTTGTCTTAATGATCCAAATATTTCAATATATGATTAAAATTATACTATTTTAAATTCATATTTACCCTTTAGGATTATAAAATTTAATATTTTAATATAATCATATATAATTATTAAATGTAAAACATCATATATTATAAAAAAAGTAATGAAAATAACTATAATATTTTATAACAACTACTATATAGTTTGAACTTAAAAACTTTTTGTGAACCACAAGATAAAAAATAGTATATTATTAAACAAATTTAAAGGAATATGTGGAAATATACACCAATAGTCTGTAATATTTCATTCATATTTAAGTATTTAAAATAAAAATATATAAATTACAAAAAATTCTATAAATATATATATATAATAAAAAATCATACACATACACATAGATATATATAATAATTATATATATATATATATTCATACACTCACAATATGTTATAATTACACACACATACATATATTATGTGATAGTTTTACATACACACATAAGCATACAGACATTCACACACACAAAAATACACACACACACAATACACACACACAAAAATACATACAAACATAATGTATATAAACATATTATAGGGGTATATAGTAGTGCATTATTGCAAGAAACTATGGAATTTCATTGTTACACTACCACAGATCATGCGATATACAATGGTGGATTTTATCAGTACTCAATAGAAAGTGCTGATAAATGTGGAATCTTTATCAGTGTTAGCTAAAAGTGTTGATAAAGGACACATTAATCAGTGCTAAAAAAATATCAGATTAAACTGTACCATTTATCAGTTTACTTTTTAGCATTGATAAATGATTCACTTTATTAGTACCTTCCCTAGTGATGATTATGTATTTGTATATCTTTTAATAAAAAATCTTATCACTTCATCTATAATTATAATACTTATAATTGAAAATAACTGTTTAATTATATACTAATTAAAAAATGCATATAATCAATAAAAATACAATATTTTATTATATATTTTAATAATTTAAACAATTATATAAATATGAAATAATATTTATTAATAATATGGGATATTTGAATTTATATATTTATATCTTTTTCTATATGTTGGATGTACATATATTCATGTGTATGTGTACATATAGGACTTGGGTATATGTGTATGTATAGAATGTACTATTTTTATTTTTAATATTATTTCACATTTCAGTTATATTTTTTTATTTTTGATATAATATTTTTATAATTTATTTAATTTTAAAATTTTATACATATGTATTTACTAAGTATTATTTATAATATTTTTTTAATTATTTTATTATTATTTATTCAATTTTATTTAATTATTTTTAATATTTTTAAAATGTTTGAAATGTATATAATTACTTTATTTAAATGTATTTTTCAATATTTTCATCAGTTCTGTATGTGTCTACAATCCATGCACCAAATATTATGATTTCGTTTTATAAAATATTTTTTCTATTAAATTTTATTTATTCATTTTCAATATTCGTTCATTTAATATTATTTATTCATTTTTAATATTTATTGATTTTCATATTTTTTGGAATTTAATCATTTTCTATTATTTATAGAAATATATTTATTTACTCTGTGATATTTTCAATATGTTTGTAATTTATATGAATAATATGTAACTGTTTTTGTTTATTAAGTTTTAGCATTTAAAATACATTTCAAATTTATATAATTAATCAATATAAATGATTTGTTTTAATAATTCTCTAATTAAAATGGTTAATATATTTTAATTTATCTAAGTTTATTTATTAATTTTTAATAATATTTTATTTAATATTTTTTCCATTTTTGATATCTATTATTTTTGATATTTTAGAAATTTATGCATTTTTATAATTTTATACATATTTATTTATTATGTTTTAATATTTTCAATATTTTTGAAATTTATTTGATTAATATTTATTCATTTCTATTTATTATTTTTTAATATTTTTAATATGTCTAAATTTATATAATGGATTACTATAATTGAATTTTGATTTTGATATTTTTATAGTCAATATAATATTTATTTTTAATAATTTTTTATTTATATAATTAAAATTTTTTATTTATATAATTAATATTTTTTATTTATTAATTTTTTGTGACTTTAGTTATTATAGATAATGTGGTGAATTCATTTTTTAAATAAATTTTTCATTTATTCAATTTTATCTTTTCAGTGTTTAAATTATTTCATTTAATATTATTTATTCATTTTTAATATTTAATAATTTTATATATTTTTGGGATTTATTCTTTTTTGAATATTTATGTATATATAATTATTTACTAAGTTTTAATATTCTTAATATGTTTACAATTTATGTGTTTAATATTTATTCAATTATATTTATTAAGCGGTAATATTTTTGAAATGTTAGAAATTTGTATGATTAATTTATTTAAATTCATTTTATAGTATTTTATTTATTTTTTTACATGTTTACAACCAATGTTGGGGAACTTTTAAATTTAAAAATATGAATGTCATATTCGATAGTGTGTGTGACGGGAAACAACAAGCATAGAAGTGACTATTGCATCTTGAGACTTTACTATATATTTACTACTTAAAATAATTTCAATCTATGATATAGCATGCAATGCATGCAACACTGAGTTATCTTGGGTTAAATGGAACAACGACTTTCTTCAATAGCTTACATTACATGTAAGACTAAGTTTTACAAAATAATATTACTATTATTATTTAAAATAAAAATTTTCTCCTAGCAATTAAATCAGTGATTGTGAATAGTATTAACTAACTTATTAAAATATATAGTCCAGTTCATTGGTTATCAATTAATTAGAAATAAATAAAAAAACCAATTGGATATAATGAAAATGTTTATACAAAGTACAATTTTTATGCCCCAAAGATGTTTTATCTTTATAAATTAAATTAATTATTAATATTAGATGATATTTATGATATTTATATATTATTTATTCAATAAAATGTTTTTATAATCATCCAATATATTTGATTGGAACAACATAAGAAAAAATCTAATTTTTCACATAAATACCTATATTTTTCTAAAGGCGGTTTGGTTTCCTTTTAATGGCGCACTTGGTTTAAAACTAAATTTTGAAACTTTTATAAATTTTATTTGAAAAAATAAAATTAATTTTTGAAATGATAATGTTAAAATTATAATAGGTTTAATTTTTGGTATTTTTTAGAAGTTTCATTTTTTAATGAATAGTAATAAAATGCTGAATTTTTTTTCAAAAACTAATTTTTTGTATAAATAATTTGTAATGTTATATTATATTTGAAATTTGTTTTAAAGTCAATATATTTATTTTATATATATACTAATTCAATATATTTCATTAAAATAATTTTTATATTGAATATATATATATAAAGTAAACTTTTAATCATTTTTCACTTTAAAAATCTGCTTTCTCGTCCCGTATGTGAGATTAATTATAAATTAAATTATGAAACATCTGTCAATAGAATTTCAAAAAAAATTATTCCATATTTGGAATCATCACAATTGATATTATCTAATAATTTCATCTTAATTTTTTACCATAATTATTAGTGAAATAATTTAAAATTAATTAATGCGATTAAGGTCAAAACATGGATTTTCACATTACATGTGTTTGTATTAAAATTAATTTTATACACACATGGTATTTTTATTTGATGAATTTGATTTAGTATTTTAAGTAATTGGTTCTAAATTATATAATAAATCAATTTTTATTTTATAATATTAATCGATAAATTACCTAGGTAAATAAAACGATACAAGTTACCTTGGTAAAAACTATAAACATAAAATTGAGTAAACTTAACGACTAAAGAATAACTTGATAAAAAATGTATTTCCTTTTTTTTGATGTATTTATCGACAAATTAATCCCTCCCCTATTTTATTATTCTATTTTGGAGTTACATGAGGTAATGGAGACCTCCCAATAGTGAATACTTTTGGGTAATTACAAGAATGTCTCTCCTCCTCCATTACAAAAGGACATTCACTCTCACCACATCTTCACACCTCCCAAATTATTAGTATCAACCAAACCCTACCAAAATATCTTCCTAACTTCCCTCCCCTAATCCTAGAAGCCTTAATTTGGGCATAATCTTATCCAAGGATTGCCTTTGGTGCAAACCAAATGTAGATACCCAAAAATAGGTAATGTTCATCAATGAACGTTTTGGTTTTATTTCTTCCTCAAGCCCCTTAAATTATTTTAATATAATTATTATATAATAACATCAGTATATTAAATATGATGATACTATTTTATGCTATTTTTATGACCTAAAAATCCACACATTTCTATCAAATGGGTTATGAAATCATCATTCGTGTGTATGGAAGACTACTGCCCCACGAACCGATGTTGTTTGGTTTTCAATTACCATATTTAAAGGTTGGAATAATTATTTAAATACTATTTATATATGATATATATGATATTTATTATGTATTTATTCTTATTTAATTATTATATAACATATACCTCCATAATTTTTATTCTGTGGGAATACGATAACATCATTTGAGTGTACGATGAACTATCATCTTGTGAAGTGATATTATTCGTTCACATTTTACATGGAATGTATTAAGGGTGGTTTTAATAAAAATATGTGAAATATATGAAATAAAAATTATAACTAAATTAAATTATATATATATATATAATTTACTTTTCTTTCTTTCAATACAATAAGAATATAGAAAGAGCATTCATGCATACATACGACCTACCATCACCATAAACAGTGTGCTTCATTTTATATCACTAAATTTAAAATATTACTCTAAATATATATATATTGAATATATATTATATTTAATTAATTTCATATATTCTATATAATATCATATCATGATATAAATAATAATAATAAAAAATAACATTTCAAACCATACTCAAAAAACAAATAAATTAACACAAAAAACAATTAAAATAATGATTTATTATTAAAAAATAGTGATAAGATGTTATAAAAGAATATTATATAATATTATAAATATTAATATGGTTATGTTTTAAGTTAATAGTATTCTTTAAACCATTATACATGAGGTTAATGATATTTCAACTTAAAGGAAGTGTAAGGGATTCCATCTCAATTTCATTTTATAGAGGCATATTGTAATGCTATGAACCTAGTCACTTTTATATGGTGTATATACTTCCCCTTAACAAGTAATATCAAGCATAATTTATTATTAATGGAATTTTTTGTTAAAAGTTTTAATTATTTCATCTAATGGGATTTGAATTAAATCTTTTCAAGTGGTAAAGAATTTCATAACTCAATTCCATTTCATTTGGTTATATCATCCTCATTATCGTTAATATTATATAATTATGTGCATAATAAATTTTGACTGCATATTATTGTATTTTTATTTTTTATTTTTATTTATTGTTTATGTACATAATTCATTCATTTATTAATTCTCACAACAACATTATGATCATTTTAAGGGTTTATTTCATAATCTCATTCTAATCGAGATTGTTTATTCTTGAATTTTAGTTGAAGGAAATTACATGACCATTTCCTAATAAAACATTCTATTTGAATATAAAATCATTATTAATTATATTTTCCAAGTGATAATAAAATTTTTAAACTCTTTGATACATAAATTTATTGATAAAATGTTTTTAATAAAATTTAACTTCATTTCTCCCTTCGGTTGGAAATTTGTTTTCTTACAAAATGTTGATTTCTAAAAAAATCAAAAAAAATATTTAAATTTTTTAAAAAGATTTATTAAAATACATTTTTACAATTTTTAAAATGTTTTAAATATAGTATTCTTATTGATTTATGAAGAATTCACTTTTCTATCCTTTTTATAACACAAAAGAAATATTCTTTTTACCATGAACAACATGTAAAAAATTATGAAATTTCATTTATCTGAAGCTTCCTTTTCAATTTTATGAATATATATTTAATTAAATTTTTTTAAAGGTTCTCTTAAAATAAAAAAAATTCAAAATGTGTTTAAAAATGAAAAATATATTTCACTTAAGAATGTTTTTAAATATCATTTTATTTCATCAATGATAAGAACCCTTATTCTTACTCCAATGGGTGAAAATATTATTAATATCATCCTAATTATTCCTTTTGATGGATTATGATTATTTGGAACAATTATAGTACTGAAATTCACTTCCTTGGATCATTTTTGTATTCATTAACTTTCCCTTGAGTTATTTACTTTCGAGTGACCATTGAATATTAAATTTCCCCTAAATATCCAGATTATTTATCATGGATATGATTATTTACTAAACCATATACCATGTTTAAATATGGTGTTTAAGTTGATAGATATTTAATTATATGTGTATATATTGATAAATCCATATTTTTTACTCAATATGAATATTTTACAAGAAAAATTATTCATGAATTAAATTTATTACTCGATTTATGAGGAATGCTTTGGGATAGTAGTGATATGTGGGTCTTAGAAATTATATATACACTTGATTGATCGATAAATATCATAAGACAAATAAATTGGCCAAATTAAACTGGTTTCTACCATTAGTTTCAAACCGTATTTTGAATGGTCTTGACAGTATAGGTTTTCATGTGCCTTAGACATGATATCCAATAATTATGCATTTCCATCATTAAGATTCAATTATTATTATTCATGAGATTTTCACGATGACAAAATTTATTTATGAATTTCATTCTCAAATTATTTATTAAATTGAATGTTTTATTAGTTTTTTACCTTTCCATATTGATTTTTCCCTATTCATTCATGCATTTAAGTTATATAAATGGAATGTGTTCTGGGATATTTACCTTTCAATATTCATTATGCCCTATCCAATTATTTAAATGGCATGTATTCTCAGTTATATAACTTTCTATGTTTATTATTCTTATTTATTCATGATATATTATACTATACTTAACAATTACTGAGCATTTAGGATCATCCTTATTTTTTTTCCATTCCTTAGGTTTTTAAGAATAGATCTTTAAATGATTTTTCATGGATGACGTTTATTATCTTTTGTTATTTATTATGTTTTATTTTCTATTACCAATGTAAAAAAGGTATTATGTATGTATCTAGTTCTAAAAAACTGATAAACTAGTTATTTCTTCAGGATTTGATTCTTTGTAATAATTCCAATGTAATAAAGTAAGGCATCGGCTCTAGGTTATTTGGGATGATATCGCTATAGTTGATATTAGAGTATGTTTAGTAGAAACCTTGGGAACTATATTTAAGAAAATATAAATTAGGAAACATAACCATAAGGTATAATTTGTGTATAAGTATAGAATAACATCATGAAGTTGTGTTAAGAAAAGGAGTAAGTAGTTTTTCCTGAAAATGAATCCATTTCTGGATACTACAAGTGTACATTTTTTTTTTGGAAAGTGGCGACATGAATTGGTTTCCCAATTCATGCACCAAAGAAATTTATTAAAAAAAAGTTGATATTACAAACACGAGGTGCAAAGTTCTTGCACCAGCAAGGAAAAATAAGGGGGGATACAAATAACGCGTACATATATCCCACCTCAAATTGAAAGGTTGAAAATAAGAGAAAATAGCAGCACCTTCCATGATGTTGAGTATTCCAGCCAAATAAACCATCAAATCCAGAGTCTGTAGCAAGAGACAACCTCATAGGGCTTCAGAGTGATTTTCATAGTGTGATAATCAGCAAACTCCAGCCAAATCAGTAATAGGCAGACAGAGTAGATGAGAAGACAGACCAAAAGAACCAATTGACATAATCTCTTATGCAGAATCATCCCCAGAAAATGGTCTGTTGGGATTTAATTTAGAGTAAATCGGTACATGATAAAGGGCCTTACTGTGTTATTGGTTTTAAAACTCATGGGAATTATTCTTATGATATTTCATATTTTATTTTAAAACCATTTTAAATAATTTAAATAGATAATAAAAATGAATAACCTTGGATAAAATTGTGTCCAAGGAAGGGCCTATGTGAAAATAAATTGGATGAAGTATTTATGTGCTGAGTTTGTATACAAAATGTAGGAGAAACAGTAATTTAATAACTAATTATATTTCAAGTATTTCCATCATATTTTTCTTAAGAATGTTATAGTAATTATATTAATATAGATTTAAAAAAGAAAACATCATATGCTGGGTGATAATCCCTCACATCTGAGAATGTGTTGGGGATTGAAACCATGACCAAAGGATAATAAGTGCTTCTCTCATACAACTAGACTAGGTGATATATTGGTTAATATGTCATTGTTTTTAGTTAAATAAAATTGATGAATAAATATTAATTATGAACCAATAGTATTACATTTGAGGTTTAGATATTAATGTATAAACCATATTGGTTCTAGAAAATATTTAGAGACAGATGAAAAGACTTTTCACTCTTTTATGGATCTTATGATCTATTAAATGTAAATTTTAGTGCTTCAGCCATAAAAAACTACATTTTTGGTATTTATTTCAAAGAGTAAAGGGATAAATGAAAATTTTATCAAAGCAGAAACAAAGGATTATAATTTTTTATGGAATAAAAATATATCATTTAATTATATTTTCTTATATTCTTATAGAGTAAAATAATTCCACAACACTAGGAAAATTATCCTGAAATAAAATGTTATGATGTTACTATAATTTATAATGATATCAATGAGATTTTCATACCTCTTATATTTATGGATTTGAGTTTGTCTAATTCCATTGATCATTAATTTTCTTGTGATCAATGACTTCAATCCCTCTCTATAAATATTTACACCTCTCCTCCATATTACCACTTACCCCCAATGTTCTATTTCATAGAAACCTAGTAATATGTTATTCCATGGGACCTTTATAGTTATAATTAACTCTTATTAAGAGGATATTTTATTAACCCTATTATAATTAAGGTTTTTAAAAAAAATTAACTTTCAAATATCAAACCTTAGATTTCTGAGATTAAGTTTAAATTGTGAGAAATCCATTTATTTAAGGTGGGGAGAATGTAACACCAAAAAATTTAAAAATATTAATGTCATGTTTGATAATGTGTATGACACACAAAAACAAGAGTATAATGGAATATATAATCCAAATACTTTGTAGTATATTTAATATTTAAAATTAATTCAATCTATGATGTATATTTCAATGCACATGACACTTATTTACCTTGTGTTCTATAGAACAACAACTTTCTTCTATAACTTACATTATACGCAAAAATGATTTTAACTGAATAATATTAGTATTATTATTTAAAATTACAATTATCTTAAAGACATTAAATTCGAATTTATGAATAGTATTAACTAGCTTATAAAAATATATGGTTGATTTAATTGTTTACCAATTAATTATAAATGAATACAAAAACCAATTGAATATAAAGGAAATTTTTTATACAAAAAATAATTTTATGCTACAAAGGAATTTTATCATAAAATGTTAGGTTACTTAATACTAGTGTATGATATTAATGAAATTTATATATTATATACTCAATAATATGTTTTTTACATTCATACAATATATTTGATAAGAAAAACATAAGAATAAATCTAATTTTATGCATATAAAGTTGTATTTTACTAAATGTATTTTTGTTCCCTTTTACTGAAGCACTTATTTTAAAAATAATTATTGAAAATTTTATAAATTTTAATTTAAAAAATAAACTTAATTATTTAAATATTAATGTAAAAATTATATTAGGGTTATTTTTTAATTTTTTGGAGAAGTTTCATTTTTTGATAAATAGTGTAAAAAATACTAAATTTTAATTAAAAATGAATTTCATCTAAATAATTTATAATGTTATATTGTATTTTTAATTATTTTTAATGTAAAAATAGTTTAATTATTCATATATTAATCTAGTTTAGTTCATTTTAATATTTTTTATATAGAATTTATATATAAAAACTTAGTAAACCTTTTAACATTTTCACTTAAAAACCCACATTTGCGTCCCATCTATGGGGTTAATATTAAATTTAATTATGCCACTTATGTGAATGATACTAGGAAAAATGGATTCCATATTTGAAATAATTATAATTTATATTATCCAGTATGGTAAAAATGATTTTTTTACTATATTGATTAGTTAGAACGATTAAAATTAATTAACATAATTAAGGTTAAAATGGGGTTTTGTGCAATACATGTGTTTGTATTAAAATCAATTTCACATAAACATATTATTTTTATTTGATGAATTGGAAATATTTTTTTGAATAAATTGGTATAAATTATCTAATAAAATAATTTTTATTTATAATATTAATGGATAAATTACCAAGGTAAATAAAAAGAAACAAGTTATCATGTTAAAAACTATAAACATAAAATAAAGTAAACATAAAGACTAAGGAATAACCTAATATAAATGTATTTATTTTGTGTTTTGGAGGTATTTATCATCCAATTAATCAATATACGCCATTATTTTACATTTTTTTAGGCACATGAGGTAAGGGAGACCTCCCAATAGGGAATACTTTTGCATATTTACAAGAATTCCACTCCTCCTCCAATATAAAAGTAAATTCACTCTCCCAACTTTTTCACACGTCCTGAGACATTTTGATCAACCAAAACCTTAATAAATAACTTCCCAACATCCTGAAATGCATCCTAGAGGCCTTGATTTATTCATAAATACAACCAATAAAGGCCTTTGTTGAAAACAAAAAGAAGATACCCGAAGAAGAGGTAATGTTCATCAACGAGCATTTTTGTTTTATTTCTTCCTCAAACCCATTAATTTAATTTTATATCATTATTATATAATATTATTATTATATCAAATATAATTATATTTTTTTATGTTAAGATGGCCGCCTACAACTTTACACACTTCTATCAAATGGGATACGAAATCATCAGTCATGTGTACGGAGGACTACTACCTCCTGAACCGATGTCGTTCATTTTTCCATTACCACCATTCAAGGTTGGAAATAATGAAATAAATGCTATTTATGCATGATATATAGGATATTTATGATTTATTTATTCTTATTTAATTATTATATAACACATACTTTCATATTTTCCATTTTTTGGGAATATGATAACGTCGCTCGTGTGTACGGTGCACTACCACCTCACGAAGTGATGTGATTCATTCACGCTTTACATGGAATGTATTAAGGATATTTTTAATAAAAATATGTGATATATAAGAAAAAAATACTTAAATGATAATATATATATCTATATAATATATATTTTTTTGTCTTTCAATACTAAAATGATATGGAAACAACATTAATGCATATGTAAGACCTGTTATCTCTATAAAGAGTGTATTTCATTTCCTATAACCAAATTTTATGGATTACTATAAATACATATGTATTTAATATATATGATATTTATTTAATTTTATACATTATTTATAATATGAAATTATTTTCCAAATAAGAGGAACAAAAAATAACAAATCAAAACATACTCAAAAAACAAGGCAATTAACACCTAAAACAATGAAAATAATGAAATATTATTAACAAATAGGTAGTAATATGTTATAAAAGAATAATCTAGATATTATAAATATTAATATTGTTCTGGTGTAATTTAATATCTTGTTTAAATCTATCATACATGATATTAATTTATGTTCATCCGAATGGAAGCGTAAGGTATGTGATTTCGTTTCGATTTCATTTCATTGAGGAATATTATAATGTTATGCACCAAATAAAATTTATATGGTGTACATACTACCCCTTGATATGAAATATCATAAATACTTCATTATTAATGGTATATTAAGTTTAAATTTTAATTATTTCATCTAGTGGTATTTGAATTAAAAGTTATGAATTTGTAAAGAATTTCATAACTCAATTCTTTTTCATTGGGTTATATTACTTCCTCATTGTGTTTAATATTATATGATTATGTGTATAATGAATTTTCACAATATATAATTTTATTTTCACTTGTTTTATGTGGATTTAAATTTTACACACATAATTAATTCATTTATTAATTTTCACTTCAACAATATGATCATTTTAAGGGTTTATTTCATAATCACATTTTAATTGAGATTGTTTAATCCAAAAAAATTCGTTGAAGAAAATTACATGACAATTTAAAAATAAACCCTTCCATTTTCTTATACTATAGTTATTAATGATATTTTTCAAGTGATAGTACAATTTTATTTCTCTTTAGTGTGTAAAATTATTGAGGAATGTTTTTAATAAAATTCGACTTCATTTATCTATTTCGTTGGAAATTAATTTTTTACAAAACCATGTTTTCTAAAAATAGTTTGAAAAATTTTTTCTTTAAAAAATTTATAATTATTTATTAAAATAATGTTTTACCCATTTTTTTCAAAAAAAATGAAATGAATATTCTTATTGTTTTCAAAGTAATGCAGTTTTATAACCTTTTTACAATACAATAGGATTGTTCTTTTAACCTTGTATGGCATGCAGGGAATTACACACCATCATTTATTTGAAGATTCCGTTGAATTTTTATGAAGATATTTTTAAATAATTTTTTTTAAAGTGATATTCAATGAAAATATTTTTAAAAATAGCTTTCAAAATTAAACGGATATTTTCCTCAAGATTTTTTTTAACGATGTTCTTATTTCATCAACGACAAAAACCCTTATTCTCACTCTGATTGGTATACTTTATATTAATACTATCATTATTCTTACTCTGGAGGGATTATAATTATTTTGACAAAGTATAGTATTTGAATTCACTTCCTTGAATCATTTTTGTAGTCATTAACTTCACCTTGAGTTATTCACTTTCCAGTGACCATTAAACATTAAATTACCCCTAAATATCCCCATTATTTATTATAGATATTATTATTTTCTAAAACGTATACCATTTTTTAAAATGGTGTATACTTTCATAGTTATTTTATTATCTAAGAAAATACTGATAAATCCATATTATTTACTCAAAACAGATATTTGATCAGGCACATTTTTCATGAATTAAATTGATTATTTGATTTATAAATAATGCTTTGGACTGGTAGTGATGGGTGGTCTTGGACTTTCTCTAGACCCTCTATGCATTGATAGGTCTCATGAGACAAATTATTTGTCCAAATTAAATGGGTTTGTACCTATAGTTGTAAACTCTCTTGTGAAAGGTCTTGACATTATAGGTTTTCATGTTCCTTGGAAATGACGTCCAATAATTAAGTATTGCATTCATTCGGATTCAGTTATTATTTTCCACAAGTTTTTCACTATGAAAAAGTCTATAGATGTATTTCATTATTATATTATTGATTAAATGTAATGTTTTTTCAGTTATTTACCTTCTCATATTGATTTTACCTTATCTATTCATACATATAAGTTATTTAAATGGCATATGTTCTCAATTATTTACTTTTCCATATTGATTATGCCTTATCCAATTGTTTAAATGGTATGTGTGATTAGTTATTTACCATTACATATTGATTACTCTTATTTATTAATGATATATTCCATTTCACTTAAACCTTACTAATCCTTTGAGCTCACCCTTATTTTGTTTCCATTCCCTAGGTTATAAAGAAGAGATATTTGATTGATTTTTCAAGGATGTGGTTTGTTATATTTTGTTATATATGATGTTTTGTTTTATATTCCAAATGTAAATGGGTATTATATATGTATCTGGTTCTCCAAAACTTTTAAATTGGTTATTCCTTTGGGATTTGATTCCTTGTAATCATGCCAGTGTAATAAAGTAAGGTATTCGCTATTTTCTACTATGGTCAAGGTTGCTACAAATGTAGTTAATCTTACAAACTACACATAATTACTTACTATGTTTTAATACTCTTATAAAATTTTTAATTTATATGATTAATATTAATTAAATTTTATTTATCAAGTTATAATATTTTAATTTTTTTTTGAAATCTATGTAATTAATCCATTTAAATGAATTTTTTATAAATTCATTAATAATGTTAAATATTTTTTACGTTTTTTATAATTTAGGAATATTTAATATATATTTATTTAATCATAATCATTATCAAATTCTTTTATTTAGGAAGAAAAAGGGAACAAACAAATAAGATGAAAAAAACAAAACAAGAGACAAGCAATAAGGCACACAAGGACTAGGGGGTCTAAAGTAATGTAAACCAGGAGCATCTCCTCTTATCAAAATAACCCCCTCAGGTTTCAAGAAATTGATCAAATGGAGGAAAGTGATGTTGGATCCCAGGCTCACTAATAACGTAAGATGATCTGCAACTCTGTTCCCCTCCCTACATGTGTGGGTCACCATGACATTATGGAGGAGAGTGTGTCATTTCCTAACCCTATGGGATATTGACCAAGCTTTATGACCTTTTCCATTGAAAGAATTATGAATAATTAAAGAATCGGTCTCTGCTTGAGTGATCACAATTTCCCTCGGTTCTCAAAGATATAGTCAGGTAAGCAGAGTTTTGGCCTTTTCCTGAGGTGGGGTGCCCATCCCATAAAAAGCACTGAACACCAGCATAACACCACCACACATGTCCTGAACCACACCCACTCATCTCATATCGCCCAGCAGACAAGAACTGTATGAGTTGAGGTTGTAGCTTGAGACTGGAGGGCAGCAGCATATCTGTTTCTACTATGTCCTGTTATATAGAGGATTAACTAGAGGAGCACTTACATGTAGCAACTTTAATGAGGGATCCTCCCTCCAATTTTGGATGGGCATGACCAAGTCCAATAGCAGGTTCTGCATGCTCATGATAAAAATTTTTTATTTTATTTATAAAAGATTATAAATAATAATTATTATTATCTCAATAATTATCAGAACTAATAAAGATTGTTTTTATCAACTCTTTTTTATCATTGATAAAGATATAAATTTATTAGGGATAAAAACACTGATAAAGTGATGTTTTATCAGAACATATGTTTTTTGAAATAATAAAATGTATCTTTATCATCGATTTTTGGAAAGCAATGATAAAACACACCCCAATATTATATATTTAACCCTAATAGAATTTTCTTCTTCAATATCTAGTGGAATTCCACCTCTACTGACACTCCCCCTCGAAATTCTTAGAAGAATATATCCTCTCAAAACCTAAGGTATGTATTTATTTCTAATCCACATTAATAGATGTTAAATCACCCAATCTACATACTCATCTCCTTTACTTTGTTCAATATCCTCTTTAATCTATCCCTTAACTTTTCTAGCATCCATCACCTTTAAATTGGATTTATTTTCTTAGTTGGGTTGAGAACATCATGGTGCGATCCAAACTCTATTAGAAATTTGTTTCCACTGCCAAAACATCTTGTTTCGAAGCAGAGATTTTGGGAGAAAAGAAATAGAATAGAGTGATTCAAAATCATTTCTCTAGTTTTGTGAGGTTATATTGTATAAATAGAAATATTTCGAGGATAACCCTGAAAAAATTGGTTTATCCATGATTAAGGATTTCAAATCCCCAAAAAATCAAGTTTATTTGAAAGTAAACAAATGAAAAACTGATTATTTTTTCAAATTTCCTATATTTCACAAGTTTGTATTTTATTTTATTTAACCTATACCCAATAATACACACAATTTATTTTAAAAGTATATATTTGTTTCATTTAACATAAATTGTTGATGTGTGGGGATTTTTTTAACTGTGTTCATTCTATTGACACCACTTTCATTCATTCTGATCACCATTAGATTTATATAAGTCATCATTTTGATATTTCATTCTAGTTGACTATATTGGTTTATGCCATTGATATATACCCACTATTTGATTCATTAATCCATAATTAAATTCAATATTTTCTTCAAACATTGGGTTCTCAAGACCATGTGATTAGGATCTATCAATTCTTTCAACATTTAAAAAGATACCAACTTTAGATTCTAAGTATCCTATCACTGAAATTCCATATGAGCTACCATGTACCAAGTGATTAAATGAATAAATATCAACACCTCTATCTTATTGATTTTAATAACTCACTGATTTTTTTGGAACATATCTATCTATTTAATCATATGAGATATCATAATAATAATCATGCACGATATCTCCTTTTGAAAATTTCACACTCTAATTCCATGGAGGTCCCAACTGAATGAGGTTGTGGATAAAACAACCATATATTCATAGTGAAAACTCTTCCAACTTATCATGTAAGGTTGTTATTTAAAATGATAAGTTGGACAGGGTTTTTCAATGCACTGATGGAAATCTTCTCTAAGTTCCGGGTATTCTTCATACTCCCCTTGATTAAAATTAAAAAAATTATACCCATGTACTTCCATTACCAAGGAAAAGTACCCCAATCCTTTTTATATTTTCATTTTCTTGAACACGTATGATAAGATTATATTACTAGGAAGAATAACCCCAATTATCTCTACCTCTTATTGTAATCCCTTCTATTAATGTTAAAAAAATATCCTTGATATCTATGTTTGGAAATAGATGGGAATTTAATAATATTATTTGTAACATTATAGATATCACACATTAATTTACTTCAATGATTTCCCCCACTAAAAAACATTCTCAATACATATCATTATACTATTATTATCTTGGAATAATGGATTCATTTATTTTAAATGCATATTTAAGAATGACCTTTTATGGGTTTTAAGCTCTAATTTTTTTGTATTCGTTTTTTTGTTAAATATTAATATTAATGAATCAAATTGTATTGATAAGAATAGATAATAGATGGGTTCCAACTGTATGTAAAATAGTATGAGTTTGGGATGTAATATTTCATCAATTTTTCAAAAGATAATGCATATAACCCTTTTCCAACACCTTGTCCATGTTTAAACTAGTTTTATTCAAGAATAATTAATCAAGAGGAGTTGGAAGAACACTTGATATATCATGGAATATATTGATGTTATAAATGTCAAGCTAAACATGGGGAAAATTGTATGAAGCTAGAGAATGGGATAATCTAATGTTTTAGGTAATATTTAATATTATTTCATGTGTGAACAATAATAGAGACTGTATCCAGAATATGATTACTAGTTTGAGAGATGATAAAGACTTTATTTGAGAAAATGACAATGGAAGTTGAAGATGAACTTCATGATTGTCCAAAATATTTTGATAAGTTCAATAGTTGTGTAAAGATGTCATTGTATACTAGTTGTAATAAATATATAGAATTTACAGTCATATTAAATCTATATAATAAAATGCTATAAATGAATGGAGTGATTCCAAATTTACTAAATTTATTTCTCTATTTGATGATATGATCCAATAAGATAATTTTCTTATTTTCTGAATATATCATGCTAAATGAATTCTAGGTTTAATGAGTATGATCTCTGAGAGAATGTGTATTTTTCCAAATGATTGTATACTATTTCTTAAGGACCCAAAATCACTTAAAAATTTCTCAAAGTGTGGTGTACTTTGATACAAGAAATATGAATCTTGTCTTATGGGATTTGTATGGTACTTTTTTCATTTAAAAGTTTTAGTGCCTATATGGGAGTGAAGAGACTATAGGGAAGTTTATTTTTCATATATATACATGAAATAAATATGGAAATATTTATCACCTAGAAAACTCTCCTCAGTGGAAGAAAATTAATTAATAATATCATTATTTGGAAACCTTCCAAGAAACCTTCCTCTTCAACTATCTACGGATGGAGTAAATCATTTTTGTTTCAATGAAACACTCATAGTACAAGTCAATTTATTTTGGTAAATTATAACTTTACAACATATTTATTCATGAAACAAAAATACATTATGTTTTCTATGATTATATCATGACCAAAATAATTGGGTAATGATATCAATGTTTATTTGGATCCATTAATTGATGATTTGAAATTATTATGGGAATCAGGTGTTTCATTTTATGATACTTATAGAAATGAAGATTCCACGTTGAGATTCATGTTTTATGAGAGGATAAATTACTTTACTACTTATGAAAAGTTTTAAGGATATCATATTTAAGGAAATCAATGGTGTACCATTTGTGAACAAGATACACAATCAATTAGATTGAAATAATTTTTGAGGATTGTGTTTCTAGGACATCACAAATTTCTACCCTGAAGACAAAAATATCAATATTTGACAACATTATTCAATGAGAGTTTAGAGAAAGGTAAAACACCATCTCCACTAACATGTGATCAGATATTTTAGAAAGTAAAAGATATGAACACTCCTTTTGGTAAACCTTTTTTTGAAAAAATTTAAAAAAACCTATTGGAAAGGGGATCAGTTTTTTTTTAATTACCAGACTATAATTATTTTTATATCAAGAATTTTTTGATGTTATTAATGTGGAAAAAAATTATCTAATAATTTCATTGGCACATTAATAAATTCACCTTTCCAAAAAAAGGATGGAATTAAGGCTAGGTTGGACATGATTTACATAGAGATTTGGGAAGAGTTGGAACCAGTGGATAGTGAAAAATAGACTTTTATTCCTCCAATTTCTTACAATCTTTCCAAATAAGAGATATATTAGTTTTTAAACTTATTGAATGATGTAATTTTTGTAGAGGCATATTCAATAAATATCAAGACAATTACTAATTTAAATTTTAAGGTTCTGAAATCTCTTGACTGTCATGTTTTGATGCAAGATCTAATTCATGTAGCTTTATGTTTTATCATTCAATAGAATTTCCATTACACATTAACTAAGCTCAATTTATTTTTCATATCTATATGTTGAAAAGTTATAGACCCAATAAAATCTCAAACAATAGAAAAATATTCATATTATCTGAATCGGAGATGTTCTTCCTATATAAATTCTTTGATATGATGGTGACCCTGATGGGTCATTTTTTTTTAAATATTTGAATATGTTTTCCTTTATATTATATATTGATATACCCCATTTAATGGTATTTTATGATTTTGAATGGGTATGTAAAAAATAAAAGACATCCAAAATGTTGTATTATAGTGTGATTTTTTTTGTGTAAGATGTTAAATTATGTACTGACTACCTATATAATGTGCAAAGCGTTGTTCAACACAAATCTACTCACATATAGAGGATTTTGGGTGAACGAATTTCGGGAATATATGTTGTCATAATTACTGTTACATATTAGGAGTAAGCGCATATTTACATTTTTCATAATAGTTTATAGGTTCTGTCATATGTTGAAACCCACAAATAAATTATTTGTCATTTTAATCCATAAAGGTCTGAAATATGGATATCAAATACACATAATCAAGAGTTTATAATATTATTTCAATACCATATATTTACTGTGTGAACTTCAAATCCATATTCAATTTCTGAATGAATTCGATGGCTAGTCAGAGGACTAAGTTTGCATGTATTGTCTTATAATGGTTATGTAATTAATGGATATATGTTCTATAAAAATGAACATGATGAATGTAGTACCATGAAAATTAGTGGAGTTACACTTGAGGCTAAATTGATTCATATTTCTAGTACCATGGATAGAAATCCAATATATGATAATATGTTATTCTTTAGAATCATTAAAAAAATATGGGAGTTGGATTATACAATATTACAAGAGGTAATTTTCAATGAAAATTGGTTGATAATAATAGAGTAGTTAAAATAGATGAATTGGGATTCATGAAAGTGTAATTTTGTAATGAAGGGTACAAAGATGAACTGTTTATAATGGAATCAGAGGTAGTACAAGTATTTTATATTCCATGTTCTGAAAATTGAAAGTGATCAATTATTCTATTATCAACTAAAACTATTGAATTTTCATATATCAATTCAACTGAGGATGACCCTTTCATTATGATATCATAATCATTTCATGTTGTTCCCAATGTAGAAGAGGTATCGTATATTAGAGCATACCATAATGAGTGGATTTAGACACTCAATAGAGGGGTCAAATCCATTAAACATTTAAAAAAATAGTTCAATATTAAAGTTATATTTTTTTGTAATATATATTGTGTTGCATCATATTATTATTTTTTCACTACTATATTTCATATAATCTAAATTAAATGTTTAACCACTTTTACAGATAATTGATTGTGCACATGTCAATGCTCCTAATCTAGAGGAATAACTTGTTTCTCAACTTGCTAATTCTCCCATTGCATAGGAACAACAATCTTCTACACATGTCAATGTTATCAATCTAGATAAAGAACATATTGATGATGTTGAAGCCAAGGAAATATTATATGGTGAACAACCACTTTCCCATAAAAAAAATAGAAGCATCGTAAAGTGAAGGTGTTAACAAAAATTATTAAGGTGAGAGGTGAAGGTATCAAATTTGAGGTTAGATGAAATACATTCATCTAGCCTATTAACCCCAATAAGGACATGTTCATTAGTTTTATTAGGATCACAAATCAAATGAATCTGTATATTGATGTAGATTCAAGACACCATGTTGTTTCCATTCTTAAGGCACTAATTTTGGATGAGATAAGGGTAACATTATGACATACATTCTTTATTTTACTAAAAAAATTATGAAATGTTGATTTACTATTCATTAACCCTTTCAGAGTGCACTTATAATAGATGAATTCCAAATGAAATTTGTATTAATGCTCACTATAAAGGCTCATATTGGATTTTAGACAATTCTTAAAAATTATCATCTCAAAGATTCTGAATAAAAAATAAAACCACACCCACCACAAACGTATGCACACCTGATAAACAAGAAAAATGTGGAATGTGTTTATTGGTCATATTGAGGAGACATATTTTCACATACATTATGATCGGTAATATATCACTTGAAAATATGTTTATTAGTAACATTAATTAATAATGTTTAATTTTTGGAAAAACCCCTGAGTGAAAAAAATAAGCAACCTGTAGCAAAACAAATTTACATATACCCGAATGAAAGGATGGGGTATGTTTCACTTGAAAAAAATGTATATATTTTTTATCTATAGTAGTACTTTTATGTGATATGAAACAACAACATAATTATTTTCATTTGTTTTTATGTATATTGATGAATAAAAATCCAAATCCA
Source organism: Viscum album (assembly GCA_963277665.1). Taxonomy (NCBI): domain Eukaryota; kingdom Viridiplantae; phylum Streptophyta; class Magnoliopsida; order Santalales; family Viscaceae; genus Viscum; species Viscum album. The sequence goes on along the minus strand of OY728165.1, from coordinate 59,245,006 downwards.
CTTCCATCCCATATCATGTGCTATGGAAGGAAGCTCATGTAAATAAATACGGGATACAAATAGATGAAAAAATAGAAAAACTAATGGAAGCATATGTAATCCTAACATAATAAAAAAATCTCTAAATTAGTACCACATAAAAGTGATTAATTATTTTCCTACCTTTTTTATTTGACCTATACATAAGAATTATCTTTAGTTTTACCTGATGAATTACTACTATCAATGTCCTAGATGTGGAAATAACATTATGGAAGTATCATAAATGTGGTTTTTGGGGTGTAAACACAAAAATATTTTGAGAAAATAAATGATCTTGGGAATAAATATAATTAAATAGAAGAGATAAATGAATGATTAGCTACTCTAGAAGAAAAACATAATTGGTAGTCTATGTTTTTATAAAATTTTATTAGAAAGACTCAATGAGAAGAAAAAACTCAATAATAACCACTACATGAAGATCCCCCCACCCCACCCAAGCCATATTTGAGGTGATCCATTCCCCTAAAAGGGATATCTTAGAGGAGGTAATCATTTTTTTCATTATTTTACTTTAAACATTTAAATAGAAAAACACTAACACATATCTCGTATTGATATATTATCGGGTGAAAATGATTATGATTTATATCTATCAGCACCCATGCATCTCGTTATTATGATAAGTACTATGGATTCACAAAACTCATGATCTGAGTGCTAATATACCTTTTTTACCTGATGATATGGATATTCATATAGTCGATCTTGCTATTAGGACTTTCATAGCATGGCTATTAAATCTTGTAAACATGAATTTAGTCAATGAGGTATTCATTTCCAATTATTTTTTATGAAAAACCTTTATCAATTAAAGAAAAAAGGCATAAATGGATGAATATTATTATAAATGGAGAAATAAAAGGGGTTAAATAAAAGGTTGAGTTAAAATGATCTAAAGGATCAGCTAACCAAATGAAAAGATCTTCATAAATTATCTTTAACCATCCCGTTCAACTTCTATGTTTTTCTAACAATAAATGTTCATATGGATATAATATTAAAATGTGTTTATATGACCATGATTTATTTTTAATAATAAATATATGGAGTGGACATTACAAACTATGTTGGTCTGGAGAATGTAAATGAAATCCTCAAACAGGAATGGTTAGGATTCTTGTTTTTAAATGTATATATGAGATATGTTTTAAAAAAAATTATCCAATAAAAGATAAAATGTGTTAATTATGACTAAATTATATTCATATTTTTTAGAGGTGTGTATATCAATACTATTTCAAGGGAAACCCTTTCAATAGAAATTTAGACTCATTAGACCTCACATCACTTCTACACAACAATTCTCATTGGATCCAAAGAAATAAAAATTAATATTGGACAAACTGGACATAATGCTTGAAAGAAAACATATAGATGATAGACTCTTCTTAATACCCATGATTGAGGGATAAAACTATATAATTTAATCATATAAAATATATTTTCATTATTTTCATTACTTATTACTTTTTTTTAGGAATCATTGGTATCTCATTGCAATCAATTTGGATACTCAATTTATTTTTTAAAAAATTCAATACATGTATACCCAACAAGCTGACCACACGTGACGATGTTTATCAATTTGTAATACATTACATGAAGAGTTTTACAAATAAACTTCTAGTTATAAATTTTATATTATGTTTTAATGAAAATAATATTATGATAGGGTGGTGTTTAAATGTCATCAAAATCATCGCATGATGATAGTCCATGAGCACAAAAAGCCTATCGAATTCAATAACTAGATAAGTATTGGGGTATATATAATAATATTTCACTATCAAAACATTTTTCAAAAAAATAATTATTACTCTGAATATTTCTATAGTTACCTAAACAAACTAATGAAAAAGATTTTAATTATTATGTTTTCAAATTTATTAAAGGCATCACAATTTATCAACAAACTAGCCTCCCAAAAGAAGTATTTCTGAGGATATTTATAATTTCATTTGGAATATTTAATAATCCTTTATTTATTTTCATTTGTTTAGTACTACTATGAATTTTTTCAATCCTCATATTCCATAGAATAAATATATTTATTTAGAAACAAATTGGAATAATATATGGTGTCATAATGTATATATACATCATGAATAGGTGACATCCTACTACTTATTTAATAAATTTTCTCAAAATTTTATCTATTTTTTTAGTTAATTTCTTTATCAGTTTTATTTTATACATATTTTTTTAATTTTCACAAAGATAATGAATAAAATACTCCATCTAAAATTTTCCTTTATTTTACTATTTCTTGCTCTATTAAGAGCACAATGATCAGAGAAAAAATTATAGATGAACTCTTCGACAAGGATGATTCACTCATGTACTATGATCATGAACTAAACAAGGATGATGTACTCATGATGACGCAATTTTATTTTTATTCTATAATACATTCAACATTTTAGGTTATCAAACAACAATATTGTTTTATTACCCCAAATTTTGAATGCATTGATGAATAAAAATACAAGGTGTGATGTATAGGAATCAAATTCACCTCAATAAGACCCATGGTATACCTAGTATGACTCTAACGTTATTATTTTAATTTAAAATTGACATTTTATTAAGAAAAAATTATATACTCAAATCTGAGCAATCACATTCAAATTATTTTGATACTTTATGAAAATGATTCATAATTCATTTTTTGACGTGTAGGAATAAGACTCACCTCAATACAATACACGGTGTGCCCAGTATGATAGAGCTAGTAACATGTTCGAAGCTTCTCAAGATCATGAGAGACTGGACTTTGAGGCTACAACTGAGATAATGGAGATAGGTAAATGGATCAATAATGTAAATATACATCATGAAAAGGTGAATTATTAATACTTAGTTAGTTTATTTTTCATCATTTTATCTACTATTTTTAAGTTAATTTCCTTGTCATTTTTATCTGATACTTATTCAGTTTTTTTCATAAATCTTTTGGGAATTCATAATTTGATTTTAAAATTTTGAATCAAGCCAAAAATGAGAGAGAGAACATGTTTCTTTTAGTTGGAACAAGAAAACTTGAAATGTGAAGTGAATTGTAAGGATGCATGTACAAAATATTTTATCACACTAACTATCTACAATTCATTTTTGAAATTGAATTTACAATTCAATAAAATATCTCATCTACCAAGGGATTTTTCTATAATTGAGGGAGAAGTATGAATTTCCAAAATAAAAACATAAACAATATCTTGAATAGTGTAGGAATTAGACACACCTCAATTTGATACATAGTGTGCTCAGTATGACTTTAAGTGTATGTTTTTAGTTTATAATTTACAATTCAGGTCAAAACATGGATCACATACTCAAACCTGAAAAAACACATTCATATTTTTTTGACACTTTAGGAAAATTATCCATAACTCAATTTTGATTTGTAGAATCAACTACACATCAACGTGATACATATTGTATCTAGTATTACTCAAAGTGAGTTTTCCATGTTAAAATTGACATTTTAGTTCAAAACACACTTGACATATTCAAAACCAAGAAAAAACATTTATATTTTTTGAAGATTTAGAACAATGATACATAAGTCCTTTGTGACATTTAGGTATAAACTACACCTTAATCTGACACTTGGTGTGTTCAATGCTGTAAAGACCCGTAAAATTCAAGGGAAATTTTTTTCTTAATTTTCTTTGGACTTTTACAAGAACGTGGTTTCTGACGGCACCTGATTCCGAGGCCCGGAGTGCCCGGAATAAATTTCCGAAGTTTTGCTCGGGTACATTCAGTGAACGAACGAGCGGGAATTTCTAACTTTTGATCTGGTGCTCGGAATTGAAATCTGAGGACACCGATGAACTCGCAGCGCCGATATTCGCTTAAGGAGACCTTTTTCGAGGTTGCATTTATTGCGGGTTGAGAGTTAGTTTTTGGGAGTTTAGAATAAGTTAAATAAAAATTGTGGAATACAAATTTTTATTTTAACTTGTTGGTTAACTTCTCCCAATGGGAGTTAGAGGTGGGACCCACATCCACTTCACCTCCCTTGGGAGGATTAAGTGTGGTGGGGCCCACATGAAGCATAACTCTTCATCTTTTTTTTAAACTCCCTTAAACTCCTCTTTTAATGATTTTGACAACTTGTTAATTAATGGATTTGAATTGTTTGAATTTCAAACCTTTGAAATTCAAATTGGTATTTGTGTGAATAAAATAAGACTTGATCTTATTTTATTTGGGTTAGAATTCTCTAGCCACCTTGAGAGAATTTGGAGCCTTCTCCTTCTTCTTCAAACTTTGACGAAGAACGCGAAGAACTTTCGGACATCGACGAAGAACGCCACGTTCTCGGGAACCGTCTTCCACGACGCCATACCCGCGACACCGACGACGTCTTCTTCTGCGTCATCTCTTCCACGACGATTTCCCGCAATGAAATCATCGTCAAAGAACTTCGAATCCTCGCTTCACGACATCGACGTACTTCTTCCGTGACGCCGACCACCGCGACGCGTCTTCCGCGGGTCGTTGACGATCATCGTTCTTGAAACCGAAGTAGGGGTTTGTTGTTGATCATTTATTTATTCTAGTTCTTGGTTCTAGCATGACAAACTTGAGGATAAATGTTTAAGTGTTATCGTCTAACGAGAGGGGGGTCGGACCGCACGAACACGGCCGAATCCCCCCTCCTTTGTTCTTGAATATTATTATTTTCTTGTGGATGAACGAGATGGCGTGGTGCCGTCGCACCACGCGGGAATCACACGGCAAATATTGCGTGGTGCCGTCGAGCCGCGCCATGCAAAGATTATCATGAACGCGACGCCGTCGCGCCGCGTCGAAAGAAACCGAAGGCGCCGCGGCCGGAGCGGGGCCACGGCGGAGGGGCGCGGTGCCGTCGCACCGCACCGGACGACGAAGACCGTGGCCGGTTCCGGGCCGCGGCAGAAACGGGAAGACCGGCGGCCAGCCGGGCCGCCGGTGTCGGGAGCCGGAAAGGGGACTGGCCTTGCCGGTCCTGTTGAGGAAGAACCGGCCAGCCAGGTCGGGCCGGCCGGAAGGGAGAAGAACCAGGGGAATTAATTCCCCCGGCTGGCCAAAACCGGCCCCCCATATTGGGGGGGCCGCGGTTACACCAATGGGGGGCAGCACCCCCCCCCCCATTTTTTCAAAAGCAGGCCCCCACGTGGGGGGGGGGGGCGTTGATCAAAGGCGCGGCTTTCAGCCGCGCCGCCAGCAGAGGAGGCGGGGGCTTTGCCCCCCGCGCGTGGCACCCGAGCGGCGCCCAGGCCGCGCCGCCGCCGGCCGGGCCGCACCGCCATGCTGGACCGCACCCCTGTGCCGGGCCGCGCCGCCGGCCAGGCCAGGTCGGGTCGATCCGGTTCGGGTCGACCCGGTTCAGGCCGACCCAGGGGGGGTCGGGCCGGGTCGGCCCGGACCCGGACCCCCCGTTTTCGAATTGAATTCGGTATTTTGCCCATAACATGAGCTACGAACCTCCGATTGATGAACCGTCAGTGGCGATACGATCCTTGGATCGAGACGGTCGATTCGGTATGTTGCACTCAAAGTTTCGGAATACTTTGAGTTCGGACGGGTTGGTTCGTACACGAAACCAACCGGGCCTTCGGAGCGGAAACGCTCATATCTTGAGCTACGGACGTCCGATTGACGTGTCGTCAGCTTTGTTGAGTTCCTCTTAGTGAGACAGATCTTTTGGAATACTCCTCCCAAGGTTTGGATGCAGGTGGGGTGCGGTCGGGTTGGTTTTGCCTTAAAAACCAATCGGGCCCCTGGGACGAAAAAGCCAATAACTCTCAGGTCGGGCGTCCGATTGACGCGCCGTCTATTACGTTGAGTTCCTGTTGGCGATACGGAACTTTTGGATACATCAACTCTGGACTTTGTGACAGTTGATGTATCAGCCTCTCGGTTCGTGGAGTGGACCCTCCCGAACGAGCTTGCTGTGTGCGGGAACCCTAGTGCTGGCTGCGACTGCTACTGTAACGACGACGATTGTGCAGGGATCCTCAATGGACTGCGACGATGAAGACAGCTGGTCTTGTATCCTATGTGGGTCCTAGCTGTGCTGGTCTTGTATCCTATTTGCGTCCCAGCTTAGATGATTCAATACTGGTATTGTATCCTATGTGGGTCCCATTATAGATGAATCGATGAAGATAGTTGGTCTTGTATCCAATGTGGGTCCTAGCTGTGCTGGTCTTGTATCCTATGTGGGTCCCAGGTTAGATGATTCAATACTGGTCTTGTATCCTATGTGGGTCCCAGTATAGATGAATTGATGAAGACAGTTGGTCTTTTATCCTATGTGGGTCCTAGCTGTGCTGGTCTTGTATCCTATGTGGGTCCCGGCTTAGATGATTCAATACTGGTCATGTATCCTATGTGGTTCCCAGTATAGATGAATCGATGAAGACAGCTGGTCTTGTATCCTATGTGGGTCCTAGTTTTACTAGTCTTGTATACTATGTGGGTCCCAGCTTAGATGATTCAGTATCTATGTCTGACCATCTCTTCCACCTTATCGATGATGTATACCTGTGTGAGCTGAATCCTATTGCTTTCCTGTGTGGATTGTGTTGTGCTATCCTGTGTGGCTTTCGTTTTGCTTTCCTGTGTGGAATACGTTTACTTTCCTGTGTGGACTGAGTTGTTCTTGGGCTCGGAGGTTGGAGCGTCTTGGAATTAATGATTTAGGTATATGTATGGGAATATACCTAAGCAGTGCCGGTTGTTACTTCGTGATTGTATCTTCCTTTGTGGTTTATTCTTTATGGATTTTGGGAGACCTTCAGGGGTCTCGGGGTCCCTACTAAGTAGCTTATACTCACCCCTGCACGGGCTATGCCCGCACTAAGTTGTGTTGGTTGCAGACGACGGACAGCGTTGATCGTGGCTGAGGCTTGCAGAGCAGAACTGTACCTGGAGGTGGACCACTGGGTGGGACGTGCCTGGAGCGGATGACGGGACCCGAGGAGCAGTGGAGCTATCTGTACCCACCCTTCAGGTGGGATTTCCAGTAGACAGCTCGGTGTAGCAGCTTTTACTTTACAGTTGTTGTTTTCCCTTTCGAGTTGTACTTTACTTTCAGTTTGGGTTTGTATACTGGCCCATTTACTTTTCCACACTTTCAGTTGTACTCTGTTTTTACTTAGTGTTTACTTTCTGCTTTCTTACTCTGTGGTGCTTGTTTACTTTACAAAGGCAATGCCTTCCCTTTTTACCGGGATTTACGCCTTGGTGCTAGTCGCCAGCCCCTGGCCTATGGAAGGCGGGGTTGGGGTAGTCACAGCACGGGCCCCGAGGATGGGACGTGACAAATTGGCATCAGAGGAGTTCGGTTCTACCGCGAACTCTGATCTTTTCTATGTGAAGCAATAATGTTTAGCGTATTGAGTGTGGTTATCAATCCAGGGAGTCCAGTGTTGGTGCAGCGGCCGACGTATCCGTACACCAGGACCCTGACTACTGATTTCCGACTTAATGCACGAAACCATTTTTTGCGTGTAGGTTTCAAAGTTTTCTTTGTGATTACTTTATATCAGCTCACCAGGTATACTGTTCTGACCGTGGCGCACCTGTTTCCTATTCAGGATGGCCCCACGACGGCAGCCAGCTAGGGTTCCGAGAGTCGAGCGTGACAACAGCCCACCGAGCGATGAGGCCTCAGTGCAGGGCTCCTTGTCAGCAGAGGCACCGGCGGTACCTTTACCCGCCGAGCCACCGATGCTACCAGCCGCAGCCACTGACGATGCACATCGCCTTAGCGCGCTGCATGAGTTTCAGCGCCAGCGACCACCCAGGTTTCATGGGGAGACGGACCCCCAGGCAGCAGAGGACTGGATGGAGGTGGTCGTACGAGTTTTCAGGCTAGTTAGGACACCAGCAGACCTCATGGTGATCCTCGCTGCGAGCCTACTGCACGCAGCATCGAGGCGATGGTGGAGATTGATGCTCCAGGTGAAAGATGAGGCATCTCTACTTTGGACGGACTTCGAGAGCCTCTTCCGCTCGGAGTTCGTCCCAGCCACCCGGTGCGTATCCAGGAGCTTCTTCAGCTGCAGAAGGGCAGCGTGACAGTATCCCAGTACTCGGCGAGATTTACTGATCTCTCGCGCTACTCCACAGATATGGTATGGGACTCGTTCTTCCGGGCCCGGACCTTCGAGCAGGGACTGAGGCATGAGATCAGGTCTTCGATGATCTCCCTCAACATTCCGACGTAGGCAGAGGTGTTGGAGAGAGCTCTTCTAGTGGAAAGTTTTCTCGCTGAGCAGGCTCCAGTGACAGGGCCCTCCACAGGACGACCCGTAGTAGGGTCTTCTGCAGTTGGCAGTAGACAGGTGACGTAGAGGTCTAAACGGGCCAGACCATCAGATGGGCAGACACTGGATGAAGATTCGGTTGTGCGGGGCACACGAAGGAGAGCCAGCTACACGAGGGGTAGGCATTGCTACGCATGCGGCGGGTAAGGTCACATGGCTCGAGACTTCCCGACTCGTCCTACAGATGAGCAATAGGTGGTAGAGGGACCTCCCAGACAGAGGTTCGTCCATGGAGGTCCGCAGAGTGCAGGCGGACGAGGCAGAGGAGCCGGCCGAGCAGCAGATGGTGGGCGACACTTTGAGGTGTTGCCACCACCACCACCAACAGGTCCTCCCCGACCGCAGGGAGTTGGTGGACATGGGAGAGCTCAGCTTCAGGCAGGTGAGGCATTCGATCATGGAGCTCTGGGAGCAAATGGACAGGAGCGGAACTAGTGGATACGTCTTTTGTACTTCTAGTTCCTTGTTGCTATTGTGTAGCGTCTTTGTATTATGAGCTGCAATAATAAAAGACGCATACCTTTGAGATGTTTTCTTTCCTGTCCTCTTTTGTGTTGTTACTAAGAGGTTCCAGTTTTGACTGTTGACTTGACCCTCACTTGTGAGACATCTACTGGAGGAGACCCAGTTACCACACACTGAAGCCGACAGTGTGACTCAACCCTTGGAGGCAAGAGTAACGGTTGGATCTCTTGGTAGTAGCATCGAGGCCTTAAGACGTCATCCTTCGTATGGATTAGTATCATCCATGTCAGTATTGATTGTATTAGGCAAAGAACGTGGTTCATCCAAGGGATGAGACCGTATTTCTCTTAATCGTCAAAGAAGAAATCATAGCAGCTCTTGTGGGACCAGAGGTGGTCCAGGCCATGACAGAGAAGGTCCAGGTCATCCAGGAGCAGATGAGGATAGCTCAGAGCCGACAGAAGTCATACGCTGACAGGAGGCGGAGGCCACTAGAGTTCGAGGATGGCGACCACGTCTTCTTGCGGGTCTCACCTCGACGTGGTATTCGGAGATTTGCCCAAGGCGGCAAGTTATCTTCGCGCTTCATCGGACCCTTCCAGGTCCTCAGCAGTATTGGCAAGGTGGCTTATCGCCTGGCTCTACCACCTCAGTTGCACCGGGTGCACGACGTCTTCCACGTAACTCAGCTGAGGAGATACGTGCACGACCCAGTGCACATCATTGACCATGGGGAGCTTGACGTTGACGAAGGGGCGACTTTTACGGAGGTCCCGATGGAGATAAAGGATCGACAGGAGCGGGTCCTACGTGGGCGATCGATTCCTCTTGTGCGCATCATATGACATCACGGGAACCTCCAGGAGAGCACATGGGAGCGGGAGGCTCAGATAAGTACTCAGTACCCTCATTTGTTTCCCTAGTTTTGATGTATCTTTACGGGGACGTAAAGCCCTGATGTGGGAGTAATGTAAAGACCCGTAAAATTCAAGGAAATTTTTTTTCTTAATTTTCTTTGGACTTTTACAAGAACATGGTTTTTGACGGCACCTGATTCCGAGGCCCGGAGTGCCCGGAATAAATTTCCGAAGTTTCGCTTGGGTACGTTCAGTGAACGAACGAGCGGGAATTTCTAACTTTTGATCCGGTGCTCGGAATTGAAATCCGAGGACACCGATGAACTCACATCGCCGATATTCTCTTAAGTAGACCTTTTCCGAGGTTGCGTTTATTGCGGGTTGAGAGTTAGTTATTGGGAGTTTAGAATAAGTCAAATAAAAATTGTGGAATACAAATTTTTATTTTAACTTATTGGTTAACTTCTCCCAAAGGGAGTTAGAGTTGGGACCCACATCCACTTAACCTCCCTTGGGAGGATTAAGTGTCGTGGGGCCCACACGAAGCATAACTCTTCATCTTTTTTTTAACTCCCTTAAACTCCTCTTTTAATGATTTTCACAACTTGTTAATTAATGGAGTTGAATTGTTTGAATTTCAAACCTTTGAAATTCAAATTGGTATTTGTGTGAATAAAATAAGACTTGAGATTATTTTATTTGGGTTAGAATTCTCCAGCCACCTTGATAGAATTTGGAGCCTTCCCCTTCTTCTTCAAACTTTGACGAAGAACGCAAAGAAATTTCGGACATCGACGAAGAACGCCACGTTCTCGGGAACCATCTTCCGCGATGCCATACCCGCGACACCGACGACGTCTTCTTCCGCGTCATCTCTTCCGTGACAATTTCCCACGACGAAATCATCGTCAAAGAACATCTAATACTCACTTCACGACATCAACTTCCTTCTTCCGTGACGCCGACCACCGCGACGCGTCTTCCGCGGGTCGTTGACGATCATCGTTCTTGAAACCGAAGTAGGGGTTTGTTGTTGATTATTTATTTATTCTCGTTCTTGGTTCTATCATGACAAACTTGAGGATAAATGTTTAAGTGTTATCGTCTAACGAGAGGGGGGCCGGACCGCACGAACACGGCCGAATCCCCCTTCCTTTGTTCTTGAATATTATTATTTTCTTGTGGATGAACGAGATGGCGTGGTGCCGTCGCACCACGCGGGAATCACACGGAAAATATTGCGTGGTGCTGTCGCGTCGTGTCGTGGAAAGACTATCATGAACGCGACGCCGTCGTGCCGCGTCGAAAGAAACCGAAGGCGCCACGGCCAGAGCCGGGCCGCGGTGGAGGGGAGCGGTGCCGTCGCACCGTGCCGGACGACGAAGACTGCGGCCGGTTCCGGGCCGCGACGGAAACGGGAAGACCGGCGGCCAGCCGGGCCGCCGGTGTCGGGAGCCAGAAAGGGGACCGGCCTTGCCAATCCCATTGAGGAAGGACCGGCCGGCCAGGTCGGGCCGGCCGGAAGGGAGAAGAACCGGGGGAATTAATTCCCCCGGCTGGCCAAAACCAGCCCCCCATAATGGGGGGGCCACGGTTACACCATGGGGCGGCAGCGCCCCCCCGTTTTTCTCAAAAGCAGGCCCCCACGTGGGGGGTCCGTTGATCAAAGGCGCGGCTTTCAGCCGCGCCGCCAGCAGAGGAGGCGGGGGCTTTGCCTCCCGCGCGTGGCACCCGAGCGGCACCCAGGCCGCGCCGCCGCCGGCCGGGCCGCGCTGCCGCCCCGCCGGCCAGGCCAGGTCGGACCCGGGTCGGTTCGATCCGGTTCGGGTCGACCCGGTTCGGGCCGACCCAGGGGGGGTCGGGCTGGGTCGGCCTGGACCCGGACCCCCTGTTTTCGATTCAACTTCGGTATTTTTCCCATAACTTGAGCCACGGACCTCCGATTGACGAACCGTCAGTGTCGATGCGATCCTTTGATCGAGACGGTCGATTCAGTATATCGCACTCAAAGTTTCGGAATACTTTGAGTTCGTCCGGGTTGGTTCGTACACGAAACCAACCGGGCCTTCGAAGCGGAAACGCTCATATCTTGAGCTACGGACGTCTGATTGACGTGCCTTCAGCTTTATTGAGTTCCTCTTTGTGAGACGGATATTTTGGCATACTCAGCCCAAGGTTTGGATGCAGGTGGAGTACAGTCGGGTTGGTTTTTCCTTAATAACCAACCGGGCCCCTGGGACGAAAAAGCCAATAACTCTCAGGCCGGGCGTCTGATTGACGCGCCGTCTATTACGTTGAGTTCCTGTTGGCAATACGGAACTTTTGGATACATCAACTCTGGACTTTGTGACAGTTGATGTATCAGCCTCTCGGTTCGTGGAGTGGACCCTCCTGAACGAGCTTGTTGTGTGCGGGAACCCTAGTGCTGGCTGCGACTGCTACTGTAACGACGACGATTGTGCAGGGATCCTCAGTGGACTACGACGATGAAGACAGCTGGTCTTGTATCCTATGTGCGTCCTAGCTGTGCTGGTCTTGTATCCTATGTGGGTCCCAGCTTAGATGATTCAATACTGGTCTTGTATCCTATGTGGGTCCCAGTATAGATGAATCAATGAAGACAGTTGGTCTTGTATCCTATGTGGGTCCTAGCTGTGCTGGTCTTGTATCCTATGTGGGTCCCAGCTTAGATGATTCAATACTGGTCTTTTATCCTATGTGGGTCCCAGTATAGATGAATCGATGAAGACAGTTGGTCTTGTATCCTATGTGGGTCCTAGCTGTGCTGGTCTTGTATCCTATGTGGGTCCCAGCTTAGATGATTCAATACTGGTCATGTATCCTATGTGGGTCCCAGTATATATGAATCGATGAAGACAGCTGGTCTTGTATCCTATGTGGGTCCTAGCTGTACTGGTCTTGTATCCTATGTGGGTCCCAGCTTAGATGATTCAGTATCTATGTCTGACCATCTCTTCCACCTTATCGATGATGTATACCTGTGTGAGCTGAATCCTGTTGCTTTCCTGTGTGGATTGTGTTGTGCTATCCTGTCTGGATTTCATTTTGCTTTCCTGTGTGGAATACGTTTACTTTCCTATGTGGACTGAGTTGTTCTTGGGCTCGGAGGTTGGATCGTTTTGGAATTAATGACTTAGGTATATGTATGGTCATATACCTAAGCAGTGTCGGTTGTTACTTCGTGATTGCATCTTCCTTTGTGGTTTATTATTTGTGGATTTTGGGAGATCTTCAGGGGTCTCGGGGTCCCTACTGAGTAGCTTATACTCACCCCTGCATGGGCTATGCCCGCACTACGCTGTGGTGGTTGAAGATGACGGACATCGTTGATCGTGGCTGAGGCTTGCAGAGCAGAATGGTACCTGGAGGTGGACCACTGGGCGGGACGTGCCCGGAGCGGACGACGGAACCCGAGGAGTAGTGGAGCTATCTGTACCCACCCTTCAGGTGGGATTTCCAGTGGAAATATCGGTGTAGCGGCTTTTACTTTATAGTTGTTGTCTTCCCTTTCGAGTTGTACTTTACTTTCAGTTTGGGTTTGTGTACTGGCCCATTTACTTTTCCGCATTTTCAGTTGTACTCTGTTTTTACTTAGTGTTTACTTTCTGCTTGCTTACTCTATGGTGCTTGTTTACTTTACAAAGGCAATGCCTTCCCTTTTTATCCGGATTTACGCCTTGGTGCTAGTCGCCAGCCCCTGGCCTATGGAAGGCGGGCTTGGGGTAGTCACGACACGGGCCCCGAGGACGGGACGTGACAGATGCGACTCGAAGTGTATGTTTTTAGTTTAAAATTATCAGTTTAGTTTAAAACACATGAATCATAGTAAAAATTGAGAAAACACATTTATATTGATTTGATAAATTAGTAAAATGATCTATGGCACATTTTTGATGTGTTTAAATCAACCACTCCTCAATGTGATACTTAGTATACCCGATATGAATTGAAGTGTGTTTTTTTAGTTTCTAATATACATTTTAGTTAAAATCACACATGGCATACTCAAAATCAATAAAAAATCAAAAAGTTTTAATACATTAGTAAAATGATTCAAAAGTAATTTGTGATTTGTAATAATTAGTCACACCTCAAACCGACACGCGATGTGACTAGTATGACTCAAAGTGTGTGTTTTTAGTTTAAATTGACATTTTAGTGAAAAATACACATAACATAATCAAAAATAATAAATCAAATTTGTGTTGTTTTGAAACCATAGTAAAATGATCCATATCATTTTTAACATGTAAGAATCAACTGCATGTCAATATGATGCATGGTGTGACCAGTATGACTTAAAGTGTGCTTTTATTTAAAATGGACTTTTTAGTTCCAAACACATGTCAAGTACACCAAATCAATCAAACACATTCATACTATTTTGATACTTTATTATAATTATCCATATGAAATTTGTGATGTTTAGGTTTTAGCCTCGCCTCAATCTGATACACGGTGTACCCAGTATGACTCAAAATGTATGTTATCAATTTAAAATTGATATCTTAGATCAAAATTTCTGTCACTCACTAAAAAATAGAAAAAATCTCATATTTTCTTGATACATTATAAAAATGATTCATAATATATTTTTTATGTCTAGGAATCATTCACACGTCAAACTAATACATTATATGACCGATATGACTCAAAGTGTTTGATTTCAATTAAAATTGACATTTTAATAAAGAAGACACGTGACACACTTGAAACTAATAAAATTCATTTTAATTATTTTAATACATTAGTAAAATGATATATATTTTATTTTTTATGTGTATTAATCAATTGTACGTCAATCTGACTCACAGTATGACCGGTATGTCTCAAAGTGTGTAATTTTATTTAAAAATAACATTTTAGTTTAAAGCACTTTTCACATACTCCAAACTTAAAAAACACATTCAGATTATTTTTATACTTTAGTACAATAATAAATATGTCATTTTTGGCATGTAGGAATTATAAACACCTCAATATGATAGATAGTGTAGTCAATATGACTCAAAGTGTATGTTATCAGTTTAAAATTGACATTTTAGTTCAAAACATGTTTCACTAACTAAAAACCCATCAAACGCTCTTAGATTGTCTTCATACATTTGGAAAAAATTTCATAATAAATTTCTAACCTATGTAAATTTGTCACATGTCAAACCAACACACAATGTGATGAGTATGATGCAAAGTATGTGTTCTTAGTTTAAATTGACATTTTAGAAAAAAAAGGACACGTGTTATACTCAAAACCAATCAAAGACATTTGGACTATTTTTAAACTTTAGTACAAAAATATATAAGCCATTTTTGACATATAGGAATTAACCGCACATAAATCTAACACATGATGTGGCTAATATGACTTAATGTGTTTGGTTTCAGTTTAAAAATGACATTATATTAATTTATTCTTTAATATTTATGATTAATTTATTTATTCATAGTATTACTAACATAATAATTTTTTTAATATATTGGTGCACTATTTTTCTCAATATAAGATTTAGGAAGTCTTTATACAACAATTTCTTTAATTTATTTTTCATTTTTATGCTCATAAACACCCAAATTTATGTTACTAATAAAGTTTATTTGAAGTGAATTTCATGTTATAAATTACTAAGATAATTATTTATATACTATATTAATATTCAATCTTCAATTTATGAAAACATATGTTACTTATTAATATAATGATTATTCAAAATTTGTTTATAAGTAATCTAGAAACATTGTTCATACCCTACATTTTAAGACAAATTTAATGTTTGGGAACCCTACGTTTAGAATAAATGTATGGATCATGAACCCTATGTTTTGGAAAAATTATGGGTCAGAAATATTACTTTTGTAAACAACCTTATTATTCATGAATAAACATAAATTTCATTAACCCTACTTTTTTAATCAACCATATGTTTTCAACTGTACTTTTGGAGTTTGTTTCGACGCAGAGAAACCTTACAGTTAACTCAGTCAGTAATGGAATTTTAAATTCAAGATATTGTCTACACTTTGGAAAATGGTTTTATTAGACTCAAAAATATCTTTAAATATATTTAAATACTAATTCAAAGGCTCATGTTCATTGGATTAAATTTCTCTTATTTCTAAGGTAAGTAACAACTATCTTTGAATGTTTTGAATTCTGATATTCATGATTTATTATGTGATATTTATGGAGTTTTTTGGCCTAAATTTGTTATCCATTAGAATTAATACCGAGAAATTTGTATTCTTAAGAAAATATATTCTTCTCATGAAAGAGTCATGATCTTGTAAATAATAATGTGTCATTTCTTTCAGAACTACACTATGGATACATACATGTTTTTATCTGTTTGATCAACTCATTATTGTTTTTTCTCTATTTTATTTATCAAATCCTCTTCTAAAGTTCGATAAATCATTTTTCATAGTTACACATTTTTTATAAATAGATATTCAATCATCATCCTAGTGTTTTCTTTATAGTTTTTTAAAATAATCATATGCTATGTTGAAGATTATATTGGTGTTACCATAAATTATTTGAGGATCAAATACTTATGTTACTTCTTACTGTGAAGGTAAACTATATAAGTATTCAAAAAACAAAATATACACTATTTTGTATCCGAGTATCTGCTGGTCGTACTCAATCATGGTGGAGTGTCAGATTATTAGACTATACTTTTTTTTGGTTCCCTATAAAAGAACTATAAGGAATTGTAAAATCCTTACTAAAAAGTTGTCAAATGTCTATACTCAGTTGTAGAGATCCCTAGAAAAAATATCTTCGAGTGAAAATCATCATGCATGTAGAGGGAGAATTGATGGAGTGTAATATGGGATTTCTATACCCTGAACTACTATATATCATTGTGTGTTGTTCTTATCCTTATTTATATTCCTACAGTATACTCATCTTTAAAGGTAAAAATAAAGAATCACTCAAAATCATGATGGATTTAATCGAATGGGTCAAGTTTTTTTTAAAGAACACAATTCACCCCCTCCCCAGTATCATGTAATTGTATTATTTGATTCAACCCAAAAATTCGTATTAGTGGCAGGGATTTATTTATTTTTGGGGAATCAATGAATATTTTGTTATTTTTATTTGATACCAACAATTAGTGTAAAACCCTGAGATCTTATGAGAAATATTATTTTTAATTTCATTGATGTCTTGTGTTGTATGCTACACCAAAATTATATTTCTCTATATGAAACACTGTATTGCCTTGTATTATAGGCAAACACTATTCTTGGCTTGTGTTGCATGCAAGAGCAATCTTCTTCAATAGCGTGTGTTATACGTAATACGGAGTTTCACTAAACAAAGATATATTGTTATAATATTATTATAAACTAGCCGTTATGAATATTATTAAACATATTTTTTATTTTATAACATTATCATTCATCTTACACATTATCTAGAACATGGTATGAGAACAAAATAAATTTTTAAGGTAAAATAAATATTTTTCAAAAAATGAAGTTTTTCAACCTTTTGATGGCGTACCCACTGTAAATCTAGTTTTTGATATGTTTATAAGTTAAATTTGAAAAATTAAACTTATTCCTTGGAATCAGGATATAAAAATTTACTTTGGATAATTTTTTGACATAATTCCGATAACCTTCATATTTTGATGAATAGTAAAAATAAGCGAAATTTTAATTAAAAACAACTTTTTTTATCGATATAATTTATATGGTTAAATTATAATATTGAATGGTTTTAAAGTATAAATATAATTTATTTTTATCATTTAATATTATATATGTCATTATCATTAAATTTACATTGAATTCATAGGTAAAAACATTTCAATCTTTTGCAATGTTTTAACTTTCAGAACTCGTTTTCTCAACAATAGGATTAATTTTAAATTAAATACTAAAACATCTGTATTTTGAATTTGAAAAATGGATTCCATATTTTGGAATTATTAGGTTCAAATTATGTTAATAGGATACTTTTTATTTTTAGACATTATGAATAGTAACTATGGTAAATTTTATTTACTACAGTTAAAGGTAAATCATTTAATTAAGGGCAAAAATAATATTATAAAATTACCCTAACACTTGTATTAATATACTTGGATGATTATATTTCGTCCTAAAATATAATTGGGTCGAAATGGTATCTTTTGGAACCCACCTGGATGTGATTAAGACCTTTAATTTATTTTATTCAAAGAATGTGAAATATGTCTCACTCAAACTTTAATAATAAATGTATTTTTAATATAAGTTTATACTGAATATAAATTTTATTATAAATACTTGTTTGAAATCTAATATTTTTTTCTTTATCATGGTAATTTATTTGTAATTCTTAAGAAATATATCATTACTATAATAGCATATACATTAATGATGCAGAAATTATTAATTTAGTGAAAAATCAATAATATACTTTGTATTCAAATAATAATACCAATAAAAGGCCCAAAAACCTGACAAAAACTTATTTATCCTGTATATATAAACAATAATAATCCAATGGTCAAATTTTGGACCATTTGGAGTCTTATAAAAGCGATTATGACCCTCATATTATTTTTTTAAAGATGTCAAAGTTGTCGCCTTCATAATTTAATAAGTATAACAATTTAAATGTTGTGACTTTAAGATGATAAATTAGAGTAAAATTATTCTTATGAAATATATTAGATTTATCTT
This sequence comes from Viscum album, assembly GCA_963277665.1. Lineage (NCBI taxonomy): Eukaryota > Viridiplantae > Streptophyta > Magnoliopsida > Santalales > Viscaceae > Viscum > Viscum album. The sequence continues at coordinate 59,226,612 of OY728165.1, read as the reverse complement.
TATCATGGTATTTTAATTTTAATTTTTATGAAACAAATAAATATATTAAATAATTATACAAAAATGTTGTCGTAATTATTTTATTAAGAGAAATATCAAATAAATGATTTTAAAAGTGTTAAAATAAATAATATATGAACTATTTAATGTGATCAACTAATTTTCAAGATGAATATTACATTTTAGAAATTTATTAAATAGTTTTTTTCGAACATATATTCTGTGTGTATTTTATTTAAATTCAAATATATGAATAGTGTCAAAATTGACACTATTGATATTTTATAAAAATAACATATTATTAAATGGTTTAAAAATCACATAAATATTTAGAATTTATAAATTTAAATTTAAATGTACTAAAATTTCATAAAGTATCCAAATATGGACAATTAACAACACATAAGTATTTATTTATAACAATTTAGAATTTAGAATATTATTACCACAAAGAAAATTAAATAGATTAAATAAGGATAAATCAAAATGATAAGGTTTAAAATAAACATAAAACATGTATAAATTTTATTTTATGATTATATTACAATTATATATCATCCCATATTAGAATGGAGTCATTTTTATAGGTTATTATGTGGGGTTTTATTTTATTAGTAATTAATATTTTTGAGGTTACCAAAAGTTCCCCTCTCTTCTCTTATAAAAGGGCACCTCATCCCTCTCCTCTTCACACAATTTTGAGCCTTCATTATCTACCAAACCCTATCAATTTATCTTCTCCACTTACATATCAACATACTAGGGTTCTTGGTATTCTTCAAAGACCAAATTTAGTGCCTTAATAGGAAGTTCGAAGGAGGTGTGTCGAAGGAGAGGTAATATCTTCTACTGATTCATTCAAGTTTATTTATTCTTATACTTCATATTCTCTAGTTTTTCATTATAAAGTAATAACATAATTATAAATAATATAATTATATGTTATTATAAATATGAAACAACCCTATTTCACCTTCTATCCATCCAATGAAAAACAAAATCATCGCGCGTGCATACGTATGACTTGCCGTCTCCACGCCGTGGTGTAATATGTTTTTCCACCACCACCTTACGTGGATGGGTATAATGGTGGAAATAATAGCTATATATAATTATTTTAAAATAATACTATTTCTGATATATTATATCATCCACTCTAATTCCATTCAATAATTATGGGAATGATATCATCGCTCGTGCGTACGTATGGATTACTGTGTCCACGATGTGATGATATTCATTCTTCATGTTAACCATCCAAGAATTATTATAAAGTATATATAAAAAGTAATCATGAATTATATTACATAATAATTCTACTGGATTTATTTATATATATATTTCATTTAGTTTCATTCAATTTAATAAGGAAACGAAAACAGCGTTCATGCGTACGTATGACCTACCGTCTCCATGAATGGTTTATTTCATTTCATTTATCGATCTACTATATATATTTATATTCTAAATATATATATTATTTATAAATCATTTTTTACATTATGTAATAAATTAATCATGATCTAAGTAACCATATGAATAAGTACAATTCAAAACACATGCAATAATTGAAAAGATTTTACCCAAAACGATGTTTTAACATGGAATTGACAAATGAACATGTAATATAATGTTATAAGTGAATCATATATGATATAATAAATATTATTATGGTTATTTTACAAGGTAATAATATGTTTAAACCCACTATACTAGAGTCTCGGACACATATGGAAGAAATTGGACCTAAGGTAAGGGACAATTATTTCAATATCGTTCTTATCTGAGATTGTTTATTCGTAAGTATTTACTGGGGTTATATTTATCAACCATATCTATGTTTTATAAAAATGTTTTAATAAAGTGTTTACTATTATTCCATGTATGTTTAAAGTAATTTTTACCCCCTTTTGACTTTTACTATGTAGTTTGGAAGGAATCTTTTTTTTGTTTACCATATGAAGTACTTTTTGACTTTTCCGGCAAAAGTACAAAAACAATGTTTTTTTAACTTATACAGCATGAATGGATTTTTACAGTTTTACAATTCCTTATTTCCAAGAATCTTCCTCTAAAATATATCATGATTATTTTCAATAAAATTCTTTTCTTTTAAAATCTCATGGAATTTTGTAAAAATAAATCGATTTTGAAGAAGAAATGATATTTTCTTCAAGAATTCATTTCAAGTGTTTTATCAATACTATTTCCATTTAAGATGAAATTATTTAGTATGATTATGTTTCAATTATAATGTCTCTATTATTTACATGGTTTTAATTTTCTTATGATGAAATGATAACCATTTGTTTTATATGGATTATGTTAAGATGGGGTGATGTTTATGAAACCCATTTTATTCTTTGGGTTATGATGAATGATTTATGATTGTTTTGTGGCACACATAAGAATGATTTAAATATGAGATGGGTGGGACCTATATCTCCCTCCAATTAATTGGGTAAATAATTATATATCATGAGATATACATGGCTAGAATGGAAAGTAAATACGGTTTAGAAATACAGGGCTAGAACTGTAATTAAACCTGGTTTAGTAATGGACATTGTCCACTATGATAGTCTTAGCAGTAATTCCTTGGATACTATGGAAATCATAACATGTTATTAATGGTTTTCTAAAATTACATGTTGTATTCCCATGCTATTTTATCATTGGTGATGTTCCATTATGATATATGCCTTGCGTACTTCCATGTTTTATGTCATTTCTCCTGATTTTGATGTTTAAACTTTATGTTCATGTTTTTATGTTCAAATGTATATGGTTTGTTTTATTTTCTCTATGATTACCCTACTGAGTATTTGAGATCCCCCTTTTTATGTTTTCTTTTACCCAGGATATTACGAAAGATTTTAGGTAAGAAAACAAAAGGGGAATATCTTTATGGGAGATGCTGAATATATTTCACTATGATTAGAAGATTATGTTCTGTGTTTCCAAAAGACCCTAAACTATTACAGTCCTTGGGTGTCTGTTTTTGTTTTGTATTAAGTATTCCACAAAATTAATGTAATTTCCATGTACGTCAAGCTTGGGTCTCTATAGTTGGTATCATATGAAAGGTTTAGTTAACCTTTGGAAACTAGGATGCGAAAAGTTTACTGTGATCCCTAGAGATATTTCTAAGGTATGTCTAGGGATGTCCCTAAGGCTTAATATAACTATAGGTTATAGTCATAGAGTTATTATAATGATCATGAATAGCCCAAGATTAAACCTACGATGTTAGAGATTGAATGTACTCCCCCTTGATTATTTTGTTTTTCTAGTATGACTTTTTCCTCTCACACTATTTTTTTTGGTTTCATAAAATGGCTGGAAACAAGAAGATTCATGTTAATGGAGAATATGATGGACAATGGAATGATATTCCTCAAGATCAAGAAAATTTAATGGGATTTGGAAGGCAAAACATAATTATTATTTCTAATCATCAATATCATAATATGATCAATAATCTCAACTTTGATAAGTTTCTTGACTCAGCTAATAAGAGAAAGATGGAGTTTCATGATGATCATAGAGGAAAGAAAGTTCAATTTTCCTCAAGTAAATATTTTGTGAAGAGACATCAAGGAGAATTTTTCAAAGGAACTAGAAGATGCTTTGGGTGTGGAAAAGAAGGACACAAATCCAGTAATTTCAAAGTAAAAGGTTCAGTTAACATAATGGACAAGGATAATGGTATTGTTAAGACATCAACAACAGTTAAATGTTTGAAATGTGGAATGTACAGGAATTGTGAAAACCAATTACCTTAGGTAAAATCTCATGAAAAGAATCATCTTGGTCGTATCAGTAGTATTTATGTTGGTGATGATGAAGAGACTAAAAATGATATATGATATGAAAGAAGTGTTGAGGAATAAAATGATGAAGCTCGGTTAATGGTTTAAGAAGGTAGTGGAATGATTGTATGTTTATCAACAGTTATGTTGTCTAGGTAATTTAATGGTACTATGGAATAAAGAAATATCTAAGGATTGTTACAATATTGTTTTTCCTAAAGTATTTGAAAGTATATGTTGAATGGTACCGGTAACCATGAATGTTTATTCAGATATTTTTGGAAAGTAGATGATATGCGCATAATGAAGGGATAAAGAGATAATGAGATGTTCGATGGTGTTAATGAGCTCATGACTGATATAAGGACAAAGTGATATCATGATTTGAGTAAATAGAATTTTTTGGATTTTGGTATGTAGAAAGAGACAACTTTTGACAACATTCATGTTTTCACTAAGGTTCTATGGTAATTCATGTTTCAAGAATACATGATTAAGGTATTCACATGTTTCGGATCTGACCAACAAGATATATCTTATAATATATGGAGTATAAATGATGGTAATCACATGATTTTTATATGATCTCTCTAGTAATATTTTTCATTATATTGTGAGTTTGGATAGAATTATTTTGTATAAGCCTAAAGGTTGGAATGGATTAAGTTAGACATCAGATAGTATTGTTTAAGGCTAGAACTTTTTGATATTATGATAGTATAGTTTTAGAAAAAGGAAAACCCATAATATGGGAGACAACCCATCTTGTCGGACAGGGATGTGGGAATCAAACCCACAACCGAAGTGAGACAGGCCTTTATCGCATACCACTGGCCTATAAGAAGTCCTTGGTTAGTAGAAATTAGTTTTATTTTATTAAGAAATATGATAGTTAAAGTATAAGTTTATTTTTGGAATCATATAATGTTAATCTCACCATAGATGGGCTTATGTATATTTAATAACTTTTGTTAACTTTTTGTTTGATACAGATGGAATAACCTATCATTCTATCGCATGATATGCTAACATTTCAAGAAGGAAAAATTTATATTCTTTTCTTTAAATAAGAGATGAAGTGGAAATTGTTCATGGAATGACCAACGATGATACTAAACTAAAATCAAGTAAGTATTAATCCTTATGAAAAAATTCATTATCCTTAGGTAAATGATCTTGAAAACCAAAAAAAATGTTGTCCTAGTACTCTCATATCGGATGAATCAGATGGTACCTTAGATCATCATAAATTTATGGCTTTGTGATTGTTGTATTTTTCATATCCATGTTCTCTACCACTCCACATCAGAACTTGATGGTTAGATTTCTCTTCCATATCCATATTTTCACCTATGTTCTCCAATGTGGAAACCCAGTGATGAGTTAATTTGGGTAACCATTATGTTTCATACTTTAGTTTTAAAAATTAAGTTTTGGTATTCCTTTTTACGATGTGGGTTTATATGAAAAAAACATTCAAGTAGTAAACCATTTATAACACTAATGAGTTTTGAGTACCAAATTCATTTTAAGGGGGGTAGAATGTAACACCCCAAGATTTTATGATAAATATTCTATTTAATTTAATTGATTTCTTGTGTTTTTTGCTACACCAAAATTATCTTGTGCTATACGCATCATCTTATTAGCATGTATTATAGGCAAACATTTTTCTTGGCTTGTGTTGCACGCAAGAGCAACCTTCTTCAATAGCGTGTGTTGTACGCAATACTGAGTTTTACTAAACAACGATATATTGTTATAATATTATTATGAACTAGACATTATGAATATTATTCACCAAATTTTTAATTTTATAACATTATCATTCATCTTACACATTATCTAGAAGAGGGTATGAGAAAAAAATAAATTTTTCAGGTAAAATAAGTATTTTTCAAAAAAAATGCAGTTTTGCCGCATTTTGATGGTGTACCAAGTATAAATATAATCTTTGACATGTTTATAAGTTCAATTTGAAAAATAAAACTCCTTCCTTGGAATAAAGATATATAAATTTACTTTGGATAAATTTTTGACATTATTCTGATAAGCTTCGTATTTTGATGAATAGTAAAACTACGCTAAATTTAAATTAAAAACATATTTCTTCATCGAGATAATTTATATTGTTAAATTATAATATTTAATGGTTTTAAAGTATAAATAGAATATATTTTTACCATCTAAAATTATGTATGTCATTATCATTAATTTTACATTGGATTCATAAGTAAAAATATTACAATCTTTTGTAGTGTTTTAACTTTTAGAACTCGTTTTCTCAACAGCGGGATTAATTTTAAATTAAATACTGAAAATTATGTGTTTTGAATTTGTAAAAATGGGTTCCATATTTTGAATCAGTAGATTCAAATTATCTTAATGGGCTACTTTTTATTTTTAGACATTATGAATAGTAACTACGTTAAATTTTATTTACTACAGTTAAATGTAAATCCGGTAATTAAGGGTAAACATAATATTATAAAATTACCCTAACACTTGAATTAATATAATTGGATGATTATATTTCATCCTAAAATATACTTGGGTCTAAATGGTATCTTTTAGAACCCATTTTGATGCGATTAAGACCATTAATTTGTTTTATTTAAAGAAAGTGAAATATGTCTCACTCAAACATTAATAATTAAAGTATTTTTAATATAAGGTTATACTGAATATAAATTCTACTATAAATACTTATTGGAAATATAATATTTTTTTCTTTATCATGTTAATTTATTTTTAATTTTTAATAAATATATCATTACCATAATAGCATATACATTAATGATGCAAAAATTATTTATTTAGTGAAAAATCAAAAATATTGTTTTTATTCAAATACTAATACCAATAAAATGCCCAAAAACCTGACCAAAACTTATTTTTAGTGTATATATAAACAACAATCATCCAATTTTATAATTTTGGACCATTTGGAGCCTTATAAAATCGATTATGACACTTATATTATTTTATTTTAAAAGATGGCAAAGTTGTCACCTTCATAATTTAATAAATATAACAATTTAAATTTTGTGATTTTAAGATGATAAATTAGATTAAAAGTATTATTAAAAAGTATATTAGATTTATATATATCATAGTATTTTATTTTTCATTTTTATGCAGCAAATAATTATATTAAATAATTATACAAAAATGTTGTAGTAATTATTTTATAAAGAGAAATATCAAATAAATGATTTTAAAAGTATTAAAATAAATATTATATGAACTATTTATTGTGATCCAAGAATTTTAAAGATTAATATTACATGTTATAAATCTATTAAATAATTTGGTTCTAACATATCTTCTGTGTGAATTTTATTTAAATTCAAATAAATGAATAGTGTCGAAATTGACAATGTTGATATTTTATAAAAATAACATATTATTAAATGGTTTAAAAATAAAAAAAATATTCAAAAATTAAAACGTGAAATTTATATGGTCTAAAATTTCATAAAGTATCCAAATATGAACAATTCACAACACATAAGTAGGTATTTATAACAATTTCAAATTTAGAATATTATTACTACAAATAAAATAAAATAGATTAAATAAGGATAAATCAAAATGGTAAGGTTTAAAATTAACATAAAACAAGTATAAATTTTATTGGATGATTAGATTACAACTCTACCTCATCTCATGTTATAATGGAGTAATTACTGAAGGTTTTTAATTCGGGTTTTATTTTATTATTAATTAATATTTTTGTGGTTACCAAAAATGCCCCTCTCTTCTCTTATAAAATGACACCTCATATAACTCCTCTTCACGCAATTTTGAGCATTCATTCTCAGCCAAAATCTGTCCATTTATCTTCACCACTTACCTAGAAACATACTAGAGGTCCTAGTATTCTTCAAAGACCAACTTTAGTGACATAAGAGGAAGTTCAAAGGAGGTGTGTCGAAGAAGAGGTAATCCCTTCAACCGATTCTTTCAAGTTTATTTATTCTTATACTTCTTATTCTGTAGTTGTTTCATTATAAAGTAATAAAATAATTATATATAATATAATTATATTTTTTTAAAATATGAAACAACCCTATTTCACCTTTTATCCATCCTATGAAAAACAAAATCACCGCCCGTGCGTACGTACGGCTTACCGTCTCCATGCCGTGGTGTAATCTGTTTTTTCCACCACCACCTTACTTGGATTGGTATAATGGTGGAAATAATAACTATATATGATTATTTTAACATAATACTAATTCTTAGATATTATATCATCCACTCCAATTCCATTCAATAATTATTTGAATGATATCATCGCTCGTGCGTACGTACGGATTACCGTCTCTATGATGCGATGAGATTCATTCTCCATGTTAACCATTCAATAATGATTATAAAGTATAAATAATAAGTAATAATGAAATATATGACATAATAATTGTAATGGATTTATTTATATATATATTTCATTTACTCCCAATAAAATTTAATAAGGGAACGAAAACAGCGTTCATGCGTACCTACGGCCTACCGTCTCCATGAACGGTGTATTTCATTTCATTTATCGATATACTATATATATTTATATGCTGAATATATATATTATATATAAATAATTTTTTACATTATGAAATTATTTAATCATGATCTAATAAATCATATGAATAATTACAATTAAAAACACGTATGATAAATGAAACGATTTTACCCAAAACGCTGCTTTAACATGGAATTGAAAAATGAACGGGTAATATAAAGTCATAAGTGAATCATATATGATATCATAAATATTGTTATGGTTCTATTATAAGTTAATAATATGTTTAAACCCACTATACAGTAGTCTCAGACACATATGGAAGAAATTGGACCTATGGTAAGGGATAATTATTCCAATCTCGTTCTTATCCGAGATGGTTTATTCGTAAGTATTTACTGGGGTTATATTTTTCACCCATGTCTGTGTTTTATAAAATTGATTTCATGATGTGTTTACTATTCTTACATGTATGTTTAAATTCATGTTTACCCCTTTCTGACTTTTACTATGTAGTATGGAAGGAATATTTCTTCTGTTTACCATACGAGGTACTTTTTGACTTTTTCGGCAAAAGTGCAAGAAGAATGTTTTTTTAACTTATACGGAGTGAATGGATTATTAAGGTTTCATAACCCTTTATTTCCATAAAGATTCCTCTACAATATTTCATGATTATTTTCAACAAAAAATTTTCTTTTAAAATTACACGGCATTTTATGAAAAGAAAATGATTTTGAAGAAGAAAGGGTATTTTCCTCAAGAATTCATTTCAAGTGTCTTATCAAAACTATTTCCATTTAAGATGAAATTATTTAATATGATTATGTTTCAAGTATAATGTCTCTATTATTTACATGGTTTGATCTTTTTTATGATGAAATGATATCCATTTGTTTTATATGGATTATGTTAAGATGGGATGATATTTATGAAACATGTTTTATTTTTTGGGTTATGATGAATGATTTATGATTGTTTTGTGGCACACATAAGAATGATTTAAATATGAAATGGTTGGTACCTATATCTCCCTCAAATTCATTGGGTAAATATGTATATCTCATTAGATAGACATGGATGGAATGGAAAGTAAATCTGGTTCATAAATACAGGTCAAGAATGGCATGTAAACCCGGTTCAGTAATGGACTTTGTCCACTATGATAATCTTGGCAGCAATGCCTTGGCTACTATGGAAATCATAACATGTGATTAATGGTTTTCAAAAATTACATGTTTTATTACCATGTTATTTTATCATTATTGATGTTCCATTATGATCTATGCCTTGTGTACTGCCATGTTTTATGTCATTGCTCAAGATTTTGATGTTTAAACTTTATGTACATGTTTTTATGTTCAAATGTATATGGTTTGTGTTATTTTCTCCATGAATACCCTTACTGAGCATTTGAGCTCACTCTTTTTATGTTTTATTTTCACCAAGATATAAATAAATGTTTTAGGTAAGAAAAAAAAGAGGAATATCTTTATGGGAGATGTTGAAGATCTTTCACCATGATTAGAATATTATGTTCTGAGTTTCCAAAGAAACTAAACTATTACGGTGCTTGGGTGTCTGTTTTTGTTTTGTATTAAGTATTCTGAAAAATTAATGTAGTGTCCACGTACTTCAAGCTTGGGTCTCTAAAATTAGTATCAAAGGGTAAAAAAAATTGGTAACATAGGTTGGGTTATTTTGGAATATTGAAGATTTATTTCTTCTCTAACAAATCTGAGTTAAAGATTCATATGAAAACAAATCTATAATGGATGATCATAGATAAGTAACATTAAAGATCCATACTCCCTATTTTAATAGTAAAAATTGTGGATGATGGAAATATCGCCTCATTATTTATTTGAGAAATCTTGGAATGTGAGTTTATTTAATGGTTTTCTAGACTTATGAAATTCCAAAAGAGGATCTATAAAAAGGTAATGATGATCAAAAGAAATAATTTTATTCAATTCAAGATAAATGAATGTTATTTTATGTTCATTAGGAGATGATGAGTTTAATCAAGTTTCTCAATGTGTTATTTCATATGATATGTGGAATACTATTTCTATTTCCTATAAAGTTACTAATAATATCATTCAAATAAGGTACAACATTGAAAAATTGATGTTTGACACATTCAGAATGTGTGAAGATGAGAACATTACTCAGATAAAAGAGAGATTGATAGATGCTGTCTATAACATCCCTGCCTTTTCTTTATTTACTATTACATCATTTTAAAGATAATCAAAATAATAGTATTACACATAGAGGATCCAAAGGTTTAGTGTCTTGGTCAAACTAGGACTATACATAACAATTACAACATCAAGTATAAACATTTATTTAATTTCTTCTTCTCTAGCTTCTTATTAGCACTTGTCCTCTCCATAGTGCATGTAGCCACCTGAGGATATACATCAAAAGCAGTTAGTTATAATCCTAGTAACAGGATAGATAAGAACAATATAGCATGGGGTGAGCATAATCATAAAATGGGGAAAAGATCATGAACATGAGAGGGAGCATAAATATAAGACTGGAAATGTGGAAATGCATAAAAATGAAACATCATGTCTTAGTGGTTAACTACCACACATACTTATAATAAAAGATATCATATTTTTCACAAATAATTTCACATTTTATCATGATATTAATGACTTTACCCAATGCGTTTGAGTGTTGCATAATTTTGGGTGCACCCGTCACATTCAAACATTCAAATTGCGCTATATAATTCCTGGCGCACCAGTCACATCATAACATGATCATTATCATGTTTTCCACTTGGAACATATATCAAAATTGAACATAAATAACCAATGAAAAGGAATTAGTTACATATCATAAGAATATATTCATAAACTTTGGGTTCCCAAAAGAGAGAGGGAATAACATACATGTTTCAAGAACCATCCACTTTGAGAGAGAAGTAAAAGGTGTGTTCTTAAAAGAAGAGTTGTTTTGAAAAACATTTTGTTTGACATAAAAACTAGTGAAAAACATTTATACCATATAAAATTAATGACAATTACAAACAAATTATCTTTAAGGAGTAACCATATAAAAAAATGGAGTGAAAGAGGGAGAACCTGAAGGATGAAAGTTGGGTTCGAGAATTTCTCCTTACCTTGTATCTAAATGCTTCCTTTTCTTTAATGTCCTATATAATGACATTATATTCATTAATTAAAAATAAAAAACCTTTTTTACATTAATATGGTTCATTATGGTTTTATTAAGTTATTTTACGTGACTTTGGATGAGTTTTAGAGTTTAAAAAAACAATGTTTGGGAATGTTTGTTTTTATGGTTTTCTTGAGTGGTTCACTTGTATTCTTAAATTGAAGTTTGGGTAGAACATGGGTAAACATACAGAACTGACATTACATGTTATTAATGATATTACAGGGGTTTGAATCATCTTATAATGATTTATATTATATCCATGTGGATGAATCATTATATAATAATTAAATGATGATTGTTTGGGTTAATTTGAGCAATTTTTCGATCATAATGAACTTGTTTTATTTTATCACTAGAAATATGGTCATAAGTTAGTTATAGAACTTTAAATAGAAGATAATAAAAATAAGATGTTCTGTTTCAACCATAAAAATGGTTTCATGACCAGATCTTAATGTATAAATGGAAGAAGAAAACTTGTCGTTCTTGATGGTGATAAATTAACACCTAAGGAACAACGTTCTCCTTAATAAAATAAAAGGAAGAGGGAAAGGGGTTTGGATGATATAATATCCCATTTGAATCATAATATTCCATTAAATGTATAATACTAAAGTTAAAATACCATTTTTATGAAGATATATGGGGAGAGATCAATAAATTAACTTGAACTTGAAAGGAAATTAAAGGAGAAGAGGGAGAGAAATTACCTCTTAAATCTTCCTCTTGAGATCCTCCTTAAGGAAGCTAGGCTTGGTCTTTTGATGAGACCATCAGCTCCTGAACGTGGGAGAGGGTCTAGGGAGGATGTTTGGGTAGAGTTTAGAGAAGTCTTGGAGCTTGAGATTTGTGAGGAAATGAGGGTGTGAGGGGTGGTTTTTATAGTGGAGGGGAGAGGGGTTTTCTTAATATAAAATTCATTAGTTTATTAATTCCTCACAAGACAAAAAATAGTGAGCCATACATGACCAAGAATAGTAAATAAGGCATGCGTGTTCGAGATTTGGGTGCTTACATCACTTGTTATTTTAGGAATAGTTGGTTTTAATTATAATGTTTTTATACGGTAAATTAATGAATTTTACTATTCACCAAAAATTCAAGTATTTTAGAAAATTCCCAAAAATTCACCCCAACCATTTTTTGACGCGTATAATCCAAAAATGAAGTCCATTTTTCAAAAATAATTTTCTAAATACTATTAATTTAATATTTAATTAAAATCATAATTTACTTAAAAAACAGTTTTTAAAATTCAAACTGATTTTATAGTGCATTCAAAAATTACGTAGGGTCTTATAAAATTATCTAAAAACTATAAGACATTGATTTTATAATTAATGAACACATTTTATGAAAATACTTTTTCTTTTAAATTAATTAATTATTTATGACTTACAAAATACCAAAATGTTTACTAAGGTCAAATTGTCACATTCTAAGATGTCTAAATTTTATTTAATTATTCATGGGTAAGGTTACTCTTATGTTGGATGATTTACTATTCATACGGGTTATATTACTATTCATAAGGGTATGTTACTATTCATAAGGGTAGGTTACTTTCCCCCAAAAATTATTTTTGTTTTATTAGACTCCAAAAATAATATTGAACACAACCGTGTATGTCAGATTCTCAAAATTCCCAATACAGAAGTGAAAAACTTATGTTTAGAGGTCACTTAATACTTATTAGTTCATTATGTTGTGTTTTCATGTGATTTTATGACATAATTATAAGAAGTTAATTTCCATTCAAAAACTTTGGGTTGTTACATTCTTCCCCCTTAAGAAATTTCGCCCGAGAAATTTCACTTTACACATATAGGTGAGGTTACTTCTCCTTCATCACCTCCTCAGGTTCCCAAGTAGATTCTTCAAACTTATGGTTCCTTCGCAACACTTTAACAAGGTGGGTTGTCTTGTTGCATAGTACCTTATCTCTCTGATCTAGAATCTCTACTTGTTGTTCCTCATAAGAGAGATCATCTTCTAGGTGTACCACCTCTGAGTTTAGTATATGTGAGGGGTTCGGTATGTACTTCCTCAAGAGTGACACGTGAAACACATCATGAACTTGAGCCATATTCGGTGGAAGTGCAAGTCTATAGGCCACGGCTCCTATGCGGTCAAGGATCTCAAAGGGACCAATGTACCATGCGCTTAGCTTCCCTTTCTTCCCAAATCGCATGACTCTCTTCCATGGAGATATTTGAGGGAAGACTTTATCTCCAACGTCGAACTCCAAGTCCATTCAACGGTTTTCATCATAGCTCTTTTGCCGACTTTGAGAAGATTTGATGTCTTTTTTGATGACTTCAAACATCTCTATCATCTCTTGAACAAGATCAGGTCTAAGTAGCTTTCTTTCTCCATCTTAATCCCAACAGGTTGGAGTTCTACATCAATTTTCATATAGAGCTTCATATGGAGTCATTTGAATACTTGAGTGGAAGCTATTTTTGTATGAGAACTCAACAAATGGGAGATGATGATGCCATCCACCTTTTAATTCTAGAGAGCAGGCTATTAGTATATCTTCAAGCATCTGAATAGTATTTTAAGACTGGCCATCAGTTTGGGGGTGATAGGTCATGCTGAAATTTAATTCAGTACTCAAAGTATGTTGAAGACTTCTCTAGAAATTATATGTGAACCTTGGATCATGGTCAGAGGCAATGGAGAGTAGAACTCCATGTAGTCTCAACACTTCCTTCACATATATCTTTGCAAGTTGTTCAAGCAAGAGATCTTCCCGAAGAGTGATAAAATGGGAATTCTTGGTGAGTTGGTCAACCACAACACATATCGCATTATTTCCCATTGATGTATTTGGGAGACCCATGACAAAGTCCATAGTAACATTTTCACATTTCAACATGGGTATAGGCAATTGTTTCATCATACCTTTGGACTTTTGTCGCTCAACTTTAACTTGATGACATACCAAGCACCTTGATATATATTCTGAAATCTCCTTCTTCATGTTATCCCACCAGAGTTGTTCTCAGAGATCACGGTACATCTTGGTACTCCCAGGATGGATAGATAATGTTGAGCTATGTGCATTGTCCAATAACTCCTTCTTTATCTCGGATGATGAAGGCACACAAATCTGCATTCCAAACCGAATCAAACCATCATCATTGATATGGAACTCATGCATCTTACCTTCCTTTACTACATTCACCCTCTTTTGTATCTCACCATCATCCCTTTGTGCTTCTTTAATCTTCTCATGGATGGATGGTTGTGAAATCATTTCGGAAAGGTAGGATGTATCCCCTTCCCTTATGATTTCCAAATCCATTCGTTGCATATCCAAGAAGATAGAGTCTTTCTCAATCCATAACATGGATATAGTAGCGGGTTCTTTTCTACTTAGAGCATCACCTACCTTGTTCAAATTTTCAGGATGGCAGTGAATAGATCAATCGTAATCCTTGTTTAGCTCTAACCACCTCCTTTGATTCATGTTGAGATCCTTTTTTGTGAATATATACATTAGGATCTTGTGGTCATTGTATATGTCACAATTCTTTCCATAAAGGTAGTGTCGCCATATTTTCATGGCAAAATTCACAGCTGCCAGCTCTAGATCATGCGTCGATTAGTTCTGCTCATGGATATTCAACTATCGTGAGGCATAGGCTATCACATTATCATTTTTCATGAGTACACAACCCAAGTCTTTCTTTGAAGCATCACTGTATATCACAAAACTTTCCCCACTTTTTGGTAGTGTGAGTATAGGTGCAGTGATCAGCCTTCTCTTTATATCCTTAAATCTTCCCTCACATTCTTCCATCTAGACATAATTTACCCCTTTCCTTGTTAACTTAGTTAGCGGGCTTGAAAATCGTTAGAATTTTCTCACAAAATGTCGGTAGTACCCAGCTAATCCATGAAAACTATGGATTTCTGTAACACTAGAGGGCATGGGCCATTCCTCAATCACCTTTGTCTTTTAAGGATCCATAAAAATTACCTCACTTGTGATCACATGTCCCAGTATTGTGACTTGCTTCATCCAAAAGTCACACTTGCTGAAATCGACGTACAACTTCTCCTTTCTTAATGTCACTAAAAAAATCCTTAGATGTTCTTCATGTTCCTCATTTATCTTGGAGTAGATGAGAATATCATCAATAAACCCTACCTCAAATTTTTTGAGGTAATGTATTAAGACTCTATTTATAAAATCCATGATGATTGCAGGGGCATTAGTATGTTCGAAGGGTGTCACCAAAAACTCATAGTGCCCATACCTTGTATGGAAGGCAATCTTCTGAATATCTTCTTTCTTCACTTTTACCTGATGATATCCAGAACGAAGATCCACCTTTGAGAAGTATTGAGCTCCTCTTAACTGGTCGAACAAGTCATCAATCCTAGGGAGAGGATACTTGTTCTTTATGGTGATCTTGTTGAGTTCCTGATAATCGACACATAGTCGCATTGTTCCATCCTTCTTCTTCACAAAGAGCACTGGCGCACCCCAAGGTGATGCACTAGGGAGTATGAACCCTTTGTCCAGATGCTCTTGCATCTGCTTCTTTAACTCCTACAGTTTGATAGGATCCATCCCATAGGGACACTTTGAGATATGAGTAGCTCCGAGTATGAGTTAAATTGAGAACTCTACCTCAAGATCCGGGGGAATTCCGAGTAACTCTTCGGGAAATACATCGTCGTATTCCCTCAAGATGGGAATTTCCTCAAGGTTGGAACTTTCCTTCGACTCATCCATTTAGAAGAGGTATGCCTCTTAAATGGGAATCAACACCCGAACCATTGAATTATTTTTCAAAGGAGATTCATGATCTTCTTTTCATTTGTAGAGGAGCATGGGATAGTTCGGAATATGAAAAGATATTTCCTTTTCACGACAATTGACATGTTCTCTATATAACAAGAGCCAATCCATTCCCATTATAGCTTCAAATTCCACCAAGGGAAGTATTATGAGATTTTATGGATGAATATTTCCACATACCCCATCAGGAGAAGATTCAAACACTTGGGTTGCATATATTGCACCACTTGGTGTTTTTTCAGATATCTCTACTTCAAGGTTTTGGGGCTTCTGTGAATACCTGACTCCAGTAAACTAGGAGTTGGTGCCTTCTGAACATGATGTGTTGTATTGAAATTAAAACATGCACTGATAAACACACATAACATCCCATTTCGAGGATCGAGTTCAGTTTGGGATCTCGGAAACCGGAAACTTCAAGGATGTTTCAACTGATAAAATTTGTTACCTTAAAATTTTAAATCAAAACGTAGGGTGAGCATAAGAATTCCCAATAAGGGGTTATAAAATAAACCAATGTAACTTTTGAAAGCATTCTTTAAAACTATCCATAGAACATTTTCTTTAGGAAAACTGTAATACATGTAACATAACATAAAAGTTCTCAATCAAGATTTTCAAGGAATACATGAATCAATTATGTCATTTTTCTAAGGATTAATAAAGGTCCTCATAAACAAGTATGAGATATGATTATTTAAGCACAAATTAGAAAATTAAGATTAATACATAATCCGAGTTGCGCGTGAAGGAAAAAAATTCAATTTCATAAGTTGGTTACTATCTTACTGAGTGAAAAACAAAAATCACGCCCTAAACCATTACTTGTGACATCAATATGAACATGATTAAAAACATAGGGACAAGAGTAGTGAAAGGATAGGCATATCATTTTCAAAAGACCATGTAACATAACTTGAATATATAGCTTCAACATTTAACTAAGACAATCATTTCTGTATCACCAAGGTCTATCCCCAAGGTGTCATTAAAAGAATTTACAAAGGTTATTCACCAAGGTATCATTAAAATGGTCATCTATAGAGATAAAGTCTTCACCCCATACATTGGAGTACTATTAGGGCGCACCCTTAATTTTTCTTTATTATCTTCTAAACCACATAGATCATACTTTACTTCAACGGGGTTTTATATTCAAGATGTCCCATGCCGCCTTGAATAATTCATTCATGTTCATATTACCCAAGGTGTCTCATACCACTTTGGGTAACTTGATTCTTGGTTCATTATTATGATGTTTCATATGCATGTAGGATGATCAATGATATGGAAAATGAAAAACCATTATACAAGTGGTATACAAACACATGACATGATAGATAACATTACAAACATGGAATAATTAATCAAAAGAAGGAATGGTTTAGTAAACATTCTATGTACAATGGACAATTACTAAACAACATCAAATGGTAGATGAAAAAAGTGGTCACATGAAATGATAAAGTCATACTCTTTAAAATTCATGCTTCATGGAAATGAAATACATAGATACTTGTCATTAAATATTCTTCTAAACATTGCACTGAACATGCAAATAGGCTAAATCATAAACGTGATTAACCTATAGTAAACATTGTAGAAAATTAATTATGTGTAAAAATTTCATGCGAGCATAACATTATTTACAAATCCATTTATTTTCTAATACATTTGGGTCATGTTAGAGTATATCCCTTTGACATTCAACACGGTTAATAATATTGAAATTACATTAATCAGTCCCATTAATGTAACCTTAGATACAAAAATACAAAATAGCATAGAAAAACACTAAAATCCTATATGTATTAAAATATTAACAACCATTACATTAAATTAGGATTTCAAATATAATTCTTAAAAATACATAAATACATAACGATATATACACCAATTGTATATATGGGTTTTCTCAAAAATTAATCATGGTCCACTAAATCTCTTAAAATCTAAAAACCTCTGAACCTCAATCATTTATTTGGTAGGAACCAAACCATATAGAGTTTATTATATATATACGAAACCATATTTACATAAATTTATGAAAACTGAGATTTTAAACTATAAAGTAACTATACTTAAACCAAAAGCCTAATTCGTACCTAGAATATTATTTAAGGGTTAGTATTCAAGTATTAAAAATCATAAATGATTGTATTGGAAAACATATATGTATAAATAATTATACACATAATAATACAAAGTTTACAAAAAGATTTTTTCATATATAAAATAGATTTGAAGAAAACTTTTTAAGTATATAAATCTTAGTATATCATGCGGATTATTTGGAACCCTTTATAAAATTGTTTGGATTGGGATTATATATATGTAAATACACCCGAGAATATATATACAAGATATATAATGGTTCTGTTTAAAATAAAACCGATCTCAACTAATCTTCTATAAATACTTGAGTACAAAAATCATAAACAACTTCTTTGGAAACCCTTAAAATGGGGGGAGTTTTAAGATGAATATATAAATATATATAAAATTATATATACACGTATATTATCATACGGGTTATAAGATAAAAACTTAAAAGAAAAAACCCTTAAATCATTTAGGAAATACTATTCCAAATCCATACACCCAGTTTAAAAAAAAAGAAAAGAAGAGAAAAAATTCATATAATAAAAATATATATTTATATATACATATCATATAACCGACTATACTCAGTGTGTGTATATTGGGTTTTTCATCACAAAAAAGGTGGAGATATCCCCTTATATTTGCAGTTACGAAGTCAAGCACCCTTGAAACCCTCTGTTTAAATCGAAGGGTTTGCATGGTATGTATATACATGTAAAAATAAACTATATATATATATACAGAGGTGTAATGATAGGCTTTGCAAAAACATGAAAACAAATCACCCTTACCATGACTGCGGAGGACGATCAGATCAAAGGGGACTCACTGGTTTTCTGGGGAGATCGAGAGGAGTTCGGGAGTAAGAGGAAGTCCATGAGGGGGAGGGGTTTAAGTAGAGGCTTCGATGCACTTAATGAGACTCGACCCGAGAGGTAGGCCAGTATTAGGGGGATGAGACTATAGTGCGGTGGGGTGTGAAAGAGTCAAGGGGAGTAGTGGAAATGGGAGAGGTCGTGGCGTCCTCGGGTGAACTAGTGTGCTGGAGTGGGACCACGATGTGAGGAAGAAGAAGAAGGATATCAGATGGCTGAGAGGGAACAGGAAAGAGAAAGTGTGATTTAAAATAAATGACGGTCGGGATTCGATCTTGAATAGATCGGACGGTCATGGAGAGACGCGGGTCCCTCTAAGTTTTTATAAAAAATATATTTGAGAAAAATTGAAATGTTAGAAAATATGGAAATAGAATGGTTTCATTTAAAAAAATATGCAATAAAAATAGTTAAAAATTGGCATTGTATAAACTTTTATAAGTTTTAAGAACTTATAAATTTTAAAATCTAAAATCCAATTTATTACATTCTCTACCAATTGATTTAAAAGATAAATAGTTTTTCCTAATTCAAAATACATAGTTTTAAATATCTAAAAAAATATATTTTTAAATAATAATTAAAGGTATATGATTATAAGAAGTTATTTAAACATGATTTTCAAAACATTTAGAAGGTGTTAAAATACTATGTTTTCAACCATTTTGATTTGTAAAATCAATTAGGTTCCTTTATAAGAGTAATCTTTTATTTTAAAATTATGATATTTGAAAAAATAATTCAAATAATTTGAACATTTTAACATAGTTGAAATAATATAAGGTTATAGAAACCAAGTTTCTATAAAAAGATAAAATTTAAAAACCCAACGGTCATATATATATAACGGTCATAATTTCGTAAGGACCCCTATAAAAGCTGCAGGGTAGGGTGTTCAAACTCAAGGTAAGAGAAGAATATGGTGCTCCCAATCCCAGTAATGATCATCACGGTATTCATGATTATGATGGTGATGTTTTTTACTTTAGTTGACTCAAAGGATCTCCTTTACTTACTGGGCCTCGTTGTGGTGATTGGGGGTATTCCAGTGGCTTCGATAGGGTTTTTAATAGGTATTTTTGGTTAGTGTGTTTACTTTTTTCATCTTAGTGTATTTTAAACACCACGGTGTTATTAATTAAATAAAGATCCTTATGTTTGTCCTTTAAATTTTTTCTTGGTTAAAAGGACTTCAACAAAAGTGAAAGCATAGTATCATTATTTTAAGATACCCAAAACATTGGTTGTTACATTATTCCCCCCTTCGGAGAATTGCGTCCTCCCAATTCCTTTCATACAAAATCACTAAGAGGAAGCTCCCAGTTGTTCCTACCATATCCCCCGTCGTGGGTAATCATCAGGTGTGCTCAGAAGAATACCCACATTGGTGCTCAACTCCTCTACTTCTCTGATCTAGATACACTTAGGGAATAAGGGGTTGAACTCATGCACCAAACACTCGGGCTTCTAGAGGGAGGCTCGAACAGTACAGAGTTTGGAATTGTCCATATGGACCAACATACGAAGAACTTGCTGAAATATGTCTCACTCGAGAACATCTAAGTTATGGATGTTGTCATATAGGCTAACACTGAGGAGTTGACATATGTAGGTTGCACAAACGTTTCCCTCTAAGGAACCCTCTTGAAATTTTACTCTGGATGTGTAGTTTTGGCCTAGGGTGAAACATAGAAAGAGCCCTTCATGGTATTTTCCTCTCAACTTACACTCGTCCAATTGTGCTGAGCATATGCGGTAGAAGATGGAAGCATTCCTTTGAAAGGTGCAGAGAATAATCGGACTGTTTGTCACCTCAAACAATTTCTTGCACGTTCCTCGCTAGTTTGCGAAGGGACAATACTTGTCTTCACAGGTTTTTATTGTGATAATCTCCAGTATCTCAGTAGGAAGGGATAACAAATATGGGAGTTCAATCACTTAAAATCCATCCAAAATATTAAACAAAGTAAATATAGGTATGGAAAAGGCAATATTTCAATAAAACATACGTTTATCACTAAGAATCAGTGCCTGAGTTTCCTTTAATGACCTACTACATGAACTCCACATAGAGAAGCAAAACTCCCTATCTCCTCAAACCAAACACAGGCTGAGCATTCAGGGTTAAACTGATGGGGTTACCTGTGACGTCTTCTGAGTATAGAATGAGGGGTATGAAGTTGGGAGACGTCAGAATACACTTTTTTCTACAAGATAGTAGGGTGGACTCATCTTCTAACATTCTGATGTCCAACAACTGTCCCCTGAAGCTGTAGTTCAAGATTTGACAAAGATGGGTCGCTCGGAGGTCACCGACAGCAGCAACTTCTTGAAAAGTTTCAAGGGCCATAAATCCAAAGTCCTCACCCACCATGAACACCCGAAAAATTCCCTCATGTTACCTTCCCTGACGTACATAAGAGGGGAATTGGGTCATCATCATAAGGAGGTAATCCAATCCTAAACCCCAGTGTAGCCGAAGAACCCGTGGTGAGTTTGACATGTCGTACAGGTGTTTTCATGTCATGCGGATATGGGAATAATTTAGAAAATTATCTCGGCTAACTAAAGACACAATGGTCTCTAGGGCCTCAGTGGGGATAGGCAAAATATTAATACCTTTGTTTTCCATCTGAAAATTAAGATAACTCATTTTTAGTAATGTTGAAGTACATTTTACTTTGTTTCAGTTCTGGCTTTCCAGAGTTATCCAAACTAAACCCTATGATACCAACAATGAAGACCCGACTCCCGAAAACTAGGAGCCAGTGCCTTCTGAAAATGATGTGTCGTTTTGAAATAAAAACATGCACTGATAAACACAAAACACGTCCCATATAGATGATCGAGTTCATTTTGGGATCTGGGAAACTGGCAACTTCAGGGATGTTTCAACTGATAAAAGCTATTACCTGAAAATTTTAAATCAAAACATAGGGTAAGGATAAGAATTCCCAGCAAGGGTTTTTAAAATAAACCAATCTAACTTTTGAAAGAATTCTTTAAAGCTGTCCATAGAACATTCTCTTAAGGAAAACTGTAATACTTGTAACATAACATAAAAGTGCTCAATCAACATTTTCAAGGAATACATGAATCAATTATGACATTTTTCAAAGGAGTAATAAATTTCATCATAAAAAAGTATGAAATATGATTATTTAAGCGCAAATTATAATGTTAAGATTAATACATAATCAGAGTTGCGCGTGAAGGAAACAACTTAAATTTCATAAGTTGGTTACTATATTACTGAGTGATAAACACAAATCACGCCCTAAACCTTTACTTGTGACATCAATATGAACTTGATAAAAAACATAAGGACAAGAGTAGTGAAAGGATAGGCATATCATTTTCAAAAGAACATGTAACATAACTTGAATATATGGCTTCAAAATTTAACGGAGACAATCATTTCCGTATCACCAAGGTCTATCCCCAAGGTGTCATTTAAAATAATTACAAAGGTTATTCACCAAGGTATCGTTAAAATGGTCATCTCTAGAGATTAAGTCTTCACCCCATGCATTGAAGCACTATCAGGGCACACCCTTAATTTTTCTTTATTATCTTCTGAACCACATAGATCATACTTTAATTCAATGGGGCTGTATATTCAAGATGTCCCATACCACCTTGAATAATTAATTCATTCTCATATTACCCAAGGTGTCCTATACCACTTTGGGTAACTTGATTCTTGGTTCATTATTATGATGTGGCTTATGCATGTAGGATGATCAATGATATGGACAAGGAAAAACCATTATAAATTTGGTATAAAAACACATGAAATGACAGATAACATTACAAACATGGAATAATTAATCCAATGAAGGAATGGTTTAGTAAACATTCTATGTACAAAGGACAATTACTAAACCATGTCAAATGGTAGATTAAAAGGGGTTGTCACATGAGATGATAAAGTGATACTCTTTAAAATTCTTTCTTCTTGGAAATTAAATACATAGTTACTTATCAATGAATATGCTGCTAAACATGGCACTGAACATGCAAGTAGGCTAAATCATAAACTTGATTAAAGTACAGTTAACATTGTTGCAAATTCATTATGTGTTAAAATTTCATGCGAGCATAACATGATTTACAAATCCATTTATTTTCTAATACATTTGGGTCAAGTCAGAGTATATCACTTTGACATTCAACGCGGTTAATAATATTGAAATTACTTTAATCAATACCATTACTGTACACTTAGATAAAAAAATACAAAATAGCATTGACAAACACTAAAATCCTACATGTATTAAAATATTAAAAACCATTACTTGGAATTAGGGTTTCAAATATAAATCTTAAAAATACATACATACATAACGATATATACACCAAGTGTATATATTGGTTTTCTCATAAATTAATCATGGTCCACTAAATATCTTAAAATATAAAAAACTCTGACCCTCAATCACTTATTTGGCAGGAACCAAACAATATAGGGTTTATTATATATATACGAAACCATATTTATATAAATTTATGAAAACTGAGATTTTAAACTATAACGCAACTATACTTAAACCAGAAGCCTAATTCGTACCTAGAATATTATTTAAGGGTTAGTATTCAATTCTTAATAATCATAAATGATTGTATTGGAAAACATATATGTATAAATAATTATAAACATAATAATACAAATTTTTCAAAAAGATTTTTGCACATATAAAAAAGATTCGAAACAAACTTTATAAGTATATAAATCTCAGTATATCATGTTGATTATTTGGAACCCTTAAGAAAATAGTTTGGATTGGGATTATATAAATGTAAATACACCCGAGAATATATATATATATATATACAATATATATAATGGTTTTGTTTAAAAGAAAACCCTTCTCAACTAATCTTATATAAATACTTGAGTAAAAAATCATAAACAACCTCTTTGGAAACCCTTAAACAGGGAGATTTTTAAGGTGCATATATAAATATATATATAATTATATATACACATATTGTATCATATGGGTTATAAGATAAAAACTCAAAAGAAACAAAACCCTTAAATAATTTAGGAAATAATATTCCAAATCCATACACCCAGTTTTAAAAAAATAAAAGAAGAGAAACTATTCATATACTGAAAATATTTATTTATATATACATAACATATATCTGACTATGCACAGTGTGTGTATATTGGGTTTTTCATCACAAAAAGGTGGAGGTATCCCCTTATATTTGTAGTTACGAAGTCAAACACCCTTGAAACCCTCTGTTTAAACCAAAGGGTTTGCATGGTATGTATATAAATGTAAACAGAAACCGTATATATATATATTGAGTTGTAAGGATGGGATTTGTAAAAAGGTGAAAACAGAGCACCCTTACCGTGACTTTGGAGGATGATCGGATCAAAGGGGACTCACTGGTTTGCTGGGGAGATCGAGAGGAGTTCGGGAGTAAGAGGAAGTCTGTAAGGGGGAGGGGTTTATGTAGAGGCTTTGGTGCACTTAATGAGACTCAACCCGAGAGGTAGGCTGGTACAAGGGGGACGAGACTACAGTGCCCTGGGAGGTGGGGTGTGTAAGAGTCAAGGGGAGCATTAGAAATGGGGGAGGTCATGGCGTCCTCAGGTGAACCTGTGTGCTAGAGCGGGACCACGATGTGAGGAAGAAGAAGAAGAAGATCAGACGGCTGGGTGGGAATGAGAAATAGAATATGGTATTTAAAAGAAACGATGGTCGGGATTCGATCTTGAATAGATCGGATGGTCACAGAGAGACGCATGTCCCTCTAAGTTTTTATTAAAAATTTATTTGAGAAAAATGAAATGTTTGAAAATATGGAAATAGAATGGTTTCATATAAAAAAATATGTAATACTAATAGTTAAAAATTGACTTTGTATAAACTTTTATAAGTTTTAAGAACTTATAACTTTTAAAATCTAGAATCAAATTTATAACATACTCTACCATTTGATTTTAAATATAAATAGTTTTTCCTAATTCAAAATACATAGTTTTAAAGATCTGAAAAAATATATTTTTCAATAATCATTAAAGGTATAAGATTATAAGATACTATTTAAACATGACTTTCAAAACATTTAGAAGGTGTTAAAATACTAGGTTTTCAACCATTTGGGTTTGTAAAATCAATTAGGTTCCTTTATAAGAGTAATCTTTTATTTTAAAATTATGATATTTGAAAATATAATTCAAATTATTTGAATATTTTAACATAATTGAAATACCATAAGGTTATAGAAACCAAGTTTTTATAAAAAGATAATCTTTAAAAACCCAACGGTCGTATATATATAATGGTCATAATTTCTAAAGGACCCCTATTAAAACAATGGGGTAGGGTGTTCAAACTCAAGGTAACCGAAGAAGATTGAGCTCCCAATCCCACTGATGATCAACATGGTATTCATGATTATAGTGGTGATGTTTTTTGCTTTAGTTGACTCAAAGGATCTCCTTTACTTATTGGGCCTCTTCGTTGTGATTGGGGGTATTCTAGTGGCTTTGATAAGGTTTTTAATAGGTATTTTTGGTTAGTGTGTCTACTATTTTCATCTTAGTGTATTATAAACACCATGGTGTTCTTAATTAAATAAATATCATTATGGTTTCCCATCAAATTTTCGCTTGGTTAAAAGGACTTCAACAAAAGTGAAAGCATAGTATCATTATTATAAGATACCCAAAACTCAAGTTGTTACAGCTTCGATTATATAGTTCTAGCAAACTTGAAAGATATAATGGAATGAGTAGAACCAGAATCAAATAAGACTTTTTCCATTCTATAGTGAATAGTAAGTGTACCTTTTATGACTTCATTATCTTTCTCCACTTCCGCAGTAGTGATGGCATAAGTCTTCCCTTGTTCCTTTGGCTTCGGTGGCTGTCGACGCTGATTACCCTCAAGAACTCGAGGTTTAGTGCACTGGTTTACATAGTTCCCTAGCTCCCTACAGTCATAGCATTGAACCATGAGTGGTTCTCTCCTTTAATCAGCTACATTCTCCTTGGTTTTCATGTCTTTGTGACACTCTTGATCATGGTTTCCTTATTTACCACACTTGAATCATTTCCCCATCCCTTGGAGGCAGTTCTCATGGTGAAACTTTCCACATTTTTGGAATGTGGGTCGATGAGTTTTCTTCCCACCTTTATCATTAGATCCACCGAATTGACACTCCATCTTTTGTTTCTTATCACCACATCCATGGGACCATTCTCCAAACTGTATATCCACTTTGATCGAACATAGAACAACTTCTTCATAACTACCAAAGACTTAAATTGCAAGATCCTTTAGAAGGTGTGGTTTTAATCCACTAAAGAATCTATCAATTTTTCTATCATTGTTGATAACAAAACCCAAAGCGTACCTAGAAAGCCTTGTGAAATTTGCTTCATAGGTTTTGAAAGATTATCCTTCTTTTTACTTGAGCTCTATAAATTCTCTCTCCATCTTTGTGTGAAGATTTTTTGGGAAATACTTGTTAAGAAACATTATCTTAAAGTATTCCCATTCAATCTCTTAAATTTTATCCCTTGGCTTAGTGTTATTAATCAAATCCCACCATTGATCAGCCTCTCTATCTAGACGATAAATAGATAGATTCACCTTATCCATCTCAGAACAGTGATGAACAAAAAAGATCTTCTCCATAGAGTTAACCCACTATTCCACCACTAGTGGATCATAAGATCCATTAAACATCGGTGGTCGTTTCCACATAAAACATTTGATAGCCATTTGCTCCCTCTTTGGTGAAGGAGGAAGTTCACCATTATTATGGTTATTGTTCATAACCTGAGATAATTGGTTAAGCATCGCCATGAAGTTTTAAACTTCACCTCCCAAATCATTTGGGATGTCATTCGGGCAATAGTTGCATTGGCCCTCGTAAGAATTGTTGGCCTGATTTTTCCTGGTTCCCACCATTTTCTAAAATAGGAAAGGTTAGAACAAAACATAAGTCAACAATTCATGAGTAAATAACATATTTATTTTCACAATTTATATTAATAGAATAACATATGTGATACCTATGTATATACTCTTTTGTTCATATTTTTACTTATTCTCATTCTAGAGGTTTTCTCTAGGGTTCACTAATCCTAATTCCCAAATTAACTAAACCTTTCCTCTGATACCAACTATAACGTCCCTGAATTTTCATAAATTACTATTAAATCATTTTAAAGATAAAAAACATAATAGTATTACACATAGATGATCCAAAGGTTTAGTGTCTTGGGAAAACTAGAACCATACATAACAATTAAAACATCAATCATAAACATTTATTTAATTTCCTCTTCTCTAGCTTCTTATTGGCACTTGTCCTCTCCTTAGTGCACGTATCCACCTAAGGATATACATGAAAAGGGGTGAAATAGAATCCAAGTAAGAGAGTAGATAAGAACAATATAGCATGGGGTGAGCATAATCATAACATGGGAAAAAGATCATGAATATGAGAGGAAGCATAAATATAAGACTTGAAATGTGGCAATACATAAAAATGAAACATCATGTCTTGGTCGTTAAATACCACACATACTTGTAAACTAAGATAGCATCTTTTCCACGCATAATTTAAAATATACTCATGAGATTCATCACTTTACCCAATGCATTGGAGTTCTCTATAATTCCGGGCGCACCCGTCACATTCAAACATGCAAATCCTGCAATATAATTCCTGGTGCACCCATCACATCATGACGTTATCATTATCATGCTTTCCACATGGAACATATAACAAAATTAAACATAAATAAATCATGTAAAGTAATGAGTTACATCTCATAATAATACATTCATAAACTTTGGGTTCCCAAAATAAAGATAGAATAACATACATGTTTCAAGAACCGTCCACTTTGAGAGAGAAGTAAAAGGGGTGATCTTAAAAGAAGAGTTATTTTGAAAAACATTTTGTTTGACATAAAAACAAGTGAAAAACATGTATATCCTAGAAATGGAAATAAAATTATGAAAAAATTATCTTTAATGAGTAACCATATCAAAAAAATGGAGTGAAAGAGGGAGAACCCGAAGGATGAAATTTGGGTTTGAGAATTACCCCTTACCTTGTATCTGAATGCTTCCTTCTCTTTAATGTCCTGTATAATGACATTATATTCATTAATTATAAATACAGAACCTTTTTTACATTAATATGGTTCATTATGGTTTTATTAAGTGATTTTATGATCCTTTTTATGAGTTATAGAGTTTAAAAAAATAATGTTTGGGAATGTTTGCTTTTATGGTTTTCTTGAGTGGTTTACTTGTATTATTAAATTGATGTTCGGGTAGAACAAGGGGAAAAATCCAGAAATGATATTACATGTTATTAATGATATTAATGGAGTTATAATTATCTTATAATGAATTATATTAGATCCTTGTGGATGAATCATTAGATAATAATTAAATGATGATTGTTTGGGTTAATTTGAGAAATTTTTCGATCATAATGAACTTGTTTTGTTTTATCACTAGAAATATGGTCATAAGTTAGATATAGAACATTAAATATAAGATAACACATATAAAATGTTATGGTTCAACCATAAAAATGGTTTCATGACCAGATATGAAGGTAGAAATGGAAGAAGAAAACTTGTCGTTCTTGAAGGTGATAAATTAACACCTCACGAACAACGTTCTCCTTAATAAAATAAAAGGAAGAGGGAAAGGGGTTGGATGATATAATATCCTATTTTCATCATAAAATTCCAGTAAATTTATAATACTGGAGTTACAATACCATTTTGATGAATATAGAGGGGGAGATATCAATAAATGAACTTGAACTTGAAAGGAAATGAAAGGAGAAGAGGGAGAGAAATTACCTCTTAAATCTTCTTCTTGAGATCTTCCTTAAAAAAGCAAGGAATGGTCTTTTGATGAGACCAGGATCTTTTAAACTTGGGATAGGGGCTAGGTAGTATGTTTGGGTAGAGGTTAGAAAAGTCTTCGAGCTTGAGAGGTGTGAGGAAATGATGGTGTGAAGGGTGGTTTTTATAGTGGAGGGGAGAGGGGTTTTCTTAATATAAAATTCATTAGTTTATTAATTTCTCACAAGACAAAGAATAGTGAGTCATCCATGAACAGGAATAGTAAATAAGGCATGTGAGTTTGGGATTTTGGTTCTTACATCACTTGTGATGTCAGGAATAGTATGTTTTAATTATAACGTATTTATATGGTAAATTAATGTATTTTACTATTCACCAAAAATTCAAGTATTTTAGAAAAATCCCAAAAATTCACCCCAACCATTTTTCGACGTGTAGAATCCAAAAATCAAGTCCATTTTTTTAAAAAAAAATTCTAAATATTATTAATTTAATATTTAATTCAAATCATAATTTACTTAAAAACACTTTTTAAAATTAAAACCGATTTTATAGTGCTTTCAAAAATTACATAGGGTCTTATAAAATTATCTTAAAAATATAAGACATTTATTTCATAATTAAAGAACACGTTTTATGAAAATTATTTTTCTTTTAAATTAATTAATTATTTATAATTAATTATTTATGACCTACAAAATACCAAAATGTTTAATAAGGTCAAATTGTCACTTTCTAAGATGTCTAAATTTTATTCAATTATTCATGGGAAAGGTTACTCTTATGTTGGTTGATTTACTATTCATAATGGTCATATTACTATTCATAAGGCTAGGTTACTATTCACCAATTTTTTTTTGTTTTATTAGACTCCAAAAATCATCTTGAACACAACCATGTATGTCAGATTCTCAAAATTATCAATACATAAGTGAAAAACTTATGTTTAGAGGTCACTTAATACTTAGTAGTTCATTATGTTGTGTTTTCATGTGATTTTATGAAAAAATTATAAGAAGGTAATTTCCATTGAAAAACTTTGGGTCGTTACATTAAAAATTATATTACTTTCTTGGTAGATCTAGTTAAACAACCATGTCAGGCATCAAAAGTATTTAGATTTTTACCTTCTAAGTGGAATTGAATATCTGCTGCTATATTATAATTCACTCTAGTTAAATAATTTTGAATACAAGAGCTGATTGGAAACATGATGATGTATGAAGATAATATTTAATTTGAAGATAAAAAACATATTTCTATCAAAATGGAAGATATTGATCTCAAAAATACAATGAACGAATCATTTGATTCAAGTTATTCATGTTTAAGTAAATAATTATCATATATAACTAAAAAAAATAAAAAATTATCAATAAAATAAGGAAGGTATTAAAGAATATAGATGTTGTGAATTTAGAGAAAAATCTCACACAATGTCTAACAATATTTTTCTTAAAACCCAAAGGAAACAATATTATAAAAAATGGTAATAAAATTTTAAAGTCTAGCTAGAGTTCTTCTTCTGCTTCAAGTGAATAATGTACTATAAACATTGAGGCTAAGCAAGATAATCATATGGTAAATCTATGTCGTATGTATCATACTGATGAGGTAAAAACATATGTCTCTCAAGTTTCTAATTCTAAAAAAATTATTATGATGAGTTAGATAAATATTTTTTTATTCTAAAATATAAATTTTAATTTTTGAAGAAATATCATAAAAATCATAGAAAATATAGTTATTGATGATGATGTTTTTTTAAAATAAGTAATAGATTTAAGATCCAATTCATTCAATATTTCTTAAGATCAACATGAAATTATAATTAAGTAATTATTATATTAATTTGAGTCTTTAAAACAAGACTCTAGTATGCTCATATATGGAGAAAATTATTTTAATAAAATCCTTGGTAAAAATAAAATTAAAAAAGGTAAACTTTGAATTAGAATTAATAGTAAAACAAAAATTATATACAGGTTATTGTCTTCTTGGTTCTAAAATAAAAATCATGCCTGGAACTAAATGTATTTATTATGGTATTGACATACATTGTGAAAATGACTATTATTTTATAAAACCTCAATTTATTATATTAATCAATTTTCTTATTCAAAATAGTTATCTTACTTTAATTATGTAGTATCTATAAAAAATAAACAAGTTTGCTTAAAAAAGTCTTTATTTTATAACATTGATGAACCCAAAATTATAAGGGTATCAAAATAAAATTTCTATTTTATATTTTATAGATATGTACCAAAAGACTTAGTTGTTATATATTTTAGTGGCTGTTTGAAAATTATGGAAATTCTATTGAAATAAAAACTCTTAAAGTTGGAACTATTAATCAAGTAAGTATTTCAATATTAATATATTTGTTTTAAATACATTATATATTTTATATATGGGAGAGAAATATTTTATTCATAATTTTTAAATATTTAATGACTCTTTAAATCAATCTATTAAAACTTTAATTACACATACTCTTTAAAAGTGTATGTAATTTCATGTTAAAATATGAAACAAATTTGCTACTTCGGTGGTGGTGTGGTGGTGAAGGTGAGTGGAACATCCATGCAGTCCTTTGGGAGGTTCTGGGTTCGAATCCTAGGAGTCTGCTTTCGGGGCGAGCCTCTCCCCTGAGATCCACCCACCTTACCGGGTCGCCCGATCTCATCTGGGCGGGAAAAATGAGGTGCGTCCCAATCGCTGATGGATCGCTAGACGAACCATCGCTGTCGGCCTGTCACCCTCCGGGACGCTCTGCTATCTAGGCTGGAAACGGCTCCTTCCCGGTTGGGGCTCTCTCCGGAGTGACCCCATCATGGGGAGGGGGGTACCATTGTGTGGAGGGTTTGAAAAGGCCACATAGAGGAATTCCCTTTTCCTAAGAAGAGAAATGTAACAAATTTTCTAAAATATTCAAATTCTTGTAAACTTTTTTAATATATCCCACTCTTAAAATAATTCTCTATAAAGTATTAATTTAGGGGAAAGTGTAGTTCATTCTTATGTTAATCATAGAAAGAAATACAATTTTACGAAAATCATGAACATGATATGTTTTTTTATAAAATTTTAGTCTTATACGTATCTTTTTCATTCAAATAAGCTTTCTTATGAAAAAAGTTATTTTTAAAATTAAAATCTAGAATTATTAATCTGTATTTCATATCAATAATCCAAAGCATCATCTATAAATTTTTATAATAAAACTCTTCTTTTTCCTCTTTTTGTCCCCTATTAATCCTTTTACCCTCATTTTTTAAAATTCCAAACTCAAAAACTTCTAAAGAAACTCATCTGAGAAATATGAAGATACATTTTACTTGAAGCTTAGGGAAATTGTTTCTCTATTGAAAAAGAGAGGTAATGCATTTTTGATCTGTTATGAGAATTGTTAGTTTCCTTTGTTAAGGATTCCATTGAAAAATCTTCTAGATAAGATATATAAATATATCACTTATAAAAATTTAATCTATAGCCACGGTTTATAAATGTGGCTATAGATATTTCCACATTAAATTATAACCACGATTTTGAACTATGGCTATATATTACATAAAATTTTAAAAAACATCTAGAAAGGCAGTACTCCACCCAACGTTGCATCCACACTAATAGAATTCCATATGTAAATTCCTATGAAATACTAGAAGGTTTTATGTGATATACAAAGGATTAAAATGATTTTATAGATCCATACATGGGTTGGGTCATTGGTTTATAATTACCCACACAAGGTAAGACATTAGTTCTGATCAGTTGACATTTTAGTCATAGATATCGCATTGGGTTATGGGTATGGAGATCAGTGTGGGTGTTTGGATGATTTTAGGATTGCCTTTAAGATTTGAGTAATCATGATCTAGTATTATAATGGTGTGTTGGTGGTAGAATTCGATCATATAATATAGATTCATTGGATGAGTTATGAATTTTTGTCTCACATAGAATTTAATGTTTTGGATTATAAATTGCATCAAGTGGTAGGTTTTGGATACAACAAATGTGGTTCAAGATAAGACAGGGATTTTTAGGAGAGAGCTGATGAGTTCAAATCCTATGCTGAGGGTAGGAATCTTGAATAGTGTCCTCACATATAGTTCCTATTTTATAATCATTAGATATGGGTGATAATCAGATGGTGTGACTAGATGTAGCTATCGGGGAGTAGCTGTGTGATTATGGAGTTAGTGGGACATTGAAAATCTGGAGTGGCATGCCAACTGGAATTTTGAGTTAGGTGTGAGGTTGTGTTTTAAGGTGAAATTTAAGGTGATAATGTGATGGTTCATGCTATATGAATCATTTTATGAGTCGTGATTTTGGTAAATTAAGAATTAAATAATGCCATAGGGAGTGGGGAATCATAGTGGAATTGATTGAGTCATCAGTTCCATGATACATAGGCTGAAGGTTTTTTTTAATAAGTGGAAGTGTTCGGCAATGTAAAAACTTTAATTGAAAACTATATATGATGAATTTTAGGTGTTTATTTTTACCATAATACAAATTCAGTCAGAACCATAAATTTATTCTTTCCACAGTATCTATTAAAAAACTTATTAGTGCTTTATCCTTTATTTGATGAGAGAAAACTGAATATATCTACATACTGAAGTAAGTGATATGAATGGGGGAAACCTATTTTGGTTCACTATTTTTTCCCCATATGGTTATATAAATAATATGGCTAGTTACTAGATCATTCACCTCCATAACTAAAGCTGGCATTTCCTACCATTTTAATGATCTCTTGATAAAAACAAAAACATTTTGTGCAAGGAACAAACAAAATTCATACGATAATGTAATGTCAAATGAAAAAACAAATCCAAATGGATAGGTTTTGTATACCCATTTGTGAAAACATGGAAAATTTTAAGAAAATTACGTACAAATTTATAGAGAAAGGAATTTTTTAATATTCACTTGAGGAACCTTTGACATATTCAATTTTTTATTCAATACACAACCCTTAGTGTTACATGTTTTAAGGTTGCACAAAGAAACATGACCAAAATTCTTGGTTCTAAAATAAAAATCATGCCTGGAACTAAATGTATTTATTATGGTATTGACATACATTGTGAAAATGACTATTATTTTATAAAACCTCAATTTATTATATTAATCAATTTTCTTATTCAAAATAGTTATCTTACTTTAATTATGTAGTATCTATAAAAAATAAACAAGTTTGCTTAAAAAAGTCTTTATTTTCTAACATTGATGAACCCAAAAGTATAAGGGTATCAAAATAAAATTTCTATTTTATATTTTATAGATATGTACCAAAATACTTAGTTGTTATATATTTTAGTGGCTGCTTGAAAATTATGGAAATTCTATTGAAATAAAAACTCTTAAAGTTGGAACTATTAATCAAGTAAGTATTTCAATATTAATATATTTGTTTTAAATACATTATATATTTTATATATGGGAGAGAAATATTTTATTCCTAATTTTTAAATATTTAATCACTCTTTAAATCAATCTATTAAAACTTTAATTACACATACTCTTTAAAAGTGTGTGTAATTTCATGTTAAAATATGCAACAAATTTGCTACTTCGGTGGTGGTGTGGTGGTGAAGGTGAGTGGAACATCCATGCAGTCCTTTGGGAGGTTCTGGGTTCGAATCCTAGGAGCCTGCTTTCGGGGCGAGCCTCTCCCCTGAGATCCACCCAACTTACTGGGTCGCCCGGTCTCATCTGGGCGGGAAAAATGAGGTGCGGCCCAATCGCTGATGGATCGCTTGATGAACCATTGCTGTCGGCCTGTCACCCTCCGGGACGCTCTGCTATCTCGGCTGGAAATGGCTCCTTCCCGGTTGGGGCTCTCTCCGGAGTGACCCCATCATGGGGAGGGGGGTACCATTGTGTGGAGGGTTTGAAAAGGCCACATAGGGGAATTCCCTTTTCCTAAGAAGAGAAATGTAACAAATTTTCTAAAATATTCAAATTCTTGTAAACTTTTTTAATATATCCCACTCTTAAAATAATTCTCTATAAAGTAATAATTTAGGGGAAAGTGTAGTTCATTCTTATGTTAATCATAGAAAGAAATACAATTTTATGAAAATCATGAACATGATATGTTGTTTTATAAAATTTTAGTCTTATACGTATCTTTTTCATTCAAATAAGCTTTCTTATGAGAAAAATTATTTTTAAAATTAAAATCTAGAATGATTAATCAGTATTTCATATCAATAATCCAAAGCATCATCTATAAATTTTTAGAATAAAACTCTTCTTTTTCATCTTTTTGTCCCCTATTAAACCTTTTACCCTCATTTTTTAAAATTCCAAACTCAAAAACTTCTAAAGAAATTCATCTGAGAAATATGAAGATACATTTTACTTGAAGCTTAGGGAAATTGTTTCTCTATTGAAAAAGAGAGGTAATGCATTTTTGATCTGTTATGAGAATTGTTAGTTTCCTTTGTTAAGGATTCCATTGAAAAATCTTCAAGATAAGATATATAAATATATCACTTATAAACATTTAATCTATAGCCACGGTTTATAAATGTGGCTATAGATATTTCCACATTAAATTATAACCACGATTTTGAACTATGGCTATATATTACATAAAATTTTAAAAAACATCTAGAAAGGCTGTACTCCACCCAACGTTGCATCCACACTAATAGAATTCCATATGTAAATTCCTATGAAATACTAGAAGGTTTTATGTGATATACAAAGGATTAAAATGATTTTATAGATCCATACATGGGTTGGCTCATTGGTTTATAATTACCCACACAAGGTAAGACATTAGTTCTGATCAGTTGACATTTTAGTCATAGATATCGCATTGGGTTATGGGTATGGACATCAGTGTGGGTGTTTGGATGATTTTAGGATTGCCTTTAAGATTTGAGGAATCATGATCTAGTATTATAATGGTGTGTTGGTGGTAGAATTCGATCATATAATATAGATTCATTGGATGAGTTATGACTTTTTGTCTCACATAGAATTTAATGTTTTGGATTATAAATTGCATCAAGTGGTAGGTTTTGGATACAACAAATGTGGTTCAAGATAAGATAGGGATTTTTAGGAGAGAGCCGATGAGTTCAAATCCTATGATGAGGGTAGGAATATTGAATAGTGTCCTCACACATAGTTCCTATTTTATAATCATTAGATATGGGTGACAATCAGATGGTGTGACTAGATGTATCTATCGGGGAGTAGCTGTGTGATTATGGAGTTAGTGGGACATTGAAAATATGGAGTGGCATGCCAACTGGAATTTTGAGTTAGGTGTGAGGTTGTGTTTTAAGGTGAAATTTAAGGTGATAATGTGATGGTTCATGCTATATGAATCATTTTATGAGTCGTGATTTTGGTAAATTAAGAATTAAATAATGCCATAGGGAGTAGGGAATCATAGTGGAATTGATTGAGTCATCAGTTCCATGATACATAGGCTGAAGGGTTTTTTTAATAAGTGGAAGTGTTCGGAAATGTAAAAACTATAATTGAAAACTATATATGATGAATTTTAGGTGTTTATTTTTACCATAATACAAATTCAGTTAGAACCATAAATTTATTCTTTCCACAGTATCTATTAAAAAACTTATTAGTGCTTTATCCTTTATTTGATGAGAGAAAACTGAATATATCTGCATACTGAAGTAAGTGATATGAAGGGGAGAAACCTATTTTGGTTCACTATTTTTTCCCCATATGGTTATATAAATAATATGGATAGTTACTAGATCATTCCCCTCCATAACTAAAGCTGGCATTTCCTACCATTTTAATGATCTCTTGATAAAAATAAAAACATTTTGTGCAAGGAACAAACAAAATTCATATGATAATGTAATGTCAGATGAAAAAACAAATCCAAATGGATAGGTGTTGTATACCCATTTGTGAAAACATGGAAAATTTTAAGAAAATTACGTACAAATTTATAGAGAAAGGAATTTTTTAATATTCACTTGAGGAACCTTTTACATATTTAATTTTTTATTCAATCCACAACCCTTAGTGTTACATGTTTTAAGGTTGCACAAAGAAACATGACCAAAATTCTTGGTTCTAAAATAAAAATCATGCCTGGAACTAAATTTATTTATTATGGTATTGACATACATTGTGAAAAAGACTATTATTTTATAAAACCTCAATTTATTATATTAATCAATTTTCTTATTCAAAATAGTTATCTTACTTTAATTATGTAGTATCTATAAAAAATAAACAAGTTTGCCTAAAAAAGTCTTTATTTTCTAACATTGACGAACCCAAAAGTATAAGGGTATCAAAATAAAATTTCTATTTTATATTTTATAGATATGTACCAAAAGACTTAGTTGTTATATATTTTAGTGGCTGCTTGAAAATTATGGAAATTCTATTGAAATAAAAATTCTTAAAGTTGGAACTATTAATCAAGTAAGTATTTCAATATTAATATATTTGTTTTAAATACATTATATATTTTATATATGGGAGAGAAATATTTTATTCATAATTTTTAAATATTTAATCACTCTTTAAATCAATCTATTAAAAATTTAATTACACATACTCTTTAAAAGTGTATGTAATTTCATGTTAAAATATGCAAAAAATTTGCTACTTCGGTGGAGGTGTGGTGGTGAAGGTGAGTGGAACATCTATGCAGTCCTTTGGGAGGTTCTGGGTTCGAATCCTAGGAGTCTGCTTTCGGGGCGAGCCTCTCCCCTGAGATCCACCCACCTTACCGGGTCGCCCGGTCTCATCTGGGTGGGAAAAATGAGGTGCGGCCCAATCGCTGATGGATCGCTAGACGAACCATCGTTGTCGGCCTGTCACCCTACGGGATGCTCTGCTATCTCGGCTGGAAATAGCTCCTTTCCGGTTGGGGCTCTCTCTGGAGTGACCCCATCATGGGGAGGGGGGTACCATTGTGTGGAGGGTTTGAAAAGGCCACATAGGGGAATTCCCTTTTCCTAAGAAGAGAAATGTAACAAATTTTCTAAAATATTCAAATTCTTGTAAACTTTTTTAATATATCACACTCTTAAAATAATTCTCTATAAAGTAATAATTTAGGGGAAAGTGTAGTTCATTCTTATGTTAATCATAGAAAGAAATACAATTTTATGAAAATCATGAACATGATATGTTGTTTTATAAAATTTTAGTCTTATACGTATCTTTTTCATTCAAATAAGATTTCTTATGAAAAAAATTATTTTTAAAATTAAAATCTAGAATGATTAATCTGTATTTCATATCAATAATCCAAAGCATCATCTATAAATTTTTAGAATAAAACTCTTCTTTTTCCTCTTTTTGTCCCATATTAAACCTTTTACCCTCATTTTTTAAAATTCCAAACTCAAAAACATCTAAAGAAACTCATCTGAGAAATATGAAGATACATTTTACTTGAAGCTTAGGGAAATTGTTTCTCTATTGAAAAAGAGAGGTAATGCATTTTTGATCTGTTATGAGAATTGTTAGTTTCCTTTGTTAATGATTCCATTGAAAAATCTTCTAGATAAGATATATAAATATATCACTTATAATAATTTAATCTATAGCCACGGTTTATAAATGTGGCTATAGATATTTCCACATTAAATTATAACCACGATTTTGAACTATGGATATATATTACATAAAATTTTAAAAAACATCTAGAAAGGCAGTACTCCACCCAACGTTGCATCCACACTAACAGAATTCCATATGTAAATTACAATGAAATACTAGAAGGTTTTATGTGATATACAAAGGATTAAAATGATTTTATAGATCCATACATGGGTTGGGTCATTGGTTTATAATTACCCACACAAGGTAAGACATTAGTTCTGATCATTTGACATTTTAGTCATAGATATCGCATTGGGTTATGGGTATGGACATCAGTGTGGGTGTTTGGATGATTTTAGGATTGCCTTTAAGATTTGAGGAATCATGATCTAGTATTATAATGGTGTGTTGGTGGTAGAATTCGATCATATAATATAGATTCATTGGATGAGTTATGACTTTTTGTCTCACATAGAATTTAATGTTTTGGATTATAAATTGCATCATGTGGTAGGTTTTGGATACAACAAATGTGGTTCAAGATAAGACAGGGATTTTTAAGAGAGAGCCGATGAGTTCAAATCCTATGCTGAGGGTAGGAATCTTGAATAGTGTCCTCACATATATTTCCTATTTTATAATCATTAGATATGGGTGACAATCAGATGGTGTGACTAGATGTAGCTATCGGGGAGTAGCTGTGTGATTATGGAGTTAGTGGGACATTGAAAATCTGGAGTGGCATGCCAACTGGAATTTTGAGTTAGGTGTGAGGTTGTGTTTTAAGGTGAAATTTAAGGTGATAATGTGATGGTTCATGCTATATGAATCATTTTATGAGTCGTGATTTTGGTAAATTAAGAATTAAATAATGCCATAGGGAGTGGGGAATCATAGTGGAATTGATTGAGTCATCAGTTCCATGATACATAGGTTGAAGGTTTTTTTTAATAAGTGGAAGTGTTCGGCAATGTAAAAACTATAATTGAAAACTATATATGATGAATTTTAGGTGTTTATTTTTACCATAATAATAATTCAGTCAGAACCATAAATTTATTCTTTCCACAGTATCTATTAGAAAACTTATTAGTGCTTTATCCTTTATTTGATGAGAGAAAACTGAATATATCTGCATACTGAAGTAAGTGATATGAAGGGGGGAAACCTATTTTGGTTCACTATTTTTTCCCCATATGGTTATATAAATAATATGGCTAGTTACTAGATCATTCACCTCCATAACTAAAGCTGGCATTTCCTACCATTTTAATGATCTCTTGATAAAAACAAAAACATTTTGTGCAAGGAACAAACAAAATTCATACGATAATGTAATGTCAAATGAAAAAACAAATCCAAATGGATAGGTTTTGTATACCCATTTGTGAAAACATGGAAAATTTTAAGAAAATTACGTACAAATTTATAGAGAAAGGAATTTTTTAATATTCACTTGAGGAACCTTTGACATATTCAATTTTTTATTCAATCCACAACCCTTAGTGTTACATGTTTTAAGGTTGCACAAAGAAACATGACCAAAATTCTTGGTTCTAAAATAAAAATCATGCCTGGAACTAAATGTATTTATTATGGTATTGACATACATTGTGAAAATGACTATTATTTTATAAAACCTCAATTTATTATATTAATCAATTTTCTTATTCAAAATAGTTATCTTACTTTAATTATGTAGTATCTATAAAAAATAAACAAGTTTGCTTAAAAAAGTCTTTATTTTCTAACATTGATGAACCCAAAAGTATAAGGGTATCAAAATAAAATTTCTATTTTATATTTTATAGATATGTACCAAAAGACTTAGTTGTTATATATTTTAGTGGCTGCTTGAAAATTATGGAAATTCTATTGAAATAAAAACTCTTAAAGTTGGAACTATTAATCAAGTAAGTATTTCAATATTAATATATTTGTTTTAAATACATTATATATTTTATATATGGGAGAGAAATATTTTATTCCTAATTTTTAAATATTTAATAACTCTTTAAATCAATCTATTAAAAATTTAATTACACATACTCTTTAAAAGTGTATGTAATTTCATGTTAAAATATGCAAAAAATTTGCTACTTCGGTGGAGGTGTGGTGGTGAAGGTGAGTGGAACATCCATGCAGTCCTTTGGGAGGTTCTGGGTTCGAATCCTAGGAGTCTGCTTTCGGGGCGAGCCTCTCCCCTGAGATCCACCCACCTTACCGGGTCGCCCGGTCTCATCTGGGCGGGAAAAATGAGGTGCGGCCCAATCGCTGATGGATCGCTAGACGAACCATCGCTGTCGGCCTGTCACCCTCCGGGACGCTCTGCTATCTCGGCTGGAAACGGCTCCTTCCCGGTTGGGGCTCTCTCCGGAGTGACCCCATCATGGGGAGGGGGTACCATTGTGTGGAGGGTTTGAAAAGGCCACATAGGGGAATTCCCTTTTCCTAAGAAGAGAAATGTAACAAATTTTCTAAAATATTCAAATTCTTGTAAACTTTTTTAATATATCCCACTCTTAAAATAATTCTCTATAAAGTAATAATTTAGGGGAAAGTGTAGTTCATTCTTATGTTAATCATAGAAAGAAATACAATTTTATGAAAATCATGAACATGATATGTTGTTTTATAAAATTTTAGTCTTATACGTATCTTTTTCATTCAAATAAGCTTTCTTATGAGAAAAATTATTTTTAAAATTAAAATCTAGAATGATTAATCTGTATTTCATATCAATAATCCAAAGCATCATCTATAAATTTTTAGAATAAAACTCTTCTTTTTCCTCTTTTTGTCCCCTATTAAACCTTTTACCCTCATTTTTTAAAATTCCAAACTCAAAAACATCTAAAGAAACTCATCTGAGAAATATGAAGATACATTTTACTTGAAGCTTAGGGAAATTGTTTCTCTATTGAAAAAGAGAGGTAATGCATTTTTGATCTATTATGAGAATTGTTAGTTTCCTTTGTTAATGATTCCATTGAAAAATCTTCTAGATAAGATATATAAATATATCACTTATAAAAATTTAATCTATAGCCACGGTTTATAAATGTGGCTATAGATATTTCCACATTAAATTATAACCACGATTTTGAACTATGGATATATATTACATAAAATTTTAAAAAACATCTAGAAAGGCAGTACTCCACCCAACGTTGCATCCACACTAACAGAATTCCATATGTAAATTACAATGAAATACTAGAAGGTTTTATGTGATATACAAAGGATTAAAATGATTTTATAGATCCATACATGGGTTGGGTCATTGGTTTATAATTACCCACACAAGGTAAGACATTAGTTCTGATCATTTGACATTTTAGTCATAGATATCGCATTGGGTTATGGGTATGGACATCAGTGTGGGTGTTTGGATGATTTTAG
Organism: Viscum album; assembly: GCA_963277665.1. Classification (NCBI taxonomy): domain Eukaryota; kingdom Viridiplantae; phylum Streptophyta; class Magnoliopsida; order Santalales; family Viscaceae; genus Viscum; species Viscum album. The sequence continues at coordinate 59,184,437 of OY728165.1, read as the reverse complement.
GATTGCCTTTAAGATTTGAGGAATCATGATCTAGTATTATAATGGTGTGTTGGTGGTAGAATTCGATCATATAATATAGATTCATTGGATGAGTTATGACTTTTTGTCTCACATAGAATTTAATGTTTTGGATTATAAATTTCATCATGTGGTAGGTTTTGGATACAACAAATGTGGTTCAAGATAAGACAGGGATTTTTAAGAGAGAGCCGATGAGTTCAAATCCTATGCTGAGGGTAGGAATCTTGAATAGTGTCCTCACATATATTTCCTATTTTATAATCATTAGATATGGGTGACAATCAGATGGTGTGACTAGATGTAGCTATCGGGGAGTAGCTGTGTGATTATGGAGTTAGTGGGACATTGAAAATCTGGAGTGGCATGCCAACTGGAATTTTGAGTTAGGTGTGAGGTTGTGTTTTAAGGTGAAATTTAAGGTGATAATGTGATGGTTCATTCTATATGAATCATTTTATGAGTCGTGATTTTGGTAAATTAAGAATTAAATAATGCCATAGGGAGTGGGGAATCATAGTGGAATTGATTGAGTCATCAGTTCCATGATACATAGGTTGAAGGTTTTTTTTAATAAGTGGAAGTGTTCGGCAATGTAAAAACTATAATTGAAAACTATATGTGATGAATTTTAGGTGTTTATTTTTACCATAATAATAATTCAGTCAGAACCATAAATTTATTCTTTCCACAGTATCTATTAGAAAACTTATTAGTGCTTTATCCTTTATTTGATGAGAGAAAACTGAATATATCTGCATACTGAAGTAAGTGATATGAAGGGGGGAAACCTATTTTGGTTCACTATTTTTTCCCCATATGGTTATATAAATAATATGGCTAGTTACTAGATCATTCACCTTCATAACTAAAGCTGGCATTTCCTACCATTTTAATGATCTCTTGATAAAAACAAAAACATTTTGTGCAAGGAACAAACAAAATTCATACGATAATGTAATGTCAAATGAAAAAACAAATCCAAATGGATAGGTTTTGTATACCCATTTGTGAAAACATGGAAAATTTTAAGAAAATTACGTACAAATTTATAGAGAAAGGAATTTTTTAATATTCACTTGAGGAACCTTTGACATATTCAATTTTTTATTCAATCCACAACCCTTAGTGTTACATGTTTTAAGGTTGCACAAAGAAACATGACCAAAATTCTTGGTTCTAAAATAAAAATCATGCCTGGAACTAAATGTATTTATTATGGTATTGACATACATTGTGAAAATGACTATTATTTTATAAAACCTCAATTTATTATATTAATCAATTTTCTTATTCAAAATAGTTATCTTACTTTAATTATGTAGTATCTATAAAAAATAAACAAGTTTGCTTAAAAAAGTCTTTATTTTCTAACATTGATGAACCCAAAAGTATAAGGGTATCAAAATAAAATTTCTATTTTATATTTTATAGATATGTACCAAAAGACTTAGTTGTTATATATTTTAGTGGCTGCTTGAAAATTATGGAAATTCTATTGAAATAAAAACTCTTAAAGTTGGAACTATTAATCAAGTAAGTATTTCAATATTAATATATTTGTTTTAAATACATTATATATTTTATATATGGGAGAGAAATATTTTATTCCTAATTTTTAAATATTTAATCACTCTTTAAATCAATCTATTAAAAATTTAATTACACATACTCTTTAAAAGTGTATGTAATTTCATGTTAAAATATGAAACAAATTTGCTACTTCGGTGGTGGTGTGGTGGTGAAGGTGAGTGGAACATCCATGCAGTCCTTTGGGAGGTTCTGGGTTCGAATCCTAGGAGTCTGCTTTCGGGGCGAGCCTCTCCCCTGAGATCCACCCACCTTACCGGGTCGCCCGGTCTCATCTGGGCGGGAAAAATGAGGTGCGGCCCAATCGCTGATGGATCGCTAGACGAACCATCGCTGTCGGCCTGTCACCCTCCGGGACGCTCTGCTATCTCGGCTGGAAACGGCTCCTTCCCGGTTGGGGCTCTCTCTGGAGTGACCCCATCATGGGGAGGGGGGTACCATTGTGTGGAGGGTTTGAAAAGTCCACATAGGGGAATTCCCTTTTCCTAAGAAGAGAAATGTAACAAATTTTCTAAAATATTCAAATTCTTGTAAACTTTTCTAATATATCACACTCTTAAAATAATTCTCTATAAAGTAATAATTTAGGGGAAAGTGTAGTTCATTCTTATGTTAATCATAGAAAGAAATACAATTTTATGAAAATCATGAACATGATATGTTGTTTTATAAAATTTTAGTCTTATACGTATCTTTTTCATTCAAATAAGATTTCTTATGAGAAAAATTATTTTTAAAATTAAAATCTAGAATGATTAATCTGTATTTCATATCAATAATCCAAAGCATCATCTATAAATTTTTAGAATAAAACTCTTCTTTTTCCTCTTTTTGTCCCCTATTAAACCTTTTACCCTCATTTTTTAAAATTCCAAACTCAAAAACATCTAAAGAAACTCATCTGAGAAATATGAAGATACATTTTACTTGAAGCTTAGGGAAATTGTTTCTCTATTGAAAAAGAGAGGTAATGCATTTTTGATCTGTTAAGAGAATTGTTAGTTTCCTTTGTTAATGATTCCATTGAAAAATCTTCTAGATAAGATATATAAATATATCACTTATAAAAATTTAATCTATAGCCACGGTTTATAAATGTGGCTATAGATATTTCCACATTAAATTATAACCACGATTTTGAACTATGGATATATATTACATAAAATTTTAAAAAACATCTAGAAAGGCAGTACTCCACCCAACGTTGCATCCACACTAACAGAATTCCATATGTAAATTACAATGAAATACTAGAAGGTTTTATGTGATATACAAAGGATTAAAATGATTTTATAGATCCATACATGGGTTGGGTCATTGGTTTATAATTACCCACACAAGGTAAGACATTAGTTCTGATCATTTGACATTTTAGTCATAGATATCGCATTGGGTTATGGGTATGGACATCAGTGTGGGTGTTTGGATGATTTTAGGATTGCCTTTAAGATTTGAGGAATCATGATCTAGTATTATAATGGTGTGTTGGTGGTAGAATTCGATCATATAATATAGATTCATTGGATGAGTTATGACTTTTTGTCTCACATAGAATTTAATGTTTTGGATTATAAATTGCATCATGTGGTAGGTTTTGGATACAACAAATGTGGTTCAAGATAAGACAAGGATTTTTAAGAGAGAGCCGATGAGTTCAAATCCTATGCTGAGGGTAGGAATCTTGAATAGTGTCCTCACATATATTTCCTATTTTATAATCATTAGATATGGGTGACAATCAGATGGTGTGACTAGATGTAGCTATCGGGGAGTAGCTGTGTGATTATGGAGTTAGTGGGACATTGAAAATCTGGAGTGGCATGCCAACTGGAATTTTGAGTTAGGTGTGAGGTTGTGTTTTAAGGTGAAATTTAAGGTGATAATGTGATGGTTCATGCTATATGAATCATTTTATGAGTCGTGATTTTGGTAAATTAAGAATTAAATAATGCCATAGGGAGTGGGGAATCATAGTGGAATTGATTGAGTCATCAGTTCCACGATACATAGGTTGAAGGTTTTTTTTAATAAGTGGAAGTGTTCGGCAATGTAAAAACTATAATTGAAAACTATATATGATGAATTTTAGGTGTTTATTTTTACCATAATAATAATTCAGTCAGAACCATAAATTTATTCTTTCCACAGTATCTATTAGAAAACTTATTAGTGCTTTATCCTTTATTTGATGAGAGAAAACTGAATATATCTGCATACTGAAGTAAGTGATATGAAGGGGGGAAACCTATTTTGGTTCACTATTTTTTCCCCATATGGTTATATAAATAATATGGCTAGTTACTAGATCATTCACCTCCATAACTAAAGCTGGAATTTCCTACCATTTTAATGATCTCTTGATAAAAACAAAAACATTTTGTGCAAGGAACAAACAAAATTCATACGATAATGTAATGTCAAATGAAAAAACAAATCCAAATGGATAGGTTTTGTATACCCATTTGTGAAAACATGGAAAATTTTAAGAAAATTACGTACAAATTTATAGAGAAAGGAATTTTTTAATATTCACTTGAGGAACCTTTGACATATTCAATTTTTTATTCAATCCACAACCCTTAGTGTTACATGTTTTAAGGTTGCACAAAGAAACATGACCAAAATTCTTGGTTCTAAAATAAAAATCATGCCCGGAACTAAATGTATTTATTATGGTATTGACATACATTGTGAAAATGACTATTATTTTATAAAACCTCAATTTATTATATTAATCAATTTTCTTATTCAAAATAGTTATCTTACTTTAATTATGTAGTATCTATAAAAAATAAACAAGTTTGCTTAAAAAAGTCTTTATTTTCTAACATTGATGAACCCAAAAGTATAAGGGTATCAAAATAAAATTTCTATTTTATATTTTATAGATATGTACCAAAAGACTTAGTTGTTATATATTTTAGTGGCTGCTTGAAAATTATGGAAATTCTATTGAAATAAAAACTCTTAAAGTTGGAACTATTAATCAAGTAAGTATTTCAATATTAATATATTTGTTTTAAATACATTATATATTTTATATATGGGAGAGAAATATTTTATTCCTAATTTTTAAATATTTAATCACTCTTTAAATCAATCTATTAAAAATTTAATTACACATACTCTTTAAAAGTGTATGTAATTTCATGTTAAAATATGCAAAAAATTTGCTACTTCGGTGGAGGTGTGGTGGTGAAGGTGAGTGGAACATCCATGCAGTCCTTTGGGAGGTTCTGGGTTCGAATCCTAGGAGTCTGCTTTCGGGGCGAGCCTCTCCCCTGAGATCCACCCACCTTACCGGGTCGCCCGGTCTCATCTGGGCGGGAAAAATGAGGTGCGGCCCAATCGCTGATGGATCGCTAGACGAACCATCGCTGTCGGCCTGTCACCCTCCGGGACGCTCTGCTATCTAGGCTGGAAACGGCTCCTTCCCGGTTGGGGCTCTCTCCGGAGTGACCCCATCATGGGGAGGGGGGTACCATTGTGTGGAGGGTTTGAAAAGGCCACATAGAGGAATTCCCTTTTCCTAAGAAGAGAAATGTAACAAATTTTCTAAAATATTCAAATTCTTGTAAACTTTTTTAATATATCCCACTCTTAAAATAATTCTCTATAAAGTATTAATTTAGGGGAAAGTGTAGTTCATTCTTATGTTAATCATAGAAAGAAATACAATTTTACGAAAATCATGAACATGATATGTTTTTTTATAAAATTTTAGTCTTATACGTATCTTTTTCATTCAAATAAGCTTTCTTATGAAAAAAATTATTTTTAAAATTAAAATCTAGAATGATTAATCTGTATTTCATATCAATAATCCAAAGCATCATCTATAAATTTTTATAATAAAACTCTTCTTTTTCCTCTTTTTGTCCCCTATTAATCCTTTTACCCTCATTTTTTAAAATTCCAAACTCAAAAACTTCTAAAGAAACTCATCTGAGAAATATGAAGATACATTTTACTTGAAGCTTAGGGAAATTGTTTCTCTATTGAAAAAGAGAGGTAATGCATTTTTGATCTTTTATGAGAATTGTTAGTTTCCTTTGTTAAGGATTCCATTGAAAAATCTTCTAGATAAGATATATAAATATATCACTTATAAAAATTTAATCTATAGCCACGGTTTATAAATGTGGCTATAGATATTTCCACATTAAATTATAACCATGATTTTGAACTATGGCTATATATTACATAAAATTTTAAAAAACATCTAGAAAGGCAGTACTCCACCCAACGTTGCATCCACACTAATAGAATTCCATATGTAAATTCCTATGAAATACTAGAAGGTTTTATGTGATATACAAAGGATTAAAATGATTTTATAGATCCATACATGGGTTGGGTCATTGGTTTATAATTACCCACACAAGGTAAGACATTAGTTCTGATCAGTTGACATTTTAGTCATAGATATCGCATTGGGTTATGGGTATGGAGATCAGTGTGGGTGTTTGGATGATTTTAGGATTGCCTTTAAGATTTGAGTAATCATGATCTAGTATTATAATGGTGTGTTGGTGGTAGAATTCGATCATATAATATAGATTCATTGGATGAGTTATGAATTTTTGTCTCACATAGAATTTAATGTTTTGGATTATAAATTGCATCAAGTGGTAGGTTTTGGATACAACAAATGTGGTTCAAGATAAGACAGGGATTTTTAGGAGAGAGCTGATGAGTTCAAATCCTATGCTGAGGGTAGGAATCTTGAATAGTGTCCTCACATATAGTTCCTATTTTATAATCATTAGATATGGGTGATAATCAGATGGTGTGACTAGATGTAGCTATCGGGGAGTAGCTGTGTGATTATGGAGTTAGTGGGACATTGAAAATCTGGAGTGGCATGCCAACTGGAATTTTGAGTTAGGTGTGAGGTTGTGTTTTAAGGTGAAATTTAAGGTGATAATGTGATGGTTCATGCTATATGAATCATTTTATGAGTCGTGATTTTGGTAAATTAAGAATTAAATAATGCCATAGGGAGTGGGGAATCATAGTGGAATTGATTGAGTCATCAGTTCCATGATACATAGGTTGAAGGTTTTTTTTAATAAGTGGAAGTGTTCGGCAATGTAAAAACTATAATTGAAAACTATATATGATGAATTTTAGGTGTTTATTTTTACCATAATACAAATTCAGTCAGAACCATAAATTTATTCTTTCCACAGTATCTATTAAAAAACTTATTAGTGCTTTATCCTTTATTTGATGAGAGAAAACTGAATATATCTGCATACTGAAGTAAGTGATATGAAGGGGGGAAACCTATTTTGGTTCACTATTTTTTCCCCATATGGTTATATAAATAATATGGCTAGTTACTAGATCATTCACCTCCATAACTAAAGCTGGCATTTCCTACCATTTTAATGATCTCTTGATAAAAACAAAAACATTTTGTGCAAGGAACAAACAAAATTCATACGATAATGTAATGTCAAATGAAAAAACAAATCCAAATGGATAGGTTTTGTATACCCATTTGTGAAAACATGGAAAATTTTAAGAAAATTACGTACAAATTTATAGAGAAAGGAATTTTTTAATATTCACTTGAGGAACCTTTGACATATTCAATTTTTTATTCAATCCACAACCCTTAGTGTTACATGTTTTAAGGTTGCACAAAGAAACATGACCAAAATTCTTGGTTCTAAAATAAAAATCATGCCTGGAACTAAATGTATTTATTATGGTATTGACATACATTGTGAAAATGACTATTATTTTATAAAACCTCAATTTATTATATTAATCAATTTTCTTATTCAAAATAGTTATCTTACTTTAATTATGTAGTATCTATAAAAAATAAACAAGTTTGCTTAAAAAAGTCTTTATTTTCTAACATTGATGAACCCAAAAGTATAAGGGTATCAAAATAAAATTTCTATTTTATATTTTATAGATATGTACCAAAAGACTTAGTTTTTATATATTTTAGTGGCTGCTTGAAAATTATGGAAATTCTATTGAAATAAAAACTCTTAAAGTTGGAACTATTAATCAAGTAAGTATTTCAATATTAATATATTTGTTTTAAATACATTATATATTTTATATATGGGAGAGAAATATTTTATTCCTAATTTTTAAATATTTAATCACTCTTTAAATCAATCTATTAAAACTTTAATTACACATACTCTTTAAAAGTGTGTGTAATTTCATGTTAAAATATGCAACAAATTTGCTACTTCGGTGGTGGTGTGGTGGTGAAGGTGAGTGGAACATCCATGCAGTCCTTTGGGAGGTTCTGGGTTCGAATCCTAGGAGCCTGCTTTCGGGGCGAGCCTCTCCCCTGAGATCCACCCAACTTACCGGGTCGCCCGGTCTCATCTGGGCGGGAAAAATGAGGTGCGGCCCAATCGCTGATGGATCGCTTGATGAACCATCGCTGTCGGCCTGTCACCCTCCGGGACGCTCTGCTATCTCGGCTGGAAATGGCTCCTTCCCGGTTGGGGCTCTCTCCGGAGTAACCCCATCATGGGGAGGGGGGTACCATTGTGTGGAGGGTTTGAAAAGGCCACATAGGGGAATTCCCTTTTCCTAAGAAGAGAAATGTAACAAATTTTCTAAAATATTCAAATTCTTGTAAACTTTTTTAATATATCCCACTCTTAAAATAATTCTCTATAAAGTAATAATTTAGGGGAAAGTGTAGTTCATTCTTATGTTAATCATAGAAAGAAATACAATTTTATGAAAATCATGAACATGATATGTTGTTTTATAAAATTTTAGTCTTATACGTATCTTTTTCATTCAAATAAGCTTTCTTATGAGAAAAATTATTTTTAAAATTAAAATCTAGAATGATTAATCAGTATTTCATATCAATAATCCAAAGCATCATCTATAAATTTTTAGAATAAAACTCTTCTTTTTCATCTTTTTGTCCCCTATTAAACCTTTTACCCTCATTTTTTAAAATTCCAAACTCAAAAACTTCTAAAGAAATTCATCTGAGAAATATGAAGATACATTTTACTTGAAGCTTAGGGAAATTGTTTCTCTATTGAAAAAGAGAGGTAATGCATTTTTGATCTGTTATGAGAATTGTTAGTTTCCTTTGTTAAGGATTCCATTGAAAAATCTTCAAGATAAGATATATAAATATATCACTTATAAACATTTAATCTATAGCCACGGTTTATAAATGTGGCTATAGATATTTCCACATTAAATTATAACCATGATTTTGAACTATGGCTATATATTACATAAAATTTTAAAAAACATCTAGAAAGGTTGTACTCCACCCAACGTTGCATCCACACTAACAGAATTCCATATGTAAATTCCTATGAAATACTAGAAGGTTTTATGTGATATACAAAGGATTAAAATGATTTTATAGATCCATACATGGGTTGGCTCATTGGTTTATAATTACCCACACAAGGTAAGACATTAGTTCTGATCAGTTGACATTTTAGTCATAGATATCGCATTGGGTTATGGGTATGGACATCAGTGTGGGTGTTTGGATGATTTTAGGATTGCCTTTAAGATTTGAGGAATCATGATCTAGTATTATAATGGTGTGTTGGTGGTAGAATTCGATCATATAATATAGATTCGTTGGATGAGTTATGACTTTTTGTCTCACATAGAATTTAATGTTTTGGATTATAAATTGCATCAAGTGGTAGGTTTTGGATACAACAAATGTGGTTCAAGATAAGATAGGGATTTTTAGGAGAGAGCCGATGAGTTCAAATCCTATGATGAGGGTAGGAATATTGAATAGTGTCCTCACATATAGTTCCTATTTTATAATCATTAGATATGGGTGACAATCAGATGGTGTGACTAGATGTATCTATCGGGGAGTAGCTGTGTGATTATGGAGTTAGTGGGACATTGAAAATATGGAGTGGCATGCCAACTGGAATTTTGAGTTAGGTGTGAGGTTGTGTTTTAAGGTGAAATTTAAGGTGATAATGTGATGGTTCATGCTATATGAATCATTTTATGAGTCGTGATTTTGGTAAATTAAGAATTAAATAATGCCATAGGGAGTGGGGAATCATAGTGGAATTGATTGAGTCATCAGTTCCATGATACATAGGCTGAAGGGTTTTTTTTAATAAGTGGAAGTGTTCGGAAATGTAAAAACTATAATTGAAAACTATATATGATGAATTTTAGGTGTTTATTTTTACCATAATACAAATTCAGTTAGAACCATAAATTTATTCTTTCCACGGTATCTATTAAAAAACTTATTAGTGCTTTATCCTTTATTTGATGAGAGAAAACTGAATATATCTGCATACTGAAGTAAGTGATATGAAGGGGAGAAACCTATTTTGGTTCACTATTTTTTCCCCATATGGTTATATAAATAATATGGATAGTTACTAGATCATTCCCCTCCATAACTAAAGCTGGCATTTCCTACCATTTTAATGATCTCTTGATAAAAACAAAAACATTTTGTGCAAGGAACAAACAAAATTCATATGATAATGTAATGTCAGATGAAAAAACAAATCCAAATGGATAGGTGTTGTATACCCATTTGTGAAAACATGGAAAATTTTAAGAAAATTACGTACAAATTTATAGAGAAAGGAATTTTTTAATATTCACTTGAGGAACCTTTGACATATTCAATTTTTTATTCAATCCACAACCCATAGTGTTACATGTTTTAAGGTTGCACAAAGAAACATGACCAAAATTCTTGGTTCTAAAATAAAAATCATGCCTGGAACTAAATTTATTTACTATGGTATTGACATACATTGTGAAAAAGACTATTATTTTATAAAACCTCAATTTATTATATTAATCAATTTTCTTATTCAAAATAGTTATCTTACTTTAATTATGTAGTATCTATAAAAAATAAACAAGTTTTCTTAAAAAAGTCTTTATTTTCTAACATTGACGAACCCAAAAGTATAAGGGTATCAAAATAAAATTTCTATTTTATATTTTATAGATATGTACCAAAAGACTTAGTTGTTATATATTTTAGTGGCTGCTTGAAAATTATGGAAATTCTATTGAAATAAAAATTCTTAAAGTTTGAACTATTAATCAAGTAAGTATTTCAATATTAATATATTTGTTTTAAATACATTATATATTTTATATATGGGAGAGAAATATTTTATTCATAATTTTTAAATATTTAATCACTCTTTAAATCAATCTATTAAAAATTTAATTACACATACTCTTTAAAAGTGTATGTAATTTCATGTTAAAATATGCAAAAAATTTGCTACTTCGGTGGAGGTGTGGTGGTGAAGGTGAGTGGAACATCTATGCAGTCCTTTGGGAGGTTCTGGGTTCGAATCCTAGGAGTCTGCTTTCGGGGCGAGCCTCTCCCCTGAGATCCACCCACCTTACCGGGTCGCCCGGTCTCATCTGGGCGGGAAAAATGAGGTGCGGCCCAATCGCTGATGGATCGCTAGACGAACCATCGTTGTCGGCCTGTCACCCTACGGGATGCTCTGCTATCTCGGCTGGAAATGGCTCCTTCCCGGTTGGGGCTCTCTCTGGAGTGACCCCATCATGGGGAGGGGGGTACCATTGTGTGGAGGGTTTGAAAAGGCCACATAGGGGAATTCCCTTTTCCTAAGAAGAGAAATGTAACAAATTTTCTAAAATATTCAAATTCTTGTAAACTTTTTTAATATATCACACTCTTAAAATAATTCTCTATAAAGTAATAATTTAGGGGAAAGTGTAGTTCATTCTTATGTTAATCATAGAAAGAAATACAATTTTATGAAAATCATGAACATGATATGTTGTTTTATAAAATTTTAGTCTTATACGTATCTTTTTCATTCAAATAAGATTTCTTATGAAAAAAATTATTTTTAAAATTAAAATCTAGAATGATTAATCTGTATTTCATATCAATAATCCAAAGCATCATCTATAAATTTTTAGAATAAAACTCTTCTTTTTCCTCTTTTTGTCCCCTATTAAACCTTTTACCCTCATTTTTTAAAATTCCAAACTCAAAAACATCTAAAGAAACTCATCTGAGAAATATGAAGATACATTTTACTTGAAGCTTAGGGAAATTGTTTCTCTATTGAAAAAGAGAGGTAATGCATTTTTGATCTGTTATGAGAATTGTTAGTTTCCTTTGTTAATGATTCCATTGAAAAATCTTCTAGATAAGATATATAAATATATCACTTATAAAAATTTAATCTATAGCCACGGTTTATAAATGTGGCTATAGATATTTCCACATTAAATTATAACCACGATTTTGAACTATGGATATATATTACATAAAATTTTAAAAAACATCTAGAAAGGCAGTACTCCACCCAACGTTGCATCCACACTAACAAAATTCCATATGTAAATTACAATGAAATACTAGAAGGTTTTATGTGATATACAAAGGATTAAAATGATTTTATAGATCCATACATGGGTTGGGTCATTGGTTTATAATTACCCACACAAGGTAAGACATTAGTTCTGATCATTTGACATTTTAGTCATAGATATCGCATTGGGTTATGGGTATGGACATCAGTGTGGGTGTTTGGATGATTTTAGGATTGCCTTTAAGATTTGAGGAATCATGATCTAGTATTATAATGGTGTGTTGGTGGTAGAATTCGATCATATAATATAGATTCATTGGATGAGTTATGACTTTTTGTCTCACATAGAATTTAATGTTTTGGATTATAAATTGCATCATGTGGTAGGTTTTGGATACAACAAATGTGGTTCAAGATAAGACAGGGATTTTTAAGAGAGAGCCGATGAGTTCAAATCCTATGCTGAGGGTAGGAATCTTGAATAGTGTCCTCACATATATTTCCTATTTTATAATCATTAGATATGGGTGACAATCAGATGGTGTGACTAGATGTAGCTATCGGGGAGTAGCTGTGTGATTATGGAGTTAGTGGGACATTGAAAATCTGGAGTGGCATGCCAACTGGAATTTTGAGTTAGGTGTGAGGTTGTGTTTTAAGGTGAAATTTAAGGTGATAATGTGATGGTTCATGCTATATGAATCATTTTATGAGTCGTGATTTTGGTAAATTAAGAATTAAATAATGCCATAGGGAGTGGGGAATCATAGTGGAATTGATTGAGTCATCAGTTCCATGATACATAGGTTGAAGGTTTTTTTTAATAAGTGGAAGTGTTCGGCAATGTAAAAACTATAATTGAAAACTATATATGATGAATTTTAGGTGTTTATTTTTACCATAATAATAATTCAGTCAGAACCATAAATTTATTCTTTCCACAGTATCTATTAGAAAACTTATTAGTGCTTTATCCTTTATTTGATGAGAGAAAACTGAATATATCTGCATACTGAAGTAAGTGATATGAAGGGGGGAAACCTATTTTGGTTCACTATTTTTTCCCCATATGGTTATATAAATAATATGGCTAGTTACTAGATCATTCACCTCCATAACTAAAGCTGGCATTTCCTACCATTTTAATGATCTCTTGATAAAAACAAAAACATTTTGTGCAAGGAACAAACAAAATTCATACGATAATGTAATGTCAAATGAAAAAACAAATCCAAATGGATAGGTTTTGTATACCCATTTGTGAAAACATGGAAAATTTTAAGAAAATTACGTACAAATTTATAGAGAAAGGAATTTTTTAATATTCACTTGAGGAACCTTTGACATATTCATTTTTTTATTCAATCCACAACCCTTAGTGTTACATGTTTTAAGGTTGCACAAAGAAACATGACCAAAATTCTTGGTTCTAAAATAAAAATCATGCCTGGAACTAAATGTATTTATTATGGTATTGACATACATTGTGAAAATGACTATTATTTTATAAAACCTCAATTTATTATATTAATCAATTTTCTTATTCAAAATAGTTATCTTACTTTAATTATGTAGTATCTATAAAAAATAAACAAGTTTGCTTAAAAAAGTCTTTATTTTCTAACATTGATGAACCCAAAAGTATAAGGGTATCAAAATAAAATTTCTATTTTATATTTTATAGATATGTACCAAAAGACTTAGTTGTTATATATTTTAGTGGCTGCTTGAAAATTATGGAAATTCTATTGAAATAAAAACTCTTAAAGTTGGAACTATTAATCAAGTAAGTATTTCAATATTAATATATTTGTTTTAAATACATTATATATTTTATATATGGGAGAGAAATATTTTATTCCTAATTTTTAAATATTTAATCACTCTTTAAATCAATCTATTAAAAATTTAATTACACATACTCTTTAAAAGTGTATGTAATTTCATGTTAAAATATGCAAAAAATTTGCTACTTCGGTGGAGGTGTGGTGGTGAAGGTGAGTGGAACATCTATGCAGTCCTTTGGGAGGTTCTGGGTTCGAATCCTAGGAGTCTGCTTTCGGGGCGAGCCTCTCCCTTGAGATCCACCCACCTTACCGGGTCGCCCGGTCTCATCTGGGTGGGAAAAATGAGGTGCGGCCCAATCGCTGATGGATCGCTAGACGAACCATCGTTGTCGGCCTGTCACCCTACGGGATGCTCTGCTATCTCGGCTGGAAACGGCTCCTTCCCGGTTGGGGCTCTCTCCGGAGTGACCCCATAATGGGGAGGGGGGTACCATTGTGTGGAGGGTTTGAAAAGGCCACATAGGGGAATTCCCTTTTCCTAAGAAGAGAAATGTAACAAATTTTCTAAAATATTCAAATTCTTGTAAACTTTTTTAATATATCACACTCTTAAAATAATTCTCTATAAAGTAATAATTTAGGGGAAAGTGTAGTTCATTCTTATGTTAATCATAGAAAGAAATACAATTTTATGAAAATCATGAACATGATATGTTGTTTTATAAAATTTTAGTCTTATACGTATCTTTTTCATTCAAATAAGATTTCTTATGAAAAAAATTATTTTTAAAATTAAAATCTAGAATGATTAATATGTATTTCATATCAATAATCCAAAGCATCATCTCTAAATTTTTAGAATAAAACTCTTCTTTTTCATCTTTTTGTCCCCTATTAAACCTTTTACCCTCATTTTTTAAAACTCAAAACTCAAAAACTTCTAAAGAAACTCATCTGAGAAATATGAAGATACATTTTACTTGAAGCTTAGGGAAATTGTTTCTCTATTGAAAAAGAGAGGTAATGCATTTTTGATCTGTTATGAGAATTGTTAGTTTCCTTTGTTAATGATTCCATTGAAAAATCTTCTAGATAAGATATATAAATATATCACTTATAAAAATTTAATCTATAGCCACGGTTTATAAATGTGGCTATAGATATTTCCACATTAAATTATAACCACGATTTTGAACTATGGCTATATATTACATAAAATTTTAAAAAACATCTAGAAAGGTAGTACTCCACCCAACGTTGCATCCACACTAACAGAATTCCATATGTAAATTACAATGAAATACTAGAAGGTTTTATGTGATATACAAAGGATTAAAATGATTTTATAGATCCATACATGGGTTGGGTCATTGGTTTATAATTACCCACACAAGGTAAGACATTAGTTCTGATCAGTTGACATTTTAGTCATAGATATCGCATTGGGTTATGGGTATGGACATCAGTGTGGGTGTTTGGATGATTTTAGGATTGCCTTTAAGATTTGAGGAATCATGATCTAGTATTATAATGGTGTGTTGGTGGTAGAATTCGATCATATAATATAGATTCATTGGATGAGTTATGACTTTTTGTCTCACATAGAATTTAATGTTTTGGATTATAAATTGCATCATGTGGTAGGTTTTGGATACAACAAATGTGGTTCAAGATAAGACAGGGATTATTAGGAGAGAGCCGATGAGTTCAAATCCTATGCTGAGGGTAGGAATCTTGAATAGTGTCCTCACATATATTTCCTATTTTATAATCATTAGATATGGGTGACAATCAGATGGTGTGACTAGATGTAGCTATCGGGGAGTAGCTGTGTGATTATGGAGTTAGTGGGACATTGAAAATCTGGAGTGGCATGCCAACTGGAATTTTGAGTTAGGTGTGAGGTTGTGTTTTAAGGTGAAATTTAAGGTGATAATGTGATGGTTCATGCTATATGAATCATTTTATGAGTCATGATTTTGGTAAATTAAGAATTAAATAATGCCATAGGTAGTGGTGAATCATAGTGGAATTGATTGAGTCATCAGTTCCATGATACATAGGCTGAAAGTTTTTTTTAATAAGTGGAAGTGTTCGGCAATGTAAAAACTATAATTGAAAACTATATATGATGAATTTTAGGTGTTTATTTTTACCATAATACAAATTCAGTCAAAACCATAAATTTATTCTTTCCACAGTATCTATTAAAAAACTTATTAGTGCTTTATCCTTTATTTGATGAGAGAAAACTGAATATATCTGCATACTGAAGTAAGTGATATGAAGGGGGGAAACCTATTTTGGTTCACTATTTTCTCCCCATATGGTTATATAAATAATATGGCTAGTTACTAGATCATTCACCTCCATAACTAAAGCTGGAATTTCCTACCATTTTAATGATCTCTTGATAAAAACAAAAACATTTTGGGCAAGGAACAAACAAAATTCATATGATAATGTAATGTCAAATGAAAAAAAAAATCCAAATGGATAGGTGTTGTATAACCATTTGTGAAAACATGGAAAATTTTAAGAAAATTACGTACAAATTTATAGAGAAATGAATTTTTTAATATTCACTTGAGGAACCTTTGACATATTCAATTTTTTATTCAATCCACAACCCTTAGTGTTACATGTTTTAAGGTTGCACAAAGAAACATGACCAAAATTCTTGGTTCTAAAATAAAAATCATGCCTGGAACTAAATGTATTTATTATGGTATTGACATACATTGTGAAAATGACTATTATTTTATAAAACCTCAATTTATTATATTAATCAATTTTCTTATTTTAAATAGTTATCTTACTTTAATTATGTAGTATCTATAAAAAATAAACAAGTTTTCTTAAAAAAGTCTTTATTTTCTAACATTGATGAACCCAAAAGTATAAGGGTATCAAAATAAAATTTCTATTTTATATTTTATAGATATGTACCAAAAGACTTAGTTGTTATATATTTTAGTGGCTTCTTGAAAATTATGGAAATTCTATTGAAATAAAAACTCTTAAAGTTGGAACTATTAATCAAGTAAGTATTTCAATATTAATATATTTGTTTTAAATACATTATATATTTTATATATGGGAGAGAAATATTTTATTCATAATTTTTAAATATTTAATCACTCTTTAAATCAATCAATTAAAACTTTAATTACACATACTCTTTAAAAGTGTATGTAATTTCATGTTAAAATATGAAACAAATTTGCTACTTCGGTGGTGGTGTGGTGGTGAAGGTGAGTGGAACATCCATGCAGTCCTTTGGGAGGTTATGGGTTCGAATCCTAGGAGTCTGCTTTCGGGGCGAGCCTCTCCCCTGAGATCCACCCACCTTACCGGGTTGCCCGGTCTCATCTGGGCGGGAAAAATGAGGTGCGGCCCAATCGCTGATGGATCGCTTGATGAACCATCGCTGTCGGCCGGTCACCCTCCGGGACGCTCTGCTATCTCGGCTGGAAACGGCTCCTTCCCGGTTGGGGCTCTCTCCGGAGTGACCCCATCATGGGGAGGGGGGTACCATTGTGTGGAGGGTTTGAAAAGGCCACATAGGGGAATTCCCTTTTCCTAAGAAGAGAAATGTAACAAATTTTCTAAAATATTCAAATTCTTGTAAACTTTTTTAATATATCCCACTCTTAAAATAATTCTCTATAAAGTAATAATTTAGGGGAAAGTGTAGTTCATTCTTATGTTAATCATAGAAAGAAATACAATTTTATGAAAATCATAAACATGATATGTTGTTTTATAAAATTTTAGTCTTATACGTATCTTTTTCATTCAAATAAGCTTTCTTATGAAAAAAATTATTTTTAAAATTAAAATCTAGAATGATTAATCAGTATTTCATATCAATAATCCAAAGCATCATCTGTAAATTTTTAGAATAAAACTCTTCTTTTTCCTCTTTTTGTCCCCTATTAAACCTTTTACCCACATTTTTTAAAATTCCAATCTCAAAAACTTCTAAAGAAATTCATCTGGGAAATATGAAGATACATTTTACTTGAAGCTTAGGGAAATTTTTTCTCTATTGAAAAAGAGAGGTAATGCATTTTTGATCTGTTATGAGAATTGTTAGTTTCCTTTGTTAAGGATTCCATTGAAAAATCTTCTAGATAAGATATATAAATATATCACTTATAAAAATTTAATCTATAGCCACGGTTTATAAATGTGGATATAGATATTTCCACATTAAATTATAACCACGATTTTGAACTATGGCTATATATTACATAAAATTTTAAAAAACATCTAGAAAGGCAGTACTCCACCCAACGTTGCATCCACACTCACAGAATTCCATATGTAAATTCCTATGAAATACTAGAAGGTTTTATGTGATATACAAAGGATTAAAATGATTTTATAGATCCATACATGGGTTGGGTCATTGGTTTATAATTACCCACACAAGGTAAGACATTAGTTCTGATCAGTTGACATTTTAGTCATATATATCGCATTGGGTTATGGGTATGGACATCAGTGTGGGTGTTTGGATGATTTTAGGATTGCCTTTAAGATTTGAGGAATAATGATCTAGTATTATAATGGTGTGTTGGTGGTAGAATTCGATCATATAATATAGATTCATTGGATGAGTTATGAATTTTTGTCTCACATAGAATTTAATGTTTTGGATTATAAATTGCATCAAGTGGTAGGTTTTGGATACAACAAATGTGGTTCAAGATAAGACAGGGATTTTTAGGAGAGAGCCGATGAGTTCAAATCCTATGCTGAGGGTAGGAATCTTGAATAGTGTCCTCACATATAGTTACTATTTTATAATCATTAGATATGGGTGACAATCAGATGGTGTGACTAGATGTATCTATCGGGGAGTAGCTGTGTGATTATGGAGTTAGTGGGACATTGAAAATCTGGAGTGGCATGCCAACTGGAATTTTGAGTTAGGTGTGAGGTTGTGTTTTAAGGTGAAATTTAAGGTGATAATGTGATGGTTCATTCTATATGAATCATTTTATGAGTCGTGATTTTGGTAAATTAAGAATTAAATAATGCCATAGGGAGTGGGGAATCATAGTGGAATTGATTGAGTCATCAGTTCCATGATACATAGGCTGAAGGTTTTTTTTAATAAGTGGAAGTGTTCGGCAATGTAAAAACTATAATTGAAAACTATATATGATGAATTTTAGGTGTTTATTTTTACCATAATACAAATTCAGTCAGAACCATAAATTTATTCTTTCCACAGTATCTATTAAAAAACTTATTAGTGCTTTATCCTTTATTTGATGAGAGAAAAGTGAATATATCTGCATACTGAAGTAAGTGATATGAAGGGGGGAAACCTATTTTGGTTCACTATTTTTTCCCCATATGGTTATATAAATAATATGGCTAGTTACTAGATCATTCCCCTCCATAACTAAAGCTGGTATTTCCTACCATTTTAATGATCTCTTGATAAAAACAAATACATTTTGTGCAAGGAACAAACAAAATTCATATGATAATGTAATGTCAAATGAAAAAAAAAATCCAAATGGATAGGTTTTGTATACCCATTTGTGAAAACATGGAAAATTTTAAGAAAATTACGTACAAATTTATAGAGAAAGGAATTTTTTAATATTCACTTGAGGAACCTTTGACATATTCAATTTTTTATTCAATCCACAACCCTTAGTGTTACATGTTTTAAGGTTGCACAAAGAAACATGACCAAAATTCTTGGTTCTAAAATAAAAATCATGCCTGGAACTAAATGTATTTATTATGGTATTGACATACATTGTGAAAATGACTATTATTTTATAAAACCTCAATTTATTATATTAATCAATTTTCTTATTCAAAATAGTTATCTTACTTTAATTATGTAGTATCTATAAAAAATAAACAACTTTGCTTAAAAAAGTCTTTATTTTCTAACATTGATGAACCCAAAAGTATAAGGGTATCAAAATAAAATTTCTATTTTATATTTTATAGATATGTACCAAAAGACTTAGTTGTTATATATTTTAGTGGCTGCTTGAAAATTATGGAAATTCTATTGAAATAAAAACTCTTAAAGTTAGAACTATTAATCAAGAAAGTATTTCAATATTAATATATTTGTTTTAAATACATTAAATATTTTATATATGGGAGAGAAATATTTTATTCATAATTTTTAAATATTTAATCACTCTTTAAATCAATCTGTTAAAACTTTAATTACACATACTCTTTAAAAGTGTATGTAATTTCATGTTAAAATATGCGACAAATTTGCTACTTCGGTGGTGGTGTGGTGGTGAAGGTGAGTGGAACATCCATGCAGTCCTTTGGGAGGTTCTGGGTTCGAATCCTAGGAGTCTGCTTTCGGGGCGAGCCTCTCCCCTGAGATCCACCCACCTTACCGGGTCGCCCGGTCTCATCTGGGCGGGAAAAATGAGGTGCGGCCCAAACGCTGATGGATCGCTTGACGAACCATCGCTGTCGTCCTGTCACCCTCAGGGACGCTCTGCTATCTCGACTGGAAACGGCTCCTTCCCGGTTGGGGCTCTCTCCGGAGTGAACCCATCATGGGGAGGGGGTACCATTGTGTGGAGGGTTTGAAAAGGCCACATAGGGGAATTCCCTTTTCCTAAGAAGAGAAATGTAACAAATTTTCTAAAATATTCAAATTCTTGTAAACTTTTTTAATATATCCCACTCTTAAAATAATTCTCTATAAAGTAATAATTTAGGGGAAAGTGTAGTTCATTCCTATGTTAATCATAGAAAGAAATACAATTTTATGAAAATCATGAACATGATATGTGGTTTTATAAAATTTTAGTCTTATACGTATCTTTTTCATTCAAATAAGCTTTCTTATGAAAAAAATTATTTTTAAAATTAAAATCTAGAATGATTAATTTGTATTTCATATCAATAATCCAAAGCATCATCTATAAATTTTTAGAATAAAACTCTTCTTTTTCGTATTTTTGTCCCCTATTAAACCTTTTACCCTCATTTTTTAAAATTCCAAACTCAAAAACTTCTAAAGAAACTCATCTGAGAAATATGAAGATACATTTTACTTGAAGCTTATGGAAATTGTTTCTCTATTGAAAAAGAGAGGTAATGCATTTTTGATCTGTTATGAGAATTGTTAGTTTCCTTTGGTAAGGATTCCATTAAAAAATCTTCTAGATAAGATATATAAATATATCACTTATAAAAATTTAATCTATAGCCACGGTTTATAAATGTGGCTATAGATATTTCCACATTAAATTATAACCACGATTTTGAACTATGGCTATATATTACATAAAATTTTAAAAAACATCTAGAAAGGCAGTACTCCACCCAACGTTGCATCCACACTAAGAGAATTCCATATGTAAATTCCTATGAAATACTAGAAGGTTTTATGTGATATACAAAGGATTAAAATGATTTTATAGATCCATACATGGGTTGGGTCATTGGTTTATAATTACCCACACAAGGTAAGACATTAGTTCTGATCAGTTGACATTTTAGTCATAGATATCGCATTGGGTTATGGGTATGGACATCAGTGTGGGTGTTTGGATGATTTTAGGATTGCCTTTAAGATTTGAGGAATCATGATCTAGTATTATAATGGTGTGTTGGTGGTAGAATTCGATCATATAATATAGATTCATTGGATGAGTTATGACTTTTTGTCTCACATAGAATTTCATGTTTTGGATTATAAATTGCATCAAGTGGTAGGTTTTGGATACAACAAATGTGGTTCATGATAAGACAAGGATTTTGAAGAGAGAGCCGATGAGTTCAAATCCTGTGTTGAGGGTAGGAATCTTGAATAGTGTCCTCACATATAGTTCCTATTTTAATAATCATTAGATATGGGTGACAATCAAATGGTGTGACTAGATGTATCTATCGGGGAGTAGCTATGTGATTATGGAGTTAGTGGGACATTGAAAATCTGGAGTGGCATGCCAACTGGAATTTTGAGTTAGGTGTGAGGTTGTGTTTTAAGGTGAAATTTAAGGTGATAATGTGATGGTTCATTCTATATGAATCATTTTATGAGTCGTGATTTTGGTAAATTAAGAATTAAATAATGCCATAGGGAGTGGGGAATCATAGTGGAATTGATTGAGTCATCAGTTCCATGATACATAGGCTGAAGGTTTTTTTTAATAAGTGGAAGGGTTCGGCAATGTAAAAACTATAATTGAAAACTATATATGATGAATTTTAGGTGTTTATTTTTACCAAAATACAAATTCAGTCAGAACCATAAATTTATTCTTTCCACAGTGTCTATTAAAAAACTTATTAGTGCTTTATCCTTTATTTGATGAGAGAAAACTGAATATATCTGCATACTGAAGTAAGTGATATGAAGGGGGGAAACCTATTTTGGTTCACTATTTTTTCCCCATATGGTTATATAAATAATATGGCTAGTTACTAGATCATTCACCTCCATAACTAAAGCTGGAATTTCCTACCATTTTAATGATCTCTTGATAAAAACAAAAACATTTTGTGAAAGGAACAAACAAAATTCATATGATAATGTAATGTCAAATGAAAAAACAAATCCAAATGGATAGGTGTTGTATAACCATTTGTGAAAACATGGAAAATTTTAAGAAAATTACGTACAAATTTATAGAGAAAGGAATTTTTTAATATTCACTTGAGGAACCTTTGACATATTCAATTTTTTATTCAATCCACAACCCTTAGTGTTACATGTTTTAAGGTTGCACAAAGAAACATGACCAAAATTCTTGGTTCTAAAATAAAAATCATGCCTGGAACTAAATGTATTTATTATGGCATTGACATACATTGTGAAAATGACTATTATTTTATAAAACCTCAATTTATTATATTAATCAATTTTCTTATTTGAAATAGTTATCTTACTTTAATTATGTAGTATCTATAGAAAATAAACAAGTTTGCTTAAAAAAGTCTTTATTTTCTAACATTGATGAACCCAAAAGTATAAGGGTATCAAAATAAAATTTCTATTTTATATTTTATAGATATGTACCAAAAGACTTAGTTGTTATATATTTTAGTGGCTGCTTGAAAATTATGGAAATTCTATTGAAATAAAAACTCTTAAAGTTGGAACTATTAATCAAGTAAGTATTTCAATATTAATATATTTGTTTTAAATACATTATATATTTTATATATGGGAGAGAAATATTTTATTCATAATTTTTAAATATTTACTCACGCTTTAAATCAATCAATTAAAACTTTAATTACACATACTCTTTAAAAGTGTATGTAATTTCATGTTAAAATATGAAACAAATTTTCTACTTCGGTGGTGGTGTGGTGGTGAAGGTGAGTGGAACATCCATGCAGTCCTTTGGGAGGTTCTGGGTTCGAATCCTAGGAGTCTGCTTTTGGGGCGAGCCTCTCCCCTAAGATCCACCCACCTTACCGGGTCGCCCGGTCTCATCTGGGTGGGAAAAATGAGGTGCGGCCCAATCACTGATGGATCGCTTGATGAACCATCGCTGTCGGCCTGTCACCCTCCGGGACGCTCTGCTATCTCGGCTGGAAACAGCTCCTTCCCGGTTGGGGCTCTCTCCGGAGTGACCCCATCATGGGGGGGGGGGGGGTACCATTGTGTGGAGGGTTTGAAAAGGCCACATAGGGGAATTCCCTTTTCCTAAGAAGAGAAATGTAACAAATTTTCTAAAATATTCAAATTCTTGTAAACTTTTTTAATATATCCCACTCTTAAAATAATTCTCTATAAAGTAATAATTTAGGGGAAAGTGTAGTTCATTCTTATGTTAATCATATAAAGAAATACAATTTTATGAAAATCATGAACATGATATGTTGTTTTATAAAATTTTAGTCTTATACGTATCTTTTTCATTCAAATAAGCTTTCTTATGAAAAAAATTATTTTTAAAATTAAAATCTAGAATGATTAATCAGTATTTCATATCAATAATCCAAAGCATCATCTGTAAATTTTTAGAATAAAACTCTTCTTTTTCCTCTTTTTGTCCCCTATTAAACCTTTTACCCTCAGTTTTTAAAATTCCAATCTCAAAAACTTCTAAAGAAATTCATCTGAGAAATATGAAGATACATTTTACTTGAAGCTTAGGGAAATTTTTTCTCTATTGAAAAAGAGAGGTAATGCATTTTTGATCTGTTATGATAATTGTTAGTTTCCTTTGTTAAGGATTCCATTGAAAAATCTTCTAGATAAGATATATAAATATATCACTTATAAAAATTTAATCTATAGACACGGTTTATAAATGTGGCTATAGATATTTCCACATTAAATTATAACCACGATTTTGAACTATGGCTATATATTACATAAAATTTTAAAAAACATCTAGAAAGGCAGTACTCCACCCAACGTTGCATCCACACTAACATAATTCCATATGTAAATTCCTATGAAATACTAGAAGGTTTTATGTGATATACAAAGGATTAAAATGATTTTATAGATCCATACATGGGTTGGGTCATTGGTTTATAATTACCCACACAAGGTAAGACATTAGTTCTGATCAGTTGACATTTTAGTCATAGATATCGCATTGGGTTATGGGTATGGACATCAGTGTGGGTGTTTGGATGATTTTAGGATTGCCTTTAAGATTTGAGGAATAATGATCTAGTATTATAATGGTGTTTTGGTGGTAGAATTCGATCATATAATATAGATTCATTGGATGAGTTATGACTTTTTGTCTCACATAGAATTTAATGTTTTGGATTATAAATTGCATCAAGTGGTAGGTTTTGGATACAACAAATGTGGTTCAAGATAAGACAGGGATTTTTAGGAGAGAGCCGATGAGTTCAAATCCTATGCTGAGGGTAGGAATCTTGAATAGTGTCCTCACATATAGTTACTATTTTATAATCATTAGATATGGGTGACAATCAGATGGTGTGACTAGATGTATCTATCGGGGAGTAGCTGTGTGATTATGGAGTTAGTGGGACATTGAAAATCTGGAGTGGCATGCCAACTGGAATTTTGAGTTAGGTGTGAGGTTGTGTTTTAAGGTGAAATTTAAGGTGATAATGTGATGGTTCATTCTATATGAATCATTTTATGAGTCGTGATTTTGGTAAATTAAGAATTAAATAATGCCATAGGGAGTGGGGAATCATAGTGGAATTGATTGAGTCATCAGTTCCATGATACATAGGCTGAAGGTTTTTTTTAATAAGTGGAAGTGTTCGGCAATGTAAAAACTATAATTGAAAACTATATATGATGAATTTTAGGTGTTTATTTTTACCATAATACAAATTCAGTCAGAACCATAAATTTATTATTTCCACAGTATCTATTAAAAAACTTATTAGTGCTTTATCCTTTATTTGATGAGAGAAAAGTGAATATATCTGCATACTGAAGTAAGTGATATGAAGGGGGGAAACCTATTTTGGTTCACTATTTTTTCCCCATATGGTTATATAAATAATATGGCTAGTTACTAGATCATTCCCCTCCATAACTAAAGCTGGAATTTCCTACCATTTTAATGATCTCTTGATAAAAACAAATACATTTTGTGCAAGGAACAAACAAAATTCATATGATAATGTAATGTCAAATGAAAAAACAAATCCAAATGGATAGGTGTTGTATACCCATTTGTGAAAACATGGAAAATTTTAAAAAAATTACGTACAAATTTATAGAGAATGGAATTTTTTAATATTCACTTGAGGAACCTTTGACATATTCAATTTTTTATTCAATCCACAACCCTTAGTGTTACATGTTTTAATGTTGCACAAAGAAACATGACCAAAATTCTTGGTTCTAAAATAAAAATCATGCCTGGAACTTAATGTATTTATTATGGTATTGACATACATTGTGAAAATGACTATTATTTTATAAAACCTCAATTTATTATATTAATCAATTTTCTTATTCAAAATAGTTATCTTACTTTAATTATGTAGTATCTATAAAAAATAAACAAGTTTGCTTAAAAAAGTCTTTATTTTCTAACATTGATGAACCCAAAAGTATAAGGGTATCAAAATAAAATTTCTATTTTATATTTTATAGATATGTACCAAAAGACTTAGTTGTTATATATTTTAGTGGCTGCTTGAAAATTATGGAAATTCTATTGAAATAAAAACTCTTAAAGTTGGAACTATTAATCAAGAAAGTATTTCAATATTAATATATTTGTTTTAAATACATTAAATATTTTATATATGGGAGAGAAATATTTTATTCATAATTTTTAAATATTTAATCACTCTTTAAATCAATCTGCTAAAACTTTAATTACACATACTCTTTAAAAGTGTATGTAATTTCATGTTAAAATATGCAACAAATTTGCTACTTCGGTGGTGGTGTGGTGGTGAAGGTGAGAGGAACATCCATGCAGTCCTTTGGGAGGTTCTGGGTTCGAATCCTAGGAGTCTTCTTTCGGGGCGAGCCTCTCCCCTGAGATCCACCCACCTTACCGGGTCGCCCGGTCTCATCTGGGCGGGAAAAATGAGGTGCGGCCCAATCGCTGATGGATCGCTTGACGAACCATCGCTGTCGGCATGTCACCCTCCGGGACGCTCTGCTATCTCGGCTGGAAACGGCTCCTTCCCGGTTGGGGCTCTCTCCGGAGTGACCCCATCATGGGGAGGGGGGGTACCATTGTGTGGAGGGTTTGAAAAGGCCACATAGGGGAATTCCCTTTTCCTAAGAATAGAAATGTAACAAATTTTCTAAAATATTCAAATTCTTGTAAACTTTTTTAATATATCCCACTCTTAAAATAATTCTCTATAAAGTAATAATTTAGGGGAAAGTGTAGTTCATTCTTATGTTAATCATAGAAAGAAATACAATTTTATGAAAATCATGAACATGATATGTTGTTTTATAAAATTTTAGTCTTATACGTATCTTTTTCATTCAAATAAGCATTCTTATGAAAAAAATTATTTTTAAAATTAAAATCTAGACTGATTAATTTGTATTTCATATCAATAATCCAAAGCATCATCTATAAATTTTTAGAATAAAACTCATCTTTTTCTTCTTTTTGTCCCCTATTAAACCTTTTACCCTCATTTTTTAAAATTCCAAACTCAAAAACTTCTAAAGAAACTCATCTGAGAAATATGAAGATACATTTTACTTGAAGCTTATGGAAATTGTTTCTCTATTGAAAAAGAGAGGTAATGCATTTTTGATCTGTTATGAGAATTGTTAGTTTCCTTTGGTAAGGATTCCGTTGAAAAATCTTCTAGATAAGATATATAAATATATCACTTAAAAAAATTTAATCTATAGCCACAATTTATAAATGTGGCTATAGATATTTCCACATTAAATTATAACCAGGATTTTGAACTATGGCTATATATTACATAAAATTTTAAAAAACATCTAGAAAGGCAGTACTCCACCCAACGTTGCATCCACACTAACAGAATTCCATATGTAAATTCCTATGAAATACTAGAAGGTTTTATGGGATATACAAAGGATTAAAATGATTTTATAGATCCATACATGGGTTGGGTCATTGGTTTATAATTACCCACACAAGGTAAGACATTAGTTCTGATCAGTTGACATTTTAGTCATAGATATCGCATTGGGTTATGGGTATGGACATCAGTGTGGGTGTTTGGATGATTTTAGGATTGCCTTTAAGATTTGAGTAATCATGATCTAGTATTATAATGGTGTGTTGGTGGTAGAATTCGATCGTATAATATAGATTCATTGGATGAGTTATGACTTTTTGTCTCACATAGAATTTCATGTTTTGGATTATAAATTGCATCAAGTAGTAGGTTTTGGATACAACAAATGTGGTTCAAGATAAGACAGGGATTTTTAGGAGAGGGCCGATGAGTTCAAATCCTATGTTGAGGGTAGGAATCTTGAATAGTGTCCTCACATATAGTTCCTATTTTATAATCATTAGATATGGGTGACAATCAGATGGTGTGACTAGATGTATCTATCGGGGAGTAGCTATGTGATTATGGAGTTAGTGGGACATTGAAAATCTGGAGTGGCATGCCAACTGGAATTTTGAGTTAGGTGTGAGGTTGTGTTTTAAGGTGAAATTTAAGGTGATAATGTGATGGTTCATTCTATATGAATCATTTTATGAGTCGTGATTTTGGTAAATTAAGAATTAAATAATGCCATAGGGAGTGGGGAATCATAGTGGAATTGATTGAGTCATCAGTTCCATGATACATAGGCTGAAGGGTTTTTTTTAATAAGTGGAAGTGTTCGGCAATGTAAAAACTATAATTGAAAACTATATATGATGAATTTTAGGTGTTTATTTTTACCATAATACAAATTCAGTTAGAACCATAAATTTATTCTTTCCATAGTATCTATTAAAAAACTTATTAGTGCTTTATCCTTTATTTGATGAGAGAAAACTGAATATATCTGCATACTGAAGTAAGTGATATGAAGGGGGGAAACCTATTTTGGTTCACTATTTTTTCCCCATATGGTTATATAAATAATATGGCTAGTTACTAGATCATTCCCCTCCATAACTAAAGCTGGCATTTCCTACCATTTTAATGATCTCTTGATAAAAACAAAAACATTTTGTGCAAGGAACAAACAAAATTCATATGATAATGTAATGTCAAATGAAAAAACAAATCCAAATGGATAGGTGTTGTATACCCATTTGTGAAAACATGGAAAATTTTAAGAAAATTACGTACAAATTTATAGAGAAAGGAATTTTTTAATATTCACTTGAGGAACCTTTGACATATTCAATTTTTTATTCAATCCACAACCCTTAGTGTTACATGTTTTAAGGTTGCACAAAGAAACATGACCAAAATTCTTGGTTCTAAAATAAAAATCATGTTTGGAACTAAATGTATTTATTATGGTATTGACATACATTGTGAAAATGACTATTATTTTATAAAATCTCAATTTATTATATTAATCAATTTTCTTATTCAAAATAGTTATCTTACTTTAATTATGTAGTATCTATAAAAAATAAACAAGTTTGCTTAAAAAAGTCTTTATTTTCTAACATTGATGAACCCAAAAGTATAAGGGTATCAAAATAAAATTTCTATTTTATATTTTATAGATATGTACCAAAAGACTTAGTTGTTATATATTTTAGTGGCTTCTTGAAAATTATGGAAATTCTATTGAAATAAAAACTCTTAAAGTTGGAACTATTAATCAAGTAAGTATTTCAATATTAATATATTTGTTTTAAATACATTATATATTTTATATATGGGAGAGAAATATTTTATTCATAATTTTTAAATATTTAGTCACTCTTTAAATCAATCTATTAAAACTTTAATTACACATACTCTTTAAAAGTGTATGTAATTTCATGTTAAAATATGCAACAAATTTGCTACTTCGGTGGTGGTGTGGTGGTGAAGGTGAGTGGAACATCCATGCAGTCCTTTGGGAGGTTCTAGGTTCGAATCCTAGGAGTCTGCTTTCGGGGCGAGCCTCTCCCCTGAGATCCACCCACCTTACCGGGTCTCCCGGTCTCATCTGGGCGGGAAAAATGAGGTGCGGCCCAATCGCTGATGGATCGCTTGACGAACCATCGCTGTCGGCCTGTCACCCTCCGGGACGCTCTGCTATCTCGGCTGGAAACGGCTCCTTCCCGGTTGGGGCTCTCTCCGGAGTGACCCCATCATGGGGAGTGGGGTACCATTGTGTGGAGGGTTTGAAAAGGCCACATAGGGGAATTCCCTTTTCCTAAGAAGAGAAATGTAACAAATTTTCTAAAATATTCAAATTCTTGTAAACTTTTTTAATATATCCCACTCTTAAAATAATTCTCTATAAAGTAATAATTTAGGGGAAAGTGTAGTTCATTCTTATGTTAATCATAGAAAGAAATACAATTTTATGAAAATCATGAACATGATATGTTGTTTTATAAAATTTTAGTCTTATACGTATCTTTTTCATTCAAATAAGCTTTCTTTTGAAAAAAATTATTTTTAAAATTAAAATCTAGAATGATTAATCTGTATTTCATATCAATAATCCAAATCATCATCTATAAATTTTTAGAATAAAACTCTTCTTTTTCCTCTTTTTGTCCCCTATTAAACCTTTTACCCTCATTTTTTAAAATTCCAAACTCAAAAACTTCTAAAGAAACTCATCTGAGAAATATGAAGTTACATTTTACTTGAAGCTTATGGAAATTGTTTCTCTATTGAAAAAGAGAGGTAATGAATTTTTGATCTGTTATGAGAATTGTTAGTTTCCTTTGTTAAGGATTCCATTGAAAAATCTTCTAGATAAGATATATAAATATATCACTTATAAAAATTTAATCTATAGCCACGGTTTATAAATATGGCTATAGATATTTCCACATTAAATTATAACCACGATTTTGAACTATGGCTATATATTACATAAAATTTTAAAAAACATCTAGAAAGGCAGTACTCCACCCAACATTGCATCCACACTAACAGAATTCCATATGTAAATTCCTATGAAATACTAGAAGGTTTTATGTGATATACAAAGGATTAAAATGATTTTATAGATCCATACATGGGTTGGGTCATTGGTTTATAATTACCCACACAAGGTAAGACATTAGTTTTGATCAGTTGACATTTTAGTCATAGATATTGCATTGGGTTATGGGTATGGACATCAGTGTGGGTGTTTGGATGATTTTAGGATTGCCTTTAAGATTTGAGGAATCATGATCTAGTATTATAATGGTGTGTTGGTGGTAGAATTCGATCATATAATATAGATTGATTGGATGAGTTATGACTTGTTGTCTCACATAGAATTTAATGTTTTGGATTATAAATTGCATCAAGTGGTAGGTTTTGGATACAACAAATGTGGTTCAAGATAAGCCAGGGATTTTTAGGAGAGAGCCGATGAGTTCAAATCCTATGCTGAGGGTAGGAATCTTGAATAGTGTCCTCACATATAGTTCCTATTTTATAATCATTAGATATGGGTGACAATCAGATGGTGTGACTAGATGTAGCTATCGGGGAGTAGCTGTGTGATTATGGAGTTAGTGGGACATTGAAAATCTGGAGTGGCATGCTAACTGGAATTTTGAGTTAGGTGTGAGGTTGTGTTTTAAAGGTGAAATTTAAGGTGATAATGTGATGGTTCATGGCTATATGAATCATTTTATGAGTTGTGATTTTGGTAAATTAAGAATAAATAATGCCATAGGGAGTGGGGAATCATAGTGTAATTGATTGAGTCATCAGTTCCATGATACATAGGCTGAAGGGTTTTTTTCAATAAGTGGAAGTGTTCGGCAATGTAAAAACTATAATTGAAAACTATATATGATGAATTTTAGGTGTTTATTTTTACCATAATACAAATTCAGTCAGAACCATAAATTTATTCTTTCCACAGTATCTATTAAAAAACTTATTAGTGCTTTATCCTTTATTTGATGAGAGAAAAAACTGAATATATCTGCATACTGAAGTAAGTGATATGAAGGGGGGAAACCTATTTTGGTTCACTATTTTTTCCCCATATGGTTCTATAAATAATATGGCTAGTCACTAGATCATTCCCCTCCATAACTAAAGCTGGCATTTCCTACCATTTTAATGATCTCTTGATAAAAACAAAAACATTTTGTGCAAGGAACAAACAAAATTCATATGATAATGTAATGTCAAATGAAAAAACAAATACAAATGGATAGGTGTTGTATACCCATTTGTGAAAACATTTAAAATTTTAAGAAAATTACGTACAAATTTATAGAGAAAAGGATTTTTTAATATTCACTTGAGGAACCTTTGACATATTCAATTTTTAATTCAATCCACAACCCTTAGTGTTACATGTTTTAAGGTTGCACAAAGAAACATGACCAAAATTCTTTGGGAACATTTCAAAAATGGTGTTGGTTTCTGTTTCTAAAATTCATTAAGTTCATACACTGACACCAAGTTTTCAAATTAGAAAAAAATAATTAAGATATTTATCAAAAAATAAGAACAAAAAAAAGTGGAATAATGGATCAAAAACAAGGAATCAACACAAGCAGTTGTCATGGTCCCCCCCTGCACCATCCCCCCTCCCCCCTACACCATCCCCCTTGAACCAGCCCCCCCCACCTACACCATCCTTACCCCTGCACCAGCCCCCCATCCCCCTCCACTACCCCCCCCCCCCCCAACACTAGTATTCCTCCAACCAGCCTTCTACCCCCTGCCACCCCCCCCCCAACAACATCATCCTCTCCCCCTACCTACACCAACCTTCTGCACCAACCTCCCCCCTGCCTGCACCATCCTCCTGTACAAGTCATTTTCATATTATTTCTATAATATCTAGTTTGAGAATGTACTATATAACATGTATATCACAAAAATATTATTCACGAATTCTAACATTCTTGATAGATCAATACTTTATAAAAGTGTTTTTCGAGATCGTAGTGTACAATAGTACCATATTCTTCATATAGTGTAAGTTCTTATTCCATTTTGACTCCCAGTATTTTATTTATTTATATCACTTGAGTAAATAATTGTGTAGGTCTTATTCACATAACTGAATCCATGTATGATCTAAACCTCTGTGTATTTGATTCTCTACATATGAAAATTGACATAATAAAATTCACTACATACCCATGTTTTATTTAGTCGATTTACCACATGATAATTCTTCATGTAACCAAATTTATGATGTAGGATAATTCTCTACATATCCAAATCTATTATGTATGAAAATATCCTGACATATTGAAATTCTAAACAACTGTACTGCTTGAAATCTCAAGATTTAGGGGTTTTTTAGATCCTATAAAAAGAGGATTTATCCATTTATCCATTGCACCCTCCCACTACCCTTTTCACCCCCTCCACACCCCTTGCACCCCTCGTGAACACCCCTAAACCTGCACACTCTTGCACACCCCATTCACCCCCCTTCATCCTGCACACCCCCTACCCCCTGAACACCCCCTTCCCAGCCATTGTACCCCCCAGCACACCCCTACACACCCCTTGTAACCTATGATCTGTGAATCTTTCTGAGAATAGAACAATATGATTCAAATAAGGGAGATACTCAAATCATAAAACACCACTTAAAATTATGTAATGAAATGAAAATTGTACAAAAAGAGGGTTATTATATTTAGTTGTGGTTATAAGTTAGTTACTTGAGGTTTAAGTTCTCTGGCATCCACTGGAATGGGTTCAACTATAGAAGAAATTAAAAAGATGGAAAATTGAGGGGGAGACACTGGTAGTTGAAATAAAAGAATCAGAAAAAAATAGAAAATTGTACTACATACCTTCGAAGGTGCACTGTAGGAAGTATAGGGCCATCTCAGAGTAGTTCATCTTTTCCATTCCTAATAAAACATAAAAATTATTAAAATACCATACCAATACCATATTCCTCATTCTAATCTAATCAAAAAAGTCACTAAACACCTAATCAAACCCAAAAACACTGAACATTAATAAAATTACTCCAATAATCATTAACCACCTCTCTCCTTCCCAATTCGACAAACCTGTTGTGGTTAGAAACCACTTTTTTGAATTTTACATTGAAAAAATAGTTAGTTTTCTACTATCTAACTTCTTCCAAACAAACCCAAACTAAAAAAATTGCTACTCTATGAAGTAACCAAAGATGGTTTCTTATGACTTGGATGAATTTATAAATCGATCCAGCATAATTATAAAAATATAAACCCAAAATAGAATTAATACTCCAAGTTCTTTCACCAAGAACTCACACCATCCATAAATCTCTTAGCCATGCATGAATTCACCACTGATCTAACTCACTATCAGATTATGAAAATATCACACAGGTTCTAATTCCTTCATTTGGACACTAATAAATTCAATATCTAAATCAATCATCCAAAATTATTTAAACATTAGATCTAAAAAACTATTATTCCTCATATCCACCCTCTCAAAAAAATTGTACGAAATAATAATAAATTGAAGCCTTTGATACCATTTTGTAACACCCCAATAAGAACCATTAGATTCGAACCAGAGTTGTATAAGACCTTAATCCCTCATCCCAATACAACCCCTATTCACCCCCTTGCACCCTCCCCTACCCCTTTCACCCCCTTCACACCCAATGCCCCCCCTTCCCCCTACACACCCCCTGCCCCCATCACACACCCCTTGCACAACACTTTCACCCCCATACACACCCCTTTCACCCCCTGCACAATTCTTTTACCCCCCCCCCCCCCGTAAACCCCCTACGCACCCCTTTCACACCACTTCATACCCATACAAACCCCTTGCACCCCCACCCCCTGAAGTTTGTTGAGAATAAAATGTCATGATTTAAACAACTGAGATACTCAAATCAAAAAACACCACTTAAAATTATATAATGAAAATAAAACGGTATGAAATATAGGGTCTTACATTGAGTTTTGGTTCTAGAACAATGACTTGAGGTTCAAGTTATCTTTTATCCCTTGGAATGGGTTCACCTAGAGAAAAAAAATTAAGAAGATAGAAATGAGATATGGTGGTATAGTCATAGGAGGATATAATTTGATATAATAATAATTAAAAAACTTAACTACTACAGAAACAAACATACATCATAATAAAATAATTAAATATATGTTGAAGCAGAAAGAAACACCGTAATACAATTCAATATTACAATAATCCAACATAACTGCATAATAAAATTCCACATATTAACAACCTAAAAATAAATTTTACATTAATAGTGAGTCTAAATATCATAATCATCGTAACCATGATAACCCTCATTCATGCCTCCTACAGAAATTCTAGCAGCACCTCTCATGCCACCAACATCATCATCGAAATCGGCATCAGTACCAGCACCGGCACCGGCACCGGCACTGGCACCGGCTCCAGATCCATCTCCAGCTCCAACAAAGGAATATATATAAGAATAATGCATCAACATAAAATAACCATCAACTGTTGTATCTTCTTCTAGTGGATGTTTAGAAGAAAGGGAAGACATAAATTTCATCATATTTTGAGTTATTGTTTTTTCTGATTTTTGTGTTGCTCCTTTGATTATGGCATTCATTTGTTACACTATGAACAAATTAGAACCATTAATCAATGAAAATTTATTGGAAGACCAGTATAGAGATGGTATAATCTTCTTCCCAGATCAACAATGCACTCTACCATTATGCTCATCTCCAAATACCTGATGTAGATGATCGTTTGAGCCCAAATTGTTAAGTTCTTTTTCTGCCAATGCCTCCAAATCATTCTATTGATTGATATATAATATAAATTAAAATGATAAAATTCTATAAGGAATTAAGTTCAGTCAAAATAAAAGAAATTTAAATATAATTACAATTGTCTTCTCAGTGTTAGTATTTATCACAGTATTATATTTATTTTTTCTAATTGTACTAAAAAAAGTAGAGTGAGGAACACAACCCTTGATATTCAATGGATTTTTCTAGAAAAAAATAAATAAATCAAAATTGGAAGTCAAAAAAATACATTAAACCATGATAAATGTTTTAAATGCTAAATTACATGTGCTTGCTCATGATTTGGGAGTGAAGTGTGTCTGAGAGTATAAACATGTTTCATTCCACTATTATTTATTTTATTTATTTCTGATTTCTCCTATAAAATAATAATTATAAAATTTCATTAACATAAATAAAACAATTAATTTATACTTTAAAAAACATTTTCAAATAAATAAATGAATATATATATATATATATGAATTAACAAAAACCATAAACCTTAGACTCTTCCAATAGTCGATCATATCTTTGTATTTTGATATTTGGGAAATCATGAATCACCAATATTTAATCAAGATTCATACCAACTCTATTTTTCCCACCAACATATAAGTTATACTTGTACTCTCACCACATTTAAACTAATTTTACTAACCTTTCAGCCTTGGAATTTTTTCATCAGGAAAATTATATCGGATCTACAATGAAAAAAATATTTATTATTTAAATATTATATATTTATATATTTATATATATATATATATATAATTTGATTAACATTAATTAGTCAAATATCTGCCCAGACATTGTTCTTTATTTGTTCTACAACCTCCCTCCAACTTATCGGTTGAACAGAAATGATATTGTGGTGTTTAGCAAGTGTTCCCAGAAATATTTTACATTACTTACCATTTTTTCAATTATAGAACTATCCTCACTATATTAAACCATGATTTTAATGTGTCGATTCTAAACGTCTCTAATTTTTTTCATCCTCTTTGGCTTGTAGCGGATAGAGCTAATCATGAAAAAAAAAATGAAGGAAAATAATATATATGAATTTATCATTAATCACTAATAGTAATGTTTAAACTCATACCATTATATGGGGGATCTGATGACCCCTAAAGTGTTGCGTCTAAAGGAGGGGGAGTATCCTCTATGGTAGGTGAGATATCTACAATAAGAGTACTATGTATATTATATGATGATAAGTGTACTGATGGAGGGATAAAACTTGATGGATAATACTATACATATGACGGTGATATGGATATGGATAAGGTGATGGGATATATGGTGGAATAGTGCCCTATTTAGTGTATGGTGGGAATGAAAAATAAGGAGGGATGGGAGTCTGAGAAATACCATCTGATTTGGGTGTGGGTGGAAATGGATATAGAAAAGGTGGGTATGGATAATATGGTGGTGGCATAATGGGATGATGATCTCTTGGTGACTCAAGCAACATAGTAGTGGGATAAACTATAGAATCAGTTGTAGCAGTACCCCACTCCATACTATCAGCCTCAGTTGCATAATCCAACTGTCTCTTTGATGATGTAGCCTAAAATAACATATGTGATAAAATAAAATGAATGAAGAAAAGATAAATAATATTAAACACCATAATATTAAAACATAAATTGTACTTACATTGCTGCCCAGAGAAGACATATATTATTCATTTCTTTGTATTCTTATGCTTCTTCTAGTATCGTCATAATCAGAAATTTTGACCTCGAAATTTCAAATATTATTCTTAGATAAATATAAATAATAATAAAAATTAAATAATACAATTGTATCATAAAACAATGAGATAAATTATCATGTTTGATATTTATATTAATAAAATATCAATACATTTATGTGTTAAAGATTTGAAAAAGATGTTCTTAAACATAAATTTTCCAGGCTATTAATAGTATTATATTTAAAAATTCTATTAAATAGTCTAGTTAATTTGAGATCATGTATGAATGTTTAAAAAAACACATACAATATTGTGATAATATCAGGTAAATATTTACAAATGTGTCAACACTATGTGTGCTCTATCATAATTTTTGGTTCACAATCTGTTCTAAAAAGTGAATCATATATGTCATAAAATGAAAAATTCAAATAAATACCAACAGTTTCATCTACAACATCATTTTCATCTATGTATTCATCAAAAATATGTCTATTAATTAATTCAAAATTAACACTAAATTTTTTTTTAAATGGGTCAGTTACATAAATCACCTATCTATCATGAGATGCAAGAATATAAGGTTCATCAGTCCGAAGCT
Organism: Viscum album; assembly: GCA_963277665.1. NCBI lineage: Eukaryota > Viridiplantae > Streptophyta > Magnoliopsida > Santalales > Viscaceae > Viscum > Viscum album. The sequence continues at coordinate 59,147,115 of OY728165.1, read as the reverse complement.
AGTAGTTCATATCAATCACTCTAAATCCACAGTTATCAATATGAATTCCTTTTCATGTCATTGAATCAAACCACTTTCATTTCATCATTATGACACAACCATGTGCATAGTAATCAAATAAAATGATTCTTTCAACAACACCATAATATGATATATTTTCTAATTGATTTTTTCTATCTGATACACTCACATAACAATATATTGTTCTTATCATGAAATTATCATTCTATGTTTCCATTTTTGTTGCACAGCTTTTTATAACAAATTTAAATCCATTGACAACCATTCCCTTACAATGATGTACCACGTCATTTGGACCAAAGTAAAATGCTATTATTTCATTTGATACTTAATTAATTAGTGGAGTTAAATCCTAAAAGATACCAAAATCGAATATAAAATAGTTACATGTGATTATATTATGAGAAAAAATAGAAATCTATTACATTTGACTTTAACCAAGAAGAATGTTATTTTCTATTCAATAGTTCATTCCTCTTAATAGATAGAGAGTTATGTATCTTTTTTATAATTTATAAATGTTATCTATAGATATGAAAGCTTTAAAATGTTAGAGTATATGAAGAAATCACACAATGAGTAAAATGAATATTTATTAGTTTACTTACTTAATATAATCATCAAGCACACCACAGTAGAATAATATTGTGTAATCAACTATTTCCCACTCTTTCCTACTTAAAGTGAACAACAAGTACAATACAAATATCCCCCATGTTTGGGGAAATAAAGGAAATGCAGGCTCAATGGGATATTATTTCTTATATTCAGTTCTTATTAGCCAATTAGACCTCATAGTGATGTTATCCAAGTACGATGAAAAACAATCCATGCATTTTTATACTAAATAGTATTTCACAATAGAGTATTTGGGATGATATTTATTTCTCACATGAGATTTCAATGTAAATATAATTCTTTCTATAGGATACATCCACTGACTTGAAACAAGACCACCAAAATGGACTTTTGTGGTAATATGCATTGCCAGATGTAACATACATGTGAAAAATGATTGTGGGAAAATTTTCACCAAGTCATAAAGAATAATCGATGCATATCTCAACAATTTCTTAATAAAACTTATGCTCAGTCTTTAGGTACAAATTTATCGATAAAAATGGAATAACTTAATCATAGAAACTCTAACATTGTGTGAAAGTAAATGTATAATGGAAATTGGAATTAACTCATGTAACAAGACATGGTAATAAAGTGTTTTAAGATATTTTAGTTTCATATATTATATATTCACCCTTTTCAAAATATTACTTGAATAACCATCTGTAACATTCAAACATTCCTATACCTAAATACATAATTTATTCCCTTTATTTTTCATCGAATATCTGGAAAAAGGGACTTTCCACTAATTTTCACCAATTAACTTAGGATGAATCCTTTCTCTTATACCCCAATCCATCAAATCATGAGATGACTACAAATCAACTTTTATTTTTCCTTTTACATTCATAATAATAGAAATTAACAACCCACAAATATTTTTCTTGATATGCATTTCATATAAACAATTACCCAATAAATTTGGTAACCAATAGAAAAAATCAAAAAATATGCTTTTATTTCTTAAATTGCTATTGGAATTCGAATTAACATGCTTTTTCTTTCAGATATTTTATTGAATTTTTCTAATAACATAATTCAAATAATCATTTTCTTTTAAAATATCATTCCATGAAATTCATTGAGGTGTCTCATCTATCTCGACGGTATTATCGAACTATCTCTGATTTTTCTTATATGGACAATCTATTGGTAGAAATCATCAATGAACTATGAAGTTGTAAGTTTTTAAAATCATTAATCTTCAAGAACATGTACTTTTAGTACAAATAGGGAAGGATAATTTTGTAATGGCCCAGACCCTCCTGGCCCATTATTTTGCCAAAGTGAGGATCCACCGAAACGGTGGCACCGTGAGGGTGACACCTTGACGTTGGCACCATGAGGGTGACACCGTGACGGTGGCACCGTGACGGTGGCACCATGAGGGTGCCACCGTGAGGGTGCCACCGTGAGGGTGACACCGTGAGGGTGCCACCGTGACGGTGACACCGTGAGGGTGGCACCGTGAGGGTGACACTGTGACGGTGGCACCATGTCCCCTCGCCTAGCCTTTCGTTCTTTTTCTAGTACCTGACTTTTCCGCTCCCGCAACGTAAGTTTTGACGTAAATTAATTCCTTAACTCCTTTTAAAAGCATTTAAATCCCATAATTAATTCCTAAAAATCCCGATAGACCTTCGTGTGTAACTTCTCAACTGCGTGGTCAACCCACGACCCCCGCTCCTTATACGGTTTGGCGTTCTCATCTCAACCATTCGCTGCTCTTATAAACCAAGGGTTAGTCGTGGTTTCTTTTTTTCCTCGATCGCGGCTTTTCACAAACAGCTTCTGGTGCATCGGGCGAGCCGCATCGTTATGTGTAGAGTTCCATGCCCGGCCTAAGCATTGATAGACAAAGCGATTTTCGTTCAGGCGAGCCGCATAGTTATCCGTGAAGTTCTGCCACCGGCCTCAGCGTAGATCGTTGATCCAAAAAGTAGGGAATTTCTCCTTCGCCTCTCTCTTTTGTGTATCATGTGGGGTGGGCGTGCTTTTGTTTTTGTAGAATTGGATAAACCAGACCTAATAATGATAATGAACGGATTCTATAAATAAATAATGGGGGGTTGTGATCGTTGGTGTTGTTTATATTATGATCACCTTTCTGAGTTGTGATGGCTTACGCCTTCTGAAAATCGAGGTTGTTGGTAGTCGTTGTTTGTGCACTAATGAAACCCTTGTGGTGTTTTAAATGGCTTGTTCCTAATTGTAAACTCCTACTGTGAAAAGTAAATTGGTTAATCACGTATACTCGGTTGAATAAATTGAAAGCACCAGGATCGACCCTTCTATGATAACCCCCAGTTAAGACACATGGAATTGAAATCATGGAGCGTGTAAAATCTTTTAAATCTTAAAATACAGGCATGGCCCTGCTTTGTGTCGGTGGTAGTGGATTGGTTGTTCCTTTTTTTTATGGGATGATTGTTGGAGATGTGGGAGGGGATGAGACCCCCTGTTTTTATACTCTCGATGGTTGTGGAATCAGGGATGGGATCCCCTGTTGTTATGGATTCAGTGGTTGTGAGTTTTAAAACCTGGTGGTTACTTGTTTATATCACGAATTGGGGTGGGATCCTCTGTTGATGAAAAACCTTTTTGGGGAGGGGACATGAGGCAGTGTCTCGGGGTTGTCTTTGGTTCCAGTACTACAGGGGTTCTCACTTTTTCCTTCTTGTTGAAACATTACAAGAGATCCGAGTGTGAATGTTTAAATTGAAATTTGGATGGTTTCTTTTCCTTGGTTATGCTTATGGTGTTAGTTTCCCAGTAGTGCATAAACATAATTGAACATTGTTACTGAACATGAAAACAAGAATGGGACAAATGGGTTTTGTTGGCGAGAGTCGTGACACGGACTTGAGTGATGTTGTGATCTGTAATTTGTCTGAAAAAAAACCTAGCTTTGGGTGAGTGCTTGTTACCTATATATATATATATACTTGTATCTTTGTTTTTCTTATTCTCACCCCACCCAAGTTGAGCACTTAGTGCCGAACACCCCCAGTTCATGGGGGAGGGTGTTTTTTCCAACACTATTCTTAGTGGATGGTTATTAGCTCCTTTTCTGCTCCCTTTCCTAGATAGCCCAAGTATCTTTGGGCAGGCTATGATGGCCTGAGGTCCATTATTAGCCCAAGAACCTTTGGGCGGGGTAGTGTGGTGGTTGGCCAGGTGTGTGCGGCAGGCGGTTTCCCAAGTGTCTTTGGGATGAGACCCAGGTGTCTTCCGGCGTGGTGGTGGTTGTTCTGGCCTAGTTGTTTGCAGGCGTGGTTACATGTGATAGTTGGGGCCCAGGTGTTTGCGGGCGGGATTCAGTAGTGGGACTGTGTGCGGTTGTGGCCCAGGTGTGTGTGGGTGGGTGTGGCAGTGGGACTGCTGTGAGAATGGCGGGATTGGTTCGATGCGTAGGATGTCTCAATAACCAGTGGGAAAGTGGTGCGGTGTACCCAAACATAGATGCAATATTATTATATATATTACTTGACTTGCGTTATTTGGGGAGTGTGCCTTGGTGAGTCTTGGGTGGATAGTTTACCTTGAAAGGTGTTTCGTTTACTCCTTTTTCTCATGGGACTTTAGTAAGTTCCCCCACTTGTGCACGAGAGTCTTTCATTTTCCCTACTGAGTGTAATTGTATGCTCACCCTACATATATAAAACTGCTTTCAGGTTTCCAGGAGGACTTCGGGGATCGTGCGGGACCATACTAGCTCAGACCTTTGGGGCAGTTGCAGTTGTTGTTTTTCCTTCTTTGGTACTTACCTTTGTAGTCACCTTTTGTACTTTTTGGATTTTACTTTTGAAACATGCATGTGGGAATGGTTTACTTTTGACTTTACTTTTCTTTTAGTTTGGAGTTGTTGGGTTCCATCATCTTATCTCCCGATCTGGTAAAACAGAAAAAGGGTAATGCCTTCCATTTAGTGTGTGATTCTATACCCTTGGTGCTAGTCACCACTCCGGGACCTATTGAAGGCGGGTTTCGGGGGTCATTATCTCTCCTTCAACTTAAAGAAGGAAAGTCCTGGAAGTCTGCTGACCCTTCCCTCCTTTTGGTGAAGGCGGGTAATGAAAAATTTACTTTTAGTACTCTAACTATACATCAATCCATAAGCATAGAAATCATTTATCATCCATAACAATGTTGCACGAAACATAAAGTACTCCTTCCTCAATGCATCATATTCTTTTGAACCAATAATCCAAATATCTTTTAACTCCTCTATTAATGGATACAAGTATATATAAATATAATTTTCCAGATCACTGGGTCCGGATATCAATATACTCATGATAATAAACATATTCTTCATACACATTCATGAAGGAAAGTTATAAATGTGAATGAAAATTGGTCAGGTATTGTGTGCTCTATGAATTTGGTAAAATGGGTTGAAACCATCATAGGATAATCTCAATCTAACATTTCATGGGTGAGCTACAAAATCAGGATGTAACCAATAAAAGTTATTCCATGTCAACTCGTCTATAAGATACACTATTTCATCATTATCCTTATTTCTTTCATATTTGTGCCATATCATATTCCTTTCCATTTGTTCCAAAATAAAAAAACATTGAAGCCTGGGAATTAAATAGAAGTGACACATCACTTTATCTAGTATGCAGGATTGAGTTTCATCTTTATTAGTCTTCCACCTTGATGTTCCACACTATTTTCAATAACTCAACTCTGCATTTTCCTTCTAGAACAGACAACAATCTTTAGGGAAACAATGAATCTTAATTGATGAAAATCCAAATTTTTCAACCAACATTTATAACATGTAATCATTTTCTATAATACATACATCATCTTGCAGTAAATAATTAATAAATTTAAGGAGATAGTTGACTGTAGTTTTTCTAAATACATACATTTTTTTATAATATAATCGCATTAAAAACTCAAGTTTTCTCATTTTTAATATTCCGGATATACTGGGGTATTCACATTTTCCATTATCTTTCTAACACACTCAAAATGCTCATCCTAATTAATAGAAGAAACTTGTGTTCTGGTATTCATTTCCTCTTTCACTGGTCTATATGAGGAATTAGCTTCAAAAACAAAAGAAAACCGGTCATAAATCATATTTTTCATACCAATCCTTTCAGCTGAATTGATGTCATTCTCCACTTGATATTATTCTCCATTGTGATACCACATGTGATAATTTTTTTAGAAACCATGTTTAGTGATATAGTAACTCACTTCCTCATGAGTTAACCATGTTCTTATAATGAAATCAAAACACGTTCATCGAATCAATCCACCATTTGAATCATTAGTGACTACAAAGTCCAAAAAATATTATAACTCCTTATGAAACTCATCAGTGATCTGATCAATGTTGTACATATAGTATCTATCAATTTTGAGGCATATAAAAATACATTAAAAAATAATCTATAAATTACTTAACATGATTTTTATTTTTTCATAAGATAATAATTAATCATCAATAAAATGTTCATAAAAAATCATAACAAATATCTTAAAATTATGGTTTAGTGAATTGATAAATGTTTTAAAATATAAAAAAATCATGAATAGTCACACATAAGTTCCAAGAATGAGGACTGATTAAAGTAAAAAAGCATTTATATGATACCTAATAGGTAATAATAATAAGTTCCTAAAAGTGTTTGAATGGATTCATAATGAGTTGTGATGTTTTTTATTAATTATACAAAGATTTATTAAAATTTAAATAAATTTTGAAAATATAAACCATATCATATACCATAGTGTATTAAAGGACACAAATATACCATAGTGTGTTGAAGGATGCCATTCCATTGTTTATTTTTAATCATGGATTATAACAGTACATCATGGTGAAAATGTGAATGATATTGGATACCATTTGATCAATTTTTATAATCTGATTATCTTGTATTCCTAAATTTTCAACACATAAATTTTTAATGTGTTAAATAAAATAAAAATCTAAAAACGTTTTGGATTTTGGTTCAATCAATGAATTTTGATCTAATGTGTTTAGCTATTATGTAACATTTGATGCATTATTAATTATAACAAGAATATGAATTTTTTGTATGTGTCCTATATAAATGAGGATAATATTTTCATATTTTAGATACTAGAAACTATTCTCAAATAGAGAAATACTTCTAAATTTTTAAATTATATATTCTCCTTTGTGGATGATCTATAATACCATTTATATAAAATAATTTCTAACAATGAATTGAGTTATTTCAGTGTCCTTTGGATATCATAAATGAACATAACACATTAACTAATTAAATACTAAAAGTAGTAAAGTAAATAATACCATGAATGGTTTTAAGAAAAAAAATAATGTAAAAAAATTAAAGGGATCGACTTTGATATTAATTATGGATCCCAATATTTATATTTTCAAGATTCTATGGGGAGGGTGAATAGAATCAAATAAAATTTTAAAACAAAATTCATAATTTGAAGGATAATAAGAATAAATAATTTAAATATAAATGATAAATGATATTTCAGTGTGAAGAGTGTATAAAAAATAATGAATAAGAGTTCACAAGGATATTTATTTTAGTTCCAATAAAAAATATTCCATGTATATACTTCACACCTCTCAACTCATCTAAAAGATAGTACACACTAAATAGACCTTACTTTTGAAAGATATTGACAACTCTTTCAAATCTTATTTTATCATACCCAAAAACAAAAACAAAGTAACCTATATTTTTCACACTTTATGAAACAACCCAAACACATGCATTTTTTCAAGGATAAGGTAGAACCTATGAAGTACTTTTTTCGTATGTTAGCATAACCAGTACCCTACCTTTTAATGGAGGCACAACCATGTATGACTTGAGTGACTACAAATCGATATAAACATTATAGAAAAAAGGAAATTCATCATAATGAATATAGAATAGTTAAACCAATTAACGTTTTTTATGATTATTACTATTATAGAATAAGTAGATTTGGACTTTCACATAGTAAATATAGAATAATTTAGCTTGGGAATTCATGAAAGAGTAATGGGTAAACAAATTCTTCCAAAATTTAGAAGTACTTTTTTCTCAAGAAAAGAATGTGTCTAAATTTATATATGAAAGTTTTAGAATAATAATATAATTAAATAATATGGTTATCCATAAATCTCACAAGAATCTCATAAAAATTCCAAAATATCATCAGTTTTCCACAAATGATAATCTATATAATAATTATCACCCAGATCATCATTCAGTCTTCCTTAATTATTAACATTTAAAAACATTTACTAATTTATGTTAACTTGTGAAAAAAGGCCTTAAAAACAACTAAATATATTAATTTTTAATATTTTAAATTGGTTTTTCAATCATAAAATACTATAGATAAGAAATCATAAATAATGATAAATAATATTCGTTGCACCGATAAAAAATTATCTACGGCTTGATGATCTTCTCATGACGTAACTCTTTTTTAAATCTCTTCAAGATATGTATAATCACAACATGAACTGATTTATGTATCCAAATATCCTAGAAAATTATTTTCATGAACTTTATTCAATCTTCATTGTTTCAATATCACGACATTCATTTTCTTGTATCTTCTATTATCTTCAAATCATAACTTCCGATAATGAAATAAGAGTAGATTTCTTGTAAATATTTAATATATAAATTTAGTATCCAAAATCCATGTAGTACATAATAGTAAAAAATCAAATATATATAAACTAATTTTCCTTAATATGTAGAGGTAATTTCTTATTACATAAAGGTAAACTTCTCTTCTCACATCATATATAATAATAAACCATCAATGTGTAAGATAAAATACTTGATATGTATAATTAATTACTTAATATACAAGGGTCTTCTATAAATATGGTTGATATAAAAAGGTAAGAACTAGATAAATAAAATTCTTTACATAGTGAAAATCCTAACTTTTGGAATTTATAACTGAAATACCCAACTTTTGAATTCTGTAAATTTTAGAAATACAAAGTCTATTACATATGAGACTAGTACTTTTTACCTTGAACAACACATAGAAAAAAGTCTCAACACAAAACATTAGAAACATAATAATTCCATGATAGTAAATAGATAATAGATTAACTATGATAATGAAATATAAACCATGAATATCAATGAAATACATATAAAAGAATATTACAATCATAATAGATAATAGTTGACATAATGAATACTACTAATTCATCATGTGTGAAAATAAACGCAAACTAGGAGCCATAAAATAGGTTAACAATATTCAAAGAAGTAAGATGGTTTATCCAATGCATTGGATGGAGGAGGAATGCCCGAATAAGGGTATGAAGAAGAGGATAAATTCTTTAGTTGATGCACAGAATGGAGGATGAACACACAAAGAAGGGTATGGAGGAAGGGAGGAACACCCGAGGGATGGATGAACCATGAATGGAGAAGTTATTGAGGGAAATAGGAACTTCGAATAGAGAGGCCACGAAGAGAGAATTCATGCTGTAAATAGAGGAAATTTGAATGGAGGAACCGTGGATGAAGAACCCGATGAGGGATGAAGGAAGAGAGAAGGAGAATCTGGCAAGGATTGAACAAGAGAGAAGTCAGTTGGGTGATGATTGAATAAAAGCTGTGAGGAAGAGGATAAGGGTTTTTTTGTTAGGTTTGGTTCCCTAGAACCAACTTCTATGTACTTTATGATAATCATGTATTCATTGGATTGATATTAATAAAATCCATATCACATATTTATTATTATTCTGCATGACATTGTTTGTGATAATATCCTAGGAGTAGTTGTTGCACTAAGAGGTCATAGTGGGTCCCTGCTATGATGAGAACCCGGTAGTGTCATTACACTATTTTTGAATATATGTTCTATAGCCAGATGATATCATTTTAAGGGTCATAAATGATACAGGATATCAGGGGTGGAGACTCATATGACATTAAGGAACCTTCTCATGGTGTATGCCTTTGGTAATTTTCATGAGGATATTATGAGAATGAGACACACTAGTATAAAATCCACATTTATAAGTGTCATTAAATGTTCCTATTTTCAGACGTGTGTATTGGTCTTTAGACTTTAATATTATTATTAATGGGTATTATGACTCACACTCTTAGATGTATTTGTGAAAACCATGATGACATATGTTCGTGGTGAGGTAGGATATGTTGGGTGTGCCACGAATAATATTGCATTATTGAGTGATGCAAGAAAGGATTTGTCCCTTCTGTTCCATAACAGAAGTTGATATCTCGGGCCCTTTGATGGAAATGAAATAGCCTAAATAAATCCATTTCCATGGAGTTCTGTAGGAAAATTCAATTTCCAAGAAGTCAAAGAGTGATAAATCGAGAACATGGGTTGATGGCACTTGCATTCAACCTTCTTTATTGGAAATGTCGAGACAAAGGGATTATATTACATGGTAAGAATTTATATGAGATGACATGTAATTGTAGTATTAAATTATTTCTCTATGGGTGGATTGGTGTGTTGCTAGATTCTAACCTTGGAAATCAGGATGCTCTTCCTAATTCCACTGAGAAAGAGGCCTAAAAGGACACACACTAGGTGTATCCAGTATATTAGTTAAATTATTTATTATTTATTATTTAACAAGTTGAATAAATATTATAACTGGTTGTGGTTTAATAAGTATTCATGGATTACTGATCACATTTATTTTAACATTAGTTATTCAAGATAATATATTAAGTTCGGAATAATTAAAAAATATTTATTTTCTATTTAGTTAATATAATATATATATATTTAGTAGAGAATAATGAAGTGGTATTTATTTAATAAATAAATTGTCATTATTCAATATTCAATAAATATGGTTGAGGATTAGTGGACAGAGTTAATTGTCTATTGATAAATAATAATATTGATTATTATTTGATTAAATAATATTTAAGTATAACTCACAAGTTAAGTGCATGTTAGTAAATAATAATGTGGTTGTTATTATTTGACATGGGGGTTTTTCTAGGATTAATAAAATAAATAAGTCACTTTTGAAAATTATTTATTTTTACCCTAGTGAATTAAATACCCAGTTATATTATTCTATTATTAACTAAGAACTAGATAAGCGATGCCAACTGGGTTGTGTACAACATTTGGAGAAAACCTCTTGGGCCTAGAGAGTTCTTCCCTCTCCAAGAACACCCTCAAGAATGAGAGAGATCCTCATCCTACAGATCAAGGAGAACGCTTTGGAAGCGGTTCTCAATGTGATTGAAGGCGGTGATCACAAGTGGAAGGATCTTCCGTTATAGCACCTGGAGACTCCATTAGAAATGTCTGGAGATATTTGGAACACATATGGATCACCGCTAGAGGAGATCTACCCTTGATATCTACAACGCAACACTGGTACACCTACAGATCTGTGGCCAAACACATCAATGAATAAAGAATCACAATTAAGGTAATTATTATTTATTTAAATTAATTGTAAAAAATATATGTTGACCCTTTCTTTTGGTTTTTGGTTTCTATTCCTTTGTCATATTTCATTGATTCAATTTCATGGATCACAAAATTCATCATCACATAGATCTCGGATTGTTCATTAAATATGGAAAGTTTAAAGTTGGGCACAAACCCTCTCATCCATTCGTTCTGCCTAAAACCTTCAAGTGGTATCAGAGGGGGTATATTATTGTTTATAATCATTTAATAATCGTTGGTGATTTTCATATTTATAATTTAGTTTTTCAATTCATTTTTAATCATTTTTTTAATCTGAATAATGAGATCTGTTTCTTCCTCTATCATTTCTCACAGATCTAACAAAATCAATTAATTTTATGATTAAAATTATATAAAGGATCTCATTTGAAGGTGACAAGGATTATTTCTAGGTAACATAGTAGTACACTCCGTGTAATATGAATTATATGTTGTGTAGTTAAGTTCAATGAATCAGGAGTGGTTTGGAGATTACTCAACCCATATGCATTAATGACACGTAGTGTAGTTAATTCTTACACCGTGTATTGACCAGGACGGACTGGTGCATGGTTAGCTGGAATACACACCGTTTGGCCCACTAGACACGATGTGTAGTTCCTTTTGGTTCAGGGCTGGACCATGTATCTAATACATGGATTAGCCGACTGGTGATTATGTAACGCAGATTCAACATGGTGTGTGGCCTGCTGGACATGTCGTGTAGTCTGTAATTTCTAAAGTGCACCTCACACGTCTAGTCCCTAGGTGTGTACTTTGGATAGATGGTGAAGGTATTACATTCCATGTAGATCGAATCTATATGTTGTGTACGTTACCAAATTATACAGAATTAAAACATTAATATTAGCCTAATTTCAAAATCTTCATATCATGTATAAGTTGTATTACAGGTTGTTACTCTAAGTGAATTGAATCATAACATGTGGCTGAAAATTCATTTAATTTGTGTAATCATCAATGAAGTACATGTCATGAAAGTGCGTGATAATTCATGTATGCCATGTGTCCAAAGAGTAAAACGGTATACAAGCATAATACATCTTGGGTAGGTTTAGACAGGTATTCATTGGGTTACCTCCAAGGTACATGTTATATACCAGGTTAATTTTTAATGAAATATAATATGTTTAAAATTATAATGGATGAGAATCTCAAGTAAATTCATAAAAATGATTAATATAAAAGGATTGACTAATGAAAGATAATAATTAATTGATTCAATATTGATTAATCTTAAATAATAATGATTAAATAATTGAATGCTAGTTTTATTAAATGTATAAATTCATTTCATGCATACGGATGATCATGAGCTAGACCATAACTTTTGTATGTGATTGGTTTCATTTTAATTTATTATTAAATTAAATTGTTGGCACGCATGACTTCTCTCTTAATTTATATGTAGGGAATGTGGGCCAATGGTTTCTTTTTCGTAAACCCCCTTTTACCCCCCACCTGTGTGTGAGTAAAAGAATATATAATATATAGAACTCCTGAGCTAATTAATCCAGTTCAAGTTAGGATCTGAGGTGAAACCAATCTAAGGAAATACAAAGGTGGATAGGTGGAAAGCTGTAAACATGAACCTAATTAGTTCCAGGTGTTTCTCCCCTAGTTCAGTGGTTAGTTTATCAACTGCTGGATAAACTAACCATTTGAACAATCTCATGATCATACCCTTTATTTTATTTTAGTCAGTTTTATGGTTATTCATTATTGATGTTTTTTCACAATCACATAATTATTGATTAATATGCATGGAATATGGAACTAAAATAAACTATCTTATGCGTAAATATTATCTAGTACATGGTTAATAACTTAATATTATCCCACCTAATATTAAAAAGCATGTGAAAAGATAGTAAATAGAAATTTTCATATAAAAGAAAAAATACCTCAATAAAATATTAAGTCGGTATATCCTTCCATTGCTTCGGTTGGAATCAAACCATAGTTCAAATTGCTTGACCAGCCAAAATTGGGGTACTTTCAACTATCAGGGAATTCTAATTTGAGGTTTTGGGTTGACTTGACTTAGTTTACATAAAGGGTTGATTTCCAAAGTATGACTTGGTGTAACTAAGAGGAAAAGGATGAGGAAATACAAAATTAAGGATTTCATGATTGTGGGTCCACTCAACTGATCAAGGAGATGCGAGTTAATGCAGTTGAAATTTGGAATGCCTACCTAAAAACTTTCAAATTGATTGAGCAACCAAAGATGGGGAAATTCAAAGGGAAATATGGATCCTTGCTGGTAGAATTTCCAAGAAATAGGATTTCAAATCCAATAGTGAGGGATATTGGGTTTCGATAGAATAGTGGGAGACTAAGGAATATTTATTTATTTATTTATTTGTCTTAATTTTATGAGATAAAGTACTAAAACACTATTAATCTTAGTTATAGAAATGGAAAAAATGACATCAAATATATTGTTGCAATCTATACTCAAGAACAAAAACCTTCTCACCGGATCTAATTTCTAGGAGTGAGAAAGGCGCATTCAGGTTATCCTTCACCATGAAATGAAACTATATGTATTGGAAGAACTTTTACCAGTTGCGCCTAGAAATGAGGTGAGTGATGGGGAGCTCTCTATGTACGAGAAACATTAGAAAGATGCTATATATTTTTGGTGCCTCATGCTATCATCCTTGACCAATGAGATCTTGAAGCAACATGACGAAATGGATTCTTATAGTATTATGTCTCACCTTTGGGATCTCTATCAAGAGAAGGAGATACAAGTTAGGTATGAGATCTACACTGCTTTTTTCACCACCAAGGTTGGAGAGTCTGCACCAGTTGGGCCACATATAGTCAAGATTATTGGCTACATTGAGCATCTAGACATATTAGGGATTAAATTACCAGATGAGTTGTGTACATGTCTCATACTATCATCACTTCCCAAGTCCTCCTCTATTTTTATTATGAATTATAATATGACCAACAATGAGAAGAGTCTATCATAACTTCTTAATTTAATTCTCTAAGTGGATAAGAACATGGGGAATGAAAAAAATAGTCATTATGGTGAATAGGTTGAGGAAGGATAAGGAATAGAGGCCTAAGACTTATAAGCCATCTAAATCCCCCAATAATTGTCTGAACAAGAAGAAGAAGATCCAATGGCAGGGAAAGGAAATGGAGGCAGTATGCTTTTCATGTGGTAAGTCAGGACACTAGAAGAGGAATTGCACCCAAAGGCAAGGGGAAACCAAAGGTGAATTAATTATCAAGTGAAATATTTCAATCACTAAACATTAGGTATTAGATACATCATGTGGTGTCCACATCTGTATTCAAATGTAGGAACCATGTAGATTCCAGAAAATTTCTAGTGGAGAAGTGGATATGTGAGCTGCCAATGGTGTGAGGTTGGATACTCATTCCATTGGTGACTACCACCTAATATTACCAATAAGGATGATTTTTGTTTTACATGGTTGTTATTATGTACCTGTACTACCAAAAACACAATTTATGTATTAATTTTGGATACAGATGGGTTTATTTTCAAGTTAGGAAATAAAAGTTGATTATTTTATAAGGAGAACATATGTTATGGTATGGAGTATTTAAATAAAAATCTGAATGTGTTAAATTATGAAAACCAAGTGTTGTAAATTGATAAAAAATCAAGATCACATGACTCATATAACACCCAGTTGTGGAATCACCATCTCAGTCATGTAAGCGAGAAGCATTTGACAAAGCTTTATAAAAATTGTTATTTAGACTCTTCTAAGCTAAAACCACTTGATAGATGTCATGGTTTTTTACAAGGGAAAATGGTCAAACCTCCATTTAGTGGATAGGGTAAAAGGTCTATACATCTTATAGAATTTGTACACACTGATGTGTGTAAACCATTTCCAATAGAATCTAGAGATGGATATTCTTAATTCATAACTTTTACTAATGACTTGAGTGGATATAGATATATTTACTTGATGATGTATAAGTCCTAGTCCTTTAAGAAATTCAAGGAATTCAAGAATGAAGTAGAGAATCATCTTGGTAAGAAGATAAATAAGCTTTGATCGGATCAAGGTGGACAATATATTAAGCCAGAGTTCATCAAATTTATACAAGAATTTGGGATTTTATCTAAACTCACTTCACCTTATACACCATAGTGAAATGGTGTTAGTGATATGAGGAATTATACTTTATTGTACATGTTATGGTCATTGATGAGTCATGAAAATCTTCCATTATCCTTTGGGGGATATGAAATACTAAATACGACATACACATTAAATAGAGTACTAAATAAGGAGGAAAATGGAGTTCCCATCAAGTTATAGAGTGGAAGGAAACCTATTTTGTCACATACACATGTATGGGCATGCGGGGAGTTTGTTGAGGATTTCTCAGGAAACAAACTAGCACACCAGGGCACAAAGTGTATCTTTATAGGGTATCCCAAGGAAACAAAGGGATACTACCTATACTACCCCTCAGACAAGAAAGTGATTCTCGTAAGAAAATCTGTATTTCTTGAGATGGTGCACATTCTCAAAAATGTTAGTGGGGGTAAGATTGACTTTGATGAAGTTGATGCTCAAGATACAAAGAAGTTAGTACATGAAGAATTTCCATAGGTCCTTATGGAAGAAGTAGTTCCAGAAACAGAACTACTACATGGGAATATAATAAAGGTAAGGGAACCAAAGAGATATGGTTTTCTAGTAACTGAGTATGGTGACTCATTATTATTAGAAAATGATGAACCTCTCTCGTACAAGGAGGCAGTAGAGAGGTTGGAAGCTGCAAGATGGCTAGAATCTATGAATTTTGAGAAGGATTCCATATATCAGAACTAAGTTTGGGTTTTTTTCGATGCACCAATTTATGTAAAGCCTATTGGATGTAAATGGGTATTCAAGAATAAAATATAAATGGGAGGTAAAATTAGTACCTATAGAACATGTCAAGTGGCTAAAGATTTTAAATAGTCTCAAGGATTTGACAACGATGAAACCTTTTCTCTAGTTTCTTTGTTTAAATCCATCTGAATCATAATTTCCATAGTAACTTACCAGGAATATGAGATTTGGTATATGGATGTCAAAACTAAATTCCTTAATGGTAATCATTAAGGAGATGTCTATATGAAACATCCAAAATGTTTTGTGACAACAGGTGATTCCAAAAAGGGTTTGAAAATTTCAGAGATCCATTTATGGTTCGAAGGAAGCATACAAGTCATGGAACGTTTGATTCAATAAATACATAATAGAATTTGGTTTAATTAAGAATGAATGTGAGTTTTGTGTTTATAATAGTTTTAGTGGTAATGAATCCGTTATCCTAGTTAGTATATGTTGATGACAGATTACTTATTGAAAATGATATAGCAGTCTTACAATCTGTTAAGGACTCGTGGAACAAGTGCTTCTCTGTGAAGGACTTAGGCAAAGTAACCTAAATTCTAGGGATCAAGTTCATTCGTGATAGATCCAAGAGGATGTATGGACTAATCTAAAGTAAATATATTGACTAGATACTAAAGAGATTTACTATGGAACAATCCAATAGGAGATTGGTTCTAGTGTCACATGGTTTACATATTTCAAAGAAAATGTGTCCCCAGACACAATAGGAGAAAGATAGAATGAGTAAGATCTCATACGCTTCGATGATAGGATCAATCATGTATTCAAAGTAATGTAGTAGATTTGGTTTTGGATATGCATTGAGAAAGGTAGGTAGATATCAAGAAGATCTATGAGAACCACATTGGACTGTTGTTAAGACTATCCTTAAGTATCTAAGAAAAACTATAGACATGTTATTGGTGTGTGGAGGAGATGAGGAGCATGTCATCAGAGGGTATTCTGATGCTGGTTTTTAGATAAATCATAATGATCAAGAGTTGCAATCAAGATGTGTTTTCTATCTCAACATAGAAGCTATAAGCTGTAAGAGATCAAAGCATCCAGTTATAGCTGATTTGGTAGAAAAGTGGGAGTATATAGCATATTTTGATGCATCCAAGGAAGTCATCTAGATTCATAACATTTTCTAGGAGCATGATGTGGTGCCTTGTAGTAAGGACCCTATCACATTATATTGTGATAATACTACTGTGGTGGATCTTACAAAAGATTCAAGGTCACATCAATGGATAAAGCATATTCTCCAGAAGTATCACCTCTTGAGGGATTTTCATCGGAGGGGTGAAGTTGTAGTAAGCAGAGTATACATGGAGGAGAACATGGTAGACCCCTTGAATATAGGTCTATATTAAAAGAATCATGATTTTCATATTAGATCTAGTGGACTGAAGGTTGTTAGCAGTTGGCTCTAGTGAAAGTGGATGTCTATTGGAGTTGGTGCCCTAGAACCAACTTCTATGAACTTTATGATAAACATGTACTCATTTTATGGATATTAATAAAATCTTTATCACGTCATGATTGTTCTTATGTGTGACATTGTATGTGATATTGTCCTAACAGTAGTTGTTGCACTAAAAGGTCATAGTGGATCCCTACTATGATGAGAACTAGGAAGTGTCAGGACACTATTCTTGAATATATGTTTCATAGTGATCGTACCACAATTCACTATTTTATTCCACCCTTACACCGCTATTTTAAACTAGTTTTGTAATGAATATTCCAAATATAATAATAAATTTCACTTTATGTTTGAATCAATTAATTAATTTTAATCAATATTAGAATAGGAAATGTTACTTTTTTATTATTTCAATGTAGGTGGAGGTGATTTGGAGGGCCCTTGATGAAGTGGAAGAAAAATGGGCCAAAATTGCATGGATCCATGGACATTTGTCCACTGTTTTGCATAGTACTCGAAATCCGTGCATTCAAATGGGCTGAAAGTTTTTGGGCGTGTCCAAAATTTAATAGGATACATTTAATATTAAAGAACTCAATCCTGATTCGGCTTTTATGGGGACCATACAAACTAATATTTCCAAGCCACTGAATATGGTCCAAGTCAAATGAGGTGTTCTGTATTTTATTAATATATAGAGATTTAGTTGTCCAAATGGTGCCAAACTTTCAATGTAGACATCCAAGAGGTAGGGCTACAACTGTTCTATTTTCTCCAAAGTTAGATAAGGCTGTCTAAATGCCGAAACGCATGTTACAAGTGGATTGAAGAAATATGTGTTCCTAAAACAACCTTCCAATTTTCCTATAAAATGGCACCTTGGGATCCCCATTTGCAAGTTCGAACTAAAGGTGATGTTTTTCCATTTTGGAGTACCAAAGGAGTCCTCTCCTCATAAAAGAAGTTTTGGAGGCCCATATCCTCATAGGAGGATAAAGGATGAAGAAGGAGTTCCACTCGAGCTTCCTCCTCCTCCCAATGTCGAGCTAAGCGGCGGGTGATCCTTGCAAGGGATCTACACACATGAAGAGGGAGTTCCGGCAAATAATTCTCTACTGGTTTGGTGTATATTGTGGATTGGAATTGTTCTTTTATATGTACCTTAACTTATTTTTATGCATCTAATTGAAACACCTTTTATTTCATAATCGATCGGTGTGCAATTTTAGGTGTGTGTCTTGTGTTGTTCCGATTTGACAACATAAGAACCCTTTTCTTTCCCAAATATTTGATATTTCAATGTTCCTTTACAAACCATAAATCATGCTAAGGGGATGGAACTTGACTACATGATTTTTATGTCAAGTTTTAGTTCTAATCGCATCATTTTAAGAGGCTTGTGGGTACCCAAGATCTTGGTTAACCCTCAAGCAAAGGATTACACTAAAACATAATAATAAATTAAGAATGAGGATCTCTTCATGTGCTGTAGTAACTTAGCAATGATCACATACCTATCTTATATTTTACAAAATCCACTTGTTTTTAAACTCTTAAACTATTTAAATTAAGTCATTTTTTTAGAAATTGTTTTCAAAGCCACCCCCAATTTAAGTACTTTTATTAAAAACATACGCTCTAAACCTATCAACGCTCCTTGAGAGAAGACCTAGGGTCTACCCTAGACCATAAATCAACCTTAAAATCATAATCAATTTGACGTGTCATGACAACACGGTCACATAGCTGGATGATGTCATCTAAAGGGACACAAATCATATAGACTATTAGGGGTGGAGACTCATAAAACACTGAGTCACCTTCTCATGGTGTATTCCCTTGGTAATTTTCCAGAGGATATAATGAGAATGAGACTTTCCAGTAAGAAATCCACATTTAAAAGTATCATTGGATGTTCCTATCTATAGATGTGTGTATTGGTCCTTAGACTTTAATATTATTATTAATGGGTATTATGACTCACACACTTATATGTATTGGAAAAAATTGTGATAACATATGTTCGCGGTTAGGTAGGATATGTTGGGTGTGTCATGAGCAATACAGTATTAATGAATAATGAGAGAAAGGATTTGTCCCTTCTGTTCTATAACGGAATTTTATATCTCAGGACCTTTAATGGAAATTATATAGCCTAAATAAATCCATGTCTTTGGTGTTCTATAGGCAAGTTAAATTTCTAGGAAGTAAAAGAATGAGAAATTGAGAACATGGGTTGATAGCACCTTCATGAAACCCACTTGATTGGAGATATTGAGAGAATGGGATTATATTACATGGTAAGCATTGGAATGAGGTGAAATGTCATTGCATAATTAACTTCATTATTTATGGGTGCCTTGACGTGTTTCTAGATGCTAACCATGGACTTTAGGATGCTCTGCTTAATGCCACTACGAAATAGGTCTATATGGTCACACACAAAGTGTATCCAGTATCTCATTTAAATAATATATTATTTATTATTTAACAAGTTGAATAAATATTATTCATGGTTTTGGTTTAATAATTATTCATGGATGTCTGATTACATTTATTTCGACACTAGTTATTCAAGAGAATATATTGTGGGTGGAATAATCAATAAATATTTATTTTATATTTAGTGAATATAATATTTATATACTTATTGGATAATAATGAAGTGATGTTTATTTAATAAATAAACAGTAATTATTCATGGTTCAATAAATATGGTGGAGGGTTGGTGGACCGAGTCAATGGTCCAGTGAGAAATGATAATATTGAATATTATTTGATTAAATAATATTTTATTATAACTCACAAGTTAAGTTCTTGTCAATAAATAATAATGTTTCTATTATTATTTGATAAGGGGGTTTCGCTGGGATTAATAAAATAATTAAGGAACTTGAGAAAAATATTTATTATTACTCTAGTTAATTAAATAACAGGTTATATTATTCTCTTATTACCTAAGATCTAACAAAGCGATGCTAATTGGGTTGTTTCTAACATTTGGAGAAAACCTCTCAAGCTTATAGAGTTCTTCCCTCTCCAAGAATGCTCACAAGAATGAGAGAGATCCTCCTCCACTAGATCAAGGAGAATTATTTGTAAGAGGTTGTCAAGGTGATTGAAGGAGGAAATCTCAAGCACAAGGATCTTTCATGATATCACTAGATACTCCTTAGACTACATTCAGATATATGTGGAACATGTGTGGATCACTGATAAAGGATATATACCCTTGATCTCTATAACACAATAATGGTACACCTGCATATCTTTGTCTGAACACATCAATGAATAAACAATCACCTTTGAGGTAATTATTATTTAATTAAATTAATTATAAACAAAATATGTTGATCCTCTCTATTGGTTCTAGGTTTTTATTCCTTTTTCCTATTTCATTGATTCAATTATGTGGATCACAATGTTCATCATTGCATAGATCCCTGGTTTTTCATTGAATATGGAAAAAATTTAAGTTGGGAATCAACCCTCCCATTCTTCAACTGCACCTGAAACCTATATTCTGAGGGTGAGTGGGAGAGCGGGGGAGAAAATATGTGAGGGAGGATGAAAACTAAGAGAATATTATTTCCCCGAGGGAAGATCTCTATGGGTATATCTCATATAAATCCATTGTTTCTATATAAAAATGGAAATTTATTAACCTATATCCACAAACTCATTAAACTGTGGCTATAGATCCATGGTTATACGTCATTTTTCTAGTAGTGTATGGTTTTCAAGAACCTGAAGTATAATCATCTCAAAGAGTCAAAGATGAAATACCCACTGTAAAATTTGTGTCAACATTTAATATATTGAATGGAGTGGTAAAGTTGTATAAAAATATTCAAAGGTCTAGAAAATAATATGAATAACTGGAAATATCATCTATTACAAGAACATTTTTTATACACTTCACAGGAAGTCTCATAGCTTACAAGAAAACAATAATTTCTAAAAATGGATTTGATGTATTTAAAGTTGACATGATAACTCAAATAAAGACACTCAGATAAGAAGATGTTACTAAGAAAGATCGTGATGAGCTAAAAGAGTTTTTAGTTAAAGAGTTCTCATCATCTTCGGTGAAACAAAATTTTGTGGATGTTCAAAGCAGAATAGAGCAGCTATCAAAAGTTCTAGATTCTATAAGCAAAAGAGTCAAAATAAGTAAAGTGCAGAAAAATATTTGAAGCCTGATTCTTCTTCATCTCCATAGTCTATTTTGTCTCAACACTAAAATGATTTTGTAAAATCTAAATGTTTTAAAATACTATTTTATTCTCTTTATTCTCCCAGTTTATGTGTTGATTTTATGAAAAATGTATATTAATCTGTTTCCTTATTTAATTTTGATGTCTCAAAAAGGTGGGAAATATTAGGAGAGAAATATTAAGGAAATATAATGAAATAAATAAAAGAATAAGTTATAAATTTTATTTAATATATTTTTTTGAAATATTGGGGGAGAAATATTTTATGCGATGTGTATGATAAATAATTGTAAAAATTGTATATGAATTTTACATCCTTATTAAATTACAAATATCATTTATTTTATTTTAATATTTATTTTATGGGTTTTATGGTCATCAAAGAGGGGGATATTGGTGAGTACGTGTTGATGTGATAATTTCTTTAATTTATTTTTTATTTTGATGCTCACAAACACCCACATTTATATCACTAATAAAGTTTATTTTAATTGAATTTCAAGTTAATAATTTCTAAAATAATTATTTATATACTGGAAGAATATTCATTCATTAATTTGTGAGAAGATATGTGACTTATTAATAGAATAAGTAATCTGGACATGTTTTAAAATTATCTAGAAACACTATTCTTACCCTAAATTTGTAAGTGGAATGTATGGTTTGGGAACCTTATGTTTGGAATAAACATATGAATCGTGAACCTCACACAGTTGTAAAAGTATGGACCACAAACTCTACTTTGAGAAGCAACCCTTATTTTGAAGCATAAATGTATGGTTCATTAACCTTGATTTTGTAATCAACTGTGCATTTTCAACTGTACTTTTGGAGTTTTTTCTATGTAGAGAAACGTAACATTTGACGTGGTAAATGAAAAAGTTTTAAATTCAAGATATTATATATGTTTTTTTCAATGGTTTAGTCAAACATGAATATATTTTTAAATTTATTTAGAGACTGTTTCAAAGGCTCATTTTCATTGGATTAAATCATTCTTATTTCAATGGGAAGTTATTACTATCTTTGAACAATTTGAATTAAAATATTCATCATTTTTATGCGGTTTTTCTAGAGTTGTTTGACCTAAATCTATTCGACCATCACGATAAATACTAAGATATTCCTATTCTAAAAAAATAGATATTTTTCTCAAAGAAAGAGTCATGAACTTATATATAATAATGTGTAGTTTCATTCAGAGATACACTTTGAAGAAATATATGTTTTTAACATTTAGATCAAATCACTTTTTTTATTTATTTTTTTGTTAAACCCTCTATTACAGTTTGACAAAGCATTTTTTAGAGTTACACTTTAGTGATATACATGTTTAATCATTTACCTAGTGTTTTATTCACCATTGGTTAGAATAATCCTATGTTAAATTGAATATTATATTGTCATTTTTTCACAATTTTGAAGATCAAATAATTCTATTAGTTTCTAATTTGAATGTAAGATGGACAAGTATTAAAAAAATCATCACATTTATTTTCTATTGGAGTATCGACAACTCGTACTTAGTATGGAGGAGTGTTAGCTTCTCGGACTAAGCTGTGGATTTTCAGTTCTCTGTAAAAGAATAATAATTCCTCATAAATCATTATTATAAAGGTGAAAACTACTTGTACTCAGTTATAGAGATTCCTGAAAAAAGGATCTTCTAGGGAAAATCACCAACCTTGTAGTGAGAGCGTTGGTGGAGTGGACTAAGGGATTTATGTGCCTTGAACCACTATACATCGTTGTGTGTTATTATTATCCTTATTTATATTTTTTTCCATACACTTATTCAAATAGAAAATAAAATAATTGATCTAAATCAATAGGTACCTAATCAAATTGTTCAAGTTGTTTTTAAAGAAAAAAATTCACCACGCCCCCCATGTCTTCATATTCTTCGATCTGACCCAATAATGGGGTGCATTATTCAAAAACTGATAACATGATTGATATCTTTTAAGAGGGGGTTGGGGGAAAAAGATAATGCAACATTAATGTTTTTAAATGTTTGTGATAAATTGTACATACTAATATAATTAGACAAACTAGTGGTTGAAATGTCTATAATACAATGTTTTTGTTGTATTTGTTATGTAAATTTAATTTGAATTAAAATATGTATTTTTTGTCGAAGTTTGTTTCAATTTTAGCATCACACTATAGTAGTATGAGTTTTATCAGTGATAAACTAGTTCCAATAAAGGACCTCCTTTATTAGAGTTATTTTTAGAGGGTCCCCCTTTTATCAGTGCTTTTTAAACAATGATAAAGGGGTTTTCTAGTGCTGATAAAAGGGGGGTCTTTAGTAGTATTACATGGAACTGTAGAAAATCACTCACAAATAGAAACACACATATATATTATTTATATTAATTTTTTTGTATATTTGGCAACATCAATAAATACTATTGATAGTGCTTTTAAAATTTCTAGAAAACACTTCTAACAGTGCTAAAAAAACGCAGTTAATCGCAGTGAAGATAAAGGGTTCCCATTTAATAGCCCTAAAAAATGGTTAATAAAGGGTCTCTTTTATCCATGCTAAAAAAAGCACTGATAAAGACCCCCCCCCCCCCCGTATCAGCATTATTTTATCATTGATAAAGTAAACCCTTTATCAGTGTTATTTTTAGCACTGATAAAGTGGGCCATTATTAGTGCTCTAAATAACATTGATAGAGGCCTAGTTACCTGTGATGTGATATTTATATAATAGCACACCCACCAGCACCTACAAAATAACACACACACCATCTACATAGTGCACACAAGAACAAAGTAGTGCACTCTAGAACAAAGTAGTGCACACATGAACAAAGCAGTGCACACATGGGTTTGGAAAACAATGTTATATACATTTCAAACAATGTTTTATATAATTTCATTTACAATTATCCATCGAATAGTTAAAAACATTAATGTTTCATCCTTTTAAATGCACAATATCCTCTCAAAAATGTACACCCATGGTATTAGTTGCCGAACAAATAATCCCAACTCAAGAAAAATGTTCCACGTATATAAAAAAATAAATATTATGTAATTAATACTGTAAAGAAATAAATTAAACATTAATATGAAAGAATACATTAATAAAATGTAATTTTTTAATAAAAAAAAGACACATTTGGAGTTATAAAGGACACAATTTGTGTCATATTGAGGTGGGGTTGATTCCTACATGTCACAAATGAGTTATGGATCATTTTCCTAAAATTTAAAAAACAATCTGAATGGGTTATCTTGGTTTTGAGTATGTCACTTGTTTTTTTACTAAAATTAATATCAAATTTAAATGACATATTTGGATTTATACCAGTCACATAATTCATTGGACTGAGGTATGGTTTATTCCTACATGTCACAAATGACTCATGGATTGTTGTTCTAAAATATCAAAAAAATCTGAATGGGTTTTCTCGGCTTTCAGTATAGTAGTTGTGATTTTTTACTAAAATATCATTTCAAAATAGAAACACCCATTTTAAGACATATCTATCACATCATGCATAGATTTGAGGTGAGATTGCTTTTTACACATCACAAAGGACATACAAATTTCTCTCCTAAATTATGAAGACAATCATAGGGTTTTTTCATGGTTTTCAGTGAGTGAAACGTTTTGAGATAAATTGTCAATTTTAAACTGATAATGGACACTTTTAGTCATACTGGTCATACCATGAATCTGATTGAGGTTGGGTAGATTCCTACACATCTAAATTTACTCATGGATCATTTTATTAAATTATCAAAACAATATGAATGTGTTTTCTAAATATTCAGTATGTCACTTGTTCTTTTTACTTAAATTAATGTAAATTTTAAATAAAAACACATTTGGATTTATACCGGTCATATAATTTATTTATTGAGGTTTGGTTGATTACTACACATCACAAATGACTCATGGATAATTTTTATAAGGTATAAAAACAATACAAATGTGTTTTCTCAGTTTTAAGTATGTGAGTTGTGTTTTTTTACTAAAATATCATTTCAAACTAGAAACATGATTTTTTAGTCATACTAGTCACATTGTGTGTTGATTTGATGTGAAACTACTTCATACATGTCATAAAATCCTTAATAATCATTTTATAAAATTATGAAGACAATTGGAAAGCATTTTCTTGGTTTTTAGTGAGTGACACATTTTGAGCTAAAATGTGAATTGTAAACTGATAATAGAAACTTTTAGTCATAACGGTCACACCATGTGTCAAATTGAGGTGATGTTGATTCTTACATGTCAAAAATTACTCATGGATCATTTTTCTAAAGTATCAAAATAATATGAATGTGTTTTATTTGTTTTCAGTATATCAGTTGTTCTTTTTACTTAAATTAATGTCAATTTTAAATAAAAGGACACATTTGGATTTTTATCGGACACATCATGCATTATATTGAGGTGGGGATGATTTATACACATTGAAAATGACTCATAAATCATTTTACTAAATTATCAAAACAATATTAATGTGTTTTCTTGGTTTCTAGTATGCTAGTTGTGTTATTTACTAAAATTAATGTCAGTTTTCAATAAAAAGAGACACTTTGAGTCATACCGGTCACACCATGCATCTGATTGAGGATAAGTTGATTCCTATACGTCAAAAATGATTTATATATCATTTAATTAAAGTATCAAAACAATACAAATGTTTTTTCTTAGTTTTTATTTTGTCAGTTCTGTTTTTTAACTAAAATATCATTTCAAACTGTAAATATGAATTTTGAGTAATATCAGTCATACCGTACATCAGTTTGACTTGATATTTCTTCATACATGTCACAAAAAACATATGAATTGTTTTCCTACATTATGAAGACAATCAGTGTGAGTTTTCCTAGTTTTCAGTGAGTGACACATTTTGAGCTAAAATGTCAATTTTAAAGTGATAATGAACACTTTTAGTCATATCGATCACACCATTCATTAGATTGATGTGTGGTTGATTCCTAACCATAAGAAATGATTGATGTATCATTTTACTAAAGTATAAAAACAATTCAAATTCATTTTACTGGTTTTCAGTTTGTCACTTGTTCTTTTTTCTAAAGTTATTGTTAATTTAATATAAAAATACACACATAAAGTCATAACAGTCACACTATACATTAGATTTATGTTTGGTTGATTCCTACATTTCACAAATGACTTATGTATCATTTCTCTAAAGTGTCAAAACAATCCAAATGTGTTTTATTACTTTTCAAAATGGCACTTTTTATTTTTAATAATAATACTGACAATTTTAAATAAAAATAGACACTTTGTGGCATACCGGTAACATATTCATGCTATTCCTGTACAATCTTCCATCGGGTATGATGCCTATTTTTTCTAATAAAATTAATATCATATTCTGAATAATATTCTTTCAAAAATCATTTCAGTACAAAAAAATATAAATACACAAAGGATTAATAAATATTTTAAATGAAATAGTAATTATATTTAAAAATACCTCTTTAGGGATGTGGGATTGATTATGGAATACGATCTCTTTCATGAATTTACAAACATAATAACCACAAATATTTTCCATTTTTTTGTTTTGGACACTACATAAACATTAAAAAAAGGTAAATTTTTATATGTGTTTGGATATTGAAATATTATTATATATACCCTGATATATATCCAGTTGTATTACTTGGGATGTTTCTTATCCTTTTCCCCTAGCCTCATTCCATGATATAGATAATTTTCATGAACCACCCTATCATAACAGAATCTTCATTAAAAGATAATATAAATTATATAAATGGATGTTATGTTCTAAAAGGTTGAATGTAGTGTATTAAAAATTAAAAAATTCCATCATGCATGGTTTTTTTGTTAGATTTACATACATTGAATCCATGAAATAAATCTTGGGATTATACAAAATTAACTTTAATGAGAATCCAATGCTAACTAAAAACACAAAAATGAATAAGTAATGAAATAAATTAAAATATATTTGATATGATTAAATTTTAGAGTTTTACCCCTTCATCGTTGGTATTAAGAATAATCTGTCATCCGTAATTTTTTTGTTAAACTATTTGATTAGGCATTCCACTATTTAACCCACTTTCTCATATTCTATTTTGGTTTGTTCTATAGAGGTTATGTGAGGACTAATGTTTCCAAAAAATCATGGGGAAGTCCATTCAATTGTTTTTCATATATATGCCTGCAAAAAAAATATGACATGTATTTAGTCATAATTATCATAGTATATTAGCTTTTGGAAAATCAAATCAGGAAAACATAACTCATATATACATTTACAATTGAGCTTCCTAGCCCATCATATGTTAGGATTTCACATACATCTTCAACACTAATGAAATCTGGATCTTCCCCTCCACACATATTTTCATAAAAAACAATTGTGTGAGTACCACCATCTTTCAACTTTCTATCCACACGAAACTGCAATGATAATAAATGTGGATATAGAATAGGATTGTTTAAGGTGATTTCGGTAGATCTTTTCGATCGGTTGGTTGATCCTTGAGATAATTTGGAGTCGTTATATCTTTTCACCCCCTTTTCTATGTCCTTATATAATTAAATTCATCGTTTCATACCTCTTTTCATCAAATTTTAAAGGTTTATCTTGAAAAATATATATGAAATGAATACCTCATTGTCTACATGTTTTTTTACAATCTATGACATCTATGTGATGAATGTTCCATGATCTTGTTTGACCTTATGAATATCTTCATCATCAATTAGAATAGTTATATATGTGCTCGACTCATGGGATATGTTAATAAAAACTTTAACATGACATGTTGTAAGTGGTATGTTGTGTATCATGGCGTTTCAGATATTGAACATTGTATCCCTCCCTACAAGGTGATGGGTGGGTGTTGATAGATATAAATCATAGTCTTTTTCACGATTTACAATATCAGAATAGGAAAGGTATCAGTGTCTATTTGATTCAAAATTCATAGAAACAATTATTATAACATTGATTACCAAAGCTAATATAGGTTTTGAGGTGAATGGCTCACCTCAAAGCTAGTGGGGTGTGGGGAAGGATCTTCACGTGCTGGTTGTTCTTGATTTTCTTCTTCTCTTTTATCCTCACCATAAAATTCTTCATGAACTCTATCTATAATTTTATATGTTATTCGAGGATATATATTCTTTATCTCATCATTGTGATTTCTTCACTTTGATCCCCCTCTTATTTTTTTCAAAAAAAAATTTATGGGTGTCACCCCAAAACCTGCACCTCTAATGTGGCCATACTTTTCTAGCTTCTTCAAGGCCACTGAAAGTATGTCTACATCCAGTTTTGAAGTTGTTTATTCATGTGACTATGTAAAATATAAAATATATGAAAATAAGTCATAATTGTTATGTAATATTTATTTAAATAAAAACAAATATTTATTATGTTATACTTACACATGATTCCCATAATTTTTGTGTGCTTTCACCTATTAGTATCCAATCTTAATTTACACACACCTCCTTCCATAGCAGATGGCATAGGATGGAAGTGACTTAGGATTTTGATTCATAAATATTCATATAAATATAGGAACATAGTTATGGTGTTGTTTTATGTCACATAAAAGTATTATGGTAGATTTAAAATATTTTCCAACATTTTTCCAAGTGGAGTGTACCCCATTTTTATATTACAGTAGGGGAATTCTGGTTTTGTTGCTCATACCTTATTTTCATCACTTAGTTGTTGTTTTAATAAAAAAAATCAATTAAAGTGATGAATACATGTATCGTCAAACAACATATTACCAAACACAATATACCTGAAAAGACTGATCTACATGACAGCTAGTAAACACATCCCACACTCCTTAGGTTATCAGGTGTGTATAAAGAGGAGTTGAGTGTGGGTTCATTTTCCCTTCAGTGTCTTTAAGATTACATCTTGTTAAAATTGTACAAAATCCTTTATGAATCCTTCCAGAAATCTTTAATACGTAGTCCTTGTGTGATTCATCCACTATAAATTCACTCTACAAAGTATGATGAAGAGTAATTCAATGTTTCATTGTTTTATGTTTTAGTAAATTAAAGAATTGATATCATAAGTTTACCGTAATATCTCCCCACATCAGTGTCTTAAGCCCGATGACAACATGATGTCACAGAATTACATTAATCAGCATGGGTTATCGAGTGAAGATTCCAATGTAACTACTAAACATGGCCTTATTGGGGTTAACATTCTGGCTCTGCTTATTCTATCTGACCTCATATTTCATGCCTTTCAAATTTTTCTTAAAGATTTTTGCTAACAGCATCAAACTACGGTGCTCCTATTTTTTTTTTGCACTGCTAGTGTTTCATTTACTACCATTTCCTCAGTTTCAACATCATCAATATGTTCCTCCAGAGCACTAGCATCGGCATGTGTAGATGGTGGTTGTTCCTCTACACTGGGAGTAATATCATCAACAGGTTGAGAAACCTGTTGGCCCTCTGCACTATGAGCATCATCAAGTTGAGAGACTTGTTGTTCCTCTACAATGCGAGCAGTAACAGGTTGAGAGACCTATTATGCATCAAGATTGGGAGCATCATCACATGAAGAATTCATTATCTATATGTTTGTTTTAACCTTTAATTTAGATTACACAAAAGTAACAATGAATGGATTATAACATATAGTAGCATGATATATATTATAAAAAATATATAACCTAATTATTGAACTCTTCATTTTTAAAGTATGAATGGATTTGACCCCTCTATCGACTATCCAAATCCATTCATTTTGGTCTCCTCTAACATAAAAAATGTTGTCTACATTGGGACTACTGCAAAATTATTTTGAAATCCTAATGAAAGGGTCATCATTTATTGAATTTTCATCTAACCCTTCAGTGTGTTTGGTCGTTAAGAGAACAATTGACCACATTTGGTTTGTCGGATTTGTAACATAAAATATTTGTACTGCCTGTGATGTCATTATAAATGGTTCGTCTTTGTACCCTTCCTTACTGAAATCAAATTTCATGAAACCCAATTCATCTATTTTAATAAAACTCCCATTATCAACCCACTTGCATTGAAAATAATCACTTGGAAGTTGGTATAATCCAACTTCTGTATTTGTTTGATGGTGCCAAAGTATGACATATTCACATAAATTGAATTTCTATCCAGAGCATTGGTAACATGCGTTGCTTTTTCCAAAAGTGTAACTCCACTATTATTCATGGTACTGTCTTCATCATTTTCATTAGTATATAATTTATAACCATTAATTGGATAAGCAGTATATGATAATAAATACACACTTTGTCATCCAGCTAGCAATCAAATTTGTTCTGAAATTGAGTACAAATGTTCATTTGACTCCTTAAATATATGGTCTTGAAACCGTCCTATAAATTTTCTATTATGTGTATTTGATATCCATTTTTCATCCCTTGATGGATTCAAATGCCTAAGAATTTCTTTGTGGGTTTCGACATATGGGTCAACCTCCAAACTGTTATGAAAAACATAAAGGTGGTCCCACTCCTGATCTATAATATTGATTGTGAAAACCTTCTTTCCAAAAATTTCTTCACCCATAACCCATTCAGTGTGATGAGATTTTGGTAGACCAATTCTTTTCACACCTAAAAGGTATTCGGTACAGAATTCAATAACTTCCTCAACAATATATAACTCTACAATATAGACCTCTGGACGACTTTGATTTTTGACATACCCTTTCAAAATCTTCATATACCATTCAATGGGGTACATCCATCTATAGTGTATAGGACCACATAGTCTAATCTCTCTCACCAAGTGAACCATCATATCAAATAATGTCAGTGGGAAGAATATTTCTAATTCACGTAATATGACGACAATTTCTTTTTCCGTACTCAGCAATTTCACTGGGTCTATAACTTTGTTTTATATATATTTTGAAAATAAACATAGCTTCGTTAATTTAAAATGGATATTCTTGGGGAAAATGCAATTTGAAGATATAGGAATTAGATCCTTCATCAAAACGTGGCAGTCGTGTGATTTCAGACCCTTTAATTTTAAGTCGGCTATTGACATGATTTTCTTGATATTCGATGAATACCCCTCTAGAAGAATTACATCATTCAAAAATTTGAAAAATGATATCCCTCCTATCGAGAAAGAGTGCGCTCAACTAGAGGAAGAAAACTTTGTTTTTCACCCTTCATTAGTGTCAACTCTTCTCGTATTCTCATGTCAAACATGTCCAACCTAGCCTTAATTCCAAACATTTTTTTGCTGGGATCATTTAGCAATGTGTCGATGACACTATCACCTAAATTTTTTTCATTATGCATTACATCATGAAATTTTATGACGTATAGAAAATTCAAGTATCGTAATTAAAAAAACTGATCTCTTCTTCCAAATGGTTTTTTGTAAGGTTTTTTTAAAATATTTTACCAAAATCAGTGTTCGTGTCTTTTACTTTCTCAAACAGTTGATCACCTGTTAGTGGAGATAGTGATGTACGTTCTTCTGAAATTCCATCGAATGATGTCTTACAAGATCAGTATTTATGGCATTGGGATAGAAATATACAATTTCCTAGAAACACAGTTTTCGATGAATGTTTCAATCTTATTGACTATATACCTTGTTCACAGACAGGACACCCATGACTTCTTTTAATGCTATATCCTGAAAAATTTCCATAAGCAGTAAAGTCATTTATCATCCTATAAAACATGGCTCTCAACATGAAATATTAATTTCTATAAGCATCACACAACGTAACACATGAATCCCACAATAATTTCAAATCCTCGATCAAGAGAGACAAATGAACATCAATATCATTACCCGATTGTTTCGGTCCTGATATAAGCATATATTACATGATGTGTTTTCATTTCATGAAAAACCATGGTAGAAAGTTATAGCTTAAAAACATAACCAGAAATGTATTGTGAGTGATTCATTTAAAACCAAAAGGATTCACTCCATCTGTAGATAACGCAAGATGAAGGTTTCTTAGCTTGTTTCCAAAATCAGGATATTCATGATCGATTATCTTCCACTAAGGAGAGTTTATCGGGTGATGTAGTTTCCCATCTTTATTTATTCTATCAGCATGCCACGTCAATTTCCCTATGGTCTCCTCACTTCCATATAGGTGCCCAAACCATGGAATTATTCGAAAGTACCATTCAACTTTCGTAGGACCATATTCATTTTTATTGTATCGAGAAGCACCACACTTTGGGAATTATCTTAGTGATTTTTGTTCTTGAAAAATAGTATACAGTCATTTGGGTAGGTTTGTATTCATTCATAGATCATACCCATTGAATGTAGCATTTTTTTGGCATCGTATGTTCGGATAGGGAGCTCATTATCTTCTGGGAGCATGTCATTCAAGAGATCATGTAATTCTGTAAAAATGGTGTCACTCCATCCATTGCCTGCTTTCAAATTATACAGCTTCATTATGGCTGAAAAAGTTGTATATTTAGTGAAACCACCATACAAAGGCATCTTTTCACAACTCTTTAAATGCTCAAATAATTTTGTGAAATCACGAATTTCATCATCAATTGTCATTTTCATTTCCTCAATATGATCTCCATCATCATTCACATCTATAATACCATCCTTGATACATTCTTCTTCATTTTCCACACATGTAATCATATCAGATGATCTGTAAAATTCACTATTATCCTAGCCACTCACTACATTTGTTTTTTCCCATGTTTATTCCAACATTTATAACATCGATCTATTTTGTGACAGATCAAGTGTTCTTCCAACTCCTCTTGACTAACTTGTATTGAATAACAATAGTGTAAACACATACAAAAGATTTGAGATGGATAATATTAATGATCATTTGCAAACATGATAAACTCTTTCACTCTATCTTCATACTCTCTTGTCAAACGATTGGCATCCATCCTATTCGATTTAGTGATATTAGTATTTAACAAAATAAATAAAAAAAATATTGATATAATGTAATAGTTTTCCTAATTCGATAAAATCTAACCATAAAATATTATGAAACAACTATAGTTCAAATATCCTTTGAAAACTATTTAAAAATTACACTTAAAATCCCATTAAAAAAACCAACCTTTTGCACAAATTACTCTTTAAAATAACATTCCCTTTTAAAAACAAAACAATTAGTTCCAAATACTCTTTCACAAAACCACAATTCTGTTTTCTTTAAATCATTCAATACAATTTCATGAACCAACAATCTTAATCATCTAAAATGGGCGGTATCCCTTTAAGAAATATTTCAAAATACTTGAATCATTTTAAAATATCCACATATGCATTTTTAAAAAGACATAGATCCCAATAGAGAAACTTTATAAAATATACATATAAAACACCTCTATTCATCCCAAATCAATCAGTGTTGTATGATTCCATCACATTATTCCAAAGGTAGGTGTAATAATAATAATTTATATAAGAATTTGATATTATTCTCCCCACCATTGGATATACCTTATCAGTGCTTCAATTGTATATTTATATCAATTATCCTTCACTATAACACCAGAGTCACAATAGATATGTTTCATAGTCAATGACCACACTCACAATAATGAAACACTCATGTTCCCATTTACTACAAACACCGCATTATCCCAATGATCCTTGGATCACACCAAATAAATTTGTCGTACACCCCATGAATAATGTATATGTCTCTCACATGAAGTACCATGGGTTCCTTTATAAATACACCTAATAAAATCTATAAGCATGAAACCATTACATAATCAAAAAATTATCAAGTGTCATTCCTTTCACACAAAGAATATCCTTATGCCACTCATCACTAGAAGAAACTATGTTGCTTTCCCGATACTTTTAAGTACATCATGTCTCAAGTCCAAATAGGAAAATAACTATGGTACTAAACTAATAGATGGTATGATTTTCCATAGTCTATTTTCTAAAATCTCCAAAAAGACTTCATAAATGATATTATAAAGACTAGTCATTCTAAAATTCTTAACTGAACTCATATCTGTAACCTCTAGAATCCAAGTGATTATAGTATCATTATAAGTCTCAAGAGAATTCTTACATCTCCAAAACTATTCATGAGGTTAACAAAATCATGTCCCAAAATAGTCTATAACCCTTTAAAGAAAATTTCATAAATAAAATATTGGTTTGGTACCTTTGATGGATACATCAACCTAAATTCCATGACCACTTCAAAACATTTAATATCAATAATTAATAATTAATTAATATAATTTTTTAATGTTGTAATAAAATAATACTTTATATATTTAGATATAAAATTATTTTAAGAATAAAATATGATTTTATAATCACTTTAATTAAATCATTTTTTTCCTTCGAGGGGATTCACCATAAAGTGCTTGCGGTTGGAAGGATTCATTACATGTGTTGGGGTGTCCAAAAAGTGTCTCATGTAGATTTGGATAGGTAGGGAAAACAAAATATATGTTTCCATTATAACTTAATTTATCCCTTAATAAAAATGTCAACGTATTCCCCTATGAAGTAGGATTTTCATCCAAACAACATAAATTTCATGTGGAGTGCTAATTCCATTTATGTCATGTGTTTATACTTTATTGCTTATTTTCCTCTAGGGGAAGTATTTGAAAAACCATGAGGTTACCGAAACTAGAAGGTAGAGATCTGATGTAGTGACTTAGATATAGCTTTACTTCTATGTTTTGGTATATCAGGTCTGAGGATTTGTTTCAATTCAGGTATGTTTTGGAATTTCTTCTGCTGTCTGCAAGTTTCGGGGGAATATTTAATGTTTTGGGGGTTTAACATTAGGATTGTTGATTTGTACCAAATCGAACTAGTGGTATCTTTTTCCTATTCTACAATATGTTACCAAAAATTAGTATTAAATCTTGGTTACATAACATATAGTGATTATTTTATCAAGACTCGATAGAAAGTCTTGGTCTCAAGATTACTAGGTTTCCTATAGTGATGTTGTTTTCTAGGATTTAGTGGAGTTACACTAGTAAAAATGTGGTGGTTCCATTGAAATGGGTAAGGTTTGGATTGATATTCAATGGTGTAGGATTCATACTTTGGGGAAAATAGCCTTCCTACTCTTGTAGAGTTAAAAAGTTGCCTTGATTTTGAATTAGTCAGAAGCGATGTGTTTAGTTGAATGGGAAACCATGAGATGAAAGCATTATAAATTTTTTTAAAAGGTGCGTCCAAGAGAATATGGATCCAAGAGGGAAGAAGGACATATCTCAATGATGTTGAGCATTAATGGTGGATGTGTAGGGGAGGGAGGGATCAAGGAGTATGATTGGTCGAGATTTTGATGCAATAGTTGTTCTCAGTGAGAATGTATTAATGCCTAGAAAGTGAAGTGTTTGGATCCATATCTAGGGAGAGCATATTGATTCCCAGTAAGTGTGGGGATGTAATCCCATACTAAGGAGAGTGGATCAATGTCTAACAAGTACATTTCCTAGGGTCCAAATAAGTAACTAGGGTTCTCATGATAAATGAAATGGAGGAAATCAAAGTCAATCATGAAGTCAATCACAATTTTAAATAAAAATAGACACTTCATGGCATACTGGTAACATATTCATGCTATTCTTGTACAATCTTCCATCAGGTATGATGCCTATTTGTTTCTAATAAAATTAATATCATATTCGGAATAATATTATTTCAAAAATCATTTCAGTACAAAAAAATATAAATACACAAAGGATTAATAAATATTTTAAATGAAATAGTAATTATATTTAAAAATACCTCTTTAGGGATGTGGGATTGCTTATGGAATACGATCTCTTTCATGAATTTACAAACATAATAACCACAGTATTTTCCATTTTTTTGTTTTTGACACTATAGAAACATTAAAAAAAGGTAACTTTTTATATGTGTTTGGATATTGAAATATTATTATATATACCCTGATATATATCCAGTTGTAGTACTTGGGATGTTTCTTATCCTTTTCCCCTAGCCTCATTCCATGATATAGATGATATTCATGCACCACCCTATCATAACAGAATCTTCATTAAAAGATAATATAAATTATATAACTGGATGTTATGTTCTAAAAGGTTGAATGTAGTGTATTAGAAATTAAAAAATTCCCTCATGTATGGTTGTTTTGTTAGATTTACATGCATTGAATCCACGAAATAAATCTTAGGAGTATACAAAATTAACTTTAATGAGCATCCAATGCTAACTAAAAACACAAAAATGAATAAGTAATGAAATAAATTAAAATATATTTGATATGATTAAATTTTAGAGTTTTACCCCTGCATCGTTGGTATTAAGAATAATCTGCCATCCGTAATTTTTTTGTTAAACTATTTGATTAGGCATGCCACTATTTCACCCACTTTCTCAGATTCTATTTTTGTTTGTTCTGTAGAGGTGATGTGAGGACTAATGTGTCCAAAAAAATCATGGGGAAGTCCATTCAATTATTTTTCATATATACTCCTGCAAAAAAAAATATGACATGTATTTAGTCATAATTATCATAGTATATCATCTTTTGGAAAATCAAATCAGGAAAACATAACTCATATATACATTTACAATTGAGCTTCCTAGCCCATCAAATGTTAGGATTTCACATACATCTTCAACACTAATGAAATATGGATCTTCCCCTCCATACATATTTTCATAAAAAACAATTGTGTGAGTACCACCATCTTTCAACTTTCTATCCACACGAACCTGCAATGATAATAAATGTGGATATAGAATAGGATGGTTTAAGGTGATTTCGGTAGATCTTTTCGATCGGTTGGTTGATCCTTGAGATAATTTTGAGTCGTTCTATCTTTTCACCCCGTTTTCTGTGTCCTTATATAATTACATTCATCATTTCATACCTCTTTTCATTAAATTTTAAAGGTTTATCTTAAAAAATATACATGAAATGAATACCTCATTGTCTACATGTTTTTTTACAAGCTATGACATCTATGTGATGAATGTTCCATGATCTTGTTCGACCTTATAAATATCTTCATAATCAATTAGAATAGGTATATATGTGCTCGACTCATGGGATATGTTAATAAAAACTTTAACATGACATGTTGTAAGTGGTATGTTGTGTAGCATGGCGTTTCAGATATTGAACATTGTAGCCCTCGCTACAAGGTGATGGGTGGGTGTTGATAGATATAAATCGTAGTCCTTTTCACCATTTAAAATATCAGAACAGGAAAGGTATCAGTGTCTATTTGATTCAAAATTAATAGAAACAATTATTATAAAATTGATTACCAAAGCTAATATAGGTTTTGAGGTGAATGGCTCACCTCAAAGCTAGTGGAGTGTGGGGAAGGATCTTCACACGCTGGTTGTTCTTGAGTTGCTTCTTCTCTTTTCTCATCGCCATAAAATTCTTCATGAACTCTATCTACAATTTTATATGTTATTCAAGGATATATATTCTTTATCTCATCATTTTGATTTCTTCACTTTGATCCCCATCTTATTTTTTTCTAAAAAAATGTTCTGGGTGTCACCCCAAAACTTGCACCTCTAATGTGGCCATACTTTTCTACCTTCTTCAAGGCCACTGAAAGTATGTCTACATCCTGTTTTGAAGTTGTTGATTCCTGTGACTATGTAAAATATAAAATATATGAAAATAGGTAATAATTGTTATGTAATATTTATTTAAATAAAAACAAATATTTATTATGTTATACTTAGACATGATTCCCATACTTTTTGCATGGTTTCACCTATTAGTATCCAATCTTAATTTACACACTCCTCCTTCCATAGCAGATGGCATGGGATGGAAGTGACCTAGGATTTTGATTTATAAATCTTAATATAAATATAGGAACATAGTTATGGTGTTGTTTTATGTCACATAAAAGTATTACGGTAGATTTAAAATATTTTCCAATTTTTTTCAAGTGGAGTGTACCCCATTTTTATTTTACAGTAGGGGAATGTTGGTTTTTCTGCTCATATCTTATTTTCACCACTTATTTGTTGTTTTAATAAAAAAATTAAATTGATGTGATGAATACATGTATCGTCAAACAACATATTACCAAACACAATATACCTGAAAAGACTGATCTGCATGATAGCTAGTAAACACATCCCACACTCCTTGGGTTATCAGGTGTGCATAAAGAGGAGTTGAGTGTGGGTTCATTTTCCCTTAAGTGTCTTTAAGAATACATCTTGTTAAAATTGTACAAAATCCTTTATGAATCCTTCTAGAAATCTTTAATACGTAGTCCTTGTGTTATTCATCCACTATAAATTCACTCTACAAAGTATGATGAAGAGTAATTCAATGTTTATTTGTTTTATGTTTTAGTAAATTAAAGAATTGATATCATAAGTTTACCGTAATATCTCCCCACATCAGTTTCTTAAGTCCGATGACAACATGATGTCAAAACATTACATTAATCAACATGGGTTGTCGAGTGAAGAATCTAATGTAACTACTGAACATGGCCTTATTGGGGTTAACATGCTGGCTATGCTTATTCTATCTGACCTCATATTTCATGCCTTTCAAATTTTTCTTAAGGATTTTTGCTAACAGCATCAAAATACGGTGCTCCTTTTTCTTTGCACTGCTAGTGTTTCATTTCCTACCATTTCCTCAGTTTCAACATCATCAATATGTTCCTCCAGAGTGCTAGCATCGGCATGTGTAGATGGTGGTTGTTCCTCTACACTGGGAGTAATAGCATCAATAGGTTGAGAAACCTGTTGGTCCTCTTCACTACGAGCATCATCAGGTTGAGAGGCCTATTGTTCCTCTACAATGCGAGCAGTAACAGGTTGAGAGACCTGTTATGTATCAAGATTGGGAGCATCATCACATGAAGAATTCATTATCTATAGGAGTGTTTTAACCTTTAATTTAGATTACACAAAAGTAACAATGAATGGATAATAACAAATGGTAACGTGATATATATTATAAAAAATATATAACCTAATTATTGAACTCTTCATTTTTAAAGTATGAAGGGATTTGACCCCTCTATCGACTATCCAAATCCATTCATTTTGGTCTCCTCTAACATAAAAAATGTTGTCTACATTGGGACTACTGCAAAATTATTTTGAAATCCTAATGAAAGGGTCCTCATTTATTGAATTTTCATCTAACCCTTCAGTGTGTTTGGTCGATAAGAGAACAATTGACCACATTTGGTTTGTGGGATTTGTAACATAAAATATTTGCACTGCCTATGATGTCATTATAAATGGTTCGTCTTTGTACCCTTCCTTACTGAAATCAAATTTCATGAAACCCAATTCATCTATTTTAATAAAACTCCTATTATCAACCTACTTGCATTGAAAATAAGCACTTGGAAGTTGGTATCATCCAACTTCCATATTTGTTTGATGGTGCCAAAGTATGACATATTCACATAAATTGAATTTCTGACTAGAGCACCAGTAACATGCGTTGCTTTTTCCAAAAGTGTAACTCCACTATTCTTCATGGTGCTGTCTTCATCATTTTCATCAGTATATAATTTATAACCATTAATTGGATAAGCATTATATGATAATAAATACACACTTTGTCATCCAGCTAGCAATCAAATTTGTTCTGAAATTGAGTACAAATGTTCATTTGACTCCTTAAATATATGGTCTTGAAACCGCCCTATAAATTTTCTATTATGTGTATTTGATATCCATTTTTCATCCCTTGATGGATTCAAATACCTAAGAATTTCTTTTTGGGTTTCGACATATGGGTCAACCTCCAAACTGTTGTGAAAAACATAAAGGTGGGCCCGCTCCTGCTCTATAATATTGATTGTGAAAACCATCTTTCCAAAAATTTCTTCACTCACAAGCCATTCAGTGTGATGAGATTTCGGTAGACCAATTCTTTTCACACCTGAAAGGTATTCGGTACATAATTCAATAGCTTCCTCAACAATATATAACTCTACAATATATCCCTCTGGCTAACTTTGATTTTTGACATACCCTTTCAAAATCTTCATATACCATTCAATGGGGTACATCCATCTATAGTGTATAGGAACACATAGTCTAATCTCTCTCACCAAGTGAACCATTATATCAAATAATGTCAGTGGGAAGAACATTTCTAATTCACATAATATGACGACAATTTCTTTTTCCGTACTCTGCAATTTCACTGGGTCTATAACTTTGTTATATATATATTTTTAAAATAAACATAGCTTCGTTAATTTATAATGGGTATTCTTGGGAAAAATGCAATTTGAAGCTATAGGAATTAGATCTTTCATCAAAACGTGGTAGTCATGTGATTTCAGACCCTTTAATTTTAAGTCGGCTATTGACATAATTTTCTTGATATTCGATGAATACCCCTCTAGAACAAT
This sequence comes from Viscum album, assembly GCA_963277665.1. Classification (NCBI taxonomy): domain Eukaryota; kingdom Viridiplantae; phylum Streptophyta; class Magnoliopsida; order Santalales; family Viscaceae; genus Viscum; species Viscum album. Next base: position 59,106,067 of record OY728165.1, on the reverse strand, counting down.
TACATCATTCAAAAAGTTGAAAAATGATATCCCTCCTATCGAGAAAGAGTGCGCTCAACTGGAGGAAGAAAACTTTGTTTTTCACCCTTCATTAGTGTCAACTCTTCTCATATTCTCATGTCAAACATGTCCAACCTAGCCTTAATTCCAAACTTTTTTTTGCTGGGATTATTTAGCAATGTGTCGATGACACTATCACCGAAATTTTTTTCATTATGCATTACATCAATAAATTTTATGACGTATAGAAAATTCAAGTATCGTAATTAAAAAAACTGATCTCTTCTTCCAAATGGTTTTTTGTAAGGTTTTTTTAAAATATTTTACCAAAATTAGTGTTTGTGTCTTTTACTTTCTCAAACAGTTGATCACCTGTTAGTGGAGATAGTGATGTACGTTCTTCTGAAATTCCATCGAATTATGTCTTACAAGATTAGTATTTATGACATTGGGATAGAAATCTACAATGTCCTAGAAACACGGTTTTCGATGAATGTTTCAATCTTATTGACTATATACCTTGTTCGCAGACAGTACACCCATGACTTCCTTTAATGCTATATCCTGAAAAATTTCCATAAGAAGTAAAGTCATTTATCATCCCATACAACATGGCTCTCAACATGAAATCTTAATTTCTATAAGCATCACACAACGTAACACATGAATCCCACAATAATTTCAAATCCTCGATCAACAGAGCCAAATAAACATCAATATCATTATCTGATTGTTTGGGTCCTGATATAAGCATAATTACATGATGTGTTTTCATTTCATGAAAAATCATGGTAGAAATTTATAGCTTAAAAACATAATCGGCCATATATTGTGAGTGATTCATTTAAAACCAAAAGGATTCACTCCATCTGTAGATAACACAAGATGAAGGTTTCTTAGCTTGTTTCCAAAATTAGGATAGTCATGATCGATTATCTTCTACTAAGGAGAGTTTGTCGGGTGATGTAGTTTCCCATATTTATTTCTTCTGTCAGCATGCCACGTCAATTTCCCTATGGTCTCCTCACTTCCATATAGGTGCCCAAACCATGGAATTATTGGAAGGTATCATTCAAATTTCGTAGGACCATATTCATTTTTATTGTATCGAGAACCACCACACTTTGGGCATTATCTAAGTGATTTTTGGTCTTGAAAAATAGTATACAGCCATTTGGGTAGGTGTGTATTCATTCATAGATCATACCCATTGAATGTAGCATTTTTTTGGCATCGTATGTTCGGCTCGGGAGCTCATTATCTTCTAGGAGCATGTCATTCAAGAGATCATGTAATTCTGTAAAAATGGTGTCACTCCATCCATTGCCTGCTTTCAAATTATACAGCTTCATTATGGCTGAAAAAGTAGTATATTTAGTGAAACCACCATACAAAGGCATCCTTTCACAACTCTTTAAATGCACAAATAATTTTGTGAAATCACGAAGTTCATATTCAATTGTCCTTTTCATTTCCTCAATATTATCTCCATCATCATTCACATCTATAATAACATCCTTGATACAGTCCTCTTCATTTTCCACACTTGTAATCATATCAGATGATTCATAAAATGCACTGTTATCCTAGCCACTCACTACATTCATTTTTTCCCATGTTTATTCCAACATTTATAACATCGATCTATTCTGTGATAGATCAAGTGTTATTCCAACTCATATGGACTAACTTGTATTGAATAACAATAGTGTAAACACATACAAAAGATTTGAGAAGCGTCATATTAATGATCATTTTCAAACTTGATAAACTCTTTCACTCCATCTTCATACTCTCTTGTCAAACGATTGGCATCCATCCATTATGTATTCATTTCCATCCTATATGATTTAGTGATATTAGTATTTAACAAAATAAATAAAAAAATATTGATATAATGTAATGGTTTTCCTAATTTGATAAAATCTAACCATAAAATATTATGAAACAACTATAGTTCAAATATCCATTGAAAACTATTTAAATATTACACTTAAAATCCCATTAAAAAAACAACCATTTAGACAAATTCCTCTTTAAAATAAAATTCCCTTTTAAAAACAAAACAATCAGTTCCAAATACTCTTTCACAAAACCACAATTCTATTTTCTTTAAATCATTCAAGACAATTTCATCACCCAACAATCTTAATCATTTAAAATGAGCGGTATCCCTTTAAGAAATATTTCAAAACACTTGAATCATTTTAAAAGATCCACATAGGAATTTTTACAAAGACATAGATCCCAATAGAGACACTTTATAAAATATACATATAAAACACCTCTATTAATCCGAAATCAATCAGTGTTGTATGATTCCATCACATTATTCCAAAGGTAGGTGTAATAATAATAATTTATATAAGAATTTGATATTATTCTCCCCAGCATTGGATATACCTTATCAGTGCTTCAATTGTATATTTATATCAATTATCCTTCACTATAACACCAGAGTCACAATAGATATGTTTCATAGTCAATGACCACACTCACAACAATGAAACACGCATGTTCCCATTTACTTCAAACACTGCATTATCCCAATGATCCTTGGATCACACCAAATCAATTTGTTGTACAGCCCAAGAATAATGTATATGTCTCTCACATTAAGTACCATGGGTTCCTTTATAAATACACCTAACCAAATCTATAAGCATGAAACCATTACATAATCAAAAAATTATCAAGTGTCATTCCTTTCACACAAAGAATTTCCCTATGCCACTCATCACTAGAAGAAACTACGTTGCTTTCCCGATAGTTTTAAGTACATCATGTCTCAAGTCCAAATAAGAAAATAACTATGGTACTAAACTAATTGATGGTATGATTTTCCATAGTCTATTTTCTAAAATCTTCAAAAAGACTTCATAAATGATATTATAAAGACTAGTCATTCTAAAATTCATAACTGAACTCATATCTGTAACCTCTAGAATCCAAGTGATTAGAGTATCATTATAAGTCTCAAGAGAATTCTTACATCTCCAAAACTATTCATGAGGTTAACAACATCATGTCCCAAAATAGTCTATAACCCTTTGAAGAAAATTTCATAAATAAAATATAGGTTTGGTACCTTTGATGGATACATCAACCTAAATTCCATGACCACTTCATAACATTTAATATCAATAATTAATAATTAATTCATATAATTTGTTAAAGTTGTAATAAAATAATACTTTATATATTTAGATATAAAATTATTTTAAGAATAAAATATGATTTTATAATCACTTTAATTAAATCATTTTTCCTTTGAGGGGATTCACCATAAAGTGCTTGCAGTTGGAAGGATTCATTACATGTGTTGGGGTGTCCAAAAAGTGTCTCATGTAGCTTTGGATAGGTAGGGAAAACAAAATATATGTTTCCATTATAACTTAATTTATCCCTTAATAAAAATGTCAACGTATTCTCCTATGAAGTAGGATTTTCATCCAAACAACATAAATTTCATGTGGAGTGCTAATTCCATTTATGTCATGTGTTTATCCTTTATTGCTTATTTTCCTCTAGGAGAAGTATTTGAAAAACCATGAGGTTACCGAAACTATAAGGTAGAGATTTGATGTAGTGACTTAGATATAGCTTTACTTCTATGTTTTGGTATATTAAGTCTGAGGATTTGTTTCAATTCATGTATGTTTTGGAATTTCTTCTGCTATCTGCAAGTTTAGGGGGTATATTTAATGTTTTGGGGGTTTAACATTAGGATTGTTGATTTGTACCAAATCGAACTAGTGGTATCAGATCTTTTTCTTATTCTACAATCTGTTACCAAAAAGTAGTATTAAATATTGGTTACATAACATATAGTGATTATTTTATCAAGACTCGATAGAAGGTCTTGGTCTCAAGACTACTAGGTTTCCTATAGTGAAGTTAATTTCTAGGATTTAGTGGAGTTACACTAGTAACAAAGTGGTGGTTCCATTGAAATGGGTAAGGTTTGGATTGATATTCAATGGTGTAGGATTCATACTTTGGGGAAAATAGCCTTCCTACTCTTGTAGAGTTAAAAAGTTACCTTGATTTTGAATTAGTCAGAAGCGAGGTGTTTAGTTGAATGGGAAACCATGAGATGAAAGCATTATAATTTTTTTTTAAAGGTGCGTCCAAGAGAATATGGATCCAAGAGGGAAAAAGGACATATCTCAATGATGTTGAGCATTAATGGTGGATGTGTAGGGGAGGGAGGGATCAAGGAGTATGATTGGTCGAGATTTTGAAGCAATAGTTGTTCTCGGTGAGAATGTATTAATGCCTAGAAAGTTAAGTGTTTGGATCCATATATAGGGAGAGCATATTGATTCCCAGTAAGTGTGGGGATGTAATCCCATACTAAGGATAGCGGATCAATGTCTAACAAGTACATGTCCTAGGGTCCAAATAAGTAACTAGGGTTCTCATGATAAATGAAATGGAGGAAATCAAAGTCAATCATGAAGTCAATCACATAAAATCTAAATGACATAAAAAACTATTCATCTCACCTCTAAACACCCTTCACTGAAACAACCCCTTTTTACTCATGTATAACACGTTCCAAAAAAGAATCAACCCACTTTGTATAACCATCAAAATCCAAATATAATAGAGCAAAAATGTTCCCTAATCAAAAATGCTTTATATACAGTTCCAACTAATCCTTTTAGAATTTATTGATAACCAAAAAATGCAAATATTTTTAAGAATTTTCCAAACGATCCTTGAATATGTCACCCAAGTTGAACACATAAAATCCTTTTTTAGAAACCAAACATGATTCAAAACTTAATGAACAACTCCTTTAAATAATAAATGAATTAAATTCCAAAATTAATATATCAAACATACATAACGGGGTGTCCAAAAATCATATAAGATATCATTACATGTTACTAAATCAAATTATTATATAAGATTCATAAAATGATAACAAAAGAACACCAAAGTTCAATAACTATCAAATCCCCTTCAAAAAAATATTTAATTAGGAAAAAAAGTAGAATTCGTAATTTATTACTTATAGATAATGTTTTATGGTCATTAGGTGGCTTGAATAACTGTTTAAAAAAGATAAGTGCATGAAAAGGGCCTATAAGGATTTTACACAAACACTTAGAGTGAATTAGAAAGTGGCTCTAACAATATATGGATAAATGGGCTTTGGGAAACCCATTTAAATTAACTTGAAGGTTACCTTGGTAAGGAATCAATATGTCATCATCCAAACTAGTATAATTTGATATACTTTAGATAAAGAAGGGATTTAAAATACTCAAGCACTCATGGCATGTCAATTAAAGAGTTTCATACAAACAACTACCAAAACAAAGTTCAGACGATAAGAAACATTTGAGGAACTGAAGAGAGTGTTGGTGTTATGGAAAACTTCTGATAAACCCAACAAATGATTGGAAAACATTTAAAAAGTTTATAAAAAGGTATAAGTGAAAACCATATGAGAAACCCTTAAAAATGATTATTACAATACATTCATACTTGGCATAACCTTTCCCATGTTCACACACACACACAATCAGGGTATAAGATCATGTTTCACTAGAGAACCATCAATTTCTTTTCAAAAATCAACCAACATGCTATTAATTTAGTGCGCAAACAAGAACCACCAACAACCATGATTTTCAGCAGGGCGTTTAGGCTATATAATCCACAACATCACCATCAAACAAAGAGAAAGAGGGGATAACTCACTGTGGAGGCGTCGTTCAGCACGCGACGGAGGTGTGTTCGCGGCAGAGCAGTCCTCCGGCTGAGGAGAGGCGCCCGACAGCGTTGATAAAACGTGCCGCTTTCCTTGCCCCGTTTTGTGATAGTGAACATAAACAACATTAAATAAATGCATATAATATATATTTATTTCTCTCTAGGTTTTTTTTCAATTTTTTTTTTCATTTTAGATTTCAATTCTATATATGTTGAAATTTTAAAATTTGATAGGTATATATATATATGTATATAGGGATAAATAATACATATATTATTGTATCTCTCCTTTGTTAGTTTCACACATCCTTGGCGCCAATCTTAATGCAACTTCCACAGGCTTAGGACCTAACCAACTTCTTCACGCACACCGCCAACACCAACCCCAGCCCCGCCGTCACAACCAATTTCACCCACTTACCTCTCCTCCCGCCAACTTCCTCGCCGTCCCCTCCTCCACTCATCCTTTCCGCCGCCGCCGCCGCCTCAGCCAATCCGTCGCCCTTCGGCTTCTCCGCCTCCTCCATCGACGATTCCCGTAACTCCGGGCTCGCCCCATCGGTGGCTACAGACAGCCCATTATACCGGTCTTCACTGCCACCGGCGAGCATCGCAGCTTCTGGAATAGCTTGAGCGGCCTCCGGCGGCTCCCTAGCTGATTCTTTGAAGAGCTCCGCCGAAGAATGATGTTTTTTTTCTCGTTTTAGCATCGTGATGAACAAATTGCTGTTCTCAAACTCCGCCGAGATATCACCGGTAACGCAGTTCTCAGGAACCTTGAATTCCTTGCGGAACCTAATCTTCTTGTTACCTTCCACCGCCCTCTCGCCGTAGACCGTCAGGACGCCGCCGGCGGTCAGTTGAACCCTTAATTGCTCCTTCTGAAACCCTGGATGAAACCCAATCCAAACACCACTTTCTGATTGCTTTATGCAGAAGAGAATTTCAGAAGAATGCATGGATATGTGGGAGATGCAGACCTGGGAGGTTGAGGATGACGGTGTGAACCACCATGCCCTCGGCTTCTAAATCTTCGTATGTAACATTTGTTGTGGTTCGTGCCCGGGTCCCCATTATTGTGAGGGAATGATGAACTCTGAGGTTGAAGTTCAAGTTTATATATAATATGGATTTATGTGAGGGAAGAAGATGTTCCTTTTCACAGTTATGGGTTGTGCTCCTTAACCTGCCTTTCATCATTAGGATTGAGGAGGAACAGTTTGAGGCAAGGGTCATTCAAATTCTTTCCTTGCTCAATGGGATTTGGAATGTGAGTACATGTTTCCTAACAAGTTTCAATTTCATGTCTTGCTCGTGTCATGCTATGATTGTTCCTTACCGGAATAAGAATTCATTATTGATAAATAATAGTGATTGTATGTGTAGGACCCAAATTATTTATTTATTTTCTATAAAAAATTTCTACTAATTTCTATCTTTTGTTTGAAATGTATGTATTTAAATCTTTATACATAATTATTGTATCTTTTCATTTAAATTTTTACATAACTAGTACTTCACTGGTGCTAATGCATAGACATATTCACCATTGTCTTAAATAAACACTACCACGGATTTAGTTTTATGTTGGGTCACCCATTACCAATGTTAAGAAAAAGCACTGATAAATGGATAGTTTTACTAGCGTTAAAAAAACGGTGATAAAAATGTGCATTTAACAGCGATAAAAAAAACTTTGTTAAAAGTACTCATTTATCAATGTTTTTTTGTAAAACTGATAAAGATACCCCTTTATCGTTGCTTTTTCTTAGCACTATTAAATGTGTCCCATTTATCAAAAGTTATTTAGTATCACTAATAATGGGGAAGTCTTTATCAACGCTTTTTTATTATCACAACTAATAAAGGGTAAATTTCATAAAAAATTGTAAATACTTAAAAATAATAAATTAACTGTAAAGACCCGCAAATTTCAAGGAAATTTTTTTCTTAATTTTCTTTGGAATTTTACAAGAGCGCAGCTTCAGACGGCACCTGATTCCGAGGCCCGGTGTGCCCGGAATCAATTTCCGAAGTTTGGCTCGGGTACGTTCAGTGAACGGACGAGCGGGTTTTTCTATCTTTTGAACCGGTGCCTGAAATCGAATTCTGAGGGCACCGATGAAATCGCAGCGCCGGTATTTGCTTAGAAACGCCTCTTCCGGAGTTGCGTTTGCTCAGACGTGGTTTTTAAATTTTGCGGCTTTAAGTCAGAAATAAAATAAATTTGTGCGACAACTTTATTTTATTTCACTTAAGCTGTTTGGAAGCCACTTGAAGTCACTTAAAGACGGCTTGAACTGAGTTGAACTGGATAGGATGCTATCCAGAAATATCCTACCCCTTAGTAGGATATTTGTGCGGTGGGGCCCGCACGAGCCCCGCCGTTTCTTTCGCTAAGTAACGCACCCGCGAAAACCCGTCAAAGTAACTGAAAAGTCAACCGACGCGTTTTCTTTAATTCTTAACAGACCATTTAATTGGGCTGTTTCTTTCGTGAATTAAATGGGTCGTTTCTTTCGTTGAATTAATTCAACGAATTGATGGATCGTTTCTTAACCGGTTTCGTGTTGGCATGTTTATAAAATAAGACCAACCTAAAAATCCTTGGAAAGGATTTGAGAGAATCTTCGTTCCTCCACCCTCTCCGCGAAGAACGCGAAGAGCGCGAAGAATGCGAAGAACGCGAAGAACGCCGGAACCGGAATTCGACGACGCACGATCCGCGACGTCGACAACTTTTCCGCGACCTTCTTCTTCTTCTTCTTCTTCGGTGCCTCTTCTTCCGCGGCGAACGTGCGATCGGCAACAAAGGTGAGAATCGAATCTTTTATTTCTCCCTTTTTAAATTTCAATAACAACGGATTTAATTAATTAAATCCGTCTGTTCTTGATCCGGAGATTGGCGACGCGACGCCGGATACCGCGACGACGCGATGATCTCCTTCCTCCGCGACGGGCGATTCCGCGACGACCCCTCGTCCGACGACGACGACAAGGTAAGGGTTGATTGGAATATTTTATTTCTTTTCCCGTGTTTATTCTTTTCAAATAAAGAACCCGATCAGAACAATTTTAATCTATTTAAAATTGTTGATTTGGTTAATCCTTTTTCCTCCCGATGATTTTATGACTAACGCGGAGGGTGCGGGTCTAACGAACAAGACCCGACAACCCTCCGCCGATCTCTTTTGTTGTGCGGATATGGCGGACGACGACGAACCGCGCGGCAGGGGCAATCTGTTGATTCCGCAGAGAAGGACGCGTCCCGGGAGGAGTAACGGCGCAGACGGGAAAGGAATCGGGCCACCGGAGCATCTCCGGCGGCCCGCGGAAGGCGGCGGCGGCGCGGGTCGCCGGCGCGGCGGCGCCGGCGACCGGAGGCGGCGGCGCCCGGCGCGCCGCCGTGGAGAACTTCCGCCGCGGCTGAAGCCGCGGCGGCGGCGGCCGGTTCCGCGGCCGCGCGGAACCGGGAACGGACGCGGCGGCCCGGCCGCGTCCGCGTGACAGGCGGCCCCCCGCGGGGCCGCGATTCTCTCCAGCCGCGGGTCAAGCCCGCGGCAATCTTCGGCCGCTCGGCCGAAGCCGAGCCGGCCGGTCCGGTCGGCCGGGCCGCGCCCAGGCCGGACCGGACCCGGCCGAGCCGGGTCGGGCCGACCCGGTTCGGCCGACCCCAGGGGGGGTTCGGGCCGGGTCGCCCCGGGCCCAGAACCCCCGTTTCGGGCCCTCTTCGGTCTTTTGCCCATATCTTGGGCCTGAGACCTCCGATTGACGAACCGTCAGCGGCTACGCGATCCTTGGATCGAGACGGTCGTTTCGGTATATTATACTCAAGGTTTCGGAAGACTTTGGGTTCGGCCGGGTTGGTTCGTACACGAAGCCAACCGGGCCCTCGGAGCGGAAACGCTCATAACTTGAGCTACGGACGTCCGATCGACGTACCGTCAGCTGTGGTAGTTTCCTCTAAGTGAGACGGAACTTTTGGCATGCTCCGCCCGAGGATCGGATACAGGCGGAGTACGGTCGGGTTGGTTTTGCCCTAAAAACCAACCGGGCCCCTGGGACGAAAATGCCAATAACTCTCAGACCGGGCGTCCGTTTGACGCGCCGTCTGTCGCGTTGAGATCCTGTTGTCGATACGGAACTTTTGGATACATCAACTTCGGACTACGTGTCAGTTGATGTATCAGCCTCTCGGCTCGTGGAGCGGACCCTCCTAAACGAGCTCGCTTTGTGCGGGAACCCTAGCGCTGGCTGTGACTTCGACGACAGAGCAGAGATCCTTCGTGGACTGCGACGACGACAGAGCAGAGATCCTTCGTGGACTGCGACGACGGCAGAGCAGAGATCCTTCGTGGACTGCGGCGACGACTGTGCAGAGATCCTCAGTGGACTGCGTCGACTACTGCACTCAGCGATCCCATGTGGATCAGTGCCTACAGGTTCTGTGTGAGCCCGATCCTACGTGGGTCCTTACTACCGGTTCTGTGTGAGCCACTGCCTACAGGTTCTGTGTGAGCCCGATCCTGTGTGGGTCTTCTGCGGGGGTTAGTACCTATCGATCCTTTGTGGGTCCGACGACTTAGATGGATCAGTGATCATCTTTGACGTCATCTGAAAAAGTATACCTGGTTGAGCTGAATCTTATGTTACTCTCCTTTGTGGATTGTGTTGAACTATCCTTTGTGGATTTACTGTTTACTCTCCTTGTGGATTTGAGTCTTGCTTTCCTTTGTGGATTGAGTTGTTCTTGAGCTCGTGAGCAGAGCTAGAATTGGGGACCTAGGTATATGTATGGGCATATACCTAAGTCGAGTCAGATGTTACTTCGTGATTGCATCTTTCTTTTGTGCTATATCCTTTGTGGATTTCGGGAGACCTTCGGGGGTCTCGGGGTCCTTACTGAGTAGTTGTACTCACCCCTGCACGGGCTATGCCCGCACCTTGTTGTGTTGGTTGCAGACGACGGACAGCGCTGATCACGGTTGGGCGTGGAGCAGGACGGTACCTGGAGGTGAGCCACTGGGCGGGACGTGCTCAGAGCGGACGTGGGACCCGAGGAGCTTGGAGGCTATCTGTACCCACCCTTCAGGTGGGATTGCCAGTGGACGACACGAGGCCGCCGTCTTTTCTTCAGTTGCTGTACTTTACTTTTCAGTTGTACTTTACAGTTGGGCTTGTATTCCGGCCCCCTTTACTTTTCTGCACTTTACTTTCCGCTTGCTGACTCTGTGTGGTTGTTACTTATAAAGGCAATGCCTTCCCTGTTTACTGGGATTTTACGCCTTGGTGCTAGTCGCCAGCCCCTGGCCTATGGAAGGCGGGCTTGGGGTAGTCACGGCACGGGCCCCGAGGACGGGTCGTGACAAATTGGTATCAGAGGTGGTCGGTTCTACCGCAGACTCTGATCGTCCTTTCTTTCTATGTGAAGCAATAGTGTTTAGTGTATTGAGTGTGGTTATCAGTTCAGGGAGCCCAGTGTTGGTGCGGCGGCCGACGTATCCGTACACCAGGACCCTGACTCCTGATTTCCGACTTAATGCATGAAAACATTGATTGCGTGTATGTTTCAAGTTTTTCTTTGTGATTACTTGTGTCGGCTCACCGGGTATACTGATCTGCTTTATGAAAGTCTCAAGTTTTCCTTGTGATTACTTGTGCCAGCTCACCAGGTATACTGTTCTGACTGTGGTGCTCTTGTTCTCCTTTTCAGGATGGCCCCGCGACGACTGCCAGCTAGGGTTCCGAGTGTAGGGCGCGACGGCAGCCCACCGAGCGACGAGGCCTCGGTGCAGGGCCCTTTGCCAGCTGTGGCACCGGCGGTAGCTTTACCCGCCGAGCCACCGATGCTACCAGTACCAGACGCTGACGATGCACGTCGCCTCAGGGCACTGCATGAGTTTCAGAGCCAGCGACCGCCCAGGTTTCGCGGTGAGGCGGACCCCTAGGCCGCCGAGGACTGGCTAGAGGCGGTGGTACGGATCTTTCGGCTAGTGAGGACACCAGCGGATCTCATGGTGATTCTCGCAGCGAGCCTCCTGCAGGCGGCGGCAGGACGATGGTGGAGCCTGATGCTCCAGGTTCACGATGAGGCATCCCTGCTCTGGACGGACTTCGAGAGCCTCTTCCGCTCTGAGTTCGTCCCGGCCACCCTCCGAGCGGTGTGCATCCAGGAGCTTCTCCAGCTGCGCCAGGGCAGCATGACGGTCGCTCAGTACGCGGCGAGGTTCACGGACCTATCTCGCTACTCGACCGACATGGTACGGGACCCCTTCTTCCGGGCCCGGACCTTCGAGCAGGGCTTGCGACAGGAGATTCGGGCGTCGCTGATCTCCCTCAGCATTCCGACCCAGGCGGGAGTGCTGGAGCGAGCCCTCCTGATCGAGAGCTTCCTGGCAGAGCCTTCTTCAGCGGCGAGACCTAGCGCAGGGCGGCAGGTAGCTGAGTCTTCGGCAGCAGGTAGCCGACGGATGACTCTCGGGTCCAGGCAGACCAGACCCCCACGCAGACGGCCTCAGGACACCGGCTCAGCGGTGCGGGGCACACAGCGGAGTGCCAGCCTTTCGAGAGGCAGGCTGTGCTACTCTTGCGGCGGGCAGGGTCACATGGCTCGCGACTGCCCGACTCGCCGATCAGAGGAGCAGCAGACGGTGGAGGGGGCCACCCAGGCAGAGGCAGAGGGTCGACCGTGGCGGTCCGCAGGGAGGAGGCGGACGAGGCAGAGGAGCTGGCCGAGCAGCGGGTGGTGGGCGACGCTTCCAGGCTCTACCCCCACCACCACCAGGAGGGCCACCTCGACCACAGGGAGCTGGCGGGCAGGGACAGGCCCAGCTCCAGGCAGTGGAGGCCTACGACCCCGACATGCCAGAGATGATTCGAGGTACGATATGTGTCTATTCCACCCTTGCTGCAGTACTTATAGACACAGGAGCGAGTCACTCTTTCATAGCCTCTGCCCTTGTTCGGAGCTCGGAGATTCCGACTGAGCCGTTGGCTCGATCCTTACGGCTAGAGACTCCTACGGGAGCAGACTCGACGATTACGCACTGGTGCCGGCAGTGTGAGCTCACTCTAGGAGGCGAGAGCTTCGGCTGGGATCTCCTTGTAGCGGCGTCGAGGCCTTACGACGTCATCTTGGGCATGGATTGGCTATCCACGGTTCATGCCCAGATCGACTGTTTTAGGCGCAAGGTGCGATGTGTTCGCACCGACGGGAGCAGGTTTACCTTCACCGGCGAGAAGGGAACCTTTGCAGCACAGGATGGACTTCCGCGGAGGAGAGTGCAGCCCATCTCTCATCAGTTGGCTAGCCTCATCCTAGGAGCAGTGGACGTGCGGAGTCCGGCTTTTCCTGCAGTGGTGGACCAGTACGTGGACGTCTTTCCCGACGACGTTCCAGGGCTACCTCCTCGTAGAGAGGTAGACTTTTACATCGACTTGTACCCCGGGACAGCCCCGATATCTACTCCAGCATATCGGATGGCCCCTGCCGAGCTTCGGGAGCTGCGGGTACAGTTAGAGGACTTGCAGAGCAAGAGGTTTATCCGACCCAGTGTTTCACCCTGGGCTTCCCCGATTTTGTTCGCCAAGAAGGCGGACGGGAGCTTGCGACTGTGTGTCGACTATCGTCGCCTGAACCAGGTGACAGTGAGGAACAAGTATCCGCTGCCACGGATTGATGACCTCTTCGATCAGCTCAAGGGAGCGCGGTGGTTCTCGAAGATAGACCTCCGGTCAGGCTATCATCAGCTCAGAGTTCGAGACGAGGACGTACAGAAGACGGCCTTCAGGTGTCGGTATGGCCATTATGAGTTCTTGGTTATGCCGTTCGGCGTAACCAATGCTCCAGCAGTGTTCATGAGCCTCATGAACAGGATCTTCCAGCCATACCTCGACCGATTTGTCGTTGTCTTCATTGACGACATTTTGGTATACTCGACGACTGAGGAGGAGCATGCCTACCACCTGCGAGTAGTGCTAGACACACTCCGAGAGCACCAGCTTTATGGCAAGCTCTCAAAATGCCAGTTCTGGTTACGTGAGGTCCATTTCTTGGGACACGTCATTTCTGAGGCGGGAGTTGCAGTGGATCCCGCGAAGATCGAGGCAGTGCTAGCTTGGGAGCCACCCAGGAGCGTGACAGAGGTGCGGAGCTTCTTGGGCTTAGCCGGATACTATCGGAGATTTGTGCCAGACTTCTCCAGAGTTGCGGCACCACTCTCAGCGTTGACGAAGAAGGGGAAACCCTTTTTGTGGTCAGACAGATGTCAGCAGAGCTTCCAGGAGCTGAGGCAGAGATTGACCAGCGCACCTATCTTGAGGTTGCCTGAGGAGGGAGTTGGGTACGTAGTTTACTGCGATGCATCAGGGACTGGACTCAGGTGCGTCCTGATGCAGGAGCGGGCCGTGATCGCCTACGGATCACGTCAGTTGAGGCCGCATGAGCAGAACTACGCCACTCATGACCTGGAGTTAGCAGCAGTGGTCTTCGCTCTGAAGACTTGGCGGCACTATCTGATGGGCGAGCGCTTCACAGTCTTTTCTGACCACCAGAGTCTCAGGTATATCTTCTCTCAGAAGGACCTGAACCTGAGACAGCGGAGATGGCTTGAGTTCCTCCAGGACTATGACTTTGAGATAGTCTATACTCCTGGGAAGGGGAACGTGGTAGCCGATGCCCTCAGCAGGAGGACGGGCATTCAGCTGCTTGAGGAGGCGACAGAGCAGCTAGCCTCCTTGCAGATATCCTTCGTGGATAGAGACGGAGCAGCCTTTCTTCAGTCTCTCACAGTCTCTCCTCCACTTCTACAGCGGGTCAGAGAGGCTCAGCGTGGGGACGCTGACTGTGAGACCCGGCGTGCACTGATATCCTCAGGTCAGGCGCCTGATGGCTTCTCCCTTGGAGCAGAGCACGACATCCTTTTCAGAGGACGTACCTTCGTACCAGTCGCTTTACGAGAGGAGGTGCTGAGAGAGTTTCACACTTCTCCCTTGGCGGTACATCCCGGAGTGGCGAAAATGTACCAGGATCTCAGACGACAGCACTGGTGGCCGGGCATGAAGAAAGCTGTGGCAGAGTTCGTTTCACGATGCCTCACCTGCCAGCAGGTGAAGGCAGAGCACCAGGTACCAGCAGGCTTGGTACAGCCCTTGGAGGTCCCGGAGTGGAAGTGGGACGGCATATCTATGGACTTCGTGACTGGACTTCCACGCACTTCCAGAGGTCACGACTCCATTTGGGTGATTGTCGACCGACTCACCAAGTCGGCACACTTCTTACCCATCAGAGAGCAGGGATCAGTGGAGAGCTTGGGACGTCTTTACGTCCAGGAGATCGTACGGCTTCACGGTGTGCCATCATCTATCGTCTCCGATCGAGATGCTCGTTTCACTTCCCGACACTGGAAGGGGTTGCAGGAGGCGTTCGGGACGCGGCTCCATCTGAGCACAGCCTTCCACCCTCAGACGGATGGTCAGACGGAGAGGACCATACAGACACTCGAGGACATGCTCCGTGCATGTGTTCTCGACTTTGGTCGCAGCTGGGAGGACCACCTACCCTTGGTGGAGTTCGCGTACAACAACAGCTACCACTCCACCATCGGGATGGCACCATACGAGGCGTTGTACGGCAGACCCTGCAGATCACCGTTGTGCTGGACAGACCCTGGGGAGTCAGCACTCGTGGGACCAGAGATGATCCGAGCCACGACAGAGAAGGTCCAGATCATCCAGGAGAGGATGAGGACAGCTCAGAGCCGGCAGAAGTCATATGCTGACAGGAGGCGGAGGCCACTAGAGTTCGAGGATGGCGACCACGTCTTTTTGCGTGTCTCACCTCGACGTGGGTTGCGGAGATTTGGCCAAGGCGGCAAGTTGTCTCCACGCTTCATCGGGGCTTTCCAGGTCCTCAGCAGGATAGGAGAGGTGGCTTATCGCCTGGCTCTACCACCTCAGTTGCACCGGGTGCACGACGTCTTCCACGTGTCTCAGCTGAGGAGATACGTGCACGACCCGACGCACATCATCGACTTTGGGGAGCTGGACGTGGACGATGGGGCGACTTTTGCGGAGGTTCCAGTGGAGATCGAGGATCGACAGGAGCGGGTCCTACGTGGGCGGTCGATTCCTCTTGTGCGCGTCAGATGGCAGCACGGGAACCTCCAGGAGAGCACTTGGGAGCGGGAGGCTCAGATGCGTGCTCAGTACCCCCATTTGTTCCCCTATTTTTTGATGTATCTTTACGGGGACGTAAAGCCCTGAGGTGGGAGTAATGTAAAGACCCGAAAATTTCAAGGAAATTTTTTTCTTAATTTTCTTTGGAATTTTACAAGAGCGCAGCTTCAGACGGCACCTGATTCCGAGGCCCGGTGTGCCCGGAATCAATTTCCGAAGTTTGGCTCGGGTACGTTCAGTGAACGGACGAGCGGGTTTTTCTATCTTTTGAACCGGTGCCCGGAATCGAATTCTGAGGGCACCGATGAAATCACAGCGCCGGTATTTGCTTAGAAACGCCTCTTCCGGAGTTGCGTTTGCTCAGACGTGGTTTTTAAATTTTGCGGCTTTAAGTCAGAAATAAAATAAATTTGTGCGACAACTTTATTTTATTTCACTTAAGCTGTTTGGAAGCCACTTGAAGTCACTTAAAGACGGCTTGAACTGAGTTGAACTGGATAGGATGCTATCCAGAAATATCCTACCCCTTGGTAGGATATTTGTGCGGTGGGGCCCGCACGAGCCCCGCCGTTTCTTTCGCTAAGTAACGCACCCGCGAAAACCCGTCAAAGTAACTGAAAAGTCAACCGACGCGTTTTCTTTAATTCTTAACAGACCATTTAATTGGGCTGTTTCTTTCGTGAATTAAATGGGTCGTTTCTTTCGTTGAATTAATTCAACGAATTGATGGATCGTTTCTTAACCGGTTTCGTGTTGGCATGTTTATAAAATAAGACCAACCTAAAAATCCTTGGAAAGGATTTGAGAGAATCTTCGTTCCTCCACCCTCTCCGCGAAGAACGCGAAGAGCGCGAAGAACGCGAAGAACGCGAAGAACGCCGGAACTGGAATTCGACGACGCACGATCCGCGACGTCGACAACTTTTCCGCGACCTTCTTCTTCTTCTTCTTCTTCGGTGCCTCTTCTTCCGCGGCGAACGTGCGATCGGCAACAAAGGTGAGAATCGAATCTTTTATTTCTCCCTTTTTAAATTTCAATAACAACGGATTTAATTAATTAAATCCGTTTGTTCTTGATCCGGAGATTGGCGACGCGACGCCGGATACCGCGACGACGCGACGATCTCCTTCCTCCGCGACGGGCGATTCCGCGACGACCCCTCGTCCGACGACGACGACAAGGTAAGGGTTGATTGGAATATTTTATTTCTTTTCCCGTGTTTATTCTTTTCAAATAAAGAACCCGATCGGAACAATTTTAATCTATTTAAAATTGTTGATTTGGTTAATCCTTTTTCCTCCCGATGATTTTATGACTAACGCGGAGGGTGCGGGTCTAACGAACAAGACCCGACAACCCTCCGCCGATCTCTTTTGTTGTGCGGATATGGCGGACGATGACGAACCGCGCGGCAGGGGCAATCTGTTGATTCCGCAGAGAAGGACGCGTCCCGGGAGGAGTAACGGCGCAGACGGGAAAGGAATCGGGCCACCGGAGCATCTCCGGCGGCCCGCGGAAGGCGGCGGCGGCGCGGGTCGCCGGCGCGGCGGCACCGGTGACCGGAGGCGGCGGCGCCCGGCGCGCCGCCGTGGAGAACTTCCGCCGCGGCTGAAGCCGCGGCGGCGGCGGCCGGTTCCGCGGCCGCGCGGAACCGGGAACGGACGCGGCGGCCCGGCCGCGTCCGCGTGACAGGCGGCCCCCCGCGGGGCCGCGATTCTCTCCAGCCGCGGGTCAAGCCCGCGGCAATCTTCGGCCGCTCGGCCGAAGCCGAGCCGGCCGGTCCGGTCGGCCGGGCCGCGCCCAGGCCGGACCGGACCCGGCCGAGCCGGTTCGGGCCGGGTCGGGCCGACCCGGTTCGGGCCGACCCGGTTCGGCCGACCCCAGGGGGGGTTCGGGCCGGGTCGCCCCGGGCCCAGAACCCCCGTTTCGGGCCCTCTTCGGTCTTTTGCCCATATCTTGGGCCTGGGACCTCCGATTGACGAACCGTCAGCGGCTACGCAATCCTTGGATCGATACGGTCGTTTCGGTATATTATACTCAAGGTTTCGGAAGACTTTGGGTTCGGTCGGGTTGGTTCGTACACGAAGCCAACCGGGCCCTCGGAGCGGAAACGCTCATAACTTGAGCTACGGACGTCCGATCGATGTACCGTCAGCTGTGGTAGTTTCCTCTAAGTGAGACGGAACTTTTGGCATGCTCCGCCCGAGGATCGGATACAGGCGGAGTACGGTCGGGTTGGTTTTGCCCTAAAAACCAACCGGGCCCCTGGGACGAAAATGCCAATAACTCTCAGACCGGGCGTCCGTTTGACGCGCCGTCTGTCGCGTTGAGATCCTGTTGTCGATACGGAACTTTTGGATACATCAACTTCGGACTACGTGTCAGTTGATGTATCAGCCTCTCGGCTCGTGGAGCGGACCCTCCTAAACGAGCTCGCTTTGTGCGGGAACCCTAGCGCTGGCTGTGACTTCGACGACAGAGCAGAGATCCTTCGTGGACTGCGACGACGACAGAGCAGAGATCCTTCGTGGACTGCGACGACGGCAGAGCAGAGATCCTTCGTGGACTGCGGCGACGACTGTGCAGAGATCCTCAGTGGACTGCGTCGACTACTGCACTCAGCGATCCCATGTGGATCAGTGCCTACAGGTTCTGTGTGAGCCCGATCCTACGTGGGTCCTTACTACCGGTTCTGTGTGAGCCACTGCCTACAGGTTCTGTGTGAGCCCGATCCTGTGTGGGTCTTCTGCGGGGGTTAGTACCTATCGATCCTTTGTGGGTCCGACGACTTAGATGGATCAGTGATCATCTTTGACGTCATCTGAAAAAGTATACCTGGTTGAGCTGAATCTTATGTTACTCTCCTTTGTGGATTGTGTTGAACTATCCTTTGTGGATTTACTGTTTACTCTCCTTGTGGATTTGAGTCTTGCTTTCCTTTGTGGATTGAGTTGTTCTTGAGCTCGTGAGCAGAGCTAGAATTGGGGACCTAGGTATATGTATGGGCATATACCTAAGTCGAGTCAGATGTTACTTCGTGATTGCATCTTTCTTTTGTGCTATATCCTTTGTGGATTTCGGGAGACCTTCGGGGGTCTCGGGGTCCTTACTGAGTAGTTGTACTCACCCCTGCACGGGCTATGCCCGCACCTTGTTGTGTTGGTTGCAGACGACGGACAGCGCTGATCACGGTTGGGCGTGGAGCAGGACGGTACCTGGAGGTGAGCCACTGGGCGGGACGTGCTCAGAGCGGACGTGGGACCCGAGGAGCTTGGAGGCTATCTGTACCCACCCTTCAGGTGGGATTGCCAGTGGACGACACGAGGCCGCCGTCTTTTCTTCAGTTGCTGTACTTTACTTTTCAGTTGTACTTTACAGTTGGGCTTGTATTCCGGCCCCCTTTACTTTTCTGCACTTTACTTTCCGCTTGCTGACTCTGTGTGGTTGTTACTTATAAAGGCAATGCCTTCCCTGTTTACTGGGATTTTACGCCTTGGTGCTAGTCGCCAGCCCCTGGCCTATGGAAGGCGGGCTTGGGGTAGTCACGGCACGGGCCCCGAGGACGGGTCGTGACATTAACATAAAAATATATTTATATTGATATATATATATATAATACATATTTTATTAAATGTGATTTATATAAGGCTAAATACGCATTTACACTTAATATATGAGATATTTAGTGAAAATGGATTATAAAATAATTGAAAAATAATATTAATTAATAATTTGCTAAATATTATCGAGTAATAGTCTTTTAAAAAAAATTGAAGAGAGAAAAAAACAAAAAATTAATAAAAGAACTAAAATAAGTTGAAAACACCACTCAAATTTCAAACGGCTATAACTTTTGATCCGCTTGTCCGTTTGAGCTCTACCACATATCAAATCGAATTTCTCAAAATTATATAAACTTCAATGACTTGGGGGAAACTTTGGTTACATTTTTCAAGGCCAAAAAATATCCATAAGGCCTCCAAAATTGAGTTTTTAGTCTGGGTATCCCAATTTCTTAACTTTGAATGAAATTTCTACCCCGTTTAAGGGGGTCTTCTTATCTTTTTTTGGTGGAGACTCAATTTATTTCCAAGGATTACACTCATAATGATATTATCTATAACAACCATACTCATTATTTCCAATTAATACATGATATATTACATAAGATTACACTTAATACAACCCAGAAGATCGAGAGGTTTAATGTCTTTGGGAATTAGGTACATAGGATAACAACTTTTTTTATAAAATAAGATGATATATTAATCACAGAGATCAATAGTCACAAATTCAAACAACCATGGAGAAAAATGATCAATCCAAAGATGATTCGCACTAGAAAGGCCAAAAGAATCTAGATGTTGGGATGCTTCATTTCCTTCCCTTTTGATGAAATAAAAGGAGAAGGTTGTGAAGCATTGACTGTGAGACTAGATTTTTCTGATGAGAAAGCCAAAATATTGGAGGCTTCCATCATTAGATCTGATAGTTGATGATTGTGATCCAATCTAATTCAATGTGAACAACTTCCCATTCAAAATATTTTGCAAAATTCAGCTCAGTAAGGACATTGAATGCTTCAACAACAACGAGCTCCAAGAGATCATGGTTGGATTCATGTTTGGCAGTAATAATTTGGTCATGATGGTCCCATGCCAAAAGTCCAATTCCTACGAATCCATCTTTGGAGAAAGATGCATCAATATTAATCTTGGGGATCCCTACCGGGGGAGGGCACCAACGTGAAACAGCAGTGTGAGTGCAAAGAGCCCATACTGATCAAAGTCCTGATTCTACCCCTCAATCCAAGATGTATCATATTCAATAAAGAACTCAGAAGGCTTTGTTGTGTGATTAAAGATGAATTCATTTTATCGAACCCTGGTGATCCAGGCTACGATGCACAATGAGGCAGCGTTATCAGCCCTGAATGAAGAAGACCACAACATCAGTAGTGTTGGAAGGTCCTGAACAATATCCAACAAAAGATCTGTAACAGATCCCCAAGTAATTCAGATCTCCTCCACCCCCAGGCACTTGATGATCACATGCAGAGACAATTACAGAACACCCGAGAAAAGGGAACATTTTTTTCATTCCTAACATGGAAAAAAGTTAGAAAGTCTATAGTGGGAAGAATACGAATGCACATTTGCCACCAGAAATAGCAGATTTTCGGGGGGGCTTGAGATTCCAAAGAGTTTTCCACAACCCCTCCTCCTCAAATTGAGCATCCAGAGCAAGCCTACATCCTGACTTCATCATATAGGCTCCAGAAATGTTTTTTCTCCAAAAGAAGCAGTCATGCCCCGCATCCATCACAAAGGGGATGCTAATAATGATCCTTTTGTCCCTTTCGTTGAACCATGAATTGACGTTATCCATAAACCATCTAGTCCCATGATCATCAACCAAGAAACATATAATGTCATTCTTATAGCCAGGAAAGGCTAGGGAAGTATCCCACATACCATCTTTTTCAATCAACCAGGGGTCAGTCCAAATGTTAACTTTCGTACCATCCACAGTCCTCCAACCCAACCCTTTATTAAGTAAATTTATTGATCCCCAAATACTTCTCCATAGAAATCAGGGGCGAGGGCCAAGAGAGGAGTTCTGGATGTCCGAGTGGGAGAAATATTTTTCACAGAGGATCTTCACACAGAGAGAAGATGGATAAATCGTGATACGCCAACCTTATTTTTCCAAAAGGGAATCATTAAAGAGACGGAGGTCCTGAAATCCCATTTTACCGCCTATTTTAGGGGTGTAAAGCGACTTCCAAGCAACCCAGTGAATTTTGTTTCTTCCATTATTAGGTCCCCACAAGAAATTAGCAATGTAGGAGTGAATATGGTCAATGATCCCACTAGGAAGCTTAAACAGAGACATGATATAGCTGGGGATAGACCGAAGGGCGGTTTTGATGAAAGTTTCATTACCAGTTTTAGAAAATTATTTTGCTGTCCAACCTTGGATTTTTTTCTTGATTCTATCCACCGTAGATGATAAAATTTCTTTTTTTGATCGGTCGACTAACATGGGAAGCCCAAGGTATTTTTTGTTCTTATCAACCATTTGAATACCTACTGTGAGGCAAAGATATGCTCACTTCGTCGGAACCCCAGTACTGAAAGAGATTTCTGAATTTCCATGATTGATCGCTTGTCAAGAGGCCCTCTCATAAAGGCAGATCACATGGCAGATAGCGAGGAATTCATTATGAGTATCTCTAAATAAAATCATGCATTCGTCCTCAAAGAAAAGATGTGAAACTGTAGAGATGGCCTGATAAACCTTTGCCCAAAGAATCAAATTAGAGGAAGATGCCAAGGAAATGATGTTAGAAAAAACATCATCCACCAAGATGAAGAGAAATGGGGAGAGGGGATCTCCCTAGAAAGGGCCTCAGGTTGGTGAGAAGCCTTAGGTGTGTCCACCATTGACATTATTATGAAAAGAGATAGACGAAACACAGTGCATGATCATATTTATCCATTTTGAACAGAAATCCATTTTTTTCATAACGAAT
The DNA here is from genome assembly GCA_963277665.1 of Viscum album. Taxonomy (NCBI): domain Eukaryota; kingdom Viridiplantae; phylum Streptophyta; class Magnoliopsida; order Santalales; family Viscaceae; genus Viscum; species Viscum album. Next base: position 59,083,628 of record OY728165.1, on the reverse strand, counting down.
CGAAGAAAGTGTCATTCCACTTTATCGTAATCCTTGGTCATATCCAGTTTTCAGTCCGTAGTTCCTATTTTTGTAGCAGATTTCATTTTCATAGAATGAAATACTTCATGGGACACAATTTCATTTTATATGATGATCCTATTTTATAAAAAAGCACTTTAATTTTCAGAGATAATGGAAGGTAACCATGTGTGCAAATAATTGACCAAAATCATTGAGGAGATATTGTAGGAGACATTGAAAATACAAATTGGATAACAGCTTGAACATGGGATACAACAACATTATTGAAAAATTCCTTAACATGATTTTAAAATTTCATGGCTTTTAAAACTGCACGGGATAACATGAGGACAAACATATGAAAGGGGTGAGATATAAATCCTACTAAGGGAATAAACAACGCATAACATGAATAAAATAATATATTTTAGACAATAGGTATATCAATTGGGCATAAAAAGGAACATTAATAATAATGCTTGATCACAACTAGAAAATGAGGATACCGCCACACTTGTATTGTCATGGTTTAATTAACTGTGGAAGTGGATAATTTTTTTTCCATAGATATTATGTGTATCGTGGAAACCATTCAGCAACATCGCACTACCCCCACCCAAATGTTTATCTCTCGATCAAACCCTTACCCTGAATCTATCGTCATCAAACCCCTTTACCAACTTATTGTGATCAAACCCATTCCACCTTCCCCTTTCCCTGCCTCTTTCATGATCGAACCCCTTCCCCTTTCTCTGCCTCTCTCGAATGATTGAACCCCTGACTGCACAAATGAAGAACCTAATCGGGTGTCACTCAAACACCCTTTCCCTACCTGCCTGGTCTTGTGAAGAATCTTATCACTTCCTTCTCTCGCGACATAGTCTCACACAAAGGAAGTATACATGTTCCCTGATCTCACGACATCAACTTCTACCCTCTCTAGATCTGTCAAAGGAACCCCCCCCCCCCCCGCTCCAGCTCTTGTGTACGAACCCTATCTTCTCCCTTATGTTGTGATTCATCCATTCCCACATGTGAACTAGTAAGGGTTACTCTAATCATAGGATACCCTAATGTGAGATTTTTTCATTTAATAAGTATCATTTATTTTATGTTAAATGATATACTATTACCTTCTGGAATACAATGAAGATTATTCAATGGAATTGGATACATGGTTTGGAATATATGGATGTACTTTTTATACTTTAGGTGATGATGTTGTGTTAGAGTTGATAAGGTTTTATTATCAAATGAATTCTGTTCAATTTTATATGGATTATTATATTTTCATTAGGATATAAAATTTTACCTCCACTTGTCTCTCTTGTATTTTAGTCTCTTTTTTTAGATAATGTAAATAATGTATGATTATGATTTATTCATTTAGAATGTTTACCAATATCTAGAAATCTGGGAACTTGCTAGCAACCCCTGGTTGATTTGTCATGGTGTAATAATTGATAGTATGATATTTCATTATGTATTATCTTAACATGACATAAATATTAATTAGTGGATATAGGTATAGTTTTTATATGATTATGATTTAGAGATATCATATACTTTATTAAATGATAATGTTATATTTGATGCATTAAACTTGAATACATTTACTTATGTTTCTCGAAAAGCATGTAAGGAATAAAATCTTATGAAATAACTTGATTCAATAAATTTAGATTTAGATAATGTTTTGTGAAGGTATTATGTACTAGAGGAAGGTTCATTTATCTTTATTTTAGTAAGTGGACGAGTTTTTTATAAGAGGAAATAGGGTAAAAGTGTAAAAAGAGTAGTGTTTTTGAGTTAGTTAATGAAGTAAATTTTAACTTCACATTATTGGTTAAAGAGTTAGTATAATGATGCACAATTAACATTTTTTATTATTTAATTATGGAATGTTACATATGTCGACACATGATTGTTAGAGTTGTAAAAAATACATGAGTTCAATAATTAATTCATTCTAATTAATGTGATGACATTAAAATTTATTTATGTCCATTAAATATTATATCAATTTCCTTGGATTTTGGATAATTTATTTAATTAGGCTGGTATTTTTGGAGTTATGTTGGAGTTGTTTATATGTAATTAGTGCGGTTATAAGGATTAACTGATGGGAATTAATTTCGAATATTATTAACATAGATTTTTGGTTTGAAAGTATACAATTTTTCTTCGGATATTAATTTGATTCATATTAAATTAATCAAAATTAAATAATTTATTTAATTAATTTTATGGATTTAATATTTGTATTTTTGACAAAGAATATTTCCTGGTTTATTAGGAAGACTATGGGAATTGATAGTGTTTTAAGCTAGATTTCTTATGATAGTCAAAATAAAATATTAGAAGAATTGTTGAATTTTATTTTTGTGTTCCATGTAATTATGATGGTCATAAGAAAAATATATTAATATGAAGTAATAAATTTAGAGGATTTAATTTGAGGAAATGATTCTTGACATGATATTTTGTGAAATGAGAGTCTTACTTCATCTTCTTCTATTGGAGTAACACATATATCATATAATAATTCTCATTCCAATAAAACATTAAACAATTGTATGTTAATTCACTATACCACAACGTCGGGTTTGTAAAAAAATAATAACATATCTTAAATATCTATAAATGAAAATACATTTATTTATTCTATAATGAATGTGTCATACTTTTTAATTCATTAATAATTAGGATAATAAATTAATGAGCCCATATACTACTCTTCTTCAGCATGAACGAGTTGCAATGTTGTTATTTACAATCAAAAATTGTACTAACTATTTGTTTCTTCATATTAGGATGGATAGAATCTAGATTTATAATTTTCATCGGATCACTGATGAGTTTTAGAAGGTTTTGGAATATTTTGTGGATTCTACATTTAATAACGGTTCAGACAAAGGATTGATTCGATGCCCATGTTTTGATGGCATAGGAATACCATGGTTAACATATGAGGAAGTAAGTTACCACATCACTAAAAAGGGTTTTTATAAAGAATATCAGATTTGATATCACGATGGAGAAAAAGTTCAAACGGATAATGACATTGAATTAGCTAAAAGGATGGAAAATTTTATTTCTGATCGGTTTTCATTTTTTTATCAATCCAACACTTCATGTAGAGTAGTGGAAGAGGAAATGAATACAGAAATACAATTTTCATCTAATGATCACAATAATGATGTTGAGCATGTTAGAAAGTTGTTAGAAGATGTGAATACCCCATTATACCAGTCACGTGAAAAAATGACCAAACTAGAATTTTTAATGAGATTGTATCATGGAAAAAATGTATGGATTTAGTAATACTACAGTTGACTATCTACTTACTCTTTTTATGGTCCAGCTACCTGATGACGCATGTATTCTTGAAAATGATTATATGGCATCAAACTTGGTTGAAAATTTTGGATTTTCAAGTACTAAAATCCATGCTTGACCTAAATATTTTTTTATATTATGGAAGGGTAATGTTGAGTTAAATGAGTGCAAAAAATTTGGTACAATTGGATAGAATACTAATAAATATGGAAATCAATATCGTGTACTGGAGAAATTGATGTGACACTTTCCATTGATTCCCAAACTTTAGAAACTTTTTATGTCAGAACAAATGATTATGAATATGAGATGGCATGAAGATGAAAGAAATAAGGATAATGATGATATATTTTATCTTATTGATGGTTTAGAATGGAAAAAATTTGATAGGTTACATCCATATTTTGAATACAACCCATGGAATGTTAGATTGGGATTTTCATGTGATGGTTTCAACCCATTTCAACAGATGCATAATGCACATAGTACTTTTCCTGTTTTCATTCATATTTATCGTTTTATGTCATGGATTTTTATAAAAAATCTAGTTACAATATTGAGTATATTTATTTTTATCCCCAATTATCCTAGAAATGATATCGATATAAATTTTCAACCATTAATAAATGAGTTGAAGGAGCTTTGGATCACTGGGATGCAGACATATGATGCATTTAGAAAGGATTACTTTATGTGTCGTGTAATATTATTATGGAATATAAATGATTTCCATGCATATGGAATGATGTCTGGTTGGATTTCCAATGGGATGTTATCCTTCCCTATATGTATGAAAAATACACATTCTAGGAGATTAAAGTTTCAGCGAACTTTCAGTTGTATAGGGCATCGACGATTTCAACAAATGGATCATCCATACAGGAAAAATCAAAGATAGTTTGATAATTTCCTAGAGATAGATGAAATACCTCAATGAATGTCGGGGGTGATATCCTTAAATAACTTGATGGTTTTTATTTTTTTCTTGGAAAGGGTTAGTTAAATTCCAAAAAGAGGAATAATGTTCCTTTGAATTCTAACAATAATTGTAAAAAGAAAAGTATATTTTTTGAGTTTCCATGTTAGTCATAAAATTTGTTGCATCACTACTTGGATGTAATTGATTTTGAGAAAAACATTTATTGAATTTTACTTGAAATACTTTTAAATATAAAGGGAAAGACAAAAGATAATTTGCGCTCATGTTGTGATTTAATGGATTAGGGTATAAAACCAAGACATTATTCTAAGTTAATTGGTCAAAATCAGTGGAAAGTCCATTTTTCTTGTTTTTCAATGATAAATGTAGTGAAAAAATAATTTCTTCAAGTCTTGGAAATATTAATGCTTCCATATGGTTATTCAAGTAACATTTCGAAATAAGTGAATACACGATATTTGAAAATAAAATTACTCAAAACCCATGAATACAATGTCTTATTGCATGAATTGATTCATATTTCCTTTTTAAATTTACTGTCACATAATGTTAGGGTCATTCTGATTAGATTATGTCACTTTTATCAAGATCTTTATGCTGAAATATTGGACAATAGTGCTGTGAAAAAACTACAGACGCACTGATCATTATTTGTGACTTAGAAAAAATATATCCCCCGATGTTTTTCACATGTATGTTACATATGACCATGCAACTTCCAATAAAAGTACTTTTTGGTTGTCCCATTTCTAGTCTCTAGATGTATATAATCAAAATAATTATATTTAAGTTGAAATCTTATGTGATAAATAAGAATCATCCTAAAGGATCTGTTGTGAAAGGTTATTTAGCGCAAGAATGCATAGATTTTTGTTCAATATATTTGACTAATGTCACCACGAGATTTAATCGACCCATGAGAACTAAAGATGAGTAGTATGATCTCATTGATCCAACATTTCCATCACTACCCCAAATGGGGAGTATATCTGGATCATACAGGTTGTGTACATTGAATAGGGATGAGTGGGAAATGGCCCATCGTATGGTATTATTCAACTATGGCATGGTTGACGATTACATAAAGTAAAATTATATATATATTGTGTATTTTTTTATATGTTTAGATATCATTAAATTTTCATATTTTCAAATAATATAGTGAAATTATAAAAATATCACATTGCTCTTTATATATTAAGAGGCGGAAGCAATTACACAATAAAGAATTTCCTACTTGGTTGAAGTCAAAGAAAAAAATTCCTTTTTTTACATTACCAAATCATTTTTAGTTGTTCAAAATTCATTGTAGATATATTTAAGGTCCAAATTTTACTGATGGGTGATGTATTTGCAGAAATAAGGGCATTATCATGTTGTCCGAACAATGTGGTTTGTGATTGTAAAGCAATGGTTTTCAATATTTTTAAATTCATTATAAATAGTTGTGAAAAAAACATGACAACACAGTATGATGGTGTCATGATAAGCCCAAACGAGGATTTTTATGCTAGTTCCTCATACAGACAGCCTTGATCAGTGGTGTTGTTTTATACTTAATGTAGAGAGACTTATATGATAATGTCGATGAAGACCAATTGGTACTTTTTGAAAGTGAACCTTGTCAACCACAAAACATTGAACAATTTTTTCTGAAAATATTGAAATAATATAACTTACAAGAGAAGGAAAAATGAAGCACTCGTCATAATATAGGTTCATAATAATAATGATAATTGAATATATAAATTGGTAATGAAAATATATTACAATTTATCATTGATAAGTGTTCCGTACATATATACATTTTTTATTTTTTATTTTATTTTTATTTTTCAATCTTTTAGTTTTTCATTTTGTATACATTTAATATATCTGAACCATTTGCATTGTAGAAATTTTAAGGAAAAAAATTCAAGATCATAGCCGGTCAACATCTCAAAGTATGACACAACAACCATCAACTTCAATGGATCTGAGTGATTTTGTTGTGCTCAAGACTACTAGCGAGCCAACTATTTCTCCATATGTTTTTGGTAACCCACCATCCAATTCACCTCTAATGATGGAGCAGTTGGTCACCCCTCCATCTTGGGGATATTTGGAAGTTACTGTTAATAGTATGCATTTAATTGTAAAAAAACAAGATATTTTATTAATTGTTTAATGAATTCATCAAACAGATAAAGATTAAAATAGAAGGGATATAAATAAAAACATGGAAGATGCATGGTACCTAAAGGAATTTGAGAGTATTATTCCATTTGATGAGTTTGGGGTGCCTATTAGTGACATTGTTGAAGTCTATAGGAAGATTCATGGGTATCTTTATTATGAGACATTGATATTTCCCATTAATTAAAAATATTGGAGGCATATTCTCACAACTTGAAAAAATGAGGCCTTTGATAATCTAGTAAAGATAATATTCATTTAATATTCATTTATAACTAATTAAAATTACATGAGTAAAATTTTATAATATAATTATAAAGTGTTATGTTTTTTATTTATAGATATTTTTTCATTTTAATGTCCTTGACTCCATTTCACCCCCATGGACTCTGAAAAATTTGGGCAACAAATGGAGAGATTTTAAATGGAGATTACAGCATGAATTTAATGACACATATATGAGCTCATGATAGATGTATGAGAAAGTTTCTGAAGATATTTCCCATGAGTAATGGATGTTGTTTGTCGATATTAATAGAGATCCATCTCATAAGTTAATTGCATATTTTATATTATCTTAATAAAATAAACACAATAAAATTATATTTTTTATTAATGTTTTATTTTTGTAGGAATTATATAAAAAAATACTATGAATCATGAGAAACTAGTAATTCCTCGTATCACTGGGTCTCAGAGTTTTCTGAGAAAAAGAACAATTTTGGTTTTTATTTTATTCATTCTTATTTGTATCGTTTTATTATAAGTCGTAGTTTTTTCTAACTTTTTTTATATTTTTTTCTAAAGGCTAATGAATTAGGTTACTTTGTTTGCAAAACAGATATGTGGTTTATTGTGCATAGGAAATCTGATGGAAGTTTTGTAAATGACACTACCAAATTATTTGGCGTATGTAATTTTCATTATAATTTCATGTTATTTCATTTCTATAAAAACATTATAATGAAAAATATATTATAATGAAAAAAATAATTAAACCCAATTAAATGGATCTGACTATATAGATCAAATGATTCCAATTTGGCATCAGCTGATAAATCTATCTCGCCCCCAATTAATTGGGTTTAAGACTTATTTTTTTTATAATTTATTTTTAATTATTATTGTTTTTATAGTAATAAAATAACAATAAATAATCATGAAAAGTTTATTAATTAGATAATATTATGAAGTTCAGATATTTTAAAAAATCATTGTTAATATTTTTGTATTATCATATTAAAGTTCAATAAGTATCGGATGTAAACCCTTCATAATAATAATCAGTTTCACAGAATGATTTAGTTCAATTCATTTTAGGGAAGGAGCACCCTAGACATGTATGGGGAGATTGATTTTGGGTCTAATCCATCAGTTTTCTTTGGTAGGGCATCATCATTAGTTACTTCTACACCCAGTGGGGGTTCAAGTAGTTTCATTGATTGGGAATCACAAATAGAAATTTCAAGGTTGGAAAATAAGTTTAATAGCAGGACTCTTATATGTAAACACATGATCAATGGTAGTCGACAATGGAACATGCTTTAGTTTGTATATTTTAGTTGATGGCTGACACGATCCCCAACTAAATTTACATCATTATTATTCAACCAATTGAGTAAATTCTAAATTTCATAGATCATTCATGAATTTGCAAAGAACACATAACAATTCCATAAATAAAACTAAAATGACACTTTTATATTAAAAACACACACTTTGAGTCATACTGACCAAATCATGTGGTGGATTTATGATTGGTAGATTCCTACACATCAGAAACGAATCATAGATCTTTATCCTTAAGTTTGAAAACAATTCGAGCTCATTTGATCGGTTTTGACTCAGTAAAAAGTTTTTAAAGGTACCAAAGACTTTAAAAACGTGTGTCAAGGGTTCAAAACCAGGAAAACAATGTTAAATTTCCATGAAATCGGAAAACAATGACCATATATTGATTCGTGAAATGTGGGAACCAAAGGTACATCATTGTGAGTCACGGTTTCGCTGAGATTCCCATAAAATATTTTTAGTGTTTTAAAAACACTAAAATGTGCATATAATTGTCAAAACCATAGAAAGAGACCTTATATTGATGTGAAATTAGGATACAACCATCGTTGAGATATTTTGGATGTCTTTACATAGACAACATGTCAATCTGACATGCTGTGTGGTTGAAATGACTTAGTAAAAAGATTGTAAAGGTACCAAAGCCTTAAAAAACATGTTTCATGGTACAAAACTAAAAAAACGATGTTATATTACAATGAAATTTGAGGAAATATACCATTGATTTATTTTTGAAATGTAGGAAGAAACATCATGTCATTTTGAGTAACTGTTTTCTCAAGATGACCGTAAACACATTTTTAGTGTTTTAAAACACTAAAACATTCATGTAACAGTCAAAACCATAGATAATATTCTAATGCTGATGTGAAATAATGGTAAAACAACCATTGAATTATTTTTGACATGTATGCATAAACATCGTGCTAATCTGACATGCGATGTTCTTGAAATGACTCAACAAATAGTTTTTAAATATACCAAAGTCATTAAAAATGTGTGTCAGGGGGCCAAAATAAAAACAATGATGTAAAATTTCCCTAAAATTAGAGGAAACTAACCATATATTTATTTATGAATTGAAGAAACTGATAGAACATTATTTCGAGTAAATAATTTCATGGGATGCTTATAAATGTGTTTTTAGTGTTTTAAAGCATTAAAAACATGTCTGTAATGGTAAAAAGTATATAAAATGACCTCAGATTGATGTGGAATCACGTGAAACCCACTATTCAGTTATTTTTTATTTGTATGCATAGACAATATGTCAATCCAACATGTGGTGTGTTCTGAATGACTTAGTTAACAGTTTTTAAAGGCACTAAAGCCTTTAAAAGTGTGTATTGGGGAGACAAAACTAGAAAAACAATTTTGGATTTCCATTAAATCAGAGGAAAATTACCATATATTGATTTTTAAAATGTAGGAACTAATGAAACCTAATTCCATGTTATGGTTTTCCTGGGATGCCCGTAAATGCATTTTTAGTGTTTCAAAACACAAAAACGTGTGTGTAACAGTAAAACCCATAGAATAAGACCTCATATTGATGTGAAATCATGGGAAACCCATCGTTGAGTTATTATTGATATGTAGACACAAACAACATGCCAATTCAACATTTGGTGTAGTCAGAATGACTCGGTAAACAATTTTTAAATGTACCAAAGCCTTTAAAAATGTGTTTCGAGGGTCAAAACTAGGAAAATGATGTCAGATTTCCATGAAATTAGTAGAAATAAAATTAGAATGTTTTTTTAATGTAGAAACTAAAAACATGTCATTCCGTGTTTCGGTTTTCCTAGGATTCTTGTAAAGATGTTTTGAGTGTTTTAAAACACTAAAAGATGCATGTAACGGTCAAAAACATAGAAAACAACCTCATATTGATGTGAAATCATTGGAAAATTACAGTTGAGTTATTTTTTATGTGTAATCATAAAAAACAGGTCAATATGATGTGCAGTATGGTCTAAATGACTTGGTAAACTATTTTTAAAGGTATCAATGCCTTTATAAACATGTGTTTGAGGTTCAAAACAACGAAAATGATGTTATATTTCCATGAAATCAGAGGAAAACATGTAGATTTATTTCTATAATATAGGAATCGACGAAATGTCATTCTGAGTTATGGTTTTCCTAGGATGTTTGTAAATACGTTTTTAGTGTTTTAAATCACTGAAATGTGCAACGGTCAAAACCATAGAAACCGAACTCAAATTAATAATAAAATCATGGTATTACCACTATTGAGTTATTTTTGAATTGTACACAAAGACAACAATTCAATCTGACGAGTAATGTAGTCAGAAAGATTCGTTAAATAGTTTTAAAGGGGCCAAAGCCATTAAAATGTGTGTTAATTGGTTAAGACCCTGAAAACGAAAACATATTTCCATAAAATCATATGAAAGGATTTTAAATTGATTTTTGAAAAGTTGGAATGGATGGAACATCATTCTGAGTTATGGTATGCTCAGGATGCTCGAAAATGCATTGTTTTGGGTTTTAAAACACCGAAACGTGTGTGTAATGGTAAAAACCATAGATAATGACCTTTGATTGATGTGAACTAATGGTAAAAATACTTTTGAGTTATCTTTAATGTGTATTCATATAATACACATCAATCAGACATGCAGTGTGGTAGGAATGACTTGGTAAAAAGATTTTAAAGACACTAAAGACTATAAAAACATGTGTTGGGGAGTCAAAACTAGAAAAATGTTGTCAGATTATGATGAAATTAGAGGAAATGGATGTAGATTGACTTTTGAAATGTAGGAACTTAAAAAACAACATTTTGAGTTACAGTTTTCTCCGTATTCCCATAAATAAATTTTTAGTGTTTTAAAACACTAAAATGTGTGTGTAATGGTAAAAAACATTGATGAAGAACTTATATTGATGTGAAATCTTGGTAAAACCACCATTGACATATTTTTGACAATTAAACACTAATAACACATCAATTTTAAGTGTGGTGTAGTCTGAATGATTTGGTAAACAGTTTTTAAATGTGTAGAGCCTTTAAAAACATATGTCAGGGGGTCAAACCAGAAAAATGATGTAGGATTACCATAACATCCTAGGAAAAACAATATAAATTTATTTTTAAAATGTAGTAATCGAATAAAAATTATTCCGAGTTACGGTTTTTCTTGGATACCCATAAACACATTTTTCATGTTTTAAAACACTAAAATGTGGGTGTAGTGGTCAAAACCATAGAAAGCAATCTCATATTGACGTGAAATCATTAGAAAACCATTTTTGAGTAATTTTTGACATGTACACACATATAACACGTCAATAAGATTTGTGGTGTGGTCAGAATGACCTGATAAATAGTTTTTAAATGTACCAAAGCCTTTAAAAGCGTATTTCAGGGGGGTCGAAATAGGAAAACGACATTGTATTTGAATAAGATTTGAGTAAAATGACCATAGATTTATTGGTGAACTTTATGAATTGATGAAACATCATTCTGAATTACAATTTTCCTGGGATGCTCGTAAACACGTTTTTGGTGTTTTTAAAACACTAAAACATGCGTGTAACTGTTAAAATCGTGGAAAAAGACCTCAAATTGATGTGAAATCATGGAAAAATCACCATTGAGTTATTTTTTAAATATAATACATTCTATAATATAAATTTATTTTTAAAAAATAGTAAGTAAATTTAAAAGCACAACTCACATTAATTTTAAAATTAATTATATTTTTATATAGTTTCAAGTATTGAATCATACCTTAAATAAGTAGGTTTATGGTTTCAAATTGTTTTTCTTGATATATTAATTGTTTTATGTTATAATTTTTTCTATTTGATTAACAAAAAAAGAAATTTTATGTGCAACATTCTGAATATATTCTGTGTCTTTTCTCATTCACATTTGTTTACTGAAATGTTTTAGTTTTTTTTATAGGTGATAGATTCCAGTAGTAGGAAAGAGGTTGACCATTATGATCCATGAAATTCTTCTTATGGAAATCATGATGATTCATAGATTCTTTGGTATGTTTAAATTTTTTCAATAATTCTACTGTAATTCTAATTTATTATGTTCAATTGTAATTTCTGTATAATTTTTTTCTACAATTGATGAGATAATGTGGTCAGTTTTTGTTGATGAGATATGTGGAGGCAGATAGATGCAGCAGAGGTCATGGGATGGACTTATATTGGGTATTAGTTTTTGTTGAACATATTTTTTGGTATATATTGATGATTGTGGAATGAGTCGATAGAGGTTATGGTGACTGAGGTTATTACGACTATGACTGTATGAATATAAGATTTTGAATGTAGGATGTTTGATGTATGTACGTTGGGTTTACTATACATTTATGTTTTAGTTTATTACAAGTCACAGGTTTAATATTTATATTTTTTATTAAATAGTTTAAAAAATTAAGAGAAATATTTAGCAGTGGTCTTTATAAAATGCCACAAAAATAAATATCTTAAAATCTTAATTAGTGGTGATTCGGTTCATTTTATCTATATTATTTTCAGGTTAATTTTTTTAGAAAAAAAAACTAAATAAAATCGAAATTTCCACTAAATGCTTAAAAAACAACAGATATACAAACCACTGCTAAAAGAAAATAATTGTTGCTAAATGATTGTCAACCGTGAAATACAAGGCAGGTTTAGTAACCGCCACTAAATAATTTAGCGGTAGTTTAAACCACCTCTAGTAGAAAAAATGACAGCTAGTTTAGAACAATGATCCATGAGTCATTTGTAATATGTGAGAGTCAACCGCAGCTCAATACGATGCACAGTGTGGCCGGTATGACTCAAAGTGTCTCTTTTTATTTAAAATTGAAATTAATTTAAGTAAAAAGGACTAGTGACATACTGAAAACTGAGAAAATGAATTCACATTGTTTTGATACTTTAGGAAAATGATCCATCAGTCATTTTTTTGATGTGTGGGAATCAACCACACCTCAATCTAACGCATGTTTTGATAGGTATGACTAAAAGTGTCTGTTGTCAGTTTAAAATTAACATTTTAGTTCAAAAGGTGTCACTAACTGAAAACCAAGCAAACACACTCTAATTGTCTTGATAATTTAGGACAGTGATTCAAAAGTCATCTGCGATGTGTATGAAGCAGTCTCACAGAAAACCGACGCACGATGCAACCAGTATGACTCAAAATGCATGTTTCTAGTTTGAAATGAAATTTTAGTAAAAAACACAACTGACATACTGAAAACTGAGAAAAAGATTTTGGATTGTTTTTATACTTTATTATAATGATCTATACATCATTTATGATTTGTAGTAATCAACTGCACCTCAATATGATGCACGGTGAGTTCGGTATAACTCAAAGTGTCTCTTTTTTATTTAAAATTTACATAAATTTTAGTAAAAAGAACAAGTGACATACTGAAAACTGAGAAAACATATTCAGATTGTTTTGATAATTTTGGAAAATGATTCATGATTCATTTGTGATGTGTAGGAGTCAACCACACCTCAATACGATGGAAAGTGTTACCGATATGACTTAGAGGGTGTCTTTTTATTGAAAATTGAAATTAATTTAAGTATAAAGAATAAGTGATATATTGAAAACTGAGAAAACACATTATGATTGTTAGGATACTTTATTAAATTGATTCATGGGTCATTTGTGACGTGTAGGAATCAACCACACCTCAATCTTACATACGGTGTGACCGGTATGACTAAAAGTGTTCGTTGTCATTTAAAATTGATATTTTAGTTCAAAACGTCTCACTCATTGAAAACTAATCAAACATGCTCTGATTGTCTTGATAATTTAGAAAAAATGATTCATAAGTGATTTTTGATGTGTATGAAGTTGTCTCACATCAAACCAATGCACGATGTGACCGTTATGGCTCAAAATGTGTGTTTCCAGTTTGAAATGACATTTCATTAAAAAAACACAAATGACATATTAAAAAACAAGAAAATGCATTCGGATTATTTTGATACTTTAGGACATTGATCCATAAGTTATTTGTAACAGGTAGGAATCAACCACACCTCAATCCGGCGCATGGTGTGACCATTGTACCTAAAAGTGTCAGTTATCAGTTTAAAATTGATATTTTAGATCAAAACATGTCACTCACTAAAAACTAAGCAAACACGCTCTGATTGCCTTGATAATTTAGCACAACCAGTCGTAAGTCATTTGTGACGTGTATGTAGCAATCTCATGTCAAACTGATGCACGATTTGACCAGTATGACTCAAAATCCGTATTTCCAGTTTGAAATGACATTTTAGTAAAAAAAACAAAACCGACATATTGAAAATAGAGCAAACACATTTGTATTGTTTTGATACTTTTAAAAAACAACCCATCAGTAATTTTTGACATGTAGGAATTTTTCGTACCTCAATCTAATACACGGTGCTGTTGGTATAACTCCAAATGTGTCATTAGTTAAAATTGACATTATTTTTAGTAAAAGAACTAGTGACATACTCAAAACCGAGTGAACATATTCTGATTGTTTTGATATTTTAGGACAATGATCCATTACTCTTTTGAGATGCATAGAAATTACCCCCACCTTGATACGATGCACGGTGTGACTGGTATAACTCAAAATATATATTTTTTATTAAAAATTGACATTTTATTAATGTATTCTTTCATATTAATATTTAATTTTTTTTTCTTTATAGAATTACTAACAAAATATTTGTTTTCTTATATAGGCAGAATCTTTTTCTCGGGTTGAGATGATTTGTTCGGCAACTGAAACCATTAACAGACATTTTTGAGAGGGGATCACGAGCGTCGAAAGATGAAACATTAGTATTTTTAAATGTTTGTTGGATAATTGTAAATGTAATTATATAAAACATTGTTTGAAATGTATATAGTAGTGTTTTTTTGTATATATCATGGGCTGATTTTTTTTTTGTATTCATGATGTCAACTAAATGTATATAACATTGTTTGAAATTACAAGTTTTTGTTGGGTGTGTTGTTATATTAACAGCAGATTGCACCTAGCTAGTCATTTATTAGTGTTGCGATTAACAACATTTTTTCAGGGTTGTTTAAAGCCATTTTGCGCGCTGTTAAAAGACATATGTGTAGTAGTGTAGGCAGAAGGTTGACTGTTCTGAATCATGAAATTCTTCAAAAGGAGTTTCCATGGTATTTTTAAAAAATTTCAATGATTCGACAGTAATTCATATTTATAATGTTCGGTTTTAATTTATGTGTTCTTTTTTGTAACACTTTTTTTCGATATTTCACACATCCCGGGCACCAATCTTAGAGCAACATTGGTCAGGCTTATTCATTCCTGTTTCCAAAGGACCTAACCAAGTTCTTCAGGTACACCGCCAACACCAACCCCACCCCCGCCGACACAACCACTTTCACCCACTTACGCCTCTTCCCGCCATCTTCCTCGCCTTCCCCTCCTCCACTCATCCTTTCCGCCGCCGTTGTCTCACCCAAACCGCCGCCCTTCTGCTTCTCCACTTCCCCCATCGAATCCTGCAACTCCGGGACCGCCCCATCACCATACCGTTCTTTACGGTCACCGGCGAGCTTTTCCGTTCCCTGCGCCGCCGCAACAGCTTGAGGGGCCTCCGGCGCCCCCCTAGGCGATTCTTTGAAGAGCTCCTCCAACGTCGGATGTTTTCTTTCTGGTTGGGGCATTCTGATGTACAGCTTGCTGTTCTGAAACTTGGCAGAGATGTTACCGGTATCGCACTTCTCCGGAACCTTGATTTCCTTGCGGAACCTCATCGTCTTATTCCCTTCCACCGCCCTCTCGCCGTAGACCTTCAGGACGCCGCCGGCGGTCAGTTGTACCCTTAATTGCTCCTTCTGAAACCCTGGATAAAACCCAATCCAAACACCACTTTCTGATTGCTTTATGCTGAAGAGAATTTCAGAAGAATGCATGGATATGCGGGGGATGCAGACCTGGGAGGTTGACGATGAGGGTATGGTCCACCATGGCGTCGGCTTCAAAATCTTCGTACGTAACATTTGCTGCAGCTCCTGCCCTGGTCCCCATTAATGCCCAGCCTCTGTGTTTCTTGTGAGGGAAATGATGAACTCTGCGGTTGAAGTTTAAGGTTATATATATTATGGATTTATGTGAGGGAAGAAGAAACTCCTTTTCATAATTATGGGTTGTGCTGCTTAACCTGCCTTTGGTCATTGGGATTGAGGAGGAAAAGTTTGAGGGCAAGGGTCATTCATATTCTGCCTTGCTCAATGGGATTTGGAATGTGAGTACATGTCTTCCTGGTGTCATGATATACTGGAATAAGAATTTATGATTGATAAACAATAGTGATTATATGCGTAGGACCCAAATTATTTATTTATTTTCCATAAAAAATATCTACTAATCCCTAACTTTTGTTGGTAATATATGTATTTAAATCATTATACATAATTATTGTATATTTTCGTTTAAATTTTTACATAACTAGTACTTCGCTCGTGCAAATGCATGGACCAATTCACCATTATCTCAAATAAAATAAGAAAATAAAAAAATTATTAATTTAGAGAACACATTAATGAAAAATGAATAGTTATGCAGAACAGAATGCCATTAACGTCAATTCATTTGATCAATTATTACATTCCTAGTTGGACTACAATTTAAAATGTTGGACTAGATTTTTCTTAGAGCGGTGCAAGGAAAACATATAAACAGCTCAAAATGTTTCAAAGTTTTGTATGACATGTGTGGAATCATATCCTACCTACCACAAGTAGATGATAGAATTTATTATAATATCATAATAAGAGAAATGAGCTAATATTACATGATATAGAATGTTAAAGGAAAAAAAATGCATACAGTGAATCCATACATGGTAAAAAAAAAATAGAACATGTAAAAACACTACTACAGATAATGCTTTTATCAGCGCTAAAACACACTTTTAACAGCGCTAGAAAAGCGTTGTTAATCTCAGCAAAAATAAACGGGGTCCCCTTTAACAGCACTAAAAAGCGCCGATAAATGATGTCATTTATCAGCGCTAAAAAAAGCACCGATAAAGACCCCAATTTATCTACGCTACTTTAGCACTGATAAATGCCAACTTTATCAGCGCTGATAAATGATGCTTTTTATCAACACTTGAAATAGCGCTGATAAAAAGTGCCTTTATCAATGATTTGAGTAGCGCTGATAAGGGGGGCCTTTATCAGTGCTCAAAATAGCACTGATAAAGGCCTAACTGCCTTTGGGGTGCTGTTTATATAACACACCCACCAACAGCACCTGCACCTACATAGCACACACACACCACCTACACAAAACAACAGCTGTACAACACACACAAGAACAAAGAAGTGCACATAAGGGTTTGACAAACAATGCTATATACATTTCAAACAATGTATTATATAATTACATTTACAATTATCCAACAAACAGTTAAAGACATTAATGTTTCATCATTTAACATCCGTGATCCCTTCTAAAAAATGTCCACTAATGGTATTAGTTCCTGAACAAATCATCCCACCTCAAGAAAAAGGTTCCACCTATATAAGAAAACAAATATTATCTTAGTAATACTATAAAGAAATAAATTTAACATTAATATGAAAGAATACATTAATAAAATATCATTTTTTAATAAAAAAAGATACATTTGAAGTTATACAGGTCACACCGTGTATCGTATTGAGGTGTGGTTGATTCCTACACATCACAAATGAGTTATGGATCGTTTTCCTAAAATATCAAAACAAATCTGAATGAGTTTGCTTGGTTTTGAGTATGTCCCTTGTTTTTTTACTAAAATTATTATCAAATTTAAATGACATACTTAGATTTATACTGGTCAAATCGTTCAACATATTGAGGTGTGGTTGATTCCTCCACATCAAAAATGACTCATGTATTATTGTTCTAAAGTGTCAAAACAATTTGAATGGGTTTTCTCTGTTTTCAGTATGACAATAGTTTTTTCTTCTTCTGAAATATCATTTCAAACCGGAAACACCCATTTTGAGTCATACTGGTCGTATCATGCATCGGTTTGAGGTGAGACGACTTCCTACACGTCACAAAGGACTTACAAATCTCTCTCCTAAATTATGAATACCATCAGAGGGAATTTGTTTGGTTTTCAGTGAGTGAAACTTTTTCAGCTAAAATGTCAATTTTAAAGTGATAACGAACACTTTTAGTCATACTGGTCACACTGTGCATCGGATTGAGGTGCAGTTGATTCCTACACATCAAAAATGACTCATGGATCATTATCTTAAAGTATCAAAACAATCTGAACGAGATTTCTCGATTTCCAGTATGTCACTTGTTCTTTTTTACTTAAGTTAATGTCAATTTTAAATAAAAACATATTTGGATTTATACCAGTCACATCGTTTGTTAGATTGAGGTGTGGTTGATTCTTACATGTCAAAAATGACTCATGGATCATTTTTTAAGGTATCAAAACAATCCAAACGTGTTTTCTCAGTTTTCAGTATGCCAGTTGTGTTTTTTTACTAAAATATCATTTCAAACCAGAAAAACACTTTTTGAGTCATATCGGTCACATCATGAGTCAATTTGATGTGATACTACTTCATACATGTCAGAAAGTACATAAGAACCACTATCTTAAATTATGAAGACAATCGTAAAGCGTTTACTCAGTTTTTAGTGAGTGACACGTTTTGAGCTAAAATGAAAATTTTAAACTAATAACATACACTTTGAGTCAAACCAATCACATCGTGCATCAGATTGAGGTGTGCTTGATTCCTACACATCACAAATGACTCATGTATCATTGTCCTAAAGTATCAAAACAATCCAAATGTGTTTTCTAGGTTTTCAGTATGGAAGTTGTTCTTTTTTACTTGAATTAAAGTCAATTTTAAGTAAAAATACACATTTGGGTTTATACCGGTCACATCATGCATTGTATTGAGGTGGGGTTGATTCCTACACATCAAACATGACTCGAGGATCGTTTTTCTAAACTATCAAAATAATATGAAAGGGTTTTTTCAGTTTTCAGTATGCCAAATGTGTTTTTTTTACTAAAATTAATGTAAATTTTAAATAAAAAGAGACACTTTGAGTCATACCAGTCGCACATGCATCAGATTGAGGTGAGATTGATTCCAAAATTTCAAAACTGACATATAGATCATTTTATTAATGTATCAACACGATCTGAATGTGTTTGCTTTGTTTTTAGTATGTCAGTTGGGTTTTTTTACTAAAATATCATTTCAAACTATTTTGAGTCATACCGGTCGCATCATCCGTCAGTTTGACCTTAGACTGCTTCATACACATCACAAAGAACTTCATAATCATTTTACTAAATTATGAATACAATCAGAGTGAGTTTTCTTTGTTTTTAGTGAGTGACACATTTTGAGCTAAAATGTCAATTTTAAACTGATAATGAACACTTCTAGTCATATCAATCACACCGTTCGTCGAATTGATGTGTGGTTTATTCCTACACATAAAAAATGATTGATGTGTTATTTTCCTAAAGTATCAAAATAATCCAAATGTGTTTTCTCGGTTTCCAGTATGTCACTTGTTCTTTTTTCTAAATTTTATTGTTTATTTATTATAAAAATACACACTTGAGGTCATAACGGTCACACCATGTGTGAGATTTAGGTGCGGTTGATTCCTAAACATCAAAATTGACTTGTGGATCATTTTCCCAAAGTATCAAAACAATACTAATGCATTTTTTCTGTTTCCAGTATGGAATTTTTTCTTTTTTACTACAAATACTGACAATTTTAAATAAAAATAGACACTTCGTGTCATACCGGTCTCATCTTTTTGCTATTTCTGTACATTTTTCATCAGGTATGCTTCCCATTCATTTCTAAACAAATATATATCATCTTTCAAATATGAGTCTTTTCAACAATCATGGTAGTACTAAAAAAATATAAATACACAAAGGATTATTATGTATTTTAAATA
Source organism: Viscum album (assembly GCA_963277665.1). Taxonomy (NCBI): domain Eukaryota; kingdom Viridiplantae; phylum Streptophyta; class Magnoliopsida; order Santalales; family Viscaceae; genus Viscum; species Viscum album. The sequence continues at coordinate 59,063,621 of OY728165.1, read as the reverse complement.
AAATAGTAATTATCTTCAAGAATACCTCTTCAGGGATATTGATTTTTTCATGGAATATGATCTCTTTTATAAATTTACAAAAATAATAACCATATTCTATCATTTGTTTTTTTCGGCATTGCAAAAACATTGAAAAAAATAAGTAACTTTTTTATATGTGTTTGGATAGTGAAATCTTATTATATATACCCTGATTTTTATCCAATAATAGTACTTGTGATGTTTCTTATCCTTTTCCCCAAGCCACATTCCATGATGTAGATGATATTCATGCACCACCCTATCATAACAGAATCCTCATTAAATGAAAATATAAATTAAATAAATAGATTTATAGTTCTTAAATGTTGGATGTAGTGTATTATAAATTGACAAACGCCATCATTTGTGGTCAGTTTGTTGGATATCCATGCATTGAATCCAAAAAATTCATCTTGGGAGTATCCTAATTAACTACAATGAGCATCCAATGATTCCTAAAAACACAAAAAATAGTAATGAAAGAAATTAAAATATATTTGATATGATTAAATTGTACACTTTTACCCCTACATCGTTGGTATTAAGAAGAGTTTGTCATCTATAATTTTTCTATTAAATGATTTGAGTAGGCCTACCTCTATTTCACCCTCTTACTCAGATTTTATATCTGTTAGTGTTGTAGAGCTGACGTGAGGATTGAAGAGTCTAAATTTATATTCATGGGGAAATCCCTTAAATTTTTTATCATATATGCGCCTTTGAATAATATGAAATGTATTTAATCCTAATTATTATAATATATCATCTTATAGATAATCCAATCATGAAAACGTACCTCATGTAAACATTTACAACTGACCTTCCTAACCAAGCATACTCCATGATTTAACATACATTTTCAACACTAATGAAATATGGATCTTCCCCGCAGTATATATTTTCATCAAAAAAAATTGTGTGAACCACAGTGTCTTTCAACTTCATATTCACATGATTCTGCAATGATAATAAATGAGGATATAGAACGGGTGAGTTTAAGGTGATTTCAGTAGATAATTTTGATCGGTTGGTTGATCCTTGAGATGGGTTTGAGTTGTTCTTTCTTTTCACCTGATTCCCTATGTCCATCTATAATAACATTCATCAGTTTAGGCCTTTTTTCATTAAATGTTAATTGTTTATCTTGAAAAATGGAAATGAATACCTCCTTGTCGAAATGTTTTCTTACTAGCTGTGACGAGCATGCGATGAATGTTCCAAGAGCTTGTTTGAATTTATTAATATCTTTATCATCAATTGGAACATGTAGATCAGTGCTCATCTCATAGTATATGCTAATCATCACTTTTACATGACTTGTTGGAAGTGGTATGTTGTGTAGCATGACGTTCTAAATATTTAACACTGTAGCCCTCACTACAAGGCAATGGGTGGGGGTTGATATATATAAATCACAATAATTTTCACCCTATAAAATATTTGTATATGAATGGTATCCGTGTCTTTATAATTCAAAATTCACAGAAGCAACTATTAAAACATTGATTACCTCAGATAAGACAGGTTTTGGAAAGGAATGGATCACCTCAAAGCTAGTGGGGGGTGGGGCAGGATCTTTACACACTGGTTGTTCTTGAGTTGTTTATTCTCTTTACCCCTTGACCAAAATATTTTCCATGAACTATCTCTACAATTGCATATGTTCTTCAAGGATAGATATTCATTCTCTCATCATTTTTATTTCTTCACTTTGATCCTCCACTTGTTTTTTTTCTCAAAAAAATTTCGGGGTGTCACCCCAAAACCCACACCTCTGTTGTGCTGTAATTTTTTGGCTTCTTCAAGGCCACCAAAAGTACGCCTTCATCCAGTTTGGGTGTTGCTAATTCCTGTGACCATGTTAGACAGAACATATAGAAAAATAAGTAATCATTATTATGTAATATTGATTTAACGAAAAACAAATATTTATTATTTCATACTTACAAATGTTTCCCATACTTTTTTTGTGTTTTTATCTATCAGTATCCCATCTTTATTTATGTGCGCCTCCTTACATAGCACATGAAGTCGGATGTAAGTGACATTGGATTCATATTCATCAATTTACATATAAATAGAGGAACATAGTTATGTTGTTGTTTTATGTCACATAAAATTATTACAATAGATTTAAAATACGTACCAATTTTTGTCAAGTCAAGTGTACCCCATTCATACTTTACGGTAGGGGTACACTAGTTTTTATGCTCGTTCCTTATTTCTAGCACTCATTTGTTGTTTCATAAATAAAAAACTGTCAATAAAAGTGATGAATATACTTGTCGTCAAACTACGTATTACTAAACACAATGTACCAGAAAAGACTGCTCCTCACGAAGGCTAGTAAATTCATCCCATGCTACTTGGGTTATCAGATGTTCATAAATAGGAGGTGTATGTGGGTTTATTTTCCTTTCAGCATATTTAAGACAACATTTCGTTAAAATTGTGCAAAATCCTCTGTGAATCCTTCCAGTAACCCTTAATAAATTGTTCTTGTGTGAGTCATCCAATATAAATGCACTATATAAGGGATGATGAAGAGAAAGTCAATATTTCATTATTTTATTTTTTAGTAAATTAAAGAAATGATATCTCATAATGTTACTGTAATATCTCCCCAGATCAATTTCTTAATCCTGGTGACAACATGGTGCCATGACTGTACATTAATCAACACACATTTCTGTGTGAATATTCCAATGTAACTTATGAACTTAGCCTTATTGGGGTGAACATGTTGGACCCACTTATTCAATATGAACTTTTATTTAATGCCTTCCACTTTTTCCTTAAGGATTTTTGATAACACCATCAAACTACAACCATCCTATTTTTTCTGCACCACCAGTGTTTCAGTGCCTACCATTTTCTCAGTTTCAACATCATAAATATGTTCCTTCAGAGTGATATCATTGGAATGTGAAGATGGTGGTTGTACCTATGCACTGGGAGAAGCAATAACAACAGTTTGAGAAACCAATTGGTCTTATGTACTGTGAGAAACAATAGGTTGAGAGACCTATTTGCCTCAGGATTAGAAGCATCATCACATGCATAAGTCATTATCTACATAATTGGTTCAACATTTAATTTATATTACATAAAATAAGAAAAAAATAGATAATAAAATAAGATAACATGATGTATATTAAAAAAATGTAACATGATTATTGAAATCTCAATTTTTTTTCAAAGGTTGAAGGGATTTGACCCCTCTATTGACTATCCAAATCCATTCATTGTGGTATCCTCTGACATAAAAAATGCTATATATATTGAGACCACTGTGAAATTATTGCGACATCCTAATGAAAGGGTCATCCTCTATTGAATTTTCATCCAACCCTTCAGTGGTTTTGGTGGATGATAGAACAATTGACCAATTTTGGTTTGTGGTATTTGGAACATACAATACTTGTACCGCCTTTGATGCCATTATAAATGGTTCATCTTTGTAACAATCCTTATTGAAATCAACATTCATGAATCCCAACTCCTCTATTTTTATATAACTCCTATTATTAACCCACTTTCATTGAAAAATAGGCACTTGGAAGTTCGTATAACCCACCTCCCATATTTATTTGATGATACCAAAGTATAAAATATTCTTGTAAATTGGATTTATGTATTTATTACTGGAAACATGAATCACTTCAACCACAATTATAACTCCACTATTATACATGGTACTGTCTTCATCATGTTCATTAGTATAGAATGTATAATCATTAATTATGTAAGCATTATAATATAATACATACACACTTGGTCTTCCGACAATCCATCAAAGTCATTTTGAAACTGAGTTTAAATTTTCATATGACTCCTTAAATATATAGTCTGGAAACCATCCTATAAATGGTTGATTATGTGTATATGATATCCATTTTTTGACCTTGATGGATTAAAATTCATAAGAATCTCTTTGTGGGCTTTGACATATGGGTCAACCTCCAAACTGTTATGAAAAACGTAAAGGTGGGCCTGCTCTTGATCAATAATATTGACTGTGACAACCTCTAATTTAGAATTTCATTCACCCTCAAGTTTACCAGTGTGATGAGATTTCGGTAGACCAATTTTTTCCACACTGGATAATTATTTGGTATAAAATTCAATGGATTCCTAAAAAATATATCACTCCGTAATACAACTCTCTGACTGAGTTTAATTTTTGACATACCATTTCAAAATCTTCATATACCATTCAATGGGGTACATCCATCTATAGTGTACATGGACAAATAATTGAAGCTCTCCCACCAAGTGAACCATCAAATGTACCATCATATAAAATAATTTTGGCGAGAATAATATTTCCAATTCATATAATATGATGTAAATATATATTTCCATACTCAGAAATTTTGTTGGGTCTATAAATTTGTTGCATATAGCTTTGAAGAAGAAACATAGCTTCATTAGTGTATAATGGAAATTTTTGGAAAAAATGTAACATAAATCTATAGGAATTAGATCTTTTATCAAAATGTGGAGGTCATGTGATTTCAGACCCTTTAACTTTAAATCGGTCATTGACAAGATGTTCTTGATATTCAATGAATACCCCTATGGAACCTTTATATTATTCAAGAAGTTTCAAAAATGATATCTCTCCTTCCTGGAAAGAGTGTAAGCAGCTGGAGGAAGAAAATTCATTTTTCACCCTTCACTAGTGCCAACTCATCTCATATTCCCATTTCAACCATGTTCAACCTAGCCTTAATTCCATATTTTTTTACTGGGTGCATTTAGAAATGTGTCTCTGACACTGTCACATACATTTTTTTCAACATACATAACATCAAGAAAGTTTCTAACTTACATATAATTCTAGTATGATAATTCAAAAAAAAATCGATCACTTATTCTAACTGGTTTTTGTAAGGTTTCTCGAAAAAAGTTTACCAAAATTAGTGTCCACATATTTAACATTTTCAAACTGTTGATCACCAGTTAGTGGAGACGGTGTTGTTCGTTATTCTAAACTTCTAACTAATGATGTCATCCTTGATCGGTACTTATGTCATTAGGGTATAAATATGCGATGTCCTAGAAACACAGTTTTCAATGAATGTTTCAACCTAATTGATAGTGTACCTTTTTGGTAGATGGGACACCCATAACTTCCTTTAATGATATATCTCAAAAAATTACCATAAGTAGGAAAGTCATTTATCTTCTCTTACAACATGGATCTCAACATGAAATATTCATTTATATAAGAATCATACAACTTAACACCTTAATTCCACAATAACTTCAAATCTTCTATCAATGGAGCCAAATAAATATCAATATCATTACCCTGTTGTTTCGGTCTTGATATAAGCATAGATAGCATGATGTGTTTTTGTTTTATGCATAACCATAGTGGAGAGTTATAATTTACCAAAATAACTAGCCATGTACTATGAGTGCTACTTTGAAAATCAAAAGTATTATCTCTATCTATATATAACGCTAGACGATGGTTTCTTGGATCATTTCCAAAATCTGGATACTCATGATCGATTCTATTCCACTAAGGAGTGTCAGCCAGGTGACGTAGTTTCCCATCTTCATTTATTCTGTCAGTGTTGCACATCAATTTTCATGTAGTCTCCTCACTTCCATATAGGCGCCTAAGACTTAGAATGATTGGAATGTACCATATAAATATAATAGAACTAGATTCAACTTTCTTGTATCGAGAAGCACCACACTTTGGGCATTCTCTAAGTGATTTTTTGTCCTTGAGAAATAGTATATAGTCATTCAGACAAGCGTTTATTCGTTCAAAGATCAAACCCATCAAATATAGCATTCATTTGGCGTCTTATGTTTGTCTTAGTAGCTCATTATCTTCTAGGATCATGTCATTCAAGATAGAAAGTAATTATGTAAAGCTAGAGTCACTCCACATATTTCCTTATTTCAAATTATACAGCTTTAGTATGACTGAAAATGATGTATATTTAGTGAAACCACCATACAAAGGCATATTTGAAAAACTCATTAACTTCTCAAAAATATTCGGGCAATCACGGAGTTCATCTTCAACTGTCTTTGTCATTTCCTCAATACAATCTTCATCATCATTCACATCTTTAATCACATCCTTGATACATTCTTCTTAATTTTTCACACTTTTAATAATATCATATGATCCACAAAGCACACTATTATCTTGACCACTTGCTACATTTTCTTAAGTGATAAGAGGTGAGGGTGAGCTCAGAGCCTCAGAGCAGCGTGTTTTCTCTCCCTAACACAGTCTAGGGTTTCTCCAAGCTCCTTCCTCCTCCCCCTTAGGGCGGGATCTTCCTACGGTGGCTGTGGATATGTCTCGGTGTGGGCGTTCATGATTGTGCGGCATAGTTGTTCGGTGGAGATTCGTCGACTGGGCTCGGGTTTTCTTTGGCTGAGTTTGTGCAGTGGCGTCGCATCTCAGAGGAGTGCAGAGGTCAGCTCAGTGGGTTTGGAGGTTTTCCTGAAGGTAAGCTTGAGGTCAGATCGATGGGTTTTCTGCGTTCAGCATAGCGCATCTCAGATGCTCGATGGTCGGCTCAGTAGGCTCCGAGGTCAGCTTGGCGGGTCTTCGGCATTCGACACAGCGCGGTCTTCATCTTCCGTCGGCGATGAGGCAGGGGGCGGCCCGATCTATCGGTCTATGTTTTGGCTCATCCAGCATGAGGGTCGTCTTCCAGTGATTTGCGGTGTGGTTAAGGGTCAGGTCATCTGAGCTCAGAGGGGTTTTTTTCATTTTATATTCTATGGTCTTTTAAGGTGGTTAATTTGGAGATGTTGTGGTTTTGTTCTACTGTCTGGATTTGGTTTTGTTGTTGTGGTTCAAAACTATGGTCCTTTTTATTCTTGTCACCGTGAGGCTTGGATGGAACCTGGTGAGGATGTTTCTGCGGTTCTAATCGGAGCAAATCCATTCCCATAGAGGCGTTTTTGTTTCAGGAAGACCAAGATTCCCTCCCTAGTGGTGGTCACTCAGCACGGGGTTGATCCAACCAGTCCTAGGTGATGTTGGCTTGATCGTGGGTCCTTTGATTGTCTTCCCTGCTTCTACGGATGCGGTGGAGAGGGATGAAGAGGTCGTCAGTTTGGTCCAGGATGACTGTTTGTTGAATTTTTTTTTGTTATGATCTCTCAGAATAATGAAATGGTTTGAGAGGTCTGCTGGTTTGGTGGTGCACCCAGACTCATCCTCATGGATCAGGCCCCTATGCTGGTTTCAGAGCTTATTGTTCATCGTTGCAGAGTTTTATGGATTTGGTTGTTTGAGAGGGTGTGGTGTTTGCCATCGGATCGGGCCTGTGATTTGACACAGGACAATTGCTCGCCATTTAGCCTTGCAACGGTAGACAAGTTTTCACTTTTAATTGCTGGGGATGGGTTGTTCCTTGTTTCAAGTTTGGTCTGTCTCACTGAACTTCATATTGTGTTTTTTTAAGTCGATGATGTCTTTAGGGTTTTCCCCCTTCTTCCCTTAAAAGGGGGTTTTATTTAAATAAAAAATATGAAGGCCTCTGGGCCATTGGAAAGCTACATTTTCTTTTCCCCTGTGTTTATTCCAAGATTTATAACATTGATCTATTCTATGACAGACCATGAGTTCTTCCAACTCCTCTGGACTAACAAGTCTTGAATAACAATAGCATAAACATAGACAAAGGATTTGAGAAGGGTCACATGCATCATCTTTTTCAAACTTGATGAACTCTTTCACTCCATATTCATACATTCTTGTCAAAAAATTGAAATCCATCCAGTATTTATTCATATCCATCCTATTTGATTCGATGATATTAATATTTTAAAAAATAGATAGACAAACTGTTGATATAAAAATTAACCAATGATAAAAATAGTTATAGACTATATGTCTCCTTTGAAAACTATTTATAAAATCATATTTGAAATCCGATAAAAAAACCAACCATTTACACAAATTCCTCTTTAAAATAACTCACCCTTTTTAAAATAAACAAATCAGTTTCAAACACTCTTTCTCAAAACCCCAATTTCTTTTTTATAAAGAATTTAAGGAAACTTCATGACCCAATAATGTTAATCTTTTAAAATGAGTGAAATCCCTATATATTTTACAATTTTTCATTTAAAACTTCACACACCCCTTGTTAAAATGAAACCATCATTACATACACTTTCAAAACATTGAAAACCCTTTATGAAATCCAATCAGGTGAGTTGAGAAACACTTCACATGAAACCTAACTCCATGAAAAGTGTTTAAATCATTTTATAGTTATTTAAAACCAAAAAAGGTATGTTGAACACATTTTTAAAACACATTTTTAGTGTCACTACCACAAAAACAGTTTTTCCCAGCACCAAACTTTATCAGCGCTAACGAAAAAGCGCTGATAAAGGGGGTGCCTTTATCAGTGCTAAAAAAAAGGCTGATAAATGGTCCCTTTATCAGTGCTAAAAAAAGAACTTATAAAAACACCCCTTTATCAACACTTTCTTTTAGCACTGATAAGGGGGGGGGGGGGGGTGCCTTTATCAGCGCTAAAAAAGCGATGATAAAAGCACCCCTTTATCAGCGCTTTTTTTAGCGCTGATAAAGGGACCCCCTTTATCAGCGCTTTTTCGTTAGCACTCATAAAGGGTCGACTTCAATAAAAAATTTAATTAAAAATAATATATTAATATATAAATATATAAATATAGTTATATTGATATAAATATAATATATAATTTTTAAATATATTTTAGATTAGTATAAATATACATTTATACATAATATACTTAATATATAAGATATTTAGTGAAAATGGCTTATAAAAAAATTTTAAAAAAATATTTTTAATTAATAATTTTCTAATTATTATGGAGTAATAGTAATTTAATAACAATTTGAAGATTAAAAATTAAAAAAATTAAAAAAAGATCCAAAATATGTTGAAAACGCAACTCGAACTTCAAACGGCCATAACTTTTGATCTGAGTGTCCGTTTGAGCTCTACCACATATAAAATCGAAGCCTGCGATGAGCTCTACATCACTATGACTATGGGGACCCCTATCAAGGTTTTTTTGAGGTCGAAAAGGCCCAGAAGGCCTCCAAAACTGAGTTCTTAGTCGGGGTACCCCAATTTTTTAACATTTTGTGGATTTTCAACCTCGTTTAAGGGGGTATTATTGGTTTTTTTTCGTGGGGACTGAATTTATTCCAAGGTATTACATTCATATTGATATTATGACTTTAAAATTTAATCATTTTTTATAATTAAATTCTATTTATAATCAAATATATAACAATATATACATATTTTTTATGTATTCACACATAAAAATTTAATTATAAATATAAATAATAAAATATATTAACATATAAAATATATTAGCTGTATCTAAATAATAACTAATATCTATTTTATTTAAAATACAAATATATGAATATTTATATACCTATATATTAATCTAACAATATATATATATATATATATATTAATCTAACTATATATATATTAATATAAGTACATATATATATTAATATTACTATAAATATATATATTAATATCACTATAAAGATATATATTAATATCACTATAAATATATATATTAATATAACTATATAACTATATATATATTAATATATATATATATATATTAATATATATATATATATATATATATTAATATAAATATATATTACTATCCGGATAAATATAACTAAATATATATATATAAATAGAGATATATATTAATATAACTATATATATATATTAATATGACTATATATATTAATATAACTATATATATATATATATATTAATATATATATATATTACTATACAAATAAATATAACTAAATATATATATATATATATATAAATAGAGGTATCTATTAATATAACTATATATACATATATATTAATTTAACTATATATATATTATAATATAACTATATATATATATATTAATATAAATATATATTACTTTACGAATAAATATAAATAAATATATAAATATATAAATATATATATATATAGATATCATGAATTGAAAAGCAAATCAAAATAGAGGAGTGGTAAGGGCTTAGGTGCGTAGGGGGGAGGTCTCGAGTTCAAATCCTTGTGGAGGCAGGAGTGCACGTGCATGAGGGAATATTAGAGCAAGTGCTGTTAAAGGGTGGAGGGGGTGTGTGGGGAGCTGTAGGGTTCAGAAAAGTGATGTAAAAGGAGGGGGGGGGGGGGTTCAAGCACTATAAAATCCCCCCTGATTGGCAGTAATTTTTTAATTTTTTTTTTAATTTTTTTAATTTCTTTGATTTGTTTACCTTTTATCATTGATTTTAAAAAACCACTGATAAAATGGGTCCTTTATCAGTGCTAAAATGAAAGCACTGATAAAGGAAGCGCTCATAAAGGGGTATTTTATTAGCGCTAAAACAAAGCGCTGATAAATGACCTTTTTATCAGCACTTTGTTTTAGCGTTGATAAAAGACCCCTTTTATCAGTGCTTTTTTTAGCGCTGATAAAATGGGTCTTTATCAGTGGTTTTTGGAGCACTGATAAAGGGGACCCCCCTTTATCTTCACCGGAATTAATAGCACTTTTTTAGAACTGTTAAATTCCATTTTTAGCGCTGATAAAAGCCGTATTTTTACCATAACACCTCATGGAAAACACTACTATTTTCAAATCTAGGAAAGGATTTGGGAAGTTTTTCTTATGTGTTCTTAACTGTGTAGACCCATATGCAACTACATGACCACCATGGATTGAAACTGTTCAAATCTTGACTCCTGATACATCACAATATAAGACATACTAATTACCCAACTCATTTATGGTTAAGATTGGTGTTTTCATCAATCTTCCATTAATATCTTAGAAGGATCACTCATGAACATCTAAATACTCATATTCAGATACACAACTTAGGTGAGGAATCATATAATTCCATGCCTATTTCAATGGTATTATCATAGATATAAATTTGAATTTAGTAGTTCACCCTTATCTCATATAATAAAAATATCATCTTATAATCCTCCACCATCTCACATAGAGTCTTATCTACTACTATTATTTATCCAGACCATCAATGTAGGGAGTATAAATAGCCTATGGAAACTTAACCATCATTACAAAGGGTAGTGATTAAGAACCCACTCCAGACCAATCACTTGATTCCTAAAAAAATCATAACCCATTCTTACTAAAACATCCAAAAGGAAAGTTAAAAGGGAATAAAAACCCAAATAACTCCAACATCAACACTATTAACCCCTGGTAACTCATCACATCCCATCATCCAACCATGGACTAATCTGATCATCAAGAACAAAAAAATAAGGCAATGAAAAATGGGATATAATAGAGTCATACACTCCCATCCACCAGTTCATATGTAGGGTGTGAGCTAAAAATTCTTTGTATAATCTCATAAATAATTATCTTTAAATCCCTTCATAATATAGTCCATAAAGTCCTACTTTGTAGATAAGGTATATAATATATTTTCACATGAATTATAAACAAGTGAAAAAACAATAAACATACATATTTTCAAACAACCACCCTTTTTATAATATGAAATTGTAACAACCCGAATCCAGATCCCCTCTATTGGTGCCCCGTACCCGGTTCACCACATGACCTCAAGTGCATTTCCCCAAACACCAGAGGCAGCCGACTAGCAATGAGGGAATTGGTGAATTGGTGGGGAAACTATTCCCTCATTCGATAAAGTATAAATCGGAAGGCCAACAAGTCACAATAGCGGAAACAATAACCGTATACAACAACTGGAATGAACAACAAAAGCAATGTATAAAATAGTAATGATGCAACATGGTACATATGTCTATGGAAAGTAGTAAACAAGCCAACATGCTGAAATAAAACTGAACACAAGTACTAAAGAAACAAAAAACGAAAAACATAAGGGAAACTCCTTAGCATCGCAAGCCTCGGCTCGGTCCCATGATCTCCAGATCCAACAAGTCAGGTACCTGAAGTAGAAGGGCACTTACCCTTATCTATCCCTGCAACAACATAATTTGCTTGGTCCCAAAAGCATTTCCCAAACAGGGTGTGAGACAAAGTCCTAGTAGGAAACCACCCAAAGATCTGTGCCTAACAGTCAACGAATACATGGAAAGTAAAGTAGGGGAACAATAAATAGGAAAATACTCAGTAGTCATAGTCCACAGTTCTAGCATAGAAAGTACACAAGTAAACAACCAGCAACAAGAAGAAAATAGGTAACCCTCTGGGTATCTCTCACAGCCTAACCCCTATGCTTTAACCTACAAGTACTAGAAACCCTATAGGAGGCACACACAGTGTCACCCCTCTGGTTCAGCTAAGAATAGACTCTCTGAGGAAGCACTCACCGTCAATTCGCTCTATAGTCTTGTATCGTTCTAAAGGCTCTTTGGGGAAGCACTCAACGTCTCATTCCCCCTGTGGCCAGCGTCGAGGAACTACAGACTCTCTGAGGAAGCACTCATCGTCAATTCCCCCTATGGTCCCACATCGTATTAAAAGACACTCTGGAGAAGACCTTACGTCTATTCTCCCTGTGGTCTACTACACCAGGTTCCCACAGTCCCCTGTGAAACTAACATTCTCAGCGCACGTGAATCATCCAAGTAAACCTCCATAACTACTTGGCTATCATTCTAAGGCTCAACAACATAACAAATCAATAGTTCCACTATCCTATAACTAGGCATGGCGACCAGAAAAACGCCAAACAAGAAAAACAAGCATGGAAAAAATCCAAAGTATAGTAAAAACTACCATATTCACAGGCAACTACATCTACTCAAGCAATCAAGAAAAGCATGAAATACAAAAAAGGAAAAATATGAAATGCACAATTCCTATTCAAGGGAATTGGCACAATTGCAAAAGTACTCAAAGACTTTTTACAGAAAGGCACAAACCACCTACCTCGATCCTATGAGATCTATATACTTGAACCACGACGACTGATTCTCCCTAGAACAGCATAGATCTAAGAAAATGTTTGAAACACGTAAACCACAATAACATGAGAAAGAGGAGGAATTGGAAAACAAGGCTCAAGAAGAAGGAAGAACTCACCATTGCGATTCCAACACAATCGACCATTCTCGAATCGGAGAATGGACAGAGAGGCGGGATCTCGGGAAATATCCAACCATATGGGTCGCTCTCGGATGAACGAGACCTAGAAGAAGGTGTTTCTGGGCGTTAGGAGCGACCCCGGTCCATTTAGTGAAAAAAAGAAAAGTACACGGCATGTACTTCTAGAGTACACGACATGTAATAGGTTTTTCTGTACTCCACCAAAATCAGCCTCCACGTCACCCCTACACACCATGTGTGTGGCCTAGACACGGCCAGCACATGGCTTCGAGCCAGAGAAGAGTATACGACATGTACTCAGAAAGTACACGACGTGTACTTCGAAATTTTCCAGAAACTTCATTTTTATTATAAACTTCAGAAAAAGGAAAGGCATACCTGAAACGAATATCCGGGTTCTTACAGAAATGAAGGATGACTAAATATTTGAAATAAAAATATCAAAAAATGGAAAGAGGGCCTTTAAAACCATTTAAGACATGTCAAATCACAATTTTTCCCTATTTTAGAACATTTTATGAAAAAATCTTTTTTATAAATAACAAAAATAAAAATCCATTATCCTAAACATCATTTAAGAAATAACCAATTTTCTTCCTTTTTAAATAAAATTTATTAACCATTTAAATCAACCTATTTGAAAGTAAGAAAATACATACTCGAAGTGAAACAATGATCATACATAGGAACTAGAGAAATAAGAAAACATAATCCAAAAAACTACCAATTGACGGTTCCATATAATTTTAAAAACTTGGGGAATACAATCCAACCAAGAAAATAAATCCTCTAAAGTTTCCTAATAATGATGTACCCATCATGTGAAACTTCCAAAGACTCATGTATTTGTATCTTAAACTCGAGATGAGGAACCTAGGTCAATACTAATTAACATGTGACATCTAAGTAATTCTATAGAGCTCACTAGGCTCTATCATGATCAGGGGATCAAAAGAAACCCTAGTCCCTTCCAGTACATTTTAGGGACACTGAAACATCTTAGAAACTCACTTAGTATAACTGGGTCCTTACACTAGGAAACACACTCCACACTAGGGATTTCACTTATCTAGAACCCTACTAGTATCCTAGGACACCCATGTCATTTCAATAGTGGAAGTGAGAAACCAATAAAAAATAATAAATCAACACATAAATATAATTTCAATAATTTTAAATTTAACCTCACCCAACCACCTACACCCTCACAAGAAACAACCCCTTTCAAATTCTTTTATATTCTTCACAATAAGAATAAGAATATAAATAATCCCCTTATGGGGTCACAAACCACAATAGGAACAATATATGAATGGAGCTTAATTGAGGGTCTCTCATATTTTTAAAATAACTTCCTTTAAAATACCAACTTGGATTTTACAAATGTGCTCGAGAAGCCAACCCATTTTCACCCCATTTGAGAACAACATTTAAATTGTCATCAAAAAACCATTTATCAAAATGTAATAGAAATCCTATTTGGAAACCCAACTATTCTTTATTCATAAATTTATAAAATAATAAACCCTTTTATTTTTGATGGAAATATATGCTAATAACTCTTTTAATAAACTTCAATATCCTTTTGAAAACATCTTAATCCACCATGAGAGTTAAGGGTCTCAAAATAATTTAAAAAGGTTAAAGGTGAATTACATTCGTTTTGAAAAACATGACGTTAAAATATCGCATATTCACTTTAAAGAAAAAAACTTTATGACCAAACTTTCAAAATATTGAAATTCCTTTAAAAAATCTACTCAGACCTTTTACAAAACACTTGGAATGTGACATAAGTCTATGCTGAATCTTTAAACTATTTTCAAACCAATTGAAACCCAAAAAAGTAATAACATAAGATTATAATTTAATAATAAATCATTTAAAAACATCAAATAAATTTGTAACATGTATTACAAAGTAGTTCCAAAGAAACACCAAACTCACTCAAGAAAAATGAAAGCTAAAACTTGTTGAAATTAATGTAAAACACATAAATATTTCAATTTAAATACTACTCAACCCCTAAAGACATAAATCCTCATCATTAAAAAGCTATTACACTATGCTCTAGTAGAATCAAACTTCATATGTATAATTGATTCCAACAAAATCAAAGCAAAAATATGAAGAGGAACACTAACGAACATGAAATTCATTTAGTGCGCAAACAAGGACCACCAATAGCCATGATTTTCAGTGGGGCGTTTAGCCTATACAATTCACAGTATACCACCAATATCAAACAATAATAAAATGAGAACAAAAAAAATTGTTGACAAAGGGGAGAAAACTCACCATCATAGGAGAGGTTCTAGGCATAGGAGAGGTGGATGGCGGTGGTGTGGCGCACGACAGAGGTGTGGAACATGACAGAGGAGAGGCACATGCCGTTTGGTCCACACGACTAGTAGAGGAGACACACGATAGCTAGTTGAGAAGACGAAAAGAGGTATGGCGCATGACATAGGTGACAACGCACGGTGGAGGTGTGGTTCACGGTCAAAGAGAGGCGGCGGTAGAGGAGGAGGAGGAGGAGTTGCAGCGTAGGGGTCAGCTTCCACAAGAGCTGGAGGGGTGTGAGAATGAAAGAGACTGTTAGGGTTTTATTATAAAACCCGGTGAACCTTTTATCAACGTTAGCTAAAAAGCATCAATAAAGGTATGTTTTATCAGTGCAAAACAAGCACTGATAAAGGCCCATCTTTATTTGCGCTAAAAATGCACTGATAAAGATATTATGTTAATAATTTTTTTTATAGTAATATATATATTTATAAAATTATATATATGATAAATATATATAAATATATATATATTTATAATTATAACTATAGATAAATATAAATATAAATATATTTATAAAATTATAATTTAAATAATTATAAAATTATAAGAAATATATTTTGTTAATTTTATCATCTCAGAATATATATAATAAATATAATAAATATATATATTTATAATATTATAGATATATAAAACAATATTTCTTCTAGTTTTATAATTATTCATATGAATATATATATATATATATATTTATTATATGAATATATATTTATTTATTATATGAATATATTTATTTATAATTATGATTATCAATGAATATTTATTTATTTACTTAAGTAATTATAAAATTATAAAAAATTAATATTTCTAATTTTCATAACTTTATTAATATAAATATTTAATATATTTATTATAATTTTATAATTATTTCAATATATCTGTATTTATTTATAACTATAAATATAAATATTTTTATTTATTTATCAGTATTTATATATATTTATTTAATTATATATAACATTATATATGAAAATAATAAATATTTTTTTTATAAATTAAAAATTATTTAAATAAATAAATAATTATTTATATTTATAACAAGTAAATAAACATATATTTATTTGTAATTAAAAATTATAATAAAATTATAATTATTTATAGAATTAATTATATATATATATATATTTAAATAATTATAAAATTATAAAAAAATATTTATAATTTTATAAATAAATATAAATAAATTTATTATAATTTTTTATTTATTTAAATATATCTACATTTATTTAGAATTATATTTATAACTATTTGTATTTATTTATAAATATTTGTATATAAATATATATAATTAATATATTTATTATAATTTTTTAATTATTTAAATATATCTATGTTCATTTAGGAATTATAATTATAAATATCTGTATTTATTTAATTATATTATAACTTTATAAGTAATATAATAAATATATTTATTATAATTTTATAATTATTTACATATATATATATATTTATTTATAGATATAATTATAAGTATAAATAAATATATTTATAAATATTTGTATATAATTATAAATACAAAAAAATATATATAATTATGATATATGTATTTATTGTAATTTTATAATTATATATATATATAATTTTAATTATAATTACAAATAAATATATTTAAAAAGGATTTATATATTATTAAAATTTAATAATTTTAAATATAAAATATATTTATTAATTAAAAATATTTAATGTAATCTTATAAGTATTTTTGAGAACATAATAGTATATATGGGTAACATGAATTAATCATATACCTAGTAAATATACATTATCAAAAAAATCCATCAATGGACAACATGAATAATAAGAAAGTGTGTAATGTGTAAATGAACATTATGATACATAATATATGCACGAATGATCATTATATATATTGACCAAATTCATCTGAACATATATATTTAATAATTAATATAAATATATAAATATTTAAAAAGTTATTTATATATAATAATTATAAATAAAATAAATATATTAAATATAACAAATATAATAAATAAAATAATCTAATAAATAAATCTAATAAATCTAATAAATCTAATAAATATATTTATTATTTAATGAAATTTATTATCATCTTATAATTAATTAAATATATTTTTATATATTTTTAATTATAATCTTAGAAATACTCTTTTTAAAACATTATATATATATATTTGAATTATTAAAAAAATATATTAATTCTAAACATGTGTTTTTTAGTTATTGTATCCAAATAAACATTATTTTTTAATATAAATTATTAAAAAATTTTATCATCACTAAATATAGCATTGATAAATGAATCCTTTATCAGCACTAAAAAAGAACTAATAAAGGTGTAGCTTTTATCAACGCTTTTCTGAGCGCTAATAAAAGATACATATATCATCGCTTTTATTTAGCACTGATAAAGGATCCCCCTTTATCTGTGCTTTCTTCTTATCGCTGATGAAAATGAGGTGCATCCCTTTCCCTATTTTGTGGTAGTGAAATAATAGTACATGAAAATTGTAGATTAATGAACTTGCACTCCAATGAATCTGAACAAGGAAAAAATAGTCCTAAAAACTGCATTCATTGTGTACCTGAAAATGCGATCATAAAAAAATATTATTACCCAAAAATTGAATTTGAAAATGTATTCACTATTTACTTTAAAATGAATCATCAAAATTTATCCAATTTTTACCAGAATGTGTTGTCATAAGAAATATTATTTCAAGAAAATTTTAATAATGATGAAAAAATGTTACTTTAATTGAAAAACTGGTTTAAATATTTTCTTGGAATCATATATTTTTCAAGGTAGATTCGATTTTAGATTGAATTGAAATCCTCATACCCCTAATTTGTTTTATAATAAATCAATATATGTCATTTAAATTAATATTCATGATAATTTTATGTTATATATAAATTTAAATATTAAAATCATTATTAAAAAAAAAATTCTTTTACACAATTAAGTGTATTTATTTTAAAATTAACTTTCCACATATTTAATTTTTTTATTTTACAGAATGAATTTTGAAATATGATATTATAAGTATCAAATTAGGTAAAAAGTTAAATATTAATCTTTTTTATTAAAATTAATCTCCACAGTTAGAAATTAACTATCATAGTAAAAGTAAAGGTCGTAGATTGAGTTAAACTTATTATTATAGTCATAAAACATTTTAAAAACGTCCATAGAATTGAATGATTGATATTTGGATATAATAATACATATTCCCCCTATAATTTTTTAAATTTTGATTCATTGATCATAGAATAGTTGACATTATTGAAAATTTAATGGTTACTCCAAAAAATATCCTTCCCTTCATCTATAAAAACTGTACAACTTCACCACTTAAATACACCCCTTACATTTGATTAGTAATTTAAAATCCTTAATTTTACTCCCTCTAAAACCATATAATTGTAAACAAAAATTCCCTTTTCACATATATTTATACCATTCCCTTCAAATTCAAGAAGCCTTTTAAGGAAAATTCAAGTCCCTAAGGCCAGTATTATCAACTACTTAGTTTTTTTTCTTAATTATATTTTTTTCATATTTATTCTATACACACTAATATAAAGATATTATTATCATTTATATTCTATAATGTTACTATATTATGTGTATTATCATTATTTATTCATATACCCGATCTATTAAGAAAAAAAAAACTGTTGTTGAAGAGTTATATGGACTGCCGCCTCCAAAGTGTAATGTGTTTTGTTTTCCTTCACTTCCTTACTATGTTGGATATAAAGATGATATTAAAAAATAAATGTGCTTTTATGCTATCATTAAGGTTAGGGTATGAAAAATTATATAACTTGTTTGTGATATGATCAAGAAATGTTCATCGCTAATTTAATCGTTTAAAATAAGCATATAAATAGGATAATATTTTATTCAAATTATGTAATTTTATCATATCCATTATTTATTATTCTAAATCATTAAAATTATGATTTATCAAAATAATAAAAAACTAAATATGATAATTATGATTTGGTTATAATGATATTACAACAAAACCACATCATAAACATTCATTAAATCAAGGTATCTACATGTTTGGGCCAGTTTAACTACCTAATTGAACAATACTATGATTTTATATCATGAATGAATACGTGAACATATTTTATTGTTTAATATGATATAAATTTTTAAATAATGATTTATTTTTGGTTATTAATTTTTTTTATAAATATTTAATTCTTAAATTAATAAAACCTACCTTGATCATCAATAATCATCAAAACACGTCTGTTATCAATTTCATCTTCAAGGATGAAAACTAGAATACTGATGAATTGATTTTGGAACATATTAAATTATCATAAAACATAAAAAAGTGAACATAATGACCTGTTAATGATGAAATTTTTAATAAGAAGGAATATAGAATCTGTTATTATGAAACTAGTACAAACAATCAAAACAAAAACACCCAATTTGGAAAATTGGAAGAATTTATGTAGAGAATGACTACTTATGAAAAGTACGAAAAAAATGGATTTTAGTAATGTTGGGAATTAATTTATTATGATATATATGTTTTTAATACATTAGGTTAAAGTACATATGTGGATGTTAGGAACAAGAGTAAGGGTTAAATTAGCAATTACCCTTCACTGAGACAAGTATTATATTTATGCACCTAATTTAATTTATGTGGTGTATATTACACCTATTTGAGATATAATAAAATGATTTATATTTTAATCATGTAATTCTAAATTTAATTAAAATCCTCTATTGCATGGGGATTTTATTAAAGTTTTACTCAAGTGGTATGAGTTTTCTTTGTCTTAATTTTGATTCTTTGAGACATGATACATTTTATACACCATGTTTCCTCTATACGATGTTTTCAAAACCCATAGATATATATTTTTATCATAACCATTTTATTTCATTGGATTTAGTAGAAAAATAATTTCCCCTTATTCAAGTGGCTAGTTATTTGATTTTTTCCCTAGTAATGAGGATTATTGGTAACTCAATTTGCATTTATTGAGTTATGATTTCTGTTTGAACTTAATTTATTTAAGTTGGGTACATTCAACCATTTGATTGTATTTTTTTTGTATTTTATCATTATTTTCTAGGGATATACATTACTACAATTTAAACCCTTTGAAAAATATTTCTCACTTCTTAGGATATGTTCTTTTGAAACCATCCACTTTCTTTCTTTAAATTGATTATGATCATGTTATTAAAGTATTGACTTAGTCGTATACTCACTATTCTATATAATGTAAAAATAAAATTTTATATAACTTAGATTGGATGATTTTCACCTATAAATCCTGATATTATATTGACTTGGGGAATAATATTCGAATTAATATATTAATGATTATTGGAAAGGTGACTATGTATTTTTTATCCATCCACTTACCTCCTCCAAATGGGTTATGATCATGTTATCCTTTTTATTAACATAGGGAAAAGTATTGGATTTACATAAGTTTTTATTTCATCGTGGATAATTATTTCCAATTTTTATTGTATATTATCTATGAATTTTCTCTTATGGTGAATGCTTTGGACTTAAATAAGTGACATGTGGGACCCAAAATTATATATCTTCTCGATGCATCAACAGGTCTCATGAGACCAAAAATGTTGGGTTTTAGTATATGCTTATTCTCATAATAGGATGGTGTCTTGGTGTAAGGCCTTGACAAAAGGATTTATTGACTACAGTCATGATGAAAAGTGTCTTAGAATAATACCTTTATAGAATATTTTTTATTCCCAACATTAATAATTCCATTATTATGAGATTAGAATTATTGATATCCATGTTTTCGTATATCTTTATGGACATAGCGTTCTCCAAGTTTCAAATTTATTATAGATTCATATTTTTTAACTATTCCAGTTATAATATTTATTCCATATTTATTCCATGATTGATCCAAATATATGTCTCCCTTAATAAACATTTGAGCTCACCCCTTCTTAAATTTTAGTTTCCCCAGGTTATAAATTAAAGCAGTACATATGACATGTTTATAAGGATAAAAAATGTTTAATAATTTTTGGGAGATGTTGACGTCTTGTGATGAATTAATTTATATAATATATACTGGGGAAATTGTCTGTTTGATATAAAGAAAATAAGATTTATTATTTTATGATGTTTCATAATTCTCTGAAGCTCAAGTCCCGAAAAAATCCATCAGATGTAAGATATGAAATAATCATTATTGATTTTGTAATTTTGGTTGGTTATATAAAAGGTTTTAAAACTATTATCAAAGAAGTATATAAAGTGTTCTCTTATGAAATCATATCTGGGAGTGTGGGTCTAAGGCGTCATAGTTGGTATCAAAGGAAATGTTTATATAACCTTGAAAATAAATCCGTTTTAAGGATAATTTAAAGGTTGATAAGTTAGGGTTGATCATATATTCAAAATTATAGATAAAACTTTGGGAAAAGTATGTGATTTATTGTTAGGCTAATATTTTACATTTTATTAGTGCACTAGCATAACAAAAATTCAGTGAAACCCTAGGAATAAATCTATATATTAGATAAATTCATGATCTTTCAG
Source organism: Viscum album (assembly GCA_963277665.1). Taxonomy (NCBI): domain Eukaryota; kingdom Viridiplantae; phylum Streptophyta; class Magnoliopsida; order Santalales; family Viscaceae; genus Viscum; species Viscum album. Next base: position 59,041,581 of record OY728165.1, on the reverse strand, counting down.
TAATATAAGGATTATGTGGTATTTCTAAGCAATACATTTTTGTTTGGATACATGAAATTGGATGAAAGAGTGGAACAAATTTTCTTAGGGGTGACACTACTGTAAATATAGAATTTAAAAGCACTAGAAAAGAGAATTTACAGTGCTAAAGAAGCGCTATTAATCTCAGCAAAGATAGGGGGGTACCTTTTATCAGCGCTCAAAAATCACTGATAAAGGCCCCTTTTATCAGTGATAAAAAAAGAACTGATAAAAGGGGTCTTTTATCAGAGCTAAAAAACAACACTCATAAAAGAAAAAATAAAAAAAAATCTTTTAATCGGAGCCACCTTCTTAATAGATCTAGCCACCCCCATTTAACAACACTACCCCCACCCCACCTGCACCCACCACACCCCCGCCACTCCCTTTTAACATCGCTAGGAACCCCCTTTAATAGTGCTATAACCCCTCTGCACCCACCCGTGCGCCTCTACCTCCCCCAGGATTCAAACTTGAGACGTCTCCCCTACGTGCCTGGACCCTTTACCACTCCCCCATGTTGCTTTGTTCTCCATTTAATGATATATATATATGTATATATATTTACATTTATTTATTCATATATTAAATAGATTTATATTAATATATATATATATATATTTAGTTACATCAATGTATATATATTTATTCGTATATTAATATATATTTATATCTATTTATTTATATATATGAATATATATTTAGTTACATTTTTTATCTGTATATTTATTCATATATTAATATATATATAAACTTAGTTTTAAATACATTTATAAATTTATTTATGTGTGTGTTTATAAATAAATAAATACAAACATATATATAATATACATACAACATACATACACTTGTATATATTTTATATATACGTGTATAAATGTAAGTATAATTATACATATTTATATATATACATATATATCATATATTCATATATATATTCATATGTATATTCATATGTGTATTCATATGTATATTCATATGTTAGAATATATAGATAATATATATTAGTTTGTTAATATGGACACACACTAATACAAACACACACACACATTACATATGTATATAAATATACAAATATTTCTTTTGTTCTGCATTTTATGATATATTTATATATTTATATATATTTCGTTATATTTTTATCCATATATATATATTTAAATGTTTAAAATATGCTCTCTCTGTGTGTGTTTATTAATACGTACATACATATATTTATTTATATATGTGTGTGAATCTATATATATGATTATACATATTTATATTTATTTACATAAATTAAAAAATCATTATTTATATACATATATTTGAATATGTAGATAAACATATATATGCTTGTCAATAAACACACAAATATATTTATATATATGTATAATCATTATATATACATTAATTATATATGTATATGTATATAAATATTCATTCAATTTCATTTTTAATAAAATGGATATTATTTTTTATTTAGATAAGGCTTATATATTGATAAATATACTTTATATGTAAATATGATTAATTATTTATTTATAAAATTTAATTTTTATGTGTGAATATATACAAAATATGTATATATTGTTATATATTTGATTATAAATAACATTACACTATCAAAAATGATAAAATATCAAATTCATAATATCAAATGGAGACTCAGATCAAAATTTACGGGTTTTTGAAGTTTGATTTACGTTTTCAACTTATTTTAGATATTTTATTAATTTTTTGATTTTTTGTGTCTTCAAAATGTTATTAAATGATTATTAGTCGATTATAATTAGAGAATAATTGATTAATATAATTTTTTAAATTTTTTTTAATCCATTTCACTAAATTTATTATATATTAAATGTAAATGTCTATTTATACTTATCTAAAACATATTTAAAAAATATATATTATATTTACATCAATATAAATATATTATTTTTAACCTTTTTTTGAAATATAACCTTTAACAGAAATAGTAAAAAAATAACTAATAAATAATCCCTTTATCATCGATAATAAGAAAATTATGATAAATGGGTCCCCTTTAACAATGCTAAAAAAAGAAGTGATAAAGGGGTACTTTTAACAATGCCTTTTTAGCGCTGATAATGACGCCCCTTTTATCAGCGCTTTTTTTAGCACTGTTAAAGGGTGGCACTACAGAAACCCAGTTTTTTGGTAGTGTGATCACCCTAAAAGGTTTGGTTGAGAATTTAATCATCCATAACTCTGATGCATGATGATTGGGCCAAATACTACTCCCCTATCGAGACACTCCTGGGGAATTTTCTTTGGTGAATCACATTCTCCCCATGAACCACTATAAAATAATTAATAATGATGTCAACTTATTTGGTTGGAGAACCTAATGGAAAAAGGCTATGTATAACCTATGATTGAACAAGGAGATTCATAAGTTGTTCCAAAAGTATTATATGTTAAAAATAGTTTTCAGAAGGGAATACATATTCCAAATGATGTTTTCATATTCATATTTTGAATATTATCATAACCATTTTAGTTTTATTATTTGTTTAAAATAGGATCACAAATATGATTTTGGGAAAGGTATATATTTGGAAACCAATTTTTTTTATAACCTAATAAGGTATAATGCACAAATGAGTGGGAATCTTAGTATATTCCTAATATGATGGAAAATGTGTTGTTTTTAGTCTTACGTGAGATAGTGAGGATGTCATCTTAATAGAAATTAATTCTTCATACGTTTACATATCCTCACTAGTGAGTGATATTTATTAATGATATTATGGTATATTATAATTTTTATTAAATATTATTTGAATTCCTCATATGAAAAATGACTTAGTATTAATTTTTGATCTTTTTTTTGAAAAGGTCAGTTTTTAGTTAAAATATACAGTTTTTACAGAACTTGTAATTTGTGTAACTTTATCATTATATAAGAATGACCTAGAAATTTATAAATCATTTTATGTAATCAAATATTAATTTTAGTGATACGATTATTTATTTTAAAATATTCTCTAAACTTATAAATACTATAGAAAACATTTTTATGACTAATTAAAATATTGCTTTAATATAAAAGCTATTTTTAGCCTTTTCTTCGTATCATTTATTTTTTAAAGTAGATTTGGTTTTGGATTGAATTAAAAGCCTCATAAACATAATTTATTTTATAAAAAATCAATATATTTCATTTAAATTACTATTCAAGATAATTTTATCTTATATATAAATTTAAATCTTAAAAATTTTATTTCACCGAAAACTGTTTTACAGAATTAAGTGTATTTATTTTAAAATCAACTTTTCACAAATTTATAATTTTAATTTGATAAAATTATTTTCAAATTTTTAATGATAATTATCAAATTAGGTAAAAAATTTCTTCGTAATCTTTTTCATTAAAATTAATTACTACGGTAAGAAATTGAATACAAAGGTAAAAGTTGAAGTCATAAATTGAGTCAAAATTAGGATAAAAGTAATGAAAATTAAAAAATCATACCTATAATTTAATGGTTGATATTTTTATATACTAATACATATTTTCCCCATGATTTTTTCTATTTTTTATTCATTGACCATAGACTAGTGTCATGACATCATTAAAAATGTAAGGGTTACTCCCAAAAATACCCTTCCCTTCACCAATAAAAATGTTACATATTCACCACTTCAAGACACCCATTAACATTGAATTCCTAGTTGAAAAACTTAAATTTTAATCTCCAAATAATTCAAAATTTATTCTAATCTATTAAAATTCAAGGATACCTTCATGGAAAATTCAAGTACCTAATGTGAGTATTATCAACTACTTAGTTTTATTCTAAACAATATTCTTTCAAATATATTCTAAAAAAATAATATAATGATATTAAAACTATTAATATAATATAATGTTACTATATTAATTCTATTATCATTATTTATTCATATACCCCATCCATTAAGAAAAATAAAACTCTTGTTCATGCGTTTTGCTGACTACTGCCTCCACAGTGTAACATGTTCTGTTTTCCTTCAGCGCCTTACAAGATTAGATATAAGAATGGTATTAAAGGGTAAATATTATTTTTATTCTATCATTAAGGTTATGGTATTATAAATTTGAGAATCTATTTATGATATGATCAACAAATGATAATTGATAATTAAATTGTTTAAAATAACCATACTAAGAGGATAATCATTCTTTCAAATTGTTCTATGTTTTCATATCCATTATTTATTCTTATAATTATTTAAAATTTATATATATCAAAATTATAAACAATAAATAAGATCATTATGCTTATCTTATAATGATATTTCATCAAAACCACATCATAATCATTCATTAAATCAAGGTATGTTCATGTTTGTGTCAGTTTAATGACCTGATTGAAAAATACTATAAAATTATATCATGAATGACTAAGGAAAAAAATTTATTGTATAATATGATAAAAATGATTAATTAGTGTTTTTTTGGTTTTGAAGATGTTATATGAATATTTAATTTTTTAATTAAGAAATCAAACCTTGATCATCAAGAATCATCAAAACATATATCTTATCGATTTCATCTTCAAAGATAAAGACTAGAACACTCATGAATTTATTTTTGAAAAAATAAAATGATTATAAAACATCCATATCAGATAATTTAAAGAAAAATAAATGAATAAATTTTAAATAAGAATGAATACAGACTCTGCTATTATAAAACTAGTTCAAACGATCAAAACTACAAACACCTAATGTGGAAAATCAAAATAATTTATGTAGATAATGACAACATATTAAAAGTATGAATGAAAATGGAATTTATTAGGGTTATGAATTAAGTTATTATAAAATATATGTTTTTAATATATGAGGTTAAAGTATTGTCATGGATGTCAGGAACAAGAGGTAAGGGTTCTCGTCTCAATTACCCTTCATTGATACAAGTATTTAATTTATGCACCTAATTTCATTTACTGGACGTATACACTACCTATTTGAGATATAATATCATGAATTATCTTTTAATAATGTAATTTTAAATTCAATTGTAATATTATATTTTATTGGGGTTTTTTACTAAAGTGTTTCTCAATCGGAAAGAATTTTCTTGTTCTTTATTTTTATTCTTTGAGACATAATATATTATGTACACACTGTTTCATTTATATGATGTATTCAATACCCAAGGATATATTTTTATCAAAATACTTATATTTTATAGGATATTATATCCATATAATGTTATGATATTGAAGCCTCTTGTGAATTAGTTATTCACTATGTAGTGAGGATTTTTAATAACTCAATTTTCATGTATTGTGTTATGATAGTTATTTGAAAATATTTTTTATAAGTTGGGTACATTATACCATTTTATTTTATTATGTTATATTCTCTAATTATTTTATAGGGATATAAACTCCTACCACATAAACCCTTTGACACAAACTTCTCGCTTCTTGGGATATGTTCCTTTGAAACCATCCGCTTTCTTTCTCCAGATTGATTATTATCATGTTGTTCAAATATTGTCTTAGTCATATACTAATTGTTCTATATAGTGAAAACATAATTTTTTTATAAATTAGACAGGATTATTTTCAACTAAAAATGGTGATATTCTATTAACATGATTAATATTTTAAGAATTCCAATATGGAGGATTATTGGAAAGTTGACTATGTATTTCTTATCACTACACCAAATTTGTTGTTTAGAGGCTATTTATTAAAATGAAACTAAAAAAATTAAAATAATTTAGAAGTGGTTTTTCAAAAACCGTTGCTAAATTTTATCTGTTTATTTTAAAAAAATTACTTCCCCATAAGACCCACCCTTATACCCTAAGCCACCCCTCGACCCTGATCTCTCTCCACCACCGTGTACCCCCCACTGGTGCTCAGGTTTCACCTGAGCCCACAGAACCCTCCCAAGTGCTCCAATTTCCCCCAAGTCCCTAAGCCTAAGCCCACATTGGCTTTCAATATCCCTTGAGCCCCTCGAACCCGAACCCTAGCCGGTGCAGTGGTCACCCTGAATCCCCTCAGTCAATTTCCCTCACCCTCACCGGTACTCCAGTTTCCACTAATCCCCCACCCCCACCCCCACCCTCACCCTCACCACCTGTCACACCTTATCCCATGATCCATCCCCACCATACCCCTCCCCCATTCTCCCCTGAATCCCTCCTCTCCATTTGGTTTCAAAAAGTTCCAATCCTTAATTTCTTCATATTTTCTTCTCCTCCCTTCTTCCCTTGCCTCCTCTCTAAATTTTTCTTACTCATACAAACCCCAACCAATGTTTGGGTTTGGATTAAGGTTACGATAACTTCTAGTTATGTGGATTTTTGTGTTTTCTAGGTATAATAGGCTGTTTATTGTCTTGATTTTTCATTCACCTACTTGTATTTTTCACCTGGGTCTCAAAGTATAAGGAAAATATTCATGTTTCACATTAGGTTCATGAATTATATTGATCATGTCATGTGGATCAGGTTTAATTGGTTATTAGAGTCTAATAATTGATTAAATATACATTTTTATTTAGTCCAAATGCAATTCTATATCATTATTTTCAATTGCACTGAATATATTTTATCTAGAGTAAAGTATGTTATTTGTATGCATTTGTGATGTTAATATTTATTTTTTATTATTGTTTTAATATTTATAATTAATTCATCATATAGGTATTTCTTGATTTTAATATTCTAAAAATGGGGGATATCCTAGATTACAATTTTATGTCTATAAATATTCTGTTTATCTCCCATGTAGATGGTTCAATCAAAATTTTATGTAGAATAATTCATGTCCATATATCTCTTACATTGAGGGAATAGTTTTTCAAAGACTTGTTGAGTCCCTCATCGATAGTTTTAATCCTCTAGAATACAAGGGGTTGCATATGAGGTGATGTGAAGATCCTCACTTGAGTACTATTTGAGTCACTTAGACTGGGGTGTTTTCCATCTATGCTTAGTAATGTTATTAGTTAAGATTTATTTTTTGTATATGATATAGAAATTCTCACACTTATATTTCATTATTTATTAACTTCCTATTATATATCTTTACTAACATAAACTATAATTATATAATAATAGTATAAATGATATCATGTCTTTATAAAATTGATATAAAAATAATAATATATATATCTTATATGCCTCCTCGTTCAATATTTCCATTCAAGTAATGTTTTACTACTTAAATGGATTATCATTATTACTTAATAATCACTACCATCATTGATGTTTCCTTTATTATATACAATTAAAAAAATATGTACTTATTTTTTTATCATTTTGTAGATGATATAACTCATGTACAGTGAATAAATAGTCAATATTATAATTTTTGAAAAATCTTGAAATTCTTCGAACTATAATTTCTTTATGTATTCTATTTATAATGAAAAGATAATAATTAATTATAAAATTGATTAATATAAATAAATTTAAAATATTTATCTTTTTAATTTTAAAAAAAATAAGATTATAACATATATGACGTTGAAGTATATTGAAGCATCCCTGGACATATGATAAGGGGAATCTCTCCCGACTATATCTATTTTTTGAATTTATTTCCCTATATTAAAAAATACATTTTTTTGTAGTTGTATTATTTCCCATAGATGCTTCCAATTAATTTTAATTTTATTTTAGTATATTTATTAAATTTATATATTCCCTTTTAATCGATGAAAATGTTTTATGGAAACTCCAAATTTTCTCATGAAAATCAAAATTTATCTATATCATATTTTTAAAAAATTTAATGAACTTTTATTTTCCATATGTCATAGAGTTCTTTTTTGATTTTATAAGGGAATTTAAATTTCATTTTAAATTAAAAATTTTGTATGTTTTTCATACACACCCTAAAAAATTTAAATATGTTATCTTCTAAATTTCTATATAAATTAAATTTGAATTAATTTATATGTAATTCCATTTTAATGCATGGATTATATTTCATGGAATATTATAAATTATTTATTATTATTTGTAAAGAATTTTATAATCCCTTTTTATGATATAAAGTATTTACAAATGGATTTTATGCTTGGAATAGATGTGTCACATGCTTTGATCTTATAAAATAGTTGAGTGATCCTATTGAAAATGGTTTCTCATGGATGTTATTTTTTTGTAAATTAAAACCATTTTGGTATTTAAATGGTTTAAAATGGTTTAAAGACTTAAAATTAAACTTTTTCACATTTTAAGTGGTTGTTAAATTTCTTGGTGTATTTTATAATGGTAATTAATTATTTATAGGGGTGTTAAACAACAATTTTGTCTTCAAAATGTGTGTGTGTTGTTTTATAGGAATGTTTTATGAATTTAATGCAATTGAACTTTAATATTTTTAAAAATATTTTTGAGATAATAAGTCTCATGGTGGCTTGAATTTTTTTAAAAAGGTGAAGTTTTGGTCATGAAAAAATGGGTGCTTGACACTAGTTGACTTACTTTAAAGAGGGGGTGTCTTGACATCAAAAGTGATTTTATGAAAATAGTTAGAATTATAATTTGGTTTTCAATGTGTGGTTTGATAAATTATTTTCAAAGAAAATTTTAATTTTAATTTTCAGATTGTGTGAAGATTGATTGACTTCTGAATCTCTTTATGAAATTTCGATTGACACTTTAAGAAAAGTGTTTTTATAAATGTGTGAGACCCTCTTGAGCCTCATGTTACTATAGTTATTACCATGGAGGCTTATGATCCCATTATGAGAGGATTATTATTGATATGTATTTGTGTATTTATTAATGATTTTATAGTTTTTCTTTGACTTTTATTTTACATAATATTTTCCATGATTGATTTCCTTTTTTTACTTTAACCTTTTTAGTACTTATATGACTCTTCTTATAACTACTTGGGTTTTTTTCACTTATTTGTTTCTTTATTCCAACATATTAATACTTATGTGTTTTAATTTTTTTAACAAAGTGATGGCACATTGTGATATATATGGATAAAAGTTGGATCACATTACCAAGGAACACACCTTAGTATGATAAGGGTTTGGAAGAGATTTTATATTATTCAACTAAAAATCAATCTTTTGATGGGAAAATAATATGTACATGACATAAATGAAAATTTAGAACATGGTTGAAGATACATGAAGTTTATGAACACTTGATATTGAATCGATTACCTTCCCAATATTTACGTTATATTTGGAATGGAGAATCGAACATTATAGAAAGTTTTAGTTCTGATGTCAATCAATAGAATGGGCTCCCAACTTTATCAAAAATGGACAATGAAATGAAAAACCTTATAAATGATGCTATAAAAATTTTAAGACAACATCATCAATATCAAAACATATCAAAAAAACTAGTTGAGGGTGGTACAAAGAGAAACTTGACAAGTGATGTTTTTTGGACTATAGGACCACCAGATCAGGATTTTAAAATATCATTTTATCCTCCACTTGATTATATAGAGACTAATGTAAGAGAGAACTTAAATGAGTAGACAAATGTGTTTAAAAATTTAGTTGATGATGGAAATCAGGGGTTTTATGGTGGATGTATAAAATATTCAAAACATTATTTTCTTCTAAATTTGTACCATATAAAATGCCTATGTCGAATTAAAAATAAGAAATTTCCATGATATTGAAATTTTTGTGTGATTCATTTCCTGAAGTTAAGATCCCTAAGTATTTTTTTAACATTAATTTTTTTAACAATATTGGTCTAAATTATAAAAAAATACTTTCTTATCCCAATGATTTTATGCTTTATTGGGGAGAGGATTCAAGCAGACATGATTTTAAAAAACATTATTCTTCTAGATGGAAGTCATTGGGTGATGTTGGAGATATGAATAAACATACTACTATGATGAAGAAGGAAATAACACACCTAAAAAGGTTTTTCATTACATCAATTTAAAGCCTTGATTTCCAAGATTATTCATGTCATTAAAAACCATTGAGCACATGAAGTTGTATTCAATAGATAATAACAATTATGGGTTAATGTTACATAAAAGAGATTCAAAACCATGGATGAAATTGGACTCATTACATCCATATTTCTCATTTGATCCTAGTAATGTGTGATTGGGATCATAAACTGATTGATTCAACTGATTTGTAACTCTGAGAATCATTTATTGCATTTGGATGATTGTTTTGATCCATTACAATCTAACTCCATGGATGTGCATGCAACAAAATTATTTAATCATTTTGACGATTATTCCTAAAAAAATGTATTTAAATGATATTTATGTATAGTCCAAGCCTCTATTTGAATAATTACAGGAGTTATGGGGAAATAATGTTGAGAAATATGATACATCTTCTAAAACAACATTCAAAATGCACATTTATCTGATGTAGACCATTAGTGACTTCCCTAGAATTGGGAACATATATGATTGGAAATCATACATGGGATTAGCCTATATTTTTTGTTACTTTTATTTTCAGCCTGAATGATTACATTAAAGTAAAAAATGGTTCTTCTTGTGCCATCGAAAATTTCATAATGCATCTCATGGATTTTGGTTGAACAAGGAAAAATTTAATGGTTTTATTGATCATAGACCACCTCCAAAGTTTTCGATAGGTTCTTAAATATTGACATATCTTTGAAATTCTGAAATAGAATTAGGGAAGGTTAATCATTTGAATGATAGTGGGAAATGAGTTAGAAGTTCATTTTCAAGTGAAATTGGAACACAAAAATTGAATAAAAAAACTATATTACTCATAATTCCGTATTGGGAATTTAATTTGTTGTGGGATAATATAGATTTTATGAATATTTAGAAGAATTTTTAGGAAAATTTTATCTTCAAATTTATTATTGGTCATGGAAAATTGAAGGACCATCTCAATGGTCGAAAAAGATTATGAACAATGAACATAAATCATGATATTTGGCCAGATGATAATTGAAAGCATGCTTTGGAAATTTTTGCAATGAAAAATAGGGATAAAGTTACATTATGTTGATTTTTAAAACATTTGAAGGTATCTGATGGGTATTCAAGTAACATCTCAAGGTGTGTGTACTTAAATCATTATAAGTTACATGGATTAAAAATTATTGATTCACATATTTTTCTACAGAAGTTCATACCATTGGAATTGCATACATTATTACTTGAAAATGTTACTATAGTTGTACTCCAATTTTACCTATTCTTCTGACATGTATGTGAGAAAACTATACAACCATCTTATCTTGATAACCTTCAGGATATATTTATATTAACACTTCGTGACATGAAGATAATCTTTTCTCTGTATTTTTTTGAAACCATGATGCATTTAACTATTAATTTGGTTGAGGAAACTAAATTAAAAGTCACTATACATTATAGATGGGTGTATCCAATTTAATGTTAATTTATATATATGCCTTTTATCTTATGTAAAAAATTTCTGGAACTTCATTAAATACATAATTATCTTTTATTTATTTTATTTTATACATATATTGGTCATTTAAAATTAAATGTGAAATATAAAGCTCAAATCAAAAGCTCTATTTTTGAAGACTTTTTTGTAGAGGAGTGTATTATCTTTTTTTGATACTAGGATTATATTGATACAAGAATCAATCAAGTTGAAAATGTTGACGACACATCGAATATATCTCAAATATAGGAAAAATAAAAAATATTTCTTACCATTGGCCAGTTAGTTGGAAGGATCTCAAATGTTAAATTGATTGAAATTGAATTATTACAGACACATAGATACGTGTTTCTAAATAGAAAAATTTAAAATTCATTCATTAAATAGATCAGAATAAAAAAAAGAGATGAATGTGATGCCGAATATAAAATGAGAAAGATATAACAAAAACTGTTAATAAAGAGACTGTATAATGGTTTGCATGTCATGTATATTTATAAATATTTTAATTAATATATATATTAGGTTGAAAAATATTTTTTAAATCTAATAATGTATATTACTTTTTTAGATCATGACTACTGATACTCGAGATTATTTCTTATAAATTTTGATGTTTTTGGATTGAGTTCCTCTAAAAAAGGCTAGAAAATTTGATTCTTACAATGGGAATTACTTTATATTTCTTACTATCGATTTGAAAACATAGAATAATGGTATATTTACAATTTTTGAATTGGAAAACTATATAAAGTTGACTGATATTATTGAATTGAACAACCTTGTGAAATTTTCAACTATTTTATTCAAATGTATGTGAGTTGATATTACTAGGGGTATTAAAAACGACTCCTTTAAGTTTACTTATGTAAACTTCTCTCACATGATGGATGTTAGTGACCATGAATTACATGATCTGTATATCTTCTCATCACAATTTAAAATGGTATATTTTTTTAATATGTCATGGATGAAGGGTGGAGTAAAATTATTCACATAAAACACAGATAATTGTATGATATGGGAGATGAAGTGAAATATTTGACATATGACATTGAATCCCATCAATAGCAAGAAAAAAACCTATTTTTATACCATGATATTAAAAATATTATTCTTTCAAGGGTGAATAAAGCAGATAAAGTAATGACGGAGTAGGAAAAAGATATGATTGAAGGACAAAATGATTGTATTTGTAGTAATCAATTAATTTATAAACCACATATGTTATATGTTTGGATATTTATTATCATAGTTATGAATATTTTATTTTTGGTACTATTCATCTAATATCATTTTTAAAAAAAATTCTGCAATTATTTTTTGAAATATATGTTCTGAAGTAAATTGAATTTGATTAAATGATAGGAATGCTAAGAAATAAGTATTTCATTAATCCTAGTTGACTCCCATTTTATGTTCCCTTGACCATAAAAACATGTGATGATCTATTGTTCTCCCTCCCTATAACATCTGAACACCTTCCTTCATCCACCACCAATGTTTCTCACACCCTCCTCCATTCCATTGGCATTTGGAACACCCTCTTTCTTCATCCCATAAGAATATTGTACATTGAATCCCCATTCAGCAGGTTCAAAAATGATGGAATAGGTCATCACTCCTATTTCTTCATGAGGATATTAGAGGGTGATAGTTCTAGGTACAAATTTTAATGTGAATAAAGTTATTGAACTTTTTTTATGCGACTAAATGTTCTTTCATAAAATATGAAAACAATGTTATTATAGAGAGAAATATGAATAGTTAATATGTATGAAATCTGAATCAATTAAAGATAGTTTTCCCATTTGACTATTATGGGGTTCCCATGGATGATATTGTAGGATTATTTGGCCAGATTATCAACCAGCTAGCGACAAAGATGGTTACCCTTCTGATTACCTATTCTAATTAGAGGTATATTCCTCAATCATAGAAGAATTAAGTCTTGGATTCATATAAAATGGTAATTTTATTACATTATGGTGTAAGTGAATTTCATTACATAATTAAATTATAATATTTTAAAAATGAATCTATTTTTATAGATGTTATTCCACTTTACCATTGCTGATCTTATTACACAAAGTGGATGTTGAAAATTTTTGGTAAGAAAAAGAGAGATTCTAAATGAAAATTATGTAATGAATCAAATGATACATCATTAACCACTCAATAGAAGTATGATAAGGTTACTGAAGGGGTACCTATGGAGTAGTGAAAGGTGTTTATTAAAAGACATCGTCATGATAAACATGTGGTATTAAAATATATATTATTATATTAATATCATTTTACATATATACATGCATAATATAGGGATATAGAATTTCATACATTACAATTAAATTACATGTTATTTATTTTAATATTTTTCATGAAATAATGTAGTAATTCATGCTAAAAAAATCACCCCCATGCTGCCAGGTTAGAATGTTTTTTTTTTCAGAAACAGATCTAGTCCAGTAATATTTTCATTTGTTTAAATATTTATAAGACAACCTTATCTGTTTCATATATTAAATTGTTTATTTATATTTTTTAATGTAGTAAAACAATTTATAACACCAATTTACCCAAACAGAACTTTGGTTGGATGTTCATAGAAAATATGATGGTAGTTATGTGAATGATCATGCCAAATATGTTGGGCTATGAATTCCTTTTTTATTATAATAAATTATTTCAAGTTGTCACTATGTTAATATTTATTGATTCAAATATGTATGATATTAGATTTATAGGTAAAAATAAAAGAACTATGGGTTTCCAATCTCTTGTTTCCCTTCTCGATATCCCATGATGATCCAGTTGGTCAAGTCCTTGGAAAGAAGAATCCAGATCCCATGTGTGGGATGGGTTGGGACCGTTACTATTTTCGGTATTTGGCAGGCCACTAGAGATTGTAGCAACATCTAATCATAGTGGTAGTTAATTCCTACCTTGATATGATCAGAGGTAGTTTTTTGTAATGCAAAGCACAATTTAGGAATTGGGGAATCATATAAAGATATAATATTCAATGGTCATTGCACTGTAGAAATCATTGATTGAATTATACCAGAAGATGATTAGATCTGTCCTTGGTGATATTTCATCGATGGATAGTTTGAGTGAAAAGGTAAAACAAATAACTTCATAATCATTTAGTACAAAAACTTTTATTGGTTTTAAGTTTAAATTTAAATATACAACACTATTTAATTTTCAATAAAATTATCATGTAGGTTTCAGTAGTAGGGAGTAGTGACAGAGACAGAGACGGTTTCAATCAAAGTACATCAGGAAGTGATTTGGGTTAACATTGGATTCAGTGATAATGTGTAACTAAACATATCACAGATGAACAATAATATGGTGATTCATAAACCATGTTGTGGTTTATGGTAGGGTATATATGTATTTCCCTTACATTGCATGAAAATATATATGATTGGTTAATTTTCTTTGTTTTACACTGAATTTTACCTTATACTAATCTTTCTTAGGCTCTTCATATTTTTCTGGTTTTAGAAATCCTTGACATTCAACCTATTATTATTATTTTTAAAATTTACTGTCTCTTTCAACCATTTATGAACATTATTTAGTTCTTACTTTTACTTGGTAATTCACCAAGTACTACCTGGTTAACTAAACATGCTGGTGAGTATGCATATGGACATCCAACTAGTATTTTTCTAGTATATGCAACATATATATTTTTATCTTCACTCTCCTCTCAGAGAGTGGAACATAAACCGGTTAATTCATAAAGATAAAATGTTCATCAGTCTATACACACCAAAAAACTATTCTCTAGTTGTAATGTAATCTTAAAACATAGTTAATTCAATATTCTACCACAATAATTATGCATAATGAGTATCTTGAATATCTACAAGGTAAAGATGAAACATCGATCTCATCTTTAACCTCATTTTACAAATAATTATTCTTCATATAGTATTATTAATAGAAGTGAATAATTCTGTCATATTAAATATTATTTATTATGGATAAACCATAAATGAACATACAACTCTATTCTCATCAACACGATTGGGAAATCAAAACTACTTAAAATATTTAATCCACAATACATATTGAGTTCATCCATATTACCATCATATTTATGGATGAAAAATAAAATAAAAGCAAAGTGGTTTCATTATTTATACTAGATGAATCACCACCCTTGACTATGAATATTTTTATCCCACCCTTAGAGCTTATGTGAAGGTACTTTTGGGGGTTTTAAAGTATAATTTAAGATGTTATCAATATGTAAATTTTAATGTGATAAATGTTATTTAAAATATAATAAAACCTTTTCACATAAGTGTTTGGTTGAATTAATTCATGTACTTTATTTATCCTTTGTCTCTTTTTGTTTTAATTTCTATATAAAGTTATAATCCTTATAGATTAAGGAATGGGTATTTCTAAATATTTCGGTCTTTCTAATCTATAAAAGGGGACTTCTTCAACATACTGAAATACACACTTAAAGTTCTACTGTTTAGAAGTGCATATCTATATTACATCCTAAAAAATGAAATCTAATTTTTGGAATATTCTTATATTAAAATGATACTATAAGTCCTCCAAATAAGGAAGATTTGGAGATGGGAACTTGATGTTCTTATTTATAAGTAATAAATCATTCTCTTTATATTTCTTTTATATTCACACCCTCTTTCATATTGGATCTGATTCATCTCTTCTATAACATATAAATAAAATCCATATACTTATATAATAATGATATTATAATTTAATAAAATCATATTCATTAAAATACACTATAAATTTTCATGCTAATATGACATGATATATAACTAACTTCCATGGTTGGAATGATTTCCTTGATCACATAATATAACCCAGTCCTAATAATGTTTATATCCATGGATGGAATTAATATAGGAACCAAACCACATAATATGTTTGATAACATCTCACATGTCCATTGTTGACATGAAAACCCAACCCAAATTTCCATCATTTCTCCCAACATCATTGGAATCATCAACCAACCTAATCTATATAACAATTTTATAAAATCACATTCCAATGGCTGGCATGCTCACCCAAATCATGCCACAAGGGACCCATATAAAGGCCAAGAATAGAAAATATTAAAACAAAATTAATAACTCACTATTAAAAATGATAATATAAAATATACCAAGAACAAACATAAAAGACTAAGGGTTATCACATGTTAGAAAAAAACCCAACACTAAATGCTATACAAGTTAAGGTAACTACAGTCACCCCATGGTTCAGAAGGAGGGATGAACCCATAAGGGGAACATCACGTTAGGATTTCTTCCCTCGGCGCCACCACCTTTGCCTTAGGTTGAGGCGGTGACCTCCCTGTGCTTGTTGAGATCTGGCTGTGTTTTCTTGGTGGCAGAGGTGCTTCGTGGAGTTGGACATTGCATTGATGCTGGCTTTTTCTTGCCCGACTCCCTCAAAGATGGATAGGGAACCCATGGCGGTGTGTTGATTTTTGGGTTTGAGTTCTGAGTTCCCGCGTCCCGTGGGATCCTCCTTGCCTACGGTGTGCACAGTGGGCGATTCGTCATGGGATCCGAGTGCATACGGGTTGGCGACAACGGGATATGTGCGATGAGACTTTCTTATGCCGTCTGATGATTTCTTCTGATTTCCTCTTTTTTGCAGTTGTATTTGGCTTGGGATATGCAGGTTCGTTCTGATCTGTCTGTGTGATGGTGATGGTTTCCTCTTGATGTTTCCATGATCTGTTGTTGAATTTCTGGATCTTCAGGTCTGATAATATGTTCGTCTTGAGGTTGATGGATGTTGGGCATTGGCTTTCTGTGCAACTGTGGGTGATTTTATGAACATGCGATATTTGTTTTGTATGGTGTTTTGGACTTGCGGTGGCGACGTTCGATGGGTTCTTGTCTGAGATGTATGGTTTTTTTCATGACTAGGTTAAGGATTTTACTAAGTGTCTGCTTCTTCGTCACTTTTCTTTGGTTTCTTTGTGGATCTCTCAGATTAGGTTCCGGTGACTGATGAATCATTTTTATGCTGTTATTGTTCTATTGGTTGATTTTTCTATTGGTATTGGGTGATTCTGGGTATTACCCTTTGGATGGGCTTAAGTTGGTAGTGTTCTGGTTTTTGGATGGATCTATGGTGAATGATGGCGGTGAAAACGGCTAATATGGAATTGATGATGATTTGGTTTCCAGTGGGTCTCTCCGGCATGGTGATGATGGGGAGGCTATTGGCATTGATTTTTGAGGCGATGGGCGTGTGACTCGAGGCAGGCGCTGTGTGACTCGAGGAAAGTGCTCGAATCAAGGTTGATGGGAACCAAGATGGTGATTAGGTTTTTGAAATTTGTAATTTTATTAGAATGAGCATTTCATTTGAATTATATGGATTCCCTCTTTCCTTAAAACGACCTTTTGAAATTGGAAAAAAATGGTTTACAACACCCCCATGACTTCATTAAAATTCCAACTAATTTATAAGGGTACAACCACTTTTTCCATACCTTGAAAATCTATAATTTATCTTGGAGGGATCCAAGGTTTATAAATTATTTCACTAGTCCATTAAACGCTTTTAAACACCCTAATTGGGTTCCATTATATCATTTATATAACACGAGGGTCAAATAAATGGTAATATGTGACCTAGACATCAAAATAATTTCAAGATGAACATTAAATATCATTATTCATGTTAATTAAATATTGGTAATTATCCTTGTTATATTTAGGATTTTTTTATTATGGTTTTATATAAATTAAACATGACATTTTATGATTATGTTTTTAATATACTGGAATAGTTTTTTTACTATTTGTATAATGTAATATTTGTTTTTTTGCTATTCTGGGACTTCAGTTTCTGCAATTGTATTTCTTTTTAATAGAGATATAAAATGGTGGTCTAAACCCCCTCCATATATTATAAATTATTTTTAAGTGATGGTTTAAACCATCATTATTTAAGACTGATAAAACCATCCCTAAAAAATGATTCATGATGGTTCCCAAAAAATATCTGCTAAACAAACGTTTCCTGATAGTTCATAGAAACCACCACTAAATGGATGGAACCAATGTGAGTTTTATGTCTATTCCATCTATAGTGAATTTTTTTTAAATCATCCTGAAACCATATGATGACTGTTTATACTGCCACTAAATCAAAAGATAACTGCCACTATTAGTCAATTTTTTATAGTGTATCCATTCACTTTCTTCATCCATATGGGTTATGATCATGTCATACCTTTTATTGAAATGGGTAAAAGTATTTTAATTCCATATGTTTTAATATAAATATGGATGATTATTTCCAAGGTTGATTATGTATTATTAATTTACTATTATGGGGAATTCATTAGACTTAAACAGGTGATACATGGGTTCCAACATTATATAGCACCTTGATGCATTGATAGGTCTCATGAGATGAAAAAGTTGGGTTTTAGTGTATACCTATTACCATTATAGTATAGTGTCTTGCAATAAGGTATTGACAACAATATGTCTTGATTACAATCTTGATGAAAATTAAAGTATCATGGTATAGTACATTGATAGTAGGTTTTTAAGTTCCAACATTATGATTTCCATCAATATGAGACCATTTATATTGATATCCATGCTTTCATTTATTTTCAAGGATATAACATGATTTCAATTTCAAATTAATAATGGATTTATACTGTTTACCTATTCCTATCACAATATTTATACTATGTTTATTCCATGATTGATTAAATTATATGTTTTCAATACTAAGTGTTTATGCTCACCAATTTTTATATTTCCATTTCCCAAATATATGAATAAAATAGTTACACGTAACATGTTTATAAGAATAAAACATATGAATTAATTTTTGGGAGGCATTAAAGGCTTTTTAGGAATTAGGTTGTTTCATATATATTAGGTAAATTTTCCATTTGATACAAAGAACTTGAAATTTATTATATTATGATGTGTCTTAATTCTCTAAATATTTAGACCTAAAAATATCCTTTGAATAACAGAGATGAAATAATTATTATTGGTTTTATAATTATGGTTTGTTATGTCTATGGTTTTATAGACGGTATAAAATAAAGCATGTAAAATATTATTTTATAGCATCAGATCTAGGAATGTGATTCTGAAGTTTCATATTTGGTATTAAAGAAAAGGTTTATATAACCTTTTAGGTTAGGATGTTTGTTGAGGATAATTTAAGGGCTGATAAGTTATGGTTGATCATATATTCAAAGGTATAGTTAAACCTTTGGGAAAAGTATGTGATTTATTTTTGAGGATAATAATATACATTTAATTAGTGAATTAAGATAAGAAAACATCAATGGAAACCGTTAAATTAAATCTATGTATTGGATAATATCCCAATATTTTAGAAAAATAGGGATAATGTGGGTTTTCCAAGAAATATATACATATCTGGATACTCGAAAGTGGATGTGGATTTGGAAAAAATTCACCTAAGGGTAATCACACTAAAAGGGTTGATTAAAAATTGACTCAACCATCACTTTGATTCATGATGACTAGGCCTAATACCACACACCCAGCGAGACACTCTTGGGGGATATGATTTGGTCAATCAAATTATTCCTACGAACCATTATAAAGTTAATAATAATGATTTTAACTATTTTAGTTATAGATCCTAATGAAAAAATAACATGGATAACTGATTATTGAATATGGAGAGAAATACATTGATCCAAAATAATTATATGTTTCAAAAAAATATAAGGGAAGGCATATTTTGAATGAAGTTTTCATATTCATATTTTGAATATTATCAAAACCATTTTGGTTTTATTATTTAGTTGAAACATGATCATAAATATGAAGCAGATAATGGTATGTATACAAAAAAAAATATATATTATAACCAAATATGGTATAACACTTAAATGGATTATTTTTTTGCATTCTTATTATGATGTAAAATGTGAGTTTTTTAGTCTTACCTATGTTGGTGAGGATGATATATTAATAGAAATCCATTATTGATACATTTATCTATACTCATTAGTGAGTGATATTTATCAATTATATTATAGTATATTATAAGTTTTATTAATTTTATTTTAATTCCTCATACAAAAATTGAATTATTATGATTTTTTCATATTTTTTCTGAAAATATTGGTTTTAGTAAAAAATACAATTTTTATGACTCATGTAAATTATATGACTTTATCATTATTTAATAATGACCTTGAAACATTTTAAGTAATAAAATATTAATTCCATGATTAGTATTATTCATTTTAAAATATTATTTGAACTTAGAAATCCCAGTGAAAACATTTTCATAAATAATTAAAATGTTACTTTAATATAACAACTTTTTTTGGACATTTATTTGAATCATATATTTTTCAAGGGAGATTAATTTTTGGATTTATTTTAAATACTCATAACCTTAATTTATTTTATAATAAATAAATATATGTTATTTAAATCCGTTTTCAATATAATTTTATCTTATATATAAATTTAAATCATAAAAAATTTATTTCACAGAAAACTCTTTTTGCACGATTAAGTGTATTTTTTTAAATTAACTTTCCACACCTTTAAAATTTTCATTTGATAATTTTTTTTCAAATTTAAAATTATAAGCATTAAATTAGGTAAGAATTTAAATCATAATATTTTCCATAAAAATTAATTACTACGATTATAAATTAATTATCAAGGTAAATGTAAATGACGTAAATTCAGTTTAACCTATTGTAAAAGTCCTATAACGTTTTGTAAATGTTCCAAGAGAAGAATGGTTGAGATTTTCATAAAAAAATAAATATTTAATCTACTTTTTTTTCAATTTTTGATCCATTTACCTTATAACGATTTCATGAAATTATTGAAAATAAAAGGGTTACTCCCAAAGATACCTTTCCCTTCATCTATAAAAAGGTTATATCTTCACCACTTCAAGACACCCCTTAACATTGAATTCTCAATTGGAAATATTTAATTTTAATCACCCTATAACCCTATACAACTAAAAAATTTCCCCTTTCACTTATAGTTATCACAATCCCTTCAAATTCAAGGAGACTTCCAAGGAATATTAAAGTCCCTAAGGTGGGTATTATAAACTACTTCATTTTATTCTTAATTATATTTTTTAGCATTTATTATGAACACGATACTATAATGATATTAATATAATTTATATACTATAAAGTTAATATATGTAATATATTATTATTATTTATTCATATACCCCTCCATTATGGAAATTAAAACTGTTGTTTATGCATTGTGCAGACTACTCCCTCTACAGTAAAACATGTATCATTTTACTTAACCACCATTAAAGGTTGGATATAAGGATGGTATTAGTGGATAAATATTGTTTTTATAATATGATCAAGTTTCAATTATGACATGTTTCTATTATGTTCATGCGTTGTTCAGACTAATTTTCATTTGGGCATGTATTTTCCCCCTTTTCCTTCTAGATTACATTACTGCATCAGTACTGTTTAGTGGTACATGCATGTATGGTTTATTTTTATAGCAGGATTTACGTTTTAATTTTCTCCCTATGCAATTTTTCATCATGTTGGTTGTGTGTGTGTGTGTACGTGTACTTAGGCAATGTCCTCCCTGAGTTTTTTGTGATTTCAGTGCTTGTAGCCACCCCTGTCCTATGGAGGATAGATTGGGGTCATAACAGCTCGAGCCCCAACATGGTTCAACTCCTGAAAAATAGGTATCATAGGTGGTTTGATCCTTGGGATATTATTTAGACATTTCCCTAGAAATGTCTTGGTTGGTTTTAGGGAAACTGTTTCAACATGTCTTGAGAGAATCTCTCAGAATAGGGAGTCCAATGACGGTGTGGTGGATGACATAGCCATTCATCAGGACACTAATTATCTGCTTGTCAACACAAAATATTGAGACATTTGTGGCAGGGATAAATGGTACATACATCATATACACTACTATAATTTGAGGTTTTGGAGGCCCTTGGAATGGTAGACCGCTAATGGAGGTCGCTATTGGGTATTAATATGGACCAACATAGGCATTAATAGGGAATAAATTTTTTTACATGGCTTCCGCGACCCCCCATATTCCCTTGCACTCTCCCTCGAGAAACCCTACGACATTTTTGTCTCATCCTTCTCCGCACCGCCTTCACCGCATCATCTCTGCCTCCGACTCACCTTGTAACACCCCGAGATTTTATGAAAAATATTCTTTTTAATTTCATTAATGTCTTGTGTTGTACGATACACCAAAAAGAGCTTGCACAACACACATCCTTGACTTGCCTTGCATTACACGCAATCACGACCTTCCTCGATAGCGTGTGTAGTACGCAATACTGAGTTTCACTAAACAACGATATGCTATTAAAATATTATTAAAACTAGCCGTTATGAATAGTAATAACCACTTTTTTGAAATTTTGTAAATTTTATTTTTCAAAATGGACTTCATTTTTGGATTCGGAATATCGAAATTAGCTTACGGTAAAATTTTGGTACTTTTCGAATAACTTTCATATTCTGATGAATAATGAAAATTACTAAATTTTAATTAAAAAAACCTTTTTAATCAAAATAATTAATAGAGATAAATTATTAATTTGAGTGGTTTTAAAGTATATTTAGAATATATTTTTACAATTTTATACAATGTTGGTCATTGGATGTAATTTCACAT
Source organism: Viscum album (assembly GCA_963277665.1). Classification (NCBI taxonomy): domain Eukaryota; kingdom Viridiplantae; phylum Streptophyta; class Magnoliopsida; order Santalales; family Viscaceae; genus Viscum; species Viscum album. The sequence goes on along the minus strand of OY728165.1, from coordinate 59,018,482 downwards.
TTAAACCAGACATAAAAAAGTGTCAATCTTTTGATAGTTATTATCTCTTAAGAAAACGCTATATGTTTTGACGAAGTGACTTAATTTTTAAATTAATTAATGAAACTGATATGTTTTGAATTTGGTAAAATAGAAATCATTTTTGAGTTCATAATATTAAATATAGCTTAGGCCTAATTTTTGGTATTTTTCTGGAAACTTTCATTTTTTGATGAATAGTGAAACCACTAAGTGGTAGTTTAAAAAAATGAATTTTTCATAAAACTTAATTTTACCGCTTCTGTGAGTGGAATTTCAAAAATCCGAGAGACACGGTTGATTTCAGTAAGTAAAATGTGGTTCAATGAGATGAAAATAATTTTTGGTGAATAGTAACTGTTTAATTTTTTTTACCACGGTTAAAATTAAATAGGGTAATTAAGGGTAAAAATGATATTATTATTACCCTAAAACATGTTGTAATTCTATTGTATAAGTGTAATTCGACCAAAAACATCCTTAAGAATAAAATATGACCATTTAGGCCCACTTGGATTAGATTAGGACATTTCTTATTAATTTATTTAAAGAAGGGCTACAATAGTTAAAATAGAAGTTTAATAAGTAGTTAATTTTTAATATAGGGTTATACATAAGATAAATTAGAATATAAATATTAATTAGAAATATAAAAATATTTCCTACATAATGGTATTTTATTTGTATTTTTTTAACATTAAATAATTTAATTAATTTATGACACAACAATGATGCAGTAATTATCTTATTAATGAAATATTGACATAATTGATGTTATAAACACCCAAATAAATGTAATTTGAGACTTTTTATGAATTAAACTAATTTTATAGGTTAATATGACATGTTAGTATTGATTTAATTAACTTTGTTCGAACTAATAATTCTGTTATGATTTTCACAAAAATCAATTACTAAATAGTGTCAAAATTGACATAAAATAGTTTTTTAAAAAAATTTATATTATTAATTGTTATTTTATTCCTAAAAATCTAAGGTTAGGACAAATGACTTAGATAAGGTTATATATATTAATAATAAGCAACTTGGGGTTTGTTTGGCTTGTTATAGTAAGTTTATTACCCTTATAGTGTAAGAACACAAAAAGACACAGTAAAAGTAAATTTATCTAACTTAAAGTTAAATATAAATGATAAGGTTAAAATAGGAACCTAAACTTGTCTAAATTCTATTGGATTAGAGGATATCGACCCATCCCCGCCTTAGCTTTGAAATAAATCAATTTTGAGCTATTTAAAACCGAATATGACTTTATAATAAAATAATATTTTTAGTTTTCCAAAGGAGACCCTCTCCTCCCTTATAAAAGGGAACCTCCTCCCCCTCTTCCTCACACCACATTGAGCCTTAAAGCTTGGACAAACCCTGAAAAATTCTCTTCTAAACATCCCTATCAACATCCTATAGGTCCTGGTATTCTTCAAAGACCAATTTTAGTGCCCTAAGAGGAGGACTCAAAGAGGCGCTTCAAAGAAGAGGTAATGTCCGTTACCGATTCTTTCAACATTATTTCTTCTTCCACTTATTCTTCTTAGGTTGTTTCATTATTATGTAATAAAATCAGTATCACTCATATACTGATATGTTATTATAAGTATTAAATAACCATATTTCACCATCTATCCATCCTACGGAAAATGAAATCACTGCACGTGCGTACGTACGGAATACCGTCTCCACGCCGTGGTGTAATCAATTTTCCACCACCACCTTACTTGGATGGGTATAATGGTGTAAATAATAACTATATATGATTATTTTAAAGTGATATTTATTCTGAAATAGTATACATACACTCCAATACAGTCCCACGATCATGAGAACGATATCATCGCTCGTGCGTACGTACGGACTACCGTCTCCATGATGTGATGAGATTCATTCTCCACGTTAACCATTCATGAATGATTATAAAGTATATATAATAATTAGTCATGAAATATTTGAAATAATAATGATACTGTATTTATGTGTATATATATGTATGTCATCTACTTAATTCCATTCAACTCAATAGGGAAACGAAAACAGCGTTCATGCGTACGTACGGCCTACCGTCTCCATGAACGGTGTATTTATTTCCATTTATTGATTTATTATATATATGTATATTATGAATATATATTATATATAAATCATGTTTTATATTCTGGAATTAAGTAATCATGATCTAAGCAATCATATGAATAATTACAAGTCAAAACATGAACGACAAATGAAACAATTTTACCCAAAACGCTCTTTAACATGGAATTTACAAAAGAACGGGTAATATAAAGTCATAAGTGAACCATATATGATATAATAACAATGCGTACGACTCTGGAATAAGTCAATGACATTATTTAAATCATTATACAGGAGGTTCGGACACTTACGAAGCAAATCGTACCTAAGGTAAGGGAAATATCACAATCTCATTTTTATCCGAGATTGTTTATACTTTGGAATTTACTGGGGTTCATTTTATCATCCACATCCATGTTTCCTCAATATGTAATATTTACATAATTCTAAAATAGTTTATATCCAATTTTACCCTTCGGTGAGTTTTTAGTAAAAGATATGAAAGGAATCTTTTGTCGTTTTTCATACGTGGTACTTTTTGACTTTTCCGACAAAAGTACGTGAATAATGTTTTCTTTTAACTTACACGACATGAATGGATTTTTAATTTTTTTTTCCAAGAAGCTTACCTTAAAAGTTTTGAAGTTTATTTTTAATCAGCTTCTTTTAGTTTAGAATTGTATGACATGTTAAGAAAGGAAATGTTTTTTTGAAGTAGAAAGGATATTTTCCTCAAGAATGGAGTTCAAGTGCTTTATCAAAATTATTTTCCATCTAAGATAATATAGGATTATGTTTCTATCCCTATTACATTAATTTGATTATGTTGTGATGGATTTATTTTTATGAATTCCTTTATTTTATATGAATTGTTTTATGATGTCATGTTGTTTAAGAATCCCATTTTTACTACATGGGTTATGCAATGATGTATGATTTATGATTTTGTGGTACATATAAGAATGGTATCATTATGAGATGGTTGGGACCTATATCTCCCTCCAATGAATTGGGTAAAGATTTTATATCTCATGGGATAGACATGGATGGAACGGCAGGTTAAACCGGTTCAGTGAAGCAGGAGTAAAATGAGGAATGAACTCAGTTCAGAAATGGACTTTGTCCACTAAGATAGTCTTGGAAATGAGTCTTGACTAATAAGAAATGATTCTCTATGATTATATGTGTATGCCACAAAGTTTCATGTTTTAAGTTATGATTATTGGGATTACATTTCACTACTATAATTTATCCCATGTTATGATATTATGATCTCTTTTGCAGGTTAAGATTTCCAAAATGTTATGTTCTTATGAATATGATGTGATTGATATTTCTTTTGTTTACCCTTACTGAGAATTTGAGCTCACCCTTTTATGTTTTCTTTTCCCCAGGATATAAAGAAAGGTTTTTGGTAAGAAAAAAAAGGGATGATCTTTATGGGAGATGTTGAGGATCTTTCACCATGATTAGAAGATTACGTTCCGAGTTTCCAAAGACACTAAACTATTACGGTCCTTGTGTGTGTATTTTTGTTATGTACTAAGTATTCCAAAAAAGTAATGTAATGTCCATGTACGTCAAGCTTCAGGTCTATACTGTTGGTATCAGAGGAAAGGCTAAGTCAACCTTTGGAAACTAGGATGCGAGAACTTTAGTGAGATCCCTAGAGATATTTCTAAGGTATGTATAGGGATGTCTCTAAGGTTAAGTATAAGTATAGGTTATAGTACTAGAGTTACGGTAACCCAAGATGTTAGATATTGAAGTTCCTCCTCCTTTATTGTGTTGTTTTCCCTAGCATGATTTTTTCCTCCCACACTATTATTTTTGGGTTTTAGATAATGGCTGGAACCCAAAGGAACCGTGTTGATCAATGTAATGGACAATGAAATGATTGTCCTTCTGAACAAACAAATGTTATGGGAGATGGAGTGTAAAATATTATTGCTATACTTACACAAGCTATGATTCATTCTGGACTTCCAAATGAGTAGAGAAGGAAACAATATTCTATTGAGTCCTTCATGAGGCAACGCCCACCTTCTTTCAGTGGGTCTTCTGATCCACTTGTTTCCGAACAATGTATCATTACTACTGAAAAGATATTTTCCGTTCTTCAATGTTCTGAACATGATAAAGTCATATTAGCAGTGTATCGTTTGGAAGGTGATGCTGATCAATGGTGGAATCTTATCAAGAATACGAGGCCAAGAGATGAAATTGAGTCCATGGAATGGGACGAGTTCAAGAACTTATTTTTCAATAAGTACTTCCCTCGTATTCTTCGAAAAAAGATGGAGAAGGAGTTTCTTGAACTAAAGCAAAAGGATGATGGATTTGTTGGTATATACGAAGCGAATTTAACAGGGATTGCAAGGTATGCATCTGGATTTATCATCCAACCTGAAAGTAAAGTTGATCGTTTCTTCAGTGGCTTAAAACCAAATCTTCGAAGGGGATTAGCTATAAGAGACTTTAGTAGCTATGAAAAAATTGTGCGTTGTGCTATCAAGGTAGAAATGGAAGTTGGTGTTACTTATCCATCTCATAGTTTTGAAAAGAAACGAAAGATGGAGTTCAAGGAGAAATCTCAGAATAATTGTGAAAAGAATATGAATGTTTCCTTATGCTCAAAGTGGGGAAAGAAGCATGGTGGAGATTGTCTTAAAGGGACAAGTAAATGTTTCAAATGTGGAAAGGAAGGTCATCGGGAATTTGAATGCCACAATGATGGGAAGAAGATGTCTAATGATACAAACAAAAGAAGGGATACACAGAATGAACCTACTACACTTCAATGCTTCAAGTGCAAGGAAATGGGGCATTATGCTAATAAATTCCCTAATCCAAGGGTTAGTGATGATCGACATGAGAAACCACTTAAGGCAAAGGACAAAGGGAAGTCACATGCGATCACCATTGGCTATGTTGAATATGACAACGATGTGGTGGAATGATTAAGTGTATATGTAATGGGATTCCAAAATAATGTTGTATATAGTATCATGGAATATTGGAATATTTATGTATTGGTCTATTGTGGTTTTCAATAATTTTATGGTACCAGTAACCATGGAAAGTGATTGAGATATTTTTGGAAAAAAGATGATATGTGCATAATGAAGGGATAAGTAAAAAATGAAATGTTTGGCAGTATTCATGAGCTCATGATTGATATAAGGACTAAGTGATATCATGGTCTGAGTATATAGAATTTTGAGGATTTTGGTATGTGGAAAGAGTTATCTTTTGACAACACTCATGTTTCCACTAAGATTCAATGGGTATTCATTTTTCAAGAGAATACATGATTAAGGCCTTCGAATGTTTGGAATGTGACCAAAAAGACATATCTTATGATATATGGGGATCAACGATGGTATTAACATACTTGTTATATGTAATCTCTGGTAATCGTTTTCACTATAATATGAGAGTGGACTGCAGGATTATGGATAAGCCTAAAGATTGGAATGGATTATGTTGGACATAAGTTAGTATTGTTTAAGGATATATGTTTTTTCGATATTATTGATGGGATATTATAGTAATGTAGTTATAGAAAAATGGACAACTTGCAGGACTGGCGACAACCCATCGCGTCAGACAAGGCTGTGGGAATCGAACCCACAACCGAAGTGCGACTGGACTTTATCGCCTACCACTGGCCTACAAGAAGTCCATGTTTAGTAGAAACTCTTTTTATTATATTAAGCAGTATGATATATGAAGTATAAGTCCATTTTAGGAACCATATATGATTAATCTCACTATAGATGGACTTATGTATTTTTGATAACTTTTACAACCTTTTGTTTGAGACAGATGGAATGACCCATCATTCTATTACATGATCTGCTAACACATCACGAATGACAAATTCAACATCATTTCTTTAAGAGATGAAGTGGAAATTGTCCAAAAAATGACCAACGGTGAGACTATACCGAAATCAAGAAAGTATTTCTTCTAATTCCAATTTCATTAACTTTAGGGAAACGATCTTGAAAACCAAAAATGTTGTCCTAGTGCTCTTATATCTGATGAATCAGATGGTACCCTAGATCATCACAAATTTATGGCTATGTGATTGCTGGATTTTCCATAGCCATGTTCTCTACCACTCTCCATCAGAACATGATGGTTATATTTCTCTTCCATATCCATATTTTCACCTATGTGGAAACCCAGTGATTAGTTTATTTGGGTAACCGTTACGTTTCATACTTTTATTTTTAAAAATTTGTTTTGGTATTCCTTTTTACGATGTGGGTTTCTATCAATGAATCTTTCAAATAATAAACCATTTATAACCCTAATGAATTTCGAGGGCGAAATTCATTTTAAGGGGGGTAGAATGTAACACCCTTAGATTTTATGAAAAATATTCTTTTTAATTTCATTAATTTCTTGTGTTGTACGATACATCAAAAGGAGCTTGCACAACACGCATCCTTGACTTGCCTTGCATTACACGCAATCACGACCTTCCTCGATAGCATGTGTAGTACGCAATACTGAGTTTCACTAAACAACGATATGCTATTAAAATATTATTAAAACTAGCCGTTATGAATAGTAATAACCACTTTTTGAAATTTTTTATATTTTATTTTTCAAAATGGACTTCATTTTTGGATTCGGAATATCGAAATTAGCTTAGGGTGAAATTTTGGTACTTTTCGGATAACTTTCATATTCTGATGAATAGTGAAAATTACTAAATTTTAATTAAAAACAACCTTTTTAATCAAAATAATTAATAGAGATAAATTATTAATTTGAGTGGTTTTAAATTATATTTATAATATATTTTTACAATTTAATACAATGTTGGTCATTATATGTAATTTCACATTTAAACCAGACATAAACAAGTGCCAATCTTTTGATAGTTATTATCTCTTAAGAAAACGCTATTTGTTTTGACGACAAGAATTAATTTTTAAATTAATTAATGCAACTTATATGTTTTGAATTTGGTAAAATAGAAATTATTTTTGAGTTTATAATATCAAATATAGTTTAGGCCTAATTTTTGATATTTTTCTGGAAACTTTCATTTTTTGATGAATAGTGAAACCACTAAGTGGTAGTTTAAAAAAATGATTTTTTCATAAAACTTAATTTTACCGCTTCTGTGTGTGGAATTTAAAAAATCCAAGAGACACGGTTGATGTCAGTAAGTAAAATGTGGTTCAATGAGATGAAAATCATTTTTGGTGAATAGTAACTTTTTACTTTTTTTTACCACGGTTAAAAGTAAATAGGGTAATTAAGGGTAAAAATGATATTATTATTAACCTAACACATGTACTAATTCTATTGGATAAGTGTAATTAGACCAAAAACAACCTTAGGAATAAAATATGACCATTTAGGCCCACATGGATTAGATTAGGACATTTCTTATTAATTTATTTAATGAAGGGTTAAAATAGTTAAAATCAAAGTTTAATAAGTAGTTAATTTATAATATAGGGTTATACATAAGATAATTTAGACTATAAATATTCATTAGAAATATAAAAATATTTCCTACATAATGGTATTTTATTTGTAATTTTTTAACATTAAATAATTTAATTAATTTATGACACAACGATGAAGCAGTAATTATCTTATTAATGAAATATTGACATAATTGATGTTATAAACACCCAAATAAATGTAATTTTAGACTTTTTATGAATTCCACTAATATTATAGGTTAATATGACATGTTATTATTGATTTAATTATCTTTTTTCGAACTAATCATTCTGTTATGATTTTCACAAAAATCAATTACTAAATAGTGTCAAAATTGACATAAAATAGTTTTTAAAACAAATATTATATTATTAATTGTTATTTTATTCCTAAAAATCTAAGGATCGGAAAAATTACTTAGATAAGGTTGTATATATTAATAATAAGAAACTTGAGGTTCGTTTGGCTTGTTATAGTAAGATTATTAACCTTATAGTGCAAGAACACAAAAAGACACGGTAAAAGTAAAATTATCTAACTTAAAGTTAAATATAAATGATAAGGTAAAAATAGGAACCTAAACTTGTCTAAATTATATTGGATGAGAGGATTTCAACCCATCCCCACCTTAGCTTCTAAATAAATCAATTTGGAGATATTTAAAACCGAATATTACTTTATAATAAAATAATATTTTTAGTTTTCCAAAGGAGCCCCTCTCCTCCCTTATAAAAGGGAACCTCCTCCCCCTCTTCCTCAAACCACATTGAGCCTTAAAGCTCGGCCAAACCCTGCCAAATTCTCTTCTCCACTTCCCTAGAAACATACTAGAGGTCTTGGTCTTCTTCAAAGACCAATTTTAGTGCCCTAAGAAGAGGACTCAAAGAGGCCCTTCAAAGAAGAGGTAATGTTCGTTACCAATTCTTTCAACATTATTTCTTCTTACACTTCTTCTTCTTAGGTTATTTCATTATGAAGTAATAACATCAGTATCACTCATATACTGATATGTTATTACAAGTATGAAACAACCATATTTCACCATCTATCCATCCTACGGAAAACGAAATCCCCACGCGTGCGTACGTACAGAATACCATCTCCACGCCGTGGTGTAATCTATTTTCCACCACCACCTTACTTGAATGGGTATAATGGTGTAAATAATAACTATATATGATTATTTTAAAGTGATATTGATTCTGAAATAGTATACATACACTCCAATATTGTCCCACGATCATGAGAACGATATCATCGCTTGTGCGTACGTACGGACTACCGTCTCCACGACGTGATGAGATTCATTCTCCACGTTAACCATTCATGAATGATTATAAAGTATATATAATAAGTAATCATGGAATACATGACATAATAATGATACTTTATTTATGCTTATATATATGTATGTCATCTACTTAATTCCATTCAACTCAATAAGGAAACGAAAATAGCATTCATGCGTACGTACGGCCTACCGTCTCCATGAACAGTGTATTTCTTTCCATTTACTGATTCATTATATATATGTATATTATGAATATATATTATATATAAATCATGTTTTATATTCTGGAATTAATTAATCATGATCTAAGTAATCATATGAATAATTACAAGTCAAAACACAGACGACAAATGAAACAATTTTACCCAAAACGCTCTTTAACATGGAATTTACAAAAGAACGGGTAATATAAAGTCATAAGTGAACCATATATGATATCATAACAATGAGTATGATTCTGGAATAAGTCAATGACATTATTTAAATCATTATAAAGGAGGTTCAGACACTTACGAAGCAAATCGGACCTAAGGTAAGGGAAATATCACAATCTCATTTTTATCCGAGATTGTTTATACTTTGGAATTTACTGGGGTGCATTTTATCATACACATACATGTTTCCTCAATATGTAATATTTACATAATTCTAAAATATTTTATATCCAATTTTACCCTTCGGTGAGTTTTTAGTAAAAGATATGAAAGGAATCTTTTGTCGTTTTTTGTACGAGGTACTTTTTGACTTTTCCGACAAAAGTACGCAAAGAATGTTTTCTTTTAACTTATACGAAATGAATGGATTTTTAAAACAATTTTTCCAAGAAGCTTCCCTTAAAAGTTTTCAAGTTTATTTTTAATCAACATCTTTTAGTTTAGAATTGTATGACATGTTAAGAAAGGAAAAGTTTTTTTGAAGTAGAAAGGTTATTTTCCTCAAGAATAGAGTTCAAGTGCTTTATCAAAATTATTTTCCATATAAGATAATATAGGGTTCTGTTTATATCCCTATTAAATTGATTTGATTATGTTGTGATGGATTTATTTTTATTAATTCCTTTATTTTATATGAATTATTTTATGATGTCATGTTGTTTAAGAATCCCATTTTTACCACATGGGTTATGCGATGATGTATGATTTATGATTTTGTGGAACACATAAGAATGGTATCATTATGAGATGGGTGGGACCTATATCTCCCTCCAATGAATTGGGTAAAGATTTTATATCTCATGAGATAGACATGGCTGGAACGGAAGGTTAAACCGGTTCAGTGAAGAAGGACTGAAACGAGGAATGAACTCGGTTCAGAAATGGACTTTGTCCATAAAGATAGTATTGGAAATGAGTCTTGACTAATAAGAAATGATACTCTATGATTATTTTTGTATGACACAAAGTTTCATGTCTTATGTTATGATTATTGGGATTACATTTCACTACTATGATTTATCCCATGTTATGATATTATGATCTCTTTTGCAGGTTATGATTTCCAAAATGTTATGTTATTATGAATATGATGTGATTGATATTTCTTTTGTTTACCCTTACTGAGCATTTGAGCTCACCCTTTTATGTTTTATTTTCCCCAGGATATAAAGAAAGGTTTTAGGTAAGAAAAAAAAGGGAAGATCATTATGAGAGATGTTGAAGATCTTTCACCATGAATAGAAGATTACGTTCCGAGTTTCCAAAGACACTAAACTATTACGGTCCTTGTGTGTGTGTTTTTGTTATGTACTAAGTATTCCGAAAAACTAATGTAATGTCCATGTACGTCAAGATTCGGGTCTCTACACAACTCATCCACCCGTTCACTCCCTCACCGAAACCGCCTCCACCTCCGGTCCACCTACACTACCCTTCCTATCCCTCTATGTATCGCCTCCAGCACACCACCTCCGCCTCCAGCTGACCTTTTCCACCCATCCACTACCTCACCACACCTCCCTCCACCTCTGGCTCATCTCCGCCCCTGTCCTCTCCCTCACCATAGGATCCGGCTCCCTCTCCCTCCTTGATTGCCCTCATCACCTCCACCTCCAAATCACTCACCCAGACCCCCTCTGGTCATTCCTAGACCATGTCCACAAATTGTCACTTCCATAAAATATTGATTTCAGATTTTCTGTGCTATTAGGTAACCCCTAATTTCAGTTATAGGGGTTTGATTTTGGGAACTTCAATCACAAATTTGCACTTCCATCACAAATTTATTTTTGGAACTACCATTAAAAATTGATTTTGTCCACTTCCATTATAAATTATATTTGTTGATTAATTTGGATGCATTATCTTAGTTGCTAAGGTTGATAGTCCAAGATTGGTATTTGATGATTTTTTTCATGTACCAGATGAACATGAAGGTTATTATGTTTTGTTTCATTTTTTTGATATAACATATTTTTATCTATAGATATAGTTTTTTTATATATTTTGATTATAGTGTATAAAAATTTATGCATATGGTATTAGTGGATCACAGATTCCTTATTGTCCATGTTGGCTTTCTGTATTTGAGTATACCCAACAAAATTTATTTTGTTTCTTAACTGATAAACTCCTCCACCCATCTAATAAAATGAGTGAAGTAATCCCATCATATATGGCCCATGATATATCCAAATACATAATATGAAGAACAATATATTGAAGGGAACCAATGATCATGTTTGCAGGAGGATAATATGATAAGTGTGTTAGGAAGTAGGATCCCTCAAAATACCCAACTAGTTTAACTTCTCAATTAAACAACTTAGAGTAAAAATATATTAATAATAATAAATATATATTAAAATCTAAAGGGAAATATCACTGGAAATATTCAATTTAAAACAACGTTGAGTTTTTTCCATTAAATATTTTAAATATATTTCAATGGTGGAAAACATAAGAAAAAAAGAAAATGGAATTAAAATAAAAGAAATATATTTAGTCAAAATTTATAAAATATTTCTTTGTTAAAGTGTTCTATTCCATTTATATGATTCCACATCTACCTCTATTAATATTGTATTTAGTATTATTTATCACCTCCTCCTCTTTCTTCGACCAACATCTATGAAACTTTACTGTTAAGGTTTTACCTAATTTATTTATGAAACTTTCATGAAGACAAATTTTTTATCATGGGTGCGTGTATGTAAGAAATATTTGGACCTTCCATCCTCAAAGGAATATTTATTATCTAGCATGGATCAAACATATTTAATAATCCTCCATCTTAAAGAATCATTAGGGGAACTTTAGCTTTGGTTAAAGGATTTATGATAGAAAGGATATATTATAAAGGAATTATTTATAGTTTGTTATATATGGAATTATAATAGATATATAGATTATGTGTAATGTAATTATACTATTTTATTGATTAATTAGTAGATATCATAAATATAATTAGGGATTTATTAAGCATAATGGGAAACAACATGTGTATGTCATCTCCAATGATTAAATTATAATTGGCGATATTGATATTTCAAAGTTGGAAATAGATATTTTTCTTTAGTTTCAAACCTTAATTACACCATGTCATATAAATGATAGGATGTAATCAGAGGTGATAATCCTACCACCTCAATAATTCTAACATATATGTAGTTGTCAAAAAATATAATTCCCTAAATGGATTCCATGGAGTAATATCTCCCCCAAAAAACCATTTTTGGTTAGTGGCGATATGGATATTGAAATTGATGATAAAATTTTATTTCATTTCATGGGGAATTCATAAACGATGATTGATATCGCAATTTTTATTTTTATTACTTCAAACTATCAATATGTGTAAATTAAATCTAGTATTATCCATATTAGATAATAATTTTTATTTTTTTTATTCCATAGTTAAATAACAATCAGTGGCATGGGATCATTATTGTCAGTGATGTCTATTTTCATTGATTGTTGGTGCATCATAACTTGAAATATCATGTTTTCACTAGTATCAACATTCATCTCTTTATGTACACATGATAGTAATTGGTGATGATATAACCATGTCCTCAAATAGAGTCTACATCCAATTAAAAAAACCCATTTACCATAATCTATGATTGTAAGTTATTAATTACACAAATATTAATGGTGTATAAGGTATTCATTATATAACTAGTCGGTGTATATATTAGGTGACTATTATAAATCCACTAAATATAATTGTTAACTATTTTATATATAGGGGTTGGTACATATAAATAAATGTTATTAGTCATAAAAATATAATGTAATCTAACGCGTCCTTCTCAAAATGATAGAAAATATTAATTTCTTTGATAATGCTTATCACCAAGAAGTAATTTTCTTATTAACACACTTGGAAAATGTGTTTTTGTTATTTAAATGGTTTTCTTCTTGGAATTCCGACACGACCCTTTACGCATCATATGATGAGAGTTACCATCCTATGGGAGTGGGTTACCATGAATTTATTCTCTATTTGCTTCATATCATATGTGACCCACATAGGTTTTCATTGACTACATGTGATTGGGATTCTTTCCCCTAGGATACATTAGACCAGCTATAGAGGGAAGTTCAGGCAAGAGGATTATTTTAGTTTCTCAGCTATATTTAAAAATTACAAACAAGTGATATTTTTTTCTTAAATATAATAATATTAGAGTGTTCCCAAATGAGTTTCTTCCTATGTGTATGAAAAAATTTCATAAAATGTAGAATGATCGTAAAGGGAGAGTCAAGAGGGATCACTGGGTATCAAATGTGGGTGCCCTAGACATTCTAGATAATGTCCCGAGAGGGGTTCTCCCATATCAGTGGAGTGAGTTAGTTGCATATTAGTCTAATGAGGATGAAATGGTGAGTATTTATTTTGGTTTATATATTTTTATGAATGTGTACCATTTTACATGTTTGATATTTGAATTAATTGAATGTAGGAGGTGGTAGCACTTCATTATGAGAATCGTGAGTTGAAAGGACCACCTCAAAGGCTTGGGACTTTTCATGTTGCCTAGATTCAACATTATTTATTTATTATTTATTTTTTAAAATTTTTATTTAATATATTTTGGTGTTCTATGTTTTTATCTAATTGATATATAGTTATAGGAGTAAGGTGAACTGACTGATAAAATCTTGGTGTGGATGACGACTGGTGATCAAAATGATCAGGCAGTTGCAGCTCTTATAGTAAGTTCTTTTAATAATTATCAATAATTACATAAATATGTATATACATATATATTTATATTTACATATTACACATGATCAATTTGAGTTTGAGTTTGTGTAGCTTCTAGAGGACTGGAGACAACTTTCCATGCTAAGGGATGAAATATTCCATCACATTATTGGCCGTGATGAACATGGCTATAGGATAACCTATGGAACTGGGATTCATCATTCTATTGTTTCATGTGCTGAGGCTATGGATCCTTTTTTTTCTAGGATGACATAGAAAATTATATATTCATAGGCATGAATTTGTGCTTCTAATGAGGTAAATGCGCAGCTGGTAGCTCAGCTTAGAGCACTGTGGGAATATGTATGCCAGGGTGATGGTGAAAGGGATACTATGACGAATGATTATACTGAATTTATTTATTTATTTATTATTATATTCATTATTATTATCTTTATATTTTCTATTTTTTAGGCCCCTTCCAAATCAGACAGAGGTAGCATCCATGGCTCCACATGATGCATCAAATTCAAGAGGTGTGTTTTGTTTTGTCTTTTTGGTTTTTCAATTAAATTGATTGTCACATTTTATTTTTTTGTATATTTTAAGGGTACAAATAAATTTTTACCACTGCACAAGTCCTGATTTTTCATAGTTACCTTTAGGTGGCCTTTAGTCATTCAGATCTTCCTTCTCTCTCGCCTAAACTAGTAGGATAGTACGAACCAACTAGAGAATATTGTCACTAACCCTCAACTATCTTCATCCCTCCACTTTTATAACAGTCTGGAATTCACTTATTCTCTCACATAAGACCCCCTAAAAAATATATGTGGTGGAAATGTATAACCCATTCTAAAATACCAACCTCCACCTTCCACCCAGTCCTCTTTTTAGGATGTAGTGCAATTTCATGGTCTATATTTTTTTTTATTTTTTATCATATATTTTCATATCCTAACTTTATTATAGTATGTCATTGTGTGCATGTTTTTCATGTTCTATTTATCTATATCTATCTCGTTTTATTTTCCTATTTGATCAACCTGTTTGTATGTCAATACATTTGTGATTTTGTGTGTGTATATATTATTTTGTCTCAGTTCATTCAATTTTTTATCGGTGTGTGTGTGTATTTTTCTACCCATATCTATGTCTGTTTGTATTTTCTATTCATCATTTTATTGTAAGCTATATTTTCAATTATTCATCAGTTCATCATTTCATTTATCCATCCATCTATTCATCAATCCATCTACCTATATCTATGGTTTTCCATCCATCCATTCATGTCTTTACTAGTGTATGGAAAAATAATTGTGAAAGGAGATGGCATTAGATCCTCCATTAGAAATTTAAGAGGACTCAGGTACTAGTGATTTAGGAAGTTTCATATGATTTTCATCATTGGAAAGGTCCTCTCCTCAACATAATTGGCAGGATCATTATAGAACAATTTTTTACTCATTATATCATAGATTTTGAGTTTCTATGTAGCTGATTGTCAGGGATGATCTAGTGATTTGGGAAAATTGCGGGTTTTTGGTATTTTATGTGGATTTCTAGTAACCCTCTCCCTTTTTTAAGGGTCGATCTAATAGTGACCTTGAGATCACTGCTCAATACTATTCCCTAAGGGTATGAAGATATCTCAGAGTAAAAAATAATAGTTCTTAGCCTTATAAAATCACTTGGTTAAGGTATATTTCTCACCATATTAATTTTTTATAGTCCATCATCATCTATAGTCACCACAACACTATACGATGTTTATTCTTCCCAATATCTATCAGTAGTTTCATCACTTCGAATGACCCCAAAAAATGAATAGAAACTTTCCCATATATACATGTAGTAAGAATTAGTGCATCTTCCCCAACTCTTTATTCAAGAGACTTACAATATCCTACTCTATTAGCTTAGTTTACATGATAAATGATCATTTTTGAAACTATTGTGGGTGTTATAGATTAGAAGTAGGTAGTTTCTTGACTACATCCCCATGAATATTATAAGAATAATCGATGGAGGGATGTCGAGATTGAGATCCTTACCCCATTCTTCATAATAACCCTTCTACAACTCTATATAGAACGTAGCTTGAGATACCTATTTATTCATTAAAGTGAACCCCGTTGAATGTTTATAGGTTTTATCAATCCCATAAGGACCTTGAAATATTTATTTTCATTTCTAAAAGCTAGAATTGATTTTTTATGGGGTTACTTTCTCTTGGAGTTCATAACTTCCATTAATAACTCAAGGACTAATGAGGGTGTTCACCTAAGATCACCCAATATAGCCTTTGCGGGGGTTGGATTTTCATACATGGAACCCTTGATTAGTTCCCCAGAGACCTAGTTTACATTCATAAAGTTGATTCTTAATTTATCTTCTATAAGGTGGAATGTATTTGTTCATATGATCTGGGGAATTAATAGTTATGGGATCAAGTTTAGTTTATAGATGTACATCGGGGATATCCTGATGGATTCATAAATGGAGCCCCCCTTTAGCTCATTCTTGAATATAGTAGATGGCCAACAGACCTAATATGTCCACATCCATTCAATCTTGATGCCACCTCCTAGGTTCAAGACCTAATATTTTTCCATAATCATAATTGATCAACAGTTGAGTGGGAAATATGGATGTATATATGTGTGTTTGTGGCAATGATATGTTTTTTACTATCAAGGGAAGTTTTTTGGTAGTGTAACCCAAATTCATGGGTGGATTACCCCAAATGGATGATGATAATATTTGAGGATATACTGGACCTTCTTTCATTATTATAATTAAAAAATGGAAGGGGGAAGGTTTCTATAGGTCATAGGAAAATGATATACATAAAAAATATATTCTATTATAGTTGAAGGATTGTGTGTTTCTCTCAAAGGGATTATATTTGTGTGTGTGTTTCAATATTCCCATAAATTTTTCCATCCAATCATTTGTCTATCATTTTTATGTAATCTCATCCATTAGTTTATTGGTCTATCTATTATTTCATCCCTCATTCACCAACCTGCCTATCTATCGATCTGTCTATACATTGGTTTGATCAAATATGTTGGTGTAGTTTCACCCTTCCATGCTATTTACAAGAAGTAAAATTACAACACCCATGTATAAGTGTATGTATATATTCAAAAGAGTCTTTATTTTCAACACATCATCAAGAAATAAGGTATTTTGAAACTTAATGCACAACCAAATGAAAAGATTACTCTTGAATCACATGACTTTTATAATATCTAGAGGCAATTTATGGTTTTTATATATTTCATTTTATTTTCATATCTAGACACCACCTCCTTAGATTACCCATCAGGTTTGTATATTCTTTTTCAAATTTATCTTTGAAGAATTAAATCACCAAAAAATATTAATATATATCTACTTATATTTTTTGTTTAATAGTTTTTTTGGTATCTTATTGGTACGTTGATTGTGGAAGAATATTGGAGAGGAATTTCAACTGGTTGGATTGATATTTTGGTCAGGACATATGATTTTAATTTGTTGTTTGTGGGATGTTTTGTTTGTTTTTTTCTGGTTATAATAATACATTTTGGTGGTTATTTTTTTTCTAGTTATAATACTTCTGGTTAATAGAATGAAGGTTTTTTGCTGGTAGTTGTTTTTGTTCTAGTTACTACATTCCATAAACACAAGTTTTTTTAAACAATATTCTCCAAACTAGAGACTACTTATAGCAGTCTCCATAGGTCATTGTTCGGTGACAATTAGAGATCTCCATTGGCGGTCGCTGAATATATTTTTTTGAAAATTATTACCAATCACATAGGCGGTTGCTAAAATCATTTCTAGTGACCACTACAGTAGTCAGGTTAGGAAACCTTATATAAAATGCCTTTGGTGGTCCCTAATGGCCAATATCGATATGGAAACTGTGACCACCAAAGGTGGCCGGGTAGCATTTTGTAAAGACTATTAGTGACTGATTTAGGAAGTCACTAATAGTTAATTTTCTAGTAGTTATAGAATTGATTCTTTGGTTATCCTTATTGAGTTATCTCCTTTTTTTGATCTTGATATATATATATATATATATATATATATGATCATCTGATCGTGGTACTCCACGATAAATTTCAAGATACCTCTGTGAAGGTAACCAACCAGGATACCCATTCTAGTTCATGAAAACAGTCTTGCAAGTGATGAGGCATCGATAAAGGGTCCATCATGTGATCCCCTTCCTATCAGTGGGCCAGTGGTGACACCTAAACATGTGGATAATAAGTTAGTACTGATATCACATCCTGAGAATGATCATAGGTTGAGCGCGCTTTATGGGTTATAGCCCTATAGGATGCTATGGTTTTGAGGTGAGCCGGATCCCTAGGCAGTGGGGGACTGGTTGTAGTCGGTAGTCCAACTTTTTGGGTTGGTGCAGACACCAAAAGACCAGATGGTACCTTTGGTATCTAGCCTTTTTCTTGGGATGGATGGGCACTATTTGGGTTTAGTTACCTAGATACACGACAAGTCAGCACTCTCATGGGACGAGTTTCAACATCTATTTCTTAAGAGTACTTCCCCTAATGCTTATGCTCTATCAGGATTCAGGAGCTTCTATAGCTGCAGTAGCGAGCCATGACAATGGCTATGTACGCGGATAAGTTTATTGACCTTACAAATTCTCACTAGATATGATCCATTACAGTTAATTTAGAGTGTGGAAGTTCGAGCAAGGTCTTTTCTAAGAGATTTGTGCCAGTCTAGTTCCCCTGTGCATCCCTACCTATGTCGGGGTGTTGGAGTGGGCACTTGTGATGAAGATTTTCCTATCAGAGGGATGCCATTCAGCTGGGACTAACAGTGGTCACTTCAGAGTGGAGACTTCCACAACAGTTGGTGGGTTTAAGTTGGAAGGGTCATGATAGAGGGGACCTTTCAAGTACCGTGCTCAGACACATGGTCAAAATATAGTAGGGAAACACATATCACCTGGTCAGGACAAATAGATATGATGCTACAAATGTGACGGGCGATGTCACATAGCGCGAGACTGGTTAACCAAACAAGAATATAATCATGGGCAGGTAACAGGTGGACCACTATAGCCTAGGAAACATCGTGATTAGGGTGGTCCCCTGGGTGGTGGTGTTGGAAGAGGAGCATGAGTAGGTGGACCAGGTGGTGGGGGACAATGCTCTGATTTTCCACTACCACCACCACCGAGCATCCCATGTCAGGATCAGAGATCCGATGGTTGGGGCCGCAGACAGTTGAAGGCTATGAATATCTGTGATCCTCCAACACACAAGATGATCAGAGGCACAATTTTTGTTTCTTCTACTCTTTCATTAGTATTAGTAAATATAAGAGACTATCAATCTTTTATCTTTCTACTACTGGTATGGGATTTAGAGCTCCCAATAAAGGTGCTATGACATCAGCTTTGTCTCAAGGTTCCTATGGTAAGTGCCTCTTATGTATCATTTATTTGAAAACCGTACGAGTTTTTTTTGAGGGAAAATGTTCACATGGGACCTATTGGTCATCACGATGGATCCTTATGACATTATCTTGTGAATGGATTAGATTTCCATGGTTCGATACTAGAATAACTATCACCACAAGCTAGTCAGATGTCTATACATTGATGGGATAAGGTTCACTTTTCTTGGTGAATAAGGTCTCATAGTAGGGTAGGTGAGTGTTGTGAAAAAGGGACTAAAACCTTTTTCCAATTATTTAGAGAGCATGAACCTTGGTGTAGTAGAATCCTCAGGCACCTAGGTTCCTTCAGTTGTGCAGGATTACATGGAAATCTACTCTGAAGATGTCCTGGTACTACCTATGAGGTGGAAGTTAAAGTATTTCATTGATTTTGAACCAGGGTCTGCCTCGATATCTTCCATGGCATATCAGATTGCACCCACCGAGCTTTGAGATATAGGTTTATTGTCATAGGACCTTCATGAGAAGGTTTTCATCAGTCCCAATGTGTCTCCCTATGTAGCTTCAATTCTGTTCATAAAAAATACAGACATGAGTTTGTGGATTTGTGGGGATTATCATCGATAGAATCAGGACACAATAAAGAATAAGAACCACTTACTGGGGATCATCAACCTCTTTGACCAGTTGCGAGGTGTGAGGTGGTTCTCTAAGATCGATATGAGATCCAGCTACCACCAACTACGAGTTTTCAAGGCTAATATTCCAAATTGGGCCTTTTTTTGTCTCTACATGAATTATGAATTCTTAGTGATGCCATTTGGTGTGAAAAATTCCATGTCCATTTCCATGGCCTTGATGAACTCGGTCTTCCCAACACACTTGTACCAGTTTTTTGTTGTCTTCATAGACAGTATACTCATTGACTCGAAGATAGAGGAGGACCATGTAGATCACTTGAGTATGGTCCTTGATTTACTCTGATAGCACTAGATTTATGGAAAGTTATCAAAGTGTTAGTTCTGGATACACGAGGTTCACTTTTTAGGACATTTCATCTTTGGAGAGGGTTTAGTCATGGATCGTGCGAAGCTCAAAGTTGTTCTTTCTTCGGAGACACCCAATAATGCGTCATAGGTGTGGAGCTTTCTTGGTTTGGCTGGGTACTACCAGAGATTTATGGAAGAATTCTCTAGGATTGAAGCCCCTTTTACTGATCTAACATGGAAGGGATAACCATTTAACTAGTCTGAGCAATGCTAGAGGGACATTGAGGAGTTAAGGTAGAGACTGGAAAGTCCTATAGTTATGAGACTACAAGAGGAGGGTGTTGAGTTTGTTGTGTACTGTGATGCCTTAAGAGTTGGGTTTAGTTGAATTTTGAAGCAACAAAAGGTAGTAATCACATATGGGTTGAGGCGGTTGATACCCTATGAGCCAAATTATGCGACTCATGAATTGGAGATCGTAGTGGTAGTCTTCTCTCTATGGATGTGGAGACACTACCACTTAGGGGAGTTCGTTGTAGTTTACTCAGACCACCAGAGCCTCAGGTATATCTTTACCCAGAGAGATCTGAATCTAAGACAATGATTCTGGTTGGAGTTCATGTAGTATTATGACATTGAGATAGTATACAATCTAGGTAAGGGAAACTTTGTAGCAGATTTCCAAAAAAGGAAGTCCTAGGAATTCCTAGTGCAGGAAGATTCTGAGAAGTTAGCTTCTTTGTAGCTAAACTTAGTGGAGTAGGAGGGTACAACTTATCTATAGTCAATGGTGTTGAATTCTTTTCTCCTTGATCATGTTAGAGAGTACCAATTGGGATATGTCAACTATGAGGTTATAAACAACTAGATATCCACAAGCAATTCACCTGATGGGTATTCTGAAGGAGGGAATCACAAGATCTTATTCTAGGGGAGAATAGTGATTCAAGTCACGATATGGGATGAAGTAATGTGAGAGTTTGATGTTTCTCTCTTATCTATACATCATGTTGTGGGGAATATGTATAAATATCTTTAGCAGTAGTTTTGGTGGTTCGGAATGAGATGAATTGTAGATGAGTTCGTCTCATGATTCCTCACCTATCATTAGCTGAAGACTGAGAATCAGGTTTCGGTGGGTCTGTTGTAGCCTCTCGACATCCCGAAGTGGAAGTGGTATGGCATATCCATATACTTTTTCTCAGATATTTTATTCATAGAAAATGGCCATGACTCCATTTTGGTGATAGTGGACATGCGTACAAAGTCGACGCACTTTATTTCTATTAGGGATTAGTATTTGGTGGTGGATTTGAGGAAGTTTTACTTGCAAAAGATCATATGACTTCACATGGTACCCTCAATGATTGTCTTAGATCGGGATTCTTGGTTTATGTCATGGTTGTGGAGAGGTCTTAAAAATTCATTCGGGACCCGGTTGTGGATGAGTAGAGACTTTCAACCCAAGAACGATGGGAAGACTAAGCACAATATCTAGGTGATGAAGGATATGATAAGGGATTTCGTGCTAGATTTCAGCTGGATCTAGGAAGATCACTTTCCTTTAGCATAGTTTTCATACAAAAATAGTTATCACTATACCATTGGCATGGAACCATATAAGGCCCTATACAGGAGACCATGAAGGTAACCCTCGTATTGGATGTAGGTTGAAAAATTGTCTCTCATGGGTCCATATTTGGTACGACCCATAATAGAGATGGTACTAGTCATTCATGAATGGATTAGGATAACCAAGTGTAGGAAAAAATTTTACACAGGCTACCATATTAGTCCCTTGGAGTTTGAGAAAGGAGACCATGTCCTCTTGAGAGTCTCCCCACGATGCAGAATGTGGGGGTTCGGTCGGGGAGGAAAGCTTTCCTCAAGGTTCATCAGGCCATTCGAGATCATGCATAGGGTTGATGAGGTTTTTTGTAACCTTTAATTACCCCCTCAGCTGGAGTGAGTGCACAACGTCTTCCACATGTCACATATAAGGTGATATGTTCATGATTATACACATATCATCGACTGGGAAGATATAGACATTGAAGATGGATCCAGCTATGTGGAGCATCTAGTTATGGTTGAGGATCAAATGAGATAACCTAGTGTGGAAGTACCATCCCATTGGTTTACGTACTATGGCATCACAAAAATGTTTATGAGAGTTCCTGGGAATGGGAGATCGAGATGCGGGATCAGTATCCTAAGTTTTTTCATAGTTTTTTCTTTTTGGGGATGAATAACTTAAAGGAGGGAATCATGTAGAGACCCAATTTTTACCATTTAATATATTAAAATATTTATATATATATTTCTAGAGTTAGGAACTGAGAAAAAATAAAATTTTGAGGCCCAATGTTCCCAAAATTAATATTATTACAATATTAATTTTATCTTATGTTATACATTTATAAATTCCATAACTCTTAAACTATAACTTAGATCATAAATACGAGGACACATTTGAGTCCAGAACATGGATTTTACCCTATTCAGGGAATAAATTTAATCGGCATGGGACTCTTAAGAAAAATTCCACACATGGAAAAAATGGTAATTAAAATAATTAAACTTAATTTTTTCAACCCTAATGCTGAGCCAAATAAATTTTGAATAGGGATTCAGATTGGAAATCCAAGTTTGCCTTTGAGTTTTGAATGTGCGGTTTCACCTAGGAAAGATATAAAATTAAGGGGTGTGGGAATTTTTAATTTCCACACCAAGAGGGACACCTATAAATAGAGAGTTAAGTGTTTTGGATTAGGTTTATCCCCTAATAACCTTTCCCTCTCTGCAAGTATATCTCTCTACTCCCTCAACTGTTCTTCACCAGATCGAGGAAAAATCTCCATAAGAACCTTCGCGGATCAAAGTGGGTGCGCTGTGAATGAATTACCTATAACAAATGGTTGGATTGAGGTAGGATTTATCTCATTCTGAGCTCTGATTTAGGTTTTAATTGAAATTTTGTCCTTGGTCTCCTACTATGTACATTTTAACATTGAATCATCGATGGTTGCACAAACACAAAAATCAATCTATGTTTTAAACCCTATTTTTGTCTGTTGTTCATGGGTATCCACTGAAAACATTGGATGCACTACGATACTGATGGATCAATGATCAGAGGCTAGATTTGGGAAGCTATCATTTCAAGGGTCCCTGATATGCTAACAAAATCTTAATCGGGAAACAAGATCGAGCCCGGTGGTCTGTGATGACTTTCGATGGTAGTTTGCGAAGCCGCGGTGATTCTGCGATGTGGTATCCCACAAGGACTAGCTGGTAGGCTATGTGGGATCACATAGTGCGACCCAAGGTGGCGACTATCACCGCATTTCCCGCAGTTGGTGACCGGCTCATGGGCCAGAACTGTTGTCGGCAGCGGGCTGGGCTGCCATGGGCCGGCCCAACCAAAGTGGGCTAGGCTAGGTCCCACCCAATATGTTAGACCCAACAAACCAGGTTGGATTTGGTTAGATCTTTGCCCTTCCTGAATTCAACCGATGGTCGACTGCCACAGTAGGTGGACCGACCGTGAGCCAGTCCACCAGCCCCGAGACCCTCTTCTGCGTATTCAATCACTTGTAACTTTTAACCTGAGTGTCCATTTGACACTCCATCTACAGAATCATGTTACTCTCATTGAGATGGACCTTTTGAGGTAAATTTGAGAATTTGAAGTTTAGGGTCTGATTTTTGGCCCCACTTTGACCCGTTCAGGCATCTTACGGTGAAAATCACCATTTTGACCAGTTTTCTATTTTGGGAAAATAAATAACCTATATTGCATGTTTTATGTGTAGAACATGATGGTGACCTCAGTTTCAGTATTTGAGTTATAAAGCATGGTCTTCCAAAATCGATGCTCATTTATTAATGTTAAATGATGAAAATGATGACAGTGATGTTTTTTGAATCACCAAAGTAGTACCGACATACCCTCTTGCAGGGATGGGCATTGTCATTCATTGATTACTATTATAGGATTACCTTTCAATGGGTTTAGGTAGTGGAGTTTTCTGCTCTCTCTTCCAGGCTTACCCTACAACGGGGCTGGCTAGTGGCGTTCACCACTCTCTCTTCTGGGCTTACTCTACAGTGGGGCAGGGTAGTGTTGTTCACCATTTTATCTTCAGGACTTACCCTATAGTGGGGCTGGGTAGTGTGGTTTTTCATTTACTCTTCAGGGATTACCCTCCAGTGTATCACCCTTTAGCAGGGCTGGGTAGTGGTGTTTGCTGATGAAATAGTGGAAATGCATGTTTTAATGTTTCCTTGGGCTCATGAGTAAGAGGGGAACCTTCCCAACCGAGAGACATCATTGTGAAGTAGAATAAAAACTGTGTGTGTGTGACAAACCATCCCGAAGCAGATAGTATTAAGGTGTGGTGTTTGAGCCCCTTTCACTTACTATTCAAGGAAGAAGTGAGGAATTCTATGTATCGATTGTGGTTACTTTTGGGACTCTTCGCGACTCACTTCATGGGATGAGCTTTGAGATGGAGATCCCCTTACCCTCTCATTGGGTTTCTTTTACCTAGAATATATATATATATAAATTTACACCCAATTGCGGTACCCACTCCTTGGATTCTGGTTCCTCTCCTTCCAGAAGAGGTGAAGACACATGGGGTATGCCACATGCTTTTTATGTCTAGATTCTCATGGTTGGATTAGTCTACTATCCTACTATAGGTAGACAAGACTCGATTATAAGTTCACCTTATCATCATTTCTATCTCCTTATGCTTGGATGAGCTAACTTCACTCTTTGTTTGGGTTGATATGCACTCATTTAATGTACGTTATTTCACAAGTTGAATTTATTTTCACCCTGGTATCTCATAATACTCCCCCTTATTTTCGGGGAATCATACAGAGCATGTTTCTACTCACCCCTGCATGGTATTTTTTCTCAGGTATCATTCCTTATGCAGATGATGCACAAGTCTGATCGCGACTCTGGAAGAGCTAAGGTGTAAGAGATCTTGGACTGCATATGGGGGTCATAGATAAGTTTAAAGATCAAGTTCAGTAGATTTACTTCAATTTTTCTATTAGGTTGGGACACTTTTTAGTTGAGTGTTTATTTTTCCCCTTTTTTCTTTTAGCTTACTTAACTGTATCCATACTGTTTAGTGGTACATGAATTTATGGTTTATTTTTACAACAGGTTTCATCTTTTACTTTTAACCCTCTACACTTTTGCATTGAGTTGGATGTGTGTATGTGTTTATAGGTACTTAGGCAATGGCCTCCCTAAGTTTTTTTGTGCCTTTAGAGTTATTTGGCACCCCCTGGCCTATGGAGGCGAGTTTGGGGTAGTCATGGATCGAGCCCCAGCATGGTTTGGGTTAGGTCACATCAAGTTGAGAAGGGGAATTAATAAACTGAGTGAGAGAATTTATAACCATCATAAATGTTTCCTTAGAGAATTTTCCTTGACACCACAAGATACCTGGTAGCCTCCACTGGGTTTCAATTCGTATACTTGGAAGCTAATGATTTTGGAAACCCCCATTGGTGAGCTTGTTCACCTCCACCATCTAGCTGGTGGAATCCTATAGAATGATATTATTTTGTCCATGGCACCGGTTATTCGGTGGAACCACTTCGGGTAGCTAGTGCTACCTACAGGTTGGAGAACACCACTTTAGCCTTTGATATTCCTTCAAAAGTATTTAAAGGATATTCTAAATTCAATCAATGGATTAAAAATGTCCATTAATATACTTTAAGACTTCACGATGTCATTACTTTATTCATTAGAAACATTAATTTAATTTTAAAGGATATAACTAAGAAAGACTCAATGAATACATTATATATCTGAATGAGTGTTTTTGATCATGAAAAAACCATGAGAGAGAGAGAGGCACACCAATCTC
Organism: Viscum album; assembly: GCA_963277665.1. Lineage (NCBI taxonomy): Eukaryota > Viridiplantae > Streptophyta > Magnoliopsida > Santalales > Viscaceae > Viscum > Viscum album. The sequence goes on along the minus strand of OY728165.1, from coordinate 58,992,140 downwards.
CTCCTTTTTAGTGATCACCGACACTTAACATAAAATTATAAATTAATCATATATCAGCATATTAATTATATATCAAAGTAATTCATGAAATTATAAATTATATATAATCAACATGTTGAGATTATTATTTATAAAGATAATCAACATACTCAATAAATAAATTTATCTATATAATAAAAAATATATCCCCTATATAAATATAAAATTTTCTTCCTCTTTTCAAAAAAAATATTCTCCAGCAATAACCAAAAACCTCAATACCCAAAAACTTCTCCTCCTTTGATATAATAAAAAAGAAAACAATAAGGTAAAAAAGAATACTTGATTTTATAAAAAATAAAAAGAAAATGACAAGAGATAGAAATATTAAACAAGATTCTAATAATATATTATCAATATATAACATTCTTAGAAAACATAACACATTAATAAGAATCTTATAAAAGGGAGAAAATGAGAATATATCATTAAATAACTCCTCCTAACTACAAAAGAAATAGAGCATACAAAAAATAAATACAAAGAATTTTAAATAGTAAAGGAATGGTTGAATATCAAGATAAAATAGATAAAAATATTAGAAAATAAATTTTTGAAAAAGATAAGAAAATAAAATTATCTGAAAAGATAATAAAAGACTATATATCCTATTTTAGGAAATAATAGATAAAATTGGATATATAATAGATCTAGAAATTATGTTCAATTTGGAAAAAAATCTAAAAAGATATTAAAAAAATATTTTTCCCAAAAATATAAAGGATGATGTCCAAATATTCTCTAGAGATGAAACATATAGGATCCACCTAAATTAGAGAAATAAAAAATGATATCAAAAGGAAATATTTGATCAATGGTTTGAAGGGGTTAAACATAGTTTTATTATGGGGAACCAAAGGGTTGGTTGAGGGGTTAACATAAAAAGAAACCATTTGAATGTATGACATTACATAATGAGAGGAGGGATGATATGTATAACATTATTTTAATTTAACAATAAATTAAAAGTAAACAAATCACATAAAATATCTGGTCTATGCTAATGATCATCTACTTACATGCAACAAATTATGAATTTAAAAAAATTCATGTTCTATTATAATAATTATTATTTGAAATAAATCACACTCAAATCAATTAATTATCTTATTTTATTAATAAATTATTTTATCTTAATTCTCATTCAAAAATTATTTAAATTTTAATCCATCATTATTTTAAACAAATTTAATAAATTTATTTAAAATTAATAATATAAAGAACATGTACCTTGGAGGAAACATGGTGAAAACCCATTCAAACTACCCATCATGTATTATATTATTTTACTATTTACTCATGTGACTTGTGTAATACATGTGTTATCATGTAATTCTATGGAGTGTACATAGTTAAATAAATGACACATGGAACACATGTTATTTACATAGTGTGTTAGGTTTTAATGAAAATAGATTAATGACTATATTATAACTTATACATGATATAAATTTTCAAAAATTACTCATTAATTAATTAGAAATTTAATATATATATAACCCATCACATGAAATGTACAAATTAAAATAAATTACACACAAAACACATGCTTATATGTTTTTAAAATAATTATAAATACATTTTTGGTTAATTTTGTAACATACATGATGTGTATTATGCAGTTACACGATGTGTATAATTCTCACCATCTATCTGTGACACACTACTAAGGACAAGGGGTTAATTCATAACATGGAAAAATAATGGAGTACATAGAATATACATGGGATACACATCATGTGGTCTCTGTGTTAAATAGTCACTAGTCATGTTGGTCATGAAAGAAAATACACAGACTATCTTTAACTAAAGGACTACACATTGTGTAGTCTAGATAATTATGTGTAAGGATAGACTAGTCAACACATGGTGTTTTTAAATACACACTATGTGTAATAAATTCACATGGGTTGAATAAATTTTAAATTAATTCATGAAATTGCCTCGGTTCATTGAGCATGGGTAGACAACATATACCAACGAGCTACGCAACACATAATCATGTGCTAGCATGTTAAAATCCTCAGCACCTCCAGATGAGTTCTTCAAATTCCTTTTATTTATAAAATTAATTTACTTTGATTGTATTTTCAAGAACACATAGGAAGAAGAGTAAATATCACAATTTACAATAAATAAAAATTAAAACGGAATTGAGAAATAATGATAAATGCATAAATAAATCAATGGTATTTAAATAAATATAAATAATTATGCAACCAATCTGATACCACATGATGGTTCTTGGAACAGTTGAATCCTTATATGGGGTATCCCCAACTCATGTTTTTTTTGTCAAAATCGATGATTAATCTGAGATGTACATCAATGATAAAAATAATGGACAATGTAATTTAATCAAAGATTAAATTATGAGAGAAAACTCAAACCAAAATGTAGGATCATCCCATAAGGATTTATAATTAATTTAAGAAATTAATAATTACATTGTGATGAATTTTTTCTTCATTGATGAATCTTACAAAATCTCTATATCGTGCCATCATTATGATGCATGAATCATGTATATATTACCACTAGTTATGATCCACATGTGCTCCATAATCCATTAAATGTATCCATAGGAATATCTAGATTCTAGAATTTTCGATCCCAATGCTTTAATCATTTATCTTTGATCACCTTCAGAATTGATTCTAGAAGGATTCTATTTGATCTCTCTAGATTTGAGAGTGGTGGTGGAGGGGGATAACTCTTTGTTATTAAGATAATTCTTGGATAAGGTAGCTTTCTAAAGCCTTTTGGTAAATTTTTAAATGTTTTTGTGCACAAATGAAACAAATTTCAACCACTCATATAAAATAATATAATTAGGTTTATATACTTATAGGGTTAAAAAATAATAATTTCACATATTCTATTATTATTTACTAAATAAATGTTAAAACCTGTGTCTATAATAATAATATTATTATTATTAATTGAAAAGTTAAAAAATAGAGAATTAATTAAATATTATTTATTCAAAGAATATTCAAAATATATTATTTCTCACTATTACATTAATCACAATATCCCATTCCACCACAATATTCATGGATCCATTAATAATGAATATTTATTTAATAAATAAATATAACTATATTATTTTCTAATAAATTAATAAATATTACATTTACTAAATAGGAAATAAATATTTATTAAATATTATACTCACAAAACATTCTCTTGAATAACTAGTAGTAAAATATATAATATCAAGAAAACATGAATATTTTTAAACCATATGTGAGAATAATATTTACTCAACATGTTAAATAATAACTAATATTATTCTTTAACTATGGTTTAAGATATTCTTAGTGTGGACCCTATAGGCGTCTTTCTTAGTGAAATTAGGTGAAGTAGCCTAAAGTCCTAGATAAGAATCTTGGAACATTCCAAGGAACCCATAGAGAAATAATTTAATGTCACATCAATATAAAACCTCATACAAATTCTTACTATGTAATATAATCCATTTATCATGATATTTCTAAACAAGAAGGTTTCATGCTAGTTCCATCAACCCATGTGCTCGAGGTATCATTATTTAACATTCTAGAAATTGTAATTTCTTTTAGGAAACCATGAAAATGGATTTATTTTGTATGTATCATCTACATAAAAGGGCCTTAAATATCAACTTTCATTAAATAATAGAAGGTAAAAAATAATTTCTCGTGTGATTCATTTATGAAATATTACTCATGATGCACCCAACGTTTAATACTTCACCGAGAACATATTTTATCTTGATTTTTATAAATAAATCAAATTATTAAACTCATAATATATATAAATAATAATATTAATGTATAAAGACCAATACACATATCTAAAAATAGGAACATCCAATGACATATATAAGTGCAGGTTTCCAACTGGTGGGTAATGTTCTCATAATTTCATACACTGAAAATTGCCAAGGGAGTACACCATGAGAAGTTTCCTCAATGTCCTATGAATCGCCACCTATTATAGAATGTATCATCAATGTCTTTCAAATTATTTCATCCATATATATAAAATATATTTAAGTATATTTTTGTCAAACATCTGGGTTCTTATCAGAGTAGGGAAGTGCTATAACCTTTCAGGGTGAGAGATGGTGTTAGGAAATTATCACATACTATGTTACACATAAGAAAAATCATGACGTGATAATTAGTTTATTAATATTTAAAAATATGAATAAAAGTATTCATAAATTACATATAAGTTGGTTCTAGGGCCCCAACTCCAATAATGCATACATCATGATTAGGGATATAGGAAAGGGAAAGGCTCTGATGGGATGGAGCTGAGAGATGGAGTGTGGTGATTAGAGGTGGAACCAAGATGAAATCTAGAGTTATTCCATAATGTTTTATTTACTTATCTATCTTACACACTCTATTGTTTTATATTACACATTGAGGGTCCTTAGTTTATTATCATATATGAATTGTGATACACGTCAGGACATTTTTTTAACATCATTTATTTATTCTATTATGTTATTATTTATTCTTTTATTTATTAAGAGTGAGGGTATAATCTCCACGTTGATGACATTCATACCTTCATTGCTAGTTGGAAACCTCTTGTGTATTGGGAGGTGCACATTTGGCCTTATAGTACACCATCTGGAACTATACGATTCGAGACAAGGCATTACAACCACAATAACCCATGTTTTATAAATTCATCATAGCTTGGGAAGTCTATATATAAGTAATTTGAAGAAGACATTGAATGAAAAAAAGGACCAGTTTTTTATTTCTACTGGATATAAAAAAGACCCAAGACATTATATATAAAAAATAAACCTCAAAAACCCTAAAATGTAAATAATTTTTAAAAGGAGTTCATGTACCCCAACAAAACTCCAGTAAACCTCACAAGAACTTTTATGATCCAAAAAAACTGTAGTTCTCTTATAGAAACACTTTTGGTCTGAATTAATAAGTAAATATCAACTATTATACCATAGTATTTCCAATGGCCTCGCACCATAGATTGTATGGTACCTGCACTTACCTATATGTCATGGTTTGTTAATATTTATATGTTTTTATCCAATCAAATTTTTTAAATTAGTTTTTACATGTATATACACATTATTAAGTAATTAAAGATAGAAATTTAATCTATTTACTAACCCATAATCTATTTTTTATTAAAAATAATTCCACTTTACCATTTAAAATTGTCTCATTTTATACCCACCCCTCTTGAAAAATGATTAAATGAAGTAGTTTATATTAGGTTTTACTATAATAAATAAAAATAAATTTTTATTTACTTTATAATTATATAATCTTAACATATTTTCATGTGTTTTTATATACCAATTATCCCTTTTTATTGAAATATGCCTAATTTTATAGAACATGACATTGAATTGAGGAAATTTCAGACCCTTTTGGATCAATTTTCATATAATCAAAAAATATCATTAATTTTAGTTTTATATAACATAAAATATTTATTATATACTTAAAATACAAATTACTTTGTTCTCAAATATATAAAACACCATTTTTTATTTTTGATAGGAATATGGTGGTTTTGATAATATTGGTGATCCATTAGACTCTTTTGATATTTTAAAAATTATCACTTTTAATGTCGAATAATTTCAAAATTTAATTTCAAATAAATTAAATTCTATCAAAATATACCTTAAGTACTTCCTCATCATATCTAGTAATGAAAATATCCATTTATTAATATATTATTTCTACACATATATTTTTTGGGTGAGGACCATCATTTCTATCAATATCTCACATATATTTAGAAGAGAGCCATTAATATGAAATTCATCCACCCTCTTATATGATAAATGAATTATTTATTAAAAAAGAATAATTATTATCATAAATAATTAATAAATGGTAAAAAATACAGTGAAAAAATTATGTTACCAAAAGGTATTTACAAATTATTACCTTCATTATAGGCACAACAACATACTAACTATCGATGTTAATTGACATGTTCATTATATTAGTTTTGATATTATAGATAATGGATATGGATTTTTTGGCTAAGAAAATCATCCAAATGTATTCCATCCACCCATAAATTTCCTTCCTATACTTCTTACTTTTATGACCATAACTAAAACCATTATGTGAGAGTAAACTTGATTTTCCTTTAAATGGACATAAATCTCATGTTTTTAAACTTCAAGATTGATATTAGACTAATCATCAAGGTTGGTAACATCAATTGGTTGAGAATAAATTTCCCTCGTCAAAAATTATACAAATAAATTAAGATACATAATATATTTATCATTCATGAAACACACACACACACACACACACACACACATATATATATATCACCTAAAACACATTAAGATCATCAAACCTTATTACTAAAATATTTTTCTATCTTTAATGATTAAAGGGTTCTAAAACCAATTGATGATTGAAATATCATCTCAATGGTCGCCTCTTAATTACATGGAGCCATGTCCATTGAAGAAACAATAAAAGGATTATGATGTCACTAGGATATGGTCAACCTTTAAAGAATTACCAAAAAATATTGGAGTTTTTTAAGTCACTAAAAGTATTTCAAAATAATTTTTTACTTCAAATATAGTTCATAAAATATTTATTTTATTTTTGAAATAACTATTACGGGCTTAACTATATACATTTATTTAATAAAATCCACTTTTACATATCACAATTCATCAAATTTGACTACATTACTATTATCATCCCATTTTCATTAAAACATCACCATCTAAAATTTTATGGAATAAAAATCCCATATTTTTTAATGGATAAATTGTAAGACATGTTTTTATAAATGGGACCTATTTTATTGAAATTTTATAAATACATTATTTTTTTGATATGAGTTACTGATGTATTTTGTATCATACTATATTCATTATATTCCATTATATAGAGTATATAATTTCTTAATTTGTACATGTTGTATTAAAATATGTATTCACTTAATCCTTTATTTAATCATTGTAATATTATAGAAATGGATTTAGGATTTAAATACAACAATTTATAAATGTGGTAAAAAATTATAAATAGTTGATTATGTTTTTTTGATATCCAACTATCTAACCCCTATTGGATTCAAATTTCTATGAATTACCTTGCATGTTTCAATGTATAATGAGACCTATATGATTATTCAAGACATATATGTGATATTTCCACAAATGTTAGGTATCATAGGAATATCTATGCCAAAAATTCCTTAAAACATTTTAGGATAGTCATAATGTTTATATATAAACATCATTGTTAGTTTCTCAATATGATCAACATCAATATATACATATGTACTGAAATATATATCTCCATACCTCATACTATTATTCCCCTCACTAGATGTATTTATTTATTCCCCATAACTCTCATTAATTATGTTACAATTTAACTTTTCTTCCAACTAATATGGAATAATTCACCACGAGTAATAGAAAAGTAACAAAATGAAAAAGAATTTTAGAAGTGTAATTTGTATAGCCTATTGAAAACTTAATGAACTCTTTGTCTTCATTATCCTATAATTTCAAAATATTATTAGAATTCAACAATTTTAAATTCATATTTACCCTTTATGATTATAAAATTTAATATTTCAAATCAATCAGTTATAATTATTAAATGTAAAAAGTCATAGAATATAAAATGGTAATGAAAATAATAGTAACATTTCATAAGAACTACTATATAGTTTGAACTAAAAAAAACTAATTTCAAACCATAATACAAACAATAACACAAGCTTAAACAACATTAAAAAAATGTGTGGAAATATATACAAATAGTATTTAATATTTCATTCATATCTTTAAGTATTTCAAATAAAAAATTTTAAATTATAAGAAATTATATATATAATAAAAGTTACTCACATGCACACAAATATAAAAGAATTATATATATAAAGACGAACACACACAAAATATATGATAATGACTTGCACCTAGATATATTATGTAATAATTTCACACACACACATGGAAACATAAGCTTACTCACACACACACACACACACAAATTCACACATGGACACACACAACACACACACACACAAATACACACATGGACACACACTACCGTAGATCTTATGATATATAATGGTGGATTTTATCAGTGCTAAATAGAAAAATCTGATCAAAATGGGACCTTTAAAACTACTAGCTAAAACACGATGATAAAGGAAAATTTTATCAGCGCTAAAAAAAGAGTTGATAAAATTATACCTTTTATCAATGTATTTTTTAGCATTGATAATTGTTACTCTTTATTATCACTTCATCTAGCAGTGATAATAGATTTGTATAACATTTAATTAAAAAATATCATCAATATATATATAATTCGCTTATTTATATTCAAAAATAAATATTTAATTATATATTAATTAAAAAATGTATATAATTAATATAAATACAATATATAAATATATATTTTAATAATTTAAACAATTATACCGATATAAAGGAATATGTATTATTACTATATGATATTTGAATTTAAATATTATTATTAATTTATATGTATGGTGTGTATATATATGAATTTGTACGTGTATGTATAAGACATGTGTATATGTATATGTATGGAATGTAATATTTATATTTTCAATATTATTTAAAATTTTATGTATATATATTTTATAATATTTTCAAAATTTATTCAATTTAATTTTTTTTTCAATTTTTTTACTAATTATTATTTATAATATGTTTTTAATTATTTGATTACTATTCATTCAATTTTATTTAATTATGCTGTAATATTTTTAAAATGTTTTAAATTTTTATAATTAAGTTATTTAAATGATTTTTTAATATTTTATTCAATTTTTTATGTATTTACAATCCATGCAATTAATCTTATGAATTCATTTTTAATAGTTTTGTCTATTAATTTTTTTTGTTCATTTTTAATATCCTTTTATTTAATATTCTTTATTTATTTTTAATATTTTTTTATTTTTATATTCATTTTGAATTTAATAATTTTCTAGTATTTATATAAATATTTTTATTTACAATGTAATATTTTCAATAATCAACATGGTTCAGGAGCTGGATAGAGTCTTTTCCTAACAAATTTTATTAAAATAAAGTAGAATTACAAGTGGGATTATATAAATGATAATGATAAACACCACGTATTTCCAAATAAAATAAAGTAGAACAACAATCAGAGGTGACGAATGGCCATCTCAAACTAGTTTTTGTGATTTTTCTTTTTTATAGAGCACCCACGAGTTGATTGGATTCCAGGTACACATGGGAGACATCGAATTCAATTCTCTAAGAAAAGGGGAGATATTCAACCCAATGTGGTAGCATAAGCCATGTAACACATTGGGATTGAGCCTTTAAAAATGTACTGTAGTATGGGATTAAGATTCCACCTAGATTCGTCCCTAGTTATGTAGAATCAGAAAAGTGATCACCTTGATCATTTACAAAAAATCTGCTTCAATAGTAGAGAAAATTCCAATATAATAGTAGAAGAAACCTTTAACGACGCCCTGATGTGTGCGGAAGATGCCACCAAAACCTGATAGACTTGGTGCACCTAAGGCCACCCCATCTAAATTCACCTTTAACCATTCAGGAATTTGGGGTATCCATCTAATAAACTTTACCAAAAATGGTGTCTTGATCCTACCAGAAACACTAATTTTTTTCAGAATATTAATGTCAATAATATCATTATTCATTATACCCATTTGGACGGTGGAGGTATCCAGAGCCATCCTGAAAATAATAGTGAGACCAGATTACAAATATAGGGTTTTATTTTAAAATTACAGGGCATTTTTTTCTCTCTAAGTGTAGGAAAAGATATCAATGGATTTTGGGTACAATATCTCTTAGATATGTTTGCATAAATCAAAGTTGGAAATGTCCAGTATGTTGTATTCAATTCTTCTAAGCCTCATATTGACTCCAATCACCGATTGAATATGCAGCCAAAATTGACAAGAAAATGAGAAAGAAGTGAAATAATGCCCAATGGTTTCACTCGAGGTCCTATAGAAAAAACACCTAGTTGAAAGATGAATTCCTTTGCACTATAGTTTCCCTTGTAGTGGTAACCTTCCCTGTAAGATCCTCCTGGGAAGTAGAATATTTTTTGGTGAGATGTAGTGCTCCCTAAAATTTTATAGCCATTGTGGGATAGTTGTGCCATCCTCACATTTTTTCCTATAGAATCTCATAGTATAAAATTACCAACAAGATTAAGAGTCCACCCTAACATATAAAAGTTGAAAAATAAATACTGCTTTAATTCCATAAGTATATCAGGAGTTAAAGAGGCCTATAGAGTTTCATTAAACAAATAATCATGGATAGAAATCTTCTTCTTGTGAGGAGAATAAATGATAACCTCAACGATTGGATTAGACAACCATGGAGTGTTCCAGAAGTTCAAAGATGATTTCATGAAAAACCCCCATTCTAGGCTTCTCATCATCTATTTATAAGAGTATATAATAGTTTTCCATACTAGAGAAGGAATGTACAAAGAGTAATCATTCTCTAATTTTTATGTGAATCTACTTGAGAGAAAATCCATGGAGATGTCATTCGATGTTAAAAGATTCCATGTAAACATAGTTAGAAGAGCCTCATTGAAAAGACCAAGATCCTTGATACCCAATACTTCCATTTCAACTGGTTTGATACAATGCTTCCAATGCCACCATAATGATCTTCCTTTCATGTATTAATCCATTCCTCACAAAGTTTCTGATCAAGTCCTAGACTTCTCTAATAATGGATTTGGGAAACTTATAAAGAGAGAAGTCATAGAAGAACATCGAGGTAATCAATTAGTTCACAAGACATATTCTTCCTTCTTGCAACAAGGTCTTCCCCTTCCAGGTTTCCATCTATGAGATAATTATAAAAATAGTATTATCTAGGTTTAACCTTCTTACTATGACTTAAAAAATAGGTACCCCAAGGTAAGTGAATGGGAGAGTTCCCCTCTTCACTCCAAGAATTATGGCCACTCTATTCTTTTTGGAGGCAGTTATACCATCACCAAACACCAAAGAAATACTTGTACCAACTAAAAACCTATTTGGAGACCTCTTCATAGTGAGAAAAGATCTTTTGAATACAACAGACTATTTTCATGGACACTTGTCCAAATAGAATAATATCATCAACATATAATTGATGAGAAGTAGTAAATATATATATATTCTATCCCTAATTGTACAATAGGTACTAGATTTCACAAGATCATTGGTGCATGCACTCAATTAATCCTCAATCCTATTAAAAATAATCCTAGACAGAGGGTCACCTTATCATACCCATCTAGAACACTGGAAGAATCTTCTAGGGGATCCATTAATAATAATAGACTGCCTCACAATTTTGAGAATGGTACTGATTAATTTGATGAATTCACCAAAAAAACCGCAACTTCTGAGCATATGAAATATAAATATCCACTTTATAGTATAAAAACCGATTGAGATATCAATCTTAAGAGAAAATTTACCTGGCCTGAACTTTTTTCTTTACGATATTAATGCATTTTGAGGTAGTAAAAATATAGTTATGAATATTCCTTCTAGGGATGAATCCAAACTAATTTGAAGATATGAAACATCTATAAATAACTCATACCCTTATGGAAATAACTTTTCTAATGACTTTTGGAAAGGTGTTCCCAATGGAAACATGACTAAAATCCTTAACATCTATTGAATTTTCCTTCTTTTGGATTTGGGAAATAAAGTTTACATTGATTCTATAAGGCATTGATGAATGACTAATGAACACCTTTACAACATTCCTGATATCAAGACATAAAATATCCTAGTAAAACATAAAGAATTTATTTGGGAACAAATCATTACCATCCATTCTATCAAATTTTAATGAGAAAAGGGAAGTCTTTATCTCTTTCTCATCACGATCTTGAACAAGAGTCATGTTTTGATGATTATCAACACCACATTTGAGGTTATCCATCATTTTATAGGTGTAATCCGCCCACTATTCAGAATATAATCTTTTAAAATATTCAACCATGGCATTGGAGATTTCATTTTAAAATTTGTAAAAAGAACCATCAATGAAAAGGGTATTGATACCCCTTCCTATCCTATTTTCATTATGAAGATAGTGAAAAAATATGGTGTTCCTATCTCCCTCCAATAGCCATCTTATGTTATATTGATTTTGGGCCAAGCTTTATCTGATGCTCAAAAGATCATCTAGCCTGGTGAGGGCCAAAATATCATCATTTTTAGGGACATTCTAGTTATTATTTATAGTCATGCAGCAAAAAATTCCCATTTTCCTTGTAGTCATTATCATGATTTGAGAGGGAGGATTTTCTCCATGCATGAATATGATTTTTGGCACTCTTAAACTTTGTATCCATGACTTGGATTAGATTCCAATAGATTCTATGTTCTATTCCTTTATGAAAATCTCCATGTAACTAGGCATAACCAGCTATGAATTGTTGAATTTGAATGGAAGAGGGTATGGCTTCAGTTTGTTTGTGAAAATATCCACCACAATGGGGTTGTGGTCAGAGTGGCATTTCAGTAGAATCAAACCCAAGACATCAACGAAATCATTATCAAAATCAATATGGACAAAGAATCAATATATTATACTTACTTTAAATACATTGTGGATGTATCAACACCAAGTGTATTCACCACCCATAATTGGAACCTAATCCATGTTGCACTAATCAAGGAAAGGTGAAAATTCAGCAGCTGCTAGATTATTAAAATGAGAACAGGTTTTTTAATCAGGTTGTAATATTGTGATAAAGTAACCCAACATAATCCAAAAATTTGGCCTCTTATCAAAGTCTGTTTCCACATTTTCCCATAGCTCCATTCTTTTAGAGTAAGAGTTGGAAGCATAGAAAAAGGTCAAAGAGATTACCATCCCCTGGATGGCAATGTCAACTGAGATGCTTTCTTGATTTTTTTGCATGATTGAATGATAATACTATCATTTTAAGACCAAAAGATGTTAAAAGTCATTATCACTTGTATTTTTTGTGGTAAAGGAGTAACCAAGAGAGGCCCACTTTAGGGATCTCCATTTATCAAATTTCATCTGGGGATCAACAAGACCAATCATTATATGTTTTTTGGCCATAATAAAATTTCATAGGTCTATGACTATAGGGGAGTTCCAAAGCCCTTAAGAATTAAAAAATAACATCTTCATTTATGTGAGGATGATATATCCCTTGTTTGTGGCCCCTCCCCCTTGTAGGATGATAGTTTTTCTTCTTACCTCCTCCTTTTTTTAGTGCCTTGTCATTCATCCTATCCAACAAGCCATCATCTTTTAAACTCTTAGATGATATTTATTTAGTGAAAGGGATTTCTTCATCATCCACACCCAATAATATCCCACTAAAAGTTAAAATTTATTGGGGTATAGATTAATAAGAAGGGTTTTATATTCAAGTAGTATTCATTTTTCTATTTCTGTAGGATTAACTTGAGTAAAGGGATATCCTTTATCATGAGGTTCCTAGTGATCCATGGAGACATCAATAGGTGAGGAAGACACCTACACATGATCAAAATAATCCATTTTAGAATCTAGGATAGAAGACAACATGACCTAAGGGTCTACAATAGCTGTGTCAAAAAGATACAAGGGGTACTGGTATATTCCTACTGCTTGTCACAGACCTGATCCAGAATGCTGGTCTTCTCAGATTGTTGCATCCCAACCTTATGGTATGCATAATTAACACTCACAACTAGAGATATAATAAGATCATTAGATGATGCAAACTTATGATACTGTTAATTGTCTCGGAAGATCACAATATTATGAGAGGATTGCACAACTCCTTGGTCCACTAGAGCGGTGTTGGACTCACCCTCCTGTCTAAAATTATCATCACACTTCTTTTGACCAATAATCTCTATAGGTTGATCATGATGGAAGATATATTTAATGGAATCTATGACAATGGGATTAAAGGAGTGATGGAGAAGAACATCTTTTTTAGCCACTTCCAACTCAAAAATATTGACAAGTGAAACCATCTCAAGATTATGTATCATGGCCTCTTCATTGGATGTGAAATTAGAAGCCATTGGACCTTGAGGAGTTTTATTATCTTGAAATAAACTTACAGTTCCATTGGGACTTGCACCAGAAGTTAAAATAGGAGGATCAAGATCCATCCCTTTCATTACCACAATAATGGTTTTCCGTAGCGCCACCCTTTAACAACGCTAAAAAAATCACTATTAAAGGGGGTGTCCTTATCAGCACTAAAAAAAGCACAGATAAAGGGAACTTTTAACAAAACTAAAAAAATGCTGTTAAAAGTGACCCTTTATCATTGCTTTTTTAGCACTAGTAAAGTCACCCCCTTTAAAAACGCTTTTTTAGCGCTATTAAAGGGCCCCCCTTTAGCAGCACTTTTTTACTAGCACTGATACGGGGGGGGGGGGGGGGGCTTGATCAATGATTTTTCCTAGCACTGATAAAGTGTATCTTTCAAAAAAAATCATGAAAAATAATATATTAATATATAAGTATATTTATATTGATATAAATAAAATATATATATTTTAAATATGTTTTATATAAGTATAAATAGACTATTACATTTAATATATAATAAATATAAAAAATTTAGTGAAAATGGATTTAAAATATATTAAAAAATGTTATTAATTAATAATTTTCTAATTATCATTGAATAATAATCATTCAATAAAAATTTAATGTAATAAAAATTCAAAAAAAAGATCTAAATTAAGTTGGAAATGTAACTCAAACTTCAAACAGCCGTAACTTTTGATCCGAGTGTCCGTTTGAGCTCTAATGAATATCAAATCGAAGCATGCGACGATCTCTACATGCTAATGACAAAAGAGAACCTTTTTTCACATTTTTCGAGGCCAAAAAAGGCCTAGAAGGCCTCCAAAACTGAGTTTTTATTCTGTATACCCAAATGTTTTAACATTCGATGGAATTTCCGCCTCTTTTAAGGGGGTATTTCTCCCTTTTTCACTAGGGACTAAATTTATTTTGAGGGGTTAAATTAATTTTAATATTATGGATTTTAAATTTTATCATCTTTCACAATGTAATGTTACTTATAATATATTATATAACAATATATACATATTTTGTTTTTTTATATATTCACCCATAAAAATTTAATTTTATAAATAAATATTAATCATATTTGCATATAAAGTATTTTTCTCAATATATAAGTCTTATATAAATAAAAAAATAATATCTATTTTATTTAGAATACAAATATATTAATATTTAAATACTTATATGATGTGTTTGTGTGTGTGTGTGTATATATTTGCGTGCTTATGTATTGACAAGCTGATATATATTATCTATATATTCTGAACATATGTTTATACATATTAATATATAATATTTGTAAATATATATATATAATTATACATACAGATATACATATAATATATATATATATGTGTGTGTGTGTTTTTGTGTGTGTTTTATATATGTATTTATTTATTAATAAACACACATAAAAAGCATATTTTATAAACACATTCAAAACTGATCTTATAAATATATATTAATACATGAATAAATATATGAATATATAAATATAACTATATATATATTAATATAAAGATATATATATATATATATATATATATTAATATATGGATATATATATATACATATTAATATAACTCAATATATATATTCTAATATAATTAAATATACATACATTAATATAACTAAATATATATATTAATATAAATATATATTTGTTAATATATATATATATTAATATACGAGTAAATATAACTATATTTATATATAAATAGATATATTAATAAATGAATAGAAAATAAATATGATGGAGTGCTAAAGGCTTAGGCGAGCTGACAACATGTCTCAAGTTAGAATCTTGGGGGAGGCAGGTCACGTGCGTAGATGGGGAATAATGCCTAGTACTATTAATGGGGCTGGGGGGCACTGTTAAAGTCTTGTGGGGTGGCTAGGGAGTGTGGGCTGTGGCTGGGGGTGGGGCTCTGTTGAAGGGGGTCTCCCAGCGCTGTTGAAGCCCCTCCCCCAATATGCAGAAAATGATTTTTTTATTTTTATTTTTTCCATTTTTTTAACTTTTATAAACACTTTTTAAAAGCACTGATAAAAGGGGCCTTTTATCAGTGATAAAAAAAAGAACTGAAAAATGCCCCATTTATCAGTGCTTTTTTATCACTGATAAAAGGGCCTTTACCAGGGATTTTTTGAGCGCTGATAAAAGAGATCCCCCCTTTATCTTTTCCTTGATTAACAACACTTTTTTGGCACTATTAATTCCCTTTTATAGCACTGATAAATGACATATTTGTCGTAGTTTTTCCCATGGTTTGGGCCTCTTTTTCATGATAACTCATCATGGACCCTTACTTTGAATTTTGAAAAGAACTTAGATATGTTTCAATCAGATGATATGACAACCCTGCTTTTATTACAAACTTAAACATGATTTATTACATAAAAATT
The DNA here is from genome assembly GCA_963277665.1 of Viscum album. Taxonomy (NCBI): domain Eukaryota; kingdom Viridiplantae; phylum Streptophyta; class Magnoliopsida; order Santalales; family Viscaceae; genus Viscum; species Viscum album. The sequence continues at coordinate 58,975,564 of OY728165.1, read as the reverse complement.
CACTTCATAGAACAAAGAATATCAAGAGGTTTAGTGTCTTTGGGGATTAGGATCATTACATAAAAACATGAAACATGAAATTCAACATCTTTATTGAAAACTTCCTTTACATGACCACTACATTTCCTCGTACATAGCATTGCATGGGATAACATGAGGACATGCATAAAAAAAGGGTGAGCTATAAAGCCCAGTAGGGGAGTACACATGGGATAAAATGAGGAGTACAATACATTTTAGAAAATAGTCATATCAATAGAGCATAAGAGAAACATGAACATAAAGGCATGATAAAGCATGAAAATTATAACATGGAAATGTGGAAAGAACACTTAACATGGAATTAGCATGATCCAAGGCTCATTTCACATGGAGCATGAGTAAATCCTCATTGCACATAAAGCATGAGTAAACCATCATTGCACTTGAATTATCATGAGTAAACACTCATTGCATATGATGTATCATGATACTATACTTTACCCAATGCATTGGAGCGCTATAAGGGCACACCCTTCTTAAACATTACATTTCATGCATAAGTGTGCAACATGGATCATAAAACATGGATTCATAAAACATAATCATTTATTCCACGATAAAGGAATGTGGAACTCATACATGAAACATTATAATCAATAATTAAATGTTCATAAAGGTGAATACCCTTGATGGAGAAATGGGGGTGGAATTCACTACACAATGGCATTGGCTTAGAAAATCCGCGCGATTTCGGCAGCGTAACGGCGTGACATAAGAATTAATAAAAATGGTTGATGAGAGAGAAAGGGGTTACTAATCATATTTACATGTAATGGAAAATAAGGAGGTCAAATAGTTACATTTCCCAAAATTTTTAATAGAATTCAGATTCAGGATAAAAAAGTATTGCTTGAATGTAAATGAGGAGAGAGAAGTTCCTTTCGGAATTTTGGCACAGTAACATGTGTACATGGGAGGCATCTAATGAGAGAGAAAGAGGTATCCCATAACTCAAAAATAAAGAGGGAAGTATGAGGGACGTAAAAAACCATACCCCAACATTCATAATTGAAATAAAAATTCCAAAACAACTTAAATAAAATTGGACAAAAATAAGAAAGGAAGAAAAAACCCTTACATGGAAGTGTGCTTCCAAAGGATAGAGAGAGGCTTGTGAGAGGCTTCTTGGGAGATTAGGGAACCTTGGGAGGATACTATAGAGAGTAGGGAAGATGTTGGATGAACTAAAAAGGCTTTGAGTGAGGAATAAGTGGGATCTTGGGTGGGTTTATATAGGAAAGGTGAGGGAATTTTTTATTATTTAGGTTTGGGTCCCCTTACATTAAATTAATCCAAACCACAAACCATCCCATGGTTTTTCCAATGGTTTTTGGAAAAGGGAAGAGGGAAACAATATTTTATAAGTCCAAAGTCCTAACTTCTTATAATAATGGGGTTGCTTATGTGGAGGTGAGTCACACTCCCATGGAAAATATTTTAAAAAGACAAGATGTTTAATAAGTCTTGAGGGGTCCATTAATGTTTTGAAAAGTAAGTCAAACAAACCCAAAATCACATTATTTTAATCGCAAAACATATACTGGCCGAACATAATGTTATAGTATTTTATTACATCACTACTGGGTCATTATGATGTCATAAAACACATTATATATTTAAACAGTATTTAATTTTTACCCAAATATTTGACTGTCTCAGAAAATTATGAAAAATTCACCATTGGATAATTTCGATGTCCTGATTCCATAAATAACATTAATTTTATCTAAATAATTTTCTATATATGTTAATTTTCACTTTTAAAATAAAAACTGACATTTATCGAAAATTCATGGGTTTTGACAGAAATGGCTTTCAAACATTAATAAAAATTACAATTGAATTCATAAAATTATAAGATCATTTATATTTAATAAAAATTGATTTAATAATAATAATAATATTTTATTAAAATATTATTTAATTCAAAAATCCCTTAATTTATTAAAATAGATTTCTTAAATAAATAATAACTAAAAACACTATTTGTACTTTAAAAACTATTTACAACGTATGAATAATGACAAGAAAGTATATACATTTATTATATAAAAAAAAATAATGTACATGAACATTGTACTATCGATTCGTTACATAACCCCGTAAAACAGCCACATAAGACCTAAGGTTAAGGTGTGCGATTGTGACAGACTCTTGGGGTGGCTCGGATAACATCGCTCGAGTGGTAATTTCTATCAACTTCCACTTCTCCCCTAGACAGCCCCGTTCGATCTTGACATTGTGAAGCTCAGCTTGGGCTTGGTCAAGAGCGAAGCCCAAGGACGCCACCTCTTTTCCGAGCTCCAATAAATGGGCTTCGTATCAATTCTACTGGATGAGGCCATCACTTCTTTTGTCTGAGTAAATTGGATTTTTTAAAGCCCAATATTTATACTAATAACGTGATCATTGTTCAACGACTATATTAGCAACGATCAAAATTCTTATCATAAAACGAAATAAGTTGAAATTTTATATAAATGTTTTACATAAAGAGACATTTAACTAGATCAAGAGGGATTTCCATTAATGAAACTTTGGGTCGTTACAATATTCGCCCCTTAAGAAATTTCACCCTCGAAATTTTTCTTTCTCCCACACTAAAACAGATGTGGGTAACTCAGCTTCATCATTTCCTCTGATTCCCAAGTCGCTTCTTCAAACTTGTGGTTTCTCCACAACACCGTGATGAGGGGCATTGTCTTATTTTGTAGAACTTTTTCTCTACGATCTAAGATCTTCATTGGTTTCTCCTCATAAAAAATATCATCTTCCAATTATACCACCTCAGAAGAGAGTACATGTAAAGGGTATGGTATGTACTTCCTTAGGAGGGATACATGAAAGACATCATGTACCTTGGCCATGGTAGGTGGAAGTGATAGTCTATAGGCCACAACCCCAACACGATCAAGAATCTCGAAGGGGCCTATGTACCTTGGACATAACTTCCTTTTCTTTCCAAACCTCACGACCGTCTTCCAAGGAGATATGCATAGAAAAACTATGTCTACAACTTTAAACTCAATGTATCGTTGACGGTTATCTGCATAACTCTTCTGTCGACTCTGGGCTGCCTTGATATGCTGCTGAATGGTTTTCACCTTCTCCACCATTTCTTCGACCATTTCTGGTCCAAGAAGCTTACATTCACCTACCTCATCCCAACATGTCGATGTTCTGCACCTTTTACCATACAGGTCTTCATATGGTGCCATTTTTATGTTTGAGTGGAAACTATTATTATAAGAGAAGTCAACCAGAGGAAGATGTTGATCCCATCCTCTTTTAAAGTCCATTGAGCATTCTCTCAAAATTTCCTCAAGTGTTTGGATAGTTCACTTGGATTGACCATCAGTTTGAGGATGATAGGCCGTACTGAAGTTTAGTTCAGTATTCAGAGCATGTTGAAGACTCTTCCAAAATGTAGAGGTGAATCTTGGATCTCGGTCATACACAATAGATAGTGGTACTCCAGGAAACCTTACCACTTCCCTGATATATATCCATGCTAGTCGATCCAATGAGAAATCCTCCTGAATAGCAATGAAGTGTGCAGTCTTTGTAAGACGATCCACAACAACCCATATTGCATTGTTTCCTTTGGATGTCCTCGGATGTCCGATGACAAAGTCCATGGTGATGTTCTCCCATTTCTATTCTGGTATGGGCAATGGTTGCATCATCCCCTTAGACTTCTGCCTCTCTACGTTCACATGCTGGTACACCAGACACTTTGATGAATATTCAGAGATATCCTTCTTCATATTATCCCACCTAAAGTTTTCTCAAAGATCTCGATACATATTTGTGCTCTCTGGGTGAATAGAGAAATTTGGACTATGTGAATCATCCAAAAGTTCCTTCTTCTCTAGACTCGATGGAAGACATAGTGTTTTCCCAAATCTCACAATTCCTTCTTCATTAACATTAAACTCTGAGGATTTCCTTTTTTTGATAGCTTCCACTTTTTCTTGAATTCCTACATCATCCTTTTGAGCATCCTTTAACCTTTCTAAAAGAGACAGTTGAGCAATAAATTGTGAAAGGATTGATGATGTTCCCTTATCTATGATTCCCATGTCCATCTTCATCAAGTCTAAGAAGATTGGATCCTTATCAATTCTCATCATTGATAGAATCGCTGGATCCTTTCTACTTAGGGCATCTACCACCTTGTTCGCTTTCCCAGGGTGGTAATGTATTGAACAGTCATAATACATGATGAGATCTATCCATCTTCTCTAGAACATATTATGCTCTTTATGTGTGAATATATACTTAAGACTCTTGTGGTCAGTATATATCTCACATTTCTCCCCATAGAGATAATGCTGCAAGATTTTCAAGGAAAAGATCACCGCTGCCAACTCCAGATCATGTGTTGGATAGTTTTGCTCATGGATTTTCAACTGCCTTGAGGCATAGGATATCACTTTATCATTCTGCATCAACACATAGCCTAATCCCTTATTTGAAGCATCACTGAAAACAAAAAAAAAGTTCCCCACTTGTGGGTAAAGTGAGCACGGGCGCAGTGATAAGCCTCATTTTCAACTCCTTGAAGCTTTCTTCACATTCATCACTCCAGGAAAACTTTACTCCCTTCTAAGTTAGCTTGGTAAGAGGGTTGGAAAATCATGAGAAATTCCTCACAAATCATCAATAATATCCGGCTAACCCCAAGAAGCTACAGATATCTGTTACCGATGTTGACCTCGGCCATCCCTCAATTGCATCTGTTTTGGAGGGATCCATAGATATCCCATTTCTTGTGAGGATATCACCCAAGAATGAGACCTCCTTCAACCATAACTCACACTTTCTGTACTTTTCATAGAGCTTCTCCTTGCGCAAAGTCTCCAGTACAGTTCTTAAATGATTCTAATGATCCTCCTTGGTTTTGGAGTATATTAGATTATCATCTATAAAGACTACCGGAAATTTGTCTTGGTAATCTCTAAAGTCTCTATTCATTAAGTCCATGAATATTGATGGATAATTAGTGAGTCTGAAAGGAATTAATATGAATTCATAGTGCCCGTATCGTAGGTGAAAAGCAGTCTTTGGGATATCTTCCTTCTTCACCCTTACTTGATAATATCCCAACCGCAAGTCCACCTTGGAGAAGTATTGTGCTCCACATAGCTGATCGAACAAGTCATCAATTTGTGGGAGAGGATAATTGTTCTTTATCGTGATTTTGTTAAGTTCATGATAATCGATGCAAAGCCACATTGACCCATCCTTCTTCTTGACAAAGAGGACTGGTTCACCCCATGGTAAAGCATTTGGGCGTATAAACCCTTTATCCAAATTCTCTTATAGTTGTTTCTTAAGATCTTCAAGCTCTAAAAAAACCATTCTATATGTAGTCTTGGACATTGGTAAATCCCTGGGTATAAGTTCAATTGAGAATTCAACATCTCTTCTAGGAGGAAGACCAGGCAGTTCCTCGGGAAACACTTCAGCGAATTCCCTCACAATAGGCATTTCTTCAAGGATGGTTTCTTCCTTGGACTCAATCATTTGAGACAGATACGCGTGCTCATAGGGCAGTAATATCCATTCTTGAGATGATGGAGATAAAGGAGATTCATCTTCATCCTAACACTTTTAAAGAATTGGGGGTCGATTCATCATATGGAGTGTTATTTACCTCTCCCGACAATTTATGTTGGCTCTATATAAGGAAAGCCAATCCATGCCAAGAATTGCATAAAATTCCACTAGAGGGAGTATGATGAGGTTCTCTGGGAAATTCAATCCACAGATTATAACAGAGGATGACTTATATTCATTAGATGCAATGATTTCCCCATTTGCCGTACTCACCGACATCTACACTTCCATGATTTGTGGTGGTGTTGGGATTGTTCTACTAAACATTTGAGATATAAAAGAATGCATAGAACCTGAATCAAAAAGTACGTTCGCTATTATTGAATGAATAACTAGCGTACCTATCACCACTTCGTTTTCAGGGTTCACTTCGGCAGAAGTGATGGAAAAAGCTCTTCCTTACTGCCTTGGAGGTTGTTGGTTGCCTCCGAAAACCCTTGGATTATGGAACTGATTTGAAAAATGACCCAGTTCATTGCATTTGTAGAATTAAACAATGTGTTGAGGTTCGAACGGAGTGTTCCACTCCTCTGTCTCAGCCGCGGTTCTTTCTTGCTGTCACTTAACAGCTAGGTTCCCTTCTCTTCCACACTTGAAGCATTTCCTCATCCCCTTAAGGCAGTTTCTAGGGTGCTTCTTTCCGCACTTTTGGAAAGTGGGGTGATGGATCTTCTTAGCACCATTGGATTTATCCATCGGACCACTAGCATTGAATTCCACCTTACGCTTCTTATCCCCATGATACCCCTGTGATTCTCCGATCTCCATTTCAACCTTGAGGGAACATCAGACAATTTCCTCATAGCAATCGAAGTCACGGATTGCTAATGATTTCCATAGGCTAGGCATCAACCCACCAAAGAAGTGGTCAACTTTGTATTCCGGGGTAACTAAAAAGCTAGATGCGTATCGTGCAAGCCTTGTGAAATTTTCCTCGTACGCTCCAACAGATTCTTCGTCTTTTTTCTTGAGGGAAAGGATGTAACTTTCCATCTTAAGCCGGAGGGTGCACAGAAAATATTTATTGAAAAACATCTTCTGAAAATCCTTCCATTCCAACACCTCCATATCCTCCTCAAGCTTCTTATTTTTCATCAACATCCACCATTGATCAGCTTCACCCTCCATACGATAAGCCGCCAAGAGAACCTTCTCTTGTTTAGAACATTGAAGGATGGAGAAGATCGTTTCAATGGAGTTGATCCATTTTTCAGCGATCGTGGGATCAGATGATCCACTAAAAGTAGGAGGCCTTTGTCTCATGAAGCTCTTGATAGCGACTTGTTCTTTCATAGGGGGGTTTAACATTCCTATTGACCCGCATTTATATTCAAAACTTAGTCTAAGAGAGAAGCATGAAAAAGTTTACGATTCCAGCTCCGATTGGATTGGGCATCTCATTAGTACAGTCATCACACTGATCTTTACAATGGTTGTTATCTCGAGTACTCCTTTTACTGGTCATTTACTTGAATAAAAGGAAAGTTATGGGTAAAAAATAAAGGGTAATCAAACGACAAAATTTGATTACTTGTAAATAAACTTTTATTTCCTTAACTCATGAGTATATAAGCTTCAATCTAGGATTTTCAGGATCTACTTTCTAACATATATTCTTAGGGGTATTTTTTTTAATTCCCTTGAAAATGGTTCATACTAAGATTTGGAATTTTTCAAAACATATCCCCCAGGAGTGTCATAACCAAGAGTGTCGCAAGGCCCATTGGCGTGCACCAGTTCCCATTCAAGTCTAGCTCAAAGCGGTGTTTTCACGTTTTACCCCTAGGATACATCTGTGCCAGGGCCGCCTCTACCCTCTCGTATACAGACATGGATTTATTTTCTTGATAAACCACTTACTAATTACTTACCAAAACATAGGTATGTTTTTATTACACTTAGCCTTGTCTCTAGGGATTTACTAGGGTTTTCTAATACTAATCCCAAAAATAACTAAACCTATCCTTTGATACCAACTATGACAACCCTGCTTTTATTACAAACTTAAACATGATTTAATACATAAAAATTCACTTGATAAAAGAAATAAGATAAAGTGGTTTAGTGTCTTTGGGGATTAGGTTCATTACATAAAAACATGAAACACGAAATAAAACATCTTTATTGAAAACTTCCTTAACATGACCACTACATTCCCTCATACTTAACATTGCATGGGATAACCTGAGGACATGCATAAGAAAATGGTGAGCTATAAAGCCCAGTGAGGGAGTACAAATGGGATAAAATGATGAGTACAATACATGTTAGACAACAGGAATATCAATAGAGCATAAGAGAAACATGAACATAAAGGCATGATAAAGCATGAATATTTTAACATGGAAATGTGGAAACAACACTTAACATTGAATTAGCATGAGCCAAGGCTCATTGCACATGGATCATGAGTAAATCTTCATTGCACATAAACCACGAGTAAAATATCATTGCAATTGAATTATCATGAGTCAAAACTCATTGCACATGACATATCATGATACTATACTTTACCCAACGCATTGGATCTCTATAAGGGCACACCCTTCTTAAACATTTCATTTCAGGCATAAGTGTGCCACATGGATCATAAAACATGGATTCATAAAACATAATCATTTATTCCAAGATAAAGGAATGTGGAATTTATACATGAAAAATTATAATAAATAAGTAAACGTGCATAAAGGTGAATACCCTTGATGGATAAATGGGCGTGGAATTCACTACACAATGGCATTGGCTTAGAAAATCGGCGTGATTTCGGCAGCATAACGGCGTGACATAAGAATTCAGAAAAATGGTTGATGAGAGAGAAAGGGGTTCCTCATAATATTTACATGTAATGGACAGTAAGGAGGTCATATAGATACATTTCCCAACAATTTTAATGGAATTTAGATTCATGATACAAAAGTATTCTTGAATATAAATGAGGAGAGAGAAGTTCCTTTCAAAATTTCGGCATAGTAATGGGTGTACATGGGGGGAATCTAATGAGAGAGAAAGGGGTCTAACATCATTAAAACATAAAGAGGGAAGTATGATGGAGGTGCAAAACCATACCCCAACATTCATAATTGAGATTAAAATGGAAAAACAACTTTAAGAAAATTGGACAAAAATGAGAAAGGAAGAAAAAACCCTTACTTGGAAGTGTGCTTCCAAAGGATAGAGAGTGTCTTGTGAGAGGCTTCTTGGGAGATTGGGGAACCTTGGGAGGATTATAGAGAGAGTAGGGAAGAGGTCGGATGAACTCCAAAGGCTTTGACTGAGGAGGAAGTGGGAGCTTGATTGGGTTTATATAGGAACGGTGAGGGAATTCTTTATTATTTAGGTTTGGGTCCCCTTACATTAAATTAATCCAAACCACAAACCATCCCATGGTTTTTGCCCATGGTTTTTGGAAAATGGAAGAGGAAAAAAATATTTTATAAGGCCAAAGTCCGAACTTCTTAAAATAATGGGGTTGCTTATGTGGAGGTGAGTCACACTCCCATGGAAAATATTTTAAAAAGACAAGATGTTTAACAAGTCTTGAGGGGTCCATTAATGCTTTGAAAAGTAAGTCAAACAAAACCAAAATCACATTATTTTGATGGTAAAACATATATTTGCTGAACATTATGTTATAGTATTTTATTACATCACTATTGGGTCATTATGATGTAATAAAACACATTATATATTTAAACGGTATTTAATTTTTACCCAAAAATTTGACTGTCTTAGAAAATTATGAAAAATTCACCGTTGTATAATTTTGATGTCCTGATTCCAGAAATAAAATTTATTTTATCTAAATAATTTTCTAAATATGTTAATTTTCACTTTTAATATAAAAACCAACATTTATCGAAAATTCACGGGTTTTGACAGAAATGACTTTCAAACCTTAATAAAAATTACAATTGCATTCATAAAATTAAAAGATCATTTATATTTAATAAAAATTAATTTAATAATTATAATAATATTTTATTAAAATATTATTTAATTCAAAAATCCCTTAATTTAATAAAATAGATTTATTAATTAAATATTAACTAAAAACACTATTTTTACTTTAAAAACTATTTAAAATGTATCAATAATGACAAGAAAGTACATACATTTATTATATACAAAAAAATAATGTACATGAACATAGTACTATCGATTCGTTACATAACCCCTTAAAACAGCCGCATAAGACCTAAGGGTAAGGTGTGCGATTGTGATATACTCTTGGGGTGGCTCGGATAACATCGCTCGAGTTGTAATTTTTATCAACTTCCACTTCTCCCGTAGACGGCCCCGTTCGAGCTTGACATGGTGAAGCTCAGCTTGGTCTTGGTCAAGAGCGAAGCCCAAGGATGCCACCTCTTTTCCAAGCTCCGATAAATGGGCTTCGTATGGAGCAATTCTACTGTATGGGGCCATCACTTCTTTTGTCTGAGTAAATTTGATTTGTTAAAGCCATATATTTATACTAATCTTGTGATCACTTTTCAACGGATATATTAGAAACAGTCAAAGTTCTTATCATAAAACTAAAGAAGATGACATTTTATATAAATATTTTACATAAAGAGACATTTAAATAGGTGAAGAGGGATTTCCATTAATGAAACTTTAGGTTGTAACCGATGATATATGACCAAACAAGCTACAATTGCAATAATACTTGGGCTTCCTTTCATAAAAAATTCCCAGGTTAAATCTGTCATCTTTTATGGTAAGAACCACATCCTCCACCATGTGTTGGCTATATAAACTTCAACATGAACTCTTGAAAAGTGACCATAAATTGTATTTTCAGTTTTCTTATCAATTCTTATCGGATTTCCCACTAAATATGAAATATACCATAAAATTATACAATGATAATATATCCAATTGAGTTTAAAAATATTAATTCACACATGAGTATGTGTGTTTTAACACTGAATAGATCAGGGTTTTGATACCATTCTTGGATTCTCAGGATTCTAGGCTTCAAAAAGCTAGAAATAAAGCTCCAAGCCGTCCTTTTTTGTTCATCAAAAGGAAACACAATGTGAAAGTATCATTTCCCCATTTCAAAAAACTTTTGATCACCAAACCCCAAAACCATGGTGATTCGATCAACAAAGTCATTGAATCACCACATTCTCTCACCCCTTGGAGTCAAGACTCATTTAATTATAAAACATCTATAGATCTATAGACTCTCCTCAACCACCACCAGATTGGATGAAACATGCACACATTTCCCTTTCTTTATGGATCTTCTAGGTAAAGGGACTCCAATATCCGAGAATCCCATGCTTGATGCAGATCACACAACATATGCAAAATTTTTCTTCGAACCGGATGAGTCTGGGGAAGCACAAGATCCAAAATATTTTTCTTTTAAGGCACACATTGAGAGAACAACACCATGTGCACAAGTACGACCAAACATTCAAATCCGAATATGACTTATTATGGTCTAATCCATCACCATGTGTACAACTTCCATCCCAAAAAATGAATACCCAATTTCTCTACCATCTTCTAATATTTTTCATATATTTTAATTTACATAAATAATATTTATTTGTTTTTTATCAACTTTTAACCCTTAAAATATATTTGGAATTTAAATAGTTAATCAATTTATATAATTTTTCTTAGAAATTTTCTAATTTAAATAGTTAATTTTTTTATTTATCTATATTTATCTATTCATTTTTTTGAAATATTTCATTTAATATATTTTTTTGATATTTATATTTTTTAAAATATATTTTGAATTTATATATATTTTTAAAAAATATTCATATTTATTTAATAGTTTTTAATATTTTCAATAGGTTTGTAATTTATATGATTAATATTTATTCATTTTTATTTATTATGTTTTAAAATTTTTACTATGTTTGAAATTTATATAATCGATTCCTTTAAATGCTTTTTGATTTTAAAATTTTTATAGTCAATATAATATTTGTTTTTATTATTTGTTGTTTATATAATTAATAATATTTATTTATTCATTTTTATATGTATTTAATTAATGTAGTTAATGTAGTGAATTCATTTTTTAAATTGTTTTGTAATTTATTCAATTTTATTTATTCTTTTTTTAAAATTATTTTATTTAATATTATTTATTCATTTTTAATATTTATTAATTTTTAATATTTTTGAATTTATTCATTTTTAATATTTATTTATGCATAATTTTTTACTATGTTTTAATATTTATAATGTTTTTATAGTTTATATGTTCAATATTTATTCAATTATATTAATTAAGCTGTAATATTTTTAAAATATCTGAAATTTATACAATAAATTTATTTAAATGAATTTTCAAGAATTTTATTCATTTTTGTATGTGTTTACAACCAATGTAGTTAATCTTATGAACTATACATAATTATTTACTAAGTTCAAATACAATTAACATGTTTTAAAATTATATGATTAATATTCATTCATTTTTATTTATTAAATTTTTATATTTTTAAATTGTTTGAAATATATAAAATTAATCTATTTAAATTATTTTTTATATATCCATTAATAACTTAAAATATTATTTAATTTTTTTAAAATTTATACATATTTTTTATATATTTGTTTAATATTTTTTTATTTTATTTATAAAAAATGTATAAAAAACTATCTTTAATGGTGCTATAATTATAGCACTGATAAAGATTGTTTTTATCAAATATTTTTTAGAGATGATACATATATACAATTTCCATGGCTAAAAAATAATTGATAAATATATTTTTTGTAATCACGTATGTTGTTAGTACTGATAAAATGTATCCTTATTAGTGTTTTATTGGAAAGCATTGATAAAACCCTCCTTGATCTTATATATTCAAACCCAATAGACCATTCTTCTTTTCAAAATTCAAGATCTAATGGAAGTCTACTTTTGTCACCACTGCCCTTAAAACTTCTTAGATGAATTAATCCTCTAAAAACCCAAGGCGTGTTATCATTTCTACTCCCCTTAAATTGATCTCACATCACTCGATCTATATGCTCATCACCTTTACATCATTTTATCTCTTCTTTAATCGATCTTAAAACTTTTCCTACATCCATCATCTTCAAAATGAATTTATTTTCTTAGTTGAGATGAGAATATCATAATGTAATTCAAAATATTTTAGATTTTTTACACTACCTTAATAGCTTTTATGGACGTGGTGATTAGGGGAGAAAGGAAATGAAAATTTTACACTCTGACTTCAGACATTGGTGATAATTTTTATTTTATAATTTTATCTATCTTTAAGTTGTTTTTTTGAGGTGTGGGAAAAGGTCAAATTTATTTTTTTGTGCTTTTGATGACAAAAAAATATTTTTTCTTGGCAATGTCCAACACAGACATCAGGCACAGTCGAAGCTGTGTGGATTCGCCATACCACAGTGTAGCCTGCCCAGTGCACGATTAGTTAATTTATTAACCAAATGAAAATTAAAGTGAATTCTAAATGATATGAGAAAAATATAATTGTTTGTGTTTTTGGGTAATAATAGTAATAATAATGATTTTACAATTATTATTACTATTATTATTATTATTTTCTTCAATATTTTAATTTATCTATTAATATTAAATTATTTTCAAAATTATAGAATTATTAACATATTTTAAATTTGATTATTATTATTATTATTATTAGGTTGGTTTAATTTTTTAGGGTTTTAATTTCCTTTTATTTTTCATCCCTTTCTACTCTTCCTCCCCCACACATCTCATCACACTACAAATCCCCTCCCCTTAGTTGGAACTATGAATCCCCCTAACCCTAGTAGCACCTGGATGGTGCCTCCCTTGTTCCCCTGTGGCAACACAGCTGACCGGTGCACCTCCTCCTGTCTAGAAAACAGTCATGTGTTGTCCTACTACCTATGCTAAACCTCCCTCACGCCACACCCCACATCCACATGCTGCTTCCCCTTCTCAGTGAGATTTTTTAGTATGCCACACCTCCAACATCCCTCATCCTTACTCAGTTAGCCTCCCGCACCATTTCCGTAGGTGTGTTCCTCTTCGAGTGGTTGTTTCATCTATTTGGGAGGTTTTTTTTGTTTTGGATTTTTAGTTTTGTTTGGTTCAATTTTGGTATAAGTGGTCCGATATCTTTATTTTATGGTTTAATCAAGTTTTTTGATGTGCGATTGGAATGCGATGGAATTTCCGCACTAAGTTTGTGATGTTTTCTACACCGAGGTTGGTGGATCCTAATATAAGTATTAATTGATGTATTAATTTTCGTATTTAAGTAATTTATCATTTTTATTAATTTGTTTTTTGGTGTAAATTGGATTTTAATTAAGGTTTAATATGTTTTTTATTTGTTTAGTAGTGTTTTTATAGATACAAGTGGGCTATTTCCGTGGAAACCCTTGTTGAGCCATATGTAGTGTTTTATAAACTGTGTTATTTGTTTATTAAAATGTGTAAGGGTTGTTGTTGTATTTTTGTATGGATTCAGTGGTTGTTTAGTTATAAAATAAGTTTTGAGTGATTTATTGTTATTTTGAGTCAAGCAACACATTTTGAAATTGTTTAATAACTTTTCTTAGTTGTTTGTTTAATCGTGGAAATGGTCTCTTTAATTATGCAGTTAGTTTATTTGATTGTGTAAGTGATGAAAATTATGTTTTGAATGTTTTTTGTCATGTTTATTATTTTAAAATGGAATTTTTGTGTTCAAGTGGTGGTATTGGGTATAGGTAGCACCTCATTTGTTTTGATTATTTCAATATGACATGTGATATGAACTTGGAACCTCTTGAGAACAAATTGGTAGACTGAGGACAAGGTGGGTGGACTTGGATTAGTGTGATAGTGATACAGAAGTGGCATTAACTCGATTTTACGTAGCTGGATTGATCACTGAAACACTAACTAAACTTTTGGACGATGATTGGAGACCACTAGTTTATGGGTGTGTTACCTACTAGTGGCTCGTCCACGAGAATGGATGTTGTCGTGGATCCTATACCAATTTTCACTGAGGCTCTAGGTTCTAGGGTCCCACTATTTTCTAGTACCTAAAGAGCCTCTCCCATAGAAGGAATTATTTGTTTAATTTTCACTCACCATCAGAAAATGGTGTGAAATTTGAGATACTATAAAAGAAAAGACACTTAATTTAAAAATTGATTTTTCTTTAATGTTGTTTTCACAAAAGCTGCTTCCCTTTTAAGTTCGTCATATTAAAATTGTTTTCATTAAAAATTGTTTTCTTTAAAACTATTCAAGCATTAATTTTTTCCTTTATTAAAATTGAAACTATATTTTTCATTTTATATTTATGCATGGAATCTTTCCTCGATGACATCCTACTGGTTGTTAGCTCTAACCCTACTTACACCTTTGGGTGTAAGTAGATTTGGTTATGTTTGATATAGGTAAAGGTAAGTATTTTGGAGATGGTGGTTCGAGTTTCTAGTTGTCTTCTTGGAATGACATTGTGGATATGGCTTTATAGTGGTGTCCTCTTTCTAGGTTGATGTTTTTGAGTTGTTTTTTTGTCACCCTACATAGTGGTAGTAGTTATTTGGATTTTAGTTTAAATATGAAACTCAAATTTTGGTTTTTGGTTAAAAGCATGTTTGGTTATAATTTCTAGTTTTGGTATAGTTTATTTTGTAGGTTGCTTTACATTTAGTTATGTTCAGGTAAATCATTCGCAGATTTTACATTTTGATACCTAGGTACTTGTGCCAACCTGTGGGGATCGGGAATTTAATTTGATCCTTACCGCAGACCGGGTTGGGCGTCGATTGTATGGAGACCCAAGATGGTATTTGACCAAATGGAATCAAAGTATGGTTAATACATTTTATTTATTTTATTTGGGATGAGTCAAGTTAGAGAAGAGCAAGGACTATTGGGACTCAGAGTTCTAGTTGCGGGTGGGGTGCCTGACCATCACACCTCATGATAGACCTTGAGTCGCCATGGGATATTGGGATGCTTGTTTGAATTATCCTCCATATGGGGCAAGCAGGTTGCAGTATGCACGTGGAAATCAGTTGGGGTAGAAGTGGTTTGGACATTGTGTAGCTTCTGCATGTTTGTTTTATTGATGTTTAATGTTCTTTCTCAAATTTTATTTTATAGACCTTAGGTATTAATGATTTTCTTAGGTTATTATTTCTTCTTGTTGCATCATGCATCTCTGGATTCCTCCCCTGCACCCACGAGAGGAATCCAGAGATATTTATCCCTCACTACTTGATCAATGGATAGTGGAAGATGTAGTCCTAGCTGTTTGGGATATAGGACAAGGAGCGACTCCTGCTCTAACTCTTGCTTCAGTTAGAGAAGATGAATCTCGTCCAAAAAATGAAAAATCCTAGAAATTAATTACGAAACCCCCCCTTCATTATGAGGTATCACAGAGCTTCAAGAAGCCGAGGAATGTCATGAAAATATAGAGTGATTGTTCAAGTTAATAGAAACTCTTGATGAGGTCAGAGTGAAATTCACATCATTTTTTCCCAATGGTCCTAGTCGAAGGTGGTGGGACTTAGTGGTCCAATATGGGAAGCACGAGTAGATGAGATGAAAGGGATTCATAGTTCTCTTTAACGACCAATAATTCCATGAGGTATTGGCATATTCTAGATCCCAATAATTCATGGATCTTGTTCAGGGGGACCAGTCAGTGATGGAGTATGACAATCACTTTGCTGAGCTAGTCTGATAGGCACCTAAAATAATCTCCAATGAAGTGATGAAGGCTTATAGGTTTGGAAAGGGTTTGTGCCCAAAGATATATTCTTAGGTATTCCTATTCAAAATGAAGACTTATGTTGAGGTGGTTGACCAAGCTTGTTTGGTGTATATTGACCGAAAGGGAAGGTCTGATTTTTTTGGGGCTATGTCAGTGTTTGACAGTGGTAGTTAATCCAATAAGAAGAGGAAAAATGATGAGTAAGGAATACAAGGTGGTATAATATCATGCCATCCTCCTAGGCAGACTTCATATATGGATTATAGAGCAGGTTTTATTATGTGTGATTAGTTTGAGAAGGAAAGAAACATCTGAACTGCATGTCCCTCTTCTATTAGGCCTTGTTATTAATGTAGATTTATGGGACACGTGAAAATTTTTGGATGGGGACACGTTATTATCATAGTGGGGTAAGATACGTGGCTTCTAAAGGAGTGTCAGTTCAGTTGGAGATGACCAGGATGAAGGGATCTCGGTTTAGTGGGCATGGAGGTAGGAACAGATAATGTTTTGGAAAGATCCAAATCAGGTCAGAGCCACAAGAGAATAGTCATTATCAGGTAGGGACCAGACATCTACATACTGTGGATCAGGCACCGGCAGGATATGAGGCATGACCTTCAACTGTTCAGGGTACCATTCTGTTTTCTTCTTGAATAGCTGCAATTTTATTTGATACTAGTGCATATGAATATTTTATATCTACCCATCTTGTGAATCTATCGAACATATCAACTGAGATATTAAATTTTTTTAATGGAGTTAGTAAAACCCTTGGGTATGAATAAGGAGCAAGGCCATAGGTGTCTATTGTGTGTGCTTTTTGTGTTAGGAGTTGAGATAGAGTGTGATTTCATAGACCTAGATATGGACCTATTTTATGTGATCCTCAGTATTGACTCTCTGGTGCGCTTACAAGCACATATTGATTTCCATCAATGGTGGGTTACTTTTGTGGCACCTAGTGGGTGTCCTTAGGTATTTCTTGGGGAATGGGTTCCTCAGTTGGGTTTCATGGGACCTCAACTTCTGGAGTTAGGAAATCTTTATTATCAGAAATCATCACTCATGTAGGAGGATGATGTTGGTGCTTTTTAGGGTGGATTACCTCATGTAGTGTATGAGTTTCTATAGGAATTTTTAGATGATTTTTTTGTCTTACCCCCATAGAAATAAGTAGAGTTCTTGATTGAATTGACACTAGGAACAAAACTTATATCTCTTCCCTCATATCATATTGCCTCCATAGAATTGAGGGAAATAAATATACAACTGGATTATTTGTAATCCAAAGTGTTTATTAACCTGAGCATCTCTCCTTGGGACACCCCAATCTTATTCGCGAAGAAGGCCAACAGATCTCTTCAGTTATGCATCGGATACTGGAAATTGAATAAGGTAACCATAAAAAATAAATACCCTTTTCCCCCGATTGATGTTTTTTTTCAACTAACTAAAGGGGGAAAAGTGGTTCTCCAAAATAGACTAGTGTTTTGGTTACCACCAACTCAGGGTGAGAGAAGCTGACATCTCGAAGACGAATTTCCAAATTAGGTATGGCCACTTTGAGTATTTGGTCATGTGTTTCAGATTGAGAAATTCTCCAGCAGTTTTTATGATGCTTATGAATTTTGTTTTCTACTATATCTTAACTCCTTTTCATGGTATTTGAGGATTACATCATAGTTTACTATGGATCTAAGGAATATCATAAGCATCATCTGTGGATTGTGTTGGGTAGTCTGCAAGATCGTCACCTATATGTGATGCTTTAAATGTGTGCCTTCTAAATTAGGGAAGTGAATTTTCTAAGCCACATAATTTCAAATAAATGGGTTTTAGTGGATCTAGAGAAGATCAGTGTAGTTAAATCATGGGAATAGTTGAGGATTGTTTTTGAAATCAAGAGTTTTCTTCTCCTAGAAGGTTTTTATAGGTGATTTTGTTTTAGGATTTATCATGGATTGCTTCCTCTATGACCACACTCACCTGGAAAGGGGTGATGTTTGAATAGAGACCATAGTTCTAAGAAACCTTTTAAGAGTTTAAGAGGTAGTTTAAAACCACACATATGTTGATATTTCAAGAGTTTGGGAAGGGATACATGGTTTATTGTGATGCTTTAGGTATATGCCTTGGGTGTGTGCTCATGCAGGATAATCATATAGCAGTTTATGGTTCTCACCTACTCTGACAGTTTGAGAAGAATTATATAACTCACGACATGGATTTGGTAGTGGTTATACATTCCCTAAAGACTTGGTGTCACTACCTATTTTGGGAGAAATTTGTTGTCTATTTTGACCATAATATCCTAACCTATATCATCTCACAGAAGGATCTTAATCTGAGACAGGACCGATGGATTGAGTATCTACAAGGGTTTGAATTTGATATCATCTATACTCCTGTAATGTGTAATGTGGTGGCTGTTTCCTTGAGCTGGAATGTGAAAGTGCAGGCTCAGAGGTTGTATTGTGACGAGTGTACTTTGAGGGGGATCTTTTCCTAAATGCACTTGGAGACAAAGGATCATAGTGGAGGTAAATTCTTGGTAATCATTCAGTTGACTCATTCTCTTATGGAGTTTATTTAGATGAAATAGCCCAATAATGAGATATTTCAGTGTTCTATGTAGTTTATTTATGGTGGGGAGACTTCTTCAGATTGACCATTGTCTCCCGAGGGGATCATGTGCTTTGTGGGTCATTCAGTGGTACCATTGTCTCTGTAGAAGGTGGTGATGAAGGATAGAAACCAGTCTCAGTGGTCCATCCATCCTGGTAATAACAAAATGTATTGTGATATTTTTCACCAGTTTTGGTTTCTATGTATAATATGGGACAAATATGACTTCACATTGAGATGCTATACTTGTTAGCAGGTGAATGCAAAGCATCAAAGACCCTCTGGTTTGCTTCAGTCCTTAACCAATCTTACCTAGAAGTTGGATGAGGTCGCCATGAAATTCATTATTAGAGTTCCTCATACAACTTAGGGAAGTAACTATATCTAGTTACTGATTAACCATTTGGCTAAATCATCCAACTTTATTCCAATAAAATATACAACTAAGTGGATGAGCTGGGGAGATTGTATATTCACGAGGCCTTCCAACTTCATTGTGTTCCGTCAGTAATTGTTTCGGATAGAGACCCCCCCTCTTTACCTCTATGTTTTGTGAAGGTCTTAAAATGGATTTGGGATTGCAGATGAAAATGATCACAACATACCATCCTCTAATGGATGGTCATATGGAGTAGATAAATAAGATTATAGAGGACATGCTTCGAGCATGTGTGTTGGATTTTGGAGGATTATGGGATAACCATTTGTGACTGGTCGAGTTATCTTATAATAATAGTTACCAATCCACTATTCTAATGGAACCATTTGAGGCTCTCAATGGTCATCCATGTCGGTATCTTTTATGTTGGGATGAGGTAAGAGAGACCTCACTTTTGGGACTGAGCCTTATGTAAGAGACATCTGAGAAAGTCAATTTGATCAGGTAGCGGTTATTGAAAGCTCAGAGTCTCGACAAATTTTATGCTAATCAGAGGTGTCCAGATCTTGAGTTATCTAAGGGTGATTGGGTGTTCTTTATGGTGGCACGTCACTTGGGTCAACGTCATTTGGGATAGTAGGAAAGCTAACTCTGAGGTATGTCATGCCTTTCAAGATTACAGAGTATATTGGAAAGGTGGTATACAGGTTAGTTTTACCATCATAGTTGATGTTGATTCACAACATATTCTATGTCTCCCAATTGAAAAATTATAATATGGATCAGTCTCATGTGTTGAACTAGGAAGATTTTGAGATAGAGCCCAATTTATCAGTCTTTGAGCGGCACGTGCAGATAGTGGATTCCCAAGAGAAGGTTCTTCATGGGAAGTCGATTAAATTGGTCCATATCATTTGGAATCATGGGAATGATGAGAATGAGAACTGGGATTTGAATTCATGGGTTGAGTAGGAGTACTCATTTTTATTCTCTAATCAATCTTTGATTTGACTTTCTATGGTCGGAATGTGTTCATAGTGGGGAGAATTATCACACTCGGACTTCGGACCTCAGTAATAATTTTTTTTATAATTTTATCTTGATTTAAGTTGTTTTGTTGAGGTGAAAACTGGGTCCAACTTGAGTTTTTGTTCTTTTTCTGATTAACAAGAATTTTGGCTTGGCAATGTCTGACACACATGTAGGGCACAATCAAAGCTATGTGGATTCACCAGACCACCATACAGCCTACTCGGTGCACAGTTAGTTAATTAATTAACTGGATGAGCATTAAAGTGAATGCTAGTTGATATGAAAAATATATAATTTTTTGATTTGTTTTCATAATAATAGAAATAAAAATGATATTAATATTACTGTTATTATTATAATTTTTATCAATATTTTAATTAGGATGTTAATATTAAATTATTATCATAATTATAAAATTAGTAACATATTATTATTATTATTATTATTATTAGGTTGGTTTAAGTTATTTTTTAGGGTTTTAATTTGTTTTTATTTTTTCCTGTTACTTCTCTTCCTCCCCCACTCATCCCATAATGCTACAATCCCCTCCCCCCAATTTGCACTGCGTAGCCCCCTAACCACAACAGAAACATTCTAGATCCTTCCTCATTTCCCTCCGATGAAATTGTGAACTAACACACCTCCTACCATCCAGAAAACAGTTTTTATCTTCCCATCTACCTACGTCTCACCTCCCTCATGCCACACTTCATAGCCACGTGTCGTCACCCCTTCTCGGTTGAATTTTTCAGCGCAGGGCACCTCCGGCAGCCCTCCTCATTGATCGGTTATCCTCCCTCACCCTCACCGCAACTGTGTTCCTATTTGAGTGGTTGTTTCTTCCAATTTAGAGGTTGTAGGTTTAGAGTTTTGTGTTGTTCTTGGTTCAATTTTGGTATAAGTGGTATGATGTCATGATTTTAGGGTTTAATCAAGTTGTTTGAGGTGTGGTTGGCATGCGATGGAATTTGTGCACCAAGTTTGTGAAGTTTTCTACAATTAGGTAGGTGGTTCCACATATAAGTATTAATTAATGAATTATTTTTCTTATTTAATTAATTTAGCATGATTATTAATTAGTTTTTATAGTGTGAATTTGATTTTACTTGATGTTTAATATGTTTTTGATGGGTTTAGTTGTGAGTTTATATGATATGAGTGGGTTGTTTCGGTGAAAACCCATGTTGAGCCATTCTTAGTGTTTTATAAACCGTGATGTTGGTTTATTAAAATTTGTAAGCATTTCAATTGTGTTTTGGTGTGGCATCAATGTGAATTTTTTTATAAAATAATTTGAGTGAGTTTTTGGTATTTTTATTCATGCGACACATTTTGGAATTGTTTAATAAATTTTCTTAGTTGGTTTTTAATTGTGGAAATGGTATCATTAACTGTACAATTGGTTTATTTGATTGTGTAAGTGATGCAGATTATGTTTTGAAAGGTTTTTGGTGTTCGTATTATTTAAAAATGGAATTTTTGTGTTCAAGTGGTGTTATTGTGTATATGTAGTGCCTTATATGATTTTTTTATTTGAATATGACATGTGATATGAACTTGGAACATCTTGAGAAAAAAATGGGAACCCTGAGGACTAGGTGGGAAAACAATGACTAGTGTTCAAGTGATACAGAAGTGGCATTGGCTTGGTTTCACTAAGTTAGATTGACGATTACAACACTAACTAAACTTTTGGATGATGATTGGAGACCATTAGGTTATGGGTGTGTTTCATACAAGTGTCTCATGCATGTGAACACATGTTTTCTTGGTTTCTATACCACTTTTCACTAAGACACAAAGTTCTAGGGTCCCACTATTTTCTATCACCTATGGGGCCTCTCCCATAGATGGTGATCATTGTTTACATTGCGCTCAACATCAATATATGGTGTGAAATTTGAGATACTATAAAATAAAAGCTTCTTAATTTAAAAATTTATTTTCCTTTAATGTTTTTTCCACCAAAGCTACTTCCCTTTTAGTTTAATCATTTTAAAACTATTTTCATTAAAAATAATTTTCATTAAAACTATTCATTCATTTAATTATTTCCCATTATTAAAATTGAAAAAATATTTTTCATTTAATATTTATGTGTGGAATCTTTTCTAGGTGGAATCCTACTAGGAATTAGATCACACCCTACTCACACCTTTGGGTGTAAGTAGATTTGGTTATGTTTGATACTGGTATGGGTAAGGCTTTTTGAGAGAGTGGTTTGGGTTTCTAGATATCTTCTTTGTGTGGCATTGTGGAGATGGCTTAAGGGTGGTGTCCTATTTCCAGGTGGCTATTTTTGAGTTGGTTGTTTCTCACCCTACTTAGTAGAGGTTATTGTTAGGATTTTAGTTTAAATATGTAATTATAATTATGGTTTTGGTTAAATACTTGTTTGGTTTTAACTTCTAGTTTTGGTTTTGTTTATTTTTATTGGTAGCTTTAAATTTTGTTATATTCGGGTAAATAATTCCTAGACATTACATTTTGATACCCAGAAACTTGTGTTAGCCCGTGTGGATTAGGAATGCCCTTCGTACAATGCCATAGATAGGGTTGGGAGTCAGTTGGATGGAGAACCAAGCTGGTTCATGACATAAATGGATCGATTCCAACTCATTTACCTTATTTGGAAAGATTATGTAGGATGAAGATAAATCCTTTGAGGAGAAACCTGGATAAATTGGTTTATCCCCAATTAAGGATTTAAAATTACCTCTATCTGAGGGTGATTTCGATGCAAACGAGTGAAACAATTCTACTTTTTTCAAATTTTCTATATTAATCATGTTTATATTCTATTTTATTGATCCTCTAACCAATTAATACACCCAATTTATTTAAAAAATATATTTATTTCATTTAACATAATATGTTTCTGTGTGGGTATTTAATATTGTTTTGATCTTTCTCTTGGCACGACTTGTATTCATTTCGATCACCATTGGATTTCTTTAACTCATCATTTTAATCATTTTTTATAGTTGAATTTATTAGTTCATCCCATTGGGATAGACCCACTATTTTATTTATCAAACCCAATCAAATTCAAGAGTTCCTTAAAATGTTGGGTTCTCAAGAGAATGTTATTGGTCTCTATCAACAGCTTCATAATCTGAAAAAAGATCAAATTTATATCCTAAGAATCATATCAATAAAACATCACTTTACCCTCTATTCACAAAGTGAATAAGTGAATAAAGGCCAACTACTCACTCTTGTTGACTTTAATCTCTCAAAAATTTATATGCATATTGTTTATCAATTTAATATTATGAGATATCATTAAAATAATCATACAAGATATCTTATTCTGAAAATTTATCACTCTAATTATACAGATCTCCAAGCTAAATGAAGATGTGGATGAAAGGAACATATGTTAGTTTTTGAAAACTCTTCCCACTTATCATGTATGTTGGGGATTTTAAATTATTAGTAGGAATGTTTTTTACAATGCACTGATGGTAATCTTCTCTAAGTTCCAGGCATGATTCCTACTCATATGTATTAAAATCAAACAATTCTACCCACTTTATTCCATTTCCAGGTAGAATAACCGTAATCATTTTTATGTTTTTATTTCCATGAACATCTATTAAAGGCCTCCATTGCTTGGAATAATAACCCCAATTAACACATCACTCTTGTTGTAATCCAACTTAGTAAAGTTACAAAAACTATCCACGATCTCTATATTTTCAAATAGTTGAAAATTTAATTATATTCTTTATAACTTTATAAACGTCACCCATTCATTTTTATCAATGATTTACACCACTACAAACCAATCTCAATAAGAATAATACAATAATTATTTTCTTAGAAAAATGGATATATTTAGATTAATTTATAATTTAAGAATGAACTTTTATGGGTTCTAAGATCATAATTTTTGGGTATTTATTTATTTTATCAAGTATTATTATTAATGAATCAAATTGGATGGGTATTAATTGAAAAAGGATGGATTCAAATCATATTAGAAAATATTATAAGTATGGGGTGAAATAGTTCATCGAGTTTGAATGAGATCATTCATACAACCCTTATCCAAAACATTTTCCATTTTTATGCTATTTTTATTCAAGTATAATTAGAAAATAGGAGTTTGAAGAACACTTGATATTTCATAGAATTGTTCAAAGTTTTAAATTTTATACTAAACATAGAAAAAAGTGAATATAGGTAGTGATTGGGATAACACTACATTTCATGGATCATCAGATATGATTACAAGTCTGAACAATGATAAATACTATATCTATGATATGATTACAACTATGAATGATAATAATGATTGAATTGAGGAAATGAAAATGACATTTGAATATGAACTCCATGATCTCCAAAATTATTTAATAAGTTGAAGAGTTGTGTTTAGAGGCAATTTCATAATGGTTGTACTAAATATACATCATTTTCAACTATACAAAATATATATAATATAAATTATAGAAATGGATGGAGTGACACCTACTTTAATGAACTACTTTCTATCTTGAATGATATTCTCCCATAAGATAATGATGTTCCTTAGTGAAAATATTACACTAAATGAATACTACATTCAATTGACATGATTTTTGAAAGAATACATGCCTATAAAAATGATTGTATACTATTTATTGAGGACCAATAATAATATAAAAATTCCCAAAGTGTGGTGATTTTTGACACAAGAAAGATTAATCAAGTCCTACAATAGTTGTATGGTACTTTCCAATAATTATGTGGTTTAGAAGCCTATATAAAAGTGATGAGACTACAAAGAAATTAACATAGAATTCATATACATGAAATAAATATTTTAAACTTCATCACCTAGAAAAATCTCCTCAATGGAAGAAATTTTATAATGAGTATCCTGATTTGGAAACATTATAGGAAACCTCCATCTTGTGCTATCTACAGATGGAGTTAATAATTTTGGTTTTCAATGAAACACTCATGGTACATGGAGTTTTATGTTTATAAATTTTAACTTCCCATCATGGTTATATATGACATTAAAATACATTATTTTTTCTATACTTATATTAGGACCAAAAGAACTGGGTAATGACATTGATCTTTATTTGTCTCTATTGATAGAATATTTAAAATGATTGTAGGATTCAGGTGTTATGTTATACGATTCTTATAGAAATGAATGTTGGACATTGAGATCCATGTTGTATGATATGATAAATTAATTTCCTTATTATTGAAATTTGTAAGGATATAGAGTTAAAGGAACTCAAGGGTGTCCCATTTTTGAACAATCTACATAGTCAGTTAGGTTGAAACATTCATCGAAGAATGTGTTTCTATGAAATTACAAATTCCTACTCCAAAAACATAAATATAAATTTTGGAAAAAATAATTTGATGATATTTAAGAAGAAGTTACACCAATATCCCCACTATTAATGATAAACTATCTAAGAAATTAAAAGATACAGACACTGGTTTAGGTAAACCATTTTTGAAAAAGCATACAAAAACTGGTTGACAAAGGGTTTATTTTTTTTGAATTACCAAAATGGAATTGTTTAAATGTCAGAAATTTTCTTGATGTTATTAATGTGGAAAAAAATGTATCTAATATTTTCATTGGAATTTAACTAAATGAATTCTAAAAAAATAATGGAATTAATGATAGTTTGGACATGATTAACATAGAGATACATGAAGAGTTGGAACTGGTGAAAAGTAAAAAATTTACCTTTCTTCCTCCAAATTCGTACACTCTTCAATCAAGAGATATATCAGTTTTGAAACCTCTTGAATGATATAAAGGTTTTTGAGGGATATTCATTAATTATCATGAATATAATTTCAATGATTCATTTAAATTTAAAGGGTCTGAAATAAAATGACTATCATGTATTGATGCAAGATACACTTCATATAGATTTATGCTTCATTTTTCACAAGAATTTATATTACACATTAACTATTATCTATTTATTTTTCAAAGTTATATGCAGAAAATTCATAAAATCAGTGAAATTTCCAACTATGGAAAAGGAAATTGCTGTCATATTATGAGAATTTTAGATTTCCTACCTACTAAATTTTTTTATATGATGATTCAATTGTTTAAAAAGATTAAAATATGTTTTTTTCTATATTATAAATGGATATACTCCATTAAATGGTTGTATGGGGATTTTAAATAGGTATTTCCAAAATAAATGTTGTCGAGAAGGTTGTATTATGGGGTGATTTGTTATTATAGAAGCCATTAAATTTTGTACTAACTACCTATATGATGTGGAAAACATTGGTCTATCAAAATCTTGTCACACAAGGTAGCTTGTGGGTGAAGGAATTTCGAGATTATATTTTTTCACAATTACTATTCTAGAGAAAGAGTAGATGCACCTTTACCTTTTTCATAATAGTTTAGAGGTTTTTCTATATGTTGAAAACCATGTAGTAATTCTTAGGCATTTTAATCCATAAAGTGATGAAATATGGATATCAAATACTCATAATAAATATATTATAGGATAGATTCAAGACCATATTTTTAAGGAGTCAAATACTAATATTGATTCAATTTTGAATCAAATTCGATGGCTATCTGGAGGAACATGGGTGCATGTATTATCTTATAATTGCTGTATAATTAATGGTAATATGTTCTATAATAAATAAAATGATAAAAATAGTACCATGAAAAATAGTGGAGTTACACTTTTGGATGAAGTGATTCATGCATTTGGTACGAAGGACAAAAATCCAATTTATGCAAACATGTCATGCTTTTTCATCATAAAACAAATATGGGAGTTGGATTATACAACATTATAAGGGATGATTTTTCAATGAATGTGGGTTGATAATAAGAGTGTAGTTAAAATAAACGAATTGGGATTCATAAAATTGGATTTTAGTAAATAAGGGTAAAAAGATAAACCCTTTATAATGGCATCAAATTAAGTACATGTATTTCTTGTTGTAGATCCTTCAAACAAAAAGTGATCAATTTATATTTTATAAAAGAAAACCACTGGTCAAATTTCAATTAAACTGGGGATGAACCTTTCATTGTGATTTCATAATCATTTTTTAGTTGTCCCAATGTAGATTATTTCTTGTATGTCATTGGTGACCACAATGAAGGGATTTGGATACTCTATAGAGGGTTCAAATCCCTTTAACTTTTTAAAAAATAGAGTTCATTATTTAAGTTTTATTTTCTTTATAAACATTATGTTACCCCATATTATTATCCTTTCATAGTACATTTATGTAATTTAATTAAATTCTCAACCAATTCTACAGATAATGGATTTTATACATACCGATGCTCTCAATCATGAGGAACAACAACTTTTTCAACATGAAGATGCTCCCAATCTAGAGTAAAAAAATAGTTTTTCACATGAAGAAGATACCAATCTAGAGGAAAAACCTATTGAAAAAGTTGAATCCAAAGAAATTTTAGAAGATAAATAACCTATTCCTCACAAAAATAAGAGTGTCATAGCGTGGCTGTGTTAACAAAAAATATTAATGTGAGAGATAAAGGTATCAAATTCTAGGTTGGATGGAATGCACTCATGTAGCCTATAACCCCATCAACAACATGTTAAATAGTTAAATTGGGATCACCACTCAAATTCACATGTTTTTTGATATAATTTCATAGAATAATGTTGCTCCCACACTTAAGACACCAATTTGGGAAGATATTAATGTAACATTAGGATATACTTTCCTTATTTTATTAAATAAATAATAATGAAATATTGTTTTACTATTAATTATTACTTAGAGAGTGCACTTATAAAAGATGAATGATGAATGAAATTTTTATTAACGTTCACTAGAAATGATCATAAAGGCTTTCAAAAAATGCTTATGAAGTATCATCTCAAAGATAGTGAAGGAAAAATAAACCCACATTCATCCTAGATGTATGCTCGCATGATAAACCAATAAACATGAAATGCATTTATTGGTTTCTGTGAGAAGTTAATGTTTTAGGTATATTGTGATTATTAATATAGTTCTTGAAAATATGTGTATTAAGAACTTTGATTTTGAAAATTTAATTTATTAAACAAAAACCAAGTGCTAAAAGTAAGAAACGTGTAGAAAAAAAAATGTACCCCCATCATAAATCAAGGATGGGGTACGTTTCACTTGAAAAGAGGTATGTATTTTAAATCTACAATAATATTAATTTGTTACAGGAAACAAAAATATAATTATGTTAATTTATTTATATGATGACTGATGAATCCATATCCAAACCCACTTCCATACCATATCATGTTTTATTGAATGAGGATTATGTAAATAATGATGGCATACTAATAGATGATAAAAAATAACAATCGAACGAATATATAAGAAATACATAATAAAAAATTTCTTTTCTTTAAATTAGTATTACATAACAATGATTAGATATTTTCCTATATTTTTTATCTGACTTACAAACAAGAATAATAATCAGTTGTACCGGATGAATGACTACTATAAATGGCCCTAAATAAGCATGAACATTATGGTCACATCATAGGTGAGGGTTTTGGGGTGTCAACCCAAACATATTTTGAGAAATGAAATTAATTGGGTGATAAAGATAAGAAAATGGAAGAGGTGAATGCATGATTAGTTACTCTAGAAAGAAAAAAATTAATTGACAATATTAGTTGTTAGAAAATGTTATTGGAAAGAATCAAATAGAAGAAACAATGCAACAATAAACACTACACGGAGACCCCCCAACTCACCATCTTCGATATTATACATTTCCCTTAAAAGTATACCTTAGAATAGGTAATAAATTTTTTCATAGTTGTTTTTTTGAAATTTTAATTAGGAATATACTGATAGACTTCTTATACTGATATACTATAGGGTGAAAATGATTGTGATTTATATCTATCAGCACCTACCCATATCATTATTGTGAGGGGTACCATGTATAATATCCAAGGAAATAATCTACACAACAAACAACTTGCATTAGGTCATGTGAGAGTGAGAATACACATATCTCATGAGCCAATTCATGAGATACCTATTCCAGTTGGTGATCTCGATATTCATATGGTTGATCTTACTATTTGAACTTTTATATGATAACCATTTTATATTGTAAACATAATTTTCGAAAATTAATTATTCCTTTCAAGTTTTTTTTATGAAAAGACTATATCAATTAATGAAAAATGGACAAAACTGATGAATGTAATTATAGAAATATAAAGGTATGGGGTGAAATAAATGGTTGATTTAAAATGATCTAAATGATCAACCAACCTATCTAAATGATATTTATAAAGTACATTTACCTCACCCATTCAAATTTTGTATTTTCTAACATCAAATTTTTTTATGGATATAATGTTAAAAAGTGTCGATATGACCATAATTTATTTTTAAGAAAAAATATATGGATTGACCATTATAGACTAGGTTGGTATTGTTAATGTAAAGAAAATAATATAGCATGAATGTCAAGGTGTCTCAATTTTAAATTTATACATGAGGTGTGTTTACAAATTTTTTTTATCCAATATCGGATCTACTAGGATAATTATGACTAAATAATATTCATATTTTATTAGGAATATATATCAAAATTATTTGAAGGGAAACCCCTATGAATGAAATGTTTGAATCATTATTCCTCACATCACTTCTTCATAGTTATTCCCATTAGATCCAAAGAAATATGAAGTAATCCTAGAAAAATTGGCAATAATGTTTGGAATAAAACTTATAAATGATAGTCTATTATTAATACCAATGATGTAAGGGTAAAACTCTAAAATTTAATCAAATCAAATATATTTTCACTGTTTTCATTATTTATTTATTTTTTTTCTTTAGGTAGCATTGGTTACTCATTTCAATCAATTTAGATACTATAAAGATTTATTTTCTAGATTCACTGCAGGTATACCCGAAAAAATTACCACATGTGATGATGTTTATCAATTTTCAAAACATCACATTAAACATTTTACAAATAAACTTCTATTTATAAATTTTATATTATTTTTTGATGAAAATACTATTACAATAGGTTGGGGTTTAAATATCATCAATATCATGAAACAAGGATAGTACCTGATCAAAAAAATCCTATATACTTCTACAACTAGATAAGTATTAGTGTATATATAATAATATTTCACTCTCAAAAAATATATCAAAACAAATTACTTATTTTTCTCTATGTTTCTTCAATTCTCTAAACAAACCAATGACTGAGATTATGGTCATTATGTTAAAAAATTTATGAAAGACATCATATGTCATAAAAAAACTAGCATCCATAGAGAGGTAATTCCTATGATAATTTCAATTTCATTTAGAATATTTATTAATCATTTTTTTAATATTTTTCCAGTGATACTAGGAACATTTTAATCATCATATTCAAAAGAGAAAATATATATGTTTATATTAAAATGGGTAGAATACATAGTGACAGAATGTATACAGACATCATAAATAGGTGACATCCTACTAATTTTTTAGTTAATTATCTCAAAATTTTATCTATGTTTGTAGTTAATTTCCTTATTATTTTTTTCAAATAATTATTTTATTAATTTTCACCAATATCATGAAGATGTGAATCCATCTAAAAATATTTTTTGTTAGACCATTTTCTTCTCTATTAAGAGAATAATGATTGGAGAAAGATAAAAATTAAATGAAGTATTCAACAAGGATGAAACACTCATGTACTATGATATTTCACTCAAAAAGGATGTTTCAATCATGATGATTCACTTTTAGTTTTATTTGAAAATGCATTCAAAATTTAGGGATATCAAAATAAAATATTTTTAGATGACCCCAAATGTTAAATGTATTGCAGAATAAAAAAGCACGGTGAGATTTGTAAGAATCCACCACACCTAAATTCGATACACGATATGCCCATTATGATTGAAGCTTATGTTTTTAATTTTA
Organism: Viscum album; assembly: GCA_963277665.1. NCBI lineage: Eukaryota > Viridiplantae > Streptophyta > Magnoliopsida > Santalales > Viscaceae > Viscum > Viscum album. Next base: position 58,944,202 of record OY728165.1, on the reverse strand, counting down.
ATTTTGCTTTTTAGTTAAAAAATAGGTTAAATATTCAAAACCATGTAAATACATTCATTTTATTTTGATACTTTTAGAAAATTATTCATAATCCCTTTGTGACATGTAGGATTCAGTCACACATCAATCCAATACATTGTGTTCCTAGTATGAATGAGCTAGAAGCATGTTCGAAGCTTCTTGTGATCATAATAGATTGGACTTCGAGGCTGAAGTGAGATAATGGGGATAGGTAAATGGGTTAAGAATTTATATAGACATCATGAAAATGCGAATTATTACTAATTATTTAGTCAAATGTTTCATCATTTTATGTACTATTTTTACGTTAATTTCCTTATTTTTTATATAATACATTTTTAGTTTCTTCATAGATCTTTTGTGAATTCATATATTTCTATAAACTATCTAAAATAATCTAGAAAAGATATAATATGTGCCTTTTAGTTTAAATAATAAAACTCATGCTTCCTGAAATGTGAAGTGAATTGTAAGGATGTATCTAAAAAAATATTTTATCACACTAATTTTCAAAAATTCATTTTTGAAATAGACTTTGTAGTTCAAATAGAATCCTCGTCTACCAAGGGATTTTACTACATTTGAAGGAAAAGTATGAACTACCGAAAGACCCATTGTGGAATTTTTTTTAATGGGATAGGAATCAGACATTCCCCAATATTACACACAATGTGATATATATATGACTCAAATCATATTTTTTTGGTTTATAATTCACATTTTAGGTCTAAAAATAGATCACATACTAAAACCTAATCAAACACATCCATACTTTATTGATACTTTAGGAAAATTTTACATAAGTCATCTTTAACATTAATGAATAAAATATAACTAAATACGATACATGGTGTGTTTGGTATGAATCAAGGTGAGTGTTTTCAGATTGCAATAAAAATTTTAGTTCAAAACATGCATGAAATACTAAAAATAGAGAGAGATAAATTTATATTATTTTTAAACTTTAGAAAAATTATCCATAAGTCATTTGTGACTTATAGGATTCAAACTCACCTCAATCTGACACACGGTGTTCACAATAATACTCAAAGTTTATGTTTTCCAATTTAAAATTTACTGTTTTGTTCAAAACATACCCCACATACTCAAAATAGAGAAAAAAATTCAGATTAATTTGATACTTCAGAATAATGATCTATAGAAATTTTTTTATGTGTATGAATCAACCACACCTCAATTTGATAAATAGTGTCCTCAGTATGACTCGAAGTGTATGTATTTAGTTTAAAATTGACATTTTAGTTCAAAATAGAGATGACATACTCAAAAATGATGAAACCTAATTAGAATGTTTTAATACATTTAAAATGTGATTCAAAATCCATTTAATATGTGTAAGAATTATTTGTATGTCAAATAGATATGTGTTTTGACTAGTATGAATCAAAGTGTGTGTTTTAGTTTAAATTTACATTATAGAAGAAGGAAACATGACATACTCAAAACCATTCAAATACATTTGGATTGACTACTACAAATCAAGTAATAACAGTTATTATTTTTTGATTTATCTGTGGTTTAAAATTACTCCATATGGTTTCATAAAAATTTACAAAAACCAAATCTAAAGTAGGAATCGACATCCAAATCGCATTAGTTCCTTCCATTTAGTGGTGGTTTTGTTTTTGTTTTTAGAAATGGTTCACCCTCTCAAAAAATATCGAGAGGATAACAATGGATTAAACTACCACTATCGCCTCAATATCTTTTGAGAGTGAAAACATCTTCTAAACATTTTTCAGTATTATATAGTGATAGTTTAAACCACAACTAAACAATAATTATCATATATAGTGGTGGTTTTAACCTCTGTTACATATCATTGTTGAAAAAAACAATTTCAAAAAATGTACCCTATAATAGAAATAACATATATTACATTACATAAATAGTTAAAAAAATTATTCCAATATAATAAAAACATAATTAGAACATTTCGAGTTCAATTTAAAATAATCCATAATACAATATATCCTTAACATAATAATAAAAAAAACAATTAATTAACATGAATTATGTTATTTAATATTCTTCTTGAGTTTATTTTGATGGCTAGGTCACAAATTACCATTCATTTGACCCTAATGCTGCATAAATGATACAGTAGAACCCATGTAGGGTGTTTTCAGAAATTTCATGGACTAGTGACCTATGTTATAAACCTTGGATATCTAATTGATTAATTATATAATGTTACGGTAAGTAAAAAGTGGTGTTATACTAATGAATTAGTGTTAATTTGAAAGAGGCTGGGTGTGTGACTCTAGCTACCCTAGCTTGTGTAGAATTTAGTGTTAGGTGTTTATGTAACCTATGATAACCTTTTTTTATGTGTGTTCTTGGTATGTTTAATGTTATCACATTTAATAGTGAGTTATTAATTGTGTCTTAAGATTATCTATTCTTTGATTTTATATGGGTTCCTTGTGATATGAGTTGGGTGAGAATTCCAAAAATTAGAATGTTCTTTTATAGAATGATTATATGGATTAGGTTGGTTGATGATGCCAATGATGTTGGGAGATATGAAGGAAATGTGGGTGTTCATGTCAACCATGGACATGTGAGATGTTATCAAAAATATTTTGTGTTTTACTTCTAGAATTAAATCCAACCATGGATATGAACATTATGATTTACTAGGTTATATGAATAGAGTAATGAAACTATGCCAACCATGGATGTGATTTGTATATAATTTCATATCAACCTGCACATTTTTTGTGGATATAAATTCATATGATGCGATTTTATTATAATATCATTGTTATATAAGTAAAATTATTTTATATACATGTTATAGAAGAGATAAATCTAATCCAAGATGAAAGAGGATGTAAATATAAAATAAAAATAAGGAAAATGACTTATTTATTATAAATAAGAACTTCAAGTTCCCACATCCAAACCTTCTTTATTTGCAGGAATTACAGTTTAATCTTAAAATAAGGATATTCTAAACATGAGATTTTATTTTTAGGGATGGAATTTGTAAAACACACTTCTAAAAAACTACACATCATGTGTTTCTTTCAATTGTTAGGATAAGTTCCCCTTTATAGATTAAAATGACTAGAATTTCAAAAAATACAAATTCCTTAATATATAAGGATTATAATTTTATAGGGAATGTGACAGAAAAATAGACATAGGATAAAGAAAGTCTATGATTTCCTTTACCCAAAAACTTATGTTATAAGGTTCAAATATATTTTAAATAGAATTTATCACATTAAAAATTAAATATTGATAGCATCTTAAAGTATACCTGAAAATCCCCAAATTATATTTATATAATCTCTAAGGGTGGGATAACAAATTTTCATAGTCAAGGGTTGGGATTCATCTAGTACAAATATTGAACCTACTTGGGTTTTCTTGTATTTTTCATCCATAAAGATGAAGGTGAGATGGATGAAATAAATACATATTATGTGGTACATCTGTGAAGTAGTTTCGAGTTCCCAAGCATGTTGATGAGAATAGAGTTATATATTCTCTCATGATTTATCCATAATAAATAATAGTAAATATAATGGAAGAATTTGTTGTCATTAATAATACTACATGAAGAATACTCTTTTGGAAAAGAAGGTTAAAAATGATGTATATGTTTTATCTAATAACATGAATATATTCAAGACAATCATTAGGCAGAATTGTGGAGGCATATTATTGCATTAACTGAATTTGAAGGTACGATTACATTAAGAGAAGAGTTTTTTGGAGTGTATAGAATGATGAATATTTCATCTCTCTAAAGAAACTAGTTTAAGTTCTATTGTATAATATTATACATGGATAATTAAATTAAAAAGATATGAGAAGTGTGAGGAAGAAATTAATAGTTGATGGAGGACCCCTATATGATGAGTTCAATGTTATACTAATATTGACCATATATAAAAATTATGAGACAACCCTGAAAGGAGAGTTGATCTAACAAACTATATGTTGCATAGATAAGAAAAATTCTAGTGGGATGCCCAGATGCAAGATGATCGGAATTTTGTTTATCCATGTGGTACATGGTTAATTACCAAGTGGAAGTAAGAATTTAATAATGTTCATAAATGGTTGATAGATACAATATATTTTGAAAAGAATAATAAAAGGTGGAATTTCTAGGGGTATTAAAACAAAAAAAAACCCGATGAGCCTAAGAATGATAAGTATATGGAAAAATTTAGAATAAAACATATCAAATGAACCAAGAAAATATATTTTCATGAAATGTAAGGGAAATACAGATATCCTCTACTATAAAACACAACATTTTTTCTTAATCACAATATTAGTGTTAATCTAGTATAAGTTTAGGTACACATTATCATAAATCCCAAATTCAACTCTAATAAATACCCGATGAACATTGATCGACATCATCTCTATCACTATATCCACTCCCTAATACTGGATCCTATATGAAAATTTTATTAAAAATTAAATAGTGTTTTATATTTAAATTAAAAATTAAAACCAACAAAATTTTGTTCACTAAATTATTATGATTTTTTGTGATATACCTTCTAACTCAAATTATCCATTGACACAATATCACTGGGGACACTTCCCATCATCTTCTAATATAATTCAATCAATGCTTTCTATAGTGTAGTGACCTTTGAATCATTCATCTTTTATGATACTGATGTTCTTGAATTTCGATTTTTGTTGCAACAAACTTCCTATAGGAATATTAAGGGTGTGAGTAACTAAAAATAGGATTAGGTGATATTGAAATACCTAGTGTACTGCTAAAGACTTCAGATGGTAATGGTCTAAAACCTATCCTACGCATGTGACAATGATGTTTCCTCTCAAGGACTTGACCAACATGATCATTTAGGGAGACTGATAAGGATTTCATGGGATTGAAACCCCATGTTTCTTTTATTTTTACCTATAAATCAAATACCAGTCATATTTAAATAAATTAATATTAAAATAGTGAAAACTAATAATATGTTGTTACAATGAAAAATGAATTCATTCCCCTAGCTTCTTTGATTGGATCATTCACATTACACCCATTGTATTTTGAATGAAATTCCAACCAAATTTCACTTTAGGAGACTTGGTTCACTAAATTATTTGAATAAATTAAACAAATATAAATAAAAAATTTAATAAATTAAATAGATAATGTTATGTCATAAATATTTAAAATAGAAAATTTCACTATAGTTGATCAGTTTATGGAAAAAAATATTTGAACCTGTAGTGTGGATGAGTATTTGTTCAGATCGACATGAAGTAGTTTTCCTTTAAACATCCAATTATAAATAAAAAATAATTTACCAGTAATGTATGCAATTTTATCTACTTTTAATATTAATATATATATAATGAGATTAAAATAATAATATAAATTTCAATACCACATGATTCTCATGATGATGGATATCAACAAACACCTTCCAATTATCTCTAGGTAACCCTTCATGTACCTTATCGTACTGCTATTGAGTGTTTAATGATGTATCATTGAATTTATTCCATAATTTCCATTTAAATTTTTTCCATTTTTTACCCAAATTTTTCAGCATCTACTTTAATGTGATAATATCAACAACGATAAAGTGTAATGACATATGTAGACTAAGATTCATTTTTAAAATAATATAATTTAATTATATAATGACATTCAATTATGTAATAATGTATTAAAATTACCATTCTATTGGAATCAAAAAACACCATTCTTCAAATAGTAAGGCATATGCCCCCAATAAGAATTTGTAATAGAGAGGGTAATCATATCTACCAAAAACTGGCCATGAATCTGGCCAAATAATCATGTGACATCATCTATGGGGACCCCATAACAGTCTAGTGGGACAACTATCTTCAATCCATTCAGATTTGAAATATTTGAACAATTCATATTTTTCTCCATCGTAACATTTTTGGCATATTTTATGAAAACAATTTAGTAGTATAAAAAAATTGTAATAACTTTATTCATATTAAAATTTGTATCGATGACAATCACCCTCTAATATACACATGAATAAATAGGAGTGATGAACTGGTCCATCACTAATGAACCTACTAAATGGGGAGAAAATGTCCCAGATATTGATGGGATAATGAAATAGGGAGAGCCATATGTTGACGGAATGGAGGAGGGTGTAGGAGACATGGACTGGGGGAAGATAGTGGTTGTATTAGATGCTATAGGGAGGAGGACCGATGGATCATCATCTATCTATGTGGTCAACATAATTTCAACAAGGAGTCGACTGAAATTAGTTAAATTATTCTTCCTTGGAATTTGTATCATTTAATTAAATAAAACTAACTTTAGAATATATATTTCAAAAAAGTCATGCCGAAAAAATTGAAATGATAAAAGATACACAATAATAACAAACAAAATATAAATAGATATGATAATGAATGACTGAATATATAATGTTAGTGGTTGATAAATTAAAAGTTGATTTGACATACAATCATTTTATCCTCCAATCATGTCATTGTCCTGCTCCATCATTACGTTATCTAATTCATCCACCCTTGCAAGACAAATATTTTCAATATCATGATTGAAAAATTTGATTATTTTTTACTGTTGATGAGATTCAATTTTAGAGGTCAAATCTTCCACTTCATCACCCATATAATAGAAGTTAGTTAATTTTATGTAAACAACTACACTCCAACCTTCATCCATGACATCATCAACATAATATACTATTTTCACTCATGATGAGAAGATATACGAATTAGGTAATTCATGGTCACCGACATACATTATACGACATAAGTTCAAATAATTAATTGCAATGAATATATTTTAATACCCCTAGTAATATCCACCCACTTGTATTTGAATAAATCAACTGAAAAATGAATGTCATAGTTTAATTCAATAATATCAGTCAACTTTCAAGATTATCCAAATTTGGAAACTACAAATATACCATTATTATGTGTTTTCAAGCCTTGTTCTTGATTGATTATATGAAATTTAAATTCATTCACATTATAAGAGTCAAATTTTCATGTCTGTTTCAGAGTACCTTGAGAAAAAAACATAAAATCTACCGAAAACTCATCCCAAGTATCAGTATTCATGATATAAAAAAAGTAATATACATTATTAGATTTAAAAAATATATGTGTGAACCTAATATCGACATTGATTGAAATATTAATTAATTTACACAGTATGGAAACCATTCTACAATCTCTTTATTAACAGCTTTTATTATATCGTTCTAATTTCATGTTTAACTTCTCATTCATCTCTTTGTTTATTTCTCAAGCTACTCAATTAATGGATTTTAAATTTCGATATTCAGCAACACATATCTATGTGCCTATAATAATCCCATTTCTATCAATGTAACATTTGAGATCCTCATAGTTGGTTGGCTAATAGTAAGAAAGATTTTTTAATTCCCATTCAGTATATATATTTTTGATTTATCATCAACACATACAACTTAATCGAATCATGTCTCAATATCATCTAAGTATCTAGAACAAAAGGAAAGACACTCCAATGCAATATAGACTTTAGAAATAGAGCCTTCAGGTTGATATTTATTCTTCACATATGATTTTAAATGACCAATATATTTCTGAAATTAAATAAATAAATAAAAATATTTATTTAATAAAGTTCCATGAATTGTTTACATAAGATAAAAACCAAATAAATAAAGTACCTCTCAATTGGATACATCCATCAATAATGTATGGGGCCTCCTAATTTAGTTTCTTTGACTTAATGAAAAATTAATTGCATCCTGAGGGGAAAAAAATATAGAGGAACGATCATATATATTGCAAAAAGTGTCAATAAAAATCTATCATGATGTTTTCAAGATCATCTTTTTGTAGAGTTTTCTCACATATTTGTTAGAAGGATGTGAACAATTGTAGTACAACTGTATTAACATTTTAATATAATAATGTACGCAATTCCAATGGTAGTAACCACTATAAAAAACACGCGAATCATGAATTTTAAATTCATGTAACCCCCAATACATTAAGTCCACACACCTTGAGATGTTACTTGAATACCCATATAATACCTTCACATGATTTAAAATTCAATGGAATGTATCTTTATCCCTATTTTTCAATGTAAAACTTTTCGAAGCATACTTTCCACTCTCATAGAGCTATAGATCATGATTTATGTTCATTGACTATAATTACTTCAAAGCATTGATATGGTCTATCATTTTTTATGCTCATTAAGCAATGTCAAGATCAAATTGTCACAAATATTATTCTCAATATGCATAAAATCAAGATTAAACCATAAAAAATTAAATTCCCATTACCAAAATTTGAATAATATAATTTTTTTCTTCCATTATTTATTTCCAATTTAATTTAATTCTACACTCAGAACTAATTTGCCACTATCATTAAAATGACTCACCTTCCCAAATTATGTTTCATTATTTCCATGCTGTTCTAATATTTCAAAACATTCTAAAAACATTGGTGATGTTCTATGATCAATATAACTAATTAATTTTCACTTTTTCAACTAAATCTATGATATTTATCAATAAATATTAGATGATACAAGAATCACTATTTTTTACTATAGGGTAGTTTGTTAGATCTCAAAATTAATGTTACAAAAATGACATGAAAAACCCATGTAATTGTTCCAACCAGATAAGTTACCAAGTCAAGGGAACTCAAAATTGGTCCACATTATAGAAGCATGAATTTTGAACATTGTTCAAGAAGATTCATATATCTCAACACCATTTCTCCATAACTCCTATAATTCTTCAAGTAGAGGATGCAAGTATAATAAAATATCACTTCTGGATTTTTTTTCTAGGAATAACTAACTAAATGATAAAATATGTTAGTTTCATTCACATCCATGAAGGTATATTTTAAGGGATCAAAACAAACATTTAATACTATAACTAGTGCTCAAAGTCCCAAATGAATTTAATCTATCAATAACCAATCCCAATCACACATTCCTAGGATCAGATAAAAAATCTAGATGTAACCAGATTTATTCAAAGATTCTGAATATCTTGGATGTCTAATTAACCAACCATTGTTATTATCTATATAAGTGCACTTGATGTTATTGGTGGTTTTCAATGAAAATAATAATCTTTTCAATTGAGATTTTAAAGTGAAGTAATGGAAAACCATTGTTGGTGTGTTATTTTTCTTCATCTTCATAGTAGTATGATGATTCAAACTTCCAACATCACCCATTTACTACCATCTAGAAGAAGAATTTTTTTTTAATCCTGTCTGCTAGAATCCTCTCCATAATAAATCCTAAAATCATTAGGACATGAATTGTTTTTTATAATTAATACCAACACCGTTAACAAATATTTTCATATCATTAGCTTTTGTAAAGGAATCATAAAGAAATTATAATACCATGTACATCACCTTATTTATAATTATTCATAGGCATTTGATATGATAAAAATTCATCAAAAAATAAAGTTTATATTATTTCTGAAATCCACCATAAAAATCATTATTTATATCATCAACTAAATCATGAAAAACATTTTTCTTCTCAGTGAATTTCTTTCTTACATTAGTCTATAAAAAATAGAGAAGAGTATCAAATGATATGCTATAATTTTGATCCAGTTTCCCTATATTTTCCAAAACATAACATGTCATGTTTATATTTTTATCACCCTCAAATGGTAGTTCTGATATGTTTTTATGTTAATGTTTTTGTCTTTAAATAGAAAAATCATCATTTATATGGTTTTTCATTCCATTTTTCATTATCAATGAAGTTGGGAGCTCTTTCTATTTATTGAGTTCAACACTCAAAATTTCTATAATGTTATATTATCCATTCTAAATCCAACATAAATATTAAGAATGAAATTATTTCAATAAAAAGGGTTCATTAACATCATGTGTCTTCAACCATCTTATAAATTTACATTTAGGACATGGAAATATTGTAGTCCCAAAAATGGATTTATTGGAAATTGTAAAATCTAAAACCTCACCAAAAACCTTAGCACACTATAAAAATACTGTATCTATTACTATATTGGAACTTTATCACCCAAAAATATTTATCTATTTGGTTATTTGGGCCACCGATTTGGGTCTATAGGCTACCGGGCCCTCGGGACACCCAAGGCCATCAGGCCACAGGGCATTCAAAAAACCTTAGGCGTTCAAGCCATGGGATTTCTGGCCAAAAAGACCATGAAGAAACCTAAGAAGACCACACAAATATTGTATCAAAAGAGGTTATAGATAAAGTAGAATCCACCAGAGTAGAGCTAACTGAATTGCAAGAATAAGAGGGTTTGAAAATCTCCATCGGTACTAGGCACCATGAAACTATGCATGAGGAAATTCTAGCTGATCAACAATGTGAGCTGGGGACATAGGAACCTTAAATGATGCAGATTTTGGGAAGGAGCTGTTCTATTTCAGTTTTGTTGGGCCTTCAGATCATGTATTGGGAATTGTGTCTCTCATGTTTTGGGTCATATATTGGGCCTTGTGCTATTAGGCCTACGGGTCATGTTGGAGTTCCCTCTCAACCTAGTTAAAAAACGGATTATCCAAAAAAAAATCAAGGCCTTTGGGAAATTTAGGAAGAAATCAATAATAATCGTTACCTAATAGAATAAAAAGACTCATTTTTCAAAACTATAGTCACATGAGGCTCAAGTTGTTCTCAAACATTTATAAAAAAACATTTCTTAAAGTATTAATCAAGTGTTCATAAAAATAATCCGAAGCCAATCCATTTTTCACACCACTTGAAAAATACATTTTAAATTTTATTTGAATATCATTTATAAAACCAAACTTTTAAAACCAATTTATAAATCTAACTATTTCCATAAAATCAATTTTGAAGACAAGACACCCCTCTTTGATGGAAGTCAATCAGTGTCAAGCACCCATTTTTCATAACCAAAATTTGTCCTTTTTAAAACATTTCTTGCCACCATAAGGTTATGGTCCAAAAAATATATAAAAAATATTAAATTTAAACTACCTTCATTTCAAAAAAATTCTTATAAAGCAATAAAAACACATTTTAATGAAAAAAATGGTGTCAAACAACCATTTAATTCGTTTATTACCATTAGAAAATCCAAAGGGAATTTTGAAAACCACTGGAAATGTTACCTAGTTTTATATAAAGTATTTAAACCATTTGAATCCATTTAAAGACTAAAATTGGTTTATTGTATAAAAAAAATCCATGAGAAACCATTTTTAGGAGGGCCACATGACTATTTTCACAAGAGCTAAGCAGGGAACATGTTTATGCCTAGCAAGAAATCCATTTTTAAATCCTTTATTTCTGACAAAAGGAATACAAAATGCATCTAAAATAATAATAAATAATTTAAAATAATTCAAGAAATATAAACAATGAATTACAATATAATTCCATAGAGATTAATTCAAATGTAATTAACATGGGAATTGACAAGATAACCACTTTAAATTTTTAGGGTGTATATGTAAAACATATAAAATTTTTAATTTAAAGGGAAATTTAAATTACCATATAATGTCCATAAAAACTATATGACACCTACAAAATAAAATAAAATTAATTTTTTTAAAAAGACGATACAGATAAAATTTGATTTTGATGATAAAATTGGGAGTTTCCATAAAATATTGTAGCCAATTAAAAGGGAATATGTATTTATAAATTGAATAAATATACTAGAATAAAATTAAATATAATTGGATGAATATATAGGAAATAATAAAACACATAAAAGAATATATTTGAATATTGGGAAATAAATTAAAAAATATAGGTAATCAAGAGAGATTTCCGTTACCCCAAGTCTAGGGATGCTTCAATACACTTTAACCTCTTATATGTTGTAATATTTTTTTTCTAAATTAAAATATAAATATTTTATATTTAGTTATATTATTAATGATCAATTGTATAATTAATTATTATCTTTTTATTATACATATAATACATAAAGAAACAATAGTTTGAAGTATTCCAGGATTTCTCAAAAATTACAGTATTGATTATTTTTTCATGGTACATGATTTATATCATCTACAAAAAGATAAAAATAAATAAATATTTATTTATTAAGTGTATATACTAAGGTAACAATCAATAATGGTAGTGATAATTAAAGAATAATGATAATCCATTTAGGTGGAAAAACATCACATGAATGGAAATATTGAATGAGGATATATAAGTTATATATACTATTTATTTTTTAATATTAATTTTATAAAAAATGAAATAATTTAAATTATGTTTATATAATTATAATTTATATTTTCAAGATATAGAATTTAAATTGAATTAATGATGAATTAAAATTGTGAGATTTTCGACATAATATACAAAAATAACTCTTAACCAGTGACCTTACTAAGTATGTATGGATAACACCCTATCCCAAGTGACTCAGATAGTACTCAAGTGAGGATCTTCACATCAACTCAAGTGAAACCCCTTGTATTCTAGAGGTTTACAACTACCAATGAGGTACTCAACAAGTCATTGATAAAAAATTCCCTCAATGTAAGAGATAAAGTGACATGAATGATTCCATAGAAAATATGTATTGAACTATCTACGTGTGGGATATAATGAATATATGTAGTCATAAAATAGTGATGTAGTATATCCCCCATTATAGAGTATATTAAAATAAAGAACTACCCACATGATGCATTAATAATAAATAGTAAAACAATAAAAAAAATATTAACATCCAAAATGCATAAATATATCATTATTCGCACTGGCTAAAATATATTCTATACAATTGAAAATAATGATATAGAATTACATATGAACTAATAAAAAATGTATATTTAATAAATTATTATATTATAATAACCAACATAACCTTAACTACATGACATGTTTAGTACAATACAGGAACCTAAAGTGAAACATAATGTTTACACTTATACTTTGAGACTTAGATTATGTATAAAGGTAGAAGAATGTACAATCAATACAACAAACAACCTCATCTACTTATTAGTTAAAAACACCTCTTATACCTACAAAACCAAAATCCAAATAATTATAAATTTCGTAAACCTCAATCCTATCCCAGATATTGGTTGGGGTTCGTAAGATTAAGAAAAATTGAGGGAGGGGGCTTGGGAATATGGTAGGAGAAGAAAATATTAAGAAATGCGGTCTTATGACTATTTGAAATCAAAGGGATGAGGGGGGTGTGGAGAAAAATTGGAGAAGGGGGGATGGTGGTGGAAAATCATGGCAGAAGGGGTGGTAGGTAGTGAGGGATCAACATCATGGTTGGGGGACTAAGGAGAAACTAGAGCACCGACGAGGGTGGGATCAAGGGTTAGGGTGAGGGTGATGCTTTAGGGGGTTCAGGGGTGACCAAAACACCAGATCGAGATCGAGATCGGGGGGGGGGGGGGATTGGGCTTGAGGGGCTTAGGGGAAATGGGAGGATTAACTTGGGATCTAGGGGATCAAGGGAAATAAGAGCACCAATGAGGGATCATGGAGCTTAGGGGAAACCAGAGTGCTGATGAGTGGGTAAATTTAGTGGTGGCGAGGGCTCGGGGTTAGGGGGTTTCTTGGGGGGGGGGGAGGGTAGGGATCAAGGATAAGTGAGTTTTTTAATAAATGTATGTAATGTCCTAGATCCGAGTGCCACATAACGGGTGCCCCAAACCCGGTTGGTCACAGGACCTCAAGCGCATTTACCCAAACGCCAGAGGTTTCTGACTATAAGCGAGGGCCTAGGTCTGATAGTGGGGAAACTATGCCATCATTTTTCAGAGTATAGTGCAGTAGAAAAATATAAACATACCAAAAGAGGAAGTAGTACACAATATTAAGTAGAAATGTACAACAATACTGAAGTAAAAGATAACAAATAGTCATATATATGATGATGAAATATGTCCCTAATTATAAGAAAGAAGACAAAACAGGTTACACTACAATCTAATACAATAAAACACAAGGGAATAAGTACATCAAAACAAAAAAATAAGTGAAACAGGAACACAACAACATCGAAAGCCAAAGATCAGTCCCATACTCTCCTAATCCTCTGCAAAAATCATGTACTTCTGTAGGGACCCATTCCATTATCGACACCTGAAACAATATAATCTCTTTGGGCCCAAGACATGACCCAAAAATGGTGTGAAAAATAAATCCCAGTAAACAACCACCAAAGACCCGCTCCCAACTGTCAGTGAAAATGTTCAACAGCTGTGTGCAATAATGAGATGAGGAAAACTAGGAAGTACTCAAAAATAACAATTCCTACCAGTTGCATTACCATTTTAATAATTATTTAACAATTCAATAAAATTGAACTATGAGTTTTCCAAGACTCAGTCTTGACCGAAAATCTCCTATACAGTGCCACAACAGAACTACAACAGGCTATCTAATAGGTATAAGATAATAATAATACCAAACCTATGATTTATCTTGGAAGGTACAACAAAAGGAATCACCACACTAAATATTCAAGTAATCCTTGTCCTCAGACATGAAAATCCTTACTCTCAGGAAAACAGAAAGGAAACCCTCAGGTGACTGACCTCAGGCATAACGAATAATTCCCTCAAGCATACAAGATATTTCCCTCTGACATAGAAGGTACTTCCCTCAGGCATAAGAAAAGTTACCCTCACGCTAATCAGAACCTTTCCCCCCAAGCTAATAAAAACCTTTCCCTTAGGCTAATCAGAACCTTGCCCCCAGGATAATCAGAACCTTACCCTCAATCTAATCAGAACCAAAGAAAGTAACTAGTCCGAGACCAACGCATAAGAAATCAATTTATAAATGTTTCCTCTCAAGAAAACTCAAAACATAATATCATTATGGCATACCCACAGGTTTCCTATCCAAATAGCTAAACAAGGGAACTGCACCCTCAGGGTGGCCTTGGACCAATGAAATGATCCCAAATAATAGTTTATACTTATTAATTAGTTTAACTATGAAATATAGGTATCTTAACGGTCAAGGCCTCAGCCATACGACACCTCGAACATGGGCGCGTGGCACAACAGTACACAAAATCAACTCGATAGTCGGAGATAAACACAATACCACCTACCTTGATCTGCTCTGATTGATATACGTGAAATAATCCTCTCGAAATAACCGAGAATGAAATAGATTTGAGATAAATATTTACCCATTCAAACCCAAATAACTCCCCTTAAAGGAAATAATTGGAAGGAAATACTCAAGGAGATAGAAGGCCATACCCACACAGTTCAAAAGAGATCATTGGCGGAAGAATTAGAGTCTTGATGAGTGATCGGGAGCTCCTCCAAGTCTCAATCACCTCTCC
Organism: Viscum album; assembly: GCA_963277665.1. Taxonomy (NCBI): domain Eukaryota; kingdom Viridiplantae; phylum Streptophyta; class Magnoliopsida; order Santalales; family Viscaceae; genus Viscum; species Viscum album. The sequence goes on along the minus strand of OY728165.1, from coordinate 58,928,834 downwards.
CAGTGCTCCTGGTTCGTTCTATGCCTCCTCTGCTGAATGAGGAGGCTACTGCCTATTTTTAATGAAAAAATAAAACTACACGGGGTGTACTTTCTTTTTAACTATTCACTGGTGGCTACTCTCCACCACCTCACTATTCATCTGCCGACTGATTACACATCGTGTATTACCAAGTAGATGACATGTACTATCTTTTTTAACTATTCATCTTGTTGCTACTCTCCACCACCTTACTGTTCACATGCCAACTGATTACACGAAATGTATTACTAAGTAAATGGCGTGTAGTTAGTTTTTACACCTTTAATCACCAACATTCCTATATGCCCTATATACTCATCCCACACGACCAAAGTACACGACGTGTGGAAAAAGTACACAGCGTATACCCATAAATTTTGGATTTTCCCACATTTCCCTTGTTTTCTCAAAAAAACTTAAGGAAAAATGAAAAGAAGAAACTAAAACCTTAAGAATAATAACCGGTTTCTTACAAACATCCCCACTTAAATCAATTCATCCCTGAATACCCCTTAAAAGAGTGGTGAAGATAAAGGTGAGAAAAAATCTGGCCACTAAGTACATACGTCGGTCTCCCACTCCTAGGTTTCTTCCTACACTCAGCCATGATACCATAACACCCATATAAGAGGAACTGAACAGCCTCAAAGTACCTTCGCGATCCTGTCAACAATATGAACTAGATGCTCTTCAAAAGATGCATCAACATGAAGTTTATCCTCCTCAGGGTGAAAGATGTGAGAATGGTTTGAGTGATAACGACATAGCTGAGATACATAGAAGACGTCGTGGATGGCCCGATACCTCTTTGGAAACTGCAACTGATAGGCAACTGGCCCGACTCTTTCCAGAATCTCAAATGGCCAGACATAGCTCGGTGAATGTTTAACCTGCCTCCAAATCTGCCTGTGTCCCAACCTCAGTGTGATATGCAGGAAAACCTAATCCTCGACCATAAACTCCAAGGGTCATCTGCGGCGATCAGCTTAAGATTTTGGATGAGACTGTGTAGTAGCCATCCGCTTCTGAATCAACTAGACCTGCTCTGAAGTCTCCTGCGCAATATATGGTCCCATTAAAGCTGCCTCACCTACCTCCAACCAGGACAAGGGTGATCAGCATGGCCTACCATATAAAGCCTCTTAAGGTGCCATCTCAATATTTTCATGAAAAATATTATTTTAGGAAAACCCGACCGGAGGTATGTGCTTCTCCCAAGAGCCCCCAAAGTCCAGGACCCATGCACACAACATGTCCTCTAGAACCTATATCATATGCTCTAATTGGACATCGGTATGAGGGTGGTAAGTTGGGATCAGAAGAGCCTATTTACCCAGTGCCCTCTGAAAACTCTGCCAGAAACGAGATGTAAAACATGCATACCTATCTGAAATGATAGAACGAAGGACCCCATGAAGATGTACTACCTCTCAAATATACAGCTTCCCAATCTCTTCAACACTGAAGGACTCCTTGATTAGTAAAAAGTGATCTACCTTAGTATGCCTGTCCACAAAAACCCATACGACATCATTTCCTCGAGGTGACCTTAGAAACCCAGTCATGAAGTCCATCGTGGCATCATCCCATTTCCACTTCGGAATGGGTAACTGTTGTAATAGTCTAGCTGGCCTTTGATGCTCCGCTTTCAACTACTAACAAGTGGGACATCTCGTAACAAAACCAGCTACCTCTCTTTTCTTACCTAGCCACCAATACTGATGTCTCAAGTCACGGTACACTTTGGTAACACCAGGATGCACTAACCAATATGAAGCATGAAATTCCTGTATAAAATCCTCACGTATATCCCCTAGAACCCACACTCACACATGGATACTTAGTACCTCATCATCACCTATCATCCGAATAGGAGGAGGGTCCTTACTTTCCCCTGACTCCCATAGAACTAGGTGTTCTGAATCTGATAGATGTCTCATCATCACTCTATCTAGGATGGTAAAATTCACAACTAAGGAAGAAATATAGGTTCACCCTCACTATCCTGCACCTCCAAATGCATCTCATAGAACAAATCCATAAGCTTCCACTCCCCACTGGCCTCCTACACTGCCTATATCTGAGTCCTTCTACTCAGTGCATCAACTACTGCATTACCATTAGAAGGTGTATATGAAAGCTCAAAGTCGAAGGACTATAGGTATTCAACCCACCTTCACTGTCTCAAATTAAATTCACGCTTGGTAAAGACGTATTTAAGACTTTTTTGGTCCGTAAATACCACAAAATATTCTCCCAAGAGATAATGTCTCCAAAAACGTAACGATTGAACAATTGAAGAAAACTCGAGATTATGCGCTGGGTGATTCTTCTCACGTGGCCTCAACTACCAAGACTTGTACGAAACTACTTGATCGCCCTGCATCAACCCTACTCCTAGACCAATCCCTAATGTATCACAGTAAACTGTATAACTCTTCCCTTACTTTGGAAGTATTAGGACTGGTGCTGATGTCAACCTTCCCTTCATCTGTTGAAAGGCTACCTCACAAGATTTTGACCAAATGAACTTCATACCCATGTTAGTAAAACCCATCAACAATGCTTCTATGTGGGAAAAGTCCTACATAAATCACCTATAGTAACCAGAAAACCCCAGGAAAATTCGTATTTGAATCATGTTCTTAGGTTTCTCCCAAGAAACTACTACTCTCACTTTCTCTAGGTCTACCGCAAATCCTACCTCTGAGATAATATGACCCAGGAATTGAATCTGGTCCATTGAAAAGTGGAAATTTGAGAGCTTATCACATAATTGATACTCTCTCAGTGTACTCAGTACAATATCAAGATGGGTGGCATGGTCATGTCGAGTGTGAGAGTACACCAAGATATTTTCTATGAAGACTTCCAAAAAATAATCTAGATATGGGTGGAACACATGATTCATCAGATCCATACAAACTACTGTCATGTTCATGAGTCTAAATGGCATGAACATGTACTCATATAGACCATATGTTCTCTGAATGGCTGTAAGCAGTATGTCTGATGGTATAACGCGCAGCTGATGATATCGGGATCTCAAGTCAATCTTCAAGAACACTCGTGCCTCTCGAAGTTGATCAAAAATATCATCAATACTCGGTAAGGGATATCAGTTCTTAACCGTAAACTGGTTAAGTTTCCTATAATCCACGCAGAGTCTGAGGGCACCATCCGCCTACTTCACAAATAAGAAAGGTGAACCCCAAGGAGAAGTACTGGGTTAGATGAAACCCTTTTCTTGTAACTCGTCTAAATGCTTCTTGAGCTCCGGCAATTCTGGAGTATCCATCCTATAAGGAGGAATGGACACCGGTGCAGCTCCTGGCATAAGATAAATAGAGAAATGCACCTCTCGCTCCGAAGGGAGACCTGAAAATTCATTCCAGAAGACATTCCTGAAACAATTAACCACTAGAGGGAAATACTTCTGACATGTTACATGTTCATCCAGATATAAACTCACAATCTAGGCTAGCACTCCACCTCACCCACGATGCTCGGGTCTAGATCGGCTTTCCTGGACATCCCATTCACCCTGGTGTAGAAACTCTCTTCCCTCTGGTGACGCGAAACTCACCCTACGATTATAGAAATCTACAAAGGCTCAAAAGTGTACCAGTCAGTCCATCCCAAGAATTTCATCATAGCTCTTCATCTCTAAGACATAGAGGTCGCATAGAAAGTGACACCCACCAACCTCTAGGGGGAACCCCTTGCACTGACGCACACCTGCTGTTCTAATTCCCAATGGAGTGTCTAACGTCATGATATCAGAATAAGAAGAAACACTGAGCCCAATGCTCTCCACAACGGATACAGATATAAAGATATGTGTAGCACCAGTATCGAAAAGTGCAGAAGATAAAACAAAAGCAACTAGAATATTACCTCTGACAGTGGAAGGTCTAGGATCCTATTCCAGTTGGGTCTGTTGCACTGCATATGTCTACCCAGCACTGCGGCCCTATGACACAGCCTGGCCACCTTGAGCCGACCCACCCTGCTGTATCTGCGATCCTGGTGTCTGGCTACCTCGTCCATGACCACCACCTCTACCTGAACGTCCCAACGTATTCCAATTCCCTAACTGGTAAGAAACGGTTGTCCCTGATCCTACAAACAGAGTCTACACAGAAGCCCTCTCAATAGTCACTGGTGGAAACACCTTGAAAAATCACTAAAGAGGTCCCACCTTGCCAGAAGCTTGATACACCACTAGGTCACATGGACACTGCGGTCTCTTATACCCCTCTTTACCACACTAGTATCACATTATTAGGCCACATGAAGAATTATTCTAGCTAATACTTCCACCGTGAGAGAAATTCTTCTGCCTCTAGATCTTACTGGTAGAAATAGTACCAGATACCAGTGTCGAACCACCCTGGTCCGTACCACTAGCTTCTTGGAGGTTCTGCTCAGTAATCAATGCCTGATTCACAATATCATGCACTGTAGGCAGCCTGAAAATATTCACCACTGCTCAGATGTCATATTGAAGACCATCCTCAAAGCGTCTCTCCCTCAACGACTCATCACCACCAGAACAGGTGCAAAGCGCTATAAATCAGTGAAGCAGGTAGAATAGTCCATCACTGACATGGTTCCCTGATGTAGATTCATGAACTCTTGAGCACAATCTTCCCTTTTCATCTCTGGAAAGAAAATGTCATAGAAGACTGCTTGAAAATCTTCCCACGCCATGTCTCGGTGATGGTCAGTCTGGGTGGTAACATCCCACCATCTCTTGGCGGAATCACACAACATGTAAGTAGTGAGCTTGACCCTCCTCCCAGGAGGTGTCTCCAGATGCTTGAAGATCGTCTGCAAAAATCTTTCCACGAATCCACATCCTGTGGTCTGCCATCCCCTAAAAACGTAGGCGGATGGTACTACTGGAATATACGTGTCGGCTCTGCCATAGATGTGGAAATCGGTGGTGCCCCCTGGAAGGTCTGCATGAACCACAGGTTTCCTTCACAGAAATGCGCATCCATACCTGCGTCTGGTATAACGGTTGGCGCCGCATCTGGCATTGCTGGAGAATCCATCGGTAGCCCATGACCTACCATCTCTAGAGTATAATCATCACCACTCTCTTGGTGAACAACTCGATGTCGTCTCGGTAGCATGACTCTATAAGGTCAAACACACACCTTAGATTAATATCATCAAGGAATAAGAACTAGAAACGTAAGAAGGGAGCATGAGAAAGAAAACATTAAAGTTTTACAAAACAAGACATCACAACATGTATACTAACTACACAACATTTTCCGTTAAGTCTTTCACATGGGTGTGTACTCCTACCAAAACTGGCCGTGTAACACCCCAAACACACGACTTGTTGTCCGTACACATGGCATGTACTTGAATTTTCTTCCCATGCCCGTGTCCTTCTACATGGATGAGCCACATGACTCTCCTTAGAACGAGGATACATGACATGTATAAGGTCAACACGGCGTGTACCCTTAATCCCTTACATGGTCATGTTCTAAAGCTGGACTGGGCATGTCTCAACCCTCGGTACATAGCGTGTTACACCCGCACACGGCATGTACACCACCCCGTCTACCCATCCACATGGCCAAGTCCACATGGTCTCTCACCTGTCAAGACTACATGGCGTGTCCCACAGGTAAACAATGTGTACTAGATGAGCTTTGTCGACCCGTGTTGTTCATGACACTGCTAGATACATGGCTCACACTACACGACATGTTCTAGATGGAAACAACTTACACAAAAAGAGGTAACACCGAACTGTGTTTTTAGTTACATGGATGGATAACTGGGTTAGACTACATGGAATGTTCAATCCTAATATGGTTTGCATAGATTAAGTTTTACTCATCTGTGTTGTTAGTTACATGGGCAGACAGAAGGTCAACCCTACACGACATGTACAACTGGTACACAACGTGTTTCTCGAAGAACTTCTCTATCCTGTGTCTCTACCCACATGGCCTATGACACAGTAATAAACTACACGACATGTACATAAGGTACACAACGTGTACTAAAGAAAAATTGTTTCTTCTCGAATAGAAGAACACATGGTGTGGAGTTAAAAATACATGACATGTATTTTTGGGTATTTCCAGACAGTAAGCCTTAGAACTACTTGGAGCCCATAAAAACAATAAAACGAACACCAAAGTGCCAAATTTTGATCCGTGAGGGCCCATACTCCCCATGAATCAATGATTGGAATCTTATTCATGTAATAACAAGGTAAACAAGTCAATGATCCACCAAATTGCAGTTGATGAGGGCCAATACTCCTCAAGAACCAAATTTTGGCATTAATTCACTAACCTTACATAACAATACCCTATCAAATAATAGGTATTTTATCAATGCATCTATCACAACAACATGCATTGTCCAGAAAAACATCTATCACAACAACATGTAATTTCTAATGCACCTACATGGCATGGAAACTATAACATGTTACTAAATGATGTATGTGATGACATACCCACATCTCATTGGGTTGCAACTAAATAGAACCCAAGTATAAAATATAAATAGAACACCACAAGTGCGTCACCCAATGGTGGAAATCAAATCAACTGTAAAACTGAAAAACTAGAAAATTTTTAATTAAATGAGGTAGATTGGATTTTCCCTGTACACTGGTAAGCAACTCCCAGGCATAGATTATTACCAACTACCAATTCCATCCTATCCCTGACTATAGGCTCCAAACCATAAGTCAAAGAAAGAAACCTTCTTTTAATACCACTATGTAATGTCCCAGATTCGGGCGCCACACAACAGGTGCCCAAAACCCGGTTGGTCACATGACCTCAAGCACATTTCCCCAAACGCCAGAGGCTAACGACTAGCTGCGAGGGCCTAGGTCTGATAGTGGGGAAACTAAGCCCTTATTTGTAAAAGTGTAGCACAACAGAAAAATATAAACATACCAAAAGCAGAAGCAATACACAATATTAAACAGAAAAGGACAACGGTACTGAAGTAAAAGATAACCAACCGTCATATATATGATGATGAAATATGTCCTTAATTCTACGAAATCATCCAAAACAATTTACACCGCAATCTAATACAAAACAACACAAGGGACTAAGTACAAGAAAACAAAAAAAGCAGTGAAAAATGAAAGCAGCAGCATCTCAAGCCTAAGATCAGTCCCATACTCTCCTACTCCTCTGAAATAATCATGTACCTGTGTAGGGACCCTTTCCCTTATTGTCACCTGCAGTAATATAATCTATTTGGGTCCAAGACATGACCCAAACAGGGTGTGAGAAATAAATCCCATCAGGTAACCACCAAAGGCCTATGCCCAACTATCAGTGAAAATGTGCAACAACATTGTGCAGTAATGAGATTTAGAAAACAATGAAGTACTCAAAAGTAACCATTCCTACCAGTTACATTACCATTTTATTAATTATTTATCATTTCAATAAAATTGAACTATGAGTTTTCCAAGACTCAGCCTCGACCAAAAATCTCCTAGACAGTGCCCCAACAGAACTACAACAAGCTATCTAATAGGTAGAAGATAATAATAATACCAAGCTTGTGATTTATCTTGGAAAGTACAACAAAAATAATCACCATAGTGAATATTCTAGTAAACCTTGTCCTCATACATGAAAATCCTTACCCTCAAACAAACAAAAACAAAACTATTAGGTGACTGCCCTTAGACATAATGAATATTGCCCTCAGGCGTACGAGATATTTCCCTCATTCACAGAAGCTACTGCCCTCAGGCATAAGAAATGTTTCCCTTTGGCTAATCTGCACATTTCCCTCAGGATAATCAGAACCTTGCCCTCAGGCTAATCAGAACCTTTCCCTCAGGCTAATCAGAACCTTACCCTCAGGCTAATCAAAACCAAATACAGTAACTGGGCCGAGCCCGATATATAAGCAAGAAATTTATATATTTTTACTCTCAAGAAAACTCAAAACATGATATCATTACAGCATACCCACAAGTATCCTGGCCAAATGGCTAAACAAGGGAACTGCGCCCTCGGGGTGGCCTTGGACCAATGCAATGATCCCAAATAGTAGATTGTACTTATTCATTAGATTACTTAGGCAATCTAGGTATCTTAACAGTCAAGGACTTAGACACACAACACCCCGAACATGGGCGCGTAGCACAACAGTACACAAAATCAAATCGACAGTTCGAAATAAACACAAGACCACCTACCTAGATTTCCTCTGATCGATATACATTAAATACGCCTACTGAAAAAACCAAGAACAATGTAGATATGATATAAACATTTACTCATTCAGACCCAAATAAATACCCTTAGGGAAAGAATTGGAAAGAAAGACTCATGAATATGGAAGGCCTTACTCGCACAGTCTAAACGAGATCATTGACGGAAGAATCCGAGTCTCGGTGAGTGATTAGGAGCTCCTCCAAGTCTCGACCAGCTCTCCCGATGTTCATGGTTTATTTTATGCCTCCTATTCTGAATGAGGAGGATACTTCTGGTTTTTAATGAAGAAACATAACTACACGGTGTGTACTTTATTTTTAACTATTCACTGGCGGCTACTCTCCATCACCTTACTGTTCACCTGCCGACTGATTACACAGCATGTATTACTAAGTACACGATGTGTAGTTAGTTTTTTCACCTTTAATCACCGACATGCCTACACGCCCTGTATACTCATCCCACACAACCAAAGTACAAACCATGTGGAAAATGTACATGGTGTGTACCCATAAATTTGGTATTTTTCCCACATTTCCCTTGTTTTCTCAAAAACACTTAAGGAAAAAGGAATATAAGAAACCCATACCTCAATAATAAGAACCATGTTCTTACAATGTATAACATTGATGGTTTGTTTTTTTAGGTAAATTCTTTCAATTTTTTAGTAGTGGTTTAATATACCACTAAAAAACACCACCAAAAAATGAATTGGGTATATTAAGTATTTTAATACTATAGGAAAAAGATCTATAAGTCATTTGTAATGTACATGAATCAACCTCACATCAATCCAATAAATAGTGTTACCGTTATTACTCAAAGTGTGTTTTTATTTAAAATAAACATTTTAGTTAAAAAATCATCACATAATCTAGACCAAGAAAATGAATCCATATTATATTGATACTTTTGGAAAAAGATCCCTAAGGAAAATTTGATGTGTAGAAATTATCCTCTCCTCACTCTAACACACTATGTGTCTGTTTTAAATTGAAATGTATGTTATCATTTTAAAATTACCATTCTAGTTCAAAACATGTATCACTCAATGAAAATCAAGAAAACACAATCAGATTATCTGAATACGTTAAAAAATGATTTATAACTCATTTGTGACATGTAGGAATCAGTCACACTTCAAACGAACACACAATGCGACTGGTATGAATCAAAGTGTGGGTTTTTAGTTTAAATTGAAATTTTAATAAAAAAATATGGAATACTCAAAATCAATAAAATTTATTTGTATTATATTGATACTTTTGAAAAATAATCCATATGTCATTTTTTATGTGTAGGAATAAACCTTACATTAATTTGATGCATGGTGTGACCGGCATGACTCAAATCATGTTTTTTATTTAAATGTACATTTTAGTTTAAAACACATGACACATTCTCCAAAATGATAATATGAATTTATATTTTATTGACTCATTAAGAAAATATTCCATATTTCATTTTTGACATATAGTAATTAACTGCACCTTAATCTGATACACAGTGTTTCAGGTATGACTCAAACTGTATATTATCATTTTAAAATTGAATTTTCAGTTCGTAATGTGTGTCACACACTTAAAACTGATCAAACACTCTCATATTGTCTAGATACTTTAGGAAAATTATTTATAAGTCATTTTTGACTTTTAGGAATCAGCTGTAAGTCAAAACAACACACAATGTCACCAGTATGACTCAAAGTGTGTTTTTTAGTTTCAATTTGCATTTTAATAAAAATTATAGATTACATAATAAAAACTGATGAAGCACATTTATATTTTTTATACTTTATAACAATTATCCATAATTAATTTTTGACTTGTAGGAATCAACCACACATCAATCTGACACATGGTGTGACCTGTATGACTCAAAGTATATGGGTTCAGATTAAAAATGTCATTTTATTACTATGCTGTTTCATATTTATAAATAAATTATTAATTTGAACTATTAATAATTAATTATTTTCTTATATGGGTGCATATTTTTCATATGGGTGTTGAGCATGTGTTGAGGCAATAATTTCATTATTATTTTTTGATTTTGATGCTCACAAAAACCCTTATTTATATTACTAAAACAGTTTATTTTAAGTGAATTTTTGTTTAATAAATGTTGAAATAATTATTTATATACTAGAAGAATATTAAACCTTTATTATAAGATAAGATATAGGACTTATTAATAGAATAATTATTCTAGATGTGTTTTTATTTAATATAGAATCATTGTTCATACCCTACATTTTTAAGTGGAATGTATGGTTGGGAACTCTATATTTAGAATAAATATATGGATCATAAACCCTAAATTGTTGTAAAATTATGTATCAACAACACTACATTTGGAAGCAACCCTACATTTGAAGAATAAAATATGGTTCTTAAAACATACTTTTATAATCAACCATATGTTTTCAACTTGACTTTGGAAGTTTGTTGTTATGAAGAGAAACTCTAAATTTTTCATGATCAATGACAGAGATTTAAATTCAAGATTTTATACATGTTATCTTTGATGTTTTCTTCAGACATAAATATTCATGATTTATTGGGTGGTATTTCTTGACCTGTTTGACCTAAAGTGGATTGACCATCAAGATAAATAATCAGATATTAATCTACTTAAAAAACTAATATTCTTCTCAAGAAAGAGTCATGCACTAGTAATTAATAATGTGGCATTTCCATCAGAGAGAAAATTTTGATAAAAATATGTTTTTACCCATTAGATCAACTCAATATTGTTTTTGTTTATTTTACCTGTTAAATCTTATTTTGTAGTTTGAAAAATCATTTTTAGAGTTACACTATGGAGACAATCATATTTAATCATCTGCCTACTGTTCTCAATATAACTATTTAAAACAAGCCTATGATATGTTGAATATTTTATTGATTCTATTGTACATTACTGAAGATCAAATAATTTTATCTGTTGTTGTTATGACTATAAGGTGAATAAGTATTCAGAAAACATCATCTCATCTATTTTTTGTTGGATTATTGGCTGGTTGTACTCAATCATGGCGGAGTATCAACTTCTTAGATAGAGATATGGATATTTACATCCATGTAAAAGAGCTATAATGAACTTTAAAATCGTTATTGTAAAGGTTTCAACTGCCTATACTCAGTTATGGAGATCCATGGGAAATGTATCTTCTTGTGAAAATCACGAAGTTGCAGAGAGATAATTGGTAGAGTAGACTAGGGGATTTCTAGGCCCCAAACCACTATACATCGTAGCATGCTATTATTATACTTATTTATATGTCCACTACATACTCATCTGTAAATTGAAAAGTAAAGAATTTATCTAAATCAAGAGGGATGTAATTGAATTATTCAAGTTGTTTTTAAAGAACATAATTGTCCCCCTACCCTAGTGTATTCTTCTTCTTTGATAGGACCCGACAATTGGTATCATAGTTAGGGTTATATTTTTTTTGGAAATCCTTGAATGTTATGCTTCTATTATCTGATACCAAAATTTGGTAACATAGAGGAAACAACACATGGTATCAAAGGTTGTGTTATTTTGTAATATTAAAGAATAATTTTTTCCCTAACAAGTCTAATTTAAATATTTAGATGAAAAAAATATCAAATGGATGATCTTAGAGAAGGTACATCGATGATCTATACTCCCTATTTTAATGGTGATAATTATGAATAATGGAAACCTCACATTTTTTAAAATCTTGGAATATAAGTTTATTTAACAGTTTTCGACCCTTATGAAATTCCTAAGGAAAATCTGAAAAAATGGAATGATGATAAGAGAATGAATTTGATCATAATTAAAGTTCAATGATTGTTATTTTCTATGGATTAGGAACTAATGATTTAAATCTAGTTTTTTAGTTTGTAACTTCATATGAGATGTGGAAATCTATTTTAATTACCTATAAATGTACTGATAATATCAGAAAACCAAGTTATAACACTACAAAATTGATTTTTAATACATTTATAATGCATGAAGATGAGAACATCACTTAGATGAATGGGAGATTAAAAGAAGTTGTCAATGATATTGCTGCCTTGAGATATCTAGTTAAACAACTATATTAATCATTAAATGTACTTGTAGAATTACCTTCTAAGGGAAATTGATTATCTACTACTCTATAAAAATATAAAACAGTTTAAGATTTTTCAATTAAATAAATGATTGGAACCTTGATTATGTATGATGTTAAGATGTAAGATGAAGATGATATATTAAATTAAAAGATTATTCACTCAAAAATACTATTAATGAATCATCTAATTCATGTTATTCAGACTCAAGAAATGTATTATTATATATTTCTAAAATATTTGAAAAACTATAAAACAAAATAAAGAAATGTATTGAAGAACACATAATATGTGAATGCAATGAAAAAGGTTACACAATGTCTAATTTTTCTTTTCCTAATGTCCAAAGTGAATACAATCATGAAAAAATTGATATCAAATTATAAAGACTAGATGGAGTGATTCTTCAAATTTAGGGGAATAATCTTCTATGAACTTTGTGTTTGATCATGAAAATTAAATGGTAAATCCATTTCTTATGGATCTCACTAATGAGGTACAAAAATCATATTATCAAAGTTAAAATTCTAAAAAACAATATTATAATGTGTTAAATAAACATTTTTTTACGATACAATATAAATTTCAACCTTTGAATAAATATCCTAAAAACATATAGAATCTTATGATTGATAAAGAAATTTTGTTAAAAAAAATATAGATTTAATATCTAATTCTTCTAAAATTTCTTATGATTAGCATGGAGATGAAATAAAAGAATTATTGAATGAATTAGATACTTTCAAACAGGCCACTAGTATTCTTATCAAAGGAGAATATTATTTTAATCAAATTCTTGGCAAAAAAAATTAAAAAAGGTAAACATGGAATAAGAAGTAATGGTGAAAAAAAATTATATATAAATCATTTTGTTCCTGATTCTAAAATAAAAAATCATGTACACTACTAAATGTTTTTATTATGGCATTGAAAAAAGTTATGAAAATGTATATCAATTTATAAAACAATTTTTTTTAATATTAATCATTTTTATTATTTGAAAGTGTTATCTTATTTTATTTATGTGATATTTTTCAAAAAATAAACAATTTTGGTCACCATATTTTTTAGTTTCTAACACTGTCGAACACAAAATAATTTGTGAAGCAAAAGGCACATGTATTTGATATTTTATAGGTATGTTCCAGAAGTCTTCATTGCTAAATCTTTTAGTGGATGCTAAAAAATCATGAAAATTATTTTTAAAATAAAAACTCTTAAAATAAGAACAATTAATCTAGTTAGTATATTAATCTTAATATATTAATTTTAAATTAAATAACTACTTTATATAGGGTAAGAGATATATTTTACGCTTAATTTTTATATATTTTTCACTATTTTAATCAATCTATTAAAACATTTATTAAAATTACTCTTTAAATGTTTATATAATTTCATATTGAAGTATGTAACAAAATTGATAAAATTTTCAAATTTCCCTAAAATTTGTTTTATATATGTCTCTCCTAAAAACATTGTGTAGAATGTAATAATTTATAGGGAAATTATAAGTCTTTATTATGTTAATCATACAATGAAAGATAGGGTTATGAAAACAGTGATCTTGACCCGTTTTTTTATAAAATGATATTCTTCTATGTAATATTCTCTTTCAATGAAGATTTATTATGAAAAAAATATATTTTCAAAATTAAAATATGGAATGATTAATATGTATTCTAAATGAGCATCATCTACAAAATTTTCAAAATAAAACTCTTGTTCTTCTGCTTCCTAAACCATCTTAAACCTTTTACCTTCTTCAAAATGAAAAACTCGAAAACATTTGATGTAATTTGTCCAAGAAACATAAAGGGATCCATACCTTCAAGCTTTGATAAAATTTTCCTTGAAAGAAAAAGAGTGGAAATTATTTTTTTGATATATTTTGAGAATATTCAGTTTTCTTTTTTAAGGATTCATTTGAAATTTTTTCAAGAAAAGATATATAAATTTATTGATTTTATAAAACTAATGTAAAATAATCTCAAAGAGTCAAATATAGAATACCCTCTATAGAGTTTTTATCAAAGATTAAACTACTTAATAAAGAATTAATAAATTTGTATAAACATATAAAAAGTTCTAGAAAATATTATAATGAATTGGAAAAAATTAAAGTTTCAAGAATAAATTTTCACACACTTTAAAGGAAGTATCATAGTTTATCAAGAATCCAAATTTCTAAAATGGAATTGATTAACTTAATTCTGAGATGTTAAGTCAAATAAAGACACTAAGATGATTAGATATTACTATGATAGATCTTGATGATCTAAAATGATTTTTAGTTAGAAAGTTCTCATAATATTTGTGGAAACAATATTTTTTGCATGTTCAAATAAGAATAAATCATATGTCAAAAATTCTAACAGCTAGAAGAAAAAGAGTTCAAAATCTGGAGAGATAGGGTTATTAAATATATTTATTATAATTTTATAATTATTTAAATATAATTTTTATTTATAATTTCATATATAATTTTTTAAAAATATATATAATTATAATTGTATAGTTAAATATTTTAATAAAAAAATTATTAAAAAATTCTTTTAAATAGGATAATTATATAAATTTAAAATTTATTTTAAATGTTAAAACATAAAAAATAAAAAAATAAATATTATTTATATAAATTACAAACATATTTTTAATATTACATGTATATATATTAAATAAATACACGTTTAAATAAATATTAAAATATGATTAAATATATTTTTAACATTATTAATAAATGTATAATAATAAATACAAAATTATATTAAATAAATTACAAAAATGTTAAAAAATTAAATCGTTGCATTAACATGAATTATAATATTTACACATATACATCTACACACACATGTATATGCACACATATATATACATCCATATACATACAAACATATAGTTTTACATGTACATATATTTTAAATTATTTAATATAAATTTAAATATATATCTAAACTAAAAAATTATATTTATTTTAATTATATACAAATTTTGTAATCAATGTATATAAATAAAATATGAAACGTTTTTACTAATATAAATTTCATAATTTGTTATATATAAAATTATTTACAAATATATAAATATTTATTTATTTATATATAATCATAATTATAAATAAATATTTTTTTAAATATTTGTATATAGTTTTAAATATATTTAAATATGATTAATTATATATAAGCTGATTTGCGGGGTACCATTACATCAAACAGACACACATCTCATAGAAAAGATGAAAAGACAAACCATATCCCCCTAAGGGGATAATCCACCCATCAAACCATTTTCTTTTTATATTGATGGCCTGGAGGCCCAGTGGATATGAAACTCATTATATGGCTCAAAGTTACAATACATGACCTGTAGTCCCTTGATTTGGAATCCTACACATGCATGGGCTCAAATACCTGCACCACTACCTATATAACCCACTTTCACAGATACCACTCCGGCAATCCTTCCTCAAAGGTTGTGGCCCCAACTACTGCTAAAGGCCACCTGCACAAGTCACGTTCAGATCATGATCTACCAACACCTCCCTCTTTATGCACCAGTGTTGTGTCCTGCTCCTACTGTCAATGTCCAACGACCTTGAAGAGATTCCACCGACACCTCCTACACCATCGTGTGTGCCACACATGGCCCCTGGTGCTATCACAGTCACTAATCTGTCAGTCTTCTATTGCAGATCCATAACTTCCACCTCCAAGAATGTCGCTTCATTGCTGGATGCCTGAAATGCCACCACACCACCCAGGAGTGCTGACGGGGTTCATGGAAGTTGCCGACAAGAGGGGTCAGGGTTACGGTAGTATTCTATAGGGTTTTCAGGTGATGAAGGATGCCGATAGGGGGGTCGGGGTAACGATGGGACCCAATGGGAGTGAGAGGTGTGAGGGTTGCCACCGAAGGGAGTGCGAGGAGGGGGGGAAATCACCAAGGGGAGAGAGAGGTGGCATGGGATCATAAAGGGGAGTAGGGTGAAAGAGGAAGGAGGGATACATTTAGGTGGTTTTATTAGATATTTAGAGATGGTTTATTTTAAAACGCATCTAATTGTTAAAATAAAAAAATTTAGAGGAGGTTTAATACAACCACCCCTATATTATTATTTTTTATACGATTTATTTGGTGGTGATTATTATCAGTGCCAAAAGAGGACTGATAAATGATCCATATTTATCACTGTTTTTTTTAACACTACTAAAAATTCCTCTTTTATCTGTACTTTCTGTTGCCAGTGTTTGCAATGGTTGTCTAACCCATTATTTGAGTTGGTGAAACTACAACGCCTACCCATTGTCCATTCTAACGATTTATTCATCTGAAAAAAGTTTTTACAAGAATAAAAGAAAAACGAACCTGGGTGACACAACCTCTTTCACCCACTTACGGATCTTCCTAGAAAATTCCTGGCCTCTCCATCCTTTAGTTATCCTTTCCGCCGCTGTTGCCTCACCCAAACCCTTAACCTTCTACTTCTCTGCTTCCCCCTTCAATGATTCCAAAAACTCGGGGCCTGCCCCATCTGCGTCCTTATACAACCCATTCCTTTCCCCACCATATGTCTCTTTATAGTCATGGGTGACCTTTTGGGATGTCGGCATAGCTCAAGGGGTCTCCGATTACTCTCAAGGAGATTCTTTGAAAGGATTCTCCGAGGATGGATGTTTTCTTTCTTGTTGGGGCAGGATGAAGAATATATTTCTATTCTAAAACTTGGTAGATATATTACAGGTATCATAGTTCATTGGAGGCTTGGATTTCATTTGGAACCCAATATTCTTATTATCTCCAACTGGCCTCTCATTACTGACCTTCAGGATGCCACCAATGGTCTGTCGAACCCTTAAGTGCACCTTAAAAAACCCTGGATAAAAACCAACCAAAAGACGACTTTGTGATTGGTTTGCAGTAGATATGCATAAGATAATTTTAGAATAATGCATGGATATGTAGGATATACTGAACTAGAAGGTTGAGGATGACTCCATGTGTATGTGCCACTCCCAATATGGGGAGAAATTAGTAGAGATGTCTTTTTTGGCTACAAAAGAATTATTTTATGGGTGGAAACCAACTCCGGAGGTTGTGGAAGTTGTCCATTGTGGGCAGCCAACTTTGGTGATCAGTGTGGTAGACAGCTGCAGATAACAGGGGACATCCTAGGGGTAGATAACCTACCAAAACCAACTGAATAATGTTTGGTTTTTTGTATCTATAAAATGGGTTGAAAATCCCATGAGATGATAAGAGGAGTATATTGTAATCCTCCGACGAGATCTGGAGAAGAGAGAAATAAAAAGTGACACCCCCTGTTTCTCCCATGGATGTAGGAATACTAACGAACCATGTTCAAATCATGTGTTTTCTCCATCTTGATTCTCTTTTTATGTGTTTGTGTTTCCACACACCTCCGCTGCATCCCTTACAACATGAATCTCTATCCCATCAAATTCCATATCTTCATATGAAAAATTTGTTATGGCTCCTACCCTGATCTCCATTAATGATCAACCTCTTTTTTCATGTTAGGGAATGACTTAATCTAATGTTGATGTTTAAGATTATATATATGTTGGGAGAGGGATGAATTTATGTGAGGGAAGAAGAAATTCATTTACATATTTATGGGTTGTTCTCCTTAACCAGCCTTTCATCATTGGAATTGAGGAGGAAAAGCTTGAGGGAAAGGGTCATTCCTATTATTGCCTTTCTCAATGGGATTGGGAATGTGAGTACATGTTTTCCTAATAAGAATAACTACAAATATACACTTTAACGGTTCACAAAAATGCATTTGAAACTGTTAAAAAAGTGCATATGTCCTCAGCGCTGATAAAGGAGTCCCCTTTATCAGTGATCAAAAAAGCACCGATAAAGGTAACTCTTTATCAGCACTATTTATAAAGGTAATAAAGACCCCTATTTATCAAAACCTTCAATAGAATTGATAAAGGGGGTTATTTATCAATGATAGTAAAATTAATGATAACGACTAAACCAGCAGCAGTGTGCTGTTTGCAAAACATCACACTACAGTAAAAACCCATTACCTATGTATAAAAAATATATAATTTTATTTAAATAAATTTGACATCATGATTATGAAAAAACACTGTTATATACATTTCAAATAATTTTATTATAATTACATTTAAAATTATCCACAAAAAATTTAATAATTAATGTTTCATCTTCTTTGGTGCCCATGATCCCCTCTAAAAAAAGTCTCCATGGTACCAATTGCTGAAAAAATCACCTCAAACTGAGCAAAATAATCCACCTATATAAGAAAAAAATCACAAGTTAGTAATACTATAAATAAATAAATTAAACATCAAGATGAAATAATACATTAATAAAATGTATACTTTAAATAAAGAGACACACTTTGAGTTATAATGGTCACACCGTGCAACATATTTAGGTGAAATCAATTCTTACAAGTTATAAATGAGTTATATATCATTTCCCTAAAGCATCAAAACAATATAAATGTGTTTTCTCAGTTTTCAGTATGTCACATTTTCTTTTTACTAAATTAAATTTAAATTTTAAATAAATACACACTTGGAATTATATCGGTCACAAAATGCATCAAATGGATTTGTATCCAATTAATACACATCAAAAATGACTTATATATTGTTTTACTAATGTATAAAAACAATCTGAATGTGTTCTATTGGTTTTGAGTGTGTCACTTGTCATTATTTATTAAAATGTCATTTGAAACTAGAAATATACACTTTGAGTTATATCGGTTACATCATGTGTCAGTTTTATGTGAGACTGCTTCATACACATGAAAAATGAATTATGAATCATTGTCATAATTTATTAGGACAATTTGAGCACATTTTCCTGGTTTTCAGTGAGCGGCACTTTTTTGAAATAAATGTTAATTTTAAACTGATAACGAAAACTTTGAGTCATACTGAGCACATCGTGTATCAAATTGAGGTGTAGCTTATTACTAAATGTAAAAATGACTTATGGATTGTTTTATTAAAGTATAAAAACAATCCAAATAAATTTGATCAGTTTTGAGTATGTCAGTTGTATTTTTAACTAAAATTAATGTCAATTTTAAATTAAAAGAGGCACTTGAAGTTATATTAGTCACATAATGTGTTGGATTGAGGTGCGGTTTATTCCTACACATCTCAAATTACTTAGGGATCATTTTTATAAACAATACAATAAATTAAATGAATTTTCTTGGTTTTCATTATGCCCACTGTTCTTTTTTCTATAATTAATATTATTTTGAAATAAACAGACACAATTAGAGTTATACTAGTCACACCGTGCATCAGATTGAGGATGGGTTGATTCCTAAATGTTATAAATGGATTATGAATTTTTTTCATAAAGTATCAAAATAGCCTGAATTCATTTTTCTCATTTTTTAGAATGCCACTTGTTCTTTTTACTAAAATTAATGTCAATTTAAAATAAATAGACACACCTGGATTTACACTGGTCACACCGTGCATCGAATTGAGGTGTATCTGATTCCTACATGTCACTAATGACTTATGGATCATTTTACTAAAGCATTAAAACAATCCTAATTCATTTTATCAGTTTTTAGTATGTCACTTGTTGTTTTTATTAAAATGTCATTTGTAACTGGAAACAAGAAATTTGAGTCATACCGATCAAATTGTGAGTCGATTTTATTTGAGACTACTTCCTACACATAAAAAATAACTTATTAATTCTGGTCCTAAATTATAAATAAAAACATAGAATTTTTTCTTAGTATTTAGTGAGTGAACCTTTTTGAATTAAAATGTTAATTTTAAACAAATAACATATACTTTGACTCATACTGGGAACATCATGTATCTGATTGAGGTATGATTGATTACTAGACATAATGAATGACTTATGGATACATTTCTTAAAGTATCAATAAAATCTGAATGTTTTTTATTAGTTTTGAGTATGTAAGTTGTCTTTTTTACAAAAATAAATTCCAATTTTAAATAAAAAGACACACTTGGAGTCATACCAGTAACACCATGAATATAATTGAGGTGCGACTGATTTCTACAAATCAAAAGGAATTATAAAATGTTTTCCCAATGTTTCAAAACAGTATGAATGCGTTTTATCAGTTTTGAGAATCTCACATGTCTTTTTTACTAAAATATCATTTTAAACTAGAATTCCGCACTTTAAGTCATTTCTATTACATAATGTATTAGTTTTACCTAAGATTAATTCCTTCACATCACCAACAACTTATAAATAATTTTCCTAAATTATACATACAATCTTAGTGCATTTACTCAGTTTTCGGTGAGTGGAAGTTTTTGAATTAAAATGTCAATTTTAAAATGATAATATACACTTTGAGTCATATCAGGCACATTGTGTATCAGATCGAGGTGAGGATGATTCCAACACATTACAAATGACTTATGGATTTTTTTAATAATGTATCAAAAAATATGAATGTGTTTGATAATTTTTGAGTATGTTAGTTGTCTTTTTTGCTAAAATTAATGCCAATTTAAATAAAAAAACACTTGGACTCATACCAGTCAAACCATGTTCTAGATTGAGGTGCATATGATTTATATACGTCCCAAAGTCTCAAATAAAAATCCAAATTCCAATGTTACCATTTTTTCTATTGTCTTTTTTTTATCGAAATAGAAACACCAAAAATTGAGTTGATGTTCATATTCGATAAAGTATGTAGTGTTGGCAGTTTGACAAATAAAAGTGGAAAGTTTGGTATCATCAAAAAAGGAACATGCTATCTATTTTTTTGATTTTTTTCGAATAGTTTAAGGTAAAATATGCATTCCCAAAAATATTTGAAAATTACTAAATAAGTATGAGAGAAAAATGATAAGGAAATTAACTTGAAAATTTTATATAAAATAATGACAAAATGAATTAAATAAGTAGTAGGAAATTACATTTTCATGATGGTTGTATACAGTCTTGAACCATTTACTAGTTGTTATTATCTTAGTTGCAGTGTCAAATGAGCTTGAGAAGCTTTAAATAAGTCCCCCCAACTCAAAAAAATAAATCAAACTATATAAGAATACAATTATTATATAAGTATTACAATAAATAAATAAATAAAACATAAATATGAAACAACCCCTTACATCTATGTAAGTTACATATTTATTCTATTTGTGCACATTAATTGATTAGGTATACTGCCCATTCATTTCTAAAAAAGCCTATGTCATCTTGTGAATATGATCATTTTTGACAATCATAGTAGTAATGTAAAAACATAAATACCCAAAGGATTAAAAAATATTTGAAATGAAATATTAATTATCTTCAAAAGTACCTATTCAGGAATGGTAGTTTATTGATGGAATAAGATATCTCCCATAAATTTATAAACATAATAACCACAATCTATTCCATTTTTTGTTTCAGAAATTGTAGAAAAATTAATGAAAATAGGTAATTTGTTTTGATATGTGTTTGGATAGTGAAATATTATTATATATAACTTGATAATTGTCCACCTGTAGAACATTTCAGGCTCCTTATGTCCATGAGTTGTCCTCATGCCATGATTTTCATGATATTTATAGACCTACCTATCATAACATAATTCTCATTAAAACATAATATAAAATATATAATGTGAATTTTAGTTCTAAAATATTGGATGTATTTTATTAAAAATTGAATAACATCATCATATTTGGTTGGTTTGTTGGGTATCCATGTAGTGATTCCAAGAAATAAATCTTTTCAGTATCCAAATTGACTACAATGAGCATCCAACGTTTCCTAAAAACACAAAAACAAATAAGTAATGGAAGTGATGAAAATATTTTTTATATGATTAAATTGTAGAGTTTCACTGATAACATATTAGAATTAATAAGAGTCTGTCATCTATAAGTTTTCTTCCAAATTATTTGGCTAGTTTTCCACTATTTAATTCAGTTTTTTGAATATAATTAATTTTTTTCAGTAGAAGTGACGTGAGGACTAATGAATCTAAATTTATGTTCATGGGGTAATAAATTCAGTTGGTATTGATATATATGCCTTCTGAAGATCTGAAATATTTATTTTGATAACATATCTTCTTGAAATTGTTTTACACACAAGCTTCCGAGTGTGATTAGATTTCTGTAGACCAATAATTTCCATACAAGATAAGTAGTTGGTACAAAATTTAACAACTTCCTCAACAATATATCACTCCACAATTCAACCCTCTGAATGACTTCTATATTTTATATACCCTTTAAAAATATTCATATACCTTTCAAATGGGTAAACCAATCTATAATATAGAGGACCACATTGTCGAATCTCTCTCACCAAGTGAACCATCAAATGAACCATCATATCAAAGAATGATGATGGGAAAAAATTTCCAATTCACATAATATGATGGAAATTTTCTTTTCAATAGTTTGAATTTTTTATAGGTCTATAACGTTTTTTCATATAGATATGAAAAATAAATAGTACTTGGTTAATGTATGATAGAAAATCTTGGGAAAAATTTATCATAATGATATAGGAATTAGATATTGTATCAAAATATGATAGTCATGTGATTTTGGACCCTTTAACTTTAAATAATTCATTTACATGACATTATTGATATTAAATGAAAACCCCTATAGTGCGTTTAAAGCATTGAAGAAGTTAAAAAATATATATACCTCTAACCTAGAAAGAGTGTAAGAAACCGCGGGAAGAAGTGTCCATTTTCACCCTTCACTAACACAAAATCTTTCCATATTCCCATGTCAACCATGTCAAACCTATCCTTAATTAAATAATTTGTCTTTCGGGGTGAATTTATTAACATTCCAATGAAACTATCACATAATTTTTCTAACATGCACAACATCAAGAAAATTTCTGATCTACAGAAAATTCTAGTATGGTAATTCAAAAAAAAACTAATCACTTTTTCTAACTAGTTTTTCTACAGGTTTTCAAAACACTTTTCTGAAATAAGTTTCCATAAATTTTACTTTATCAAATTGTTTATATATTATTTATAGATATGGTCTTTTACATTATTTTTAACATCCATTTAATGATTTCTTCCATTATTTGTACTTATATCATCAAGGTAGAAATCTGTGAGGACCTAGAAACACTATCTTCAATGAATGTTTCAACCTAGTTGACCATATACCTTGTTCACAAATGGAACACCATTGAGTTTCTTTAATGATATATCCTGGAAAATTTCCATATGAAGGAATTACATTTATCACCCCATTAAATATGGATTTCAATTTGAAATCATCATTTATGTAAGTATCATACAATGTAACACATGAATCCCACAATAATTTCAAGTATTCGATCAATGGATCCAAATAAAGGTTAATATCATTACTTGGTTTTCTTGGTCCTGATATAAGAATATAAAAAATGATATATTTTCATTTCATGCATAACCACAGTGGAATGATAGAATTTACCAACATAACCAGCCATGTACTATGGGTGTTTCTTTGAAAACCAAAAGGATTCACTCAATCTGTAGATAATTTTTAAAAAAAATTTCTTCACTTGTTTCCAAATTCATGAACCTCATGATCAATTATATTCTATCTAAGAGAGTCTGTTGGGTGATGAGGTCTTTTAAAAACTAATTTTCAGTTCAATTGAATACTTTAGGAAGCACTAAAATTATAGTGAAAAATATTGGATCAAATGATATTCTCGTTGTTGATGGATTGAGGTATAACCCCTTGATAATTTATTAATCTTTTTTTAACAATGGGAATGAAAATACTTTAGGGTAGAATAAATGAGAAATTATAATATTAAATAATAGAACTATTATCATGAAGGATTAACAATCAATCTATAATTTATTTCATATTTTTAATAATCAAAACCCTTTTTATAGGAGAATAAATGAAGTATAAAATCTCATTTACATTATAAAAAATGATTAAATACAAATATTGAATGTAATAGTTGAAAAAATAAAATAAAAGATATATTATTTGAAAACACTTTTTATAATTGAAGATATGACTACTAAATATAATAATGGTTTCACAAATAAAAAAAGAAATAATTATATTTTTTAAAATATTTTCAATAATCACATTGAATTTATGAAAGTATAAAAGTATTAAACTACTTATCAATTGAAAAAATTATATAGGCATGAAAGTGTAAATTAAAAATTCATATATAGTTATATTAGTATATAAAATCTTAAACATATATAGAAGTATAAAATTGTATATAATTTTTAAAATAATACATATTTCAAAGAAATATAAATAATTTATAAATTTATATAAATTTATTAAACTATATAATACTATATATATATTATAAAAGTATATATAATTTATAGAACTATATAGTTTTACAAATGTTTAAAAGTATAAAATTATAATATATAATAATAAAATTTACAAAAATTATAAAAGTATAAAATTACAATATTTTAATCTATTGATGAAACGATCTATCTTGATAATAGGGTTAACAGAAAAAATCTAGGAATACCTTGGGAATCTCAAGAGGTTTTATTTATAGGCGCCAATGGATTCGAACTACTTTTTTTTGAAAAAATATCTCTATATTTTATGGAGATTTGTTCAGGGAAAATATTTGGGGAATAAAATTTCATTAAAAACCTCTCATTTCATACTATACACTTATTAATTTTTCATCATATTCATAATCATCACCCTAAATCTAACTAATTCACCTTCCAAATTCCAAATGGATTTCCATTTATTCAAAATTAGCTGTTTAGAGGAACCCAAATGATTAGAGGGAATTGCCGCATGAATGAATCCATGGTGTGTTGTTTCATCCATATAATTTTTTGGAGTTTGAAATGGTTCATATTATTATTCATTTATTGAAAATATTTAGTAAGTATTATCATGATATTTTTTACTCCTGCTATCTTCCTATTTGGTTTCCTATAGGGATAATCACCTCATTGTCCATCACACCCATTTTTTTGGTACCTCCTGGATTCAGCCTTTACTAAAACCAAAAGTGTGAATCATGTGTAATAAACTATATTACCATAAAATAAAAACTACATGAAAATTAAAATCATGATGTCTTAATATTGGACACATTTATTTTATCCTATAATACTTTTAGTTCAACCATAGGTGGATTAAAGAGGGTTACTGTTATACTTCTTTACCTGAACACTAAAATTAACTAAAGCCCACTCTGATACCAAATAATACATCTCAAATATAGAATTTATATATTTTAAATCATTTTTTTATATTTAAACATTTCATCTCACATATATTCACATGATCACATAACCAAAGGATTTATTGTCTTTAGAGATTTGATACGTAAATGTCTTATTACAATATATTCCTTCAATATCTTCTAAATATGTCTCTAGAAAAGGATTCCTTCTAAAAATAATATTGTATATCATTTCCTATGGAAAGGAGAAACAAAACAAGGAGGGATATCAAATTCTTAGTAAGGGATGACATATAAATGGCTCATAAAATGGTTAGAAAAAAATCAAATGAGAAAAAAGAGCAGGGAAGAAATATCGTATTAAAATTGAAATAGAATTATAATATATTTCTACAAATAATTAAATAAGGACATATAACCTGAAAAGATAAAAAATATACCATGGAATAAGAATTTAAATACATGTGACAATAACTATGATCTCTATAAAAATACATAAGCATGTGGCATAAATTAGAAATGTTTCATACAAAATGTGGCCCATATATAATCATATAAAATCATAACATATGTCATGTTTATCTAGGAATTCCATCATAACATAGTGTATCAAGAATTAGAACCTATTTATCATAGTTTACTGATCATCACAACTCATTTCCTATAGTGATTCTAGTATCAAAACTACTTTCCCATAGTCAATCAAGCATGAAAACTTTCTTCTCATTGTGGATATAGCATTACAACTTGTTTCCCATAGAAATATCATGAGATATTATGTGTTACTCAAATTATTATATCGATATATAGGTCCCAATCATCATATAATAATAAACCATACATATGTGTTCTATATGAAATTATTTATATATCACATTATAAAAACAACCCAAAGAAAAATGGGATACATAACAATTTACAATGACATAAAGAATGAGATTGTTTGGTACCAAAATCAAAATTTCATAGAATAATTGTTTAATGTTGTAACTTATATAGATAAATCATGAATCAAAACTCTTTAATAGATATATCCCATTAATATAGCGGTGAAAATTTAATTTAAATCATTAAAAAGTGTTCATAAAACATTTTGATCATTGTCATAAAATACAATGTTACTAGTAACATTCAAAAATAATTTTTGAGATCATAATGAGAATATTTTTTTAAAAATTATTATTTAATAATCATAAATAAGGGGTATCATAGGCCTAATGAAATTTTCAGGATGATGTTGTTATAACATTACACTGGGCCTTCAGGCTAGTATAATGGGCCGTTAGGCCATATAATGGGACTCATTCCCACTAGCCCTTCAGGATAGAATATTAATGTAACAAAGTGGATGGTTAAGTTGGTTATCCATTGGTGGGATATTAATTTCCTTTAAAACCCATGAGTTTTATCTCATGGTCTAAAATTTTTTTTAAATAGAAAGTGAAGTGCAAAGAAATATAAATAGGGCACAAAAGTTACCCCGAAATAGAAAAGTTGAAAATAAGAGGCCCAATAAGAAAGAGATCCAAGGACCTCAAAAATAAACCACCTGATGGCCCAAAAAACCATCCCAATGTGCATCCCAGAAACTAGGTTGAAGCCCCAATATGGGATCTCATGCAGCCACTATGAGCTCACCCCATTAGAAGACCCCTGCACACCCGAGGCCTAGACGTCGCCCTTTATCCATCCATCGAATTTAACCCTAGTTGAATCACTGTTCCCTTAGAATCAATGATTCTGTGACATCCATGCATCATCAATTAGAATTCTTAATTGTTCAGAAACCCATTGGAATCCCATACCATTAATGGCTAAAGAGAGTAGAGTCCAACACACCCATCAGTGTCCCATACCACAGATAGTCGCTGTGATAGTCTAAACTCTCCATCACCAAAGCCAACAAAAACTACTAAATAAACCCACACCATGCATGTGAACCAATAGAATGATGAATCCACGTGACACAAAAAATAAAATGTAGAAAAATAGATACAAACCACTACAAAAAAATGACAAATAAATAAATGACACAAAAAATTTCCAAAACCCATACTAGGACACCCAAACGGAAACAACCCATAATAGGGTTGCCTTCAGCTGCTGAAATCACCACCTCCCAAGGTCATTAATCACTTCCCGAGGTCATAACTATCCCCATCATTATTGAATCCATGGATTTAACATCATTGCCCCCATCCCAAGGACTCACATCTGATTCACATCGATGAACGTCGTTTCCACGATTGTTGTTGTCTTCCCCATCAAACCGAAGTCCAATGATATCCAATTGATAAGATCCTAAATCTAATCATTGATGATTCCTAAGGTCACCAATGAAAACTCCATAAACCACCATAAATTCTTGTCCCATTCCTATGTCAAACCTCACAATTCATGCTAGTCCGTCACTAAGTAGGACCATCATCGACCACAAGCCGTATCCCTCAGTTTTTGTTATCCGCCCTATCATCCTTTCATCTAGTGAGATCCTTCTTTTAGAAAATCGAAAACATCAACATCCTATTCCCCATGTTGGGTCAATTCCAACTAGAGAAAAAATATATAGTCATATATCTTTATCAGAAACAGACTGTGACCTGCAAACCTCCATCACCGGTGTGAAACCCACAACTACCAGTCTATCCCCTTTAATGGGAATCCATCAACCCCCTTCACCCACAACCCTCTATGGACACATCCCAAAATTATATTGTCTTTCAGGTGGATGTTGATGTGCATGATATGAACTATGCCGTAGGACCAGGCCATTCCATTCTTGTCATCAACTGATTCCAAACCATCTCTTCAAGTCATATTCTCTAAAGATAAAAATATATCAGAGAGTATTTTATCACCTCCCTCCCCATTTCCACATCTAGAAATTATTCGACTAAATTATTTTATAGAAGTAGAAAACACCTGAAAATGAATAACAATATCAACATCCCTTCTTTAGGATAATAGTTCCAGATTTTGGCCATGAGTAAAGAGAGATAGGCCCTCCATATCTGAGAGGGAATCTATCCATATCTCAACAATATATTAATTATATATAATTATAATATTATCAGTGGAGTTCTGATTACGAGTTGGAAATCTAACCCATACCCACAAATATATTAAAATAAACTGAAATATAACAAAAAAAGAAGGTGTATGGGGTAATATGACCATGTCCATAAAAGAATGCATATTAATAAAGTCAATATCATTCCCACAATCCCTATGAGATCAATCATCTTCCTCAAAAATATCTATAACACCCCTATTTTCAAGTAAGTAACCCTTTACTAATTTTTTTAAGTATATAATGTATATGTGTGATGTTTGGGAGAGTTTGGAGAACTTTTAGTGAGTTTTAGGGGTACTTTCTATAGGTGAACGTTTGGTGCACAGTTTGGAAAAATTGTGAAAAACCTACAAGAAACCATTTATAGAATGATAAGGGAAAACGATAAGGTGCACATGGAGTGCACTATTTGTCTAAACTGTGTGACTACCTATTAGAAACCATTCTCTGTGAAAATTGAATTTTCTCTTTTTCAGGTAGTGTATTTGGAACGATTGGTGCATGGTTTGTAGACCGTGAGAAGAAACTATGAATGGTTTATCTATAAGGCAATAAATGATACATGGTTAGTGCACGTTTTTCCTAACCGAGTGACTAAACCATGCACAATAAAGAAACTAAATCATAGATAAGTGGATCTAATTTTTCCTTGTGTTTTATTCCATTTTTACCCCCAAATGGCACTAACAAGTGATTTTTTTTTCTCTCAAAGGTCAAGGAAGGTGATCCCATCTATTTGGAGGTCACCTGAAGGATTCCCTTAGCGATTAAAGGCATATTCATCATGGTAAGTGAATGTTATTTGTTGTTCTTTTTTGTTTTTCTTAGATCTAATTTTCATTCTATCTTAGTTTCCTATATCAACATATTCTATGTGTATATATAAGGTTGTGGATGACAAATATGATTATATTTTTACTTATTCATGATAGGGGAGGAGATCTAATGTGGGTTCAAGGAGATTGAACCATGGTTTGTTACTTTTTCATGTCTTTTATTGTTTTATCTAAAACTCTCGAGGTATGTGGACTCACTCTTGAATCCTCTTACTAGAACTGATTATGTTGGTTTCAAATTGGTTTAATTTATTGATTTTTATAGTGAAAATGTGGTGAAAATCATGATATAAATCCTCTTTAGTGACAATTTTTGGCTTTTGGTGAAATTGTGGAATTATGAAAATTTATTCTGAAATGTGATTTGGTTTCATTACTTAAAAATGTTTATTTCAAAATATTGATTTTATGGATTTTCAAAATGGCTTATTGGAAAAAGCTTTTCCAATTTTTTTTTTGTTTAATTGAAATGTTTTTGGCCAGATTGTATTAGCATGGTTTTGGGACATACTTGGTGAGTGTGTTCATATTTCATATACATGTCTTGTTTGAAATGTGACCATCTTCACAGTGCCAAAAGTGTAATGGAACATGGGATTTAATTAACATGTGATGACTTAGTAGATCGATGAGAAACCACTCATGAGTATGGAATAGTCATAACGAAGTATGCATGGAGGAATATGTGGAATGGAATGGTTATTCCAAATGGAACTTGTGTAATGGTTTTAAATCATTGTTTTGTTTCTTTATTTGAAAAATGGCTTGTGTTGGAAAACTGGTTGATATGATGCTTGTTTATATTTAGTTAAAAATTGTTTTTGAATTAATTTTATATAAATTTGTTTATATAAATGTTTATAAATTTTATATCCAAGGGGCGTGATTAGGGAACTCATTGGGGAAAACCTATTGAGTTTTAGTTTTCACCCCTAATCTGAAACATTGGAGTTTTTGAATATTTCATATACTAGGACATGGAAAGAAGTAACGTATCACACATATTTAGCACTATATCATGATACTTGGTCAATTTGGTGATGTTGGAGCTTAGGGAGACTTGGAGTTAAAATTTTCTTTGAGTATTTTTGGTCTATAGTCTTTTGTTATTTACTTTGATATTATAGTCTTATATTATGGTACATGAATTTAGTATGATTTTGAAAAATGAAATGTTGAGTTTTGTTTAATTGATATAATGAATCATATAGTGGTTTTTTTGGTTATGGATTATTTGGTTAGTTGTTTTATTATTAAAGGGGAAATCATCCCCACATGTATTGAATACTTTATGCATTTATTATTATCCTTTGGAATATTGGGGATGCCACTTAAGTTCAAGTAATGTCTCATATCCCTCTCAATACAATGATAAGGGAAGGGATGATACAAATGGTATCAGGTTGTTTAGTCCAAAAGTCTATTTGAGACAAATGGTATCAATTTTTTTAGTCCAAAAGTCTATTTGAGACAAGTGGTTTTAGCTTGGTCCTTTATGGAACTAGTTGTCTAATTCGTGGTTTGTTTTTGACTTGGTATTGGTTTTCATTATTAGAGTTGAATTTAATATGGTCTATTCTGTGATTTGGGAATATAGAAAGAAGTAGGATTGTCGGGACATAGAATATATAGCATAAAAGTCATAGCTAACAATTTTATGATGAACTAAAAGTTACATGGGAGTTGGGTACATAAGTGTTTTGGAGAAACTTATAGGACTTGGAATCTCATTATCATGGGTTCAGCCAATGAGATGAGAATGAAATGAATTAGAGGAATGAATTCCCACTAAGAGTGCATATATAATTTTGGGTAATGGAATATGATTTCATGAAAAATAATTGATTTTTTAAAATTGTGAAAGTGTTTTCAAATGAAATATCTTGAAAAAGTGAATGGTTGTGGTATCTTAAAAATGGTATGATTTTAAAAAGAAATTTGAAAATTTTCAAACATGGTTGAATGTGGAAAATGTTGATTTTTAAAATCAATGTTGTGATAGTTTATTTTATATAATTTTAAATGCAAATACTTTAGTTTCTAGAGAGTGTGACTTATAGAATTTTTTGTTCATCTAGAAAATAGCACCAAGTAGGCATCTTAGAAACCAATATGAAAAGCTACAGAGAATATGGTTTCACTTTAGCCACAGGTGTACCAACAACTAGTTCATAGTACTATACAAGTATTTCAGGATGTGGTTATTGGGAACCAGATGGATGAGACATAATAAGTGGATCATTCTATCAAGTTCAATCACTAGAATCCACCCATCTTTTAGGGAAATTCTAAACCAGAAAAAGAAGAGGTGTCGTTAAATAGGATGAATCAAATCTTTAATTTCATAGACACACTTATAGATCTGAAAATCAAGTTGGTTACATAAATGCTTGAGCATATTTCATGTGAGTGGTGGGATCTAGTGGTGTAGGATAAAGTGTATAAAGGCCTTGGTTGGGATTATTTTTAGGAATTTTTCAATAAATAATTCTATCCTCAAATCCTCAAGATCAAATTAATGGAATATTTTTTCTTTTTGAAGAAGGAAAATATTTCTCTCATTGATTATGTTTCTAAATTCATGAATTTAGTACAATTTTCTCCCAAAGTTACTGTGAGTGCATCCATGAAGGATCACATCATTGAATCATGGATAATGAAGGAAATTCTCCTGAATATTTTCATGATCTGTATTACAGACTATACAATGATGGTCAATAAAAAGATAGTGGATGAAAGGGATATCCCAGGAGATACCAGAGGAGGATGTATGTTGATACCCATGATAAATGATTGGAATTACAATACTTGGGGAAAGTGAAAGATGGACACCAACTTCCAAGGTGGGAGAATGAATTAAAATCAGATGGCTAGATTGGTGAATCTTCCTCTATGATCTAGGACTAATGATTGATATTTCTAATGTGGTTCCTTCGAACACATGAAGAGAGATTGTAAATCCTAGAGAATTACATAATTACAAAAAAAGGAGACATATTTAGCAATATTATCGTAGTACTCTGAGGTTAGGTGCTCGTGACACTTCTCAAGTATCGCTGGCATTATATGCTTCAATCAGGTGTGGGAATCATTATCAATCTCATCAATAGAATAGAGCTAGACATGGTGACTCTAGGAATACCATGAATCTTTAGGAAGGTAAATCTTAATAGGGAAACAAAGAACAAAATGTAGTGACGAAGGAATTACAAATCTGAGTAGGTGATTATTGTTGATTAGGCTGGACCATCTATGGTGAGAGATATGATTATTTTAAATTTTACCCTTATGCAAGTTCTATTTTATACTAGTGCATCAAATTCATTCATTTATTCTCATGATATTGATTTTCTATGGTTACAACAAGAGAAGATTCCTTCTATGATAAGAATTAAAACTTCTCTTGGTTAAAAAGAATGTAGAGACTTTCTATGTAGAGAATGTTTTGTAACTGTTGATAGAGATCAACTAAAATGGGATTTCTCAGTTCTAGAGATATATGTCTATGATGTGATTCGGGGTATGGATTGTTTGAAAACATTCAAGGTTCACATTGATTGTTATTATATAATAGTTAGATCCATGACTAAGGATGGCGTCAAATATCTCTTTAGAGGAGAGAGGAGTGTACCGATTGGTGAAATTGATTTTTTGGCTCCAGAAGTGGGAAAAATATCTTACAATTTGGTGGCGTTGAATTTGGTATTGATGGAAGATATTGTGAATGTATATTTTCCAGTAGTTTTGGTCTAGTTTAGTTATGTTTTTCCTGAATATTTCTCTTGGTTACCACCGGTAAGGGAAGTAGATTTTATGATTGATCTCCTCCCAGGGCCCAGTCCTATCTCACATCTATATTATTTAATGACACCAACATAATTAAAGGAGTTGAAAGTCCCGATGGATGATATGGAAACCAAGGGTTTCTTTTAGCCTTTTATGTCTCTATAGGACGAACTAGTCTTATTTATGAATAAATTAGACAAAAATATAAGTTCAGTAGGGATTATCATAATATTAATCAAGTTATGACAATGAATCATAATTCACTCCTATTCATTGATGAAATATTTGATCAATTGAGGGGAGATCAATGGTTCTAAACAAATTGACTTGTAATCAAGATATCGCCAATTATGAGTTTAGAATGACGATATTCCAAAGACAACTTTCAAAATAAGATATAAATATTATGAACATGCAGTAATGCCTTTCAGTCTTACAAATACACCAACATTCCTTATGGAAATGATGAATCATATATTTTAGTGATATATGGATTCATTGGTTGTGGTGTTTTTAGAATACATATTTTTGAATTCAAGGACAAGGTAGGAATATGATAAACACATGGTGACAATGTCAAAAATCTCGAGAGACCATCGTTTGTATGACAAATTATCAAAGTGAAATTTTTGGATACAAGAGGTACGATTTCTTGGACATGTTATTTTTGAAGGGGGTGTTTTAGTGGATCCAGATAAGATAGAAGCTCTTATCTCATAGAAACTGCCAAAGAATGTCTTTGAAATATAATGTCTTCTTAGTCTAGTTAGTTTTTACCGACACTTTGTTCATGACTTATCACGACTATATTTTCCTATGAAATATTTTATTTTGTTCACACACATAACGATTCATCTTTCCCTGTGGATATGTCACCTCACTAAACACCATACCATTAGTATTTAGTTTTTTAAAAATATTAAATTTGTGAGAGTTCAAAAACATCATGATCACACACTATTCATGAAAAATATATTTTATTTCCATTTCTCAATCATTATGCACGTATGATACAATGTATTTTCTTCTCAATTTTCATGTGCGTGTAATTTTTTAAAAAAATAACACTTACACTTCCTCACTTATCATCTCACTTTAAAACATCATCTTCATTAAAGTCACACACTCTTTACAAATTCATTATATCATATCCTTAAAAATATTTCATAATGAATGTACACACATATACTACTTGGATATTGTTTTTTCATGAATAAAAATGTTTCATGTAGAATATTCTATATTTTCACATATTTAATAATCACATTATTCCCAAAAATTGGTTCCTCAGGTGGAATACATTTATCCACATTTATTTGTAAATAAAATTTATTTTCTTCTTGTTACATATAGTTCTTCATGGTATATCTATTTTATAACTTTTTAGGAGTATATATACATGGTTTATTGGAACCATTAATCTCACTAGATTAAGATGACTCTGATTTTATTTCCACAATATTATCAAATTATTATATATTATTCTTTAGTTCATGTTGGCCACTCAGATACATTGATTTTGTATTAGAAAACTCTTCATCCATGTGACTTAGTTTATGTATAATACCACCCACCATATTCTCTATATCTAACCGCTTCAATCTATAATTCTTAATTTATCAATAAGAGATATTTCTATTATATCATTCTAATTGTTTTCAATATATGTTTTTTATTTCCTTTCTCTAGAATCTTCTTATCTTTCATGATATGAGGGATTTTCTCAACAGAATATTGTAGACGCCGGAAAAGTCCGTTGTTCCCAAACGAAGCTCCGGATGCGGAAAGCGAAGTGATATTTGGAGTCAGAGGCACGTTCCGGAGGGCCCGGAGGAATTGTGCGAAATTTCAGAGGCCCGCGCGCAAAGTTGAGTCGCGGCGCGCAATCCTCCCGGGATGCGCGCAATGCGCTGGGCCGGCGCGCTATTTTGCGCGCCCGTGGCCTGCGCGGCTCCCTTGCGCGCCGGGTCCTGATTCCGCGCCCGCGAAGGGAATTCCGCGCCCGAGACCGGATTCCGCGCCCGGGGTTGCCTATAAATATAAGGCGACCCCCGACGTTTTGAAGGTTGCCAGAATCTGAAGCGTCGCTCGTTCGCGCAATCCAACCCCTTCCGCGCGCAATGCCGATCTTCAGGTAACCTCCTTTCTTTCGCGCAATAGAGCCTTGGGGTTCGCCTTCGCGCGCAATCCCCTTGGCTCCTTTCCTTTGAATAATCCTTAACCCGAAGGCCTTTGCGCGCAAAAGAAGCCTCTTGCGCGCAATTGCCCCCCGGGTGCGCGCAATCCAGCCCGATTGCGCGCACCCCCCATTTTCAAAGTGGCCATTCGTTAGAGAATGAGCCGTTGCCCCCGCGTGCTACCCGTAGCCCGGTGCGCGCAATCTCAATCATCCGCGCGCAAAGGGCTGGCCCGATTGCGCGCCAGCCCGCCATTTTGCGCGCCGACCTGCTGTTTTGCGCGCAAAGCTTCTCTTTTGCGCGCAATCCGCCAGGGTCGCCCCCTTTGACCCCCTGAGGGTACCCGCCTGCGTGGCGCCAGATGATCTTCATCCTGGGTGCCCGCACCGTGCGTTGTCTTCCCGTGCAGCCCTCCAGGCTCACGCGAAGTGACACGGACCCGTCGGCGGCAACCAATGTCCAGCATGACGTTAAACTGCACATTTGTCCAGCATGACGTTAAACTGCACATTCGTCCCGCATGACGTTAAACTGCATTCGTCCAACACGACGTTAAACTGTGCATCGTCCAACACGACGTTAAACTGTTTATCGTCCAACACGACGTTAAACTGTACCACGTCCGCGCTGTAAGACGTTAAACTGCCAAGCACCTTCGTCCTCAACACACGACGTTAAACTGTACTTCGTCCGGCAAGACGTTAAACCGTCCGCTTCGTCCTCAACACACGACGTTAAACTGTACTTCGTCCGGCAAGACGTTAAACCGTCCGATTCGTCCTCAACACACGACGTTAAACTGTACTTCGTCCGGCAAGACGTTAAACCGTCCGCATCACCCGATCCAGTCCCTCGCACGCAGGGTCCCCCCCGGGTTTGGATGTGGCCCCCACCCGCTCGTCTCTGCAGGGATGTCGGGATTTCCCCTCTTTAGGGATGATTTAATGGGAGCGGCTTTTCCCCACGGGGGTAGGGTATTACAAACCCCTAGTTTCTTGTGGGGGGCTGCACATGTGTATCTCCATTGCGCTCCCCCACTGCCGAAGCCAGTAGAGGGTGTGACTGGGATCGAGGTGTCTCCTACTTTCGGTCCAAGTCCCTTCCAACTGAGTTTTGCCCCATCCAGGCTGCCTCAAGTGCGTAAGTCCGGACAGAATGAACTACGTGGACTTTGATCCCTGTCTTCTAAACAGGGTACGTAGGAAGCCTCCCCGAGGTTCAAGCCCACCACCTAGTCGTCCCGGTCGTATTCACGTCGGTTCGTCCATCAGTGCACCCCTCCAGGGTTCACGCTTGCGTCGATTCACCTATGAATCCGCCCCTGTGGGAGACTGCCCGTGTGTATCTCCACTGTGCCTCCCCACAGCCCCTTTTTCCATTTCTCCTTTTATCGTCCAGCATGACGTGAAACTGTGATCCACTCGGCCGTTCCATCTCCCCCTGTGCGAGGTGGTTCGGTTCAATCCTCCGCCCGGCGGCCTCGACCCCTTCGTGAGTCGGCTTGCCGACGTCCAGCATGACGTTAAACTGTATACCCGAACTACGTCGACTTTGATCCGTGCTAACGCGCGGTACGTAGGAAGCCCCTACGGGGTCCAAGCTCTTCACTCCATCATCCATCCTGATCCTTACCCGGGCCGCCACATCCCGGTGGGGTCATGCCACTTCTCTCCAATCCACATCACTTGGGAAGCCGCCCATGTGCTGGCCCCAGCGTCGGAGGTTCCCCGCAAGGGGTTCTGTCATCTGATCCACTTTTCGTGTTGATCGGTCCGATGCCGTCCCCGCTGGATGTTAAACTCGCGGCGTACCCCGTGTTAAACATGGGAAGCTGAGGAAAACCTCAGGGGACACAGTTCCCCGCACCCAGTACGGGATGCCTCAGGCCATCATGCCTTCGAGAAGCCCTATTAGGGACGGAAGACAGACGTGCAGAGCCGCAGTGTTACGACACGCCCCCAGCACCCAGAGCCACCCGGCCTCCTCACCGCAGGTTGCTGCCCCGACCAGACTCCTTGGAGCGTCCGGGCGGAAGCAGCGTAATTAACCGGTGTCCATGAAGATATGGCGCCGGGAACGAGATTCACGAGCATGTCTTAAATCTATGAGGGAGACCCGGATTAGGCGACGAGTTCCGAGGAGACATCCAAGGAAGGAGGAGCCGACATCCCATCATCCCGGTTTCGATCAAGGAGTAGACGCCCCTGAACAAGGGACGGATGCCGCCCGCCTTTGGAAAGCGGGACTGCGGGGCCACAAGCCGCGCGCCCATCCCCTCGGGTCGACGGGTGCACGCGCGAACGCGTCCTGGCGGAACAGCGTAACCCGACGCACATCCGCACCGAAACAGAAAAATGGTGAACCCGACGTGAATCTCTGCTCCTCGATACGAGGACCGATGGCTTTCAGAGGTGTTGGAAGACCGGCATGTTGCCCGGCCAAGCATTCAGTCTTACCCGCCAGGGGCTGGGGAAGGGACATCGGGCACTCCGTCTCGCAACGTCGAGGGCCTGGGTTCCCCCCACGGAAGGCGTCGTGGCGCTAATGGTTGGTTGTCGATTCCTTTTTCCTGTCAGTGTTAATGGGTCCTTCTCCCTGCTTTCAGAAATCAGGTCGCCCGATCCAGTGCCCGATCACCTCCCGCCCACTGGCAAAGTGGTAGGGGAAACACCGACGCGGCTACTCCGCGCGGTCCTGCCCGTTCCACAGCCGTCCCAGCAGCCGCAATTGCGGGACGACCACGCCCTCTCTCCCCCTCGGAGGTCATCCAGAGAAGGGTGATCAACACCCTGGTGCGGAGATATGAGGAAGAGGGAGTCATCCCCACTAGGGACATGGCTCGCCTAGACCTTGAGGAGGCTGCACCTCGCCACCACCTCCGCCCCCGAGGGCCGTGCAGGGAGGCACCGCTGCCTACCTCAACGTCCAACCGCTTCGGGAGCTTATCCCCGGAGCGCTCTGACAGTTCCCTTCCCTATGCGGATGAGGTGGAAGATGCCCGGGATCACCCTATCCGGGATTCGCTCCAGGGATCTACGGTAAGGACTCCCGCCAGGCCACGGCGACACCGCCGCCAGGCCTCTCAAGTCGAAGAGCGGGCTCTCCACCTGCCCGCGCCGCTCATCCCGACTCGTCTATCCCGACGCCAACGTCAGGCACGAGCGGAAGAGGATGCCCACCTTGGGGCCCTAGCAACAGCGGCCGCATTGGCCCAAGCCACTGTTGGCTCCAGTCGCCAGGCCCCTGCGCATCCTGAGCAGGGGAACTTCTATGCCCGACTTGGATCGAGGCCTCGACCGCCCCAAAGGCAGGTTGGGTCGACTCTCCCGGTTGCTGGCGCAGGCAGTAGCCACCGCGGACCACCTCGCGGTAGCGCTATTCACCAGCGGGATCTACTCCGTGTGGCCGATCCAGGAGGCATGGGTCATCCCACCTTCTGATCCCGGCCCGGAGGCCTGCCCGGAATCATCTCTCCCCGCGTCCCCTTTGATATCTGTCCCGGTGCCCCTCGCACCTTGGTTCCCAGTCCTCTTGGCCCCAGCACCAGTGCGGCCGGAGGACGCCAGGACAGAGATCAGCCCTTCCCCGGAGAACCACCCAGGGGCAGGAAGGCAAGGCGTCGACGCCGAGGGAAGAATGTTACGGAATTCCGGACAGAGATCCGACCGGTTCGCTTCTCTGATTCAGAGGCGGAGTACGATTCGGCGACAGAGCCCTTTCCCCAATCCCGCCAGTCAAGGGCAGGGGTAGGAATGCGGAATGTCAGCCTCGTGCTCCCCGAGAGCGAGATCGATGTGATCCCTGCTTCTCTCCGAAGGTATATCCGGAGTAACGAGGTCTTGGTAGACCCCCAAGGATCAAGCTTGCGGTTGGTACCGGCCCCTCCGGAAGTGCCTTCCGTCTCGATCGGAGAAGCCGGAGACTTTTTCTGGGGACCGACGGTCGAACCACGATCTGGTGCACCCTCGGAGAGCACCGATGCTACGACAGGATGTTCGCTCGCCGGCCCGTCCTATCGTGATGTGGTAGCCAGGGCACCGCCACCCTCAGAGGGCGGCCCGGGATATGGAGGCCAATCGGCCTGTTCGCCGTATTCACCGCCGGCCAGCCCGTCAGCCCGGCGGCCCGCCTCAGCACCACTACCGGTTCCCCGTCCGTTCCCAGCCATTGAAGAGGACCAAGGAGATCTGGGTCCCGAGTTTGAGTCGTGGAGCTTCTGGACCGTCCTTGCAGAGGGCCACTTCCCTAAGAAGTTTTGGCCAGTCGCAGGACCGGGCTTTGATGCACCCGAATCGCTCACCCCGGATGAGTTCGAATGCTTCCGCCGAACTCTCCGGGAGACTCGCTCCTGTCTTCACCGCCTAAAAATGCCATACCCCGGGAGTCAAGTGCACCTGGAGGATATTGGTGAGCAGTGCCGTCAAATTGACCTGGCCATGCTCCCCGCGGCTCGGCACCCCGGGTCATTTGAGCACCACAAGGCCCTCCAACAACGATGCGTTGAGTGTTTTCAAGTACTCCGCAAAGTTATCGAGGAAGCCACTCCCCACGTGTATATCCGTGGATGGGGGCAGTACGCTGCCCTACGCTTCAGTGTGATTCGCCGACAGCCCGATTCGCTGGGTGGCCCTGAGGGTATATCCCCAGGGACAGAAACGGTCAATATGGCTGACCTGTCGGGAGAGGGGAACGACTTGGAACTTCTCGACGGGGGCTTCCCCCCGAAGACAAGCCGTCGTCAGAGCCATCGGTGAGAGTCACTCGTCATCAGAGGAACCTCCTGGGGCTCCCCGCACCCACTGAAGCACTGACGTTGAGCCGAAACGTCAGCAAAGGAAAAGAGCACAGCGAGGCTATAAAGCCCGCCGACCCATCTGACTCCATGCAGAGGGCAGAGGAGGATCCCGAGAAGGATACGCTACGTCAGCAGCTCGCCGAACAGAAGAAGCTGGTTGACCAGCTCCTCGCCGAGCGCGCTGCAGAACGGCGGCCTGACTACGGTGATCCTAGGCCAGGACAGCAGGGACCGGAACAACCGCTCCTCGATGAGACTCTCCCGGGCAACCGTGATTACGCCGTGTTCGCCGACAGGAGAGAGGCCATTGCCTACGGCAAGAGGGCGCGGTATGTTTCACCACACCCTCCTGAGCGGCGTGACTACCTGAGAGACCCCGCTCGGATTCCTCCCGCTGCCCCAAGGGCCGCTCCGCCCGCCATCCCACGAGCTGCCGAGTTCGATGACCCGGTCGACGACCCGATTGAAGGGCCATGCAATGCGCTCGTGGTTAGAGATCCTCGCCAGGACTGGAACCCATGTCCGGACGATCCGATGGCGGCACTCATTGCCCGCTTGGAGGCCTTGGAGACTCGGCAGGTGGCGATCCCACCGGACGGCAAGCCCTACCCAGCATGGGTGGATGACATGCCGGCGCCTCCGGGATTCGGGAATCCCACTTTCGCTCCCTTCAACAGGACTGGAGATCCGCCACAGCATTTAGCCCACTTCAACTCGAGGTGCGGGCCTATGTTGGGGACTCCGGCGCAGCAAGAGGCCGCTAAGCTTCGCTGCTTTGTTCAGACACTGGAAGGGCCAGCATTTGTCTGGTACAGCCAGCTCCCCGTCAGGTCGGTAACCAGCTGGGAGGACCTCCGTAGACAGTTCCTCTACCAGTTCAGTTCCACGACCCGGAAGACAAGTATCGCAGACCTCTTCAAGTGCAAGCAGAGGCCTGATGAGCGAGTCGCGGACTTCGTCGCCCGATGGAAGGGTCTCACGTATTCCCTTGACATGCCATTGACTCAGGAGCAGTTGCTGACAATGTGCGTCGGGAACGTCAAGACCGAGCTGGTCCCTTACCTGATCACTCAAAATTACCCCGGAGGGTTCAGGGACTTCTCAGACAAAGCTCAACTTCTTGAGGAATCCCTGCAACAGGCCATCCAGGCACACCCGCTGCCTCCTATGATTCCTGCAAGGAGAGTCAGCAGGGCTGAGCCCGCTGCTGTTGCCCAGATAGAGGCCCCCAGGCCATTGGAGCTGCTGCCGGCGAGGCCAGCTCCACAGCCTCACAGGAATCCGCCTCCACGGGCTCAGTTCCCGGCCCAGCAGCTGCAGCCTCAGAACCGGCCGACCCCTCCGCGTAATGTACCGCCACAACCCAGGCGAGATAATCAGGGTCCACCTCCTCGGCCGGCCCCTCCAGCCCCTCGTCAAGACCACGCTCCCAGGGGCCCACGACACCTGACTTACTCATTCCATGAGGATCAGGTCCCCGGTTATTTCCGGAGCGCCCTGGAGCAGAGGATTGTGCGACTGCCTGAGTGTTGGAGGCCAGAGGAGGCACATCTTACGAATAACCCCCGCTACTGCCCCTACCATCGGGCCCTGGGGAACACCATCCAGCGGTGCTATGTGTTTAAGGATTGGCTCCAAGACCAGATTAACAACAATGTAATCAGGTTGGGCCCAGCTCCAGCATAAGTGGAGGGCGTGTTCGTGGGATCAGATGACGATAGTGGCAACGAGGACGAATGGCAGCTGGTCTCCAACCGCGGATCCCAGAAGTATAATAACTGGATGGCCCGCAAGACGACCATTCGCGCCCATGGAATCATCCGTGCGCGCTTGAATCAGCCTGAGCCCCCAGAATCTGCGGGTGCTGCTTCGGCATCGTCGTCCCAGCCTGCCTCTTCCAAGAGGAGCAAACGGCGGCAGCGCAAGAAGGAAGAGCGCGCCCCGCCGGTTCCGCCACTATCCCACACTCTCGGCGATTTCATGCCCCCGGAAATGGGGGTCCCTCCTCGGATCCGCCCGGTGATGGATGATTCGTCCGATGACGGTGTTGGGTATTCTTCGGTTAACACCGTCGAGCTGGTAAATCCCTTTTCGGTTCCCGACGTTGAAGAACACCAGGTGGACGTCCCTAGTGTCCCCGGTCGTCGCCACCGTCGGAAGAACCGCAGCAGCAGGAGTCGCCGGGGCACAGCCGTTGGTACCTCTAGCCAGGCCGTGCACGCCACTGAGACTAGGCAGCAGGCTCAAAACCGAGCACAACGTGTGCCGCCCCCCCATTCGGGGATGACGGATTCTCCTCCGCCGCTGTTTGTGGTGTGGGACCAGGCAGAACCGCCTCAGCCGCGTCACGACCAGCTCGGCCCTGCCATGGGTCCATCCCGGCCTCCTGACCCCAGTACGGTGACCATTTCCCGGACTGCAGCCAGTGAACAGCGAGATGCGCCAAGTACCAGTCGGCCGCCGATCCAACCGGCAAGGCCCGTCATGCTTCCAACCGCAGAGCAACCTCCTGCAACCAGGGGCTCGCGCTTGGCCAAAAAGTATGATGTCCTGAAGCACTTGGCCGACATCCCAGCAAGGCTCTCCATCCTTGAGGCTCTGCGCATGTCATCTGAGATGCGCGAGGCACTCGCTGAAGCCCTGAAAAGCCCCCTCCAGTTTGAGACAGAGGTTGCGGCTTTAAAGGCCTTTCACGCCGAAACGATCGAGGACGCCGAATGTCAGGCAGTTATCTCGTTCTCCGGTAAGGATGAAGACCCTCTTATACAGGGACATATTCGTCCGCTGTATGTCACTGGCCAGTTCAATGGCCTTGAAGTCCGGCGCTGTCTTGTCGACACGGGGTCCGGGATTAACCTGATTCCAACTCAAACCCTCCGGAGGTTGGGGTTGTCTGAGGATGACTTGATTCCCTCCGACCTCAGGATCCAGGGGTACGACCGCACCGAGCAAACCCCGGTCGGCAAGATACGTTTGAAGACCCAGTTCGGTGACTTGGTTGCCAACACCGAATTCATGGTAGTCTCTCAGGACACTGCGTACAACGCATTGATGGGCAGGCCATGGCTCCACCTTCACGCGGCGGTTCCCTCGTCATACCACCAATGCCTCAAATACTCCCTTAATGGTCGAGTAGGCGTGCTTCAGGGAGATGCCTCTCCTTTTGCCTCATGTGAAGCCCGCTATCTGGACGCGGACTATTACAAGAGCAAGGATAAGCAGATCCTGGCAGGTGAGGTCGAGCCTGTCGCTGTTGCAAGTGATCCCTGGGCAAGTTTGGATGACGCTTACGTCCTCCCGATTCACCGGTTGGACGTCGCCATGGTCTCGACGGCCCGCGAGTCTCCTGATGAGATGACCGCGACCGCCCGTGCCAGCACCAGTGGCCCAGCAGGATCTGGTAGCCCCAATGCAGTTTCCAACACAGTCTCTCCCGTGGACGATCCCTCCCCGAGTGGAGAGGACGTGGAAGATGCACCCCAGCCTTTGAGGAGGGCGTCCCCGCCACGGTCGATGAGTTAATACAGGTGAACCTTGGAACCGAGGCCGATCCAAGACCCACATTGGTCAGTGCCGCCATGCCCTCTGAGGAGCGGCAGCAGTACGTGGACTTTCTCAGGCAGCACCGTGATGTGTTTGCTTGGGGCTATGACGAGATGCCGGGGCTAGATCCTCAGGTAGCCGTCCACCGCCTTGGTCTCCCGGCGAACCATCGCGGGTTCAAGCAGCCTCCCAGGAAGATGCACCCATCCCACGGTGCCATGGTTGAGGCCGAAGTTGACAAGCTTATCAAAGCCAACTTCGTGAGGGAAGTTCAGTACCCCAAATGGCTGGCCAACATTGTGCCGGTCAGGAAGAAGAACGGGAAAATCAGAGTCTGCATCGACTTCCGCGATCTCAACCGCCACTGTCCGAAGGATGATTTTCCCCTTCCATTGACAGAGATGTTGATTGATGCCAAGGCAGGGTTCCAAGCCCTCTCCTTCATGGATGGGTACTCCGGATACAACCAAATTCGGATGGCCCCTGAGGATGAGGAGTTCACTGCCTTCAGGGCCCCCCAAGGTACCTTTTGCTACCGGGTCATGCCCTTCGGCCTGAAGAATGCAGGTGCCACCTATCAACGGGCGATGCACCGCATATTCAAGCCAATCCTCGGCACACTGGTGGAATGCTACGTCAACGACTTGGTTGTCAAATCGCGCCAGCGTCAGGACCATCTCAAAGATCTTGAGAAAGTGTTCGGCTTCCTCCGGTCTCGCTGCCTGAAGATGAACCCATTGAAGTGTGCCTTTGGGGTCACCTCCGGAAAGTTCCTTGGATTTGTGGTAAGATACCGGGGTATTGAGATCGACCCAGAGAAAATCAGGGTGATTAGCCAGATGCCTCCCCCAGGTACCATCCGGGAACTGCAAGGGTTCCAAGGCCACTTAGCCTATATACGCCGATTCATTGCGAATCTGG
This sequence comes from Viscum album, assembly GCA_963277665.1. Classification (NCBI taxonomy): domain Eukaryota; kingdom Viridiplantae; phylum Streptophyta; class Magnoliopsida; order Santalales; family Viscaceae; genus Viscum; species Viscum album. The sequence continues at coordinate 58,884,157 of OY728165.1, read as the reverse complement.
CCGGCAAGTGTAAGCCCTTTTCTTGGCTCATGAAGAAAGGTGCCACCTATGTATGGGATAAGGAGTGTCAGAATGCTTTCGAGGAAATCAAGCAGTACCTGCTTCAACCTCCGGTTCTGATGCCGCCTGTATCCGGGAAGCCACTGGTCCTCTATGTGACCGCCCTGGAACGGTCCCTGGGTGCCCTTCTCGCCCAGAAGAACAACGAGGGAACAGAGAATAGCCTCTATTACCTCAGTCGCATGCTCCTAGATGCAGAAGTTAGGTATTCCCCCATCGAGAAGAGCTGCCTGGCGCTCGTATTTGCCGTACAGAAATTACGACACTACTTGAAGCACCATGAGGTACAGTTGGTTTCTCGGGTAGACCCGTTGAAATATATCCTGAGCCGGCCTATGTTGACTGGCCGTCTAGCACGGTGGGCTGTGATTCTCCAGCAGTTCGACATCAGGTATGTGTCTCAGAAGGCCATCAAAGGGCAAGCATTGGCAGACTTTCTGGCAGCTCACCCGACCTCCGCGGATCAGCCGTTGGATCTAGGCTTTCCTAATGAGACCATTCTCTCGGTTGATCGAGCCGATCCATGCTGGCAGATGCACTTTGACGGTGCCTCCCGGAGCCCCACCGGTAGAAGACTCGATAATCCTAAGCTCAACAGAGTGGGCTTGGGCATCGTCTTCATTACCCCGGAGCGAGCCGTGCTGCCATACTCTTTCCTGTTGTCAGAGGGCTGTACCAACAATGAGGCGGAATACCATGCCCTCATCACTGGCCTCGAGTTAGCTCTCGAGATCGATGTGCCCCGTCTGTGCGTGAAAGGGGACTCCGAGCTGGTCGTTAAGCAGATCAACGACGACTATGTTGTCAGGAATCCGGAACTTGTGCCATTGTTGGAGTGCACCCTCCTTATGATGGCTCGATTCCCTTCTCGGCCAGAAATTGTCCATATTCCCCGGTCGCAGAACGGTCGAGCAGATGCTTTGGCCAGCCTTGCTGCGTCACTTGCGGAGCCTGAACAGGACAACCTGATCGTCCGCGTGACGCGCCGCAGGCTCATCGCTCCCGTTATCCCAGAAGAAGATCGCGGCCCGTTGGTAAGTAATCTCACCGCGGTTTCCCCTATGCCCGGAGCCCCGAGTACCCCAGATATGACAGTCGGATCAGCCCCTGATTGGAGGACGCCTTTGGTTGAGTACCTCCAACATGGCATTCTTCCATCGGGTCGGGCCGAGCGCGAGCGAGTTCGACGCCGCGCATCGCAGTTTGTCCTCCAGAGAAGCCCCGGCCTGGAGCAGATCCTCTACAAACGCGGATTTGATGGTGTTCTCCTCCGTTGCCTTCAGGGAGTTGAGATCCCACGAGTCATGAAAGAGGTTCATGCTGGTTCGTGTGGCGCCCACCAGACTGGGCCGAAGCTGTCCCACCAGATTCGGAGGTTGGGATACTTCTGGACCTCCATGATCCATGACTGCATCGAGTATGCCAGGAGGTGCCATGCGTGCCAGGTTCATGCGAACTTTGTGCATCGGCCGCCGGAGCCTCTCCATACCACTAGGTATTCCTGGCCCTTTGCAGTCTGGGGTCTGGACGTTGTGGGACCTTACCCACCGGCGACAGCTCGCCAGTGCCGGTTCATTCTGACCGCCACAGACTTCTTCTCCAAATGGGCAGAGGTGATTCCGCTCAGAGAGGTCAAATCCTGTTCGATCGCTGACTTCGTGACCTCCAACATCATCTATCGATTTGGAGTGCCTCACGCTATCCTCACGGATAACGAAAACAATTTCCGAGCAGCCGAGTTGAAGAATTTGTACGCCAAGTATAACATTCGCTCGAACCATACATCTCGCTATCATGCGTAGGCGAATGGACAGATCGAGGCGTTTAACAAAACCCTCTCTAACATTCTGCAAAAGATGGTTGTTCAGAACAAGAAGAGTTGTCCGGACAAGCTCCCCAACGCCCTCTGGGCTTATCGGACGACGACTCGCAATTCCACCCAGATGACCCCTTATTCCCTGGTGTATGGAGCTGAGGCTGTCCTGCCCATCGAGATCCAGTTACCGTCCCTGCGCACTGCGGTCTACGACCATCAAGCGCCGGACAGAGTTGCTGAAGCCCGTCTAGTCGAGTTGGAAGCACTGGATGAGAATAGAATTCGCGCTTTGCACAACTTGGAGAGGCATCAAAGCAGAATGGCTCGAGCTTTCAATAAGAAGGTTCGCCTCCGCTCCTTCCTGCAGGGTGATCTAGTGCTAGCCCTAAGAGCACCGATGATCCCCGGCAGGAAGCCGCCCAAGTTGGAGCCCAAGTGGGAGGGACCTTTTGTTGTCCACAAGGTCTATCCCAATGGTGCGTACTCCCTAGCGACTATGGATGGTGAGCGTGTCACTCCTCCCACCAACGCTAGGTTCCTCAAGCAGTACTTTGTCTGAGTGTGCCAACGTCCTGCACGACGTTAAACTGCATACGTCCAAGCTGCACGACGTTAAACTGCCCAGCGTATCGTCCGCGCTGCAAGACGTTAAACTACCAAGTGCTTCGTCCAACATGACGTTAAACTGTACATCGTCCCACATGACGCTAAACTGCACCACGTCCGAGCTACAAGACGTTAAACTGTTCAGCATTCGTCCTGCATGACGCAAAACTGCACCTCAAGAACTACGTGCGGCTTGATTCCCATCCTTATGGGATACGTAGGACCGTATGGACATTCATGTTTCAGGCCCAGCCCCATCCTTTGGGAATTTCCATCCCATCTCAGGCCCTTGGCCCAGTTGCCTCCGGGTGTGCGGCGTATGGTGTGAACGCGGGGCTATGCCCTCATTCACGTCGGTTTGCTCGCCACGCTGTACGCCCCCCACGTTTGGGGATGCCTTCTGCTCCCCCCTTCTTTTCTCGTCCTGCATGACGTTAAACTGCACTTCAAGAACTACGTGCGGCTTGATTCCCATCCTTGTGGGATACGTAGGACCGCCTGGACATACATGTTTCAGGCCCAGCCCCATTTCCCGGGAATCTCTATCCCGCGTCGGGCCTCTGGCCCAAGTTCCCCTCCTTTTTGTGCGAGGCGTATCGCGTGAGCGGGGGATTATGTCCTCATTCGCGTTGGTCTACTGGCCGCGCCGTACGCCTCCCCCCGTGTGTGGGACCACCTCACACCTCTCATCGTCCTGCATGACGTTAAACTGCCTCTCAAGAACTACGTATGGCTTGATTCCCATCCTTATGGGATACGTAGGACCGCCTGGACGCTTGTGTTTCAGGTCCAGCCCCGTCTCTTGGTTGATCACGGGGATCTGCCCTCTTTTGGTTGCTCTCAGGGTGAGTCCTCCGACCCTTTTCGGTGATCTGTTAACATGTTTTGGGTACTTCGGTCTATGACTCGTAGTGTCAGATTCAATCCCGACAAGTCCTGTGTTGCTTGTCAGGCCTCGCGCTTCCTCTTGTTCGAGCCTTCACTCAAAGGGATCCTCGTTAGCGGTTTGGGTACGATGCCTCAGTGCTCTCCTACTGCTCCGGGTCGATTTACCGGCGGGTCTTGGGCCGCAAATCGATATGAATCCTGCGATTGAGCGGTCGATGCTCGTTTGCTTGCCCCGTCTTAGGCTGACGCGATCGGATGTTGTGTTGCGAATATGGTCAGCAACATCCTTGATCGCCATGTCGGCTCTTTCAGGCTCTGAACATTGGTTGCGCAGTCCTCATCACACTCCGCCTTTGTGCATTGTAGTGGAATCTCGACACTCTTTTCATACTGACCTTCAGTACACCTCTACACGTTAGGCAGACCAACCAGGGTAATGATGTCGTTCGAGGCTCCCATGATCTGAGCACCAAGGATATATGCGGATATCCTCCCTAAGGGCCATGCGTAGCTGGACCCTCGTCCCCATAAGGAGGAAGGAGTCGCCCGAACAATCGCGTTCTGGGCCCAGTATATCTGGAGGCTAGCATCTCTGCCCCTCGGGTGATGGACATACGCAGACCCCTATCCCAAGACTCTTCTCCTGGAATCGTGCGTGACCGCAGGGCTGGGTATGTTCCCACCTCCGCCGTGTCCGCCGTACCGCGATAAGCGGATTCCTCCATGGTCCGAACCACACGACCTTAAACTGTGTTGTCTGGTCCTACCACACGACCGTAAACTGTGATCGTCTTGGCCGCCCGACGAGAAACGGCACTGCATCGTGATGTTCTCCTCAGGGGACACTCATGTTGGGCGCTGGTTAATAACCACGCCATTCATCAATGCCTTCCGTGGCTTGATTATTGTGGCGACGCCAGAGATTTCTCAATCACAGGCATGTCGCCGCACAAAGAAAAACCATTCATCTTTAAGGACAAACAAGAAATATCAAATGCCACTCCTTCTGTGTGCGAGGGTCAGACCCGCACTCTTCCCCACACTGGTGCCCGATTGTGTTGCGCCGTGCTTCAAGAACTACGTGCGGCTTGATTCTCATCCTTATGGGATACGTAGGAACGCCCGGATGTTTGAAACTTCGGGTCCAGCCCCCCACCTCTTAGAGATTCCCCCTTCTCTGGGGAATCCGCCGCCTTCAGGTCACCCTCAAGGCGTGTTCCCCGACCCCTTGCAGTGGTCTACCGGTGTCAAGAGTACTCTGGTTTATTTCCAGGAGGGTCAGGATCCGCTTGGTCAGGTTTCCTCCACTTTTCAGGCTTCGTGCTCCCTTTCATTCGGACCCATTGTCTACGCCCTGGGTGGAGCCCCCGTGAACGGTTCGGATACAATGCCTCAGTGCTCTCCCACCGACTCGGGCCGGTACCCCCAATGGCCTCGGGCAGCAAATCGATATGAATCCTGCGATTGAGTGGTCGATGCTCGTTTGCTGCCTCATTCCACCAATGGTTAGTGCGATATTGATGCTGCTTTTCCGCCACGTTCGACAGTACTCCCATATCGTTACTCTGGTGCCCCCAGTCCTTGAGTGAATGGCCGCATGATTCACATTTTCCACCTCCCATTCTGACCAGGCGAAACCTCGACACTCTTGACACTATCCCTCAGTGCATCTTCGCATATCCAGGGGATAGGACCACGATGTGGCGTACTTTGAGGTCCTTATGGTCCGAGCTCTAAGACCTTAAACTAAGATCTCTCCTTATGGTCCGAGCTCTAAGACCTTAAACTAAGATCTATCCTTATGGTCCGAGCTCTAAGACCTTAAACTAAGATCTCTCCTTATGGTCCGAGCTCTAAGACCTTAAACTAAGATCTCTCCTTATGGTCCGAGCTCTAAGACCTTAAACTAAGATCTCTCCTTATGGTCTGAGCTCTAAGACCTTAAACTAAGATCTCGCCTTATGGTCCGAGCTCTAAGACCTTAAACTAAGATCTCTCCTTATGGTCCGAGCTCTAAGACCTTAAACTAAGATCTCTCCTTATGGTCCGAGCTCTAAGACCTTAAACTAAGATCTACCCCTATGGTCCGAGCTCTTCGACCCTAAACTAAGATATCCCCTAAACGGGATTCTACGTCCTGCATGACGTTAAACTGCACTCTCAGAACTACGTGTGGCTTGATCTCCAGCCTGATGGAGTACGTAGGAACGCCCGGGCATCTCAACTCGGGTCCAGCCTCAGGGATCGTTAAGTCCCGCCCCTCCTCGTCGCCGGCCGTCTGGCCTGGATTCTGGTAGAGTGGTGCAGTTGTGATATTCTCCCCGATTCAGCTCGGGATGCCCCACTGCAATGGGGGGAAGCGACGGTTTCCTCGTCAAAGAGGTGCTGTCTGAGAATTGGGGTGACTCACGGCCAGATTAGTGCATCCGCCTAATACGCTTTCCCCACGGTGGCGCAATTTTGAGAGCGTTGGATTCTGTCCGAACAAATCGTCACTTCGCCCCACGCTTCGCATGCCCTGTTGATCTGGATTTCCACCCTTGTGTCTGAAGGAACCCCCAAAGCGGTATTCATGATGACATGTGGTCCGCCTCCTGCAATATGAATCATGACCTTCGGTCCGTCTATTGCAGTTGTTATGGTCGATCCACTGTCCGCCTACCGTCTTGGGCATTTCCTGGAAGGCCGACCGTTGTGGATGTCTGGATTCGGGACACGCGATTCACCCTTTCTCATTTCCCTATGTTCAGATAAAATCTCAACGCCCCTAGCGTTGTCCCGCTCGTGTGTTGGAACAAGTTGGGGGGATGATACATTGATTAGGTCTGAGGTCTCCTTTTCTAGGAATGAACTCCCTCTTTTCTCCAGAAATCCAGGCCCAATTATGGATGCCTGATGCTTGGTTAACACTCCCGCAAGACAACGAATTGTGGTTGAGCAGGTTAAGCCAAAAGATGCAGATAAATATATTGATTCATACAAATGGATCAAAGTAGCGGAAGCAAATGTTTTGGGAACGGCAAAACAAAGCCCTTAGGGATTAGCGTGCTGAATGAGTCTTTCTAATGCCGCTACCCTTTGGCTGGTGGCCTCCAGAGCTGCTTCTCGCTCTCTGCGTGCCCTCTCTTCGTCGGCGGTCGCAGCACGCAGTTCGTCGATTCTGGCCTGTGCACGCTCCCGCTCGACCTGAATTGTGACCATCTGTTGGCCCGCCTCCGCCAGCTGTACCTGGGCGTCAACCAGCTGGGCTGCTAGTTGCTCCACAAGCTCGGTACACGTTGCGACGAAGGCCTCCTTCTCTGCCGCCTGCCCTTCAAGACGCCGGACTTCCTGCTCCGCCGCGAGGAGCGCCCGCGTGCTCTCCGACATGTCCCGACTTTGTGTGACGTCGGCACGCCGGCAGCTCTCGCACATCTTTTCGGCCATGAAATCACGGACCGTCAGATGGAGGCGTTGAGCATCAGCTCCCCCGGCACACAGGAAGCGCAGCCAGGTTTGAAGTGATCCCATGCGCCCCAGCCACTCCGATGGGTCTTGCTTGAGGAAGCGCTGGATGCACTTCCACCCCCTGCGGCGCGTTATCCGGCTCTCCTCGACCGCCTCCGCGTCCGAGTCGTCCATCTCCTCAGGGTCGGCAGGCCGGTAGGCAGGGAAGGCAGCCAGCAGGTCTGCTGCAGGGTCCGCCCCTGGGAGGTCCTCATGAGGGATGGGTTCCCCAACATCCGGGCGAACTTCTTCTCTCTCCCCAGCGGCGCTGACACCCTCGTCAGCCCCCGACCTCTCTCCGATGTCAGCACCACCGGCGTCCGCAGCCCCCTGATCAGCAGTTGGTGGGGCCGGCTCGGTTTGGGAAGTCTGTTCCGGAGCAGGCGGCATGTCTGCCACCGGTCCACTCGTGGATGGCCCGGGTTCGGCAACCCGATGAGCCTCCAGTGTTGAGATCACTGCGCGGGGCATGCCATGGTTAGTCACGGATCGTCAACGGCAAGCACCAGCAGTAAAGTAAAGAGACTTACGAGAGTTCAGAGCGTCATCTTCCGCTATCCCGGCCGTCGCAGGAACAGTTGCAGCAGGGGGCCCTTCCGCGCTTGTCAATTCGATAATGGGTGCCTGGCCCCCGCCTTGTCCTGCTGGCTCCCCTCCTACTCCCGCTGAGGACGCCTGAACAACATCCATGCGCTCCTGAGAAAGATGGAGAAATGGGTTAGAAGCTGCATAAGAGAATGGATGAAGCAGATTGATTAGGGATAGAAGCGGGCCTCGAGGAGCTCAGTGACATCAACATTGTCAGAGCCGGCCACCTCGCCGCTCTCCCGCGGACTCCCCTGATGGGATCTTCCCTCGGAGCCTTCATCCTCCCCCATCTCCTCCTCTTCCTCGGAGTCGTTGCTACTGTCGTCTTCTTCCGGCGGCATCTGTTCTGGAGCGGTCTCTAGACCGAGCATCACCTTCACCAGAAGGGATGGCTCCGCACGCTGACCACGTTGGCGCGCGTAATCATCCATGGCCGTCAGATACGCATACTGCCGGTTGAAGTCCACTCTGTCGGCGATCTGGAGGCGCCCGACCTCTGGCAGATGGATTCCTTCTCTGAGAATCTTTCGCCAGATGGCGTCGGTCCCCAGTGACTTCCGCAGGGTCATCCAGGCCGACCACAGCGCCGGGAATACCGCATCGTGGGAGGGTTCGAGCAGACGTCTCACCTGCTTCCTGGGCTGCTCTTCGACCACCGCACGTGCCCCCTCTCTGGGCGCTGAGGTCGTGGCGGCAGCTCGCGATGTGCCCGCCGCCGAAGTCCCTGCCCGCGCCGGCTCCGCTGCTTGGCGCGCCTCCGTTCTCCCCCGTGTGGCGGCGCCTCGCCTCCTTCCTTGACGCCCAGTCTCCGCACGGGTAACCTCGAGCCGCCGAACTGGCTTCCGTAGAAGCCCCTCGGGGTACGCGATGGCCCAGTGTTCGGCGTACTCGGTTGCCAAGCCTGCGTCAACCCCGGTAGGAGGGAGAGTGATGACGTCGCCAGAGCCGAAAGCGGAAAACATCAGCCACATCTGGCGAAGGACGCAAGGGTTCGTCTCCTCCCGGACAGCAGTGAATACCCTCTTCGGCATCCGCTGAAGGCACCCGAACTGCCTGGCGAACCGGGTTGGCACGTAAGGCTCGCTGATCACCTTCCCGTCGATCCGAGCCACGAGCACCCCGCCCCGCATGTTCAGGAAGTATTCATGCTGCTCCAGCGGACCCTGCCCATTGTCGATCATCTGGCCGACTGGAGTGGGGAACGGACTGAAGTTGAAATTGGCATGATTGCCAATCCGAATCCTCACGCCCTCCTCACTTAGGGTCATCGGAGCGACCCCCGCGATGTTCAGCAGGGAGGGTCGCAGGCCGTTGCTCGGAGGAATGATGGCGTTCGGAAACGTGTACCCATCGAGGTGAGCAGCCACCCAGCCGTGGAAGAACTGAAAGGGCCCACAGATCCTTCGTGGCGACCCCCCTCGTGAGATGCATCCCAGGATGGCATACAGCCTCTCCAGCACTGGGACCCCGAGGTTGTATCTTTTGTTGGCAGCCATAGCGCCCGCCACCGCCAGTGTCGCCGGGCGAACGCCCATTCTCGCGTCCCGCACTGGCAGGAGCCACCCACTCAGAAAGGTGGCCAGGAACGCTGCGTACCAGACATTTGGGTCCCGGGCCTCGATGACGCGGTACCCCCATGAGCGGTAGTCGCCCGTCTCCAGGACCCGCCAGTACGACCCGTTCCGGCTCCTCTGAGCTGCGGTCGGGCACCGCTTCCCCCTGCCTGGCATCTTGACCGCTGGGTCATGCTCCAAGAACTGGCCGAACCACTCCTTGTAGGCTATGTCCTTCTGGAAGTCCTTGATCCTAAGCCGCTGCGTAGCCAGGTCAAGTAGATGCCATGTCAGAATGGGAGTCCGTGACCTGTCCTCCCAGATGTTCTTCGGGGGCAGGAACTCATCGTATTGGTAGCCCTCCAGCGGGATACCTCCGATGCAGTGGATGTCCCAGAGACCGATGCCGACCTCCCCATGGTGAAGATGGAAGGTGTTGGTATCCGGAGACCAGCGGGTGAACAGCTCCGGCCCGAGCTCGGACTGCTGGTAGAAGTGGAACTGCGACGTCCACACCGCCTCAAATAGGCCGATGTACCGCAGCTCCTCTGCGAAGTGATCACAAGTGTGGCGTACCCAGAACGCCCAGGCCCACTCGCTGGTGAAATTGCCCCCAGACCGCAAGTCCCAGTCCTTTAGCCAGCCCTTGGTGTCGTCAGTGACACTCTGGCGATATGTGATCGAGTAGAGGGCTGGAGAATTCTCCGCAGTAGGCTCACCCCCGTCAATGGTTCGCGTCCTCGGGTTCAGGACATAGACGTCCAAGTGCCTGGTCTCCCTGGCAGGATGCCCATTGTTGGTGATGTTATAGCGGGGAAGCTCGTCCTCCCGAGTCACCCAGGTCCGTGGCGCATCAACCTCGAACCCTGGCACCGGAACCTCATCTAGGATGCCGAAGTTCCAGAGCGGCAGGTTGTCCGACAGTGGATATGTCTTCTGGGCCGGCGTCAGTAAGTCGAACATGGATTGATTGTCGGAAACAATCTCCTTGGCTCCGTAAACCTCCTCGTTCGCCGCCATCTCTGCTCTGCGAATGGCGGCATCCCCCTCATTTCCTTGATGCGCGGCCATCTCAGAAGTTTCGGGAGTCGTGCGGGTTAAGGGATGAAGCGTGCGGGATCGGACGAGGCTGGTAGTGAAGTTTGAAGGTTGGCGCGCAATCCAAGTGGACGGCGCACAATTGGGAAGAATGTCACGCAATGTTCCGGGTTTTCGCGCAAAGACAGGCGAATTCCGGATGGTTTTGCGCGCCGATCGGGCGAATTTCGCGACCGGAAAAGGCAATTTCGCGCACGAGAGCGTTGAAGCTTATCGCGCGGAAGGCCTGTGTACGGAACGCGGAACCCTGGACCCCTATTTATAGACAAGGCCGGGATTCCGCGCCGCGCAGAATGCTCGATTGCGCGACCGCGGCTGTGAATTGCACGCCCGACGCCCCTTTTTGCGCGCCTAAGTCCCGCGCAGCCCAGGACTTCGGCATTCCGGCGTCTCCCTCGGAACCCGATCGTTGCGACCTCTCGCCGATCAGATTCCGAGGGGGGGCTTTTGTAGACGCCGGAAAAGTCCGTTGTTCCCAAACGAAGCTCGGGATGCGGAAAGCGAAGTGATATTTGGAGTCAGAGGCACGTTCCGGAGGGCCCGGAGGACTTGCGCGAAATTTCAGAGGCCCGCGCGCAAAGTTGAGTCGCGGCGCGCAATCCTCTCGGGATGCGCGCAATGCGCTGGGCCGGCGCGCTATTTTGTGCGCCCGTGGCCTGCGCGGCTCCCTTGCACGCCGGGTCCTGATTCCGCGCCCGCGAAGGGAATTCCGCGCCCGAGACCGGATTCCGCGCCCAGGGTTGCCTATAAATATAAGGCGACCCCCTACGTTTTGAAGGTTGCCAGAATCCGAAGCGTCACTCGTTCGCGCAATCCAACCCCTTCCGCGCGCAATGCCGATCTTCAGGTAACCTCATTTCTTTCGCGCAATAGAGCCTTGGGGTTCGCCTTCGCGCGCAATCCCCTTGGCTCCTATCCTTTGAATAATCCTTAACCCGATGGCCTTTGCGCGCAAAAGAAGCCTCTTGCGCGCAATTGCCCCCTGGGTGCGCGCAATCCAGCCCGATTGCGCGCACCCCCCATTTTCAAAGTGGCCATTCGTTAGAGAATGAGCCGTTGCCCCCGCGTGCTACCCGAAGCCCGATGCGCGCAATCTCAATCATCCGCGCGCAAAGGGCTGGCCCGATTGCGCGCCAGCCCGCCATTTTGCGCGCCGACCTGCTGTTTTGCGCGCAAAGCTTCTCTTTTGCGCGCAATCCGCCAGGGTCGCCCCCTTTGACCCCCCTGAGGGTACCCGCCTGCGTGGCGCCAAATGATCTTCATCCTGGGTGCCCGCACCGTGCGTTGTCTTCCCGTGCGGCCCTCCAGGCTCGCGCGAAGTGACACGGACCCGTCGGCGGCAACCAATGTCCAGCATGACGTTAAACTGCACATTTGTCCAGCATGACGTTAAACTGCACATTCGTCCCGCATGACGTTAAACTGCATTCGTCCAACACGACGTTAAACTGTGCATCGTCCAACACGACGTTAAACTGTATATCGTCCAACACGACGTTAAACTGTACCACGTCCGCGCTGTAAGACGTTAAACTGCCAAGCACCTTCGTCCTCAACACACGACGTTAAACTGTACTTCGTCCGACAAGACGTTAAACCGTCCGCTTCGTCCTCAACACACGACGTTAAACTGTACTTCGTCCGGCAAGACGTTAAACCGTCCGCTTCGTCCTCAACACACGACGTTAAACTGTACTTCGTCCGGCAAGACGTTAAACCGTCCGCATCACCCGATCCCGTGCCTCGCACACAGGGTCCCCCCCCGGTTTGGATGTGGCCCCCACCCGCTCGTCTCTGCAGGGATGTCGGGATTGCCCCTCTTTAGGGACGATTTAATGGGAGCGGCTTTTCCCCACGGGGGTAGGGTATTACAAACCCCTAGTTTCTTGTGGGGGGCTGCACATGTGTATCTCCATTGCGATCCCCCACTGCCGAAGCCAGTAGAGGGTGTGACTGGGATCGAGGTGTCTCCTACTTTCGGTCCAAGTCCCTTCCAACTGAGTTTTACCGCATCCAGGCTGCCTCAAGTGCGTAAGTCCTGACAGAATGAATTACGTGGACTTTGATCCCTGTCTTCTAAACAGGGTACGTAGGAAGCCTCCCTGAGGTTCAAGCCCACCACCTGGTCGTCCCGGTCGTATTCACGTCGGTTCGTCCATCAGTGGACCCCTCTAGGGTTCACGCTTGCGTCGATTCACCTATGAATCCGCCCCTGTGGGAGACTGCCCGTGTGTATCTCCACTGTGCCTCCCCACAGCCCCTTTTTCCATTTCTCCTTTTATCGTCCAGCATGACGTGAAACTGTGATCCACTCGGCCGTTCCATCTCCCCCTGTGCGAGGTGGTTCGGTTCAATCCTCCGCCCGGCGGCCTCGACCCCTTCGTGAGTCGGCTTGCCGACGTCCAGCATGACGTTAAACTGTATACCCGAACTACGTCGACTTTGATCCGTGCTAACGCGCGGTACGTAGGAAGCCCCTACGGGGTCCAAGCTCTTCACTCCATCATCCATCCTGATCCTTACCCGGGCCGCCACATCCCGGTGGGGTCATACCACTTCTCTCCACTCCACATCACTTGGGAAGCCGCCCATGCGCTGGCCCCAGCGTCAGAGGTTCCCCGCAAGGGGTTCTGTCATCTGATCCACTTTTCGTGTTGATCAGTCCGATGCCGTCCCCGCTGGACGTTAAACTCGCGGCGTACCCCGTGTTAAACATGGGAAGCTGAGGAAAACCTCAGGGGACACAGTTCCCCGCACCCAGTGCGGGATGCCTCAGGCCATCATGCCTTTGAGAAGCCCTATTAGGGACGGAAGACAGACGTGCAGAGCCGCAGTGTTACGACACGCCCCCAGCACCCAGAGCCACCCAGCCTCCTCACCGCAGGTTGCTGCCCCGACCAGACTCCTTGGAGCGTCCGGGCGGAAGCAGCGTAATTAACCGGTGTCCATGAAGATATGGCGCCGGGAACGAGATTCATGAGCATGTCTTAAATCTATGAGGGAGACCCGGATTAGGCGACGAGTTCCGAGGAGACGTCCAAGGAAGGAGGACCCGACATCCCATCATCCCGGTTTAGATCAAGGAGCAGACGCCCCTGAACAAGGGACGGATGCCGCCCGCCTTTGGAAAGCGGGACTGCGGGGCCACAAGCCACGCGCCCATCCCCTCGGGTCGACGGGTGCACGCGCGAACGCGTCCTGGCGGAACAGCGTAACCCGACGCACATCCGCACCGAAACAAATATCATAACTCATATTTTATCCTCTATTTAATATTTTTTTAACTTGACCATCATCATCACTACTCAAAGAATCAGAGCCTTTCTCAACATGATCAAGGAAATTGGTTTTATCATCTAAATAACTGTAAGAAGATGACTTGTTTTGTTTATAGTTTCTCATAAAATTCCACTTTCTGTTTCTAGAATACTTCTTATTCTTCTTATCAATTTTTTAGTTTCTTAATTTTCTTTATTAGATTCCAATTCATTGATTTTAATTTTGAAATTTATAGAAACATTTCCAATATCATTGAATTTTTATTACTTGAGTAGTTTCATTCCATTTACTTCCCATTTTTCTTTTTTTGAAACCTTTATAAATTAGATAAAAACATTCATTGATATCTTCATCAATTTCATCATCATTAGAATAAATTGATTTATCAACTTCTATTTTTTATCTTACTTCTTCTTATATATTTAATTTATATATAATATTTAAGCTATTTTTTAAATATGGAGACATTATAATTTTATATTATGTGAGTATTTTATGTAACAAATCCAATATAATATCTTCCCTACATTCTAAGACTAAAACATTGGGATCAAATATATTAGAGAAATTTCTCATCATCTTTTTCACTTTTTTTTGAATCTCCTATCTTCTCACAAAATCGAAGGATATTAGTTAATATCAAATTGAATCAAATTAAAAAATAACCAATGATTTCATCACATTCAATAATAATATACTCAAAAATAATTCTCAATATTTTAATCTTAGATTATTTGAATTTAATAATTCCTTCATAATTGATTCTCATGTTATCTTAGATCTCATTTTCTGTTTGGAGGACCATTTATTTAGTACATACCTTTTGTAATAAATCTATTAGAACAAAATCCAATGCCTCTCCATTAAACTAAAGATATTACTAATTATCTTGTGTCATATAAACATCCTCCATAGTAGATGAGAAGATTACTGTTACTATATCTCTCACTTTAAGACTAAGATATATGAAGGAAGAATCTTATTCCTCCAACAATGGTGGTTCTTTCCATAAAAAGCAGGTATTCCAGGTTTTTTTATTGAATTTTGATTCTTTATTTACTAGATTTTTCTTGTATATTTATAGGTTATATTCCTCTTTAAAAATAGTGTATCACTAAGTCACCCCTATTAGTGGTACCTAACCAATCCTTGGGTACTCCAAATGGATGTTATTATCCTTGAATGTATACATTGGTCCTTAATATTGAGATCATTATTTATTGAAAATATTAATTTTTAATTTGATTTAGGGTAAAAAACCTGAAACAAATTCTTGTTTTGACAAATATTCTTTAGGCATGTCATGACTGACATGTAATTAATTGAATAATCAAGAGATAATTAGTCCCTTCCATGTTATGAAAAATAAAATCCATGAACCATTTTTTGAGATAAAAGTGTCTGAACAACTATTGTGACTATGATGATCATATGAAAGATCATTTGGGTAAGTTCATGAAATATATATCAAGTATTAAAGGTTTTTCCTTGTTTATGAATCATATTAGATGAGATATAGATAAAAAGGGATTATATTATTTAATTAGATTTGAATGAATGTTTTAGTTTTTTTATTACTATCTTTCTGTATAGAGGCCATGAAGAGTTACTAGATACAATTCTTGATCAATGGGTTAGACCTAAAATAATGACATTAAAGATTGAAAATTTAGTACAATAAGTGTATGTATAATATCATTAGATTTAGTAGAATCTAATAGAAAGAATTGAATCTGTATTGATGGATATTTTATTTATATTAATTAAAATCTATTTATATGTTATTAATGATATAAATATGTGATTTATATTATTAATTTGATATGTTTACAAGTTATCTAATTATTAATAAGAAAATAAAGATTATTTTATTTAATGAACATAGTTATTTTATTAGCCAGGGTTAGAGATATTTATAAGTACTTTTTTGGTTGAGATAATGGTTAAAGTGAATTTTATTTATATCAATAAAAACAATTATTTATTTTAAAAATGATATATGAAGCATATGAAACATAAAATAACACCCACACATACTATTTTAAGATGTGATATAGTTTAATTTACTATAAATTAATAGATAATTAAATTTCACAATTATTTAAATTTAAAATTCATTAAAATTATAACATGTCACAATTTTTTGTGTAAAATATCATATCTCTAATTCTTATCCCAAATCTTAAAGGGAGAATTAGATAGGTTCTC
This sequence comes from Viscum album, assembly GCA_963277665.1. NCBI lineage: Eukaryota > Viridiplantae > Streptophyta > Magnoliopsida > Santalales > Viscaceae > Viscum > Viscum album. Next base: position 58,868,575 of record OY728165.1, on the reverse strand, counting down.
CCTATATTCTCTCTTTTTTAAGAGAGGATATATATATATATATATACATACATATAAATACAATATCAAGCATAAAAATCACATTATCTTCTCGAACCAGATCCCAAGATATCAAGATCGATGTTTGAAGATTTTTGAAGAATGTGTGAATATATCCAAAAGAATTGTAGTTTGATATCTTGAAGCAATGAAAATGTTAACAGTAATCTAATAAAAAATATATTGATATATGTTTTATTATTATTATTAATTATATCATTTTTAGTCATGATAATATCCATAAATTCAGGGTTTTGTCTTGAATAATAATATTTATCATGCGATTTGGAATAGAAAATTATAAATGGGAACAAAATTCACCAGTTCTATTATGTTGTGATACATTAAATTGTACGAGAAAAATCAAAAATAATTTTTAATTATTATTTTGATTAAAATTTATGAAATAATTTTCAATGAATTCATTTTAGTGTCAAGAGAAAAGTTGTGCACAAATAAGAGTTTGTATGGCCAATAATGGGCCAATAATAAATAGTAGAAAATATGAAAATTTCTCCCATGATTTCCAAGTTTGATTGAACAAATCATAAATTACATAGGGTGCCAAAAAATTATATGTATTATTTTATGGGATAAAATATTATGATATAAATGGATTCATAAATTGGTTATGTGTTTTATATCCATTGGTGTGTAATGAGATTCCACATGACATGAAATTCTTTCAACAATGTTGAAAAATTCTCTAACATAGCATGTTTAATGATATCTAGACACATGAGACAAAACATGAATATTAAACATGGGTTGTGAACCATATATTTCAATGTGCTCCACATTAGTTCCATGTTTTGTAGTACATGGATGATTATACAGATCATACAGACCGTATAACACTTACTGTTTAATATTTAAAACATAAAATGTATTTGTCATGTGAAATCATGGTCATGTTCAAAATTATATGTTTTTGTAATACATAATACAAAACATATAAATTCTAACTTCATTAAAATATATTCCAAGTGTGTAACATCATGTCTTGGGTAACCTCCCATATATCCAGAAGTAAATAATTTCATACTTCAGAAACCGCTCCACGTATTCCCAAGGATTCCAAATAATGGTGGAACTCTATTAATTTCTTTTGAATAATGTAATGGTATTTGCCTTTCCATTCCATTAATTTTCTATTTTGGGAAACTACAGGTGTTTTAAAGGAGTATTGATGTTATTCTATGGAGGTTTTAGCTATAAAAATAATGTAGTAGGTAATTCAAATCATGGAATAGGGATTCATGATGTGAGATGTATATTAGAGACATGTGTAGCTAGAGAAATCATGGATTGTGTGTTGTAGTGGGGGTGTCTCTGAAATAGATTCACATCATGAAAGTGGAATTAATTATGTGAGATTAATTTGAGCCTATGTGACTCATTTTTTAGTTAAAACCGAAGGAATAAGGGATACACTCCTTATAAGTTGATTAGAAACTGTAATATATAGACCTCATATAATTCATGTCATGAATATATAATTCAAAATTTTAAAGGGGTGAATTATAGGTAGTTTATAACCCAAGTTCATCAAATATTCTCCCCACCATAGAAATTTTCCTATCATTTTGAGAGAAACCCTAGTAGTCTTCAAGAGATATTCAAGCCCGACTCCCCCACCATGATAGTTTTGTTTTAGTGGTGGTGTTTCAGAAATCAGTGGTAATCCCTTCTCACTTTCTTGGTTGTCTTCTATCATTATTCTCTTATAGATATACTGTGGCACTTTGGCTTTAGTTTGGGGGAGAGTTTGGATATGTTTTGATGACCATTTTAAGTGACATTATTTGATCCATGTGTTCCTTGTGATGTTATTAGTTTTGGGTTGTTTCTTATTCACCCTATAGTGTACAACCAAGATTACAAAGCTTCTTTGATATAAGAGATCCTCTCTCTTCCCATTTTTACAGTATTTGTGTGAGATATGAATGGTTTTCGTTTATTTTGGATGGATTGTAAGGGTTGGAATAATACAAATAATGAATTGGAATAATTGAAATTGATGGGGATGGGGAGTAATCATCTGATTTGATGCTTTGTTATATATGGCCGATGAGTCTATTACATATTGTTTCCTTGATGAACATAATGGATGTTGGGATCCTTGCTTTCATAGAATTTGATATGCCTTGAGACTGTTGTTATGTTTTTATGTGATCACACTCTGAATAACAGGCTAATGAAAGTATATTTTCTAATAAATTTATTAACCATGGGATCTATTTTGTGTAATAAAACCTATTCTAAATAAATAAGTAATGAAATGAAATCCCGTGAATAACATTATTGAAGATTTGATATGTTGCTATTGTGTGTGGATTTCTTATCGTGTTACCTTGTGTACTTTGGGTTGTTGTGATGTGGTGGTCATGATTGAATGTTAATTTTAAAGAGTGGGGTTATGATGTGATATGGATGGTTAGTGTGGATGATCTGTGGGGTGTGTGTAGTTTTGGGATGTGATGTAGTGTGATGTTGTAGTGGTGAATGGTGGATGTGGTTGGGGGTTGTTGTGATGTGTGGATAGATGGTTCGGTTGATACAGAACATCGATGATTGAGTATTTGGAGTTATGGAAATAGTTTATTTGAGATGGGTGATTTATTGTGTTTCATTGTTGGAAACGTTTTCATTGTATCCATGAAAGAAATGATGATTCTGATTGAAATAAATAAATTAATGTGGTGGAATGTGATGTGTGGGAAATTTCATAGTAATTTTGTTTAATAAATGAATTGTACAATTAGTAAAAGAGGTGAAAGCTATAATTTATAGTGGTATACATTGTGTGTCATGAGTGGTGTTTGTGTGGTATTTCATATTGTAGTGGCAGTGGTTGCAATATTTGATGTGTGTTATAGTGGTTTTGATGTAGTGTGCACTAGTGTAGTTGATGTGAACACATATGTTGGGTGTTGTATGATATCTATATACCATGTATGTTTATGTTATTTATATACATTCCCCACCAAGTTGGATAACCTTACCAACACTCAGTGGTTTTGGGTTTTAGGTGTCTCCCCATAACATCCAGGATGGGGGTGATACAAATGGCTAGCTACCACCTTTTCTACACTCATTCTTCAGTAGTGACATCCCTTGTATATTTGGGAGATATATACATTGATTGACCAAGTGTTTTTATCTTATATGTGATGTGATTAAGCTATGAGGAGATGTGATTTTTGGTGCGGGTCATGAATTGTAGGTGGTAGGCACAAGGTTGAATTACTTAAAGTTCATGATACCCTATTACTCGGGTAAATTAGTTGAGATTTTGTATGATGACCTAGGTTTCTTTAATTGAGATATGTGATTCCCCATATGTCTTTGGTTAATATATGGTGTGATTTTCCCTGATGTTATCTCTAGATGCTAGAACCCGTGAGTGTGGGGTAGGTAGAATTGCATCCCAACCCATATCAGAGATGACCTATGTGTCTTTGGCTGAGATATGAACAGATGTGGTTGTGATGTGATGTATATTGAATAGATGAGATCACATGATATTCAATGTTGGGGCATGATAGTGGAAACACAATTTGTAAGTGTTAGCTGGGAACCTTGATTTATTACGATCTCAATGTTATATTAATATATTGGATACTTGATTTAATGAGTGATCCATTGCGAGGCAGGGATGGTTAGTTGACATATCTAGGTGATTATTGGTTCTACTATTTTTTCAATGGTTCATTAACATGATCATTTCACATGTGCACTTGAAACCTTGGTTATGTCCCTATTGAGTATATATGTTATGATAAACATATATATATACAATTTCATTTAGGTTACCATGAGAACTTTGGGGATTGTGATGGACATTACTAGATTGGATTTGGATCTTTTGTTCTTTCATTGTTGTGGACTTGTGTTTTGGTATATTTAGAGAATTTTATTTGTCTTGGTTTAATTTTATCATTCATTGCAAGATAGTTTTGGGTTTATTTTATATTATCAAGTGGAGTTTTTCAGTGGCTGTTTTCCCTATATCCTAATCCTATTTTGCTGTGGAGGTCCATGCCTACCATTTTTGAGAATTTTATAGCCTTAGTTCTAGTTTCTAATCTATGGCCTACTATAGGTGGGACTCATAGGTTATTATCTCTCTACATTCATTGAAACATCATTGGTGGGATGGGGTCTTGAAAAATTGGTATTATAGGTTTGGTTGAGAGATAAGAATGGAATTATTGTTAGTAATTATGAGTTTTTCATGGGTTGATAGGGAAATGATCCTAGTTGTTCTTGGTGTGTGACATTGGCCAGTGATACTGTTCAGGAAACATTATTTTATCCCTCCATGATACAGTTCACAAACTATAATATTATTTAACAACCGAGTGCAGTGGAATTGTTTACAGGGTAGATACATAGAAGAGGTACATGCATCATGATTTATTTTGTTTGAGTTTGAGTTGGAATGTTGTTGGAAAAAATGAGTTAAAGTAATAAAACCATGATGAAATTACTTTCCACCAAGATTAGGGTGTCTACCATTATTTTCAATAATGGATCATGTTCATTATTCATGAGTTGGACAGCCAGTTGAGGTTTTGTAGGGTGATCTGGTTGATTGTCACTGGGTTGACCTGATCGAGGAGGATGAGGTTGGGAAGAGAGCCTTTTATGCATTTCAGAGGAAGAGATTTGGGATGTATGATGGGAGAGTATCCAAAATGTAGATAGAGAATTAATGGGAGGAGCTTGATAATGATTTCAATATGATCTGAGAATGGTAAGAGATCTGGGTTCCATAGGAATTTAGTCTGTGGGGGGGAGACACATGTTAGTGGCGGATGTTGTTTCATAGTGATCAGAAGGAGAAAAATGATTTACGGCCATAAATGTTGTGGGATTTCCAGGAAGATATCCTATAATCAATAATGATGGAATCCATGAGGTAAGAGCTACACTCTCTTCAGTTGGTATGTTTTATTGAATGAGAGCCTAGAATTAGGTTAAAGGACCTCCCTCAGTTTGTTACAAATGTTTTTCAAGATTTGAAGTTCAAATAATGATGTCTAGAGGAGGATTTTCACTTAGTGATCAGGTATGAAATCACTAAATTTAAGCTCCAAATGTATCTGTAGGTAAAAAAATATTATAGATTTTAATTAGAATATTATTTTTCTCTAATATTTGAGCTGTAAGAGAGTTTTTAGAAAGGAATTTTGAGGATAAAATCATTAGGTAGTAGGATGTGGGTGTTCAGGAAATTAGGGTTCTGATTTATGGGGTGCCAACTATGTTAAATATAATTCTATTATTATTTGGAAGGTGGATTCCATGAATCTTTATGAGGTTTCCCATTTTTATTCTACATTTTTGGGGTGCATGGGAAACACCAAACATAGTGATTGACCACTGAGGGAGGCCAGTATCAGGTGGTTGTTCCTGCCCATTTTTTAATGATTAAATGATATGAATCATGTCAACAAGGTGCACCTTCCTTTTCGGGAGCCTACCTGATTAAAACTCCACAGTTAAGCGTGCTTGGCCTGGAGTAGTGATCAGGATGGGTGACCTCCTGGGAAGTTCCCCAGGGTGTGTGTGAGTGAGGACAAAGCACACTGGAAAGGACATGTGTTGGTCTGTGGGGACTATCATTAGTCAGATGACCCGTTCAGGCACGTGGGAGGACCCTGGGGTGGTTCCCACGTGTCTGCGGGGCAACTGGTGGTACCTGGTGGGCCAGGACCCGATGGCCATGTTAAGGCGGGGTGGTTGTGCTGTCACCGGGACCCGGTTGTCACATTTGGTATCAGAGGAGGAACCCAGCCTTAAGTGCACGGTGCACTGCCTGGGTTGATATGTAGGGCCCACAACGAGGGCGTTGTGGTCTAAAGGGGGGGTGATTGTAACATCCCCAAATGATAAAAGGTTAAATGATTAAATGATATGACTCATGTCAACAAGGTGCACCTTCCTTTTCGGGAGCCTACCTGATTAAAACTCCACAGTTAAGCATGCTTGGCCTGGAGTAGTGATCAGGATGGGTGACCTCCTGGGAAGTTCCCCAGGGTGTGTGTGAGTGAGGACAAAGCACACTGGAAAGGACATGTGTTGGCCTGTGGGGACTATCATTAGTCAGATGACCCGTTCAGGCACGTGGGAGGACCCTGGGGTGGGTCCCACATGTCTGCGGGGCAACTGGTGGTACCTGGTGGGCCAGGACCCGATGGCCATGTTAAGGCGGGGTGGTTGTGCTGTCACCGGGACCCGGTTGTCATATTTTGTCACGACCCGCCCTCGGGGTCCGTGCCGTGACTACCCCATGCCCGCCTTCCATAGGTCAGGGGCTGGCGACTAGCACAAAGGCGTAAATCCCGGTAAAAAGGGAAGGCATTGCCTTTGAAAAGTAAACACACACCACAGAGTAAACAAGAGGAAAGTAAACACTAAACAAAGCAGAGTACGACTGAAAGTGCGGAAAGGTAAATGGGCCAGAATACAAACCCAAACTGAAAGTAAAGTACAACTCGAAAGGGAAAACAGCAACTGAAAAGTAAAAGCCGCTACACCGAGCTGTCCACTGGAAATCCCACCTGAATGGTGGGTACAGATAGCTCCTCTGCTCCACGGGTCCCGCCGTCCGCTCCGTGCACGTCCCGCCCAGTGGTCCACCTCCGGGTACCGTCCCGCTCTGCAAGCCTCAGCTAAGGTCAACGCTGTCCGTCGTCTGCAACCAACACAACGTAGTGCGGGCAAAGCCCGTGCAGGGGTGAGTATAAGCTACTCAGTAGGGACCCCGAGACCCCTGAAGGTCTCTCAAATCCACAAAGGATAAACCACGAAGAAAAGTAACAATCACGAAGTATTAACCGACACTGCTTAGGTATATGCCCATACATATACCTAAGTCATCAATTCAAATACGCTCTAACCTCCGAGCCCAAGTACAACTCATTCCACACAGGAAAGTAAACGTATTCCACACAGGAAAGCAAAACGTAATCCACACAGGATTGCACAACACAATCCACACAAGAAAGCAACAGGATTCAGCTCACATAGGTATACTTCTTCAAGGACGATAAAGATGATCACTGATCCATCTAAGTCGTCGGACCCACGAAGGATCGATAGGTAACTAACCCCCGCAAAGACCCACACAGGATCGGGCCCACACAGGACCTTTAGGCGCTGGCTCACACAGAACCGCTGAGCGCAAGGACCCACACAGGATCGGGCCCACACAGGACCTGTAGCACTGATCCACGTAGGATCGCTGAGTGCTGTAGTCGTCGTCGTCGAATCCACACAGGATCTCTGTACTGTCGTCGTCGAATCCACACAGGATCTCTGTACTGTCGTCGTCGCAGTCACAGTAGCAGTCGTAGCAGTAATAGCTGTTGTAGCAGTCGCAGCCAGCACTAGGGTTCCTGCACACAGCAAGCTCGTTCGGAGGGTCCGCTCCACGAGCCGAGAGGCTGATACATCAACTGTCACAAAGACCAGAGTTGATGTATCCAAAAGTTCCGTATCGTCAACAGGAACTCAACGCAACAGACGGCGCGTCGATCGGACGCCCGGTCTGAGAGTTATTGGCATTTTCGTCTCCGGGGCTCGGTTGGTTTTTAAGGAAAAACCAACCCGACCGTACTCCACCTGCGTCCAAACCCCGGGCGGAGTTTGCCAAAAGATTCGTCTCACTAAGAGGAACACAACGCGACTGACGGCGCGTCAATCGGACGTTCGTAGCTCATGATATGAGCGTTTCCGCTCTGAAAGCCCGGTTGGTTTCGTGAACGAACCAACCCGGCCGAACTCAAAGTAATCCGAAACCTTGAGTGCGATATACAGAAACGACCGTCTCGATCCAAGGATCGCGTTGCCGCTGACGGTTCGTCGATCGGAGGTCCGAGGATCAAGTTATGGGCCAAAAACCGATTCTGGTTCGAAACGGGGGGGTCCGGGTCCGGGCCGACCCGGCCCGACCCCCCCCCCCCCCCTGGGGCGGCGCGGCCTCCTTGCGGCGACAACCACGTGCGGCCCCTCGCAGCGTCAGGCCGCCGCGGCCCGCCGCACTGCCGCGCCGCCAGTAACAGTAGTTTCCTCTACATGAAATTCATTAGTACAGACCACTGAAATTTGTTAAGTAGTCAAGAGTAGTTTGAGTTGGACGAGTTTATCCTCATGAAGGTCCTCTTCTAAAGGGACCTATCCTAGTGTATGCTCAGTAAGGTTGGTAGTAGAGAGGTATAATATTTGTTCATGGTTAGATTAAAATGATATAGGAGAGAGTGCTAGCATATCCAGTAGTTTTTCAAGCTAATATTATCTTATAATCTACCCTTGTGTGTGCTTTGTTATATTCAAAAGATATACAATTTATTTCTTGTGATTTGGTTTGTTCTTTGAGACTAGACATAAAGGGATTTCAACATCCCTTATGATATCCACACAAGATAGAGGTCATACTTATTTTTTGATGTGTGTCAGGGATATAGACTTGGGATGGGATATCAGCAGTTAGTGGAGGGATTCTTTTTACTAAAAATAGATCCATATGATGTTATCTACAACATGTATTGGCTGAATTCAATGCATGGAGTCATCCACTATTTCTATAGGAGAGTTTCATTTTATGATGTGATGTTCTAGAGAGTTCAGTTTATTAGTGAGCGAGGTTATTATATAGGTGTAAGGAAATTAGAGCCTCATTTTTCACAATTGTCTAGGTTTTATGTTTAATCTTCGGTTGGGGGTGTTCCTTGGGTTGTGAAAGAGTTCTTTTATGTTTCCCATAAGAGGTTATAACCCTACCCCTCAATGTGATTTCAAATTCATGAAAAAGTTTGAGTAATATGTGTCTTTTATTTTGATGCATCCATATCATATTGTTCCTATAGAGCTATGTGAGTTGTGGTTGTAGGTGGGTGACATGATGTAGACGGGATTCATAAAACCCAATGTGTCCCAGTGGGGTTCTCTAGTGTTGTTCTCTATGAAGGTGGAAAATAGTGTGAGGCTATTTATAGATTACCAGAGGTTGAATTAGGTGATATTCAAGAATCATTACCCTCTTCCAAGGATGAATGATATATTATAATAGTTGACCGAGGCTAATTGGTTCTCAAAGATAGATATGTGGTTTGGATATCACCAAATATCTGTGAAATATGATGATATTTCGAAGACTACCATCATATATAGGTATGAGAACTTCAATTTTATAGGCATTTCATTTACTGTTACTAATTCACTATCTATGTTCATGGGTATCTTTAACTCCATGTTTCATGAGTTTTGGTACTAGTTCTATATCATATTCAACAATGATATGTTGATCTACTTGAGGCCATGTGTGGGGAATGTTGAGCATCTCAAAGATTTTTGGACGATCCTTCATCCTTAATATATTGATATAATTATATCTGAGTTTATGTTATGGATGTTAAAGGTGCATTTCGTTGGACTTGTGGTATGTGATCTGGCTGTGTCAATGGACCTGTCAAAGGTAGAGGTAATTTTTTCATAGGAAAACCCAATAACAAGGAAGAGTTTCATAGTTTCCTTGGTCCCATGAGATATTATTGGAGGTTTATAATTTATTTCTATTGATTTATAGGCCCTATTATAGTGTTGAATTAGAAGATCCAAAATTTTTTGTGGATTGATTAGTGCTGAGAAACATTTAGTTAACTAAAAGAGAAGTTGGTTAGTTCTCTAATGTTTCAGTTGTTAGAGGAGTGTGTGTTGTTTGAGGTTTTATGCAATGGATCCCATATGGGATTAGGATTCATGTTGATGAAAAAAAGAGTGGTGATCTCTTATGGGACTAGGAAGGTATGTCCCCATGATATTGAATATTCCACGCATGATCTAGAGTGGGAAGTAGGTGTGTATCTGCTAAATTTGTGGCGACATTACCTCATTGGCATGTGATTTGAGTTTTTCACAGACCACAAGAGCCTAAAATATGTTTTCCCATCCAAGATATGAATATATTCCTATATAGGTGGATATTATGTCTATTGGATTATGATTTTGATATCTGTTATACCCTAGTAAAGGGGAATGGGGTTTCCAATGCGTTGAGTCATATGTCCCTAGGGGATGTTTTTCGGGTGTTTTCTGATTTTTGTAAAGGGATGGAGTATCTTGAAATACTTCATATTGAAATTAGAGAGGGAAGTTTCCATGGTTTTTCTTATCAGGTGACTATTGAGTCACATTAGATGCTGTAGGTTGAGGAGTCTTAGTGGGGGGTCGCAGAGGGAGGGGTTATCCATGATCATTTGCACAAGTTGATTCCCCTGAGGAATGGTCATAAGATGGTAAGAAGTAGATGTTATTTAAGAAGAGGATATTCATTCCAAAGGTGATGAATGTTGGAATTCATCATGAGTTTCATATCTCACCTTTAGGGGTTCATCCTAGTATGAAAAGATGTACCTGGGTTTGGGGATACAACTTTGGTGCCCAAGGATGAAATAGTCAGTGGCTGAGTTTGTAGTGAAGTGCATGGCTTATTAGTATGTGATGGAATAACACCATGTCCTGGAGGTTTTATACAGTCTTAAAATGTACCTAAATGGAAATGAGAGGACATATAGATTGATTTAATCATAGTTCTACCCCATGATTTGTGATTATGTGATGTAGTTTGGGTGTTAGTGGACCAGTTGATGAAGTTAGATCACATTATAGTCATCTGTGAGTTGAGTTTCATGGATGTGTTGGAAAGGGGATATGTGTATGTTGTGGTTTTTCATAACGGGGTACTGAGGATCACAATATCTGTTCAGTATACTAGTTTTACCTTGTGAGTCTTGAGGTAATTTCAATACACTTTTGGATCCTAGTTGCCCCAAAGGACAACATTCCGCCCTCATATAGATGGGAAGATAAAGAGGACCATATAAACACTGGAGGATATGTTTTGGGACTGAGGCATGGAATTTAGTGGATCAAGGTTAAGGGATTTTACTTTGATTGAGTTTTCATACAAAAACAATTATCACTCCCCAATCAGCATTTCCTCTTTTAGGCATTGTTTGGGTGGCCATGTCATTATCTATTATGTTGGATAGATGTTGGGGATTCAGCAATACATGGCCCTGATGTGGTGATAAGCATGACCAAGAAGATGTAATTGGATTTAGAGAGCATGAGGGAATCCTAATACCATCATATGTCCTATGATAAAAATAGAATTTGAACCATATCATTTGATATTAGAGACCATATATTACTGAGATTCTCCCCCTTATATAGGAAGCATAGGTTTTACAAGGCAAGTAATATTTCTCCTATGTTTGTTAGGCCCTTTGAGGTGTTGGAGTGAGTTGAAAATGTGGTGTATTAATTTGAGTTACCACTACAGTTGGATAGGATTGACGATATATTCCATTTTTTTCATTTTTTTGACATATTCATAATGACTCCAATTTCATTAAATGGGGAGAGATGGATATTGTGGATGAAACAACATTTTTGGAGTAGCGAGTAGACATCTACTATCATCAAGAGAAGGTGTTTTGTTGATGGACCATTCCATAAGTTTCTGTGTTTTAGAGGCATGGTTTCCTGGAGTAGAGTACTTAGGAGAAAGTGGTGAAAATGAATTCCCAATACCATGAGTTATTTTGAGTTTTTCCTTGCTATGTTTTTGTTTTGATGATGTGATGTCAGATGTTTTTGTTTTATAAGATGTGCTATTTCCATAGATGTGTAATGTGTGATATATGAAAAATTTTCCAATTTTGAAAAAGGTAAATCCTGATTCCTAATCAAATATCATTATACTTTCACAAAATTTAAATCATATGGGTGAGGTAGTGACTCCAAAAGAAAATAATATCTTAACATGAAGGCTATAATTTGTTGATTTGTGTGCTTAATGAAATGATATGTTTCATTCATGGAATTGTTCAGTTTGAGATGTGTGGAGGTAAATATATTTATGTGGATGAATTTTTGTAATGTAGTGACTTGTGGCTGGTAACTGATGAGTTTTGTTTTTCCTAATGAGAGGTACTGATGTGGTTATGTGGTGATGAGGTTGTGAGTAATGCTTTTTGGGTGTTTTGGTTTGGTTTTTTTGGCTGGTGGTAGTGTTCATATGTAATGATATCCTTCAGTGGTATCTCATGGGGTGGTTGTTCAGACCCCTTTAATTTTATCTAGGTCTAGTTTTGATTCTCAAGGACCAGAATCATTCGAGAGGTGTCTAATATAATAGTCCATGAATTTCTATCCCATTAAATGTGGGTATATGGAGGTGTTTTGGAGGAGTATTGAGGTGGTTTTTTTGAGGATGGTGGTATAATAGGTTTTCAAAAATTAATTCACATGAAAAATATGGATTTTTGATGTGTTTTTTCGATTCGGGACACGTGTAACTGGAGAAATCATGACTACTGTGTGGAAGTGGGTGAGTCCATTAAACAAATTCACATAGAGAAAGGGGAATTTATGACGTGAGATTAATTTTAAGAAGAAAATTAATTTTGGTTGAAACCAAATGTATAAGTTATTAAAAACATATATGTGTATCAGTTATTGTAATCCATAGCACCTGTGAAATTCATATCGTGAATATGTAATTCATGATATGAATGGGGAAAATTTCATGTTGTTTATAACCCTTGTTGGAACAATTTTCTCCTCAATCATATGATTTCCCTATCATTTTTGGAGGATCCCTAAGCACATTCTGGATATATTATATCCCATATTCCCCCACATTGATCCTTGGGTTTTGGTGGAAATGTTTGGGAAATATGTAGTAATCCTTTCTCCATTTCATGGCTGTTTCCTCTCATTATTCTATTAGAGTTATGTTGTGGTATTATGGTTTTTTTTTTGGGGTGAGTTAGGTTGTGTTTTTAGGATCCTTTGTTGTGGTATAGGTTAATCCATGGGTTCTTTATATAGTTATGAGTAATGGGTTGTTTCTTCTCATCCCAATAGTGTTCAACATGATTCAAAACCTTATTTAAGGCAGGGGATCATTATTCCCTCACCTTTTTACTTTTTATATGTGAGATATTCATGGGTTTTCATTGAATTGGGTGGATATTAATTATTTTTATAATAAAGTTAATGAATTTTATTAATTTTATTTTCATGGGTATGGGGAGTAATCTCTATATTTTATGATTTTTTGTATATTGTTGATGAGTTTATGACATATCATTTCCTCACATAAAATAACGACTGTTTGTGGGATTTCTTGTCTAATATTTAATATTCCTTGAGAACCATTCTTTTTTGTTTTATTAATTAACTCTAAATTAAAGGATAATGAACATATGTTTATCTAATAAATTTATTTCTCATGGATTCTCGTTTATGTGATAATACCCTTTCTAAATAAAAAATTAATAAAATGAAAGACTCTGAATAAAGTTGTTAAATCTTGATGTTTTACTATCTTGTCTGGTTTCCTTATTGTATTTCCTTGTGCGATTCAAGATAATGTGTGGTCATGGGGATGGACGAATATTTTTTGTAGTGCATAGGTCTATGAAGTCATATTATTGGTTGGCACAGATGATATTTGAGAAGAGGTGTGATTGTGGTATGTGATGTGGTGCATTTTGGTCATGGAGAGTGGTTGATGTGGTTGTGTAGAGGTTATGATGTGTGGTTTTTGGGGTGAGATATCTTGGATGATGTGGGGTAGAAATATTGTGGTTGTGGTTTTTTGGTTATAGTCTTCTTTAGATGGGTGAGTTGTTGTGTGGCGTGGTTGTGATAGTTTCTCAATTATCCGAGAAATAAATGATGATGCTGAATGAAATGAATAAATAAATGGGGTGGAATGTGATATTCAGTAAATTTCTTATTAAATTGGATTGATAAATTAATTGTAAAATTAATAAATGTGATAAACCATATAATTTAAAGTGGGAAGCACTATGGGTGGAAATGTAGTGTGTTCTAGTGTGGTTGATGTTAACTCGTAGGGTGGTTTATGTGCAATATATATATATATATATATCCGGTATATTTATTATATTTCAATACACACCCCAACCACGTTGGATAACATTTCCAATGATCAAAGTTTATGGATTACAGGTGTTTTACCCAAATATTAAGGATGATGGTGATACATATGTATTATTACTCCATATTCCCTACTCTTCCATCAGTATTGATAACTCATATGCCTTTGGTTAGGATGTATAGCGATATAACAATTGTTTTTGGGAAAAATGAGATGTGATGAGGCTGCGATGAGATGTGATTTGTTGTTGGGGGTCATGGGTGGTAGCTGATGGGAATGAAGTTGATGTCATTCTTGTTCATGATATCCTAATACTTTTGTTATGTGGTTGAGATGTGGTGTGACAACCTAGGTGTCTTCAGGTGAGATGATATATGACAAACCAAGTTCCTTTGGGTGAGATGAGATGTGATGGCCCGAGTGTCTTCGGGTGAGACATGTTGAGATATTACTTAATGCTATAACTAGATGATAGAACTTGTGAGGGTGGGGTAGGTAGGTATGCATCCTGAAAAACATTAGATATGGACTTTTTGTCTTCAAGTAATATGTGATGAGATGTGGGTTTGTTATGATGAGTATAAAAGGGATGAGAGCATATGATATTTGATGTTGATGCATGAGAGAAAAAAATAGTAGATAAGTGACTATGGGGAATAATTATTTGTTATGATATTTACGCTACATTATTATATTATATGCATGAATTGGTGAGTGATTGATGGTGAGGAAAATAATGTTAGATAACCTACCTAGGTTCTTATTGGTTTTCTTATTCTTTCACTAGGGCATTAATATTCTATTTTCACATGTTCACTAGAGGCCTTGAATATTTCACAAATGAGTATACATGATATTATCACTCTATATATAAAATCTATTATTTGGTTTCTAGAAGAAATTTAGAGACCAAACTGGACATTTATATCTTAGATTTATACCTATTATTGTGTATCTATCATAGAATCATCTTTTTGTATATTTAGACACATTAAATTGTATTGTTTTAATTTATACATGAATTGTGGTATGATTTTGGGTTTATTTTATATTATAAATTGTATTTTTTATTGTTTTTTGTCCTATATACTGATCCTATTTTATTACAGAGAGTAATTACTCCCAATTTTGATATTTTTAAACCCTCAGTGCTAATCATCAAACCGAGGGATACTGGAGGTGGGACTCGGAGGTCATTATCTCTCTCCCTTCATTGTGAAATATTTCATGGGAGGGGGTCATGATAGAGACTATAAAAATTATTGGAAACCCATATATAATAGTGAAATATGTAATTATGATATTACATAATATAACAAAAAAATATAAAAAATTTAGTGATGGAGAAAATATAGTCCATCATATTAAATTCTATAATAAAATACTTGACTAATGAAATTGCATTAAAGTCATACATCAAGAGATATATAATTCAGTGGGTTGATCATGTAAATGATATAATCCAATAATAAAAATGAATAGAGAAACATCCAATAATGGGTCTAATCCCTTTCTTGATTACTTATCTAAGTCTCTGTCATGTAGTTTTGGATCACCCATTGATCATCGTGCCCTTACCCATTCCCATATCACAGACCATAAGTTCCTAACCACAACTTAGGCATAAATACATGATCATATGAACATATTCTATATTAAAATATTAAATGTGTCCCTAAAATAATCTAATATAGATTTAATTCATGTAAAATAGTATATGTAAGAAACATCAGTCAATACATAATACATGTCACATCATTGAGTGTTAAAAATGCAACTTGGATGGGTGACCCCACCTACTTCATCTATTAAAAGTTTATGGAATATATTTTCCTGGGGTCTAAACATATCATATATGATCTGGGTCTGGTAACCATCCACCCACAAGATCATAAATATCATAGGATACCAGTATGTCATAATGCCCAACTAATCTGTTACCAAATATTTGAGGATTATAGGTTGGAATAAAACCAATCCATATATAGTTATAAGTATTCATATTCTAGAATTTCTATAATTTACAACTCTTCCAAGATTAGTATATTAAATTATATGTTATAATAATTCCAAAAATTATTCCTAAATCTCATAACATAAGGTTGAATCCATCCCCATATACTTGTGTATGCAAGAATATTAAGTCATAATCACACCCAACCACTTATCAATATTAAAAATATTTATTAGAATCACTCTTAACCGACTTCTAATAAAATAACTCTAGGTTATATCCATGTCTAAAAAACTCAATAATATAGGAAATCTTGGTTATAACTATACTTAACCCACTCATGGTCAAATTTATCTAAGGTGTATGATTATAAGTTTTATTTCATTTGTATTTGAATAAAATATCACCCATTACAATAATGAATATATCTCATCACAACCTAGAACCTAAATGATAGAATTGACTTCTATCAACATGAATTAATGCCTCTAGAGACCACACAAGGTTACTCTACTCATTTTACAGGGAGGGTCACTCTCTATTCCTTCCAATTTTAAAGGTACCCAAGACATCTGATATCCAACATAGAAATGATAGACCATATGATGCAATAATAATGCTCATAGTGTCCAATAAATTTATAAAAAAAATCTTTTTACCACTTAAAATATAAATAAACCTACATTGGTTCCAATGTAAGTCATTCAAACACACTTTCTATCACTCACATGTCATGTTCATCATATAAAGTAAGAAGGTTTTATTTGAGAATCACGGAAGAGTAAAAAACCGACCAAGTGAAGTCATGGATAATGGAAATAATAAAATCAAAGGGAATAAGCCCTCAAAATCCAAAAACACTAAAAATTAAGGGAGACCAAGATAGAAAATGAAATGAAAAATCCATCATGAGGGCTCTAGGAAGCGAGAAAATTAGAAATTACATTACCTTCCCACGAAGTATGAATAAACTCCACTCATTCATTCAAAATATCCTTAATTATCCAAATGTGGTAGCTAATGTTCCATGGAGTTAAGGAAAGATTATGAAGATATTTTTAGATGATCAATGAGTCTGTCTCTACTAAATCTAGGAATAGGTCACTATCCTAGTATAGATTATTACCATTGTAAATTATATGGCCCTCCCACCATATGGTATTCAAAATTTTCATCGACAATAGAGAAATTCGTGATGACTAAGCCCGTGGTGTCATGTATCACATCACCTCCCCTCATGAGGCCATTCATAAAAGACCCATCCGTGTTAAGTTGATGACCTTTACTAGGAGGAGACCAATTTATCCATCTACCATGCATATTAATATTCTAAAGTGAGGATGGAGATATTATACTAGAAAGAAGAGTTCTCAAAGAGGAATTCTTATCCCAGTGATTCATAAGACTAACAAGATTGACCTCCACACTATAAGATCTACCAACAAAATCAATCTTTAATTTGGGGGTTCTATTATGGAGTGCCTTATTAATAGTGTTCCAAATGCTCAAAAAACCAACTAAAAGGTTGTTCACCCTATATTTCTATTCAATATTATTATTCCCCACACCAAGAAACTATATTTGGAGGAAATCATTGATAATTACACCATGGTGTTTGAAACTAAATAATTCCCCAAGATTATTCCACACTTTTCCCACCCGATTAATTTGAAAACTGATAAGAGAACCATCATTTATTCCTTGGGGCCCTTACATCATGAAAACCTTGAAGAAAGGGAAATTTACTTATGGATGAATTCATTATCTGTAGGTATTTCAGTCGAACTGATTCTCCATACTATGAATTTTTTAGAGTAATATCATTTCACCCAATGATTCCCACACTCACATGTCATGTTATACAATAATAAGATATAAATTAAAGATAAAAAATAGAGACCAACTACCACATACTCATATATGTATGATCATAAAAAATCATAGGTCAAATCATAATAAGTCTATGAAAATCATAAAAAATAAATAAATATTTCATGAAAAACCATAAAACAATATGTAAACCCTCAAATGATGTAGTTTAAAAGATAGTAAATACTAAGTGACATCCCACAAAACTGATGGTTTGACGATCATTGATTGGAAGAAGTAGAAAGAATACATAAAAGGGAGAAATTGGAGGGATATATAGAGTTGAAAATGTAGTCTATCTAAGTGAGGTATAATGGTTAATTTTTTTAAATCTAAATATATAAATTTTAATAGATAAAAAAAACTATTTTGAAGGCCTCTTTGACCTGGTGAACCCCTGCACGGTACTCGGTTATCCACATACAACCAGAATTTGGTCTAATGACTATCTAGTGGTACACTTTTAAGTAATAAATCCCTATAAATCCCTACCAAGGACCCAATAGTAGTCTATTGAGTTCCTGATGGCATCAGATACAAATTTTATTAATATTCCACATGACTACATTCACTCAAAAATAGAAACCTCCAATGATTAATCAAATTTTTATAAAAATATTTAACTCAATATTATGAAATACTATAAAACCTGAAAATCCCAAGGTATTGAGAAATACCCTTGATATTACTTATAATCATTGAGATTCTTTATTGAGTCATGTAGAAAAAAATCTCTACACACTATTCTCAAATATCTTCAACCAAATCCAAAGTCTTGTATTGGATAATCTCAATACACCATTGCATGCATAAAAATGATATCATCTTTCTATGAAGTTTATTATCTCTCTAGTCTATAATATATATGATTCAATACTAAATCAAGGAATTATCCTCAATATCTAAATTAGAAATGCTGATCACATGAGAGTATTTCAATGCATGATTCAAAAAATGAGATACATGGAATAAATATGGCGAAGTTTTATATCTTGGAATAAAATATAAGAAGTATTACATTTTACCTATGCTCTCTATGATCTTAAAATAAATCATGTAATTGGTTTTTAAGTTTTCCTTCCTATTCAAACATTACTATCCAAACTGAGGTGGAACTCTTAAGAAAACCTGATCACCTACCTCAAACTCTATTGTTTATCATTTTTGATATATATAGGTTCTATTCTTAATGTAATTAGTTTAAACAAACTTTATTAATTTATTTTAATTTCTCATTCATGAGATTTTATCTAATTACATTTGAATTTCCTTCGTCTAACCCACATAGTGGAAAATGACATTAAGTTGGTCTGTAGTTAAGATGAAAAATATCTAAGAGTGGGGGGGGGGGAATTTTCCTTTTAAAATTAATTAATGAATTTAAGTATTATATAAAACTTATAATTTAATTGTAATTGAAAACAAAATAAAAATAACATAAGATGTTTTTATAGCGGTTCAGATCTAAATGATCACACTACACTTTTCACCCCTCTCATGAAATGAGAGTGTTGGAAGCCATTAAAACCAAAATAATGTAATAATACAATGATTTTTTTCACTAGGAGTCAAAGAATAATTAAAAATACTTTCCCTTAGGAGGATTAAACACAAATTAATATTCCTTTTTCTACTTAGAGGCACAACTCCAACAACCTTCCTTTTTCTCCTAGAGGCACAACCCATTGTCAGATTTTTTGTGAGTCATGACCCAATTAACTAAATTTTATTGGGAAGTATATACAATAAAAATATTAACACAAAAAGGGTATTAGAAGAGTTATAAAACAATAAAAATATTTAGAAGTTTAGTGTTTGAGTGTTGAAGAAGCAGTGAACTCTTTAGTAATAAAAGATCAAACAGTTGAAGTCCAGTTGAGAGATATATGAGATTATCCATGTTTCAAGTCCATATATAGTTCAGGAATATCATCAAATTATTGTATTTGATATGAATTAATTTAAATAAATTTATGAATTTAATCTATAGAGAAAATATTAAACACTAGATTTATGTCTATGTTTAACTTTCCCAATATAGCATACAATTTCTTTTTTGAATGTGCATGCAAAACATACTCACAAGGATTACATCGATAATACGTTAAATTAAATATCTGATGTACAATGATAACATGTTAGTATAATTAATATATTACTAATTAATAATTATAATAAAAATATATTTCCTTGAAAATTAAAATAATTCATGTAAGAAAAACTATTCACATTTTAACCATATTTAACTTGGAACTCGCATTTTACAAAGAAATAAGCATTAAACATAAAACCATGTGAAAGAACATTAACACAAAAATTTAACATATATTGGAATGTCTTCAAAAAAATAAACAATTTATTATATTAAAATAAAAAATTAATTATATACATAATAAACATGCAAAAAAAGGAAAAGTTAAATGTTACAAAAAAGAGCATATTTCAAAATTTTACAATATCCTATAGAAAACCAAAATTATAAATATAAAAATATACATAACTGAAATTCAGGTATCTTATGGTTTTCATGTAGTATATTTATGTAGGGGACTAATGTTGGTGAATCAACATAGCTGAATATAAATAATGAAATTCAGGTATCTTATTTTTACATAGGTGATTCAGGAAATTTTTAGACAACTTAACTTATAAATATTTAGACTAAAAAAATACTTTCAGAACTATAGAATCAAATTTGTCTATAGTTTAATTATATTTATATAATTTCATTAAATTTCCATCAAATCAGGAATCATATTAATCATACTTTTATGTATCTTGTTATCATCAAAATATACTAATCAATTAATTCTTGAATAACTATAGATTTATATTTGAAAAAATGCAATGAATTTAATATAATTTATAGTCATAAGAAAAATTCTTAGTTTGATTTATTCTAATTAAATATATATATATTTTTAGATTTAAAATTAAATAATAATCATTTAATTTGGAGTTTTGTATCCCAAGTTATAGTTAAAATACCAAAGATAATTTCACTCATGGTCTGTAACCATGGCCTGTTCCATGGTTGGTTCCATGGTCGATTCAATATTTACTACTTTAATTTAGTTATAGAGTCATTACATAGAGTCAATTCCTTGGTCGGTTCCATAGTCAGTTCCATGGTTGGTTCCACAGTCGGTTACATAGTTAGTTGGCATGGGAAGTTGACACAGTTAGTTGACATGGTTAGTTGGCATGGTTAATTGGCATTGTTAGTTCCATGGTCAGTTGGCATGATCAGTTTTCATGGCCAGTTCTAGAATTTTGATAATTTTTGATTTCCAGGCTTGGAAAATTTTAGTTGCAGAATAAGTAAAATTGTATTTTAAGGCCTCAAAAGACTTATTTATCCTGGGAACACTTCATAAAACATATAGTACATGTTATGAAATTTGAAAATAAAAAACTAATTTTTTTTAATAAAATAGATATAATTATATGATCATGATTCAAAATACTTTAATTAATGTGTTATTCAAATTATTAAGACTTTTAAAGGGAAAAAATAAAATAAATATTCATAATTATTAGAACATAAAGTGGAGTAAGGCACCAATCAACACATTATCTTTTATATACAACCTATAAGGGCTATATAAGGATTGAAGATGATTTTTTTAAAATTTTACAACTCTGATAGTATTAAGTGATCCTCCAAAAAACTTCACGGCATACACTCAAAATATGTCCTTTTGAATCTTCAACTTATGATACTAATACTTTTCAGTATCTAGATGGAATACGGTACTGGGTTTCACTTGAGTGCCTAATGCTTAACATAGCCTATTCTAGAAAAAATAATCGAAACATAGATAATGGTTAAAAGGATACTCATATGAAATTCATTGATTCATTATATATTTTTCATGAAAAAATAACCAATATCCTCAACCAATTATATATAATTGATCAGTAAAAAGCATGAAACCATTTTTAATCGATTAAAAATGACACACATTGTATCCCTACCTCAAGGATTCCCCAAAACACATGAAAATATATTTAATATACTCATTCCATTTTTATTTAATAATATGAAGGATTGTATATGACTGGTGGTCCATTGGTTCTCATCCTTCTCCTACTAAAAGATGAGTATATATCAGTTTTTTCTATGTATTATTTTTGGACTCTATATGGACTATATTTTATACCAAGAAAAAATATAGAGTTTGATTCAGAGGCCCAGTGTTCTCAGAATAAATGTTTGAAATATATTAAATATATTAAATAGTACATGCGTGTGGGTTTCCTAAAAAAGTGTAATAACTTCTAAACCAGTTTCTGAATTAGAAATATGAGGGAATTATTGAGTTCATAATAGGATCTTTAACCTATATGTGACTTAACATTTTTCGGAACAAGTCATTTTTAGAAAATTATTCATAGGCTCTGATAGGAATAAAAGAATTTAATAATATTATTTTATTTCATTTGAGTTGAAAAAATGATTATTATGTCTTTAAATATAAAATTATGGACAATCTCCATGGTACCCACATAACCCTATATCCTTTAGAGGATCATTGGAGAGAACCTCAAGTAATCTTATTAGGTGAACGATGACATCTTTTTGAATCTAATATTGAAAAACATCTAGTTTGATGAATATTGCCAAGTGATAATGAAAATGCATCATTCTTCATCAGTGATTAAAACCGAATAAAGGTAGGGAATTAACTTTGATTTTAACTTTATCCCCCATATAAATTCCTACAATAAATAAATATTGATCAACCAATGGATTGATTTGTTGATAAATCACCTTGTAGGATGGGTTTTACTTGTGTGGTTTTGTTGGAATAATTTATCTTTTGGAACAATTATTGATTATTCAATTTATTTTCTATTAGAAATGGACAATGATTAACACAAACATCAATTGAGGTTCTTTCATTTTGATTTATTTTTTCTTTTCTACCCCATTTCATCATTCATCATAGTCTTTCTTCTTTTGGACTGTGGTTTGAAGCTTCACTAATGAATCAATCATTGAATATACGTTTCCTGGTGCAACGATCTAAGATTGTAGATCCGAGAACATTATAATGAAACATATGTGCAACATAGGTAGTGAAAAATGGATATGACCTATTTAGAAAACCGCTATTTTCAAAAAAAATGTGTGGAAGATGATTAAAATGATAGATTCCATTTTTTTGAAGATTTAATGGCTAGAGCGTGTTTCTCATCGATGGTGAGGCTAGATTGAGACAGATATATGTTTTTTGGTGGAATTAGAACTATATTTGAAGGCGAGGGCAGTGTGGATATGGGAGGGAGAAAAAAATAGGTTTCTGGGAAATGTTTATATACAAAACATTTAATCAATTATTACACAGTCTGTGGGGAATACTTAGTCAAAACTAGAGTTTTGGAAGAATTTTAATTTTTACACAACATGTGACCTCTCTCGGATACTAAACGTATAACTCATAAAGTACAAAGACATGGTGTGGAGTACATGGCCAAACTACATGACATTTACTCCCCCACATGGACACAGTCTAAATAGAATGGGCCATTTTCATGGGCATGACCAAGGGTTAAGGGACACAACGTTTACCCCCACTACACTGGGTGTACCATTTTGTGCATGACTTGAATCTCTTATCCTCCATATATTGGATAAGTTTTATTAGGAATCATTCCCCTTATCCTTTCTATAAAGTAGGTATGAATCGTTTCCTACTCCTAGGACCATGATCCCTTTAGTAGGACTTCTTAGATAGTGTCATTAGAATCCCTCCGATAGGCTTAGAGTGAGATACTCTATTAATCTTTGTTCCTAGGTAGAGTACTTGGTGGTGACGTTACCAAAAATGCAAGAGCCCCGATCCTCTTTTCACAGTTCAATCTAGAATGAGTTTTTTGGTATCACCCCATGGCCTTATAAGTGATCCTCATATGGGTATTGCATTCTTTTTGAACTGTCAACATAACTTCCCCATGATGAGACATGATGAGTAGTACCTCACGAGCAGAAATAATCAGTTCAATTTAGACTCAAGATTATGTTCTATAGGATGAGGGCTTTGTGGAATATTTGAACTAGAATCCTAGGTTGGTAAACTATGTTGGTGACTTACCTATAGACTGTGTGTATTTTTGGAGTATATCTAGATATTATTTTTATATGAATTGTAGACATATACATGTGTAGAGATGACTATATTTAATTTATTGTATGACTTATGGTTTCATGGTTTCATACTGAGTATTTTTATACTCACACCTATATGAGATTTTCCTGTTCATATCATGTTTTGTTTAGATAATTGACCTTTTGATAGAGTCCAAGGCATACCAAGACTAAACAGATCTTAGTGAGACCGAACATATTGAGGTGTGTTCCAATGAATTTTATATAGTAGTCTCAGTACCTTTACTTTCATTTTGGACTTTTATTACATAATCTTTGTGTAAGTATTGTATTTGGACCAATTTACTCCCTTTCATGACCAATTCTTATTGGGCCCATTTAATGACTCCCCAATCCCTCCTCGAATAGGATAGGGGATAGAGACTAGCTTTGAGTAGGCATACCACTTACATGGGAGGCATTTTCTATGTACCTGTATACACACACATATCTAAGCCCACAAATGCTGAAATGTAAAAAACAACTAAACAATGACTACATGCATACATATATATCCCACACCTAGAGTACACGAGGAAGTAATGAATGTAAACATGTCTAAATAAAATCATGCCAAAAAGATTTTGTAACTCAAGTCCAACTTGAAGGTAAAGGTACTGAGACTACTATATTAAAGCCGAAGGAACACACCTCGTTATGTCTGGTCTCACTAAGTACTATATTGTCTTGGTCCACCTATAACTTCATAATAAGTTCAATTGTATACACAAAACACGACACATTTAGGAAAATCCCATGCATGGGTTAGTAAAACAACACTTTGTAGAAAAACCTAAAACCAAAAATCATACAAGAAAAAAATATATTCAACTCTACACTTGTATATATCTATTTTAACTACAATAATATCATGATATTCTCAACAAAGAAACAGAATATAGAGGAAATTCACAGAAATAGTATATCAATATAAGATTCTATCTCCAAGATTCAAAAAAGCACTCATTCGGGAGAACGGACCCCTAAGTCTGAATAACACCAATGATGTCCATACGACAGGTACTAATAATCAAGTCTCATCAAGAGAATGATATGATATTACTCCAAAGATAATATGATACACATATTGAGATCACTAAAAAATAAATGGGGTGATACTTACAAACTCAATCTGGATTTAACTACTAAGAAGAGGATCGACAACCACATAGTGTGGGTCAAATTGATACTAAGAACTCCACCTAGGGAATGGATATGAATAGAGGATCCCACTCTGGACCTCTCAGAGTGATTCCAAGGACTCATTCCAAGAAGTCTTGCTGAAAGGATTGTCGTCCTATGACTAGGAAGAAAATTCATACCTACATTTATGGAATGAAAAAGGGTAACAAACCCTAAAGAATATATTATAAGATACAAAGGATAAGATATTCAAGTAATTTATAAAAAGGTATATTCTCTGGAGTAGGGGTACATGTTGTGTCCCTTGACCCTAGGTCCTGCCCATATAAACAACCCATTTCCTTCAAACTGTGTCCTTGTGGGGGAGTACCAGCCATGTAGGCTGGCCATGTAGTCCTCCCTGTGTCTATGTACTTTACGATGGACATTACAAGTATTCAGTATATGTCACATTCCATGTGAAAGGATCACATGCCACGTGGCACTTCAATTTCCCCCAAAACCCCAACTGCCTCCCTGACCCCCCATATTATATGTAATGACTGATTACAGACTGTACATATCTAGATTTTTCAAAAACCTTGGTTCTTCCTCCCACTCATGATCATTCCATTTTAACTTTGAAATATGGATTCAATTGTGTCATAAAACATGAATCTACCTCAATGGAGCCTTACTATCAACGGGAAATTTGCTTCAACCATTGAATGTTCTCAAAAATGAAATCACTTATTTGAATAATCTTCTAAAAATATCGCTAAAAAATTGAGGGTTTCCAAACCAATGTGATCCATTCTCTGCTACTATCATTACACCTCTGTTTCATCACACCGATCCCAAATCAACATTCATTGATCATTGTACCAATAAATTTGTGTGAAATGATCAATTCATTGGAAAACCATTGAACCATGGGCTAAATGATGAATGTATTTGAGGAATGGTTATTGGGGCGAGAGACGAACAAATCAATAAAGAGTAATGAACATTGATTGATGTTCGTGTTGATATTGTGTCATCACTTTTAAAATGTAAATCAGATAATCACCAATTAATAACAAAGATAAATTCTCTCAATAAAACCCCACAATTAAAACCCATCCTAAAAGGCCATCGATACAAAAATCTATCTTGTCATAAATTGATTTATATTCATCCTAAAAATTAAGAATAAGGAATAAATCCAATTCAAATCACATTCATTACCTCAATTCGTTTTGATCATTGAAAAATAATAATGCATCATCATCCACATTTGGAAATATTTTCTGAATATGAGGTTCGTTGATCTTTGATTCTCATATCCATCGATGTTTCAACTTGTTAACACCACTACCCCAGGTGGTCCACACAAGGCTCAGAGAGCTGGAGGATAGGGGAGGGGACAAATACATGTGGTCAAAAAATATGAACAAGAGACTCTAGGATTGATTCTAGGTAAGATCTATTTCTTTTATACATTGCTGCTTTACTAACAGACATTGCTACTAGTCATTCCTTTCTCTCAACATATCTTGTTGGAGACATAGATATTTCATTTCAACCATTGAATTGAACCTCATTCTTGGAGAATCCTAGAGGAGAATAATTATTGATCACGAACTTATGCTGTAGGGTGATGTGACTCTTGTAGGTGAGATTTTTTGTTAGGATCTATTGGTTATATCATCAAGGCCTTACAATATGAATCATGGTATGGATTGGTTATCAAAAATGCATGTCCAAATTGACTATTTTAGGTGAATGGTGCATTGTTTCTGTAGTGATGAATCCTAGTCTTCTTCTTTTATTAGTGAAAAGGTAACCCATTTATCATAGGATGGGCTCATGCATAAGAGGGTGCAATTGATTACTCATCAGTTGGATATATTGACCTAGGGTGTAGTGGATATTATGAGTTTCCCATTTCCAATAGTGGGGACAAAGTATGAGCATGTCTTCCTTGATGATTTTCTAGGTTTGCCTACCTATAGATATATATAAATCTTTATTGATATACACAATGGTACAAATTCAATATCTTTTATATCATATCAGATGGATCCCGCAGATCTTCACATGATGGGTGTAAAGTTGGAGGACTTTTAGAGGAAGGGTTTCATTAGAGCTAGTGTGTCACCCTGGGTAACCCCAGTTTTGTTTCCCAATAAGACAGACTTGATATTTATGTTCTATGTTGACTAATAGTGTTTGAACTAGGTTAACATGAATAATAAGTATCCACTACAGAGGATCAATTACCATTTTTATCAATTGAGAGGGGTGTGATGGTTTTGAAGGTTTACCTCTGGCCATTCTATCACCAGCTGCGAGTGTGGGACAAGGATATACCAAAAATGACATTTAGATGTTTCTATGGTCACTATGAGTACTTGGTGACTCCATTTGGAATGATAAATAATCCATCAATTCTCATGAAACTCAGGAACTATAACTTTCATCCTTACATAGATTAGTTTGTGGTAGTTTTCATTGATGATATCAATGTGTACTCTACCTTCAAAGATGAGAACATGAGACACTTAACGATAGTTTTATACATACACCACGAGAAAAAACATTAAAAAAATCTCTCTAAGTGATATTTGGGGATTCATTTGATCAACTTTATGGGCCACGTTATCTTAGTGAATTGTGTGGTAGTGGACCCGACCATGGTCGAGGCAGTGTTAGCTTGGGAGCCACCCTATAGTGTGATGGAGGTGTGGTGCTTCCATGGGATTGAATGCTATTAAAAAATATTGATATCTTATTTATCTAGATTATCATCACCTATGATATCTTTTAATTGAAAGGGTAATCCATTCATGTGGAAAGAGAGGTGATATAAATATTTTCAACATTTGAGGTAGAGTTTGATGAGCGCTCCCATATTGAGATTACCAGAGGAGGACGTTGAGTATGTAGTATTTTTCGATGCATTAGGAATTAGACTTGCTTGTTTCCTAAATCATAGTGAATTGGTGGTTCCCTGTGGTTCATTCCAGTTAATACCACATGAGGAAAACTACATAACCCATGATCTTGAGTTAGTAGTGGTACTCTTCACATTGAATATGTGTGGACACTACCTGATTTGAAAGTGGTTTATCATATACTATGATCATAAGAGTCTCTAGTATGTATTTTCTTTTAAGGATATAAAATTGAGACATGGATGATGGTTAGAGATCTTACAAGATTATGGATTCAAAATTTTCTATACTCCTTGGAAGGGGAATGTGGCAGCAGATGCTCTCAGCAGGAGATCTTGTTCACAGTTGTTGAACGAGGCATCTGAGAAGTTGGCCTCATTGAACATATCTTTTGTGGATGGAGATGAAAAATATTACCTACAGTAGATGTTTGTTACCCATTCAATATTATATAGATTCATAGAGGCACAAAATGGGGACAGTTACTGCAAGAACCTACATTCTTTGATATCAACAATGTATTCTCTTGATGGATTTTTAAAGGCAGGGAGAATGTCATTCCTTTTAGAGGATACACAATGGTACTAGAGACATTGTGGAAGGATGTTCTTAGATAGAATCATAAATATCCTTCAGATATACATCCAAGTGTGTAAAAGATGTTCCAGGACCTTTGACATCAGTTTTGGTTGCCAGAGATGAAGAAAGGATATGAAGAGTCTATCACTTGATGCCTTACTTGTCAGCAAGTGAAGGTTGAGCATGAAGTTATAGAAAGTTTAGATCAACACCTTAATGTGATAGAATGTAATTAGGATGGGATATATATGGAATTTGTGATGGGATTTACATGTATGTACAAGGGAAATTATTCCGTCATGGTGATTGTAGACCGACTCACCAAGTTAGACCAATTCCTTGCTATACAAGAGAAGAGTTTAGTAGAGAGATTTAGACACCTCTATGTGCAGGAGATAGTCCGAATCGATGGATTTCAATCGATGATATTTTCAGATTGTTGTTATCGATTCACATCCCAGTTGTGGAAGGAATTAAAAGAGATGTTTGGGACACAATTTCTCTTAAGAACAACATTTCATCACCAAAATGATGACCAGAGAGAGCGAACCATTCAGTTTCTTCAGAACCTGCTACGAGCCTTCATGCTAGAAATTTTCCATAGTTGGAAGGATTACCTACCACTAGTGGGGTTTTCATACAAAAACATATACCATTTCATTATTTGTATGGATCTATTCAAGGCCTTGTACGGGTGAACCTACAGGTTAGCACTGTTTTGGACTAACCCAGCCGAGTCAGCACTAATGGGAACAGAGCTGGTGCGAGCTATGAAAAAGAAGGTGAATATCATTCATGAGTGAATTAAGACTACCCAATGATGTCAAAAATATTATGCTAAATGAATATAGAGGCCTTTGGAGTTCAGGGAAGAGACCATGTATTCCTATGGGGATCACCTCGATGTGGATTATAGATATTTGGCTGGGGTAGAAATCTATCTTTGAGGTTCATCGGACCATTCCATATATTTCATAGAGTTGGAGAGGTGGAATACCTCTTAACTAAACCTCTATAGTTCTATCAAGTACATGATGTGTTCCAAGTGTCACAACTGAGGAGATTCATGAATGATCTGTTGCACGTTATCGACTAGGGAGAGCTGGACATCAAGGATGGAGTGTCCTTTGCTGAGTACCCAATGGAGATCAGGGTTTGGTAAGAGTATCCTCTGTGTGGGATTTATTCCTTTAGTGCATTTATAGTGGAATGATGAGAATATCCAAAAGATATCATGGGAGAAGAAGGCTAAAATTAATACTCAGTACCCACATCTGTTTTAGTATCCCTTGTTTTTTATTTTTGGGGATGTAAAACCCCAAGGTGGGGAGAATATAATGTCTCAAATTTTTATGTGTATTATTTTTGAAAATTATGTGGATTATTTTTGGGACTAAGAGTAGATACAATGTGTGATTCTGAGTCCAAGTGTGCCAAAAATAAATGTATGAAATATATTAAATGTATTAAATAGCATGTGAGCATGGTTTCCTAAAAAAAGTGGAATAACAACTAAAAAGATTCCCAAATAATCAATCTGAGGGAACTTTTGTGTTTAGAACATGATGTTTATCCTAGGAGCGACTTAAAATTTGTCTGCGTGGGACATTTATAGAAAAATAATCAAAGGCACCAAATAGAATAAAATAATTTATTTAAATAATTTTATTTCATTTATGTTTACAAAACAGTTGTTTTTTAATTAAATATATGATTATAGATATTCCTTAAGGTTATCCACATAACCTTGGATCCCTTATGGGATCATTAGAGGGCTCAATGTAGAATCCTCTCAAGAAAATGATGATAGATTTTCGAATGAATGATTGAAAAACATAATATTCTATGAATCATTCCAAATAATGATGATGAAAAATCATTCTTCATCAGTGATTGAACCAATTTTTGGTAGACTGTGTTCTTTGATTTTTTATTTCATCCCTATTCGGAATTTCTAATATTAACACAAATGAATCAAGGAACAAATTTATTTTCGTATCGATCGCCTTGCGGGATGGGTTTAACTTGCAGGGTTTTGTTTTTAGAATTTCTATTTGTGATTATTTTTCTATTATTCGATTGTTGTTATAATGGAAATGAACCATGATTCACACAAAAACCAATTGACGTTCTTTTACCTTGAATGATTTGTTCTTTTCTTCCCCATTCAACATTCATCATGGGAAAACTTCATTTGTCCCACAGTTTGACACTTTACTGATGAATCTGTAGCACCCCCGGTTTGAGAAATATATCCTTTTTCATGACTTTTTATGTATTTAATGTGCATGGGATGAGTTGGGAAGAGGTTGGGAGAGTTTGGAATGGTTTTAAATATATTTGGAGGATTTTCTACTGGAACACTGTTTGAGCACGGTTAAGGGAAACCATGTGGTTTCTCCAAGAAACCGTGTAGGGGGAGAAATTTGGCTTCACATGACATGCACATAGTTTTCCAAACAATGCATGGAATCCATGCGGACCCATCCTCTCAAGACTGTTGCGTGCGCTTGGTTAGCGCATGGTTTGGAAAACCGTGCTGACTAACCATGCATCCACCTAAATGTAGGGTTTTTAAATCCTATATTCCTATGTATTAACCTATTTCACTACAAATATTATCTCACCCGATCCTCACTTGAGATTTTGGGTTCTCATAGGTTATAGGTGCTCTTCCGTACATTTTGGAAGCAAATCAATGGGGTTTCTAGGTGGATTGAAGGCAGTTCCTCTCGGGTAAGTCTCCTCTCGTGGTTCTTTGTGGTTTCCCCTAGATCTTCATCTCCATCTCTCTCAGTATTCTAGATATACAACCAGTGAGTTTAGATCTAGGGTTGTGGTTTACTTGTGTTTTGATTTCTAGGATTGTGGATGTTATGGAAGGGGATCTAGAGCGGTTTTGGTGGTTCGTTTTCTCGGATTTGGGTGTGGTTGCTTGTGGGTCAAATTTTCCGGAACTCTAAAGGTAGGTGGATTCTATCTAAAATGCACTTATCTAGAACATAAAGAATTATTACAATTAATTTGTTTTGATTAAAATTAATTGTGTTTTTAATTTCTGAAATAGGTTGTAAATCCCTTTGGTGATGTTTTGTGGATTTTTTGGAAAAAGGGGTTTTGTGGTGAAATTATCTTATTGTGGATTTTAAAATGGAGGTTTTAAAATGGGTTACTGGGATTGATTTGTGAAAATGGTTGTTGAAAATGTTTTTTTAATAATGATGTTTTTTATTGAAATTTGGTTTATCATGGAATTTAGTTTAAGGGTGTTCCCAATAAATGGGCGATTTATTGAAATGAATTGGCATGTGTTGGTAATGATGGTGTGATTTTGTGAGGCCTTGGTAATTTGTTCTTGTTGGTTGATATGGAACTGGATTGTGTTGAAATGATATTTGAAAGTGGATGGGGAGTCTCACTATAAAAGGGTGATGGATGGTGGTTGGAAGAACCACCATATTGAATAGTGGTCGAGAAGCACTGCTAGTTGTGAATGGGGTGAACGGGATGGGCAGAAGTCCAACCGTATTGGCTTCTTAGTTGTCTGTGGCTTTAAAAAGATGGAATTAATTATGCTAATGTGTGATAGGGATATGGATTATATCTTGGTTGTGGCTTTCCCTTGTGTGAAAAGGATTGATAAGGAGTGTTTTGCTTGTTGTAAGTTTTCTCACTACTAAATGTTTATATAAATTTCGTTATATAAATTTGATAACAGTTTTATCCTAGTGGCGTGTGTAGGGATGTAATTTGGGGAAAAACTACTAAGTATTTGTACTCACCCCCTACTTTGTAACTTGGGTGGTTTTGTAAATCATGTATTCTGGTATATAAGTAAAGGAAAAACATCTCATGGCTAGTGGTTCATAGTGATGATTAGTATATGTGGTAGTGCTTGGAGCATGGAGCTTGGTGTGGAGCTGTGGAGTGTGTCTTGGGTTATTCTAGGTCTGTTGTTTAGTCTTCTGCTTGGTACTCTAATACTGCGTTTGCTTGTATTGGTTTTTTTGGAATTCTGGTGTAATTGTTGGTTATCTTATGGTATTGTATGAGTTTGATGTTTTATTTTCATGCATCATATAGTTTGTTGTTAGGGTACTGTTTGGTTGGTTGGTTATATCTCAAGGGAAAATTGTTCCCCAATTTATTCTCTAAGCCCTTGGAATTTATTTCTAGCCTTTGGTGCCTTGGGAATGTCGCTTAAGGCCAGGTAGCATTCTTCCTCCCTCTTAAGCCAATGGGATGGGGTGGGATGTTACGCGTGGTATCAGTTTGTTTGGTCCTTGGCTTCCAATTGAGAATAGTTGTTTGATCTTTTGGTGTTGATTGTTGGTCCTGGTATTGACATTCGTTCTTGGCCTATTCCTTGAGCAAGGATGACAGAGAGGTATAGGAGTTTCGGAACATGGAATGTATAGCATAAAAACACGTATCTAACCCTTTTATTTTTAACTTCAAGTTACTAGGGAGTTGGGTACATCAGTGTTTGGAGACACTTATAGGCATTGGATATCTCATTGTCGTGGGTGTAGCCAATGAGATGAGCATGACATGCACGGTAGAAATGAATTCCCACAAGGATGAATATTTAAATGGGGGTATAATGATCTATGGTATGATATGAATGTGTGAATTTGAAAAATCTGAATCGGGTTTCAAAAAAGAAGTATTTGAAACAAAGAAAACTCGTGGTATTTTGAAAATGGGTTGATTTTCAAAACATGGTGGATATTTTTTCAAAATAGTGAAACATGAGAAATATGATCTCGCGGAAATAATTGTTGTGATAGTTTTAGTGTAATTGAAATGAAATTTTTGAATCATGGGTTACTAAAATAGAAGGACTTATGGTTGTTTTTTTGTTGATAGAAATGGCATCGAGCAAGCATTGTAGAGACCAACCAAAGGAGGCATCTGAAAATGTGGTTTCACCTAATCCCCAAGGGAAACCAAACCTAGTGCAGAGTATAGTGCAAGAATTCTAAGTAGTAGGAAGTGCAAATAAAGTGGATGAACTAAGGCATGTGAATCATGTGGTTAAGTTTCAAAGGCAGAATCCACCCACCTTTAGGGGTGATTTAGAGCCATAGAGGGATGAAGCATGGATGAACATAATGAATATGATATTTTACTTCTTTGTAACACCAACAGAGCTGAATGTGAAACTATCCATGTATGTATTGGAATATCTTTCCCTTCAGTGGTGGGAGGTGGCGGTCCAAGCTGGGATGGACCAAAGTGTGATATGGGAGGGGTTTGAGGAATTTTTTTACAAACAATTCTACCCTAATATGTTCAGAATTCTGCATATAATAGATTTTATTACTTTTAAGAAAGGGAATATGTAAATGATGTAATATGCTTCTATGTTTATGAACTTTGTGTGGTTTTCGCCAGAGGTGGTGGGTAGTACATCGTTAAAGGCACAAATTTTTGAAGCTGGGTTAAACCAATAAATTCTTTCCAAGATAGCGGTTCTGTGTATAGATTATTACAAAGAAATGGTGAATCGATCTATGGTTTATTAGAGAGATATCTTAGGGGACAGTGGTGGGGGAAGTATGTTAGTACCCATGGGAAATAGGGGGAACTCGAACACTGAGTTCAAGCAGAAGAGGGACACTTATTTCTAGGGTGGGATTACAGTTCAAAATCCGATAGCAGGAATGATAAATATACCTCTGAATCTTGAGAGTAAGTTGGGATGTTTTTAATATGGTTCTACAAGCCACATCAAGTGGTATTGTATGACACAAACTCAATCATTTCATCATTGTAAGCAGATGGGGCATCTGTAGTGTTATTGTCAGAATGCTCCAAGGTCGGGTGTCTGTGAAAATACATAGGGGTCAAAGGGGTATTATGCCTTGATGGGATGTGAGAATCAACACACCCCTAGGAAGAATAGTAAATTGAGTCATCGTGATTCTCAGAAAACCACAACAACTCAGCAAGGAAATAAAGAGAAGAGCGTGGAAAACAAGCAGTTGTTTGGATCTGAGCAGGTTGTGGTGGATGATCATTTGGGACCTTCCACAATGTGAGGTACAATATTTTTAAATTCCATGTTGATGCAAGATTTTTTTGATATGGGTGATTCTAATATTTTTCTTTCTTCACGAATCATTTATTTTTTGAGATTAATGTTGGAAATGAAGCCTTCTGTTTTAAAACATCAAACTCCTCTGGGTCAAAGAGAGTGGTGCGCATTACTCTCAAGATCCTGTTGTTTAGTTGTGTATGGAATCAAATTGATATGGTATTTCTCAGTGCTTTGGATTGATGATTATGATATAATCCATGTAATTTATTGGTTGGAAATGTTTAAGTCCCACATCGATTTATATGCATGACTGGTTAGTTTTGTGATAGAGGATAGCATTAGACATCTTTTTAGAGGATAGAAGAGTGAAAATCTAGGTGCAATAGATTTTTTGGCACTGTCTATTGGCATGATATCATATTTTTTGGATGAATTTTCATTGGCATCGGTGGAAGGTATTGAGAAGAGTGTTCATCCGGGATTTGTGGATCAATTTCAAGATGTATTTCTTGAAGAATTCTCAGGTTTTCCACCTGTGAGAGAAGCTGAGTTTATGATTGATCTTTATCTGGGGACCATTCCCATCTCTCTTATGTCTTACCAAATGAAACCAGTAGAATTGTGAGAATTAAGGGTGCATTTGGAAGAGTTAGAAAACAAGGTGTTCATCTGGCCGATCACATCTCAATATGTAGTGCCAGTTTTGTTTGCTAAAAAGGAAGATGAAACCTTGCGGCTTTGTGTTTATTGTCATATAATTAATCATGTTACAATAAAGAAACTATATCCACTTCCACAAATTGATGATTTGTTTGAACATTTGAGGGGATCTCGGTGGTTCTCCATGATTGACTTTAAGTCAGGGTATAACCAATTGCAGGTGAAAAAGGAGGATATCCTGAAAACAGTTTTCAGAAGTAGATATAGCGATTACGAGTATGTGGTTATACCCTTTAGTCTAACGAATGCACCAGTTTTGTTCATGGAATTTATGAATAGTATATTTCAGTGATATATGGATACATTTGTGGTCATATTTTCGATGATATACTGGTGTATTCGAGGATAAGGGTAGAAAATGATCAGCACTTTGTGATCACACTATCGATCATTAGGGATCATCATTTATATGTTAAATTGTCAATGTGTGACTTTTTGATACAGGAGGTTCATTTCCTTGTCCATGTTATTTTTTATAGGGGTGTTTCAGTTGATCCTGAAAATATAGAGGCTATTATCTCATGGAAACCACAAAATATTTTTTTCGAGATACGAAGCTTCCTTGGTCTAGCTGGGTATTATCGATGATTTTTTCATGATTTCTTATGATTGAATTCTCTGATTACAGCTTTGAAAAGGGAGAATATCCCATTTTAACGTGATGAGAACTATCAAAAATGATTTGAAGAGTTAAAGGGTTTCCTTACATCACCAACAATAATAGATTTTCTAAAACCAGGGAAAGTGTACGTGTGGTATTATGATGCATAAATACTAGACTTGGGGTGTGTTCTCATGAATGGTTATCATGTGGATTCATGTGGCTCATGTCAGTTGAGGATTCATTATATGAACTACCCAAAACATGTTTAGGATTTGGAAGCAGTGGTTCATGATTTAAAAATGTGGCATCATTATATCTTCAGTGAAAAATTTACACTGTTTACTGACCATAAGAGCTTAAACAATATCTTCTCACAAATATATTTGAACATGAGGAAAAGGATATGGATGGAGTATCTCCAGATGTTTTATTTTGACTTAATATACACAACAGATAATGGAAATTTAGGGGTAGATGCATTAAGTAGAAAATCATATGCTCAAGTTGTGAAGAAAGCATCAGATCAGTGGGAATTGATATCGATCATAACCGACATGCATTTGGAATGTGAGGAATGAAGTGACAGAGAAATATTCTTTCTGATTTTGCTGGTTCGTAACTTGTTTGGTTTGGTTAAAGAGTCACATACATCTGATTCTGAGTGTATGCCGATGAGGTCAAAACTCAATGGTGGGAAGACCATTGAGAATTGGGAACTGAATGGGAATTCAGTCTTATGTTTTTGAAATCGTATGGTGGTACTAGTGGCTGGTCGAGAGGAACTTCTTAGGGATTATCATCATTCTAGGTGGGTTGTCTATCCTAGAATTGATAAAATCCATAAGGATTTGAATGCACAATTTTGGTGGGCTGCTGTGAAAAGGGATGTGGCTAGGTTTGTCTTGAGATGATTGACTTGTCAGAAAGTCAAAGAAGAGCATCAGCGGCTAGTAGACATGTTGTAGTATTTACCTATCCCAGTGTGGAAATGGGATAAAATAGCAATGTATTTTGTGACGGGTCTCACAATAATGGTTAGGAAACATGATTCCATAGGGGTGATTGTGGAACTGCTCACAAAGTCGGCCCATTTCATCATGATTCCTGAATCTCATATGGTGGAGGATATATCCAAAATATATATATGGGAGGTGGTAAATAAAAATGGAATTTTAGTTTCGATTGTATCAGATAGATATCCGAGGATCACACCTCATTTCTATAAATCGTCACTGTAATCCCTTGGAACACATTTGACTATGAGCACGGCGTATCATCTGTAGACTGATGGCCAATTCGAGAGGGAAACACAAACCTTGGAGGACATGTTAAGGGCTTGTGTAATGTATTTTTCTAGTTCATGGGAGGATCAATTTCCATTGGTGGAGTTATCCTATAATAATATTTATCAGGATTCGATGCATATGGATATTTTAGTGGCTTTGTATGGGCATCCTTGTCGTTCTCCACTATGCTGGGTGGAAATGGGAAAAAATTCAATGGTTGGACCGAGCCGTATCCAAGACACTATGGAGAAAATCATGTTGATCAGGAAGAGTATAAATACAACTCAATGTTTTTATAAATTTTATGAGGACCATCGTCGATGACCGTTGTCATTCGAGGTGGGCGATCAAGTGTTTTTGAGAATCGGTCCTAGGTTATGACATCGTTTGTTTGGGAAGAAGGGTATGTTATCTCCAAGGTATATTGGGACTTTTGAGATACATTAGTTCATTGGAGTGGTGAATTATTGCTTGGATTTTCCACCTTGGTTTAGAGTGGGGCACAATTTGTTTTATTTATCACAGTTGAAAAAGTATCAGCCGGATCATGACCATGTGAATTGTTGGGATCCTGTTGAGCTAGAACCCGATTCTTCCTAGGTTTATGTGCCAGTGTGGATTTTATATAGGAAATAGAAAGACTTGTGTGAATAAAAAATTGGTTTAGTTCATGTTTTGTGGATGTATGGTCAGATTCAAGATGAGACTTTGTAGCGGGAGAAAGAGATGGTCGAGCAGTGGCCCAAGATTTTTTTGAAAAGCAATGGTTCCCTACATTCCAAGGAAAAAGATTACAATGGTGGGTAGAATGTAGCACCCCCCAGTTTGAGGAATGTATCATTTTTATGCCTTTTTATGTATTTAATGTGAATGGGTTGAGTTGGGAAGAGGTTAGGAGAGTTTGGAATGGTTCTGAATATGTTTGGATGATTTTCTATGGGAGCACGGTTAGGGGGAACTGTGCGGCTTTTCCTGGAAACCATGAAAAGGGAGACAGTTGGCTTCGCATATCCTATGCATGGTTTTCAAAACCATGCAAGGCAACTATAAAAACCCCTCCTCTCAATACAGTGGCATGCGCATGGTTTTCACATGGTTTGCCAAACTGTGCAGACTAACCATGCGACCACTTAAATGTATGGTTTTTAAAAACTGGATCCCTCAGGATTATCCTATTTCACTTCAAATCTTATCCAACTTGAGCTTCACTCAGTATTTTGGGTTCTCAAATGTTCCATGTGCTCTCCCACACATTTTGGAAGCAAATTTAAGGGGTTTCAAGGTGGATTGAGGGTGATTCTTCATGGGTAAGTCTCCTCTCATGGTTCTTTGTGGTTTCCTCTAGATCTACATCTCCATATCTCTTAGTTTTCTAGATCTACACCCGTTGTGTGTATATATAGGGTTTTTTCTAACTTGGGATTTGATTTCAAGGCTTTTTTCTATTCAGGGAGGGGATCTAGAGCGGTTTTGGTGGTGCATTTTCCTGTATTGGGGTGTGGTTTCTTATGGGTCGAATTCACCAGAACCCTAAACGTAGGTGACTTCTCTATCGACACCACATTTATAGAACTTGATGCATGGTTACAATTAACTTTTATTTCTTAAAAATAAATGTGTTTTTTATGTGCGAAATTGGTTTGAAATCCCTTTGGTGATGTTTTGGTGATTTTTGGGAAAAGTGGTTTTGTGGTGAAGTGCTCTTGTTGTGGATGTTAAAAAGGTTATTTTAGAATGGGTTTCTGAGATTAATTTGTGAGAATGGTTAATGAAAAATGTTTTTTGTAAATATATTGTCTATTGAAATGTGGTTTGGCATGAAATTTGGTAATATAGTGTTCTCAATAAATGGGAGATTTATTGAAATGAATTGGAATATGTTGGAAATGATAGTGTGATTTTGTGCGGGATTGGTTCTTTCTACTTGTTGGCTGACATGGAATTGGCTTGTGTTGAAATGATATGAGAAATTGTGTAGGGATTATCACTATAAAAGGGTGATGGATACTGGTCAGAAGAACCACCATATTGAATAGTGATTGGGAAGCACCACTAGTTGTGAATGGGGTGAACGAGATGGGCATAAGTTCCACCATAGTGGTTGATTTATTGTGTGTGGAATTGAAAAGATGAAATTTGTTGTGCTAATGTGTGATGGGGAAATTTCTTATGGATTTGTTGTGGCATTCCATTATGTTAAATGGATTTATAAGGAGTGTTTGTCTTATTGTAAGTTATTGCACCATTGAATGTATTATATAAACTATTTTATATAAATGAGATAATGATTTTATCATAGTGTCGTGAGTAGGGAATTCATTTGGGAAAAAACTACTGAGTATTAGTAATCACCCCTACTTTGTCACTTGGGTGATTTTTTAGATCTTGTATTTTGGGACACAGATCAAGGTAAATCATCTCATAGCTAGTGGTTCGTAGTGATTCTTGGGAGATGTGGTGGTGCATGGAGCATGGAGCATTGTGTGGGGCTCAGGAGTGTGTCTTGGTTTACTTTGGGTCTCTTGTTTAGTCTTCTACATGGAACTCTGATATTGTGTTTTGTTTTATTGGTTTTTTGTGAATTCTTATGGAATTTTTTGTTGTCTTATGGTAATGTATGGGTTTGATGTTTTTTTTCATGCATCATATAGTTTGTTGTTAGTGGAATATTTTGTAGGTTGGTTATATCTCAAGGAAAAATCATTCCCCAATTTATTCTTGAAGCCCTTGACATTTATTTCCAGCCATTGGTGCCTTGGGAACGTCGCTTAAGGCCAAGTATCATTCCCCCACCCTATCAAGCCAATGAGATGTGGCATGATGTTACAAAATCGATCATTACGTAAGAATATTGTTGGTACAAGGACATGTGATTGTAGATTTGGGATTGGTATGAAGAAAAATAGGTGTAAAGGTAGTAGTAGCGGATAGACCATAATAGTTTGGAACCCCCTGATATTCAAGTCAGATGCGTGGAAGATGATCCAGACAAGCGATTACATTTCCAAAATTATTCGAAGGATGGAGCGCGTTTTTCATCAATTGAAAGTCTTGGATGAGGTATATCCATTTTTCTAATGTAATTGAAGATCTATTTCAAGGAGATGGTGAATCGAGCATGAGTTTGAGGATGAACTAGGGTTTATTAAAAAATTTGGTATACACAACATGTAATTTAGGATTACACAGCATGTTGGGCCCCCATTGAGGCGTCTAGTGTTTCAGAAGATAGTCAAGTGTCACAGGGAATGTGACCTCTCATGGATAATTGACATGTACCTTAGACTGTATGAGTAAATGGGGTGGAAAACATGGAAAACCTACAAGGTGTTCACTCTCCCACATCGACATGTTTTGAATGACATGATCCATTTACACAGGCATGGCACAAGGTCAAGGGATACAACATGTAACCTTACTACGAGGCATGTACCTTTCTATAAAATAATTGAATATGTTATAAAACATATCTTGGAGAAGTTTAATTATGTGCTTCCCCTTATCCATTCCCTAAAAGTAGGTATGAATCATTTCCTACTCCTAGAATTATAATCCCTTCAGTAGTACCTCTTGGATATATTCATTAGAATCCCTCCGAGAATCTTAGAGTGAGATCCTCTATTCATATTCATTCCCTATATGGAGTTGTTGGTATTAACCTCACCAACACTACATACGGTATAATCCTCTACTTAGCAGGTTAATCCAGATTTAGTTTGTTGGTATCACCCCATGACCTTGTCAGTGATCCTCATCTTTGTATCAATATATCTTTCCATTGATGATACATAATGAGCATTACCTCTCAGAAGGATTTTATCAATGCTATTAAGACT
Organism: Viscum album; assembly: GCA_963277665.1. Taxonomy (NCBI): domain Eukaryota; kingdom Viridiplantae; phylum Streptophyta; class Magnoliopsida; order Santalales; family Viscaceae; genus Viscum; species Viscum album. The sequence goes on along the minus strand of OY728165.1, from coordinate 58,827,452 downwards.
CAATGGTGTGTTATCTCATATGAGTTATTTTTGGAATCTTTGGAATCCTAGGTTGGTATAATTTGGTTGCGAATTATGTATAGACTGTGTGTCTTTGTTGAATATATCTGGATATTCTTTTTATATGTACTATAAACATATAACAACTTAGATATTTTTATGACTTTTGATTTATGGGTCTCCTACTGAGTATTTTTATAATCACCCCTACATGGTATTTTCCATCACATGTAATGTCTTATGAAAATGATAACTCTTTTGATGGATTCCTAGGCATACTTGGAGTAAAAAATACTTATTGAGACCAGATAGACTGAGGTGTGTTCCTTTAGATTTCAGATAGTAGTCTTAGTACCTTTACATTCAGGTTAGACTTGTGATACAAAATATTTTTTAGGTTTTTATTTGGACCTGTTTACTTTCATTACTTCTTGTCATACTCTGGTTGTGGGATATAGATGTACGCATGCATTAGTTATTCAGTTGTTTTTACATTTCAATATTTTTTGGTCTTAGAGATATGTGCATGTGTTTAGTTACTTAATAAATGCCTCCCATGTTAGTGGAATTCCTACTCAACTCTAGTCACTAGCCCTTGTCCTATTGGAGGTGGTATTGGGGAGTTGTGGTATGATCCCCACTAGGACAGGTTGTGACACACCATTAGAAAAATCTGTATATGTATATCATTATTTAAGGCCACTAGAATCTTCAATAGATTTATTTTATTATTTTGGTCAAACCAGGGTGTACCACCCATCAAGAGGCATGAAAATATGATATGATCCCCCCCATCATCCTCTTCAGGATGAACACCCTACAATGAGTGTAAAGGACGTAATCATTTCCTTGATTAAATCCTATAATCCATTCCCCAAAATATATTCTTTCTCTTATTAATTGGAAATATATATTAATATTTTAACTCTCCATCACCATATCTAATAATTATGAGGTAATACTAAGATAATTAAGTGAATTAATCCATATATACTCACTAATATCCAAATGGATCTTAGTAGAGAGTCTCACAAACTACCACTCATCATCGGAATATTGCACTACTTTTCCATGAATCTTCCTACAAGATGTGCATGTAACTCCAATATCATTTACAAGAGTGAGATATAAATCAAAATAAGAAAATTTTAAGTACACCAATCATCATCTATTGAAATTATTTATTTTATTCTATGAGAATATATAACTGAGTATATTTTTCTTAGTATAAAACATAAATCATAGCTAAAGAGATAGTGATTACAATATTTCAATTAGTGTAAAATTATAAACAACTATAAATTGAAAATTTGGTATTTTTGATCAAACGATCACAATTATTTGGACTCATAAGTAATAACCTTACTGTCTTGTATTATGGATCTACCCAATCCAACAACTGATGCATCCCAATACACTGTATACTCTTTAATAAAATCAAGGAAATTCATGATTAGAGAAGAATCTAGTCTTACCTTTAGATTATAAGAATTTATATCATACTAATTTGTACACTCAAACATCTAACCATTATTATTTAGAGACATTATAGGAACCGAAAAATAATATTTTTAGGAATGAATTTCCAATTATAGTCCAACAATTCTGAAAATATATAAATTTTAAATACATTCATGGGATTATCCAATGGAATCATGGAATAAAACTTCCTATTGTTTGTTAAAATTACTAAAATAGATATAATATTTTTAGATAATTTTATATATTTTAACTATAAGTGACACATTGAGAAGTTGGTATAACATTTATTCACTCTAGAATTACTTAGTATAATCCAAATATTCCAGTCATGATCCTATTATATTTTAGAGAATACACTGATGTAATCAATGAACAAATCCTTGCAAAAAATAGACTGATATAATATTATATTCATTATGTCAATAAATAAAACTAATACCCTTTTAGGATAACTGAAATCATTGGAAACATATATAATACATATTTATTTCTAAAATTTTTCCATGTAACAACCTTTATCCCCACCTTAAGATGGTGATAACCCGACCTAAATTAAATCTTAAATTTCCATTTTCACCATTGAATTAATCAACAATTTATTAAATATGTACAATTTTATTCTCATTATTTATTTTCATGTGGTTATGTCACTATTAATCTACATACAAATACATAATACTATCACCCTTCATGGGTAATAAAATGGGAACACCCTATGGAGATGTGGTTAAGCGAATAAACCACTTAACCTATAGGTCCCCCATCTTAAAAGTAAATTTCCCCAAAAAAGAAAGTTTTATTTTATATAGTGACATATTCATAAGATTCATAACATGAACCTTGATGATCCAAAAATCATCCCCTCTCTAAGGTTATAATCTTATAAAATTATCAAGAATGATATCCTTAAACCAACCTACAATAGCATGAAAGTATAGCTGATTTTTATACACCTTAACCCCCAAATCAATTCCTAATACATGATATATAAACATTACTGGTTATTTAATACCAGGTCTATCTTAACATTCTTATAAGTCTCATTCCTTGATGAATTTATAATAATCATGTATAATATAGGTGAAAGAAACCCATATCTTATAGAAATAAATGTGGAATCTATATTAAATTACCTAATCCATAATAAATATCACATCAAAACTATGTATCTATAATATAGGGAAATTCTATAGATTATATAAAAACTCATCATAAAAATGTGTATTATAATTATTTAGATACCCTTAAATCTCATTAAATGAGGAAATTTGATTTTCAACATACCCTTAAAAAACTCTAAGGTGAAACCCAAATCTCAAACCAACATTGCATATATAAGGTAACTTATCTCACCCATATTGAGTAAAAATATTATCAAGGTAGATTTCATAAGGATCATACATCATTTGATTGATATCCCCTCATAATTTTCATGTTATATCCAACTAGAAATAAAACTATGGACTACACCTGTATGGTGGTCCAAGTCTCTGGATATTTTGTTGCATTACATTATCCCACTCGGTTACTATTATTATAATTATAATCCTCTTCAACCACCACCCCATTTAGATTACTAACTACCACCCTGAGATGATCCCCTGGACTAAAATTGTAATCCCCATGACTATATACGATCTCTACTACTATCATATTGAGTAGTTCTCATACAAAATTATTGAATATGGTTCATAAATCTAGAAAGGATACATTACTTAAGTGGAATATGAAGCTAAAATAACACTATTTATGTTTCCCACTCTATAATCTATTTAAAGGGGTCCTACCTCTAGGGGGAAGAGATGAACCCATACCCTAAGAATCTTGGTTACTACTACCTTATCATATACCATAAAAATTACAATTCCTTCTATAAGAATATTATCTATTAAACCTATAAAAACAAGTTTTCTTCCTTGGTACACCACCATCCTCAAAGCTACCCAAAAGTATCAGAAATTTTTTTACTTATAAATTAAATGACTATAGGTTAGAAAATTTGACCAGAACTCAGATATGATACAAAATTTTAACCTTGAAATATCACTCCTAGAAAGATTCAATACCCACTAAAAAAAGGGGAACACACAGTAACATTTTAAAATGTGTAGCCTTATCCATACCTAAAATATCAGCCTAATTGATACACATGAAATAATATGTACACACCACCTCATTGTATTTTCAAAAACATCTTGAATTTTTTTTAAATTCCTTTTAGGACATTCTCAAATATCAGATGAATTATTCATAAACATATCACAAAAATGTGGATGGTTCACATGACAAATAGGTATATAGTTTATCCATCTTATTAAATAGGATCTCAATCTGGTAAAAAATACACCCAACATACTCAATACAATCCATCTTATATGGAAATTCACCATTACCTAATAAGTGAGATTACTAATCCATCTAAAAATCTCATATAAGGTTGGAAATATATAGTTCACCAAAATTATCCCCATGATATATAATATGAATCTCCCAAAACAAGATCTCCTTTTTGTGATGATAAATTATAAGATCCCATGCCACCACATATATAACATGATCATATAGGAAACCCCTAATACATAAATTAATACATTAATGGATTCATAAAATTGAAATATGAAATCCATGACTCAAAAAAAACATTCATCATAGCTATTGGAATCATAAATAGGAAAAGTAGTAATATGGAATATATTACACTTCTATAATATATAACATTAATCATCCCTATAAGGATCACATATAATCATTATTGATATAAATGATGTTGTGTTTTTCATCCTCAAGGAATCCTAATCTACCAACAATTAGATCCAGTTTAGAATACTTGTGATAATCATATAATATAAAATATCATAGTAATAATTAATGGAATTTAGTTTCCATAGGTTCATTTAATTATATTTCCAGAAATAATTTAAAGAGGAAAAATTATATTATTTATTAATTTAATTTTAATTAGTTTAACCCCTTTTAGAATCTTTTATTAATCAAATACCTGCATATGAATGTTATGTGAACCTATGTAAAAAATATGATTCATGTACACATTCGTACTTGTAACCCAAGAAGAAGAGTGAACCAATAAATAGTTAATCACACATTGTATTCCTTGAAATAAAATAAACTATAAAACTAAGAAAACAATAAAAAATTTCACAACATGTTTACTTGGATTTCCACCATATGTTAGATAAGTATAATTGTAGTTACCATCCTATGTTTTGAACAACCAATTTCCTCCTACAATGTCCCTATTAGAAAGGGAAAAAAGATGTTTTGATACCATTTTTAACTCCCTATATAAGAAAACCTCATGTATATCCCATTTTATTATAAGGGAACTCTATAATCTCAAGTAATCATATAGGGTTTTATGTGGTTTTCTTCTTACAAAGACCATACTATTACATATGCTTTCTAAGACATGGTGTTTAGTTCCTCTATTTAGTATTCCATTCCAAAACTCACCTTATTATGGTCACCCCTCTCTTCCATCCATAATTTTATTTATTATAGTATTTATTTATCTTAGATACATTGTTCCTTGTGTTGTTTTTTGGTTTTGGACCCTTTATATTAGTTTTCTGATGACTCAATTTATACACATTCAAGCCCATATATATTACCCTTGGTCCCCTCTTTATAGATGATGTTTTTCAGATATCCTAGACTTGGGTTTAATTAGATCATATTCATTTTTCTTGAGGCATCATTACCATTGAAGTTTTTCTCCCTAGTGAAATTACACTGTGAAATAATTTTATGGTGGGTACTTGGGGTCGGTAGGATTTGGAGGTAGGGTTAATCTTTATTAGTTTGTCCTTTCATATTATTATTAGAATTTTGATCTATGGATTTTAAAACAATTCCCTTTTGCAAAAATTTTAAAGTGTTTTATCTACTTTATCACCATTTTTTGGATCAAATTTGTAGTTTTTACCATATGGTGGTATATCTTAGTGTGTCTGGTCATTTTGTTTATGTGGTCTCAGTTTATTAGTGTGGATATTCTACCATTATTATTGGAATTTTAGTAAGATTTTTTTGATGATGTATTCTTCTATGGTGGTAGATTATCAACACTATTTTGGAATCCAATGAAGGAAATTTATATTATCAATGGAGACTTTCAGTTGGTTTCATGGGGTCACTACAAGCATGATAATGTTTCTCTAGTCTGGGGGTGGATATTATAAACTACAGTCTAGTACATATTATTTTATATCTTATGTATGTGAATTTATTCTATCCCTAGATATGGTATTTAAAAAATTTGTGGTTTCTTTTTGGTTTTAATTAGAGGTGTGATTTTTATGTTTAGTGGTTAGAGGGGATGCTTCACTCCCCAATGGTGTGTTTTTTACTAGTTTGTTTTGTGGTTTGGTTTTTCTGATGTTTCTCATGACAGTAATGTTTTTTGTTCATGATGGTTGAATGGTTTTTATGATGGCGTTGGTAATAAAATAGGCACTGGTTCTCTCTAGTTGATAGGAAGTAGATTATTCATCTTATGGGGTCTAGTGACACACATGGATCGATGTACCTAGTGGTTCATGTGGCACACATAGGCAGAGGCATGGGTGATGGTCCTGATTAGTGGCGTGTGACCAATGACCCTATTAATTAATGTATATTTTCATTATTATGTTTTTATGGGTTTTTGATGGACCCTTTTATTTTTATATTTTTCATCTAGGAGTCCACAAAGAAGAATATTAATTTATATAAAAAATAAAAAATTGTTTTGGTGGAATGAACAACCATCATACCCAATATCCCCCCATAATATGGATATTTCATTGAGGTTACAATGTTAATAAAAAATATTATTATATATAAAAGATATGTGAACCACAAAATGTCACAGAAGTTATATATATTAAAAGAATGACCTCTTTATTAGTCTATCAAATACATGATATAACTCAAATATACAAAATAATGGAGACCATTCCAAAAAATTGGTCCATGGACTTTGTTAGTCTGGTGTCACCATCTCTATCATACACCACCATCTCACCTATTGATTGTTATTACCTTTCACATTATCACATCATAGGCCATGAAATATGTATCCCTTTAAATTTCATAATCAATGTTTCAATAATAAACTCAGTATTCTACCAATAATGGTGTTCCCAAAATAATCCAATACACATATTTTTCATGCACAATATGATATGTAAGAAACATAAATCAAGACATAACACCCATTATATCATCAAGATATAAACCATTTACATGGATTATTTACCCTGGTAATTTTATCTAGTGTTGGTGACTTAGATTGAGTTTCCCAAGGTCAAATAACATCATATTGGAGGGGGAATAACTAATCATCCACCAAAAACATCATAACCATCTATCTAAATTTGGTTAGTGTAATCCATAATATATACATGCCCAAAAATACTAGGATACTTAGTTTTCATAATTCTGAACTATCTGTAATAAAAAATATCTTTATACTATTTTGGATCTAATCCGAACCACTAATATTTAATGATGCGCTAGGTTGGAACCTCTATTAACCTATATATATAATATTATAACACCATGTTGAAACCTTTCCCTACACAATAATTAATATCTAATGGATTTATTTGTACTACAGTCACTAACACATGATCTAAATCCTTTTTGGACAATTAAATACACATGTTCCTTCCTTTGGTTTTGAATGAAATATCACTCAACACACTTCTCTCAATATATAATTATCACCCTTTACCCAAAGGCTAAACCATATAATAAAAAAATTATCATAGTTCCCCATAAAGGTATGCCCATATCTATAATTCCATGAATTAAACTTCAAAAATTGTGGAGAAACACTTGTAGTGACCATTCAATGTTACTTGAATCTATTCTCCAGATAATAAACCCAATATTTTGTCGCATTTTTAAATATTTTAGGGGTATCTATTTTCCACCATTTTCATCATAATCCATTTGACCATAGAATATTACTTAGAGTGTCCATTATGAGGTTAATGAACCTTAATCACCTCTCAACATGAATAAAATACCACTCTGATTCCATCTTGGGTCATTCAATCAAACTCTGCATCACATTCACATCACACGATACAAGAATCACATATGAAATGGTGAAAAAATTAGGGGAAACCAGACTATTTCACAATGAGCATTACTAATAAGAAGTCATAATCTAAATTTTCCTTAACATATGGATATAATAATACCTATGAATTTCCACCATGATAGGTATTTTAGATGAATATTTATAAATTAGTGAGAGAAAACTGAAATTTTGTACCATTGAATGTGATACATGTAACATTATGAGATTTTGGAATAAATATATGTTTTTACAAATTAAAACAATGTTTTATAGCTAGTTTCACAAGAAACACCAAAATAAATATATTTGGGATAGATTGGATTAATTTTAATAAGAAAAATTATAAATAATAAAACCAAAAGTAAATAGAATGATTCTAATTTATAAAAAATTCATACAAATTACAATTAAGAACACTTAATGTATTAAAATGGATTTTTCAATAAAAGAATTTTATGTTTATATATATTGGATTTTAATTTAATATAAAAATTTATACATTTTATTCTTTTTGTTTTAAAAAAGTAAATTCATTTTTTAATTCCAAAGATCAAAATTAAATTAAGGTGAACTATTTCTATTTTTCTAAAATAATTGTTTTTATGTGAATAGTAAACAATATAGATTTTGATAAAACTGTCAGCATTTTGATGATAACACAATACAAGAATTATTTAAAGTCATCAAAACCTTTTTATATAAAATGTTTTATTTTTAAATTAAAATTAACCATTTGACCAAACTATTTAATTTTTTAAACCTATGTTTAATGTTTTGGAATCATAAGTAATATTTTACTGTAAAAACTATTTATATTTGATTTTATTAAAAATTAGTTTTTAGAAATTATAGAAAATAAATATAAAAAACATTATTTCATATTTCATTTCAACATTTTTATATTATTTAAAAATTTAATTTCATTTTGATGCATAAATATATAATTATTAGGAATAAAGGTAATAACTGTAGTAATAGTAAAACTCTTGTTTTCTTCGAATTTTTTCATTAAAATCATGTAATTTTTTTCTAATAAAATAAATTATTATCTTATAAAAAATTACTCTAATATAGTTTTTAATTCTATATATTAATATATTAACACTAATTCAATTAGTAGTCAATATTAAATAATATTAAGAACATTTAATGGTGAAAACAATATTTTTCTTTAAAATAGCTTCTCTATTTATTAATAAAATTTATATTCAAATTTAATTTTCTATAATTTATAAATTTATATAGAATATATGGATCACAAATTTAGTGTTTTAGAATAAAAAATTGGTTATATGTTTTATCATATATTTATAATAAAATTTAAACATTTAGGGTAAAAACTATGTTCCAAGGTAAAAACAAAAAATAATAAGACTTAAATATAAAGTAGTAAAATTCCTGAAAAAGAATTAGAAAATGTTTTATAATTAGTAGTGTAATGTTTATTGACTTAATATCACCCAAAAACCCATTATTGAATGATTTTTGGAGGTATAAAACCATGAATAGTGTCATTTCATTATAAAAAAATAAGTTTATTCACAAAATAGTCATATTATTGATTTATAAAAGGGATAGAATTTCAACCCCACTTATCAAACTTATATATTATAATTTTTTCCAAAAAATATTCCATTTTTATCTTCTTATAATATTATCTTATGATCGATAGCATTTTTCCTCAATTATATATTATAATCTATTCATTTCCATGTATACTTTCAATAGAGTGTTTAGGGTCCCAAAGCGAGTCTTACTTAATATTATTCTTTTATTTTTACTCATACACATCCCAACATACCCTAAACATAGTAATATAATAATTTCATTATCATTATTACAATGAAGATTAATTATATTAATTTTCAACACTTATTTGTTCCTTCCCAACTACATAAGAAAAACAAAATAACATCGACCATACATTATGTGAACTACCACCTCCATGCATTACTATTCCCCCCAATGTCACTGTGATATTATTTCATTATAAATAACACTTAAAATATGATTCAACAACATATATATATAATATCATTATTATCCTCTAATAATTATATTATTCCAAAATAAACAACTTTAATATCAATAATAATCCATTAATTATGGTATGTTCATGTTTGGTTTGGTTTAAGCACAAACATGAACAATTATAAAAATATATTCCATTGAATACTATGAGAAATTGAATAATAATATTATTATATCTTTATAAAAAAATCACAATTTTTGTATGGTTATGAAAATTTTATATTAAGTATTTAAATTATTATTAAAATATCACAATCAATAACTAAAATTTCCTAAATATGCTTTCAACAATTCCATTTTCATGAAACATAACTAAAGAAATTATGAAATAAGTTAATATGTTTTTAAATAAATATATGTTATCTATTACCATAACCTAAAATATACATTAATGATGAAACATTATACAATAATGAATAACAACACCACTATTAAGAAATAAGCTCAAAATGATCAAGATAACTCACACGTGATATTGAAAATAGATAATAGATAATATATAATTATGGAATAATTCTAAATGTAATATATAAAAGGATATATATATATATATATAAATAAGGTTCTTAAATATGTGATTAATATTGTTAATTTTTTTATAAGAGATTCAAATTATTTAGTGGGCGTTTGTAAATAAATTACGGTTTTCATTATCTCATTTTCAAATCCTTGAGGCGTGTTTGATAGATCACACCACAATTTTTTATATAGTTTATTAACTTCCCCATTTCATCCAAGAAAAATTAATAGCTTCCTATTAATTATATTTGACTTTATTTTTCATGGTGTCTCTGTTATATTATTTGATTCTTACATTACCATTACTATGTGAATCATCTACATGGATGGTTCAACTAAGTGGTCAACTATGTGGGTGATAAACTACATGAGTGATCAACTATTTGTATCATCTGAGTTAGCAATCAGCTACATCAATTGGATATGTGATAAATCAGATACGTGGATCGAAAACATGAAAATAGATATGTGGAGTTTTTTTATGTTACATAAAATGACAATTTCGGTCATTAAACAGTGTGAATCATATGAATTCTATAGTCCCTTAGTCAATGATAATTATATTTTTTATTTTCTCTAATGATTGAGGCTGTATAAGAGTCATTCTATATGGATTTTAATAATCCACACTAATTGGTAAATTAAATATATTTCTATCTAAAATCCCAATCATCAAGTATATGTTCACTATAAAAATGAAGTAAACTTCCCATCATTTATTATATATTTATTTTTATCAATATTGGAGTTCCCTAATTTATTCCCTTAGAGTTATAGAATCCCACGACCATTGGTTCGAGTTTATTCCAACATAATTGCTTGTTGTGGTCACAACCCCTATTTTGGTGATGTGATTCTAGTGAGACTTATTTCTTCCAATTAGGTAATTATCATTAGTTTCTAATTATGTGCATCATGTGGGTAGGGTTGTTTTTTATCTATGTGGATATAATGCTTTTTAATTTATAAAGATAAATTAATTTTTAAATTAATTTAAAAGAGGGAAAGGAAAACATGAATTAAATGTATTTACAAGATTTATTAAAGTTGATATTGTGATTGTATAAACATGATGGACTGTTTAAAATCATTGTTGTTGGGTATTTTTTTTCACCATATATGTGACATTATGGAACCCATATTTTCTAGATTGTTCGATATCACCCTATATAGATTTGGAAAATAACTTATATTCAGCTAATTAAAATTTTCCTCTAGATATAAGGATTGTGTGAGAACACCCCAAAATAATGAAGTGAATTTGTTAAAGAGGCCCTATTCCAAATATAAAAATTCCATGATATGTGTAATTTGGGGTGTGTTTGGGTAAGTGGTTGTGTGTCATTGATTGTTGTGTTGTTATGGTGTGTAGAGAGTGGTTTTGTTAGGGTATATGAGATAGTGTTTTGTGATATGAGGTGTGGCAGTGATATGTTGTTGTGATGTGATATGAGGATATTTGTGGTGGGTTGTGGGGCTGTGTTATGGGGTGGTTTTACTGTAATGTGGTGGAAATTTGGTTTCTGTTGTAATATATGGCTGGGAATGTGGAAAATTTTTGTGGGTTTTTTGGGAAGAGAAAATATAGGCTACCGTGAACTTCTACTTGTTATTTGATGTGTTGTTCTAGTTTCCAGATTAGTATTAGAACTAAATGATAATGTTGATGTTGAAATAATAAGGAAATGGTTAATGAATGTTGAACTCAAATGGGAATTGGGTTAAATGTGAAAATGGTTTATGAATAAATTAAATGGGATAGAAGTAATGGAATTAATTTTATATCAAAAAGAAATTGGATGTAAATATGAAATAAAAACAATGGAAAAATTTGAAATGTAGTTTTGGAATCCGAAATGTGGTTTCTAGTTAGTTTTGTGATGTTGAGAATTTAGAGGTGGAAGATAATGTAGGGATTTTGTAATTTTGCTAGTGATCTGGTTGCAAAATCATAGTTTGGGATTTTAGGTTATGATATTATATATACTGTATATATTTATTTTAATTTTTATATACCCTCCCCACCCATTTAGATCACCTAGTGGCAACAACCAAATGCTTTGGGGGTGTTTTTCCAACATCACAGTGGTGAGGGTGGATCGCCATCTACCAGATCTTCCTCACTCCCTTTTCTAGGAGAAGATGACATGCACTGACTGTGATGTCCTGAAGTCAAAAGTACCTCTGTTGAGGTGTAATGTGATGTAATAGCCATATTGTCTTTGAGTGAGGTGAGAAATGATTACCTATGTGTTTTTAGGTGATACAATAAGGTGGTTTATGGTGGGTGTTGTGCATGGTAGTAGGAGGACACAAGTTTGATGTTATACATATTCATGATTTCATACTACTCTAGTTATAGATGTAATGTGAGGTGATGACCTAGGATTATGTAGGTGGGATGTGATGTGTTGAGATATTATACAGAAGTGGTGGGAGTGTCATGACATATGGAATTTTTAAATAGGAGAATAAAATTAATAGAAATGTGGTATGGGGAACCCTTTTGTAGCTATAATTCATATTATATTATTACACATGGATTGCGTTATTTGGCGAGCACACCTTGGTTAGGCTGGGATGGATAGTAAACCTATTTAGGTGCTATTGGTTCTACTATTTTCTCATGAGTGCATTAGTATACACTTTCTAAATGTGAATGAGACACATTGGTTTTGCTACTGAGTATACCTGTATTCTCAGCCTACATATATAGAATTTATTTCGATATTTAAAGGAGAATTACATGGACTATGGTAGATATTACTAGATATGATATTTGGATAGTTTTTTTTGACAAATTATCTTTAATTTTGTATATTTACATTGGAATGTTTTATGTATATCATGTTTTATTTATACACGAATTGTTGGATTGATTTGGGTTTACCAAAATATTATGTCATGGAGTTGATTGTGGTTGATTTATCTTATCTCCAAATCCTATTTATTTTATATAGGTAAATTCCTTCCATACATGATATTTTTATATCCTTGACACTAGTCCCTAACCAAGGTCTTACTGGAGGTGGGATTCAGGGGTCATTATCCCTCCACCCTCATTTCAGTATCTTTGGATGGTGGTGGTCAGGATAGAGTGGTATTAGAGGAATGATTTTAAGGTATTCAATGGAGTTTGGAGTCAGTCACAATGAGGATTGCATGGGCTGGTATAGAAATAGTTTTAGTTGACCTTGGTACTTGACATAGGATTGGGAGACTAGCTAGGACATGAAATTTTCAAGTCACCCATGATCCATTGCAAGGAATCTGATCTTATTGAGTGATTAAGTGAGGTGGAACTATTTTTTGGGTAGAGACTAAATAGAGGTAAATTCATCATGATGACTAATTTTTTGTTTTAATAGGAAGGTCTTGGTTCTGGAAAACATTTAATAAATTAAAAATGAACTTAATAATACTAAATAAAATTAATTTACTATAGGGATTAAGAAATATATTTTTCCCTTCAATATATGGATCCTAGTCATCATCTTCCAGTGGATCAGGCAGTGGAGTTTCAACAGGATGACCCGTTTGATTGCTAAAGGATTGATCTGGTCAGGGATAATGATCACTAGTAGAGGATAATGCACTCATCTCAGTGGAAGGTTTTGTGAATGTATGAGTGTATTTCCTCTTATATAGATGTAGATCCCTGATTGGAGGAGTAGAAGATTGTTTTCAATTTTAAATCAGCTAGGGAGGAGTATTAGGACCTAATGGTAGTTAGTCAGGTGTTGGAATATGCACATTAGTAGTGGGTTATTATTTAAAGGAGGAAGATGCGATATGGTTAACATTATATAGGGAGTTCCATTTAGATTTTCTATCATCGATGATGTGGGGGGAGTAGAGGAAAGAGTTTCTCTCATTTCAACAACTGATAATGTTAGTAAAGAAGCTTAGGATAAATTTTAAGAAACATATATATTTTATCCTAAATTTTTTCCCAATGAGGAGTCTCATGTGTGACAACATGAGGAGGCACTCCAACCCTAAATGCAACATGTAGTTACTATCTTTAGGATTAATATGTATCTATAGGTTTTGAATAAGGTGGATTTTATTGAGTGGATTTACTCATTAGGGGGTTTTACATGAGAGAGGATCTAGTGGGGTTCCTTGAGTAATAGAGTTATTGGTAGTAGGTTTCAGTCTCTAGGGCCTTCGAGTTTAATACCAATGGGTATTCAACCTCAACAGTCTCTTTTACAGCCTCTTGGATGCTTTTTGTTGATTAGTTTTTCTTTTGGAGGCCATAATCATCATGAAGACCAATTCCTAATGGTTATTAGGGATCAACTTGGTTTAGGTGCTTAGTTTCAGTGGTAGTTTAAGTAGGAGTTTCCAGTGACGCCATTTCAGTAGTAAGGGAACTAGGTTTATGATCCACCAAGGAGAGATAGAAAAATTAGAGGCTAACCACAAGATATTCCTCCTATTTAGGGACCCCATCCAGAGCATGGTTTTAGAGGTATTCATTAGTAGAGACATAGAGGATATGACTGTGGTCAGTTTCATGTAGTTGTGGCATCAATTCTAGAGGTGTAAAAGGTTATTCGAGGTGTTATCCAGTTCACTTCCAACCCTGTTTTTTTGTTATTTGATTTAGGAGCTTCACACTCTATTTTTGTTCCCTCTCTATTAAATTCTTTGAAAATGGAAGTAGACAGGTTTCTCATTCCCCTACTGTTGACTATTCTAGTTGGAGTTCAGGCCAACTTGTTTGATGTGTACTGGGGGTATAGAATTATAATGGGGATATATCAGTCATGGAGAGATCTTTTATCTCTTCAAATTAATTCATATGATTCCATCCTTATCATATTTTTGTTTTATTCTATTCATTATATTATAGAATTATTTGAGATAGTAGTCATGTCCTTGAATGTGGATTACTAGTGTGTGGTTTTCATTGGCGAGCATTGTTATCAAGTGGGATGTATATTCTTGGAGCCCCTTAATTCTTTTATTGCTGATTTATCATTGTAATTAATAGCCATTGGGATAGTGGAGGTTTTCCTGATCATTATGGAGTAATTGGATGTTTTCTCCAGAGAGGTCATGGAACTACCCACTCGATGTGATGTTAATTTTGGGATAGAATTGTATCTTAGAGATATTTTGATTTTGATGTCCCCTTATCTGATGGAACATTAAGAGTTATGAGAACTGAGGTTTTAGATAGAATACTTAATGAAGAATGGGTTTATTCAAACTAGTGTCTTAGTATAGGGTTCTCAAGTTTTTTTCACCAAGAAGGTGACTGGTATTATGAGGGGATTTATAGACTATTAGAGGATGAATTAGATGAAGTTCAAGAATCAATATTGTTTTAAATGAATAGATGACCTTTTTGACAAATTAAGAGGGTCCATTTTTTTTTTCTTAGATCAATCTATGGTCTGGGTATCACGATATTAGGGTGAAGGACTATGATATCCTTAAGTCTTCCTTCATATGTCGGTATTGAAAATTCGAGTTCATGGGCATGTCATTCAATGTGGTGATGACACTGGTTATGTTAACGGGGATCATAAAATCAATGTTCCATGAATTCCTGGACCTATTTGTTGTTGTGTTCATTAATGACATATTGATCTACTCAAATTCATAGGAGGATCATGCCAAACATCTTAATGTTTTTTACAGGTCCTTCGACACCACCGGTTTTACAAAAATATTTCCAAGTATGTTTTTGTACATTAAAGGTACATTTTTTTCAGCATGAGGGCTCTCAATGGGGTGTGTTAGTGGACTTATCAAAGTTTGAGGCAGTTATTTCTTGAAAAGCACCTAATAATGTTGAAGAGTTTCATAGTTCCATAGTCTAGCCGTTTATTCCAGGAGTTTCATGATCAATTTCTCCTGAGTTAAATCCCCACTAACCATGTTGTTTAGGAAGGACCAAGATTTCATGTGGAATGATTATTGATTATTCTGGTTATCTAAAAGGGAATTTGGTTAGTGCACCAATTCTTTAGTTTCTAGAGGTGGGTGTTTTTTTTGAAGTGTTTTCTAATGCTCCATATATGTGATTGGGATTCTTTTGGATTCATTATAAGTCCATATTCTCTTATGGGTCAAGTATTTATATCCCTATTATCATAACTATGCCACCCATGATTTGGAGTTGGAATTCTCCATATTCGTGCTGAATTTTTGGAAGCATTAACTCATTTGGGGGATATTTATGGTCTTTGCCAATCATAAGAGATTTAGGTATATCTTTTCTCACCAATAAATAAACCTAAGGCATTATAGGTGGATGAATATTCTTTAGGATTATTATTTTGAGGTATCTTATGCCCTAAGAAATAGAAATTCATTTCCATTTCTTTAAAAATAAATTCATATAAGGATGTTATTCAGGATTCTATGGATTCATAGAGAGTGATGGAGGAGTTGGTATCTATATACCTATATGCGAGGGTGGATGGAGGATTATTCTTATTTTAAATTATGTTCTTGTATTCTCTAACACAGAATGCGAAGAAGTCTCATTGGGGAAATTAAGAGGTAGAGGGGATGTGTGATCATGTTTTCAATTATTATTCAATAGAGGGATGGTCATAGGACATATGTAATATGATAATATTTAGTGTGAGGTAATTTGTTTTGATATAAATTCATGAGGGAGTCCTTTCCGATTTTCATATATCACATTTAGTGGTACAACAAGGAATTTACAAGATGTAACATAGATTAAGGTCACAGTTTGGATGGCCCATGATGAAACAAGTAGTTGTAGTTTTTGTGGCTTAATGACATGATTTCCAAAGCTAAAGTCTATACATCATGTCCAAAGTTGTTTATTTCAACCATTGGATGTTCTCATGTGGAAATGTGATTTCATCTCGATAGAAATAATCCAATTTTTACCTTGGGATCTAAAAGGTAATTATTCTATCGAGGTAAAGATGTACTATTTAATGAAGACAAATCACTTCCTAGAGATCAAGGAGTTGGGAACAATGGATGTTTGGGAAAAAAGGTTTTTCGATGAGGTGATGTGGTTTCATGGAGTATCGAGATCCATTATCTTAGATTGGGATTCACATTTCACTTTTTGAGTCTAGAGGGGATTTAATCATACCTTTGGGACACAGTTTTTCCTTAGTACTACAGTCCATCCTCAAATTAATGTGAAGATGGAGTGGACTATCCTTAGAGGAAATGTTGCCAACATGCATCTAATACATAGTGTATCTTGGGTGGGAAACTTTCATTTGGTCAAGTATTCACATAACAATAGCTATCACTTGGCCACTAGTATGACTCATTTTGAGTTATTTTATGGGTGTCCTTGTTGTTCTGTATTATAATTGGATAAAGTTTAAGAGTTAGTAGTTATTGGTCTTAATGTGGTCTAGAGCACGGTTGAGAAGGTTTTGCTTGTTCATGAGAGGATGAAAGTAGTGCAGTATTGGTGTAAGTGTTTTGCTGATAATGGGAGAGTCCATTGGAGTTAAATATTGTAGACCACGTGTTATTAAAGGGTTACCATCATCATGGTCAGTGGAGGTTTGAAAATGGAGTAAGATTTATCCCATGTTAGGTTGAAAATTTTTAGTCTTGGAGTCAGGTGGTGAGATGGAGTATCAATTAATGTCTCCATCATTGTTGAAGGGGATCCATGTTATCTTCCATGTGCCACAACTTTATCAATATATTAATGATGAAAACCTTGACTTTGAAGGGGTATATTTGGATATCAAGGATGAAATGATGTTCATGGAGTAGGAATTATAAATCTAGGACTATTGAGGAAAGGTGATGCAGGGATGGATAATTCACTTCGCTCACATGTTTTGGAGGCATGGTTGCTTGGAGGAGATTACTTGGGTGCATGTGATGTAGATGTGGACCCAGTACCTGGATATTTTTTATGTTTCTTTGTTTTTTTAGTTTTTTTTATTTTATGCGATGTTTTGATATTGTTGTTTTTAAGTGGTATTATAAATTTGATGTGTTTTTTCTTGATTCATGATGTATTAAAAGCATCAACATATAAAAATGAGAGGACCTAATTTCTTATTGAGATTCATTATACTACAATGTGATTAAACCTATGTGGGTGAGTCAATGCCGCTAAGAGTGGATAGTACCTTGATATGGAAAATGGAATTTCAAGATTCACATGTTTAGTGAAGTGTGGTTTATTTGTTATAATGGTTTTATTTTGGGATATTTTGTTGTATGGTGATGTGGTTTTTTGAGCTTTTTATGGGAGTTTTGGTTAGAGAGTTGTACTAGTGGTGGTGCTAGCAATGTGATGAGATATTTGAGAGGTATCTCTTGGGGTTGTAATTCAGAACCCTTTTATCTCCCTGTGTATGTTTTTATTCCTATGCATATCAATCATTTTAGAGGTATCTAATATAATCAGAAATTACATCCCATACAATTATTTTTATTGTTTTGGTGGTTATAGGGAATTTAGTGTCTTTTCCCCTTGTTTTTTCATGGTTTCTCCCCATAACCAGTAAAATTGATTACATGGAGCTATCGAATATGTGAAATCAGACACATGGTTGGATCAATTACATGGATAAATTAACTATGTGGAGAGGTCAAATACATGGATGAATCAACTATATAGATGAATAATTTATGTGAATCGGCTACGCAGCTGGATCAACTATGTGAATTGTCTACATGGCTAGATCAACCTAGTGGATCAGCTACTTGAGTGATCCACTATGTGAGAGATCAAAGATGTGGGTAATCCATGTAAGAGATTTTCTACATGAGTGATCAACTATTTGGATAATCTATGTTAATATGGTAAATGGGGATTTTGGATATGTGGGAAATTCTACTATGTGGGATTTACCATGTAGAGTTTTCTGGTAGTTATGTAAAACGACCATGAGAGTCTTTTGGTGATGTAGATCTATGGAATTCAAAGGCTGTTTCATCAAGGAGAATTATATATTTGATTTTCTATGATAAATGAGTCTCTAAAAAAGTCCTTCCATATGGATTTTAATGGTTCATAATAATTAGTTAATTAAATATATTGCGATCTGAAATCTTGATCATCCCGTATCGATTGACTCTAAAAATGAATGAAATTTCCCTTTACTTATTCTTGCTTTCTTTCCCTCAATATTTTAGGTCCCAAAAACCATAAATTATAGTTTTATAATCCTACTAGCATTGGTTTGAGTTTCTTCTAAAACAATTCCATATTTCTCCCTCTTATTTTGTTATAGTGAGTCAAGTGAGACTTTTCTCTTCCAAAAAGGGAATTCTTCTTCATTTCTCAATGTGCCTAATGCATGAGGGTTTATTTATATAATTAATGAATTGATGGATTAATCAAAATCTATAATTATAAATTATATATTTAGATGAATTTAAAATGGGGTAATAGAAACATGAATGACATGTTTTTACAAGTTTTACTATGATTGATATTGTGACTGTGTAAGTGAGATGACTTTCTAAAAATCATAGAAGCTGGTGGATTTTTTTGTTTTCTAGATGTGAAAATATGAAAACCTTATTTTTGTGATTGATAGATATATCTCTATATGTAATTTTTTAATCACATATATTTTTCTAAGGAAATGTTTTCTCTAGATATATGGATTGTGTGAGAACTCCCCTAAATATTGAAGTGAAAATGATAAAGATCCCCTATGTTAAATTTAAAACTTATTTTTTATTTGAAACCCCAAGCTTTCGTGGTATGTTTCCCTTTGAATAATGAAGTAGCTTGTGTTGTACGCAACTTAGAGTTTTAACACACCACAACCAATAAAACTAGCCGTTATGAATAGTAATATCCACTTTTTGAAATTTTATAAATTTGAATTTTCAAAATGGACTTCATTTTTGGATTTACAATATCAGTGTTTTCTTAGGGTGAAGTTTTGGTATTTTTCTGAGAACATTCAATTTTTGATGAATAGTGAAAAACACTACGTTATCGTTTAAAACCGACTTTTTATTTAAATAATTAGTCACTTTATTTTAATTTATTTTAGGTCAAAATATTTACATAATACCTATATATGTTCAATGTAATTCATTGGAGTCATTTTTTAAAAAGTTCATATATATAAATTTTTATTGAAGTTTTTACAGTCTTTAACCCACCTTCTAGGAGCATTTACAAATTTGCATAAAAAATAATTTTACCACTTATGTGAGTTGAATTTCAAAAATCTGAGAGACACAGATGACATCAGTATGTAAAATTCTGTTTAATAAGATGAAAATAATTTTTTGTTGAATAATAATTTCTGACTATTATTTACCACAGTTAAAAGTAAATAGAGGAATTAAGGGTAAAAATGATATTATAATTACCCAAAAACATGTCCTAATTCTATTAGATAAGTGTAATTAGTTCCAAAACAACATTAGGAATAAAATATCATCCTTTGGGTCCACTTGGATTAGATTAGGACATTTATTATTATTTTATTTAAAGAAGAGTTAAAAGTGTTAAATTAATAGTTTAGTAACAAAACCATTTTTAATATTAGGATACACACAATATAAATTCAACTATAAATATTCATTATAAATTTAAAAATATTTCCTACATAATGGTATTTTATTTATAATTTTTAGACATTAAATAATTTAATCTATTTATGACACAATGATGATGTAGTAATTACCTTATTAATGAAATATTAAAATAATAGATATTATAAATATATAAGAAAATGTAAATTGAGAATTATGATGAATTAAAATAATTTTATAGGTTAATATAACATGTTAGGGTTGATTAAATAATTTTTTTGAAGTAATCATGCTGTTATGATTTTCAAAAAAACCAAATACTAAATAGTATCAAAATGGACATAATTGAGTTTCTAAATCAAATACAATATTATTAATTACTATAATATTACTAAAAATATAAAGATCGGAAAAAGTACTTATATAAGGTCATATATATTAATAATGAACCACTTGGGGTTCTCTTGTCTTGTTATAGTATGTTCATTAACCATATAATATAAAAATACAAAGAGACATGGTAAATGTCACACTATTTAACTGAGAGTTAAATCTAACAGTTAAGGTTAATATGGTGACATAAAACTATCTAAAACTTATTGGTTGAAATGTTTTATACCCATAGACACCTTATAATCTAAATAAATCATTTTGGAGACATTATAAACCTAAAATGGTTTTATTATAAAATAATATTTTAAGATTTTCTTAAAGTGACCCTCACCTCTCTTATAAAAGGGTACTTCCCCTTGTCATAAATTCACACCTCCAATTCCATTTCTCTTGGCCAAAACCTACCCAAATATCATCTAAAATATACTCCCTTATAACTATAGTCCAATAATTGATCAGAAATATAGCCTAAGGATCCGTTTTGATCAACTAAAAAGGAAACACCCGAAGAAGATGTAATAATTTCACCACCCTCTTTCAAGTTCTTTTCCTATTCCAATTCCTCTTTCCTTGTTGTTTACATACCAAAATAATAAATACAGTACATTCTACATACTTTGATGTTATTATAACTATGATACAACCATATTCATTATTCTATCCATCTTATAAATGACAAAGTCACCATACGTGCGTACGTACGACTTACCGTCTCCATGTCGTGGTGTAGTTTGTTATTCAAACACTTCATTATTTGGATGGGTATAATAATGAGTAGAACTTATTTAAATAATAAATATAACTTGTTAATGATTCTGTATATATTACATACCATCCAATTACATATGATTTCACCATCAATATAGTGATATTGTCGCTCGTGCATACGTACTAATTACCCTCTCCACGAATGCGATGAGATTCATTCCCCATCGTAATAATTCAAGAATAATTTTCATTTTATGATTGGAAATAATGTTTATGAACATAATATCATTCCTTATATGAATCAAATACATTTTATCCATAACAAACCTATCTTACATAACCAATAATATAAAGGAAAACGAATGAGTTAACACCCGAATCGATGATACTACTAAAATATTATTAAACAAGAAATATTTTAAGATCATATATGATATCATATTTATGTATATTATTATTTTATAATTTAATAAAAAATGTTTTTACTATTATATATGTTTTTAACATACCATCGACTAAGGAAAAGTACAAGGTAAGGGTTAATTCTACAATCTCTTTACTTATCTGAGGTTGTTAATATGTAAGTATCTACTAGGACCTCTTTGTCATCCAAATCTGTGTTTTCTTAAAAATTCAATTCAAAACATTCTAAATATTTACTAGACTATAGTTTAAAGTCATTTATACCCTTATTTTACCATATATGTTTTGAAATGAATCTTTCCATCATTTTCCAAACAAGGTACTTTATGACCTTTTCGACAAAATTAATGTAAGAATGTCTTTTTTAACTTATATGGAAGGTGCATCTATATTCTACCTTTATAACATTGTCTAAGCTTCCCAAAAAATCTTATAATAATATTTTGAAAATAAATGTTTTATTTTAAAATTATATGACTTTTAAATTATTTCAAAATAGAAAGTGATATTTCTCTAAAAAAAAGTTTGGATTTCATCTATGTCAACATCATTTGATGGATTTAATGCTTGATTGAAGTTGATTTATTATGATACAAAACTTCTATATTGTGTTGAAGGTTTTGGGATATGTTTGAATATGGATGTGTCATTTTTACACCACTCATAGTTTATGGATAAAGTATTCAAATTTCTTATGCTAATTTTTATAACGACCCCGAATTTACAGACATTTTTAGTACTTCAAAAATTGAAGCACACTTATTACAACATATAACAAAACCAGGAAAGGACCGTATAGGTATAGAGTCTTTAGAAACTGGGAAGTATAAAAAAATGGTTAATAAAGCATCAACTTTGCCTCCCACTTATTTCATCATATCTAGAGTCCCTTTTTGGCATATCCTACTTAATAACCTTCTTCCTGGCCTGGGGAAATTAAAAATACAAAAGGGTGAGCTCAAATGCTCAGTAATGGTAAACAAAAGAAATATCAATCACATCTTATACTTAAGAACATAACTTTTGGAAATATTAACCTGCAAAAGAGATCGTAATTTCATAACATGGGATAAATCATAGTAGTGAAATGTAATCCCAATAATCATAACTTAAAACATGAAACTTTTTGGCATACACACATAATCATAGAGAATCATTTCTTATTAGTCAAGACTCATTGACAAGACAATATTAGTGGACAAAGTCCATTTCTGAACCGAGTTCACTCCTCATTTCAGTCCTGTTTCACTGAACCGGTATAACCTACCGTTCCAGCAATGTCTATCTCATGAGATATAAAATATTTACCCAATGCATTGGAGGGAGATATAGGTCCCACCCATCTCATAATGAAACCATTCTTATGTGTGCCACAAAATCGTAAATCATACATCATTGCATAACCCATGAAATAAAAATGGGAATCTTAAACATCATGACATCATAAAACAATTCATATAAGATAAAGGAATTCATGAAAATATTTCCATCACAAAATAATCAAATACATGTAATAATAGGGATATAAACAGAACCCAATATTATCTTAGATGGGAAATAATTTTGATAAAACTCTTGAACTCCATTCTTGAGGAAAATATCCTTTCTACTTCAAAAAAATTTTCCTTTCTTAACATGTCATGCAATTTTAAACTAAATGAACTTGATTAAAAATAAACTTGAAAACTTGTAAAGGAATCTTCTTGGAAATAATGTCTTAAAAATCCATTCATGCTATATAAGTTAAAAAAACATTATTCGCGTACTTTTGTCAGAAAAGTCAAAAAGTACCTCGTATGAAAAACGACAAAAGATTCCATTAATATATTTTACTAAAAACTCACCGAAGGGTAAAATTGGATTTAAACAATTGTAGGTGTATGGAAATAAAATTACATATTGAGAAAACATGGATGTGGATGATAAAATACACCCCAGTAAATACCAAAGTATAAACAATCTCGGATAAAAATGAGATTGTGATATTTCCCTTACTTTAGGTCCGATTTTCGTTGTAAGTGTCTGAACCTCCTATATAATGATTTAAATAATGTTATTTACTTATTCCAGAATCATAATTATGGTTATGATATCATATATGGTCATATTCTTAGCTTCTTAGTAGTAATATTTCATTGCTACTTGTTATTCGGGTGTTTATAACTTTTTGTTCTTATGCGTGTTTTGTCGAATAAATTCTCATTCTTCTGTTTAGGTTATAGATACATCATTTCCAGAATGTTATTAATGTACTATATATCATATTTATTCATTCAATTCATTTATATAATCACTATGCAATGAAGATCATGTAGAACGAGTCGCATCACATCGTGGAGACGGTATTCTGTACGTACGCACGAGTGATGATATCGTTCCCATGATTTTGGAATTCTATTGGAGTGTATATATAGTATTTCAGAATCAATATAACTTTACAATAATCATATATATTTATTATTTACACCATTATACCCATTCAAGTAAGGTGGTGGTGGAAAATAGATTACACCACGGCGTGGAGACGGTATTCCGTCCGTACGCACGCGCGATGATTTCGTTTTCTGTAGGATGGATAGATGGTGAAATAGGGTTGTTTCATACTTATAATAACATATCAGTATATGGGCGATACTTATGTTATTACTACATAATTAAAAAACTAAAGAAGAAGAAGTGGAAGAAGAATTGAAGATGAAAGAATCGGCAACGGACATTACCTCTTCTATGAAGCGCTTCTTTGAGACCTCCTTTTAGGGCACTAAAATTGGTCTTTGAAGAAGACCAGGACCTCTAGGATGTCTCTAGGGAAGTTGAGAGAAGAAATTTGCAGGGGTTGGCCGAGCATGAAGGCTCAAAGTGGTGTGAGGAAGAGAGGAAGGAGGTTCCCTTTTATAAGGGAGGAGAGGGGCACCTTTGGAATAACTAAAAATATTAATTTATTATAAAGTCAAATTCGGTTTTTAATAGCTCCAAATTGATATATTTCGAAGATAAGGTGGGTATGGGTCGAAATACTCTCATCCAATAGAATTTAGGCAATTTTAGGTATCAATTTTAACCTTATCATTTAGATTTAACTTTAAGTTAGATAATTTAACTTTTACCCTGTCTTCTTGTTTTGTTAAACTATAAGGTTAATAAACTTACTATATCAAGCCAAAATAACCCCAAGTTGTTTATTATTAATATATATAACCTTATCTAAGTAATTGTTCCGAACATTATATTTTTAGGAATAAAATAACAATTAATAATATATTATTTGTTTTAAAAACTATTTTATGTCAATTTTGACACTATTTGGTAACTCATTTTTTTGAAAATCATAACAGAATGATTAGTTCAAAAATATTTTAATTAAATTAATACTAACATGTAATATTAACATATATAATTATTTTAATTCATAAAAAGTCTCAAATTATATTTATTTGGGTATTTATAACATCAATTATGTCAATATTTCATTAATAAGACAATTACTGCATCATCATTGTATCATAAATAAATTAAATTATTTTAAGTCTAAAAATTAGAAATAAAATACCATTATGTAGGAAATATTTTTATATTTCTAATGAATATTTATTGTGAAATTTATCTTATGTATAACCCCATATTAAAAATTATTTACTTATTAAACATTGATTTTAACTATTTTAACAATTCCTTAAATAAATTAATAATAAATGTCCTAATCTAATCCAAGTGGGCCTAAATGGTCATATTTTATTCTTAATGTTGTTTGTGGTCGAATTACACCTATCCAATAGAATTAGGACATGCGTTAGGGTAATATTAATAACACTTTTACCCTTAATTACCCTATTTACTTTTAACTGTGGCAAAAAAGTAAAAAGTTACTATTCACCAAAAATTATTTTCATCTCATTGAACCACATTTTAGCCCTTTATATTAACCGTGTCTCTCATATTTTCGAAATTCCACTCACAGAAGCGGTAAAATTATGTTTTATGAAAAATTCAGTTTTTTAACTTCCACTTAGTGGTTTCACTATTCATCAAAAATTGAAAGTTTTCAGAAAAATACCAAAATTTTACCCTATGCTAATTTCGATATTCTGAATCCAAAAATGAAGTCCATTTTGAAAAATAAAAATTATAAAATTTAAAAAAGTGGTTATTACTATTCATAACGGCTAGTTTTAATAAAATTTTAATAGCATATCATTGTTTAGTGAAACTCGGTATTGCGTACGACGCAAGCTATCGAGGAAGGCCACAATTGCATGTAAAGAAATCCAAGATAGTGTTGTGTGTAGTGAAAGATTTCTTTGATGATTTATATAACATAAAAATAGAATATTTTTCATAAAAGTCTCGGGTGTTACATTCTACCCCTCTTAAAATGAATTTTTCCCTCGAAATTCATCACTTTGTAACAAACAGATGAGGATACCTTTCCCCCATTATATCATCAAGCTCACATTTAGCTTCTTCTAACTGGTGTTTCCTCCATAAAACATTCACCAAGAGAGTGGTCTTGTTCCATAGGACTTTTTCGCTACGATCCAGAATCTCTATCGGTTGTTCTTCATAAGAAAGATCTTGCTCCAGCGGTACAACTTCTGAGCTGAGTACATGTGAAGGATAAGGTATGTACTTTTTCAGGAGAGATACATGGAACACATCGTGAACTTGAGAGAGATTTGGTGGAAGCGCCAACCGGTAAGCTACCTTTCCAACATGATCCAGTATTTCAAAAGGACCGATATATCTAGGGTTCAACTACCCCATATTTCCAAATCTCATGACCCTCTTCCAGGGAGTTATTCGTAAGAAAAATTTATCACCCACTTAAAACTCTAGGCCTTTTCTTCGGTTGTCAGCATAACTTTTATGTCGACTCTGAGCTGCTCTTATGTGTTGTTGAATAGATCAGACCTTTTCTGCCATCTCATCAACAAGATCAGGTACTAATAGCTTTCTTTCCCTCACTTCATCCCAGAAAGTTGGAGTCCTGCATTTCTTTCCATAGAGATCTTCATAAGGAGCCATCTGAATATTGGAGTGAAAGCTATTATTATAAGAAAATTCCACCAAAGGTAGGTGTTGATCCCAACCACCTTTAAAATCCATAGAGCAAGCTCTCAACATATCTTCTAGAGTTTGAATTGTTCTCTCAGACTGACCGTCTATCTGAGGATGATAAGCAGTGCTGAAACTGAACTCTGTATCCAGAGTATGTTGAAGACTTCACCAGAACTTCGAGGTAAATCTCAGATCCCGATCAGATATAATAGAATGTGGTACTCCATGCAATCTTACCACTTCCTTTACATATATCCTGGCAAGCTGATCCAGAGAGAAATCCTCTCTAATAGCAATGAAGTGTGAAGACTTTGTAAGACGACCAACTATGACCCAGAGAGCATTATTGCCTTTGGATGTTTTAGGATGTCCTGTGACAAAGTCCATAGTGATGTTCTCCCATTTCCATTCAGGTATGGGTAATGGTTGTAACATCCCCTTATACTTCTGTATCTCAGCTTTAACTTGATGACAAACCAAGGATCGAGAGACATATTCAGCAACATCTCTTTTCATGACATCCCACCAGAAGTACTCTTTCAGGTCCCTATACATCTTCGTGCTTCTAGGATGAATAGAGAATGAATAACTATGAGCCACATCCAACAGCTCCTTCTTTAATTTGGGGATGGGAGGAACACAAACCCGATTCTTGAACTTTATTATCCCATCACAATCAAGGTTGAATTCAGGAATATTTCTCACCTTCTTTTGTTACTCTACATCTTCTTTTCGCGCCTCTTTAATCTTCACATGTATAGATGGTTGAACATTCATTTGAGAAATATAGGATTTTCCCCCTTCCATTATAATTCCAAGATCTATCCTTTGTAAATCCATAAATATTGGATCTTTTGTAGTCCTCATCATGGATAAACTGGCATGGTCTTATTGACTTAATGCATCTGCCACCTTGTTTTCTTTCCCAGGGTGGTAATGAATTGAGCAGTGGTAATCCTTAATCAGCTCCAACCATATTCTTTGGTGCATATTCAGCTCCTTTTTTGTGAAAATATACTTTTAACTTTTATGATCAGTATAAATATCACACCTTTCACCATAAAGGTAATGCCACCAAATCTTTAATGCAAAGATTACCGCAGATAACTCCAAATCATGAGTAGGGTAATTTTGCTCATGTATTTTCAACTGTCGTGAGGAATAAGCTATCACCATATCATTTTGCATAAGAACACACCCCAATCCCTTCTTGGATGCATCACTGTAGATCACAAACCTTTCTCCACTACAAGGCAGTGTGAGCACAGGTGCACTGGATAACCTTCTTTTCAACTCCATAAAATTCTCTTCACATTCCTCCGTCCAAACAAACTCAACTCCTTTCCCAATCAACTTGGTGAGTGGATTAGATAATCGTGAAAAATATTTCACAAAACATCGATAATATCCAGCCAAACCAAGAAAAATTCGGATCTCAGTTACTGTTGATGGTCTCGACCATCTTTTGATAACCTGTGTTTTTGCTGGATCCACAGATATCCCTTCTTTTGAGATTATGTGACCCAAAAATGAAACTCTTTGAAGAAAAAATTCACATTTGGTAAATTTGGCATAAAGCTTATACTTTCTCAGGGTCTTCAATATAATTCTCAAGTGATCTTCAAATTCTTCCTTGCTCTTTGAATATACAAGAATATCGTCTATAAAGACTACCACAAACTGATCAAGATATTATATAAAGACTCTATTCATCAGATCCATGAAGATAGTAGGGGCATTAGTAAGACCAAATGGCATCACTATAAATTCATAGTGTCCATACCTTGTACGGAAAGCCGCCTTTGGTATATCATCCTTTTTGACCATTATTTGATGATACCCTGAACGAAGATCAATCTTGGAAAAGTATTGAGCTCAGCGTAGTTGGTGAAATAAGTCATCAATGCATGGGAGAGGATATTTTTTCTTGATAGTGATCTTGTTAAGTTATCTATAATCAGTGCAGAGTCTCATTGATCCATCTTTCTTCTTAACAAACAGAACAGGTGCTCCCCAAGGTGACACACTAGGGAATATGAATCCTTTATCAAGAATATATTGGAGTTGCTTCTTCAATTCCTGCAACTCAATTGGGGCCATTCTATAAGGTGTCTTTGAAATAGGCAAAGAACCTGGTACGAGTTCTATTGAAAACTCAACTTCATGATTTGGTGGAAGACCCGGTAATTCCTCCAGAAAGACATCATCAAACTCTCATACAATGGGAATATTCATAATGGTGAGTTTATCACCAACCATTTGAGATAAATAACCTTCATTAAGTGGAATAAATACCCATAAGATGGAAGAAATTTCCACTGGAAGGTTATGTTCATCCTTGCATCGATAGACGATCATAGATTGATCTGGAATATGAAATGTGACTTACCTTCTTTGGCAATTGATATGAGATCTATATAAAGAAATCCAATCCATGCCAATAATCACAACAACTTCCACTATGGGAAGGATCACAAGATTTGCAGGAATCACTTTCCCACAAACTTCAATCGGAGAAGAATTATAAACTTTTGATGTGACTGTTGTGCCATTAGGGGTTGTCACAGCTAACTCAACATCTAATTGTTGAGGTAATATGGTGATATCCTTAGAAAATTCTTCAGAAATAAAGGAGTGGGTGGATCCAGAATCAAATAAAACATTTTCTACTTTAGAGTGGATGGTAAGTGTACCTTTCACCACATCGTTATCTTACTCCACATCGCTGACATAAATTGCATGTGACTTTCCTTTGTCTTTATCCTTAAGAGTTTGTTGACGTCGACCATCATCATCAACCCTTGGATTTGGGCATTTATTGGAATAATTCCCCATCTCCTTGCACTTGAAACATTGAAGTGTATTAGGTTCATTCTCTGTGTCCCTTCCTTTGTTTTCATCAATAGACATCTTCTTCCCATCATTGCGGCATTCAAATGCCCGATGACCTTCATTTCCACATTTGAAACATTTACTTGTCCCTTTAAGACAACTCCCTCCATGTTTCTTTCCACACATTCAGCATAAGGGAAATCTCATCTTCTTTTTAGTGTGCTCTTTAGATTTTCCTTTGAATTACATTTTCCTCTTTTTATCAAACCCATATGACTGATGGGTTACTCCAATCTCCATATTGACTTTGAGAGCACATCGAACGATTTCCTCGTAGCTATTGAAGTCCCTTATGGCTAATGCCCTTCGGAGACTTGGTTTTAAGCCACTAAAGAATCGATCGATCTTACTCTCAGGTTGGATAATAATACCAGAAGCATACCTTGAAAGTCTTGTAAAATTTGCTTCAAAGGTACCAACCGATTCATCAGCCTTTTGCTTCAGTTCAAGAAACTCTTTCTCCATCTTTGTTCGAAGAATACGAGGGAAGTACTTATTGAAAAATTAGTTCTTGAACTCATACCATTCTATGGACTCAATTTCATCCCTTTGGCTCGTATTCTTAATAAGATTCCACCATTGATCAGCATATCCTTCCAAACAATACACTGCTAGGATGACTTTACCATGTTCAGAACATTGAAGAACTGAAAATATCTTTTCAGTAGTACTAATCCACTGTTCAGCAACTAATGGATTAGTAGACCCGCTGAAAGAAGGTGGACGCTGCCTCATGAAGGATTTAACAGAATGTTGCTCCTTCCTTTTCTCATTTGGAAGTCCTTCATGATTCATAGCTTGAGAATGTTGTGTGAGCATGGCTACAAGATTTTTCATTCCAGCTCCCATAACGTTTGGTTGCTCAGGGGGACAATCATTGCATTGCCCGTCGCATTCCGTATTAACACAGTTCCTTCGGGTTCCAGCCATTGACTAAAAAAAAGAAGATGAATGTGAGAAACACTAATTATAATAGGAAAACCACATAATCAAGAATAAAATTTCACACTTAAGGACTTATCATAGGTTGTTCATGGCCATTTCTAAAACACTATGATTGTGATCTATGCTTAGACTTATCCTTAGGATTATTACTAAGGCTTTCAGATCCTTGTTTCCAAAGGTTGACTATACCTTTCCTCTAATACCAACTATAACGACCCATACTTTACATACATTGTTAGTACTTCAAAAATTAAAGCACACTTATTACCACATATAACAAAACCAGGAAAGGACCGTACAGGTATAAAGTCTTTAGAAACTAGGAAATATAAACAACTAGTTCATAAAGCATCAACTTTGCCTCCCACTTATTTCATCATATATAGAGTCCCTTTTTGGAATATCCCACTTAATAACCTTCTTCCTGGCCTGGGGAAATAAAACATACAAAAGGGTGAGCTCAAATGCTCAGTAAGGGTAAACAAAAGAAATATTAATCACATCATATACTTAAGAACATAACATTTGGAAATCTTAACCTGCAAAAGAGATCGTAATTTCATAACATGGGATATATCATAGTAGTGAAATGTAATCCCAATAATCATAACTTAAAACATGAAACATTGTGGCATACACACATAATCATATAGAATCATTTCTTATTAGTCAAGACTAATTGCCAAGACTATCTTAGTGGACAAAGTCCATTTCTGAACTGAGTTCACTCCTCGTTTCAATCCTGTTTCACTGAACCGGTATAACCTACCATTCAAGCCATGTCTATCTCATGAGTAATAAAATCTTTACCCAATGCATTGGTGGGAGATATAGGTCACACCCATATCATAATGAAACCATTCTTATGTGTGCCACAAAATCGTAAATCATACATCATTGCATAACCCATGTAATAAAAATGGGAATCTTAAACATCATGACATCATAAAACAATTCATATAAGATAAAGGAATTCATAAAAATATTTCCATCACAATATAATAAAATCAATTTAATAATAGGGATAGAAATAGAACCCTATATTATCTTAGATGGGAAATAATTTTGATAAAACTCTTGAACTCCATTCTTGAGGAAAATATCCTTTCTACTTCAAAAAAATTTCCCTTTCGTAACATGTCAGAAAATTTTAAACTAAAAGAAGTTGATTAAAAATAAACTTGAAAACTTGTAAAGGAAGCATCTTGGAAATAATGTCTTAAAAATCCATTCATGCCATATAAGTTAAGAAAAACATTCTTCGCGTATTTTTGTCGGAAAAGTCAAAAAGTACCTCGTACGAAAAATGACAAAAGATTCCTTTTATGTATTTTAATAAAAACTCACCGAAGGGTAAAATTGGATTTAAAAAAGTGTAGGTGTATGGAAATAAAATTACATATTGAGAAAACATGGATGTGGATGATAAAATACACCCCAGTAAATACCAAAGTATAAACAATCTCGGATAAAAATGAGATTGTGATATTTCCCTTACCTTAGGTCCGATTTTCCTTGTAAGTGTCCGAACCTCCTGTATAGTGATTTAAATAATGTTATTGACTTATTCCAGAATCATAATTATTGTTATGATATCATATATGGTCATATTATTAGCTTCTTAGTAGTAATATTTCATTGCTACTTGTTATTCGGGTGTTTATAACTTTTTGTTCTTATGCGTGTTTTGTTAAATAAATTCTTATTATTCTCTTTAGGTTATAGATACATCATTTACAGAATGTTATTAATGTACTATATATCATATTTATTCATTCAATTCATTTATATAATCATTATGAAATTAAGATCATGTAGAACGAATCGCATCACATCGTGGAGACGTTATTCTGTACGTACGCACGAGCGATGATATCGTCCCCATGATTGTGGAATTGTATTGGAGTGTATATATACTATTTCAGAAACAATATAAATTTACAATAATAATATATAGTCATTATTTACACCATTATACCCATCCAAGTAAGGTGGTGGTGGAAAATAGATTACACCACAGCATGGAGACGGTATTCTGTACGTACGCACGCGCGGTGATTTCGTTTTCTGTAGGATGGATAGATGGTGAAATAGGGTTGTTTCATACTTATAATAAAATATCAGTATATGGTTTATAATGATGTTATTACTCCATAATGAAACAACTAAATAAGAATAAGTGGAAGAAGAAATGAAGATGAAAGAATCGGTAACGGAAATTACCTCTTCTTTGAAGCGCTTCTTTGAGACCTACTTTTAGGGCACTAAAATTGGTATATTAAGAACACCAGGACCTCTAAGATGTATCTAGGGAAGTGTAGAGAAGAAATTGGTAGGGTTTGGATGAGCTTGAATTCTCAAAGTGGTGTGAGGAAGAGAGGGAGGAGGTGCCCTTTTATAAGGGAGGAGAGGGGTGCCTTTGGAATAACTATAAATATTATTTTATTATAAAGTCAAATTCGGTTTTTAATAGCTCCAAATTGATATATTTCGAAGATAAGGTAGGTATGGGTCGAAATCATTTCATCCAATAGAATTTAGACAATTTTAGGTATCAATTTTAACCTTATCATTTAGATTTAACAATAAGTTAGATAATTTAACTTTTACCGTGTATTCTTGTTTTCTTACACTATAAGGTTAATAAACTTACTATATCAAGCCAAACTAACCCCAGGATGTTTATTATTAATATATATAATCTTATATAAGTCATTTTTCCTAACCTTAGATTTTTAGGAATAAAATAACAATTAATAAAATAATATTTGTTTTAAAAACTATTTTACATCAATTTTGAAACTATTTGTTAATTGATTTTTGTGAAAATCATAAAAGAATTATTAGTTCGAAAAAATTTAATTAAATCAATTCTAACATGTCATATTAACATATAAAATTATTTTAATTCATAAAAAGTCTCAAATTATATTTATTTGGGTATTTATAATATCAATTATGTCAATATTTCATTAATAAGATAATTACAGCATCATCATTGTATCATAAATAAATTAAATTATTTTAAGTCTAAAAATTAAAAATAAAATACCATTATGTAGAAATGTTTTTTATATTTCTAATGAATATTTATAGTCTAATTTATCTTATGTATAACCCCATATTAAAAATGATTTACTTATTAAACTTTGATTTTAACTATTTTAACCCTTCTTTAAATAAATTAATAATAAATGTCCTAATCTAATTCAAGTGGGCCTAAATGGTCATATTTTATTCCTAAGGTTGTTTTTGGTCGAATTAAAATTATCCAATAGAATTAGGACATGTGTTATGGTAATATTAATAACACTTTTACCCTTAATTACCCTATTTACTTTTAACCATGGTAAAAAAAGTAAAAAGTTTCTATTCACCAAAAATTATTTTCATCTCATTGAACCACATTTTAGTCCTTGATATAAACTATGTCTCTTTGATTTTAGAAATTCCCCTCACAGAAGTGGTAAAATTAAGTTTTATGAAAAATTCAGTTTTTTAACTACCACTTAGTGGTTTCACTATTCATCAAAAATTAAAAGTTTTCAGAAAAATACCAAAATTTTACCCTAGGATAATTTCGATATTCTGAATCCAAAAATTAAGTCCATTTTGAAAAATAAAAATTATAAAATTTCAAAAAGTGGTTATTACTATTCATAACGGCTAGTTTTAATAATATTTTAATAGCACATCGTTGTTTAGTGAAACTCGGTATTGCGTACGACGCAAGATATCGAGGAAGGCTACAGTTGCGTGTAAAGCAAGCCAAGATAGTGTTGTGTGTAGTGAAAGAATCCTTTGAAGATTTATATAGCATAAAAACAGAATATTTCTCATAAAAGTCTCGGGTGTTACAATTTTAATACGAATGTTTATGTTATATTTAAACCTTTTCATATGGGGAATGAATTGGACTTAGTAGGTGACTGGTGTAGCCCACTATAGATCCTTGATGCATCGGTAGGTCTCATAAGACAAACTAGTGACTTGGAATAATGTCTTGAAAAATTATTTTTTGTAGTCTTGGCACGAGGCCTTGACCGTGTGGTTATGATGTCCAACATTATGCATTCTATCATTATGAAATCGGCTATTGATATTGAATGTGATTATTCGATTTGTAGATTATCAATGTGAATAAGTAAATGGAATTATTTGATTTATATTGTCCATATTATGTATAAGTTTATGTTTAAAAGGAATATGTTTTAGTCTTATAAATTTCCTTATTTGTTTATACTTATTTTTGAATGTTTTTGCTATATAGTTATCCTTACTGAGAATATAAGATCACCCCTTTCCAAGTTTTATTTTTTCTAGGAGGTGAAGAAATGTTTTATGGTTAACCTGCTAGGATATGATAACTATATACGTGTGGTCATTGGGGAGAAAATTTTGTTAATGTTTTTATTTCCTGATGTAATGTAAAACTGATAAATTTATCTATAACTTCCAAGGCTACTAAACTGATCGGTCATTGGAGATTTGATCCCTTGTGATCATGCCAATGTTATGTAATAATACACCAATGCTAGGTAACCAGGGTCAGGGTGTTACAGTTGGTATCAGAGAAAGTTTAGTACAAACGTTGGAAGCTAGATTTAAAAAAAACCTCTAATTAGAAAAAAATACCCTAAGATAGATATTGATGATTAGTATAAAATAACATCCAATTTTTTTAATGTAAATATTATTTGGGTTTTCCATGAAATACATCCCTATCTGGAGACGAGTAGGTAGAGGAAGATCTGGAACAGATGTACCTAGGGGTAAAACCTGAAAACCCCACTTTGAGCTAGGCTCAAACGGGAACTGGTGCACGACAACGGGCCTTGCTGCACTCTTGGTCATGACACTCCTAGGGGATATGCTTAGATAATTAAAATTTTGTTTATAAACCATTATGAAGGATTTATGAGTATATAAATCCTCAAAGAAAACAATTTTATGATTATGGATCATATCCATAAACTTTTCAATTTATGTTAAGTGTTTTAAAAGTTTGGAATTATGTATTGCGATTCATAAACTAATATAATGTATGACATTGTATAGAAATGATTCCTAGTGTAAGGAATGAAATCCGTATCAACGCACGTAATCCATGTATGGATTTACCTCATACTCAAGATAATTATAGTGGATCTGGCGATGGAACTGGTGCTGATCAGCTTATCACCATATTGGACAACTCACTCTGGTTATGAATAATAACCTCACCTGTATGGAGCAACCTGATCCAAAAATGATGGATCAATGTTAGACCGCTTCATGAGGCAACAACCACCAAAATTCAATGGGAGTATAAATGCATTATTAGCTGAGTAATTTATTAATTACTTAGAAAAAATATTTCATGCTCTAGGGAGTAGCAAAAAGGAAAAAGTTATCATGGCAGTTTATCACCTCACGGGAGATGAAAATAAATGGTGGTCTATAATTCAAAAAACAAAATAAGATGAAGAATTATCAAAAATGGAATGAAGGGAGTTTTAAGATATTTTCTTAGAAAATTACTTTCCTCGTGACCATTGAGTGAATATGGAAAGACAATTTCTAAGTCTGAGGCCAATGGAGGATGAGAATGTCGCAAAGTACGAGTCTAACTCTACAAGGTTATAAAGGCATGCATTAGATTATATACATAACCAAAGGAGTTAGATTGATGGATTATTTGATGGGTTAACACCATTTCTCCATCGAGAATTAGTCTCACAATCATTATCATCATACCAAGATATAGTCTCATGCACTACCAATAATGAAAAGGAATTCTATATGTCATATGAATTTAAAGAAAAGAAATAGAAAAAGATATCTTCAAAACAATCTATAATGGAAATAATGGGAGGAAGGGAAAATTTGAATATCCATCCTACGGTAAATGTGGGAAAAAACACTATGGTACTTTCCTGAAGGGAATGTGAGTCTGTTACAAGTGTGGTAAAAAAGGCTATCAATATTGTGATTGTAAGGGGAAGAAAGAGGTTGTCAATGTTTAATGCTACAATTATATAGAAAAGGTGAATTATGCAAATGAATTTCCTCAGTGCCAATGGAACTTACCTCAGAAAAGGCCAAGGGAGTGATGCCAAGATTATGTGATCACTACTATAGAGGTTGAAGCTTCAAAATATGGGGCGACATGTAATTTAATGGTATCCTCATGTTTATCCAATGCTTTATTTGATTCTGGATCATCACATTATTTCATATCTTCCTAGTTATCTAAGAAAATTAGATATTTTCAATTAGACATAACATGAGAGTTTTCAGTCAAAACATCTAAGGGAATTATCATCACAAAAAAGAATTGTGAAACAGTTAAATTGGGGAATATAAACATTCTTTATCTGCTGATCTCAGAGTAATACCCATGATTGAATTTTAAATAATCATTGGAATGGATTGGCTTTTGGACCACAATGCGAAAATTTATTGTATGAAGAAGGAGGTTATATTTTTTGATGATGATAAGGAGTACGTTATCTTTAGAGAAGAAATGTCACCATCAGATTCTTATCAAGATCTGCCCCCATTAGCTCTACTAAATTAGATTATTGGGGAAGAAGTGAATGAAATAACTATGGTTGAGGAAAACAATGTTTGAATATAGGATGTACCTATTGTGCAAGAATATGTTGATGTGCTTCCAGAGGATTTACCTAGACATCCTTCAGAACAAGAAATTAAGTTTTCCATTGATTTAATTCCTCGTTCAAGGCCCATATCGAATACCCCTTATATAATGTCCATTGTGGAATTTTTTGAACTAAATAAAAAACTTGAATAATTGAGTAATAAGGGATTTATTCTCCCAATATTTTCTCTATGGGGAGCCCATGCCCTTTTTGTTAATAATAAAGCTGGATCTATGAGGCTATTCATTAACTATAGGGAGATCAATGCTATAGTAATAAAGAACAAGTATCCCTTACGTCGAATTCTTGATTTATTTTATACACTTCATGGAGCTCAATATTTTTCAAAGATTGACCTTCGATCTGGATACCAACAGTTACGGGAAAAGAAAGAAGAAATTCCGAAGACAACATTTTAAACCAGGTACGGGGATTACAAGTTTACAGTAATGCCTTTTGGATTTACTAATGCACCCACTATCTTCATTGATCTAATAAATATATTTTTCAAGCAACAACTTGATGACATTGTAGTGGAATTTATTGGTGATATATTGGAATACTTCAAAACCAATTAAGATCATGAAAATCAATTGCGCATTATTCTAAACACTCTTAGAATAAATAAATTATATGGGAAGTTTAGAAAATGTGAATTTTGGCATCAGGAGATTTCTTTTCTTGGCCATATTGTCCCTAAGGATGGAATCCCTATTGATCTTTCAAAGACCCTGGAAATCCATGAATGGCCAACGTCAATGAGTATAACTGAGGTACACAATTTTATTGGTTTAGCAGGTTATTATTGACGTTCTTTCCAGAATTTTGTCCTGTTGGATAACCCATTAACCAAGATCACATGTAAAGGGGTTAAATTTGTTTGGACAAAAGAGTGTGGAGAATGTTTTGAATAACTGAATATAAGATTAGTCAATTCTCCTATCATGACTCTACCATCAGGGAATTATGGGTTTGTTATTTATAGCGATGCTTAAAAAAAGTACTTGGTTGTTTCCTTATGAAGAATGATAGAGTTATTTCCTATGTATTGCGATAGTTAAAAATTCCTGAGAAAAACTATTCTACTCATGATATTGAGTTTAAATCTATAATATTTTATCTAAAAATATGGAGAAACTATCTCTATGGTGAAAAATGTGAGATTTATACTGATCACAATAGTTTGATGTATATTTTCTCATAGAAAGAACTCAACATGAGGCAAAGACAATGGATTTAACTACTCAATGATTATTATAACACTCTACATAACCACCTAGGGAAGGAAAATAATGTGGAAGATGGATTGAGTAGAAAGATCATGGAGTTTTTAACAAGATGAGATTTTAAAGGGATCATATTTTCATGGATATAGTAAATATGGATATGAGAATAACACTGGAAGGTGAAATATAAATACTTTTTCAAATGGGTTCAAAACCATCTTTACTCGAAAGGATAAATATTTCTTCGACTGATGATGAAGAGTTTCAAAAGAATATTAAAGGTTTGAATGATGTGAGATTTAGTGAATTCATATATGAAGATTGGATTTTGAAATTTGGGAAGAGGCTTTGTGTACCTAACATACCTGATCTAAAAATGGGAATTTTTGCATGATGCTCATAGCTCCGATTTCTCTATACACACTCGGAGCACCAAGATTTATAAGGAATTGAAAGACCTTTTTTTGCGGGACAACATGAAGAGGGATATTGCTGATTTTGTGTCAAGATGTATAGTTTTTCAACAAGTCAAAGATGGAAGGAAACATCCTGGAGGATTCATGAAACCTCTTCCCATACCTGAGTGGAAATGGGATAATATTACGATGGACTTGGTCATGGGGCTACCAAAGACTTCTGGATGGAATGATACAATGTGAGTAATTGTTGATCATCTTACCAAGTCATCACATTTAATTTATATAAGATAATATTTACCACTTGAACATATGACAAGAATATATATTAATGATGTTATAAGACTTCATGGAGTACCACTATTGATTTTCTCTGATTGTAACGCCCCGAACCTAATTACCTAGAGTCGGTGCATTATTACATAACATTGGCATGATCATGAGAAAGATCAAGTCTCGAAAGACCGATTAGTTTAGTAGCCTTGGAATAACTAGATACATTCATAAATTTTTTTACATTACATCATAAAAAAAACATCTTGTCTTCATATCCCCTCATACTATCCCTGCAGGTCATTCATAAATTACTTCTTCATAATCCTGGGAAAAATAAAACATTGAAAGGGGTGAGCTCAGATGCTCAGTAAGGATAACATTATAGCAGAAGCTTTCATAATTAAGCATAAACACTTAAGGCAATTTATAACTAAAACAAAAGCCTTTTAAATTTAAACTTCAGCATAAAATGGCAAAGGTAAAATGAAATAATGCCATTTACTTACTCACATGGATATTCTACTAGTCGAATGATCACATGAAATATCAATAACCACTTTCATAATGATGGAATGCATAATGCCAGACTATCATAACCACATAGCCAAGGCCTCGTGCCAAGACTACAAATAAGATTTTGCCAAGGCCTTGTGCCAAGACACTAGTTTGTCTCATGAGACCTACCGATGCAT
Source organism: Viscum album (assembly GCA_963277665.1). Lineage (NCBI taxonomy): Eukaryota > Viridiplantae > Streptophyta > Magnoliopsida > Santalales > Viscaceae > Viscum > Viscum album. The sequence continues at coordinate 58,787,174 of OY728165.1, read as the reverse complement.
CGAGGAGCTATAGCGGGCTCCACCCGTCACTTATTAAGTCCAATGCATTCCTCATCTGAATAGGTTTAAGCATAAAATAAACATTCGTATTAAAACTAGCATACGAAATGTCAATACTTTAACCACAAACCATGAATGATATAAAAATAGAACATCCACAGTCAAATATAACTCATTTGATACAATATGGAATATTTTATTGTATCACATTAACCTCAATCATGAATAATTAAGGATGTTGACATAGATGAAAATAATCATCAAAACTATTTGAGAGAAATATCCCTCTTTTCTCGAAAACATTTAAAAGTCACACTATTTGTCAAGAAGCCATTTAAAAATAGATTTTTGAATCAAAGTGTCCCATACCACTTTGAAACTTTTTAAAAGGAGTTTTAATTTGTAAACTTTAATGTCCATATAAATAAATCCTTAAAACCATTTTTTAAAATATGGACATTAATGAGAAAGATTTAGATGAATAAGTCTTTAAATCATTTTAAAAATGGTATTTTAGTTAGAGATTCCAACCAAAAGAGACACTTGAATACAAATAATTGTGGTAATAAAAACTTTGTAATATCATGAGAATAAAGGGATTCATGATATACTATGTCAAAGTACGTTATATACACCACATAAAAGTGATTTGGTGTATATCAACAAAGAAGTCTCAGTTCAATGTAAATTGAGATGAAATCTCTCATAAAGGCCGTATCCTTAGGTTAAGGATAAATCAACGACATAATTATGTGTGAAAAATATAGATACACTAAATATGATTGAATATTCAGTGTAAAACAATCAAAGGATATTCACACATATTCTTGTAGAAACAACACCAACGAATTGGATACTTAATTCAACAAATGGAGATTGAGTTAAAATTACTCTTATCAAGTTCATACCGATCACTTGAGAATTTATCAATGGAGTGATTATGTGTATCAAAAGTATATCCACAGAAAGGGGAGTGGAAATTAAGGCATAATCAAATGAATAGAGATTCCACACATAATCTTGGAGTAACATAATCAATGAAATATGTGTAAAGCCAAATGAGTGGAAATTGAAATCTCAAATTCCCTTATCGATTAGGTAACTTTCAAAACATACACCCATGAAAGAAGTATCATACCATGATGATGTAAATACCCATAAATTAAAGTATATTACACAATGAATACAATCATGGGCAGTACACATACACCACATGCAATAATTAAGTGGTGAACAATAGAATTCTCACGAAATTAAAAGTGAGATTAGAAAATCCCTTACTACGTTAATCAACTGAGTCGCATGGCCAAAAGTTAATAACCACCAAATGATTTACAGAATAACATGAATATAATGTGAATCATGATAATATATATCAAATGGAAGTACACAATACACCACTTTCAATAATTTAGTAGCGAACAATGGAAATCTCACGGAATTGAAAGTGAGATAAGAGAATCCCTTACTTTGTACTTTTTCCTTGGTCGATGGTAGGTTTACCTCCTGTATAATGGTGAAATAATTGTTATTGAATAATACAAGAATCATTTACTTTAATATGATATCATATATGATCTTTTAACATTGATTTGTTAATAATATCTTAGTATTAATGCCGTTTCGGGTGTTAACTTACTCATTTTCTTTTATATGTTTTGTTACATAAGTCATGTTTGTTGTATCTTATTCATATACAGAATGATATCAAGTCCTTAAACATCATTTTTAAATCATTAAATGATAATTATACTTGAATGGATACGATGGAGAATGAATCTCATCGCGTTCGTGGAGACGGTAGTCCGTACGTACGCACGAACGCTACTTCCATTTAATTTTTTATTTTAAAAGAATCGAATCCAAATGATATATAGGTATATTACTATTCCAGTATAATATAATATTTTATATATGTTACTTAAGTTCATTAACACCATCCTTTATACGTTCCATGTGTGGTATGAACGAGTCATATCATTTTAAGGGGGCGGTAGTCCGCACTTCCTCAAATGAAATTATCGTATGTATATACAACATGAGACGAATAATGGTATGAAATAAAATGGAATTACAGAAGCTTATATATAAAATATATATCATTAATATCATATTTAATTACAGTGCCATCATAATGGCCACCATGAGAGGCGGTAAGATGTTTTTGAACAATCATCGTTTCGTGAGGCGTTAGTTTGCCATCCACAGAAACATTATGTTCATCATCCATTAGATGGAGTTGTGTGTATGTGGAGTTTGAATACTTCTTATAACAACATCCTAGTATATTGAGGATACTGGTGTTGTTACAAAAGAAGGGAAATAAAAAGAGTTTGGGGGTTGAAGAAGCAAAATAAATGAAAATAATTTAAGAGAAATCGTTACCTTTAATTTAGGTAACTCACTTTGGTTGGAACCAAAGGACTTGTTGAAATGCTTTCTGCCTAAAGGGAAGCTTCAAGGAGGAGGATAGGGATGTGGGGAGCTTAGTTGGTCAGAGTTTGGACGAGCCAAGTGGCTTGAGAGGTGTGAGGAAAAGAGAAGGAGGAGTGCCCTTTTATAAGAGGGGTGAGGGGTACCTTTGGAAAAGCTAGAAATATTAACTTATAATAAATTCATATTCGGTTTCCAATGGCTCCAAAGTTGACTATTTAAAGGTTGAGGTGGGGATAGGTCGAAAAAAACTCATCCAATAGAATTTAGACAGGTTTGGGTACTTATATTAACCTTATCTTTAAGTATTAACTCTAAGTTAATTAGTTTCACTTTTACAATGTCTCTTTGTATTTTTATATAATATGGTTAATAAACTTACTATATACATCCAAAAGACCCCCAAGTGGTCCATTAATGATTAACCTATCATAATATAAGTCTCTTGGCCGAACCTTAGATTTTTAGGAATTTAATATCAATTAATAATATAATATTTGTTTTAAGAACTCTTTTATGTCAATTTTGACACTATTCACTAGTTGATTTTTGTGAAACTCATAACAGATTGATTACTTCGAAAAAAGTCAAATAAATCAATCCTAATATATCATATTATCCTAGAAAATTTGTTTAATTCATTAAAAGTTTCATATTATAATTATTTGGGTATTTATAATATCAATTATGTTAATTTTTTACTATTTTAGTAATTACTGCATCATCATTGTGTCATAAATAAAATAAATTATTTAATGTCAAAAAATTATAAATAAAATATAATTATGTAGTAAATCTTTTTATCTTTCTAATGAATATTTATAATCTAAAATCCAGCATATATAACCCTATGTAACAATTGTTTTGCTAAAAGATATATGCTTGTGTCATTTTTGTATTCATTTTAACTTAATTAATATAAAGTGTCATTATCACTTACAAGTGGATCCATGGGGTCCCAAAATTGACCCAAAGATGCCCATGGTCGACCATGTATCAAACAATAGGGTTAAGACACATTTTAGGGTAATTTAGTATTATTATAATATTATTTGTTAACCCTTATTTACCGGATTTACCCTTAACCATGGTAAATAAAATATTTACCGCAGTAATTATTCAAAATGTCTAAAAATAAAAGTTACCTATTTACACAATTTGTACATCCTGATTTCAAATATGGAATCCATTTTTCTAAATTCAAAACACAGAAGTGGCAGAAATTAATTTAAAATTAATTCCCGCTGTCAAAACAAAAAGCGTGTTTTTAAGAGATAATAACTATCAAAAGATTGACACTTGTTTATGTTCGGTTCAATTGTAAAATTATGTCCAATGACCAAAATTATATTAAATGGTAAAAATATATTCTAAATATACTTTAAAACCACTCAAATTCACAATTTATCACTATTAATTATTTTGATTAAAAAAGTTGTTTTTAATTAAAATTTAATAATTTTCACTATTCATCAAAATATGAAAGTTATCCGAAAAGTACCAAAATTTCACCTTAGGCTAAATTCGATATTCCGAATCCAAAAATGAAGTCCATTTTGAAATATAAAATATATATAATTTCAAAAATTAGGTATTACTATTCATAACGGCTAGTTTGATTGGTTGTGGTGTGTTAAAATCTCGAAGTTGCGTACAATGCACGTCATTGCATTATTCGAAAGGAAACATACCGAGGAAGCTTGGGGTGTTACATTCTCCCCTCCTTCAATAAATTGCATCCTCGCAATTTTTAAAATTTTGCTTGGGAATATAATGGAAAGTCCCACATCGGAAAAAGAGTCAATAAAACTATCACTTTAAAAGAAAGAGAGATAGGTATAAGGGTCATCCAAGATAACCCATACTAGGATTCCATGTAAGAAAACATGGATATGGATGATAAACTAAGTGTCAAGTTCTGATGGAGAGGGATAGAATTCATGATCAGGAGAAAGTTAACAATGAGAAAACCACAAACTTGTGTTGGGACAAACGACCATTAGTCTCCTAGTAGGAAAGTAAACGGACAACATTTTTTTTAAGTTATATTACATAAGGAAGAGTAATTAATTTATGATATTGACTAAGAACATTATGAGATATACTTACATTTTAAGTAGATTTTCATTCTTTAATAAATTTCCACCACTAACTTATTTTTTTTAAACGATGAGTATTCAAGAAGGCTTGGTCACACTGGAAGAGATAGAATAAACTTCTATAGAATCACATGATCCATGAAGGATAAACCATATATTTACATTGTCTTTGAAGATTAATCAAAACCAAAATGGTCAGTGAATGATCTAATGATCCCCCAAAAGGATATTCATTGAGATAAATATGCACTAATCTTAATTTCTAAAATTAAACCAACAATACCCCAAAGTTAAATAGATACCATTCAATAACCAATTTTCCTTAAAATCCTTTAATATTATCCAAACTAATATTGAAACCCAAAACATAGAAGAATTTGATTATGTAGTCTCCCATGTTAAATTGTATCTCCAAATGACATCAGATACTCTTAAAGTCACATACTCAAAAGTAATTAACCTAATCACATATTCTCTATTATAGGTTAATCATTTCCATAAATAACCCAAATCACTATAAATCCACAATAAAAACGTAGATAAAAATCTATCATTACTCCACAAATGAAACCCCATAGTATTCTATTTTCCTTGGGCATATAGTGTTCCCAACAAAGCGAACATCTTCCAAAATAACATTTATTACTTAATCACCAAATCATTTTCCTATACCAAGGGTATTCTTTTGATATGAAATAAGAACCCAAATCAACTTATTATTGATCAATAAAATCATTTAACTAAAAAAAAGTCACACTAACCCGGGACTTCACGTAGTCCAGTGGTAGGCGATAAATCCCAATCGCACTTTGGTTGTGGGTTCGATTCCCATAGCTTTGTCCGACGCGACGGGTTGTCACACGGTCTACGTGTTGTCCTTTTTCAAAAACTATATTTTATAATATTGCCAAAATGAGATAAATTCCTCAAAATACTATATCATAAATTTAACCACAAATGTTATATCATACTTTGAATCTTCATCCCAAATTAGAATAACTTATAATTCTCTCAAACCCCAATGATCATATAAATCCAAATGGTTATTTATACCCATATCCACAAGAGAAGAGACAATTCATCCTTAAATATCATTCTCACATGGCAAACTGCGGGGTTACAAATACAAGAGAAAATTATTCCATAGTAAACCCATCAACAAGGAGTGCTAATACTTTTTAAACATTTCTCCAACCATTTATTCCCACATAGCTTCTTCTTTGACCAAGAAAATATCCTATAGAATAGGACATTCACTCGGGTAATGGCCAGGTCCCCTACATTTACGGCAAATGACTGTAAATGGACTCTTGGGACCATTTTTATCTTCTTCCATAGTACTCTTCATTTTTCTTCGACAATTCTTTACTTTATGTCCTTCCTTCCCGCACGTAAAACATTTCGTTGTCCCATTGAGACACTTTCCTGGGTGTCTCTTTCCACATTTCCTGCATGATGAAAATTGAGGGTTATTTTCTCCATGGTCTCCATTGCTGGAGCTCTTATCATTTATCACCTTTCTCTTCCTTGTTGAGTCTGGGAGTTGGTTAATATATATGTTGTTGATCATATTTTTGGAAAACTGATTTGGCATAAAGACGATATCTTTTATGCCTATCAACATTCCATTTTGTTGCTCATTGCCACCACCGTTCCCATCTTGTACATCATTCTCAAAGTCACTATGACTTCCTTGGAATCCAGCCATTGACTAAAACCATAAAGCATTGTGTGAGTAATAGTAGTCGTAAAATCATTTAGAGATTAAAATGTCACCATATTCTCAATTTGAAACATATTAGGATTAACCAAGGTCATTTACTCTCATCTTATATATATATTACTTAAATTGGTTTGTAAAGAAAATGTAAATTATCCTAAGCATATCCCCCGGGAGTGTCGTAACCAAGAGTGCAGCAAGGCCCGTTGTCGTGCACCAGTTCCCGTTCGAGTCTAGCTCAAAGCGGTGTTTTCGGGTTTTACCCCTAGGTACATCTGTGCCAGAGCCGCCTCTACCTGCTCGTATCCAGACAGGGATGTATTGCTCGGAAAACTCACAAAATCTCTACAATACCAAAATTCTAGGAAGTTCTTTTATACTAATCCTCAAAGTTCATCTTAGGTCTACGTGCTCTAATCAGAGTTTATCTAAATCTAGCTACCAAGGTTTGTACTAAACTTCCTCTGATACCAACTGTAACGCCCCGAACCTAATTACCTAGAGTCGGTGCATTATTACATAACATTGGCATGATCATGAGAAAGATCAAGTCTCGAAAGACCGATTAGTTTAGTAGCCTTGGAATAACAAGATACATTCATAAATTTTTTTACATTACATCATAAAAAAAACATCTTGTCTTCATATCCCCTCATACTATCCCTGCAGGTCATTCATAAATTACTTCTTCATAATCCTGGGAAAAATAAAACATTGAAAGGGGTGAGCTCAGATGCTCAGTAAGGATAACATTATAGCAGAAGCTTTCATAATTAAGCATAAACACTTAAGGCAATTTATAACTAAAACAAAAGCCTTTTAAATTTAAACTTCAGCATAAAATGGAAAAGGTAAAATGAAATAATGCCATTTACTTACTCACATGGAAATTCTACTAGTCGAATGATCACATGAAATATCAATAACCACTTTCATAATGATGGAATGCATAATGCCAGACTATCATAACCACATAGCCAAGGCCTCGTGCCAAGACTACAAATAAGATTTTGCCAAGGCCTTGTGCCAAGACACTAGTTTGTCTCATGAGACCTACCGATGCATCGAGGAGCTATAGCGGGCCCCACCCGTCACTTATTAAGTCCAATGCATTCCTCATATGAATAGGTTTAAGCATAAAATAAACATTCGTATTAAAACTAGCATACGAAATGTCAATACTTTAACCACAAACCATGAATGATATAAAAATAGAACATCCACAGTCAAATATAACTCATTTGATACAATATGGAATATTTTATTGTATCACATTAACCTCAATCATGAATAATTAAGGATGTTGACATAGATGAAAATAATCATCAAAACTATTTGAGAGAAATATCCCCCTTTTCTCGAAAACATTTAAAAGTCACACTATTTGTCAAGAAGCCATTTAAAAATAGATTTTTGAATCAAAGTGTCCCATACCACTTTGAAACTTTTTAAAAGGAGTTTTAATTTGTAAACTTTAATGTCCATATAAATAAATCCTTAAAACCATTTTTTAAAACATGGACATTAATGAGAAAGATTTAGATGAATAAGTCTTTAAATCATTTTAAAAATGGTATTTTAGTTAGAGATTCCAACCAAAAGAGACACTTGAATACAAATAATTGTGGTAATCAAAACTTTGTAATATCATGAGAATAAAGGGATTCATGATATACTATGTCAAAGTACGTTATATACACCACATAAAAGTGATTTGGTGTATATCAACAAAGAAGTCTCAGTTCAATGTAAATTGAGATGAAATCTCTCATAAAGGCCGTATCCTTAGGTTAAGGATAAATCAACGACATAATTATGTGTGAAAAATATAGATACACTAAATATGATTGAATATTCAGTGTAAAACAATCAAAGGATATTCACACATATTCTTGTAGAAACAACACCAACGAATTGGATACTTAATTCAACAAATGGAGATTGAGTTAAAATTACTCTTATCAAGTTCATACCGATCACTTGAGAATTTATCAATGGAGTGATTATGTGTATCAAAAGTATATCCACAGAAAGGGGAGTGGAAATTAAGGCATAATCAAATGAATAGAGATTCCACACATAATCTTGGAGTAACATAATCAATGAAATATGTGTAAAGCCAAATGAGTGGAAATTGAAATCTCAAATTCCCTTATCGATTAGGTAACTTTCGAAACATACACCCATGAAAGAAGTATCATACCATGATGATGTAAATACCCATAAATTAAAGTATATTACACAATGAATACAATCATGGGCAGTACACATACACCACATGCAATAATTAAGTGGTGAACAATAGAATTCTCACGAAATTAAAAGTGAGATTAGAAAATCCCTTACTACGTTAATCAACTGAGTCGCATGGCCAAAAGTTAATAACCACCAAATGATTTACAGAATAACATGAATATAATGTGAATCATGATAATATATATCAAATGGAAGTACACAATACACCACTTTCAATAATTTAGTAGCGAACAATGGAAATCTCACGGAATTGAAAGTGAGATAAGAGAATCCCTTACTTTGTACTTTTTCCTTGGTCGATGGTAGGTTTACCTCCTGTATAATGGTGAAATAATTGTTATTGAATAATACAAGAATCATTTACTTTAATATGATATCATATATGATCTTTTAACATTGATTTGTTAATAATATCTTAGTATTAATGCCGTTTCGGGTGTTAACTTACTCATTTTCTTTTATATGTTTTGTTACATAAGTCATGTTTGTTGTATCTTATTCATATCCAGAATGATATCAAGTCCTTAAACATCATTTTTAAATCATTAAATGATAATTATACTTGAATGGATACGATGGAGAATGAATCTCATCGCGTTCGTGGAGACGGTAGTCCGTACGTACGCACGAACGCTACTTCCATTTAATTTTTTATTTTAAAAGAATCGAATCCAAATGATATATAGGTATATTACTATTCCAGTATAATATAATATTTTATATATGTTACTTAAGTTCATTAACACCATCCTTTATACGTTCCATGTGTGGTATGAACGAGTCATATCATTTTAAGGGGGCGGTAGTCCGCACTTCCTCAAATGAAATTATCGTATGTATATACAACATGAAACGAATAATGGTATGAAATAAAATGGAATTACAGAAGCTTATATATAAAATATATATCATTAATATCATATTTAATTACAGTGCCATCATAATGGCCACCATGAGAGGCGGTAAGATGTTTTTGAACAATCATCGTTTCGTGAGGCGTTAGTTTGCCATCCACAGAAACATTATGTTCATCATCCATTAGATGGAGTTGTGTGTATGTGGAGTTTGAATACTTCTTATAACAACATCCTAGTATATTGAGGATACTGGTGTTGTTACAAAAGAAGGGAAATAAAAAGAGTTTGGGGGTTGAAGAAGCAAAATAAATGAAAATAATTTAAGAGAAATCGTTACCTTTAATTTAGGTAACTCACTTTGGTTGGAACCAAAGGACTTGTTGAAATGCTTTCTGCCTAAAGGGAAGCTTCAAGGAGGAGGAGAGGGATGTGGGGAGCTTAGTTGGTCAGAGTTTGGACGAGCCAAGTGGCTTGAGAGGTGTGAGGAAAAGAGAAGGAGGAGTGCCCTTTTATAAGAGGGGTGAGGGGTACCTTTGGAAAAGCTAGAAATATTAACTTATAATAAATTCATATTCGGTTTCCAATGGCTCCAAAGTTGACTATTTAAAGTTTGAGGTGGGGATAGGTCGAAAAAAACTCATCCAATAGAATTTAGACAGGTCTGGGTACTTATATTAACCTTATCTTTAAGTATTAACTCTAAGTTAATTAGTTTCACTTTTACAATGTCTCTTTGTATTTTTATATAATATGGTTAATAAACTTACTATATACATCCAAAAGTCCCCCAAGTGGTCCATTAATGATTAACCTATCATAATATAAGTCTCTTGGCCGAACCTTATATTTTTAGGAATTTAATATCAATTAATAATATAATATTTGTTTTAAGAACTCTTTTATGTCAATTTTGACACTATTCACTAGTTGATTTTTGTGAAACTCATAACAGATTGATTACTTCGAAAAAAGTCAAATAAATCAATCCTAATATATCATATTATCCTAGAAAATTTGTTTAATTCATTAAAAGTTTCATATTATAATTATTTGGGTATTTATAATATCAATTATGTTAATTTTTTACTATTTTAGTAATTACTGCATCATCATTGTGTCATAAATAAAATAAATTATTTAATGTCAAAAAATTATAAATAAAATATAATTATGTATTAAATCTTTTTATCTTTCTAATGAATATTTATAATCTAAAATCCAGCATATATAACCCTATGTAACAATTGTTTTGCTAAAAGATATATGCTTGTGTCATTTTTGTATTCATTTTAACTTAATTAATATAAAGTGTCATTATCACTTACAAGTGGATCCATGGGGTCCCAAAATTGACCCAAAGATGCCCATGGTCGACCATGTATCAACCAATAGGGTTAAGACACATTTTAGGGTAATTTAGTATTATTATAATATTATTTGTTAACCCTTATTTACCGGATTTACCCTTAACCATGGTAAATAAAATATTTACCGCAGTAATTATTCAAAATGTCTAAAAATAAAAGTTACCTATTTACACAATTTGGACATCCTGATTTCAAATATGGAATCCATTTTTCTAAATTCAAAACACATAAGTGGCAGAAATTAATTTAAAATTAATTCCCGCTGTCAAAACAAAAAGCGTGTTTTTAAGAGATAATAACTATCAAAAGATTGACACTTGTTTATGTTCGGTTTAATTGTAAAATTATGTCCAATGACCAACATTATATTAAATGGTAAAAATATATTCTAAATATACTTTAAAACCACTCAAATTCACAATTTATCACTATTAATTATTTTGATTAAAAAAGTTGTTTTTAATTAAAATTTAATAATTTTCACTATTCATCAAAATATGAAAGTTATCCGAAAAGTACCAAAATTTCACCTTAGGCTAAATTCGATATTCCGAATCCAAAAATGAAGTCCATTTTGAAATATAAAATATATATAATTTCAAAAAGTAGGTATTACTATTCATAACGGCTAGTTTGATTGGTTGTGGTGTGTTAAAATCTCGAAGTTGCGTACAATGCACGTCATTGCATTATTCGAAAGGAAACATACCGAGGAAGCTTGGGGTGTTACACTGATCGTGATCCCCATTTAACATCAAAATTCTAGAAAAGTCTTCAGAAGGCCCTGGATACTGAACTTTGTCTGAGAACTGCCTACCACCCTCAAATGATGGGAAATCATAACAAACTATTCAAACTTTATAAGACATGTTCATATCTTTATCACTTGACTTTAAAGGTATGTGGGATCAATATTTACCTCTGGTAGAATTTTCCTATAATAATAGCTTCCATTCAAATATTCAAATGGAACCATATGAAGAGTTATATGGAAAGAGATTTCGCATAACAACTTGTTGGGATGATGTTGGAGAAATAAAACTCGTACACCCAAAACTTATTTAGGAAACAATGGAAAAGGTGAAAGTTATCCAAAACCACATCAAAGTAACCCAAAGGAGGATAAAGAGATATGCTGATAACCAAATGAAGGATTTAGAATTTAATGTAGGAGACCATGTTTTCTTGAAGGTTTATCCTTGGAAGGATGTTATAAATTTCAGTAAGATTGGTAAATTGAGTCCCAGGTACATCAGACCTCTCGAAATTCTAGAATGAATTGGAGTTGTAGCTTATCGTTTCGCAATGCCTCCATGTATTTCCAAAGTTTATGATGTGTTCCACCTATCACTATTGAGAAAATAAATGCCTGACCCAACGAATGTACTCACCTATGAATAAATTGAACTAGAACCTAATCTGGCTTGTTGTGAAGAGGCTGTCAACATTCTTGTTACAAGAGAACAAGTGCTGAAAAATCGGATGACACTTCTTGTAAAAGTTCATTGGAGAAACCATATGATTGAATAGATAATGTGGGAACCTAAGGAACTTATGAAGAAGAACCACCCTAATCTTTTTATGTAGTAATATTATAGAAATTTATAGGAAGAAATTATTTTAATGATGGGATAATTTAACACTCCAATCATCCACACTATGTTTCCATTTTAATAATGTAGTAGCTTGCGTTGTATGCATCTTGAAGTTTTAACACCCCGCGACCAATGGAACTAGCCGTTATGAATAGTACTATCCTCATTTTGAAATTTCATAAATTTTAATTTTCAAAATGGACTTAATTTTTGGATTCGGAATATCAAATTTAGCTTAGGGTTATTTTTTTTATATTTTTCTGAGAACTTTCAATTTTTGATGAATAGTGAAAAAACTACGTTATTGTTTAAAACCAAATTTTTATTTAAATAATTTTTTATTTTATTTTAATATATTTTAGGTAAAAATTGATACATAATACCTATATATGTGCAATAAAATTCATTGGAGTCATTTTATAATAAGTTTAGATATATAAAATTTTATTGAACTTTTTACTGTCTTATACCCACCTTCTAGAAGCATTTAAAAATTTGCGTCAAACATAATTTTACCGCTTCTATGAGATGGATTTCAAAAATATGAGAGACACAGTTGACATAAGTAAGTAAAATATGGTTCAATAAGATGAAAATAATATTTTGTGAATAGTAACTTTTGAATTTTATTTACCACGGTTAAAAGTAAATAGGGTAATTATGGGTTAAAATGAAAATATAATTACCCTAAAACATGTCCTAATTCTATTGGATAAGTGTAATTCGACCAAAACAAACCTTTGGAATAAAATATGATCCTTTTTGGTCCACCTGGATTAGATTCAGATATTTATTATTATTTTATCTAAAGAAGAGTTAAAAGTGTTAAATTCAATGTTTAATAAATAAATCATTTTTAATATAGGGGTACACACAATATAAATTCTACAATAAATACTAATTAAAAATATAAAAATATTTCCTACATAATGGTATTTTATTTATAATTTTTATACATCAAAAAATTTAATTTTTTTATGACACAATGATGATGCATTAATTACCTTATTAATGAAATTTTAAAATAATTGATATTATAAATTTCAAAAAAAAATTAAATATAATATTCTGATGACTTAAACTGATTTTTTTAGGTTAATATGACATGTTAGGGATGATTAAATAATTTTTTTCAAAGTAATCAAGCTGTTATGAATTTCACAAAAACCAAATACTAAATAGTGTCAAAATTGACATAATTGAGTTTTTAAAACAAATACTATATTATTAATTTATATAATATTCCTAAAAATATATGGTTTGACCAAAGGAATTAGATAAGGTTATATATGTTAATAATTAACCACTTGGGGTTCTCTTGTCTTGTTATAGTATGTTTATTAACCATATAATATAAAAATACAATGATATATTGTAAATGTCAAATTATTAAACTAGGAGTTAAATCTAAAAGATAATGTTAATATGGTGTCCTAAACCTATTTAAAACATATTGGTTGGGAGGTTTTAGACCCATATATTCCTTATCCTATATGTAAATCATTTTAGATGCATTTTAAACTGATATTTATTTTTTTATAAAATATAATTTCACGATTTTCTTAAAGTGACCCTCACCTCTCTTATAAAAGAGTACTTCTGTTCTCTTAAATTTACCCTTCCAAAGCCATTTGGCTCGGCCAAATCCAACCCAAATATCTGCTAAAATATAATCCATTCAACCTAGATGCCGTAATTTGATCCAAAATCCAACCTAAGGAGCCCTTTTGATGAACTCAAATGGAAACACCCGAAGAAGAGGGAATAATTTCACCACCCTCTTTCAAGATCTTTTCTTATTCCACTTCTTATTTCTTTGTTGTTTCCATAGTAAAATAATAAATCCAGTACCTTCTACATAATTTTATGTTATTATAAATATGGTACAACCATCTTCTTTATTATATCCATCCAATAAATGACAAAGTCAGCATACGTGCGTATGTACGGCTTGCCGTCTCCACATCGTGGTGTAGTTTATTATTCAGACACTTCATTATTTGGATGGGTATAATAATGAGAATAAATGATTTAAATAATAAATCTAACATGTTAATGATTATTTATATATTATATACCATCCGATTACATACTATTTCACCATCAGTATAATGATATTGTCGCTTATGCGTACGTACAGATTACCGTCTCCACGAACGCGAATAGATTAATTCCCCATCGAAATAATTCACCAATAATTGTTATTCTATGATTAAAAATAATGTTTATGGACATAATATCATTCTGTATATGAATAAAATACACCCTATACATAAAAAACATGGCTTACGTAACCAAGAATATAAAGGAAAACAAATCAGTTAACACCCGAAATGATGATACTACTAAAATATTATTAAGAAAGAAATATTATAAGTTCATATATGATATCATATTTATGTATTTAATTCTTTTATAATTTAATAACAATTTTTTAACTATTATACATGAGGTTAACATACCATCTACTATGTAAAAGTACAAGGTAATGGTTAATTATACAATCTCTTTACTTATCTACGGTTGTTAATACGTAAGTATCTACTGAGACCTCTTTATCATCCACATACACATTTTTTAAAATGTAATTCAAAACATTCATAATAATTACAAGACTATGGTTTAATTTTATTTATACCCTTATTTGACCATATATTTTTTGAAAGGAATCTTTTTTTCATTTTCCAAACAAGGTACTTTATGACCTTTTTGACAGAATTAAGGTAAGAATGACTTTTGTTAACTTATAGGATGGGTGTAGCTATTATCCACCATTATAACATCGTCATAGCTTCCCATACAAGCTTATAAGAATGTTTTCAAAATAAATGTTTTCAATTATAATTATATAACTTTTAAATGATTTCAAAATAGAATGAGACATTTCTCTAAAAAATTAAGGATTTCATCTATGTCTACATTCTTTGATATATTTTAAGCTTATTTGAATTTCATTTATTATGATACAAAACTTCCATATTGTATTGAAGGTTTTGCGATATGTTTTACTACTAATGTGTTATTTTTACAGCATTCATGGTTTATGGATAAGGTATTGACATTTCATGTGGTATTTTTAACACGAATGTTTATGTTATGTCTAATCATTTTCATATGAGTAGTGAATTAGACTTAGTAGCTGATGGGTGGATCCTGCTATAGCTCCTCAATTCATCATTAGGTGTCATGAGACAAACTAGTGTCTTGGAATGAGGCCTTGACAAAATCTTATTTGTATTCTGGGCACAAGGCCTTGAATATGTGGTTATGATGTCCAAAATTATGCATTCCATCATTATGAAATTGGCTACTGATATTGCATGTGATTATTAGACTAATAGAATATCCATGTGAATAATTAAATGGAATTATATGATTTATATTGGCCATATTATGCAGAATTTTTTGTTTAAAATGGTTATGTTTTAGTCTTATACATTGTCTTAATTTTTTATGCTTATTTATGAATTTTTACACTATATTGTTATCCATACTGAGCATCTGAGCTCACCCTTTTTGTGTTTTATTTTTCCCAGGATGAGAAGAAATATTTTATGGTTGAGCTGCATTGATAGGATAAGGATATAAGTGTGGTAAATGGGAAAAATGTTGTTGATTTTTTTATTTCATGATGTAATGTTAAACTTATTAATGTATCTAGTACTTCCAAGGATACTAAATTGATCGATCGTTCGGGATTTGATCCCTTGTGATAATTGCAATGTTATGTAATAATGCACCAAGTTTGGGTAACTTGGGTCAGGGTATTACATTTTTTGTGTAATGCGGAGTGTGTTATTTGAAGTGGATATGTGGTATGGAGTTTTTTTGTTAATGTGGTGTGTGCACTGTGGTTTTTTGTGGAGGATGAAGCATCATGTTCTAATTGGAGGTGTGGGTTTGATGTCTGATTATGATGCAGTATAGGGTGATTTGTAGAGGGCTGTGATGAAGTGATGTGGGATGGTTATATTGGAAATTTGTTGTGATATAGTGGATATTGTGCTATATGGATGAGAATTTGGAAATAGTGTGTGGGTTTATTGGAAATAGTAATGATGTTCTATTGTGTAGCGTTTCTTATTGTGTGTTGTGTTATGCACGTTTCCTTGGTAGTATTAGAATGAAGTTATAATGTTGAAGTTGAAATGGGATGGAAATGGTTAATGAATATTGAACTAAAATGGGTTGTTGGTTAAATGTGAAAATAGTTTATGAATAAATTTAATGGGATGTAAATACTGGAATATATTTTCTTTTTAATGAAATTTAACGATAATATGAAATATTGAAAATTTCTTAATACGAATTGGGGTTCTGGAATAATAAATGTGGATTGTGGATTGTTTTGTGGTGTTGTCATTTAGAGGTGGAAATTAATGTAGGGATGTTTTGATTTGGTTAGTGATATGGCTATGTATGTATATGTTGGTATTGAGAGTTATGATATTATACATACCTTGTATGTTTCTTGTGATTCTTCTTTAAATTACACACCGATGTTGGGAACCTAGTACCAAAAATCAAATGTTTTTGGGGTACCCTTATAGCTCTTGGGGAAGAGATGTGTGTCTGGAACCATCCATCATCGAAGGGAAAGGACAATGTTCCCCCTCAAATCTTAGAATGGGGAGGATCACTTGAGCACTTAAGAGGCCATGAGAACTTCCAAGGTCGAGGCCCTTTTAACCATGGGAATAGAGACTTGAATATATTCCGATGGTGTGACTTATCATGGAGGCTACTGATAGGACTCCTCTTACCATGAGTATGTAGAGTGTAAATGACATGCTAATATATTTGATGATTTTATCAAACATATCTAGTGTATTTGGAAGATACATATTCCTAATTCCATTAGAATTGTTTTTATAGGGTCCAAAGTGGTTCTAGATGGTATCATAGAGGTAAGTGATGAGATCTATAGAAAGAAATTCCCTAGGATTCCCCATTTCACATAACATGTTCTCATGCGGGATGGGGCTCCCTCTGCATAGAATATTGCTTCCTGGTTAAGGGTGTTATCCACTTATCATTATGCTACATAGACTTAATTTACTCCTGTGTATCATTTTGTTACATGGAATTAAGTTCCTACTGGATTGTGTATTGTTATGTAGGGTAGGGTTCCACCTGCTTAGCATTTTTCCATGCAGTGTGCCAGACAGAAAAAGGGTTACCAGCTAACGCCTAGAAAAGTGGTGTCTGCAAAGGGATTTCAGGTTTTTGGATGACTAGATGAATTTATTTTCTTCCTTAATGATATGATGTGGGTTTACCTAAAGGTAATCAATGGATGTCTCCCAATTCTCCTCTGTTTATTGGCTCTTTCTCTCAGAGGTATTTTATAGAAGAGCAGAAGAATGACAAACTGAGATGGTCGGTCATCCATGGTGGGTCGCAAGGCATAATTTTTGAGATCCAATGGAAGATTCAACAAACCACGAATGATTTGGTTCATGGGGTTGGAACCCATTTTATAGCCATACAAATTAATTTGTATTCATTCACAAGAACCAGATTTGCCTTCTCATCTCATGAACGATTTCGTTCATGGGGGATATTTGTTTGCAGTGGTGGAAATCACGGCCCAACCCTACAAACAATTTTGGTTTCATTCAAAAGTTCTAGCATACAATATCTTCCCATGAAAACTTTTCTTTCATGGTATTCCATATAGGGAGGCGGTCTACATATCATTTTTTACAACAATGAATGAATCCTTTCGTCATGGCTCCACCTCAAAATTTTTTTTATTCAAACTCTTATTCTAATTTATTTATCCCTTTACCAAATTCATGGAATCCTTTTCATTAGTCACCCTCGATATTTAGGTCCCAAAAATTCCCAAAACAGAATAGGTTCCAATAGGGACAAAGATTAGGATGTTTTAATGCAGAAATTGGTCATATTTTGAACCAGTTTACAGTATTAAATTAGACCTACATGATGGGACCATGCCTACAAATATGTGGATCTCATTATTTTTTTGTTTTTAATATTCTTTCTACAAACCAGTTTTCTACAAAATATTCACTTTAGGTGATTAAAAGTATCATTTTATCCTTTTTGGACACACATCCCATGAACTCATAGTTTCATCCAAGAATAGTGAGTCTTCTCACCCGCATGAAGATGATATTATCTGTATAATTGTTTTATAGGATGAGTGCTATATGGATCAGACCCCTTATGGATAGAGATTTGATAATGGAACATAATTATGGTCTCATATAATGGGTATCTTATAGGGTAACATGCCTTGGGGATTGGAGGTTTGTGTGCATATAATTGGTGTGTGCTGTGGAATACTGTTATCAAAATTTTCAGTGAATTATTTTTTGTGTCATATTTCAATGAATATTATATGTTTTTGATAATATTTCATAGATAAAAATTTTCTATTTCTCCCACATTTGTTACTATAATTAAGATAACTTTCGATTGTTGATAACATTGATGATGATCTTTGACATCACATCATCCCTCAAGAGGGTATTCTGAAGAATTACCTTTCACCATGGCTTCTAAATTACCAATTATCCAATATATTACCATTGTACAACTTTGAAATTCAAGGATATTCTCCCATTCCCCTAGAAGATCTGAATCCTCAATACTCTTGGTTCGATGTGTTTCCAGATTGTGCACAAGGGAACATCTCTACTGATGGGAATATCACTTCCAAGACTTCTCAAGAGAAAGACTCAATTATGTATGGTTAAATATGGACTCAAAGAAATAAAAATATCCAAGAAATATACTTGAAATAAACCATTCAATATAATCCATCCATTTTTAACCTCTCATGAAAAAATTTCATTGGAGGAAAGTGCTCCACGTGCAACTTGGGATCTGGAGGGTTTTTCTAAGATGAATGGACTTTGGCATTATAGGTGCACCGGAATTAGATGAAATTACCATGAAATATTGGAGAACATTGGATTGTAACAAGAGGTATGGGTTTATAAGTTTTAGTTTTATTCACCAACCAAGATGCTACCAGAATTGATTAGCCATTGGTGTTCGAGTTCCAACACTCTATATTTATCACATGATGAAGTAGGGGTCATTTTATGGGATATCTACCACCTAGGGGGAATCCACATTCTCAGTAATTTGTATGAAGAGATCTTGTATATATCCAACACCTAGGAAAATGAAGAGGAAGTATCTTTATTAGATAGGGACTTACTATCTCTAGTAGAGAAAGATCTAGGTCATCCTCTTAATTCCTATTCACTAATTCCATTTAGCGATTGGATAAAGATATTTCTACAGGGTAGTGGTCTAATGCTAAAATTTTGGTGTACAAGGAATCACCATACCCAACAGTCAAGAGGTATTCAGGGTTCATATTGGGCCATTCCTATGGTACACTGTCATACTATGTGGGGTTATATAACCTATCTAGATATATCTATAGACTTAGGTATTGTATTATTTTCCCCATTTTTTGAGTGGATGGATCTTACCACCGCTTTCTACCGATACATATTTCAGAGTCTATACCCTGATAATGGTGTCCACACTGGTTGAGGGACAACCCATAATCTTATATGTTCCCACCCTTGGTCCTATTTATGAATTACTGGCTCATATTCAAGAGGGTAAACCTCCACATCATCTATGCAGTCTGATTCAATTATTATATGGATGGGTGGTGAAACACTATTGAATCTATGAATATCAGAATACAAGAATGCTCCCTCATTTCTCTTTTCTCCATCCACTACTTATTATTATTGTGGTTTTCCTAAAACACCTGGGAATTGATAAAATTTCCATGCTGTTAAGTGTTCTTTTTTGATTTTAATTCATGTCATACCCAACATCCTATAGAGAGGTAGTGGATAATGGAAGAGGTTCTTGGGAAGAATGTTCTTATATCATCCCATTACATGAGAATCTTATGACTACTCTGGTGGATGGGGTAATAATTTGTGAACCACATGTTTCTTATTAGTTTGAATAGAAATTTGGATGCATGAAATAGGTTTCATACTTACCCCTTATTGAGACAAGGGAGGAATCATACCCAGCTATCCTTTATCAATTATGGTTGATGATGATATGTGAGGATTCTAGTAAGATAATTTTCGTTCATAATGTGAAAAATTCCACTAAATTATCATTGTATTATCCCATAATTTTGGTGGAATACTATCATAAGATATTAGGTATGTCAATATAAAGTGTGTATAATCTACTTGCCTCTCCAAATTCTATACCTAACAAACTATCCCCATAAGTTTCAATGGGATAAAAAATTGAACACTAATGCCTTTAGAACCTTAGGAGAGCCTCATAATCAAGTTAACCCCTTATTGAAGGGAGTATAGATATGTTGTTTCTATCCGATACTGTCTGAAACACCACTGACATTGGTACATTTGGAATAACCTTGAGAATTCCACCAATTGATGCCAGACCTATCATCCAGGTTCTTAGGAATAGATAAGAGGTAGAGTTGGAGTATTTTTCCACTATAGTGTCATATTTTAACACAAAACTATCAAATATAACTACAATTATAGATTATATACCAATATAAGTGGATGAACTAAATTCAAATCCTACTACTACTACAGAACATTGTGCTGTTTGAAAATAGTCAAATAGCAAATTTTTTAAATTTTCCATCGAGGTTTCCTTGGTGGAAATGGTTGATAGGGTGGATAGAATTCCTCAAATATTCCTTGGATTTGTCCTAGGTGGTTTTGATTATTTTCACCTACATATCATTATCTATCGGATCCTCATAACGCTAGATGAATAAAATACCTGTGAACATGACCTCATCCAATTTAAGTGTTTTAGATATAATGATAATGATTTAAATGATACAATTTTTGAGATACACTAATTGGTTTTTGAAGAGTTTTTTTTGATTATGTGGCCACATCAACTGCATATCTATGAGAATGTGAGGAATGTGTAGCTAGGTTAAAAGAACAATTTTCATAAACAACCACATATTTTGAATTAATAAATAATAATGTTCAAAATATTAGGTCCATTTTAAGCAGATGCACCCAATATCTAAAACTGTAGATAAGAAAAGAACCAATTTGGAATGGGCCCTTGATGGATAATGTTAGGCCGTAGTCGATCAAATGACCGAAGCATGCCAAGATTCACTATTGCCATTTTTGGATTTTATGTGCATTATGATATTCTTTTTTTTAGAATTAAGGAGATACTCTAGAATGTGGTTTTCCTCCATTCTTATTAAATAAATTAATGAAAAATTTTCTTCCCTCCAATGTTCATCCTTCATCTTAACTTGTGGCCTCAATCCATTATACCTTGAAATGTATTTTTAAAGAAAATATATTGGATGAATTTAATGTTTATATTAATAGCTAATAATCTATATCGTTACTAGGATACCAATGTCACCTCACTTGGGAGGGAGATAATGCAATGTGCTAATTTCTTCTTGATATAAGGGACTCAGTGAGCGTAGTTTTGATTATTTATAGCGTAACATGAAAAACCCTAAAAACGCTTTTTATTTTTTGTTACAACCTTTTTTTCTTAATTACACCATGGCACAAGATTAGTAGGAATAACTAAAATATTTTTTAGTTAAACCATTCTGGGGTTTTGAGATAATTGTTTTTCTTTTTTCTTTTCTTTTTTCCTCTCAATTCTTTTGAAAATCATGAAAATCATATGTTTAATGACCTGGGAATCAACATTTACCTAGGGTGACCTTTTAAGGTTTTCCTCCTAGCATATAATATGACCCTTTTATTGTGGGTAGTTTAATTCCTTGCCAGCTGGGCTAATGTGACTACTGTTTTAGGTCCAACATCTTTGATGAGGAATCATGGGGTGATGAACCCAATTGGGATTACTGAATGAGAGTGTCCCAATATTTTTCATACATGAATGGATGGACTTTTAGAACCTTATTTTATTATTTCTTAATCTAAGACGTGATTTGGGGAATGTACGAGGGGAGTGATCATAATAAATTTTTTAGAATGATATTCTTAGGGCGTATGAAGATAGGAGAAGCCTCTCCCAGGGATGAAATTTCCTTTGGCTGATAATCCTTTTGTGTGGTAAGATTTTTTCGAGCCAATTAGGGAATATTTTTAATAGCTAGACAAATTTATACTTAGATAAATGAATATTCATTTTTAATGGAAGGTTAGTTTGTGAAAATTTATAGTTATCCTGACCAGAAAGGATGGATCGTCAAGGGAATGATGTATGAAAATAACAAGGGAATCTGTATCGAAAATCGATATGAATGAGAAGCCACTACTAAATGATTTTGTCTTGTGTAAAGGAAGGTCTATGAATGGTGAAATTTAATTTCATGTAACTAGGACATGGAATATGAAGTTTAATATTTTATGATAATGAAATTCTAGGGATATAGTTTATTATCACTTATATTTGATTGAGGGATGAAATATTTTCTCTTTTCATAGTAATATATCCTGGAATTTTCAATCATCTTCATGAATGAATATGAATGGCTATAAGGTGTAATCTTGGGTTTCCCAAATATGAAGAGCGATGTGGGGTGAAAAACAATATTAAGAAATATGTAGATAGGAAAGTCCTATCGTGGGAACAAATTTTCATTTGGTTTAAAGTCCTTTTTTGTGGGTGAATAATGTTGATCCAAATGAGGAATATTGTGTATAGTCAAACAGTGGTGTCCTCATAACACTAACCCCCAATTTATGACTGAAATGATGGTTTATGGAGATTCATAATTTCCAGGACATAGAGTCTGGTTTGAAAAAATGAATGTTTCATAACATGAAATTATTATTTCATGTTTATTTATTTGGAATGGGTAGAAAAATTTCCTTTATGTATACCATAAACATATGTAGGAAATAAGGGTTTCTTTTTTATGGGGTTGGGCTAGAGATATAGGGTTCTAACATCACTACGAATCTTCTTAAAATGAGAATAAACCCATATGTAGTTCTTGAACTGGTTCCCAATATGTGTGTACACAGGGAGGGGGAATTAATATTTTTTGTGGCTAGACTCGAGATTGGAGACCCAAGAATCACTACATATCCTATGTGAATAGAAATCAAGACACACATAGTTCTGATTGGGAACTCCTTACATATTCTTGATTTGTACAATGAGGGGGTATATTTTCCATTGATTGTGTGATTGTTGGGGCTGAACCCAGGACTGTAGATCATGACGTTACTTCATATCCAATGTGGGAAGGAATTAATCCATACATAGTTATAAACATGAATCCTTGCATAAAATACAATCATGTATAGAGAGAGGAAAAAATAACAGAAAGGACCTATAAATGGATGGACTCTCTTTGGAGTCCCCAACATAGATTTTTTTTGTATGAAGGTGAGGAATTATTTTCCACATTTTTGTGGTTGGGACTAGGTCATGAATTCTTGGAATTACTAAGTATCCCATTAGAATGATAATCATGCAAGACATAGTTCTTAAGGAACCATGTATTTTAACATCTTACATTAAATACATTGTTGGTGAAGTTTGATGTCTTACAGTGAGGACATAGGTCATTTTATGTGAATGAAAGGTCATTGTGGATAGGACCATGAATTGAGATTTGGGAATGACTACATATCATGTGAGGATGGGAATCAATCCACACATAGTTCTTGAACAAAATATCCCAACATAGGTTTGACCCACATGCAAGGAGGAGGCATTATTTATTTTTGTAATGGTTGGATCCGGATGTACGATCTGAGCATTGCAATGTATCTCATTAAAATGAGAATCAAACCAAAAATATTTATCGAGGATTTCACGATAAGATACCAATTTTGGAGGTGGTGTCCTTTCTGGTGAGGATATGAAAGGCTCATTTTTTCTATACGAGGCATCCCACAAATGTCATGAGTAGTCCGTTTTTTATGGAATGGGGTATGGATAAAATTTATTATTGTGTGATGATGACATTTATCATTGATTTCTCCCATAATTGGTCTAATAATGCATCCAAGTTCTACCCCTGGGTAATGCTGCAATTTTTTGTTTCATACCTATGATCATGATGGTGTAAAATGTCTTAAAAGGTTTTGTATGGACAACAAGAGAAGAAACTATATGAGAGAAAGGACAAAGGGACCCTTTTACATATAAAATCTCAATACATAATTCACATAATCCACATTCATAATGTTAAAAGGAAAATAATTCACAAAAAGATGATGATGGGAATAGACATAGGATAATGTCCCCGGACATCGCTATGTATCACATGATAACATTAACCCATCTATAAATTGTTCTTTCAGTGGTTCCCTGTTTAGGTCTGGGCCATCAAAATGGAGATCATTTCACACTTTTTTCCACATATCTTGATCGTGTTTGGTAAATCACTACTAAAATAATGATTCCCATGTAGTTATATGTCATGCTATATAAACATTTGTGTCACACATTTTACCCTCTTATGACATGGATGTTGTGACATAAAATTTAATGTCATTCAATCAATATTATGTTTTCTTATATTTATGGTGAGGGTTTTTTATTGGAAGGCGTGAAACAAGTTCCTAAAGTGAAAAGAGGCCTTGAGGTAAAAGACAGGCTAGAATCATCTCATGAATGGTGAGAAATATTTGGTTGGTCCAAATCCAAGGTGTAGAGGAGTTTCTATGTATCACGTGCAGATAATAATCAAGCCACACATAGTTCTCAAATGTGGCATGGTAGATGACCAATGTTGGTAAAATGTCCAATCTTGTGAGAAAAATATGATGTTTTTGACATTATTACCATATAATGAGGATGTTGGTGTCATGATGTTTATTGTCTTATGATATGGACAAAGATGTCATTCTATTTAAGTCCATGCAACAAAATAAAACTATGTATTTTAATATTTTCTAACTGGGATGATTTTCCATGGATTTTTACATCATGCAATCGGGATGACTAACCCTATAGTTTAACATCATGCTATTAAGATGATCTACCATACTGTTTACCATCAGGCGATCATGATGATCTACCAAGAAATTCAATGACATGCGAGCAGGATAATGCCCGTGTGATTAACAGAAATACTAATTCAAGAACCTTGCATTATTAGGGGCCTAGTAATATTGACATCCATAAAGAAAAATTAATAGGCTATATTAAAGTATAATTTTTTATGGAAACACGTTGGATCCATCATTGGAAGATTCTTTCTGAGTATCATCAGAGTTCTAAGGACCAACACCGTCTCTTCATTATAGAAAGACCAAAAGAAGTTTTTTTTGAAAGGATTGTGTGGTCCTATTTTGGTGGAAATACAACTGATGAAATGTATTTAATCTCTTATCATCCAATCACAATAATTCATCCAACCATTTATAGGATTTCTAATACAAGGATCATGGATCATATGTAAAAATGAGGAGTGAGGGAAATTGAACATCGATGGACTAGACCGCCTCTATCCCATATACTAATGATTATGGGTCTACCATTGTGGTAGTGTATTCTATTGTCTAATAAGCCTACGAGGAATGTTATAGCATATTTGGACAAGAATATTTATCCTTATAGACTATCTTTTAGATTATATTCTATAGTGTCTTCTTAAAGGCCTCTATTTGTCCATTAGACACTCAATAATAGAAAGATGAATGTTTGGACATGTTTTCATACTCCTAAAACAACTTATAAAGTTTATTAGAATAGAAATTGGTGATTTTTTTACATTAATATAGTATGAGGGATACTAAATATGGTGATGATTTTTTCATTCATAAAGATTAGAATGTTCATTTCACCGACCTCTTTGCGAGGCATTTCCTCAGACCACTTAGAGAGGAAGGTGGTTGCAGAAAGAATGTACATGAACTACTTAGTTTTAGTGGTAGGATATGATCTGATGACATCCATTAAACACATGAAAAATGGAATGGATTATTTGTCTATGTGCGGAAACTCGGGGGGTTAGTGAATAGATTTTTCATGAACCTGAATAGAGTGAAACTTTTTGGTAAATTTAGTGATGTTCTACATTAGTGTGGGATGGTAGTACCCAATACATCATATTTGATAATAAATATTGATTCTAGATTAGTGGTCTCTATAAGATATAGAGTTCACTTACTTAATGGAAGTAGAGGTATCTTCTTTGTCCACGTACCTAAGAATAAACCCATAAAGGATTCATTTATGGAGGAACTTTTGATGATTCGTGTTGTCATATTGACCAAAATTAATTTCTCATATTAGTATATTCTCATTCTCAACTCAATCTAGTAAGAGATCTCCATTTTTATGTAAGTATATATGGGCTCCATCTAGCTGGTGGTAGAACTATATTTCAATATCTTCTATGTTATATTAACGGAATGCTGAGACCATTTGGTGGTGCACAATGCTAATGACTATTTCATCCCTCTATAGATTAGCTAGAGTTATGGCTGTATTTTATAGTGCATCAACTTAGTAATTCTTTGACCAAGTGATGTGAGTCAATTTTGTCTCCAAAAGGAAGTCTCCCATTTGACCCCGAACAAGATTTAACAGGTGGATTAGATCTTCCTTTTCGATGGAACAATCACTGTTAACATTCTTGATGAATAGTTGTGAAACACCAATTATATTCAAGTTATTTAATTATGCATGGTGTTATATATATTTTCTTTCTATGAGAGCCTTATATTATAATTCATTATTCTTTAACCCTTTTGACAGTAGAAAGGAGTAAGGTAGGACTGCTTTTTCTAGAGAAATGACAATGAATCCCAGTCCCTACTTTTTTGAACTTGAGATCGTCCATAATTTTGCATTTTATACTTCTAGAATAACAATAATAATGTATCTCCCATGTATGGGGCCCTGTATAATATAAAAAACAATTAATTGTGTAGTTTAGTTTCTAGTTAAATCATTTCTACTGAGGGGTGATCTACCAGAAAATGTATGAACGCATTTCCTTTGACATATTTCGGAGTCACAAACTGGATGTAAAACCACTGTCGGATGAAATCCAACTATGATAGACACCCTAGAAACATTGGATGATTGAGAATGTATTTTAGTGGGTTTCAACGAGAGACCAAACATGCATTGTGATGTTATCGGTTGTGCCTTAGTTTCTTGACCATAAAGATATGTTCCAGAAAACACCTCTCAATATCAATATAATGAGTCATAGAATCAATCATGGTTAAAATTAGATTTGATGTTGTAGTTTTTTGAATGTGTTTGAAGGATAATCAAGGTGGATAGATCACTATAGAGATTTAACCAAAATATCATCAACATTGCATTCGAAAAACTCTTCAAGAAGGGTTCAAAGATATGATGCCTGACGTGATAGTATATAGTTATAGTACTTTCAAGACAAAGCAGAATACTGGATAGTAAAATATTCCATAGAGATCAATAATTTGGTCAATTATTCATCTTATCAGTCTATTTGGATTTTATTTTATCTCTAATAACCATACCTTAAGGAGATGATCTAATATTCAACTATATCATCAATGAAAAATTCTATGATCAGGATAGATAAATCATCTTTTAGGAAATATCATTTGAGATCAATAAAAATTATGGAAAATATTATTTTCTCATTATTATTCTTGAAAATGAATATATTGGACAAACTTTTAGGATATTGGGCCTCTCAATTGATGTTTGATATGATTAGATTTTCAACTTCATCTTCAATTTTTGTAGTGTGTGTCAGGATTTTTCTTCTAGATTCTTGTTTATAACGGTGGTGGTCCTATGGTAAGAACAGGTGGTGAGTGGCCACCTTAGGGACAAGGCGTAATATGTTAATTTAGTTACCGGAAAACAAAATCCAATGTTTATATTAGAAGGAGGTATTACATTTGGTTCTTTAGAAGAAATTTACACACTGACCAATGTGGGCCATAGGTCTTCTTCTATTCCAATATTTATTTCTGCCAGTTCATCGATGGTGGTGGAGATTCCATCCCCAAATGCTTGAGGGGAATCCCTAAAGTCCTCCTTCTATTCATCTTCCTCATCTTAATATTCTTGCTCTTATTACATAGTGGGAGTAAATAGTGGGGTAAGCTCTCTTGAGTTAGGTGAGGAGTCAATGTCTTGGAATTTGAAGGATGAAGTGACTTCCTCTAACCCAACTGTTATCATAGGATTTCCATTAAAATGTGGGGTGGTTGGAGTAAAAGATCTAGGAGGAGTGTATTCATCATTTTGGAGAGTGATAAATCCTCTTCTACCATAGATGGTGAGGAAGGGATTTCCTAGAGATCTTATGATGAAATTAAGGAATATTAATTTGAGCTTTCACCACTATCTGGAGAGTTAAAAAACCTCTAAACACTGCTAGATTTAGTGGTCATGACTGAAATCATGATGGTCAATTAATATGAATCTAAAAATGGACTCATATTCTCAACATGATTTCTGGGTAACAAATATTATATTATAATTTATTTTATGTGATTTAATGAGATCATTTCAAGACTATTCATGGTAGTGACCAAAGTAAAACCATCAACTAGGGGCTATTTCCCTCCCCTATGATAGAATCATGCATTGATATTATGTGACTAATAAGAATTGAACAGGTCCTTATCGGTGTGATGTGTACCCCTTTTTACATTAACATAGTATTTGATTCATTGATGGTATGATTAATGGATTGTCATGTGTAGTTGAAACAAGGTCCTTCCTAGAAATACATTGAAGGACATATCTCACCGAACAAATAGAAATTATGATTCAGTTATGAGTCGCCAAATTGTGCCTTGATCATGATTTTCTCTATTGGATTTTTCACAGTTTTTTATATCCCAACAATTTCATAGAGGAATTATCTAGGTTATATTTATTATATCCTATATAGTGAATTATTTTTACTATAGTGATAGTAATTTCAGAACCATTTTGAATGAAATTTTTTTCATACATTGACACCATTTATCCTACCAGACACGTACAAGGGTGTGATTTTTCCTTTTATAGTGGAATATACATCTTGTCATATGAATGAGATAACCATGGGGAATTTTATGGGATCTATATCTGTCTAATATACCTTAGTGGTAGAAAACCCAACTTCAAATTTTAGGGGGCTTAAAAATGACTCTATGAGTGCTTATCTGAGGACTTTTGATAAAATCAGTGCATCCACGATTAATAGATTGATTGGTACCAAGGATAAGTGATTCTAGATTTCATAATTTTGGTCTAAATTACTACACTTCCAAAGGAGGGGAATATATTTCATAGGTTCTTTAGGGGATGTAGTATTTTTTGTAGATGGACCATCCCTCAAAATATAATTTAGAGGTTTTGTTGAACTTGGTGGGTTAGGCTAGGAAGGTCTTTCTACTCACCGAGGGTTATATAAAACATGTACACCCTATGATTGATATTCCAATGTCATAGGAATAGGGTTTATTTTGTAAAATATAGTGAGATCTTCAGTCATATATTGAACACGAATAAGTGATATTCCTTAAGTTTCTATAACATTAATAGTCTGAGTCAAGATGTAGATAGAACATTGGTTCCTACCGCGACTACACCTTCCATGGAATCCTAGACTCATACAACCTCTTTCCTTGGATCCACAATTTATTATTGGAAACTCTTTCTCAAATCAATACTCATCATTATATAAGGTATCCATTAATTTTATTATTTTAATAGACTCGAAGATCAACTCCTCATCCGATGAGGATTTTTTTGGTTGGTTGTTTCTAGTGGTACCGATTAGAGGGCTGGTGCCCATTATTTTATATTTGAGGGTATAAAATCAGAGAAGGTCAAAAATGAATTTATATTTGATTCATGATCATCCATCTAGGTTTTTCCTGATTTTATAGTCAAAATGATTTTTTGGGAGAATAGATTTTTGAGGTTTGTGGGCCCGATGATATCAAATGTGTTGTGGTGGAAGTGACCAGATTCATAGTTGATTATTTCATCTATTTTAGGAGAATACAATGAGTTTAGTTGAATATTTTTTGAGTCATACAACCATAAAAATTATTTTTCCTTATGATAACAACTTTATTCACTCATCTCACTTCTCAAGGGAAATAATGAAGACATATTCTAGTTGTGTGGGAAAATTTCCAATCTTTACCTATCAAAATTCCACCATTTTCTTGTAGGAAACCATTGAGATATATGATTTCGTGATTGTTTTTCCAAAAATTCTTGGATAAGAAGAAATAAACTAGTTTTTCATTGATACCTACCTTGTCCGACCTCTTATTCTTTGGAAATTAGAGAAAATCAATGTGCATAACGACCATAAAGTATCTTCATGCATGATCATCTTGAAACAATAAAATTTTGTTACATTACACCTAAAATTTAATTTTCCAAGGACCCATTTTATTGGCTTATGCAGGGGTGTATTATGATATAGTGTAGGATTTGGAGATGAATTAGCTGTAGAGGATGGATTAAGTTCAACGGATGCCACCTACGCCTTTCCTTCCCTTTTTCCTGAGACAAGTAGAGTTATTTAGGATTTGAGCTTAGTATGTTATATTGAATATTCCATTATTTAGAGGAGAGGAAATAATAAAATACACATGTATATTTCACTGGGATTACTGGCATTCACAGGTCATTATGGAGGTTCTCTTTGAAAAGAGATAACAAATCTTCTTGGGGAAACAGTTGTTTTAGGGAATAGGTCAGCCGTTTCCACATGGAAATGAAATATGAGACTCTCTTTTTTATCTTGCAGTTTTCAAATATTTATGTTAAGGTTTTTTTGTAGCATTGGGTTAATCGAAGGAGGAACTATCGACTGATGTCTTCCCATACCGTGATTGACTGAGATAGAAAACTGGTATACCAAATAAAGTATGACCCTTATAAGGTTCAAACAAAGCATATAAGTTTCACTACTTCTTGTTCCATGGTATTTCCTATAATGGAATCACAATAGGAAACAAAGTGCATTAGATGTTATTCTGGGTCACTTGTGCCATTGAATATTAGAAATATAGGATTCCATAAATTTGGGGGTAGTGGGGTATCACTTACCCAATTGGGGTATGGTGTACAATTTGGATACATTGGTACACACCATTCTTTTATAGCTTTTAATAAATTTTATAATCACTTGATAGTGTCAATAAGAACTTGATGAATGTTTAGTTGTACATGGATTGGAAAAAAACCAATAATTTATAGGACCCAATGAGCTGATTTTTCCATTATTTGTGGCTGATATCTGGCTAGGTACATCTTTTGAGGGTTTTCTTAAATCCATTATGGTTGTCTACTTTATGGGGAGAAATATTGATATGTTTCCATGATAAGGACCTAGTAAACTGATAGTTCACGCACTAAGTTGGATGGATGCATTGGTCCTACTTTAGTCACCGAGATGAACCCCTATTGTTGAGGTACAACTTTTGGAAGTGTATGTTGGGGCCTTTTCCATAGTCCATATTCGATTGGAACATTATGTTAGAGAAACTTTATGTTGAGTCACATAAAATATTTCATTTATTCATCATGTCGGGTGAATATTTCGTTGAGTGTGAGGAGCTCATCTACTTCAAAAGGAGGAGGTGGGTTATATGTGACCTTTCCTTTAATATTTTATTTTCAGGATATTTCATGGGGAGGCAGTAAGGGAATAATCAACGGAGCACCCCAAATGATAGACAAATGAAGTACATATTCAAGGAAAGACCCAAATATTTGAAAAAGGATAAGTGAAAATACAATGAAAATTATTACTTTTATGATAATCATTAATAATTCAAACATGGTAACAACGAAAAATTTTCAATAAAATAATTGAATATAATTTGATCAAACTTTCTTTTAAAAATATATTTAATAAGGGAAACATGTAAAATACAAAAAATTCTCAATAAAATAATTGGAAATAATTGGAAATTGTTTAATTTTTAATGTAACCATTAATAATAAAAACATGAAAAAATAATATTTTCAATCAAAGAAGTGAAAAGAAATCTGGAGGACTTTACTTTTATAAATATTATTTAATAATTTATGCTTAAAAATAAATATTATGTTTTCAACAAAATAATTTGAAATACATTGAAAATTTTTATGTTTAAAAAGAATCTGTAATAATGGACGTTGGAAAATTACATAATGTTTACAAAAATTATTAGTGAAGATACATTTAAAACATTTGTTCATAAAACGAATCTATAATAATGGAATCTTTAAGAAGACATAAATTTTATAGAATTAAAATAAGGAGTGGATGATGAAACATTTTATCTTGGAATTATTGAAAAACCTTTTTACCATTTTTAAATAACCTTGTTGAAAACATGAATCATTAAAAATGGTAAAGAAAAATTTGTATTAAAATTAAATAATGGGAAAAAAATTATCATTAGTGATAAAAGAAATTTTATTTTCCACTATGGAAATTATTACATTAGTTTGAATTAATAAATATGGACATGGTTGAAAAATCCATTAAAAATATTTAGAATTATTTATAACAAAAATAAATTTTAATGAAACATTTAAATCATCAATAAAGAAGAGGTTTGTTTCAATCATGATATTATTAGAAATTAATGTGTAATATATCATAAAATAATTAGACAATATAATATATAAATTGTGTTTGATTATATTAAAAGAATATTGAATATGACACAAGGAAGAGATTTGAGTCACAAAAACCCTTTAAATCTTAAGTAATTTTGAAATCAAAAGTCATTGGAAGATTGAAAATCATATAGTTCTATATTACCCATAATTAAATTAGATATTTTCTTAGAATACAGTCTTAGGTATAATATATAACTAAGATATAAGGAACTGGTGTATAATAATAAAACACGTCTTAATGAAAATATATTGAGAATAAAAACATTACAACTTAAGAAACATTCCAATAAGACCCCTTGAAAAATATAGAAATTAAAATTATAGTTAAAAATCAAAAATAAATATGATTTGTGATATTATAAAACCAATAGGTAATACACACACCATTTATATGAAATTAGGATCATAAAATAAAGTGTGTAGAAAAAAAAGGAAAATTTTAGATGAATCCCTTACAACTTGAGAAGTGAATAGATTGAAAGCGAATGTAAGAGAGATTGTGAAATAAAAATTTATATCTCATAATCAATAATTATTTATTATGAAATAATTTATTTTTGATAGTATCTAAAAAATATCAAATATCAATATGTGAAAAACATGTACTCATGCCTCAATGAAGATGAACTTGAGATAATAAACCCTTACTTTGTTTTCTAACTTAGTTGATTAAGAAATAAAATACTATAATAAATATTTAAAAAATAAAATACTATTTCATAACCTCTCTCATAAATATAATCCTTTTAAAATCCTAATTATAATTTCTTACAATGAGTTCATTAATTAGTTATAGTGCAATTTGACCATTATATGTGAATAACTTTATCTATATTCCCATATTAAATAGTTTTGATATCATTACCCATCCTTTAATAACAAGTTAATTATTGTTATATAAATAAATAATATCTAAAAAATTATATATATATTTTTAATTTTTTTTTAATTTTTTCCATATATGTTTTGGTTATGTTATTCAAAAACCAAATTAATAACGTTTTTTTTTGTAAATTTTGAAAATGAAAATTTTATTTTAAATACTTAGTATAATTTTTATAAAAAAATATAACAATAATAATTTTATTAATAAATTATAATAATACATGTTTACATTTCTCTAGAGTCAACATAATTGTATTTTGATGCATTGTTCACGTAAGTGGTAAAACCGACAAAAACATGAACATAGTATAACTCGATTAGATAGTATGTTTAAGGAGGTGTCTAATTTGAAACTACATCATAATAATTTAATAATAATGATATTATTTTTATTTTTTATAATGTTGAACCATATTTTATAATTTTTTGATAATTTATGAAAATAATAACCATAGAAAAAAAAATTACTCATCATGGAGTCAATAATTTGAAAATATACACAGTCACCATTCCAATTTTACAACACATGGGAGGGGGTTAAGGGTGATAAAAATTTGAAATTGAATAATCATTATTATAAATATTAATACAATCCATTAAATTATGTAAGAAAAAAAATTATATCTCTTAATGGATGTGGTAATCCACACATCGAACTAATGATGTTCTTTTATTTTTCTAGGTGGATGAAAACGAATAAATAAGGATAATAAAACTAATATAAAAAATTTAGTATTATAAAAATAATTAATTTAATATATATTTATGGTTGTAAGATATTTGGATGATTAATATTAATAAAAAAAAGTTTAAGATGAGATAACACTTACATTATTGACTTGATATTTCCCATGGAAGCTCCCTTGAAATTGGTGGGCTTCGGGTAACTATGACTAACCATGGGATTATTTTTACAGGATACAATTATAGGGATATTTAAATGTTATATATTAAAATATTAATTCTAAATTTATGTGTTTTTTTTGAATTTGTTAAATATATCCCTTTTATAAGATATGAAAAGTGTACTTTTGGAAACACACCTTATATTTTAATGATTCCATGATACTATTACAAGGTCAATAGACCAATTTTTTTGAAATTAGTTTATTTTGGGAGAGTATTGGATGATAAATCCTCAAATATGAATTTAAACACTTGTTTAAAAACTTTAGAATTCTTTTATCATCAATTTTTTTCTATTTTTACTCTTTCACTTTTAATCTAGGTACCTAGTCTTTATCCATGTGAATTTATGTTTTATTGAACATAAAAAAATCGATATAACCAAATTTAATATTTTATGGAAATAAATTTAACATTTATTTTATCCTATTAAAATAATGAAATTTATAATTTTTTTTAAATTAAAATAGACAATGTGTAGAAAAATTCTCTAAATAGAAGAATGTCCTTTTGACCATTATGGATTTTTAATCTTATTTAGTATTTATTAACAAATAAATGTGTGTTAATATATTAATTTATGTTTTTATATATAATATTATATTTATTATTTAATTTATTTTAATTTAATTTATTAAATTTTAATTCCTTTATATTAATAAAACAATAATTTTAAAGCTATAACATCACCCTTATCATGGTAATTAACATTAATCATAATAATATACATTTTATTCCTAGAAATAAATTTAGAAATATTAAATAATATGAAAATTAATTTTTCAATTATAATAATCATTTTATGAAAGAAAAATTCAATGCTTAGGGAAATTAATTTTAATGTTAGCACATGTAACACACAAAAACATTTTTTTTAAAATGTTTATTTTTATGAAAAACTAATAATGATCAGGATAATGTTATGAATAATATTTATCCTAATTAATTTAAAATAAATCCATTATTTAAACAATATTTATCTGAAAAATAATATAAATCAAAAAAAAATTTCATCTAGTTATAATTAGTTAAACAAAACAGTTTTCAACAAAACACTATATATTTTTTTCACAATATTGAGCATGAGTATACAAATTCAATATATTTTTTTAAAATGATTTATTATACATTCTAGTGTAACATTTTATAATAAAAAAGTTTCGAAAACTTATTTTGTGTTCATTTTAAATTTTTTTTATTAAATGTAGAAAAATATAATTTTTTTATGTTTTTATAATTCACTTAGAAAAGGATTAATTTAAAAAAATTCCAATGGTAATTCAATTGTGGGGAATTATAAAAATGAATTTTAATTATCATATTTAAATTTCAAAATTGAAAATTTAGTTCTTAGAAGAAAATATATAAATATAATAAAATGAATTTTATATAAAATAACCCTTTCAATATTTACTCATTTAATTATTTACCTTATAAAGGTGATTACTATTAATGGATTACCATACTAGTGTTTACTGTAACATTTTTAATAATTAATTCTTAACATTTTTCATTTTTTTGTATTGGGTGTATCATGTGACATAAGTTATAGAACATTGGCTATATTTTAAAGGATCCAAAATATTAGGTTGTTACATTCTACCCCATAATAAATTTCATCTACTGAAATTTAATTATTTATCACAGATTAATGTTGGTCAGTGTTTTTTTAACATACTCATTATTCTAGATACAAATTCTAATGTAACATGTACATTACTATCATAATCTAGAAAAAAATTGGATTTCCTATATCAATATTGAATGTTAATAAACTAGTCATATATTCTACAATGTATATATTTACTTAAGCTACATAAATGTACCAGTCATAAAACCATATTTAAATTACATATTATTTGGAAAATTAATTTTATATTTTATCTTAAAATGGTATTACCCATTAGTTCATAAAATCACACACTAGAAAATATATTCCAAAATCCTAAAAAAAGTTATAAAGTTCACCAAAACTATCATGAATTTACTGTAATAACAACGATATCAATACTATATAACTTATATTTTTAAAAAGTACTAAAGCCTTTATTTTATTGACATCAAACATGTACCAAACCTACTACTTATCCATCCCTTAATTTTATATAATCTAAAAAATATAATCTTTCTATAAAATAATTTTCATGGTCATTGAAACAATTTAATATACGAATTGAAAACATTAATGAAAAAATACCAAATAATTATCTTTTGATGTTTCACATAAACAACTATAAATTTTATAATATACCTAAATATCATTGAGACATATCTTTTATGATATCAACCTAATTAACTTATGTATGAATAGAAAGCTCAATTTTCCATCATAACAAGCATATACAAAGATTCATCTATTCCATCATGCTCCCTTATTTGGTTATAACACTTTGGGGGTTTTTTGGATGTATAAATTTCTCATCTCTATCATCAAGATCACATTTCAACCAAATACTAATACCAAATTGGTTATGAAAATTTCCAAATAAATCAGAGTTTATGAATAAGAAATCTCAATCCCAAATTTCTCCTCTAGTGAAACCTTTATTTTAACATACGACTCTTTAATTTCAACAATTTCATTCTTGGTTAATTGAATAAATCTCTTGGTTCTATTTAGGTTACTTTATGTTTAGTTCTATCATACTTCCTAACCTAATTATTTAATATAATTTTAAAATAAATCATTCATAACGGTTAATAAATAGTAAACAATAAACCAAAGCATATTAATTGGGAGTGTATATCCCGGTGTATAGTCTTAGGCCTACTCATTACACATTAGAGTTATGATCAGGTTAATTCTCAACCAATCCTTTTCGTGGTGATTACCACTAGGTTCATTTGTTCCAAATCTGCATCCAATTTCTAGTATCCAAAAAGATATGTATTGATAGGGAAAACCATAAAATCAAGATGTTACCAAAATTTTTGGATATAATTTTGTACTTGGGATAAATTATATGGTTTTTAATATGGTTCTATAACCCTCACACTAAAGGTAACAAAATTTATACCCAATTATCTTAACAAATATCTAAAATAACCGATCCTTACTTTGATACCAATTGATTTTAGAGAAGAAAAAACTCACATAATATTACAATAAGTTAATGATTTAAAAATTATCTCAAAATAGTTTTATAACTAGGTGATATAAGGATTGTGTTTATTAGAGATTAGCTATATAATCCTCTTAATTTCAAACACTAGAAAATGTTTATCCATAATAATTATCCTTCGTACCCTATTCCTACATATCTCACTTTATATAATCATCGTCATAGCTTGGGGATTGGTAACACAATAAAGGGGTGAGATCTAGTTGTCATGAAGGTAAAATACATATAATATATAATTAGATCATAAACATGAAGTATAATATGATAATGACATAAATAACATAATAAAAGATAAAAATATATTGGGAAATAATCATAAAAATTTATGGATAAACATAATATCATATGAATATCGTTAAAGAACCATAAAATAAATTACCAGGCATAAAAATGTCAATTATTATAAAATATATGAGCATGATATAAAATTGTGGGATAATTTAAAAAAATTAATATTTATGAAAACCTAGATTAACTTGATAAAAAAATTTAAAAGGTGGAATAATTATACACATTTTATTTTTATCCTTGTGAATCGGGTTACTCACCAACCCATTCACATGTAAAATTGTGAGTAGATCTTAACACATTCATACTCACCTTTTTGAACATAGACACTTGCTAAATTTTTCGGACAAATATTTTTAGTAGTGATTAATTCCATTACAGTCACCCTTCGTGAACCTAGATACTTTCTAACATGTCCACATGTAAAATTATGATTTGGGCTTGAAACCATAAAACTCAACCTTTATGGACCTATCCACTTTTTAACTTATTCAATTAGAATTTACATATACTGAGATAAAATCATTTACCTAATGAATTAGAGGAAGATATATATTCCAATACTTTAATAATCAATAAATTTGTGTGACAGTTGAAGATTAAAAATTAGTCATATCATAAAGAACCCACAGAAAAATAATGGGTATCTAAAAACATTCAAAAACACAAAAAAAACATGATCTTAGGAAACTATTTAATTTATAAAATTCATTATAAAAAATAAATCAAATAATAATAACATATTAAGGTTAATAAAAATATAACATCCTAAAAAATAATAAATGGAGAGTAAATATAAGATAAAATATAAATTTCTTTCCAAAATACATTTTAAAACATTAAAAAGTAAGTTACATTCAAAATAATTTTTCTAAAGGGAAAGATATGAATTTTTAAAACCTTATTATAAAGAGTTCCCAATAAAACAGTAATGAAATTTAATAAATCTTTCTAAAAGAAAAATTAAAAATACCTTGAAGATGTGTTTAAGAGAAATTTTAATAATATAATTTTGAAAAATACATGAAGTTTTCAATAAATGTAGTGAAAATAATTTGATAACTTGTACTTTAAAAAATAATATTTATCAACGGAAGCTTAAAAATATATATAATTTTTTCAAAAAAATAATATAAAATACATTCGAAACTTTTAATTTTAAAAATAATATTTATTAATATAAAGATGAAAAAACATAAAGTTTCTTGTAAAAGAAGTGAAAATTCTTGAAAAATTTTAATTTTAAAAGAAATATTTAAAAATTGAAAATTAATGAAATTTAAATTTCTAATAAAGGAATAAGAAATATATTGAAAAATTTTAATTTTAAAAATAATCATTAATATTGAAAAATTGAAAAATATATGATGTTTTCAAGACATGGAAGTGAATATATATTGAAAACATTTAATTTTAAAAAAAATTATTAACAGAACCTTGAAAAATAAATAATGGTTCCCCAGATAAAATTTAGAGTAAATTATAAAACTTATTATATTTAAATGATGGAAAATATTTTTAACATTTTTAAATATCCTTGTTGAAAACCTATAATGTAAAAAATATAAAGAAACCGCTCTATGAAAATGAAGTAATGGGAATAAAAGGATCATTTGAGAGATATTTTTTTCCACTGGGTAAAATAGAACATTAATGGGAATTAAAAATATATATATGGAAGAAAATTCCATTAAATATAATGGGGATTATTCTTAATAAAAATGAATTTTAAAGAAAATTAAAATAATTAAGGACGATGAATTTTTTTGAAACATAATGTACACAAAAACTATTGTCTATAATATCATAAATTCATCATTAGTAATAATATAAAAATCTTCAAAGATAATATACTAAGAAGAGTGAATATGACCCAATGAAAATATTTGAGTCACAAAAACCCCTTACAACTTTCGTAATTATTAAATGAAGAGACAAAGGAAGGATTGAAATCATATGGTTCTATAAATAAAATTAATTAAATAACATGGTATTCTATAATACATTATTGGGTAGAATATCAACTATAAAAAATATAGCTGGTTTATAAAAATAAAACACGTCTCAATGAAGATATGTTGAGATAAAAAACCCATGCTAATTATAAAATGTTCCAATAAAAACACCTTGAAAGGGATAAAAAATGAAATTCATGTTAAAATAACATATTATACATGATTCATTATATTATAATCCAATATGTAAAATACATAGAATTCAGATGAAATTAGTTACATAAATGAAATTTTTTCTCAAAGAAGAAAATTTGAGGCGAAACCCTTAAAAAATTAGAATTTAATGGATTGAAATATAATACTGAAGAGATTATTCAATAGAAAGTTACATCCCATAACCATGGTTTATTTATTAGGAAATATTTCATTTTTTAAGTATATACACCATATCTATGAGAAATAGTTTCAAAACATGTAATCATGCCTCAAAGAAGTTGAACTTGATTTAAAAAACCCATAAATTGTTCTCGACTTAGTTAATTATAGTCTTTCCCTCTATAGAACAAAAAAAAAGGAAAAAATAATATCCTATTTAATACCCTATTTCGTACATATAAATATTTTACTATCCTTATTTTAATTTTTCATTATGAGTGAATTAATTATTTATATTGTATAATGACCATTAGGAGTTAATAAATTTAACTGTTTAACACAAATATAATAATTTAGATATCATTACCCATCATTTAATACCATGTTATTTTTGGATATATAATATATGGTTATATCATATTTAATGTATATTTTTTTTAAAATTTTCTTATTTTCTACTTGTGTATTGGTCATGTTATGTGAAAACCAAATTGATAACAACTTATTTAGGTAATTTTAGAGAACAAAAATGTTAATTTAATAAGAATTTAAATACTAAATAAAATATTTACATAAAATATAAAATTCATGATTTTAAAAATATATTATAAAAAATTTATTTTCAATGTTACCATAGTCATCTATAATCATATTTTATTTTGTCGTTCATGTTGGTGGTTAAACTGACCCAAACATGAAGACACTTTAACTCTATTGGTGAGTAAGGTTAAGGAGTTATCTCTTTTGAATTAGTAATATTATAATAGAAGAATAATGTTATTTTTTGTATTTTTTTATAATTTTTATCAATATTTAAATTTTTTTAGATAATGTTTGAAAATATTAATGAAATATGATATATTTGAAACATTTCACCATAGAGGCAGTAATCCATACGTACACAAAATTAGTGGTCATGCTCTAAAACACATAAGAGGGGTTGAACGTGGATATTAAATGTAAATATCACAATAACAATTATAAGATATTAATAATATTTATTCAAAATTAACACTATTAATACCATCCATTAAAGGAGTTAATGAAAACTAAACAACATCATTTCATAGAGGTGGTAGTCTGTGAAACACACTAATGATATTCTTTTATTTTTCTATGTGGATACAAATGAAGAAATATGGGTTTTACAACTAGTATATAAGCATAATATTAGAATAATCCAACTTTTTTCATCATTTTATTATGTTTACAAAAAAAATTTAAGATTAATAATAAGAATAAAATCATAAGGGTATATAATACTTACATAGGAAACATGATTTTTCTAATGTAATTTACCTTGAAATTGATGGTATTAGTATAACTATGAGCGACCCATGGATTATATTTTCTGTAGAGGGTTTTTGGGGAGAGAGAAACTTAATTTTCTAAGAGTGGAATTATAATGTGAGGTTTTTTTATAATTTTATAATTATTCCCCTTTTATAAGAGTGAAAAATTTCACTTTTTAAAACACCCATAATATTCTAATACTTACAAGAAAGTATTCCAAGGATAATGGAACGATTTTTTCAAATTTATTTAGTGTTGGGTTATTTGGGTTGATAAATACTCAATAAATGAATTTATACACAAGTTTTAAACTTGTTATATGGCTTTTACCATTATGTTTTAACATTTTACTATTTTACTTTAAAACTAGGTTACTATTTTTTAATTTAGGGATTCTATGTTTTATTAAACATATATCATAACCTTTATAACCAAATTTTAGTATTATATGAATAATTTTATCAAGTATTTAATCAAATTATAATTATATTAGTAAAAAATAAAATAAAATTTAATGTAGATAATGTGTCGAAAAACTGTTTTATTAGAAAATGACATTTCTGATCATTATGGACTCTTAGTCATATTTAATATTCATTACTAATTAAATGAGTGTTAATATAAATATATATGTTCTTATAAATCATATTATATTCATTATATAAATGAATTCAATTTAATTTATTCGATATAAATTCCCTTATATTAATAAAACAATAATTTTGAAATAATTGATTGACAATTATCTTGGTAATTAGCATTAATCATAAAAGTATAGATTTTATAACCAAAAATTAAATTTTACATATTAAATAATAATAAAATTATTATTTTAAATATATTAATCATTTTACGAAATTAATAATTATGTTATTGGTAAATAATCTTAATGTTAAAGCATATAATGCGTAAAGACCAATTTTTTAAAAAGTTTGTTTTTAAGAAAAATGATTCATAATTATGATAGAGTTATTATAAGGCCACAGCCTTAAGTATTACTTAATATTGGGTTTTTTCAAGAGTTCACTTTGAGGATCTTTTCAAGTTTGGAGTTTTAGATAATTAGATCATAAATCTTGCATTTCATTCCACATTTAAACAAGGTGGTTTCATAAAAAAAAATATTCATTTTTCCCCATCAAAGAAAACATATTTATAATAAAACATGGTTTATTTTTTGACACTTCCTTGACACTATCATCACATCATGTACCATTCCCTTGACATGTGAAAAGCATTTCAAAAACTTGGGATGAGTATAAAAATTTCAGTAAGGGATATAAAAATACGGAAAGAGAACATTATTCCAT
Organism: Viscum album; assembly: GCA_963277665.1. Lineage (NCBI taxonomy): Eukaryota > Viridiplantae > Streptophyta > Magnoliopsida > Santalales > Viscaceae > Viscum > Viscum album. The sequence goes on along the minus strand of OY728165.1, from coordinate 58,744,145 downwards.
GTATACATTAGAATCAATGAAATCATAATTTACTCATAAAACATAAGCACTTTAATATACCTCATGAAAATTATAATATGTATTCATAACTCATAGAAATCATAAGACATAAAGGTAACTTGAGGCATTCATAACATTATTACATAGGTAGTAACCATCATGGTTACATTTGGAATACCCATCACAGTATATTCCCTAGATCTGTTCAGAGAAACCTTAGATTTTAACTCCTTCGCATTACCCAATGAATTGGAGAGCTATCTTGGGCTCACCCGCCTTTAGTTTATCATAGAACAACCCGACTTCATAAACAATGCCCAATAACCATAACATAATCATATCACATAAAACATGCATAAATAAAACATAACATTTCCATATTTCAATCACAAGATATGAACACAACACATTGATATAATCAAAACATTATCAAAATCATTTTCAATACCAAATTAAAAGAAAAGTAAAACATGGTATTTATTTTTCATTTAAAAAAAGTTATGGCTTTTAGAGGAATCCAAAACTCAAATATTGGTCACGACGGCGAAGAAGTCATTGTCGCCACATACGTAAGACAAAAACATTTGTTTTTTCATTTAGTAAAATGATTAATGTAAAAATATTCATTTTGAATGAAATTAAAAGTCAAAAGGGTTTATTATACAACTAATAAAATAAGTTCGTATATAAATTGATATATGCCTCAACGAAAGGAGATTGAGACAAAGTCCCTTACCTCAAGTATGACTTGTTCTCGTTCGTTCTTTATTTTCCGGAATAATAAAATTAGGTCAATTTATAATTTCTCAAGGAATTCCTTTAAATATTATTATTGAATTCATATCACAAATTATAATTTTATAATAATTAGTTAATTATGTGAGTTCATATCATAAGTTTTGTCGATGTTCGGTACATGATTCAAAAAAATAAACTTGTTTGAAGAGAATTGTCCATGTAGTTATAAGTACATAATCTCTAGAATGGTGTTGATGATTTAAATATCATATATATCTAGTATATATGTATTTAATAATATTCCATAATGTTTGGATATAAGAAATGAAATGTACCATTCATGGAGACGGTAGGCCGTACGTATGAATGAACAATACTTTCATTTTTTTGTCAGATTAATGGACTTTAAAACTAAACTAGACATAGATATATTATAATTAAAGTATAATATATATGTTATATAGGTAGCATAAGTTCATTAATTACATTCTTTATAAATTCCATGTTTGGCACGAATGAGTCACATCACTTAAGGGGGCTGTAGTCCACATTTCCATATATGAAATTATCAAAATTCTACAACACAAAAATAATAACGATGTGATTTAAAAAAAATCAGAAGAATAAAGAAAAAATAAATACCATATATATCATAGATTTTACCTTATATTTTCATTTTATTTAAATCATTCATTAATGCGGTAATCACTGCATCATTATGGTGTCATAAATAAAATAATTTATATAATGTTTAAAAATTATGAAAAAATACCATGATGTAGGAAATCCTTTTAGCTTTGCAATGAATATTTATAGTCTAAGAGATAATTTATGTAAACAAAATTAAAATTGTTTTACTTAGGATATACAAACCTTTGTTATATTACTCTTCTTATTAAAAATAATGTCATAAATGTCACTATCACACCAATGTGACTCCATGGGCCCTCATGTTTTGTAAAAATCTTCCCATGGTCGGCCATGACTCAAACAAGAGAATATGGAAACATTTTGGGGTCATTTTATATTATTATGATATTATTTTATTACCCTTAACTACCCGATTATTAATTAATCACAATAATTAAAGATAATTACCGTCGTTACTATTCATAATGTCCAAAAATAAAAGAGTCTTAATTAAATAATTTGAACCTTATGATTTCAAATATGGAATCAATTTTACGAAATTCCAAACAAAGAAATTGTAGTAATTAATTTAAAAATAATTCCCGTTGTCAAAACAAATACCGTGTTTTTATGAAAAAATATCTATCAAAATATTGACAATTGTTTATGTCCAATTTCAAAGTGAAATTAATTATAATGACCACCGTTGGATTAAATGGTAAAAATATATTCTAATTAAAATTTAAACCAATTAAAAAGATAATCTAACCATGTAACTAAATTAGATGAAAAATCAGTTTTGAAGTAAAATGCAGTATTTTTCACTATTCATTAAAAAATGAACATTGTCAGAAAAATACCAAAAATTTATCCAAAGTATATTTCAATGTCCCAATTCTAAAGAATTAGTTTATTTGGACAAATATAGCTTATAAAATTGTCAAAAGTTATATTTAAAAATGATTTTCCATCAAAAGGTGGTAAAACAATCTTTTAAAAATATTATAGTATTCTATGCTTAAGATTTAATTTATTCTCATTTTAATCCTCTAAAACACTATCTAATTCCTAAATATACATATATATGAAAATATATTATTGTTTACTTACTTGGGATGTTACATCCTTCCCCCCTTTAGGTAATTGCATCCCCACAATTTATTTACCTATCGAATAAGTGGGGGTATTTATCCCTCACTGCATTTTTTGATTCCCATATTGCCTCTTAAATCATGTGGGTTTTCCATAAAACCTTTACTTGATGAATTAACTTATTCCACAACACTCGCTCCCTGTTGTCAAAAATCTGTATCGGTTGTTCCTCATAAGATATATTCTCTTCCAGCTAAACTACCTCTGGACTCAAAACATGAGATGGATCTAGAATGTACATCCTTAACATTAAATCATGAAAAACATTGTGTACCTGAGATAAATTCAGTGGTAAAGCCACTCAGTATGAAACTGATCCAAATCTCTATAGAATTTTATATGGTCCAATGAACCATGGACTCACCTTTCCTTTTTTTACCAAATCGCATCACACTTTTCCATGGTAAAACATTGAGGAAGACATGATCAGCTACCTCAAAAGAGAGATCCTCATGTTGTCTCCATAAATTTTCTGCCTGCTCTGAGCTATTCTCATGTGTTTCTATATCAGCTGAACTTTTTCTGCCATCTCTTATACCAATTCTAGTCCCATAAACTTCCTTTCACCTACTTCATCCCAAAAAGATGGAGTTCGACATTGCTTCCCATATAATGCCTTAAATGACGCCATCTGTAAACTGGAATGAAAAATGTTATTATAAGAAAACTCAACCAATGAATGTTGTTGGTCCCAACTTCCCTGATAATCCATCGAACAAGCACGTATCATATCCTCCAAAGTATGAATTGTTAGTTTTTACTGCCCATCTTATTGAGGATGAAAATATGTACAAAAATTTAATTCAGTACCCAATGACTTCTGAAGGCCTTTCCAAAAGTTAGAAGTGAACTTAGGATCACGATCTTATACAATGGAGAGTGGAAATCCGTGTAACCTGAATATCTCTTTATGATACAATCGATAAAATTGATCTAGGGAAAAAGTATCTCTTATAGAAAGGAAATGAGAATATTTAGTCAAGCGATCAATAATAACCCAGATTTCATTATTACCTCGAGGTGTCTTTGGTAATCCCACAAAAAAGTCCATGGATATATTCTCCCATTTCCACTATGGAGCTCGTAAAGGATGAATCATACCTTATGGTAACTTCCACTCAAATTTAACATGTTGACAAGTCAAACACTTCATTGTAAAATTAGAAATATCTCTTTCAATTCCATCCCACCAGTAATTCTCCCGAAGATCTCTATACATCTTAGTACTACCTGGAAGAAATGAAAATGGAGAACTATGAGCTTCAAATAACAACTCTCTTTTCAACTATGAATCACAAGGCACACACAATGTCTTACCAAATCTTAAAACACAATCATTATCAATGATTAATTCAAGTGACATACACTTCTGAACTAGCTCTACCCTTTTCTTCAACTCACTGTCTTGCTTCTGTACTTGCTTAATTCTGTCTGATAGGGAAGATTTTACTGATACCTGAAACAAAACAAGAGAATTTTCTACACCAACATATTCCACGACAAAATTCATAAAATCCTTAAACAAATGATTATGTTCCAAACATAACATAGTTAATGAAACATTACTTTTTTGACTCAAAGCATCTGCCACTTTATTTTCTTTTCCTAGGTAATAGTGAATCATGAAACAATAATCCTTGATTAATTCTAGCCATCTCCTCTGTCTCATGTTCAATTCTATCTGAGTGAATATATATTTTAATCTTTTTTGATCAGTATATATTTCTCAAATTACACCATTCAAATGATGCCACCAAATTTTTAAAGCGAAAACAACAACAGCTAATTTCAAATCATGTGTAGGGTAATTTATCTCATGAGTTTTCAAATGATGTGAATCATAAGAAATTACCTGATCATTCTGCATTAGGACGCAACCTAGTCCTTTAAATGAAGCATCACTGTAGATAACTAACTTACCATTCCTGTAAGGTAGTTCCAATACTAGAGAATTCAACAATCTTCTTTTCAATTCCTGAAAACATTCATCACATTCTGTTGTCCAGATAAACTTAACACGCTTCCGAGTTATCTTAGTCAATGGGCTGGAAAACCGTGCTAAATTTTTAACAAACCTTTAGTAATAGCCTACCAAACCAAGAAAACTACAAATCTCAGTTACATTTGTGGGTATTTTCCATTCTGCAATAACCTTTTTTTTGTAGGATCAATAGTTATTCCATCTTTAGAAATAATGTGACCAAGGAAAGAATTTTTTTGCAACCAAATCTCACACTTGATGAATTTTCCATACAATTTATTTTCTTTTAAGGTTTCCAAAATAACCCTTAAATGACTTTAATGCTCATATTTACTTTTAGAAAACACCAAAATATCATCAATGAAAACATCCAAAAACTTATCCAAGAACTCATGGAATATTCTATTCATAAGGTCCATGAATAAAGCAGGTGAATTGGTTAACTAGATAGGCATAACTATAAATTCATAATGGCTATATCTTGTATGAAACACGGTTTTTGGAATATCTTCTCCTTTTACCTTCAACTGATGGTACCCCGATCTCATGTCAATATTTGAAAAATACTGAGCTCCATGGATCTGATCAAACAAATCACCGATATGAGGAAAAGGATATTTGTTCTTAACAGTGATGTTATTCAAGGCACTATAATCAATGGAAATCCTCATTGAACCATCTTTCTTTTTAACAAATATGACATGAGCACCCCATGGTGGTGTGCTGGGTCAAATGAATCCTTTCTCTAATAAATCTTGCAATTTATTCTTCAAATCTAAAGGTTTAATTTGAGCCATTCGATAAGGGGGTTTTGAAATTGTCTTAGCATCAGAAACTAAGTCAACAATAAATTCAACTTCCCGGTCTGGTATTATTCTTGGAAACACATCAGAAAAAACATCAATATACACATTTACCACTGGCACATCATTAATCTGAATGGTTCCTTTGTTTTCATCAATATGTGTAGGGTAACATTCATTTCCATCTTTTACAAGTTTCTCAACCTCTTGATATGTTATCAACAGTATGTTTTCATTCTTGTACACAAACTGAAATTCTTTTTGAAAATAAACTTCTTTAGCTCTACAGTCAATCTTAGAATGGTAAACAGAGAGCCAATTTATACCTAGGATAACATCAAAATCTACTAGAGGTAAAAAAATAGTGTTTACAAGTATATTTTTTGGACGAATAAGTATAGGACGATTATTATAAATTCTTTTTGCCTTAACATTTCCCCCATGTGTTTTTACCACAAGTTCAGGAGTCATTTCTTGAGATGGAATTCTCAACTTACTATAAAAGTTTTCAGAGATGAAAGAATGTGTAGACCCCGAACCAAACAACACATTGGAATAATCTGAAAAAACAAACAAAGTACTAGATACTACTACATTTTATGGCCCAACATCTGCTAATGTAGTTGAAAAGGATTTCACCACACCTTTCTTCTGGTAGTCTAACTACATCCCATCATTCGAGATCTTCGTGGAACACTTGTTTTCATAATGACCCATCTCATTGCACTTAAAAAATTTCAGTAACTGTAAATCAAATTTTGTCTTACCATTACCCAGATCTTTTCTAGTACAATCACGATCCTTATGACCCATACTACCACATTGCAAGCACTTTTTAGAATTCAAAATTCATTCACCAGTATGCTTTTTACCACATTTATCACAAACTAAAAACTAATTTTTATTACCACCAAACCTTTTTGAAGGATTCTTTACTTTCTCCATCCACCTCGATCTCTTCTCTTGTTTGTTGTAATAGAACACTTTATCATCAGCAAACTCCATTTCCACATTCTCAGCACATCGAACAATATTTTTACAACTTTTGAACTCACGAGAAGCTAATGCCCTTTGATATTTTGTCTTTAATCCTGAGTAAAAACAATTGATTTTACTATCAAGGTCTCAGATAAAATTTGGAGCATACCTTTCCAATCGAGTGAACTGTTCTTCATAAGAAGCCACAGGGTCATCCTCTTACCTCAATTCCAAGAATTTTTTTTATCCTAAGTTGAACAGCCTTAGGAAAATATTTCTCAAGAAACATACATTTGAATTCATCCCAGTCAAGAGCATCAATCTCATCAGCATCCCTGATATTTTTAACCATCAACCACCACTGATCTACTTAATCCTCCAATTGGTAAATAACAAGACTAACCTTTTGATTGTCTGAATAGCCCATGACATCAAAAATCCTCTCCAGTTCTTTAATCCAACCTTCAAATAGCACAGGGTCAGATGATCCTCTGAATGATGGGGGATGTTTCCTCATGAAATGTTCCACCACTGACATGTTCCTCTATGGTTGATCGGGATGATCTTGTGCACGGATACCACCACCATTTATCGCCTGAGTCAACTGCACCATTACTACAACAAACTGTTGAGTTCCAATTTTGATCATCTCAGGATGCTGATTTGGAAGGTCATTTATTTTTGTATGCCTTCCTAGAACTGTATCCTTGTTTTCTCTATGGAAAACCATTCCGAACAAAAATATCTTAGATGAAGCAATATTGTAATCTTCAAATGCTATATCATTTATAGTTTACCATAATGTAAAAAATATTTTTGGATAATAATTTAACAGAATTATAACTCCTAAAGTTATCTAAACCGAACCCTGATACCAACTATAAGGCCCCAGCCTTAAACATTACTTAATCTTGGGCTATTTCAAGAATTCACATTGAGGATCTTTTCAGGTTTAGAGTTTTATAGAATTAGATCATAAATCATGCATTTCATTCCACATTTAAACAACATGGTTACATCAAAAACAGTATTCATTTTTTCCCATCAAAGGAAACATATATAAAATAAAACATGGTTTATTTCTTGACACTTCCTCGACACTATCACCACATCATGTACCTTTCCCTTGACCTGTGAAAAACATTTCAAAAACATGGTATGAGAATAAAAATCATAGTAAGGGATATAAAAATATGGAATGAAAAAATTAGTCCATGTATAAATAAGAATCAATGAAATCATACTTTACTCGTAAAACATAATAACATTAATATACCTCTTGAAAATTATACTATTTATGAATAAATCATAGAAATCATAAGACATAATGGTAACTTGAGGAATTCAAAACATTCTAACGCAGGGAGTAACCCTCATGGTTACATTTGGAATACCAATCACAATATATTCCCTAAATCTCTTCAGAGAAACCTTATCATTTAACTCCACGTTACCCAATGCATTGGAGAGCTATCTTAGGCTCACCACCCCTTAGTTTATCACGAAACCACCCGACATCATAAACAATTCCCAAGAACAATAACAAAATCGTATCACATAAAACATGCAAAAAGGAAACATAAAATTTCCATATTTCAATCACAAGATATAAATAAAACACATTGATATAATCAAAATATTATCAAAACCATTTCCAATACCAAAGTAAAATAAAAGTAAAACATGGTATTTATTTTTCATTTAAAAAATTTTATGGCTTTTAGAAGAAGCTGAAACTCAAATAATGATCACGGTGGCGAAGATGTTGTTGTTACCACATACATAAGACAAAAACATTCCTTTTGTCATTTATTAAAATGATTTGTGTAAAAATATTCCTTTAGAATGAAATTAAATGTCAAAAGGGTTTATTATACAACTAATAAAAGAAGGTCATATATAAATTGTTGTATGCCTCAACAAAAGGAGATTGAGATGAAGCCCCTTACATCATGTCTGACTTGTTCTTGTTCGTTATTTATATTCCTGAATAATAAAATTAGGTCAATTTATAATTTCATAAGGAATTCCATTAAATTTTATTATTCAATTCATATCACAAATTATCATGTTATAATAATTAGTTAATTATGTAAGTTCATATCACACGTTTTGTCGATGTTCGATACATGAGTCAAAAAAATAAAATTTTTTGAAGAGAATTGTCCATGTAGTTATAAATAAATCATCTTAGGAATGGTGATCACGATTTAAATATCATACATATATATTATATATGTATTTGATAATATTCCATAATGTTTGGAGATAAGAAATGAAATGTACCGTTCTTGGAGATGGTAGGCCGTACGTACGCATGAACACTACTTTCATTTTTTTGTCATATTAATGGACTTTAAAACTAAATGAGACATAGATATATTATAATTATAGTATAATATAAATTTTATATAGGAAAAATAAGTTCATTAATTAAATTCTTTATAAATTCCATGATTATCATGAATGAGTCACATCACTTGAGGGGGCATTCATCCACACTTCCTCATATGAAATTATCACAGTTCCAAAACATGAAAAGCTTAACGATGTGACTTAAAAATAAAATTTAGAAGAATATAGAAAACATAAATTTCGTATATATCATATAGAAATACATTACATCACATTGGCCACCATGAAAGGTGTTAAAATAATATTGAACAATCATTATTTCGTGAGGCAGCAATTCTCCACCCATAGAAACATTATGTTCTTTGACCATTAGACGGAGGTGTGTGTAAGTGTAAATCAAATAATTCTCATAAAAAAATTATATTATATTGAGGATACTGGTGTTTTTATGTAATCAATGAATAATAATGTTAGGGGGAGTGAAGAAGGAAAATACCACAAACGATTTTGAGAGAAGCCGTTACCTCTAAATCAGGTAACTCTTTTTGAATTTGCGCCAAAGGCTTCCTGGGAAAGACTTATTCCCAAAGTGAGGATTATAAGAGTTAGATAAAGATGTGGAGATATAATAAGAGAAGAGTTTGGAAAAGCCAAGGTCTTGGGAGGTGTGGGTAAGGTGGTAGAGGTGGGGGCCTTTTATAAGAGGGAGGAGGGTCACTTTTGGAAAGTCATGAAATGTTACTTTATTATACAATGATTTTCAGATTTTAAAGGTGCCAAAAAGATATATTTTGAGGATAAGGAGATAATGGTTCTAAATACACCCATTTAATAGGTTTTCAACAAGTTTAAGTCTTTCATTTTACCTTATCTTTTCATTTTATTTAAATCGTTCATTAATGAGGTAATCACTGCATCATCATAGTGTCATAAATAAATTTATTTATTTAATGTCTAAAAATTATAAAAAAATACCATGATGTAGGAAATATTTTTAGATTTATAATGAATATTTACAGTCTAAGAGATAATTTATGTAAACAAAATTAAATTTTTTTTACTTATGATATATAAACCACTGTTATATTTTTCATCTTTTTTAAAAATATTGTCATAAATGTCACTATCACACCCACATGACTCTATGGGACATAAAATTCTATAAAAAGCATAAAATGGTCGGCCATGAATCAAAAAAGAGGATTTGGACACATATTGGGGTCATTTTATATTATTATGATATTATTTTATTACCCTTAACTACCTGATTACTAATTAATAACGATAATTAAAGATAATTACCGCCATTACTATTCATAATGTCCAAAAACAAAAGAGTCTTAATTACATAATTTGAAACTTATGATTACAAATATGGAATAAATTTTACCAAATTAAAAACACAGAAATTGGAGTAATAAAATTAAAAATAATTTCTGTTGTCAAAACAAATAGCGTGTTTTTAAGAAACAATATCTAACAAAAGATTGACAATTGTTTATGTCCAATTTCAAAGTGAAATTAATTATAATGACAAACATTGAATTAAATGGTAAAAATATATTCTAATTACACTTTAAAACCAATTAATAAAATAATCTAACTATATAAATAAATTATATGAAAAAGCAGTTTGGAAGTAAAATGCAGTATTTTTCACTATTCAGTAAAAAATGAACATTGTCAGAAAAATACCAAAAACTTATTCAAAGTAAATTTCAATGTCCCAATTCTAAATAATAAATTTTTATGATAAATATAGATTATAAAATTGTAAAAATTTATCTTTAAAAATGTTCTTCCATCAAAAGGCGGTAAAAAAATGCTTTAAAAATATTATAGTATCCTATGCTTAAGATTGGATTTATTCTCATTTTAAGCCTCTAAAACACTATATAATTCATAAATAGACATATATTTGAAAATCTATTATTATTTCCTTACTTGGGATGTTACATTTATATATTTCGTTAATTTCAATGAATTTATAATAATAATAATTAATATAGAATTTTAATTTATTTTACAATAATATAATTCAGTAACTTCATTTGATCATGTTATAATTATTTAAGAAAAATAGTCAAAAAATAGTCTCTTTAAAAAATTACATAAATTTTCAGAATAAAAAACATGGGTTTAAAAATTCAAAATAGTATTTTATAATGATTTATTATAATTTAAAATATAATATTTTAATGGATTGTTTTAAAAAAATTCAATTTATAAAAAAAATAAAATTATTTCATTAAAGTAACAACATTATAATATAAATATTTTTTATTATTCATCTAAAACTCAATTATTATAGAAATTTATCAGAAATAAATCCTAAGATAATTGTTTTGTAAGAAATTCAAAAATTATTTTTAATTCATCAAATTAAAAATATAATAATTTTAAATTTATCATTTTAAAATAAAATACATAATATGAATAAAGTTACTTTTATTGAAAATAAACTTTTCAATTGTAAATCATATTAATTATTTACCTTCTAATGTTATTAAATATTAGTATATTAAACTGTTAATGTTTATTTTAAATGTTTTAATAATGTATTAATAATATGTTGTGGTCTATTTGTGTTTGGTGTAGCATATAAAACATGTTATGGAATGTATAATGTATTTTAAAGGATCCAAAATATCTGGTCATTACCTGAGACGTCAAAATTAAGATGTTATATATATATATATATTATAAATAATTATATTAATGTTATAATTTAAAAATTTACAATATGTTATATATATAAATAATAAAATTATTCAAATATTTATAATTAAAATAACTGGGAGTCAACCATGGGTTATTTGGATTTTTTATAAAAATATTAATGCCTTAGAAAAAAAAATTGTAAAGTGATTAAAAATTTAAAAAATATTAATATTAAATATCATAATATGACAAATAAATTTGAATACAAGGATGATTTTTGACATCGAATATTTCTAAACATATATGTTTATAATGTGTAAAAAATTTATAAATAAATATATATACTGACATATATTTTTATAATAATGAAAAATTATAATTATAATACCTTATAATATGTGCAATTTATACATGGGATATTTGATATAATAAAATTATTACATTTATTTGTATTATTTATAATATTATTATATAAAAATGTATAAATCCATTATTCTAATGTAATTTGTGTAAGGATGCATGTTTTTTATAATAAATAGTGTTCTTGGAGATTATGTTTTATTATAACAATATATTCTCCAATATCATTATGTATATAAATGATTGATTGTGATTGATCTATTGTGATGTATAAAATAAAATTATGAAAAAATGTGTGTGATTAATGATGATTGATGTTATACATTGAAACAAATTCTATTATTATAGGGGATTTATGGCCTTATCTATTATCATGTAATTTTTGTTGGAAGTTGATATGTGTTTTCCATATTATTCTGCTTCAAATTCTTTTATTTATTTTTCTAATTTTTTTCCAATAAAGTACATTGATTATTGATTTTATGTGTATTGAAAAAATTTTAAATTTAGTAAGAATATAATAATAGTTTGAGAATAAAATAAATAAAATTTTATCAAAAATATTTTAATTAGAATCAATATTATAAATATTATATTGCTTGATGTTTATAATAATTATTGACATCATTAAATTATCTAATAATTGAAGTGTTAATCATTCTAACATTAAATTAAAAAAATATGGAAATATTTTGAAGGAGAATAATATGATACTAATATTAGGGATGTTAAAGTCAAGAATCAATATAAATATTAGAATGTCAAGGGGGTTTGATCTCATCTATTATTGTGGGGTAATAGTTAATGGAAATGTTATAGTAGGGATGTTTCTTATAGTGGGGAAGTATATGATAATTATTTAGAAGGGAAGTGATTAACGAGAATTTTATTTTTTATTGATTTTTGTGTTGCGGGTTTTACGTTTTGGACTTACTAAATAGTCTAATGTATTATCTTGTCTTTTTATAATTTGGGAGAGTTGTGTGGCTCTTGTAGTTTGGTTTTTAGTTTTTTGGGGAATATGTTTTCTTAATTTAAGTTAAGGAAATCAAAATATTTCGTTCTGGAGAAGACTTATAAATTAATTGGGGGTTTTTCCCTTTTATTATGGGTTTTCCATGTCTTTTAATGTGGAATTGGGTTTGATTAGTTTTTTTCTTATTTTTTTGTTACTTATTTTCCTTTGAAGTGATTGTTGAGTTATGGGTTTTTATCTATTATTTGTAATGTTATTTATTCATTGTTGTTGTTTTGATGATATGATTATAGAGTATGCTCGATAGTAAGACATATGTATTAAGGTCATTATAGTTACCTACATTCTCTATATCGGAATGACATAATGGTGATTCTATTGTGGATGTGATGTGGTATCATGTCAGGGGTGTACATGGGAAGAGGAAAGAACATTGATGGATTATTTCTTATTAATGTTACCCTATAAATATGAGGATATGATATATCAATATATTGTGATGTGATATTTGGAAATAATTTTGTGGTTATGTCTATGGTTGCATAGTATGGTGATATGTTATGTGGTGGTCAGATTGGGGTGTGAAGAGGTGGTTGTTGGTGCAGTTTGGTTTTTATTCAAATCTCTCATTCCTAATCAATTAGTGTTGGTTTTTTCTGTTGTGGTTCACTACCAATTTTTGATTTTTAGGGGACTCTTAACTAACATGTAATAGCACTGATAAATTTAGTGACCCTTTACCATTATCAGTTTTAGTAGTGTTTTGATTGCAAATATTAAGATATTTATCTTATTAAATATTTACTTCCAATTTTGATTAATTTTAATCTTATTTCAGAGAAAATATTGGTATTTGGTTAGGAGTTTGTGGTTATTTATGGTTTAGGGTATGGTGGAGGATGGAGAATCAAGGATGAATTATAGAGTTGTGTGTTCTCATACTTATCTATTTATTCGTATACTTGTCTTGTTTCCATAATACCTATTTTCTTCATTATTGAATTTTTTCAAACCTTTGTTTAGTGTATATTATTTGGAAATGATATTTATCTAATATGGATTATGATTCTATCTAGTACTATCATGTGATCATCCCTCCAAATATTTCACGAGTTGTTTGGAAATATAGTACTTAGATATTTAGTGAAGTTATTCAGGTATCTCAATGTGTGACTTGTAGTTTTATAACAGTTTTAGAGGTTGTTATAAATATATAATTTTTTATTATTTTATTTAACAATAATATATAAATATTTGGGTTTATGGGGATTATTTATTTAAATATTCATTGAATTAATTGGTCATACATATTCAAATTACCTTGATTAAAATGGTTAACTAATCCCATATAAATAGTTTTACACCCATAATGTTTGTTACCAACCAATGATTTATTGAAATCAGTCATAGAGAGTCTCACTCAGTCTTGGTACTATCCATAGAGAGGTTCAAGCTTGGATAACTAGTGACAGAGTGGGATTATAAATTCTTGTTTAGAGTTGGGAAGGAGTTTGTATTCAAGAATAGATGTGTTTTAATTGGTTTATAATGCTATAATTGAAATTTAACCCTAAAAATTATTTTATACCAATGAAACCAGCTTGGTCATATAATTTTGGGCTCCCCATTGATCATATTCATGGATCTTGATAACCTACTAAATATAACATGGGGAATATATAATTATTACTGAGTAGATTCATTGGGAATGTCAGTGCATCATTATCCTTTGTCGCATTTTATTTTTTATTTTGTATTTTTATAATTATTGTTGGGATTATATTTTTTAAACTTGTAAATAATTTATTATAATCTTTTTAAAATAAATATATCTTTTAAAAATAGTGTAAAAGGGTGTTAACTAAAATAATCAGGTCATAAAAATTCTTTTTTTAGTTTTCTTATTACGTCACCGTTGATTCTTAAATAGTTTCTTATGCATAATCCAATATGATTCCTTAGGAAATATAAAATACGATGGTTTAAATATATTCTCTACTCTTATATAGAATTATATTAGTTTATATTTCCTTATTAAAAAGTGTATCATCTTAAAATTCTACCATGATTCTTGAAATTGTTAGTAAATCATGATTAATGAATTGATATTCTTTGTTATTTTTTAATTTTTAGACATTTTTAAATTAACTATTCAATTAAAAATAAATTTCATTAGAAAGATTTTTTTAAAAATCAAGATTTATAATTTTTGAAATTCTTGATTAAATCATCACGACATGAATTTTTTTCTAAAATATTAATATGCATGTTTAATAAATTTTTTTTAATTATGAAACAAATCACGTGATATAAAAATTAATGTATGAATAAAATTTTAAATAAATTATTAGGAAATCATGATAAAATTTGGAATATTAATTATTAATTCCCTAATCATTACGTAATTATTTCATTATTTTTCTTTAGATTATCAATAAATGATTTAAAATTCTATAGTCATTTTATAATACAACTTACACATGGAATATGAATCTCAATCCATGATTCACATTATATAATTTCAAAACATATTTTATTGGAAATAATATTATATATATATATATATATTCTTACTATTCATGATAAATGAGAAGAAAAAAAATCTATTTTTTAATAATATAAAATAATATTTATGTAATTATATTAAAGTATAATTTATGATGAATTATCTAAAGTTTTAACTATGTTAAATTTGAGTTTTTTATATGAAATTGTTCATGACGTGTTTTTCGATTATTGTTTCCTCAAATTGTTGATAACTTTTTACTACATTCTTGTTAATAAAAATTTGGATAATTTGATGTTTTCTACTAATAGAATTGATACCGAAAATAATTATTTTGTTATGTTAATTAAAATTTGAAATGAAATATTGTTTTATGAAAAGTATTGATGAATACATTTCTTGAATAAATCTTGTGGTTCATGTGAGGAATTTTGTTAACAGAGAGGTATAAATGGGTTGGTTTTATAGGTATAGAAAAATATGTAATCTATGTAGAAAAAATGATTTGAAACCCAATTACAATATCTACCATTCCTAATAATGAAAAGCATGCATAAGAAAATAAAAAACTCATTATATAACTAACACTGACAAGTTGTAACTTCTACCATAATCTATATTTTTTAAGGAATATCATCAAGGGGGTGTTAAGGATTCCATCATCCATGTTATATCCATTGTTTTTTTTTTCAAAAAACACTCGACATGTGAGAAGGAACCTCTCATCACCAATGATATGATATTTATTCATGAAGGCTATGGGTGTAACATAAAAAGAGCTTTAGAACATTAAGAGATTAACTTGTAATATTATATTTTTTCCCCCAACCATCACATGGAATTATTTTACTTACAAATCCCTCAAAGATTCATTCCATGTAAATATTTGTTTAATCAATAATTACAAAATGTGAGTAAATATACATCTTTCATTAAATAATTTATAAATGAATGAATCTACGATGTGTTTCATAATATGAAATGGTTTCAACTATGATAAAAATGCGGATGAAAAATATATTGATAACACTTATTATTTTGAAATAGTAGCATATTATTACTTATAACATTTTAATACTACATCACCTATTCTGATGTATGAATAATTCTATCATATTTTTTAGGAACCATGAATGTTGTATCCCACGACTTGCTCATATCATACAATATTGATATAGGCTTCTAGGAATATATCCTTTAATATCCCATTTGATCTGAATCTCCATACACATTCATCAATTTCACTTTATGTTATATCATATATAATAACTTGTGAAAAAAATCTGAAAATCATATTGGTTATATCATCAAAAAAACTTTTGGAATGCTTTCATTAATTTTACCTTGTATCACACAAAATGATATACCTTGTAAATAAATATCCTAATCATCTAAGACTCAAATATTTTTTTAGAAGAGAATAAAGAATAAAGGATCTCATGATATGTACCTTGATAACCTTAGCTAGAGGGGATACAAAATATAAACCTATCACTCCTATTATATTTAATATATATTATATGACATTCAATTTGGTATAATTCATGGGTCATAGATTAAAAAATACCCATTTAGTGCATAATGATTATATTATATATTGGTAAAATAACCATATGAATTCATGGAAGACTATCCCCTATCGACCATTCAAGGTTCCGATGCCTAGCTACTGTGTATAACAACACTCAAGTCGAATCCTTGGCAATAATACTTTTCAATAGTCGATTGTTTTTAATTGATTTCATTTTGATTGGTGGTTATGTGTGAAGATATTATGAAATAATTTATGGATTATTTTGATTTATAAATTTGATAAATATTGAGGTGAGTTAATTATTAGTGAGTTAATCATGTGATATACTTGAGCTTTTCTTAATATTGCATTAAATTAACACCCACATCACAACAAGATATTGACTGGAATTCCTAAGTGTTAAGGATTTAATTCAAGCCTTAACTTAACTTAGGGTTATAATCTTAATAATTACTTGTTTATGGTAGTGTATTTATGTTTCCAATAATCCATATAAAGCAAACATTAAACAAAACAAGTCATTAATCCATGTCATGTTAAGTCCAACATTCACAATGTTAATTTGAATAATATTCATCGAGAAAATACTCTCAATCACTTAAAAAACATAAACTTGGCTCACTAAAATGAGAGATTTACTCATCCATTAATAGGATTAGTAATATTGTTTGTTATTTTTATTATTTTGAAGTAATATGTGAAGAAAAATAAAGGTATAAGAATAGAGTTGTGTGATGAACAGACACACACAAACAGTGAAGGGAATTAAATAGTGAATTTAGATTATTTAAGAAATAAAAAATATGGAATGGGACTAAAATTTATTTAAACTATTTTATGATCATTAATAATATTTAACAGAAGGTGGATAATAATAATAGATGAATAAGAATAAAATTTCATTAAAATAGAATTACAAAAACAATCACTTACAAGATTATAAATGAAGAACAACACAAAATTAAATGAAATGAATAAGGGGGAATGGTTTCTCAAGTGAAAACCTGAGTATGGAAGATCCTCCCAAGCCTTTGGAAGATCCTTGGTCGTGCCAAACTGTTCTCCTCTTCTCTTAAATGCCAACCACATGCAAGGAGAATTGGGGTTGTATTTATAGCTCAAGAAGGTGGATCGTTGGCATTCCAAATCTTCCCCACCACATGAATCACCAATTATTCCATCTAGATAGATGAATATAGAGATATTGTCTTCTTATAAGTTGTATATACTGATGTTTACTATCATACCTTAACATTTTGTGGCGATTGGACTTTTGGATCCAACGATATGGCTATTTAACTAAATAGTTTTCACCTGTCCATTTGTATCAACACTTTTTAAAAGTTTGCATGAGAATGGGTTCTTGAACATGAAGATACCCTAAAATTAAAACAAGTAATTATATTAAATTTTCCTAACATATTTTATCTTTCAAACTTTAAATACATTCTTTATTTGATGAGTATATTGGGACAAAGTTAATTAATAGTGTCCTAAT
The DNA here is from genome assembly GCA_963277665.1 of Viscum album. Lineage (NCBI taxonomy): Eukaryota > Viridiplantae > Streptophyta > Magnoliopsida > Santalales > Viscaceae > Viscum > Viscum album. Next base: position 58,725,973 of record OY728165.1, on the reverse strand, counting down.
TTTAGTTCTCGGTCAGAATGGTGGGCCGAACATCGATGTATCAGTTGGGAATATTGTTCTTGTAGTTTAACCTTAAAATTTATAACCATTATTCATTAATATAATCACAAAAATATTGTGTAGTTTCATAAAATTTGAGATTCTGGTTTTAAACCAGTAAATCAATCATCATGGCTGGTCCAGTTCTTCACAGATTATTTGGGTCTTCTTGTGAGGACCATATGGCCCCCCAAATGGACGATTTGGACAAATGTACCTTCTAATGAAATGTTTTAATTTGAATAAGGAAACCTAAAAGGAAGAATAATTCAATTTTTATTAGTAGGTTGATAGTTATAATCAATATAGTAATCTTACTTGAGTTGATAAATTCAAATAATGCACAAAAATTAAATTAAATATTAAAACATGAGTATTTCACACCTTTAATGGCTCGAAGGCCGTCATTTTTTTATTGATTTTGATAATACACATTTCAAGGGGTGAGGTGAAACCCTTACAAGGACCTTAGGGATAAGTATTACATGGACCATATTCCTTAGAGTAATTCATTGCTCGTTGGCTTCAAACATTACATACAACCCAGACTAACTACTTGGAACTGCTCCTCCCTAGCATCTTCATCGTGAAATCAGATCTCCACCTTCGCATGGCTGTTTGGCTATGCATTCCCATGCATACACAGGCTTTTGCCAATGGCAGGTGCCATACCCTCTCATTCTTGCAATCTGTTTATATTCTTCCGTGGTGAAATATCTTTTCTCATCCTCCTTGTAGAGCTTGTACCTTGTAGGTTGTCTGGTTTGCATCTGCACTTAAGGTGGCTCAAAGCCCTTGAGGTGGCCCTAAAGCCTTACTGACCCAATACCCTGGGTGTCCTGGAGGCCTTAAAGGACTCAAGGACCAAATCAGTGGCCCGACGGCCCAAACAGGGGCATATTCCTGGCTACTACAGTGCAAAACTTAGGTTTGAGCATGTTCTCATGTGCAAGAAATATAAAATATATTACAAAATCATTTTCACTCATGAAAAAATATTAAAATATTTTTTCCACACATATTGGAGGTTTATAAAATTTCACTCATCCATATTGAATTCCTCCACAAATTTTTACAGAAATAATGTTCCAAAAACAATTAATTTTATCATGATCAAATTTATAAATGGAAAATGTGGACACAAAAAACTCAAATCTCTCAAGATGATAAAATTTATTTATGGAGGTTCACTCATTCACCAACCAAAAGAAACAATATTACATTTTAAAATAGCTCTCAGGTTCTATTCCCTATCATAAAGTTCAAAATAATCAAGATGTATTTTAAAGGGTTTTTTTTGTGGCTTTGGGACGGTAGGTATATAAAGTTTAGGAGAGAGGAGAAGAGGGGTAAAACATCAGCATGGGTAAAACAATGCAATTTTTTTTTCAAATTTATCAAGAAGAGAAATGGAAAAAAATATTTATAAGGGAATTATTGTGTGCACATATATACAAAGGATGGATAAAATTTAACGGTCTAAGAAGATGAACTATTTATAGAACACAAAACTTATCCCAGTGACATAAGAATATATAATTTAAGTTTTCTTTTTTTCTTTTCATTTTTTGATTTTTTTGAAAGTTTAAAATGAAAAAGATCTCACACTCATAGCCTAGCCCATGATTGATATCCTGATGACCAAAATTTTAATATTTATAACAAAATCAAAGGTTTAAGAAGAGTGATTTTTGACCCACCCAAGAAACAACCCATTTTTTTGTTCTTTTTATTTTGAGTTTTGTTTTGATATTTTTTGAACAATTATCAATAACATTTACAAAATTATACAAAGTAATGTACATTCCCCAAAACTCACTATATGAAAATCTCTACCCTATACTAAAATTCATGCTTTCCCTCAAGTATATGATAACTCATTGAAAATCCATAAAAGGGCACCCAAAAAGGAAATACATTACCCCCCACACATTAATTTCAATAAATAATTCCATTTAAATTCATTTAGTTGTTGGGTGGGATAAGTTATTGGGCTTATAATGTGAGTTTCAATTAAAAGTTTTTCATTGTCTTGAAGGGGTTTTCAAAATAAGGATTAATTTAAGGGAAATGGGAGGCTATTTGGCAATTGTGATTCCCATGTGGTTCAGAAAACGCCTCTATCATATTAATGCAACAAAATGTAGGAAATTCAGATTTATGGTCCATAATATCAACACTCAATAATGGGGGTAAAAAATAGACATTTTTAAAAGATGTCCATATTTGGCCTTGGTATGAAGGCTAATGTTGTTCCTCACAGTAGGGGAAAATAATTTTCTAAATCAAAAATTGAGAATTCAATTTTTTTTGGTTTTTACACAATATTCTTTATTCAAATATATGATGAAAACAGAAAATTTTTTAGATGAAACCATGTCTTTTGAATCCCAAAAATTATTGGACAAAATTTAAAAACTAGATGGAGAGTAAGTATGACTCTTTTGTTTTTTTCATTTATTTATTTATTTTTTAGTTTTTTAGTGTTATTAAAATACACTGCCACACAAAAGAGAAATAAAAAAAAGGGTTTGATTATTAAAGTGGTAAAAAAATGAATGAGAGAGGAAGAAGAAGATATGGGTAGAGAGATTAAGAGAGAGAGAGAGAGAGGTAAAGGAAAAGAGGTTCACCTAGTTTGGATTTGGTGGGTCCCCATCTCTATCTAGTGGTGTGTTTACTATAGAAATTATGGATCTAGTGGATGTTGATGTTGTTCAATGATTTTTCATCCTCTCATGGTGATTCTTTAATTGATTCCTTTAACTTTGATTTTTCTTTTTGATGATGGGACTTGGACTTGCACTACATAAAATGGGTAAACAGGAGAAATATTAAAAGGACCTTCCCAATGATAATTAATCTTTATTGGGTGAAGTTGAAATCAAGAATTAAAGAGAATTAACTTTTCACCTTCCTGAAATAACTTTCTCCGGATGTGTTTGTCCTGGAGTGCCTTGGATTTTTCTTTGTATAAATTAGAATTATCGTAAGAATCAAGTCGAAGCTCCTCCAGTTCAGCAAATTGTAACAATCTTTTTTCACCAAATTTTTCAAAATCAAAATAACAAGTGTTCACAGACCAAAATAACTTATGTTTGATTTTAAATTGAAAATGACACGCTTTATGAAAAACTAGCCTAAAATGAGACATCCCAATGGGTGTTTTATAGGTAGTTTGATAAACCCATAGTGATTCACCAAGTCTTTCAGGCCATCTTTTTTTGGTGGGTTTTACAATTCTCTAAAGCAATCTTTTCAATTCTCTATTAGAAAGTTCATCCATTCTATTTGTTTGGGGGTGATATTCAGTTGAATTTTTATGTACCACACCATTCTTTTTCAAAATATATTTCATGGATTTTTATAAAAATGGGTTATTAAGTCACTTATCAAGGCACGTGGTGTGCCGAATCGGTGGAACATGTGTATCTTTAAGAACTCACTTATAGTATGTGAATCATCCTTTCTAGTGGGTTTCTCCTCGACCCACAAAGAAACATAATCAACCACAAGAATAATGAATGATAATCCATTTGAATGGGGGAATAGTCCCATTAAATTGATGCCCCAAACATCGAAGATATCACAAAAAATTAATGGTTTTTTGGACATTTCATTTATATTTGAAATTGTGCTAAATATTTTGCAAGTTGTACATGATTTACAGAACTCATACGAGTCTTTGAAGAGTGATGACTAGAAGAATCCAAAGTCTAGGACCTTTCAAGAGGTCATTTGTGGTCCAATGTGGCCACCTGCAAGGATTAAGTGACAAAATTCTAAGATGGAATAATGTTCATCTTCATCAACACATATTATAATTACCATATCAGCCCAAATTTTTCAATTTTATTATCTTCCCAAAAATAGTGGTTTGAATCACATTTCAACATCAGTTATTTTTATTTTGAAAAATATTTTGGAAAACACTAGAAACCATGTAAATTAAATTTGGGATTTACCACAGTGACTTTGGAGTGAGAGATTAAAGGTGCTCAAGGGGGGGAATTCAGGATTAATGAAATCTAATTGAGAAGAATTAGAAATTATACTGAGGCGATTAGCCATGGATTTTTTTCCTAGTCTATCTTTTATTTGAAGGTCAAACTCTTGGGGAATTATGATCCAAATTATTAGAATCAGTTTTGAATCACTTATCTTGAGTAAGATCATTATAACAGAATGATTTGTGAAGATAATGACTTTGAAACCTAAAGGATAGGGCCATAATTTATTGAAGGAAAAAACCACTTCTAAAAGTTCCTTTTTAGTCATAGTCTAGTGAGATTGAGTTTCATCCAATTTTTTGAGGCATAATAGATGAAATGAGGAATATTTTCTCTTCTTTTACCAAGAATAGCCCCAATGGATCTATCAGAAGCATCACACATTAACTCAAAGGGTAAGGACCAATATAGGGGTTGGATTATCAGGGATGATTTTAGAGCAGTTTTGAGTTCAATAAAGGCTATCTTGAAAACCTCATTGAAATGGATAGTGACATCATTTTGGAGAAACCATGTGAGTGGGGGGGGGGGTAATACCACTAATGTTATGGATGAATCACTAATAGAAACTAGCTTGACCAAGGAATGAATGAATGTGTCGAACTGTTGTGGGTTCAAGAAGAGATTGGATCACCTAAATTTTATAAGGATCAACTTGAATACCATCTTGTGAAATTGTGTGCCCTAGAACAATCAAATTTTCAACCACGATGTGTCATTTATCAAAATTCAGCACAAGGTTACACTTGACAAACTTTTGATGGACTAGAGAGAGTGAATTCAAGAAAGATTCAAGTGACTCACCATAAATTGTTAAGTCACCCATGAAGACTTCCATGTAGTTCTCAATTAATTTAGAAACGATACTCATCATACACCTCTAGAATGTTGTAGTAGGATTACAATTTCCGAAAGGCATTCTCATATATGTGTATGTTCCAAAGGGGAAAGGGAACATTTTTTTCTTGGTCCTAGGGTGTGATTAGGAAATGGAAGTATCCGGTGTATCCATCAAGAAAGAAATAGTGTGAATTTCTAATAAAACGTTCTAGCATTTGATCAAGGAATGAAATAGGGAAGTGATATTTTCACGTTTCAAAATTTAATTTCCTATAGTCGATGCACACATGCCATTTGTTCTTCACTCGAGTTGTGACTTCCTCCCCATTTTTATTTGTGACAATAGTTATCCCAACCTTCTTAGGTACAACATGAATTTGAATAACCAATTCACTATCAAAAATTGGGTAGATAATACCATCATGAATATTCTTGGTGATATCTTCCCGAACTACCTCAATTATGAGTGGGTAGTGTCTTTTTTTGTTGTCTAATTGGTTTGGATGATTCTTTAAGATGTATGTGATGCATGAAAAGGGTAGGGTTGATTCTGGTTATGTCATATTGGGTCTATATTAAGTCGTTTTTGTTTTCCTCTAACACTTGAACATGTTTGGAGTCCTCAGTTTTGGTAAGTGAAGTGGAGATAATGACTGGATAAGAGTGATCATGGAGAAGTAATGCATATTTAATGTGTTTAGGAAGATGTTTCAGATCAGTTTCATTTTTAATTTCTGGGATAGACAACTCAGGGATGAAGGAAGGGACTTTAGTTGGTTTTGATTCATTTTCCTTAATATTATCTACAGTGGAGCAGTAGAGATCAGAGTTGATGTGGGATTCAATAGTGTTTTCATGTTCTTATATATTGATTGAGTGTGAGAATTAAAGGTCCACATAATCTTCACCGTTTATGACATGGTTAATAATGGTGAATATTTCTCAATATCTTCACTCATTAGGACATGATGAACATGAAGGAATAGGGTTCAATTGACTCTCAGAATTGTCCTCAGAAGCATGGATTGTGAACGTAGAATGATTCTCATATGGTTATCATATGTCTTGGAAAATGTTGAACATGAACATTTGGTCACCAAATTACATGGATAAAATTCCTGAATAGACATCAATCTTGGTTCCCATTGTCATTAGGAATGGTATTCTTATACATAATGGAGATTGAGAAGAGTTCATCTCACTATCCATGTCAAGGAAATATAAATCATTAGGGAAGATAAGATAATTCACACAAATAAGGACATCATCAATTTATACCCTCAAGACTTAAAATTATTCTACTTCGCAATTGAATGACAATACCCATTGGATTTAAGGTACCTAGACCAAGGATAGAGAATACGGATTTGGGCATGATAATAATTGAGGCTCCTATGTCTATGAGTGCATCATCGAAGTTGGAACTTCAAATTTGGCATGGAATTGAAAAGATCCTAAGATATTTGCAATTTATAAGAATATAATTCTAGGTGGAAACATTTTTGAAGGTCGTAAGTTGTCTCTTATGAGTGAAAAATTCTATAAGAAACTTGGAATACTTTGGAATTTGTTTGATGGCATCTAAGAGGGGTATATTTACTTCCTCATGTCTAAACAAGTCGATCATTTCAGGACCGGGTTCAAAGGACCTACATGGCTTAGAAACAGCATGAGGGAAAGGAATTGGATTCCTAAGTGGAATTGAATGAGTTTAATGAATGTATTTTTATTACCTTTTATGTTTCTTTTTCTTTTTATTTTCTAGGTCAACATTTAAAGGGAATTTGGAATAATCATCATGAGGAATAGCAATTTTCTTTCCCAATATAAGTGAAATTGAACTTACATTACCCTTAGGGTTGGGTACTGGTTGATCTAGGATTTGGTGATAATTTGATTTTTGTTGCTGTAATAGGTGGTATGAAAGTTGACCAATTTCGGTTTCAATGTTTTTGAGGCTGGAACATGTGAAGGGGGAATGATCTCCCACTGCACTTTCCCATGGTTTTGTGGAAGAAGTGGCTTGTCCTGGATTGGGATTACCTTGACATGAGTTCTTAGTAAAGAGAATGTATTGTTTTGGGAATTGGGAAGGCTCACTAGGATAGTGGAATCTAAGTGGACGTATTGGAGGATTGATCCTTTTAGGTTGAGGAACAAAAGGGTATGGTTGTTGGAAGTCACCAACACATTGATCATATTGGAATTGGTTTGGGTTTTGAGGAGGGAATTAATGGGGGTGAGAAATGGGATTACCATACCTCAAGCCTTGGATAAAGGTTGATGATAAGGGCCCAAATTTGGGTTGGTTGAAGTTTCAAATGAACTGACCTTATTGTTGAGGTTTTGTGTTCCTCTGATAATATGACACATTGATCTCTATTGGTCCAGATGAATCAAAGAGATCCTATTGATGTTGTGGAAATGGGTCAGTTGGATGAGATGAGTAGCAAAATATTCCACAATTCTTGATAGGTCTAAGGAACATAGATTTTGGAAAATATGAAGTTGGGTCTTTGGCCACCACAACTAGTTGTCTCAAAAGTCCTCTATGTTCTCTCATCCACTCTATTGTATTGTTCGAATCTATCAATTAATCATATTGAGATTGATTGAATTAATAATGTTCTCGAGTATAGAATTGTTGTGTGTTTCTAGCCATGTTACTTATGATATCTCTTGAAGTTGTAGGAGTTTTATCAATAAGAGCACTGCCACTTGCGATATCAATGAGGATTCTATTCATATCCAATAACCCATCGCAAGTGAATTGGATCAAGAGTTGGTCAGAGATTAGGTGAAGTGGAAAAGTTTCCATAAAATTTCTGAACCAATCCCAATACTCATGGAGTGACTCATTTGGTAATTAACATATACCACTTATTTATTTTCAGATAAAAGTAGTAGGAGAAACATGAAATAATTTCTCTAATAAGAGTTGCTTCATATCATTAAAATAAGTTATGGAACTAGGAAGGAGGTAGTAAAGCCATGAATTAGTAGTTTCATCTAGGGAGAAAGGGAATTCTTGAAGTTTTATTTTTTCCACAGAAACCCCTTGAGGCTTCATGGTAGAGAACACCACTTGGAGCTCTTTAAGGTGGAGATGTGGATCCTCACTGGCTAGCCCGTGGAAATGAGGTAGAAGATGATTCAAAACTAATTTATTTTTGAAGTCATACTATATGTTTGGATATTGAATAACACAATATTGGTAATTCATATCATGGAAATAAGTTCTTTCGGTGTTTCTTCACTAGGATTTGCCATAGCTAATTAAATTGGATGGACACAGACTGTTTATTGATTAATTTATTATCCCTAACGTTCCTCTTAATTTGGTTATGATAAGGTGGGTTTTTTCTTTCTAATTTATTATTTTTTTAAAAACATTTCTTATTTTTCTGTTTTCTTGCAATAACCAGAATCTAATGACTACTTAATTGCACCATCCCCAGAAATAGCGCCATTTTTAAGCATGAACAATTTCCACATATCGACTATTCGTGGTTCTGATGCACTGCTATTGTGTATAGCATCACACTGGTTGAAACCTCAGTGATGATACTTTTTAATACTCTATTGATTTTAGATGATTCTATTTTGATTGGGGGTTTGTTTTTAGAGTTTATTAAATAATTTATGGATGATGTTTGATTTAAAAATTTGATAAATATTTATCTGAGTTCATTATTAGGGAGTTAATCATGTGATATCCTTGATCTTTTCTTTATAATGTATTAAATTACCACCCTCTTCACAAGATGATGTTGACAGGAATTATTAAGGGTTAAGTCTTTAATCCAAGCCTCAACATAACATAGGGCTCTAATATAAATTATTAAAAGTTGATGGTAGTGTATTTATGGTTCCATTAATACATGGAAACCACAATTTAAAGAAAAAAAGTCACTAATCCATTCCATGTTATGTCCAATATAAACATTGTTAATTTGAAGAATATTAATCGAGCAAATACTCTCAATCACTTAACAACCCTAAATTTTGAATCACCACAATGAGATATTTACTCTGCTATTAAGAGTATTAGAAATCTGGTTTATTATTTTTATGATGATTAATTAATAATTGAAGAAAATGAAATGGATAAGAAAATAGTTTTGTGCCAAACACACACACAAAAATAATGAAGGGAATTAAATATTGACTTTAGATTAAATGATAACAAAAAATAAGGGAAAGGGATTCAACTATATTTAAAATATTTTAAGACCATTAATATTATTTAACATAAGGTTGATTAGAATAATATATGAATAATAATAAACATTCATTAAATTATAATTACCAAAACAAACACTTACATGATTATAAAAGAAGAACAACATAAATGTAAATGAAAGGAAGCAAGGAGGAATGGTCTCTCAAGTGAAAGAATAAGTATGTAAGATTATCCCAAGCCTTTTGAAGATCCTTGGTCATTTCAAACTATCATTCTTTTCTCTAAAATTCCAACCACATGCTAGGAGAATATGGGGTTGTATTTATAGCCCAATGAGGTGGACTGTTTTCATTACAAATATGACCCTCTACTTGCATTGACAATTTGTCCATATAGACACCTGAATATCACGATATTATCTTCTTACAAGTTTTATATATTTTTTTCTATCACCCTTAAAATTTTGTGGCCATTGAACTTTTGGATCCAATGATATGGCTATTGTACTAAATAGTTTTCACCTTTCCATTTTTATCAATACGTTTTCAAAGGCAGAAATGCGAATGAGATTTTGAATAGGAATATGCACTCAAATAAAAATAAAATTTTCTAATATGTTTTCTTCCCATATGTTATATTTAACACTGAAAAACCCCAAATTTAATGGATTTGTAGATTAGGAGAAAAGTCATGAATAGTGTCCTAATTTTATTTCCCATCCAGAATGGTAGGATGGATGTCAAATCATCATTTGGGCCCGTTTTTCTTATATTTTGACCTTAAAAATTTTATCCATGGTTATTTTGAATAATAAATAACATATGGTGGAGTTTCATAAAATTTGGGTTTCAGGATTTAGACCAGTAACTCAATCATCATGGGTGGTCCAGTCTCTTTACAGATTCTTTAGGTCTTCTTGTGTGGAACATATGACCCTCCAAATGAATTATTTGGCCAAGTGTCCCTTCTAATAAATTTCATTAATTTGAATATATAACCATAAAAAAGAATATTCATAAAATTTTTATAAGAAGGGTGATAGGTATAATTAAAATAGTAAATTGACTATTTTTGATTAATTCAAATAATTCTCAAAATTTACATTTAATATTAAAACATGAGTATTTCACAACAATTATGAACATTTAATTGAAAATCAGTAAATATAGTAAATAAAAAGTTATAACTATGTGGATGATATCACCATACTCACAATATACACAATTGTTTTTCTATAACACAATGTCATACATTTAGAGGACAATTATCGATTCACATTATGAATAATATATCTGTATATATATACATAGAACCACATTGAATGAATTATAATGTTGATATTTTATTTTGTAAAACCAGATACATTTATATTTTTATAATATTTATGAAAATTAATAAATTAATACTTGATATATTTTATAAGAAATCATTTATGATGTAAAAAAATAGTCATTTTTATGCTATACTTTTTTTAATAAATTTTTATCATAATTACATCTCTAAAAAATTCATACCATATTTCTATGTGACCATCCTATAAATCCCTCCTGCATAATTGTTTAGTTCATAAAATCTAAAATAAAGGTATTTCAGTAATGGCGAGACTGAAAAATTATATCAATAATATTAAAATACATTAATATAATTAAAATTCATATCCTCACAAACACCAATGTTATATTGTTAATAACTTATGTAGTATACATAGATATCATTCTATGTTCATTATAATCATCATTCTTGGAACCATTTCCATTAAATTCATTCCTTTAAATATTTTAATAACATATATAACCCTTTATATTATCCTTTTTCTAATATATCCTTAATTCCATTAGTATATATGGTGATATACACTTTTTATTTAATTTAATAGTCTTTCATATCTTAATTTTCAACTTCTATATGTCCAAAAAAACTCTTACTAGCCACATAGTTACAATATTCTCTTATGAATATCATTATAATATATGAAATTCCATTGTGTTGGAAATAGAAAATATTTACTCTTATTATTAATATTTATCAAATAAAATATTACATAGATATCATATATGGGTTTTTATGATTTTGGAGTAACACAACAAAATACGACATCATTTTTTAAATTAAAACACTAATGGCGGTGGAATCTAAATGTTACATATTTTAAAAAAAATTGGTTAAAGAACTTTATACAAAAAATTTAGTTATAACTATCTTCTTAGGAAAACATGTTATGGAATCCATTTAATCATAAATGATGTTTATTAAATTAATATTATTCATAAAAAATAATTCATAGTATATAAAGTTTCATCTCATAAGTGAGAAATGGGATAAATATAAATATTCTATACTGAGATCCATATGATCATGATATATTTTATTACATTAATTTATAGGATTAAGAAACCCTTATATTATTAATTTAAAGACAAACTACATTCTATATTAAGTATTACATATTAATCTCCCTCATACTCACAATATTGTTAACGTATATGTTTGGTATCGTTTACTCTTTAAATTTGATGAATTAATTTATGAAACAACTTTATCAGACATGAATATTCCACAGAGTTTCATAAATATATTTATGTATCTTATAGATTTCCATCATATGTAATCATTACTCCTCTTTCATAATAACTCTTCGTCTTGGTAAACATTACTGAATACTAGAAGAAATATTTTTGAACTTCTTTACTAACTTTTAACCTTCTGGGATGAAAGTTTACAAACATTTTTGATTGATTCAGTACAAGAAAATCGACATATTATGATTTTTTCATGTATCATAAACACATTGAAAAAATGGGTAAAATTTACATCATAAAATTAAATTTATGGAATATTTATTTTGACAACAAGAAAATTATTTTTCATTTCTACAACATGCCATAATAAAACATCGAGTCTCTCCATGTTGTTAACAAATTAAATCATACTAAATTTGTGAACATAGACTAGTATACCATCACATATATTTGACCAATGATATTGAAATATCTAGTGAGTCATTATATGCTTATGATAATCATATAGATTTCATTGGTTAAAAAAACTGAAATATAGTTTTCTAAAAAGGTTTTACACCAACACATATAATTTTCTTTTACATAATAATTATTATAACTTTATAAATAATATGAAGTTTATTATATGAATAATATCCTTTAAAATATTGACATTAAATGAATCTTATATTATAATGATATCATTGATCTAGAATAGGTGTTTTTATTAGGTGATGATCAATATTTTGGTTTATTAAATATGAAAAAGTATTACATATATTCCCACTAAAATTATGACCCCTTTTAAAATCTATTTTATTCAATAACGGATCAAGATCCTGATTTAACTGTATTTTGGGTTTTTTAATAATTTATCTCACCATATAGATATCTAGGTATGGTATTATCCTAATAATGTCTGATATGAATATTCAATTGTTGGGTGGACAACTCCTTTCCCAAACCATCATATAGATAGAGTGAACTCAATTTCCATGGTAACCTAATCCTATTAGAACGTACTTTATAAGTTTATCCTAAAAAACAAGAATATTGAGGATCTAATAACATTAGGGTCACCATTTTCAGAAATTAATTATACAAAAAAATCAAGGGGCCCCAACTTTTGTATGACCTGTATAATTGGATAATTGAGGTCATGTTTTGTGCTAGTTCAGATAGAATCTAACACTAAATATTTTAAAAGGTCTCTTAACATTACTATATTATATAATGTTATTATCTTTTTATAGGTATAATTATGATGATTAATTTTGTAAAAGTATTACTTTTCCTCCAAATCAACAAGATTAAATAATATTTATGAATAACTATTTACAAAACTCATAGATAAATGAGAGTTATAATAAAAGAAAAAAATATATATTTGTCATACACAACATGTAACTCCTTAGATACATTTATGAAAACTTTCATGTAGTTGATCAAATTAATTTAAAGAATTAAAATATTCATAATATAACCATTATATTTATTATTTAAATAAGTAATAATAAATAAAATAATAAATCATGTATTAAACTTGAGATAAACTATTTATAAAAAATATAAATAAGAAAATCATAAATAAATTATATTTTATAAATTCATTAAAAAAATACCTAATTAAATAAATATAATAATTTCTATATATACCCACTGTTAACTATTTAATATTATTAATTTTATAAAATTTTCATAAATATTTTATATAATGTGAAATTTAATCATTTTAAAGCTGAATTCTGTTTCTTGAACAATTTTACCTAATCTAAACATCATTGATTTTAATGTTATTCTAAATATTAATCATATCATTTTTAAGAAATAATTGTGATATAATGAAAATAACTTCTTAAATAATGAACTTAATTAGAATAATTAAATTTTAATATTATGGATTGTTCATAATATAAAGTATAAACCACAAATATTTTAGATATATTTCTCTATTCAAAAATATTTACAAAATAACACTTATAATTTCTATATAAAGAATTTATTTTTGAAATATATATAATTCCATATAATTTGAAAATGAGTTTTAATATAAAAAACACTATTATTGAATATTTATTTACAAAATGATTCATAAACATACAATAAATAATTATAAATAATTAATAATTAAATAGTTAATAAATAATTATACGGAAATAATTTTTATAAATATTTAAAATTATTTTCTAAACCACTTAAATGGATTCATAATTTACCAATAGAACACATTGGTTTTTATAGTATATCATTTTTAATGATACACTTTATATCATTATCACTGATAGATAAATAATAGTGCTTGATTGATATAAATCACATGTAAATCACATCGCATGATGGATGCATAAGATTAACTCATCTAGTATAGTTATTCATGATATTAAACCTGAATAATCACCATGTAAGAATAATATCACACAACAATTAGTATTTTCCCCTGACATATCAGCCTATATGAGGATGGAACCACAAGCTAGGTGTCTATGCAAGAATTATACAATTGGACTATGATTTTTCTATTATTATATTCTATCATGCGACATTAAATCTCCACTAACTCCATGAAAGAATAAAACAATTCTCAATGACATGTGTAAGGTGATAAAGAACATATATCTTATGACATGCAACCTTTATATGTTAAAATAATCATGGTGGCATTACATAAGATTGAAATGTGGTGACCAACCATCGTAGCTCCCAATAATACTTACATATGCCAAATAGTGCCAAAAAATTATATAATATGATATAAATTATATCATATTAATGAATCAATGAGAGGTTTTTTGTAACATATATAGTAATACAATATTGTTTCATTGTCGATATTATCCACTATGATATAATGAAAAAAAAATGTTTTGAACTGCGTCATGGATTATGATATCTCATATTATATTCCGTGACCCAAATACATAAGAAAAAATTATTGGGTACATTTTATTATTGGTCATGTGATATTAACAATGGAATCTGTAAAATCATTAAAAGTATGATTTGAGGTGTAGAATCACAATGTAAAAATTATATAGAACTATTTTGGTGAGAATAACTTCACTTATATAGACATGTACAATGTGAAAATCAAATAAATTTATCGAATCACTTAATTTCCCCAACTCATTGATTATACATGTAACATCCCCATCATGGTTCACCTCCACAATAACCAAAACAGGTTGTTAAAAATCTACAAGAGTACCTCTTTATACTCCAAAGGTTGTTGACTATCAGTAGGGTATTGAAAATATCATAGGAACAACAAAAATCTATGGTTAAATAATGATAAATAATTTAAAAAGTATAAATAATGAAAAACATATTGTAGAAACTGGTGACATCACAACTAGATGCAATGAAGTTTACAACACAAGACACGATATAAAAATATGAGCACTAAAATTTTATACAAATAACAAAGGACTAAATATGACCCCGTGTGGGAGGATCATAAACAAAAATTAACAAAATAAACCAAAAGAAAAAAAAGAAATATAACATCATAACTAGTTACGTGTCATGGACGAGTCCCATATTTTGAGATCCATCATGACAAATTGGATCAACCTTCAATCCTAGGTCCATTTCCCATGTCCTAATTTGTAATCAAGAAGATTTATTGGTTAACCAAAATATGCATATATGATGTGAGTATATCATAGTTTTCCACCACTAATTGTACCCCCACATATCAAACATAATAAAGTGTATACATATGTATTATAAAAAATAATTGAAAATACAATAAAAGGAATTTACATCAATCCTTGGGTTCTATAGTGACACCAAGGATTGATCATACTTTGTTTTTTTAGAGATGGGGCATCTCTAAACATTATTTTCAAAAAAAACTATGGGTTTGGTAATTATCCACTGATAATATAATCATATATCGCAAAACCTCATATGGGAAAAAACCTACCCTAGATATCATTCTATATCATCAATTCCCAAGGGGATAAGTGACCACTTTGGATAACATCATATATCATAATACCTCTAGGAGAAATTCTCCCTCCCTAGATACAAATATATATCATAATTCCTTTTAAGGATATGTTACCACTCTAGATACCATAATATATAATAATTATTAAGGGGATAAGATCCCACCCTATATATCTACATTAATTATAGACCCTTAGATGGGATAAAACCCAAAATGTACATGAACATATATCATAAAATAGTAGGGGTATAAGCACTGACACCATATACTAATTATAAGAAAATTTTCATTGAGGTTGTATAAGTGCCTACCACGAGTACCATTATATATATCCTAGCTATGTCTATGATTATAAAACCACCAAATCCATAACATAATTTTTAACATTAATCCTACTACAATGAATAATGTGGTATCAAAAATGATTCAGAATTTAGACACAGTCTTGTTTTATAGACTAATTATTTACTGTGAAACCAAATCATGTCCACTACAATGTGGATCATTAATGATCTCATGTGGTTGGAAATTTCACATCCAAGGTTGTAAATAAATTATCAAGAAGGGAAAATTCCATGAAAATACTCACTTATCATACATTCTAATTATAGGGATCATCCTTGGATTATATGTTTAGAACACCTAATTAAAATTCCATTAAGGGAAGTCCTCAGGTTTGCCCCAAAATTTACCATTATTTTAGATTTTGGAATTCATCACTTTAGGGATAAATGTTTAGGATCTACACTTATCAATGGAAAAACCATGACCTTATTAAATTGATTTGACCATCAAATAATGAAAACCCATCTAGTTTAGCTTTCAGTCAAGTTCATATTATGTCAGCATGAATTAATATCATGCATAAATAGAAAAAAAAATTAGACCTTTGGGACAACTTCGAGACCAACTAAATTATTTTTTAGAATATTCCAATTGAATATAATCATTCGGTTCATTCCATAATTGATGAAATACAAAATTTCGATAAAACACTTAAAAATAGGCATAATTTAACATAATTGGAATAATTATACAAATTATTGAGATAAAGGAAGGGATACTACATGAGAAGTGGTTGAATCACTATTTAAAATACAATGTAATGAATAACATATGAAACTATTAAATAATAAAGGAGTCCCTTCATGGAAGAAGAAATATAGAATGCGAGCTATGGACGCACACTGGGATAAATGGTGATAAGTAAATTTTATTAGTATTTTAATTTAAAAATTATTTAATTAATTTTATATAAAAAATTCTATGTCTCTTGTTATGATGTGATCATACTCTCTATGTCATAATGACCATTTAGGGTTACCCCATGGCATGGACCCACTTGAAAATGTGTGGGATCCCACTCATAGGATGATCCGAGAACACATGCTATATGAAACCATGGAATAACTTCCACCCATCCTGGAATAAAAAACCCCTTGATTTTCCTTATGATGTAGTCCCCTAGATATAGTGTGGTCCCTCACTAGCCATGTAGGCATAACCCATATATTTGCAGTGTAAAAATATTCCCCATGAAATATTATAAATCTTATACAACACTTGACAAGGCATAACACCCTAGGCTATGACCACGTTCATCCTTATGAGACACATGAATTGATATCATGTAGCCTTCATCATAGTGAAATTACTTATGCCATGATGTGATCTTCTATTGATGATATGAAGATTTAATTTCAAACTCACTTAGTCGCACCGTAATACCATAGGCCATGATGTGACCTCATCTGACTCTAATAATTTGTAATCTAATTTTTGAACCAATCATGATGTATCCTCACCCTACTACGTTGTGATGATCCTCTACTAATCCCTTATCATGAATTTATGACATGACTTCTATATATTTCCTTCATAATCCAAGGGAGAAATATAAAAAATTATTCCCAACCCCAACTAATAATTCTACCAGCTTAAAAAAACTAAAAAAAAAATTATTTGAAAAAAACATAAACTAATTTTATAAGTTGATAATGAATTAGAGTGCTTTAATCTCCCCCATGTAGATGAACATAATTAATCTC
This sequence comes from Viscum album, assembly GCA_963277665.1. Lineage (NCBI taxonomy): Eukaryota > Viridiplantae > Streptophyta > Magnoliopsida > Santalales > Viscaceae > Viscum > Viscum album. The sequence continues at coordinate 58,708,403 of OY728165.1, read as the reverse complement.
TATTATCTATATTCACAAATCATATTTATTAAAAAACACTAGCTACTGCACTGGTATTTTGGACTCTCACTCCCATGTTTACATCTATATACACCATTTCAACCATTGCACTCATACGAGAGGGACTATCTTCCCTTGAATATTTTAATCACTCAAATAAAAAACATAAACCAGTATCTAATAGAATAGTTTATCATAATTAAACTATGTAACCTCATTGAAAATCATGGTAGATTGATTGATATGATATTTTTTGGATTTTAGATACATGAATCGTGTTGCACATAGAACCAAAATGTTGTGAAATATCTATTTATTGCACCACTATATCAATTATATCAAAACTATTACACAAACCCACCAACATAGGAATTAATTTCCCCATCCTTATAAATTGATGATGAGTTAATATTGGAAACACTAATAACAAGACCAAGTTACCCACCCAGAACACTAGAGAATGATGTCATTGGTTAAAAAAAGAGTTCAAATTACAATGAGAAATCTCCAACTAGTTACTAATTATCTTGATATGCCTCCTTTTCACATACATGGGACTCGGTTCAATAACCACAGACACCATTACTATAATAACCCATAATTTCACATAATTTTTTTCACAGTTTATTAGAATTATTTCGAGATCAGGTATTGAGACAACAAATGATTCTATGGCCTGGGTTGCCCGAAATATAATTTTGAACTTGTTTTTATGTTCACTAAAGTGAATGTGTGAGTTTATTTTCCTATATTTGAACCCATGCTCGGACATGAAATCCAACGGCACCGTTGGAATCACAACGTCGAGATTCACCTAGGTGGGGCCTAACATCGACATGCGCATGTCAACAAAAAAGTTAATTTTCAGACTTAAAGAAGAAAAATAATAAACTAAATATTATTATTATTATTTTCTTTTCATTCCATTGAGTGAAAATTCATCAACACTGAGATGCAGTGATGAGGAGATGTTACATTCATTAATGACACTCATTTATGGAACATTGTGGAGATGCTACAACACTCAATGCATTTTCTCTATTAGTTAATCAACAATATAAGGTTGATAAAGAACCCTGTAATTTCTCTGATTAAATGTTGAAGGAAACCTCCTCTATTGATGAAGGATAGAGATTACAAACATGGCGATTATGCCCCTGGAGAACAAATCAGCTCAAACTACCGATGAATGTAAATGAATTTCAACGAATGATAGATCAATGATGAAGACACAGATCTCATCCATCCTCAATAGTAGATTCATAAATCTAGATAGGGGTTTATGATTTATTTTTGTTTGATGTTTCTTTCCCCATTATTAAAGTTAATGAAGAATATATACCATCCTAAAAATGGGTTGATTTGAGATCTGATCGTTCTTGCGGGAGGGTTATAATGCGGGATTGAAATATGGGTATTTAATATGCTGATTGGTTATTATTATTTTCACCCTTTTCTAAACTCTTATGTAGAGGGCGCATGTGAATGCAAAAAGGCATGGGTCCCTCCTTCATGGATATTTATTGTACGTTCTTTGTAGCTAAATGATCAATATGGAAGGAAGGAAATTTTGAGGGCTTCATAGTAATGAAGTCACCCTACGTAGCCTGTCGGCCCAGGAAGTTTGAGAAACAGACAACCATAGAACCTCTAGTGGACCATAGAAGAAACTGCTGGTGTACTGGTAGCCATAGGTAGAGAGAGGAAGAGTGCCCGTAAGCACGCATGGTGGAAGAGGGCCTTGTCCAACTGGCAGCAGCGGTGTTGATGCGCGGTGCAGACCAGCACTGCGTGGAGGAGGTCGCCTATGTCCGGACGCTTAGAAAATCTGGAGGCATGTGGTCCATAGACCATGTGGGTAGGTCCGAATGACCTTTTAGAAGACCATACTGGATGAAACAAGCGTAGTAGATCCGCATCTTCCTAGATCGAGCCAGTCCGCTACGCAGACTGGTCACAAGGGAAGGATGCGCCAGCTAGCTGTAGGATAGAAATATAGTATGAGATGCTCAATATACAAGAGGGGGGGGGGGTGAATTGTATACTTTAAAAATTCCTTTGGAACCTTTAAAGTTAGTTATGAATAACTATAGTTTCCTTAAGAAAAGGAAAGGGCTAAGTTTAACAAATATTAAACTAAGAAAATTCACAACACCTCTAACACTGAAAGTATACTAGGAAAGAGATTCCGAAAGACGGTTCCGGAAAAATGGTTCCGGAAAATTGAATCTTAACAAAAGATTACAAAATAAGATTCTACCTTAAAGCGTATAGAATCTAACTTAATCAGAGTACAAATAAATAAGTATAAGAAAGTTATACATTCATTATATTACAAAATGCAGCGGAATAGAAACAAGTAGTAGAACTACTAGTAACAAGATATAAGTCTTTTAACCCAAAGAGAAGGGTATCCAACAACCTTGGATAAAGGTCCCTTGATTTATACTTTCAAGCAAGTCTGTCTTACCCACACCAGGGTAAGCCCTCGATACGAAGATCAGAGTCTCTGTCATGCTATCCCCGCAAGCCCTCAACTTCAAGGTAGTTGGCAACCTCTGTCTTCCTCAGCAAGGAAGCCCTCGAACTTTAAGGTAGTCGGCACCTCTGTCTTCCTATCCCCGGAAGCCCTCGAATGTAATCACCAACATTCGGAGTCGCACAAATCATTGAGAGTTAATAAGAGCCCCTCTCTCTAGAAATCACTTCAAGCAAATTAGTCGGCCTTTCATCACTTTCATCAGCACTGAGCTCTTTCAAATGAGCTCCTATTTATAGGTAAGGTCGGCTCCTTCTCCAACGGTCATATTTTCCTTAAAGATCGGAGGGACCTGCACACGTGTCACTTAGACAACGGTTAGTTTATAACAAAACAGACGACATCGTTTTATAACAAAACAAGTGTAATAGAATGTACGACATCGTTTTAAACTCTATCATAAAAGTTCGTAATGAAAACTTCGGAGTGAAGTTTCGGAGAGTAAAGAACAATAGTAAAGAAAAGACAAATTTTAGAAGTGTAAGCAATATAAAAGTTCGGAGTCTAATAAAGATATTTTTCGGAGTCTGAATTAATTCAGAGTGTATAAAACAAAGATACTCAAATTCTGTTTAATAGGAGAATTCGGAATGAGCATTCGGAATAGGAATTCGTCATCAGAAATCGTAATGGGAATTCATCATCAGGATTCATAATGAGAGTTCGTCATCAGAATTCGTAATGAGAATTCGTCATCAGAATTCGGAATGAGAATTCGTCATCAGAATTCGTAATGAGAATTCGTCATCAGAATTTGTAATGAGAATTCATTATTAGAATTCTTAATGAGAATTCATCATCAGAATTCGTAATGAGAATTCGTTATCAGAATTCGTAGTAAGAATTCGGAATGAGATTTCTTCATTAGAATTCGTAATGAGAATTCTTCTTCAGAATTCGTATCCTGAATCTGGAATAGAACTTAGTCAGGGTTCATATCCGGAATTCGGAATGAAACTCCCTTATAGTTCTTATCCAGAATCCAAACCCTAAAAAAGAATGCTTTATATCAAAGTTTCAATGATTACGAGAAAATGAATCCGAATTTCATACTTAAGAAAAATATGGATGAAAATATGATAAGGATAATTTTTCTTATAAAAGCGATTTTCCTTAAGAAAGCAATTTTCCTTATAAAAGCAATTTTCCTTATAAAAGCAAATTTCATTAAGAAATCAATTTTCTTAAAGATAAGGTGTTTGTGATTTTCAAAACAAGAAGGAATGGAAAAGTCATAAGGAAAACCTTATTGACTCAACAATCTCCCACTTTTTGGAAAGCACAAACATCCTTACAAAAAAAAATCTATGAAAAAAGAAACATATTAATTCTTATCTCCCTTGTTTTAAGGATATAGATGAATACAACTAACTCCCCCTTAGGCTTTGAAACTCTAAGGATCGTATTCATATTTCCGGAGTGATATTTCATAAGAAGGTCTTCTTTAATAAAAAAACTCCCCCTTAAACAAACTCTTATTAGAGTTATTTTTCCTTGGGTATTTTTTCTTTCTCCCCCTATGATAAACTCTTATTAGAGTTCCTCTTTTTCTTAAGGATCTTTTACTTCTCCCCCTTTGTGATTTTCAAAAATAATTGGAGGGAATGGAAAAATAACAATGTACCTGAAAGATTAGTAATGACAACAATGGAAATGAGATACACAATTTTCATTAGATTTGCAATGTCAGTAACAAAAAGAATACAACAAAAAGAACGAATTAGGTTATTTCGGATCCTTCTCCTTCGACATGAGCCCCTTAAGAATAGTCTTGATCTTCTTCAGGTCTTTATGATCTTCTTCAGCTTGCTTCTCTAAGACCACTATTCTTGCGGATTGAGCTTCAATTTTTTCTTCCTGAGCCTTCAGTTTTTCTTCCCGAGCTCTGATCTTCTCTTCCTGAGCCTTCATCCTTTCTTCAAAATCTATCCGATGATCCCTTTCAAACTACCAGTTCTGAGAGACAGAATTCAGTTTCCCATTCAGATCCCTGACTTCTTGGATCCGGAAGTTCTTTTCTTCTGTCAGCTTTTCTTCAAAGGATGAAGTCAGCTCATTTATCTTCTTGTCCTCGGTCTCAAAGTCATCTTTAACATTGTCTTGAAACTCATCAAGGAACCTCATCTCTTCCACAGTCTTCTTCGACCAGCTTGTCATCCTTTTGCAAGATCTTTTATGAGCTTCGTAACCAACAAATAAGGTTTTGAACTGAGCCTCAATCTCAACGCACTTATCCATAACCATAGATACAGAGTCAATTTTCTGATTCAACGCATGTTGGAGAATCTGGCATCTTGAGTCAATACTAGAGAAGGTCGGAATGGTTCCTACCAACTTCTTTAAGGACTGAACAACAAAATCATGCCCCAACGAGGATGACTCCGAATCTGAAATCTTTCTTGGAGAGTTTTCTTCCTCAATAAGCTCCAAATTTCTCTTTAAAGAACTACCAGCTTCCTTTCTCATCTTCTTTTCTGAACTCGGAGTAACATCAAGAATTTGTTTCCCCTTATCTTTTTTCAGAATAGAATCCTGTTCCGGAGTTCTCTTCTCATTGTCAGAAACTTGAACGACAAAATCTTCCTCATCAGAAACTTCCTGAATACCATCCTCTACATTTTTCATCTGAGAAATATCATGTAAAAGTTGTTCTTCTTCTCCATGATAGGAAACTTCTTCCTCTCCTTTCTCTTCTTCCATTGCTGGAGTAACTAGCTTCGAAGATTCAGCTTCTGAAGTCCGGAGTGATAAGTGTTCCGAAGGTGTCCCTTTGTAATCATCTACTTGTTTCAGCACATCTCCAGTGTCAACACTTCCTTCAGCACCCTCTTCTACTTGTTCCACTTGTTCAACTTGCTCTACCTCCTCAGTATTCTTAACAACAGCTTCTTCCGGAGCAACAAGATTTCTTCCTGGAGTCTCAGGTAGAGATTCCAAGGAGAAAGATCTCGGAACTGAAATAGTTGCTGAAACCATTTCATTGAATTTCAATAAAGCCTGAGCTACCGCAGCCTCAGACATCTTCTTCTTGAGTTTCTTTTGCTTTGCTTGTCTTTCAAGCTCATCAACAGTTTTCTCCATCAAGGCCTTATCCTCCGCAGGGTCCAATCCGAACTGCGGATCCCCTTCTTTCCTTTTCTCTTTATCAACTCTCCACTTTGTAACAACCTCATCAGGATAGGCTTTCTTCTTCTTAGGCTTTGGAGGTGCAGAATGGACTTCCATAGACTTAGGATTCTATGCTTGTACTTCCATTTCTTTTAGCTTTCTCTTCCGTACTGGCTTAGATGATTCCAGTTCAGCAGCTTTCAGAGCCATTTATTCTTGATTTGGCAAATCGAAGCATTCACCAGTTTCCTTGTTGAAAGCCACAGTCATCCTTTTCAGAGTACCATCACTGACCAACATGATCTTGCAAACTCTTGGCTTAGATTTGCAAGCCTCCTTGAAAGACTCAAGGCACCGAAAAATCAACTTGGAGAGGATTGCTGGATATATAATAATCTGAGCTCTCAGATTCCCTTTCTTCAAATTTTCAATATTAAGAAGAATATGCTTCATCAAGTTGAACTTCCTTAGATTTATCAGGAAATATAAGATATAGATCTCACTATTCTTCAAGCTGTCATTATCTCCTTTCCTCAGTACGATAAGTCCTTGCACCCATAATTCAAGAATTAGGAAATTTGTAGATAGACTTTCAATCTTCAGAGCCTTGTTATCATCCAGTCTGAGAGTTTCTAAGGCCTTTTCCTTGTTGAAGCTACCCTTAGAGTCTGGCAAAACATGCGAAATAAACTCGGCTTCTCCTTCATAAGACATCCCTACCAAGCTTGCAGCCTTGGTGTGAGAAAGCTTGTTAGTCTTACCGTAAGACTTAAAAGAGAACTTCTCCCTATTATCTTCCTTGAAGAAAGAAACTGACTCATAAAACTCGACAAGTAAATCTGAATATACTTCATCTTGGTTCCCGGTTTTTGATACCGCAACATCTTCCCAGCCATTCAACTTAATATTCTTTGAAATGATAGAATCGTAGTTGCTGAAGAAAACCGGATGGACTAACCTTTCTCTGTAAACTAACCACTGAGAAATAGGCTTAGTGGATGACATTTCTGGAGATGCTAACTCCGCAGACATTCGGATCTGATGTTCTCTGAGAAATTCGGAATGGAGACAACTGTAGTTCGGAACGGCCTTAAATCAGAGAGGCAGAGATTCGGGATGCGAGAGCTTGAGATCGATGTGGGACGAGAATTTGGGTACCCTTTATATAGGCGACGAGATGACGGTTCACATTCTACAGTTGATCTAACAGTTGGAAAGAGCTGCGATCAGATCTGACGGTTGAAAACATGAATCCGATCTTTTTGAGGTCTTTATTAAAACAAATATTTAAGAAAACTATAATCCGAAAACTTAGTACAAGAAAATTCCAGCAAAAAAAATATGACTACGAAAACATGAGGAAGGATATCATACCTTTCGGATTGGCTTAGGGAATTATTCGTAATGGCTGATTTCTCAAAAATTTTACTATGAAAAATAAACTTAGTACGAAAAACTCATTACGGAAAACTCAATACGAAGAACAAACTTAAGAAGAAAAAACATTATGAAGAACTTAGTACGAAAAACACATTACGGAAAACTACATTATGAGTAAAAACATCGATACAAAAACCTGGTCATGAAACTGCCAGCACGTAAATTTTCATTCTAGAAATTTTCATTAAGAACAATTCCATTCCAGAAGTATTCTATACGAAACTGTCCAATCAAAAAATTTAGTTCCGGAAGTTCCATTCCGGAAATCTTCGTTCCGAAATGTTTGAAAACAAATTTTGAAAAACTTTGTTAAATAAACAATCAAATGTACTCCCCCTATGAAAAGGAGTTTATTACTGTAAGGAGATTTTTTTTCAACAGAAAGTTAATTAAGAAAGATTAACTTACGATTATCATTCCTAAATTCTATTTAATATATTCAAATCTATCAGAAGACAAAGATTTTGTGAAAATATCAGCAAGTTGATCTTGCGTTCCGATAAACTGAAGAATAATATCTCCTTTAGCATTGTTTCCGAAAGTTACCTTTCCTCCTTTCGTTTTGATAATCTTTTCAAAAAAACTTTTGTTACCAGTCATGTGCCGGGAACATCCACTATCCATGTACCATGTATTGTTGCTGGTACTTTCTTTATTTTCCTGAAATCAAGAAGAAAATTAGACTTTCCGAATCCAAACTTGTTTGGATCCGAGATTTCCAGACAATAAAATTTTAGGTATCCATATTTTATTAGAAAAGTAGGCTTTATGAAAACCTAGTGATTGGTTTTTGTTTAAGGAACAACTTTTTGCCCAGTGACCACCACATTGACATTTGGTACAAAATGGGGCACTTTGAGGAACAAAATAATTGTTACTGAAAACTGGTTTTGCATGGGTATAACCAAATCCGGATTTATTTCTTAAATATCGTATTTGGGAATACATCTTATCAAAATTTTCCATACCATGGGTAAAGTTTGATAAACACTTCTTTAAGGAAAAAATTTCGGACTTGAGTTTTACAACCAAGTTTTTATCCTCAATATCATTAGTTTTAGAACTAGATTTAGGATCGAAAACATTTTTATTAGAAATTACTTTTTTTAATTCTTTAGAATGTTTTTTCTTATCAGAACTTACTTCCTCAAGATTTTTTGAAATATTTTCAAAATCAGCATTTTTTTTATCAATATCTTTAGAAAGATCTGATATCTCTTTTGTAAGAATAGAATTCCTAGAGTTTGCCTTATTAAGTTTCTTATCGAGTTTGGAATTCTCAATCTCAAGAAGTTCAGCAAACCTAGAGACTTCTTCATAAGTAGGTAATGTATTTTCCTCGTCAGAAGATGATTCTTCATCAGAAGAGTTATAATACTTACTATCATTAGAATTTAAAGAAACATTGGTCAATGATTCATCATTTCGTACCTTAGCCATAAGACAATTATTATCAATAGGTAATCTGGCTATAAGACCAAGATTCTTCTGTCCTGAAGATTCATAATCAGAAGATTCATCTGAAGAGTCACCACCACTGGCACTCCAGGTATCATTAGCTTTCAGAACTTTCTTAGCTTTAGCTTTATAATACTTCTTTCTGTTCCTGTCTGAATGTCTTTCCTTCCTTTCTTTCTTTTTTAGCATTGGGCAATCTGGTCTAATATGTCCAGCTCTTTTACATTCATAACAAGTAACTTTTCCATCTTTCTTATCTTTCCTGTCCTTATTCTTATACATAGATTGAAAGTTTCTCTGTCCAGATATCTTGTTCATCCTTCGATCAAGATTGGCTAATTCATTTTATGAGACTTCACTCTCACTAGATTCGGATTGGAAAATGACTTTCTTAGACTTGGATCTAGTAATTCTCTCAGGAGTCTTAGCTTTCATCTGATTTGAAGTTGTAGTAAAAGCAACAGTACCATTTCCATTCTTCTTCTTGATGTTGTCAGCATCTCTCTTCATTCTTGTTTCATGTTGTAGAAGAGTTCCAAATAATTCATCAATAGTAATTTGAGTGACCTTCCTGTTTTCATCTATAACTATTCTCTTGGATTCCCACTCATTGGGAATACTGTCAATTATCTTTTCCACAAGAGCTTCATCATCTAAGCCTTTCTCTCCCATAGATTGTAGACTGTTGACAATGGTCATAAATCTTTGTTGAACTTTACAGATAGGTTCTCCATAAGGAAAATTGAAGCCATGATATTTAGCTCTAAGCATAGCTCTTCTAGTCTCAATCACCTTGGAAGTCCCAAAGTGTGTAACCTCTAACTTCTTCCATATACAATTAGCTGCTTCACAAGAAGAAATTTGGATATATATATTTCTAGTAATTGAACATAGTAAAGTGTTGCATGCCTTATAGTTGAGTTGATATTCTTGCTTTTCCTGGTTTGTAAAAGATCTGACTTCCTTGTCAGGAATTTTATAATCACCAGTAAGCATGAAAAAGTTGTCTACTCCAGTATTGATAACAAATGTCTTCATATGATCTCTCCAGTATTAATAGTCATTACCATCAAATATAGGTTGTCTTGTAGGATTCAGATTATCAATTGATCCAACATTGATTCCTGCCATACTTATAATAACCTTGAACACACAAACTTGTTAGAAGCAAAGATTCGTAATAACAAAGTTTAGAATGAGAAATGTTCCAGAATAGAAAAGTTCGGAACAATAAAAGTGAGCAAGAAAAACTTGTATGTGAGTACAAGTATTTCAGAGACCTCCTCTGATACCAAATGTAAGATTGGTATAGAGTAAGAGGTTACCAACCTCTGGTACCAATTGTAGGATCAAAATATAGTATGAGATGCTCAATATACAAGAGGGGGGTGAATTGTATAATTTAAAAATTCCTTTGGAACTTTAAAGTCAGTTATGAATAACTATAGTTTCCTTAAGAAAAGGAAAGGGCTAAGTTTAACAAAGATTAAACTAAGAAAATTCACAACACCTCTAACACCGAAAGTAAACTAGGAAAGAGATTCCGAAAGAAGGTTCCGGAAAAATGGTTCCGGAAAATTGAAACTTAACAAAAGATTACAAAATAAGATTCTACCTTAAAGCGTATAGAATCTAACTTAATCAGAGTACAAATAAGGAAGTATAAGAAAGTTATACTTTCCTTATATTACAAAATACAGCTGAATAGAAACATGTAGTAGAACTACTAGTAATAAGATATAAGTCTTTTAACCCAAAGAGAAGGGTATCCAACAACCTTGGATAAAGGTCCCTTGATTTATACTTTCAAGAAAGTCTGTCTTACCCACACCAGGGTAAGCCCTCGATACGAAGATCGGAGTCTCTGTCTTGCTATCCCCATAAGCCCTCAACTTCAAGGTAGTTGGCAACCTCTGTCTTCCTCAGCAAGGAAGCCCTCGAACTTTAAGGTAGTTGGCACCTCTGTCTTCCTATCCCCGGAAGCCATCGAATGTAATCACCAACATTCGGAGTCGCACAAAGCTTTGAGAGTTAATAAGAGCCTCTCTCTCTAGAAATCGCTTAAAGCAAATTAGTCATCCTTTCAGCACTTTCATCAGCACCGAGCTCTTTCAAATGAGCTCCTATTTATAGGTAAGGTCGGCTCCTTCTCCAACGGTCATATTTTCCTTAAAGATCGGAGGGACCTGCACACATGTCACTTAGACAACGGTTAGTTTATAAAAAAACAGATGACATCGTTTTATAACAAAACAAGTGTAACAGAATGTACGACATCGTTTTAAACTCTATCATAAAAGTTCGGAATGAAAACTTCAGAGTGAAGGTTCGAAGAGTTAAGAACAATAGTAAAGAACAGAAAAATTTTAGAAGTGTAAGCAATATAAAAGTTCGGAGTCTAATAAAGATATTTTTCGGAGTCTGAATTAATTCAGAGTGTATAAAACAAAGATACTCAAATTCTTTTTAATAAGAGAATTCGGAATGAGAATTCGGAATAGGAATTCGTCATCAGAAATCGTAATGAGAATTCATCATCAGGATTCGTAATGAGAGTTCGTCATCAGAATTGGTAATGAGAATTCGTCATCAGAATTCGAAATGAGAATTCTTCATCAGAATTCGTAATGAGAATTCTTCATCAGAATTTGTAATGAGAATTCGTTATGAGAATTCGTAATGAGAATTCGTCATCAGAATTCGTAATGAGAATTCGTTATCATAATTCGTAGTGAGAATTCGGAATGAGATTTCTTCATTAGAATTCGTAATGAGAATTCTTCTACAGAATTCGTATCCTGAATCTGGAATAGAACTTAGTCAGGGTTCATATCCGGAATTCGGAATGAAACTCCCTTATAGTTCTTATCTAGAATCCAAACCCTAAAACAGAATGCTTTATATCAAATTTTCAATGATTCTGAGAAAATGAATCCAAATTTCATACTTAAGAAAAATATGGATGAAAATATGATAAGGATAATTTTTCTTATAAAAGCGATTTTCCTTAAGAAATCAATTTTCCTTATAAAAGAAAATTTCCTTATAAAATCAATTTTCCTTATAAAAGAAAATTTCCTTAAGAAAGCAATTTTCTTAGAGATAAGGTGTTTGTGATTTTAAAAACAAGAAGGAATGGAAAAGTCATAAGGAAAACCTTATTGACTCAACAATCTCCCACTTTTTTGGAAAGCACAAACATCCTTACGAAAAAAAAATCTAAGAAAAAAGAAACATATTAATGCTTATCTCCCTTGTTTTAAGGATATAGATGAATACGACTAACTCCCCCTTGGGCTTTGAAACTCTAAGGATCGTATTCATATTTCCGGAGTGATATTTCATAAGAAGGTCTTCTTTAAGAAAAAAACTCCCCCTTAAACAAACTCTTATTAGAGTTCTTTTTCCTTAGGTATTTTTTCTTTCTCCCCCTATGATAAACTCTTATTAGAGTTCCTCTTTTTCTTAAGGATCTTTTCCTTCTCCCCCTTTGTGATTTTCAAAAAGAATTGGAGGGAATGGAAAAATAACAAAGTACTTGAAAGATTAGTAATGACCACAATGGAAACGAGATACACAATTTTCGTTAGATTTGGAATGTCAGTAACAAAAATAATACAACAAAAAGATCGGATTAGGTTATTTCGGATCATTCTCCTTCGACATGAGCCCCTTAAGAATAGTCTTGATCTTCATCAGGTCTTCATGATATTCTTCAGCTTGCTTCTCTAAGACCACTATTCTTGCGGATTGAGCTTAAATTTTTTCTTCCTGAGCCTTCAGTTTTTCTTCCTGAGCTTTGATCTTCTCTTCCCGAGCCTTCATCCTTTCTTCAAAATCGATCCGATGATCCCTTTCAAACTTCCAGTTCTGAGAGACAGAATTCAGTTTCCCATTCAGATCCCTGACTTCTTGGATCCAGATGTTCTTTTCTTCTGTCAGCTTTTCTTCAAAGGAGGAAGTCATCTCATTTATCTTCTTTTCCTCGATCTCAAAGGCATCTTTAACATTGTCTTGAAACTCATAAAGCAACCTCATCTCTTCCACAGTCTTCTTCAACCAGCTTTTCATCCTTTTGCAAGATCTTTTATGAGCTTCATAACCAACAAAGAAGGTTTTGAACTGAGCCTCAATCTCAACGCACTTATCCATAACCATAGATACAGAGTCGGTTTTCTGATTCAACGCATGTTGGAGCATCTGGCATCTTGAGTCAATACTAGAGAAGGTCGGAATGGTTCCCACCAACTTCTTTAAGGACTGAACAACAAAATCATGCCCCAACGAGGATGACTCCAAATCTGAAATCTTTCTTGGAGAGTTTTCTTCCTCAATAAGCTCCAACTTTCTCTTTGAAGAACTACCAGCTTCCTTTCTCATCTTTTTTTCTGAACTCGGTGTATCAGCAAGAATTTGTTTCCCCTTATCTTTTTTCAGAATAGAATCCTGTTCCGGTGTTCTCTTCTCACTGTCAGAAACTTGAACGACAAAATCTTCCTCATCAGCAACTTCCTGAATACCATCCTCTACATTTTTCATCTGAGAAATATCATGTAAAAGTTGTTCTTCTTCTCCATGATAGGCAAATTCTTCTTCTCCTTTCTCTTCTTCCATTGCTGGAGTAACTAGCTTCTAAGATTCAGCTTCTGAAGTCCGGAGTGATAAGTGTTCCGAAGGTGTCCCTTTGTAATCATCTACTTGTTTCAGCACATCTCCGGTTTCACAACTTCCTTCAGCACCCTCTTCTACTTGTTCCACTTGTTCAACTTTCTCTACCTCCTCAGTATTCTTAGCAACACCTTCTTCCGGAGCAACAAGATTTCTTCCTGGAGTCTCAGGTAGAGATTCCAAGGAGAAAGATCTCGGAACTGGAATAGTTGATGAATCAATTTCATTGAATTTCAATAAAGCCTGAGCTACCTCAGCCTCATACATCTTCTTCTTGAGATTCTTTTGCTTTGCTTGTCTTTCAAGCTCATCAGCAGTTTTCTCCTTCAAGGCCTTAGCCTCCGCAGGGTCCAATCCGAACTGCAGATCCCCATCTTTCCTTTTCTCTTTATCAGCTCTCCACTTTTTAACAACCTCATCAGGATAGGCTTTCTTCTTCTTAGGCTTTGGAGGTACGGAATGGACTTCCTTAGACTTAGGATTCTCTGCTTGTACTTCCATTTCTTTCAGCTTTCTCTTCCTTACTGGCTTAGATGATTCCAGTTCAGCAGCTTTTGGAGCCGTTTCTTCTTGATTTGGCAAATTGAAGAATTCACTAGTTTCCTTGTTGAAAGCCACATTCATCCTTTTCAGAGTACCATCGCTGACCAGCATGATCTTGCAAACTCTTGGCTTAGATTTGCAAGCCTCCTTGAAAGACTCAAGGAACCGAACAATCAACTTGGAGAGGATTGCTGGATACATAATAATCTGAGCTCTCAGATTCCCCTTCTTCAAATTTTCAATATTAAGAAGAATATGCTTCATCAAGTTGAACTTCCTTAGATTTATCAGTAAATCTAAGATATAGATCTCACTTTTCTTCAAGATGTCATTATCGCCTTTCCTCGGTACGATAAGTCCTTGCACCCATAATTCAAGAATCCGGAAATTTGTAGATAGACTTGCAATCTTCGGAGCCTTGTCATCAGCCAGTCCGAGAGTTTCTAAGGCCTTTTCCTTGTTGAAGCTACCCTTAGAGTCTAGAAACACATGTGAAATAAACTCGGCTTCGACTTCATAAGACAACCTTACCAAGCATGCAGCCTTGGTGTGAGAAAGCTTGTAAGTATTTCCATAAGACTTAAAAGAGAACTTCTCCCTATTATCTTCCTTGAAGAAAGAAACTGACTCATAAAACTCGACAAGTAAATCTGAATATACTTCATCTTGGTTCCCGGTTTTTGATACCGTAACATCTTCCCAGCCATTCAACTTAATATTCTTTGAAATGATAGAATCGTAGTTGCTGAAGAAAACCGGATGGACTAACCTTTCTCTGTAAACTAACCACTGAGAAATAGGCTTAGTGGATGACATTTCTTGAGATGCTAACTCCGCATAAATTTGGATCTGAAGTTCTCTGAGAAGTTCGGAACGGAGACAACTGTAGTTCGGAACGACCTTAAATCAGAGAGGCAGAGATTCAGGACGCGAGAGCTTGAGATCGATGTGGGACGAGAATTTAGGTCCCCTTTATATAGGTGACGAGATGACGGTTCACATTCCACAGTTGATCTAACGGTTGGAAAGAGCTGTGATCAGATCTGACGGTTGAAAACGTGAATCCGATCTTTTTGAGGTTTTTATTAAAACAATGATTTAAGAAAACTATAATCCAAAAACATACTACAAGAAAATTCCAGCAAGTAAAATATGACTACGAAAACATGAGGAAGGATATCATACCTTTCGAATTGGCTTAGGGAATTATTCGTAACGGCTGATTTCTCAAAAAATTTACTATGAAAAATAAACTTAGTACGAAAAACTCATTACGGAAAACTCAGTACGAAGAAAAAACTTAAGAAGAAAAAACAGTATGAAGAACTTAGTACGAAAAACTCATTATGGAAAACTACATTATGAGTAAAAACATCGATACAAAAACCTGGTTATGAAACTGCCAGTACGTAAATTTTCATTCCGGAAATTTTCAAAAAGAACACTTCCATTCCAGAAGTATTCTATACGAAACTGTCCAATCAAAAAATTTAGTTCCGGAAGATCCATTCCAGAAATCTTCGTTCCGAAATGTTTGAAATTTTTTTTTGAAAAACTTTGTTAAATAAACAATCAAATGTACTCCCCCTATGAAAAGGATTTTATTACTGTAAGGAGATTTTTTTTCAACAGAAAGTTAATTAAGAAATATTACCTTACAGTTATCATTTCTAACTTCTGTTTAATATATTCAAATGTATTAGAAGGCAAAGATTTTGTGAAAATATCAGCAAGTTGATCTTGCGTTCTGATAAACTGAAGAATAATATCTCCTTTAGCATTGTCTCCGAAATTTACCTTTCCTCCTTTCGTTTTGATAATCTTTTCAAAAAAAGTTTTGTTACCAGTCATGTACCGGGAACATCCACTATCCATGTACCATGTATTGTTGCTGGTACTTTCTTTATTTTCCTGAAATCAAGAAGAAAATTAGACATTCGGAATCCAAACTTGTTTGGATCCGAGATTTCCAGACAATAAAATTTTAGGTGTCCATATTTTCTTATAAAAGTAGGATTTATGAAAACCTAGATATTGGGTTTTGTTTAAGGAACAAATTTTTGCCCAGTGACCACCACATTGACATTTGGTAGAAAATGGGGCACTTTGAGGAACAAAATAATTGTTACTAAAAACTGGTTTTGCATGGGTATAACCAAATCCGGATTTATTACTTAAATGTCATATTTGGGAATACATCTTATCAAAATTTTCCTTACCATGGGTAAAGTTTGATAAACACTTTTTTAAGGAAACAATTTCGGACTTGAGTTTTACAACCAAGTTTTTATCCTCAATATCATTAGTTTTAGAACTAGAGTTAGGCTCGAAAACATTTTTATTAGAAATTACTTTTTCTAATTCTTTAGAAAGTTTGTTCTTCTCAGAACTTACTTCCTCAAGATTTTTTGAAATATTTTCAAAATCAGCATTTTTCTTATCAAGATCTTTAGAAAGATCTGATATCTCTTTTGTAAGAATAGAATTCCTAGAGTTTGCCTTATTAAGTTTCTTATTGAGTTTGGAATTCTCAATCTCAAGAAGTTCAGCAAACCTAGAGACTTCTTCATAAGTAGGTAAAGTATTTTCCTCGTCAGAAGATGATTCTTCATCATAAGAGTAATAATAATTACTATCATTAGAATTTAAAGAAACATTGGTCAATGATTCAGAATTTCGTACCTTATCCATAATACAATGATATATCAATAGGTAATCTGGCTATAAGACCAAGATTATTCTGTCCTGAAGATTCATAATCAGAAGATTCATCTGAAGAGTCACCACCACTGGCACTCCAGGTATCATTAGCTTTCAGAACTTTCTTAGCTTTAGCTTTATAATAATTCTTTCTATTCCTGTCTGAATGTCTTTCCTTTCTTTCTTTTTTAGCATAGGGAAATCTGGTCTAATATGTCCCGCTCTTTTACATTCATAACAAGTAACTTCTCCATCTTTATTATCTTTCCTGTCCTTCTTCTTATACTTAGATTGAAAGTTTCTCTATCCAGCTATCTTGTTCATCCTTCAAGCAAGATTGGCTAATTCATTTTCTGAGACTTCACTATCACTAGATTTGGATTGGAAAATGACTTTCTTAGACTTGGATCTAGTAATTCTCTCAGGAGTCTTAGCTTTCATCTGATTTGAAGTTGTAGTAAAAGCAACAGTACCATTTCCATTCTTTTTCTTGATGTTGTCAGCATCTCTCTTCATTCTTGTTTCATGTTGTAGAAGAGTTCCAAATAATTCATCAAGAGTAATTTGAGTGACCTTCCTGTTTTCATCTATAGCTGTTCTCTTGGATTCCCACTCATTGGGCATAATGTCAATTATCATGTCCACAAGAGCTTCATCATCTAATCCTTTCTCTCCAATAGATTGTAGACTGTTGACAATGGTCATAAATCTTTGTTGAACGTTACAGATAGGTTCTCCATAAGGAAAATTAAAGCCATGATATTCAGCTCTAAGCATATCTCTTCTAGTATCAATCACCTTGGAAGTCCCAAAGTGTGTAACCTCTAACTTCTTCCATATACAATTAGCTGCTTCACAAGAAGAAATTTGGCTATATATATTTCTAGTTATTGAACATAGTAAAGTGTTGCGTACCTTATAGTTGAGTTGATATTCTTGCTTTTCCTGGTTAGTAAAAGATCTGACTTCCTTGTCAGGAATTTTATAATCACCAGTAAGCATGACAAAGTTGTCTACTCTTGTATTGATAACAAATGTCTTCATACGATCTATCCAGTATTCATAGTCATTACCATCAAATATAGGTGGTCTTGTAGGATTCAGATTATTAATTGATCCAACATTGATTCGTGCCATACTTATAATAACCTTGAACACACAAACTTTTTAGAAGCAAAGATTCGAAATAACAATGTTCGGAATGAGAAATGTTCCAGAATAGAAAAGTTCGGAATAATAAAAGTGAGCAAGAAAAACTTGTATGTGAGTACAAGTATTTCAGAGACCTCCTCTGATACCAAATGTAAGATTGGTATAGAGTAAGAGGTTTCCAACCTCTGATACCAATTGTAGGATTGAAATATAGTATGAGATGCTCAATATACAAGAGGGGGGGGGGGGTGAATTGTATACTTTAAAAATTCCTTTGGAACCTTTAAAGTTAGTTATGAATAACTATAGTTTCCTTAAGAAATGGAAAGGGCTAAGTTTAACAAAGATTAAACTAAGCAAATTCACAACACCTCTAACACCGAAAGTAAACTACGAAAGAGATTCCGAAAGAAGGTTCTGGAAAAATGGTTCCGGAAAATTGAAACTTAATAAAAGATTACAAAATAAGATTCTACCTTAAAGCGTATAGAATCTAACTTAATCAGAGTACAAATAAGGAAGTATAAGAAAGTTATACTTTCCTTATATTACAAAATGCAGCGGAATAGAAACAAGTAGTAGAACTACTAGTAACAAGATATAAGTCTTTTAACCCAAAGAGAAGGGTATCCAACAACCTTGGATAAAGGTCCCTTGATTTATACTTTCAAGCAAGTCTGTCTTACCCACACCAGGGTAAGCCCTCGATACGAAGATCGGAGTCTATGTATTTCTATCCCCGCAAGCCCTCAACTTCAAGGTAGTTGGCAACCTCTGTCTTCCTCAGCAAGGAAGCCCTCGAACTTTAAGGTAGTCGGCACCTCTGTCATCCTATCCCCGGAAGCCCTCGAATGTAATCACCAACATTCGGAGTCGCACAAAGATTTGAGAGTTAATAATAGCCTCTCTCTCTAGAAATAACTTCAAGAAAATTAGTCAGCCTTTCAGCACTTTCATCAGCACCGAGCTCTTTCAAATGAGCTCCTATTTATAGGTAAGGTCAGCTCCTTCTCCAACGGTCATATTTTCCTTTAAGATCGGAGGGACCTGTACACGTGTCACTTAGACAACGATTAGTTTATAACAAAACAGACGACATCGTTTTATAACAAAACAAGTGTAACAGAATGTACGTCATCTTTTTAAACTCTATCATAAAAGTTAGGAATGAAAACATCGGAGTGAAGGTTCGGAGAGTAAAGAACAATAGTAAAGAATAGACAAATTTTAGAAGTGTAGGCAATATAAAAGTTCGGAGTCTAATAAAGATATTTTTTGGAGTCTGAATTAATTCAGAGTGTATAAAACAAAGACAGTCAAATTATGTTTAATAAGAGAATTCAGAATGAGTATTCAGAATAAGAATTCGTCATCAGAAATCGTAATGAGAATTCATCATCAGGATTCGTAATGAGAGTTCATCATCAGAATTCGTAATGAGAATTCATCATCAGAATTCAGAATGAGAATTCGTCATCAGAATTCGTAATGAGAATTCGTCATCAGAATTTGTAATGAGAATTCGTTATCAGAATTCGTAATGAGAATTCTTCATCAGAATTCGTAATGATAATTCATTATCAGAATTCGTAGTGAGAATTCGGAATAAGATTTCTTCATTAGAATTCGTAATGAGAATTCTTCTTCAGAATTCGTATCCTGAATCTGGAATAGAACTTAGTCAGGGTTCATATCCGGAATTCAGAATGAAACTCCATAATAGTTCTTATCCAGAATCCAAACCCTAAAACAGAATGATTTATATCAAAGTTTCAATGATTCCGAGAAAATGAATCCGAATTTCATACTTAAGAAAAATATGGATGAAAATATGATAAGGATAATTTTTCTTATAAAAGCGATTTTCCATAAGAAATCAATTTTCCATATAAAATCAATTTTCCTTATAAAAGAAATTTTCCTTATAAAAGAAAATTTCTTTAAGAAATCAATTTTCTTAATGATAAGGTGTTTGTGATTATCAAAACAAGAAGGAATGGAAAAGTCATAAGGAAAACCTTATTGACTCAACACTAGCATTTCCAGGTGACGAGCTGGAAGCTGCTAAGCTGCGTCCAGGCTAGTGAAGCTAACCCAGCTCTGCTGGCCGGGTTGCTGCAGTGGCCCCACATCCAACTAGGTGGGTCGAGGAAACCGTGGGCCTGGCCCAATCAGGTCGGGCCTAGGTCAGACCGGGCGAGGGCTTAACCGACCCTTATTTCACTGAAACACTTGTTAATAACAAACCGAGCATCTAATTGAGGGACCATCTGCGGCATGAGGACCCTTGAGACGAGGCGTTACATATGAGATAATCTATGTTAGTTTTGGTAGAAGTTGGAATATGTTTGGGTTGGATTGGATTTGAATCCAACCAAACCATTTTTTTTCAAAAATGCACGTATCTTATAGACATGGAATCCGTTCAACACCATGTATATTGCATTGGGATCCTTATGATGAGATAGTCCTTTGAGTGACTCTATGTGGGAAATACTAGTTGTTGAGGTATGAATAATGGATTGAGGATCAGATTCTTCCTGAATCAAGCATTCTAAGTGAAGGAAACCAGTGCCTTACTTTGATGCGAATAATGATGAACAACTCTTCGTGAATCAGCAATGAAGTGACCCTTCATGGATCCAGAATAGAGTGACCATTCATAGATCATCCTGAGAGATACTATCCATAGATCAGTATGAGAGAGACCCTTTGTGGATCATATGTATTTTGAAATGTCATGGATCAGCCATAGAGTGACCCATCATGGATCTACAATAGAGAGACCCTTCGTGGATCTATAGAAGAGTGACCCATTGTGGATTACAAGTATAGATTCTCAATATAATTACATGATATAGCCTTATGACTAATCATATGTAATTATTTAATTAACTTATACCTAGTTTGAGCTGTCTTTTACTTTGTACTAAATATTTGAGATCTTTCTTGGTGTAATTTCATTTGTGGTATTTCCTATGCGTTATTTTTTCCTTATAAATTTATAAGAGACCAACGAGGGGATAGGGGTCCCTATTGAGTTTTTATAATCACCCATGAATGGGATTCAGCCCCAAGTGATGTGTCTTGTGTAGATGACCAATGCTATGATGCCGACCTTGGAGGTCCAGGACTCGGTGGAGCTCTGTGAGGCAAGAGCAGATGGGGAACAATTCTACAAATTCAATATTTATTGCCATTACACTATAGGTAGATATTTTAGGGTGGAGTTCGATAGTAATGTTTACTTTATGGGTTCTTGGGCTTGTATTATGGAACCTTTACTTTTTGTTTACACCTTTTTCTCTCAATAGTGGTACTTTGTAAATCTTGTACTTTTTTTCATTTGTGGATTGCTTTATTAAGTATTCCATGTCTGTTTGTGCATAGGGTTAAAGGAAATTCCTTACATTTTTGGGATATGCCTTTTCAATGATAGTCACCAGCCCCAGGCCTATGGAAGGTGGGTTTGGGGTGGTCACGACCTCGGCCCAGGGGGATAGGTCATGAAAAAGTGGTATTAGATGGTGGTCTGTTCTATGAGAATAACTAAGATTCTGTATTTTTAATTGAGGCAACAATTTTGAGTGTCTTGAGTTTGGATTTCAGACTAGGGAGTCCAGTGTTAGTGAGGAGGCTAGAATATCCATACACCCGGACCATGAATTCTATTTTCTGACATAGTGCATGAAAACACTAGTTACATGTGTTTCAGAAATGTTTTTCTCTTGATCTCTTTTGAGTCAGCTCACCAGGTATAACATATTGACCATGGAACATTTTTTTCTCTACAAGATGCCTCCACAAATATATACATCCATGATTCTAGTGATGGATTATGAAGATGTCCCACCGAGTGATGAGGCGTTAGTACAGGAGCCGGTTTTAGTGATAACACCTTCATGTGGTGTACAAGAAACACCAACACCCATAGAGAAGTTGTTTATACCATCCCACCCAGTAAATAGTGAACCCCGACAGAGCATGATACATGAGTTCTAGAGATATAGGCCTATAATGTTTCGAGGTGAGACAGATACTCATGTAGCTAAGGATTGGATAGAGGTAGTTACGTGGGTTTTCTCCAGGTAGAGACACCTACAGACTAGATGGTGGTCATAGATTCTAGACTTTTTTAGGTTACAACATGAAGATGGTGGATATGGATGCTATAGACACATGAGAAGGCGACCCTTTCCTAGTTGGGCTTGGAGAGCCTCTTCAGGGCAGAGTTCATACTAGTGACAATATGATCAATGCGTATTAATAAGATATAACACCTACTGTAGGGAAGCTTGACTGTGGAACAATACTCGGTGAGGTTTACCGACCTCTCCCACTTCTCTAATGACATGGTACATGACCCTTTATTTTGGGCCCAGACCTTTGATAGGGGACTCAAATGAGAGATCACTATGTTGATGATTTAGCTCAGTATCCCAATGTAAGCAAGAGTGATAGAGAGAGATTTACTGGTGGAGAGATTCCTAGACAAGTAGGCATCGATGGTGGGAGCCACCATCAGATTATAGGTGGGTGAGTCATCTACAGCATGTAGTAGGAAGATTACATAGAGGAAAAAATGTGATAGACCTTCCAAGGGACGACCCCAGGACGTAGGGATAGAGGTGTCGAGCTTTCGAGATAGATGTGGTCAACTGAGGGCTAAAGATTACTTCTATTACAGTGTATAAGGGAATATAACTTGCGACTGTCCAATTCCCCACACGGATGATCATAAGATGGTCATGTGACTGCCAAGACAGCGACATAGGCATGACCTAGGAGGCCAGACAGGTAGTGGACTTGGAAGGCTAGAGGGGCGAGTGGCAGGAGGTGGATGCAGGTATGAGGCACTACCACTGACACCCCCAGGAGGTCCACTATTAGCTCTAGGAGTAGCTGGGTGGTTGATGTACCCGCTTCCGGTAGAAGAGGACTGTAATCCAAATGTTCCATTGATGATATGAGGTACAATCAATGTCTTCTCCACTTTAACTATAGTGGTTATAGAGACAAGTTTCAGTGAATCCATCCTTGCTGTGGATCTTGTTCATAACTTGAAGATTTTGACTGAGGCATTGGATCAATATTTACGATTAGAGACTCCCACAGAAAGAGATTCTGTGGTCACATGCTGGTACCGACTGTGTGACCATACTCTTCGAGGAGAGAGTTTTATATGGGACCTCCTAGTAGTGTCTTTGAAGCCCTACAATATCATTATTGTCCTAGATTACCTATGAGTATTTCACACATAGATCGACTATTTGAGATGTATAGTGCAATTTATACATAGATATAGAGACCATTTTTACTTTTTAGGTGAGAAGGAAAATAAGGATGCATGAGATGGACTCACACATAGGAGGGTGTGGCTGATCACTAATCAGTTGGGTACCATTACCTTCGATATGGTGGATGAGGTGAGTCCAATTTTTTCTGTAGTGGTGAATGATTATGTGGACATATTTATAGAAGATTTACCATGTCTACCTTCCACGAGAGAGAGAAGAAATCCACATTGACTTTTACCCAAGGAAGGCACCGATATCTACACCTGTATATCAGATGGATCCCGTGGAGCTCTGGGAGTTGAGAGTACAGCCGGAGGACTTATAGAGGATGGGGTTTGTAATACCCAATGATTCACAATGGGAATACCCAATGTTGTTTTCCAAGATGGAAGACTAGAACTTGAAGCTATGAATGGACATATGGTGTCTAAACCAAGTGACCATGATGAAAAAGTGTCCACTATTGAGGATAGATGATATCATTGATCATCTGATGGAAACAAAGTGGTTCTCAAAGATAGAACTCAGATCAGGCAATCGCCAGCATCATATAAGAGATGAGGACATCTCAAAGATGACCTTTAGATGTTGATATGAAAAATAAGAGTACTTAGTGATGTCGTTCGACATAACAAACGCCCCATCAGAGTTCATAAGACTCATGAACACGATCTTTCAGTCCTACTTGGACTGGTTTGTAGTAGTCTTCATTGATGATATCTTAGTGTACTAATCCCAAGAAGAGGAGCATGGTGTATAGTTTAGGATAGTTCTGGACACGCTTTGAGAGAACCAACATTACATATAATTTTCAAGGTGTGAGTTATGTATACAGAAGGTCCCTTTCATGGGACATGACATCTTGGTGGCTGGAGTTGCGGTGATCCAGCCAAGATCGATGTAGTGCATGCTTGGGAGCCACATAAGACAGTTACAGAGGTATTATGTTTCCTTCGGCTAGAATGATACAATAAGATATTTGTACCTGACATCTCTAGAGTATAAGGACCTATGATATCTTTGATGAAGAAGGGAAATCCCTTCATGTGGAAAGATAAATTCCAAAAGAGCTTCCAGTAGCTGAGGATGAGCTTGACTAGTGCTCCCATATTGAGGTTGCCAGAGGATGGTATCGATTACATGATATAAGATGATGCATTAAGAACCAGACTGGTTTGTTTCTAGATGTAGGGTGACACAGTGATTTTGTATGGTTCACGATAGCTGAGACCACATGATAAGAACTATGAGACCTCACGGGGTGCCTTCAACAATAGTCTCAGATCATGATGCATGCTTTACATCCCAGTTATAGAATGGATTTCCAGAAGAGTTTGGGACTCAACTATGCTTGAGAACCACCTTTCACCCATAGAATGATGGTCAGATGGAGCAGACCATAGAGACCATAGAGGAAATTCTTTATGCTTATGTTCTGGATTATGGTCACAGTTGGGAGGACCACCTACCATTGGTGGAGTTTTCATACAAAAACTGTAACACCCATAGATTTTATGAGAAGTATTCTTTTTAATTTATTTGATGTCTTGTTTTGTATTCTACACCATGACTATCTTGCACTACACACAACCCTGACTTGGCTTGCTTTAGATGCAATCACGACCTTCCACGATAACGTATGTTGTATGCAATACCAAGTTTCAATAAACAACGACATGTTATTAAAATATTATATAAACTAGACATTATGAATAGTAATACCCACTTTTTGAAATTTTATGAATTTTATATTTCAAAACGGACATCATTTTTGGATTCAAAATATCGAAATTATCCTAGGGTGAAATTTTGGTATTTTTCTGAAAACATTCAATTTTTGATGAATAGTGAAAATACCGAGTTTTTGGTTAAAACCGACTTTTTATTTAAATAATCATTTATTTTATTTTAATTTATTTTTGGTCAAAATAGATACATAATACTTATATAAGTTCAATGTAATTCATTGGAGTCATTTTATAATAATTTTAGATATATAAAAATTTTATTGAACTTTTCACCCTCTTTTACCCACCTCCGATATAAAACTTAATTTTACCGGTTCTATGAGTTGAATTTTGAAAATCCTAGAGACACGGTTAATATCAAGGAGTAAAATTTGGTTCAATAAGAAAAAATAATAATTTTTGGTGAATAGTAACCTTTTACTTTTATTTACCACGGTT
The DNA here is from genome assembly GCA_963277665.1 of Viscum album. Taxonomy (NCBI): domain Eukaryota; kingdom Viridiplantae; phylum Streptophyta; class Magnoliopsida; order Santalales; family Viscaceae; genus Viscum; species Viscum album. The sequence goes on along the minus strand of OY728165.1, from coordinate 58,683,312 downwards.
AAAAGTAAATAGGTTAATGAAGGGTAAAAATGATATTACTATTACCCTAACACATTCCCTAATTCTATTGGATAAGTGAGAATCGACCAAAAACAACCTTAGGAATAAATTATTACCCTTTAGTTCCACTTGGATTAGATTAGGTCACTTATTATTATTTTATTTAAAGAAGAGTTAAAAGAGTTAAAATCAATGTTTAATAACTAAAACATTTCAAATATAGGTTTAAAAATAAGATAAATTCGACCGTAAATATTAATTATAAATCTACATAGATTTCATAGATAATTGTATTTTATTTAGAATTTTTAGACATTAAATAATTTAATTTATTTATGACATATTGATGATGGAGTAATTTCCTTATTAATGAAATATTAACAAAATTGATGTTATAAATACCCAAATAAATATATTTTAAGATTTTTTATGAATTCCATTAATTTTAATGGTTAATATGACCTGTTAGTATTGACTTAATTAATTGTTTTCGAACTAATCTTGATGTTATGATTTTCACAAAAATCAATTATAAAATAGTGTCAAAATTGACATAAAATAGTTTTTAAAATAAATATTATATTATTAATTGTAATTATTTTCCTAAAAATCAATGGATCAGCCAAATGATATATATAAGTTTATATATATTAATAATTAACCACTTGGGGTTTGTTTGGCTTGTTATAGTATGTTTATTAACCAAATAGTTTAATAAAACAAGAAGACACGGTAAAAGTTAAATTATTTAACTTTGAGTTAAATCTAAATGATAAGGTTAAAATAGTAACCTAAACTATTCTAAAACCTATTTGATGAGAGTATATAGACCCATACCAACTTTATCTTCTAAATAAATCAATTTAGAGCTATTATAAATAGAATATTACTTTATTATTAAATAATATTTTTAGTTTTTTCTAAGGTGCCCCTCTCCTCCCTTATAAAAGGGAACCTCCTCCCTCATATCTTTACACAATTTAGAGATTTCAAGCTTGGCCAACCCCTGCCCATTTCCCTTATAAACTTCCTTATAAACATTATAGATGTTCTGGTCTCCTCCAAAGTCCAACTCTAGTGCAATAATAGGAAGCTTAAAAGAGGTGCGTCGAAGAATATGTAATATCTTCTACCGATTCATTCAAGTTTTCTTTCTTCTTCAACTTATTCTTATTTATTTGTTTCATTATAATGTAATAAAATAAGTATCACTAATATACTGATACGTTATTATAAATATTAAACAACCCCATTTCACTTTCTATCCATCCTACGGAAAACGAAATCACCGCGCATGTGTACGGACGGAATACCATCTCCACGCCGTGGTGTAATCGGTTTTTCCACCACCACCTTACTTGGATGGGTATAATGGTGTAATGAAAAACTATATATAGTTATTATAACATCATAATAATTCTGATATTTTATATCATCCACTCCAATTCAATTCAATAATTATGGGAATGATATCATCGCTCGTGCGTACGTACGGATTACCGTCTCCACGACGTGATGAGATTAATTCTCTATGTTATCCATTAAAGAATGATTATAAGGTATATATAATGAATAGAAATGAAATATATAAATCTACTGGATTTCTTTATATATATATATGTCATCTAATTACTTCTATTCAAGTCAATAAAGAAATGAAAACAACGTTCATGCATACGTACATCCTACCATCTTTAAAAATGGTGTATTTCATTTCATTTATCTATATTATATATATATATATTTACTGAATATATATGATATATAAATCATTATTTAAATTCTGTATGTAATTAAATCATGATATAAGTAATAATAATATCATGAACAATAAGTCCAAACTCGTATGGTAAATAAAACGATTTTACCAAAAACGTTGCTTTAATATGTAATTTAAAAAAGAACGGCTAATATAAGGTCTTAAGTGAACCATATATGATATAATAACAATTAATATGATTCTGTAATAAGTCAATGACATTATTTAAATCATTATACAGGAGGTTCAGATACGTACAAAGCATATCTAACCTAAGTAAGGGATAACTATTCCAATATCGTTCTTATGTGAGATTGTTTATTCATAATTATTTATTGGGGTTATATTTTTCATCAATGTCCATAAAAAATGGTTTCCATAGAGTGTTTAATATTCTTACATGTATGTTTAAAGTCCTGATTACCCCTCTTTGACTTTTACATTCTGTTATTGAAGGAATATTCTTTTTGTTTACCATATGTGGTACTTACTGACATTTCCGTTAAAAGTACGAGGAGAATGTTTTTTAAATTATACGGCATGAACAGATTTTTTAAGGTTTTATAACGCCTTATTTTCATGAAGCATAATCTAAAAAATTTCATGACTATTTTCAAAAAAAAAATCTTTTAAAATTTCATGGCATTTTGTGAAAAGAAAATGATTTTGAAGAAGAAAGGTTATTTTCCTAAAGAATTCATTTCAAATGTTTTCTCAAATCCATTTTCCATCTAAGATGAAATTATTTCATATGAGTATTTTTCATGTATAATGTCTCTATGATTTACATGGTTTCAATTTTCTTATGTTGAAATGATATCAATTTGTTTTATATGGATTATGTTATGATGGGATGATGTTTCTGAAACCAATTTTATTCTATGGGGTATGATGAATGATTTATGTTTATGTTGTGGCACACATAAAAATGATTTCATTATGAGATTGATGAGACCAATATCTCCCTCAAATGCATTGGGTAAAGATTTATATCTCATGAGATATACATGGATGGAACTATAAGTTAATCCGGTTCAGTGATACAGGACTGGAAGGAGGAGTGAGCTCGATTCAGAAAGAGAATTTGTCCACTAAGATGGTCTTGGCAGCAATGCCATGGCTACTATGGAAATCATATCAAGTGCATAATGGTGTTCCAAAATTACATGTTTTATTCCCATGCTATTTAATCATTATTGATGTTCCATTATGATCTATGCCTTACGTACTACCATGTTTTATTTCATTGCTCAAGATTTTGATGTTTAATCGTTATGTTCATGTTTGTAAGTTCAAATGTATATGGTTTGTTTTATTTTCACCATTCTTACCCATACTGAGCATTTGAGATCACCCTTTATATGTTTTCTTTTCCCCAGGATATAAAGAATGGTTTTAGGTAAGAAAACAAAAGGGTAAGATCTTTGTGGGAGATGTTAACAATCTTTCACCATCATTAGAGGATTATGTTTCGAGTTTCCAAAGAAACTATACTATTATATCCCTTGAGTGTTGGTTTTTGTTATGTATTAGGTATTCCACAACAGTAATGTAATGCCCATGTATGCCTTGATTTGGGTCACTACTGTTGGTATCAGAGTAAAGGATTAGTTAACCTTTGGAAACAAGGATGCAATAACTTTAGTGAAATCCGTAGAGATATTTCTAAGTTATGTCTAGGTGTATCCCTAAGGATAAGTATACATATAGGTTATAGTCCTAGAATTATTATAATGAACTTATAATTAAGCCTTATATATTATATATTGAAATTAATCCCCCTTTCTTATGATGTTTTCCTAGCATGATTTTTGCCACTCACATTGTTCTTTTTGGGTTTTAGATGATTGCTGGAACCCAAAGGAACCGTTTTGAGCAATATAATAGAAAATGCAATGATTTTCCTCCTAAAAAAACCAATGTTATGGTATATGGAGTGAAAAATATTATTTCTATACATACATAATCTATGAATCATTATGGACTTCCAAATGAGGAGATAAAGAAACAATATTCTATTGAGTCCTTCATGAGGCAACATCCACCTGCTTTCAGTGCGTCTTCTGATCCACTTGTTGCTGAACAATGGATTAGTACCATTGAAAATATATTTTTGATACTTCACTGTTCAGAACAAGAAAAAGTCATTTTGGCTGTTTATCGGTTAGAAGGTGAAGCAGACCAGTGGTGGACTCTAATTAAGAATACAGGGCCCAAGATGAAATTTAATCCATGGAATGGGATGAGTTCAAGAAATTATTTTTCAATAAGTAATTCCCTCGTATTCTTCGAACAAAGATGGAAAATGAGTTCCTTGAGATTAAGAAAAAGGATGATAAATCTGTTGGTATATATGAAGCGAATTTTACAAGGCTTTCAAGGTATGCATCTGGCTTTATCATCCAACCTGAAAGTAATGTTGATCGATTCTTCAATGGCTTAAAACCAAGTCATCGATGGGCATTAGCTATAAGAGACTTCAGTACCTATGGCAAAATTGTGCGTTGTGCTATCAAGGTAGAATTGGAAGTTGGTGTTACATATCCATCTCATGGTTTTGAAAAAAAAATGAAAGATGGAGTTCAAGGGAAATTCTCAGAACAATGGTGAAAAGAAGGTGAATGTTTCTTTATGCTCAATGTGTGGAAAGAAGAATGGTGGAGATTGTCTAAAAGTTACTAGAAAATGTTTCAAGTGTGGAAAAGAAGGTCATCGAGAAGCTGAGTGCCAAAGTAATGGGAAATTTTTTCTAATGACGTGAATAGAAAAAAGACTACAGAGAACTCTCCCCTAACACATCAATGCTTTAAGTTCAATGAAATGGGGAATTATGCTAACCAATACCTTAATACAAGGATTAATGATGATAGACCTCAACATCATCTTAAGGTAAAGGACAAAGGTAAGTGACATCTGATCACTATTTATGATATTGAGTATGAAAATGTTGTTGTGGAATGATTAAGTGTTTATGTAATGTGATTTAAAAATAGTATCATGGAATCTCGTTTATAGTATCGTGGAATTGGTTTTCAATAATTGTATGGTACTGGTAACCATGAATAGTGATTGAAATATTTTTGGAAAGAAGATGATAAGCGCATAATGAAGGGATAAGGAGAAAATGAAATGTTTGATAGTATTCATGAGCTCATGACTGATATAAGGACAAAGTAATATCATGGTTTGAGTATATAGAAATTTTGGGATTTTGGTATGTGGAAAGAGTTAACTTTTAACAACATTCATGTTTTTAATAAGGTTCTATGGTAATTCATGTTTCAAAAGAATACATGATTAAGGTATTCACATGTTTGTAATGTGACCAACAAGATATATATTATGATATATGGGGGATAAATGATGTTATTCATGTGCTTGTTATGTGACCTTTCAAGAAATTGTTTCCTTTATACTATGATATTGGACATATGTATTTTAGATAAGCCTAAATATTTGAAATGGATTATGTTGGAGATCAGACAATATTATTTAAGTATAAAACTTGTTTTTCGATATTATTTCTATAATGTTATAATAGTATAGTTTTTGAAAAATGACAACCCATAGGACGAGCGACAACCCGTCGCGTCGGACAAGGCTGTTGGAATCGAACCCACAACTGAAGTGCAACATGCCTTTATCACATACCAATGGCCTATAGACAGTTCTTTGTTATTATAAATTAGTTTAAATTTATTATGTATGATATATGAGGTATAATTCCATTTTAGGAACCATATATGATTAATCTCACTATAGATGGACTTATGTATATTTAATAACTTTTGCTAACCTTTTGTTTGAGACAGATGGAATGACCTATCATTCTATCGCATGATCTGCTAACACTTCATTAATGAAAAATTAAACTTCATTTCATTAAGATATGAAGTGAAATTTTTCAAGGAACGACCAATGCTGAGATTGTACCAAAATCTAGAAATTATTTCTTCTAATTCCAATTTTTTCAACTTTAGGGAAATGATCTTGAAAACCAATAATGTTGTTCCATTGCCCTCATATCTGAGGAATCATATTGTACCTTAGATCATAACAAATTTATGTCTTTGTGACTATGGGATTTTTCATAGCCATGTTCTCTACCACTCTCCATCAGTACTTGATGGTTAGATTTCTCTTCCATATACACATTTTCACCTATATTATCCTATGTGGAAACCCATTGATTATTTAATTTGGGTATCCGTTAAATTTTATAATTTACTTTTCAAAGTTATGTATTAGTAGTCCTTTTTACAATGTGGGTTTATATTAAAGAAACATTCAAGTAGTAAACAATTTATAATGCTAACGAATTTCAAGGGAGAAATTCATTTTAAGGGGGGTAAAATGCAACATCCCAAGATTTTTTGAGAAGTATTATTTTTAATTTATTTTATGTCTTGTGTTGTATGCTACACCAATATTATCTTGTACTATATGCAACCCTCCCTTGTATTGCGTTACACACAATCGCGTGCTTCCAAAATAGTGTGTGTTGTACACAATACCGAGTTTCACTAAACAACAATATGTTATTAAAATATTATATAAACTGACCATTATGAATATTGATACCCAATTTTAGAAATTTTATAAATTTTTTATATTAAAATGTACTTCATTTTTGGATTCAAAATATCGAAATTAGCCTATGGTGAAATTTTGTTATATTTCTGAAAAATTTCAAATTTCAATAAATAGTGAAAACACTGAGTTATTGGTTAAAACTGACTTCTTATTTAAATAATAATTTTTTTATTTAATTTTATTTTAGGTCTAAATAGATACATAATACTTATATAAGTTCAATTTAATTCATTGAATCCATTTTATAATAATTTTAGATATATAAAAATTTTATTGAACTTTTCACCATCTTTTACCCACCTCCTAGGAGCATTTACAATTGTACATAAAACATAATTTTACCGCTTCTATGAGTTGAATTTAGAAAATCTAGTAGATACGGTTAATATCAACGAGTAAAATGTGGTTTAATAAGATAAAAATAACTTTTTGTGAATAGTAACTTTTTTACTTTTATTTACCACGGTTAAAAGTAAATAGGGTAATTAAGGGTAAAAATGATATTATTATTACCCTAAAACATGTCCTAATTATATTGGATAAGTGTAATTTGACCAAAAACAACCTTAGGAATAAAATATTACCCTTTAGGTCCACTTGGATAATATTAGGACACTTATTATTATTTTATTTAAAAAGAGTTAAAAGAGTTAAAATCAATGTTTAATAACTAAAACATATATAATATAGGGTTATAAATAAGATAAAGTCGACTATAAATATTAATTAGAAATATATAAATATTTATTACATAATGGTATTTTATTTATAATTTTTAGACATTAAATAATTTAATTTATTTATAACACAATTATGATGGAGTAATTACCTTATTAATTAAATATTAACATAATTGATGTTATAGATACCCAAATAATTGAAATTTCAGACTTTTTATGAATTACATTAATTCTATAGGTTAATATGACATGTTATTATTGATTTTATTAATTGTTTTTGAACCAATAATGCTGTTATTATTTTCACAAAAATCAATTACCAAATAGTGTCAAAATTGACATAAAATAGTTTTTAAAACAAATATTATATTATTATTTGTTATTTTATTCCAAAAAATAAATGGTTCGGAAAAATGACATTGATAAGGTTATATATATTAATAATTAACCTCTTGGGATTCATTTGGCTTATTATAGTATGATTATTAACCATATAGTGTAAGAAAACAAGAAGACATGGTAAAAGTTAAATTATTTCAGTTAGAGTTAAATCTAAATGATAAGGTTTAAATAGTAACCCAAAATTCTATAAAACCTATTGGTTTAGAGGATTTAGAACCATCACCGCTTTAGCTTCTAAATAAACCAATTTGGAGCTATTATAAACCGAATATGACTTTATTATAAAATAATATTTTATGTTTTTCCTAAGGTGCTCCTCTCCTCCCTTATAAAAGGGAACCTCCTCCCTCTTCTCTTTACAAAATTTTGAGCTTTCAAGATCGTTTAACCCCTACCCATTTCCCTTATAAACTTACATTTAAAAATTATAGAGGTTCTGGTCTCCTCAAAAGTCAAACTCTAGTGCCTTAAGAGGAAGCTTAAAAGAGGTGTGTCGAAGAAGAGGTAATCTCCTCTACCAATTCTTTCAAGTTTTCTTTCTTCTTAAACATATTCTTATTTAGTTGTTTCAATATAAAGTAATAAAATAAGTATCAATAATATACTGATATGTTATTTAAAATATGAAATAACCCCATTTCACCTTCTATCCATCCTATAGAAAATGAAATCACTGCTCGTGCGTATGTACGGAATACCGTCTCCCCACTGTGGTGTAATCCGTTTTTCCACCACCACCTTACTTGGATGGGTATAATGGTGTAAAGAACAACTATATATAGTTATTATAACGAAATACCAGTTCTGAGATCTTATATCATACACTCCAATTCAAATCAATAATTATGGGAACGATATCATCACCGGTGCGTATGTACGGATTACCGTCTCCACGGCGCGCTGAGATTCATTCACCATGTTAACCATTAAAGAATGATTATAAGGTATATATAATGAATAATAATGAAATATATAAAGCTAATGGATTTATGTATATATATATTTCATCTACTTACTTCTATTCAAGTCAATAAGGAAAAGAAAATAGTGTTAATGCGTACGTACGGCCTACCGTCTCCATGAACGGTGTATTTCATTTCATTTAACTATCTATTATATATGTATATATACTGAATATATATGATATATAAATCATTATTTTAATTCTTGAAGTAAGTAAATCAAGACATAAGTAATAATAATATAAAGGACAACAAGTCCAAACACATATGATAAATAAAACGATTTTACCCAAAACACTGCTTTAACATGGAATTTACAAAAGAACAGGTAATATAAAGTCATAAATGAACCATATATGATATCATAACAATGAATATGATTTTTAAAAAGTCAATTAATTTATTTAAATCGTGATACGGGAGGTTCGGATACGTACGGAGCATATTAGACCAAAGGTACGGGATAACTATCCCAATCTCGTTCTTATCTAGAGATTGTTTATTCATAAATATTTACTGGGGTTATAATTTTTAGCCATGTCCATAAAAAATGTTTTCAAAATGTGTTTAATATTCTTCCATGTATTTTTTAATTAATTTTTACCCCTCTTTGACTTTTACATTGTGTAATGGAGGTAATCTTTCTTTTGTTTACCATATGTTGTACATTTTGAATTTTCCATTAAAAGTATGAGGAAAGTGTTTTTTAACTTATATGCAATGAATGGATTTTTACGGTTTTATAAAGCATTATTTTCATGAAGAAATGTCTAAAATATTTCATTACTATTTTCAAAAAAATTATTTTCTTTTAAAATTGCATGGAATTTTGTGAAATGAAAATGATTTTGAAGAAGAAAGGATGTTTTTTGAAGAATTCATTTCAAGTGTTTTATCAAAACCATTTTCCATCTAAGATGAGATTATTTCATATTTGTATGTATCAAGTATAATGTCCCTATGATTTACATGGTTTCACTTTTCTTATGATAAAATGATATCCATTTGTTTTATATGGATTATGTTATGATGAGATGATGTTTCTGAAACCCATTTTATTCTATGGGTTATGATAAATGATTTAAGTTTATGTTGTTCCACACATAAGAATGATTTCATTATCAGATGGGTAGGACCTATATCTCCCTCCAATGAATTGGGTAAAGATTTATATCTCATGAGATAGACATGGATGGAATAGTAAGTTAATCTGGTTCAGTGATATTGGACTGGAACGAGGAGTGAACTCGATTCAGAAAGGGACTTTGTCCATTAAGATGGTCTTGGTAGTAATGCCCTGGCTACCATGGAAATCATATCAAGTGAATAATGGTTTTCCATAATTACATGTTTTATTCCCATGCTATTTTATCATGATTGATGTTCCATTATGATCTATGCCTTACGTACTGCCATGTTTTATTTCATTGCTCAATATTTTGATGTTTAAACATTATGTTCATGTTTTTAAGTACAAATATATATGGTTTGTTTTATTTTCTCCATGCTAACCCTTACTAAGAATTTGAGCTCACCCTTTATATGTTTTCTTTTCCCTAGGATATAAAGGAAGGTTTTAGGTAAGAAAACAGAAGGGGAAGATCTTTATGGGAGATGTTGAAGATCATTCACCATGATTAGAGGATTACGTTCCATGTTTCCAAAGACACTAAAATATTACAGTACTTGAGTGTTGGTTTTTGTTATGTATTAAGTATTCCGCAAAATTAATTTAATGTCCATTTATGCCAAGATTTGGGTCTCTACAACAACAGCAACCACTAAACTATCGGTATGACACCATTTGAGTCACTGTACGGATGACCATACAAATAACCTATGTTCTAGACCGACCAAAGGGAGTGTTTCCACTGCTTTCGCTGGGGGGCGTGCGCGCATCCGTCTGTCTGCGGAGGAGGATGCGTGGCGCTTTGTCGCCCCACATTCTCGCTTTCCAAAGGCGGGCAGAATTCGCTCCTTATTCAGGGGCGTCTCCTCCTTGATCGAAACGGGATGATGGGATGCCGGTTCATCCTTTTGGGGATTCCTCCTTAGAACTCGTCACCTAGTCTGGGTCTCCCTCATAGATTTAATACGTAGTTCGTGAAACTCTTCCTAGTGCCATGTTCTCATGGAAACTGGTTAATTACACTACTTCTGTCGGGACATTCCAAAGGGTTCAGTTAGGGCAGCAACCTTCAGTCGGGGGAGTAGTCACGTTGAGGTATCATTAGCATGTCTGGATGCTGGGGAACCTGGCATGTCTGTCGGTTATCCCTGGTCACAGGGCTTCTCGAGGGCGTGGAAGCCCGAGGCATCCCACATCGAGCGTGGGGAATTATATGTCGTGGACACATATATGAGGTTTTCCTTAGCTTTCCGTGTTTAACACAGGGTACGCCGTGGGTTTAACGTCCAGCGGAGATGGATCAACCCAACCAGAGCACTAGCTAAGATAGAACGGATTGGGGGATTCCCCTTGAAGCGATGCTGATACCAGGGCCAGCCCATGGGAGGCTGTGAAGAGGAGTGCACCGACATGGTCTCACCGAGATCTAATAGTCCGGGCGAGAATTGGGGTGGTTGATAGGTGGATGGATGGAGTGGAGGAGGATTGAAGTGGGACCATCGCAAGGGGCGACGGTGAAGTTGGGCTTGAACCTTGAAGAGGCTTCCTTCGTATCCCTGTGGCAGGGAATCAAAGTCCGCATAGTTCGGAGTGGTTCCGGTAAACCGACGTGAAGATGGACCTTGGTCCGATGGGCATCGTCAGCGTACCAACGTGAAAGTAGACCCGGGGATCCACTAGTGTTGGGCTTGAACCTTGGGAAGGTTTCCTACATACCATGCCTTGACATGGATCAATGTCCTCGTAGTTCGGGCTGATGGAATACAGTTTAACGTCATGCGGAACGATAGTGAACCCTGACGTGAATAAACGACGGGCATTGGGTGTCGGCTAAGCGACATAAATGAGGGACCTTGGTCTGATGGGAGATGGGATTGAACCTCTAGGAGGCTTCCTACGTACCATGCCTTGACATGAATCAAAGTTCTCATAGTTCGGATGAAAATGGGGACCTGGCACACCGACAAGGAGACGGTTTGGGTCAATGATTGTTGGGATTTAACCTCAGGGAGGCTTCCTACGTACCATGCCTGACATGAATCAAAGTCCTCGTAGTTTGGATTGGGGAATACAGTTTAACGTCATGCGGGATGAAGGTGAACCGACGTGAGTGGGGTCGGAACGACCGTATGGTGGGTTTGAACCTCGTTGAGGCTTCCTACGTACCATGCCTTGACATGGATCAAAGACCTCGTAGTTCAGGTGGGGCTTTGTCGGCGAACCGACGTGAATGTGGACCTTGGTCCAATGAGTGGTGGGCTTGAACCTCTGGAAGGATTCCTACGTACCATGCCTTGACATGGATCAAAGACCTCGTAGTTCAGGTTTCATCGGTGAACCGAAGTGAATGTTGACCCAGGGGTCCACTAGTGGTGGGCTTGAACCTTGGGAAGGTTTCCTACGTACCATGCCTTCACATGGATCAAAGTCCTCGTAGTTCAAAGGGTTTTTGTCGGCGAACCGACGTGAAAGTAGACCCAGGGGTCCACTAGTGGTGGGATTGAACCTTGGGAAGGTATCCTACGTACCATGCCTTGACATGGATCAAAGTCCTCGTAGTTCAAAGGGTTTTTGTCGGCGAACCAACGTGAAGGTGGACCTTGGTCCAATGAGTGGTGGGATTGAACCTCTGGGAGGTTTCCTACGTACCCTGCCTTGACATGGATCAAAGACCTCGTAGTTCATATGGAAATGGGTGTGCAGTTTAATGTCATGCTGGATGAGGGGGGCATACAGTTTAACATCATGCTGGACGAGGGCAAGCAGTTTAACATCGTGCGGGACGGGGTGTGCGGTTTAATGTAATGATGGACGAGGGCGAAACTCGACGTGATTGAATGACCGAGCAATGTGGCTTGAACCTCACGGAGGCTTCCTACGTACCATGCCTTGACATGGATCAAAGTCCACGTAGTTCACTAGGGGGGGGGGTCAGGGTCGGTGCTCACTCTAAGCCCACGTGAGTCATGCTTCGTGTGAGAATCAAGAGGTTGCAAGGACCTGAAGATCATGTCGCGAAGGATGCGTCCGTGAGAAGTGAAGAGGGGCTTACGCGTTAGGCGGCCCATGGTGCTGGGACTTACTCCAGGATGGAGGCCTATGGTGCTGGGACTTACTCTAGGATGGAGGCCCATGGTGTGAAAAAGCGCAGCAAAAGAGGGATTTGGGACCAATGGTGGGAGGTGCCTCGTTCCCTATCACGCCCTCCACTGACCTTGGTAGTGGGGAAGTACGGAGATGCAGAGGTGCAGCCATCCGTTGGGGAACTAGGGTTTCCCTTCTCCTATGAACATACGCCACTCTAGTAAGGAGGATATCATCCCTTGTGGATGGGTGATTCCATTCCTATGGAGACGAGTGGTGTAAAGAATGTTCGAGCTGGGGGGACCCTTCGTGAGAGGCACGAGGTCGGGTCACAGTTTAATGTCATGTGTTGAGGACGTGGTGCTTGGAAGTTTAACGTCCTGCAGCTCAGATGAGGTGGGTTCACTCTGCACCCCTAGGACTTACATAACCGGTACCCTCTGGTCCTTGGGGAAGGGAAGGTACCAGTAAGGCCATGGTTAAGGGGGGTTGTGGAACGAACCATTAAGGGGTCCACGTTAGCGTGGCTATGCAAAGAAGCAATATCCATTAGCGTGCCTATGCGAAGAAGCATTAGGCGAAGCAACTCTACGGGTTGTATTGTCCTTGGGACTTTGAAATCACATCGTGCAAACCTGGAGGGTCGCACGGGAAGAGGAATCGCTAAGCAAAGGAGTGTGATTCGCGATGTGGAGTGACTTGGCCTTATCATGGGGCATAGGTGTGAGTGGAAGGTGATTCGCGAAGTGGAACAGTGTTCGCGGAGCACTGCCTCGCGAAGGAGAGGTGCCTCACGAAGCAGGGTCCTGCGAAGCACTGTGCTTCGCGAGGTGAAGCGATTCTGCCTTAGCATAGGAATCACTAGTACAGGTTGGGTGTTTCGCAAAGCATAAACGCCCAGCGGATGCCCGGGTTCCCTTGGGAGTCCCCTTCCTTTGTGAATTCCCTTGAGCTTCGCGAAGGGAATCCCTCTCGGAAGAGGGGCTCAAAATGAGAGAAAGTAGAGGCGTCTCGCAAAGTAGAATTACCTCGTGGAGCTCATGATTCCCGGGGCAAAGAGTGCTTCATGATTCGGGAGAGGAGAAGATGAATGGTCAGATTGTCCATCCTCGGGACTCAGGGGGAGTCCAGTATTTATAGGGAAGGGGTGCCGCGAAGTAGGTCTCGCGTGCCGCCTCCGGTGCTTCGCGGCGTGCTCGCGAACATCAAATGCGTTCGCGGATCATTACTTCCTCTGGAGCTTCGCGGTGGCTCGCGAATGTCAAATGCGTTCACGGATCATTACCAACTCTGGAGATTCGCGAGGCCGCGATGGTCGGGGTGCTTTGCGGAGGGGCTTCGCGTCGGTGCTTCGCATCGGGGCTTCGCGTCGGTGCTTCGCGTGGCAGCGCGCCAGCCGTCTTCTGTTCCTTTCTTTCGGGCCATATTTTGGCGCCAACAGGGAGTAAGTACTCACAGGTCCACAAATGGTACAAGATACAATAGACAAGGTGCAGGTCATCCGAGAGCAGATGGACACTGCAACGAGCCGGAAAAATTCCTATATAGATAGGTAATGAAGGCCATTGTAGTTCCAAGAGGGGAGCCACATATTCTTTTGAGTATCCCCTCAACAAGGAATACATATATTTTTCCAAGGAGTAAATATTTTACCAAGGTTAATCATACAATTTCTGATTCTTCATAGAGTGGGTAAGGTGGCGTACCTCTTAGATCTACCGCCACAGTTAGAGAATGTGAACAATTTCTTCCACATATCCCAGATGAGAAGATAAGTGCACGAACCTTATCACATCATCAATCATGAAGAGATAAAGATTTACCACAAGGCGACTTTAACGGAGTACCTGGTGGAGATAGAGGATTGACAGGAGAGGATCCTTCATGGATGGTCTATTCCTATGGTGTGCATTTGGTGGAAGCACGTGAATCTCCAAGAGGGAACATGGGAGAAGGAGGATCATATTTGTGATCAGTACCCCCATCTATTTGTTTAGCCCTTGTTATTTCTTTCGGGGATGTAAATACCAAAGGAGGGGAGAATGTAATAACCCATAATTTTTTATAATTGTTTTTGTAGTTTATTGGAATTATTTTGAGACCATGCACTGGGAAGGAATGTGATTCCAAGGCCTGGGGTTCCCAAAATGTAATTTTGAACTTATTTTTATTTTCACTTATGTGAACGTTCAAGTGGTTTTTCCTATATTTGGAATTAGTGCTTGGATCTTAAATTTGAGGGCACTATTGGAATCACCATATCGAGATTCTCCTATGATGGGCCTAACAACAGCCGACACAGGTCGATCGGAAAAGTTAACTTTTCTGACATAAATAAGTAAAATAGTAAAATTAATATTTTTTTCTTTCCTTTCCATTGAGTTATGATTATTCAATGTAGTGACACAACAATGAGGTCACACTGAATTCATTAATGACACTCATTAATGGAACATCGTGGTGATGCTACAACGATAAACACATTTTCTTTCTTAGTTTATCAAGTATCCAGATTTGAAAAAAACCCTAGAATTTCTATGATTAAAATCTGATGGAAACCTATTTCATAGAATAATGAAATAGATTACAAATGTGGAGACGAAACACTAGGGGAATAGATATGATCTGATGATCGATGAATGGCACCGAACGCCATTGATTCACTAATCAACAACAACGACTCAGATCTCATCCATCATCAGCAACATATCCAACAATCTAGGAATAGGTTGATGCTTTATTTGTGAATTATGTTCCTCTCCACATTCTTGAGGTTAACGAAGAAGGTGGACCCACCCACAAATGGGTTGATCCGTAATCCGATTATTCTTGCAGGAGGGTTATAATGTGGGATTTAAAATGGGGAATTAATATAGTGTGTGGTTATTATTATTTACCCCCATGTTTAAATTCCAAAGTGGAGGGTGTGGGAGGAAACGAAAAATGACCTGGTCCCTCAGCCATGGATTTTTCTTGTACATTCTTCATGGATGAATGATCATGTCAGCGAGAATGACATTTTTGGGGGTTCATAGTAATGGTGACACCCTACAGAGCTCGTAGGCATAGATGTTTTGAGAATAAGACCAACGGTGCAACTCTAGTGGCCCACACAAGAAACATCTAGGGTGCTTTCAGTGATGGAGGACATGGGAAAAGTGAGGCGTCACACCCGTTTTCCCTCTGTGGAGGAAGAGGGCCACAACTATCTGGCCATGGTGGTGGGGAGGCATGGTGACGACCAACGTTGTGTGAACGATGCAGCCCCCGTCCGGGCCGCTCAGACGAGCTGGAAGCAGGCGGTCCATCACCTCATGTTGGAGGACCGGTTGACCATTTATTAAGGCACACTAGAGGAAATGGACGAGGCAGAACTACATCTTTCTTGATTGAGCTGGTCCGCTATGCGGGCCGGTCATAGGGGGAGGCGGTGCCAGCCAGGACCACCCAGTGATGAACCGGACGTGGGAAAGCCACATCCCGGCATGAGAAGTGGGACTACCTCAGTGGGTCTGGTTTCTACAGGTGGGCCGCATCCTACTAGGTAGGTCGAGCCAACCACGGGCAGGGCCGAACCCAGTCAGGTAGGGCCCCTGTCAGACTGGTTCATTCCCAACCGACCCCCTTTTCACTAAAACAATTGTAACTAACATATCGGGCGTCCGATTGACATGTCGTATATGGAATGAGGACCCTTGCGGTGAGGCATTATTTCTAAGATACTAAACATGGGTTTTGGAGAAGGTTGGCATACAACCGGGTTGGATCAGACTGGAATCCATCTGGGCCCTTTTTACAAAAAATGCCCATATATTTCAGACCGAGAATCCGTCAGACACACCGTCAGTTGCGTTGGGACCCTTACAACAAGATTGTACTTTGGGTTACTTTATTTGGGAATTCGTAGTGGTTGAGGTATGATATATGGATTTAGAATCATATCCTCTAAGAATCAATAGTTTTAAGTGTTGGAATCCAGTTGTTGGTTGTGACGTGAAGAATGAAGAGTGACCCTTCGTGGATCCACAACAGAGAGACCCTTCATGGATCAACAATAGAGAAACCCTTCATGGATCAGCATGAGAGATAACCAACATGTATCAACATGAGATCAACCCTTCAAGAACCAGAAGTATCACAACATGTCGTGGATCAGCCACAGAGCGACCCATCATGGATCATTAAGAGAGAGACCTTTCCTAGATTAGCAGAAGAGTTACCCTTTGTGGACCAGTTGTAGAGCCTATCAATAGAATATGATGATCAAGACTTATTACTAATCATCATTACATCTGTACTTAATTTATACCTGGTGTGAGTTGTCTTTTACTTTGTGCTATGTATTTGAGATATTTCTTGGTGGTATTTCCTTTGTGGTATTTTTCCCTTGTGGACTTCTAAGAGAACTTTGGGAGTCTTAGGGTCACTAATGAGTTGTTATACATACCCTTTCATAGGTTTCTCCCGGACGTGTTGTGTCTTGTGCAGATGACTAATGCTATGTTGCATACCTTTGTGGTCTGAGACTTAGTGGAGCTCAGTGAGGTAGGAGTGGACAAGACATAAATCTATAACTTCAAGATTTACTGCCACTATGCTATAGGTAGAGACTTCAGGGTGGGAATTGATAGTACTATTTACTTTGTGGGTTCTTGGGATTGTATTCTGGCCCCTTTACTTTTAGTTTACAACTTTTTCTATCACTGGCGGTACTTTGTGGTGGTTTTACTTTTTATCATTTGTGGATTAGTTTGCGTAGTTTTCCATGTCTGTGTGTGTCTAGGTTTTATGGAAACACCTTCCCTTTGTGGAATATGCCTTTTTGGTTCTAGTCATCAACCCTTGGCATATAGAAGGTTGGATTTGGGTAGTCACTGCACGAGTCCCGGGGGATGGGTCGTGGCAATAACCACCACCTCAGACAAAGGCGATCTATAAATCATTCCATATTAAGCCTCAAAAGTCACCATATGAATCAAATAATGTTAACTATTTATAGATCCAAACTCTAAAATTGTTAAATAATTCATCCATGATCACATAAAACATTTTACACATTCCTAGAGAATTCTATCTAATAATCGAATGGCATAATCAATATTCCCATTTTTCTGATGATGATAAGATATGCTGTGATTCACCTACAAATCAAGTTCCATTTATAACCCTTTCCTAAAGTGAAATTTTTAGAACCCAATATATTTAGATATGATACTCATAATCACCCCATATATACACACTATCTACCCAACACAGATCATTCCAAACTAATAAATAATTATTTACTCTCATATTATTATAAAATAAGAAACCATAGTCAACCTAATAATATCAATATGCACTGCATCACTACCTTTGAGATTATTCAACCACAAAATCATGAAATATATGTTAACATCATCCCACCTCCACTTAATAATGGGTAAAACCTGGAGAAGGCCAGTGAGTCACTGGTTCTCATGCATCACCTTCTAGAATGTTGATCTCTATTTGAAAAAACATGTTATGTCATTTTATATTCCATTACACTAATACATTATGTGAATATCCTGGTACATATTAGTCATACACGAGAACATGACCTATATTTTAGAATGAGAGACTACAATTAGCTCTATTCCCATGGTCATAGGGACCATAACATGACCTCCGTAATAAAGGATCTCATCAAAATCAAGAGGGAAACGAGCTAGTATCCCCGAACCATATAAAATTGCAATTATTATCAAATATTTTGAATTTTAATGATAAATCGTGTTCTCCCTATAGTTGTTTGAGGTTTTAATAGTAACGGATGTAAGGGTTTCTCAATCCATATTCTCTTGAACATCCAAACAAATGATATAGAGGATTCTCATAAACATACACTTATTACATAACTCATATAAAACCTAAGCCTAGTTATTCCCACTTAGTGATTTAGTACTGATTCTCTCCTCCACAGGGGTACACACCACCTAAAAATTGAAATAATAATGATATTTCACCGATCCTCACTACCAAAGGTTCTAGTAATGTTATGAGAAAATATATCTCAAGATCTCATGATCAATGTATACCATGAACATTTTGAAAAAATGTTTTTTATTTACCTCACCCAAGGTCGGGGAACACCACTTCTAGCTCAGGATTAGGGGTTTGGAACTTCCAATCATCTAGCCTCAATTACATGGACCAATATGTTATAATTAGTCCATCATAAATCATAATTACTCCCTGAAAAAATCATGACATAACATAGTTGAACATATAATCAGTAGATAGATCATGTAAGGTTATGATTGATTCTATCATCAACCACCCATTTATCTCCTGAAATTTTCTCTCACAAGAATCATACAAGAGGAAATTCACACAACTATTGAATATGGTCATTATCGACACCTATAATTATGAGAAATAATATATGAATCATTTTTATAATTATTAAATCCCATGAAACTATGAATCTAAAAAAAATCACAGAAAACTCATAAGAAACTACAATCCCACCTTTCTCAAATTCTACTAATGCACAAACCTTGGATATCATTTACCCTAAGAATCACACTTGATCAATTAAAATCTAACATCCCAAGAGATTGATATTCATTATATGCTCTATAATTGTTCTCAAAAATATTTATAAATGATTATCATGCTTATCCATAAATCAATATTCTATGATATGTTTATTTACATACATGAACATTTGAATCCATCTAAGGATGAAAGAATAGATTCATCAGGCCCATTAAACCCATTAGCAATTTCTTCAAACCAAATGATATGAAAAGGTGTACTCATATATTACATACTGGATCCCAATCATAGTACAAGGTATATCAAATGACCTCATTCTCAATCGATAGTAAAATATCTCTTATCTATATGGGAGAACACATTATCCCCTCTCAATGGGCCAAAAAGGTAATTAATATGCATAAAAGGATAATGATTCTTAAGGGGAACATGGTTTAGCTTTTAATAATATCTATATAAAATAAATAAACCTTATACCATCATGAAAAAATAACCCCAAGGGGATTTACTAATGTGTAAAAACCACTTTACATCCAAATCATATTGTCAAGCACTGAGTTCTTGAATCTCTTTAGGAGTTATCCTATAATATAGATATAGAATAGATATGGGATTAAAACCTATAAGGAACTCAATATTGAATTCAACCTTATTATTCAATGGAAATTATGATAATCATCTTCCAATATGTCCTAAAAGTTTTTATCTATTGGGGGGACACCTTTTCACATTCCCTTATCAGTTGAAATATCACCAGAATGCTTTTCCAAGATCCCACCTAGCAACTGAATGATAGGTCTGATAGGTATTGAAAAAATATCCCATTCTATGATGTGGGAATAAATATCACAGTCATTAGACATGAAAAATTAATATTGAAAATTTTAATTTATATGGTCTTGATAATAAACCTGTAAATATATTCTAAAGATCACATGAAAAATTATTATCCCTCGTATGAAGAAATCCTAATGGAATATATAAACACTGATCACAATGGAACACTCCCGACACTATTGAATATCCTCATATCACATCCTTAAGGGAATATTTGGGGAAATCTCCCAACATAAGTACTCTTTGTCTATCCCACATCCATCAATGAACTTAGAAGATATGTTATAATGTGATTCACTTGGATTAAAAACATTTCCATGGTGAAATATAGAAAATCAAAACTCATATTATATCTAATTTGAAATCATTATTAGTTGGATTAGACTTAATAACATTAAACTAAACTAAACCCTAGCCATGATCTTATGCTTACATCTCTATAGAATCTCCTCAATTGTTACAAAATTTCCCCTACCCATGAGACTCATGTCCTCCCCCATGGCCTGAATGTACTATAGTTCTCTTACAATCTTTCTGCTAAATAATTCCTAAAATATATCTTAAAAACACTATCAATCTATATCATCTTCCACTAGATGATTCCGAATCACTCTGGTAATACCACAATAGGTTCCCCATTATACAACTTAATCATCACATGACTGGAAACTTACTTAAGTGACAATGAAAAAGAACTAGATTTTATCACACATAACTGTCTATAGAACCTACATTATTTAATAGAAAATGTTAACGACCAAAATTGAATACCTCAATCTATCCTCAAATAATATATATCCTTCGCTACCACTTCCAAAGTAAACATCTGGGAAAATTGTGGAATATCTATAAAATGATTGACATACTCCATAACATATTTCCACCTCTAGGAAAGGTGTATGGACTCCCATTATGTAACCAATGTCTCAAAAAACATAATTTAATTATTATTTTATTTAACATAGTATTATTTTTATTTCCTTAAATTACATGATGGCCCATTTTAATTTTTTTTATAAATTTGGTACAAAGGCTCGGTCGACACACATTTTCATAAACCATGTAGATACTATACATAATCCTTAGTAATTTAACAGAAACAAAATGCATGGTCAACAGATTTTTTTCTCATAGTGCATCTTGATAATGTGAGGTTCTCTAGGTCTTCCAATCAGGGGTCCACAATTTTACAAACTTCAAAACCAAGCATGTTTTGTGACCAATTCTATTAAAAAATTAAATTTTCATGTTTCCCTCCTATTATTTTTCAGAGGAATAATTATCACCCTCCATCCTCATTATTTCTTCATACACATCCCCCAAGAAAGCTTTACCATGACTCCCTACTCTTCTACTATTCATCTTGACATCATTTTTGTGGTTTTCTTCTTGATACGGGTTTGGATCCTTAAGGTACACAATCCTATTTATTCATCCCTCATCAACTTTTTTTTATCAATAATACATCATGAAACACCATTGGATGAAACATAACCTAATTTTGGGAACTAATATTTAAGATTCATGGTGTATTCAGTTTTCTTCATTCTACATGAGGAACATTTTAGCGCTGTTCATCAATGGCGATGACTAACACTCAATTTAAGGTAGTTTCCCCCATATTTTGGGCCAATAAATTCTAGATCCTCTATTTCTTATTTTTTAATTCCCTATAATGGTTTCAAGTGACATATTACCTATATCAAGGTTATATTGGAAAGGAAAACAATTTTTTTTCATGATTTTACTTCTAATTCATGTTATTTCACAAATTTAAAAGATTAGTAAAAAATTTCTTAATAAATTTCAAACACCAAATGTTTTATATAAATTCATAATGACCCTTGTAAAAGATATATGTGGATTTTGATATGTTTTTTGGATATTTAAATTAGAATTTTAATTAATATTTTATCATACTTTTCTATTCATGTTAAAATTTAAATTCCAAGTATAAATGAATTATTTTAAAATTGATTTTGAATTTAAAATGTTAGCCTATAAAATATATTTAGACAATTTGGACTGTTATAACCATATACAAGGGTATATATCTATAAATGTGTATTCACAAATTGGCATGCTAATTTGTAAATTTTTTCAACATGATACATATGTTTAAATATGTAATTATATATGATCATAACAAAAAAATTGAATACTCAGATTTCTAAAATTTTTATGCAACCTTCATTTTAAAATGGGGTTTAATTGACCCCTAAAATAATTAATAAGGCATGATTTAAACCTTTCAACTAGTATTTAAGAATTAATTTTTTTTGATAAAAAAATCATTGGTTTTTTTGAATTTAATTCTTAATCATTTTTAATGGATGTTTGAGTTTTAAATTAAGTGATTATGGACTTTTATATGGTTATACTAATTGTGGAATAATATTTTAATGTAGTATATTATCAATTTTGGTTATTATTATTCACATCATGGGAATATTAGGTTTATGGGTTGGTAAACATAGATGGTATAAATTCCCTTTCTACTAACTGTGCTAGTGAAGTATAAGTGTTTGATTCCCATTACACTAACGAGTGATTTGTTACACATTAAAATAATTAATGGTCTCTTTAATACATGATCTATGTCTATATTTCCCCATTCCATAGTTATATTAGGGTGATTCTCCTATGATGATCATTTTAATTTACTAATTCTATGATTTCATGCAATAATTATCATACATAAAATTTCCCATGATTTATAGTCATTTTATTCTTTCTTGATCCTTATTCATCATATTTAGAATGACAATTTAATAACTATTGAAAATATATTTTCAAAAGATCTTATTTTTAATTAAATAAATAAAAATGGGATATTTATTAAATGGTATTGTCTCTTTATGATTATTTAATAAAATAAATTTAAATAATGAATTTCGAACTACAATAATAGGGATATTTTATTTAATTACTTAAACATGGGGTGTGGTTTTTTTAACTACAACATAGATATTTCTCACACCAATTCTATCATTTTAGTTTAAGGATCAAGAATAAATATTACTACCGATGTTGTGTTGGGACATTAGTCTAGGATGGTGAATCATTGAGTCATATGCAAGTATGTAATTTGTTTTTTATATAGTTTATTTTATCAAAATATAAATATAATGATTTTATAAATTTCTATGGTTTGATGTGTAATATTATTATAGTGTGTGAGAATATGCATCCGGAGGTAGTAATTTTTATAGGGGTTTGTTAATTGGGTGAGATGTTATATTTTTTTGTTTAAATATGTTGATAACTTTTATATTTTTCATATTTATTTATTTCTTCCCACTTGATTCTGGAATGGATATCCATTGTATGGATGTTTCATGCCACATTTCCCAAAAATAATTAACTCTAATTATTAAATGAAAACATTACCATTCATTATAATTTTATTTTCAAACACTAGTTGCTAGCCTACGATGATTAGGAAATCTCATCAAGTTTATTTTGTGTTGGCTCAGACATTTGATAGAGTGAAAAACTTGGTTGGGATATGATAAAATGATATCAATGGATACCTATAATAATATTTTGTTTGGTATATATTATATAAGAAGTTCAGGACTTACGAGGTAGGTGCATGAAGAGAATAAAAATTTATTACTCATTCTAAGAATTGAGCTTAAATGAGACGTTGGGTTTATTTTTTAAATATTGAGTTTATTTTAATTATGGTATTCTAGATTATTTGATTATTTATATATTTGTGTAATGATAATGGGAGTGAACTAGAATCACACTATAATCTCACATCACATAGCATCCTATGTCATGCCTGAGTGCTCAGTTCAATATGATTTCTAGTATAAATTCCATACTCATCATATTGTCTTATAAACCATCTGAACATGTCATGCATAAACACTAACACATATTATGTAATTTTGGTTTTATATATTATTTATTATTGATTTTCTTTGTTTGATTGAGTTATTTTTAAATATAAAATGACAATTGTTTTGAAAAATTGTTATAGGATTTTTTGAAATTAAAAAATTGTTTTATGTTATCATTGAAATTAATAAATTATATTTTTTAAGATAAATTTATTTTGAATTTGTAATTATATTCTCAAAATAACATTGAGAAGAGGATTAAAATTTTCAAATTTATTTCCAAATAATTTTTTCATAATTTAAAAATATATAAAAAATCATTTATATTTCAAATGGTAAAAATTATCTTAAATAAAAACCAGGGTTCATGGAATAAGTTATCTTTTTTAGCAGTGAGAGTTGACAATAAAACTTTTTATTGGATCTTTATAATGAATAATATTGATGAAATTAATTTATTTTAATTTAAATAATATAAAGGCACATAAGGGCCTTCATTATTTTCTATTCAAGGATACATATTATTTTGAATAATTTTAGAAAAATCCTTCGGAATTTTTTTTTAGAATTTAAATTTGGGATTTGGTTTGGGTTTAGTATTCAATTTTTATAGAAATGTTTTTTGTGACTCATTCTATTTTGGTTTATTAGTTTGTTTGTTTTCTTGATTAAGATTAGTTGGTATCTAGGTGAGACTTGTTTCAAATTTCATGTTATGGAATCAATTGTTTTCTCAACAGAATGATACATTATATTTTTAGAAGTATGTGACATTGGATGTCCACAATTCGTATCCCTTATGGTTGGAATGTTTTATTATTATTTTTTATTACCATTACCTAACTTCAGGAGGATTGGTAAATAAAAAAACTTTTATATGAGTTGATTTTTTAAGATTCAATGGTTTTATTATCTATTTTGGGGTTTCCTTGTGTTTACATGGTGAAAATTTTACCATCTCTAACATATAGTTACTTTGGAAATTAGTGGTTCCTTTGTTTCCCACACGAATACTTACCTTGTTGTTGGTCTCATTTTGAGGGGTTGCGAAAGTGGATGACTCAGATATTCTCATGGGTAACTGGGATGCGTGATAACCCGTAGTGTCACATATTCCATAGTTGGTTTCTTTTTATCTATATGGGTTCACTATGGTCTATATATTTTGGGTGTGATTACCAAAATTTCTTCCTATCTCTCCGATATTCTAAATAATTCATTATTTATTCCTGTCCAGTCACATTATTTGAGGTAATTATTATCGTGCCTTATCCCCTCTTATTTAGCTTCATATAAGATCCCATTTTGAGGAAATGTTAGTATTGATCTATTAGAGACCCAGATGTTTGTGTCTATTTAATTATGATTTTTTTCTTGATTGTTAATTTTGATTGAACTCCATTGAATTAGGTATCTTCTTAGTTATTATGTTTCCATTGGGGTGTTTTATAATTATATTTCCCTTACATTTACGTGGAATCCCTATACTAGGTTGACTAATTATTAGTCTCAATTTTATCGATGGTTACATGTGAGGATTTTTTAATTTTTATTTGGTTATAAATGTGATTTACAGTATTCTAGATGCTTGTTTTTTTAGAATGTGTATTAAATAAGTAAGTATTCTCTTTTCATTATTTTGACTATTTAAATCTACCAAGGCATAAAAAGATACCTCAGGTAGTTTATCATTCCTAACCTGATTATTTATTTATTATTATATCTATGTTATTATTATTAGTGTTTTTTCGTAAATTATGGGCTAAACCATTTCAGAATTTTAACATTTTAAAATTTATCAGAGGAACATGATTGGCACCCAGTTTCCTAAACTATGCTACAATTTTGAAAAATACAATATAATTTAATAAAGGAAAAAACCTGGAAAGTGAATTTTTTTAATGATAGTTCATCTTAAATAGGTGAGGTTCTCCTAGTCTTCCATTATATGGAATATTGTTGGTGAATTGTTTTACAAATCATGCAATGAAATCATGCTCAGTGCCCAGATCAATTAAAAATGAAAATATAACATTACCCCTAATATTTATAAATGTTGAATCATTCTCTATATCACCAATAAAGTTCACCATGATAATCCTTATGAGGAGATATACTATACCTCCTTCCTCTTCTCCTATCCCTCCATTTTTTGTGTGGGGCTTTCTTCGTGAGTACAATTAAGATCCCTAGGGCATAAAATCCTCTTACTTAGTCCTCTATCTTCTTCTTGTTTCTTACTCTCCCCACATATCAAACCACTATTTAGAAATACATATCCAATTTTGAGTGTTTTTTTATTTTTGGTATATAATAATTTTTTCATTGGATTTTTAACCCCATTATAGTGACATTCATGGAAGGCAATGTGTTCCACCGAATTTGATGGAGGTTGCCTCATGTTTTGGGTCCTTAAATTATAGATCCTTTATTTCTTGTGTATTAATCCTATATTTCGTTGTTATGTGGTAATAATAATAATTATATTTAATGTATATTTTATAAATCACGTTTTAAAAAGTTTTAATTTCAATTTAGGTAATTTTTAAAAGTTCAAAGGTAAATATAAATCTTTTTAACATATTATTCATTCAATATTTTTAAGAAAAATCCAAAATGGAACTTGTGAATTATATAAGTTATTTTAAATAATTGTTTGTATATTTAACATTAAAATATAATTATCCTTTTAGATTACTCTATATTTCATGTAATAAAAAATTCGAAGAATCAACGAACTATTTCATGATTTTATTTTAATTTAAAATGGGAGTCTCTAAATAAAATTTAATGCACTAGAATATTATACCCATATATATGAGTATATATATACAAACTTGTGTATTCATAAATTCACATGGTTATATGTGAATTTTTGTCATATGTGTATGATTTATATAAAAATATATACAAGTGTATATGAGCATATAAAAAAAATGAAACATTGTGATTTTGAATATGGTACTAAATCATTACTTTCCAATGGATTTTAAGTGATCATTAAAATAAATCATAAGTCCAGGTTGGACCCTTTAAGAAAGTGTTTAATACATTATTTTTATATGAATAAAAAATCATTGGGTTTTATATGTAATTTAGTTCTTAAAGATATTGGATAAATGTTTGAATATTACCTTGGTTGTTTATGTATTTTAATATTGTTAATGTAATTGTAAAATTTCATGGTAATGTTTTATTTTTTTTATTTTTTTATTTATAAATCAAATTATTTCTATGTTCTTGGGTAGATAAACTTAGACATGATTATTTCCCTTTCCACTATCTATGTGAGTGAAGTATATGTGTTTTTCATCCCTTCTACTAGATAGTGGTGTGTCAATATTTTCACTAATTAAGGGCATATCTAATTAGTGATGTATATCAATGAGTCCCCCATCCTTAGTGATTGTATGGTTTTTCTCCCATTTTTTTCATTTTAAATTAATAATGTAATGATTTCCTCTTACACTTTTCTTACATTACACTTCCCATTATTTGTTATTGTTTGATCCTTTATCTATCCTTAGTAATCTTTTTTTGAATGGTAATTTATATTATATTTAAAATAATTTTTCAAAATAAAAAGTTTTCAATAAAATCAAATTAGAAATAATTTTTTTAAAATGATATGGTCTTTATATTATTATTTAAAAAAACATATATTTAATAATGTAGTTAGAACTTTTTAAACAAGGAAATTTTATTTAAATACATAAACATGGTGTGTGGTTTATTTGTAATGCATTCAAAGATTATTTATCAAGCCTATAATATATTTTCAGTTTGAGGATTTTTATTATCTATTACTACCCATAGGGAATTGAGACTTTCATATTGGATGATGTCACATGAAGTCAAATAGAGGTATGTCAGTTGTTTATTTTTCTTCAATTACTTTTATTTCACTATTGACATAGTGATTTTACTATTTTATTTGGTTATAGGTTTAATATTATTTCACTAGATGAGTATAGGTATCTAGTGGTGTTCATTTCTAGAGGCATGAGTGACATGAGTGAGAAGAGGTATTTTTAAAATGTATTTACTATTTTCATAATCAGACTACTTATTTATTTTTGAATATGTAATTTTGGTCTGGATGTCTAATTTACTTACTATTTATGACAATTTACTACTGTTTGTTAACTCTAGTAGTTTGGGGGAAATAATAAAAAATATTTATACTTGAATTAACTAACTCTCATTTCTATCCCAAGGAGATATGGAACATTCTTTGGTATGTTTCTGGCTGACACAAGCATCCAAAAAAATGATAAACTAGGAGAGTTTGTGGAATATTCACTCTAAGGGTCTTTATAGATAAAGAGTCATAAAATATTACCTAAAAACCCCTCTATGATAACCCAACATGTCAATATTCTTGTTTGAAGACATCCTGCCAATGCTTATTTAGCCCACACAATATATTGATTGCAAACTTTACCCTCCTTTATGGGTAAATATTGAGAGGATAAAAAATGGTATGTTTTGAATCCACCAAAATTATGCCTCTTTAGGGACACATCACCCTTATATTGGGGTGAATGATGCATTTTAAACTCCTATGTCATCTCAAACACAACAATTATAGCTCCTGGAATATCTCTGTCCATCTATTACATAATTACTAATAAGTTCTCTTGGATCTAATCATCCATTTCTATTACCAACACAACAATAGGTTTTGTCCCAAACAACAAGTGGGGCATTATTATCCTTGTAATCCTATAACACCATTAGAGTTTATTATGGTGTAATTCCTCCACAATTCCAAACAAAAACATTTTTGAAAAAATTTCAATCTCTTTTCCTAATATTATATTATAAGGGGATCCATAATAATAATAGAATACCACTACTCGATATACACAACCCATATCATAATGGTAGGACAACCCATACACTCTCTATATCCATATTTATCCAATTTAGGGTCATTATAAAATTGATATATGATCCAAATCATTTCACTTTTTTCACAAAAAGAGTATCATAACCATAATTGAGTTAACTGAAATTCCATTACTATATTATGGAGGAATATACATTATCATTTATAATGACATTTTTATCCAGTTACATTATATTATCTAGATAATAAATAACATTAAATCACATAGATTTCATGTGAATCCTATATTCCAAAAATTATTTATTGACCTACACCCTTTTTCCAGCTTAGGCTAAAAAAACCGTTTAAATCCTAAATAATGTACACCATAATTTGTAATGTTACCGAATGAAAAAAGTAAAAACCATGAATAATAGTCCATACATTATAATGTAGAATACCCTCATATATTAATTTATCACTCCTAGGAAATTTATCTATACCAAGAAAAAAATCAATATCTTATATAACATTCCATGATAGTTGTAAAAAAGATAAGAAAGAATTATTTGATTAAACTTCGTAAGGACATATACTAGTTCACCTCCACTATGATTGAATCAAGCCTCAACATAGCATAGTAATGTCTCCCAAAATTTTATAGGTTTTTGAATATAAGTGAATGTATAAAAATTACATGTGTAGACTATACCCATAGGAAATATAACCATATAAAATAATGGATGTCAGAAAGTCATATCCATATAGAAGAAATCTAAATAAGAATCCATAAAAGATATGTGTCATGAAGTAAACAACACAAGTTATGTTATAACATTATGAACACTAAAAATTTCATACAAATAACCCATACATCACCATGATCCCCTATTTGTGGATCAAATATGGAGGGTATTAAAATGTACCAAAAGAAACAAAAAACTTCATATAATTATAAAACAAGTTACAAGACTTTTATTGATCCCATATGTTGACATCTATTATGAAAAATTACATCAAACTTCGAGACTCGGGAAACATTCCTTGTCTGTTTGTGAAATTATGAAGTCTTCTCAGGAAACCACACCCCAAGATTGGTTTCATTATAGCTTTGTACTCCACAAAAAATGTTTTCCAAAATATCTATTCTAATAGTGTACATGATGATGTGATATATAAATAAATGAAAAGATAATAAAATTAATCACCATCGATCATTAGGTCCTATGGTGGAACTGGTGTAAACCCCTATTTTCTTTATCCAATGACGGGGAATCATTGACCATGATATAGAAACAAAAAAGTTGTTAGATAATCTCTCACCTAAAAAACTGCATATCACCTTTCTTTAGAGAGATAAGTTCTGAAAACATATATCATTATATATCATAAATCATGGGGGGGGGGTAACATCCCACCACAGTTACTGTCACAAATCATACTTTCTTAGGGGGGGTTAAACAGCCCTAGATACCTTTATACATCATGAATCCTCATACTGGGGGGATAAAATCACACTCTAAAATCCAAAACATATCATACTTTCTCCAGGGGATATGTTCTAAACCTGAATATAATAATATATTATAAACCCTTTAGGGGGTCAGTTCCCTCCTCAGATACTATCATATGTAATAAAACACCATGGGATAAGCACCCACTCTAGATACCAATATATATCATAATAATTACCAAGTATGGATAAGAACATAACTTGAGTTCCTATATGCATATAACTATCAATTCTATAGTTTGATAAGTTATAATCCCATCAAAACATTAAGATAATTGAGATAATCACCATAATTAATTATGAGTCTCCAAATAAATTTAAATATTTAAATATAATCATGTTTAATACCATTACCATTTACTATAAAATAAAATCATATTGAATCCCAAACCTATTATTAAATATCTAAGGGGGTTTTGACTCTCATAAACAAGGTATGAGTGCCATTTTTTCATAGATATTCTTCCACTATATACATCACTTACTATACATTCTAATCCTATTGATCATCATAGGGAGTCTACGTTCAAAAACCTAAGTCATAATTACATTAATGAGTCCCCTCAGGTTGACTCTGTAGTAGACCATGTATTCAACAATAATTATTTCAGGTGAGATATCAAATAAAACATCTGAATTGGAAGCCCATCAAAGGGTTTTAGGTATCTTTATATCCCATATATAGTGTCTTGAGAGCTATCACTAGATCATGGTGAAGTAATTGTGATATTTAGTTGTATTTTTTAATTTAAAAGATGTCTAAAGTCTAAAGGTAGTTTTTTGGAAATATATTCTATAATATTGTGATTCAGTAAATTTATTTCTACGGTATAATAAATTTTTTGAGTTCTGGTATATTTATAAATATTTATTAAAATTTATTTCAATGGAGTGTTCATATATAATAGTCATCTTGTGTAATTCATAAATGTAAATTCTTAATAAATAAACCTCATCCTATAGAGATTTATAAATAATAGAAATGTTTGTTACATAGTTGCAACCTAGATGATATGTAAGATTTATTTTTGAGTTTACTTATGATGCTTAAGAGTATCTCGGGTGATTCATAAAAATAACTCTTGATCAAACTTATGTATAATAAAGTCTCTCTAAACATAAGGGGGCATTTTATTGGTAATACTTCATATGTAAGGCATACACTATGACATAAAATATGGGTATTTATTATGATTCTCTACGATACATAATAGTAAAAGCTAAAAAAAATAATGTTAACTCCATTTAACCCTATGGTATATAAGAATAATCTAGTTCTAAACCCAAATATGATTATGTTTTGGAATCTAGTGTGACATGTAAAGGTAATCCATATAGGAATGTTATGGTAAATATAGTATTAAATATGGTAAATAAGGTCAAAATTTTAATATGTAAGGGATATTATTATTTGTAAGGGTAATATTGAGAGGTAACCTATGATATGCAATGGTAATTTTTATATATATGAAAGGGTTATTGAATTATTGAAAAATGTAATAGGATGATACATAAAGGAAACATTTATGATTTTTAAGGGTCTTATACATTGAAATTTTTTAAAGGTCAAAACATAAGGTTATCTAGGGAAAAAATATAAGTATCCCATATGCAAGGGTCCATATAAGTAAAGACCACAATGTTTCTCAAAAATAATTTATTATGAATTTTTTCAAAAAATAATCTAGAATGATAATTGATTATTTTAAAATTTATAATAAAGATAATTTATGAAAATTTAGTCAGAATAATGTTAGTTACACGTAGTTTTTAGATCTGTCTTGTTCGTTTATTGTTCTTAATAGATCTTCAATGGTTCACAATATATTTATGTCCAGTTTTTCTAGTTAGTAACTATTGTTAAGAATAGTTTTTTCTTCAAAGATTACTCTTGTGTTTATCTCACCATTTACTAAAATTCTATTTATTCTCCCATAATTAATGGATTTTTTAGATTATATGATTTCTTAGTATTAGTGAAAGCTCAATCAAATTTTTATAATGAGTGTGTATTTTTATCTCTAAGTACTTACTGCCTATATTTTTCTATGTATAAACATGTTTTTATCTTTTGTGTGATAAATTGGTTTGGGGTGAGGTTCTATAAATAACCATGAATGTAATCATGTGTGGTTCATATTGATTATATGAGATACTATGTAGTTGTATTGTGTGTTAAATTATGGATTTCTCCAGTGAAAGTATTAATAATTTAGTAATGTGGTTCCATGGAATGATGGTAATTTTGATCCAAATTACTAGAATTATTATTTGTGATGTGATGATGGAAGGGGTTCGTTGGGATTGTGTTGGGTGTAATACATATGAAAGTGGGTAGTGATTATGACCACGAATGGGGTGAATAGTTTATAAGTTTGATGTGAATGGTGTTGAACATTACCATAGGTGGTGATAGAGAATCATTGAAGCGTGTCCTTATGATGTTGGTGATTGTCACTCATTATACAGTTTGATTCCATTGAGGGTTTTTTGAAAACTAGAAAAATCCGATAATGTGGTTTTGAAAACTAATTTTTAATGGAACCTTAGTAGGTCAACTGTAATTGGTGTCATGGTGTTAGCCACTTGTATAAATGAAGGGATTCTCAGTTGTTGATGATTTTGGGTGGTTGGAAAGACCACAAGGTATAAGAATTATGAAAACTATATTTGTTGAGGTTTGGGAGATGGTATTGATAGATTATGGGTATCACCATGACCTAGTTTTATTAGGATGTTGTGCTGTTTATTGACAGGGGTCCCCATGCTCATTGGAATTGTGTAATTATATGTGGGCATGCCTTTAGGGTGTCATAGTTGAATCACGATGGTTTTATTCCATATGATTGGAATGTGATGTTGTGTGATATAAAAGTAGGTAAAAGTGGGAGGTAATTTTTTTTATTCTAGAATATGATTATATTTTTCCAGTCATATTTTATTTGAATTAGAAAAAGGTTCACACAATGCTGGTCGATCGTACTTGGAGCATGGTCGTTGGATTAAATTAGTTTTTAATTTTTTTTTTCAATTTTCATACACATGTATATATATTGATATTATGAATGTACATGTTTTTTTGAAGTATATTTATTTCATTCTCACAACATGCATGGGTCATCATGTATTGTTAAATATTTTATAGTTTATAATATAGTGAAATATTTGTCACACTATCATGATATCCATAGCTAGTGGTGCAGTAAATGCATGAGGGTTTGTAGATGGTTTGAGTGTTTCCTCAGTTCTAGTATGGATGTTTATTTTTTTACTTGTATTTTTAATATGTGATCGTCATATTAGAGATCATGTTTATCTCTATTTTATAAACATGTACGTTTAAATTTTCACATAGGACATCATATGTATATTTTATCATGTTGTTTCCTGTTATTTAAATATTCTTCCATTATTCTTATGTTGAAATTAATATTTATCATATGAAGGTATAGTATCTTTACTGTATTCCTATAGACACTCACTACTAGTGATATGCATTTAGTGTTTAAGGAGGTGTCCATATGGTTTATGTAAACATGTTCTAGTGTTGTGGAGTCATCGAAGATGAAGATGTTACAAATAGGTATCAAATAAAATTGAAATAAAATGATATTGGGAGACTATTTTCATTATTTTTGATATTATATACTTTTTTTTATATTTTGGATAAGCAGATATATTTACATATGTGTACCTTCCCATATCAAGTACAGACAAAACTCCATGTTACTAAGGGAATTGGGATTACAATTTTGGTCATTGTAGTTATAGTAGGGGTACTTCTCTTGGGTTAAATGGTTATTTTATATTATTAATTTTGTTTTGGGATCTTCTCCTAGTGAGGTGAGTTGTGGATCTCAGGAATCATTTTAGTTATGTAAATCTCAATGACATAAATATTCTTACTTGTGACACCATTACTAGTTCTAAATTGGGTTTAATTGTTTAAATTTTCAACAAAAATCTAAACTGTGTTTTCATACACTTATATGCCTATAATTATAGTAATTATATAATTGTTTGATATATAATTCCTACCTATATATTTTGTGTGTCATACATCAGCCTTAAAAGGTGGCAAAAATCTATTATAAGGGATGGTCTGAGACTTGGATGCAGTAAGAACATGTGTAGTTGAGTGTGATATACTACTATTTATAGGTTTTTTTATTTGAGATATCAGAAATATAGTAATTTTATTGAGCATTATATTTTAATTATCAATGATATAACACCTAGATGGAATCTTTTGAAGTGCTAGTATTTTAGAGATATTGTCCCATTGAGGCATGCACCAAGTAAATCCCCTGAGGGCAGTGGTGAGCATATTCCACTGAGAGGGGTCTTAGGGTCGGTTGATATGCTAGAGAAGGAAGTAGAATTGGGAAAGTAGTTTCATGATAATTTAGGGGTGTTATTAGTGTGAGTTATCTAAATAATTGGTATTGTATCTATGTGTATGTGATCCAAACATAGAATCCTCTTTTTTCCACATAGATATGGTGGACCCTAGGTAGTAGAGTACTATATTGATTTAGTATAGATGACCTCTAACTAGATCTAGATACATCCAAGTAAGAGGGTGAAGCAACCAATGTATATTGTTTAGAGGCTAGTAAATAACTCAAGGGATGTATATTTATAGTATGGTGGACATATAGTTATGAAATGGAATGATTTCAAGATGGTGTTAATTTAGAAATTCATTCCCAAGACATTGAGGGAAGATATATCCTTGGAGTTTATGCACTTGGTTCAAGGATATAATTTAGGGTTGGATTATTCATTGAGATTTATTGAGCTTATATAGATTCAAATGATTCTAGAGGTATATTAGATATTATTTTTTGGTTACTTGATGATGGACAACAAAATACAATCATGGTACTGGTGAACATCTTCTAGTTAACCTATTTTTGTGGATGTAATGAACTAGGTGATTATAGTAGCGATAAATCTAGTAGATGGGACTGTACCAATATGGGTTGTAGGGTTAAGTATGATAAATAGTAGAGATTTGGGTAAGAGAAAGTAAAAAGATAAGGAGAATCAATAGATTTTTCAGAGTAGGTGTAAAATAAGGACACCATGGATTGGGTCATTGTAGATTTATTTCTAATATTAGATGATAGTGATTGTTTAGACCTTATGTAACTAGGTGTCTAAATAATGACATGAATATTGAAAGTTTTCATATCAGGAATAGATTTACCATATAACCACACAGTAATCTAGGCATCATGGATTGGGTCAGACATTGGTGTCTGAGGTGGGATTGGGAAATAAATAAGACGTGTCCTCAAATTCAAGATGAGGTAGTGTATGAGATACCCATTATTGGGGATAATATACAATATTGTGTGTGAATAAACTTAAAGGAATAAAATTTTTCATTTGAGATTTGTATCATCTATATTTTATCGAACCAATATATTAAATTTAAAATAGGGATCCATTGATAGTCATAGTTATGACATGATTTTATTGATTATATTTTTATTATATGGGTTTGAGTTCATGTAGTGTGTATGTAAAAAATGGGACACCCAGATATTGGTTTATTTATTGAACCAGATATGATGTGTGATAATTGTGTGATACATCAGTGTCATGTATTATTTTGGTATATGGTAAGATGCAAGATGATATAATAATTAAGAAGATACAAAATAATATGTGAATTAGGTATGATATGGGATGATGAAATATGATGATTGAAATATTTGGAATCTAATATAATGGATGAGTATAAATCCTTCATCAAATTTTATGGTTTAGTTGATATGTGAATTGGTAGGGGATTCCTATAGTGGGGAGTTCCCTAATAAAAATTAGTCTATTTGATCGGGTCAGTTAGGATATTTGAGAAGAGATAGATATGTTTAGTTTCATCTAATAATTTTGAGGATATATAGAGTATAATTCATAGGATTTGGAAAGTGTTAGTTGGTACCTGTTTTAGGGTAGCCTAAGGAGGAGCTATCATAAGTTTTAGAGGTTTTAAAAGCCTAGGTATTCAAAAGTTGACATTTAAGATTTATATTTTATCAACCATGTGAATTTATTCTGTATCAATTCATCAAAGATGCTTATATAGGCCACTTATAGTTTCTCAGAAGTTGATATGATACAAGTGATTAATTTTTAATAAAATATATTACATATGTGATTTTGAATAATTTTAATGTTATATGTCGATTTAGTTGAATTTTTTTAAAAAAAATTTGGAGTCTTGATGTGTTTGATAATACTGGAATAAATTTTGGGAGTTTTTTTGAGTTATAGAACATCTAATAAAATATTATACACTAAAATATGAAAGACGTTAGATATATAAGAGCCACCCTCTATGAAACATAATAATTAACTCTTCAAATGTGAAAGTAATTTGGTGGAGATTTGGAAAAAATGAATAAGTATGATATGGAAACATAACCTAGATGATATATAATATTTATTCTAGAGTTTCCCTACCATGTGTATAAGAATAATATGTGATACATAAAAGTATCTCTGGTGTTACCCATTTTATATAGAAGTATGTCTATCCAAAAGAATATAAATATGACCAATCCTTTTAAATTTCAGGCCTACCCCGTGATGTAAAATTTTGATAAATGTTTATTTTTTTATTAATACATATGGGTAAACCCAAGAATACATAATGGTAACTCTATTTCATCCTATAGTATATAAATTTCATGTTGAGAAAATACATAAAAATATTAATGCATTTGAATCCTATATGATATGTGAAGGAAACCCATGATGATAAATAAGGGTAACCAAAGTGTTCCTATTGATATTCAAGGGCATCTCTTTAATATGTAAAAGTCAGAATGATATAAAAGGGTAATTTCAAGAGGTTCCCTATGATATGTAAATGATTTTTTTATAATTCATAAGGGTTTTAGAATTTTTTTTATAAATTCAATGGAATATAGATAAGTCTAATTTCTCAAATATGAAAGGGATTAGATTTTAAGTAATTTTTATGGTCAATATATAAGAGTTATTGGGAGATGTATGTAAAAATTCCATATATAAGGTTTAAAAAATGAAAGGGTCCTAATTTTTTTTAAAAATTGAGCATGAAGATCTATTTTCGTATCTTCAAAACTGATAATTAATTGATTTTTTTTGTACAAAAAATGATAACTTAGGAAATTTTGGCCCATAATATAATGGTTGTTCTCTAGTGTTGAAGTTGGTTCATTATAACCAAATTTTGTGTACTTTAATATAAACTATATCTATAGTTTTTGAAATTAATAAAATCCTTATCACATCGTGATTTTTCTTCTATATAACAAAGTATGTTATAATGTCCCAATAGTAGTTCTCATGATAAACAGTCAGAATAGTTCCCAGATATAATCAGAACCCAGATGTGCTATGACACTATTTTTAAATATATGTTCTATAGTTGGATAATATCATTTGGGAGACTGAAATTATATAGGCTATCTGGTCTGGAGATTCATAGGACTTTTAGACACCTTCTCATGTTGTACATCCTTGGTAATATCCAGTGCATAATGTTATGAGAACATGGCCCGCAAGTAGAAAATCCACATTTATATGTGTGATTAAATGTTCATATATGCAGATATATATATTGATCCTTTGAATTTATTAATATTATCAATGAATATTATAATTCGTGTAATTTTATATATTTATGAAAACCATGATGACATATATTTCTGGTGAGGTAGAATATGTTGGGTGTGTCGTGAAAAATATTACATTAATAAATAATTCGAGAATGGTTTTTTTTTTCATATGTGGTTTAACAGAAGTTTATATATCAGGTTCATTTATTCAAATGATATATCCTAAGTAAATCCATAACTATGGTGTTATATTGATAAGTTTTACTTTCGGAATGTCAAATAAAGATACATCATTCCCATCAGTTGATGTCACCATCATGAAACCTCATTGATTCAAAATCTCCTGATATGGAGATTATATTAAACAGTAAGTGTAACACCCTGAGATTTTATGAAAAATATTCTTTTTAATTTCATTATTGTCTTGTGTTGTACGCTACACCAAAAGGAGCGTGCACAACACGCATCCTTGACTTGCCTTGCATTACACGCAATCGTGACCTTCCTCGATAGCGTGTGTAGTACGCAATAACGAGTTTCACTAAACAACAATATGCTATTAAAATATTATTAAAACTAGCCGTTATGAATAGTAATAACCACTTTTTGAAATTTTGTAAATTTTATTTTTCAAAATGGACATCATTTTTGGATTCGTAATATCGAAATTAGCTTAGGGTGAAATTTTGGTACTTTTCGGATAACTTTCATTTTCTGATGAATAGTGAAAATTACTAAATTTTAATTAAAAACAACCTTTTTAATTGAAATAATTAATAGTGATAAATTATTAATTTGAGTGGTTTTAAAATATATTTAGAATATATTTTTACAATTTAATACAATGTTGGTCATTGGATGTAATTTCACATTTAATCCAGACATAAACAAGTGTTAATCGTTTGATAGTTATTATCTCTTAAGAATACGCTATTTGTTTTGACGACATGAATTAATTTTTAAATTAAGTAAAGCAACTGATATGTTTTGAATTTGGTAAAATAGACATCATTTTTCAGTTCATAATATCAAATATAGCTTAGGCCTAATTTTTGGTATTTTTCTAGAAACATTCATTTTTTGATGAATAGCGAAACCACTAAGTGGTAGTTAAAAAAATGAATTTTTTATAAAACTTAATTTTACCGCTTCTGTGAGTGGAATTTCAAAACTCCGAGAGACACGGTTTATGTCAGTAAGTAAAATGTTGTTCAATGAGATGAAAATAATTTTTGGTGAATAGTAACTTTTTACTTTTTTTACCACGGTTAAAAGTAAATAGGGTAATTAAGGGTAAAAATGATATTATTCTTACCCTAACACATTACCTAATTCTATTGGATAAGTGTAATTCGACCAAAAAAAACCTTAGAAAGAAAATATGACCATTTAGGCCCACTTGGATTTGATTAGGATATTTATTATTAATTTATTTAAAGAAGGGTTAAAATAGTTAAAATCAACGTTTAATAAGTATATCATTTTTAATATAGGGTTATACATAAGATAAATTCGACTATAAATATTAATTAGAAATCTAAAAAGATTTCCTACATAATGAAAGTTTATTTGTAATTTTTAGACATTAAATAATTTAATTTATTTATGACACAAAGATGATGCAGTAATTATCTTATTAATGAAATATTGACATAATTGATGTTATAAATACAAAAATAAATGTAATTTGAGACCTTTTTTGAATTAAACTAATTTTATAGGTTAATATTACATGTTAGGACTGATTTAATTAACTTTTATCGAACTAATAATTCTGTTATGATTTTTACAAAAATCAATTACTAAATAGTGTCAAAATTGACATAAAATAGTTTTTTAAAAACTATTTTATTATTAATTGTTATTTTATTCCTAAAAATATATGGCTCGGCCAAATAACTTAGATAAGGTTATATATATTAATAATAAACAACTTGGGGTTCGTTTGGCTTCTTATAGTAAGTTTATTAACCTTATTGTGTAAAAACACAAAAAGACACGGTAAAAGTAAAATTATCTAACTTAAAGTTAAATATAAATGATAAGGTTAAAATAGGAACCTAAACTTGTCTAAATTATATTGGATGAGAGGATTCCGACCCATCCCCACATTAGCTTCTAAAGAACTCAATTTGTAGCTATTTAAAACCGAATTTGCCTTTTTAATAAAATGATATTTTTAGTTTTTTCAAAGGTGCCCCTCTCCTCCCTTATAAAAGGGAACCTCCTCCCTCTCTTCCTCACACCACTTTGAGCCTTCAAGCTTGGCCAACCCCTGCCAAATTCTCTTCTCCACTTTAATAGAAACATCCTAGAGGTCCTGGTCTTCTTCAAAGACCGATTTTAGTGCCCTAAGTGGAGGACTCAAAGAGGCGCTTCAAAGAAGAGGTAATGTTCGTTACCGATTCTTTCAACTTTATTTATTCTTCCACTTATTCTTCTTAGGTTGTTTCATTATGAAGTAATAACATCAGTATCACTCATATACTTATATGTTATTATAAGTATGAAACAACCCTATTTCACCATCTGTCCATCCCACAGAAAATGAAATCACCGTGCGTGCGTACGTAGGGAATACCGTCTCCACGCCGTGGTGTAATCTGTTTTCCACCACCACCTTACTTGGATTGGTATAATGGTGTAAATAATAACTATATATGATTATTGTAAAGTTATATTGATTCTGTAATAGTATAAATACACTCTAACAAAATTCCACGATCATGGGAACGATATCATCGCTCGTGCGTACGTACGGAATACCGTCTCCACGACGTGATGAGATTCATTATCAATTATTAACCATTCATAAATGATTATAAAGTATATATAATAAGTAATGATGAAATATATGAAGTAATAATGATACTGGATTTATGTATATATATATATGTATTTCATCCAATTAATTCCATTCAATTCAATGAGGAAACGAAAACAATGTTCATGCGTACGTACGGCCTACCATCTCCATGAACGGTGTATTTCTTTCCATTTATCGATATATTATATACATGTATTTTCTGATTATATATTATATATAAATCATGTTTTATATTCTGTAATTATGTAATCATGATCTATGTAATCATATGTATAATTACATGTCAAAACACAGATGACAAATGAAACGATTTTACCCAAAACGCTCTTTAACATGGAATTTACAAAAGAATGGGTAATATAAAGTCATAAGTGTACCATATATGATATAATAATAATGAATATGATTCTTTAATAAGTCAATAACATTATTTAAATCATTATACAAGAGTTTCAGACACTTACGAAGCAAATCGGACCTAAGGTAAGGGATAATTTTGCAAATCTCATTTTTATCCAAGATTGCTTATTCGTACGTATTTAATGGGGTTATTTATATCATCCATTTCCATGTTTTATAAAAGTGTTTTCATGTATGTTTAAATTCTTTTTTACCCATTTTTGAATTTTACTACATGGTATGTAAGTAATCTTTCTTTTGTTTACGTTACGAGGTACTTTTTTGACTTTTCTGGGAAAAGTACGAGAAGAATGTTTTTTTAACTTATACGGCATGAAAGGATTTTTACGGTTTCATAACGCCTCATTTTCAAGAAGCTTACTCTACAAGATAGCATGATTATTTTCAACAAAAACCTTATCTTTTATAATTTCATGGAATTTTGTTAAAATAAAATGATTTTAAAGAAGAAAGGATATTTTCCTCAAGAATTCATCTCAAGTGTTTTGTCAAAACTATTTTCCATCTAAGATGACATTATTTCATATGTGTATGTTTCAAGTAAAATGTATCTATGATTTGAATGGTTTCAATTTTCTTATGATGAAATGATATAAATTGTTTATCGATTATGTTATGATATCATGATGTTTAAGAATCCCATTTTATTACATGGGTTATGCTATGATGTATTATTTATGATTTTGTGGCACACGAAAGAATGATTTCATTATGAGATGGGTGGGTCCTATATCTCCCTCCAATGAATTAGGTAAAGATTTATATCTCATGAGATAGACATGGCTGGAACGGTAAGTTAATCCGGTTCAATATTACCGGACTAGAACGAGGAGTGAACTCGATTCAGAAAGGGACTTTGTCCGCTAAGATGGTCTTGGAAGCAATGCCTTGGCTACTATGGAAATCATTACATGTGATTCATGGATTCCACAATTACATGTTTTATTCCCATTCTATTTTATCATGATTTATGTTCCATTATGATCTATGCCTTATGTACTTCCATGTTTTATGCTATTGCATAAGATTTTTAA
Organism: Viscum album; assembly: GCA_963277665.1. Taxonomy (NCBI): domain Eukaryota; kingdom Viridiplantae; phylum Streptophyta; class Magnoliopsida; order Santalales; family Viscaceae; genus Viscum; species Viscum album. The sequence continues at coordinate 58,641,252 of OY728165.1, read as the reverse complement.
TGTTCCTGTTTTTTTAAGTTCAAATGTATATGGTATGTTTTATTTTATCCATGCTTACCCTTATTGAGCATTTGAGCTCACCCTTTTGATGTTTTCCTTTCCCCCAGGATTAGAAGAAATATTTTAGGTAAGGAAACAAAAATGGGAAGATCTTTATGGGAGATATTGAAGATCATTCACCACGATTAGAAGATTATGTTCCAAGTTTCCAAAGACACTAAACTATTACGGTCCTTGTGTGTCTGTTTTTTTTATGTACTAAGTATTCCGCAAAAGTAATGTAATGTCTATGTACATCAAGATTCAGGTCTTTACAGTAAGCATACATATGAGTAATTATGTCACACACTAGGGGTATCTAGAATCTCCATAAAATAATATATTATTACTTATTATTTAAAAAGATGAATAAATATTATTCTCACACATGGTTTCATAATTATTCATGTATGCTTGATAACATATATTCTGTCACCAGTTATATTAGTGAATATTATATGAGTGGAATAGTTAATAAATAAATATTTGTTATTTATTAAATATATTAATTAATTATTTATTGTCATATAATGTAGTTATATTGATTTATTAAATAAATAGTCATTATTCAAGGCTTGATAAATACTGCATAGGAATTAAATACTGAGTTTTTTATTCTTTTTCAAAATAATATATATTGAATATTATTTTATTAAATAATATTTAATGTAATTTGAAAGATAAGAGTGTACTGAAGAAATAATATTATTATAACTATTTTGGAATGGGGTTCTATAAGGGATTACATAAATATTAAAGTGAACATGTGAAAATATATATTTCAAGAGCTTAGTGATAAACCCAATTATATTATTTTTCTAGAGTGTCAATACAATTTTTTTAGCACAACGGATCCAAATAATCCTCTTAAGACATAGAGAGAACACTTCTCCAAGAACACTCTCAATAATGGATAGATATCTTCCTCCACATCCCAATCCAAAGTCTAGATAGATAAAATAGAATGTGTTGGAAGAAATTATCATGGAAATCAATGGTAAACTATGCAAGTTTTATGATCTATTGTTCTAGAACCCTGTATATTCCTAAAACAACGTTCAGTGGTTTGTGGAACATGTGTAGATCACTACTAGAGGTAATATGATCTTCATTACTACAATGAATAAATAGCACAATGTCAATATATTGTCAAAATTTTCACTAATGAAAGAATTATCACAAGGTAATTCATAATTTTTTAATATAATTATAGGTAATATGAGATGATTCTATGCATGGTTTCATAGTTCTATCTCGTATCTAGTTTTCTTTTATTCAATTCCATTGATCATGATGTTTATCATTTGGTAAATCTAATATTGATCATTGATCAAGAAAAATTAAAAGTTGTGCACCACCCATCTCTTGGTTCTGCGTTGTGGAGAACCTAAATGTTGTATCATAGTGTTCACATAATTATTTATAATTATTTTAAGTTTATAATTTTATTTACACATTTGTAATTAATTTTTCTATGCATCTTGATGTTTTCTTTAAATCAAATTTAGATATCTTCTTCATCCTCTTTAGTTTATCTTAGATCTAATCAAATCTATTTATTTTATTAGTGAAGTGAAATTGCAGAACTAATATGAAGGTGCCAATGATTTTGGATAGATAACACAAGAGTACACAATGTGTAACCATAATTACACAACGTGAACTAATGGTCGATGCAACATGTTTTAATTTAGAATTAATTCCAACCGTGTTCATTGAATACACTTTGTACATTGAGTTTTACACCACATGTTTACTAGGTTAGCTTGGTGCATGACCGGTTGGAGTACACGTTTTGTAGCCCATGTACATGCCATATAGTCGTACTATCATAGATGAGTACAGTATTAGTTTATATTTCCTACCTATCTTGTGGCCATATAACTTAATTACCACATGTCGTGTATCCCTTGTACATGCCATGTACTCCAATTTCATTGAGGCACAATTTACACACTGTGTCCCTAGGTGTGTGCCTCAGAAATACGGTGAGAAACATACATTCCATGTAGTTATTTTAACATGTCATTTAGTTATACCAAATTATATAGAATTAACAATATTTTATTATACAATGTAAACTTTATCAACATGTTCTTTCATGTAGTTTATAAGTTTAAAAAACACACCATGTGATGAGTTTAAATAAATAAATAAATATATAATTATTTTTTTCATAATGTTTATATTTTTATATCATATGTGAGTCATATTATAGTAATTAATATACATGAATTGAATCACTACACATGAAATAAAAATAATATAATTCATATAATCATTATGTTTATAGAACACATCATGAATGAATGTGATAAGTCATGTATTCCATATGTCATGAGAGTAAATAGTATATATTTATAATAAATGTGAGGTATATTCGAATAGGTATTCACTATGATTATTCTAAGGTACATTTATATACATAGTTAATTTTAAATAAATTTATTTTATGTTTTTATAGTTACAATGGATGATAATCTCAAGGAAATTCAGATGGGAATTAAGATCAATGAATTGATTAATAAAATAAGATAATTTATTTATTTGAGCTTGATTTAGCTTAAATAAGAATGAATAAGAATTGAAATCTAGTTTTATTAAATTCAAAATTCATTTCATGCATGTAGATCATCATGAGATTAGAACAATACCTTTATATGTGATTGGTTTTATTAAATTTATTATTAAACTAAATTGTTGGCATGCATGCTGTAATGACCCGGACCCGAACAACCACCCGAATGGTGCCAAACATGTAAGGTGTTACTGCCTTAGGCGCACATCCATGAATGCCAAAGGCTATCGACTAGTAGCGAGGGGCTGATAGGTATAGTGGGAAGGCTATACCCTCTCAGAGGATAATAATGGTACTAGTCTGAGAAAAAATATAAAACATGAAGTGGAAATAAAGGACTCGTCAGACTTGAACCAGACTCACATAGTGGAAGCATCTCTAATATCAATAAAAAGAGGAAGCAATATATAAACAACGAAAACAAAAAGTAATAGAATATCATGCTGAACACCACTTGTAACTACTAAAAAAACCAAGCATACATCCATTGCAGATCAGTATACAAAAGCAGCGCCAATGGCTAACCAATATTAGCTACAATAATAAGTAAACATGCTGATACAGAATAAAAACTAAACAAAGTAAACACCATATAGCATGAAATCAAGGTCCATACCATCTCCATGTGATAGCTAATAAATTCCAGATCCTGAAGATGACCTCTTTCATGCACATAAATCAATAAAGTCTACACACATCCAAAAGGGCCCATGTATGGTGTGATACAAATCTATATAGGATTCCACGCAATGGTCCATACCTAAAATAAGTGTTTAAGAGGACATGAATCTATGAGGAATAATGTAAATAATATAATGCATGAATAAAAGCTAACACTACTAGTGCTCAGCAACCACCATGGAGTGTCACTTATATTGGCCAATGCGAGGATCTCTACCATGAAACCCAGTACCATGTCCCACCTGACACCTTGTGTCTCAAGTAACGATGTCCTGAAGGCACATACAAGAATTAATAACTCGGAGGAATAGTGAAACCTGTCCTCAAATAAGTAACCACTGGAACAATGATTTCTACCCTCAAATAATGTAACCGGAGGGATAACAATATCTACCTTCAAATCAAGTAACTGGAGGGAAAATTATGTCTACCATTAAATCACAGTGAGCCTCTGTCCCCAACCTGATAGCCTTAATGTTATACCCTGAAGGATCCTCACCTTCCATGTGTCCTCCTATGGAAAGTATCCCCTAACAAATAGTACATAAATTTCCACTAACGAGGGCCTCTACCCAAACAATTGGTCAAAACCACCACATCACCAAGTCAATTTGTGTGAACTCTACTCAAAGTTCTGGGTGAGTGGTAATCACCAAAATAGTACAGAAGACAAAATGTATTTGACACCTCGTGTCCCTGAAACCATGCCACTCAAGTCTGATGGCCTCAACATCCACGCAACCGAGGCCATGCCCAACCTGATAGTCACACTGCCTCAAGCCAACATCCATGATGCCCAATCCCGTGGTTGAACCACCCAATGTAACCCAGGCCATGCCCAACCTGTGATCTACATCACACAATAATATCCAGGCCATGCCTAACATGACCCGAAGGATCCAAAATATGCAATATCACACATACATATATATAGTCAAAATACATACTTTAAATAATAAAAACAAATTAAATATTTTAATTTCACTAACTATATGTTGATCCAAACCAACACAAAGGACGTCGAAGCCTTGAAAAATTCATCTCATCATTCAATAAACAATATAAACTCTGTAGTTTAAGCAACTATTTAATTATTACCAATTTTGGTACCCCCGACCAAAATGCCCTGAATGAGTAATGACCTATAACCCGGCCTGGCTCAAGCATAACAAGGTGAGAGATTTTACAATGGAATCCCATATGGGAAAAAATAAATTTAATATAACTAAACATGGGTCTTGCACAATACCCAACATTGAACCAAAAAGACGAAACTCCAAATGATAGCGAAAACACAAAAGAAGGTATGCACCACCTACCTTGTACTAGTATTATTATACTCCTCCGATAACAGTCTCTAATTAGGTCTAAATCATGGTTGATCTATAAAACAATACGAACTGTTCAAACCCTATAACTCATTTAAAAAAAATCAAGAAGAACAGATCAAGAGGAATATAGGCCTTACCAAGGAGTTCTTACACATCAAAATGTGATTGAAATAGAGTTCAGATGGATGATCGGAAGAAAAAATGAGCTCTGGTCATCTCTCCGCACTCAAACCCATCGAGGGTTTGGGTTTCAACCTCAAAATGAGGCTACTGCCAATTTTAGAGAAGAAAATGAAAATACACGGTGTGTACATAGGACTCCACTCCATGTGTATCATTTTACTGTTCATAAGACAGTTGGAATTTTGTTGAGGGCCTACTGATATGACTAGACGGCATGTTCCAAGGAGTACATGGAAAGTACAACTCTACCCAACTGACATCCCCAACACGCCATGTATATCCCCATACACGACCCCTCTACGTAGTATGTACAATTAATACACGATGTATACTTGAAAAAAAATTCTACCCCACCAAAAGGACTATACACTATGTATGGATTTCACACATGGTCAGGAGTACATGAAATGTATTGAAGGTACATGATGTGTAATTTGAAAATCTCAAGAACATCCTAGATTTTCCCAGTTTAATCAGAAACAATTCAGAAATTCAAACAGGGTAGGAATTTGGACCATTTATAAAAACTAGGGTTCTTACAATTTGAGGCTGTACCCTCTCAGAGGATAACAATGGTACTGGTTTGAGAAAAATTATAGATCATGCTGTAGAAATATAGGACTCAGTAGACTCGAACCAGACCCACATAACGGAAGAATATCCAATTGAAATAAACAATGGAAGAAATATAAAAAAAATAGTGTAATGTAACAGAACAACATTCTAAACACCACTTGTAAATAATAAACAAATCAAGTATACATCCATAGTATATCAGTATACAAAAGGGGTGCCAATGGATAACTAATAGTATCTACAACAACAAGTAAGCATGCTGATACATAATGGAAACTAAACAAAGTAAAATCTATCTAGGCATGACCTCAAGGTCCATACTATCTCCATATGGTGTCTAATACAGTCCAACTCTGGAAGATGACCCCTTTCCTGAACATAAATCCATAAAGACTACACGCATCCCAAAGGGCCTGTGTAGGGTGTGAGATGAATCTCAGGAGGATACCATCCAATGGTGCATACCTAATATTAGTTTTTAATTAGGAATTTATCTATATGGAAAATAGTAAACAATACAATGCACAAATAAACACAAACTCCACTGGTGATCAATAGCCACCATGGTGTGTCACCTACTTTGGCCAACACGGTAGTCTCTGTCATGTAACTCAGAACCATGTGCCACCTGACACCTCGGGTATTAAGTACCGACATCCCAAAGGCACGCCCAAGAAGTTCTAACTCGGAGGAACATGGAAACCATTCCTAAAATAAGTAACCAGAGGGTCAACGATGTCTACCCTCAAGTAAACTAACCTGAGGGACAACGACGCCTTCCCTCAAATCATGAAACTGGAGGGACAACAATGTCTGCCCTAAAATCACGGCAAGCCTCTACCACAACCCGATATCCTCAATGCTATCTCTGTAATGCTCCGCACCTTCCATGTGTCTTCCTATAGTAAAAACCCACAATCCAATAGTGCCTAAACTGCAACTAATGGGGACCACTTCCCACACGAGTGGTCCAAACCACCACATCACAGAGTCTCTCTGTATGCACACTACATAATGTTCCGAGTGGGCAGTAATGACCAAAATAGTACCCAAACCACAATTTCTCTAACACCTCATGTCCCTACGACCATGCCGCTCAAGTCTGATGGTCTCACTGTCCATGGAAATCGAGCCATGCCTGACCTGACAGTCACATTGCCTCAACCCGATGTCCATGATGCCCAATCTCATGGTCGAACCACCCAATGTAACCCTGGACATGCCCAACCTGTGATCAACATCCCTCAACAATATCCAGGCCACGCCTTACATGACTCAAAGGATCTAGAATATGAAATATCACACATCACACACACACACACACATATATAGTCTAAATAAATACATTAAATAGGAAAAAAACTAAACAGTTGAATTTCACTAACTATGAGCTATTCCAAAACAGCACCAAGGACATGGAAGCCTAAAAAAATTCATATCATCATTCAATAAACAGTCTAAACACTACTATTTAAGAAATAGTTCAATTATGTCGATTTTGGAACCCCTAGCCAAAATGGCCCAAATGAGTAATGACCTCTAACCTTGCATCACTCAAGTACAACTAGGTGATGGATTTCCCAATGACATCACACAAGGAAAAAAAATCAATTTAATAAAAATAAACATGTGGTCTCGCTCAATACCCAAAATTTCCCTAAAAAGACAGAACCCCAAAATAACCATAATAACACAAAAGAAGGTATTCAACACATACCACATACTAGTACGATGATAGTCCTTCAATAAGAGCCTCAAATTAGGTATAAAATGCAGTAGATATACAAAAGAATCAAGACAGTTCAAACCCCTATATCTCATATTCGAATAGAAATCAAGAAAAAAGATCAAGAGGAATGAAGGCCATGCTGAGGGGGTTCTAACACATCTAGTGACGATCGAAATGGAGTTTTAACGAATGATCCAGAGCAAAAATGAGCCCTGACCGGCTCTCCCTGCTAAAATCTATTGAGGGTTTGGGTTTCTACCTCAAAATGAGGCTACTGCCAATTTTAGAAAAAAAATAAAATACACCGCATGTACATAGTACTACACGCCATGTTTATCATTTTACTATTTATAAGACAACTGGAATTTCGCCAAGGGACACCTTACATGACTACATGACGTGTACCTAGTTGTACACGGTGTGTACAGCTCTACCTGGCTGACATCCCCAACATGCCAGGTATATCCCCATACACGGCCCATCTACAGGGTATGTACAAATAGTACACGACATGTACTTGATAAAAACGTTTTACCTCACTAACAAACCTACACGCCACATATGGTCTTCACATATAGTCCGGAGTGAATGGCGTGTACTGAAGGTAAACGACATGTAATCAAGAAATTTTTAGAACTTCCCAGATTTTCATAGTTTTCTCAGAAACAAGTCAATTATTTAAAGAGGGTCAGAATTCTGACCCATTCTAAAAACCCAAGTTCTTACAATCTCCCCACCTTAACATAGCTCATCCCCAAGCAATCAAATAGAACCCAGAGATTGTACCAAATATAACATCCTGATCAATGTAACTCAGACTACCCTGGTCTAAAAAGTTTCTGGCTAAATTCCACATGCGACTCCCCACCTTAGGAATTGCCTAACATAGTCTCAATATAAAAAAACTCAAATCAAGAAAAGGTTCACTAACCTATTTCTGGACCCATGGTCCTCTCGTGACACATCGTCACCCCTGCGCCTCATTGGTGCCCTTGTGTCATTTTAGACACCCAAACTTATCCTGCACCGAATCGGTGTCCGCCTCCAAGAGGTCCTACATCCCATGGATTCTCAAAAAGAACCTGATTCTTAGAACCTCATGTAATGCACATCCTCGATGCCCCGATGAACACAACACCTCAAATAACCTGCATCCTCGATGCCCCTGATTCCACACATCTCATACATATATATAAATATATCACACACCCAATATGGAATCAATACCACAAACCAGCATGTAGTCATTCCACATAAATCCTATACACCTCATGCTCTCAAAGAGGATATGCCCCAAAAGGCCATGTCAAAACAATTAAAAACAAAATAGATCATGACCACATCTACGGTGTACCTATAACCGTAGTCGGCTCACTGTCTTGATGAGCCTATGGTATCTCCACAGCATGCACATGGCCTTAAGTACGAAAGCCTGATGCTTTACCTCCCTTCAGTGCTACTCTAGTCACCGGCCACAACCCCATTTGCTGGGTTCTACTATCTTTGTCTTTTCCTCCACATGTAATTAAAACCTGACTACCCTCTATTGGTACCGAACCTAAACCAACTCTAGATGCCATAGTCTGTCTCGGTCCCTGCCTGACAGCTGTCTGAGAAGGCTGCTTGCAGAACCTCTCTATATGCTTGACCTGACCACATGCCCACCAGTCCCATGGAGGAAAATCACACTGAGTCCGAACATGTCCTGGATTCCCACACTAAAATCAAAACACTTAAGAACTTCTATGAGGTGTTCTACATAAGTCATTGGAATGACCAACCTACTAGAACTCATCCCTTCATAACATCATTCTATCTGAACCATCACCTGAGGTTGTCTCTCAGCCAACCTAGGTCCTATCCCTCTGGTTACCCTCTACTATGAGCGCTTGATTCACTGACTTTGAGAACAAACCCATTCTATAGATATTTACCTAGATCTGAATGTCATGTTGTAACCATCTTCAAAGCTCCTCAACCTTACCGATTCATCACTTACCATACCAGGTGCAAAAAGAGACAACTCAATGAATAAAGCTACATAGTCCATGAAAGAATTGTCTCCCTACTAAATGCTTAAGAACTCCCAAGCTCTCTCGGTCCTTAGTGTCTCCGGTTAAAAGTGATAAAAAAAACCTATCCTTGGTGTCCTTCCATGCTAGTTCTTCATGCCTGTGAGCTTGAAGTTTTACATCCAACCAACACTTCTCCAGTCCTCACGGCATGTATGTCTCCATCTTGACCCTCCACCCTAGAGGTGTCTCATGTTTCTCGAAGATCATCTACATGCTTTGTATCTAGTTATCAGCTGCCTTCGGACCACCCTCACCCGAAAAATGCAGCAGGTGCTGCGATTGGAACTCTTGCATAAGATATTCCATTGATGGATCTGTACCCTGCGCACCTCTGTCGATCCCCTAAAAGATAGGCACCAGGCTTGATCAGAGCTGTTCGTCAAGACACGACTCAAACGCTGCCGAACCCGGCTGTTGTTCTGCCTGCACTAGATCCTGATCCTGATCATGTCGCTGAGCTTGTACTTGAGGCTCCAACTCTGCCTGCATTGAATCCTAAACTTGATCCTATCCCTAAGGTGTTGTACCATCACCCGCCTAATCCTCCATTGAGATATATAAGAGAAACCCTCTGAATACCATAAATGGTCAGACAACAAACACACACACACACACACATATATATATATAACAATATATTAACACATATAAGGAAAGAAATAAAAGGAATTAAATAACTAATACCCTTACTCTATCCCACAAAAACTCATGCCCATAGCATCCTGACCTCATGGCCTCCTTACCCGCCCCTCAACAGAGCCAAGTATCAAAAGTACCCCGGGCCATGCCCGTCCTAACCACCAACGTTGCCTCAAACTGACAACAGAGTCACCAAATCCTGATGATAAAAATCACCTCAACCATAGTACCTGGCTACTCATACATGATCTAGACCGAAATATATTACCACATGAAATTATACAAATATATAAAGCATGTAATAACACATTGCAATAAAGAACCAATTTTATTAGGAATATCGCATATTCACATTTCTAAAGAATATAAGACATGGAAATTGATATAATTCACGTGAAATTATCACTTCACAAAGCTTATGTGTAGTTATGAAATTAAAATACCCTAAAATACGCCTATCAAATGACATGAAAATAAGATTTTCCATACCGGGATATTCTTTTCTTGTATGAATCTTATTTTCTAGTTTTTTTTGAGAAAATAGGAGAATATGGAAATTTTTGGAGTACATGTCGTGTAATTTTAAGTACACGTCTTGTACTCGGTTGCCATAGGTGACAGTGTGCTAGCTATGTAATGGTCAAGTACATTGTTGTGTGGGGTGACCTCAAGACCGCATAATGTGGGGCCTGATAAAGGAAAGTACACACCGTGTACTTTTAGAATACACAGGATATACTTTTTTTATTTCATTAAACAGAATGGGGTCGCGTCTAATTGATAGAACACCCTTCGTCTAGGTATGTCTCGTCCAGGAGAATCTATGTCCAAAAATTATTCTTTGGTCCCCTAAACCACCATCCTTTCTCTGAACCGGCCACCATCTAATGCGTTGGAATCGCCACGGTAAGCTCTTCCTTATTCTAGAGCCTCATTTCTAGATTCCTCTAACTTCGTGAGTTATCTTTAGTTTATATTTTTTCGTTTTTTGTAGATATAAGTCAATATAGGGTGATTAAAGGACTTAGGTTCACATATATTTTCCATAAAACACTGAGGTAGGTGGTTTGCGCCTTTCTGTTGTTATTCCTTGAGTTATATGTGCAAAAGTGTCCAATACCCTTGTCCAGTGTATTGCGTCTTTATGGTTAATATCCCTGTTATTGCCTTCTATGCCTTCTGTACTTGAGTAGAGGATTTCTGATTATATATAGTGTTATATTCCATGATATTTATGTGTTTACCCATACTTTCTTGATTCTGACTGTTTGGTCTAGCATTTCCTAATAGGATTTTTTGTCTTTCATGCCAAGTATTGTTAGGATGAAGTGATTTTATTGTACATGTTATGATATGATGTAGAATGTTTAGCCACGTAGTTATTGAGGTTTAATTTGGATTCCATATACCATTTGGGAACGATTGATTACACAGGTCTATGGTAACTTGGTGCAGTAGACCATAAAGATAATAGACACTGAGGGCATCTCGAGAGTGTCTGTTTACTTTACGTTGTGAGACCATAGGGGGGTGAACATAAGTGATACCTCAGAGTTTCTTTATTTCCTTGTTGAGAGACCATAGGTGGAATTGGATGTTGAGTACTTCCCCAGAGTTTCTATAGTTTACCAATAAAATACCACTAGGGGAATTGACAGTGAGTGCTTCCTCAAAGATTCTTTTCTAAAGCTAAACCAGAGGGGCTAGACTGGGAGTACTTCCTAGATGGTTGCTTGTGTTTGTTTGGTTGAACCATAGGTGATTGGATATGATTAATTCCCAAAGGGTTATTGGTTTTGATTATTTTCTCACATTATATATGAAATGGAATGCATTTATACTTTAGGATTTTTTTACTTTTGAGTACTTCCCGGTTTACTGATTCTTTTTTTCTTATTGACTCTTATATATATTCATTGACTATTATGTATAGATCATTGGGTGGCTGTCTACTGGTATTCTTCTCACACCCTGATTTGGATCTGATTTTGGACCTAAACAGATTATTTTGTTACAGGTCTAGATTAGGGAAATTGCCCTTCTTCTTCAGGTACTTGATTACTGTAGATCTATAGACCATGAGACCAAGCTAAGGATTGCAATTCTGTTGTGTTTTTTATATTAATTTATTTTGTATTTTGGTTTTGTATTGTATTCCAGCATTGTGACTTGTTTGGATTCTTTCATAGACACATATATCCTGCATCATTTATATATGTGTTCTCTAGTTGTTTATTGCTTCCGCTATTTACTTATTGACTGTCATTACTGCTTCCACTATTGTTATCTTTTATATTTACACTAAATTACTACACAAATAATGGAATAGTTCCCCCACCATCACACCCATGGCCCTCGCTTCTAGTCGGAAGCCTCTGGTGTTTGGGGAAATGCAATTCAGGCCATGAGACCTACCAGGTATGGGGCACCTCTAGGCGGCTTCTGGAACCGAGATGTTACAAAGTGGTATCAAATGATTTATTTTACTCTTGACTTACTATTTAGAGCCTATATCTAGGGATTGGAAAAAATAGGTAATTGGTAATGAGCTGTTCCCGAGAGTAGCTAACTCGTGTACATGGAAAATCTAATTTACCTCGATTATTGTAATTTTTCTGCTTTTTCCATTTTTCAATTAATTTTATATCGCCATTAGGTGATTCACATATTTTTACTATTACTGTTGAAATTATTGAGGTTCTATTTATATTGAAACCCGATGAGATGAGGGTATTCCATCTCATGCATCATATATACACTTGCTAGAAATAACATGCCATGCATCCTTTCCATGCGATTTAGGGTGAATTACTAAGTGCATGATGTTGTGATAGATGTTTTTCTAAATATGAATTCTATTACGACATATTCCTTGATATAATACCTTCTCTTTGATAGGGTATTGTTTTTATAGGGGTTTTCTTGAATAAACACCAATCTTTGGTTCTTGAGGTGTTATGGGCCCTAATGGATCGAAATTTGGTGGATTATTGCCTTGTTATTCCTTTTATATAACATGTATAAGATGCCAAGATTTGATTCAGAAGAGTATAGGCCCTTAATGATCAGAATTTGGCACTTTAATGTTTTCTATAGTGTTTTCTGGGTTCCAGAGTAGTTTCTGAGGCTAACTGTATGATAACCCCCATAATACACGACGTGTAATGATAAATACATGCAATGTGTCATTCTATTCGGGAATAAACTGTATTTCATAAGTACAAACTGTGTACTATATGTACACATTGTGTAGTATCTAACCGTGTCACTGGCTGTGTGGGAAGAGACAGGGGGTTGGGAAATCATTGGTGGGACACATAGTGTACTGAATGTAAACGACGTGTTGTGTAGAACATGTGTCCACCCATATAACCAACGTCACAGATGGATAAAACATAGGTTATACATGTTGTGTCAAGCATTAAAATGTCGTGTAGTATATCAGTTGTATCCAGCCACGTATTAAATAACATGGAGTGGTGGAATCCTTCTAGTCCATGTCGTATCTGGAATAAACATGTCATGTAGTGTTAGTTGTGTGTCCACCTGTGTGACTAACAACACGAGTAGTTGAATCCTAAGAGGGGCATGCCATGTCTAGCTGGAACTTTCCATGTAGTCCTTTCCTAAGTGAACTGTGTTGATATGTCATGTAGAAGAACTCAGGAAGGGAAACATGATTTAGGTACACACCGTGATTTGGAGGAACACACAATGTATATGGGGTGTTACAAGACTAGAGTTAGAGGGATTATATGCCCATGATAAGGCTTAAAGAAACATGTTGTGTAAGGTTTATAAACACTATGTATCAATGTTTTGAAAAACATGAATTCTTTCGTTTTCATATTCTTTTCTTGCACTTCTATGTTTCAGTCCTTGATAAATCTTGATCCCAAGGTGTGCATTTGATCTTGTAGAATCATGCCATTAAGACATCCTCCATTTGTACATGAGATAAAAGGGAGTGATCAAACACCATACCTAGAAGATCATGAATTGCCAGTAGATCCTCCAGTCATACCCGTCTTGGCACCAGCCATCATTCCAAACATAGGTGCTGACGCACAGTTCCAAGAGGGATTTATGAGGTTCATGATGATCTTCTAGGGAGCACTGCAATATACCTCGTCATGGACATAATTGACGCAAGGTTTCCAACAGCAACATCTTCCCACCTTTATAGGGGAAGGAGGAACTCAAGCAATAGAGTCATGGTTATAATCCTTGAATTCTATCATCGGTCATCTAGAGATGCCTCCATAGAGGAGGGTAAAGCTCGAAACTTATATGATTCAGGACTGTACCAAGAGACGGTGGGATGTGATCTCATAGGTGGGATGACGGCAGGTTATGGCTTGGGATGAGTTCCATAATTCATTCTATTACTACTTATCTCTGGAGACAATGAGGGCCGATCGAGCTCAAGAGTTCATGAGTCTGGAGCAGGGTAATCTCCCAGTCATAGAGTACTATTCTCACATCATAGAGCTACAGCACTTCAAACATATTCAATGAGGTAATGAGTTATTTCTAGTGAGGAAGTTTGAGGATGATATTAGGTTTGACATCTGATATCAGGTTAACATCATCTAGCTGACTTCCATCATTTCTATAGTCAACTAGGAGTTGATCAAGGAGACCAATCCGAGAGATTCTAGAATTGTGAGCCTGGCCAATTTTGCATCTGGAGTTTCTACCCCTGTTACAAATAGCCAGAAGTGTCATAGGGAGTCTACAGGTAGAGATCATAGTAGGTGGGATACTTATTCTAGTGTCCATGTGGTGTGCTATCAGTGCGGGAAGAGTGGGAATATGAAGCTGCATTTCCCAAGAGACATAGTAGAGTGACAATCTTGTGCCAAGATGGGTCATCTTCAGTGATTCTGTCAGTTTTTCTCACCAACAACTAGTGATAGGGGTTCTTCTATGACTCCTCTTTCAGGAGTAGCACCGGTAGTTTCTTATTAGTATGGGAACTAGAGTTATTCTGGCTATTCAGGCCGAGGTGGAGGTCACGACCGAGATATACAATCTGTAGGCTTTCGAAGAAAACTAGATGGATCCGTTTAGGGTGATCAGATATAGTCACCGGGCTGTGGTGCGGGCCATAATTTTGTAGTGGAGCAGACCCAACCGAGGAAAGATCCTAGATGCTCTACAATGCGAGGTATGATCCTAGTTACCATAATTTTAGATTCTACACTTTTTGTTATAGGGGCTTCCCATACCTTCATATCTGTTTCTCTTGTGGAGATCCTTGGGATCTATATTTTTTTATGCTGATATATCGATGATGGAAACTTCATTAGGGACATGAATAGCTAGTGTATGTCAGTGTAAGGCGTTTCCATTTGAGTTTGGTGGGTTTCACTTCTTATGGGACGCCTATGTCTTAAAGATGATGGACAATGATGTCATTCTTGGAATGGACTGGTTAGTTCTTTTCGAGAAAGTTGTCGACTGTTATCACTATAGGGTGAGTTTCACATCACCATAGGGTTGATAGTTCTTTCATAAGAGAAAATGGGATATCCAGAAGAGCATAGTAGGAACTGAGCATCATGGGTTGGGAGGCATTACAACTCAAATTTCCAGTCTATATCTGGATGAGAAGGGGACATCACAGTTGGAGTTTCCTCCAATGGTTCATCGTTTCAGATATGTATTTATAGTGGAATTTTAAGGTTTCCCACTAAAGGGAGAGGAGGAATTTTCTATTGAGCATGTCCTAAGAGTGGAACTGGTGTCCATTCCTCCTTATAGTATGGCTACACCACCATTGCAGGAGCTCAAGAAGTATTAAGAGGAGTTATAGGCTAAGGGTTTCATCCGACACAATACTTCTCCTTGTAGTTTTCTTAGCTTATTTGCGATGAAGGAGGAAGGTACCCTCGGGCATTGTGTGGATTATCATAAGCTGAACCAGTTGACTCTCAAGAACCAATGTCCCTTTACATGGATTGATGATCTCTTTGATCATCTTCGAGGAGCTCGGGTGTTCTTGAAGATTGAATTGTGATCTGGCTATCACCAATTGCGTGTTAGACCATCAGATATACCTCCTAAAGCCTTTTGGATCTCCTATGGTCTATAAGAGTATGTGGTTATGCCGTTCGGTCTCACGAACGTGCCTGCAGTTTTCATGGCTCTGATGAACTGAGTGTTCCATCTGTACTTGGATTCTTTCGTGATGGTGTTTGTGGATGATATCTTGGTGTAATCTCACACTCAACAGGACCGTCCACCTATCTTGAGATCATTATGAGTACACTAAGAGAGCATCCGTTATATTCTATGCTCTCAAAATGCCACTTTTGGGTCGACCAGATTCACTTCATTGGTTATGTTATCTCAGAGACAGGTGTATCGGTAGACCCAGAAAAAGTGAGAGAAGTAGTTTCCTAGGATCATCCGAAGAACATATATGAGGTATGAAGTTTTATAGGGCTGTTTAGATACTACATATGTTTTAAATAGGACTTCTCACTCTTATCAGTGCCACTGAAGGGCCGGACGAGGAACGGTGAAAAGTACCCGTGGTCAGATTATCGTGAGTCCGCCTTTCAGGAGTTAAAAGGGAGGATGAATTTAGAACCGATACTAGAATTTATAGAGCTGGGCAAGATATATATTATATACTGTGATGCATCACGTATCGGGTTGGGAATTGTGATTATGTAGGGAGAAGGATTCGTTGTGTACGAGTCTTGGTAGTTGAAGGCACATGAGAGGAATTACGTGGCACACGATCTTGAGTTGGCTGTAGTTGTTCATGCCTTATGCTGTTGGAGACATTATATTCTATTAGAGAATTTTTCTATTTTCACCGACCAAAAAAGTCTCAAGTATATCTTCACTCACCGTGATCTGAATTTGAGACAATGAAGTTGGGTTGAGAACCTTCCGTCCTTTGACTTTCCTATTGCCTACATGCCTAAGAAAGGAAACACAGTAGCTGATGGGTTGAGAAGGATGACTCAGATACATGTAGTTTAAGAAGCCAGTAGTGAGTTGTAGCTTATGGATTTATTATCTGAGATGTATCTAGAGGTGAACGACAGATAGGGGAAGAAGTTCCTTTGTTCTATAGCTATCACCTATACTCTACTTGATCGATTTTGAATAAGAATCATATAAGATGTTGAAGTCCTAGTCCTACGAGAGAGCGTTTTAGGAGTGGACTCTCTTCCTCAATGGGCAGTAGGTGAGGATGAGATCTTGTGCATTTCATGAATGTGTATGGGTGTCAGCAGACATGTTCGAGAATCTGATGCGAGACATTCATTCATCGGTTAGGGCAGTTCACCCTGGTGTCACCAAGATTTATTGTGATCTACACCATTGGTAGTGGTGGCTAAGTATGAGGAGATATTTATCTGGGGTTTTCATGAGGTGTTCCACCTGTCAGTCGGTGAAGGTGAATCATCAACGACCAGTAGAGATTTTTCAGTGGCTACTCATTCCCAAGTGGAAGTGTAATGATGTCACGATGGACTTCGTAATAGGTTTAATGAGGTCTCCTTGATGTAATGATGCAGTATGGGTTGTCATTGATAGACTCAACAAGTATTATCACTTATTACCAATTAAGGAGGCCTTCAGTGTAGATGAGTTGGTAAGGCTATACATCTGAGATATTGTACGTTTACATAGGGTTCCACACTCCATTGTTTCAGATAGGGACACATGCTTTACTTCTCGGGTCTGGCAGGGATTGCAAAGGGCTTTGGGTACAAATGTACTTCTAAGTACAACTTACCCCCCAGACAGATGGCCAGTCCGAGCGTACAATTCATGTGCTTAAGAACATACTTCGAGCATGCATTCAGGATTTTTGAGGTTCTATGGAGAAGAACATACCTCTTTTGGAGTTTTACTACAATAATAGTTTTCAAGAAATTATTCATATGGAACCTTAAACTGATTTGTACGGCAGGCCATGACAATCACCCCTATGTTGGCTATAATCTGGAGAGGCAGTGATGCTGGGACCCCGCCTTGTCCAGGAGGCAAAAAAATATATAGAGTTGATTCGGAAGAGGATTTATACTGCACAGTCACAAAAAAAGTATTATTCTGATCAACAGAGATAACCTCTGGAGTTTGAGGCCAGATATTAGGTATTTCTATGTGTCACACTGAGGATGGGAAATAAGAGAATTAGGAGACAAGGTCATCTTTTGATGAGGTACATCAGACCGTTTGAGGTTTTGGAAAGGGTCAGGATGGTTGCCTATCAGTTGCAATTACCTCAGAGGTAACAGGATATGCATGATGTCTTTCGCATTTCTCAGCTACGATGCTACTTCTCAGACCTGTTTGATGCCTTTCAACCCAATTAGGTTGAGCTAGAGGTGGATGCATCTTTAATGGAGCATCCTATCAGGATTTTTGATCGATTTTCAATGGTTCACCATGGTCAGTCTGTTCCTATGGTATGAGTGCTATGTTAGCACATGTGGGTACAAGATGAATCTTGGGAGAGGGAGGCCGACGTACGGTCATAGTGGCTGCATCTGTTTGAGTATTCTTCTTATACCCCACCTTTTTAGGAAAATTACGAGAAATATTTCTGTAAGGGGGAATGTTTGTAAGAAATCGAATCTTCTATTTAGGTAGGGATATTTGTTTCTAGTGTTTTTGAGGAAAATAAGAGAATCTGGATATTTTAGGATTACACGCCATGTACATATAAGTACACGCTGTGTACTAGGTTGCTGCGGGTGGCTGTGTGCTGGCCATGTAACAGCCATGCACATGGGCATGTGGGGTGACCTAGAGACCGCCTAAAGTGGGGCCCAGTAAAGGCAAGTACACACATGGACTCAAGTGTATTTACAAAAACACCATAGGTTTCTGACTAGTAGTGAGGGCCTTGGGTGCGATAGTGGGGAAACTATTCCCTCATTGGCCGAGTAAAGTAGCAGAAATAAACAGATAACAATAGCGGAAGTATTAGTAACATGTAAGAAGTAATGAGTGGAAGGAATAAAAAACTAGAACACACATATATAAATGATGCAGGAAATATATGTCTAGGAAAGAATCCAAAAAAGTCAAAATGTTGGAATACAATACCAAACCTAAGTACAAAATAAAAGCAAGAAAATAACTCCACAACATTGCAGGCCTCATCTTGGTCCCATTCCCTCTTGCTCTACATCAATCAAGTGCCTGATGTAGAAGGGTGCTTTCCCTTATATAGACCTGCAACAATATAATCTGTTTGAGACAAAAATCATGACCCAAAGAGGGAGTGAGATGAATCCCAGTAGGCAACCACCCAAATATCTGTTCCTAATAGTCAGAATATATATATATATATATATCTAGCAACAAGAAAAAATAAGCAGTAGACAAGAAAGTACTCAAAAGTAACAAATCCTAAAGTTTAAATGCATTCCATTTCATATATCAAGTAAGAAACTAATCAAAACCAAGTAACCCTTTGGTAAGTACACACAACCTATCCCCTACGGTTCAACCAAGCAAACACAAGCAACCCCCTAGGATGTACTCACGGTCTAGCCCCTCTCGTTCAGCAATTAGCAAAGACTCTCGGAGGAAGCACTCATCGTCAATTCCCACTATGGTATTTTGTTGGTAAACTCTAGACACTTTGGGGAAGCACTCAATGTCCAATTCACCCTATGATATCACAACGAGGAACTATATACACTCTGAGGGAGAACATACATCCATTCCCACTATGGTCTCACAACGTATAGTAAACAGACACTCTAGAGAATCCCCCATCGTCCATTCTCCCTATGGTCTACTACACGAGGTTCCCACATCCCTATGTAAATAATCATGCACAAATGGTATATGAAAACCAATATAAACCTCTTGAAATACTTTGATAAACAGTCTACAACATATCACAACATGTCAAATAAAATCACTCCATCCTAACAATATTAGGCATAAAAAACAAAACAACCTAATAGGAAATTCTAGAACAAACAATTAATATAAAAAATCATGTGATTACACATCCATATCAAGGAAAATAACGATATTTACAATCAAAAATCTTCTACACAAGCACACAAGTCATAACATGAAATAACAGGGCTATTAACTACAAACACAAAATAACCCAAACAAGTGTATCAGGAACTTTTACAAATAAAACTCAAGGAATAACTATGGAAAGGAACAAAACACCTACCTAGGTGTTATACAGATGATATACATGAATCTGAGGCCTGGAATTTCCCAATAACAACATAGATCTATAAAAATGTTAAAAACATTCAACTGAAGATAACTCACGAATGAAGAAGAATCAGGAAATGAGTCTCTTGGAGAAGTAAGAACTTACCTTGGAGATTCCAAAGCAATCAATGATTGTCGATTTTGAGAAAGAATGGAGATTCAGTGGCTCAGAGAAGAATTGTTAGCCACATACCCTACTGGATGAGATAGACCTAGAAGAAGGGTGTTCTATCGATTTTATGTGACCCCGGTTTGTTTAATGAAATAAAAAGAATGTACACGATGTGACTTTTAAAAGTAAACAACTTGTACTTGCCTTTACTGGGCCCTGCTTTAGGGAGTCTCCAGGTCACCCCACACAATTATGCACTTGGTCATTACATTTCCAATATATAGTCACCCATGATAACTGAGTGCACGATGCGTGCTCATACAAACACGACGTGTACTCCATAAATTTATAGATTCTACTATTTTCATAAAAAACACTAGATAACAAGATTCATACCTAAATAGATGATCGATGTTCTTACAAACATTCCCCCTTAAATAAATTATTCCTTGAATTTCCCAAAGAAGGTGGCATAGAAGAAAAAAACTCAAACAGATCCGACCACTGTGATTGTACGTTGGCATCCCTCTCCCATGTCTCGTCTTTTACCCACCCATTATACCATATAACTCGTACCGGTGGAACAAACCGACTATGAAGAACCTTTTCACCATGATCAAAAATGTGAATAGGATGCTCCTCGAAAGATGTATCCAGCCCTAGCTCAACCTCCTTGGTTGGAAAGTCATGAGACGAGTTTGAGAAGTAACACAGCAGCTGAGAAATGTAAAAGACATCGTTCATAGCCTGATACCGCTAAGGTAACTACAACCAATAAGAAACTGGCCCGACCATTTCCAAAACCTAGAATTGTCCGACGTACCTCAATGAAAGTATACCCATTCTCCTAATCCTCTTATCTCCCGACCTTGTTGTGACTTGTAAAAATAAATGATCTCCGTCCTTGAACTATAGAGGTCGTCTCTATCGATCAACATAAGATTTTTTCATGACTGTGTGGTATCCACCCTCTTCCAAATAAACACTATATTCTCTGTGGTTTTCTAGACCATACGAGGTCCCAACATCACTGCCTCTCCTGATTCAATCCAAAATAGGGGTGATCGACATGTTCTATTGTTAAATGCCTCATAAGGTGCCATCAGAATAGTTTCATGAAAACTATTATTTTAGGAAAACACCACAAGAGGTATGTGCTTCTCCCAAGAACCTTTAAAATCTAGGATTCATGATCGAAGCATGTCCTCAATGACATGAATTGTACACTTGGATTGGCCATATGATTGGGGGTGGTAAGCTGTACTCAGAAGTACCTAGGTACCCGAATCCCTTTACAATCCCTTCCAAACACGAGAAGTAAAACGTGCGTCCATATATGAAATGATGGAGTGTGGAACCCCATGTAAACATAAAATCTCCCAGATGTAAAACCTTCCTAGATCATCTACACTGAAGGTCTCCTTGATCATAAATAAGGAGCATCCTACGTGATTCAGTCAATGAAAACCCATATTGCATCATTTCCTCAAGGCGACCTTGGTATACCTGTCTTGAAGTCCATCACAACATCATTCAACTTCCACTCGGAAATGGGTAACTACTAAAAAATCCCTATTCGTCACTGGTGCTCCGTCTACCCTTGCTGATAGGTAGAACTCCTCAAGATAAACCCAAAACATCTCTCATAATACGTGGACACCAATACTGATGGTGTATTTCACAATAAATCTTCGTGAAACTAGGGTGAACTACCGAAACTATGGAATTAAATCCCCCCATAAGCTCCTTGGGCATGTCTTTTGACACCCATACACATCCATTAAAATGAAAGACCTCATCATCACATACTTTCCATCTAGTAACAGGTTCCTCTCCGGACATTCTCTCCCATAGAACTAGGCCTTCAGAAACTGATATACGACTTCTTCAAACACGATCAAGTAGGGAAGAGGTGACATATACATAGGAAAGGAATGTCTTCCCCACTATGTTGTGCACCTCCAGATACATCTCAGAGAATATATCCATATGCTGCCACTCACTACTAGACTCTTGAACTTCCTGTATCTGATTCCTCCTACTCAAGGCATCAGCTACTGCTTTGCCTTTCCCAAACATGTAGGGAATCTCAAAGTCAATGGATTGAAGGCACTCGACCCCCCTTCACTGTCTTAAATTAATATCACACTGAGTGAAGATGTACTTGAGACTTTTGTTGTTGGTGAAAACCAAAAAATGATCTCCCAGAAGATAATATCTCCAACATCATAAGGCATGAACAACTGTATCCAACTCAAGATTGTGCGTCAGGTAATTCCTCTAATGTGGCCTCAACTGCTAAGACCTAAATGCAATGACTAATTCTCCCTGCATAAGCATAGATCCCAGTATGATACCTAATGCATCATAGTTCACAGTATAGCTCTTGACCGGCTCTGGAAATACTAGTATCGGTGCTGAAGTCAACCTTCCTTTCATCTCTTAAAATGATGACATGCAAGAATCTGACCACAAGTACTTCACACCCTTCTTAGTCAGGTATGTCAATGGCATTGATAAGCATGAAAGGTACTGTATGAAACATATGTAGTATCCATCCAGCCTTAGAATAATTTGTACCACAAAGGCATTCTTCAACTTCTGCCAAGAAACTAAAATTTTAACTTTCTCTAGGTCTACTGATACTTCTTTCTCTGAGATAACATGACCGAATAAGTGAATCTAGTCCATTCAGAAGTGGAATTTTGAGAGCTTGACATCTAATTGATTCTCTCTAAGTGTAATAAAAATGATCTCAAGATGGGTGGAATGGTCATGTCGAGTGTGATTGTACGCCAAGATATCATCCACAAAGACCACCATGAAAGAAATCAAGTACATATGGAACAATCATTTCATGAGATCCATGAAAACTGCAATCCCATTCGTGAGACTTTACGGCATATCCAAATAATTATATAGACCATACCTACTCCGAAATGTTGTAAGAGGTATATCTAATGGTCTAATGTGAAAATGATGACAATGAGATCTCAAGTCAATCTTATAGAACTCCTGATCTCCTCGAAGTTGATCAAAGAGATCATCAATACATGGAAATGGATACCGGTTATTGACTATCACCTGGTTCAAATTCTGATAATCCACACAAATTCAAAGTGTCACATCCACCTTCTTCATAAACAGGACTAGCGAACCCAAAGGAGAAGTAGTGGGTAAGATGAAACCCTTAGCCTGTAACCCCTCTAGCTGCTTCTTGAGATCCTCCAACTCTGGTGTAGACATCCTATAAGGAGGAATAAACATCGGTACTGCTCCTAGAACATGATCAATAGAAAATTCCACCTATAGCTCTGGTTTCAAACCTAAAAAGTTCTTTGGAAAGACATCTCTGAAATGATCCACCACTAGAGGAAAGTCCAACTGTGATGTCTCAAGGTCATCCAGATAAAGACTAGTAACATGGGCTATAACTCCTCCCAACCCATGATGCTCATGTTCTGTTCTGCTCACCTGGGTATCCCATTATCCCTTATAAGGAAACAATTTTCCCTCTGGTGATGTGATACTCACCCTATTGCAACAATAGTCAATGAATTTCTAGAAAGGAACTTACCAGTCCATTCCGAGAATGACATCATAACCCATCATCTCCAAGACATAGAGGTTCCCATAAGAAGTGATACCCACCAACCTCAAGTGGGAACTCCTTGCACGGATGTACAATAGCCGTTCTTGTCCCAAACGATGTGTCTAGTGTCAAGGAATGTTCCGAAGAAATGATACAAATCCCAATGATTTCCACAATAGAAACAGATATAAAGTGATGGGAATCTCCTGTATCGAAAGAGAAGAAGATAAAACTTAGGAAACTAGGATCGTACCTCACACTATAGAGGGTCTGGGATCCTGCTTCTATTGGGTCTACTCCACTGCAAAAGTCTTTCCTACATCGCAGCCCTGTGACCCTGCCTGACCACCCTGAGCGGACCGATCTTGTTGTCACTGAATGACTTTTGACTGGATACCACAGTCACGACCTTCACCTCGACCCGAATTTCTAGAAGAACACTAGTTCCTAGACTAATAAGAAACTGGTGTTGTTTCTCCTGAATTAGGAGTCATAGAAGAACACCTATCACAATCTACTGGTGAGAAAAACTAATAGAAACACTGAATATGACCCATCTTTCCACAATATAGGCACTCCACTGGGTCTCTTGGGAAATGTGGATTTGTATGCCCGCTTTTCCCAAACTGGTATCACACCACCTGACCATTAGAAGATATATATCGCCTACTACGATTTCCCTATATAGACTCCCTACAACACTTCCTACTTCTATAAATAGGGTTACCAAATTTGGATGTGGAACCGCCATGGCTCACAACTCTAGAATCCCTCATATTGTGTGCCGTGATCAGTTCCTAGTTGATTATAGATTTGATGGAAGTCAGCCTGAATATGTTCACATGATATTAGATGTCATGCCTGAGAACATCCTCAAACATCCTCGCCAGAATGAAATCATCACCTCCTAGAATAGGCATGAAGTTTTGTAGCTCTCTGAAGCGAGAAGAGAACTCCATGATTGGGAGAATACCCTGCTCCAGACACATGACCTCTCTGTCTCGATCGACCCTCAATGTCTCCAGGTAGATGTAGTCATAGAAGGCACACTGGATCTCCTAACAAGCCATAACCTACTAGCATCCTTATTGGGAGATCACATCCCACCATCTCTTGGAGGAGTCCCAAAGCATATAAGTAGAGAGAATAACTATACTCTCTAAAGGCATCTATAGATGATCGAAGAGAGAAATCATGGCTTCTATCCATGACTCTGCAGCCTAAGGTCCTCCTACCTCTATGAATGTAGGAGGATGTTGCTGCTAGAAAACCCATGTCAATTCTACCATTGATGGGGCAGGATGCGCTGCTCCCTGGAATGTCTGCATGAACCTCATTAAAGACCTCTCGAAATTGTGTGTCATTACCTGTGTCCAAAATGACAGTTGGTGCCATGATGGGCACAACTAGAGGATCTATTGGTAGTTCTTGATCTGCCATGTCCGATGTTAGATCACTGCCTTGTATCTGGCGTACAACCAGAAGGAGTATTTGTGGCTTGATTCTACAAGGTCAAAAACACACCATAGGATCATGATTTATCAAGGACTAAAATATATAAGTGAATGAAAGGAGTAGGAAAAGGAAAGCATTGATGTTTCTTCAAAACATGGATACATGGGGTTTGTATAATCGTTACATGAAATGTTCTTTTAAGACTTCACATGGGTGTGTAACCCTTTAATCTCTGGTCGTGTAACACCCTATACACATGGATTGTTCCTCCAAAACATGGCGTGTACTTGAATCGAGGTCCCCTGCCAGAGTTCTTCTACATGACTTACCCACATAGTTCTCTTAGGAAAATACTAAATGATGTGTTTGATCTAGAAACGATGTGTACCGCTTAGGTTTCAACTACCCATGTTGTTAGTCACACATGTGGACACATAACTGAATCTACACGTCATGTTTTTGCAAGACACAATTTGTACTAGATGTATACCACAGACCCCTGTTGTTTATTACATGACTAGATACAAGGGTTATACTACACAGTGTGTTCGAGCTTGACAGGGCATGTATAACCTATGTTTTATCCATCCATGTTGTTAGTCACGCAGGTGGACACATGGTCTACACAACACGACGTGTACATCCAGTACACAGTGTGTACACCCAAATATTTCCCAACCCTGTCTCTCTTCCCACACAGCCAGTGACACAGTTAGAGACTACACGTCATTTATATATATTACATGGCATGTACTTAAGAAAAATAGTTCCTTCCCAAACAAAAGGACACATGGAATGTATTTATCATTACACTCCATGTATTTTGGGTATTATTAGATAGTAAGCCTCATAAACTACTTCAGAACCTAGAAAACACTGAATCCAACATTAAAGTGCCAGATTTTGATCTATGAAATCTCGTACTCCCCGCGAGTCAAAGCATGGAATCTTATATATATTATATAAAAGGAATAACAAGGCAATAATCCCCCAAATTCGGATCCATGAGGACCCATAACACATCAAGAACCAAAGATTGGTGTTCATTTAAGAAAAAACATATTCAAACAATACCCTATCAAAAATTAGGTATTATATCAAGGTTTCAATCATAATATCATGCATATTCAGCACAACATCTATCACAACAATATGAAATCAGATATGAACCCTAAATGGCATAGCAAGGATGCATGACAAGTGATTTCTAGTAAGTTCTTAAATGTTGCATGAGATGGAATACACTCATCTCATCAGGTAGAAACAGAAACTCATCCTCAATAATATCAGTGATTATATCACAAAACATGTGAATCACCCAATGGTGAGATCAAATCAACTGTAAAATTGCAAAAACAAAAAGAAATATAATAATGGAGGTAAATTATCTTTTCCCTATACATGGGTTAGATACTCCCAAGAACATCTCATTACCAATTACATATTCTGTCCTATCCCTCCATATATGCTCCAAATAGTAAGTGAAAAAGAAAAGTAATCCATTGATAGCACTTTGTAACGTCCCGGTTCTGGAAGCTGCCTTGAGGTTCCCCGTACATGGTTGGTCACATGGCCTCAAGGGAATTTCCCAAAAAACGAGAGGCTTCCGACTAACAATGAGAGTCATGGGTGTGATAGTGGGGAAATAATTCCCTCATTGAAAGAGTAAAGAAGTAGAAATAAATAGTTAACAATAGTGGAAGCTGTAATAACATGAAAGAATTCTACAACATAAGAAATAAACAAATGGAGCACAAATGTTTCAATACTGCATGATACATATGTCTAGAGAAGCATCCAAACATGTCCCAATGATGGAATATAGAACCAAACCAATGTACAAAAGAAAATAAAGTAAACATCTCCACAACATCACAAGCCTCAGCTTGGTCTCATGCTAATGAGCTCTACAGTAATCAAGTACCTAAAGTAAAAGGAGGATAAAACTTATCTAGAAATACAACAATATAATCTGTTAGGGAAACAAATCATGACCCAAATTGGGTGTGAGATGAATCCCAGTAGATAACCACCCAATGATCTATGCCCAATAGTCAGTGAATATATGTATCAGGTAATAAAAAAAAGAAGTAGACAAAGAAGTACTCAAATTTAAAAAGTTATGAAGTTTAAATGCATTCTATTTCATATATCAAGTAAGCAACTAATCAAAACCAAGTAACCCTCTGTGAAATACCGACAGCCTATCCCCTATGGTTTAACCAAACAAACACAAGAAACCATCTGGGAATTACTCACAGTCTTTCCCCTCTGGTTCAGATTTAGTAAATATTCTCTGAGGAAGTACTCACCATCAATTCCCCATGTGGTCTTTTATAAGTAAACTACAGACACACTGTTGACAAACTCAACGTCTAATTACCCCGATGGTCTCGTAATGAGGAAATACATACAATCTGAGGGAGAACATACATCCATGCCCCCTATGGTCTCGTAACATAAAGTAAACAGAAACTCTGGAGAAGCCCTCAATGTCCATTCTCCCTATTGTATACTACACAAGGTTCTGATAGCCCTATATAAAAAATTGTGCACAAATGGTATATGGTAGCCAAAGTAAACCTCATGAAATAATTTTATAAATAGCCTAAAACATATCACAACATGTCAAATAAAATTTCTCCATTCTAAAAATACTAGGCATGGAAAACAAAACAGCCTAATAAGCAATGCTAGACCAAATGGTCAGAATCATGCAAGGATGGGAAAACACATCCATAGCATGGAAAATAACCCTATTTACAATCATAAATACTCTACTCAATCACATAATGCAAAGCAGGAAATAACATGGCAATTAACTATAAACACACAATAACCCAAACAAGGGTATTGGGAACTTTTTCCCATATAACTAAAGGACTGACTACGAAAAGGCACAAACCACCTACCTCAGCATTGTACGGATGATATACGTGAACCTCAGGCCTTTAATCACCCTTGAATGACATATATCTACTAATATGTCAAAAAACTTCAACCGAGGATAACTCACAAAGGAATAGAAATTAAAAAATGAGGCTCTAGAAGAAGGAAGATCTTATCACGGAAATTCCAACGCAATCAATGACGGTCGATTCGAAGAATGGATGGCAAGTTGGGGACTCAGAGAAGAATCGATAGACATAAACACTCATGGATGAGATAGACCTAGAATAAGTGTTTTCTATCGATTATATGCGACCTCAGTCTATTTAATGAAATTAAATGAAAGTAAAAAATCCCTTTTATACCACTTTGTAATCACCTGTACTCAAACAGCCACCCGAATAGTGCTAAATGGCTAGTGTGTTTCTACCTTAGGTGCGCCTCCCCGAACGCCAAAGGCTACCCACTAGCAGTGAGGGTCTAATATGCATAGTATAGAGGCTATACCCTCTCAGAGGATAATAACAACACTGTTCTAAGAAAAAAATATAAAAATTGCAGCGGAAAGAAAGGTCTCAGCATACTAGAACCAGACCCGCATAGCAGAAGCATATCCAATATCAATAAACAGTCGAAGAAATATATAAACAAAAATATTAGAAAGTAACAGAACAACATTCTGAACATCAGTTATAACTACTAAACCATCCAAGAATACATATATAGTAGATCATTATACAAAAGGGGAACCAATGGCTAACCAATTGTAGATACAATAACAAGTAAGCATGCTGATACAGAATGGAAACTAAACAAAGTAAAATCTAGCTAGGAATGACCTCATAGTCCAAACCATCTCCATGTGATAGCTAATACCATCCAGCTCTAGATACTGACCTGTTTCCTACACGTAAATCCATAAAATCTCCACGCGTTATGAAGGGCCCGTGCAGGGTGTGAGATGAATCTCAGTAGGATACCACCCAATGGTGCATACCTAATATAAGTGTTTAAGAAGACTTTCATCTATGAGGAAAATAGTGAAAATATAATACCCAAATAAACACAAACTCCACTAGTGCTCAGAAGCCACCATGAAGTGTCACCTACTTCGGCCAAAGCTAAAATCTCTGTCTTGTAACATGGAACCATGTGACACTTGACAACTCGTGTCTCAATTACAGACGCCTCGAAATAATTCCCAAGAAGTAGTAACTTGGAGTAATAATGACACATGTCCTCAGATAAGTAACTAGAGGGACAACTATGTCTACACTCAAATAAAGTAACTGGAGGGACAACGATGTCTTCCTTCAAATAATGTAACCGAAGGGACATCGATGTGTGCCCTCAAATCATGAAGAACCTCTTCCCCCAACCCGATTGCCTCAATGATATCCCCTGATGGCTCCTCACCTTCCATGTGGATTACTACAACATGCACCCCCAAACCAATAGTATATAAATCGCAACTAATAGGGGCCTCTACCCACACGAGTGGTGAAAACCACCTCATCACAGAGTCTCTATATGTGCACACTACTCAAAATTCTAGGTGAACGGTAATCACAAAAATAGTACCCAAGCCACCACATCTCTGACACCTCGTGTCCCTGCCACCATGCTGTTCAAGTTTTATGGTCTCACTATCTATATAACTCAGGCCATTCCCAACCTCACAGTTACACTACCTCAAGACAGCTTCCATGACGGCCAACCCCGTGGTTCAACCATCCAATGTAACCCGTGCCAAGACTAACCCGTGAGCAACATCACTCAACAATATCCAGGCCATTCCTAATATGACCTGAATGTTCCAACATATGCAATATGAAATATAACACATCACATATGTATAGTCAAAAGAAATACATTAAGCAATAGAAACAAACAAAACAGTTGAATTTCACTAACTATATTCTCTTCTAAATCAGAACCAAGGACATGGAAGCCTTGAACAATTCATATCATCATTCAATAAATAGTGTAAACTCTGTAGTTTAAAGTAACGGTTAAATCATTACCATTTTGGCACCCCTAGCCAAAACGCCCCAAATGAGTAATGAACTCTAACCCGAACTCGGTCAAGAATAACAAGGTGTGGGATTTCCCAACTGCATCCCTCAAGGAAAACCATCAAAATAATATAAAGAAACATGGGTCTCGATGAATACCCGATGTTGCGCTAAAAAGACGCAACCCCCAAATGACCACGAAAACAAAAATAAAATGTATGTACCACCCAACTCATACTAGTATGATGATACTCATTTGATAACATCCTACAATTAGGTCTAAAACATAGTAGATCTAAAAAATAATAAAAACCATTCAAACCCTAATATCTCATCTTAGAATAGAAATCAAGAAGAACGAATCATGTGGAATCAAGTCCTTACTAAGGGGGTTCTAACGTATCAGAAGGCAATCAAAATGGAGTTCAGACGAACGATCAAGAGAAAAAACGAGCCCGGACCAGCTCTTACTACTCAAACCCATCGAGGGTTTGGGATTCTCCATAAAAATGAGGCTACTACCCATTTTATCAAAAAAAATACACAGAATGTACAAAGTACTACATGCTGAGTGTATCATTTTACTATTCATAAGACAACTGGAATTTTTCCGACGGGCTGCCGACATGACTACACAATGTGGACCTTGGTGTATATGGCATGTAAGGCTATACCTAGACGATATCCCCAACATGCCATGTATATCCCCATACAAAACCACTCTACACTGTGTGTAGAAATAGAACATGTCGTGTACTTGATAAAAACATTCTACCCCACCAATAGGCCTATATGCAATGTATGGCCTTCACACAGGGTCAGGGGTACACAAAATTTACTTAAGTTACACGGCGTGTAATCTGGAAATTTCTAAAACATCCTATTTTTTCCTATTTTTCTCAGAAGCAATTCAAAAATTCAAATAGGGTCAGCAGTTTAATCCGTTCAAAAAACCCAGGTTCTTACACATTCCATCTATCATCTAAATATGTAAGGGCCTAATTTCCCATGGATTTATTTTTGTAAAACCATTTTTTCCATTTCCTTCCTCTTTGTGAAATTAAATATAATGTATATAGATACCAATATAGTGGTTGTGGTTATATTTTAGAGTCGAGATGAAACCAATCAAAGATAGATACATATGTGGATAAGTGAAAAAATGTAACTCAAAAATTAATTGGTTCACGGTGATTTTCCCTAAGGTCGATTGCTGGTTTATCATCCAATAAATAAACTAAAAATTTATAATATCTCATGATCATACTGATTTATTATTTTATTTACGTTAGGATGCATGGTTATTTCATTCATTATGTTTTCTCATGATAAAATGAATTAATAAATTAACCATCATGCAAGATAGACCTAAAATAAAATTTCTTATATGTATGTGTTATACAATTCATGGTTAATAAATTAATTAAATATAATTATCATTAAAATTAATATAATAAATAAAAAAAATAGAAACTTATGCATAATGCAAATATTCCATCAATGATATATATTATTTGGGTATCACCATCAACTATTTTAGTTAAATTCGAACCATAGTTCAAAGTACTTGATTAGAAAAAGTTGGGGTGCTTTCAATTATTGGATAATTCTAACATGAATTTTTTTTTAACCTAACTTAGTTAACAACTAGGGTTAAAATCCAAATTAAGAGTTTGTGTATCTGACAGGAAAGAGTTGAGGAAATAAAATTTATGGATTTCATGACTGGGGAGTCCACTCAACATATCAAGGATTTGTGAGTTAATGCAGTTGGAATTTGGAATGCTTACCTAAAACCCTTCATGTTTTTTAAGAAACCAATGTTTTTGTAATATAAAGGTGAATATGGATCCTCTCTACTAGAATTCCAAAAAATCATGATATTTTGAATGTAACGGTGACAGATATTTGGATTTGATTAAATAGTAGAGATTAATAAATATAATATTAATTTATTTGTCTAAATTTTATCAAATAATGTAGTAAAATTCATATTTTATTATTTTTACAAATAATGATAAAATGAAATCAAACATATCACAATGATCCTTATATGAGAAGGGTAACCTTATAACCAAAACTAATTTCCAAGAGTGGCAATGAAGTATACATTTTATCCTTCACTATGAATGGAAATTATATTCTTTAAAAGAACCTATTACTAATGCACCTAGTAATGAGGATAGGGAGGAAGAGTTATATCTCATTGAGAAAAACCTGAATGATGCTATAGATATTCAGTGTTTCATGCTATCATCCATGTCCAATGAAATTTTGAATAAATATGAGGACATGGATACATATATAATGATGTCTCAGATTCAAGATCTCTATCAAGAAAATGCAAGACAAAAGAGATACATGATATAAAATTATTAGTTTACAAATTAGATTGGAGAGTCTAAGCCAGTGGGGCCATATTTAGTCAAGATTATTGGATACATTTAATGCATAGACATATTACAGATTAAATTACTATATGTGTTGTGCAAAGATCTCATATCTTCCTCACTCCCCAAGAACTTCTATAGTTTTTATTTTATTTATAATATGATCAATAATGAGAAGTTTCATTGAAAAAGTATTAATCTAATTAACCAAATGGATAATGACTTGGGGAATGAAAATCCAACATTACTTATAGTGAATAAGAAAAGGATGAACACATAATTTTGGGAAAGACTCAAAATAAATATAAATCTCTCAGGCACCATACTTCGAAGAAGTGGAAGATATAGAGGCAAGGAAAGGAGAATGAGGTAAT
Source organism: Viscum album (assembly GCA_963277665.1). NCBI lineage: Eukaryota > Viridiplantae > Streptophyta > Magnoliopsida > Santalales > Viscaceae > Viscum > Viscum album. The sequence continues at coordinate 58,608,370 of OY728165.1, read as the reverse complement.
ATTTTTTTATATGGAATGAAAATACACTAAAAGAGGAAATGCACCCAGGGGAAATGTGAAGCTAAAGGTACATTTTTTGTTGAGTGTAATCCTTCAATGTATACACATTAGTTATTAGATATAGCTTGTGTTGAACATATATGTATCCATATGAAAGAAAAAAACTAGATTCTAAATGATTTATAGATGAGAGGGGGATCTAAGAGCTGGTATGGGTGAGAGGCTAGCTGCTACAACCATTGGTGACTAACACCATTCATTACCAACATGAATGATTTTGATTTTAAAATATTTTCATCATGTACTAACTATTACCAATAACATAATTTCTATATCATCCCTAGATGCCGATGGGTCTATTTTCATGTTTCTAAATAATTCTTTTTTATTTTTTAAAGAAAACATATGTTATGGGTTGGAAAATTTAAATTGTGTTATTTATGTATTAAATTATAATAGAAATTATTTTTAAATTGATAATGAATCGTGTTTATAAGACACTTATAACACCCAGATATGTTATCATCATCTTCATTATGTAAATGAGAATTGTTTTAAAAAGCTCATCAAGATGGTTATTAAAACTCTTCTAAGATAAAACTACTTGAACGATGTCATGCTTTTTTACAAGAAAAAATTACCAAACCACCATTTGGTGGAAAGGGTCACTAAGATTATAGTATTGGTAGACACTAATGTGTTTGGACCATTTCCAGTAGAATCTAGAGGTGGATATTCATACTTCATTACTTTTTCTGATGACTTGAGTAGATATGTCTATGTCTAACAAATGATGTATAAGTCTGAGTCCTTCGAGAAATTCAAACAATTCAATAATGAATTAAATAATAAACATGGAAAGATGAAAAATAATATTTTATCAAATCAAGGTGGTGAATATATTAACCAAGTGTTCATAAAATTTCTACGCGATATTGGGATTCTATCTCAACTCACTCCACCATACACACCACAGTGAGATGGTGTTAGAGAATGGAGGAACCATACCTTGGTAGACATGGTAAGGTTGATTATGAGCCATAATAATCATACATAATCCTTTTGGGGATATGTATTACAAACCCTAGCTTACACATTAAACCATGTACCGACTAAAGTGGAAAACAAAATTCCCATTGAGTTATGGAATGGAAAGAAACCCTTTTTGTCTCATATATGTGTATGAGGTTATGAAGCATTTGTTAAGGCCTTATCAAGAAGAAAAATAGTTCCTTGGGGCAAAAAGTTTATCATTATAGGGTATCTTATAGAAGAAAAGGGATACCACCTATACAACCCCTCATAAAATAATGTGACTATCGCAAGAGAAGAAGTATTTTTTGAGAGGATCACATCCACAGAAAGGATCGTGGGAGCAATATTGTGTTTGATGAAGTTGATGCTCATGATACACAAGATTTGATACAGGAATAAACTCCATGGGTACCCATGGAAGAACTTTTTCTTGAAACCCAAGTATTATTTATGCTCACAAGATCGGTAAGAGAACCATAAAGATATGTTTCTGTAGTCACCGAAGATGGAGACTCATTACTGTTCGATAATTATGAACCTCTCTCTTACAAAGTGGAATTAGAGACCTCAAAAGCTACAATATGGAATGAAGTAATAAATTCTAAAATGTATTCCTTGTAATAGATCCAATTTTGGGTTATGGTCGATTCACCAGTTTTTCTAAATACTGTATAGTAAAAATGGGTATTCACGAGAAAATGGACATGAAAGTTAAAGTAAATACCAAAAATAATAAGAGAGTATATAAATGGTTTAAAATGAACCACGTAATTTACTATGATGAAATTTATCATAATTTTTCATGTTTAAATACATCAGAATCCTACTTGTTATAAAACCATACCATGAATATGAAATTTGGAAGGTGGATGTAAATATTTCATTCCTTAATAGGGACCTTTATGAAGATTTATATGTGATGAATATAGAAGGGTTTTTGAATCCAGGAGATATCAAAATTATTTTCAAGATACAAAGATCCATTTATGGATTGAATTAATCATTAAGTCATAGAAATTTCAATTCAATGAAGCAATTCCTGAATTTTTATTCTTGTTTACAAGAGGTCTAGTGAGAATTTAGTAATTGTCCTAGTAGTATTTGATGATGACATATTACTTATTGGAAATGAAATACCATTCTTACAATCTATTAAGGCCTGGTTACAAAATTTTATATCCATGAAGGACATATTTGAAGAATCCTATATTCTAAGGATTAAGATAACTCATGATAAAACTAATAGGATTATTGGACTATATTAAAGTACATACATTGACTAGATACTAAAGAGATTTAGTATTGAATAATCCAAGAGGGGATTGGTTCTAATTAGACATGGTTTACATAATTTTAAGAAAATGCCTCCTCATACACAACGGGAGAAAAAGAGAATGATTAAGATCCCATACACTTCAGTGATAGGATCAATCATGTATGGTATGTTATGGAATAGACATGATGTTTGCTATAAACTCATCATGGTAAAAAGAAATTAGGCTGATCTAGGAGAACAATACTGTTATTCTCTTAATAAAATCATTATGTATCTAATCGGAACTGAAAATATCTTCATGGTGCATGTAGGATACATGGAGCTGGTCATCAGGGGTTATAGTGATACTAATTTTCAAATATATTAGAATGATTTGATGTCATTGTGAGGAATTTTTTTGTCTTAATAGAGTATTTGTGAGTTGGAAGAGTTCCATGTAGCAAGTTTTCACGGATTCTACAACATAGTCCAAGTATATAGTACTTTTTGATATAGCCAATGATGCCACTTGGATATGAAAAATTTTCTAGGATATTTATTTGGTTCCTTGTAGTAATAGAACTGTGACATTTTATTGTGATAATACTGCAATGGTGGTTCTTAAAAAAGATCTAAGGTCACACCAACAGAAAAGGAATATACTCCAGAAGTATTACCTCATGAGGGATTTTTATCAAAGGGGTGATGTTTTAGTAAGAAGGGTACCCATATAATAATATGTGTTAGACCGATTGACTAATGGACCATCAAATTAGATTCATGATTATCCTGTGATAGATTGAAGACTAAAGGTTGTTATTAGTTTACTCTCGTAAAAGTGGGAGTCTATTGGAGTTGGTTCCCTAGAAACAAATTTTTTATAATTTTTGATAATAATTACTGATATTTTTTTAAAATTAATTGACTCTTTACCACATCATGATTATTCTTTTGTGTAACATAGTATGTGATAATTTCTTATGAGTAGTCATCTCACTGAAAGGTCATAGCAGTTCCCCAATATAATATAAATTTAGAATTTCTAAAACACTATTATTAAATATATGATCTATGGATGGTTGACATAAATTGGGGGACACAAATGATACATGCTATTGGGGGTCCATACTCATAGGAATTTGATTCACCATCTCATGGTGTATGAACATGGTAATATACAGTGAAGGATATTATGAGAATGAGACTTGCTAGTAAGAAATCCACATCTATATATGTCATTTCATGTTCCTATCATTAGAAATGTGTATTAATCCTTATACTTTATGATTATTATTAATTAATATTATATGTCCTTTAATTATATGTATTGATTAGAACCGTGAATACATATGTTTGCAGTGAGGTAAGATACTTTGGGTGCGACATGAGTAATATTGCATTAATAAGTAATGAGATAACCGATTTTTTGCTTATGTTCTTTAATAGAAGTAGATATCTCATGTCTATTGTTGGAAATGATACATCTTAAATAAATACATGGATAATGTAATGTATCAGACCAGGAGGAAATTCAATAGTTCCTTGATCTAGGTTGGCTAAATGACCTCAATCACATCTCCCCTAATTCTAGAGGCTGCTGACCGTTAGTAAGGATCTTGGGTGTGTCCTTGGTGAGACTATGCCCTCATTACTAGTTTGAAAACAATAGATACAAAGAAAAATATATGTAGAAGTAGAAAAATAATCATACAACTGATAAATAACCATGACATATATAAATAAACAATGTTAGAAGTAATTTTATATACATATGATGATGATACATGTCATGTATGTACAAATAATCCAAAACAGGTATACATAGAAGTTGTACAATACATATTTCAAAATAAAAAAATTACTATCTTCAGATATAATCATGAGCCTTAGTTCGGTCCTACGCTCCACTTCTCTAAAGCATGTCACAAAGTCAAGCATTGATGTATGGGAGCCTTCCTTAGTCCCTGCCTGCATCCATATATCCCATATGGGTACCTAATTGTAGCTGGAACAGTGTGTGAGATACCATCCTAATAATTCATCACCCAAAGCTCTATAAAAAATTATGTATGTTCAATATAATCTAAAATATAGTACAATAAATATATCATATGAAATTAGTAATTAAAATTTAATTTCCCATAGAAAGTATACTACTAAGAACATGATAATGAATAGCCATACAAGGCTCCCTGAAAAAAAGTTTCAATATCATATCATAATTAATAAGTAATGAAAAAAGAAGTAAACACCACAACCATTCTATATAAACAACATCTCATAAAATCAACAACCTTTCCGTACAACCTGTAATACCATGACATCCACAGCTAAACCATATAATCTGAAATGTCATATCATCCAAGCTTATGATATACGATTGTTCATATCAAATTTACAATGATAATTCGATATAATAAATGTTTGAAACAATAATGATCTGGATCCAAGGTATAAAAGACCAAGGAATCCTCATTGAGTCCAAGAAGAATCACGATGGAAACTCGATAATAGAACTGGTAGAGTCCACATATCACGTCAACAGATCAAGTCTAAAAAGATTCCAACATTCCAAATCATAGTTGTAGAAATTCCTTTAGTATACCATAGAATCAAGAACCATGGAGCATATAGTTTTAATGAATCTTCATTCATAAAATACAATCAATGTGTGAAATGACCCAGGCATCTAAATGAAATCCAAATCCAAGGCTTACCAATCATGGAATTCACTATCATTTCAATTCACATATCATTCAATTCATTAATTTACAATCATTTAATTTCTTGAATAATATTACTCATATACAAATTTACCTTCAAATAAAATCAATGTGTTTACACACTCATATAAAAAATCCATATAACTATTCAAACATTAAATACACATAAAATGGGGAAAAACCATCTCTTAATTATTATAATTTATTCAATTAATTTATAATAGGGATTCATCTGACTAGGGAAACTCTAAATCACCCCTTGGTGGATTAAAAAAGGCTTCAGAAAAGTAAATTCACTTGTAACACCTCATAGGTATCCTTGGCTGGGGAAACAACATCCAACACATCTAAAAAGAACTACTGGGACTCTTTAATAGGTTCCATTTCATTTAATTATGTTTTTTCTATTCAATTTCAGGGTTTCAATTGAAATTATATTGTTTTTAAAATAGAAATGGTCTAAATAAATCACCAAACCATACAAGAAATGTATATACTGCCTACCATAATTCTATAGTAGAGAACTAAGCTAGTATCATCTCTTGATTTGACTTATATTGGGAGAAAAACAAATAATCAATTAAATAATTGAAAATAGTTCATATTATCTTGCACCTGAATAACTTTATCAATATAAAGTTAAATTTAGAATGGAAACAAATAATTGCATACTCATCGAGGTGAATCCAATGTGACAAAAAAACACTCAATTTTGTGTTTGGAAGTAGGAGAGGGATAAAAAAAATTTTCTCAAGGAGAATCTATCAATGAAAAAAACTAGTAAATGTATGTATAATATATATTAGGGTTGAGTTATAAAAAATTTATAGTCATTTTTTAAATTTATAACTATTTTTAGGATCATACGATTTGTTTGCATTTTCGGCCGAACCGTGTGCCAACTGTGTGTCCACTGCTGCAAGGAGGGGAACCTCGCATAGTTTTCCTAACTAATCTCAAACCGTATCTCATCCCACTATAAAAAATTACAGAGGATATCACATGAGAGTTATCCTCCATCCATATAGTTTTCTCAAACAGTGAAGCCTTTATCACCCCAATTTTAATCCTTGCATGGTTAGTAGTAATCATGCAACTTACCCCACATGGTTTCTACTAACCATGTGGCCAGTCATGCTTTTCCAAAAAGCTTTGTTTTGGGCTCTTAAAATTCCATGAACACCCCCAATACCCCAATTAACTCAAATGATATTCAATTTATGGAATAGAAAATCATTTTAAAAAAATTGACCCGTACCTTTCCCAAAAACATGGGATCATACAACAATGGTGTTTTATATAAAAGTTTGATTTTAGGAATGTCAATAAAAGTGACAATGACCACATTGTTTGATAGGACCAGTGTGAAAACTGCTTAATTAGATATATCATTATAAAGGGTAAACATTAAAAATTATGGATCTATATGAGGTATTATGTCGTTATAACATTATGTTTTTTAACCACGAGTGCCTTGGTCAATTTCTAGATGCTAACCTTTGGAATTTATACTAATTTTCATAATTACACTAAGAAATAGGTCTAGAGGGTCACATAATATTTGTATCCATAATCCTAGTTAAATATTTAATTATTATTTATTATATAAAAATTTGAATAAATATTATTCATGCAAGTGTTGTTATAAATATTCATGTATTTTTTATCTCATATTTTATATCACTAGTTAATCAAGAGAATATTATGTGATCCAAATATTAAATAAATATTTATTTGTTATTTAGTGAATAAAATATAAATTTATTTATTTTTGAACAATAAAATGATATTTATTTACTAAATAAAAAGTTATTATTCAAGGGCTAATAAATATTGTGAAGGAATCGGAGACTGTGTTTTAATATCCAGTGAGAAATAATACATATGGAATATTATTTAATCAAATAATATTTAATATAATTTTCATGTTAATATCATATTTAAGAAATAATAATAACAATATTATCATTTTGACACAGGGTTTTATGAGGGATTAAATAAATATTAAAGTGAACTTGTGAAAATACATTTTTCTAAACCCTAGTAGTATTTAAACACAATTATATTTTATTTCAGGATATATGGTTCATTTTGTGGTGTATAATGAATCCAGATAATCATCTCAAGCACTAGATAGATCCCTTCTCCAAGAATTCTCCCTAGAATGCAGAATAATCTTTCTCCATCTCCCACTCTTGAATCATGAGAGATCAAGGAGAACTCTTTGGAAGGGATTTTCGTGGAGATCAAAGGAGAACAACACAAGTTATAATATCTATCATTCTAGATCCAATAGATTCCTACAAGAATATTTTTAAATTTATGGAGCACATGTTGATCACCACTAGGGGGAATCTATTATTGATTCCTATAACTCAATGAAGTTACTATATATATATATATATATATTTGTTTTTAGATCCATCAATAAAGAAATAATTCAAATATGGTAATTATTAATTGATTAAAATAATTATAAATAATATGTGATGATCATGTGATTAGTTCTAACCTTCTATACCTTTTCTATTTCTTATTAAATTCTGTTGATCATGAAATTAATCATTGTATTAATATCAGATTGGTCATCGATAATGAAAAAAGAAAAGTTGGCCACTAGCCATCACAAAATTCCACTAGGCTAGGAACCTACACCTTATTATTTATTCTATATTATACAATCATTCTTCTTGATAGTGATTAATTGGTTCTTATTATATTTTCATGTCATAAATTGTAAAGAGTAGCCAAAGTAATGGCTAAATATCTCTTTTTATTTACTCATAGTTTATCTCACCATTCCTGGTTTGATATTTGTTTATTCCCTAAATCAAGGATTTAGTTACATTTCTGGTTTTCATTTTATTATAGTTTGGTCAGTTAGATTTTGTTAATGAGTGGATTCCTGTTAACTCATAGTAGGTGATCCCAAAATTTTTCTAAATTTATATGTGTGTTTATGTGTTGTGTGATAAATAGGTGGGGGAATTTTCATGTTAGTTTCTGAAAATAGAATAATGTATGGTTCCCATTGGTTATAAGAGATACCGAGTGTTGGTCTCATATGGAAAATAATGGGTTTTTCTTAGAAAGAAATGTATTGAAAAATTATGTTGATATATGGATTTATTGGTATATTAATGATGGTTATTGAAATTTTTCTTTGAAATTTGATAATAAATATAGTTACTTAAAATTTTATTATGTGTTACCCATGAGAAAGTTGGTGTTGTTGACCACTCTAGAAGGGGTGATAAGGAAACTAGTCTAATAAATATGGTTTTGACTATATATATGAGTGAAGATAGTGGTTTACAATGTTGTATCCATTAGACGAGGGTTATTACCACTCCCCATGGGAGAAAAATACACTAGGGACCATTCACAAAAATGAAATATCCAATGAGGGGGTATTAACCTCTTATTATGGGGTTAAACACTATAGATCAATAAACATATGGTAGATGTTGTTAACTATGAGTTTGGAGGATGGGATACACTGTAAATGGATAAAGATGGTGGTGTGACTGACCAAAAAATTATATAACAACGGTTGATGTATATTTTTAGGATATTTATCTTGGCTTGATGGAGGATGGATGTCACAATTCCACAATTTCATTAGTTTATTTACATAGAAGTTGGTAATTGTCCTAATTCCAATGCGACATAAGTTATTATACATGGGTGCGTCTTAGTGGTTTCATTGTTGACTCGAGATAGACATAATAATTTTTTTTCAATGTGATTCCATGTTAAATAGATATGGTTTGAATGTTGAGGAATATTTTTGAATGATATACTATGGATGTATTATTCAACATTGGAGTTGGTTGAAGTAGGTAAGGGATCACATGAGTCTTGTTGAGAAAAGATAGAGTAGGTTGGGTGGAATTATATAAATTTTATTTTTTATTTAATTTTAGTACAAACATATATGTACTGATATTATCTTGGGATACCATCAGTGTTCGCTTACAGATTTCATAATCAAACCTTGCCTAGGCACTACGATATCCAAACATATTTTATATTTTTTAGAGATGGAAAATCCCTAAGATTATTGTGAGGATCTCAATAGACAGTGGTGTAATAGTTATATGATTTTGAAGTATTTTTTATTTGGTTAAATTGGTACCATTATGTTAAGCTAGTAGTTTGTTTTCGTTAATTATGTAATACCTATTTTACCAGCTAACATACAATCATATTAATCGTTGTGTGACTGATATAGAATTATAATTATTTACCTTTTTCATTATTGGTATATTTAATATTTCTTCCCTATTATTAAATTTTTATTTCTACATTTTTGTATATTATTATTTTTAAAATGATGGTATAATCTCCCCACTATCACTCAATAATCCCTTTCTACTATTCATTAGTCATTGGTATTCAATGAGGAACAGTTAATGTATGTGGCTACTCATTCTAGTTACTCTTAAGTGAAATTAGATAAAGAAATTATAACTTCCAAAATTTTCTATTCCAGTAGATCAGGATATAACTCACTTTGAAACTAATAATTTTTGATCAAAAGGATTGATAGACAACCCAATTTATAATGCAGTGGATTCCAACAAAAAATAGTGATGAAAAAATTTAATTGAGCATTATGTTAAATGTATAATAGGATGGTAGTAAAAAACATCAAACAAACATATAAAATTAGGTTATACCTTAGGAATATCATTGGTACAATAAATATTATTCTTTTATGAATATTTACATCAAATAATATTGGTCGTTTTAGTCCTAAAAATTTGGAATTCATCAACCGTATAAAAGACATAAAAATATGAATAATTGATCATAACCATCTTAATTCGATAAAAACAAGAGCAATGAATGGATCCATTAGGATAAGAGGAATAACCAATGGTGGTGATACAATAGAATTAATGGAACATAAAAAAATTTATTAATGATGGATATCTATTTTGAAAGACAAAATGAGGAAGGAAATCTATAGAAGCACATTGAGAGAATTTATGGGAAATTTGATTTTTTAAACCATTAACACTGAATCTAAATAAATAAAATGTTGTTTTATAAAAAAAACATTGTCATGTGTTGTAAAATTACAATAATGGTCATGGTGTAATGAAGATACAATGTTCTACCCATGGGTTGACCCCTCCATTCATGAGATGATAACTATATCCCAGGAAGAACCAAAAACCCATAATATAGGCCATCACGACATGGCCTCCATCTTTCACAATGAAATTCATTCCCAAGTCCATACTCGTAAAGTAGTCCCCTTATTGGGGGTGTTCTCCCTAACAATATTTCATAGAATAACCCATAGAGTTATGACCCTACCAACTTTTTCCCCCAATAATATTATTAATCTTAGACATCCCGAAACACTACACAATATGTTAGGTTTTTCATGGTTTCACATAACATGGATAATTAATTAATCTTATACAAATTTGATCAATTTGAAACACCCAAGGCCATGTTGTGACCCTCTCCTAACCCTAGAGAGATCTAATATCTTGCATACCAACACATTTCATAACACCGTAGGCAATGATGTAACCTCTCTTGATGCAAGGGATATTTATTCACATAAAAATAGAATTCATGAGGAATCACTCCCCTTTTGTTTCATGTTGTTTTCTTTCTTATAGCTTTTTATGGAATAGATCCCACCATCTCTTGTGTGGTGATTCGACTATATAATAATTCTTGAATAAACCTATGTAACACTCGTATAAAATTCTCGGGCCCCTGATAACTACTCTATTAATTAAAAAAATATAAGTTAAGATGGATTAAGAAACAAAATTTGTGTGAAGATAATTATCTGGGGTGTTACAATTAAACTATTTAATTTGAAATAAAACTCATAGGTTGATAATTACACTTCATCAGCCTTAATGCGTGAGAGATATCAACAACTAATTAACTCTATTAATTTTTCAATACAACTATAGGGTTTATAATGATATATTTCATTTAATCAATATAATGTAAAGGGTTATATACCTCATTATAGGATCTATAATGTTTTACAACAAAAAACATGTATATATAATATCAGTAGCATGTTGCGTACCATTCCCTAATGAGTTTTTTCTTTTAAAATCATATATATTGTTTTTTTAAGATCAACAAGAAGAAGCTGATGGACTCCGTACTCCACTAGGTATCAAAGGGTTATACTGAATCACTTGATTCATGATTAGGACCCCTTTACAACCCATGTCATGATACCACCCATCGAATGCTAAAGGTACAATAGGAAAAGATATTCCTAATATGGAGATAATATCTTATGATATTTGAACTTAATCACCCAAAAATATCAAAATAGTATCCCCCATATAAATCGATAGAGTATTCCTAATGAGTGTGAATTTATTAACTCATTCATTTCAATGAATGAGTAAATAAAAATCATTCATTTAAGGATTCATCAAATGAATGAATCTCCCATGAGTTTCATAATATGTTATAGTTATCATAGAGAACGTGGAAGTATAACCAAGAGATTACAATTATTATTTTTCTAAGTAGTATATTATTACAAATAACATGAATTATGATATCACATATATTGATATGGTTATGAGGGAATATGATATGCCTTTAGAACCATTCAGGTCAAATCCTATGAAAGTATTATATCTTACGACAATATATGTAATTTAGGGTATATATGCATTATGATATTAGGGTAAATTTATTTTTTTAGTACTTGTATTATATATTAAAGGTATGGGATATCATTATTTATACAAATAAATATTTTTCAAAAATTTCACTATGATTTATCTACATAGAAAAATGATAAAAAATTGAACACTTTTATTAGTGCTAAATAAATGTTCTCATAAAAGAGAACACATTATTAGTGTTTTTAGTGATGATAAAGGTAGATAATTATCATCAATTTTTTTAGTGATGATAAATATGTTTCTTTTATTATTTATAGAAATGTGTTGATTAAAGGGCACACTTTTTCAGTACTTTTTCAGTAATTCAAAAAGTAGCCTTTTATTAGTTATTTTTTTGTGTTGATAAAAGTATGATATTTATCATCCCATTTTATTGTTGATAAGCATGTAGTTCATAATATATCTAATATATAAAAATTTATTTATTATTAAATACAATTTTTTATAATAGTATATATATATAAACAATTTATATATACATTTAATCATTTGTTGTTTTGTTTATTATTTTATGCTAATTTATATTTATATGAAAAATTATAATTATATATGTAATATAAAATATTGCAACAAGAAATATATAAATAAATATATAAATACATTAATTTTTGTAATATAAACTATATGAATACATAAAAAAGTTCATATTTAAAACTATATATTTATATATTTATTATATAATTTATAGTATATATATATACTAGACATATATACATATATTGATAATTATATGGGTATTTATAAATAAATATGATTATTTATTATATAATATATCTATAAATATATAAATATATTAATGTGTTGTAAAATATAAAATTTAAATTTAAAAATAAAAATCATATTTAATAAAATTTACTCATACTATAATTTCCATAATTTTTATAAAAAATTATCAAATATATGTCAGTCTATAAATATATATAATAATGTTTTTAAATATATTTAAAAATGTATATGAAAATTATATAAATATATAATTGAACATATGTTGAGTCCCTATGGTATGGACCAACTAAAATTGTGGTTATATATATAGGCGCGCAAACACACACACACATATATAAATAAAATTTTCAAAAAATTTATATTAAACAATATAAATACAGACATACATACATTCATACATATACGTATCCTTATATAAAAAACACATTTAACTAAATTACTGTTAACATATTTAAATAAATATAAATTTATAATAATATAAAAATATGTAAAAAATATATGCAAAAACACATAGAATGATATATATGTATATACATATACATATATATACATATATATACATATATATACATATATATACATATATATATATATACATATATATGCATATGAATATATAATTTATTAATAAGACAAAACATCTTGGAGAGTAGTAAGGGCATTTACAAACAAAGTGATCAGCAACGGGGCATGACATGGTTTGAACCCCACCACTCTAAAATAATTGAATATTTATGGTATGTGTTAGTGATTATTCATGGGTTACTACGAGCTAAGACGTTGTTGGGAAGTAATTAGTCACATTTTCCATTTCTCAACAAGAAATTATTTAAAAATACAGCTAGAATCTTGAAAATCCCTAGGAATGATCATGAATAAAGGGCGTCCTTATCAATTCAAATTATCGTACTGATAAAAGCTTATAGATTTTATTAGTGTTCATATAATAAAAATTTGTTTAGGGATAATAACATATATTTTATCCCTTTAAAAATACCAATTTGTAGTTTAGGGGTATGTCATGTGGGTAGAAGTGTTGTGTGGGTGTGTTGGTTTGAAAGTGTTTTATATGTTAGATTTGTTAGGTATTTCTTATAAGATGTTCACATTCACTGTGTTGATGGTATGATTTTTTGGATTTATGATTTTCTTTCCCTTATTATAATTTATATCTATTGAAGACATGTAATTAAAAAAATGACATGTTTTTTATCATTAGAAAAATAATGATGGATAACAGGATATATTATTAGAATTATTCTTGGGTCCTATATGAGAGGTAGATCCATTTTCAGTTTTTTATTACCATTTTCCTTAATTTTTATTGGTTTTAATTCCCCAGGAAAAGCATCATTTGAGATATATCTAACATAGAGCCTTTAACATTTCTAACTATCTTCTTTTCCTAATGAAAAGACCTGAAGATTCATTTTTAGATGTTTGTAAAAATTTAAATATAATTACAATTTATAATTTAATTAATTAATTCTTGAGTATTTTTTAAAGATTTATTAAGTATAATATTATTTTTTAAAATTATAAATAAGAATGTATTATAATAAATATAATATTTGGTATTTCTTTAAAACAACCCCGTTCATTATTTTTTTCACTAAATTTTTATAGGATTTTATCAAAGATAATTTTAGCGGAATGATTTTAGTTTTATTTTTTAATTTATCATTATTATGAAAATAATTTATAATTTTGCGAAATTATATATTAAATTATTGGAAGATATTATTAATTGATAAAATTTTAAATTAATTTATTAATTAGTCAAATATCTTAGTTTCATAGAAATTTTGGATATAATTAGAATATTTTGAAATTTATTAAAATTTTGATATTATAAAATTTTTATATAGAGTGTTATAATAAAATGATTTTATAATTATAGAATTTATATTAATTATGGAATAATATTTATGGATAAATGGTAATGTCATAAAATATAAATGAAATGTGGAGTTGGCTTTATTGTTTAAGAAAAAATATATATGAAATAGAACAAAATGCTCGTGATAGTGTGTAATTAATATAAATCAAACAGAAAAATGCTACATATTTTTAAATAGGAAATTTTATAGAATATAACATAAATGAATGAAAATATATAAATATATTATATTTTAATTTACAGTTAAATGAGATATTTTATAAATGTGATGTATATATAATTAGTAAATAAATGGATGTTATAATTATAAAAATTAAAATAAATCATATATATGTATATAATTATAAAATTATATTTAATTTATGATTAAAATAAATAGGATCCATCCATGGGGTTTTCTAAAACATTTCATTTAAATAATAATGTCATTAAAAAATGTGATGTAAGTGAAAATAGAAATAAATTAATACAAATTACAATAATAATTCATATAAATGGGGATACATCTAGGATTTTTATCATTTAATTTGTTAAAAATATATATATATTTCAAAAACATATAAATAAATATATTGATACATATATGTTTTAATATATATGATATTTCCTAATTATAATACGTTCTAATATGTGGGATTTATTTATGGGATAAAATACATAATTAAATAAAAGAATTTATTTATATTTTTGATCTAGGGATGTTACAAAATTTTAAATAACTATTATTTAATTGAATTGTATGTTATATGAAGTTAAATTTATAGAATAAATAGTGATGTTTGAGACTACATTTCGTCACACCACAAATAATATCACCTTCTATATCTTTTACTTTATATTTCATTAATGGAGATAAAGAAATAGTGTTAAATGAAGTAAAAGACATGGAAACATGTGTATGATGAATTATTAATAATGGTATTATTGGAATAAAAATATATTCATGTGGTGGATTTATAAAATAATCACCTATCACCTAAAATTTTATGCTTGCTGATATGTGATGATTTTTCCATAATATTTTTCTCTCAAATTATGGTATAGAATTTACTAAAATTTTATATATATGAGAAATTTCATTATTTTATTTTGGGAATATATAGTGTATATTAATTATTAATATATTAATAAGATTAATTATAGAAAAATGGACAATGTTATTCCATCTAATTTTAATTTTAGTCTTTATTAATAGTATTTTATTTTTTAATGTTTTTTTAGAATTATTGGAAAAATTATTTTCTCAAAAAATGTAAGTGTAAATAATGTTAAAATTTAAATAAAAACATTAACATGGTAATGAATTGAAGGGATGTTAAACTAATACATTAATATAAATTTCAATAAGTCATGGAGAATAATTCTCAACTATTATTTTGGGATTATATTAAATGAAAATGTTATAGTACGGAGGCTAGTTATGGTGGGGTTGTCTTAGAGGGAAATATATAAGAAAAAATCGGGATGATAAAAGGAGTATTTTAGGTTTGGTATTGAGTATGATGGTGGTTTGGGCCTTGATGAATATTACTGATTAGTTTTAAATATTTTTTTATGGGTTAGGGATGCTGGTTGGATGGTAGAGTTATATTGGTTGTTATTTTGGGTGAATTATTTTCTTGAGTTGAGGTAAAAAAATATATTTATCTTGATGGAAAGAGGGTTACTAAACCTGTCAAGTGTAATATTACCTAAAATTTTTGGTAATATTTACCTTGGAGAATAGAATGGTGTTGGATTATTTCTTTTGGTTTTTTTCTCTTCTAGTAGTTTTTATTTTATGTGATTATTGAGTTTTTATTTTGTTATATATTTTTTGTTATGTTGTAGATTCTTATTGAATATTTCCATGATACAATGATAGTGGGTCATAGTTTTTATTACCTAGGATATAATGGATTGCGGTAATTTGAACATGCTATAATTCCTTAAGGTAGTGTTCTTGAATTATGGAAATGATGTGGTATCATGGTGGGGGCGTACTTGGGGAAGGAAGGAACAAGGTTGATTTTCATCATCTCTATGCTACCCATCCAAATTGGGTTCATGATATGTGATTATATAGGGATTTTATATGAGACAATTGATCCATGGAAGTTGTTGTGATGATTTGGTATTGTAATATGGGATGATGTTAGATTTTGAGGTGAAGGGTTGGTTGTTAGTGTGGTGATATTTTTATTTCATCCTCATATTCTATATCATTTGGGGAAGAGTTATCTGCCCATATACATTGATAGAGTTTTTGAGTTATAGAGACATCTGATCTTAATGTTATGAGTTGCGATAAATTTCTAGACATTTTTTCTATTATTAGTTTTGGTAATGTTTTTTATGATTTGATAATATTTTTCATATTGAATTTTTACTTCTAATCATGATTAATGTTAACCATATTGTTGGGTTGATGTTGATATTCCACTCTAATATTTTGGTTGTAGAGGATGGAGGGGATGGAGGAGGTTGTGATGTTTTTAATGAGTTGATGTTTTTTATGTTCTCATGCATAAATAATCATCCCTATGATTATTAAATTTCCTTAATATTTGGTTTTACCATTCTAGAATACCTTAAAAAATGTTTATAATTAATTAATTTCCCATTTATATATATCTATTCTTGAATATGATCATAATGAGTACTCTAAAGTGATAACCTATCTTCATTTTTCAGGCGTATTTTTTGTCAAATAGTCCTTAGAGACTGGGAGATAATGTTTGGTTAGATATAGTGGAGAGTAGAAGTTTCATTAGAGTTTTATAGGTTGTTATATATTTATTTTTGTTTTTTATGTTTTACCTATATTATATTAAAATTTGGGGTTGATTTATAATATTTATTGGTTGTTCATATTTACTTTCATTGGATTAAAAAATCAAACTCCTCTTATATTGTGTGTTTTTCATATTTCAAGTTATTCCCTAACCCATGGTTTAATGGTGGTTGGCCTTTCACAACACACAATATTTTCCAATCGATCCAAGAAGGATTTTAGTGGGGAAATTTCATGAGAAAAATTATTATTGAATCATAAATTGTTAATATATTCCTTCAATAGTCAGGAAAACAATTTCAATATAGATTTTACTAATAAATTATTTTTAAAAAATTTTCAATTATGTGTTTATTTATTTATATAGATAAAAAATATTATGGAATGAGACATTTAAATAATGGTTTATATAAATTTTATTTAAAAAATACAGTTTTAGTAAAAAATAACAAAAAAATTACTTGACTCATATTATAACCAATTTTGGAAATTTTGAATTATTTAGGTAAAATGGAATCATTTTATAATGGTATAAAATGGACTATATTTTTAACTCATTTATTTTAATTAAATTTATAACATTTCATTATTATATACTTTTAAAAAATACCCAATATTCTTTCTATTTTTATTTGGTAGAATATAGAAATATTTTAGAATTAGTTCATATAGATGTTTTTTAACAACCTGAAGTAAAAATTAGGTATTTATTTTCAATCATTATTAATTTTATTGATGAAATTACTATATTTATATATTCATAATAGACGAGGAAAAAATAAATTACCTTTAAAAATTTAAGGAATATATTTTTGTAAAATATAATCAACATGGAAAAAAATAAATAAATGGTAACTACATTAAGATGGGGAATATGTTAACCATGAATTCAATGATTATATAAAAATATTATGAAATCATTTCTAAACACACCCTTTTATATAAAACTATTTGTAAATTATTATGTGAAAGGATAAATAAAAACCTATTAGACATGGTGAGATTTAGAATGATTCATGTGAGTATACCCTTTTCCATTTTTGGAAGTTTATTATAATAAATTGAATATACATTTAATTATGTATAAAAAAGTGTAAAATGTTATACCATATGAGTTTTCGTATGATAAGAATCATTTCTCGTAACATTTTAGTGTATAGAAATATAAATCATTTACAAAGGATAATCCCCAAAATAAAATTGCATTGTGAGAGAAAAAGAGTTCTATTATAGGATATCCTAAGGGGAAATGATATTACCTATTCTATAAATCCAATATAAAATTTATAATTGATAGATGAGTTATATTTTTTTATGTGGTGAATATCTATAAAAGCTGTTGTAGGAGAATTACTAACATTGATAAAGTCAAGGATCAATATGAACAAGATTTTCCACATGGATAATCTCCAAAATATATCATGTAATTAGTTATTTGAGAGACACACATGTACTTTATGGGTCAATATAGAAGATATTTAAATAGAGATATATGGTATTCTTATCACTTAGGATGGTAGTACATTATTGGTTCGTAATAAAGAAACCCTATATTACTAGGTTAGTTATGTAGTAGAGAATTTTCCATGTGAAATAAAAACTCGAATTTAAAAATAGATATTATGAAATTGAATGAGGTTTGGATGTATATCGTTCCTTAAAAATTTGACATTTAGATTTTATCAATTTCATGAGGTTAATTCATAATTTTATATTATAAATGGTAAACAAGAAAATTGTCAAGACATATATTGAAATAATGATTACCCAATTTCATTTAGCATAAAATGTTTACCCTAGTGTAGAATTTTGTTAATTTTTATGATGGTTGTTATTTTTTGTAAATAATTTATTTTTATTGAATTAACTGATTTATTTAATTTTTGTTATATTATATTTGAAAATAAATTTTGTGATAATATTTATAATATTCTTCAAAATTGAAATATATTAGAAAGGGACATATATATTTTGAGTCTATTTCATAACTTTTAGTCCTATCATTAATTTCATTTTTTGTTTTTGAATTAGAAAGTCAACAGATGATAAATGGAATTTTTTTCATACTTTTGATGGAAATGGATTTTGACACTATAATGTAATAAATATTTCTAGTGATATAATTCTATATTCCTATTTTATCTTCTCTCAATATGTAACTATTTTATTTTATGTGTCTTGGTATATTAATGAGTGGTAGAAAATGAGTATGTCTTAATGAATGGGGAAAAATTAATAAGCATTGATTATACTTGTTTAATTTAACTAGTTTAATCATTTTTATCATTCCTTATAATCTATTCGAATATCTCAAGATTCTATTATTATATTATGTGTTGATAATTTTGAATAATTCATGAAAATGATTAATATAGTAAATTCATATATAAGATACTAGAGGAAATATTTAATGTGAATTTTTAAAATGATTAGAAATTATATTATGGGGGATTAAAGGAGGAAATTAGAAATTATGGTAGTGAATTATAATAAAATTTTGAAAATATTTTATAAATATAGATAATATAAATATTATAAGCAATTGGGATTTAACAAACATTTTTTGATATAAAGAGAAATAATTTATCAAAATATTCAAAGGGGATATTTTTTATATGTATGTTTTGTTTAATCTAGTGGTATTATTTATTTATTATTTAAATGTAAACAATTTGATAAGATTTACTGATGAATTTGAAAAAAAATTCTTGTGAGCATTATAAAATTTATCTAATTAACCAGAACATTTTTTATGAATTTTTCCAAAATCCTTGCCAATTCAGCATGTGTCCTTCCAAATTTCTAAAAAATTATTGTTTAGATGAAACTAACTAAAATCACACCAAGAGATGAAGGTGAATCTAGGCGTTCTTTAAATAATTTTTTATTCCATTAAGACTCCTTGCCTATAGGGTTCACGTTCCCTCATTGGAAGAAACATAATCTATCTCATTGTTTCTCATTTTTCATCACACTAAATAACAAATATGAATGTAAAAATTAATATATTGGTGATGATAATGACTTTACATTGTTCCACACTAAGGGATAATATAAATATCATACACATGGTTATGTGTGTTTTTACTATAATCCACTGTCATTCACTATTTAGAGGAATCAACTTTAGGTAATGGTCTTTTTATTTAAGGAACACTGTATAAGGTGTAGGAATGAATTTGTATCAAATAAATGAATAATACCTATTTAATCCTCTATAAATATACTTAGGGACGAAAATTTTAGTTTCTATATGTGAGGGTCTCTTCAATAGTTTGTTGTTATGAAAAATTATTCATGTTCAACATGATAGTGTACTTACATTATAACACTTGATTTGATGCTCCATTGAAGTACAAATGTATCTATATTCACTTCATCCAAGGCTTGATGAAAATGAATAATCATTATTAGTAATAATTAGTTCAATTATACATAATAATAACTACACATCTTTATTCAGGTGAATATAATCCAACATTGGAATTATCTTATTTATCACCTTCTTCATTTTCTGAATGTAATAGTATAACCCTTGTACAATTTGAATATTCATCTTTCATAGACTATATTTAACTAATAGTGATACATATACATATACCTTATTTCATTATTCTCTTATAATAGGTAAATCATCCATGTTCCCTATATATGATTGAGATTTTATATTTCTCTCTACTGTTTAGAACCCCGTCACGCATTTTTTAAAATGTATTCTATGCATCCAATAATTGATTTGATATTTTCAGATTGAGTATACTTCAACATGGTCATTAAATAAGTTATTTTTTTTTCTTTGTTGAATATATTCCAATTTTATTGAGATATATCCATAAATTTCATGTTATATATCTTTATTTTAAACATTAACAAATATTTCCATTTATTATGAATATAACTAGATCATAGCCTGATTCCATGAATTAAAGAATAAAATTATTTGACCTTATCCAATACACACTATGATATCCTTTGTTACATTGTGGTTATATTTAAACTAAAAAATCCAAATAATCTAGAATAATATAATATTTTTAACTATCAGACTATCACTATGTGATGTTTGGAATCATCCCAATATTTAAGCCTATTATGGACTAATATACTGAATCATTATGAAAATACCAATATCCCTAGAAAATAATGATCAATCCAATTGATAAAAATTAAATCTTTAATGGTTTAACTATTATGTCTTGAAAAACGAACATCCATGAAATTTTTAGTTTTTTTTCTAACTTTATGTAACCACACTCATTAATATGTCACTTCTTTCATACATTTTATCTCATTATTACATATCTATTAATGCACTAAATATATATCATCTCAGTTGTGAAGGAATTACCATCACCTATTATTTGTTTTTTACCAATTAATCATATGTATCTGACATGGGATGACTCTTATGTATACAGGTTTGTGTCCATGTAACCCTTATGAACCCCTTTAATTCGTAGGCTGACTCTTACATATATACTCAAGACCAATACTTATCAAGATTGGTATCCTTAAATATCTAAATAATTTATCATTTTTTAAGCATTAAATATTATATAAAAACATATATTTCACAATAAAAATATTTCTACACCTATTTATCAAATACTAAACAGTTCTGAATCTCACTAATAAATCTAACCTTTTGTATAAAATAATTTACCATTTTTCTAAGACAACAACATCAATTACCTTTAGGTATCATCTAGAATATAAAAACCCCTATATATCATATAGATTAACTGATAAGTATAATATGTATCAAAACTGTCATATTAGGTTATTTACCCTTACATTTGAGTTGTATAATTATATATATATCAAGTAAAATTCAGGTATTTATTATGTATTGATGTATTTACCATTTTTTTCATCCAATATTTTTAGAACAAAAAATTTCCATACTTATTCCAAACCTACGTAAAAAAATATTCAAAATAATAAAAACTACATCGTAAGAAATAATATGATTCAGTAATCTCATTTTTAACCTCTCAGATCCAGATACACCTTTACACTCAATAATATAATCTACTTAAAAATTGATTCACATGCCATGACCTTGATATATAGCGATTAAAAGGATTATTAATTATTTATATTTGTCACTTTAATTCTTCCTCAATAGATAAGTCATGATAATTATCAAATTCCAATGCCTTTTTTTCATGGTTATACATGAAAACCCCAAATATGGGTCCCATGTATATGGCAATCCACCTCTTCTTCATCCATTTTACCAAGTATCCTAAATTCATCTTTCATGTACTTTTCAAAAACAAACAAAATTCCTAAAAAATCCAAAACAAAACCTATTTTTAGAAACATTATCCCACTATAGATTCTTTTTAACATTACTAACAAAAATCATACAAAAACGGTTAACTCCAAATCAATCAAAACAATATGTGAATTCATGGTGCATTCTACTCACCCTATTAATCAAATTAAAATTGTGTTCACACATAAATATTTATATTTTAATTTTACCCAATATTTTTCATGAATATTTTTGGGGATATATTCTCATATCTACTAGCAATTTTTAATGAAAATAAATCATTGGATATTATATATTTTCTCCATACAAGCATTTTTAGGATGACAAAATTCACCTCATCTTCTTAAAAAACATCAGTTTTTAAAATTGTGGCTCATTTTTCCAACCTTTAAACCATAGATCCTCAATCATCAACTTATATATTGAATCATTTTCTATTTTCCACTTGCGGGACTCTTGAATTATCACATTATTCGTGATACATATTTTTGAATAAATAAATTTGATATTTCTCCCCATTTATGATTTGAACCACTTCCTCTCTTAAGAGGAATTTTACTAAATATTTTTGTGTGTGTGAATTTTAATTTAAAAATTGAGTTTTTAAAAATTAATTAATCTTACAGTGGTGCCACTCAATTATGGAAATATGATTCTATGTCAACAATATTAAATTATTCTGCATCACTCACTTACTTCTATATTCTTGTGAATTTTGATATTTTAATTACGTCAAAAATTCATCATATGTTAGTAACCAAACATATAAAATAACATATGTGAATAAAAAATAATGTACTATGTGTGTGGGTCATGCCACATGATGAACCAACTATTACAACTTTCTCATGAAAGTATTTTGATACCCCTTCATATCTATTTTTATCATTTCTTCACAAGGATTATCCAATCTCGAATAATGCCAAACAACCATCAAATTACCATCACTAATTACCAAGTAATGCCTTAAATTCTTGACACTATTTATTTAAATAATATTAGGCACATGGATACCATATTATAGTCTTGTAACAGACTTCCTTACATCTTTTGGGATCTAGAAAAACAATCAGCTAATACCACTTTATTAGTATGAAAACATACAAACATGAATTAAATGAATATTAATAATTCTTATTTTGTGTTTTCTTATCCATATTTGGTTGTATGGTTACACATGAAATGTGTCTTTATACACATTATTGATAACTAAATTTGTATTTTAGATAAGTCTTTGACACCGCATTATTTCTAGGTATGTTGATATTCTTTATTTTAACGACCCAAAATTATATTTCCCAATTTTCATTTAATCAAAGGATGAGTTGTCTTAAAAGAATTATGAAGCTAAAAATTAGATCGATTTATTTAATTATGCATGAATATCACCACAAAAAATTAAATACATTATCAGACAACTAAATGAAAAATAAATTACAAAAATTATAAAATAAATAATATTATACGTAATTAATTTATATAACTTGAGTGTTACATTTAATGGAGTATTTTTTCATAAATATGAATAATTGTCTCTCATTTATTAAATAAATTAATATACTAACATAATCCCTTATTTAAATTAAAATAGTTTCTATTATAAATATATTAATTTTCAATTATTTTTTTCTTTTAATTTAATTAATTATTTAAATTAATATAACATTAAAATAATTATTTCAATAAAATAGATTCATTAATATATATTCATGATTACTGAAATAATTAAAATATCATCCATGAAAAAAAGACGAATTACAACGAATGCAACTTTGACAATTCATAGATTAATTATTATTATTTATTTTATTTTTATTATTATGTATTTTTAAAAGTTAAATGTACTATATTTTTATTATAATATTCATTGATATAATATTTAAACAAATTCTCAATTAATCTAATTATTATTACTTATCAAGGGATATGAATTAATTTACTTTTAGTATAAAAAATATTTTTTACAAAATTGTTTTGTTATTTGTTATGGATTTTTATTTTAACAAAATTAATATATCCCGATCTAAGGATGATTTAGTTATTATTTATTATTTAAAAATATATAAAACAATATATTTTTCATTTAATTATTATTAATTAATATGATATATTAAAAATAATACTATATACTTAAACAAACATTATTCGATAAAAAAATTCTAACTATATAATTTATTTTCTAATTTAAAATATAATACTATCATAATTAAAAATTGAATTAGATTAAAAAATTTTAAAAAAAAAATTGTTTTGAAGTGTCATATTATATATTTTTGGTAAAAAAATAATTAATTTTGTAAATAATTAAACTAGGAAAAA
Organism: Viscum album; assembly: GCA_963277665.1. Lineage (NCBI taxonomy): Eukaryota > Viridiplantae > Streptophyta > Magnoliopsida > Santalales > Viscaceae > Viscum > Viscum album. The sequence continues at coordinate 58,583,666 of OY728165.1, read as the reverse complement.
TGGTTAAAAAAATAAATTAACATTGCTTGAATTTTTTAGATTTAAAATGTTATTTATAAAATATACAAATTCTTTTTAGCTATGGAAATAAATAATAAATGTCTCACTAATATTTCCTTACCTATCTCAATTAATCCCATATGGTTCTATCTTTACCATTCATCAAACTCAGGTTTCCAAAGAAATGTGCATCATTTTCATTAATAAAAGGACCCCAAAACCACACATTTTGAACAAAAAATATCCAATATTTATCTATAGAATACCTGAAAATTTTCTATATACTATTTTTTTATCCTACATTATGTAACCTTTCATCACATGAAGGTGGTATCAATCTTTCATTCAAAGGGGAGTCCTCATGGGAATGAGCAATTTCATCAAATTAAAATGTTCTTCATTCGTTTCCCTTATGTTAGCAAATATAATCATAAATAATAATATTATTTAATCTAATAATGTAATAATATTTTCATTTTTTTCTAGTGAAATTATATTACAATTAGATAATTATATTTTTACACACAATAATTAATTTTACCAAGTTTTTGTTTGGGCTGTCTTTAACATATACATGACTTATTTATAATATTTACTTCACGAGTGAAAGTGAAATATAAACAATGATAATATTATATAAAAATTTCAATTTTTATTTGTTTTTAGATTTCGTTAATAGTAATATATATTTTTCCATTCAATTATAAAATATAGTATTTCTATTGAATCTATATTCATTTAAAATATATTTTAATTTATCATTTTGACTTGTCTATATAACATCAATGAAATTACCATGGGACATAATATCTATATTAAAATAACATATGTAACCCCTAAAAAAACTTTGGATGTTATTAACACATAATTAATGGGTAACTACTAAAATCTCCATACAAAACCTTGCTTAGAATAAATGGGGGGAAATTACAAAACAAATATTAATTTTAACAATGAATGATTAATTAAAGGGTAATAAAAAATTATAATGGAATGGTATAAAGAAATATAAATAACAATATGGTGTATATATAAATATATAAAAAATATAAATCCATTTTATAGGAGTTCATGGTACATATGACCATGCAGGAATCAAAGGTAATGTTTTTTATTAACTCAGTTACTTTTCATTGAGTTATAATATTTTTTCTTGAACATCATTATTCTATGATTGTATTTTTATATCCTTTGATTTGTTTATATTTTATTTCATAATTATTTATTATATTTAAATTTTATTTAAAAACCCCCCTTTTAAATTTATTCACACTTTAAAAAATATTATGTTGTATTATTTTCTCATTTACATTTTATTTTATTGAAAATGATTAATATTCACTACCTTTTGTGTTTATGTGGTGTATAAACTACCCCATAAATTCCTTTTACCATATTTTAATGATTTTAGATGAATAAAAGTGTATATATTATTTCTTCCTTTAATAGATTTTTATTCAATGTTTACAACTCCATATGGGTTTCATTTCAAATACCATATTGAATTCTAAATTATTTATGAGTAGATCTTAAAATGATGAAATTTTATTAAATTTCTCTCTAAAAAATAATTTTTTTCTATGGTTATTTAGAGGGTTTACATTTATTCACTCCATTAAATTTATTTGTGTTTCTAACACAACGAAAATGATTCTTCTATGTGAAACTAAAATTATATCTTCTTTTCAAACAAAAATAATCATCCTATATAAAAATATTCTTTACAATTTTATGTATATGTACTTTTCCATAAATATAAAAATTTAGAGTTATATTCTGTTATATATGAATTTATTTAAAAAAAATTAATGTATTTTTTTAACAATTTCCAAAGTTTTCATTTACTATTGACGTTAACTCTCTGTATAAAATTCATAATGGAGTATTTTTTTAATTTTTTATTCCTGATCTCATTTTCCCAATGATTTCATTATAATTTTATTCCTTTAAAATATTTCATTGTTTTCAAAAGGAAGTTATTTTATCATTTTTTCTATATATATATATATTTTTAAAAAAAATTATATCAAAATGTAATTGATATTTCATGTTAAAAAAATTAATTATCTTATAAAGCATTTTTATTCAATGTAATGATACTATAATATTTATTTTTCTATATGATGGATATTATATAATGAAACTATATTTATAAATATGTCTTATGATCTTGTTTTTTGAGAGGAATCAATAAACCTGTTTCTTTCAAACTAATTAGGTAACCAATGATGGTATTATGAATGTTCTCAATTTCATATTGCACAAAATATCTTGGTTTATCCTGATATGTTATGTGGGTTTGATATATCCCTAGATTCATTTATTAGAGATTTAAATATTGTGAGATAATTATTTTTTCATGGACTTGATTCAATTTAGCTACATTTAAAAGATTTTGTGTGGAAATGACGGTAGTTTTCTTTTTTTTTTAAAAAAAAGTTATATCCTGGAAGTGATTGTAGTTTGATATGATGAAATGATGTTATATGGGATGAACTTCTATTATCAATGTTTTAGAAGGATGATCTTAGAAATGATTATAATTTTCTATGTTCAATATTTTTTACATGAAAAATATTTTGGTATGTTATGTTCATAGGTTTATGCATTGTAATTATGGTGGTTAAATATATTAACAATTTTTGGATTCCCTATGTTTTTTATGCCTTATTTCTATGTTATGACCCATGGATAATAATTATTTTCCCATAATTCTACATTATTTTATCATGGTATATCTTATGAATATATTATAATTCTTTTCAGGTTATATTTCATTCTCTCATTAATTATAGATAATTATTATGATTCTATGTTGTTTTAAATGAGATACTTCTTCTATCACCACATTTTCTTAGATGATGATGGTTTAATCATCTATAAATCAATTATGTGTTTTTCCCTTACCGATAATTCTATATCCATAAATATATTTACTATTTTAAAAAGAATGTTTATAACGTAATAAATCATATAATAAGTCAAGTGTAATTTTTTTTTCAGAGATGTTGCAATAATAACGTGCAATAAAACATCTATATAGAATATCTCAAAATACAATAAATATTTTGGTTCTAGGATTCTATATATATCTTGGATACATAATATTGAAACTATATAAATAATCTAAAATACATTAATGTTTTTTATGTTATCTAAATTTGTATTATTGTGTGTTTTGATATACTTGTGTTTTATGTTAAAAAATAAAATATATCCCAACTTAAAGCATCATTTGTTAAACCAAAAGTATCGTAGTCTAAAATAAAGGGGTCATAGAGTAAGAAATACTAGGATATATTTTTTATTTTCATATGATTATTTACATTGATTTTCATAAGATATTACTATCCATAACTCATTATACTAGTTTTGGTTTTAGTAATTGATTAAAAACATAATCATGAAATTGAGGCAGTAACAAGACATCCGAAATGAAAAACATTTCATTAAATTCTTTTTTATGTAACCCTAATTATATTTTACTATAAGAGTATTTATTCATATTCTCAAATACCAGAAATTAAATTATTATTGAAACCACCTGTTCATGTGATGATTACTTCCAAGGTATGTAACTCTTCTCTGATTGAGGTTTCTGGAAAGATACTCCATCCAAATCTAGTTCTTATTCCCCAGCGGAGTTTTATGTGATACAAGGAATGGATTTGTTCTCTCTATAATAAACACATTTTAAATTTTATAATAATCATATATCATATAATAATTCAAACAATCTAATGATCAAATATCAATGCATGAATGATTACAAATTCTATTTGGAAATACATAATATGTTTCTTAGTCCCCATAGTGAGGAATAATTAGCTAGTTTTTTCTCTATTATGTGAGTGTATTATTATAAGAGTTTAATTTAATTCATTAACCTATTGGTCTTCTAATTAGTTAAATATATTAGATCTGATTCATCTGGTATATGCCGGTTTTATTAGATAATTGGTTTTATATACAAAATAAAATGAGGGGATTTATCCAGTTTATATCTAACTAATATGATCATTTTTACACAATTATCTTCATTAAACTAGTGACTACATCTTAATTTATTGGGTTAATATCTACCCCATTAGATTAGTAGCATCACCTGATCAATGAATTTATTCAATCTATGGCTTTTTTAGAATAGTGAATTCATGTGGTTCAAATATTATTAGTCTAATAATTTTCTAATTAGAATATTTATTCGATTAGGGGATTCATCTAGATTTATAAGACTTCAATTTTCTTCATTGGATTAGTGGAATCATCTAAATATTGGGTTTATATCTTCTTAATTTGATCAATAGAATAATCATGGCATTTAGATCACTAGGTTTATATGATTTTTTGGATATTACTATTTTGGTTTATCGAGAAGTTATAGAATATGAGAAATAATTAATCTCTTGTGTAGATATTTTCTTGGTCATGGAATTATATTAAAAATTAAATCAGTCCTTTTATGATGCTCAAAGTACTTATCAGATGTGGTTTTACAATGTGAAAACATGTTAGAAGGAAGGGGCATGATTGGTGTTGTCTCTATGTTGGGATTTCAAGGAAAGTTTCCCATTAAGATCTATGGTTTAGAAGATGTATTATTACTTATTTTTAATGGTGATCTAGTTTTTGAAATAAAAAAATAATCATAGAATCATATTTCCACTTTAATTCAATAGGAAGGAATTTTTGAATGGTTCTTCATGTTATGTTAGGTATATCCCAATTATGTTAATTAATGGAAATCATGGGAACTAATGAGTTTCATGTGAAATGAAATCTCTAGAGATTTATTAGTTTTGGGTGGGGTATACTTCTTTGAAATCCTTATATAGAGAGAAATTTAAGGGTGTGATTTTAGGCCTCCATCAGTCATGGTATAATTTCTATATGTTTTGAGGTTTATCATGATATTTTATTTTTTTTTTCAGAAAAGGAAATCAATTCATTTAGTTTTGAATAAATTTCAAGAGCACTAATATATCTAAATGATTGATGTATTTATGATGTTGTATTATTTGATAAATCATTTTTCCTTGTTTTTAGTATCCCATTATTCCACTATTTATTTACATAGTAATCTTATTGTTTTCAACAGGATATGAGGAGGAAATAATTTTTTGAGTAAATGTTTCCATAGATTTTAAAGCATGTTAGTGAAGGAGGACATCTACAAAGTAATGGTTAAGTCATCATAAAATTAATTTAATGAGAATTTATATTGTAAAATTATAAATGTGGATAATAGTATTTTGAAATGGAGTAACTATAAATTTTTTAATTTAAATTTTTATGTTTTCCTTATTGAGGAAACTCTAGTGGTACAATTATGTTCCTTATTTGACTCTTATGACCATACTAATTTTGTTTCTTCAAAATTAATTAAAAAATATTCTTTTAAATAAAAAGAATTTCTGGTTCATGCTAATGTGTTAATAGAACATTAACTAAAGAGACAAAAATATCTTATATTTCTATCAAAATTATTCAACAAGCTGAAGGAATGACTTTAATTGAAATTAGGAGATTCTTGAAGGAGAAGTCACTATTTAGGTGACAGAAATATAAGACATTATTTTGAGATTATTTAATAATTTGTACTCATCCAGGACATATTTTATTTCTATTACTGTTTACTCTTATATCTTACATGTAGTGAATGATTTTATGAATAATGATATTTTAACAGATATCAGTAATGATGATGTCAACTTGAATGTTTCAATAATTCATGCCACATATTCCTACAAACCAGATAGTTCAATGAACTATTTCTCAAGAAGTTTTAGCAAATTGTGGGGCATGATATCACACTACTGGTGAAATTCATATAGAAAAAAAATATATTATTTAATTAAAATAATAAAATACTAACAAACAAAATTATAAATGTGATAATGAATTATAGTGTCTGTAAATTAAGGATTATTATCCTTTTCAATATGACTTATAATATTTTCTCCAAAATTATAGTCAGTCAACATAAATGATCAGTGTATTAAATTAATTTTGAATGTTGATGTTCATTTGTTCCCAAAATGTTTATCTCGTATAATACCCATATTTCCCAAGGTATTTCTCACTCAATAATGAATCCCAAACTCTTTCTAAAATGGGTGTGATATCCTATAAATTGTACATAAATAATGAACATGATGTATTTAAACACCGTTTTTGTGATTTTTTACTTAGCCAAATTTGAGTCTATAACAAATCGTTGTATGTCATTATATAATGAGTTTATTTTATTTATTTCAAGATTGGGGTTAATTATAATCTTACCAAAATCTTTGTTATTTCTCATAGAATTATTTAGGGAGAAATTGTTTACCAATACCCATATATACCATGGGTGATGTTTTCTCAATCTGTATAATTGTTATGGTAAAGAGTAATTTGTTTCATTATTCAAAATTGTGTTGGAAGAACCCCTATCTTCAATTTTCTATTTTTCTATGACAACCTATTATTTAGTAGAGCTAATTTAGAGCAATTTCATGCCTTCATAAAGATTTTTTCCATTAATGGGAAATATTCTATCTAGTTTTTAAATTTATATAAATATAATATATCTTTTTCTAATGGTGTATAGACTTATAGGAAACACGATCATTAAGGTTCTTATAAGATCCAAACATTGGATAAACACAAAAAATAAAATATCCTTCATATAATTTTTTGATGATTAATGAATGATTTATGATAAAATATTGTTGATATAACTGATTAGACGATTTATATATGGAATTATAGGATAGTTTCTGAAGAAGGGAAAGGGATTATTTTTAAGGATATTACAAAACCTATACATAAATATATCAGGTTAATTCTTATGCTCACCGGTGGTATTATTAATTAGTTACATTCATGATTGGATTCTTTTTAGTGGGATATTATGATGAAAAAATAAAAGCCTCTAGGTGGTATGAGATAAATTTTGTACAACAATGGCTTGTGGGGAGTTGGGATTTAATAACTTGAGATCATATATTGATTCCCAACTTGCATATCATGGAAATAACCTTTTGAATAACCCTAATTACGTGAGTGACAATATTATTCTATCAAATTAATATTCGCATTATGATATTTATAAATAAATCATAGGGCCATGAATAGTTTTTATATAGAGAATATTATGGGTCTCATATTGTATTTTTAATAAGGGTCACTATTGGGTAATTAGTAATGGAATGGTGGTTAATATTTTGGGTGACCCTCGTATTTTTGATTATATTTTTCATTAGGGAGACATAACCATCTATTCCTAGATTCGATAGTTCTTTGTTTTGAGTGATTTCTAATGATCATTTGGATGAATTATATTCGGATAAGGTCGATTCATGGTTTAATTATAAGAAAAATTATATTATTCATAGTATTAATATTATGGTAGGATCAGTATTAGATAAATATTTTTTGAGTATGTAGGCCTTAGGATCTTATTATATCAAACCAGGTTATACGATCACTCTGGACTCCCATACCTATTTCGTGTCCCAACCATAGAAGTGTCTTTAAGAGTTTCAATTACCACTGAAAATAAAAATTTTATTGTAATTTTTTTGGTATCCTCATCTCAAGAGAAGTTTTGATCCAAATACATATGATGAGTGACCCTTTTTCTCCCTTTTATCTTGAAAAATATAATCCATTAAAAATGTGTTTTTTAATTATGAAAGATTCATTGGAATGTTTTTAAGGGGAATTCATAGAAGGTAAATTATTTTTCTATTGATTTTATATCAAATATATTCTATTGGGATAGTTTACTCGTTATTGATACAATTTGAGTCCTCCATTCCGTTTCATGGAAGATTTGGGTTTATTCAAAGGATTTGATTATTAAATTGGTTGATTGACCAAATCATTTTTGTGTCTCTGTCACATTTCATGGGAAATAAAATTGGACATAAAAAACCTATCAATGGTGTTAATAGTTATTGAGATATTAGTATTGGAATTTATTTCCCCATGAAATTTGTATTATTAAAGTCATTGTTGGTGAAATGTTGGATAAAAATAATAGGGTGGGTGTCAGTTTGGTTGAATGATAATATCAATGTTTGGTTTCTATTTATCTCCATTAATATTTTTTTTACTAATTAGAGTCCTTTAGAATCTTAATCCTATGATATTATGTTGGGTTTAGTGTATTCTTTTGAGTGGGATTGTAATAAATCTATTCTTAAATATGAATTAAATGTTTTTTGTTTTCTATTTTGAATCATGATGATGGTTTTTAGTTGTTTAGATTAATTAGGAATAAAATTAGATTAATGATGGATCACTTCTCCTTCTATATGTTTTCCTTTGTTGTAAGATAAGGGAACCTAGTTTCTCGTCATTTGGAAGGTCAGATAGTTAATTTATATAGTGGGGCTTGGATTTATGATTTACTTGAATGAATTTGTTCTCTTTAAATGAATTATTTTTAGCCTATATAAAATATTTTTTTTCATTAAAATAATGAGGTATCCATAGAGTAATTTTTTGGGGAGGAATCTGATATTGAATATGGTATTATTTTCAGGGAATCCACGGATGACTTTTTTGATTAATAACATGGTCTTCCCCTAAACCAAGAGGTTGAGTTTTTTTTCAGGAAAAATCCATCATAGGATGTAATCTACGTCATATAACCACATAGACCACTTGTAATATCCATGTTCACTTCCCAGTATATAACATGTTATTTCCAACTATGGTCACTTATTATACATATGACTCTCACCAAATTCCCTTATATTTTATTTCAATATTCTATTTATTTACCCAAACAGACCTCAAAATGATTCCCTAGAGGTCAACCATCATGAAAAAACTCAAGGAAAACCATGATGAAATATATAGTTCTAATCAGGTAGGATCCACAAAAGAAAGGTTCCCCTTGTTCACATAGGAAGTGAAATTCATTATTTTAACCCTTCAAATTTATGTGGTTTTATATTCCCCCACCCTTTAGAAAGAAATACCCATTTTGACCCTTCATTTTAACTTAGGTAGTTCCCCTACACTTACGGATGGGTACCACATTTGGTACACTATTAAAAAAAGTCCACAATGGCAGCACAAGAACCAAACCATAACATGGCCATTGGGTCCTGGTCCACCCAACTTTGTAGTATTCTTTTCCCTATACAATAAAACGATTCTTAGAAATCCATTCCCCCAAATACCTTAGGTACAATTCCAAGAATGCAAGAGGATATTGACTAGTTTCAGAGGTATAAAAAAATATCATGGGGAAGATATACCCCCTGTATAAGGGTGAAAAATATTTGTTAAATAAATAAATATCAAACAGATCTGAATACATAATAATAACAAATAAATTGTACATTCCAAATTGATAAAATATTGAATAAAAAAATTAAAACATACCGCCCATGTGTTTTGAAACATGTATGATGAACACAATAAAATTATAGACAAGGATCCCCTATACATCTGATCCAAACATTGAACTAATCTTCTAAAATCACTTGATATTTTTATCATATGCCAGAAAATAGGATCTTGGGCCTCAACCCATATTGTGCCTCCAAAAACCTGTTAATAGTGATCTAGTATCTAAGTGATATGGTTTCCCAATAAAGATGCGAGTAAAACGTAGTGGACCTCCACCAATGGTTTCCCTAAATATAACTTGTCAGTGTATAATACATGCAGTAGTGATCAAAGGCATAAAAATACATTCAAAACCATTCAAAAATTTTTAAAACTACAATAAAAAAAAACCAAACCTGGGGGCCATGAACACCATGGGAAATGTATCTACCTACTTAATTTAGTGCAAGGGGGTTCATAAATATCATGAATATGGTGACAACTATCTCTTGACCATGGTTAATATACCACATCCTTGGTCCAAAATTGGGGGCACATGGGGGTAATATATCCATCACTTGGACACAACATCCTATAGGGGGTGGTGTTCACCTACGGTTCAAAAAATATTCCCCACATCTACATAGGTTTCGTGTTCACCCTAGAAATAATCATATGTCTCTCCAACCACCTGGGTCCTGCGTTTGGCGAAAATTTATCCATAAGTCCCAGAGTCTACACGGGGATCCATGTACACCATATGTTTAAACATGAAACCATGTTCCCTCATAAGGGCTATGTTCACAATGATTTTAACAATCAAACATGGATTTCTCATGGGGGAGATATTCACATTGGTTTTGACCATTAATATAAAGAAAACAAACATTGTATAACTTTAAAATCAGAATTTACAAACATCAGTATTTCTATAAAAATGTAATTATATAAAAGGAATATGGAAAAAATTTATCATTATTGGACCTAAAAAATTTATAGTTTCTATTATCATGGTTGTTTTAACATTTCTAATATCCTTTCTTTAATACCCTTTATTATATACATTTCAATACAAATTACAAAATCGAAATCCAATTTCCCAAAATAACAACTCACTATTACACAACAACTTTATACTTCTATTTAGAATGATAAACTATTTTTAAATAATTAAAACCAAATAATATTTCTTATCCCAATTTCTTTAATTCCATTCCATTACACATTCAAACACTCTTCAATTCAGACATACATTTTTATTAGTTTTGGTTTGATTGGAAAAAGGAAAATCCATTTCCAATGATCAGTGGTAATGAAATTCCATTTCAAAATCGTTGATTCATCTGATTTACATATGTAAACAAATAATTCTTAATTACACATTTATGAATATCACACAACTGAAATAAAATGGGTCAAAACATATTGATTCCACAATGATCACACGTCACATGAACATGGAATACAAAAATAATGTGGGTTAAGTATAAGGATCCATTACCTTTATTTGATGCTTCCCACATTACTCCCCAGGGACACCGACTCTTATATGGCCCATCAAGGCTATAAAGATCAGGATTATTTCCATTCCAAGATTTTGGGCACATCCAAGCCCATAGATCATACCCTGAATTGAGAAATAATTAATAATAAAATCTATAATTAATTAATTAGTTCAAATTACAATAATAAGAGTGATGGATAAATCGCCTAGACTAGTCTTCTATTGAATCATTAATCAATGAGGTTCCATCCTCCACTGAAACACCACTAAGGCCATGAAAAAACAAAACCAAGAAATATGGTTCCATAAAAACAACTAATATAATTAAAAATTTAGAAAAAATATAAAATCATAAAACTAATACATACCTTACTGAATTGTCATAAACCAAGTGAGGATAACATATTAAGACACCATCATCTTATACTACATGAACACACATTGGGAATCAATAAAATACACTATGATCTTGCGGAATCAAAAATTAAAACATACGACATTGAGAAAAGTATTAAAAAGTGGGAGAGGAGGAAAACAAAGTCCACCTGAGATTTAGAAATACCTCATACCGAAATTAATCCCCCCTTGGGATACCAACCATGAATGGTTTTAAAGAGAAGAAAAAGAGGTAAGAGATCCCTTTCCATGAGAGGAAAAAACAAGGATAAAATGGGGATTAACTTTTAAAAAAATAAAGTGAAAATTGGTTATTTTGACTATTAAATTACTCTACTAGCTATCTGGTGAGCCCATGTCGAATTCATGGCTACTAGCCATCCCATTGTCTAGTTATTGAATTTCATAAAACTAGTAGGTGGATGAAAGAAACAACCACCATGTGGCCTAGCCACCCCGACCTCCTTATACTGGATCCCAATCCTTCCAGAAACTCCTTTGAGCACTGTTTTATTTGGAAAAGTGACATTTTGAACTTCCTAAACTCCCAAATTTTGATTATTAACCCCTATTAAAAGCAATCCCCAACCAAAAAATATATATTCAAACATTTAATTGAATTTCAAATAATATATATAGACATGATGTATTAAATATTTCCCAACATAGTCATTATCATCCCTGTGAAGTCTTTATAGAAATCCAACCAGACAACCTAACTATTTTAAATCATTTAAATAAGTCAAAATTAATCTTTTCATCTCCAAACACTCAAGAACCCCTGTGGAACAACCCTAAATTCATGGTTCTCATAACCCATATCATGATATGATGCTCATAAATATGACTGAAACACCAATATAGTGCTTACATGAGCTTTATATCCTAATATAAGATCGTTTCATCTTCTAAAGTATCACCTAGCCTATATTTCCCCAGCCATTTGACTTAGGTCATAACTACTAATTCATGTGAATTAGTTCTTTTTTCACGTGTAATTTTCTATTGGAATCCGAAACACAAGGTCCATTGATTTACCTATTTGGTTCCCAAATTCCATGATAGATCACTTGTTGGAGCACAGAAAAAGTGTTGGTAAAACACCCCATTTGTAATTGAAAATCCAAATAAATGTGACCAATTGTCTATTTCAAATCCTATACATGTCATATTTTCCCTCAAAATCCCATACCAAGACATAAAATGATATGGCCAATGTCATTTCATACACAACACATTTAGTTTCTCGCCTAACCACTGGTCATAACTCATTTACATGGTGATAATATTGACATTTGGACATCATGCAAACATATTTTTAATCCACCTTATTCTTGGACCTTTAAGACCGAAGGCATCATATGATCCTTTTAATATTCCCACTATTGTATATACCCAAATTCAAGTAAAATTCCATGGTTGAAACATATGCTACCCATAACATGAAAATTTTCTCTACTATGAGTACCAATGTCCACTAAATCCATCATTATTGGAACATCACAAGCCACCCTGACAATAAAATCCACACTATGAATCTAAAAATTGAAACATTTAAAATCTATTAAATCATACTTTATCATCTATTAGAAAGACCTCTTGATCATCCATACTAAATCACCATGGTCTATACCTAACCATTAATGAGATTCCCCAAATAGATTCTCCTTTAGCAATGACCATCGTGGAGCTTTGAATCTCACTCTAGTATAACCCCAGTATAATATATTATGTACTTAATTTTACCCCATACACAATGATAAAGATCATACTCCATTAAATAATAAAAATAAATATTCAACAAGTGTTCCCTAAGGAATCATAATCATCATAGATCTACCTTATCTCTAATGTAAAAGTCCATAACGACTTCCTAATGGATGGTTACGTACATCTACAATGTGTGGTTCAAAACTCGATGAATGATTCCAAACTCCACCCTATAAGTGTATACTTGCTATCATATTCATTGTTTATCATTGAACATCAGAATGAATCCTCCTAATACTTCCACACATGATTAATGAATGGGGAAAAACCCACTCATACCTTTACATAACACTGAAATGTATTCCTCGCAAATTTTCATTTTAAAAAAAAATGGGAGATATGAACTGAAAAAATAAACTGGAGAACATTATACCAAATAGTATTACTTATAAAATTTCTCAAGGTCCACCATAAATGGTTTTGATACCAAATATTAATTTCTATCCTCTAAAACCACACCTCCCTCATTCCAAGAAACACATTACTTCAACTGACTACTGAATCAATTGAGTCAACACACATGATCCATTTCCTCTATCTTTTCTACCATAAAGGGACATTTAAAATCCTCCATAGAGCCCTGAGGCATCATAATCATATGCGGAACATAAAAAATCATAATCCCTTGGATTTCATAAGGTCACTCACCATTCATTGTTTTTAACTACACTATGCATAACCTTCACATATGACCATAACTTCATTTAATAAAGATTTAATTCTAACATCCTAGACCCTAATTTCACTGAAAGGTTCCCCGATCCATATTTTCCACATGGACTCAATAAAATCTCACCAAACACTAGAGGCTTCTAAAAAGTATTGAGGACTAGGGTGTGTTAGGGGGCAGTATGTGCCCTCATAAACAAAGTGTAGAACAACATATATACAATAACAGATATGTTTCAAAATCCGTAAATAATTTAAAAATAGATAATACCCAAGGAAAGATATAAATAAACATATCCATATGGAATATCATTTAAAAAATTATGGCCATACATTTCATTTCATTTTTCTACATAGAATACAAAATAGATACCCATAAAAAATACAATACATATAAGAAAATACTAAAAAAGTGAAAAGTGTTATCTCCAGATTGCATCATGAGCTCTTGATTGGTTCTGTGCTCCCCTGATCCTAAGAAACAATCAAAAAATAGTAGTATGGAACCCTCCCTTATCCATAACTGCATTCAAATAGTCTTTCTGAGTCTCCAAAGGTGGCCTGAATAGGGTGTGGCAAACAATCCCAGTAATCCATCACCTAAAGGTTTCTTATCCCATCCAGGCATTGGATATATAATAATAACAGTTTTCATATAGTAATAGAATATATATGGTATGTTCTAAAATTAAACAACCCACAAAGGTCTAGGTTTTCATGGTAACCCATCCTCCTCAACCCACATCCAACATAGCCAGTAAGTATTTAAATAAATGGCCAATAATGTATCAATTTATAACTGGATTCCTTTAATTCATTAGTCTAATTAAATAGATATGTATTGGATCCTATAGTGTTTCCCATCATACCCAATAAATATATGTAATCCAGATATTCCTAACCAGGGATTCTATAAGGTATACGACCATGACCAAATCCAAGGTTGTTTTTTCTCATGGAAGAATCATCATATAAATTGTTCAATTAATTGAATAGTTATGAACCTAAGACCATCTTTTGAATTCATTATTTTTATTCCAACTGTCACTCTTAGAGTAAAATGAACCAAGAACATTACAACCCTATCCTAGGAATTCTTCTTTGGAATCTTGTTATCACTCTTAAGTGTGGTGTAACATCACCTCTCATTGAGTCTATCCATGGAATCTTGATAAGAGAGTCCATGTATCACCCATCACACATATAATAAATTTTTTCTTGGAGTTGATCCTTGGATATCCAATAATTGAGAATAAGTTTAACTCTTTCTATATATAGAATCAGCCTTCTATGTATGTATTTTTTAATTCATAAGGAGTCCATGTATCACTTAGGCTTATAATAGTAAAACTTATGAGTCCATCCTAGTAGGTCTACTATGGAGTCCATGTATGACTAAGTCATAAGTAGAGATACATAATAATTATTCCATCCATGACATTGATATGAGAACCCATGTCTCACCCAAGGCGTATGATAAACATTCAGTCAATGTAAATTGATTAATTTAAAGTTCATCACCATGATAATATCCTTTAAACCTCACCTCAAAAGGTAGATTAATTCATGGGATAAGATTAGAAGTATTAGCTTCTTAATTATCTCATGTCTTTATTATCATTATAATAAGAATCTCTTGTTTTTATAAGAAATTACCTGGCCAAATCCTTAAGACATGGTCATCCATTCCCTTACTTTAATCAATAAAATATTCAATTTAAAATTAAATATTTGGCATCCCATAGATTTGGTTAAAGGCTTCGTTCAAGGGAAATTCATATCAAATTCTCTCAGTGGTGGTCCAATTAATTAAACAACACACCCAAAGTGTGGTTAAAATTCAAGGTTCATGAAATTTACTAACTTATCAAACATCTTATTAATTTCAAATATTATTCCTATACATTTAAATAAAAGATTAAATTCTATTTCAAGGGTGTATCTTGGATAATAAACTTTACAAAATAAAGGGTTATATATAAACACCACGAATTTAATGGAAAATAATGAGACCACCTACTATAGGATTGTAGTAGAGAGAACATCCAATATCACCCTCTAATCTAACTCAAATCATTAGAAAATGAATGAATGGATGAAGAACCTGGAAATAGGGAATATTATATTAAACCTAACTAAAATATATTATACCTAGAAGAATTAATTATAGAACAAAAATAATTTATTACTCATCAACACGGATCCAATGAGACTGAAAATGCTTGATTCTAAGATTTGACGGAGGAATGGTAGTAATGCCCAACTTTTGGATTTGAAAGTTACTCTCAAAGTTCATGGTTGTGTAATGGATTAGAAGTGAATAATTAGGTTGAAATTATAAAAATTTTATGGGAATATTTTTAATATCACACAAAATATTGGGAAACATGGTTTGGCAACAGAGTCATCCAAGTAGTATGTTAACCGTACGCCAACTGTTTGACCCCTATTGTAAGAAGGGTATCCAGACATTGTCTTCACACCCTCTTTGACTAGCCATGAGAAAACTCTGTCTCACATAACTGCCAAAAACTATTGAGGCCATCATATATACATTTTTTGTAATGCTCCGACCCCAGTTACCCAGAGTCGGTGCATTATTGCGTAACATTGTCATGATCACAAAACATCAAGCCTCGAAAGACCGATTAGTTTAGTAGCCTTGGAAACACTAGATACATTCATAAATGTTACATTACATCATAAAGTGAAAAACTACAATGACAAAGTATCCATAGTTCACACACATATCCTCTTATGACTATCCCTGCAGGTCATTCATAAAATACTTCTTCACATCCTGGAAAATATTAAAACATTGAAAGGGGTGAGCTCAGATGCTCAGTAAGGATAACAATATGGCAGAAGCATACATAAATAATCATTAACATTTAAAGAAATGTATAACTAAAACAAAATCCTTTTCAAACTTGAACTTCAGCATAATATGGCCAAAATAAAATTAAATAATTCCATTTACTTACTCACATGGATATTCTACTAGTAGAATAATCACATGAAATATCAATAACCACTTTCATAATGATGGAATGCATAATGTCATACTATCATAACCACGTATCCAAGGCATCGTGCCAAGAATACAAATAAGATTTTGTCAAGGCCTCGTGCCAAGACACTAGTTTGTCACATGAGACCTACTGATGAATCGAGGAGCTATAGCGGGCTCCACCCATCACTTATTATGTTCAATGAATTCCTCATATGATCAGGTTTAAACATATCATAAAACATAACATAATCATATCACATAAAATATGCATAAAGGAAACATAACATTTCCACATTTCAATCACAAGATATCAATACAACACATTGGTATAATAAAAACAATTTCAAAAAAAATTTCAATACAAAAATAAAAGAAAATTAAAACATGATATTTATTTTTCACTTTAAAAAAGTTATGGATTGTAGAGGAATCTGAGACTCAAATGATGGTCACGGTGGCAGGGATGTCTTTGTCGCCGCATACATAAGAAAAAAAACATTCCTTTTGTCGTTTAGTAAAAACACTTCGTATAAAAAGATTCCTTTTGAGTAAAAGAAAAAGTCAATGGGGTTTATACACCGAATAAAAGATATTTGTGTACAAAACAAAATATGCCTCAATGAAAAGAGATTGAGATGATGTCCCTTTAAAAGATAATTTTTTTAAAATAAAATAGATCTATTATATGTATTCACAATATTTAAACCTAAATAAAGTATAAATACAAGATAGGACATAATAATATCATGTCATAATTTGAGAGTAGGATATTAACCCAAAGAATGGAAATTGGGTTAAGAAGTTACCTTACCTCTTGTCCGACATGACTCGGCCATTATTTAACCTCCTGAGTAATAAACTAGAGTTAATTTATACTTGATTAAGAACCTTCTCATGTTCATTTTTCCTTTTATATCACTTATTACCATGTTATGAACATTATGTAATTATTTAAGTTAATAACGGTCATTTTGTCGTTCTTTGGTACTTGAGTCAAAAATAAACTTCTTATAATTACAAGTTGTTCATGTGGTGAAATATTCATTATATCCAGAATTATATTCATGATTTAGATATCATATATATCATATATATCCACTATATACATGCATTTATAATATTACATAACATTTAGAGGTAAGAAATGAAATGCACCGTTCATGGAGACGATAAGCCGTACATACGCATGAACGCTACTTTCATTTCTATTTCGTATTTAATGGAATGAAATTATAATTATATAAAGGTATAATATAATTCCAGTATAATATCATTTATAATATTATTTACTCCATCCTTTATACATCCCACACATAGAATTAACAATTCACATCACTTTGAGGGGGTGGTAATCCGCACTTCCTAAAATGAAATTATCGCGTTTACCTATAATGGAAATCATAAAGGTATGCCATAAATGAGAAATAAAGAAGCATAAGGAAAACATAAAAATAATATATATATATATATCATATATAAATATAGTGACATCTTAATGGCCACCATGAGATGTGTTAAAAGAATATTGAACAATCATCATTTCATGAGGCAGTATTTCACCACCCACAGAAACAGTATGTTCATTAACCATTAGATGAAGGTGTGTGTAAGTTTAAATCAAATACTTCTCATAAAAACATACAATTATATTTATGATACTGGTTTTGTTACAAAATAATGTTATAAAAATATTTTAGGGGTTTGGAGAAGGAAAATAAAACAAAAGAACACAAGAGAAGACATTACCTTAAAATCGGGTAACTCTTTTTGATTTGAGCCAAAGGCTTCCTTGGGAAGACTTCTGCCCAAGGTGAGGCTTCTAAGGAGTAAGAGAGGGATGTTTAGAGAGTATTTGGGCAGAGTTTGTCTGAGCCAAAAGGCTTTGAAGGTGTGAGTAAGGTGGTAGTGGTGGGGGCCTTTTATAAGAGGAGAGGAGGGGCACTTTTGGAAAGTCATGAAATGTTACCTTATTATATAATGAGTTTCAGATTTTAAAGGTCCAAAAATTATATATTTCGAAGATAAGTTGATAAAGGTTCGAAATATACTCACCCAATAGGTTTTTGAAAATTTTATGTCTTAGATTCTACATTATCATTTCATTTTATTTAAATCGTTAACTAATGAGGTAATCACTACATCATCATTGTGTCATAAAAAAATTAATTTGTTTAATGTCTCAAAATTATAAAAAATTACCATGATGTAGGAAATATTATTATATTTCCAATAAATATTTATAGTCGAAAATGTAACTTATATAACCCCATGTAATAATTGTTTTAGTAAAACAACACATGTTTGTGACAATTTTATTTTTACTTTAAACAAAAAGTTATTAATGTCACTTTCTTACCCAAGTGGATCAATGGGGTCCCAAAGTTGACCCATGGATTGTCTTGGTCTATCATGACTCATAACATAAGTGTAGGACAAGTGTAAAGGTATTTTCATATTTTTATAATATCATTTTTACCTTAAATTTCACTAATTACCTTTAATCGTGATAAATTAAACTTAAAAGTTACTATTCACCAAAAAATTATTTTAATCCCATTGAACTACATTTTACTTCCTAATGACAACCATTTATGTCGGAATTTTGAAAATCAAATCACAGAAGTGGTAATGTTTCATTTAAACGAAAAATCAGTTTTTTAACTACCACTTAGTGGTTTCACTATTCATCAAAAATTGAAGTTTTTCAGAACAATGCCAAAATTTCACCCTAAGATATAATTGATATTCTGAATTAAAAAATTCTGTATATTTTAAAAAATTCAAAAAATATAAGTTGAATTAATTAATTTTATAATTATTTCCCGCTGTCACAACAAATAGCGTTTTTTTATGAAACAATATATATCAAAAGATTGACAGTTTTTTATGTCCAATTTCAATGTGAAATTAATTCTAATTAACACCATTGGATAAAATGGTAAAAATATATTCTAATTATATTTTAAGACAACTCAATAGTATAATTTATCACTATAAATTATTTTTATTAAAAAATTTGTTTTTAAGTATATTTCACTATTCATAAAAAATTGGAAGTTCTCAGAAAAATACCAAAAATTCAACTTAGGATAATTTTGATATTCAGAATCCAAAAATGAAGTCCATTTTGAAATATAAAATATATATAATTTCCAAAAGTGGGTATTACTATTCATAATGGCTATTTTGATTGGTCGCGATGTGTTAGAATCTCGAACTTGCGTACAATGCAAGCTATTGCATTATTGAAAGAGAAGCATTTTGTGGAATTTCGGGGTGTTACATTCTCCCCTCCTTCAATAAATTGTGTCCTTGTAATTTGAAATTTTTCTTGGAAAATAAAATGTTGAAAATAGAAAATTCCTTTGAGGAAAACCCACATCGGAAATAAGGTTAATAATAATCTGACATTAAAAGAAAGAAAGAGAAGTACAAAGGTCACCCGAGATAGACCATACTAAGATTCTATGAAAATATGGATATGGAGGAAAAACAGACCACCAATGTATGATGGAGATTTCTAGAAAAAATGGTTAGGAGAAAGATAACTATAAGAAAATCACAAACTTGTGATTGGTTAAACGATCATTGATTCCCCAGTAGGAAAAGTTAACCGACAACGTTTTTGTTTTAAGTTACCTTTTATAAAGTTGAGGAATTTATTTAGGAGATTTACTAAGGATGTAAGGGAATATACATACGTGTCATGTAGACTTTCATTCTTTAATAAATTTTTACCACAAACCCATATTTCACTCAAAAAGATAATAGAACTCAAAAATATTATATTTTTCCTAATCGTACAAGGTTCCAAATATTAACACATACCATTTAGATTAGGAAAACTATTTTGTAATAACAGGGGACTTCTTATAGGCTAGTGGTAGGTAATAAAGGCCGGTCGCACTATGGTTGTGGGTTCAATTCCTGCAGCTTTGTCCGACGCGACGGGTTATCCCCCAACCTGCAGGTTGTCATTTTCCTAAAATTATAGTATTATAATATTCCAAAAATAAACTTCATAAATGTTTTAACCTTAAAAAATACTATCCAAAGTTCATCTTAATCCATTCCAAAATTTATAGTTATCCAAAATACCTCCGTCCAAACTTTCTCTAAAAGGTCCTTAATTTCCAAAATCAATTGTAACATCAGATTCCCCAAACAATGTAAAGTTTCTCTTATTATCACATACTAAAAATATGATTACCTTAATTATATTAAATCCTTAATGAAAACAACAAGTACTATAGTACAATCCTTAAATATATCACATTATTATTATATAACCAGAATATATTCCTTGACTCCAAAATCACCAATAAATTAATTATTCCACTTCAACTATAGTAACATCATAAGATTTTCCTTGATCCCTTGGCATTTTCTGAGGTAAGTTTCCCTGAATCTTAGGACATTCATTGGAATAATGCCCCATTTCACTACAATGGTAGCCTTCAAAATTGATAGCCTCTTTCTTTCCCTTACAATCAAGAGCCTGGTGAACTTTTTCTCCACATTTGTAACTAACTCCCATTCCCTTTAGGCAAGTACCAGGGTGAATCTTCCCACAATTATCGAATAATGGAAAATCCTTCTGTTGCTTTTTCCCTTTATCTGTATCTTGTTCCACCATTCTCTTCTTCTCTTGCTTTACTTTGTTGTCATAAGACTTAGATAATTCCTTTTCTGTCTTGATAGCACACGAGATTATATCTTCGTATGTTGAGAATGATTGTGATACAAAAGATTGACAGAGAAATGGTTTTAACCCATCAAAGAAACGATCAATCTTAATTCGTGGGTTACGTATATAATCTGCAGCATGCCTCACTAACCCTGTAAAGTTAGCCTCATACATTGCGACATTATCATCCTCCTTCTACCTCAGACTCAGAAATTTTCTTTCCATATCTGCTCGATGGTCATGTGGGAAGTATTTTTATACGAAAATATCCTTAAACTCCCTCCATTACATACTTGATACTTATTCATCTTCCTTTGTGTTTTGAATCAGCGACCAACATTGATCAGCATCTCTAGTGAGGTGGTAAACTGCAATGACAACTTTCTCCCTTTCGCTACACCCCAAGGCGTGGAATATTTTTTCTAAGGAGTTTATCCATTGCTCAACTACTAATGGATTTGTCCCCCCTTTAAATTTTGGCGTTTGTTTCCTCATGAAGTGGTCTAACATTGATGCTCCACGTTGCGGATCCGGGTGCTCCCTACGAGTAAGGTTACTATTCATAACTTGAGTGAGTTGTCCCAGTATGGTGATAAGTTGATCAGCACCAGTTGTATCTCCAGCTCCAAAATAATTATCTTGAGCAAGAGGGCAATCCTTATATGGAGTGTGTTCATTGATACGATTTCCATTCCTCCCACTAGGCGCCATTTCTAAACAATGGCATTAACTAGATTAGTTTATGAATTAAAATACATAATTCCATACTTGTAAAACACTTTACATAAATTGAACTGTTTATGGATATAATCCATAATCATAAAAATGTTTTCTTTGAGGAAGTATGTACTCATAAGCCCATCATAATGATTTGTAATGAAAATGATAATTATCCTAAGCATATCCCCCGGGAGTGTCGTAACCAAGAGTGCAGCAAGGCCCGTTGTCGTGCACCGATTCCTGTTCGAGTCTAGCTCAAAGAGGTGTTTTCAGGTTTTACCCCTAGGTACATCTATGCCAGAGCCGCCTCTACCTGCTCGTATCCAGACATGGATGTATTTCTCGGAAAACTCACAAAATCTCTATAATACCAATATTCCAGGAAGTTCTTCTATACTAATCCTCAAAGTCTATCTTAGGGCTATGTGCTCTAATCAGAGTTTATATAAATATAACTTCCAAGGTTAGTACTAAACAGCCTCTGATACCAACTATAATGCCCCGACCCCAGTTACCCAGAGTCGGTGCATTATTGTGTAACATTGGAATGATCACAGAAGATCAAGTCTCGAAAGACCGATTAGTTTAGTAGCCTTAGAAACACTAGATACATTCATAATTGTTACATTACATCATAAAGTGAAAAACTAAAATAACAAAGTCTCTATAGTCCACACTCATATCCTCTTCTGACTATCCCTGCAGGTCATTAAGAAAATATTTCTTCACATCCTAGAAAATGTTAAAACATTGAAAGGTGTGAGCTCAGATGCTTAGTAAGGAGTACAATATTGCAGAAGCTTACATAAATAATCATTAACATTTAAGGAAATGTATAACTAAAACAAAAGAATTTTCAAACATGAACTTCATTATAATATGGAAAAAATAAAATTAAATAATTCAATTTACTTACTCACATGGACATTCTACTAGTTGAATAATCACATGCAATATCAATAACCCCTTTCATAATGATGGAATGAATAATGCCAGACTATCATAACCACGTACCCAAGGCCTCGTGCCAAGACTACAAATAAGATTTTGTCAAGGCCTCGTGCCAAGACACTAGTTGGTCTCATGAGACCTACCGATGCATCGAGGAGCTATAGCGGGTTCCGTCCGTCACTTATTAAGTCCAATGCATTCCTCATATGAACAGGTTTAAACATATCATAAACCATAACATAATCATATCACATAAAATATGCATAAAAGAAACATAACATTTCCACATTTCAATCACAAGATATCAATAAAACTCATTGATATAATAAAAACACTTTCAATACCATTTTCAATACGAAAATAAAAGAAAATTAAAACATGATATTTATTTTTCATTTTAAAAAAAGTTATGGCTTGTAGAGGAAGCCGAAACTCAAATAATGGTCACAGCG
Organism: Viscum album; assembly: GCA_963277665.1. Lineage (NCBI taxonomy): Eukaryota > Viridiplantae > Streptophyta > Magnoliopsida > Santalales > Viscaceae > Viscum > Viscum album. The sequence goes on along the minus strand of OY728165.1, from coordinate 58,560,174 downwards.
GCGGGGAGGTCGTTGTCGCCGCATACGTAAGAAAAAAATTACTTTTTTTGTTTAGTAAAAATGATTCATATAAAAATATTCCTTTTGAGTAAAAGTAAATGTCAAAGGGGTTTATACACCGAATAAAAGAAATTTGTGTATAAACCAAAATATTCCTCAATGAAAGGAGATTGAGACGAAGTCCCTTTCAAAGATCATTTTTTTAAAATAAAATAGATCTATTATCTGTATTCACTATATTTAAACATAAATAAAGTATAAATACAATATTGGACATAATAATATCATGACATAATTTGAGAGTAGGAGATTAACCCAAAGAATGGAAATTGGGTTAAGAAATTCCCTTACCTCGTGTCCGACTTGACTCGACCATTCTTTAACCTCCTGAATAATAAACTAGAGTTAATTTATACTTGATTAATAACCTTTTCATTTTAATTATTTCTTTTATATCACTTATTACCATGTTATGAACATTATGTAATTATTTAAATTAATAACGGTCGTTTTGTCGATCATTGGTACTTGAGTCAAAAATAAACTTCTTATAATTACAAGTTGTTCATGTGGAGAAATATCCATTATATCCAGAATTATATTCATTATTTAGATATAATATATATCATATATATACACTATATAAATGAATTTATAATATTACATAACATTTAGAGGTAATAAATGAAATGCACCGTTCATGGAGACGGTAAGTCGTACGTACGCATGAACGCTACTTTCATTTCTATTTCGTATTTAATGTAATGAAATTATAATTATATAAAATTATAATATAATTGCAGTATAATATCATGTATAATATTATTTAATCCATCCTTTATACATCCCACATATGGAATTAACGATTCAAATCACCTTGAGGGGGAGGTAGTCCGCACTTCCTAAAATGAAATTATCGTGTTTACCCATAATGGAAATAATAATGGTATTGCATAAATGAGAAATAAAGAATCATAAGGAAAAAATAATCATAATATAGATATCATATATAAATATATTGACATCTTAATGTCCACCATGAGATGTGTTAAAAGAAGATTGAAGAATCATCATTTCGTGAGGCAGTATTTTGCCACCCACAGAAACAGTATGTTCATTAACCATTAGACGAAGGTGTGTGTAAGTGTAAATCAAATAAAACTCATAAAAACATACTATTATATTGAAGATACTGGTGTTGTTACAAAATAAATTAATAAAATGATTTTAGGGGGTTGGAGAAGAAAAATAAAACAAAAGAAAACAAGAGAAGACATTACATTAAAATCGGGAAACTCTCTTTGATTTGAGCCAAAGGCTTCCTTGGGAAGAATTCTGTCCAAAGTGAGGCTTCTAAGAGTAAGAGAGAGAAGTTTAGAGAGTATTTGGGAATAGGTTGGACGAGCCAAAAGGCTTTGAATGTGTGAGTAACGTGGTAGTGGTGGGGGCCTTTTATAAGAGGAGAGGAGGGGCACTTTTGGAAAGTCATGAAATGTGACTTTATTATATAATCAGTTTCGGATTTTAAAGGTCCCAAAATTATATATTTCGAAGCTAAGGTGATAAGGGTTCGAAATATACACACCCAATCGGTTTTTGACAAGTGTATTTCTTAGATTCTACATTATCTTTTCATTTTATTTAAATGGTTAACTAATGAGGTAATCGCTGCATCATCATTGTGTCATAAAAAATTTAATTATTTAATGTCTAAAAATTATAAAAAAATTACCATGATGTAAAAAATATTTTTATATTTCCAATAAATATTTATAGTCGAAAATGTAACTTTTATATCCTCATGTAGTAATTGTTTTAGTAAAACAACACATGTTTGTGACAATTTTATTTTTACTTTAAATAAAAAGTTATTAATGTCATTTTCTTACCCAAGTGGCTCCATGGGGTCCCCAGGTTGACCCATGGATTTTATTGGTCGGCCATGACTTATCCAACAAGTGTAGGACAAGTGTAAATGTATTTTAATATTTTTATAATATCATTTTTACCTTAAATTTCACTAATTACCTTTAATCGTGATTAATTAAACTTAAAAGTTACTATTCACCAAAAATTTAATTTAATCCTATTGAACCAAATTTTACTTCCTAATTACAACCATGTATTTTGGATTTTTGAAAATAAAATCATATAAGTGGTAATGTTTCATTTAAACGAAAAATCAGTTTTTTAACTACCACTTAGTGGTTTCACTATTCAAAAAAAATTGATGTTTTGCAAAACAATGCCAAAATTTAACCCTAATCTATAATTGATATTCTGAATTCAAAAAAGATGTCTATTTTACAAAATTCCAAACATATAAGTTTCATTAATTAATTTTATAATTATTTCCCACTGTCACAACAAATAGCGTGTTTTTAAGAAACAACATATATCAAAAGATTGACAATTGTTTATGTCCAATTTCAAAGTGAAATTAATTTTAATGAACACCATTAGATAAAATGTTCAAAATATATTATAATTATACTTTAAAACCACTAAATATTATAATTTATCACTATAAATTATTTTTATTAAAAAAGTTGTTTTTAAGTATTTTTCACTATTCATAAAAAATTGGAAGTTCTCAGAAAAATACCAAAAATTCAACTTAGGATAATTTCGATATTCCGAATCCAAAAATGAAGTCCATTTTGAAATATAAAATATACATGATTTCAAAAAGTGTGTATTACTATTCACAATGGCTATTTTGATTGGTCGCGATGTGTTAGAATCTCGAACTTGCGTACAATGCAAGCTATTGCATTATTGAAAGAGAAGCGTTTCGTGGAAGCTCGGGGTGTTATATTTTCCGTCAACATTGTGGTTTTAAAAACCATGGAGGCTCCTCAAATATCACTGTGTAGACTCACATGGATTTAAGTATCTTGCATCCTATGCTGCGTGGTTTCTACTTACCAAGAAACATGTCCTTTTCTTCATAAAAGAAAGGATCTGGCCTTTGAACAATTCTCATTATGTATTGAACCAAAATGTTATAATTAAGACCCACCTATTTATTTATATTAAATATAAAATCATAGAGAAAAAAGATATAGTTATTTGGTTTTATTTTACTAGTTTAAAAATATTGTTAATAAATCATTACAGTTGATAATATATAATTTGAATAGTGATCACATGATTGGTATAAATATGGGGTTTAAAATAATTAAATTGACACTAACAATGGAAATGATTTCCTCAACTAGTAGGATCATACTCTATGAAGACCATATATTAGAGCCTCCAAGGTAGATGAAAACAATTGGATTTCCCATTGACCGAGCACATGCTAAGATCTAATAAATTAAGCATGAGAGAAACTATTTACTAAAAATTATCAACCTGATCAAGATAAGGTCCCAAACCATATTTGATGAACCACCCCATTAATGTCCCACCATCACACAACCTACTCTTAGAGTGTATTTGGGTTTATTAAATGAATATGTATCAAGACCCTAAAAAAATGAGTATGTACATTATTTTTTATAGACTAATGAATAAATTTTCATCACATCATTTCTAATTTATAAATAATTATTATTTTGATACAATAAAATAAAAATAGTATTTCTGGTTAATATTCAAATTCTATAAAATAATTTATTTTGATGAATTAATGGATTTATGAAATAAATAATATTTTAATAAAATTTTATTATTAAATAAATATTCTTAAATATAAAGGATCATATAATTTTTTTGATGTCAAATTTAGTATTTATAATGGTTCAAAAACTCTTATTTTAAAAAAATCCATCATTTTCTAATAAATATTGATTATTAAATGAAAAGTGAAAGTACACATATTTATAACTTTTTTGATGAAATTAATAATATTTTTGGAATTATAATTTTTATGTTATCCAATGGTGAGTTTTTCACAATTTTATGAGCAATTAGAATTTTGTGTAAAAATTAAATACCGTATAAATATAATTTGAATATTGTGACAACATAATAACCCAAAAGTGATGTAATAAATAATATAAAGGGTATCAAAGACCAAACATATTTTTCCATTTAAAATAATTTTATTTTATGTTAATTTTATAAATTTAAAAAGCCTTTGTGGATCCTCCAAAACCATTATTATATTCTATGGTTTTAAAATCATTTCTTTAGGATTATGACTCACCTCCAAATAATAAAGGAAATTATTTTATTACATTCTGACCTTTTATAAATAAAATAATTAAATAAACTCCTATTTTAAAAAAGAATTGGAAAAAACCATGGGATGGTTTGTAGGTTTTGTTATTTTATTTTAGAGTCCAAAACCAATGTTTTAGAAATAATAAATAAATCCCCACTCATTCCACATATAAACCCACAATTCTCCCATTTTTATTTACTAAAAATCCTATTGAAAATTCATTACTCTTCAATCCCAACTATATATTCCTCAAATGGTTTACCTAAGCTCTCATGAATCTTCTCCCATGAATTTGGAGTCACATATTCATGTAAGGGATCTTCCACTCTCCTTTTCATTCAAGAACAAATTTTATGTTATGCCTCTTAATTAAAACTTGTTCTGGGTTAAGGAATGTTTTTCCACATCCCTATTACTATATTATTTATTTCTATGGGATGAGATACCATTTTCACTCTTAATATTCAGTCCCATGAACATTTATGTACACCTATTATGATATCAAAATTTAGTATTGGATTTTTCACTCTCCTTTTTATTCAACCACATCATTTTATGTTATGCCTCTTAATTTCAATTTAAATTTGTTGGGATATATTAATATATATTACAATTACATTTCTATTTATGTATAAATTATGAGATACACATTTCACTATATTTAATCTCTTCCATGAACCATTATTTACACACGTTACCATGCCAAAATTTAGTAATTGTTATTCACCTTCTCTTCTATATTCAAATTTCTTTATTATGTTATGAATTATATTTCCAATTACTATTTATGGAATAAAAATTTCTACATCTCTATTAAATCCAATTTTATGTATAAATTAATAAAGTCACCTTTATCTTTTATTAACCTAGATTACGAATTTTTATGTAACGCTTCAGTGATGCAGAAATTTCACTTAGATTTTCCATGACAAAACAACTGGGTAGTAAATATCATATACATTTCTTATAAATGGTATTCATTTTTATAAATTTATAATTTTGGGACTTGGGAGTTATATTTTTTATTCCACACTCCATGATCGCGTAATAAAATATGATGAATAATGAGTCAATGTTGTATGATCTATGTGGAATAATTAAGGACGAGAATAAAATGAAGGAGTCAGGTGTGCCTAGAATTATATAGTTCTCCAATGCATTGGGTAATAATTAGTCTCATGAAATTTCATGTTGGAAGATGGAGTGAACTGAATACCTTTATGGGAATCTACCTATCATGATTTCTTGGTAGTTACCCTTGACATACTTTTATGATGGAGTATTTTAAGTTGTTTCCACATTTCCAATGTTAAGATTATCATGTTATATAACACATTATTATTAATGTTCCTTTTATTCCCCATTGATATTCCTATTGTATAACATGTATCACATTATTCGATGTTAATTATTTTACTGGGTTGTATAGGTCACCCTTTTCTTATGTATGTCCCATGTTATCCCTTGCAGTTTTAAAATCCATTGAATTTTAAAAGGATGTTATTGATATTTTTAATAATATTGTTGTATACCAAGATCAAGATTTTATTATATGTACCTATTTACCAAAGAAACTAGAATTATAAATATGTAGGGTTGTATTATCTGTAATTTTATGTAATAAATCATGAATTAATATGATATAAATTATAGTATTGTTATAGTTGTTATCATAAAAAAGTTTTAGCTATTTTTGGATTAAGATTAGAAAACTCTAGAGAAAGCCTCTGGGATACTAATAAGTATAGGAAAACATCCCTAAATTTTAGTAAGTATAGAGTAAGTTTTTTATTAATAAAATAAATCCCAGTATGGATACTATGAGGGGACGTGGTTCTGGAACAAATGTACTTAGGGGTAATAACATCAACCAGATGTTTCAAGACATTCTTAGTATAACCTGGTACATGAATATTGGCCCTGCAGTACACCTAGTTTGACACTCCCAGGGGATATTCTTTTGAATATTTATAATATCATTACAAACAATTTTTAATGGAACACTAATTCCTAAAATATTATATGTTAGGAAATAGATAATGGATAACAGAGATTGGAGCCTTTAAATTAATAAGTTAAGAAAATAAATTTAATTTATAAGTTATCTATTTAATGTAATTGGATTTATTTTTATGTATTTAATATTATAAAAACACTAATCTCTATATGTTACTTTATTCTAGATAATGGATGGAAATAGGAGGAATCACGTATGTAATCAATGTGAATATAAATGTGATGACTACCCCAACGAGATGCTCATCCTGATGGTAGGAAGAATAATGAAATTCGTGAGGGTAATCTATCAAATGAATCTGGTTCTAAAAAGAATATTGGATTGAGAGCAGTGTCCAAATCCACATAATAGAGAACATGTAGTGATTGATTCCTTTATACAAAAAGTCCTCCGACATTCAATGGATCATTTGATCTCTTCATCACAAAACAATGTATCAATTATTTAGAAAAGATATTATCCATACTTCCATGTTCCAAATAATAGATTGGTTCTACTATCTATTTATAATATTGAGATAGAATCTCATTAGTGGAGGTCATTGATCTAGAATTGAATGCTTAAGGAATATATTGAAGAGATGCGGTGGAATGAATTTTTGAAAAAAAAATCGATAAATAATTTCATCGCACTCTCTATCTTAAAATGAAAAGTGATTTCCTTGATCTTAATAAAAAATATGATGAATCTATCAGGGTTTATGTGGTAAACATCACTAGAATTTTATGATATGCATCTATCTTTTTTGTTCCCCACGAATGCAAGGATGACTGCTTCTTTGGATGGCTAAAACCTAGTCTATGAAAATCCCTAGATATTCAAGACTTTGATAGCAATGAGGGAATTTTCAAATGTTCTTAAATTTCAAAATGTAGATCGATGAATCTCAAGGGTATAATGGGGATAAGAACATTAATGTAGAGTTTAATTTTTGCAATATAATAGTTAAATATAATGGTTGAATGAAATTTAAACATCCATATTTTTAATATTGTGGAAAGAAGAATCCTGGTACTTCCCTAAAAAGGATGATGAAATGTTTTAGGTGTGGGATGGAAGGGAACCTAGCTTGAAAGTTCTGAATGGAGAAACCCACTAATGTGATAGATGAAAGCAATGGTATAGTCAATACCCAAATCATTGTTCATTGCTTCAGCTAAAATAAACCATGGCACTTTTGAAACCAATTCCCTAAGACAAATGTTTTTAGAGACAACAAACAACCTCCCTAAAAGAAAGGTAGAGTTTTTTCCATCAAAAACACTGAGGTTGATCCCAACATTTTAGTGGTCATTAGTATACTAGTTATTCATTCTAGAATAAAAAATTTACTTTTTGATTTTTATTTTATTAATTCATTAATATCACAAAATTTTAGTATAACTATTTATACACCACCATAAATCATGGAAGTAGAGTCGTCAGTGAAAATTGGAAACGGGGAAATTATTTCATTCCAAGTATATAACTCTTCCATTGTCAACATTTGTGGGCTGAAATTCCCATAAAACTTTGTCATACTCCCTTTGGTATAATTTTATGCAATTATGCGTAAAAATTTCTTTAGTTATATAGATACAAATAGAATTTCTATCAGAAGGAAATCACTCTCCATATTGTGAATTGACCACCAATTCTGTATAAGTAAAAAGATTAGGATGAATCTTCTTTATCCCCAACATCTCAATCCTGGATATAATTTCCTTTGAACAAGATTATCTATCTCAAATAATTTAGTACAAGGAAATAACCAAAATCGGATAAATATATATTGTGATGGAATACACTGATGTAATTTTTTAGGATTTTCATAGTCTTCCACCAATCCAAGTGGTTGAATTTCTACCAAGCATATACCTAGGGAATTAAAATTATCTAAGACTCTATATAGAATGGATGTTGGGTAAAAAGATTTACTTAAGAAACAACTATAGTAGAGTCTGGATAAATGGTTCAGACTCCCAATTGCTTCACCATGGGGTGTACTAGTCCTGTTTATCAAGAACAAGGATGGGTCAATCTGTCTTTGCATTGAATATCATGAGATCAACAAGATCATGGTAAAGTACTAGTATCCTATTAGATTGATTAAATGTTCTATTATCTACATGGAGGAAAAAAATTCTCCAAGGATGACTTTTAATTGAGATATTATTAAGTTAGTTTTAATAAGGTGGATATCTCTAGGACTAATTTTCATACAAGTTATGGGACATTGAGTTCATAGTAATTCCATTTAGAATCACTAATTCCATAGAAATATTCATTCACATGATGAATAGATTCTTTAAATATTACCTTGACCAATTTTTAGTAGTCTTTATAGATGATGTTCTAGTATTATCTAAAACCCTTTAGGAGCATGAGTTCCATTTGATAGCTATGCTAAAGATCTCGCGAAAGTAGAATATTTATTCTAAGTATAGAAATTTTCAGTTTTGGTTAAAGGAAGAATTATTCTCTTGGAATATCATTACAATAAATGAGCATATTTGGACACTTAAAAAATATAAGCACATGAAGAATGTTAATGGACAACCACTATTATAGATATTCATATATTTCCTGTATTATCTGGAAATTATGGTAGATTTTTGAAAAATTTATCATGATTGACAAACCCTCTAACCATGATAAAATGGAAGGGGGTTTTTATTTATTGTAATGATGAATGTAAAGAGAGATTATAGGATATAAAAAGGTAGATTATCATTACAACTCTACTCACACCACCGACAAGTGGAGAGCACTTTGTGGGGTTCAATGATGTTTTGAGGAAGGTATTGGGCTATGTGTTAATGAAAAATGACAATGTAATATCATATGCTTCAAGGAAATTGAATGTTCATTAGTATTACTACCCAAAACCTGATTAATATTAGGATATAGTGATATTATATTTGAATTTTTTTTGGTATTATGTCCTTGGGGAGAAGTGTATAATATACACAAATCACAAAATCCCCAAGTATATATTCACACAGAAAGACATGAATAAGAACCAATGAAGATGGTTAGAGTTGATCAAGGATGATGAATCCTCTATCCAATAATATCCTAGAATGTAAAATAAAGAGAAATACACTCTAAATAAATATTATCTATAAATTCTATAATTGATGAGGATTGAGAGGGATCCATTATTCATATATTTTGAAAGCATAGAAATGAGAATCATAAAGGAAGGAACATCATCAATCCTCTCATAATTGATTTCTCAGCCATCCATTTAGAAGGGATATTGGATTCTCAAAGTGATTATGTGGGAATTTAAAAGAAACTGTAATCTATAATAAAAAGGTAAATCTTTTGAGTTTAACTTTAATGAATAACAAACTGTGAGATTTTGGTCATGACTATACATACTATAAAATAATGAGTTAAATAAGGATATTTTGGATTATTTACAGAGACGAAACTTCTCCATCAACCTAGAATACAAAATGATATATTGATATGTTATATGAAACTATTGGTGTGGAAATATGTAGATGGATATCCCAGAATATATATCGAGATGTCTTTGAAGTTTGAAAGTGAAAGCAGAAAGGAAAAAAATCCAAGGAGATGATCCAAACATTACTCATACCTGTATGGAAATGGGAAAACATCACCATTGACATTGTCACTGGTATCCCAAAGACATCAAGAAGGAATATTTCTATCTGGGTTTTGGTGGATCATCTTTTTAACACTACACACATCATTGAGATCCAATAGGATTTCTCACTGGATCAACATGCATGGATATATATTCTAGAATTGGGAAGACTGCATGGAGTACCAAGATCGATTGTTTCTAATTGTGATATGAGATTCACCTCTAGGACCAGGAAAAGTCAGAAACATGATTTTAACACTGATATAAACTCCATAATGACTTATCACCCCCAAATGGATGTAAAATTTGAGTGGACTATCTAGAAAATTGAGGACATGTGAATATAATGCTTAATTGGCGTCAAAGGAAGATTTGATCAACACTTTATTCTAGTTGAGTTCTCCTAAAAAATAATTTTTCACTCTAGCATCCAAATAGATCCCTATGAATCCCTTTATGGGGAGAGGTGTAGAACACCATCATGATGGTATGAAGTTGGGGAACATAATCTGAACGGTCTTCAAATGTTATTGGAAATGGTGGGAAATGTTTAGACTATTTAGCCAAAAATAATGGCTTCTCAGAGTTATTAGAACAACTATGAAAACAATTATTGATGAGAACCAAAGTTTTATTTTAGAGACATGGTATTACTTCACATATCTCAATAGAAGAAAGCGATGAGATTTTGGATTAAGGTAAAGCTTAGTCCTAGATACATAAACCCCTTTGAGATCCTTGATCATATTGGAGCGGTGGCATGCCAACTTTCACTCACACCTAGCCTATCTCAAGTATACGATGTATTCCATGTATCCCTCTCGAGAAATTACAAAACAATCCACTCACATGTATTGAATCCATTTTTGGTTCCATTGGATAATGAACATTCTTATGATGGTAAATCTTTGAAGATAATAGACTGTAGATATAAAGTTTTATGGAATAATACAATGCACCTGGTCAATGTGTTGCGGAGAAATAAAAAAGTTTTAATAAGTGACATGTGAATCAGATGATGTGATAAAAAAAGTTCCCCTCAACTATTTTAGTGTGGGAAATTAATGTTTCTATGGTTTATTTCTTAAGGAGGGATGATTATTACATCCTGGAATATTAGAAATAAAACTAACCTTTTGATTAAAACTTAATATATATGCTTATTGAAAACACATGAACTTATTTGGTTTTATTTTATCAGTTTTGAAATACAAATATAGACTCATTACCTTTGATAATATATCAATTTAATAGTGGTCACATGTCTAGAATAAATATAGAGTTTTCACAAATCAAATTTACATCGATAAAGGATTTGATGGGATCAACCAGTAGAATCATACCCTATAAAGACCATATATTTGAGATTCCAATGGAGGTAACATCACCATGATTTTCCCATAACCAATCCTAAAAAAGATCCAATATTATAAGCATGATTTAAATCATTTACAATAGTAGTTCAAAATCATCAAGATCACATCCCAAACTATGTACGCTAGACCACCCCATGAATGTCTCGCCATCACTCAGATTACCCTTAAGGGGTTTTCTAGTGTATTAAAGGGATTTATATCAAGTCCGTAAAAATATGATTATGTAAATGAATTTTTATAGACTAATAAATATATTTTCAACCTAATAATATTAATTTATAAATGTTTTTTATTTGGATACAATGAAACACAAATTGAATTTTTTTAGAATTTAAATTCAATTATAGAATTTATTTTGATAAATTAATGGATTTATATAATAATTAATAATTTAATAAAATATTATTATTAAATAATTCTGATTAAATACAACCAATCATATAATTTTTATAAGGGTACAAAAACTGTTATTATAATAAACCCCATCATTACTCAAAAAATGTAGATTATTATTTTTGAAGGAAAAATTTAACTATTTAGTAAAATATTTTGATGAAATGAATTTTATTTTTATAATTATAACATTTAAATTATCCTATAGTTATTTTATCATAATTTTTTTTTTGTAAATGTCAAATTTTTGGGTAAAAAATAAATATCATATAATATAGATTGTGTAATACGACATCATATTGACCCAAAATGATGTAATAAATTATATAAAGGGTATAAAAAAAATTATGTTTTACCTTTATAGTAATTTTATTTTAGTTTATTTTATTAATATTAAAATTCCTTTGTGAATCCTCTAAAACCATTATTACATTTTATGGTTTTAAAATAATTTATTTAAGAGTGTGAATCCACTCCACATAATTAAGGGAATTATTTTAATAATTTCATCCTTTTTCCATATAAAATAATTAAAACCAATCCCATTTGATATAAATAATGGGAAAAAACTAATGGAAGGTTTGTTTGATTTGGTTACTTTATTATATAGAATCGAAACCTATGTTTGAGAAATTATAATGAAATCCCCATTCATTTTGTAGAGACCCAAAGCTTGACGTACATTGATATTACATTACTTTAGCGGAATACTTAATACATAATAATAACAGACACATAAGGATCGTAATAGTTTTGTGTCTTTGTAAACTTGGAATGTAATCTTCTAATCGTGGTGAAATTTCTTCGACATCTCCCATAAAGATCTTCCCCTTTTTTTCTTACCTAAAACCTTTCTTTATATCCTCGGGAAACGAAAATAGAAAAAGGGTGAGCTCAAATGCTCAGTAAGGGTAAGCATGGATAAAATAAAACATACCATATACATTTGAACTTAAAACATGAACATAATGTTTAAACATCAAAAGCTTGAGCAATGACAAAAAACATGGAAGTACGTAAGGCATAGATCATAAAGAAACATTAAGAATGATAAAATATCAAGGGAATAAAACATGTAATTGTGGAAACCATTAAGCACATGATATGATTTCAATAGTATCCAAGGCATTGCTGCCAAGACCATATTAGTGGACAAAGTCCCTTTCTGAATTGAGTTCACTCCTCGTTCCAGTCCTGTATTACTGAATAGGTTTAACTTGCTGTTCCGGCCATGTCTATTTCAGGAGATAAAAACCTTTACCCAATGCATTGGAGGGATATATAGGCCCCACCCATCTCATATTGAAATTATTCTTTCGAATGCCATAAAATCATAAATCATACATCATAGCATAACCCAGGAAATAAAATGGGATTCTTAAACATCATGCCATCATAACATAATCCATAAACAATTGATATCATTTCATCATAAGAATATTGAAACCATTTAAATCATAGAGACATTTTACATGAAACATACACATATGAAATAATGTCATCTTAGATGGAAAATAGTTTTGACAAAACACTTGAAATGAATTCTTGAGGAAAATATCATTTCTTCTTTAAAATCATTTCATTTTCACAAAATTCCATGCAATTTTAAAAGATAAGGGTTTTGTTGAAAATAATCATGAAATATTGTAGAGTAATCTTCTTGAAAATGAGGTGTTATGAAACCGTAAAAATCTGTTCACGCCGTATAAGTTAAAAATAACATTCTCCTCGTACTTTTGTCAGAAAAGTCAAACAGTACCTTATATGGTAACCAAAGGAAAGATTCCATTCATACAATGTGGTAAAAAGTCAATAAAGGGTAAAAATGACTTTAAAAATCCATGGAAGAATGGTAAACATTTTATGAAAGCATTTTTAGAAAACATGGTCATGGATGATAAACGTAACCCCAGTAAATACGTACGTATAAGCAATCTCGGATAAAAATGAGATTGAAGATTTATCTGTTACCTTAGGTCCGATATGTTTCATACGTATCCGAACCTCATGTATAATGATTTAAATAATTTCATTGACTTATTACAGAATAATATTCATTATTATGATATCATATATGTTTCACTTATGACTTTATATTACCCGTTCTTTTGTAAATTCCATGTTAAAGCAGCGTTTTGGGTAAAATCATTTCATTTATCATATGTGTTTCAACTTTTCGTTCTTGATATTATTTCTTATATCCTGATTTACACAATTTCAGAATGTAAAAAATGATTTACATATATTAATCATATACATATATATATATATTATTGGTCGATAAAAGGAATGAAATACACCGTTCATGGAGATGGTAGACCGTACGTACGCATGAACACTGTTTTCGTTTCCTTATTGAATTGAATGAAACTAAATAGATGACATACATTCATATATATATATATACATAAATCTAGTAGCATTATTATTTCATATATTTCATTATTATTCATTAAATAAACTTTATGATCATTCATGTATGGTTAACATGGAGAATGAATCTCATCGCGTCGGGGAGACGGTAGTCCGTACGTACACACGAGAAATGATATCACTTCCATAATCATTGAATTGAATTGGAGTGGATGATACAATTTATCAGAATCATTATAATGTTATAATAACAATGTATAGTTATTATTTACACCATTATACCCATCAAAGTAAGGTGGTGTTGGAAAAACAGATTACACCACGGCGTGGAGACGGTATTCCGTACGTATGCACGCGCGGTGATTTCATTTTCCGTAGGATGGATAGATGATGAAATAGGGTTATTTCATACTTATAATTACATATCAGTATATGAGTGATACTGATGTTATTACTTCATAATGAAACAACTAAAGAAGAAGAAGTGGAAGAAGAAATAAAGTTGAAAGAGTCGGTAACGGACATTACCTCTTCTTTGAAGCGCCTCTTTGAGACCTCCTTTTAGGAAACTGAAATTGGTCTTTGAAGAAGAAAAGGACCTCTAGGATGTTTCTAGGGAAGTGGAGAAGAGAATTTTACAGGGTTTTTCCGAGCTTGAAGGCTCAAAGTGGTGTGAGGAAGAGAGGGAGGAGGTGCCCTTTTATAAGGGAGGAGAGGGGCACCTTTGAAATAACTAAAATTATTATTTTATTATAAAGCCAAATTCGGTTTAAAATATCTCCAAATTGATTTATTTAGAAGATAAAGTAGGGATTGGTCGCAATCCTCTCATCCAATATAATTTAGACAAGTTTAGGTTCCTATTTTAACCTTATCATTTAGATTTAACATTAAGTTAGATAATTTTACTTTTACCGTGTCTTTTTGTGTTCTTACAATATAAGGTTAATAAACCTACTATAAGAAGCCAAAAGAACCCAAATATGTTTATTATTAATATATATAACCTTATATAAGTCATTTGGTGTAACCATAGATTTTTAAGAATAAAATAACAGTTACTAATATAATATTTTTTTAAAAACTATTTTATGTCAATTTTGACAATATTTAGTAATTTATTTTTATGAAACTCATAACAGAATGATTAGTTCGAATAAAATTAATTAAAGCAATACTAACATGTCATATTAACCTATAAAATTAGTGTAATTCATAAAAAGTCTCAAATTATATTTATTTGGGTATTTATAACATCAATTATGTCAATATTTCATCAATAAGATAATTACTACATCATCTTTGTGTCATAAATAAATTAAATTATTTAATGTCTAAAAATTAAAAATAAAATACAATTATGTATGAAATCTTTTTAGCTTTCTAATGAATATTTATAGTCGAATTTAGCTTTTGTATAACCCTATATTAAAAATGATATACTTATTAAACTTTGATTTTAACTATTTTAACCATTCTTTAAATAAATTAATAATAAATGTCCTAATCTAATCCAAGTGGGCCTAAATGATCATATTTTATTCCTAAGGTTGTTTTTGGTCGAATTACACTTATACAATAGAATTTGGACATGTGTTAGGGTAATAATAATATCATTTTTACCCTTAATTACCCTATTTACTTTTAACCGTGGTTAAAAAAAGTAAAAAGTTACTATTCACCAAAAAATATTTAATCTCATTGAACCACATTTTACTTACTGACATCAACCGTGTCTCTCGGATTTTTGAAATTCCACTCACAGAAGCGGTAAAATTAAGTTTTATGAAAAATTCATTTTTTTTAACTACCACTTAGTGGTTTCACTATTCATCAAAAAATTAAAGTTTCCAAAAAAATACCAAAAATAAGGCCTAAGCTATATTTGATATTATGAACTGAAAAATGTTGTATATTTTAACAAATTCAAAACATATCAGTTGCATTACTTAATTTAAAAATTAATTCCCATCGTCAAAACAAATAGCATGTTCTTAAGAGATAATAACTATCAACAGATTGACATTTGTTTTTGTCTTGTTTAAATGTGAAATGTAACACCCCGAGCATTCATGATACGCTTCTCTTTCAATAATTTAATAGCTTGCATTGTACGCAAGTTCGATATCCTAACACACCAAAACCAATCAATGTAGCTGTTTTGAATAGTGATACCTAATTTTTGAAATTTTATAAATGTTATCTTGCCAAATGGACTTCGTTTTTGGATTCAGAATATCGAAATTAGCATATATTGAATTTTTGGTATTTTTCTAAGAACTTCCAATTTTTTATGAATAGTGAAAAATACATAAAAACAACTTTTTTAATAAAAATAATTTATAGTGATAAATTATACTATTGATTGGTTTTAAAGAATAATTGGAATATATTTTTACCATTATATCCAATGGTGGTCATTAGAATTAATTTCACCTTGAAATTTGACATAAACAATTGTCAATCTTTTGATATATATTGTTTCTAAAAAATACGCTATTTGTTGTGACAGCGGGAATTAATTATTTAATTAATTAATTCAACTTATATGTTTGGAATTCTGTAAAATAGACATCATTTTTTAATTCTGAATATCAATTATAGCTTAGGGTGAAATTTTGGCATTGTTCTGAAAAACATCAATTTTTGATGAATAGTGAAACCACTTAGTGGTAGTTAAATAACTGATTTTTCGTTTAAATGAAATATTACCACTTCTGTGATTTTATTTTCAATAATCCAACATATATGGTTGTCATTAGGAAGTAAAATGTTGTTCAATGGGATTAAAATAATTTTTTGATGAATAGTAACTTTTAAGTTTAATTAATCGCGATTAAAGGTAATTGGTGAAATTTAACGTAAAAATGGTATTATAAAAATAAGAAAATACCTTTACACTTATCCTACCCCTATTGGATGTGTCATCTCCAACCATGAAAATCCATGGGTCAACTTGGGGACCCCATGGAGCCACTTTGGTAGGAAAATGACATAAATAACTTTTATTTAAAGGTAAAATAAAAATGTCACAAACATAAGTTGTTTTACTAAAACATTTTTTAAATGGGGTTATACAAGTCATATGTTTGACTATAAATATTCATTAGAAAGCTAAAGATATTTCCTACATCATGATATTTTTTTTATAATTGTTAGACATTAAATAAATTAAATTATTTATGACACCATGATGATGCGGCGATTACCTCATTAATTAACGATTTAAATAAAATGAAAAGATAATGTAAAATAAAAGTCATACACTTGTCAAAAACCTATTGGATGAGTGGATTTCGAACCCTTATCACCTCAGCCTCGAATTATATAAGTGTGGGACCTTTAAAATCCGAAACTCATTATACAATAATGTAACATTTCATTACTTTCCAAGAGTGCCTCTCCTCTCCACTTATAAAAGGCCCCCACCACTACCACCTTAATCACACTTTCAAAGCCTTTTGGCTCGGCCAACCTCTGCCCAAATACTCTCCCAACTTCCCTACCTTAATCCTAGAAGCCTCACATTTGGCAGAAGTCTTCCCAAGGAAGCCTTTGGCTCAAACCAAAAAGAGTAACCCGATTTTAAGGTAATGTCTTCTCTAATGTTGTTTTGTTTTATTTTGCTTCTCCACCCCATTAAAATATTTTAATTCCATTATTCTGTATCAAAACCAGTATCTAAAATATACTAGGATGTTTTTATGATGAGGATTTGTTTTACACTTACACACACATTCGTCTAATGGTTAAAGAACATACTATTTCTGTGGGTGGTGAAATACTGCCTCACGAAACGATGATTGTTCAATATTTTTTTAACACCTCTAATGGTGGACATCGTGATGAAACTATTATATATATATATATATATGATATATATTATGTTTATGTTTTACTTAAGGTTCTTTATTTTTCATTTATGGCATACCATTATTTTTTCCATTATGGGTAAACGCGATATTTTCATTTTAGGAAGTACGGACTACCGCCCCCTCAAAGTGATTTGAATAGTTAATCCCATATGTGGGATGTATAAAGGATGGAGTAAATGATATTATATATGATATTATAATGGAATTATAATATACCATTATATCATTATGGTTTCATTAAATACGAAATAGAAATGAAAGTAGCATTCATGCGTACGTACGACTTACCGTCTCCATGAACGGTGCATTTCATTTCTTACCTATAAACGTTATGGAATATTATAAATGAATGTTTATAATGTATATATATGATATATATGATATCTAAATAATGAATATTATTCTGGATATAATGGATATTTCACCACATGAACAACCTGTAATTATAAGAAGTTTATTTTTGACACAAGTACCTAAGATCGACAAAATGACCGTTATAAAATTAAACAATTACATAATGATCAGGACATGGTAATAAGTGATATAAAAGGAATAATGAACATGAAAAAGGTTCTTAAGAAGGTACAGATTAAATCTACTTTATTATTCAGGATATCAAAGAATGATCGAGTGAATTCGGACACAAGGTAGGGGAACTTCTTAACCTAATTTCCATTCTTTGGGTTAATCTCCTACTTTAAAATTATGTCAAGATATTATTATGTCCCATCTTGTATTTTTACTTTCTTTATGTGTACTTATAGTGAATACACATAATAGATATACTTTATTTAAAAAAATGATCTCTGTAAGGGTCTTCGTCTCATTCTCCATTCATTGGGGCATATTTTGTTTTATACACAAATTTCTTTTATATGGTGTATAAAGCCCTTTGACTTTTATGTTTTTTTTTCAAAAGAAAACATTTTATACGAAGCGTTTTACTAAACGACAAAATGGAATGTTTTTTTGTCGTACGTATGTGGCGACAATGACTTCTCCACCGCCGTGACCATTATTTGAGTTTCAGCATCCTCTACAAGCCATAAATTTTTTTTAAATGAAAAATAAATACCAAGTTTTAATTTTCTTTTATTTTGGTATTGAAAATGGTTTTGAAAATGGTTTGATCATATCAATGTGTTGTATTGATATCTTGTGATTGAAATGTGGAAATTTTATGTTTTCAATATGTATGTTTTATGTGATACGATTATGTTATGGTTTATGATACGTTTAAACCTGTTCATATGAAGAATGAATTAGGCTTAATAAGTCACGGGTGGAGCCCGCTATAGCTCCTCGATGCATTGGTAGGTCTAATGAGGCAAACTAGTGTCTTGGAACGAGGCCTTAACGAAATCTTATTTGTGGTTTGGCACGAGGCCTTGACTACGTGGTTATGATAGCCTGGAATTATGCATTCGATCATTATGAAAGTGGTTATTGATATTGCATGGGATTATTCGACAAGTTAAATATCTATGTGAGTAAGTAAATGGAATTATTTAATTTTATTTTTTCCATATCATGCTGAAGTTCAAGTTTAAAAAGGCTTATGTTTTAGTTATACATTTCCATAAATGTTAATGTTTATTTATGAAAGCTTCCGTAATATTATTATCCTTATTGAGCATCTGAGCTCACCCCTTTCAATGTTTTAATATTTTCTAGGATGTGAAGAAGTATTTTATGAATGACCTGCAGGGATAGTCAGAAGAGGATATGAGTGTGGACTATGGAGTCTTTGTTATTGAATTTTTTCACTTTATTATGTAATGTAACATTTATGAATGTATCTAGTGTTTCCAAGGCTACTAAACTAATCGGTCTTTCGAGACATGATCTTTTATGATCATTCCAATGTTACGAAGTAATGCACCGACTCTGGGTAGCTGGGGTCGGGGCGTTACAGAGTGTATCAGAGGCATCTTAGTACTAACCTTGGAAGCTAGATTTAGATAAACTCTGATTAGAGCACATAGCCCAAAGATAGACATTGAGGATTAGTATAGAAGAACTTCCAAGAATTTTGTTGTTAAAGAGATTTTGTGAGTTTTCCGAGCAATGCATCCCTATCTGGATACGAGCCGGTGGAGGCGGCTCTGTCACAGATGTACCTAGGGGTAAAACCCAAAAACACCGCTCTGAGCTAGAATCGAACAGGAACTAGTGCACGACAACAGGGCTTGCTGCACTCTTGGTTAAGACAGTCCTGGGGTATTTGCTTAGGATAATTCTCATTTTCTTTACAAACCACAATGAAGGGTTATGAGTATATACTTCCTCAAAGAAAACATTTTTATGGATTATATCCATAAATAGTTCAATTTATGTTAAGTATTTTACAAGTATGGAATTCTGTATTTCGATTCATAAACTAATCTAGTTTATACCATTGTTTAGAAATGGCGCCTAGTGGAAGGAATGAAAACCATATCAATGCACACACTCCGTGTAGGGATTTCCCTCCTGCTCAAGATAATTATTGTGGAGTTGGAGATACAACTGGTTCTGATCAACTTATTACCATACTAGGACAACTCACTCAGGTTATGAATAATAACCTTACTCTTATGGAGCACCCTGATCCGCAACATGGAGGATCAATGTTAGACCTCTTCACGAGGCAACAACCACAAATATTTAATGGGGGTACAAATCCATTAGTAGCTGAGAAATGGATAATCTCCTTAGAGAAAATATTTCAAGCCTTGGGGTGTAGCGAAAGGGAGAAGGTTATCATGGCAGTTTCCCACCTCACTGGAGATGCTGATCAATGGTGTTCATTGATTCAAAATACAAAGGAAGATGATGAAGTATCAAATATATAATGGAGGGAGTTCAAAGAGCTTTTCTTAGAAAAGTACATTCCCCGTGACCATAGAGCAGATATGGAAAGGCAATTTCTAAGTCTAAGGCAGAAGGAGGATGACAATGTCGCAAAGTATGAGTCTAAATTTACACGGTTAGCGAGGCATGCAACAGATTATATACGTAACCCAAGAATTAATATTGATCATTTCTTTAATGGGTTAAAACCGTTTCTCCGTCGAGCCTTAGTCTCGCAATCCTTCTTGTCATACGAAGATATTGTCTCATGTGCTATCAAGACAGAAAAGGAATTCTCTAAATCTTATGACAATAAAGTAAAGAAAGTGAAGAAGAGAATGGTGGAACAAGTGAATGATAATGGGAAAAAGGGAAAGAATTATTTTCCATTATGCGATAATTGTGAGAAGAATCACCCCGGTACCTGCCTAAAAGGAATGGGAGTTTGTTATAAATGTGGAAAAAAAGGTCACCAGGCTCGTGATAGCAAGGGAAAGAAAGAGGCTATCAATGTTGAATGATACAATTGTAGGGAAATGGGGCATTATGCAAATGAATGTCATAATATTCAGGTAATCTTACCTCAGAAAAGGCCAAGGGATGAAGGACAATCATATGTTGTTACTACAGTTGAAGTGGAATAATTAATGTATTGGTGATTTTGGAATCAAGGATTATATTCTGGTTGTAAGAATAATGTGATATATATAAGGATTGTACTGAAGTACTTGTGGTTTTCATTATGAATTTAATATGATGAAGGTAATCATATTTTATTATGTGACAATAATAGAAACTTTACTTTGTTTAGGGAATCTAATGTTACAATTGATTTTGGAATTTAAGGACCGTTTAGAGAAAGTCTGGATGGAGGTATTTTGGATAACTATAAAGGTTGGAATGGATTAAGTTGATCTTTGGATAGTATTGTTTAATGTTAAAACATTTCTAAATATTATTTTTGGAATATTATAATAATATAGTTTTAGGAAAAGGAAAACCTGCAGGGTGGGGCATAACCTGTCGCGTCGGACAAAGCTGCAGGAATTGAACCCACAACCATAGTGCGATAGGCCTTTATTACCTACCACTAGCCTACAGGAAGTCCCTGGTTATTACAAAATATTTTTCCTAATCTAAATGGTATGTGTTAATATTTTGAACCTTGTACGATTAGGATGAATATAATATTTTTTTAGTTATATTATCTTTTTGAGTGAAAGTTGAGTTTGTGGTAAAAATTAGTTGAAGGTTGAAACTCTACTTGTCAAGAATAAATATATATATACCTATCTCTTATTCTATGAATAAATTAATTCTTAAACTTTAGTAAAGGGATATTAAAAAAAATATGTGTTATCCTAATACCTTATGTCTTGTTGAACAGATAATATTTTAAATCAACATAGATTGAAGGCTTTGAGGCCCTCAATTTTACACTTGTTTGTGATTGATTACCTCAATCACTCCCTACAAATATTTACGTTTTTCCTCCAATTATATGTCTATAATTTCCACCAATGTCCTCCTTATCAAGATCAGAATTTGGTGGTGACTTAATCATTTCCCATTCCCTCTTATTAAGGCTAAATTTTCTTAACCTTATTTCCGATGTGGGTTTTCTACAAAGGTATTTTATATTTTCAACCTTTTATTTTCAAAGAAAAATATCAAATTGCAAGGACACAATTTATTGAAGGAGGGGATAATGTAACACCCTGAGATTTCACGATACGCTTCTCTTTCAATAATTTAATAACTTGAATTGTACGCAAGTTCGAGATCCTAACACACCACAACCAATCAAAGTAGCCGTTATGAATAGTGATACCTAATTTTTGAAATTTTATAAATTTTATCTTTCCAAATGGACTTCATTTTTGGATTCATAATATCTAAATTAGCATATGTTGAATTTTTGGTATTTTTCTAAGAACTTCTAATTTTTTATGAATAGTGAAAAATACTTAAAAACAACTTTTTTAATCAAAATAATTTATAGTGATAAATTATACGATTGAGTGGTTTTAAAGAATAATTGGAATATATTTTTACCATTATATCCAATGGTGGTCATTAGAATTAATTTCACTTTGAAATTGGACATAAACAATTGTCAATCTTTTGATATATATTGTTTCTAAAAAACACGCTATTTGTTGTGACAACGGGAATTAGTTATGAAATTAATTAATGCAACTTATATTTTTGGAATTTTGTAAAATAGACATTAATTTTGAATTTGGAATATCAATTATAGCTTAGGGTGAAATTTTGGCATTGTTTTGAAAAACTTCAATTTTTGATGAATAGTGAAACCACATAGTGGTAGTTAAATAACTGATTTTTCGTTTAAATGAAATATTACCACTTCTGTGATTTGATTTTCAATAATCCGACATAAATGATTTTCATTAAGAAGTAAAATGTGGTTCAATGGGATTAAAATAATATTTTTCTGAATAGTAACTTTTAAGTTTAATTAATCGCAATTAAAGTTAATTAGTGAAATTTAACAAAAAAATGGTATTATAAAAATATGAAAATACCTTTAAACATGTCCTACAGCTATTGGATTTGTCATTGCCGACCATGAAAATCCATGGGTCAACTTGGGGACCCCAGGGACCACTTTGGTTGGAAAATGACATAAATAACTTTTATTTAAAGTTAAAAAAAATGTCACAAACATAAGTTTTTTTACTAAAACAATTTTTAAATTGGGTTATACAAGTCATATTTTTTACTATAAATATTAATTAGAAAGATAAAAAGATTTAATACATATTAATAGTTTGTTTTATAATTTTTAGACATTAAATAAATTAAATTATTTATGACACCATGATGATGCAACGATTACCTCATTAATTAACGATTTAAATAAAATGAAAAGATAATGTAAAATCCAAGGCTTACACTTTTCAAAAACCTATTTTATGAGTATATTTCTAACCCTTATCACCTTATACTCTAATTATATAAGTGTGGAACCTTTAAAATCCGAAACTCATTATATAATAAAGTAACATTTCATTACTTTCCAAAAGTGCCCCTCCTCTCCACTTATAAAAGCCCCCCACCACTACCACCTTACTCACACTTTCAAAGCCTTTTGGCTCGGCCAACCTCTTCCCAAATACTCTCCCAACTTCCCTACCTTACTCCTAGAAGCCTCAATCTTGGCATAAGTCTTCCCAAGTAAGCCTTTGGCTCAAATCAATAAGAGTTACCCGATTTTAAGGTAATGTCTTCTCTAATGTTGTTTTGTTTTATTTTGCTTCTCCAACCCCTTAAACTCTTTTTATTTATTTATTTTTTAACAACACCAGTATATAAAATATACTAGGATGTTGTTATGATAATAATTTTGTTTACAATTACACACACATTCGTCTAATGGTTAAAGAACATACTGTTTCTGTGGGTGGCGAAATACTGCCTCACGAAACGATGATTGTTCAATATTATTTTAACACATCTAATGGTAGCCATTATGATGACACTATTTTATATATATATATGATATATATTATGTTTATGTTTTACTTAAGGTTCTTTATTTTTCATTTATGGCATACCTTTATTGTTTCCATTATGGGTAAACGTGATATTTTCATTTTAGGAAGTGCGGACTACCGCCCCCTCAAAGTGATTTGAATAGTTAATCCCATATGTGGGATGTATAAAGGATGGAGTAAATTGTATTATATGTGATATTATACTGGAATTATAATATAACTTTATATCATTATGATTTCATTAAATACGAAATAGAAATGAAAGTAGCGTTCATGCGTACGTACGGCTTACCGTCTCCATGAACGGTGCATTTCATTTCATACCTCTAGACGTTATGGAATATTATAAATGAATGTATATACTAGATATATATTATATAGATGATATATACATCATGAATATAATTCTTGATATAATGGATATTTCACCACATGATCAACTTGTAATTATAAGAAGTTTATTTTTGACTCAAGTACCTATGATCGACAAAACGACCGTTATAAACTTAAACAATTACATAATGATCATGACATGGTAAAAAGTTATATAAAAGTAATAATGAACTTGAAAAAGGTTCTTAATAAGGTAGAGATTAACTATAGTTTATTATACAGGAGATCAAAGAACGGTCGAGTGAATTCGGACACGAGGTAAGGGAACTTCTTAACCCAATTTCCATTCTTTGGGTTAATCTCCTACTTTCAAATTATGTCAAGATATTATTATGTCATATCTTGTATTTTTACATTCTTTATGTGTTCTTATAGTGAATACACATAATAGATCTAATTTATTTAAAAAAATGATCTTTGTAAGGGTCTTCATCTCAATCTTCTTTCATTGAGGCATATTTTGTTTTATACACACATTTCATTTATACGGTGTATAATCCCCTTTGAATTTTATGTTTTTCTAAAAGGAATCTTCTTATACGAAGAATTTTACTAAATGAAAAAACAGAATGTTTTTTTGTCATACGTATGCGGCGACAACGACTTCTCCACTTCCATGACCATTATTTGAGTTTCGGCTTCCTCTACAAGCCATAACATTTTTTTAAATGAAAAATAAATACCAAGTTTTAATTTTCTTTTATTTTGGTATTGAAAATGGTTTTTAAAATGTTTTTATCATATCAATGTGTTGTATTGATATCTTGTGATTGAAATGTGGAAATGTTATGTTTTCTTTATGCATGTTTTATGTGATATGATTATGTTATGGTTTATGATATGTTTAAACCTGTTCATATGAGGAATGCATTGGACTTAATAAGTGACGGGTGGAGCCCTCTATATCTCCTCGATGCATCAGTAGGTCTCATGAGATAAACTAGTGTCATGGCACGAGGCCTTGACAAAATATTCTTTGTGGTCTTGGAACGAGGCATTGAATACGTGGTTATGATAGTCTGGCATTATGCATTCCATCATTATGAATGTGGTTATTGATATTGTATGGGATTATTCGACTAGTAGAATATCCATGTGAGTAAGTAAATGGCATTATTTAATTTTATTTTTGCCATATCATGCTGAAGTTCATGTTTAGAAAGGATTTTGTTTTAGGTATACATTTCCTTAAATGTTAATGTTTATTTATGAAAGCTTCCGCAATATTGTTAACCTTACTAAGCATCTGAGCTCACCTCGTTCAATGTTTTAATATTTTCCAAGATGTGAAGAAGTATTTTATGAATGACCTGCAGGGATAGTCAGAAGAGGATATGAGTGTGGACTATGGAGAATTTGTTACTTTAGTTTTTCACTTTATGATGTAATGTAACATTTATGAATGTATCTAGTGTTTCCAAGTCTACTAAACTAATCGGTCTTTCGAGATTTGATCTTTTATGATCATGCCAATGTTACGAAGTAATGCACCGACTCTGGGTAGCTGGGGTCGCGGTATTACATGAAATTACATCCAATGACCAAAATTTTATTAAATTGTAAAAATATATTCTAAATATACTTTAAAACCACTCAAATTAATAATTTGTCACTATTAATTATTTCGATTAAAAAGGTTGTTTTTAATTAATATTTAGTAATTTTCACTATTCATCAGAAAATGAAAGTAATCCGAAAATTACCAAAATTTCATCCTAAGCTAATTTCGATATTCCGGATCCAAAAATGAAGTCCATTTTGAAAAATAAAATTTCAAAAATTTCAAAAAGTGGTTATTACTATTCATAGCGGCTAGTTTTAATAATATTTTAATAGCATATCATTGTTTAGCGAAACTCGGTATTGCGTACAACACACGCTATCGCGGAAGGTCGCGCTTGCGTGTAATGCAATCCAAGTCAGGGTTGCGTGTTGGGCAAGAATCTTTCATTGTTTCGTATAGCATAATCCAACCATATTTCATTTATACATTGAATATATATATATATACACTCAATGTTGCGTAGAATATCTATTATCAAAATTGTGTGTATCACGATCCAAGAATAGTGTTGCTTATACTGCAAGCTAATACGGTGTTGCGTATAGCGCAAGGTAATCTTGGTGTGTCATACAACAAAATACATTAATGAAATTAAAAGAATATTTTTCATAAAATCTCGGGGTGTTACATTTTACCCCCCTTAACGGGAATTTCTCCCTCGAAATTCATCGGGGATATAAATGGTTTACTACTTGAAAGTTTGTTTAATAGAAACCCACATCGTAAAAAGGAATACCCAAACTTGGCTTTAAAAACTAAAGTATGAAATCTAATGGTTACCCAAATTAACTCATCACTGGGTTTCCACGTAGGAGAACATAAGTGAAAATATGGATATGGAAGAACAATATAACCATCAAGTTCTGATGGAGAGTGGTATAGAAAATGGATATTAAATAGCCAACAATCACAAATCCATAGATTTGCGATGATCTAAGGTAACATCTGATTCATCATATATAAGGGCACTAGGACAACATTTTTGGTTTTCAAGATCATTTCCCTAAAGTTGGCGAATTAAAAGAAATACTTACATGATTTTGGTACAATTTCACTGTTGTTCGTGAATTGAACAATTTCCCCTTCATCCCTTAAATAAATGAAGTGGAATTTGTTACTCGTGATGTGTTAGCAGATCATGTGATAGAATGATGGGTCATTCCATCTGTTTCAAACAAAAGGTTAGCAAAAGTTATAAGTCCATCTTATGGTTAGATTAATCGTATATGGTTCCAAAAATGAACTTATACTTCATATATCTTACCTCTTAATAAAATAAAACTAGTTTCTACTAACCAGGGACTTCCTGTAGGCCAGTGGTAGGCGATAAAGGCTAGTCGCACTTCGGGTTTGGGTTCATTTCCCACAGCCTTGTCCGACGCGATGGGCTGTCACCCGTCCTGCATGTTGTCCTTGTTTCTAAAACTACATTACTATAACATCCCATAAATAATATCGAAAAAACTTTCATCCTTAAAAAATAATAACTTATGTACAACATAATTCATTCCAATCTTTAGGATTATCCATAATACTGCAGTCCACTCTCATAATATAGTGAAAATGATTACCAAAGATTTCATATAACAAGCACTTTAATACCGTCTTTGATCCCCATATATCATATGATATGTCTTGTTGGTCACATTCCAAATATTCTAAGGCCTTAATCATGTATTCTCTTGAAAAATTAATACCCATTGAATCTTAGTAAAAACATGAGTGCTGTCAAAAGTTAACTCATTCCACATACCAAAAACCCAAAATTCTATATACTCAAACCATGATATAACTATTTCCTTATATCAGTCACGAGCTCATGAGTACTATCAAACATTTAATTTTCTCCTTATACCTTCATTATGCACATATCATATACATTTAAAAAATGTCTGAATAACCTTTCCTGGATACTGGTACCATTAATCATACACATTCAAAACTTGAGGAAATACAACAGTGTAAAAATCCTTAGATGTCTCTTTATTCCATAGTACCATGAGATTGCTTATACAACATTACACATGATAAACATGTAATCATTCCACTACATTCTTAAACCATTGACCGAGCTTCAAAAATTCTTTAATTTCACATATCATTTGTAGTCTCTTCATCATCATCAACATAAATACTACCCATACAACCATACTGATTCTCTTCATGAGACTTTCCCTTAGGTCATTGGTTTTCATAATGCCCGTACATTCCACATTTAAAACATTTAACCTTTGTTTATGTCATAGAAATACCATTATCCTCATCCCTGGTGTTAACTGAACCTTTTCCTTTGCACTTACTGGCTTTGTGTCCTTCTGTTCCACACCCAAAGCATCTTCCAGTTCCTTTGAAACATTCTCCTTGATGCCTCTTCCCACATGATTTACATATGGGAAATTGAACTTTCTTTCCTCTATGATCATCATGAAACACCATCTTTCTCTTATTAGTTGAGTCATGAAACTTAACAAATTTTACTTTATTGATCATATTATGAGATTGATGATTCGGCATAATAATGATATTTGGACTTCCAAATCCGATTTCATTTGGTTGCTCATGAATAATATCATTCCATTGTCCATCATATCCCCTATTATCGTGAATCATCTTGTTTCCAGCCATTTTCTAAAACCTAAAAAGAATAGTGTGAGAGGAAAAAATCATAATAAAGGGGGAGTAACATCAATATCTAACATCTTTTGTTTAATCTAATATCGTTTCCATAGTTCTAGGACTATATACTATAAGTATAATTATCCTTAGGGACATCCCTAGACATACCTTAGAAATATCTCTAGGGATCTCACTAACGTTTTCGCATCCTAGTTTCCAAAGGCTGACTAAAATTTTCCTCTCATACCAACTGTAGAGACCCAAAGCTTGACATACATGGATATTACATTACTTTAGCGGAATACTTAATACATAACAATAACAGACACACAAGGATCATAATAGTTTAGTGCCTTTGGAAACTTGGAACGTAATCTTCTAATCGTGGTGAAAGACCTTCAACATCTCCCATAAAGATCTTCCCCTTTTTTTCTTACCTAAAACCTTTCTTTATATCTTGGGGAAATGAAAACATAAAAAGGGTGAGATCAAATTCTCAGTAAGGGTTATCATGGATAAAATAAAACATACCATATACATTTGAACTTAAAACATGAACATAATGTTTAAACATCAAAAGCTTGAGCAATGACATAAAACATGGAAGTACGTAAGGCATAGACCATAAAGAAACATTAAGAATGTTAAAATAGCATGGGAATAAAACATGTAATTGTGGAAACCATTAAGCACATGATATGATTTCTATAGTATCCAAGGCATTTCTCCCAAGACCATCTTAGTGGACAAAGTCCCTTTTGAATCATGTTCACTCCTCGTTCCAGTCCTGTATTACTGAACCGGTTTAACTTTCCATTCCAGCCATGCATATCTCATGAGATATAAATCTTTACCCAGTGAATTGGAGGGAGATATAGGTCCCACCCATCTCATAATGAAATCATTCTTTCGTGTTCCACAAAATCATAAATCATACATCATAGCATAACCCATGAAATAAAATGGGATTCTTAAACATCATGCCATCGTAACATAATCCATAAACAATTGATATCATTTCATCATAAGAAAATTGAAACCATTTAAATAATAGAGACATTTTACATGAAACATACACATATGAAATAATGTCATCTTAGATGTAAAATAGTTTTGACAAAAAACATGAAATGAATTCTTGAGGAAAATATCCTTTCTTCTTTAAAATCATTTTTTTTTCACAAAATTCCATGCAATTTTAAAATATAAGGGTTTTTTTGAAAATAATAATGATATCTTGTAGAAGAAGATTTTTGAAAATGAGGCGTTATGAAACCGTAAAAATCCGTTCACGCCGTATAAGTTAAAAATAACATTCTCCTCGTACTTTTGTCGAAAAAGTCAAAAAGTACCTTATATGGTAACCAAAGGAATGATTCCATTCATAAAATGTGGTAAAAATTCAATAAAGGGTAAAAATTACTTTAAACATCCATGGAAGAATGGTAAAAATTTTATGAAAGCATTTTTAGAAAACATGGTCATGGATGATAAACGTAACCCATGAAAATACTTACGTATAAGCAATCTCGGATAAAAATGATATTGAAAATTTATCCCTTACCTTAGGTCCGATATGCTTCGTACATATCCGAACTTCCTTTATAATGATTTAAATAATGTTTTTGAATCATTACAGAATCATATTCATTGTTATGATATCATATATGTTTCACTTATGACTTTATATTACCCGTTCTTTTGTAAATTCCATGTTAAAGAAACGTTTTGGGTAAAATCATTTCATTTATCGTATGTGTTTCGACTTTTCTTTCTTGATATTGTTACTTATATCCTGATTTACATAATATCATAATGTAAAACATGATTTAAATATATTCATCATATACATATATATATTATAGGTCGATAAAAGGAATGAAATACACCGTTCATGGAGACGGTAGACCGTACGTACCCATGAACACTGTTTTTGTTTCCTTATTGAATTGAATGAAACTAAATAGACAACATACATATATATATATATACATAAATCCAGTAGAATTATTATTTCATATATTTCATTATTATTCATTAACTAAACTTTATTATCATTCATGTATGGTTAACATGGAGAATTAATCTCATTGCGTCGTGGAGACGGTAGTACGTACGTATGCACGAGCGATGATATCATTTCCATAATTATTTAATTGAATTGGAGTGGATGATAAAATATATTAGAATCAGTATGATGTTATAATAACTATGTATAGTTATTATTTACAGCATTATACCCGTCCAAGTAAGGTGGTGTTGGAAAAACAGATTACACCACGGCGTGGAGACGGTATTCCGTACGTACGCAAGCACGGTGATTTCTTTTTTTGTTGGATGGATAGATGATGAAATAGGGTTGTTTCATACTTATAATAACATATAAGTATATGAGTGATACTGATGTTATTACTTCATAATTAAACAGCTAAAGAAGAAGAAGTGGAAGAAGAAATAAAGTTGAAAGAATCGGTAACGGACATTACCTCTTCTTTGAATTGTCTCTTTGAGAACTCCTTTTTGGTCACTAAAATTGGACATTGAAGAATACCAGGAACTCTAGGATGTTTCTAGAGAATTGGAGAAGAGAATTTGGCAGGGGTTTGCCGAGCTTGAAGGCTCAAATAGGGGTGAGGAAGAGACGGAGGAGGTGCCCTTTTATAAGGGAAGAGAGGGGCACCTTTGGAATAACTAAAAATATTATTTTATTATAAATCCAAATTAGGTATTAAATAGCTCCAAATTTATTTATTTCGAATCTAAGGTGGGTATGGGTAGAAATCATCTCATATAATAGAATTTAGACAAGTTTGGGTTCCTATTTTAACCATATCATTTAGATTTAACATTAAGTTAGATAATTTTACTTTTACCGTTTCTTTTTGTGTTCTTACACTATAAGGTTAATAAACTTACTATAAGAAGACAAACGAACCCAAAGTTGTTTATTATTAATATATATAACCTTATATAAGTAATTTGACTGAAACATAGATTTTTGTAATAAAATAACAATTACTAATTTAATATTTGTTTTAAAAACTATTTTATGTCAATTTTGACACTATTTAGTAATTGATTTTTGTGAAACTCATAACAGATTGATTATTTCGAACAAAAATAATTTAATCAATACTGACATGTCATATTTACTTATAAAATTATTGTAATTAATAAACAGGCTCAAATTATATTTATTTGGGTATTTATAACATCAATTATGTCAGTATTTCATTAATAAAATAATTACTGCATCATGTTTGTGTCATAAATAAATTAAATTATTTAAAGTCTAAAAATTACAAATAAAATAAAATTATGTAGTAAATCGTTTTATCTTTATAATTAATATTTATAGTCTAATTTATCTTATGTATAAACCTATATTAAAAATGATATACTTATTAAACTTGGATTTTAACTATTTTAACCCTTCTTTAAATAAATTAATAATAAATGTCCTAATCTAATCCAAGTGGGCCTAAATGGGCATATGTTATTTCTAAGGTTGTTTGTGGTCTAATTAAACTTATCCAATAGAATTAGGACATGTGTTATGGTAATAATAATATAATTTTTACCCTTAATTACCCTATTTACTTTTAACCATGGTAAAAAAAAGTAAAAAGTTATTATTCACCAAAAATTATTTTCATTTCATTGAACCACATTTTACTTACTTACATGAACCGTGTCTCTTGGATTTTTGAAATTCTACTCACAGTAGCAGAAAAATTAAATTTTATGAAAAATTCATTTTTTTAACTACCACTTAGTGATTTCACTATTCATCAAAAAATGAAAGTTTTTAGAAAAAGACCAAAAATTAGGCCTAAGCTATATTTGATATTATGAACTGAAAATTGATGCATATTTTACCAAATTCAAAACATATCAGTTGCATTACTTAATTTAAAAATTAATTGCCGTCGTCAAAACAAATAGCGTGTTCTTAAGAGATAATAACTATCAAAAGATTGACATTTGTTTATGTCTGGTTTAAATGTGAAATTACATCCAATGACCAAAATTGTATTAAATTGTAAAAATATATTCTAAATATACTTTTAAACCACTCAAATTAATAATTTATAACTATTAATTATTTCGATTAAAAAGGTTGTTTTTAATTAAAATTTAGTAATTTTCACTATTCATCAGAAATTGAAAGTTATCCGAAAAGTACAAAAATTTCACCCTAAGCTAATTTTGATATTCCGGATCCAAAAATAAAGTCCATTTTGAAAAATAAAATTGAAAAAATTTCAAAAATTGGTTATTACTATTCATAAAGGCTAGTTTTAATAATATTTTAATAGCATACCATTGTTTAGCGAAACTCGTTATTGCGTACAACACACGCTATCACGGAAGGTCACGCTTGAGTGTAATGAAAGCCAAGTTAGGGTTGCGTGTTGTGAAATAATCCTTCGTTGTTTCGTATAACATAATCCAACCATATTTCATTTTTACATTGAATATATATATATATATATACTCAATGTTGTGTAGAATAACTATTATCAAAATTGTGTGTAACATGATCCAAGAATAGTGTTGCGTATACTTCAAGCTAATACGATATTGTGTATAGTTCAAGGTAATATTGGTGTAGCATACAACACAAGACATTAATGAAATTAAAAGAATATTTTTCATAAAATCTTGGGGTGTTACACGTTTCCTATATAAAACCATCGAATATCCCATTACACTCTAGTAAAACTAATTGGAGCACATAATTTCTTTTACATAGACTATTTAGAGTTCTCCAAAGTTACCTCCAAGCTCTAAAGAAGCTCCCATAAAGCATTTTGAGTCACACTCTCATGTAAGGGATTGCTCGTTTTTCTCTTTATCCAAGACCACTTTTATGATATGACCCTTAATTAATAATTTTTATTACATGGGGTATGTTTTTATACATCCCTATTAGTTAATTTTTTATTAACAATATATGAAATACACTTTTAAATCTCATTATTACCTCCCATGAACCTTTATGTACACTTGTTACCATGATGAAAATTAGTAAGGGATCTTCCTCTCTATTTTTTTTATTCAAGAGCCACTTTTTATGTTATGACTATTAATTTCATTTTGATAATTTTGGGATATATGCATCCATATAACCCATTCTATATAGTTCATTTTTAAATTATGAGAGTACCCTTTCACTCTCATTAATCTCTCCCATTAACTTTTTTTTACAGTCGTTACCATGGCAAAATTTAGTATGGGATCGTCAGATTCTCTTCTATATTAAAGTTTCATTAGTATCTTCTGACATCTATATCCAATTACTATTATTTGGATATGTATTTCCATGTCAATAATACATTCCATTTTATTCATAAATGATAGTATACCCCTTTCCCTCTCATCCACCCATTTTATGAATTTTTATGTGACACTGTTTTGCTGTTGCAATTTCACCATGATTTTCTATACCAAAACAATTGCTTAGTGAATACCATATGCATTTCTTATCAAGGGTATATACCTTTATAAAATTATAATTCATTTAATTTGGACTTACATGTATTTATTTCACACTCCATGATTGTGAAAAAATAGGATGATGAATGAGACCTTGTTGAACGATCTATGTGGTGCACCTAAGAATGAGAATGAAAAGAATGTGATGGGAGCGTCTAAAATTATACTGTGCACCAATGCATCGGGGAATGATTAGTCTCATGCGATGTCATGTTGGTATTAAGAGTGAACCTGATTCTATTATGGTAATTTCCCATCATGATTTCATTGATGTTATCCTTAACCTATGATTATAATGCGGTGTTTTCAGTTATTGCAATATTTTACATGTTATGATTATCATGTTATATCATGAATTATTATTTATTTTCCTTTTACAAACCAATGAAGTGAACATTGTCTAAAATGTATCACCTTATTCCTTTTTATTAAATTAATGGGATTTATAGAACACCCATTTTTTATATATGTTTCCAGGTTATCTTGTGCAGTCTCAAAAGACAATCAATTTTAGAAGAATGATATGAATGTTTTTAATAATGTTGTTGTACCCCATTTTCAAGGTATTATTCTATGTAACTAGTTACCAAAGAAACTATACATCTCAATATTTTGGGCTGTATTATGTTTAATTTTATGTAATAAATCATTAACTAATGTGAAAAAATAGCATGGTTATTATAGGTACACCCCCAATACACCCGTGATATCAAAGGTTAAATACATTAAGGAATAAAGAAAAATGTAAAAAAAAATATTAAGGAAAGTTAATGATTATATAGATCAATATAAAACCATGTTATTAAAAACTTCCCATATGAAGTAATTCCTATAAAAATTTTATTTGCAATGGTAGTGAAGCATAATATGTGAACAACTCTAGTCATTGTGCTCCAACATCAACCTCCCTCCCGATAGACTTATCATATACATGAAAATGCATTCATAGTACTCATATTAGAGGAACTATCTGACATTGGATAACCTTAATTCTACGATCTAACTTATGAATTTGATGATAAATAAGGATTAATCTACCTATAACTCATCCACCTCAAGAAGAAAAGATTGTGATGGTTTTGAATGATAAAAGCCTAGTTGAGATACGCGGAAC
Source organism: Viscum album (assembly GCA_963277665.1). Taxonomy (NCBI): domain Eukaryota; kingdom Viridiplantae; phylum Streptophyta; class Magnoliopsida; order Santalales; family Viscaceae; genus Viscum; species Viscum album. Next base: position 58,524,829 of record OY728165.1, on the reverse strand, counting down.
ATGTCATGCAAGGATTAATACCTCTGTGGCAATATCAACCAATATGATATTGACCCAACTCTCACCAGAATCTCAAATTACCTGAAATGTTAGGGGGAAATTTTCCACAGTCTCATGATCCTCCTATGTCCCATCCTCAGTGAGACACATAAAAATACCCGATCTCTGACCTCAAACTATAGAGGTCATTGAGGGAGAGAAACATAATATTTATATTGATATTGAGCTGTATAAATCTTCTTTTGAATCAAATAAACCTAGTCCATTGTCCCTTATAGATTTCTAGATTCATCTCCAACCTCTTACAAACATTGGGTTGATCATAATTTCCCACTGTATAAATTTCCACAAGGAACCATCTTTATAGTATCTCAAAAGTTATTTTTATAGTGGAGCATGAAAAGGGGTATATGCCTCTCCCATGATCCCCCAAAATCTAATATGTATGCCTAAAATATGCCCTCAAGTGCTTTTATCATGCAATCTAATAATCCATTAGTCTTAGGTAGGTATTCCATGATCAGAAGTACCTATTTACCTAGTACCCTATTCAATCATTTCTAGAAAATGTTATGTAAACTGGGTGTACCTATAGAAATCAATAGTATGAGGGACCCCATGAAGTCGTACTATATCAAAAATATACAACCTCCAAAGATCGTCTACTAAAAATGCATCCTCAAGAGGTATGAATTCTAAATTTTTTGATCCTATCAACAAAATCCCAAATGAAATTATTTTCTTGTAGTGACCCACGTAACCAGATCATGAAATCCATCGCAATGTCAGCCTAATCCCACATAGGAATGTGTAGCTACTGTAAAAATGTTTCTGGATTTCAATTTTATACATTCACTAAAAGGACCCAGCCTGAAACCTTACTTAATAATAATTAAATGAATAATTCACATTGAGGATCTTTTCAGGTTTAGAGTTTTAGAGAATTAGATCATAAATCATGAATTACATTCCAAATTTAATCAAAGTGGTTATAGAAAAGACAGTACTCATTTTTCCCCATAAAAAAAACATATTTAAAATGAAACATGGATTCTTTCTTGACACTTCCTTGACACTATCATCATATCATGTACCTTTCCCTTGACCTGTAAAAAACATTTCAAAAACATGGGATGAGTATAAAAATCTCCCTAAGGGATATAAAAAATATGGAAAGGAAACATGAGTACATGTATACATAAAAATGAAATCATACTTTACCCATAAAACATAAGCACTTTAACATACCTCATCAAATCATGAATAAATCATAGAAATCATAAGACATAAGGGTTACTTTAGGCATTCATAACATTTTTATATAGGGAGTGACCCTCTTGGTTACGTTTGGAATACCCATCACAGTATATTCCCAAAATCTCCTCAGAGGAACCTTAACGTTTAACTCCTTCACATTACCCAATGCATTGGAGAGCTATATCGGGCTCACTCGCCCTTAATTTTTCAGGGAACCACTTGTTTTCATAATAATTCCCAAGAACCATAACATAATCATATCACATAAAATATGCATAAATGAAACATAACATTTCCACTTTTAAATCACAAGATATCAATACGACACATTGATATAAAAACATTATGAAAACCATTTTCAATTCCAAAATAAAATAAAAGTAAAACATGGTATTTATCTTTCTTTAAAAAAAATATATGGCTCGTAGAGGAAGCCGAAACTCAAATAATGATCACGGCGATAGAGAAGTCGTTGTCGCCACATACGTACGGCAAAAACATTCCCATTTCTCGTTTAGTAAAATGCTTCGTATAAAAAAGATTCCTTTTTGATAAACGTAAAAGTCAAAGGGGTTTATACACCGTATAAAAGAAGGTTGTGTATAATACAAAATATGCCACAATGAATGGAGATTGAGACGATGTCCCTTACAAAGATGGTATCCTTAGATTAAGGATAAATCAATTACATAATTATGTGTGACAAAAAAATACACCAAATATAAGTAGATATTAAGTGTAAAACAATCAGAGGTTATTCAAACATATTCATAGAATGACATATTCAAGGAGTACAAGCTTATCCCAAAGAATCAAAATTGGGTTAAGAAGTTCCCTTTCAAAAATTTGACAGCCTAACGGCGTCACTACAAAATTCATAAAATGAGTTGATGAGAGATAAAAAGGGTATCTCATCACTTGGACATAAAATTTAATTCAATAAGGATATATAAGAACATATCCCAACATAATATTATGTGAATTAAAATACATAACAAAATAAGTCTTTTAAAAAAAGAGGAGGGTGAATGGTTCCCTTACCAACATGGGTATCTTTCGAAACATACACCCCGTGAAAGAAGGACAATAAAACATTGATGTAAATACTCATAAATGAAATTATATTACACAATGAGTAAAATAATGGGATGTACATACACCACTCAAAGGAATTTTTGGAAATTGTAGCATAAATATCACGAGAATAAAAGTGAGATGAAAAATCCCTTACGAAAACTCGGCAGCCTAACGACGCCACTTAAAACCTACAAAAAATGGATTGAAGAGATCAAATAAGGTCTCTCATAATATTGAAATAAAGTTTACAGAAAGAGTAATATAAAATAACATCTCCAAACATAACAAATAAGATCTTAAAAGAAGTGACATAAAGGAGAGTACTTAAAAAGAAAGAGAGAGGTTAGATCTCTTACGAAAATTCGGCAGCATAACGGTGCCACTCAAAACATCCAAAATGGATTGATGAGAGAGAATAGGGTCTCTCATCATATTAACCTAAAATTTACAGTAATATTAATATAAAATAACATCCCAATCACAAGAAATATGATCTTAAAAGTAATTACATAAAAGAGTGTACTTAAAAAGAAAGAGAGGAGTATGATCCCTTACCACGGGTCCGACTTGACTCGATCGTTCTTTAACGTCATGAATAATAAACTTGAGTTAATTTCAACTTTCATAAGAACATTTTTCAAGTTCATTATTCCTTTTATATAACATATTTCCATGTTGTAAACATTATGTAATCATTTAAGTTAATAATGTTTGTTTTGACGATATTTGGTTCTTAAGTCAAAAGTGGACTTCTTACAATTACATGTTGTTCGTGTGGTCAAAGGTTCATTATATACATAATGATATTCATGATTTGGATATCATATATATCATATATATCCAGAATATACATGTATTTATATTATTACATAATCATTTAGAGGTAAGAAATGAAATGCATCTTTAATAGAGACTGTAAGCCGTACGTACGCATGAACGCTACTTTCATTTCTATGTCATATTAATGGAATTAAAACCAAAGGAGAGGTATGGATATTTTAATTCCATAATTATATTCATCATTTATATGTAACATAAATCATATATAATAACTTTAAATCCATATTTATACATTCCAAAAATGGCATTAACGAATCAAATCACTTTGAGGGGGCGATAGTCTGCACTTCCTAAAATGAAATTATCGTGTTTACCCACAATGGAAACCATAAAGGCATGCCACAAAAGAAAAATACATATTCTTAAGTAAAACATAAACATATTATATATAATATATAAATATAGTGACATATTAATGGCCACCATTTAATGTGTTATATGAGTGTTGAACAATCATCGTTTCGTGAGGCATAAATTCTCCATCCACAGAAACAGTATGTTCTTTAACCATTTGATGTAGGTTTGTGTAAGTGTAGCTCTAATTATTCTAATAAAAACATACTAGTATATTTAAGATACTGGGGTTGTTACAAAAGAAATGAATAAAAAGAGTTCAGGGGGTTGGAGAAGCAAAATAAAACAAAAGAACACAAGTTAAGACATTGCCTTAAAATCGGGTAACTTTTTTTTTATTTGAGCTCAAAGGCTTCCTTGGGAAGACTTCTGCCCAATGTGAGGATTCTAGGTATAATAGAGGGATTTGGAGAGACCAAATGGGCAGATCTTGGCCGAACCAAAGGCTTTAGTGGTGTGCGTAAGGTGATAGTGGTGGGGGCCTTTTATAAGAGGAGAGGAGGGGGACTCTTGGAAATTAAAGCAATGTTACTTTATTTTTAAATGAGTTTCGGATTTAAAAGGTCCCATATTGATATAATTAGAGGATAAGGTGATAAGGGTTCTAAATATACCCATCCAATAGGTTTTTTACAAGTTTAGGTTTTAGTTTTTACATTATATTTTCATTTTATTTAAATCGTTAAATAATGAGGTAATCACTGCATCATCTTGATGACATAAATAATTTAATTTATTTAATGTCTAAAAATTATAAAAAAACATTCTATTATGTAGGAACTCTTTTTATCTTACCAATTATTATTTATAGTAAAAAATATGACTTTTATAATCCCATTTAAAAATTGTTTTTGTAAAACAACTAATGTTTTTTCCATTTTTACTTTTACATTAAATAAAAAAATAATAATGTCATTTTCCTTCCAAAGTGGCCCCATGGGGTCCCCAAGTTGACCCATGGATTTTCTTGGTCGGCCATGACAAATAAAATAAGGTTAGGACATATTTCAAGCTCATCTCATAATATTAAAACATTATTTTTACCTTAAACTACACTAATTACCTCTAATCGCGATTAAAAACAAAAAAGTTACTATTGACCAAAAAATTATTTTAGTTACATTGAACCAAATTTTACAACTTAATGGAAACCATTTATGTCGGATTTTTGAAATTCGAAACACCTAGGTGGTAAAATTTCATTTAAACGAAAAATCAGTTTTTATATGTACCACATAATGGTTTCACTATTCATCAAAAATTGATGTTCTTCAGAAAAATACCAAAACTTCACCCTAAGCTATATTTGATATTCCGAATTCAAAAATGAAGTATATTTTACAAAATTCAAAACATATAAGTTGCATTAATTAATTTAATAATTAATTCCCGCTGTCAGAGAAAATAGCGTGTTTTTCTGAAACAATAAGTATCAAAAGATTGAGACTAGTTTATGTCCGATTTCAAAGTGAAATTAATTCCAATGATGACAATTGGAATAAATGGTAAAAATATATTCTAATTTAACTTTAAAAACAATTAAAAATATTATATAATCCTATAAATAATTTAGATTAAAAAGTGGTTTTGAATTAAAATACAACATTTTTCACTATTTATTAAAAAATGAACTTTATCGAAAAAATACCAAAAATTTACACAAAGTAAATTTTGATCTCCCGATTCTAAAGAAGAATTTTATTTTTCAAATATAACACATAAAATTGTAAAAAATTGTATTTAAAAGATTTTTACCATCAAAAGGAGGTTAATCGACCTTTTACAGAATATTAGAATGTTTATGCATTAAAATTGGATTCATTTGCATTTTTAATCCTCTAACATTTATTGTAAAAAGTAAAAATATTTGACATACATAATCGTTTTTAGTTAGTTCCGTTCTTTCCCACCATTACAATGGCTAGGCGTTAACTACCATTTAAAATAATATTATTTTATTATTAGAGTGCAACGTAAGATTCCAAACGAACTCGTTGTCGCGTATTGGGTACGCCATCGAGCATAGCGTCCCCTTTAAAGTAATATTAATATTTTTTCCCCAAATAGGGATAAATATAAAAATGTAATATTCTTTTTTTACCTGGGGTGTTACATCCTTCCCCCCTTTTGGGAATTTCATCCTTGCAATTTAAAAATTGGGCTTGGAAACTCCATTGAAAGTCCCACATCGGAAAAAGATTCGGTAAAAGAATCACTTTAAAATAATGAACGAGAAGTACAGAGGTCACCCGAGTTAACCCATACTAGGATTCAATGTAGGAAAAAATGGACATGGAGGAGAAAACATAGGGTCATGTTCTGATGGAGAGTGATAGAAAACATGTTTAGGAGAAAGTTATCCACAAGAAAATCATAAACTGGTGATGTGTTAAACGGTATTCGATTCTCCAGTAGGAAAATTTAATAGACAACATTCTTGTTTTAATTTTCTTTTTATTGGGGAATTTATTCATATGGAAACATAATCACTTATCATGTTGAGTTTCAACTTTTATTAGATTTCAAACACAAACTCAGATTTTCTCAAAAAGACGAGTATTTAGGAAGACTTGTTCACATTAAGAGTACTATAATCAACTTCTATAAAATCACCTAATCCACAAAAGAGAACTATATACTTCCCATTCCTTTAGAATTTAACCAAAACCAAAACTAAAAAGGTTATTACAAGATCAGATAATCCAGAAAAGGATAACCCTTTATAAAAAGAAAATATATTCTTAATATCCAAAATTTGTCAAACAAAACCCAAAGTTTAACGAGGAATATTCGATAAACAATTTTTCCATAAAATTATCCAAACATAGATTGAAACCCAAATATTTGAAGAATTTAGTCACATAGTCTTCCATGTTAAATCGTAACATTTATCTCCAAACAACATCAGTTGCTCTTAAAGTCTCGTATTGAAATGTAATTAACCTAATCACATATCCTCAATGATATGTTAATAAATTTTCAAAGATAACCCAAAATCAACTTACTATTAATTCATAAAATCATCTAACTAAAAAGAATCAGTCAAACTAACCAGTGACTTCATGTAGTCCAGTGGTAGGCGATAAATACGAGACGCACTTTGGTTGTGGGTTCGATTCCCCAAGCTTTGTCCGACGCGACGGGTTGTCACACAGTCTGCGTGTTGTCCTTTTTATAAAACTCCAAAAAAACCCTAAATTTTTTTAACCTCAATAGTTTCCTTATACCTCTCATTTTCATCCAAATTAATTATGATCTCATCATCTTAATTCTTGAAGTCTTATTTCACCACCATAATATAAAATAAAACGATTCCCAAAATGAATAACAGCATACCTTGATCATGGAGTCCACTCGGTTTCATCGTCTTCTTGTTCACGTAGGTAGACATCCCATGAATTACAACAATGATTTAGAGATCCTTCAAAATCATTTTCTTCCTCCATCCAAATACACCTTGTACAACATGGGTCATATGGGTGTTCACAGAAAAACAGTTTTAGAAAATAATCAGGTATAGAATATAATTCCAAAACATCTGATAAAATGTGATTTCTATAAAATAGTCGGACAGAATTTGAGTTGAAACTTTCTATTATTGGTCTTTTAAAATACCATAAGTATGTGCTGAGAGACTATATTTTAAAAGAAAATATAAATAGGTTGCATAAGGGTCTCCTTCCTTAGCACCATTTTTAAAATCATAATATGCTTCAAATTCTTGTGATAAGGTAAAATATTTGAAAATACCATGATAATATTTACCTTTCATGAAAATATGAGAATATTGTGAAAATAGTATTGGTATAAAAACAACCCATGATCCACGATGATAACGAGGTATAGGGGAGGTGTTTGATATCTCAAATGACTACTTTCAAGTGAGTCGTATGCTAAAAAATGTTTCACAATCATCCAAACATGACTTTGCAATAATTAATGCAAGCTTGTCCTCAGGAAGAGATAGGAATTTCGTTTGAGATCCTTCTCCTTCCATTCATAACTGACTTTACTTTTCTTGAAAAAAGTTATAAAATAAGGATTTATCTAAAATTATAGATATAGGGAATAACCATGTGTCTAACAAAAACTCCTAATCCCTAAAGTTGTCTAAACCGACCTCTGATACCAACTATAAGGTCCCAGCCTTAAACCTTACTATATATTGAATTAAATGAATAATTCACATTGAGGATCATTTCAGTTTTAGCGTTTTAGATAATTAGATCATAAATCATGAATTACATTCCACATTTAAACAAAGTGGTTACAAAAAAGATAGTACTCATTTTTCTCCATCAACGGAAACATATTTAAAATAAAACATGGATTCTTTCTTGAAACTTCCTTGACACTATCATCATATCTTGTACCTTTCCCTTGTCCTATGAAAAACATTTCAAAAACATGGGATGAGCATAAAAAGCTCAGCAAGGGATATAAAAAATATGGAAAGTAAACATGATTACATGTATACATAAGAATGAAATCATACTTTACCCATAAAACATAATCACTTTAACATAACTCCTAAAATCATGAATAAATCATAGAAATCATAAGACATAAGGGTAACTTGAGGCATTCATAACATTCTTACGTAGGGAGTAACCCTCTTGGTTACGTTTGGAATACCCATCACAATATATTCCCTAAATCTCTTCAGATAAACCTTAACGTTTAACTCCTTCACGTTACCCAATGCATTGGAGAGCTATACCGGGCTCACCCGCCCTTAGATTTTCACGGAACCACCCATCTTTATAATAATTCCCAAGAACCATAACATAATCGTATCACATAAAACATGCATAAAGGAGACATAACATTTCCAATTTTCAATCACAAGATATCAATAAAACACATTCATATAAAAAACATTATGAAAACCATTTTCAATACCAAAATAAAAGAAAAGTAAAACATGGTATTTATCTTTCTTTAAAAAAAAGGAATGGCTTGTAGAGGAAGACGAAACTCAAATAATGGTCACGGCGGCGGAGAAGTCATTGTCGCCGCATACATACGACAAAAACATTCCCTTTTGTCATTTAGTAAAATGATTCATATAAAAAATATTCCTTTTGGATAAATGTAAAAGTCAAAAGGGTTTATACACCGTATAAAAGAAGGTTGTGTATAAAACAAAATATGCCTCAATGAATGGAGATTGAGACGATGTCCCTTACAAAAACGGTATCCTTGGATTAAGGATAAATCAATTACATAATTATGTGTGACAAAAAAATACACAAAATATAAGTGGATATTAAGTGTAAAACAATCAGAGGTTATTCACAAATATTCATAGAAAGACATATTCAAGGAGTACAAGCTTATCCCAAAGAATCAAAACTGGGTTAAGAAGTTCCCTTGCAAAAATTTGACAGCCTAACGGCGTCACTACAAAATTTAGAAAATGAGTTGATGAGAGATAAAAAGGGTATCTCATCACTTGGACATAAAATTTAAATCAATAAGGATATATAAGAACATATCCCAACATAATATTATGTGAATTAAAAGACATAACAAAATATGACTTTTAAAAAAAAGAGGAGGGTGAATGGTTCCTTTACCGACATGGGTATCTTTCGAAACATACACCCCGTTAAAGAAGAACAATACAAAATTGATGAAAATACTAATAAATGAAAGTATATTACACAATGAGTAAAATAATGGGCAGTACATACACCACTCAAAGGAATTTGTGTCAAATGTAGCATAAATCTCATGAGAATAAAAGTGAGATGAAAAATCCCTTACGAAAACTCGGCAGCCTAACAACGCCACTTAAAACATACAAAAATGGATTGATGAGATCAAATAGGGTCTCTAATCATATTAAAATAATGTTTACAGCAAGAGGAATATAAAAGAAAATCCCCCAACATAACAAAGAGTAGATAAAAAGAAGTGACATAAAGGAGAGTACTTAAAAAGAAAGAGAGATGTTAGATCTCTTACAAAAATTTGGCAGCCTAACGGCGCCACTCAAAACATCCAAAATGGTTTGATGAGAGAGAATAGGGTCTCTCATCATATGAAAATAAAAATTAAAGTAATAGTAATATAAAATAACATCGCAATAACAAGAAATATGAGCTTAAATGGAATGACATAAAAGAGTGCACTTAAAAAGAAAGAGAGGAGTAGGATCCCTTACCTCGGGTCTGACTTGACTTGATCGTTCTTTAACATCCTGAATAATAAACTTGAGTTAATTTTCACATTATTAAGAACCTTTTTCAAGTTCATTATTCCATTTATATCACTTATTTCCATGTTATAAACATTATGTAATCATTTAAGTTAATAATGTTTGTTTTGTCGATATTTGGTTCTTAAGTCGAAAGTGGACTTCTTACAATTACATGTTGTTCATGTGGTAAAAGGATCATTATATCCGGAATGATATTCATGATTTGGATATCATATATATCATATATATCCAGAATATACATGTATTTATAATATTTCATAATCATTTCGAGGTAAGAAATGAAATGCACCGTTCATGGAGACGGTAAGCCGTACGTACGCATGAACACTACTTTCATTTCTATGTCATATTAATGGAATTAAAACAAAATGATAGGTATGTATATTTTAATTACAGAATTATATTAATAATTTATATGTAACATACATCATATATAATAACTTTAAATCCACACTTTATACATCCCACATATGGCATTAACGAATCAAATCACTTTGAGGGGGCGGAAGTCCACACTTCCTAAAATGAAATTATCGTGTTTACCCACAATGTAAACCATAAAGGTATGCCACAAAAGAAAAATACATAAGCTTAAGTAACACATAAACATTTTATATATCATATATAAATATAGTGACATCTTAATGGCCACATTTGAAGGTGTTATATGAGTGTTGAACAGTCATCGTTTCGTGAGGCAGAAATTCCCCACCCACAAAAACAGTATGTTCTTTAACCAGTTGATGTAGTTGTGTGTAAGTGTAGCTCGAATTATTCTTATAACAAAATCCTATTATATTGAAGATACTGGATTTGTTACAAAAGAAATGAATAAATAGATTTTAGGGGGTTGGATAAGAAAAATAAAACAAAAGAACACAAGTGAAGACATTACCTTAAAATCGGGTAACTCTTTTTTATTTGAGCTCAAAGGATTCCTTGGGAAGAATTCTTCCCAAATTGAGGCTTCTAGGAGTAGGAGAGGGATTTTTAGAGACAAAATGGCTAGATCATGGCCGAACCAAAGGCTTGAGAGGTGTGGGTAAGGTGATAGTGGTGGGGGCCTTTTATAAGAGGAGAGGAGGGGCACTCTTGGAAAGTAAAGCAAAGTTACTTTATTTTAAAATGAGTTTCGGATTTAAAAGGTAACACATTGATATAATTTGAGTATATGGTGATAAGGGTTCTATATATACCAATACAATAGGGTTTTGACAAGTTTAGGTTTTATTTTTTACATTATCATTTCATTTTATTTAAATCGTTAAATAATGAGGTAATCACTGCATCATCATGATGTCATAAATAATTTAATTTATTTAATGTCTAAAAATTATAAAAAAAACTACTATGATGTAGGAAATCGTTTTATCTATCCAATGACTATTTATAGTCAAAAATATGAATTTTATAACCCCATTTAAAAATTGTTTTTGTAAAACAACTCATGTTTGTGTCATTTTTACTTTTACATTAAATAAAAAGATAATAATGTCATTTTCCCTCCAATGTGGCTCCATGGGGTCCCCAAGTTGACCCATGGATTGTATTGGTCGGCCATGACACATACAATAAGGGTAGGTCATGTGTCAATCTCATCTCATATTATTAAAACATTATTTTTACCTTAAACTACACTAATTACCTGTAATCGCGATTAAAAAACTTAAAAGTTACTATTCACCAAAAAATTATTTTAATTCCATTGAACCAAAATTTACTTCTTAATGAAAACCATGTATGTCAGATTTTTGAAATTCAAAACACAGAGGTGGTAGAATTTCATTTAAATGGAAAATCAGTTTTTATAAGTACCACTCAGTGGTTTCACTATTTATCAAAAATTGAAGTTCTTCAGAAAAAATACTAAAACATCACCCTAAGCTATATTTGATATTCCGAATTCAAAAATGAAGTCTATTTTAAAAAATTCAAAACATATAAGTTTCATTAATTAATTTAATAATTAATTCCCGCTGTCAGAGCAAATATCGTGTTTTTATGAAACAATAAGTATCAAAAGATTGACACTAGTTTACATCCGATTTCAAAGTGAAATTAATTCCAATGACGACAATTGAATTAAATGGTAAACATATATTCTAATTGAACTTTAAAACCAATTAAAAATGTAATATAATCATATAAATAAATTAGATTAAAAAGTGGTTTTTAATTAAAAAACAACATTTTTGACTATTCATTAAAAATTGATCTTTATCGGAAAAATACCAAAAATTTACACAAAGTAAATTTTGATGTCCCGATTCTAAATAAGAATTTCATTTTGTCATATATAACCCATAAAATTGTTAAAAAGTGGATTTAAAAGAGGTTCTCCATCAAAAGGCGGTTAATCGACCTTTTAAAGAATATTAGAATGTTTATGCTTAAAAATTAGATTCATTCACTTTTTTAATCCTCTAAAATTTATTGTAAAAAGTAAAAATATTTGACATAAATAACAATTTATTAGTTAGTTCCATTATTTCCCGCCATTATAATGGCTAGGCGTTAACTACCATTTAAAATAATATTATTATATTATTAGAGTGAAACATAAGATTTCAAAGGAACTCGTTGTCACGTATTGGGTACACCATCGAGCATAGCGTTCCCTTTAAATTAATATTAATATTTTTTTTCCACAAATAGGGATAAATATAAAAATGTCATATTCTTTATTTACCTGGGGTGTTACATTCACCTTCTAAAAGGTGGAACATATCATGAAAAAACATGGTACATATATTTTCATACCCAACCACTTGTATTGACGATGTAAATCCTGATACATCTTGGTAACTCTAAGATGCCCTACCCAAGCTAAATTATGAAAATATCACATCACATCCTCACATATGTATGTGAAAACCCATAAATGACCACGGACACAAATAATTTCATCCCTTTATATGGTACAACTAGGAGGAGGGTCCTCACCTTCCACATTTTACCTTAGGACTAGACCCTTAGAATATGAAAGCTGCAACATTTTCACTCTATCAAGAATGGTAAAAGTCATAGCTATGGTGAAAGAAAAGAATACCCCTGACTGTACTACACCTCATAGTGAATCTCATAGAAACAATCTATAAGATTAACCTCACCACTAGCTTCCTGAACTTCTGGTATCTGATTCCTCTTACTCAGTGTAGTAGCCACTATATTTCCATTACCATGTGTGAAGAAAAGGTCAACATCAAAAGATTGTACGTACTCAACCCATCATCACTACCTCAAATTAAAATAATGATATGTAAAGATATACCTAAGGATTTTTTGGTCAGTGTACAACACAAAACTATTTCCTTGTAAGAAAAGTTGTGAATAGTGAAAATCATGATCAAATGTAGCTAGATTGAGATCGTGTATTGGGTAGTTTCTCATGTGTGGAATTTAATTTTGAGAACCATACACCACATATCTATCCCCCTATATGGCTATAGAAAAATCAGTATTGGTTCTTAATTAAATCTCCTTTTCAACACTTGATGATATGAATCACATGAATTTGATCATAAAAACTTTACACCCTTCTTAGCTAATCCAGTGAGCGGTGCTTCTATGCATGATAAATACTGCTTGAAATTATTTAAATATGTAGGTGACCCCAAATAAATCTGAATATAAAAAAATGATATTAGGATGATCCCTTGAAACCACAGAACTCACCTTCTTTGGTTCAACTTATACCCCTATATCTGAGATAATGTGACCCATAAATTGAATTTAATCCATCTAGATGTGGTGCTTTGGGAGCCTAGAATATAACTGATGCTCTCTCTATGTATCCAATATGATATTAGGATGTTCGGCATAGAAATTTCAAGTGTTAGAATATAGAAATATATTATCCTAAAATACCATTACAAATATATAGAGATAAGGATGGAAAAATCATTTCATCAGTTCCATGAAAACTACTGGTGCATTCTTGTGACCGAACGATATAACCAATTAATCATACATAAAACACATTCTATGAAAAATTGTGAGAGGAATGAATAATTATCTAATGTACACCTGATGATAACCTGATCTCATATCAATTTTCACGAATTCCAGAGATACTAAGAGCTAGTAGAAGAGATCATCTATCTGTGGAATATGATATCAGTTCCTAACTATATGATGGTGTATTTTTTTTCTTAATCTACACATATCCTGAGAGTTATATATTAATTTTTCATAAAAGGGTCTGTGAACCCAACAAGAAAGTACTAGGATGGATAAATCCATTTGCATGTAAATCCTCTAGCGAAATCTTGAGCTCCCACATCATAATACTATCCATCCAGTATGGACGATTGGATACCCGTGAAGCTCAAGGCCCCAACTAGATATAAAACTATATCTATGTCATTGGAGGTGGTCCTAAAATTTTATCTGGGAAGATTTCCCTAAAAGGTTCAACCACTAGAGGGAAATATCTTGATGTGATCCCTGATCATCTAGATTTATACTCACAATCTAGGATGTCATCTCGGTCAGAACGTGATGGTCGGGGCCCGCTCAGCTCACCTAGACATCCCATTTACCCTTTTGAATAAGCTTTATACCCTCTATTAATGTTAAATCTACCCTTTAGTGATAAGAGTCAACAAAATCATGGAATCGAACGTGAAATTCCATCCCAATAATGAGGTCAAACCTATCATCTAAAGTAAATAAAAGGCACCATATTAAGTGACACCTACCAATCTCAAGGGGGAACTCATTACATTGACGTAAATCCTCCATTATAATACCAAATGGAGTATCAATCATTATAACACCATCATTATACTGAACATTGATCCCAATGATCTCAGTAATGGTAGAAAATACAATTATATGAGAATCGCCTATATCAAAAGGAGAATATGAAAATGTAGTGGACACTCAAATAGTATCTATCATGGTAGAAGGTCTTGAATTATTCTCCTCATGTGACAATTAAACTATGTTTATCTGGCCTAATCTATGGCCCTGTGATATAGAATGGCTACCATGAGAAAATCCCCTCTACCGTCACTATAATTCATGGGCCTGACTACCATGAACACAACTAGTACCTCAGCCAGATCGACCAGATGCATGTCATTTGCATACCTTTTGAGAATCTGATGACCCCGCTCTAACATTTGGATTCGTTGCATACCCTCTCTCACTGGATTTTAGAAGAAAAGTTCAAAAAAAGTGATTTAGATGCCACCTATTTCTACCAGACCAACAGCTTAATAGGTCTCTCATGAACTGAGGTCTCATATATCCGATCTACCACACTTGTGGAAGCTCAAATAAATATCTATATTTGTTCTCTAGATACAAAGGTCACTACATGTATGCTTCATATGACACTTCCTACTACAAGTCGATGTAGTTCCAGATGTATGTTTTGAACTGCTCTGGCCTGCACACCCATATTCTCTCAGGTTTCACATTGTAATGAGAACCATAATCACTATTATAGAAATGGTATTCAACCAAAGGATATTCACCTATGACCAAATTATATACCTAATAATATCCTTGAAACTCCAAGATTTAAAAAAATATTCACCCATCAGAAAAGGTATGATGTACTGGAGCTCTATTATATGGGTTGAATAACTTGTAACTGATAATGCACCCTACTTTAAATGAATGATATATAGGGCCCAATTGGCCTAAATATCTCAAGATTTAATTATTCAAAGAAGGTTATATCAAAATCCCAATAAGCCATCTCTCGATGTTGATCTGTCTATGTAATCATATCCCATCATCTCTTGGAGGAATCACACAAAATATAATTAAATAGATTTACCCTCCTCATGGGAGGTGTCTTGAGATTCTCCAAGATAGATAGCATGACCTCTACACATGACAATGTATCATGTTGTATTATATTCCTTGAAAAAGTGGGTAGGTGTTACTGTTGGAACTCAAGTGTCAACTCTGCCATAGTCGAGGTAGGTCACAATACTTCCTAAATAGTCTATCTGAAATGCATAAGGCCTTCATAGAAATGTTCCTCAATGCCTATGTTATGTACAATCACTAGTACCTCATATAGAACTACTGGAGGATCTACTAGTATCTCATTTCCCACCAGATCTTGATCTAGATTTTAACTAAACATTATGCACATGACTTGAGGACATCACATTGGTATATCACTACAATTTTAAAGCACACACCTTAGAAAAAAACATTATCAGAGTTCACAGCTAAAAGTATAGATATTTCAATAGGATAGGTACAATACATCTATATAAGAACACACTCTTCTTCATTCTCCTTGAGTTAGGTATGGGTGGTGTCCATATCATATAAAAGAAATATATACTCTCTACATCCCACATAGAAGGTTGTGTATGGGTTATGTTCTCTTCTATATGCAATTTTAGTTTCCATTTCATTTCAAATATATTTTCCATTTACGTTTAATTATATCACACCTAATGTTAAATGGTTGAACCAAGTGGTTCACTAGATTCTAATCCATAATGGTCCATACTCATTAGGAAAAAAAATATGAAATCCATATAAAACAAACCTTAACATGATTCAGTCCATGTGATTCATGGTCAATGAATCAATGTGCCACAATTATAGGCTTAGGGTGTCTACTATATCCAAATTCAAAAAAAAATTCTTATGTTATGACCTGCACTCTATGTACCAACCATGTTTCCCAATTATTTGCACAATCCTTTATCTAGTAGTATCAATAATGTAACATATCACAACAAAATGCAATCAAGAAGTGCACCCTACATGGAATGACACAATGAAAGGAATGTGAATTCTAACTCGTGAATAAAATTATTCATGAGATCGAATATCCTCATCTCTTTTTGTTTCAACAAAATAAAACAAAAAATCACATGAATAATAAAATCACAATTCAAGGGAATCACTAAATAGAAGAGTCAAATCAACTATAATATCCAAAATCTAGAATAAAAATTACATTGAAGGAAATTTGTATTTTTTCTAAATGTGTGTTAGATACACCCAATGAAAACTCATTACCAAATTTATTTCCCTTCTTATCCATTTATATTGTCCAAAAATAGTAAATAAAACTCTAAAATAACCCTCTGATATAACTTTGTAACATCCTAGACTTAGATTCCACTAAATGGTTCCCCAATCCTTGTTGGATACATGGCCTCAAGCACAACATCCGTGTAACACCGCAATTTTCCATGGTACACTTATCTTTGAATAATTCAGTAGCGTGTGTTGTACACAACCTCAAGTTCTAACACACCGCAACCAATCAAAGTAGCTATTATGAATAGTAATACCCAGATTTTGAATTTATATAAATTTTATATTTCAAAATTGACTTCATTTTTGCAATCGGAATATCAAAATTATCCAATGTTTAATTTTTTGGTATTTTTCTGAGAACTTCTAATTTTTGATGAATATTAAAAAAATACTTAAAACCAACTTTTTTAATAAAAATAATTTATAATGATAAATTATACTATTGAGTGGTTTTAAGGTATACTTAGAGTATATTTTTACCATTTATTCCAATGGTGGTTATAAACATTAATTTTTACTTTGAAATTGGACATAAATAATTGTCAATGTTTTGATAGATATTGTTTCTTATAAACACACTATTTGTTTTGACAGCAAGAATAAATTTTAAATTAATTACTGCAATTGCTGTGTTTAGAATTTGGTAAAATGGATTCCATATTTGAAATCAGAAGGTCCAAATTATGTAATTAATACTCTTTTGTTTTTTGGACATTATGAATAGCAATGACGACATTTATCTTTAATTATCATGATTAATGAGTAATCAGGTAGTTAAGGGTAATGAAATAATATCATAATAATATAAAATGACCCCAACATGTGTCCTAATGCTATTGGATATGTCATGGACGACTATGGAATACCTTGTTCCAAATTAGGGACCCCATGGAATCACTTTTGTGCGATAGTGACTTTTTATCATTTTATTTTTTAAGAAAAGAAAAATATAATAAAAGTTTGTAACACCAATGTAAATAAATTTTAATTTTGTCTACATAAATGATATCTTGGACTATAAATAGTAATTTTAAATCTAAAAATATTTCCTACATTATATTTTTTTTTTAATATTTAGACATTTAATAAATAAATTTATTTATGAAACCATGATGATTTAGTTCTTGCCTCATTAATGAACGATTTTATTAAAATTAAAAAATAAGGTAAAATATAAGACAAAACTAGTCTAAATCCTATTTTATAGGTGTATTTCGAACCATTATCACCTTATCCTCTAAATATATCATTGTGGGACCTTTAAAATCTGAAAATCATTTCATAATAAAGTAACATTTCAATCTTTCCAAAAGAGCCCCTTCTCTCCTCTTATAAAATGCCCCCGCCTCTACCACCTTATTCACACCATAAAAGCAATTTGGATCAGAAAAAATCTACCCAAATACCCTCTCAACCTTTATCCCTTCATCCTATAAGCCTTACCTTAGGCAGAAGGAACTTCAAGAGTCCTTTTGGTTCAAACCAGAGATAGTTACCCAAACTAAAGGTAACGATTTCTCTTAACTTCTTTTATTTTATATTACTTCTACAACCCCTAAACTATTTTTATTATTTTTTTTGTAACAAAAATAGTATCCTCAATATAATTGGATGTTTTTATGAGATGTATTCTAACTAAACTTACACACACCTTCATCTAATGGTTATGGAACATATTGTTTCTATTGGTGGCGAATTACTGCCTCATGAAACTATGATTATTAAATATTCTTTCAACACATCTCATGGCGACCATTAAGATGTAAATATATATATATGATATATTTTATGGTTTTTTTCATTATTTTTCTATATTTTTCATTTATGTCATACCTTTATGATTTCCATTATGGGTAAACACGATAATTTCATTTTAGGATGTGCAGACTACCGCACCCTCATAGTGATTTGAATCGTTAATTCCATATATGGGACGTATAAAGGATGGAGTTAATGATATTATATATGATATTATAAAAGAATTATAATATACATTTATATCATTATGATTTAATTCCACTAAATATGAAATAGAAATGAAATTAGCATTCATGCGTACGTACGGATTACCGTCTCCATGAACGGTGCATTTCATTTTTTACCTCTAAATGTTATGTAATATTATAAATTCATGTATATACTAGATTTATATGATATATATGATATCTATATCCTGAATATAATTATGGAGATAATGGATATTTTACCACATAAACAACTTGTAATTATAAGATGTTTATTTTTGACTCAAATACGAAGGATCGACAGAATGACCGTTATTAAAATAAATGATTACATAATGCTCATAACATTGTATTAAATGATGTAAAAGGAATAATGAACATGAAAAAGGTTCTTAACCAAATAGAAATTAAATATAGGTTATTATTCTGGAAATTAAAGAACGATTGAGTCAAGTAAGACATGAGGTAAGGGACTTCGTCTCAATCTCCTTTCATTGAGGAAAATTTTGTTTTATACAAATTTTGTTTCATACAGTGTATAAACACCTTTGAATTTTAATTTTATTCAAAAGGAATCTTTTTTTATGAATCAGTTTTACTAAATGATAGAAGGAATGTTCTGTCTTACATATGCGGTGACAACGACTTCTCCACCGTCGTGACCATTATTTGAGTTATGATTTCCTCTACAATCCATAACTTTTTCTAAACGAAAAATAAATACCATGTTTTAATTTTCATTTATTTTGGTATTTAAAATGGTTTTGAAAATGTTTTGATTATATCAATGTGTTGTATTGATATCTTGTGATTCAAATGTGGAAATGTTATGTTTCTTTTATGCATGTTTTATGTGATATGATTATGTTATGGTCCTTGGGAATTGTTTATGATATTTTTAAACCTTTTAATATAAGGAATTCATTAGACTTAGTAAGTGATGGGTGGAGCCCGCTATAGCTCCTTGATGCATCAGTAGGTCTCATGAGACAAACTAGTGTCTTGGCACAAGGCCTTGAAAAAATCTTATGTGAAGTCTTGGCACAATGCCTTGACTATGTGGTTATGATAGTTTGGCATTATGCATTCCATAATTATGAAAGTGGTTATTGATATTGCATTTGAAAATTCGACTAGTAGAATATCCATGTGAATAAGTAAATGGAATTATTTTATTTTATTTTTTCCATGTTATTCTGAATTTCTTGTTTAAAAGGATTTTGTTTTAGTTATACAATTACCTTAATAGTTTATGCTTGTTTATGAAAGTTTCCGATATATTGTTATCCTTAATGAGAATCTGAGCTCACACCTCACTGTGTTTTATTTTTCCCAGGATGTGAAGAAGTTTATTAGGATTGACCTACAGGGATAGTATAAGGGATTGTTGTGTTCAAAGGGGATAAGATGTTATTGTTTTTTTATTTCATGATGTAATGTAATCCTTATGAATGTATCTAGTATTTCAAGGTTAATAAATTAATCGGTATTTCATGACTTGACCTTTTGTGATCATTCCAATGTTATGTAATAATGCACCGAATCTGGGTAACTAGGGTTGGGGAATTATAGTTGGTATCATAGGTAGTTTTCTAATAACCTTGGAAACTAGTTTTAGGTAAACTATGATTAGAGAACGTATCCCTAAGATAGTCATTGAGGATTAGTATAGAAGAACATCCTAGAATTTTGGTAAAGTAGAGATTTTGTGTCTTTTCTAAGAAATAAATCCATGTCTGGATATGACCAGGTAGAGGCAGCTCTGGCATAGATGTACCTAGGAGTGAAAAGTCTGACAAGGAGTTTCGGGCTTGACCCGATGTATCACGGTACATGACAACGGGCCTTGCTACACTCTTGGTTACGACACTCCAAGGGGATATGCTTAGGATAATTCTCACTTTATTTAAAAACCATTATGAATGATTTATGAGTATAATCCTCCTCAAAGAAAACCTTTTTATGATTATGGATTATGACCATAAAACTATTTAATTTATGTTAAGTATGTTACAAGTTTGGAATTATGTATTTCGATTCATAAAATAATCTAGTTTATGACATTGTTTAGAAATAGTACCTAGTGGAAGGAATGGAAACCGTATCAATTCATAGTAATGTGAAACAGGTGGGCCGGGGCGGGGCGGGCTAAGCCTGCACGGGTTTGATCCCGCGAGGGGTTGTCCACAAATTCCCGCATATAATGCGAACAAAAAATTTCAAGCCCACCCCGCCCCGCATAAACCTACGGGTTGCCCATAGGCTTACCTACATTTACAAAAAAAATACTCTTTATAATAATTTAAATACTATAGTTTTCATCATTCATAAAGGTATTTGTGGGGAGAAGTATGAATTAATAATAACTAGAGTTTTAAAAGATGTGATGGAACATTGTTTTGTGGGTTAATGGTCGCATGTGGTAATGCCGATGTGGTGGTGAACTGTTGTGATAGAATGTAGGTGAGTTATTGGGGATGGGAGATGAATGATAATATTGGTTGTGCGGTGATGTGAACAACTAATCCTGGGAATGAATGAAGTCTCTCCAGGTAACGACCAGTTTCAGAGGAAGTTATTAGTGTTTTCACGAGGTTCTATCAAATTCTCTTAATAACAAAATAAAATTAAATAATAACAAAATTAAATCAACCTAAAAAATATTATGATTATAATAACTCTTATCGAATTGAAACCATGCGCAGGGGCGATGAGTTCTATTTTTCAAGAGATGGGTTGACAAACCATGTGAATATGGGTAATAATTACTATATAAATAATATAATATCATATTTGAACAATAAATATAGAAATATTTAAAATAAACATGTGAATAAATGGTGAATTAATATTACCATTATGATGAGAAATCATATGTCACTGTCTAACCATGATTTTTTTATTAAAAAAAATGAAATGTTAAAGAAACATATATTTTAAAAATAATATATATTTTTTTAAATCAAGCCCGCAGGCAAGCCCGCACCGGCACAGGCTCAACCCGCATTACCCGCACCCGTGTGGGCTTAACCCGCATTGGTCCGCACTCTAAATGGTCAAATGTTTTAGGCCCGCCCCGCCCCACATCCTCCACATACCTGCAAAGCTCACAGGCCGTGATCCCGCTTTTCTTCTATATCAATGCACACACTCCATGTAGGTATTTCCCTCCTACACAAGATAATTGTAGTGGAGATGGTGATACAACAGGTTCTGATCAACTTATCCCCATACTGGGACAACTCACTCAGGTTATAAATAATAACCTTTCTCGTATGGAGCACCCTGATCCGCAACATGGAGGATCAATGTTACACCGTTTCATGAGGAAACAACAACAAACATTTAATGGGGTTAAAAATCCAGTAGTAGCTGAGCAATGGATAAATTCCCTTGAGAAAATATTTCAGGCTTTAGGGAGTAGTGAAAGGGAAAATGTTGTCATGGCAGTTTACCGCCTCACTGGAGATGCTGATCAATGGTGGTCATTGATACAAAATACAAAGGAAGATGAAGAATTATCATGTATTTAATGGAGAGAGTTTAATGATATTTTCATAGAAAAATACTTTCCTCATGACCATCGAGCAGATATGAAAAGACAATTTCTGAGATTGAGGAAAAAGGAGGATGAGAATGTTGAAAAGTATGAGTCTAACTTTACAAGGTTAGTGAGACATGATGCATATTATATACGTAACCCAATAAGTAAGATTGATCGTTTCTTTGATGGGTTAAAACCATTTCTCTGTTGACCTTTAGTATTACAATCCTTCTCATCGAACGAAGATATTGTCTCATGTTTTATCAAGACAGAAAATGAATTCTCTAAGTCTTTTGACAACAAAGTAAAGCAAGAGAAGAAGAGAATGGTGGAGAAAGAGACATATAAAGGGAAATAATGATTTTCCATTATGTGATAATTGTGGTAAGAAACACCCCGGTACTTGACTAAAAGGAATGGGAGTTTGTTACAAATATGGAGAAAAAGATCACCAGACTCGTGATTGCAAGGGAAAGAAAGAGGTTGTCAATGTTGAATGTTACAATTCTAGAGAAATGGGGAATTACGAAAATGAATTCCATAAGCACCCAGGAAACTTACCTCAGAAATGGACAAGGGAGAAAATCCAAGCTTATGCTATTACTATAGATGATGTTGAATAATTATTGTATTTGTGTTTTTGGACCCAAGAACTATATTATGGTTATAAGAATAATGTGTTATATATATGGATTTTACTATAGTACTTGCTGTTTTCATTAATTTTTTAATTTTATTAAGGTAATCATATTTTTAGTATGTGACATTAAGAGAATCTTTACTTTATTTGGGGAATCTGATGTTACAATTGATTTTGGAATTTAGATACCTTTTAGAGAAAGTATGGACAAAGGTATTTTGGATAAATATAATGGTTGGAATGGATTAATTTGAACATTGTATAGTATTGTTTAAGGCTAAAAAATTTCTGAAGTTTATTTTTTAAATATTATAATACTATAGTTTTTGGAAAAGGACAACCTGTAGGTTGGGGGATAACCCGTCGCGTCGGACAAAGCTGCAGGAATCGAACCCACACACATAGTGAGACAGGGATTTATTACCTACCACTAGCCTAAAGGAAGTACCTGGTTGTTACAAAATAGTTTTCCTAATCTAAATGGTATGTGTTAATATTTGGAAACTTGTAAGATTAGGATTAATATAATATTTTTGAGTTCTATTATCTTTTTGTGTGAAAGATGAGTTTGTGGTAGAAATTTGTTGAAGGTTGAAACTCTACATGTAAAGTATATATATATATACCTCTATCTTGTCCTATGAATAAATTAATTCTTAAACATTAAGAAAGGGATATTAAATAAAAAAATGTGTTATCCTAATACCTTATGTTTTTTTGAACTGATGATATTTTAAATCACCATAGATTGAACGCTTTGAGGACCTCAATTTTACACTTGTTTGTGATTGATGACCTCAATCACTCCCTACAATTATTTAAGTTTTCCTCCAATTATGTGTCTCTAATTGCCACCAATGTCTCCTAATCGAAATCATAATATGGTGGTGACTATTTCATTTCTTTTTCCCTCTTATTAAGGCTAAATTTTATTAACATTATTTACGATGTGGGTTTTCCACAAAGGTATTTTATATTTTCTTCATTTTATTTTCGAATAACAATTTCAAACTACGAGGATGAAATTTATTGAAGGAGGGGAGAATGTAACACCCCAAGCTTCCATGGTACCCTTCTCTTTGAATAACACAGTACCATGTGTTGTATGCAACCTCGAGTCCTAACACACCGCGACCAATCAAAGTATCCATTATGAATAGTAATACCCACTTTTGGAAATTATATAAATTTCATATTTAAAAATGTACTTCATTTTTGGATTCAGAATATCAAAATTATCCTATGTTGAAGTTTTTGGTATTTTTCTGTGATCATCCAATATTCAATGAATAGTAAAATAATACTTAAAAAACAACTTTTTAATCATAATAATTGATAATGATAAATTATACTATTGAGTGGATTTAGAGTATACATAGAATATATTTTTACCATTTATTCCAATGGTGGTCATTATAATTAATTTCACTTTGAAATTGGACATAAATAATTGTCAATATTTTGATAGATACTGTTTCTTAAAAACACACTATTTGTTCTGACAGTGAGAATAATTTTTAAATTAATTACTGCAATTTCTGTGTTTAGAATTTTGTAAAATGGATTCCATATTTGGAATCAGAAGGTCCAAATTATGTAATTAAGAATCTTTTGTTTTTGGACATTATTAATAGTAACGAAGACAATTATCTTTAATTATCGTGATTAATTAGTAATCGGGTAGTTAAGGGTAATGGAATAATATCAAAATAATATAAAATGACCCCAACATGTGTCCTAATGATATTTGTTGTGTCATGTCCGACCATGGAATGCCTTCTGTCAACTTAGGGACCCCATGGAATAATTTTTGTGTGATAGTGACATTTTATCATTTTATTTCTTAAAGATAGGAAAATATAACGAAAGTATGTAACACCTAAGTAAAACAATTTTAATTTTGTGTAAATAAATGATCCATTATACTATAAATAGTAATTTTAATGCTAAAATAGTTCCAAAATCATTGTATTTGTTTTATAATTTTTATACATTAAATAAATAAATTTATTTATGACACCATGATGATTCAGTTCTTACCTCATTAATGAACGATTTAAATAAAATGAAATGATATGGTAAAATATAAGACATACACTTGTCTAAAGCCTATTTAATGGGTGTATTTTGAACCCTAATCACCTTATCCTAGAAATATATCATTTTGGGGCCTTTAAAATCCCTAAATCAATTCATAATAAAGTAACATTTCAATCTTTCCAAAAGAGCTATTCCTATCCTATTATAAAAGGCCCCCACCTCTGCCACCTTATTCACAACTTGAAAGAAATTTTCCCTAGAAAACTTCTACCCAAATACCCTCTCAAATTTTCTCCCTTTATCTTAGAAGCCTTACCATATGAAGAAGTCACTTCGAGAGTCCTTTTGGTTCAAACCAAAGAGAGTTACCCAAACTAAAGATAATGATTTCTATTAACTTCTTTTCTTTTATTTTACTTCTACAACCCCTAAACACTTTTTATTATTTTCTTTTGTAACAACACCAGTATCATCAATATACTTGGATGTTGTTATGTGAAGGATTCAAACTACACTTACAAACACCTCCATCTAATGGTTAAGGAACATACTGTTTCTGTGGGTGGAAAATTACTGCCTCATAAATCTATGATTGTTTAATATTCTTTTAACACCTCTCATGATGGCCATTAAGATGTCACTATATTTATATATGATATATATTATGTTTATGTTTTCCTTATGCTTCTGTATTTTTCATTTATGGCATACCTTTATGATGTCCATTATGGGTAAACACGATAATTTCATTTTAGGAAGTGTGGACTACCACCCCCTCAAAGTGATTTGAATTGTTAATGCCATATGTGGGATTTATAAATGATGGAGTTAATGATATTATATATGATATTATACTGGAATTATAATATACCTTTATATCATTATTATTTCATTCCATTAAATACAAAATAGAAATGAAGGTAGCGTTCATGCGTACGTACGACTTACCGTCTCCATGAACGCTGCATTTCATTTCTTACCTCTAAATGTTATGTAATATTATATATGAATGTATATATTGGATATATATGATATATATGATATCTACATCTTGAATATAATTCTGTAGATAACGGATATTTTAATACATAAACAACTTGTATTTATAAGAAGCTTATTTTTAACTCAAGTACCAAGGATCGAAAAAATGACTGTTATTAAATTAAATGATTAAATAATCTCATAACATGGTAATAAGTGATATAAAATTAATAATTAACTTGAAAAATGTTCTTATGCAAATCGAAATTAACTATTTTTTATTATTCAGGATATTAATGAACGATCGAGTCAAGTCGGATACGAGGTAAGTGACTTCGTCCCAATCTCCTTTCATTGAGTCATATTTTGGTTTATACACAAATTTCTTTTAGATATTCTATAAACCCCTTTGAATTTTACTTTTATTAAAAAGGAATATTTTTATACGAATCAATTTTACTAAACGACAATAGGAATGTTTTGTCTTACGTATGCGGCAACAATTACTTCTCCGCAGCCGTGACCAATATTTGAGTTTCGACTTCCTTTACAAACCATAACTTTTTTTAAATGAAAAATAAATACCAGGTTTTAATTTTCATTTATGTTGGTATTGAGAATGGTTTTGATAATTTTTTGATTATATCAATGTGTAGTATTGATATATTGTTATTGAAATGGGTAAATGTTATGTTACCTTTATGCATGTATTATTTGATACAATTATGTTATGGTCCTTGGGAATTGTTTATGATATGTTTAAGCCTTTTCATATAAGGAATGCATTGGACTTAGTAAGTGATGGGTGGATCCCACTATAGCTCCTCGATGCATCGGTAGGTCTCATGAGACAAACTAGTTTCTTGCCACAAGGCCTTGACAAAATCTTATTTGTAGTCTCGGCATAAGACCTTGACTATGTGGTTATGATAGTCTGGAATTATGCATTCCATCATTATGAAAGTGGTTATTGATATTTCATGTGAATATTCGACTAGTAGAATATCCATGTGAATAATTAAATGGCATTATTTTATTTTATTTTTACCATGTTATTCTGAAGTTCAAGTTTAAAAGGATTTTGTTTTAGTTATACAATTTCCTTAAATGTTTATGATTGTTTATAAAAGTTTCTGCCATATTGTTATCCTTACCGAGCATCTGAGCTCACCCCTTTCTATGTCTCATTTTTACCAAGATGTGTATAAGTGTATTATGATTGACCTACAAGGATAGTCTAATGGATAGGTTCCTTCAAAGGGGACAAGATGTTGTTGTTGTTTTTATTTGATGATGTAATGTAAAACTTATTAATGTATCTAGTGTTTCAAGGCTACAAAACTAATCGGTATTTTGAGACTTGATCTTTTGTGATCAAGAAAATGTTAGGTAATAATGCACAAACTCTGGGTAACTAGGGTCGGGGCATTACAATCCTAAACACCAGAGGTATATAACTAGTAGTGATGTCTTAGATTGTATCTTCAGGGAGGCTATTCCATCATGACCAAAGTTATTCACATGAGATATACATTAACAGACATGGAGAATAAGCCCAAAATCAATCATAAAATAGATAACATCAATGGAAAGATATAAATAAATATATCAAAAAGGAATATCATAAACAAAATTATTACCATTCCAGTCATTTTATGTGTCTAAAAAGAATCAAAAAATATGAATCCATACATAGTAAAATACATGTAACATAATACCAAAAGGCCAAAAATTGATATCTCCATATAGAATCATGAGCATTATCTTGGTACTATTCTCCCCTACTCCAAAGAAGTAATAGAAAACATAGATCATGACACTTTCCATTATCCATTACTACATCCAAATAGTCTATAAGGGTACCTAATGGTGGCGCGAATTGGGTGTGATATAGAATCCCAATAGGTCATCACCTAGAATTCCCTAATTCCATCCAGTAGATGCATATATAATAATAAATGTGTGCAGGGTGTAATAGAATTTAAAATGGATGTGGTGAAACTAAATAACCCATAATGGTTTGAGTTGACATGGAAATCCTTCCTCTGCTACCTTCTTCTGGTGTATCCAATAAGCCTTTGAATAAATATTCAGTCCTGTTTCAATTTATAATTAGATTCATTTAATTAATCAATCTCATTCAAAGGATAAGTCATGAAACATGGCACATATCCCAATATTCTTCATAATGATATACAGTCAAGAGATTCCTAGCCATGGAATATATAAGGTATAATACTCTGACCGAATCCATGATTGTGATTTAGCCTATCTAATGTGTCATATAAATCATTCCATTAATTTATCATTTAAGAACCTAAAATTGTATTTATAATTCCAGATTTCCAATCCAGGTATCTCTCCTAGTGTAAAATTATCCCTGAACCTTACAATGATGTCCTAGAAATTCCGCATTTGAAACTAGGAATCGTACTAGGTGTGGTGTAACATCACCAACCAATGAGTACATCCTTGGTAGTCTCCTAAGAAAACCCTTGTCTCAAACAGAGTGTATATAATCAACTTCTATTTGAGTCATCATTGGAGGTCCACTAAGGGATCCCAAGTCTCACTCCTGACATATATGGAATCATACCTCTCATTCAATCATTTTAAATCCATAAGGATTCCATGTATCACTCAGGCATATGATAGGGAAGTTGCTAAATCCACCACTATAAATCCACAAAGGGGTCCAAGTAAAACATGGTCATATGTAGATCCACATCAAAATGATTTTTTTACATGGAATTCATATGATAACCCTTGTTTTATCGAAGGTGTATGAGAAAAAATAATTCAAAATCAATTAATTAATTCAATGTCTATCAACAAGATCATATTATTTAAACCTCACCTCAAAAGGTTCATCAATATATAGGATACTCTTATAAGGATTATCCTCTTAATTATTTCACCTTGAAATTATCATTTTAAGAAGAAACTATTTCTTACTAAAGATGATAAAAATCCAAATCCTAATGGCATGGTCATCCATTCCCTTCTATTAAACAACTCAACATTCAACATACAATTCATCATTTAACATCCCATATTAAGGGTAAACGGAAAACCTCATGGAAAGTCCAAATCATATGCCTCCCATGGGGGTTTAATTAATTAAACAACACACCCAATAGATGGTTCCAAATCAAGGGTCATGACCTTTAATTATTTTCCAACAGTATCTTTAATTATAAAGGTTATTTATATCCATTTAAATAATGGATTAATTTCCATTTCATGGTAATTTCTAAAAAAAATTGGGTTGGTGGCACAATGTTATATACATAAACATTTTTATAATAATGTAAAATCACAATACCACCTAATGTAGGCACGTAGTTGAGTGTTCATCCAGTATCAGTTTCTGATGGGACTCGAATTAGGAGAAAATCGTAGAGAGGATAATGGATACAGAAATAAGGTATATTAGATTGCACCTAAAGAGTGAATCCAATAGAAAAAATAATTAATAATTGAAAGAATGGAATTAAGTACTCCATGATGCAGATTCATTGAGACTGATGATGCTTGATTGTGAGAATAAATGGAGGAATGATAGAAAATCCCACCTTTTGGCTTCAAAATGATCTCTCAAATATTAAGGATGTGCAATAGAGGACATGTAAAAATGTATATTTAAATTATAGATATTTTACTTTTCAAATATGTAATTTCACCCAAAAATACTATGCTACATGGTGTGGCCTTATGGTTGGCCAACCTTTGTGCCAACTATGCACCCCTACTACAAGAAGGGTCACCTCACACGATTTGACCAATAGCTCACCAATCGTGTCTCAATAAACTGTCAAAAAACAACCTAGGAAACTACATGGGGGTGTTTCTCCTTCCACATGGTTTTAAAAATAATTTAGGATCCTCCATACCAATGTCCAAAAAGAAATTTTAGATGTAACCTTGCTTCCTGCCCCACACGACTTCTACTGACCATGAAACATGTCCTTTTCTTCCCAAAAGCACAACTCTGGGCTCCGAAGATGACCAAGAAACACCTGATACTCCAGTAAACTCAAAGAGTAAAAACATTAGGTCATTAAAAACCATTTTAAATAAATATTATTGAAATGAAAATTATTATTCACATTAATATAGAATCTAGTTCTTATAAAAAAACTTTTTTATGGCACTCATAATTGAATGAAAATTAGTGACAAACATCTATCATGTGCTTTATTATTTTGTATTAATAAATCACAATAGGTGTATAATACCTTTATAAATAGTCAAACCACCCATCTCATTCTCCCATAAGTCTCATTGCCACAAAAATACACTCAGAATCCTATTTCAGTACCTAACTATGTATCTAATATATCGTTTCCACTCAACCAAAAGTATCATAGATTCTATCATCAAAAAATGATCCTATCATATAACCAATGTCAATGATCACTTTCTATTACCATTAATTATTTTTATACTGATTTTTTTCTCTAGAAAACTTGGACAACTCAAAGAATTCTCCATAAAAATAAGTACTTCACCAACATAATGATTCACCAAGAAACACCTTTTAACTGGTGTCATCACAATCCATAGGTGTCCACTCCTGATCTTATAGGTGGTAGTATATTATACAATATTATATTCCACTCGACATTGTTCCAAAATAAGAATCCTAAACCCGTGTTCATATCACACTAAAATGCATTTGCGAACCACAATCCTGTTACCCCACTATTCATATCCATGAAACCAATCTTTGATACGAAAAATATATAACTATATGAAACATTATCAAGAAAACTAAGGAATCAAGATTCCTATACAACATACCTAGTTTCAATAAACATGAATCAATTATATGCCCCAATAAATTCTTGTTCATTAGTCTAAAACAAAATGAACTACTTGTGCCTTCCTTACATAGTGGAAAGAACAAAGATCAGGTCATCCCAGCTCATGATATTCCTTCTAATGGTACTAAAAATGCACTCTCTATGATCCCTATAAATATAAGGGTATCTAGGTCTCCCTACTATCATATCTAGGATTTTATCATTATAGATTCACTAGGCCAAATTTTGTAGACCATAAATGAAGGTCACAAAAAATACACCACACACAAGACATCATCTACACTACCTTGTAAACCCATAACATCAACATTATAAAAAAACCCATACATTGGTCTCATAATTGTAATAATCATCTCATTCCAATTCCTCCCTCATAAGTATACAATAATCACTTTGAATTCTCTTATAGAACTACTCCCCTGATAGACACCACACACTAGTCAAATCGTTCCAACACCAAAAAAATTTTACTTGTTAGTTCATAACAAGGGATAGAGAACACAAGGTGTGGTATATTAGATGTTAATTTCAATATGAATGGTAAAAAAATTTATAGGTTGTTAATGTAACATTAAATTACCCAACCTATAATGTAATCACACCAAGGGGTTCATTTATAAGACCTAAATTTACCTACTAAACCCTCTAGGTCTCTAATTTTTCCTTTACAAAGGGATTGTCCCACCATCATCATTGTAGGATCTAAATGACCTAATATATAAGTAAAAACTACATATAAAAGTAGGACCAGATGTACAATATTCAGTCAGGTATTAATATATGAAAATATCATATGATAAGTTTCTATCACTTTAAACAACCGAGCCTTAACAGTCAATGAAAATAATCAAACCAGTAGGAACATATCTTATGGATCTTGTGTGACCAACTTGATATATAATATTCCAAATTACTATCATTTAAAAGTGAATAAATTCAAATAAATAGCCTCTTTCCTATTGGCCCAGGGATGAAATCCATGAAAATATGATAAATCTCAAACTATATTGGCATCATAGAAGTTGAAAATAAAAACCACCATAACATCACAGGATAAGGAAATAAATCCTATACACATTTTAAACCCAAATTTACCCAAAATTGTGTGTATAATGTACTTGACTTGGTTCTATAATAAGCTATGAGACATTCCTATGTCACCTGTGTACTAACTCCTAAAACTCTAATATAAACAAAAAAGGATCTCATAAAACATTTTCATGACCCAACCTTCAGAGATCGTGAACCAAGTCATCTAACCCCATGGGCCTCATATATTTTGTTTACCTTCCCATAAAACCAAATTATATTACCAATTGGGGTCACCAGTTAGACTAAGATCTTTTCCCAAAATCCATAACACTGTTTTTAGTGTATTTTTTTCTTCAATCACACACACCCTAGAAATTGTTCAAGGATGTCACCAATATTGAAACAAATACAAGCCATGAAGGAATAATTATGGAGATATAATCATCAATTTTTCTGAAAGATAATGGTGCATATTGTTGACATGGTTGTTAACATATAGTATTTTAACCCATTAACCAAATTGGGTTGTACTATTTATAATTGACCTCATCGTGGTTTTATGGTTATATATAATAATAATTATAAAATATCACCCATTGAATTTGAATAATTTAAGAATAAAATTCAATATAATTTGGAAATGGTTGTTTTTCTAATGTGCATGAATGTGTGGTGGTGTGGTCCCCTTTTCGACAATGAATAATTGATGGGTGCATTTTTCATTGATTATCTTGTGTTTATGTTACATATAATCAATAATAAGTTTCCTCTCCCCCATATTGATGAAATGTTTGATTCACTACCAGTATATTAGTACATTAAAAATATTTATCATTAATATAGATACCATCAATAAATGGTAAGGAGTGAATAAATACCGAATAAATCAATTTACATGTAATATGGTCTCTATGGATTAATAGTGTTCCCATTCTAGAATTCAAATTCCCTACTGCTTTCGAAGTATATTATGAATAGATTATTTAAGGATATCATTTACTTTTTTTAAGTATTTATTGACAAGATTATCATATATTTTAAAATTAATAAATAATATGAATTACAATTTGGTATTTTACTAAATACCATACAAAAAGGTAAATTTTATAAAAATTAATGAAAGTGTAAAAGTTACGTTAGAAAAATTACCTTTCTTTTGTCATGTAATCATATGATACAGTATATACATGGATCCATCGATGATAAAGGAAAATAAAAAATGGCCCAGATTAACCATTATGATATATAATCATAGTCGTCTTTGATTAGTCAGTTACTATCAACTTTTTGTTTTGATGTTTCTCATAATTTTCAAATCCACTATCCATTTTTACTTGGAAGGGAGTGAGGATTATCAGTATATATGTAGTGTGAATATATCTTCAAGGAGAATAATAATAGGTAATTTACTATACATATTTTCACACTACCCTATAGTGTAGATACTTGTTTATATAGAGATATTCCTTAAAAGAGGGATTCACGATACTTCCTTACGAAAAAATGATATGTTACTCTTCACATTAAGTAAATATATAGAATTAAAATTATATAACAGGTGATTTGTATTTGGAGGGAGCAGTTTTATTAATAATTAATTAATTTGCTATTCATTATAGGGAATAATTTAATATATATACCTTTATTCAGATCTTAATGTATATATTCACACAAAAAATAATTGAATAAAAAACAAATGAGATGGTCGAGGAGGATCAAATATTATGATTTTATCATACACTATGATGATGAGAATCTAAAGAATCTATTTAATACTATATTTAAGAAGTATCATGTGACCCTGATTAAAAGGGACTCAATATTTAGGGATATTCAATGGGTGGATATGTAAATCATAACGATGTGATGAAATCATTCCTTCCCAAAAACATTACCCAACCATCCATCTATAAGAATATCAAAAAAGGTATAGAATGATGTTGTTACACTTTGTAATAAGGAGAAAAATATTCGGATGTTAGACCATGATAGAGATCAACATATAAAATTTGGAACCTAGATATGTGTCCCATCTTTACCAGAGTTGAAAATGGATATTTTGGATGATACATATATCTTGTCATTATCTAATCATATTAGAATAAAATAGGATGTATATAGATCTCAAAGGGAACTTCTATTAGGATAACATGTAGAATGAGATTTTATAATATGTTTCTCGATGCTTATTTTACTAAAAATTAAAGGTTTAATGATATATGTATAAGGGAGTGATACAACCATTACCTATACCTATATGGATATATAAGAACATCATAATGAATTCACCAAATTAATTCCATAAACTTCTATTGGCTATAAAAAAACTTGGTTATAGTTGAATGCTTTCTGAATTTGGAATATATCAATTCTTTTTGAGAGTATTATTCACATGATAAACATAATAATATTAACATACAAGATATGGTAAAGGTAGATGGAGCATTACATTCCATTGTATCTGACCTCGAGCTATGGTTTGCCTTAATTTTCTAGTGAAGTATTTAGTAAGCATTGGATCCGAGAAGAGTTTTAACAATTCTTATCATCGTAGACTAATGGTAAATCTAAAACGAGCATTCAATCCCAAGAAGATATGATGATATACTGTTTAATTCATTTTAAAGGATGTTGGTATTAACACAATTCCCTAGAAGAGTTCTTATGTAACAAAACATTTGATTCTATTATTCAAATGTTTTCAAAATATTCTCTATTTGAGACGATATATTGAATACTGGCATACTAGGATGAATTTTTCTAGAAGAATCTATTATGACCTGATCTTGTTAATTAAATAATATATAATGTTCAATCTATTCATTGAAATATTAGATTAGCTAAAATTATGTAAAATATCTATTCTTATAACAATATAAAAAGTTATAGAGTATAAAATTTGTGATAAAGTATTCCAAAAAAATATCTCCTTGTATGTGGGTTGTGAGATTAAACAAGAAGGGAAATAAGAACCCTAGATATGTCTATCCTATTTAGTTTCTTGATCTTATAGCGATAATGGATTATTAGTTCATGTGTTAACCATACCTCTCTTACGTTCCTTGTGTGTTCATTATATAATATTTGAGAAATTACATAATAGATCTATCACATGATTTGAACTCAAAAGATGTGAAATTAGAATATGGTATCCATTACGAGAAATAATTATTGGAGACCATGGATAATAGAGAGAATGATCTCTGAAACACGACAACCTTCCTAGTGAATGTCATGTGGATGAAAAATAAGTGTAAAGAATCTATGCAGGTTCAAGAAGATTTAATGACCCAAATGTACCCTAATTTGTATTTACCAGAGTAATGGAATTTTGGGGGACATTATTTATGTTGGGTAGAATCTAACACCCTAAATATACAGTTAATAATTTTCCATGAAAACAATGATAACATGTCTTACATGTAACATTATACTAAAATCAACATTTATTTATTTATTTATGGTAGAATATTAAATTAAAAATCGAATACATTTTCTGAAAAATAAATAAAACATAAATTAAAAAATAGAAAAGGGATAAAAAACAAATAATAAAAATATACAAATGATTACTTATATTTAATGATATGTTTCTGATATAAATAATTAATAATTTATCACTCAAGGAGTTATAAAATGTAGAAATATAAACACTCCTAGAAAATAAAATAGTTTTTATAACAAAATCATTTTATAAGTATTATATATATAATGGGTTTTAATAAATATTAATATAAAATTCAATGAATTATTTCAGTAGAATGGATTTATTAAATTATATTATATTTATTAAAATTACTAAATTAATATCCACGAGATAATAAATGAATTATAAATATAAAAAACTCAGTGAATCATAGTTTATTGTTTTAGCTTATATATATTAATTTAATTATATTTCATTAAAAAATAAATTAATAATATTTGGTGTAAAAACCCTATCCCAGTATCCACTAAACTGATGCCCCAGACTGGGTCTTCACATAACCTTAGACATGCTTCCCCTTACGGCAAAGGCCAATGACTAGGAACATGATTTTATAATGATACTTTGGAGAGACTAAACATTATTATTAGAGTAATATTAGTGCAGAAATAATGTCAACTCACAAATGAACCATACTAGATCATAAATGGACAACATACAACAAAATAAAATAAGAAACCAAGTAGCACATGCTATGGAAATATGATGAATAAACTACATGTCAGGAAGTCATAAAACATAAATGTCTAGTAACAAAACCATAAAATATTCCAAACAAATTCATGAGTCCCAACCTAGTCCAAAAATACAATCCTTTAAACCAACATACCATGCATAAACCAAGCACTAGGATCCTATCCAGAACCTATAATAGAAACAAGTAGCTTCTGCTCGGGTACCCAAGTGCCATGAAAGCCCAACCAGGGTGTGAGTATAACTCAGTTAGACACCACCAAAATTGCCTAATGTAATAACCAGTATGTACAATATTGTATGAAGGGGGAAAAGAGTAATAAATAATCATGGTAAATAAAGAAGCATTTTTCATATTAAACTACCATCAAGTTATCCATCTTTTAACAAGAAATAGGTTTCACATTTAAATAATTACCAATAAACCAATTCATATCAAGTTATCTATGGTCATCCAATCAATAAAACATACAACAATTGCATAAGGATCCTAAAAAATATAATTAAGGGTTACACAGGAATATTAAAACACACAGGGAAATCAGTAATCACAATTTACCACATACCCTGAATCGTCAGTCAGAAATTCATGTATTGACCACTTGTTTGGGAGGCATTGAGCCTTTGTCTAACATCTCGACTTATTCCATGAACACACATTGGGAAGAATAGTTCCTCAATCTGACATCCCAACACAACAATAAATTACACTACCCTTGGATCCTTATACCAATGGGTCTCATAATATGAAACCATTTGGGGGCATAGTTCATCAGTCCAAATCCCTAACTCGTACATTCTAGGGGTGGGGTTTTGGAGACACATTCTAACCGACCTATGGGCATAAATCCTAATGTCCAACAACCCATAGTACGATCACGCAATGTTAGCATTATCAATTAATCATAATACATTTACCGAACACAAAAGTCATCCATGATCACATTTATCATTTACTAACATAACTCTCAAGGTATATATGGCTTATAAGGCATAAGCCATTAACACCTTTACTATTAAGACACCCCCTGTGCTATATCATCAAATAATAATGATCACATTTAGTCCATTTATTGACCATGTCTACATTACAAAAAAATTTCATGGATTCAATCTTAATAACTGTTGACGCTCCTTTCGTCACAGAATCTAAAGATCGGAAAAGGGAATATCTGAGCTCAAACTGATTCAACCTTTGAAGAAAACATCAAAAATAGAAAAAGGCATGAACAAAGGATCAACAGCAACTGCACCGCACAAGTTATATCACTGTCGCGCAAGTACACTTGCGCGACGCTCTTGGTCGCGCAAGTGACTTGTGCGACCTAAGTGGTAACCGCCCGGTAACCGCCCGGGGTCTTCTCCTGCATATAAATAGACCCTGTGGGCCCCCCATTTGGGGGATCTTTTTTCCAGAAACTTGGATTGAAGATCCCGACACCCAAGTCTCTTCTCAATGCTCCCGGAACACTTCTAAGGTAATTTCTTACCTAGAACGGAAGATCTAAAGAGAAGAAGGAAGTCCTAAGTGTTGAAACTTATCAAACACTTGCGCGCCGACTTATTTCCTTCAATATAACTTGCGCGTCCCTTTTCTGGAAGAACCTCAAGAGGATTCTAAAGGGTTTAAAAAATAGTCTCTCAAGTATTTCAATGCTGGTTGAAAATCACGCAAGTACACCATGTGTCGTGCAGGTATACCTGCGCGACCAACACTTGTGTGCCCACGGAAGACTTGCGCGCTTTTCAAGACATGCGCGTCCCTATCTTTTTGGGTGCCCATCTTGCCCATTTTACCCCTCTTAAGCCATTTCACCTTTCCTTTTCAAGATTCGGTCTTCAAGACACTCTTCAAATCCATTTATGGCATGATTTCTTGATTTGACTTCCTTGTCTGAAAGGAATTCTGTGGAATATCTCTCAAAACCTAGTGATTTAAATATCCTTATGTCATTAATTATGGAGAGTTCATTCATTTAACCTCATCCTTTAAGATGAGAGAATCCTTTAACTTGGGCATCCTTCTTTAGGAGTAAGCCCCAAATTCTTAATGTTCCCAAACTTGGGCATCCTCCTCAGGAGTAAGCCCCAAACCTTAATCCCTAACCTGGGTCTCCTTTTCAGGAATAAGACTCAGTCATAATCTTGGGAATCCTTCTTTAGGAGTAAGCCCCAAATTCTTAAAGTTCCCAAACATGGGCATCCTCCTCAGGAGTAAGCCCCAAACCTTAATCCCTAACCTGGGTCTCCTTTTCAGGAATAAGACTCAGTCATAATCTTGGGCTTCCTTTTCAGGAGTAAGCCCCAAGTCCCCTAACCTGGGCCTCCTTTTTAGGAGTAAGTCCCAGTCATAATCTTGGGTTTCCTTTTCAGGAGTAAACCCCAAGCCCCCTTAAATTTCTCTTAACCAGTCCTAATTTACCCTTGATTTGGGTTTCCTTTTCAGGAGTAAAACCCAATCATAAGTCCCCTCCTAACTTGGGCATCCTCTTTAGGATTAAGCCCCAAGATTAGAGTATTCAAATCTCCATGAAGCACATATAACTTTATGGACCTTGTTCATGGATTTTCTCCCTAAAAGTAAATCCTAAACCTTCATCTATCTGGGCAGTCATACATACATAAGTCCCAAACAAATTCTTATGATTGCATCTTTCATGGAACAATTGTCTAATTTTTACCAATACCTCTTGTTTTTCAAACCGAGCATGACTAACGTGAGCTTAGAGTGTAAAAGTAATTATGACATTCTTCTTTGAGCCATCAATCATAAACATCATACTCCATTACTCAAACTACGTGGATTCTGATTCCTTTTCCAAAACAAAGGATACGTAGGTAGCCCATTTTTTGGGTTCGATCCCAACTTTGAAATAATCCTTGTCCTTCTGAATGACGATAAACTTCAAGAGCCCCACTGAGTGGATTTAAAACCAGCCTGGTCATCATAATGACCAAGATACTTTTATATAAATGTTTTGAAGGATACCATTGACCAAGAATCTCTAAACAGATATAGATGATTCTCTATTGATGAAGAACCTCGAATACATATAAAAGATTCTCTAAATTTCTTGCATATTTAATCATTTATTATTAAAACTAAAGGAAAGCGCATTATATACTTGGTAATGTAATAAGGATTCATGAACATAACATAAATCTATAAAGAGAGTCCCGGAGTAGAAAATAATTCCCCTCAAAAAGGTGTGATGAGTCCGACCTCCCATCCTCTCGACCAATGAAAATTCCTAAGACTCATCAGTCCACAAGCTAAAGAGCGCCTGTCTTTGGAATGTAGGTCCAAACAGATGTGGAATCATTGGATATTTCCGGTTCTATGAACAAACCCGCTAGAAACCGATCGGAATGTTTGAATCTCCCGTCCAGAAGGTCATCCCCGAAATCCATGAGGAAACAAAAATGGTGAACCCGACTTGAATCCTTAACCAAGTCAAAGTGATGTTCTTCTTATTTGTTAGGCCCCTTGGACCAACAAAGAAATAATTGACATATGCTAATCCAAAAGATGCAGTGGCCGGATTCATCTTGATTATGTCTGTTATATGGAACATGCACTCTTTTCTCAAGATCTTCTGCGGAATGGCTTTCCTTAAATTCACCTCTGTGAATGCTGCTGCTGTGAACACCTCTACTGTGAGGTCTGCTGCTGTGAAAACCAATGCTGCTACTCCTGCTGGAACGTCGTCCGCTCTGAGGATGACATCACCAACTCAGCGTCTTCAACACTGGGTTTCTAATGCACTGGTTAAGCAGTACCGTCGCAACGGTACTATCCCAACTCTAGAGGCCGCTCGTCAAGCCCTCCAAGATAACAACTCTACCTGGTCGTCCAGACAACGGCGACCAGCGATCAAGAAGCAGGCGGTGTTGACTACCGTCTCCAACCGTTTCGGGTCGTTATCCCCGGAACGCAATTTCCATTCACTCCCTTACTCTGAGGAAGTGAATGAGCAGGTCCCGCAGGACCTTAATTCAAATATATAGGAGCCCTTCCCAAGGGCTCCCATCAACAATCGCCGCCAGACTCGTGCGGTAGTGCACCCTCAACATGATGAGGGTACCGACTCCAGGCATTCAGCTCAGGTTCCTCGAACCCGAGCAGGAAAGATGAACCGCCAGAGACGGAATACGGTTAACAATAGGAAGGTTGTCATCCCTGCCATCTCCGGAGAAGTCCACCAACCTAACTTGGTGGCAAACAACGAGTAGGCATACACACCTGTCCGTTTTAATTCCGCTGTCCAGCAAACTCGTCTGGCAGCATCACGCCAATACCGCCAGGCAATTCCAGCGGAGTACCATAGGCAGGAACATACACCTGCTTATACATCACCAGTTAGTTAGCAGGCTCGTCTGACTACATATGATGGATCTCGTCAACCGCGTTTGGCGAAGTGTAATCAGCAGGCACATACACCTGCTAATACTAATCAAGCATACCAACAGTCTCGCTTGGTAGCGCATGGAGAAGTCAGTCGGAAAGCCCCGACGACAAACAGGTGGCAGAATCAACTCTCTGCCTCCACACTTGAGTACTGTCAAGATTCACTGACAGGAAAAGGAGGACAGGAGCAGGCACATACACCTACTCCAAGCCCGGAATGGACGTATATCCCCGTTCCGGCGGCTGAAGTCACCAAGCATATTTTTTCAATGGTGAAAGAGCATAAGCAAATTCCTGCTCATATTCTGGGTGCTTGCCAGGATATCATAATAGCTTCAGCATCATCTCAGGGACAGACACATAAATCTATCCCTAGCAATGGAGTGACACATCAACAATTCACTCCGGAACAGACACACACACATGTTCTAGTCTAAGAGGTTTATGGGGCATACTCCCCCATATCAAACGGACATCCAAGTTAGGCACATTCACCTGATTTGAGTGGAGATCGTCATCCTAACCTGACCATCTTTCCTGATAAGGCACATACACCTGCTCAGAGTAACCACTTTCGTCAACAAGTGGTTTCTAAAGTGAGTAAGAAGGAATCTAAGATAAAGATCCACCCAGCACAGTCAGGAGATCAAAGGCCAATATGCAACAAGGCCTTTCTCGATGCTGGAGTTCTTGAAGCCCTCAGACATTTATCTGTTGGAATTCAAGATTCTACTCCCTCAGTTCTCAATAACGGG
Source organism: Viscum album (assembly GCA_963277665.1). Lineage (NCBI taxonomy): Eukaryota > Viridiplantae > Streptophyta > Magnoliopsida > Santalales > Viscaceae > Viscum > Viscum album. The sequence goes on along the minus strand of OY728165.1, from coordinate 58,483,679 downwards.
AACATTAATTTTTAAGATCTTCAATAGAAACTTCCTCATGAAGTCTTGCTTCATGAAAGTTCGGTCAATATTGAAGTTTCTTCTTCAGATGAGAGCCACAGGAACTCTCTGTGTGGTCAGAAGACCAAGGAGCAAGAGATTTCATCTTTTGCTGTAACCCATCATGACGGTCCTCCTCATGGTGATGAACTTTGCTGCGAAATTCCTCTCCGCAGTAGTGATTCACATTGTCTCAAAAATTCTTCAGAAGGAAATGTAGTGACGAGAAATCCCTCCTATCTTGAGGCACTTTCAAACGTAAAACCAGTCATGTCTGATGCTTTTCTATCGGCAGGTGAAACTCTTTCTCCATCAGAAGATAGCCTGGGGTTCAGGTTATTCTCCGAACCATCCCGGGGTCATTCATCTTCCAGCATGAATAGTGATCTCTCTACCAATCTTGTTGAATCCGATGAAGCAACAAGGAAACACCAACTCTGGTCCAAACAGGTAGAAGAATCTTCATTTAATTATAAAGAGGAAATACTGAACATGAGGAAAAAACTGGCAAAAGGTGAAGTACCAGTCATGTTTTGGCCTTGGGCTGACTCACAGTACGACATTCCAAAGATGTTGACGGATGATGGAATCCATGATATTCGTCTCAACATATGGGAGACTCTTTGTCAATTGAATAAGAAAGTATTATCTTAAGATTATTATGAAAATCATATTAAGATAATAGAAGGGTTACAACGCCAGATTGATTTGGCATCTCTATCAGTCTCTCGGTATCTGAAGGCTAAAAAGAAACAAAGAACCCTTCAACGTTCATGCCTTGGCGCACTAAGAAAATTGCGTTAGTTAATTTCCAATGCTCCATTTGATGTTCATATCAGAGGATGGGGTGTTCACGGAGCACTACATTTCACAGTGCTTTCCAGTCAGCAAAGCCCGCCGAAAATGGTCTCATGCAATGTTATTGCCCATGGCCGGCCACAGTCAATGGGCTTTGTTCATAATCAAAAGCTTTCTCAAGAACATGCTTCAACTAGTTCCTCTCAAAATAATGTATATAGAGAACAAGTTGTTGAATTACTCCTACATCGAGCAGGTGAGAATATTGCACAAGCCTCTCGTCTGGAGCAAACACGTCATCAAATGATAGAAGTTTCAGAAATCATCCAACAGTCTGTTGAACCAGGTGATAAAAGTGGATACAGATTAATGCATCCAGCTAATTTCCGAACTAAGATTCGCAAGATCAAGAGAGATTTTAAGAAGATCTCAGACATAGCATGTCAAGAGACACCCCAGCTTGTCAGACTGGGGACTTCTCTAACCCAACCCTCAGAGTCAACAAATGGGATTCGAGGAGTTGAGCAGAAGAAGAAGGAATATCCCCAGTCCACCGGACTGGGGACTTTTTCAAATCCTCAATCCATCCCTCAGAGAAAGTCAGTATTCTCTCGATTAGGGAATAAGCCTCAAGAGGAATGAAGAGCCAAGCTATCAGGAGATTCTCTCCAAGTGACGGTTCTCCAAGAAGTTCCTGAGGGATCAAGTCAACGGAATGCCATGTCTCATCATGGACATGGAAGAAGACAATATCACAGAAATGATGATAGAAAGGATTCCATGCAATATGCATCCATTAATGTCATCAATGCCGTTGCTGCTGATTCACCAGATGAGGCTCAACCAGAGGGATCAGATGGAGAGGTTCTCTCTCAAGAAGTTGCGCACACAGACCTAAATGAAGAAGGTGTGCGCACACGTAATCAAAGGATTAACCAAAATCTGAGTATTCCTTCAAGTAATCCACTCCCCCCTCTCCGAAAAGGATCTAATAAGGGGAAAGGAAAGAATCGAGTTACTTCTCACCCTTCCTCTGAAGGAGGTCAATCGCTCTCATTAGAGTAAAGGTTTGCACAACAGGAGGAAGAAATGAAAGAATTAAGAAGGTTGAATGCAGAACTACTTCAGAGTAGTCTTCTTCTTAAGGATGCTGAAGTCCGATAGCCAAAAGAATTTGTTGTAACTACTGAGATGGATCAGGAATATCTTCCTTTATCAGAACACCTTCAGAGGTCTAATCCTACGGGTCAAACGCAACAACGGTTGGCAGCACTACCATCAGTTGCAGCACCAACCACCACGTCTGTCCAAGCTCCATTCATCGCACCTACCCAAAACCAAGTTCAACTTGATGTTTCTCAAAAGTTAATAACTACTATTGAGTCATTAACAGCTCGGTTAGAAACTATGGAAGGGAAACGGGCGCAAGTTCAACCTGAAAAGAATGTTTACCCTGAATGTGTAGATTCAATTTCTCCTCCATCCAGTTTTGGAAACCCTGTTTTCCCTACTTTCAATGGATTAGGTGACCCCAAACAACATTTGACGCATTATGTGTCTTGTTGTGATCCTATGATGGGAACTCCAGAGCAGCAAGAAGCAGTGAAACTCAGATGCTTCGTGAGAACCTTGCAAGGACCAGCTTTTGTCTAGTATACAAGCTTGCAATCCCGGTCAGTCATCGGATGGGAGGATTTTCGTCAAAAATCCCTTCTTCAGTTTAGCTCAACTTTGCCAAAAACGACAGTTTTCGATCTTACAAACTGCAAGCAAAGGGAGAATGAAAGAGTCTCTTATTTCATTGCTCGTTGGAAGGGATTAACATATTCCCTGAGTTTAGCACTCCCTCAGGAGGAATTGTTGCCAATCTGTGTGGCAAATTTGCGTGACGAATTACGCACGCCATTGATCCCTGTGAAATACACAGGAGGGTTTCGAGACCTTACATCAATCGCTCAACAGATTGAAGATTCCCTTATACAGGCTAAGGTTAAATCTCGTATAATTCCATCAGCTCTAGGAAAGAGAATGGGTAAAGCGGAAACTACTACAGTTATGCTTAAACAAGCACCTTTACCTATTTCTACTTCAAATCCTTCATCTTCTCGAAGAGCTCCACCTCCTGAACGCCAACAACAAAGGTTGTTTCGTCCAAATGATCAAAAAGATCAACGACGAAAACAATTTGAGGATATGAAGAGTAAAACATACTCTTTCCGAAGTGAGCAAGTTATTGGTAACTTCATTTCAGCTCTGGAAAATAATTTGGTTCAATTACCAGTGCCCAAGAGGCCAAACAAGGAAGGAGATGAAGACCGTCCCAATTATTGTCCCTTTCATCAAATATTGGGGCATCCCATCCAGGAGTGTTTTGTCTTTAAAGACCTCCTGCAAAAGATGGTCGACTTGGGACAAGTAAAATTGAAGGGTTTTTCAGCTCATGTAGCGTGTATTACTGCTACAGATCCAGAGGAAGGAGGCGAGTGGCAGGAAGTCAAAAGAAAAACTGCGAAAAAATATGATGATTGGATGGTCAGAAAGACAATCAATCGGACCCATTCCATTTTGCGAACACAATTGAAGAAGCCAATTGTGTCTCCTACAAAAGCTGCAGTAAAGCCTCCATCAAAAGTTAAATCCTCAAAAGGGCAGCACAATTCAAAGAAGAAAGAGGAATCAGGAGAAGATGAGTATGTATCAAAGCCTAAATTGTCTTTGACTCTGGCATATTTCATGCCATCTACTTCAAAGCCACAGGCACCGTCCCACCAAACGGCATAGCCTAAACAGGCTAACCAGGCAGAGTCTTTATCAGACGAAGAGTTAATCTTTGGTTCTGTTAATATGATTCAATTAACAGATCCATATTCCAGTCTTGATGAGCCTGAATTCCATGTATCAAATAAGGGAATCCGAGGAAGTTCTAGAGGTTCAGGATACAGGGGAAGACATGGATATTTCCGAAGCCACTACTCTAATTTTACCCCTGCTAGCACTGTATATGCAGCAGAAACCCATGGTAGAGCCCTTCAGCAAGCTCAAAAAGAACAAGCACGTTCTTCTGCCAATGGCCAACTCAGTTTTGGCATAGTTATTTTGGAAGACCGATTAAAGGTTCCATCTTCTTAATATCAGCATGTAAATGGATCTAATCAGTCTAATATTCCAAAACCAAGGATGTTCCCAACTTTAATACAAGATGCATCAGCTTCCAAAGCATCTGCTTCCAAGGTACCTGCTAAACCACATATTCCTATTGGGAAACACAGACCTCTAGATCAAAAGTATGATATATTGAAACACTTGGCCCAAGTACCAGCCATGTTATCAATTTTGGATGCTTTGAATCTGTCAAAAGATTTTCGGGAAGCACTCATCGAAGCTTTGTCAAGTCCTCAGGAGTTTGAAGCTGAAATTGCTGCAGCTGAAATCTATAACATAGAGAATAATCCTGTAGAATTCCATGCAGTGATATCATTTACTGATAAAGATGAAGATGATGTTGTGCATGGGAACATAAAACCTTTTTACTTATCTGGAAAAGTAAATGGTGTAGATTTTCGAAGAGCTTTCATTGACAATGGTTCAGGAGTCAACCTCATGCCCATTCGTACACTTCGTTGATTGGGCCTCACAGAATCTGATTTATCTCCTTCTACCATGATGTTACAAGGATATGATAAAAATGAAAAAGAACCACTGGGAGAAGTTACACTCAGAACTCAGTTTGGAGATCTTGTATCCAATTCGGATTTCATGATTGTTGATCAAGACTCAGCTTTCAATATCTTGCTTGGAAGACCCTGGCAACATCAGCCTGTAGCTATTCCTTTATCATACCCTGAATGTCTCAAATACTGTTTTGATGGTCAAGTTGGAACATTGTATGGTGATAAGGCCCCATTCAAGACATGTGAGTCTCAATACATTGAGGCGGAATTTTATCACATGAAGGGAAGAGAAAAATCTACAATGAAGGAAATTACCAATGTTAATGTTCCATATGGTTTGGAGAAAATTCCAATAAATCCATTTTCACATATGAGTACAGATTATGTGTTACCTATCAGTCAAATTGACAAAATAGGCCCAAATCAAAATACTCTTATGGAAAGATCCATAATGTCAATTACGGCGATCGAGCCAGACAACATGGGAGAAATTGGTAACCTACCAAGCAGTGATGAAAGCATAAGTGGTGATGAAGTCCAACAAGTCTATACATCGCTAATCAGGCCAGAAGAAGTTATAGCAACACCAGAGGTGAATAAGGATGTCGATTCTCGATCCATCATCTCCTCTTTGATTCCCAAAGAAGACCCTTTATCATCAATAGGGTCGGAAATGGAAGCTTCTTCTTCAAAATGTGAAAATTTTGACATCTCTTATAATCATGAGAATTTCGTTTTTTCATCTACTTTGCAAGTAGAAATGGAAGAAATAACACATGATGAAGAGGAAGAGGAAGATCTTAGAGATGCTCCTCCAGCATTTGAAGAGGGTATCTCTACCACTGTGGATGAACTCAGAGAAGTAAATCTGGGTACAAAGAAAGATCCACACCCCACTTTAATTAGTGCGGCCATGACCCTTGAAGAGAAAGAGATGTATATTTATGTTCTAAAGAAAAATAAAGATATTTTTTCTTGGAATTATACAGAAATGCCTGGGTTTGATCCTGATGTTGCTACTCATCATTTGGGTTTACCAAAAGAACATCGAGGTTTTAAACAAGCCGCGAGAAGAACACACCCAACCTATGCTTCCAAAATTGAAGCTGAAGTGGATAAGATGATCAAAGCCAACTTCGTCAGAGAAGTTCAATATCCCAAGTGGTTGGCTAATATTGTCCCTGTAAAGAAGAAGAACGGACAAATTAGGGTTTGCATCGATTTCAGAGATCTTAATCGGTATTGTCCTAAAGATGATTTCCCAGTTCCGATTACAGAACTCTTAATTGATGCGACGGATGGCTATGAAGTACTTTCTTTCATGGATGGATATTCTGGATATAATCAGATCCGAATGGCCCTAGAAGATGAGGATTATACAGCCTTCAGAGCTCCTCAAGGTGTGTTTTGTTACCGGGTGATGCCCTTTGGTTTAAAGAATGTAGGTGCAACATATCAACGTGCCATGCATCGTATCTTCAAACCTCTTTTAGGGAAGTTTGTTGAATGCTATATAGATGATTTGGTGGTTAAATCTAAACAACGTTCTAATCACTTGGCTGATTTGGAAGTCATATTCCACAAGCTTCAACAACATAATTTAAAGATGATTCCCTTAAAATGTTCTTTTGGGGTAACCTCAGGAAAATTCCTCGTCTTTGTTGTATGCCATCGTGGTATTAAAGTCAATCCTGAAAAGTCCAAATCAATCCTTGGTATGTCACCTCCTTAAAATTTGAAAGAATTAAGAGGACTTCAAGGACACTTATCCTACATTCGGCGTTTCATCGCTAATTTGGCAGGGAAAAGTTTACCCTTTACCAAATTATTGAAGAAAGGAGTCACTTACCAGTGGACTGAAGAATGTCAAGAATCATTTTATGTTCTCAAGAAATACCTCTTGAGTCCACCAGTACTCATGCCACCTGTTGAGGGTAGACCGCTTATCCTCTATGTGACAGATTTAGAGAGATCATTGGGTGCCTTTCTCGCTCAAAAGAATGATACTGGGAATGAAAATAGTCTCTACTATCTTAGTATAACTATGCTTGAAGCAGAAACCCGGTATTCATGTATTGAAAAGTGCTGCCTAGCATTAATCTTTGCAGTTCAGAAACGGATACACTACATGCAACATCATGAGGTCCAATTGGTATCTCGTAATAATCCGCTCAAATTCATCCTTAGTCATCCAATGCTTACAGGACGTCTGGCAAGGTGGGAGGTTATTATACAGCAGTTCGACATTCAGTATGTGTCTCAAAAGGCAATTAAGGGCCAAGCTCTGGCTGATTTCCTGGCTGAACATCCTTCAGTGGAAGACACGTATTCAGATATCGAACTCCCTGATGAGGATGTTTTCTCTATTAAAGAGAGTCCTAAAACATGGGAAATGTATTTTGATGGTGCTTCTAGAAGTCCAACAGGGAAGAAAATAGAAAATCCTAAATTTAACAAAGTTGGTTTAGGAATTGTGCTCATTTCTCCAGATAAGGCAGTGTTACCTTATTCCTTTTTGCTGTGGGAAGGTGGTACCAATAATGAAGCTGAATACCAAGCTCTCATTACAAGCATGGAATTAGCACTTCAAGCACAAGTGAATCACTTAAAGGTAAAAGGTGATTCAAACCTGGTAATCAAACAAGTCAATGGGGATTATGCCATCAGAAAAGAAGAATTAATCCCTTTGTATGATTATGTCAGAGAGTTAATGTCGGAATTCCCTTCAGAACTGACATTTTCTTATGTCCCAAGATCACAAAATGCTCATGCTGATGCGCTGGCTAATATAGCCACAGCTTTAGCAGATCCAAATCGGGACGAGACAACCATCTGTGTTGCCCATCGTCGTGCAATTTCACCTTATGTTCAAGTCAGAACAGAGGAAATTAATGAAATTAGTCCCATTCCTGAACCGTATGGTCATACTACAGGATGGATGTCACCTATCAGGGAATACCATCAAAATGGAACACTTCCACCTGATAGAGCCGAGAAAGAACAAATTCGGCGACGTGTGGTCAATTTTACTCTTTATGATAGCCCAAACCACCTCGAGAAAATTCTCTACAAACGTGGTTTTGATGGAGTTCTCTTCAGATGTATTGATGGTGAAGATGTAGAGACCCGTATCCTGACGTACATGGACATTACATTACTTTTGCGGAATACTTAGTACATAACAAAAACACACACACAAGGATCGTAATAGTTTAGTGTCTTTGGAAACTCGGAATATAATCTTCTAATCCTGGTGAAAGATCTTCAACATCTCCCATAAAGATCTTCCTTTTTTTTACCTAAAACCTTTCTTTATATCCTGGGGAAAAGAAAACATAAAAGGGTGAGCTCAAATGCTCAGTAAGGGTAAACAAAAGAAATATCAATCACATAATTTTCATAAGAACATAACATTTTTGGAAATCTTAACCTGCAAAAGAGAGCATAATTTCATAACATGGGATAAATCATAGTAGTGAAATGAAATCATAACATAAAACATTACTCATTGTGGCATACACACATAATCATAGAGAATCATTTCTTGTTAGTAAAGACTCATTGCCAAGACTATCTAAGTGGACAAAGTCCCTTTCTGAATCGAGTAATCCTCGTTTCAGTCCTGTTTCACTAAACCGGTATAACCTACCATTCCAGCCATGTCTATCTCATGAGATATAAAATCTTTACCCAATGCATTGGAGGGAGATATAGGTCCCACCTATCTCTTAATGAATCCTTTCTTATGTGTGCCACAAAATCATAAATCATACATCATTGCATAACCCATGTAATAAAAAATGGGATTCTTAAACAACATGACATCATAAAACCATTCATATAAGATAAAGGAATTCATAAACATAATTCCATCACAACATAGTCAAATCAATGTAAAAATATGGATAGAAACATAACCCTTTATTATCTTATATGGAAAATAATTTTGATAAAACACTTGAATTGAATTCTTGAGGAAAATATCCTTTCTTCTTCAAAATCAATTTCTTTTCACAAAACATCATGCAATTTTAAAAGAAAGGGATTTTATTGAAAATAGTCATGAAATCTTTTAGAGGAAGCTTCATGAAAATAAGGCTTTATAAAACAGTATAAATCCATTCGTGCCGTATAAGTTAAAAAAAACATTCTTCGTACTTTTGTCGGAAAAGTCAAAAAGTACCTCGTACGAAAAACGGCAAAAGATTCCTTTCATATTCTTTACTAAAAACTCACCTAAGGGTAAAATTGGATTTAAACTATTGCAAGTGGATGGAAACAATATTTCATATTGAGGGAACATGGATGTGGATGATAAAATACACCCCAGTAAATACTTACGAATAAACAATCTCGGATAAAAATGAGATTGTGATATTTCCCTTACCTTATGTCCGACTTGCTTTGTAAGTGTCCAAACCTCCTGTATAATGATTTAAATCATGTTATTGACTTATTCCAGAATCATATTCATTGTTATGATATCATATATGGTTCACTTATGACATTATATTACCCGTTCTTTTGTAAACTCCATGTTAAAGAAGCGTTTTGGGTAAAATCGTTTCATTTATCGTAGGTGTTTTGACTTGTTGTTCTTGACATCATTATTACTTATATAATGATTTACTTACTTCCAGAATATAAAATATGATTTATATATCATATATATTCAGTATATATATATATATAATAGATAGATAAATAAAATGAAAAACACCGTTCATGGAGACGGTAGTCCGTACGTACGCATGAACGCTGTTTTACTTTCCTTATTGTCTTGAAATGGAAGTAAGTAGATGACATACATACATATATATACATAAATCCAGTAGCTTTAAAATGTCATATATTTCATTATTATTTCTTATATATACTTTATAATCATTCTTAAATGGTTAACATGGAGAATGAATCTCATCGCGTCGTGGAGACGGTAGTCCGTACGTACGCACGAGCGATGATATCATTTCTATAAATATTGAATTGAATTGGAGTGGATTATACAATATATCAGAATCAATATGATGTTGTAATAACTATGTATAGTTATTCTTTACACCATTATACCCATCCATGTAAGGTGGTGGTGGAAAATAGATTACACCACGGCGTGGAGACGGTATTCCGTACGTACGCACGCGCGGTGATTTCTTTTTCCGTAGGATGGATAGATGGTGAAATAGGATTGTTTCATACTTATAATAACATATCAGTATATGAGTGATACTGATGTTATTACTTCATAATGAAACAACCTAATAAGAAGAAGTGGAAGAAGAAATAAAGATGAAAGAATTGGTAACGGTAATTACCTCTTCTTTGAAGTGCCTCTTTGAGACCTCCTCTTAGGGCACTAAAATTGGTCTTTGAGGAAGACCATAACCTCTAGGATGTTGCTAGGGAAGTGGAGAGGAGAAATTGGCAGGGGTTGGCCGAGCTTGAGTGCTCAAATTGGTGTGAGGAGGAGGGGGAGGAGGTGTCCTTTTATAGGGGAGGAGAGGGGCACCTTAGGAATATCTCAAAATATTATTTTATATTAAAGTCAAAATCGGTTTATAATGGTTCCAAAGGGTCTTATTTCGAAGATAAAGTAAGGATGGGTCGAAATCCTATCAACCAATAGAATTTAGACAAGTTTAAGATATTATTTTAACCTTATCAATTAGATTTAACTCTAAGTTAATTAATTTAACTTTTACCGTGTCTTTTTGTTTTCTTTCACTATATGGTTAATACACTTACTATAACATGCCAAAAGAACCCCAAATTGTTTATTATTAATATATATATCCTTAGCTAAGTCATTTGGCCGAACCTTAGATTTTTAGGAATAAAATAACAATTAATAATATAATATTTGATTTAAAAACTATTTTGTGTTAATTTTGACACTATTTGATATATGATTTTTGTGAAAGTCATAACAGAATTACATGTTCGAAACAAGTTGCTTAAATCAACACTAATATATCATAGTAACCTAGAAAATTAGTGGAATTCATAAAAAGTCTTAAATTACATTTATTTTGGTATTTATATTATCAATTATGTCAATATTTCATTAATAAGATAATTACTGCATCATTTTTGTGTCATAAATAAATTATATTATTTGATGTCTAAAAATTACAAATAAAATACCATCATGTAGGAGATCTTTTTAGCTTTCTAATTAATATTTATAGTAGAATTTATCTTATGTATAACCCCATATTAAAAATGATTTACTTATTAAACTTTGATTTTAACTATTTTAACCCTTCTTTAAATAAATTAATAATAAATGTCCTAATCTAATCCAAGTGGGCCTAAATGGTCATATTTTATTCCTAAGTTTGTTTTTGGTCGAATTACACTTGTCCAATAGAATTAGGACATGTGTTAGGGTAATATTAATATCATATTTACCCTTAGTTACCTTATTTACTATTAACCGTGGTAAAAAAAGTAAAAAGTTACTATTCACCAAAAAATTATTTTCATCTCATTGAACCACATTTTAGTCCTTGATATTAACCGTGTCTCTCGGATTTTCGAAATTCCATTCACAGAAGCGGTAAAATTAAGTTTTATGCAAAATTCAGTTTTTAACCTACCACTTAGTAGTTTCACTATTCATCAAAAATTGATGTTTTTCAGAACAATGCCAAAATTTCATCCCAAGCTATATTTCATATTCCGAATTCAAAAATGAAGTCTATTTTACCAAATTCATAACATAAAAGTTGCATTAATTAATTTTATAATTAAATCCCGCTGTTAAAACAAATAGCGTGTTTTTAAGAAACAATATCTATCAAAAGATTGACACTTGTTTATGTCTAGTTTAAATGTGAAACTACATCCAATGACCAACATTGTATTAACTTGTAAAAATATATTCTAAATATACTTTAAAACCACTCAAATTAATGATTTATCACTATTAATTAATTCGATTAAAAAAGTTGTTTTTAATTATAATTTAGTAATTTTCACTATTCATCAGAATATGAAAGTTATCCGAAAAGTACCAAAATTTCACCTTAGGCTAAATTCGATACTCCGAATCCAAAAATGAAGTCCATTTTGAGAGTTAAAATTTCTAAAATTTAAAAAGTGGTTATTACTATTCATAACGGCTAGTTTTAATAATATTTTAATAGCATATCATTGTTTCGTGAAACTCAGGATTACGTACCACACACGCTATCGAGGAAGGTTGCGATTGCGTGTAATGCAAGGCAATTCAAGGATGCGTGTTGTGCAAGCTCCTTTTGGTGTAGCGTATAACACAAGACATTAGTAAAATAAGAAAGAATATTTTTCATAAAATCTCGGGCTGTTACAGAAGAGACAATGGCTGTCATAAAAGAAGTGCATGCAGGAGTCTATGGGGCCCACCAGTCTGGACATAGACAGTCTGATCAAATTCGAAGGCTTGGATACTTTTGGCCTTCAATGATACAAGATTGTGTTAATTTTACAAAGAAGTGTCATTCATGCCAAGTATATGCCAACTTCATTCATAAACCTCCAGAGTTGCTTCATACAGCTAAATACTCATGGCCATTTTACACATGGGGAATGGATGTGGTGGGACCTTACCCTTCAGCTACGACCAAGCAGTTTAAGTACATTCTTACTGCTACTGATTTCTTTTCCCAATGGGCAGAGGCAGTACCTCTCAAAGAAGTCAGTTCTAAATGCATTGTTAGCTTCTTCAATTCTAACATCATTACTAGATTTGGTGTCCCTCATACCATATTGACGGACAACGGCACCGACTTCTGTTCTTCTGAGGTAAAGAAATTGTATCAAGAATACAACATTATGTCCAACCATTCATCTCGATATCATGCAACGGCTAATGGCCAGATAGAGGCCATCAACAAGACTCTTTCAAATATACTGCAAAAGATGGTGGATAAAGATAAGAGGTCATGGCCTGATAAACTCTTTCATGCTTTATGGGCTTATCGGACTACCACTCGCAATGCAACGCGGTCAACTCCATATTCATTGGTATATGGAACAGAAGCAGTCTTGCCAATTGAAGTTCAATTGCCCTCACTCAGAATAGCCATTTGTGATCAGTTATCTACAGATGAGCAATCCCAAAAGCGGTTGAATGAATTGGAACAGTTAGATGAGAAAAGATTGCGCACTTTGCACCACTTGGAAATCTATCAGAATCGAATAGCACGAGCATTTAACAAAAAAGTTCGTCTTCGTTCATTCATTCAGGGAGAATTGGTTTTGGTTCTCAGAGCACCAATGATACTAGGAAAGAAGCCTCCCAATCTTGAACCAAAATGGGAAGGACCTTATTCAATACATAAGGTCTACTCCAATGGAGCGTATTCTCTAATCTCAATGGATGGAGAACACATCACGACTCCAACTAATGCCCGATTTCTGAAGAAGTATTTTGTATAAACACAAAATATTGTTCCCAGATCCAAAACAATCACATTGGTTCATATTTTTCCTACAAGACACTAAACTGTATTATGTCCTATCTACATGACATTAAACTGTAGATAAGTTCCTTATTTGTCCGAGATGAAATTAAACTATATTGTGTCCTAGCAACATGACATTAAACTGTGTGGCACTTTCATCGTCCAGCATGACGTTAAACTGTAAAAAGTCCCCAGAACTGATATCCTCATATTGGTTCACCTTAGTCCTAGCTACATGACTTTAAACTGTACAGCACCAGTTCGTCCTTGCTATATGACGTTAAACTATACAGCAATGGTCCAGTATGACTTTAAACTGCAACTTCGTCCCACACGACATTGAACTTTGAAAAAGTTCCCTAAACCGTCCAACATGACCTTAAACTACATCATCCCTGGTCCATGTATATGACCATAAACTATTTGCAAATCCCTTATGTCCAGCAAGTCGTTAAACTGTGACGTCCTAACTACATGACGCTAAAATGCATAAAAGTCCCTCACGTCCGGAAAGACGTTAAACTATATAATCATCAAAGGTCCAGCATGACATTAAACTGCACCATCCACGGTCCATGCATATGACCTTAAACTATTCGCACTTTCGTCCAATATGACATTAAACTATTTTATCCCCATCTTCCTAACTACATGACGCTAAACTGTACAGAAAATCCTTGATAGGTCCTACATGACATTAAACTGTATTTTGTCCCTGCTACATGACACTAAACTGTGCAGCACCAATAGTCCTAACTGCAAGACATTAAACTGCATAGTCCCTTTTTTATGTCCTACATGACATTAAACTGTGCATCGTTAAGGTTGTTATTACCTCTTGTTTCTCACACCGAGTATGACTCATGTGAGCTTAGAGCGAACATCAACCATAACACTCCCTTTGGGACACTAACCATGTGTAAGTCCCAACAACATTTTTTATTACATCATTGTCTACAAGAAAAACTTGATCATTAATTCATTATTTAATTTAACTACACGGACTTTGATCCTTGCCCTCCAGGCTGGGTATGTAGGCAGCCTCCCAAGGTTCAAGCCCAAAAAAAACAATCTCTTCACATCGGTTCACCACCATCTCATATAATGTTGATTCGTGAAACCGCCCCTGGATTCAATATCATTACATTGATTCACTTTTGTCTTTGTTATATGACGTTAAACTATACAACACTTTTGTCAGGTACGACAATAAACTACAGTATTCTTTGATTTCCTCATTTGAGAAGGAACCATTATTGACAATGATTTTTCAATCATGGTTTTCATTTTCAAAAGACTACATGCATACATGGTAATGCCTAAACTTTTTATCTTAGGTTAAACCATCATTGCACTAAATTCCCCTTTCACCCTTCACATGTACGAGCCAAATTTGTACAAAGGGTAGTTTGAGAACTATGTGGGCTTGATTCCCATCCTTATGGTATACGTAGGAACGTTCGAGTATCCCTCGAATCCAGCCCCAAGTCTTTTGGGCCTAACCCCAAATTTCACTTTCAGTCCCTTAGCTGAAAAGTCCTCATGAAAACACACACTGTGTATTCATTATTATGGTCCGAATTCTATGACCCTAAACTAAGATTTCTTATACTTTCGTCCTGCACGACGTTAAACTTCATTTCAAGAACTACGTATGGATTGATTCTCATTCTTATGAGATACGTAGTGAAGTACAAAATTTTAATTCAGGACCCAGCCACAACATGATTATGGTTTTCATTGACCTATGTATCTCTATATACATTGGACAATACCCATCTTTATGTGTTATAATCCTAACCATAAATATTTTCAGATCTTCATAACCCTTTTCATGACTTCTAATCACAAAAATGTCAAACTTCTGAGAATTCTTTTGCCTGACTATGCAGCACATGCCCATAGGTGGCCTTGCATAAACTGTCCACATAACAGACTTGTCAGCTGAAAGATGCTATTTATTTGACCATGCAGCCAATGCCCATAGGTGGCCCTGCATATTTCAACCCCTTAACGGGTTTTGTTAAATAATAGTAACTTCATTCTTGGTAAGAATGCATATTTTGTCCTTATTTGTCTTAAACGACAGTATGTAGGGATCCGAAAAAAGTTGCCACCCTTAACATATTTGTCCCATATCCTTTTTCATGATCTGAAAGTATTCAAGTCTATGGTTTATTCTTCTTCCCTACGTTTGGGTCAGACCTTCGTAGGAGTGATATTCATCCAGTTCTTCAATATTCTTGTTCGGAAATATCTTCTCCATATTCAAGTACCTCTTTCCATACAAAAAACTCTATACTTTAGAAAATTTGAATCTCCCTAAACTTTCACTGGCTTTTAGCACTAAGAAAGTAAATTTCTGGGAGTTCTTTTTCCTGACTATGCAGCACATGCCCATAGGTGGCCTTGCATAAACAGTCTGCATAACAGACTTGTCAGACGAAACATGCTATTTATTTGACCATGCAGCCAATGCCCATAGGTGGCCCTGCATATTTCAACCCCCTAACAGGTTTTGTTAAATAATAGTGACTTCATTCTTGGAAACTACTTCTTCTAATCCCTTTTAGCTCTTTTTCATATCATTCCCCAGATTCAAATATTCTTAAGCCATAGTTTACATATTTTCTCTCATACTTGAGTATGGTAATATGTTTTCAGATAAATTGTCAAGGAATTGAATCCATTTTAATCCATTTTGGTCAAAGCTATTTCGACCATAAACATTAGCCCCTTTTATGTCCGGCGTGCATGAATTTAAACTACCCACACAAAAGACAAAGGAACTCTGAATAAAAGTCAAGTTCCAGCTCACTAAATATACATTTTTGTATGATTTAGGTAATATTGAGCAATTAAAAGGTTCAAAGCTTGTAGGATTATTTGTAATAATCCTAGTAAAAATCAAACTATACTTACTGGGCCCATTGGCTTAAGTAAATTTGAAGTAGGTAGTGAAAATAATGCAGGTACAAATGATTGAAGACGAAAGTTTTTTTCATTGATACACAGGAGATAGAAAGACATCCATAGACTGGAGTCTCTTCTCTTTTTCAAGAATTACAGAAGATTGTCAACATAAGTCTTCATTTGATGTATAACATCCTGAGCCTTATTAGCAGTTACTTGAAGCTCGTGCACTTGACCAGCTTCACTCTTTTCAGCTTGCTGAAGTGCCTTCTTAGCATTTGAGATGGCTTTCATGCCATTCATATGAGTTTCATCCAATGATTTATTAATCTGATCAAGTTCCCCAGTAACAGCATCTAACTGTTGCTGGAGTTTCACCTGCTGGACGGCCTTTTCATTGATTTTTTGCTTCAGATCCTTCATCTTGGCAGCATAATTAGCTTCAGCTTTGGATATCGCAGCCTCAAATTCACCTATGTTGACTAACAATTTCACTCTGGTCAAATCTTCGTGACTTGTCTTCACTTGCTCCCTCCTGAAAATGATATGTCTCACCACAGCATGGATCTTTTCATACCCAAAACCACCAAGTCCCAGTATAACAAATTGGGATGACAATCGAGAAATTTTTGATGGTAGCTCTTCTAAAGGCACCCCAGATATGATGTTCCATATGTTGTTCCATGCATTACGTCGTGAAAAGATGAATGCTTTAAGCATCTCTGGATCTGATTCAATATCATCGTCAGAAGGGGGTATGTAATCTGGAATTAGCGCGCTTAAGGAAGTGCCTTGTCCTGCTCCTTCCCCCCTGACTTGTGCTTCTTCACTTTCAATTCCCGTTGGGGAAGAGGCTGAGGCCTCATCTCCGGATCTAGTCATTGCAGTTGATGGTCCTGCATGATTAATTGAAAGGTTTAGTCAGCTTCAAAGGATAACAAAAGAATAGATTGTCTTGCGAATAAAGTACAATCACAAATATTTTTATCCCTTACCCAAGGATGGTTCAACAACCTGAGATGACTTTTCCCCATCTTTCCCGGTTTCAACAGGATTTTCAAGATGGGTCTCAGGAGGGTTTATTGGATTTAGCTCTACTTGAGCTAATGTTTCTGCAATGATAGGGTTGACAACAGTGTCCACACCCTCTTCGGGCATTGGCAGTTCAGCAGCTTCTATGGAAGAAACTTCATATTATTTTCCATCATGGTTAGAAGTATATTTTTTTTAAAAAAATTTGGGTGAAGGGTAGAACTCACGCCCAAGGTCTTCTAAATCATATGACAACATAGCATGATCATAAAATTCTTCAAAAGTCATTCCTTGATTCATCATTTCATCCAATGATACTTTAGAATCTTGATTAGTCTCTCCAGTGGGAGCATTTGCTACATCTTCTTGCCGACTTATGTCCTGCAACCCCTGACCCTGGACAACATCTTCAGTAGTAGGAGGGATACTGGGAATGGATGGTAGCTCTTCTCCAGGAGCAACCATGTCATCTTGGGTCTGTGATTGTTCTACAGCACCCTCCACGACCTTTGAAGGAGGGTCAGTCCCTTCCCTCAAGGGGGAAATTTAAGAAGACCCTGCAATCCTCAGAAATATGAGTAACGATATGATTATGGGTATAAACTCATGATTGTTCGATGGACTTACCACTGATAATGAAACGTTTAGCTATGGATTTCCTCCTTCGTTGCCTTGGCTTCTTTTTTTTTTCGGAGTATCAGTAGTCTCCCTTATTGGCACTTGGATTGGCGAATGGAAGGCTATGTCCAGCCCCTCATTCATGGCCTGCTGGCCTGGAGATATCTCGCCTGGTTCGCGAGGAGAATCAGCAGCAGCCCCGATAGCAGTACCACCAGGGCTATATTGTGGCGAAGGAACCCCAGTTCCTTTCTTTGCAAGCTGCAAGATGAAGAAAATAACTTCCTTAAGTAACAAAGCTTCAACTGAAATCAAGTTTCAAAGAAAATAAGGAAAGAAAACTTACATCTTCAGGAGCCATGTACTCTTGCCATTCCTCATCTCCAGAACCACCAGCCCCCTCAGTGGCTCCACGATCATTCATTTCCTTCACCCGCCTGGTGATAGGAACTGAATCGTCAGTGTCATATATGAGCATTTCCAGCTCTCTGATGTAAGCTCGCACTTCATTGGGGTTATCTCCGTGTTGAAGATTTTTAGAAGCTACAAGATTTACTATTCCAGGAAGTTGTAGGCCCTCACACAAATCCAGCCAGGAGGTCTCAGTATCACAGTATAAGCTCTGCCATAGATGAACAACCTCTGGTCTTAGATATAAAGGCTGTGAGGAAGGTCCTACAATTTTTGATTTTAATTTCTTCCCAGCTCCTGCAACTACAGATAGAGAATAAGAATGTAAGACAAATTACTTTATAAAGTAGCAGTGATTGAAATTACTACAATGAAATAACTCACCAGGAGTTGATGGAGTGGGTCTTTTAATTCTGGCCGGAGGATTATATCGGGCCCGAAACCGCTTTTCTGCCAGTTGTTCCTCATCATCCCCATCGTGATAATCCGATGAATCAGTTCTAGAAGAGGAGTCTGTTGAACCTATTTCAGGTGGAGAAGCGTCACCTTCATGAGGAATGGTTTCTTTCTCTACAGTCCTCTTCCTCTTTCCCACTTGATATACTAGGTGATTCAATATCCCTTTGGGGTATGATGATATCCACTGTTCGGCATAAAATGTAGTCAGATTATGTGCCGCTTTTTCAACTGGTAGATCAAAAACCACCCCAGTCTTCTCTCTTGATGTCAGCAACCATATTTGTCGAGCAACCATCAGATGTTGCTCTAACCTGACATGTACCGTAGGGGATACAACAATTTGTTGCAAACATTTGAATTGGCGTGAAAATCTATATGGAGCATAGGCCTCACATATGTTATCTCCATCAATCCTGGCTACTAACACGCCATCCCAGCAAGCTAGCATGTATGCCCTCAAATCCAAATGGGCTGTCCCATCATCAACAAACCGCCCGGATGGCGGAATTACATAGGGAAAGAAGTTGAATTCCTTAAACATGCTCAGCCTTACTTTCATGTCATAACCATTAACATCTAAGGGAGAAATTCCAGAGAATGCTTGCACTGACGGTCTGAAAGAGCTTCTAGAAATTTGTAATCCATTCTTTACATTGTAAGTCCTAAAGTGAGTGGCGATCCATCCCCACAAAACCTGGAATGGTCCCACTATTCTTAAAGGAGATTTACCCTGGAAGACGTGAAGTAAACTCCTGTGAATCTTTCCTAAAATGGGGGTAGATAACCCAACCATTTTTCCCTCAGCCAACTTTGCCACAATGACGAAGGTCCCTGGCCTAACTCCTCCCTTCGAATCCCTGAACGGCAAGAGATAAACACTGAGCCACATTGCCAAGAAACCCGCCAAACGAGTTTTCTTTGGAATTCTTTGATTCACTTCATATCCCCACTTTTCAATCTCTCCTGCTTCTAGAGTTGGCCAGAATGTGCCAGGAGCTCCTCTCTTCTCAGGTTTTGGACAAGTGGTAGGACATCTGGTCCTGGTATCCTTGGATTTATTTTTCTTAGATCCTTTTTCTTTTGGCTCCATCCCTTTCTTCTCAGTAAGAAACACATTCATCCATTCTTCCGGATGAATATCTTTTCTAAAATGAGTTAATGAGGTCTCTGAACTCTTGAGCCTATGGAAGATTTTAAAAAATTCTCGAGCTAAAGCAGGATTCTTCTCTGAATCATTCCAAGTCACCTTGGGAGGAATGAATTCATCATACATATCGCCCAAGATTGGACCTCCTGAAATCTTGTGGACATCCCACAAACTGATACCTACTTCTCCATGAGTCAAATGGAAAGAATTAGTTGCTGGGCTCTAGTGGCTGAGTATCTCTGGCACGAAGTTATCATGTCTGTAAACATATGTTTGACCAACCCAGACAGCCTCATATATTGCAGCTCTCTTCAGGTCCTCGATAAACTCTGCGCATGTCTGTCGCACCCAGTATACCCACATCCAAGTTGGCTTCACACCTCCCCCAGGACAGAAATCCCAACTTTTCTTCCAGCCTTTGGATTGATCCATCTGAGCATTTCGGAAGATTGATGGATGACAATGTGGTTGAAGTTCAGGTGTATGATCTTTCAGATCTGGTGTGCAAGGGCTATGATGCATCACATAAGCCTTCTCCACTGTTCCAGCAGTTAGAAATGCTCCTCCACCTGAGATATTTGCTGAAGAAAATTTGGTATAATTCTGAAACCACGAAAATGGAAGATATTTATTTACTTCTGGAATAATGAATTCTTGTAGATGACCATAGCCATACAAAGTTAGATAAGTGCTTTGAGGAATGTTGCGATGATATATTTTCAGATACTTAGCCAAATCTGGAAGAGTACTATCCTTGACAGTATAGTAATCGTGGCCAATGATGTCCATCATATCATCTATCTGCTTGCTAGCCAGTTCATCAATTAATCCAGGTCTAAGAGCCATTGAATCTGTACAGAAGTTGAATAAATTAAACTCTTAAATGGGTTTATTTTCCATAAAATTTGTGAAATAATTCGAAAAAATGGCTAAGGCATTAAGGCGCGCAAGTATGGAGATGTCGCGTAAGTGTTAAATGTGCCGCGCAAGTTTCTGTCGCGCATGTGTCACCGCGCAAGCCCTATTACCTTGAGAATAGCGCGGCAGCAAAGAAACAGTGGAAAAAGAGACTTGCGCGACGAGGAAGACTTGCGCGGCGAGAGATCGAGAAATTCGGGATCAGATGTTATCCACGGCCAAAAGCGGTGTATTTATAGGCCAGGAAGCCTATCTGCGCGCCGTACCCAGAGCGCTTAAGGATTGCGCGACGTAGACTTGCACGCCGCCCTCTGCGCACTGAAGACTTGCGCCCCCCCCCCCTTTTCCTTTGAATGGATTCGATTTCCTCAGAGTCAAATCCTCATTTCTCTCCGGATCCAACTCTGAGGGGGGACTTTTGTTGACGCTCCTTTCGTCACAGAATCTAAAGATCGGAAAAGGGAATATCTGAGCTCAAAGTGATTCAACCTTTGAAGAAAACATCAAAAATCGACAAAGGAATGAACAAAGGATCAACAGAAACTGCACCGTGCAAGTTATATAATTGTCGCGCAAGTACACTTGCGAGACGCTCTTGGTCGCGCAAGTGACTTGCGCGACCTAAGTGGTAACCTCCCGGTAACCGCCCGGGGTCTTCTCCTACCTATAAATAGACCCTGTGGGCCCCCCATTCGGGAGATCGTTTTTCCAGAAACTCGGATTGAAGCTCCCGACGCCCAAGTCACTTCTCAAAGCTTCCAGAACACTTCTAAGGTAATTTCTTACCTAGAACGGAAGATCTAAAGAGAAGAAGGAAGGCCTAAGTGTTGAAACTTATCAAACACTTGTGCGCCGACTTATTTCATTCAATATAACTTGCGCGTCCCTTTTCTGGAAGAACCTCAAGAGGATTCTAAAGGGTTTAAAAAAGAGTCGCTCAAGTATTTCAATGCTGGTTGAAAATCGCGCAAGTACGCCATGTGTCGCGCAGGTATACCTGCACGACCAAGACTTGCGCGCCCACGGAAGACTTGCGTACCTTTCAAGACTTGCGTGCCCCTATCTTTTTGGGTGCCCATCTTGCCCATTTTACCCCTATTAAGCCATTTCACCTTTCGTTTTCAAGATTCAGTCTTCAAGACACTCTTCAAAGCCATTTATGGCATGATTTCTTGATTTGAGTTCCTTATCTGAAAGGAATTCTGTGGAATATCTCTCAAAACCTAGTGATTTAAATATCCTTATGTCACTAATTAAGGAGAGTTCATTCATTTAACCTCAGCCTTTAAGATGAGAGAATCCTTTAACTTGGGCATCCTTCTTTAGGAGTAAGCCCCAAATTCTTAAAGTTCCCAAACTTGGGCATCCTCCTCAGGAGTAAGCCCAAAACCATAATCCCAAACCTGGGTCTCCTTTTCAGGAATAAGACTCAGTCATAATCTTGGGCATCCTTCTTTATGAGTAAGCCCCAAATTCTTAAAGTTCCCAAACTTGGGCATCCTCCTCAGGAGTAAGCCCCAAACCTTAATCCCTAACCTGGGTCTCCTTTTCAGGAATAAGACTCAGTCATAATCTTGGGCATCCTTTTTAGGAGTAAGCCCCAAGTCCCCTAACCTGGGCCTCCATTTTAGGAGTAAGTCTCATTCATAATCTTGGGTTTCCTTTTCAGGAGTAAACCCCAAGCCCCCTTAAATTTCTCTTAACTAGTCCTAATTTACCCTTGATTTGGGTTTCCTTTTCAGGAGTAAAACCCAATCATAAGTCCCCTCCTAACATGGGCATCCTCCTTAAGAGTAAGCCCCAAGATTAGAGTATTCAAATCTCCATGAAGCACATATAACTTTATGGACCCTGTTCATGGATTTTCTCCCTAAAAGTAAATCCTAAACCTTCATCTATATGGGCAGTCATACATACATTAGCCGCAAACAAATTCTTATGATTGCATCTTTCATGGAACAATTGTCTAATTTTTACCAATACCTGTTGTTTCTCACACCGAGCATGACTCACATGAGCTTAGAGTGTAAAAGTAATTATGACATTCTTCTTTGAGCCATCAATCATAAACATCATACTCCATTACTCGAACTACGTGGGTTCTGATTCCTTTTCCAAAACAAAGGATACGTAGGTAGCCCATTTTTTGGGTTCGATCCCAACTATGAAATAATCTCTTTCCTTCTGAATGACGATAAACTTCAAGTGCCCCACTGAGTGGCTTTAAAACCAGCCTGGTTATCATAATGACCAAGATACTTTTATATAAATGTTTTGAATGATACCATTGACCAAGAATCTCTAAAAAGATATAGATGATTCTCTATTGATGAAGAACCTCAAATACATATAAAAGATTCTCTAAATTTCTTGCATATTTAATCATTGATTGTTAAAACTAAAGGAAAGCGCATTTTATACTTGGTAATGTAATAAGGATTCACAAACATAACTTAAATATATAAAGAGAGTCCCGGAGTAGACAATAATTCCCCTCAAAAAGGTGTGATGAGTCCGACCTCTCATCCTCTCGACCAATGCAAATTCCTAAGCCTCATCAGTTCACAAGCTAATGAGCGCCTACCTTTGGAAAGTAGGTCCAAACGAATGTGGAATCATTGGATGTTTCTGGTTCTATGAACAAACCCGCTAGAAACCGATCGAAATGTTTGAATCTCCCGTCCAAGAGGTCATCCCCAAAATCCATGAGGAAACAATAACCCAAACATAATTTCAATTAAAATTCCCTTATAGGCCATTTTAACCAAATCATGGCATAAAACACAATTTGAAATACACATTTGAAATCATCTTAAATCCATCCTTTTCAAAACATGGTTATTTATAATTGAAAAACTAAAAAATTCCCCAAAGCATTCATTTCAACTTCAAATATTCAAAATAACCATTTAACAATTCTCAAAAAAAGGATTCACTCCCTCATTTCAACCATCATTTGAAATATTTTATGAATACCACCTTTTAAAACACCTTTAATAAATCACATCCTTTTGAATCAATACTCACTTAGAACATAATTTTATTTTAATAACTCTATAATCAGGTGAAATTCTAAAACACACAATTTGAACCACTTCAAATCCTCTGTGGAAATTCGCAAAAGAAAACTTATAATCATTTGAATCATATGATTAACAATAAACACAAACCCAATCACACTTTTACAACCCATTTACACTCATACATTTACATATCATAATGTTTAGGTATTTATTCACTATTTTCAAGAGTTTGACAAACCCCATGGGTGGCCTTAAGTTCGCTCCCAGTTCCCCAATAGACCCAATATGGTTTTGATGTGTTTAACATCTCAATATAAATCCCAGATCACATTCCCTAATCGATGAAATTTATATTCAGTAGAGAAATATATTTTCACAGCTACATACCCATATACAAAATCAAGACAATAGGAATGATCATTGATACCACCTTCCTCATGTCCAGAGACAGCTGCATGCTCGACCATAACCATTGATTTGAAAACAAACAACTTTAAATGATCTAATCATTAATATGGTGCAAAATTAAGGGTTTTAGGGTTTTATTAGAAGAGGATAATTTCTACAAGCCTTAATCCAGAAAATAGCCAAAATAGGGGTGTTAGACACACATGTAGCTTCAATTCACACTAAATGGAACTCCAAATGTAAAATAATCGAAGGTGAATCACCCATGGAAAAGGAGGCTACTATTTATTTACCCATAATATAGATGGTTGAATGGGGTGAAAAATAGAGAAAGAACTAAATAGTTACAAAAGGGAAAAATTAAAAAAACCCACTTCTTAAGTGGCACATGGTTTGGTTAGACAATTTTTCAAAATACGTCCCTACTATGCGGTTAATAATACCCAAGAGTAGATTGAGATACATGTTTTGGCTTTCCACCCTAACAGTGTGAAAACCCATGTGATGGTCATGTACTTGTCATGGTCCAAAGGGAATCCAAGACATGTAGTTTACTAGAGGTATGCTACATTATTTCTATATCTATGCACCCCCCTTCTACATGCCACATGGTTAGGGATAATTGTTACTAATAACTATTATATGACTGTACACTTAGTATTGATTGGACTATTTTCTTTTACAATACTCCGGACCCCCCCAAACACCGCCAAAACATCCCATTCACTATATATCAAATTCATTGAACAAGAATAAGGAAATTGGATCAAAAGGTTGTCATGCAATTCTCCATTCACGGTAAAGATATTACAACCTACCCATCTTATAATAGCTTTTCATGGTGTTGTACCTTAACCCATATCTGAGCCTTGAAGACTAAAATGTTAGAGCATGGCCCAAATTGTCAACTACTATCTTCAAATATTCCCCCAATCTCATTAATGCCATAACAATTCATTGATTGAGGAGATTTACCTACCCTAAAAACATTTCCCCCACTGCAAGCCACAATCACAAACCCAATGCTACTCAAGGAAATATCTACCACAAAATCATCATCACCAACATCAATCATTATATAAAGGACCGAGTGAAACCCCTTATCAACCACCCAAAAGGATATCGACAAGGAACTACACTGCACTAGAAGAAGAATAAAACACATCTTCAATCTAATCCTCCCCAAAATGAAATATCTGAATCACCTGGACTAATATCACATAGTTTCTAATATTCTAATGGTGTCCCATGATCAGTGTCACAAAAAGGACACATAGATTCAGACAAAACGTCCCACCCTATAAGGATCAACAACTCAAGGCTCAACATCCTCAATCCATTTCTGAACAAACAAAGCACAAAATGATCATAATATTCATATTATGGTATTGAATTAGTAAAATCAAGCCAAAAACCATAAACAAAACTGACACTCCATGATGGATTCTACATGATCCCATCCAACTCAAAACACCTTCCATGTAATTAAACAAAATATTTATAGATATGGTTCTCCCAATAATATTATTTTGTTCACCATAACTATTTTATGTTTTCATGAACATCCATCATAAAAAATAAACCAATCGGGCCTCAACTAAACCTTCACAACATACCCAACACATTTCCCAATTTAGCAATCCCACACATCTTTTAGAACTCCACCCATCTATGGAATTTAGTTCTGTGGTCGAATCAACCAATATTGGTCGCACTTAGACCTCCCATGTCTCAACTAAGGACTACTTGGTTCTTCCTATAAACCCTTTTCCATTATCGAGACTCACTTATCATTCCAAAATTAACTTGAGGAGGCTGATAGTACACCACATCTGCTCCCTTTCCACCCAACTAATTCAGGCCATTCTAGCAAAGTCACTCCTTTAGCTCCCAAATTCTACAGGTGGAATATATACCCTGTACTTAGAAATGAAACCATATACCTTATGTAATTCCTCTATCATCTTTATGTACCTACCAGATTCCTCTCTAGACCTATAATGAAACTTCTCCATCATTAAATCTGCTACTCCTCAAACCATTTTTGACTCTACAACACCCACAAATAATTATCTAATGAAACACTGAGATTACTTCTAAAACCATCCCAATACTGAATCCATCACCCGACAGGATCTACCACCACATCTAAGGCACATCTGGCCTTCCCTAAGGAATCCAAACATGAACCTTGAATGTTTATCATTATAATACTATTGCAACCACATCCATTACATATTTTTTTCATTGCATCAATGAATAAAAGACCACTACCAACCGTAGGTGTATCATTATCTCCACCATACTTTAAAATTTTCAACCGCCGTGCCTCGTTAATTGGTCAAAAAAACTGAACCACAAAACATAGACATAACCGTCTGACCTCTAGTATACCAGAAAAACAAACATCACCCACAACGCTTTCTTAGCTATCAAGAATAGAAGTCATGGAATACATCCACATTCAACCATCTCGAGGACCACTCCCAAAAATGGTCAATGGTGAACTTACAACCATTCGACTCCACACACATCTCCCTTTGAGAGTATCCTTAGTGAGCCACCATTTCATTCCAAATAATTTTTTGGTTTCAGGAACTAAATCCAAATATCCCTTATCATACCTGGTACGATGTCAAGATATTGGGCATGATATTAACTGGATAAAAGTAATCTAATAAATCATTTATGAACAACACCACAAACAATCTCTTACTGATTTCACCTTCCACCATGGGAACACCTTAAACTTCAAACTGTCTTGGGATTCCATTTATTCCAATGTCTCAACGAGACCCAAACACTAAAACATGAATATAATATCTAACCAAAACTCAACACCACCTAACAACCCTCTACCAAGCATTTTTGACCCAACATTCCCTATGTCACCGTCACATCACGCCACTTTAGTTGTTCAAGATTATAAGTCATAATTTACATGGAAACACAATGACCCCCACACCAATCCATAAACAAATTTTCTCAAACATAACCTGTGATTCCCTATGTGATCACAATGAATTATGATAGACACTTTTCCAAGCCACATGTTCACCCCTCCAAAACGACATCATGCATTTCCAACAATCTCCCACATCTAGACCTCATCGAGGCCTGTTTTTGTTATACTATATCTTAACCATACACTAAAATAGACTCTATATCACCTGAATCAAATGTCACTAGAGTTATGTTCAAAATATTCTCACTCCTCTAATAATGACACCTGGTCCTTGAGCTTCACTAAGGTCAAGGAATTCTTAACATTCTCATCCATTTAACTGAAAAACGTACAAGAAAACATTAACATGTTACCACCACCTACCAGGGAATCACCTATATTAGAAAATAGTTTAACCATGCTTTGGACAACTTTTATTTCCCAAACTATCAAATCACTACCCCAACTCGTGTTGAATCTCCAAAACCGTTAAACTTCCCACGTATCCCATCAAGTCTATCCCACACTAGGAAAGAATCTCGATGTTACACTACCGAAATCCAAAAAATCCATCGGTACCCTTGACACAAAAAATCATTATAAACATCGGGGGACCCCTCACATATTTTACACTGAAGGTCAAATGATAAATAGCTCCTTTATCCGGAGTCACTCCTAACAATGGAAATTGGTTTTACCTCTTAGACACGCATGTTAGACCTCAAGAAACCAGCTACTGATGGGGGGAAATTTCACATCCATTATAAACACACTGCATCTAACACCATAAGAAACCATTTACTATAGGCCCCACAATTGGGATATCTATAAGGATTCAACCCACATGGGCTAGCACATACACATCATCAGATTTCATTTCACAACATCAAGGTTAAAGCCAAACAGGAGACAAGAAAAGAAACATTCCATTAACCAGACCATTCAAACCCTTCATGGTCTTAAATCCCATGACCCATATTCTAAAAAAATAAGGCACTCTCACTTCCAAAACAATTCAATCAAAGGGTTGACAAAAAAAACAAGGAATACCCCCCAAGTGTCCTTAAAAGTTCATCAATTTTGGCATGTTACTTATTAACTAAACTCTATATTTTAAAACCCATGGTTTTATATTTAAAAAGATTCAATTTATATAACCCATGGATTTACATTTCTCAAAACCTTTTGAACCCACAAATAAACATTCAATGTTTTATTTAATTTCACTTTTGTACCCATTTGGTTTAATAACATATCATTCACAAGTCAATCACATGTAACATATAGAGATCCAATCTATCCTATGAGCCCTTCATGATGAATAAAATCACACACACTCTTTTTAAACACTAGGAAAATAGATAAAACATCATAAATAAATAACATCACATCGTAGTGAACCACTCAATGTGGTTTTAATAATCAAACATAAAATCAAAAAAACAAACATCAATTCCATCCCCTAGAAACCCGATTATTCCCTCAAATGGGGGGATATAGGCACCCAGGCACGAACTCTTTACCTAGCTCTGAAATGAACCAAGTATTTGGTTTACCATTAAACATATAGTAAGACAAAATAAAACTTGTGATACAACATTACAACTTAGTTGGCTTAATATCTACTAAACTAGTTCCCCAAACTGGGTAACCATATATCCTCAGGCGCACATCCCCATATTCTAGAGGTCGTCGACTAGTAATGAGGTTCAATAGAGATATGTTGGAGAGAATATACACGCCTATCAGAGTAATAAAAAAGAAAAAATAGAACCAAATCATAAAAAAATTTAAACCATAAATGTAAAATATTATGAAAAATAAATTAAATAATCAAGTAGAAAATTCTATATAAATATGATGAATACAAATAATTTATGAAAGTAATACAAATTAAATCCACTGTACTGAAAACATAAAAGATACCAATCAAAGTCCCAAGTCCCAACCCAATACTGACATCCCATGCTCCATCCCAACATCCCATGATAGAACCAATCCATAGGTTCCTGTACTAAACCTATTACTAAAACAGACAGCTTCTGCCTGAGTACCCATAATTCATATAGGTCTTAGAAATTTGTGATTAAAAGTCATTAGGGAACCAAAAATTGTTTCTAAAATCAATAATGTGTATGTACAACAATTTTTAATGTTAAAAAGTGTAATAAATAATAATGGAAAATATAAGAACAAATTTTACATTTAACAATCACACATAACCCAAATTTTATCAAGAATAAAGTTCCATATTTAATCAATTACCAATTGACCATTTTTCATATTGTAATATTGGATTGGTGAATAATGAAAGTTAGCTCCAGTCACACCGGGTGTAGCATCCCAAACTGAACCACCCAGGTTTAAGATAGAATGCCACATGTCCTGATGTTCACCTCCCCATATGAAAGAGGTTTCCAACTACCAGAAAGGGTATCATTTCAAACATTGGGGAGACAATACCCTCTATATAATTGCAGAGGATCTATAATCCACATAAATAATATAAATAATCAGAGTAAAATTTGAAAATGAAAAGATTGAATACATGTCAAACCCAAAGTAACTCTAAAGTGGTAATCCTTCTAGAGTATAATGTAGTATAATAATATAGGATAAATTTATATAAACATCCCTCTACGGGGTACTCTGATATCTTTCCCGGTCTAGTCCATTTCCATGATCCACCGCTCAACCATTTACAACCGGGCCCTTGCCCATCACAAGATCTATGGTCCCAAAATTTATAAGACAACCGATATGATCGAGTAGGGTGTGAGTACAATAATTATTTGGACACCACCAATTTATCCTTACCTTATGTGCACAATAGATATAAAAAATCCTTTATCACGACATAAGTAAACTCTCAGTAAACCTACAAGTTCCAAGTCCTCATTCACTGACCAAGCCACAATGAATCCTGGCCCTACATGCTTCTGATCATTGTTGGTAAGAAATCCAAAGTACACATGCCAACATCATGGTCACATAGCTCACCCTATCCTTCTAGTGGTTGTTACATGAAATCCATACATTCTTTCTGGTCTACATTTGGTCCACGTATCCTTTTAATCACTAATGACCCATATTCGTAGGAATCCATGAACATCGTCTTCCAGTAAGACAATATGATTTCCACTCTATAGGGGTTTCCACCTCCACCTTTATGGACATTAGGATGGTGATAGAATGGGTAACTAGACACTAGACCACTTAACTCCAACCCTCATGTCTCCACATATGTATCTTAGTACCCACCAACATTTCTCTATGAATTGACCTCTATATAGGAAGTCATGTATTCCGTTGAGGATGTTAGGATTGTGTTGGGATGGGTAACTAACCACTAGACCATTTAACTCCCACCCTAATGGCTCCACCTGTGTATCTTAGTATCTGCCAGCATGCCACTATGATTTCCCCTCTATAGGGTATCCACATTCACCTTTAAGGATGTTAGGACTCTGTCAGCTTGGGTAACCTCATACACCCAACCTTAAGGCTCGACCTGAGTATATTGGTACATGAAATAAAATTACATAGACTTTAAACACAATAATAAAATTTCTTAGCATGAAATTATAATTCACACCAAGATCAAAGTCTGGATAACCACACATAAACATGTACACCCACAACTTCTCACACAGCCACATGCAATTCATCATAAGAATGAGTTAGTTAAACCCAAAAATCACACCATGATAACATCATATATATATATAAATATATATATATCTCCCAAAATGGGAAGGAACCTCATACCTCATTGTTGTGCAAGTCAAAGTCAAGGTTTTCTAAGGATTTCATCACCCGAACCACGATAGCCACTAATCTAAAGAAGATCGCATGCCAAAAAATCCTTGAAACATCCTCTAATAAAAATTATATAGAATTATTTCTATCTTTAATATTTAAATTTTTTTAATTAAATATTAACAAAATACCTCACCGCCTTCAAAAAAATCTTATGAATAAATTTCTACTCATTGAGACGAATCCAACAGAACAGATGGTGTGTCAATCTGATCAATATCGAAAAAGATTTTTAGGAGAGAAATTTTGAAGAATAAAATAAAATTAGAGAGGGAGAGAGAGTAAGAGAGAGTAGGTGATGTGAAAAATAATGGAATTCCTATAAATTCCATGCGCAACACCCAATATCTAGTTTATAATATTTTTACCTCAATCAATTTAATAACTTTAATTAATTGCATCAACTATTTATTAATTTATCCTTTTAATTTCATGCATCAACCCATCATCATATTGGGAATCTCATGGGCCTATACCATGAGATTGAATTAAATATTTAACATTCATATTGAAATGAAAACATCAATTTTAGGTTTATGCAGCCACTGATGGCATGTTAATCCAAAACTGTACAAAGAACATATAGAAAAAATGAGATTTTTACAATAATGAATTAATATTTTTTATTAAATATATATATACACACACACACACAGACATACATACATACATACATACGTACGTACATACATACATACATACATACATACATACATACATACATACATACATACATACATACATACATACATACATACATACATACATACATACATACATAGATACATACATACATACATACATACATACATACATACATACATACATACATACATACATACATACATAGATACATACATACATAGATACATACATACATACATACATACATACATAAATACATACATATAGTTTAAGACACTATCCAAGCCATAATGTGCTATCCATTTGTGCTACACCCATTTAATTTTTTTAATATAATAACTTTTAATTTATTAAGATATTATCAAATAAATATGATATTAAATCCCCACATCTCTTGGTACACATGAAGGAGGTGACCCCTATTCATGTTTGTTGTACGTGAAAACTATCTCTAGGAACATCTTAATTCCCATTTAATTTATAAACTCCTTTTTTAAAAAAATTATAAACAATAATAATAACACTACAT
The DNA here is from genome assembly GCA_963277665.1 of Viscum album. Lineage (NCBI taxonomy): Eukaryota > Viridiplantae > Streptophyta > Magnoliopsida > Santalales > Viscaceae > Viscum > Viscum album. Next base: position 58,451,858 of record OY728165.1, on the reverse strand, counting down.
TATTATTATTATTAAAAATAATAATAATAACAAACCATTAAAATTTTATATTTAATAATTAATTAGAATAAATAAAAATTATTATTAGTTATCTCTAATCATTTTCAAAATTTACATTTCAATAAAAAACATATTATATTCAATAAATTTAAATTTCATGTTTAATCAATGATTCAATGAAAAGTCTATAGAAGAATGTCTAAATTAATCAATAAATTGCGTTGCATGTTTTAAATTCATCAAAATGGTGTAAATTAATGGGTTGAAAAACATTTCAGGTTAAATAATGTAGTTTTCAACATAAGGTTATAGATGAGTGAAATTCATTGTAAATAATTTGTTGGAAAAAAATCCCAAAAGGTATCATTGATGCATTTTTGACGTGATTGTGTTTGTTGACAATGTGGGCCTTCATATTGTGTTTCAAAATAAGGAAAGCCACAATGTACAAATTTATTGACAATGGTGGTTTTCATGGTTAGTTTTTGAGTTCAAGAGATGTTGTCAACAATCCATGACTGACTGAAGAGCCTTGAAAAAGTAATGGATGATCTGGAGGCTGTACAGATAGAGTAGATACAAGGGGGTGCTGTTTTCTAATGTTTCCCAAATTTTTTGGCCTCAAAATCAATAAATGGAGAAAAATGTTTTGGGGAAAATGAAAATGAATACCAGTGTCTTGGAATCCTGGAAACATTTATTCCATATGTCTTTCAAGATCATAACATCAAAATATAGAATTGGAAAGAAGGGAGCCCAAGTATTGGTTTGGGTGTGCAAGTGACTAGGGCGATAGAGACTCGTGCAGCTGGAATTGCGCGCTGAGAGGAGTCTTTCACGCCAGTGCTCAGGTTGTCCAAAATTCCTATAAATAGAGGTACAACCCTCCTCATTTTTGATGGAGTTCAAAAATTAGTGAAAATTAGAGCTGTAGACACGTAGGTGGTTTGGGCGTGCAAGTGGTGGTTTGGTCGCCCAAGAATAAAGATACAAAAAAGTTGTGTTCCAGTTGATAGTTGTGTGCCAATAATAGTTTGTGAGTAAAAGGGTTTGAGTCTCCCAAGTCTTTGGAAGATGAAGGGAGTGTCATGAAAGTGGTTAGGAGACACATTCATGCCAGTATTGAAGAAGCACGCCAGGTATTAGATCAGCGTGCTAGGAATAGAGAAGCACACAGGTCATTATAGGGTTGCACAAAAAGTCAGAATATTGCTCGATACATCCTTGGTAATGTTGTATTCATTAGTGGATGAAATTGGAACTTAAAAGGTGCTTCTACATACAGTGGAATATGCATTAATTTGTGATAATGAAGGGACCTATAAGTCTTTAAACTGATGTTGGATTTTCTAACAATGTAGTGGGCACACTTTTGTTGAGGGAGCAGTCAGCTTTCATATTGTCAGTGGCTGTAAACCAATAGGGAAATTGAGTCCACTCTGAACATTGTAAAAAAAATGTTTTTTAGGGGATTTGGATCATCGACACATAGCCGGTGTATTCTCCTTAAACATAGCCTAGTAAGGGTGAACCAAGTAAAAAATGTTGTGTCCTATGCATAATTTAGTTTTTATTTATATACTGCTTCACGAAAGAGAGAGAAAAGAGTTATTCTTAATAGTAAAACAAGATCAATAGGGAAAATTGTTTTAATATTTCATACACTAATTCACCCCCCTCATTGGGTATCTAACCTATTGGACCTAATATAATTAAATAAAATTAATTATTTAACACAAAAATGAAAAAATACTTAACAACCATTGTGTGTATATGTTATGAACCATCAAGGTAAAACCGCACTCCCCATTTTGAGACATAGAAGTTGTCTCATATTTCTAAAAGGTCACATCATTTCATAGATATTAACTATTAATTAATTAAAAAATTGATTAAATAATAAATTAAAAATAATTTTTTTATCGCGTGTGATGTTGCCAAACACCATATGCTTATAAAATTTATACCCTACGTAGGGTAAACTACCAATTCCAGCCCTAATCATGGTCTATAATTTGTCATTATTGGCAATATTTGCCTGATATTACCAATTTCATATTCAAAAAAAATATTAAAGAATAAATAAATATAAAAATGCATATTTTCACGAGTGAGACATCCAAACGACCAATACTTACAAATGTTATACCCTATCTAGGGTAAACACCATATCCATGAACTATTGGTGGTCTTAGTTTTTTAAAATATTTCACCATCTAGGTGTTTTTTAATTATTTTCAATTAAATAATATATTAAATATTATTTAATAAATTTATCTTAGGAGCGAGTCATCCAAATACATGATGTCTTTGAATGCTATATATATCATAGGGTAAACAATTCATTTCGGATCTAACAGTGGTCTCACAATTCTCCCCCTCCATCAACTTCCCATTATTGTGAATAATCTCTAGTGGTCTTGATCTATAAACATAGAACACTATGATTGAATGTCAGACTCACATTTTCACATTTCTTCATGGACTTATCCACTGAAACTGGGCTTGAAATGTAAGAACTCGTTTTTTCACTCAGGTATGGATCCTTTAATTTTCTATCTAAATATTTACATTGGACCTAGTATGGATTCCTAACGAGTTAGTAAAGGTTCTTAGGGTGTCCAGTGATTGTTTGGATCCTGAAACCCATCTTTTTATAGAAAACAAACTCCACACACTTTTTAGAGTAAACCGTGTGGGATTTCCGCTTGATTTTCCAAACCGTATAGATGGTGTATTTTGGGGTAGATCCACCTCGCACGTTTTGTGCACTGTCATGCAGAGAAACTGTGAGAACACTCCTTTTTCCCTAGGTAACCATTCATGGCTTGCACATAGTTTCATCAAACTGTGCGAAGGATGCCTTTTCAGGCAGAACCATCTTGCACGGTTCATGCACGGTTTGACAAAATGTGTGGACAAACTATGTGCATGTTAAAATCCTTTGTAAAATGTTCAAAACAACATTAATGGTATATTAAGTCTCTAATTCCTCGCTAATCCATGATTATGAAATATTTTCCGAATTATCTTTCATTTTAGGGATTATTGAAGAACTGAAGTTGGAATCAACAGATCTCATTCGTCTGGTATCTGATCGATCTTCTGTTCAACACATTAAATGCTCAATAATTATTCTCTTTCCAAATATGTGATTATTAGTTAGTGGTTACACCCTAAACTCAAATCACCTCATGTAGAAGGTTATTCTATAACTAGGTTTTTATTTTTTTGACACATTTGAGCCACCATTCGGGTGTGACTTTTCCTGAAATTCTCAAAGGTGATGCCTCTTATAATAAATCTCTTGTTACTAATGAGAATTGCATTACGTATTGTACCATGTATTCTCACCACTAAACCTGCATATCATAATTTCTTCCAAATGTTTTATTAAATGAGAAATGTGAAATGGAATGTATAAAATGTATATATATTTGCTATAGAAATGAGTTGAATTAAGGTTACTTGTCGGTATCACCCTTTCCATGTTAATGGAAGTTAATGGAATTAACCTCTCTATTTTTTTTCCAAAATGGAAAATTAATAATTGATTAAATAGTTGAAAATCCACATGGCATATCCAAAATAATGGATGATAAGGCTTAGACCAATAATAATGGTTTCAACTTTACATAACATATCCAAACTAATGGAATACAAGACATGAACCAAATGAATTATTACAAGATTACAATATCAAATAAGAATGGACTAACTCGATATTTCCTTGGCTTCGGAGATGAGAATACCTTTGGTCTCAGAAACTCCATTCATATTCATGAAATTGGTTTTTGTAGGTTGATACCCACCTAGACTCTAGTTCTTGTCTATTCCTCGGTTGTCTGGAATACTACCATAAGGTCCCTTTCATTATTAAAAGTTTCCTTGGATACACACCTTGGATCCAGCATTTACTAGTAGGTGCCTTGTTGAATTCCCATAAGGCCCTATCCTTGCTTAACCCCATTTTACCTTAGTCGATCAACTTGGACTCGGTGGACATCTTATTATAGAATACACTGGATTGCACCCCTTGGATACCACTCTTACCCCTTATCTAGACTCATATTCTACAGGGTTAGAATTCCGTGAGATTTAAATTACATTGGTTATTACACTAGAAACCCCTCAATAGATATCTTGTCAATTTTCATTATTACATCTTGGGACCTTCCCTACTTATACAATCACAAGCTGATGTTAGTGCTGGCTATGACTCACTCGAACTATTAACATTAAATGGTAATTACATAATTAATGATGTGGTGATATTTTCAAACACCAGCCAAGGTCTGAAGCATGTACATGGGTATTTAGTTACATTGTACTATTTTATTTACTTTATATATGAATTCCTGCACACTACTCTATTCCATTGCATGGCCTAGATGATATATACATCATTTGTGGAGGCCCACTGATATTTATCTCTCACCCTCTCCGGGTGCCATTTGGCACCCGGAGTAGATTACATGGTTGAAGGTATTAAAAAAGGAATCATACAGCTTCCAACACAAGATTTCATACTAATAGGATGGATCTTGATAACAGATGATTGAGTAGGATCTCAGGATACTTGAAGTAGTATTTGTTTTCTTTTACACGGTGGAACATGTTATTCCTACTGTCTTGTAACCTTGTTTTCTAGTTTTCTAGTGACTTTAAATTACATCAACATTGTTCTAATTGAAACAATTATTATTATTCTTGTTTATTTATTGCATCAATTAGCTTCCACTGATTTTTTAAAGTATTTATATTTCTTCTCATATTTATTTATTTCAATTATATTCCTTTCTGCTATGCTATAATCTACTAATTAAGGAATATTCATCCCACATACAAACCATAGTCCCCCGCTACTATTCAGAATCCTCTGGAATTCAGGGACATGCACTTGAGGCCATGTGGCCCACCGGGCTCTTGGCACCCGTTAAGTGGCATCTGGGTCCGTGTCATCACAATGTGGGATCAAAGTTGGTTTCTTTTATTTATTTACTAATTGGAGACAATAGTTTGGAGAATAAGAATTCTTGGGACCTGGTCATAAGCTAGGCTTCAGCTTCATGAACCCATGTTCTGGGTAAAAAACTAGTTTCCTAAATTATAATTGTTATTTTTATTTTTCCTATCAAAGTTGATAGTATATTACCATTGGGTGATGCACATGCAAAGTGACATTGTTGATTATTTTTCTATTTGAGGATTTATTTAATCCTTGGATAAATGATATTATAAAAATTATCATTTCTATATGCATCATTACAGGAACCTAGAAATCACATTTCATGCATAATTTTCAGGCCATATAGGTGCACTTCACCACCTTGCATTGCTTGATATTCTTGTGTTTGTTGAGAGATGTAGTGATAGATTCAGGTACTTGTATTAATATTGGTTTCAGTTGAGTAATTCCTTGTCTCAATTCACGATGTGTATAGGACCTCATGGGTTGGGATGAAAAATTTACAAAGATGAGCTATTATACTATAAAAACATGGGTGTTGTTTCTAGTGATAGGTTTATGGGAACTGATGCAACAAAAATGGATATGCATTATGAAGTGAATCCTAGAATCTAGAATGAATTGGATTCAAAACCTTGTCCCTCCAGGTCAATATTATGATGTTTGAAGAAGGAAACCTAAGAATTAACTGAAAAATGAAATGAAACATATACTAGAGAACATAATGATGTCTGGCTGTCTAAGCCGGTAGTTTGGGTAGTATTCCTTGGGAAGTGAGTGTTCTGACGTTCATTTTATTATAGTGATGTTATCTGGTTATTTTATTCTAGTTCCGAGGTGTGTTCTTGTCATTTGTTGACTAATTCATCCTTGAAATCCTTGCATTGTTATTTAAGAGAGTGGTGACGACCATGCACTAGACATTATGAGCCCTGAGCCGCCAGTCATACGTCTAGGAGTTCCATTTGAGGAACCACCTATTATACTTGATATGGGAACTCATGATAATGTCATTGATAGTTTCTTACATCTAATTAAGACCACACAAGGTGCTCCACCGGTTTCACCTGGGATGGCTGATTAGACCTGAGATTTCTAGCAGCAGTATCCTCCTACTTTTTCAGGGGATGGCATTTCTTAGGCTACTGAGTTTTGGATAGTGGCCATGATGTCTATATTTGAGCCCCTAGAAACACATCAAGAGTGGAGAGGAAATCATTCTAAACAAACTATTAGGGATTCAGTCAAGAATTAGTGGGATGTGGTTACCCAGGTTGGTCTTCATCATTATATAATATGGGTTGACATCAAGACTTCCTTCTACGATCAGTTCTTTCCACAAGAATTGATTGAAGACATATCTAGATATTATATGAATATCGACAAGGGTTCTATTTCAGTTAAGGAGTATTAAAAATGTTTCAGTTATTTAGATAGATTTTAACAACTTCTTACTGATGATTAGCTTTCACGTGCTAGACATTTTGAGGATGGGCTTCAGTACACCATCTGGACATAGGTGAATGTCTTTCACCTTTATATCTTTTCTGCAATAGTTGATCATGCCCATATCACTGAGCATAACCTGAGGGATGTCATAAGATTCCAGTTTAATGGACCAGGGCTACATCAGGCTATTAGTTCTTTTGGGGGTAGAAAATGTTCCCTTGATGATTTTCTTCATGGAAGTGGTAGCCATAGTATCCAGTTTGATAGCTATGTAGTGCATCATCAGTGTGGAAGACCAGAGCATAAAAATACCTAATGTGATAGAGATCCTATATAGTGCCATGTTTTATTTAATATGGGTAATCTTCAGCTCTTTTGTAGGACATTTCCACCAACTTTGAGTGAAAAAGGATCTATGGTAGACCCACCATTAAGAGTGAGTTCTTTTATGCCACGTCCGACATGGTGTTGGAATAGCACTGGTTGGCCTGTCCAAATGGGAGGTTGTGGATGTGGTAGTCCGATCCCTAATCACCAGTAGTGCCAACAGAGTAGTCTTGATCATGTTTTTCCATATTTTGCATAGGTTAGTGGATCAGGTCAGTTACATTCTTCATAGCCGATACCTAAGGATCAGGTTGTGGGACAATCTATAGTATGAGTTACTATTTTGGTAGAATCTACTTTTTTCTATGATTTGTTTAATAGAGGTTCTTCAAAATCATTCATTTCTGTATCTATCGTGGAAATAATCGGACTATAAATACAATATCACTATGTTTTAGTGACCCTCGACACACCATTGGGAATATAGACAGAGGGAATATGCTAGTGCAGGGACTATCCCTTTTGGGCATGCCGTTACACTTTCCTGTGGAATCTATTTGTTCTCAAGATGATGGGATTCAATGTCATTCTTGGGATGGACTATCTAGTCTACTTTCATGTATTTGTGGACTGCTAATGCTGTAGTGTCTCTATTACATCACTATAAGGAAACATTTATCTTTTGAAAGGTGAGTGGGATGTCCAGGCTGGGAGAGATGTAACGGAGAATCATAGGCTAGGTGGAGTGACCGCCCAAATTTCAAATCATTCCATAGAGGATCATGGTTTTATTCAAACTAATTTCCCTCCAATAGTTGATCATTTCTAGGATATATCTCCTAATTAATTTTATGAATTACCTCCAAAGAGAGAGGTAGTGTTTACAATTGGGTAGGTTCTAGGAGTAGCTCTAGTGTCCATTCCTCCATACAAGATGGAAACTACAGGGCTTCAGGATCTCAAGTGGCAAATAGAGGACCTAGAGGCGAAAGGATTTTTACAGCCTACTACACATTCTTTGGTTCCCCCATCCTTTTCTCTTAGAAGGTGGATGGAACTATTTGTTTATGTATAGATTATAGAAGGTTGAACCAGTTAACAGTCATGAACTGGTATCCACTTCCTGAAATAGATGATCTCTTTGACTAGATCCGAGGATAAAATGTTTTCTTTATGATAGACCTATGATCATGTTATTATAACATGTGAGTAAGACAATCAGACATACCTCTTAATACATTCCATTTCATTTATGGTTTGTATAAGTATCTTGTTATGTCGTTCGGTCTTACAAATTCTTCTACAGTTTTCATGGATTTGATGAATAGGGGTTTCCACCCCTATTTGGACAGTCAGGGTATTTGTGGATGAAATATTTATGTATTCTTGTACTCATAACGACCATACCAAACATCTTTAGATCTTTCTAAGTACACTGGGAGAGCCCAAAATTTATTCATATATTACTAAGTGCGACTTCTAGTTTGAAATGTTCCACATCATGGGCCATATTATTTTAGAATATGGATTATCCTTTGACCATGAAAAGGTTAGTGTTGTAGTTTTCTAGGAGCATCCCAAGAATGTGTTTCATATATGATGTTTCTAGGGTATGGATGGGTGTTACAGGAATTTCAAATAGGACTTCTAACATCTAGATTCACCTCTTACTGGACATAAAAAGAAGGGTATTATATTCCTATGGTCAGAAGGATGTGAGAAATCCTTTCACCAGTTGGAAGGGAGGTTTGTCTAGGAACCGTTTCTGATTCTTCCCAAGCTTGGAAATTGTTATATAATCTTCTGTGATGCATTAGGCATTTACCTAGAATCAATGTTAATGTAGGGAGAAAATGTTGATGCATATCGATCTCGACGGTTGATGCCTCATGAGAGAAATTACCTAAGGAATGACCTCAAGCTAGAAGCAGTTGTCTATTCCTTACGTTACTAGAGACACTATCTGTTGGGTGAGCTCTTTCTGAAGTATACAAATCAAAAAATCCTAAAGTATACCTTTTTCAGAGTGACATGAATCTCAGATAGCAGATATGGGTCAAATATATACAAACCTTTGATTTTGAGCTTCCCTATATTCTTGGAATGGGCAATGTGGTTGTTGATGCACAGAGTCAGAAAGCTAAAACACATGCCATACCAGAAGCCAGTGATGAATGGAAGTTAATGACCCTCTTTTATAAACTTCACTTAGTGTTTCTTGATAGTCACATGCTATCTTACCTCTAATCTATAAAGTTATCTCTTCCCTTCATGAGAAGGTGAAGAGTAGGCAGTTTTCAAATCCATAATGTTTGGTTCTCCATGAGAGTATATCGAGATATAACCCACCAACAGATGCGTCTGTGGATGTAGATGACGTCCTGAGTCTACGTGGATGTATCTAGGTTCTTGTAGATATGAGAGAGGAGTTGATGAAAGAGTCTCATGACTATTAGTGGTCATTTCATCTTGTCATCTTAAAGATGTATCAAGATATGAGACCCCAATATTAGTGGCCTAGAAGGAAGCCTCAGATTGTATGCTTCACCACTAGGTGTTCCACCTATTAGTAGGTGAAGGTGGAACACTAGAGACCTATATGCATGATACAACCACTTCTAGTGCCCTAATGGAAATGAGAAGTTATTTCTAAGGATTTTTTAGTCGTCTTACTTAGGCTGCTTAGGGGTAGTGATGATATCTTGGTAGTCATTGAATGAACAAAGAAATAGTTCCACATCATTCCTATGTGGTAGACTTCCTCAGTTGATGAGTTGGGAAGACTATATGTATTTGAGATCCTGTGACTACATGGGGTTCCACTTACTATCATTTCAGATAGGAATTTTTATTTCACTTTAGGGTTCTGGTAGGGTTTGAAAAAATCTATGGGGACCCAGGTGCTTCTAAGAACACCCTTTCACCCTCAGACCGATGGACAATCGGAATGGACGATATAGGTTTTAGAGGATATGCTCCGAGCATGTGTCATTGATTTTAGAGGTTATTGGGAGAAGAATATCCCTCTTATTGAGTTCTCATATAATAATGGTATTTTGGAAACAAGCCAGATGGATCCTTTTAATGCCTAATATGATAGGTCAGGCCATTCACCCTTATGCTGTCTAGAGGTAGATTAGGTAGCCCTACTAGGTCCTCATCTCATTCAGAAGACTTCAGAATATGTCCTGCTGGTCAAGAAGTGTATGACTACTATGTAGTCTAGATATAAATCTTATGTCGATCATAGTTGATGACCTCTTGATTTTGAGGTTCGGGATCATGTTTTCATTTGGGTATCACCCAAGCTAGGGCATATATGGTTAAGAATGTAGGGAAAGTTGTATCCTCGTTACGCTAGGCCATTTGAATTTATATAGAGAGTCAGGCTGGGACCCTATCAGTTGCTAGTACATAAGAGGTATCTTGCCATGCTTGTCATCTATCATGTCTCACAACACTGACAATATCATGCTGACTCATCTCATACCTTTTATCCTGAGGATTTTGAGTTATATGTAGATGCTACCTTTGAGGAGTATCCAATACACGTCATTGATCAAAGCACAAAGGATATCTGAGGCAAGTCTATCCCTCACATATGGGTTCTATAACAGCATGACTGAGTACAAAACATGACTTTGGAGAGGGAATCCGATGAACGTGGAAAATGTCCAGATTTGTTCTCAAACTATGTCCCTTTACCATGGGAAGGAGAACTCGGGGGGGGGGGGGGCAGGTTCTTTTATGGGGGAAGACTGTGAGAACCCGATTTATCACTCAGGTATAGATCCTTTAATATTCCCTACAAATCATTTTTTTACCAAATATTGATTTCTAATGAGTTAGTAAATGTTTCGTTGGTGTCCAAGGCTTGTTTGGATCTTAGAACCCATCTTTTTGTAGAAAACAAACTCTTCGCACAGTTTAGAGTATATCATGTAGGATTTCTACAAAGTTTTCCAAACCGTGTGAATGGTGTTTTTTCATACATATCCACCTCAAACAGCTGGCACATGACCATGTGGACTAACTTTGGGAACACCCTTTTTCCCAAGGTACCCATGTATGGCTTGCACACAGTTTTATCAATTATTAAGGAGGATTTATTTTCACGCAGAACCTTCTAACACAGTTTGCGCTCGGTTTAAATAACCGTTCACAGGCTAAAATCCAATGTAAAATTTCCAAAAAATATCTTATTGATATATTAGGTGAAACCTTCCTCCCTAATCCATTTTTATGTGTGATATACCTAATTCTCTCTCATTTTGGGGATATTTTAAGATCTAAACATGGAATCAAGATATCCCCTTCAGCCGACATACAATCAAGCCTCTGTTCATCATGTTAGATGCACAACGGTAAGTAATTAAGTCCTCATTAGCCGTTATTTTTCTCTTTCAATATTCATCTAAATATTTCCAAGTTTGAATTTTTCACATTTTCTTAGGTCTACTCTGATCTGAGGAAAATGCAAGGTCGATACCAGATGAGAAGGATCGTACAACCATAAGCCAAGTGGTATACAACTTTTCCCTAAAGTTCTTCCCTTTTAAAATGTTTGTGTTGGGCCAACCAATTTTATTGGAAACTATTTATTAAATTTACATGTCATGGTTATACTTGTTTGAATCATATGGTTATTCTATTTCCAAGTATGTGATTAGTTTTTATTATTTACTCCCACAACTCAATCAACATCATGTTGAAGGTTATTCCATAAATGGGTTTTTAGTGTTTTGACACATTTGATCCACTATTCCGGTGTGACTTTCCTTAACCTCCATAACGTTGATCCTTCTAATAATAAATGGATTCTTATTAATGAGAATTTCAAGATGGAATGTACCATGTATTCTCACCACTTGAACTGCATAAGGTATGTGCTTACAAATGATTTATTAAATGTGAAATGAAAACTACAGTAAATATATATATTGGCCTTAAAAAGAGTTGAATTAAGGTTAAATGTCTTTAGAACCCCTTCCGATGTTAAGGGAAGGTAACAAAGTGAACCACTTTAATTTATTATAACAAAATGGTAAATTAAGACCTAATTAAATGGTTTCAATGCTACTTGGCCTATCCAAACTAATGGATGAAAAGACATGGACCAATAATAATGGTTTCAACTATACTTGACCTATCCACACTAATGGAAAGAAAGACATGAAAAAAAGGAATTATGACCTTATTATAATATCAAATAGAAATGGAATGACTCAAGATCGCCTTGGATTTAGAGAGGATAATACCTTGCGTCTTGGGAAACCCATTCTGATTCATGGCTGAAGTTTTCATAGGTTGTTACCCACCTCAACATCGGTTATTGTCTATTACTTGGATGCCCAGTATTCTACCATAGGATTCTCTTCATTGTTAGAGGATACCTCAAATACACTCCTTTGATCCAGCATTGACTAGTAGGTGCGAGGGTGAAAGCCCATAGGGCACTATCCTTGCATAGCCGCATTTTACCTTGTCCCATCACCTTGGACTTGGTATGTGTCTTATTGTCGAATGACTTGTATTACACTCCTTATATTACACTTTTACCCATTAGATATACTCTGATACGACTAGGTTCGTGTTTTGTAAGATATAAATTACCTTTGTCATTACACTGGAACTCCCACACTAGATATATTTTTATGTTTCCTTGTTACATCTTGGGACTGCCACTACTTATACTATAAGAAAGTGATGACAGTGCATACTTTTTCTCATGTGACCTATTAACATTAAATGGTAATTAATTAATTAATTAATGAACTAGTTAAATTTCTAGACACCAGCCAGGATCCAAAGTAGGTACTTCGGTATTTAGTTACATTGTACTATTTTCTTAACTTTATATATGCATGCATGTACACTGCTACATTCCATTACACGAGACACATGTTATAGTCACCGCTGTTTGTGGCCCACTATGATTTATGTCACACCCTTTCCAGGCGCCATTCGGTACCCGAAGTAGATTACTTGGTGAAATGTATTTATAATTGGAATCATACATCTTTTAACCCTTGATTTCATTCTGATAGGATGGATCTAGATAAAAGATGACCGAGTATGATCTCAAGATTATATGAGTAGCCTTTTCATCTTTTACATTGTGGAACATGTTTTGATTCCTGTCTTGTATCCACATTTTCAACTATTTTATTGAAATTAAATTACATGATTGTTGTTCCAGTTCATACAGTTATTATTATTCTTATTTATCTATTGCATCAATTAGCCACCCCTATTTGTTTACAATATTTATATTATATACACTATTTGTTTGTATCAATTATATTCTTTTACATTGTGATATACTCTTCCAAGGAGGGTTTATTATCCCCATGGACACCCCCATAATCCCTCACTTTTAGTCGGAAGCATCTGGCATTGAGGAAGATGGACTTGAGGTCATGTGGCCCACCAGGCATGGGGCACTCCTTATGTGGCATCCGGGTCCAGGATGTCACAAGTATTATCAAATTCCCCATATTCATTTATCAATATTATTTATAATCCATACATGACACTCATCATAAAATCAAACTTCTTCCAAGTCAATTTTCATGAAATATTTAATATGCACAGGATCAGGCATGTCAGGATCAGGAATGTACCTCTAATGCTATGAAATTTTAAACACATCATGCATAAATCAATAGCGAGAAGGGTGGTATATATGATACACTACTGCCCCTATCTAGTGATTTATTTACTCATTAGTATCTCACTAAAATGAATCATTGACTTTCAATCTCCCATATACTAGGTTATCATGTCATAATTCAATGAAGTATTAGAGGAAGGTATGTTAGGGAATCATAAATCTTCTGGTAAGCCATGTCTAGACATGGCTCATAGATATTTTGGAAAACAACCGAATTAAATCATGTTAGAAGATAAAGGGTTTTCTTTAGTGGATACCTCATACATTAATATGTTTCTTATCCCCAAATTCCAGTTCAAGATCCATTGCATAGACATGGCCTCCTTTAGCTTCATGATAATATTTGTGAAATTCCAAAGTCATCATCATCATGGGATTCTATATCCTCTGTTGGGTTTTTGCACTTCTTGTTTATCTTAACCACTTATCACATCCCTAGGAAACCTTTGATAACAAATTTCAAAGATTTCCAGACCTTCCACATTGGTCGTAGTACACTATTGGGTTCCAAGAAGTGCTGTTATAATGCCCCAACTACCCACAATTATAACTCCATCCAATTTTTTTTATACTGACCTGGCTTTCAATCACTCTTCTACTCCGAGTTTTTATTTATATTCCTACCATATTATGGGGCTCCAATAGTAGTATAAAAAAAGTTAGTGACTCTATAAGGCCCCGACCTTAAACCTTAATTAATATTGAATTAAATGAATAATTCACATTGAGGATCTTTTCAGGTTTAGAGTTTTAGAGAATTAGGACATAACTATTACATCTCAAAAGATTAAAAAGTATTAACATCTACTAAATTTCCATTAAATAAATACTCTTAAAAAGAAACATGTCTAGTTCCATGTTTTAGATAGCATAACTTTCCCTTGATCCCATTCTTGACCCTATTCCACATTAAGTCCCGTCAAAAACATTTCAAAAAAACTTGGGGTGAGCATAAAAAGCACAGTAAGGGATACACAAAGAATGAAAACTGTTAGTTTTTCAAAACAACAAGTAAACCATGTATACTTTATTAGAGTAATCCCGTTCACCTTTAAGAAGTAGTAAAAACTCTTCACTGAATAAAATATCATTACTTACCCTTTTGAAACCAAAAGATTACCATAAAACCCATATAGAGAATACATAACATATAAAGGTAACATGGGACATAAACATACTTAAATAGAATAACCATACGGTTGACTTCCACACATATCACTTAATAGAATAGCCATAAGGCCGACTTCCATACACAATGCATTGGAGGTTATAACGTAACCACCCGTCCTAGTATTCACATCACCACCCGTCATATGGTTTATCACGTAACCACCTGTAAAATGTCCAAGTACCATCATTACATATAAAATATTGAAAATATAAACATTTCAATAACAACATTTCATTTTCAATCAAAATAAGTAATTCTTAGATATTGAATTTATCAATCCATTTTCAAAATTCATTTAAAAGAGATTTTTGAATCAAAGCATCCCATACCACTCTGAAGATTTTAATGGAATTACAATTTTAAAATATTAATGTCCATATAAATAAATACTGAAAACCAATTTGAAAACATGGACATTAAAGATAAATATTTAGAATAATAAATCTTTAAAACATTTAAAACGATATTTTTTGTTAAAGTGTTTTTAACAAAATGAGAGACTCTTGAATACAAATAATTGTGGAATAACATTTAATCCAAACTTTATAATATCATGAGAATAAAGGTATTCATGATATTATTTGTCAAATGACAGTATACACACAATATAGGAGTGAATTGGAGCATAAAAGCAATGACGTCTCAATGGAAATGTAAATTGAGATGGAATCCAATATAAAGATGGCATCCATAAATTAAGGATAAATATATCACATAATTATATGTGGGAAATAAAAATATACCAAATATAAGTGGATATTAAGTGCGAAACAGTCAGAAGTAATTCACACATATTCATATGATGACATGTTTAAGAAGTACAAGTTGAACCCAATGAAATCGAAATTGGGTTAAGATATTCCCTCGTAAAAATTCGACAGCCTAATGGTGTCACTTCAAAATTCAGAAAATTAGTCAACGATAGAGTGAATGGTATCTCATAACATGGACATAAAATTTACATAAATAAGGTTATAGAAGAACATATCCCAACATAATAAGATGTAAATTAAAAGATATAACAAAAGAAGTCTTTTAAAAAGAGGAGGGTGAAAGGTCCCCTTACCGAGTTGGGTAACTTTTGAAACGTACACCCCCTGGAAGAAGGGTCATACCATGAAGATGTAAATACCCATAAATGAAATTATAATACAATAAGTGTATAATAATGGGCAGTACATACACCACTCAAAGGAAATAGTGGCAAACGTAGCATAAATTTCATAGGAATAAAAGTGAGATGAAAAATCTCTTACGAAAACTCGGCAGCCTAACGAATCCCCTTAAAACTTCCAAAAAAATGATTTTTTTAGATCAAATAGGGTATCTCATTATATGAACATAAAAATTATCGTATGAGTAATATAAAAGAACATCCCCAAACATAATAAATATGAGCTTAATAGAAATGACATAAAAGAGAGTACTTAAAAATAATGAGAGAGGTATGATCCCTAACCTCGGGTCCGAATTGACTCGATCATTCTTTAACATCTTGAATAATAAACTTGAGTTAATTTCTCCCTTCTTAGTAACCTTTTTCAAGTTCATTATTACTTTCATATCACTTTTTACCATGTTATAAACCTTATGTAATCATTTAAGTTAATAATGTTTGTTTTGTAGATATTTGGTTCTTAAGTCGAAAGTGGACTTCTTACAATTACATGTTGTTCGTGGGGTCAAAGGTTCATCATATTAAGATTTATATTCATGATTTGGATATCATATATATCATATATATCAAGAATATACATGTATTTATAATATTACATAATCATTTAGAGGTTTGAAATGAAATGCACCGTTCATGGAGACGGCAAGCCGTACGTACGCATGAACGCTACTTTCATTTCTATCTCATATTAATGGAATTAAAACTAAATGAGAGATATGTATATTTTAATTACAGAATTATATTAATCATTTATATGTAACATAAATCATATATATCCATTATATATATGTACTTATAATAGTACATTACATTTGGGGATAAGAAATGAAATGCACCGTTCATGGAGACGGTAAGCCGTACGTACGCATGAACGCTACTTTCATTTCTATCTCATACTTTAATGGAAATAAAATAATAATTATATAAAGTTATATTATAATTCCAGTATAAAATCACATATAATAACTTTAAATACATCTTTTATATGTCCCACATATGGTATTAACGAATCAAATCACTTTGAGGGGGCGGTAGTCCGCACTTCCTAAAATGAAATTATCGTGTTTACCCACAATGGAAACCATAAAGGTATTCCACAAATGAAAAATACAGAAGCTTAAGTAAAACATAAACATATTATATATAATATATAAATATAGTTTCATCTTAATGGCCACCTTTTAAGGTGTTATATGAGTGTTGAACAATCATCATTTCGTGAGGCAGAAATTCGCCGTCCACAGAAACAGTATGTTCGTTAACCATTAGATGAAGGTGTGTGTAAGTGTAGATCGATTAATTAATATAAAAACATCCTAGTATATTTAGGATACTTTTTTTTCTGAAAAATAAATGAATGAAAAGAGTTTAGGGTGTTGGAGAAGCAAAATAAAACAAAAGAACACAAGAGAAGACACTACCTTTAAATCAGGTAACTCTTTTTGATTTGAGCTCAAAGGCTTCCTTGGGAAGTCCTCTGCCCAAATCGAGCTTCTAGGAGTAAGAGAGGGATGTGGAGAGACAAAATGGGAAGGGTTTGGCCGAGAAAAAGGCTTGAGAGGTGTGGGTAAGGAGGTAGAGGTGGGGGCCTTTTCTAAGAGGAGAGGAGGGGCACTCTTGGAATGTAAGGAAATGCTACTTTATTTTAGAATGAGTTTCGGATTTTAATGGTCCCACACTGATGTGTTTTGAGGATAAGGAGATAAGGATTCTAAATACACCCATACAATATGTTTTTGACATGTTTAGGTCTTAGATGTTAAATTATCATTCCATTTTATTTAAATCGTTAAATAATGAGGTAATCACTACATCATCATAGTGTCATAAATAATTTAATTTATTTAATGTCTAAAATTTTTAAAACAAATATCATGATGTAGGAAATATTTTTATCTTTCTAATGAATATTTTTAGTCAAAACACTAACTTGTATAACCCCATGAAATAATTATTTTAGTATAACAACTCATGTTTGTGACATTTTTATTTTAACATTAAATAAAAAGATATTATTGTCATTTTCCTACCAATGTGGCTCCATGGGGACCCCAAGTTGACCCATGTATTGTCTTGGTCGGCCATGACACATCCAATGAGGTTAGGAAATTTTTAATGTTCATTTCATATTATTAAAACATTATTTTTACCTTAAACTACACTAATTACCTCTAATCGCGATTAAAAACTTAAAAGTTACTATTCACAAAAAATTACTTTAATCCCATTGAACCACATTTTACTTCCTAATTACAACCATAAATGTAGGATTTTTGAAATTAAAAACACAGAGGTGGAAATGTTTCATTTAAACGAAAAATCAGTTTCTTTAATTACCACTTAGTGGTTTCACTATTCGTCAAAAATTTAAGTTTTTCAGAAAAATACCAAAAATTCACCCTAAGCTATATTTGATATTCCGAATTCAAAAATGATGTCTATTTTAAAAAATTAAATACATATAAGTTTCATTAATTTATTTAATAATTAATTTCCGCTGTCAAAACAAATAGCGTGTTTTTAAGAAACAATATCTATTAAAAGATTGACACTAGTTTTAGTCCAATTTCAAAGTGAAATTAAATCCAATGACCACTATTGGATAAAATGGAAAAAATATATTCTAATTTTACATTAAAAAAAATTCAAAATATAATCTAATCATATAAATAAATTATATTAAAAAGAGGTTTTGAATTAAAATACAATATTTTTCACTATTCATTAAAAAATGAACCTTATCAGAAAGATACCAAAAATTTACAAAAAGTGAATTTTGATGTCCCGATTCTAAAGAAGAGTTTTTTTTGGTCCAATATAATGTATAAGAGTGACCAGAAATATATTTAAAGATGGTTCACCATCAAAAGTTGATAAGTGGACCTTTAGTGAAAATTAGAGTATATATGCCTAAAATTGAATTATTTTTGTATTTTAAGCCTTTATCCTTTATTGGATAAATGCAAAAACATTTAACAGACATATGTAATCATATTTTAGTTATTTATATTCATTCTCGCCAATACAATGGCTACGTGTTAACTAACATTTAAAATAATATTTTTTATTATTAGAGTGCAACGTAAGATTTCAAAGGAACCCGTTGTTGCGTATTGGGTAAGCCATCAAGCATAGCGTTCCCTTTAAATTAATATAAAAATTTTATTCACAAATAGCGATAAATATAAAAATTTCATATTCTCTATTTACCTGGGGTGTTACATTCTTCCCCCCTTTTAGGAATTGCGTCCTCGCAATTTTAAAATTGAGCTCGGAAACATCCTTGAATGTCCCACATCAGAACAAGAGTAGGTAAAACAATCACTTTAAAATAAAGAAAGATAAGTAAAGAGGTCACCCGAGTTAACCCATACTAGGATTCCATGTAGGAAAACATGGAAATGGAGGAGAAAACATAGGGTCATGTTCTGATGGAGAGCGATAGAAAACATGTTTAGGAGAAAGTTAACCACAAGAAAATCACAAACTTGTGATGGGTTAAACGGTATTCGATTCTCTAGTAGGAAAAGTTAATAGACAACATTTCTGTTTTAAGTTACTTTTTATTGAGGAATTTATTCATAAGGAAACATAATTATTTATCAGGTTGAATTTCATCTTTTATTAGATTTCTTACACAAACTCACATTTTTTTCCAAAAGACGAGTATTTTGGAAGACTTGTTCACATTAAGAGTACTATAATCAACTTCTAGATAATCACCTAATCCACAAAAGATAACTATATACTTCCCATTTATTTAGACTCTAACCAAAACCAAAAGAAAAAAGGTTAGTACAAGATCAGATAATCCAGAAAAGGATAACCCTTTATAAAAAGAAAATCTATTCTTAATCTCCAAAATTTGTCCAACAAAACCCAAAGTTCAACAAGGACCATTCGATAAACAATTTGTCCATAAAATTCTTCAATTTAAACCATTCTATGATTGAAACTCAAACATTTGATGGATTTAATCACATTGTCTTCCAAGGTACAAATTAACTTTTATCTCCAAATAACATAAGTTGCTCTTAAATTCTCATATTGAAAAGTAATTAACCTAATCACATATCCTCGATGATAGGTTTATCATTTCTATAGATAACCCAAAATAAACTTACTCTTGAATTCTCATATCATCTAACTAAAAAGAATTAGTCAATCTAACCAGGGACTTCATGTAGTCCAGTGGTAGGCAATAAATACTAGTTGCACTTTGGTTGTGGGTTTGATTCCCGCAGCTTTGTCCGATGCGACGGGTTGTCACACAGTTTTAGTGTTGTCCTTTTTATAAAACACCAAAAATAAACCTAACATATTTTAACCTCAATTTTATCCCAAGTCATTCATATTCCATCATAACATATAGTAATCTATAATTACTTCAAAAGTAAGGATCATATAAACCCAAATGGTTCTTTTATAACTATGTCCACAAAAGAAAAGATAACTATACCTTGAATAAAATTTTCATATATCAAGAATCAAGGTTACACATACTATAAAAAGTTATCTAATGTAACCCCATCAACAAAAGAGACTTAATACTCATAAGAATTTCGCCATAAATCTTGAATCCCTTATACGTTGACTTCTTACTCATTAAACATTCTTCATGATTCATTAACCATTCCTTTCCAACATATTCTGAAATAATTCTTTCCTACAAACAAAATCATGAATCATATCCTAAGATTCCAAAATAGGAAAACAAAAGTTCAGAAATAATCCATAACATTGACTGGTCATTGTCAGTTTCTTCATCCTCAATCAGAATGGCATTAGGTATTGGTAAATGAATATTTTTACGATCTTTGTGATCCCATTCCCAAAAATTCTTCATAGGACATGTGTTTTCATAATGACCATCAAAACCACATTTAAAACATTCAATTGATCCCTCAGAAAGAACTTCTTTCCCTTTCCTCGAGTCAACTGGATGCTTCCTTTTTCCATGGAAGGTTCTTGCTTTATGACCTCCATTTCCACATCTATATCATATTTCTATACCTTTGAAACATTTTCCTAGTTGATTCTTTCCACATCTTTGACACATAGGTTTTTTAACACACTTACCCTTATGATTATTACCTATAGTTCCATAGGGAATTGTTTCTCGCATATATGATGCCTTATAGAAATCACCAAGGTTTAGGTGGTCAATAATGACTCCAGATAGTTGGTTGAGGATAAACACAAGAGTTCTCATTGTAGCTCCAATATCATTCAGTATCTCGATAAGAAAACTGTCACAGTTTCCCTCACATCCACCGTTACTTTGGTGCCTGCTAGATCCTACCATTTACTAAAACCAACAAGGTCAGTATGAGCATATCAACAAAATCATCATGTACTAAAGAGGAATATAAACAATAATATATACTTACTCATTAACTTTATCTAAAACTAGGACTCTTTCTGAAATCCTAATCTCTATGGTAATGTCACTTATGCATAGAGAATACCCTAACCTATAAAGTTATCTAAAACGACCTCTGATACCAACTATAAGGCCCCAAACTTAAACATTACTTAATATTGAGTTAAATGAATTATTCACATTGAGGATATTTTCAGGTTTAGAGTTTTAGATAATTAGGACATATCTATTACATCTCAAAAGATGAAAAAGTAGTCACTTCTACTAAATTTCCATAAAATAAAAACTCTGAAAAAGAAACATGTCTAGTTATATGTTTTAGATAGCATGACTTTCCCTTGATCCCATCCATAACCCTATTCCACATTATGTCTTGTGAAAAACATTTAAAAAAAACCTGGAGTGAGCATAAAAAGCTCATTAAGGGATACCCAAAGAATGAAAATAGTTAGTTTTTCAAAACAACAAGTAAACCATGTATACTTTATCAGAGTAATACCTTTCACCTTTTGGATGTTTTAAAAACTATTCACTGAATAAAATATCATTACTTACCCTTTTGTAACCAAAACATTACCATAAAACCCATTTAAAGAATACATAACATATAAAGGAAACTTGGGACATAAATATACTTAAATGCAATAACCATATGGTCGACTTCAACACATATCACACAATGGAATAGCCATAAGGCCGACTTCCATACCCAATACATTGGAGGTTATATTGTAACCACCCGTCCTGGTATTCAAGGCACCACCTGTCATATGGTTTATCACGTAACCACCCGTAATATGTCCAAGTAACATCATTACACATAAAATATTGAAAATATAAACATTTCAATAACAACATTTCATTTTCAATCAGAATAATTAATTCTTGGATATTGAATTAATCAATCCATTTTCAAAAATCATTTAAAAGAGATTTTTGAATCAAAGTGTCACATACCACTTTGAAGATTTTAATGGAATTAAAATTTTAAAACATTAATGTCCATATAAATAAATACTGAAAACCATTTGGAAAACAAGGACATTAAAGATAATGATTTAGAATAATAAATATTTAAAACATTTAAAACAATATTTTTTGTTAAAGAGTTTTTAACAAAATGAGAGACTCTTGAATACAAATAATTGCGGAATAACTTTTAATACGAAATTTATAATATCATGAGAATAAAGGGATTCATGATATAATTTGTCAAAGGACTGTATACACACCATATAAGAGTGAATTGGTGCATAACAACAGTGACGTCTCAATGAAAATGTAAATTGAGATGGAATCCATTATAAAGATGGTATCCTTAAATTAAGGATAAATCTATCATATAATTGTGTGTGAGAAATAAAAATACACACAATATAAGTGGATATTAAGTGTGAAACAGTCAGAGGTCATTCAAACATATTCATAGGATGACATGTTCAAGAAGTACATGTTGAACCCAAAGAAATTGAAATTGGGTTAAGATATTCCCTTGTAAAAATTCGATAGCCTAATGGCGTCACTTCAAAATTCAGAAAATTAGTCGATGAGAGAGTGAATGGTATCTCATAACTTGGACATAAACTTTAACTCAATAAGGATATATAAGAACATATCCCAACATAATAAGATGTAAATTAAAAGACATAACAAAAGAAGTCTTTTAAAAAGAGGAGGGTGAAAGGTCCCCTTACCGAGTTGGGTGACTTTCGAAACGTACACCCCATGGAAGAAGCGTCATACCATGAAGATGTAAATACCCATAAATGAAATTATACTACAAGAACTGTATAATAATGGGAAGTACAGACACCACTCAAAGGAAATAGTGGAAAACATAGCATAAATGTCACAGGAATAAAAGTGAGATGAAAAATCCCTTACGAAAACTCGGCAGCCTAACGACGCCACTTAAAACATCCAAAAAAATGGTTTTTTGAGATCAAATAGGGTCTCTCATTATATGAAAATAAAAAGTAAAGTACTAGGAATATAAAATAACATCCCTAAACATAATAAATATGAGCTTAAAAGAAATGACATAAAAGAGAGTACATAAAAAGAATTAGACATGTAGGATCCCTTACCTCGGGTCCGACTTGACTCGATCGTTCATTAACATCCTAAATAATAAACTTGAGTTAATTTCTACTTGCATAAGAACCTTTTTCAAGTTAATTATTACTTTTATATCACTTATTACCATGTTATAAACATTTTGTAATCATTTAATTTAATAGTGTTTGTTTTGTCGATATTTGGTTCTTAAGTCGAAAGTGGACTTCTTACAATTACATGTTATTCGTGGGGTCAGAGGTTCATTATATCAAGATTGATATTCATGATTTGGATATCATATATATCATATATATATATCCAGAATATACATGTATTTATAATATTACATAATCATTTAGAGGTAAGAAATGAAATGCACCGTTCATGGAGACAGTAAGTCGTACGTACACATGAACGCTACTTTCACTTCTATGTCATATTAATGGAATTAAAACTAAATGAGAGATATGTATATTTTAATTACAGAATTATATTAATCATTTAGATGTAAAATAAATCATATATATTCATTATATATATATGCTTATAATAGTACATTACATTTGGGGATAAGAAATGAAATGCACCGTTCATGGAGACGGTAAGCCATAAGTATGCATGAACGCTACTTTCATTTCTATCTCATACTTTAATGGAAAGAAAATAATTATGATATAAAGGTATATTATAATTCCTGTATAAAATCACATATAATAACTTTAATTACATCCTTTATACATCCCACTTATGTCATTAACGAATCAAATCATTTTGAGGGGGCGGTAGTCCGCACTTCCTAAAATTAAATTATCGTGTTTACCCACAATGGAAACCATAAATGTATGAAACAAATAAAAAATACAGAATATTAAGTAAAACAAAAACATATTATATATAATATATAAATATAGTGTTATCTTAATTTCCACCTTTTAAGGTGTTATATGAGTGTTGAACAATCATCGTTTCGTGAGGCAGAAATTCGCCAACCATAGAAACAGTATGTTCTTTAATCATTAGATGAAGGTGTGTGTAAGTGTAGCAAGATTACTTCTTATAAAAACATCATAGTATATTTATGATACATGTGTTGTTTCAAAATAAATGAATGAAAAGAGTTTATGGTGTTGGAGAAGAAAAATCAAACAAAATAACACAAGAGAAGACACTACCTTTAAATCGGGTAACTCTTTTTGATTTGAGCTCAAAGGCTTCCTTGGGAAGACATATGAAAAAATTGAGGCTTCTAGGAGTAAGAGAGGGATGTGGAGAGATAAAATGGGTACGGTTTGGCCGATCCAAAGGCTAGAGAGGTGTGGGTAAGGAGGTAGAGTTGGGGGCCTTTTATAAGAGGAGAGGAGGGGCACTCTTGGAATGTAAGGAAATGTTACTTTATTTTAGAATGAGTTTCGGATTTTAATGTTCCCACATTAATGTTTTTCTAGGATAAGGTGATAAGGGTTCGAAATCCACCCATAAAATAGGTTTTGGACATGTGTAGGTAATAGATTTTACATTATCTTTCAATTTTATTTAAATCGTTAAATAATGAGGTAATTGCTGCATCATCATGGTGTCATAAATAATTTAATTTATTTAATGTCTAAATTTTTTTAAAAAATATCATGATGTAGGAAATATTTTTATCTTTATAATTAATATTTTTAGTCAAAACTCTGACTTGTATAACCCCATTTAAAAAGTGTTTTAGTAAAACAACTCATTTTTGTGACATTTTTATTTTAACATTAAATAAAAAGATATTAATGTCATTTTCCTTCCAAAGTGGCTCCATGGGGTCCCTAAGTTGACCCATGGATTTTCTTGGTCGGCCATCACACATCCAATAAGGGTAGGACATGTGTAAAGTTCATTTCATATTATAAAAACAATATTTTTACCTTAAACTACTCTAATTACCTCTAATCGCGATTAAAAACATAAAAGTTACTATTCACCAAAAATTATTTTAATCCCATTGAACCACATTTTACTTCTAACGAAAACCATGTATGTCGGATTTTTGAAATTCAAAACACATAGGTGGAAATGTTTCATTTAAACGAAAAATCAGTTTCTTTAATTACCACTTAGTGGTTTCACTATTCATCAAAAATTGATGTTTTTCAGAAAAATACCAAAAATTCACCCTATGCTATATTTGATATTCTGAACTCAAAAATGATGTCTATTTTAAAAAATTAAAAACATATAAGTTCCATTATTTAATTTAATAATTAATTCCCGCTGTCAAAACAAATAGCATGTTTTTAAGAAACAATATCTATTAAAAGATTGACAGTAGTTTAAGTCCAATTTCAAAGTGAAATTAATTACAATGACCAATATTGGATTAAATGGTAAATATATATTCTAATTTTAATTTATAAACAATTCAAATGATAATATAATCATATAAATAAATTATATAAAAAAGAGGTTTTGAATTAAAATACAACATTTTTCACTATTCATTAAAAAATTGAACCTTATCGGAAAGATACAAAAAATTTACACAAAGTGAATTTTGATGTCCCGATTCTACAGAAGAGTTTTATTTGGTCCAATATAATGTATAAGAGTGACCAGAACTATATTTAATGACGGTTCTCCATCAAAAGTTGATAAGTGGACCTTTAGTGAAAAGTAGAGTATATATGCCTAAAATTGAATTCTTTTCGTATTTTAAGCCTTTATCCTTTATTGGATAAATGTAAAAACATTTAACAAACATATATAAAAATATTTTAGTTATTTTTATTCATTCCCACAAATACAACGGCTATGTGTTAACTAACATTTAAAATAATATTATTTTATTATTATAGTGCAACGTAAGATTTCAAAGGAACTCGTTGTTGCGTATTGGGTAAGGCATCAAGCATAGCGTTCCATTTAAATAAATATTAACATTTTATTCACAAATAGGGATAAATATAAAAATGTCATATTCATTATTTACCTGGGGTGTTACAGACTCTCCTACCATGAATCAGAAGTAAGGATGATGTATTATCCTCTTTCAGCCTATTCTCAAAGGTCAATAAAATTAAGAACATAAACATATCCTAACCATTATATGGGATCAGAAATGGTTTTCTTGGAAATATACACTTAACCAAATTTATACCCCTCCTAGAACAAACATATGTTTCCATCCCAACCCCTTTGTCACAATCATAATATATATACTAACACAACTACATGATTTGTACAAGTAATTAATGTAAAGAAATATATATCAAAAAAAATCACAACAAAAATATATCATACAAGGAATCTATCCTAAATAGATAACAAAAATCAATTAATTTAATTAATGAACTAGTATGAAGCACAAAAACATGTATATATATGGATTGTGAACCTATGTGCCTATTCATGATGCATGAACATCCATAGAATCTCATAAGTCACATATAACATCATGTTCCTCACCCAAGGAGAATCAATAGTGATAGAAGAACATAAATTCCCTACTTTATTGAAACTCATAGGTCTACTATTCATTGCTAGCCTGGCACAGTCCTAGTTTCCATGCTCAAGTCCCAATTTCCAATCTCCTGTCTAACCTATCCCAAAAAAACATAAGAGAAGAAACAAGTTTGTTGGTCCTAAACCACCGATACCATTTTGTAACATTCTAAAATGAACCTCCCAGTCTGAGATGGAATTCCACATGTCATCATGTAGAACATTCTCTACCCATGACGATACCAACTAGTAGTGAGGGTCTTACGTGAAAAATTGGGCAGACTATACCCTCTGTATAATGTCATATGATCAATATTCAACCAAAATAATATTAACAACGAGATAAAAATGATGAAATTAAAATAGTGCACAAATTTCATGTAAAAAGTAACTCTCAAATTCTAAGACTATCCAGAGAATAAAGAATTAGACAAATACAAGATAAAAGTAAATAATGATCTATCTGTGGGGTACTCCGATATCTTTCCTGATCAAATCCATATCCATGATAAACCACTCAAACATCAACTGTATGGCCCCTTCCCTTCAAAAGATCTATGATCACGAAATCTACAAGCACACTGAATTGACAGAGTAGGGTGTTAGTAGGAGACTTAGTATAACATGACCAATGTGTCCTCATCATAAGTGAAAAATATATATATAACATTGTATATCATGATTTAAGAAAATTCTCAGAAAAAATACATGTTCTGATTAATTGTGTACTAACCATGCCACCATGAATCCTATCTCCACTAACATCAGCTCATTGCGGATAATAATTCAAGAACACATGTTCCTCCATCTCGTTCACATAAATAACCCCACCCTTCTTGTGGCGTTTATAGGAATATATTATGTTTTTTTGGGTCTATCTTTAGTCCATTTATCTTTTCAATCAACCACAACACATATTAGTTGGAATAAATGAACAACATATACCAGCAATCCACTCTGATTTCTCCTCTACAAGGGTAGAAACATCAATATTTAAGGATTTTAGGACTGCATTAGAATGGGTAACTGGCCACTGGACCAAGTAACTACCACCATCAAGGCTCCACCTAGGTATCTTTGTATCATCCAACAAGCCTATACACTTTCAAATCTTTAGGGGTAGCAATAACTACCTTTAAGAACATGAGGAATGTGTCAGGATGGGTAACCAATAGTGGAAAACATTACTCCCACCCTTTAAGTCTCCATCTATGTATCTTTGTATCCACCAGCTAGCCACCATGCTTTCCCCTTTATAGGGGTATCCATGACCACCATTAAGGATGCTAGGAAAACATCCGGTTGGGTAACCTAATACAGCCGACCTCATGGATCCACAAGAGTATCTTGGTATCTACAAGACAATTCTACAAGCTATGCAACACACTAACAAAACAAGTCATAACAAGGTATGATAAGACAGAAAATGGTCAAAGACAAGATAATCACACATAAACAGGTACACCCATGACTACTCACACTCCAAAATGATGTTCATAATAAGCCCTAGAATGTCCAAAACCAACTTCATATCATGATAACACCATATATATATATATATGTCCCAAAATTGGAAGGAACAACATACATCATGGTTTTCCATGTTAATGTTGAGGTTTTCAAAGGTTTTTATCACCCGAACCAGGCTTGCACCTAATAAAAAGATGATTACACACCAAAGAATCCTTGAAAATACTCATATTAACATAATTTATAATAACTTAAATCTATGATCAATGAAAATAATTAATTATATCTGAACAAAATACCTCTCTACCTTCAAAAACAATCATAGGAAAAAATTTATACTAGTCGGGACGAATCCAACAGAACCAAAGACACATCAATTCGATTAATATGGAAGAGGATATTGAGGATATAAATGTAGATGAATAAAATATAATAGGATTGAGGGTGTGAGATTAAGAGAGAGGGGAGTGGCATGGAAAATAATGGGATTCCTACCCAGACCATGCACACCACCCCAGATCTAATTTATAATACTTTTTCAACAATCAATTTAGTAAAATATATTAACTACAACATTTATTTATTACATAATCCTATTAATTTCATGTGCCAAAACATAATCATATTGGGTGTTTCGTGGACTTGTATGACACAATTGAATTGAATATTCAACATTGGTGTTGAAATGACCACCTCAATTTTAGGGTCATGCTGCTGTAGATGGCATGTCAATTTGACACCGTACAAAGATGTTACAACAAAATTAAGATTTTAATAATGGAGTTGCTTATTTTAAATTATGACACACCATTAACTTTCATAATTAATAATAATAATAATAAGAACTATAATTATTAGTTTTATTATTAGTTACCTCAAATCATTTTCAACATTTACATTTCAACAAAAACCTTCATTAAATTCCACAAATTTAAAATGCATGTTTAATACATGATTCAATGTAATTTCAATGGTGGAGTGTCAAAATTCATCAATTAATGGAGTTTCTTATTTTAAATTTTTCAAAACGATGTAAATTGATTATTTGAAAAAATATTTTTGGGAAATAATGGATTTTGCTGCATGAGGTTCTAGATGAGTGAAATTACTTTAAAATAATTAAAATAAATTATTTATTTATCACAAAAATTTAATAATATCAAACGGCTATCGTGTATAGATGTTAAATGTTTTCTAGGGTAAAACCTTAATTATGGACCTAATAGTAGTCTTATATTTCTAAACAGATGAATTGTTTGATAGTTATTAATTAATTATTATTTAAAAAACGATTAAATAATTAATTAAAAATAAAAAGTGATTTATCGAGTATGATGTTTCCCAACACCCTTTCCACATAAAATTTATACCATGACTAGATTAAACCTCCCATTCTAGACATAACTTGGGTCTTATATTCTTCATACGAGGCACCATTTTCTAGATATTAATCATTTAATATTAAAAAATGGATTAAACATTAATTAAATATAAAAATGTATATTTTCACGAGCGAGAAATCCAAAATACCAATTATTATAAATTTTGGACCCCTGTAGGGTAGACACCATGTCTCGGACCAATCATTGGTCTCAAATTTTTCACATTATACACTGTTTGGGAGATATTTAATTCTATTCAATAAAATAATTTATTAAATATTATTTAATAAATTTATCTCACGAGCATGGAACCCGAATATTGGAATACATTGAATTTTATACTTTTCATGGGGTTAACACCACGTTTTAGATCTAACAATGGTATCATATTTCTCATATGAAGCACCATTTTGGATTTATTCAATTATTTTTAATAAATTTTGAATGGTTAAAAAATAGATTTAATATTTTTATTTTTTCTTAGATGATGATTTGTAGGCCTCAGAATCTCTCACTAACTCAGTGTATGACCCCAAAAATATTCCATTGAATATTTAAAAGTGTTAGATGGGATTTTTTTATTATGCACAACCATCAACACATTATTAAGTTATTTAACTGATAAATCATTTTTTCCCACTTAAGGTATTAATAACTTATCCCAAGCGGGTTTTTTATTATCATTGCTAAAATAAGGATATTAAATCGGGACCCTAAAACAATGAATATGGGTTTACACATGATTTTAAAACACATGTAGAAATCACTAATCATAATTTATCACTTACCTTAGGGCGTCATTCCTATATTCATTTCATATCCACATGTTTTGGAACCCTAGAGTCTCAGTATGACATCTTAATTCGTTCTACAACCACAAATTAGGTAGCATAGAGACTTATTCTACCATTACAACTCAATAATACATTAAATTCACCTTGGAAATTTGGTTAAGGGATTCTAATCCTATGAAACAGTTAGGTTCATAGAGCCTCAGTCTGACTCACTAACCCGTGCTTTATAGGTGTTGGATTTTGAGGCTCATTATAACTTAACCTGTACATGTAGATCCTCATGTAAAATACCGCACACAACAACCAAGACATTTTCACACACACTTCTTTAATCATAGCACATTTATCAAACAAAAACCATAAACATAAAAACCATTATCATTTACAATAATTACACTTTCGACATACATCACATAAATAGCACAACTAATTAGAAGTTATACCATTAATCCAAACACCCTCCTATGATATATCATCAACAAATCCCGATCATCATTTAGTTCATTTTTAACATTATTTACATGTCAAAATAATGGTAATGGATTCTATCTCACTAGTCTATACATCATTTCTATTACCATGATCCCAAAAAACATTTTAATTCACATTGTGGCAGAAAACAAAACATTTAATACTCATTTGAAATAATCTTAATTCCAAAATTTTGAAAACATTTTTCTTTCTCTTTGAAAAAAATAAAACATGACCCTGAGCATTAACTTCCATTTCCTACATAAAAAATGACTAATAAAGCATTTAATCCAAATGGGGGCCAATGTGTCAATTCAATCATAATTTTAAATCTCTTGTGAAAACCTCATTTTGAAAAACCTATTGAAAAACACCCCTTTAAAATAATTACACTTTTCAAAAAACATTCTCTTTTAATGACTGTGTAATTTGGGGAAATCCCAAAACACACCATTTTTTCCATTTAGAAAACTCCTTGGAATTTACCAAAATATAACATATAATCATTTCAAAAAAACCAATGTCCATTCTCACAACCGAAGTGTATTTTTATAACCCATTTTCTCTCATAAATTCCCTCATCTCAATGATTACCAATTTATTTACCATTTTCAGCGGATCAATATACCCCATTGGTAGCCCTAGGTATAGTCTCACTTCTCAAACAGACCCCACATGGCCTGTGAAGGGTTTCAAATCTCAATATAAGGGCCAAATCAAATTCCCTAATCAAAGGCATTAAAATTAATAAGGGAAATATGTTGGAACAATTATATAAACATATAAAATTTGAAGACTCTGAGAAAGAGGTTTGAGACCACCTACCTCATGTCTGGAGACAACCACATGCTCGACCTTAGCCTTTGATTTGGAAACAAAACAAAATAAATACCTAACCATGAATCTACGAGAAAGGGGAGGGTTTTAGGATTTCAAAAAAGAGGATAATTTTCACAAGCCATAATCTAGAAAATAGAGAAATGATGGATGTCAGAATCACTCAGATCTTTGATTCGCACTAAACTACACTCCAATCACAAAATAATAAATGGAGAAAAAACCATGGAGGTTGAGGAGGAGGCTACCGGTCCATCTTCATTGATATTAAGGATGAATCGTGTGAAAAAATAGGGAAGAAATAAATAGGTTTGGGAGGAAAAAGTAATAAAAACCATCTTTTTTATGGGGTATGGTTATTCCACATAGTTTTCCAAAATGAGATAAAATAGTATGATTCCCTCTGCCTATGAGTAAAATAAAAAAATGGATTTTCATGACAGTAAAATAGTTTTAAAAACCCTGTGATGGCTGAA
Organism: Viscum album; assembly: GCA_963277665.1. Classification (NCBI taxonomy): domain Eukaryota; kingdom Viridiplantae; phylum Streptophyta; class Magnoliopsida; order Santalales; family Viscaceae; genus Viscum; species Viscum album. Next base: position 58,419,747 of record OY728165.1, on the reverse strand, counting down.
CACACTTTATTTTCTGAAGGTTCCCCAAACGTTACAGTTTTCTAGAGTTATTCTACACAATTCCCTTATCCATGAAACCCTTTCTATTGGCTAAAAAATTATGGTGCTCAGTTACTAATAACCATTAACCAACTATGATCTCTTCACAAATTTTCTTCGTTCCCTCCATTACCATTACCTGAACCCCAATAACACACCAAAATATTACCACACACTCAAGAACCACATCGTTGACAAGAAAGAATATATTTTGATCAAAATTTAAATTAGTATGTCTCAAAAAACATCCAGATATTTTGTTTGGATTCATGGATTTATTAAAATATATTATATATAAGTATAAATTATAATTAATCTAATGATTATTACATGAAATGATTTAAGAACAAATAACTACTTATTTTTAAAAATGTTTTTTCTGAAAACTATTTTTGATGCGTCATGCATTTTTTTTGTAAAAAATAAATATAGCTTGTTATACATATGATTTTATAAATATTTAGTGATTATAAGTATAAATAACAACTTATCACTTATTTAATTATTATAAATTCATATCAAATAATTATTATTACACATAATTCTTGGAAGGATATTTTTGTTTATTTTTTCTCCCATTAATTTATTTTGACATTTATACGTTCACATTACAATTTCTGAATTTTTTAAAAGAATAAAATGTGTCAAAATTTAGAATCATCAAATATAATTTAGGTAAGAAGGGTAATATTTTAGTTTCCATAAAAATGTTATTACCATGGTTGAACAATGTAAAATGGGGTAAGAAGATATAAATTAACATGGAAATAAATGTTTTGAAATTAATAAAATATTTATAAATTATGGATTTTTTTTTTCATTAAACCATACATATTTCACCAAAAGTTATATAAAAAAATCACATAACTCCTATATGAATCAGTCTTTAGTCTTCACATTTCCGATGTTTCCAAATAAATGCACTCATTTTCACCTATAAATAGTGTTCACCGACACCCCTTACTTTTTACACTATCCTCAGATCCCACGTGAATATAATCTAGTTTTTTCAATCCAAATGTATAATCTATTATTTGTTAACATATGGTCACATGAATGAAAACAAATTCCATTTTTCTGGGGGGGAGTTTCTATAAGAAGGAGAAAATTTTTCTAACAAAATATTGAGATCTTAATTGTAATATTCATGTACATTATTGTCCTCAATCATTTTATATATCATTATCCACTCTAATATTGTGATAAAAATAACATTATTATTTTGTAAAAATTATATTAAAAAGTATAGCTGTATAATTATACAAATTATGTTGTTTTAATGTGTTCTTGTTTGGATTGATTTTACCAAATATATGAACGATGTTATAACCATTACATCATGGGAGACTATGAAAGAAAAAATACTGGTAAAATGATTTTATGTTGAGGAATTTTTTATTTTTACAAAATTATAGAATTATAATCTATAAAAATATATATAATATTTTAAAATATTTTTATATAATCGACATTCACAAGAAAAATGATTTTGACCACTCATTAGGAACCGAAAACATAACATCTATGAAATGACTATAGGTTTTTGGAAATATATAAAACGCTCTACTTTAACCTCCACGGCCAATATATAAATGATTGAAAATTCAGGAAGGACCACTGAAGTTCAAATAAAACAAGAAAGATATATGACAATTAAATATTAATTATAACATATAATGAGTAATAATTGGAAAATAAATTTTTTTAAATGAATAGTATAATGTAATATAAATATAAATTTTTTTATAGTTATGATATATAATAAGTATGATTTTTTATAGAAGAGTTTTTTGGATTTCCACATAGTGGGAATTTGAGGTATGCTTTTTGGATAACTCAATTTCATTTCGTTAAGTTATAATATTTCTCTTTTAACCACATTATTTTAATCTTAATTTATTATATATTAATATTTTATTTCCATTTTTTTATAGGGATTTAAATTTATTTCTCCAAACCCCAATTTTAATATATTTATACTTCATGAAAAATAAAATTGTAAGTGTTTCCTATATCAAAATTTATTCATTGAGATTTGTTTTATATTCACCACATTATATATTTATGTGGTGTAAATAATTACAAATTATTGTATTTTACCATTTTTGGATGAAAATCATGGTATTTAAAATGATATAACATGTTATTTCATTCAATTAATTTGGATTCAAAAGTTACAGAAGTCGTAATTGTTTTTCCAAATATCACTGTGAACCCAAGATTGTTTATTATTAAATTTAGATTTGTGGAAATTTTCTGACCTTTCTCTTCAGGAACAAATCTATTTTAAAATATTATACTAATATATGTATTTTACCTATCCTATTACCATATCACTTCTTATTGATTCACAATTTAACTAAAATGATGCTTTTATGTCGAGTTGGCCTTATCTCTCCTATTTTATAAGAAATTATTCTCCCCCATATCCATATTATGTAATATATTTTATGGATATTAATTAATATTATTTAATTATTTATTATGTAAATTTTCAATTTTCTTTTTATTTAATTATAATAGTTTCAAAGAAATTTTTTTTAAGAATTTTCCTCATGGGAAATTTTCAATTAACTTTGAATCTCTTTATAAAGTATGCAAAAAATATTTTTTAATAGTTTCTGAAAAACAAGATTTTCCAACCATTTTATTTATTTATATCTTTGAATATTTTAATAAAAAATTTCATTGTTTTCTAACATAATTTTATTTTTCATTATTTTTTAAATTATTTACCTTAAAAAGGTTATCCAATGATAAACACTATTTTGTATTATTTTTCAAAGAAGTATTTTTTAATAATCTCATAAAGTGATTTACATCAATGTAAATATCTTTTAACATTTTTTATGCTTAATTGAAGATATTTCATCATGAGACCACCCACATTATTTACCATGAGTAATTATGATTAGGTTTTATGTAAATAATCAAGAAATAACTTTCTTTCTCATCGTTTAATTATGATATGATGAAATCATTAATTATTTTTCATGTTTATATGGGAAACATTTGTATAGTCCATCATTATTTGATGGTTGGGCATATTATATTCATTCATTTCATTGGGTAAATTTGTATATATCATGATATTATAATTTTTTCCCTAGATATGATTGTAGGTTGAATGTTTTATATGTTTTTCATTGAAATTAGTGTGGATAGAGTTCTTCAAAAGTTTGTGCAAGGATAAGAATTCAGTTATCCATATTCACATGTCTTTTCTTAGACATGATCTTAGTCAAATTTTCCCGGAATTTTGGTTATGCATATGATTAAAATTAACTATTTTCATATGTTTCATCCTAGACATGATTATAGTTTTCTATGTTCACGTGTTTGTGAATTGAAATGATTACAGTAAACTATGTAAAAAATATTAGAATATACTGTTTTTATATCTATACCACATATACATGTTATGAATCATTGATCAGTATTATTTCCCCATTCCTTAAAATTTAAATATTACAATATACTCAATTCTTACTTGATGATACTTTTGTGTTCATTTGTCCTTTTATCATATTATATAGATAACTATGAAGATTACATATTCATTTTAATATGATAATTATTTTATATTAATATTTTTCTCAAGTTAAGGATCTAATAATCTATAACTCAATATTCTATTTTCCCTTACTAAGTAATTTTTTATCACTATTTAGGATGAACCTTCATGATGATTTATTTTAAAGATGTTTTTTTGTATTTCTTGATGAATAAAATATATTTAAAATAAATTTTTTATTCATGATCAAAACGAATCAATCATAATGATCCCTTTTTATGAAAAATTAATATTGCTAAAAGTTTAAAATCAAACATAAAGGTGGAGAAAAGTATTTTTTAATGAAATATGATTTCCAAACTCAGAAGATCATATTAAGAAGCAATAGAGTCAATGTATCGGACCTAGAATCCCTAGATGTAGTAGTTGATAGAATGATAATGTATTTGATCATAAGTTAAACTAGTCTCAAGACCATCAGAATGATGTTCTAGATCCATCGGATCCAAAATTAGTTATAAAGTTGTAAGATTCCGAGTAAAGAAGCTATATTTATTATGAAGAGTTTGTGAAAGAAAAAAGTATAATCATGAGATAGAAAAATTTCATACCTTCTAAACAAAGTAAAACTATTATTCATTGATCATGAAGTTTTCATAAATCATGAAACATACAAATGATATATTATTTTAAATAAAATAGAAGAATCTTAGTGTTTTAAATGGTTCTAGATTTAGATATAAACTTTTCATCGGATCAATAATTACTTGACACAGAAGTAGTCAAGAGTATGAATGAGATATAGATAATAAGGTTTGAATGATATTAAATCTTCTATGTAGAGTCACCATTGAATAATTTCAATCATTTTGGGAAAATAATCATTATAAGATTTCCATCATAATGGTAAAATCCAACTTAATGGGAAAACCCGACATAATGGGAATTTCTTTGTAACGAGAATTCCATAATTACATAGATTCCATCAGACTAAATATAAGGAAGTTCCATTAGAGTGGCTCTATGAATGAATGTTAATTAGGATTTCAATGAGGAGTAAAGTCAATCAAAAAAAATATGATGAGTATAGTCGAATCCTAATGATCTAAGATATGAAGAGAAATCATAATGATTAGTGGAAGCTGAAGCCAATAAAGCTTCATTGTAATGAGATTAGGAGGATTATTTATATTTATGAAAAGATAGTATGTTCACTAAGTATGTTTACAGAGTATAAATGTGATGAAAAGATGTGGTAAAAATTGATATTTAATTCAGTGTAAATTTTGGAATATTTATTAGAAGGTTTGATGAAGTCAAATTTGATGATTAAATGTGAGAGTTTTTATGAGTATAGAAATTTTAGTAAGTGATGAATCTTTTCAAGATTCATGCCTATAGAATTATGGGATACCTATAAAGAGTCTCATAGGCCATTAATTACAAATAACCTATTCATGAAAGAAAAAAAGGCGTAGAGATGAATAATTCAGGTGAAAGTTCATTCTTAAAAGAGATTTCATTAGAGGATCATAAATATGCTATTTTTTTTGTCAAATTGAGAAAAAACATATTGAAATCATTGTATTTAGGTGATTGAACTAAGGAATATTAGATGAGTATTTCAGAAGAGTTTGAGAAGTTCAAATTTAGAAAGGGTAGATTGTATTGAGTGGATCATATTGATATAATGAGAATGAGTTCATCTAATTCAAGGCCATTAGAATTAGGGTCATTGGACCCTTTTTTTGACAAAATTGAAGAAAGAATTTTTACTTTTTTTGGAATAATTGTTTTATAATAGATATTTCTAAACTATTAAGAGTTAGTATAATATTTCCTTTTAGGAGATATAAGGTGTCTAATGGGAGTTGAAACAAGTTGTATTCACTAATTATTAATAGTTAATTTCTATAGACCCATGAGAGTCGGTATTGAAAGGATGTAGGTTCTAACATTTATGAAGTACCTTGTTAATCTTGTGTGCTTTACATTTATTACATTTTTTTAATGAGTATTTATAGAAATATTATAAGTATTTGAAAATTTATAGTTTTCGAGGGATATGTTTATAAAATAATTTAAACTTATAAAAAGTGAACAAATGGTTCATCCCCTTATTGGTGGTTATTTAATCCTTTGAAAAATATATTTGTATCAAAGTGTAGGTTACCTTGATAAATCCTTATCATGGATAATATCAGTTTTATCAATAGTAGAGGAATCTCTACATTTTCTAGAAAAAGTTTTTGTTGATGAAAAAATAGAATGATTCGTTATCTTCTATCTCATGGAATAGAAGTTATTGATACAACTACCATAGTGTTACAAAAAATTTATAAGGATGAACCAATGGATTTTCCTAATTAGAGAAATATTAAATTTTATGGAGAAGATAGAAATTATATCCTTATATCCATATCCAAAAATGTTTATATGAAGGTGATGGGTCTCAAAATATCAAAGTGATTGTGGTAATAGATAGAAAGTATTTCCAATGGAAATACCAGTGTAAAGGAAGGAAATATACTAATCTATGATAGAATGTATAATAACATAAGTATGAGAGAAGAATCAACTATTAATGAATCATTTACTAGAGTAAATTCTTTTTTGTAATATCATAGGATTTAGTGATTTCTTCGAAGAATCTACAATTGCGATGATACATATGAGAAAAAATCTAGATAGGTTTGTTTATAATATTTCATCATTGGAAGATAAGTATGGTTTATCTCTAAATGAATTACATGACATTATTATTTCTTATAAAATGATGAAAGCTCTAATATTGAAAAAGAAGATAAAAGATAAAATTGATTTTTAAGGAAGGGGAAAAATGAAAATAAAAGATGTTGAATATGTTGATCCTTATGACTCTGAAGAAAAATTGGATAATGAGTTTAATGGAAAAATCATGTTTTTTATTTCCAAAAACATTCAAAGAAAAAATAATGGAGGTAAATATCCTCACAAATGCCTCAAGTGTTGTTGAATAAGAAAACTTTCTATAAATTATTCAAATTAAAAAAGTGGAGAATATTGAGAGGATTCTAAATAAAAAATAAATGAATGATGTGGAACAATAATTTAAAAAAGATAAATGTTCTAAAAAATATTAGAATATGGTCATTTGAGACAAAATGAGTATGATGATTAAGATATTCAAATAATAATCAACTGAAAACAATTCATTTAAATATTAATGTTTATAAAAGATCTAAATATTCAATTAAAAAATTTTGAAACTTGAAGACTTCTCAAATAGTGAATAATATGGAGGTGAAGAATCATACAATGAGTATCAGCATAGGAAAAAGTAGTTGTATGTATTGTAGAAAAAAACTTTTATGAATGAAATCATTATAAAAGAGAAATATTTTAAAGATGTTTTTGATGTAGGATAAGAAGTTAAAATGAATGATGAAGAATTTTTTTTGGAGATCCTAAGTTACAAACATATAATTTCTAAACAAGGAATGATGTTTAAATATCATTGTAAGAAGTTTGAAGCTAAGTATAAATGAGTAAAAAAAATTCAATCAAAACATCATATGTTCCAAAATACCATGTGGAAGATCAATGAATAATTTTAAAACGAATAAAATATAATTTACGATAATTTTATTGTTGTTGATAATGTTTAAATTAAGAATTATATGAAATCCTCAAGACATAAAATATTATTTCATCTAACTCTTTTAATATTTTAGGTTCCAGAAAAAGATATGGGAAAAATGGGGTAGAAAAAGGATGTGAGTAACCTATCACATATAATTTTTTTAAAACTCACTCATAAGGAAATATGGTCCACATCCTGAGTATGATTGAGAATAAATTAGATATCAACATAAATAATGTTTCTATATAATGTGATATTTCTTTAGTAGAAAATCAAGATTTGATGGATATTGCTGGTTATGTGGAATATAGTTTTTTAGGAAAGAATTTGGGAAAAAATGGTGGTTTGTATAACGATGTTGAGAACAAATAGAAGTAACAAATTCCCTAGAAATTCTATTTATTCATATATGAGAAAAAATGTTATCAAACATCCGTATAGTTATCCCTATCATGTATAACAGAACTTATTAATATGTAGAAATAATGGCAGATTGGGGGAAATTAGAAGAAGTATGTTAGAAGAGTAAATAATTTCAATGTTTTACTGAAAAGAAGATGTTAGTACTCATATAAATTTTCAAAAGATATATTTTCTAAGACAATTATCCAACATTAATTCCTATTAAATGTTGTATAACATAAAAACATCATTGAAATAATTAGTAGTTTTTGGAAGTACCTGTTTACTAAAAATAAAAAATCATAATCTAGTAACATTTGATATGAAAGATAATGAAATAATTTTTATGGGTTATTCTTACACTAGAAGAAGATACAATTTTTGGAACAAACACTTACAAATTATGGTGGTCTCATATTTTGGGAAAGTAATTGAAAATAAATATGTCACAACAATGTTTTATAGAATATATATGAAGATAAAATAGAGATTCCAAAAAATAGTGAAGGTAAGTCAAAATATTTTTCCCATGATTTAGATGAATTGTGTGATAAGGATAGTTATGAAGGGAGAGAAATAATGAAATCAGAGAACATACAAAAAAATTGTGTTCAAAAGCATCATTGGAAATTTGAATGCTCGAGTTTAGAGTAGGAATAATTTGAGCTTAGAAAATAATACATCACATAACTCAAGACTTGTACTCGAATATGTCTTATTAGATATTCAACACAAAAATGGATTTATTATTTAAATTTTCATTTGAATCCAATTGAGAAAAATGAAACATGTTTACTTGTTCTATGGATAGAAAGTAAAAATATTATCAGAAAAAGATTTATTTTTAAAAAACAAATTGAATGATCATGTACAGATTCATGAAACAAATAAATACTAGTATTAAAAACCAATGAACTTTGTAAGTTGTGTATTTTGAAGAAAAAATTTCCCAAGTAGAATGGCTGGAAACTATTAGAATTTTTATATTAGTGGTCACCCAATGAAATAAATTTTTTTAGATGAATATAATGTCAACATTCTTAAATGGTGAGTTTGTGGAAAATTTTTACATTAAATAAAATTGTGGGTTTCAACTTTATGAGGATAAAAATTATGTTTGTTAACTATGTAATGATTGAATGGGATGAGACAATTTCCATAGGCTTCATATTCAAAATTCTAAAAAAATTAGATTTTTTTCCATAGTAGATGTTGATAGAAACATATATGTGAAATATTTTGACTCCATAAATCTAATTATAATTGTTTATGTGGACGATACAATTTTTTATAGGGAAAAATAATAATTTAATAAATAGTTTGATGAGGAAATGAAAAATAATTCTGAAATTTCAATGTTGGTAGAATTTACTTTCTTACATGGATCACACGTTCAACAAAAAAAATTATATTTTCATATCTCATGAAACGTATCCCAAGGGATTGTAAAAATTTTTTTGGATAGAAGAATATAAATAAGTTTATACTCCTATATCTAAGAGCATAATTTTGAGTAAATATGACTCCATACAATTTGGAATTAGATTGATTTTTATTATCTTATAACGTGTTTACAATACGTTACCACCTAATGGGATAATATAGCTTAAACTGTGACTTTGTGTGCTAGGTATCAAAGTAATCCCAAATAATCACATATTGTGTTAGAAAATTTAATTTTGAGATATGAAAAGGGAAATAATTTACACTGTTTTTTATACAAAAGAAATAGTGATACTATGTTTCAAGGTTATGATGATGTTGATTGTGTTAGAGACTGTAATGACATAAAATAAACCTCAGGAGGAACATTTTTCTTAGGTGAATGTTGTGGGAGTTGGCCTAGTAAGAAATAAATTTTAGTAACAATAAGGATAGATAAATAAGAATATATTTCATATACTCATGCTTGTACTAAAATGTTTCCGATGAATTTTTGACTGGAATACATGAAAGTGAAATTTTCTAAACCATTAAGGATACATTGTGATAATCAGAGTAGAGTTGATATTTATAAAAATCCTAAACAAAATTGAAGATCAATACACATTGATAGAATTTTTAGTCTATATAATATATTTTTACTCTTTTAGATGTTTTCTCTTGAATATATCTAAAAAAAGTTGCAAATTATTTGTATCTGCACAAAGGCAATTCTAAAAGAAAGGATTTTTTTAGTTGAGGCTGCAACTTCATGTTTAGCCTACTCACATGGCTTCCTAAACCACATAACAAAGTCCCCCAACATGGGTCAAATTATATCGTAAATGTGGGAGGTTAATTAATATATTTATAAATTATAATATGTTTTTAGTTATTCTTCTTGATTGAATATGACAATTTGTTTATCATAAAATGGGGGAGAGAAAAGGAAAATTGAGAGGAAAATATAAAAGATAGGGTAGTTTAACATTACATAGATGAAAAATTTTCTTGTCACCAAGGGATGGAATTACTTTAAAACATTTTACATTATTCAGTAGTGTGGTGTTAGGGAACTTTCTTTCGTGGAAGGCAGTGTTTTGTTAAATGTTAAAAAACATTAACTTTTTACAAAATTTTAGTTGTGAAAAAATTATAAGAGATAGAAAATTTTTTAAAAGGGGTTTTTATAAAATCCAAAGGGGGAGATTGAAGAACCTTTGTGATGAATTATTTTAACAATTATTTTTGTATTTTATGACAACATTCATTTTTAAAAATGATTGGTTTTGTTATTTTGGATCAGACCCATTCCATCAAAATGATGTTTTTATAAATGATAAAATTGATGAAATTTTAAACACAAAACTAAATGGAGAGAAATGTTTTGTTTTGAATAAATATGTTTTCTGAAATCGGATGATCAGATTAAAAAGAACTATCCTCAGTGTATCAGAAAAAGATGACCCAAAAACATAGGTGGTAAAAAATATGTAGTTTTCTATTAGACACACCATCATTATTAGTTCTATTGGTAAGAAGTTTAAGATCCATTAGAATCTGAATTTTTAGAACGGTAGAAGTTTACGAGTAGAGATGACATATTCTTGCTGAAGAGTTTATGAATGGAAAAAAGTGAATTCAGAAGTTATCATGTTTTCATACATTCTAAAAAAGTTTGTATAATTTTTTTATGATAAAAAAGTTCTCAAAAATAATGAAACATACTAATGGAAAAATATTACGAAGAAATAAAGGAATCATAATGATTGAATCATTTCAAGATATTAAGATAGTGTTTGAATAAAAAATAATAATAATATAAATAGAAGAAGTAAGAAATATAAAAGTGTAATAGCTAATAGGGTTTGAGGAATCTCAAATTTTCAATGTGGAGACACCACTTAATACTTTCCATCATTATAAAAAAATAATTGTAATGGAACTTCTATTATAATTGGGAAATCCATCATAATGATAAAATCAATATTAATAGTAATTCCATCCTATTGATAATTCCATCATTATGATTGTTACATTAGACTAAAGTTGAGGAAGTTATCTAAGATTAGATATTAGAAGGAAAGTTAACCAGATTGAATCTAAGAAGGAAAGTCAATCAGGCTATCTCTGATGAGGGTAAGCAGATAAAAATGAGCTGTGAATGAATAAAAAATCGTAATTAGTATAAGTAGTTGAAGTGGAAGAAGTTTCTTCAAAATTTTCTAAGTAGGCCTCTTTGTACTAAAACAATAAATGAATTTCATGAAAGCTAATTATGGAGAATAAATGGTAAGAGTTGATGCGGTAAATGTTGATATTCAAATCAGTGTAAATCTATGAATATTATTGAGAATGGTTGAAGAAGTAAAATTTGAAGTTTTAATGCGAGGTTTTTCAAGAGTTTTGATATTTTATTAAGCAGGGAATGATTTAAACCTTATTTCATGTGGAATTATGTGTTTCCTACAAATATATTATCAAATCAATCCTTCATTTTAACTTTTTCATGAAAGTAGAAAATGAAGCATATTAAATAATTAGAGTGAAACTTCCATCGTGACAAAGATCAAATTAGAAGAGCATACATCTATGGTTTTGTATACCAAATAGAGGAACATCGTATTGAAAGAATCATTTTGGTTTGATCAAATTGAGGAGGATCAGAATGTGTTTTTGAGTAGATTTCGAGATATATAGATTATAAAGGGTAGATTTTATTGAGTCAATCATTATGAGTAAATCATGAAATGCTCATTAAACCATAGTCTATCGAATTCCATGTCATTAGACCTAGTATCTTTTGTGGATAAAATTGATGAATAACTTTATTAATGTTTTTGGATCAATTATTTTATAATGAATGTTATAAACTGATAGGATTTAGTATAATATTGTTCATCAGGATTTAAAAGGTATATAACGGTAGTTGGAACAAGTTTATTAAACTTATTCGTAATATTATATTTCTATAGGCCCACTGGGGTTTTTATGAAAATGATGAAGGTTATCATACCGAGACCAAACCTTGTAAATTTCTGGTAATTTATTTTCATTCATATTTTTTTCATGCATAAGTATTTACAAAAACATTACAATGATATGAACATAAACTGGTTAAGTGGGTTATGTTTTAAAATGTTTTGAAACATATAAAAAGTGGAAAACTGATTCGACCCCTCATTACCAGTTGTTATTTGATCCTTTGGATCTTCAGTTTATCTTTCCCTTTTATATAGAAAAATAAATAATGTATTACTTTAATATATAGTAATGTGTAAATAAGTTTAGTGTCAAATGTTTAAGGTATAATGTTTTAAAAGATATATATGTAGCTAATCTACAATGGCACTAAACCTTTGGGTTCTGGGTTTGTGTATTTTTCAATGAAAGTAAATATTTTAACTATGGAAATTATGTGATATTTAGTGATGTTTTGTGGGATGTGAGATTCATAATTGAATTAAATTATAATTAATATTTAAAATCCATGGATATTACTCAAAAACACTTACATTGTCATATTAGGCATTGATAACATCATTGTCTTGTCGAACACCACCCATTACTTGAATTTACGCAGATCACATTCGGTGAATGGAAAAAATCACTAATTTAAATCTTCATCACATTAAATAATAAATAAATGAATTTAAAAAAATTGGTAGAGGGTTACATCTCAATCATCATCCGATTAATGAATGTCATCAGTTTTTAAAAACCAAAACCTCTTCTTTAAACTCATTTCTAGGCCTTTGTATCGGTTCTCTGTTATTGGAATCCAATTGTTTATACGTTTTTATAAACAAAATATTTTGAGTAATACAACTCTTTTGGCTTCGAATTTACCTCCATTCCCAGAAAAATCCCACTTTCTCAGGTTTTTCAACTAGATGAATCCATGCTTCATCTTTTTTTAATATTCCACACCTATAAGAGGTATCTTCCAAAAGCCTTTAATTATTCCATTGTAGTATATCTTTTGAAAACAATTTGTCTTCCTATATAATTAATTTAGTTAATATCTAATAGAATCACTTAATACATTATTCCTTGGTGAGCCATTACTGACATGTTCATTCAACATTATTAAATCTACAGTAGCTTATTTCTTAAAGTTACAAAATCTAATTGATTATTTATATGAATTGTGCTATGAGTAAACCAATGTTGGTTCTCTATGATAACTTTATCGATCTCGGTAATTATATCACTCTACATCTATAGATCAGTTTCCAGTATAACATATTTTCTTTCCGCACATTTTTTATTTATTTTTATCATAAGAACAAGTAATTTAATTATAATACTTATAACAAATATCTTTCAATAATTTATACGAATATGTTCATAGTAAAAAAAATAAATAATCTATTGTTAAATTTATAAATTTTAATATATTTATCAGTTTAAATGTATAATTCGATTAACATTATTCAACCTTTGATTCACTAGACATCAATACACATATCCATGGTGTATCCCTAGGTTTCAAATAAGAATAATGGCAATGCCATTTTTTTTCATGATTATTTCGTGAAATAATTTTACAATAATCAATCATTTACATAAAAATTAAAGATTTCAGACTCTCGGATACTCTAATTTTTGAAACTACTATGAGAGGGATCATCTTATTATTTTATTTCAGTTTTAAACTTCTCTCTGAGCTTCCTGATCTTATCATCCTTCACCTATAATTGGGAAGCTATTTATTTCATTTTCAATCTACATTCATTTTTTAGATTCCATATTTATTAAGGTAGTGGTTTGATAATTATTATATATGATATCAAAATCTATTTTTTTCTCCATTTTTTCTTCCAATTCATGTTTATGATATTCATGTAGGGACCTTATTTATTTATTCATTTCCAAATCATTTGAAAGTGATTATTTTAAGGTCGTCTCTAATTTAATCAGTATTCTTTTCCACCACCATATATTCTATGAAAATATAATATACCCCACGCATGGTTTCCCACTGATCCACCTTCTCGCATTAAGATTAGGTTCTATATTAGTCATTGTAAGAACATTCTTAAATTGATGAAAAAATTTAATTGTTTTTAATTCTTCTTTGAAGGTACCATTTACTTCAATATTAGTTTGTGATTCATAAATTTACATATTTTAAATATTCTACTACCACTATGTTTAAAAAAATCAATATTTTTCTTCAATCCAGTTAACACTGTGGGTATTTTTTCTATCATGGGATACTTATACTTAATTCTTGTCTTCTTTAAATATTTCATTATTATATTTTCTATTAATTTTCTCACTGTTAACTCGCCATCGCTAGATTTGAAATATTTTCAATAGTTTAACTCTAAAAACATATTTTATCCAATTGTTTTTTATATATTTATTCCAACAAAAACAAAATATACAAAAATATAATAATGTATATTTTTATTAAAAAACATATTACAGATGCCTCTATTTATAATGTTCTTTGAGTTTTTGTCATATAGTTATTCATTATACTTTTTGAAGTCTTCATATTATTTGAAACAATCCATGATATGTTTAATACAGTCTTATAGAAATCAATATAGATCCCTTTTACATTTTTATAATTCAATTCCACTAAAAATAAATGGTTTCATCGTTGAATCAATGCGATAATAATAATAAAAAACTACATTTTGAAATTAATCATCAATTTAAATCCTTTGGGACCTAGTTCATCTTCTTGGGACGAAAATGGATGTATCCATAAGGGGTGTGGGGTGGGGGTATCTCAACATGCACACTAAATAAAATATGTCTTATTTGAATACAAATTTCAAATAAGGATATTATTCTCTAATTTTATGGAACATCTTCAATCAATATTTCTATCATAACCAATATCATTTAATGTTACAAATGAATATAGAATTTTATGTACAAGAACACATAAGGATTTCAATTATATATATAATAAGAGTAAATTCTAATATAAAACACATAATGATTATTAGTGTACCGAAATCCAGGATAATGCAGTATTCAAGGGATCTAAATTCTATGAAAAGGCCCAAGATTATGGAATCTATTTTTTCTCAAAATTTATTTTTCCTTCTATAGAATGTTTTGTAAATAAGAATGAACTAAAATGAGAATATAAATATTAGATAAATTTTTAAATAAATATATTATAGAAATAAAGTCGACTTGTAAATTAAATAATGTTAATAATATTAAAATTCATAAATTTAGATTATGAACAATAAAAATGATTACAATTTTAATGAATTATTATTTCTCTTATAAATTTTAAAACCAATTTTTATTTTAACTAAATTATAAAATTGAAAAACATTAAATAAATTTATATAATATTTTAGTGTATGAACTAATATATTATAATTATTTGAATTTTAAATGGTTATGAAATAATAATAAGAACACTTAAGGTTTAGAATGTCCATGTTCAATAAAATTAGTTTTTATTTATATTTAGTTTTTTAACTAAAATATAAGTTTATATATTTTGGAATTGGAATTTGATATAATGAAAGTAATTTTTGGACTTAGAATAGTAATACACTCTTATTATTGTGTTTCCATATTTGTCTAAAAAATATTCTAAGGTGAATAATGAAATATACATTTTTTATTTTACTATGCCTTTTCATGTCATCAATAGTATATAAGAATTAATTATTAATAAATAAATACTTCTTATTGAAATAATAAGTTTTTTTGTTGAAATTAGTCATTTTGAAATAATTTTTATTGTGTATTTACAAATTATTTATAATTTATAACTTATGTAAGGTTTTTTAAGAAAAGTTTCAATATATTATAGTACAAATATATCCAAATTAATGTTTAACACAATAAGAAATTGTAATTCAGAAAATGTATTCACATATAATAATCAGTTTGTATAAATTATCTATGTACTCCTAGTTTTGTTATGTGTAAACATTAGTTTACCCTCTATAAAAACTCATTATTGTTATAAGTGATAAAATTTAAAAGTAATAATTCTGGTGGTAAAGGCGTTGAAACATGATTAAAATTGGTGGATAAATTTTTTAGGAGATATAGAACATATAAAATTACCACTATACTATTTATCAAATTTTTGAGCCACTTATCTCAAGAGTGACTTCCCATTATTGAAAAGGTATGGGTATCAACTATAATTCCAACATGTTTTCTTATAGAAGGGATATCTTCTCCTCAATTCCCCTCACACCAAAACCTAGTATGTTTAGAAAAATAACTTCCCAATCCTCTCATAAAAAAATCATAGGAAAATTAAAGGGGTTATGGTATTCTTAAAAGAACAAACCTAAAGTTCTTAACCCCCTTTTCAAAGGAGATAATCCTTGAAGTGAGGAAGAAGTTCTTAATAACTATTTCTATTTTTAATCTCTTTAGGTGCCTGTATTATTCATAATGATCCAGTAATAAATCTCAACACGAAATCATAAGTATCAATATTATATTAATATGTCATTACATTGATGTTATAGTCATTAAAATCTCTTATCTTTTCCCTTAATGAAAGTCAAAATGACAGTAATTTGTGTGCATAGTGTACTGCCTTCATAACGGGCCATGTTTCATTTTCAATGACTACCAAAAATGAACAATAATAATGTCAAATTTCATAAATGGGTATTAAATTTCAAAAATATTTTATATTAAAAAATTATAAAACATATAATATATTTCTCCAGTTCAATGTAAAATTAAATCACCAAAAATTCAAATGTGAGGACTACCACCTCCATGGAACGAAAGATTTTTTTCTTTTCATTACAACCTTACATCGATCTTCATGAGAGTTGGTTTAATGGGTAAATTTCATATTTATGATATACTTAATAATTTTATATGAAAAATTTGTTATCATATTAATGATATGATAAAAATTACCATTGTTAATTCAATCGTTTATAAATACCGTAGAAAAAAGAAATTTTTTTATTGAAATTACATAATATTTTTATATCTATTACGTTTTCATAAAATTTATTTATAATTCTAACATATCACACTAGTTAAAACTAAATAATATCATTATAATACTAGTTTTATTATATTTCTACTAAATCACCCCATAAGCATCAATAATAATAGTATACAAATGTTTGGATCAGATTGAACCCCTATATGAACAATTCATTGTTTTTTTATAATGAATTACTATGAAAACATAATTAAAAAAATAATATGATATAGTTTTTTAAAAAAAAATTCCATTGAAAGGATAAATAAAATTTTAATATAATTATTAATAAAATACTTTTATTGGGTAATAAAATCAATGGGTCCTAATTTGGTCGAGTTCAACTTCAAGTATATATATTGATACACATATCATGGAAAAAATTAATTAATTATTATCAGTCATATATTATAGTAACCATAATAAAAATTTAATTATAAAAAATAGGATAACAATGAATATTTATACCTTATTTTATTAATTTATTCATAACATTGTGTATACTCCCTTTAGTAAATCTTAAGTAAAAGTGAATAATTTTTATAAAATACCAATGTTTTAATATTAAATAAATGTTTTTGAGAATTTTTTTTGTTAATAAAGATTCATGAACGTTTTTATTTTAACTATAACTCACACCCTACATATCCATATTTTTATTACACTATTTTACGTTTCCTAATTTCATTTCCTACAAATAATTCCACTAGATAATAGACAAATTCAGCCACCTAGAGTGTCATATAGATCAAAAAAGAAGGCCTAAAAGATCTTTGATGAAAGATAGATCAACCATGAAAATAGAATTTATTGTCTCAAAAGATAAACCATGATTTTATTAAATTACACAAAATTGTCGTGAAGATCCCAACACAACATGGATTAAATTTTTTTGTCGAAATACACCATAAAAGTGGTCAAAATGATGCATTGAAGTCCAATCCACAATATTATCAGGTAATTTAAAATAGATCTTATATCATAAATTTTTCTCCCAATACAAATGACCATTTAAGATGAAACTTTATTGTGTGAATGAAATATTTTGGATCACAATTTTATATGAAATGGTTCTGATTTTTTAAAATATTCATAGAAATAATTGAATCACATTTATACCTTGGAAAAATTAAACTGAAAACTTGACAACTATATATGGTTTTTTAAAATACCCATAACATTTGGTTAAAAAGGAAAATGTCCACAAAAAAAGGATAGTGGAGGTTCATAATATATAAAAACTACTTTGATGAATAATATTTCTCCAGATTTGACTCTTTGAGTTTTATAATTACTGAGAAAATATGAGGAAATGTTTCCTAATGCAAGAAATCCACCAAATTAGGCTATAAATAGATACTCATCGTCACCATGAATGGATTTTGAATTTTGCAGCTTAATATAATTGTTTTAAAAGACCATAATCTTGAAAAATCCCTATTAGGACCTATCAAACTCATTTTTCAACTTGATATAACATCCCTCTAGGATTTCATTTCATTTATTTCATGTTTTTTCAATTGTAATCATGTTTGTTTTTTTTCATTAAATTAAGATAATAAGAATGTTTCTTCATCATTATTTATAAAAATTATCCATCATATATGGTGTAATATTTATGTTCTTAAAAATGTTCAAATCAAATTGAAAATAATTCCCTTCTTTCCCTTTCTCCTTCAATCAAAATACTTTGTTAAATTATCTTAACCATTTATGGATGTGTTCAGAAGAACACTCTTATCTTGTCCCTTTATTTTTCTTATAATTTTTACTCATCACCCTAAAAATCCTAAATAGAATTTAATAACCATATCAATATATTAGTAAATATTATATTGGGGTTAAAACTAATTTAGATATGTTAAGTGATAGCATGTTTATTTCTCAATTAATTTTATTTAAAATGAAATTTCGTATGTTAAAATTTAAATATAATAGATTAATGACAAGATTTGTTGGATGTATGTATTAATTGAATTTTTGGACCCAAAAGTAAAAATGGGGTCAATAAATATTAACCCTTCAATCAATATGAATTTATTGAGATCGGTGCCCTAGTAGAGGCTTAGATTAAAGATAAAACATTTGGTAATTCCTATCAAAAATCATTTTGTGAAGTGGGTGTTAAATTAATAAAATTTATTGAAAATATAAAAGATATCACAATATTAAATCCATAATAATGATCTGACAAAAATAATTATTAAATTGCTACAAAATACATAAATCATTCATTTCACACAAGATTTGAAAACGAACCCCCCTTTCAAATGGGAAAACAAAAACATTCAACTCCAAAGAAAGTACTATTAACGATGATTAGACCTGAGTGCTGCAATGCACATTAGAAGAGAACCATACCTTTGAATGTTCAATATATGTCAATATTACTTTCTTAAGATGGGTCGATTTTTGGGGATAATTAAAATAATAGTTGGTAAATGTTTTTTTTTTAAAAAAAAAATTTAAAAAAATTAAACCAAAATAAAAGAAAAAAAGGAATGAAAAACAAACCTTCCTCATTCGTTATAAACTTATCTGAATTCCCAATAGTCTCCAAAAAAATACCTTGATTTTTTTAATAAAAATTTAAAAAAAACTTAATATAAATTGGATAAACATTAGTAATAATCAAACCACTCTATAACCATTCATTTTCTATCTGATTAATCTAGACATGGAAAATATTAGGGAAGAAAAACATAAAGAAAATTCAATCTTTGATATGAATTTACAACCCATTGGTATTTAATATCCAAACAGTGAGTAATATTTTGAACTCAAATCAGGTTTGATTCTTCTTATAACTCATTTACATGAGTTATTTGGTGAGAATCCTCATCCTCACCTCGACGAGATCCAAGTTATGTACAATACCATGTAGCCTCACGAGGGTTTTGAAGAATAAATCAAATATCGAGCATTTTCATTCTCCATTGATGACTCTTCCAACACATGGATCTACTACCTTCCTCTTAGTTTCACATCCACATGGAATATAATGAAGAGAGCCTTCTTATATAAATTCTTCACTACATCTCAAAACACTTCTATCCGAAATGAAATAAGTGGTATCTCTCAAATCCTTATTGAATCACTCCCTAAGTGTTTAGAGTTATTAATAAATAATGTTGAAAAATTATCACACCATAAAATTCCTAAAAAAATATTGATAGAATAATTCAAAGATGGGTTATTGTATATGGATTGAACTCTCATTATTGTCATAAGTGGTTATACTATTGTGGAAAAAACTCCTAGAGCTAAACGAGATATCAAAAGAAACATGACTAAAAACAACAACGAAATTCCACACTCGAATAGATTAAAAAGTAAAATAATTCCAAGAGAATAAATCCATAGATCTTAATAAGATGAATGAGTGGAAGAGTGAACTTATCGGTCTTGTTCAACAAATAGCTATGTATTATAAACCCCCAATAAATATTTTGGATAATAATCTCCATCCAAACCACCTTTGGAAAGTGTTCTAGAAGATATTTCCTCCTTCACCCATTCTATTATTAAAAAAATAAAAAATAAAAAGTGGTTATATTACATCAAACCTAAGTATACAACAATAAAATAACTCTTCCAAAATTCTAGATCAAGAAATTCACAACCATAGGGTAAATTTAAGTGAAATTGTACTTTGGACTAGAAAGAAAATTTATATTCCTCATGTTGAATCCTCCAACTCTACTTTTAAATAATGAACTGAAAAAAATAATAATAAACAAGAAAAAAGACTTGAATACACTCCATCACCAACCTCCATTCATATATGAAACCCAATTCATTTTCCTGAATACATATATAAGATGAAGAATTACCTTGAGCATGATTCATAAATGCTTGATATTTTTAGACATGTTGAGTTTAACATTCCCCTCAAAGATTCCATTAAAAAATACCTAATAATGAAATGTTTCTTAAGGATTTTTTCACCCATAGAAGAAAACTTACAACCATTGAAAATGTTTCAACCCAATATTACATTCCCATAAAGTGAAAATATCAGGGGACCTTTACATTTCCATGAAAAATTGTGAGTTCAATCTTTGATAATTTTCTCATAGACCTAGGAGCCTCAACAAATTTCATGCCCAAATCTAATGTGTACAACATTGGTCTGGGTCCCTCTCTCCCAATGAGTGCTGTCATACAATTAGGTAATCAATGAATAGAATGTCCTGAGGCAATAATTGAGGATTTTCTTGTCTGAGTTGTTGATCTTATGTTCATAGCTAATTTCAATTACCTTGACATGGATGGTGGGATGAACTATTCCCTATAGCCCCTAAATCTAGGAATACCATTACTCTTGATAGATATAACTTTGACTGATGTCCATGAGATCAACTTATCCCTGAAATTTGGTGACCACCTAGTCCAGTTCATCGTTTTCCATGCCATGTGATACCCATCATAGGATCACTCTGGATTCTATATCCAATCTTAAAAATAATCTTGTGAGAATTCATTCACCCCCATTCCATAACATTTATCATGTTAAAATAATAGCTGAGTTTGTAGAATTTCATCATGATTAACCACATCATAAATGAGGAAGTTTATGGTGACCTTTCATTCATAGACTCAATTAATCTAGAGGATATTGAAAAAATATCCTGAATCTCATATCAATATTGATCAATATTTTTCCACCTTGGACATTATTGTTGAAAATGAATCAATATTAATGGAAATATTTTCTTCTATTCGTATGTATTCTATACCCAAAAATATTGGATGAAACTGATCTAAAACCACTTCTAGAGAACCTACAATGTGAATTCCTTTTCCATAACCACTCTAATACTATCACTAGGTCTACTTTAATTATTAAAACACAAGGTTCCAAAAATGTTTAGGGGTAAGAATAAAAAAAATCTGTTCAGTTGGACCTGAGATGATATACCATGCATCAACCCTTCCCTTTTCATGAATCACACCCCATAACAAGAAAAACCCAAGAACAACTATATAATTACACATAAGACTCAATCCACTCATACTTGAGGTAGTCAAGGAAGATACTCCCAAGATTCTACAAGAATTAAATATATTCCCATATTGTTAATGTTAATGGGTTATTATAATTCATGTTGTACCTAAGTGGGGTGGTATAACTATTGTAAAAAATGTACATGAAGAGGTGGTAAAAAATCTAGTGAAAATCAAATGGTGTGTGTGTTTGTATTATCAAAAATTGAATGCTGAAACATGTATAGATCACTACCCTCTTAATTTACATGATCAAATCATAGAATTATTATCTAGAAATTAAAACTATTTCCTTCTTGATGGATACATCAGCTACATCCAAATCCCAATTTCACCTCATGACCAAGAAAAGACTACATTTGAATTCCCCTATGAATAATATGCATACAAAATGATGAAATTTTTCTTTTTAGAAGATCCTATGAATTATATGTGTTTATGATGAGTATATTTCTTAATTCATGGAGAATGTTACAGAGGTATTGATTGTTTACATTACCATTTATGGTGATTCATGTAAATCCTACTTGCATTCAATTTATATGGTCCTATGAATATGTATAAAATATTAATTTGTGCTGAATTTTGAAACATTTCAATTCATGGTTACTAGTGGGATTTTTCTAGGGAACCAAATTTCCTTTGAGGGAATTCAAATCAATCCTATCAAAAATGAGGTGATCTAATCACTTCCTGAATGAACATCAGTTCAACAAAACTGTTCTTTCTTTGGTCATTCCAGTTT
This sequence comes from Viscum album, assembly GCA_963277665.1. Classification (NCBI taxonomy): domain Eukaryota; kingdom Viridiplantae; phylum Streptophyta; class Magnoliopsida; order Santalales; family Viscaceae; genus Viscum; species Viscum album. The sequence continues at coordinate 58,397,042 of OY728165.1, read as the reverse complement.
ATATCAACAATTTAACTAGATATTTCACAGGATTTCACACCCACTCATTCATATACTTGAAAATGGTGTAATGTTCCATTTATATAAGGCATGCAAGAGTCAATTTATTTAAATCAATTATATTATTACATCTGACATGATAATTCAACCACCATATTGGTTCGTGACCTTAGAGTTGATATGGGATGCTTCTAATTGGTCTAATGGGGAAGTTATTAGTAAAATAATAGAGAAAATTTCTTTTGTCATCTATTATACCAAAGAAACCCCGGGTGATACTCAATATCACTACATTGTCACTAAAAAGGAACATCTATTTATGGTTTTGGATTAGATAAATTTCATCACTTTCTCTTAGGTACTAAAATCATAATTTTTCACAGAATATTCAAATTTAAAGTTCATATTCAAGAAAAGTGATTCCAAACAGAGGATAATAATATGAATCCTAATGTTCCATGATTTTTTCATTGAGATAAAATATATACCTAGAAAAGAAAAAACCACGGCTAATCATTTGATTATAGTTTTTACTAACTCTCATTATAAAATCATTAATACTAAATATCTCAATGAAAACCACACATATATGACTCTAAATTCATCAATGTATGATGCAATTTTAAATTACTTGGTTGACATTGTTTTTCCTGAAAATTATTCAAAATTATAAAAAACCAAGCAAAAATGAGAATAAGAATACTTTTTTGGGAAGATAATATACTTTGGAAAACGTGGTCTCATATGATGAATATGAGACATGTTTATGAAGAAGAATAATACGTTATAATTTAAATCTACAAATTATTCCTTTATGTGTCCATTTTGGACCAAAAAGGACCTTACAAAATGTCCTCAACACTAGAGTATTCTACACATCAATCATCAAGGTCTCACCAGGATTCTTTCAATCATATACCACTTGTGAAACATTTGGCACAATTTTCAAAAATGAATAAATTCACCAAAAGATTTTAATCTTATATGAGATATTCGATGTTTGGGGAGTCAATTTCATATGTTTGTTTACACCTTATAAAGGATTATACTACATTTTGTTATGGTTGAATATGATTATAGGTGGGTTGAAGAAAAACCCACTAGGAAGGATGATGAAAAAACTATTAATGAGTTCCTCAAAACACACATCTCTCATCTAATTAGAACACATAATTCCTAGATAAGTGACATAGGAATCCATTTTGATAATCATACCATAAAATATCTATTGATAAAGCATGAGGTTATATATAAAACAAAAACATTATATCACCCCAAACAGATGTCATGGATGATCTTTTTAAAAGATAGGTAAATTATTTCATGAGGGTATTGTTATAAATATATGAAAATACTAGCCTAAAAGACATGGAGAAGTGATTTGGTCTTGTCGAACTACCTATAAAACACCCATTGGGATGTATCCTTTTAGGCTAGTTTTTGGTAAAGCATGTCATTTACCAGTTTAAAACCAACATAATTCATTTAGGGTGTGAAAACTTAAAATTTTGATTTTGATAAGTCTGGTGAAGTGATATTGTTGCAGTTGAATGAACTAGAGGAGATTCAACTATATTTTTAAAATAACTAAAATCTATATAAACAAAATGCAAAGATACTACATGACAAACACATATTGAGAAAGGTATTCCATGATGGTGAAAAGTCAATTCTCTTTAATTCATGTTCTCTAATTCACATAGGTAATCTTAATTCTCATTAAGAAGGTTATTTTATTATTAGAAATGTTTACCAATTTGGTACAGTAAAATTTTAAGACCCATATTCCAAAATATCATTCAAGATTTTTGAAAATATATTAAATAATCACCATGGGATAAAACACATCCTATGAACCATAATGACTTCCACTATATCCCTAACAACTTAAGTAGAACTAGTATAGGATGGATATTAAGAACCACTAAATCCAAATTTGGGGAACATATTTACCTTTAACACTAACTTCCACTATTAATACTTTACTCTCTGTATCATTCTATATCTATCTATTTATTCTTATTTCTATGTCATTCTAACTTTTTAATCACTTGTTTTACTAAGCTATATTTTTTCTCATTTATTCCTTTTTTGTGGGGTTTTTAATAAAAAATATTAAAAAATAAAATAAATCTATAAAAATAAGACAAGTAAAAATGAGTGATAATAACTCACAATTAAATTTTCAAACATTATCCCACCATTTCGGGACATTAAATGACATGTTTTTATCTCAAAATTATTTTATTTTCATCATAAATTAGGATAAATAATTTTATATCATGATCAACAATTTATTAATTGTAAATTTTTCATTTGGAAAATGATTCTTCCCCAACCGTGATGCACAATTTTTTATTTTATTTTATGGAAATATACGGCTATCTTTTCATGTTGAGAAATTTTCATCCCTAATTGTGAGTCCTCAGTTTGTGAACCTTTTAGCCAAATTTCCTAATTTTGCGTACATTAATATTATATATGAATTTTGTTAACCACATGAGAATCATTATATCCAAATATCTTCCCATTTACGTTATATTTATTTTCATTTTGATAGCCCCTTCAACCATATAAAAACCTTATACTTTATGGAAACATTACAAAACAAATACCTTGTACCACCCAATATCTACATGGATTTTCAGTAGTTTATTTATTGAATGATTAGTATGGGGGAATGGATTTAATTTTTTTCCACAACTTCCTTGATTTTAAATGTTTCATCATATATCTGAGGGAAATAAGATATTTAAGTGGGGGGGGGGGGGGGGTGGAATTTATCATTTGGTGAGTTTTAGGAATGTATTATTGTTTATTTCATTTTAGAAAAATGTTATATAAATGTTTAAAAAAATAAAGAAAGAGAATTTGTTTTTGTGTATTTTCTTGGGATGGTCAAAAATCACTCTTCCTAAACCACTGATCCTTTTATACCAATAAAATTTATTTTCGTGAAGAGATTTAATAAGATTTGTGAGAAGAGTGTGAGATTTTTTCCAAGTTCAACATCTGAAAAATGAAATAGGAAAAAGGAATAATTATGTCATGTTTTCTTATTTGGTTTTGATAAGTTTATTCCTTTGTACATAATTTAATTTTGTCATATTTTTTTAATTTTATTCCATATTCTTTTCATCCTTCAAAAAATCATGACCTTGTAACATAGGTACTCCCAGAATGATTAGAGGTACAATCAGTGTCTTTTCTACTTTAGCAGCCGTATTGATAAACACAGGTGATAGAATTATTTTCTAGATTCTTATGTTGTTGAAGACCATGAGATTCCAGTTGGGTCATTGACTCGACCCTTACTCTTAGAAACACTGATTGGAGAAGATTCAGAGATCACAAACCTTTGTAGATAGTGTGACCTGACCCTTGGAGGTGAGAGTTTCCGTTGGAACCTCTTGGTGGTAGCATTGAGGCCTTATGATTTCACTCTTGGTATGGAATGGATATCCACAGTTGATGCCCAGATTGATTGTTTTAGGGGAAGGGTGCGGTGTGTTCACAATTATGGAACGAGGTTCTCCTTCGTCCCTGAAAAAGAGACCCAGGAAACACAGGATGGACTCGTGCGTAGGATGGCATAACCGATATCACATCAGTTGGCTAGCCTATCCCTTGGCATAGTATATGTTGTGAGTTTCCAGTTTCTAGAAGTAGTGGATGAGTATGAGGACGTCTTTCTGGAGGATGTCCCCGGACTGCCTCTCTGTCGGGATATAGATTTCTACATTGAGTTGCAACCTGAGATGACACCGATATCAGCATCAGCATATCAGATGTCTCCTGTAGAGCTTCATGATCTGAGAGTTCATCTAGAAGACTTATTAAGGAAGGGCTTCGTGAGACCCAGTTTCTCACCCTAGGTGGCCACAGTTTTGTTTTCAAAGAAGGCATATGGAAGCTTGAGTCTGTGTGTGGATTATTGGCGCTTGAATCAGGTGACCGTGAAGAACCAGTATCCATAATCTAGGATCGATAACCTCTTTGACTAGTTAAGAGGGGTACGATGGTTCTCGAAGGTTTATCGGCCTCCTACCTATCATGAGTTTCAAGTATGGGATGAGGATATACAAAAGACGACTTTCAGATGTCTCTACGGTCACTATGAGTACATGGTGATTCCATTTTGTGTGATGAATTCCCCGATAGTGTTTATAGGACTCATGAACCAGATCATTCAGCCCTATCTAGGTCGGTTCATGGTGGTATTCATAAATGATACCCTTGTGTACTCTGTGTCCAAGGAGGAGCACTCAAGACACCTATGGATGGTTCTGTACGCACTCAAAGAGCACCAGTTGTACTGGAAACACTCGAAGTGTCAGTTCTGGATACAAGAGGTCCACTTTCTAGAGCATGTTATCTTAGTAAATGGTTTAGAAAGGGACCCAACCAAGGTAGAGGTAGTGTTAGCATGGGAGCCACCCTGGAGTGTGATGGAGGTGCAGATTTTCCTTGGATTGGTAGGATACTATCGGAGATTCCTTCTTGACTTCTACATGATTTTATCACCCTTGACATCTTTGACCAGAAAGGGGCATCCTTTCATGTGGACTGAGAGATGCCAGCAGGCTTTTCAGCATTTGAGACATAGTCTGATGAGTGCCCTGATCTTGAGACTACCAGAAGAGGGTGCCGAGTATGTGGTGTTCTGCAATGCATATGGAACCAGGCTTGGTTGTGTCCTAATTCAGAGGAAATTTGTGATTTCCTACGACTCACATCAGTTGAGGCCACATGAGAAAAACTACATGACCCCTGATCTTGAGTTAGCAGCGGTAGTCTTTGCATTGAAGATGTGGATGAACTACCTGATGGGCGAGCTATTTACCATCTACTATGATCACAAGAGGCTCATATATATCTTTTCTTAGAAGGATATGAATTTGAGACCGAGGTGATGGCTTGAGTTTCTCAAAGATTTCGACTTTGAGAACATTTATACTCCTGGGAAGTGGAACGTAGTGGAAGATGCTCTCAGTAGGAAATCCAGTTCACAGTTGTTGGATGAGGTGATGAGGAAGTTGGCCACTTTACAGTTATCCATCATGGATAGATATGATGAGTCTTACCATCAGTTGATGGTTGTTACCCCTCCACTCTTATAGTGCGTCCGGGAAGCACAGCTCGAGGATGCCAGCTGTGAGACTATGTGTGCTCATATATCCGGATGCGATGTTGTTGATGGATAGTAAAAAGGTAGGGGCACGTTATTTTTTTTCAGATGGTGATCAGTAGTACCAGTGACGTTGCGGGATGAGGTTCATAAAGAGTTCCTTACATCTCATTTGGAGGTGCATCCAGGTGTGGCAGAGATGTACCAAGACCTTCGACATCAGTTCTGGTGGCCAGGAATGAAGAAGAGTGTGGTAGAGTTTGTATCTCGGTGCCTTACTTGTCAGCAAGTAAATGCTAAGAACTAGGTACCAGCAGGTTTGACTTATCCCCTTGAGGTGCCAGAGTAGAAGTGGGTTGGGATATCACTGGACATTGTGACTGGGTTACCATGTAAGTCCAGGGGACACAATGCCATCTAGGAGTTCGTTGACCGACTCACAATGTTGGCCCACATCATAGCCATAAGGGAACATAGTTTAGTAGAGATCATGGGACGCCTCTATGTGCAGGAGATATTTCGACTTCAAGGAGTTCCATCCACGATCATATCAGATCTTGATGCTTGTTTCACATCCCAGTTGTGGAAGGGAATACATGAAGCTTTTGGGACTCAGTTACGCTTGAGCAGAACATTTCATCCTCAGACTGATGCTCAGATAGAGCGGACCATCCAGATTCTGGAGGATATGCTACAAGCTTGAATACTTGACTTCGGTTATAGTAGGGAGGATCACCTAACACTGGCTGAATATTCTTATAACAATAGTTATCATTCCACTATTGGTATTGAACCATTCTAGGCGTTGTACGGGTGACCTTGCAGGTCACCACTTTGCTGGACTAACCTAGGAGAGTCAACACTCATGGTCCAAGAGAAGGTGTGAGCTACTATAGAGAATGTGCAGGTCATCTAGGAGCAGATGCAGACTACACAATGTTAGAAAAAGTCTTATGCCGATCGGAGACGGAGGCCCTTAGTGTTTGAGGAGGGGGACCATGTGTTCCTCGGCCCTTTTCAGATTCTGAGTAGAGTTGGTGAGGTGGCATACCGCTTGGCTCTACCTCCTTAGAAATATCGGGTACACAACACCTTCCATCTGTCGCTTCTACGGAGATACGTGCATGATCCATCGCACGTTATCGAATGGGGAAAGCTATACATCGATGATGGAGCGATTTTTTCTGAGTACCTAGTGAAGATCAAGGATCAGCAAGAGAGGATCCTTCATGGGTGAGCTATTTCCTTTGTGTGTGTCCGGTGGTAGCACATGAATCTCCAGGAGAGCACATGGGAGCGGTGTGTAGTACCCACATCTTTTTGAGTAGCCTTTGTTTTAGATTTTCAGCGACGTAAATCCCTAAGGTGTGTGTGATGTAATGTCTTATATTTCTCCGTATTTCATTTTAATATTATATGGTAATTAATTTGAGACCAGGCTTTGAGATGGCGCACAGTTCTGTAGCCCGGTGATCTCGGAACAAATGTTGGAATTTAATTAAATAATTAAATTATGCGCGCATGAGGTTTTCCTAAAAAAGTCGAATAACACCTGAATGGGTGCTCAGATAAAAAATCTAAGGGAACCGTTGCGTTCATAGTAGCGATTTTACCTTAGGCGAGGCCCAACAACGGACGTCGCAGGTCGGGGCTGAAATCCTATTTTTTGGACGTGACTGTAATAAAATATTTAATAAAGATATTTTATTAAATCCTTTGGTAGAAAATATCTTTTATCTTTTAAATAGAAATTTGGGTAGGTGTCCAGGATTACACACCTAATAACCCTGAATTTACCTTGGAGGATCTGGAAAGCTCTAGATGAAACCCCCCATCATGGCAACCACATTCTTGAAAAATTCCTCGGGCGGTGACGACATGACGACCAGATCATCACCAAAGAACACCGGAAATCCAGGTGGATGTTTGATTTTTGGTTTCCTTCCTCGTTTTTGATTCCTACAATGATCACAGACTAATCCACCAATATATTGGCTCGCGGATCGATCGTATTTGCAGGATGGGATTTTGCAGGTATTTATGGGGATTTGATTCTTGAAGGCATTTTTGGATTCGTTTAACCTTATAATGGTGAAGAACCACAATCGACATGAATATCGATTGAGGTTCATCCCTCTCGATTTGTTGTTCTTTTCTTGCCCATTTATTACGCGTTTTTCGTGTGCATTCTACACGTTCATGAAGTAAATCGATAGTTGCACATGTGTTTTTTGGCACAATGATATGAGATTGTAGATCCACTCTAAGGAGGATGGTCCAGAGCTGCGATGATGATTTTGGTGGACGATTCAGAGCAGATCGAGAGATATGAAATTTTGGGCATTTTTCTTTGGATGGGTCATTCGAGGATTATGACCCAATCGAAGCATTGAAAACACCCATTTCGGTATTCATATGATGGGACGAACTGAGACATGATGTATCGGGATATACAGATGAGAGATCGTGGATCCATAAATCAGTTGAGGTGTGGGGAAGAAGATGACGGTTCTGGAAATTTTCTGACTACACATAGTGTAGTATGGGGTACACAACGCGTGTTTGTCGGTGGACCACCCAGCATGTTCTCTGGGAGTACACTGACACATGTAGGGTACACGAACAAGGACACGACGTGTATAACCTTCCCCAGGAAGACCCGACCAGATACATGGGATACCCCATGTACTGGTACACAGGTAGGCAACACGGATGGACACTGTATACGAGCATATGGCCATGGAACACGGGTGTTTCACCGTTGACAGGACACATCATGTGCTTATACTTACACACCGTGTATATGCTTTCCTACACTACATCAATTTTAGAAATGGGCCATTTGCACGGGCAGTACCTAGAGTCAGGGAACATGATGTGTGATCCTTCTACACACCGTGTTGTTGAGTTTTACACAGCCTAGACAGGCGACACGGGCCGTTTACACGGGCAGTACCCAGGGTCAAGGAATATGGTGTGTAACTATACTACACGCCGTGTAACCTGTTTTATATGGCCTGGGGCTGTTTTCTTCTATGACTTGGACTATTTTCCGTAGGGTTCGTGCCGTTGGTCTTTTACCTGAAGGTTTCTAGTATCATTTCCTATATACAGGTGTATGATCCCTTTAGCAGACTTCCTGAATAGAGTTGTTAGAATCCCCTTTCAGAGACATAGATCTGGATCATCTATTCATTCATGGAACCCTAAGTAAATTACTTGGTGTCGATATGACCAAATTTACATGGGTGCCGATCCTCTAATTACCGGATTAGATCAGAATGAGTTTTTGGAATCACCCCATGGCTATTGGATGTGATCCTCATCTGAGAATCATTTTATAAAGTACTTTTTCATTGTGTTATCCAATAATGAGTACTTCAAAAATCTCTCCTCAGACCTAGGAGTGGGTTCTCCATGTTACGTGATTACTGGAATCTTTGAGCTGGATCTTAGTGGTGGTTTCACGATGGTCGATCGTGTATGAGTATATCTGGATATTCTTGTTATATGTTCTATAAAAATATACTATGTAGACCTGACTGTATCTTTCCTTTGTGGTATTTTACACCTTTTTTATTTCCTTCATGGTTTTGGGGTGTCCTACTAGGTTTTTTTATACTCACCCTTACATGGGCTTTTCCTAAACGTGTCATGTCTTGTGCAGACGAGCGAGCCTTTGATAGGATTCCTGGCGGACTAGGACCAGACAGAGCTCAGTGAGATCAGACAGGCAGAGGTGTGTTTCTACGAAAATGGATTGTTGTCCTAGTATCTTTCCTTACAGGTTGGAATTTTTTATAGACTCTCTTTTTGTGGGCTTGTACTTTTGGCCCAGGGTTTTACATTATTGTAATTTACTTCCTGTCATACTCTGTAAGTTGGGTTTTTAGTGTATGCATGAATTTATATTTTTAGTAGTTTTTACTTTTCATCTTTTTGGGCTTGGAGATGTTTGTGTATGTGTACTGGTTTATAGTCAATGCCTCTCATGTTAGTTGCATACCTACTCGGTGTTAGTCACCAGCCCCTGGACTATTGGAGGCATGTGTGGGGAGTTGCGGCTCGGGCCCCACTGGGACGGGTCATGAAAACCCACATTAGGTATTAGAGTAGGGGTTAGTAATTTCAAATAATTATTTTAGAGAACATTATTGAGAACCCTACGAATAAGTCAATGTATATGAAAAATTCCGATGTTTTGGTAAAGTTGATATTGTGTGGTTCTCTGAAATATTAAATCTCTAAATTGATAATATAAGAGAATTCAATCTCATGAATAGATGAAAATTGAGGTAATAACAATAAAAGGGTAATATTTTTTATTAACTAGATTATCACCTGGTATATGACAAAGGTGACTTAATATTCACATATCATTACATTGATGTGGAATATTCTTTGGTTAATCACATTATATTTATAAAAGATAATAAAGGATTTACGAAAGATGTTAAATAAATAGGTTAGAGAATATAATTAAAAAATTACCATCGATAACCAAGAATGAAGCCTAGAAGTACATATTTTTAGGAATGGACATCATTTATGAGTTATTTATTTGAAACTCATAGTTTTAGGAATGTATTAATGTTTATTTCATTTCAAAAAAATGTTATATAAATATTTAAAAAAAATAAAGAAAGGGAATTTTTTTTGTGTTTTGTCTTGGGATGGTCAAAAATCAATCTTCCTAAACCACTGATCCTTTTATAACAATTAAATTTATTTTTATGAAGAGATTAAATATTATTTGAGAGAAGAGTGTGATATTTTTTCCAATTTCAGCATCTGAAAAAAGAAATAGGAAAAAGGAATAGTTATGTCATGTTTTCTTATTTGGTTTTGATAAGTTTATTCCTTTGTACATAATTTAATTTTTTCATATTGTTTTAATTTTATTCCATATTCTTGTCATCCTTCAAATAATCATGGCCTTGTAACTATGTGTTTCCATTTTTGATAGCTTCTTATTTCAAATATTGTGAATATTTTTTTTTCCATATTTGTATTTTACCTCTCATTTCCACTCATTTTGAAATTATATTCCTAGTATACCATAGCCACAGAAAATCCCATAAAAGGGCCTCTTAATTTTTGTGAACATTAAAATATGGAATGGAATATGAAATCTATTTTAAACTCTATGATTTATAATTTTGGTTGGTTAATGAGTGAACCTCCAAAAACAAATTTTGATCATCTTTAGAGGAGTGATATTTGAGTGCCCTCATATTCTGTATGTAATTTTGATCAAGAAAAATTTATTTTTTGGGAAATTATTACTGTATACCTTTTATAGTGGAATTATTTATGAATGAGTGAACTTTCATAGACCACATGATCGGAGAAAAAAAATTTATATATATTTTGGCATGTAAAAATTATTTAGTTGTAATTTTATATTTTTTTGTACATGAGGAGACAAAAAATAATATGTGTTGGGGAATTGATTTCATTAATTTATTCATTAGTTTCTGTCTACTATCCTTATTAATTTGTAAGTAATAGTTCATAATAGGTGTCAAATAACCATGTTTTAATTATATATATATATATATAATTTTTTAGAATTATATAAGTTTATCCAAATTTGTGGGAATTAATATTTTAATTTTAAATCTAAATCTACTTAACAAAATTGTATTATAATTTCTTTAGGGTTCCTCATTTAATATCCTAAAAACCATTCAACTGTAGATTGGGACAATTTGGATATCTAAAGGGTTATACAGACTGAACAATAAGGCCCCAAGGCATATTATGAAAATTAGACCAACAATAAACATTAACTTTTTTAGGATCAAGATAGAATCCCAAATTTTATTAAATTATAGAATATTATCATGATTATCCCAAAAATCATGGATAAAATTTTTCACACCCAAATCCTCCAAAAGGGTCCCAATTAATGTTTTTAAGTCTAACCTAAATTTCAATCTAGGAATTTTAAATACACCATATTTCATGAATTTTATTCCAATAAAATAGAAACATTGATCTAATATTTTGTAGTTAGAAATAAAATATGTATCTTACCAAAATTTTATAAGAAATGTTTAAGATATTAAGGAATATTCTTGGAAATAAATGTATTCACATTTGGACCATGTAAAAATTAGAATCAAAACTAGACAAAAACATATGGTTTCGGACAACAACCAAAAAAATGGCTCTAAATGTCTAATGGACACCAAATATAGACGGTGTAATTACCAAATCTATATCTAAAATGTTTAAGGATAATATTTCTCCATATTTAGTTGTCTGAATTGTGAAATTACAAAGCCAACGTGATGGATAGTTTTAAAATACAAACAGTCTACTCTCATTGGATATAAATAGATATGAATTATTAATGTTAAAGGCTATGGAACTTATGATCTTAGGATGATAGGTTGGAATTAATAAATCCATTAAAAAGTCTTTATAGGACATTCCAAACTCATGTTTCAACTTGAGATACCTTTCCTCCATGATTTATTTTCATATAATTCAAGTCTTTCAAATTCTAATCCTGTAAGTTTATTTCATTTCAATTAAATATAAAGAAGTTTTATTCATAATAAATTTTAATTCTAATAAAACCAATGTAATATGATATTATTTTAATTAAATTTTTTAAATCTAGTTAAAAATCAATCCATTATATCTCTTTCACATTCAATCAAAAGTCATTATTTAATTATCTTCACTATTTATGTGTCTGTTCAGTGCACTACTCTTATTTTATCCCATTATTTTTCATCTTTTTTACTCATATCCATAAACATAATAAAGTTTTTTTTACAACTATCTCAGTTTCTAAGTAAATCTTATATTGGGTTCGATCATAATTTTTGGATGTTAAGTGATTGAGATAATTTTCATGATTAATGTTATTTAAATTGATATTCTATATGTCAAACATAAAATATCATGGATTAATGACATATTTTTTTGGAATGTAGATTCAATAGATTATTGGAACCATAGTAAAATGTGGTTTCATGAAAAATTTAACCTTCCAAATTAAAATAATTGATTGAGATCAGTTCCCTAGTTGAGGATTTTATTAAAACCATAACATTTGGGAATTTTGGTACAAAACCATATTGTGAAGTTTGTGCTTTCTTAATAAATTATATATAAATTCTAAAAAATATCATAATATTAACTCTTTAGTGATGAACTAACCCAAATAATTATTACATTGTTAATCCAAATACACAAATCACTAACTTGAGATAATCTTTGAAAAAGGAAACCCTTTTAGAAGAAAAATACAAAAAATCGACTCTCAACAAGTACCATCATTGAGAATTAAACCTGAAAAATTCTATACAAATTGTATAGAATCAAACCTATGATCGTTTGAGAGGTGATAATCATATATACTTCAACAACACTCCTACAAAACAACTACAAACCATCAAACCTATAAACACTCGATGTGGTAAAATAGGAAAAAATGAACTAAAATATATATGGATAATGATTATAAACTATAATTATAAAATTTTTAATGATTTTATATGGTTCAAAAATAGTATATAAATATAGTCATGTTTTTACATGGGGTTAGAGAACATTATACTAAGTGGGGATATTGGTAAGGGGTTTTCGATACTAAAATATTTTCTTTACATTGAAATAAATCATCTTTGACTAATCTATTTCAATATGGATATATTATAAAATATGATGATGTTATGATGTATTTTAACCTTATTTTCTACAGAATTAAGGCTTCCACCAAAACTCTATTTCATTGATGAAAACATTGTTTCATGAAAATGAAATTTCATTATTCATAGTTCCCAATTATTTTATTGGATTTTTACTCCATAGCAATGTTTATATTGACCACATTTTTTTAGTTAAATAGTGGAATAAAATGTGTTCCAAAATAATTATCATTTTATTGACAATTATTTATCATAAATAAATGTTTTAATTATCCTTTAAATGATGGAGGTTCTTAATAAATTAATTTTAAATTATTTTAATGAATATTGTTTTCCATGATATTATATTATTCAATTTCATATAAAATTATATATATATATTTTTTATAATGTTATATGGATTTTATTGATTTTATTAATTAATTATATGGTTTATTATCACCTTAAAAATATATTTTTTTAATATGACAGAATTTTTTTTATATTTAATATGATATTAAGAAACACTTTTCAAGAAAAATATATTTGGATTTCTGTTGAATTTTAAAACCATTTTTCTCTATCTAGGTAATGTTTTATAAATCAACCTATATGTTACCATCTTAAATAATCATTTTGTAATATTATTTTTTATTATCAAATTTATATTTTTATGAGAATCAATTTAGAAATGTTATTAAACCCATCTCCTTCAATTTGGTCATTTATCATAAGACGAAGAATTTGATTTAAGTGGTGCTCATATGTTTGGATAATGATGGGGGGTCATTTATTTCGATAAAATTAATTGGTAATAGTTCTATATCTTGTGATAAAATAATGTATGAACATTCATGTATTTGTCACAAACTAAAGGGTTGACCAACATATATTTCTTCACAATGGTTGAAGGTGGACATACGTGGATTTGTTCGAAATGTTTTACTATGATTATTTTTTGTTCCTATTCACTAAAAAGTTCCTAATTTAAAAGATATTAAAAATGTTTGTAATATTATTTTTTGTAAACAAATTCCTTTTTCTTATGAAAATGATTTATTATTTTGAATGATTTTACTTATGTATTTCTAAGCCATGTTTTTATAATTATTCCTTAGTATAATGTTCTTATAATGTGATATTCATTGTAAAATCAATATTTATGTTTGTAAATTCTAGTCCTAGGAAATTTTTATATAATAATCCCCCTTCCTCAGGTTTTACCTTATGTTTATGATATAACTATAATGACTAGTTGATATGTTACCTTACTAATAATTTGATAACACCTATTTCTTATGATTTAATTTATCTAGTTATTAAGTTGATTATATCATATTACTAGTAAATAATAGGGTATCGATGATCATGGTTGATTATAAATATTTTCATGTGTTGTAAAATAAAAACTTTAATGTATCTTTTCTCCGTGAAACACAACATTTTTGTTCTTCATATGTGTAACTATTTGTGAGTTGTATTAATAACAATGTGGTATTAATGAACAATTTTTTTATGTTTTTCTTGGGTACCCATGTAATGTATCATATTTTTTCATATTTTATTTTAATATTATATGAGAATTCTTTCGAGACCAGGCATTGATATGATGTGTAGTTTTGAGGCCCCGTTAGCCCAGAACAAATGTTTGAATTTAAATAAATAATTAATTTACATGCGCTTGTGGGTTTTCTGAATAAGTGGAATAAAACATGAACGGGTGCTCAGATAAAAAATCTGAGGGCACCATTGTGTAGCAACGATTTGACATTAGGCAAGGCCTAACATCGGATGACACAGGTCGAAGGTGAAATCTAGTTTTTTGGAAGTGACTTTAATAAAATATTTAATAAAGATATTTTATTGAATCCTGTTGCAGAAAATATCTTTTATCTTTTAAATAGAGTTTTTCATAGGGGTCTAGGATAATCAACCTCATAACCCTAAATTTCCCCTGGAGGCTCTAGAAAGCATTGGAGGAAACACCCCAACACGACGATGACATTCTCGACAAATTATGCCGGCGACGACGACGTGACGACCAGATCTTTGCCAAAAAACTCCGAGAATCTAGGTGGGATGTTTGATTTTTGGTTTCCTTCCCTGTTCTTGATTCCTATGACAGACACAGTCTAATCCGAGAACAGATTGTCACGTGGATCGATCATATTTTCAGGATTATATTTTCCATGGATTTTTGAGGATTTGATTCTTAATGTTTGTTTTGGTTTCGTTTAACCTTCTAACGGTGATGAACCACGATTGATATGAACATCGATCGAGGTACATCCCTCTCAATTTGTTGTGATTTCCTTCCCATGTTTTTACATGTTCTTCGTGTGCATTCTACACGTTTTTGTAGGAAATCATTCATTGCGCATTCGTTTGTTGGCGTAATGATCTGAGATTGTAGATCTATCCTCAGGAGGATAGTCCAGAGCAGCGATGATGATTTTGGTGGATGATTCAGAGCAGATCGAGAGATATGAGTTTTTGGGAATTTTTCATCAGATGGATCGTTTGAGGTTTATGACCAGATTGAAGGATCAAAAACACCTGTTTCAGTGTTCATATGATGGAAAAAACCAAGACCTGAAGTATTGGGATGAACAGACGAGTGATTGTGGATCCAGAAATCGGCCGAGGCGCGGGGAAGAAGACAATGATTCTGGAAATTTTCCAATTACACAGTGTGTAGTATGGGCTACACAGCATGTGTTCATTAGCGGACCTCCTGGCATGTACTACGAGAGTAGACAGACACAAGTAGGGTACATGGAAAAGGACACGACGTGTATACCCTTCCCCGGTCAGATCCGGACAGATACACTAGATACCCCATGTACTGGAACACGGGCAGGCGAGACGGACGAACACCGTGTACGGGCATACGACCAGGGTACACGGGAGTTTCCCCATTGACAGGACATGGCATGTTCTTAGACCTACACACAATGTATATGGTTTCCTAAATGACATTAATTTCAGACATTGCCATTTGCACGAGCATTACCCGGAGCCAGCGAACACGGCGTGTGATCCTTCCACACACTGTGTAGTTGAGTTTTACACTGCTTAGATAGGTGACAAGGTTCATTTACCTGGGCAGTACTTGGAGTCAAGGAATATATCGTGTAACTATACTACACACCATGTAACCTATTTTACATGGCTTGAGACAACTGTCTTCCATGACATGGAATAGTTTACATAGGGTTTGTGCCCTTGGTATTTTCCCTGAATGTTTCTAGTATCATTTTCTATGTACAAGAGTATGAGGCCTTCAACATAATTCCTGAATAGAGTTTTTGGAATCCACTCTGTGAGACTTTGATCTGGATCCTCTATTCATTCCTGGAAACCAATGTGGAGTTCTTGGTATCGACGTGACCTACTATACCCTCGCACCGATCCTCTTCTTAGCAGATTAGCTCAAACAGTGTTGTTAGAATCATCCCATGGCTATTGGTTGTGATCCTCATCTGAGCCTCATATTATCAAGTACTTGTGGAGTGTGTTCTACCAGAACGAGTACTTCATAACACTATCCTCATACCTAGGAGTTTGATCTCCTTGTTAGGTTCTTAGTGGAATCTTTGAGCTGGATCTTAGTGGTGGTTTCACGATGGTCGATCATGTATGAGTATATCTGGATAATATTGTTATATGTTTGGTAAACATAAACTGTGTAGAGATGAAAATATATTTCCTTTGTGGTATTTTTACCTTATTGTATTTCCTTTGTGGTTTCGAGGTTTTCTACTGGGTATTTTTATACTCACCTCTGCACAGGATTTGCCCGCACATGTCGTGTCTTGTGAAGACGAGCAAGACATTGATAAGATTCTAGGTGGACCTAGACCGGACAGTGCTTAGTGAGATAAGACAGGACGAGGTGTGTTCCTACAGCTACAAATTGCAGTCCTAGTACCTTTCTTTACAGGTTGGACTTTGTTACAAACTCTCTTTTGATGGGCTTGAACTTTTGGCACAGGGTTTTACATTACTGTACTTTACATCCATTCGTACTCTATTGGTTGGGTTTTTAGTGGATGGATGCATTTATATTTTTAGTAGTTTTTACATTTCACCTTTGTGGGATTGGATATGTGTGTGCATGTGTACACGTTTATAGGCAATGCCTCTCATGTTTGTAGCATACCTTCTCGGTGCTAGTCACCAGACCTTGGCCTATTGGAGGTGGTCTTGGGGAGTTGCGGCTCGGGCCCCACTGGGACAGGTCGTGACAGAGTGGTATTAGAGGTGGTTGGTTCTACCTTAGGACCGAGAGTCGTTTATTTGGTTTGGGGTAACGGTGTTAAGTGTTTTGAGTTTGGATTTCAAGCCATGTACCCCAGTGTTGGTGCGGGTGGCCGACATATCCATACACCAAGACTATGATAACTTGATTTTTGACTCAGAACACGAGAACACTATTTGTAGGGGAAAATAATTGTACATGCATCATATAGGAATGGGTTGTGGTTTCCATGTTCTTCTTGAGTCAGTTCTCCAGATACACTCACTGACAGAGATACATCTTGTTTTTTTACAGGATGCCTCCTCAATGTGCACCAGCTAGGATCCGACAGCTCGATCACAAGGATAGCCCCCACAGTGATAGAGATTTGATACAGGGACCCGATCCCCCAGTTTTACCTTTGGGTGGTTTTCCAGTTATTCCACCACTTGTGGAGCATTGTGTGGTGTCTACTGTACTAGTGGATGAGGAGCACAAGATGAGTGCACTACACGAGTTTCAGATACAGAGACCCCTTAGGTTTTGAAGAGAGCATAACCCTCAAGCAGCAAAGGACTGGCTTGAGGCAGTGACCAGAGACTTTGGTTTCGTCAGGACACCAGCAGACCAGATGGTGATTCTGGTGGTGATCCTTTTGCAGGGCATGACAGGGTGATGGTGGAGTTTTGTTATCCAGACCGATGAAGAGAAGAACTCTTGCGTGGTCAGAGTTTGAGCGTATCTTTAGAGATAAGTTTTCAACAGTTACACTGAGAGTAGTACGTATACAGGAGCTTATTCAGCTTCACGAGGGGACCATGACAGTGGATGACTATTCATCAAGGTTTACCGACCTCTCACGGTACACGATGGATATGGTCCGTGATCAGTACTTCAGATCTCAGACATTTGAGCAGGGATTGCATCAAGACATCCAAGCTAGAATCATCCCTATGAGCATTCCTACTAATGATGGGGTGCTCGAGTGGGATTTGGTGGTCGAGAGATTCATGGAAGAGAAGAGACAACCGATAGTTTTAAAAAGTGAGCAATCTGGAGCAGAGACCTCGGCAGAAGGGAGTCGATGTCAGGGGACCAGGCATGGGAGACGTTTTCAGAGGAGATCCCAGGATAGAGGATCTGCTGTATAGGGTTAACAGGGTGCATCTAGCCAGCCTCGAGAGAGGCGATGCTACTCTTGTGATGTAAGGGGACATCTCTCTCGAGATTGTCAGACCCACCGTACTAATGACATGGGAGTAGTGGATAGACCACCAAGGTAGAGGCAACGTGTGGAGCAAACATATATACGGGGTGGAGGACGTTGTATAGGAGTTATGAGAGCAGCTGGAGGTGGTCATCATTTTGACCTATTACCACCACTACCCCAAGGAGGTCTACCCCAGGTTCAGGGAGCTGGTGGACAGAGGCAGGGACAACTGTAGGCAGAAGAGGCTTGTGACCCAGGTATTCCCAGAATGATTAGATGTACAATCAGTGTCTTTTCTACTTTGGATTCCGTACTGATAAACACAGGTGATAGAATTCTTTTCTGGCTTCTTATGTTGTTGAATATCATGAGATTCCAGTTGAGTCGTTGACTCGACCCTTACGCTTAGAAACACCGACTGGAGAAGATTCAGAGATCACACACCTTTGCAGATAGTGTGACCTGACCCTTGGAGGTGAGAGTTTCAGTTGGAACCTCTTGGTGGTATCATTGAGGCCTTATGATTTCATTCTTGGTATGGAATGTATATCCACAGTTTATGACCAGATTGATTGTTTTAGGGGAAGGGTACGGTGTGTTCACAATTATGGAAGTAGGTTCTCCTTCGTCCATGAAAAGGAGACCCAGACAGCACAGGATGGACTCGTATGTAGGATGGAATAAGCGATTTCACATCAGTTGGCTAGACTATCCCTTGGCATAGTATATGTTGTGAGTTTCTAATATCTAGAAGTAGTGGCTGAGTTTGAGGACGTCTTTCTGGAGGATGTCCCCGGACTACCTCCCTGTCAGGATATAGATTTCTACATTGAGTTACAACCAGGGACGACACCGATATCAGCATCAGCATATCAGATGGCTCCTGTAGAGCTTCATGATCTGGGAGTTCAGCTAGAAGACTTATTAAGGAAGGTCTTCGTGAGACCCGGTGTTTCACCCTAGGTGGCCACAGTTTTGTTTTCCAAGAAGGCATATGGGATCTTGAGGCTGTGTGTGGATTATCGGCGATTGAATCAGGTGACTGTGAAGAACCAGTATCCACAACCGAGGATCAATAACCTCTTTTGCTAGTTAAGAGGGGTATGATGGTTCTCGAAGGTTGATCTGCATCCGACCTATCACGAGTTGTGAGTACTGGATGAGGATATACCAAAGAAGACTTTCAGATGTTTCTACGGTCACTATGAGTACATGGTGATTCCATTCGGAGTGATGAATGCCCCGATAGTGTTTATAGGACTCATGAACCAGATCATTCATCCCTATCTAGATCGGTTCATGGTGGTATTCATAAATGATACCCTTGTGTACTCTACGTCCAAGGAGGAGCATGAAAGACACATATGGATGGTTCTATACACACTCAAAGAGCACCAGTTGTACGGGAAACACTCGAAGTGTCAGTTCTGGATACAAGATCCACTTTTTTTATCATGTTATCTTAGCAGATGGTGTAGAAAGGGACCCAACCAAGGTAGAGGTAGTGTTAGCATGTGAGCCACCCCGGAGCGTGATGGAGGTGTGGAGTTTCCCTGGGTTGGTAGGATACTATCAGAGATTCATTCATGATTTCTCCATCATTTAAGATCCCTTGACATCTTTGACCAGAAAGGGGGAGCCTTTAGTGTGGACCGAGAGATGCCTGCAGGCTTTTTAGCATTTGAGACAGAGTCTGAAGAGTGCCCTGACCTTGAGACTACCAGAAGAGGGTGTCGAGTATGTGGTGTTCTGCGACGCATATGGAACCAGGCTTGGTTGTGTCCTAATGCATAGAAAATTAGTGATTGCCTACGGCTCACGTCAGTTGAGGCCACATGAGCATAACTACACGACCCCTGATCTTGAGTTGGTAGCGGTAGTCTTTGAATTGAAGATGTGGATGCAATACCTGATGGGAGAGATGTTTAACACATACTATGATCACAAGAGGCTCTGATATATCTTTTCTCAGAAGGATATGAATTTGAGACATAGGTGATGGCTTGAGTTTCTCCCAGATTTCGACTTTGAGAACGTTTATACTCCTTGGAAGGGGAACATAGTGGCAGATGCTCTCAGCAGGAAATCCAGTTCATAGTTGTTGGATGAGGTGACGAGGAAGTTGGTCTCTTTACAGTTATCCATCATGGATAAATATGATGAATCTTACCATCAGTTGATGGTTGTTACCCCTCCACTCTTACAGTGCGTCCGGGAAGCACAGCTCGAGGATGCCAGATGTGAGACTCTGTGTGCTCAGATATCCGGATGCGATGTTGCTGATGGATAGTCAAAAGGTAGGGGCACATTGTTTTTTTCAGAGGGTGATCAGTAGTACCAGTGACGTTGTGGGATGAGGTTCTTAAGGAGTTCCTTACATCTCATTTGGAGTTGCATCCAGGTGTGGTAGAGATGTACCAAGACCTCCGACATCAATTCTGGTGGCTAGGAATGAGGAAGAGTGTGGCAGAGTTTGTTTCTCGGTTCCTTACTTGTCAGCAAGTAAATGCTAAGCACTTGGTACCAGCAGGTTTGACTCATCCCCTTGAGGTGCTAGAGTGGAAGTGGGTTCGGATATCCATGGACATTGTGACGGGTTTACCATGTATGTCCAGGGGACACGATGCCATCTAGGAGTTCGTTGACCGACTCACAATGTTGGCCCACATCATAGCCATACGGGAACATAGTTCAGTAGAGAACTTGGGACGCCTCTATGTGCAGGAGATATTATGACTTCAAGGAGTTCTATCCATGATCATATCAGATCTAGATGCTTGTTTCACATCCCAGCTGTGGAAGGGATTACAGGAAGCTTTTGGGACTCAGTTACGCTTGAGCACAACATTTCATCCACAGACTGATGGTCAGATAGAGCGGACCATCTAGATTCAGGAGGATATGATACAAGCTTGCATACTTGACTTCAGTCATAGTTGGGAGGATCACCTAACACTGGCGGAATTTTCTTATAACAATAGTTATCATTACACTATTGGTATGGCACCATTCTAGGCGTTGTACGGGTGACCTTAAAGGTCACCACTTTGCTGGACTAACCTAGGAGAGTCAGCACTCATGGTCCAAGAGATGGTGTGTGCTACCATAGAGAAGGTGCAGGTCATCTAGGAGCAGATGCAGACTACACAAAGTTAGAAAAAGTCTTATGCTGACCGGAGACGGAGGCCCTTGGTGTTCGAGGAGGGGGACCATGTGTTCCTCGGCCCTTTTCAGATTCTGAGTAGAGTTGGTGAGGTGGCATACCGCTTGGCTCTACCTCCATAGAAATACCGGGTACACAACATCTTCCATGTGTCACATCTACGGAGATGCGTGCATGATCCATCACACGTTATCTACTGGGGAAAGCTAGACATCAATGATGGAGCGACCTTTGTTGAGTACCTAGTGGAGATCAAGGATCAGAAGGAGAGGATCCTTCGTGGGTGAGCTATTTCCTTGGTGTGTGTCCGGTGGTAGCACAGGAATCTCTAGGAGAGCACATGGGAGTGGGAGGCTCAGATTCGTGTGTAGTACCCACATCTTTTTGAGTAGCCTTTGTTTTAGATTTTCAGGGACGTAAATCCCTAAGGTGCGTGTGATGTAATGTCTCATATTTCTCCGTATTTAATTTTAATATTAAATGGTAATTCATATGAGACCAGGATTTGAGATGGTGCACAGTTCTGTGGCCCGGTGATCCCGGAACAAATGTTGGAATTTAAATAAATAATTAAATTATCCGCGCATGTGGTTTTCCTGAAAAAGTTGAATAAAACATGAATGGGTGATCAGATCAAAAATCTAAGGGCACCATTGCGTTTAGAGTAGCGATTTCACCTTAGGCGAGGCCTAACAACAGATGTCGCAGGTCGAGGCTGAAATCTAGTTTTTTGGACGTGATTGTAATAAAATATTTAATAAAGATATTTTATTAAATCCTTTTATAGCAAATATCTTTTATCTTTTAAATATATATTTGTGTAGGGGTCCAGGATTACACACCTAATAACCATGAATTTCCCTTGGAGGCTCTGGAAATCTCTAGATAAAACCCCCCATCATGGCAACCACATTCTTGAAAAATTCCACAGGCGACGACGACATGACGACCATATCATCACCAAAGAACACCGCAAATCCAGGTGGATGTTTGATTTTTGGTTTCCTTCCTTGTTTTTGATTCCTACAATGAACACAGAGTAATCCACGAATATATTGGCCCACAGATCGATCGTATTTTCAGGATGGGATTTTGCGGGTATTTATGGGGATTTGATTCTTTAAGGAATTTTTGGATTCGTTTAACCTTATAATGGTGAAGAACCACAATCGACATGAATATCGATCGAGGTTCGCCCCTCTCGATTTGTTGTGCTTTTCTTCCCCAGTTTTTATGCATTTTTCGTGTGCATTCTACATGTTCATGGAGGAAATGGATAGTTGCACATGTTTTTTTGGCACAATGATATGAGATTGTAGATCCAATCCAAGGAGGATGGTCTAGAGCTGCGATGATGATTTCAGCGGACGATTCAGAGCAGATCGAGAGATATGAATTTTTGGGCATTTTTGATTGGATGGGTCATTCGAGGTTTATGACCCAATCGAGGTATTGAAAACACCCGTTTCGGTGTTCGTATGATGGGATGAACCGAGACATGATGTATCGGGATGTACAGATGAGAGATCGTGGATCCGTAAATCAGCTGAGGCGTGGGGAAGAAGATGACAGTTCTGGAAATTTCCCGACTACACGGAGTGTAGAATGGGCTACACAGTGCGTGTTTGTCAGTGGACCACCCAGCATGTACTCTGGGAGTACACTGACACATGTAGGGTACATGACCAAGGACACAGTGTGTATAACCTTCCCCAGGAAGACCCGGCCAGATACATGGGATACCCCTGTACTGGTACACGGGTAGGAAACACGGATGGACACCGTGTACAAGCATATGACCATGGAACACAGGTGTTTCACCATTGACAGGACACAGTGTGTGCTTAGACCTACACGCCGTGTATATGCTTTCCTACACGACATCAATTTTAGAAATGGTCCATTTGCACGGGCAGTACCTAGAGTCAGGGAACACGGCGTGTGATCCTTCTACACACCGTGTAGTTGAGTTTTACACAGCCTGGACAGGTGACACGGGCCGTTTACACGGGCAGTACCCGGGGTCAAGGAACATGGTGTGTAACTATACAACATGCCATGTAACCTGTTTTACATGGCCTGGGGATATTGTCTTCTATGGCTTGGACTATTTTCCATAGGGTTCGTGTCGTTGGTCTTTTACCTGAAGGTTTATGGTATCATTTCGTATGTACAGGAGTATGATCCCTTTAGCAGACTTCCTGAATAGAGTTGTTCGAATCCCCTTTCTGAGACATAGATCTGGATCTTCTATTCATTCATGGAACCCTAAGTAAATTACTTGGTGTCAATATGACCTAATTTACACAGGCGCCGATCCTCTACTTAGCGGATTAGATCAGAATGAGTTGTTGGAATCACCCCATGGCTATTGGTTGTGATCCTCATCTGAGAATAATTTTCTAAAGTACTTTTGTAGTGTTTTATCCAAGAATGAGTACTTCAGAAATCTCTCCTCAGACCTAGGAGTGTGTTCTCCATGTTACGTGCTTATTGGAATCTTTGAGCTGGATCTTAGTGGTGGTTTCACGATGGTCGATCATGTATGAGTATATCTGGATATTATTGTTATATGTTCTATAAAAATATTCTATGTAGACCTAACTGTATCTTTCCTTTGTGGTATTTTCTCCCTTTTTTATTTACTTTTTGGTTTTGGGGTGTCCTACTAGGTATTGTTATACTCACCCTTACACGGGCTTTGCCCACACGTGTCGTGTCTTGTGCAGACGAGCGAGCCTTTGACAGGATTCTTGGCGGACCCGGACCAGACAGAGCTCAGTGAGATCAGACAGGCAGAGGTGTGTTTCTACGATTATGGATTGTTGTCCTAGTATCTTTCCTTACAGGTTGGAATTTGTTATAGACTCTATTTTTGTGGGCTTGTACTTTGGCCTAGGGTTTTACATTATTGTACTTTACTTTCTGTCGTACTCTGTTAGTTGGGTTTTTAGTGTATGCATGAATTTATATTTTTAGTAGTTTTTACTTTTCATCTTTTTGGGCTTGGAGATGTGTGTGTGTGTGTGTACTGGTTTATAGGCAATGCCTCTCATGTTAGTTGCATACCTACTCGGTGCTAGTCACCAGCCCCTGGACTATTGGAGGCATGTGTGGGGAGTTGCGGCTCAGGCCCCACTTGGACGGGTCGTGAAAACCCACATTAGGTATTAGAGTAGGGGTTAGTTATTTCAAATTATTATTTTAGAGAACATTATTGAGAACCCTATGAATAATTCAATGTATATGAAACATTCCGATGTTGTGGTAAAGTTGTTATTGTGTGGTTCTCTGAAAAATTAAATCTCTAAATGGATAATATAAGAGAATCCATTCTCATGAATAGATGTAAATTGAGGTAATAACAATAAAAGGGTAATATTTTTTATTAACTAGATTATCACCTGGTATATGACAAAGGTGCCTTAATATTCACATATCATTACATTGATGTGGAATATTCTTTGGTTAATCACATTATCTTTATAAAGGATAATAAAGGATTTACAAAAGATGTTAAATAAATAGGTTAGAGAATATAATTAAAAAATTACCATCGATAACCAAGAATGAATCCTAGAAGTACATAGTTTTAGGAATGGACATTATTTATGAGTTATTTATTTGAAACTCATAGTTACCCTTTAGAACATTTACTATGTTATTTTAAAAAAAATATTATTTTTGATGTAATAGATGGAATAATAACTAATTGAGATAACAAAGTGTTTGATAAGAAATTATGAGATATTTTGAATGAACAACAAAATTAGATAGGATCTAGTGAAAAAAATCTCAAAAATTCTCTCCAAACTATCATATAAGCTAAATTATTACATGAATAACATTGAGTTCCAAAACAAGCCAAGGAAGGGGAATATTGAAATAGAGTAATTCATGCGACATCATCCACCATCCTTTAGTGGATCTTCTAATTCACTTATCTTTGAGTAATATATCAATCATTTGGTATTGAATTTTTTGTTATATAATTTATAGATCACTAGAATATCATTTTTTATTCTATTATCTAGAAAGAAAATCTAACTAGTGGTGGAATATCATTATGAATGCAATCGAAAAGGTGTAATTAAACTCTCTTGAAAGGTTTGAGTTTGGGAAATTATTATTCATTATGTAAATTCCTAAAACACTTCACATAAGTATGAAACAATTCTTAGATCCAATGATAATCATGATTATTGTATAATATGTTATTAATAAAAATATATGACGATCATGAAGTACAAATATAGTTATATTTCTCAATTTAAATGAAATATAGATTGTTTTTTGGTGGTTTATTTCTTTTAGAGGGTTATTTCTATAAGAGACATTGGAATACCTGAAAAACTTATTCGATACATTCTAAAAGAGTAGATAGAAACTATGGAATATATTTATTTTGGGGATAAGAAATGAATGGTTTAATACCATGTAATATACTATTACAAGACACATGACGGGATAAAATTATAACTACTTATGTGTCATCTATGTTATGGGAAGCACCTAGGAAATCATGTCATTGGATCTATAATGTGTTTTATGTATATTAGGATCGACCATATTTTGAAAATAAATTATCAATGTAGTTCTACGATACTGATTAATAATATATGAGAAAATAAGGACCAAAAAATGTTCCAACTACACTTCATTTATTATTGTGCAAGAAGTTTTGGAACTATGAAAATCACCACACTGATCCCAATGTTATTGAATAGAATAGGAATAAAAACCACCTCTAACCATGGTGAAAGGAAAACCATATTCTATCACAACTACTGTGGCGAATGTAACTAATTATGTTGTGAAAGGTACACTTATTTTCTACACCATCTCCACAAATTAATTATTTGATTTTGTTTCTTTACACTCTTTTATATCACATAAATTTTTTAGAATATCGGTTGACCATTTAAATTCTTCTATAGTAAATTATTCATAAAATAACCTAGAAGATCGATGATAAAATAATTGTTATATAATAATTATCCAAAAAATAAATATTTGATGGATCTTCCTATAAATCTCATTCTATTAGCCACGGGAAAATTTCATGTGATTTTGGGAATGAAAAGGATACCTCTAAAGAGATCACATATCTATTTTCATGAAAATGATATATCATTTCATATCCCTAAGGCTTGTGAGGAAATATTTTTTTATGGATGATTCTGATATCACATTGAATTAAAATTATATAATATGGGATATGATGTCCAGAAAAATGGGTATCCTGGATCAAATGACTAGGGATGAATTTGATATTTATTTTATTCTTATTGTATGGTAATAAACTGATATATTCTTAAATGATCATCTATATCTTACCCTAGTGAATGATTTTATGTTATCAGTTAAACTCATAATCGGATCCATAGATATCTCAAGGTGTCCTAATATAATAGCACTGATTGAGTTTCTAGAATCAAAGAATCAATTTCAATAGAATATAGATAAGGTATTTTACACCGGAATGCCACACCCTAACATGAAATAATTTATTTTATTAAGAATGAATATTCAATGCAACACTACAGTGTATATTGTGAACATATCAAGATCACGATTGAGAAACAATATCATCTATTTTTTATTGATGATCTACTCGATCAACTACAAGGAGATAAATAAATCTTAAGTATTATACTTCAATATAAATATGATCAATTAAGGGAAAGGAGGATGATTTACCAGGACAAAATTATGTATAAGGTATGAATCTGATGAATTTATTGTGATTATATATGGGTTTTCCAATTCTCTAACTACCTTTATAGAATTTTCTAATATAGTTTTTTAAATTATGTCTAAAAATTAAAGGTTTCCTTTATTGATGCCATTCTCTTACATACTACGAGAAGGGAAGAATAGGAAGGGAATTTATTAATTATGCTAAGGACCCTACAAATTGAGAAATAATAATCCATTATATACCAGAATGTTCTTTTTCCTTAAAAAATTAACCTTTATAGTTCATGTTATCATCAGTGATAGTATATCTATAAACACATAAAAAGTGGTCATTATTAAAATGTGGAAAAGACCACCTTTTGATAAAATGTTCTCATGGAAAGGGAAATTTTTTCTCCTTAAATAAATATTGCAATCTATGGTTTTATCAAAATTCAACACAGAAACAATACCAATACAGACAGTCATATGGTATTCAAAAAATTAGTGGTTGTAAATAGAGGTAACGAAAATTATGAACTATATAAATATATAATTATCCTTACATATCAAACTAGAATATTACAACTATTTAGCTTAGAAAATATTTTTTTTATTAAATGGTATTTTATAAATGGCTACTTTTTAGTTTGATTATATATGATTAGAATTATTTTTAAATGGAATGTCAATGTATGAAAAAAAACTGTTTCAAATAAAAATTTGTTTATTAGAAAATTTTATGATTTTATTTGAATATTAGATTAAAAAATGTAAGGATAAGGATTTGAAAAAATTACCAAATTTTTTATTTATCATGGTCATAATAGCTTACGTGGATTTTTTTTTGAGTTTTTCTAAGAAATTAATTTTTATGTGAATAGTTAAAAAGTACAATTCTTGAAAATACGTTGGATTTTAAAAAATCACTAGGATATTATAATAGCATAATACATAAAACTTTTTCTAATGATAAAATATCTTTATTTTATGTTAAAATATATATGTTAAAATATCATATTTGAATTGAAAACATATATTATATATTTTATAACATAATTAATATTTTATTAAAAATAATTTTAAATACATTAGCTATTAGGATTATAAAATAAGTTTTCATCTATTGAATAAAATGAAATCGAATTAAAAAACAAAATTACTAGTTTCAAATTATATTTTATTCGACACATAATTTTTTGTTTTAATGGTTAATTAACATTGGGAAAATAATATTTACTCAAGTATAACATTAAAATTTATTGGAATAATATTTTTCAAAATACTATTTATTATAAATTAGATGAGTTAATTTTTAAATAAAAATATAATATTATTTTTTAAAAAATAAATTTAATAAACTCTCATTATTTTTAATGATCAATTGAAAATATTATTAACTTGACATAATGATTAAAAATAATTTTTTCTAAAAAAATAGTTTCAACATATTTTTTGATTAGATTTAAATGATAATTTTATAATCTTATGGTATATAATTAGTATAGAAAGAAAAATTTTAATTTAAAAAATCAAATTTATAAGTAATTGACACCTCATATTTTTAGTATAAAATTCGTTTACATGACAAATATTTAATTCTAAATAATAAAGGTTTAAGAGTCTAATCTAAATTGGATCAAAATTTCTTATGTTTATATGACATTTATAACCTATTTATATCCATTATTATATTGGATGGTAATTACCACATGTCTTTCCATCCATACTACACATATTTCTCCAAAATTTCGTACAATTATATTCTAACCCCTTATTTAACATTATTTCGATTAGAAAGTTCCATTTTTCTCATATATAATAGAATTCTATATAAACCCATTAAATGTTTCAAATCCCATTTAACTATATCTTGAAAAAATAACCTATTAACATACCATATGATTCCATTTCATGAACTCATGCCTTTGGTCACCATAAGATATCCTATCACCATAATTTTTAGTATGAATTTCTGGAGAAATTTTAAAGTCTCGACGAAGGTATCACATCTTTCTTAACCTTTCTGAATTATTATTTATTTCTTCCACAACATATAATATGTTATATTAATTTTATTATTATATTTATAGTATTATACACATTCTGGTATTTTATTATTAATATTTAATCTCCATTTCACGACTTCATTGAAAACCACTTGAAAAGTAAAAACGTCAACATGCGTATGTGAAAAATATGTCCACTAATCTTGAAAGGTACTATTTTTAATCACTATATTTAATGTATAGTGAAAAAATTGTATTTAATGAATTAATATTGTATTTATTAAATTTTATCTATTAATAAATGTTAATATAATTTATTATCTACTTTCATTACATTCAATGAAACCGGGAGCACCATCTGTTTGTATGTGCGAACTACCACCTCCATGAGATGAATTTGCACTTTAGTTTTCCATATAAACCGAAATTAGGGTACTAAATAATATATTTAATGTATAATAATTGTTATTTAGAAATCCATTAACATTCTATAGTGTAAATATTATACATTCCATATGTATTATTGACAATAAACATTTATAACAAATTTGACTACTATAATTGACTTTTTAAATATAAAGTTTTCTAAATTTATTCTATTTATGTTGCAGATATTTACTTTTATATATTATTTTGTAATGAAATTTTAAATGAAATAAAAAATTTCAATTCTTGAGATAATGAAACTATTTTATCTATCCTTTCATCATGTTCAAGAAACCAAAATAATTATTATGAAATTAAGTGAACAAAACTGAGTGACAAACATGAGAGGATATTATATTAAAATTATTTTTCCAAAAATATTAAATGGGGATTATAAATTAATTATATATAAAAGAATTTATTTTAAATTTTTTAAATGAGATTATTATAGTCATTCCGGATGTCAAGTGATTGTGAAGTACACATTCAAACATAGGTAAGGGGTTTTCTCAATATCCTTTCATGAAGACACATTTATGTCATTAAATATGATTATGTTTTTATGGTTTAATTTATAAAACAGTTTAACATATATATAATTATTGTTTTCTATTTCATGATACTAATTTTTCAACTTAATTTTATAATTCTTATGGTGTTTTGGTTTAAATGTTTCCAAAACATGTAATGGTTTAATCATTAAACATCCATCTTTAGGACACATTTCCCTTTTTTTCACCTAATATATTTTAAATTGTTTGTATAATATATATTATGATGATGTATATTTAATTCATGAAATTTGGGGTTTGTTTTTAATCATATTCTCATTCAAGTAGTTGATTAAATTGTTACTAATTCCATATTTCCTTTCTCAACTCCTGTTATATTCCATGTGAGTTATATGATCCATTCTTGGTTTTGATATTCCAATTATATTCTCATTAAAACATATTCATGAATTTTATAATTTATTTTTCTTTAATTATATTAATTATCTTCCTTTATATCATTTCATTCAATGAAATAACTCACCAAATAAATCAATAATGTTCTTAATAATAACAATTATTTTCCCTGCTATTTTTTCCTCTTTGTACATGTTTTAGCTATAAATATTTTAATTTATAACAAATATATTTTTAATCTAAAGTGACCATTTAGTTTATATTAACCAATTTTAATATTATTGTTTTATGATCATTTTTAAGATTTTAGTTTCATAAAATCATTTCAAATAATTTTTAACGCCTTCCATGTAGATAGTTCTAAAAACATGTTTTCATTAATAGATTATTATAATTATTTTAAAAATTATTTAATATATATTTTTTATTTTATACTAAACTAAATTTATTTTCCTTAAATATTATTTAAATTAAATATTTTTAATGTCCTTTGAATTTTTTTTCATTATAAGGAATCAATTTTTCTCATTTATGTGTGAACATAACTTTCCACCACCATTTTCATTTTCAAATTTATTAACTATCCATGATTGAAATATTTATAAAAAGAATATTTAAATTTTCATGGTTTAATAAAATATTTCCCTTTTAAAAATATTTAGAGGAAAAAAGAAATTTTTGTTTTCAATCAATTTTCCATAATGCTTCTTTTAATGTTTTGTATCCGTGTTATATGCTTGATAATGGGGATTCTTAAATTGATACCATCATAATTATTTATGAAGATAGACTATGAAATTTTATTTTATATATATGGAATGATCCATAACTACTTTTTTTCCTTCATAACCATCAATTTTTATAGTAATGATTTACTTCCTATGTGTTTCCTCCATGAATGACTTATGTTCCATTACGTGATTGAATGGTTCCCGCCAAGATACTTAATAAAACAATGTATTGAGGAAATTATAACCTAAATCATATATACATTTTCTTTATAAGGAATTTATTATATTTTTATTCATATTTTGAGTGGTATTTACAAATATTTATGGTTAAAGTCACTAGATATCAATTTTTTCCCAAGGGTTATCATATTTTGTTTATTCTTAAAATCATAAAGGATTCCTTTAGGAACCACTTAAAAAGGATATGAATACCAATTTTTTTTAATATTGATTATATTATGATTAAAATTATTTTTAACATATATCTATGTGTTTTCATTATGATGGGTTTACCTAGATTACACTCTAATACATTGGGTATTGTTATTAACTAAGGAGATATCATATTGGGTGGATAATGAGCACAACCAACTATGGGAGTGGGAAATTAGTCTATACAACTACGTTATGTTAATAATGATATGATAATTGAATTACTCTTATTATGTCATCTTTATGTTGTTGAAAAATTCCTCTTATTTAATGACCTTATGATATATTAATTTTTACATTATATTCTAAAGTTGTCATTTCCTTATGTAATTATTCTTAGATAATGATAATTTTCATTATTATACAGTGTTATGACTCAAATGTTATACAAATTTGTCTTCTCAATTATGTTATTGGGATTTCTATCTCACTTTTTTTTTGTAAATTTCCCCAAATTATCCTTTGTAGAATTTATACGGGAGTTAGGATAACTCAAAGAAGATTAAATAAATCCAATAATGTTATTCTTCAAAATGTTATATTTATTTATTTAATCCTAA
The DNA here is from genome assembly GCA_963277665.1 of Viscum album. Taxonomy (NCBI): domain Eukaryota; kingdom Viridiplantae; phylum Streptophyta; class Magnoliopsida; order Santalales; family Viscaceae; genus Viscum; species Viscum album. The sequence continues at coordinate 58,364,910 of OY728165.1, read as the reverse complement.
AATGATTCTATACCATTGGTCCCCCACTTTTATTTTTTGGAAACAATTTTAATCTGTATAAAATAATATATGTTAATTTTTTTGAGTCAGTACACTTTATATCACGGGAATGTCAGATTTTTTTAGAATAGGATTTAAAAACTTTAGTGGAAACTCAAAGGATAATACAAATTAGGGGTCTATATCATGAAGTATTTTCATGTTATAAATTATGTATTTTTATTATAAATAAACCCCTAAAAAGATACTATAAACTACTAAAATTGTTACATATACACACGATTCAAAATCATGGGTGTTTTCCAAAAACCCATGGGTATAGGCTATACCCATGGTTCTATGAACCATCATGAACCAAGCCATCAGTATGGACCTATACCCATAGTTTATTCAATACGTGTGTATGATTGGCCTCTACCCATGGTTTTTAAACCCTTGGTATAAGTATTTTTTATGTGCATACCTATATACTTGGTTTTCCAAATATTTGGTATTAGGAATTTTTTAAAAAAATTCCCATTGGGATTTGATCCCATCATTGTACCCTTAATGAAAATAAACTTTACCAATATTCTATTTCACATTTTTGTTCTTATAATATATATATATATATATATATTCAAATATTTTTTATTATCTAGATTTTTATGAAAAAATAATTTGTCAACCTATACCCACAGTTTGGTCAAACTATGCGTCTAGGTTGAATTTATTTCCTGCATGAATCCTACTGCCAAATTTTACAAAAATAGAAGTAGATACCAAACTATACCAATGTATTTATTAAAAATGGATATTTTTATTTATTGGGAAAAAATATCCCATGGAACTTATACTAATTGTTCATCAAAATCCATGGGTATAAGGTTGAAATTTACCAATTTTTTTGGGATAAACATGGGTATAGGACTTTCCCATGAATATTTTTCCAAAAAACATATACCCATGGTTCTCTAAAAGCTATGGGTATAAGGCTAACTTATACCCATGGTTTTTTGTAAAACCGTGGGTATAGGTCCATTTTCCAATAGTGATAAATGGAGTTAGTTTTTTACTAAATTAATATAGGTGTAATAACCCCAAAATAGGTGGTATAGTATATCTCATCTATCATTTGGGTGCATCATGACATGGCCCATACCAATCACATGCTTTGAGAGCCCCATGTGATATTCCGCGGTTGATCATAATCTATTTGTAAACCACTATGTGGGGTTAATTTCTTAGTTACTTTGAGGGATTTGGTTAATACATATATGATTTCCCAACATAATGTAACCCTTACATATCAAATATAAATAAAGGTTAGAATAAAGGAATAAAAATACAATGGAAAAATATAAATGAAAACGAGGTTTTAAAATTTAATTAATTTTTATGATTATTATAATTTACCCCTTATTGTAAATATTTTATAACATATGTCAAATTTTTTTGTTTTTGTAATGGCATTAAATAAAAACAACATTTGGTCCATGGGAAAATATGAATATTAACTTAGGGAACAACCCATCAGAATGATATATGGAATGATAAACCCTGTGATTATTCTAAAAGGCCTATCATAAATTATATTTAATATTGTGAACATAGTCACAGTCCTAGACACACCAAAAAATGAAATATATAGTTTCATGAAATATCAAGTGATGAAGATGATGAAGGAAAAAATGTTCAAATTTATAAATTTAAAAAATTATTGAACAATCATTAAGGAAATATCCACATGGGAATTGAAAGATTATTATATTTTAGTAAACGAGGAGATCATTCAAGAAACTTTTGGGTGAAAACGAATAGTCCAATGAACTTGATGAAAAGAGATAATTCTAATCCAAGGGAATAATGAAAAATTCAATGTATTATGTGTGGATAAATCATGTTTTATGTAATAAATTTCAATAATCTATTAATTGTTATGGATTTTTTGAATAATAAACCATCTGGATTTAGAGACAATGAAAAAACCAACGAAATGACTATCTATGTAGGGGATTATGGTAACAAGGTTTCAATTACCATTCCACATTGAATTAGTGGATGTACTCTAGTTATAGAAACCATATTATATTTAGTTTGTTTTATATGAACATCAAGAAACCACCTTTAGTGATTTTTATTTTATGGGAAAAACTTAGTTCTATGATTATTATGTGTTTGGAGAAAACCATTATGAAAATCATGATATCCAGTTATAAAAAAATTGTTAATATTTTCATAATTGAATTAATATATTCACTATGACACCAAAAAAATTTCTAGAAGAGGAAAAAATAGATCATAAATAAACAATAATCATTTATTACTACAATGCCTATAATGAATTATATAACATGAAAAAATGAACCTTCATGTGGGTCTTAATACCTAGTTATGAGATACATTTCCTTGAAACAATTGTAAAAAATAAGTTTTTTCTAGTATTTTATATAATATTGAGTATCATATCTCATTATAGATAATATGTTGATTCATGTTAATATTTTCACCACCTTAATCTATTCATGTATATATAAAGAGAATTAAATTTTGAGGATTTAATTCTTTTATGGTGGGTAAAACGTAACGAAGTTAGTTTTTACATTAAATAAATATCGTGTTATATGGTTTTATCCACAAGCTATAACATAAACCAAACCAATATGGACCACAATTCGGAATCCATTGATTTTGTTTGAATAAATAGTTGTAAAAAAATTACAAAAAATATATAAAAGAATATGAACACACAAATATATATATATAACAGAAAAAATTTAAATTCAACAATGACATTAGACCCAAATAGTACATCTATGAAACTAATAAAATATCTTCTTATGATTGAAATTTATTTTATAAAATGGATAATTTTTAAATATTATATATTAATGATTATAACTGTTTTTAAAAGGAAATTTAAAATGTTAAAAATTGATTTATTATAAAAATATAATTTTGATGATATGTTATAAATTTTTTAATGTTAAATTTATAAACATTAGAATGTTGATTTAAAATAAATAACCTCAATTTTGGGTTTAATAGGGTTGAATTAGCTTTAGAATATTTATTTAGTTTTTAAATTGTTTATTTTTTTTATGAACAGTAAAAATATCATTTTTGAAAATACCTTATCTTTTAAAACAACATTTTTATATAAATATATCCTAAGAAATAGGAATCAAATTTGGATCCAATATAGATTTTTAATTAACATTATAATTTTTAAAATATTTTTTTTAATTACAGACCAATATTTGATATATTAAAATGTAAGTCATATTTCCTCAAAAAAATTATTAATTAGAATACAAAATATAGTTTAAAAAATTATTTTTTTAAAGTTTAACATAATTAAATATATTTTAGTTTTAAAATCAATTGGTCCAATTTATATTATAAAGATTAATTTTTTAGACATAATGAAAAAATACCCTGGTAAAGCAGTTATTTTTCCATGAATAATTATTTTCTAAATATTATATATATTTTTATAATATTAAAAGAATAAATTAATATTTAGTAATAAATATGATGTTTAAAAATATATCAAAATATATGAAATCTCATTTAATTTATAAATAATTTTTTTAACTGGATAAATAATTACTAATGTATAAAATGACATTTTTCTAAAAAATAGTATTCCAACACATTATTATTTTTTATAAAAAATTAATTTTTATCATATTAGAAAATTGAATCTGAATAAACAAAGACACAATTCATTTTCTTCATGTGAAAATATTGTAATTAATTTTACCATAATTTTTTATTAATAAAATAATTCATATGATTAATATTTATTTAAGAGTAATAATTATTTCCATGACTAATATATACGAGACTTAAATTTTTTAATTTATTTTAAATTAAAACATTAATTATATATTTTTTATGTTTTAAATTTTTAACCACATGGCTCAACAACCATAACACAACAAAATCAATTAAATTTCAAAAAAAAATTTTCTTACCCCTTACTAAACATTTATCTCTATAGAAAGTTCAATTTTATTATCTTATAATTGGTGACCACATTATCCCATTATATTAATCAAATAAAATTATAATTAAAAATTAATTTAATCCCCAATTACCTCTACTAGATGTCCCATACAATACTTCTTTCCTCTGGTCAATATAAGATAACTCAACTCCTCCATTATTAACAAGACATTCAGGTGGATAGTCAATGTATTGAAGAAGATATTATGTTTTTATTAACCATTATTTATTATAAAACTATAAAATATTTTATCCATGATTTTTTATAAAATTATTCCTAAATTTATTCTGGTACTTTATTATAGAAATCTAATATCCATTTTCTTCCTTCATTTAAAACTATAAAAAAGATAAAAACGTGATCTTATATATGTATAGACAACCACAGCCATGCACGATGTTCCATATTATTTATCACCACAATTAATAGATGGTTCAAGATGTACATTAAATACTATAATGTAGTATTCAATTAATTTTATTTATTATTAATTTTTCTGATATATTATTTTTACATTCATTCCATTCTATGAAAGTGGGAGAATAGTCCATGTGTACGTGCAGACTACTGCCTACATGATAAGATGTTTCTCATTAATTTTACTATCAAATATCATTAATAAACATAAAAATGTATGTATTGTAAAAATTGGGCTATTTAATAAACCATTTACATTTATGGATTGATCATATAATACATATCATAAGTAATATTAGTAATAAATGCCTATAGTAAAGGTAATCATGAAAAATTTACTATTAATGTTACTTTTTAAAATTACTTCCAATCATGGAGAACATATTCTACATTATAAGTAATTTTATAATGAAATATTAAATGAAATAATAATATCAAATTATATAAATTATGAAACTATATCACAAATCCTTTACCATGGCCGTTAAACTGAATTTTTTTTAATAAATTAAACCAAATAAATCTAATGCCCGAAATAAGAAAAAATTACATTTAAAATAAATAATAAAATATAATAAATAAACCTTTAAAAACTAATTATATATTAATTATTTTACAACAAATTTTTTAATAAACATAATCTAATTATTTAGGAAGTTATCTGTATGATAAAAACACTTTCAAATAGAGGCAAGAGTTTCCATATCAATTTATTTTTATTGAGACCGTTTTATACTATAAAACATGTATAAATTTTTATAGTGTACATATTAACCCATTTCAATTTTTATACCATTATTATCTTATAGTTCCGATATTCAATATTAAATTTCTTGTTATCAATATAGTGGTGCTTTTGTCCGAATGTTTGGAATGTAGTTAGGGTTTCATCTCCAAGCATCATTCTTTGAGACACATGTTATTTTATACACCAAATTTCTTTTAAATTCTTTATATACTAATAATTGGATATTTAATATCATTTATTATCCTAATACATGGTATTTTAACAATATCTTTATACACTTATTCGTTCAAAGGTTATTTAATTGAATTTTCTTAGGTAGTAATATATTTTTGTCTGAAACTCCCTTCATTGAGATTCATTTTACAATATAATGAAATTTACTTTCATATGGTTTATATTCTACCCAATTTTATGGAATAATGAAATATTTTTTATTCATGTTTTTTCATTTTCATTTTATGCTATTTCACCTTCAATATTCAGAATAAAATTTAACTCAAGTCATATCTATTTTATCTACTCAATTAATCTTTCCCATTATTTTTGAAATATTGTATTTATTTTTATATTTTAATAATATTTCAAAATTAATTATTTAATTGTTCATTGGGAATGAAGTTTACTGTGTTGAATTTTTTATCAATGAGGTATGTTGTTGTCAAGGAATGAATGGATGGATGTCAAGGAGTTTCAATATGTGAATGACAAAGGATGTGATGGTGATGGTGATGAATGGAGAATGGCCATGGTACTTAGAGTCATGTCACTTAGGATATTCACTTAGTGACATTAGAGATTATTCTTGAAACATTCTCCACATAATATCAGACAATTGTAGAACTGATCTTAATGATTAAATACTTGTATCAAGGTGATAATATGTGACAACACTTGAAGAATGAACGATGATGGAGCAGCATTACCTCTGACGATTGATGAGCTGTTCTTAAGTTCCCAGAACTTGTATCAAGAGGATACAATGTTACAAAATTGTTAGAAGACTATGCATTGACTTCACAATTCATGAGAAGTGAATGGAGAACCATCCACAACTATTGAGTGGATTATGTGGTTCAATGAAGTCCATGCACTATCATTTAGTGCATGTGAATTTGATGAAGATCCAATTTGATCTATGATTAGATCAACAAAGCACATTGAAGAATTAATTGACTAAAGTGAATCGGTTGAAGAAGAAGTCCCTCCTAAGTGAAAAATAAAAATTGATGAGGAGATGAGGAATTATGATGAAGAAGAATGGAGGATTTTTAGTGAAGAAGTTGGAGAATATGTGTTAGAAGAGAAGAGGTGATTGGCATTTGGCATGTTGTATTTGGTTACTTTGTTTTTATACAAAGTACCTTGTACATACTTAAGAAAAAAAAGAATCCAGTCCAAGAGGAGGCTGGGGCCGTGTATAAGCCCCGGGGCCATGGGGTGATGAAGCCCGCGCAGCCTGGGTGCAGGAGCGCGCCCGTGAGCATGCATAGTGGGCGCATAGCGTGCCCGCGTGTGGCAGGGGTGGGCGCAAGAGCGCGCCCGCAGAGAGAATACGGTGCGGGGCAGCACCATAGAGGGGGAAGTTCAATTGTGGGTTGGCAGGGAGCGGAACTTTGATAACCCGCGGAAAAACCGGCCTTTGATTCAATGTGGGATGCACTATTTTCATCGAGGATCTAATCGCGGCCGTCCGTTCCATCGCACGTCAATCTGTGCCACTCATCTCATCGCGCCATATCGTGATCTAATCACATCCATCGACGATCATTTAAGCAGCGATCCAATGACTGTAAGCTTATCGTCTACCTCCAGCCGGCTGAGGACACTCCGTGTCACTCCCGCGGCCTCGCCGTGAACCAGGCGCCTCCCAAGGATGGTTTTTGAGCATCTGGCCACCGTTGTTCGAGCTGAAGCATTCATTGGGTTCGTCTGGATGTAACAAACACATCCATGCAAGAAAAATGCACTCATGCACAGTAGTGGGAGAATTCGAGTGAGGCCAAAGAAACCAGACGTGCCGAGGCCACGTGTGGTTTATGCTGTGCATGGACAGGCCTTGATAAATCCATGCACACATTCAAAGCATGCACGTGAAAATGAAAAAAAATAATAAAAAAGAACCCGCGTGGACAGAGGATAAAAACAAGATTTCACAGAATCTTGAAAACCCGATAATTTCAGAAATTCGAGAGATATCTCACGCGGATGATTTGGCGCCTCCTTTGCATATATAAGGAGCACCTGAGGCTCAAAGATGTTTGCTGAATATTTTGTTGAAAACCCAGAGTCCCGTGAGAGCACCCTTGTGCCTCGCGATGAAGAAGCCCTGCGCAACCCACTTGTGCGGCTAAAGTTATCGGGGGCACCCGAGGTCCCGAAGGAGTCCCCTACGCGCCTCCCTTGCGCGACAGGAGGAACCCAAGCCGCATCTTTTTGCGCGCTCAAGGTTGGTTGAGGCTTGCGTGGCCCTTGCACCCATTGCACACTTGCGCGGCTTGGTACCCTGCGCGACAGTGTTGAGGAAGATAGGCCGCACACCTTGCGCGCCTTCATATTGGCAGGAGGTTCGGGTGATGTGAATTACACACCTTGTGTGTGTGTGCTTAAGGATAATACACCCTATCCAAGTGAGTGCACACCTACGGGTTGTGTGGAAGAAGGAGTGGAAGACCACACTTTCTGTGTGGTTAAGAAACAATGAAGAGGCCAAGCTCATGTGTGTGCAAATGTGAAAGAAGTGTGTGAACAAGTGACAAATAGGCCGAACCTTAGTGTGTGTAAAAAATGAAGTGTTCACACTAAGAATAAGAAGTGGAAGACTCTCACACTAAAGTATAACACACTTTTAAGTGTGTGAACAAAAAGAACAAAGTGTGTAAAGGAAGTAAGAAGGTGTGTGCTAAAAAGTGAAACACCCTTTGTGGGTTTATTGCACCAAGAGAAGAAGAAGGGGAGTGCATGCCTGCATGCATGCACGTGCACACGTGAAGAAGCTCAAATCTGGTTGTGTGCATCTTAGTTGACCAAGACCGGATGTTCATGAAGATTATTGAGAATAGATGCTGTCAGTGCATGAGGATGAAGAGATGCCATGCACTCAGTGCATGAAGTTGATATGAAGTCCGACTGAAGGTAGACTGAAGATAAAGAAATCATTTGTCTGAGTTTTCAGTAGATTGAGAAGAGCCTGATCAACTGAAGTGATCAGAAGTGAAGAGCAAGACCAATAGACCTTATCAGAGGCTGTTGAGGATTCTTGAAGAGAGAGGCCAGGTCATCGTTAGAATAAGGAGATAAAGCCTGATCAAGAAGAGAAGCCATGTTCATCACAAGTGAGAAGAAGAAAAGAGAAAGGCCAGCAGCCTTTATCCCAGGCTGTTGAAGATACTTGAAGAAGATTAAAGTGAAGAAGAGGTACTCATGTGACTCGAGGAGCCAGGAGAAGCCCCCCCTGTGAGACTCAGGGTGGAAGAAGTCTTCAGTGGGATTCTAAAGCTGGCCAGTGGGACTCTGGTAACATTGTGGGACGCAGTATAAAGACTCTCCTGTGGGACTCAAGAGAGATACAATGGGACTCTATTACAACAATTGTAATACTAACAGATTATAATAGGAAAAACCATGTTGGGGTGTATAACCAACATGGCGAGGACGTAGGCCTTTTGTGCCGAACCTTGTAAATCCTTGTGTGTTGTGCCTTTACATTTACTGCATCACTCAAGGAAAGGCTGAGAGATACAAGAAGAGTGGATCGAGGCCTTAACAATCCATAGAGGTTTAATTGATAAAGAATCAATTAGTAAAAAGTTTTAAAGGATCACTGATTCACCCCCTCCCCCTCTCAGTGATCACACTGATCCGGGCACTTCAGGGAATATTATTTCTCTTCATTAAAATGCCACACCTCTATGAAACACTTTATTTAATAAAACCATGATGTTGGTTAGAATAAATCAAATAAATTGCAATAGATATATTACTTCCATGTAGATCTTTTTCCATTTAAAATTGGGATCTATAACTAAATTATATTTAATCACAAGTAAAATTCAAGTAATGTTATAAATGATTTAAAAATTCTCCAATGAAATCTATTATAAGGTTATTTTCAGCTATATTTCGTACCCTTAAATGATTTTTTAAATAATTATTTATGGATTTCCACACGGGTCATTTTCAATGGAAGGAATATCTATTACACATTTTCATGTGAATGTATCATTATGTATAATTTTTTGATCTTATAAGAGAGTTAAAAAATATGCTTTCAATTTTGTTAAAAAATACTAATTATTTAGTTTAATAAAATCATCATATTAAAATGTTTTAAAGGGAAATAGAAATTCATTTTTTTCAAATAAACTTTCTTAACACTTCTAATAATGTTCCTTATCTCTTTAATACCATTGGTCAAGGGTATCCTTAATGTAATACCATTTACCTTCTTTATCTGGAAGGAATATAAAATACTATTTTTTATCAACGGTATGATCCATCAATACTTTTTTTCCTAATTATATATTTTTAATGCCATGATTTAAATGGAATTAATTTCCCCTTTGAATGCCAAATGTTTATTTACTTGATTGAAGTGTGTTAATCTAGATACCCAATGCATTGATTTTATTGGTAACAATTATTCTAAACCATATATTATTTTCCTATATGGTGTAAATTATGTATGTGTAATCACATTTATTGAGTGTTTTTTACCTTATATTTTGATTAAATTCATTTGATAACAATGTATATTAAATGTGTTTATCATGTCATGTTAATTGATATAATCATTTATGTTTCCTTATGTAACCAATTGAAACAGATATAAAACCCATTTTACTTTTTATTCTTTCAATTACATGTTGATTAGAATCATGTGTCCGACATATATGTGTATTTTTATTATGAAGGGTGTGCCTAAATAGCACTCCAATTTATTGGGTAATGATTCCATGTTATAATACATCATCGGGTATGGTAAGTTCCCCTATAAAATAGTGGGTGTGGGATATTAGCCAAGATAAAATTGTTATTCAATGATGAAGGGGATATTTGATTATTCTTGTGATTTCATGTTTATGTATTTTTGAGATTCTTATTATTTCATGATATTAACATATTATCATGTTTATTCCATTAATTTATGATATAATTTACATAATCCATGATTCCAGGACTATGATCATTCTATTTTTGATATCATGGCATGCCTATCATTTTACAATCCTTTATCATGTTTATTACTTTAATTAGATTTATATTACAAACATTTCCTTAAAAATTTATCCAGGTCATCCAACCCAATATTAAAAAGTCAATGGGAGTTATGAGAACTCTAAGAAGGTTAAATATATTAATTTATTTTATTCGATAAAATGATTAATTTCTGTAAATAATTGTCTAATGTAACTATAAACTACTACACAATATTGTATATTTTATTAAAAAATTAAATAATAACATATAATAATTTTCTAAGGATTAGGTTTTTATATCAAGAGTTTTCTTTAATTAGGTGGATTTTATGGGTGGGTTGTGAGAACAATTATAATGGTTATCCAATATAATGACCATTTTATACGTGGTAGAGAGAAAAGTTCCGTTGTAAAACTAAAAGTGAGGAAACATTCAGGGACATAAAAAATATTTTGGTTAACATAGCTTTAATTTCACTCTCCAATTGCGGAGATGGGTTTTTGATATATAGAAATTATTCCTTGAAATTTTTAGATGTGTTCTTATATAAAATGGGAAGTTAATAAATTTTTAATATGATGAGTTAATGAATCATGATAATAACTACCAAATAAAGGATATAAAACTAGAATTAGTTGCATTTTCATTGAAAATTTTGTAGAATCATCTATATGGTGAGAAATATGAAATTTACACTTTCAATAATATTTTAAAGTAACAATTCTCACAAAAAGCAGTGAAAATGTTTAAAATATATGGTTAGAAGTGATCAAGGATTTTGATTGTCCAAAATATTACTTTCTTGGGAAGGCAATCAATGTGGATGATGTTATTTGTATGAAGGTTAGTTCAATATTATCAATGACATGGATTTAAGAATACCCAACACTGTTGGTTTTTTAGTAAGTAAATCATGTAATAATAATAGAAGTCAAGAAATCCTTTCTTTCCAAAATGATTACTCAAATATCCATTCATGTGACGATTAAATAATCCCAGAAAGATTATACCCATCAATAAAAATTGGTAGTGTGTACTCCAAATATAATCTTTGATACAAACAAATTTATATTATTTGGAACCAAGATATATACCCTATAAAAACCAAAAATAAATATGTAACTATTGGAAGGTGATCATAAATCATCAATATCAATTAATCTTAGAATCACGGAGATGTTTAATGTTATAATAAAAAACTTATACTCGAATACAATGATGGGGGAAATCATAGAATACACATCTTGATGCTTGGTATTCAAGTAAGTTATAGAAATAAATTCTTAAGGAATATAGAATTGATTATGCATACTGGTATGAAAATGGGAAAACCCATCCATATATTTTTTTGGGACTACAAATGTCATCTAAATTCCATAATTCAATTTGAGTTATAGTCAATCACATTAATATGTTAGAAAATTATTATTTCTACTAATGAATATTTCAATATTGAGAAATTATATATGATATATATAATGTATAAATTAATATCACAAGGGGTGGAACTTTTTATTGTATTTAATCAAGATCTGATGTTTACCTCAAGGTTCTTGATAAGTCTTTAGAGATCATTGGAGAGATTATGTATTTCCATCAATTTTTATCACCCCACACTATAATGAACTAATAACAAATCAAATATTAATTCATGTTTTAAGATATAATTTCCTAACAATACAATATAGGGATCAATAGGTCTCATGTATTTAGAATAGTAGATATATAGATACATAATATTAAACATCAAAAAAAATTATTTAAAACATTAAATTGTTCTCTTTACTCGCATAGATCATAGGAAACTTCATAAGATATATATGGGAAAACTATAGAAAAGGGTGATCAAGAAATAATATAAAGGGAATAAACATAGAAATAAAGAATACAAGAGAGTCAAGAGGCATAATATGATATTATAAAGTGAATGATCAAAAAATAGAAACATTGTATATATAAATAAAATTATAATATCCCAGAATCATAATCATGTGAAAAATATCAGAAATCATGACACAATATGAACATGTTTTGAAAACCTAATGAGTAAAAAAATGAAAAACACCATCATAATCATCATATGTGAGACATACCTACCATTATAAAATCAAATATTTTAGTTAACCACCCATGAACTATACAAGTTATCTCTGGAGTTACTAATATTACAGAATTCATTATAGGTCTATAATATATAAACTCATCACATCTTAATATATATAATCAAATGTGTTATAAAATAGGAAAAGTATCAACAAATAAATCATACATATGATGTAATATGGAATAAAATATTGGGTTCTGTAATATTTTCTTAAAACATAATCAAAGGATATATCATATAGATTCTCAATAAAAGAAGTAAATAAATCATAATGTATGTTTATTTTTTTTAAAAAAATAGGGTTTGAATATGAGGTTATGTTAATTGAAATATTCATAAAAAATGGATTGTAAAGAAAAAAGGTCTACCACTTAGGTCAAGATTTTAAAATTGAGCAATTCATATTTAAAGAAGTATAACATTTATCTAAATTTCATAAAAAAAATATTCTCCTCAAATAAAAATGGATTTTATAAATTATTATGATAAAAATAAATGTCTAATGGGATTATAGCTAAGGTGAAATTTTTGACATGGAAGTTTCCTTTAACATGGTTCACTTAAAAGAGATAAATTCATGGGGGAATTAAAAATGAATTATCCCAAATAATGAATGTTAAAGTAAGCTATGTATTTATTTAATGGGAAATATATACAGAATATGGATGAAATAAATTAGAATTATTTAATATAAAATAGATAATAATATATAAAAAGTGTAACCAAAAAGTAATAAGGGTGCTTTGTAGGATCCCCTTTAATGTTTTAAGACGCCATTTTTAAAAATCCAAAACATAAAATAACAATAAAAATTTATTTGGAAAATGTGAGGAGTTAAAAATAATGTTCACATGATATAATACTGAATTAGGTTTCCAATTAAAAATGATATCATTGGAGGGAGGAAAACCTATAGATGATAGTGGAACCACTGTTTATGGGAATGGTAAGTGTCCTTAAGATAGATTCATTTTCATGAAGAATTATAGATCATCAATTAAGAATATTTTAATCAAAAGAAATCACAAAAGGTATAAATATAATATACAATATGAAATAAAGGACTAAACTACAAGATAAACATTATTACTCAAGAAAAAATCCAAATATATGAAAGACACTTATATTCAATATAAGACAAAAATCATATCCCCAGTCAAATAGGATCATGAATTGATATGGAAATTCCTAGTTGAGAAATAAAATTTCATATTAAAAATGGGATATCATTTACACTATAAAAATGATTAGTGGTTTATAAAATCAATTCATTCTTTAAGGAAAGACGATTTTGTAGAATCCCAATCCTCATTCTTGATGAGGCTATTTGTAATTAAATTCATAAATAATAAAATTACAATTATTAAAAACATCCCCATTAAAATTCATAATCAATATTATTTTATTTTTACTATTTATCATAATTTTCCAACAATTTGTTATATCTCTTACACTTATATCACTTTCTTGATTCTCTTCAGTTAATTTCTCAAAAGATGTTATAATATTTTGATGATTTTATTTTTTTACATAGTTTTATAATATGCATAATTTAATATCATTTTTTATTCCATTATAACGTTGTTTTTAATTTTAATTACACTTTCCTGGAATTGAATCAAATATCAAATGGTACGATGATATGTCCTTTTTAATTATTAAATTAAATATAAATTTTTATTTTTAAAATCTATTATGGACTACATAATATCACCAATATAAGATAATATTTGTTTATTAAAGAGCCTTTTAATAAATTACATATATGTTTTATACCACCCATGTAATATTTTATGGAAAACTTAAAAAAAAATCATCACATAGAGGTGGTAGTATGTATGATCACTAGGTCAATCCAATCATTTAAAAACAATAGAAATAGAGAACAAAATAAAATCTCTTTTCATTTAAAAATCATTAACATGTAATCAATATAATATTATCTATATAGATAACTATTTCACTAATACAATTATGGGGGTGGTTACCTTTAATTATAAAGATCTCGTTCTTCTATCATTACATGATTTCACACTAGGTTAACCATTTAAATATTTCATTGAAACTCCTAATGACCCCACACTTATAATTGGGTATAGAACAACATTCCAAAGTTATGAATTCACTTACTATTTTAATCCCAATGGTGAATAGGAGCTCACATTGGCCAAAAGAAAGGGAGGTCGGGCTTATCACACCATTTTTCGAGGAATTATTGAATATTACATGACATACTTATAGATTTATAAACTTTTTGTTAATCTAGTACTAATATCGAAAATAAACTAGTTACCCTAAATAGGATTGTTTGTTGAATCATTCTATGTGTAAGGCAGTTCTATTGACGAGACCATCTATTTGTATATGATGTTTTTCATCAGATTCCCATTATTTCATAGAAATGGTTGGATTTTTATTATTCTAAATCCACATGGCCAAGAAATACTCAGGTTATGGCTATATAGGTAAATAATTTATATTTAAATGTTGGTATTTGATGTTAAGGAGGTTTCTTACACACCCTATTTATCATAGTAATCAAAACCAGCATAGTTCATTTAAACCATGGAGTTTAAATTCATTTAGAAATAATATATATAATGGAACTTTAGGCAATATATATGGAGCTGAGTAATTATGAAGGAATCATACATATCTTGTTTATAATATGAATTAGATATATCTTAATTTGATTAATGAAAACAACAGTTATTTCTTTAGGTATGGAAACTATGGGAATGCCCTTGTATGGGGATGATACTAGCATGCAACTGAATGGGAATTATGTATTGATGTTTTCCTAGAATGGGAAGATTAATGATGATAATGAAATTATCATTTAAAATACCCATGTTCTGTTGATCAGTGTTCAATATGAGAAATACTGGATAATAAATGACTTCCCTCATTGCATATGGATTTAGTAATTGTGTACTGAGGTATCCCTAATGCGGTGTCTTATATAGAGCTCAGGACTAAGGAAGGAGTCCTATTTATTCTTCTTGGATAGGAATAAGAGTTCTCATAGTTCAGTTGGATACTCAATCCATTGATTTATGATGAAGAAAAATAATCCCAAATGACAGTTTAAATCTATAAGGACCCAAACTATAATAAATAAAATCCCTCTTTTTATTTAATTAAATGTCTTATTATGTAATATTGTTATTGAAAAAACATTTTTTTTTGTTTTATTAAATCCAATTGGATTTAAAATACCATTATGTATCATTACATTTGATAATATAGACATTGAACATTGATCACATGATTAGTATAAATATAGTGTTGTACCAAATTAAATTGACACAAAATTGAAGCGATGGGATAAAATATTATATTTGTACCCTATGAATCACATTTATTAGATATTATATGGTAGATAACATCACTGGTATTTTACATGACTTTAAACAAATGATATCCAATAACTTACACATATGTGAAATCATTTACGGGAGAAGATCAAGATCTTCGATATAATTAGCCAAACCGTGCACATTGAACCACCCAATGAAACCATCACCTTCACACACCTTACCTTTCTGTCATTTTCTGGTGTATTAAAGGGATATGTATCAAGACCTTAGAATTAGGAGTATGAATTTTTTTTATAGAATGATGAATACATTTTCATCCTATTATGGTAACTTTATAATTGACTTTTCTATAGAATTTGAAAAATTATTTTTTGGTACTATTAAAATTCAATGTTGGAATTTATTTTAATTTTTTTCAATATATAATATTTTTATTTTTTAATACTATTATATAATTTTTATTTAATATAGACAATCAGATTATTTTCTTGAAGTCAAATATATTTTTATTAAATTTTCAAAACCTATTATTGTTAAAAAACACAAAATATTTCCATAAATGGTGATTATTATTTTAAAAGGAAAAATTCAATTATTTTTAGAAATTTTTTAGATAAAATGAATAATATTATTTTAATCATAATGTTAAAATTATCAAATAGTGAATTTTCCATAAATATTTTAGACAACCGATTTTTTGAGTAAAAATTAAATACAATATAAATATATTTTGCTTATTATGACCTCATAATGAGAAAAAATAATGTAAAAAATAATCCAAATTTAACCCATTACCAAATATATATTTTATAAATAAAATAATTAGATTTTATGGTTTCTTGATCAATTTTATAAATCCATTAGGAGCCCTCCATAACCAATAATATATTTTATGATTTTTGAATAATTTCTTTAAGAGTACGACTGAACTACACATAAGAAAGTTAATTATTTTGTTATGTTCCATATTTTTAATTAAAAAATGAGAACCACTACCACATGGTAAAAAAACAAGGGGAAAACCCATCATAAGGTTTGTGGTTTTGGTTATTTTTTTATGTAGTATCCAAAATTTAAATACTAAATAAATATACCACTTTTCGAATATAAACTCGGCCATGTTCTAATTAATTTTCACTAAAAAATCCTTATTATACATTTTTAATCTTGTCATAACTCCCTATAGTTCTCCCAAGGTGCCTCCAAGCTCTCATGAATCCATACCCAAGCATTTGGAGTCACACTCATTTAAGGGATATTTTCCTTTCCCCGATGTATTCAATTATCTTCATTAACTTACATTTTTTATAATAATTTAGAAATGATGGGATATGTATTTAAATACCCTCATAATTTCTAATATATTTAAAAATGATGAGATACAACTTTATCTCTCATCATAAAATTTTATGAATTATTTATGTGACAACATTTTGATGCTGAAATTTCACAACGATTTTCCATACCAAAATAATTGTGCAGTGAATACCATATCCATTTTCTGTCAAGGGTTTTCACATTTATATAACAATAATTTTTTCAATTAATGAAAACAAGTATATATTCCAGAATCCGTGTTCATCGAATGAAATTTGATGAAAATGATTCCATGTATTATGATCTATGTGGCACAATTAATCATGAGAATGAAATGAATGTGATGGGTGTGCCCATGATTATACAGCACTCTAATGAATTGGTCAATGCTTAGTCTCATGAGATACCATATCGATATAGTGAGCGACCATAATTATTTTATGGGACCGTTTCACCATGATATCTTGGTGGTTTATCCTTGACCTATATTTATGATGAAGTGTTTTATGTTTTTTCTTCATTTCCCTTATTATGATTATCATGATATATCATGACTCATTGTTCATGTTTATTATTCCTACTATTTTTATTCCCCATTTATATTCCAATTATCAAACATTAATGATCTTATGACATATTTTTTATATTATTTTGAATTATATCACTCCACCTTTTTATGTTTCTCCCCAGGTTCTCCCATGTAGTTTTAAAATCCATGGAATTATAGAAGAATGATAATGAAATTTTAAATTATGCTATTGTATCCAATGTTCAAGATGTAATTATATGTAACTAATTCACAATGAAAATATAATTCTAAATATTTCATTTTTATTATCTATACCTTTATGAAATAAATAATAAATTAATATATAATAAAGAACATGGATTTTATAGTTGGTATCAGAGGAATATTTTATCTATTTTAGGGATTAGGATTACCAAACAGTAGATGAAGACATTGGGATCAGAATAATTATATGAAGACATTCCAAAATAAAGGTCACAATAGATTAATGGTTTATAATGTAAATACAACCCTATTTGGATATGATACATGGATGTGGTTCTGGAACATATATACCTAGGGGAAGTAACTTTGTCAAGGTATATCGAACCTGACTCGGTGTAACTTGGTACACAACAACAAGCCTTTTTGTGCACTTAATTTGACACTCCCAGGGGATATTTTTTGTAATATTCATAAGCTCAATATTAACCAAAATTAAGGGAACTAGAAAATTACCATAATAATATATGTTAGGGAATAGATCATGGATATCATGGATTGAACACCAATAAAATAATATGTTAGTGAAATAAATGTATGTTATAATTATAGATTTAATTTTCTAAAATTATATTTTATGTGTTTAATAGTTTTAAAATAATCATCCCTAATTATCCTTTTATTCTATATAATGACCTAAAATATGAGGAATATGGTAAAAATCAACTTGATGGGAAATGTGATGACTGACCCAATGATATTCCCAACATGATGGGAGCATGAATTGATAGCTTCATAACAATACTCTCATTATTGAAATAGTTTGTAAATAGAAATATAGATTAGGATGTGCATCCAAATAACACTAAGAGATAACATGATGCAATTGAGTCCTTTATGAAACAAAGTCCCCTAAAATTCAATGGATCATCTAATCACTTAATCGAGGAATAATGGGTCAACTCCATTGAGATTATCTTCTCCATATTTCAATGGTATGAAAAAGAGAAGGTTCTACTTTCTATTTATCACATGGAGGGATTTTCCAATCAATTGTGGAAATTGATCAAAATTAAGTATCTAGAGGAATAGATCGTACGATGAGATGGAATAATTCTATAAAATTTTATTCAATAAATATTATTCTTGAACTCTCTATCTTAAAATGAAAAGTGATTTCCCTGCCATTAAGAAGAAGGAAGACGATTCAATTAGAAAGTATGAGTAAAACATCCCAAGACATGCATAATATGTTTATATCTTTGTCATTACATGCCAATGAAAGGCTGGACATGTAAGGACCCGACCCCAGTTGCTCGGAGTTAGTTCCTTATTTGATTACGTTGGAATACATAAAAAATATGAATCTCTAAGGACCAAGTAGTTTAGTATTATTGGAAACAAGAAGCATACATAAGTTCAACATTACATATGGAAAGTAAACACATCACTAAATTATTCCACTAGAAATATCATCTATCCTAGATTAGGCATGCATGTCATTCATAATTTACTTATTCATGTCCTGAGAAAGATGAAACATAAGAAAAGGGTGAGCACAAACACTCAGTAAGAGTAATAAATACATCAGAAGATAGCATAATCCTATGACATGGTGAACAATTAATATCACATGCCTTTAATAGTGAACTTGAGTACATTATTGAAGAAATATGAGTGGAGTAAATAATTTCATAATAAAAAATAATCATGGGTATTATACTAGTCAAATACCCACATAAAATTCAAATACTAGCATTATAATGATGGAAGTGAAAATGATGGACATCGTAACTATACATTCCATGCCTCATGAGAGGACCATAAATAATCATTTTGTCAAGACCTCATGCGAAGACCATAGTTTGTCTCATGATACCTACCGATTCATTGAGGGGATATAGTGGGCCCCACCCATCACATAATAAGTCCAATTAATTCATCACATGAGCGGGGATAAACATAATCAATATATAAATTCATATTGAAACTATCAAATGAAATGTAACTAACTTACCCCAATCATTAATAATAAAACACTAACCATTCTGAGTAATATAGAGAATGGTTTTAGGATAGTTAATCCACAATAGAGTTAGTCATAAATCATTAAACAAAATATGGTATATGACTTCATAAATGATTAAACCCAATAATACAAAAGAAACAACACGAATGTTGAATCAAAATGAAAATACTCTTATAAAACCATTTAGAGATCTTGATATAAATACTCTTTTATTTGAAAAGAAGAGTAGTAACATCCCATGTAAATAAAGAACGTGAAGTTTTTTCATATTTATTAATAGTTGTGAATTAAATATTTATTATACTTTAAAGGGGATGAAATGTTCGATGGCATACTCGATACATAACATTGGGTTTCCTTGAAATCCCTCATTGCACACTAATAATATAATATAATTATTTTAAATAATAGATAACTCCTAGCTATTGTATTGACAAGAATGGTTAGAACTATATAAAATATTATTATATATATATTTTAAATGTTTTTACAATTATCAAATAAATGTTAGGGGCTTAAAATGTGAATGAATCAAATTTTAGGCACAATTATTCTTTAAAAGGTCGATTTACCATGTTTTAATGAAGAACCCTCATTAAATCTTATTTTGGAAATTTATATATTTTATATTTGAAAGAATAAAATTCATCTTTAGATTCATGATATAAAAATTTACATTGGCTAAATTTTTATTATTTTTTTGATAAAGTTTATTTTTTTAATGAATAGTAAAAAATACTGTATTTTAATTCAAAAGTGCCTTTTAATCATATTTATTTATATGGATATATTATCTTTTTAATAGGTTTCAAAGTGAAATTAGAATATATATTTACCATTTAGTCTAATTTTTTTCATTATAACTAATTATATTTTGAAATTGGACATAAACAAGTGTTAATCTTTTAATAGTTATTATTTCTTAAAAACACGCTATTTGTTTTAACAGTGGGAATTAATTTTAAAATATTTTCTCCCACTTCTGTGTTTTTAATTTTGAAAAATGGATTCCATATTTGGAATCAGTAGGTCCAAATTTTTTAAATAGGTAACTTTTATTTTTAGGTGTTTTAAATATTTACTTTAGTAAATATTTATCTACCTTGATTAAAGGGTAAATATAATAAATAATGGTTAAATATATTTTTATAATAACATTATGTTTCCCTAAAATGTGTCCTAATTTTATTTTCCGATACATACATGACCCTGGGCATCCATGAGTTGAATTTAGGACCCCATGGGGCCACAAGGTAGTAATAATGACACTTTATATTAATTAATTTAAATTAAAGATAAAAAGGACATTAAAAAATATCTTTTATTAAATAAATTTTTACATGCGGTTATATAAGTTATATTTTTTACTATAAATATTCATTCGAAATCTAATATTATTTTCAACATCAGGGTATTTGTTTTATAATTTTTGGACATTAAAGAAATTAAATTATTTATGACACAATAATGATACAGTATTTACCTCATTAATAAATGATTTAAATAAATATGATTATAAATATTAAAACAATATCCAAAACTAGTCCAATTCATATTAGATAATTTTTTTCTACAAAGATTCATCTTAAAATTTATCTTTACAATTATTTGACCTTTTGAAATCGAATATGAGTTTAAAGAAAATAAGTGTTTCAAACTTTCTTAAAGAGACCCTCCTCTCCCTTATAAAAAGCCCTCACTTATAACTCATTCCTCACACTTCTCATGCCGTAAAAATATCTTCCAATAAGCTCCGAAGATCCCTCTATTCATACTAGAATCTTTCCATAGGTATAAATCAATTCAATTAAACATTTTGGTTCAATCAATAGGGAGTTACCCAATTTAGAGGTAACGTCTTCTCTTAAGTTCATTTGTTTTATTTTACTTTTCCAACCCATAAACATTTTTGATTCCTTTATTTTATACTATCACAAGTATCCTTGTTATAATAGGATTTTGTTATAAGAATTATTATAATTAAACATACACAAATCATAATCATATGGGTGAAGAACATACTATTTTTGTGGATGAAAAACAAACGCCTCACGATGCGATGATTGTTCAATTATCTCCTACTGCCTCTCATGGTGGCCATTATGATCAAACTGTATTTATATATGATATATATTATGTTTTTTTCTATATTATTATTTAATTTTTATTTAAAAATATACCTTTATGACTTCCAATATGTGTAAACATTATAATTTTATTTGAGGAGGTGCGGACTACCTCTCCCTCAAGGTGATATGATTCGTTCTTGACATAAATGGAACGTATAAAGATGGAGTTAATGAAATTATTTAACATATATATATATCATAAGATAATATACTTGAATTATAATATACCTATGTATCATTATGTTTTCATTCCATTAAATACTAAATAGAAATGATAGTAGCGTTCATCCGTACGTACGACTTATCGTCTCCATGAGCTGTGCAATTAATTTCTTATCTTCAAAATGTTATGTACTATTATAAATAAATAAATAAATAAATATATAGACACACTAAATATATATGATATATATGATTTTTAAATCCATAATATCATTCTGGAGAGAAGGGAGTTTTGATCACATGGATAAATTTTAATTATAACAAGTTCATTTTTAACTCAAATTTGTGAACATCGACAAAATGTCCGATATGAACTCAAATAATTAACTAAATGTTATTACAAGGTAATATGTAAAATAAAAGAAATAATAGAAATTAGAAAGGTTATGAAGTAATTTAAAATTAACTTAATTTTATTATTTAGGAATAACAAGGAACATATGAGTCAAGTCGGACACGAGGTAAGTTATTTCTCATGTCACTTTTAATTTCGTGAGATTTCAATTGTTCAACACTTATTTATTGCATGTGGTGTATTTTTTATGGCAATTAGATATATATATTATCACTATTAAATTTATATTCATAGTATGATGTGATTCATTTGGTGTTTATTAACCTTTTCTCATATGACTCGATTGATTACAACATGGTAAGGATTTCTCATCTCACTCTTTATTCCTGTGAGATTCATGTAATATTAGCCACTATATCCTTTTGTGTGGTATATGTACTTCCCATGATTGTATTATTTGTTTAATATAATTTAGTTTATGGGTATTTACTTATTCATTGTATGATTGTTTTTTCTTGGGGTGTATGTATCATAAGTTTCCAAATCGGTAAGGGAACCTTTCAACCTCCTCCTTTTAAAAGGATTCTTTTTGTTATGTATTTTAATTTATGTATTATTATGTTGGGATATGTTCTTATTTATCCACATTGATATAAATTTTGGGTCCAAGTTATGAGCTATCCTTTTCACTCTCATCAACTTAATTTTGTAATTTTAATGTGACGTGGTTAGGCTGTCGAATTGCGGTAAGAAAACTTCTTAACCCAATTTAAATTTTTCGGTTAAACATCTACTTCTTGATTATGTCATGCTATGAATATGTGTGAATAACCTATGATTGTTTTTCCCTTAATATCCCCTAATTTAGGGTGTATTTGTTTCACACAGAATTAAGTAATTGATTTATCCATAATCTAAGGATACTGTCTTTATAAGGGACCCTGTCTCAATAAAAATTTCCATTGAGACTTCATTGTTGATATGCACCAATTCACTCATATATGTTGTATATACTGTATTTTGGAATATTATATCATGAATAACTTTATTATCATTATATTACTATGTTATGATTAATTGTTATTCCTCAATTATTTGTATTTTAGGGTATCTCAATTTGTTAAAAACACTTTAACTAAAATATCATTTTATATGTTTTAAAGGTTCATTCATCTAAGTCATTCACATTAACGTCCATGTTTTAAAAATGTTTTTAAGGATTTTTTTCATATGGATATGAATTTTTTGAAATTAAAATTTCATTCAAAATCTTCAAGGTGGTATGGGACACTTTGATTCAAAAATATCATTATTTGATATTTTAGATGGTTTTGAAAATAGTTTGATAAAATATTTTACATTGTCAATATTTTGAAATTATTTATTGTGATTGAAATGTGGAAATGTTATCTTTACATTATGTTTGTTTTATGGGTTATGAATATATTATGGCTATTGGGAATTGTTTTTCATATATAGGTTGTTCTGCGATAAACCTAGGGCGGGTGAGCCCAAGATAGCTCTTCAATGCATTTGGTAAGGCGACGGAGGTAAACATTAATGTTTCTACTAAGAGATTTAGGGAATATTCTGTGATGTGTATTCCAAATATGACTCCTTATGTAGCTGTGATAGATACACTATAAGTATTCTATTTATGTTGTAAGTAACCTTTATTATTTATGATTTCTATGTGTTGTTCATAAATCTTATGATTTCATGAGGTATGTTATGATTGAAAATTATGGATTCATTGTTTTGTATTTCTTGATTGGATAATGTTTTCAATCCTTATTTTATATCCCTTACTGAGCTTTTTATGCACTTCAAATTTTTTTGAAATGATTTCCATAGGACTTTATGATGAATAAGAGTCAAGGACGGGATCAAGGAAAAGTCATGCAGTCTAAAACATGGAACTAGACATGAATATTTTTTTCCAGAGTTTTTATTTTATGAATGAATGGATATTGAGTAGAATTGTCTACATGTTTTTTTTAAAAGGTTTGAGGCGCACAGGCCCCTATTATTAAAAATAATGTCATACAAGTGAAGACAAAAGAGCAAACACAACAATGCAAGTGCATAAAAAAAGTCAGCGCACTCGCGAGTAGAATTGTCTACATGTAATATTCATATTATTATGTAAATGTTATGACCTAATTCTCTAAAACTCTAAACCTAAAAAGATCCTCAATTTCAATTATCGATTTCATTCAAGATTATGTAATGTTTAAGGTCAGCTCCTTACAGTTGGTATCAGAGGTCGGTTTAGACAAGTTTTTGGTTTATGAGTTTTTTTAAGCACATGGTTAGTCCTTATTTCTATTATTTTAGTTAAATCCTTGTTTTATAACTTCTGGAAGATCAAGGAGAGTCAATTACAAATTTATAGATGAGGATCTCCAACGAAATTTCTATCTCTTCGTAATCACTTGCTTGCAATAGTTATTGCAAAGTCATGTTCGGATGATTGTGAAACTTTTTGTAGCATAAAACCCACTTGAAAGAAGTTATTTGAGATATCAAACACCTCCACTATACCTCACTATCATCATGGATCAAGGTTTGTATTTAATAGAATCTTATTTTCACAATATTCCCATATTTTTAAGAATGTTAAATATTATCAAGGCATTTTAAAATATTTTACCTTATCAAAAGATTTTAAAGACATATGATTTCGAAAAAGGTGATAAAGAAGGAGACCCTTGTGCAAACTATTTATATTTTCTTTTAAATTATAGTCTTTCAGAACATACTTATGGTATTTTAGAAGGACCAATTATTGAATGTTTTAACTCAAACTCGGTCCGACTATTTTGTAGAAATCATGTTTTATTAGATGTTTTGAAATTATATGTCATGCATGATTATGTCCCAAAACTCTTTTTCTATGAACACCAAAATGACCCAATTTGTACAAGGTGTATTTGGATAAAGGAAGAAAATGATTTTGAAGGATCTGTAAATCATTGTTGTAGTGGATTTACCTTATACCTACGTGAATAAGATAACAATAAAACCATGTGGATTTCAAGATCAAGGTATGATGTTATTTATTCTGAGGATCATTTCATTTTATCATATGGTGGTGAAATTTAAAAAAAGGCAATACATATAAGACATCAAGAATTAAGATGTCAAGATCATAATAATTTGGGATGAAAATGAGAGGAATTAGGCAACCATTGAGTTTAAAACATGTTAGGGTTATTTTTGTGTTTTATAAAATGGACAACCCATAGAATCGGTGGAAACCCATCGCGTCCGGCAAGGATACATGAATCGAACCCACAACTAAAGGGAAACAAGGGCGCATCGCCTACCACTGGAATACATGAAGTCCCCGGTTAGTATGAATTATTCTTTTATGGTAAATAGATTTATTGATCAAGAATATGTTTATTTGGGATCTTCTATTTTATCAAATGGGTATCCTTAGTATAATAAAACGATTCGGTGATTAAGTGATAAAATTGATTTTGGAAGACGTTCTATTTTTGGGGGAACAATATATACCTATAGATAATGGAATAATATGTGATTTAAATTGTGGGGTAATGTTTGAAATATTATTTTTATAATAATATATGTTTTATTTTGGAAATATGAATATCTGGGTTATTTATGGAAATGACTAATTGATCATAGAGAATATGTGATTAGGTTAATTACACTTCATTATGATACTTTAAGAGTAGTCGATTCTATTTGGAGAAAAATGTTAAGATTTAATATGGAAGACTATGAGATTAAATACTTCCGAGTTTTGTGTTTCAATATTAGTTAAGATTATTTTGATAAATTTTAAGGACAATTTTGAATTGATTGGTCTTTCATGAACTATGGGTACTTTTTATTATAAAGGATTACCCTTTTTGGGGATTATATGATCTCGTACAAACCATTTTGTTTTCATTTGGTGTTTAAATACATGGGAAATATATAGTTATTCTTTTTTTGATTATGTGATTATATAGAATATGATTCTTGTGCTTTTTATGTGACCAACTCTTTTTAAATGCTCATTTTTTGGAGAAAATATTAGTTTTTGGTAGAATGATATTGAAGGATGAAACACTACATGAAGCTAAGTATATTTCTTTATGTTCTTATTCCACGTAGTAAATGAATTCTATAAAATTATGAAATGGAACGTAAAACAATAATGTTGTTGGTTTATATTTTCTACTAGGAAGTCAAAGAAAGTTTAACAAAACATAAGTTTGTGACTTTTTGGTGGTTAGGTTTCTTCTAATATTGTTTTCTACCACTCTCCATCAGATTTTGGCTGTTTGTTCTCTCTTCCATATCCATGTTTTCCAAAATGGAATCTGAGTATGGGTTATCTCGAGTTACCTTTGTAATTCTCTTTAATTATTTGAAAGTGATAGTTTTATTAACACTTTTTCCGATGTGGGACTTTTATTGAAGTTTCCAAGCCCAGTTTTAAAATTATGAGGACTCAATTCACAAAATGGGGGGAAGGTTGTAACATCCAAGGTAAATAAAGAACATGAATTTTTTTCATATTTATTAATATTTGCGAATTAAATATTAATTATACTTTAAAGGGGACGCTATGTTCGATGGTGTACCTGATACACAACAATGGGTTTATTTCAAATCCTACGTTGCATAGTAATAATATAATATTATTACTTTAAATGGTAGTTAATGCCCAGCCGTTGTATTGGAGGGAATGAATAGAACTAACTAAAATATGATTATATGTATTTGTAAAATGTTTTTACAATTATCCAATAAATGTTAGAGGCTTAAAATGTGAATGAATCTAATTTTAGGAATAATTATTCTTTAAAAGGTCAATTTACCGCCTTTTAATGGAGAACCAAATTTAAATATTGTTTTTTCCATTTTTATATGTTCTATTTGAAAAAAATAAAAATCTTTTTTAGATTCGGTACATCATAATTTACTTTGGGTAAATTTTTAGTATTTTTCTGATAAAGTACAATTTTTAATGAATAATGAAAAGTACTGTATTTTAATTCAAAAGTGCCTTTTAATATTATTTATTTATATGGTTATTATATCTTTTTAATTTGTTTTAAAGTGAAAATAGAATATATATTTACCATTTAATATAATGTTGGTCATTGAAAGTAATTTCATTTTGAAATTGAACATTAAAAAGTGTCAATATTTTTATAGTTATTATTTCTTAAAAACAAGCTTTTGCTTTAACAGCGAGAATTATTTTTAAATTAATTTTGGCCACTTCTTTATTTGGAATTTGGAAAAATGGATTCCATATTTGGAATTAGTAGGTCCAAATTGTGTAAATATGTAAATTTTATTTTAATTCATTTTAAATATTTACTTCAGTAAATATTTTATTTACCATGAAAAAAGGTAAATATAATAAATAACGGTAAAATATATTATTATAATAATATTATGCTACCATAACATGTGTCATAATATTATTAGAAGATACATATCCGACCATGGGCATCCTTGAGTTGAATATGGGACCCCATGGAGCCACATGTCAGTAATAATGACGTATTATATTAATTAATTTAAAGTAAAGACAAAAATGACATAAACAAATATCTTTTAGTAAATAAATTTTTACATGGTGTTATATAAGTTATATTTTCAACTATAAATATTAATTGAAAAGTTAAAAAAACTTCCAACAGTTTTTTAGTTTTTTTATAATTTTTTGACATCAAATAAATTAAATTATTTATGAGAAAATAAGGATACAATATTTACCACATTAATATATGATTTATGTAAATAAGACTATAAATATTAAAACTGTATCCAAAACCAGTCCAATTCCTATTAGATTATTTTATTTCAACCATGAGTTATCTTAACATAGATATTAAGGATTATTTGACCTTTTGAAACTGAAGATGATTTTAAAATAAAATAATTGTTTCAAACTTTCCTAAAGAGCCCCTCATCTCCCTTTTAAAAAGCCCTCACTTGTGACTCATTCCTCACATATCTCAAGTATTTGGCTCATAAAAACTCGGCCTCAATAAGTTCCCAAGAGCCCTATTTTCATCTTATAAGTCTTAACTAAGGAAGAAATATCTTCAATAAACCCTTTTGTTTCAAACCAAACAGAGTTATCTGATTTAAAGGTAACGTCCTCTCTTAAGTTCTTTTATTTTATTTTACTTCTCCAACTCCTAAACTCATTTTATTCATTTCCTTTATAACAAAACCACATCCTCAATATACGAGGGAATTTTTATGAGAATTATTTGAACTACAATTACACACACCTAAATCTAATTGGTGAAGAACATATTGTTTCTGGCGATGGAAAACTAACACCTCACGAAGCGATTATTGTTCAATTATCTCCTACCGCCTCTCATGGTGGTCATTATGGTGAAACTATTACTACATATGATATATATTAGGTTTTTTCTATATGATTTTGTAATTTTTGTTTACAATCAAACCTTTATGCCTTCCAATATGAGAAAACACGATAATTTAATTTGAGGAAGTGCAGACTACCACCCCCTCAAGGTGATATGATTGGTTCTTGACATACATCGAACATATAAATATGGAGTTAATAAAATTATGTAACATTTATATCATATGATATTATACTGGAATTATAATATACCTAGGTATAATTATTTTTTCATTCCATTAAATATTAAATAGAAATGAAAGTATAATTCATGCGTATGTACGACTTTCCGTCTCCATGAATGGTGTATTTCATTTCGTATCTTCAAAATGTTATGCACTATTATAAATATATATATATATATACACACTAGATATATATGAAATATATGATATATAAATCATTAATATCATTATGGTGATAATGTAGTTTTTATCACATGGACAAATTGTAATTATAGGAAGTTCATTTTTAACTCAAATTTCCAAACATCGACAAAAGGTCTGATTTGAACTCAAATAATTAAATAAATGTTATTGAAAGGTAATAAGTGATATAAAAGTAATAATAAACATTAAAAAGGTTATGAATAAATTAAAAATTAACTTATGTTTGTTATTTAGGAAGAACAAGGAACATACGAGTCAAGTTGGACACGAGGTAAGTGATTTCTTATCTCACTTTTAATTTCGTGATATTTCCATTATTCAACACTTATTTATTGCATGTAGTGTATTGTGTACTTAAATTTGATATATATTATCATGATTCTATTTATATTCATGGTATTATGTGATTTATTTTGTGGTTATTAACTTTTCCTCATACGACTCTGTTGATTACAACGTGGTAAGGATTTTTCATCTCACTCTTTATTCCTGTGAGATTCATGAAATATTATCCAACATTTCTTTTTGTGTGGTGAATGTACTTCCCATGATTGTATTATTTGTGTAATATAATTTAATTTATGGGTATTCAAATATTCATTGTGTAATCTTTATTTCAAGGGGTGTATGTATCGTATGTTGCCAAATCGGTAAGGGAACCATTCACTCTCCTCTTATTAAAAGACTTCTTTTTGTTATGTCTCTTAAGTTACATATTATTATGTTAGGATATGTTCTTATATATCCTTATCGATGTAAATTTTATTTCCAAGTGATGAGATATAATTTTATCTCTCATAAAATTATTTTAGGAATTTAAAATGACGACGTTAGGCTATCGAATTTCTGAAAGAAAACATCTTAACCAAATTTCAATTTTTGGGTTAAACATCTACTTATTGATTATTTCGTTCTATGAATATGTGTGAATAACCTATTATTGTTTTTCAATTAATATCCACTTATATTGGGTTTATTTTATTCACATAGAATTACGTAATTGATTTATCCTTAATCTAAGGATACCATCTTTATAAGGGACTTCATCTCAATTTACATTTCAATTGAGACTTCATTGTTGATATCCACCAATTCACTCGTATATTGTGAATATACTATCTTTTGACATATTATATCATCAATAACTTGATTCTCATGATATTATTATGTTCTGATTAATTGTTTTTCCTCAATTATTCGTATTATAAGGCCTCTCATTTTCTTCAAAACCCTTCAATGAAAATATCATTTTAATGTTTTAAAGGATTATTATTCTTAATCATTCACATTAATGTGCATGTTTTAAAAATGGTTTTAAAGATTTATTCACATGGATATGAATTTTTTGAAATTTAAATTTCTTTCAAAAGCTTCAATGTGGTATGAGACACTTTGATTCAAAAATCACATTATTTAATATTTTAAATGGTTTCAAAAATGGTTTGATAAAAGCTTTTATTTTTTCAATATTTTGAAATGATGTATTGTGATTGAAATATGGACATGTTATCTTTACGTTATGTTTGTTTTATGGGTTACAAATAAGTTATTGATATTGTGAATTTTTTATGTATATGGGTGGTTCCGTGATAATCATATGGCGGGTGAGCCCGAGATAGCACTCTAATGCATTGGGTAACATGACAGAGGTAAACGTTAATGTTTCTCCTAAGAGATTTAGGAAATATACTATGATGGATATTCAAAATGTGACTCCCTTTGTATCTATGATAGCTACAATGTAAGTATGTTATTTATGATGTAAGTAACCATTAGGATTTATGATTTCTATGTGTTGTTCATAAATCTTATGATTTCATGAGGTATGTTATGATTAAAAAGTATGGTTTCATTGTTTTGTATTTATTGATGGGAAAATTTTTTCATTCCTTATTATATATCCCTTATTGATCTATTTACTGCTCATCCAAATTTTTTAAAATGTTTTACACTGGACTTAAAGATGAATAAGGGTCAATGATGGGATCAAGGAAAAGTCATGGTGTCCAAAACATAGAACTAGACATGGGTCTTTTCTTAAAGAGTTTATATTTTATGAAAAAATGGATAATGAGTAGAATTTTATACCTATAATATTCATGTTGTTATGTAAATTTTATAACCTAATTCTCTAAAACTCTAAACCAGAAAATATCCTCAATGTGAATTATCCATTTAATTCAAGATTATGTAATGTTTAAGGCCGGGTCCTTATAAAAGTTCTTCTGGAAAAATATTTCTATAAAATCAGAAGTGAAGTAAGATATTATTTTCATAATAAAATGGGTGGTTTTATTAATATAATGGTTTTCAAAAACAGATTAGAGATTACCCTTGAAAATAGGTAAGATGTTGAGATATTCCCTTGAATCGGGTTTTTATTTTGAAATCTATTTTGAAAGTTCCTTTTAAAACGTGTAACTATACATTAAATAAAGAATGATTCTGGTTGGTGTACATATATATAATAGCCAAACATAATTTATTGGTAGTACAAATGTATAAATAATAATTTCATTTATGTAATTAGCCAATGAAAGTAACCCGAATCAAAAATGGATGTTCGGGTGGAAAAACCCTTACCTTAACTTCGAAAATGATCCTCTCTCTAACTGAAGCTCCAGGAATATTAAATTGTACTTATTAATAAATAATTTAATAACATATTAGACATGTATTTAGTTTATCCTAATTTTGGTTAGTTTATTTATGGTCTTATTGATAAGTTATTGTTTTGAATTTTGTTGCTTCAGAGTGTTCATTTTCATTACTTTCCTTTTCGGTTCACTTGTTTTTAAGTATGTGGAATAGATGTCAATCTCCAGAATTTAAATTATATATTATTTATGAACACAAAGAGTTGTTTTTGTTCATTTATATAACTTTGTTACATGGAAAGAGGTTGAATTATTCTATACAACATTAATGATAATTGTTTCGGTTAATTTGTGGGTTTTGAATTACAATGAACTCATTTTTCTTTATAACTTAATACCATTTGTACAAAGAGATTACAGAATCCTAAATAGGTTATATTATATAATATAATCTGGTTCAACCATAACATATATGGTTTCATGACTTGACTTTAAAACGATAATTGAAATCGAAATTCAATCGTCCTTGAATGTCGAAAATTGACACATCTCATATGGTGTTCTTGATACTAGTACAAAAGAAGGTAAAAATAGAGAGATGATGATAAATTATTCCACTATCTTGACAAAATTCTAGTACATATATGTTACTAGATTCATTATGAAATTTTGATAAGTAAAGGTAATAGAAAAGAGAAAAAAATGAACTTGAAAGGAAAGACAAAGGACTGAAAACAAGAATTTACTTCTTGAACCAAACTTCCTTGAGAACCTCCTTAAGGAGAGGTTTTGGACTTTTTATGAGACCAAGAATTGCTGGACGTGGGGGAGCAGGATGTGAAGGTATTTGGACAGAATTTTGAGAAGGGACAAGGCTTGAGAGGATTGAATGGAAGGGGAACTGAGAGGGGGGTTTTATAGTGGAGGAGAGATGGGGTTTCTTAATAAAAAATTCCTTAATTTATTATATATTATGAATACATAGAATAGTGAGTATTCCATGAACAAGAATAGTAATTTTATTATTTTAGTTTGAACCAAGTTGGATTACATCACTTGTGAAGTCATGAATAACATATTTAACTGATAATTTGCATATATGGTATTTTACCATATTTCACTATTCATAAAAAATTCATGTATTTCAGAAAAATACCAAAATATTTACCCCAACCATTTTTCAACATGTAGAATCTAAAAATGAATTCCATATTTCTAAAATAATTTTTTAAATATTATTAATTTATTATTTAATAAAAATCATAATTTATTCTTAAAACAAGAGTTTTAAATCATTTGTTTACTTATTTTAAAGAAAACATATATCATATATACACATGAATATTATTTATATACTATCATAAGTAAGGTTACTATTCATTATGGTATATCAGTATTCAAAAGGGTATGTTACTATTCATAAGTGTAGGTTACTATTCAACCAAAATTAAGTTTTTCTAATTGGATTTTAAATAAATTACTGATCGCAACTGTGTATTTCAGATATTTTAAATTCAGATTACAGAAGTGACAAACATATGTTTTAAGTGTCATATAACACTTAGTAGTTAATTATGTTTTTATTTCATGTGATTGTGACATATTTATAAGAAAGAAATTTCCTTTTCATATTGGGTCGTTAAATTCTCCCCTCCGTAAAAAAATGTCACCCTCAAATTTTCATTTTACAATCTAGGACAAGAACAGGTGGGGGTACTTTTCCTTCATTGATTCCTCCAGTTCCCAAGTTGCCTCTTTTACTTATGGTTTCTACATAGTACCTAGACAAGATGCGTAGTTTTGTTGCGTAGAACTTTGTCTCTATGATCCAATATATCCACTAGCAGCTCCTCATATGAAAGATCATCCTCCAAATGTACCATGTATGAAGATATTACATGTGAATGGTCTGGTATATACTTCCTTAAGAGGGATATATCAAAGACATCATGTAATTTTGACAAGGTAGGTGGAAGTTCCAATCGATAGGCCACACCTCCCACTCGAACAAGGATATTAAAGGGTCCAATATACCTGGGACATAGTATTACTTCCTTCCCAAACCACATGACCTTCTTCAATGGTGATATGCATAGAAATACTAGGTCTCCAACTTTGAACTCAAGCGATCGTTGAAGGTTATCCACATATCTCTTCTATCGGCTTTGGGCTACCATGATATGTTGCTGAATGGTTTTCACATTTTTCACTATTTCTTCAACCAATTCAGGTCCATGCAACTTTCTCACACTGTAATTATCCCAACACGCCAGTGTTCTAATGATTTTCCCATAAAGGTCTTCATATGGTTCCATTCAGATGCTCGAGTGGAAACTGTTGTTGTAGGATAATTCCACCAATGGAAGATGTTGGTCCAATCCTCCTGTGAATTCCATAGAACATGCTATCAATATATATTTCAGTGCTTTAATATTCTACTCATATTGGCCATCATTTTGAGGATGATAGGCCGTATAAAAATTCAGTTCAGTGCTTAAAGAATTTTGGTGACTTTTCAAGAACATCGAGGTGAATATAGGAATCACTATCGGATACAATAGAGATTAGTACTTGATGTAGCCTTACCACATCTTTGATGTAAATTTGTGCAAGTTTATTCAATGATAATTCATCTCGAATCGTGATAATGTGAGCGGTCTTTGTAAGACAATCCACAAGGACTCATATAGCATTGTTTCCTCTATATTTCCTTGTATGTCCAGTGAAAAAGTCCATGGTAATGTTCTCCCACATCCATGATAGTATGGTCAGTGGTTGCATCATCCCCTTAGACTGTTTCCTCTCACCCTTCCTTTGTTGACATACCATGCACTTTTATGTATATTCAACAATCTCCCTTTTCATGTTGTCCCACCAAATGTTTTCTTGGAGATATCAATACATCATTGTGCTACCAGGATGTATAGATAAATTAGAGCTATGAGCTTCATCCAAAAGATCTCACCTTAGCTCGGGAATAACGGGAACACAAAGCCTATTCTCTAATTTCAAAATGCCACCTTCATATGCGAAGTCAGTCAACTTACCATTATTTATAGCTTTAATTTTCTTTTGAAACTCCTCATCATTAGCCAGAAAACTTATTATCCTCTCTAGTAAAGAATGTTGGTAAACCATTTGAAAAATTAGTGATGTGATCCCTTCCATGATAATTTCCATATCCATCTTTACTAGATCCATGAACATAGGATCCCTTTCAACTCTCATATACTTCATAATTCCATGGTCCCTTCTACTCAAAGCATATAATACCTTATTTTCGTTCCCTGGGTAGTAGTGAATTGTGCAATCATAATATTTGAGTATCTCAACCCACCACCTTTGTCTCATGTTGAGTTCTTTCTGTGGGAATATATACTTCAAACTCTTATGATATGTATATATCACAAATTTTCTCCATAGAGGTAACATCTCAAAATATGGAGAGAAAAGATTACCGCTGCTAACTCATGATCATTAGTGGGATAGTTTTCTTCAGGAATTTTTAGCTTTGACGATGCATAGTCAATGACTCAATCATTCTACATAAGGACACAACCAAGTCCTTTCATTGATGCATCACTATAGATCACAAACCCATCATTCCTCGATGGTAGGTTTAGGGTCGGAGAATTCACTAGCCTTCTCTTCAATTCTTATAAACATTCTTTGCACACATTTTTACATACAAATTTAACTCATTTTCATGTGAGCATTGTCATTGGGTTGACTAAATGGGTGATGTTCTGAATTAAATACTGATAATAACCTGCTAAACCAATAAAACTACGTATTTCAGTTATGTTCGTTAGAGTAGACCATTATTTCATAGAAATTTTCTTCATAGGATCTACAGATATTCTATTATTAGAGAAAATGTGGCCTAGAAAGGAAACTTATTGGATTCAGAAATCACACTTGCTAAATGTCCCATACAATTTATTTCTTCTAAGGGTCTTCAGAATAGTGCACAAGTTATTTTCATGATCTTCATGGATTTTAGAGTATACCAGGATATCATCAATAAACAAAACTAAAAATTCATCATGATATTCCTTGAATACTATATTCATGAGATACATGAAAATATATTGTGCATTAGTTAGTCCAAAAGGCATTACTATAAACACATAATTCCTATACCTGTTTTGAAATTCAGTTTTTGAAATGTCTTCTTTTCCTCACATGAAACTGATGATATCCTGATCATAGATCAGTCTTCAAAAAATATTGGGCTACATAAGGTTTGTCAAATAAATCATCAATTCACGGAATAGGATACTTATTATTATTTTAATAGACATTGATCTCCCTATAATCGATGCACAACCCCATGGATCCATCTTTCTTCTTTACAAAGAGGACAAGGTCTCCCCATAGAGAAACACTAGGTTGAATAAATCATTTATCACTCAATTCTTCTAGTTACTTCTTTATTTCCATAAAATCCATATTGGCCATTCTATAAGGGTTATTTAATATGGGACTTGAACTAGGAATTAAGTCAATGGAAGAATCAATTTCCCGCTCTGGAGTATGTTCATGTAAATCCTCTAAAAACAAATCAATATATTCTTTCAAAATAGGTACATCTTCTATTTGAACATTCTTTTCCTCACCCATAGTAATTTCATTCTATTCCTCCCCAATAATTGAATTTAATTGAGCTACTGGGGTGGATCAAGATGAGAATAAAAAGAAGTGGTTTCATCTCTAAAGATAAGGTATTCTACACTATTCTCAAATATTGTCAGTTCCTTCCACTTGCAATAGATCTTCACATCATAATTTGATAGCCAATCCATACCTAGAATTATATCAAAGTCAACAATTGGTATGATGATAAGGATAGAAAGTAAATCACATTTATGTGTCATGAGGGGGACTAATCGAGATGCCTTTGTTTCAATGATACATCCACTAGGAGTTTTGAATGAAAACTCCTTTATTAAATAAATTTGACATATCTAATTTTCTTGGCAATCTTAAAAGAAATACATGAATACGATGATCCAGAATCAAATAATGTATTGGATAAATTTGTTGAAACAATTAACATACCATTCAACATATCGTTAGGAACTTCAATATCAGTAGTTGAGATCACATAAGCTTGTCTCTACTCCCTTGGCCTTTTCTGTGGCATGTTTCCTTGACCCTTTGGAAAATCATTAGCATAGTGTCCCATCTCTCAACAGTTATAGCATTAAGCATTATTAGCCTCCTTCTTTACCATACAGTCACTATCAATATGGCCTTTCTATCCACATTTTAAGTATAATCCTTTTCCCCTTAATAAGGCACGAAGGTATTTTTTCCACAATTATCACAAGGTGGAAATTCAACTCTTCCCTTCTTCCATGTTTCCTTGTTTCCTTTCCCAAAGATTTTTATATCCCTATTATTCTATTAATTTCCCTTAAAGTCATAATATGTAGATAATTCTTTTTATATCTTGATATCACATGAATCTATATTCTCGTATGATGAAAAACATTGGGATACCAGTGCCTGTCGGAGGAATGGATTTATCCCATTAAAGAATCGATCAATTTTTCTCCTTGGATTTTGTATATAGTCCAAAACATGTCTTGCTAACCTTGTGAAGTTGTCTTTATACTGGTAAACATTTTTATCCTCCTTCTCCCTTAGATTAAAGAATTGTCTCTTCATATCTGCTCTTTGTTCAGGAGGGAAATATTTTTCTTATAATATTTACATAAAATCCCTCCATTCAATCTCTTCTATCTCTTCCTCCTTCTTTGTGTTTTGTGTAAATGACCACCACTAATCTGTATCTATTGATAGATGATATATTGTCATGACAACCTTATATCTTTCATTACACCCCAAAGTGTGAAATATCGTCTTAAGGGGACATATCCACTACTCTGATACAAACGAGTTTGTAGTCCCATTGAATGATGGAGGCTATTGTCGCATAAAACAATCTAGCATGGCTCCTCCACATGGTGGATACGGATGCTCCATATGGGTAAGGTTATTATTCATAACATAAGTATGTTTCCCCAATATAGTTATGAGTTGCTCAACACCAGTCACAGAACCAGATCCAACATCATTATCTTGTGTCGGTGGAAAATCCCTACAGGGGACACATTCATTCATGCGGTTTCCATTCCTTCCACTAGGCATCATTTCTAAATAATGGAATACACTAGATTAGGGTATGAATTATAATTTATCATCTCAATGTAGAAAAATACTAATCATAAATTGAAATTCTATGCATAGCTAACCTCTTAATCATAAACATGGTACCATTGAGGAAAAATATACATTTAAATCTTTCATAATGGATTGTAAATAAAACGTGAATTATCTTAAACATAAACCCCGACAGTTTTGTAGCCAAGAGCGCAAGAAGGCCAATTTTCCTATAACAGGATACATCGGGTCAAGCCCGAAACTCCTTGTCAGAGCTTTCACTCCTAGGTATATCTATGCCAGAGCCACCTCTACCTGCTAATATTTAGACAGGGATGTATTTCTTGAATGATCTACATAATATATACCTTACCAAAATACCAGGAAGTTGTTGTATGTTTATCTTCTAAGACTCGCTTAGGGTGTCTTCCCAAATCTATGTCTCCTGAATCTAGTTTCCATGTTTTCTACTAATCTTCCTCTAATACCAACTGTAAGGACCCAACACCAGTTTACCAAAGTCGGTTCTTTATTTGATTATGTTGGCATACATACAAAGAATACAAATCCCAAAGGACAAATTAGTTTTTTATTATTGGAAACAAGAAACATATATAAGTTCAAATTTACATATGGAATGAAAAAAACGAAACTAAATTATTCCACTAGAAACATCATGTCTCCAAGATTATACTTGCATTTCATTCATAATTAACTTCTTTATGTCCTGAGAAAAATGAAACATAAGAAAGGGGTGAGCTCAAATGCTCAGTATGAGTAATAAATACAGTGGAAGATAGAATAAACATATGTCATGGTGAATAATTGAAATCACAAGCCTTTAATAATGAACATGAATACATTATGGCAGAAATATGAGCTAAGTAAATAATGCCATAATAAAACAGAATCATGGGTATTCTAGTAGTCAAATTACCACATGAAATTCAAATACTAGAATCATAATGAGTGAATTCCATATGTCATACATCATCACCATACCATCTAGGCCCCGTTCTAGGACCATAATAATCATTTTATGAAGTCCTCATTCCAATAGCATAGTTTGTCTCATGACACCTAATGATGCATCGAGGGTATATATCGGGCCCCACCCATCACATAATAAGTCCAATGCATTCCTGATATTAGCAGGGATAATCATTAACAACATATACATCCTTATTGAATATATCATATGAAATGTAACTAACCTACCCCAATCATTAAACATAAAACACTAACCATTCTGAGTAATATGCAGAATGATTTTAGGATAGTTCATCCAAAATAGAGTAAGTAATAAACCATTATATAAAATATGTTTGATGAATTCATAAATTATTAAACCCAATAAAACATAATAAACAACAAGATTGTGGAATCAAATGAATATACTCTTATAAAATCATTTAGAAATCTTGAGATAACTACCTTTTTATTTGAAAAGAAGAGTTCTTCTAGAAAAATATTTGTAAAAAACTAGAAGTTAAGTAAGATATTATTTTTATAATTAAATGAGTTATTTTCTATATATAATGGTTTCCAAAAACAGATTAGAGATTACCCTTGAAAATAGGTATGATGTTGAGATATTCTATTGAATCAGGTTTTTATTTGGAAATCAATTTTGAATGTTCCATTTAAAACGTGTAACTAACCATAAAATAAGGAAGGATTCAAGTTGATGTACATATATATAATACCCAAATAGAATTTATTGGATGTACATAAGAATACATAATAATTTCATTGAGGTAATATGAAAATGAAAGTAACCCGAATGAAAATGGATGTTCGGGTGGAAAAACCCTTACCTTAACTCTGAACGTGTACCCTTCTCAATCCTAAGCTCCTAGAATATGAAATTATACATATTCATAAATTATTTATGAACCTATTATACATGTATTTAGTTTATCATTATTCAGGTTAGTTCATTTATGTTCATTTTGATAAGTTATTGTATTGAATTCTGTCGCTTTGGAGTGTTCATTTTCATTATTTTCCTCTTTGGTTCACCTGTTATTAAGTTTGTGGAATGGATGTAAATCTCCAGAATTGAAATTATATATTATTTATGAACATAAATAGGTGTTATTGGCAATTTATATAACTTGGTTACATGTAAAGAGGATGAATTATTATGTAAAACATTGATGATAATTGTTTCGGTTAATTTGTGGGTTTTGATTACATCGAAATCATTTATCATTAAAACTTAATACCATTTGTACAAAGAGATTACAGAATATTTAATAGGATATATTATATATAATAATCTTGTTAAACCATAAAAATCAAGGTTTCATGACCAGAATTGTGATTGATAATAGAAATTGAAAGTCCAACTTCCTTGAATGTGGAAAATTGACACATCTTGGTTGGTGTTCTTGCTACTAGTATAAAAGAAGGTAAAAAGGGGGATATGATGATAACTTATTCAAATATCATGGTATAATTCCAATACATATAATTTACTGGAGACATCATGAAATTTGGATATGGATAGGTAATATAAAAAGAAAACAAATGAACTTGAAAGGAAAGACAATGAATTGAAAAGAGGAATTTACCTCTTGAACAAAACTTCCTTGAGAACCTCCATAAGGAGAAGTTTTGGTCTTTTTATGAGACCAAGGATTGTTGGACGTTAAGGAGGAAGTTGGGAAGGTATTTGGACAGAATATGGAGAAGGAAAAAGGCTTGAGATAAGTGAATGGAAGGGGAAGTGAGAGGGGGGTTTTTATAGTGGATGATAGAGGGATTTCTTAATATAAAATTCATTAATATAGTATATCTCCACAAAACAAGGAATAGTGAGTATTAAATTTCCAAGAATAGTAATTTTATCTTATGGGTTTGAACCAAGTGGGATTACATCACATGTGATGTCATGAATAGTGTATTTAATTGATAATTTGCATATATGGTATTTTACCGTATTTCACTATTCATCGAAGATTCTAGTATTTTAGAAAAATACCAAAAATTTACCACAACCTTTTATTGATGTGTAGAATCAAAAAATTAAGTCAATTTTTCAAAAATAATTTTTTTAATATTATTAATTTAATATTTAATTAAAATCATAATTTATTCTTTAATCAAGAGTTTTAAAACATTTTTTTACTTATTTTAAAGCAAAGATATGTTGTATTTCCACATGAATATTATTTATATACTATCATAAGTATGGTTATTATTCATTAGGGTATATCACTATTCATAAGGGTGTGTTACTATTCATAAGGTTAGGTTACTGTTCACCAAAAATTAATATTTTCTTATTGAACTCTAAATAACTCACTGATCGCAACTTTGGGTGTCGAAATTTTGAAATTCACATCATATAAGTGAAAAACATATGATTTAAGGGTCACGTATCTCTTAGTAGTTAATTATGTTGTGATTTCATGTGATTATGAATTATTTATAAGAAAGGAATTTCTTTTTAATATTGGGTCATTATATTACACCTTTTTGGATGGATAAAACCTAGTATATAAAAGAACCTAGTGATCTATGACTTTGATAATAATGGGGAAATAGTCTAGTGTTCCCTCAAATTTAAAAAGGATATATGAGAATCTCAACATTATAATGGGGATAATAAGTAGAAAGTGAATTTTTATTCAAAGTATTCAATGAATAAATCTAACGGTGCTAATTTATTTCCACATCCCACTTTTCAAATGTGTGGAAAGAAGAACCCGGTAAATTTCATAAGGGTAACAAGGAAATGATTTTGGTATGGATATAAAGAGCACTTAACTTGTGATCATCAATAGGAGAAACCCTCTAATGTGACAGAGCAATTGAATGACCTATTAAACACTCAATGATTTTTTCATTGATTTATTTTTAAGAAAATTGGGAACATTTCTAACCAACACACTAACCAAAGGGTATTTGGATACAACCAATAACCTACAAGATAAAGAGGATGAGGTTTTTCCATCATAACCATTTAGGTGGATCCTAACAATGATGTTTTGAAATGTTTTCTAGTTACTCATTCAATGATAGAGAACATACTTTTTTATTGTAGTTTTATGAAATCATTCATATCATGAAATTTTTGAAGAACTATTAGAACGCCAGGAGAAATCATGGATGTAGAGTTATCAGTGAAAAAAATAGAGAAATTATTGCATTCAGAGTTCATAACTCCTCCCCTATCAAAATTTTTGGTCTAAAAACCACAACGAACCTTGTCAAACTCAGTTTTGTGGAATTTCTTGATATTTGGGTTAGGTATTTTATTTCCCTCAATGGAGCTAAAATAAATTAATACAGGAAAAAAATAAATCTTTTTTATTAGGAGTCGACCTTTGATTCTGTACAAGATCAATGAGGATGATTACTATTTTGAGCACTTACATCACAATAATGGATGTTATTTCCCTACAAAAAAGAATATATATATTAAATTATTGAGTTTACAGAAAGAAATATCCTATTAGAAATGTATATTATGATGGAATATGATGATGTGTTTCTCAAGGAAGTGTCTAGTCTTCATCCAAGATTAGAAGTTGAATTTTCAATTGATATTATACTTTGTGTGTTACCAATATCCAAAAATCTATATAGAATGATTATTTCATAAATTGAAGAACTAATGAAAACAATATAGTGTAATATGAATAAATGGTTCATATGCCTATGTGGTTCTCCATCAGGTGCACACTTCTTCTTTATCAAGAAGAATGATGGGTTAATGCACCTTTTCATTGATTTTCATGAGCTCAACAAGATCATGATAAAGAAAAACTATCCTCTGTCACAGATTATTGAATTTTTTTATCAGATATGTGGATCACAATAATTCTCCCTAGTGGATCTATGGTTAGGATATTACCTTGTTAGGGTGAGGAAGGGGGATATATAGAAGACTGATTTTTGTATAAGGTAAGAGAACTATGAGTTCATAAAAATTCCATCCATACTCACTGTCATTCTATTAATCTTCATTGACTTGATGAATATAGTGTTTAGTGATTACCTTAATAAATTTGGAATATTCTTAATAGATTACATTCTAATATACTCCCAAATAATGGAAAAGAATGAGGAGAAATTGAGCACTATACTAAAGACATTACAAAAGGAGAAGCTTTATGTCAAGTACAAAAAATGTGAGTTTTGGTTGAAGTAAGTATTATTCATGAGAAATATCATCATATAAAATGATATATCTATGGACCCTTCAAAAAAATTGAAAAAGGCCATGGCCTACACCTGTGATATATATTTATTGTTTCCTTGGATTAGCTGGGTATTATCATCCAATATTTTGAAATTTATCTTGATTATAAATCCCTCTAACCAAGATAACTCAGAAGGGATTCTAGTTTTCTTGTAATGATGAATATGAAGAGAGATTCAAGGAACCAAAAATAGTCTAATCACTTTCCATGTAGTCAAACCACCCGAAAGTGTAGAAATTTTCAAAGTATTTAGTGACTATTTGAGGAATGTATTGGGTAGTGTTTTTAAACCAACTGAAAAGTCATACCGTTTTTTAAAGGTAATTGGAATGTTACAAAAAAAACTAACCAATACATGATCTAGAGTTAGCTAAAATGATATTCACTTTGAAAATATGGTGCATTATATTTTTGGGGATAAGTATGAAATATATATGGATCACTAAAGTCTCAAATATATATTCACACAAAAAGAGTTGAATATGAAAAAATAAAGATATTAAGAGATAATAAAGGAAAATGAATTATTAATCCACTACCATGCATGT
Organism: Viscum album; assembly: GCA_963277665.1. Taxonomy (NCBI): domain Eukaryota; kingdom Viridiplantae; phylum Streptophyta; class Magnoliopsida; order Santalales; family Viscaceae; genus Viscum; species Viscum album. Next base: position 58,321,082 of record OY728165.1, on the reverse strand, counting down.
ATTGTGAATAAATTGGTGGATGGTAAATTTATAAAAGACCCAAAAATTATATCATTGATGATAATTGAGAGGGATTAAATATTTTTAGATTTGGAGAGGATAGACATGAGAATTATAAAGGAAGAAGCATCATTAACATTTCAAAAATGATTTTTATACCATCTATTCTGGAGAGGTTAACATATTATCAATGTGATGATGTGGGAATTTAGAAAAATGTGAAAAATATAAGAATATGGAAATCCCTAGATTTCAATGTTACTGGAGAATATGTTTTACGATTTGGTTCTTTTCTCTATGTACCATCAAATCATGAGTTAATGGAGTTGTGGGATGATGCACATAACTTGACCATCTCTATCCCTCTTGGAAGAGAAAATATGTATCAAGATCTACATGAACACTATTGGTTGGAAAAATTGTTGAGGGATATCACAGAATATACATCATGATGGCTTATCTGTCACAATGTAATGTAGGAAAGGAAAAAATATAAGGGGATGGTGCAACCATTACCCATACGTACAATGAAATGGGAAAAAATCACCACGGACATTGTTAGCGGAATTCTGAAGAAATCTATAGTAGACAAGGCTATATTGATTTTGGTGGATAATCATAAAAATAATCCATATATAATTTTGATTGAAGAGGATTTCTCACCAGATCAAATTGCATGGATATACATTAGAGAGGTGGTAAGGCTGCATTGATTATAACTATTGATTGAATTATGTCGTGATATGAGATTCACCTCTTTGCACTGGAAAAGTATCAAATATGATCTAAACACTAATACGAAAATTAGTACATCCTAAATCCTCAAACAAATGGCCAGTCTTAAATGACTATTCAGACACTAGAAAATATTTTGAGATAATGTTCTATGGACTTCAAAGGATGATGAGACCAACATTTAGCTCTACCCGAGTACTCATACAACAGATGTATACACTAATGAATACAAATGGACCCTATTAATCCATTATGGGAGGAGGTATAGAACGCCTATATGTTGAGATAATGTTTGAAAACAAAAACATCAAGGTCCTGAAATGGACAAGGAAACAGTAGAATAGGTTAATACTATTTAAAATCAATCATGGATACTCAGACTTGATAAAATAGGTATGATTACAATAATGGAAGAGACATTGTGTTTGATGTTGAAGATATGGTATTCATATGCATATATACTTGGATTAAAGGTATACGAATTGGGAATAAGGAAAAGATTAGTCTAATATACATCGTTCCATTTCAGATCCTTGATCCCATTAGAGAGGAGTCCTATAGACACTCACTACCTCCTAAAATATATACAGTACATGATGCATTATTTTTATTCCTCTTGAGAAATTACAAACCAGACCATTAACATGAACTCAATCCATAGGTGGCACTATTCGATAAGGATATCTCATATGAGGAGTAGTCGGTGGTGGTCTTAGATCATACATTCATAGTAATATAAAATAAAGCAATTCACCTGGTCAATCTGTTATAGAGAAACCACATGTTTGAAGAAACGATATGGGAACTAGATGAAAAGATGAAATAGAGTTAACCTAAAATGATTTATTATAGGGAATTAAAACTTTTAGGGAAAAAATTCATAAGGTGGGAGAATGTAATAACCCGAAATGATATAAATAAATTTACACTTTTGATTTAATTAAATATATTTTTATGTAATATGGATATAGAAAAAACATTAAATTTTTTATTTTATTATATCCAATTGTATTTAGAATAATTTTAAGTATCATTACTATTGATAATATATCCTTTGAATAACTATCACATTATTAGTATAAATATAGAGTTTTAACAAATCTAATTGACAAAGACAGAGGATGTGATGGTCTCAACCAGTAGGATCGTACCCTACAAATCCCATTTATCCAAGAATCTAAGGGAGATAAAATCACTACTATTTTCCCTTGACTAAACCCATGTTGAGATCCAATAACATAGTAATGAAGAAAACCATTTATGGGAGATGTTCATGCTCATCTAGACCACGACCCAAACAATGTATATCGAACCACACCATGAAAGTCTCACTGTCTTGCACCATTCTATTATTATTTTTAGTGTATTAATGGGATGTGTATCAATACCCTATAATTATTATTATTTACATTATTTTATATACAATTATGAATATATTTTTCCATATTATGGTTTCTTTATAAATTATTTTAATTTTGAGACAATAAAACAAAAATAATATTTTTTTGGGTAATATTGAAATTCAATTAATTAATTTTTTTTAATTTTAAATAAATATTATTTATGAAAAATAATATATTTAAATAATTTTTATTAAATATAAATGTTCATATAATTTGTGTGAAATAAAATGTAAATTTTATAATGGTTAAAATAGTTACAATAAAAAAATCCAATATTTTTTAAAAAATAAAAATTATTAATTTAAAAATAATAATGAACATATTTAAAAACCAATTTAGATAAAAATAATATAATTATTTATATCATAATATCCAAATTATGAAATTGATAATTTTTTAATAATTTTCCGAGACAGTCGATTTTTCGGGTAAAAATTAAATACTGTATAAAAATAAATTGTGTATTATGAAATCATAATGACTTAAAAGTGTTGTAGTGAATTATATAAATGGGATACCCAACCAAATACATGTTTCCCATTAAAAGTATGTTATTTTATGTTTATTTCTTATTTTTATACCTCCATTATAAATCCATTAAAACCATTAATATATTTGAAGGTTTTAAAATCATTTGTTTAAGAGTATGACTCACCTCCAAATAGTAAAGGGTATTATTTTATTAATTTATCCCATTTAACATAAAAAATAACAATTACCTATCCTATTTGGAAGAAAGCCTATGAAATAACTATAGTAATGTTTTTTTGGTTTGGTTATTTTATTATTGAGAGTCCAAAACATAAAAAATAAATAAATCTCCCACCGTGAATCTATAAACCCACCAAAGATATCATTAATAATTACTATAACTCTTTTGTTAATTTCCATACAATTCCCTCCACTATCTAGAGTCATCATATGGTTCCCCAAAGATCTCATAAAGCCCCTCTATAAAATTTTGAGTCACACACTGAAGTAAGTGATATTTTCTTTTCCCATATTTATTCAAATATATTGTTTACCTTATGTCTTTTATCTTCATTAACTTATGATGAGATATATTATTAAAAATACAATTATTTAACAATTTATATATTAATTATAGGAGGACCTATTCTATATCATTAAACCATTAATATATTTTTTATACGACATTGTTATGTTTTAGAAATGCCATCACTTTTTTCCAAACCAAAAAAATTATGTATTGAATTCCATACCCATTTCATGTCAAGTATGTTGAAATTTAAACACTTATACCTCCCTAAAACCGGGCAAACATGTATTAATTTCATACACAATATTCATTTAAAAAAATGCTATGACAAATGATTCCATGTATTATGATCTATGTGGCACACTGAAGCTCGAAAATGATATGAATGTGAGGGGTGCACCTAGAATTATATAGTGCTCCAATACATTGGGTAATATATTGTATTAGGATACATCACGTTGGGGCATAGAGTGAAGCTACTTTTATGTGACTTTTGTACCATGATTTATTCTTAGTTTTTCCCTATCCTATGTTTATGATGTAACATTTTAAGTTGTTTCAACATTGCGTATGTTATAATGATCATGCTATATAATTTTGAATTGTTAATGTTTATGATTCCTACTATATTTATTCTCTTTTTATATGCCTATTTTCTAACAGGTATCACATTATTTCATGATTATTCCCTTACTAGGATTTATATATCACCCCTTTCTTAGGATTTTCTCCAGGTTGTCCCATGTATTTTTAAAACCCCTGAAATTTTGGATTATTATTACATAAGTTTTCAATAATTTTGTTTTATCCCATGATCAAAATGTTTTTCTATATAACTAATTTTCAAATAAAAAATAATTCTTGATATTATGGGTTTTATTATGTGTTATGTTATTTCATAAATCATGAATTAATGTTTAATATAGAATTGGGTTGTTACAGGATCCCATGGTCTAGGGTGTATGAGATATTGAGAAACTTACATCAAGGTGGATGCCTATTTGAGGTCAGACCATTATAAAGAGTGCTAGATATCCTTCTTGAGTAGGAATCAGAGATCACATAGTTCAATTATACCGATCGTACTTATGGTTTTGGTTGTGTAATTATACTTTATGTTAATTTTATAATCTATGAGGTATTGGAATGTTAGGGACTTATACAAATATGGATTCCATTCTGAAAATATTTCACCGCCATAATTTAATGGACAAAAATTGGGGGAACATGAATGGAAAACTGAGCATGCTTGTGTGTGTATGGGGGTGGGGTAAGGATCCTATAAATCTCAAAGGTATATATGAGACCACATTCTTATAACATTATAGAAACATCCAGTATGAATGTATAATGTAATAGAAATATGATTAGATAAGGCATATGTGACCAGACGTGTCTTCCTAACATGTCACAACTATCTACTAGACATTTCTTGATTGTCTACGTAACATGCATTAGGTTTCCATCTGACATGTCTAGGGATTTCAATACATGTCCTGGTTGTTTGATGTACATTTCCTAATATAATTCTAAAAACTAAATGGTTTTTCATTAATATTTCTCATGATCGATGAAAACAGATCAACCAGGGATGCATGATTGAGGACAATATATTATAGTCGGTGACTCATATAGTTAATTTTTACAGGGGATATCAAATATATTGTATGATATGTGTAGAAGATGTTTCATGATCAGATTACATTTCTGGAGGATATCACATAACTCAACTAACATTCCTGGGCGACATCACATAACCTAGATGACATTCCTAGAGAATATCATGTTACACCGATGGCTTACCCATAAGGCATCACAAGACATGGGTGACATGTCTGGAGGAAATCAAAAAATATGGATGACTTGTTTGGTAGATGTCAGATGGTCTTTATAGGACATGAAAATTGTATGACTCTTTTATAATATAATCATTATATCATGACTTCAGATAAGTATACTATACATTTATCCTTTACAATACATATTTATCATTTATTTTCATGTATTTTTTTTGAGGATCCACATAAATCAATTTATCATGTATAAAATCATTCACATGATAAAACTATCACATCATAATTACTTCGTGTGATCAATATTGTGATCAAACAAATCGTATATTCATACCACATGATCCCTTTGATTTTTACCTATATTTTACATGATGAAAAACAATGAGATATTGTGGAGTTCCACTTTGAGTAGTTTTCCGGCATGTGAGTATATTCTCATCCATGTGTGAGAGAGTATCTATCTCTGTTCTGAATCAATTCACATTGTCTTATATTTAATGGGGGGGGGGGTCGACCTCACCACCTCGACTCTACACCATCATTCATGGAATATATATATCAGATATAATATTGAGTCGGTGGAGCATTATGTGCTTTACATGAACCTTTCCACGAGTCATCCATGATGCCATATATGTTCCACATGATACATAAAATAAGGGAATTTCCTTTCATCACAATTTAATTGGACTCCATCCTAACAAAGGGACTTAATATGATCATATCGACAAGTAAAATGACAGTTTTATATCAATCCTACATCCTGAGAGTTATTATGAGATAAAAAATCCACAAATAGGATTTTTAGTGATCAAGGATGAATTTTCCTAGGTCTTTAATGACATTGGACTAACATACTAGAGGCCCCCATGAGATCAGTGTGTCATGTTGAAATTCCATAACATGATAAAGAAGAGTATACAACTATTATTCATCAAAAAAAACTTAACATCTAATGCACGAGGTGTATTAGTTCTTGACTTTAATTCATCTATTTAAAATAATTTCAAATAGGGGATCTCACGATGTCGTGTGAGTGTTATCATGGATATTCACTCGTGTTACTCATGAAGCATCACACGTTCAATATTGGGTCTTACGTGGTTGCACTAAAATTTCCACGATCAGTCCTCTCCGCTCACTTATGGGTGTGATGAGATGTCACATGCCTCATTGAAATGTCTTATGTTCTTCACATGATGAAGGTGAAAGAACAATGTGGTTTGATGGGACAAGGTAGTCAAATTTCCTGTGGATTTACACATTCTTGAAAATTATATATTTATTTAACATGAAAATTAGTTCACCTCTGACCACATGAATATTTTTTTGTTATATATTATATTTATTTATTTTATTGGGATCTCAATATTTTTCATCCAAATTATATTCAGGGCGTCACATGATTTAATGGTCATATCAAAGGGATTTATAAAAATAATGATGACATGATTGGATTCTTCAAGGGAGATTGAGGATTCTCCTATATGTTTTCCACAAGATAAAGATAGCTTGTATGGAGGGGATTCACATGACTAGGATGAATCATCTAGAGGCCTTTGGGTGATCAAACTAGAATCATGTGATTATTTATCTTCTCATTTTTCATGAAATCCATGTGATTTATCGACTTGATGTCAAATGGATTGATAATCTATATTCATTAGATTCATAGTGATAATAAAACCTATGATTGGATAAGATCATCAATCCAAATAATTTATATTCTTAGTCGATGGGAATAAAATATCCCCCCTCAGTAGTAATGTCTGAATGGAAAAGGACTTGTCTATGAGGAATGTAATTGCGATTCTTAGTCCATGTGTTTTTTGATGGTTTATATCATTGGAAAATTTTAATCTTCTATGTGATATTTTTTTATTCTAAAAAGTGACCTATAAATAGGGGATCAATTCATGTATTCCATCCACTTCCCAATAGACTCATGGACTCCTATATCTCATATAAGCTACACCATCTTATGTGATAACTACACTAAAACTCACTAACAGAACCCTTGGCAAGGATGCTACAAATGATACGATGACATAACCAAATCACGTGACTTATTTTTCATGTAAAATAACACAAAAAATATTCAAAACGACTCACTATAATTTAATATCACCATGTAAATTATCTTGGAATCGTTTTTTCCTACTGAATTTTCATGATAAACTGGCCCTATCACATGATCACTTAACCATTTTTTCGTTAATGTGAGCACCCCATGGTCATGATATCAATTTTTTTGTGATTAATAATGATAAAAATAGACGATTCATGGATCATGTGGCATGCAAGATCTGGTTATATTATATAATTTTGATATTCTACAAGTGTTGTGTGATTTGAGAAACTTATAATAGGTAAAACGATCCAGAATACCTTTTTTTTACATTCATTTACAATCCTTTAGGAGGTTCACATGAATTACATGATTTGGTTCAGTTTATGCATCTTTTTTTGGTGGATTTCCCATTCATCTAATTGGATGTTTTTTGTTATATATGGATTCTATTTATCATATGTATTAAATGAAAGAAGCTGAAACAGTGGTTTCTTATCAGAACACCACATTAAGAAGTGTGGAGGATATCTGTCATGTCATTATTAAGTCATCATAGAAAATATTGAAAGGCCATATGGGGATAAAACTTATGGAATGTACTCTCTCTGATATCCAACATATTTTTGGGGTTGGTATTAAAAATTATTTTATGGTCATTAAACCACCTTCATTAGGTGTTTCCCCCTCTTTTATTCTAGATACCCATAATAACTTATGTGGAAATACCTCACATAAAGATCATTTAATCACTGATAAAAAACACTCAGGTGGGTACAAGATAAAATAAATTTTGAAAGAATTTGAAATGAATCATCATAAACACTAAATCATAAATTGGCATGTACCACTTTATACAGAGGAAATATACTAAAAACATGATGATTAGGTGGTTGCCTAACTGGGACCTTCAATCAAGAGATAGTTTTAGAATGGAATGGGGGACCACCCTTCTTGGTGAAATATATTTCTTCTGAATTAACCATATACATAAAAAGGATTATATTTCATGAAGTAATTTAGATCTCCCAAACCATCACTATTTTTAATAATATAATGATGTAAGTCTTGGTTAGTTAATGGATTCCATATAAAAATACATTCAACATAACACACAGAATGGTGGGAATCAATTTATTTTTTTTTAAAAGATTTATCACCCAACCATTTTTGGAGTGATATATGATGATTTTTAACCCATTTACCTTGTCAGGTGACATGAAGAGGACCCCCAATTTTCTAGGAAGTTGACTAGGTTAATTGAAAATTACATTGAGAAGTCATCACTTACTGGGGTAGAAATCCCATTTTATTAATTGTTATTATTCTTAATAAATAATGTTCACACAAATCCCATATACAAGAGGCCAATTTATTTCCACCAAAGGAATATTCTAGTGATATCGATGTGTATTGGAAATCATATAAAGATGGTTCATTCACTATCTGGGCAAGGGGGGTTACTCTCGATGTTTATTGGATAGTTATGTTATCCATATTTATTACAATGTAACAATGTAGGTATCTTCTCTTGATAAAGTAAACGGGTGGAGTTGGAGTGCCCATATTCTTGATGAAGGACTCTATGGTAGGAGGTAGGAACATTGGGATAGACAGTTATGTATTAGAAAAACTATGCCACCTCTTACTCCACATTTAGAAGGGAATAGACCCAAATTGAATTTATGTCCCCTTTATTTACTATGGGGTTAGATGTGGTATCATCTAGGAGGCAATGAGTACTTGAGAATATATAACAACACCAACATTAACTTTAATCCATTATTGATGTGTATCAGTGGGGAGAGGTCCTTCATATTTATGTATTGGGATATTAAGTCCTACCACATTCATCATGACCACTTTTCCATCAAACCCTATGAGAAAATTACCACCGGTAGTATTTTAGAAAATGGTGGTGGAAGCTATTATAATTGAGGTGATATGATGTCCAGTCATGAGGGATCCATTTATACCCACATTTATATGAACATTCAATGTTAATGATATAAACATTGTGAGTTTACATGTCATTTCAATGGTATAAACATAAAATGCCCCAACCCTATTTAAATTTGATCCAAGTATCCAATAATGGTGGCCTTCTAATTCTGGTTGATGTTCACTAGTTTGAAGACTTAGGTCTAGATAAACTTCCCTACAAGTGATGTTGTGAATTTTTATCCTGAAATTATCCTTATATGTGGATATACATACATCCAAATGGAAAATAATGCACATAGGTACCCAAAGAAACAAATTTTTCCGCCACCAATGAATAAAATTTGATTCGCAGAATGAAAATAACCTTGAATAGTTATACAACCTGGGTAGTGCCTCATGAAGAGGTAAGACACTAGTAAAAAAATTCATTACAGAGGGATGTGATAACTATAATGAATATAGAGATTACTAATCTTATGATTGAGGAAATGACTATACTGCTATTCACAACTAAATTTTGGTACAAGATGATCTTAAGGGTAGTAAACCCATTTACCATGCTCTTGGGATTACTATTCTAGGTAAAAATACAATTTGAAATATTTTCCCATGTCACTTCCCCTGAAGGTGTAACATTCAATGGTTATGTTTTTAAGATTAAGGACTTCCTTTTATACCTTGATACAAAGGTGGAATTTATGAGGGGTCATATTTACTACATGCCTTTGGTGCTTCAGATGGAGGTACGAGGCATGTTTGAGGTTGTTGTAGACAAAAGGCTCATATGAAGGAAGCGGTAATACTAGTCTTAAAATTGTACCCAGTATTTTTGCAACTAGACAAAGGTATTTTTCATTTTGATTGATATGATAGAAAGATGAAAAATATTGGAAACTCCCTCCACCATTGGTATATTCTCTTGGGGGAATGGCTATTAAAGATGAATTGAGACACTACTAGGGGACAAATGATTTAAGTTACCCATGTTTTCTTGCTCTGATGTGTGTGGCGACTACCATCCCAAAATAATCAAAATATATGATTCCATTAGTCACATACTCAAGGCCTATGGTATCAACACATTCTATGGGGCCTTCATTGAAGACACAAGGGTAAATGAAGCACTCTGGTCTATTAGATCTCTCTCCCCTACAAACTGTATGTATCAATTTATGATTAACCTTTATCTATTTTGGTCCATTTCAGTAACTCATTCTGGTTTGTATAAAATGCATAGGTCCTCACTGAGACCCCATGGTGTAAAATTCATATGTTCCTTAAAATATTGGTGAGTTATATATTTCTTCAGTATATCCTTTGTTACTAGGATCAACCCATCAAAAAGTATGGATGTTTGAAGAACTAAATCAGTTAGACATGATACTTATTTCTATCATTCCTATTATTGTTCCATTTGACCTAGCATGTGAGAATAAGTTCATAGAGAAAACTAATCCTGGATGATTCTCCCTTGGTAATTTATCTTTTATGGAGACATATTTTGGATACATTGATATCTTCATTAAAAACTATACACATGTTTCACTTTTTTATCATGACTTATAACATTCCACTATCTCTTTCATCCAATAAAATCGGTGAGAAAAGCCTGAAATTATAAAAATCACCGATGTTACCACAAAAATGCTCGATAAAAGTGGTTGTTGCCTCTTCTTATGAATATTTGGTTGAAGAAAAAAACGTTTCAAGTTCTATAATTGAGAATTATATACAACCAAAATAATTCAAATTTGGGTCCCCTTGATGTGTTCATACCATCTATCTACTAATATATAAAATTGTATGTCTCTTGTTGAAGTACATTTACCACAGATATCGGAAGTTATAGTCCTTTATTCCTTGGTAAAAACTCTGATCAAATCAAACATTGCATTTGATAGATTCATAACTACATAGTCTAATATAATGAGTGTGAGTCATTTTCCAAACAATATATCCCTTAATATATTCATGTACCCATGTTGGTCTTTAGTCCAGGGTTATAGTCCTTATCACTTTATTAGTTTATGTGGTCAAATATTTGGATTGATGTTTAGGCTATAACTTTGGATTCCCTCATGTAATGGATGAAGTTACTCTTGGGTCTTCATAGGTCTATTTTTTCCACCCATGGTTATGAGGGTTTTTATCATATCACCCTCACATGTGGGTTCAAGAAGTGATCTCCCTACAAGAGAAAAGGAGTGACCTTGAAATTAGAATTTTATCAATTGAGGCATTATATTTTGTATAAAAAAGTTGGCATGTGGCCATGTACATGGATTCCTACTGTGTCGTGGAGGTGGAATCTCACTGGGTCATGGTTAGCATAGGGGAGGTTGAAATCATCAATTCATCGTAAAAAATAATTCATATTTTGGAAAAATTATTTTCATTTACTCATGAACCTAAAATGTCAGAGAAAACAGTGTTATAGAAATAAGGAATCCCTGAACAAGTAAAGAATACTAGACAAGATGCTGTTGGTAGGGAGGTGGCATTATAGTTTATTGTAGAGGCTGAAACTAAATCTATTGATTAATTGTTCCAAAACATTTTCTCCTTAGGGTAGAAATATATAGATCACACGGATCCATCCAAACACATAATATGATGGGATTTTAGTTTTGTTACTATTCATTCATTTATTTATTTTTGGAAGATAATCTAGTATGTGGAGAATCCACCTTCTTTACATATCAATGTAAATGTATTCTAAATTTTATATATTATTGTTCAACATTCCTTTATTCCTGATGTTCATAACATGTCATTTATTTAATGTTGCATTAATCATCAATGACACAAAACCTTCACATAAGACCAATGAAATCTAAATTCTTATATTCAAATTTTTAAATCACAATATATTTATCTTGAGAATTGGTCATGAATTCCCACTGACATGAGGTTTCTCATTGACGAACCTACGTTACCTTCCTTGAAACTATGTGATTTGAAAGGCTAATTTTGGTAGGGAATATTTCACAGAGGGATAATTCACTAATTGTTCCATAATTTAGTGTAATTAATGATCATAACATGATTTTTTCATAGGATGAGTTATGATTCCCTCAATATTTGAATAATTTTATTGTATATCACTATAATTTTCACTTAATATTGATATATGGAAAAGCAAAGTGGGAAGTGCCTCTGATTTTTGACAAGACACCCTATTATAGGGTCTACACCTAATTTGGTTTTAGCCTCAACCGTTTTATAAATTCTATATATTTCCTCAGACACACAAATATCTTGCCCACTAATCAAAGACTATACTTTTGGATAGGGTTCCGTTTTCAGGATTTCATCCAAGAGAGAATTATATCACTTTTAAAATGGATACTTTATGGTATTCCAAATTATATCATTGTTTTTTTGTATTTTAAGGTCTTCCAACTCAGAATATATTTTATTTTCATTTTATGATCATTAAACTAGGTCCTTCTACAAGCGATAATATACTTTTCCAGATGTAATATTTTTCATACATTATAATTCCATGTGGTATGGATATATTCCATGCAGTTTAATTTCATGTGATAAAGACATAAAAATTTCATGTAATTAAATGTCTTTCTTCCAAGACATTATTGATGAATAATGAATGGGGTAGACATGCTAAGGATAACCCAAAACACCTTATGGTATTTAATGCTACAATTATGTTTCTGGGGATCATGACGATTGTGGTTTCAACTTTTCCAGGGTAGATTCATATAGTTGGTAGGTCAAAATAACATATGCATGGGCCCTTAAGGATTAAATTAATTTCCATATATAGGTATCACCAATCTTTTCTAAAGACAATTGATTTTTATTGGGAGATGGGTTGGTAGTTGGAAAAATATTAGGGTCTCTGAATCCATTAGGAATGTTGGAATATGGGTTGTGTAAATCACATTTCTAGGAGAATCAATTAATAAATATGGAATGTGGAAGACATACCGGGGTTAACCCAATACTCCATAATGTTTTGAAGTCTTCCATGGTGGTATTGAGGCTCATGAAGTTTAATGTTCAGTTATAGTAATGAGGATATTACTATAATACTTTGGTACAAATCCCTTATGCATGGGCCCATACAGATGACATGAATATTTATGTTGAGGTGTCTCTTCTCTTTTCCAAGGACCATGAATGATTTTTTAAAATTGAAATGCCTATATGATTATTTATGGTATGGATATAAGAGATATATGAGAATGGTTTTATCACACTAGGGATTTTTATGTATAGGTTTGAAGGCAAGGACCCTATTCCATGTGGTTTCAACCCATGTGGTGTAGTCTATCACAAGGTCTAGTAATGATGTGTCACATTACTAATTTGAGAAAGGGTATAATACATGGTGATGTAATTTCAATAAATTTTATCCCTCTTGAATAGTTGGGTTATGGGTATTTAAAATCATGTTCGTGGCATATATGAGTTATCTTTATATGGGAACTAGTGGGTATAGGTCCACCATTTGAAATGGAGGGGATCCAATAATGTTCTATGTGTTTAAGATAATGACTACTGGATTTAAGGGAACCCTTCCTAGAATCTAAAGATCTATTTGGAGGAACCAGTCATTGTAAGTAGTCTTCTATTGGGATGGTCCGACATCATGGAATCCCAAGGTCCATGGTGTTCATAGAGAATGATACAAACTCAAGGAACTGGTAGTGTCAGCTCAGACCTCAAAGGCACAAATATGGTTTATGAAATGTGTAATATTCATGAAGGGTTCAAGCACATTAGAAGTTGGGTTGAAATCAAGTGAGCCTATTTGTGTGGTGAGAAGATCCATAAAACTATTTCTCTACCATTTACTGGGATCATTGGGTCTGGTGTGCATGGATTAAATTTTTCTAGGTTCACAAAGTGGGCCCTATGATCATATTGTGTTGTTTATATATTATGTATATCTTTCCTAAACTATAGAATTAAAAGGATTAGTGAGTGGATACCTGACTTTTTCATAGGTTACCATTTACGGGGTTTTTTTCAGAAATGTTTTATGTCAATTCAGCTAACTTTTTAGGGTATTGTGATTTGGACCATCAAAGGAAAATGTTTTAGGTCATACAAATTTTACTAATGTGTATGAGGTTTATGGTCATGAAGTACACAGATGTGGTATGAGGGGAAATTCACGAGATATCCTAATTAATATTTCTAGTGTCAATAGTATTCTTCTATCCTTTTGAGAATAATGTTTAAATGTTGTAGATCATGGATCAATGTTCTCAATTAAATAGTAATGATATATGAAAATCATGATGGGGATGACCCACAACACCCTAAGGCAGTGAGTTCTTCCATAGTGACAAGAAGTTTAAAAGGATCAAACAACCCTTCTAGTAGGGCCATGATGTCTCTTGCTAGTAGGTCAAATATCCCTATGCATCACTAACATGGTCAAAGAATAGGATGTATTTTCCATTCCAAGGGCCTAAAAAAGGTTTTTAGAAACCCAATAAACTCAAGAAATTATTTTTTATTTATAGATTAATGTTCTAGAAATATGTATAACTAACTCCATACACCATTCAATTGGGACCAGGCTCTTGTTGTCCTTTGATAAGTAGTGATGAAGGGTGATGGCTTACATCTTTTTGTTCCTTGTATTTTGGATCTATCTATAAATAATTATAACATGAAGCGATAAGCATGATTCCCTTGGAGTTTAACATCATGCGATAAGGATTTTTTCCTTAATATATACCATCATACAGTATGAATATTATCCTCACAAATTTTCTTTATGTGGAACGGACATGGTTCCTAATATGTGGTGCATCATGGTTGATTCATCCATAGTGGAATTCTAGGTACCCTATAATCACATGATCCATTCTAGGAATTAGAAACAAGGGACAACTGCACAGTCATATTTTACTTAAAATTGTGAGCCATAGATGGATTGTGGTATATTTCAATTAGATATGTTTTAAGGAATTCATTTTTATCCTTTTATACATGGAATATTGACATAAAATTGAAGGTTTTAGTGTCACTAGGTTTCTCATGAAGGTAGAAATCATCCCACACATAGTTGTTGTATGAAATATCCATTCACATATTTTACCCGTGAGTATGTATGTAGAACATTATTATGTTATGGATATACCTAGGACTATAGATTTTGGTGTCACTACATATCATGTGAGGACATAAATCAAAATAAATGTATTTATTGAATGGGAAACTCCCTACATAGGTCTGGACCATATATAGAGGGGATCGTGGTTCAAATTGAATGGTGAAGATTGACCCAAGAGAGTATATTATGTATCACTATATTTCATGTGATGACATGAATCAAGACACACATAGATCATGAATGGGAAACTCTCTACGTAAGTATGACCAATATGTAGATGGGGGCATTTTTCCCATTAATTATTATAGTTGGACCTAGGATTAGATATGTGGGTTTCCTTTTATATAATGTGACAACATGAATCAAGCCACAAATATTTCTTTCTTGATGTTTTGGTTGGGGACCGACACCTTGGATAATTTTCTTATTGGAAGAGGTAAAAATAAATAAACATCTTCATGTCAGTCCAAAGGCCTCTACCAAGCTATTTTTCATATTGCTGCAATGAATTATAGAAATACATTTATATTATTATATCTAAGACCATGGTAACTCTATGGGAACCAATATACCATGATCATGTTATAATATCATCATTGGAATTCCTAATACAATGTGATCTATACTTGATGTGAGAAACAAGGAATGAAAAAGGTTTCATTCATGAAATAAATGCGATTAAAATATATATCATTGGATTTATATATAATGCGGTGTATGGGTCAAGATATAGGATATGTGAATCTCTACATAACTCATCGGTGTGAGTATGCAATTGAAAATAGTTCTGGGAAAACTTGTAGTTTAATATCATGTTGATATAGGGATGGTCATCCAACATGAAAAATAAGGAGTAAAGCCCTATAACTATTTTGAATGCATTTGAGAAATCATATCCTAAGAGGCATCCTGTGTTTGTGATGTGAGGCTTCCATAACTGATTTCCAAAGGAATTCTATGATTTGTACACATGGTATATCAAAATTTTTACATCATGTGCTAAAGATGTTGTCACCCAGTTTAATGTCTTGTGAATGGGAAAAACATGTTATGGATGAACCTATGATTTGAGATTTTGGATTCAATAAATATTCTATGATGAAGGGAATAAAGAAAAAAATAACTATGGATTGGGGATACTCCCTATGTTGATCTGATACACACTCTGGGATGCAGGATCTTTAGTTTTTTCATTTCTATATAGATCTAACTCATGTGTAGAGAAGCATTTGTGATGTAAAAATTTCCTGGAATTTTATCATCACGTGGGAAGAATTAATGATATATTGTAATTTTTGATCATATAAATGTAGAAAATAATATAGTTTAGTGTCATGTGACGAGAACAAAGCGCACGGTTTATTGTCACATGATCAGCATGTATGATGTAGTTTAATTTAATATGATTAGGAAGTAGATGGATTCTATGTAAAATATGGAAATTATATCTTCAGAGAACTGTAATTGGTTTGGGGAATAACACATTCCTCATCTGTTGCGTCCAATGATTAATATCCATTCTAATGGACCTTGTTTATGATGTAAGGCCCATCCTATTTGGGTTTCATCATTGAAGGATTCTTTCCTAGTATCATTTGATGTTTAAAGAGAGAAAATATATACTTTATATATTAATAAATATATTTGAACCTTTTTATTGAAGGCTGATGTGATCAAATTCAGAGGGACTTTACGGTTTTTCATTGTATGCAACATTTTCTTGTCGATTTTTTCCAAATCATCCATCTATTTTTGTAATTTCTCATCAATTGAGATTTGTCAACAAATATCCATTAAAAATTGGGGAAATTTGATTTCTATGGGAAATTTTTCTCATTTTTAGACAAGATTTAATATGATGTTTTATATGTAGTAGTGTGGATTGTGGTACCGTAGGCCCATAAAGCACAAATGATCTTGTTTGGACAAGAATTCTTATCTTTTTCTAGTATATGTTGGTGTATATTATAAATAGCATTATTGAAGGCTCTTATCTATCAATTTTACCCTTAATTTTAGTGGGATGAATAGTTAGACATTATAATTTACTTTTGATAAAATTTCATCAAACGGGTAGAAAAAAGTTGGTGATATTGTCAGTCAATATCAGGTGAGGGACTCCAAATCTAGTGATGATGTTGGGTTTTATAATGTTGACAATACTTCTGAATCCCAAATTACATGGGGGTATTTCTTTAGCCCATTTGGAGAAGAATTCAGTTCACGTAAGGATGTAATTAAACTACTAATTAGTGTAAGTGGGTAACAGACCCCAAACATCCATTCCCGAAATGGAAAATATCAACGAATATTTAGATATATTTAGTATCTTCAGGGGTTTATTGATGATGTTTTCATGAATCTTTCATTCCATAGATTTCCCAGTGAATTCTATAAGGTCTTGTATAATTATTTTTTAGTCATAACTGAGCCTCATAATTTTGTGAGGGAACCTAGTCAAGAAATTATGAGCACCATATGATAATAAATGAAATTTATTCATGATATTAGTAATATCTCTTTCTATAGATCATGTGATGAGGATTGTATTGATTAATCATTTGTAGGGGGATTTTTACTCTTCTGGCCTATCCAAAAAATGTAATGTTCAGTGCTTTAAATTGAGATTGGTCCCTTATGAATCCATTTATAGGGATAGTTCTATTTTAAGGTAATCATTTATTGGATCTATCCATCCAATCATGGATATTGGATCATCATTCCCTAGGTATGTGTTGACCGGATTGATCTCCTACATGTCACAAACGATGAATGTTGATAATAATCATTAGTGCGCAATATGAAAGTCAAAGTCATCCTGACCAGGGTTGGCGTGGAAAATTTACACATTATCTAGTGCATCAGCAGGAGAATTTTGTGATTGAAGAAAACAATGAAATTTTAAATCAAAAGGGAATTATTCAATCCATCATCTGATATAATCAGTGAGAGGGGACAATTATTTTTGTTTCGTAGTATATTTTTTGTTGATCTATTTGATCACTAGCTCTAAATACCCTTTGATGTATAGGTTGTCAATATGTAGTTTTAAGACAAGATCCAAATTGGTGATGGGGGCATAGTATTCCACCTCATTATTAGTGCAACCCTTAGACAATGATAAAGAGTAGACAAACATTTCATTGTCCAGAGAGACAAATAAAATCCCTAGATCAAGTTAATTTAGATTCTAGTTTTCTATCCTCTTAATGATCGATATCTAGGATGAATTCTCCCATATTAAGGGAGATTTTTGGTTATATAAAACATATTTTAAAGGATGTTCAATGTGCACTACTTTACATTATGTGGGAGGGTGTTCTTCAGGTAAATAAGCTAGGTCCCTCCCTTTTTTAACCTTATATGACATGCATAGGATCTAATATTACAATAGAATAACGTTCAAATGACCCAATCCCAATGTATATATAAAGAGGACACATATATATTTGAGTGGGGTTATTGGAAAGATCAAGTGGAATTCTGGACACTGCAAGAAATCTCTCATATTTTATACTAAAAATATGAGAGGATGAAAATTATTCTCAATATCATAATTCTAGGTCCCAATACCTAGTATCATTAAAACAGGGGAGTAGAGAACATTCACAATCCCTGCATCAGTTTTTTTATTACATGGAAGCATTATACCAGATAATAATATTTCCTTTTACTGATGACATAGAGACTAGTTGGTGTAGTATATATTTCTTGATATTGTCACAAGAATCGTTTTAGTATTTATCCCATTAGTAGGAAAATCTTTTTTTTATTTGTTGAAGTAGAGGGAATTACAGACGATGTTATATATAAAATGAAAAATATATGCAATATTCTTTTGGATCCCCCTCAAAATTTTATGATTATTAGGGGAGACATTTTTAGGATTCCACTTGTATTTTTTGGGTAAAAGTCAATGCTAAAATAAAATAAATTGAAAGGCAAGAATGTTCCTTTATGTCACGCTAAAAGAAAACAAAGGGGATTCATCTTCAAATTATGGTGTAGAAATTTACCAAATATTGTTTGATGTTCAGTGAGTTAATCACATCTTTATAAAGTTTGAATTCCAAGTCATTGATATAACATAGTGGTGTCTATCCCTTGAAGGTATTTATGATATGATGCATGTCACATTTATATGTAGTGTTAGTGTTCTTAAATTAATGGGGGATTACCTGATATAAAAGTATTCCTTGGGGTGCTTCAAAGGTGGTGACCTCCTCATCTTCAAGTTACATATTTATCTGATTATAAATTAAATACCCATCGATGTTAAAAAGGGTTGGAAAGACAACAATTGAATAATTCATGAGTTATATGATTGGTAATCGAGAGAATTCCATCCTAAAATGTTGAATGTGTTCTCTAAAACAAATATAGACCCTAAACCGTCTATTCTAATTCTTTATAGGTATTATGTAGGTGATATATATTGGGAATTAAATTTTGTAGTAAAATATATCTTTGATCTATTTTTAAACATTAAATTTTAAATTAGTTGCATGAGAGGGGTTCATTATCCCGGATCCCTACTTTAAACCTCAATGGTCATCAGTTATTCCCCAATGGTGCATATCCAAATCATGGAACCTCTCGAGAATTTCTACATATTTTCAACCAAACACATATCAATTTTTATTTAGAAATATAATGTAAATCCTTATATTCACAATACAGATGGTGGAAGTAATCAATATAGTAATGAATTATTATTGTATACTGAGATTCACCTACCCGAGCATATCGATGGTGGGGGAGACACCTTACTCAAATGCGGGAGGGGTATTCTTTAGTTCATCCTCTTATTATTCTACTTTTGAGATTGTGGAGGAATATTTAGACGTAGTATATAATATGATGTAATATATATTATTTTTAGGTGTGGGAGTCCATGAGAAGAAGAGTTATCATCATGAAAACCCATTATTGTTATAGAGAGAGTTTAGAGATGACTGTTTCATTTTATACTATCGCTAAGGGAAGGAGGATATTGAAAAACATGGATTAAGTCTTCTATAACAATATGGTTTATGGGTAACAAAAAATCATTTTAAATTATACTATAGAGATTCAAATGGGTGTTCCCTAATCCATTAGGGGATGAAACTAATATATTTTCATCCCCCATTGGCTATTTTCCAACCCTTTTATATAAACCTGCATAAAAAATATGGATTTTTAAGATTTTAAGGGTGTGATGGAACCATATAGTATAGAAAACATCCCATAAATTGGTTATTTTAAACATCAGTTAAATTTTTACATTACCTCCTTATATATCTGAAGATAAGTTATTCAAATAAAGCCATTATATTTAGTGTCCAATGGATAATGATGAACTCATAATTAGATGAGAGATCCCCAAACATAGGCATGATCTTGGTCTTCCTATGAAGTATTTTCTCTCTCTTATCAAACCACTGAATGATTTTGTATATTGGAGACAAATAACCTTCACTATATCCCAAATGTCATTGGCTCTGAATCAACATAAGGTAGATCCCAAATATATTTTTTGTAAGTTCCCTTTGATTGTTGACATTATTGAGTGATTTAGAAACCTATTGGTTTATGATATGTCTTTATATGAACTCTTCATGGTCATACTATTGGAATGAGTTGGAGACATGTAATTCAGATGCTATAGTCTCCACTCGATAAAAATATGTAACTAAGACATCAATCAAGAATTATCGTGGGATCTTGAGGGATTCAATTAGTGTTTCTATAATTTCTTTTTAATATTTAAAACATATAGGATTTTGATTTTGGATTGAACAAACAAAACTATTTTATAAGATCATACTTTTTTTCCACAGGTGTCTACCTCCTGATGAGGGGTTTCACCATATTAACTGGTTTAATAGTTGATATATTAGTGTTATAAGGGACTGGTTATTGTAAAGCTGTTGAGGGAGAATCTGCTACCTATGGAACTGTTATCACTACCATTACCTGTTGTCTAGGATGATTAGAAAATCACACCCCTTCTATTCAGACATGTATGCTAACATGGATTGGATGACCACTTGATGGATCTGGGGAACCTATGTGTTTCTTAGGGGGTTATGGAGTTCTATTCCATATATCTAGAATATATAAATATATCATCCAAAATAATGTGACTGAGATATTCCTTCTGACCACGCCCGCACTATCCCTTGTATTCTGGACTCCCACACATTCATCCTCAATCTCTCTATTTAGGTATGGGAGACTCATACATGGAGGAATATTGATCATTAGAGAATGAATATATTAAGTGAAATATGATAACATAACCAAATATGAGTTATTCATATGATTATGGTTCCATTTGTTTTGGAGGAACCCATTATCCAAATGTTGAACGAATAAAGTCTGTAGGAGTTAGAGCATGTGTGAATGATGAACATGACTCTTCCCCTTCTATATCTTCCTATATTTTATGATTATTTCCACCTCCTAAGTATATTTTTTTATTTCACCTCCATAAGAGATTAGATCATTGTTGTGTTTCAATGCTAGGATCTCATGGTGTCATATACATGATAAATTTACTTTTATATAATCCTCATATCAAACTTATGACCATGAAAGACTGGAACTTCATGTGAGTTATCCTCTTCTTCTTGTTGTTTGAAGTATAGAAAATTCTCCCATTATCCGAAATTATTCCACATCCCCTATCAAAATTCAACAATGCTTTGGAGGATGTATTTGAAGATATAGAAATCATAGATGTTATATAAAAACCTCTTATAGAATGGGATGTATTCAAGAAGATTTGTGTGCTAGATATCATCGGTTTTCATGGGATATTCAAGATTGAGTATGTTATTTTCCATGGATTCATGGAAATAACTTGGGAAATTATCATTTTTGAAGGATCACACTTTATTAATCTATACCAAAAATAATGGCTGAACCTTATCTCATTTGTCTTTTGGTTGAGGGAGATATGTCTGTTGTTTTCTCTCAATTGGAGGTTCCTATACATTTAGAGGCTTCCTAGGTGATTATATGAGGATTTATATTACTATGAGGGTATCATTATTTTTCCACTACATACCAAGAATATTCACCAATTCCAATAGAATGATTCAAGATTTATCCTCCGGTCAACCTAAAAGAATCTTCCAAATGGTGTTTCATTTATATAATCTCACGAAATCACATTAGACAATTCATCATAATGAGAGGTGTCTCCATATAATCCCTATGATTTTTACCTCAAATTTCATGCAATGTGTCTTTTTAGTTAGGGATGATGAGTGAAAAGGTGAACCCTTAATATCTAAATATGATGTTGAAAACCCTATCATTTTCAATTTTATCGTAGTTTGTGAGGTCAAAAAATTTCATTTTCATTATGTAGAGATGAACAGATAATGTAATTGATGAAAAAGGTACTCCCATCCCACATTGGATCCTATCAGAATGATTTTGTACCAAATAATTGTGGGACCTATCATAGTCTAGGTAAAAAATCTTAGCTCAGCCACAATCTATAGATATAGAGTCCCCATTAGTGGACTTCATTAGAAATATGTATGCGTGAGAGGTTGTTCTAGATCTATGACACTAAAAATGGTTGAGAAGGTAAGATATGAAAATATTGGAAGGGGTAATTTTTTATTCACACATTTTTGATATAGATTCTTCACTAGATCTATGGGATCACCACGTCTAAAAATGGATTCCATTTGAGAATCTAGAAATTCTATGGGGTTGTGAAGTTTGGTAGGAATTGTTATCTTGGAACCTCTCATAAAGAGGGAGTGGTAAAGGCTGAATTAGGTGGTACTTATTTCATTCTTGATATGTTCCTAGACTAAATTATCTCCCTATTATGGGAGATTCTATCACTGTAATAGATGAATGATGTGATCAAATTTGACTTCCTCATTTATGTAGATCACCTACCTAAATCCAGATCTTTATTTATGCTTATATTATTTAATTTTAGGTAAATTAGATCTTTTCTAATGCATATGAGGTGGGATATTCACCTCTATATAAAAACAGTCACCAGTAAGATTGCCCCCCAAGTATCTTCTTATTTAGTATTGTGTGATATTGTATCTAATCCTCATATTATTCCAACGATTCATTCATAGAATGAATTTTGAATATTTTAGGAGGATAGTGGGATATATTTACTCATTTCCCTTTTTCTATGGTAGTGTATCACTATAGACGTAGTAATTCATTTTTTTGGGTTCCAAATTCTGGGTCCTCTACTGATTCTGCATGTGTCCAACCTCATTTGGTTCATCTAGATCACCCTCATACCGAGGTATATTCTATGTTCATCATACCACTATATTTTCAACTCCATTCACATCATCCTCTGTTTTGAATGGGGACAATAATCACTAAGGTGTATTGTGAAATGGTATTCATTCCATTACACTCAACACAATAGGGTGATGTTTCTCCACTTGAATAAGGGTCATTTTTATAACACCGGTAAGTATTATATCATTTAAAATTACAAAACATATGGGGTTTGACTTCCTTCACTATACATTCCACCTATCATGGGTGGTGAATGTTGAAAATGAGGGAGATTTTTTTCATGATCTATGAATGGCCACTGAATAGCCATGGTGTGTCTAGCAGTGTTAGGAATAGATTGGACACCGAACTCCAATATTTATTTATAAACCAAGAGAATAATTATTCCCTATGGGGTGATGATAATGATGAATATGCCGATTTCCCTATGGGATATGGGAAATTCATGGCCACTATTGGTGCTTCATGATCAAGTTGTTGAGGATATGACGATTCTATTTGAGGACATGATGGATCCTATGATGATATTTGAGATTTAATTTCCCCCTTCACTATGAGATGAGGTTGATATGAAACAACCAATGCATCCTCATAGAATCTTTTAGGGTGTGATGGACCAAGTGATGGGAATTGAGATAAAAGTGCTCCTCCCTTGTGCGTTGGGTTAAATTTTTAGCTATTAAAAATATTTTCAAGATATACATAGAGATCGATTACCTAAGAGGTAGAGGAAGTGATAAATAATCCTCTAACCATGTTGAATGGGTTCAATCATGGAAAGATACTATCATAGAAGCTATTTTGATCCATTTAATTTGTCCCAATTTTTCTTATGTATGATTAGGGTGAAATAGTGTCGCATAATGGGATTCATTTTATATAAAAATATGTCTTGTTGGATACATATTCAACTTATATGAATTAAATGAACTCCCACTATTTCATGGGGTCCATCATGAGATTATTTTTGAAGCCCTCTCCCTCCATTCATGAAGTCTTTGCTTCTTCAAAGTGGGGGTATTTCGTTGTACTGACAAACTATTGTGGGAATTAACTGTTCCATGGATTTCTTTAGAATCCATGAAATCTTAAAACACTATAATAATGGATTTATATTATTCATAGGTTGTGGTGAATTGAAACTCTTCATACTTTCCCTATAAATGTATATAGATTCCTGGTGAGGATTTGGTGATTAGTTTTCAAAGAATTATGGTGAAATTGCGGAATGTGTGTTGTTGATTTACACTATTCTTTTCCATTTTTGGGCCCCAATCCATGTAGATACAATTTAGGTCTATTTTAAAGAAATGTATATTAGTGGTTTAATAGACACCCTCACATCCTATAAAGGGAGATGTCTATAATTCAATCGCTAATGAGGTAATCATATATTATTTTGTATGTAAGGAATACACTTCATATCTATATCATTTGGATATTATCATAGTCAGCAGTGGAAATGTTCAAAAATGAGGATTGGAGGTTATTTTGGATAACTCAGCCCATATGTTCAGGTTGAATTACCCACAATTATAATAATATGACTCCACTAGGCCGAACCATAGATTTTACTTCTATGGGACACTTATTGACCATGGTGAAGGGTTACTGATAGTTTATGGGGAACTATATACGAATGATCCAATTTCTTTGAACACATACCTAAATGAAGGTGTATGATTTTTGATCACCACTCTATTAATAGGTGTCTGGGAAAGGGGAATATTTCCCAATTCATGGGAGATATCCCTAAAGGGAGGTTGAAAATTAGGGATGTTAGTAGTAGATTCCCTCTGATCCATATTCACACTATGATGTGGAAGGAAATTTTGGTAACAATTTTCTTCTTATTCGGTCATAGAGTTGATAAACCTTTGAGGTTTCACTGATATGAATCAAAAAACCCTCAATGGAACTAGCATTGTGTAGGCTAGGGATATAGTCCTCATTCAACATCATGAACCGAATATACCAACATGCCTTTTTGGGTCACATAGGTGTATGATCCTGCTTTATGATACCTATTAGAATATTTTGATTGTTATCTAGTTATGTGGTGATATGATACCACTTCTGACAATATACCGATGAATGTAGGTGAGATTATGAAATTTTGATAGGAATACAAGCCTTCCCATTGGTGGTTTTTAGAGTATTCTTGTCACCCTCAGTTGAAAGATGGATATAAACTTGGTTCAAATATAAACCCCAATAAGAATATGTCAAACGAAATCCAAAATGGGATAAGGGGTATGATCATACTCTTATAGATCCTCATAGGGATGCTAGTTCATTCAATCAAAATTGGGTGTTAGGATATGAGCCTCACTTCTGTGAGATAATAGAATATTCCATGTAGATATACTAATATGTACGTGAGCATGTTTCAATACTAGTTACACTCACACTTGATGATCCCTGGTTAGAATGAGGATATGTAACCAGTTCTATGCCTTTAGAGTATTCTAGTAGTACTTTTTATAGTAATAAGAGAATGTACCATGGAAAGTTACACTATAACTTTATGATCCCCAGTTATAATGAAGTTATGAGCCCAGTCATGTGCATTTTGAGTATACCGACAATCGTTTTTGAAAGGAATGTGATATTGTTTGATGGAATGTTCCACTCTATCATTTTGATCAGCAGTAAAAATGAGTTTATGAGAACAATATTATTCCTCATCTTTTATCTAAATATGATGATAATAATCCTGGATGGGAGAAAGAGTGTGCACTCAATCTATAGTAGCTACCTATTTGTTCTAATCAAGGTGATGGGATCCTACAAATGTTGGGATATGAATATGTTCCAGTCCCTATATCTATATTATTTATAAAATATCCATGTGGATTTCATCAGTAGTGTCGAGAATTTATTGAATCAATAGTAATGTATGTACATGAATATAGGCATGCACATTTTCTATATCCAATATGTATTTGTAGATATCTTTAATAGGAGGGATATATTCCCAACCATTTCATTCATGTTTCTTCATAATAATCCAATAGTATTCATGTGTGTAGGTAGAGATATCTTCCTGTATTATGATTATTGTTTGAATACAAAATCATACATGATTTGAAGGGTTAGGGATATGATCATGCCAACTGGATACCCCTAAAATATGCCAATAGGATTCATATGTGGATGTAGGTTTATAAGACCAATCATGTTTATCCATAGCGTACTACAAAAACTGTGAAATCCTTAGTAATCATTCATGAGTATATAAGGAGAAAATGTGTTGGTTGGTACCCTTACTAGGTGACTGAGGGGAACCCATTGGATAAAACAAGTTTTAGTGGTTTGAAAAGGCCTCCTTGATGTATTTTAGAACCATAATTAATAATTAGTAAACTCCTTGGGACACCCTCCTATGATACAAATGGTTCTAATTTTTTAAATCTTGGTGTAATCTCATAATGTGATTGGAAGTTGGAACGAGTGGCACTACATTCCTTACATCTTTTCCTGAACGAGGTGAAATAACCAGCTTTAGTGTATGGAGGACAATAGAAGAAGCGTCATGTTTTGGGATCATACCATGATAGTGTTATTCTGAAATGATTTTTTCACCACATAAATATGAAATTTTAAGGTTAGTGAGTTTTTTTAGGGTCCATAGGGGTTGAATCTATCATCAATGATCCATAATAGTCTCTATATGAATACATGATCTCAAGTGAGGTACTTTTTGTGAGAGAGGTATCTAGAAAAAATAAAATAATGAACAAGGAAAATAATTATTGCATCATTTCAAATTTTTTCTAGTAGATATGCACATGAAACCTAATTTTTTGTTATTATTCATAGTATTCCATTTTTCTCACCTAGATTCATCACAGTGAAAATGGAATTATTCAATGGGAATTATAATTAGGTAGGATACCATTTTAGGCCTTCTATTTTTTCAATAAATGAGAAAAAATGAATTTCCCAATGCATGGAAAGCTAATATTTTTATTATTTGATTGATTCACTTGGGGTTAACCATTTATTAATTCATTCAGAAAAAACTATTTTAGGTTTTGTGGATTGATAATGATATAGTTATTATTTTGTTACATTATTCCAAACTAGGATAAACAATTTAATCTTCTATAGAAACTCCTAATAGCTCCCACATCATTAAATAGGTACATACTTACTTTCCCAAGGGTGGAAATCATTTGGGGTTTCTAACCAAATAAATCTTAATAGATCACATTGATTAAGAGGATTAGAGGTTGGGAACATCACACCCTTTTGGGGAGAATTATTGACTATTATAGGTCTCTATTAATGTTTTAATATATTTTCATGAATCTATTACTAACACCAATAAATAAATTGTTATCCAAATTAATGGATTAGAAATTAAATCCTTTTTTTCTAAAGGATGTTCTTTTGATGTGACTATCTATTTGTATATCAAGTCCTCATATATTTTTTATTATTGATTAGTAAAGGGTAGATTATTATTATTCTAAATACATATAACCATAAAATATTGAGCTTACTTCTAGACAAGAAGGCAATTGATATTTTGAGGATGGGATTGAATGTATATGAGGTGTCCTACACACAATTGTTATTGCCAGAATCAAAATATAAATGGATTTTTTGAACAATGAAGTTTAAAATAATGTGAAATAGACATAGATGAGGGTTTTTAGGAACTAGATATGGATCTTGAGGCATATAAAGTAATCTTATATATTTCGATTATAACAAGAAATAGAGTCATCAATGTTCAATTAATTGTTTTGAGGGTTATTGAACTACGGTTGGACAATATTGGAATTCCCTTGTGTGGGTACGATCATATCACGCCACTAAATGTGGATTAAATGTTGAGGTTCCCTAGATGGGGTAGATTAATGGTGGTAATGATTTGATCATTTCAAATTAATAATAAAACATGATTCATACTTTGTGTAAGAAATAAGGGATAGAAAGTTCTCAGTCACTTTGCATATATATTTGGGAATCATACACTAGGGCTGCTAGTATGGGGTGTTTGATATGGATAACATGATATAGGAATGAATTTAAAATATCTTAATTGGATAGGAATAATATTTCTCATAGTTCAATTTGATGGTTAATCTACTGAAGGATGAGGATGAATGATTATCCCACAAGAGTGCCTGTATCCCATGAGATAAGATGATTGAGATATGATAAGGCTTACACTGAGTTGGATGCCCATTTGAGATTGGGATATAGGATGGTGTACAATATATCCTTCAAGGTACGGAATATAGGTTATTATTGTTTAATAATCCCCTTCCATATAATGGGTTGAGATGAGTGATTTTACTTGGAGTGATTATTATTATCTCCAATGTTTGGGATTGTTAGGGACTTATAATAGGATGAATGAACTTTGTATAATATCAGACTAATATCCTTTGACTAATAAAGAGTTGGTGTACATGAATGTACATCTATGAATTACTTTTCGACTGAGGGACTCATGATTTTCAATGTTTTTATGAGTAAATATTATTATCCCATTGGGGAAACTACCCATGTGAAGGGAGAATGCCTAAGTACTATCGGTGGAAAAGGATGACATGTCAGGTGGTGCTTGACTGACATGTCATTATTTTATACTTGACTATCTAGATTGTCTTCCTAACATTTAACAGTGTATTCCTAAAATGTATAAGGAGGTATGGATATTACTTGGTTGTATAATGGACATTTTGAAAAACAATAAAATAACATGGATGAATTTTCCCTGGGAGGTTTCATGATCAATGAGAAAATCATCCAAGAGAGACTTGATTGTGGAATCTATGTTAGAGATTTTCAAATGATCCAGATGAAATTTCCAAATGTCATCCCATGAATTTGAAGAATGGTCTAGAGGAAATTAAATGATCTGATGACATGTCTAAAAGACATTTAATGCCTAAGTTGAGAAGCCCAGGTGATATCGTATAACTTGGATGGAAATCCTAAACGACTTCATATGAATTTGGTTCAAACCTAGAGGGCACTTCAGGACATTGATTACATGTCTAGAGGACATCACATGTTTAAAATGTCATGTCTAAAGTACATCGCATGACCTAGATTAAATTTCCGAGGACATCCCATGTTTTAGATAGGTAATGTGAACAACATGACTCCTTAGATAGAGAATCATCATATTATATCACCAGACAAGTATTTAATGTAACACCCCAATCATCCATGGTACACTTCTCTTTGAATAATACTATTGTGTGTGTTGTACACAACTTCGAGTTCTAACACACACCACAACTAATCAAACAAGCCGTTATGAATAGTAATACCAACATTTTGAAATTTTATACATTTTTTCATTGAAAATGGACTTCATTTTTGGATTTGGAATATAGAAATTATCATATGGTGAATTTTTTGTATTTTTCCGAGAACTTTCAATTTTTGATGAATAGTGAAAAATACAAAACTTGAATTAAAAACAACTTTTTGAAACCAAAAAATCTATAGTGATAAATTATTTTATTGAGTGGTTTTAAAATATAGTTAGAATATATTTTTACCATTTAATCTAATCTTGGTCATTGTACATAATATTACATATAAACTACATATAAACAAGTTTCAATCTTTTGATAATTATTATTTTTTAAAAACACGCTTTTTGTTTTAACAACGGGAATTGATTTTAAATTAATTTATGCCAATTATGTGTTTTGAATTTCAAAAAATGGATTCCATATTTAGAATCATGAGGTTAAAAATGTATAAATAGGTAACTTTTATATTTAGACATTTTGAATAATTATTTCAGTAAATATTTTATTTACCATGGATAAAGGGTAAATCCATTAAATAAGGGTAAACAAAATAATATCATAATAATAATAAATTACCATAAAACATGTCCTAACCCTATTTTTTATACATTTCTGACCATTGGAATCTTTTGGTCGATTTTGGAACCCCATGGATCCACTTGTAAGTGATAATGACACTTTATACAAATTATGTATAAGTAAATACAAAAATTACAAAAGCATATATATTTTAGAAAATAAATTTTTACATAGGGTTATATATGTTAACATTTTGACTATAAATATTTATTGGAAATATGAAACTATTTCCTACATAATGGTATTTTATTTATAATTTTTAGACATTGATTAATTAAATATACCTATGACACAATAATGATGCAGTATTTTCCTTATTAATGAAGGAATCAAATAATTGGTATTATAAATGTTAAAATAAATATAATTTCAAATTTTAGATGTCATACACGAATTTTTTTGGTTAATATTACATGTTATTATTGCTTAAATTTATTTGGTTCGAATTAATAAAGTTGTTAATAATTTAACAAAAATAAATTATTAAATATTGTCAAAATTGACATAAAAGATTTTTTAAAACAAATATTATATTATTAAATGATATTATATTAAAAAATATCTAAGGATCGGCCAAAGTACTTATATAATGATATGTTTATCATTAATATACCACTTGTGGTCTCTTATAAGTATATAGTATGTTTATTAACTATATAATATAAAAATACAAAGAGACATGGTAAATGTCAATCTATTTAACAAATAGTTAAATAAAAAAGATAAAGTTCATATAGTGACTCAACCTGTCTAAAACCTATTGGTTGAGTGGTTTTCGATCTATCCCTACCTTAAAATTTAGATAATAAACGTTGGAGCCACTATAAACCAAATATCAATTTATTATAAAATAATACTTTATGTTTTCCCTAAAGAGCCCCTCCCCCCTTATAAAAGGATACCACTTCTAATCAATCCTTCATACCATAAAATTATTTTTCTTGGGCCAAAACCTACCCAAATATCCTATAAACTATCGTTAATTCAACATAGAGGAATTATTTTGATCATAAAGCCAATCTATGGTACCATTTTGATCATATCAAAAGGAAGAACCCAAAGAAGATGTAATGTTTTCAGCACACTCTTTCAAGTTCCTTTCTTCTTCAACTTCTTATTAATTTTTTTATTTCCATTATAAAATAATAACTCCAGTATTTTTTATATATTGTGATGTTATTATAAATTTGGTAAAACCATATTCAGTATTTTATCCATCCTTTGAATGACATGTCAGCATATGTGTGTACGTATGGCTAACTGTCTACACGTCGTGCTGTAATTGTTATTCAAAACATTATTATTTGGATGGGTATGATAATGATGTTTAATTTATGTAAATAATAAATATAACATTATTATTATTTTCTATATATTATATAACATCAAATTTTATATTATTTTAATATCAAAAGAATGATATTGTCACTCGTGCGTACATACGGACTACCGTCTCCACGAACGCGATAAGATTAATTTACTATCGTATCCATTCAAGAATAATTTTTATTTCATGATTAAAAATAATGTTTAAGGACCTGATATAATTCTGTATATGAATAATATACAACCTATCCATAACAGACACAACTTACATAACAAATCATATAAAGGAAAATGAATCAGTTAACATCTGAAACGATGATAATACTATGATATTATTAACAAAGCAATGATAAAAGATAATATATGATATCATATTAATGTATATGATTCTTGTATACTTTAATAACAATTATTTCACCATTATATAGATGATTCAACCACCCTCAACCAAGTAAAATTACAAGGTAAGGTTTTATTTCAGAATCTCTTCATTATCAGAGATTGTTTATACGTAATTATCTACTAGGACCTCTTTATCATCCATATCCATGTTTCTTAAAAATGTATTTCAAATCATTCATACTATTTTACGGAATATGGGTTAAGTTCATTTATACCCTAGTTTTACTTCTAATAAGATGTTTATAATATAATCTTTCTAATGTTTTCCAAAGAAGTTCCTTTTTAACCTTTTCCGCAGAATTAAGGTAAGAATGTATTTTTTAACTTATACGGCAGGTACAAATATTTTCCGCCATTAAAAAATCTTCAAATATTCCCTTAAAAGATTATATTATTATTTTCAAATTAAATGTTTCCTTTTATAATTATGTGACTTTTAAATAATTTCAAAAAAAAGAGATATTTCTCTCAAATAGTTTTGACTTCATCAATGTCACCATACTTTAATGGATTTTAATATTATTTGAATTTGATTTATTATAATAAAAAGCATCAATATTTTATTAATGGTTTTGTGATATGTTTGAATGTGTATGTGCTATTTTTATACCATTCAAGGTTTATGGAGAAATTATTGACATTTTTTAAGCTAGTTTTAATATGAATGTTTATGTTATGTTTAAACCTGCTCATATGAGGAATGCATTGGACTTAATAAGTGACGGGTGGAGCCTGCTATAGCTCATTGATGCATCGGTAGGTCTCATGAGACAAACTAGTGTCTTGGAATAAGGCCTTGAAAAAATCTTATTTGTAGTCTTGGAACAAGGCATTGACTATGTGGTTATGATAGTCTGGAATTATACATTCCATCATTATGAAAGTTGTTATTGATATTGTATTTGATTATTCGAATAGTTGAATATCCATGTGAATAATTAAATTGAATTATTTCATTTTATTTTTTCCATATTATGCTGAAGTTCAAGTTTAAAAGGCTTTTGTTTTAGGTATACATTTCCTTAAATGTTTATTCTTATTTATGAATGTTTCCAGTATATTGTTATCCATATCGAGCATCTGAGCTCACCCCTTTCTATGTTTTATTTATTCCAGGATGTGAAGAAGTATTTTACGAATGACCTGTAGGGATAGTATAAAGTGATAGGAGTGTGGAGAGAAAATGTTGTTGTAGTTTTCACTTTACGATGTAATGTAACATTTATGAATGTATCTAGTGTTTCCAAGGCTACTAAACTAACCGGTCATTCATGACTTGATCTTTTGTGGTCATGAAAATGTTATGTAATAATGCACCGACTCTAGGTAACTGGGGTCAGGGCGTTACAGTTGGTATCAGAGGAAGATTAGTAGAAACCTTGGAAGCCATATTTAGATAAACTCTGATTAGAGCACATAGCCCTATGATAGAATTTGAGGATTAGTATAGAATAATTTCCTATAATTTTGGTATTGTAGAGATTTTTTGAGTTTTCTGAGCAATACATACCTTTTGGGATACAATCAGGTAGAGGCGGCTCTGGCACAGATGTACCTAGGGGTAAAAACCGAAAACACTGTTTTGAGCTAGACTCGAATGGGAACTGGTGCACGACAACATGCCATGCTGCACTCTTGGTTACGACACTCCATGGGGATATGATTAGGATAATTCTCATTTTATTTAACAAAAATTATGATGGGTTTATGGGTATATACTTCCTCAAAGAAAACATTTTTTTATGATTATGGATTATATCCATTACTTTTCAATTTATGTTAAGTGTTTTACGTGTTTGGAATTATGTATTCCGATTCATAAACAAATCTAGTTTATGAAATTGTTTAAAAATGGTTTCTAGTGGAAGGAATGGGAACTGTATCAATGCATACACTCCATGTAGTGATTTCCCTCATGCTCAAGATAATTATAGTGGAGCTGGTGATGCAACTGGTGTTGATAAGCTAATCACCATACGGGGAAACTCACTCAGGTTATGAATAATAACCTTACCCGTATGGAGAACCCTGATCCACATCATGGAGGATCAATGTTAGATATATTCATGAGGTGAGAACCACCAACAATAAATGGGATCACAAATCCATCAGTAGCTGAGCAATGGATAAGTTACCTAGAAAAAATATTTCAGGCTTTGGGGAGTAGTGAAAGGGAATAAGTTGTCCTGGTAGTTTATCACCTCACTAGAGATGCTGATAAATGGTGGTCATTGATACAAAAAACAAAGTAAGATTATGAAGTATCAAATATGTAATGTATGGAGTTCAAAGATATTTTCATAGAAAAAAACTTTACTTGTGACCATCGAGCAGATATGGAAAGGCGATTTCTAAGTCTGAGACAAAAGGAGGATGAGAATGTCACAAAGTATGAGGCTAAATTTAAATGGTTAGAGAGGAATGCAATAGATTATATAAATAACCCAAGGAGTAATATTGATCATTTCATTGATGGTTTAAAAAAATATCTCCATCGAGCATCAGTCTCACAATCCTTCTCATCATACGAAGATATTGTCCCACGTGCTATCAAGACAGAAAATGAATTCTCTATGTCATATAAATTTAAAGAAACGAAAGAGTAGAAGAGATCTAATAATCACACTAGGAATGGAAATAAGGGGAATAAGGGAAAAGTTGAATATCCATCCTGCAGTAAATGTGGGAAAAAACCCCAGTACATGCTTAAAGGGAATGTGATTTTGTTACAGGTGTGGTGAAAAAGACCACCAAGCTCTTGATTGCAAGGGGAAGAAGGAAGCTACCGATGTTCAATGATACAATTGTAGGGATATGGGACATTATGAAAATTAATGTCTGAAGCGTTAGGGGAACTTACCTTAGAAAAGCCCAAGGGATGAAGGCCAAGATTATGTTATCACTACTGCCGAGGTTGAAGCTCCAAAAGACTGGTGGCAGGTAATTTAATGGTTTCCTCATGTTTAGTAAATGCATTATTTGATTCTGGATCATTGAATTGTTTCATATCTTCCCAATTTCCTAAGAAAATTAGATATTTCCAATTTGATTTAACAAGGGAGTTGTCAGTCAAAACTCCAAAGGGAAGTATCATTGTAACAATGATTTCTGAATCAGTCCCCATTAGAGCACATAAATGTTCTTTATCTGCTAATATCATCATCATAACAATTATTGAATATGATATAATCCTCGTTATGGATTGGATTTCGGACCATTATGTGATGATTTATTGTAAGAAGAAGGAGGTTACTATTTTTGATGATGATGATAAAGAACACCTTATCATTAGAGAAGGATCATCACCACCTAATTCTTATCTAGATCCACCCCCAGTAGCTCAACTAAATTCAATTATTGGGGAGGAAGAGAATGAAATAACTATGGGTGAGGAAATGAATGTTCAAATAGAGGATTTACCTATTGTGAAAGAATATGATGATGTGTTTCTGGAAGATTTACCCGGACTTCCTCCAGAACAAGAAATTTAGTTTTCCATTGATTTAATTCCCGGTTCAAGGCCTATATCGAAGACCCCTTATAGAATGACCACTGTGGAATTAGTTGAACTAAATAAACATCTAGAGGAATTGATTAATAAGGGATTTATTCACCCTAGTGTTCCTCAACGGGGAGCCACATTCCTTTTTGTTAAGACGAAAGATGGATCTATGAAGTTATGCATTGACTAAAGCGAAATGAATGCTATAAAAATAAAGAACAAGTATCCCCTACCTCACAGTGATGATTTATTCGACCAACAAGATGGAGCTAAATACTTTTCAAATATTGAACTTCGATCTGGATACCATCAGTTGTGTGTGAAGAAGGAAGACATTCCGAAGACAGCATTTCAAACTAGGTACGAGCATTAAGTGTTTATAGTAATGACTTTTGGGTATACTAATGCACCCTCTATTTTCATTTATCTAATGAACAACGTTTTCAAGGAATATCTCAATGATTTTGTGAAGGTATTTATTGATTATATCTTGTTATATTAAAAAATCTATAGAGATTATGAAAATCACTTTCGCATTATCCTCAAGACTATTAGAAGACATGAATTATATGGGATGTTTAGCAAGTGTGAATTCTACCTTCAGGAGATTTATTTTCTTGGAAAAATTGTCTCTAAAGATGGAATTTCTATTAATCCTTCTAAGAACAAGGAAATCCAAGAATGGCCAGCACCGACGAGTATAACTGAGGTACACAATTTTATTTGTTTAGTAGGTTATTATCGGTATTTCATCCAGAATTTTTCCTGATTGGATAACTTGTTAACGAATATCACATGAAAAGGGCTTAAATTTTTTGGATAAAAGAGTGTGAAGAATGTTTTGAAGAACTGGAGATAATATTAATCAATTATCTTATATTGACTCTACCATCAGGGAATGATAGGTTCATTATTTATAGTGATGCATCGAAGAAAGGACTTGGTTATGTCCTTATGCATAATGATAGAGTTATTTACTATTCATCATGACAACAGAATATTCATGAGAAAAACTATCCTACTTATGATCTTGTGTTAGCTGCTGTAATATTTGCTTTGAATATTTGGAGACACTATCACTCTGGTGAGAAATGTGATATTTATACTTATCACAAGAGTTTGAGGTATATTTATTCACAAAAAGAACTCAACATGTGGTAAATGAGATGGCTTAAACTACTCAAGTATTATGATTGCACAATACTCTACCACCCAGGGAATGAAAATAAGGTGGCAGATGCTTTGAGTAGAAAGGATCATGGAGTTCTGAAAAATATTAGAGTTAAAAAGGATCTTATATACATAGATATAGTAAATATGGATATGGGAATCACCATGGAAGGTGAAACCTCAATACTTTTTCAAATGGTTGCCAAACCATCTTTACAAGAAAGGATAAAGAGTTATCAGACCAATGATGAAGAGTTTCAAAAGAAGAGTTAAGCTGTGAATGATTGGATATTGAGTGACTTTGTATATGAAGATGAAATTTTGAAATTTGGGAAGAGACATTGTGTTCTCAATATACCTGATATAAAAAAGGGAATTGTTAGATGATGCTCATAGTTACAATTTCCTTATACTCCCTGGGAGCACCAAAATGTATAGAGACTTGAAGGAACATTTTTGGTGGGACAACATGAAGAGGGAGATTACAGATTTTGTGTCAAGATGTATGGCTTGTCAACAACTGAAGGCTGGAAGGAAACAGCCTGGAGGAGTCATGCAACCTTTTCCCATACCAGAGTGTAAATGAGATAATATTTCGACGGACTTTGTCATGGGACTACCAAAGACTCCTAGAAGGAATGATGCAGTATGGGTCATTATTGATCATCCTACCACGTCCGCACATTTTCTTTCTATAAGGTATGTTCTACCACTTGAACGTCTAGAAAGACTATATATTAATGATGTTGTGAGACTTCATGGAGTGACCATATCAATTGTTTTGGATCGTGATCCCCATTTCACTGCATGATTCTGGAAAAGTCTTCAGAAAGCCCAGGATACTGAACTTTGTTTGAGCACTGCCTACCACCCCCAAACTGATGGACAATAAGAACGGACTATTCAACCCTTAGAAGAAATGTTGAGATATTTCTCACTAGACTTTCGAGTTATGTAGGATCAATAGTTACCTCTAGTTGAATTTTCCTATAACAATAGCTTCCATTCAAGTATTCGGATAGCACCATACGAAGCGTTATACAGAAAGTGATGTCGCACACCAACCTGTTGGGATGATGTTGGTGAAAGAAAACGTGTAGGCCCAGAACATGTGGAGGAAATGTTGGAATAGGTGAAAGTAATCCAAACCCACATCAAAGCAGCTAAATGTAGGAAGAAGAGATATGCTGACAACCAAAAGAAGGATTTGGAATTTTAGGTAGGAGATCATGTTTTCGTGAAGGTATCTCTATAGATGGGAGTTATACGTTTCGGTAAGGGAGGTAAATTGAGTCCCAGGTAGCATATCATTTAGAAATGCTGCCAAGTCTCTCCAAAGTTAATGATGTGTTCTACGTATCACTTTCGAGAAAATACATGCCTGACCCAACGCATGTACTCACATATGTAGAATTAGAACTGGAACCCGATCTATCTTATTACAAAGAGACTGTCAGGATTCTTGATACCAGAGAAAAAGTGTTGAGAAACTGGATGACTCATCTGGTTAATGTTTTATGGCGAAACCATATGATGGAAGAGGCAACATGGGAACCTGAGGAACATATGATGAAGAACCACCCGAGTCTTTTCATACGGTAGTATTATAGAAATTTTGAGGATGAAATTATTTGACGTAGAGGAGTATTTAACACACCATGCTTCCTTGGTATGCTTCTCTGTGAATTATACAGTTGCATGTGTTGTATGCAACTTTGAGTTCGAACACAGACCACAACAAAATAAACTAGCCGTTATGAATAGTATTACCCACTTTTTGAAATTTTATACATATTATCACTGAAAATGGACTTCATTTTTGGATTTGGAATATCAATATTATCCGAGGGTGAATTTTTGGTATTTTTCTAAGAATATCCAATTTTTGATGAATAGTGAAAAATACTAAACATTAATTAAAAACTACATTTTGAATCCAAATAATTTATAGTGATAAATTATACTATTGAGTGGTTTTAAAGTATAGTTAGAATATTTTTTTACCATTTAATAAAATTTTGGTCATTGCACATAATTTCACATTTAATCTAGATAAAACAAGTGTCAATATTTTGATAGTTATTATTTCATAAAAACACGTTTTTTTTCTTTTGACAATGAGAATTAATTTTAAATTAATTTGTGGAACTTCTGTGTTTTGAATTTAAAAAATGGATTCCATATTTAAAATCATGTGGTCAAAATTTTTTAAATAGGTAACTTTTAGTTTTAGACATTTTGAATAATTACGTCGGTAAATATTTTATTTTCCATGGTTAAAGGGTAAATCCAGCAAATAAGGGTAAAACAAATAATATTATAATAACAATAAATTACCCTAAAACGTGTACTAACCCTATTTGTTGATACATGTCCAACCATGGTCATCTTTGGGTCGATTTTGGGACCCCATGGATCCCCTTGTAGGTTATAATGACACTTTATATTAATTAAGTTAAAGTAAATACAAAAATGATATAAGAAAATATCATTTAGAAAAGAAATTATTAAATTGTGTTATATATGTTATATTTTCGACTATAAATATTCATTGGAAATATAATAATATTTACAACATAATTCTATTTTATTTATAATTTTTAGACATTGATTAATTAAATATATTTATGACAAAATAATGATACAATATTTTCATTATTAATGAAAGAATCAAATAATTGGTATTATAAATGTTAAAATAAATATAATTTGAAATTTTTTATGACATCTAAGAATCTTATTGGTTAATATTACATGTTATGATTTTTTAAATGAATTTTTTTGAATTAATAAAGTAGTTAAAACATTAACATAAATGAATTATTAAATATTGTCAAAATTGACATAAAAGAATTTTTAAAACAAATATTATATTATTAATTGATATTCTATTCCTAATAATCTAATGTTTTGAAAAAACAATTATATAATGATATGTGTATCATTAATGGACAACTTGGATGACTATTGGAAGTATATATTATGTTTATTAACAATATAATAAAAAAAAATTAATGAGACGTGGTAAATGTCAAACTATTTAACTGAGAGCTAAATCAAAAAGGTAATGTTAATATAGTAACCCAAACCTATATAAAACCTATTGGTTGAGTGGTTTTCTACATATCCTAACCTTAAAATTTAAATAATAAACATTTGAGCCATTAGAAACCGAATATTAATTTATTATAAAATAATACATTATGTTTTTTCTAATTAGACCCTCCCCCCTTATAAAACGACACCACTTCTAACAAATTCATCATACTGTAAAAGCCATTTGGTTCGGCCAAAAAATGCCCAAATATCCTCTCCACTTACTTCACTTCAACCTAGAGGCAATATTTTTATCATAAATCCATCCTATGGATCCCTTTTGATCAAATCAAAAGGAAGAACCCGAAGAAGAGGTAATGTTTTCACCACCCTCTTTCAAGTTCCTTTCTTCTTCCACTTATTTTCCTTTTTTATTTCAATTATCAAATAAAAAATCCAGTATTTTATATATACTATAATGTTATTATAAATTTGGTACAACCATACTCAGTATTCTATATATCCTTTGAAAGACATGTCACCATACGTGCGTACGTATGGCTTACCGTCTGCACGTCGTGGTGTAATTGTTATTCAAAACATTATTATTTGAATGAGCATGGTAATGATGTGTAATTGATGTAAATAATAAATATAATATGATTATGATTTTTTATATATGATATACAATCCAATTATATATTATTTTAATATAAAAATAGTGATATTGTCACTCGTGCGTACGTACGGACTACCGTCTCCACGAACGTGATGAGATTCATTCCCCATCGTATCCATTCAGGAATAATTTTCATTTGATAATTAAAAATAATGTTTAAGGACTAGATATAATTATATATATGAATAATATAAAACCTATCCATAACAAACACGACTTACATAAAAAATCATATATAGGAAAACGAATTAGTTAACATCTCAAACGACGATAATAATAAGATATATTAAAAAAGAAATGTTAAATGATCATATATGATATCAAATTAAAGTATATGATTCTTGTATAATTTAATAACAATTATTTCTCCATTATACTGGAGGTTAACCTCCCCTCGACCAAGTAAAATTACAAGGTAAGGGTTTATTTCACAAACTCTTCATTATACGAGATTGTTTATATATAATTATCTACTTGAACCTCTTTATCATCCACATCCATGTTTCTTAAAAATGTATTTCAAATCATTCTTACTATTTTTAAGTCTATGGGTTAAAGTCATTTATACCCTTGTTTGACTTTTTATAAGAAGTTTTTTTGAAGGAATCTTTATGTCGTTTTCCAAACAAAGTCCTTTTTTACATTTTTGAAAAAATTACCGTAAAAATATCTTTTAGTTATCTTATATGGAGGGTGAGGCTGTTTTCCCCATTATAAAATCTTATAATCTTTCCTTACAAGCTTATATGAGTACTTTCAAAGTAAATTTTTCCTTTTATAATTATGTGACTTTTAAAATATTTCAAAAAAGAGATATTTCTCTAAAACAGTTTTGATTTCATCTATGTCAATATCCATTGATAGATTTTAAGCTTATTTGAAGTTGATTTATTATGATACAAAACATCCATATTGTATTGAAGTTTTTTTCCAATGTTTTACTGTGGCTGTGTTATTTTTATACCATTCATGGTTTATGGAGAAAGTATTGACATTTCATATTCAAGTTTTAATATGAATGTTTATGTTATGATTAAACCTGTTCATATAAGGAATGAATTGGACTTAATAAGTGATGAGTGGAGCCCGCTATATCTACTTGATGCATTGGTAGGTATCATTAGACAAACTAGTGTCTTGGCACAAGGACCGGACAAAATCGTATTAGTAGTCTTGGCACAAGGCCTTGACTATGTGGTTATGATAGTCTGGAATAATGCATTCCATCATTATAAAAGTTGTTATTCATATTGAATGTGATTATTTGACTAGTATAATATCCATGTGAATAAATAAATGGAATTATATCATTTTATTTTTTACATATTATACTGATGTTCAAGTTTAAAAGGCTTTTGTTTTGACTATACATTTCCTTAAATGTTTATGCTTATTTATGAAAATTTCCGCTATATTGTTATCCTTACTGAGCATCTGATCTCACACCTTTCATTGTTTTTTTTCCAGGATGTGAAGAATTATTTTCCGAATGACCTGTAGGGATAGTATAAGGGGATATGATTGTGGAGACAAGATGTTGTTGTAGTTTTCACATTATGATGTAATGTATCATTTATGAATGTATCTAGTGTTTACAAGGCTACTAAAATAATCGGTGTTTCGAGAATTGATCTTTTGTGATCATACCAATGTTATGTAATAATGCACCGACTCTGGGTAACCGGGGTCTGGGCATTACATTTAATATTTCACATCCATTATATCATATATTCAACATTTTTTTCATGTATTTTCTATTTGGGGTACCATGTAATTAATTTTTTCATAATGAAAAATCCTTTTCATGATTATCCCAGTGTGGCATTAGTTCTTTGCACAATTAATATGTTGATCATGAGAAGTATATATTCATGCTGCATGATCCCATAGGTGATTTCCTAAAGTTTACAAGGTGAATACCATTCATATGGTGTGGATTTATGATATGATCTGTCTTATCTATTGTGATAATCTATTTATATATATATGTGTGTGTGTCAATCTATAAGACAAATTAGTTCTCCTTTTTTTGTTGAGATGGGGTGGGGATTTAACTGGACTCACAACCCTATTTATACACAATGTTTCTTGGTTCATATATA
The DNA here is from genome assembly GCA_963277665.1 of Viscum album. Lineage (NCBI taxonomy): Eukaryota > Viridiplantae > Streptophyta > Magnoliopsida > Santalales > Viscaceae > Viscum > Viscum album. The sequence goes on along the minus strand of OY728165.1, from coordinate 58,278,679 downwards.
AAATATATAAGATTTTGTTTGTGGAGCATCATGTTCTTCACAAGAACATTTTCGAAGGTCATCTATGACATCATCTACAAACCACATGATAAACAACCTCACGAGATCATCCCATCATCTCCAATTCATTAGTGCCTAGATTATCAATGTCATTTTGTATAATAATATTGACATGTAAATATACCTTTATTATATTTACCTAACATGTGTGAGAGTATTCGTGATATCAAAATACTGATAAATATTCTTTCACATGATTATGTATGGATTGTCCTGTGTTCTGTACGTTATCAAAACTGCATGCTGGAGGCCCTCTATGAGATAAGGATGGAATGTCTAAAGGCCTTCGTGTGATTAGGTAGGGAGTAAAACTCCTTCACATTAAAAATATCCTCACATACACCACAAAATGATTCCTCATTTTCTAATTTTATTCTAAAATTTATAATACCCTTTAGAAATGGATCTTATGTTTTCAATGGAGTATTTTCATGGATAGTCACTACAGTTGTTTTGATGAATCATCTGATCAATATTTGTTATTGTCATGCTTCATGAAAAATGTAAGAGATAATCCCTTCCACTCACTTATGGTTCTCGAGGTTTCCTCCATGACTCAATGCTGTGTCATAAGTCATTCACATGATGATGGTGACACACCAAAGTTATTTATCCTGATAGGATAGAAATTTCCCCAAGGGCTCTGTGAGGTACTGTGAATCACATAAATATGCCACATGAAAATCAATGCAACTACGACGACATAGAATTTTTTTATTTTCATATTTACATTCTTTATTTTCAATGTCTCCAAGACATTGTCTTCTTATTAATATACCCTAAATCACATAATCAAATGGATATATCAAAAGGATTTTTCAACGATAGGATGACATGCTTAGAGTCTTGGTGAGATTGGGAGGATTCAGCAAGAATTTTTTTTGCAGGTGACAAAGGGATTGTATGGAGGGTATTTGTACGTTAATTATGGATCATTTAGAGGTATTCATGTGACCATCTTAGAGTCATGCGATCTAGTATCTCCTTGGTGATCACTATATCAAAGTGAATTATCCATTTGATCATCTATGCAACTAGGTTCTTTCTTCCATGATTCTGTGGAGAAAATAATATAATTGACTTGTGTCTCTATTAAAATCATGGATTTTTTATTCTCATTTGGATTTTGTCTACAATATCCTTTTTAAAAAATCCATGAAATCCAGTGATGAAAAACTGAAAACATTATTGAAGGATGTAAATATCCATATGTATGAATGATGACATATAATTTTTTCAAAAGTTTTTAGGGGAAGGTTTAAAATAAACATACCAATATTTTGCAATAATAAGAGAATATTATTAAAAATAGTTTTATAATAATAAATTTTCTTTAAGAGTATTGTGGTGTTAGAATTAGAAACAAATTGAGATGGTGCGATGGAAAATGTCAACTCTCCCTTTACATGTTCTGCTTCAGTCACCATCTTATTTCACCTTAACATGGTCTATTGGAAATTTAAAGGTTTTTGGACATGCCTATAATGTTTTAGGTTATATTATGTAAGAGTTTTGGTTGATCCTAATGGGATTCTTATGTGTAGAGAGGTAGAGGGGTGGTTGTTCTATTTATAATTGAAGAGATGGTCATTTTTGGAACATATAAATCATTAATATAATGAGTGCACATGTTTCACAAGGCATGTTGGAAAACATGGAAAAAAATAATTTTCTCTAAGTTATATGTTTATTAAAGACTAAAATACATTATTTTATATATTTTTTATTTTTTTTAATCCATTTACACAATTATTTTAATCAATTTAAATTTTTTATTTTTACCTAGGTAACTATTTTTTACCTAAGTAATATATTTTTTATGATTAAAAATAAAATTATCATTATTATATAATTTATAACTATATTTTTTAAATATTAAATTAAATTTATCAAAATAAATTATTATATGTATGAAAAATTAATTTTAACATTAGTGCATGTTATGCATAAAAACCAATTTTTTTTTGAAAAAAAATCTTATTTTGAAGCATAAGATTTATGATAAGGGTAAAATTATTAATGTTGTTGAAAATATTGATAATGAAATTTTTATTATATTTCAATTTTTTTTAATGTTAAAATATCTCAAATATGTAGTTCCACTATTTGAAAATATTATTAAAAGTAACGAATGAAAGAACAATTTAAATTAAAAATAATCCAAAATGTTCCAAAATATTAATAGTATGATTAATTTATTAGTATAGTTTTTTATAATACACATGTTACCTTTATAGAAAATACTATTTATTTTAATAATGTTTCAAAAATAATTATGGTATTATTGTATAATAATATCTTAATGGTGGTTCTTTTATTAAAATACTCTTTTTACAATATACATACATAAATCAATTAATTTAGAAAAATAAATAAAAATTAACTTAATAAAACTTTGATATTATGAATAAAAAATGATTCTCATTTTTAAAAATAAATGATAAAACATAAAAAAATAAAAATTTATTCTTTGAAAAAAATTCAGTATAAAAAATCGCTATTATTAAAAAATTATATTTTTAATGATTAAGCATTCTTAATGTAATTTGATATCAATCTATAATTTAAAATTAATTATTATATTAATTTATATATAATAATATTTTAAATGTGGTCAACATAATATATTATACCATGACATAAAATACCTAACAGGATGATGATTTTCCTTTTTTTACTTTTATACAAATACATTTTTACAAATACCATTATAATATAATAATTCATATTCTAAAATTTAATTTCACTACTCAATATATATTAAAATAATTATTTAAATTTTATATATAAATCATATCATATAATAATAATATTAATATTATTTCATTGTAACAAAAAACAAAATAACTATTATATTTTTATATCTTCTTTTATTTCATTTTATATTATATTATTTTAAAATTAATACCTAAAAATAAATAAATTAAGTATACATATATAATATATGAACAAAGAACTTATTTTTAGAGGCCATATTTATAATAACACTTTTGTAAATATCTATATTTTTAAGGACCATATAAGCAATGACAAGATCATTCCTTTATATATTGACTTACAAAATCATTTGTTCATTCCTCCATCACTCATAAGGAAATTTTTTTTGTCCATATTATATATTAGTCATAATTATTTATCCATTCATGGGGTTAATTCAAATTATTAGATTTTTTAGATAATAGTGATCTTTATGGTTAATTATTATCCTATGGATTTCCTATTAGTTAAGATTGTTTTATTTTGTATCTAGTGTACACTATTGATTTTTACACTTTTGATGGAAAAATTAATTTTATGGTGAGTAATATTATAACATGAGAAATAAAAATTTTTTATGTTCTTTTGTTATAACATTCCACTTAAGAATAAACAAAACATTTTATTATTATTCAGATATTTTATGAATAACTTCCTAATAAATATTAATTCCATTTACCATATATTTTAAAAAAATATTTTATAATTATAAAAATATGACATTAAAAAGTATCTACTTTATAAAAACATAGGTCATTACATCCACCAAAAAATAATAGCATCCTTAATGTTTTAATCACTGTTAACTAATGAAATTCGATGTGTATTCTTAAAAAATACATTATAAAATATATAACCTTTAATAAGACATCTACCTTACTTTCTTAAGATATACCAAATTACATTCCATAACAAAATCAATATTGGTTATTCATGTAATCATTTACCTTATTATGTATAAAACCTAATAATATATTCTCTATAAAATACCACTATCAAATCCATTTTAATCTCTATGACATTATAACACTATTTGGTTATAAATTCCTCTAATAAATACCTCAATTTCTATCCCCAAAATGTATTAATCAGATGTTTATAAGTCCACAAACTAGTGAAATTATATAATAAATATAAAAATTATAAAAAAATCCTCAAACAAATCCTTGATTAATTTTTCTTTAATTAAATAATCAGTTACAATTCTCCCTTACTTGTCTCAAAATCAATCAACCCTTTATCACAATAACATAAATCTTATAATAATCATATGAGTTTTCCCCGAATCATTTTTATTGTCTTAAAAAGTTTTCCTTTGAAATATAACATTGTTCTAAAACCACTTTTCAAGGTTATTGATTGAATTTAATATATTCTTCAACAACATTAATGTATAAAAAATGATGAAAATTTCTTAGATGTTTCATATATACTTAATATAATAGAATACATTTAATAATTATCAATAACTAATTACAATAGTTATGAATATCAAAAATCAATTTTTATTTATTCTATCAACCTCACTACAATATGTATGATGAGGGAACACACTTTCTATGTCATAATAGGAATATAATAAGATTCTCACCAATTTATATGTATCCTCTTATTTAATTTTAAGAAATAATGGTTTTTGGATACATAAATTTATCAAATTCATCTTCATGATCATGTTTCAACCAAATACTAAAACCAAAATGGTTGCAATAATATAAATATTATCAAATTATATAGAGGTGAAATCCCAATCCAAAGATCATATATATAATGACACCATCATTTAAACAAATGATATGTTAATTTCATACATTTCATGCATTATTAATGACGTAACTCTCTAGGTTTTACAAAGGTGACGTTATGTTGGTTCCTCTCATATTACTTAACATGGTCAATTAAAGTCACTAAGGAATAAATCCTTCATAATTATTTATAAATATAATGTGATTGACAAAATTGTTTCACTAAGGAGTGTCAAACCACATGTCCTTTTAAGAAACCTATTTATGCCCTAAGTGATGATAGAAATAATAAAAAAATATACATTTTTATGGTTAATATTCTAGTTACATATGTTCAAGATCCTACAACCACTTGTTATTTCAAAAAAGGATGTAATTTCAAGGAAAACAACATAAATAAAACCTTAAAAATTTTAGGATTTTATTATATGCATAGAATTATCCCTAGGATTTGAAATAACATTCTGTCCTCCCAATTATGAAATAACTAGACGTTTTATTGAAACCAACTATAGTGACCCAATCCATAATCTCATTTTAACTCAAGATTTGTAATATACCTTTCAAATAATACAAGGCAAGGATCTAGAGCTCTAATTATAATAGATTATTTGATACATAAATAAATCATCTTAAATGTAAAAAATCATTATTATTTAAACATCCATACAATGATTCTAACTTCTATTTATATTATATAACTACATATGATATTATGTATAAAATACATATGGGAATGGGTGAGCTAGAAAGATGAGTAAAGTGATAAAAAATGAAATAAATATTAACAATAGATTCAAGAGATGTATTCTGGTATCATAAATAGAATGATCATAAACATGGAAACATGGAATAAGGAATTGAATTCAAAAGATCATAGATTCATAAAAACATGGAATCATCAAAAACCATGAAATAAATATCATATGTTAAGGCTAACTGTCTAGAAAATATAACATTGGATAACTACTATCATAATCATTGTATGCTCACGAATATGTTTGATCATAACATAATGCGTTTTGGAAAATTTTTCGGGAACCATATATTGTATCTCATGAGACATTAACAGTACCAAATATATTCTAGATATATAATAGTCCCACACATTACATCATAATATATAAATGCATATGTGTTCCACAAGAAGGAAAAAATGCATAAAAATGTCATTATCGTGATATATCACATTATAAAAAAGTGGCTGTCATAGACTAATATTAATAGAAAAAAATCACGATATCATATCAATTGTTGAAAAAGAATAAATAAATCATTTTTGGATAATTTTTAAAAAATAATATTCAAATACAGAGTTCAATTGATGTGAAAAATCAGAAGAAAAATTGAGTAGTTATAAAAAAATACCTTTTTGACCATTCATTTGGAAATGAGGAATGGATATTTAAAGACATATTTAAAAAATTAAATAACAAAATTTAAATAAAAAATTGTTTTTATAAGATAATGATAGAGTTTAGAAAATTTATGAGACAAAAATAAATATTTCATAGGGACAAACATGATATGAAATAGAGAAAATGAGAGTTCCTTTAAGTTGTTTTCACTTAATGAATATAGTTTTGAGAAGAACATAATAAAATATTTTCCAAAAAATGTTATGGAAAATTAACATTGGTATTTATTTAATGATCACATACAAATAGAATACATATCATATAATTCAAAATAATAAAATGTAAAATGGATAAAAGTAATGAAAATATGAAACCAAATGGTAATGAGGGTGGTTTAGAAGATCCCTTTTAAATTTTTTATACACCTTTGTTAAAATCCCCCGTCATAAAAATATTTATTATTAAATTTAACGAATTTGAATATTTAGTTCAAATGGGATATCAAATAAATAATTTTCTACTTAAAAATTATTCCATTTATCGGAAGAGAATTTATAGACATGGTCGTGGAAATGTTATTTAAGATTATTTGAGTTATTCCTAACATAGTTTTATTTTCATTATAAATTTGAACTCATTAATTAATCAAATTGGAATAAATAAATATCTTTATTGAGATTAAAAGGCTATTATATATGAAATGATCAAATAAACTCAAGAAGAAACATTATTACTCAAGAATATGTATTAAGATATGAACTAACCTTATATTCAATTGATGTTATCTATTAAAGCCCAAAAAACAAAGATGATGAATTAAATTTAACTATAAAAGTTTAAAAATATTTTTCTTATATTAAAAATCATGGGGGAATTATTTAACCCATTCAAATTATGATTTGGTGATAATATCAATGCCTGTATTAATGAAGTGTTAATGAATCAAAAAATCATGACATTGTGTCTGAAATCACAATGAAGATGAATTAAACTTCCCAATTAATCAAATTAATTTTATTAAAAGAAATTAATATGATCATTACACAAATATAATTATTCTTTTTGCAGTTTATTTATCATAATGTTTCACTAATATAAATCATCATTTTTTCTTTTGGTAATTTTTTTTGAAGCATTCATTGTGTGAGGACCAAGGTAAAAGTATTGTAAGATAGTGTAAACACATTGAAAAATTTAATTAATTATATATTTTTAATTCCATTATCACATAATTTATATAGGTACATATTTTTTACATGAATGGACTCAAATTAGAATGGGTACATTAATATGTCCCTTTTAGTGGTTAAATGTATAATACTTGCATATTGTTAATATCACATTTTATTGTATAATATTATCAATATATATTGTTAATGGGTTAATAAATAACATTTTTATAACTTTATTTTTTAATCCACCCAAGTTAGTTAGTGTGAAAAATAATAGAGAGACTCTATCATTTTGAGGTGTTTGTCCACACATACACACAAAAAACAATATAATTTCCATAAAATATAAAAAGTGTAAAAAATAAAATATAAAATAATTTCAGAGTTTCAAAATTTTTTAAATTTCATATTTTTTAGAAAATAACCTTTATTAACCATCTAGGAAGGGTGTTAATAGAGAATATAACACATCTTTCATATAGGCGATGGTCAAAACATGTGTATGAAGGAATCACAAATTATTGAATGTTTTTAGAGGAAGGCATCAAATAAAAGATCAATTTGTATAAATAACATAACCAAATTTTAAAAATAATACTTTAATCATACTATCATGGATATTATATGTTTGGGTTGGTTGAATTTGAAAGGATATAAGAAAGTAAGATGGAAAATTTTACCACTCCCTTTGGGTGTTCTTCCTTTGTCCCTATAAAAATGCACATTAGCATTGTATTTTGGAAATAATTATTTTAAATCATGGGTAGAGGGTTGAGGATTTACTAGGAATGATTTTGGGTCAATCCTTATGAGATTTAGAAGAATGGAGAGGTGGAGGGGTGGTGGATCCTCCTATAATCGAAGAGAATGTCCGTCCAGGCATATATAACTCTTTAATATAAAGAGAGAACATGATTCACATGAAATGTAATGAAAAAGGGAACAATCATAGATTGTGGGAAGGTTTATGTTCTAAAAATACCAAAAAAATAATTTTCAATCATTTCATTAACACGTTTTTAGGTCATTTATTTTATTATTTTTTACTAATACAATTTTTTGAATTTATAAAGGTACCTAATTTACCTAAATAATATATTATTCATTATTAAAAATAAAATAAAAATCATTATATAATATGAAAATCCTTATTATATATATTAAATTAAATTTATCAATGAAAATATATATAATTATAATCAATATATTATAACAATTGTGAATGAAATTCCCAAACTACCAATTTTTGAAAAAAAGATATTTTTAAGTATTAGATTTATTTTTACTGATAGATTAAAAATGTAATTTATTGAATTGATATTAAAAAATCTTTTATTATTAAAATAATATAAAAATAACATTAAAATTATAAAAAAACATTATTCTACCATGTGAATAGTTTATTAAAAGAAATAGAAGAAAATAAAATTTTCACTAAAAGATTATCTAAATTTTATAAAATGATAAGCATGGATTATATATGTAAAAATATGGTTTTAAAATAAATAATAAAAAATTATGAAATATATATTATTCTAAAATTTATTTCAAAATATTTAATAGTTTTATTATTTTAAAATAAGATAAGATAGATGGTATTTGAAAAATTAATATTTTTCATTATTCAATGAAAAATAAATTATTTTTGATAAATAAAAAAAATTTCTCAATATAATTTGGGAATGTAAAATTAAATACATGTTTTATTTTAAAAAATCCAAAATCCAAAATTGAAAAATTATATATTTTAATTTTAAATTTTAAATTCAATATATAAAGAAATCAATCTTTTATTTTAAATTTACGTTTTTAAAAACAATATTTTATTAATTTTATTTTATATAAATTTACAATTAAACGATGTTAATATATTAGATAACACATAATATAATTTTAAATTTTATAAATTTTATCTATTAGGATAATTTATTCAATAACTAAAAAATGAATATTTGAGAAAAAAATATTACTATTATAAATAATTTGATTTACCAAATACTAGTAATTGTTTTATTTTATAAAATTCAATTTTACCACTCAATTTATATTAAAATAAAAATTTGATATTTATATATACATCATACCATATTTTAATAATTTTATAAATTTTTATATGTAACATAGAAATAGAAATATTTATAATATTTTAATATCATATTTTTATTCCATTGTGAGTTATATTCTGTTATGTTTTATTCTTAATAATACAATCCTTGACTATACATATCAGTTAGATAGGAAAAAACCAAGTTTTCAATAATGGTATTTTCAACGGTCATATATGAGATAACTTTATTTGGAATGACCTTTTTAATGATCTAATTTCATTTATATATATATACACACACACATACTAAAATAATCATTAATTTTGGCATCACTCGTAAGGCATATAAATTATTTCACATTACATATATAGATAATTCACTCTCCTTTCATGGATATATTTGTCATTATAGCTTTTGTTTGGCTATTGGTGATCGTCATGGTCGAAGATGATCAAGGGAATTCCTTAGTTGTAAATATTTTATACAATTATATCTATTACACCTTATTGATTTATTCACTCTATATGGATGTATTTTATTCATATTTAGTAATGTTACATCGTATAAAATTCTTAGTTTTATGTACATATGTTGTAACATTCCACTTAAAAATGAATAAACGTTTTTAGTTAAATTCTTGTCTTTAATGAATTGATTTTTAGATCGATTTAAATTCCTTTATAAATTATAATAAAAAACATTTTAATATTTCAAACATATAGTTTATAATGTAGTAATTTTATTTCTATGAACATTTGACTTCACCAAGAATAATAATTAGTAAAATAGGAAAATTAAAAACTCTAGGGGATATTCTGAGATCTTGTTGTATGAGATTACAAGGATTTTGGGATCAACACACCCCCTTTGTAGAGTTATAACATAACATATGTTTCCACTATAAGATTCATATGAAACCATACGAGTCAAATTATGGGAAGATATATAGGAATCCAAAAATAATTAGAATATGTTTAAAAGATAAAGCTGATAGGTCATGAACCTGTATATCAAATGAGCTAGAGGAATCAAACCATTCAGCAACATATGAAAGGTGTGCAACGTCAACAGAATTTAATTGGAGATAATCTTCAATGAAATATAGAGTTTGAAGTTAGTGATAAAGTATTCTTTTAGATTTCTCTATTGAAGTGTTTTATGATATTTTATAGGAAACATAAGTTGATCCCTTAGTACAACTGACACCTTGAGTTCCTTGATCATTTCAGGGATGTAACATATCATTTATCAATATGCCATCACATTTTCTATGCATATGGGGTTTTCCAAGTCTAAAATTTCTTATATTATATACTATAAAATTTAAAATTAAAAAAAAATAAATTCTATGAAACTGGAACATAATTTCTCTTTTTCGGAAAATGTAGTGGAAATTATGAATCAATGATATAAGGTTTCATGGAATAAGACCACTAAATTCGATGATTTTTGATGGGGGAATATTATGTTTTGATGAAACAACATTGGAAATCAAGGATTTATTGATGTAAAAGTACCGTCACATATTTTGATTCTATTAATAAAATTTTATTTGAAAAAATTCTTCTAAGGGGGGTAAAATGTAATTACCCATGATTTTATAATATATTTTTTTGACCTTAATTAATTTTATATTGGATATATTGTTTCATATGAAACCCCAAAATAAAATTATATTAGACATATTAGAGGAATATTATTTTGAAATATATAATGAATATACAATACTTTAGTATATAATAGCATATTAATCATCCATAAATTCATATACTTGGAGGATAAAGAATAAATTATATTTAAAATGTAAATTAGTAGGTTATTCTCATATATCTTTTAAAATTATTTCATATTTTATTCAAATAATTAAATAATAAAAATGTAAATATAATATATTATATTTCAGTATATTAACTAATTTAGTAGAATTATTTTAACATTAAATTTTTATTTAATTATATTTAGAAAATATAATGTCTAAAACAACTTTTTTATAATAAATGCAATTTTTCATTGTAATTTAAATATATGTTTGAAAGAAAATTTTAGAAGGAAAATTTGAATTTAGAATAATTAAAATAGATTTAATACTTTTATTAATAAAATTATATTGGGTATTTTTTTTTATATTTTTCATAAATATGAATTTTTGGTGAAATGTGAAATATAAATTTTTTAATTATTATATGATTTTTTTAAAAATAATAGTATAAAAGTCTAAATTAAAAAATTATAAAAAAATATTTTTTAAAAAATATGTTTTGAATTATAAATTATTAATTTTAGAATATTGTTTACATTTTAAAAATATGTGGTTGATATTTTAGAACTCAAGTAATATTTTTCACAAAAACTTTTTTAATATATTATAAATATTAAAATTAAAATTATTTTTTTAATTATTTTTTAAATTGAAATAAGAAAATATATTTAAAATTGAGAATCATTATTTATATATTTCCATAAATTATATACATTATTTTTAAGCATAAATATTAATTCATCATAGGTAAAAACTAGTCACCACATTAAAAACTTAAATTGAAAAGGAAAAAATTCATGATGTAAAGGGTTTGGAAGAAGTTTACAAAATGTTTCATATTTTTTGATTATATATTATCCATGTAACCTATAAATCCATTATTTTTCATTTTTATGTTCCAATTCGCTTGAGAATAACATCCCATTATTGAAAAGTTACGAGTACTTACAAAAATACCATCCCTTTTCTCATATAAAAGAGGTTCTCCTCTCCTCACTCCACTTCTCTAAAAAACCCAAATGTTTATCCCAAACTCTTCAGAAGTATTTCTTATAAAATCTTTTCCTCCTTAACGATGTAACAATCATCTTAAAAGGGAATCAAAAATGGAAATACCGCCATTTAAAAAAGATATATTCTAAAAGTTAAGGATTAAGTACAAGACATCTCGTTCTATTTTCTATTTATTTATAAACACATATTCTTCCTTAATATCCAATAAAAATATTATAATGATAACATCACTATAACAATTATAATAATATGTTTTTATAATTAGGGTACACGAATAGAACATCCTTCCATCATTTACATAAGAAAAAGGAAAATGACATTTATGTGTGTGCGTACTCTACCACCGCCATAAAGCATCATGTTTTTTCGTTAGCCATATTATAAATATGTTCATAATATTTAATTTAATAAAGAAATATGTTATATATAATATATTTTATATTCTAATGTTATAAAACATATTATACATTTCTCATGTTTTATGGAAAATGAAATCAACAACTATACATATGTGTATACTACTGCCTTCATGTAATATATCATTTTTATTTTAATTCTAATAAACTTATTACATTAATTCTCATAAAAATGGATTTAATGGTTAAATATTAATTTTATGATTTCATAAATATTTTGTAATAAATAATAAATTAACATTTTATTGATTTTATCAATAAATAACATATTTAAATCAATCATTTAAAAAATCATTTTATGAAGAAATTTTTATTCCAATTATATAATATTTTCAAGTTCATTATTAATCACTATAATTAAATTATAATTATTATATATTGAACTAATAATTAATCACAAATATTATTATTGTACTAGTGTTATGATATTTCAACCAAATCACCACATTAACACCAATAATCATGGTATGTTCATGTTTGGTTCGGTTTTACCATAAACATGAAAAACTATATTAAATTATTTTATAAATTAATAATAAAAATTTTAATGATATTATATGATATAGATATGTAAATAATTATTTTTTATGTAAATTTCACAAAATATATAACTTAATAATTATGAAAACATCTTGGTTTGGTTAACAAAATCACTCATGTCTGAATTTATTGAACTCATCATCTTTGATAATAAAGTAAACACTCATCAAGGGAAATTGAAACCTTAAAAATAATTATAATCCATTCATTATAATAAATTTAATGAACTTTTAAATGTCAATTTTTTAATTTTAATGAATTCCAACACAACTACTATGGAACTAGTGTAAATGGTCAAAATTATTGATACTTGATGTGGGATAATAGGAAAAACTAAATAATGAACATTATGATAATAGTAATTAATAAAAATTATATGTATTTTTAGGTATTTAAATGGATATAAAATATTATATTAATATTGTTAGGTTGTCATAGTAGTTTGGATTTCATTAGAATAATAATTAATAAGTATAATGTTTTTTCATGGATCAAATATTTTCATTGGGTTATAATAAATCAACATTGAAAAATATCTATCAACATTAATTTATTCGAACCTGTAATGATTTTATATTTATTTTCACCTTAATTTTTTTTATTAGTTTTCAAACCAATTAATTATTTCTTGATTAATATATTATATATTGAAAATGAAAATTTTCAAGAATATTCACTCTTATGTTTATTTTATTTTCCCGCTGTACCTTTTATTTACATCCTACAAATTTTATCCATCCCCTAGTGTAAACTCAATTTTTTATTATCTCCAATGATCCTTGAATTTCACATTAATCTTTTCAAAATAGTGATTTCCTTATCCTTTTAATGATATAGGTTTTTGATAATTTTATTTTAAAATATTTAAATGGATTCTGTTTTACATGATCATATATTCTATTATTATGCATCAAAATTTTAATATAATATTTATTTCTTATCAATTTTGATTTATGGTAAATTATTTGGAAATAATTATTTTACATGTTTTGTCTTGATCTTAGATTTTTTTCTAGATAGTGACATGAATATCAATTATTTTTAATATGATATAAGTAAATAATATGTTTTATGAAAAAACATATTATTCTTTCTCTTCCAATTTTAATGGATAATTAATTTATAGAGAAATTATTCATAAATCCCATTATATATTATCTTATAAAATAACCCTTCCAGGATCGTATTTTTCTAATATCAAATGATAATTTTTTAGGTGATTTCATTTAAAAAAAATAAGAAACCCATTTTTCACTCACGGGCCATTTATGATAAGATGAATGCTTTGATTTTAATTTTATATCATATGTATGGATGATTACATCTAGAGTTCTATATCTCAATCCAATACACTGTTTATGATTATATATTTCATTATATAATGAAGCATGGAAATTGTTGGATTTGTTCATGAACTGAAGGGTTGATATTCTAGGATTTATTCATAATGAACATAGTATGGATATACATAGATATTTTCCAGTAATTTTTAAATTCATAAATTTGTGTGTATTATATATAATCTTACTAATTTGAATGATAATCTAGATGTTCTTTATATTCCATGTTGAAAATATATTCCACTCCCTTGTGTTTAAATATTACACTCTTTTCAATTTCTACTATTCTTTTATATGACTTTTTAAAGAACTTTTATTATTCTTTTGTTTCATATCTATGATCCATAATGCTCTATCACGTTTTATGATTCTCTCTAATGATCCCATTATCCTTTTAATGGATATGTCACCATTGATCATGTTTTCCATCATGTTTTTAATAAAATTATTATCAACTTTTAATAAGTTTCCATTATTAAGCTTTTAATCTCACCCCATTAATATCTTTCCATTACTAAGGATTTCACGATTAATATATCATATATTAATCAAATAAGAGTGTTTAAAGGGTCATGGTAACGTGTGCATGTTTATAAGTTTTGTAAAATAAAATTCTTATATAGCTAGAATCAATGACATTGAACCTATAGGTCGGTGGTATGTGAAACAAATTATGATATGAACTAATTAAACCATGGTATCAATGCATTATTTATGTATATTTATCCTGGATCATGATATTTTTTATGGTAACTCTTTTCCAAAGACACAACATATACAATGTTTAGGAATGAATCTATTAATCTAATGTCCACTCCCACAACTTTTTATCCCCACAATAATCTAGTTAAGTAAATGTTAGTATATATATTTCTGGTCCTCCTCGATAGTTTATAGACATGAGGATATTTCCATATTTAAAATGTGAATCTTCTTTCATCATTAATCATAATTTGATTCTCCATTAGCCCAAATTGACCGAAATACTTCTCTTTAATTTTATTATGGATAATCTTCCTTTTAAGTGTTGACGGGGAACCCGTATATGACTCATAGATCCAAGGCACAAGACCCAACCGACTTGCAATACATGGACCGAAGGCCCATAGACATACCATGCTTCATTAAAGTCTAAATTTTTAAAATATATATACCTCTATGAATTTAGTCGATTTTATACCCAAGGTAAGTGGCAGTTATTTTTATTCCATATAATAATAGAATATTCACTTCAACATCTAGATAAATTTAATACAACAAATGAATTATCTTGTTTTCTTCTTATTCAATAAACAGATGTAGTAGTTTATCCATTGTAATATTTGATCATTCTTCTATCAAAAACTACATAAGATCGTTGATAATATATTTATGTATCTATTGTTTCATGGATCTAAAAAAATAGATATATCATTTTTTCCTTAATATGTATGCCACATATTAAATATTTAAATATATCTTCCCATTTATCTATATTATGTTTTTATAAATTCATTAATGCATCTTTAACATGAATCGATAGATTATATTTTTTAAAATTTATTTTGATTAATCCATGTTTCCCATAGATATATATATGTCCAATTTCATCCATTTGGGTTGAATAAAATTGAAAAAATTCCATCTATATGTTATCATATTAAAATTTATCCAAATGTACCATTTATTATAGAAATTTACAGTTCATGATATGGTTGAATTCATTATTGTTTATAGTTATACAATTCAATCCACTCTATTGTGAGATATCCTAAATTGTAGAATAGATATCCATCAACTATATATTTTAAAAAATTCTACCATAATACGTCATCCAATATTCTCTGAGGATCATGATACAATACAATGAATCTTATTGATCTA
Source organism: Viscum album (assembly GCA_963277665.1). NCBI lineage: Eukaryota > Viridiplantae > Streptophyta > Magnoliopsida > Santalales > Viscaceae > Viscum > Viscum album. Next base: position 58,262,607 of record OY728165.1, on the reverse strand, counting down.
ACAAAAATTATATTTTGATCATTACCTTGATGTTGAAATAAATAATATCTAAAAAACATAGATCTCTCATAATCTATCAATATTGAAACCTCAATGGAGTTACTTATATTTTTTAGTCCAATGATTACAAATATTTCTTTATTAATCTCATTTTTTTCTTTGAACCTCTTCTGTTCACATCACACTACATTCTAACAATGTAACTCAATCTTATATAACTGCTGATATAGTTCAAATTTTACCTGTAATTGATAATGGAATTTCCCTAATTATGATTATATTAAGGATTAACTTCCATTAATTATCCAATTTATCTATGGGATAAATCTTATGTGTTATGGTTTTTGATTGAGTAACCTGTATTTACCCCTTTTTCCCAATTTTCCTCTTTCATATCATCTTGTTACCCATGTTTATTATTCAAATGACCCTTTTTTATTAATATAATTTATAATTTCTTAACCCGTATGTATAATAAAATATTTTTGGGGTTTTTTATATATAAGTAAATTCCATATTTCTATAATTGTTATAAGTTTGGGAATTTATTCAATATCAAATAATTTACTATTAATTTTAACTTCTTTAAAATTAATATAACATCTAGAAAATTTGATCAACCTTTACTTATTATCTAGATAATCCTTTATGTATCATTCAAAAGAACCATTACTTATTAGGTTCTTTACTATTACATTCATGTTTTGTATCCTTTTTTATCTTAAGGATATATCAGTTTTCCCATTCATATAGTGGAAATCACTAATTTTTTCAACTCTAACATCTCAACACCAACCATTTCTAGACGTCATCCCATACTACTCAAAACATATTCAATTATGTTAACAACTCTTCAAGATTTAGAATATTTTTAAATATTCTCATCTATACCCTCTCAATGGTATATTTACCATCATAATCCAAAACAGAATCTTCACTATAACAAAAAATATCTATTTCCTTGATATATAGCGATATCAAGGTATTTATTTATATTTATGTATTCAATTATTTATCACATGCTAATATTTGATCATACCCAAACTCCATTTCCATATAAATATTTTTTTATAAATCAATAATCCAAATTTGATTACCTTATATATAGTAATCATACTGTGATTAATTTTTGTCATAGTGAATCTAAATGTCATTTTACATACTTATCATTTAATCAACCAACTAATGTAAAAAAATAGACACAGGAACTCTTTGTTGAATCATTTACATTTATAAAATGATATTCCATGGTATGATTAGGTAATGAGTTACATAAGGGTTTTTCTTACATGTTTGAGGGATGTGTTGTATATAGGTGAAATTTATATTTCATTCTATGATTTATCTATGAGTTGATGAGTTTTACAAATGTTCTCAACCACTTAGAAACAAATTTGTTCCAATCTCCATGATGTTTTAGAACTATTAAAACATTGGGTTCACTCGTATATGATGTGTTAATAGTGAATGTGAAATGTTTTATAAGGTAGAGAGACTATGTTTGTTTGGGTTTTTTAATTTGAGATATCTTATAAATAGGCTATAAAATTTGTAAATGGGAAAAATATAACTTATTATAGAGATGTAATAAATATCACATGAAGATAAATTTTATGAATTTATTTAGTTTTATAGTGGTATTAAAGAACAATATTACAATTAAATACCTATATAATATTTAAATGTATATATTTGTATTATTTGTCTCGGTGAGATATATAATATATAGAGGGGTTTGGGATTTATTGATATCATTTCAAGATGATTTTGTTGATAATGTAAATTATTTATAGTGGTGGATTGTATCATATGGCAATGAAGATGTTATGATAATTAAAGATATAGTAGGTGGATTCTATATGGATAAACATAGAACAAATAGTATGATTCCGAGTGGTTGGATCGTTACATTATCATTATATTTTTAAAGATATGGTTTTGGGTAAGGAGAGTCCTAATGGGTGGGAACCTAAAATAGTGTGGGTCAGTAAGAGTGAAAAGAATCCGTATAATTATATAAAAAATTTGGTTGGTTGGCGTAGAGAGATTCTATAGTGGTGTAACCATGATAATATATATAATTATTTTGGGAAAACTATTATATAGACAATATATTTTACATTGAAGACCATATGAGACATTAATTGAGTAAATGAATATTATAATATAGATTGGTGGTTTTTCATGGTGGGATATTGGGGTCGTTATAAAATTTGTGGTGAATTTTAGTTGTCTCATGAGATAGATTTGAAATGTATATTGAACTTTGAGGATAGATATTTGACTATATTTTTTACTTAAATAATTCGTATATGCATTGACCTACTTCATTCACTTGAATAAGTTATTATTACAGAGAGAAACATACTAGGAATATTAATATATTCAACCATATATATATATATCTTTAAGATTGATTATTTGATACTTTTTATTGACCATAAATCTATAAATTAAATACTTGTTAATGGATGAATTCTATTATATACATATCTAGATGTATGAATGATATATCGGGCGTTGTGTCATTTATTTGCAATTATTATGATTGTTTTTACATGAAATGCATTTTTTATAAATTATTCACAAATTTTTCATAGTTGGTTTATATATATATATATATATTATATATGGTGATGTGTATATTTATTTTAGAATGGTAATGATTCCCATATAAGTGTGTTTAAATATCCTTGGTGCTAATTATTAACCAATTTTTTTATTAAAGGTCAGATTAATGGGATTCAACGTCATATTCATAATAGAAAATTTTTTAAATGGGTTGTATCATTATGTAATAACATTATTATGAGAATTGTAGGAGTTTTTTATGAGTGGATGTTAGTGAAGGTTTCATGAGTTGGTAAATTATTAGTATTAATATCACCATGAAAATGAGGTAGATTAGGGAAACTTGATAAACATTTAAGGGACCTTATGATCTACGCATGGAATATACTGACCTAAAAACTAATCATAAGGGGATTTTTTGATGACCCGATTTTATCATATATATATATATATATATATTCATGTATCATGTTATTTTAATCCATGGTGATTACTTTTATAGAGTTTTGGGTGTTTTTTATATTTTTGTGAATGACATAAATATACTATTAGACATTTCACTTATATAATTTTTTCTAAAATTTAGTATATATATAATTTTTTTGTGTAACATTATAATTAATTTTAGCATGGATGGGTTAAAAAAAATCAAAGCTAATGTGGTGGGGGGTAGACTAGGATATTATTAAGGAAATGGAGAATCCTTAAGTGAGTTCTAAAATCAAAAGATTCAAAAGCATAAATTATATTTATATTGTCATGAGAGTAATCCATATGTTGAATAATTTCATATTTATCTTCCATTGAGTTAGATGGGGTATGATTAAAATATTCCCCTTGTTGGGAGGTTTTTATGATGTGAAATATTAAAGAAGTTGAATCTATTATAGAGTCTTTAATCTAGTTCACATCTACCATCACTGAATAGGGTGACACATATGTGAAACATGCCTCCACGAACATGAGAGGGTATCATCCTATGTTTAGGATCTATAAAGGTTAATGGTAGACTATATCCTCATTGGTAAAGATAGTCATAAATCATCACTGAATAAATATAAACAATAGTCATCAAAAAAATAAACCAAATAGAATAGAAAAAAAACAATATGTCCTTGATATAAAAATTAAGACACCCATACAATAACAGAATGAGTGGTAATAATTTAATATAGTAATACATAATTGAACTAGATATTACATGAGAATATCACATTTCATACACCCAAAAAGTATGAAAAGTGAAATTTAATAATGGATAAATTGAGTTTTATTCCAAGCATCATCTTATCTCATTGATCTTGTTATGCTCCACACCTCAACCATAAAATATAGGGTTCTATGATAACTTACAACATGAACCACAATGACTTCCTTGGTATTATGACGTGATGAAGTTGTGAGTAGAACATAGTAGGATACAACATACAGTGTTCCTATACTATTTCGTATAATCTATTTTATTTATAGAGTTATATTGTCATATATAATGATAAAAAATAAAATGTTAGTAATAAAAAGTGTGGAACTATCTGGTTTATGAGGTTTCTTCAAACATATAATAAGGATACTAATGAAGAATCATGATCAAAATATGATTTATAGATAATATGATTCTATCATATCATAATGACTAGTACGTGGGTTGTGGGTCCTCATACCATTGTGAGAACAATGGGAATAACGTCTATGTGATGTAAAAACCATCATTACATGGGATATATATCTTGAAAATGTACACATAATTATCAAAATTATAACCACATTAAAATACTCCCTAAGAGGAAACAGATTCCATGGGAAATGTAAATTAAGGATTATATACTCCATATTACAATAGTACATAACCATGAATAAAATAAAAAAGAAAACACACTGAAACAGTCACCCCATTTCACCGACAACATTACTGGAGGACATAACATCCCCGTCCATGGTTAGATCACAAGAGGGTAAGGAATTCCTAGACATATTCTTGTCCACGGAAGATGTCATGACATCCTAAAATGACCAATCACAATAGGGAATCACATCCCCTTACATGTAAGCAACGATTCATGCGTAGTACATTCCACTACCAATAAAAATAATAAATAACATGGAATGTTATAACATTACTATCATCATTAGGGATATATGATATTTATGGTCTAGTTCATGATTCATATCAAATTAAAATATATTCTTCCTTATACGGTCATCATGTTCCATAAAACGGAATCTTGATATCAAGAATAATACACACCACTCTTTATGGAAATAAATAATAATAAGAAATTTAATTCCCATAACAACATCAACATCACTACATGAGAAATACATTCCAAAACATGGTGGGGTTCAAATATGAAAATAGACATTCTCATATGGCCATCACATCCCCTTACACGGAATTATTACATCAATTGAAATAAGTACCACACCTAATTGAAATAACAAATAACTAGTTTATCTCCAAACAACACAATCAAGGGGATGTTTTTCCATAATCTATACTGCAATTATTATTAGGAAATCATTTCACAAATAGATTTATAGATTTCTATTACATTTTGACCATGCTATATGTAATAAAATCATCATACTCTAATTTTTTAGTAAATACCATACCACATTTGATAATACCTCATTAGTAATGTCATTTTATGCTAGGGAATAATTAAAAATAGTAGGCATATTTTTCCAAGAGACATGGAATATTAGAGTGGTTGGGAAGGTAATACCATATCTAATAAACCTAATAAAAGTGTAAAATTTATCAATCCACCCTCAAATATATTCCTCTTTTATTTCCATGGTGTAAAACTAAAATTAACTATGTCCTATACATCATTAAAACATTAGGTAAACTGCCAATGAGTTTCAATGTATATTGTTTAATAAACAATAATTTAAGCTTATGACCATTTGTGATTATTAAAACAAGGATTAATAACAAGAGGGACCATCATGATCCAATAAGTTATTTCTGAATCCATACATGTCAAAGAAAAGTAATACTATTTATTTTAAGGGAAATGATACATTATTAGGAGAAAACATATCACAAATCTTATGAAAAATTCAAAAACCATTAGAAGTAGCAAGAGATCACCTATATTATAATGAAGTATTATATAGTAATCAAATAAGTACATAAATAAATATTACATATTTTTTAATTAAATATTAAAAATAGATAATAATAATAAAAATGATTAAAAAATAAATTTTTGTGTATTGGGAGACTAAATACAAAATCAAAATATTTCTGTAACAATTTTCAACATGTCCCCCAATGTTCATCTCATTTAATACACTTTATAGATATACACTATATAAAACAATTATTCCTAATATGGGGGAATAGAAACATATGAAAGGGTGTTCACATATTCCCAGTAATGTTAAATATAGTTGATATTAATCAATGGTCATATGTGATCATCAGACAAGCACAACAGTTTGAAAAAAAGATCATAATATATTAAAGTCATACCCAACGAGTAAAATATCATTATTCATTATAATAACCCTGAAATTTATATATATAAATTTCCTCAGAGAATATATATCTTTTTCATGTTATGTAATATAGATAAGAAAATATAATATCACATATTATTTAATTCAGAAAATATTGTGTTTATAATATTACCTTTTTGATAACAATTTAATTTATGGAATAATATATATATATATATATATAAATATATATTTAATTCATTAAAAAAGTATTTTTTATAACATTTATTTAGATATATATAAATATATTTTTTATTATAGAGATATATCGAATATAATAAAATGACTTTCTTCTAAGGATTTATGTTGTTAAAATGATATTAGGATTAATTGTTAGGATTTTTATAAAATTGGTTTTCATTAAAGTTAGTAGGGAAGATTCTCTTTTTACCAAAACAATAATTTTTATGATACAATCATATGATATGATTGAATATTAAATATTTACAAAATAATGATTCATTTATTGAATTAAAAGAATTCATTTTAAAATAATAGGTTGAACTTAGAAAAAACAATCTTAGAATATTCTAAATTATATAATAAATTGTTTTATTAATTTTATGACCTACAATTTAAATTAAATAAATATTTTAGTTAAATTTTTTTTATGGTACTTCATAATTTTTTTTATAATAAACTATTTTTTTCTTTATGATATAAAATATTGATAATTTTATCCCACACACACATGTAAGATAGAAAATGATTTGTATAATTAATTGGTGGTACAATATATTAAAGAAAAGGAACATATAAGAAAATCGTCCTTATAATAGGTATCTTATTAACCCTTCCATGAAATTATAACAAGTATAGGAATTTAATTGTTGATTAAATTGGTATTTTTGACCATTAATTTTGTAAAGTGGATTGACGTCCCTATAATATGTATCCCTGGTGAACCCCTATAGATGGGACTGTAGGCCACCAAAACATGGTCCAAAGGTTTCATGGACTAATAAAATACTGTAGGAAAATGATATTTATGATATGGATGGATGAAAATTGATCCATCCTACCTAGAATCAATCCTAACCTGCCTACGACTAGCTTACTCGAGTGTGGCCCAACCCCCCTTTTCCTGGTCGCCCATGTTCGGCCCAACCAAACATCATCTAACCCATCTACTCACATCCACCTCGTCCCTCCAAGGACCACCCACATTTATTTGTCACATATTTTACATTGTTACTACCTCCCCATATTGACATATGTCCCACATTAATGTGTGTGATGAAAACCAAAAACCCATAAAATTTAGGATAGAAATTATGATTTGGATATGATCCCCCGAGCTCTCACACACGATATTATAATACAAAAATTAATATATCTAACAATTAGATATTTAATTTTTTAAAATTATTTCATATTTTATATACTAATGTTCAAATTTTTAAATATTATTAATTTTAGGTTTTCTTAAAAAAAATTCATAACATAGTTGAAAATGGATCCATCACAAAAAGTCTAAATTAGGTTAAAAAGTTTTTTAACTGAGTAAAAACGAATAATACATGTTAAAAAAGGCATGGTAATGGATGGTGGATAAATTATCACCCTTATCTCATTAAAAACGAATTATTAACCTTTCATGATTCCTTTAACAATGAATAATTAAATGAGATTATTGAAATTTAGGAGATTTTATTAAAACTTAATTATCATTAGATATAAAAGGAACTCACCTTTAATCTATTTATCCAAAAATAAAAAACTATTAAAAAATCTATCATAGTATCTCCACAACCCCTTCCCCAATTCCTAAAATCCTTTTATTTTCCAAAAATCCTAGATTAGGAATATGAGGGATCCTCCCAATGGAGAACATCCAAAGGGAGATGTAATCCTCAGAACTAAAATTTATTAATTATTTTCATATTTTAACACACTCACGTAACAACTATACATGAAGGTATGAGAAGATTTTTTTAAAAAAATATCAATTGTAATTATACTAATTAAATAACCACTTTATGCAATCCATTATAAGTAATATGAAAATTGTCATGATTGTTTTTTTATGGACTACTATCTCTATGAATGATGGGTTATTTTTGAAGAAACCATCTACATGGTTAGTAATAACGTTTTATTTAATGAAAAATATAATAATTATAACATTATTAATATTATAATATTATTTTTTTCAACTTTTTACTCCTTCCCATTATATATAAAATGTATGCATCATTCCTATACGTGCGAACTACTACCTCCATGGTACAATGTATTTAATATTTTCCATAACAACCAAACATGAATGATTTTAGAAAATAAAATAATTTCAAAACAAAATATTTATATAACTATTAATATATTATGATAATAATATTTGAAAATAAATATATAATAAGAATAATAATAAATTCTTTTAGTAACATTCATTACCATAAATGAACTCGAAAAGGAACCTCTTGTAATTTGGGTTTATTTTGCGATAATAAAATATAATTTATAAACATTGTTATAATTTAATGAATAGGGACATCAAAACGAACAATTATAGATATAATTTAGTTATTTTTCAGAAAATATTACGATAACCAAAAATCGAAAAAAGTGTTACAGAGGAATTTAATGAAAAACCAAAAATAACATATATATGTAGAAATTATAACAAAAATATATAAGAAATGGGAATTAAAAAATAAATATTGAAGAATAAGGAACCTTTTAATTTATTTAATTAACTATATTTAATTATTCAAGGAGTTATGTGTTTACAATGAGTGAATCAGAACCCTATGTAAGGGATCTTCTGAACCACCCATGTTATATTCACATTACATATTTTCATTCTATTTCTCCCCCATGCCTCTTTAATAATAATTTATTTCATTGATATTATACATATGTGATCCTCAAATATATATGAAGTTCAAGTTAAATTTATTTTGGGGTTAACACATGTTTTTTATTCCCCTTATAATTCCCATATTTATTCGAACAACTGTTAAGAATAAATTCAAATTTCTTATTTGCTAAAAAGATTCACCTCTGTAGAAATATTATTAACCAATAATTTATTATAAAAACCCAATTTATTTTTTACAAAACTATACTAGATAAAGTCTGGTTAAAAGTAGAATAATAATCATTTTCCTTTCCTAAAATATCCTTTACTCACTTCATAATGAATAACTTATGCAGTCAGTTTTTATTCTTTCTTCTCATTAGTCAATTTTAATGATTCTCATTAAATTGGAATATGATGATAAAGGAACATCATTTATTTATAAAAATAATAACATTTTAAATAAATTATTCCCTCCATATATGATTCCATATGATATATCTATTTTTATTCCTTGATATTAGATCATGAAACAAATTTATTTATGAGGGGTTTCATAATGCATTTGAATTTATGTTTTCTACTAATATGGATCAAATATTCATGTATATATTATGATATAAATTATTAGATATTTGGGAATTGAATTATATATCCCTAAAATTAATTGGTTCATTTTACATCTCATGAGAAACTATGTATGGTTCCCAACTGAGAGGCCTAAGGACACTATGTTATGTGGTTGGTTTGAGTAGAATTATATAGCTCTATAATCTAATGGGTAATGAATTATACATCATGTGAAATTATGTATGTGATTAGAGAGGTATCATAATATATTATAAGTCTTTTTCAACAATGCGATTATTGAATTGGAAGAAAACCCTAACCTATTTTTATGATGTAATGAACTATGTTGCTGCCACATTATTATGATTTCATGATCCTATGATATATATTTTTATTATAGGTTCCAATGTTTAAAATAATTAAAATTTTATTATTTACTTTTATGAGTATTTTCTAACACATTATGCTTCATTATGATGTTTATTCTCTTAATAGGCCCTCCAACACACTTTTTCCCAATGTATTTTATTCCAATGGTATCCTATGTAGTTTTAGTCGATTTATGGGCATTATGTAAAATATATATAGTTTAAAATGAAATAAATGCACATTTTTTATCAGGATGTACATATGTTATTAATATCTTCATACACATGACCTATATGTACTTGGATTATATTTTGTGGTAAATTAAGTTACAAATCATTAAAAAATTTGTTTAAGGATTGGGTTACTATAGTAGGTATTAGAGAATGTTATAGTTATTTTTAGTATTAGTACTTGAATTTATTTTATAAAAAAATGATATAAGTATAATTATTTTATGGAATTATGAAATTATGGAAGAAAATTTAGGTTGGTGGTTTTCTATGATATGAAATACCAATCTAAATAAAACAATAGGACAAAGGGTCTGGAAGAGATATACCATGTGGTAATAACCGCTAAAATGGATTATTGGGATTTAAAATGATCTTCACTTGGTTTATAACAAAGTATCCTAACTATACACTATTTTTGACATTACCATGGGTTATACATTAGAAAATTCATATTCAATTTAAATTCATAATAAAGTATTTGAATATAATGATTTGTTAGAGAATGTATTGGGAAAGAAACTATGAACAACCAAAATATCTATGTTAAAATCATATATTAAATATATATATCACTTTTTGGTTAGTCTATATATGTTCATAAGACCTTCTTTTGGTTCTCGCCCATAAATTTATTTTATTTTATAATATTGATGGAAATCAGAGGAACAATACATTAAACATATAGAATGGGAGATATGTTTATTTTCCAAATGAAACACTGAACATGATAGGAGTGTGTCATGACCCATATTCTTTAGGATGAGGGATGAATTAACAAGATGTGGAAAAATTCCTTCTTCATGTTTAAGGTGAGATAATGACCCGAGATTCCCTCCCTCAATTGGCCCTGCGGTGGTGACCAACTCCATGGGTATAATAATTCCATATAAATGAGAAGCATTACCCCTTAATAGTAACCAATTTTTGGAGATAAGATGTGTCAATATTAAACATCTCCAAGACACAAATATATATAAGAAAAACAAAATCCATTCCTGATTAATGTTCAAAATAAAACTTTAGAAATAAAAATAAAACTGCAAATTAATTACCAAAATAAAACTAATAAGTAAAATACTAAGCTTCTGGAACATCTGAGATAGTATGGTCCATCACGGTCTGTATAGTCTACCTAGAAACCTAAAAATAGTTATATATATATAGGGTGAGAATACATGTATACTCAGTAGAGAAAAACCAATGTCTCCCGTGTATAAGTAGGATAAGCATACTAATCCACCTATGAAAAGATAAGAGAAATATAAAAGAAGCTAACAAGGTATACTATCCACCCCAACCTCCCCATGGTACACTCACCAAATAATGCAAGTCAATTTATGTAAAATAGTACTCACATAGATATTTGGTTACCCCACACCACTTCCCACTGGTTAAATACTCATCCCTAATGGTGAATGTACCGATGCTACCACACTCTTCCACAAACCCCACATTCACAACCAGCCAACACACACTTGGGACACATACCACATCCTTCCCATAAATACCTAGGCCACAAAACCAAAATCTCATCTTGACCACACATGTCAATGTACAATACATCTCATCCCAATGATACCTGGGAATCACAACTCACCAACAAACACCTAGGCCTCATAACCACACCACAACCTACCCAAATAGTCTTGGGCTACCAATGCCTAGAAGACAAAGTAGATAAGATCCAATTGTTATTCATCCATCCTCCAACATGGATGTTGGGAATTAATCCCCCCGCTATTGTAATGGGGGAGTTCAGAAAATAGTTCTCAACACAAGTGGGGTGCGTATAGAAAACACAAGTAACTACATGTATATATATAGCTACCAAACATTCAACCCAACCAATGGGGTTTCAAGAAAATAAACTACCTACCCATGCAAAAATTCCCTTGGTTCCACCATTAAATGCTCATATCTAAATGAATGTTGGTCACTTTACAATTAATAAGAGAATGTCACTTCACTAAAAGTCAAAACACAAAACATACCCCCTACTAATTCTTTTAACCAGTTATATTTATATATTATCAATTTATTTATTTATTTATATTATCCCAACCTAGGAAACTACCAAACAATAAAAAAATTATATGGTGATGCAATAATAACAACCACTTCCAATATAAACAAAGAAAGACACTGAAAGAAATATTATTCAATGTTATCCCGCCCAAAAACATGAACATAAATCTACATAGTCCATCATACATACTGCCCATCCACTACCCAAATGCAGTCCCGCTGCATAACAAGTTAATCCAATATAACAACAACCAAAATCTCTACACAGGATTCCATTACACAATCTACACCAACCCATTCCTAAAGCCGCACTGCTTTCTATGACACTAAATGATGAGAAAAAGAAACACGGTTGAAATGACTGCACATATCACCCAACAACAAAAATAAGAAAGGTTTATTAAGATTTAAATACACTCTTTCTTTATTCCTCATTGATAATTTCGATGCAATAAAAGAACAAGTTTGATCATGAGGAATATATATATTTAACCAGGTGTACATGATTAATAAATTTCATAGTTGTATTCATTAGACAATGGAAAAACCAAAAATATTCAGATGTCACACAAGTGTGCAAACAAAAACTTACAATGAACATGATTTTCATAGGGAATACAAAACATACAAAAAACAACATGGATCAATAAAAACATATAGAAAAAAGCGATCATTACCATCATTTCTCAACCCAGAATTTATTTCTTTTTATTATATTCATTATGTTTGGGTCCAATCCTATTCCAAAAGGGGCATGAGTATACCCCCTGAATGATACAAAAACATAAGAGAGATAAAGTAAATCACCACCAAGAATAATAGACAATCAACAAATCCTACGTTCAAATAAAAAACAGGGGTTCAAAAGAGTTCTTGGAAGAACTCTAAAGTAAAACAGAGAGGGAAGCTACAATACTAGGGCATGAATCCTCAGTGAAGATTTATTTTGGGTGCACCAAGAGAAACCCAAAACACACTGGGAAGAGAAGACATCATCTTAAAAGAGGCATATCCTATATCAATTTAAGTGAACCATTTCATGGGCCATTAATGTCGGATCATGGACAAAACCACACAATTTGACTATTCTAGAACACTGGGAACATTAGGATATTAAATATTTTATTAATATCATTTAAATCCCTTTAAAAATATCAAAATAGGGTGAAGTTTTTTTTATGTCAAATAAAATGTAAGAATGGTGACACTAGAAACACAAGAAATAGTTGAAAATGAGTCACTGATTGGTGAGTCACTGACAGCTAGTCTCTGATTGGTGATTCACCGATAGTGAGTCTCCGACATGACACATTGACATGATCTACTGACAAAACGTAATAACTTTATTAACAACTAATGATATAACCTACCGATGGATGACCTAACAACACCTCAACCTATAAAAAACCTGACTAACTGATGCCCTGACTCACCGACACCCTGACCTACTGATAACTTGACCTACTAACAACCTGACTCAACAATTCTATGACCAAATGATTCCTCGACATTAGTATTTCATGGGTCACCGAAGTCCGAATTTATTGAACCCCTAACATATCGATGTCATGCTACCGATTTTGAGCTACCGACTTAGAGCTTTCGATGCACAGCTATTGATGCTGAAATACTAGAAATGTGGAAAAATATTGAAATGATCTATTATTGCCTCCCAGAACACATCAAAAAATTAATTTTCACAATGTTATGCACTATGGAGGTCCATACCATTACATCAGATACCTATAAATCTATTCTCTCCCTTGATAATTCCAAACCAAACCTATAATAAAGTGGGTTTCCAACAACCACCCTCTAAGATACCTCCCACAAAAAAACCGCCATGTGTTATTAAAAATATATAGTGAAACCTCAACATCCTGAATCAAATATTCCCACATATTCTAACAGAACCATCAATAAGATTCCCCACAGAAGCACCAACTATCCAGACCTATGAATTATGGAATCCCCTCATCCATGTCAAGATATTATCCACTCTGAACAACACTGACTTGCCTATACAGGTTCAACCACATCTTAATTAATGTGGCTCTATTAGGAATCAGGTATCCCCCTTTAGACATGTAATGATTTTTTCACACACTGTGGAACAAGGATAAAGCATATCGTATAACAAAAAACGTTCAAGCACTACATCACAGATCAAAACACGCAAGAAAAACTCAAAACAAATCTCGGTACTGGGCACACATTTGTGTCCCTCAATCCCATGTACCCTCCTCGATTCCACCATTCCCACACAAAACATGAAAACATGTAATAGTTCATCCATGAAACACCTTCTCCCAATGATTCTAGGTCTATACTAGCCACTCCACGAACGTTGCACCATCTCCAATATCCAACTCTCACCAATGAGTGACTTGGGAGTCATCGTGAAGATATAGACGAACTGGGAAACATGAAAGAAGATGTTGATTCTTTTAAATTATGGTGGAAATGAAAACTGGTATGCCAACTCACCAACTAATCTGAACACCTTGAAGGGTATGATGAACCTTGGAGAGATCTTACTACTTCTACCAAATATCCACCACCCACATCGAGGGGAAACATTCAAGAACATGTGGTCCCCAAATTTGAACTCCAAGGGAATCCTTCTGCGATCCGTATATGACTTCCTCTTGTCCTTTACTTGCTTTATCATCTGAAAGACTTGGTGTACATTCTCTATCATACACTAAACCATGTTTTAACCATGAAAAATTGCCACCCCATCTTCCATCCAGTATAAGGGTAAATAACACGTCCTTCCTTATAAATATTCGAATGGATCCATGCCAATGGAAGGGTGATAGCTATTATTATAAGAAAACTATACCAAGGAAAAATATCACACCCAAGACACACTAATGTCTATAAAACATGATATAAACATTTTTTCCATCTTCTATATGGTCTTATCTATTTTCCCATCCGTTTGAGGGTGGAAAACTGTGTTGAGGAGTAACTGAGTACCAAAAGAATGATATAATCCCTTCCAAACTCATGGGATTAAATTATTATCTTGAGATGATACAATTGATGTTATAAATCCATATAGACTCACCAATTAACCCACATAAATTATCTTTTTGTAATCCCACTATGCCCGACTCATTATTCTCTAAGAAGTGAGCCAATTTCATTAGCTGATCCACTACTACCCAGATTGCATCACATCCTCCCTGAGACCTGGGTAACACTATAATAAAATCCATTGAGATTTTATCCTAATTACACGTGATGATTTATAAGGGCCGAAATAATCTACATGTAAAATGATTCTAAGCCTTCACCTATTGGTATAGTAGGAACATCACTACAAACTATGCCACTTCTTGCTTCGCCCTGACCAAAAAAACAACCCCTCAAGCCCCGATACATCTTGGAAACTCATGGGCGCACATCTAGGGGGACCTTATAAACTAAAAGAGAACTCTATCATGCATCACCACTAGATCAAACCACTTCCCAAGGAACATAATATAATTTTTACCATCCTCTGAAAATCCCTCTAGTGCATCACCTTTGTCAATGCAATCACGCATCACATCCGCCTCTAAGTATCCCCATTGAGATTCCTCTATCCGATTCATTAGATATGAATGAACCATAATATGAATCAAAAATCACTTTTGCCTATCCATCCCTTCATCTAAGTGCATGTTATCAAACTCTTTGATTTCCTTTGAAGGGTTAATAGATTCTCAAACTACCTCCTTCTGTGACTTCCTACTCAAGCCATTAACCAAAAAAATTCCCTTACTTGAGGTGTAAGTGATCTCAAAATTATAATCCTAGAGAAAATCCATCCACCTCAATTGTTATAAGATTATATCTTACTGGGAAAAGATATACCCCAAGAACTTGTGATTTTTGAATAATAAAAAGTGGCCCCTAATGAGGTAATGCGGCCACAACTTTAGTGTGAACACGACTACTGGAATCTCTAGATCATGGGTGGCATAGTTACGTTCATGGGGATGCAACTACCTAGACCCATAAGATATCACCCGATCACTACATCATCACACATCCTAATCCACGATTGGAAGAATCAAAAAACACATTGAACATCACCCCTTCTTATGAAAACCTAAGAACCGGGGAACTAACCAACATCTACTTTATATAGCCAAAAACTAATTATCACTGCTCGCTACACACAAAATCAAGGAAATTTCCGGTCATATCCTTTAATGTAGCTGCAAATTGAGTGAAATATAATACGAACCTCTAGTAACATCCTACCACGCCAAGAATGTAGCAAAACTATGTGATATTATTGGGTTCCTACCATGAAACAACTACATCATACTTCAATGAGTCCACTTTTACACCCTACTAAGACACTACATGACAAAGGAAGTGGTACTCCTGTGTCCAAAACATGCACACGGACAACATTACAAGGAGATGGAGGCATCAGAGAACTTCCCAGATAGTCATGAGATGATTCATATAATACACCTCTAATATTGAGTAGATCAGGATGTCATCGATGGATATGATGACGAACCAGTCTCAGAACTCACAGAAGAAAGAGTTCATGAGCCCCATGAACATAACTGGTGCATTCTTCACACAGAACAACATAACTCCAAACTAAATGTTCTCATTCCTATAACAGAATGTAGTCTTTTGATTGTCACCCACATTCAACCTCATCCGTACAGTCCATGAAATTCAATAGATTATTCTCATATGAGAGGACATTCTCCAATTATACCACCTCTAAATTTAGTACATTTGATTGATCTAGTGTGTACATACTCAAAAGATATAAATTGAAAAATATTTATCATTGTCAACACATTGAAGATATTATATCTAATTGGACAGTAATCCTATTCACTCAAGGATAACCAATTGATAAATGTGCATAAGTAAAATATTTTTTTTATTAACCACATGAATCTATTCCATGGAGATATTTGAAGGGAAACCATTTCTAAAAAAACTCTAATTACCTTTAATTTCAATAATCATTGAAGTTCTTACAACTCTAATGATCATTTATATGTTATTTGTTGGATTGATCCTTTTATGTTTTTTATTTCACTAGATCAAGTGTATTTAAATTTACATCGCAAACTTATTCTAAATAATTTTTACTTCTACATCACATATCATAAAAATATTTATATGGATCTATATTAATACTGAGTAGAAGTTGTTTTTTGTATGATAACTGAACTAATAAGAGATGTAGATAACATCCATCATTAAATTCCATTTAGTAGTCTGTGAGCATGTCATAGAGTGTTACAATGATTATTTAAGAGTGGCCATATATTTTGGAGTGATAAGACATACTATAATTCAATTTATTATTCAGATAACGTTGATGTATTTCTTATAATTTATAACTATAAGATTGATCATGATAAAAAATGATCAAAAGTGGTGCCTATGCAGCCACTCTAATTTTAATATTTATAAAATAAATATTTTTTTTTCATGAAATAAATATTCAATAATAAATATAAAGTGGGTAGTCATAGTGAGTTGATCCACCAAAATTCATATCACATTCTCCATTGTATGTATTCTAGAGACTATTAATAATTTTTATTATGATGTTCTCCCATTTCCATGTTGTTATAGGAAATGGTTGCCTTATCCCCTTGGACATATGTTACTATAGTTTAAATTGCTGACATACTATGCATGTTGAGGTGTACTCATCAATCTTTATCGTCATGGTTTCCCACCATAAGTTCACTCAATGATCACAATACATCTTGGTACATCCTCGATGGAGGGAGAAAGATGTTTTATCTGCATTATCCAATATATATTTTATTCTCTTAGGTGATATAGGAACAAAAAGACTAATTCTAAACTAAATTACACAATCTTCACTAATGTGTAATTTATGATAATTTTCCTCCTTTAATTCATCCACCTCATTTGAATGCCCATCATAATGAATTTATGCCTCCATTTTCATCAATTGGATTAATATACATGAAATAATTTTGTAAAGGTAGGTTGTATTCTATTCCCTTATTATTTATAAATCCATTTTCTACATATATATGAATAAAAGGTATTTCCCTATATGAATCATGAATATAGTTTGTGGTTCTAATAATATAAAAAAAATTTGTTTAAATTAATAATAATTTTTTTATATTTCTAAATTTGAAACTAAAATCATTAAATGAATATTTATATACTATGAAAATATTATTTTTTAATTTTGATAGTTATAACCATGCAACTAAATAGGTGGGTATGAACATTAGTAACAACATTATGAAATATAAGTAAAATATTACAAATTGATAATAATATACAGACTAATTATTAGCAAATAAACACTCAATATTTAGTTATGTCATTTCATGGATTCAAAAATATGTTTTCTTCAAAAATGTGTTTTTTAGCATTTAATACATGGAAATGATAATTAATTTCTATAACTGTTAATAATTTTTATTTTATAAAATGAAAACAATTTTTATATTATCATTTAAAAATTAACATAGAGTGAAATTCTGGGATTAATCTAAAATGATTAATTTTTAGTGGATTATCAAAACTAACTATTTTTCTAATATCCTTATTAATATTATTTAAATCATCTAAATTAAAAAAACAATTATATTTTTGTTTTTTAAGTATAGTTACATATGATAAATATTATTATTAATAATATAATTATATAAATTTTATAAATAAATATTCAATATTTTGACAATAGGTATTTTTTATTCTTAAAAGACATTTTTCTAAAAAAACTACATTTCATTGTGCTTTATAATTTTTTATTAAAATTAATTTATTCCACTTATTGAGATTTTATATATATAAATGGATATTGTTTTTTAATAATGATTCCATGATTTAGTAAATTGGTCTCTTTGATTTTTTACATTATTAATAGTTACTCTGGTGAACATTTGTCACCTCAATAATGGTAATATGGGTAATACAAAGATAAAAAATGAGTTAAGGACTCCAAACAAACCAAAACATTCCATTATTTTATTAAAGGATATGAATTCAAAAATATATAATTAAAAACAAAATATATATTATTTAAATTAAATTTTTCATTTATAATGGAATTTATAATATTATAACTAAATAAAAATACAAAATGTCACTAAATTGAATTAAAATTTATTTTATGTGTTTGCATACGGATAATTTCATAGAATTAAATTTAATAGTTATTTTTAGGACAATTAAAATATTATTTATGACAATAATTTATTTATAATGTTTTTAAATATATAATTACATAAAAGACATATACAATTTTGATATAGTGAGTGTAAAAGTAGTAGATAAATCAAAGTAAATGATTAAACAAATATTTTTTTCAGATTAATTATGTTCTTAATTTAATTTTATATTTATTTATTATGTATAATTTATTTTTAAAGAGTTTATATTCAAATTGATTTTATATTTTGATTTCAAGAAACTCAAATTAAAGGAAGAGTGCAAATATGAAATTAATGATATTTTATGATAAATAGTAATTTATTAAATTATGTTAAAATCATTAAAATATGGAAATAAAATTTAAATGATGATGAATGGTCATATTTTAAATACATTTTCCATTTATCATAAAATTTTTACTTTATTTGTGAAATTATAACCCATTTCTATTGAGAAAAGTGTTATCGCAATGAAGGGTAAAATATTATTACTATGGGTAAATATAAATAAATAATAGTTAAAATATCATAAAAAGTTTATTAAACTTCATTTGTTTTTTTATTTACAAATTAATCAGATATAATTATAATGTGATTCATTTCGGGGTCATTTTTTCGAGAATGTCACATAATATTATTTTAGTTCTTTGAAAAATAACATGTGTTATACTCAAGAAAATTTTAAAATGTAGCCACTCATTTATTTTATTTTTAATGAATTATCGATTTATATTCACCAAACCTTACCCGTATCTCATATAAACATACACATTTATTTCCTAGAGGTTCTGGCCTACTTAATAGACTATTACATTAATTTATACTACCACATTCAGATTTCGTTATTCTTATACGTACTGTAAATATATTTTTAACTTAACAAAAATAATAAATAAACATCAAAAATAAAATGATATGTTATTTTATTAATTATAAAATCATAATTTATTATTTTATCTCCATCCTGACGTAAAGTGAAAACATCTATCATGTGTACATACTTCTTACCACCTCCACTAAGTAGTGTAATTACTTTTTGATCATAATATAGTTGAATTAGAATAAATAAATAACTAATTAGTATATATTATATTTATGAAATGACTATTTTTCATGAAAAATAATTTTACATTTACTTTTTTACTTCTTTATCCATCGCAAAATGATAACATTTCTCATGCATATGTCTGGGAAACCACCTACAAGATATAAGGTGATCATGTTTTCTTCTACATACATTGATGGTTATTATGATGATTTTTATGAGTAGATAAGATATATTAATTATTATTTAATGGTGAATAATTTTTTTCCTTTATTTTATTCCTTCTGTTGAAATGTGGAATCAACAATCATGTATACAAAGAAATTACCATCTCCATAAATGGTGTAATTCATTTTTTAATCACCATATTTCATGAATGATTCTAAAATATTATTTTATAAATAAATATGATATTTTTAAATCTAATATAAACACAAATATGACGATACTATAACCTATTAACAAGAACTTAAACAACTACGATGAAACATCCATGAGATTCCTAAGCAGTCAACACATGAAAAAATGATAATAATTAATTATTATAGAAAAACGAATGATAAGAATGTAATAATGGGATTATATATGATATTATAAATATGAATATGTGTTATTTATAAATTACTAACAAAATTAATAACATCATAAATGAGGATAAATCATGTTCAATGAATTAGATGCAACATTTTAGTTGTTTATTCATTTAGTTTCCATTCATTTTATTATACTTATACACCATTTAATATGTTCTACTATGATTTTTTGAGAAATTGAATATAATTGAATTATTATGTATTTAAACATTTTTTTAGTTATAAAATTTATACATGTATTCTATTTATTGACTAGTTCTCACTTTGAGGTTACAGTCTTTATAAGGGTTTTGATTAAATTTCCACTCCACTGAGTTATATTTTTTATTATGAACTTATTTTTTCCATGGGTTTTAAAAACTACCAATTTAATCTTTTTAACATTAATATATATATTAATGATTATTAATTTAAACATTAATTATTATTCTCTAAAGGGTTTTATAATTATAATTTTACCATGTTGTTAAGAAATTATTTTACATTCTTATTTTTCGGGTTTTTACTTATTTTCACTACGGGAATCTTATAATATATAATTATTAAAATAAAAGTAATTTAATATCCTCATGATATTTATCAAGGATAATTATTGTAATCCACATTTTCATCTAATTGGGAATTGAATCAATAAATGTAAAATTTAAAAGAAAAGATGATCTTATTTCTATTTTTGATCTGATATGTTTTTCTTCCATGTCCATTTTTATTAAAAAAATGTCATTTTTATTTACCAAAATTATTTACTAAGAACATATGTTTTTATACATTAATTTTTAAATGTTTGGAAATTAATCTTACTAATTTGCCTTAAAATATTAACTTTTAGGCTTACTTAATAAAGTTGAAAGTAAAGTACTTTTTAATGTAAACTAAATTAAATAATTTTACGAAATGAATAACCATTTTATTATATATAACCAATTATATATTTTTTATGTGGTTTTAAAAATAAAAGTATTTATTGAATATATCATTTATTATTTCACTTAAATTTTACGAAACAATTAATTTTACTATAAAACTTTTGTTTTTGATGAATTAAAATTCATATTGTTCATCTTATTAATTTTATAGTGATTTTATTTTTCTAAAATCATTGAGATTATTGTGATAATTTTTCATTTGTGAATACATAGATGCTAAATATAAATATTATTCCTTACCATGGATTTGACTATTTTCAAAATAGGATACAATTTTTATATTCTAAGATTAATATTGAATATAATTTCATTTATTGATATATATTTATATTCAATATTCTTTACATAATACATGAAATTTTTTATAAGGAATATAATTTAGGAGTAAAATTTATCATTAAAAAAATGTGGAATGCATTGGGAAGGTAGTGGCATGTGGGACACAAAAATACTTGTATCTTCTAGGCTTAACAGAAGCATACATTGAAGGTATGCCACAATGATATTTTACTGCTAAATCACGTGTAATATTTGTTTTACATGATACTAAGATCATGTATAATCAAATTAATAAATTCATTGACTTCATTAAAAATCTGTAACTATATGGAGATGATCTCCCCATGTAATTTGTAATTATTTTTTAAAAAACCAATAAAAATATCACAACATATTATTTCTATTCGTTGATGGTTGAGTGGAGTGGATTTTATTGTATTGTAGTTGCAAAAAAGTTTTCAAGTAGGGAATTCTTATAGGGGTTATCCACATGTAAAATAAAATATAAAATTAATGTAATAGAATTGTTGGGTTCTAGCCCAGCTGCTCTTGATCCCTTGTCATGTTCATGGTTTACCAAAAAATTGATTTATTGAAGAGGGAGAAAACATTGTGCTATATAAAACATGTGATAGAGGGGGAATAGAGATATATTCATATAACTATAGAAGTATCTTAATATATATTTAACATGATATATCTCAATATTTTCCACTAGAAATATCTATCCGGAAATATATATATATCTCACTTAACCATTGTGAACACCAAAAATTTCACATTTAAGATAGTGTTATATTGAGATTCTATTAAATATTTATTATAGTCATATTAGGTTTGGAAAACTATATACAATCTCTTAAATATATCTAATTTTATTAATTGAGTCATATTACAATAACAACAATAACACGAAAAACAATAATAATAATTTCTTTACATGTTTAACACATTAGAAATATAAATTAATTTCAATTTTTTTAATTCGACCATTAATGTTATTCTTCTTTACCCAATCAACATTTTTAGATGATCAAATAATAGAGACTTAATTAAATAAATTTCATTAATTTATTTCTATAATAAATATAATAAATATTATATTATAAGAACATAAAAACTATTATTAATAATTTATTATATAACTCCCTATATTCATTTGAATTAATTATGATTAAATTAAGGTTATTTATGAAACCTAAAAAACATTATTTATTATTACTTATTAAATTCATTACATGGATTTAATTGAGATTACAAATAAATGTATTGGATGACCCTTTATGCCTTTTTTTATACATAATTAGGTATAACTTCCTAATTTCCAAGGTTTTTACCAAGAAACATGTTATAGAGTCCAAATCAATTGAATTTGAATTCACAATGATGCCCAACCATAGGTGAACATTAACCATGTAATATAATACTTTTATCATGATATCTATAATAAGCCATGTTGTATAGTGATTCCACCAACCATTATAATTTATATCTATTTCATTTACATTCCTATAATAAACTCACCAAATAAACACCATGGACATGGAATTTTAATCAAATTGCTTGAGATATCATTATCCATTATAGAAAAAAAGTGATAAATACTTTCTTGCAACATCAATTATTTTGATATCCCTCATGTGGCCCCCAAGAAATCTTAATTCACTAGGAATATATGGTCTCATTGTTTTCATCAATAAATATATTTAAAAAAGTATTTAAATCAATTAATTATAATATTAATTTCTATGGATGAATGCACACATCCACAAATAGGAATGTCCAAGTGAACATTGAAATGTGAAAATCCAATTGGGAGAGATGTTCTCATTAACTCCTCTATTGAATATTACTGAGGGAGCACACCATGAGAAGTTGTATTAATGAATTATAGGAATTATAACCATAATATAATATTTTGTTGTTATATTCCTTCATAAAATATAATCCCACCACGAACTATGATTAAATAATAATCTAATCGAACCTATAGATTCTCATTATAGAGAGGAATTTCTATGACCATTCATTGTGAAACAATCATAAAAATATTATCACAAAAAAATATCAACAAAATGAGTAATCATGATGTTTAAATAATACTTAATTAATAAAAAAATATAATCCATCACTAAAAAGTTAGTTATTTGGTACCCACTCCAACGTTCTTCCACATTCACAAAAGACCACTGAAATAAACTTTTTGTATACTATCTCTTACATGATACGCATACTTCGATAGAGATAACTTCGTTATTAAGGGATATTACATCTCTTCCTCTATGGATTATATACTTATTGGAACATCACATCACTAAGAAACATCACTCAAGATATGGAACATCTGAAGTGTGTTCATTATCATTCGGTTTAACCTTGGATCCTTAGAGAAATCCCCCATTGAAATGTTATCATAGTAAACTACTATAGTGTATTTACTTCTTAGGATAACATAAAGATTATAGACATATTTTCAAACATATATTCCCTCATTATCTGCATCAAATGATGCAATATAATTATAATCCACTATATAATAAATGACACCAGGCTTTTTTGAACTCTTACTGCTCACAAATCCTTAGTGGAGAAAAAAAGATATATATCTAGATTACAAATTCTAATCAATATTATCAGTCTAAAATATATCATTTGTATAAAACCTATTTATTATCTATTAATATACTCTATAAACCATGAATATATACTATGTTAACCTCAAATACATAATAATATTCTTAATTGTAGTCTAATGTTGTTCAATTGGATATTTTAGACATTTACCTTCCATGTTCAGAGAATTAAACACATTAAGCCTCACACATTATATGACATACATGTTTGATCCTATCATAAAAGAATATAAAATCTTACTCATTCTTTGTATTTATTGTTTTTCTAAGGACACATCATCATGGATTGATGTTTACCAAGAAACACAAGAGCCAATCCTCTCATGGATTATTCCATATCAATACTCTTCCATGAAGAATCAATGTATATACCATGAATTAGTTCTATAAGACTCTTCGATCAATCACAAATAAGAATTATCTCTAAAATGAAGGATAGCTCACCAAATTCCTTCATGGAGACTCACTTTATAAACTACTCATCAACCTCTCATAATGGTGGTATATCATTTCAAAATAACAATTTGTCATATTCAAATACTACTATGGGAGAAATAATACATTAATTAATCATTTCTAAACAAATATCTTACATTAATTCTTAATTAATGTAAATTCCTTAGTAGCTATACCGAATTGAATGATTCAAGAACTAAATTATTGCTTCAATCAATATATGGAACTATATGATTTACATATGTTTTTCACATTTCCCGGAGTCAAAAACACATCAGGATGTTTCATATACACATCTAGTTGAATCTTACATTTTATGAATTTAGTTGTAACATCCTATTTAAAAATACAATAATCCTAGTATGAAACTATGGAAAACAAATTTTTTATGTATTTAAAAATTAAAACTAGAGAAAATGTTTCATTATAGTCAATTATATGTTTTTTTCTAAACCCTTTAGCCACTAGATATTCTTTATAGGAGTTCACTTGTCTCTCCATGCACATCATTTCTAGAATACTCAATACACCCCATAGGTTTTAAATAAACTATATAATCTATGAAATCCTAAATAAGGAAATTATATATTGATTCCACATAATAATTCATGTACTATTTCCATTTTGTAGAATTTGATGTATCAACTACTTTATTGTAGAATAGTGTATCATTATCATCAAATAATAATTATTCACCATCATAAATGACTAAAAAACCAAATATCAATGGTTCTCTTACCATTTTAGGGATTCTATGACGTGCTTGTGTTTCTAGAAAACCTCCATCCACATGAACCTATGGAATTGGTTAATTATGAAAACCCTGTGTATTTTAAGATTCAACTTCAATGATGATACTACTTCTTCCATTAACCTCATTGAGGATATGGTCCTTCTCAATAAATATATCATACCTTACAATAGTCACTATTGTGTGCGAAGGGTTGTATTTTTAGTATCGCATAGTTTCATTAGGGTACTCTATAAAGAGACTGTTATCTCCTCATGGATCTCTAAATTGGATAGAAATATCATTAAAAAATATTTTGAAACCCCATCCATGAAAACGTGACAAATAATCTTATTTCCACTCCATAACTCATTTGAAATAATATTATCCAATTTTTTAGTTTTTATATTAGTAACTATAATTTTTTCTATAAAAGAAAACACAAAAAAGATAATGGAATATATTCCTTACTCATCATCGATCTTACCAGGTCCAACATGGTATTATTCCACATATTAGTAAATATGTTCCTTTGAGGTGTATAATGTGGAGTGAGGCGATTAAAAATACAATCCTCTAATAGAATGTCAATGATGTCCTATTTTAGATATTCTCCATCAAGAGATGATCAAATTTTTATTATCTTACTACCAAGATAATTCTCAAACTCATTCTATAACTCATTTAATTTCATAATGGATTCTGAATTATAAATAGTTAAGTAGATATTTCCAAACATACTCATGTCAAAATTAAATGAATAAATTTATTGAACACAACTTCTAACTTTTACATGGAATGGACCACACAAAATATTGTGTACAAATTATTAAATATCTACGGACCTTGAACCTTAACCACCAAATAGGTTTTTATCAAATTTCCTTATAAACAAGGATGAATTAATGACATTTTTTTTTATTAAAAAAGAGTCTAAATTACTATATTGATATATCTTAATGAAATTCTAAATATTTATATGTTCTATATAATGATTCCAAAACTGCATTTCATATGATCCATGTCTATTAGTTTCATTATTTATTTAAAACATTTGTTTTTTGTTATTTGACACACAAAACCCATTATTCAAATGTTCCATACTACAACATATGTTATCTTTATAAAAATATTAACATTTACTTCCAAAAAAAAAAATAAATCTATTCATTTCAAAATAAAAACAAACAAAAATAATATTTTTTTAACACTTGAAAGTTATTTTAAATTATTTAAACCAAAATCAATCTATTGGAAAATGTGATATGGTTGTATCTAATTGATATGGGATCCATCATTGCTTTACTGGGAGACCACAAATCTATCTCACCAATCACAAACATTAAAAATGTACATGGATCATATATTAGGATACGAATGTGAGAACAACATATATTTTACAATAACAATGGGTCTATATATGAATATTAATCTGGATAATTAATACACATCAAGAATTATATAGAATTCCTATTCAAGTGGACCAGCTTTGCACATAAAAAAATATGCATCATCTTGATATTTTTATTTCTTCTAGATAATCTTCTATAATGAGGGATGGAGCACCAATTCCATATCCTTATGAGGATAATTTTCCCTCATTTCTATGTTCCCATTAATCTTAGTCACAATATGATAGTTCGTTTTCTACACCCGTTGAATTTATCAATATGGTAGATAAGTGTAATAAGTTACAATAAATTCTTCTCTCTATTTCTAGTTTTTAAATTCATAATGAAAAAAGAGAAGATTTTGGGTAGTGAGGACATAATGATATCTATGGATGACTCATCACATATCTAAATACCCAAGAAGTCTAGGCACTCTTTGTAGAAAAGAATAATGAATATAAGTTCCCTGGAATGATTTTTCCCTCCATGATTGTATGTGAATTGTGCATTGGAATGATCAAATCACTCTAATGTTCCAGTCACATTATACTGATCTAGATTTCCAGAAACTATGTTATATGCATAAATATCCTCATACTAAAGTAAAATAACATTGGGAAATGTGGATAAAAAACATCAAACATCCAATGCATCTTCTACATGCTTCAGATAGAGGGAAACCACTTCCTAAAATTTTTTGGGAAAACAACCTCAGAAGTGTACTTTCTAGCACATCAAATTTTCATTCATATCTTAGTATAACATGCATATGCCTATACCATTCCAGGAAATTTAAAATGGGGAAAATGAATCCCTACTGTCGTTTGGATTATAGTGATACTTTCAATTTAATCTTATTTTATATTTTTCTATAAATTATGAATTGATAATTATTTATTGTTTTGAATAAAAGAATAAATTAATGTTTTTTTAATTTAATTTATTTCATTATTAATATCAGACTATTTTTCAAAAAATAATTTCTATAAACATACTTTTTTAATATCTTTTCACATAAATATTCAAGTATAAAGGATCCATATTCCCTTCTCGAAACCCTTACTTTGTCCAGATGATATTTTTGAATAGATTTATGTAGGTTGATATCTATAACTAGATTATATCTTAGTTCCCCGATCTATAGAGGGTAATCCCCATTCAATAAACCAAATATATGATTTCCTCAACCTTTTCCACTTAGTAACAAAAAGTCCTTCTTTGGATGTCAACCTTAAGGTATCCTACGTTATGTATCACATAACAACATGCTAAAATTTTCACTATAATTGAAATCTCCCAAAAATTGATTAGTCATGAAATTTTAACTATGAGTTCAATTCCAACTTATATAGTGGGAGGTTAACATGAGTAAATATTTTTAATGAGTATTTTTTTCTCTTTTCATAAATACCATTTTTATCTTTTTACATTCTATGTAAATATTTTTTTTACTTACGTTATTAAACATGTATGATAAACCATTAAAAATAGACTGATTATATTTAATTCCATATTGAATTTTTATTAATTCATTAAAATGGAAATCCTATAGTGTCAAAAAAAATAAAAAATTATGTTTCATGATCACAAGTTATTCCAAGTGGTTAGTTTATCTAGAATATTATGAACTGACCGTCGAACCTAAGGTAAAACACCTTGAACAAATATTTTTTTGTGTTGGGTAATTCCTTATATTATTTCATTATATCACCTTGATTTTCTTTTCCTCAACTTCTTGACATTGATGACCCCCACTTTCATTGGAGATTCATTATTACATAATTTTTTACTCACTCACAGGTGCAAGATCAAAATTATTAGAGAAATAGATGTATATATAAAATAAACCACATTAATAATAGAATTTAAATAATAAAGCGGAGGTGATGACATTATGGCCTTGAAAAAAAATTTATCCGTAACTAATTAAATGAAAAAAATCACACATAAGGGTTAGTCTAATCTCATGATCATTCTCCCAAGAAGCAATGATCATACATTTGCAATATTTTTATCCATTAATTAGATTAGTTTTATTTATTAAGATAATGTTCCATGAATTAATAAAATTAATTAAATTTATATTAATATCAATGAGTCCATCCTTAACATACAATCATCAACACTTTTAAACAAAATCCCTTCCATTTATGGTAAATTAAAGAATAAAATTTTTAATTTTAAGAAACCTCATGTGTTCAGTGAAATTTTAACATGGATCTTAATTCATTATTTAATAGTTAATCCTATTACATTAAATTCACTATTTGGAATACATAATCCATAAAACTAATTATATATTTAGTTCTTATTTTCAGGAAAATTCAAGAATTATACCTGTGGAATACTACATTATGGGTCATTTTTTATTTCATGCAAAATTATATTCATCTAATATCCACAATATATCAATACCCATGTCATGTATCTGATACACTGCACACTTGAGAAACTCTATAAACTAACTTGATGAATTTTCTTTTATAATAAATAACTGATTTCTAATTATGTTATTTGAAATAATGAAAAAAATATACAATAATATCGATTATTAAAATGAATCATTTTATGTAAAGGGATAATAAATCACCTAAAATAAAACAATGAATAATGATTAATTATAAATTTAACATGGGAATTCATTGATACCACTTAAAGGCTCTTGGTACATTGGAACCATCCTTTGAAAAAATGAATAATATTTCTTCTAGTCAAAAATATTTTGTAATAGTTTCTTTATATGATTATTAGATAATAACTAATGAAAAATTATTCTAATATAATTTATTAATATTATAAAACATTAATGAGATGATATTCATAAGTAATTAATAATTCATTTTCCATTAGATATATATTTACAATAACTTATAATTGTATCTGTGTTTATAAACTGGTGGAATAGTTATCATCCCACTATCATCACAATACAATATTCAAGTGTAGAATCACTCTAGTAGTGATCCAAAATATCTAATCAATTATATCTATTCTCTTGGTTATTTTACTACTTTTCATAATCATGGGTATTATTAGTGGATGATTGTAATAGTGCTATTATCAAAGAGGGAGAACTCCAGGTTCTCTATTAATGATGTGAGAGGGGAGGAAGAGAGTCATATTTATAGAACACTAGGTATCCCTCCAGATATCTCCATATAGATATAACAATTTAGATAAATTAATATATATATCGTATCCATTGTGCACTCCCAAATAGTCACATCATGAAATTGATATATATATATATATATATATATAATTATATATGATAAGATATTAATTATGGAGGGTTTACAGTTGTAAAATTGCATAGAATCTTTTAACCATTTATGATATTATTAATTGAACCCATAACCATTAATTTTAATATTCCTATTATTATTATTATTAATAATCACATGATATGTGTCATATATTATGAATAAATTTAAATATGAATGATTTATAATTGGACCATTAAACTCAATCATCTTTCCCTCTTCAATATTTTTCAATCATTAGATAATGACTATTTAATAAAATAAATTTCAATTCATTATTTATATTATAAATATAATAAATATAATAAATATAATATTTTAATAAATTTATTTCGAATATATATTATATATAATTTATCTCACATTATTATTTTAAATAACTTTTGATAAAATTATTCTGATCAACCAAACAAGATTAAATATTATTTATTGTTACAAAAAAATATTAATTGCATGTATCTGAGATTAATAATTAAATTAGTATGTGACCCTCTTAGACCCATTCATTGTATAATTATGCATATCAACCAAATTTACAAGGAAATAATCTAGTAAAAATCCATGAAATCCATGGAGACAAAAATCAATCATTGTAATGACATTCAACCACCTATGATTGTTTATCATATAATATAATATTTTTACCATGATATCTCTAATCGATAAGGTTTAATACTTTTTACCTTATCTAATATAAATGATATTTCTTTATTGGACATTATAAATAATGAAATCACCCACAGAACACCATCGACATGGATTAATGGAGGAATGTATATTCCATCAATGGGACTAAGATATAAACATCAATTATATGACCAAATGGATAAATCATTTCTTGCATTATCAACTAATTATATATAATTCATGACAAATCCAAGGCATCATAATTTTCCAAGAATATATTTCATTCTATTTTTTCATGAATAAGAAGAAATTAGATAGATCCTTACATCATTTAATAATAATCTTAAATTCCGAGGATTAATAAATACATCCGCAGTAAGGAACATCCAATGACATACGGAAATTTGAAAATACTATTGACATAAATGTTATCCTGAAATACTATCTTGAAAATTATAATGCTTTAACACCATAAGACATTGTATCAATGTATTAGGAGTCTCTTACACGTAAAATTATATATCATATGTGCCTTGTTGGACATAATCATACATCAATTGAATTATATTCATGAATAATGTAATGGTGCCTCGAGGTTCTCATCATGAGGAGTGGGGTGGACCACTTTGGCCTTTCAGTGTAATATATAAAATGAGGAGCTTATAACATACTAATTCCATGAAAAATAATAATCAATATGAAATAAGGAAGATATTTTAATTTTAAAAACCTTTAATCATTTACTTATTATGTTGCTTCTTGGGAACCAACTACAAAATTTGGTATCTCCATGATGTATTGATATATATCATTAGAAAAACCAATTGGATAACCATATTTTATTTGGTTTTTTTCATACCTACTTATAGATAATACATTCTTTAGAACATTTCGTTGATGATGAAAATATCATGATGTATAAGGTGATGAAATAAAACATCATGCATTTCCATAAGTGATAATTCTATTAATATTATTCATGAGATTAATGCATTTATATTATATATGGATAGATTTCCTGAAAAATTTCATGATTTTATTTAATGTGTTTTCAATTATTTATCTTTTCATATTGATTATACATTAGTCACTCATGATATATTACACATTACATAACCCTTACTAAATGATTAAGCTCACACTGATTTTGTTTTCATTTCCCTATGATATAAATAATGTATGATTGAATAAGTTATAGTATAAAGAATATTTTCTTTCACAATGTTTTTAAATAAAATTTATAATTTAATAAGAGAATCATGTTATTATATTGTTCATTAAGGATACTAAATTAGATCAAATCCAATTTATGTGATTCCTTTTATCTTATACCAATATTAAAAATCATACACAAACTCATGGAACTAGAGTTGGGGTTGATATAGTTTCATCTAGGAAATATTAGTAGAATCATTTGGAACTAGATTTTGGACAACATAGATTAGTGAACATTACCCAGTAAATGACTTAAAGGATAACTATAATAATATAATGATAAAACAATGTTTTGTTTATGTATATATAGGGTAGATTTCATAGAAAATACTTCCAGTTCTCTATAATATATGTTGATGTGGTTTGGTAAAGGATACATCTTGTGGTAATAACTTGAAAAAGAGTTCATCAACTATATCTCATCCATTATTATGGTACATAGTGAGTGTTCCCTTATTGGACACCTAGTTTGACAATCATAAGGGATATTATTTGGTTAATTCAAATTTTATTTATGTATAATTAAGATAAATCATGGGAGATCCTATAGAAACATATGATGTTATATAATAATAAGATATAAACATACAGTAATACATGTTGATAAGTATAATGTTAATACAAAGTTTAAAGTCTTGGATACCACTTTTTTATGTTCTTGAATAAATTTCTTATATTATTAATTGTATTTTAAGAGACATTAATGGGAATATAACCCTTTGGGTTTTTATAAGTACTAATGAAAATATTATTTACGGAATAATGCTTTAATATTTACTGGGCACTAGTTTAAAGTTATATGTAACCTATAGGGTTAATATAATCATCGATTTTGATGAATATATGTTTGATAATGATAAAATAGTTAGTATATTTTAAGAATATATATTTTTCATATAGATAAGCATGATATTGAAAAGTCATTTAGTTAGAATGTGTGTTTTTTTTGTTTTTGAAGAAGTTTATTTTAACATCCATCTCCTCTTCATTGGCATAAGAATATGGGTGTTGTAATTGGCCTTTGGTGACATCCCCAAGACAGTAGAATCTAGTAATAAATTTTAAGGCCTTCAAAGAATTATGTGGTATAATTATTTCTTTTTATGATAAACCATCGGTAGAAGATAAATAATAACCCAATAATCTATATGAATCACTAAAAAACAATACATCTAAATGTAAAACCAATAGTATAAAAAGTTTTAGAGTACAAAAAAAAGAATAATACATTAAATAGAAAATACATAAATACAATTAACCCAAAGACACCAAGGTGGCATCAAGACAATAATATCCTAACCATATCTGAACTCAAACTCCATATATCTCACCCACGGTATCGGGAAGTATCAGTAATGAAATGAGAAACATGTCCTTTTAATGTGACTCAGAAGATGACATATAAAAATATAACAATTTCTGAAGTGTTTGGTGAGTATAAACAATGTAGTATTTCCCTAAAGGCTTCCGAAAACATGCCACATGGTCTGGAATAGGTTTCCCAGTTGATATAACACAACATACAAAATTTGAAAATAATTTATATGGAAATTGTATGTTAGGTCTATATAAAATAATAAATATATATTAAAAAATTTCTCATTCATTTATAACACACATTCCATGTTTCCACACCCACACATGCATGTCCATTGAAATTTCACTACTCATGATAGCTCTCTCATTGATACACCATGTCATCTCTATGTGTATTATATTTTTATGAAATAATGGAAGATATTTGATATTCTAGGATGCATCCATGTACCTATTTGGTACAACCCCCTTATATTGGGTCACATCGAATGTAATTAAATCACACTAACCATGTATGAAAAATTCTATACCAAACCATTTCACAATATCAATAATTCTTTAACATTGTTTTCAAGAACCATGTGTTCAACAAACCATTCCAATATTTTTAAAATATAATTTCAAAATTATAAAAAATGGGGTTTTCAGAAATTGAACGAAATTAGAAAAATTATCAAAGTCCTAAGAAAATATAATTTCAATCAAGATTCACATAAGTATTTCACACAAATATCAAGAAAATCATTTAACCAAAACCATTCCATTAGTTTCTATATTTATTATATATGAGAGATAATATATATACCTTTCAATGGATGATGAAAATAAACAATATAAATTATATATACTAGAGATGATCACACCCCACTAACACTTTAATATATTCAATAATATCTCATAAATACTCATATAATGGAATATAGATCAGTCTATATTCGTATAGTTTTATGATTTTAGGTGATAGAATAAAACCAGATCTAAGAAGAACAAGGAATAGTGATTATGTAATTATTATTCTATATATCTATCATTTTTTCCTATATGTCACTCGCATATCAAATGTAATCATATCTCAGACATATGGGATAAAGTGGAGTTTGAGTCCTGTCAGTGTTACAAAAATAAAGAAGCTTATGGGGATTAAATAAAATTAGATCCATGATTTTCAAGAAATTAAAAACATCATGAAAAGTTATAATATATTGTTTTTCATACCACGTGACAAATGTGCATGATATGCTGGAAAAATACCAGACAACCACATGGTTTCGCAAGACAGTGTGGATAAACCATGAACCAACCATATATAGGTAATATCTTAAAAATGTGGTTCACACAATTTCCCTTAGATACATTAATAGATTGGGAAAACCATGTACCAACAATATGGTGACATTTTACCACAACCACAAGTTTTTAGTGTTTCTTGGTGGGGGATCACATTTTTTTCCATTCCTAAATCATGCACCTCTATAAACCCCTAAAAACATGCAAAAAAAAAAACTCACAAACCCTCCCAAAACAAAACATGATCATTATATATATTAAGTAACCTTAAATATGAGTTAATTACATGATATAATTTGATATTTATTCACATAGGCATTGGACTTTCCATCCCCATAATGTAGAAATCTAGAAGTTTTTTTGAATATTTCATGCCACTATTCTAACATTTCATTCTCCTGCTCCCATGTACCTCCTTAAATCTATCCATATTACCTCGAAACCCACACCTAACCATTATTTTTCATGTGAAATATATTCCTCTAAATTTACAAAATATTAATGATAACTCCAATTATTCTATCATTTTTTTCAATAAAAACATGGTCTAATTGAATTATATGATATGTATTCCATCGATACTTCTTCCATTGTGATACGTGAGACACATTATCCTCCAAACTAATCCATGGTGGTAGAGCCAATTGATATACTACCATAACAACCTAATATAATATAAAAAAGGGACAATGTTACAAGGATGAGAGTTTCTCTATTTACATGAAAAACATTTCAGTAGCCTATGATTGAATCTTGAGAACACATGATCAATTTCCTCAAGTGATAATAGTCATCAATGATGGTCTATAAATGATTTATGATGACTTAGATAAATTTCCATGATTTTTTTAACATCTTTTTATTCTCTATTATTTATTTAACATGTCAAGGTGTGACACCCCATGCTTTCACGATACATTTTTATTTGAATAATACAATATCTTGCGATGTATATAGCCCCGAGTTTTAGCACACCACGACCAATCAAACTAGCCATGTAAAAAGTTGTTATGAATTGTAATACACACTTTTTGAAAATTTATAAATTTAATAGTTCAAAATAGACTTAATTTTTTGATTCAAAATATCCAAATTATCTTAGGGTGAATTTTTTCATTTTTCGGAAAACCGTCAATTTTTTATGAATAGTGAAAAACACTACATTGTTGTTTAAAACAAACATTTTATTTAAATAATTTTTATTATTATTTAAATTTATTTTAATTTTAAAATAGACACACAATGCCTATATTAGTACAATTCAATTCATTTGAGTCGTTTTATAATAATATTAGATATATAAAATTTTATTGAACTATTTAGCATGTTTTACTCACCATCGAGGCATATTTGAAAATTCACATAAAACATAATTTTATTACTTTTGTGAAATGAATTTCAAAAATCTAATAGACACGGTTGTAATCAGTAAGTAAAATTTTGTTTAATATGAGGAAATATTTTTTTTTGAATTGTACCTTTTGAATTTTATTTACCATGGTTATAAGTAAATAGGGTAATTAAATGTAAACATGATATTATAATTACCCCAAGACATGTCCTAATTCAATTGGATAAGTTTATTTTGACAAAAGTCATCCTTAGGAATAAAATTTGTCATTTTTTTATCATAATGGATTATATTAGGACGTTTTTAATATTTTATTTAAAGTAGAGTAAAAATTCTTAAATTCAAATTTTATTAACTAAACCATATTTAATATGCAGTTATACACAAGATAAATTTGACTATAAATATTCATTAGAAAAATAAAAATATTTCATTCATCATTTCAATTTTTTATTAATTTTTATACATTACATAATCTAATTTATTAATGACACAGTGATGATTCAGTAATTACCTTATTAATGAATGTTTAAAATAATTGATTGTATAAATAATAAAAAAATGTAAATTGAAACTTTTTATGCCATACACAAATTTTAAATGCGAATATGACATTTCAAGATTTATTCAATGTAATATTTTTAAGGAATGATGTTTTCATGAATTTATCAAAAAAACAAATAGTAATTAGTGTCAAAATGGACATAAATGAATTTTTAAAACAAATACTATTTTAGAAAATGATATAATACTTGTAAAAATATAATATTTGGAAAAAGTACATAGATAAGTCTAGATATGTCAATATTTAACAACTTTTTTTCTCTTACATTTTATTGTATGTTTATTATCCTTGTAATATCAAAATAAAAGAAGACATGGTAAATGATAAACTATTTAATGAAGAGTTAAATCTAAAAGATACGGTCAATATGGTGACCTAAAGTTATCTAAAACCTATTTTATGAGAGGATTTAGACCCATAACCACCTTATCCACAAAATAAACGGATTTTAATATATTATAAATAGAAAATAAATTTATAATAAATAAATATTTCAAGCTCTTCATAATGTTCCCCTCATATCTCTGATAATAGGGTACTTCCCCTTCTATCAAATTTACACCTCCAAAGCCTTTTGGATTAGAAAAACCCTACTCAAATATCCTTACAACTACCCTTAATTCAACTTAGAGTCCATACTTTATTTATAAATCAATCCTAATGATCTCTTTTGTTCAAATCAAAAGTAATCACCTAAGGAAGGGGTAATTATTTCATCACCTATTTCAAGGTTCTTTTTTTATTCCACATCATATTTAATTGTTTTTTCCATACCAATATAATAATTCCAGTATCTTATACAATCCTTGATGTTATTAAAAATATGTTACAACCATATTCATTATTCTATCTATCCTATGAATGACAAGGTCACTATACGTGCGTACGTACGACTCACCATCTCCAAATCGTGGTGTAGATTGTTATTCAACGCTTCATTATTTGGATGGTTATAATAATGTGTATAATTTTCATAAATAGTAAATTTAATGATTCTTTATATATAATATACCATCCATCTACATATTATTTTATCATCAAAAGAATGATATTGTCGCTCATTAGTACGTACAGCTTACCGTCTCCATGATGCGATAAAATTTCATACCCCATCGTAACCATTCCGGAATTATGTTCATTTAATGATTAAAAATTAATGTTTAGTAACTTAATATCATTATTTATAGGAAAAAAATACATCCTATCCATAACATAGATGACTTATATATCAAAACATATAAAGGAAAGAAAACCAATTAACAATCTAAACAATGATACTATTGAAATATTATTAAAAAAGTAATATTAAAGGATCATATATGATATAATATTGATGTATGTGGTTATTTTATATTTTAATGAATATTATTGAACCATTATACGAGAGGTTAACATACCCCCGACTAAGGAAAAGTACAAGGTAAGGGTTAATTTTACAATCTATATTATCCGAGATTGTTTATACATAAGTATCTGCATGCACCTCTTTATCATCCACATTCGCAAGTCGTAAAAATGCATCTAAAACATTTTTACTATTTTCTAGACTATGTGTTAAATTCATTTATACCTTTGTTTTATTTTTTTATGAAATGTTTTGAAATAAATATTTCCGTCATTTTTCAAACAAGGTACTTTATGACCTTTTCGATAAATTAAGGAAAAAATGTTTCTTAATATTATACGGCTGGTGCGGCTACATTCCACCATTATAACTCATTAGAGGCTTCCCTTACAAGATTATAGGAATATTTTCAAAATAAATGTTTTCCCTAATTTTAAATGATTTCAAAGTAGAATGATACATTTCACTCAAATTGTTCTTGGATTGATTTCATCTATGTCAACATCCTCTGTTAGATTTTATGCTAGTTTGATGTTTTATTTATTATGATAAAATCTAAAAAATTATATTGAATGTTATTTGATATGTTTGAATATGGATGTGATATTTTTATTCCATTCATGGTTTATGGTTAAATTATTAACATTTGGTATGATAGTTTTTATATGAATGTTTATGTTATGTTTCTCCCTTTTTATACGAGGAATCCATTGGACCTAATATGTGATGGGCGGGTCTAGCTATAGCCCCTCGATGCATCATTAGGTTTTATGATAAAACTAGTGTATTTGAATAACGCCTTAACAAAATTTTTATTTGTAGTCTTGGAACAAAGCCTTGACTATGTGGTTATGATGTCCGGTATCTTGAATTCCATCATTATGAAATTACTTATTGATATTACATGTGATTATTCGACTAGTATAATATCCATGCGAATACTTAAAGGGTATTATTTGATTTATCTCTTCCACATTATACTGATGCTTAACTTTAAAAGTCTTGTGTTTTAGTCTTATCCATTTCCTTAAATGTTAATTAATATTCTAGATTTTGATATATTGTTAGGTGTACTGAGTATTTGAGTTCACCACAATTTTATGTTTTGTTTTTTCTAGGATGCAATGACGTATAATATGATTGACCTGGAAGGATAGGCTACGTTATATGACTGTGTCCTGAGGATACAAAATGTTGTTTTTATCTTCATAATGTAATGTAAAACTTGTGTATGTATCTAGTACTTCCAAGGATACTAAAATAATAAATATTTCGAGACATTATCTATTTTCATCATGCCAATGTTAAGTAATAATGCACTGACTCAGGGTAACTAGGGTCATGGAATTATATTTGGTATTAGAGAAAGATTATTACAGACCATGGAAACATGATTTAGAAATACTTGGATCAGAGAACATTACCCTATGATAAAATTCGAGGATTATTATAGAATAAAAATAACATTTTTTAGTAATAAATATATTACATGGTTTTTCGAAGCCAAAAATCCATGTCTGGATACTACAAGAGGATGTGGTTCTGGTAGAGATGTACCTTGGAGTGAAAACTCTAACAAGGAGTTTCAGGATTGACCTAGGGTATCCTGGTACATGACAACGAGATTTACTCTGCACCTGGATTGAAACTCCTGGGGAATATATATAAGATAATTCATATTTTATCTACAAAAAATTATATATTATTTATGAGTAAATAATTCCCCAAATAAAACATTTTTATGGATTATATTTATAAACTGTTTAGTTTTTGTTAACTATTTTACGTGTTTGAAATTATGAATTGTGATTCATAAACTATTTTAGTGTATTTCATTGATAAACATTGGCTCCTAGTGGATGGAATGGAAACTATATCAATGAAAATAATCCTTGTAGATATTTCCATATTACATAGGATAATTATTGTGGGGTTGATAATGCAACTGGTGCTGAACCACTAAGAACCATATTGGGACAACTCACTCAGGTTATGAATTATAAACATACTCGTATGGAGCACTTTGATCCACAACGTAGAGGTTAAATGTTAGACCACATCATGAGGCATAAACCACCGACACTAAATAATACTACAAATAAATATTTAGATGAGTAGTTAATAAGTTCCTTAGACAGAATATTTCATGCTTAGGTGATTAGCGAAAGGGAAAATGTTTTCATGGTAGTTTATTACCTCATAAGAGATGCAGATCAATGGTAGTCATTAGTTCAAAACATAAAGATTATTAAAGAAGGATCAAATATTGAATGGATTGAGTTTAATGATATTTACTTATAAAAATAATATCTTCGTGAACATCAAGAAGATATAGAAAGGCAATTTATGTGTCTGAGTAAAAATATGGATGAAAATGTGGAAAAGTATGAGGCTTACAATACAAGTTTAGCAAGGCATAATGAATATTATATTTTCTAACCCAAGAAGTAAGATTGATCTACTCTTTGATGGTTTAAGATGGTATCTTTGTTGAGCATTAGTCTCAGAATCCTTCTCTTCGTATTATGATATAATATCATGTGATATGAAGAAAGAAAAGGAATTATCAATGTGTTATGTCTTTAAATTGATTCAAGATTAAAAGATATCTTAAAAAAACTAATAAAATGGTAATAGGGGGAGGAAATGAAAAGTTGAATTTCCATCCTACATTAATTGTGGGAAGAAAAATCCTAGTATATGCCAAAATGGGAAGGGAGTTTGTTAAAATTTTCAAGAAAAAGGAAATCAAGATCGTCATTGAAAGGGACTGAAAGAGGATGTCAATATTGAATGATACAATTGTAAAGAAATGGGTCATTATGAAAATAAATGTCCTCATATTAAAGGAAACTAACGTCAAAAAATTTAAATGCAGTAAGGCCAAGATTATGCGATCACTACAAATGGGGATGATGTTTCTAATGATGTGGTGATAGGTAATGTAAACATTTCCTCAAAATTAGCCTATGATTTTTTTACTCTCGATCATCACATTATTTCTTATATTCCTAGTTTTCTAAGAAATTTAGATATTTTTAATTTGACTTAACAAGGGAGGTGTCAGTCAAAAGTCGTAAAGGAAGTATCATAGAAACAAAATTTTGTCACTCACTTACCGTTATGTAATATAAGCATGATTTTTCTCATGATCTTATGGTCATACCCTAAAATGAATTTGATATAATACTCGGAATAGATTCGCTCTCAAACTATTATGAATTTTTTTTTTCTAAGAAGATGGATGTTACAATTTTTGATGATGATAAGAAATTCCTTACCTTTATAGCAGAAACATCACCATCTTGTTCTCATCTAGATCCACCCCCAGTAGTTCAACTAAATACAATTATTGGGGAGGAAGGGAGTAAAATACTATTGCTGAGGAAAGGAATGTTCAATTAGATAATGTATATATTGTTCAATAATATGTTCATGTGTTTCTAGAAGATTTACCTGGACATCCTCTAGAATGTGAAATTGATTATTGCATTTACTTAATTCCTTATTCATGGCCCATATCCAAGAACCCTAATAGAATATACAATAAAGAATTAGTGTAACTAAAGACACAAATAGAGTAATTAAGGAATAAATGATTTCTTTCACCCTAGTGTTTCTCAATGGGGATCCCCTATTATTTTTGTTAAGAAGAAAGATGGATCTATGAGGTTATCCATTTACTATATAGAGAATAATGCTATAAAAATAAAGAACATGTATCCCCTACCCATCCTTGATGATTTATTTTACCCACTTTATCGGGCTCAATATTTTTCAAAGAAGGAGATTTGACTTAGAAATCATTAGTTGAGTGTGAAAAAGGAATACATTCCTAAGACAACATTTTGAACCAGGTATGGGAATTATGAGTTTATAGTAATTCCTTTGGGACTGACTAATGCAGCCTCTCTTTTCATGGATCTATTGAATAGTATTTTCACGGAATATCATGATGAATTTTTAGTGGTATTTATTGAT
Organism: Viscum album; assembly: GCA_963277665.1. Lineage (NCBI taxonomy): Eukaryota > Viridiplantae > Streptophyta > Magnoliopsida > Santalales > Viscaceae > Viscum > Viscum album. The sequence goes on along the minus strand of OY728165.1, from coordinate 58,220,347 downwards.
GATATATTGGTATACTCCAAAAGCAATGACGATCCTAGAAATAACTTGCACAATTTTTAAAAGACTCTTAGATGAAATGAATTATATGGGATGTTCAATAAGTGTGAATTCTAGATTTTGGTGATTTATTTTCTTGGCCATATTGTCTCTAAGAATGGAGTCTCTATTGATCCTTCAATGATAAGTAAAATCCATTAATGGACAACAATGATGAGTATAAATTACATACTTAGTTTAATTGGATTATTAGGTTACTATAGGCATTTTGTCTAGAATTTTTCCAGATTGGCTAACCCATTAACCAACCTCACACATAAAGGGATTAAACTTGTTTCAAAAAATCTGTGTACAAAATATTTTTAATAATTGAAGAGAATATTAGTCAATGGTCTTATTTTGACCCTACCACAGAGGAATAATGAGTTTTTTACTTATAGAGATTATTCAAAAAAATTTCTTGGTTGTGTCCTTTTGAAGATTGGTAGAGTTATTCCCTACACATCAGAACATCTACAAATTCATGAACCAATCTTTCATAATCATGATCTTGCATTGGAAATGTATTTATGGATCTGAAGATATTGAGACACTATCTCTATGGTGAAAAATGGGAGATATATAATGATGATAAGAGTTTGAAGTATATTTTCTATAAGAAAGAACTCAAAATGAGGAAATGGAGATGGCTCGAACTACTCCAGGATTATTATTGCACTATACAATGCCACCCAAGAAAGGAAAATAAGATGGTAGATGCTTCGAGAATAAAAGATCATGGAGTTCCGAACAAAATGATCGTTGAATGGGATCCTATATTCATGGATCTAGTAAACATAGATATGGGAATAATAATGGAAGGTAAAACATCAATTCATTTGAAATGGTTGCCAAAACATCTTTACTAGATTGGGGAAAAAGTTCTCAGAATGTTTATGATGAGTTTGAAAAGAAAATTAAAGCTATGAATGATGGGAGATTGATTGACATCGTATATGAAGATGGAATTTGGAAAATTGGGAAGATACTTTGTGTTCCTAACATACCTTATCTTAAAAAAGAATTTTTGGATGATGCTCATATCTCCAATTTCTCTATATATTCTGGTAGCACTATGATTTATAGATATTTGAAGGAACCTTTTTGGTGGGACGACATGATGAGGGAGATTACTGGTTATGTGTCAAGATGTATCATTTGTCAACAGGTGATGGATGGAATGAAACATCATAGAGGGGTCGTGAAATTTTTTCCCATACATGAGTGGAAATGAGATGATATTATGATGGACTTTTTCATGCAGTTACCAAAGAATCCTAGAAATAATGATGTAATATGAGTCATTATTAATCATCTAATCATGTTAGCACATTTTCATTATATAAGAGAAGATTTACCAGATGAATTTTTAGTAAGACTAAATATCAATGATGTAGTAAGACTTCCTGGTGTACCCATATCGATTATTTTTTATCGTGATCCCTACATTACATCAAGATTCTAGAAAAGTATTCAAAAAGACCTTGATACTGAACTTCATTTGAGCACTGCCTACCACCCTGAAATTGAGGAAAATCAAAATGAACTATTCAAACCATATAATACATGTTGAGATCTTTCTTACATGACTTTCAAGGAATGTAGGATCAGTATTTACCTTTGATATAATTTTCCTATAACAATAGCTTCCATTCAAGTATTCGGATGGCACAATTTGAAGCATTATATAGAAAGAGATGTTGCACACTGACATGTTGGGATGTTATTGGCGAAAAATACATATAGGCCAAGAACATGTTGTGGAGACAATAGAAAATGTGATGATTATTAAAACACATATCAATGTAGCTCAATGTAGGAAAAATAGCTATGCAGATAATCACTGGGAGAATTTGGAATTTCAAGTATGAGATCATGTCTTCTTGAAGGTATCTCTATGGAAGAGTGTTATAGATTTCAGTATGAAGGGTAAATTAAGTCCCAGGTATATCAGTCCTTTTGAAATTATGGATTTAATTAGATTTGTAGATTACCTATTATCAATGCTGCCAATCCTCTCCCATGCTCATGTTCTGTTCTATGTATCACTATTGAGAAAATACAAGCCAGACACCAATGCTTGTACTAACCTATGATGAAATAGAACTAGAACTTGATATGTTTTATTTGGAAAAGACAATGAGGATTCTTGATACCGGAGAAAAAGTTTTGAGAAACCAAACCACTCTTATGGTAACATTTCTTTAGTGAAACTATAAAATGGAAGAGACAATGTGGGAACATGAGGAACATATGATAAAGAACAACCCAAATATTATTATGAAACAACATTCAAGAAATTTTGAGGATGAAATTATTTGATTAAGGGAAGAATGTAACACCACAAAATTCCATGATATGTTTCTATTTGAATAATACAATATATTTCATTGTACGCAGCCCCGAGTTCTAGGACATAATGTCCATTCAAACTAGCCATTTAAAAATTAGTTATGAATTGTAATAGAAACTTTTTGAAATAATTTAAATATTATTTTTCAAAATGGACTTCATTTTTGGATTCGGAATATTAGAATTATCTTATGGATAATCTTTGGTATTTTTCCGAAAACCTTCAATTTGTGATGAATAGTGAAAAAAACTATGTTATTGTTTATTTCAAACTTTTTATTTATATAATTATTATTCTTATATATATATATAATTTAAAGTCAAAATAGATACATAATACCTATATTAGTCTAATTAAATTTATTGGAGTCATTTTATAATATGATTAGACAAATTAAACTTTATTGAATTATTTAATCACTTTTACTCAACTTCTCGGCACATTTGCAAATTTATATAAAACATAATTTTACAACTTATGTTAATTGAATCTCAAAAATCTGACAGGAATTATTTACATCAATATGTAAAATTCTATTCAATAGGACAAAAAATATTTTTTGTGGTTAGTAACTTTTGAATTTTATATACCAAAGTTAAAAGTAAATAGGATAATTAGAGGTAAAAAGGGATATTATAATTATCGCACAACAAGTCCAAATTCTACTTGATAATTTTATATCATCCAAATCAACCTCAGGAATAAAATAAGATCCATGTTGATCCACTGGGATTATATTAGGATGTTTGTTATAATTTATTTAATGTAGACTTAAAAGATTCAAATTCAAATTTTAATAAATAAACCATTTTTAATATAGGGTTATATATATGAAAAATTCAAGTCTAAATATTCATTATAAAGATAAAAATATTTCCTATATCATGTTATTTTATTTATAATTTTTATATATTAAATAATTTAATTTGTTTATGACACAATGATAATTATGTAATTTCCTTATTAATGAAAGATTAAAATAATTGATAAATTTAATTTTTAAATAAATATAAATTGAAACCATTAATGACATCCAAGAATTTATTAGGAGAATATGACATGTTAGGATTGATGCAATGTATTTTTTTGAAGTAATCAATTTGTGATGACTTTAACAAAAAACAATTTCTAAATAGTGTCAAAATTGACATAAATGAGTTTTTAAATCAAATACTATTTTATTTAATTATTTAGTACTTCTAATAATCTAAGACACAATGAATTGGCTTATAAAGGATAGATATTTTATTAATGAACCACTTTAGGTTTTTTGTAATTTTTTATTATGTTTATTAAACATTTAATATGAAAATACAAGAAAACATGTTAAGTGTTAAACTATTTAACTAAGTGTTAAATCTAAAATATAATGTTACTATGGTGACCTAAACTTGTCTAAAACGTATTTGATGATATTATTTTGACCCATACCAACCTTATCCTACAAATAAATCAATTTAATTCTATTAAAAACCAATTATCATTTTAGAATAAATTAATATTTCAAGCTCTTCTTAAAGTGTCCCTCACCACTCTCATAAAAGAGTACTTCCCCTTCTATCAAACTCACACCTCCACATCCATTTGGCTTCGCCAACACCTTCTCAAATCTCTTCTCAACTACCCTTAATTAATCTTAGTGGCCTTAATTTTATCATAAGGCCATCTTAATGATCCCTTTTGTTCAAATAAAAATGTAGATCCCCAAGAAGGGGTAATTATTTCATCACCTCATTCAAAGTTCTTTTCTTCTTCCACTTCCTCTATCTTGGTTGTATCCATAACAAAATAAAAAATCCAGTACCTTAAAAATACTATTATGTTATTAATATTATGGTACAAACATATTCATTATTCTATAAATCCATTTAATGAGAACGTCACCACACACGCGGTCATACAACATATCGTCTCCACGACGTGGGGTAGTTTGCTATTCTACACTTCATTATTTAGATGGGTATAATAATAAGTATAATTGATGTAAAAAATAAATATAACACATTAATGATTCTGTATATATAAGATACCATCCAATTACATACTATTTTATCGACAATAGAATGATATTATCACTCGTACGTACGTACGACTTACCCTCTCCACACCGCGATGAGATTTCATTCCCCATCGTAACCATTCAAGAATAATGTTCATATGATGATAAAAAATAATCTTTAAGACCATAATTTCATTCTTTATATGAATCATATACATCCTATAAATAAAAAACAAGTCATTGGTAACAAAAAATTTAAAGGAAAATGAATCAGTTAACAATTGAAATAATGATAGCACTGAAATATTATTAACAATTCAATATTAGAAAATCATAGATGATATCATATTTATGTATGTGGATCTTTTATAATTTAATAACAATAATTTATCCATTATATAAGAGATTAAAGCACCATAGATTAAGGGTATGCATAATGAATGGGTTAATTTTACAGTCTCATTATTATCTGATGTTGTTTATACTTCTGTATCTACTAAGATATCTTTATCATACAAATCCATGTTTCTTAGAAATGTATTTCAAAACGTTTTTACAATTTACTACACTATGGGTAAATATGTTTTATAAACTTATTTTATCTTTTCATAAGGTTTTTCGAAAGAAACGTTTTTGTCATTTTCCATACTAGGTACTTTATGACCTTTTCGAAAAATTAAGCAAAAAATGTTTTCTTAAAACTATGGAAGGTGTGGAAATTGTCCTCCATTGTAACACCTTAGAAGCTTTTAGGTCAAGATTATAATAATATTTTAAAAATAATTTTCTTCTATAATTTTAAATGATTTCAATGTTGAAAGAGATATTTTAGTCAAATCGTTTATGGATTGATTTCACCTATATTAACATCCTTTGATTGATTTTACCCTTGTTTGACGTTGATTTATTACGATATAAACTTCGATATTTTATTGAAGGTTCTGTGATATGTTCGAATTTGGATGTTCTATTTTTATACCAATCATGGTTTATGGTTAAAGTATTAACCATTCATATGTTATTTTTAATGAGAATTTTTATGTTATGTTTCACCTATTTTCATATGACTAGTGGATTAGACGTAGTAAGTGATAGGTGGGTCCCGCTAATGCCCCTCAATGAATTGGTATGTCCCATAAGACAAATTAGTGTCTTGTAATAAGGCCGTGATAAAAAGTTTATTTGTAGTCTAGGAAATAGGCCTTGACTATGTGATTATGATTTCCAACATTATGCATTCAATAATTATGAAATTTCTATTGATATATCATGTGATTATTCGACTAGTAGAATATCAATGTGAATATGTAAATAGTATTATTTGTTTAATCATATCCATATTATTTTAATGTTAATGTCTAAAAGTAATATTTTTTAGTTTTATATATTGACTTAATTGTTTGTTCTTTTTTTAAATTCTTCTATATTTTTATCCTTACATAGCATCTATTATCACCTTGTTCTTATGTTTTATTTTTCCTAGGATGAGAATAAGTATATTATGACTGAGCTGTAGGGATAGACTAATGGATATGAGTGTGTTATAAGTAGACAAAATATTTTTTATTATTCCACAATGTAATGTTAAACTTGTGTACGTATCTTGTAATTCCAAGGTTACTAAACTGAAGGGTATTTCGTGACATGATCCCTTGTGAACATTCCAATGTTATGTAATAGTGTATCGATTATGTGTAACTATGGTCAGGGCATTACACTAGGTCAGATAAATGAATTATCACTTTCTTCTACCCTAAAATGATTATAATGACATGGGTGGTTGAATAATGCTTCCAAAGGCACATATATATTGAGAGCTAATAGATGTTTTTTATGAGAACAAGACTGAATGAATGTTCTCTTCCAAAGAGCCTAAAAAATATATCATACAATCCCAGATAATGTCTTCCAATATTTGGATCATCCACATATAATATCCATTTACATGAGGGGGATATGTTATGGTGATATCCAAATATGGAATAATGGATTCCTACTACCATTTGTTAGAAATCAATGTAAAACTATTCCATAGGTCAAATAAAATTGAAACCGGTATGCTATGCCACTTTTCAAATTCTAAAAAGTGTAATTTTGAAATAGATTTTACTATATTAGGTTAAAAAATTGGGATAAAGTGGGGTAACATTGTTATTTGATACATAATCAACCATTTTGCTTCATGTTTCCTAAAAATTCATGGAAGACCAATCACATGGTCTAAATCTATATGTTTCCATTTCATTATCGGAATTATTAAATAATGAAACATACATACTGGATGTTGGTCCTCTTTTTTGACCTGTTGATACGTAGGTAATCTTGACATTAAATATTCCACATTCTCTTCATGAGATACCATATAAATTCTACTAAAAAATCCTTAAACTTTTTCTATGAACTGGGATGAAAAACGCTTTTCGAATGATGGTATTAATTTATAAGTTGTTATTGATAACATGAAGAAACAAAAATACATTATCCAAACTAAATTATATATCTCCCATCATGTTTCTATATATCAATGGTCTCAAAACCATTGAATTATTATTTAATGGATATCCATTCTAGAGCATATTTCTGAACCAACCCTACCTACTCATTCAAAGTATGAAAAAAAGAGACTAGAAATAAAACCAAAATGTTAGATTTCTTCTCAAAATACATATAAATAATAACTATATAATACAATATCTAAAACTTGTATGATGATTCTATATCCAATTGAATATATTTATTCATACATTATGACTCATATATAGTGATACCTTAACCCACTGTATACATAATGTTGATGTTGAACATTTGAAGATACTTCATCCATATTCAATTCCTCACATTCAAATCTATTTGGGATAAAATTTTCGTCAAACTATTTTTATCCATCAATAATGTAAAGTTATCACAAAAAAATAATGGAGGAAAATAATCAAAACATTGTTTACTATAACTAATTCTAAATCTTTTACATGGTAGTTTTTTTCATGCACCTGTAAATTTCATTTTATATATTAAACCACATAACCTCTATGCATGAGAATATAACCCAACACATATCTCAGTGTATCATAGTAGAATACATACCTCTATCCTGATTTTGGAAATATTGAGATTGATTTTAATGCGAGTCAAACATTAAGCTCAACTAAAATTTTATATTACTCATTACTCTATTGGAAATAAATTATATTCATTGTTAAAGAATTTATCAATGATTCATTGCATGAGAAATAATGGACAAAGTGTCAATATTATCTTTCTAATAAAAAGAAAACATTTATCTCTAAGACATTGTTCGATGGTTTCCATGAGATAAAAGACACTATCATTTCGAGATATATAGAAAACCATTTCTATGAAATTAAATGACCATCAAAATATACCTATTTTATCAGGAAATGAAATATAGAAATATTTTCATAAATTTAATTTCTCTAGAAGGTACTCAACACTATATCCAATTGATCCCCATGATCCTCTTTCCCCCCGAATATACCATTATATCATAAAAAACCATTGAAATTGAATAAATCATCCTTTAAAGGATTTAATTCATTATTTATTTCAATACCCTTGGTTTTTAAAAAATGAGAAATGGATTAATCATGTAATAATAATGACCATACTAAATTATAGAATATGACTTCAAAATATCAACCTTCCAAACTCATAATTAGTATTACCCAAAATAGTATTCAATTTTATAGATCCATTGGTCCCCCCTCAATTGATCATATTATTCACGGATTCATAGAATATGATGATAATTAATTATTATAGCTTTGATAATATTATGAAATTCACCAAAAATCCGCAGAGTTATATTATACTTCTTTTCAAAAATAACTTGTGATTGCCCTAAATACATGATTGGTTAGAAAAACATTTTAATTTCCACCAATTACAACTAAAATTTTAACTTCCTCAACTCTGTTGGCACCAATAAATAATACGGATGTGAAATAAGACTAGTCTGTGATTAGATATCAATTATAAATTACACTTTACTTTTGGGAGGAAACTTTATGAAATTGTTAAGAAAAACATTAGAAAGTTGGTCAATGTTTGTTAGAATGTATCTATTTTTTATATGATCCATATTTTCAAAATTAATCACTTAAAAATAATAAAACATTTTTCCAACCATTGATGCTTGAAATCATGAAACACTAGCCTATAAATCCTAATCTCCTATAAATAAATGATCAAGTACAATAATAAATATAAAACTATCCTTTTAAGATTAATAGTTGACTTTGTACCTTGAACGATGTCATCTAATCCATTCCCAAAATCAACTAATTAAAATAGTTCTCAAGAATAGATAAATATCCAAGAAAGTCATCCCTAATAAAATATATATATCAATATTTACAAATAATAGTAATAGACTCTCTTTTTGAAAAGGATATTAAATTTAGAAAATAAATTTAACTTCTAAATGTGAAACCCCATATGATTAACAACACAAGAATATATAAAATAATGGGATGCACCCGTATAAAAAAATAATTCATAATAGTATAATTCAATTGAATCATAACTCTAACCATCAAAGGAAACAATTTATCATCTATGATTAGTTTTTTGAATCTCAATAATTTATCATTATCTAATCATTTATATTTGTTATCATAATTATATTTCATAAGTTGAGGAGAAATGTTGTTATTTGAATCACCTTTTCGTTCTTGTTTCTAAAGATAAGTGTATTGGGATGAGATTATCTTATCGAAGAATACAAAATTTGGGAAACATGATATGTGTCACTATCACCAGTCCATGGATAATTTTGATAAAAAAACAAAATATTTCACATATGAAGTCAATTGTGATAATATCTAGGTGGTTCCAAACAATCTTTCTTCATATACATAGAAAAACAACATTTCAAAAATTAACATCCAATGATTTTATGAGATTTTTTTAATTTACATGATGTCTTGTCTTGTATAATACACCAAGATTAGTTTCACTATACAAAACACTATATTAGCTTGCAGTATATGCAATAATATACTTGGGTTGTGTTACACATAATTTCATGTTATTAGGATAGAGTTCATTTCACGCAACTCTGAGTAAAGATTTTATTCGATGTATTAAAAGAACTATGTTTGGATTATGTTATATTGAACACTAAAGGAATCTTCAACTAAATGTAACACAGACATGGTTTGCATTACACATAACAGAGACCATCCTCGATAGCTTTGATTGTACATAATACCGAGTTTAACTAAATAGGGATATATTATTAAAATATTATTATTTAATGGGATATAAACTATACCTTATGAATATTATTTCCCAAATAATTAATTTTATATAACATTAAAATTTATATTATATATTTTTTATAACATGATATAAAAACATATTCAAATTTTCAGATAAAATAAGTATTTTAAAAATAATGATGTTTTCAACCTTTTGGTGGAGCACCAATTTCAAACATACTTTTTAACACTTTTTTATATGATATATGACAAAATAAATATATTCATTGGAATAGAGAGATCAAAAATTACTTTGGCTGATTTTTTGGTAATTTTTTGATAAAATTTATATTTTAATGAATTATGAAAAATATTGAGTTTAAATCAAACCTAAATTTTCATCTAATTTATTTATATAGTTGTATTATAATTTTTATTTGTTTTAAAAGTGTAATTGGGATATATTTTTACCTTTTAATCCAATTTTGGTCATTTGATGTAATTTCACATTTAAAATGAAATTAAAAACATAAAAATCTATTGATATGTTTCTAGTTCTTAGAAACCTGTTTTTTGGTTTTGACAATAAGAATTTATTTTAAATTAATTTTTTCCAATTACATGGTATGAATTATTAAAAATGGATTCCATATTTGGAATCATTTGGTTAAATTTTTTTTAATTGGTTACTTTTATTTTTTGGATTGTACGAAATGTAATTATGGGAATTTTTATTTAGCATAGTTAATGGTAAATCTGGTATATTAGGGTAAAAAAATGTAATAAGGATAATAAGGTTATCCTAATAGCTACCAAAATACAATTTAATGAATCAATGTTGAGAAATATCATATTGGTGTTGTAATTGAGTCATTTCATGGACTTTTTTCCGTATAAGTGATGTAATTATAATTAAAATAGAAAAATATGACATCATGTCATTCTCTTATAAGTTATAATTATTATAATTTTAATATATTGATAAAAATGATAAAACATCTAAAATAAATAGTATCTAGAAATATAATGTAATTATTTAAATAATGTTAATTCATTTAGTATTTTTAGAGATTAGATAATTACCATTAATGATGACACAATAGTGATGTAGAATTTTTTTGATTGATAGTAATATCAAATAAATGGTTTTAAAAATATTAAAATAAATATAATATAATATAGTTAATTTGTTTCACAAATTTTCATAGTGAATAAGACATTTTAGGTGTGTATTTAATATTTTATTCAAATTTATCTTATATTTTTATTTTATTTATAGTCAAATAAATGAATAATGTAATAATTGGTAGTATTGATATTTTATAAAAATAACATGTTATTAAATTATTTAAAAATCACGAATATATTTAAAAATTAAAAATTAAAAATTATTTGGCCTAAAAGTTCATTAATTAATAATTATTTATGATTTAAAACACAGAAGTAAATATTTATAACCAATTAATATTTAGAATATTATTAACAGAATATAAAATTAAATATATTAAAAATGTATAAATCAAAATGATATTTATGAAATGGAATATAAAAAATGTCTAACTTTTTTGGATGAGAGGATTATGACACATATTCATATTATGTTTAAATAAATGAGTTTGGTAGAATTATAAACTGAATATGAATTTATAATAAATTAATATTTCAAGTCCTTCCAAAGGTGCCCCTCCCCTCTCTTATAAAAGGCCACCCTTTATTCTTTTTCCATGACAAATCCAAATCTCTTTTGATTAGCCAAAACCTACAAAAATCTCTACAAAAATTCCGTCATTTAATCCTAGAGGCCACCCTTTAGATAGAAAGCTATCTTAAGGTGCCCTTTTATGCATAACAAAAAGAGATACCTGAAAAGAGGTAATTTTTTTATCACCACTTTCAAAATTATTTTCTTCTTGTACTTCCTATTATAATCTTACTTATATACCAATGTAATAAATACTGTATCTTATACATGATGAGATGTTTTTATAATAATTGTACAAATTTATAACTCCCTTTACCCGCCTTAAGAATAATAATATCACCATGCGTCACAACGTACGATTTACCATCATTACATTGTGTTGTAATTTTTATTCAAAAATACATAATTTAGATGTGTATAATGTTCAGTATAATGGATTAAAATAATTAATATAAAAATATAATTTTTTCTATAATAAATATACCATCCAATTCCATACCATTTAACCATTATGTGTTTGATATCATCGCTTATGCGTACATACGACCTACTGTCTCCACAACATGATGGTATTCATTCAGCAGATTACCCATTGAGGACTCATTATAATGTATATATTATAAATAAGAATTAAATATTTGAAATTATAATTCTTTTGGGGGTATGTATATATATATATATATTTCATTTACTTTCTTAAATTCAAATCAATAATGAAATAGAAATAGCTTTTATGCGTACATACAACCAACCATCACCATAAACGGTGTATTACATTTCATTTATTTATCTATCATTTATATTTATAATATATATATATATTATATAAATCAATATGTAAGTAATAATATAATTAACAACATATCAATAAACATATGATAAATAAATCCATTTTTACCAAAAAGGATGATTCAAGATGAAATTGATAAATGAACGGGTAATATAATGTCAGAAGTGAATCATATATGAAATCATAAATATTATTATGATTATGTTACAAGATAATAATATATTTAAACCCACTATACAGGAGCTTCAAACACATATGTAAGAAATCAGACCTAGGGTTACAGATTATTTTGCAATCTCATTATTATATGATATTTTTTATTTATAAGTATTTTATGAGGTATATTTATCAATCACATCTAGGTTTCCTAAACATATAATATTATTTTCATTTTAAAACAATTAATAATGTTAATTTTACCCATTGGGGAATTTTTATGGAATGAAACTTTCAATATTTTTCTATAGGATATACTTTTTATATTTTCTAGAAAGAGTACAAGAAGAATGTCATTTTACTTATACAGTATGAAAGTATTATTATGATTTCATAAAACCTAATTTTCATGTTGCTTCCATTACAATATTTCATGTGTATTTTCAATTTAAATATATTGTTTTTTAATTTCATGGAATTTTGAGAAAAGAAAAAAAAATCAAAAGAAAGGATATTTTCCTCAAGAATTAATTTCAAGTATTTTATCAAAATTATTTTCCATCCAAGTTGAAATTAAATAAATAGGGTTATGTTTCTATCCTAATTATCTTTATGATATGATTTTTTGTTTATGATGTAATTATATTTAAAATCTCAATATTTTATAATTTATAATGGATGGATATTTAAAAGGTCCATTTTATTTCGTGGGTTGTGCTATGATTTTTGTTTTTGTGGCACGCATAAGAATGATTTCATTATGAGATAGGTGGTACCTATATCTCTGTCTAATGCATTGGGTAATGATTTATATATCAGGAGATAGATATTATGGGAACGATAAGTATAACCAGTTCAGTAATATAGGGATTGAATGACAAATAAATCCGGATTAGTAATACATGGATGGAACGACAAGTACAACCAGTTCAATAATACATGGCTAGAACAACAAGTAAACCAGGTTCAGTAAAAGAAATTTTCCACTATAATGGTCTTGGAATAAATTTTTTGTATACTATGGAAATTATATTGTTTGATTATTATTTTTCCGCAATCACATGGTTTATGTAAATTTTTTTTTACCAACATTAATTTTTGTTTATGATCTATTCCTTTTGAACATCGATGATTTATTTCATTAATCAATATTTTGATATATAAAATTTATGTTCATGTTTTTATATTCCTATGTTTAGGGTTTGTTTTATGTTCTCCATGTTTATTATTACTAAGCATTTGATCTCATCCTTTTTAGGTTTTTTTCACGAGGATATAAAAAAGGTTTTAGGTAAGAAAACAAAAAATCAGATGATCTATATGGGAGATGTTGAATATATTTCCCCATGTTAGAATATTAAATTCCATGTTCCCAAAGGAAATAAAATAATACGTTCGTTGGGAATATATTTGTGTAAGGTATTATGTATTATATATAAGTAATGTAATTTTCATGTAAGTCATGTTTGAGTCATCACAATTGGTATTAGAGCGATGGTTTTGTCAACCTTTGGAAACTAGGATGTGAAAAACATAGTGAGATACATAGAGAGATTTATAATGTATTTCTAGGTATACAACTAAGTTAATGGTTTAATTTTGGTTATAATCCAAGAATTTTGGAAATGATCATGAATAACCTAAGACTAAATCTATGATGTTAAAGATTGAAAGTACTTTCCTTTAATTATGTTGCTTTTATAGTATGATTTACAACACTCACACTATTATTTTTGGATTTTAGAAAATGGATTGAAACATAAAGATTCATGTTAATGAAGAATATGATGGACAATAGAATGATATTCTTCCTGATAAGACAAATAAAATGGGATTTTAAAGAAAAAACATCATAATTATACCTAATCGCGAATCTCATAATATGATCAATAATATCATCATTGGTGATTTTTCTAGCCCATCTAACAAAAAAATATCGAGATTATTGGTGATTATTGAGGAAATAACGTCCAATTATCTTCATGTAAATCATGTGGGAAGAGTCCTTAAGGAGAATGTTTCAAAGGAACTCGAACATGCTTTGGGTCTGGAAAATAATGAAAAAAACCTATTAATTTCAAAGGACAATTTGTAGTTCACACAATAGGAAATGATAATGTTATTTCTAGGACATTAATGATGGATAACAGTTTTTATTGTAGAATATATGGGAATTATGAAAATCAATTCCCTAAGAGAAAATCTAATGAAGAGAATTGACAAGGTCATATGGGTAGTATTTATATTTCTAATAATGAAGAGAATACAAATGATATATGAGATGAATGATGTGTTATGGAATAAAACGATGAATCTCGGTCAATGGTTTAATAAGATAATAGAATTATTACAATATTATCATGAATAATGTTGTAAAATTAATTTTATGTTAATATAGAATAAAAAAATATATAAGGATTTTTACACTATTTTTTCCTCAATTATTTGATTATATATGTTTAATAGTACTGGTAACCATGAAGAGTTATTTAGATACTTTTGGAAAACACATAATATGTTTATATTGATGGGATAATGAGAGATAATAAGTTGTTTGATAACATTAATGAACTAAGGACTGATATAAAGACAAAGTCATATCATGGGATGCGTATATAGAATTTATTGTGTTTTCGATGTGTGGAAAGAGTTAATTTTGACAAAATGCATGTTTTCACTATGGTTCTATGGTAATTCATATTATTACAGTGTTTTAATAGAATACACGATTAAGGTATTCACACATTTGGAATGTGACACACAAGAGCAACCTTATGTGATATTAGAGAAAAATTTTAAGTAGATTTAGTTCACTGATTTTTAATGTTTTGTATTATTAGTTTTTGGAGGGATTTTAATGTTATATATTTATAGATTGTATGATTTATTTTCTATTTAATGTTTTTTAGATTAATATATTATATCACTATAGGTTGACTTATTCATATTTTATTACCTATGGTACGATTTTTTGTTGATGCATATAAAATGACCTATTATTCTATCGCATGATCTTCTAAAACATCATGAATGAAAAATTCTATTTCATTTCATTAAAAAGGATTTAAAGTATAAATTGTTCAATATATGATCAATGATGAGATTTTAATGAAATTAAGTAAGTATTTCATCTCATGTTCTTCATCTTTAGGAAAATGATTTTTAAAACAAAAAATTACATCCTAGTAACTTTTTATCCAATGAATCAGATGGTCCTATAAATCATCAAAGATTTAAGGCTTTTTGGTTTTTATCACTCTCTAAACATTGTTCTCTCACACTATCCATCTGAACATGATGGTTAGATTTTTCTACTATATCCATGTATTCTCTTCCAACATATGTTCTCCTTTATAGAAACCCAGAAATGAGTTATTTTTTGTAACTATTATGTTTCTAACACTCACTTTTTAAAATGATGTTTTACTATTCCTTTTTACGATGTGGGTTTCTATGAAAGAATCATTGAATTAGCAAACCTTTTATAAACTCAATGAATTTTGAGGGTGAAATTCATTTTAAGGGTTGTATAATGTAACACTACAAGATTTTAGGAGATTGATTACTTTTAATTTCATTGAAATATTGTGTTGTATGCTATAAAATATTATATTCTTCTATACAGAACACTTCATTAGCTTGCAGTATAAGCAACCATATAATTAGCTTGTGTTACACAAAATTGTAAGTTTTTTATAGATTTCATTACACGAAACACTGTATATAGGTTTTTTTCAATGAATAAGAGAAATATTTTTTTATTATGTTATATAGAACACCAATGGAATTTTCCACTGAATGTAACACATACATGGATTGCCTTAAAAGCAAGACCTACCTTCATCAATAGCTTGCATTGTACACAATACCGAGTTTCACTAAACAACGATATATTATTAATATATTATTATTAGTGGGATATAAAATAGAATTTATGAATAGTATTGACCACATATTGATTTTTATATAACATTAAAATTCATATTTTGTATTTTCTAGAAAATTATATAAGACCAAATTCAAATTTTTGGATAAAAGAAGTATTTTTCAAAAAATTAATTTTTCCCGCCTTTTGATGGGGAAATAATTTTAAATATATTATTATCACATTAATATATTATATTGGATAAAATAAATATCTTATTTTGATTAATGACCAAAAAATTTAATTTTTTTAAAATTTTTCTATTTTTTGATAAAATTTATATATTAATAAATAGTGAAAAAGACCACAATTTAATTCAAAACTACATTTTTTTCAAATTTATTTATATATTTAGATTATCTTCTTAATTTTTTTAAAGTGTATTTCTGTTACTATTTTATCAGTTAATGAAATCTTGGCCATTTAAAGTAATTTTACATTTAAATTGGACATAAACCCATGACAATATTTTGATCTGTTTTTTACTTCTTAAAAACCCGCTTTTTAGTTTTGAAAATGGGAATTAATTTTAAAATAATTTCAGCTTATTACATGTTTTTAATTAGAAAAAATGGTTTCCATTTTTGGAATCAGTGGTTCTAAATTATGTTAACAGGTTTTTCTAAATATTTGGATAGTATGAATAGTAACTACATTTATTTTTATTTACCTGAGTCAAAGGTAAATTAAGTAATTTATGGTAACTAAAAATATGATAATGATAATAAATCTACCTTAACACATGTGGAATACCATATTGGATGAATTAAAGTTAAACAATATCACATTGGGGTTGGAATTTATTCATTTAATGTATATGTTTTCATGAAAGTGATGTAATTATAATTAATACAAAAGAAGGTGACAACATGTCACTCTAATATATCTTATAAGTATAATAATTTTTATATATTGATACAACTGATAAAACATAGAACCTAAAATTTCTCTATAAATATAATGAAATTGTATACGTCCAGTGAATTAATTTAGATTTTTTTGAGAATAAAAAATTACCATTAATTATGAAACAATTGCGATGTAGAAATTATATTATTGATATAAATATCAAATAAATGGTTTTAAAAATATTAAAAAATACATAATAAAAAATAATTAATGTTTTCCCAGCATTTTCTAGTTGAATATGGCATGTTATGCGTGTATTAAATATTTTGGTTCAGATTTAAATTTTTTTTGGATTTTATTTATTGTCAAATAATTGAGTTGTTTCAAAATTTTCACTATTAATATATTATAAAAATAAAATAATATTAAATTACTTAAAACTCACATAAATATTTAAAAAATACAATTCCAAAATTATACGGTCGAAAATATCCTAATATATCCAATTATGGAATATTGGCAACACATAAGTAATCATTTATACCCATTTAATACATAGAATATTTTTAACATAAAGAAAATTAAATAGATTAAACAAGGATAAATAAAAATGGTATGGTTTAAAATAAAATCCAGACATTTCTAAAATTAATTGTTTGAGAGGATCTATTCCAATAATAATCAATTATTCTAAATATATGTGTTTGGGAGCATTATAAATGGAAAAAAATTTATAATAACTTACTATTTCAAGACATACCAAAGGTGCCCATCCCCTCTCTTATAAAAGGGCACCATTCCTTCAATTTTAATCACTCCTCAAAAGGATTTTATCTATGACAAATCCTTCCAAAATATCCTCCCTACCTCTCTCACATCTTCTTATAGGCCACCCTTTGGTCATATTTCTATCTTACAGAATCATTTTGTTCATATAAAATGGAGATACATAAAAAAGAGGTAATGTATTCATCAACTCATTCAAAATGCTTTTCTTCTTCTACTTCCTCTTCTTATGTTGTTTACATAAAAAAGTAAAAAAACAATAGTATCTTATACATTCTAAGATGTTATTATAATTATTTTATAACCTTATACAACCATTAATCTATCTAATGAATAACAATATCACCATGCGTGCATACATACGACTTACCATCTCCACACCATAGTATAATTGTTATTAAAAAATATTTAATTTGGATGGGTATATTGAGGAGTATAATAGATTAAAATAATTATTATAACATGATTGTTATTATTTATAATTAATATACCATTCAATTCCATTCCATTTAACTACTAAGTGAATTATATCATCACTCGTGCGTATGTATGGCCTATCGTCTCCTCGACGCGATAAGATTCATTATCCACGTTAACCATTCAAGAATGATTATAATGTATATATAATATATAATAATGTAATATATGACATAGTAATAATACTGGATTTATGTATACGTATATATATATATATGTCATTTACTTTTTCCCATTCAATTCAATAATGAAACAGAAACAACATTCATGCGTACGTACAACTGACTATCCCCATGAACAGTGTATTCCATTTCATTTATCTATCTATTATATATATATATTCATAATATATAGGATATATAGATCGTGTTTTACATTTTCTAAGTATGTAAATCATGATCTATGTAATATAATATATAATAATAAGTCAAAAAACGTACGATAAAAAAACATTAACTACCCAATACGTTTTTTTAAAGGATGGCGCTGAAGCCTCATTTATTATTAAAGAAAAGCAAAGACCTCTTTAACTAGGTAGAGGGAGACCCATTACATAGCCCGAAGGCCTAGTGGGCATTTAGCCAATTACATGGCCCGTAGAACCATTTTTTTGTCCAAAAGCCCATTATGTGAATAGTACAACTACAGTACCTACACTGCTACAGTGCTGCACAATACCCGCCGTAGTACTCTACTTCTACTACAGTTACCTATTGCCGCTACAGTGCCCACTGCAGTACTCCCCAAAACATTACTTTAACATGTAATTGATAAGTGATCATGTAATATAAAGTCATAAGTGAATCATATATGATACCATAAATATTTTTATGATTATTTGAAATGTTAATAATATTTTTAATCTCATAATAAATGAGTTTCAGACACATATGGTTGAAATCAGACCTAATTTAATGGATAATTTTTCAATCTCATAAGTATCCATGATTGTTTATTAATTACTATTTTCTGGGGTATATTTATCAGTCACATCCATGTTTAAAAAATATATAACAATATTTATATTCTTAAACTTTCTCTTATGTCCATTTTACCCATTGGTTAATTTTTATAGTACGAATCATTCTTTCACTTTCCATTCGAGATCATTTTTTAAGTTTTTGTTTACAGTTTAAGAAGACTGATTTTTTAACTTATACAACAATAATGGATTTTCATACTTTCATAACACCTTATTTATATATACCTTACATTACAATATTTCACATTTATTTTTAATTAAATTATTTTCATTAAAAATTTCATGGAATTTTTAAAAATGAAAATATATTTGAAGAAGAAAGGATATTTTCCTCAAGAATTAATTTCATGTGATTTATCAAAATTATTTTCTATCTAAGAAGATATTATTTAAATAGGGTTATGTTTCTATCCCTATTATCACAATAGTTTGTGTTTTGTTTATGATGGAATTCTATTTATGAACTCTATGTGTTTTTCATGGATTATGATGGAAGGATGTTTAAGAAAACTATTTTATCCCATGGGTTATGCTAGGATTTACGTTTTTGGTGAAAACCTAATAATGATTTTAGTATGATATGGGAAGGATATATATCTCCCTACAATGAACTAGGTAATGATTTATATCTCATTAGATAGACATGGAAGGAATTGCAAGTGAATTTGGTTCATTAATACATGGTTAGAACGACATGTAAATATGATTCCGTAATACATGTTTGGAATGACAAGTCAACCATGTTTATTAGTAGATGGCTTTAATAGTATGTAATCCCAGTTCTGTAAAGGAATTTATCCACAGTGCTGGTCTTCGCCACAATGCCTTGGCTACTATGGAAATTAGATTATGTTATTATTTGTTTTCCACATTCCCATGTTTAATGTTGGAGAAAGTTTATCATGATTAACTTTCCATTAAGATCTATGCCTTACGTATTACTAAAATTTATTTCATGACTCAAGATTTTGACATTAAAACATTATATTAAAATTTTTATACTCTTATGTTTATGGTTTGTTTTATGTTTTCTTCGATTACCATTACTGAGCATTTGAAAAAACCCTTTTTATGTTTTCTTTTCCCCAAGATATGAAGAATGGTTTTAGGTAGGAAGAAAGGGGAAATATTTATCGGATATATTGATGATCTTTCATCATGTTAGAACATTACATTCTAATTTCCCAAATACAACAAACTAATATGGTCTTTGAGTGTATATTTTTGTAATTTATTATGTATATAAGAAAATATAATGTAATGTCCTTGTAAGTCATGATTGATTCCATACAAAAGCATCATATATATAGTTTTAGTCATGGTGGAATATTTTCAAATCATGTGGTTTGATTCTATGGAATCCCACCACTCTATAATTTGGTGACCTAATTCCATTTATTTACAATATTGGATATCACACTCATTCTAATATAAATAATGATCCCCCACCAACATTATTTCCTAAGATATCCCTTTCATCCATTGTCTATATAATTATCATTTTTTCATATCTTTTAAATTTTAGAACAAAAATATATACTGAATTTAAATCCTGAAAAATGATATAATATTTCATTACTACAAGGATTCACTTGTAAAAAATAATGGCGAAAATCACAATAAATTAATATATTTAGCTTCATATATTATTAATGATATATTTTCATTATTCAAACTATATAATTTCATTTTTCTACAATTTTTTATTACGTGAGTATATAATTGTTTGTTGAAAAATTATTGATAAACATCTCACATGATGCATTGGTCAACTTTAGCATGAATTTATAAATCCCTCAATTTTAATACTATATACACTATCATATACGTTGATAAAATTACACTCAACTATTTTGGTGACCTAAGGAAATCAGAGAATTCCATTTATCTTATTTAAGTGGACTTCTGGTTATTTTGGTGTGGAATCCCCCCAAAAGGTGGAAAAGTTTTTTTGAACTAAATGGAATTGGTCACTTTTAAAGGTTTTTCAATTTGATTAGACCTATCCCAAAACTAAAAATCCTAGAAAATTTTTTAAACAATATGTTGGTATACATGTTGTTCAAGTGAAACAAAATAACAAATAGCATCATCCAGTTGATTTATTGGATTCTATTGGGTTTTATTCAAAAAAACTAGAAGAAACACAATTTAGTCAGAATCCATTAGCATCCGAGGGCATAAAAATTATAAATTAAAATATCACCTATTATCACATCAATTTTATTAAAATTAAAACAATTTTATATAATTTACATAACTAATTCTATTCATAATGAACAATATAGTCTTTGTGGGAATTTTTTTACTATCAATGCATGATATTGAAATCCTCAAAATCTGAACCCCTAATGATTATTATATGACTCACCTAGATGTTTGTAAACACACTTTTGTTCTGAAAAATACTATATTGTGATGTTTAACATAAAAAGGATATAATGTTTTTTGCATGTAGTACATTACAAGTGATGATAATCCACTCTCCTTGATACCATCCAAAATAGATAGAAAAACCAACCAAGACTGATACAATTTCCCTTTTAGGGAGAGAGAAAAATTGATACCATTTCCATGTCAAGGTTCGGTCAAAACTGACACCATTTGTTATATCCCTCCCCACCAAATTATATTGAGAAGAGTCAATGGTGTTTCTGTACTTATGTGAAATCCAAAATACACTAAAGGATGTAAATAAATACCATGGACATTAAATAACATTGAGGGATGATTTTTATTTTTTAATATGTACTAATAAATTAATAGAAACAATTAAAAACCAATAATATATATGATACATGAATAAATAATATAACCAAAGGTAAACCTAATAGTAACAATATTATCAAAAAACCAATGGAAAAAAATATAATAAATAGAAATGACTAAAATAAACTGACCCCAAAAACACAAACGGAGAATCAAGACTAACATCTCCCAACCATATTCAAACTCAAACATCATATGTGTACCCTATTGTATAAATAATAGTCACTAAAGAAATGTAATACCTTTACTTTTGTTATATCCTAAGAGATGAAAAGTAGAAATGAAATAAAATTTCTAGGAAGGGGTTGAGTATAAACCTTATAGGATTTCCCCAAATACATTCCTATATAGAAATCATGGATAAGAACTGGTTATCATAGTTGATATAAAAAATTCATATCATTTAAAAATAATTTATATCAAAACAATAATAATATTCCACATAAAATTGAAAACAAATAATTTATATATTTTCTCATTTTCTGGTAATACCAATTATATATTCCTACACAAACTTTCATTCAAAGGAATTGTTCCAAAATAATGATAGGTCTCTCATCAATCTAATATGTCATCAATATGTGAAAAAAAATTGTTTCCATAATAGAAAATACCCTATATTATTGGTCATGTACTAGTACCCCAATTTTACACACCCCTTTTTATAACGCCACATTGAGAGAAATGAACTCACACCTACCATATATGCCAAATTCCAGAAAAAACCCTTTTGAAAATAAATCATTTTTAATGAAATAATTTTATAAATCACCTTTTGTTCATAAAGTCGTTCCATAATTTCAAAATAATAATTATAAAAATAAATATGAACGGGTCTTTTGAAATCCATCAAAATTCCAAAAAATCATGAAGTCATAACCAAATTAAATTAACATTATTAATAAAAAAATATTTTTAGATCAATTTCATGCAGGTAATTTAATGAAAAATAATCTTCCATGTTAACATTTTATAGAATATGGGTGATAATCCAACTACGTCATAGTAGATGGAAAAAAGGATGAATGAAACTTATATCTTGTAGATTTGATCAAACCATTACTTCCCATAAGTAGATTCAACCATATCTTATATTGATTCCAATAAATAAATGTAAATCTATAAATAAAGGTATATATATATTTCCGGGAGTTTTGAGAATAATTTATCTATGAAAAATGAGGAATAACTGATACTTATAAATGTTTTAAGATCTATACCGCTCTTCAATTCACCTTAACAACACTCCTGGACATTAGGTTTTAATCTTTAATGTCTTGGAAGGGAGATAAGTTTGAGTCTTGGATTATAAGTATAACAACCATAAAATATAAAAGAATAATATTTAATTCAATATCATATGTGAAAAACAACACTAATATTAATGAACCTTGGAAATATATTTCTTTAAATTTAATCATTTCGATACATTTTGATACACGTTACCAAAAGTCTTATGGAACTGTAATAGAGAATATCATTGTAACCCAAACCTCAAATTGGAGGATTTGAAAAATATTGAAAAAATTATAAAAATTATATGTTTTACACATATATTAAATAAATTTAATGGATATCTATATATTATAAATAAAATAATAAAAGTTTTAATAATTTTTTTTTGAAAATTCATATTTTTCACAGAAAAAAGATTCACCACATTTTGAGAACATATGTTAAATTCTTGGTTTACCACATTATGAAAATTTATTTTTAAAATATAAAATATATTTTTGAAAAAATAATTTCATAATTATCTTATGGAAAATATTTGAGATTTATATGAAATGTTACATTCTTTAATAAATTGTTACGAATACCTGTTTTTATACAAAAAAAAACATTTTCATTTAATATTACATAGTCCACATTTATTTAAATATTTTTTAATTTAAAATTTGATTCAATAATATAACTATTAATCCAAATTAGTTCATTGGAATCAGTTTCATATTGAATTATGATATATATAATTTTAAAACTATTGAAACATTTTAATATGGAAAGTGATTTTTCATCATGTTTATGGCTTGGATACTAATTCTAAATCTACCACTAATGTGACCTGAATTTGGAAAAAGTTATTCGATATTTAGAATAAAACAATTTATATTATCTAATAATAAAAAATTAAAATTTTAACACAATGAATGGTAAAAATATTTAAAATTAATTATTGAGAATAAAGTGAAAATGTGTTTACTAGGTTGTTATACTAAAATGATAAGCATTAAAATAACAAAAACATTTTAAAAACTCATTTTATTGACATATTTATAACTTTTCATCACTAAGGATCTATAATTAATCATTTTATAGGCCTTTTTTATGAGAAAAAATGAATTTAATTGATTCCTTTCAAAAATTCCATATATTTCATCTACCCACATATAAAAATATACCCTCTCCTAATTTATTCAAACATAAAAATTCAATTGTTTTAGAAAATGTATAAAAAATAACTTCATTATTAACCTACCAAATTCTAATAGTCATTTTTTTTATCATAATTACAACCTATGAAGGATTTTGTGTGAATGTAATGAAGTTTTATATAGATGAGGTAATATTATTAAATGGGTTTCTTAAAATTGTTTCCACTCCCAACTTATGAAAACCAGATGAAACAATTAATATATAAAAAACAAATTATATAACATATAATTACATTAAATTGATCAGTGGTCATGACTTATATCCATCTCATCTTATATGATATGGGAAATGAAGCAATAGATCATCTGTATGACCGACTACTACCTCACGAATCCATGTAATTAATTTTCGTTAGGACTAAGTTTGAAAGATAAGGAAGTATGAAGATTTTTCTGTTACAGAGTATTGTTTTTTTGTCAAAGAAGTTAAATCAATTCACATTGTAAAAGACTTGTAAACCATACGATGCTTTGCTGATTTGTATATAACCCATATCATATGTTATGAGAACTTGTGATACAAGCCTTACAATGAAAATTGGGAGAAATTATAATGCCAGTCATATATAGTTTTGATTGGTAGGAATGATGCTAATAGAAGATAGGGATGTTTCAATTATTCTTGTTGTTACTATGACGATGCTAAATCTAATCTATCAATGGATATATATCACAATAGTGGAGTTTGTGATAAAAGAAGAATAATCGTTATGGGAAGAAGTAATGAGAGAAATAAAAAAGGAATAAACAGTGTAGAGGCGGCACAAAAATTGGGCTAAGTGTGCAAAAAAAATGAAGCCGATGCGATATCGTAGCGGGATGCATGAAAAATCAGCAGGATTCACAAAAAACAAAAAGGTGGCACAAAATATTTGCGGGATGTGTGAAATATTTGCGGGATCCATGAAATATTAGTAGGATGTGAGAAAAATAAAGTGGTGTGTGAAATAGAGGAATGCAGTTTTTCATGCAATATGTGTTTTGAGATCAGAAACTCAAAAATTGCTAAAGGCATAAGGTGCACGAAAAATTGGAGCATTGTACGAAATATGATGTTGTGTGAAGGAGTATTTACGCAAATGAAGAGGTTTTTATGCACTGATTAGTGTTTTTTTGTGCAGGGTTAAAAAATTCCTATAAATATTAGGTGAACCCCTCTCATTTGTTAATGCTCGACACTTAGAAGAAATCCCAAGCTCTAGAGCTCGTAAAATTATACGCTATTTGAGTTACGTGAACAGAGATGTTGCGTGAGAAAAATTTTTTTGCCAAAAGGGAATTCTTACGCACAATCCATTTGAATTGTGCGCAAGGTATCCTCAAGGATGTGAGAAAAATTTGGGGTCTTCACACATATTCAGTTGTGCATATGGGAGTTCATACCAGCTTCTGGGTAAAAAAGTGATGATTTTTACTTCATAGAATACAACTATTCAATTGTAAAAGAGCACTAAAATACTATAATTCCATATTTTTTCTAAGTGGGTGAACATGCCCTTGAAGATTATTTTTGATGTGCTAAATCAGTGTATGGGTATATCCTACTAGTTTTATTCCACATCAAAGGATTGTTTTCTAGTGGATTGTGTGGTATTGGATTGTTTTCATACCATACCAAAGATGTAGCTACTCTTGTGGAGTAGTTAACTTTGTAAATATTGTTTTCATGTGGTTGTGTGTATTCAGAAGGGAAGAAACTCTTTAACATGAGTCTAAGGTTGTTTTATAATGCAGGAAACATAAAAAGAAAGATTTTTCACTGATTCACCCCCTCCCCCTCTCAGTGATACATGGATCCGGACTGGGAACTTTAATTTTCAATCAGAAAAATTTATAGAAGCAAATAATGGTGGATTTCACATATTAATATTATATTTAAAATAATATTATACTTATGCAATAATTATATCACACATTCCTTCATAATTTCTATGCTATTTTAAATATGATAACCTTGTTCATGTGTACGACATACTACATATTCTAGAAATAGATTGGATTCATTTTATACATATACTATACATTGAAAAAAATAAAGACACATTTACTCACTACTTATGATATTTATGAAATTAGATGTACTATATAACATTAATATATAAATTATTTCTTGTTTTCTTTCACTTTTTAATGGAATTATATCATCTCTCGTGCGTACGTATGACTTACCATCTCAATGAAGTGATGTTGTTCATTTTCCAGGTCTAATAGTCAATAATGAGTCTCAGAATATATATATTCTGTAAATATGATATTTATAACATTAATATAGTTATCTATACTATGTATCTATATCCAATACCCATGAACCAAAACATTCTTGGTAAAATACACATGAGAAAAAAGATAATTAAGAGAAGAAACAATGAAAATACTGAAATATTATTAACAAAAGGGTGGTAAAATGTTATAGTTGTGTCATTTAATATACTATATGTAGAGACCCGAATCTTGACGTACATGGACATTAAATTACATTTGCGGAATAATTAATACATAACAAAAATAGACACACAGGGACCGTAATAGTTTAGTGTCTTTGGAAACTCGGAATAAAATCTTCTAACCGTGGTGAAAGATCTTCAACATCTCCCATAAAGATCTTCCCCTTTTTTTCTTTCCTAAAATCATTCTTTATATCCGAGGGAAAAGAAAACATAAAAAGTGTGAGATCAAATGCTCAGTAAGGGTAATCATGGATAAAATAAAACATACTATATACATTTGAACTTAAAAACATGATCATAATGTTTAAACATCAAAAGCTTGATCAATGACATAAAACATGGAAGTACGTAAGGCATAGATCATAAAGAAACATTAAGAATGATAAAATAGCATGGGAATAAAACATGTAATTTTGGAAACCATTAATCACATCATATGATTTCCATAGTAGCCAAGGCATTGCTCCCAAGACCATCTTTGTAGACAAAGTCCCTTTCGGAATCGAGTTCACTTCTCGTTCCAGTCCTGTATTACTGAACCGGTTTAACTTGCCGTTCCATCTATGTCTATCTCATGAGATATAAATCATTACCCAATTAATTAAAGGGAGATATAGGTCCCACCTATCTCATAATGAAATCATTCTTACATGTGCCACAAAATAAACATACATCATTCATAGTAACCCAATAAATAAAATGGGTTTCATAAACATCATCCCAATAATAACATAATACATATAAAAGAAATGGATATCATTTGATAATAATAAAAGTGAATCCATGTAAATCATAGAGACTTTATACTTGAAACATACACATATGAAATAATGTCATCATATATGGAAAAAGGTTTTGATATAACACTTGAAACAAATTCTTGAGGAAAATATCCTTTCTTCTTCAAAATCAATTTCTTTTCACAAAACGTCATTATATTTTAAAAGAAAGAGATTTTGTTGAAAATAGTCTTGAAATATTTTTAGGAAGCATCATGAAAATAAGTCTTTATAAAACAGTAAAAATCTATTCGTGCGGTATAAGTTAAAAAAACATTCTTCTTGTACTTTTGTCAGAAAAGATAAAAAGTACCTCGTACGAAAAACCACAAAAGATTCCATTCATATCTTTTACTAAAAACTCACCGAAGGGTAAAATTGGATATAAACTATTGTATAAGGATATAAATATTACATATTGAGGAAACATGGATGTGGATGATAAAATACACCCCAGTAAATACCAAAATATAAACAATATCGGATAAAAATGAGATTGTGATATTTCCCTTACCTTAGGTCCGATTTGCTTCATATGTGTCCGAACCTCCTGTATAATGATTTAAATAATGTCGTTGACTTATTATAGAATGTTACTCATTGTTATTATATCATATATGGTTCACTTACGACTTTATATTTCATGTTCTTTTCTAAATTCCATGTTAAAGAGCATTTTTGAGTAAAATCGTTTCATTTATCATCCGTGTTTTGACTTGTAATTTTTCATATGATTACTTAGATCATGATTAATTAATTACAGAATATAAAACATGATATATATATAATATATATATAGTAGATCAGTAAATGGATAGAAATACAACGTTCATGGAGATGGTAGGCCGTACGTACGCATGAACGCTGTTTTTGTTTCATTATTTAGTTGAATGGAATTAAGTAGATGACATAAATATATATAAACATAAATCTAGTATAATTATTATGTCATATATTTCATGATTGCATATTATATATACTTTATAATGATTCATGAATGGTTAACGTGGAGAATGAATCTCATCGCGTCGTGGAGACGGTAGTCCGTACGTACGCACAAGCGGTGATATCGTTCTCATGATCGTTGAATTTTATTGGAGTTTATGTATACTATTTCATAATCAAGATCACTTTACAATAATCATATATAGTTATTATGTACACCATTTTACCCATCAAAGTAACGTGGTGGAGGAAAATAGATTACACCACGGCGTGGAGACGGTATTCCGTACGTATGCACGCGCGGTGATTTAGTTTTCCATAGGATGGATAGATGGTGAAATAGAGTTGTTTCATACTTATAAAAACATATCAGTATATGAGTGATACTGATGTTATTACTTCATAATGAAACAACCTAATAAGAAGAAATGGTAGAAGGAATAATGTTGAAATAATCGGTAACAAACATTACCTCTTCTTTGAAGCGCCTCTTTGAGTCCTCCTCTTAGGGCACTAAAATTGGCCTTTGAAGAAGAAAAGGATCTCTAGGAAAAGTTAAGTAAAAAAACATTCTTCTTGTACTTTTGTCGGAAAAGTTAAAAAGTACCTCGTACGAAAAATGACAAATGATTCATTACATATCTTTGAATAAAAACTCACCGAAGGGTAAAATTGGATATAAATAACATTAGAAATATATAAATATTACATATTGAGGAAACATGGATGTGGATGATAAAATACACCCCAGAAAATACAAAAGTATAAATAATCTCGGATAAAAATGAGATTGTGATATTTCCCTTACCTTAGGTCCGATTAGCTTCGTAAGTGTCTGAACCTCCTGTATAATGATTTAAATAATGTCATTTACTTATTCAAGAATCATACTCATTGTTATGATATGATTTATGGTTCACTTACGACTTCATATTACCCGTTCTTTTGTAAATTCCATGTTAAAGAGCGTTTTTGAGTAAAATTGTTTCATTTGTCATCCGTTTTTTGACTTGTAATTATTCATATGATTACGTAGATCATTATTACATAATTACATAATATAAAACATGATTTATATATAATATACATATAATAGATCATTAATTGGAAAGAAATACACCGTTCATAGAGACGGTAGGCCATACGTACGCATAAACGCTATTTTCGTTTCCTTATTGAGTTGAATGGAATTAACTAGATGAAATAAATATATATACACATAAATCCAGTATCATTATTATGCCGTATATTTCATGATTACTTATTATATATACTTTATAATCATTCATGAATGGTTAACGTGGAGAATGAATCTCATCGCGTCGTGGAGACGGTAGTCCGTACGTACGCACAAGCAATGATATCGTTCTCATGATCGTGGAATTGTATTGGAGTGTATGTATATTATTTCAGATTCAATATCACTTTACAATAATCATATATAGTTATTATGTACACCATTATACCCATCGAAGTATGGTGGTGGTGGAAAATAGATTACACCACAGCGTGGAGACGGTATTTCGTACGTACGCACGCGCGGTGATTTCTTTTTCCGTAGGATGGATAGATGGTGAAATAGGGTTATTTTATACTTATAAAAACATATAATTATATTAGTGATACTGATTTTATTACTTCATAATGAAACAATATAAGAATAAGAAGTGGAAGAAGAAATAAAGTTGAAAGAATCGGTAACAGACATTACCTCTTCTTTGAAGCGCCTCTTTTAGTCCTCCTCTTAGGGAACTAAAATTGGCCTTTGAAGAAGCCCAGGAC
Organism: Viscum album; assembly: GCA_963277665.1. NCBI lineage: Eukaryota > Viridiplantae > Streptophyta > Magnoliopsida > Santalales > Viscaceae > Viscum > Viscum album. Next base: position 58,189,916 of record OY728165.1, on the reverse strand, counting down.
CTCTAGGATGTTTCTAGGGAAGTGGAGAAGATAATTTGGCAGGTGTTGGCCGTTCTTTAAGGCTCAATGTGGTGTGAGGAAGATATGGAGGATGTGCCCTTTTATAAGGGAGGAGAGGGGCTCTTTTGGAAAAACAAAAAATATTATTTTATTATAAAGCCAAATTCAGTTTTAAATAGCTTCAAATTGATTTATTTCGAAGAAAAGGTGGGGATGAGTCGAAATCCTCTCATCCAATAGAATTTAGACAAGTTTAGGTTCCTATTTTAACCTTTTAATTTATATTTAACATTATGTTTGATAATTTTTCTCTTACCGTGTCTTTTTGTGTTCTTACACTATAAGGTTAATAAACTTACTATAACAAGCCAAACGAACCCCAAGTTGTTTATTATTAATATATATAGCCTTATATAAGTCATTTTTCCTAACCTTATATTTTTAGGAATAAAATAACAATTAATAATATAATATTATTTTTAAAAACTATTTTATGTCAATTTTGACACTATTTAGTAATTGATTTTTGTAAATATCATAACAGAATGATTAGTTCGAAAAAAGATTATTAAATCAATACTAACATGTCATATTAACTTTGAAAATTAGTGTAATTTATAATAAGTCTCAAATTACATTTATTTGGGTATTTATAACATCAATTATATCAATATTTCATTAATAAGATAATTACTGCATCATCTATGTGTCAAAAATAAATTAACTTATTTATAGTCTAAAAATTACAAATAAAATACCATTATGTAGGAATTTTTTTTATAATTCGAAAAAATATTTATAGTCGAATTTATCTTATGTATATCCCTATATTAAAAATGATGTACTTATAAAACATTGATTTAAACTATTTTAACCCTTCTTTAAATAAATTAATAATAAATGTCATAATCTAATCCATGTGGGCCTAAATGGCCATATTTTATTCCTAATATTGTTTTTGATCGAATTAAACTTATCCAATAGTATTATGTCATGTTTTAGGGTAATAATAATATCATTTTTACCCTTAATTACCCTATTTAATTTTAAACGTGGTAAATAAAAGTAAAAAATTAATATTCACCAAAAATTATTTTCATCTCGTTGAACCACAGTTTACTTACTGACATCATCGGTGTCTATTGGATTTTTGAAATTCCACTCATAGAAGTGGTAAAATTTAGTTTTATGAAAAATTAATTTTTTTAACTACCACTTAGTGGTTTCACTATTCATCAAAAAAATGAAAGTTTCCAGAAAAATACAAAAAATTAGGCCTAAGCTATATTTTATATTATAAACTCAAAAATGATGTATATTTTATCAAATTCAAAAGATATCAGTTGCATTAATTAATTTAAAAATTAATTCCTGTCATCAAAACAAATAGTGTGTTCTTAAGAGATAATAACTATCAAAAGATTGACACCTGTTTATGTCTGGTTTAAATGTGAAATTACATCTAATGACCAACATTGTATTAAATTGTAAAAATATATTCTAAATATAATTTAAAACCACTCAAATTAATAATTTATCACTATTAATTATTTCGATTAAAAAAGTTGTTTTTAATTAAAAAATAGTAATTTTCACTATTCATCAAAATATGAAAGTTATCCGAAAATTACCAAAATTCCACCCTAAGCTAATTTCGATATTCTGAATCCAAAAATGAAGTCCATTTTAAAAAATAAAATTTACAAAATTTCAATAAGTGGTTATTACTATTTATAACGGCTAGTTTTAATAATATTTTAATAGCATATTGTTGTTTAGTGAAACTCGTTTTTGCATACTACAGACGCTATCGAGGAAGGGCGTGATTGCGTGTAATGAAAGGAAAGTCAAGGATGTGTGTTGTGCAAGATCCTTTTGGTGTAGCATACAACACAAGACATTAATGAAATTAAAATGAATATTTTTCATAAAATCTAGGGGTGTTACATTCTACCCCCCTTAAAATTAATTTCGCCCTCGAAATTTGTTGGGGTTATAAATGGTTTACTACTCGAAAGATTATTTAATAGAAACCCACATCGTAAAAAGGAATACCAAAACAAATCATTAAAAACAAAAGTATGAAACGTAACAGTTACCCAAATAAACTAATCACTGGGTTTCCATATGGATATGGGAGAGAATTCTAATCATAATGTTCTGATGGAGAGTGGTAGAGAACATGGCTATGGAAAATCCAGCAATCACAAAGCCATAAATTTGTGCTGATATAGGGTACCATCTGATTCACTGGATATAAGCACACTAGGAAAACGTTTTTTTGGTTTTCAAGATCATTTCCCTAAAGCTGAAGATTTTGAATTAAAATAAATACTTACATTATTTTGGTACAATCTCACTGTTGTTCATGATTTGAACAATTTCCACTTCATCTCTTAATGAAAGGAAGATGAATTTGTTATTCATGAAGTTTTAATAGATCATGTGATAGAATGATGGGTTATTCCATATGTTTCAAAAAAAGGTTAGCAAAAGTTATCAAATATACATAAGTCCATCTATGGTGAGGTTAATCGTATACGATTCCAAAAATGAACTTATACTTCATATATCATACCGTGTAACAAAATAAAACTAGTTTCTATTAACCATGGACTTCCTGTAGGCCAGTGGTAGGCGATAAAGGCTAGTCTCATTTCGGTTGTGGGTTCGATTCCCAAAGCCTTGTCCGATGCGATGGGTTGTCGCCCATCCTGAAGGTTGTCCTTTTTCTAAAGCTATATAACTATAAGATCCCATCAATAATATCCAAAAATGTTCTATCCTAACTTATGTCCAACATAATCCATTCTGATATTTAGGATAATCTAAAATACTTGTTGGGTCGGAAGAAACACGAGGAAAGATGGCAAGAGGGGGGGTGAATTGCCTTTTAAGAAATTGATTAACAAATTAAAAATCAAAGTAAAAGTGCAGCGGAAATAAAGAGGCAAGACACACAAAATTGATAACGGAGTTCGGCCAAAAACCCGGCCTACGTCTCCGCTCCCAACTCAACCGTTGAGAGATTCCTACCGCTTGCTTTTCAATGGTTTTAGCAAGAAACCCACTAGGCTTTGAGGTAGCACTAGGACCTATTACAGTTGCTTTTGAATTGGTTTAGCAAGAACCCACTTGCTTTTGATGGTTTAGCAAGAACCCACTATCCTTCTTACAGGTGAAGGATAGCTCACCTATGTCTCAAGCTATTTAAAGGGAAGCTTGGCAACCTCTTCACACCTTAGTGGTGATGTGAAACCCAAAAGAAAGAGGGGATGAGAAAAGTTTGGGGTTTGTAGGCACAAACCCAATTTTAAGCTCAAAATAAATAAAGAATGAAAAACCGTAATGGAGGAAGACTTGGGCGCCAATTGGATGATGGAGTTGATGTAGCGTGCTCTCCCAAGCTTCTTGAGGGGGCTCCTTGGATGTGGAAGTTGTTGGAGCTATTGGGGTTCCCTTGGAGGAAGTCGCCGGAGGTTGGCCAATTGATGCAAAATATGTCCGTGGGCTTCCGTATTGTTCCGGTAGGTGTCCGGGGCTTCCTTGGCCTTTATTTATAGGCATGGAACCCTTGGGGAGGCTTCGGAGCCGTTGGAGAGGCTTAAAGAGCCGTTGGGAGCCAAGTGGGCCAGCCTGGTCAAACTGCAACGGCTAGTTTGACTGGCTCCACCGGCTGGCCGGTACAGTCCCACCGGTTGGCCGGTGTTTGCAAAATGGCATAGGATTCCTGTCCAGGGGCCACCGGCTGACCGGTACATATCCACCGGCTGGCCGGTGACTTGGTAGAGAAGAAGAGTCTTGATCCAGGCTCTACCGGTCGACCGGTGGGGAGCCACCGGCTAGCCGGTGGCAAGACAGTAGCAAACACTATTTGGGCTGGATGCCACAGGTCGACCGGTGGCAGAGCCACCGGTCGACCGGTGGGGAGGCAGTAGCTTCCCTTTGAGTGCAGGTGCCACCGGCTGGCCGCTGGTGTGCCACCGGTTGGCCGGTGGACTGAATTTCAGTCCATTTCTTGTCCATTCTTGGGCCAATCCTTTGGCAATCTTTTTCCTATCATCCACAACACTTAAAAACAATGTTAAACACATATGAAAGTGATTGTGATCATGAAAATCAAAGAGTGTGGGGTACAACAATCTCCCCCTATTTTGATGATCACAATCACTTATCTAAGCAAAGTAAAAACTTAAATGAAAGGCATGCTTTAAATGAAAAAATGAAAATAGATACTAAGCATGAGAGAAAAGATTCTCCCCCAATCAATCAAGAAATTTCTCCCCCTTTGTGATTATCAAAATAGAATGGGGCATAAAACTTGATTGAGGGAAAGAGTTGAAAAACAAGATGGAGATTTGAAAAATCAATTGAGATTTTTGAAATTGAAAGATTGAAAAATTGAATAACAGTTTGAATTGAAAGTTTTGAATCAAAATTCGAATTGAATACTTTGAAATGAAAATTTGGAAACCAAGTGTTGAAATTGAAAGTTGGAATCGAAAATTTTGAAATTGAAATCAAAAGGGCTTAATTTGAAATTGAAAGTTTTGAAACAAAGTTTGAAAACAATTTAGAAAGTTCTCCCCCTAAATAAAAACAAAAAGTCACCGGGGAGAGGGATTTTGAAAAGAGACAATTTTGGGCCCGGAGAGACTCGCAAGAAGGGATTTTTCAATCCATACTTGTCTCATAGCGGGTCTTCTTCTATAAAACTCATCGGAAAAGAAAAAACTTTTGGGTTGACCATACCGGGCATTTTTACAATTACATTCATAAATAAGGTGCCCGGGTTTTTTACAATAATTACAAAATTTAAATTCGGAGCTCCCCCTTACAAAAACAGTGGGTGCATGAGAGGAGGAGGCTTGGTTGGTGTAGCCAAGTCCTTGAGTGGTCCTAGAAATTCGTTGGGAACCTAGGAGATTGTTCAAATTTTGTTCACCTTGGGTGAACTTGGCTAGGGATTCTCTTAGATCCTTGATGGTTGATTCCATAGAATCAACATTTGGGAAATTTTGGATTTTAAGGGTGAGTTCCTCCTTCTCTTTTAGAAGTTGTTCTTTTTCGGAAGAGAGTTTTTTGAAAGACTTTTTTAAAGCAACAAATTTTGATGATAAAGCATGAAAACCTTTTTCTAATTGGTCTCTAGCATGTGAGAGTTCTTCATAAGATAAATGATTTAAAGAATTGGAATTTGAAGAACAAGAGGATGAGGAGTCGGAAGATGTTACCTCATGACATGCCATTAGGCATTTCGTACCGTTGTCGCTCGAGGAGGAGGAGGAGGAGGAGGTGTCACTCCATGTGGCCTTGAGGACCTTTTTCTTTCCTTTTTCCTTTTGCGTGGCCCGTTTCTTGTTGAGTGGGCAATCGGGCTTGTAATGGCCCTTTTCGCCGCACCCGTAGCATTTCACCTTGGGCTCGGGTCTTGCGGTGGGTTCTTGCTTTCGATGCTTGCGGGATTTCTTCTTCTTGTGCTTCTTCATAAACTTGTGCATTTGGCGGGCGAGATTCTCCATTTCCGAGTCGCCGCTTGATGATGAGGACGATGAGGAAGGAGATGAGGAAGAAGATGAGGAGGAGCTTACTTCCTTTTGTACCTTGAGGGCAATGTTCTTTGGTGTCTTGATTGGTGTGCCCTCCTTTTGTGCTTGCCTCCTCATGGTGATCTCGTACGTCATTAGAGATCCAATGAGCTCCTCTACCGGCATATTTTTGACGTCCTTAGCTTCTTGGATCGCCGTCACTTTAGGTGCCCATGAGCTCGGAAGGACCCATAAGATCTTCTTGACCATCGTCTCAGCTGAAACATCATCACCAAGGGACTTTCTCCCATTGCACACGTCAGTAAATCTAGTAAACATTTCAGAAATAGATTCATTTGGATGCATAGAAAATGACTCAAAATCTTGACGATACATGTCCAATCGAGTGTCCTTGACTTTTTTGGTCCCCTCATGGGTAACCTCCAAAAGTTTCCAGATTTCATGTGCGGAGGTGCATGTGGAAACTCGATTGAACTCGTTTCGGTCAAGGCCGCAATGGAGAGCATTCATGGCTTTGCCATCAAGCTCGAAATTTCTAATGTCGGCTTGGGTCCATTTGGATTCGTCGGGGGAAGAGAGAGTGTAACCTTGCATGACTATTTTATAAATGGGATATCCTATGCTTCTAAGGAAAGTAGTCATGCGGGTTTTCCAATAATTATAGTCGGACCCATCAAAAAATGGAGCCCGACCCAAAGAGTAGCCCTCGGGGGCGAAAGAGGTTGATGCCATCTTAATGGATCTTAAAATTTGTAACCGGTTAGGGTATTACACAAATTTCCCTTTGATACCAAATGTTGGGTCGGAAGAAACACGAGGAAAGATGGCAAGAGGGGGGGTGAATTGCCTTTTAAAAAATTGATTAACAAATTAAAAATCAAAGTAAAAGTGCAGCGGAAATAAAGAGGCAAGACACACAAAATTGATAACGGAGTTTGGCCAAAAACCCGGCCTACGTCTCCGCTCCCAACTCAACCGTTGAGAGATTCCTACCGCTTGCTTTTCAATGGTTTTAGCAAGAAACCCACTAGGCTTTGAGGTAGCACTAGGACCTATTACAGTTGCTTTTGAATTGGTTTAGCAAGAACCCACTTGCTTTTGATGGTTTAGCAAGAACCCACTATCCTTCTTACAGGTGAAGGATAGCTCACCTATGTCTCAAGCTATTTAAAGGAAAGCTTGGAAACCTCTTCACACCTTAGTGGTGATGTGAAACCCAAAAGAAAGAGGGGATGAGAAAAGTTTGGGGTTTGTAGGCACAAACCCAATTTTAAGCTCAAAATAAATAAAGAATGAAAAACCGTAATGGAGGAAGACTTGGGCGCCAATTGGATGATGGAGTTGTTGTAGCGTGCTCTCCCAAGCTTCTTGAGGGGGCTCCTTGGATGTGGAAGTTGTTGGAGCTATTGGGGTTCCCTTGGAGGAAGTCGCCGGAGGTTGGCCAATTGATGCAAAATATGTCTGTGGGCTTCCGTATTGTTCCGGTAGGTGTCCGGGGCTTCCTTGGCCTTTATTTATAGGCATGGAACCCTTGGGGAGGCTTCGGAGCCGTTGGAGAGGCTTAAAGAGCCGTTGGGAGCCAAGTGGGCCAGCCTGGTCAAACTGCAACGGCTAGTTTGACTGGCTCCACCGGCTGGCCGGTACAGTCCCACCGGTTGGCCGGTGTTTGCAAAATGGCATAGGATTCCTGTCCAGGGGCCACCGGCTGACCGGTACATATCCACCGGCTGGCCGGTGACTTGGTAGAGAAGAAGAGTCTTGATCCAGGCTCTACCGGTCGACCGGTGGGGAGCCACCGGCTAGCCGGTGGCAAGACAGTAGCAAACACTATTTGGGCTGGATGCCACAGGTCGACCGGTGGCAGAGACACCGGTCGACCGGTGGGGAGGCAGTAGCTTCCCTTTGAGTGCAGGTGCCACCGGCTGGCCGCTGGTGTGCCACCGGTTGGCCGGTGGACTGAATTTCAGTCCATTTCTTGTCCATTCTTGGGCCAATCCTTTGGCAATCTTTTGCCTATCATCCACAACACTTAAAAACAATGTTAAACACATATGAAAGTGATTGTGATCATGAAAATCAACGAGTGTGGGGTACAACAATACTTTGGTCCAAGATCATAGTATAAAGAAAATGATTACTTGAAATGTCACATAACAATCACATGAATGCCATCATGTATCCCCCATATATCATAAGATATATCTTGTTGGTCAAATTACAAACATGTGAATACCTTAATCATGTATTCTCTCGAAGAATGAATACTCATTGAACCTTAGTGAAAATATGAATTCAGTCAAAAGTTAACTCTTTCCACATACCAAAATCCAAAAATTCTATATACTCAAACCATGATATAACCTTCTCCTTATAGCAGTCATGAGCTCATGAATACGGTCAAACATTTCATTTTCTCGTTTTCCTTTCATTATGTGCATATCATCTTTTTTTCAAAAATATCTCAATCACATTCAATGGTTACCGGTACCATTGAAAACAACAATAGACCAATACATAAATATTACAATACTCCACGATACTATATACAACATTATTTTGGAATCCCATTACATAAACACTTAATCATTCCACCACATTGTTTTCATATTCAACATTGCCAATAGTGATTGCATGTGACTTCCATTTGTTCTTTCCCTTAAGTGGTTGCTCATGTCGATCATCATTAACCCTTGGATTAGGGCATTTATAGAATAATGCCCCATTTCCTTGCACATGAAGCATTGAAGTGTTGGTGGTGCGTTCTCTGTAGTCTTTTCTTTATTCACATCATTAGAAACCCTTTTTCCATTACTTCGACACTCAGTTGTACGATGACCTTCTTTTCCACACTTAAAACATTTTCTAGTCCCTTTAAGACAGTCTCCACCATGCTTCATTCCACACTTTGAGCATAAGGAAACATTCATCTTCTTTTCCCCATTATTCTGAGATTTCTCCTTGAACTCCATCTTTTGATTCCTGTCAAAACTATGAGATGGATAAGTAACACCAACTTCCATTTCTACCTTGATCGCACAACGCACAATTTCTTCATAGCTACTTAACTCTCTTATAGATAATGCCCTTCGAAGATTTGGTTTTAAGCCACTCAAGAATCGATCAACTTTACTTTCAGGTTGGATGATAAATCCAGATTCATACCTTGAAAGCCTTGTAAAATTCGCTTCGTATATACCAACAGATTCATCATCCTTTTGCTTTAGTTCAAGAAACTCCTTCTCCGTCTTTGTTCGAAGAATACGAGGGAAGTACTTATTGAAATATAAGTTCTTGAACTCGTCCCATTCCATGGACTCAATTTCATCTCTTGGCCTCATATTCTTGGTAAGATTCCACCATTGATCAACATCACCTTCAAAAGATACACTGCTAAGATGACTTTATCATGTTCAGAACATTGAAGAAATGAAAATATCTTTTCAGTAGTACTGATCCATTGTTCAGCAATAAGTGGATCAGAAGACCCACTGAAAGAAGGTGGGCGTTGCCTCATGAAGGACTCAATAGAATATTGTTCCCTTCTCTGATCATTTAGAAGTCCAGAATGATTTATAGCTTGTGTAAGAATAACAATAAGATTTTTCACTCCATCTCCCATAAAATTTGTTTGTTCAGGAGGCCAATCATTTCATTATCCATTACATTGATCAACACGGTTACTTCGGGTTCCAGCCATCGTCTAAAACCCAAAAAGAATAATGTGAGAGGAAAAAATCATCCTAGGGAAAACAACACAATAAAGGGGGAGTACCATAAATAACTAACATTTGGGTTACCGTAATTCTAGTACTATAACCTATACTTAACCATAGGGACTTCCCTAGACATACCTTAGAAATATCTCTAGGGATCTTACTAATGTTCTCGCATCCTAGTTTCCAAAGGTTGACTAAACCTTTACTCTGATACCAACTGTAGAGGCCCAAATCTTGACGTACATGGACATTACATTACTTTTGCGGAATATTTAATACATAACAAAAATAGACACACAAGGACCGTAATAGTTTAGTGTCTTTGGAAATTCAGAATAAAATCTTCTAATCGTGGTGAAAGATCTTCAACATCTCCGATAAAGGTATTCCCCATTTTTTTCTTACCTAAAACCTTTATTTATATCCTGGGGAAAGGAAAACATTAAACGGGTGAGCTCAAATGCTCAGTAAGGGTAAGAATGGATAAAATAAAACATACTATATACATTTGAACTTAAAAAAATGAACATAATGTTTAAACATCAAAATCTTGAGAAATGACAAAAAACATGGAAGTACGTGAGGAATATATCATAAAGAAACATTAAGAATGATAAAATAGCATGGGAATAAAACATGTAATTGTGGAAACCATTAAGCACATGATATGATTTCCATAGTATCCAAGGCATTGCTGCCAAGACCATCTTAGTGGACAAAGTCACTTTCTGAATCAAGTTCACTCCTCGTTCCAGTCCTGTATTACTGAACCGGTTTAACTTTCCATTCCAGCCATGTCTATCTCATGAGATATAAATCTTTACCCAATGAATTGGAGGGATATATAGGTCCCACCCATCTCATAATGAAATCATTCTTACTTGTTCCACAAAATAAATATACATCATTCATAGTAACCCAATAAATAAAATGGGTTTAATAAACATCATCCCATTAATCACATAATCCATATAAAAGAAATGCATATCATTCCATAATAAGAAAAGTGAAATGATGAAAATCATAGAGACTTTATACTTGAAACATAAACATATGAAATAATGTCATCTTAGATGGAAAAAGGATTTGATAAAACACTTGAAATTAATTCTTGAGGAAAATATTCTTTCTTCTCCAAAATCAATTTCTTTTCACAAAACGTCATGCTATTTTAAAAGAAAGAGATTTTGTAGAAAATAGTCATGAAATATTTTTAGGGAGCATCATGAAAATAAGTCTTTATAAAAGTGTAAAAATCTGTTCGTTTAGTATAAGTTAAAAAAACATTCTTCTTGTACTTTTGTCGGAAAAGTTAAAAAGTACCTCGTACGAAAAATGACAAATGATTCATTACATATCTTTGAATAAAAACTCACCGAAGGGTAAAATTGGATATAAATAACTTTAGAAATATATAAATATTACATATTGAGGAAACATGGATGTGGATGATAAAATACACCCCAGAAAATACAAAAGTATAAATAATCTCGGATAAAAATGAGATTGTGATATTTCCCTTACCTTAGGTCCGATTAGCTTCGTAAGTGTCCGAACCTCCTGTATAATGATTTAAATAATGTCATTTACTTATTCAAGAATCATACTCATTGTTATGATATCATATATGGTTCACTTACGACTTTATATTACCCGTTCTTTTGTAAATTCCATGTTAAAGAGCGTTTTTGAGTAAAATTGTTTCATTTGTCATCCGTTTTTTGACTTGTAATTATTCATATGATTACGTAGATCATTATTACATAATTACATAATATAAAACATGATTTATATATAATATACATATAATAGATCATTAATTGGAAAGAAATACACCGTTCATAGAGACAGTAGGCCATACGTACGCATAAACGCTATTTTCGTTTCCTTATTGAGTTGAATGGAATTAACTAGATGAAATACATATATATACACATAAATCCAGCATCATTATTATGCCGTATATTTCATGATTACTTATTATATATACTTTATAATAATTCATGAATGGTTAACGTGGAGAATGAATCTCATCGCGTCGTGGAGACGGTAGTCCGTACGTACGCACAAGCAATGATATCGTTCTCATGATCGTGGAATTGTATTGGAGTGTATGTATATTATTTCAGAATAAATATCACTTTACAATAATCATATATAGTTATTATGTACACCATTATACCCATCCAAGTATGGTGGTGGTGGAAAATAGATTACACCACAGCGTGGAGACGGTATTTCGTACGTACGCATGCGCGGTGATTTCTTTTTCCGTAGGATGGATAGATGGTGAAATAGGGTTATTTTATACTTATAAAAACATATAATTATATTAGTGATACTGATTTTATTACCTCATAATGAAACAATATAAGAAGAAGAAGTGGAAGAAGAAATAAAGTTGAAAGAATCGGTAACAGACATTACCTCTTCTTTGAAGCGCCTCTTTTAGTCCTCCTCTTAGGGAACTAAAATTGGCCTTTGAAGAAACCCAGGACCTCTAGGATGTTTCTAGGGAAGTGGAGAAGATAATTTGGCAGGTTTTTGCCGTTCTTGAAGGCTCAATGTGGTGTGAGGAAGATATGGAGGATGTGCCCTTTTATAAGGGAGGAGAGGGGCTCTTTTGGAAAAACTAAAAATATTATTTTATTATAAGGCCAAATTTGGTTTCAAATAGCTCCAAATTGATTTAATTTAGAAGATAAGGTGGTTATGGGTAGAAATCCTCTCATACAATATCATTTAGACAAGTTTAGGTTCCTATTTTTCCCTTATCATTTATATTTAACTTTAAGTTAGAAAATTTTACTCTTACCGTGTCTTTTTGGGTTCTTACACTATAAGGTTAATAAACATACTATAACAAGACAAACGAACCCCAAGTTGTTTATTATTAATATATATATCCTTATCTAAGTCAATTGGCAGAACCTTATATTTTTATGAATAAAATAACAATTAATAATATAATATTTTTTTTAAAAGCTATTTTATGTCAATTTTGACACTGTTTAGTAATTGATTTTTGTGAAAATTATAACAGAATTATTAGTTCGAAAAAAGTTAATTAAAAAAATACTAATATGACATATTAACTTAGAAAATTAGTATAATTCATAAAAGTCTCATATTATATTTATTTGGGTATTTATAACATCAATTATGTCAATATTTCATTAATAAGATAATTAGAGCATCATCTTTGTGTCATAGATAAATTAAATTATTTAAAATCTAAAAATTACAAATAAAATACCATTATGTAGGAAATATTTTTATCATTATAATTAATATTTATAGTTGAATTTATCTTATGTATAACCCTATATTTAAAATGATATACTTATTAAACATTGATTTTAACTATTTTAACCCTTCTTTAAATAAATTAATAATAAATGTCCTAATCTAATCCAAATGGGCCTAAATGGTAATATTTTATTCCTAAGGTTGTTTTTGATTGAATTAAACTTATCAAATAGAATTAGGACATGTTTTAGGGTAATAATAATATCATTTTTACCCTTAATTACCCTATTTACTTTTAACCGTGGTAAAAAAAAGTAAAAAGTTACTATTCACCAAAAATTATTTTCATCCCATTGAACGAAATTTTACTTAATTACATCAACCGTGTCTCTCGGATTTTTTAAATTACACTCACAGAAGCAGTAAAATTTATTTTTATGAAAAATTCATTTTTTTAAACTAGCACTTAGTGGTTTCACTATTCATCAAAAAATGAAAGTTTCCAGAAAAATACTAAAAATTAGGCCTAAGCTATATTTGATATTATGAACTCAAAAATGATGTCTATTTTACCAAATTCAAAAGATATTAGTTGCATTAAATTATTTAAAAATTAATTTCCTTCATTAAAACAAATAGCGTGTTCTTAAGAGATAATAACTATCAAAAGATTGACACTTGTTTATGTCTGGTATAAATGTGAAATTACATCTAATGACCAACATTGTATTTAATTGTAAAAATATATTCTAAATATACTTTAAAACCACTAAAATTAATGATTTATCACTATTAATTATTTCGATTAAAAATTTGTTTTTAATTAAAATGTAGTAATTTTCAATATTCATCAAAATATGAAAGTTATCCGAAAAATACCATAATATCACCCTAAGCTAATTTTGATATTCCGAATCAAAAAATGAAGTCCATTTTGAGAAATAAAATTTACAAAATTTCAAAATGTGGTTATTACTATTCATAACGGCTAGATGTAATAATATTTTAATTGCATATTGTTGTTTAGTGAAACTCGTTATTGCGTACTACACATGCTATCGAGGAAGGTCATGATTGCGTGTAATTCAAGGCAAGTCAGGGATGCATGTTGTGCAAAATCCTTTTGGTGTAGCGTACAACAGAAGACATTAATGAAATTAAAAAGAATATTTTTTCATAAAATCATGGGGTGTTACACTATAAATAAAAAAATTGTTATCATATAAGATAATAAATTTACAATGTCATTATAAAATAGATTAAATATTTCTCAACCAAAAGGAATGATGAGTCAAGGGACATTGTCTCAATTTATCTTCCATGATGAATACTGACATGTTTTGAACCAAATTATTATTTTTTGTATATAATAAACATTTTGATATAATATCATGATTAATGAATAATTCATGGAATTTTATGTTTTATATTTAATTATTTATTCTATAGGTATTTTACATATAATTTACCAAAGTGATAAATAATTTCAAATATCAATTTCATTTCATTGGGTCATGTTACTTCTTCATTGTCCTTGACATTCAATGATTATGAGTGTAAACAAATTTTACATTATTATTTAAAAATATCAATTGTTTTATAAGGATTTATAAATTATAAAAATATACTATTCATTTTTTTATTCTCACTTCAATGTTAAAATTTTTTTATGGGTTTAATACACAATCTCATTTTAATTGGGATTTTTTGTACATGAATTTCAATTGAAATAAATTATTTGACTATATTATAATAAAACCATATAATTATATTATATTACCATTATTAATTAATTTTTCATGTCGCAATACCATATTCTTTGATTTATGACTATAATTATTAATTATATCATTTTAGTGAAATATGACATCATTTCACTATTCATCCGAAAATCCCTTTTCCTCAAAAAGAATGTTTTATGAAAATATTTTCAATTTTTTAACATTATATGAATGATTATTAAATTAATTTTAACCCGTTTTTGAATTTTTTAGGAAATTTATTAAAAATAATCTTAGTATCATTTTTCTAACATGTGATTATTTGAATTTCGATATAGAAATATGAAAGGAATCTTTTTTAATATAAGCGATATGATTGAAACATTTCCACATTCATGAACACTCATTTATATTAATATTTATTTAATTTTTTTAAGAGGATATTTTTAAATAAAATCATTTTTCAAAAATGTATGAATATTTTTAAAATGAATTTAAAATTAGAATGGTTATTTTCATCCAAAAAGTTTTAAAAGATTTTTTATTGATATACAAAAAAATACCTTTAGTCTAAATATACTCTACCAGAGAAATGTAGTAAAATAACATACATATTATTTCTCAAGTTGATTTATGATCAAATTTTCTGGGGAAATTATTGAGATAATCATTATAGACTAATTTTCGTAATCAATAACTTTTCGTTGAATTATTCAATTTATTTTGATCCTTGGACAATACATTAAACTTAAATATCAATATTATTTATCATGTATATACTTTTTATATAAACTATGTATCATTTATACATACATGTTTTAATTATAATCTTATATGAAATATGAGGGAAATTAGTATTAATCCAAATTATTTACTCGATACAAAAAATTGTTAATAAGCCATATGGATTTATTAAATTAGAAAATTATTTTATATATGAGGAATGTGTTTGAAATGAAGAAATGGGTGGGTATTTTTTATAGATATCCCCTCTAGGAGTTAGTAGTATCATCATACTAATCATTTATATTACCTTATTTAAATTGGATTCTAATGTATACAAACACATTAGTTATAGAATGTCTTTTGAATTGTCTTAACAATATATGTACAAATATTCATGATAACACAAAATCAATCATCTATGAATTACCTTATTTTATAATTATGTCCTTATTATCTATGATATTTTTCAACTATATACTATTTGGATTCATTTCATTCTAATTTTATTGATTAAATTTCATCTGTTTTTAGTTACATACATATCTGTATTGATTATGACGTATCAAATTATTATAGAAAAAAATTGATTAAAAGAAATATTTTTTTATAAATTTAGCATTATATTTTGATTATGCCTTATCTAATCATAATAGTAATGTATTTAATAAATATAATTGTATTAAATTATTTAACATTATTTATAGAATATTCCTTATCTAAAAAATATTGTCGTGTCATTTATTAAATGACATATGTGTCTTATTTTTTACCATTCCATGATGATTAAGTTGATTGATCCATGGAAGATTCTCTTATACTTAATCCTAATGGATCATTTGAGCTCACGCTAAATTTTTTTCTTTCCCAGGAATCTATTAGGTGTATTATGAATGATCCTAAACTATATTATAGAGGTAATAAATATATTTCTGGAAAAATTGGTTGTAATGTGGCTATTAAATTTTAATATGGAGATCATATATATATATATATATATATATGTATCTAATTTACCTTGAGTAATAAACAATTGGGTCTATTGGGATGTAATTCCACATATCTGATGATAATATCATAAATTAGAAAATAGATTCATGCTATTGGGTTTGAGGTGGAAATAGTATGTATCCAAGTATATCTAGTCAAAAAATTTAGAACTAGATTTTGGAAGTCAAAGATTAGGGAAAATAAATCCATGATATAATTTGAGAATAAATATATAAAAACATCATAATGTATTAGTAAGGTAGTGATTATATAGTTTTTCCTAAAAATAAATCAATATATATAAAATTAAAGTGGAAATGGTTTTTCCAAAAAATGTACACAAGGGAAATAACCATGAAAAAATAAGGTCATGCTAGACTCGAGCATTACATAGTACATGATAATGTTCCTTACAACACCCGTGGTTGGGAAATCCATGTGGATTTTATTTAGAATATATCTAGTTTCTTTAAAAACCATTATGAAGGATTAGAATATATTAAATAAATGTACAAAGTAGGATAATCCTATAGTGTCTCATATTAAAAAGACGTTGAAAATATGTAGATATCTAATAAATGATTAATTATTTTCCTACTATGATTATTATTTCTCACACTATTTTTTTGTTTAGTTAATGGCTGTAACACAAAGGCATGTTTTTTTATTTGAATATGATTGAAAATAGGTTGAATATGATCATCCAAATGGGATTAACACTAAATTTAAAGATATTATGATTACTCCAAATCAGTAATCCCAAAATATTTTAAGCATGTTATACCTTAACCATGTATCAGTCTCACCAAAGAAGAGAAGAACATATTTCCTTATGTTTTTTCATGGTGGAGACCAAGTAGGAAACAATGATGAATTTTATTCATGTATTTTATGTGTAAATAGACACCAAGGAAAGTGTCTCAATGGAATATGGACATGTTTTAGGTGTGGAAAATAATGGAACAAATGAATAAAATGTTAAGGAAAAATCAATAGTATGAAGTATGGTAATAATTTTTTTACCAGGGATCCATTTATGTTATTGTTTTGTTAAATTTGGAAAGGTAATGAATATCCAAGTCAATTCCATATTTTAATGGTTAACTCCAAGAATAAGAAAGAAACTGTATGTAGGACACCAGAACACCTTGGTAGAGGAGGGGTGAATCAGAGTTTCCTTTTTGTCTATTAATATGAGAGATATTGATCCTACATTGGAAAAAACATGTAAAACTTATATAATGAAATAGTTTGGTTGTCAAACATTTAAATAAAGTGAGATAAGATAAAAATTTTAATTGGATCACCACTAAGGGCTAGCTAGAAGTTCATATGGTGACAATGTGTACAGTACACCTAAATCCATTATGATTTTATAGTTTTTTTTGGAGTAGAGTCGAATATCCCCCATCACTATATTCCAAGAACACTACATTTAAAATAATTTTATGGAAAACACACTACCTATCCCAGAAAAAACAATCTAATCATCCTCCTCACTGCCTTGGGTGAATTATTAAACATTTTGATGACTTTAATGTCACACTAGTAGACAGTGAATTTAATTCTTTTCCCTAAATAGCATGGGACTCTGTTTTCACCATTAACATAGTTTGATGAAGCTGAAATAACTATTTAATTAAACCATATCTTTAATAGTTGTTTTATAAATTATCTTATCCTTTGTGAACCCAAATTTATGTTTCAAATAAATTCCATCATTCTCAAACCCACACTAATTCATTAATCTCTTTTTTGAATATCCTTTATAATGTCATAGCCTCCATTAAGAAAACATCCTTCTCTGAGCACTAATCCATTAATGGACAACCAATAATCATGAAATTCATTTTTTGAAGTTACATAAGAATCATTAAATAGTAAATTAGTATATTCATGATGCACATTATCATAATGAAATATTAATTTATTAAGCTCTTATACTTCATGAATTCATAATTATTGGAATTTTTCTCTATTTATTTTCATATTAAATAATGTGCGGGTGGCCACCTATTTATTGGCTTATTCCATAATGATGATCTAATCTCTCAATGTCCTTCTCTATATTAATGTTTGTTAATATCCCTCTCTTTTTAAAGATTCATTTAAATTTAACCTATTCATGAATCTTCTCGTAATCATGTGGATTTATTAGCCTTAAATCTTGCAATGGTAATGATCATCTATAATTCTCCATATCATTGTGAACCCCAACCTTCAAGGAACCAAGTCTTCATGAAACTGACTACATTACCAAATATCATATGTTTAAATCCTATGAAACCTCCTTGCGTCTAGCTTACTTTTGATTCACCACACCCTGATGATGCGTGGGAATTCCCCTTAATTTTGATTTTTTTTGGGAAAATATTGGTAAATGATTCCACCTTCAACAATGAAGCAACCAAATCTTTCAGATCACATTACATGATATTTTCCTTATTAAACCTAGTTTCAATTAATAACAAATATAATATAAACTCTATTTCCAACATTGAAAATCCTTGGATCCATCAATCACCCAATTGAGTTTTTTGGAAATATCCAGATAAATCCTATAATGCAACAAACCCTAAAAAAACCATTAATCACAAAATAACTTATTAATCACTATAAGTATATATGAGAAAATATTTGTATAGAAAACAATAGTGGAAAACAGTGATTCCTTGCCTCAAAATAACATCAAAAAAACTACATACCAATACATACTAAGTTTCACTGATATCCCCTATTGTAAATAAACAGAAAAAAATATATTTGTACTTATAGTGATAAAAAACTCACCCAAGGTCATATATCCCCCATATACCTACAAAAAAACCCAAAATTTGTATAAAAATGCTAACATAAATGTGGAAAAGGGACCTTCCATAACCTATTCATGAACATGGAAGTTGATGAACACTTAGGTTCAACTAATATTTATAGAATATATTTTCTACCAACACCATAATCAGAATGTTAGAAAAATTGTCATATGTTCCAAAATGATCCAATTTTTTTCATACTTCTTTAAAAATTTTCTTTAATGGGGTGACATCAAATAACAATATGTCTGGTATAGTAGTGTAGAACTAGATTCATTGTAAGATCAACCTCACTCCAGTGGTCAAAGTTAATCAGCATAAGCTATTTCACCCCATCCCAAATATCTACCAGTTGTTGCTTCATCCATAATAGTTATGTGATTTCCTTTGTAGTAGACTTATGCTCTACATCATCCATACTAAGATAGTCAATTTCCTATTTTTTTCTCATGATTCAAAAAAATTTGTTTCTAGTAGACATTGTGACATCACTTTTAGACTATAAATCCATCACATCTCTTTCTCAATCACCATAAATAAAATAATATATTTCATCTTAATGTTACAAATTATATGTCAAAATTGAGAGTACCTTGAATATACCTCATTATTATTTTATCTTTTTCGAAATTATCTTCTTTGGGATTAATTTCAAATTTTGGTACTAAACATTTTGAAAACACAATATATTTTTGTTTGTAAGACAAGTATAATACTCTTCCAATGATTATTATATACATGGTGGGATCTATATATGTCCAATCTTCATGATTTCCATGTTTTCTTCATACCACAATCTATGCATAGGCTTTACACACCAATCATGCCCTTTTTATGAACACATTTTCAACCTCATAATTATTTTAATGATAAATTTTGTTTCCATAACATTGTAATTTTATTTAATCATAACTAAATACCATTTCTTGTTCATGTAAATATAATCCACTTCTTTATTCATGGCCTTAACTCATGATACATCCTTAATTTCTTCTTCAAAAATGGTTTGTTACAAATTTGATTAAATGGAAGAATGATCCTCATTTACCAATTCTCTTTATCTATGTTGGTGCGGTATAATCCACAATGTTATTTAATTGATCATTTAAAGATCATATATTTCCCTTGTGAGGCATTAATGAAATTTAATTAGTATTGGATTCCACATTTAATTAATATTCTTAATCTTTATCTTTTTGTGTTCCATATATTTTTTGAAAACCTCCCATTATTTCTATACATGAATATATCATCTATCAACTTTAATCTTCATATTCATTCATATTAACATATGATACATTTTGTGTGTTTATATATTTATCCTCAATGATCATGACATAATTTATTTTAATAATAATTATATGATGATTATTTCAAAATTGATAAGCATTAATATTTTTTTAATATCCACCAAGAATTCCCTCATCAATTGCATCCCTATACATTCATTAATTTATTTATTTGCATTAGATAAATTATTTAGAGCCAAAAACTAGAAAATACATTATAGATTTATTATTTCCATACCATATTTCTTATGGTTTCCATGTTTCTCCAATGAATTTTTCCGATTTGATTTTGATTGTACACTGCTACTTTAATGATAACTCTTTATGTAATAAGAAATAAGAAGTTTCTTCTATACACACATCACTCAAGAAATGTATCTTAAATAATCAATAAATATAATGAATTAACCCTCTACTTATGCTCCAAATACATTCATTGGACCACATACATTTTTTTGGATATGATTAAGAAGAATTGATGACCTTTTATTTTTTGCCTACATGAACTCCCAACCATCTCCCATCACATTAATGCATCACATGAATTTTCATGATCACTCTTCAGAATGAGAATGTTGAAAAATATCATAATCTTAGATATATATTCTATTTTTTATTTATTAATGGGACCCATCAATTGGTTCTAATAATTGTTTTATTATTCAAAAATTAAGTAAAATTTCTTCTTTTTTCTGTCAACCTGGAATAAATTTCCATATATTCTACATCCTTTATTAAGTGAATTACATGTATTTCCTTTGATAATAAAACCCTTATGATTAAACTTCACATCATTTTTTGAGTCATAGATTTAAATCATAGTAAAAAGATTGAGATATGAACTTACCATGCAGAGAACATCATTTTTCATTAATTTTTTATTTTCGCATTCTTTATTTCCACTAACATTAAACTTTAAAGAACCATTATTTCCAAATATCAGTATTCTATGAAAATATTTCTTAATATTAATCAAAATATGAACATTATCTGACATGTGTGATGAGAATAAAATATTAATAATATATAACACATTTTAATTAGTTTATTTGAGAGATATTTTTGTAAGTTTGTATTTTTCTATATTCTTATTCTCTTTCAATGAGATAATTGATTGAGTGACGTCAATATATATCCTTTTGAATCCCATTTTAGTATGCAATATCTCATCATAATTATATTATTCTTCCAAATTATAATACATATTTTTAAGAGTAACTCTGCTTTGTTTATTTGTATTAACATATCTCTTAGTTTTGCAGGTAATGTTTTCACCATTCTTCTTCACATGATTAATAGATTTATAGATATAGTTAGAATAGGGAAAAAATAACCATATAAAATAATTTATTCATATGAATAATGTGGTCTAATTTTCATGTATTTACTTATTAGAAAATCCAAATTTATATTTCTACATGACTCATCATCGTAGGATATGTTTTGTCCTAGAAAGACAAATAATAGACATTTTATTTGGTTAAATATCCTCTCACTTCCATTTTACAACATGTACCCTTATTTTTAATGTTATTTGATAATTATTCTATTTGGATAGTTGAGGATTATTTTCAATTCCCTTTTCAATTTTGATCATATATTTTCTTATTTTAGAAAAATAAATCTTTTTGATATGTTCAATCCTCTCATTCTATTTATTTTGGATCAAACTATTTCTAGCCTATAATGTTTCATTATCAGATCCAATTCCACGTTTTCCCATAAATTTGGATCATTGATTATTAAAGGCCTTATATACTTCTTTAAAACCTCCTTTAGATCATTATAATTTCTTTAGGTATAAAAATTCACCAAACAATAATTTATTCTTCATTTACATTTATTTTTATTCAGTTTCTAGTTTACTCATAAATGTAAAAACATCATCATAAATTATTTAAAATATCATAGCTATATCCTTTAGTCTCAATGTAACATCATTGATGAATTTTTCCTTCGCTTTAATTTCAGGTTTAAATCATAAAAATTATTTTGAGATTCCATGTGTTGTCAAATGTACTTTGACCTCTCATTCAAGTTGATCAATTTTTACTTCAAGTAAACCAACATACTTTGAAGATTCATTCAGAACAATTTTGATCATTTTATTTATCATTAGTGGAATTTATAGACCATCATTAGAATGAAAAATTTTCACCTTGAGTTCAAAAATACAAATCATATGATATTATAAATCATTGGTTGGATGTACCTTTTCAAATATAGATATCATTGAAGCTTCATGTTCCAATTTAAAATTTGGATCAACTTCCTTCACTAATTCATTATCATCTTATTATTCTTTGAAGTGAATGATATTTATATAATATTTATTTACAAACCTAAATTATCTCTTGTTTTGAAACATCATATGAGGAATATTCATGGATTCTTGTTCAAATTCTACATAAAAATGTTTCTTAAAAAACTAAGTCAAAAAGTTCCCAACTCCACCACTTCAAAAGCATGCCAACAAATCCTTTATATCAAATCACCATTTTAATTTATATAATTTATTGGAAAAAAGATAAATATGTTCATCATACTCATCATATCAATAAATATATACTCTATAAATATCATGTTTATTCATGTATTTGAATTTGATTTCCATATATAGTCAGGTTGATGTATCGTCTAGTTTGATTCTCATTTCATATGCCTCTATAATACTAAATAGAACATGAAGTCAAATATTAAGAAAATATATTTCCTCTAGGGATGAAGATTTTTTATTTTATTGAGGTGGGAACCTCATTCATATTTCTATCATGATTAAAATATCTTTAATTTCTTCCCCATGTCCTCAAATTTCTAAAAAATATTAGTTATGTGACATAAAAACTATCTTCATTTTCTTATGTATGAACTTATAGATCATTGAACCGATTATGAAATATTTGAACTTTGGCCTCCATTAAATTTTTATCACCATCATATATATTATGATGTTTCTCCCACATAGACTTGGATAAGTTGTAACTCACCACCTAAAAATAAATCTGATCAAGTAGAATTACACTAAGATCATTTTTATCATTTAAATCTTTATGATTCGTTATGTAGTATGTTTTAGTCATAGAAATACATAATTTATTAGTGGCCAGAATCCCCAGATCAATGAAAATATGTACACCCATCCAAATGTATTGTATATTTGATGTCATACTAGTCATCATAATCTTGAAGTTGCTTATATAAAAGAAAGAAACCCTCCCTAACATTCACTAAATTATCCATGAAAAGAATAAAGGAATGATTGAACATAATTATGATATACAATCTGATACAACTTGTAGGCTGAAGAACACCATGAGAGGGGAGGTGTGATTCAAGGTGTCAACTAGTTTTTCTAAAGAAATGGACCTTATTCTCACAGTATTAGTATATTGTAAATTTTGTATAATGTAATCATGTAGTTATTAAATATTCAAATTCATGGAGAAAACACAATAATTTCACTCGGTTTTCCACTAATGTATAGTCTAAGAAGTATTCATGTACATTGTTTCTGTCTTTCCAAATTACGCTAAGATTCAATTGTTATTTGTGGACTGTAGAAGATTACCTATAGTCACTCTTGTCTAGTCACAATAAGAATAAAATTAATTTTTTTATAGAACAATGACTCTAAAATAAAACATCCATAGACTCCCCCTAAATCCCTGACATGGGTGATGTCTTACTCAGTTTGTTGACTTTAAGGTCAAATCAGTAGAATGGGTATTTTAGTTTTTCTACTTTAATAACAAAATATTGTTCTTTTACCAAAGAACTAACATTAGACACATGAATTTAGTATCCACATAAAACATATATTAAAAACTAATGTTTTTAATTCTACCATCCTTTCAAAACCCCCTATTATGTTTCAAATAAATTATATTATTCACACACTTTGTCATTAATATCCTATATGATGATAATATCATTACTGAATAAAAATTCCTTCACCTACTACTAAGAAATCATGGATCACCCAATCATCATGAATTTCTTTTTTCCATGATACCTATGCATCATTGAAAAATAGAAAAAAAATCATGATGCTCAAGCTTATA
The DNA here is from genome assembly GCA_963277665.1 of Viscum album. Classification (NCBI taxonomy): domain Eukaryota; kingdom Viridiplantae; phylum Streptophyta; class Magnoliopsida; order Santalales; family Viscaceae; genus Viscum; species Viscum album. Next base: position 58,165,805 of record OY728165.1, on the reverse strand, counting down.
ATGAATTTCCGATTGGTGATTCTCCTATCTTTCATAAATTTAGAACAATTAAGAAGTTTCTCTAATTCTGTTAATATTAAATTATACTTGGGTGGATGCCTATTTATATTCTCTAACATTCATGATTCTATATGTTCTATGTACCCTTTTCATGAACCTCTATATTCATGTTTGCGAATATAATTTTCATTGTGATTCTCTAGTGAAATTGGGAAGTGTCAATCCCAAAAGACATCCTTTCATGAATCTTACTCATGATGCTCTAAATCCTCATGAAACTTTCTTCTTTCTCTTTATTTTCAGCTTCAAAAAATTAAAAAAATACCATTAAATGACGCATTCTTAATCCCTGAAGCCATCATCAATATAGATTCAATTTCTTTTTAAACTCAATGATCAACCCTAGTCTGAATTGTCAATAGAAACAAAATACACTACGATTCTAAAAATGAAATACCTTATATAAAACACAATGTTTAAATAAAATAGTTAATGTATTTAATGGTATTTTAGAATTATATTGAAGAAGAATTATGAAAAAAGGTATTTTTTTTATAAGAAAAATGAAACATCATGTCATTGTGTAAATTGTTGATGCATATTTGAATTCATTAAAATAATAATTATTGATACAATAATGGATTTTTGAGTTTATGATTTATCAAAATTTTAAATTATTAAAAACCACTTATTTAGGTTTTATGTTATGGGAGTCTTCCAAGATTAAGGATATTTTTGGAATACTTTATTGAAATAAAATAAAATAGTTTTGTATATATTTTAAAGAAAAATGTATTTAAGGAATAATTTACTCACATTTTATAGAAATAAGTTTAATGATATTTAAAAAAACATGGGTTTATCATATCTTCATGTTGTTTAAATTATGGGTTTTTAACTTTGAGATTAATATGGGAATTATATTAATATGTACATATAAAAATGACAACACACATTATGGTTGAAAGATCACCACATTTAGAAAAGTAATGTGGCCTGATCCCGCAACCGAAGAGAGATTAGGATGTTGTTTATACCAGTATCCTACATTATGTTATTGTTAATGTCTCATAATGTATATTTAAATTTTTTTTGTGATAAATATTAAAGCTGAAACTATGGTAATATTAAAAAAAATTAGATATTAATGTATTATTTTGGATAATGTTTTGTAAATGTATTGGATTTTGAAAATAAATAGTGATAGATAGAATGAGCTATCACACTTTTATGGATATGAGGATCCATTAAAAGTGAATTTTTGTGTTTCCAGCATAAAAAATAATTTTTTGATATTAATTTATTTATGTACTTAATGATTTGGAAATTTATTATAGAACAACCATATAAAGATATTGGTCTTATGATGTATAATTTTTTTATGTAATTATATTTTAAATTAATTATAGATATTAAAATAATACCTCAACATTAGGAAAAATAATAGGAAAATAAAATATCAAGACAAAAACCCTCATATCCATTGAATCATATGATATTTTAAATGATCAATTTTTTTTTGTTTTTATGACCTTAACTCTCCATTTATCATTAACTGCCTTGTGATTAATGATCTCTATCACTCTCTATCATTATTTATGCTTTGATTTTATGTCTATATCATCAAATTACACCAATTTTATCTCTATTAGAAAACAAGATATGTTTTATTTATTAGGACCCTTGTAATTCCATTCCTCTATAAATAATTATATGTTTTCTAAGAATTTTTTGGATATGGTTTTTCAATAAATGAGTTTTAAATTATAAAAAACATGACTTTTTATTAAAAGATCAAATTTATAGCACACAATTTCTTAAGGTGGGGAGAATGTAACACACTGAAATTATAAAAATAGAAAAATCAATTCAATAGTGTCAGAGACATGAAACACCCTACTTAAAACCCAAAAAATATATTTTTTTAAAATTAATATATCTGATAGATTGTGACACATGAAACTCTTATTATAATGTAACCATAAAATAAAATAATATTTTAATATCACCATTAAATTGACGAGTATGAATAGTAATGACTATATTATGGAAATTTTATGTTTAAAAATATATAAAATATATTCAATGTATATATATTTATTAAAAATAAAATATGAATCAGATGAAAAGAAATAGAAATTTTCTTAAGAAAACTATATTTTTCAAAGAAAATAGTTTCATTACGTTTTGTGGGATTATGTTAAAATTAATTTTCACCAATTTTATGATTTCTATTTCAAAAATATAAATAAAATTTTAAAATATATTTATCAAAATTATCATATGTTTATTTTTTAAAATTGATTCATTCTTTGGTGTATAGTAAAAACTACTGATTTTTATTAAAAATGACATTTTATTTTAAAGCATATACCATAACCAAATTAATTTAATATGGGTTTAAAGGTAAAATTAGTTAAATTATATATTTAATATTAAAATTTCTTTTATAGGAATCAATTTATTATTTAATTTTTATATAAAAAATTTAACATTTTAATGTTTATATTTTGGAATGCTTCATTTTTTCACCTTTGTAAGTTAAATTTTAAATTAAAATCAATAAATTATGAGAATTGAATTTTGTATAATAGGATCCATTTTTAGAATTAGAGAAATTTATTTTTATTAATATGGTCAACTTAAATGACTACAAAAAATGAACAGTGAAAATAGAAAATATTAATTACCATGTTTATGGTGAAAACATGTTTACGAGGGGTTAATCTAAACAAAATAACTACTAAAATGAATTAAAATGATCCCAAAAAATATTTTATATCCATATAAAGCCTTATAAAATTTTTATGTTCTATAATTAAAATAATATATTCATGAAGAATGTTAAAACATTTGGGTGCAATTGACCTTTTCCAACAGTTTTATTTTGTGTCCTCTCCCCCACATATAAAATGTCACCTATCCTCATCCCCTATTTAGAATCCCAAATCTGTTTATATAATTACATACAAAAAAATAACATCATTAAATCCCTATAATTTTCTTAGAGACATTTATTTTATAATAAATTAATCCTAGGATATCTATTGTTGTACATGAATAAAAGTAATATGTCGTAGGGGTAACATACTATAATGAGCAATTATGTTTAGTTTCATCTTCAAAATCCTTCAAATATAGTTAAAAAATGTTTTTAGATTATTTATATTTATTACATATACTTATATATATTTTTTATGTGCATTAATTTGACCCATTTCATCTTCTTCAAAATGCGATATGAAACTGTCAATCATGTGTATGGAGAACTACCCCCTCATGTACCGATGTAATTAATTTACCAATACCATCATTAAAGTATTGATATAATGTATTACATAACACATGTTTATGATATTTATTATATAATTAAACTTATGTAATGATAATTTCACGTAAAACTTCCTATTTACCATTCCATTGAAAATATGATAATATCGCTAGTGGGTGTGGTGGACTACCTCCTCATGAAAAGATGTGATACATTTTCACTTATGATTTATATTAAAGTAATAAGGATATTATTAATTAAATTATATGTTATATATGAGATGATATTTATTAATTAACATTAACATATCACCCATTTACTTGAGATTTCACTTGTTAATGGAATTGTATCGCCACTAGTGCATGCATATTACATACTATATCCCCAAAGTTATGTGGTTGATTTTTCATGTGAAACCTTCAAGAATGGAAATAAAATTATATATAATGAGTAAATATTATATTTATAGCATTAATATAATTATTTATATGATTTATTTATATCCTGAACCTATGAATCACAAGATTCAAGATAAAACATGAGTTAGAAAACAAAGCATTTAACAACCAAAACAATAAAAATAATGAACTTTTATTGACACAAGAGTGATAAAATGTCATTATAAGATATTATATAATATTAAAAATATATATATGTTTCTATAAATATTTAATAACATATTTAAATAAATTATATTGTATATTAAGTATTCTTCATCCAAAATAAAGTAATAGGTTAGGGACTTTGTCCCAATTTCACTTTATTGAGACATTGTAATGTCATGATACCATTTTACTTTTTGTGGTGTATATTATACAAATTATTCATGATATATAATTAATAATTTATAAGTCATCATATATTAAGATTTAACACAAATTATTTCAACTAAAAGGATTTTACATGAAAATTAAAAGTGTTAATTAATGTTAAAACTCAATTTACTTTTATTAGGATATATTACCTCTTCATTTCCCTAGAAATTATATGATATTTTTTGTACATACATTTATCTATATTATGTTATAATTCCTTTTTTCCCAGGTTTTTACATTTTTCAAACAAAATATCTTCATTTATTAGTTCTCAATTCAAAGATATGATCTTTTTGATGATTTATATAAGAATACCATTTTAATGAGGATTTTTTATAAATCAATTTCCCTTAAAGTGTATTTTTTGATAATTTTATAATATAACAATTTAATTTTTTATCATCTTTTTATTCATTTTTTTATCATGTAATAGTACCATACACCTCTATTTGGTACTTTATTTTTTTTGGTAAAATATTTTTAATAAAATACAACATCATTTAACATTTTCATCCAAAATCAATTTTCTCTCAAAAACAAGGTTTTCACAAAATGAAATTTGAAATGTGTTTAAAATAAAAAATATGATTTTTAACGATATTTATATCCATTATTTTTATTTTTAAAAATATTATTAAATGGAATCATTCTATCTTTTTTCAACCATCGTAAATTATTTACTTTCTGTAAAAACATGTCAAAGGAATCTTTGATTTTGATGTATTTAAGATGAATAATACATTTTAACTGTCCTAAAAATTATTTTATTCAAATATTCGTTTACAAATTTTTTTACTTCTATTTTTTAAAAAATTGTTTTTCTAATATTAAAAAAAATTTAAACAAATATTTTTAATATGAAATATTTAATTTCTTCCAAAATTATTTTAATGCAATTTTTAGTTTTCACCAACAAAATAACTATTTTTTCTATAATATACACATGAGATATAATTTAATTCTACAAATCTTATCCTATATATGGATGGTTCAAGATTATTTTGACCAGAGAATGTTTTGAAATCATCTTTCTTCATTAAATTTTTTGATCATTATCTTTCCCTTGAAATATTCACAATATTTTGATCATTTGACAATAAATTTACCACAAATATCCATGTTATTCATTTTGGATATAAATATTAAATAAAAATTAATTCATTTTTAGAAATGCTATTTACTTTGTAAATTAAGTGATTTAATGGGGAATTTTTTGTTAATTAATATTTTTTTATCCATAAAAAATTTATTGACAATAAATAATGATACATGAATTAAAAATATTATTACATATAACAGGAATGTGTGGGACATGTAGATACTATTAGGGACTGGTTATAAATATCCCCTCAATGCATCGATAGTCACATGAGATGAATCTTTTGGACATCCTTAGTTAAATTGTTTTTTATACAAACATACCCATAAATTTAAAACCGTACTGTTAATGTTAATGAATGTAGATCTATAATGATGTATGAGAACATGATGTCCAAAAATTATGAAATTATCTCATAAAAAATTAGTTTTTATAATCCTTGATAATTTATTTGGATGCGCTTCATTCATATTTTATTGATTATACGGAATGTGTTTTCAATTTTATGAATTTTTGGATTCATTATTACTTATATGATGATGATCGAAAAGTTATTGGTTAAATGTAATTATTTTTATGTTATTTTTATTTCCGTATTGATTATGAAATACATAATTATTATAGTTACGTTATTTACAAAATGGAATGTGTGTTCAGTAATTTACCTTTCCATATTAACCAGGCCTTATCTAATCACGGTGGAAAAGTTATTTGTTAGATGGAATGTGTGAAGATTTATTTAATATTCCATGTTGATTATGCCTATTGATTCATTATAGATTCTACTATTCTTAATGCTTAAGAATAATTTTACCCCACCCTTATTTTAGTACATTCCCACGAATTCTAGAAGTGTACTATGAATTATATTTAAAAAATATGATATTGAGAATAGTTATATTCTAGAAAACAATTTTGTTGTAATTTATGTATTCGAATTTAATATGGGGATCATGTATATGTCTAGTATACAAAGGTTACTAAACTATTCGGTCTGTAAATATGTGATTCCATGTATCATATTACAGTTTAATAATGTATACACTATCTTCAATTTATTTTGTGTGTTTTGATACAATTAGGTGACTAAATATACTTATGTTGGTTAATTTAGATTTTATCCATTATTATCATAAATTTAAAAACACATTGTATAGTTAGGATGAGATGTTGGAAAATACATGAAATAATTGTGTGTGAGTTACTAGAAAAAAATTATTTATCAATAATGTTTGACCACATGGTTTTCCAAAACATGCACCAACTATTCTTATTTTCTCTCTTAAAAAATTCGATCACATGGTTTCCCGTAAGAACCCACACGGTTTTTCCAAATCATCCACCAATTATGTTTTTCCATAGTCCCATTACAATAAAGGAGCATGACTTTCTGTAGGGGTCACATGATCTATAATAATAGTTCTCAAATATTAATCCTCTAGAAACCCCTACAAAACATTAAAAATTCATTATGAACATATCCAAACATAAATATATCATTATATAACATTAAAATACATAAAAGGTTTGAGTACTACAAACTAGGGGTTCTACATTTGCTATATAGAGAATATTATATGAACAAGTTTAACAAAATTTTCTAAATTATTACTGATTAAATTTATGCAAGAATATAAGATTTTATTGTGTATTTATGATGATTGTGAAAATTTATGTAAAAAGTAGCATATTTATGGAAATAAATATGATTTTGATGTATTAATTTTTAGTATATTACCTTATGAGTGATTGATATTAAATAGATATTATAGTATGGGTGATTGTAAAAACAATAATTGATCAAATATTTTAGATTTTTTGCTTTTTAATTTATTCACATATATTTAGAGGAGTCTGAAGGTAATATATTTATGGAATTTATTTAGTTGACAATGAAGGATTATTGTTGTGTTATTAAAAATTATTTTCATTTTTATTATAATTATTGGATTAATGGGTTCGACCATATAATATTTATATGTATATAGAAAAAGATGGAATTAATTTCCACACATATATAGATATTATGATCCTTTAATAAGTAACATCACTGCCCCAAGCATAAAAATTTCACTACAGTGTTAATTTTTTGGAATAAGAAATTGAGTGGAAATTCACTAAATAATAAACAAATGTTGAAATTTTTCATAGGAAATGGAATGAAATAATGTTGGATTATTATATCATGCTTCTTTTCTTGACAGTAAAATAATCCCTCATCTTTAATAAAAGGATCATCAATTAAAAATTTTATCATTTTCCCTTCATTTTGAATGAATTAATTATCTTTTAACCCCTCGTTGATTTATTGTTCTATAGTCATTAAATTTCTCACTACCATGTTATCCATCACTATCTTTTAGTCCATTTTCATTGGGTACCACATTCATGTAAATATTTTAACTTCCTAAAAAGGTTCTACTTAAAAGGAAGAGTTATTATGTGTTTTGTAGGCAACCTTTATTCTTTCCAATTCCACTATTTCAAAGATTTTTTATTATCCCTATATACGGTGTGGGTTGTACATATGGAAATGTTTAAATATTGATAATTTTGTTACCAAGATTAAATTGAAATCATAGAAATTATTTATGATAAGGTAGATTATAATACCAAAAAAAATTAGTTGAAAAAAATAATAAGTTCAACACCTCACGTAACATGAATGAAAATTATTTTATTTATCTTAAAAACACATTTGTGGAAAAATTATGAATCCTCTATGTTCCAATTCAAAAACCTCAAATACTATAATAGATATAAAATTTATTTAAAGAAAAATTTTAAATATTAGAATAAAAATCCAAAAATAAATTCTAGTAAATATCATTTGCCTTTTTATACGGTTCATCATTGATAATGTATTTGAATTGAGAGGCCAATATTCCCAAGTAGGAATGAACTCCTCCACTATTATGTTATTATTATTGAAGAATTTGGACAAAATTAAATATTTTTTGTCAAACTGATTAATATTCCCTTTATCTGTGTCAACATGAATTTGTCTCCAATCCATTTTGTCTACATTCTCATTAGAGCCATGAAAAATCAATGCATCCACCATCATCTCCTCCTCGGAGAAAAGAAAGAGATCCCAAGACATTTCCTTAGCCCTTTGTATGGGCTTCCCACTCTAAGAAAACCATGACATCCAATGATGAATTAAGAATATCAACCTCTTTAAATAATATCCCACCAGGATCATATATAGAATCCTCAATAATCTCAGATCATCACTATATTATAGATCTTTCATCCACCATGTCACCCATCAGTTCATTAAAATTCTCCATAGAGTCACCACCTTCGAATATTTAACTCTCACAAAATAGATTTATATTGACCTATTTCACCAACATATTCATATAGGTTTTATCCACCATTTCCATTGTTATATTTTTTTTTACTTTTTCTCCATTGGTTTAGGTTGGTGTGAGGAATAATTATGCACATTGGATCTACTCCTCTTTGTCATTATGAAACATCCTAGGTCCCTGTTCTCTTTATGTCACTTCTTCCTCCATTTGCTATAGAGGCCTCTAATAATTTCTACATTATATCACTCTTAATATAATTGTTCAACACTCTCACTTGATTCTTCCTATAAGAAGAACTGTAAATATTTTGAATCTTGGTAAGAGATGATAGTTCGAAAACAATCAATGTGAGTAGTAATTTTTACATTGCCAATGATCCTCCTCAGATTTGTTCTTCCCACATCATTAATCCAACACCCTAGCACATATGATGATTCTGAAATTTAAAACTTATGTTCCATAGTGGCCACTGCCTGATGTGGGGAACCATGTCCAAGCTTGTTAGCATTTCCATAAGTGGGATCATTTGTACAAATGGAATCTGGTTGCATAGGATCAACTGAACCAATATCCCTTGACCCTAGTAGTCTCCAAAAAGCTGGATTATAGTATGGTAAATCATTTATAAACCTGTTGAATATATCTACCACCTTCATGTTTTAATTTGTTGGTCATTCCTCTTTCTGATTGGAAAAAACACCTAAATCATCAATGCTTCTAAAATGATCCATAATCAGTTAACATGAAGCATTTGGCCAAATATAATCTCTACCAAGCATGTCAATAACTAGATTTTAGTCCCTAAGACCATGATGAATGACTATAAATAGGAACCCATATTTTTATAGACATAGAAAAAATCAGTACAATATTTGAAGACCACCTCTTATTTGCATCTATATTTTCTTCTTAATAGTGATCCAATGTAACTCTACTGGTGGTGTTGATACATTAAAATCGACACATATATGTGGTGAAATTAGGCAATACACATATTCAGTCCTACTTTTGGAGTAGAAAAAAAATCCAACCATGTTCCTAATCATACATAAAATAGAGGGCTTTTGGAAGGGAAGTTGATGTTCTAGAAACCACACCCACAAAACATTCAAAAAAATTTCTCGATTCATATAAAAATCATATGACCATTGAAATAAATCATATGAAAATCCATTGAAAATTCTATGAAATATAGACCAAGAATAAATCAAATCATCCTATAACAGAAATGGAAACATCAGGTGGTATTTATCAATAAGTCACCCAGCCGCATGGTCTTGTTGACCACATGATATGAAGTCTAACTCGTCAACATAAGTGAATGTGGGTCGACTATTTTTGAATATATCCACCAAGGTGAGATTAAGGAGACCAAAATAATCTTTAAACTATGATTTTGAGAGTGATAGCTTGGGTGATCCATCGTAGAGATTTGGAACCTTATGGATAAGTGTGAGAGCTATGAAATTATAATTAGTTTTAACAATATTAGAAATTTTAATAAATATAATAATTTTATTTTTATATAATCTTATTAATGATAAAAATGATTGAATTTTTTGTTATTTTTTTGAAATGATTGCATTTTTTATGAATACTGAAAATACTAATTTCTTACAATCTCATTTATTTTCATTAAATCGTGTAATTTAAAACTCCAATTATATTTTTGATTGGTTGTTAATGATTTATATGAATCATTTGATTTTTAATAGTCTAATTAATTAATTTTTAATAGAAAATAGTAATGATTTATGTAGAAGTAAAATTTTATACATAAAATGATTTTTTATAAATCGATTTTTATTATTGGGTGTTATGAATTTATATGATAATTTATTTATTTTTATTATAGGTATTTGATTCTTTAAAATTCAGGCATTATTTTGAATTATGAAGATAAAATTTTGAAAATAAAACCCCTGTATTTTTTGAAATTATATATACTAATGAATGTAAATATATGTTCACCCTTAAAATAGAATGGTACATAAAATGGGGAGTAAACTATGATATGTGGTCTCAAATCTACCCAAAAATAGAAATTACTTTATATTATGATATTTATTAGATAATATATTTCCCATGACCAAATGTATGCATTGTTTTTGCCTTTTTCACTGATAATGACATTTATATTATTTTAATTATAGAAATATACAAAATTTGGCATGTTTTATTTTATTTATATTTTATATGTTTATAGGGATAAAAAATTATTTTATTGAATATTAATGTTTATTTTTATAATAAATAAATTATATGTATGATGGAAATGTAATAATGATTTTTTAAATATATAATTATCTAAAACTCTTATAAAAGTTTAATATAGTTCTTCTCTAAGATGTCATAAAATCCCGTGAAATGTTTATTAAAACATAAGAAGCATTACTTTTAAATGAATTAAATTGTTAAATTTATTTTATGATTAATTGTGATTTATTATTTTATCCATACAGAGTGTATATTATAATTAATTAGTTATATTGATGTCTTAAAAGTAAAAATAAATGAACATCCTCAAGAATTAATGTAATGATATTTTATGAAATAAAATATTTAATTATATTAATTAACATAATCAAAAAATTGGATGAAAATTAGGAATATAAATGGTCAAAAAATGACATATCTTGACCATTTATGTTACAATTATATGTTTATAAGTATAATTATAACCCTTTAATAATGAAAAAATAGTACTTAGGTTATGGTTAAAATGGGTTTACTAGGGGTTATTTAGAAATATATTTGTTTAAATGAAATAAAATACTGAATAAACCTAATTATATGGACCTATTTAAAACATAATCATACAATTAAATTTACCAAATGAGTGACTTATTTATATTTTCAAATTTTGTAAAATTACAATTTTTTCGCTCACATCAATTATAAAGTGAACCCCTACATTTTCCTACTTTATGACACATTGATCCATATATATAGATAAAAAACTACCCATTTATCATAAAAATATCAATCAAAACAATTTATAGGTTCAATATTATTAGAATATCATATAGGAATTCATAATGAAATAATAAAAATGTAGTATACAGAAGAAGAGACAACAATTTTTTCCCACTCTTTCAAATTTCATTCCACGTATTATTCATCCTATAAATATATTGAAACCATAATAAAATTATATATAAATTTTAATAAATATACATATATTTAATAATTATTATTTGACAACCATTTTCACTTATTTTCAATCACTCAAAAAATAAAAACATCTGTTATGAATAAGAACAACTTACCTTCCCCTCAAAATAGTGTAATTCATTTTTCATCAACTTTTTAGTTGAACGATTATAAAATATAACTAATGAGTATATATTATAGTTATGAAATAATTATTTTTATTTAATTATATGACATAATTTACTTTATTACCTCTTATACATTAGAAGATTATAACGTCTCTTATGCATATGTGTCTACTACCACCTCCAAAAAGGGATGTGATATATTTATAATTTTATGTCTAAATGGGATGGTTGCAATGATATGTTTAATGAGTCAATGTTTTATATAATTTATAACAATTATTATTTAATTTTTAATTATTATTTAGCATTATTTATTTCCATCCATCAAAAATTGGAAAAATCATTCATGTATACCTTCGACCTATCGTCTCTAATAATGGAGAAATTCATATTCATTTCTCCACCATTGTTGAATAATTTAAAGAATGCATCTAAAAAATAAACATGATTTTTATTTCATTAGTATTATTATCTAAACGATAAATTTGTATCCCATAATATTGAAAAATGTGATAAATTATATAACATACACGAGAATACTAAGCAGTTAACTCCCGATGTAAAGAAAAAATTGGATCCTGATTGATGAAAAAAGAATAAGATGTTATAAGTTGATTACATATGATATTATAAATATTAATATATTTATATACTAAATTAATAACACATTAAAAACTATTAGAAATGATGTTTAATTATCTTCAAAATATAAGAAGCTTGAGGCATGGAGTTTCATAAAACAATTTCCTTTTATGTTGTTATACTTATAATTCATTTACTATGATATACTATGAATAAGGGTGATAAAATCGATATTTTTATTATATTTTTTTAATTTTTTTATTTAAATTTATTACACAAGATCACTTCACAGATTAATTCTCACTTGAATGATACAATGCTTTTAAGGATTTTGATGTCAATTTACACTCCATTGAGACAAGTTTGGTATTATCCACCTATTTATTTTCATTTTGAGTCTACACGATGCAATTAATTTTTTTAAAATGAAAACAAATTTATTAATTATTATTAAATATTTAATTTATATTTATTATCTCAAGGGGTTATAATTTTCAAATTACAAATGTGGATTGAATTTATTTTACAGTCTCAATTTTTTGGAATCCTATTATATTAATTAAAAGAATTATAAAATATATCCTTTATAAGCATACAATATTTTCTCATCCTATATACATTTAATTATTATATTTATTTTATGAAACCATTTCTATATTTCTTAAATGAATAGATTAATGTAATATTTAAAACAAAATCTAAACTTATTTCCTTTTTTGATTAGATATATATATATTTTAAATTTCCGTATTTTTCTAAATTGTTTTACACATGTCCATTTCATTTACAAAAATTAGTTATGAAGAAGTATTTTTTAATCCTTGTATTATTGGATGGTTTGAATGTAATATTTATAATTTTTTCGACAAGGTTAATTTTTTAATATATTAACGAAATAAAAAAATTTATGTTTCTTTTTAGCATATATGATGTTAATTGATTTCCCAAAAACCATAACTGTTTTATTATATAATTTCATCAACTATAATTTACAAATTTATTATAACTAAAATTCATTAATGAAAAATTATTTTAATATTTAAAATTAATTTTCCAAAATACATGACTTATAAATAAAACCTATATTTCTAATAAGTTAAAATTAATATTATATCTCTTATTAATTTTGTAGGTCTTTATGAATGTCTTGAAAAATTAACTTTCATGTGATCGTAATTCAATTTAAATTAAATTTCATATAAATATAAATTTTATTTGTAATAATTATATTATTATTTTATAAATTATATACCATTTATATATATGGGGTGTTACATTAAATGCTATTTTATTGAAATAGAAAATATTTATATTCCATATTATTTACCCAATACATATATTTATTGATAATGAAAATCATTTATGGATTAATAAGAATATTAAACATGTGAGGAATGAATTAAATGTAAAATAATAGGTGAGTCCAATTATTGATAACCCCACGATGAATTGATAGGACTTGAGTGGAAATTTAGTTAGCAAGCCTCTTTTAATGTTTTTTTAGTTTATACATTCCCATAACGTGAAATACCATGGTAAAATAATTAATGATAAAGATATATTGATGTCAATGATCATGATGCACAAAATTTAACATTTCCATCATTGATAATTCATTTATTAATATCCACATGATTACTATATTGAAATTATCAAGTGATTCAATTCTTTCTAAATTTATTGATTAAATGTAATGTGTTTTGAATTATTTAGTCTTCCGTTTAGACCATGACTTATTAACTCATGATTGATCCACTGTATGATACCCTTACTAATAATTTGAGATCACCATTATTCTAATTTCATTTCATTAGAATATAAATAATTAATATTTGAATGTGTTTAGGGATTAAGAATATTTACATTTATTTATTTATATTTTAGTTCCAATTTAATATGCGATAAATTTTTGTACCTAGTTATTATACACTAAAAAGCTGATCTATATATAGTGATTTGACACCTTGTATATAATTAAAATGTAATAATCTATACACTATATTTTTTTTACTATAGTTTGGATTGTTATATTTCTTCTCCTATATATTCACAAACTACTTTGTCCAATATTAAATGATTGTAGTGAATAAAGTAATCATATTTATTGATTAACTCTAATCATATTTATTAATACATATTTCCATTTTGTATTTTAATATATCATGTATAATCTTGTGATATGTATATCTTTCACACTCCAAAACATATATGTATTTTCACTAAATCCTTAAAGAAAAGATCATTTGTAATAACAATAAATCATGTTTTGGGTAGTTTTTCTCATTTATCATAAGTAGTAGGACATATAATCATGATAATTTTTCTAAATTTATTTGTTATCACCAATCTTACTTATGTAAAATATCAATTTCTATAACACATAAGGGTTTGGTCTATTCCAATGTTTTATTTTTTAAGAGTCCATAAGAATTTACTCACTTTTGATTATGCTCCAAAATAACGTGGCATTCTAAATACAAATGTAACACCTAATACAAATAGCATATATTTTTTCCTTCTTTAATTTCAGAAACATAATCCTTAGATTTTATTTATGTTCTTCCATGATTCTAGATTATATGTTAATATCATCAATATATATTCCCAAAGAAAAATCAATGCAGTCTCTAAAGACTATGTTCATCAAATCCATGATGATTATAGGGGTATTATTATGTATTAATGGATTCAAAATGAAGTAATATTTTCAATACCTTATATATAATGATTTATTATCAATATAATCTATTTTTATCTTTTTATATTGATATCTAAATTGAATATCCCCAATTTGTATGTACTAGGTTCTTAATAGATGGTCAAACAAGTCATTATTCCTTAATAGTAGATTCATTTTTCTATAAGGTGACCCAGTTGAGCTATTGATAATCAATACAAAACTAAATTATCCATCCTTTTTTTTGGAAAAAGAGAACTAGAACAACCCATGATGATTTCCTAGGTAGTATGAACAAATTTTCAATATTATATTATAAGAATTACTTTAACACATCCAATTTGATCGAGGACATCCAATAGAAGAATTTGGATATTATAATGGATATTAGTATAAACTCACATGATAACAGTACCTCCCAATCTATGGAATGTTAAGGAAACTTTCCATGAAATATATAATTATATTCCCTCACAAAGATATTTTCATCAAGGGTTGAAATTTACTTTGAATCATCCATTTTACAAAGGGAGTAATATTTATCGGGTATGAACACCAACAACATTGAAGGGGTTTCCAATATAAATTCATGACATTCCTTGAATTTGTACATGATACTGGGGTGGTTTTAAATATAAAACCAAAATTCATTTTCTTAATTTTTGATGTGATATCTCTATAATGAGAGACAATTCATGCACAATACAACATTGAATTCCAGCAATGTAAGGATTACATGATTTATGGAATGAATATTCCCATATGAAATCACAGGATAATATTCCAACACCTGGGATTCATTGATCACAAAAATATTTATTTTTATGGATATAATTGCATCATGTAATCAATATTAAGATTAAATATATTATGAAATTTTTTAGGATAAACAATAATTTACATAAGTATAAAAAATTTAATCATTTTCTATTTTTAACTGAATATGATGTGTACCATGGAATAGAACATCTTCATTTTCTACATCACCAGTGATTAGAACATGATATTTCACATAGTCATATAGATTTAGTGTCTTCTAATGTTGATTTATATGAATGACATGTGGTTTTGTGTAATAGATTTCATAATTCACTTTCTCCCTATAGTGGAACCATTGAGACATGGGTGTGGCATTGGGAGGCTACTTAATTTCCTGTACCTAGTTGTATTGATTCATCAAGTATATTTAACATTAATGAGCATGGTTACATTATCTCCAAAACATAAAGCATTTTTTATTACATTTGAGGAAATTTAAAGGAATTTTCATTTGACATTTTTGATATGTGGGTAGTTGGATCTTCTTCCCCAATTATTATTTTACCTCTCTAAATTAATAATATGTATTTCAGTTATTACCACCCTAACCATGTGATTAATATACAAACTATCTCTCTACATTGATAGAACATAGAACTAATTCATCCTAACATAAAATTTATTGGATGAAAATCTTTACCTGTTGGTGTCATATTAAACAACTAGAGATTAAATGAATTTTTATATTATTAATGATGAAAAAAACATGAGCCATATATTGTAAGACATGAGAATGGTACCTCATAAGACATGATAGATTCACCCTCCTCTTTCATAAGGTCTAGGAATTAACACTCCATTTTTTGAAGAGTTTTATGTGAATTATGTTTGTGAAGTTATCTTATAATGTATTAACACTCCATTAGATGAATTTAATCCGTTGTGTGGAAATTAATTTTTTATTACCACTATTGACCTATCTCTCCATTAAAATGATATAAAACCAAGGTAACATTATCCTTATATAATAATCCTTTAAATGTTTATCAAATGATCTTATAATCATCAATTGTTTTTATGTATATTTGAGACGATGGGTAGTTGATAATTATTGGTTGAAGTAGGATTTTCAACCTTGTTTAGGTTATTTTTAATATCCTATGATAGAAATGTAAGAATTATATTGATGTTTAAAACTCCAACATATATTTAATTGGTATTATCAGTTGAATAATTATTTCATTATTCCACAATTTATTTTCTGGTATGGTTTCTACTAGTTATTACATTTTTCTAAAATACAAACTATTTAAGTAAAATAATCAAAAAATGAAGGAGTAAGTAATATATTCTTATGAAAAAATAAATTCAAAATTCATATATAAAGGAATCCACTTGATTATCCTTTTTAAAATAAAGTTATTTTAGTTTCATTCAGAATAATACATTAATAACATTAAAAGGAATTATAAATTTAGTTTTTTTATTCCTAATGTTTTTTATAGTGTATGTGTTTAACTAGCTCATATCCCATAACAGTATAAAAAAGGTGTGTATCAAATACTCTCTGTTATGAACTAGGTGATGATTGAGTCCATATCAAATCCACCCTTATCACGGTAATTACCCACAGTCACAAATGAGAAAGTGCCACATCCACTTATATTATTCATATATTGATTTCATTTACCATAAATTGTATACTATTATACATTACAAAAACATTGGATGTTTGAAGATACATAGACTTATCATTATGGTTTTCTCTAAAATTTTCTATTACCAACCCTAAATTTACAAAATAATGAGTTTAACATCAATTTACATACTTTATTGTAAAAATAGACCCTTATTTGACCCCATTTTTTAGGCCACGTTTAGCGGTTGTTTGGGAGGAATTTGATTGTCTTTTGAGGCTCTTTGGGTTTTTCATGGTCTGATCACTATTTTCCTAAACCATGTGACACCATAGTGAAAACATTCCAACTATAGATAGTAGGTGTTTTCACACGTGGCACATAGTTTAGAATACAGTGCACCTAACGTATAGAAATTATGCACCATAGTGTATGGGAACATAATTAGTGTGAATGGTTCGTCTAACTATGTGTCCCTTCCCAGCTAACCAAGAATAAAAGTGTTTTTATAATGAGAAATTATAACATATTTCTGGAACCATGTTCAAGCCACCACATTACCCTCACATAACCTAATTTTATTTTTAGGGTTGAGAAGGCTCTCATAACGATATTTTATCCCCTAAAATGACACTATTGATCGATAAAAGTGTGATTGATCACCTTAAATATCCTTTGGGTTTGTGAATTTCATATCCTTAATTTCTCCTAATAACTCATTCTTTAATCCTTCAGGTTTTATAGATCTCCACATATTAGATAAATATTAACGTTGGTTAAATTGATCATGATTCTATATTAGGTTTTTGATATATTTTTTCATCATTCATCTATAGAGGATCCCATTTATGGTGTAGATTCATGATAAATTATTAATGGGAGGTTGTAAAATTTTATATTGGGAAATATAATTACACCCAAATATTCATGATTTTTTAAAATATATTTCAGTTGATTTATAAAAATCTAAATTTACCAGATTTGGAATTGTAAATGAAATTGAATGGAAAAAATAAATACATGAATTTTAATGAAATTTTAATATTGGGGATATTATAAGATTTTTATAATTCTTGAAATGATTTGAGAGTTAATTTTAGATATTGGCTTAAAAAATGATGAAAACATGTGATTGGTCTTGTATTTTAAAGGAGTGAAATAATGAAAAAACTAATGTTTTGGTTTTGGATATTGTTTGTAATATTTAAATCAAAAATACTATAATTTAATTTTAAATGATTATTTTATATGAAATGATATGATTTTACCATTGTTGATTGATTTATTGATGAAATTCAATTAGAAGTAGTTAGTGGGTTATTTGGGAGAAGAAACCTAGGATGATAATTCTATAGAAATGGATTGCTAATGATTATTCTAAAACACCATGTTAGGAAGATATTATAAATTATTGGATTTTAATGAGCCATATTCATCCTGATCTAGGTGGACAAGTATAAAAATATTTCCATTATCACTGATTGGAGTTGTTTGGTGATCATATGAACAAAAAATGTCATACCACATGGCCGATGAACATGGTTATTGGTTTCATTTTTTATTTATATTCCATTTATTATTTAACATTTTTACTAATTCTAAGAGATTTATATAAATTATTTATTAAATGAATATAATCTATCACTAAAATTTTTCCATAATTTCGAAATGAAATCATGTCTTGGTTTAAAATTGCCCAAATTTACCTCCATTCATTTGTTTTTAAAAAAAATTACAGAAATAAGTGGTTTTTTATTATTTTTTTGTTTATGTAACACTTTTTGAGACCACACTATGATTTATAACTCACACTCTACCATTTAGATCGAGTGTTAGTATATTTCATTCTACTAGGTATGAAGAAAGGGAAATCACCACCTAGAGGTGGTGGATGTTCTTGATCCCATAGTCTTCGAATGATGTGTCTTATATGGTGTTTGTATTTATGATGACTACATGATGTAATACTATTTTATGTTTTGGTATAACTATTTGTTTTTTCATAATTTCCCCTTTTGGAGTGTTGATCATACCAAGTTGTATCTTTATCTTCTGATATTTTGTAGATAATTTATTCCCTATATTATGTTGTATGATTCCATGTATTATCCAACATACTATTATTTAAAATTACCTTCAGGATATGTTATATATGGGTTATATATCAGGTTACTAGGGTATCCAAGATGGTTCTTATAAGGACCCAGCCTTAAAACATTACATATTCTTGAACAGAAGTGTCCTATCTACTAATTTTCCATTTTTCACAAAATAAAAACTCTTGAACAAAAGTGTCCTATCTAGTTCCTTGTTTTAGACAATAGACATTTCCATGATCTCATCCTTGACCCTATTCCACTTTATGTCCTGTGAAAAACATTTCAAAAATCTTGGTATGAGCATAAAAATCTCATTAAGGGTTATAACAATATGGAAAGAAAAACTTAGTCCATGTATACATAAGAATAAATAATATCATAATTTAATCTTAAAATATAAGAAATTTGACATACCTCGTGAAATCATAATATTTATTCTTTACTCAATAGAAATCATAAGACATAAAGGTAACATGAGTCATTCATAACATTCTTACGTAGGGAGTAACCCTGATGGTTACGTTTGGAATACCCATCACAGTATATTCCTTAAATCCCTTCGGAGAAACCTTAGTATTTAATTCATTCACGTTACCCAATTCATTGGAGATCCATATCGGGCTCACCAGCTCGTAGTTTATCACGGAACCACCTGATTTCATAAACATTTCCCAAGAACAATAAAATTATCATAACACTTAAAACATGCATAAAAGAAACATAAAATTTCCACATTTCAATCACAATAGATCACATCCTGATATTATCATAAATAAAAACATCAAATATAATCATTAAAACACTACGAGAGAAAAATCACTTTATACTTTGAAAATATTAAAAGAAGGCAATTAAAAGATATTTTAAAATAAATGTATCCCATACCACTTTGAAACTTTTTAATGGGGTTTAAATCATTCATGTCCCTATATATAAATAATTAAAACCATTTTTAAAACATGGAAATTGATGATAAATGTTTAAAGGAATAAATCTTTAAAACTATTTAAAACAATGTTTTAATAAAAGAGTCATTTTCCATTTTGAAAATTAAAATTATAAGCCACATGAATTTAGACCATTTTAAAAACATTTAAATGATATTTTTACACACATAATACATATATGGAATGTCAAAGGTGTAGTATATACACTTTATAAAGGAATAAAAGTGCATATCATTAAGTAATGTCTCAATGAGAAGAAATTGAGATGTAGTCCCAATCAAGGATCATGCCATTAGAGCAAGGATAAAGAAACGACATAATTATGTGTGACAAATATAAATACACAAAAAATAAGTGGATACCCAGTTTAAAATAATCAAATGTCATCCACACATATTTATAGCACCATTTAATCAAGAAGTTGAGGTTTAACACAAAAAATTTAAATAGGGTTGAGAAGTTCCCCTACAGAAATTCGACAGCCTAACGACGTCACTGTAAAATAATGAAAATGATAGGATTAGAGATAAGAAGGGTATCTCATAACTTGTACATAACATTAACAACAATAAGGATATATAAGAACATATCCCAACCTAAGAATATGTAAATTAAAATACCTAACAAAAATACCACTTTTAAAAATAGAAGGGTGAAAGGTTCCCTTATTGACTTGGGTAACATTCAAAATGTACACCCCTTTAAAGAAGGACTATAAAAAATAGATTTAAATACTCATAAACAAAATTATATTACACAAAGAGTAGAATAATGGATAGTACATACACCACTCAACGGAAATTGTGGCAAATGTAGCATAAATCTCACGGGAATAAAAGTGATATGAAAAATCCTATACGAAAACTCGGCAGCCTAACAGTTCCACATAAAAATACAAAAAATTTATTTATGAGATCAAATATGTTATCTCATAATATGAACATAAAATTACAGAATGAGGAATATAAAATAAAATCCCCAAACATATGAAAGATGAGCTTAAAAGAAATGACATAGAATATAGTACTTAAAAAAAAGAGAGAGGTAGGATCCCTTACCTCAAGTCTTACTTGTCTTGTTCGTTTCATTATATTCCTGAATAATAAACTAGAGATAATTTCTACTTGATTAAAAACCTTTTTTAATATCATTATTCATTTTATATCACTTATTACCATGTTATTAGCATCATGTAATTATTTAAGTTTATAACAGTCGTTCTGTCGATCATTGGTACTTGAGTCAAAAAATAAACATCTTATAATTACAAGTGGTTCATGTGGTAAAATATAAATTATATCCAGAACTATATTCTTGTTTTAGATATCATATATATAATATATATATCCAGTATATTCGTTCATTTATAATATTACATAACATTTAGTGGTAAAAAATGAAATGCACCATTCATGGAGATGGTAAGCCGTACGTACGCTTGAAGGCTACATTCAGTTATATTTCATAATAAGTGGAATGAAATCATAATTATATAAAAGTATATGATAATTCCAGTATAATATCATATATATATATATATATATAGTATCATTAAATCCATCCTTTACACTTCCCACATATGGCATTAACAAATTAAATCACTTTGTGGGGCGGTAGTCTGTATTTCCTAAAATAAAGATATCGGATTTACCCATAATGGAAACCATAAAGGTATGCCATAAATGAAAAATACCGAAGCATAAGTAAAAAATAAACATATTATACATCATATATAAATATAGTGACTTATTAATGGCCACCTTTAATGGTGTTAAAATAATACTGGACAATCATCGTTTCGTGAGGCAGTAATTCACCATCCACAGAAATAGTATGCTCTTTAACCATTAGACGGAGGTATGTGTAAGTGTAGCTTGAATCCTTCTTATGAAAACAAAATAGTATATTTAATAAACTGGTGATGGTACAAAAGAGAGGAATAAAAAGAGTTTAGGTGGTTGGAGAATCAAAATAAAACAAATGAACATTAGAGAAGACTTTACCTTTAAATCGGGCAACTCCCACTTGGATTGAACCAAAAGGGTTTCTTGAAGAGATTTATGCCTAAGTTAAGGCTTCTATGATGAATATAGGGATGTTTATAGATAAAATGTGTTGATTTAGGCCGATCCAATGTCTTGAGAGGTGTGGGTAAGGAGGTAGTGGTGGGGGCCTTTTATAAGAGGGAGGAGGGGCACGGTTGGAAATTCAAGAAATTTTACTTTATATTAAAATTAGTTTTGTATTTTAAAGGTCCCAAATAGATATATTTATAGGAAAAGGTGGTAGTGGTGGGAAATATACTCATCCAATAGGTTTTTGGAATGTTTATGTCTTAGATTTTACATTATCTTTTCATTTTATTTAAATCATTCATTAATAAGATAATCGTTACATCATCATGGTGTCATAAATTAAATAATTTATTTAATGTCTAAAAATAATAAAAAAATACTATGATTTAAGAAATAATTTTATCTTTTAAATGAATTTTTATATTCCAAGAGATCATTTACACAGACAAAACAATTTTTTTTTACTTGGGCGATACATACTTTGGTTATACTTTCCGTTTAAAAACATAAAATTAAAAAATGTCACTATCACCCAAATATGATTCCATGGAGTCCACAAGTTTGGCACAAGGAATCCCATGGTCATCCATGACACAAAAAATAGAATCAAGACACATGTTGGGGTCATTTGGTATTATTATGATATTATTTTATTACCCTTAACTACCCAATTACTAATTAATCATGATAATTAAAGATAATTAGCGTCATTACAATTCATAATGTCAAAATACAAGAGTCTTAATTATATAATTTGGACCTTATGATTCCAAATATCGAATATATTTTATCAAATTCAAAACACAAAAATTTTAGTAATTAATTGAAATGTAAATCCCATTGTTAAAACAAAAGACGTGTTTTTAAGAAGTAAAATTTATCAAAAGATTGACTTGCTTTTACATCCAATTGAAATGTGAAATTACTTCCAATGAACAAAATTTTATTAAGTGATAAAAACATTATTAAATTACACTGAAAAATTAATTAAAATGACAATCTAAATATATAAATAAATTGGATGAAATGGCAGTTTTGAATTAAAAAAACATTATTTTTAACTACTCATCAAAAAAAGACATTATCAGAAAAATACCAAAAATTATCCCTAAGATATATTAGATATTACAAATTCATAAATTATGTTTATTTTACCAAATTGAAAACATATAAGTTTCATTAATAAATCATGTAGTTAATTCACACTGTCAAAACAAATAGAGTGTTTTTAAGAAACAATATCTATCAAAATATTGACACTTGTTTATGTCCATCTTAAAAATAAAACTAATTCTAATGACCACAATTTAATTAAATGGTAAAAATATATTCTAATTGAATTTTAAAATAATTAAATAAGATAATCTAACCATATAATTAAATTAGATGAAAAAGCAGTTTTGAAGTAAAATGTAGTATTTTTCAATATTCATTAAAAAAATGAACAGTTCTCAAAAATATACAATAAATTAATCCAAAGTAGATTTAAATATCCCAATAATATATAATAACTTTATTTTAAAAAATAGAGCTTATAAAATTGTCAAAAGATAGATTTAAAAAAGCTTCTCCATCAAAAGCCATAAAACAATCTTTTAAAAATATTAGAGTATTTATTCTTAAAATTGGATTCATTTACATTTTAAGCCTAGAACATTTATTGGATAAATGTAAAAAAATTTATCAAACAGATGTAATCATTTATTTAGTTCTTTATGTTCATTCCCTCCATTACAATAGCAAGACATGAACTATTTAATATAATATTATTATATTATTAGTGTGCAATGTAAGATTTCAAAGAAACTCATTTTTGCGTATTGGGTACTCCATCGAGCATAGAATTCCATTTAAAGTAATATTAACATTTTATTAAAAAATATTGACCAACATGAGGATGTAATATTATTTTTTTACCTTGGATGTTACATCCTTCCCCCCTTTTGGGAATTGCGTCCACGCAATTTTAAAATTTGGCTTGGAAACTTCATTGAAATCCCTGTATCGGATAAATGGTTAGCAAAACTATCTCTTTAAAAGAAAGAATGATAATTACAAAGGACACCCAAGTTAACCCATACTAGGATTCCATGTAGGAAAAAATTGATATGGAAGAAAAAAAGGTCAAGTTCTGATGGGGAGCGATAGAAATCATGATTAGAAGAACGTTAACCACCAGAAAATCACAAACTTGTGATGGGTTAAATGGTATTTCATTCCCCAGTAAGAAAAGATTCCATACAACATTTTTGTTTTAAGTTACTTTTCATAGAGGAATTTATTTATGAGCTTAACTAAAACATAAGGAAACATACTTACTTCTCTTGTTGACATTCAACTTTTTCTAGATTTCTTACACAAAATAATATGTTCTCCAAAATATGAGTATTTAGGATAACTTGTTCACATTAAGAGAACTATAATCAATTTCTGGAGAATTACATAATCCAATAAATAGAACTATATACCTCTCATGTCATTAGACCAAAACCAAAACCGAAATTGTTAGTATGAGATCAGATAATCCACAAAAGGATAATCCATTATAAAAAGAAAATTTATTCTTAATCTCCAAAATTTATCGAACAAAACCCAAAGTTCAACGAAGACCATTAGATAAACAATTTTCCCATAAAATTATTCAAATTAATCAAAAGTAAGATTGAAATCCCAATCTTTGAAAAATTTAATCACATAGTCTTCCAAGGTAAATAATTAACATTTATCTCCATGTAACACAAGTATCTCTTAAAGTATCATATTGAAAAGTAATTAACCTAATCATATATCCTCTATTATAGGTCAATATATTCCTAGATAACCCAAATTCAACTTATTCATAATTTATAAAATTGTCTAACTAAAAACTATTAGTTATACTAACCAGGGACTTAACGTAGTCCAATGGTAGGTGATAAATACCAGTCGCACTTTGGTTGTGGGTTCGATTCCCGCAACTTTTTCCGACATGATGGGATGTCACACGGTCTGTATGTTGTCCTTTTTCCAAACCTATATAATTATTAAAACATTACCCAAAAAGAGATAAAATCATCAAAAAATACCATAACATAATTTAACCTCATGTTTATCTCATGCCTTTCATTTTCCATCATAATATATAGTATCCCATAATTAAATCAAAAGTAATGATCATATAAACCCTAATGGTTACCTTAGTATTATTACCTGAACTTCCACATCGAGTTGGTTCTCTCGTACAAGATGCATCAGAGACTCACCAAGGTTCAAGTGGTTAATCATGACTCCTTGACAGTTGGTTTAGAATAACCACGAGATTCCTCATTGAATCCCCCATTTCATCTAGTCTCTTAATCAGAGAACCATCACAGTTTACTTCAAACCGATTGTCACTATGGTGACTGCTAGATCCATCCATTTATTGAAAACAAAAATGTTAGTGTGATTATATCAACATAATTATCATGTACTAATGAGGAATATAAACACTAAGATATACTTACTAATTCACTTTATCTGAAAACTATGACACTTTTTGAAATCCTAGCCATTATGGTAATGTCACATAAGCTTAAGGAATACCCTAACCTCTAGAGTTATCTAAACTGACATTTGATACCATCTATAAGGACCCAGCCTTAAAACATTACATATTATTGAATTAAATTGAATAATTCACATTGAGGAGCTTTTCAGGTTTAGAGTTTTAGAGAATTTGGACTTAAATATTACATCTAAAAGATTACAAAGTAGACACATCTACTCAGTTTCAATTTTTTTTACAAAATAAAAACTCTTGAACAAAAAATTCATGTCTAGTTCCATGTTTTAAGAAACATGACATTTCTTTGATCCCATCCTTGACCCTATTCCACATTATTTCCTATAAAAATCATTTCAAAAAACATGGGATGAGCATAAAAAGCTCAGTAAGGATTATAACAATATGGAAACAAAACATTTGTCCATGTATACATAAGAATCAATGAAATCATAATTTACTCATAAAACATAACCAATTTAACATACCTCATTAAATAATATGATTTATGCATAACTCAATAGAAATCATAAGACACAATGGTAACTTGATGCATTCATAACATTCTTACGTATGAAGCAACACTCATGGTCACGTTTGGATTACCCATCATAGTATATTCCCTAAATCTCTTCAGAGAAACCTTAGCGTTTAACTCTTTCACGTTACCCAATGCATTGGATAGCTATATCGGGCTCACCCGCCCTTAGTTTATCACAGAACCACCTGATTTCATAAACAATTCCCAAGAAACATAACATAATCATAACACTTAAAACATGCATAAAAGAAACATAAAATTTCCACATTTAAATAACAAGATATCACAAAATGATATTATCATAATTAAAAACATCTAATAAAACAATTAAAACTCTATGAGAGAAAAATATCTTTATACTTTGAGAATATTAAATGAATACATTTAAAAGATATTTTAGAATCAAATTATCCCATACCACTTCAAAACTTTTGAAAGGCTTTTAAAACATTCATGTCCAAAAAAATACTTAAAACAATTTTTAAAACATGGACGTGGATGATAAATGTTTAAAAGAATAAATCATTAAAACCATTTAAAACAATGTTTTAATAAAAGAGTCCTTTTCCATTTTGAACATTTAAATTATAAGCCACATGAAAGTAGAGCATTTTCAAATCATTTAAATGACTTTAGTAAAGACATAATATGGATATGGAATGTCAAAGGGGATATATATGCACTTTATAAATGAATAAAAGTGCATATCATTAAGAAATGTCTCAATGAGAAGAAATTGAGATGTAATCCCAATCAAGGATCATTCCATTAGAGAAAGGATAAAGAAATGACATAATTATGTGTGAAAAATATAAATAAACAAAATATAAGTTGATACATAGAGTAAAAAAATCTTATTTCATCCACACATATTTATAGAACGACATAATCAATAAGTAGAGGTTTAACCCAAATAATTGAAATTGGGTTGAGAAGTTCCCCAACAGACTTTCGACCGCCTAACGACACCACTTTAAAATTCCAAAAATGAGATGATGAGAGATAAGAAGGGTATCTCCTCACTTTTACATAAAATTACCAGAAATATGGATATATAAGAACATATCCCAACATAGGAAGACGTAAATTCAAAGACCTAGCAAAAATAAGTCTTTTAAAAATAGGTGGGTGAAATATTCCCTTACTGACTTGGGTAACTTTCAAAACATACACCCCATGAAAGAAGAAACATACAACAT
Source organism: Viscum album (assembly GCA_963277665.1). Lineage (NCBI taxonomy): Eukaryota > Viridiplantae > Streptophyta > Magnoliopsida > Santalales > Viscaceae > Viscum > Viscum album. The sequence goes on along the minus strand of OY728165.1, from coordinate 58,137,983 downwards.
TGATGTAAATACTCATAAACTAATGTGTATTACACAAAGAGTAGAATAGTGGTCAGTACATACACCACTCAAAGGAAATGGTGGAAAATGTAGCATAAATCTGACGGGAAGAAAAGTGAGATTAAAAATCCCATACGAAAACTCGGCAGCCTATCAAAACCACTTAAAACTTCCAAAAATGGATTTATGAGATCAAATAGGTTCTCTAATAATATGAACATAAAATTACAGAATGAGTAATATAAAATAACATCCCCAAACATAAGAAATATGTGCTTAAATGAAATGACATAAAATAGATTTCTTAAAAAGAAAGAGAGAGGTGAGATCCCTTACCTCAAGTCATACTTGTCTTGTTCGTTTCTTTATATTCATGTATAATAAACTAGAGTAAATTTATACTTACTTATGAAACTTTTTTAAGTTAATTATTCCTTTAATATCAATTATTACCATGTTATGAACATTATGTAATTATTTAAGTTTATAATGGTTGTTTTGTTGATCATTGGCACTTAAGTCAAAAAATAAACATCTTATAATTACAAGTGGTTCATGTGGTAAAATATCCATTATATACAGAATTATATTCATGATTTAGAAATCATATATATAATATATATACATTATATACGTTCATTTATAATATTACATAACTTTTAGAGGTAAGAAATGAAATGCACCGTTCATGGATACGGTAAGCCGTACGTACGCAAGAACGCAAATTTCATTTCTATTTCATATTAAATCGAATGAAATAATAATGATATAAAGGTATATGATAATTCCAGTATAATATCATATATATAATATCATTAACGGCATCCTTTAAATGTACCACATATGGCAATAACAAATCAAATCACTTTGAGGGGGCAGTAGTCCGCACTTCCTAAAATCAAGATAGCAGGATTACCCATAATGGAAACCATAATGGTATGCCATAAATGGAAAATACAAAAGCATAAGTAAAACATAAACATATTATACATCATATATAAATATAGTTACATATTAATGGACACCTTTAAAGGTGTTAAAAGAATATTGAACAATCATCATTTTGTGAGGTAGTAATTCGCCATCCACAGAAACAGTATGCTCATTAACCATTAGACGGAGGTGTGTGTAAGATTAGCTATAATACTTCTTATAAAAACATCCTAGTATATTGAAGATACTTTTGGTGTTAAAAAAAAGGGAATAAAAAGAGTTTAGGGGGTTGGAGAAGCAAAATAATACAAAAGAACATTAGAGAAGACTTTAACTTTAAATTGGGTAACTCACCCTTGGTTTGAACCAAAATGGTTTCTTGAAGAGAATTCTGCCTAAGGTAAGGCTACTATAATAAAGATAGGGCTGTGTAGAGATAAAATGTGTAGATTTTGGCCGAGCCAATGGCTTGAGAGGTGTGGGTATGGAGGTAGTGGTGGGGGCCTTTTATAAGAGGGAGGAGGGGCACTCAAGGAATGTCAAGAAATGTTACTTTATATTAAAATTAGTTTCAGATTTTAAAGGTCCCAAATTGTTATATTTCAAGGATAAAGTGGTAATGGTTCTAAATATACTCCTAAAATAGGCTTTATTCATGTTTACATTTTAGATTTTACATTACATTGTTATTTTATTTAAATCTTTCATTAATCAGATAATCGCTGCATCATCATGGTGTCATATATAAATTAATTTATTTAATGTCTAAATTTTTTTTAAAAAATCTATGATGTAGGAAATATTTTTAGATTTCCATTTACTATTTTTAGTCCCAGATATCATTTACACATAAAAAACTAAATTTTTTTTACTTTGGTGATACATAAATTGGTTATACTTTTCTTTTAAAAACATAAAAGTAAAAAGTGTCACTATCACTACAAAAGTGATTACATGGGGTCCCAAAGTTTGTCACAAGGAATCCCATGGTCTCCCATGACATAACCAGTATCATTAGGAAACATTTTGGGGTCATTTTTTATTATTATGATATTAATTTATTACCCTTAACTAATCGATTACAAATTTATCAAGGTAATTAAAGATAATTACCATCGTCACTATTCATAATGTCAAAAAAGAAAAGAATCTTAATTATATAATTTGGAATTTCTGATTCCAAATGTGGAATCCATTTTGTCAAATTCAAAACATAGAAAATGTAGTGATTAATTTAAAAGTAAATCCCATTGTTAAAATAAAAAAATACATTATTAGAAAAATACCAAAAAATAACCCTATGCTATATTTGATATTACAAATTCAGAAATGATATCAATTTTACCAAATTAAAAACATAGAAGTTTCGTTAATAAATCATATATTTAATTCCAACTTTCAAAACAAATAGCTTATTTTTAAGAAACAATATCTATCAAAATATTGACACTTGTTTATATCCATTTTCAAAGTAAAATTAATTCTAATGAAAACCATTGAATTAAATGTTAAAAATATATTCTAATTACCCTTTAAAACAATTATAAAAGATAATCTAACCATATAATTAAATTAGATGAAAAATAATTTTTGAAGTAAAATATAGTATTTTTCACTATTCATTAAAAAATGAATATTTGTCAGAAATATAACAAAAATTTATCCAAAGTATATTTCAATATCCCAATTCTAAAGAATTAGTTCATTTTGAAAAATAGGGCTTCTAAAATTGTCAAAAGTTGGATTTAAAAAAGGTTCTCCAGGAAAAGGTGGTAAAACAATCTTTTAAAAATATTAGAGTATTTATTCTTAAAATTGGATTCATTTGCATTTTAAGACTCTATCATTTATTGGATAAATGTAAAAATATTTAGCAAACATATGTAATCCTTTTTTAGTCAGTTCTGTTCATTCCCACCATAAGAACGGCTAGGCATTAACAATTTAAAATAATATTTATATATTATTAGTGTGCAACTTAAGATTTCAAAGAAACTCGTTGTTGCGTATTGGGTACGCCATCAAGCATAACATTCCCCTTAAAGTAAAATTAACATTTTATTCACAAATATTGATAAACATGAGAATGTAATATTATTTATTTACCTCAGATGTTATAGTTCTCTACGAAGTGGTATTAGTGGTGAAGGTTTGGCATCTTACCTTGATGCTAGTATGCAATTTGGTTTATCAAATCAGGATTTAGAAGGTAGTTATGAGTGAGTGCATATAAAACACTCATCCCAATGAGGCTCTATTCACAATCAGTTATATAGGATATGTGTCCTAAAAATAATTAGATTTAGTCTTATTATTTTACATTATTTTTATTTGGATAGATTGAAATAGATATCTTGTTGTCCTATACATTGGGATTAATTTCACCATTAACATATTTGATTTTATCATCTATATAATATTATCATGTATATAATTCTATTTTTTTGTATAATCATTCCTTTTATAAGTTATATGAATCATCCATAGGAGGAAGTTATAGGTGAAACCCCACTGATGAATACTCTAATGGACTATAATCCAATAGAGATGACAACATGTGTTGTCCATGATCTAGTACATTTAACTGCACCCATTACCTCATAGGCTCCATTTGTGGAACCTCAGAGAGAAGAATCATAGAATCATGGTTATGAGTTCCTTTGAAAAAATCCACAATTGTTCCATGGATCCATTATTAATGAAGTGTATTCGTATTGGATAAGAAAGACAGATCATATATTGGATTTCATGGAAACACGTGATTTGATTAAGGTGAAGTGTTCCACCATCAATCTAGAGGGACATAGAAGGAGATTGTGGGACTAAATTATAAAAGTGGAAATGAATGATGGTTTAGAGTGGAATAAAATTACTTTTATTTTCATTGATTTATTTTATCTATAGTATATTACGCTGGATAAGGCTATAGAATTTTTAAAACACGGATAGGCAGACAAGACCATGATAGAGTGTGTGAATTTTTTTTACAAAATTATACAATTTTCACATGATATTTTATCAAATATAAATTTGATGACTCAATGGATCTATAATGTAATTTGACCTGATATTCATTCTTAGGGATTCTTAATAAATCCTGCTTTTTATGATAACATGTGGGATTAGAAAATGATGGTTGAGCTTGATCTTGATGGTATGTTAGGGTTGATGGGAGTTAATTTTTGTTTTAGTGGAAATTTTGTGAGTTATTTAAAGGTAACAATGATGTGTGATGTGTCTCATAGTGGGTTTGAATAGTAGAATTTTAATATACCTCATGTCGTTGTGGGAATATACTCTTTGATTTTATTCTAGTGTAAAAATCATAGGCACTCGAAATAGGTTTCCACAGAGTCGGCCAATATATTTTGTTCTTGTAGATGCTCTGGTTACATGAAAAAGTTATGTTATTTATTTTTATAAATAGATTGTATAATGGGAATATAAGAACCTAAGATTATTAATTTGAAATCAGATGTTTCATGATGAAATGGATTCGTACCACATGCATCTAGAATAATGATTCTTCCCGTAGTAGAACAGTTTCAAGTGGAAAATGGTCCAACAAATGTTAGAGGTACCATCACTATTTCTTAATCTATATTGAATTATTTATTTAATATAATTTCATCTCATTATTTTATATCAAATCATATTGTGAACATATCAATTCTTCATATGCATCTTTTATCATTTGTGTTTGATATTACTATTCCACTTAGAAAAAAGAGAGATAGCGGGGTCTCTGTTTTTCATGGTGTTGTTTTCTATTTATTATTGATCGATATTACATGGTATTTTTATGGTTCTCAACATGAATCCAATTGATTTAATTTTTAGGATGTACTGGATTATTTCTAATGTGGCCTAAATTTACAACTATGTTTGACAGATCCCATTTACTACACTTGATAGGTTGAACCATATCATTTTGAGAGAATGTTAACAATGGTCGAGTAGAAGTAGAACATATTACCTAGAGTTAGGGGAATGTAATATCAGTTTTTTATTTTTATTTGGAGAGGGAATATTTGAGCGATTATTTCCCTACAGTTTTATTGTGTTTCCCAATGTGCTACCAAGTTATTTATCTAGTTGGCCATCGGAAAGAGAGATATAGTTCTCTAGTGATTTAGTTCTAGGTAATTATTCAATATTTATACCTTCATTCCAAATAGAACCAAATGAAATGATATAATTGAATAGTCAGTTTGACGATCTATTAGTGAAATTATGTATATGCTAGAATCTATAACATTGGGGAATATATTTTCTCATATCTAAGAATATGGATGGAGAACATCACCTTGGTGTTTATTATTGAAAACTAGATTTACTTATTGAGATAAAAATGTATCCATTACCTCAAATAGAAGATTTATATCTATATTTTAATAGGGACAATTGTTTCTTGAAGATTGAACATTGATCTGATTATCAAAAGTTTCCAATAAAAGAATCTAAAATTTGAAAAACAAACTTCCAAAGTAGGTATCGCCATTATGTGTACCATATTATTCAATTATGATGAACCAATTCTCTTTAATTTTTTATGGATTTTATTTTTGGATCATCCATGAGTATCTTGATACATTAATAGTAGTCTTTATTTATTATGTTCTACTTAACTCTCAATATAAGGATGATCATGTGAGTCATATTGGAGATTATCTGTAATTTTTAAAAAGTAAATGCCTTTTTTACAATATATTGAATTGAGATTTTTGTATTATAATGGTAAATTTATTTGGAATAGTTGTTTTAGAAAATGTTATCTGAGTTGAACATTAGTGGGAGAGATTTTTTATGACATGGGTGAAGCCATGAAATGTTTCTAAGATTCATAGATTATTGGATAAAGTAGGATGTTATAAATGATTCATAAACTATATATAAAAATTAGATTTTATAATTACTATTCTCATTTGTAAGGGAGTTATGTTTTCTTGGGAAAAAAATTGTAGAGTACTTTTGATAAGATGAAATTTATTTTTACTATAGTAATGGTGATGACTCTCCGAGAGGCCATATCACACCAGGTTACCTTCTATGAAACATCATGTTTGGGTTTGAGTTTAATTCTCATGCATGATAATAATGGGGTATCCCATGTGTCTTGATAGATTGTTCCACATGAGAATAATTTTCCAATGCATGAAATTGAAATAAAATTGATGATGCATGCTTTTAAGAGTTAGTAGTGTTGCCTTTTTGGAGAATTTTAACAATATTTTCCGACATTAAGTGTTTGAGTTATGTATTCTATTAAAAAGATTTAAATATCTGGATGTGGTTTTGGTGGAGTACCCATAATATTTTGATTTCAACATTTTCTATACCATGGGGAAAGGGATTGTTGTTGATGATTCTCTGATTAGGAAATGTTCAACCAAGGGAATGAATGAATCATTATAAGAGTGGAATCTGATGGATCTTCATTCTCAGTTTCACATAGGTGTTTGACAGACAAAGGCCATGTTTGTCTTGGATTGTATTCATTTGACCTACTCTATTATTGAGACGATTCTTCTGTGGAAAAATTGGATTAATGATTTTGTAGCATTAGAGAGTCTCTTTGTGGTTTCAAGACTATAGAAAAGTGGTCTTTAACTATGTAGGGTATTCTTTATTTTTAGAATCATTTTGTCGTGCCATTATCCATAATGAAGGCAGTGAAGGGGGGATTCTATATTTCTCAGTGGGATACACACTAGGTAAACACAAATATATTCTATGATATGAAATTGTGATTCTAGTGGACTAATATGAGACATTCCATTTCTTATTTTGTTTCCCATTTTTATAATAACAATCATTTCATAAATGAGAACCCAAGACCTTTGAGTTTACTCTAGCCACATATAGTGTTGACTTGGAAGTGGGATGAGATATCTGTTACTTATGTGGTTTGGTTTATAAAAAACATAATAAAGAAGAATTAAATATGGCTTGTAATGATCATCAATGAAAATCATCGTACTTTCAACCCACCGCTGATATAACAAAATTCTAGTAGTTTGAATATATGTACATGAATGAAATTGTTCATTATCATGGAGTTACATATACTATAGTCTCTTATAGGGATCCCAATTTTACATCCCTATTTTGGGATGCATTTTAGGGGTGATGGGATCTTAGTTTCTTCTGTCTATGGTATAACATTCATATATGGATAGTAAGCACAATATGTCTACAAAGAACCTTGTGCACACACTTCACATCAGCTTCCTCAAATTTGGAAGAGCATGGGATGACCATATGGGGAATCATGAGTTCACTTATTAAAATTGTAACCTATCCCTTATTAAAATGGATCAATTTTTGGATTTTATGGTAGACTATGTGAGTCTATGTTTTTTCTCAAATGTTGGTGAAACTATTTTAGTCAGAATGAGTTTGGTCTTAGAGATGATGTCAAAGATTTTATTGATTCATTAGATAATTTTTATTGCAATAAGTCAATATTAATTTTTTTACTGATCTTCATTATAAATCTTTGGATATTATTATTAGTAGCATTATGTTCTTGATAGTTTCAGATTTGGAGGGTTTTTGATGACTTGGGGGGAAAGGGATGATTTATCCTCATTTTGTGGGAACTATTTACATCGTTGAGTAGGTGGGGGTTTTGTACTACCATTTAAAACATCCAAATAATTTTATTCTAATCGATAATGTGTTCTATGTATCATTATGTTAGAATTATTTTTGACCCATCTCATGTATTGTTTGAGGAAGATGTTGTTTTCGAGAGTGAATTATCCTTTACAAAGAATTCTATCAGGATTGTTGATTATAAGACAAAGGAACATCAATGGAGAATGATAACTTTAGTCCTGCTGTATAGCATGCATGGTTCTGATACATATGAGACATTGTATAGGGATGAAAGGATGATATAGTAGTGGCCTCATATCATTGATATGGTATGTTGTTCCATGATTTCTATGAAAATATAGTTTCTATGATGGTGAGGTTGTAACATACTATTTCATAGTTTTAGATACTCATAGACCGTAGTTTGATCTCATTTTTGGTCGGTTCATGTTTAGGGGATCATCATGTAAAATTTGAATGTTTTTGAGGCTCTATAGGTTATTCACGGTTGGCTTACAATTTTAAAAAACCATGAAAATCCTATATGAAAACCATGAAACCCAAGAAAGTGGGGTTTTGAACAGATGGAAAAAAAATGTAGAAAATTGTGTGGCCACCATATAGAAACTATGCACTCTTGTGTAGGGGTCATTGTTATGCCTCATGGATTTTCCAACAATTAAACCCTATTAAACTAGTAGTGCACAAGGGTATTTTTTTCTAAGAAATTATTAAAATTTCTCGAATGACTATTTAATCCACTGATCATACCTCACTTAAACTAATTAAATATATATGGTTGATAATGATCGTAATAAGTTATTTTGGTCCCTCAAAATAATTATCAAGATGGATTAAACATTCTCTGATCACATTTAATTTAATTTCGTATTGTGAACATCCCCTCTTTTGTTTCACCATATATTTACATCTTAAATCCAATGAGTTTGATAGGTCATCATGTATTGGATGGATCTCAAATCCATTTAAATGAATCTTGATTCTACTATTGATTTCTTAAACTCCATTTACATTGTTCTTCATCAGAGGACCCCATTGTGGGTGTTGAATCATGATCCATGATTAATGGTTGGTGGTTTTGTTTTAGGTTATTCCATATAATTAAACATTGATTTAGTTGATTAGTTTCAAATTAATATCAATTTATTTTTTAAAACCCAAATTTATATAATTTGGAATTGTAACTGGAATTTTGATTGATTATAAGAATACCCCAAATTCCAATGAAACATTAATTTGGGGTGTGTTATGAAATTGATGGAATTAATGAACTTATATGAGAGTTGATTTTAGAAAATGAATTAATTTGAAATGGTGAAATCCTAATGATGGTTTTGTATTAAAATGAAATGAAATAAATAAAATACCATGTTTTGGATAGGGAATTTACATAGAATATTGAAATGTAAAATTGTTAAATATAATGATAAATGATGATTTGATTTGAAATGATTCGATTTTCCCATTTATATCAATTTATTGAAAATATATTGGATTTGGTAGTTAGTGGGTTATTATTGAAAAATAATCTCGGACTATAATTCAATTCAAATGGATTTGGGATGAAAACTCTTAAAAACCTAGTTATCAGGTTTTTATCCCGAATGAGATGTTGGCGTGTCCTATTCACTCTATGAATTGGGAACATGTTTAAACATATTTCCATGATCCTTGATATGAGATGTTTGAGGATCCTATAACTATAAACTATTTTACTATAGGGAAGATTACCACGGTGGTTGTTGTGATTTTTTTGATATATATGGAATTTATTATAGAACTTTTTTAACTCATTCTAGTTGATTTATAAAAACCAGTTTATAAAATTTTTTCAGAATCCATTTTTGAATAATTTTTTTACCTTTTTAAGTGAAATAATGTTTTTGTTTAAAATATAAATATTGTATCACCATAAATTTTTTTTTTGAATTTTATTGAATGATTTTTTTTAATATGGCATATTTTTTTAGAAAACATGGTGGCACCCTTTGGAGATTTATATCTCACACCCTACCATTTCCTTCGGGTGTTTGTAGATTTTCTTTTAATAGGACTATGAAAATTTAAAACACCAATTAGAGGCGAGGGACGTTCTTGATCCTTCAAGCTTTAATTGATTTCACCCTTGGTGTGTTTTTCAATCTACTATGTACATGATGATTTAATATTTTGGGTTTTGAAATTTGATTTTTGTTTCTGGTGATACATCTTATTGATGTTTTTATCATATTGACTTTTATCTCTGTCTTTTATTGTTTTTTGAGAAGTATATTTCCAATTTTATCCTGATGTTTTCAATGAGATATTTTTGAACTTGTGGGGATAAAGAATGTGAATCAGGCTATGTCAAAGCTTTCTCCTATATGAGGGTACCATGTCATCCCTAATGGTTCATGAAAATGATCATATATCATTTACAATGAACCAAATTTTTATTCAATTAATATTACATCTTTTTTAATTATAAAAATAATTTTGATACAATTAATGATCTAATGTTTTGGTACCATATGAAAACTAGGCTCATAAATTACGTATACATAGTACAACATAAATTTTATTTAAGTCATTCTTCATCATCCACCTAATATCTATCAATTTCTCTTTAGTTGATATATTCTAATAAGGATTTACATCAATGAAATGTTTTCACTAAAATCCCCAAAATTAGGGAGATATCATGGGAGAAAAAGGGGAATGAATCAATAGTATATGGGTGAGCATAATCAACATCATTATATCATAAACATGTCATGATCATCATCATCATCATCATCGTCATGAAATACAAAGTTTATGAATTAATTGAATGTTTCAGAGAGAAAATAATTAAACACAATAATTTTGTATTCAAATACCACACATATTTCTAAACAAAGCTAGTATTATATTCACATATAACATATGTGAATAAACGTTAATATCATAATAATTAAAAAAATAAAATCATAGTGTTCATTCATAAAAAAAATTATATAATGAGAAATATCACATTTCCCAATGCATTGTAGGGATACATATTTCTAATCCCACCCATAACATCATAATATACACATAATAATTCCTATCACATAGAATGTAAAACAATCATGGTCATGAAATAATGACAAGAAATTGAACGGTTTCATAAATGATTCATATATAATTAATTCATGAATAAACTTTTTGGATCCAAAATGATGATGTGAAATCATATTTTTTCATAAAATATCATCATTATTGTGTGGAGAATAATAAACTTAAGTAGAGTCGATGCGATGTTTTCAAAATTAATGGAATTTAAAAAATGTACAGTAAATGGAATAATTTTTTTGAATAGGTAGAAACAAGTTCAACCATATAAATAGAATGTAAAAAATATTTAACGTAAAATTTAAGGATATAAAAGGAATAACCACATTGAAAAAAAATTATATAGAAAATCACCAGGAATAAAGAGTTGAGTTTGAGAATCCTCTAACCTTAAATCATGTTTTATATCTTTACATTTCCACCTCCTGAAAAGTAAGCATTGGTTTATAAAAAATTGTATCTATAAGTGTGATATGCATTTTTATTCATCATCAATTATAATAATTGGATAATATTTTGTAATTTCCTTTGTTAAAGTTAAAATGTGATTATATCATATTTTTTATAAAAAATTAGTTTTTTTGTTTAGATTTTTCTATTTTTTTAAATGTAATTTTAATGTATTCAATAATAATTGAAGGAAACTATAATACATGTGACTACATATTTATATATTGAGTATTATTTATCATAATCATATATAAGGGTGGTGATAAGAATAGAACTTGGAATTTTATTGTTACTATTTAATCATATATTAACAAGAAATTGTCTAAAGAGGTGGTGCAAGATATAAAATACTAATTTATAATAGAAAGGACATCATTATGAGAAATTAACATTATTAAGATCATTTTCACATAATAAATAATTATTTTAATAAGATTTATGTTATAAGAGAAATAGATGATATGAAATTAGAAAAGGAAAATTAAATAATTGGGAAAAATCGCATTACAACTTTCCTAATGTTATTCCATTTTATCAACCCTTAACTTCATGAATGTTTTGAAATTGGTTACTCCAAAAAAATACCTAATAATATTAAGTTTATTATGAGTTAGTATCTTGGAATATGTTCTATTTTGGTATGTGGGGTAGGATTGGGTAGCCGAGGGAGTGGTGAAGTGTTATTTATACTGGAGGAGAATGGTATTTTTGAATTACAACACTGAATAAAGTACTATATCCATGAAAAACCACGTAATACTAACATTATTTTACGTTTAGAATCATATATAAATAAAATAAAATGGTATTTTTAATTTTAACCACTTTATCAAATAAATTAACTACCTTATTAAATAGTAAAGTGGAAAAGATAAATTTAGTTTTTTAATGGATAAATTTTGATATTAGTACTTGGGAAAAACGTTTTTGTATTAGAAAATAATATTATTTTCTGTAAATGAACCATTTTTCTTATTAATTTTACTTGGGTAATAGATAAATGATTTAACATTTATTATGTGATTACTATTTAATTATTATGTCATAAAATACATGGTATTTGAAAAGGTATTATATTTTTCTGATTCATTAAAAAATAGATGTTTGTTAGAAAATAAAAAAAAAATTCACCTTTGGGAAATCTCAACATGATTATTCTGAAAATGAAATTAATTTTACGAAAATAATTTTATACAACAAGTACTTATAAATATGAGTATAAAATTTTTTATTTTTAAGAAATATGATTAAAACATATTATTAAAAATGTTCATAAATCTTATTTGAGTTTTCAATCATGATATTTATTTTGGGGGATTATAATATTTATATTATATTATATTAACCATGATGAATATTATTTACATTACATTTTATTATTTTTTTGTGAAATTATAATTCTCAATGATCAAGTTCTTTCTCCCAAAATATATGATATTATTACAATGATCATATTAATATTTTAATTTTCTCATTATCTATTATAAATAAATATTCATTATATTATTAAATATTCACTAATTTTTTTTAATATTTTTTATATTCCCTTCCTAAATATTCCATAGTCTTATAGTATTATTTAAATTTTATAAAATTTTATTATTAGGGTTGATAATTTACCATATTGGAATGGTCAATGTTTTCTTATTCTAGATTATCTTTTTCATATTTTTTTCCAAAGTATAATATTTTTTTATTTTCAAGGGTTTTGTTTCTGACTAATGTAACAATCATTATTTATGAAATAAATTAGAGTTGGTTTCATTATATGATTTGTGTTTATAATATAAAATAAAATAACACATATTATTGTGGAAACAAATATGAATTATACACTATGGGTCAATACAACTCCACCTACACTAACAATATGCACCTTATTGGATCTGTGATTTATAGTAATTAATCAAATAAAGGTATAGGTTTGGTACTCATGCAAGATGATCATGTGATAACCTATGCATCATGATAGTTAAACAAGCTGTAGAATATGTATTTTATTAGTTACTTGTGTTTGTATAATGTAATAATTACATTGAATATTTATAGCTATTATATATAAGTAGTGAAGTCCAATATATATATAGAACAAAAGTGATTAAATAACATAATCAGATAAAAGGAGATCAATACTCGCCAATGAATATGGATATAATTGAATAAGGATTATGACTTCAAAATCCACTAATATAATAGGAAGGTTGATTAAGCGTAATATTATATTATTATAACATATCTTACATAATATTATATAATGATGCTTCAGAATGATTAAATCTTCATAGACATGAAAAGGATAGACATAAGAATCATTAATGGATGAACCCACTCCAAAATTTCTAAAATGATTTCATAACCATCATTATAGTAGGTGATTAAAAATTATTGAAGATATAATGTGATGATACAGAAGAAGGATGATTATGCGAGGAAGGGAAACTCCAACGTATACTTTTTTTATGATGAAGAAGATACAATATTATAGAAATGATTATTTGTACCCTCAGAGATAGATATATAAATATAGGAACTGAATAATTTTTATAGATAAATAATTTCTATTCATCAACGTAGAAGAAAGATATAAAATTGTCTTCGAGAAAAAAATTGGCGGAAAAATATGAAGAATAATATTAATGATTATTCATCGATGTTATTTTTCTTTCAGAAGGTGATGGTTGAGTGGAGAAATTATAATGGGATGACAAAACCATTTCCATAACCCTTATTGAAATGAGAGAACATCAATATGTATTTTTCAATAGGTTTTCTAAGTAAATATGAAGAGAATAATTCGTTATGCCTTGTGTTAGATCGTCTGAAAAATTCTTCTCAATATATTTTCATCTCATAGGACAAATAAAAATATCACCATGCTAGGATATACATTAAATATGTGTTGAGGATACATGTAGCACCACATTCAATTATATATAATTGAGATATGTGGTTCACCTATCTATACCAATAAAATTATTAAATAACTATTAATCAAATAGGTTAAGATTTCTACAACTTATTAACCCTATACTGATGGAAAAAATTAATTAAATATCAAGGAACATGAGACTATATTGAGTGATTTTCTATGGACATTTGATGGATTCTGGTAAAAATATATTCATTTTGATGATTTCTCAAACAATAAAACTTTCACTAATTAGTCAAAATGGACACATATGAATACCTTTATTCAATAGATTTATGACACTATCATGATTAGAAAATGACTGTGAAATAATGCTTCAAGGACCTGAGATGGTCAATGAAATTATTGAAATGGTTAATATAATTGAACAATATATCAGGTTAGATCAATGCCAACAAAAGAGTTATACTAACAATCATCCATTATACCAATAGTTTAATATTGATTAAAATGTTTCCCTATAAATAACACCATGTAATAAAGTCATGGGGTTTTAGAAGATATTGAAGCTAAGTCCAAGAAACATTGACACTCTTGATATTATTGAGCGGAATACCAACGACTGCTCCCACAAAACCTTTTTAAAGTACATGATGTGTTCTATTTTTAATTATACAATAAACTATTCAAATATAAGGAATATAGTGGTCGAAAAATTAGAGAATTACCACTCATCCAAGGATAAAATGGTGAAGAACATACAAAATGAAGAAAAATTTCTTATTATCAAAACAATTGATGTATTTAAAGTACATTCGTGAAACCATGTATAAGATGAGGAGAAATGGGAACCCAAAGAGAAAATGATATATATGTATTCCCATATTTTTCAAACTTGTGTATGCAAGAAAATTTTGTGGGTGAAATATATTAAATGAGGAATAATGTAATGAACAAGATCTCTATATATAGAAATTTCCATTAGGAATATATGTGTGTGTAAAAATATGCTGTACAAATAATAAAAATTAACAACTACTTATCATTAATTGAAAAATATTATGTTCACTATATCACCCTCAAGATAAAAAAATATTGTGTAACAATATATATATATATATATATATTTCATTCTTTAAAATACTTTTTTCAAAAATAAATTATTATTTCTTTTTATACACTTATATCTAAAACAATATTTTTTCTCACACATGTACGTTTAATATTATAAAATTTATTTCATATTACGAATCATCATGGGAGAATGGGATATGTATTATTTTATTATAAATGATTTAAAATAATTCACTTTTCATGTAAAAAAATGAAATACAATTTTTACCAAAACTGTAATTTTTACTACATTATCATAAGATAATATTGAAAAATAAATTTTAAAAAAAATTAAGATATATATAAGTAATTAAAATTATTCATTTTAATATAAAATTATGAACATATTAAAAATATTCCTAGAAATTTTCAACCTGAATAATAAATAGATTTAATAAAATAACATTGTTGGCGTCCTCTTTAAAATAAATATTATTTGTTTTAAAATCATGTCATGTTTTTCCCCTAAGTCTTATTAATCCATCAAATGTTTATTTTATTTATAATGGACTATTTTTTCATTAATATTAGAGAAATTAATAATATGACCCTATCGAAGAAATTTATGCTTTATATGAATAAAAAATGCCTTTGATAGGTCATGATCCCTACTAAAAAAAGTAATTTATCTACCCCATGGATTGTTTATTTTATGAAATGGTTTTCATATTTTAAATAATCAAGTTTAAAATATGGAATAATTTAAATTTAAATTTTTTTCATTAAAATTATTTACCTATGGTGAAAATTTTGAAGCAGCCCAGGACACCCTGAGAGGGGAGGGGTGAATCAGGGTGTCAAATTTTTCTTTTAAACTAAGGGATCCTCTTCCCACGGTGGTGGAAACTAGTTTAACTAGTATGATGGATGTGAGAATAAATAAAAAAAATCACATTCAAAGAGATGAAACGTCACATTTTACTTGGTTCCCCACTAAAGACTATGTGCAAGGAGCATACATCGACATGTTTTTAGTCATACAAAATTCCACTATTCTTCACTTGTTGTAGATTAAAAAGGTTTGGGAACAGTCACTCTTTCCCATGATCACTTCCTTTACAATTGTTCACGATAGCCTACTACATCCCTCGATTAACTCCCGTTGACTCCCCCTGGCTCACTGCCTTTGGTGAAGTGCCACTCAATTTATAGATGTGATGGTATCTTCATCATCTCTAATGAATGAATCATCTGTTGTATGCAGATGCTCTGTTTAAGTCCAACTTCTACCCAATGAAAAATTTCACTTTTCACCAATGGTATCGGGAAACATTCAGCTTTCGCACAGCCCCAGAAAGACTGGTGTATTTCAACAACACCTAGAAATATTTTCCAAGCTAGCATGCATGTTTCAAATCTGGTGTTCATGTTTCAAGATGGTGCACAACTCCATCTCTCCCACTTGTGCGACACTCACTTACTCAACTTCAAACTTGCACGAAATAGTTCCATTTACACCTAAACCAATTTTGGCGTGCAATTGTGAACTGTCATGCCTCTTCAAATTCTGGTGCGGATGTGTCACCACACCACATGCATGATACCTTATTCACTACCACCAATCATTGGCGACTCAACCACTTTCTCACCCAAAACACCTGGGACGTGCAGCAAACAACTGTCGCAAAACATAAACTTGCGCAACTCACCACCACTGGCGCCACAATTACACATGTGGGATGGGAGCTCTGATTTTCTCAAAGTCTGAACTTAATACTGAATGAGGTGGGGTGGACCTCTATTTATAGGCATTTTTATACCCTGCACGACGGTGCACAAGCCCTCCCTCGGCGAACATGTTTCGCCACGCAAGTCTCTGGCTCCCTAGTCACTTGCACGACCAACCCCAAACTTGGGCTCCCCTTCTTCCTTTGCCATATTTTGATGATTTAATCTTAAAAACATATGGTGTGCACGTTTCCAGGCCTCCAAGTCATTGAAGCTCAAGTCCCTTTGCCAAAAACACTTTTCATAATTTGTCAATTTTGAGGTCTAGAAAATTGGAAAACACTAGAAAACGATGCCACCTTCAATACTCTTATATACTTTTTTTGTATGATCACTTTTCTGGAACACATCCTGAACATCCTCTGAGGATTGACAACAAACACAAACCATATAATACTCAAATTCAAGCATAGAACGACCATGTTTTCAATAATCTCCACCTTTGGGTTTGTTGGCAATCAGTAAATAAATTCAATAGAGCACCAACCATAGGCAAACTATAAACACAAGAATCAACTCAGCCAATACACTCAGTCTACATGAGAAATGCTCGATGTAGAAAACATGATTGAAGGCATGAATTGGGTTACCGTGTTTTGGAATTATCAATGATGCCCAAAGAAATCTCTTACAGTGTCATAGTATCATTACATGTCCAATGTATTCCTGAACTTCCTCTCACCGACACAGAATTATGAATGTGTCACAGAAGAAAATGTGCACAGATTCATTACATGCCTGAATTAATTCATGTATCCCCCATTGAAAATAAACACAAAGACCGATAATTGTTCATTATTCAGCTCAAACCACACTCCCCCTGGATATTATCTCTACCACAAACCTGCATCACATCCATAATCAGATTAAAAACAATTATCATAACTGGGTAGAGGGGTATTTCATAAAATTTTTATGCACCGGGAGGTGGACGAACACCGACGTTCAACCAATGCATCTCAAACACTGCTGCTAAGAGTGGCTTGGTTAGGATATCAGCCACTTGCTCATCAGTTCCCACATGATCCATTCTAATCACTCCTTGCTCTAATTTTTCTTTGATAAAGTGATTCCTTATTTCAATATGTTTTATACGTGAAAGCTGAAAATGATTCTTCATAAGATCAATTGCACTCTTATTGTCACAGTAAATTACCATGGGTTGCTTCACCTCATCACCAATATCTATTAGTTGTTTCTTTATCCATATCAGTTGAGTGGATACCTTTGTGGCAGAGATATAATCAGCTTCAGCAGTACTAAGAGAAGTACTTTCTTGTTTCTTGCTCAACCAGCCAACACAATTATTCCCAATATAGAATTCTCCACCACTGGTGGAATTTATGTCTACTACATCGCCATCCCATTCAGCATTATAAAATGTTGATAATTCACTGTCTCTTCCAATAGTAAATTATAAGCCACAAATGTGAGAACCTTGAATATACCATATGATTCTTTTCACTGTTGTCATATGTTCCTCCTTTGGATAACTCTGAAAGCGGACCACTAGATAGGTTGAAAAGACAATAGCGGACCACTAGATAGTTTGGAAAGACAATATCTGGCCATGTCGCTGTCAGGTATAGCAGGCTCCCAGTTATCTTCTTAAACATAGTTTGGTCTACAGATGCCCCATCATTATGCTTTCCATGTTTGGTTCCAACTGCAATGAGAGTTGATATTGATTTGGATTATTTCATATTAAACTTCTTCAGTAGCTCCCTTTCATACTTTACATGAGAAATGAAAATGTAATCCTTCTTTTGAATCACCTGCAACCCCAAGAAATATGTGAGCTCCCTACTTATAAACATTTCAAATTGTGATTTCATGTGATTGGAAATTTCATCCACATATTTCTTCCTCCTTCCACCAAATATAATGTCATCAATGTAGACTAGAACCATGAACTGATATTTTGGATAATTCTTCACATATAGATTCGGGTCTACTCCTCCTCTTTTTAATTCTAGCTTCCTGAGATATGAGTTCAGTCGTTAATACCATACTCGTGGTGCTTTCTTTAAACCATATAGATCTTTCTTCAGTTCGCAGATCATAGTTTCATAAGTACCAAGAAAAAAACCCACCGGTAGTTCTATTAGGCTTCTTCTTCGAGTGCACCATTCAAGAATGTTCTCTTGACATCCATTTGATATACTTTATATCCTCTTTAGAGATCCATGGAAATGTAAATCCTGATTGACTCCAGTCTAGACACTAAAGAAAAGGATTCTTCAACATCAACGCCTTCAATATGAGTGTATACATTACATACCTGTCGTTCCTTGCTTCTAATAAAACTTACATGATCATCAAACATGTTCTTGATGATCTATTTTGTACCAATCACATTGTGACCTTAGGGTCTCTGGACAAGATCCCATGTCTGATTCTAGTTAATCTAATCTAACTCATCATTCATTCATTTCACCCATGATTCATCCTTTGCAGCTTCTTCAAATGAGGATGGCACCACAACTGACAGAAATGCAGATTGTATGTTATTCCTCAGCTTCCTTGTTTGAGTGGGTTTACTCATGTCCACAATTATATTAGACAGATCAATATTAGCTCTACAATGTTTCATGTGTGGTTCAATTTCATTCTCTCCAACCATATTTTCTTCTTTAGATTCATCTTCTGAGTCAACATCATGATGTGACTGCTGAGTGTTTTTCACAGCTTCTTCTATTTATGTATTTTTATTTTCCACACATTCACTTTCTTCTTCACTTTATATCACATTAGAATATGACATCCTTGATGCATTTGTGGCTTTCGATTCAATTATCTTAACATCACTGCTTTCTGCAATCCTTCCTAATCACTTGTTGAAACACTTGTGGGCTTTGTTGTTCATTGAGTAACCAAGGAAAATTCCTTCATCTGCATTGTCAACATACATCACATGATTTCCTTCTTTGTTTATAATGTAGAATTTACTTCCAAATACACAATAGTATTTAAAGGAGGGATTCCTTCCATGGTACAATTCATATGGTGTCTTCATCTCACCCATATAAAGTCCTGTTCAATTTTGAATATACACTGTAGCTTGAAGAATATCATTCCCAAAATGTCATGGAATATGACTCTTAGTCAGCATAGTTCGTGCCATGTTGTTCACCTGGAAATTCCTACATTCAATAACTACATTTTTTGTGGAGTTCTCACAGCAGCTACCTCATGTTGTTTCCTATCCTTCTACAGGTAATTTTCAAATTCAATGGACATGAATTCCACTCCATTTTCAGATTGCAACACATTGATTGTTTGTCCAGTATCATTCTCGGCGATTCACCGATATGTTTTCATGTATTCAAGCACCTGTCGTTTCCAGTGAATGACCATTACACATGCCATTCTACTATAGTCACCAATGAAAAGGATAAAGTACCTTTCTCCACGAGTTCCGACAAAATTTATCGGCCCGCAATCATCTGTATGAATTAGATCAAGATAATGTGATGCCCTTTTCTTCTTTGGCCGATATAAACTGCAATCTAGCTTCCCAAGAATGCAATCATCACAGGACTTTTCACACTCACACTTCAGGTTGGGAATGTTCATGACAATCCTCAATTTTAATACTTTCTCCATGTCTTGTTGATTGATGTGTCCTAGTATCTGATGCCACAAATTATTTTCTACTTCAACAGTCATGTACAAAACATTTTATTTACTCTCAACCTGATACAAGGTGTCTTCTATTCTGCATCCCTTCATAAGTGAATTTCCTTTGATTCCCTTGATAGTGAAGCCTTTCTGATTAAAAGAAACTATAAGTACCAAGTCATAGGGTTGACTCACACTGTGTATATTATTACTTAGGCCATCAACGTAATGGACTTCAGCCTTCTTTAGCTCTCAACTAGATAATTCAGTACTTCCACTACCTATGATTTTCAAAGCTCCATCCTTACCAAATCGTATTGTGCCCTAAACCTTTATTTTGATATCTGTTAATAGGATGTATTACATGTCATATGAGATAAACAAACACTATCCAGAATCCAATCACCGTTGCTTTTTGTAGCTTTAAGTGCCACCTCTGCAAGGTTGAATTTCTCAATATTCATCCTTTCTTTCCATGAGACATTGGATTGAGTATAGAGCACTAATGGACATTCAATTAAGTCTTCCGTGTACCTAGGTTATTCATTGTAGAAATATTCTTTGAGAGGAGAAAACTAGTTTGAATGAGAAACACTGTCTTGCTGACGAGACATGACTTTCCTTGAACATCAGTATGAGGTGTCCATGTTCATTCTCTACCTGAAATTAACCGCATTATGAAAAATGTAAGAAAAACGAAAAAAATATCCATGGAAATTGTTTCTTCTATAAGAATTAGGATATGAATTTTTTCTCCTATGTTGAACACTTATATCTTTACAATTCAGATAGCTTCTTGCCTCTTTGCAATAAGACATGGTGTGGCCCAAATATCCACAGAACTGACACTTCATAAGAAGAAATGTCTTCTAACTTCTATATATCCGCATTTCTTCTTCTATGGGATAAAATTATGAGGGATCCATTGTCCCCGAGGCTGAAGTATAATATTCTTGTCTTCTTTCAAATTTATTTGGGGGTTTCTATTTCATCACTTCAGAAGACTTTCCCACATCACCCACTTTCACCTTGCCTTTATTTTGGTCACCTTTATTTGTTGTATTTGATGATTCTACCTCATGACCAATTCTACTATTTCCCATACAGGCAGGTCTTTGATCATTTAAAATCTTTTCAACTCCATTAGATACACTTTTTCTTTCTACAATAGATTAGCGTCTGAGAACCTTCCAAACATTATTTTCTTCCTTAATTCTTTTGAAATTGATTCAGTCTGAAGTTTACTGCTAAGAGTAAAAACTTCCTCCTCAGGACCCTCAACAGCCTTGTTCTTTTCATCTAGTTTGGATGTGAGGTCATTGATGACATTTCCCTGCTCATCAATTCTCATCTTCAGATGCACTACATCATCATTTCTTTCAAGGATTTTAGACTTTTCTTTCAAAAATTATTCCAGTCGTTCAATTTCAGCTTCAATCTGATCAACATATTCAATAGATTCCTCAACAATTGATTTTCACTTATTGCAACTCTTACATTCCATATTAAGATTTATAATAGCATCCTTAAGTTTCAAATCAGGATTTACACTAGTTTTAAAATGATTGTCTCCACCATTACCTTCTAATTTTTCCACAATGGATATCATGGAAGCATGGTTTCTAGTTTTAATCCTTCGTTCTTCTTCTTCATAGAATACAATATTATCATCTTCCTCTTCACAGACAAGACTCTTCATCAGAGATTTATCTTTTGATTTGAAGTCTACTTTCTTGAAAAACCTTTTCTAAGGATTTTCATTGTTTTTAGAGACGCTATCATCATCATCGATCTTACTTAAGAACTGATAAGCATTGTGACCCTCTTTGCCACAGTGAAAGCAAGCTAGAGGTAACAACCCTTTGAATTTCACTTTTCCCTTTTAGAAATTCTTGGCATTGAGAGAATGAATTTATTTTTCCTCATTGTCTTCACCACTACTATCTCGCGAAATTTTCATCTTCTCCATGGATTTTAATGCCATTTCCTTTATTACTTGTGTAGTAGCGTCATTTGGTTTGACTCTCATTTCATATTCCACTAGGCTGCTCAACAGATCATCCAGAGAATGTTTGGAAAGATCTCTTTCCTCAAGGTCCAAATCCATTGCATTGTAAAGGGGTGGAAGTCTTCTTAATATATTCTTCACAATGTCAACATCATTTATTTCTTCACCTAGATCCCAAATTTCACCAAACTCTTTAGTAATTTGATTGAATAAGGAATCTTCATTCTCATCAGGATGCATCTTCAGATCATCGAACCTATTGTGTAGGACTTGTAGTTTTTCCTCCTTCACTTTTCAATCTCCTTCATAATTATTTTTATGTTTTTCCCAAATATAATTATCTGAGGTCCAACTCAACACTTTTAGATAGATCTTATCAGAAAGTGCTGCGATGAGAGCATTCTGTGCTTTTGCATCTGCATCAAGATTTTTCCTATCTGCATCAGTCATATCCATCCATTTTGGATTAGTAACATATATACCTTGAATAGTGTAAAATAGAGCATCAATTCCAGGGGATCATAGATGAGATCTCATTCTATTCTTCCAGATCTAAAAATTACTTCCATCAAAGAGGGGAACTCCTATAACACTAGCTGAATTTTCCATGTCTGTATAAAACAAATCAAACACTAGAAACCTCCCTCTGATACCACTTGAAGGACCCTGAGACACCCTGAGAGGGGAGGGGTGAATCAGGGTGTCAAATTTTTCTTTTAAATCGATGGATCTTGTCCCCATGTTGGTAGCAACTAGTTTAACCTGTATAATGGATGTGAGAATACATAAAACATTCACATGCAAATGTATGACACAACACTTTTTACTCAGTTCACCACTAAGGGATATGTCCTAGGAGCATACACAAAATAGTTTTCGGTCATACCAAATTCTTCTATTCTTTACTTATTGTGGATTACAAAGGTTTGGGTATAGTCACTCTGTCCCAAGCTCACTGCCTTTACAATTGTTCAGGGATATCCTACGACGCCCCTTTGGTCACTCCCATTGACTCCCCCTGGATCACTGCCTTTGGGGAAATCCCACTCAGTTTATAGACATAAAGGTCTCTTCATCATCTCTAATGAATGCATCCTATGTTGTATGTAGATGCTCTGTTGATTTCCAACTTCCACCCGAATAAAAAAATCACTTTGCACCAACTGTATCTGGCAAACATTCAGCTTTCACATAGCCCTAGAAAGACTGGCGTATTTCAACAACACCTGGCTCACTTCTCCAAGCCGACTGACAAGTTTCAAATCCAGCGCACAAGTCTCAAGGAAATGCAAAATTCTAGCTCTCCCACTTGTGTGACACTTAATTCATCATCATCAAACTTTCCCGACTCAATTCCTTTTACGCCAAAACCAATTTTGGCGCGCAACTGTTAGTTGTCGCACTTCTTCAGATTCTGGCGTGCATGTGTCACCACACTACCTACGTGACACCTTCTTCACCATCTCCATACATGGGAAACTCAACCCCTTTCGAACACAAAACACCTTGGACGCACAACAAACAACTGTCGCGCAACTTCAACTTGCACGCCTCCTACCACTTACGCGACCACTAGACTAGCGCGACGTGAGTTATTATTATCTCTAAGTCAGAACTCCATAGCAAATGGAGAGGGGTGGACCTCTATTTATAGGCATTTGAATACCCTGTGTGACAGTCCACATTTCCTCCCACATAGTGCATGTTTCGACACGCTAGTATATGTCTCCATAGTCACTTGGACGACTAACACCAAACATGGGTGACCCTTCTTCCTTTTCCATATTTTTATGATCTTATATAGAAAAACATATGGCATGCATGTTTCCAAGCCTCCATGTCTTCGGCGCGCAAGTCCCTTTTCCAAAAATAATCTTCTTCATTTGTCAATTTTGTGGTCCATAAAATTGGAAAACACTGGAAACTAATGCCACCTTCAATACTATTATCTGATTGTTTTGTATGATCACTTTTGTGGCACACATCTGGAACATCCTATGAGAATTGACAACAAACACAGACCATTCCATTCTCTAATTCATGCATAGAACAACCGTGGTTCCAATAAATATATTTACGAAGATAGGGATGAATTATGGATAAAAGAGGTTTATACAAGTGAAAAATTATAAGACATGTTAAATCATATCTGATAATGAGTTGTGTAGGGGTTTTAAAACTAATATAATCCACACATAAACATTGAAAATTATTATTGGAGGTTAAAATACTTTTATTTATATTCAAAACCTCTCTTTTTATATCAATCATAAGCATTAATAGATATATAATGGTTCAAAAGAGTGTAGGGATCATTTGGAACATGGAGTTTTAGAAAATGGGAATGCGGATTGAGCCACATTTTAGTGTATAGATAGTACTTATGGTGTGCCTCAACCATGTAGGGAAACCTAGTGCACAGGGGAAGCCACACAGTTTTCTTGAAACCATGAATGGATGTCCTCACACTCATTCAAGGTTGCATACATACTCAATAGTTCCATTTTTCACAAGTTTCACATGGTTAGTAAAACCATTCACAAAGACCGTGTGAGGGCTCCCCCTAGCAGGGTGTCTCACATGATTGGTACATGGTTTGGAAACCATGCAACCAACCCATGAATCCCATTAAATGAATGGTAAATGAACTTTGTGATCATGAAATGTTTTCAACACTCATATTCTAATATAACCTATCATTTTCAGTGGACATCACATATGAAATACCCTCCTTTTATTTATCAATAGATTTTGATAACTCCCTCTTCCAAACATTAACAGGATCACCGTCAAATGTGATGGAATTTTTAAATTATGATCATAAATCATAGACCTTATAATCTTAGTTTATATTCGCCCGTGTTGTGTTGTTTTTCCGATGAGATCATTTACACCTTTTCATGAATTTTTTGATTCTCCTAGAACACCACATAATATCTTGATTTAGGTGCTGGCACTAGATGGTGAGAGTTATATAATCCTATTGTAGGTGGTGTAGCTTTGTTCAAAAAATTTCATCTAATTTTATATAATGAAACATTGTACAAAACACCAAACCTTTCCATCGATGCCTCTAAATTTTTAAATAAATTAAATTGTATGGTTTCCATGCTTGGTATGACGGTAGGAACTAGAAAATCAAACATTTGGTTGATAGCCATGACCTAAGCCTCCCCATGGGGTGTTCATTTTATTAAAAGAATAATCCACCTATCCCTTAAAAATATAATATACCATTCAGGTTTGTGGTTTGTCTGTGAAAAAATAATTGAATATGAAATGTTAAAATGAAATGTTAGGCCCTTTTCTTATTCCCAAGGCCTTATACCATAGTTGAGATACTTCAATTTCATGTATTTGATAACATCTAAATCTTTCTTAAAAAGTTTATACATGATAAATGGGATTATAATGATAGTTAAAACATACCCGAAGTTCATACGGAGGGTGAAACAATGGTCATGGCTTAAGGACTCCATAGTTAGGCAAATTATTAATTATAATATGTTTTTGATATTGAATATTCAATAAATTAGGGGATATAACATATATTCCTTATAAGGGATCACTAGGAGTTTTCTTCTGCCTCTATATGGGTGAGTCCAATTCCCTTGGGGAGACCCTGAAGATGGTGTATGTGGCATGATGGTTAAACCCTTCCATGAGTGAGACTTAGTCCCCTTTGTGAGATACAAGTTACGAACATGGAGGTCTTGTTTTATTCCCAAAATAAAAGATTTGATGCTTGGTAACTCACTTATGGATAACAAATGATTGACTCCCACAACTTTAAAAAAAAATATTTCTTGTTTCCCATGATATATACCAGGGATCCCTTCTATACTACAATGGATTGGCTCTGGGTACATCATCTTAAATTCTATGGTGACTTTTAAATTAAAGACCATGAATGGGTAACCAGAATTCCTGGGTTGATTCTGCCAAAAAAATCACATGTGTGGGGATTGTCCACGTTTTTATATAATATTTATGAAATCCCTTTTTCCCTTTTTTCATGCTTTCATATATTACCTTTGTTTGGAAATCAGTTTTAGATTGAATTTGTTAGATTCATTTAGGTAACCCATGAGTATATGGGTTCTAAATTTTATTTATTTATATATTTTACTTAATATATTTTTATTGGAACACTGATTATCTTATATATACATATATTGTTGATATATAGATCATTTAGGGTGAAATACTTTGTAAATCTCACAAACAAATTTTTTAACCCTTGGTAGGCAATCAGACTTAATGATTGTAGGTATAGAAATATGGAAGAGATTATTATCTGACACAGGATTCAAATTTTAGGGATAGAGTAATGAGGAAATGGACCAAACCGTTTCTTGTGATTCTAGTTCTATTTTGTTTTGTACATTTTGGGATTTTAATATAATAGGGTATATTCTTGTATCCCATGTTTCCCTATTAAATCATTTTACATAGCTACATTACAATAATCATCATTATATATATATCTATTATACACCTTACACATGTTTATTACTATGGTAGTTTAATATTTTTTATTCAGTTTTCACCACATGTCTATATTTATTATCACTACGCTATAATGAGTGTTATGATGGAATAACCTCCCCACGGACACACCTGAGGCCCACACTTCTCATCTATAATATTTGGTTCATGGGGAAGCATGATTTAGGTCAAGTGGAAAACATATCAAGACAATTATAAAGGGATTCTAGAGTGGTACATGAAAATGTGTTATAAGAATTTTTTTCTTTTCTCTTCATATTTGGGTATTTTATAGTATACTAATTTATAATGTTATATTTTAATGAACATGATCTATGGATTAGATTATCTAAAAATATGGGAAACCCAATTTCATAGTATGGGTGAATACATGTATTGGTTCCATTTGTTGCAGTTCTATAGATTTATCCATTGGGTGACACTCATTTTTTGTTCAATTATTGTTGCAAATAATATTTTAGTTTTATTTCTTTTACCTTGGCCTAATAATATGAGGGTGTATTAATTCATGAATCATACATGGAAAATTACCAAATAAATTCCATGTAATATTAAATGATATATCCGTATTACTGTATGAATTAATCGTATTGCATATGATTATTGTGGGTGCCATATTTTTATCTATTTTAGTTTTCTAGTGTTTTTAGTATGAATGTAATAAATAGATTAATTAAAGTTCCTAAAAAATTTAATTTTTTTCCTACATATCCTGATGATTACACCTTAATTAAATATGTATTCTATATTTTCTGATTCGATAGATGAATTCTAATGGTAGTCTTGGAATCAAGTAGTTCGATAAATTTTGATCTGTAGTTCATTCATTGAAATCACTATGTATGACTTATTATATCTAGATACAAGACATAATGTACATGTTGTAGTTACATGATTTTCAATTTTAGATTATACAGTGTTAGGGCCTTCAAAATATTGGAATTGGTGAGGTAGTTAGATGGATTGTGGTATTATTAACAAAATAAATCAGAAATATTTTCAATAAATTAATTTTCTTAAATAGAATGGATATCAATAAAAGGGTTTCCAATTACAATTTAAGGTGTTTTACCTAAACAAATTCAATTTAATCTCTACATATTTGAACCTATCCTATGTTTAATGATACTGGACTCAGAAAAGATGTTTTTTAATGGGTATCAGGATTTGCCTCATGTGATAATTAAGAGACTCATTCTTACCACCTAGACATGGATTTTTTGGAGAAGGAATAGAGGTGTGATAAGATTATATAAAAGAAGTGTGTCTATCATTTTTTATTATCTAGTTTCCTATATAATGTTAGGTATTATTGAATTAGTGTTTTCAAAAATTGTATAGTTATGAGGCCAGGATGTTCTGACATTGTAAGCCAAGAGTGTGAAGAAATTCATGCTATAGAGGTGTAATTCCTTAAGAAACCCATGATACATCATATAGTGACACTTAAGGAACCTATTATTTATTTTCCACGGTGTACTGATGATCAGTTATGATACATATCCCTCGATTTAATTAAGTTTATACAGGGTTCTCCCCTACCATCCCATACGTTGGCAGAGCTAACTCGAGAAATCCAGAAGTAGAATCATACCACCTTCCAATGGGATGGAATACCATAGGCTATTGATTCATGGATAGAGGTCATTTTTTCTATATACAGGAAAATATATTTCAATGGATTGGGGGGTTAATATTTCCACCTACAATCAATGTGACTCTAAAAATAATTAGTGGGATGACCTCACTCAGGATGGTTGATATCAGGTTATGGTCTAGGAAATATTATAGAAATCATTATACAGAAATTTATTTCTACAAATGTTGAGTAATGACCATGATTGAGAGTTCATGAAAATTCATTACGTTTACAAGTCGATGATGGAGTATTCATATCAATTCACCAATTTTTTTTCATCATCCTTTATCGGGGATGAACTGATGACTGCTAGATGTTTTTAAGATGGCCCTTCATTATCCATTCAATCATATTTGAAAATCTTCTGGAGGAACTACCATTAAGTGATAGTGAATATGGACATATTCACCAATTATAACCAGATATAATTCAGCAATATGATCTAGGGGGTTCATCTTCTAGACAGGAAGATTGTTTATCTTGTGGAAGGATACATCATTTCGAGGGTACATATAGGGGAAGAACCAGCCAGATGTCATGATCTAAAAGATATTTCATGTGTCACTGGTGTGTTAGGGAAATAAAAAATCCCTAGTGCCCATGGAATAGGGTCAAGTGCTGATATTATATATATATATGTGTCACATAAAACATTTCAACCTCTATTTCGCTCTGTTGTCTTGTGAAACCGTTATTTAACTGAATCATCTTTAAGATACATGATCATTGAATGAATGATTAGCTTGGATATGGTCTTCTACCATATTATTTGGCTATGGAGGTATTTGTGGCTAAGTAAGTAAGTCCATAAAGGCTCAATGACAACATAGTGAACCTGATTAGGCAAGTCATGTTTCTTCTCATGGCCACAGTTCAGGTCGTATCTATTTAGTTCATCATATTCTTATGGAGAAGAGGCCATTTTCATCTATTATATAGGGACTAATTCTTGTAGCCTTTAATTTAGTTTCTGCCTTATTTTTTTGTGTAAATCGCACTCTTCTATACTATTGTGGTTATGGATTGTTTGTCCCTAGCATGTACATTAGCAGTATGATGACTCTAAGAACACCATTTGTGGTCATATTAGAGAATATACTCTAGTGTATTGTGTGACCCCATGAGAATGGTGGATAACAATTCCTTTGGAAATTCAATTTGACGAAGATGAATGACTTCAATGTTATTCTCAGTGTGGATTGGGTTTGTAATTATCATGCACATCTTGATTTCTATCACTGAATAGAGTATTTAATCTCACCAAAGGGGAACAAAGAAATATTTAAAATGGAAGAAGAGATATCCAGGAATGTCGAGATAGACCCAAGCATGATATTCTAGGTATGGTGAATATACAGATATAATGCCTCTCTATTAGTGATCAAGGAACATATCTAATGGAACTCTCTCCTATTGTGAAACATTTCAAGGAAATCAACTCTAACGATTTATATAGATTGAACCATAAGAGAGATATGGAGTTCTACATTGACCTAGTGCTAGGTCGGGATCTAATTTGTATTCCCCCTATAGGATGAAACCTACAGAGGTCTAAAAGGTTAAGAAGGAACCAAAAGATCTTTAGTAAAAGGGTTTTATCCGAACCCGAACATCCCAATGGGGATAAAATATCCTTTTCAACAAAAAAAGTGAAATGTACACATAGGTTCTGCATGGATAAACATTGATTGAACCAACTTATGGTGAATAAACATTATCTACTTAATCATATAGATGATAAATAAGACCATTTCTGAGGAGAAATGGTTTTCTATAAGATCGACATGAGTTTAGGTTATAATCAGAAGCATGTAAGACTACCAAAAAGATCACGTATATCATTCTGAAGTAGGTACAACTTCTACGAGTATCTGGTTATGCTGTAAGGACATACTAACATGAAAAAATATATTATGGATCTGATTAATCATGTTCTTGACTCTTATTCACGTAAAATTTTGGTAATATTTTTTTTTCACAATATTGCTGTATTAAAACCAAAATAGACCACACCAACCATCTTGTGATAATGTGAAAAAAATTTATTGATCACTAACATATTACAATTTATAGAAATTAATCATTTGGATCAATAGTTATCTCTTTATGGGTCATATCATTTTAAAGGAAGATAAATTGATTGACGCAGATATGGTGAGCATCGTGGTTTCTTGGTTACAATCCAATAATTTGTTTAACATCTGAATTTTCATAGTGATGGATGAATATGATAAGAATTTCTTTCTAGATTTCTCTATGTTTTTATTTCCTATTATCATCTTGACTAAGAGGGGGTGAAATTTATCTAGTCTAATGCTTTTGAGAATGATTTTCAGAAATATAAAGGATAATTTATTTTGTGATGATTCTAATTCCTTTAGAGTTGGGCATGATCTATAGTGTTTTATGTGACACTTAAAGAGTCAGGATAAGAGAGATTTTGATTTTTAGAGATTGGGTTATATCATATGGGTCCCACATGTTGAGACCAAATTAGCATAACTACCCTATGCCTGTCCTCGACCTCGCCGGTATGGTTTTTTATTGACGCTATTAGAGGAATTATATATTGTTTCAGTGGCTAACAATTTAAATGGGTAAAAAACATCATATATATATATATATATCTACACAACTGGACATGAATCTGAGGTAGAATATGTGGGTTTAGTATATGCATTCATTTGACCTTGTGATTTATTATCCCTCAGTATGGGTAATGATGTGGCTAACACCATAATTCAGAAGACGTGGTCAGAGGCCAACCAATAGGCCATATATGGGTGGCATTTGTTGAATTTTATTCTGAGATTCACCTGGTGGTTTAGGAATAACATGGGTAGAATATTTTAATTGCATTGGAAATGACTTCCTCCCTTTTGGAGTTAGTGTAGATGAGACAACTATTGGTTATGGAGGGCCTCATCCTAAGAGAGAGTGTATCAAGTGATAGCTGAATTCCTAGTCTAGTTTTTGATGGAAATGATACACTTATCAAACATGGGCACATATATATTCCTTCTAATGTACAAAAAGAGATTAAATAGTAATATCATTCCGCTATTTGGGTAGTTCATCCAGGGATTACTAATATGTACCATGATGTATTCCATTAGTATTTGTGACTGTATATGCATATTCGTGTCGAGGGATTTATCATGTGGTGTTCCACCTATTAGTTGGTGATGGAGGATAAAAAACAAACTCTATGACTTATACATCATCTATCCATTCCTTATTGGAAATGGAATGATATCACCATATATTTTGTGATGGGGTTTCTGAGATCCCCTCAATGAAGATATGTGATATGGGTGGTCTTCAATAGGATGTCCAAGGACACACAACTATTACAAATCTAAGAGACCATATTATTTGATGAGAATGGGAGGATTTAAAATAGGTTGATTATGCACCCCCATGGAGTTCATCACGTAATAATTTCCAATTGAGATGCTTGGTTTATGTCATAGATCTGGTGGGGGTTGTAGAAGGCACTAGGTTAACAGGTTCTATTCAGTACAACATATCACCCCCAAACAAATGAGCAGATCGAGTTGATGATTATGGTGTTAGAGTACAAGCTACGAGCATGTATCATTGATTTTTTAGGTTCATGGGAAAACATATACATATTTTTAGGTTTTCCAATAACAAGACACTTAAAGTAATTATTCTTATGGATCCTTAGTTGTTTCTTTATGATAGGTCATTCCATTCACCTATATTCTAGTTAGAGGTATGTGGGGCATCAATACTGGGTCCTCATCCCGTTCATGATACACATGAGAATGTATTGATAATTCAAAATTCCTATAGATATAGCTCACTCTAGGATGAACACTTATATCAATATTTATTATAGACCATTGATGTTTGAGGAGGAACATTAGGTCCATCTGTGAGTATCATATAGTGGTTCATATATGGATTTAGAGACTGGGAAAGCTATCACCTCACCGAGATAAGCCTTTTGAGATCACGAAGAGAGTTAGGCCGGAAGCATATCAGTTGATGTTACCTTATAGGTAATATTCTATGAATTACGTATTCCATATATTGTATCTTCACCAGTATCATGCTGAACTATCACATTAATTTTACTTAGAGGTAATTGATATAGAGGAGCATCTATTTTTCAATGTGGATCAGATACATATCATTTATTGTAGAATAAGGACTCTCTAACGCTGGTCAGTTTAAGTGGTTCATCTGATATGTAAGTATGGTCGTTTTCAATATGATACTGTGGAGTGGGTGGCTGATGTACATGTCCAATGGGAAAAAAATTCTTGGATGATTGTTTACCACCCTTGTGAGGGAAACTCAAGGATGAATTATCGTATGGAGTGGAGGTTGTAACATCACAATTTTTGGGGAGGTACATATCCTTGTGTTAAAATACCAAACCTCTCGTTTCAAGCTAATTTTTGTATATAATGTATATGGAATGGTTCTACAGAGTCTAGGGATCATTTATTGCATGATGTTTTAAAAAATGGAAAGGTTGAATAAGCCACATTGTTAGCATATGGTTAGTTCTAATTGTGCGACTCAACCATACGAGGAAAAAAATGAATAGGGGAAACATCATCGCTTATTGGAAACTATTCAAGTTGGTCTACAACATAACGTGATATTGAAAACATCTTTGATAATGGAATTTGAAATGGTTTGGGAATGTTTATTCAAACCATGTTCTATGCCCATTTGATGGGTACCCATAGGAAGTGTGGTGTGCAAGTTGGCTAATGGTTTGGCCAACTATGTGGACCAATAATTGAATAGAAAATTACAATTTTCCAATGGAATTTTTTAGCTCTAAAATTCTTATCATCTATCTCATTTTATGAAAACCACACATTGGAAATCTCCTTGTCCTCTCTGTCTAGTTATTTTGTTATCTCCATCATCTGAAAACCAAATGAATCGCCGTCAGATGATTTAGAATCCTTATAGTAATATATTTAATTATCTTCGTCTTATTCATAGTTTTTTCTTCTCCCCTATTGCACTATTTTTGGAGTGAGCTCATTTTCATCATTTTTTAGGTATTTTAATATCCATCAAATATATCTCATTATATTTTTATTTAGGAGAGAAATATAAACCTAATATTGGTGGTATTTCTTAATAACTCATTTTTTCCATTCTATATCAAGAATTATCATTCCACTTGATAAATATTTCTAGTAATAACTTTAAATTTGTAATAATATTATATTAAATACCATCGATTCCTGGTTTAACTCTAGGAAGAATCAAATAAACTGATTGGTTGATCTCCTTTGCCTAATATACTCCTTGGTGTGTGCCCTTTACTTGATAAAAACCTGATTTATCCATTAATCTTTATACCACCATTGAGTTGCATGGAACCCTTTGGAAAATATAATTCAATTCAAATGTTAAAATGAGATGTTATCCCATTTTATGCCTAATTAAGTATTCTATATTTGATCTAAATGAATCACATGAATTGGGTAACATGTTGGTCATATTTAAATTTATTTCATTTAGAACTGGTATGATCCTGATAGATATGTCATACCCACACTTCATGCTAAGGGTGATTCAAGGGTCCTAACATATGCACACATTGGTTGGGTTAATAATTAATCATAATTTGAGTTTCTTTAAGAAATGTAAATATAATGTGGGTGATACTTGCTATGTATTATACTGGTTCACTATGACTTTTTTATTCCTTCAAATGTTTGATACCGGTTACATTGTGGAGACCATGTAGATTGGTTTGATGGAGATATGGTTGTAATAAAAATGGAGTGAGACTTGGACCCCTAGGTGGGATATTTATGATATTCTATGAAATCTTGTGGATTTCACACCTTGTAAGGATTGATACTTTAGATATCAATTATGGTTCACCTTGTAAGGACACCCATGACAGCTAATTCATATACAGTTACCCTAGAGTGATACTTGGGATTGCTTCCAATATGCCTTAGATAGACTAAGATGTGTGTTTTTAAATTATAATATGCCATTGAAATTAAAGAACAATAATGTGTAATCATAATTACTCATATGATTTTACCATGCCAAATCACAACCTTGGTGAAGGTCCACCATTTAATACATTATTTATGACATCCATTTTTTATTTTTTTTCATAAATCTATAGGATACCTTGGTTCGTATTTTAGTCTTAGGCCAATGTAGTTAGGGTAGGATTGTTTAACCATGAGGACTATAGATCAATGTATTGATTTATATATTTACATACATTTAGTATTATTGATACCCTGATAATTTTATATTCTCTGACTGGGTTGATCAAGATACTTTTAGTGGGGTCCTACTGAGTATATCTCACATATTACTTGGGTGGCCATTGCTACCCATGAATAAATTATTATTTTAGGTATATATATAGGTAGTCATCAGAATTTTGAAATATCATTATTATTTCAAGGTTGGAGTATAAAATAAGCAAACTGAGCCTATGAATGTAATTTTTGTAATAGTTATTCATTGAAATTGGTTCATTTTGATAGCATGTGGTATATGCGGGTTTCTCAGGATTCCCAATATACTCATTTTTGTAAAGATTCATGATCATCATCATCATTTTTTATGCTTG
Source organism: Viscum album (assembly GCA_963277665.1). Lineage (NCBI taxonomy): Eukaryota > Viridiplantae > Streptophyta > Magnoliopsida > Santalales > Viscaceae > Viscum > Viscum album. Next base: position 58,102,816 of record OY728165.1, on the reverse strand, counting down.
TATTATTCATCCCATCCCATAATATTACTCATGATTTTCAATATTATCTATTCAACGTACAATAATAGTAAGTATTTATTAATTGAATGTTTCACTCTGAATTATGATGGCATTTTATCTGCACACACACCCTATCCCATTTCTACTAGTCAAAAAACTCTGGAATATGAGGAGACTAACTCAATGTCATGTGGATGAACAACTAAAGGCACCACTATGTGTCTTTCATAGAGTAATTCAAGATACACTCATTTTTTGATCTTTCATGGGCCCAATTTTCATGATTAATTCCATGAAAGTTTTTACAAGTAAAGTGATTTTACCAAAAATCATCTATTCTAACTTATAAAATGTTATCAAAGCCTCCCTATTCCTATAGAAATTTCAAGGAATGTATCCCAAAATAACCCAATCTTTTTTATCTATAAACCACATTCCCACATTCGAAATACCAAACTATAAAAAATTAAGGACCCACCCAAGAGAGAGGAAATGATCTCAATACATCTATCCTAGTTATTTTCTTATTCTCTAACTACCAAGTACCTACAATCCAAGAACATATGAAACATCCAAATTATAATTATTATGAAATGTTATTATATTAATAGGATACACATTTTTTATATTCCTCCAACATAACAATGAATGGATAAATACATCACCAGGCAATTTTTTATACAAGTGCTTCATAAAAGATGTGTTCTTTATTCACAAAATTTTTACATGGATTGTCCAAAAGAGTTATTTAAAGAAAATTATAATTTTAGTGAAATTATTAATATTTCAAAATGTTACTTTTTTTATTTTATAAAAATTAAAATTATATGAAAAATGATCGCATCATCTATATAGTTATAGAGAACTGATTCAATGGAATGATATATTTTAATTTTTCGATGACCGCCTAATATAAATAATTTTAAAAAATTATCAATTATATAAAAATTTTAATTATGAAACTAATAATATTTTATAATGTTTCTATATGAAAATATTTATGTAACATTTACAATTAATGGTTATAGTATATTTGACAACATGAAATTGACGAATGAACACACTCTTCAAATTTGTGTCCATTTATGGATAACCAACGAAATAATATAAATATTGTGATAACATATTATAAAGAGAAAATATACTCAATAATAATGAATATATTTATGTAATTTTTCATAACTATTTACCATGGTCAATATACTGGACGCATTATTGTGTAATTAACTAGAAAACCATAAGTAGCAGATATATGAAGAAGTTATATAATAAAATAAAAATGATAATAAATAGATAATGGAAAATAAAATTTATTTGAATAAGTTGTATATAAAATTAAGTAATAATGTTAATTTAATTTTTTACCGACTTAAAGGATAGTGTAGCTAGAATCATTTATAGAGGTAGGGGATCTTTTTAAGCATCCTCATTAGATTTTTATTACACATTATCTATATTTTTGACCCTCAATATCAATTTTATTATAAGGTATTTTTTCCATATTTTTTATTTATATCACTTAAATATATATCAAGTTCAATGAAATTTAATATTTTGGTAATTTATGTGTATAAATCGCATTGATAATTCCCACATTTATATTAAACCAATTTAAAAAACATTTTAGTTTCTTTTTTCATAAGAACTGTCATCTCAAATAGAAATTTTATAAATATGAATAGATGTAAAAAACATTATTTTAAAGACACCCCCTATAGTTAAATTCTGGTTTAATTGGAAATAATAAGACATTAACATCCTAAAAATAATAATTTTCACATCAAAATAGTCATCTATGCAGTTAATTTTTATTCTTACTTATCATTGGTAATTTTTCAAGATTTATCATTCAATAGAACTATATTCTCCATGAAATATGTTCCTTTACTTAAATATTAACATCCCATATGATTTAGTACCTACTTATGATATTCCAAATGATACAATATTTAGTAATTTTTTTAAAGAATATTATGAAACCCACTTCTTTCTCATGGGTTTTATCATGATAATGAATTAGGATTTAATTTTTTGATGTGGAACACAAAAATATATAGATATTATGATTTTTATTATATGTCTTGTGTTTTAAGAATTTTATATCCCACCAATTAATTGGGTAATATTTTCATCTTAGGATATACAATGTGTGGTCCATGGATGGTTAACCTAATAACATTATGTTATGTAACATGTACGAACTGAATTATACAGCCCTCCAATGTATTGGGTAATGATATATATCTATTGATATGTTATGTAAGAGATTCAAAAGAAATCCTAATCCATTATGTAACTTTTTTACACTCTGTTATTATGGTCTTGGGAGTGAACCATGACTTATTCTTATGATGTCAAGAACTATATTGATGTCACATGATTAAGATTCCCATATTTTATAACATCTTTTACTAATGAAATTTAATCTTTATTAGGGTTGTTATCTTTTTATAATATCTTTCAATAACTTATTTCTTTTATATTTTTTTATTTTCATGTTTATTCCCTTACAAGACACTCCATGTCATCATTTTCCTTATGAATTTATTTTATTGGGAATCCAATACAGTTTTAGAAGATCTTTATGAGTTAGGAGAAATACCTGGTGTTTTAAATAATGATGATTCAATATATATAAATATATATATAATATGATGTACTTATGTCTCTAATATCCCATGAAAATAGACCCATCAGTATATAGATGTATTTTTTGTAAACTATTATAAAATTAATGAAATAAAAATTCCTTAAGGATTGATTTTTTATAATCATGATTTCTGGAATAAATATTTTTCATAAAAAAAACATAATTAATAAGTGTGAAGAATCATTAATAAATAATTGTGAAACCTGGAGAAAATAAAATAATGATAAGACAAAACATTGTGTCATACATATATTAATATTAAATATTTCTATAATAATTTTTCATTTCCAAGGTAATCATAGTTCATATATTCACATAGTGTATTCGGTTAGATCCCTATTACATCATTTCTATTGTCAATTCACTATTCTAGGACCATCACAGTAGATTGATTCCCTTTCTTAATTGGGTTTAATCTCCATTGTAGTTTGTATTTTCTGATGAGATTACAATATTTAGCTAATTAATTTCATAATTATTTAATTTTGAGAACACCCATCGTATAATGATGATCATAAATAATTTTTCAATAGCATCATGAAAACAATCATCATAGCCCATCATACGGAAAATAATTGGGGTTCATAAATATTTCTTCATAACATAATTTTATTTTTGGTATGTGATGAGTTTTATAGAATCATCCATAAAATATGATCATTATTTTAGATTATGAAATTTAATATTTATAATATCATAAGTTCATATCTTCAGTGAATCATAACCATCCCTAAAATATATTGACATAGATGAAAAATATCTTCTATAAAATAATTTATATTTCATAGTGAAAATATTGATAAAACATCCATTTTCATTTGGTAACACATAAATATATAATTCATGAAGAATTAGAAACTTGATTTTCATTATAATAAATGTAAACCTTAAAAGGATACTTTATGAAGAAGATGTAAACGATGGAAATAAAATCTATTCATATAGTATATAATAAAAGAGAAAATTCTTTTCACACATTCATAAAAAGTAAAAACATATTCATATGAATAAACCACTTGAAATATTCATTATAATCACAATTAAATAAAGTAAATTGTTTTAAAAATAATATTTCTCAATAATTTTTGTATTTATATATGTCTGAATTAATTAGGGAAATTGAGAGATGGGGGTATCAATGTAAAAAACAGTATATAATTTAAAACTTTTTTAAATTATCTCATCTTACTACTGAAACTCTCACCCATATAAGAAAAATGAATGTCTATAGTGCTATAAATAATCACATAAATAGATAAATAATATAACAATTGAAATATAATCACACAAATATTTTTAAAATATTTGGATCAAATACCTCCTTTTCCATATGATCAACCTTATGTATTTCACAGATTGTATTATCCCTATAAATTTTTATTAATTATAAACTAATTTAGTTTTTATACATTGTTTAGGATGAAAAAAAAATCAATATTATTATGTCTTTGTTATTATTTATACTTGTAAAACTTATCTATAATGGAGTTTTTATTGTGGAACCATTACTTTTCAAATGATATTCAACGAAAACACAAAAAAGATCTCTCTACTAAACTGGATGTGTTTGTATGAAAAGTATAATATTTTTCCTCATTAATGGTGTTTGAAAACTACTGTATAAAAAATATTCTATAAATTTTATCTCAAGAATGAATAAAAATTGAGTGATTTAATTTCAACTCCACCATACTATATTTTTATAATGAGAAGCCAAATAATTATACCAACACACTATAAGATTTGTTCTTCCTTGATTATCGAATTATACTGTAGATATTAATTTTTTAAATAACGTTCTAATCCTAAAATATGTTGTCCTTGTTATGTTGAAAAATTATTCAAGAATACTATATTCCTGATAAGGGATTAAAAAAATCATTGCATCTTCCGGTACAAACATGACTTTCATGGATTCTAAAACACTTCAAAATTCATTTATATTATTATTTTCATTATTAAATGATTTATATTTATGTTTTGAGTATTTCCAATTATCAAGTTATTACTCACATGTTAATGTTCTCATCTAGTGTCCACCATCACACTTTATAGTCTTATATAAAAAAATCAGAATGGTTATGCACGTTTTATTCTATTTTATTCACAAACTACATGAAATGCATTTCATGAACTTATTCTACCTTCATGCTGGACTATCCTTCATGTAATAGATATGTGAACACAATTCCTTCCTTTGAAAATAGAATTTGTTTTTATCAAGGTTATTATTCACATAGACCAAGTTTATAATGATACCTTCCATTCTCTTTCACATAAAACATATTCGGTATACACTGGTTCATGGTTTCATAGTATTGTTCACAAAAATTAGGGAAAATAACATTTGAGGGTATCATGATTCCATGAATAGCTTCATGGAATTATATTCTTTATTTTTACCTCAACTGTGTTAGAAAAAAGTTGAAATACCAATATGATATCCTATTCTCCTTTTTAACGTATTATAATGGGGAGAGATTCCCTCTTCTAAAATGCACGGTATGCATGGGGGATATGTGTTTATAAAAAATGAGATATATATATCAAGATAATAAGTAACCTCTATTGGTTTCACATACTCTCCATTCATGGGAATGTTTACATCACCTCTACTTTGATTTTCAGGCCACGTTGATCCTCCACAATTTGTACTAAGACATGGATTTCATCATTAAAAAATACCTTAGTATATGTCAAATATTATACACTGGGAATAATTGTGTATCCTCTTAAAAAAGCACCCATTTTCACCTCACAATGGATTCGTCACATTCATTCCATTATTGCGTGATCCTAATTCAACACCGCAAACACATCCACTTTAACAAATGGCCTATAAAACCTAAACATTACTTTCAACCAAGACATGCGTTCAAATATATGTATTCATTAAAGATGTAGTCACATGAATAAAATATGTATAATCAAATAAGCCTCATTCCTTCAACATCATCATGGATGATTTAAAATTTCACTATTGATGGAGACTCTATACGATCTATGTTCAATAGTGCCTCTCAAACATCAATAGGTTTACAATGATCTCCTAAGATGATCAGATAGTTCAGAGTGGTCTAATAGGGTTGTTCCCAAAATGTTCATAAAATGTCAAATATAGGAACATTAACAAAAACTTCCTTATCATAAATTTGAAATTAATGTGATATGGGCCACATATTAATATAAATAACATTCTATATATCCCTTAAGCTAGTGACGAGGGATGAACATCCACAATTCACTTCACAAAACATCACACAATTCTACCCATCAGGATTCTAGAATAACCTACGAGCCATCCAAGCATGATCTATTGGTACATTATATACAATACTTCCAAAACTATGATTCCTTTTCTATCTACAGGCTAGTTTGAGTTGTTCACATGGGAATAATTTACATTAGGTTCACACAATGCTCATGTTCACCTTGGTCTAGCTGAGATAGTTGTTTGAAACCTTTTTTATAAACACACATATAAAATTACATTGTAATTTTTTTTTATAAAATATATTTCAAACATTAATACATATTAATCCCATCTATACATGTCAATTCGTCAAAATATATTATTTTTGTATTTTTGAAAACTAATCATTGTATTGGTATTTATATTCTCTGTGAAACTTTTCATTATTAATATTTATATTTTCTTCATCTATTAGAAATTAATAATTCATTAATATTAAGATTATACTGTCTTCAATTATTTCTATAAATGTGGTCAAAATTTTAAATATCTAAAAATTTATTGCAAATATCTAAGGAAAAAATAATATCCTAACATTTTTAGACAAAAATCTATAGTTTTCATTGATTGACATTGAATTTCATTAGAGGAATCTATAATAATTCCCTTAGTGTCATCACTACTCCTGGAAAAGTGTTTTCCCAAATAACAAAGAATGTGTCCATAAAAATTCTCTAATAATCATCACATCATGTATGTGAAAGTCTATCTATGAATGAGATCCATATAATCCCTTAAAAATCACTAGGAATAATCACAATCCTTCTTGAATATTTCCTATACTATTTATATCTTATACTACCATTATTAATCACATATTATAGAGAAAATAATTATATATTAACTTTTGATTCTTTATTACATATTGATTGAAAATGCAAAAATACTCATCAACCATCCATATAGGGTTTTAAATATCCCACTTTGGATTTATTTTCAATACTGTTTTCATAAATAAATTCAATGTATATTCTCTCTCTTAATTAAATAATTTGAAAGGATTTACAAATGGGTAATTATCATTCTTTTTTAAAATCATTGAATTTGTAAATAATGTCTATTTTTTATAAAATAAATATACCCCAACATGGTTCTCTTGGAAAAAATCCATTAGATGAACTACTATAATTCTACATTGGATAACCTAATGTATAAATCATGTGATAAAAAACGTTTTATATTCTACAAATAATCAACCATTCATGAGTTATAACTCTCAAAACATATGCACTTAATTAAATTGGGGTTGTATAAAAAATATATAATAGAAAAAAAATATCCTAAACACTTTTAAAAGAATAACATAAAATATAAATGAACAAAAAATTTTCTTCCCCATTATATGAGATTACAAATCATCAAAATATCTCTCATTATGACAATATTTTATACAATAAATAAAATTAAAATATGATTTGTAGGTATTCAACATTTTCACCTTCTATAGAGATGAACTAATCATTCAGATAGATAAAAAAATCCTTGATAAAATCATTATTATATCTACCCCCTATAGTGATAAACTATTATATTTATACCCACTTGATAGTGTCATCTGATAATAATCCAAAGGATCATATTGATGATCCACCGTTTTGGGATAATTAATTTTTTGTTAGATATTGAATAATCTTGTCAAGTTTCTTTCTTTAGAATTTTTATTAGGTTATCCTCCAGATAGTAAAATCCACCTTCAATTCCATGCAACATAGACAGAACAAAAAATCATAATATATAAGGGAATATGGAAGAAAACCATGATTACATCTTAATAAATGAATCAAAAATATTAATTTTCTCTAAATCATGACATTATTTCCCTTGTATATCTAATGTTTCTAGTATTACTCATGTTTGTGAATAATTTAAAATCTACATTTTATGATTTCTTTGACATTGTATACACTTTTCTTCCATTCACACATATATTTTTTAGATAGATTATCATTATATATTATAGTAGTGACACATATTCCTATGAATCTTTTTTATCATTATAATTAATTTTGGGAAGGGAGAACAATAATACATTTTATTTCACAATTTCCAAAATTCATGCATCTTCAACACAATAATTTTGAGATGGTAGAGTTTTTATTTGTTGAAAACCTCCCATGAAATTTAAATTAATTTTGATATGGATCATTCTGTTTTCCATTTTCCTTATATCTAGCTAGTGCATCATCTTTAGTGTTTTAAATTTCTCTATCATATTAAAATATTCTTGAAAAATGATTAGTAATTCCATCTTAACATATTATACTTTGATTATTTATTATAGATTCTACATTTTATTTGATTTACCTTTATTGGTTAACTTATCAAAATCAACTTCATGAATTTCATTAATCATTCATATATTCTATTTTTTCATGAATTGATTCTATTATTGATATTATATTTATTTTTGTTAATTCCCATTTTTTGTTTATAGTGGTACATGTTATGAAATATCTTTTTATAGTTTAATAGTTTTTTATTGGTTTACCTGAAATTTCACGAAAACAACTTCGTAAACCTCTCAAATGCGTATTTTTTAGATTATTTTATATCATTGACATTTTTCATCACCTGTTTTTCTCACAAGGTTGATAATTCCCTTATCATTAATAGCTGATTCAATCTTGGTTGGGGTATTACAGTCCCATAATTATAATATTTGTACATGGATGGTGCATACTCGTACTCTTCATCTATGTGAACAGATTGGTTGCAGTTTTAATAAAACTATTCCTGACATTAAAATCTTTTTGTATTGTATATATTCATTTATTTCTATAGCATCTTTATTTTTTAGAATGTTTCTTTATTTTTTCTACACTACTACCCTTGATTGTAGACATTTTATAATCCTAATCCATTTTCATGTTATTTGAAAATTCTAGGGCCAAATTTCCAAACTTATAACAACAACCAAAGTAGCCAATATTTTCTTATAATAGAAGTCTAGATATAATTAGTACTATGCCTTTTTTGGGATTTTATTTATTTAAATGGTGAATAATTTTGAGAGTTACATTTCCTAAACATTCTAGTGACCATCCTCAGAGTTTATATAGAATTGTCATTTATTTTATCAGCTAAATATATTCTAGGGTTTTAGAATTTAATCTATACTAGTAGATGAGACTACATTAGTAGAATCTGAATTAACTATTAATGGGGTTCCTTCTTCGATAAAAAAGTATATGGATGATCATGAGATTATTTTAGGTTATTTATACCATAAAAATTATTTTTATGTGATAAATGAGTCTCATAAATTGTTTTTATGGAATTCTATAGTTTTATGGTTTGAATCTCTTTATATGATTGGGTGTAAATGTTCTTCTTCATAGAAAAAAGAGAAGTTATAGCATGTGTATAATTCAAATATTTTAATTAAATCACATATTCATTACATTTCAAAATGATTCCAAACATCTCATTTCTGGCCAATGATAGTATACATTCCCATTCAATTTCCATTCTACTAATCTTATCATCATTTTATTTGATATATTTGTTCAAAGTGTTGTAAAAGTCATTGAATCATTTTTCCTTGACTTCCAATTAAGATTATCTGACACTCATTGTATCCTTATGTTATTATTCTAGATCATGGATATTATGAATAGTCTCTTGATTCATTTTGGTATTTTAATTCACCTTCATGTCAAGCTCTTTTTCCTTATGGGTTTTCTACTCAATCTTCACACCTATGATATATAGTGAAATATTTAAAAATGATTCAAGTACATTAATTACTTCACCAAAAACATGTTTACTTGCAATTTTCTCATAATAACTCTCTAAATTATTGTTCACCATTGAAATACATATACTCAAAAGGGTCATTGATTCATCATTTTATTCAATGAGGTCTAAGTGAACACTGCATTTTTTTAATTTCTTACATTGTGCATCCCCCAGTTTATTGGCTTCCTCTTTTTGATGTGATCTATAATAAAAATTCTCATGAATGAACAATGTATAAATAAAATCACATCTATAAGAAGATTCATCATAAATTATTATAATTGAGAGTAGAGTTATTCATGATATTTTGATAGACTCGTCTTCCAAATACTATCTATAAATTGTTCTAGATTCTTAAAAAGTATCATTAACTACTAATTTGGTAAAAGAGAACTAATTCTTATCTCATTCTTTGAGATATCATGCAATCTTTTTTTCTTCCATTTTCATCTTATTTTTTTGTTTCAAGGAATATACCTTCATTTATTCTTTAATATAATTGTAAACTAATTTTTCTACTCAAAGTAATTTAGTATTAACTTCAAATATGGAATTCATATAAACCTTATAAAATTCACAAGGGATAGAAAAATATAACCATTATGAGTCATAGCGGCCCTATGATACTATTGTATTCACTAGATGAAAAATGGTATAACCCTGTGAGGTGGGGGAGTGTGAATCAGTGTACATAATTGTTTTTTTAATATTATATTATTTTAATTTTTTACTTTATACACAAAAACAACATCCTCTATTATGTGAAATGATTCATTTTTTGATCTCAATGACCATATAAACATTTAATAAATCTAATAAAAAAACATAAACAAACAATAGTTTATAAAGGGACGTAAAAAAAGACAAACTGCTTGTCTTGATCATCCATTTTTTAGTGTGCATATTCTATTATCACTATAACATTTAAATGATTACAAAATACTTGAATTTAAATACAATTGTCATAGTGGAAATGCTCAATATTTCTAAGTCAGCAAAATTATTTATACTTACACCACATGTTTTCATTTGGGGTTTTTATACTATAACCTCATGATCTTCAAATATGTTAAAAAATAATGAAAAATATTTATCTATATCACATGATGACCTTGCATCATAAATATAATAATTTTTCTCAACTGTGGTAGTTCAGTTATTCTATATCAATAATATTCTATGTATGTCAGCTCAACACTCTTAGATAGGTGTAATATAAAAATTCCAATCCCAGTCATTGTATTTTTAGAATGATCAACAAAATAATCTATCAATACACTAAAATCATTCTTTTTCCTGGAAAATAAAATTCCCATGTAGATATAGAATTAATCAACTATGTTCTCGACCATAATAAATTGGAGAACGTGGAGCACACAAATTATTTATAACTATTTTATACAATATAATACGTTCAAAACCTCATTGAATATTTCACTTCATGCATGATTTCCATGGAATCCGAAACCCTAAAAAAATAAATTATATGCTTTAGTATCATTATTATATTCTACTTTTTTATTTTTTGGTTAATTAATTTTCTCATTTGATTATTCATATGTCATATTCTCAGTAACATTGCACCTTCAAACATTAAATTTTGTGCACAAACCCAAATGGATATGAATGTATTATTATATTTTATTCATTTATTACCTTTAATTGATTTCATTCAATTATTATCAATATATCCTACATCGTCGTTCATGCAATAGATAAGTGGAAAAACTACCTTCATTTTTACATGAAACATGCATAATATAAGTTGATTATTCAAAAATACCATGTGTATTGGTCTAAATCTATTTTATCCCACATAAAAGAGATTCATTCTATACACTAGTTAATGGTGTGTAAGTTCTATTCTCAAAAATAAGGTACAATAACACGTGAGGGTATAATCATTCATAGAATGGCTTCACAAAAATAAGTTCTTGTTGAAGACTATGAATATTCTAGACACAAGACAAAAGACCTATGAGATATCCTATTCTCCTTCAAATAAGATTATCATGAGTAGGGATTCTATCTTCAAACAAGATGGAGATATACTGTGGCTCAACATTATTCAAAAACACGAGTGCACTATCAAGACAATACATAGCCTCTCCCTGGAACATTAACTCTCATTTTTTAGTCTTGTATACACCACATCATCTCTGATATTAATGTTAGATCAGTCCCCCAAAATTTATTCCAATTCATGGATTTCATCATCATTTAAGAACATGGTAAAAATAAAATATTCTACCAATAGAATAATGGTGTTTCCTCTTATGAATATACCCATTTTCATCTCATAGTTGAGTCCTCATGTGAAATCCATTATCTCATGTTTCTTATTTTGATCTTCAAACACATTCTCTTAATTGAATGGATGACTGAAACTTATGTTTTCATTTAGACAAGTCATGTATTCTAATATCTTCACAAGTAAAATATGTATTTGCATGAATGATATCAAGAACATCAAAAGTATCTCATTTTATTATCATCATCTGAGAAGATAGATAATTTCTCAATTGATAGAGATTTCGTGCGATCTTTGGTGAATAGTGGATCTTAAACATCAATTAGGAGACGTTGATATCTATAGAATATCAAATGGTTTATAGTGATCTAATCGCGTTTCTACTAAAATGTTTTCAACATTTTAAATGTTGTAACTGTAAAGCGTGGTTTCTTTTCCCACCACTGAAATTTGATTTACATGGGCCATGATTTATTAGCTAATTTATGCCACATATCCCTAGAGATAGTGATGGGGGAAAAGCACCTGTAGCACCCTTCACATACAAAAACAAGATACATCCTAGAAGGATTGTAGACTGGCCTAGAATCCTTTTTGGAGTTCTCTTATAAGCCTTATACAGAAGACCACCCACACTATGCATTCCTCTTCCATCCACTGGAAGGTATGGGCTGCTCCATTGGGCATGTATATCCTAGGGTTCTTATAATTCATAGGTTGTTCTTGGACTATTCTAACAAGTTGGATAGAAAAATTTTATATAAATACACATACAAATGTAATTAGTTAATTCTATGCATTAAATAAAATTCAAATATTAATTAATATTAAATACGTCACTAAATTCTGTGTCCTTAAGATCTAATTGTCAAATATTCAAGAAATACATAATTTCCAATAACCTTCAGATTATCATTGAATCATTTCCTCATTAATATGCACATAGTCTTAATCTAGTAAAAGATCACCATTCATTAATATTTATATTTCATGGCCTTTACTTATTTCTTCAAATGTTCTACCACTGTGAAATGTCTAAACTTTTCTTATAAATTAGTTAAGATATATGAAAATTTTAATACTCTTCATACATACATGGATAATTTTCCATTAATGATATCCAATTTCATTAGATAAATATATAACAATTTTAGAAGTATAAGTACCAATCATTGAGAATTTCCTTATCAATTGAAGACTAATGAGTTTATAAAAATTCTCCAAGAATAATCACATCATTCATAGATAATTTTATTAGTGAAAGGGATTTAGAGAATCCAAAACAATTATCCAACCATTATAACATTCCATATGGAATATTTATCATACTCTTTAACTCTTTATCTTTCAATGATTAATCACTATTCTTTAATGAATTTACTATACACGAACTTTTCAGTTGTTCTTATATGTTGAAAAACAATCCAACCATACCCATCAACAATCCACATGGTATTTTTGATGTATTGTTAAAAATCATTGATAAAAAATTGTATTAAAAATTTCATGGAGTACAAAAATTCTAGATTCAAAAATTAAAAATAAGGTTGGATTTTCATAATAGAAAATTCACAATAATAGTGGTCAAAAATTATTGAATAATGATAAAAGGGTGTGAATAAAATATAAATATATATATAATAATTATTATATATAAAGAATAAAATAAAAGGATTAAAAAACTCCTCTTAGTAGAAATATAACATATTCATTAATGTGAAAAATTATATTTCAAAATAAATCATAACCTCAAGTCCCATATTAATTTATAGTCATTAAAAATATAAATAAAATAAATAAATAATTATTATAAATACAATAATGAAGAATATTAATATATATATAACTATTTTATATTTACCTTTTAATTTCAAATTAACAATTTATTAACAATTCTTTACTAAAATCAATTTTCAGATAAAAACTAGTCAAGCGTCTGGTAATTTATTGATTACATTGTTCTAGTCCTTCAACATTTTTCATGGTTTCATTATATAAAATATCTAAATAATTTCATAGATAAAATTTTTATTCACATTATACACTTCTATAATAATCCATATAGGGTGTTCATGAAAAATGAAATATTTCACTTTATAGAGATGGTAGTCCATACATGCACATGGGGTAATATTTTATGTTTTTGATGGATGGAATGAAAGAAAGGTATATAATAATAAAAAATTTAAGAAAAAAAATTATAACATATATATCAAATATATTCATCAAGTATATTTAAATTACCAACCACGTAAATAGAAAATGAAAAACAAATTTCCTCGCTTCATGGTTGTAGTAGTCAACATAAATGCATGTGTGATGCAATAATTTCCCAAAATATTGATGTGTAAGAAGTTATAAATGATATAATAGATCTAGAACCATAATTATTTTATAAAAATTATATTTATTTATTATATTTATCCTTGAAAATTATAATGCATACGTTCATGTAAAATAAAATACACTACACTCTAGAGACGATAATTGGTATGTATGCATGAGAGAGGTTAAATTTCTCAGTAGATGGATGTGGGATAGGAAATTAAAATACCATTTATGTGAAAATATTAAAATATTTCCATGAACTAGCATGGATAACACAATGACATAATAAATGATCCATCCCTAACATGACATGATGGGCCTTCCAAATCCCCTTGAGTTGGAGACTAGAACCTAGCATCAAACAACATACAAGTGGCAATGATTTTTCAAAAAGAATACAGAAGAAAAAGTGACAGAGCAAATTTACGTGCATATTTTTTATTAAATAATGAGTATTTATTACTTTTTTCAGTGATAAAACCCATGTATCTCATTGTTTTATAAAATTAATAGGTAATTTGAGTTTTAGAATGAAACGGAGTAAAATTGTGAAAAATGACTAATTTTGGATTTTTTAATGATTTTTACATCAAGGGTATTTTGGTCATTTCCTGAAACATATAATTTTAAATTTTATGATTCAAATTTTTTTAGAAACATTGTTTTATTTTCTTCATTTTTACCTTCTTAAGTAGGAGTTTATTCGTCCATCTAGAGGGTCTAACAATTCATTGAATTTGGACATTATTCCGGGTGGACAACATGGACACAATATTTGTAACAGAATACAACTAGGCCTAAACACATACAAATGAGGTGCTTCTACCTGTGGTAGAACTAGGACATATTGTTCAGATGCTATGCCAAATTTTGTATAGTTTTGAAGTAATTAAGGAGGCCATTTAACGACATACTTTTGGAGGAACCTTCCTGGACGCTTTATCCAGGAACATGAGACTTCAATGAAAAATTCATTACTCCTTCATCCATGGTCCGAATTTGATGAAATTTTGAGGGTGAACGTAGAAGAAATTTATTGTCATATTTTATGAAGGAGGAAACTTGAAATAATATCATTTAATAGTCCACCCAATCGCAAACATCCGGAGGAGAAAATATGTCGATAAAAGGAGGCTCTCCCCTCCTTCTCAAATCATCATCTCGACACTCAAAGCCAAGGAGGGATCCCACTGGGGCACGAGACACTACTGCTCTTCTATTACCCCCTCATTTCTTCTTTTATTTTTATTTTCATTTTAGTTCTCTTTTTCTTTCATTTTTAGTTGTAATTTATTTTATTTTTTGTTTTATTAATCCATGCATCTATGTTTCTCCATCCACTTTTCATCTTTTCTTTCATTCTCTTTCTCTCCCTCTCTCAATATTTCTATATTCCTTCACCCAATCTACAATGTAATATCATACTCTCAGAAATGTGAGGCTAACTTGAGACTTGGATTTGGGGGATGTCAATATATTCCTAAATTTCCTTTAATGTTTGTTTTATTATTTGTGATGGATTTGATTATCATGCATCGGTGATGCGAATGTCCCCGATTGGGTGACGACCCCCAATGACATGAAACTCAAACTATTCCTATTATGGAAAAGAGTAGTGATCTAAAAATGAGATTTCATGTTTGGTTTATAAAACTAAAATCAACATATAAAAGAGAATAATTATTGAAATCAAGACTAAACCCCAAATCCATGTTCTTTTTTATTAACTAAATCTGTTTAAATTTGCATGATAGTTTAAAATAACCTTTTTCATGCCATTGTTTTAATTATCAAAAACCCAAAAATATTTTCATCACCATCATTTAATAAAAATAACCACAAAAAGTTATAGTTTAGGTGATATAGAAGAAGTAAGTGAACATTTTTGAGAAGGCTTCTCAAGAGAGATGACCCTGGTCAGCCACTGTACTGCACTAGGAAAATTTTAATTGTTTTTGTCCACACCCCGCGACAGGAGTGCGTCAAAACTGGCGCCTTTGTCAGGGATCCAATCTGTTATTCCATTACATTTTCTATTTTCACATCTTAGTTATATTATTTTCTCTTTTTAAAATTTAAAAAACAAACAGAAAAATTCATTCCATGATGAATTTAAATGATTATTATTCTGCATAGACTGATAATTACTCACAGATGCAGAAAAAAAGAAGAAGAAGATTTTAGAATTGTTCAAGTGAAAGAACATAGAGAAAGCATTGATCAACTGATGAGAAAATATGAAAGAGCATTTGACTATGTTTTTTCATTAATGGAGCATCCGAAAACCAATCATGATCATGAACCTGAGGTGAAAAAAATGATGAATTGCCTGCTGAGCTACAAGTGGGAGATCAAGAAGGATTGGATTATTTTTTGATTAAATGTGATGAATTTCCCGATCTCTCCATTCAATACAAAGAATAAAATCTAGAACCACTGAAGGAATAAACTACCCATGTGGTGGAATTTGAAGTTAAGATGGAGGAGCCCAACTACCTACCTTCATCTTCTAAGATTATACTCCAAGAGGAACATACCATGAGGAAGACATTGAAGTTAAACCGACTCAGGGAGTTTAACCATTCATTGACTATCTCTCTTCTGATTTCATTGAATATGAATTCTGTATCACTCCTTGTGATTTTGATTATATAGATTCCTACAATCTCAGCTATGCCTTGGAGGATGATGAAGAACATGGATGTGCACCTGTTGAAGAACGTATGGAGCTCCCTGGACATTTTGAATATTTATTGAAGGATCCTCGTGAAGAGATGATAGTGGATTTTCCTATGGAGACCATTAAAAAATCTGCTTACTTTGATAGGGTAGAATTTGATCTCAAACCTTCTTGTTTTTATTTTATTCAAATAGAATTGCACTCTGACTTTCCCATTGACTATTCTTTGGATGCAGCGTACCTTGAGGAACCACTGGATAGAGAAGAAGAGGTTGTACCAGTAGCAACCATGAATAAGTATGATGGTCCATACTTAATCCTACCCCCACCATGCAAGCTATACATCTTTGAGAAGGGGGAGGATTTGGTGTACTCTATCCATGGATCATTACACACCCAGATGGATGAAGCACAATCTGTGAAAAGACACATGTGGTGGTTCAAATAAAAGAAGCTTCATCCTCCATCGAACTTTGGATAATAGTTGGTACTACCCTCTGGAGGCAGTAAAATTTCAGGGCCCACTTGGTGGATCATACCAAGATTTATCTTTACCTTCTTTTTCGGAAATTAGATTTCAATTTCATTTCATAGGAAGTACTCTAGCATGAATCCCCACCCAACTATGTTTTTGAGCTTAAAAGACATGATCCATGAGCTTAATTGTGTTATTTTATTTCATAGGATCATGATGGAAGAAGGAATCCCTAGAAAGTGAAGAGGAAAGTCAAGACTAAGTTTCATGGAAAAAGGGAGTTCAATATTAGTGTTTTATCTTTTAAACTCTCCACATTCTAGTCCACAACATGTTTTGAGATTTAAAGATAAAATTACATGCCCACACTTAAATTAATGTTTTACTCAACTTATCGAGGGAAATGAGTTTCTTAGGAACCTAGTGATTCGATGTTTTAGATTTCAATGTTTATATGAATAAATAATTGAAATAAAGAATTGATTTTTTTATGTTGCATAGATATTTAAATGATGACTCGTGATTTGAAGGAATTAATTAATTCATTTAAATAAAATTTCTCAACCATCATGCATGCTTTGAATTTCTGTAATTTTTGTGAATTGATTAATTATTATTATTATTCAGGCCAAGAGTGATTGTGAAATGTTATATTTCTCGTTCCCGAGAGGATTTCTAGACCATGTACTTCCTATTTATTCTTGAGCATATTTCTTGAGTGATCTTGGGACATGTAACTGAACAGAACTTTTATTGAAACTTGTCAAAGATATGACTATGCAAAAACACGTTTAAAATGATTGAGGCATCCATTGAAATGATACATTTCCATACAATACCACCTAAACATCAATCCTTCGTATAGCCCATAGAGACCATGAATGACTTTTATAGGGATGAGCTATGTTTCAACCCATTTTTATCCATTCCTACCCAACTCTTGGTATTTGCATGATATTTTAAAGTTTAAGTGTAGGGGTAAAGGGAATCATGGTGGATTGGTTGATATACATTGTAAAGAAGAAGTGTGTGGGTGATATTGTGTGAATTGTAAAAGGTTGTGAAATAATTCATTATACTCTATTGTTTTCCCCTCTTTAATTAGAAAAAATGACAAAAATGACAAAAAAGATAAAAAATATATATAAAAATGGTTTTTGATTTTGGAGAACCAAAAATCACAATTTTATAGACCAATGATCTTATGATTGTATGTGGTTAGGTGATGGATGTGAGGTTTTATCTAATCATAACTTTTGAAAAATGAAAAAAATTACTAAATAAAAAAAAATCAAGAGGGTGCACAAGTCATTCATTATGCTTACTTGATCATAACCATTTCATTGAGTTTTGGGAAGTTGGTGTTGCTATTTTTGAAGGGGATAATTTAATTACACTTTAAATTTTAATATCATGCATTTTACTTCAGATATTAGCCTCCTCTTTGAGCCTTAATTTTTAAAGCATCAAATCCTACCATCCTTAAGCCTTAGAGTCATTTGATCCTTTATTTCAATTCCTCATGATTTTATGTGCCTTTTGTCTTTACAAAGTAGAGAAAGTAGTTAATTTGCAATCCTTTGGATAAGGAATATGTTCTCATGATATGAGCATAGGTCTACTTGAATTGTTTCATGAGTGATGAGAGAAAATAAATGTGAGGTAAATCAGGACATAGGATGTTTTATAATGATGAATCAAGGAGCTTGAATGAATGAAAATATAAGTTCCATCAATTTTAAAATGGGAAAAGTAAAATTTTTGAATTATTGGTTTCATTGAAAAAATAGGAACACAAATTGATATTTTATGAAAATTTTGTAAATTTTGATTTTATATTGATTTTTTTGATTTTATTGCATTGAAATTTGGATATTGCTAACATTGGTGTCCTCTGATTTCTATGTTGAGATTTAATGCATGAAACAAGAATAGTTTAAGTGTGGAGGTATATGACAGAGCAAATTTACGTACATATTTTTTATCAAATAATGAGCATTTCTTACTATTTTTCAGTGATAAAACCCATGTATTTCATTGTTTTATAAAAATTTTGGGTAATTTGAGTTTTAGAATGAAATGTAGCAAAATTGTGAAAAATGACTAATTATGGATTTTTGACATATTTTTACATCAATGGTATTTTGGTCATTTCATGAAAAATACAATTCCAAATTTTCCAATTCAAATTTTGTTCGAATCCTTATTGTATTTACTTAATTTTTGTCTGCTGTACCAGGAGTTGATTTGTCCATCTAGAGGGCCTAACAATTCATTGAAGTTGGACATTTTTCTGGGCAGACTACATGGACACCACAACTGTAAGGGAATCACAAGATGGCCTACACCCATCCAAATGAGGTGTTTCTACCTTAGATAGAACTAGGATATATAGGAATGACTCTAAAACAACTTTTTGTAGTTTTGAAGTCATTAATATTGCCATTTATTGACCTAATTTTGGAGGAACCTTCCTGGAAGCATCATCTAGAAAAAGACGATTTCAATGAAAAATTCATAACTCCTTCATCCTCGGTCCAAATATGCTGAACATTGGAGGGTGAACGGCCAATACATTTAGGAACATCTTTTATGAAGGAGGAATCTCAAAAAATGTCATTATGGAGCCATCCACGTGCAAACATCCGGAGGACAAAATCTGCCTATAAAAGGAGGCTCTCCCCTCCTTCTCAAGTCATTAGCTCGACACCCAATGCCAAGGAGGGATCCCACCGGGGCACAGGCCTCTTCTGCTATTCTATTGTCCCCTCATTTATTCTTTTATTTTCATTTTCATTTTAGTTTTCGTTTCATTTCATTTTTTGATGTAATTTATTTTATTTTTAGTTTTATTAATCCATGCATCAGTGTTTCTCCATCCACTTTTCATAGTTTCATTCTTTCTCCCTCTCTCCCTCTCTCAATTGTTCTATCATCCTTCACCTAATCTACATTGTAATCTCATAGTCTTGGAAATGAGAGGATAACTCAAAACTTGGATTGGGGGGAAGGTCAAGATATTCATTAATTTCTTTTAAAGTTTGTTTTTTTGTTTGTGATAGATTTGAGTATCTTGCATCGGTGAGGTGAATGTCCCTGATTGGGGGACAGACCCCAATGACATGAAACTCAAACTATTACTATTCAGGAAAAGAGTAGTGATCTAAAAATGAGATTTCATGTTTGTATTATCAAACTAAAATCAACATATAAAATAGAATAATGATTTAATTAAAGACTAAACCCCAAATCCAAGTTCTTTCTTATTAACTCATTCTGTTTAAATTTGCATGATATTTTAAATTAACATTTTTCATGCCATTATTTTTATTATAAAAGACACATAAATATTTTCATCACCTTCATTTAATAATCAAAACCACAAAAAGAGATAGTTTAGGTGATATATAATAAGTACGTGAACTACATTGAGAAGGATCCTCAAGAGATATGGACCTGGTCAGCCACTGTGCTGCACTAGGAAAAATTTAATTGTTTTTGTCCACACCCCTCGATTGGTGTGCGTCAAAACTAGCATCGTTTCCGGGGAGCCAATCATTTATTCATTTACTTATTCTATTTTCAAATATTAGTTAGATTTCATTTCTTTTTATAAAATTAAAAATAACCAATTTTTTTCCATGATTAATTTAAATGATTATTATTCTGCATGGACTAATAGTTACTCACCGGTGCAACAAAAACAAGAATTAGAAAAAGAGTTTAGAAGGGATCAAGTGAAAGAACTTAGAGAAATCATTGAACAACTAACAAGAAAAGCTGAAAGGGAATTTGACTATGTTTATGCATTAATGGAGCATCCCAAAACCTATCAATATCAAGAACCTGAGGTGGAAAAGGATGATGACATTCCTGCTGAGCTACAAGTTGGAGATCATGAATTATTGGATTATTTTTTATAAAATGTGATGAACTTCCTGATCTCTCTATACAATACATGGAAGAAAAGCCAGCACCAATGAAGGAAGAAACCACCCCTGTGGTGGAATTTGAAGTTAAGATGGAGGAGCCAAACTACCTACCTCCATCTTCTAAGAGTCTACTCCAAGAGGCACTTACCCCTGAGGCATAGATTGAAGTTGAACCGAATCAGGGAGTTAAACGATTCATTGACTCTATCTCTTCTGATTTCATTGAATCTGAATTCTATTTCACTCCTTGTGATTTTGATTATATAGATTCAGACAATCTCAGCTATGCCTTGGAGGATGAAGAAGAACCTGAATGGCCACCTATTGAGGAACGTATAAAGATCCCTGGACAAGTTGAATATTTATTGAAGGAAGCTCGTGAAGAGATTATAGTGGATTTTCCTAAGGAGACCATGAAAAAATATGCTTACTTTGATGGGGAAGAATTTGATTTCAATACTTCCTGTTTTAATTTTATTCAAATAGAATTTCACTCTGACTTTCCCATTGACTATTCTTTGGATGCAGAGTACATTGAGGAACAAATGGATAGAGAAGAAGAGGTTTCACAAGTAGCAACCAAGAAGAAGGATGATGGTCCATACTTCATCCTACCCCCACCATGCATACTATACATCATTGTGAACTGGGAGGATTTGGTGTACTCTATCCATGTATCATTACACACCTAGAAGGATCAAGCACAAGCTGGGAAAAGCCACATCTGGTGGTTCAAATCAAAGAATCTTCATCCTCCATCAGACATTGGATTACAGCTTGTACTACCCTCTGGAGGCCGTAAAAATTCAGGTCCCATTTGGGGGTTCGTACCAAGATTTATTGTTACCTTCATTTTAAGAAATTATAATTCAATTTCATTTCATAGGAAGTAGTCTAGCAGGCAACCCCCTCTCTCCAATGGTTTTGAGCAAAAAAGTCATGATCCATAAGCTTAATTGTGTTAATTTTTTATAGGATCACGATGGAAGAAGGAATCCCTAGAAAGTGAAGAGGAAGGACAAGACAATTTTTCATGGAAAAGGGAGTTCAATTTTAGTGTTTTATCTTTTAGACTCTCCACATTTTAGTCCACACCATGTTTTGAGCTTTAAAGATAAAATTGCATTCCCACACTTGAATTAATGTTTTAATCAACTTATTTAAGAGACATGAGTTTCTTAGTAACCTAGTGATTCCATGTTTTAGATTTAAATGTTTATATGATAAAATAATTGAAATACAGAATTTATTTTTTTATGAAGCATATATATTGATATGATGACTCATGATTTGAAGGAATTAATTAATCCATTTAAATGAAATTTCTCAACCATCATTCATGCTTTGAATTTCTATAATTTTTGTGAATTTATTTATTATTATTATTCAGGACATGAGTGATTGTCCAATGTAATATTTCTCATTCCCTAGAGGATTTCTAGACCAAGTAATTTCTATTTATTCTTGAGCATATTTCTTGAGTGATCATGGGACATGTAACCGACCAGAACATGTAATGAAACTTGTCAAAGATATGACTGTGCAAAAACCCATTTAATATGATTGAGGCATCCTTTGAAAAGCTACATTTCCTTAAATTACCACCTTTACATCAATCCTTCTATTGGCCCATAGATACCATTAATGACCTTTATAGGGATGAGCCATGTTTCAATCCATTTTTATCCATTCCTACCCAACTCTTGGGATTTGCATGATATTTTAAAGTTGAAGTGTGGGGGTAAAGGGAATCCTGGTGGATGGGATGATATATATTATCAGGAATAAGTGTGGGGGTGATATTGTGGAAATTGTAAAAGGTTGTGAAATCATTCATTATACTCTATTTTTTTCCCCTCTTGAATTAAAAAAAATGACGAAAATGACAAAAAAGATCAAAAAATTGAAAAATGGGTTTTCATTTTGGAGAACCAGAAATCACCATTTTCCAGACCAATGATCTTATGATTGTATGTGGTTAAGTGATGGATGTCAGGTTTTATCTAATCATAACTTTCTAATTATGAAGAAAATTTCAAAAAAAAAAAATCATGAGGGTGCACAAATCATTCATTATGCTTACTTTATAATAACCTTTTCTTTGAGATTTGGGATGTGGGTGTTGTTATTTTGGAAGTGGAAAATTTCATTACACTTTAAATTTTAATATCATGCAATTTAATTTAGAGATTAGCCTCCTCCTTGAGTCTTAATTTTTAAAGCATCAAATCCTACCAACCTTAAGCCTCAAAGTCATTTGATCCTTTATTTCATGTCCTCATGATTTTATGTGTCTTTTGTCTTCACAAAGTGGAGAAAGTAGTTCATTTACAAGCTTATGGATAAGGATCATGTTCTCATGATATGAGAATAACTCTACTTTTATTGTATCATGAGTGATGAGAGAGAAAAAATTGAGTTAAATCATGACATGGCATGTTTAATAATTATGAATCAAGGAGCTTGAATGAATGAAAAGATACGTTCCATCAATTTTCAAATGGTAAAAGTAAAATATGTGAATTATTGGTTTCATTGAAAAATGGGAAATTAAATTTATATTTTATGCATAATTTTTAATGTTTGATTTTATATTGAATTTTTTTTATTTTAATGCATTGAAATTTGAATATTGGTAACAATGGTGTCCTCGGATTTCTATGTTGAGATTTAATGTTTGAGGACAAGCATAGTTTAAGTGTGGGGGTATTTGAGAGAGAAAATTTATGTGCATATTTTTTTATCAAATAATGATTATTTATTAACATTTTTCAAGGATAAAACCCATGTATTTCAATGTTTTATAAAAATAATGGGTAATTTGAGTTCTATAATGAATAGTAATAAAATTGTGAAAAATGACTAATTCTGGATTTTTGACATATTTTTACATCATTGGTATTTTGGTCATTTCCTGAAAAATATAATTCCACATTTTCTGATTCAATATTTCTTCGAATTATTATTTTATTTCCTTCATTTTTGTCTGCTGGACCAGGAGCAGATTCGTCCATCTAGAGCGTCTAAAAATTCATTGAAGTTGGACATTTTTTCAGGCGGACATCATGGATACCACAATAGTAACGTAATCACAACTCCACCTACACACATCAAAATGAGGTGTTTCTACATTGGATTGAACGGGGACATATAGAAACGACTCTATACCATCATTTGTGGTGTTTTGAAGTCATTGAGGTGTCCATTGAACGAAATACTTTTAGAGGAACCTTTTTGGAAGCGTCATCCAGAAACAGAAGACTTCAATGAAAAATTAATAACTCCTTAATACTCAATCCAAAATTGCTACAATTCGGAGGGTGAACGGAAAGGACATTTATTAACATCTTTTATGAAGTAGGAAACTCTATATAATGTCATTTAAGGGGCCATCCATGCGAATACATCCGGAGGACAAAATCTGCCTATAAAAGGAGGCTCTCCCCTCCTCAAATCATCAGCTCGACACCCAAAGCCAAATAGGGATCACATAGGGGAACATGCCGCTTCTTCTCTTCTAATCTCCCTT